>CM060938.1:685086300-690086300 GCA_030765085.1 Allium cepa
TTCTATGTGCTGAAGCTTATGACAATGGGTCAATGAACATCAATATTTTGGCCATTTGCTTTCCTATCAAGAGGGTCAATGATTCTGGTGTAAGTGCACCGCATTTTTTATTGTCATTTTTTTTGCTTTGCAAGTGTCAATTGCTTCCGCAGGTAGCGAAACAAATGACATTATTTGCACCGTCAAATATGACAACCAAAGCAAATAAGTTGAAACACCAAACCAATTATGTACTAGTGTATGAGAAAAAATTCCATTCAAACGTCCCCTTTCTCATATATTTAATCCATAAATTAAAAACCGAAATTCCAATTTTCTACCTCGTCCAAGCCAAATTCATCGCTTTTGATGATAGAATTTAAGCTTATCAAGATTTGCATTCTAAACAGATCTACACCTCAGGGCGACTCTGACCTCACTCACACATCATCCTACTCGCGACCTCAAACTTTGTCTCCCCCTCAACCAGATCGAGACCCAATCTAACCCATCACCAAACTTGAATCCAATTGTTTTGGGTAATCTAAAACCATTACATCTTCTCTATTAGATCCACGTCTCCTCCATCGGACCCGAACTCCATATCTAGGCACTTCACCTACTAATTTTTGATTTAGACTAATTGGAACTTTTCATAGTTTTTCATTATATCGCTCAATACCATGGTGCAACTCATTAAGTTAGAGGTTGTTCAATTTATGTCAATGACAAACTTGAGTTCAATGAATTTAATTTGCTAAAAAAGCTTGTTCTTTCTGATGGATCTATACTAAGGGTCAACCTGACAAGAGATTGCTTCTTGTCAGACTAGAGTTTATGTGGGGTTCGATTAAATTTATGTGCTTAAAAACCATGCTATCTCGTCAGATGGATGCGACTTGCAATAAGATTGATACATCCAAAAGTGAAGGTGTTTGAATATATATTTATAAGATGCTAGTTTGAAGCTTGAAGTTTGTTGGACGTGTTGTTAAAATTGTGCTTGCACTTTAGTGAAACAATCTAGGACTGTTGTTCAAGTTTTCAGAATCCAGTTTTTTTCTTTGGTTGGCGTCAGTCTTCTAACAATAACAATAATGAATCCAGATTGGGACTCCATTTCTAATCCATGGAAATCTTCTAATTCTTGTATTTTCTTTTTCCTGTATTCTAATTCTGGATTTCTGATTGGAATTACTTTTTTTTATCCCGATTGTAATTTCACTTCCAATCCCAAAAGAATTTCTTTATTCCTGTTGTCTCTTCTCAAATGTCAACTTTGGATGTTTGATTCGCTATTGCCGCCTTTTTAGACGATTACCTATAAATTAGGTTTAAGTTGGTTATTATAGATGCAAATAATGGTGTCAAACAATAAGTAAGAACATATCGAAATTCAACATGTTGAGCGTGAAAAAGGAAAAGCAATCAAGCATTCAGTAAAGGTATCAAACTTCAAGCAAGTAGATGTCAAACCTCTATAATCAAAGGTGTCATGCTTAAGATTGGATGGCGAGTCTTTGAAGGTATCAAATTCCAAGCATTTAGCAAGCCTAAAAGGTATCCAACACAAGCACGGCAAGAAAGTTATATGATCTTAACAATTGAAAAAAATATCACATAAGATATGAAACATCCAAGGATGTTGAGCTGCATGTGTTATTGAGCTTGAATGAAGGACTATGAGATATCGAGCTTCAACAACTATAGAAGCTGTCGAGCATGTAAGAAGGAAGAGATATCGTATCTCAAACAATTTGTAAAGATAACGAGCATATAACAAGCCCAAAGTGGAGTCGAATATCAAGAGGTACCAAGATACGATGGTACAAAGGATATCGAACATGAAGATAATCGAAGGGAGTGGTTGAACCACTACAACATAAAATATTAATAGAATAAAGAATAAAGAGGGGAGCCGCATCATTAAGAGATATTGAATACATAGTCATGAAGAGGGTGTAACGGGACTCTATGAAACAAGCAATAGATATTGAGCCTTTACAACTTGACTGTTGTACGACGTCCATAAGCGGCAAGTGGTTTCGCGCTTTACAAGCAACAAAAGATGTCGTACTTCAAAGGACATAAAGAATATCTAATATCCACGGTTATGAAGGATGCAGCATATCATCAATACAAAAAAGGATTTTGAATATGTTTAATGTGAAGAGGGATGTTGAATGTCACCAATATGAATGAGGATGTCGAATGTCATGAGTACAACAAAGGATGTCAAATATTAGCAATACAAAGGGATATCGAATATCAACAATTCACATAACATCTCGAAGAACATATGGCATCCATATCATCTGTTGTCGCCTCTATAAATATGGACCCCATGACTATATGTGATGGACGAAATTTTCTTTCCTCTCTTAATACATTTTAAACTTGTAAACCCTAATTTTATTTGGGGATTTTAGAGCTGATTGTAACTTTCTGACTTTTTTGAATATAATGACTTGGACAATAACTTTGCATAACATACTTCAATTGAATAAAGATATTCAACTTAAGTATTGAACTTATGACATACGCATGATTTCTTATGCTTGACTCGGACTATGGACATGCATACTTGATTCAATTAGAATTGGACATGGAATTTAGTTTGCATACTTCTCTCAAGCTTTGCATAAGGCTACCTAATCCTTTATCTGAACTTGACTTGACTTACTTTGCATAGTTGGCGTTAATAAATAAATTTGTTAACATTTTGGCACTGCAATGGAGGCTCGAACCTCCGCTTTCCCACATATCCCTGTAAAGAACTTCCTCTAAGCTTGCACATACAAGATATAAAGGACTTTTCGAACCTACACGTTTCCTTAAAGAAATTCCCAAATCCAACATAACCTATCTTGAACAGAATAATGACTATTTCGAAACAAGGATCTTCTGAGCCTCACTTAACTAAACTAGTTTGTTAAGTCACTCATAGTTTACGATTCCATAAGGAATAAGTGTTGGGGTTAGTGGCGCTAATGATTATGGAAGGAAAGAGACAGGCAACTCATAATCCGGATAATTGGAGCATAAATCCATTCCACATAGGTTCTACGTCAATCCATAACTATCATCATAATCCATGGGAAGAGAATGCAAAGAAGGATGACTTGTTTTTTTTTAAACCAACTTGTCAAAGTTTCGAAGAGAAATTGACAAGATGCCCCCCCAACCACCGATTACCTTTGACCCTTTTAATCCGTCAGGCTCAAGGGATTTTTTTTGTGGCAAACTAAATAGCAAAGTTGGATGGCTCATTCTTAAGAATGAGAAAGGTTATATAAATTCAATCCAAAGGAACTATTTTTTGAAAGGGAAATAACAAGACACTTCAATAAGTTCGCCCAAAAGTGGGAAGGAATAGTGGGTTGTTGTTTTACACCAGTTGAAACTCAAGATTCATTAAAAAGGAAATTTACGATCGATTCAAATGTGCCAATCCAATGCTACAAGAAAGTTAAATATGAACGAAAAGCACCATGCCCTAAAAGTTCCTGATATTCTAGGACTCATTCTCTTGCCACTTCTTTTGATAATATCTACTTCCTAACTAAGGAAAGTCTGAACTATTAGCCTTCTAAGAAAAAGCAACCGAGGAATGACCGAAACCTCGGAGGTCCATATTGTCAATATCATTGTTAATATCACCGCACAAATAGCCTCCATATCAATCAATGCTGAATCTTGAAGGAACGATTGATAACTTCTTGGAAAAAGGAAAAATTGATGAGTTTGTAAGAAAAGTCTAAGACAATCAATAATAAATGAATTTCTCGATGGAACGGATTCACAAAATAAAGGAAAAGCCTTTGATCCTACCACAACGGCCTGCTCAAACTACCTCGTGGAGGGAGGTCAGAGTTAGCCTTTGGTCCCGCCTAAGATGGCCTGGCCAATGCGCCAAAGCACTATGAACCTTCGGCCATACCTACTCTAACTGACTGAAAAACCTCCTAGAGGGTGGACGGAATGAGCCTTTGGTCCCACTTAAGATGGCTTGGCCAGAGCACCGAACCATCCTTCAGTCCTTCCTATAAGCCATGTTTAAAGCACCTCCCAAAGGGATGATGGGAAAGCCTTTAGTCTCGCCTAAGATGGCCTGGACAAAGCACCAAACCAACCTTCAGTTCCGCCTATAAGGCCCGACTTAAGTTCCTCCTAAAGGGAGGATGAGTAAGATTTTGGTTTTGCTTAGGATAGCTAACCAAACGTACTGACCAAAACCTAAATCATTACCTAGAGATGGTAACAAGGGGTTCAACTAATATCCAAATCATTACCTAGAAATGGTAATAAAGAAATCGATCAAAGCCTAAATCATTGCCTAAGATGGTAATAAGGAGATCATTCAAAACCTAAATTAGTACTTAAGATGGTAATAAGGGGTAAAAGAAATCAGTCGGATAAATCAAACTCTATCTTAAAGAATGGATCGATATAATCTTCGAAAAGTAGAACAATCAAATGCGAGCTATTTTGCTTCGAGGCCAAGCTAGAAGCGATCTTCAAAGGAAAGGTCAAGGATTAACTATTTCCTCTAATTAAGAAATTTAACGTTAAATGAAAGCATCTAAAGAACTTCCCAGTTTCATTACCACAAGGCATATTGCTACTCGAATCAAAGGCCTCATTGAATTGGCTTTCAATCTTTTTGTCCTAGGTTAAAACCTAATTTCTAATGAGAATCTTCTTTATTGAACGAATATTTGTTCTTTTATGAAAGAGGAGTTCTTCGATTGGCATAAAGGATTGTGATTTACACTAAATAGATTACTGGTCTTTAATTTAGATGAGGTTGTGATACTATTGCCAAATGGAGTCATGGTCTCTTCCCAAAAGACTAAGGGTTATTTTTGTCTGAAAATCGAACTTCAAACGTCAAGTTTAAACGGTTCTAAATGATATAGCCAAAAGATGAGTTGTTAAAAGCTTCACTCCTCAAAGTGCTGAACTAAATTCTCTTAGAACATAATTTAAATTTTCTAATAATGAGAATCTTTGTTATTAGATGGATTTCTAAGTGAGGGGAGAGTTCTTTCGAACTTCTAATCAAATAAATTACTAACCTTCTGGTATTACCAACAAATTTTATGTTAAAAAGATAAAACAAAGCTCAATCAAAGGCTGCAAATCATATTAAAGTTTTGAAAAGCAAGCTGTATATTTCTGACAATTCAACAAATTGAAAAACAATACAATAATAGAGAAAAGAAGAATACAAAGTGCATTCAAGGAAACAATCATTTAGGTACAAGATTAATTGATATTTTATGTTTACAGCTAAAGGTGTTATGAAAAGATAATCAAAGGGAAAAGCTGTCCAAAAACTTATAAGGATTCTTCATTAAATTTAAAGTTTTTGCACCACCTATTTCAAGGCGTCAATGGCCGAAGAAGGTTCAATAATGTGACGAACTGCCACATCTAAAAATTTCTTAAGCTCCTTTACTGTCTTTTGAATAGTTTTTATGTCATCAATCGAATTAATTTGAACCTTCAATGTATGGTAGAGAGTTTTTGGCTCCCCTTAAAGTTTTAACCTTGCCCTTTAGTTTCTTAACTTCCTATTCAAGAGTGTACCTTTCACGCTCAAGTTTTTCGATAAGACTCTCGTAATAATATAGACATTGACAAACCATTTCATCCCCTTGTATTTTCAAAAATTATATGCATTCATGTCTAACCTTTTGACTCCATCAAGCGATTTCACCATCATCCAGAGCCAATGATGGATTCAACTAGGCAGAAAAGCGTTCTTTTTCAATTGAACGGTTAGGAGTGGGAAGGCCGAATTTGCCTTTACTTGCAACATTTTCTAAAGATTAACAGGATACTTGGCTTGCTACAAGTCCACTTTAAAATCCATTACCTTTTGATGTAATCAACAATTTCTACGTCGGCCATGATCCTTCAGACCGAAGGTCCAGACTGGCCAGCCACACTCATATTCCCTCTCAGCTCTTAGATTTCTTTGTCTTTCACTTTAATTTTCTCTTTTAAGCTAGAAATTATTTCCTTCACGCCGCTTAATGTTAATCTCAAATGATAATATTTGTCATGTCATTTTTTGCACATTTGGGTTATCTGGAAATAAAAAAGTTAAAGCATCTTGAGATGACCATTTCTTTTCAATGACTAACGTCATCTTGGCTTTACTATTGTCCAGTCGAGAAAGGAGATCTGGACTGCTAAACATAAGAGTCAATTGTTTTTCCTAATGAAAATTAATAAACAGGAAAAATAAATTATACACAAAAAATATGTTCTTTATTAGCAACAAAAAGGTTTACAAGCACAAACAAATTCAAATTACATTAAGAATAATTTTTTTTATATTCTTAAGGTTTAAAGACAATAGTTTAGACCTTTTTAAGTGAACCCATGGACATAGAAAGGGTAGAGTAAAAAGGAACATTAAACCTTATTAGGGCATTAACTAGTGGGAATTAATGGTAACCCCATTTCTCCCTAGAGGATTGGCTTCACAACATAATAATTTGGTCCAATTAGTTCACATTACTTTAAGTAATCTGTTATTTTCATTGCCCAAGAAATTAAAATGAAAGTGTAGGAGTCGTGTGCAAATTTCTTAAGGATCCTTAAGGAAGTAATATTTTGCTAGTCGAGTGGTTTCTTGAGAATTGACGATTTCTCTTTAAGGTCCCTCTTTAATTTGAAAAATTCACTCAAGTGTACCATGTAAACATTATTACTCGATGCTTCCTTAATTTGTATGATTTAAGAAAAAATAAGCTAAGGTGCAAAAAACTGAAGATACCAGAATTAATAACATTGTCAGAATTACATATTACAACAACAAAATTACTTAGGTTCGTATAATATTGACCCTTTGTAAACTTGAAAATGAATCTCTCTTATTGAACTTAACTTTATCAAAAGGAAGAGCATTCAGGGAAAGTGGAACGATCACAATCTTGAACATTCCTCGGAATGGGGCTTGGTCCCATGCTCGTTTAGATATATATTATGGAGACATCTAATTAAACCTCAACTTTTCCCCCCCTAGGAAAGAAAAGTCAACAAAAAGACTTCTAACATAAATTTTGTAAAGAAACTCTATTAAAGCATCTCTATCTTCGATAAGCATCCAAAAGAGTGTAGTTAACTCTGTAATTTCTTTTAAAACTCTTTCTCTATGAAGATGAGATTTTCTACAAGTCGGTAGCTTTTTTTTTGAAGCCTTTTAATCATTTGACATGAAAGCAAAGTCGCATGCCCTTGTCAAATAAGTCATTATGCTCTTCAGTTAGCCCTTTTATCTCCTTATATAATCGAAGCACCTCTCTCTTGCTCTTCTTGTATAGATCTTAAAATAATATTTGGATCTTTTCCTTAACAAAAGTAGCAAGTTTGTTCATTAAAAGTTAGTAGATAAATACGGACATTTAAAATAAATTCCATACTTGCAAAGTGGGAACTTGAGAAGTTGGAGCTTGAGCCTTTTCCTTTGTTTGTTGACTGAGAGGAGGAGCATCTTTTGAAGGGACGTCTTTCTACGAAGCGCTCCGAGGGCATGGTAGATCAGGAAAGCCTGTGTCATGGGCAGATGAGTCTAGGTCATGGCCGCCTAATCTGTTACCTTCATTTCTTGGTTCTTCCAAACCCTCGTCACCATCATCCCCACCTTAATCGTCGTCGTTGTCGTCTTCATCATTTTCTTCCCGTTCATAAAAATCTTCATCTCCTTCAAGTGGGGGATCATCAAAAGATAATAGTTCCTTAGAATTGACAAACTCCTCTTCAGGAAATACATTTGGAGCGGTCCCCGAACTCTCCCAAGAATAAAACCGAACTTCCTCTTGAATGTGTTATTCAGACTTAGGAGGGAAGGAAATTAAGTCCAAGTCAGGACATTTGCCAATGTTATCATTATATGCTATAAAAAAGACATCTTCATAGCACTTCTTTGTTATTTTGGTAAGAGCCTAACTATGGAAGAACGAAACTTTATTCTTAGTGTCCTTTATAATGTTGTTAGCATAGTGTTGACCCAAAAAATGGACCAATACCCTAGTTTGATTTTGAAAGCACCAGTTCTGTCCTGACAGAGCAATATTACATATTACTGATATAAAAAAAGCACAGTATAAGAAAGTAGATAGAATTTTAATAGTGGTTCGGCTGTTAATGAAGCCTACATCCACTTTAGAGCTTTATTATAGACTGATTGCTGTTAGAAGAGTTGTTTGATTACAATGCTTTGATATTTCCTAGCTAGATTGAATCTCTAGAGTAGGAATCTATTGGAGAATCACAGTTTATTCCTTTGAATATTGTTGTGAGAGAGGTAGAGAGTGAAGAACAATTCCAACAGAGCTTTTACAACCAGTCTAGAGAAGATCCTTCTTATGTTGTAGGTTGGATGGTATTTATATGGATCGGACACCTTCTGGGCCAGGCCATGTCTTCGTTAGCTCGCAGGTAGGTAGTATACGACCCAGGGGAATTTAGCTCACAAAACGAGCTAAAGCCATAGGTTGGGTCGCCGACGACCCATAGACTTGGCTCGTTTTGCGAGCCAATGTTTTGGCCTCTTTGTAATGTTCTTTAATTATCTTGTTTGAAGGCTTGAGGAGAGGCATGGGTTGTTGAAGATCTTACCACTTAGCATTTTTCTAGAGTCTGGAATTGGAGATGTTTCCATAGCCTTTTATCGTAATTTTTATGTTTTGATGACAATTCACTAGCTGTTAGCGTTCAAGACGACAATTCACTAGCTGTTAGCGTTCAACTGCTGATTAGACTAAAATAATGCTGATCTCTCGACTTTGTTGATTCTAGTTGTTGGTTTAGTCGTATAGCTTGGCCCTTATTGATCCCTTGTCTTAGCTTTTCTGGTTAAGTCCTAGACCATCCTGTGTACACAAGGTTGTTCTATTTTCTATTGGTTTCTGCTGGGTTGAAAACTCGAATAACATTTGCCCTCTAGAGGACGTTTTCGCTGTAAACAAGGCATGCTCTGGAAGTTATCATTTTCAATATCCATTTGTTGATTTCTAAGCGATCTCATCAGACCTCTATGAATACGTTAGCCCAATGTTGTTGGTTGTCTTTCTTTGGTTCAGGCTGCTACTTCTTGTCACAATATTCACATTTCTACCAGCAGCTTCCCAGCATGTCTTGAAACGATGAACAGTTGTAAGGGATCGAGTTCGAGAAGAATAGATGAAGTTTCTTTTCCTCTTTCTCTCTATATTTTTTCGTCTATATTCATTTATTGTTATTATTAATTTTTTGTGGCACTACACCACAAAGGCTAATTAGGCAGTGCTTAGGGTCGTATCAAAAACCATTAGGCACGCCCATAAGCCGTATCAAAAATAAGCGTGTTTAATCATTAGATACGGCCCAGGACCGTATCTATTTCTCCAATTAGATACGGCCACAGACCGTATCTACTTGTCGAATTAGATACGGCCATGGGTCGTATCTAATTGGAGATTTAGATACGGCCATGAACCGTATCTATTTCTCCAGTTAGATACGGTCCATGGCCGTATCTAACTGGATAAATAGATACGGTCTAAGGCCGTGATAGTTAGATACGGCCATGGACCATATCTATTTTTCCAGGTAAAATAAAAACTCCATTTCAAAATTACTGATTCCATTTGTACACTTAAAATAAAAATCAAAGCATTATGTTAACTTCATTCTCAATCTATTACAGTTCAAACTCGGCAAATAAATATTATACTTCATTCTCAACCCATCACATTTCATTCTCCGCCAAAGTATAATACTTCAACACATTACAACACATAATGGTCTAATACATTAAACTTCATTGTCAAGTCATCACCAATCACAGCTCAAACACAGTAAATAAATGTACAGCAACACATAGAGCAAAGTTACATACAATACAAACTAGAAGATATACATCGAGTACAAACTACAACGTTCAGCAAGGAAGGCAACAAAATATTACAATACAGAAAGGAGCAAGTTGCAGTTACCAGCATGTTCGCAAGCATGAAGCAAGTTGTAGCAAAGGAGACACTATCAAAGAAGAAAATAATTAAATAATACACTTGGAAATATTATAAACAAAACCTAAGCTTAAGCAGTTGCATATAGAATCACTTATCCATCTATTAAAACTACCATACATTGAGATGCAAGCTCATGGTTTCATTAGATGTATGCTCATAGAATTAATTACGGTAAATAACTGTAAGAATTTACACCAGTTTTGGTTTATATGGGATTATATTGGTGCCAACGGCCATAGAGCCAAAAAATTCACACCTATGGCACAGTTAGAATAAATAAAGAATTGAAAGTTTGATTTATGTTGCGCCTTTGAACAGATATTTCTTTTCTTTGCACTAGATGGTACTGTTATTTAATTATAATAAAAATTTCAATTTCTTAGTGGTGATGTATGGATGTACTTGCAGGTAAATGAGAAGTTGTGCAAGCAGTATTTACCAAGTAGTGTTGAAGTGCAGGCAGTAGCTATGTGGGAGTGCATAGTTTAGAAGTTTACTGATGCAAAATTTGTATCTGATTATAAATTTGTATCTTTTATGATAAATTTGGTAGCTTGGCAAGGTATTTCTTTCAGTAGCTGATATCTGATGTCAGTTACTGTCATTCAATGGTGAGTTGTTTTATATGCTTTCATGAGTTTAGTAATGTATATAGCAAAAAAACATAAGCATACATCAATGATATATATTCAAATACGTAGGAAATTTGTCAGTGTGGTCTGAAATTGGAAAACACCCTCTTAGATGTTAAGATATGCAATTTTGGTTGCTCAAGGTGTGTATTATCAATTTTCGTTTTGGTCTGAACTTGGTTTACTATATTGCTAGATTTCTAAGTAGTTGAATATATGTTCTCAATATTGCAGTCGGGTTTATTACATTCAATGCCGAAATCTATAGTAGGGATTCCAGCTTACATAGCCCCAGGGATTCTTCCATGTAGAGAGTATAATGGCATGGTATCCTTCTCTCTGTGGTTAGTAGGATTAATTTGGTAAAATAGAATTCTACTATATATGATTGATAAATAAAGAGACATCTGAGTGTTCTATGCCAGAAATTTAGTATATGTATGTTAAAGAGTTGTGAGCATTAATTTCATGTTTACTGGAATTTGTAGTTGTCGTCTGATATACGTTTAATAGATGAATATGCATCATTTAACGCTGTAAAGTTTTGAAATGTGCTTTTTTATCAGTTGCACTGGTAATAAAGTGTCATACTTGGTTGCATTAACAAATCAGAGTCGCACGCAGTTGACTGCGCTCAGCTGCAATGGCAACCGAGTGTAGTGCTCAGTTGCCTGCACCTACTTGTCTGCATCCAATGCAGTGCAACTGCATGTTGCAATGTGCAATGCCTGCTGAAACTGAATGCTGCAATGTGTAAATTTGTGGCGGCATACAGCTATAGCAACTTAATATGAAAGAAACGCTTTCTATACAAAGTTTAACCAAACAACTATAGCCACTTAACCAAAGTAATCTAACTGGCTTATCTTCTTATGTATTGTCTGCCAAAAGTTATTAGCAAATTTGGCATGAAAGTGAAAGTTAAATTCTTGAAGGTACTTTTTATAACTGCCCAAGTAATGAAAGTGCTGAAAAACAAGAGTAAAAAAGTTTGTGGCAAATAAGTAGTGGTGTGTCCAAAACTGTGATAATTTTTCCATTGGAATGTCAGTTTTTATCTATATTTGCATTTTGCATCAGTAAGCTACAATGAAGCATAGTATGGTCAGTGGGGAAAGTTGGCAGGGTGGTGTGGTGATTTCAGAGGGGGATGTATATGTGAGCAAGTATGGGAGATGTTGTTTGGTATGAGTGAAGTGCAAGAAGAAGTGGCAGTTGGTGGAAGTGATGTGGTCAGAAGGAAGTGATTGATACTTAGGCTTCATTTGTGAGTTTTTCTCTACCAGTTTTGACTGGTTGTGAAAGGCTCTGTATTTTACCCATGATGCGACATATTAGTGCATTTGGAATAATTATTTTTGACATGCATGCACGTAGTGTTTGTTTTTTTAGGGAAGTTGCTGGTCATGTCTTCCCAAAACCACCTGCTTTGTGCTAAAATAATTTATAGGGCCAGACCAATGACGAGGAACGGACCCATAACAACCGTGAAAGCAATTGAAATTGCACTAGATAGGGTCAAAAATGTACTAACTCGATAGCCTGTCATACGTTGTCCACGTAAAGCAATTGAAATTTTTACGAACAGTTCGACCATGTAAAATAGTTAATCGGATTTTACGTCTTTTAAACGGTGTAAAAGTGGTATTCTTGTAGAGTAAGTCTTGCTAGCTATACATGCATTATTTATTCTGTCAACTATTCTTCTTGTTCAACTATTTAGCTAAATCACCCAATTTTGCAAAGGTGTAACATTCAAATATGTTTAGTTGAAGTCAATAGTATCATACTACCTGGACTCCAGTTATCGGTTGCAGTCAGCAAAGACATTGGGTAATAGTGCAGAAGAAGAATTCAGAAATTTTTAAG
Organism: Allium cepa; assembly: GCA_030765085.1. Classification (NCBI taxonomy): domain Eukaryota; kingdom Viridiplantae; phylum Streptophyta; class Magnoliopsida; order Asparagales; family Amaryllidaceae; genus Allium; species Allium cepa. The sequence goes on from CM060938.1 coordinate 685,098,809, forward strand.
TAAACTAAATCACAGAAGAAGTTGTAAACTGTTTAATTTTGTTGGTGGGATAATAATTCTAACTTCATGCTCCCGTGCTACAAACAATGTAAACCATTTCAGAATAGTGTTGAACAAGCAATATGTGTATGCTAGTAGCAGTAATAGCCATAAAGATTTTGTCTTGTCTTCATTAGTAAAGGTTAGTGGATATTGTACATCAAAGAGGAGTGGCATAAGGGAACATCAGGGGGAGAACCTGCACTGTAATGCTACCATCTATTTTAAAAGTTAAATGAAATTGCTAAAAAATTATATACAATTTCATTTCAAAAAGATTTTTTTTTAATTATATTCCTTTTCATTTTGCATTACATTTACAATTTCATTTCATTTTGCAACTAGGGTTGAAAGGATTATGACAACTTTAACTTTGTTTGCTGCATGGTGTTATCACCTTTCTTTCTATCATCTAATATTCGGAGATTATGACAACTATAGCAGTTTAGCTCAGGTTCTAACAGCTGAAGGCAGGCAGGGGAGGCATAACAAATTTCTAACACATGCTGAATGATTAACCATCATCAAATCTATTTTTTTCCCTATGCAAGTGTACCATTCCAGAATCAATATCCTCCCAAAGAAATTAATTAAGATGATCGAGCAAGCGTGTAACCACTTTCTTTGGTCCAGCAACCCATTTTCAAGAAAAAATAATCCCCGTCTCCTATAAGAAAACCCAACTGCCTATCAAACAAGGGGAACTGGGAATAATTGATCTAGCAGCATGGAATAGAGCAGCAAACTCGGTGCATTTAAACTCTATAATCAGCCGAAACAAGTCCTTGTGGAAGAAATAGTGTATTAAACATCATCAGGGAAGCAATGATTTATGGACCACTTAGAAAAAGCAAAATGTTAGTTGGATTTGGAGAAGCATCTTATAATCTGGAGACAATCTTAAGCACATCATTCATATATCCATGGGTCAGAATTCAAATGCTTCTTTCTGGAACTCTCCTTGGAGTGCCTCAGGGCTTGTTCTCAGTGTGCAGCTAAATTACGTCGAGATGGTTCAAACTGGAATTCCAGTTCATGCAAAAGTCAAAGATTATATCGTTGAAGGCGTGGTGGAGGTGGACCTCCCTAATTTAAGCAACAAAAGAACACGAGCATTGTGGAGAAAAAGTACAAATTGGAAAACTAATTTTCAGTGAACATGATGCTATGCAATTCCTTTTAACTAACACAAAATAAGTGATGTTCTGAGCATAAATACATAAAATAAAAAATAGACTTTGCTCTTATATTGGTTGAAGTCCTAGCAATTTAAATATGGTTTCTTCAATTCACATAAAATAAAATGAATAGTTCATCAATTCCTTTTAACTAACACAAAATAGGTGATCGTTTACAGAAAGTAAAAAGGAAAATAGACATATCCTACGCAGAGTGTATTTTTCTATTGAAAGTAAGTTCTTTTGATTAGTTTGGACTTGATATCCTGAGCATCATTATTGATCTTTGAACAATCCATTGATAGCTTTTGGCTTTTAAGCTCAAAAACCTGATCATCTTTTACGTATATTTCCAAATCTGCTTCATCGTCCTGTTCTGATGTTACAGGCATGTTCCAGTTACAGGCTCGCCTAAAATGTCCTTAAAAGCCTATTTTGCAAGTATCAATAGGTTGCTGACCCAAAAAAAGAAAAAGAAGAACAAGAACAAGATGATAAACCAGTGGTAAGAAGAAGATGATAAACGAGTGGTTCACAGTACATGATCCATCGTACGTGCTATGTAACTTGGAAAACGAGTCAAACAACCACCAGTTCCTCAACTATAGTTACTAAAATATAGGTTTACCTAGTCTTGAAGCAATAAAAATTCGATTCCATCACAATAGCAAACACCAAACTGTTTCCAAAAAATTTGTCATTACAACGGCGCTATTTTGTAGCACCGGAGTAATGTCTATGCATTACCCCTCTCCTGATACTTGGCTTGCGCCATTAACAATAATTTTATCCACTTATACAACAATATCAAAACCATATGCAATGTCAGAACCATATACAATATTAGCTGTAAATCATGCAAGGATAAAAAAATCCAATCATATTGAACCTCTACCAAGTTACATGGTTAATCTACGACTTTATTGAAGAAGCCACTTGGTTTTATTATAATGAATACATGCGAACCCACCCAAATCCAAATTGATTTAAGTTTCACTGTCTGACAGTAAGAAGATGAAAAAAAATGCATAAAACACTGATCCTAGACAACCATATAAGAAACATAGTTACTAGTTATCCAGTATCTTATGAAAAATTAAACCACATTAAATAAATCCTAAAACTTAAATCAAATAGCTATATGAATAAAGCTCAATTACTCAATAATATTACAGTAAATGCTTCAATTATCTCCAACTAAAAATCCATATAATCAGAGAGAACATATTAGAACATTTGATAACAAATTTATAATAAACAACCCGACATTGAAAACCCAACATACACATGTAAACATATAAGTTGAGTAAATAATCCAAGAGAATAAAGAATGAGTTTAAAGAACAAACCTTTTAGAGATATTTTGAGCTACAAAAGTTCAAGCTTAAAGGAGAAGAAGGCGGCGTCTGCAGAAATTATCGAGGAAGCCCTTAAAATGTTCGGAGGGGCTAAAATTGGAAGAAGCGAGGATTGCAGTGAACTGGTGGTCTCAAAAAGGACGAACCAACCGCAGACGAAGCCCAAAATTCACGAAAAGGAACGGTGAAAACGAAAGAGGTGGAAATAAAAAAAAGGGAGGGAGAGTGTGCGTTTTGGGGAAAATTTTTCCACGAAAAGAGGCACGGAATTTAATACGGCTACAAGCCGTATCAAATATTAGTACGGGTTAAAGCCGTATTAAACAATTTAGATACGGGTATAAGCCGTATTAATATTTGATACGGCTTGTAGCCGTATCAAATGCGCCGCCTACGGCAGCGCCAAAATCCTATCTATGGTGTAGTGTGGGTCGCCAGCGATCCATGTGGGATTGGTTGCCAGCGACCTATCGGCATAGGAATTTTTTTATTATACAATTAGGTCAGTTGTTGGCAACCCACGAAGTGTCAGGTTGCTTGCGACCCGATTACTTAGCAAATTTTTTTTGCTCTTCGGGCTTGCATGCTTGTATGTTTAGAACTGACCCATAGCTTCTCCACCTAACTCGAACCATTCTTGCCTCTTTACACGATCCAACCTCCAGCGATTCAATCTCTAGACGACCCAATCATTTACTCGACTTGAATCGTCACATCATTCGAATCCATTCGCCGTTGACTCGTTGAAGCATTCGTCGGTTTTGTGAAACCTTAGCCGACCGATCACCTTGCTCGAATCCAAAACCTAGGTTGCTGTTGAACTATAACCAATCCTGTCTTGTTGCCGACCTGAAGTTGGCTCGCCACCAATCCATTCAAAGTTCACTTAGTTTAATTTGTGATTCTTTTTGTGCCTTTAAATCAGTTTGAGGTGTGTTTTCTTGGTTGATTTGTTAATTATTGTGTTGGTACAATGATTTGATGACTGGCCTTCGCTTGCGGCATTGATTGCAAGAAGTTTGAGTTAATTGCGATTTTGTAGAGGGAAATAGTAAATCGAGTCTCGAGTCGTTTCCTGAAACGACGTTCAGGCTTTGGCCTAGTGCTTGACATGTTTTGCTATCTTCGTCCACTAAACCAGAATTAACTTGTGCCGCGTTTCATGGACACCACCGCACGACATATCACCAGTCGATCCCGATTCTTCCATAGAACTTGGGCTTATCCCGCTTATTTACTACATGCTCGGTGCCCCTATAATGAGAAGAGCTTTCCATGTCGCTTTGAACAACGGATCATTAATCGATATTGAGTAAGTACACAAGTAGTAGAAACAAAAGTAGAAAACAAAATGATGCGGGAAGTTATTTTCCTTTTCCGTTGTGAGCGAAGTATTTACATGGGATAGTGCATCTGCAGTGTACCAAGCACCGAGTTTTTCTCATATAGATAGCACACTGCATTTTCCCCTGTTCGCACTTGAAATTAGGCATGTTGATCATAAGTTAATATTTCTTCGAAATTCAAGTGTAGTAGGGGACACTGATGAAAATAGGATTGATTTACCTGAACGTTTTCAAATGTGAGTTTCGTTATATAGAATGAAGCAGCCATCCATGCATCGTAAGTCAAGTAGGCGAATCCCGACTCTCTCCGAAGCTGAATCATCATCTACCTCGCAAGCTCAAAACGGTCAATTTGTTCCGGTGGGTCCAATCGTGGACCGTACGCCTCCTAACTTTCGAGTCCTGCTTAACCCACCTGAAAGAGCTTCGTTAGTGTCGCCAAGATTCTTTATAATATATGTACGCAGTATAGAATTCTCAAAGAGGATGTGCATATGCTAGCAAAAGACGAATTTGCTCATATGCCACCCTCGGGATACAACGTTTGCCATCGATATATGTGTTTGAACATAGCTATGCCTCCCTTCACTGATTTTCTACACTAGAATCTCTCAAATATTGGTATTGCCCCATTCCAACTTCATCTAAATGGCTATGACATCCTCAATTGCTGGCATGTCCTTTTCATGCGGACACTCAACCGCGCTCCAAGTTTTGATGAGTTGTGGTATTTTATGGCATTTAAGAGGTGAGATGACTATCCCTCTTTGATCATAATCGAGGCCCAAAGGAAATGGAAAATCGTGCTGCGATTGCAAAGCAATTTATCATGGTTTAAGACGTGGTACTTTTTTATTAGGTGCCTCATGAGGTTCAACCATCGATGGAGGATAGGGGATAAGCTTCTCTTTTCTGTTTGTCGAGTTCTGAGGTGTTGTAATGAAGTTTCTAACTAATTGCGCATCCTCTGTAGTTATCCTAAAACCGAACAAAGATGTAACTCTTCATGAAGTTTGCCAAACTATAAAGGCTATCGATGCCGAGGAGAGGTGTGTTAAAGTTCTGCTGATCAAAGAGAATTTGCGTCGATATGGACAGTTGGCTCCAAGCAGATCCACCGTTCAGATTGAAGCTCCCTCTCTTGGTCGAGCCAGAGTTTGCACAAGATCCTCTTCTTCATCTCACAGTTCCGAGGAAGGTCATGAGATAAGTAGTCCATCTATAGGATCACTTGATGAGGCACATGAGGAGGAGGAAGCTATTGCGACTAGTCGTAGTGATTCGGCTAGAATGCCTCCAATCTTGGAGGAAGTGGAAGACGAGTTCACGCACAGAGAAGGCAAAGCCATGGTGGACTCAGAAAAAGAAGAAGGAGAGTTCGAGAGTAGTAGTCCGAGTCTACTGCTAGTGATTACTTCTCGTTAGAATCTGATGGTGACGATTCAAAGTCTTGCGACAAGACTCTAGGGATGATCCCGTTCTCCTAAGTCCATCTCTTCTCGATGCAAGCTGCAAAGGAAAAGCCCCTGAAACCGAAAGGCATCAAGATTCTTCGAGTAGGGATGTCAGGCGGAGTTTTGACACTTCAACGATGTTTGTATTGATTTCGACACGTTCATGAAAGAAGATTTCAAATCTGACGCGACGCCTTCCTACTCGGGTGATATTGCGCCAGCAATTAGCTTAGCTCCGCCGCTTGCAGTGCTCAAGGTTTCACCTTGGAGTTATACTGCCTTGCCACTTTCTGTCTATGTGCGATGGCTTTGAGGGCGGCATCATTCCTTTTCTCTTCAATTAGATCTAGCGACATATTTAAGAGTTTTTCATTTTATTCCGGATTATAATGTATCCTTCTTTGTGATAGGACGATTGTTTCAGCTGGGAGCATGGCTTCGGTTCCATATGCTAAGGCGAATTGCATATGCCTTGTCGTTGTTTTGTAGGAGGTCCGATAGGCCTACTATGTAGTAGGTAGTTCATCGACCCATGCCCCCTTGGATTTCTCCAGTTTCTTTTTTATCAATGTTTCTAAAACCTTGTTTACCGCTTTGACCTGTCTATTGGCCTAGGGATAAGCTACAGCCGAGAAGCTTCGAGTAATCCCTTGTTCTTGGCACCAACTGAAGAATTCTTCACTATCGAATTGGAGTCTGTTGTCCGATATGATCTTCTATGGAACCCCATACCTGCATAAGATGTTTCGTATTAGAAAGTTTATTACTTTGGCAGATAAAATCTTGTTTAAGGGTTCCGCTTTTACCCATTTTGTGAAATAATCCACTGCCACTATGGCATATCTTGCCCCTCCTCGAACCATTGGGAGCTCTCTGATCAAATCAATCTCCCAAATTGCAAAGGGCTAGGGGCCGACCATTTGGGTCAAACTGGTAGGTGGTAGTCCCGAGATTTTGGCGAATCTTTGGCATTTGCCATATTTTTTAGCAAACTCTATATCGTCTTTATTTAGTGTTGGCTAAAAGTATCCATATCAGAGAATTTTCTTGGCTAGAGTTTGCCCTCCGGTGTGATCGCCACAACTTCCTTGATTGATGTTATTAAGGATACCTTTAGCTTCGTTCCCAGCAACACACCTAAGTAATGGATTGGAAAAACCATGATGGTACAATATGCCGTTCTTAATGGTGTAGCGGGATGCTTTCCTTAGGATCCTCCTATTTTCATTCCATTTTGTGGGTAAGGTTCCATCTTGTAGGTATCTTATTATGGGGGTTGCCCCCAGCATTGCTTCGACCCTTATACTTGCCTCTTTGGAAAGGGCGTCTGCTTCTTGATTTTCTCCTCGCGTGATATGTTTGATTACATGGTAGTGTAACGTCCCGCCTTTTTGCACGATTTAAACAGACACACGTGCCAATTCAAACCATACATAAGGGCGGATTGTTATGGGATAAATAAGAGAATAGAGAAAGAGAAAAAAACTAAATAGAATCTCACAGCGGAAGGATAAAATATAATAATCAAATATACAGTTCATAAATCTGTTTACAAAACATTTGATTATATTTATACAATACATATCAGAGTACACATACCATATAACAATGCAGCGGAACAATATGAGTGTGGTACAATAATATAAATAATAGTAATATGAATCTTCGTCTTCGTCCTCCAAAGCTAAAGTCTTCGATCCTGAAACGCTCAGACTGACCCGAGCGAATTTGAAAAGACAAAACACTCGAGTCAGAACTAAAAGATCTTATGTGAGTTAAATTTTTAGAAATAAATATGAGTGTAGTAACTCAAGAGATGCTCGGGATTTACATCTCCTAAGGATCCGTTAAACTATTTACTATGTAGTATATTTCGCTATTATAATAGTGTCTAATTGTAAAATAAACTTACTTTTAAATAGCGTTAAGGCTTTACATTTTCCACCTTAACACGTAAAATGCCAATAGTCTATACAGTACCGTAATACCTCCTGATCGGGAGGCTACCAGAGGATACTCCATAAGTACGACACAAATAGAAACTCGTAGTAAAGGCTCGGCATGGTAGGTGACACGGCACAACTAGGCAATGCCAGGGTAGATATACCAATTGCTATCCGGGCTGATGGAAACGCGCAGCGCGCAGCTACCGCCTACCTCGTACAAACTCCCCCAAAATCAAAAAATAAAGTGGCCATTGAATCAATCCAAAGTCAAAGTATAGTATCGAAGAGGAGTGTCCGATCAGAGGTATGACCTCATTGGTCGAAGAATCGCTCCTGTTTTAGCCACCTTATGCCAACTCGCGGGAGTCAGGTCCACGTATTTACTTTACAGGAAACGCCGCCACCAACCTACTTCATTTTGGAATCTCCACCGCGTACATGGTTAGTCAAAGTGGTTTTTGGTATTGACAGAGAGTATGTCCATATCCGATCCCGGTCGCTTTGCCAACCAATCGTTATTATAACACCGCGGTCATTTAAAAATAATTATACTTTTAAAACCAAAATAAAATATCCATTTAAAACCCATATAAAAATGATATCATTTATATTCTTAAAACCCCAAATCAATACGATATCATTTTATTTTCCAATATATATTATTTCCAAAATCATAGGGTTTCCAAAGTAAAATATTTAGAAATCAAAACTCTTGAATATAATATTTCCAACTTATACTACATTGAAAAACATAGCTTTGAAACAAATTTCCATCTCTTAAATGGTTAAATATTAAAATACTTTTATAAAACAAAATAGCTTCTTTAGATTTCACAAATCAATTCTAAATATCGATTTAAACTTCCAAATACCATTTCAATTCTTATGGTTAAAAGCTTTAAATATTTCACCATTTCAAAAACAAACTTATTTGACAAACCCATATGTATCAAATCCAATTACTTATTATCTAGACTTGAAATGTTTACTTATTGAATTCAATATAATTTAAGTAAAACCTTTAACTTCACATAACTGGAAAATCTTTCAATTTATTTAACTTGATATATTCATTTAAAACAACCTGATATTCATTTAAATCACTTTACACAAAATCAAGTTATAAATCATATACTTTAAAAATTTAACTTTTATTTAAATTCCGATTTAACTTAATATTCATCTTCCAATTTTATTCTCATTTAAGTCATTAAAACTCCAGAAATTAGATTTTAAATAAATGCTTAATCGTATTTGATCTTAAAAATCAAACTTTTTTTATACTTCAAATCAAATTTTATACTTCAAATCAAATTTTATACAAAGCTTAGAAACCGAAAATTTTTATATGTATATACATAAATAACCAATTCAATATCCCATAAACCATATATATATATATAGTTTTACAAAACTAAAAAAACATTTCAAAATATAAATTTTTATATATATACCGCAGTGCCTGTATAAAATTTTCTACCCTATGGTCAAGTGATACGGATGTTTATCATTTCAATCCGCAATTTAAAATAAAAATGCGGTTGTGTATCATTTCAAACCGCAATCCCGAATGGAAGGCAGATGCATGATGACTTGCAGTTATACAATATAAATATAGCATCCATTCATTCAAATATCAATTATCAACCGATTTAATTCAATCATCATCCATTTAAACAAACATCAATATAGAGCATATAAATTTCACAGGAAATAAATAACAGGTATTTACTAATCAGTTTATATTCAATACTAAATTTAATAACTGTTAACTAGCAGTTTATATGCAAAATAAATTCTAACTGTAAATTTATATGCAATAAATAAAATAAATAAATAGTTAAATAAATAAAAATGTGAATTAACTGAGAAGATGAATAAAACATGCCAAACAAATCGTATATAAATTTATACTCATATCTAAAAATCAATTTAACAAACATAAAATATTTTAGAAGTTGTGAGTGGGTTAAACACTCACCTTTTGAATTTAAATCGAATCTAAATCCGATTTAAACTCAAAAATCTGACGGTCTCCAAATCTGTCCAAACCAGCGTCAACAGATTCAGAATTTAATTACGATCCTAACAAAAGAAATTTCGCCTGAAACGGAGTTCGTATGAGGAATTTATTCATATTTGAACGAATTGAAACAAAATTAAATTCAAAAACACGATAAACAAAATTAACTTGCCACGTCATCGTCAATGCTCTTCCCAACATGAAACGCGCATGCTCCAGCACGAAACGCGCATGCTCCAGCAAGTTCGAACCCAATTCACGCGTTGACCATGGACTTTGACCGCTCCATACTCGCGCCACCGGTCACTAGAGGACCTCCGACCAAGCCCATCGCCTCGCCCTCGCCATGGCGCACCTCCCAGTGGCCGTGCCTTCTCCATCGGTCGCCCTAAATGCCGTGCGCCGCCACCTCTAATAAAGCCCTAATTCGAGATTTCACAACGATCAAACCGTCGATTCACGAGATGAACCACATGGATGCGCTCTCCTCCGTCCTCTCTACAATACCCAGAAAGCAATTTGCGATCTGACGAATTTTGTCGCAGCAACGATGAACGACCTCTAATTCTTTGATTTTTACAGAACGGATGATGAACCAAAACGGAAAACGAACACCACCAGTAGATTACGTATTTTGAGAACTGCAACATATATTTTTTCTATAATTTTTAGAGGTGTTTGAATTTTTTTATTTAATTTGAACTGTAATTGGATCTAGAATTTACAGCCATTGGAAGAGAAAAGGTTGAAGAGAAGAACACATGGAGAATTGAAGATAAATGGAGGCTAGGGTTTACACAGCCTATAAATAGACAAAGTGAAATAGAAAAGAATAGAGTAGAATGGGCACGAATTATAAACGTGCAAACGGTGGTGGTCCCACTAGGATTTTATATTAATTATACACGTTACGGATTTAGTAAATAAATTAATTTCTTCCTCAACATTTACATTGCATTTTAAACGTATTTACAATTGTAAATTTAGATGTTTTATTTATAAGTTTCAATATTATTTCATTAAATTTCAAATTCATAAATAATTTTCCATTTTTAACTAAATTCCAAATTACCGTAATAATTATCTTAGATTCTTATTCATTCTCAATAGATTTAACTATTGTAAATCGACTAAGTTTACATACTATAAAATCCATATTTCTATGTATATATAGTTTTGAATTCCATACTATAAATATTTTATTAATATTTCGCAAATACACAAATTGGTATTGCACTGTTACTTAAATAAATAGCCTATACCAATCACTAATTCAAATGGGTTACCAAATTTTGGATTGGTTAATAATTATTAATTATTGCTTCATTTCTTAATTATACACTTGCATGAGTTATGCTTGTCTAATTATATTCCCATATTAATTAATGTTTCCAACAAACAATAGCCTTTCCTTAGTCCCACCCTTTTTACCAAATATTTCCCTGCAAATAATTCATTTTCCTATACATACTTCCATTTACACCTAAACTTACTATGTCTCTTTATTTTCTCAACCAAATTACAATGATTAAACAAATTTAAATGAAAAGTTTGAGTTGATAGATTCATAGATTCAAATGTTTACTTCATTTCAATATCTACTAAATTTTGAAATTATAACGTAGACTCCAAAATAAAATTCTCCACTCTAGTCATACAAGTCTTATTGAAATAAAATGTATCTACCCTATTTTTAGATCTTGGTTCCTAATATCCACCCGTTTTGACTAAATTTAAAATAACGTACAAATTACATTACCTTTAATTGCAATAAATCCTATCATTGCCATTTATATTCCAAATGAATAAATTATTAATTGAATCAGATTTACAACTCAACTTTAAATATTTGCAAATTTTGTCAGTTTGGATTACTCGGTAAATTTAGAATCCCTTAAACAACTTCCTACATAAATTTATTATAGAATAATTCAAAATTAACGTACAATTCCAATTTATGCAGAGATTACAACTTAAATTTCAAGGAATTTATTTATTTAGGTTTAAATCCTGTTATTCACTAAAATTGTCATCCCATGTATACAATCTACATTGGTTTGTATTTATTCCATTCACCTCTTTAGTTATAGCGTAAATTTCTCATTAGTACACATTAAAGTCCACTAAATTTTCAACTACCTCTTAATTTCCATTTATAAGTCTTAATACCCTAAATTTGACAACTTCTAACATGGTATTACTTCTCATATTAAATGTAACTTTTATCTAGTGTATTAACATTTATTTCAATTTAAATTCCATCAACCAATTAAACTTGCAACTTATAACTATTGCTTACCATTCAAAATATTACACCCATGGTCATATTCTGAATGGAGTTAGCATTAAATATCAAAACTTACCTAAATTTACATTAAGAAAATATTTAATACTAGATCTCCAATTTATTTTAATGGAATCAATATATTTTTTTTTTGTATACTTTGCGTATAAATATCTTAATTACCAAATTTCAACTTATTCCTTAAATCCCCCAAATAACGTTATCAACATAAATTAATATTAAATGCTTCACATTTATTCCTCCACGTTCAAATTTGTTCTAACCAAATATATATTAATGCTATCCCTTATGGTTATTTATTTATTCACTTATTATTGCAAATGTCTACTAATTTGATTTCAGGTACAATACCTACACTATTATATTCGAAAGATTTATTCATATTAAAATCAAAGGCTTAAATTACCTTTGGTAAATTAGCGTTCATTTCCATATAAATTTATCACTCTTTATTATTACTACTAAATTTTTATTACAAAATTCTAATAAATAACTAAATTAAATCGTCTAAATTTTCGGGTCGTTACAGGTAGTCTAGCTCATAGAGGAGGGTTTTGGCCCTTTTGAAGTAAGATGTGCGCTTCTGTCCACGAATCTGGAGTTCTCCGAGGATCTGGTTCACAATCAACCAAGTCACTGTGAATACATACCGACCTAAGTCCTATCTCTTTATAGATCTCTATGCCAGCTATCAATGCTTCATATTCAGCTTCATTATTGGTTGCAATGAATTCTGGTCTTAGTGCACAACATAACTTCCTTCCTCAGGGTGTGACTATTATGACTCCTGCCCCCGAGCCAAGCTCATTTGACGCTCCATCAATGACAGATTCCATTTGACCGCTTTCTTAATTTTTACTTCTGTTTCGTCATCTCGTATTGTAAATTCACCTATGAAATCGACCAAGGCTTGTCCTTTAATTATGGTGCACAGATAGTAGGTGATGTTGTATTGGCTTATCTGAATGCACCACTTCAGTAGACGCTCTGACATATCCGGTTTATTCATAACTTGTCTCATGGGTTGATCTGTCAAAATCTTAGTTGAGTGAGATTGGAAGTAGGGCCAAAATTTCTTGGATGCTATGAGCAGACAGTAAGCCAATTTTTCGATCTTAGGGTATCTGGCTTCTTTGCTCATAAATCTCCTATTAATGAAGTATACCGGTGGATATGATCATCTTCTCATACTAGTGCCGCACTTAGGGCATTGGAGGATATAACCAGGTATAAGTAAAGGCTCTCTCCATCCATCGGAGTGGAAAGTACTGGAGGCTCCTACAGATGTTCGTTTAGATTTGGAAGGCAGAGTAGCACTCGTCAGGCCATTCAAATTTCCCTTTGTCTCTTTTGAGGTCTTTGAAGAACAGGACACTTGTCCGTTGCTTTGGATATAAATATGCTCAGAGCGGCTACTTTCCCATTTAGGCTTTGCATTACTCTTCATGTTACTGGGATTTTAATATCCTTCAAAGCTTGTATCTTTTCAGGATTCTCCTCTATCCCTCTAGCATGTAAGATAAAACCTAAGAATTCACCTGATGACACCCCAAAAGAGCATTTTAGTGGGTTTAGCTTCATTTGGTATTTGCGCAATACTTGGATCATCTCATCTAATGGCTTAGATGATCCACTTATCTTCTTGACTTGACAAGCATGTCATCAATTTCGTTTGAACATCTTATTAACCAAACATTGATAGGCAGCACCGACATTTTTAAGCCCGAAGGGCATGACCATGTAACAATATAAGCCTAGGTCCATAATGAAGCTAGTGTGATCTTGGTCTGGCACATGCATGGGAATCTGGTTGTATCTAAATACGCGTCCATGAATGACAATAATTCATGCCCCGTGGTTCTGTCCACCAGTCGGTCGATTCGAGGCAAAGGGAAACAATCTTGGGGCAAGCATCATTGAGGTTGGAGAAGTCAATGCTTGTTTGCCACTTTCCATTAGGTTTCTTCACCACCACCGGGTTTGAGATTCACACCGGTTAAATGGCTTCACAGATGAAACCATTGGCGAGTAGGTTCTTCACTTCCTCATTGAGAGCGGTTGATCTCTCTACCCCCATGCTTCTTTTCTTTTGCTTTACAGGGACCTAGGTTGGCTCAACATTGAGAGCATGGCAAGCTATCTCCGGGTATATCCCCACCATATTAGTGTATGTCCATGCGAATACATCCAAGTTCCTTTATAGGAATCCTATAGGCTAAACTTTGAGGTCAAAATTTAGCAGAGAACCCATCTTTAAAAGCTATGTTTTTTCGTGTTTGTCTACTGTCACATGCTCCATAGCCTCAACAGGCTCGTCGTTGACCTCTTCCTCTTTATCTTTAGGGTCCAATTCGCTGAATGGGTCTCTGGTATATTCAAAAGGAGAGGCCTTCTTTGATTGCTATGCTTATGAATTTTTGGCATACAGGAAAAGCCCCACGTCTTTTCCCCTTTCATTTTTCTTATTTTGGTGAAGTTCAGTCACATAACAATCGCGAGCCGCGTCTTCGTCTCCTTTCACCTCTCCTATTCCATTATTGGTCGAGAATTTCATCTTTAAGCACCATGGTGCTAATACTATTTGGAAGTCTGACAATGTGGGTCTTCCCAGGAAGGCATTGTAGGCGGAGTGCCCATCCACCAATATGAATGTTTGCTTCCGCACAACTAATCGGGGGTGACCTCCAAGCTCAACAAACAAGTCCAGCTGTCCGAGAGGCATTGTGGCCCTTTTGGTGAATACATGTAAAGGTTTATGGCACGGAGATACATCTTAAATTGACAACTTCATTTTAATGAATGCATGTTTGAATAAAATATTCACCGAGCTTCCTATATCGACCAAGATGCAAGACAACTCGGTCGGGCCGATCCAGGTGGAGATAACCAGGGGTCAGCATGAGAATACTGTTTTCTAATAAAATCTTCATCATTAAAGTTTGTCAATTCTTTCTCTCCGCTTTATGATGCGACCTTCAGTTATAGAATGAATGTCCCTTCCTTATCCCTTAAGGACTTTCCGTATCTCTCCACCTCAGCTCTACTTCTGTCAGCTATATGTGGGCCTCTAAATATTGTGTGGACGGTTATCTTTTCTTGTTTTAGAGGCACCTATTCCTTCCTTATTATTTCCCTATGGAGGCTATCTAGATCCTTCCTGTGCTAGTGCAGGGGATTTGTGGTTTTTCTGCACGTATCACTTCAACTTCTTTTTTTGGATATATTCTTCAATGAGATCCTGTAAATGCTGGCATTCTTTGGTGTTATGTCCATGAGACTCATGGAGGCGACAATATCTACCTATTATAATTATGGCCTCTGCTTTTTTTTGTACGGAGGGCATTTGTATTTCAACTCGTGTTGAGTAACCATGTCAATTTTCTCAAATGTGTCGTCCAGTGGTGTGTATGAGTCGAATCTTGGTCCAGTTCGGTATCGCCACTTACTGGCTTTTTCACTCCTAGTATTGCCTTGGTTTCCACTTTTAACTTCACTATTCTACTTGTTACCTTCCCCTCGGTGTGGAGCACCTATGTATCCTTAGACGTTGGAAACCTTTACCGGTTGCTCGCTATGTCGATGGGCCGCCGCATCCAGCAATCTCATGTACTTCCTAGCCTCATGAATGAAATCTTGAAGAGTTAGGAGTTTCTCCTTTGTCAACCTTCGTACGAATTTGGAATCCGGGTGGACACCAATGCATAGCGCCATCAGTGTAATCCTCTCATCAGTATCCTGTACCGCTGCTGCGGCAGTGTTAAAGTGGGTAAGATATTATTGTAGCAGTTCTTCTACTTTTTTTTCACGTCTAATAAGGAATAGGCATCCTTGGACTATTCCACATGGGTTCAGAATTGACTTACAAATCTTTCCCTTAACATTTTCCAAGAGCTAATAGAGCCATGAGGCAAGCGACAAAATTATGTGGTTGCTAGGTCTGACAAGAAAAATGGGAAACATTTGCACATCACACCCTCTGTTGCTCCGTTCGTGAGCATGTATTGAGTGTAACGCTGTAAGTGGATGACTGGTTTGGACATGCCTTTGTAAGGATCCATGGTGGGAATCTTCCATTCCCAAGGAGCGGTAGCTATATCTATGTCTCTGGTGAATGGGCTGGACACCCTTGCTCCTATATCTCTTTTGTGCTGTTCATGCCTAAGATACTCCTTGAAGAGGCATGCCATTCTTTCCTTGGATTCTGGGGCAGTCCTGGGAGATGTGAGGGCTTCCCTTTGATATTAATGGCGTCCCGAACTTTGGTTGAGAATGGATTGGTGATGATTGGCTCGAAGCATTACAGGGTCGGTTATAGCCGGTCCTTGCCTGGTACTCCCTTGCCTGGGCCCAGATCTTGGCGCTCTCTTGGGCCCGGCTTTGGACTGACTCCTGGCTCGGTATTATGCATTTATATCTTCTTGATTGATTTCCTCATTCGAAGGGGATCTATTCCGTCTAAGAGACTCTTCGGACTGAGATTCATTTCGAGATTCTATGTTGTGAGTGGACTCCTCCATGCCTTTTAAGCGTGTCATGAGCTGGTCCACTAAAGCTTTTTGCTAGGCAGCGAAGCGGTTGGTCATCTCATTCACTACCCTATCTAAGTCTTCTTAGGTGACAACTGAACCTGGTAGCTGAACATGGGTGGCCTGGCCTGGTTTCCTTGATCCTCTTGGATGGGATTGGGGGTACTAGTAGTGGCTGTGTTCTTACCCATGTCAACATTCCTTGTGGAGGGAGCCATGCTCAAATGATGTGTTAAGGTTAGAAGGAGAGTGGGTAAGAGAGTTTGGCTCTCGGTGAAAGCACCAAAAATGTTTGCACAAAAATTGGGCAAACCCCTTCGAGTCTGAATTTAGTTAAGTTTCCCTTAGGTTTTTAATGTGCTATTTTTTATGTCTCAATGTGTCATCTAGTAATCATCACAATCATAGAATAATTCATAGGCTCAGAATAGGAAAGTAACTTAAAGGCAGTAAATCACACAAAATTTTATAGCGGTGCAGCTATAACATGCCTACGTCCACTGTCCATCTTGTTATTCCTCTTTGATTTGGTTACAAAAACAAGTATGATTGGAAAGAGAAAAAACTTAGAGTAGCTACTGTGATTGAATCTCAACAAAGTTTTCCCTTTCCCTTCCAAGTGTCTTCACTATTGTTGAGAAGCTTCGGTATTTATAGAGTGAAGTTATGAAGGGTGGAGGTGGAGTTATAACCTTGGAGTTTGGTCTGGTATGGAGCAAGTATGTCTGGTTCGACAGTGAGAATCTAGACCGGCATAGAGAATAACTTGCTTTGGTTCGGTAGCAAGAGAAGGGTTCTTGGAGTCGCTTCTGCTCTGTGGTAGTGATGCTGATTTGCCAGACCAAACATATAATCCAGCAAGCCTATGCACCGAACCAAATGTTTGGTCCAGTGTTTAGGTGCAGTGCCGGATCAAATGTCTGGTCCGGCTTCCAATGCTGTGTCGGACCAGATATCTGGTCCGACATGCTTATTTTGTGCCAGACTAGGCATCTGGTCCGGCATCCTTATGTTGTGTCAGACTAGTCATCTAGTCAGACATTTCCGGGGAAGCCGAACCGAATGTTTGTTTTGGTATTCCAACTTGCATACTTCGTACGGTGCCTTTCCTTTTCTTTTGTCGCTGTCTTTCTCATGTGCCAGCATACCGAGCCAACACTTTTACTCATTTCCTAACACTTTACCTTATGTTATTTAATTTTTGTATACTAACATGGCATGGCTACCCTTAGCTAATCAATTATTACCTTATTAATATCCATATTATTTTATTTAATGTACCTAATTGATTATTCTAAATAATGTTATAAAAATATGGGGTGTTACAGACTCCCCATCTTAAAGAATTTCATCCTCGAAATTATGATAAGGTACATAACAAAACGATCAAGGATAAAACATACCATCAATTAAATCAGGGTAAGCATCTCTAATTTTCCTCTCAGTCTCCTAAGTATAGTGTCTAGCATCGCCACTCCACCGAACTTTTACTAACTTGACTATCTTGTTACTTAACTTCTTCTTATCTCTAGCCAAAATCTTTATTGGCTTTCTAACTATAGTCAAATCTGGCTCTACTACTTAATCCTCCAACATTGTGGGTGCTATGGCAGTGTTTGGGTCGCTAACATATTTCCTAAATGAGAAACATGGAAAACATCATGGACTCTAGCCAAACTATTCGATGACTCTGTTCTACAAGCGAGTTTCCCGATTCCCTCAACAATACGAAAAGGACCAATGAACCTAGGTGCTAACTTTCCAGACTTACCAAACTTAATCACACCCTTCATCAGTGAAATCTTAGTAAACACATAGTCTCCAACCAAGAATTCCAAATTTTTAGCTTCTTCTATCGGTGTAACTTTTCTGCTTAGATAAGCTTCTTTCATCTCGGTCCTTATCAACTAAATCTTCTCTGCAGCTTCCTTCACTAAATCCGGACCAAGAACCAACCTATCCTTTCTCTAACCAACATACCGGAGGCTAGTATGGTATTCCAAATAAAGCTTCAAATGGTGCTATCCCAATACTAGTCTGATAACTATTGTTATACGAGAACTCGACTAAATGAAGATGGTTCTCCTATGATCCCCTGAAGTCCAATAAACGAGGTCTTAACAAATCCTCCAAGACTTTGTTAACTCTTTCCGTTTACCCATCGGTCTATGGATGGTAAGTAGTACTCATGTTGAGCTTGGTTCCTAATGCTTCATATAGTCTCTTCCAAAACTCACCGGTAAACAAAGAATCTCTATTGCTTACAATACTACTAGGAATCAAGTGAAGTCTAACTACATACTTCGTAAATAACCTTGCCAAAATAAGTGCTGTCCTAGTTGATTTTACCAGAATGAAATGAGCACTCTTAGTCAGTCTATCTATTATCACCCAAATGCTTTCATTTCCTCTACTGACCTTGGCAACCCATCGACAAAACCCATAGAGATTAAATCCTATTTTTACAATGGAACATCCAATGGTTGAAGCAATCCACTTGACTTCTGGTGTTCAACCTTTGCTTATTGGAAATTCAAGCACTGCCTAACACATACTCCAATGTCCCGTTTCATACCTTTCCAGAAGAAACTTATCTTCATATCCTGATACATCTTCATTCCTCCTGGATGGATAATGAACTTTGAACGATGGCATTCGTCCAAAAATTCTTTCCTCATGTTTCCTACATTCGGAACACACGACCTTCCTTTTTTCTCAAACCCCATTTTGGTCAAGACTAAAACCCTTTAAGTCATCGCCCTCTGTTCCTTTCCTTAGCCTTTCGATTTGTTCAGCCAAAACTGGATCCTCCTCCTGTTTAGAAGGTACCTTCTCAATCATTACCGATTGAACTTCCAAACAAGACAATATAGCACTTCCTACACTAGATCCTACCTCGGGTCTATACTACACACCACATGTTGACAATGCTTCCAAATCTTTCCGCTCAACAATCATAGCCAATATTACATTCTGATGCTTCCTGCTAAGTGCATACACTACCTTATATCCTTTTTCGGGTGTGTACTCAATTCTAAAATCATAAGCAGCAATAAAATCCAACCACCTCTGCTGTCTCATATTCAGCTCCTTCTGAGAGAACAAGTACACCAACGACTTATGATCAATATAAAGCTGGAATCGCTCTTCTAAAAGATAATGCCTCCGCACCATTAAAGCAAATATAATGGCAGATAACTCCAAATCATGCATATGATACCTAAATTTATGTGGTCTGAGGTGTTTAGAAGCATAGGTGATCACTTTACCACTTTGCATTAACACATCTCCTAATCCAGTTCCACATGCATCAGTATAAACAACCAAATCTTGATTCCCCTCCGGAACCACCAACACCAGTGCTTGGGTCAATAAGTGTTTCAAGCTCTGGAATGCTTCCTCACACTTTTTAGTCCGTACAAACTTCATATCCTTTCGCGTAAGCTTAGTCATTGGTGCAGAAATTAGTGAAAAATCCTTTATAAATCTTCAACAATATTTGGCTAATCCAAGAAAACTCTTTATCTCGGTCACCGTCTCCGATCTTCTCCAATTAGTTACCGCTTCAATCTTAGTCAGATCTATAGACAACTCTTTTTCTGAGACTGTATGACCAAAGAACTTCACTTCCTTCTTATAAAAATGACACTTTGAAAACTTAGCTTTCAACTGATGCTCCCTCACCATCTCAAGCACAACTCTAAGATGAAATTCATGCTCCTCGTCTTTAGAGTATATCAAAATAACATTTATAAAGACCATCAAAAATCTATCCAAATGCTCTCGAAAAATTCCATTCATTAAATCCACAAAGTATGCTGGCGCATTAGTTAGTATGAACGGCTTAACTAACCATTCAGACGATCCATACCTCGTTTTAAACCCCGTTAAAGGAATACTATCCTTTACCACTCTAAGTTGATGAAATCCAGTCGCCAAATCCAGTTATGAGAATACCTTGCCTCCACTTAACTGATCAAGAAAATCGTCAATTCTCGGCAATGGATATTGGTTCTTTAACGTCTTCTCATTCAACTTACGATAATTGATACACACCCTTAACGATCTGTTCGGGTTCTTAGCAAACACTGTAGAAGCTCCCCATAGTGAACTACTCGGTCGGATAAAACTCTTGCTTTCTAAATCCACCAACTGCACCTTCGGCTCTTTTATCTCTGCAGGTGTCATTCTACTTGGTGGCCTACTCACCGGTTCTGTTCCAAGCACCAAATCAATGATAAACTCTATGGCTTGTTTTGGTGGCAATCCAACTATCGGCTCAAACACATCAACAAATTCTATAACTATAAGGACTCGATGCAACTCATCCTTTAACTTCATGATACTCAATAAAACATTCACTTCACAACTAGGTTTCTCTACGGTATGAACTACCCGATCACTACAATCCAGATAGTTAAGTGATATCTTCCTATCATGGTAAAATATCCTAACATCATATTTATTCAACCAATCCATCCCAAGGATAATCTCAATTCCCATAAAGTCAAAGACATGCAAACAACAATCAAAAGTATTGCTTAGTAAATCAAACTCTAAATGGTCATACCTCATCCCAGTTGCTACATAACCTCCCATCGAATTTGTAACCCTTAAGGAAATAACTAAATATGAGGGTTCTAGGTTAAGCTTATCTACAAAACATTGGGAAATAAACAAATGTGATGCACCAATATCAAACAGAACGCTAACAGACATACTGTGAATCTGCCGCGAGCCACCCAGATTAGCCTTCCCTTTCTACTGCACAACTGGCCTTGAGGTTGTGGGCTCTAACGCATAAACTTGCCCCTTCCTTCCTTAGCAGGCTCCTTGCATTGGTTCTTGTAATGGACGATCTGATCATAGTTAAAACATTGGATGTTCTTCTTCCCAATCATCTCCTTTCCTTTTCCTTTTCCATTCCCAGTATGACACTCATTAGCATGGTGTCCCTTCTTATCACATTTGTAACAAACCACTTTAGCTTTGTCTTTCTTCTATGTTCCTCCCTTCTGAGCATTCTTCTTCTGAAAAAACTTCCTTTTCTAGCCCTGTCCCATTTGGGCCTCCTTCATCTTCCTCAAACAAGCCAATGCCTCTTCTCGTCTCAGCCCCATCTCAAACATTACATCACTGGAATATCTCAAGGGTAGAAAAGTAGCACTAGTCAATTCCGACCTCAAGCCTCTTATAAACTTCTCATTCCTCCCAATCACCGTATCAACCAAGGCATACCCGTACCGGGCCAACTCTTCAAATTTTCTTGCATACTCAAGAATAGACATCTCTACATGTTCTAATTCCGCAAAATTTCTCACCAATGCCAACTGCGCCATCACCGACATAAACCTTTCTGAAAATATTCTCTTAAACTCCTTCCAAGTTATGGTTTCCTCATCAACACCAGCCACAACAGTATTCCACCAGAATAGAGCAGCTTCTTGAAGTTGTCCCGAAACCACTCTCCTCTTCTGCTCGTCATTCAATCATAAGTCAGCAAAAATCCTCTCACAATGCAATAGCCAATTTTCCACCTCAATCACATCTTCAGTACTAAAGAAGGGCTTGCCTCCAAGCCTAGTATAATCTCTATTCAGATTAGTATACTGGTTAACCATCAAAATTTCCTGAACTCCACCTCCATCAGCATTTCCTTAATAAATCCAATTGCAATTCTGGCTTGCATCATATTCACGAAGAAATGATACATGGCTACCATTCCACTTGGGGAATCCCAACACTAAAAGTTTCAGCTTGAGCCTAACCGGGATCTCTTCTAGCATTTGGTCAAGCATTTCCATTAGTTGTTGCTATCTCCTGTAAGATTAACCCTGCCTCTCCTTCCTTCCATATCTGTATTCAAACCTCATGAGATATAGATGAATAACCTAACTAAGACAAAAGTCTAGAGATATAGCATATACTTATATATGACAAATACAAGTTCGTTATTATAGTGTTATCCCATACCCCGATCCTATCTATAATTACTAAGGATTATGTTTTCAAAAACCATTTTTAGTTAAAGTATTTCATAAACCATGCTCTGATACCAAGCTGGAACTGTTAGCACCAAAATAGGCCGCTAGCACCCTTGAGTAGGATTATGTAGAGAGATTAATGTATAAAATAAATTAAATCCGAGTGCAAAGCTAACTGTGAAAATAAGAACATCGGAATTATAGTGGTTCGGCGTAACTGCCTACATCCACTTTCAATATAAACTTTATTGCTATCCTTTATGTAACAACCCGTATATTTGGACCATTTAAATTGACAATAATCCACACATGTCAACTTAATAATAATACAAAACACGAATCATTATGGGATTATAAATACACAATGTAAATGAGAATCAATACAACATCACAGACACAGAACAGTCACAGAATAATGCAGCGGAAAATACATCGTCATAATAGCAGTTCATGAAGCTACTATATGAAATACAACAATGTCTAAACATCAAGTGACTAAAAGGAAATACATAAATGTCCAACAGACTAATACATCAGTACTGAAATAGAAATAAACTGATAAAGATAAATGCTAAGTCTTCAGCATCTTCAACCAACCTTGTTCAGCAACTGGATAGCTTTAGACTGACCCGAGCATATATAAAAAGAAACACTCGAGTCAGGACTCAAAATCTTATACAAGATAACCAAGTACAGGGAGTAAAATCCATAACTCAAAGATGAATAAAATAACATCTCTAAGGATCCGATAAACTATCTATATATACAATACAATACGATATGTAGATAATGTCTAATCAGTAACGTACGATATTAAAATAGCGTTAAGGCGTTACCATAATTCCCCTTAACACATTTTATAATGTCATAATCTATACAGCACCGTAAACCCCACCGTAAACTAGTGGTTATCAGAGGGTACCCCATAGGTATAACACAAAACAAAACGTAGTGGTCGCGAATAGGATAATCAGTATGACAAGGTACACGAGGCGATACCAACAAGGATACTAGTAGTTGCGTGATCCAGACTGATGTTGAGCATAGTAGTTACTATCTCAACACCGCGAAACAACACTCCCAAATAAAGGGGTGCACCCAAATCGAATCACAAAAGTAATAGATATGGTATCGAAGAAGTGTGTCCGCTAGAGGTGGCGATCCTCAATGGCCCGGCGCGGCTCCTGTTTTAGTCATGTCAGGGGTCATCCAATATCGTTCTCTTTCTTCAGTCAACGCGTTCACCAAACCATCCACTTCATTCTGGATTAACACTTCGCGCATAATAGTTATTAAAGTGGTTTTCGGTATCGACAGAGAGTATGTCCATGCCCGATCCCGGTCTCTTTAATAACTACGTATTTATTACCTGATGGTCGGTTAAATTAACGTTTAAACAAATCAAAAGTCCAAAAGTCAAGGTGCAAATTTGACTTCCAAAATTTTACATTTTACGATTCAATTTATTTTAGATATTTTAAAACATATTTTCGAATGCAATTTTTTAGTTCAAACATTTGAGTTGACAATTTAAAATTTAGTATTCAAGTTCGATTTAATAAGGTCTAAATGTCGCTTATTAAATTTAGTTCATAATCAACGAATTCAATTTAATGCTAAACTTAGTTTAAATTATTAAATCAAATTCTATTCATTTCACTTCATGTTTACATCCATGTTTTCATGAATTCGATTAAATCAATTTCATTAACTAAATTCCTTTTTATCCAACTTCATTTGATTTATTTACCAATTCAATTAAATTTCTAAACAAAGAAGTCCATTTCCATTTACAATGTCCTGATTTGAATAATTCGTTAAATTTAAAATCATTTTAAGTTTAAATAATCACTAAGTTATATCCATAAAACTTTGTTTAGTTTTTGTATTCCTCTTAAGTCAAATTTTCTAAATTTCCAAATAAAATTTATAACATGTTCCAAATCTATTTAATTAAAACCGAGTTTAAATCCAAACGTAACAAATCTAATAAATTTTTAAGTTATCAAATCCTAAAACTTACTTGTTTCTAAATCTTATTTCAATTAATTTGCCAATTCATTTCATTCAATTAAATAGGTTCATCAATCCGTTTCACTGTAATCCATTAAATTACTTCAATCTAATCCATAAAATTTATCTCAATTAAATCCGTGAAATTTATTTCAATTACATCCATTAAAACTGTTACCAAATTTCCAAATGAATTGTTAAGTTCATTCCTTAATTTAAAATATATTTCAATTTCGAAAATGGTTTTGTTGACCAATCGGGTTTCTTATTTTTATTTTCTATCCTAGGCCAAGATGTTTAATTAGGTATTTATCATTTCAACCCAATATCATTTAATATAAAACAAAGCATAGCAAAGGGAACTTGCAGTGTGATAACTGGGATGGTGTCAAAGTAAATAAACAAGCAATAGCAACCATACATAACAGTTCAACAATTTATTAAATAATCCCGAAATAATCGTATTAACTTACATTTGTTATTTATGCAAATTAATATAATTATTCCTAGAATCCACACTATCGTTTCATGCAGATTAAAGATTATTACATTATGGTTTTCACTTGGTGTCTATTATCTAATTACTACATCAATCATACATTCAATGCTTCAAAGTGTAGTTAACGCTATTTCTATGCGACGATTTATTTAACATTCGAAGGGGTCAAGTTCAACATATATAATCCATTTTAAATTGTTGACTATCCTATATTAATTTCAATTTCATATTATATTTCACTTATATTAACAACCAAATTCAACTTCACGTAACAATTTAGTGTCACAACTATTTGTCGTAAACTAACGATATTCAAATTTTACTTGCATAGCGATTTACAAATTTTTATTTCAACAATTCTAACAATCAACAATTTAACATTAAAATTAATATAAACAACAATTATCACTTGATTATCATAGCATAATTGATTGAGTCGTGAATGAAATATTCACCTTGCGTGGTTGAAGAAGATGACGGCGAAGCACGAGAATGAATAGACAAAATAGACCCTAACAAGCACGACGCAAAATGAACACAACTGCAATCAACAAACAATTAATCAAAAATTTGTTTATTGCAATATATATCGATTGAATATATATATATATATATATATATATATATATATATATATATATATATATATATATATAACCATACCGATCAACGAAGCAAGATAGATTCGACAAGCGGGGTGGAATAGCTTATATTTCCGGATCAATAGCGGGAGCTGGAATAAAACACAGCAAAATGTTGTTTGTGAGCATATATAACTGATTATATGTATGAACCTATAAAACTATAACTATATATCAAATCTTTATATAAACTTTATATTGTATATAACCAAATAAAACAATCCGGAGATATAAAATTTTATGTTTAAACTTTATATATGTATAACATAGAAACTACAGCTATGTACTATATACTGTATATACCAAACTTAACATGGACAGTAATATCTTAATATAACATGTTTGAACATACTGCTTTTATATTTTGTTTCTAACTAAAATATGTACAACCAACTGCTGTATAAAACTTTACTTTATAACTTTACTAAACAACTAATGTTTTATATAATAACAACTCATACATATGATATAATACTTTATACTATAAACCCACTACTAACCCACTACTGTAGTCAATTATTTACATTTGAATCAAAATATACTTGCAAACCCAAAACATCTAAAGTTTATAAAATCAACAACTTATAAACTAGCTGTTAAAAAGACTTGCTGTGTTCAAAATGCATTCTATATGCAAACTATAAATTGTAATATACATGGAAGCAACCTATCACACAGTTTCAAGACAACTAAAACATAAAGAAGGCCGGCTGCTGTTGATGGTGTCGAGAGGACTGCGGGTCTGGGCGGAGGTCGTGTGGGCTGCTGATGGTCGTGCGTGGTAATGGCAGTGGAGGGGAGGCGGTAGGGAGGGGTTTTGAGGCCGCATGGGGGGGGGGGGGGGGGGGTTGGCCAGAGCTGTGGGTCAGTGTGCGTGCAGTGGGTCGGTGTCGTAGGGGAACGTGGCTGCATGGGGTGGCCGAGCGAACTGGGGGGGACCCGGTAGTGGGGGACGCGGTTGATGGGGAAGTGGGCACGGAGGCCGGCGGAGGCCGGGGTGGAGCATTGGAGGGGAAGTGGCGTGGGTGAGCAGGGGGTAGGGACGGAGGCCAGGTGGGTTGTGGATGTGGGTGGTTGCAGGGGGAGCCGTTAGTGAAGGGGAGGCGGTAGGGGGTTTGCAGTGGAGGGGAGGGGCTGTGGGAAGGGCGGCAGTGGTAGGGGCGTGCGAACTGCATGGGGTGGGGCCGTGCGTGGTAGACGTGGCTGCAGGGGGCGGCCGGTGGAGCAGTGGGCACGGGGCCGTGCGTGGTAGCCGTGGTTGCATGGGAAAGTGGGTTGGAGCGTGGACGTGTGGGGGAAAGGCGGGGGTTTGGAAATAAAAAAAAGAAAGAAAAAAAACGCAGAGAAGAGAAAGGGAGGAGAGGTTGAGTTTCTGTAACCTGTTGCAAATAAATAAAAAAGTATGAAAGAAGAAGGAGGGGTTGGGTTTTAGTTTACTGGAGAGGACAAATAAATAGTAAAAGAAAGATGGGGAGGGAGAAAGAGAATATAATTATGCAGAGGGAGAAGAGCAGAGCTATCACGTAGGACGAAGTGAAACAACTGATGATGCAGAGCAATTAATGAAGCAGAATGAAGGCAGAGGGGTTTAGTGTGCACAGTTAACGCAATGATGTTTTTGCGAAGTGGTGGTTATTTAGGTTCCCAAGGCAGCTGAATAGGCTCTAAAATTTTGAGTGTTGGAAAGTTGGGTACCGGTTTATGCTGTGTAACGGACCGGTTTGCGCTCCGTTAACAACTATAATTTGCAACGCCGAACTCCGATTGACACAAATAAATATACCGTTTTGATCAGCGCGTCGAGACGGACACAACGGTATGAAGATATTGATGGTTTGACATTGTTTAAGAAGTGGTTACTCTTATTTAACCATTTGCACGAGCGAACATTTTCTCTAGCAATTAAAAGCGAAATTTGACGAAACGAAATGCGCAGTCAAGTTCAGAATATTTTTCTTATGCAATATTGAGAAAATATTTGAGTTCGGACGAAAGGAAATTTACACATAAGATTTAAACTAATATGTAAATTCGATGAGCGTAATTACTTCAATATTTTTCAACGAAATTTGGCGCACGCCTATGTCTATCTAGACGCATTCCAAAAGTGAAGTTTGGATAGCAACGGAAGTTGTTTGTGAAAATTCGAATTTCTACATTAAATAAGCGATTTTAAAATTTTAAACTGGATCCGAATTTTAGGGTCGTTACATTCTCCCCCACTCAAAACTATTCATCCCCGAAAAGGAACAAAGTAAAGAGTGGAAGAATAGATAAAAGAGATACGACGGATATAGAATAGATTATCGAATAAAGTAAAGAATACATAATGGGATTTTCCTTCAACAAACAATTCTGGATTAGAATCCCGGATACTCTCCTCGGTTTCCCAAGTACAATCACGATCATCGGAACTTCATTGGACTTTGACTAGGCTAACAGACTTCCTTCTAAGCTGCTTCGTATCCCTATCAATAATACGAAGTGGCTCCTCTCAATAGTCAAATCCGTCTCAATATCAACCTCATCTAATTGAGCAATAGGAATGGTCATGGATGGATCATGTACAACCTTCCGAAGATGTGAAACATGGAATACGTTGTGTACGCCCTCAAATTTCTCCGGCAGTGCAACTCTGTAGGCTAATGTACCAATCCTCTCAGTGATAGTGAATGGTCCAACAAATCTAGGAGCGAGCTTCCCTCTACGACCAAATCGAATAACATTCTTCAAAGGTGATACTTTAAGAAAGACCTCATCTCCAACCTGGAATTTTAACTCTCTTCTACACCTATCTGCATAACTCTTCTGCCTATCCCGTGCGGTCTTCATCTTCCTTCTGATCTCATTTACCTTCTCGGATGCTTCCATAATCATATCCGCGTCAAGAACTAATCGGTCACCAGGCTCAATCCAACAAGCTGGCAATTTGCATGGCCGTCCATATAAAGCATCGAACGGTGCCATATCGATACTCGCCTGATTATAAAGATAGTTATATTTCAATTCAAATTTTTACTTATTCAAATTGAAAATTTCTGATTACCTGATAACTATTATTATAAGTGAATTCAACCAAATGGAGATGGTCTTCCCAAGATCCACCGAAATCAATAATGCAAGCTTGGAGCAGATCTTCCAAAATCTGATTTACCCTCTCAGTTTGGCCATCTGTCTGAGGATGATAAGCTGTACTCAGATTCAGTTTAGTGCCCAAGACGTCCTGAAATGCCTTCTAGAATTTACTAGTGAATAAAGGATCTCTATCGCATACAATACTAGATGGAACCCCATGGAGTCTAACAATCACTCTCATATAAATCTCGGCCAAACTCGAAGCAGTACGAGTGGTCTTAACAGGAATAAAGTGAGCAGATTTTGTCAACCTATCAATAATCACCCATATACTCTCGTTACCTCTTCTGGTTCTCGGTAATCCGTCAACGAAGTCCATAGAAATCTGATCCCATTTCCAACATAGAATCTGTAGGGGTTGAAGTAATCCTGCCGTCTTCCGGTGATCGGCCTTGACTTGCTGGCAAGTGGTGCATCTACTGACATATATGGAAATATCTCTCTTCATCCCACTCCACCAATATAAACGCTTCATATTTCGATACATCTTGGTGACACCAGGGTGAAATGAAAGTGATGACTGATGGTTCTCTCTAAGCACTTCTTATCTCAATCCATCAACATTTGGAACACAAATACGGTTGTCAATCTTTAGAACTCCATTACTATCTATCTGTGCTCCCACTTTACTATCAGCTTTTCCAACTCTACCAAGAACTAACTCCTTCATGCGATAGAGCAAGGTGTCCTCATATTGCTTAGCTTTGATGCGATCCATAAGAGATGGGGAGATAACAAGCTGAAAAAGCATGCCGTCTACAAGGTTACAACATGACAATGCTTTGCTACAGCTCAAAGCATCAGCTACAACATTTGCTTTTCCAGGAGTATAATTGATGTCGAGATCATATGCAGCTAAGAATTTGAGCCATCAGACTTGTCTCTGATTCAAATCTTTCTGAGAGAAAATATACCGCAAGGACTTATGATCTGTGAATAATTCAAATTTTGTTTCCAAAAGATGGTGCCTCCATAGTTTCAAAGCAAATACAACTGCAAGAAGCTCTAAATCATGGGTTGCATAGTTTACTTCATGGGTCTTCAACTGACGACCAGCATAAGCAACAACCTTACCATTTTGCATCAAGACAGTGCCTAAACCTTCTCGATAAGCATCGGTATAGACAGTTAATCCTTCACTCCCGTCAGTTACCGCAAGAACTGGGGCTGAAGTTAACTTACGTTTCAGCTCATTAAAAGCTGATTCGCACTTCTCACTCCAAATGAACTTGACATCCTTTCGAGTTAAAGCAGTAAGTGGGGAAGAAATCCGGGCAAAGCGCTCAATGAATCTGCGATAATAACCAGCTAGGCCCAAGAAACTACGGATATCAGTAGGAGTTTTGGGAGTCTCCCAATCCTGTAGATAAATTTTCAAATTAGAAAGGAATAAGACGGATCGAATAGAAATAACGAATAGGATAGAACTTACATTGATTACGACAATCTTAGCTGGATCGACCGAAATCCCATTTTCAGAAACGATATGGCCATGGAATCGTACTTCGTCTCGCCAGAAGTGGCATTTAGAGAACTTGGCTTTAAGCTGATAATTTCGGAGAGTTTCCAGAACATACGCAAGATGTATTTCATGCTCTTTCTCATCTTTGGAGAAGACGAGAATATCATCATTGAAGACAAGAACAAACTTATTAAGGACATCACGGAAGACTCGATTCATTACGTCAACAAAATAGGCAGGTGTGTTGGTCAAACCGAATGGCATAACCAACCTTTCATAGAATCCATTCTCGGTACGGAAAGCTGTCTTATGAATACTATCTTCTACTACTCTGAGTTGGTGGAACCCAGTGGCTAGATCAAGTTGTGATAAAACTTTAGCTCCATGGAGCTGATCGAATAAATCATTGATGTGAGGCATCAGATAGAGGTTCTTGAGAGTGCACTTGTTTAATTCCCGGTAATCAACACACATGCGAAGAGATCCATCAGATTTGGTGACAAATACGACTGCGGCGCCCCATTCAGAACAACTTCTCCTGATCAAACCCTTAGCAAATAGATCATCAATTTGGGTTTTAAGTTCAGCTTTTTCTTTAGGAGCCATCCTTCTGTGAGGGAGAACTACAGGAGTAGCTCCGGGAATAAGGTCAATGCGGGAATTGATCTCTCGCTTTGGCGGTAGAGAGTCGACCTCTCTAAATACATCAGGAAATTTCTGAACAATAGGAGTAGTACTAAGGTCATCCGGGTGAGCATCAAGAGAGAATATGAAGCTTCCGGCATATTTCTGAGGTGATTTGCATTCAATGACAAGCGGTAGACCCTTGTCGTTGACTAGAGAAACAGATCGAGCTTTGCAAGAAATAACAACATCGAATTTTCTTAACCAATCAGCACCCAACAAAATGTCAAATGCCACGAAGCCAAGCACATGAAAATCCCAAGTGAATCGATATCTTCCATACAAAAGCACAACCTCTTTACAAATTCGACTGAGGTTGGCAAGTCCTCCAATAGGGTTGGAGACACATAAGGAAGTATTAACAAGAGTAGGTTCTAATTTGAGCTTATTACAAAGATCAATGGATATGAAGCTATGAGATGCACCAGTATCGAATAATACCCTAACAGGTAAATCATGTAATGAAAAAGTACTTTGTAAGGTACCTCGGTCATCCTGAGCAGGTGGTGGAAGTGGTGAAGGAGTGGTGATAGCATATACTCCTGATGGTGTGCCTTTCTTCCTTAATGGGTAGTCTCTCTTGAAGTGACCTGGATGGAGGCAGACATGGCACAAATCATTCCTCAACTGAGAAGGTGGTGGAATAGCAGCTCCGGTGGATGGACAGCTATTAGCATAATGGCCCTTCTTATCGCATTTGAAGCAAGTGATCTTAGCAAGGTCGATTGGGCTTTTCTGGGCATATCCTAATCCTGTAGTCTTTTGCCATGCTTTCTTTTGTTGATCAAAGTTCATCTTCCTCTTTCCGAGCTGGCTAGAAGAGGACTGAGTAGGAGGGGCCTTGGCAGTGGGTCCCTTAGGTTTTGCCTCATATCGAAGAGCATAGTCAACAAGCTCTGTGAAGGTGCAGTGAGTGTGGCCAGTAAGCAATTCATAATACTCTGGTCTAGCTCCCATAATGAACTTCTCGTTCTTTAGAAGTGGTGTTTCGATCAATCCCGAGCCAAACTTGGACAGTTCGTTGAATTTCCTCTCGTACTCAGAAAAAGTCATACTGCCTTGCTTAAGGTCCATAAAAGCTCTATAAAGTTGGGGTTTCCCAGCAGCGGGCATCCATTTGCCGAGAAAGTATCCCTAATCAAAAGATAGACTAGATGAGTAACATTTTAAAGATTGAAAGAAGAATTTAGACTATGAAATCCAAACAAATTTATACCTAAACTGGGCCTAAGTTATGGTGTTCTCCTCGATACGGGAAGTAACAGATTCCCACCAATCTTGCGCTGCATCCTGAAGTTGCCACGCAGCAAGCTGACGCTTCTGAGCATCAATGATCTCCAATCTAGAAAATATCTTCTCTAAGCCTTTGAGCCATTGCTGAGCCTCGTTAATACCCTCGGATCCAGAAAACTTAGTACCACCTAGCTGTGTATACTCCTTGCTAAGAGTGGTGAATTTGACTGGAGCTGGGAGGGCAGGTGCATCCCGGGCAGGACCATGACCTCTTCCTCCCCTATTGTTTCTTCCGGTGCTCATCCTGAAATATCGAAAGAGATTTAGAACCAAGGATAGGAAATCATACAGCTTGAAGAAAATCTAATGAACGAATCAAAGAAGTTTGAATTTTAAAGGATCGGGATATTGAATCGTTTCTCCTCATTCTAAGGTATTGCTACCCTATCTCTAATGAGTTTATATAATCCCAAACTAAGGTTTTTAGGGAAACCAAAGCTCTGATACCCACTGTAACAACCCGTATATTTGGACCATTTAAATTGACAATAATCCACGCATGTCAACTTAAATAATACAAAACACGAATCATTATGGGATTATAAATACATAATGTAAATGGGAATCAATACAACATCACAGACACTGAACAGTCACAGAATAATGCAGCGGAAAATACATCGTCATAATAGCAGTTCATGAAGCTACTATATGAAATACAACAATGTCTAAACATCAAGTGACTGAAAGGAAATACATAAATGTCCAACAGACTAATACATCAGTACTGAAATAGAAATAAACTGATAAAGATAAATGCTAAGTCTTCAGCATCTTCAACCAACCTTGATCAGCAACTGGATAGCTTCAGACTGACCCGAGCATATACAAAAAGAAACACCGGAGTCAGGACTCAAAATCTTATACAAGATAACCAAGTACAGGGAGTAAAATCCATAACTCAAAGATGAATAAAATAACATCTCTAAGGATCCGATAAACTATCTATATATACAATACAATACGATATGTAGATAATGTCTAATCAGTAACGTACGATATTAAAATAGCGTTAAGGCGTTACCATAATTCCCCTTAACACATTTTATAATGTCATAGTCTATACAGCACCGTAAACCCCACCGTAAACTAGTTGTTATCAGAGGGTACCCCATAGGTATAACACAAAACAAAACGTAGTGGTCGCGAATAGGATAATCAGTATGACAAGGTACATGAGGCGATACCAACTAGGATACAAGTAGTTGCATGATCCGGACTGATGTTGAGCATAGTAGCTACTATCTCAACACCGCGAAACAACACTCCCAAATCAAGGGGTGCACCCAAATCGAATCACAAAAGTAATAGATATGGTATCGAAGAAGTGTGTCCGCTAGAGGTGGCGATCCTCAATGGCCCGGCGTGGCTCCTGTTTTAGTCATGTCAGGGGTCATCCAATATTGTTCTCTTTCTTCAGTCAACGCGTTCACCAAACCATCCACTTCATTCTGGATCAACACTTCGCGCATAGTAGTTATTAAAGTGGTGTTCGGTATCGACAGAGAGTATGTCCATGCCCGATCCCGGTCTCTTTAATAACTACGTATTTATTACCCGATGGTCGGTTAAATTAACGTTTAAACAAATCAAAAGTCCAAAAGTCAAGGTGCAAATTTGACTTCCAAAATTTGACATTTTACGATTCAATTTATTTTAGATATTTTAAAACATATTTCCGAATGCAATTTTTTAGTTCAAACATTTGAGTTGACAATTTAAAATTTAGTATTCAAGTTCGATTTAATAAGGTCTAAATGTCGCTTCTTAAATTTAGTTCATAATCAACGTATTCAATTTAATGCTAAACTTAGTTTAAATTATTAAATCAAATTCTATTCATTTCACTTCATGTTTACATCCATGTTATCATAAATTCGATTAAATCAATTTCATTAACTAAATTCCTTTTTATCCAACTTCATTTGATTTATTTACCAATTCAATTAAATTTCTAAACAAAGAAGTCCATTTCCATTTACAATGTCCTGATTTGATTAATTCGTTAAATTTAAAATCATTTTAAGTTTAAATAATCACTAAGTTATATCCATAAAACTTTGTTTAGTTTTTGTATTCCTCTTAAGTCAAATTTTCTAAATTTCCAAACAAAATTTATAACATGTTCCAAATCTATTTAATTAAAACCGAGTTTAAATCCAAACGTAACAAATCTAATAAATTGTTAAGTTATCAAATCCTAAAACTTACTTGTTTCTAAATCTTATTTCAATTAATTTGCCAATTCATTTTCATTTAATTAAATAGGTTCATCAATCCGTTTCACTGTAATCCATTAAATTACTTCAATCTAATCCATAAAATTTATCTCAATTAAATCTGTGAAATTTATTTCAATTACATCCATTAAAACTGTTACCAAATTTCTAAACGAATTGGTAAGTTCATTCCTTAATTTAAAATATATTTCAATTTCGAAAATGGTTTTGTGGACCAATCGGGTTTCTTATTTTTATTTTCTATCCTAGGCCAAGTTGTTTAATTAGGTATTTATCATTTCAACCCAATATCATTTAATATAAAACAAAGCATAGCAAAGGGAACTTGCAGTGTGATAACTGGGATGGTGTCAAAGTAAATAAACAAACAATAGCAACCATACATAACAATTCAACAATTTATTAAATAATCCCGAAATAATCGTATTAACTTACATTTGTTATTTATGCAAATTAATATAATTATTCCTAGAATCCACACTATCGTTTCATGCAGATTAAAGATTATTACATTATGGTTTTCACTTGGTGTCTATTATCTAATTACTACATCAATCATACATTCAATGCTTCAAAGTGTAGTTAACGCTATTTCTATGCGACGATTTATTTAACATTCGAAGGGGTCAAGTTCAACATATATAATCAATTTTAAATTTTTGACTATCCTATATTAATTTCAATTTCATATTAAATTTCACTTATATTAACAACCAAATTCAACTTCACGTAACAATTTAGTGTCACAACTATTTGTTGTAAACTAACGATATTCAAATTTTACTTGCATAGCGATTTACAAATTTTCATTTCAACAATTCTAACAATCAACAATTTAACATCCAAATTAATGTAAACAACAATTATCACTTGATTATCATAGCATAATAGATTGAGTCGTGAATGAAATATTCACCTTGCGTGGTTGAAGAAGATGACGGCGAAGCACGAGAATGAATAGACAAAATAGACCCTAACAAGCACGACGCAAAATGAACACAACTGCAATCAACAAACAATTAATCAAAAATTTGTTTATTGCAATATATATCGATTGAATATATATATATATATATATATATATATATATATATATAACCATACCGATCAACGAAGCAAGATAGATTCGACAAGCGGGGTGGAATAGCTTATGTTTCCGGATCAATAGCGGGAGCTGGAATAAAACACAGCAAAATGTTGTTTGTGAGCATATATAACTGATTATATGTATGAACCTATAAAACTATAACTATATATCAAATCTTTATATAAACTTTATATTGTATATAACCAAATAAAACAATCCAGAGATATAAAATTTTATGTTTAGACTTTATAT
Source organism: Allium cepa (assembly GCA_030765085.1). Taxonomy (NCBI): domain Eukaryota; kingdom Viridiplantae; phylum Streptophyta; class Magnoliopsida; order Asparagales; family Amaryllidaceae; genus Allium; species Allium cepa. Next base: position 685,134,274 of record CM060938.1, read on the forward strand.
ATATAACATAGAAACTAGAGCTATGTACTATATACTATATATACCAAACTTAACATGGACAGTAATATCTTAATATAACATGTTTGAACATACTGCTTTTATATTTTTTTTCTAACTAAAATATGTACAACCAACTGTTGTACAAAACTTTACTTTATAACTTTACTAAACAACTAAAGTTTTATATAATAACAACGCATACATATGATATAATACTTTATACTATAAACCCACTACTAACCCACTACTGTAGTCAATTATTTACGTTTGAATCAAAATATACTTACAAACCCAAAACATCTAAAGTTTATAAAATCAACAACTTATAAACTAGCTGTTAAAAAGACTTTGCTGTGTTCAAAATGCATTCTATATGCAAACAATAAATTGTAATATACATGGAAGCAACCTATCACACAGTTTCAAGACAACTAAAACATAAAGAAGGCCGGCTGCTGTTGATGGTGTCGAGGGGACTGCGGGTTTGGGCGGAGGTCGTGTGGGCTGCTGATGGCCGTGCGTGGTAATGGCAGTGGAGGGGAGGCGCAAGGGAGGGGTTTTGAGGCTGCATGGGGGGGTGGCCGGAGCTGTGGGTTAGTGTGCGTGCAACGGGTCGGTGTCCTAGGGGGAACGTGGCTGCATGGGGTGGCCCAGCGAACTGCGGGGGGGGGGGGGGGGGGACCGGTAGTGGGGGACGCGGTTGATGGGGAAGTGGGCACGGAGGCCGACGGAGGCCGGGGTGGAGCATTGGAGGGGAAGTGGCGTGGGTGAGCAGGGGGTAGGGACGGAGGCCAGGTGGGTCGTGGCTGTGGGTGGTTGCAGGGGGAGCCGTTAGTGAAGGGGAGGCGGTAAGGGGTTTGCAGTGGAGGGGAGGGGCTGTGGGAAGGGCGGCAGTGGTAGGGGCGTGCGAACTGCATGGGGTGGGGCCGTGCGTGGCAGACGTGGCTGCAGGGGGCGGCCGGTGGAGCAGTGGGCGCGGGGCCGTGCGTGGTAGCCGTGGTTGCATGGGAAAGTGGGTTGGAGCGTGGACGTGTGGGGGAAAGGCGGGGGTTTGGAAATAAAAAAAAGAAAGAAAAAAAACGCAGAGAAGAGAAAGGGAGGAGAGGTTGAGTTTCTGTAACCTGTTGCAAATAAATAAAAAAGTATGAAAGAAGAAGGAGGGGTTGGGTTTTAGTTTACTGGAGAGGACAAATAAATAGTAAAAGAAAGATGGGGAGGGAGAAAGAGAATATAATTATGCAGAGGGAGAAGAGCAGAGCTATCACGTAGGACGAAGTGAAACAACTGATGATGCAGAGTAATTAATGAAGCAGAATGAAGGCAGAGGGGTTCAGTGTGCACAGTTAATGCAATGATGTTTTTGCAAAGTGGTGGCTATTTAGGTTCCCAAGGCAGCTGAATAGGCTCTAAAATTTTGAATGTTGGAAAGTTGGGTACCGGTTTGTGCTGCATAACGGACTGGTTTGCGCTCCGTTAACAATTATAATTTGCAACGCCGAACTCCGATTGACACAAATAAATATACTGTTTTGATCAGCGCGTCGAGACGGACACAACGGTATGAAGATATTGATGGTTTGACATTGTTTAAGAAGTGGTTACTCTTATTTAACCATTTGCACGAGCGAACATTTTCTCTAGCAATTAAAAGCGAAATTTGACAAAACGAAATGCGCCGTCACGTTCAGAATATTTTTCTTATGCAATATTGAGAAAATATTTGAGTTCGGACGAAAGGAAATTTACACATAAGATTTAAACTAATATGTAAATTCGACGAGCGTAATTTACTTCAATATTTTTCAACGAAATTTGGCGCACGCCTATGTCTATCTAGACGCATTCCAAATGTGAAGTTTGGATAGCAATGGAAGTTGTTTGTGAAAATTCGAATTTCTACATTAAATAAGCGATTTTAAAATTTTAAACTGGGTCTGAATTTCAGGGTCGTTACACTTTAGGACTTGAATATAGATACAATCCATAAACCAATAGCTCGAATACAAGTTTTTGCTGAAAGGAAGTTAGCGTAGAAAATGGTATAGTGTCCTTGAAGTTCTAGAAAAAAGGTCCCCTTCCACTACACCCCTGCCCCTCTATTTATAGGCAAAGGTAGGTTGGACTTCCTTCACGGGCCTAGGAGCAATGTACTTGGGCCCATGTATGGGTAACTTGAATCGACCGATATAGGCATACCAAGCAGAATATACCGAACGAGGAATGCTGAACCAGGATGCCGAACGGTGATCATCGGGTAACTGACTTGAAACGAACTCATAAGGGACTCAGAGCAACTCACGATGGACTTCGAAGCAGAGCAGTGTCGTCTTCCTCACTTCACTGTTGGTTCCATAGACAGCGAAACTTCCTTATCGCACACCGACCCAGATACACCGAGCATGCATGCCGAACCACTTCTGACCAAACCGCAGTAGCTCCCCGTTCAGGAACAATACCTACGAAACAGTCTAGGGCGAGCCACAAGCGACTTACGTCATTGACCGAGCCACGCGTTTCTATTCAAACTGACTGACCCATGCATTCCTCCCCGATCTTACCGAGCCATGCATATGAAACGAAATGTCATATATGCCAAACCACGTATCCAAGCTGAACGGCTCTTGCATGCTGAACCATGTATCCAGGTCGAACGGCTCTTGCATGCCGAACCACGCATCCGGGCCGAATGGCTCTTGCTTGCAGAACCACGTATCCAGGCCAAACGGCTCTTCTTTCATGCCCAACGACATGTATATATGCTAAACCTCTCAACTCTAGCCAACGTTTTACATTTATCAACCTTCCTCTTGCTCGTGTATCGTATTGATTCAATCAGGACCTCTACAATTAGTATCTAGTAGCCGGACCAAGTAACCGGGTAACATTTGTCCCCCAAAGTATTATGAGAGTCATCATGATGCGCTTTGAACCATAAGCAATCTATGTTCCCCACTCTCCTCCAACTATCAGGTGGGATATAATTCTCCACTGCATTATCATCGATGATGCGGGCCGGTCGATGCACGCATGCCGAACTGCTCGTTCGACATATTCATTATCACTCAGCGAGATTGCTTGCTGAACCACTGAGATGTTTTGAACCGGCCCACTGGTTAATACCTGTTCACCTCCTCTTCTTTATATAAAAGCCAACACTTCTTCTCTTCTTTCGTTCACTCTCACTTCAACTCTACGGGACCATTTAATTTACCTTTCCCCAAACTTCAGCTACCGCCTCAACCTTCCTCTCTTATCCTAAATCCAGTAAGTTTGCTCCACAACTCCCCTCGATAATGAGTTTAAACAAACTTCAATCCCAAAATTAACATTTCCCCGAGCTTTGATTTATTCTCTTAGATATGAGTTTCTCATTCAATCGACTTTTCCGAATTAAGGGTTTTGTACGAGATTCGAATCCATGAATTTTCTTCATGATTACGGGCGGTAGGAATCGTGTAGACGAGGAAGATGAATTTGAGGTTAGAACGTGCCTTAGGTTGGAACTTGATACAACCTTAACTGAGTTTGAGGCCGTTGAGATGGAGAGGAGAAAGAAAAAGGGTACCAGTGGTTCCTAGGATGTCGGCTTCTGTTGGGCCACCGAGCGGGGGAGAAGGAAGTAGTAGTGGGCCGGTATGAGTTAATAATTTTCAAAGGTGTTGGCTAAGTGTCAATGCCGAGTTGTTAGGTTGGGTGGAAGTCTACGAGTCGATAGTTTGGGTGTAGTGTATGAGTGAGAGCGTCGTTCGGTGGGCAACTTGGAGAGCATTTAGGTGACTCGAGAAAAGGAGATGGAGGAGAGCGGAGTGGGTCAGTGTTCTTTGCTCCAAAGTGCCATTCGGTCTTGAGGGAGAGAGTATGGTTTAATCACTTGAATGTAGTGCTATAGCCCGATTAGGGACCATGATGTGGGCTCAATATACCGAGCAAGTGTAGCTCGGTATGACCCCCGTAGGTCTTTCGGTGAAGAGAGAGTGTCGGAGAGAAGAGTGAGTGATTCAATGATGTTGGTCTAGTGGGTTGTTCGGCTGCGGGCCTTGGTGCTGGCATTGATAATCATGACTGTCTCAACTCAAGCATAGCACATATCAAAGCTTCATACTTCCATGCCTTACCACAGAACAATGAACAACAACGACAATTTTAGCATATAAGCATATCAAACTAATTTTGACTGATAACTCCCCATTTCCAACAACTATAAACCTGAGTTCAACTCGATAAAAACAAATAATAGCCTTCACCGTATAGTGCTAATGTCCGAGCTCATGACTAAAACCGTCATAGGGCAAGCTCTCGAAGATGGTGGGCGATGATGGTCTTCGAAGACGACAATTCAATGCTTAACCTTACTTTATCGGCTTTTAGGCTTTAATTCTTTTACACTTATGCTCGAGTGATTGCACTAGTCCACAAACCACACGGGGGGAGTTCTTTTGTCATTATGTCTAATGTTGATTGTCTTTCAAGTATGACTCAAATAGGTGTTTACCCAAATTCGTTGAAGATGTCTAGAAAGTCAAGCTCCGCCACAATTTCAGATAAATCTGAGCCGAGTTCTCAATAGGAAGTAGTGGAAACTTCGAATCCATCGACAACTCCTACACAAAATATCCCGAGTCCAACGACTGCGACTATTGACTTGGCTCCTGATGCCATAGATGGAGTAATTATCCTAGACAATCCAGCTGATTCTCAAGCTTCGAGAATCAATGAAAACGCTCTTTGCCGACTATGCTTAATCCACGGAATCCCTTTTGACGATGTGCTGGTTCCATCAAGCCAAGATCATCCCCACCTGCTCCCAGTTGGACATACGACATGCAACAAATTCATGTGCTGGGTTGGTAGCGTGCCACCTTTCAGCTCCCTCCTCCGTGATGTGTTGTGGTATATTGAGATCGTCCCAGCACAGTTACATCCCAATAGTCACGTGTTCCTCTACGGCATGTGTATCCTTTTCATGAGCATTCTATTCAGGGTCCCCACCCCCGGTGATATCCGCTATATCTATCGTTTCAAGAGACGATCGAACAGCCCATCTTTTATATTCCTCGAGTCACGCTCTAAGTGCCAAATCCTGACGGGGGCATGGAGAAAATTCTCCCAATATAAGCAGGAATGGTTTTACGTGCGATGCCTCCCTGGCTTTGTAAGGAGATGGATGGAAGGGAGTAAGTTCCTTTTCCGCACTAATATTCGTATATGGCAGGAAGTGCACTCTTTCTAAACCTTTTCTCAATTTTTACAGGTATCAGTCCACGTTCCGAAGTCTCTAGATACTCTGAAGCCATTGAAGCTATTCGAGCTGTTCCCTTGGGAGACCAGGACATCAAATCCATCATTTCCAATGAATCGCTTTCAAAATTTGTGTTGTTGGCGGAAGGTCACCGAATAAGTCTCCCTTATAGCGCCACCACAACTGGACCTACCTTGGGCAAAGGCAAAAGGCAAGATGGGCCTTCGATGCCTTTGACGAGAGAGACTCCCGATGTATCTGAGGAAGTTAAAGTAAAGGAGGCCGAAGCGCTGGGTGAGAATATGAGTCCCATTCCGGAACCGGTGTTTGAGGCACCTAGCATTGATGAAACACATCCTCCCATAAAGGGAAAAAAGAAACTGGCTTGCAAACTAAGGAAAAAGATAGTGGGTGGAAGCTCGAAAGTTATAATTACTCCAATGGAGAAAGAGTCGCCTCCACAACACCTAGAGGGTTCATTGAAAGGCTTACTAGACCTTACCATTCCCGATGACTTGCTCAACTATGGCTTCGACGATCTAGAAGCTCTTAAAATTCATTCGCCTATGAGAGGCGACGAAGGCGCTCAAGCCCATCACCAAGGAGAAAAAACTCCGATAAGTAAAGCTTAGGAAACTGCTCCGTCGGGGGGAAACACTAGGACACACAAAAATACTTACACTTCACCTTGCACTTAAACTTCAGCCACCATGCTATTTTTGCTAACTTTTCATTACTTAATTTCTACGCAGGTGATATGTGGAGTACTCATGGATTCGACCGCCTTCGTGGATCTTCAATCTTTCAACATTTCGATCGAGACTCAGGGTCCGATAAACGTCGTGATGGAGATGAAAATAGCGATAGAGATTATTGTCCCCGAGATTCATCGTCTCGGAGGAAAAGTTACAGTTATTCTTCGTACCCCAATGATCCTCCTCAACCAGAACAAAGCAAGAAGAAATCGGGTCAAAGGGGATCTTAATTTGAAGTTCATCGTGACGAACACTTTGATTCATCAAGTACAAGGCAATCTCACGAGTCTCACAAGAAATCCGTGGTCTCGGCTAAAAAAACTTCCCCAGCCCTTGCACACGATCCATTGATAGCAGAAAGGCTAGCCGAGCTTAAATCTACATTACCAAAAATATGCTTTGATGGATTAAAATTTCTTCCTGCGATCAATCCCATTCCTTGGCACATTAAACAAAGTGCTATTGCTTGCAATAACGACGTCAACATCCAGCATGACCCGTTTGTTCACTTGCCCGAAAAAGTTTCTGAAGTCTCTACTGAGCGTAAGCATGAAATCGATCGCCTGACGCTTGTGGCCATTTATGACTAAGATATCATTAAAGCCTAAGATGAAGAACTTTCTCCTTATAAATCTCAACTTAAGGCTGCCTAGGAGAATGCTAAAGACACTGCTGAGGCAGTCAAACGCCTAGAGGCTGTACAGAAAAAAGAAATTGAGGAATCAGTTCAACGTTGCGGCACCCTAGCATTAGAGAAAGACTTCGTTCAAAAGGAGGAAAATATCCTCACTCAATGAGTGAAAGAATTGGAGGAGCTACTCTATAAATAAAAGGAAGAAAAGATTGCCGCTCAAGAGGAGTCGCAACGATATTGTGACGAGATTATTGCTATGTGACTCCTAAAAACAAGGCTTGATGAGGAGCTCTCCAAGCCTGAAGTACTGAAGGATGATGCCCGTGAGGAAGGCAAAAGAATGGCTCTTTAGAAAATCAATTCCCTCCTTGAGGCGGCTGCTGAGGCTGGAAGGGAGGAAATTAAGTGCATGTTTGATCAACTCATAGCCGAATACAATGCTCGAGTTCTCATGCATCACGACCTAACTTTTCTTGACGAGGGTTACCTTAAATCTTTGGCCGAAGCATGGGACACTTTAATAAAGCTCAAAAAGGTTGAATTGGGAACTGAAGAGGTCAACGAATGGGATTTAGTGAAGGATTTTCTTTGGGGGAATGAGCCTTCGGACTTGTCTATAGCGAAGGCTCTTTATAGCAGAGACTCCTCCTTATCAAAAGGAAAAAATGATGCCGTCGGTCCGTCCAGAACTAAGTCTCTAGCTCCTCCTCCTATTCGGCCGGCTGGTCGTCCATCACTTGACCCCTTCGAGCAGCACATAGGCTATGACCTAGAAGATCCTGGTCTTGATATTCATGTTCTGTCTCCTGTTCCTGAGGGTGAAACTCCCCAAACAATCGAGAGTCAGCCAGAAACTGGTACACAACTTTTCTTCTCAACGCTCAAAGGATCCTCATTTTCGGGTGAGTTGTTAATGTACTCTAACACTTGTCTCTTATGATTTCATGCAGGCTATCCTGATCCCGAGCCAACTCCAAGAGAGATGTTACCATGGAGAAGGAGGAGAAGATGAGAGAAGCAATTCTAATGGGAGAGACTCAGGTTACTCCCGTCCGCACTCTGGGGACTCAGAGTACTCCAGTCCGCACACAGGGGACTTAGAGATTTTAAGTCGTTTATACTCTACTTCGCACTCCGGGGACTTAGAGTACTCTAGTCCTCGCTCTGGGGACTTAGAGATTTTTAAGTCGTTTATACTCTAGTCTGCACTCTAAGGACTCAGAGTACTCCAGTCCACGCTCTGGGGAGATTTTTGAGTCATTTATACTCTAGTCCGCACTCTAGGGACTCAAAGTACTCCGGTCGGCACTCATGGGACTTAGATATTTTTAAGTCACTTATACTCTAGTCTGCACTCTAGGGACTCAGAGTACTCCAGTCCGCGCTACGGGGACTTAGAGATTTTTAAGTCGTTTATACTCCAGTCCGCACTCTGGGGACTCAGAGTACTCCAGTCCGCACTTTGGGGACTTTGAGATTTTTAAGTCGTTTATACTCTAGTCCGCACTCTAGGGACTCCGAGTACTCCAGTCCACGCTCTAGGGACTTAGAGATTTTTAAGTCGTTTATACTCTAGTCCACACTCTAGGGACTAAGTGTGCTCTAGTCCACGCTTAGGGGACTTAGAGATTTTTACATCGTTTATACGTGCGTTCATACACTGGATAAAATAATGTGATTTAATTTCTTCGAAAGAATTATTGCAAATGGAACATCAACAGTTCGTAGAGAAGTGGCTTCAAGCCTTTATTAATCATAACAACTAGGAACAAACTAAATTGTCTTATTACATGCCGAAGACAAAGAACAGCTAAAGAAAAACATGCTGGAAACAATTACTACTAAAATGCAAAATAAATGGGCTAAGTGTAATAACGACGTAGGTATTCGCTATTCCATGCTCGGGAAGCGTTGCACCATCAAAGGTCGCTAGCTTGAAAGCTCCTTCTCCATGCTTCTGTTTGATGACGTACAGACCTTCCCATGTGGGATTCATATGCGATGGGGGAGAAAACACTCGTTTCAGAACGAGATCGACCACGTTAAAGATTCTCAGTCGGACTTTTTCATTATAATATCGTGCAACTCGGTGCTTATATGCAGCCGCCCTTAAATCAGCTTCATCACGGTTTTCATCCACAAAGTCCGGCGATTCTAGTAAAAGATTTGGATTCGTTTTAGGATCATAATGAGTTACCCGATGAGAAGGAACTTCAAGTTCCACGGGTATAACAACATCGGTGTCGTATGCCAATGCGAATAGAGTGTGGCCAGTCGCGGACTTGGGGGTGGTTCTGTAAGCCCAAAGTGATGTTGGAAGCTCGTCCACCCATTTGCCTCTGGCCTTTTCCAGTTGTTTTTTCAATATGGATTTGATTATTTTGTTCACGGCTTTAACTTGCCCATTGGCTTTAGGATGAGCGACTCCTGTGAAACTTTTCTCATTGCCATGCCTTTGACAAAATTCTTTGAACTCCCTACTTTCGAACTTAGTTCCATTGTCCGTAATGATAGTTCGCGGGTGGTCAAAAAGGCATATGATGTTCCGCACTACGAAATTAATGACCATTTTGGTGGTGATTGTAGCTAAGGGCGCTACTTCCGCGCCCACTTGGTAAAATAATCGACTGTAACAATCCTGTATTTTGCACCACCATTGGAGATTGACTAGGAGCCGATTATGTAGATTCCCTATATTGCAAATGGCCAAGGACTAACCCTTTGTGTAAGTTCTGTCGGTAGAGCTCTTGGTACTTTCACATATTTTTGACATTTGTCGCATCTTCGTACGTAGTCCACAGCGTCCCGATTCAAGGTTGGCAAATAATATCCACAGCAGAGGATCTTTTTAGCTAATGTCTGCTCCCCGGTATGGTCGCTACATTCTTCTTCATAAACTTCTTTTAAGACCCGTTTTATCTCGTCATGAGCGATGCAACGAAGTAATGGAACCAAGAATCCTTTTCGATACATTATTCCGCCCTGCATCACATATCGCGAAGCTTTGCGATTGACTTGTTGTCTTTCATTCTTCTTTTTAGGCAAAGCCCCATGTAGAAGGTAGTGCTTGAATGGGGTTATCCATGACTCCTTCTCGATTTCTGTTTCTAACACAGGGTCTACATCTATCTCATCTATACTCAGAGCATTTAATATTTTGACGGGAACCAAGTCCATCTGCCGTGCCTCACCATCGCTCGCGAATTTGCCAATGAATCGGCTTCATCTTTCAATTCACGCAGAATATGTGAAATACCGTAATATTCAAATCCTACTAAGAGCTCTTGAACTCCTGCAAGGTATGGGGCAAGTCTCTGTCCCTTTGCTTGATAGTCTCCTCGAACTTGGTACACCACCAATTGTGAGTCACGAAATATCTCAACCGATTTTACTTCGAGTTCCCTGGTGAATTTTAAGACGGCAATCAATGCTTCATACCGACTTCGTTATTTATAGTCGGAAAATTGAGCTTCAGGGCATAACAAAACGACCGGTTTTCAAGAGTCACAAGAATAACGCCGGCCCTGGAACAATGGTCATTAGATGCCCCATCGATGTATAACTTCCATCGAATGGGGGGAGTAACGTCATCATTACTTTGCTTGATAGGTATTGTTAATTCTGCAATAATGTCTGCTAACGCCTGTCCTTGGATCATTCTCCATAGCAAGTAGGTGATATCAAATTGACTTAACTCGATGTTCCACTTTAGCAACCTTCTAGAGGTCTTTGTTCACTAGAGCACCTGTCGTAGAGGTTGATCGGTATAAACACTGATCAGGTGTGCCTGAAAACACAGACGAAACTTACATGATGCAATCACAAAGCAGCAGGCCAGCTTCTCGGTTTTAGGATAGTTCCTTTCTGCCCTGGTTAGACGTTTACTAGCATAGTACACCGGCTTTTTAACTCGGTCCTCATCGTGAATCAAAGCTGTACCGATGGCATGTCGAGATACGGCCAAGTATACATGCAACACTTCATGGTCTACAGGCTTTGACTACTGGGGGACTTTCCAAATGCCTTACTAGAGCTCAAAATGCATCCTCATAGTTGGGTGTCCATTCAAAGTCTCTCTTCCCTTTCTTTATAACATCGAAGAAGGTAATACACTTGTCTGTCACTTTGGATATGAATCGACTCAATGCGGCCACTTTTCTGTTCAGACTATGTACTTGTTTTATAGTTTTGGGTACTTATATGTCTCAAATAGGCTGAATCTTTTCCGGGTTAGCTTCAATTCCTCGTGCATTAGCAATAAATACCAAAAACTTTCCCAATGCGACACCAAAGGAACAGTTCAGTTGGTTGATTTTCAATCCATAATACCTGAGTATATCAAACATTTCTGCCAAGTCTCGAATGTGGTTGTTTGACTGCCGTGACTTCACGAGCATGTCATCTACGTTGACTTCCATTGTTCTACCAATTTGGTCTTTAAACATCCGATTCACCAAGCGCTGATAAGTCGCCCCTGCGTTCTTCAGCACAAAAGCCGTTACCACATAATAATACCGTCCGACATCCATGACAAAGATAATGTGCTCCTGATCTGGAATGTGCATTGGGATTTGATTGTATCCCGAATACGCATCCATAAATGACAATAGCTCGTGTGCGGTAGTTGAATCGACCAGTTGGTCAATTCTGGGTAAAGGGAGACTATCCTCAGGGCATGCCTTGTTCAAGTCTGAGTAATCGACATAGGTCCTCCATTTTCCATTCGCTTTTCTCACTAGCACGAGGTTAGATACCCATTTAGGGTAGAGGGCTTCGCAGACGAACCCATCGGCTTTGAGTTTGTCTACCTCCTCTTTGAGTGCAACAGACCTATCTGGGTCCATACCTCTCCTTTTTTTCTTTACAGGCACATATTTTGGGTCCATGTTCAACATATGACTCGCAATGGCGGGAGAAATCCCGCACATATCAGAATGCGTCCAAGCGAAAACATCCAGATTCGCTCGGAGGAAATCAGTAAGATCCTCGATCATCAAGGGGTTGAATTGTGATCCAATCTTAAGTACCCACGACGGGTCACCACTGTTGACTGGAATGTTAATCGTTAGTTCATCCGGTGCTTCTTTAACCTTCTTGGATTCCTCATCACCGTCCTTCAAATCTATGTCTCCATAGATCCGATCATGTTGCCCAAGCCAAGACTCGGGCATTACTTGTCAATCTTCAGTTACTCGGCTGCGGACGGAGTTGTCCGCAACCTTTCCTTTCTCTCTTCGCTGGGCCTCTCTCAGGTCAGCCACATAACAGGCATGACCCATTGCTTGATCGCTATGCACAACACCAACTCCATTGTTTGTTGGAAATTTTAGGGTTAAACACCACAGGGCCAAAGATGCCCTAAACTCTGCCAGGGCCAAAGCTGCCCTAAACTTTGGCAGGGCCGGTCGACCCAAAAACACATTATACAGAGAATCGACATCCAAAACAATGAACGGTAGGATCCACACCCTCCTACATTCACCTTCCCCAAGTTCAACTGGAAATTCTACAAATCCCACTGCATTAGTAGCTGCACCATTAAAGCAATGAATACAGCCTTTAGATGGTTTTATATCCTTCGTCTCCATCTTCATTTGATCATACGTTTTATTGAAGATAATGTTAACAAACTTCCACAATCAATCAGTATTATCCTCACAAACGCTGGCCCGATCGTAGCCAAGATAAGCATTGGGTCAATGGTAGATGCCTCCACCCGAACAACATCTCTACTTCTGAACACTATATCGTCAGTCATCATTCGCTGCTGCTTAGCTAGGGTCCCATCTTCCATGCTTGAACAACACTCAAAGTCTGCATGCTTTAGGGAATTGGCATACCGCTTCATTTCCTGCCAATTCTTGTCTGCAGGGTGATGTCCACCAACTATCGTTTTTATGACTAGTCTAGCTATAGTCTGAGCAGGTTCCTCCGGATGGCGTGGAGCTTGCCCACGACCGAGGTCTGATGTTCCTTGTCTGCCCTCCTGTGGGATTTTGACAAATTCTTTAACTTTTTCTATCGAATCAGATTTTCCATAGCATCCTAAAGGTGCCTACAATCCTCGATATTGTGCCCATAAGTCTCATGAAAATGGCAATACTTCTCGGTTCGCTTTTGTTCACCAGTGGACACTTTTGGGCGGGGCTTTCGATATTGGAATGTATTGCAAGTCGATAGATAGATGTTTTCCAAAGAGGCATTCATAGGAATGCATTCGTTGCAAGTTGGAATCCTTGGTTTCCACTTCCCTGCTTTCCTTTTTTTGAGGATTTCCCCCTCTGGATCCTTTTTATTGCTTTGGCTTGTTCTGGACATTGACCTGGACCTTCCCCGAGTTATCACCAGATTGTTTTATAGCAATGTTGCTCTTCAAAGTCTCCTTGCCAGGCCCTGGTGCATTGTCCCGCCTTGTCCACCTGGCTTCCTCTCTTCTTATGAATTGATTCTCCTTTGAATAAAAATGTTCCAATGTAGTCGGAGGCTTTCCCGCCAACTAATCGCCAAACTCTGAATCCGGATCTACCCCTCGCATCACAGCCATCAGAATGGCATGGTCATATGGGTTGCTAACTTCAGTAGCCTCAATGTGAAATCTTTGTAAGTACTCTTTTAATGACTTCTCTAGAGCCTGAATCACACTGGACAAGACATCACATCCTTGGGACAAGTGGCATGAATCCTGAACCGTTCCACAAATTTCATCGCTAATTCATCAAAGTTGGAGATGGACCACGGAGGAAGTCGGATGAACTACATGGTAGCAATTCCAGATAAGGTTATTGGGAAACATCTGCACTTAGTTGCATCATTTGCTCTAGCTGAATCCATCATCCATTCATATCTCATCACATGTTGTCAAGGATCAATCTTCCTATTCGTAGGCCGGGATATTGGGCATGTTAAACTTCCTAGGGTACTTGGCCTGTAGAATGGCATCTGTGAATGAAATATGGCTCCTGGATATCCCCCAATTATTATTAGATAAGCCTTGATTTTCTCTCATCAACTGTTTGACCATAGCCGATAGGTCTGGGGTTTGTATGGAAGATGGCAGGTTGGGGTTTGTCCTGCGAGACCATTCTTGTTGGTGTCTTCTCTATTGACGATCTACCAAATGTGTATCCTGGGGATCATCTTCATTAGGACCGTGGTGAGCCGGCCGTCCTACTTTCACTCGTGCTTCAGATCCGAAGTTTCCTGTTCCAGCTTGGGTGTGATTTCCTTGGTGCAAGTGAGGGGCTGTGACTCCAGGTAAGGAACCTGGACCATCCCTGGTTAATTGATCAGCAACACCTACTTGCCTTGTTTTAGTTCTATGGCATCTATGCCTGGGAGGTTCATTGGATGAAGCAAAGCTGTCAAATGAGGAGTAAGGAGTGGGGATTCCTCCAGCATTCTGATGATGTTGTTGAGTAAGCTGAGTCATGATGTTGACGTTAGCTTGAATTTGTTTGCTAAGTTGTCTCCTGCTTTCCGTGAGTTCTCTCATCAGCTCATTGAACTCTGTTCTAGTGACAACTTCCATTTGGTTTTAGGCGGTCATAGTTCCTATGCTTGGATTAACTTGATGATTGCTGTATACTACTTGCTGGAGGCTAGTAGTCTCATTGACGTTCGCGAATGTGCGAGGCTGATCTGGTACGAGGTCTTCCCATTTAGTGTTATTGGTAGAAACTCTGAGTAGAATCAACGGACTTCCTATGAATGACTTGGATCTCCTTTGGGGGATTTCTTCAATCCAGTAGCTACAAAGTAGATCCTCATAACCTGAGAATGTGATTCTCAGTGAAAGCACCAAAATATTAGTAGCAAAATTGGTCACTAACACCCTTAAGTAGGATTATGTAGAGAGATTAATGAAGAAAATAAATTAAAACCGAGGGGTGTATGCAAAGCTAACTGTAAAAACAAGAACACAGGAATTATAGTGGTTCGGCGTAACTACCTAAATCCACTATTAATATAAACTTTATTACTTTCCTTTAGGAATTGAATACCGATACAATCCGTAAACCAATAGCTCGAATACAAATTTTTACTAAAAGGAAGTTAGCGTAGAAAATGGCAGAGTGTCCTCGGGGTTCTCGAAAAAAGTTCCCCTTCCACTACACCCCGCCCCTCTATTTATAGGCGAAGGTAGACTGGACTTCCTTCACGGGCCTAACAGTAATGTACTTGGGCCCATGTATAGGTAACTTGAATCGACCGATCTAGGCATACCGGGTAGAAAACACCGAACGTGGAATGCCGACCCATGATGGTCGAACGGTGATCATCGGGTAACTGACTTGAAACGAACTCATAAGGTACTCGGAGCAACTCGTGATGGACTTCAAAGTAGGGCAGTGTCGTCTTCCTCACTTCACTGTTGGTTCCACGGACTGTGCAACTTCATTATTACACACCGACCTAGATACATCGAGCAAGCATGCCAAACCACTTCTGACTGAACCGCAATAGCTCCCCGTTCAAGAATAATACCTACGAAACCGTCTAGTACGAGCCACAAGCGACTTACGTCGTTGACCAAGCCACGCGTTCCTATTCAAACTGACCGAGCCATGCGTTCCTCCCCGATCTGACCGAGCCATGCATATGGAACGAAATTTCATACATGCCTAACTACAT
Source organism: Allium cepa (assembly GCA_030765085.1). Taxonomy (NCBI): domain Eukaryota; kingdom Viridiplantae; phylum Streptophyta; class Magnoliopsida; order Asparagales; family Amaryllidaceae; genus Allium; species Allium cepa. The sequence goes on from CM060938.1 coordinate 685,149,533, forward strand.
ATCCAAGCTAAACAGCTCTTGCATGCCAAACCACGTATCCAGGCCGAACGGCTCTTGCATGTCGAACCACCCATCCAGGCCGAACAGATCTTGCTTGCCGAACCATGTATTCAGGCCGAATGCCTCTACTTTTGTGCCGAACGACATGTATATATGTTGAACCTCTCAATTCGAGCAAATGTTTTACATTTATCAACCTTCCACTTGCTCGAGTATCATTTTGATTCAATCAGGACCTCTACTATTAGTATCTAGTAGCCGGGCCAAGCAACCGGGTAACATTTGCCCCTAAAGCGTATTGTGAGAGTCATCATGATGCGCTTTGAACCATAAGCAATCCATGTTCCCTACTCTCCTCCAAATATCAGGCAGGAACTAATTCTCCACTGCATTATCATCGATGGTGCAGGCCAGTCGATGCACGCAAGCCGAACCGCTTGTTCGGCATATTCATCATCGCTCGGCGAGATTGCTTACCGAGCCACTGAGATGCATTGAATCGGCTCACTAGTTAGTGCCTGTTCACCTCCTCTTCTTTATATAAAGCCAATACTTCTCCTCTTCTTTCTTTCACTCTCACTTCAACTCTACGGGACCATTTAATTTACCTTTCCTCAAACTTCAGCTACTGCCTCAACCTTCCTCTCACATCCTGAATCCAGTACGTTTGCTCCACAACTCCCCCGATAATGAGTTTAAGCGAACTTCAATCCCAAAATTAACAGTTCCTTAAGCTTTGATTTATTCTCTTAGGTATGAATTTCTCATTCAATCGATTTTTTCAAATTAGGGTTTTTTTACAAGATTCGAATCCATGAATTTTTTTTGGATTATGGGCGGTAGGAATTGTGTAGATGAGGAAGATGAATCTGAGGTTATAACGTGCCTTAGGTTGGAACTTGATGCATCCTTAACTGAGTTTGAGGCCGGTGAGATGGAGAGGAGAAAGAAAAAGGGTACCGATGGTTCCTAGGACGTCGGCTCCTGTTGGGCCATCGAGCAAGGGAGAAGGAAGTAGTAGTGGGCCGGTATGAGTTAATAAGTTTAAAAGGTGTTAGCTGAGTGTCAATGCCGAGTTGTTAGGTTGGGTGGAAGTCTACGAGTCGGTAGTTTGGGTGTAGTGCATGAGTGAGAGTGTCGTTCGGTGGGCAACTAGGAGAGCATTTAGGCGACTCGAGAAAAGGAGATGGTGGAGAGCGAGTGGGTCGGTGTTCTTTGTTTCAGAGTGCCGTTCGGTCCCAAGGGAGAGTGTGTAATTTAACCACTTGAATGTAGTGCTACGACCTGGTTAGGGACCATGAGGTGGGCTCGGTATACCGAGCAAGTGTGGCTCGGCATGACCCCCGCAGGCCGTTTGGTGAAGAGAGAGTGTCGGAGAGATGAGTGAGTGATTCGACGATGTTGGTCTAGTGGGTCGTTCGGCTTCGGGCCTTGGGGCTGGCATTGATAATCTTGACTGTCTCCACTTAAGCATAGCATATATCAAAACTTCATACTTCCATGCCTTGCCACATAACAATGAACAACGACAACAATTTTAGAACACAAGCATATCGAACAAATTTTGACTGATAACTCCCCAATTCCAACAACTATAAACCAGAGTTCAACTCAATAAAAACAAATAATAGCCTTCAACATATAGTGCTAATGTCCGAGTTCAAGACTAAAACCATCATAGGGAAAGCTCTCGGAGAAGGTCAACGATGACGGTCTGCAAAGATGATAGTTCAATGCTTAACCTTACGTTATCGGCTTTTAGGCCTTTAATTCTTTTACACGTATACTCGAATGATTGCACTAGTCCACACACCACACGGGGGGAATTCTTTTGTCAATATATCTAATGTTGACTGTCTTTCAAGTACAGTTCAAATGGGTGTTTACCCAAGTTTGGCGTTCGTTGATGATGTCTAGTAAGTCAAGCTCCGCCACAGTTTGAGATAAACCTGAGCCGAGTTCTCAACAGTAAGTAGTGGGAACTTCGAATCCATTGATGACTCCTGCACAAAATATCCTGAGTCCAACGACTGTGACTATTGACTTGGCTCTTGATGCCATAGATGGAGCAATTATCCTAGACAATCCGAATGATTCTCAAGCTTCGAAAATCAATGAAAACGCTCTTCGCCGACTATGCTTAATCCACGGAATCCTTTTTGACGGCGTGCTGTTCCATCAAGAATGCCAACCCAGGATGGTCGAATGGTGATCATCAGGTAATTGACTTGAAACGAACTCATAAGGGACTCGGATCAACTTGTGATGGACTTCGAAGTAGAGCAATGTCATCTTCCTCACTACACTGTTGGTTCCACTAATTGGGAAACTTCCCTATCGCACATCGACCCAGATACACCAAGCATGCATGCTGAACCACTTCTGACCGAACCGCAACAGGCCTGTTCAGGAACAATACCTACGAAACCGTCTAGGACGAGCACAAACGACTTACGTCGTTGATCGAGTCACGCGTTCCTATTCAAACTGACCGAGCCATGCATTCTTCCTCGATCTGATCGAGCCATGCATATGGAATGAAATGTCATATATGCCAAACCACGTATCCTAGCCGAACGACTCTTGCATGCCAAACCACGTATCCAGGCCGAACGGCTCTTGCATGCCAAACCACACATCTAGGCCGAACGGCTCTTGCTAGTCGAACCACATTTCCGGGCCGAACGGCTCTGCTTTCGTGTCGAACGACATGTATCTATGTCAAACCTCTCAATTCGAGCCAAAATTTTACATTTCTCAACCTTCCTTTGGCTCGAGTATCATTTTGATTCAATTAGGACCTCTACAATTAGTATCTAGTAGCCAGGCCAATCAACCAGGTAGTAGTAACATCCCCTATCTAGAAGCCCAAAACTAAGCGCTATAGATGTTGCAGTCATCTATAGTATTAGCTTTCGACGACTAAATACAATTATGTTAATGGTATCTACAATATCAGAAGCACTTGAATATGAAACAAAACACATATTTCAAAAACAACATTTATCATTACATTTCAAAACCAAATATTTCACATTCACAACACATAATCCCAAATCATTCCCAAGCACAAATAAAATATAATTATTACAAATTGCACCAAGAGCAGTATACCCCTTTGGATGATCAGAGTCATATGGTTGTAATAGACCTAATACAATCACAACGGAAATACATCAAAACATAAACAAGAACTGCAACTCCTATGTAGCTATCCGTTTGCCTCCTGCATGCCCTCGGTAGCTTAATCGTCATCCTACTAAAACCTAAAAAAAAATTTAATCCCTCAACCTACTCAAATTAATTATGAGCACCCAAGAGTTTAAGGGGAAAACGTAAACTTTGAGTCAGACATAAAGCCTGGTATGAATAATATTATACATCACTGTTTAATATGTTATGTAGGACCACGGCGCTTAGTGGAATGAGTTTCCCCTCACTAATATTTTTTAAAAACATATCTTTGCGAAACCTTTTCATGCAACCAAAACTAATTAAATATTGTATAGCAATTATTATATAAATATGCATAAATATCAGGTTGTAATGATTAATTTATTCAAAAACACAAGTTTTGATTGGAAAACTTTTAACCTTTGGCTGACACGGGCCTACCAAAAAATATAAACAAAATTTAATCTAACCTGTTAGCTATCCTTCTTTTCGATTATCTATGCTTAACTATTTTTTAAATAATTCTCTTCTAGATGGTCTATCCTTAACTGTGTTTTAAATACTTCACTTTTGGACAGTCTATCCCTAACTTAAACTTCTCCTACGTCTTCCTGATCCTAATGGTTTTTCGAGCTCACCAATAACCTATCTGTAAACAAACATATATTCCATTTGGTGTGTAATAAAAAATTTAGTCTACGTATGACCAAGCCCTACATACTGTAATTTTTAACAACAATTAGCTGGGGCTATTAGATAATGTATAGGGTGTCACCCCATCATAGTTTCATCTAGTATTTTAATATTCGAGTCATTTTCTCTTAAGAATCCCCTCCCATAATTTTCCTTGAAAACATTTTCAAAATGATTTAAAACCTTCAAATCAAACTTAAATAAGGAAAGTATATAATTTATGTGCTTTACTCAAAATCATATCTATCTTCTTTACTTAAATCTTAGCTGATAAAAACATTTGAACACTTGAAAAAACCTCTGTCTAACAATTTGAAATCATCTCTTTCAAAACCAAAGATTAAACAATTAGAAACTATACTTTACGAAACCATTAAAATAAATCTATTGAACCCAATAAAATTTTAGACATCCTTCTTTAAAATCACTTTAAAACATTGCCTTAGAAAATCCTTGGTAAACCTGCCATCTCAAACCTTTCAAATCCATTGAATTAAACCTTTCAAAATCATTGGATTTAGCCTTTTCAAACCAATGAACTAAAACCTTTCGTCTCCATTCATCAAACCTTTCGAAATCACTCAACTAAGGCATTTCGAAATTATTAAACTTAAGCCTTTCAAAACCATTCAATAAACAAACCTTTCGAAAGCATTAAACCTTTAAAAACATAAACCTTTCAAAGACATACTTGATTTAATTCAAAACAAGTGGAAAACCTTCTTTTAAAACCTTTCGACTACATTGAAAACAACCTTTCGACTATATCGAAAGATCCACTTCAAAAGCTTGGTTATACTTCGATTAGAAAACAATGGTAAATCAACTAAGTCGAAAGCTTCCTTTTGAAAGCAATGGAGAAGCAGCCAACAAAACGACTAAAACAAAAGCGGTAGTAACCTTTCAACTGCTTCGAAAGGTTTCAAAACAAAACTATGACAAAGCAGCAGCAACCTTTCGAATTTGTTGGCAGGTTTAAAACCTTTAATTTTGATGTTTGACCTGGTCGAAAGAAAACCAAGTCGAAAGCTCTATTTCGAAAGCAAAGCAGGTGAAAGGTTTAGTATATAAAGCAAACATACTTCAAACTCTTTGGCAACCAACCTTTCGACTAAGAACCCTTCGGATTTGTCCAATTCATTATGTACCAAGTAACTTGATACCATATGCATTGGTTTGACCTTGTCGAAACCTTCGAAACCCTCGACCTTGTCAGAAGGTTTGGGCCGGAAGGTTTGATGCTAAAATGGCTGAAACATGCTAAAAGTATGTTGTCTTTGTTTTTAACTTTAAAAGGATATCTTTTCAACTAACCTGCCTTTGTTTATCAAATTCTTGTTGGTTAATAAATATTTTTCAAAAAAGTGTTGCCCCTAAATTTAGAATTAAATAATAATTTTATATTATAAAATGCCCATTCTTCTTAATTAAATATATAAAACGTTTAAGTCTCATACCTTAAATAATTTTATATATTCATGAAATCACGTAGGAAAAATCTTGAAAAATTCCAAAAGAATTATTTTAATATGTTGCCTACATATAAAAATTTCAAACCCAAATAATTATTATTTTAGCCGTAAATAATTTATAACCCAATAAACAATTTCCTTCACTACAAAATTGATATAAAATCCACATTATTTCAGAAAATTTTAAAAATTGAAATCTATCTCTAAATTATCATTTCTGTCCTAGATTAATATTTTCAAGGCATTTGGATGTCATTTAAGGGTTTTCATGTCAAACATATCATAAAAACTAACATGAACATATATAATTCATCAACAAGCATATATATAACTTTAATTATTAAAACCATGGTATATACTTGTAAAACATTTCGGGTCTAATAAAAAACTAAAAACCATAGAAGAATAGGATGTAGTAATTATTCGCCTTAGCTTTGAGATTAAAAGATGAGAGATTTGATGTTGATTTTGTTGATTATCTTCCTTTTTTTGAATCCTAGCTTTAATCTTCTCTTGAGAACAATAATAGTGGTCGGCCTTGGTATATTTTGGTTTGAGTAAAATGAAATGAATGTGAGTTTCATTTCCTAAGGGTTAGGGTATAAGGCCTTTCTATTTCCCATATTGCCCTTACTTATTCCCTAACACATTACCATATTTTATTTCATTTTAGTTTGTATACTAACATGACATGGCCACCTTTAGTTAATCAATTATCAACTTATTAATGTCCATATTATTTTACTTTACTTGCCCAATTAATTATTCTAAATAATGTTATAAAAATATGGGATATTGCACGAGGCTTCTATGCTGACTTTGAGGATTACACCGATTCACAGCTGTATCCCAAGCGCTCCTTTAACCGCCATCAAATCGGGGAGACGAAAGATGGGTACAGGCAGAAGAAGAAACTCGAAGTTGAAACCTGCCGCCAAGAAGAGAGAGATCAGGCTCGTTCACATAAAGGCGGGTACGAGAAAAGAAGATCTCTTGAGGAAAGAGATGAGCCGTCAAAGAAATCAAAGTTTTACTATCACTCCCATCCTTCAGTGCTTGCTTCGAAACATACTTTAGTTGGCTAAGAAATTCCCATCACTTCTGCCCCGATTCTGCCCCGACTCATATTTCATCCTCTTCCATTGTTACTGCTGCTTTTGGTGAATCTCGCCCCCACCGGAGGCCGGTCTACAGTCTCACTTTAAGCCCCTCTAAGCTTGAGGCAGTGCTTCCAGGTTGGTTCTTAAAATGGGTTAAGTTTGACCTGGATCTCCATCTTGCTCGTAGGGATTCCTTCGTGCCTCTTTTCCAAACTATCCAAGACGACCTAGAGCAAGCCAAGAAATGGGAGAAGCTCTGCAAGTAGCTAGCGGATACCAATAGAAATAATTACCAAGATATCCTTTCCGTCGAAACCAAGAAGGATGATTTTGAGAGGGCGTTGGTCGATCGGGATGCTAAAATTAAACAGCTAGAGGAAGAGAAGGAGGTGGCGCTTCGTGATAGTAGGAGAATCGCCAGTCCAATGAAGAAGTTGAAGGATGCACATGAGAAGGTCGAGATTGTCTGGAGAGATGAAATTAAAATGACTCATGTGGAGGAGGCTAAATTAAAAGAAGAAGTGATCGCTTGCAATGCTGTCATTGAAGCTCAATGGAAAACAAGTGCCGATCACGATCTAATTATTGAGGGGCATAATAAAATGATCTCCCATCAGGTTGAGACCATTGCCAAGTTACAGGCTCAAGTCTCACAGCTCAGTGCCAACAAGACTACTATTAAAATTGAGAAGACTACGGTGATTGTGGATTATTTGAACCTCCAAGATGCCTTTGAAAGGAAAATGGAGAAGCTGGATGCGATAATTCTAAAATTTTATGTTAACTCCCTGTTGCACTAGGGGAGTCTTAGTTACCTTAGCCCAAAGTATCCGTGCACTCTTGCCCTTGTTTGGTAGGAAATCTTACCCCCTTTTGCTGAAAGCAGTGACGTTTATTTAGATCAAGTTGCGAGATGCTTATCTTAATGATGAATTCAAAAAATGATACTTGAGGGCCAGGAGATCCTCCAAGTCGAACAGGAGAGGGAGGCCATCGACGCTGCCTTGATGACCACCACCGACATGCTTACCAAGACTTCTATCTCTAGCATAGGCGGACCATTGAAGTAGCTCCACGATCGGCCTATGAGTTCGGGACATGATATTATTCTTCACGTAGTGGAGCCTTCAAAATAAGGCGATGGTGGTGAGTCAAAGTCGCTATTCTTGACCACTCATCCGGTATAGGTAAAGTCCTTGCTTCTCCCGAGTTTGGGAGCCTCCAAATTACACCGTAAGAGTAAAAGGAGTTTAATGCTTTCATTTTGATCTTATAGGTCCACCCGCTTTTCCTATTAGTGCCCCAGCTACGTCGTGCCCATGCCGGCTGCTATCTTCATATCTTCTATGGTTGTATCTGTTCCTGCTCCAGCTCCCATATCCGCATCTAGCTTGCAACTGGGGCCAGAAGCTGAGAAGATAGCTACGCTCCACAGCCTGGATGACCTTCGGCATCTCTAGAAGTTGATATAACCGCGGTAGAGGCCAAGGAGTAAGAAACACAAACGGAGAAGCCATAGAAGACTCATCACGATTAGGTTGCCGTTAGGAGGGAAAAGATTAAAGCAATCTGGGCCTCCTAAAGTTCTTGCAAATCATGAAGGCGAAAGATGAAGGGAGAGGCTTTTTAAAAGGCTTTAGATGAAGATGAGGAGATTGCCGCCAAGCTATTTGTTGACATCACTGGCAGTGACACCATCCGTGAGAAAAAGCAGAAGTTGCTGAACAAGGGTGGAAATGGGAGTGGTGGCAAGAAGTGTTGAACGACCGATGTGAGAATGGACTTGATTTTGGCGGGCAACTCGCGGGGGTACTGAATTTTTTTTGTTTCTTTTCGAGTCATTTTGTTTAAGTGCAAAGTCTGCACTTTTCATTCTCAAAACAGAGTCTGTAATTTCTTTTTGTTGGCTATTGTTGTGTGTGTACGGCACCCATATTTTGACTTTATGTACAGAAAATTATAAGCAATAAAATTATATTTTAACTGTACTTTTATTTATTTGTCACATATGCTCTATGTTCTTGTACTTGTTTCTTTTCATACTTTTCTAGCTCTGTGATTATAGTCAAAGCCCTTCATTCGAAGTAACAGAACTTAGAAATTATCAGCACTAAGGAAGTTAATAGAACTTTAGAAATTAGTAGAACTTAAAGGATGTATGTTTAGAAATTCATAAAACTTCTAAAAACTCTCAAACTTTGAAATATTTGTTCAAAATTTTAAAACAATCATAAAACTAATATAAAACTCTGAGACAGAACTTGAGGACTCGTTATTTGGAGTAATCGGGTTTGTGAACTTATTGTTATCACTGGTTTCTATCTCCGTACAGGTGTATGCCCCCTAATTCGCAGGGCTGTTTACTTCAAATAATTCTCAATTGGCCCATAACTTAGGGTTCAGATAATCTTCATTGAAAATTCGGTTAAGTTAAAACTTAGTTCTCCTCTTTTTTTATTCTTGGGAGTTTCACAACTTTAGCATATAGTCCAAGCTTCTTGTGATATTTTGACGAGCACGTAATACATGCATATTTTAAGTGCGCATGGTGCATAAGTTAATTGAAGGCAACATTAATCCTTAAGCGTATACAATCGAGGCTTTTCATTTGGTTTGTAGCATTCGAATTTTGTTGGAATTACATTCACTATTTTCGGCTATTGGAGCGGTCGGTGCCGATGGTGAGATGCACAGTTTCTTACGCTCCTTGGTGTTGCCTATCTTCGATCAACGTGAGGAGTTGGTATTTTGATGCATGGCTCAAGAGGTGCATGACTTTTTGTTCCTGTTCAGTGTTACCTATCTTCGGGGAACACGAGGGGTTATTATTTTTGGTGTGCGTCTTATGAGATAAATAACTTTTGTTTTCCTCGATGTTGGCTATCTTCGGGCAACATGAATTATATTTTTCATGCACGGCTTACGAGATGCACGGCTTTTGTTTTTTTTGTTTTTCCTATCTTCGGGCAGCATGAGGAGTTGTTATTTTAATGCTCCTCGTTGTTGCCTATCTTCGGGCAACATAAGTAGTTGTTATTTTGGTGTGCGGCCTATGAGATGTGTGGCTTTTATTTTTCGTTATTGTTTCCTATCTTCGGGCAACACAAGGAGTTGTTATTTTGGTGCTCCTCGGTGTTTCCTATCTTCGTGTAACATGAGGAGTTGTTACTTTGGTGCATGGCTTATGAGATGTGCTGCTTTTATTTTTCCTCGGTGTTTCCTATCTTCGGGCAATACGAAGAGTTATATTTTCGGCACTCCTTGGTGTTGCCTATCTTTAGGAAATACGAGGAGTTATATTTTTGGTGCTCCTCGGTGTTACCTATCTTCGGGCAACATGAGGAGTTGTTATTTTGGTGCTCCTCCATGTTGCCTATCTTCGGGCAACACAAGGAGTTGTTGTTTTGGTCGTGGCTTGTGAGATGCGCGATTTTTATTCTCTCTCTGTTTTTCCTATCTTCGGACAATACGAGGAGTTGTTATTTTGGTGCTTCATAGTGTTGCCTATCTTCGGGTAACACGAGGACTTGTTATTTTGGTGCTCCTCGGTGTTGCCTATCTTCAAGAAACACAAGGAGTTGTTATTTTCAGCCCTCTCGATGCTGCTGGAGCAGTGCCAATTGTTCGAGGGAAATAATGAGGTTTTTCCAATCCAAAGGTTTGAGTCGATTTTCTTCCATCGACTCGGTGGACAATTATTATGAATACAGTTTGGTTAGTTCAAGAAGCAAGCTTTATTAAGGAAAGCGTGGCAGATTCTTTGCGTATTTACAGTGCCTTCGGCATATCCGAGATGGCTAATTTGCTAAAAAGCAAAAAATACATAGAGTAGTTTTAAGTGAAATAGCGATGGAGTGATTCACTATTCCAGGCTCTGTAAATTATGACCCATCGGTGATTATCAGCTTGAAAGTCCTGTCCGTAGGCTTTTGACTAACGATATATGGTCCTTCCCAGTTTGGTCCGAAGATCCCCAGAATAGGGTAAACTCGCTTGAGCACAAGATCTCCAACTTCAAAGGTTTGACTATGAAATTTAGAGTTAAAGTACCATGTAGCCCTTTTTTGGTGGGCAATAGTTCTCAACTCCGCTTCTTCTCTTTTTTTATCGACCATGTCTAGCGATTCGAGTAGCAGCCACTCGTTTTACTTTTGATTGAAATTCTACCTTCGGTGTAAGTGGACTTCTAATTCAACAAGAATCATTTCCTGTGAACCATACGCTAAGGCGAACGGAGTGTGGCCGCTTGCCGCTTTATGTGTCGTCCTATATGCCCATATTGCAAGTGGATGTTCCTCAACCCAATTTCCTTTTGCTTTTGTTAATCGTTTCTTGATGGTGGATTTAATGATCTTGTTAATTGCTTCTAATTACCCGTTTGCCTACGAATAAGCCACAGTAGAAAAGCTTTTTTCAATACGAAAGCGCTTGTAGAATTCTTCGAATTTGACACTTTCAAATCGTGTTCCGTTGTTAGTGATGATTTTTTTACGGCACACCAAATGTGCAAATGATGTTTTTATAACAAAGTTAATAACATTCTTTGTGGTTAAGGTAGCCAGCGTTTTCACTTCGGCCTATTTTGTGAAATAATCTACAACAAGTATAGCATATTTGGCTCCTCTTCTTGCTATTGGAAGGGCGCTAACCAAATCGATCCCCTATATCGCGAACGGCCGTGGGTTGACCATATTCGTCAGTCCCGTTGAAGGAATTCTTTTAATTTTGCTGAATCTTTGATGGCATTCGAATCTTCTAGCATGATCTATGGCATCGTGATTTATTATTGGCCAGAAGTATCCATATCGAAGGACTTTCTTTGCAGTTTCTGCCCCTAGTGTGGTCTCCTCACTCACCTTCATGTACTTCCTTCAAGATTCATCATGCTTCATCATCGGTCACACACCTAAGAAGAAGGGTTGAGAATCCCCTTTGATAGAGTATTCCATCCTGTATCATGAACCATGGTGCTGTTCAGAGGAGCTTCTTTTGTTGATTCCGGTCGGTTGGATTGGATACCACAAGTATATATTCTTTTATCGGTGACATCTATGTGTCTGGTTCGATGATGGTCTCGAAAATCCATTCTACGTCCATTTCTTCTATGCTTGGGTTGGTTAGAGTTTCCACTGTGACCAACCCCAATGACTGAGCATCGTTGGAGCTTGCTAGTTTAGCCAAATAATCTAGCTTGGTGTTTTGCTCCCGTGGTATGTGAGTTATAGTGTAGTGCTCGATGTCGCTTAGCAGCTCTTGCATTTTGGACAGATACAGGGCAAGATTTTCGCCACGAGCTTGGTACTCCCCTTTCACTTGATATACGATCAACTGGGAGTCACTGTATATGTGAATAGATTTTATTTTGAGTTCCATCACAACCTTTAGTCCTGTGATTAATGCTTCGTATTCCGCTTTGTTATTTGTAGTTGGGAACTCCAAGTGCAGAGCATAGCTAATGTCTCACCTCTCAGGCGTTTCGAGTACTACTCCTACGCCCGAACAGAAGTTGTTTGATGCACCATCAACGAAGAGCTTCCATTGCATGTCAATTTTTGACGGAATTTCTTCCTCATCACTCCGTATCGCAAATTCGACAATGAAGTCGACCAATGCCTGCCCGTTGATTGCTATCCTTGGGTGGTATGTAACATAATATCGACTCAACTCTATGTTCCACTTTAGTAGTCGCCCGAAAGTTTTGGGTCGGTAAAAAACTTACTTCAGTGGTTGGTCGATCAGTGCTTTAATTGGGTGAGCCTGAAAGTAAGGTCATAATTTTCAAGATGCGATCAAAAGGCAAAACGCTAGCTTTTCTAGTTTTGGGTAATTCTTCTTAGCTTTGGTGAATCATTTGCTAATGTAATACAAGGATCGCTAGATTCTTGCTTCTTCCCACACAAGAGCGGTGCTTGTGCATGCGAGGAAACTGCTAAATAAATGAATAAGTCCTCTCCATCGACAGACTTTGATAAGATCGAGGGAGTTTCCATGTGTCGTAGCAGTTCCTTGAATGCTGTTTGACAAGCTTTGCTCCATTCAAAGTTTTTCTTTGCCTTCTTTAGCATATCAAAGAATAGTACACACTTGTATGTAGTTTTAGAGACAAATTGACTCAGTGCTGCGACCTTTCCATTCAAGATTTGAAGTTCTCTCTTGTTTTTAGGAGCATGGACTTCTTGTTACGCTATTATTTGCTCTGGGTTCGCTTCGATGCCCCAGGCACTTACTATGAATCCCAAGAATTTCATAGAGGCTACCCCAAAATGACACTTGAGTGGGTTGAGTTTCATTCCATACTACCGGAGTATTTCGAACATTTCAGCAAGGCTATCCAGATGGTTAGCAGCTACTCGAGATTTGACCAACATATCGTCCACTTACACTTCCATAGTCTTTCTAATATGGTGTTTGAACATTGAATTCATCAGTCTTTGGTATGTTGCCTCTGCATTTTTCAGGCCAAACGACATTCTTTATAGCAGTATAGTCCCAAGTCGGTGATCAAGTTGGTGTTCTCTTGGTCTAGTTCGTGCATCAGGATCTAGTTATAGCTCGAGTATGCATTCATAAATGACAGCAGTTCATGTCCTGTTGTTCCATCCACTAGTTGATCAAATCTAGGGAGCGGGAAGCTATCTTTCGGACAAGCTTTGTTAAGGTCCGAGAAATCAGTACAGGTTCGCCATTTTTCATTAGATTTCTTGACTTGGACTGGGTTCAATACCCATTCAGGATAAGTTGCATCTTGGATGAAGCCGTTAGTCGTTAATTTGTCTACATCCTTCCTTATTGCCTTGGACCGTTCGAGACCCAAGCTACGCCTTTTCTGCTTTATTGGTGTAAATCTGCGGTTGATATTGAGTGCATAACAGGTAATTTCAAGCGACACCCCACATATAACGAAGTGCGTCCAAGCAAACACGTCCAAATTGGCATGGAGGAATTTGGTTAGTTTAGACTGCATCTTGTTTCTAAGGTGCGACCCAATCTTCAGGACCCGTGTTGAGTCATTCATACAGACTGAGACAGACACCATCAATTCTGCCACTGCTGTCCAATCCTTCCCGAGCTCTTCTTTCTAGGGTCCAAAGCCTTATCGAATGGGCCATGATCTTCAAGCCAGAGGCAGCTCCATAGTTTCTATTCGGAGGGTTCACCGATGTGGAGTGTTTTCCCTACATTCTTTCCTTTTTTTTTTTGGACTTGCGCAGTTCTGCGATGTAGCATTCCCGGGCAATGCTTTGGTCTCCTTTCACAATTACGACTCTGTGGTCAGTAGGGAACTTTATTGTAAGGCACTATTGGGGCAATGTCATTCTGAAGTTGGTTAGTGTGGGTCTTCCCAAGAATGCATTTTATGCTGACATTTCATCCATGATCAAAGAAGTATGAATGAGGGTGACCCTTAGCCCATCCTCCTCGAGCTCTATCGGTAGGTCGATAGTTCCAATTTGTTGTTTGGGTTCTTCGGTAAACCCCTGAATCTTCGTTTAGCATGCGAACATGCTTTTCATGCCAATTTTTATTTGATCAAAAGTACATTTGAAAGTATATTAACTAAACTGCCATTGTCAACTAGCACTCATTGAACTACGGCTGGCCTGATTCCTACTGTCACCACCATTGGGTTAAGAGTCGGAGCTTCCAACCCTCTAGTGTTTCGATCATGGAACACTATGTCATTGCTCAAAACCTTTTGTACCACGATCGAAGTTTCATCATCAGTTACTAAACATGATTCCTTTGGGGCATGCTTTAACGGATTCGCATATCACTATAGTTCTCCCCAACTTCTTTGCACAGGGTGTGGTCCCCCATATATTGTTCCAATAGTAAGCCTCTAGCCGGTTCGCTTCACCCTTCTATGCTAGTTTCAACTTGATTTCTTCGTTCTCTTGGAGGCCGAGGGACCATAAGTTGATTGGGTTTTTGTAGTTTTTTCACATTTTTTTGCAGCTTGTTGTCTCAGATCAATTCCTCAATGAGATTCTTTTGGTGGTGACATTCTTTCATGTTGTGACCTTGTGTCTCATGGAAGCATAAAATTTCCCTGAGCACTTTTGCTGCTCGATTGCTTCTTTCGTTGGGGTTTCTTATATTCATTAGTCCCATGCATTCCAAGATAAATATTTTCCAGGGTTTCATTAAGTGAGGTGTATTCTTCCTGTTTAATCCCTCTAAATCTTTTATTGTTGCTGCTATTACTTCTTTTATCAGAGTTCTGGTTTTCGTTCTTTCCTGCAACTCCTTGAGCAGTTCCATCATTGCATGTGTTTTGACATGTCGCCACCTCATTTTGTCCGTTGTTCATTTGTCGTACACTAGCATCCTTTCTTTCCAGCTCCTACGCTTCCTCCAATCTTAAGTACTGGCTTGCTTTGCAATTGAGGTCATTTCTAGTGGTAGGTTGCTTCATCTTAATCCATTTTCCAAACTCCTTTTCTGGGTGAATAGCACGGACTAACGCCATAAGAACCATATCCTTAATAGGGTTGCATACTTCCGTTACCATAGTGCTGAACCAGTTCATGAAAGATTTCAATGATTCGTGGCGTCCTTGGACCAACTCGGATAGGGACATGACATCCTTTGGTTGTACGGTATGGAGCCTGAACTTCTCCATGAATTTCATAGCAAATTGGATAAAGGTAGAAATAGATCTTGGAGGGAGTTTGGTGAATCACATAGATGCCAGTCCTTTTAGAATAATAGGGAAAAATCGACAGTGGATGACCTCTGGAGCATTTGCACCATCAATATACCATCCGTACTTGAATAAATAGGGTTTTGGGCCCTTAGTTCCGTCGTAGGTGGGAATAGTTGGCATAGTGAATTTGTCTGGGTATCTTTCATTCAAGATTTCATCGGTAAAAGGGGTCGTACTTAGGGTGGATCCTCATTCATTGTCCTTTCTATTTTTATTCTCATCCATCAGCTGCTTGATCATGTATGATATGTTTGCCTCTGACGCCTGGTAGTCTTAGGGGTGGCAAACAACCATTGTACCAAGTGTTTGGTTCTACAAACGGTCTTGGCATGTGGGTTGACGCCTAGGTTCTTCTGTCTTTGGGAGAGCCACTCTCGCGGGACCCTATTAGCATGCATTGGGCCTAACTAGACGGGTCTAGACGTTTTTAGTATCATTGAATGCATTGACATTCTCTTCCATCTGATTACCTTGCTCTCCATCCTATGAATTAGAGATATTTACTGCTATATCTTCCTACAGGGCCTTAGCTCCTTGATTCAAATTCAAGTTCAAGTGCCTTGCGTTAGGTGGAGAATTCTCATTTTCCTCCAGGTTACATCCTATTGTTGCCCTTCTTAGTGGTTGTTTTCCTTTTCTTTGTGCAGGCCGAAAACAGAGGAGTTTTCTTGTTCTATATTAGTCACTAATTCAGGCATAGCCCTTAGAGCGGGATTTGATTGTAGGGTTATCAGAGCGATGAGATTATCCATTAAAGCCTTTTGACTATTTTCCATTCTCTAGTTGATCTCTTTAGTCATCTTATTCAGCTTGTCCCTGGTGAAAACTTCATGCTGACTAGTTGATCCTGGTGCTTGATTTCCTATGTTAGCACCATTTACTTCAGCTTGCTATAGAAAAATGCCTTCTGCAGCTATTGCTACCCCTATGGATCTTCTAGAGACAGTTCTTCTTCTTCTAATAGCCATTTACTCTGAAATAGTGATTTCTTCAAGCGAATACTAAGGATCTAACTTATAGACCTATGGGATCCAAAGTAGATAGCTAGATTTGGACCTTGAGTTCACCATGGCTTTCCCTTCTCTGTGCGTGAACTCGTCTCCAGTATCGGAGGCATTCTAGCTAAACCTCTCAGACCAGTTGTAGTGGCCTCTTCCTCCTCATAGGCCTCATCGAGTGATCCTCTAGATGGGATACCTATCTCCCGACCATCCTCGAAACTGTGTGACGGAGAAGAGGATCTTGTGCGAACTCTGGCTCGACCGGGAGATGGAGTTTCAATCTAAATGGCGAATCTCCCCAGAGCAACAATCCGTATCAGTGCAAATTCTCATCGTTCAGCAAAACTTTAGCGCACCTCTTCTCAATGTCGATAGCCTTTAAAGTTTGGCAAACTTCATCAAGAGTTAAATCTCTGTTCGGCCTCGGGATAACTGCAAAGGACACACAATTAGTTAGAAACTCCATTACAACACCACGGAACTCGACAAATGGTAAAGAGAAGCTTACCACCTATTGTCCACCGACGGTTGAACCCCTTAGGGCACCTAACAAAAAAGTACCGCATCTCAAAATGTGATAAATTGCTTTACAATCATAGGATGATTTTTCTAGTTCCTCTGGGCCTCGATTATGATCAAAGAGGGAAAATCATCTCTCTTCTTGAATGCCAGAATATACTGCAACTCATCAAAACTTGGAGCGTGGTTGAACATCCGCATAAAAAGGACATGCAAGCAAGTAAGGATGGCGTAGCCATTTGGATGAAGTTAGAATGGGGGCAATACCTAAGTTCGAGAGAGTCTCACGAAGAAAATCATTGAAGGGAGGCACGACTCCGTTCAAACATGTATATCGGTGGAAAGCGGTGTATCCCATTTGAGGCATATAAGCAAATTCATCTTTCATGGCAAATGCACATCCTCTTTTGGAATTCAATGATGCATACATAAATTATGAAGAAGCTTGGCGGAAACTGTTTGTGTCAAAATTGGGCACACACTCGTCGGAAGTCTTTGAAGAGATAATAAATGAAGAAAGCAAATTAAAATGTGGATGATCTAACAAAAACTCCAAATAACAAAAGAAAGTTGCACGGGAGACAACGATTTAGAGTGGTTCGGCATATCGCCTACATCCACTATGAAGTTTTGTTACTTTATTGCTCAATATTCGAAGAATACAACTTTTTTATGTCAAAGCACATCAGATAGTAAAGCAAAATTCGAAATCAATGACAGCGGTGGTGCTATGAAGCAATTCTGGCAGCGTCCGGGCGTACTCTTTCTCTAAAAATTCTCCGATCCCCTTTCTAAATGACCAAGGGCTCTATTTATAGGTGTAGGAGGTTGATATTTCGCCTAAAATTCGGGGAGACCGCTTCTGGCACGTGAGGGGGCCCACACGCCCGGATTCTGAAAATCCGAGCCCATTTTGGGATCGATTCGAACCTAAGTTCGAATCGATCAAGAAAGCATCCAATCGAGATGAAATTTGGCATGGACATTCTTCTATGTATACGCAAGCTCCTATGAAAATTTCATAGCATTTTGACTTGTAGATCTCGAGTTATGATCGATTCAAGATTGCATTTCCGGTTGATGCTCCCCGTTCGAATCGATCTCCTTCGAATCGATCATGGTCGAATCGATGGCTTGTGTGTGCGAATGGTGACGTTGCGCGAGCTTCTCGGGTCGATCCATCTTTTTCTCTGAGTTTGCCGGGTCGAATCCATGGCTTTAGCCGCTTCGAATTAGTGGATTCGAGGGAATGGATTCGAGGAGATGCTCGTTCGAATCGATTGAGGTATCCCATAGCTTGATCGATTCGAAGCTTTCTCGACAGGGTGGATTCAAAGCAAGTCATGGGACGGAGTCGATGTATGGTGGCTTCGTGGATTCGAAGTGCTTTGTTTTGGTGGTTTCGAACTACTACAGCCTCATCGATTCGAGGCACTTTTAGCTATATGGAGTCGAACCGTTGGATTCGAACATAGTTGAAGCAGGGGTGTCTTGGATGGATGCGAAGCTCAGCAACACCTATGGATTCGAAGTAGGGGGATCATGATGGGTTCGAACATGTGGCTTTGGGCAATGGATTCGAAGCAAACACATCTTGATGGATTCGATCAGGAGCTCTGCCCATGGATTCGAACTCAGGGCAGTTTCCTCCATCTTGCACCGATGATAACTTGGGCGCACGAACTCGGATTGACTTGAGATTTGGAACGTTGCTTTTATGGCTTTGCTTGACGTATTTTATCAATTGCAGCCCGATCCGGACTCGAATAAAATTCATCAATATTCGTGTTATCCAGTAGCAGCCCGACGCTGAGGATGTATGATCCTTATTCTGCAGTCAGTTCCTTGGTATCACGGCCTTGCCAAAAGGCGGGATAACATTTTCCCCCCAAAGTACGTCTTGTGTAAACACTATATGCTTTAAGAAATTGCAGCCTTTACTCTGAACAGTCATTACTCTTTTTGTCGAAAGTTGTAACCTTGCGTTGTCGTGACAAGTTGTTTTTAGGAAGTTCCTTCGTATCGATCCTCTCTTGTTCGTATCGATGCTACTGATAGAGCTCTGATGGACACGAGGTCGCGATTCGTATCGATATGCAGTGGATGGAGTCGAACAAAAGCTTCGAATCGACGGAACTCATCATCTCTGGTTATCATGATTGTTCGCTTCGAATCGGTGGAAATCTTAGGTGATCGATTTGAACGAATCGTTTGACTCAATGTGATGGTGGACCCACGATGGCCGGTTGTATTCGACCGGAAGGCGAATCGTTCCAGTTCCTCCTTGGACCCATATAAATACCTTTGGACTTCGTCATTTTTACCTTTTATCTTTTTTACCGATACCTTCTGCCCTTTTATCGATTCGACCATTTAAAGAAAAAGGAGATCTGTTACTTGCCTTCGAATCGATCTAATTCAACCTTCAGTTCTTCAAACCCCAACTTCAAATTAAGTAACGAATCGATTGCAATCAAATCCAAGCAACGAGGCTTCGAATCTCAGATCCGCTCCATCTTCATCAATTATCCACTCTAGTAACATCCAAGGTTGGATCTGGGACAAAGCTTGGTCGAACATGACCATGGCGATGCCTCTGTGATTGAAGAAGAAGGAATGGAAATAAATGAATCGATCTGTGATTCGTGTCGATCTGGGGGACCTGTGTTCGAGTCGATGAAGACAATGGAGTTTTTCCTCGTACTTCGCATCGATCCCTGGAATATCCTAACAGAGATGTCGTAGCTCGTATCGATGTGATCGTTTCGAAATCCTCAGCCTTAGATCGATACGACTCCTGATCGATACGGCGAGCATCGATTCGAACGTGATCGTTGTGAAGCCCTGGGTTTCTTGATCGATACGAACCTAACCACCAGGGATCGGTTCGAAGGCACCTTTTCCGATCGATACGAAGCCGTGTCTTGATGATCGAATCGAAGCATGCTCCCAGTGATGGAAATGAAATTTAGATTTTGACGGTTGCGAACAAACTTCCCGTGATCGATTGGAACCCGTATCATGATGGATACGAAAACTTGAACACTTGACATCATGACTCCGACGAGCTTCATTCTCGTATATCTGAACTTGATTGTTAAATTGCATATTTGACCGCCTTTCGAAGCACGTTGATGGAACTGTAACTTAACACCGTGATAACAAACCTTAATTTGAATCGATCACCAACATTGGGATGGTTTTGCGATGACGGTCAGCGATGACGGTCATCCCAACTGGATTCCTATTGTCTTTATTGTTTGCAAATTTTCTCTAATTCTTGTAGAATTTTTCTAAGTAATGCATGGCACTACACTGCATCACACACACCTCACACTGGGAGTGAATGGGTTTTTATATGCTTAACGTTGCTTTCTGGTGACTTAGTTAGTTATGGAATCTTCGAGCTCTCAACAACAAGAGGTCCAGAGTTTGCCTCCTTCGGTGCTGGAAATCCCAGATATTCCTCCGGAAGTAATAGATCCGGCTCCGGACGAATTGCCGGAGGCTTTATTTATCGAGGATTCCGTTGATTCCGTCCAGTCTAATATTTCCGAAGCATTATTGGGTCGGATTTGCCTGAAACATAACTTATCCCCGAATGATGTTTTGCTACCAGGTGTTGACGACAGACCTCACAATCCGCCCGAGGGGTATACTGCTTTCTACCATCACGCTTGTGCAGTTGGAACTCTCCCTCCATTTAGCCAGTATATCAGGGAAATGCTATCATTCATTGGAATCGCCCCCTCACAACTTCATCCCAACAGACACACATTGCCGAACAGCGTTTTCGTTCTATTTATGGACCATTTCTTTCGCCCGCCAAGGCCGACCGAGATTAGACACATATTCAACTTCAAGAGCAGGGGCGATAGCCCATCTTTCACCTTTTTGGAAGCAGTTAGAAACTGCCAGATTGTGACGGGAGCCTGGACTAGACTTAGTTATTTTAAAAATGAATGGTTTTTCATTCGATGCCCCCAGGGTTTGCTAGGCGATGGTTGTCCAGACGTAAGTGTCGTAAATTGTTTAAGTCTTCCTTAGACAGTCGTTATCAATAATTGTATTAATATCATGTTCTTCTTGCAGCTATCATCTCAAGGCCCGATGGTAGACATTATAAAGGCATTGTTCGAGGTCTACAAGAGGTCCCGAGCGATTTAAGGCATATCGACTCGGTATTAACTGATGATAACCTAAGGATACTAGGCTTAATCGAAATGACCCAGAGCATCGTCATTGAAGGGTTGGCGAAACCGGCCGTGAAAAAGAAGAAGAAAGTCACTAAAAGAAAGTCTGGTATAGTAATAGGAGAAACAAGTGACGATGAAAGAACGCCCACGGATACTGAGATAGCGGCCGATCTCTCCCGAATAGAAGAAGGACGGAAAGGCAAGGCTGTTGTTCCAAAATTTAAGAGACGGAAATCTATAGTCATATCTCGTCCCATCCCTGGGATCACTATCTCCCATGCCGCTCCTTGCCAGTCAGGAGATATTTTTAAGGGGCTAGACGATATCCCCATCCCGGACTACGTATCTCTCCATCACGAGTCCGGGTTGGATGAACTTCGAGAAGCGCTAGATACAAGCGAGTCTTTACCCGTTAGTGTAATCGACACTTCTGGTTGGTCAGGGGGCTTGCACATTTGTATACACTCTCACAACACTACATGACTTCCGCATATATTGTAGTGTCCTTTTTCGGTGCTTAATTGAGTTGTTTCTCTTTTGTAGCTACTACGTCTGGCCGTCCGTCTACGCTGGAAAAACTTCGTAGAGTACACCATCCCTCATCTTACTACGAATATCGCCGTAGAGAATCCGATCGTGATCGCGAACGGAGGTACTATGGGCAGGAACATTATGATAGGGATTATCCCCGTGGGTATTCCAGCTAGGAACGCCAGGACAGGGATAGGAGATATCGCTCACCGTCTCGCTCTCCTCCGCCGCCTAGAACCCACACATACACATCTGAGACTTCACGGCAACAGCCGTCTTCACAGATTTCGCAGCCGGACTCACATCGTCAAAGGGCTGATATTGTTGCGACTACAGCTTTGGAGGAGGCTCCCATTGAACCCTCTGGTGAAGGAGCCATCAGGATTGCCCAACTTAAGAAAGATTTTCCTGAAATATGCTTTGACGAATACATTTTCCCCCAACCTTAAGAGAATTCCTGAAGAGGCTGTAAACACAGAACTAAGCTATACCCGCGTTTTTTACGCTCAATATAAGGAATGGTCCAAGGCGGCCGTTAAAGCCTCAAAAGCAGCTTTTGACCGAGCTAAAATCATTGAGAAACTGGAGGCTGACTTGGCTCAGAAAAATCGCATCGTCGAGATCCTACAGTCTGAGGCTGACTCATCCCGCAAGGCTGAAGTTGAATCGCTGAAAAAAGTCGATGAGACATTAGTAGAGATGACGAAAATGCAACAGGCACACTGCACCTTAGTAGAGGACTTGGGCCACCGATACAAAAATGTTGAGGCCGAGTGGGATGCGGCGGTCAAAGAACTGGAGGAACTAAAGGCCAAGTTTGCCGACATGGCTAAGGAGAGAGATGATGCTAATACGGCCGCCCAAGAGGCATGTGAGCAGGCCGTGTCTTTTCGGGCTGAGCGGCACGCAGCGGTCGCTAGGGTTGAACTGGTGGAGGCAGAAGTGGAGGGAAGAGTCCAGGCAGAGCGGTTCAGGGTAGAAGCCGAGTTTGATGAGCTTTTGGACACATATAACGCTAATGTGCTAGAGCACAGGAATCTTGCGTGGCTCGGAGACTATTCCATGCTTCTTCACAGTGCCTGGAAAAAACTATTGGAAAACAAGAATGCATCCCTTCCTGATGGTGCGCTTGATGAGTTTGAACTGGAGTCTCGCCTGTTGAGCAAGGAGGAGAGGAAATTACTTCATGAGGCGATGATTTCCGCCGAGAGAGAGAGATTTGGTATTCATCAATTAGAGACCGGTGAGGGTTCGGGAGCTGCGCATCACAGTGAGGGCATCGAAATTGCCGCCCCAACTCCGAAGTTACTGCTGCGGTTGGTCCACGAACCATTCCTGCTCATAACCCGGATCAACCAGAACTATCTCCCTCTAAAACTGCCGCTCTTGGACCCGTCTCAGCACCGAGCCGAAGTAAGGAAGGTATCTCAATTATCCCTTTAGTGTTTTAAAAATGATAAACTTTGAGCAGATCGTTTGACTGACTATTCTTGTTTCTCTTTGATTAGTGATTGAAAGTGATGTGCCAGCACCTCCAGTACCACAAGTTTCACAGCCAATGCAAGGAGCTGTCGTTACTGAGGCCATTACGACTACCGCCGTAACCGGCGAGACTGGAGAGGGGAGTTCAATGTCGCTCGATGCTCAGATGATTGAGGAACTTCTCAAGCAACCCTGCGAACCCTTTCCTGATTCTTCTTTTGCAATGGGTGGAGTTGCTCCAACCTTCAGCTCGTTTATTTCGACCATCAGTGTATCTAGCGCCGCTCGATCGTTTCGAGAAGAAGAAATCTTTGTCGAGATTAGCTTTGAAATGGCTGCGATGACGACGGTTGGTGGTTCCAGAAGCGGTGCTGCTCCTCCAAGCTTAACCCCTTTAATGGTTATTTCTTCTGGCGGCACAGTTATGATTTCAAGTGCCGAAGCTCCGCCACCTGTCACGGCTAGCTCCGAAGAGGATATTGATATCATGCCGGATCCTGAAGACGAACCGAAGAAGAGCAGGAAATCTCGAAGGAAATTCGGTAGTGGATCTGGTGGCTCGACTTCAAGGAAGAAGTCTCAGAAGAAGAAGGATTGAGTTTCATGACTTGTGACATAGATGTTATTAGCAATCTTTTTTACTTTTCCTTTTCAGAGCCGTGTATAAGTGTGGATTCGGCCTCCACTTAATTGAAACTTTTTGCTTTGACGTGTAATCAAACTCTTTTTTGTTTGTTGGCGAAATGGAAAACAGCTCTTTCCTCTTTTGTTTAAGTATTGTGTTGATTAGCTCGTGCTCACATATGTCATAAGTCTTGAACACACGTCCGCACTCTGGGGACTTAACACAACCTGCAATTAACAGTTCGGTCCACACTCTGGGGAACCTATTGATTATCAATATTTATGACTTAGTTCGCATTCCGGGGATTTGGAGTTAATGATTGCACTTTAGTTCTCGCTCCGGGAACATTGAGTTAGTATTCGTACTTCAATTCATGCTCTGGGAAATTAAAGTTAGTGATTATGTTTCGGCCAGCACTCCGGGAACCTTGATTCGATGATTATATTCCAATTCACACTCTAGGAGTTTGGAGTTAGTAATTGTACCCCAGTTCGCGCTCTGGGAACTTTGAGTTGACAATTATACATTGATTCACACTCCGGGAATCTCGATTTATTGTTTATACTCCAATTCGCACTCTGGGAATTTAGAGTTAATTAATGTTTATACTCCAGTTCGCACTCTGGGAATCAGGAGTTAGCGTTTATACTCCAGTCCGCACTCCGGGGACCAGGAATTATTTTGATGTTTATACTCCAGTTCGCACTCTGGGAACCTGGAGTTAGTGTTTATACTCTGGTTCGCAGTCTGGGAACCAAGAGTTGTTTTGATGTTTATACTCCGGTTCGCACTCTGGGAATCTGGAGTTAGTGTTTATACTCCGGTTCGCACTCTGGAAACCAAGAGTTGTTTTGATGTTTATACTCCAGTTCGCACTCTGGGAACCTGGAGTTAGTGGGAGGATTGTCGTGTATCAATCCTTTTTGATATTAGTGTGGTGACATGCCCCCGAGATCGGGTTTCACATAGTGAGTGACCGGTCGTATCACAGTCACTCCTTGTTTGAATAAATCCCACCGCATGATGGGACTTAGCTCTCCGTGCATCGTGATGTTATACGTCATATTCCATAAATCACAACTCTGGCCCGAAGAGATGGCATTTTATTGCTGAAATGAGAAAATATGGCAAAGTCAGTTGCCTTATTACAAATTCAAATTTCGAAATGCGGAAACAAATAGCAAATGAATGGAAAATTCAAAGTAAATAGAGCCTGTTATATGTAGTAACGACGGAGACTCTCGCTATTCCAGGCTCTCGGCAGAGTAAGACCGTCAGCGGTCGACAACTTGAACGTGCCATCTCCGAGTTTTTGTGAAATCAAATATCGCCCTTCCCAATTTGGTTTCATGTGCGAAGGGACCGGATAAATTCTCTTGAGTATGAGATCGCCAAGTTCAAAGGTTCGCGGACGGACCTTGGCATTATATATTCGAGCGACTCAACTTCGATATGCAGCTGCCCTCAAATCAGCCTCCTCACGCCTCTCATCGAGTAAATCTAGAGATTCAGCAAGCAGTATGGCATTCGTTTTTGGATCATAATACGTCACACGATGAGAGTGCACTTCCATTTCGATTAGAATAACGGCTTCAGAGCCATAAGATAGAGAAAATGGAGTGTGACTGGTTGCAGTTTTGTGAGTCGTTCGGTAAGCACATAACGCCATAGGAAGTTCATCGACCCACTTGCCCCCGGCTTTTTCCAGTCGCTTCTTTAGAATGGATTTGATAACCTTATTAACAGCTTCAACCTGACCATTCGATTGAGGGTGTGCTACTACGGAAAATTTCTTACGGATATGAAATCGTTGGCAGAAATTTTTGAATTCAGCACTCTCGAATTGGGCCCCATTATCAGTGATGATAGTGTGTGGGAGACCAAATCGACAGATTATATTGCGGACTACAAAGTTGATCACTTTCTTTGTCGTAATGTTGCAAGAGGTTCAGCCTCAGCCCATTTGGTGAAGTAATCAACTGCGACGATGGCATACTTCGCACCACCTTTGGCAAGAGGCAATGCACCAATTATATCAATCCCCCACATTGCAAATGGCCAAGTACTGACCATTTGGGTTATCTCAGTAGGTGAGGCTCTAGGAATCCGAGCGTGTTTCTGGCGTTTATCACATTTTTTAGCATAGTCCGCAACATCGCGATTAACAGTAGGCCAAAAATATCCATATCGGAGTATTTTCTTGGCAAGTGCTTGCCCCCCAGTGTGATCGCCACATCCTCCTTCGTGTACATCGCGTAACACTCGTTTGACTTCATCATGCGCGATACACCGGAGAAGAGGAATAGAGTATCCTCTTCGATACATAACCCCATTTTGAATGACAAATCGCGAGGCTTTTCGGAGAACTTGTCTTTTTTCGCTTCGACGCTCAGGTAATATACCATGCTCGTTATAATCTCGATAAGGAGTCATCCACGACTCCCTATTAAAGGTAGCCTCAAGTGTGAAATCAGTCTCCATTCGATTGATGCTCGGGGAGGATAAGGTCTCAACAGGAACGAGCCCCAACTGCTGAGCTTCGCCCGTACTTGCTATCTTTGCCAAAGAATCAGCTTTCCGATTATGCTCTCGGGGTATGTAAAAAATGGCATAGTAATCGAACTGATCAAGCACCTTCCGGACTTGAGATAGATAAGCAGCTAATCTTCGATCCTTGGCTTGATATTCACCCCGAACCGGGCATACAATTAACTGGGAATCACAATAAATTTCCACAGCGATGATTTTCAAATCGCGGGCTAACTTCAACCCCGTAAGTAGAGCTTCATATTCAGCTTCATTATTGGTTGCACGGAACTCGAACTTTAAAGCATAACATATGGATCGGCCCTTGGGGGTTTCAAGTACTACCCCAACACCCGAGCACCGATCATTCGACACACCATCGGTGTACAACTTCCAGATGTATTCTTGAGATTTGCTAGTTTCAGGCAAGTCTTCAGGAACAGTGAATTCGGCTATAAAATCTGCTAAGACTAGACCGTGAATGGCCCTTCTCGGAGTATAAGTAATGTCGAATTGACTCAGTTCGATGTTCCATTTCAGTAACCTACCAGACGTCTCAGGCCGCGTGAGGACCTGTCGTAACGGCTGATCGGTGTACACAGTAATAGGATGAGCCTGGAAATACGGACGGAGCTTCCTCGAGGCGATGACTAGGAAATATGCCAACTTTTCCAGCTTTGGATAATTTCTCTCGGCTCCGGTTAATCGTTTACTCACATAGTAGACCGGTTTTTGCACTCGGTCTTCCTCCCGAACTAACGCAGCGCTGATTGCGTTTTCAGATACCGCCACGTAAAGATATAATTGCTCGTGGTCGACAGGCTTTGAAAGAATTGGCGGTGTGGAAAGATGTTGAACTAGTGATTGAAATGCACCTTCGCATTCCGTAGTCCATTCGAAGTTTCGTTTCCCTTTTCGAATCAGATCGAAGAAGGGAATGCATTTGTCGGTTGACTTCGAGATGAACCTGCTCAGTGCTGCAACCTTCCCGTTAAGACTCTGAACTTGCTTTATGGTCCTTGAAGGTTGAAGATTTCTGATAGCCCAGATCTTTTCAGGGTTGGCCTCTATCCCTGGGGCGTTGACGATGAAACCGAGGAATTTTCCAGATGCGACTTCAAAATGGCACTTTAGCGGATTGAGCTTCATCCCGTATCTCCAGAGAATATTGAACATTGACTCCAAGTCTTTGACATGATCAGTGGAGTACCGTGATTTGACCAACATGTCGTCTACATAAACCTCCATAGTCTTTCCGATCTGATTTGCAAAATCCGATTAACCAAACTTTGGTAAGTTGCTCCGGCATTCTTCAATCCAAAAGGCATGACCTTATAGCAGTACAGTCCCAGATCGGTTATGAAGCTTGTATGTTGCCGGTCGGGCACATGCATAGGTATCTGATTGTATCCTGAGTAAGCATCCATGAAAGATAGTAATTCATGTCCGGCGGTTGAATCTACAAGTTGATCAATTCGGGGAAGTGGAAAGCTGTCTTTTGGACAAGCTTTGTTTAAGTCAGAATAATCAATACACATCCTCCATTTCCCGTTTGGTTTTCGGACAAGTACAGGGTTGGACACCCACTCCGGGTATAAAGCGTCTCTAATGAACCCATTTGATTTCAATTTATCGACCTCTTCTTTCAGGGCGGTAGATCTCTCTAGATCAATACCACGCCTTTTTTGTTTGACCGGGATATACCGCGGGTCAATATTTAGGGGTGTGGATCGCGATGTCCGGCGAGATCCCACACATATCAGAATGCGTCCAAGCAAATACGTCCAGATTTGCTTGGAGAAATTCGACCAATTCCCGTTGTGTTTGCGGGCTCAACTGAGACCCAATTTTTAACATCTTTGAATCATCGTCATCACTGATCGGAACGTCAATCGTCAATTTAGCTGGGGAAGCCTGACTTTCTCTAGATTCATCTTTATCCTCATTGTCTCTGGGGTCTAGATCCTTCTGGAATTGGTCGTGGTGCCCGTGCCGAGGCCCAGGCGCTAATGGTCAATCGTCGGTGAAATGGACGCAGAGAGATTCCTCTACGCCCTTTCTTTTTTCTTTTCGCTGCGCCTCTCGCAGCTCAGCAACATAGCAAGCTCTCCCAGCAGCTTGATCTCCTTGTACAACTCCTATCCCGCGATCAGTAGGAAACTTAAGGGTCAAACACCATGGGGCAATAGCAGCCCTAAATTCAGCAAGGGCCGGTCGGCCCAAGAAAGCATTGTATGGGGAATGAATATCTAAAACAACAAACTATAGCATCCAAACTCTTCGGCATTCTCCAATCCCTAACTCCACTGGCAATTCAACCATTTCAGTGGGCATCGTCGCACTCCCGTTGAAACCGTGGACTCGTGACTGACATGGTTTCAAGTCCTTTGCTTCCATCTTCATCAAATCATATGCTCTTTTAAACAGTATGTTCACGGATCTTCCACTGTCAACCAAGATCCTCTTCATCCAAGCAGGACCAAATTGAGCGGATATAACCAGTGGGTCAATTGTGGGGGCTTCGACTTTATCGACATCTCGATTTCTAAATACGATTTCGTCAGCCATCATCTTTTGTTGTTTAGCCAGAGCCCCGTCTTCAGAGTTACTACAACATTCAAATTCCACGTGCCTAATCGAGATAGCATACGACTCCATTTCCCCCCAGCTTCTGTCTGCTGGATGAGGGCCACCACTTATTGTGTTAATGACCAACCTTCCGCCCGTACGGGCAGGTTCTTCATGTCTCTCTTGAGTTTGTGCACGATTTTGATTGGATGGGCCCGCACCACCTGACTGTGGTGCCCAAAAAAACTGATCCAACTTCCTCTCTCTGATCAACTTCTCAATGAGGTCTTGCAAATGTCTATACTCATTGGTATTATGTCCGTAACTTTCATGGAATCTACAAAACTTCCCTGTTTGGATCTGCCTTTCCGACGATGGCTTCGGAGCAGGCTTCTTATACTGCATAGCATTGCAAGTTTGTAGATATACGTTCTCCAGTGACGTGTTCAGCGGTGTATAAGTGTCAAACATCGTGGCCTTACGCCTCGGGCCACGATTCTGATCTTGTTTCTTGTTCCAGTTACCATTGTTCCTTGGTTGTTGAGTCTGTTTATTTTGAATATTCAACTGGACTTTTCCGGAGCTTTCACCAGACTGTTTAACTGCAACATTGCTCTGAATCCCTTCACTGCTTGGCCTCGCATCGTTCTGCTTTCTAGACTGTTTCGCATCCTCTCGCCTCAAGAATTGAGCGGCTTTGGAATAAAAACGGTCCAACGATGCGGGGGGCTTCACAGCTAACCAATTTCCAAACTCGGAATTGGGGTCGACTCCTTTAGTCAAGGCCATCAAGATAGAATTATCGTTGGGGTTGGTAATCTCCGCACAAGCAACATTGAATCTTTCTAGATATCGCCTGAGTGTCTCTCCGGGAGCTTGAGTAACACTTGATAAAGTATTAACATCTTTGGGCCTTGCGATGTGCATACGAAATTGTTCAACAAGTTTAGTAGCTAACTGATCAAATGAAGAGATAGATCGCGGAGGTAGTCGTGTAAACCACATTGTCGCAATTCCCCCCAAAGAAATGGGAAAACTACGGCATTTTACTGCATCATCATCTCTAGCAGCAATCATCGACCATTCGTATTTCAGGATATGTTGACTAGGGTCAGAATTTCCTTCATACATGGGCAGAGTTGGCATCCTAAATCGCCGAGGGGGTTCAGCATATAATATATCATCAGTGAACGGGGTATGACTTCGGGAGAATCCACAATCGTCATTTGTTAGGCCCTGACTCTCGCGAATCATTTGGCGTACCATGGCTGAGAGGTCCGACATCGAGACATTCTACGTATGGTGGGCCAAGGTGTGGTCGGTTTCCACAGTGTGAGGTGGGATCGGGCGCTGTCGACGATCCGTATCTCGCCTCCTTGGCTCTATGTCTTCTAGGACATATGGTTCTGGAGCATGCTCCTGCTGACGGTAGCCCTGATTGGAGTGATTTCGGGTATCAACTCCTATGTCAACTGCAGCGGCTGTGGCAGCACGATCATCTACAGTGAACTGTGGAACAGTGCCTCCTCGGGAGGAGGGTCCGGTATGAAAACTGGTAGAAGGGCCAACTCTTATTTGCCCTACGGTTAGTGTCTGTTGATGATAATCAGCTTGTGCATAATTCCTGTCTAGCCTTGGATGGGTAGATCTGCCGTTGCGATCGAACGAGGCAGAACTTTCAGTGGAAGAATGAGGAGCTTGATCCCTTCTGGATCTTCTTCGCCTTTGATGGTTTAGCTAATTGGTCAATTCAGCGTTAGCGCGCAACTGCTCAGTTAGCTGTTGTCGACTTTGGGTTAGTTCCTGGAGTAGCGCCTGGAACTCTTGTCTTGTAACCGGACCTTACTAATCTGTATGTCCGGTAGCATCTTGATTGGTTGATTGTAGTTGTACGAGATTTTGCCTATCCCGACTTTCCTGATCGCCAACGTTGGAGGTGGTTCTTGTACTTGCCATTTTGAGAAATAGAATCCTTTCCTTAGATTTTAGAAAATCTGAGTAGAATGGAAGGAATCTAAACTTGAGATTTGGATCTCTCTCTTAGATTTATGCAGTCCGGTATCGAGGATAGATCCAAGGAGCAGGAAAAAAACTGGGTTTTTCTCAGTGAAAGTACCAAAGTGTTTGTGTCAAAATTGGGCACAACACTCGTCGGAAGTCTTTGAAGAGATAATAAATGAAGAAAGCAAATTAAAATGTGAATTATCTAACAAAAACTCCAAATAACAGAAAGTAAGTTGCACGGGAGACAACGATTTAGAGTGGTTCGGCGTATCGCCTACGTCCACTATGAAGTTTTGTTACTTTATTGCTCAATATTCGGAGAATACAACTTTTTTATGTCAAAGTACAGCAGATAGTAAAGCAAAATTCAAAATCAATGGCAGCGGTGGTGCTATGAAGCAATTCTGGCAGCGTCCGGGCGTACTCTTTCTCTAAAAATTCTCCGATCCCCTTTCTGAATGACCATGGGCTCTATTTATAGGTGTAGGAGGCTGATATTTCGCCTAAAATTCGAGGAGACCGCTTCTGGCACGTGAGGGGGCCCACATGCTCGGATTCTGGAAATCCGGGCCCACTTTACGATCGATTCGAACCTGAGTTCGAATCGATCAAGAAAGCATCCAATCGAGATGAAATTTGGCGTGGACATTCTTCTATGTATACGCAAGCTCCTGTGAAAATTTCATAGCATTTGGACTTGTAGATCTCGAGTTGTGATCGATTCAAGAATGCATTTCCAGTTGATGCTCCCCGTTCGAATCGATCTCCTTCGAATCGATTATGGTCGAATCGATGGCTTGTGCGTGCGAATGGTGACGTGGCACGAGTTTCTCGGGTCGATCCATCTTTTTCTCCGAGTTTACCGGGTCGAATCCATGGTTTTAGCCGCTTTGACTTAGTGGATTCGAGGGAATGGATTCGAGGAGATGCTCGTTTGAATCGATTGAGGTATTCCATAGCTTGATCGATTTGAAGATTTCTCGACAGGGTGGATTCGAAGCAAGTCATGGGATAGAGTCGAAGTATGGTAGCTTTGTGGATTCGAAGTGCTTTGTTTTGGGGGTTTCAAACTACTACGACCTCATCGATTCGAGGCACTTTTAGCTATATGGAGTCGAACCGTTGGATTCGAACATAGTCGAAGCAGGGGTGTCTTGGATGGATGCGAAGCTCAGCAACACCTATGGATTCGAAGTAGGGGGATCATGATGGGTTCGAACATGTGACTTTGGGCGATGGATTCGAAGCAAACACATCTTGATGGATTCGATCAGGAGCTCTGCCCATGGATTCGAACTCCGGGCTGTTTCCTCCATCTTGCACCGATGATAACTTGGGCGCACGAACTCCGATTGACTTGAGATTTGGAACGTTGGCTTTTATGGCTTTGCTTGACGTATTTTATCAATTGCAGCCTGATCCGGACTCGAATAAAATTCATCAACATTCGTGGTTATCCAGTAGCAGCCCGACGCTGAGGATGTATGATCCTTATTCTACAGTCAGTTCCTTGGTATCTCGGCCTTGCCAAAAGGCGGGATAACAGATACCACTAACGAAGCTCTTTTAGGTAGATTAAGCATGACTCGAAAGTTGGGAGGCGTGCAGTTCATAATTGGCCCAACCAAAACTAATTGACTATACTGAGCTTGCGAGGTGGTTGATGATTCAGCTTCGGAGAGCATCGGGCTTCGTCCACTTGACTTACGACAAGTGGATGGCTGCTTCATTCTATATAACAGAACTCACGTTTGAAAACGTTCAGGTAAATCTATCCTATTTTCATAAGTTTTTCGTACCACACTTGAATTTCGAAGTAACATTAACTTGTGATCGGCGGATTTCAAGTGCGAACGAAAGTAAGCGCAGTGTGCTATATATATGGGATAAACTCGGTACACTGCAAACATCCTATCCTGTGTAGATAGTTCACTCGCAGTGGAAAAAGAAAAGAACTTCCTGCATTATTTTGTTTTCTACTTTTTTTCTACTCCTTGTTATCCGTTATCGATCAATGATCGATAATGGATCCATTGTCCGAAGTGACATGGAAAGCTCTTCTCATTACAGGGGAACCGAATATGTACTAAATAAGGAGGATAAGCTCAAATTCTATGGAAGAATCGGGATCGACTGGTAATATGTCATGCAGTGGTGTCCATGAAATTCGATGCAAGTTAATTCTTGTTTAGTGGATGAAGATAGCAAAACATGTCAAAATCTAGACCAAAGCCCAAACATTGTTCCAAGAAATGACTCGAGACTCGATTTATTATCTCCCTTCACCAAATCACAATTAATTCAAACTTCTCGCAATCAACGTCACAAGCGAAGGCCAATCATCAAACCATTGTACCAATACAATAATTAACAAATTAACCAAGCAAACCCACCTCAAACTGATTTAAAGGCACAAGAAGAATCACAAATCAAACTCAGAAAATTTGGAATGGATCGATGGTGAGCTAACTTCAGATCAGCAACAAGATAAGATCGACTATAGTTCAACAGCAACCTAGGGTTTGGATTCGAGCAAAGTGATAGGTCAGCTAGAGTTTCACAAAACTGACGAAACTTGAAGAAGTCAATGGAAAATGGATTCGAATGAGGTGATGAATCAGGTCGAGTAAATGATTGGGTCACCTGGAAATTGAATCGCTGGAGATTGGATCGTGTGAAGAGGCAAGATTGGTTTGAGTCAAGTGGAGAAGCTATGGGTCGGCTCGAAACATATAAGTAGGCAAGCCAGAAGAGAAAAAAATATTTTGCTAAGTAATTGGGTTGCTTGAGTCAAGTAGAGAAGCTACTGGTTAGCTCGAAACATATAAGCCGGCAAGCTGGAAGAGCAAAAAAAAAAATTTCTAAGTAATTGGGTCGCAAGCGAACCGACCCTTCATGGGTCGCTAGCGACCTGACCTAACTATATAATAAAAAGTTTCCCATGTAGATAGATTGGTGGAGACCCATTCCACATTGATCGCTAGCGATCCACAAAAAATAGTAATAACAAATAAATATAAA
This sequence comes from Allium cepa, assembly GCA_030765085.1. Classification (NCBI taxonomy): domain Eukaryota; kingdom Viridiplantae; phylum Streptophyta; class Magnoliopsida; order Asparagales; family Amaryllidaceae; genus Allium; species Allium cepa. The sequence goes on from CM060938.1 coordinate 685,183,152, forward strand.
TAAAAAATATAGAGTGAAAGAGGAAGAGAAACTTCACCTATTCTTCTCGAACTCGATCCCTTACAACTGTACATCGTTCCGAGACATGCCAGGAAGCTACTAGCAGAAATGTGAAATATTATGACAAGCAATAGCAGTTAGCACTAGAGAAAGATGACCAACAACTTTGGGCAAATGTATTCATAGAGCTTTGATGTGATTGCTTGGAAATCAACAAATGGATATTAAAAATGATAACTTCCAGAGCACGCCTTGTTTACAACGAAGACGTACTCTGAGGGGCAAATGTTATCCGAGATTTTAACCCCGTAGAAACCAATAAAAAACAGAACATCCTTTCTAGACAAGATGGTTCAGGACTCAACCAGAAAAGCTAAGATAGGGGATCGACAAGAGCCAAGCTATACGACAAAGACAATGAATGGAATCAACATAGTCAAGAGATCAACAGTCTTTTAGTCCAATCATCGGTTGAATGCTAACAGCTAGCGAATTGCCATCAAAACATAACAATTACGATAAAAGGCTATGGAAACATCTCTAATTCTAGACTCCAGAAAAATTCTAAGTGGTTAGATCATTGGAATCCATGCCTCTCCTCAAGCCTTCAAATAGGATAACGTAAGAACACTACAAAGAGGCCATGACATTGGCTTGCAAAACAAACCAAGTCTATGGGTCACTAGCGACCCATGGCTTTAGCTCGTTTTGCAAGATAAATTCCCCCTAGTTCGTATAACACCTACTTGCGTGCTGATGAAGACATAGCCTGACCCAGAAGGTCTCCGATCCATATAAATACCATCGAACCTGCAACATAAGAAGGTTCTTCTCCGGACTGGTTGCTAATGCGCTGCTGGAATCATTCTTCACTCTAGAACTCCCTCACAACGATCTCCATAGGAATACACTATGATTCTCCATTGGATTCCTAATCTGAAGATTTAATCTAGCCAGGAAATAATCAAAGCCTTGTAATCAGACAGCTCTTGTAACAACAATCAGTCCATAGTAAAGCTATAAAGTGGACGTAGGCTTCATTAACAGCCGAAACACTATAAAAATTCCCTATCTACTTTCTTTCACTTTTCTTTCTTGGTATCTATGATCTTTGATATTGCTCTTTCAGGACAGGTCTGGTGCTTTCAAACTCAAACCAGGGTATTGGTCCATTTTTTGGGTCAACATATAGATCAGTGGCGCATCTTTAGTTTCCAACTGGCTTTTTAAAGACTTTATATCTTATTGATCATTTTAGCCTTCTCTTCATTGTCTTGTTCAAGCTTAGTCCCTAATGTAGGATCTAGATTAACCCTAGAGGGGGGGTGAATAGGGTTATAGCAAATTTTCTCGATTTAAACACAGAAATAAACTGCAGAAATAAATATGCTGAAAAGTAAATCACACACAAAATTTACCCAGCTTCGGCAACCCCTGCCTACTGCTGCATTCACAGATTTCTATTAGAATTAAACAGTATCACGCTTACAACAACTCTACTAGACTCGCAGACCCTTTTGCTCCCGCTCACAAACACTCTACTAGACTCGCACACCCTGCTCCCGCCTATAGAGTTTCGCTCACTTGCAAACACTGCTCCCGCCTATCGAGCTTTGCAAACTCGCACTCCCTGCTCACTGAACTAATTCTAAATAGACAATCTGACACTACCTAAACCCTAGGTGGTGATTTACCAGTTTTTGACTCGAAAAGTAAAACAATTTAAACAGTAATTAAAATAAACAACCCTATTTAATTTAAACCCTAAATAAAAACAAAACCCCTTTTTTAAACAATTATAATAAAAGCCTTTTATAATTAACAGGGCCGGTCCCTATTCACTTTTCAACCCGTTGCTTTTTATCTTCTTCATTTGTTTATTCTTCGGCTGGTGAAAATAAATGGCGGCTCCTCTTGCAAAATTTAGGGCTTGAGTCTTTGATCAATTAGGGCTTTTGATGCACGGTTGATCGGTCGACTCCTTGTAGCTTGCTTCGGTTGCTTCTCTGATATTCAACTGTCGCTCGTTCGCAGCTACTTGATCGAGTTCGTTGTTTATGATTTTCTGGTATGTGTTGTTTCCTTTTTCTTTTCTGGTTTTTCTTGTTTGAACTCGATGATTTGATTGCCGATGATGATTAGGGTTTTATACGCGTTCGAGTTCCTGGATTTTCGTTCGTCCAAATATTTTTGATTTCGTCAAAAATTCTTCTCGGCCACTTGATTTAAATTGAACGTTTGATGGTTGATTCTGACTAGTTCATAATCGTATATTTCATTGCTTGATGGTTACGATTTTGATTTATTTCGTGATCATCACGTTTGTTGACTACGGCTTCTTGATTGCTACAGCTTCGGCCTTGACTTGTTCATAATTGAATATATTTGTTGCTTGGTTGAGGTCTCTGACTTTGACTTCGACAACCACGGCTTTGACTTGTTGACACCCTGACCATTTCATACCTGTACATTCTCGGCTTCAGTATGCTTTGATTTTCTGGCTTGATGTTTATATCCACTTGCTGTGTATTGCTTCATTGCATAGTATATTTGTGTAGTTGGTTCAGTTGCATTTGTCCATTTCCTTACTGTTGCTGTGCACTTCTGTTTTCACTGTCCATATATGTACATTTGTTGTAGCCGTGGTCTTTGCATTGCATATAAACTTGGTTAGCTTGTATAACTGAGCTGCTATTGATCTGGTTCACTTTGATCTTCTTATCTTGATGCTGCAGCTTGGTCTTTGTTGCATTCATTTTGCTCCCCTGACCTTGTATCACTTGATGTCTTGAGCTTGCATGCTTCATTCATTTGTATAGTTCTTGACCATTATCACTGTTGACTGCTGACTTCATTTGGTTGTTGCATTTATGAATTTCATTTTATAATCTGTAGCATGGCACTGTGACTCGAGTTTTCACTGTCATGTTGTTTGCAGCTGTGCTTCATTTGGCACTGTTTACTTGATGCTGCATCACTTATAGCTTTGATCATGTTTCTGTCATGTTTGAACATAGTTGCATTATGTTGGCCGAGCTTTGATCAGTTGCATTGTTCATGTCATGTTGTTTATGTGCATGCTTTGTACTTCAGGTTGGTCACTTGATTCACATGTGCACTGCCTGTTTGAAATTGTAGCATGTCACTGAGTTTGTTGTGCATTGGTCATTGCACTGTGTTGCAGTGTTGATGGTTTTGTGGTTATAACTGGACATTATTTGTTTTAGTGCAGATTCATGTATAAGTTTGGTCATTGATCATCTTGATGTTTTCTTGATTTGGTAAGAACTTGATACTGTCACATGGTCGTGCACTGGCTTGTGTTCATATCATAATTTGACATATAATTTTCTTCTTGCATTCTTTGATGGTTCATTGGTTGAAATCTGTAGCATCTTGATCAACTTGATGCTGTAGCTTGCTGTGTTGATCTTCCTTGCTACCTGGTTGACACTTGCACTGATATTCATTTGAGTTGTGCATCATGTATTTGTTGCAGTCCATGTTGTAGCAGTATTATCTCGAGCTCGACAGTGTTGTTTTCTTGCTTTGATGCATTCACATGTTATGTTCATGTTGGCACTAGTTGTTGGGTCTGTTCCATGAGTCTTGGTCTGCACTTTCACTGTTGTGTCTGGTTCCATTTTCCCTGTTGAGTCTTTGGTGATGCTGCACTTGTGAACTTTGTGGTTGTACTTCATGTTGTATTCATGCAGCTTGTTTTCAATGTTGCATTTGAACTGGCTGTTGTCTTTGTGTACACTACTGCCTTGAAATTGATTCTCTTCATGTTGTTGTGTGGACATTTGCATTTTTACACTCCATACTTGGTCGTGCTGGAGTCTTCAAGCATGTTGCTATCTTGGGTTTGGCCTTGTTTTTGATTTATGTGCTTTTGTTTGATTTTTGCACATGAGTTGGCGAGGCAGTGCACACGTATACGAATGTACACGTGTGTACTGCAGCCACTTATAATTGCCTATCCCTGATAAAAATACTGATATGCACAGATATTGCACAGTCAAAAATGATGACGAACAACCCAAATAACTGAGGCAAATCATATATTCAAAAATTATCTTTTATTTTTGAATTGCAAAAATATTTCTTTTTCAATTTTACTGCGTTTGAAAATATTTTTGCAGATTACTCAGATGCTGGATTCAAACTGGATTATAGTTGAAGACAAAAATATGAGTGTGAGTGATATGTAGTAAGGTTTTGATGTAAATGTGAAATGTCATGTATTGTATTCAAAATTGTATATGTATAGTGAGAGCATGAATTTGTACTATTCAAGTTTGTAATAAATATTCGTTTGAATAAAATATTCGTTTGAATTCAAAAACTGTGTAACTTGTTCTGTTTGAATTCAAATTCAAATTCTGTGTAATTTATTTTATTCAACAGATATTTATCTAACCAAATACATACTATACAAAATATTTGTTTGAATAAAATTTCTGTTTGAATTCAAAATCTGTTTAGCTTGTTTTGTTTGAATTCAAATTCAAATTCTGTGAAATTTAATTTTATTCAACAAATATTTATTTAAACTATGAAAAATAAAATAGTACATTACCAAATACATTTATATGAATGTATATATGTTTATTATCATCAAACAAAAATCATATAGCGCAAAGCGCATATTCAATAATCTCCCCCTTTTGATGATAACAAACATATATTTAAGATTTTGAATATATTAAATGTATTTGATAATTTCATTCGCTCCCCCTATTTGAATGCTTCCTTTTTATGTGATACTCCCCCTACATATATGGCTCCCCCTACATATATGCATATAAATAAAAATATGTAAATGAGCCTATATGCAAATTGAAAGTTATTTGACCTTTGCTTGATTCTATTTGACAAAATCTTAACTTTTCTCTCCCCCTTTTGTTATCAGCAAAAGAATAACAGTGTTATAAAAATAGGGATGAAGTGATAGACATGAATCAAACATTTAACTCGATTAAATATAAATATCAAATTTCAATAAAACTCAAACAAAAATCATAATTACCCTTGTCAAGCGCATATTCCACTTTCAGAAGTGATGGAGATAGAATCATCAAAAATTCATATAGATATGTCTATTTGTGGTATATTTATTTCTGGAAATTTGAATATCTACTAACCATGCATAACCGTTAGGACTTTTAAATGAGATTAGTAGTATTCCTATTTAATTTAAAAAATGAAATCAAGTATCTTCTAACCACGCATGACCGTGAGGACTTTTAAATGGGATTAGAATCAACTTGTCTATTAAATCAATTATTTTTAATATGCGTTCCATACATGCATAACCGTGAGGACTTTTAAATGAGCATGGAAGCACATAATCAAAAATCCAAGTAATTCACCCATGCATGACCGTGAGGACTTTTAAATGAGAGTGAATACTTTGGATATTTATTTTTAATTGCTGAATATAAGAAATTGAAGCACAAATAATTTCCTTCACCGATTTAAAGATATTGAAGAACAAATGATTTCCTTTGTAAACTACCACAAATTTACATATTAAATATGATCTTGATGAGTGATGTTCAATAGAAAGATGATAGAAATAGAAATGGTCATGGAATTATTATCCAACAAAAAGTTTTTATAACTCTTGTTATGAAATTCTAAAGAAATTTTTTAATTATACTTTCTCGAGTTATAATATATGATAAATATCAACACTCATCTCTTTTTCAATCACTATTTATCTTTTCGATAATCAAAGGGAGTCAGATTAGTCAAATTTGTCATTTAAAATCAAATTAAAAATTATAAAATCAATTTTTCAAAAATAATTAAGCTGTAAATATGGTCAAACATGATTTCTTGAGGGGAGTTTTATAAGAAAATTTTCTGCTATTTGAAAATTATTTCAAGTGAAAAATATGCAGACTTTTTCTTTAAAAACGATGCAGCAAATGAATGTTTCACAAATTAATCACGTTACACTAATAATTTTTCTATCAACTATATTACCAGTGTAATCCGCATCTGAATTTAAATTTCACTCAATATTCACTTGTTGAATCAAACCATGAGATGTGCACCAAAAATTTCAAAACATCATTCTTTTGAATTTTGAATTTAAGCCGTGTTAACACTCAAACAAATATCATGATGTTAATTTCAGAAACCAGAAGATAAACAATTATTTTCATGAGTAATCAACAGTCAATCAACATCATAATTATTTCAAAAACAATTTCTTAAAAATCCTTTTTCTCATGAATTTGAAATCGTGCAAATTTACAAACAGTGATCAAAATGTCAGAACCAATATATCTACGTGTAGCATGAGTAACCAGCATTTGACCGATCAAATTTATATAAATTAGTTCAAAATTGAAAAACTGATTGGTCATCAATTAAGCACAAATTAATGCCATAAATAAGAACAAGTCAAAAAATCATATCAATTAAGTTCGAATCAGTCAACCATCATAATTACTCCAAGTAATTCTCTTTAAAGATGGTTAGTCAATATTTTAAAAAATCATCTTTTGTTCATCTCAATATTGGCTGAATTAATTCAAAATACGGTGCAGATTATCACAATTAATATATCGTTTAAAACATACCATACCTGTTTTACCTTTACGATATTTTTCGTTGTTGTCCGTTGTGATTCTGTCACGTTTGAACTAGGCTAAGAAACTTTGCTTTGTCGCCCGTTGTGTTTCTGGAACAGCCAAAATCCAGAGAACACTATTGTTGTTCCTTAGCCTGCCACCACACCTACACGATAAAAGATTTATGTGACCTATTTGTTTTTATAGGTCCATTGTTGTTAGTGGCAGAATATGAAAAATATGTTTTTGGAGACTCAAAACTATTTATACATGTTCCTTTTGGCACCCAAATTTGTTTGACTTTCAAAGATTTTATATTTGTGCCTTTTGGAACCCAAATTGGTATAGTTTTCACGTGTTTGGGTCTATACCAACAATTATTTCGATTATGTCCAAATTCTCTACAAAACGTGCTCATTAAATTGACTTGATTAAATTTTGTGTTCCTATGAATATGATTTTCAACCTGATTTCCAATTATTTCAGATCGAGCAGCACTTTTACCTTTATCATCATCTTGTGATTTTCCAAAACCTAGTCCTTTTCTATTGTTAGCAAAAATTTGATTTCCCAATAGCATGTTGAAAATTTTTTCGCCTCTTGAAAAGTTATTCAAAGATTTCTCAAGATTTTGGACTTTGGTTTTTAATGTTGTATTTTCAGCGACAAGTGAGGTGCATCGATTTATAAAGTCCTTTTTTCTAGTGTCAATGTTTTCTTTAAGACTCAAGTTTTCTTTTTCAAGATTCTCAGAGTTATTCCTAATTTTTGATAGTTCCGAATCTAAAATTTTACATTGGTTACATTCTAGGTTTTGAATATTTTCAAGTTCAGTTTTTAACCTAAAATTTTCACGAGCAAATTCTCTCCTATCGGATTTCAGTTTTTCAATTTTAGATTCAAGAGTATCCACTACCTTAGTAAGATCAGAACACATAAAAACAAGTTCTTTATAAGAAAACTCACCTGCCTCACTAGATTCGTCGGAGGTTGCTTCTGATTCTGATTTTGCCATGCAACACAAGTTAGCCTCCTCTGGGCTGCTATCCGAAGCTTCCTCTCCTTCTTCATCATCCCAAGTCGCTGCAAATACCTTCTTCGCCTTTTTCTTTTCTTTGTTGTTTTTGAGAAGTGGGCATTTTGGTTTGATGTGGCCAGGCTTGTTGCAGTTATAACATGTCAGTTCATTATCGGAATTTTCGGAATCTTTTGACCTATTGCCCTTTGTTTTCTTCTTGCGTGGCTTGAATCTAGACCATCTTCTAAGATTATTGACAGCCATTGCAAGCTCTTCAATTGGATCTTCTTCATCGCTTTCTTCTTTACTTTTTAAGGCAATCGTCTTCTTCTTTGGTTCGGAGTTGTTGCGTTCTTCCTTTGCTTTTAACTCAAGCTCATATGTCATCAAGTTTCCAATCAACTCCTCCATGCTTAGTTTGCTCAGATCTTTCGATTCTTGGATTGCTGTGACTTTTGCCTCAAAGTTCATTGGTAAAACTCGTAGTATCTTCCGCACAAGCTCTACCTCAGTGAATACCTTCCCAAGCGCTCTAGCATTGTATACCAAGGTTGAAAAACGTCCAAACATATCCTTTATGCTCTCGTCTTTGTCCATTACAAAGTTTTCGTATTCATTGCTGAATAGGGCTAGCCGAGACTCCTTGACTTGAGAAGTTCCTTCGTGTGTCACCTCCAAAGTATGCCATATTTCCTGTGCTGTTGTACAATGAGAAATTCTATTAAATTCATTTTTATCAAGAGCACATATCAAAGCATTCATGGCTTTAGCATTTGTCGTTTTCAATTTCTTATCGTTTGCATCCCACCTATCCTTAGGTTTAGGAATCTCAGTACCACCAACGATTATAGTAGGAGGTTTATAGCCAGTTTCAATAATATCCCAAACATCATAATCAACGGAACTAAGATAAATACTCATCCTAACTTTCCAATAAGCATAATAGTTCCCGTTAAACATGGGTGGCCTAGCAATAGATTGCCCCTCAGAAAAAGCATTATTTTGTAGACTCATGACTCTAGAGTTAAATAAAAAAAAATTTACCGGGCTCCGATACCACTTGTAGGATCTAGATTAACCCTAGAGGGGGGGGGGGTGAATAGGGTTATAGCAAATTTTCTCGATTTAAACACAGAAATAAACTGCAGAAATAAATATGCTGAAAAGTAAATCACACACAAAATTTACCCAGCTTCGGCAACCCCTGCCTACTGCTGCATTCACAGATTTCTATTAGAATTAAACAGTATCACGCTTACAACAACTCTACTAGACTCGCAGACCCTTTTGCTCCCGCTCACAAACACTCTACTAGACTCGCACACCCTGCTCCCGCCTATAGAGTTTCGCTCACTTGCAAACACTGCTCCCGCCTATCGAGCTTTGCAAACTCGCACTCCCTGCTCACTGAACTAATTCTAAATAGACAATCTGACACTACCTAAACCCTAGGTGGTGATTTACCAGTTTTTGACTCGAAAAGTAAAACAATTTAAACAGTAATTAAAATAAACAACCCTATTTAATTTAAACCCTAAATAAAAACAAAACCCCTTTTTTAAACAATTATAATAAAAGCCTTTTATAATTAACAGGGCCGGTCCCTATTCACTTTTCAACCCGTTGCTTTTTATCTTCTTCATTTGTTTATTCTTCGGCTGGTGAAAATAAATGGCGGCTCCTCTTGCAAAATTTAGGGCTTGAGTCTTTGATCAATTAGGGCTTTTGATGCACGGTTGATCGGTCGACTCCTTGTAGCTTGCTTCGGTTGCTTCTCTGATATTCAACTGTCGCTCGTTCGCAGCTACTTGATCGAGTTCGTTGTTTATGATTTTCTGGTATGTGTTGTTTCCTTTTTCTTTTCTGGTTTTTCTTGTTTGAACTCGATGATTTGATTGCCGATGATGATTAGGGTTTTATACGCGTTCGAGTTCCTGGATTTTCGTTCGTCCAAATATTTTTGATTTCGTCAAAAATTCTTCTCGGCCACTTGATTTAAATTGAACGTTTGATGATTGATTCTGACTAGTTCATAATCGTATATTTCATTGCTTGATGGTTACGATTTTGATTTATTTCGTGATCATCACGTTTGTTGACTACGGCTTCTTGATTGCTACAGCTTCGGCCTTGACTTGTTCATAATTGAATATATTTGTTGCTTGGTTGAGGTCTCTGACTTTGACTTCGACAACCACGGCTTTGACTTGTTGACACCCTGACCATTTCATACCTGTACATTCTCGGATTCAGTATGCTTTGATTTTCTGGCTTGATGTTTATATCCACTTGCTGTGTATTGCTTCACTGCATAGTATATTTGTGTAGTTGGTTCAGTTGCATTTGTCCATTTCCTTACTGTTGCTGTGCACTTCTGTTTTCACTGTCCATATATGTACATTTGTTGTAGCCGTGGTCTTTGCATTGCATATAAACTTGATTAGCTTGTATAACTGAGCTGCTATTGATCTGGTTCACTTTGATCTTCTTATCTTGATGCTGCAGCTTGGTCTTTGTTGCATTCATGTTGCTCCCCTGACCTTGTATCACTTGATGTCTTGAGCTTGCATGCTTCATTCATTTGTATAGTTCTTGACCATTATCACTGTTGACTGCTGACTTCATTTGGTTGTTGCATTTATGAATTTCATTTTATAATCTGTAGCATGGCACTGTGACTCGAGTTTTCACTGTCATGTTGTTTGCAGCTGTGCTTCATTTGGCACTGTTTACTTGATGCTGCATCACTTATAGCTTTGATCATGTTTCTGTCATGTTTGAACATAGTTGCATTATGTTGGCCGAGCTTTGATCAGTTGCATTGTTCATGTCATGTTGTTTATGTGCATGCTTTGTACTTCAGGTTGGTCACTTGATTCACATGTGCACTGCCTGTTTGAAATTGTAGCATGTCACTGAGTTTGTTGTGCATTGGTCATTGCACTGTGTTGCAGTGTTGATGGTTTTGTGGTTATAACTGGACATTATTTGTTTTAGTGCAGATTCATGTATAAGTTTGGTCATTGATCATCTTGATGTTTTCTTGATTTGGTAAGAACTTGATACTGTCACATGGTCATGCACTGGCTTGTGTTCATATCATAATTTGACATATAATTTTCTTCTTGCATTCTTTGATGGTTCATTGGTTGAAATCTGTAGCATCTTGATCAACTTGATGCTGTAGCTTGCTGTGTTGATCTTCCTTGCTACCTGGTTGACACTTGCACTGATATTCATTTGAGTTGTGCATCATGTATTTGTTGCAGTCCATGTTGTAGCAGTATTATCTCGAGCTCGACAGTGTTGTTTTCTTGCTTTGATGCATTCACATGTTATGTTCATGTTGGCACTAGTTGTTGGGTCTGTTCCATGAGTCTTGGTCTGCACTTTCACTGTTGTGTCTGGTTCCATTTTCCCTGTTGAGGCTTTGGTGATGCTGCACTTGTGAACTTTGTGGTTGTACTTCATGTTGTATTCATGCAGCTTGTTTTCAATGTTGCATTTGAACTGGCTGTTGTCTTTGTGTACACTACTGCCTTGAAATTGATTCTCTTCATGTTGTTGTGTGGACATTTGCATTTTTACACTCCATACTTGGTCGTGCTGGAGTCTTCAAGCATGTTGCTATCTTGGGTTTGGCCTTGTTTTTGATTTCTGTGCTTTTGTTTGATTTTTGCACATGAGTTGGCGAGGCAGTGCACACGTATACGAATGTACACGTGTGTACTGCAGCCACTTATAATTGCCTATCCCTGATAAAAATACTGATATGCACAGATATTGCACAGTCAAAAATGATGACGAACAACCCAAATAACTGAGGCAAATCATATATTCAAAAATTATCTTTTATTTTTGAATTGCAAAAATATTTCTTTTTCAATTTTACTACGTTTGAAAATATTTTTACAGATTACTCAGATGCTGGATTCAAACTGGATTATAGTTGAAGACAAAAATATGAGTGTGAGTGATATGTAGTAAGGTTTTGATGTAAATGTGAAATGTCATGTATTGTAGTCAAAATTGTATATGTATAGTGAGAGCATGAATTTGTACTATTCAAGTTTGTAATAAATATTCGTTTGAATAAAATATTCGTTTGAATTCAAAAACTGTATAACTTGTTCTGTTTGAATTCAAATTCAAATTCTGTGTAATTTATTTTATTCAACAGATATTTATCTAACCAAATACATACTATACAAAATATTTGTTTGAATAAAATTTCTGTTTGAATTCAAAATCTGTTTAACTTATTTTGTTTGAATTCAAATTCAAATTCTGTGAAATTTAATTTTATTCAACAAATATTTATTCAAACTATGAAAAATAAAATAGTACATTACCAAATACATTTATATGAATGTATATATGTTTATTATCATCAAACAAAAATCATATAGCGCAAAGCGCATATTCAACACCTAAATTCTTCACACTCTCTTCAAGTAACAATTTGGCTTTCCCCTCTTTATCAAGGGTGGATGTAAGTTTGCCCTTCTCAAGAATGGCTTCAACCTTTTCCACTTCAAAATCAATCACTTGACCCAGTAGAAGCCCAACTTTAGTTGTAAGTTTGGAAACTTTCTCCTTAAGCTCAACAACTTGACCAACTAGGCCCCTGGAGGTCTAATGCTTGGCGCCTGACGCATACGACATTTATTAGCTAAGTAATAATGTATCAAATTAGAGTCTAAAATTTCCAAAATACTAAAAGAAATATTCTAATGAAAGCCGCTGATAAAGAACATAAAGATGATCCATTGAGAAAGTTGATGGTTCAGTGGCATAAGAGAAGCAACAATTGGAGATTGTATAGCTGAGCGAATAAGATCATTAAAATCCACAGGATTAATTTGAGTGTGGGCCTCCAAAGATAGTGATTCGGTGGGAAGGGGAGTCAGACCTAATCCTCATGAAAATTGTTGGAAACCGAAAGGAGAAGTGGGAAGCGGGATGTTTAGTAAAGGATTTGAGGTGTGAAAATATTCTATGTTTTTGTGCATCCTTGTCTAAAAAACTTAAATCAATCATATTAGGATCATGAGTGGCCAAAGCAGCATCCATATTATATTCCTCGAGAACAACAATGGAAGACTGGACTACGCCATGATTAGCCTTTTTGCTCGAATGAGGGATTGAAGCATTGGTTAAATCATCATCGTTGTGTTCATTTTAATAGCATTAATGGCTTTAGCGATAAAACACCTAACAGGGGCATCCCTAGTTGATTATGCCAAAGAAGAAATGTAAGCTTTAGCCTTCTTAGACTTAGAGGCTACGACAACAGAAGATAAAACTAAGTCAGTGGAAAATTCATCTGACACCAATGTAAGAAATTTTGTTTAATTATAATATAAACCAAGTGGAATCACACTAAAGAAGGAAAGAAATATAATTTTTTTCCGACCATTGACAGCCAAAGATCTCTTTCCATAAACACCTTAATTTGCTATGAAGGTTCCTCGAGCACTTAATTGTTATTTAAGATTAAAGAGTATTTGCAAAGGTTAGTTTAAGTCAAAAGCTTAAGCGTGTCCCCTATGATTTTAGAAGCTTGAGTCAAAGTCTCAATAGTAATGAGGATGGAGAAATTAGATTATTTGGGAGTAGATCCTGAAAGAGAATACTCATCATAGGGAATGAAAAAATACAACATAAACGATAAGATGTAGTAAAACTTACTGGGAATATAAGAAGAGCCCCCAATCTTAGGAGTATATCATCTAGTGTAAAAGAAACTATTCTTCCAGTCTCCTGTCTTGTAGATCGGATGGGTGATTAAACTCTTCAGATAAGGGAGAATGTGATATAAAGAACTATCTGATTGCTTATCTACTCTTATAGGATTCACTAAAGAATACAGAGTCTCAACATTTAGTAAATAAAGTTTGACTTCCCTGGCTAGGACCTCCAAGCAACTTAAATAAGTATAGGAGTTAGGAGTTAATTACAGCGAAGCGATTCCTATATGCTTTAGGGACTGTAAAAGGAATTATGGGAAAGGAAGGTAGCTTGAATGCCAGATATGAATAGGACTAAAATCGAAGAATCCATCATGAGGATTATGTATTTTACCAAATAGATCGGTGACCATGGCTTCGATATGTGTAATCCCAAACAGCTGAAGAATGGTATCCACTTCCTGTTGGGAAGTTACGAAGGATTGGTTAAGCTTATGATCTCTCTCCTCCAAAGCAGGAAAAGTTTTTGGGTTTTGGTTAGATGTCTTGCTATCTAATTATCTGCCAGGTGATATTACACAAAATCAGGGAGTTATTACTATTTAATAAAAATTATAAATGCTCCTAAAATATAGATGCAAAAGCTAACAACTAAATACCTAACTAATGAGTAAATGATCAATTGAAACTAATCAGTCCATAATGGTAAAATGCCAAAACCAAGACTAGTTACAGAGCTTGTAACAAATCGATAATTCATTAAATAGTCCATTTATATATATTGAACCTATACGAAATGTTGAGCCTTCAGATATTTAAGGTATTCATAACCAATTAGAAACTTATTAAAAGTTGTTGGATTTATGACTAGATGTCGAATCATGACTAGTCATCAAGGTCCAATTAAGATATCGTACTTATAGCGCCTTACTAAGATTATTATAGATCGTCGAACAGGTAACCTGATGTCGAATCCACAATAAGATATTGAATTCATACCTAATAAGTGGGTTTAGAATTATTTAGAAATGCTCCAACCGATTATTGACTTTGTAAGTTTATGCATAAACGGTTTATAAGTCTATAATACTATAACTACTTTCCAAACCAATAGTGCTATATCGTACTTAAGGAAGATATTAAGTTTGTAACCCATACAACAACTCTTTAATTAGTTGGAATAGTGGAATACTATGAATTTATTGAGTTTGTAACTAAAATTGCAATCTTTCAAGCAATTGTCCCACTCATAATCGTTTATCAAGTTCCTAAGACAGATACACAACCTCTAGCTGATTGTCAAAATTATAGCTAGTAGGTGGAACCTTAAAATAGGTATTGAACTTCAAATTGGAAATCGAATTTCAAATGACGAATAGATTTGTAAACCATGGTTTAATTAGTGATGAGATGTCAAATTTTAAAGTGGACGTCGAGTTTTTAACAATTGATTGAATTCTTAATGGATCGTCAAGATCATAAAAGGGTAGCAATTTATTTATAATCAAAATTCCAGAGTTATCAGGTTTCTAGAAAATTTCCGAGTTTACAGTAAATATTATCGAGCTTCAATAGGTCAGTAAAGAAAATACCACAGTCGACACTTGAATTCAAATGCTGATCTTCTCAGAAGCATAAAAGCACCCAATGATTAAACTTTAATCTCAAAAATTAAAAACCCCTCTTTATCTAAATCGATTAGAGACAGAAAAGAAACCTTGAAATCAAGCTCGAGCGCTGTGAAAATAAAAAATCTTTGATTAAAATGGAAAGCTAAAAGAGTTGTTTCGAGAATAAACTACATTTAAAAGATCAAAGAAGAAGAAGATATGTATTTATAAAGGGAAAGGGAAGCAATGAGAAACATTGAACAAAATTTGAAGTAACGGGCAAGATTAGAGTGGAATGCCAATAGGCGGTAATGGGACTATTGAGGTGGTAAATGGTAGTATCGAGCAGAAGTCGACATTATATAAAGTATAATATTTTTCTTTTATAAAAGTGGGGTAAATGTTACTACAAACCAAGATGTCAAATACTAAGGAAGAGCATATCGAAATTCAACATATCGAGTTTGGAAAAGGAAAATCGATCAAGCATTCAATAGAGGTATCGAACTTCAAGCAAGCTCAGGGAGATGTCGAACCTCTATAATCAAAGGTGTTGAATTATTAAGAGGGATGATAAATCTATAAAGGTATCGAATTCCAAGCAGCTGGTAAGCCCAAAAGGTATGGAACATGAGCACAACAACATGGTTTCAAACCTTCACAATTGAAAAGATATCACAATAAGGTATGGAATCTCTAAGGATGTCAAGCTACAAGTGTTATTAAGCTTGAATGAAGGAAGAGGAGGCATCAAGCTTCAATAACTATAGATGTTATTGAGCATGTAAGGTGGAAGAGATATCTTGTCCCAAATAATTTCTAAAGATACCGACCATATAACAAGCCAAAAGTGGTGCCAAATATCAACATGTACTAAGATACTATGGTACGAAAGATATCGAATCCGAAGGCAATCAGAGGGAGTTGCTGAACCACTAAAACATAAAGTACTAATAGAATAAATAATAAAGTGGGGTGCCACATCATTAAGAGATATCAAATACCTAGTCACGAAGAGCATATATCGAGACTCTATGAAACAAAAATAGATATCAAGCCTTTACAACTATAATAGCTATAAAACATCCAAAAGTGGCAAGTGGTCTCGAGCTTTACAATCGGCAAAGAATGTCAAACTTGAAAGGAAATAAAGAATATCGAATGTCTATAATTGTGAAGGATGCTGAATATCATCAATATGAAGAAGGGTGTCGAATGTCACCGATATAAAGATGGATCCTGAATGTCATCGCAACAAAGGATGTCAAGTATTAGCAATACAAAAGGATATTGAATATCAACAATTCACATAACATATCGAAGAGCACATTGCAGCTGTATCACCTATTGCTACCCCTATAAATACGGACCCCATGGTTATAGGTGAAGGGTGAATTTTTCTTTCCTCTTTTCTTACGTTTTAAAGTTGTAAACCCTAAATTAAATTGTGGATTTTAGAGCCAATTGTACATTTTTGACTTTTTTGCACATAAGGACTTGAATAATAAAAATTGCATATATTACTTCAATTGAACAAATATATTCAACCAAATATTGAACTTGTGACATGCGTATGACTTCTTGTGCTTGACTCGGACTATGAACATGCAGACTTCATTCTATTGGACTTGGACATTAGTTTGCATACTTCTCTGAAGCTTTGTATATGGCTACCTAAACCTTTATTTGAGCTTGGATTGCCTTACTTTTCATATTTATGGTTAACAAAGAAATTTATTAAAAGATGATAGTCTCTCCAGCAGCACTTGAAATCATTATTTTGCCCATTGGATGGTTTGGTTGACATCTTTAGTTTTGGATTTCGTTTTTAATCGTTTTTGTTTTGACAAACTCTAGTTGTTATGCATATTGAGTTTGAGGGGGATGTTATAGAATATTGCAGAAGATCTCAATTCTTACCGTCTACCCATTGTAATTATATTTTTCCTAGTTAGAATATTTTCCAATTATATAGTTACTTAGGCTTCAGGGAATTTAGATTTAAATATGACTCATGTATTGTTCAATTATGAATTCAGTCATTAATGTAAATGTAGCCTTAATGGTTGCTCGTTTCTTCTTCTTCTTCCCTTTTTCTTTTTTTCTATTTTGTATTCTTTTATTCAATAATTTCTAAATGATATTTTGAGCATGATTTGATATCCGACACTTCTTCTAAAATATAATTAGGTTAAATAAAAATAATTCAATAGCCCCAATTCACCTTTGCTATCGATGATCCACTCTTTCTCTCTATCTCAATTAATTCTTCATATTTCACTCTTTATTCATCCTTAATTTATGTGAAAGAAATAATTGCTATGTTATTTCCCTGCGCATATAAAAAAAATGAAGAGATAGTTAATCGACGTTTTCAAAATAAGATTGATTCATCATCTTACATCATAATAACTTATGATTCTTCTTCCCTTGCCGCATTTATCTTTTTAATGATTATGCTAATTTTTTATATGAATATTATTTAAATTACTGACACAAAGTTCCCATTAGTCTTCTTAATCATAAGAAACATATAATTTGTTTTCATCTTCCAAACTGGACTCCTACAACCTCTTAGTGGTTTATTTTTTGTTTCTAATTTTTATTTTCTCATTTTGATACATTTTTTCCCTTATGGTTCCATCTTCGAGCAAAGTTTCTTTAAATAAATAAAAACTAATAGCCAAACCTAATGGGTATAATATGGACATTAAAGAGAAAACTCTCTGTTCATATCAGAACTAACACAATAAAAAATTCTTATCCTTTATTTATTTCTAATTAGGTATTATATTATTTGACCTTTTCCTACTTTTTATTTTTCTTTAAGGATACTCAATAACGATGGACGAAAGAAATGGAATAGATCTTCCTATTTGACTTATAATATGCTAATAATATATATGAATATATTTTGGAACATTTTTTGGTATAGAATTCATTCTTATCATTGACTTTATCACATATATTATTATAGCGGTATTTAATTTGAACACTTCACCTTTAAATATCTATATATTTGAAATATGCTTAAATGTTACTAAATTGATTTAATAACCTTATTAAACTCCTTTTAATAAATAAAACATGATAGGAAACTTGTTTTAATTTTTTTTTTCAAAAAAATAAATACTTTGAAGAAATATTGATAATGTTGAATGGAAAACGTTTCATTGACAAAAAGAGTTTTACTCGATATAATTTATTCAAACTTTTGGGTTTTCTTAGAATATTAATAGGTAATTAATTATCAACTAAAAATATTTTTTATGCTTTAGCTAATTAAACACATTGGAAATGTCGTGGATGATGTCAAGTAAAGGTATGTTGGAGGAGGGGTTTTTTGGGAATGTTAAGAGCTAAGTAAAGAGAAAGTAACATGTAAGCAAAGCACGTGGAGGGTGAATGGGCTTATCGATGGTCACAGAGGGTAGAGGTGGTAAGTAATGTCTTGGAAAAGCTTATATAATCACCTTAAGTGGTTAGTAAAATTGTTTGCTAATTCATTTAAGATAGAAAAGAATTCTCTTCATTATCTTCTCTGTATCCTTAAGCATTCTAAATCATAAAGGAACTTCACCAAACTCAAGATATTGGCCTAACTCAACATAGTAACAAGTATTAGCAACTCAAATCTCAAAGAAAAGGAGCGCACACCCTCCCAAGCTTGGCTATGAGCAATAATAAGCATGCCTTTGCTTGGGCCATGTGCATCTATGAAGGAAGGTTGGATTTTGGAGCTTCCTTTGGTTGAAGTAGAAAGTGGTATTTGATAGAGTTAATGATATGCCCTAGGGAAAATTTAATAATTTATTGTAAATTAATTAACACCATAACCAATCCTCATTTGTAATAAAGGTGTTTTTCTTTCTGTTATATATTTGTTATAATGTATTATAAATAATTAGATATCTAATTAAAATATATTTAGTACAAAATCCATATATGGTGCGTTTGTGATAGTAATTACAAATAATTGTAATCATGTATGTTGTATCACAATATAATGAACATATCATTTTAAATATTCATAGTCAAGATGCATCAGGACTAGATATCGATGCATTCGTTGAGACTAGAGTATGTAATGCTCTGCAAATACTGGGTAATGTATTACTCATGGCTGTTGAGGCACCAAGAGGTTACGTATGGATAGTTATTGGATAACTATGGAATTGCTCACTTGATAATCTTCTATAAGTTAGTATAATTAAGGTCAGATAGAAAATATCGACGTGCTTAATTTACACAATTCTCTCAACTTGAGAACACGATCTTTAATATAAGAGTCCCACTTTGATTATACTCAAACTATGGCACGATGTTCATCGAGTAACTATAGTTGGGTCGCGTGGAAGTAATGGAGGCAAAACATTATTCAAAATACGATTCGTCTCCTTATAGTTACATAGCGTAAATATCAAGTTCAACTGAAGTCGACTTAAAGTCAAAATCTCCGGCGAGAGTAATTTGGCTAATAATTATTATTATCACCGAAGCAAGGACTTTGTGTATGTGTTACTCAAAAAATCCACCTTCAATCTATATCGGAGGGTCTTTTAAAAAGAGACTAAAGAAATGGAGTTCAATCACACCTTTCGAAGGAGTTGAAGGGATGTAGTCAAGAGTGTGTGGTAGTCCTAGACCTTTTAGAGGGGACGAAGGGCTTCACTTCTCAGCATCAAAGAGTTCTTACCTTTCAAAGAGGATGTAGAAGTCAAAGCAAGTGCAAGCAACTCTATAATGACCTTTTCGAAAGCATCACAAGTCTTTTTGAACCAGTTGGAACACATCCAAGGTACCTTTCGACAATGTCAAAAGGTTTATGAAGAAAGCAACACTCATAAATCAATAAAGAGTGAAAGACAACCTTTCGACAGCATAGAAGGAAAACACAATATTTAAAGAGCAACCTTCCAAAAAGATCGAAGGGTTTACAATAACCAAGTGAAAAGCAACCTTCTGATGAGGTTGAAGGAATCACTGCATCAAAGAGGGAAAATCCTTCGACAAAATCAAAAGGTTTATGAAGGCAAAAAGAGAAGCATACCTTTGGACTAAGTCGAATGGTCCAGAATAGCAGATGAAAGGCAAATCTTTTGAAAAAGACGAAAGGTTCAACGTAAGGTTCAAAGTTGCATATAAAAGGGAGACCTTTCGATCCGATCGAGAGCATGAATTCGAAAGGATGGCTACCTGCATCTATAAATAAAACCCAAGGGGTCCTGTCTTAGGATCCAAATTCCCTCATTCTAATATTATATTTTCTTAATTAAGTCACTGTAACCCTAATTGGGAACTAATTTGGGGATTTAATAAAATAGAGTTTCACATGGATAAAAAGGGAAGTCTTGTGTTCTATTAATTACCTTACTATTTTGCTTGAAATTTTTTGGATTAACTGTTAATTTCAGGTTCTAGGCCACCGAAAGTTTCTTTCCGAAAAGGTCGACAAGACTCCTGATTCAATTAGAGACTGCAAACTTTCAAAGCCTTTAACCTTATAGGTTAACCTCCTGATAGGGTCAAAAGAACTTGTGTTGTAAGATATCAATAACCTTTCGAAGATATAGTCCAGGTGGTCCAACCTTTCAACTTGATCGAAGGCTATCCTTTGAATGTAAATATCTAGGTTTACAAGGCTTATTTTATATGGAAAAGCTCCTTTACCTTTCGACATAAATCAAAATACAACTTATAAGTAGTCTAACCTTTTGATAAGGTCGAAAGATTTCGTATATCTACAAAGGAACTTGATACTCTACTTAAACACAAAAATAAGGCAATCGTCCTAACCATTCGATAGGATAAAATCTGACCCTCCCCTAAGGAAAATTCAAGGGAATTCAATCTAAACGAAGGAGGAAACTATTGAAGAGAGTCTCACACCAACTTAATAAAGCCGGAAGGTTCACAATCAAGCACCTAAACCTTTCAACGTTGTCGAAAGGTCTGATTCGAAGGATACTTACTAGTCAGAATACAAAAGCAATCCTTAAGGGTACCACGCCCTTCATTCAAACTAGACTAATTACACTACTTGGAATAACTTTGGGGTGTTGACCATAAATTTGGTTAACATTTTGGGGCTAGAAGGGGGGCCTGAACCTCTAACTTGGTTAAAAACCTAACACCACTGTTCTTTTAACCACCCATTGGATTAATCCTATGCCAAGTTATTTCACTTTGGTTTAATCTTGGATAGAAGATTTAAAAGATCTGAACAAGGGTCCTTTGAGCCACACTTATCAAGATTCTCCTAAGAAAATATCAAAAGCTCCAATCAAGATGAAGTGCAAAGAATAAGGCTCGAAGCCTTAAGGATTATAAATAAAAAGAAAGAAAAATATTACAATCCTGAGAAATGGAGTCTAACCCCTTTCATATTGGCCTTACCCCAATCTTTGCACTTGGAAGGATAACAAATGGATGTGACAACATCTTCAATCAAATGAGAAGGACCATTCCGTCATATTCCCATGGGACTATCTTTGAAAAGGAAATGATAAAGGATTATGATAGTTTTACACATAAATGGAGTAAGATTATAAATGAGGCTCACCATTCAAGGGAAAACCATGAACGCATAGAAAAATCCACAACCGAAGAACGAAGTATAATATAGGAATCACCAAGTGAAAGCATAAAGATTACTAATAAATTTTCGACCGAAACCCAAAGATTGAATGGAAGGCCCTTGAAAGAGGATCAACAGATAAAGAAAAGGAAACCTATTCTTCTAGAAGAAGTACTTGAACAAAGCTACAAAATAATTAGACGCCAGTCAAAGATGGCTCAAAAATCAAGAATTCTTAAAGAATATAATCTTACTTTCATGATCGAAGACATCCATATCCAAACCAAAGAAGAACTGAATTATTGGCCTTCCCAGAAAAAAGAAGCCAGGATTTGAAAGGGAAATTAAGAGGTTATAGTTTAACTTTCATCTGATAAAGGGACATGATACAAATAAATGTAAAGTACTTGAAAAGATGGTCCTACACTTTCTAAGATAGGGAAAACATAAACAGTTTGTAATGGATTGAACATGTTATGGAATAAAAAATTCTATACTCAAAATAAAAGAAGTCTACATGGTCGGGAGTAAAATTCTCTTTAAACTTGGACGACCTCAAATGGTAAGCTACCAATAATGGTAGAAAGCCCTTGGTCGTGCCAAGATAGCCAGGTCGAGGCACCTACTGGAGGGAGGGCGTAAGCCTTTAGCCACGCCAAAGTCAGAAATGGTGAGGTTAAAGCAACATAAGCCCTTATCCACGTCACGCTATGAGTAGGATAAGGCACCTCCTAGAGGGAGGACGAGTAATCCCTTGGTACCAACACGCTATGGTCTGGCCAAGGTACCGAACACGCTATGCTATGGCAAGGTTTAGGCACCTCCTAGAGGGAGGTCTGGTAAGTCCTCGGGCCCTACTTGAGAATAAGCTAGCCGAACGCACCAGAAACTCGGATGAAATGTCCGACGGACTAAGTATAGTCCCTGCTTGGAATGGGCACCACCAGAAATTGGCACCACCTAAAATAGCAACTGCTTAATAAGCACAAGAATTGGACAAAATGTGCCTACCTAAATAGGCCCAAACAAATGAATAAAGAAACTCGGGCCCGAGAAAGTGAAAGCTTGCAAAATATCATCAAAGCCAGAAGATGGCTCATTCGACAAGGGAATAAAAAAAAACTCACTGACTTCTCCTCATGAACATCTGGCAGATTGGTCTTCTGGTCTTCTATTGCTTATTGCCATATTGGTTTTCTAGTCTTCTACTACTTATTGCTAGATTGGTTTTCTGGTCTTTTATTACTGATTGCCAGATTGGTGTTCTAGTCTTTTATTACTCATTGTCAGATTGTTTCTCTGGTCCTCTATTACTTATTTCTAGATTGGTTTTTTGATCTTCTGATACTTATGGCCAAAAACGGTCTTTCAGTCTTCTACTATTAATATCGAATTAGTAGAAATGGTTTTCTAACCTCTTATCATTCATTACCAGAAAGGGTATTCTAGGCTTCAGGAATCTCATATATGAATTTCAAAATCTAATACCCAAATCTGGGTCTCGAGTCATTATCGATCGCTAACATATTATACCTAAATCTGGGTATCATGACTGCTAATTATTTAAACCTAATCTGGGTACAAGGTCTTCGGATTTCTAATCATCTCAAATGCCCAAATCTGGGCCAAAGATTATTATTAAAATAATCACTATTAAGGGGCCCCGAATGGGAAGTTCGGGCTTATATCTTTTTAAATCCCATTAATGATAGGGAATGGGTAAAAGAGTTATTACTTTAGAGTCTTAGAAATTGATTTTTGAATCAGGTTCTTTATTGAATGAAAGTTATATTATAATATTCATGACCTTATGAATTAGGTTTTATGCATCCTAAACAAATGGAAGGAGTTGAATCCTTGATCATTTCTCATCATGGTTAAAGATGAGTTCTTCACATTTTGAATAAATTGCTTTTCATGCATTTAGAAAGATGATATGTAAATCTAAAGAAAAGTATATACATAGACAAACATGTCAATTTAAAAGCTAACAATTAGAAGTATTATTTGCTACATGTTCTGTAGGAAAGTTGCAATGGCAAAGAATAACTTAAGATTAGCAAGCATAAAAGATGCGGAATGAGTAATTCAAAAGTATATCAAAGATTATACCACATAAAAGGATCATAAATCAGGTGATATTTACAAAATTTCCTTAATTTACACAAGTCACGAAGTTGTTCACAAACAACAAAATTATATATGAAATAACTTTACATGACTCAAATATATAAATTATAAATCCTGAGCTGCTTGGTTAAGAGTCTCCCCCACTACAGGATTTACTACGTGATTAATTGCTGCATGGAGAACTTCCTTAAGCTTCTTTTCTTTGCTCCTTACGATGTTCTCATTGTCGATAGTGTCAAAGTTAGTTTTTAGGGAACGATTTAAGGCCCTATTTGCAGCTTTAAGGGTTTTATTCTCCCTTTTCAACTCAGCGAAACGCTTGTCGAGCGAGTAATCATCATGCTCAAGCTTTTGATTTCTAGCAGCATAATTAGTAATAGTTTGGGAATACTTGATTTTCTGCTGCTCATCAAAATACTTAGCAATTTCAAACTTCACCCTCTGGCACCAATTTCCAATTACTTTATCATCTAAACGTGGGGGGGGGGAGGCGGGGTTCCGCATGGTTGGAAATTTCTGAGTTGCGAGAAGTTTTGACCTGGTAGGCCTGAAAATCGAAGGGGTTGCTCGAGAGACCGAAAGATCAATATTGGTAGTCTTTTCACTAAAAGGAATTCTAGAGAGGCACATTGAGCTTGACTATCTCTCACCTTTAGCTCTAAATTGCTTATCTGTTGGATGAGTTCAGACATTTTTTCATCAAAGTCGATTGTAGGATTCGACTTCACTTGTCACTTAAGTATAACAATCGCTTCTTATTTTCTCTTAATCTCAATCTCAAGATAGCTAATGTGACTCTTATGATTGTTGGCTATGATCTTTTGGATGAGATATCTTTAATGCCGCTTCACAGCTTCGGTATTACCACTAAAACGCTCGAGAAGGACTTTATCATGAGCCACGATCTCACCACTTTTGCATAATAATCTATCTTTGATGGAGTCAATGCAAGAAAGTAAATTTTGAGAGCGAGAGATCATAATAGACTCAGGCTCCTATTTAAATCAAAATATATGAAATGAGATCAAAATTGAGTTAAGAGATATCTTCATTGCTACAATAATGAATTACAACTCAAGTACCCACAAAGTTAAAAGGAACAACAAACACTTTCATCACATCTAAGGTTGAGAAACAACATTCCTAGCTTTGTCTAAAGTATTAGCGGAAAGCACAATTGTTGAGTCAAATGGTATGGTAACTCCTTCGAGGATGATAACCGGTGGACGCTTACTATAATCCCATTCCTCGACTGGTGGGCTATCACGACCACAAATCAACTTTGAATGAAATATTCTAATTTCTTCTAAGAAAGTTTCCTTCTCTTCACCAAGAAAGTCGAAGCGATGATGAGGGTATTTCAAATATAATTTTTGTAAATCCTAAAGAAAGCAATATCTCGCTAACTTCGAAGTCTTTAAGAGTGGTGCATATTTAGAATAAAACCTTCTCAGGTTAACATATTGACATTAGATGATCTCTTGAGACAACATGACCTAATGAACTAATATTTTGGAATAGTACAATAAAAAGAAACTAAGTATAGGGAGCACTGTAAAAATATGAATTCATAAATTGACTATTTGTTACATATTAACAATTACTCATTAGGTTCATACATAAAGGACTTAAAGAAAAACTCAGAAACAAATTTAACCTTGTAATACTTAAGCTTTTCAATGGGGAGATCTTGTGGAATCGATCTGATCCAT
The DNA here is from genome assembly GCA_030765085.1 of Allium cepa. NCBI lineage: Eukaryota > Viridiplantae > Streptophyta > Magnoliopsida > Asparagales > Amaryllidaceae > Allium > Allium cepa. The sequence goes on from CM060938.1 coordinate 685,208,476, forward strand.
GGTAAATTCCAGCGGGCTCCGAGATGCGGGTCAGAACCAAATTGATCTAAGAATCTCTTATGGAAATGTCTTAGCAGACCCCCGCTGAATTCTCCTAAATATGAAAATTATATAATTAAGTGACTACAATATACATTTGTTACTCAAAAAATCCACCTTCCGTCGAAGTCGAAGGGTCTTTCAACAAGCGACTAAAGAAAAGGAGTTCAGATCAAACCTTCCGAAGGAGTCAAAGGGTTGGAGTCAACCGTTTATAACAGCGCTAGAACTTTTTGAAGGGGGCAAATGGTTTCATTTCTCAACATTCAATGAATTCTTATCATTCGAAGAGGATGGGAAAGTCAAAACTCTGTAACAACCTTTCCAAAAGCATAATAAGCCTTTCGGACCGGTTGGAACACATACTAAATACCTGTTGACAATGTTGAAAGGTCTATGAAGAAGGCATCATTCATAAGTCAGCAAAGAATGAAAGACAACCTTTTAAAAACATTCAAGAAAAGTACGGCTCTCAACAGCAATTAAATGAAGAGCAACCTTTTGACAAGGTCGAGGGGTTCACAATATCATATAAAAGAAAAAACCTTCGTCAGAGACGAATGGTTCATGAAGGCATAAAGAGGAGTACACCCTTCGAAAATGTTCAAAGATCTATGATGGCAAGCGAAAGAAAAACCTTTCGACGAAGTCAAAAGGTTTGCAACTACATATAAAAAGGGAACCTTTCGATCCATACGAAAGCATGAAGGCGAGAGCACAGGCGCCAACATCTATAAATAAGACCCAAGGTTTCCTCTTTTGAGGGGTGGATTTTTCCTTATTCCAATCTTCTAACTTCCTTATCAGAGTGCTGTAACCCTAAATTAGGTGTGATTTGGGAAATTTAATAAAAAGGAAGACTTTTCATGAATATGCAGGGGAGTCCTTAGTTATGCTAATTACTTTATTATTTGCTTAACCCTTTCCTAGATTGACTCGTACTTTCAGGTGCAATCTCTCCAGAAGGTTCTTGTCAACAAAGACAATAATATTTCTTTATTAGAAATCCTTACAACTCTTCGGAGTCCTCAACTCTACAATCTAAATCCTTCAACCAAAGGGGCAATTTATTTGGGCCAACAATCATAAAGATCTTCCAAAATCATTGGTGCTACGGTTTAAACCTTTCAATAAGGTTCGTAATCTCTAATACTCCAACAACCTTAATAACCCTCTAACAACCTCATTGGTGTCAAGACTTCTTGGAGAATACAATCTTACAACATCAATCGAACACATTTATATCAGAACCAAAGAGGAGCTGAATTACTGGCCTTCTTAGAAAAAGAAGCCAGGATTTGAAAGAAGACTTAAGGGATCATATTGCAACTTTCACCTCATAAAATAATATGATACAAATCAATGTAAGGTACTTGGGAAAACGGTCCTACACTTTCTAAAACAGGGAAAACTTAAACAGTTTGTAAGGGATTAAAAGATTATGGAATAAAGGTTCTATTCACAAAATAAAAAAACTCTACATGGTCGGGAGAAAAATTGTCCTTAAACTTGGACTACCTAAAATGGTAGGCTACCAATAATGGTATAAAGCCCTTGGTCACGCCAAGATGGCCAGGTCAAGGCACCTCCTAAAGGGACGGCTTAAGCCTTTAGCCGCGCTAAAGTCAGAAATGGCCAGGTTAAAGCAACACAAGCCCTTATTCGCGTCACGCTATGGCCAGGATAAGGCGCCTCTTTGAGGGAGGATGGGTAATCCCTTGGTCACGCCACGCTATGGACTGGCTAAGGTACCTAACAAGCCCTTAGCTGCATCACGCTATGGCCAGGATAAGGCGCCCCTTTAACGGAGGTCGGGTAATTCCTCGGGCCCTTCTTGAGAATAAGCTAGCCGATCGCACCGGAAACCAAAAAGAAATGTCGACGGACTAAGAAAAGTTCTTCCCCGAATTAGGCACCGCCTAAAATGGCAATCGCAAAAAACCGAAAAAGTCTAAAAATGACAAACAGCCTAAAATGGGCACTGCTCAAATAAGCACAAAAATTGGACTAAAGAGTCCCTGCCTGAAATTAGCCAACATAAATGAAGAATGAAAACTCGATCCCAAGAGTGAGAAAAAACATGCGAGATATCATCAAAGCCTGAGGGTGGCACATTCGACAAAAGAATCTAGAAAAAATTCTCTAACTCCTACTCACAAAAATTGCCAGATTGGTTTTCAGGTCTTCTATTATAATTGGTTTTCTGGTCTTCTATTACTTATTGCCAGATTGATTTTCTAGTCTTCTATTATTAATTACCAGAAATGGTATTCTGGTCTTTGATTATTAATTACCAAGAACATTATTCTTGTCTTTCACTATTAAATACCAAGAATGGGTGTTCAGGTCTTCTATTTCTTATTATCAGATATGAATTTTTGGTCTTCTACTAACTATTAATACTAGATCGGGCATCCTATACCCCACTTATTTAATCGACACATATGGTTTTCTAGACTTTTACTACTAATTCAAAATTGATGATCTTGGAATCCTATTAATAAATTTGGATTTATGACCTTATATTATCTATTATTGAAGATGATACTTTGGGCCTCTGTCCCAAGTTACTTATTATCAAGGGAGTGTAATCTTATATTCTGATATTCTTTTACAAAAACTATCACTCTAACCATCCATCATTTATTATCAGAGGATTTTGAAGGGTAACCTTCAACTAATCTTACATCTACTAATACTCAAATCTAGTTCCGATGACACCTCATAAAACTCTATCATTAACACCTAAATTGGGTGTCAAGTCTACTATTTATTTGGAACCCTAATTTGGGTACGAAATCTTTGGATTTCTGTTCATCTCAAGTTCTAAAACTTAGGCTTAAGAATATTATAAGAAGAAGAATGCTATTAAAAGCCTTTGAATGGGAACTTCGGGCTTTTTACTTTCATAGCAATTCCATTAATAACAAGAAATGGAACGAAGAGATGCTACATCAATATTTCAGACTTTGATATCTAATCAGGTTCATTATTAAGTAAATGTTATATTTCGATAACTATGTGCAGCTTATTACTAACTAATTTTAGGCATTATGAGCAAGTGGAAGGAGTTAAATCCACGATCATCTCTCATTATGGTTAAAGAGACATTTTAAATAAACTACTTTTCATGCAATTGGCAAGATGATTTGCTAATCTAGACAAATGATATATGTGGACCAATATGTCAATTTCGGGTTAACAATTAAGAATAATATTTGCTACATGTTTCTCAAAAAAGCTAGTATAACAGGAAATCTGGATTTAGTTAATCGAAAGAGGGGTCATGAGCTAAGTTAGAAAGATCGAGAAGTGAATAAACCTTTAAGAGACAACTTTAAATGAAACGGCGAATAAGGTGCAAACAGAAACAACAGAACAGGAAGTATTGACTTCATTATAAGTAATGTATCACATTATACTACATAACATCACCAAGGAATGGAAATGTATCGTATATATATTAAAATTATTGCGGTCCAATTAACTACTTTACCAAAACTATAGATGTTACTGGGTCAGTACCATAAGCCACGTCTCCAAGTATAAATTCCAAAGATTTACATAATTCTCGGCTACCTTTTGTTAATTCTACATCCAAGTCATCAACTCTCTCACAATACTTGGTCATTCCAAAGTCGAGATCGATACAAGTATCTCCACTAACAAAATGCTTTAAAACCTTAACATCTTTGTTCCTTTCCTTAGGTTTTAAATTTGAATTCTCAATTTCCTTATAAAATTCTTGAATAATAAGGCGTTGAAAAAGATACTTTCTATTTCACTCTTTTGCAACAGGATTATCACAAAGCATGGAAATAAAAGAATCTTCGTAAAATTAACTTTGTTCAAGCTCTACTATTAACCTATCCTTGATCTTTACAACATCGAAGTATGGGCTTGGAAAGTAAAACCAATCCGCTTGAATCTCCTATATAAGTAAACAAAATAGAAAACCAAATTTCTTTGTTTTAATAATAAGAATACATATTAAAGTGTGTTTCTGGTCATGACTTACTATCATTAATAAGGCACTCCCCTATATGCTTTTAGGTTAAAAGCCTATTCTATTACAACTTTCCTAATATTGCCAAAAGAATACGTGGGAAGAGGCACGTTAAGCTTGTTGCGAAAGGTTAAACCATTAAATTGTCAAGTCTATTGACAATGAGTAAAAATTGGAGTCAAAATACCTTCCGTCCCCGTTGAAAGGTTCAAAAGAGGGCAAATCCAGCATTGACGCCTCAATCTCCTTCATAAGGGCTGAAAAGTCGTTTTAAGTTATAAGAATTCCCAAATGGGATTCAAGTCTCTTTATTCAGTCTAACCAAGTCCTAACCCAATATTAAATGCAGTTTTCAAATTACCCTTGGAAAATGGGCAAGAGAGGAGGCTATCTAAAGTTTTAAATCGAATTTGAGAAGTTGTCTCGTCGTTTTAAAGAAAAAAAATCAAGAAGTTCTGAGAGAATTCTTTTAATTGTACTGGATAATTTTGCTCGTAGGAAGATGAAGTGGGAAAATTTATAGTTTCAGTAAAGATGACTTGGAAAGTCAAGAGCATCCCTTTGAATGCAGGGAGAGGGGGAGGGGGCCAAATGTTACTCAAAAAATCCACCTTCCATCTGAGTCGAAGGGTCTTTCAACAAGCGACTAAAGAAAAGGAGTTCAGATCAAACATTTTAAAGGAGTCGAAGGGATGCAGTTAACCGTTTATAACATCGCTAGACCTATTTGAAGGGGATAAAGGGTTTCATTTCTCATGATTCAATGAATCTTACCTTTCAAAGAGGATGGTAAATTCAAAGCTCTATAATGACTTTTCCGAAAGCATAATAAGCCTTTTGGACCGATTGCAACACATACTAAATACCTTTGGACATCGCCGAAAGGTCAATGAAGAAGGCAACATTCATAAGTCAGTAAAGAATGAAAGACAACCTTTTAAAAACATTTAAGAAAAGCACGGCTCTCAACAACAATTAAGTGAAGAGAAACCTTTCGACAAGGTCGAGGGGTTCACAATATCATATAAAAGACAAACCCTTCGTCAAAGACGAAAGTTCATGAAGGCATAAAGAAGAGTAGACCCTTCGATAATGTTAAATGATCTATAATGGCAAGCGAAAGGAAAACCTTTCAATGAAGTCGAAAGGTTTACAATTGCATATAAAAAGGGAACCTTTTGATCCAGACGAAAGCATGAAGTCGAAAGCACAAGTGCCGACATCTATAAATAAGACCCAAGGGGTCCTGTTTGGGGGGAAATTTTTTCCTCATTCCAATTTTGTTACTTCCTCATTAGAGTGCTATAACCCTAAATTGGGTGTGATTTGGAAATTTAATAAAAAGGAAGACTTTCTTAGATACACAGGGGGTTCTTAGTTATGCTAATTACTTTATTATTTGCTTAACCATTTGCTAGATTGACTCGTATTTTCAGGTTCAATCTCTCCGGAAGGTTCTTGTCAACAAAGAAAATAATATTCCATTATAAGTAGTCCTTACAACACTTAGGAGTCCTCAACTCTACAGTCTAAATCCTTCGACCAAAGGGGCTATTTATGAAACCCCCACACCCATTAATATACCCAAACGGGCACATTAAAAGGCGTGGTACATTGTAGGTATAAATGAAACTAACCGAGACTAAGATTCACAAGACAAAAATAGGTAAAGATAGCGAAAATTAAAATTATAACTTATTCAAAACAAAAACTTCATAAACCAAATAAGTCAAATACCCAATACAACATATATGTCTCAAAACCCAATATGCCTCATGAAATAAAAATTCGCAGTCTCGACAAAAATCAAAGTTTAAATATCCCTCTAAAGTTCCAATACAAAGAAAGAAAAATGGGAATAAAACTAGGGAAAATACATAGCAGGATCTTCTCCAAGAAACCTCCAAGCAACTATAATCTACTACCCGCTCCCTTGATTGCCTATGGGGTGAAAAGGGGAAAATAGAGGAGTGGGTCAGACTAAAAGTCTGGTGAATGATAGTAACTACTAGAATCTTTAAGCAAAAAGTAATAGACTCTTCAATAGTTCTAGTATATAAAAGAAAACAAAGTAAATAGGAAAGAGATAAATTGGAAAATATGATTAAACTATTACAATTGATAAGATAGGTCAACTTTGATTGTTTGCACTTGTCCTTGATAGCTGCTTTGATTAGGCTAAATTCCTATTCTTGTAATTATGATGTAACCCAAATTCTACCCTTTTTTATCGGCCTGCTACACAATAGACCTTACTGCGGACCAGATGCTATATAACTCCCTATACAGTAGTCAATGATATCTAAGAAAGATTCATAAAGCACCCACTTTGGATCTAGACAACATATATAGCTCCTTACATAGAAGGCAATGGTGTCTACGAAAGATACCCATACTAAATGCTTGGAACTCATAGCGATTACTGAGCACCAGAATGGAAGTCGCACGCGTAACTGCCACCATTCCCATGCTACCTTTTGCTCCAACTATTAGGTCTTCTTATTACCTCAAACTCCAGCATAAGCATATCCCTCATCTCACTTTAGGCTAATGTGAGATCACCGTATGTCCACAGAAACTATAGGGGAAATGCTGTTGGTATTGGCCCATCATCCAAACAATATCTAGTTGCACCCTTTATCCATATCCCCAGTGATTTGGACTTCTATTTGATCAATTACTACTATTCTTAGCCTAAGCATGCCCTCATCTCACTTCAGGCTAATGTGAGACACCGTTTTGTCTAATAGGGAATGCTATATGGTACAAGTTCTTCTTTCATCTTTGCTTATAACTTAGATAAATTATTTAAATAATCCTTTATTATCATCTTTACTTTCTACGCTTATTGATTTATCCCAAGTCTTAAAATAAGCCTCTTTCTATTCTTTTTCTTATTATATCCTACGTTATAATCATGCTTATTAGTTAATCTAAGGTCAAAGTTTGAAAATAAGCTTCTTTCATCTTTTACTCTTTTTGGTTAAAATTCTACCTTATAACTAAGCCAATTAATTAGTCTAATTCCAATCATGACTAGGCATAATTTCAGTCCAATTCCATTTTTTATTCCAGTCTTTATAACTTACATCTTATTTTATTTATTCCATATTCTTACTTATATAATCCATATTCGCGTTTAATTTATTCTAATCTATACGCGAAGAAAAGGAGGAAAAGAGAATAGACTCTTGCATAAAATCCAAAACGTAGAAAAGGATGTAAATAACAAATAAATAACAGTAAATAAACATAAATACCATAAATAAACTGTAAATAAATAAAAATCTATGCTTAATACTAATAAATTATAATTAACTGAAAAAGAATAACTAAAACATAATAGACTGAAAAATAGATCTAAAACGGATAAAAAGGCTAGTCCAAAATCGTAGTAAAACTACAACTATTGGAAAGCCTATTATTTTAAATTACTTAAAGAATCTTAAATAATCACAATTACTCACCTCTGGTCCTAAGCTCTTCCTTTGGTCTTCCCAGATCCACTTGGAGTTGTAAAATAATTGAATTTATAATGATTTTATCTTAGAAAAATTATTCCGTTTAGGGTCCTTCCTAGAAAGGTGAACCAAATTGGAGAAAACCTAGAATGAGAAAAAGTGTTAGGTCTAGGGTTCTGTTTATATGGAAATAAGTGGATATCAGACCATTGGATTGGGGGATGGAATAGGATGCATCCACGTCATAGGCTGAATAGGAGCCATCAGATGCAAAAATAGATGGACCAGATTGGTCAGAAGAATTCAAAACACGTCATCAATACCTCTGGAACGTTCGAACGAAAGAACCTTTGTTCGTTCGTAATTAGCGGAGGTGAGTCGACCAAGCGGTCGACCGCTTTGGTGCCCAGGTCAACCTACCCTTCATATTTTTTCCTCTCTTTTCCTTCTTGATTTTTGTTCAATTTTTTTCTCGTTCATATTAGCTCAGTTTCAAACGTTCTATATATGGAAATTCACCAGAAAATTACCACTAACACAATGGTGCAACTCCCATGGCTCATTCCTAATAATTTCGCAAAGTTATTTTATTATTTATTTACCTAACAAATTAATTATTATGGGTTAAATTTTATGTTGTTACATTCTCCCCTCCTTAAGGGATTTCGTCCCCGAAATCTCTAAGGATAAAAGCATGTACTAAATATTTTAATCCAATTCTACAACAATTACTCAATCATCAACCATTCGTCCATTGTCTTTCATTTTTTCTAATGCCACTATGATACTTATGCACCTAGTGTAGTGTAAATAACCCTAACTAATGCAAAAGATTTGGCGATACACTGATTCAGTTGATCTCCTTTTATGCAATCACGTCCGTGCCATGTATCCAAATGAATGCAAAAATTCCTAATGATAATTTGTAGTTCTATATGCATGCTACAAACATCATCCAAATGCAACAACCATGTGAAAATCATCCATTTATAGTAACCATGAAAAATAGAATAAAAATGCACATACATCCATAAGCATATGCTCTAGTGTTCTAGTTAGGCCGATCCCTAAAGAATAATAGTGCCCAGTGTACGTATATGCGTTTATTAGCATCCACTAGCAAACACTTGCGATCACTAGCATATATCATTCATAACATGTTCTATTAACATGTTTACACCAAATCCTACCATTCATAGGTTAGCTTCTAAGTTCTACCCTCCCAAAGGATAATAGAGGAAAAAACGTATTCAAAACTAAAGAAGGAAAATAAGAAATTCGAAAAATTACTATCAAAGAAACGCGAATATGAGATACAAATTTTCTCCATATCAAATTTAGTTTTCTTCGAAGTCTTTTTAACCTCTGTAGACTCTATCCAACACGAAAACGGCTTGCGTGGTCTTTCATAAAGAGCTTCAGAAGGTGCTACTCTAATGCTTGCTTGAGAGCTACTGCCTTATGTGAATTCCACTAAAGAAATATGCTTTTCCTAAGTTCCTCCAAAATCAGTAATATCCATTCTCAACCATGCATGCCTTATTACCTTACTCATTACACTTTACTGTCTTCGTTTGTTTGCACACATGAATCAACGTTCTTAGGTTCTTACTAGTGTCCTATACATTCCATGGGAACTTCTATCTTTGCTTATAAAAGTAATCACTGCTATCCCCTACACGGTCTTGCACCGTCTCCGTTAGACCTAGGAAATTATTTCTCTACACTCCCTATTTATAAGAGTTTGGTTGGGTATTTATCGTTTCAAAAACTAAGACTTCTAAAATTTCAAAACATTAAATCCCAAAATCTTTGTCTTCAAAAAGTGTTTTTTTAGTTTCTATTAAATTCAAAAGTACTTGGTTACTTAACATTATTTCCCAACCTAAGGGGAAAAACTTTCAAATTCTAAGTCCAAAACATATTCCTCGTTTTCTTTTAAAGACCTTTTCAGTTTTATAAAAAAATATTGATTTTAAAATTATACTTTTATTAAGTTTTTCATTTCCAAAAACTTACATAGTATTTTCACTAAACCATTTTCCTTTAAAATATCTTTAAGCTGTTTTTATGTGTTTCAAAACACCTTCTTATTATGCCTCACAGTCTCATACCTTAATGTATTAGAACTAGTTTCTCAAGTGAGAAGTTATTAACGCTAAAATCTTCTATGAAACTTCTAAAAGAGAATTTTATGTTTACGTGAAGTTACAAGGAACTTATTTTATATTTTTCGAAATAGGCTATAAAAAATATGGTGCTTTTCATACCTTGTATATCTCTTTCGTGTATTCTTTGTAACTTGCACAAAACATTATTTTATTGGTTTCATAGAAAATTATACCATTACTCTTTTCATTCCAATAGATGAAAGTATGTTTAATTTAATTCTTCCATGATAAATATTTTCTAATATCTAACTTACACATTTTCCTTTCAAAAAAACTCACCTTCAAAACTGTTTTAATATTTCCATAACTGCAAAAACACTCCCTCATACTTGTTAAAATAAATAAGTGTACTTTACAAACCATTTTGTTTCTATACTTAGAAATTATCCTTTAAAATACATTCGATATTGCGTAAAACACCATTGCTACAACCCAAAAATACTAGTGTATGGATTCAATTAAATAAATACCAGTAAATCTCATATACTTATGTAAAATTATTTCTCTTGGGAGTCACTTACTATAACGATAGTGCTATAGCCTATGCTCCACTTATTTTTCAATAAAACATTTATTACAACAACAAAGTTGTAATCTACGTTTCAATACTTAATACACTCTAGATTTTTATGTTTGAAATCATTATTTACTTATAATGAAACTAGTGAGTGATATACATATATACACTCCATAATTCTTCAAAAAGAATTATGGTTTTTCATTATGTAAAAACCAACTTAAATTTCATACCATTCTTCGAAAAACCCCATATTTATTTTATAAAAGAAAATATTAACAATGAAAATTTTCAATTCTAACAGTTACATTTTTTACCACTTTTTAAATTTCAAAATTTTCATTTTATTAGGTTTGGCATAAGGTAGATTTTGTCCTTACTAACCTAGGAGTACTTTTCTTAAATCTTGGAAACCCTATTTCCTTACTAAAGTCTTCTGTTAGATTTATTCTAAGGTACTACCGTTAAATCCACTTGTATGAAAAAAAATAATTCCTGTAATTATCTACACGTTGTTTTTCTCCTTTTCTATTGTACATATCCAATCCTTGCCTACCTCTCTTTGTATTTCCATAATCTGAACCTAAATGTACAAAATCGTTTATCAAACTTGTTCTTTGTGTTAACATTTACTATGCCCCAAGAAACATGCTTCATTGTGCCAAAAGTGTACTTCAAGAACTTTGCATTCAACTAATGAACACGAAGGGTACAAAGAACCTCCTTTAGACGAATAACATTCTCTCCCATAATTTTTGGAAAACACCAAAATGTCGACTGCGAATACCACCCCGAACTTTATTTTTGGGCATCTCTAAAAACATGGTTCACCAAATAGAATAGGTTGGGACATTCGTTAGCCCAAAAGAAATAACCAACCACTCAAAGAATCTTTCGGGTGTCCTAAACGCAGTCTTATCCATACTATCATAAGCGACCCTAAGCGGATGAAATCCAATGGCTAAATCAACCTGAGAAAATACTAAAAAGCCAACTAACTGGTCGAAAAGGTCATCTATCCCAGAGAGTGGATAATGGTTCTTCTTTGTGAGCTTATTCAATTCTCTACTGTCAATGCAAAGTCGAAGAGAACCACCTGCTTTGGTAGCAAATATGAATGGCGCTCCTTATTTCGACATATTCCTTCTTATGAAACCTTATTCATAATCTCACGGATCTGCTTGCTCAATCCTTTCCTTTCCCTAGGCACCGTATGCCTTATAGGTAATGCCACTGGCTTGCAAAATAAATCCTTAAGTCAATCTCTCTCTTATGGGGGTAGTCCCCTAACCACCTCAAAAATGTCTGGAAATAAAAGTTAGGATAATACATAGCAGAATCTTCTCCAAGAAACCTTCGAACAACTGCAGTCTACTGCACGCACCCTTGACTGCCTATAAGGGGAAAAGTGGAAAATAGAGGAGTGGGTCAGACTAGAACTCTGGTGAATGATAGTAACTACTAGATCCTTAAGCGAAGTAAAAGCAATAGATTCTTCAATAGTTCTAGTATATAAAAAAAAACAAAGAAAATAGGAAAGAAATAAACTGGAAAATACAATTAAATAATTACAATTGATAAGATGGGTCAACTTTGATTGTTTGCACTTGTCCTCGATAGCTGCTTTGATTAGGCTGAATTCTCAATCCTGTAATTAGGATGTAACCCTAATTTTACCCTTTTCGATCGACCTGCTACTCCATAGACCTTACTACAGACCAGATGCTATATAACTCTCTATACACTAGCCAATGGTATCTAAGAAAGATGCACATAGTACCCACTGTGGATCCGGACGACATATATAGCTCTCAACATAGAAGGCAATGGTGTCTACGAAAGACACCCACTAAGTGCTTGGAACTCATAGCGATTATTGAGCACTAGAATTGAAGTCGCACGCGTAACTACTACCATGCCTATGCTACGTTTTGCTCCACCTATTGGGTCTTCTTATTACCTTAATCTCAAGCATAAGCATGCCCCCAATCCCACTTCAGGCTCATGTGAGATCACCATGTGTCCATAGAAACTATAAGGGAAATGCTGTTGATACTGGCCCGTCATCCAAACAATATCTAGTTGCGCCCCTTATCCAAATCCCCTGTGATTTGGACTTCTATTTGACCAATTACTACCATTCTTAGTATAAGCCTGCCCTCATCATACTTCAGGCTGATGTGAAACATCGTTTTGTCTAATAGAGAATGCTATATGGTATAGGTTCTACTTTTATCTTTGCTTATTAACTTAGATAAATTATAAAATAAACCTTTATTATCATCTTTACTTTCTACGCTTATTAATTTATCCCAAGTCTTAAAATAAGAATCATTTTATTCCTTTTCTTATTATAACCTAAGTTATAATCATGCTTATTACTTAACACAAGGTCTAATTGTCAAAATAAGCTTCTTTCATCTTTTACCCTTTTTCATTGATAATTCTACGTTATAACTAAGCCAATTAATTAGTCCAATTCTAATCATGACTGGGCATAGTTTCAGTCCAATTTCAATTAAATTACAGTCCAATTCCATTATTTATTACCATCTTTATAACTTACATCTTATTTTCTTCATTCAATATTCTTACTTATATAATCCATATTCACGTTTAATTTATTCTAATGCATACGCGAAGCAAAGGAGGAAGAAGAGAACAGATGCTTACATAAAATCCAAAATGTAGAAAAAGATGTAAATAAGAAATAAATAACAACAAATAAACTTAAATACTATAAATAAACTATAAATAAATAAAAAGCTATGCTTAACACTAATAAATTATAATTAACTAAAAAAGAATAACTAAAAGGGAATAGACTAAAAAATAGATCTAAAACTGATAAAAATGTTATTCCAAAATCGTAGTAAAACAACAACTATTGAAAACCCTATTATTTTAAATTACTTAAAGAATCTTAAAATAATTACAATCATTCACCTCCGGTCCTAAGCTCTTCCTTTGGTCTTTCCAGATCCACTTGGAGTTGTAAAATAGTTTAATTTATAATGATTTTCTCTTAGAAAAATTATTCCGTTTAGGGTCCTTCCTAGAAAGGTGAACCCAATTGGAGAAAACCTAGAATGAGAAAAAGTATTAGGTATAGGGGTCTATATGTCGAGATATAAGTGGATTTCGAACCGTCAAATTTGGGGGTTGAATAGGATGCAACCACGTCATAGGTTGGATAAGAGCCATCGGATGCAAAAATAGATGGACCGGATTGGTCAGAAGATTGCAAAACACATCAGCAATAACCTTTGGAACGTTCGAACGAAAGAACCTTTGTTCGTTCATAATTAGCAGAGGGGGGTCGACCAGGCAGTCGACCGCCTTGTTGCCCAGGTCGACCGGCCAGTTAACCTACCCTTTATATTTTTTTTCTCCTTTCCGTCTCGATTTTTGTTTAATTTTTTTCTCATTCATATTAATTTGGTTTCTGACGTTCTATATATGGAAACTGATTAGAAAATTACCATGGACACTGTGGTGCAACTCTCGTGGCTCAATCCTGATAATTTTGCAAAGTTATTTTATTATTTAGTTATCTAACAAATTAATTATTATGGGTAAATTTTGGGTTGTTACAATTTATTTTGAGCCAACATTCCTAAAGACCTTCCAAAATCATTGTTGCTACAGTTTAAACCTTTCGATAAGGTTCACATCTCTCATACTCCAACAACCTAAATATCCCTTTGAATCCAAATAATTAGTTGTTTAACCGTCCGACAAGGTCGACATCCACTTCACATCTATAAAATCTATCACACCCTATTTGAACCTAAGAAGGACGTTTGTTTTAAACTTCCGACATGGTCAAGATTAACACTTTTTAAAGGACAAATTAATAGAATTTTATCCCAGTCAAGACGATAACTTTATCGGGAGTATTACAAAGGTTCAACTAAAATAGAGGCCATTGTGTACTAACTCAGCAAAGCCGAATGGTTTCCATAATCCTGTACCTAAACCATGATTCGAAAGTCATCCATAAGTAAAAATACGAAAATAATTCCAAAGGTTATCAATCCCTCTATACAGATAATCTTATCCCCTTCATTTGGAGTAACTTTGGGGCAGTGACAAAACAATTACTGATTTCCTTAAAGTTTCTAAGTACAACCATTTTCTATTAAGTCCATCTATTTGGATTCTTTGGGTGTTGTCTATAAATTTGGTTAATATTTTGGTGCTAGAAGGAGGGCTCGAATCTCTGACTTGATTGACTCCTTAAACAATAGTATTCTCTAACCCCTATTGGACAAACTCCACATTAAGTTCACTCAACTTGGTTCAATCATGGACAAAATATTTAAAGGTCTGAACAACGGTCTTTCGAATCGCACTTGACAGGATACTCTCAAATAAACATTAAAAACTAAAATCAGGACGAGGAACGAAAACTAAGGCTCGAAGCCTTAAAGATTGTAAACAAAAAGAAAGCATAATCCTATGACCCTGAGAAATGGAGTTTATACCCCTTTCATATAGGACCGACCCCAATTTTTGCACTTCGAAAAAGAGTAAGGGAAAGCGATAACATTTTTAATCAAATGAGGCGGACCATTCAGTCATATTCCCATGGGACTATCTTTGAAAGGAAAATGATAGAGGATTATGATAACTTCACACATAAATGGAGTAAGATTTTAAATGAGGCTCACCATCCAAGGGAAGACTATGGATACACAGAAAAACCCATAATTGAAGGAATAAGGATGATAAAGGAATTACTCAGTGGTAGTATAGAAATTACCAAGAAATTTCCAACCGAAACCTTAAGATTGAAGGAAAAGCTCTTGAGAGACGACCAATGAACAATACAAAGGAAACCTACTCCTCAAGAAGAAGTACTTGAACCAAGCTACAAAAGAATTAGACGCCAGTCAAAGACGGCTCAAAAGTCAAGACTTCTTGGAGAGTACAATCTCACAACATCAATCGAACACATTTATATCAGAACCAAAGAGGAGCTGAATTACTGGCCTTCTTAGAAAAAGAAGCCAAGATTTGAAAGAAAACTTAAGGGATTATATTGCAACTTTCATCTCATAAATGGATATGATACAAATCAATGTAAGGTACTTGGGAAAACGGTCCTACACTTTCTAAAACAGGGAAAACTTAAATAGTTTGTAAGGGATCAAACCGATTATGGAATAAAGGTTCTATTCACAAAATAAAAAACTCTACATAGTCAGGAGAAAAATTGTCCTTAAACTTGGACAACCTAAAATGGTAGGATACCAATACTGGTAGAAAGCCATGGTCTCGCCAAGATGGCCAGGTCAAGGCACCTCCTAAAGGGAGGGCATAAGCCTTTAGACACGCAAAAGTCAAAGATGGCTAGGTTAAAGCAGCACAAGCCCTTATTCGCGTCACGTTATGGCCAGGGTATGGCGCCTCTTTGAGGGAGCACGGGTAATCCCTTAGTCCTGCCATGCTATGGCCTAGCTAAGGTACACGGAAAGCCCTTAGCCGCATCACACTATAGCCAGGCTAAGGCGCCTCCTAGTGGGAGGTCGGGTAACTCCTCAGGCCCTGCTTGAGAATAAGCTAACCGATCTCATCGGAAACTCGAATGAAATGTCCGGCATACTAAGAAAAGTCCCTGCCTGAAATGGGCACGGCCTAAAATGGAAACCGCAAAAAATCGAAAAAATCTAGAATGGAAAACAGCCAAAAATGGGCACTGCTTAAATAAGCACAGATATTGGACTAAAGAGTCTCGGCCTAAAATTAGCCAACACAAATGAACAAAGAAAACTCAGACCTGAGAGTGAGAAAAAGCATGCGAGATATCATCAAAGCCTAAAGGTGGAAAATTCGATAAAAGAATCTAGAAAAAATTCTCTAACTCCTACTCACAAAAATTACCAGATTGGTTTTCTGGTCTTCTATTATAATTGGTTTTTTGGTCTTCTATTACTTATTGCTAGATTGATTTTTTGGTCTTCTATTATTAATTTCGAGAAATGGTATTATGGTCTTTTATTATTATTTACCAGGAATGGTATTCTGGTCTTTCATTATTAAATACTAGGAATGGGTGTTCAGTTCTTCTATTTCTTATTATCGGATATGAATTTCTGGTCTTCTACTAACTATTAATACCAGATCGGGCATTCTGGGCCCCACTTATTTAATCGGCACATACTGTTTCTAGAATTTTACTATTAATTCAGAATTGAAGATCCTGGAATCCTATTAATGAATTTGGATTTGTGACCTTATATTATCTACTATTGAAGATAATACTCTGGGCCTCTGACCCTTTTTACTTATTACACAGGGAGGATATTCTTATATTCTGATATTCTTTTACCAAAACTAGCACTCTAACTTTCCATCACTTATTATCTGAGGATTCTGAAAGGCGACCTTCAACTTATCTTACATCTACAAATACTCGAATCTAGATCCGATGACATCTCATAAAACTCTATCATTAACACCTAAATTTGGGTGTTAAGACTACTGTTTATTTAGAACCCTAATCTGGGTATGAAATCTTTGGATTTCTGTTCATCTCAAGTTCTTAAACTTAGGCCTAAGAATATTATAAGAAGAAGATTGCTATTAAAAGCCTTTGAATGGGAACCCCGGGCTTTTTTACTTTCTTAGAAATTCCATTAATAACAAGAAATGGAACGAAGAGCTGCTACATCAAAATTTTAGACTTTGGTATCTAATCAGGTTCATTATTAAGTAAATTTTACATTTCGATAGCTGTGTGCAGCTTATTACTAAATAATTTTAGGCATTCCGAGCAAGGGGAAGGAGTTAAATCCATGATCATCTCTCATTATGGTTAAATATGAGATCTTGACATTTAAATAAACTACTTTTCATGCAATTGGCATGATGATTTGCTAAACTGGACAAATGATATATGTGTACTAATATGTCAATTCTAGGTTAACAATTAAGAATAATGTTTGCTACATGTTTCTCAAAAAAGCCAGAATAACATGAAATCTGGATTTACTTAATCAAAAGAGCGGTCATGAGCTAAGACAGATAGATCGAGAAGTGAATAAACCTTTAAGAGACACATTCAAATGAAACGGCGAATATAGGGCAAATAGAAACAACTAAACATGTAGTATTTACTTCGTTAGAAGTAATGTATCACATTATACTACAAAACATCACCAAGTTATGGAAATGTATCGTATATATATTAAAATTATTGCGGTCCAATTAACTACTTTAGCAAAACTTATAGATGCTACTGGGTCAGTACCAGAAGCCATGTCTCCAAGTATAAATTCCAAAAATTTACATAATTCTTGGCTACCTTTTGTTAATTCTACTTCCAGGTCATCAACTCTCTCAAAAAACTTGGTCATTCTGAATTCGAGATCGATACAAGTATCTCTACCAATGGAATGCTTTAAAACCTTAACATCTCAGTTCCTTTCCTTAAGTTTTAAATTTGAATTCTAAATTTATTTAGAAATTTCTAGAATAATATGGCGTTGAAAAAGATACTTTCTATTTCACTCCTTTACAACAGGATTATCAGAAAGTAGAGAAATAAAAGAATCTTTGTAAAATTGACTTTATTCAAGCTCTACTATTAACCTATCCTTCTTAAATCTCCTATATAAGTAAACAAAATTGAAAACCAAATTTCTTTGTTTCAACAGTAAGAAGACATATTAAAGTGTGTTTCTCGTCCCTATTCTATTACAACTTCCCCAATCTTTCCAAAAGAAGGCGCAGGAAGAGGCGTGTTAAGCTTGACTATCTCTCAATTTTAATTCCAAATCACCTGTTTTATAAATGGGTTCAGACATCTTTTCGTCGAAATAAAATTTGACTTCACATGCTGTTTTAGTATGAAGATCGCTTCATCTTTGCCCTTAACCTAAGTCTCAAGACAATCAATGTAATTATAATGATTTCTAGCTATGGGCCTTTGGATGAGATATCTCTTTTATTACTTCACAACTTCAGTGTTACCACCAAAACACACGAGGAGGACTTCGTCATAGACTATCGTCTCACCATGTCAGCTCAATAGTCTATCTACGATAGCATCAACATAAGAAAGAAGAAGTTCCGTAGGCAATGGAACATAACAAACTCTGGCTCTGATTTTAAATCAAAATAAATGAATTAAGATTGAAAGTGAGTTTAGAGATATCTTTATTACTATAATAATGAATTACAACTCGAGCAGCCACAAAGTTAAAAGAAACAACACACCTTTTCATTATATCTAAAGTTGAGAGGCAACATTCCTAACTATGTCTAGAGTATTAGTGGAAAGCATGCCTAGTGAGTCAGGTATAGTAACCCCTTTAGGGGTAATAACTGGTGGACATTTAACATACTCCCATTTTCCAGCGGGTACACTAGTACGACCACAAATTAAATTAGAATGGAACATTCAGATTTCTTTTAAGAGAATTTCTTCCCTTCGAGAAAAAAAGTCAAAGTGGAGAAGAGGATATTCTAAGTATAGTTGTTATATGGAAATATCTCGCTAACCTCGAGGTCTTTAGCATTGAGTCATTTTTGGAGCAAATCTCCTCTAGATAACATATTGGCTTAGTCGATCTCATAGGACAACACGATTTAAGGAACATATATTCTGAAATAACATAGTAAAGAAAAGCTAAGTATAGGAATCATTACAAAAAAATATATTCATAAATCTACTGTCTGTTACATATTAATAACTACCCGTTAGGAGGAAGATCTTGCAGAATTGTTCTGACCCGCGTTAAATTCCAGCAAGCCCTGGGCTACGAGTCAAAACCAAATTCATATGAGAATCTCTTGTGAAAACACATGAATATTCCCCTACTAAATTCACATAAATACGAGATATCTATGGTTAATTGTCAACAATATACTTTATACAAAACTAATTAAGATATCTCCCTCTCTCCCTACCACCGTCATCTAGAATAGGGTTGTTAACTCTCTATTTCCCTACGACAGGGATTTGTAGTAGAGATGCGCTTTCTTTACAAAAAACCCCTCTAAGATTTGAATGATACTAGCGTATAACTTGCTAACAATTTAAAGGTCTCGCGATGATCCATGAATTTGAAGTATTTTATATAGAAAACTCGCCTATCCGAGTATTCGCCAGATAATTCCTGTTCGTTGCTTATTTTTATACCAAACAAAAATTGTAAATGCAAAATGACAAAATAATTTAATTGCATTCTCCGGAAATATGAGAGAGAGTGTCTAATTGTTCCCACCAAAATTCCAATCAGAACCCATTCGTCTTCGCCCCTCTTTTATAATAATAATAATTATATTAATTCCTTCATCTCCACAACGAAAAGGGCACCAGTGGAGGCTTGTAACGTATATCCAATACATCCTTACTTTGTCAATGCGGAAGTATGACACTACTGTTGCTGTAATGCGATAGAACTACTGATCCAACCGCATGAGGCAGAGGAGATACATAGTGCTTAATCTAGCAACACAAATTATCAACAACCCAACTTCTTCGATCATCACATAATGGCTACATACTCAATGATGTATGGCTTGGCCACATCCATATTCTGGTTGGATTTGGCTATTTGGGACGCTTTCGGTGAAAACCTTGCATTGGTAATGTATTTGCCTTATCAGCCAATCTGGGTTGAACCCATCATAATCAACCATGTCAATCTGGCTCCAGACTTCCCACTCCTTCCAAATGAGCTATGATTAGGAAGTCATCTTACCTTTTTGCTAATCGTCTCTGATGTTTAGTCCTAAGATAGTGACATCATTTTGGATATATATATATACCGATTGATTATTTTGAAGAATGTAACATATAACAATATATAAGTAAATATTTTGATATTCTAGTTTAGTTAAATTTCTGGAGCGATGTAATGTAACTAAAAGCGTGTTTTATATTTTTATATGAAGTTTCATCATGCAGAAAGGAATCGAAAGGTTTGTATCATTGACAATAATGGAAAACAGGTTTCACTAAATCTTAAATTTGTTGGTACTGCCTAATAGGATAGCGAACAAGCTTCTTCAACAAAAGCCTAAGTATAAACACACACAAAGTTTTGGTCAAGAAAAAAAACTTGACAGTCTAAGCGTTCGGCAAAGCCGAAGGGTTCATAGAGAAGGCTTTCGATGAAGTCGAAAAGTTTATAGAAAAGTCCTTTGATTAAGTCGCAAGGTTAATAGGAAAAGCTCCTTTAGCCTTGCTGAAAGCTCTATGAAAACCTGAACCCACTCCAAGTATAAACACGAGGATAAGTGGCAAGACCTTTTGACACAATCGAACCCCGAAATCTCAAAATGCCTAAATTAAGAAACTTTGATATTATTAATACGATCAAAAAGATATGGTTAAAATAATCGAAGCATGATATACCCATTAAAGTCAAAAGGTTTAAAGTCTAACTCTTAAAAGCTTTAAGCGTTTCAACAAAATCGGATATAAGTAACGCAAAGAATAAAGAGTTCTAACCATGTCAAAAGATGATAAGCAAAAGGTTTGAACTCTCCAACCTTGTCGAGAGCTTGTTGCAAAAGCTTAAACCATAAAATTGTCTATTCTTTTGACAACGAGTAAAAATTGGAGTCAAAATACCTTCCGACGTTGTTGAAAGGTTCAAAAATTGGGCAAATCCATCATTGATGCCTCAGTCTATTTCGTGAGGGTAGAAAAGTCATTTTAAGTTATCATAATTTACAAATGGGATTCAGGTTTCTTTATTCAGTCTAACCAAGTCCTAACCCAATATTAAATGCAGTTTTCAAATTCTCCCTAGAAAATGGGTAAGAGAGGAGGCTATCTAAAGTTTTAAACCGAATTTGAGAAGTTGGCTTGTTGTCTTAATGAAAAAAAAAAACAAGAAATTACGAGAGAATTCTTTTAATTGTACTTGATAATTTTGCTTGCTGGAAGATGAAGTAGGAAAATTTATAGTTTCAATAAAGATGACTTGGAAAGTCAAGAGCATCCCTTCGAATGAGGAGGAAATGCTACTCAAAATATCCACCTTCCATTTGAGTCGAAGGGCCTTTCAACAAGCGATTAAAGAAAAGGATTTCAGAACAAACAGTTTGAAGGAGTTGAAGGGATGCAGTCAAACGTTTATAACAGCTCTAGACCTACTTGAAGGGGACAAAGGGTTTTCATGTCTCATCATTCAATGAATTCTTATCTTTCTAAGAGGATAGGGAAGTCAAAGCTCTATAATGACCTTTCTAAAAGCATAATAAGCCATTCAGACCGATTGGAACACATACTAAATACCTTTCGACAATGTCGAAAGGTCTATGAACAAGGCAACATTCGTATGTCAGCAAAGAATGAAAGACAGCCTTTCAACAACATTTAAGAAAAGAATGGCTTTCAACAGCAATCAAGTGAGGAGCAACCTTTCGAAAAGGTTGAGGGGTTCATAATATCATATAAAAGACAAACCCTTCGTCAAAGACGAAAGGTTCATGAAGGCATAAAGAGGAGTAGACCCTTCGACAATGTTAAAAGGTCTATAATAGCAAGTGAAAGGAAAACCTTTCAACGAAGTCGAAAGGTTTACAATTGCATATAAAAAGGGAACCTTTTGATCCAGATGAAAGCATAAAGTCGAATGCACAGGCACCGATATCTGTAAATAAGACCCAAGGGGTCCTGTTTGAGGGGCAAATTATTCCTCATTCTAATTTTGTTACTTCCTCATTAGAGTGCTATAACCCTAAATTGGGTGTGATTTGGAAATTTAATAAAAAAGAAGACTTTCTTAGATATACAGGGGAGTTCTTAGTTATGCTAATTACTTTATTATTTGCTTAACCATCTTCTAGATTAACTCGTATTTTCAGGTTCAGTCTCTCCGGAAGGTTCTTGTCAACAAAGACAATAATATTCCATTATAAGTAGTCCTTACAACCCTTCGGAGTCCTCAACTCTATAGTCTAAATCCTTCAACCGAAGGGGCAATTTATGAAACCCCCACACCCCTTAATATACCCAAAAGGACACATTAATGGGCATGGTGCATTGTAGGTATAACTGAAACTAACCGAGGCTAAGATTCACAAGACAAAAATAGGTAAAAATAGCGGAAACTAAAATTATAAATTATTCAAAACAAAAATTTCATAAACCAAATAAGTCAAACACCAAATACAACATATATGTCTTAAAACCCAATATGTCCCATGAAATATAAACTCGCAGTCTGAACAAAAATCAAAGTATAAATATCTCTCTCAAGTGCCAGTACAAAGAAAAAAAAAAGGAAATAAAAGTAGGGAAAATACGTAGCAGAATCTTCTCCAAGAAACCTCCAAGCAAATATACTCTACTACCCGCTCCCTTGATTGCCTACGGGGTGAAAAGGGGAAAATAGAGGAGTGGGTCAGACTAAAAGTCTGGTGAATGATAGTAACTACTAGAATCTTTAAGCAAAAAGTAATAAACTCTTCAATAGTTCTAGTATATAAAAGAAAATAAAGAAAATAGGAAAGAGATAAATTGAAAAATATGATTAAACTATTACGATTGATAAGATATGTATACTTTGATTGTTTGCACTTGTCCTTGATAGCTGCTTTGATTAGGCTGAATTCCTATTCTTGTAATTAGGGTGTAACCCAAATTCTACCCTTTTTGATCGGCCTGCTACACGATAGACCTTACTGCGGACCAGATGCTATATATCTCCCTATATAGTAGCCAATGGTATCTACGAAAGATTCACAAAGCACCCACTGTGGATGTGGACGACATATATAGATCCCTACATAGAAGGCAATGGTGTCTACGAAAGACACCCATACTAAACGCTTGGAACTCATTGCGATTACTAAGCAGCAGAATGGAAGTCACACGCGTTACTGCCACCATGCCCATGCTACCTTTTGCTCCACCTATTAGGTCTTCTTATTACCTCAAACTCCTGCATAAGCGTGCCCCTCATCTCACTTCAGCCTAATGTGAGATCACTGCGTATCCATAAAAACTATAGTGGAAATGCTGTTGGTATTGGCCCGTCATCCAAACAGTATCTAGTTGCGCCCCCCAATCCAAATCCCTAGTGATTTGGAGTTCTATTTGATCAATTACTACCATTCTTAGCATAAGCATGCCCTCATCTCACTTCAGCCTAATGTGGGACACCATTTTGTCTAACAGGGAATGCTACATGGTACAAGTTCTACTTTCATCTTTGCTTATTAACTTAGATAAATTATTTAAATAAGCCTTTATTATAATCTTTACTTTCTACGCTTATTAATTTATCCCAAGTCTTAAAATAAGCCTCATTCTATTCTTTTTTTATTATATCCTATGTTATAATCATGCTTATTAGTTAACCCAAGGTCTAAGTGTGAAAATAAGCTTCTTTCATCTTTTACTCTTTTTATTTAAAATTCAACATTATAACTAAGCCAATTAATTAGTCCAATTCTAATCATAACTAGGCATAATTTCAGTCCAATTTCATTTATGTTATGGTCCAATTCCATTAATTATTCCAGTCTTTATAATTTACATCTTATTTTCTTCATTCAATATTCTTACTTATATAATCCATATTTGCGTTTAATTTATTCTAATCTACACTCGAAGAAAAGGAGGAAGAAGAGAATAGACGCTTGCGTAAAATTCAAAACGTAGAAAAAGATGTAAATAACAAATAAATAACAGTAAATAATCTTAAATACTGTAAATAAATAAAAAGCTACGCCTAACAGTAATAAATTATAATTAACTGAAATAGAATAACTAAAAGGGAATACACTAGAAAATAGATCTAAAACCGATAAAAAGGCAATTCCAAAATCGTAGTAAAACTACAACTATTGAAAACCTTATTATTTTAAATTAATTAAAGAATCTTAAATTAATTACAATCACACACCTCCGGTCCTAAGCTCTTCCTTTGGTTTTCCCAGATCCGCTTGGAGTTGTAAAATAATTTAATTTTTAATGATTTTCTCTTAGAAAAATTATTTCATTTAGGGTCCTTCCTAGAAAGGTGAACCCAATTGGAGAAAACCTAGAATGAGAAAAAGTGTTAGGTCTAGGGGTCTATTTATAGGGGTACAAGTGGATCTCGGACCTTTGGATTTGGAAATTGAATAGGATGCAACCACGTCATAGGCTGAATAGAAGCCAACAGATGCAAAAGCAGATGGACCAGATTGGTCAAAATAATCCAAAACACGTCATCAATGACCTATGGAACATTCGAACGAAAGAACCTTCGTTTGTTCGTAATTAGCAGAGGTGGGTCAACCAGGCGGTCGACCGCATTGGTGATCAGGTCGACCTGCCCTTTATGTTTTTTCCCTCTTTTCCTTATCGATTTTTGTTTTATTTATTTCTCGTTCATATTAGCTTAGCTTTTGACGTTCTATATATGGAAATTGACCAGAAAATTACCACTGACACAATGGTTCAACTCCCATGGCTCAATCCTAATAATTTTGCAAATTTATTTTATTATTTAATTACCCAACAAATTAGTTATTATGAGTTAAATTTTGGGTTGTTACATTCTCCCCTCATTAAGCGATTTCATCCCCGAAATCTCTAAGGGTAAAAGAATGTACTAAATGTTTTAATCTCTATAACCAACTACTCAATCATCATCCATTGTCTTTCAGTTTTTCTAATGCCACTTATGCAATTAGTGTAGTGTAAATAACCCTAACTAATGCAAAAGATTAGGCGGTCCACTGGTTCAATAGAGCTCCTTTTATGCAATCACGTCTGTGCCATATATCCAAATGAATGCAAAAATTCCTAATGATAACTGATAC
Organism: Allium cepa; assembly: GCA_030765085.1. Taxonomy (NCBI): domain Eukaryota; kingdom Viridiplantae; phylum Streptophyta; class Magnoliopsida; order Asparagales; family Amaryllidaceae; genus Allium; species Allium cepa. Next base: position 685,233,448 of record CM060938.1, read on the forward strand.
TTCTATAAGCATGCTACAAACATCATCCAAATGCAAAAACGATGTGAAAACCATTCATTTATAACAACCACGAAAAGTAGAGTAAAATTGCACACACATCCATTTGTATGAAAAAAATTATAATTCTGGTAATTATCTACACGTGATTTTTCTTCTTTTCTATTGTACATCTCCAATCTGTGCCTACCTTTCTTCGGATTTCCACAATCTGAACCTAAATGTACAAAACCGTTTATCAAAATATTCTATGTGTAGACATTTAGTATGCCCCAAGAAACACGCTTCCTCATGCCAAAAGTGATACTTCAAGAACTTTGCTTTCAACTGATGAACACAGAGCGTACAAAGAACCTCCTTTAGACGAATAACATCCTCTCCCATACTTCTTGGAAAACACCAAAATGTCGACCATGAATACCACCCCGAACATTATTTTAGGACATCTCTAAAAACATGATACATCAAATCTGTAGAATAGGCAGGGACATTAGTTAGCCCAAAAGACATAATTAACCACTCAAAGAATCCATCGAGTGTCCTAAATGCAGTCTTATTTATACTATCATAAGCGATCCTAAGCAGATGAAATCCAGTGGCTAAATCAAGCTGGGAAGATATAAAATGCCACCTAACCAATCAAAAATATCATATATCCAAGAGAGTGGATAATGGTTCTTCTTTGCGAGCTTATTCAATTCTCTATAGTCAATGCAAATTCGAAGAGAACCACCCTCTTTGGTAGCGAAGACGAATGGCGCTCCCTATTCCGACATGTTCCTTCTTATGAAACCTTACTCAAAAGCTCACAAATCTGCTTGCTCAATCCTTTCCTTTCCCTAGGCATCGTATGCCCTATGGATAATGCCACTGGCTAGCAAAATAAATCCTGAAGTCAATCTCTCTCTTATTGGGGTAGTCCCCTAACCTCCTCAAAGATGTCTGGATATTTGATGACAGGAACCGATTCTGACTCTGATGATGATTAATCGAGGGAATAAAGGAAGCTCCATATGTCTCTGGTCTAGTGACTCTCCTCTTGCAATCTAATTTGGCTCCAAATGTAGATAGCCAATCCTTTCGCAAAATCATCACATACCCCAAAAATCCCAAAACATAGGCATCACAGTCAAATTCTACGTCTAGGATAAAAATTTTCAAACCCCTACAAACCATAGACAAGAGTGCCGATCCTCCTATGTGGTTTGAAACAATGATGGGGTCTACTGCTTAAGAAATGTCTAAGTGCAAACAATCTACAAGAAAACTAGAGTTAAAAGAGTGTGATGCTCCAGAATCAAAAAGAGTCCAAATAGGAAACTCAGAAATAGAAATTAAATTTTCCTATATTGATATGGTCTGCCGTTGGAAGGTGCTATACCCAAAGTCTGAATCGGTGCTGCAGGTGCACTCGTTGCTTGCCTTGTTTTCTAAGGTCAAATCCTACAAACCTGACCAAGCTGTCCATAATTGAAACACCTTCCCTTCATTCCTGCCTTCTTTCAATCTTTTGCGTAATGACCTATCATTCTACAACGCTTACATTTCCCACTTTTCTTGATTCGCTTCTGAGGTCCTCCATCTTTCTTCTTGTCCTTATCCTTCCACTGCTTCTTAGAGCTTGTAGGAACCTTCTCAAGCTTCCTCTTCTACTGCCAAGATGTTGGCTGAACACTCTGTCGGTCCTCCAAACCTAACTGCCTAAACCTTTTCTCCACATACTCAAAACTAACTCATGTCCCCTCAGAATCCTCCATGCCAAAAGAGGTTCTGCCTCCTATACTATCGAAGTCCTTACATAGCTCAAAAAAGGGGGCTAATGTAGATGGATTAAAGGGATTTCTACATATTGGTGTTGTGTTGGGCACTTGCCCTTGCACCTCTGGCACCGTAGCTCTATAGAATCGGTCAACCATTTAATGCAAAGAAAAGAGAATTTAGGTTCGAAAGAAACGAAAGAAGATTGCACTGCGCTAGGAAGGGATTTTAAAAAAAAAAGCTCTTTTATACTTGAAAACTATTTCTAGGAGTTCTTTTCTGAAAAATACTTTTACTTCTAAAAATAATTTTAGGAACCTTACAACCTTAGGCTCTGATACCAAGTGAAACACCCCACACCCCTTAATAAACCAAAATGGACACAATAAAAGGAATGGTGTGTTATAGGTATAACTGAAACTAAAAAGAGTAAGATTCATAAGACAAAAATAGGTAAAAATAGGAGAAACTAAAATTATAACTTATTCAAAACAAAAACTTCATAAACACAAATAAGTCAAATACCAAATACAACATATATGTCTTAAAACCCAATATGTCTCATGAAATAAAAACTCGTAGACTCAACAAAAATCAGAGTATAAATATCCCTCTCAAGTGCCAGTACAATGAAAGAAAAATGGAAATAAAATTTGGGATAATGCATAGTAGAATCTTCTCCAAGAAACCTCTGCACAACTGCGATTTACCGCCCTCTCCCTTGACTGCCTATGGGGGGAAAGTGGAAAATAGAGGAGTGGGTCAGACTAAAACTCTAGTGAATGATAATAACTACTAGAATCTTTAAGCAAAGTAAAAGAAATGGACTCTTCAATAGTTCTAGCATAAAAAAAGAAACAAAGAAAGTAGGAAAGAGATAAACTGGAAAATACGATTAAACAATTACAATTGATAAGATAGGTCAGCTTTGATTCTTTGCACTTATCCTCGATAGTTGCTTTGATTAGGCTGAATTCCTAATCCTGTAATTAGGATGTAACCCTAATTCTACCCCTTTTGATTGGCCTGCTACTCCATAGACCTTACTGTAGACCAGATGCTATATAACTCCATATACAGCAGCCAATGGTATCTAAGAAAGATGCATATAGTACCCACTGTGGATCCAGATGACATATGTAGCTCCCAATATAGAAGGCAATGGTGTCTACGAAAGACACCCATACTATGTGCTTGGAACTCATAGCGATTACTGAGCACCAGAATGGAAGTCGCACGCGTAACTACTACCGTGCCCATGCTACCTTTAGCTCCACCTATTGGGTCTTCTTATTACCTTGAACTTAAGCATAAGCATGCCACTCATCTCACTTTAGGCTAATGTGAGATCACCATGTGTCCATAGAAACTATAAGGAAAATGCTGTTGATACTGGCCCATCATCCAAACAATATCTTGTTGCACCCCTTATCTAAATCCCCTATGATTTGCATTTCTATTTGACTGATTACTACCATTCCTAGCATAAGCCCACCCTCATCTTACTTTAGGCTAATGTGAGACACCGTTTTGTCTAATAGGGAATGCTATATGGTACAAGTTCTACTTTCATCTTTGCTTATTAACTTAGATAAATTATAAAATAAACCTTTATTACCATCTTTACATTCTACGCTTATTAATTTATCCCAAGTCCTAAAATAAGAATCATTCTATTCTTTTTCTTATTATAACCTATGTTGTAATCATGCTTTTTTCTTATACCAAGGTCTAAGTGTGAAAATAGGCTTCTTTCATCTTTTACTCTTTTTCAGTTATAATTCTACGTTATAACTAAGCCAATTAATTAGTCCAATTCTAATCGTAACTAGGCATAATTTCAGTCCAATTTCATTTATATTGTAGTCCAATTCCATTATTTATTACCGTTTTTATAATTTACATCTTATTTTCTTTATTCAATATTCTTACTTATATAATCCATATCTGCGTTTAAATTATTCTAATACATACGCGAAGAAAAGTAGGAAGAAGAGAATAGACGCCTGCATAAAATCCAAAATGTTGAAAAAGATGTAACTAAGAAATAAATAGCAGTAAATAACTTAAATAATATAAATAAACTGTAAATAAATAAAAAGCTATGCTTAACACTAATAAATTATAATTAATTGAAAAAGAATAACTAAAAGGGAATAGACTGAAAAATAGATCTAAAACTGATAAAAAGGCTATTCCAAAATCGTAGTAAAGCTACAACTATCGGAAACCCTATTATTTTAAATGACTTAAAGAATCTTAAAATAATTACAATCAATCACCTTCGGTCCTAAGCTCTTTCCGGATCCACTTGGATTCGTAAAATAATTTAATTTATAATGATTTTCTCTTGGAAAAATTATTCCATTTAGGCTCCTTCCTAGAAAGGTGAACCCAACTAGAGAAAACCTAGAATGAGAAAAAGTGTTGGGTCCACGGGTCTATTTATAGGGATATAAGTGGATCTCAGACCATTGGATTTGGGATTGAGTAGGATGCAACCACGTCATAGGCTGAATAGGAGCCATCGGATGCAAAAATAGATGGACCGGATTGGTCAGAAGAATGAAAAAGATGTGATCAATAACCTCTGGAACGTTCGAATGAAAGAACCTTCGTTCGTTTGTAATTAGCAGTGGTGGGTCAACCAGGCGGTCGACCGCCTTGGTGCCTAAGTCGACGGACCGGTTAACCTGCCCTTATATTTTTTTCATCTTTTCCTTCTCGATTTTTGTTTAATTTATTTCTCATTCATAATAGCTTGGTTTCTGACGTTCTATATGTGGAAATTGACCAGAAAATTACCACGGACACAATGGTGCAACTCCTGTGCCTCAATCCTAGTAACTTTGCAAAGTTATTTTATTATTTAGTTACCTAACAAATTAATTATTATGGGTAAATTTCGGGTTGTTACAATTTATTTGAGCCAACATTCCTAAAGACATTTCAAAATCATTGGTGCTATGGTTTAATCCTTTCGATAAGGTACACAATCTCTCATACTCCAACAACCTTTATAACCCTCTGAATCCAAATAATTAGTTGTCTAACCCTCTGACAAGGTCGACATCCACTTCACATCTATAAAATCTATCACACCATATTTGAACCTAAGAAGGACGTTTGTTTTAACCTTTCGACGGGGTCAAGATTAACCCTTTTTAAAGGACAAATTAAGAGAATTTCATCCTAGTCAAGACGATAACTTTAGCGGGAGGTCTTATAAAGGTTCAACTATGGTAGAGGCCATTGTGTACCAACTCAACAAAGCCAAAAGGTTTCCATAATCGTGTACCTAAACCTTTTAGCCACGTCGAAAGGTCTGATTCGAAAGTCATCCATAAGGAAAGATACAAAGATAATTCCAAAGGTCATTAATCACTCTGTGCAATTCAGCTTAGCCCTTTCATTTGGAATAAGTTTGAGGTAGTGATAAAACATTTACTGATTTCCTTAAAGGTTCTATATACAACACTTTTCCATCATGTCCATCTATTTGGATTCTTTATGGTGTTGACCATAAATTTGGTTAACAACTTTGTACAAAAAATTAATTAAAATATATCTTTCTTGCATCTCATCCAAAATAGAGTTGTTAACTCTCTATTTTTCTTCAAGATCATCATATCGGGAACGCGCTTTCCTTAGCAAAGGAGCTACCCTCTTATAGTTAAAAGATGCTAAAGCTGAAGTGCTCCTATCCAGACTATGATATTTTTGAAATAGAGCATTGTGTTCCTTTATTAATTTGTCTAACTCTCTATATAACTTGTTAATCTCCACCTGTTTTCTCTTAAGTTTTGTGCTCTAGGTAATGTTTGACTTCTTCTTTATCTAAGATAGACGATTTATTACTAATTATGATCTTCGAAGTATAAGATATTCAAACAGGGAATTCCATACCTGTGAAACTGGAATAGAAGCTTGAGGAGCTTGTTCTTTCTCTTGAGGATCCTCAAGAATAATGGGAGAAGTTTCCTCCTCTAGAGGGGTAGATGGCGCAAGGGGCATTGGAGGCAAATCCTTACAAGGGTATAGCTCCTTTTTAGAAGATTTAGTTGGACTATCCCCATCTTTTTCTGGGGCATTGGAGGGACACCCTTTATCTCCACTAAGGCCACGACTTCCAGAGGGGTTCTCATCATTATCATCATCATCACCGCCATCACAATTGAGCCTAGTAATCATCATATTTCACCTTATGGTCCTCGTTTTTGTCATCCTCCTCTTTAGAATCAGATTCGATGTTAAAGGAGGGGATATCAAAAGATAGAGCTTTCTTGAAATCAACTGTCCCTTCTTCACCTCCGGGCTTAGAACACTGTCTAACTCACTCAATTTTGTCCATAACTTTTTTCGGCTATAATTGGGTCAAGTGAAGGAGAATCAAAATCAGGACATTTATCATGACTGTCAACGTAGGCAAGCATGAGGGCATCTTCATAATGATTCAGCATCATGAACCCCAAAGTGGTGTCGACAAAATCAGAAACATGCTTTTGGAAGCTAGAGAGGGTTTGAACAACCAGCTCAAGTGAAGCTCTAGCCTCTTGAATTTATCTTTTTACAGAGTATTCTTGGAAATTAAGTGAGCTTTCTCGTTTTCTGAGTGTTTTAGGGCAAGCTCCATTTCAAGTTTTCCATCAGAGGTAAGTTGATGGGCTTGCCTCTTTGCTTCAAGGTCTACTTCAATCTTGGTAAGGGAAGCCTTGATTCACTCCAACTTAGAGGAGGAGTCACTTTGAGCTGAGTCAATAAAGATAATTGATTTTTTAGCTCAACATTCTCCTCTTATAGCCTGGAGGATCCATAACAGATCCTGGAGACATGCTCATTAAGAGAAATCCAATCCCTAGAAATCTACAACAAGATAAGAAACACAAGTTGGCAATTGGAAATATCCAGTGATGATAGGATTAATTGGATAAGAACTTACCAAGAGTTGTTGCTTCAGGAGAGAGCGACGATTTTTTGCCAAATTTGGGCTAAATGGAGGCAAAGAAGAGGAATTGAAAGATTCATAAATAGAGGATGAGTTTGACGAGTTCATTGAAATTAGCTTGTAGAGAAGCGGAAGATGACGACTTCGGAAGGGCATGTGACTTAGAGGGTGCCTCAGAAAAGCAAGTTGCTTTTGTTCCAGTGTGGCTGGAGAATTAGAAATTATAATATGCAGAAAGGGAGCAGGTGTAGGTGGAGTTGTCTCCACTATGTCTTTTGGAGCTTCAACAGTTGGACTCTTTTAAACTTCCTCAAGAGATGTAAGCTCTACTTCCTCCTCCACATCAGTGAGCTTTGCTACTTTAGCTAGAGGAGCATCCTCGAGAGACATTGCCAATTTTCTTTTCGTAGATCTCCTAGAACTAGAAAAAGCCTTCAAAAATAATGAAACATCCGAAGATGATGAATGAGGAGCAGCATCACTTGAAGACTCAGCAGCCTTGGAAGGAGCTAAAGTAAATTTAACCTGATATAAAATCAGTCATAACAATTTAAGAATTTCATTGATAGAAAAAGGAGAATACCAAGTTAGCAGTATACATGAAATGTCAGAACGAATGAGTGACAATGAAGTAAAGTGTTCCGCATCGTCTGAAGAGAAGAAGCGTTTCCCACGAGAATTACGCATAAACGTGGGTGGAGTGCCAAGACTCCTTTGGCCGGTTGGTAGCAGAGAATGTTTCCTTAGATCCAAAAGAGTCAAGAGTGTCGATCTGCTCTTAAGATGTTCTAGAGTGGCAGTTAAAGAATTGATGATTCTATGTTCTACATTGCTAAGTGTCTTAGAGATTCATATAAAACAGATCAGAGATTAATTGACATAAAGCATGGAGAAAAGAAAAGACGACATTGGAATAGACTTAAGGGGAAAGGAAAAGGTCCCGCGGACATCCGAAAAGCACTTGACAAAGAAGATTTGGTTTTCCTAATCCCTAAACTTATTGATACCGTCTAATATCAATTTCTTATATACGTTAACTCTGAAGATTTGCTTGTTAGAGTTGTTCACTTTGCCAGTTTTGTCAAGGAGGTTAAAACTTCAGGGTTGAGCAAAGGAAGTCCGAATTCCAATGCTAGCATCCCAAGGGATGTGCGATGGGTGGATAAGAGATGGGTATATATATTAGAGTAAAGTTGTATTGGAATAACTCCAATACAAGATGGAAAGAGAGCAAGGATGCAAGAAATGAAAGAAAGCCACCATGCCATATATGGATTGCGGTGTATGCAAAATACCCCTCTGGAGGGTTGTCTATGGTATCATTAGATTTGGGAAGGATGGCTTCAACACCGGTAATGCCAAACTCCTTCAGTACAGAATATACTTCGCTTTGTGACTTTATGGAAGAGTGCTTGGCAGTAGCTTCATTCTTTGGAGAGATCATGGTTCTGCTAGGTGAAAACGTTTTAATTAAAAACCTTTAATCAATTATAAATTTAGATAGCAACCAAAATACAAAAGTAAATGAGTTTGCTTAAATAGGTTAAGCATGAAAACATGCACAAAGCTTTTAAAATGATGCAAAAATTTCAGTCAAAAACTAACAAATTAAGCTTTCGACCAAGTCAAAAGGTTTACACCTTGAGCTTTCGACAAAGTCGAAAGAAATATAGTAAAATCTTTTGGTGATGTCGAAAAGTTAACAAAGCAGAATTTCGACAATGTCGGAAAGAACAATGATCTCAGTTTTAACTGCTATACTTCTACAATATTCGAAAGTAAGCAAAAATGTATCTTCTTAAACTATCGACAAGGTCAAAAGGAAAAGATGAAATATTAACCAGTTCACTACCTTTCGACAGTGCCGAATGCTCTATGAGAATCTGGATCTATTCCAAGTGTAATCTAAAGTTAAGTGGCGAGATCTTTCCATATGATCAAAGTTAAGAGCCAAAAATTCCTAAGTAAACAAACCCATTAACAAAATTACTTTCATCTAGAATCGATCTAGTTCGATTTTGAAGAGGAATACAAAATTATCGATAGGTCAAAAACCGAGAATTGAAAGCTAAAATCTAAATTTAGAGGCCTTGAGTTTAAAATTGAACCCAATAAGGGGACTTTCCTATACGGAACACCATCGGCTTAAAAATCAAAAGCCACAGGTAGATGTTGTTAGAAACCGATTCAAAAAAAAAATGTGGAAAACCAAATCAAAATCAGATTCCGATTTCAGGTTTGGAAAATTGAAAATTTAAATCGAAAGCTGAAAAGGGAAAAATTAGACTAAGACTTATGGAGCAAATTCAAGAAATACCTTGTTGTAACAAATTGAGATTCAAAAAATTATAGGAATTTTTTTACTTGTACAATGATTTTAATTTCGAGTGAAAGAGAAATAAATATATGGGGTGCGCTATATAAGAAAAGTTGCCTAAATTCTTAACCGTTAGATTAGATTCGAGTGAACGTTCCAGATCAACATGGGATGTCCAAGAGGTGGAAAATTTATAGCTTTCGGCAAAGATGAATTTGGAAGTCAAGAGCATCCCTATGAATTAGGGGGCAAATGTTACTCCAAAAATCCACCTTCCGTCTAAGTTGGAGGGTCTTACAGCAAGAGACTAAAGAAAGAAGTTCAGATCACACCTTCCGAAGGGGTCGAAGATTTGCAGTTAGCAGTGTGTAGCAGTCCCAGACCTTACGGAGGGGATGAAGGGTTTCACTTCTCAACCTTCAAAGAGTTCTTACCTTTCAAAGAGGATGAAGAAGTCAAAGCAAGTGCAATCAACACTATAACGACCTTTTTGAAAGCATGGGTAAGCCTTTTCGAACCGGTTGGAACCCATCCAAGATACATTTTGACAATATCAAAAGGTTTACAAAGAAAGCAGCACTCACAAATCAACAAAGAGTGAAAGACAAACTTTTGACAATATAGAGAAAACACAATATTTAAAGAGCAACCTTCCGATAAGGTCGATGGGTTCACAACAACCAAGAGAAGAGAAATCTTCCGACGAGGTCAAAGGGATCACAGCAGCAAAGAGGGAAAACCCTTTGAAAAAATCGAAAGGTTTATAAAGGCAAAAAGTGAAGCATACCTTTCAACTAAGTCGAAAGGTCAAGAACAACAGATGAAAGGAAAACCTTTCGACAAATACGAAACGTTCAAAGTTGCATACAGAAGGGAGACCTTCCGATCCGATCGAGAGCGTAAAGCCGAAAGGAGGGCCGCTTGCATCAATAAATAAGACCCAAGGGGTCCTGTTTTGGTGATCTGGATTCCCTCATTCTGATCTTGTATTTTCTTAATCATGTCATTATAACCCTAATTGGGCACTAATTTAGGGATTTAATAAAATAGAGTTTTACATGGATAAAAAGGGAAGTCTTATGTTCTATTAATTACTTTACTGTTTTGCTTAAACATTGTCGGATTGGCTGTTAATTCTAGGTTCTAACCACCGAAAGCTTCTTGCTGATAAGGTCGACGGCACTCCTAATTCAAGTAGAGACTACAACCTTTCGAAGCCTTTAACCTTATAGCCTAAACCTCACGATAGGGTTAAAAGTGCTTGTGTTGTAAGATATCAATAACCTTTCGAAGATATAGTCCAGGTGGTCCAACCTTTCGACTTGATCGAAGGCTATCCTTTGAATATAAATACTTGAGTTTACAAGGCTTATTTATAGCGAACCATTCCCACACCTTTCGACATAAATCATAATACAGTTTATAACTAGTCTAACCTGTCAACAAGGTTGAAAGCTTCCACATATCTACAAAGGAACTTGATACTCTACATAAACTCCAAAATAAGGCAATCGTCCTAACCATTTGATAGAATAAAATCCAAATTCAATCTAAACCAAGGAGGAAACTCTTGAAGAGAGTCTCACACTAACTCAATAGAGCCGGAAGGTTTCACAATCAAGCACCTAAACCTTTCAAAGTCGTCGAAAGTTCTGATTCGAAGGATACTTACAAGTGAGATTACAAAAATAATCCTTAAGGGTATCACGCCCTTCATTTAAACCAGACTAACTACACTACTTGGAATAACTTTAGGGTGTTGACCATAAATTTGTTTAACTGTATGATTATAGATCTGAATATGGATGGTATTGAAATTTTGACCATTACCAAATTTCACAAGTCTAAAGTGATAAAGCTTTGGCTAAGAGAATTGGTGTAAATCAACCAGGATGATAGAGTTAGGTGTATGCCCTAGGGCAATTATATAATTTTTTTAACATAATCTAATTCTATAACCGATATTATTTGAAATATAAAGTGTTTTCTTCCTATATATATTTGATTTGATGTAATATGTTTATTAAATAATTAATTTAATTAAAAGTATATTTAATAGAAAGTCCATAAGGAGTATGTTTTGTGATAGTAGTTACAAAGTGTTGTAACTATGAATAAGTTATCATAGTGAAAATAAATATACCATTTTAGATATTCCTAGTCAAGATGTATCGAGACTGGAAATGGATACATCTGTTGGGAGTATATAACACTCTCTAAATGTTTCGCAGTGTATTACTTATGACTACTGGAGGGCACCAAGAAGTGACATATAGCTATTGGATAACTATGAAATAAATCACTCGATAGTTTTCTGTTCGTTAATAAATCTAAGGTTAAACAGAAAATATTGATATGATAAAATTATACAGTTCCCTTGACTTGAGAGTACCGTTGATCTTAAATATGGAACCTCCACTTTGATTAAGTTAAACAATGGCGTGGCATCCATCGAATGACTATAGTTGGGTTGTGTGGAAGCATTGAAAGGAAACACTTTTCAAGAAAGGATTCGTCTCCTCCGTTATATGAGGTTAGTATCAAGGTGAACTGAATTCTACATGAAGTCAAAGAATTGAACTATAGAATTTCAACTAATAATAATTTTTATTATTTAACCAAGGATTTTGTGTTCAGATTATAGAGTTGAATAAGGATGATGTTGGAATTTTGACTGTTACCAAATTCCATAATTCCAAAGTGATATAATATTAATGAAGTGAATTAGGATAAATAATTGTCACAATCAGGTAACATTTAATAAAGTACAATTGGATTTTATCGAAACCCAATAAGCGATAAATTTGACCAAAATGTCATACCACCTGCTAAGTGACATGTGAATGTCAGTATTCGAACAGTTCCATATTAATCACTGACCAAGTTTACACCAAACGAGTCACACAGCCGAAATGATGAATGTTCCTTTGAGCAAACGAATTAGTTAATTTTTCATTGTTATAAATTAATTAATATTTGTGAAATATTAGTTATAAATTTGATTTTGGTTTGATAAAATAATACTAAATGTATATGTAATATTTATAAATAGATTAACAGACATATGATATCAATAAGCATTTAAATTAGATTTAAATGAAAAATATTTATTCGAGCCATAAATAGGCTTAATGCCCACAAAAGGGGCTATTTTCTCATCCACAGTAAGGGCAATATGCGACTATGTGATGATCCTAAAAAGGCATTGAGACTATGGGCTAAGATAGAAGAGAATCGCTAAGAGGCAATGACGGATCTTGATCCTAAAATTTCTCTAAATTCTCCTCTATTTAAGCATCTCTATCCTCACTCGTTTTAGATCCTTTTTGAGCCTCCACAACCTCCCTAGATCTGGTCAAACTCTTCCCCATCATTTCTCTAATTTCTAAGCTTAAATTAAATCACCTTCGATGACCGATGGTCATCAAGTCAGGGACTAACACTCTACTAGATTGGATTCAGTCCAAGAAGCAAACATCATCATTTCAAGGTGCTTTCATAGGCATTGGATACAAGGTATATTTCTAATCTATTAAGATTATCCACATATATATAATGTTTATATCATATATTATACATTGATAGTTAGGCGATGATTCAAATATACAAATATATTGTCTCATTTAGGTTGGTTGTTTGTTTATAATTTTTTTATCATTTATATACCCTTAATGTTGGCTCGAACAATTAAAAAACCATTTTTTATTTATTTTAATATACAATACCAAACTATACATTTAAGCTTTACAAATTTAATATTACATCTTACTATATGAAAAATGAGATTTTATAATTTTATATAAGAAGTATTATATATAACTTTTGGCAGAGACAATATAACTCAAATATATATATATATATATATACTATTTTTAAATATTATTTTAAATTTATTAACTTATAAATTAATTCTCTAAATACATATGTATTCAATATATTTTGGTTTGAATGAATACTAATATAAAATATATAATACGTTAATTATTTACTTAATTATTTGCTACAGATATTGAAAATTGGTGGGTAAATACTAATGTTGGTTTGGTTACTGATGTTGAGGCAGTTTGTGAAACTGATATTGAGGCTATTTGTGATGTAAACTCTGATAAAATCTAAGGCCATGATCAATTGAAATGTCATACTACCAATATTACCACTCCTACTATTAAGCCAATTATGCGACCTTCTATTGCCGCTCTAGGGCCTGTGGAGGTTGCTAACCGGTCATCCTTATACTGTAGTCTGCGGAGAAATGCTAGTGATTTCATGCCTCGTAGCTCTGAAATGGTTGAAAACGATGGAATTATGGAATCTCCAACCGAGGTGATTATGGTGGGGGCCGAATTTTAGATGGAATACATGGTAAGATTTTCTTGGACTCTTACCCACTGTATTCCGTATTAAAGGTGCACTGTGGAAAAGTTTGGAAAATTAGAGGAGGACTCCAGGTCCATATGGACAGATCTATTTTCTTCTTCAAGCTCTTGAGGCCTATGGAGCGTCTTCGAGCCTTAGTGTGGACCCACTCATTATTATAGGCAAGCCCTTTATTGTTAGTACTTGGAGTCCATCTGTTGATATGCTAGGAATCTAGTATTATCTATTCCACTTTGGACTTATTTTCATATATTCCTTCTATTTTGCAACCATTGATTGGTTTGAATTGTCTAGCAAATAATATTAGGAAATTGAAATGCTTTGATGCTAATACTGTTGCAAGGGAAAAATTTGTGTATGTTAAGGCTCTGATCAAAATTTTCCCAAATAAGCCCCTTCTGGATAAGATTAAGGTTAGAGTTACTTAGTGATTTATTACTGAGGTTGTTGTACGGTATTGATGGAAACCTGATATTTACACGTCCTTTCAGTCCTTTGGACATCTCTTAGTAACATGCTCTCGAAGGTCTACCGTTGCTCTTTTGGCTCCTTTGCAAATATCTGGTAGGATCCCACACCTAACACCTCCTATCTTGAAGCGGAACCGAAGCATCCTCAGGTCATGCCCCTGCCTCTTCCTATTGATCATGAGGAGACGGTTGACTTGGAAGCCTCTTCTGATAAGGAGTCATCATCTAATGGTATTTACTAGTGCTTGGATGAGCAATCTTGGGTTCATAAACCTTCAGAAAATGAGATATTCTCGTAGGAGTGATACTTACTATAAGTTTATGAGTGACGCTGATGGTGACAGTAGGCATTTATACTATCATATTGAGGGTGAGAGTATTGAACTTATTAAGGAGGGTGAAGTAGGTAAGGGTGAATAAGTTGTTATTCTATGATACCACTTGGGATAGAGACTTCACTTTTAAACATCCGAATGTGTGCTGTGTTTCTAATCTAGCTTTTCTTTTCTCTGGCTATGTTCTTTTCATTAGTTCAAATGATGACAGTGGTAGATTCTCCTCTTTTGAGGAGGGCTAGACATGCAGTTAGTAGTCTAGGTATGCTGTCTAAATCTTGTGCTTTTTATTTTTATTAGTAGCAGTTGAGGTTTTTTTTCTATCTTACTCCTCGTATGTATGTGTAAGTGGTGTGACCACTATAAACCCATGATAGCGATTATGTGCTTGTATAGGACACCTATTTTTTAATTGTTTGATAAAAGTGGCACGGTTCACTATAAAAATGGCTAGCCTTGCTTAAAAAATATTTTAAATTTTATAAAATCAAATTAGTATCAAATAGAATTTAAACAAAATAAAAGTAATTTTTTTATTTATTTTTAAATATTTTAAATAACAACCGAATATTAAAATAATTTTTACAATTACCTTATAAATCATAAATTATGTTTTAAATATTACAACATATAAATATCAGTAAGATTTTTTATTGGAATTTTAAAATTTAAAATATTTTTCTCAAATGATTTTATATAATTTCTTAAACAATATCCGTGCGCTTATCTATTTATGACATATTTCAAAATTTAAAAAGAATCTTTTCTATCGTGCGTAATATCTAGTATTTGTATATATTCTAATACATATATTATTGTATATTTTAATAGTATTAATATTATTTATTTATTATTATATCATTTGTAAGCATATATGTAAATATATACTTAATATATACATATGCATTTAAAAAGTTATATATATATTGCTTTCAACCTTAAAAAATTATTTATATATAATTTATTAATATTTTACATTATGCATATATATAATTATATAATTACAAATTTAAAATTTTATGTATATGTTTATATAGGCATGTATTTATGTGTATATATATGTATATGTATATATACACACTTAGATAAAATTATTTAAATAAAATATAGTATTTATGTTTACATATATGCGTAATAGACACACACACACAAACGTATATAATTATAAAATTTTGAATATATGAATTGAATATATAACCATACATTTGGACAATATATTTATGTATTAGATGAGCTAACAAGTTTATTACGCTGTAAATCACAGCATTTACATAACAGCATGTTCTACCTTACACATATTGTTATATTACAATTGCACGCACTTATATATGTATATGTGTATGCATGTGTGTTACATATATATATATATATATAATATAAAATAAATTAATTGGTACAATATCATTTTATAAATTTAAATAAAACGAAATTTTTATCTAAAATAAATTTAGAAGTAAATAAATTAGACTTCAGAGGCCCAATAACGCTCCAAAATGGCAAAAAATGACGTTTACCCATTATTGCCCTACGGGCTAGCCCAGTTCTAATAATAGTGTTATAGCCAAATAGCCCAGCTATGCTGTCTAATCATTCATGTCAGGATTGGGTTTGGTTGATCTAGTATTCTGCCCTACCTCGCTGTCGGTTTGGCTTGAAAAATATATGAGCCCAAAGGTTAACCCTAATAGAAAAAGTCTAGTTTAAATTGGGTCTTGGGCTAATTTCAAATTGTTTGAAAAATAAAAATGTAAAATTTTAAATTTTAAATAAGATACATGTTATCTCGCCTTTTGGCAAGGAAGTGATACCAAGGAATTGGCTAGAAGCCAAAGGCAGTTTTTCCCGAAGACCGGTTATACACAGGTTTCTTATGGACATCGATGAATTTTGTCCGAGTCCGGATCAAGCTACATTTGAAAATACATGATGAGAAAAGCTATAAAGACCAAGTTTCCAAATTTCATGTCAATCCGAGTTCTATGCTCAAGATATGATTGATGCAAGCTAAAGACATCATCTCAATTGCATTCATCAAAGCGCATCATTTCGTATCCATCAACTAAAGAGCCTTGTTCGAATCCATCAAGCTTCGGTAGGTGACCTTGGTTCATATCAATCAAGTAATCGTTACTTCGTATCCATCATGAAACCACTGTTCGTATCCATCAAGGCCAAGCAAAGCCGCAATCTATTCGTATCCATCACATCATCAGTCGTTTCTATCCATCAAGTTGGAACAACTTCGATCGATACGAACAAGACAACACAGTCGATGCGAACAGTTCAACTTAGATCGACATGAGCAGAGCCGCAACACTCGATACGAATAAGGCAACACATGTGATCGATATGAACAAGGCAGTGCGATCGATCAATAAAAGCAGAACAATTAAGATCGATACGAACAAGGAGAAAACCTTAGAATGACTCGGTCAAATTAGCATCGAAAGTGGAGCGATCCAAAAATAAAGCGCCACGTCAACTTGCAGGCACGTGCTCAATATCAATTCGAGCTGATCGATATGAACGTATCGATTCGAACAAGACAACCTACGGTAAAACGCGAGCTTGCATCGTTCATAACTCACAATCTACAAGTCCAAATGCTATGAAATTTTCATAGGAGCTTACGTATGACCTAAGGAATGTTCATGCCAAGTTTCGACTCGATTAGGTCAAATATTGATCGATACAAATTCATTCATATCGATCATGGGTCGAGACGAAATCGCGTAGGATCAATCGCGTGGGCCCACTCACGTGCCAGTAGAGGTTGCCCGAGATATGAGCGAGATATCTGCATCTTACGCCTATAAATAACACCCTAGAGCCTATAGAAAAAGGATCTTTTGGCTATCCATCGTCCAGACACTGCCGAAAACATTTTCGCACTACAAGGCTGTTGTTGTACTCGAATTTCATCACTGTAATCCAATGTAATTAGTTGTAATCAGCAAGCAAACATCAATCAAATCATCAATTTCATATTGGACGTAGGCCATATGCCGAACCAATCTAAATCCCTGTGTTTCTGGATCTTTTTCTTATCTGTTTTTGAAGTGTTTGTTAGTTAATCCTCTTTTTACAATGCTATTCTTCATTTTTATCTCTTCAAATATTTCCAAAGAGTTTTGTGCCCAATTTTGGTACAAACACTTTGGTGCTTTCACTGAGAGAACACAATTATTCTCCTGCTCTTCGGATCTACTATCAATATCGTATTGCATAAATCCAAGAAGAAGATCCAGATCTCAAAGCTTAAAGTTTTTCCATCCTATTCAGTTTGCATCTAATCTAGGAAAGGACTTCGCCATCTACCATGGTTAGCTGAAGGACCGCTTCTACAGCTGCAGATTAGGAAGGACGGGACAAACATAATCTCATACAACTGCCTCCATCCAATCAAAATTCTGCCGGACCATCAGATCTGCAAGGCCCTGTCACCAGGGTAGAGTTTTAACTATTGATGCAAGAGTTCACTCAGAGCCGTCAGCAAGTCACCCTACAGCTGCGTGCAAATGCAGAATTGACTAATCAGCTAAACCGCCAAAGGCGTAGGAGGTCTAGGAGGGATCAGGTCTCCTACTCATCCATAGAGAGTTCAGCCTCATCCGACTAACATCATAGATCTACACGCCCACTACTAGATGTAAGTTACACCAAACATCAACCTACTGTAAACACTGGACAACCAAGAGTTAGCCCATCAACCAGCTACTAGAATGGACCCTCCTCCTAGGGAGGTACTGTTCGTTATTATACCATAGACAACCGTGCTACTACCGCCATTGTTGAACCAGGAGTGATGCCCAAAATCAATCAGATCTGAACCATCGTTAGCATGGACGTACTCCCAAACCCTACGACCTCGAAAACTTGAAATCAAGGAGGTGAGACATGGACCGTCGACCGCGTCCGGCCGAGCCTCGCATTGAGGAACCCGACCACACCTTGGCTCAACATGCACAAAATATCTAGATGCCAGATATACCGACGATGATTCGTCAGATGATCCGTGAAAGTCAATGTCTCAATAATGACGGCAAGGAATCTATCGAAGTCATACGCCTTTTACTGATGACGTACTATATGCTGAACCACGTCGACGATTCAGGATGCCAACTTTACCGTTTTATGAAGGAAGTTCTGATCCCAATCAACATATCCTGAAGTATAAATGGTTGATGAATGCTGCAAGAGCTGATGATGCAGTTTAAGTTCGTAGTTTCCCTATTTCCCTAAGGGGCATAGCCACTATGTGGTTTACTCGTTTACCACCTCGATCCATTTCTTGTTCTGATCAGTTAGCAACAAAGTTTGTAGAACGATTCCGTATGCATATTACGAGGCCTAAAGATGTTAATATTCTTTCTAGTGTCACTCAAGCTCCTGGAGAGACACTCAGACGTTACTTAGGGAGCTCTCATGCTGTGTGTGCAGATATAAGCAATCACAATGACAACTCTATCCTGATGGAATTGACTAAGGGGATTGATCCTGATTCTGAGTTTGAAAATTGGTTGGCTGGGAAGCCTCCTGCGTCAGTGGACCGTTTCTATTCCAAAGCAGCCCAGCTTTGAGAAGGGAGGATGCGAAACAGTCTAGGAAGAAGGATGCCGCATGGCCTAGTGGTGAAGAAATTCAGAGTAATATTCCTGTTAAACAAACTGGAGAGAGTTCCGAAAAAATGCAATTGAATATTAAGAACAAGCAAAATCAGCAGAGGAACAATGGAAATTAAAATAAATAATAAGATCAAAATCGTGGGCCACGACGTAGAGCTCCTATTTTCGATAATTATACTCCATTGAATACGTTGCTGGAGAATGTGTATTTGCTGACCTGCAATACTATTTAATACAAGAAGCCTGCTCCGAAGCCATCATCAGAGAAACAAACCAAAATTGGGAAGTTTTGCAGATTTCATGAATGTTATGGCTATAATACAAATGAGTACCGTCATTTACAGGATCTCGTTAAAAAGCTGATACCTGAAAGGAAGTTGGATCAATTTGTGCGGGCACCGCAGTCAGGAGGTGCGGGCCCATTGAATCAAAATCATGCTCCAAACTAGGTAAGATAGGAGGAACCTGCTCGTACCGTTAGGTGGTTAGTGATAAACACTGTTAGTTGTGGTCCTCAACCAACAGACCAAAGCTGGAAGGAAATGGAGTAGTATGCCAGCTCTATTAGGCATGCAGACTTTGAGTGTTGTAGTTGTGTTGATGATGGGGCTCTGGCCAAACAACAGAAGACGATGACCGATGATATCATGTTTTGAAATAGAGACGCTGACAAGGTCGAATCCCCCAATATCTTTCCACTGGTCATATCTGCTCAAGTAGAGCCTGCTTGGATGAAGAGGATCTTGGGTGACAGTGGAAGGTCTGTGAATATTTTGTTTAAGCAAGCATATGATCAAATGAAAATGAAACCTAAAGACTTGAAGCCTTGTCAATCTCGCATTCATGGCTTCAACGGGAGTGCAACTATATCCACTAGAATAGTGGATCTACCAGTGGAGTTGGGAGTTTGAGAATGCCGGAGAGTTTGGATATTGCAGTTTGTTGTGTTGGACGTAGACTCCCCTTACAATGCTTTCTTTGGTCGACCGCCCCTTGCTGAATTCAAGGCAGCCATTGGCGTATGGTGTTTGACTCTGAAGTGTCCCACTGATTGTAGAATTGGAATCGTTCAAGGAGATCAGGCTGCTGGGCGTGCCTGTTATGTTGTTGATCTGCGCGAGGCGCGGCGAAAGGAGAAAGGAAAGGGCGTAGAGGAATCTCTCTGCGTCCATTTTTCTGATAATTGAAAATCGATGCCTGGTCCCAGGCCCGGGTACCCCAATCAGTTCCAAAAAGATCTTGACCCGAGAGATAACGAAAGCGAAGATGAAAGTAGAGACAATCAAGCTTCTCCGGTTGAATTGACAATCGATGTCTCGATCGATGATGATGAAAATTCTAAAACGATAATGATTGGGTCTCAGTTAAGCCAACAAAAGCAAGAGTAATTGGTTGAATTTCTCTAGGCAAACCTCGACGTATTCACCTGGACGCATTCTGACATGTGTGGGATCTCGCCGGACATCGCAAGCCACACTTTGAATATTGATCCACGACATGTCCCTGTCAAACAAAAAAGGCGTGGTATGGATCTAGAGAGATTTGCCACCCTTAAAGAAGAGGTAGAAAAGCTTAAAGCGAATGGATTTATCAGAGATGCATTATGTTATCTCATTTTTGGTCAAAACTGGAATATCAATGTTGTGTGCATTTCCACCACGACCGAACCAAGAAGAAGCAGCCAGCAAGCGTACATAAGTCTAGGATTTCACTCAAGGTTCAAATATAAAAGTTCATTCGATGAAACAATGCGAGAGTCCATTCGACACTCCAACACTCAAGCCCATTCGGCAGTATGAAACAAGATCTCATTCGGCATTCGAAATACCATGATTCATCCGGCATTCCCAATGCCGAAGTCCATTCGGCATTCCCAACTCCACTGCCGAGCCAAACCTCAGCCTCCACCTCTCCACGCCAATGCCGAACCAACCTCCCCCCCAAACCATACCGAACCACCTCTCCACTTCCTTGCCGAACCACCATACTCCTACCACCGGACCAAAGCCCTACCGGTCCAACACCACTCCCTGCATAGCCTAACCAAGCTCCATCCACTCACCACCGGATACACCTTCACCGAACCAACGTCCCACCGGACCAACTCCACTTCCATGAACTACCGAACCAAGCCCTTGCCGAACCAAAGTTGCCAGTCCAGATTGCATCAGCCCAGGCCCGCCAGCAGCTATATACATCCAAGACCTCTACCCCCAGCCTCACTCTATAAATAGAGGTACAGGGGTACAACAATGGCAGACAAGTTTGAGAGCTCAAGCACGGAAGGAACTTTCAAACAACTTTCATATACTTGTATACAAAGTATTGTACTTATAATCTGAAGTAAAAGAGGAGAATAACATATAAAGTGGACGTAGACACGTTCTGGCCGAACCACTATAAATCTGTGTGTCTTTTACAGTTTAGTCCCTGCTTTTTACATATTTGCATAAATCACCCAAATCGCTAAGAACTACATATAATCAACTAAATCGCACGACTTTGGGGGTGTTCGCCCATTTTTTGCACAAACATTTTGGTGCTTTCATTGAGAGTTGAACTCAAGGACCTACCGCTTGGAAGTTGAATTTGAGAGTTTAGAGATTCAGATTAGAAGAGTCATGGCGAGACAATCAAGCAGAAGGCCAAGGCCAGAGGAGAGTCAACAGGAAAGGAGTCAAGAGGTTTCCTCAGGAGCAAACCAAGCTTCAGCCTTCATCACCAGGGATGAGATGGAGGCTATGATGAGAAGACAAGAAGAGATGATCCAGAACTTGCTTCAGCAAATTGGGCAACTTGGAGCACAAAACCAAGGAGCAACTGGAGTTCAGAACGGAGCAGGACCATCTGGCGTAGCACCAAAGCTAGGGGGCACTCACGCAGAGCATGTTGATCCGACCCCGGGAAGAGAGATGGGGGCATCCGACCCACCTGGTAGCGATAGAGGAATGAACGTTCAGCCAGGGAGGCATACACATGAAAACTCCCGCGGACTCGGGGGGCAGGTCGAAGGCAGTGAACGAGGACTACAGCTTGGAGACAATGACAGATTATCAGAGATGGTTAGAAGAGCTATGAGAGGCGGTTTAGTAAACAGAGACTTGAAAGATGTAAACATGAGTCCTTTTTCTTCTGCGATTAGGATGGCTAGGAACCCACCAGAATTCAAGCTACCATCAATAGAGATGTACGATGGGAGGACAGACCCTGCGGTCCATCTTACTAAGTATATGAGGCACATGGAAGTGCTGGGGGCATCACAGGAGATCATGGCCCGGTGCTTTCCACTGTATTTGACGGACATTGCAGCGTTATGGTTTAGGCAACTGGAGAGCGGCTCCATAGGAACGTGGTCAGATTTAACTGAGAGATTCATGAGGCAATTCAGGGTTCATATTGCGAGACCCAAGAATGTGATGACTTTGGCAACCTTGAAGCAGAAAACTGGAGAGACTTTGAGGAGCTTTCTAACGCGATTTAATGCGGCGGCAGCATCAGTGGATCGACCAGATCCATCTATGGTCATGATGGCGGCTGTATCTGGAATAACTGATAGTACAGAGTTCAAGAATTCATTAACCAAGGACCCGCCTATGAATCTGGGAGAGTTCAATCATGAGGCTGAAAAATTTATGCGTTTGGAAGATGCTAGTGCAGAAAGAGAGGAAGAAGATGACGTTTACGCAATCAAGAGCGGAAACCCACCTGGAAAGGGTGCGGAGACTAGCAAAGGAAAGAGAAAGGCTGAGGATAATGATGACAGGTCAAAGCGGCAAAGGAGGGAGCCGCGATTCATCACTCACACTGAGCTGAACGAGAGTCTGGAATGAATTTATCAGGATACCAAGGGGCAGGTTCCGTATCGTAGACCAATGCGAAGGGATCCAACCTCTGACGAAAGAAAATCAGATAAGTTTTGTGTATTCCATGAATTAAACGGTCATAACACTAATGATTGTAGGCATTTGAAGGATGAGGTGGAAGGGCATATCAGGAACGGTATGCTCCTTCAGTATGTGAGGAGGCGAACTCCAGCAGTGGAGCCAGAGCGATCACCGTCTACATCGGCTAGAGGTGACCCTGGATCGGGGCACCGTTTGATTATCCATTGATTGCTTGATTAAAATAACGATGAACAAGTTGTAAACCTCTCGCTAACACGGTTAAATCATTTACACATGTGAGCGATCGCGCACGATCCATAGGCATGCTCTGAATGACTACCAGCCGCGTTATAGTAAGAGTTTACGCTTTGACATCTTCATTCTGCGTTTTGCTTTGATTTTGATTTGAACATTTAAATTCTTTCTGTTTGGACATTTCTGCTGTAAGATTCATATGATTATATCTTTAACATTTACAATTCCATGGAAAAATTACTTGTATGCCCGTGGATCGCGAACGGTCCACGAGCACCTCTTGCATGGCAGCGAACTGCCGAAGTCTTTGATTCGGAAACTCCCCCAAACAATAACTCCGGCACTGATATTATTAAGTCCCCCCCAGGCACACTCATTCGCCTCGAACGGCACCCGACCTCAAACGGTCACAACTCGCCTCGAACGGCACCCGACTTCGAACAGTCACAAACTCGCCTCGAACGGCACAACTCATCTCGCCACAAATGGCTCGATCGCGAAAGGTTGCCATTTGAGGTCCACCTCCTGACCGCCAACAGTCGCACCTTACCACGAATGGCTCGATCTCGAACGATCGTCATCCGAAGTAAGGCGCTTGACCGCGAACGGTCCCATTTCATCTTTTGCCGCGAACGGCACCGGCCGTGAACGGTCACATTTCACCCCAAGTGGCTTGATCGCGAACGGTCGCCATTTGAGGTCCGCCCTCTGACCGGGCTCGGTCGCACTTTACCTCGAATGGCTCGATCCCGAATGGTCGTCATTTGAAGTAAAGCACTTGACCGTGAACGATCACATTCCACCGCAAATGACTCGATCTCGAACGATCGTCGCATGGATTTAGACGCTTGACCGCGAACGGTCGCACTTCACCTCAAATGACTCGATCACGAACGGTCGTCATTTGAAGTTAGACGCTTGACCATGAACGGCCGCGCTTCATCCCAAATAGCTCGATCCCGAACGGTCGTCATTTGGGGCCATATAAAATATCAAGCTCTTTACAGGTTGTCAACAGGATATGAACATCCAGCTCATGGCATTACAAAACACGCCTTCCTATCGCAAGGCATGTTTTGGGGGGCAAAGTGTTATCCCATTTTTGGTCAAAACTGGAATATCAATGTTGTGTGCATTTCCACCACGACCGAACCAAGAAGAAGCAGCCAACAAGCGTATATAAGTCTAGGATTTCACTCAAGGTTCAAATATAAAAGTTCATTCGGTGAAACAATGCGAGAGTCCATTCGACACTCCAACACTCAAGCCCATTCGGCAGTATGAAATAAGATCTCATTCGGCATTCGAAATACCATGATTCATCCGACATTCCTAATGCCGAAGTCCATTCGGCATTCCCAACTCCACTGCCGAGCTAAACCTCAGCCTCCACCGAACCACCACCTCTCCACGCCAATGCCGAACCAACCTTCCCCCCAAACCATACCGAACCACCTCTCCACTTCCTTGCCGAACCACCATACTCCTACCACCGGACCAAAGCCCTACCGGTCCAACACCACTCCCTGCATAGCCGAACCAAGCTCCATCCACTCACCACCGGATACACCTTCACCGAACCAACGTCCCACCGGACCAACTCCACTTCCATGAACTACCGAACCAAGCCCTTGCCGAACCAAAGTTGCCAGTCCAGATTGCATCAGCCCAGGCCCGCCAGCAGCTACATACATCCAAGACCTCTACCCCCAGCCTCACTCTATAAATAGAGGGGCAGGGGTACAACAATGGCGGACAAGTTTGAGAGCTCAAGCACGGAAGGAACTTTCAAACAACTTTCATATACTTGTATACAAAGTATTGTACTTGTAATCTGAAGTAAAAGAGGAGAATAACATATAAAGTGGACGTAGGCACGTTCTGGCCGAACCACTATAAATCTATGTGTCTTTTACAGTTTAGTCCCTGCTTTTTACATATTTGCATAAATCACCCAAATCGCTAAGAACAACATATAATCAACTAAATCGCACTACTTTGGGGTGTTTGCCCAGTTTTTGCGCAAACACATTATATCCAGAATGGGTGTCTAATCCGGTACTTGTCCGAAAGCCGAATGGAAAATGGAGAATGTGTGTTGACTACTTGGATCTAAATAAATCTTGTCCTAAAGATAGTTTCCCACTTCCCAGAATTTGATCAACTCGTAGAATCAACAGTTGGACATGAACTCTTATCCTTCATGGATGCATATTCTGGCTACAAACAGATACCCATGCACTTACCTGATCAGAAACATACTAGCTACATAACTAATCTGGGACTTTACTGTTACATGGTCCTGCCATTCGGAATCAAGAACGCCGGTGCTACTTATCAACGATTAGTCAATCAGATGTTCGCTAACCAGATCGGAAAGGCCATGGAGGTATATGTGGATGACATGCTTGTGAAGTCGCGTTTTTCCACTGACCATATCAGAGACCTAGAATCGATGTTCAACATCCTCTAAGAGCAAAAATGAAGCTCAACCCGTTGAAATGTCATTTTGGAGTCGCATCTGGAAAATTCCTTGGATTTATCGTCAATTCTCAAGGAATCAAAGCTAATGCTGAAAAGATCCGTGCAATCAGAAATCTTGAAACTCCAAGGACCATAAAGCAAGTTCAAAGCTTCAATGGGAAAGTAGCTACACTATGCAGATTCATTTCGAAATCCACCGAAAAATGCATCCCTTTCTTCGATCTAATCAGGAAAGGAAAATGTAACTTCGAATGGACTGCAGAATGTGAAGGCGCATTCCGAGCACTGATTCAACATCTCTCCACATAGCCTATTTTGTCAAAGCCTATTGATCACGAGAAGTTGTATAACTGCTTGGCGGTATCAGAGAATGCGATCAGTGCTGCCCTAATTCAGGAGGAAGACCAAGTGCAAATACCAGTCTACTATGTTAGCAAACAACTAACTAGAGCTGAGAGAAATTATCCAAAACTAGAGAAATTGGCTTATTGTCTTATTATTGCTTCAAGGAAGCTCCGACCTTATTTCTAGGCTCACCCTATCACTGTATATACCGACCAGCCATTACGATAGGTCCTTTCGTGGCCTGAGACGTTTGATAAGTTACTCAAATGGAATATCGAAATGAGCCAGTTTGATATTACATACACTCCGAGGCGAGCCATTCAGGGACAAGTCCTAGCGGATTTTATAGCTGAATTTACTATCTCAGAGGACTTTCCCGAAACTAGTGAATCTCCTAAATATATATGGAAGCTGCATACTGATGGTGCATCAAACGACCGATGCTCGGGTGCTGAGGTTGTGCTTGAAACCCCAAGGGTTGATGTATATGTTATGCTCTAAATTTTGATTTCCATGCGACCAATAATGAAGCCGAATATAAAGCCTTACTAGCTAGATTGAAACTCTCCAGAGATTTGAGAATTATTTCTCTGGAGATTTATTGCGACTCGCAATTGGTGATATGTCAAGTACAGGGAGAATACCAGGCCAAAGACCGGAGGCTGGCTACTTACCTTGCTCGGTTTTAGGAAATAATCAATCAGTTCGATTATTATGCTATCTATTGCATACCCCAAGAGTGCAATTAGAAAGCTGATTCCTTAGCAAAGTTAGCTAGCACTGGTGAAGCACAACAAATGGGACTCGTTCCTATGGAGACATTATCTTCCCCAAGTGTCGATCGGATGAAAATAGACTAGATATTGGAAATTGTTCCTGACAAGGAGTCATAGATGACTCCATTCAGAAATTACCTCGAGCATGGGATCCTACCGGAGCGCAGGAGTGAAAGAAACCAAGTTCTTCAAAAGGCTTCATGATTCACTATTTAGGATGGGGTTATGTACAGAAGAGGGTACTCTTTTCCTTTACTCTGGCGTATCGCTCACGATGAAACTAAGCGAGTGTTACATGATGTACATGAAGGAGAATGTGGCAATCACACCGGCGGGCAAGCTCTTTCTATGAAAGTACTCCGCAACGGATATTTTTGGCCCATTGTAAATCGCGATGCATCAGACTATGCCAAGAAATGTGATAAGTGCCAAAGACACGTTCGGATTCCAAGTACTCCACCTATTGAGATAATTCAGATGGTCAGTCCATGATCATTTGCAATATGGGGCATTGATATTATTAGCTCTCTATCTCTAGCCAAAGGTGATGCGAACTACGCTATCGTCGTAGTTGATTACTTTACAAAATGGGCTAAAGCTGAACCTCTTGCTACCATAATGACGAAAAAAGTGATCAACTTTGTAGTGCACAATCTTATCTATCGATTCGGTCTCCAAAGTACCATCATCACTGATAACGGAACCCAATTCGACAGTGTTGAATTTGGAGATTTTTGCCAATGGTTTGGCATTTAGAAGAAATTCTCCACAGTTGCACACTCTCAAGCGAATGGACAAGTCGAAGCTGTGAACAAAGTTATAAAGTCTATTTTGAAGAAACAACTGGAAAAGGCCAGGGGCAAGTGGGTCGATGAACTTCCTATGGCTCTATGGGCTTACTGAACAACCCACAAGTCCACGACCTGTTACACTCCGTTCTCTCTTTCCTATGGTTTAGAAGCTTTCATTTCAGTCGAGATGGAAGTACCTTCTCATCGTGTGACATATTATGATCTGAAGATGAATGCAATACTCCTTGCTGAATCCCTTGACTTATTAGATGGGAAGCGTAAAGAGGCTGACTTGAGGGAAGCCGCATACTGGAACCGAGTCGTCCGATTATACAACGCCAAGGTCCGCCCGCGAACCTTTGAACTCGGCGATCTCATCCTTAAGAGAGTTTACCCGGTTCCTTCGCATATGAGACCAACATAGGAAGGACCGTATGTTATTAGACAAATGCTCGGAGGTGGCATGTTCAAATTATCGACCGTTGACGGTCTTGCTTTACAAAGAGCCTGGAATAGCGAAAGTCTTCGTTGCTACTACACATGATAGGCATTATTTATGTAGTTTGCTTTTCATTTGCAATTTGTTTCTGCATTTTGAAATTTGAATTTGTAATAAGGCAACTGACTTTTTCGTATTTTCTCATTTCAGCAATAAAATACAATCTCTTCGAGCCAGAGCTGTTATTTACTAAATGTGCCATACCACCATCACTATGCACAGAGAGCTAAGTTCCATCATACGAAGGGATTTGTTCAAATAGAGAGTGACTGTGATACGGTCGATCACTCACTAAGTAAAACAAGATCTCGGGTGTAAGTCACTACACTGAAGCCAAAAAAGGATTGATACACGACAATCCTTTAACTAACTCCAGTCCCCAGAGTGCAAGCTGGAGTATAAACTCATGAATGTGGTTTCGAAGAGGGTGGATCTGTCCACCTAACGAATTCGGCCGTATCTTAACCAAGTTTGAGGAGGATGGACCCGTCCATCTAATGACCTCACTTGTTAATTTAGGGTGGATGTGACCCGACCATCCACGATCCTGATACGCTGTTCGTCCCCAGAGTGCGAACAAAAGCCAAAAAATCACAGTAGATGTGACTAACCATCTGTTTAGCAGCTCCGAATTCCCAGATTGCGAATCAGAGTATAAACACTAACTCCAAATTTCCGGAGTAAGAATTGGAGTATAAACACTAACTCCAAATTCCCAGAGTGTGAACCGGAGTATAAAACGTCAAAACGATCTGGATTCCTAAAATGCGATCCAGAGCGTGATCATCAACCAACTTTAAGTCCCCAAAGCATAGGCTGGGTTATAAAACGTTAACCAACTTTAAGTCCCCAGAGCACGGACCAGTGTATAAACATAGATCAGATGTAATTGATCGCCCGTAAGTCTATTTAAGTCCCCAAAGCATGCACTAAGTGCTAAGTGTCAAGCATACGTGGCTGATTGCCTGTGAAAATAACTTAAGCCCCCGGAGCACGGACACATATTTAAAACTTGAGTAGGACTTGATGAATAAACTCAAGCGAGATCCAAATCTCAGAACTTCACAAGTGTACAAAGCAAAGTATTCAATTGCTGGAACACTTAAGAAAATAAAGACACATCAAGTTCATAACAAGATAAATTTTCATTCCAACTATTGGTGAAAAGAAATCATGTACAAATTTATCCCAAAAATTCCTACTAGCAGGGGTCGAACCCGCATATATACATGGCCTATGAAAGGAAAACAAAAATAGATTCCTATATATCTCCCGAAAATAAACCAGAGAAGCACGTCTACTCTCTCTTCTTTTTCGGTATAGACCAGCTAGAGCTGCCGCTTAGTATTCTCTTTAAGCCCTTACCTTTCAACGGCCGATCTCCAGGCGGGGGCATTATCTCAATGTCCTCCTTCGAACTCGAGTGCATGGGGATGCTTCCTGAAGGTGGAGTTGGAGAAACAAGACCAACTGTACGAGGTGGGATTGGCACACTAGTGTCAATAACTGTATCACCAGGGGATATCATTCTCAGTGGAGCCAGGCCAGATGCCTCAATTCCATCTCCAGAACTACCATCACGAGCTGCTGCCTCCATTTCAGCATCAATTTTGGCCAATATTTCTTCTTCACGAATTGCTTGAGCCTCGCTAGGAGCATCTGTGGTTGGCATTGAAGAGCCAGTAGCAGGTGCGCTTCCACCCATAACAAATGGTAGGTCCGTAAAAGGGTCATTATGATGACTGAGAAGTTCCTCCATCATCTGTTCATCAAA
Source organism: Allium cepa (assembly GCA_030765085.1). Taxonomy (NCBI): domain Eukaryota; kingdom Viridiplantae; phylum Streptophyta; class Magnoliopsida; order Asparagales; family Amaryllidaceae; genus Allium; species Allium cepa. The sequence goes on from CM060938.1 coordinate 685,263,080, forward strand.
AAAGAGTGTGCACCCCTGCGTTTCATCAATCGATGCAGTCGTTGTTATGGTGGTCGCCTTAGTAATGATGGCCTCCTACGCTTGATGCGATTCTTGAGTTGCAGGAGGCACAATCGGTATAATCCAGTCACTGGATGGAGAAAAAGAAAGATAATTAGTAAACGCTTTAAATCAAGCTCCTTATTTTGAACACGTATGAAGATTGTTCAGAGTTCCTTCCTCAGTTTGGCTCATGGACGGCTGAACGGCTTCAGAAGCGTGTTCTTTAGCCGGGGACAACTGGGGCTGATTTGGATTGCAAGCAGGGGCAGATTGGGGATCAACCACGGGTGGAGATTCAGGTTGGGCTGGCGTAGGAGTTTCAAGACTTGCATCTTGGTGCTCAATACCTAAACCTTATCCAACCTCCGACTGTTGGGTGCCGACCTTCTAATTTTCATGTGAAATCATCGAATAATGGAGAATCTTTCTTTTATTTTAATTCAGCATACGATTCTCAAGCTCAAACTCATCGATTGATTCACCCAGATACACCGCCTTCTCCTCCTCAATCAATTGGCCCCAGGCATTGTGAAGATGTATTGGATAATTCTCGAGCCAGGCTAGATTATGGTGCTTCGGCACATTAACATTATAAGTGGTTGGGAGATCTTCGATATCGGCCTCTAGCCTGGACTCCGCCAGTTGGACCTTCTCCTCGACCTTAGTCTCCACCTCCCGAACCTTTGCCGTTGCCGCATCGCATTCGACCGGAAGCACTATGGCCTGTTCACATGCCTCCCGAGCCACACTATTTGCATCATCTCTTTCCTTGATGACTCCGAAAAGTTTGGCTTTAAGCTCAACAAGTTCTTTTAGAGCAGCATCCTGTTCGGTAGTGACAGTAGCGTTTCACTGGCCCATCTCCTCCACCAAAGCAAATTGTGTTTGTCGCATCCTCTACATTGCCAAGTTCGCCTCATCGACTTTTTGGGTGGCCTCAATTTTGGATTTTCGAGAAGATTCGGCTTCGGTGTTAAGCACTTGTAACACCACTTGTATGATCCGATCTTTTTGAGCAAGATCAGTTTCTAGCTTCTCGATCGCCTGTGCCCGCTCAAAAGATACTTTCGACGCTTTCTCTGTGGCTTTCTCCCACTCTTTGTATTGGGAATAGACGTCATGGATATAATCGTGCATTGTGTTCTCCGCATTCGAGGGAATTAACTTTAAGTATGGGCGAAGATGTAGCCGTCAAAAAAATATTGGGAAAATCTTTCTTGATTTGGGCGGTTTTAATCGCTCCTTCCCCTGTAGGTTCTATAAGGACCTACTTTGCAATTACGAGGGCCATTGCTTCAGTTCTATGGCGGTGAGTTTCAAGCCTTGGGACGTGAGAAGACGGCTTGTGCCATGAAGACTCCGGGGGATGTGTGACGTAAACTTGGGGTAGTGTAGGGATTCTAGGAGGTAGAAAGCGGGATCGGGATCGATATCTGTAGTCCCTATCCTTATCTCTCTCATGATGTTCTTGGCTAGAATACCCGTGATCACGGTCTCTATCTCCTTCTCTCCTATGTGAATCATAATATGAAGAGGATCGATGAGATGAGCAAGGACTCCCTAACATCGACCCTCAACCAGACATAGTATCTACAAAATGAAAGAAGAACAGAGTTAGTGATCTCCTAAAGTAAGCAACTTGCGATCATAAATCTTGTAGTGCCGTGAAGTGTATATGCATATGCAACCCCCGACCAACCGGAAATGTCGACCATGCTTGTGGGCAGAGACTCGTTTAAATCTAAAGCAGTCTGAAGCTCATCCAACCTGGTGTCATGCTGAAATGACACATAATCCGGGATTGGGATATTGGCAAGCCCTTCGAAAAGGTTTTGCACTTGCGAAGGAGGAGCCGTCGAAATTCTATTTCTAGGAACAGGCAAAGACACGATAATGGATTTCCATCTCGTAGATTTAGAGCATTTGAAAGCAGCCGCCTTGCCTTTTTTCTTTTCCTCGGAATCCTGAATAGTATTAGAAGGCCCAGCTACGGGTTCATCATCGGAGGGTGTTTTCTCTGAGTCATCCCTTTCAGTTATTACAACTCCGGGCGCTTACATTTCACCTGCTTCTTCGAGGCAGCCCTTAGTGTTTCTTCAAGTCTTATACGTTGGCTTTGCTTGATTAACCCGACAGTCCTCAAATTTCTGTCTGTTAGAACCGAATCAATATCCCTTATTTCACATGGAACTTCTTGAAGGACTCGTACTATTTCTTTAAAATGCATGCCTTTAGGTCGTGGAATTGCGGATGCAAGTAAAAGAACATATTAGTCTTAACAATTCGACTACGATTATCTTGTTGACTATTGAAAAATAATACGGCTTTTACGTCTGAATAACCATCGGCTAGCAAACCCCGAAGGACATCGGACATAGAACCATTCAGTTTTAAAGTAACTCAGCCTAGTCTAGGACCCCGTTTCCACTTGACAATTCCTATCGGCTTCCAGAAACGTAAAAGAATGGCTATCTCCCCGACTCTTGACATTGAATAAATATCTAATCTCGACCGGGATCAGTGGTCAGAAGTGATGCTCCATAAATACAATAAATAGGCTTTTCAATAGAGCATATCCATTGAGGTGTAACTGAGATAGGGGGATTCCAAAGAAAGACAACACTTCCTAAATGTACCGATTTATCGAAGGAGTGTCCCTACTGTGCAAGCATTGCGATTGAAGGCAGTAAATTCCTCCGGAGGGAATATGGTCTTGCATTTGGTCTCGATAATGGTACGTTGTCAAGCGACAAACCATGTATTAGGCAAATCCATCCCAACATGTCTGCGAAGATGTTGGATGGTACATAATCCTGTGGATTACTAATGAACCTCACACCTTGTAGCTTATCCGGAGCTGGATCGATAACTTCGGCCGCGATGACCAGTACCTCTATTATTAAGGGAAGTGAACTATGAATTTCCTGCTGTTGCGAGCTTGTAGATTCCATAGCTAAGCAGCTTAGTAGAAACCATCATTAGAAAATAATATGCCTGTGCGTTCCCCAGTGTGAAGTGCTTGGACGTGTTGTGCAGTGCAGTCCTACATATTACTTGAGAAATTCTATAGAGTATGAGAAAATTGCAAATGACAAGACTTCGAAATTCAACTGGAGTGACCATCATAGCTGACCGTCACAACCATGCCATCCAAAATTTAAACATCGATCCGAGTTATAGTTTGTTGAGATTTTGTAAGGTTGCAGTTCCATCGACGAGCTTCGAAGGATAGTCAAAAATGTTGTTCAACAGTCAAGTCCAGTTATGTCAGATTGAAGCTCGCCGGAGTTAAGCGTTCGATCGATCAGAATGTTCATATCCATCACAAGCAAAACATGGATCGATCCAGGAAGGTTCAATTCGTATAGATCTAGGAAGTTGCAATTCGTACTGACCCAGAAAGTAGCAACTCACATCGATCATTATACGTCTCTTCGTATCGATCACAAAAAGCAAGCTTCGTATCGATGCAATATCCTCCTTTTCTTATCGATCAACACATACTAATTCATGTCGATCGAATTGTTGATCTCCAAATCCAAAATAAGTGTCAATCAAGGCATATCGATACGAATGCCGTTGGATGTCCATCGACATGAATGCCACCCGTAGTTGGTCGATAGGAAGAATCTAACATAAGTGAAACAAAGCGTTTCCTTTGTTCAATACGAAGCTTCGACATGCCCAGATCGATGTGATTCCTCCCTTCATCACAGATCGATACATATGCTCCTCTTCATATCCCTCCTTACTCCTTCTTCCCCAAGCAGTTAACACACCATTGCTCCTTCTCGACCTTATTCCGACCATATTCCGGCATCATCAGTGAGGGAATCGACGATGGCTTTGGACGAGCCAGCATTAAAATTCGAGTCTCATTATTTTCAACATGAATTCGGTTGCTATTTCCCTAAGTTTAGGTGTAACTGCACGAAATTAAGGGATCTATTGGGTTTGGGGATGAAGCTAATTTTTCTTTCTCGAGTTCCTTATCGATGCGAAGGCAAGAAGAAAAATAAGAGCATGCGAAAATTTTCTAAGTAAACAAAGGTATCTATATGAACCCAAGGAAAGAAGAGAAATGATTCATCTCCCACTCAGAACAACCGATTCCAACCGGTTTTGCCCCGAATTGATACGAATTGGCTATTCATATCTAACAGCTCGAACTTCATCGATACGAAATATGTAACGAAGGCTTTTCTGAAACATTAGATTCGATCGATACGAAGCACTTACACATACCCACTGTTTTCGACTATTCAAGACGCGTCGATACAAATTGCATCTGTTCGTATCCATCAACATACAACCCATAAAGGCTCTTATCCATCGTTACGAACAATGCACGAAGGGCCGATTGCCCTATTCGTACCCCTCATCATTCAATCGATACGAACTACAACTTCGTATCCATCATTTAGAAATTTGTAGGGAATCCATAGCCATCAATGCAAGAACAATCTTTCGACCTTTTACATCGATCCAAAAGAGGATCGATACGAAGGGACGTTCCAAAACAACCATCAAGCGTTATTAAAACTCGAATTTCACATCGATTCAGGAGAGGATCAATAAGGAATTCGATATATGAAATTTGACAACGACTAATAAACGTGCGAACGTTAACAAGAGTCAGGTTAACCTATATGTATGTATGTCTGTCTAATTTTCAATTTTAAAAACTCACAGCGAATGCCCACTTGATGAACAATTACAACAACAAACAGCTAATCAGTATCATATAGCAATCGGTTACAACAGTACAAGGTACAACAGTTGGCAATCAACAGTTTGTGTTGCTAAAAAATCAATCAAGGGTTATATCTTTCGACGAAAAGACGACAATCGATCAACAAATCAGACAGAACTGTTCGGAGTGAATGATACACCTATTCAAAGCACGTCATGTTCTCACAAGATGTACTTTAGAAGGCAAATGTTATCCCGTCTTTTAGTAAGGCATTGATACCAAGGAATTGGTTAGAAACCAAAGACAGTTTGTCCTAAAGACCGATTATACACAAGGTCCTTATGGATATCGATGAATTTTGTTCGAGTCCAGATCGAGCTATAATTGACAATACATGACGAGCAAAGCTATGATGACCAACATTCCAAATTTCAAGTCAATCTAGAGCCAGAAGAGGTCTCCCGAGATCGATCATATGGGCCATCTCACGTGCCAGAAGAGGTCGCCCGTGATCTGAGCGAGTTATCTGGATCCTACGCCTATAAATAGCACCCTAGAGCCTACAGAAAAAGGATTTTGGTTATCCAACGTCTAGACTCTGCTGAAAACATTTTTTCACTACAAGGCTGCTATTGTACTTGAATTTCATCACTATAGTCCGTCGTAATCCGTTGTAATCAGCAAGAAAACATCAATAAAATCACCAATTTCATAGTGGACGTAGGCCATACATCAAACCGCTCTAAATCCCAGTGTTTTTGTGCGTTTTTCTTATATGTTTTTGAAGTGTTTGTTAGATAATCCTCTTTTTACATTTCTATTCTTTATTTTTATCTCTTCAAATACTTTCAAAGAGTGTTGTTCCCAATTTTGTTACAAACAATACACATATATTATAAAAGGTTTCAAAAATAATACAAATTAATTTCAAAATTTTAAAGTTTACTAATAAGAGTAATAAAATTAATTAATTAATTAATTAATTAATACATGTACTATATATTATGATATATCTTATGTTATTTTAAAATATTTAAAATGATATGTATTGGAATTAAAATTATTGAATTAAATAAATTAACTAAAGGCTACTTAATTAAATAAATAAAAGGTTGATTAATTAAACAAATAATTACGCATATATGATATATATTTGTTGTACTATAAAAGTTATTATATACGACAATCAATAAATAAGAATGTCAAATTAAATTAATATAAAATTAATTAAACTACTAGTTAATAAAATTAATTAAATAAGATTTAATTAGTATAACATTATACATAAGACTGTTACATAAGTAATATAATACAAAAGTTATATAATAAGAAAACCGTTAACCGTAAATCCACTTAAGAACAAGGGTAGGAAAGAAGGTTTATAAAAATGATAGGATCTACAAAAAATGAAGATAAGGGTTTCGCCAAAGCTCAAAAAAAGCGTTTCGAAGGTATTGAGATGGCTTTCGAAGGAGTCACAAGCACCAGGTGCCATTTCAAATGAAAAAGCAGGACAAAAGCTTTCGAAAGGGGAGAAAAGAAGGCAAGCTTACCCTTCCGCCTCATCTAGACCTTTCGACGCAAATGGATTCGAATACATAAGAAAGGCAGTTATTGTTTCAAAACACCTTTCAAAGATGTTGAACGATAGATTCACATACATGAACCAATTCCTTCAAATAAGGGGTTTCGTCATTGTCAATTTACTAATTAAAGAAATGATTCCAATACACTTTTTAAAAGCAAGAACAAGCCTTCCGAAATGGTTGAAACCCTTCGAAGACATGATGAAAATCCTACATGAATTCCAAGAGTCCTATCGCTAAGTCCTAATTGTCACTCTCTATTCCTTTCGAAGCAGTGCGAAAGCTCAACTCTTCTCTCACTTGCAACAGTATAACAATACAAAGCGAAGAGCGTCTCTACCTCCCTTTCGACGAAGTCGAAAGCAGTCCAATAAAAAGAAAAGTAAAAGAGGCACTCAAACTTTAAGGGCAACAAAAGGCTATTATGGTGATCCTTTCGACTGGATCGAATGATTTGGAACGAAAGGGTGGAGGTGCAAGAAAGGATGAGAGAGGTCAAAAGAAAAGCCTTTCGACCGCATCGAAAGGATGTATAAAAAGATGAAGGAAGGCCTTTCGGCCATGTCAACTGAAGCGAAAGCATGGGTGCGACATCTATAAATACAACCCTAGGGGTCTGATTTTAGGGACCGAATTTCGAAAACTCTAAACTCTTTCTCTTATTTCTTAGAAAACCAAATCTTTGTAACCCTGAGTCAATATTGGGAAAAGCTCTCTTACTTGTAAATCAATTTGGATTAATGTTAGAAGAGGAAGCGCATGGAATCAATGAAGATTTTGATTATGAGAGAGATCATTTTGATCATTAGCTTGATTGATGATCAATTGCACATGATGATAGCTTATCTTCTTAATTCCTTTTTGACTTATGCGACACAATAGGATTAACTTGGATAAAATTCATATGAATCGTGTTATAATCATGTTTAATAGTATCAAATGTTAAAAAAATAATATGATCATGTTTCGATCTTAATGAGTTCATAGAAATTATGCTATCCGAAATGTTATTCCATTGCATATAGGACATAGAACTTGTATGTTGTACATTGAGTCCACTTCGAGAGAGCAAATTCTCTTTCAGCTTGATCGGAAGGGATGTTTTGGAAGGGGATTGATCTGTAAATATTAAGCTATGCTAAACGTATGAATACCTTCGAAAGTTGTACATACATTATAATACATCCAACGCTTTTGAAGGAGTTCTCTCCAAAAGAGCATAAACAATGTTATCAAAAGAAAATACTTCTTCTTAAGGGCAGAATGACCCTTTCGACACAATCAAAAGAGATTAATATTCGATGTCAATAACCTCTTTTGACTCACTCAAAAAGTGGCTTTGAAGTGATGCTTTATCCTTAACCTTCATTTCAATTGAGTTTATTGGATCTATTAACTACAATTAATATTTTTATAAAACCACCCTGCATGAGCAATTTTTCCAAGTCAACCCAATTAAAAGGGTTTTGTAAGGGAGTTATTATTTCTAAAAACCTTCTTTTAAAGCATTAACAATATTCCTTGTTAACCACTAAGCTCTGGGATTGTTGACAAGTTTTCTCGTTAACATTTATATAATATGAATGTACAAACTAAAGGTGAAACATCAAAGAAACCCAAATAGAATTATGGGATAAATACATATATATTACACATATCCCTTAATTTCAGATGTGTCCGACACTTGAATCACGTGGGTATTTAACGAGAAATACATTATTCCATAAGTAGATATAACCCAATGTAATATATTGAAGATTATGAATCTTCAGTATAATATTGTTCTCTACCTTATACATTAATAAATTACTTTCATACTCCATGGTTGTTGAGCAAACTCAAACTAGGGATGTTATGTGTAGTATTATTAATATATTGAATAGATGAGGTAAGATAACTATATGTACTTGTTGTGCAAACTCAAGTTACATTTACTATACTTAAGCCACCGTAATATGGTAGGTACGAGTGAATAATTATATTACGATTTGCCGAGCAAACTCAAGGTCGAAGCGAAATCAGGACGAGGTACTATGGATTGGGATTCGTATGTGATACAACATATAAGGAGTTATCCATCATCCATGGAGCTATGAATTGTTGAGCAAAATCAAAGCCAAAATTCCAAGACGGATGAGTCCTAACACCCACCAGTGAAGTAAAAATTTCTATTAGGGTTTGGTGAAACATAATGGACTGGTGGAAGCTTTATTAGAAAAATAAAATGATAACATTTAACGATTCTAGTATTATAAGAACATATGCTATAAAATGTTATAATATTCTATTGTAACGACCCACATTTTCGACCGTCGAATATCGACACTGATACATCCATGGTATTCACGTGTTGGGCACCTAATTCTAGAAAGATGGATTATTATAGTGAAATAAAAAGAAAATAAAACAGAACAAGAAGGAAGGAACACAGTATCATAATCTAAAAGTGGAATGATAATATATGATATCAAAAGACAGTACAAACTATCACTCTAAGATATATATCATTTCAGAGTTACAATTCTAAATACTATCATTAACCTGGACAGTTATAACAACATATCCTCATAAATGCTGATATATACAATATAGTAATGCTATGGAAATAAGAATACTACGGTAGGTGAAACATCCAACTCTTCTCCTCGAGCCCCAGTCAACATCAGTGGAAACCTACTTTTCTTAGATTACTCGAAAGATTACATGAGGCATTTAGGAAATCAAAATCCATGCGTTAGACATAAGTCGTGTATGAGATACTTCAGAAATATGAGATCAACATATAAAGTGATTTTAAGACCACGCGGAATGCTGTAATGGTTGTCCTCTCAAAACCACCACTCATCTAATAAGTACATAAGGTGATATAATAGATAATATTTAAGGTGAAGAGTATAAACCATATCAAACAGCTATGATGCTTGGTCACCCCATTACATATTTAAGGTACAATCAAAATCGATAAGCAACATTTGTATATTGGATTAGTCCATGGAGATCTCTATAATGAATGCCGAATACAATCTCTTTCACAAGGATCGAAAAGTGCTTTTCAAGCATCGTATATCTCTAGATAAAACATACCGTTAAGGTAGATACCAACGACCCATCGTCCGAACATAAACATGAACAACGTGGAACCAAATATCATCAACTCCTGCTGGCCAACTGTAACAACCCATGTTTTATGTAATAGAAGATCGTAAAATATTTTATTTTTATTTTCTAAGATCATATGACTCTAAAATTCTGTAAGATAGCTCTTAGAGACATTTTCCACATTTATTATTTTTGCCGAATTTTTATGTGACCATTTTAACCATGAAAACCTTGTTTCGACTATAAATTTCGATGGGAGCCGAATTTGGGTCTTAAACTACTTCTATTGCTTCAAGATGATGGTTTCCACTTCCATAAAGTGTTTATAGTAGAAAAATACCATTTGAAATTTATGGTTGTTTTAAATTTTGGCTCCCACTGACAAGTTTTAATGGATAATTAACTAAGCCCATGCTTAGGCCCACTAATCCACTTTGAAATTTATGCTAAGGGGAGGTTGTAGAAACAAATCTAGGTCATTTCCATCTTTCACAAAATAGTTCTAAACCTCCTTTAACCCTAATTTCATCAAAGATCACATCATTTCCTTACTAATCGTAGCCGAATCATTGATTAAAGGGTAATTGGCATATAAAACTTAAAGATTATCTTTTTTGCTGATTTGAATTATTCTCCTTTGCTATCCCCTTCAGATCTAAGAAGAATGATTGGTGTTTTGAGTAATTGGTCAGTGGTACTTGACCTCTCACTTAACCATATACGATTACATAGTTAAAAATGATGTTTTTGAAATGATTGCATTCAAAATAGATGTTCAATATCATCTTACATAATCCAAAATACGTTCCTAAGCACAATTAAAATATACTTATTACAAAATACGCCAAGAGCAGTATATGAAGATACCCCATTGGATTATCGGAGTCATATAATCATAATAGACTTAACACAAATGTTGCAGAAATACAACAAAACATAAAAATACAACTACTAAATAGCTATCTTTTTGTCTCCTACATGCCTCTGGTAGCCTTACACGTCATCTTACTAAAACCTAAAAAAGACCTTAACCCATCAGCCTACTCAAATTACGTTTGAGCACCTGAGAGTTTAAGGGGAAAACATAAACTTCGAGTAAGACATAAACCCTAGTGTGTTTAACACTATACATCCCGGTTTAATATGTTAAGTGAGACCATGCTGCTTAGCGGAAGGGGTTTCCCCTCACTAACATCCATTTAAGACATATTACCATTTTCCCTGCAACTAAAATTTGTTAAATACTGTAAAGCATCATTATATAATCATAGATAAATATCTGGTAATAAATGAACTGTATGTTCTAGCACATAAGTTTTGTTTAGCTAACTTTTAACCTTTGGCTGACTTGGGCCTACCGGACAACATAAACAAAATTAATCTAAAATCTATTAAACACTCCTCTTTTGGATAGTCTGCCCTTAACTATCTATTAAATACTACACTTTTGGTCGGTCTGTCCCTAACTTAGTCATCTCCCAGGTCTTCTTGCTCCTAATTGTTTTTTATGCTCACCAATAACTTATCTACATACAAATATTTATTCCTTTCGGTATGTAATCATAATTCTTGTCTACCTATGACCAAGCCCTATACATTGGGATTTTGGATAACAATTAGCCGGGACTAATAGCTAATGTATAGGGCGCGACCGTGTACCAATCCCATCTGGTATTCTAGCATCTGAGTCATTTTACTTAGGAATCCCTTCCTATAATTTTCCTTGAAAATCTCTTTATAATGACTTAAATCTTCAAATCTAACTTATACAAGGAAAATAAAATAATTTTACTTTATTAAAAATCATCTTGCCATGTTATATATGTTTTGTGGGAGCGATTTCATCTTAGATGGGGGTGAATAGGGTGATACTAATAATTATAAAAATTTAATGCGAAAATATATAAAACAATTGCAGTACTGATAATAGCAGAAAAATAGCAGCACAAATAATAGTAGAATATTAAATGCAGAAATAGAACAACACGGATTTAACTAGCTTCGGCAAAACCCTGCCTATGTGCTACCGCAAGGTTTCTACTAGAAGTTAAGTAATCAGACGCTTACATACATAAACTCACGACACCCGCTATCGACTAACCTAACACTACGCTCGAAACCCTACCATAACTCAGCCACTAAGTTGCAAATTCTCGAACTACACCACCATAGTTAGTCCCCTAGTCACACAACTAGAACTTTATAAAAGTTTGAAAGTAAATTACAAATAAAAAACAACTTGAATAAAAACTAGAAACCCTATTTAGAACAACAACCTAAAGTATTTAAAAAACTGGCCCAATAAAAATATATCACTCAAGAAAATAAAGATGCCGGCCCAAAGTGATAAACAAAGACACGGTTCCCCATTTTCTTTTTATTTCTTCGGCCTTGAATCTTTTGCATTGAAAAATGGCTGCCTCATAGGGCTTTGTGGTAAATTGAGCACGCCGACTTTGAATGATACTTCGATTGCTTTCTATGATCGATTAATTTGTTCACAGCTGCTTTAAATTTTCGAGTGCGTATACTTGGTTTAAAATTGGTATGTGATACTTCTATTTGATTTTGATTATGATCGACCTAGATTTGAGTTATTTGTTTGATTTACTTCAGTGATTAGCTCTCTTATTTGCTTGAACTCGAATACTTGTGAATGCCGATGATGACTTGGGCTTTTATAGGGATCAATTTTCCTAACTATCGTTCGTATAATATTGTTAGAATTCTTCAGTTACTTTAACTAGGCCATTCGATTTAACTTGAATGTTAGCGATGTTTTCTAAATTTTTTAATTCGTATAATTTTGTTTGCTTGATTCTCAGGGCTTGTGTCCGGTATGAATTCAGTTCCGTTCTTTTCTCATGTGACATCTTTGATTTTGGCACTTTGAATTATAGATAATCTAGATTCTTTTGACTTTTTGTTATCACCCTAGCCATCACAACTTTGACTTTGTTGTTTTTAAAATTTGACATGTTTAGATAGAATTTCTTATGACATTGACTTGATTTGAAACAGCTACCTAGAAAATTGTTCAAACTGGAACATTTGATAAATTAATTGATTTTTGTCTCGGCCTTGACTTTATTATAAATGTTAAATGCTTTGTTACTTCCTGACATTTTCGGCTTAAAAAATTTGAAATTCACTACAACTAGTTCTCTGTATACGTATATAATTATATATGTATGCATGTGTGTTTGTGAGTAAAAAATGATTGCTTCACTATTTCATTTGTCTAGTTCTTTGTAGCCTGGTTGCCTCGAGTCATCTGTATTTCTATTCCTCTTGAAGCTTTGATATGTTTATACTTGTGTTATCACCATATATGTACATACATGCATACATACATACATACATACATACGTACGTACACACATATGTATGTATGTGTGTGTGTGTGTATGTGGTTGTAGTCCACTCTGTTGTATATCATCATGCTTGTTGCTCTTTGTAATTCTAGTCATTTCCATTTATATATATACATACATTTATGTATGTGTATATGTGTGTATTCATTTAGTCCTTGTTAGATATGAGCATATCTGTTCCTTTCTTTTGATTCATGTGCATTGCATCTAAGGTCTGGCATACTCGATGTTGTTGTGGACTTGAAACTGTAGCTCTAGTTGCTTCATTGTTTTCTTGTTCTGGTCTTTGAGCTAGTTCATGTGTGTATGTACTTGATTTTTTAGTCTTCGATGATGGTGTTTTGAGTCATGTGCTTGTTGTATATATGCACTTATATTCAGTTGTATTGCATCTTTTGCTTTGAGTCACTTGTGTTCATTATGTAGTCAGATTTTATGTAGAGCTTGATTGAGGCTTCACTTGCATGCTTTAGAAATTTATCTCGATGTTGTAATTCGCTGTATTGGGCTTTGGTTTATTGATGATGCTTTGAGTCATGTCCATATGCAGACGTATACATGTTGTTTACTCATGTATATATGTATGCTTGTGATTTTGAAGTTGCACTGGTTATTGAGAGCCTGGACTGATTTATTTGTTTTGGTTGAGACTGTGTTCAATTGGTTGCTGCGGTGTCATATCCACTTGTATACATACATACATACATACATACATTTATGTATGTATATATGTGTGTTTTTTGATATAAGTCTGCCCTTTGTTGTTGCTTTGACCTAGTTTGCATTTGCTTCCATGTTGCTAGGCTTGCTTTGTTCTAGTTGTCTGCATTTCAATATGTAACCTGCTTTGTACTTGAGGTGTTGAACCACTTGGTTGTACATATGTTGTGTTCATCTAAAAGTTTTGCATTGCTTTGTTTTCAATTCTGGTGCACATGCCTGAATCTTTGGTTTTCCATCGAACTTGTTCATTTGGAAATTGTGAGTCTGGTCATTTGAGGTTTTGTTTGTTCTTGAAGTCTTGTGCATTTTGGTTTCTATGACCATTTTGGGTTTAAGTGTACCTTTAATTTTTGGTCGAGGCTTGTTTTATGCTGGTTTTTGGATTCTTGTACTCGGCAATTTTTTGATGTATTTGTATTACACTAGAGTTGAACCTAGCTTGGGCTTGACCTTGTGCTTGTGTATTTACTTTATTTGTATTGCACATGAGTTGAACCTAGCTTTTGATTTGTTTTGACCTTGTGCTCACCTGTCCCTGCAGTTTTATTAAGTTTATGTCAGAGTGCACGACCTTGTGGCATGTACAGTGATACACTGTGCATGTCACAAGTTGTTCGTGTAAGATGAATTCAAAATAAATATGATGACGAATAACCTAAATAACCGAGGGAAATAACATTAACATATTTTATTTACACTGCACAAATATTTCTTTTTCAATTTTACCACGTCAGCGTGTATTTTATAGATAACTCAGATGCTAGATTCAAGCTGGAGCAACGTCGAAAATAAAATACAAGTGAATGAGTGATATGTAGTGAGGTGAATAATGTAAAGTGAGATTTGAGATGTAATAGAATTTGTATTGTAATTAAAAAATGTATATATGTAGTGAGAGCCTAAATTTGTACTATTCATAATTATAATAAAATGTTTGTATGAATAAAATATCTGTTTGAATTTAAATTCTATGTTATTTATTTTATTCAGCAAATATTTATTTAATTGGGTGAAAAATAAAATAGTAAAATAAAAAATACATTTAAATGAATATATATATATATCTATTTTTATTACCATCAAACAAAAAACATATAATAGCATATTCAATATTTTTTTCTCAGACTTTAGCTGATGTAAACATTAAGATATTTGAAAGCACACCTTTCAATCCCATTGAAAGTACCCCTTTCTAAATACTTTGAAACCATCTCTTTCGAAAGCAAGTAAATCCTTTATTTATCTAAGCTGGAAGGCCAAAACGTTTCCTTTCGAAACCATACTTCATTCCTTTTGAAACCACCGAAATATTTTCTTTCGAAAGCATTAAAACCTTAGTCATCCTATATTTAAAGACTTCAAGACATTGCCTTGAAAAACCATGGAAATTTTTTCCATACTAACCCTTTCGAAACCATTCGGAAATAGGGCCCTTCGACCTTGTCGAAAGCTTTTCTTTCGACTATGTAAAAAGTCATTGACTTTGAATGCTTAAAACATAACTTTTAAAACAATTTGAAAACACGTCTTTCGAAACCTTGGGTTCTACTTCAATTAGAATAGAAAGGGTGAAACATCTAAGTTGAAAGCTTTCTTTCGAAAGCATGGGAGAAGTGGTTGATTTCAAAAAGATAAGTGTACCTTTCGACCTTGTTGAAAGCCATTGACTTCGAAAAGTAGAAAGGAGACAACTAGGGGTTCGACCCCTTCAAAAGAATATTGGCCTTTCGATCTTATCGAAAGCATTAAACCTTTATTTTTAATTTTTGACCAAGTTGAAAGCAACCAAATTGAACGCTTCTTTTCGAAAGCAAGCAGACTTTACCTTTGGCTTATAAAACAAACATACTCCAACCCCTTCGGCAACTAATGTTTCGACCAAGTATCCTTCCGACCTTGTCCATATGCACCAAGTGACTTGATGCCATATTCATTGGTTCCGTCATTGTCGAAAGGTCTGGGTCGAAGGCTTTGATTCCGAGAATGGCTTAAACATGCTAAATTTATGATTTTCTTGTTTTTAACTTAAAAGGGATAACTTTTCAACTAACTTGCCTCTTTTTGTCAAATTCTCATTGGTTACCAAATACTTTTCAATAATGATGCCAACAATTTTAGAAATAAATAATGATTTATTTTATAAAATTCCCCTTCTGCTTAATTAAATATATAAACATTTAAGTCCCATACCTTAAATAATTTAAAATATAAATCGCTTAGGAAAATTCTAGAAAAATTCCAAAAAATCCATTTTAATATGTTTTCCAACATATAAAAATTTCGAACCCAAATATTTATTGTTTTAGCCATAAATAATTTATAACCCAATAAATCATTTTCTTCACCGGAAAATTAACATATAATCCATATTAATTTAGAAAATTATGAATATTGAAACCCATCTCTATAATATCACTTCTGACCTATATTTAAATTTTCATGGCATTTGGATGTCGTTTAATAGGGTTTTCATATCAAACGTATCAGTTTCCTGGGAAGGGATAGCTTCAATTCCAGTAATACCAAAATCCCAAAGGATGGCCTGACTTCATCCTGAGTTACAATACTAGAATGCTTTGAATTGGCTTCAACTTTCTTTTGAGAACTCATGATTCTGCCAGGTGAGAACGTTTTAGTTAAAATCCTTGATTATTTATGAATTTTAAATGCATTCAAAAATTAAACAAGGAAATCTACTTGGATAATTTATACATGAAGACAGACATAAAACTTTAGGATTGTGCTAACAGTTTAAGCCAGAAACAAAATAGATTAGCTTGAGCTTTTGACAAAGTCGGAAGGATTTAGCGTCAAACTTTGGACCAGTATATCCTAACATTATCGAAAACCTAAAGAGTAAATAAATAATAATATATGTTCTTCGAGCTATAGACAAGGTCGAAAGGATGAGACATAGCATTAATCCATTCAACTCTTTTCGATAATATCGAAAGCTCAGTAGGAGCCTGGATATCTTACAAGTGTAACCTAAAGCTAAGCAATAAGACCATTCGACATTGTCGGAATTAATAACTTAAAATTCCTAGAAAATAAACTAAAGTTTTCGATGTGTATGAAAGGTCTGATCGATGTTGTCGATGTTGTCGAAAGGACATGTCAATGTTGTTGAAATCTATCCTACCCATTGAAGTCGAAAAGTTTGAAAGGTTTTCACCTAAGGTTGTAGTCGAAGAGGATGAAGGGTTCGATTAAGTCGAAACGTTTGGCTATCGAAGGTATCGATCCACTCCACCTAGCTAGCTATCCTTTCGGCAACATTGATCAAATTGGCATCACAACACCTTTCGACCCCATCGAAACGTGCTAAGAAGGAAAATCCAAATTGCCATCTCAATCTCTTTCGAAGGGGTAAGAAGGTCATTTTGTGCTGCCAAATTTATCATTTGTACACAAGACAATTCCTGGTAATTGAATCAGATTTAACTAACCCTAAACTCGATTATTAATACAGGTTTCAAAAAATCCTTAAAAACAAGCAAATAAAATATTTTAACCGACTAAACTCAAGCAGAAATTCAGTCTATCTCAATTTCAAAAGGCATAAAGATAATCAGTAAATCAAAAACCGAGGACATAAACAAAAAAAAAGTTAAAATTTTTGGGATAAGAACTAAACCCAATAAAGTGGGTTTCCAATAACAATCATTGCCAACCCCTAAAACCAAAGCGGGAAATAAATTCTATTAATTTAAGAGACTGAATTAAGAGGATGTTTTTCAACCAGTCGGACCAAAATTAAATTTCAATTTTGAGATCTGGAAATTGAAATTTAATTAAAGCATGAATGATGTTCGAATGAAAACTAAAGCGACGAAGATTAATCTAAACTTACGGTTTGGATTTGGAATTAAACTTGAAAGCATGGTTCTCGAAATTTTGAAGAATTCTTTTACTTCTGCTCGATGATTTTGATTTGTAGGAAAATGGAGAATAAAGAGAAGAAGTGTACTTTATAAGAAAAGTTGCCTAGATAATCAATTGTTGGATACAATTTAAATGAACAGCCCAGATCTACGCAGGAAGGCCAAGTGGTGGGAAGTTCTTAGGTTTCAACAAAGAATACTTGGAAATTCAGAGGCATCCCTTCACTTGGGGGGAGGGGGGCCAATGTTATTGTAAAAGATCCACCGTTCAACTAAATCGAAGGGTTGCAACCGTAGAAGTTCGGCAACTTCAAGACCTTTCAAAGGTGTCAAAAGGTTCATTCTAACAATATTCAGGGAGTTCTTACCTTTTAAGAAGGAGAAGAAGTCTAAGAAAGTGTTGGTGACCCCTTCGAAAGCTATAGTAAGCCTTTCGAACTGGTAAAAACCATTATGGTCCCAAAAGGGTTCTGCATCAAGTTAAAACAAGAGCATAGGCTACTCAACAATGTCGAAACCAATGACAATTGAATCTCTACAAAACCAATGTGATTAACCTGTCGACCATGTCGAAGGGTTCAAACTTATTTCCACTAACAATAAGGAGGTAAAGATCCACCCAGGACACCTTCCGACAATGTCGAAAGGTGCTATGAAGAAAGCAACACATAGAAGACATCAAACGGGAAAGAAAAATAAAAAACCTTTCGAAAACGTCGATAGGAGGTATGGATTTTGACATAGTCGAAAGGTTAAGTGAGAATGAAGGAATTGTTAGTGCATGACAAGAGGAATAACTACACCTTTCGACAACGTCGAAGGGAAGCATAGCTTTCGACCAGGTCGAAAGGTTCAAAAAGGATGTAAAGGAACACCATTCGACAACGTCGAAGGGAAGCACAGCTTTCGACCAGGTTGAAAAGCTCAAACAACATGTAAAGGAACACCTTTTGACAATATCGAAAGGAGGAATAGCTTTCAAACCAGTCGAAAGATTCACAACAGTATATAAAAGGAGGACCTTCCGACATTGTCGAAAGCAAGGGCGTAGAAGGGAGGTTGCCTGCAACTATAAATATGACCCCAAGTGGTCACGTTTTGGGGATTCGTTTTCTCTCATTCTAAACTTGTATTTTCTTTAACAAAGCATTGTAACCCTAATTTGGAGATTATTGATTTGGGAATTCGATGAATTAAAATTTCTTTTGATGTAAAAGGGAGGACTTGTGCACTATCAATCTCTTTTATAATTATGCAAGCTTTTGTTAGATTAACTCGTATATTTTAGGTTTAACTCCATCGAAAGGAACCTATTGACAAGGTTGACACCCCTTTTGATTCTAGCATCTACTGTAACCTTCTGAAGCTGTCAACACTGTAGTCTAAAGCTTTCGACAAGGTTGAAACCCTTTCTCTAAATACCAAAACTTGGACTTATAGATTTAATACCAAGGAAATCATCCCCATAGCTTTCGACATGGTAGAAGCCTACTCCTACCTTTCGATAAGGTCGAAACCAACCTTTAAAATATTTAACTTGGGGAATTTCAACCACATCGAAAGGAAGGCTTTCGAAGGAGAACTCACATTAGCTCATCACTATTGAGGGGTCACTTAAACCAGAGACCATACCTTTCGATGATGTCGAAAGTACTAATTTGAGAAATTCCCATAAATAAAACTAAATCAAGAGGCAATTCCTAAAGGAGTTACGCTCACTGTTCATACAAAGGATTATTCATCTTTCTAAGCATTATTTATGGTTTTGATAAGAAAACTTGTTAACACTTCTCTCTGCTTTTCCCTGAATTCCTTTCGACGTCGTCAAAAGGGCCACAGATGCACTTTTCTCTTTATGTTTCTTTGCCTTCATTAGAAGTAATTATAAGAGCTTTGATAGGTTGTTTACTCGGGCTTCGAAGATGTTGAAGTATCAATGGTTTCGATATTGTAGGTAGGTTCCTAATGCATGTTTATGACTTGATGCGGAATCTTCCCCGATGTTATTAGCTTCGACCGGTTCAAAAAGATCGATTATGCTTTCGAAAGAGTTTTTTAGTAATATGAATAAAGGCGAAACCTTTAGTTTCAAAAGGTTAGGCACACATATGAAAGGTTCTTATTTATTGCCTTCGAAAGTGGTTCTGAGCATGTCCTTGCTTTTTCTACATACATGAGCCCATTTTATCGAAAGGCTTGAATGAGATGGAAGGGAATCCCCGCTTCGAAAGCTTTTGCACTGTTTGTCTCTTATGCGGGTGTATGGTGCTTGCGACTCCTTCGAAAACCTTCTTAATGCCTTAGAAACATTCTTTTGTGACCACTACCGAAATTCGTTCTTGTAATTTCAGTAGAGCCTTGCATTTCATTCGTCTTCTTTCATACCTTTGCTCTTAAGTGGATTTTGTGGTCAACATTTTCCCCTTGTATGAAAGAAGTTTTTGTTCTTTAGGACAAAAATTTCACAAATTCTTTTATCCTAATGATCTTCTCTTCCTGCAAAATTCAAAGGAAGTGGTATTTTCCATTACAAACTCATTATCTTATCAATATTCTTTATGAAAAGTCAGCACAACATCGCTTCTAAATTTAAATAGTTAGTTAAGTGATTGTTATTCATGCATATAATAATTGAAGTCTAAGAACTTCCTGTTGGAGATGACCAATGTCTGGAAAGAGGAGGTCATAAGCTATTATTTTGAAATAAGTTTTTGTAACCTGTAAATCTTAATTTTTATTTAGAAATTCCTCTTAGAGATAAGAATAACACCGGAGTCTGAATTCAGATGTCGGTGAACATCATTTAGAGTTGCAAACTAATAACCCTAATTGGGTGTTAAGAAGACCATCTTGAAGCTTCTAGTTGATGACTTAGATGTTTATTGTAGTTTTAATACTTTTGCTTTAAAACCTTGATTTGGTAATGATATACAGAATCCAAAACTGATGGTAAAAGACTTGAAAATTCGAATTCAGGCATTAGAAAGTCATGAAGTCTTAACTAAGATTAGGGCATCATCAAGTGAAGTTTATAAGTTAATAGTCAGATGTCTAGAACCCAGATTCAGGTTTCTAATAAGCAAGATTTAAAAATAGTATTCAAAATAGAATTCTCAAACCCAGATTCCAGCATTGATGGTGGGTAATCTAAAATTTGTTATAATAACCTTTATGAAAAAAATCTCGATCCCGGATTAGATAATATGTCGGATAATCAGAAATCAACGATAATTTTCTTTATCGTAGAAATCTCCAACCTAGATTAAGGCATATGTATGATAATCATAAATCCATAGTAATTATATTTATAATAGGCATCTCCAGCCTAGATTTGGGCATATATTAGATAATTAGAAATTCATAGTAACTGTCTTTGTAATAGTAATCTCTAGCCTAGATTTTGGCATTAATAAGTGACGTTGGATAATACTCTCGAAACTAAGATTAGGGTATGAGGTAGACCTTAAGAAATTAGTGAAGAACGAAAAACTATATTTGGGCATTGAAATATAAAGTCCGAAAGTGGGAGACCCAAAATCCAGATTCGGGTTATAGTAATGAGTGTAGTTTTGTTCTACTCCTTAGATTTTGTCTTCTTCGACATATGTAAGCCCCTTTAGGCCTCATATGTAGTTGTAGTTTGATTGGCTGCTTCCCAAGCTTGGACATCTTAGTCCATCATTTTATACGCTACCACTTGGGCTTGGACATCTAGTCCCTTGTAGATATATCATCTCAAAGGCTTGAACATCTCAGTCCATTATTTGATGAGCCACTTCTTAGGCTTAGTCCATTGTGGACATGGCTCTTCTTGGGCTTGGACATCTTAGTCCATTGGTTTATGAGCCTTTTATTAGGCATAGATGTCTTAGTCTATTATTTGATGAGCCTCTTCATAAGCTTGGATATCTTAGTCCATTATTTGATGAGCCTCTTATTAAGCCTGGACGTCTAAGTCCTTTATTGGATGAGCCTCTTCAAGGGTGTTGAAGTATTAGTCAATTATTGCCTGTTGCTCTTGGTTAGCTCATTCTTAGAGGCTAGAACTAAGGACTCACCCAACCTCCCTCCAGGAGGCGCCTTGACTTGACCAGAGGCGTGGCCAAGGGCTTGTCGATGCTTTATCCTGGCCACAGCATGGTGCGGATAAAGGCGTATGCTCCTCCCTCCAGGAGGTGCCTTGCCCTAGCCATAGCATGGCGGGGACAGGGGCTTGTCGATGCATTAACTTGGCCATAGTGTGGCGTAGATACAGGCTTACACTCCTCCCTCCGAGAGGTTCCTTGACCTGACCAGAGGCGCAGTGAGGGCTTGTTAATGCTTTAACCTAGCAATAGCGTGACGTGATTAAAGGTTTATACTCCACCCTCCAAGAGGTGCTCTGCCCTGGTATCTTGGCATAGACAGATGCTTTGACCGTAAAAGGTAATGTCCAAATGCAAGGAGAGTTCTATTCCTAACCATTTAGATTTTTCATTTTGAAGAAAGAGATTCTTTATTCTTTTATTGTAAGAAAATATGGTTCCAAATGTTCCACATTCCATGTTCTAGGAACAATATTGTCGCTTACGACACAACTTGTAAGATCTTGGGGGGATTACTATGCAGATAATTAAGTGTCCTTCCCAATTTGGTTCCAGTAATCCATCCGCAAGATTTTTTGTGTTTGCCGTAACTCTTCAGAGTACCAGATCTCCTTCTTGAAATGATTGTGTTTATAATTTTAATTTATAATACTTTATAATACTTCTTTGATATTCAATTGTTTGGTTGCTGCTTCATCTCTCAGCTCATGTATCAAATCAAGTAATTCTCTTTTTATTTCTTGGCCTAAATCGAATGCATATGTGATTCTTCAATGTGAAGGTATTTCAATCTCAACTCGTAACATTGCCTCACACCCATATGTAAATAAACAAGGAATATGACATGTTTCCATTTGGTAGATGTTCGTTAAGCCCATAATACAACTGGCAGCTCTTCTACATGTTTCCTTTAGCCTTGTTCAGCCGCTTTTACAAAATTTCCTTTATGGTCTGTAGCCTCAACTACCCCGTTTTCCTTTGGATGCGCAACAGAAGAAAAGCATTTTGTAATTCCATTCTTATGGCAAAAATGAGAGAATTCTTCACTCATGAATTTCTTTCCACTATCAGAGATAATCTTATAGGGGATTCTAAATCTAGTTATAATATTTTTATAGACAAATCCGAGTACTTTTCCAAAAGTGATCTTGGGAAGCGGTTCTGCTTCTACCCGTTTAATGAAACAGTCTATGGCGAATACATCATATTTTGCTCCCCCTTTAGAAATGGGCAACGGGCCAATTAAATCAATTCCCCATACATCAAAGGCCCATGGACTTGAAATTGGGGTTAATTGACTTAGTGCCATTCAGGGGATTTTCAAGTACTTTGGGCATTTCTCACATCTCTTGCATATTCTATGGCCTGACTCACCATATGAGGCCAATAAAAATATTGTCTCGTTATCTTTTTTGCTAGTTTTGCTCCTTCAGAGTGGTCTCCATGGAATCCTTCATGTGCTTCTACTATCAATTTCATCCTATCTTCCAAGCTTACACACGTTAATAAGGAAAGGCATATCCTTTATTTTAAATGATTTCGTCCACTATCGTGAAAGTTGGAGCTTGTCTTTGGTTTTCCTAGCCTCCCTCTTGTTAGGTGGTTAATTTTCCATTGAATGATAATCGACAATAAGTAACTTCCATGTGTTATCATAATAATTATCTGCACTTAGCTGGTTAACCCTCTCATTTGGGACTGCCCCAATGGCTTCATTTTCTTTTCCCTCTCGTGTCAAGGTTTGGGATCTTGTTAGAACTAGCAATTCTTTCCATGTTCCGATGTCCCCTCTTCTATATTTGGATTTGCTTGATATCCCACTAGCACAATTCGCGTTTCCGAGGCCTCCCTTGAACAAGGTAATTTTGCAAAGGAATTTGCTCGCGAATTTCCCCTCTAGGAACTTGATGTATGGAAAAGTCTTCGAATAAATCTAGCATTTTCCATATCTTCTTTATATATTGCTACCCATAAAATCTACTCAAAGGCAAGAGTATGAAGGAGAATAAAAGAATTGAAGATTTGATAAAGAGACAAGCCAAGTAGCCATGAAAGACTTAAAAAGGATGGTTTGAAAGTCTAATTATTCATACAATGTAAAAGCCTTCGACCTAAAGGAAAGCAGACAAAACCTTCCACCACAAACAACCTTTCGACACAGATGAGAAAGTAGCGAGGACTCTAAAGCCTTTGTCGAAAGCAATCAATATTATTCCTATCAACTATACATCAAACCTTTCAAATCCAAAGGTTTTTCCAAAAAGTGATCTTTTTGAAAGCATAGCAAGCCTTTCGAAATTGTAAGGACACATCTAGGATACCTTTCAATAGCGTCGAAAGGTATGAAGAAAGAAACACTCAAAAGTTAACAAAGAGTGGAAAGCAACCTTTCGATAACATTGAAGAGAAGCACAACTCTAAAAAATGTTCAAATAAAGACAAACCTTTCGAAAATGTCGAAAGGCTCATAAAAGATGTAAAGGACAAACCTTTCAATGAAGTCGAAAGGTTAATGAAGCATAAGAGTGGCAAACTTTTTGACAAAGGTGGAAGCTTCATAACGACATATGAAGAAAAAGCCTTTCGATAAGAATAAAAAGTTCATAATGAGGCAAACATTTTGATGGGGTCAAAGTGTTCATAATAGCATGAGGGAGGCAAACCATTCGACAAGGTCGAAAGGTTCACATAGTATACAAAGAAGAGACCCTTTGATAAGGTGGAAGACAAGGAAGCAAAAGAGATAACCCAAATAGCACAGGAGACTCTGATTCTTTTGACACGATCAAAAGGTTCATAACCTTCCGATGAAGTCAAAAGATTTAAGGCATCATATAAAAGGGGACCATTCGACTCAGTAGAAAGCATGAAGTCAAAAGGTGGACCACCTGCATATATAAATAAGACCCAAGGGTTCTAATTTTGGGGGACGTATTCTGGATACTAAATTCATTCTCTTTTCTCTACTTTCATTGCGGTAATCCTGCTTGTAAAACCATAAATGGAATTGGGGAGACCACTTAATTTCTTGTAACTCATTTTAAATATGAAATAAAGGAAGATGGCTCATTCATGGTGGATAATGGCAAAGAGGAGAATCATTAATATCATTAGCTAGACTAATGATCAATTGCACATGATTTTAACCTTTTTCTCAAAATCTCTTTTGATCTATGCTATATATAAGATCAACTTAAACATTCCCCATTACAACACATTATCATTGAAATCCACACTTAATTTGGAAAGATAAAGCGATGATGATGTGGAGAAAATGCTAATTGCATGGTTATGGGACTAAATAAGTTGATCCTATATAAGAAAAGTATATGGGTTAAAGATATAAGCTGGGATTGCTTCAAAAGAAGGGAAACCTTTCGACTTAGTTGAACGGTTCACTTCCTAATGGAATCCTAGGTTATATGTCTTATAACAAATCATGGTGGGTTTTAAGCATTAGCAAACCCTTCGAGTTGATTCCATAGGATGAAAATGGACATCAAAGGGGCCAAAAGCAGTTAAGGTTAGCAAATGAACTATACATCTCCTTACAAACATGTTGAGAGGTCTTACATATAACCTTTCAGCATGATTAAAAAGGAAGTAGTAAACATCAACCATGACTTATTTCGACTCTAAAGGGATATGGAACTCATCAACTTATTGATTTGTGGAAGTTTGATAGCCGGAAAAACCATTTCTCACCTTTCGACAAAGTTGAAAGGTTTGGTAACTTACTTCTATTCCAACGTAGTCGAAAGGTTGGAGTGATCTCAATGACAACCTTTCAACAATGTTGAGAGGTTGGGTTGTTTCCTTCTATTCTAAACTAATCGAAAGGTTAGAGTATATGAAAGTCTATGGGGTGGATCATATAGTGTATATGCAAGTATATGTGACAAAATATATGATGCAACTAAAACAATGTTAATCTAAGTAAATATAGAACAAGCACACCAGGATTTTGTACTTGTTCGGACCTCCCGTCCTACTTCCATTCCCAAAGCTCGCCTTCAGAATTCTACTATCAACCACCCTCGCTTCGCCTGGAGGAATAGGCTTGGTTACAATAAGTTGTTCTTGTCAAAAGTATGTTCAGTATAACTAAGATGTTGAATAATTAGTACAATAGCTTCCAATATATCTATGAGAAAATGTGTATACGGAAGAGTGAATACAAGTAACAATTGGTAGAATGTAGAGATCAAGAGTAGGGTACAGAATCAGAGAGCATAAGTAAGGTGAGTAAGGTTGGATTCTCTTGATTCTTGATGCTATATATAGTTATAGATAGGTATGTTGAGTAGTTACATCCATTAACGAGTGCTCTACAGTTGCTTCTGTTGATGATGAAGAGTTGCAGCGAAGTGAAGTGATGTCCATTCAAATGTGGCAGTGGAAGTTATTATTTGAAATCCGAGTCCAAATTCAGACGTTTGGTATTCGTATCATATGTCTGATACTATATATTTTTTGAACTAGTAGGTTTTCAGATGTCAGAGTGCTATTACCAGATGTCTAGTTTAGCCTGTTTGTTGTTCCAAAGGACTTTTCCAGACATCTGGGTTATGCACCCATACGTCTGATACTTGTGTATGTCTATTTTGTGCATCTTTTCTTTTGCTTCTTTGTACCTATCGACTTGTAGTCTCTTGTAGTGTACTTTGAGCCTCGTTCTTGTCTTTCTAGTGATGTTGTTCTAGCAAGTACCTGTATATATAAATATATATATATATATGTATGTATGTATGTATATTTGATTTCCATTGGATAGTGTTGCCATCGAAACCGTAGATTTGATTTCCTAACAATCTCCCCCTTTTTGATGATAACAACTATACAATGTACTTAGATACAAGTTTATAAATCTCCCCCTGAATATGTGCTTTCATTAATTATTGTGCTTTCTATTATTTCCCCCCCTTTGGCATTATCAAAAAGCGTTATTAAATTTTAACTTTAGACATCATGTTTATTCCATTTAATATTTACCAATTGTCATAAAAGTACATCAATATACACAGAAATTACACACCAAAAAGCACTTTTCATTAATCATATTAATCGATTACATGCATAGATTTTTTTATCATTTTTGTACAAAAGATGGAATCCTAATAAAATCTAAGGATATTTTGGAGAATCTTTAGCTTGTTCGTCTCCTTCATCTTTGGATGAGCTAGATTGTTTTTTAGAAGATTTCGATGGGAGCTCGAGAGGTTCTTCTTCCTCTTCAAAAGGTTCGGAATGTTTTGAAGGAGGAGGAGAAGACACTAGAGTTGGCCAATTTTGTGAAGGTGGTATAGACCACGAACTCTTTGAAGAACCACTTTTAGAATGGATAATGTAGTTGAAATCGAAGCGTCAACTGTAGCTAGGTGAGAAGCAAAAGATGCTTCAAAACTATCAATATGCATAGCCAATAATTTTTGAATTCGAGATAGAATAAGTTGATTTTGGAGAGATAAGTCGCAAACACTCTCATTTGGATTTGTCTCAACTCTAAATTTTCATCTTGAGACGTATAATCAAAAGGTGCAAGAGGAGGAGGAGGAGGAGCATGCTCGCGATGTTGCTCTGCCTCTTGTGATTGTTCAGGTTGTTGTTGGGGTAGAGGCCTAACTTGACTATCTTGACGACGTTGCGTCCATTCTTCAAATGTGATAAAATCCAGAGGATTTTCTGGTAGGTGCGTTAGAGAGAAGAATTTTATGGACGCATATTTTGGAGAAATCTCTTTAAAAGTTGATAGATATGAAGGGATGTTGTGAGCTCGCAGAAGACGCATGATGTATGCAGGGTAGATGATGGATGGGCGTGATCGAGTCCAGTAGTGTTTGAGCTCGTCAAATATAAATTTTGCCCAATTAACCCTTGTTCCACTAAAGATAGCATATAGAGCCTTATGCTCTAACTCTGTGATTTTCTCATGGATTCCAAGGCAAGGAATGATAGCGTTGATAATCATTCTCATGAGAAGCCTCGCCTTAGGTCTTAAGTATTTTGATGCAAATCAAGGCATTTCATCTCAAATATTTGATGAGTGATATTATCTCTCGGTTTGAGGCGCATATCGGGAATATTATATAAATCTTCTCCAGTGTCGGAGCATCCGAGAGTTCTGCCTATGATCCCTGGAGTTAGTCTAATTGTGTTCCCGTAAACACTTGACCATAGCCAATTATCATCTTTTCTGTATTTCAAATGGCTGTGCTATCTAAATTAGCATAGAATTGGAATATCGCAAGTTGGTCTATTTGAATATTATTTGAGTTAAAGGAGATCAACTGATGTAACCCTACATTTTCGTATATTTTATCCAAATCGTACATAGGAAATTTGAGCAAATTGTAGAAAGGATCGGTACGAAGCTTCTTCTTTTGAACGTCTTCGTATCTTTTGATGGAATGTGGTACCCTATTCATCCATCTCTCTTTTTGAGCAAACTTGCGGATGGAATGAAGTAGCTTGGTCTTGCTTGTGCTTAGAGATTTTAGGGTTTTTGTTTTAGGTGCCATGAGATTCGATCCTGGTTGGAGAGAAAAGCAACTTTGAGAAATAGGGAATTGAGTTTGCAGTAGAAGCGAAATGAAATTGAGAATAGTGAAAAAATAGACGTTATCAGGTTACTTAAGAGTGTCGATTGAATTTCAGACGTCAAGAAGGTGAATCGAAAGTATGATTTGACCTAGTTTGAGGACAGTAAAAAAGATCAGACGTCTGGTTGTTGGTGGTAGATGTCTGGAATAGATCGAGTTAGAAATTTAAGAAGACAGATAGTTTTGGCAGACGTCTGGAATTAAAATCAGACGTCTGAAATTGGCCTTGTGTTTATGTTTAATAGGAAAAAACTTTGTTCAGACGTCTAGGAACCAACTTTAGACATCTGAAATAGGCCGTTTTGTTTTTTTATAAGGCATAAAGTATTTTCAGACGTCCAAACGGTTATATCAGACGTCTGATTTATGCACGATGCTTAAAAATTTGTGTGATACAAGAGTGTCGGACATGTCTGATGGTATTGTTCAGATGTCTGAAATCCCCAGCTTGTCTTAAAATAGCCTAATGTTGAAGGTTGTTGCTTATTTTTTGAAATATTATTTTTATTAAAACATAATATTATTATTTGTGAGAAAAATTAAAAGTATAAAAACAATGAAAATAAGCATATTTATTTAGATGACGATGGAGCATTTTGATCTTCGGACTTGCTATCCCTCCATGGCTTGAGTGGAGACCAAATGTTTCCACGTTCATTGGTCTTTGGGGAACCAGAGAAACGCCTAGGTGGAGGATCCGATGGTGTTCGATAAAAGAAAGAGGGATCCAAAGGATTGCAAGGAATCGGAAGTGATTCATGTACATCCTTCTTCCATGAATTGTAAAATTTGATCGTTACTTTCTCTTGAAAATTTAATCGTCCCGCAGTGACTTTATGTTCGAAATATAGTTCTCGTTGTAACTCTATTTGTTGTTTTTGGTAATGATGTATATCATCAATTTTCTCCTTGGTGTTAAGAGAGACAAATAGAGATCTTTTGGCCCGTTTTTGATCAGGGGTGAATCCCATATGGTAGGAGGACCACATATAGGTTGGTTCCTGATCTGGTGTAGGAGTAGGAAGGCAATGAGCGGTATGCCTTGAACTATCCGAGGTTGGCGTTGAGAAAGAGATATAAGAGTTGTCAGAAGACATTTTTTTTCTTTTGTCTTTTAAAATATAAAATCTATATTTTCCGTTAACAAAGGAAGTTATTTATGCAAGTTTGAATGGGTTATAGATAGTTAGATAACAAATAATCTAAAAACTATTGGTTATTGTTTTAAAAATTTAGACTGTGGATTAAAACTCTTTTACTAAAAATAAAATAAAGAATTAGTTGACAAGATCATTGAGAGAACCTATTCCTGAATCACGTCATAGTTTAACAAATGTTTGTTCATTTAGAGGTTTTGTGAAAATATTTGCTATTTGATTCTCAGTATTTATGTATTTTAATGTAATAATTCATTTGTCTACATTGCCGCGTCAAAAGTGATGTCGTATATCTATGTGTTTAGTACGTGAGTGATTTACAGGTTTTTTGATAAATTTATTGCACTTGTATTATCGCAATATATTGGCGATTTATCGGTAACTTTGCCAAAATCCTTAAGCATTTGTTGCATGTATATCACTTGTGCACATGCTAAAGCCGCTGAAATATATTCGGCTTCGCAAGTCGATAAGGAGACACAATTTTTCTTTTTGCTAAATCATGAAACTAATGATTGTCCGATAAAATGACATGTTTCGCTAGTACTTTTACGATCTGTTTTACAACCACCGAAATCCGCGTTGCTATATGAAACAAGTTCAAATGATGATCCCTTAGGGTAAAAAAACCGTAATTTCTAGTACTGGATAGAAATCATAGGATACATATAACAGCTCTTTGGTGAGATTCTTTTGGTTTTGCTTAAAATCGGGCACAAAGACATGTGCTCTTCATAATGTCGGGTCGACTAGTCATCAAATATAGTAAGGAGCCAATCATACAATGATATAATTTTTCATCAAAACCTTTTGCATTATTATCTTTTTCTGAGTTAACACTAGTACTCATTGGTGTTGGTTTACTTGAAGTTTATCCATTCCAAATGACGTAATAAATCGTCACAATATTTTTCTTGATGTATAAAAATACAATTTTAAAGATGTTTTATTTGCAAACCTAAAAAGAAATTTAATTCACCCATGTGAGACATTTCAAATTCACTTTTCATAATATTTGAAAATTGAGAATTAAGATTTGAGTTAGATGAACCAAACATAATATCATCTACATAAATTTGTACTACTAAGATGTCGTTATTTTCTCGTCTAATAAATAAAGTCGTATCTATTTTTCCTATTTTAAAACCAGAAGAAATTAAATTATTCTTAAGACATTCGTACCAGGGACGGGGTGCTTGGTTCAAATCATATAGGGCTTTATGTAATTTAAAAACATGATCGGGATATTTTTCAAGAACAAATAATGGAGGTTGTTCAACATATATGTTTTCTTTAATAAAACCATTTAAAAAAGAACTTTTAACGTCCATTTGAAATAATTTAAAATTGTGATGACTTGCAAAAGCAAGTAATGTTCGTATGGCTCCAAGCCTTGCTACTGGAGCAAAAGTTTCGTCATAGACGATAACGTCTTCTTGATTATATCCCTGATCGACTAATCATGCTTTATTTCTAAATATATTTCCATTTTCGTCTGCTTTGTTTTTAAATACCCATTTTGTTCCAATGACTGATTGATTTTTTGGTCATGGTACTAATTCCCAAACATTATTACGTTCAAATTGTTTTAATTCTTCTTGCATGGCTATTATCCAAAAATCATCATTTGAAGCTTCTTTATAATTCTTTGGTTCAAAAATTTGACACAAATGAAATATGACTTAATTGGTTAAGTTGATTTCTAGTTACTCTAGAATTTAGATCCCCAATGATATTATCTCTTGGATGATCTTTTAGAATTTTAGGGGCGACACTAGAGTATTATTTTGTACATTTGTCTCATTATTAGATGAGTTTGTTGTATTTGTCATAGGAATAATTTCTACATCCTCATTAATATGATTGTTAAGGAACTTTTCATCAAATGAAACATGTAAACTTTCTTCAATTGTGTTAGCATGTTTATTAAAGATTTTATATGCCTTGCTTCGATTTGAATATCCAACAAAGATTATTTCATTAGCCTTCAGGTCAAATTTTCCTAAATTATCTTTTGTATTTAATATAAAACATTTTGATCCGAAAGTTTTAAAGTATGATACTTTAGGTTTTCTTCCAAAAAACATTTCGAAACAAATATGTTTAGTCATAGGTCATATGGCTACTTGATTCAAAACATAACAAGGCGTAGCAATTGCTTCAGCCTAAATATGTTTTGGTAAACCACTATTATTTAATAGTCTTCGTGCACATTCTTGTAACGTACGATTTTTTCTTTTTACTGCACCATTTTGTTGTGGTGTGCAGGGAAAAGAAAAATTATGACTTATGCCCTTTTTATTACAAAAATTAGTAAAAAGATCATTTTCGAATTCTCCACCATGATCACTTCGAGTATTCTTAATTTTAAAATCCATTTGAGTTCTAATTCTTTTAGCAAAAATTTTAAACGTACAAAAAGTGTCGCTTTTATGTTTTTAAAAATAAGGCCCACGTATATCTTGAAAAATCATCAACTATTATGAAAACATATTTGTTGTGATTTATAGATCGTACTTGAGTTAGGCCAAATAAATCTAAATGTAGTAATTCTAATGGTTGTTTTGTAGAAATATTATTTTTAGATTTAAAAGAACTTTTCTTTAGTTTACTGATTTGACAAGAGTCACATAAATTTTTTACTTTATAATTTATCTTAGGTGAACCTCTAACTAGTTTATATTTTGCTAATTTATTAATATATTTAAAATTAGTGTGATAGAATCGTTTATGCCACAACCATGGATTATCATGTTTGGCAGTTAAACATATGTTTGAATTTTGATTTATATTAATATTTAAGATATAAATATTTTTGTTTCTAAAACCCTGAAAAATTAGTTGATTGTTATTGAAATATTACATTTATCTTTTTCGAAATTGATTTGAAAACCTTTATCGCATAATTGACTAATGCTAAGTAGGTTATGTTTTAGATTCTCTACTAACGAAACATTTGTAATAATAGGAGAGTTAGAAATACCAGAGTTGATGACTTCTCCGATACCAACGACGTATCCTTTTGAGTTATCTCCAAAAGTTACTGTTCCACCATCGATATATGTTATATTTGATAACATTTTTGCATTTGCGATCATATGCTTGGAGCATCCACTATCAAGTATCCATTTCTCATTATTTTTTATTTTGGGTACCTGCAAGATAAAAATAATTTAATTGGTACCCATATACTTTGTTAGGGTCCTAAATGTTGGGAGGAGCAGGTAGTCATACCCAAGAAGGTTTGGTACCTTTATGAATATAATTTTTATTATGGACTACGTTATCTAGAATATTATTAATATGTTTTTGTCTAATGAAATTATTATTTGTATTAGGAATCCAAATTCTTATATGTTTGGTATTCGTTTAGACCTAGGTGATTTTTTAGTCTTTTGATAAATAAATCTATATTTCTTAATGTTTTCCCCTTTTGTTTAGGAATATTTTTAAATCCAATTCCATTTCTATTACCTGAATGTTTTGAAGTTTTGATAAGATTTTCCAAATCTTATTTTCCTTTATTAAATTTTGAAACATTATTTGTAATTTTATCTAATTTTTATTTTAATTCAAAATTTTCAATTTTCAATGTTTCTATATTACTTTCGAGTTGATATTTTCTTCTAACAAATTATCCTTTTCTAGTTTAACTTTTCTAAAATCAATAGACATAGTTTCATATTCAATCAAACTACTTTTATTTTTCTCTTAGAATAATTCTAGTTCCTCCTCTAAAATAACTTTTTCATCTTATAACATTCCAATTTCAAGTTCTAATCAATTAATTTTGGCTATGTGATCTTTATTCAATTTTTTAATTTGTCTAAATTTATCATCTAATTCCATGCTAAGCTCTAATAATTCATCATAGCTAAGGTCAGGACATACCTCATCAGTTTGTGCCATAAAGCATACATTAGCTTGTTCTCCGTCACTATCGCCGTCACCCTCTAATGATGATGATGGTGAAGAATATGAGTCATCCTATGTTACTTTGAAAGCTTTCTTCTTTTTTAACTTTTCAAATTTGTTCTTTTTATCATTCTTGAGCTTGGGACAATCTTTCTTCATATGTCCAAATTGATCACATTTATAGCATTTGATTAACGTTTGATTTGTTGAACTTGATTTTCCTCTTTTCAGAAATCTAGTCATTTTGCTAAATTTGTTGAATTTGTTATAGTTTTTGGCAATAAATGCGATTTCTTCTTCGTCTAAGTCGGAGTCTTCATTTGTTGCTGGGAATGCTATGTTTTTCTTTTTCGAATTTTGTTCTTTTCTTTCTTGCAAATTGGATTCATAGGAAATTAAATTTCCTATCAATTCATCTACTAAGAGTTTTGAGAGGTCATTAGCTAGTTCGATAGCTAATACTTTTCTTTTCCACTCCGGAGTTAAAGAATTGAGTATTCTAGATACTAAATCAAAATTTGTGAATTTAACTCCTAATGACATTAAATCGTGTTGAATAGTTTGGAATCTAGAGTACATGTCCACCATAGATTCATTTTGTTTCATTTTAAATGATGAAAATTGATTTCGTAAAATAGACATTTTAGTTTGCTTAACTTTGTTCATGCCTACGTGTGTAACTTGTAAGGTATGCCAAATATCATATGCAGTGTTAGATAACATGACACGTGAAAATTCATTTTTATCCAATGAACAAAATAAAACATTCATAGCTTTGGCATTATTAGAAGATGCAGTTTTTTGTGCATCAATCCATGTGTTCATAGTAGTAGCAGGTGCTTCATATTTATTTTGAGTGGCTGACCAAATTTCTAATCCGTTAGCTTCTATAAAAATTCTCATACATGTTGACCAATATGCATAATTAGAACCATTAAAAAGTGGGGGATGTCCTGTGGATTGACCTTCTTGAAAAATACTTGCCATATTAAAGTGATTCAAATACGTGTTACTATACTTTGTTCAAACCTTGCTCTGATACCAATTGAAAGTCTAGAGGTGGATTGTATAGTGTATATGCAAGTATATTGGATGAAATATATGATGCAACTAAAATAATATTAATCTAAGTAAATATAGAATAAGCACACTAGGATTTTATACTGGTTCGGACCTCCCGTCCTACGTCCAGTCCCGAAGCTCCCCTTCGGAATTCTACTATCAAACACCCTCGCTTCGCTAGGAGGAATAGGCTTGGTTACAATAATTTTTTCTTGTCAAAAATGTGTTCTAATATAACACCGATGTTGACCAATTAGTACAATAGCTTCCAATATATCTTTAAGGAATATTATCTATGAGAAAACGTATATATGGAAGAGTGAATACAAGTAAGAATTGCTAGATTGTAGAGATCAAGAGTGGGGTATAGATTTAGAGTACATAAGTAAGTAAGGTGAATAAGGTTGGATCTTTCTCTTGATTCTTGATGCTATATATAGTTGTAAATAGGTATGTTGAGTAGTTACATCCATTAACGAGTGCTTTACAGTTGCTTCTGTTGATGATGAAGAGTTGCAGCAAAGAGAATCGAAGATATCCATTCGAATGTGGCAGTTGAAGTTCTTATTTGAAATCCGAGTTCGAATTCAGACGTCTGGTATTTGTATCAAACGTCTGATACTATATATTTTTTGAACGTAGTAGGTTTTCGGATGTCTGAGTACTATTACCAGACGTTTGGTTTAGCCTGTTTGTTGTTTCAGAGGACTTTTCCAGACCTCTGGCTTGTGCACCCAGACGTTTGATACTTGTGCACGTCTATTTTGTGCATCTTTTCTTTTGCTTCTTTGTACCTATCGACTTATAGCCTCTTGTAGTGTCCTTTAAGCCTTGTTCTTGTCTTTCTAGTGATGTCATTATAGCAAGTACCTGTATATATATATATATATGTGTGTGTGTGTGTGTGTGTATTCAATTTCCATTGTGTAGTTGTTGTCATAAACCGTAGATTTGATTTCCTAACATAATATCGTTAATAACCTTTCAACAGGGTCAAAAGGTTGAGCTATTCCCTTCAATACTAGCTTAGACGGAAGGCTGGGATGGTAACGCTTGCAACCATTCGACAAGGTCGAAAAGTTTTCCAACCAAGCATTTCATAAGCCTGATCAAAGGGTTAGAGCCACTTCATTAACTTTTCAACAAGGTCGAAAGTAATGACCATTCATTATTCTTTTCATCAGATCACTTTAATTAAGACATTTTATCCAAAGATCCACTTCTAGAAGCAAGAAATTTCTCCACCACATGGTTGTGTCCAAACAAAAATATCCTATCAGAGCATTGGGGATTATGACAAGATTCCTTGTTGATATTTTTGGCGCTAGAAGGAGGGCCTAAACCTCCGACCCTATCATTATGTATAGACTAAATGTGGTTCATTTCTCTTGCTTAGGGAAAATGAGATCAAAACGCTTAAGTGGACTCTACGAGAGAGTAATGCACACTTTCAATCTTGAGGAGAATATTTCTCAACTTTCAACCAAAATGGGGTTATCCTAGGTCAAACTTCATCACCAGCGCACATGATGAGAATATAGAGAAAATCAAGCATTTGGAGTAGCAATTACAAAAAATGTAAGATCTGTTCAAGATGGCTTTATCTCAAAGATCATCAAAAACTCCAAGGCAAACTCAAGGAGAGGAAGTAGTTTCTATTAGAAAAAGTCTGAGAGCCAGATCCTAGGAATGCAAGGATAAAATAGACTTGACTTCCTTAAAGAAGAAAAGGCTTCCACAAATAGAAGCAAACCATCAAGGAAGAATTCTTGACAACTCATTAGAGCAGTCTGGCAGCTCAACTTCTAATGAATATCACCCTAATCAGAAAAATTATGGTAATATGGAGGCCTTCCTTAAAGATGTTGCTGAAAATGCAAATTAGGACGCCATGAATTCAAAGGGTAAAAGAAGCATGGATGCAAACGCAAATGATAACGAGATG
The DNA here is from genome assembly GCA_030765085.1 of Allium cepa. NCBI lineage: Eukaryota > Viridiplantae > Streptophyta > Magnoliopsida > Asparagales > Amaryllidaceae > Allium > Allium cepa. Next base: position 685,299,244 of record CM060938.1, read on the forward strand.
GAGCCACCATTTACTAATGAGATCACGACAATAGTAATTCCTTCTTATGTCAAGAGCCCATCTATGAAGTACCATGGGAATACAAATCCTGATGACCACCTTATGACATTTGATATCTAGATGGACATATCTAATGCTTCTGAAGTAGTCAATTGCCGACTGTTCCCCATTACCCTTCAGGCGGCGGTGGCCAAGTGGTACAGGTAGTATAAAAAGAAAACCATCTATTCTTGGAAATGGTTTTGTTATGGATTTCTAGCATAATTTTGTATTTGTAAGGACCCAACCATTGATTATACAATCTTGGCCAACATAAAGCGAAGGCTGGGTGAATCTTTGGAAGATTATCTGAGGAGATTCAACATAGAAGCCTTGAAAGCGAAGGACATAAATGACAGAGACAAAATCATACGGTCTATTCTGATTTGGTTGAGAACACTCCTTTCTAGAGGCAGCTATTTGTCAATGGTTGCAAAAATCTCCAAGATTTCCACTTTCAGGAAGACAAAATCATCCAGATGGATGAGCTTTACTATACTAAGAGAAAGATACAACCTAGAAAGGAGGGTGGAATATTTGGCTTTGAACGTAGCTATAAAAGGGTCAGGTGGGATGAGCCAATCGCTAAAGCAATCGATTGAAACTAGCCATTGTCTTACATATACGCTACACCAAATGAAAGAGTCAACTTTCCAACCTCCTACGAAGATACAAATAATCCAAAGCAGAATAAGGAGGAAATTACTGCAGCCATCATGAAGTAAACGGTCTTAAAATAGATGAATGTAGAGTGCTGGCCGGCATAATACAGAAGCTGATCCGAGACGGCTATCTCAAAGAATTTATCCAAGATCAGCACAAAGCCCGAAGAAACGAAAATTCTCCCCAGAAGCATCTAGCCAATGCTATAATTGTTCTGGAAGAAGAAGATCTCCTCAACATAAGCCCACCGGTTAACAGGATCGTTGTGATCCACGGCGGGCCGCGTCCATTCGAAGATACTAAAGGAGCTCGAAACAGGTATATCAAGAAAGCTAAGGATGGAATTTATTCTGTTTTGGAAGAGACTCCAACGAAGAGCCTCGAATTAATATTCAGATGCCAAATTTGGTGGTCACTCTATAAGAGATGCGCAAGGGTGTCCATCTTCCACCTAACGACCCCTCAAGATCACAGCACAAATCGGATTGTTAATTGTCTCCAAAATTCTGGTCGACACAAGGATTGCGGTCAATGTTATCTTCAAGCATGCTATTAATCAAATGAATATCCTAGAGCACAAACTAGAGCCAAGCTACGAACCGATATTTGGGTTCAACGACAAGGGATCTACTTCGATGTGGCAAATAATGCTTCTAGTACAAATGGGGTGTCTCTTATTTGCCAAACATTTGAAACCATCTTCGTTATAATTGATCAACCCTCTACTACAATGATTTCTATGACAGGCCAGCCTTGGATGAAATTAATGCTTTCGATCATCAAAATACCTCATGGTGAAGTTCTTAATCAAGCAAGGTTGGGAGACTGTATGGAGAGAACTATTCAGCTCCCATGAAATATACTTCGCCACACTTGATCAATATAAAAGGGAGTATTCTAATTATTTTGATTCTTCTATTACATATAACCTTTGGATGATGGATGTCTACATCCAACATTCAAAACAAAGATTAATGGTAAGAAGTCTAATAAGCGTATATATCAAAACTATATTTCTATAGGAAGAAAGAGAAAGAGGGTTGATACTAATTCAGCAGAAGAAGGTCCGATAGAAACAGAATTTGATTTCCTGGGTAAAACAAAAAGGATATAGACCATACAGGACCTTAAGGAAACCCATATAGATTCTGAAGATGTTTCTAAAGTGGTCAAAGTAGGTCTTTCGCCTCCATCCTCGTTTGGTCGTAGGCGCATTTAAAAAGAATATTGATAATGCTTCCACTGTCGACTAGGATCCTCTTCACCAACTAGGATCTATCTGGGCTGATATGACTAGTGGATCGATAGTGTGGGCTTCAACTCTATCAGGGTCTTTATTTCAAAAAATGATCTCGTCTGTCATCATTTTTAATTGTTTCATCGGATCCCCATCATCAATATTATTGCAACATTCGAAGAGCTGACATATGACTCCATTTCCTTCCATCTCTGGTAAGCTGGATGTGGACCACCTCTAACTATATCTATTACCAACCTCCTACCAGTATGTGCGGGTTCCTCTGTTCTAGCCTGGTTTTGACCTTGATTTGGTTTTAATGGGCCTACACCTCCATTCTGCGGAGCCCGAACAAACTTTTCCAACTTTCTCTCTTTTATCAACTTCTCGATAATATCTTGCAAGTAATGGCACTCATTAGTGTTATGGCCGTAACTGTCGTGGAATCGACAGAATTTTCCTATTTGGATCTAATTTTCAAATGAATGTTTCGGAGCTGGTTTTTATATTTTTCGGTATTACATGTCTGCAAATAAACATTCTCCATGGATGTATCAAAATAGATATATTGGTCATACATCAAGGCTCTGGTTCTATGTCCACGGTTCGAGTTTCGCTTCTTACCCTAACCTACATTCCCTTTTTGCTGGCTCTGCTTGTTCTAAATATTCAATGCACATAGCTAGAGTTCTCAATCGTCTATTTCACAGCAACATTACTTTGAATACCTTCACCACTGGGTCTCACATCATCCTGCTTCCTAGATCGTATAGCGTCTTCTCTCCTCAAAAACTAGGCTGCCTTAGTGTAGAAACGATCCAACGACGTGGGTGGTTTCCCAACCAACCAATTGCCAAACTCGAAAACGAGATCAATTCCTTTAGTCAATGCCATTTAGATAGAATTGTCATTTGGATTGCTGACCTCAGCACATGCAGCATGAAACCTTTCCAGATAATGTCTAAATGTCATTCTCGGAGCTTGGGTAACGCTGGTCAAGATGTTGACATCTTTTGGCCTTGTGACATTCATGCGGAATTGTTCAACGAACAAAGTTGCCAACTGATCAAAATTGGAAATAGATTTGTGGGTGAACGAGTAAACCACGTCGTTGCAATACCTCCCAACAATATAGGGATTCTTGATCCATTCGTACTGTAATATGTGTTGATTAGGATCTTAACTTCCTTCATACACAGGCTGGATCGGCATCCTAAATCGGTGAGGTGGCTCAGCATAAAGGATGTTGTTCCTGAATGGAGTATGACTCTGGGAGATTCCCCAATCTTCGTTGGTAAGACCTTGATTTTCACGGATCATTTGGCGGTACATGGTTGGAATGTCAGGCATTTGGACTTTCGGGGCCAAGGCATGGTTGTGTTCCATATTACGAGGACAGTTCAGGCGCGGTCGACGGTTCATTCCTTGCCTCCTTAGCTCTGGCTCTTAAGGATCATAGGGTTCTAGAGAACGAACATGTTAATGAAGGGTTAAATCTACTCTTTTTCGAATATCAGATTCCAAGTCCACAACGATAGTAGCTGTGTGGCTATCGACAGTGTGATAAGGAAGCGTCCCTCTCGAGAGGAGGGCCCAGCTTGATGTCCTACGGAAGGGCCGGCCCCGGCTTGTCTGAGATTCATGGCACGCCGTTGCCCAGAGGCTTGCGCATAGCTTCCGTCCGACCATTGGTGCGTAGATCTATGATGGAAGTCAGAGGAGGCTAAGATTTTTGTTAACGAGTAAGAAGCACGATCCCTTTTGAACCTCCTTTATCTTTCCTCATTCAATTGGTTCGCAAGGTCCGTGTTGGCATGGATCTGCTGGGTGAGTTGCTGTCGGCTCTGGGTTAGCTCTTGCATCAGAATCTGGAACTCTTCCCTGGTCATAAGGACTTATGGATCTAGAGCTTCGGTAGATGCTTGACCCGTTATATTTAGCTACATGGGGTTCTGCCTATCCCTTCCTTCTGGATCTGCAGCAGTTGAAGCAGTTTCGGTAGTAACCCTGGCGAGTGATGTAGATTTTTTCTAGATTTAGTGAAATCCGAATAGAATGGAAGGAACTACTGGATGACAGATCTAGATCTTCTTCTTAGATTTCAGCAATCCAACAACCGTAGTAAATCCAATGAGCAGAAGAAAAATTAGGTTTTCTCAGTAAAAGCACTAAGGTGTTCGTACCAAAATTGGACACAACACTCTTTGGACATATTTGAAGAGATTAGATTGAAGAATATAAATGTAAAAAGAGGCTAATCTAACAAACACGCCAAAACAGGAAAACAGAAATGCAAGAACAGAGGAATTTATAGTGGTTCAGCATTGTAGCCTACGTCCAATTTGGAAAGTTTGCTATTTTATTGATGTCTACTAACTGATTACAACAACAAATACTCATACACTCAAGTTACAATGGGTTCTCGGCAAAGCATTGGCGTAGCAAAATCGAAAGTCCTTTTTATGAAGGTATAGGGCTGCTATTTATAGGTGTAGGGTGATAATATTTGACTTAGCCTTGGAATACCTTTTCTCCCACATGGTTGGGCCCACTTGATCGATCCGGGGTCATTTGGGATCGATCCCTGATCGATCTCTACTCCTTTCGTATCGACCAAAATAGCTCCTTTTGGGCTGAGATCGATCGTAGACATTCTTGAGGTGGTAATCAGGCTCTTGTGAAAATTTGGTGGCGTTTGGACTTGTAGATCTTGAGTTATGATCGTTCTAAGTTTGATTTTAAAGTAGGCTGAACTATTCGTATCGATAGTGGTTAGTATCGATGTTATGCGTATCGATCATCATGACGTGGAGCGATGGTCTAGGAGCGATCCACTTTTAATGCTGCATAACCGCTTCTTTCACTTTATCATGTCTTCTTCGTATTGCTGTTAGGAATCAATCTTCGCATCGATAAATGGAGGGTCTATTAGTATCAGTCATCCATAGCTGCTTCGTATCGATGGTCTTTATTCCAGTTTGTATCATTCACAATTATGTCTTCATATCGATCCTTGATTATACTTTTCGTATTGATCTTCCATGACTCCTCTCGTATCGATCTTTGACTCTCTCCTTTGTATCGATCAAGCGAGAGATCGATACGAACTAGGCCACTTCTGCTCGATGGATACAAATTGAAGTAACATGAGGGATGGATATGAAATAGATGCTTCTGGTTGATGGATACGAATGTGGTTGTCCTATGATGGATACGAACACCATGCATCTGAATGAGATTGACTTCGTTGATTTTGATCGATCCATACCGTAAGCATACGAACTCCGATTGAGCTGAAATTCAAAACATTGTCTTTCACAGCTTTTCTTGTTGTGCCATGTTAATTATAGCTCGATCCGGACTCAGACAAAATTGGCCAGTATCCATAGTTGACCTTGTGTATAACCGATCTTCGGGACGGATTGTCTTGGGTTTCCAGTCATGTTCTTGGTGTCACGGTATTGCCAAAAGGCAGGATAACAATCTATTTCAATAGTTTTTCCAACATATAAAAATTTCAAACCCAAATAATCATTATTTTTTCCGTAAATAATTTATCACCCGAGAAATCATTTCATCACTAGAAAAATTCATATGAAATCCATATGCACTAGGAAAATTATAAGAATTGAAACCCATCTCCAAAATCATGTGTACCATAACGTAAAATTTTCCCATGGCATTTAAAAATTATTTTCATCTTGGCTTTTCCCTAAACCGTGTATAACTTTTATTAAACAACCTTGTTTATTCACATACAAATCATAAACAAGCATATCATCATTCTAAACATCATAAAATAGATTTATCCTTATACCCGAAATCATTTGATGTGAAAATCAAAGTAGAGATGTAGAATTATTATTCACCTTGCTTGAGATAAGGAGATTAGAGATTGTTTGAGACTGATTTTCTTCTAGGTTGAATCCTAAACTTTCCTTATATTTTCTTCTTTGCTTCTATCTTCTTAGGGCCAGCCTTGATGCTTCTTATGTTTATAGTTTTTTCTTTGACATAAAAATGAAGTGTAAAACCTAATGAGAATAGTATAAGGGTAGGAAGTGTGGGTGGCTATTTACCTTAATGCCATTATGTTTAACTTCTTAACCATTTTTAAAAATTCATTAGTTTAATAAGCATGGACACCTAATTAATTAATCAACCTCAATCCCATTATCTACAATATTCTATTTAATTTATTCTAATTAAATCTCCTGAATAATGTCAATAAAGTTAGGGTTGTTACAGGCTCCCTTCCTTAAAGGATTTCTTCCTCGAAATTTAGTAAGGATTAACTAACAAACATAGCAATCATCTGTAACATTTCCTAACAACCATACTAGCCTATCTGACTAGCAACCAATCTATATAAATCTGATATAGACATACCATCAAAGTAGATCGGGATAAGCTTCTCGAATCCTGTCCTCCGTCTCCCAAGTAGAGTTTTTCTCGTTGCCACTCCACTGAAGTTTTACTAACTCGATACTCTTGGTCCTCAATCTTTTCTCATCTCTTTCTACAACCCAAACTGGTTGTCTAACAAAAGTCAAATCAGGCTCTAGTACTAAGTCCTCCAACTCTCTTTGAGGAATAGTGGCCTCTGGATCATGCACATACTTATGAAGATATGAGACATGGAATACATTATGGACACCTGCCAAACTACATGGTAACTCAACTCTATACGCGAGCTTTCCAATCCTTTTCATAATCTGAAATGGACCAATATAACTTGAGGCCAACTTTCCCGATTTTCCAAATCGTACCATACCCTTCAACGGCGACACTTTATTGAAAACTCTGTCTCTTATTGAGAACTCTAGGCTTATCCGCGTAACACTTCTACCTGCATTGTGCTTCCTTCATCCTTCCTCGGATTATCTCAGTCTTTTTTGATGCCTCTCTAACTAAATCTAGACCTAAGACCAATCTGTCTCCAGTCTCTAACCAACATGTTGGCGATCTACATGGCCTTCCATACAAAGCTTCAAAAGGCATCATTCCTATACTAGTCTGATAACTATTATTATATGAAAAATCAATCAGGTGTATGTGTTCTTCCCAAGATCCTCTAAAGTCCAACCCACAAGCTCTCAATAAATCTTCGAGTACCTTATTGACTCTCTCTGTCTGCCCATCCATATATGGGTGATATTCCGTACTCATCTTGAGCTTGGTACCTAATACCTCTTGTAGTCTCCTCCAAAATTCACTAGTGAATAATGCATCCCTGTCACTAATTACGCTACTAGGAATCCCATGAAGTCTAACTATGTTCTTCATGAAAAACTTTGCTAGAGAAGGTGCCATCCTAGTTGACATTACTGGAATAAAATGGGCACTTTTGGTCTACTTGTCCACTAGAACCCATATGCTTTCATTTCCTCTATTTGTCCTTGGCAACCCATCGATATCGAATCCCATTTTCAAACTGGAATATCTAAAGGCTAAAGTAGCCCACTTGGCTTTTGATGTTCGGATTTTACTTGTTGACAGTTAACACACTGCCTAACCCACAAGCCAACTTCCCTCTTTATGCCTTCCCAATAGAAGCTCCTCTTCATGTCTTAATACATCTTGGTCTCTCCAGGATGAATTGTAAACTTCGATTGATGACATTCTTCAAGAACTTCTCTGTGTAAATTCTCTACATCTGGAATACATAACCTTTCCTTCTTCCTCAACCATCCACTTTAGTCAAGATTAAAATCATTTAGGTCATCAACCACTGATCCTTCCTTAAACCTTATAATCCTCACGGTCAAAACTGGATCCTCTCTTTGCCTAAAAGCTATCCTTTCGATCAGCATTGGTTAAACAAGATAACATGGCAGTATCTTGACTAGAACTAGTAGTAGATCTCAACTGCAACCCACAACTGGCTAAAGCTTCTAGATCCTTCCATTCTGCCAACATCGCTAATACTATATTCTGATGTTTCTACGGAGAGCGTCAGCCACGTTATTTCCTTTTCCAAGAGGACACTCTATACCAAAATCATACGTAGCCAAAAACAACAACGATCTCCGCTGCCTTATGTTAAACTCATTCTGAGAGAATAAATACTTTAATGACTTATGATCGGTATACAACTCAAATATCTCTCCCAACAAATAATGCCTCCAAATATTCATGGTAAAAATCACCATTGCCAACTCGAAGTCATGAGTAGGATATCTTATTTCATGCAGTCTATGCTGCCAAGATGCGTAAGCATTAACTTTGCCTTCTGCATCAATACTGCTCCCAATCCAGTGCCACATGCATTGGTGTAGACTACCAACCCTTGGTTACCATCTGGAACTACTAACACTGGAGCATTGGTCAATAAATGCTTTAGCTTAAGGAATGCTTCCTCACATTTTTTGGACAAAGCAAACCTCATGTCCTTCCTAGTCAACTTAGCCAAAGGCGCTGCCATCAGCGAGAAATCCTCAATGAATCTTCGATAATAGCCAGCAAGCCCAAGAAAATTTCTGATCTCGGTTACCCTCTTGGGTCTCTTCCAATTACTGACTGCCTCGATCTTAACTAGATTAACTGAAAATCCTTCCTCCGAAACCACATGACCAAGAAACTTAACTTCACTCTTCCAAAAATGACACTTGGAAAACTTCACCTTCAGTAGATTTGGCCTTAGGATCTCTAAGACTACTCTATGATGAATCTCATGTTCTCCTTCATCTTTGAACTACACCAAAATGTCATCTATGAACACTAACACAAACCTATCCAAGTGCTCTCTGAAAACTCGGTTCATTAAATCAACAAAGAAAGCAAGCGCATTCGCCAATCCGAGTGGCATTACTTACCATTCATATGAACCATACCTAAATCATAATGTAGTCAAATGAATACTATCCTCCGCCACTCTCAACTGATGGAACCCCGTTGCCAAATCTAATTGGAAAAATATTCTGGTTCTAGTCAATAGGTCAAATAGATCATCAATCCTTGGTAGAGGTTACCTATTATTGATCGTCCTTTCAGTCAACTTACGATAGTCGATACACATCCTTGACAAACCATTTGGTTTCTTCCCAAACACCGCAGCTGCTCCCCAAGGCGAATTGCCTGGTCCGATAAAATTTCTTCCCTCATGATCCACTAACTGCACCTTTAATTCTTTCATCTTTGTGGGTGTCATCCAGCTAGATGGTCTACTAACAGGTTCAGCTCCTGCTACAAGGTATATTCCAAATTCAACAACTCGTTTCGATGGTAATCCAGTGATTGGCTCAAATACATATGCAAACTCTCAAATCACATGAATCTGACTAAGTTCTTCTCCAGACTCCATGACACTCAACAAAGCACAAACACTGTTACTATAATTCTCTACTAAGAAAATGATTCGATTACGATTATCATGGTGCCTTAATTATATTTCCTAATCCTAGCAAAATATCCTAGCCTCGTGCTTACCCAACCAATCCATAGCTAAGATGATCCTGAAATCTACGAAATCGATAACATACAAACTGCATGCAAACATATGACCTAACAAATCAAGTTCAAACTAGTCACATCTCATCCTATGAGTTGCATACTCTCATATTGGATTCACAACCCTCAAGGACGTAACACAGTATGTGGGTTCTATACATAACTTATCAACCAAACACTAAGATATAAATGAATGCGATGCACCGGTATCAAAAAGTACCCTAACAGGTACACAATGAATCAAAAGCGTACCTTCCACCATAGTCTTTCCTTTCTCCACTGTAGTGGGTTTTGAAGAAGATTGTGGTTCAATAGCAAACACCATCCCTCAGTTCGCCAGTCACCGCCCTGACTGGCTCTGGACACTAGTTCCTATAATGCCTAACTTGGTCACAGTTGAAGCATTTCACATTCTTCTTCTCTGTAGTTTTCTTTCCTTTTCCAGTTCTGCACTCATGGGCTTAATGGCCCTACTTATCACACTTATAACACACGACATTAGCCTTTGCCATCTTAGCTTCCTCTCCCTTCTGGGATCCTTTCTTCTTAATGAATTTCCTTTTTCTTCCATGGGAACCCTAGGACTCAACTGGCTTTTCCCTAGCTGAAATAGAAAGCATCTCCTCATGTTGGACTTTCACTTCCACCATCATATGATAAGGTTCTCAAATATGAGTCATAGCCATCCTTCCTAGCTTCGGCCTTAAACCCCTAATGAATCTCTCATTCCTCCTGACATCCATGCCAAACAAAGCATAACCATATCGAGATAGCTCATCAAATTTAGTAGCATACTCGATCACAGACGTCTTTCCTTAGAAAAGATCCATAAACTTCCTCTTTAATGCCGTTTTGGCAACCTTAGACAAGAACCTCTGCTCAAACCTTCTCCTGAAGTCAGCCAAAGTCAACTCTTCCTCTGGCACTCCGGCCGCCACACTATTCCACCAATGAAGCACTAACCCTTGCAACTTCTCGAGGCTAGCCTTCTTGTCTAACCATCATTAAAATCTAAATCAGTAAATATCCTTTCACAGTTCAACAGCACATTCTCTACTTCAATAGCATCTTCCATTTTGGTAAACGGCTTTCCTCCGAGACTAACATAGTCTCTACTCAGCTTAGCATAGTTATAACCAATTGGAACTACAGGATTAGCTCCACCAATATTTCCAGCAGCATTACCTTCGACTACTTCGGCCCCAATTCCAACATGCATCATGTTTGCAAAAAAATGATACATTTCTCTCACATCCATCTAGGGAACTCCTACACCGACAGTTTCAGCTTGTGCCTTACCTGGACTTCTTCTAGCAATGGATCGGTCATTTCCATTAGTAGTGGTGCTCTCTCCTCCAACATTAACTCTTCCTCTTCTTCCTTTCATATCTGTATTCAAACCTCATGAGATATAGATGAATAACCTAGCTAAGATAGGAGTCTAGAGATATAGCGTATACTTATATATATAGCAAATACAAGTACGTTACTATAGTGTTATCCCATATCGCGATCTTAACTCTAATTTTTAAGGAATATGTTTTCAAAATTCATTTTTAATTAAAGTATTTCATAAACCTATGCTCTCATACCAACTTGTAACATCCCCCTACTTGGAGGCCCAAAACTAACAGCTACGGATGCTGCAGTCATCCGTAGTTCGTTGATACGCTGATGGGGTTAGATTCATTGATACACTGATCACAGAAAAATGGAAATTTTTTAACAATTCAAAACTACATTTCCATATTCAAATCAAAACTTTTCATGTTCATTTCATAATCCCAAAATTCGTTAACCAGGTTCAATAAAATATAATTATTAAAAATATGCCAAGAGCGACATATGAAGATGCCCTTGGTTGATCAGGGTATATAGTAAGGCTCATAAATCTGCATTTAGAAACAAACACACAACGGACAGAAAAACCTTAATTAACTATCTTCTTCCTGTAGCAACCCAAAATATAAGCTATAATTATTTTTTTAGCAAAGGCTAGCGGGGTTAACAGGGCCCCTACCTGATTTTATTGCAACAAAACAATAAAATACAAAGCTTGTTCGAAGATTGGAAACAAGCAAGGGAATGCACACAGGGAAAAACAAGAGGAAAATAAAATTAAAAAACTAGCAAACTGAGCAATCTATAGAAGAAAGAAACCAAGACACCCAACTATCTCCACACATCTCTGAAACCAGTAGGTAAAGATGGGATTAACATCATAGCTTGATAGATATCTTTCTTCAAAACTTCCCATAACACATTCCCATCCCTCCTCCTCTTTTCAAAACAAATCAAGTTTCTTTCTAGCCACACAATTGACATGTATTTCTTCAGGCAGATAGTAATGCATCTAGCTTTCATAGTACGCCGCCTAGTAGCTTTATAAATAATATCAAGATCCACAGCCCTGAGCGTGGACAGCAAATTACAACCAGCAACTTGCATCATTTTATCAAAAAGCATCATAGTATAGGTACATTGAAGAAACAAATGGTGTGTGGTCTCTGTTGCATTATCACAGAAGAGGCAGGTCAAACCAGTATCAAAACCCATCTCCATCAACCTGCTTTTAGTTAACAAGGCATTATGGACAACTTTCCATAGCATCAGGTTGTCTTTTGGTGTAGAATCAACAGACCAAATGACATCACACCATTTAAAAGCTAGGCTACTGTAAGTTTGCAAATGTTTATACACAAGAGAGACAGTGTGTGGTTTTGCATTCCAATGCACAGCATCAACATCAACAGCAGGGTAGAGTTTACCTTGGATTTCATTCCAATATGACCTGATCACTTGATTAGAGGAGTAAGGAAGTTGCAAGTAACAATTGTTAATATAATCAACAGCAAAGGCATCATAGGGAATACCAGATTGAATCATTTGTTGATTGCTGAGAAGTTTATGCAATAACACACCATTGGCAACCCACGGATCAAACCAAAACTTAACAGCAGAAGAGTTAGCCATTCTATGAACAATGAGGGGAAGTAGCGTTTCACGCAAACCAAGAATCTTTCTCCATGTCCAACTACAAGTATGAGGAGCCGGCATAGTCCAGAAATTAGACCTACCAATTCTGTATGCCCATACCCACTTAACCCAACTTGAATTCTTCCTGGCAATTATAGAGTTCAAATGAGTACTGAAAGCAGCTATATTCCAATTGACAATATTCATAACTCCCAAACCACCAGATTTCAAGTCCTTTTCCATGAGACTGTAAGAGCATGGCAGTGGTTTCCTATTATTAATGGATCCCGTCCAAAAAAATCTGAGCATTGCACCTCTAACCAGATACAACAGCTTGATTGGGAGAATAAAAGCTTTAGACCAATAAACAATCATGGAAAATGCAACAGATTTGATTAGAACAAGCCTTCCAGCCTGAGATAAGAATCGATTGGACCACTTATCAAACAAGTAACAATTTTAGAGTAGAGTGGTAGGCAATCAGCAGTCTTCAGTCTAGAGGTTAATAGCGGGAGGCCAAGATAAGTCATATCAGTGACCATACTTTGAAGACCGGTAAGTTGCATTAGTGTAGTTGAAAGTTCAGAGGATATCCCCGCAAAAGATATACCTGAGTTAGAACAATTGAGTTGCAAGCCTGTCATCTTAAAAAAATCAGACAAAGTATTTATGACACACTGAATTGAGGGGAGGTGAGGCTTTGTAAAAATCATTATATCATCATCAAACATAAGAGTAGTAACATTAGTGAGCTTACATTTGGGGTGGTACCTGATCAGACCAGAAGAGAACTTGGTATTAATATATGTAGTTAGGACTTCCATCACAAGAAGAAATAAGTAGGGTGAGATTGGATCACCCTGCCTAATTCCTTGCCTACTCTTTAAATATCCTACAGATCGACCATTCAGAACAATGGAGAAACTAGGAGTTGATATACATTCGTACACCCAACCAGCAAATGGCTTTGGAAAATTCATTAATGCCATGATCCGAACTATTGAGGACCAGTGTATGGAGTCGTACGCTTTCGTGATGTCTAACTTTAACATAGCAGATGGAGATGCATTAGATCTCGCATACCCACATAGAAGATCTTGTGCAAGAAGAATATTGTCAAAGACTGAACGGTTGGGAAGGAAGGCTACTTGGTTGTTCGAAATAATATGAGGGAGGACAAGCAAAAGCCTAGAAGCAATAATTTTCGATATACACTTGTACACCACATTACAGCATGAAATAGGTCTAAAGGAAGAAAAAGAGTTACCTTCATGACATTTAGGGATAAGAGCAATATTTGTAGAGTTTACTTCTGATAGGAGAGTGCATTTATTAAAAAAATTGTGCACAGCTTTGCAAAAATCAACATGAACAATGTCCCAGCAACTAACATAGAAGTGAACGTTGAAGCCATCAGGACCACCACTCGATTTTCTATTCATGGCAAAAAGAGATTGCTTTATTTCGTCATCAGTAACCTGTTTAACAAGCATCTCAGCTTGCAAACTGGAAATGGCTGGTAGGGAGATTTCATTCAACATATCAAGGTCAGGGGGAAAATTAGAGGAGTTACCTAGTAAGTTTTCAAAATAATCAATGAAGGCAACATCAATTTGCTCAAGGGAGGAGATTATAGAACCCTCAGGAGTAAGAATAGTTCGAATATTCTCTTTAGCTTGCTTTATTTTGATCGAGGAATGAAAAAACTCAGTGTTACGATCACCAAATTTAAGCCACTTACAGTGCATTTGCTGTTGTTTCATTCCACTTTCAATATCAAGGGCTTTGTTGAGAAGCACACAAAGTTTGCCCTCCTCCTCAGCAGCGACCGGATCATGGGGGTTGTTCATCATAAACTCCTGTGCTTGTTTATACATTGTCTTCAAAATAGTAGTTTGTTTGGAACCATCACCATACTTTTCAGCTGCCCATGTCCTCAAGTACTTTTTAACAAAATTGAGCTTCCTGCAAAGAATAAACATAGGGTTACCATAGCAATATGTGGACCAAGCTTTACCCACGATTGGTTTGAATTCAGAGGAGAGTGTCCAGTCATTAAAAAATTTAAAACTTCTTTTTACATTTTTAATATAGGGACCATTTGAAAGAATCAAAGGGGAGTGATCAGAGAGGATGGGATGGATAAGATTGACCAAGAGATTAGGCCAGCAAGTGAGGGCTTTGAAATTAATGAAGGCATGATCGATTGTGGAGAAAGTTCTGTTTCTACTCCTACTTTTGTTATTCCATGAATATCTTGCTCCAGAAGAATGAAGCTTGAGAAGGTCAGAATTAGATATGGCAACACTTAACGGCAGGATATGCTTTGGGAATAAAGGCTGGTCGCCAAATTTATCATCAAGCTGATAGCAGCTATTAAAATCACCCATGACTAGCCATGGGTGCGATTCTTGCCTGAGAAAAGGCAAGAAATCAAAAAGTTTTTGTCTTGAAGCAGTAGAATTGTCTACATAAATAAAAGTAAGATAGAACGATAATTTGGATATATGGCAGATGATTTTAGTGTGGATGTATTGCCTTGAAGTAAGAACAGAGGATATGGAATATGCAGCTGGATCAAATAGGATTAAAATCCTACCATATTCAGCATCAGATAGGTTATGGAGATACTTCCAGTTAGGGTTCACATAAGAAGCAGCCCTAGAAGTTAAAGAGAGATTAAGTTTAGTTTCGAGGATAGCAATAATTTTAAGATTGTGGGAAAAAATAAGATTTTTAACTTGATCAAGTTTCAAATGACTATGAGCACCCCTAATATTCCACACACCAATATTTTGTATCATCATAATCTAAAAAGATTGGTGGGTAATGTTTTTTCTACTCCTAGTTGCAGGAGATTGGGTTTCCACAGATCCAGCTTTGGATTTAGGTGGTTTTTTAACTGTCATTCTGGAATTACAGTCTTGGTTTCCATGGCTAGATTCATCACCCAATTGCTTACCCTTGTCATACCATCCTGGTATAGTTGCATTATGAACATAAGGAAAGTGAGTAGAAGAAGATGGTAAAGAAGGTGACATGTTACGATTGTGGGGAATTGGAGTGTCTGTAGGTGGATCAGAGAGGTTTGGTACGGTAGAAGACAAGTTTTGATTGAGGGTAACAGGAGAAGTTGAAGTAGCTTCAGTGAGATTTGGTAGAGAAGAGGAAGGAACATTTTGCATTACATAGGCAAGGTCAAAAATGATTTTTGCAAAAAGTTGATAAGTTTGGATTCAGAAGAAGTTGTGTGATGGAAATTTATGTCATTTGATGCCTCCTTAAGTGTTTGATCATTAAAAGTTTGAGGTAGGCTTGCTTCATGCCGATTGATTTCAGAACTGTTATACACATGCACTGGTGTAACAGCATGCACATAGACTATATCTTGTGAATTCCCACTTACAGTTACTTGGTGGCGGTTAGCTGGAACTACCTTACCAACTTCGAGTATTTCTCCCTCCTCAATACTTAATACATCACCTATAGCTTTTTTCTTAACTACCTGAACTGTTTCATCTGCTTCCTGAGTATTCCCACTTTCAGTTACTTGGTGGCAGTTGGCTGGATCTACCATACCTACTTCGAGTATCTCTCCCTCCTCAATACTTAAAACATCAACAACAACTTTGTTCTTAACTACTTGACCTGTTTCATCTGATTCTCCTAGTATTTCATCAGCAAGGACTTGAAAGCTATTCACCATACTATTATCACTTCCATGAGATGCCAGAGGTATATTTTTATTTTTAAAAACTCCCTCCTTGGAACTTCCCTCCACATTTGCAGTAGAACACTGCATAGTCTTAGTGCCAACAGTGTCAGTTTGGTATTCACCAACTTCTAAAATACTAGCATCCTTGTTCTTACTTTTATTATTATTAACTTTTGTCCAAACCTGTTTCTGATTTCTTTTTATGCCTGTCATGCCATTTCTTGTCTTTAACTGACTCCTTTATACTATGAGCAGCATGCACATCTTGATTTGTGACTTTAGCTACTTTTGAAGCAAAAAAGCAGTTATGTGCAGAGTGACCAAATTCTCTACAAATAACACACACCTCTGGTTTCCATAAGTATTCAACTGAAACCATCTGGTCACTACCATCCATCAGCTTAACAAGAAAATTATTAATTAATTCCTTGCCAGGAGTAACCTCAGCAAGGCATTTAGCAAAAGTTATCCTCTCCAAACTCTCGGTAGACTGGTCCATGCACAAAAACTTCCCAACCCTCGATGCCAACCAGTTAACTCCATAATGCGACCAGGCGTACAAGGGTATATTATATAACTTGATCCAAACAGGAACTGAATGTATTGTCCCACAACTATTTCCCACAGAAACATCCCAAGGCTTAATGATAAACAGCTTGTTTTTCATTATAATAGGATCTGCTTTAGAGATTCTACGCTTATCCTCAGAAGAAGAAAAACTGAAGAGAAAAAGGAAACCATCAGACTTAACTTTAACTTCACCTTTCAGCTTCCAAATTTTCTTCACATGATACACAACAGATGCATATAGTAGTGGTTTATCCAGGAAAAAACCCACAAGGTAGTCTTTCCAAACTTCAGTGCCTGCCTTAATTATTTCACTGGTTGGCACAAGAACGTCACCAGTGAACTGGAGCGGGATTTCCTGGGCAATGTACGAGCCAGCGTTACGAGGTTTTGATTTGAAGAGAGAAGTCCAAGGCACCAAGTCAAGCAAAGGAGATTGGTTCAAAGGAGGAAAAGGACAATGGACATGAGCAGGAGATGAGGAAGGAGGAGGTTGTACAGCGACTGCTTGAGGTGGGGGGTCAGGAGACGGAGGAGGAAGTAAGGGAGGGACAGAATATTAAAGTGACAATGGAGGAATGGGAGTGGCAGACGAGGGAGCAGAAGAAAGTATGGGAAAGACAGATGTTTGAACAGAAGAAAGGACGGGAAGGGATGGAGAAGAAACGGTCCCCATGAAAAAAATGAGCCAAAACTATTAATTTAAGAGTTAATTAAATAACAAAATAACTTTGTAAAATTATCAGAATTGAGCCACGGGAGTTACACCATTGTGTTTGTGGTAACCTTTTAGTCAATTTCCATATATAGACTGTCAGAATCTGAGCTAGAATGGAGAAGATACGAAAGAAAGAAGAATTCGGAAAATGAGAAAAGAAGGAAAAAAACAATTGGTAAGGTCGACTCTTATCATGGCTAAGTCGACCTATAGGTCGACCATAGCATTGTGGATCGATGGTTAGGTCAACCTGCCTTGCCTTCTATATGTACCTTCGCCCAGTTCGATTTGAACACGTCATTTTTCCATTTCTACACCATCATGTGCGTTCGTGTTTCCATTCGACGGTTCCCAGTGAGCCTATGACGTGGTTGCACTAGATTTAATCTTCAAATCTAACAGTCTGAGACCCACAAGTGACACTATAAATAAGACCCTAGGCTTGGCTATTTTTCACATTCAGATTTTCTCCATCTGGGTTCATTGCCTGAGGATGGACCCTAAAAGGAATATTTTTCCAAGGTGAAGATCTTTTTAATTAAAATATTTTTATACCTAGAAGTGGATCCGGAAAGGCTAAGGAAAAGAGCAAAGGACAATAGGTGAGTGTTTAACTAATTATTTTAGATTTTTAAATAATTTTAAAATAATAAGATTTCCAATTGTTGTAGTTTTTCTATAATTTTGGGATAACCTTTATATAATTTTATTTACAGTTAATTTTTATAAAAATTTTAGACTTTCTTTCTAGTCTCTTCTCTTTTAGTTATTCTATTTCAGTTATTTGCTATTATGTACTGGTAGTTATAGTTTTTCTAATTATTTAGAGTATTTACAGTTATTTATAGTTATTTATATTTTATTTACATCTATTCTACGTTAGGATTTATTCTTTAGATGTTAGTTCGTTTTAAATTCCCTTTTTACGTTAGTGGAATAACTAAAAGAGAATAATTTGCTAATATGGACTAAAATATAAGAATACTGAATTTACAGAAATTGGATGTAAAATAAGAAGAACTGTAATAAATTGGATATAGACTGAAATACGCAAATTTAATATATTTGCAAGCATAGTTATAACATGTAATTATAACTAAAAGGAGAAAATAGAAGAATTAGCCGAAGAAGCTAATTTTTAAACTTAGACCTTGAGTTAAGTTAATAAGCAAAATAATAACACACCGGTTATAATTAGAGACAACAGAAAAAGCTTATTTTAGGACTTATATAAGTTAATAAGCATGCATAGCAGAGATAATAGAAGAGGCTTATTTTAGAACTTATATTTAAGTTAATAAGCAAAGATAGAAATAGGACTCGTACCGGTAGCATTCCTCTTGGGACACGCTTTTGCTGTTTAGGGTAGATAAGTGGTCAATAATCGAAAGTAGGACCCGTACCGGCAGCATTCCCCTGGGGACACGCTAATGCTGTTTAGCGTAGATAAATGGTCAATAATCAGAAGCTCAAATCAGGGGACTTGGGCAAGTGGCGCAACTAGATTTTGTTTGTTAGGACCTGTATTGGTAGCATTCCTCTTTATGTGCACGCAAATGCGCATATTTTTACCACCATATTTAATCTATTTAAATTAAATAAATGATCATATTGGGTATTTTAACTTGTTTACACCAAAATTCAAATTAATTTCAAATTTTCTGATATTCATCTTCATATAGGGGTAAAAATGTCATTTTTGTGCATTTATTAAATTGTGAAAATTTACTTGGAATTTTCTATGTTGTTTTATAAAAAATTTAGTAAATTTTACAAGTGGTTTCATGATGATATATGCATGCACAAGAGTGAAGAGAACAAATGAAGATGGAAATAATTCAAAATGATGATTATGGAGGACCTCACTTACCTACCTACCTTAACGTATACTTAGGAGCTAATGCACATGGTATAAGACCATTAAATCCTCATGCACACTTAATGGGTGATTATTGGATGTTAATGGTTAGTTGGCCATCACACTTCCTAAGGGGTGGTTTTGGCATTCACCAAAAATATGTATTAGGGTTTAACACATGTATAAATACCTTTATGTTTCATGTAATCTCCTCTTCCCTTAGTCTCTCTTAGGCCTGCTTCTCTTTAGTTTAGTTTAGATCAAATAAAAGAAAGCTCATTTTCTCTTTTCCATGGCTACTTAGCCGTTTTTGTTTTCATGTAACTTTCTTTTTTTATATGTAATGTTAATTAGTGCTCTCTTTTCTTTTACACGCTTCTTTTACTTTCTTGTTAGTAGTTAGTTTATTTACATGCAAGTAGAGTAGATTTTATTTTATGCAAGTCGATTTGTTTTGCTTTTCATCTTGCTCGCTTTTTCCTCTTGTTTTATTTTGTGTTGCGAGCTACAAGTGTTGATATGATAACACAAATTAGAGGCTAATCCCTTGAATTCAGGGGTAATGAAGCCTCTAATCATGTAGCTTCAACAATTAAATAATTTTTTCTCCCTTTTTGTGCTTCATGGAAAGTTGATGTTTATGTAATTTTGTGTTTGGTACTGAGTTTGATAGCCTATGTTGTTCAAAACAAATGGGTTATGCTTAGTCATTTGAATCACAAATTGCCTCTTCATCTACATATGTTTATAGCAATGAAGTGAAATTAAATCAGAATTTGATGGTCTATATTTCTAATCAATAGTTAATAGGCCATGCTTAAAATAGATTTCATTTTCAACGTCTTGTTATTTTTCATGAGAATTAAAAGTGGTTTAAAGGTTGTGTTATACTTTGATAGCTTATGTGAGCTAATTAATAGCACAAATGAGCCAAATTTATATAAATACATCATTTAAACTCACTTATGACCAAAAAAGTGAGATCATAATTTCATAAATTGTTGAACTATACGATCTAGAGAGCGGAATTATCTTTAAATTTCCATTTAATCTCATATTTTTTATTACTTTCTTTTTGTCATTTTTCCTATATTTTCAAGCTAATTACTTTTAACTTTGGTTTAATTTGATTGAATAGAGATTTAAAATCTATAATTCACTGTGGATCGATCCGTACTCACTACGTACTACGATAGCACGCCGTGCGCTTGCGGTAAATTAATTTGAAATTTCTCGACTATTTTCTAAACTGATAGAAAATTAGTCGTTAAACAAGTTTTTTGCGCCGTTGCCGGGGAATTTCTTTAATTTTATTTTCTATTCTTCCAATTATTGACATTTGATTTTTACCGTGTGTTTGTTTTGCGTGTTGGTTTGCAGTTAAAAATATATTGTGTGTTTGTTTGATTTGTGTGCATTTATTTGCGTGCTTATACTTCTAGTTTCCTTTTCCATTTTTCTTGCATTTACATTTCTAAAAAAACAGCATACATGATTTCAACAAAATCAAAAATAGTTTATTTCCTTTTTTATTTGCAATATTCCATTGCAATTTTTTTTTTTTTTCTTTGACAATCTACATTTCATTATACGGTGCATTTCACTGTGCACTTTTGTTACATACCGCATCTGTTACATCCACTTCACCATTTCAATTGCCTGAACTACTATCACTTTCCTCCCCTTCAGACATAGCACTGCCTTTTCAACAAACTACCCCTTGCATACCATCTCCTGAAACTGCCTTCATACCATCAAAATTGCCATTGCATCAACAACTTTCATCAAACTCTCACCTGAACTACTCATAATGTTCGTCCTTCCCACAAATACATCTACCACAATATCAACTGACAACTGCCTTGCTCAACTCCTCAACACACAATTGCTTTCAGTCCTATCCAAAGTAAGCATCATAGAATTGCCGCCTGTCTCTACATAAACCATCACATCCACTTTATTTCAAAACCCATATACAACTTCAAACTGCTACCCCAACCTGACTTCAACTTCTTCATACCTGCCTACATTCATACTTCAACTCCTCTGCCTGTTACAAACCCCTCCACTGGTGGCATACCGCAATTCAAACTACCAAACAAATACAAAACACTAGCACTTCACCTTCAATCCACTGCCTACTGTTCCTCAAGTTCATCCACCTTCCTTTCTACAACAGTTACATCACTTCCTCCTCTACAGGCCAACCTGCCTTACACCCCATAATTCATCCTCTAACTTGAAAACAACTGAATCACCCAAACCATCGGACAACATCCTCCCTCCTTCAAACCGGCTAACAACAACATCTTTACAAATAAACACTCATAGCAACAAGAACCAGCACACCCATCATTCCTTCACTCCACTCAGTCCACATAATTCATAACAGCCATCAACATATCCACTTTTCATCTCCATGTTCACTCAAACTCAACCATACGACTGCATTGCACTGCAGTTTTCACATCCACTGACCATTTTATTCCAAATACCTTTGCTTCATCTCATCAAATCACCCTTCTTTTCCATTCCCTGAACCACCAAACAACCTCCAACAAACAGTGAGCTGCAGCAATAACCAATTCCATATCCATGTTCAAACATCACTTTTGACCACCTCAAAACCACCTGACAACGCCTACTTCCTCTATCGCGAACCCACCCCGCATCCCAAAACAAATTGAAACTCAATTGAAACTACAACCGACTCACGGTCGAGAATCACGTATGTTCCATGACCATCTTCTTCCACTACAATCGCGACAAGTACCCAATAAGTCGATATCCAAGTTGCATCAAACTCCGCTGAACCAAATACCAATACTGTTGAAACTTCACCAAACACACAAACAACATCGAGTAACATCATCTACTCGTCATCATTTCAGCGCATTTCAAACCTCCTCTACAACCTGAAATCATCTTGCCTATAATTCGAACTCGAAGATCGAATTGCATCCGCAATCTTCGCGCCCAAATCCAACCCATACACCCACAAACATCGCCACTTCCACCTCGAACTTGAAAACCATCGAACCCGCGCCTGAACAATTTCACTTTACGAATTTGAATTAAGAGGATTTTTGCCTTTGGGAATTTTGGAACGTGATTTTGATTTTGATTAATGAAGTGTGGGAACGAGATTTTTGAATTAAGGATTTTCTTTTTTTTTGGCATTGCTGCTATTTGATTGTTGGGCCTTGCAGGTAAATTAATGTGTTAGCATGGCTTGATTTTGGTTTTTACTTTTGAATTTGATTTTATGTGTGATAAAAAAACAAACAAGACAAAAATAATAATAACATACAAGTCTTTCCTTCACTTGTTTTTTTTGTTTCATTTGATTTTAATTATTTTGATTTTCCATTTGTTTTAATCTTCTTTCTCTTCGAAAAAAACTTCCTCTTTTAGTTACCATGTTTTGGTTTCTTTTATTTACTTCTAAAAAAGCAAACGTGTTTTCTTTTGTTTACTTTATTTTGTTTTACTTTAGTTTTGTTTTATTTTGTTTTAAGTTCCATCCTAATATATTAAAAAGGATGCATATATTTTGTTTCTAAATTTCAGGTTGCTAAAGTAGAATTGTAGAAGGAGTAGATGTGCTTGCTAAAATAAATTGTTTGCTTTGCTGAGCTTATAAAAAAAATATCTGCTTGTTTATTTATAATTTTCTTTTTATTTGTCATGCATTGTATATATCTATTGTTTTTATTTACCTTGCGTTGCTGGTTGCTTGCATTTGCATTTGTATATATAAAAAAATTCAAAAAACCAAAAACAAAAATTTCATTCGTAGTTGCATTGTTAATACACGTTTAACATTGCATTTCGTTTTAGGATATTTATTAATACTAACGGTAGCTCTTAATTATATGTTGACAATTTGTCTTCTTTGAACAATTTAATTTCTCGGTGTCTAAGTTATGGCAGAGAAATAATCAATTATAAATATTACAGTGATTCGTAAATATTATACTAAATTGTTTCTCTGAAGGTACTTAAACCTTCGGTTGCATTGCTACTGTGATTCATGGTGCACCGATAACCCCTATTTGTTACCTGGTTGAGAAAAATTTCGTTGATCTAAAACAAAGTGTGATTATACAATTTTGGGTTAACTTAGGATAAATAATTTGTAATTAAACCCCTGCATTCATTTAGTTGCATTAGCTCATGCATATTATTTGGAAAAAAAAAATTCAAAATCCAAAACTAAAAAAATTATAAATATTCCTTAAACTTTTTTTATCCTTTCTTTTGAATTTTTTAATAAAAAACAAAAATCCAAAAAAACTTAGATTTTTTTGGAAAATAAAAAATTCAAAAAAATATAAAACCAAAAAAAATTGAAAAACCAAAATACAAAAAAAAAAAAAAATCAATTTTCCATTTTGAAAAGAATAAATTCTATTTTTAAATATTTTTTCCTTTAAAAAAATTCTTTAAAATGTCTGAGTTTCATTTTCCTTACTCACTTGAATTTTACAATAATTATGAAAGTCAATATAATCCATATGATATCACTCCAAATTCTTATGGATATTTCAACAACAACTATTGTTTAAACGATTTGATTTTGAGCCACAAAATTTTCAAAATGACGAACAACCCTTGAATCTTGAAAATTGCATTTCGTCTTTACTTGAAATATCTACACAACAAAACCAAATGATAAATGATTTGTGTAATTCATATTTGTGCGGTAACTCAAGTCAAAGTAATCAAGTTTTGAATTCACTTCAAAATTCTAACGATTTCGATTATAACTCATGCCAATTCAATTTCGAACTCCAAGAATTTCAAACTCAAATTGAAAATGGAAATAAATTTACAAATGAATTTGACAATGAGAATAATCTTAACCACGTTACGATTGAAAATATTTGTTCTCAACAATTTCAAAGTGAAAATCCTCATGTTAATAACTATAAATTGGATTTTGTTGAGCAAATGACGAAATTTACAATGATCACACAGATTGGTTGATTGAAACATACATGAAACAACGTGATAAACAAAATCAAATATCAATATGCGACGAGTCAAGTGATAATCCACCTTTTACCCAAATTGACGATTTTCAAATAACAGCTTTTGAAATTGAAAATGAAAATCTTAACGAAGTTGTTGAAAACTTGGTAATTGACTTGGATTTCCATTCTTTTGAGGGTGTGGAACCAAATTTAAAATTCGATCTTCCTTTTCTCGATTTCAAAATTTTTAATACAACAATTTTGGATTTTGAACTTAATATATGCGATGAAATTATTGATAATCCAAATAAGGAAGACGAATTCAATGAACACGATTTCTTTGGACTTTTCAAAAACGAGGTGTCGAATTCAGAAGGGGAAGATTTAAATCACTATTGTGATTATGAAATCAATAATTTCAAGGAAGTTTTCAATGATAAATTTGAATTTCAACTTGGTGATAATAAACTTGAATTTTAATCAATTATTCTATCAACCCCGAAATTTATTGAAAATAAAACAACTCGTGAAACTTTTAATAAAACGGCATTGGTTTTTCCAAATCAATATTCAACTTTAAAATCTTTGAAGGTTTGGTTTTTTAAGCTTCAGCTGTATCTCGCATACTTGACGAGACAAATGAATAGGTCTTTGGAAGACCGTTTCATTTACTTTTTAATGATATACTTTCTAAGGTCGTGTAAATACATTTCATTTTCATGTAAATAATAATAAACGTTCCTTCCACTTTGGTTGACTGCGGGGACTCAGTCAAAATCAAGTGTGGTAGGGAGACTCATCTTCATTTTCGATTTTTCATGATTTATTTTTATTTTTTCTTTCCAAAAAAAATCAAATTTTTTTATGCATTTTGATTTGTTTTTAAAGAAACGCTATAAGATAAATATATGGTTTTGGTTTATTAAATTGAAATTTTTGAAAACTTATTTGTCTTAACAAAATTAAAAATGAAGTTTGATTACAAATAACAATGGTTTAACTAGTATATAGGAAGATTCATACGTATTAATTATGAAATCCATTCTAATTGAAAATCTTTGTTCCAAAAAGTGGTTGGTTTAAAGTAAAAGATATAATATTTTTTTGTCTTTTAAGTTAAATGGTGCTTAGACGATTTAGAAAAACTCTCTCAACAAAAAAAACAAAAAAACAAAAAAAAAATTCTTGTATATATGTATATTTTTAATAAAACACCTAGAGTCATGTGTTCACACTCGTGTGTTCACTCGCCATGCTCTGTTCTCTTCCCACGTAAGCCTGAAAGGCAGTGCGCGATTAGTATATCTAGTCTCAGTTTATCTAAGTTAGGTGTATGTATATAAAAATTCTTTTACTAATAACACCTACAGACGGTAAGTGTTCACTCGCCACGCTCTGTATTCCCCTCACATAAGTCCACAAGGCAGTGCATGAGTAATATATTCAGCCTCAGTTTTTCTGAGTTAGGCATAGGTAAATATTGTAAATATAAATAAAATTTTCAAAAAAATAAAAAAAAATAAAAAAATTAGAGAGAGTGAGCAAATGAAATTCAAACGCTATTTTAACTTGTTTGACTTGATTGGTTATTGAAATGAAAATACCACTTTGATAAATTTTGATAATCAACTAAGGATCTATTTCATAGTTATACTTTGTTATCAACTGAAACAATGAGTTAAACTATAGTCTATTTGTTATGATAATTTGATTTTTGTTGGAAATTTTGACGAGAAAATGACTTAAATTTTCAAGATAATGACCAAAACTTATATTTAACTTATTCGTGTTAATTTAAAAATAAATCCTTCATTTGTGAATATTTTCAAAAAAAAAATCGCATTCATCTCTTTATAAATAAGTCTTGCATTTTGTAAATATTTTCATATTGTATTTGGACTTTGTGGGTAGTACCCATTGAAAACCCTCACAGGACAACATTTGTCCTACTGGGAACAACCAAAGGTTTAACAGCTTGTTGCATATGCTCAATGCAATCGTGCTCCCTACAAAAATGGATTTATCTTTGTTATTAGTTTATTCGAGGACGAATAAACAAATAAGTGCTGGGGTTTTTGATGTGCACGTAAATATGCATATTTTTACCACCATATTTAATCTATTTAAATTAAATAAATGCATATTTAAACTTATTTAAACCAAAATTCAAATTATTTTCAAATTGTCACATATTTATCTTCATATAAGGGCAAAATGGTCATTTTTGTGCATTTATTCAATTGAAAATTTACTTAGAATTTTCTATGTTGTTTTATAGGAAATTTAGTGAATGTTACAAGTGGTTTCATGATGGTACATGCATGTACAAGAGTGAAGAGAACAAATGAAGATGGAAATAATTCAAAATGATAATCATGGAGGATCCCACTTACCCACTTACCGTAATATACACTTAAGAGCTAGTGCACATGCTAAAAGGCCATGAAATCTTCATGCACACATAATGGTTGATTATTGGATGCTAATGGTTACT
Source organism: Allium cepa (assembly GCA_030765085.1). Lineage (NCBI taxonomy): Eukaryota > Viridiplantae > Streptophyta > Magnoliopsida > Asparagales > Amaryllidaceae > Allium > Allium cepa. Next base: position 685,325,936 of record CM060938.1, read on the forward strand.
TAGCCACCACATTTCCTAAGGGGTAGTTTGGGCATTCTCCAAAAATATGAATTAGGGTTTAACACATGTATAAATACCCTTATGTTTCATGTATTCTCCTCTTCCCTTGGTCTCTCTTAGGCCTTCTTCTCTTTAGTTTAGTTTAGATCAAATAAAAAAAAGCCCTCTTTCTCTTTTCCATGGCTACTTAGCCGTTTTTATTTTCATGTAACTTTCTTTTTTATATGCAACGTTAATTGGTCCTCTCTTTTCTTTTACATGCTTTTATTACTTTCTTGTTAGTAGTTAGTTTATTTTCATGCAAGTAGAGTAGATTTTATTTCTACAAGTAGATTAGTTTTTCTTTTCATCTTTCTCTCTTTTTCCTCTTGTTTTATTTCATGACGCAAGCTACATGTTTTGTAACAACCCGATATTTTCAACCATTCGCATCCACTATAAGTGTATAGGTAGACACTCATGCCTGAATTGAATTGCTCAAAATACCGCATTGTAAATAAAAATTTGGCAAATCTCAGAATATACAGTAAATAATAATCACAGATCACAGACACATAGTCTATAATAATGCAGCGGAAGTAAAAAGAGATAGTAGTTCATGAAGCTACTATATAAAAATAAGATACATCAGAGTTAAATAAGATACAACGGAAGAGTAACAAGATACATTAGGTACAAATCAGAATACATCACTGAAACGCTGGATACTGAAACAAAATAGATGGCTAGATCTTCAAGGAAAGCTCCAACTCCGAAGGGGAATCTTGAATGCTAACTCAATCAATCTGACTCGAGCGTAAAGCAAAATACAAAACACTCGAGTCAGGACATAAATACTTATGAACTGTAAATAAACTCAAGTGAACAGTAACAAAAATGCATCAGTAACTTAAAGGATGCTTGGGATCCCCCATCCTTTAAGGATCCGTTAAACTATTTACTATGTAGTAATATTGCGCTAATATAATAATATCTACAGTAAAATAAACATACTTTTAAATAGCGTTAAGGCTTTACATTTTCCACCTTAACACGTAAAATGCCAGTAGTCTATACAGTACCTGCATATCTCCTGATCGGGAGACTACGAGAAGATACTCCATAGGTACGACACAAATAGAAACTCGTAGTAAAGGCTCGATATGGTAGGTGACACGGCACACAAGGCAATGCCAGGGTAGATATACCAATTACGCACACGGGCTGGTGGTAACGCAGCAGCCACATACGCACACCTCGGAACACACTCCCAATCAAAATCGGAGGATGGCCATCTAATCAATCACCAGTAAGAGTATAGTATCGAAGGAATGTGTCCGACCAGAGGTGCTACCTCCTTTGGCCCGAGATCGCTCCTGTTTTAGCCACCTTATGCCAACTCACGGGAGTTGGGTCCACGTAATATACCTCAGGAACGTCGCCACCATCCTACTTCAATCTGGAATCTCCACCGCGTACACAGTTGTTAAAGTGGTTTTCGGAGTTGGCAGAGAGTATGACAACTTCCGATCCCGGTCTCTTTAACAACTAATCGTTATTATAACGCCGTGGTCATTTCAAAATAGCTTATAATTCAAAAATCGAATCATTTCATTTTAAATTTTATCCCTTTCAAAATATTTATACTTTGAAACCAAAACCATTTTATTTTAAAACTCTTTATTCAATCTAAATAGTTTACACTTCGAAACCAAAATCATTTTTATTTCAAAACTATATTCAAATCAAAATAGTTTATCATTCCCGTTTCAAACATATATTCACCTAAAAAAAATTCATAATACTTTCAAAGTATAACTTTTCCGAAACCAAAATACTTGAAATCATTACACTTTGAAAATCGTAACATTCCGAAATCATACATTTGAAATCATCCTTTAGTTCTTTACACTTTACAAATTTATTCCATATACCCAAAATTTCAAATTTCCACTTTAATTCAATTCAAACCATCAGTTTCAATTAAATTTAATTTTCTAGAAAAACATTTCAAATCTTATAAATTTCAATTATAGATTTGATCTACAAAATAAACAATCCAATTTTAATATATTTCCAAACTTTAATATCCCACATTTCAAAACTAAACTTTATAATTCCATATATTCATATCTCAAATCTAATTTCATTATTATTTAGTTTTGAACTATTTATGTCATAAATCCAATATTATTTAAATAAATTTAAATTACAATTAATCAAATATCTTTTCATACAAATATAAACTTCAAATATTCCTTTATCAAATAAATCAAAATCAAATATCATTCCACATTCATATTCTTTATTAAAATAAAGATCAAATCATTTTCAAACTATTACAAAATCATTAAAATATCATATCCTTTCAAAACCTCATTATTAAAACATTATTTGAATTTAAATTCAAATACTCAAATATTAATATCATTTTTAAATCAAATAAGTTATTCAATTATTATTTCAAGTATCATTACAAAATACATTAAAAATTCCATTAAAAAATTCATTTATCTCATTACATTTCATTCCATTTAACACATAACCAAAAAAACCCTATTTAAATTTAAATTCAAATTTAAATTCCTTAAAAATTCAAATTTAGATGTAAAACATATTCAAAACTTCTTAAATTTCACAATTAATAAATTTCCAAAAAGTTAAATTATTTAATACTTTAAAATAAAACTCAAACAATGTTAAAATCTATAACATTTCAAACATTGTCAAATTATAGCAATGAAAGCTTTTATATAGTGCTATCGTAGCTTATAGTTTCCAAAATGGTCAAGAATAACAGCATTTATAGATGCCGTAATAGATATTTAATTATTTCAAACATTGTTAGATTCAAAACAACAGCATTTAAAAATGCTGTCAAAAGACTACAGCATTTTGAAAATGCTATAAAATTCCATATTTCATTTTAGCTTTTCAAAAATAATAATAAAACTCCAAATTTTATTATTATAACTTGAAAATCATATTTCTAGACTTCAAAATTTCACATTTAAAATCATTTTAACATATAATTTAATACAATAAAATTTTAAGATCAAATATTTCAATTTAAAAACTCTATTCATTTATTAAGTCAAAATTCACTGTTTATTAATTTATAAATTTAATAAAACATAACATTTTACTTCAAATATCATTTCAAAACTTTAAATTCAATTTCCATTATTTGTTTACATTTTAAAATAAAATTTAAAGTCAAACATCACATTTACTCCAAATTTACATACTTGAATTCACTTAAATTCACAATTTCAAGATTTAATATTTAACTTTCTTAAAACCATAATATATATATTTTTAAACAAAAATTTCATACTTTTGAAAATACATATTAAAAAAAAATCATTCAACAATATACCACGGGGTCTGTATATAATTTTCTAACCTAGGTCAAGTGATACGGATATATATCATTTCAATCCGTAATTTACAAAGAAAACCGGGTTTTATCATTTCAAACCCGCAATCCCAAGTCAAATAAAATACAATAAAAATCGCTCAGGCCTATCATTTCAGTCCATAACGATTTTTCCCTATTCTAAAGTCCGTTCGGGTATGTATCATTTCAACCCATAATGATTCTATTCTAACAGGGAACTTGCAGTGTGAATATATGCATAAACAATATAAACAATGTCAATGTCACAATATAATGTCATATATCAGATGTCAGGTGATAATTAACAGTTTTAACATGGTAATAACATGGCATAGCATATCATATGATCATCATTAAATTGCATAAACATTTTATATTACTAAACACTTGTCATCAATTCACTATTTCATACGTATAAATGTCAGAGTGAGAAAGACTCACCTTTTCAAGCTGAAGACCACTACGACACACAAACATGATTCCAAGGGCAAGACAAGCACAACAATGGATTCAAATAAGTGGAGAGAGCCTAGATGATCATCTTGTGACAATCCAATAAACACAAACAAGACAATGCAACACATGAATATACAACACAAAACAATATTGAACAAGTTGAAATACAAAGCAATAAAGAGCAAAGTGACTTGACCTTGCCTTATCACTCAAATGCATAGCCTAAGTGGAGGATACATTCAGCCATGATCAGGTTTAGCTTGGGTATGGCATCCATAAAGCACGGCTAGAAGGAATATAAATGGTAGGGTTTGCAACATGAAGCATATCAATGGACAAGGCAAAATAGGTGAAGTTTTTGGTGCATTTTGGTTCGGCTATGACCCCATATAGGCTCGGCCGTGGGGTCTTCATGTTAGTTCAGATCTGGATAGCAGTGAAAGGGGCAGCCAAAGGTGAAGTAGATGAAGGTGGTGGTGGCTAAGGGGTGGCCAAAAGCAACTATGAAGGCAATAGTGAGTACAGGCTTGGCTAGCATTGTTTTGTTGAAGTGCTTTGCAAATTTGAGGTGGTGGCTTCATCTAATGGTCATGGACAGAGGTGGTGGTCAGAGGAGAGGGGTTGGTGCTACTGTAGATGGTGGAGAGTATGGTGGTGATGGTGGGTGGTAGGGGCCAAGCAAAGTTGAAGAGAGATCTAGGCAAAACAATGAAAATAGGAAGGAAAAGAAGAAGAAGAAGACCATGAACTTTGCCATTTCTTTTTCTCAAATTGAAATGCCGTGAGTTTAAGTGAAGAATGAAGTTTTCTCACGTGAATTTTGAAGGGAGATACACGGCTAAGCAAGAAAAATGTACGGCTAAAAGAAAGAAGAGGAAAAGGCAAAAGCAAATGAAAAGACAAGGATATGAAAAGACTAGAAAATGAAAGGACTTTGCCTCTTTGTTTTCTATTTTCTTTTTAAATTTTAAATACATGTAAAATATGTATAAATACAGATAAAATACGAAAATATAGTAAATAAACAAAAATAAATAAATAATATTAATTAAATATAATTAAATTAAAAAAATAACAAAGAAAATGTAAATTAGGCTTGAAAATTTGAAAATAAATGAAATGAACTTTGGAAAAATTGTATGTACATGAAAAATATTTATAAATATAGATCAAAACATAAAAATAAGATGCATACATAAAAATGAATCAATAAATTTTAATTAAATATAATTTAAATAAAGAAAATAACAGAAAAATGGATACTAGGCTTTAAAAATAGAAAATAAATTCAATAAGCTTTGGAAAAATTCAAACATCACTTTAAAAATATTTAAAAGGTAAGAATATATGTAAGATAACATATAATACAAATTAGAATAAGATATGGCAATTAAAAAGATTATTTATATAATCTAAAATAAACAATATTGTTAAATAAAACAATTTACACCCAATTTTGTAAAAATCATAACTTTCACAATATTATTCGGATTTCAACGAAACGAAAAGCAGTGTTCTTGAAATTTTATTTACTTTCATAAAAAAAGATAAAATTCAAAATTTCAAAATTTTAAAATTTAAATTTAAAAGTCAAAGTTTGACCAAATTGACCAAAATTCACATTTTCTGGAAATATTCAATTTATTCATGTTTGAAATTCTAATTCACATACAAATCAAAAAAATATTAAAATAACTGAATTATTCTTTTTAATAAATAAAATTATTTTTATCCAATTTAATAAATAAATAAAGTTTTTAAGTCAGGAATTTCAATTTAAAATTTTTAAAATATACAATTAAATAAATCACAAAAATACAGGGTTGTTACACTCTCCCCTACTCAAAACTTTTCGTCCTCGAAATGGAATGAGGTATGGGAAAGCACAGAAAAACCTAGAATGAAATAAGATTAAGACAAGATGACAAGGAGATTTATATTATACATGATAACTATTGTTATAGGTAAGTTTAACACGATGGAGGTGATCAAATCAAGAACACAAACACGAAAAGATCCTCTAGAGTCTGAATCACCCCTTTCACTTGACCGACGGTCTATGAATGGAAAAACAGTGTTCAGATCCAGATGAGTAACAAAGATTATCAAAGATGACAGAAAGATTTCTAAACAGACTGGTATAAGCAATAGCCTTCCCATTCTGTAACAAGATAAGAGAAATAAGGACAACCAAAAGATAGTTTGAAAACAAAATAAGATAATAAATTTGAATCATAATGCTTTGAAATCATATACTTCAAAGATGTTATTATTTGGAAATCATACTTCTAAAAATCATAACACTCTTATAATAGTCTTCATTTAAACCATTTAAATTCAAGGTAAAATAATATTCATTTCAAAGTTGTAACATTTCTAAGTTCATTCATTCAATTATAAAATTCCTAAAACGTTGTATTTTTAGAAACAGCAGCACTTATAATATGCTACAGTAGATATATTAGTATTTCAAATCAGTTCAATTTTAGAAATATTCATTTGGATATCAGATAACTTATGATTTATTAAAAACAAACTTTTATGAATGGAATATCCAAATAAACTATACTTCAATTATTAAGTCAAAAGCTCACTACTTTAGTTAGCTCTTAATTTAACACATAACCTAACACTCATTTAAAATACCCATTTCATAAATAGATATTCCTTTAATAAGTTACACTTAAAATTCCATTTGAAAACCAAATTCTTAATTATCAAATTTTAGTGATGTTAAAAAATAATAATACAATTTTCTATTTAAATCATAATTATTCATTTTTCAAGACATATCTATTACATAAATAAAATATTCCTAGGTTAGACTTAAGGTTCCATATTAAATCAAATTTGATTATTAAGTTATTTAAATAAAATTTTTTAAATTCCTTTTTCTTTATTTACCTCTATTAATCTTTTATAACTAAAATTTAAGTGTATAACATTTATTATAACCACTCAAATTTTATTTATAAAATCCTTTTATATTGTATATTGTCGAATACATTGTTAACTTTTAAAAATTAAGGTAAGTTATATTGGAATGAAATTGTGTGTTATACACATAAAACTTTGAAATTCAATTATCTCAAGTTTGAATCATTTATACAAATTTTTAAATAAATTTTTTTCTTTCATAATTGAAATTATTCTTTAAGATAGAATTTAAGAATTAAATTTCCGATTCCATTCAAACCATTTAGAGATAAGTAATAATATATACATTGTTTGTGTCAAAATTGGGCACAACACTCTTCGGGAGTCGTTGAAGAGATAATAACGAAGAATGTAAATTCAAAACAGATATTATCTGACAAAAACTCCAATCAGTAGTAAAATAAATGCGTAGACAAGCGATTTATAGTGGTTCGGCGTGTTGCCTACGTCCACTGTGAAGTGTTTTGATGTTTTATTGAATCTCTTTCAATGATTACAAGTTGTTGCAACAATCAACAACAAGTTACAACTGGAAATTCGAAATCAACAGTAAAATTATGATGTAGGATGATGGAGATCTTGATCCGGCAGAGTCTGGGCGCTTGAGAGTCGAAAGATCCCTTTTCTGTTGGCTCTAAGGCTCTATTTATAGGCGTAGGCTGCCGATATTTCGCTGAGAACTCGGGAGACCACTTCTGGCACGTGAGGGGGCCCACACGCTCGGTCTCAGGAAGTTTGGGCCCACTTTGGCATCTGTTCGAACTCCATTCGAATCGATCAAGAATTCATCCAATCGAGGTGAAATTTGGTGTGGACATTCTTCGACATGAATGCAAGCTTCTGTGAAAATTTCGTGGCATTTGGATCAGTGGATCGAAAGATATGATGGATTCGAAATGGGGTTCATTGCGCGGCTATTTGGTTCGAAACCATCCATTCGAACCAATGATTTCGAAACTATGGTGGCACGTGGCTTCGTGTTGACGTGGAGCGCAAACTTCGAATCGATCCGGTCTTTACTCCGAGTTGACTGCTTCGACTCCATATATCTTGGTGCATTCGAACCGATGAAAGACACGTCATCATGGTTAGTTGACCCAGTGGGTTCGAATGAAGCTTCATAGGTGGGTTCGAACAAGGATTCTGTGATGGGTTCGAACAAGGCTTATGTGATGGGTTCGAACAAGGCTTATGTGATGGGTTCGAACAACCGAAGCTTAGTGGATTCGAATAAGGATTCTTTGGATGGACATGAGCTTTGCAACCCCTCCACGAGGTCCACAAATACGAACTTAGCTGGGTTCGAGTTTGATGGATTCGAACCGAGACACTCCGATGGGTTCGAAGTCCATCAATTCGAAGATGATCGTTTCGAATGATGTTTGTCGATGGGTTCGAAGACGCCTAGCTCGGGGGGTTCGAAACCAGTGCTTCCCCCCTCAAGTTGAACCGACCATAACATGTGCGTATGAACTTGGATTGACTCGAAATTTGAGATGAAGGCTTCTATGGTCTTTCTCGCCGTGTCCTATCAATTGTAGCTCAATCTGATTCGGACAAAATTCAGCGATATCCATAGCGAAACAGAATACGACCAACCTCTGAGACGAACTATTCTCCGTTTTTCGATCGATCTTTTGGTATCGCGGCTTTTCCAAAAAGCGGGATAACATTTTACCCCCCAAAGTACGTCTTGTGGGAACATGACGTGCTTTGAATAGCTACAGCTTCTCTCCGAACAATCATTGCTCTCTTTTTGTTGAGACTCGTACTCTGTATCGCTGCAACCTTGCGTTGATATGATTGATTGCTGTATAATAGCGCTTAGCCATTGGCTGTTGTATTTGTAACAAGATAAGTGTTTGATCCCTGCAGATGTTTAGAATCGAATGTTAGTTCGATATATATGCACATATGCTAGTTTGATCTTTGTTAGCGTCGTGCGTCTACAAGTCGTTGTTAGTTTTGTTTGCTATTGAATTTCGTATCGATTCTCTCCTGAACCGATTTTGAAATTTGAATTGAGACAACGCTTGATGGTTGTTTTGGAAGGTTCCTTCGTATCGTTCCTCTCCTGAACCGATGTAGAAGGTTGAAGGAAACGACTCTGCGTTGCGTGAATGTGATATTTCGAACCGATGTGTTGGAGCATTGATGGGTTCGAAATCCACATTCGTATGGATGGAGTATATTTGTGTTGTGATGGGTTCGAGACTGACATTCAAACCGATGTGAAAGGATGGATTCGAACTAGCAGTTCGTTTCGGTAGGTTGTGGATGGAGTCGCGAACAGAGGCTTCGAAATGATATGCCCACTGCGCGTTTCCCATCGATGCAACTTGTTGTCCTGCTACGTACTTCGTATCGATGAGGTGTGAGGGTAACTTCGAACCCACACGACATTAGGAAAATGGCTTCGAATGGATGGTTTCGAAACGATCCACGTTCTCACTAGTTGCAACCAGTCAAGTCTACCGGAAGAGGAATCGTCTCGGTTGCTCTCGAGGCTTCGTATAAATAGCAGAGGGTTTCACATTTTTCACTTTTTACTTTTTTTACTCTCGCCCTGCTTTTACTGTGTTCCGCCTTGTCTCGAAGCATCAGAGGAGAAGAAACTGCATCAAGTATTCGAACCAATCCAGATTCAAGACCTTAACTCCTCGAATCCATCATTGAAATTAGGTAATTAGCTTCGAATCCAAACGGCAAAGCTATTTCGAAGCCATCTCTTCATCGATTGCTCACTTCAGTGATTGGCAAAACCAGATCTGGTTTGGTAAGGCTTCGAACCGATGCGTGGATTCGAGTTCGAATCGACGATGGTGGCGTCATTTTTCTTGGATTTCGTATCGATCTCTTGGATGACCTTATGGGGGTGACGCAGTTTGCACCAATCGATGGATTCGATAGGTTCATTCGAATCGATGGATTCGAATCCATTGGCTATCGGTTCGAAGTTCTCGACTTTATATCAGTTCGAAAAGGATCGATTCGAACGATATCGATGTTAAGTTCAGGGTTTCTGATCGGTGCGAACTAGCCAAACAAGGATCGATTCGAAGTTATCCATTTTTGATTGATTCGAATTCGACGCCGGATCATCGTTTCGAAGCGTGCTTTCCATTCATCGACTCGAAGTGACGTTAGGTTGGTTTCGAACGAGGTCCCTGTGATCGTTTCGAACCCTCTATGATGGATTCCAAAGTTTGACGTTTCTAAGCATAACTCCGACGAGCTTCATTCCTGCATATTTGGACATATTAAACTGCATACTTGACCACCTTCCGAAGCTCGTCGATGGAACGATAACGACTTCTATTCGAATCGATTTCCATCATATAAACGGTTTTGTGATGACGGTCACCGATGACGGTCATTATAACTGGACTTTGTAGCTTTGTCGTTTGCATATTTCCTTTAACTCTGTGACATTCATTCAAGTAATGCATGGCACTACACAACATACATTCATACACTTTACACTGGGGAATGCACGGGTCCTTTGTCGTCTAACGATGGTTTCTCATGAGTTAGCTAGTTATGGAACCTTCAAGTTCGCAACAGCAGGAGGTTCAAAGTACAGCTGCTCCGAGACTAGAGGTCCTAGATATTGAACCTGAGATCATTGGTCCGGCCCCGGACGAACTTCCCAATGCGTCTTTCATTGCCAATCCGTCGGATTCCGTTCAATCGAATATTTCTGAAGACGGTTATGGAGAATATGGTTGAGGCACGGCCTGTCACTGGATGACGTGTTACTGCCAGGGCCGAACGATAGACCACATAACCCGCCGGAGGGATATACAGCATTTAATCGCCACGCGTGCGCGGCTGGGACACTTCCTCCGTTCAACGAGTATATAAGGGAAGTGTTGTCTTTTTTGAGGATCGCTCCGTCTCAACTACACCCAAACGGATATGCGTCCGTGAACAGTTTATTCATCGTCTTCATGGAGTACCTTCATAGACCATCGATCCCGACCGAGATTAGATATCTATTTAATTTCAAGACCTGAGGTGATTATCCTTCCTTCACATTTCTAGAAGCAGTGAGGAATTGTCAAGTGGTCACTGGGTCCTGGACCAGGTTGAGTTACTATAGGACGGAATGATTCTATGTCAAATGTCCTCCGGGGTTTGCCCGGCGATGGTTATTCAGACGTGAGTGTAGCTGAGTTATCAAGTAATTTCTAAGGCAATTGCGGTCAAAGAAAAACTTATGTTTTTTCTCTTTTTCACAGCGACGATTCAGCGACTTGAGGGCGAGCGCTTTAAAGAGATGGTACGAGTAATCCGGGGTGTCCCGAGCGAGGATAGGGATATCGAGTCACTTTTGACCGATAGGAATCTCCGGACTTACTGGCTGATTGAACGGGGGCAGAGCATACTGTTTGACGGGGCACTAAGGATTGTTTCGAAGAAGCGAGTCAAACACAAGAAGCCCAAAGTTATCATAGCCGAGGAGGCTGATTCTGAAAGAACTCATACTGACGACGAGCCGTTGTTGGAGCCTACAGACGTGGTTCAGGATGTAGAAGAGCAAAGAAAAGGCAAGGCAGCCGTCGTCTCGTCAACTAAGAAGGGGAGATGGAAATCGGTTGTCACGGCCCGATCCTCTCCCGGAGTTAGAATTTCCGAGATGTCTCCTCCGCGAACTGAAAGTCTTTACGAAGGGCTTACCAACCTTCCAATCCCGGATGATGTGTCTTTTCAGCATGACGCCGGGTTGGAGGAGTTCCATCGTACTCTAGAATTGAGCGAGCCTTTTATTACTAGCTCAGTCGACACTTCTGGTTGGTTGGGGGGAATACATATTCAAACAATTTCACGACACTACATAGCCCCGAGTCCTAGGTCATCGGTTTCGAGAAACCACTAACTTTATTCTCATTTTGCTTTGCAGATATTATGACTGGACGTGGTTCGATGCTAGGGAGCCTACGACATGCTCGCAGATTTTCCTCATATTACGAGTCACAACGGAGAGAAGGAGACAGGAGTTACGATCGCAGGTACTCCGGGTATTATAGTCGAGAACGGAGAGATAGGGATTATAGACATCGGTCTCGATCGCGCACTCCTCCTCCAAGAGTTCCTATACAACCTCCTGTCCATGTTTTTCGTCCTTCTGATTCCTCGCACTACCAGTCGGCCTCTCAATCTTCTAAGTATGAATCTCGCCATCCCATATCTGAGGCAATGCCTCCAATAGTCGCGGAACAAACTCCTACTTAAATTTCGGGGGAAGGAGCAATCAGGCTTGCTCAACTGGAGAAGGACTTTCCAAATATTTGCTTTGACAACTATATTTTTCCTCTTCACTTGAAAAGAATCCCGCCGGAGGCCGAGCAGACGGCGCACGATTACGTGCACAACTTTTATGCCCAATACAGGGCGTGGTATAAGGCGGCCGAGAAAGTGTCGACATTGGCCTTTGAGCGTGGGGCCACCATCGAGAAGCTGCAGGCCAAGTTAGCTCAAAAGAGCCGTATTATTGATATGCTAAACACTGAGGCTGAATCTTCTCAGAAATCCAAAATGGAGGCTATCAAAAAGGCCGACGAAGCCCAAGCAACGATGGATAGGATGAAACGTGAGCACTATGCCACGATAGAGGACATGGGCCATCGTAACACCCTGGTCACTGCTGAGAGGGACGCAGCCCTGAAGGAGTTAAACGAGCTTAAGTCCAAATTCGTCGAAATCGCCAAGGATAGGGATGATGCGAATAATGCAGCCCAAGAGGCGTGTGAACAAGCCGTTATTCTCCGGACTGAACGGGATGTGGCAGTAGCCAAGGTCCAAGCGGTAGAGATGGAGGTTGAGGAGAAAGTTCAACAAGCGGAGGCCAGGCTGGAGGCCGACATTGAAGATTTGCTTATCACTTACAATGCCAATGTGTTGAGACACAGAAATTTGGCCTGGCTCCAAAATTACCCGGTACGCCTCCCCAACGCTTGGGGTCGATTGGTTGAGGAAGAAGAGGAAGCACATCCGGATGAATCGGTCGACCGATTTGAACTTGAAAACCGGTTGTTGACTGATGATGAGAAGAAGGTCCTCCATGACCCTATTATTGCTCAAGAAAAGGAGATGATCGGTGGTCGATTTCTGGAGGTTGGAGAGGGGTCAGGTATCGAGCATCACGCTACTATTCTTGAAGTCACCGCTCCACCTTCGTCAGTGTCTGTATCTGTGGTCAGTTCACAATCTGTTCCTGCTTTTGACCCAGAACAGCCGCGGTTATCTCCCATTCGGGAGCATACTTCTGAGGCCGCTCAGTCGTCGACAAGTTAGACTGGAGAAGGTATTCTGAACTTATCTCAAGTGTTTTCCTAATAGAGAGTTTGTTCTGAAGCAGTTACTGGTAACCTCTTCTTATCTTTGTTTAGTGACTGGAGTTCCTCCGATTGCCGTGACCCAAGAATCAAGCAAAGGGGATAAGGCCATCACCACCGAGACTACTGTTGTAACTGCAGTATCAACCGAGGCGGCGCGGGGGAGCGGATTATCTCTTGATGAACAAATGGTGAGCGAGCTGCTCGGTGAGCAGGGTGGCTTCTCCACAAACCGGCCGTTCGTCATTAGTGACCTTCCGCCAACCTTTAGCTCTTCAATGCATACTGCGGATCCCCCCAGCCAAGCCCAGACAATTCGTGATGAAGAGATCCTGGCTAAGATTCAAGCAGAATTAGAAGCCGCGGGGCAAAGTGGTAGTGTTGGCGGTGGCACGGCGGCGCAGAGCCCAGCGCCTGCGAGGATAGTATCGTCGGGTGGCACTATCCCATCTTCCGTTGCGGGTCCGGTCCCTCCTACTCCTCCGGCAGGGAGCCTTCATTTAGATTCGAGCTCTGAGGAGTACATTGACATTATGCCCCCTGTTGGAGAGCAGCCACCGGAGAGGAGGCCGTCCAAACGAAGGATTTCCGTTCCTAGCGATTCTGATGACGAACCGCTGATAAGGAAGCCAAGAAAGAAGGAATAGATCGGCCTCCCAAGCAGATTTTTTGGTAGATAGGAACTTGTTTTCATTTTTTTTCGTTAGTAGGCCGTGTATAGATGCAGGTTCGGCCCCTGATAGTAGGGATTCTTTTTTGGGAGAACTTATTTGCGTGTAAGTCCTTGTCTTCAGTTAGTTGAAATAAAATTTAGTTTCTTTGTTTCAACTCTCATTTATTTTGTGCTTAAGTGTTTGTAGTGTCTTGTTTTCAGCCCGGTGCACTCGTGGTGTTTTTACCATCAAGTAGAGTTCGTTTTTTATTTGCCAAGTCTGAGAATCTTGGTCGCAAGTTGTAATCGATAAATAATCGAACTTCGGACATTGTATCACTTTGGTTAGCGATTAACACTTAGCTTTTTTGCCCCCTAGTCTCGGGGAATAACATTTGTGTTTTGGTGGTTGAGTGCGTTTATTGCAAACTTTAAGCACATGTCCACATTCTGGGGACTTAAGATAATTTGAGATCGATAATCCGGTTCGCACTCCGGGAACTCGAGAGTTATCGATGTTTGTAACACAGTTCGCGCTCCGGGAACTTGGAATTGATGTTCACATTCCAACTCACACTCTGCAAACTCGGAGTTAGTATTAACATTTCACGGGAACTTTAACTTGGTATTTGTGCTCCAATTCATACTCCGGGAACTTGGAGAAAACATGTATGCTGGGTTCGCACTTCGGGAACCTGGAATTGATGTTTGTACTCCAACTCACGCTTCGGAAATCTGGAGTTAGCCGCTGGATGGTCAGTCACACCTAGTTGGGCTTTTTAGGAATTCGTTCACACTCTGGGAACGATGGATTTGATGTTTATACTACAATTCGCACTCTGGGAATTTGGAGTCCGTTCACACTCTGGGAATGAATCATTGAATGTTTATACTCCAATTAACGCTCTGGGAAGTTGAAGTCCGTTCGCACTCTGGGAACGAATTATTGAATGTTTATACTCCAATTCACGCTCTGGGAAGTTGGAGTCCGTTCACGCTGTGGGAACAAATTGTTGAATGTTTATACTCCAATTCACACTCTGGGAAGTTGGAATCCGTTCACGCTGTGGGAACGAATTGTTGAATGTTTATACTCCAATTCACACTCTGGGAAGTTGGAGTCCGTTCACGTTGTGGGAACGAATTGTTGAATGTTTATACTCCAATTCACACTCTGAGAATTTGGAGTCCGTTCGCGCTTTGGGAACGAATTGTTGAATGTTTATACTCCAATTCGCGCTCTGGGAAGTTGGAGTCCGTTCGCGCTCTGGGAACGAATTATTGAATGTTTATACTCCAATTCACGCTCTGGGAAGTTGGAGTCCGTTCGCGCTCTGGGAACGAATTATTGAATGTTTATACTCCAATTCACGCTCCAGGAAGTTGGAGTCCGTTCACGCCGTGGGAACGAATTGTTGAATGTTTATACTCCAATTCACACTCTGGGAAGTTGGAGTCCGTTCACGCTGTGGGAAAGAATTGTTGAATGTTTATACTCCAATTCACACTCTGGGAAGTTGGAGTCCGTTCGCGCTCTGGGAACGAATTGTTGAATGTTTATACTCCAATTCGCGCTCTGGGAAGTTGGAGTCCGTTCGCACTCTGGGAATGATTTATTGAATGGACTGTCGTGTGTTGGTCCAATTCAGCCTTTGTCGTGATGGCTTGCCCCTAAGATGGGGTTTCACTTAGTGAGTGGCCGGTCGTATCGCAGTCACTTGCTATTTGAATAAATTCCATTGTTTGATGGAACTTAGCTCTTCGTGTGTCATGATTGTTGAACGTTGCATTCGGTGAATCACAGCTCTAGCTTGAAGAGATAGTATTTTGTTGCTGAAATAAGAAAATACGGCAAAGTCAGTGCCTTATTACAAATTCCAATTTCAGAATATAAAGGAAACTGCAAAATATTCATAGATTGAAAGAGCCTGTCATGTCTGACAGTGACGAGGATCTTCGTCGTTCCAGGCTCCTAAGTAAGTAGGTCCGCCACTGATGGCGTTTATCACCAATCTTCCGCGGGGACAAGTGGAGTCCTCCTGTCTCGGTCGATTGGGTTCATTGATTGGATTGGATGGGCCCGCTTCTCTGGGCTGCGGTGTCCGCACAAACTGTTCCAGCTTCCTTTCTCTGATCAGTTTTTCAACGAGGTCTTATAAGTGGCGACACTCGTTCGTATTCTGCCCGTAGCTTTCATGGAACCTGCAAAACTTTCCAGTTTGGATTTGTCTTTCTGACGACGGCCTTGGTGCAGGCTTTTGATATTGAATTGTTCCACAGGTTTGTAAGTACAAGTCCTCCGGTGATGTATTCAGAGGAGTGTAACTGTCAAACATTGGGTTCTTGCGCTGCGGGCCACGAGTTTGATCTTGTTTCTTAATTTGATTCACGCTTTCTCTTCGCCGAGCTTGTTTATTTTTAATGTTCAACTGAACTTTTCCGGAGCTCTTACCGGACTGTTTTATTGCAACATTTCTTTGGACCCCTTCCGTATTTAGTTCTGCATCGGTTTGCTTCCTAGACTGTTTCGCATCCTCCCGTCTTAGGAATTGAGATGCCTTGGCGTGGAAACGGTCCAACGATGCAGGTGGTTTTCCAGCTAACCAGTTGCCGAATTTAGAATCGGGGTCGATCCCCTTAGTCAATGCCATAAGGATGGAGTTATCGTTTGGATTACTAATCTCCACGCATGCAGTATGGAATCTCTCTAAGTAGTGTCTGAGTGTCTCTTCAGGAGCTTGCGTGACACTAGATAGAGTGTTGACATCTTTTGGCCTTGCGACGTGCATGCGGAATTGCTCAACGAATTTTGTGGCTAACTGATCGAAGGAAGAGATGGATCGAGGTGGCAGTCGGGTGAACCACATGGTAGCGATGCCCCCCAAGGATATAGGGAAACTACGACATTTCACTGCATCGTCAGCCCTGGCAGCAGTCATTGACCATTCATATTTTAGAATATGTTGGTTAGGGTCGGAGTTTCCCTCGTACATGGGTAAAGTGGGCATTCGGAATCGCCGTGGGGGTTCAGCAGTAAGAATATCGTCCGTAAAGGGAGTGTGACTTCGGGAAACTCCCCAATCGTCGTTTGTGAATCCCCGACTCTCACGGATTATATGACGTATCATAGTTGAAAGATCCGGCATTTGCGCCGGAGTATGATCATGTCCCATACTTTGGGTTTGAACCGGATATCGTCGACGGTCCAAGTCTCGCCTTATTGGCTCATAGTCCTCTGGGACGTACGGTTCAGGAGTATGTCCGCTATGACGACGGTCAAGGTCCGACTGATCTTGGGCGTCGACCCCTGGTTCAGCCACAAGGTTAGTGGTGCGGTATTCTGCGGCATGGTGAGGAACGGCGCCTCCTCGGGAGGAGGGTCCGGTTTGGAAACTGGCTGACGGACCAACTCTTATTTGTCCAACGGTCAACGTTGGTTGATTTCCAATAGGTGGCATACGACTCCCATCTAGCCAGGGTCGTGGAGGTCGGTTATGATAATCAGAAGATGAAGAACTTTCCCTGGATGAGCGAGAAGCATGGTCTCTTATGGATCTCTTTCGTTTCTGGCGATCCAGCTTGTTGATTAGCTCAGCGTTAGCGCGTAGCTGTTCTTCTAGTTGTCGCCGACTCTGGGTCAGCTCTTGGAGTAGCAACTACAAATCTTGTCGGGTGACCGGTCCCGACGGTTCCGATTGCCCAGCGGCATCTTGATTAGATGAAGGTAGAGGGGCAGGATTCCGTCTATCCTGTTCTTCTTGATTGACAGCGTTTGAGGTGGTTCTTGTGCTAACCATCTTGATAGTTGAATTCCTTTCCTAGACTTTATGCAAATCTGAATAGAAGGGAAGGAAATTGGATTTAACGATCTGGATCTCTCTCTTAGATTTATTCAATCCGGTATCGATGACAGATCCAATGAGCAGGAGAAAATCTGGGTTTTCTCAGTGAAAGCACCAAAGTGTTTGTGTCAAAATTGGGCACAACACTCTTCGGGAGTCGTTGAAGAGATAATAACGAAGAATGTAAATTCAAAACAGATATTATCTAACAAAAACTCCAATCAGCAGTAAAATAAATGCGTAGACAAGCGATTTAAAGTGGTTCGGCGTGTTGCCTACGTCCACTGTGAAGTGTTTTGATGTTTTATTGATTCTCTTTCAATGATTACAAGTTGTTGCAACAATCAACAGCAAGTTACAACTGAAAATTCGAAATCAACAGTAAAATTATGATGTAGGATGATGGAGATCTAGATTCGCAGAGTCTGGGCGGTTGAGAGTCGAAAGATCCCTTTTCTGTTGGCTCTAGAGCTCTATTTATAGGCGTAGGCTGCCGATATTTCGCTGAGAACTCGGGAGACCACTTCTGGCACGTGAGGGGCCCACATGCCCGGTCTCAGAAAGTTTGGGCCCACTTTGGCATCGGTTCGAACTCCATTCGAATCGATCAAGAATTCATCCAATCGAGGTGAAATTTGGTGTGGACATTCTTCGACATGAATGCTAGCTTCTGTGAAAATTTCGTGGCATTTGGATCAGTGGATCGAAAGATATGATGGATTCGAAATGGGGTTCATTGCGCGGCTATTTGGTTCGAAACCATCCATTCGAACCGATGATTTCGAAACCATGGTGGCACGTGGCTTCGTGTTGACGTGGAGCGCAAACTTCGAATCGATCCGGTCTTTACTCCGAGTTGACCGCTTCGACTCCATATATCTCGGTGCATTCGAACCGATGAAAGACACGTCATCATGGTTAGTTGACCCAGTGGGTTCGAATGAAGCTTCATAGGTTGGTTCGAACAAGGATTCTGTGATGGGTTCGAACAAGGCTTCTGTGATGGGTTCGAACAAGGCTTCTGTGATGGGTTCGAACAACCGAAGCTTAGTGGATTCGAACAAGGATTCTTTGGATGGACATGAGCTTTGCAACCCCTCCACGAGGTCCACACATACGAACTTAGCTGGGTTCGATTTTGATGGATTCGAACCGAGACACTCTGATGGGTTCGAAGTCCATCGATTCGAAGATGATCGTTTCGAATGATGTTTGTCGATGGGTTCGAAGACGCCTAGCTCGGGGGGTTCGAAACCAGTGCTTCCCCCCTCAAGTTGAACCGATCATAACTTGTGCGTATGAACTTGGATTGACTCGAAATTTGAGATGAAGGCTTCTATGGTCTTTCTCGCCGTGTCCTATCAATTGTAGCTCAATCTGGATTCGGACAAAATTCAGCGATATCCATAGCGAAACGGAATACGACCAACCTCTGAGACGAACTATTCTCCGTTTTTCGATCGATCTTTTGGTATCGCGGCTTTGCCAAAAAGCGGGATAACATACATAATATGTCAAATCAAATTTCAATCATATATCTATATATATTAAAATCAAGTCACATTTTAGAAATTCAAATCAATTAAATTCCCAAAACAATGCTGTAGTAAGACTACAGAACTGTCTCTTCACTTCGAAACTCGAAAATGAATGTTGATGATGCTGCAGTCATCACCGAAATTATTTTCCAGAGACAAAGAGAAGAGCACTAAATTTAAATTTAAAATTATTTGGAAACAAATTTCTATTCGAATATACTTTAAATAATATACCCTTTAAAACTTTAAACACAAAGTTTGAAATACATCGGGAATTAAATTCTCAAATTCTTGTTTTACGTTCAATTTAAATTTCCAAATAAATTTATAACCATGTTTTATAGTTCAATTAGATATATGAAACAATAGAAAATGATATATAAAATCAAATATTATTTCTTAACAACCAATTCAAATAAATCCAGATAAAGATTTATAATATAGTTACAAAATTTATTTCACAAAATTTATTTCATTACTAAATTTTAAAAACATATTGTGTCAGTTTGCTCTGTTCAAGTGTTTTTGAAATCTTATCGATAGCGTTGATCAGACGAATCGATTAGAAGCCCAAATCAACATCAACAACTCAAACAGCACAATATATAAAACATTTTAAATATTAGTTTACAAATACACTTCAAGAATGATTTAAAGATAAGTTGGAAACAAAGATGAGATGATTAAATAACAGAATATGGAGATGGACGAGTTTATATGAATTGCGGACAACCTTAACCGGGTCAACCGTGACTTAAAGAATAAGATCGTTGTGGATTTCTTGGGTAAATCAACATTCGGTCTCAAGAGATAGAGTTCGGGATTACAAGAGGTACTAGCATCTAATCCAAGGATATAGAATCTTTGGTGAATCGATGCTGTTGTAAAGGAGTTTCCCCCTTTACAAATAAATTTGAGGTTTGCGAGACTGCCGACTCATTATAAAGATCATTCAAAGTGGAATTATGGGATACTCCAGAATCAAATGAAGATGAATAGTGAGGGACACGAAATGGATTTTGAAACCGCAGGGATCGTTCCAAAATCAAAGGAATCGAGTCAAAAGGAAGAGATTCAAACTCGAATGAAAGTGATTCTGTAAATTCATTTACTCTATATGCTGAGTTTTGCCAAGAGCTACCAAAGCTCCGATATCAACTGTAACAACCCGATATTTTCAACCATTCGCATCCATTATAAGTGTATAGGTAGACACTCATGCCTGAATTGAATTGCTCAAAATACCGCGTTGTAAATAAAAATTTGGCAAATCTCAGAATATACAGTAAATAATAATCAAAGATCACAGACACAGAGTATATAATAATGCAGCGGAAGTAAAAAGAGATAGTAGTTCATGAAGCTACTATATAAAAATAAGATACATCAGAGTTAAATAAGATACAACGGAAGAGTAACAAGATACATCAGGTACAAATCAGAATACATCACTGAAACACTGGATACTGAAACAAAATAGATGGCTGGATCTTCAAGGAAAGCTCCAACTCCGAAGGTGAATCTTGAATGCTAACTCAATCAATCTGACTCGAGCGTAAAGCAAAATACAAAACACTCGAGTCAGGACATAAATACTTATGAACTGTAAATAAACTCAAGTGAACAGTAACAAAATTGCATCAGTAACTTAAAGGATGCTTGGGATCGCCCATCCTTTAAGGATCCGTTAAACTATTTACTATGTAGTAATATTGCGCTAATATAATAATGTCTACAGTAAAATAAACATACTTTTAAATAGCGTTAAGGCTTTACATTTTCCACCTTAACACGTAAAACGCCAGTAGTCTATACAGTACCTGCATATCTCCTGATCGGGAGACTACGAGAAGATACTCCATAGGTACGACACAAATAGAAACTCGTAGTAAAGGCTCGATATGGTAGGTGACACGACACACATGGCAATGCCAGGGTAGATATACCAATTACGCACACGGGCTGGTGGTAACGCAGCAGCCACATACGCCCACCTCGGAACACACTCCAATCAAAATCGGAGGATGGCCATCTAATCAATCACCAGTAGGAGTATAGTATCGAAGGAATGTGTCCGACCAGAGGTGCTACCTCCTTTGGCCTGAGATCGCTCCTGTTTTAGCCACCTTATGCCAACTCACGGGAGTTGGGTCCACGTAATATACCTCAGGAACGTCGCCACCATCCTACTTCAATCTGGAATCTCCACCGCGTACACAGTTGTTAAAGTGGTTTTCGGAGTTGGCAGAGAGTATGACAACTTTCGATCTCGGTCTCTTTAACAACTAATCGTTATTATAACACCGTGGTCATTTCAAAATAGCTTATAATTCAAAAATCAAATCATTTCATTTTAAATTTTATCCCTTTCAAAATATTTATACTTTGAAACCAAAACCATTTTATTTTAAAACTCTTTATTCAATCTAAATAGTTTATACTTCGAAACCAAAATCATTTTTATTTCAAAACTATATTCAAATCAAAATAGTTTATCATTCTCGTTTCAAACATACATTCACCTAAAAAAAATTCATAATACTTTCAAAGTATAACTTTTCCGAAACCAAAATACTTGAAATCATTACACTTTGAAAATCGTAACATTCCAAAATCATACATTTGAAATCATCCTTTAGTTCTTTACACTTTACAAATTTATTCCATTAAACCCAAAATTTCAAATTTCCACTTTAATTCAATTTAAACCATCAGTTTCAATTAAATTTAATTTTCTAGAAAAACATTTCAAATCTTATAAATTTCAATTATAGATTTGATCTACTAAATAAACAATCCAATTTTAATATATTTCCAAACTTTAATATCCCACATTTCAAAACTAAACTTTATAATTCCATATATTCATATCTCAAATCTAATTTCATTATTATTTAGTTTTGAACTATTTATGTCATAAATCCAATATTATTTAAATAGATTTAAATTACAATTAAATCAAATATCTTTTCATACAAATATAAACTTCAAATATTCCTTTATCAAATAAATCAAAATCAAATATCATTCCACATTCATATTCTTTATTAAAATAAAGATCAAATCATTTCCAAACTATTACAAAATCATTAAAATATCATATCCTTTCAAAACCTCATTATTAAAACATTATTTGAATTTAAATTCATATACTCAAATATTAATATCATTTTTAAATCAAATAATTCATTCAATTATTATTTCAAGTATCATTACAAAATACATTAAAAATTCCATTCAAAAATTCATTTATCTCATTACATTTCATTCCATTTAACACATTACCAAACAAACCCTATTTAAATTTAAATTCAAATTTAAATTCCTTAAAAATTCAAATTTAAATATAAAACATACTCAAAACTTCTTAAATTTCACAATTAATAAATTTCCAAAAAGTTAAATTATTTAATACTTTAAAATAAAACTCAAACAGTGTTAAAATCTATAACATTTCAAACATTGTCAAATTATAGCAATGAAAGCTTTTATATAGTGCTATCGTAGCTTATAGTTTCCAAAATGGTCAAGAATAACAGCATTTATAAATTCCGTAATAGATATTTGATTATTTCAAACATTGTTAGATTCAAAACAACGGCATTTAAAAATGCTGTCAAAAGACTACAGCATTTTGAAAATGCTATAAAATTCCATATTTCATTTTAGCTTTTCAAAAGTAATAATAAAACTCCAAATTTTATTATTATAACTTGAAAATCATATTTCTAGACTTCAAAATTTCACATTTAAAATCATTTTAACATATGATTTAACACAATAAAATTTTAAGATCAAATATTTCAATTTAAAAACTCTATTCATTTATTAAGTCAAAATTCACTGTTTATTAATTTATAAATTTAATAAAACTTAACATTTTACTTCAAATATAATTTCAAAACTTTGAATTCAATTTCCATTATTTATTTACATTTTAAAATAAAATTTAAAGTCAAACATCGCATTTACTCCAAATTTACATACTTGAATTCACCTAAATTCACAATTTCAAGATTTAATATTTAACTTTCTTAAAACCATAATATATATTTTTAAATCAAAATTTCATACTTTTGAAAATACCTATTTAAAAAAAAATCATTTAAAAATATACCAAGGGGTCTGTATATAATTTTCTAACCTAGGTCAAGTGATACGGATATATATCATTTCAATCCGTAATTTACAAAGAAAACCGGGTTTTATCATTTCAAACCCGCAATCCCAAGTCAAATAAAATACAATAAAAATCGCCAAGGCCTATCATTTTAGCCCATAACGATTTTTCCCTATTCTAAAGTCCGTTCGGATATGTATCATTTCAACCCATTGTGATTCTATTCTAACAGGGAACTTGCAGTGTGAATATATGCATAAACAATATAAACAATGTCAATGTCACAATATAATGTCATATATCAGATGTCAGGTGATAATTAATAGTTTTAACATGGTAATAACATGGCATAGCATATCATATGATCATCATTAACTTGCATAAACATTTTATATTACTAAACTCTTGTCATCAATTCACTATTTCATAAGTATAAATGTCAGAGTGAGAAAGACTCACCTTTTCAAGCTGAAGACCACTACGACACACAAACATGATTCCAAGGGCAAGACAAGCACGACAATGGATTCATATAAGTGGAGAGAGCCTAGATGATCATCTTGTAATAATCCAATAAACACAAACAAGACAATGCAACACATGAATGTACAACACAAAACAATATTGAACAAGTTGAAATACAAAGCAATAAAGAGCAAAGCGACTTGACCTTGCCTTATCACTCAAATGCATAGCCTAAGTGGAGCATACATTCAGCCATGATCAGGTTTAGATCGGGTATGGCATCTATAAAGCACGGCTAGAAGGAATATAAAAGGTAGGGTTTGCAACATGAAGCATATCAATGGACAAGGCAAAATAGGTGAAGTTTTTGGTGCATTTTGGTTCGGCTATGACCCCATATAGGCTCGGCCATGGGGTCTTCATGTTAGTTCAGATCTAGATATCAGTGAAAGGGGCAGCCAAAGGTGAAGTAGATGAAGGTGGTGGTGGCTAAGGGGTGGCCAAAAGCAACTATGAAGGCAATAGTGGAGTACAGGCTTGGCTAGCATTGTTTTGTTGAAGTGCTTTGCAAATTTGAGGTGGTGGCTTCGTCTAATGGTCATGGCCAGAGGTGGTGGTCAGAGGAGAGGGGTTGGTGCTGCTGTAGATGGTGGAGAGTATGTGGTGATGGTGGGTGGTAGGGGCCAAGCAAAGTTGAAGAGAGATCTAGGCAAAACAGTGAAAATAGGAAGGAAAAGTAGAAGAAGAAGACCATGAACTTTGCCATTTTTTTTTCTCAAATTGAAATGCCATGAGTTTAAGTGAAGAATGATGTTTTCTCACGTGAATTTTGAAGGGAGATACACGTCTAAGCAAGAAAAAGGTACGGCTAAAAGAAAGAAGAGGAAAAGGCAAAAGCAAATGAAAAGACAAGGATATGAAAAGACTAGAAAATGAAAGGACTTTGCCTCTTTGTTTTCTATTTTCTTTTTAAATTTTAAATACATGTAAAATATGTATAAATACATGTAAAATATGTATAAAATATTGTAAATAAACAAAAATAAATAAATAAATATTAATTAAATATAATTAAATTAAGAAAATAACAAAGAAAATGTAAATCAGGCTTGAAAATTTGAAAATAAATGAAATGAGCTTTGAAAAAATTGTATGTACATGAAAAATATTTATAAATAAGGATCAAAACATAAAAATAAAATTCATACATAAAAATGAATAAATAAATTTTAATTAAATATAATTTAAATAAAGAAAATAACAGAAAAATGGAAACTAGGCTTTAAAAATAGAAAATAAATTCAATAAGCTTTGGAAAAATTCAAACATCACTTTAAAAATATTTAAAAGGTAAGAATATATGTAACATAACATATAATCAAATTAGAATAAGATATGGCAATTAAAAAGATTATTTATATAATTTAAAATAAACAATATTGTTAAATAAAACAATTTACACCCAATTTTGTAAAAAGCATAACTTTCACAATATTATTCGGATTTCAACGAAACGAAAAGAAGTATTCTTGAAATTTTATTTAATTTCATAACAAAAGATAAAATTCAAATTTTCAAACTTTTAAAATTTAAATTTAAAAGTCAAAGTTTGACCAAATTGACCAAAATTCACATTTTCTGGAAATATTCAATTTATTCATGTTTGAAATTCTAATTCACATACAAATCAAAAAAATATATTAAAATAACTAAATTATTCTTTTTAATAAATAAAATAAATTTTTATCCAATTTAAATAAATAAATAAAGTTTTTAAGTCAGGAATTTCAATTTAAAAATTTTAAAATATACAATTAAATAAATCACAAAAATACAGGGTTGTTACAAGTTTTTATATGATAACACAAATGAGAGCCCAATCCCTTCAATTTAGGGGTAATGAAGCCACTAATCTTGTAGCTTCAACAAATTGATAATCTTTGCTCTTTTTGTGCTTCATGGAAAGTTGATATTTATGTAATTTTGTGTTTGGTATTGAGTTTGATAGCCTATGTTGTTCAAAACAAATAGGCTATGCTTAGTCATATGAATCACAAAATTCCTCTTCATCTACATATGAATATGGAAATGAAGTGAAATTAAATCAAAATTTGATGGTCTATATTTCTAATCAATAGTTAATAGGTCATGCATAAAATAGATTTCATTTTCAACTTCTTGTTATCTTTCATGAGAATTAGAAGTGGTTTAAAGGTTGTGTTATAGTTTGATGGCTTGTGTGAGCTAATTAATAGCATAAATGAGCCGTACTTATGACAAACACACCCTTTAAACTCACTTATGACCAAAAAAGAGAGATCATAATTTCATAAATTGTTGAACTATATGATCTAGAGAGTGAAATTATCTCTAAATTGTCATTTAATCTCATATTTTTTTATCACTTTCTTTTCGTCATTTTTCTTACATTTTCTAGCTAATCACTTTCAACTTTAGTTTAATTTGATTGAATGGAGATTTAAAATCTATAATTCCTTGCGGATAAACACATAATCATTACGTGCTACGATAGCACGCCGTGCGCTTGCGGTAAATTTAATTTGAAATTTCTCGACTATTTTCTAAACTGATAGAAAATTAGTCGTTGAATATCAGTCGGGACCTGGTGGTCTCACAACACACTCAGGTGAGGCTGGGCGTGCTTATGCTGTTTAAGGTAAATAAGCGGTCCAAAAAGGGAGCAAAAGATAGTGCGGGCCTAACGGTGTCCAAGGGTGCTGCCTCGGTGTAGGAAGATAAATCGCTATTGAGTTCCAATCGCTAAACAGGTGACATTTTTTTGTAGAACGAATAGGATGCGACTAGCTCACAATGGCACGACAGAGATAGAAGGCCAATCAAAGGGTAGAATTAGGACTTCAGCCTAATTAAACTAGGATTGGGAATTCAGCCTAATCAAAGCAGCTATCTAAGACAAGTGCAAACGATGAAACAATCATAACTATCTAAGCAAAGAAAACAGCTAAACCGTATTTGATTCCAGCTTTATCTTTTCTTTTATTTCCTTTTATAACTAGAACTATTGAAAATTCTATTATCTTTGTCTTGCTTAAAAATATTTGTAATTACTTTCATTCACCAGACTTTAGTCTGACCTACACCTCTGTTTTTCCCCTTTTCCCCCATAGGCTAGCAGAGGCAAGGGCAGCAGACTTTTAGCTTTCTAGGAGTGATATTCTTGGAGACTCTTCATGTATTTTTCTTCTTCTATTTTAGTTTTCGTTTTATTTTAGTTTGGATGTACTGGTACTATTGAGAGGGATGGTTTTTGCTTATGTACTCTGATGTTATGACTGAGATGGTGTTTTTCATAAGACATATGTATTTGGTATTTTGAGACATATTTTGGTTATGACTTATTTTATGAAGTTTGATTTATAAATAAGTTATTGTTTTAAATGTTTCCACTGTTTTATTTATTGTCTTTTGAATCTTGGTCTATATAAAGTTTAGTTATACTTATAACGCACCACATCTTCTAGTATGCCCTTTTTGGGTATACTGAAGGATGTGGGGTGTTACACTTCCTGCACGTCTTCGGAAGCTTTATTCATCTAACAAGAGAATCCAGAAACCTTAAATCTCAAGCTACTTAAAATCAAGTAAGTATCCGAGAGTTTAAGGGGAAAACAAAAACTTCGAGTCATACATAAAGCCTGGTATAATAATCTAACATCTCAATCCCTTTGGACATCTAGTGAGACGATGCCACTCAACATAATGGGTTTTCTCCTCACTAGTATCCTAAAAACCTTTATAAAACCATATACTATGCTCCTACATCCACAATGGTTAAACTTACATTTTCAAAATATTATGATGATATGCATAAAAATTTCTATTCCCGGTTTAAGTTGACACCTGTCATAATTATAGTTTCTAGGATCATTATTTACCTTTTTAGTTTTCATGGTTTACTAATAACCTTCTCATAATTAATAATTCATAATTTTCATGCCATCGCTAAGAACCTTTAGGCTCCTACCAGCAAACTTAATCAATTCATGGGTCCTTCTTAACCTATTGGAATTCCAATAACTAATCACCTTATCCTAGTTTTCATGGTTTTACTAGGAACCTATGCATTTATCTAGTAACTCACTTCACATCCTAGTTTTCATGGGTTGACTAGTAACTTACTTATACATCGGTTAACCACTTACATGTCCTAGTTTTCATGGGTTTACTAGTAACCTATTGACTGATGTCAATTTTTAATCCGGATATATTTTTCACGGGTTCACTACAAACCAATTAGCCCCTGCCAACTACTCTTGATAGATAGTTTTCATGGGTTAACTATGAACCTTTTGGTATGCACGAAAAACTATAAAGTTTAAGCATCCTTTATTTTTGGTCACCTTGACTCCATGGATGCAATTCTACTCATTCAAGAGCTCAAGCAATTTATATTCACTATTAAGTTAACCTAGCTGGTTCTTCTATCAATTTTCTCCAAAATAAAGTGATGGGTTATTGTTAACAAGATTTCTTGTTAACATCCCTGATGCTTTATACAATTTTTTTTAATATAGGCTCGACTTTTCGGTCGAGTGAATTCACATATTTGAATCAAAATGACTAAGGCGAAAGGTTCCAAGGTCTTAATTTTGGCAATTGTTTGAGACGATCAATGTCAGAGAACTTTAGGAGACTATTTATCCTTTGAAGAAATTAAGAACGGAATTTGTTAATTTTTAACTAGGTCGAAGGGTTAAAGTTCCATCCAAACCTTTCGGCTTGACTAGAGTTAGGGAATTACTAAACCTTCCGTTCTGGCCGGAGGATTTAAGTGGTCACTTAAACCTTTCGACCTGATTATACTCATTACTCGGCATCATACTTTATCGCGTCATTTTATTCTATCGCTCTCGAAAATCGAATGTAATTAATTATTGATCGACATCTCTTTTGACTCCTCCGGAAGGTTATGAACCCTTCGACATCATCGAAAAGAGATGTTACTCTATCTGCCGCTCTCTTGATGCTTTCGGCTTCCTTGGTTGATATTCCTTTTTTGAAAAACCTTTGAAAAAGAATGTATCATCCAAACATAATTAGAAATTAATAAGAGCGGATTTGATATGCCATGAGACTCATATCAGGAATTAATCCGCAAGTCGCATTCCCCCTTTTTGTGGTTGATATTAAGTAAAGGAGAATGGAACGTATGAAAATGTCCATCGATAGTTTCATGGCATATACTTGACATATACAAAGAATACAAGAAATAAATCATAAATGATTAGCCGTTAATATTAATTCAACACATAATCATGATTATCCCCAAATTCCAAGTCGATCACAAGCTACCATTCTCTTTATTTCGTAATAATGAAAGTCGATACAAAATTTAAGTGGTTGGCCCCCAATTTGATTTCTAAACTAGTGTTACAGAGTAGTAAGCTAAAGCAAGAGTAGTTGGTCTGTGGGAGAATGGGAAGAAAATCAGATCCCGAAATAGAACACCTTGGGTCCTATTTGTAGATGTAGGCGGCCCTCCTTTCAGCCTTATGCCTTCGTCGGGGATGGAAGGTTGCTTCTTATACGCCATTGTAAACCTTTCAGTCTTGATGAGGGGTTGTTTCTCATATGAAATTGTAAACCTTTCAATCTTGATGGAAGGTTGGTTTATTGCACTTTATCATAGACCGCTGAATGTCATCGAAGGTTTTGTATTTCCCAATGAATGCATGAACTCCGTATCTTTCCCGCAGGGTTAGTTTCTCATAAGGTATTGTAAACCCTTTAACCTTGTCGGAAGTTTTCTCCCTTACTTGATTATTGCCAAGATCTGCGCTATTCCTGAATTTGTTGGAAGACTATCTTCTATTGTGTTATGGATGCTGCCTTTACTTGAAGCTTTCGGTATTGTTGAAAGATACAATATATGTGTTTTAACCAATATGAAAGGCTTATTATGCTTTCGAAAGGGTTGTTATTGAGTCACATGTCTTTGTCCTGACTTCTCTACTCCTTCGAAAGGTGATGACTCTTTGAATGATGAGAGATGAAACCCTCCGTCTACTCTGAAAGGTTAAAAACTGTTTCAAACTAATATTCGCATTCCCTCAATACTTTTAGAAAGGTTTAGAATGACCTTCTTTTTCCTTAGTCTTTGTGTTATGTTAGGTGGCTCCATGACCATTTTCTTTTTCTAGGAGGTGCTTATTAGTTTTATATCTAGTTGTTTTTTTGTGCTTCAGTAGTTCATTCCTTCACGCTTGCGAAAGCCTTACCATGTGCTTCTTCTTCACATGTGCCATACAACCTTTTCGGTGTCGTCGGAAGTTGAGTTCTTCTGGCACTCTTTACCTTTGCGAAAGGTTTCTGGAGTGCCTTCTTTATCTTCATTTACTTTTCATGGTTAATATTTAGCCCCTCTTGTATAAAGAAGGCTTTTGTTCTTTAGGAAAAAGGTTCCAGGATTGTCGAGCTGCCCCTGCATTCCTGTAATTCAACTAGTAATATTTGCTTGGTTAGTTTCTACTATAAATATCTTTCTAATATGGTTGGCTTCTAACTTTGATTTTATTTTGGCGAGAAATTCATCCTTTAAAAATTCAAAACCAAACAACAATTACTTCCCATTTCATTATAGATAATAAAAGTTTCTTGGCAATGGAATATTAAAGACCATGAATGGGTAGTTTAGAAGCTTGTGTCTTGCGACAATAAAGAATGAAAGTTCCATAATAATGAGAGGACCAAAATCCCAATCTGATCATTTGTTCTGAAATAAAAGTCCAGGAGGTCACTCTTGGTTATAAACATTAAAAGTTCAAATGGCTTTGTCATCTAATAACTGAAATCCGTAAGGCTGCTTCTAGTAGTAAGTAATAGGAGAACAAAAGTGCACGTTTTAATAATGCGCAATAGAAAACTAGAAACCCACTTTTCCATTGATGATGGAAATCTAAAACGCTTCTGGCAATAATAGTTGATCAGGATATCCCTTTTTGTTATTTGATAGTAAAAGTCTAGGGCATCATTTAATGAGAGAAGTCTAGGATAGCATTTCTGGTGATTAATAGCAGAAGATGAGAATTCCATTTCCAGTAATTAGTAATAGAAGACCATAATTACATTTTTGGTAATTAACAATAGAAGACTAGAATATCATTTCTGGTAAATAATAGAGGACTAGAATACCACTTCTGGTAATTAATAATAGAAAGCTATAATACCATTTCTGGTAATTAATAATAGACGACCAGAGTACCATTTATGGTTAAAAATAATAGAAAGCCAAAATACCATTTTTGGTAACTAATAATAGATGACCAGAATACCATTTCTGTAAATAATAGAAGACTAGAATACAATTTCTGGTAATTAGTAATAGAAGGCCAGAATACCAGTCTAGCGAAAGTTCGAGAATTCTTTCTGTTTCTGTCTATTGAATGTGCCATCTTCAGGCTTTGAGGATGTCTTGCATGCTTTTACTTTCTCGCGCCCGAGTTTACTTTGTCCATTTATCATTTTTTGGCCCATTTTAGGCAGGGACTCTTTTATTCGATTTTGTGCCTAGTTAATCAGAGTCTATTTCATGTTGTTTGTCATTTTTGACACTACCTACCTTTTTGGTGGTTGCTATTTTAAGCAATGCCAATTTCTGGCGGTGCTTATTTCAGGCATGGACTTTTCTTAGTCTGCTGGACATTTCATCCAGATTTACGGTGCGCTTGGCTAGCTTATTCTGAAGCAATGCCCGAGGACTTATCCAACCTCCCTCTAGGAGGCGCCTTAACCTGGCCATAGCGTGACGCGGTTAGGGGCTTGTTCGGTACCTTAGCCAGGCAATAGTGTGGCGGGCCAAGGGATTACCTGTCCTTCCTTCAAGAGGCACCTTATCCTAGCCATAGCGTGACGCGAATAAGGGCTTGTGCTGCTTTAACCGAGCTATTTCTGATTTTGGCATGGATAAAGGCTTATGCCCTCCCTCCAAGAGTTTCCTTGTTCTGGCCATCTGGACGCGACCAAGGGCATTCTACCATTATCCGTAGCCTACCATCTTAGGTTGTCCAAGTTTGAGGAGAATTTTATTCCCAACCAAATATACTCTTCTTAATGAATCATAAAAGGAGGCATTCTTGAAAATTCTTTATTCATTCAGTGTCAGAAACTATTGTTTCAAATGTTCCGCATTTCAGGTTCTTGGCACCATATTACCATCAGGATGGCATAACTTCTAGGCCCACGTGGTTATTTCTTAGAAGATTATTCGGGGACCTTCCCAATTTTTTCCCAATATCCCATGTGATGGAACTCTTGTATTGGCCACCACTCTTCTAAGTACCAAATCCCCTTTCCTGAATGACCATGTTTTCACCTTTGAGTCATAGTATTTTGAAATACTCCTTTGGTACTTAGCTGTTCTTAAGGCTGCTTCATCTCTTAATTCATGAATTAGGTCGAGCGATTCCCTTCTCAATTCTTGGTTTGGGTTAAAGGCGTAGGCAATCCTTCGATGAAAAGGTATTTCGATTTCTACTGGTAGCATTGCCTCGTATCCATATGTTAGTGAATACAGGGTACGACCTGTTACGTTTCTACTGGATGTTCTATAAACCTACAAAACTAGGGGTAATTCCTCTACCTAATTCCCTTTTACCTTTATCAGTCTCTTTTTCAAATTATCTTTATGGTTTTATTAGTAGATTCAACGGCTCCGTTGGCCTTGGGATGAGGGATGGAAGAGAAACTTTGTATGATCCCTTTCTTGTGACAAAATTGTGAAAATTCTTCACTCTCAAATTGGGTTCTGCTGTCGGATATTTTCTTGTAAGGTATCCCAAACATTATGACAATGTTTCTGATTGATAATCTCAGTACTTTCCCAGAGGTGATTTTGGAAAGTGGCTCTATTTCAACCCATTTTGTGAAGTAATCAATTGCCATTACAACATATTTCACTCCTCCTTTGGAGATTGGAAGCGGCTCGATTAAATCAATTCCTCGAACATCAAATGGCCATCGTGTAGTAATGGGAGTTAGTTGACTTGGTGGGAGACGTGGTATTTTCGAATAACGTTGGAATTTTTTGCACCTTTTAACATAGTCAATTGCTTGGTTCATTAATTTTGGGCAGTAAAACACTTGCCTAATTACCATTTTGGCCAGTTTAATTCCATTAGAGTGTTCTTCATAAAATACTTCATGTGCTTCCTTTAATATCCTCAACCTGCTCTCTGGTTTTACATATCGCAAATAGGGAAGAGCATAGCCTTTCTTATACGGAATTCCATCCATAATGGTAATACTTTGGGCTTGCCTTTTTAACTTTCGTGCTTCTATCTTACCTGTTGGCAGTTTCCCATTAATAATAAAATTCATAATTGGAGTCATCCATGTGTTTTCGTAACATCCTTGTGCTATCGGTACTATAGGTTCTTTATTCATTATTTCCTGATTTATTTCTTATGGTCTTTGTGCCATGGCATGTGATCTGGTAAATACTAATAGTTCTTTAGTTTTCTCTTGCTTATTCTCCTTAATGCTGGGATTAGTCTAAAATCCCACAGGCAACATACGAGTCTCGGGGCCCACTTGAACTTGCCAACTTAGCCAGCGAATCTGCTTGGGAATTATCCCCTCTTGAGCTTGCCAACTTAGCCAGTGAATCTGCTTTATAATTATCCCTTCTTGTTATTTGATGTACAAATAAATCTTCAAAAAGCGAGAGCATTATCAAAAATTTCTTCACATACCGACTAAGTTTGGGATCTTTGGTTCGATATACTTGTTTGATTTGGTTAACCATCAATTGGGAGTCGCTGAATACTTGAATCTTCGGGATTTTGAGTTGTAGAGCTAGGGTTTACCTTGCAACCATGGATTCATATTCTGCTACATTGTTATTTGTTGAAAATCCAAATTTCATTGTATAGTGAAGTTTGTGTCCATCTGGGATAATTATAGTATATCTGCCCCGCCCCCCTGTTCGTTTGAAGCGCCATCAACAAATAACTGCTATTTGGGTTTTTCATCCATTACCCTTTAGATTGTTCTAAAATGAATCTCGTACACTCGTTAATGAAATAAGCTAAATCTTGTTCTTTTGTAGCCGTTCTTGGCTGATATGCTATATCATACTGACTTAATTCGATGCCCCACTTAATCAATCTTCCAAAAGTTTCAGGCTTTCCAAATACTTTTATAAGGTTGGTTAAGACTTAATCCACTCGTTAATGGAAAGTTGGTTAACACTTTTATAAGGTGCGCTTGGAAGTACGGCCTTCCAGGCCATTAAAATTAGACAGTATGCCAGTTTATTAATGACCAGGTAGTAGATTTCAGTGTACTTTAATCTTCTACTCACATAATAAACCGACAATTGTAACCTCTTATTATTTCTGATCAATACTGAACTACCAGCGTGCTCAGAGAATGCCATGTACAAGAATAAGTCATCTCCTTCTTTGGGATTAGATAATATCAGTTGTTTTTCCAAATGTAGCTTAAACACTTGTAATGTCCTTTTGTAATCCTCATTCCATTTAAATTTTTTCTTTATCTTTATTACTTCAAAGAAAGGTATGCACTTTTCAGTGACCATTGATATGAACCTACTTAGCGTTGCTACTTTTCCATTTAAACTCATAACATCTTTATTTGTCTTGGGCTCACCTATATTCTTCTAGAGTATGCTATGATATATACATATATATGTATATGTATATATTTCAACGACAATAAACCCACAAGAGTGGTATTGCTAAATTGTTGTTTTGCTTCTTCAATATGAGTAAATTCACATGATATGTATGCACATGTTTATGTTTAAATCTTGAATTTAAATACGAATTGGGTTAAATGAAGTTGCAACCTAAATTGAAGTTCGAAATGATTTTGAAATCGAAATGAGATATTGAGACGAAAATGATTTTTTGAAACAGAATCTTACATTTGAATAGATACGATGATATTTGAAATGGATTTGATTTTGAAGCGAATATGATATTTTGATATCAATTATGAATCGATTTGAAATGTAAAAGAGCCACCGGTGTAATAATACGTGGTTATTAAAGAGACCGGGATTGGATATGCACATACTCTCTGTCGATACCAAAAACCACTTTAATAACTATTATACGCGAGTGTTGATCGAGAATGAAGTGGATGGTTTGGTGAACGCGTTGACTGAAGAAAGAGAACGATATTGGATGACCCCTGACATGACTAAAACAGGAGCCACGCCGGACCATTGAGGTTCGCCATCTCTAGCGGACACACTTCTTCGATTCCATATCTATTACATTTGTGATTCGATTTGGGTGCGCCCCTTGATTTGGGAGTGTTGTTTCGCAGTTTTGGGGTAGCTGCTGGCTATGCCCAACATCAGTCCGGATCACGCAACTACTAGTATCCTAGTTGGTATCGCCTCATGTACCTTGTCATACTGATTATCCTATTCATGACCACTACATTATGTTTTGTGTTATACCTATGGGGTACCCTCTGATAACCAGCAGTTTACGCTGGGGCTTATTGTGCTGTATAGACTATGGCATTATAAAAATGTGTTAAGAGGGATTATGGTAACGCCTTAATGCTATTTTGATACTTTATATTACTGATAGGCATTATCTACTTAGCGTACATTACTAAATGGTAGATAGTTTAACGGATCCTTGAGAGATGGAAAATCCTGTAACATCTCTTAAGTTGTTGCACGCACGTTGACACTGGATATGAGATGTCAAACCCCGTAAACATCTCTGACGCCGCTACGCTCATATTTATTTACAATTGATTTAACTTTCATAAGGATATTTTAGTCCTGACTTGAGTGTTTTGTCTTTTCATTACGCTCAGGTCAGTCTTGAGTTTTCAGATTTTAGAAGATCTATTCTGGGGGACGAAGACGAAGATTTGGTATACTCTTACTATTATTATCTTTGCATCATGCTGTCTTCTGCATTATTTTATTTTTTCTGTTGTATATGTATAACTCTGATAAATGTTGTGTAAATAACTGTCAAAGTATAGTAAACAGCTTCATGAACTGTTTATTTGACTATTATATTTTATCGTTCCGCTATGAGATTATGTGTTGTTTCATTTCCTTTATTTCTCTTTCTTTTCTTTTCTTATCTACCCCAATAACCATCTGCCCTTTTGAATGGTTTGGAATCGGCATGGGTATTTGATCGTCGGTTTAAACTGTCCAAAAAGGTGGGTCGTTCCAGTTGGTATCAGAGCTTTGGTTTAGCGATAACCTTAGCTTTGTGGGGTCTGACTCTTTATAAATAGGGTAGTAATACCCTATGATGAGTTTCTGAGTGTATACATATGAGAGAGCGTATTTGTTAGTGATATAAAATGTTTTATATTGTGTCGGTTGATTTGTTGAGTGGCTTATGGATTCTGGTCAATACGAGTAATTAACGTCATTGATAGGGATCTCTAAACACTTAAACAGAACAATTCGACATAGTATTGTTTTGAAATAGGGTAAATGAAATAATTTTGCCCTAATTATATTTTGTATATAAAGGATTTATTTCAGAAATTATTGCGACTTATCTAGCTTACCTGGTAGTTAGGAATGATAATATTGGTCGTTATCATTAACTGGGTATTGTAATTTAATAAATAAGGAATTACAAAATGAACAATGATAAAACACTTGTGGAATGTTTTAAGAAAGAAAATCCTATAAGAATATTTTATAAAGGTGACTTATGAATTAAAACAGATTTAAATTGGAAAATATTGAATTTAAGACCCAGAGATTTTGAAAAAATGGTTCTCAAAGTTTTGAAGAAATATATAGTAATATTAGTTGGAAATTGTTTATGGAAATATTTTGAAAGGATTTTTAAAGGAAGGAATGAATTCAGTACTCCTCTCTTCTGTCGCTGGAAAACAATTTCGGTGATGACTGCACAGCATCATCGACGTTCATTTTCGAGTCTCAAAGTGGGGGGAGACTTCTAAAAAGCTTTGCTTTTCTTCGAAATTATTTTGGGTAAATGGGTTTTGGTTTAAAATCCAAAGGTATGATTTGATAGATTAAAGATATAAGTGTATATATTTATTTCAAACGATTTGAAAAGAACCGGGCATTTAAATTTCTAAGTTCTGTTAATTAATAATGTTCAAATTATTTGAATGAAATGTGAATAACCAGAATTTATAAGATAAGAGGATTAAGATATCTAAGCTTATGTCTTAGGAAAACTTTAGAGTTGTAGTGTACCTTTAAAGTTGAAAGGTAAAGGGGATTTAAATAAATCAAATTTGTGTACATTCTAATTAAGTAAAATGAAGTTCTATAAATTTGTATAATACCAAATTTGCATTCTAATAACATATAATATGACTTACCAAATGTTAAGAAGTTGAAATGATGTTTTGGATATGTAATGAGATATTGTATAGATAAACAGAACCTGAAAGTAATTGAAATATACAAGGAAAACTCAAAAGGAATTAAAATTTATATAAATGAAAATTTTGGTTGTGATAAAAATGTTATATACTTAAATATAACATGAAATGATGAATGGATAAATGGAACAAGTAAGTGAACTTAAGAAAGAAGATAAATGAATCGTATTACATCTTTGTAATTTGGTTATAGAAAATAAATATAAATTGCAAAGGGATTGAAAAAAATTGAATTTGCAACCTTTAAGATAACTGTAAACTAAGAAAAGACATTTATGGGAGGTTAGACTTTTATAGGATGATTAATAAACTAAAGTGCCGGTTAATAAAATGTTCCACAAATGAATTCGTTATTAACTGAAATTATGAAAATGCAATAAATGTAAACAAAGGAATTTCTTATAGCTAAGAATCGATTGGGAAAAGAAATTGAGTTTAATTAAATTATATAGAATGTTTAAAATTAACTTGAGTAAGCAAATTCTTTGATATGATGTTTAAGAAAAGATAATGTTAAAGAATATGCTATGTAAAGAAATGAATATACTAACAGAATAATGGATTGTGAGTAATTAAGTGAAAAAAAATATAAAAGCCAATGAAATAATTTAGTATAGATAAATTGGATAGAAATCCATTGGAAGGTGATACATAAATTGTATGTATATTATTTTATTCGCATAACGATTTGATCCAAATTCGAGCAAAAAATTTCGAGATGATTTATATCGATCCAAGTTAGGATTTTTCACTCGATTTTCGACGGCGAACCCTGGATGTGGATTTTTAATTTGATTATGGAATTCTCTATCATAGTATATGGCTATGCAAGGAGAGTAACAGTTTCCAATCAAGGAACCAAATCTGAGTCCGCACTAGAGAGTCGTGTGAACGATACTAGTTTGGAAGTGAAATTGTTTGATCGAATAAGCGATTAGATTGATATTGCTCACGGATGATATATGTACGGCTTACGGACTTAATTAAAGTTAATATTGGAAATTTAAGATGCCAAATATAATATGATTCTTTTAAAATTATATAACAGGATATATATATAAAAGAGATAAACCAAATTGAATGTAAAATTAATAATTTGGTTGTGTTGGGTATGATTTGGTTGTTATATGATTGTTAGTTGATTTTATATAATTCATTAAGTGTTAATGAAATTGAAAGCTATAAATCATTGAAATCAAATTGGAAGTTAAACGAATTTAAATAGAATTTAATTTGATTCCAATTGGAAGTGAACTAATGTAAATATAAATTAGTGAATGTTAACTAATTGAATTGAGAATGAATGTTAGTAAAAATCCAACGTTAATGAATCAACTGTGATTAAAATTGAAACCCAAGTCAATAAATATTAATGAGAAGTGAATCTATATTGATTGGTTATGGATTTGTTGGACGATAGTTGGATGATAATTGACTTGGTGGATGCATTTGTTGTTTTGTTGCATTTACTATATTGGCACATGCAGTTGTTATGTTTCTATATGATGTATATTGATATTATTTTCATATATGCTTGTTTCTCATGGTTTGTTGAGTGTTTAGTAGGTGCGGATTGCGCTTGCTTCGCATTTGGAGCTCGCTTTCGCGCTATATTAGCCGTATATGCTTGCTAATAATATATTAGGTACATATCTCGGATTACATACCGTACTTTTACACTTTTTTCCTTGCGGGATGCCTCATCACTTGATGAGATGTATATTTGTGATATATATACTGTCATTTTTTTTCCGATCGAGCCGCGTAATGGAGACTCTGCCGAAATTTTTCGTAAATCCAGGTGTTAGAAATTTTATCAAGTTTTTTTTAATTTTTTTTATAACTTGTTTTGATAACTAACTTTTAAAGTTAGAAAGCCGTTCAGAGTAACTTAGTGGAAGCGTAGTTATGACTTTATAAATGGAGTTTCATTGTTTATAAGTTGGTAACTTTGAATAAAATATATATAATGTTGAATTCTATACTTAGTTCCTTTT
Source organism: Allium cepa (assembly GCA_030765085.1). NCBI lineage: Eukaryota > Viridiplantae > Streptophyta > Magnoliopsida > Asparagales > Amaryllidaceae > Allium > Allium cepa. Next base: position 685,365,079 of record CM060938.1, read on the forward strand.
CCCTTCTTTTCCTTTTCGGGGACGAAAAGTTTTGAGTGGGGGAGAGTGTAACGACCCGTAAATTTTCGATAATTAAAATAGCTAATTTATAAGATTTCGTGATTTAATGTTAGAAAAAAATTGTAATTCGCTTGGAATAATAATAGCTGGAATGAATTGCAACAAAAATTGTCCAAGTAATGAAAAATAAATGCTACTTAGTGAATGCCTTGCAATCAATAGTTGAATAGGATAATAAATGTTGAATTCATTGGGTATAATAGAGTAATTGATTGTTAAGTAAAATCTATTTAAAATCAAATATTGAATATTGAACAGGTAAATTTTTTAAATTTAATATTTAAAACTTATTGAATAATTGAATAACTGTAAAATGAAAATAGTGTTCTAAATTGTGAATTGGTTTTAAAGTTGAATCTTATATGTTCAATTCCAATATTTCAAAAGATAACGAATTATTGGATACGCGAAACTGTTTATATTTAATATTTGGAATTTATTGAATAATTTAATAATGGGAATTGGGTAACCGTATAATGGAAATGGTTGTTCTATAATTTTAATTCATTTCAAAAGTTAAATTTTTAAGTTCGTTTTGAATATCTCAAAAGATAGTGATTCAAGAATAATAAAATTTGTTTAAATTTATTATTACAAATGTTTGAATAATTAGACTCCGAATTTGATATGATTAATATGATATTGAAATTTAATATATGAAAATCGAGTGAATAATTTAAATTTGATTTAATATGATTCAAATTGGTTTCCAAAGTGAATGTAAATTATATCGGGATTATAATAGAGTTAATAAGATTTTAAAATTGGAATTTATTGGATAATTGAATAACGGGTTTAATATGATTAAAAATGATTTGTAAAATTTTATTTTATCATATGAAAGTTAGAATGATGTTGTCGAACTTTTAAAATCGAATTAAAAGTAAATTTGTGAAAATTAAATATTTTAATATTTAATTGACGAGTTAAAATAGCCATTTTTCAAACAGTCTCGGATTTCGACGAAACCAGTTTCATCGGATCCGTAGCGTGATATTATTGTAAGATTTCAAATTTCAAGTCAATCGGATTTACCGTTTGTCCGGGGCGAGCCAAAACGCATAGAAATTCGTTTTATCAGTTTAATTTAAAATAGATCGTTATTTCCGTAACTCGCACATACGATCGAATTAGCTTCCGAAACCTGTTCCATTGTGTCCGGAACGCGGGGTAAACCCTAAAAACGCCGGTCACCGCGCGTAAATCGGAGTTCGAAAATTTGGAATGAATAGTGTTTGTTAAAATTTCTATAAGAGCCTCTTGAAATTCATTTTTCTGCAAAACTAATAAAACCTAGAGTTTCTTCACCCAGGCCGCCACTTCATTCTTCCAATGGCCGAAAACGTGCCATCTTCTTCTTCAATTCTTGATCAATCCATAAACAATTTCAAGAAACTTTCAACACGAAAGATGAAGAGCTTCGCGAGCTCTACGATGTGAACGGTCATGATCAGAAAATTCGAAGGAAATCAGTGGCAAATCATTCGTGAAGGCGCTGCGTTTGGACACGTTTTCCAAGTGCTACAGGAGGCCGAGTTGGCCATCGTTCAGGCCGACGACGTGTCGCGTGATGGGCTAAAGGATGGAGCCCACCGATCAACTTCCGGTCGATGTTTGGAGGCACGACCATCGGGTTTTGTTGCGTGCGAGATGGGTTTTCGTGAACGACCTGGGATGCACGCGTGAAGGAAGGGAGGAAGAAAAAGGAGGTGGCTCAGATTCTTCAAAACCAAAATCAACGGCCTAGATTCAGTAGGGCTTAAAGTTAAAATAAAAATGTAAATTTATTTATATTAAAATGTGTATTAACTTCAAAATATCATAACTCTTCCATACGAGGTCCGTTTTGGACGAAACGAATTGCGTTGCATTCGATTTGTCGAGCACTACGCTTTGGAATTGGATTGGAGTCGTTTGGAGCTAGTGAAAATTTTGGGTAAAATTAAACGCTAGTTTAATTTTATTCGAAATAAAATGCTGGAACTACATTGAAATCAAGGTGAGTGTTTTATAACGCTCACAACATACTGAATATCTTTATGCTAGTTAAATCGGATATTATGAAGTGATATGAATTTTATTTGTCATTGTTTGATAGAATTTAATTGTCATATAGATTGTCATTTGAATTAACCGTCGAAAATTAAATTGACAGTTAAAATTGAAATTGAAATTGGATTGCGATTAAATTACCTGACATTGATAACTATGAAATTGCCATGAATCGTATTATCTATTGGATGATGTATTTCGATGGATGCTATTGGTTGATATTTAAATGTTTGGATGTTTATTTGCTTATATATAACCTTTATGCATACATATGACACTATGTTTGATTTAAGTGATATATATTCGTCCCTGACATTTAATTGAAATAAATAATTACTTGGCCATAGGATAGAAAATTATATACGGGCAACGAATTGGCTAAATTAATAATTTTTAAAATCGTCGATTTGAAATTTATTTAAATGTTTTGATTTAAAAGTTATAAATAGAAATCAATTTATAGAAATCGAATTTATCGAAAAATTGAGTTTGGAATGTTGAAAAAAAATTTGGTTAAAAGAAATTGTTAAATAATTAAAAGTGGAGACTTTGGAATTTAAAATCGGGATATGATTGAATTTCGAAAATTGATTTGTTTAAAGATTTAACCTTAATTCGAGCTTTGAATATTACTAAGTAAAAGTGATATAAAAATGATATTTTGAAATCGAGATTGGAATTGAATCATATTTGAAATTTGGATTTAAACTTGAATATTGATGGATAATTTTGTTAAGTGTTATAAATGGATATTTTTGAAAAATCAAGCTCCAAATCGATATAAATTGAAATTGAATTAATTGAAAGTGAAAATAAAATTGAATAAATTTGAAGTCAAAGTTGACGTTGATTGAATCGAAATCGAAATTGAATCCGTAGAAGGGAAATTGAAATTTTTTTGAATTGGGAAGTTAAAATTGAAATGGTTTGGTTTTGAAGCTGTTCTATTTTGTTTTACAAATTACTCAGTTATATAAACCATTTTTGAGTACTTAAACTATTTTAATCTGTTTTAAATCTACTTAACCCAATTTAAATTATTTTAAACTAATTTATCTATTTTAAATCCATTTTAAGACTTTAAGTATTTTTTAACTACTTTAATTATTTAAACTACCTTTTAAACTTCTTAAAACTATTTTTCTAAAATTTCAAGCTGGTCAATAAGGTGAAATGCTTATGTTTAAATCTTGAATTTAAATATGAATTGGGTTAAATGAAGTTGCAACCTAAATTGAAGTTCGAAATGATTTTGAAATCGAAATGAGATATTGAGACGAAAATGATTTTTTGAAACGGAATCTTACATTTGAATAGATACGATGATATTTGAAATGGATTTGATTTTGAAGCGAATATGATATTTTGATATCAATTATGAATCGATTTGAAATGTAAAAGAGCCACCGGTGTAATAATACGTAGTTATTAAAGAGACCGGGATCAGATATGGACATACTCTCTGTCGATACCGAAAACTACTTTAATAACTATTATACGTGGAGTGTTGATCGAGAATGAAGTGGATGGTTTGGTGAACGCGTTGACTCAAGAAAGAGAATGATATTGGATGACCCCTGACATGACTAAAACAGGAGCCGCGCCGGGCCATTGAGGTTCGCCATCTCTAGCGGACACACTTCTTCGATACCATATCTATTACATTTGTTATTCGATTTGGGTGCACCCCTTGATTTGGGAGTGTTGTTTCGCGGTGTTGGGTTAGCTGCTGGCTATGCCCAACGTCAGTTCGGATCACGCAACTTCTAGTATCCTAGTTGGTATCGCCTCATGTACCTTGTCATACTGATTATCCTATTCGCGACCACTATGTTATGTTTTGTGTTATACCTATGGGGTACTGACGTAGCGGATTAACAGAAAATCGATATAACGATGAAAGTGTAGCAATCGGTGGATTGATGAATACCAAAATGCCCAAATTCGTTGATCCGAAGATACCGAATTCTAGCTATCTTTAACACGTTGATCGCGCACGATACCGTGAAAGAAGATCTTCAATTCTTCAAGCGTTGATCAAGCGCACTTGATTCCGCGAATCGGCTTCAACAATCGTTGATTCGAGCGCACTCGAATAACCGAAAGTGAAGATAGGATTTTACACTCAACTACCAATTTAAGATGAAAGCACACAACAATCAACAAGAAATTTTATTCAAAAAAATCAACCTAGTTCAAATGTACAACTCACGCGTATTTATAGTATTTCACCCCTGACCCTTAAGTCGTAGCCGACTTATGACTCACGACTCAACTAGGTCGTTGCCGACCTAACCGATGCTTCACGCCTCAGTTACAATACAACACATATACATGACCGACTTACATCCCTTGCCGACTTACGACTTAACAACGCAAACATATGCACAACACAGCACAACGAAAACGACTCAACAAATGACCTTGCATGGCCGACCTAACGACCCAAGACACAAGACACAAGACACAACTCTTAAGTCGTACACGACTTAAGTTACACTGCCATAAAATTACAGACTCAACACACTTAGGTCGTATGCAACCTAACGACCTACGAATCCAAGAAAAACATACTACAACAACTTTCGGCCGACTCATCATCATACCGACTTACGACTCACTCACATGCATACAACACAAAACAACTCTATACAGGACGACTTACGACTTACATCCTCTCAACGACTCAAGCTCCCAAACTCATAGCTTCCCAAACGACTTAACTGGGTCGACTTATCATGAGTCGTAACTCGTTAACTCGGCACATATGCAACACATTAGGCCGTTGCCGACCTAAGACCTTAGGTCGTGACTCCTTAGATTTAGGTCGTTAACTCAGCACCATTTTCCCTCTCGTATCCAGTTAGCTCGGAGGCGACTCAATCCTTCTTTACTAACTCGTATGCCTTCCCCCTGTGACTCCTTAGGTCGGAAACGACTTATAGGTACCATCTTAAGTCGTGAACGACTCATTGGTTTGGCCTGATCTGTATCATCCTCCCCTAGTTGTGAAAAATTCGTCCTCGAATTTGTAAATTCTTCCACATCGGATTGTTTACCCCCATAATATGGTACAAGATGCTTAACATTGAATACGTCAGAAGTGTACACATCCTCCGGTAGCTTCAACTTATAAGCATTTTCATTAATCCGTTTCACAACTTCTACAGGACCAATTTTTCTGGCTTTCAACTTGTTATAAGCGCCCACTGGAAAACGATCTTTGGTTAACACAGCGTAAACCAAATCCCCTTCGTTAAATTCAACATTTCGTCTCTTCAAATCTGCAGTTCACTTATACCTCTCATTCGCTTTCACCAATTGTTCCTTAACGATTTTATGACATTCAGTCAGCTCATCAACAAAATCTACAGCTCGTTTAACTGTTTCCTTTGGTTATGGTACTACTGTTAAATCTAACGGTCCCCTGGGTAGATTTGAATATACAATCTGAAATGGACTGAAACCCGTGCTACGATTCACCGCATGATTATGTGCAAACTCTGCCTGGCATAACTTCATGTCCCAACTCTTCAAATTGTCCTGTACAAGGCATCGCAACAAATTTCCCAACGATCTGTTAACAACTTCTGTCTGTCCATCAGTTTGCGGATGATAAGCGCTACTAAATTTCAGCTTTGTTCCAACCATCTTCCACAAACTTAACCAAAAATGACTCAAAAATCTGGTATCCCTGTCTGAAACAATAGACTCCGGCAACCCATGTAAATGATAGATTTCCTTGAAAAATAACTGAGCAACACGAACAGCATCCGCCGTCTTCTTACAAGCAATAAAATGCGCCATTTTCGAAAACCTGTCCACCACAACAAATATAGAATCATTCCCCCTTTGAGTTCTAGGCAAACCCAAAACGAAATCCATGATGATATCAACCCATGGTTTAGACGGTACAGGTAACGGCATATACAATCCTACATTGGTCGCAGTTCCCTTCGAAACCTGACATATATGACATCTCTCCACAAACCTTTCAACCTCTTTCCTCATCGACGACCAAAAGTAAGATTGAGAAATCAAATGTAATGTACGATCACGGCCCACATGTCCTTCCTCGTGCAACTCTTTGATAATCCTCATTCTCAAACTGCTATCTGGTATACATAATCGATTCCCCTTGAATAAGAAACCATCAACTAACATAAATTCATCAGTACTTCCATCCTTAACTTTCTCAACAAACTTTGCAAAGTAAGGATCCTCCTCAAACAATTCTGGCAATAATTCAAACCCTGTCACCTCAACTTTCATTGTAGTCAACAAATGGCTCCTCCTACTCAAAGCATCAGCCACACGATTCGTTGCCCCAGATTTATGTTTCACGACAAAAGTAAACTGTTGTAAATAAGCAATCCATGATGCATGTCTCGCAGAAATCTTATCCTGTCCTTGCAAATGCTTCAATGCCTCATGATCAGTGTAAAGAACAAACTCTTTCTGAAATAGATAATGCCTCCAATGTTTAATAGCTTGCACAATGGCATAAAACTCAACATCGTATGTACTATATCTCATCTTTGCTCCTGATAATTTCTCACTGAAATAAGCAACTGGCCTCCCACTCTGACTCAACACTCCTCCAATCCCAACCTTTGATGCATCAGTGTGTAGCTCAAACAACAACTGAAAATCTGGTAATACAAGAATTGGTGCTGTCGTCGAAAGTTCTTTGATCCGTTCAAAAGCAACTCCTGCTTCCTCTGACCAAGAAAACTGTTTCCCTTTCATACAATCGGTAACTGGTGCCATCACGCTACTGAAGTGTGGAATGAATCTTCGGTAGAATGATGCCAATCCATGAAAACTTCTAACTTCAGTGATAGTTCTCGGTTGTGGCCAATTTCTAATAGCTTCAACTTTACTCTGGTCCACCTGGATTCCCTTCTCAGATACAACGTATCCCAAAAATAACACACTTCGAGTCATGAACACACATTTCTTCGTAGCTGCATAAAATTGTTCCTCACGAAGAATGATTAACACCTTTCTCAAATGCTCTACATGCTCCTCTATGCTCGCACTATAAATCAGAATATCATCAAAGTAAACTACAACAAACTTCCCAATGTACGGTCTGAAAATTTGATTCATCACCCTCATAAATGTACTTTGTGCATTTGATAGACCAAACGGCATAACCAACCATTCATATAAACCTTTCCTCGTCTTGAATGCGGTCTTCCATTCGTCTCCCGGTCTAATTCGAATCTGATGATAACCACTCTTCAAATCAATCTTCGAAAAGATAGTAGCCCCACTCAACTGATCTAGCAAGTCATCCAACCTCGGCATAGGAAATCTGTAGCAACAGTAATCTTGTTCAAAGCTCTACTATCGGTACACTTTCTCCATGTTCCATCCTTCTTCGGCACCAACAAAGCTGGTACTGCACAAGGACTCAAGCTTTCCTGAACACGTCCCTGCTCTAACAATTCTTCCACTTGCCTTCGCAACTCCTCATGTTCCTTCGGACTCATTCGATAATGTGGTCGATGTGGTAAAACTGCACCAGGAACAAGATCTATTTGATGTTGAATGTCTCTCAGTGGCGGTAACTCTTTAGGCAACTCTTCTGGAAATACATCTTCAAATTCTTTCAAAACTGGCTTCGCTTCTTCTGGAATTTCAACCTCTTCACTACACTCTCGCCCAATCAACAAAAAGACTTCAGGCTCCTCTTCAACCTCCTTGACAAACTCCTTCAAAGATAGCAAAGTTTTCAGTTCTTCGATCTCCTCTAGCTTGCTTTCCTTCTGTTGCTGCTTCTTGGGAACTAAAGTGATTTTAATACCTTCGAACATGAAACTATAGCTATTAGCACGACCATCATGTTGCACTGCTCTATCAAACTGCCGTGGTCTGCCCAACAACAGATGACACACATCCATGTCTACAACGTCACACCAAATTTCATCTTTGTACTTCTTTCCAATAGAAAAATTCACACAAGCTCTTCGACACACCTTCACTTCACCACCCTTCCTCAACCATGCTAACTCGTACGGTTTAGGATGCTTCTCAGTTTTCAAGTTCAACTTCCTTACTGCTTCAGTAGAGATAATATTGTCACAGCTTCTAGCATCAATAACGAACTTGCAAACCTTTCCCAGAATAGTACATGTAGACTGAAAAATATTGCTCCTCAACCAACTAGAATCTTCCTCTTGCTTTGGCGTAAGACAAGATCTCCTCATCATCAAATTACAACCTACATCCCTGGACAATAAGTCTTCCTCCTCAACATAAGGTGCATTTGAACATTCAGCTTCTACTTCCTCATCTTCAGCTTCCGCAACCATCACTCGCTTCTTAGGCTTTGGACACTCATTGCTTTTATGACCCAACTCTTGGCAATTGTAACATTTGAAACCACTGCTAACCTTTGCCTTCTCACCCTCCTTCATTACTGGCTTACTGACAGGTTTAGGAACATTAGAACTCCCACTAGCACCCTTCACTTGATTATTGGAATTAGTAAACACACCACCTCCACGCCTTCCTTGCTTCTCCCAAGCCAACACTTTCTGATGTGCTTCTGCAACAGATCTTGGATCAAACATATTAACCATATCCTGGATCTGCATTCGCAACCCTCCAACAAATCTAGCAGTTAGCTGTTCTTCCGTCTCCATAATATCGTTTCTGGCAATGAGTTGGTAAAATTCATCTGCATAATCATTAACTGACTTCGTCCCTTGCCTCAGATTCTGCAACCTCTGGTACATGAGTGATTGATAGTTGTAAGGTAAAAATGTAGCTCTCATCAACTTCTTCATCTTCTCCCATTATTCAATCTTTGACTTTCCCATTCTCTCCCTTGTAAGTTTAGTTTGCTTCCACCACGCCAAAGCTCTCCCCCTCAACCTAGTAGCAACCAACATCACTCGACGATTCTCCGAAACTTCCTTGAAATCAAAGATCTCCTCCACATTTGACAACCAGTCTAAGAATTCTTCAGCAACCATTCCACCCTTAAATTCTGGAATTTCCATCTTCATACCTGATTCCCATCGACGATCATCATCTACATCTCGATATGAATTTCGAACTGGGTCTCGATCTCGATAATGAATGCTAGCTCTATCACCCTCTTCATCAAAATCAAATGTACGTCTATATCGATCTCGACCATTATCATCCCTTCGATCACGCATGTCTCTTCTACTATGTCTCTCTTCATCTCTATATGGCTCTTCTTCAAACTCACGTGGAGTTCTTCTCTCTTCATGTCCATAGTCATGGTGATCTTTCCTTGATGAAATTGATGTTTCTCTTCTTTCTCTACAAGATTGCGGTGATACCCTCCTCGCTTCCATAACTAATGGCGAAACTCGGTTTCCTCCACGGTTCGAGATTGGTGATCTCCTCCTTTGACTTTGATTCAAATCATTCATCAACTTTTCTAACTTTCCAATGCCTTCATCAAATTTCTCATTAATACGTTGTTCCATTTGCTCGGCTTCTTCTCTTCTATACAATGCTTCAACATTTTGATGACGATTAGCTCTCCTTGGTGGCATGATTGAACACCTCTCAAGTACTTCAACAAATACTTCAACTCAAATCAAACAATGCACGGCTTAACTTGTCTCGGCCTCAAAACCACTTCAATACTTGGCGCGCAAAAATGTCCCCACGAATTCAAACACTTTTACCCACTTCGATCCAAAAGGCTATGGATCAAATGCTCCAATCTTGTTGCAACTTCAATATGAACACAACGAACACAACTTCGAACTTTGGCTCCAAGATCGACTTAGATATGATTGGCTAAGTGTAGCTCTGATACCAAAAAACTGACGCAGCAGATTAACAGAAAATCGATATAACGATGAAAGTGTAGCAATCGGTGGATTGATGAATACCAAAATGCCCAAATTCGTTGATCCGAAGATACCGAATTCTAGCTATCTCTAACACGTTGATCGCGCATGATACCGTGAAAGAAGATCTTCAATTCTTCAAGCGTTGATCAAGCGCACTTGATTCCACGAATCGGCTTCAACAATCGTTGATTCGAGCGCACTCGAATAACCGAAAGTGGAGATAGGAGTTTACACTCAACTACCAATTTAAGATGAAAGCACACAGCAATCAACAAGAAATTTTATTCAAAAAAATCAACCTAGTTCAAATGTACAACTCACGCGTATTTATAGTATTTCACCCCTGACCCTTAAGTCGTAGCCGACTTATGATTCACGACTCAACTAGGTCGTTGCCGACCTAACCGATGCTTCACGCCTCAGTTACAATACAACACATATACATGACCGACTTACATCCCTTGCCGACTTACGACTTAACAACGCAAACATATGTACAACACAGCACAACGAAAACGACTCAACAAATGACCTTGCATGGCCGACCTAACGACCCAAGACACAAGACACAAGACACAACTCTTAAGTCGTACACGACTTAAGTTACACTGCCACAAAATTACAGACTCAACACACTTAGGTCGTATGCGGCCTAACGACCTACGACTCCAAGAAAAACATACTACAACAACTTTCGGCCGACTCATCTTCATACCGACTTACGAATCACTCACATGCATACTACATAAAACAACTCTATATAGGACGACTTACGACTTACATCCTCTCAACGACTCAAGCTCCCAAACTCATAGCTTCTCAAACGACTTAACTGGGTCGACTTATCATGAGTCGTAACTCGTTAACTCGGCACATATGCAACACATTAGGCTGTTGCCGACCTAAGACCTTAGGTCGTGACTCATTAGATTTAGGTCGTTAACTCGGCACCATTTTCCCTCTGGTATCCAGTTAGCTCGGAGGCGACTCAATCCTTCTTTACTAACTCGTATGCCTTCCCCCTGTGACTCCATAGGTCAGAAATGACTTATAGGTACCATCTTAAGTCGTGAACGACTCATTGCTTTGGCCTGATCTGCATCAGGTACCCTCTGATAACCACCAGTTTACGGTGGGGCTTACGGTGCTGTATAGACTATGGCATTATAAAAATGTGTTAAGGGGGATTATGGTAACGCCTTAACGCTATTTTGATGCTTTATATTACTGATAGGAATTATCTACTTAGCGTACATTACTACATAGTAGATAGTTTAACGGATCCTTGAGAGATGGAAAATCCCGTAACATCTCTTAAGTTATTGCACACACGTTGACACTGGATATGAGATGTCCAACCCCGTAAACATCTCTGACGCCGTTACACTCATATTTATTTACGATTGATTTAACTTTCATAAGGATATTTTAGTCATGACTCGAGTGTTTTGTCTTTTCATTACGCTCGGGTCAGTCTTGAGTTTTCAGATTTTAGAAGATCTATTCTAGGGGACGAAGACGAATATTTGGTATACTCTTACTATTATTATCTTTGCATCATGTTGTATGCTGCATTATTTTATTTGTTCTGTTTTATATGTATAACTCTGATAAATGCTGTGTAAACAATTGTCAAATTATAGTAAACAGCTTCATGAACTGTTTATTTGACTATTATATTTTATCGTTCCGCTGCGAGATTCTGTGTTGTTTCATTTCCTTTATTTCTCTTTCTTTTCTTTTCTTATTTACCCCAATAACCATCTGCCCTTTTGAATGGTTTGGAATCGGCATGGGTATTTGATCGTCGGTTTAAACTGTCCAAAAAGGTGGGTCGTTACATAGATCATCCATGAAAGTTGTTACGGTGGAATAAGAAGTTGTATCTTTGAGAAAGAATTTGAAGATCAGCATGGATGTCGCAAATCGTAAAGTTAATATTTCTTCATCTAACTAGAAACATCGCCTTCAACTAAAGGCCAATCATCAAGGAAGAGTTCAGGCGGAAGATAAGGATTATTCCGCAAGCTCAACTTTGAATGGTTATAAGCTAGACAAAAGGAACTATTTGAGTGGTGAAGCCTACCTCAAAGATGTAGCAGCAAAGGCAGTAAAGGACCTATTGAATGTCAAGTGTAAGAGAATAGAAGATGAATGAGCAAACAACAACGAAAGGGTTGCCCCTTTTATCGACGAAATCTTGTCGGCATCTATTCCACCTCATGTAAAGGTCCCAACTATGAAATATCATGGGACAACTGACCCAGATGACCATTTGATGGTCTTTGATAGTCAAATGGATTTATTCAATGCTTCCAGCACTGTTGGATGTTAGCTCTTTCGAGTCACACGACAAGGAGCTGCTACTAAATGGTATAGACAATATCGTGAAAACATGATATATGCTTGGAAAATATTCTTCTACGAGTTCTCTAATTAGTTTTGCATATGCAAGGATCCCTCTATTGACTATAGCCTGCTTGCTGACATCAGACAAAACCGTGGAGAACCATTAGGAGATTATCTGAAGTGGTTCAATATCGAAGCCTTGAAGGCCAAAGGAATGAATGATAAAGACAAGCTCATTGTTGTTCACTCGGGTCTCATAGTCAATTCTCCTTTCTTGAAGGATTTTTTTATCCATGGATGATGGGATCTTTAACACTTCCATTTTCAAGACGACAAATTTATTCGAATGGAAAAATTGTACTACTCAAGGAAAAAATTTAATCACAAGATGAATAGCGGTAAATTCAGCCCAGAAGGAATTCCTAAGAGAGCTAGATGGGAAGACACAAATACTAATGCGGTGGCATTAAACCGATCGATTTCCTACATCTATCCAATGATCCAAGATAAGATCAACTTCCCCACTTCATTCAAAGCCCAAAATGACTATAAACAGAAGAGAGGAGACGAATTTTGTGCCTACCACAAGGCAAATGGCCATAGAACCAACGAATGTAAGGCACTAGCTGGAATAATTCAGAAGTTAATTCGAGAAGGGCAGTTAAGGAGTTCGTGAAGAATCTGCAACAAACACTCTCGTCAAATAATGATGCAAGATAGTCTGCTGGTAATGCCGTAAATATAATCGAAGATGAGGACCACTTATCCTGGGTCCACCTTAAAACAGAATTGATGCTATATACGGTGGGCCGCATCCTGCCGGTAGAAGTCAAAATGCTTGGAATAAATACAATCGTGAGGCAAAGAAAGGTGTATTTTCTATAAAAGAAGAACCGCCACTCAAGAGCCCAAAATACTACATCAATATACATACACTGGTGATCAATCCACAAGAATTAAGAAGAGGAATCCATCATCCCCACAACGACCCCTTAATGATCATAGCTTAAATACGGTCCCCAGTGGTCATAAAAATCTTGGTTGACACAAGAAGTGCTGTAAATGTATATTTCATCATGCATTTGAACAGATGAGTATTTCCAAGGACAAACTTGAGTCTAGCCCTAAACCTATATTTAGGTTCAACAACAAGGGGACGACTCCACTAGGGCAAGTAAAGCTTTTTGTTCAACTAGGAGTTCCCCCATGCTCCTAAATTTTTGAAACAACCTTTGTGATCATATATCAACCATCATTCTACAATGCCTTCTTTGGACGACTGGCACTAGATGAAGTTGACGCATCCGTCTCGCCAAAATACTTGCTCAAGTTCCTTACTAAAAGCAACTGGGGCACCATCCGAGGCGAGCACTTTGCATCGAGAGAAATGTATTTTGCACCTTTGGGGCAATATAACAGGAAGTTCACTTGTTACTTTGATTCTTCCATTACTTTACAGCCTTCGGAAGATGGATTTATACATCCTTCGTTCAAAGTAAAGAAAAAATCTAATAAAACTAACAAACGTATTGCTGGAAGATGTTTTGCAGTCTATGGTATGGGAAATAGAACAGATTCCAACTAGGCTGAAGAAAGTGAATTCGCTACAGAGTTAGATTGTCGAGGAGAAGTTGAAAGAATTAAGCCGGTTGAAGAAACTAAAGAAGTTCCAATAGATTCTACTGATTCTAATAAAATAATCAGAGTGGCAAAGGATCTAATGGAGCACTTATATTCAACATAGGGATTTGATTGTATCTAGAATACGCATCCATCAGTGAGAGCAACTTGTGTCCGCTGGTGGATTCGACCAATTGGTATATCCTTGGTAGGGGGTAACAGCCCTTTGGACAAGCTTTATTAAAATCTATATAATCCACGCATGTCCGCCAATTCCTATTGGATTTCATTACCAAAACTGGATTTGCCAACCATTTAGGGTACCGGAATGCTCGAATAACCCGATTTTGCCGCAATTTCTTGACTTCCTCTTTTAAGGGGTTGATCCTTACTCTATCGAATTGTCTTTTTTTTGCCTGAAAAAAAGAACATCTTTATTGATATTCAGGGTGTGGCTCATAAACGTAGGGCTAGTTCCAACCATGTCAGAGTGGGTCCAAGCAAAAACATCCATGTTGCGTTTTAAATTTTTTGTCAGTCTTGACTTTAAGTGCTCTTTTAGATCCTTTCCCACTTTGATTATTTTACTAGAATCAGTAGAATCTGTAGGAACAACTTTAGTTTCTTCAACCGACTTAATTCTTTCAACTTCTCCTCGACAATCTAACTCTGTAGCGATTTCACTTTCTTCTATCGAGTCAGAATTTGTTCTCTTTCCCATCCCATAAACTGCAAAACATCTTCCAACAATACATTTGTTAGTTTTATTACATTTTTTCTTTACTTCGAATGATGGAAGTATAAATCCATCTTCCGAAGGCTATAAAATAATGGAAGAATCAAAGTGTCAAGTGAACTTCCTGTTATATTGCTCTAGAGTTGCAAAATACATTTCTCTTGATGCGAACTGCTTGCCATGGATGGTGCCCCGGTTGTTTTTAGTAAGGAACTTGAGCAAGTATTTTGGCGAGACAAATGCGTCAACTTCATCTAGTGCCAGCTGTCCAAAGAAGGCATTGTAGAATGATGGTTGATGTATGATCACAAAGGTTGTTTCAAAAATTTGGGAGCATGGGGGTAGTCCTAGTTTAACTAAAAGCTTTACTTACTTGCCCAAGTGGAGTCATCCCCTTATTGTTGAACCTGAAGATTGGTTTGGGGCTAGGCTAAAGTTTGTCCTTGGAAATTCTCATATGTTCAAATTCATGGGAAAATATCACATTTACAGCACTTCCTGTATCAACCAAGATTTTTGTGACCACCGGGGACCCTATTTGAGCTGTGATCATTAAGGAGTCATTGTGGGGATGATGGATTCCTCTTCTTAATTCTTGTGGATTGATCACCAGTGTGTGCATATCGATGTTGTATTTTGGGCTCTTGAGTGGCGGTTCTTCTTGTGTAGAAAATACACCTTTCTTTGCCTCATGAATGTATTTATTCCAAGCATTTTGACTTCTACCGACAGGATGCGGCCTACCGTATATAGCATTAGTTCTTTTTTAAAATGGACCAAGGATTAGTGGGTCCTCATCTTCAATTATATTTATGGCATTACCAGCAGACTTTCTTGCATTAGTATTTGACGAGAGAGTTTGTTGCATATTCTTCATGAACTCCTTAACCGCCCTTCTCGTATTAACTTCTAAATAAATCCAGCTAGTACATTACATTCGTTTGTTCTATGGCCATTTGCGTTGTGGTAGGCACAATATTTGTCTCCTTTGTTCTAATTATAGTCATTTTGGGCTTTGAATGAAGTGGGGAAGTGGACCTTATCTTGGGTCATTGGATAGATGTAGGAAATCGGCTGGTTTAATGCCACCGCATTAGTATTAGTGTCTTCCCATCTAGCTCTCTTAGGAATCCTTTTTGGGCCGCATTTACCGCTATCCTTCTTGTGACTAAATTTATTCTTTGAGTAGTACAATTTGTCCATTCGAATAAATTTGTCCGCTAGAAAATGGAAGTCTTGAAGATCCCATCATCCATGGATGAACAACTCCTTCAAGAAAGGAGAATTGACTATGAGACCCGAGTGAACAACAATGAACTTTTCTCTATCATTCATTCCTTTGGCCTTCAAGGCTTCGCTATTGAACCTCTTCAGACAATCTCCTAATGACTCTCCTTGGTTTGTTTGATGTCAGCAAGCATGGTATAGTCAACAGAGGGATCCTTACATATGCAAAACTAAGTAGAGAACTTGTAGGAGAATATTTTCCAACCATATATCGTGTTTTCACGATATTATCTGTACCATTTAGTAGCATCTCCTTGTAGTGTTACTCGAAAGAGCTGACATCTAATAGTGCCGAAAGCACTGAATAAATCCATTTGACTATCAAAGGCCATCAAATGGTCATCTGGGCCAGTTGTCCCATGATATTTCATAATTGGGACTTCAACATGAGGTGGTATAGGTGCTGAAATGATTTCATCGATAAAAGGGGCAACCCTTTCATTGTTGTTTACTCTTTCATATTCAGTTCTCTTACACTTAACATTCAATAGGTCCTTTACAGCCTTTTCTGCTACATCTTTGAGGTAGGCTTCACTGCTCAAATAGTTCCTTTTGTCTAGCATACAACCATCCAAAGTTGAGCTTGCGTAACAATCCTTATCATCGGCCTGAACTCTTCCTTGATAATTGGTCTTTAGTTGAAGGCGATGTTTCTATTTAGATGAAGAAATACTAACTTTATGATTTGCGACATCCATGTTGATCTTCAGATTCTTTCTCAGAGAGACAACTTCTTCTTCCACCGTAGTAGCTTTCATGGATGATCTATGAGATAACACCTCACTTTGAAGAGCTTTCATCTCTGTTATTTGCCATTCTAGATATTCGATTTTAGCACTGTTTTCCTCCAGCTTAAGATTTTGAGTTGGAGTAGTTGTGGTGATAGTCGAATCTGAGCCGGAGGTCGAATGGGTTGAACTGCGGCATAAGATTTCCCTTAATCCCTGTTTCGAAGGTTGAAAGATGGTGAGATGTTTTCTCCAGTGAAGTTATAAATTCATCCCTTTGATTGATGGGAAGAAGCCTGTTTGATCACATTTTCCTACAACAAATCAAATTTCCACAATTAGTTGTGTAAGCCACAAGGCCGGAGTTTTGAGCCCTCCTTCTAGCGCTAAAATCATTAGCAAGGTTTCTTCTTAACATCCCTAATGCTTTACACAGATTTTTTTAAATAGGCTCAACCTTTCGGTCGAGTGAATTTACATTTTTGAAATAAAATGACTAAGCCGAAAGGTTTCAATGTCTTAATTTCGGCCATTGTTAGAGATGATCAATGTCAGAGGACTTTAGGAGACTCTTTATCCTTTGAATAAATTAAGGAAGGAATTTGATAACTTTTAACCAGGTCGAAGTGTTAAAGTTCCATCCAAACCTTTCGGCTTGACTAGAGTTAGGGAATTACTAAGCCTTCCATTCCGGCCAAAGAATTTAAGAGGTCACTTAAACCTTTCGACCTGATTATACTCATTACTCAGCAACCAACTTTATCACTTCATTGAATTCTATCTCCCTTAGAAATTGAAAGTAATTAATTATTTATCAACATCTCTTTTGACTCCCTTCGGAAGGTTATGAATCCTTCGGCATCATCGAAAAGAGATTTTACTCTATCAGTTGCGCTCTTGACGCTTTTGGCTTCCTTGGTTGATATTCCTTTTGTGAAAAACCTTTCGAAATTACAGTGTCATCCAAACAAATTTAGATAATAATAAGAGCTGATTTAATATGCCATGAGACTCATATCTGGAATTAATTCACAAGTCACCTTCCCCCTTTTATGGTTGATGCAAGTAAAGGAGAATGAAACTTATGAAAATGTCCATCGAAAGGTTCATGGCATGTACTCGAAATAAACAAAGAATATAAGAAATAAACATAAATGATTAGCCATTAATATTAAATTAACTCCTAATCATCATTATTCCTAAATTTCGAGTCGATCACAAGCCATAATTCTCTTTATTTCTTCATAATGAAACTTGATTCCAAATTTAAGAGGTTGGCCCCTAATTTTATTTCTAAACTATGGTTATAGAGTAGTAAGCGGAAGTAAGAGTAGTTGGTGCGTAGGAGAATGCGTAGAAAATCAAATCCTGAAATAGGACCTCTTGGGTCCTATTTATAGATGCCGACGGCCCTCCTTTCGACCTTATGCCTTCTTCGGGGATGGAAGGTTGCTTCTTATATGCCATTGTAACCTTTCAATCTTGATGGAAGGTTGTTTCTTATATGCCATTGCAAACCTTTTGGTCTGACGGAAGGTTGGTTCATTGTACATCCTCATAGACCGCTGAATGCCGTCGAAGGGTTTGTATTTCCCAATGAATGCATGAACTCCTCGTCTTTCCCATAGGGTTGGTTTCTTATAAGGAATTTTAAATCCTTCGGCCTTGTGGGAAGGTTGCTTCCTTACTTGGTTACTGCTAAGAGCTACGCTCTTTCTGTATGCTGTCGAAAACTGTCTTCTATTGTGTTATGGATGGTGCCTTTACTTAAAGCTTTCGGTATTGTTGAAGGTACTAAATATGTTTTTTAACCAGTTCGAAAGGCTTGTTGTGCTTTCGAAAGGGTTGTTATTGAGTCACATGTCCTTGTCTTGACTTCTCTACATCTTTCGAAAGGCAATAGCTCTTCGAATGATGAGAGATGAAACCCTCCGTCTACTCTGAAAGGTTTAAAACTATTACCCGCATTCCCTCAATCCTTTCAAAAAAGTTTTGGGTGACCTTATTTTTCCCTTGTCCTTTTGTTTCGTTGGGTGGCTTCGTGACCATTTTTCTATTTATCCACGAGGTGGTTAGTAGTTTTACATCAAGCTATTTTTTTGCGCTTCAGTAGTTCATTCCTTCGCGCTTGTGATGGTCTTTTCATAAAGCTACCATGTGCTTCTTCTTCGCTTATGCCATACAATCTTTTCGGTGTCATCAGAAGGTGAGTTCTTCTGGCACTCTTTACTTATGCAGAATGTTTCTGAAGTGCCTTCTTTATCTTCATTTACATTTTATGGTTAACAGTTATCATGTGAATATACTCATATTGAAGAAGCAAAATAACAATTTAGCAATACCACTCCCGTGGGTTTAAAGTCGTTGAAATATATATATATATATATATATATATATATATATCATAGCATAGTTAACCTCTTTAACTTATCTCTCCATCAAGGAGATATCTTCAAAATCACATACTTAAAGCCAATATAAAACTCTTTATACAAGCCGTGGGTTTTTCCTTTAAAAAATAGAGTACGGGTTTTCAAACCTTTAAAAACAAACTTTTCGAAACCATTGACACCATTCGAAAATTTAAACCTCTCGAAAGTATTCAACTCTTATAACCTATACCTTTCGGAAACGTATTACTGTCAAGTTAAAACTTGCAGAAGGTCCTCTTTTAATACCTTTCGAATACAATAGAAGCAACCTTTCGACTTTGCTGGAAGGTCTACTTCGAAAGAGTAAATCACTTCATTTAAAACAAAAGACCTTCGCCTTTTAAAGCAACTCCTTCGAAAACTTGGGTTATACTTCAATTATAAATCAAGGGTAACTCATCTAAGTCGAAAACTTTGAAACCTTCCAAAAGCAAATGAGAGAAACGGTTGGGTTTTTAAAACAAGTAAACCTTTTGACTAAGCCATTGTGACCCCTTCGAGTTCTTTTCAAAAATCTCTTTGGAACAACCTTTCGAAACCAAACCTTTCGACCTTGTCGAAAGGTCTCTTTAAACCTTTCAAAAACTAACCTTTTTACCGTGTTAGAAGGTCTTACATAAAAAAAGCTTGTAAAAACCAAACCTTTCGGCTGTGTCGCAAGGTTCAAAATAGAACAATAATAAGTGGCAGTAACCTTTAGACTTTTTCGAAAGGTTTAAAACCTTTCGTTAAACATATGACCTGATTGGAAGAAACCAACTCGAAAGCTCTACTTCTAAAGCAAAGTAGGTAAAACCTTTAGTTTATAAAAGAAACATATTCCTACCTCTTTGGCCATCAACCTTTCGATTACAAACCCTTCTACTTTGTCCAGTTCATTACGTACAAAGTACTTGTTACCATATGCGTTTATTTGACCTTATCGAAAGGTTTATTCTTACGACTTAGACGATAGGTATGACCCGGAAGGTATTATGCCTAAAGGCTGAAACATGTTAAAGGCATGATTTTCTTGTTTTTAACTTAAAAAAGGTAACTTTTTGACTAACTAGCCCCTTTTTATCAAATTATCATTGGTTAACAATTTAATTTTCAGAAAGACGCTACCGCAAATTTAGATTTAAATAAAAAATTATTTTATAAAATGCCCCTTGTCCTTAAATAAATGTATAAAAAATTTAAGTCCATACCTTAAATAATTTTATATATCCATCAAAACAGCTAGGAAATATTTATAAATATCCTAGAAAATAAATTTCAATAGGTTTTGCAACATATAAAAATTTCAAACCTAAATAATCATTAATTTTGCAGTAAATAATTTATAACCCAATAAATCATTTCTTCACTAGGAAAATTCGTATAAAATCCATAAGCACTTGGAAAAATATAAGAATTGAAAAACCCATCTTCAAAATAATGTTGACCATAACATAAAATTTTCGCATGGTATTTAAAAACTATTTACATCTTGGTTTTGCCCTAAACCGTGTATATCTTTTATTAAACAACCTTGTGTAATTGCATATAAATCATAAACAAGTATATCATCATTAGAAACATCATAAAACAGATTTATCCTTAAATCCAAAATCATTTGATGTGAAAATCAAAATAGAGATGTAGAGATTATTATTCACCTTGCTTGAGATAAGGAGATTAGAGACTGTTTTAGATTGATTTTCCTCTAGATTGAATCCTAAGCTTTCCTTAAATTTTCTTCTTCTCTTTTGTCTTCGTAGGGCCAGCCTTGATGCCTCTTACATTTATAGTTTTTGCTTTGAGATAAAAAAGTAGGTGTAAACCTAATGAGAATAGTATAAGGGTGGGAAGTGTGGGCGGCTATATACCCTAATGCCCTTATGTTTAGCTTCTTAACCATTTGTATAAATTCATTAGTTTTATAAGCACATTCACCTAATTAATTAATTAACCTCACTCCCCTAATTTATGTTATTCTATTCAATTTACTCTAATTAAATCTCCTAATTAATGTCAATAAAATTAGGGATGTTACAACTTGGGTAGATTGGTGCTGGTTCTCACAGATGACAGCTTGATTTACTCTAAGGATGAAAGAAAGCACGAAGTTCATCTTAGGGTGGTGCTTGAGACACCTAGGCAGCATTAGTTGAAAGTGAAGTTTTTGAAGTGTCACTTCTTAAAGAAGGAGGCGAAGTGTCTTGGTCATATAGTCTCAGAGGAAGGGTTGTGTGTGGATCCAACTAAGATCGAGATAGTGAATAGTTGGAAAAGACCAGAGACATAAACGAGATTAAGAGTTTCCTTGGGTTGGCTGGTTGTGATCCGAGGTTCATTAAGGATTACTCATGGACAGTGGCACCGATGACCAAGTTGAGAAGGAAAGATGTGAAGTTTTTGTGCACTGAACAATGTGAGGAAGCATTCCAAGGTTTGAAACACTTATTGACCCATGCACCTGTGTTGGTTGTTGCTGAAGGGAACCAAGATTATTAGTTGATACCGATGCATGTGGAACAGGATTAGGAGCTCTGCTAATGCAGAGTGGCAAAGTGATTGCTTATGCTTCTAGGCAGCTTGGACCATATGAAGTCAGATATCCGGCGTATGATTTGGAATTAGCTGCAGTGATTTTCGCTTTGAAGGTGTAGAGGCATTACCTTTTGTGGGAACGGTTTGAGATGTATATAGATCATAAGTTTTTGAAATATTTCTCTCTCAAAAGGAGCTGAACATGAGACAACATAGGTGGTTAGAGTACATGGCCGCTTATGATTTTGGGATTGGGTACACACTAGGGAATGACAACAAGGTTGTAGATGCACTTAGCAAGAAGCATCAGAATGTGGTGTTAGTAATAATAGCTGGATGGAAAGACTTGGAAGCATTAGCAGATTGCAAAGTACAGTGGAGATCCGAGGTTGGCTCTAGTGGAAATACAGTTGTATTATTTGGTTTGGAGGTTCAACCAGTGTTGATCGAATGGGTTGCTTCTAAGCAGATTGAGGATTCGGTGTTAGCTGAGCTGATCAGGAAGCTAAGGGAAGGAACCTAGAGCAATGACTTTCAGTCTTGACCAGAATGGATGGTTGAGAAAGAAAGGAAGATTATTTGTTCCAAGTGTAGAAAACATAAGGAAGGAATTCTTAGAGGAATGCCATCGTTGGAAGTGCGCTATACATTCCGAAGGTGGCAAGATGTGTAAGGTATGAAGAGGAGTTTCTTTTGGGAAGGAATGAAGCGGGATATTGGTACTTGTGTAAAGTAGTGCTTGAATTGCCAATAGGCTAAGGCCGAACACCAGAAGCCAAGTGGTTTGCTTTAGCTGTTGGATATTCTAGTATGGAAGTTGGATTCTTTCTCAATGGTCGTCATAGACGGATTGCCAGGGTCAAACGGAGGTAACGAAAGTATATGGGTCATAGTGGACAGATTGACCAATAGTGCCCATTTCATTCCAGTTAAGTCAACCAGGATGACATCAGTTTTAGCGAGGTTGTTCATGAAGAATGTAGTTAGGATGTATGGAGTTCCTTGCTGTATAGGTAGTGATAGAGATCCCTTATTCACTAGCGAGTTTTATAAGTGTCTACAGGATGTTTTGGGAAACAATCTTAAGATGAGTACCGCTTAACATCCACAGACAGACGGGAAAACAGAAAGAGTTAATAAGAACTTGAAGAATTGCTAAGAGCCTGTATTTGGGATTTCAAGGGATCATAGGAAGACTATATACGTTTAATCAAGTTGTCGCCTAAGAATAGTTATCTGACTGGTATAGGGATGGCACCATTCGAAGCTTTGTATGGAAGGCCATGCAAATCTATCGTTTATTGCTTGGAGACCGAGGATAGGTTGACTCTTCATCCAGATTTTGTTAGAGAGGCTGCAGAATAGATTGAGGTCATTCGGGTTAGAACGAAGGAGGATCAGTTTAGGAAGAAGAGTTATGCAGATAAGAGATGGAAAGCTTTGGATTTCTTATTAGGGGACTAGGTTTTCGTCAAAGTATCACCAATGAAGGGTGTGATCGGATCAGGAAAATCAGAGATGTATTTCCTAGGTTCACTGGAACTTTTCCTATTATTGAGAAGATCCAGAAACTCACTTATAGACTTGAGTTACCGAGCAGTTTAGCAGGTGTCAATGATGTTTTCATGTTTCGCATCTCAGAAAGTGTGTTAGAGACCCCCGGACAGCTGTTGCACCGACATTGCTTGATGATTTAGTTGAAGAACCGGACTTGATCATAGTAAGGGAGGCAATTCGGATTGTTGCAAGAGATGAAAAGAGGCTTGGAACCAACACGGTAAGATTGGTCAATGTCCAGTGGAGCGACGATGACAGATGATGTACTTGGGAGGTTGAGAGCACGATTAGAGATACTTATCCTGACTTGTTTGATAGTATGTTTAACCTTCTTATTTGTTTTGTGTACCAGATTGTAATTTTAAGGACGAAATTCTTTAAGAAGGGAACTCTGGAACACCCCAGATTTTTGGAAATATTGTTTAAGCGATTTAGTTAGATAAACTAAACAAAATAATGTATGATTGGGGGATTATGATTTGATTTTAATTTAGGTAGCCATGCCTTTTAAACTAATGAATAAAAAGAAGAATTTAAAATATATTAGAGGAGGGTATTTTGGGAAAGTGGCCATTCCTATATTCTCTTCCTTAGGCCGTGTATTATGTACACATTCATTTCATTTCAAAATTTTAACATTCAAGGCTAGCCACCATTAATAAGGAAAGGAGAAGAGGAAACTAAGGAAAAGCTAAAGGAAAAGCAAATCAAACCCATTAAAATCTCAAGCTCCTTAATCTTTAAAACAAATGTGAGTAATGTTTACATCTCTAAATTTTTATTGGTTTCGGTTTTAAGATTAGATCCGAATATTTTGCAAAGTTTTTCCATGTTTTGAATGATAAAATGATTATATGTATACATGTTTATGATTTATTTATGTTCATATAGATTTTATGACATGTTTTGAGATGAAAATCCAATTAAATCGCATCCGTTAGCCTTGTGAACTTTTATGATTATCTAAAATGATATTTTAGAGACGAGTGTCAATTTTTAGATTTTTCTGAATTTTTGTGAAATTATTATGAATTTTTTAAGGAAGAAAATTGTATTTCGGATTATAAAATTATTTACGGGAAAATAATTTATTTTTTGGGTCCAAAAATTTTATAAGTTGAAAAACATATAGTAATTGATTTTCTAGAATTTTTCCAGATTTCTCTAAGGTGATTTAATAGTTATATAAAATTATTTTAGGTATAAGACTTAAATGTTTCATATAATTATAAATGTGAAAGAGGCTTTAAATGTTTCATATAATTATAAATGTGAAAGACGATTTCTCTAAATGGTCTAAATTTACAAATAAGGAATGTCGGTAGCACTTTTGAATATAAAAATCTACCAGCCAATCAGATTTGGACAAATACGATAGATTTGGTACAAAAGGACAACTTTCGATTACAAATAAATAGGCTTTTTGCTCTTTTGACTCCTTCGGCAACTAGCTTCTGCCTCAACTACAAACCTTTCGACAAAGTTGAAATGTATCAAACCTTTTGACTAGGTTGACAATCAATGCACATGGTATTAGGCAACTGGTACACAGTGAATTGGAAGGGGTCGAAAGGTATAGGGATGAAACTAAGAGCTTTCGAAAGAGATGAAACTTTGTTTTGGTTTTTAAAAAAATATGCCTGCTAGCTTTCGACAAGGTCGACAAGGTCGGCAAGGCCTAAATGCTTTCGACAATGTCAAATGGTTTAAAAGAAAATGTTTCGATTGGGTTGCATTCTTGTTTAAATTGAAACTGTTCGACAAGGTCAAAAGGTAAAGCTTTAGATAAGGTCTAAAGCAAAATTTTCGCTTCCAACCATTCAACTCAGATGGACTCGAAAGGGATTGTTTTGTTTTCTAAAATTTGTCACTTCTCCATTGCTTTCGAAGGTTTGGTTCTACCACCATAACTTCATTGTTTATGAAAAGGTTTTAAACAAGTTACTTTTAAAAGGTTTCAAAGTAGTTGCTTTCGACTTCAATGTTTTTCTGATCCTTTTGCTCTACTTGAAAGCATAATCAAAATGTTTTAATCCTGAAACGTTTAAAAGGTTTCCAAGTAGTCAACTTTGAATGGTTTCTAATGGTTTCCACTTGTTTTGAATTGAGCCCAATGATTTCGAAAGGTAAGAGCTCTCGAAAAGGTCGAAAGCAAATCTTTCGACAATGTCGAAAGGTGTACTTTTTTTCTCCAAAGGCAAAGGTTTAAAGGATTCGAAAGATGGATGTCATATATTTTAAGGCTTATAATAGAAAGGATTTTCATTGGTTTTAAAGGAGTTACCTTCAAAGATTTTATTAAAGGTTTCGAAGAGGTTACCTTCAATGCTTTCAAAGGGTTTATTAATGGTTTTAACGGGTTACCTACAATGTTTTCGAAAGGTTGTTTAAAGGATTTAAACAAAGGTCTCAAATGTAATGACTAGGCTGATAGCCTAAATGTTTAAGTTATAAAGGAATTTAACTTATTTTAAAAGGATAGATAATCCTTATTGAACATCATTAACATTATTTTGAGTAAACTATATATAACATGGCAAAATAGCTTAGAGTAAAGTTAAAGATATATTTTCTTTGCGCGTATGTCTGATTTGATGGACTAAATCATTTTGAAAATTTTGTCAAGGAAAATTCAAAGGGTTGTTAACCCTAAGAAAATTTGGGCAATTTGCTCATTTAAATTCGGACAATCAGTCCATTTCGAGGCCAGTTAGCCCATGGGAATGTTAGTCCAGATAATGGCAGTTAGCCTATACATGAGTAGTTAGTTTATTTATTAGCATAATGGACCTTGCTACTTCTTAAGGACCGTTAGTCCACCCTTTTTACCTGTTTTATGGATGGATAGTCCATTATTTAGCATAAAGGATATTGTCGTTTTGTATAATCAGATTTAGGACAGTTAGTCCATAAAGAGTAGTTAGCTTAGATTTACAACAGATAGTCCATTTATTTCCTATTTTCTTAATGGATCTTGCTATATTATTATTATTATTATTATAATATTTTATTGATTAACCAGTTTGGTTGTAGAAAAGGATTTGCAAAATATATATAATTTGAAAAGAAATATTACCGAGGGAAACACGTTTCGCTAAGAAGCATGATCTCACTATATATAAGTAAACAGAGATGTAGCAGAAATTATTCATACCAGGCTTTTTGTCTGACTCGAAGTTTTTTCCCCTTAAACTTTGAGGTGCTCAAAATTGACTTGAGTAGGCCAAGGGTTTAGGTTTCCAGTTTTTAGTAGATTTTGGCGAATAAAGCTTTCGAAGACGAGCAGGTCGCCGATGGATAGCTAAATTTAGGAATTCTGTTTTAAATTTTTTTCCGCTGTGTATTAAGACAATTATGTCTATATTGCTTTGATCATCCAAGGAGGCATCTTCATACTCTTGGCGTATTGTTTTAATTTATATTTCATCATTGTCTGGAAGTACGTTTGTGGATTTTTGTAACTTGGATATGATATTATTCGAAATGTAATAACTGAAATTATTGTCTTTGAAATATGTGATTTTGTTCATATTCAAGTTCTTCTGATATTATGAATGCCATTAACCTTACTATATTTCATCACCGGTAGTTAATACTATGGATGACTGTAGCATCCGTAGCGCTTAGCTTATGGCCTCAAGATATGGGAAGTTACATTGAGTTAAGCTTCCTTTAAATTATATGTATTAATTTCATGCTCCCGGTGGCTATGTATCGTTCCTTTAAGACAAATTTTTTTCATCCTTATACTATTGGTTATTAACTTCCATTTAGTGAAAAAGAGGTAAGTAGTTTAGTACTGATTTCATTTGGCGATATGAAGATCTTGTATTGAAATCAAATTTTAAATTCATTGAAAAATTCAAAAATCATCATAAAATTCAATAGTAGAATACACAACTCTCAAAGTTAGCAATCCAATTAGAGGCCCATAAAGAAATCAAAAATATGAAATCCATAAATTACCATCAAAATCCACAAGGAAGACTAAAATCCATAAAATAAGTAAACCAACAAGAGATCATCCAAAATCCAATGAGGAAATCATGAACACAAAATGCATAAATCATCTTGGAAACCCACAAGGAAATTTTAGAATTCACTAAATTATAAATTCAAAAGTGGTCATCAAAAATTTCAATTGGGGAATTAGGAATATGAAATTCACGAATCACCGTGAAAATAAATAAGGAAATTCAAAGTTCACAAAATTCGAGATCCAATATGAGTTCATCAAAGAACCAATAGGGCAATCATAAATATGAAAATCATAAATCATCAATAAAATACATATGGAAGTGTAGGGGTCATCAAATCAGAAAATCGATAGGGGACCATCAAAATTTAAACAATGAAACAAGGAACACAAAATTGATGAATAATTATAAAAATCCAGAAAGAAATTCAAAATTCATTATATCAGAAATCCAATATGAGATCATCACTGATCCATAAAGGAAATTAAGAATACAAAATTCACCAATCATCATAAAGATCCACAAGGAAATTTGAAATTCACTAAATCAGATTTCTCATAAGGGGTTATCAAACAACCAATAAGGATATCAAAAATTCAACAATCATCATGAAAATCAACCGGTAATTTCAAAATTCATCAAATCGAAAGTTCAGTGAAAGATCATCAAAAATTCAAATAAGGAAACTAGGAGTATGAAACTCATCAATCACCATCAAAAGCAGCAAGGAAACTTAGATTTCATTAAAACGGGATATCATTATAAAAAGGAGCCAAAAAATCAGGGAATTTAAGATTGTAATCAAAAACACGTTCATTCTAATTCATAGTCAAAAAATTAGTGGGAAATCCATAAATTATAATGGAAACTCAATAAAGGAGTTTAGAAATTAAGAACTCATAAAACAAGTGAACAATAAGAAATCAACATGAAAAGCCTATAGGGAATCGTAATATATAAAATTCACCAATCATCTCAACGAGGAAATTGAAAATTCACGAAGCCAGTAATTTTGTAAGAAATCACTATGGAAATTGACCAAAGAAATTTGGAATACGAAACTCATAAATCATCCTACAAGTCAATATATTGGTTTTTGGATTAACAAAAAACAAAAAGGAAATCCTCATGGAAGGAAGCTCAAAGTTCATAAAATAAGGAATTTAACCAAAATTTTGTTAGGATTTCATATAACAAATGGATTATTATGAATTCATTCAATAGAAGCATAAAATCAGAAATTTGTCTAATAAAGGTAAACTTAGTAAGTTTAAGCAAAAGATTCCTAGATTATGGGTTAGTAGTGAGTCGTTCTATAAAGACATGCAATCATTCGGAATAGTGGCTCCACATATAATATCGAGATTCCTCTATCCTTAGGGGGTCACCCAATATCTGAAAATTCAGGAGCGGTTTAATCAATCTAATCTTCGAGTGAAGTCTCTATTATCATTAGTGATAACTTATTGTCTATTTCATTCTTTTGGCTTTTGTATAGATCTTTACTCTTGTTACCACATTATGGATTCCCTACTCCGTTTGTTGGTCTCAAGTTTTCTTTTAGGATATAGATTTCTTAATCCTTTTATGTGAAAATCATTTCTCAAGAAGTAGATGCTCTAAGGTTTGTTAGCCAATATTTTGTCTTTTCTAGTTATGATTTTGGATACTTAGTTTGTTCTTGATTTTGACACTGGACACTTTCATCCTTTTGCCTCTATATATATTCCCCTTTAGGATTTTAACTTCGTCCCAGTCATTGGTTAGATTTCTTTTTTAACCCTTTATTCACTTAGGTTCTAACTCATGCTTTAGTAGATAGGTTTCTTTCTTTAATCTTTTATTGTCTTGGATTTTGACGTTTGTTTTGAGTTGTAGACATCTTTGTCTTTCTTGTTCTGTTTGGTGACTGTTTTGGGCTTCCTGTGGTTCTAAGGGATGTTGCTAATTCAAATACTCACTTTTCGACTTAGTCGACACCTCTTTAGTAAAGAATAAGAGAAAAAGAGTTCCAGCCAAACCATTCGAAGGAGTCGAAGGGATGCTTCCATCAAAGTCTGGAAGTTTTAGGACCTTTTGAAGATGTCGAAAGGTTTCTCCAATTAATATGTAGAGGTTTCTTACCTTTCAAAGAAGATGAAGGAGTCGAAAGCGCCCTTCCGCCTTTATTGAGAACCTTTTGACTAGATGAAGACCTTTCGATTAAGTCAAAGCCACACTTTCCGAAGACAATGAAGAATTGCTTTTTGAACATATGCCAAACCATTCGAAACCAATGGTTTTGCCTTCATTTAAACTGCTAGAAAGCAAGTATTATCTTGAGCAACCCCTACGAAAGCTATAATAAGCTTTTTGAATCGGTCGAAACCAATATGGTACAAGAAGGCTTCCGCATCAGATCAGAAACAAGAGTATATGCGTAACCAACATCATAGGCACCAATGAGCAAAGGCTATTGACAGAGTCCGAAGCACTTACAAGACAACCCAAAGAAGAGGAGTGCCACCATATCTTAGGACAAAGGTTGGAACATGCTCGAGTCTTTTGGCAGCCACCTTCCCACCCAACTGAAACCATCAAAGTCGAAAGGTGCTGACCCGCATCTATAAATAAGACCCAAGGGGTTACATTTTGGGGATCTGATTCCTTTCATTCTCAACTTGTATACTCTTAAGTAAATTTTTGTAACCCTAATTTGTAAATTGATTTAGGAATCAAAAGAAATAAATTTATCTTAGCTGGATAAATGGAAGTCTTGAATACTTTAGACTACTTTACTGTTTCCTTAAAGCTTTTGTTGGATTCACTTTTATGTTTCAGGTTTCACCACCATCAAAAGCCAACTATCAACATAGTTTAAACCACCTCAAATTCTAATAACTTTATTAATTGATTCCAAGCTATCTTCCCTGGAGCCATAGACTTCGACAAGATTGAAACCAAGTCATTACACACTTAAACCCTCAACTAATACAAGAGGCCTAAGGACCTGGCTTTTGACAAGGTCAAAACCATCACTTTTAACCCTTTACTTAAGTCCAAACTGTTCAATAGCCTAAAGCTCTCAACAAGGTCGAAACCCAAACCAAGTTTCCTGGTTCAAGCTTTATCATTGAGATAACCTTGCTTATGACAAGGTCAGAACCTGTGAATCAGAATTTTTGGAATAAGTCCTATCAACACAAGCCTCAAGGCCTTCGACTAGGTCGAAACTTCCAAAGGGAAGGCTTTCTAAGATACCTCTATTCATTCGAAAGGAAGGCTTTGGAAGAAGAAACAATACTAATTCAACTGGATTGGATGGTCATTTAACATAGAAACCGACCCTTTCGATAGAGTCTAAAGGCCCGTTTAAGAAACATTCATCATCTAAAGCCTATTGAAAAAAGGAAATTCTGAAGGGACACATAGTTCCCTATATTTTATACCCGTATAAAGGATAACCTTCATTCCTTAACACATCTTCGCGGTGTTAACAAGAAATCTTGTTAATATTTTTGGCGCTAGAAGGAGGGCTTGAACATCCAACCTGGATAAACCCCCAACACCACTATTCTCTAACCCCACTCAACCCTATCTCAATTTCAACTACTTTGGTTTGATCATGACTAGAAGAATTAAGAGTCTAAACAAGGGTCATCCGAACCACATTTGATAAGGTTCTCCCCAATAATCATCAAGGATTCCAACCAAGATGAAGTGCAAAGATTGAGGCTAGAAGATCTTAGAATTATAAACCATAAGAAAGCAAAATCTTATGATCCTAAAAAATGAAGCTTAAACCCTTTTCATGTTGGCCCTACCCTTATATTCTCATTAGGAAGGAAAACAAATGGAAGTTACGATGTCTTCAATGAAATGGGAAGAACCATCCAACATTCCTCTAAAGGCACAATCTTCGAGAAAGAGGTAATGGATGAATACAATGTCCTTGATTATTAATGGCAACCAACTACAGCAAAGGCACTTCCAACTCAAGAAATTCAAAGGGTGGCAAAAAGAAAAACAATCAAAGAATAGGAAACAATAAGGCCAAAGAAAAAAAAAAGTCAAAATGTCATCTTCAAGAATCAAGCTTCAGATCTAGACTTCCCAAAGAATGCAATTTACCAACATATATGGAGAATGTCTACTTTCTAACTAAAGATGAGCTTAACTATCGGCTATAAAAAAAGAAAATGCAAAAACATGAAAGGAATATGGGAGGATCATATTGCCCCTACCACATGATGAATGATCACGAAACCAACCATTGCATAGCCTTGGAGGGAATGAACATAAATTTCTTCAAGAAAGGAAAGATCCATGAGTTTGTAAAAGGAATTTGAGACAAAATCAATAAAGAGCTACTTTTTGTGAAGTGAAAATCTACATGGTAAGGATTGAAATGCTCCTTATATTTGGATACTACCCAAGATAGTAGTCTAGCTAAGATGGTAGAAAAGCCTCATTCAGCGCCGAGATGGCCAGGGCAGAGTACCTCTTGGAGGGAGGGCGGGTAACCTTTAGCTGCGCCATGAAATGGCCATGTTAAAGCACTGGACAAGCCTTTGGCCACGCCTCCGGTCAGGTCAAAGCACCACCTTGAGGGAGGACGGAGTAAGCCTTTATCCGTGCCATGAGATGGTCAGGTTAAAGTACAAAAAAATCCCTTATTCACTCCATGCTATAGCCAAGGTAAGGTATCTCACAGAGGGAGGACGCAGTAAGCTTTTATCTACGCCATAAGATGGCCAGTGTAAAGCACCAAACAAGTTCCTATCCGAGTAGCAAAAGGGCCTGGGCAGGGTGCCTCGTAGAGGGAGGCCAGGAAAGTCCTTGATTCTAGCCTCTAAGATAAGCTTACCAAGAGCAACGAAAATAATAAACTAAGATGCCCAAGCCCAAGAAGTGGCTTAATCAACAATAGATTAAGATGTCCCAGCGTAAAGAGAGGCTCTTCAAATTATGGACTAAGATGTCCAAGACCCAGAGGAGGCTCATCAAGGAAAGGACTAAGAAGTCCAAGGACAAAGGAGGCTCATTAAGAAAAAGACCGAGATGTTCAAGCCTTAGAAAGAGGCATATCCAATCATGGACTAAGACGTCCAAACTAAAAAGGAAGCTAATAAAATTATTTCTGTATAAAACCGAAAAGGTTCATACATGTCAAAGACGATAGAAGAAGGGGAGTAATAGAGCTCCACTTATTATTACTCGAATCTAGGTTTTTGGCACTTTCAGTTCTACACATCACCTATTAATATTTGAATCTGATTTTCAGGTCTCTCTTATATATGAATTTCATTAGTTAACGAATCTAGGTTTTTGAACATTCATTTCAGGACTTCATTTAATAATACCCGAATCTTGGTTTTAGATCTTTATCAATAACTAACTTTATTATGCCTGAATCTTGATATCTAGACTATTACTTATTTGAGCCCTAATCTGGGTGTAAGGTTCCAATAGTGGATTTCTATTTATCCATCACAAATGCCCTAATCTGGGTCAAAGAATATTGTCATAAAGATCACTATTAACAATTTTCGAATTTGAGTTTCGAGTTTCTAATTTTTCAAATCCCATTAATGCCAAAGAAAGGGTTGAAGTGTTTCTACTGCCGAAATTCAGATGTTGATTTTTGGATTTATTTCTTTATTAAATATCTCTTGAAGGTTGCATTCCAACACTTATCCCCTTGTGATAAGGCGGAATTTCCTATCAATAAATTTCAGACATTCCAGTCAAGTGAGTGAAGTTAAATTTTTGATCATCTCTCATCATGGTTAAAGATGAGATTTAGACATTTAGTATAAAATAGTTTTTAAGCAAATGACATATATGGACTAATACATCGATTGCGAGCTAAAAATTAGAAATATTATTTGCTTCATGATTTCTAGGAAAATGGTATAGAAAAGAGTAATGAATGATTTAGCAAGTATAAAAATCAGTAAAGGGGCAGTCAAAAGGCATTTCAAAAGTGACACTACAAAAAGAATTACAAATCAGGTGATATTTACAAAATTTATACGATTTAAATGAGTCATGAAATTATTTACAAAATTATGAAATTATACACATACGTACAAGATAAATTTATATCAAACATACAAGTAAATCACAAGTCTTGTGTATCCTAGTCAAGAGTCTAGGCGACTAAAGGGTCCACTATCCGACGAATCGCAGCGCAAAGAACTTCTTTAAGTTTCTTTTCTTTCCTCCTTGCTATATTTTTGTCGTCCATCGCATCAATATTGGTCTTCAAGCCATGATTGAAAGCTCCATTTGCACCCCTAAGGGTTTTGTTTTCCCTTTCTAACTCTGCAACATGCTTCTCAAGAAGGTAGTTATCGCCTTCGAGCTTTTGGTTCTTGGCAGCTTACTCATTAACAGTTTGAGAATATTTCACCTTTTGCTCCTCATCAAAATACTTGGCTATTTTGAACTTAACTTTCCGACACCAATACCCCACAACATTCTCGTCTAAGCCCGAGGGAGGGTTGAGCATAGTAGGGAATTTCTGAGCCTCAATTTATATTGACCTTGTAGGTTTAATAGCCCAAGGAGTAGCGCGAGGGACCGGTAAATTAATATTTGAAGTCTTGTTCCCCATTATGAATTCGAATGAAGACATATTGTGCCTAACTATCCTTCAATTCTAACTCCAAGTCACTAATTTGTTGTATAAGCTCTGATATCTTGTGATGAAGTCAATTGAGAGATTTGTTTTGACTTGTCGCTTAGTGCGGTTATGGTTTCAACTTTACTTTTAACTTCAGCCTCAAGATAGGGGATTTGGTCTTCTTGACCGCTGGCAATGGTTTTCTAGAGAAAATATCTTTTGAGCCATTTCACTGCTTCGATATTACCACCGAAGCATTCTAATAAGATATTGTCGCTAAGAACAATCCCTCCACTTGCTTTCAACATAATTTCTCTAAGAGCATCAACGCATGACGATAAATTACAAGGAAGAGAAGTTGTAGATAATAGTAGCTCCTATTTAAGTTAAAAGAGATAAAATAAGGTCAAATTCAAGATGAAAAATCTCTTTGTTACTATAATAATGGATTACAACTCAAATACCAATAAAGTTAAAAGGTACAATAAGAAATTGGTTACATCAAAAGCTTAGAAACTACTTTTCTGACTTTATTTAATGAATTAGCAGAAGTGTAACTGTTGAATCAAAGGGGATAGTAACTCCTTCTGGGGTAAAGACCAGCGGTTGGGGAAATGACTGGCGGGCATTTGCTATAGTCCCACTTCCCAGCTGGAGGATTATCATTACCGCAAATTACTTTGGTTTGGAATGTTCTAATCTCTTAAAAAAAGTTTCTTTCTCATCACCAAGGAAGTCAAAATGGAGGTGTCGGTATTCTAGGTAAAGTTTTGTAAATCTCAAAGAAAACAATATCTCGCCTATTTCGTAGTCTTCCGTGTTTAATATATTAGCCTAAATGATCTCTAGGAATAGGTCGACCTATTGCACGGCATTCTGTAATAGTACAACAAAAGAGAGGATAAGCATAAAAAGAAAGACTGAAATGAATATTCATAAATCAATACACCATAACATATTCACAGTCACTCATCAGGTTCGTACAAAACAGATCTAGAAAACAATTCGGTTACCAATTTATCTTTATAGTACTTAAGCTTTTCAGGAAGAAGATCTTGAGGAATCAACCTGACCCATGGTAAGTTCCAACAAGCTCCAGGATGCAGGTCTAACACCCCATAATTTTATAACATTATTTGGGATATTTAATTAGCTAAAATTAAATAAAATAATGTGGAGATTAATGGATTGATATTTGTTTTAGCTAAGGGTAGCCATGCCATGATAGTGTGTTAATTAATATAAAATAACCTAAACAAAGGTGTTAGGAAATGACAAGGGCAATATAGGAAATAGGTGGAGCTTATACCCTAGGCCTTTAGGAGGTAGAATGCTCACATTCATTCTCATTTTTATCAAACTAGAAATGCTAAGGCCGGCCACCATTTTCAATCTCAAGAAGAAGATTAAAGCTAGGATTCAAGAGAAGGGAAACAATCAACTAAATCAACATGAGATCTCACATCTATAGTCTCAAAGCTAAGGTAAATAATTACTACATCCCATATTCTTTTAATTTTCATTTTTTAGACTAAGATCTAAAATGTTTTTGCAAGTAATTGCCATGTTTTGAGGACTAAAAGTTATATGTATGTTTGTTGGTGAATTATGCATGTTCATAATTGTTTTAAATGATATGATTGATATGAAAACCCTAATTGATGATATCCAAATGCCATGAAAATTTAAATATAGGTTGAAAATGATATTTTAGAGATAGGTTTCAATTTTCATAATTTTTTGAATTAAGGTGGATTTTATATTAATTTTCTAGTGAAGGAAATTGTTTATTAGGTTTTCGGCTAAAATAATTATTATTTAGCGTTGAAATTTATATATGTTAGGCAACACATTGAAATAAATTTTCTAGAAATTTTCCAGACTTTTCCTAAGTGTTTTGATGAATATATAAAATTATTTGAAGTATGAGACTTAAATTTTTTATATATTGAATTAAGGAGAAGGGGCATTTTGTAAAATAAAATGATTATTAATTTTGAAAATAGTGTTAGCACATTTCTAAAAAGAATTTGTTAACTAATGATAATTCAACAAACAAAGGCAGGTTAGTTGAAAAGTTATCCACTTTAAGTTAAAAACAAAGAAATCATACTTTTAACGTGTTCGAGCCTATTACAGAAGTAAGCCTTCCAACCTTGACCTTCAGACAAGGTCGGTAGGTTCAAAGCTTTCGACAAGGTCAAACCAATGCATATGGTATCAAGATACTTGGTACATATTGAATTAGATAGAGTCAAAGGGTTCTTAGTCGAAAGGTTGATGGCCAAAGAGGTTGGGGTATGTTTGTTTTATAAACCAAAAGCTTTCATCTGCTTTGCTTTTGAATTAGATATTTCGACTTGGTTGCTTTTGACCAGGTCAAAATGTTTAAAAGAAAGGTTTTAAACCTTTCGACATAGTCGAATTACTACTAATACTTTGTGTTGAAACCTTTTATCATAGTCCAAAGTTACCGCCGCTTTATATAAATGTTTTGTTTTGAACCTTCAAAGTCGAACGGTTTACTTTGATTGATTTCGAAAGGTTTACTTGTTTTTAAAACTAGTTGCTTCTCCATTCTTGAAAGCTTTCAACTTAGCTGATTTACCCTTGTTTTATAAATTGAGCTATAACCCAAAGCTTTCAAAAGGGTGGTTTTAAAAGATGCTTTAAAGCTTTCGAAGTAGAGCTTTCGCTTAGCCGAAAGGTTGCTTTCAATGGAGTCGAAAGATTTTTAAAAGAATGTTTTCCACATGTTTTAAATTGAACCTTGAAATTTTTTCGAAAGGTCTTGTTAAAGAATAGTCAATGCTTCGAAAAGATTTGTTTACTAAATGGTTTTAAAAGGGATCAAAAGCAAAGCTTTCGAAGAGGTTGAAAGCCAAGCATTCGATGGAGTAGAAAGTTAACCTTTAGAAGGGGTCGAAAGGTCGCTTCCGACTAGGTCGAAAGGTTTAGTTTTTGAATGATTTTGGAAGGTTTTAAATGTAAGGACTTCTAGATGTTTTCTAAGGCAATGTTGCAAGTCGTTTTAAAATAGGATGTCTAAGATTTTATTGCTTTTGAAAGATTTGAAGTTCAATAGGTTCGAAAGGTTTTGATTACTAAGGGTTTGAGGGTACCATTTGAAACAATAAACGAATATGACCTAAGTCAGGTATACTTATGGAAATAGGTTAATCATGGGGCTAACATGATACAAATATATTCATGGGGCTAGCATGAGTCAAATAGCAAATTCAAATAGAATCATGGGGCTAACATGATATGAATAGAATCAAAGGGCTAATATGATATAAATAAACTCATGGGGCTAACTTGAGACCATTAAGTTCATGGGGCTAACATGAAATAATTGGATTCATGGGGCTAGCATGAATCAAGTGGCAAAATGATGGATTCATAGTCATTCTAGGAAAACTACATGATGTGAGGTGGATTGTCTACATCAACTTAAGCAAAATTAATGTGGAATATGGAGACCCTCTTTGATGTAATTAAAGTCTAATTAGGGATGGGGAAATCCTAATTGTTTTCAAGTATTCATATCACCATAATGTTTTAGAAATAAATGTTTTAACCATTATGGATGCAGGGGCACAGTTTATGGTTTTATGAAAGGTTTTGCAAAAGATATGTTTTAAAAGGATGTTAGTGAGGGGAAACCCATCCCACTAAGCAGCGTGGTCTCACTTAACATGTTTAACCTGGATGTAGAGTATTATTCATACAAGGCTTTATGTATGACTAGAAGTTTATGTTTGCCCCTTAAAATCTCGGGTACCCAAAATTAATTTTAGTAGGCTGAGGGATTAAGTTTTTTTTAGGTTTCAGTAGGATGACAAATAAGGCTACCGGTGGCATGCTGGAGGCAAACGGATAGCTATTAGGATTTGCAGTTCTTTTTTGTTTTGATGTATTTCCACTATGATTGTATTAGGTCTATTATGACTCTTTGACTCTGATCAACCAAGGGGGTATATTCATATACCGCACTTAGCGTAATTTGTAATAATTGTATTTATATATGCCTGGGAACGATTTGGGATTATTTGTTGTGAATGTGAAACAATTGGTTTTAAAATGTAATGTAGTCAAAATTTGTTTTGAAATATGTGTTTTGTTTCATATTCAAGTGCATTCGATATTATTGATACCATTAACATAGCCGTATTTAGTCGACGGAAGCTAATACTATAGATGACTACATCATCTATAGCGCTTAGTTTTGGGCCTCTAGATAGGGAATGTTACTTCTTGGTATTAGAGCATGCTCTATGAAATACATTAGCTAAAAATGATTTTTTAAGACATAATTTTTGAAATTAGATTTAAGATCTAGGTCGGAATAATGCTAGAGTAACATACTTGTATTTGCTATATATATATATATATATGTATACGCTATATCTCTAGACTTCTATCTTAGTTAGGCTGTTTATTTGTATCTCACGGGGTTTGACTACTGATATGGAAGGAAGAAGAGGCAGAGTAAACCTTGGAGGAGATAGCACCACTACTAATGGAATTGACCAACAAAATGCTAGAAGAGGTTTCGGTCAGGCTCAAGCTGAAAATGTGGGTGCATGGGTTCCTCAAGTGGATATGGGAGCCATATATCAGTTATTGTTAAACCTTTTGCAAGCAAGAGCTACTGGTAATATTGGTGGAGCAAATCATGTAGTTCCAGCTAGATATAATTATGTTAAGGTGAGTAGAGACTATATTTGTTTGGGAAGGAGGCCGTTTGCTGGAATAGAAAATGCTATTGAAGTGGAGAATTGACTGTTGAACTGTGAAAGGATTTTTATGGATCTAGGTTTGAATGGTGGAGAAAAGAGAAGGCTAGCCTCGAGGAATTTGTAAGGGTTAGCGCTGCAATGGTGGAACAGTGTGGTGACTACAGTGCTAGAGGAAGAGTTTACTTAGGCCAACTTCAAGTGGTGGTTTGAGCAGAGGTTCTTGTATGAGGTGGCAAAGTCGGTGTTAATGAGGAAGTTTATGGATCTTGTCTAAGGACTAATGTTTATGATCGAGTATGCTGCTAGGTTTGATGAGCTATCTCGATATGGTTATGCTTTGGTTGACACAGATGTTAGAAGGAATGAGTGACTCATTAGAGGATTGAGGTCAGAGCTTGGTAGAATGACTATGGCCCATATTCGATATCCTTCTGCTGTTGTAGTGGAAATGGCCATTTGCCATGAAGAAATGCTTTCTATTTTGGCTGGGAGAAGCCAGTTGAATTCCATGGTCCTTAAGGGAAGAAGAGGAAGTTCTTTAAGAAGAAGGGCGCTCAGAGAGAAGGACTCACCAAGAAAGGGAAAGGGAATATGGTTTGCTACAAGTGTGATAATAAGTGTCTCTATGATAATGAGTGTCGTTCGAGTGATGGAAAGTCGGTTGTGGGGAAGCAGAATGTGCAATGCTATAATTGCAACCATATGAGGTATTACAAGAACAAATGTCCTGAAGCTAACAAGGTAGGAAAAGGAAAGGTCTATGCTTTAGAGCCATCATCCTTTAAACTAACTGCTGTTTTGAATGGAAAGTCTATGATGGAAGGTACGCTTTTATCCATGGCATACTAGTTAGGGTATTGTTGATACCAGGGCATCTCATTCTTTTATTTCTCGATGTTTGGTAGATAAGCTTAACCTAGAACCCTCATATCTTGTTACTTCCTTAAGGGTTGCAGATCCAATAGGAGGGTATGCAACGCTTGGGATGAGGTGTGACCATTTAGAGTTTGATTTTCTAGGCTATACTTTTGAGTGATGTTTGCATGTGTTTAACTTTGTGGGATTTGGGATTATCCTTGGGATGGATTGGTTAAGTAAATATGATGCTAGGATATTTTTCCATGATAGGAAAATATCACTCAGTCACCCGGATTATAGTGATCGGATAGTTTATACCATAGAGAATCCTAGTTGTGAAATGAATGCTTTATTAGGTACTATGGAGTTCGAGAAAGAGTTGCATCAAGTCTTCGTAGTTAGAGAATTTGCAAAAGTGTTTGAGTCGTTAGGCCACTGAAATGAGCCTGAGTTTTCGATTGGTTTAGTGCCTAGAATAGAACCGGTAAGTAGACCTCCAAGTATAATGACTCACACTAATATGAGAGAGTTGAAGATGTAGTTGGTGGATTTGGAAGGCAGGAGTTTTATCCGACCAAGTAGTTTGCCATTGGGCGCTGCCATTGTATTTGCTAAGAAGCTGGACAAATCGTTGAGACTGTATATCGATTGTCATAAGTTAATGAGAAGACGGTAAAGAACCAATATCCATTGCCGAGAATTGGCAATTTGTTTGATTAGTTAACTAGAGCAAAGGTATTCTCTCAACTGGATTTGGCGATGGAATTTCATTAGCTTAGAGTGGCAGCAGATAGCATTCCCTCGATAGTCTTTAGGACAAGATATGAACCGTATGAATGGTTAGTTATGCCATTCGGACTAACTAATGCGTCGGCATTCTTTGTAGAACTGATGAATAGGATTTTCTTAGGGAACTAGAATAGGTTTGTGTTGGTCTTTATAGATGTCATTTTGGTATACTCTAAGGATGAGAAGGAGCACGAAGTTCATCTTAAAGTTGTGCTCAAAACGTTGAGGGAGCATCAGTTGAAGGTTAAGTTTTCAAAGTTTCATTTTTTAAAGAAGGAAGTGAAGTTCCTTGGTCATGTCGTCTTAGATGAAGTGTCGTCTGTAGATCCAACTAAGATTGAGGTGGTGAATAATTGGAAGAGACCCGAGACGGTGACCGAGATTAAGAGCTTACTTGGATTGGCTGGATATTATCGAAAATTTATCAAGGATTTTCATGGACTACTGCACCGATTACCAAGCTAACACCAAAAGGTGTGAAGTTCGTATGGACTGATAAGTGCGAGAAAGCATTCCAGAGCTTGAAACACTTATTGACACATGTGCCTATGTTAGTGGTGTGAGAAATGCGGAATACGGATCATAAGGCTAGGATTAACTGTAGAGGGGGGGAATAGTGTTTAAAGGAATTACTATATATTTTTGAGTATTTGTTAATTTGAACACAAATGTATGCAATATTCAGACATAGATATAATCACAGAATCAAACACAGATGCAGAAATAAAGTAAAAGCAGTAAAGGAAAGAACACACTGGATTTTATACTGGTTTCGAGTTACCCTACATCCAGTCCAGCACACAAGCACGGATTTCCTTTCAAAAGCAATCTTTACGATTACACCCTCGAAGACCCTCCAGATTCACAATCCTCTGGGTAGAGATACTTGATTTCACGGGGAACAAGTTCACCCCATTGATTTCCAAGGCTACAATCACACCTTTTCTCACTTGATTGATTTCCAAGGCAACAATCACACCTTTTTTCACTTAAATGATTACAAAGAAGCCTATAACTCTGAATAGCACCGAGGATCTTGTTGAGATAGTGATAGAGAATCAAACCAGAAACGATCTAGTTAGATTTAATGGTGATTTCGGCAGAGTAATGTTAAGAATATGTATAAAGAAATGTGGAAGAATAAGAGGAGTGAAAACTAGAAAATTATGATTAGAAATTCGTTGAAAACAGCCCGTATTTATAGAAGAACAACAACCACGTCCATTCATGAAGGGATATGACGAATAGACACTTCTTTTGAAATTCAAAATTTTGAAATCAACTGACGCTATGTCGATATGGGTATCTTGAGTATGTCGACATTCCAAAGGAAATTTTGATGTTTTGTTTTTCCTTGAAAATAACTTTTATCTTATATTAAAACTATTTTAAACTTTTATAAATATGCTTAAATATAGTTAAAATGCACAAATAAATATAGGGAATAATATTTTGGTATATATAAAATTTTACTATAATTTTATATTTAAATCTAAGTATAAGTATTAAAAGTTAAATATATTATTATTAAAGATAATTTAAAACCAAGGATAATTTGATTTTGAAATAAAGATTATTTTAAGGCTAAAAATATTTAAAACCAGGATAGATGTTTTTGATTCTTTTAGAAGGATGGTTTTGAAATCATTTTGAAAACAAGATATAATTTTGTAAAAACATTTTGAATAAAGGTTAGCGGATGCAAAACAATGTTCCACTAGATTTTCGTAGGTTCCATCCTACTTAGGGTTCCATCCCTTTAACAAGCTCAAAGTGGATTCCATTCCACGAATAAATTGGATTTTAAGATGCCAGTGCTTTTCAATGAGTTTTAACAAAATTCCTCATTAAATTAATTATTCTTGAAATGTTGAACTCTTGAAAATCTTTATATTCTTGATGCTCATGTGTATTCAATCTTGATATCTTGAATCTCTATATTGTACAGTCTTCATTCTTGGTACCTGCATGGTTAAATCCTGCATATACATATATATCTAAACTATAATGTTAGTATTCATATTTTATAATCTTATTCTAAGGTTGTTGTTGTCAAAACCATTATATCAAGGACTAACAATCTCCCCCTTTTTGATGATGACAACCTTTGTTTATAAAATATTACTTCTATCCTAATTATTCGCCCTAAAACTAATAACTCCCCCTTAATCTATGCCTAACTATCCTATTTTATACTTCCCCCCTTTTGTCATCAACAAAAACTAACTCCAAACTATATAAATCCCCCTTAATCTAATAATATGTGATTATAATGATAGTGTTATCATAAATAATCAACACTTAACTCTAAACCTTAAAACTTAGTCCTAAACTACTAACTATCCTAACTAAGTATCCATATAATAATAATTTTAATAGAACACACATAGGAACACGAACTATTAATTAATTATATAGTTATATTTACATTTTCGTAGAAAATGTAAGAAAGAATATACAACAGTAGGAAAAAGAGAAACTAATGAGTGTCTTTGAAAATGGAAGATCTATGAACCGAACATTTTAGATAGTGGAAAAAGAAATTTCCACATTGTTCAATAAGATTTCCATCTTTGTCAAAGCACACTTCGCCAACACAAACGACTTTGTCGTCTTCTTCAACGTGCTCTTCTTCCATGAAGGCTTCTTCTTCTTCTTCTTCCTCGCTTCCCTCTTGCACTTGATCTCCTGAACAATCTTCGTCAATCAATATTGGGTTAGCATGATTGCCCATTAGAAATTTTAGCAAATTCTTAAGGATTTTTCCTTGCCTCTCTTGTTCTTTCGCCGTTCTAAGTTGCGAATTTCAGTCAATAATCATAGTGCATCCTTTAGAGAATCCTCCATTTTTGTCACTCGAGCGAGCGTAGTTCATTGAAACGGTCCAGAAGTAGGAGAAGGGAATGTAATGGTTGAATTTTTGTTTGATTTGAAGAGGAGGCCATGGTTTAGTTTATTTCAGAAATTGGAACAGAGACAGAACAGAGAGAATGATCAAAATTTCGAAAGTAAGAAGAATATATAACCAATTATTTGAATTTTGGTGGAAAAATTTAAAAAATAAAAAATCGTTATATGTCGACATGGGTAGAGGGGGGATGTCGACATGGTGCTTGATTTTTTTGCTATTTAATTTATTTTGACTCAATTTTTAATTGAGTAAATATAGATTCATTTAAGGGTTTTGTTAATATATTAGTAATTTGATTCTCGGAATTAATATAATCTGGAGTAATTACTTCCTTATTTATATTATCTTTGAGAAAATGATGTCTTATATCAATATGTTTAGTTCGAGCATTGAGTAGTATTTTTGGATAAATTTATCGCACTAGTATTATCACAATAAATTGGTGATTTTGAGATATTTAAACCATAATCTTTTAAACTTTGTTGCATGTATATTACTGGAGAACAAGCCAAAGCAGCAGAAATATATTCTGCTTCAGTTGTTGATGAAGAAACTTTTTTTTTGCTTTTTACTAAACCAGGAAATCAGAGGATGCCCCAAAAAGTGACAACTACCACTTGTACTTTTTCGGTCTGATTTACAACCCGCATAATCAGCATCACAGTAAGATAATAAGTTAAAAGAATCATTTTTAGGGTAAAATAAGCCATAATCAGAGGTGTGTTTAACATATCTTATGATACATTTTACGGCTTTTAAGTGGGTCTCCTTAGGTTGGGATTGATATCTTGCATAGAGACAAACACTGTGCATGATATCAGGTCTATTAGCAGTGATATAGAGTAGTGATCCAATCATTCCTCTACATAATTTTTTATCTACATCTTTCGAGAGATCTTCTTTACTAAGGTACTCATTGGTTGCTATGGGAGTGGGTTTTCCACTCGCAGTAGTCAAACCAAATTTATTAATTAGGTCGTTAGCATTTTTTTCTTGACTAGTAAAAATACCATTATCTTATTGTTTTATTTATAATCCTAAAAAGAAGTTTAATTCACCTATATGACTCGTCTCAAACTCTTATGCCATTATTTCAGAAAATTCTTTATTCATTTCAAAATTAGTTGATCCAAAAATGATATCATCCACGTAAACTTGTACTAGTTGAATAAATTTTTATTTCTTTTAATAAAAAGAGTATTATCTACTTTACCAATTTAAATTTTTGATTGTAATAAGTAAGATCTCAGTCTATCACACCAGGCTCTAGGAGCTTGTTTTAGACCATATAGAGCTTTCTTACGTTTGTAAACATGATTTGGTAATTTTTCATTTTCAAAAAGTGATGGTTGTTCAACATATACTTCCTC
The DNA here is from genome assembly GCA_030765085.1 of Allium cepa. Classification (NCBI taxonomy): domain Eukaryota; kingdom Viridiplantae; phylum Streptophyta; class Magnoliopsida; order Asparagales; family Amaryllidaceae; genus Allium; species Allium cepa. The sequence goes on from CM060938.1 coordinate 685,409,515, forward strand.
TTTTACAAATCCATTTAAAAATGCATTTTTAACATCCATTTGAAATTATTTGAAATTATTATGATTTGCGAGAGCAAGTAGAATCCTAATGGCTTCTAATCTTGCTACGAGAGTAAAGGTTTCATCAAAATCTATTCCTTCTTCTTGACAATAACCTTGAGCGACTAACCGAGCTTTATTTATAACAACCTATCATTGTTCATTCATTTTATTTTTATAAACCCATTTAGTTCCAATTATAGTTTTATTTTCAGGTCTAGGAGCAAGTTCGCGAACATCATTCCTAGTGAATTGATTTAATTCTTCTTGCATAGGCAGAATCCATGAATCATCAGTTGATGCTTCTTTTGGATTTTTGGGTTCAATAGTTGATATAAAAGCTACATTGCTCATTTGTCTTTTTTGATTTCTAGTTTTAACAACATATTGCATATCTCCAAGTACATTTTCTATAGGATGATTTTTAAAAGTTTAGTCTTTTTATTAGGATGATTAATTTCATTATTAGTTTCAGTTGACTCTTGATTTTGAGTGATTAAATCCTCTTTATCATTTGAATCTTAAAATTTTTTGAGATTTTCATTGAATGAAACATGCATTGTTTGTTCAATGGTATTAAATTTTAAACTAAACACTCTATATGCTCTACTTCTATTAGAATATCCGATAAAGATACCTTTGTCAGACTTAGGATCGAATTTATCTAAGTTGTCTTTTGTATTTAAAATAAAACATTTACCTCCAAAAATTCTAAAATAAGATACCTTAGGTTTCTTTGAGTGGAGAAGTCCATAAGATGGATTATCATTTAAAGGTCTAATTAAAATTCTATTTAAAATATAACAGGCGGTAGCAACTGCTTCTGCCCAAAAATACTTTGGTAAATTACTATCTAAAAGCATAGTTCTCGCACACTCTTGAATTGTCCTATTTTTACGTTCTACTACTCCGTTTTGTCGTGGAGTTCTTGGGAATGAAAAATTATGAGTTATTCCCTTTTTATTGCAGAATTCCTCAAACTTTTCATTTTCAAATTCACCACCGTGATCGCTATAGGCGGTTATAATTCTTAGAGAAAGTTGATTTTGAATCATTTTTGTAAAGTTCTTAAAACATTCAAAAGTATCACTTTTATGTTTCAAAAATATTGTCCATGTAAATCTAGAATAATCATCTACAATTACAAAAACATATTTACTATGATTTATTGATAGAATTTGAGATGGACCAAATAAATCAAGGTGAAGTGATGCAGGCCAGGAGGTGGGTTCGATTGCTTCAAGTCGTGAAGTCCATAACGACTTACAACCTAAAGTGTTGGATGATGCAATACACGAGATCTTACAAGTATATGGTGGCCAGCGACCTAGTGAAAGTCGTGAACGACCTAATGAAGGCCGAAATGTGCAAATTGCATTGGATATAGGTCGGCTACGACCTAGTGTATTGATAGGTCGTCCAAGCGACCTAACAAATCAAGGGGATCAACCTAACGAGCTACATGATCCAGGGCAACAAGCTTTAGGTCGGTCGCGACCTAATGGGATACTAGTTAGCGAGTTAGCCATAAGTCACTCCAGCTGCATTGACGAGTTACGACCTAACTGGAGATCAGAAGAGAAGATGCATCGAGTTCACGACCTAGCCGAAACAGGTTACGACCTAAGAAGCTTGAGTCGCCAAGAGTTTAAGTCGTTAACGACTTAACTTAAGTCGTAGGTCGTAAAGAGGTTAACATGTGAGTGCTGGGTTGTAATATGTTTGTAACTGGTTAGGTCGCTCACGACCTTGTTAAGTCGTATGTCGTCATGGATTTGAGTCGCGTGTTGTTAGGTCGTCAACGACCTAAGTTGAGTCGCGTCTGTTTTGAGTCGGTTTGTATATATGTTAGGTCGCGTGAGGCCTGTATTGTGATGTATTCTATTTGTTAAGTCGTTAAACGTGTTAACCCGGGAATGTTTGTATAGGTCGTGTGTCTGGGTTGTTAGGTCGTATACGACCTAAGTGTTGTAATGTTGGCATGTGTTGTAATAAGGAGCGTTGAGTCGTGAGTCGTTGGGTCGCTGCCGACCTAAGTTGGGTCGTAAGTCGCAAACGACCTAAGAGTCTGGTGATGTTTTGATTGTGTTGCATTGTAAAAGCTATAAATAGCAGTGTTGTGTCATTTTGTAAAGTGGTCGATTTTTGAATAAAATTTCTTGTTGATTGCTGTGTGCTTTCTTCTAAAATTGGTAGTTGAGTGTAATCTCCTATCTCCTCTTTCGGTTAATCGAGTGCGCTCGATTCAACGATCGTAGAAGCCGATTCACAGTATCTAGTGCGCTTGGTCAACGTACGAAGAATCGTAGATCTTTGAACACGATATAGTGCGCTATCAACGTGTTTGAGATAGCTAGAATTCGGTATCTTCGGATCAACGAATTTGGGCATTTTGGTATTCATCAATCCACCGATTGCTACTTTCACCGATTGAAGTTTATTTTTGATTAATCCGCTGCGTTAGTTTGGTATCAGAGCTAGACTTAGCCAATCATAGCTAAGCCGAGACTTGGAGCCAATTTTTTGAAGTTGAAGTTTGAAGTTGGAGTTCATCGTGTTCATCTTGAAGTTGCAACGAGTTTGAAGATTTTGATCCATTTCATTTTGGATCTAGAGTTGAAAAGGTGTTTGAAGTATTGAGGCCGAGCTAGTGATTGGAGTCGTGCCTTGTTGTTGTTTGAATTGAAGGGTTGAAGTCGGTGGCCGAGCCAAGTGCAGTTAAGCCGTGCTTTGTTGAGTTGAAACCGACCTATCCTTGAGTCGTTGCTTGTTGCCGAGCCGAGTCAACTGATAGTTGAGCCAAGTTGAATTGAGCCGTGATTTGTTTGACTTGTGTTGCTAGTTTTGAAGAGATTGTGAAGATTTGAATCATGCCGCCAAGGAAAGCTAACCGTCATCAAAATGTTGAAGCGTTGTATAGAAGAGAAGAAGCCGAGCTTATGGAACAACGTATTAACGAGAAATTTGATGAAGGCATTGGAAAATTAGAGAAGTTGATGAATGATTTGAATCAAACTCAAAGGAGGAGATCACCAAACTCGAACCATGAGGAAACCGAGTTTCGCCATCGGTTACGGAAGCGAGGAGGGTATCACCGCATTCTTTTAGAGATAGAAGAGAAACATCAATTTCATCACGGAGAGATCAGCATGACTATGGACATGAAGAGAGGAGAACTCCACGAGAGTTTGAAAACGAGCCATATAGAGATGAAGAGAGACAAAGTCGAAGAAGCATGTATCAACAAAGGGATGATAATGATCGAGATCGATGTAGGCGTACATTTGATTTTGATGAAGAGCGTGATAGAACTAGCATTCATTATCGAGATCGAGACCAAGTTCGAAATTCTTATCGGGATGTAGATGATGATCGTCGATGGTAATCGGGTATGAAGATGGAAATTCCAGAGTTCAAGGTGGAATGGTAGCTGAAGAATTCTTAGATTGGTTGTCAGATGTTGAAGAGATCTTTGATTTCAAGGAGGTTCCTGAGCATAGAAGAGTGAAGTTGGTTGCTACTAGGTTGAGGGGGAGAGCTCTGGCATGGTGGCAGCAAACTAAACTTACGAGGGAGAGAATGGGAAAGTCAAAGATTGAATCATGGGTGAAGATGAAGAAGTTGATGAGAACTACATTTTTACCTTACAACTATCAATCACTTATGTACCAGAGGTTGCAGAATCTGAGGCAAGGGACGAAGTCTGTTAGTGATTATGCTGATGAATTTTACCAACTCATTGCCAGGAATGATATTATGGAAACGGAAGAACAGCTAACTGCTAGGTTCGTTGGGGGATTGAGAATGCAGATCCAGGATATGGTTAATATGTTTGATCCTAGATCAGTAGCAGAGGCACATCATAAAGCGTTGGCTTGGGAGAAGCAGGGAAGGCGTGGAGGTGGTGTGTTTACTAATTCTAATAATCCAGTGAAGGGTGTTAGTGGGAGTTCTAATGTTCCTAAACCTGTCAGTAAGCCAGTGGTGAAGGAGGCTGAGAAGGCAAAGGTTAGCAGTGGTTTCAAATGTTACAATTGCCAGGAGTTGGATCACAAAAGCAATGAATATCCGAAGCCGAAGAAGAGAGCAATGGTTGCTGAGATTGAGGATGATGGTGAGGAGGCAGAAGGTTGAAATGCACCTTATGTTGAGGAGGAAGAAGAATTATCTGGAGATGAAGGTTGTAATCTTATGATGAGGAGATCTTGTCTTACACCAAAGCAAGAAGAGGATTCTAGTTGGTTGAGAAGCAATATGTTTCAGTCGACTTGCACTATTCTGGGAAAGGTTTGCAAGTTCATTATTGATGCCGGGAGTTGTGATAATATTATCTCTACAGAAGCAGTAAGGAAGTTGAACTTGAAAACTGAGAAGCATCCTAAACCGTACAAGTTAGCATGGTTAAGGAAGGGAGGTGAAGTGAAGGTGTGTCGAAGGGCTTGTGTTAATTTTTCTACTGGGAAGAAGTACAAAGACGAAATTTGGTGTGACGTTGTAGACATGGATGTGTGTCATCTGTTGTTGGGCAGACCGTGGCAGTTTGATAGAGCAGTGCAACATGATGGTCGTACTAATAGCTATAGTTTCATGTTCGAAGGTACTAAAATCACTTTAGTTCCCAAGAAGCAGCAACAGAAGGAAAGCAAGCTAGAGGAGATCGAAGAACTGAAAACTTTTCTATCTTTGAAGGAGTTTGTTAAAGAAGTTGAAGAGGAGCCTGAAGTCTTTTGGGCGAGAGTGTAGTGAAGAGGTTGAAATTCCAGAAGAAGCGAAGCCAGTTTTGAAAAAATTTGAAGACGTATTTCCAGAAGAGTTGCCTAAGGAGTTACCGCCACTGAGAGACATTCAAATCAAATTGATCTTGTTCCCGGAGCACTTTTACCACATTGACCACATTACCGAATGAGTCCGAAGGAACATGAGGAGTTACGAAGGCAAGTGGAAGAGTTGTTAGAACAGGGACGTGTTCAGGAAAGCTTGAGTCCTTGTGCAGTACCAGCTTTGTTGGTGCCGAAGAAGGATGGATCATGGAGAATGTGTACCGATAGTAGAGCTTTGAACAAGATTACTGTTCGCTACAGATTTCCTATGCCAAGGTTGGATGACTTGCTAGATCAGTTGAGTGGGGCTATTATCTTTTCGAAGATTGATTTGAAGAGTGGTTATCATCAGATTCGAATTAGACCTAGAGACGAATGGAAGACCGCATTCAAGACGAGGGAAGGTTTATATGAATGGTTGGTTATGTCGTTTGGTCTATCGAATGCACCGAGTACATTTATGAGGGTGATGAATCAAATTTTCAGACCGTACATTGGGAAGTTTGTTGTAGTTTATTTTGATGATATGCTAATCTATAGTGCGAGCACAGAGGAGCATGTAGAGCATTTGAGAAAGGTGTTAATTATTCTTCGTGAGGAACAATTTTATGCAGCTACGAAGAAATGTGTGTTCATGACTCGAAGTGTATTATTTTTGGGATATGTTGTATCTGAGAAGGGAATCCAGGTTGACCAGAGTAAAGTTGAAGCTATTAGAAATTGGCCACAGCCGAGAACTATCACTGAAGTTAGAAGTTTTCATGGATTGGCATCATTCTACCGAAGGTTCATTTCACACTTCAGTAGTGTGATGGCACCAGTTACTGATTGTATGAAAGGAAAACAGTTTTCTTGGTCGGAGGAAGCAGGAGTTGCTTTCGAACGAATCAAAGAACTTTCGACGACAGCGCCAATTCTTGTATTACCAGATTTTCAGTTGTTGTTTGAGCTACACACTGATGCATCAAAGGTTGGGATTGGAGGAGTGTTGAGTCAGAGTGGGAGGCCAGTTGCTTATTTCAGTGAAAAGTTATCATGGGCAAAGATGAGATACAGTACATACGATGTTGAGTTTTATGCTGTTGTGCAAGCTGTTAAACATTGGAGGCATTATCTATTTCAGAAAGAGTTTGTTCTTTACACTGATCATGAAGCTTTGAAGCATTTACAGGGGCAGGATAAGATTTCAGCGAGACATGCATCGTGGATTGCATATTTACAGCAATTTACCTTTGTTGTTAAGCACAAATCTGGGGTTACAAATCGTGTAGCTGATGCTTTGAGTAGGAGGAGTCATTTGTTGACTACAATGAAAGTTGAGGTGATAGGGTTTGAATTATTGCCAGAGTTGATTGACGAAGATCCTTACTTTGCAAAGTTCGTTGAGAAAGTTAAGGATGGAGATACTGATGAATTTATGTTGGTTGATGGATTCTTGTTTAAAGGAAATCGATTATGCATTCCAGAGAGCAGTTTGAGATTGAAGATTATCAAAGAGTTGCACGAGGAAGAACATGTGGGCCGAGATCGTACGTTGCAGTTAATTTCTCAATCCTATTTTTGGCCGTCAATGAGGAAGGAGGTTGAAAGGTTTGTGGAGAGATGTCATATATGCCAGGTTTCGAAGGGAACAGCGACCAATGCAGGATTGTATATGCCGTTACCTGTACCAACTAAACCGTGGGTTGATATCAGCATGGATTTTGTTTTGGGTTTGCCTAGAACTCAAAGGGGAAATGATTCTATATTTGTAGTGGTGGACAGATTTTCGAAGATGGTACACTTTATTGCTTGTAAGAAGACGGCGGATGCTGTTCGTGTTGCTCAGTTATTCTTTAAAGAAATCTATCGTTTACATGGGTTGCCGGAGTCTATTGTTTCAGACAGGGATACCAGATTTTTGAGTCATTTTTGGCTTAGTTTGTGGAAGATGGTGGGAACGAAGCTGAAATTTAGTAGTGCTTATCATCCGCAGACGGACGGACAAACCGAAGTAGTTAACAGATCGCTGGGAAATTTGTTACGATGTTTGGTGAAAGATAATCTGAAGAGTTGGGACATGAAGTTATGCCAAGCAGAGTTTGCCCATAATCATGTAGTGAATCGTAGTACGGGATTCAGTCCATTTCAGATCGTATATTCGAGTTTGCCAAGGGGACCGTTGGATTTGACAGTATTACCACAACCGAAGGGGACGGTTAAACGAGCTGCTGATTTTGTTGAAGGCTTGACAGAATGTCATAAGATCGTTCAGGAACGATTGGAGAAGTCGAATGAGAAGTATAATCGAACTGTAGATTTGAAGCGACGAAATGTTAAATTTAACGATGGTGATTTGGTGTATGTTGTGTTAACAAAGGATCGTTTTCCAGTAGGCGCTTATAACAAATTGAAAGCCAGAAAAATTGGTCTTGTAGAAGTTGTGAAACGAATTAATGAAAATGCTTATAAGTTGAAGCTACCGGAGGATGTATACACTTCTGACGTGTTCAATGTTAAGCATCTTGTTCCGTATTATGGGGATGAACAATCCGATGTGGAAGAATTTACAAATTCGAGGACGAATTTTTCCCAACCAGGGGAGGATGATGCAGGCCAGGAGGTGGGTTCGATTGCTTCAAGTCGTGAAGTCCATAACGACTTACAACCTAAAGTGTTGGATGATGCAATACACCAGATCTTACAAGTATATGGTGGCCAGCGACCTAGTGAAAGTCGTGAACGACCTAATGAAGGCCAAAATGTGCAAATTGCATTGGATATAGGTCGGCTATGACCTAGTGTATTGATAGGTCGTCCAAACGACCTAACAAATCAAGGGGATCAACCTAACGAGCTACATGATCCAGGGCAACAGGCTTTAGGTCGGTCGCGACCTAATGGGATATGAGTTAGCGAGTTAGCCATAAGTCACTCCAGCTGCATTGACGAGTTACGACCTAACTGGAGATCAGAAGGGAAGATGCATCGAGTTCATGACTTAGCCGAAACAGGTTACGACCTAAGAAGCTTGAGTCGCCAAGAGTTTAAGTCGTTAACGACTTAACTTAAGTCGTAGGTCGCAAAGAGGTTAACATGTGAGTGCTGGGTTGTAATATGTTTGTAACTGGTTAGGTCGCTCACGACCTTGTTAAGTCGTAGGTCGTCATGGATTTGAGTCGCGTGTTGTTAGGTCGTCAACGATCTAAGTTGAGTCACGTCTGTTTTGAGTCGGTTTGTATATATGTTAGGTCGCGTGAGGCCTGTATTGTGATGTATTCTATTTGTTAAGTCGTTAAACGTGTTAACCCGGGAATGTTTGTATAGGTCGTGTGTCTGGGTTGTTAGGTTGTATACGACCTAAGTGTTGTAATGTTGGCATGTGTTGCAATAAGGAGCGTTGAGTCGTGAGTCGTTGGGTCGCTGCCGACCTAAGTTGGGTCGTAAGTCGCAAACGACCTAAGAGTCTGGTGATGTTTTGATTGTGTTGCGTTGTAAAAGCTATAAATAGCAGTGTTGTGTCATTTTGTAAAGTGGTCGATTTTTGAATAAAATTTCTTGTTGATTGCTGTGTGCTTTCTTCTAAAATTGGTAGTTGAGTGTAATCTCCTATCTCCTCTTTCGGTTAATCGAGTGCGCTCGATTCAACGATCGTAGAAGCGGATTCACGGTATCTAGTGCGCTAGGTCAACGTACGAAGAATCGTAGATCTTTGAACACGGTATAGTGCGCTATCAACGTGTTTGAGATAGCTAGAATTCGGTATCTTCGGATCAACGAATTTGGGCATTTTGGTGTTCATCAATCCACCGATTGCTACTTTCACCGATTGAAGTTTATTTTTGATTAATCCGCTGCGTGATGAAGTAATTCAAGAGGTTTTGAGGTTGAAATCATGTCTTTTAATTTAAAAGAACTTTTTCTAAGTTTTCCCAATTGACATGCATCACATAGACTATCTACTTTAAAATTCGCTTTGGGGAGACCTCTTACTAGATCATGTTTAGATAGACTAGATAAGAGACCTCTTACTAGATCATGTTTAGATAGACTAGATAAGAGTTTGAAATTCAAATGACCAAATCTCTTATGCCAAATCCAAGGGTCACTTGTATTTTTCAACAGACACAGGTTATCATTTGAGACTTTCATACTAACAATATAAATATTCTTTTTCCTAATTCCCTCAAATATTATGGTTGAATTATTATGTTCAATGTGATACTTATCTTTTTCAAATTTATTTTTTATCCTTTATCGTAGAGTTGACTTATACTTAAGAAATTATGATTCTGATTCTTAACTAGCAAAAATTAGTAATAATAGGAGTTTCAGAGTTACCGACTTTGTCGATGCCAATCACATATCCTTTTGAATTGTCTCCAAAATTAACCAGCCCTCCGTCTTTATATATTATATCATTCAGCATATCTAGATTTTCAGTCATGTGTCTAGTGCATCCACTATCGAGTATCCATTTGTTCTTTTTGATCTGCACAATTTGTCCGTTATGGATTGATTCCTTAACCCCCATAAACATGTTTCCTGCACATCAAACAATTTTGGTAGATAACTTGAATTTGAACATTGATTATATATAGACTCAAGAGACAATGATGATCTGAATATTTTTAAACTAGTATTAACAAACATAGCCATTTAAAAAAAAAATTCAAAAATCATATTATGAAACTTTGAAAACCTAGCTCTGATACCAAATATGAGAAATGCGGAATATAGATCTTAAGGCTAGGATTAACACTAGAGGGAGGTGAATAGTGTTTAAAGGAATTACTAAATCTTTTTGAGTTTTTGTTAATTTGAACACAAATGTGTGCAATATTCAGACACAAATATAATCACAGAATCAAACACAGATGCAGAAATAAAGTAAAAGCAGTAAAGGAAAGAACACACTGGATTTTATACTGGTTTGGAGTTACCCTACATCCAGTCCCGCACACAAGTACAGATTTCCTTTCAAAATCAATCTTTACAATTACACCCTTGATTTCAAGGCCACGATGTATGCCCTTCAGATTCACAATCCTTTGGGTAGAGATACTTGATTTCACGGGCAACAAGTTCACCCAATTGATTTCCAGGGCAACAATAACACCTTTTCTCACTTGATTGATTTCCAAGGCTATAATCACACCTTTTCTCGGTTAAATGATTACAAAGAAGCCTATAACTCTGAATAGTACTGATGATCTTGTTGATATTGTGATAGAGAATCATACCAGAAATGATCTAGTTAAAATCAATGGTGATTTCGGCAGAGTAATGATAAGAATATGTATAAAGAAACATGGAAGAAGGAGAGGAGTGAAAACCAGAAAAAAAAAATGATTAGAAATTCGTTGAAAACAACCCATATTCATAAAAGAACAACAGCCATCTCCATTCGTGAAGGGATATGACGAATAGACACTTCTTTTGGAATTCAAAATTTTGAAATCAACTGACACTATGTCGACATAGGTATCTTGAGTATGTCAACATCCCAAAGGAAATTTTGATGGTTTGTTTTTCCTTGAAAATAACTTTTATCTTATATTAAAACTATTTTAAACTTTTATAAATATGCTTAAATATAGTTAAAATACATAAATAAATATAAAGAATAATATTTTGGTATATATAAATTTTACTTTAATTTTATATTTAAATCTAAGTATAAATATTAAAAGCTAAAAATATTATTATTAAAGATAATTTAAAACCAAGGATAATTTGATTTTGAAATTAAAGATTATTTTGAGGCTAAAAATATTTAAAACCAGGATAGATGTTTTTGATTCTTTTAAAAGGATGATTTTGAAATCATTTTGAAAACAATATACAATTTTGTAAAAAAATTTTGAATAAAGGTTAGCGGATACAAAATAATGTTCCACCAAATTTTTCGTAGTTGCCATCCTACTTAGGGTTCCATCCCTTTAACAAGCTCGAAGTGGATACCATTCCATGAATAAATTGATGCCATTGCTTTTCTAGGAGTTTTTACAAAATTCCTAATTAAATTACTTATTCTTGAAATCTTGAACTCTTGAAAATCTTGATATTCTTGATACTCATGAGTCTTCAATCTTGATATCTTGAATTGCTATATTGTAGAGTCTTCATTCTTGGTACTTGCATGGTTAAACCCTGCATAAACATATATATCTAAAATATAATGTTGGTATTTATATTTTATAATCTTATTCTAAGGTTGTAGTCATCAAAACCATCGTCTCAAAGAATAACAAGTGGTTCTGGAGGGGAGTCATGTTTATACTGATACGTGTGGAACTCGACTAGGAGCTTTGTTGATGCAAAGTGGTAAAGTGATTGCTTATGCTTCTAGACAACTCAAACCACATGAAGTTAGGTATCCGACACATGACTTGGAGTTAGCTACCATCATATTTTTTTTGAAGGTGTGGAGGCATTATCTTTTATGGGAGCGATTTGAGCTTTATACTGATCATAAATCAATGAATTACTTGCTCACTCAGAAGGAGCTGAACATGAGACAGCAGAGATGGTTGGAGTTTATTGCTGCATATGATTTTGCAATTGTGTATACAACTGAAAAAAAATAAGGCCGCGGATGCACTAAGCTGGAAACATCAGAATGTAATATTGGCTATGATTGCTGAGTGGAAAGATTTGGAAGCATTATCAGCTTGTGGTGTGCAGTTTAGATCCAAGGAAGGTTCTAGTACCGGAAGTACTGTATTGACTTGTTTAGAAGTTAGACTGGTAATGGTTGATTAAGTTTCTTTTAAGCAAGGAAAGGATCTAATTTTGGCTGAACAAATCAAAAGATTGAGGGAAGGAATGGAGATCGATGACTTAAAGGATTACGGTCTTGACCAAAATGGGTAGTTGAGGAAGAGAGGAAGGTTGTGTGTTCCGAAAGTAGAAAACATGAGGAAGGAAGTTTTCAATGAATGCACTCGTTCGAAGTTCACTATCCATCCAGGAGGAACAAAGATGCATCAGGATATGAAGAGAAGTTTCTTCTGGGAAGGTATGAAACAAGACATTGGTTTTTGTTTTAAGCAGTGCTTGAATTGCCAACCGGCAAAAGGCTGAATACTAGAAACCAAGCGGATTGGTTCAACTGTTGGAAGTTCTGTTGTGGAAGTGGGATTCTATCTCTATGAATTTTATTGATGGGTTGCTAAGATCTAATAGAGGGAATGAAAGTATATGGGTCATAGTGGATAGATTGACCAAGAGTGCTCATTTCATTCCCATCATATCAAATAGGACGCCACCTAGTCTAGCGAAGTTGTTTATGAAGAATGTAGTTAGATTGCAAGGGGTTCCTAGTATTATTGTGAGTGATATAGATTCTTTGTTTACTAGTGCGTTCTAAAAAAGTTTATAGGAAGCTTTAGGAACTAAGCTCAACATAAGTACCGCTTACCATCCGTAAACTGATGGGAAAATCGAAATAGTTAACAAAATCTTGCAAGATTTGTTAAGAGCTTGTGTATTGGATTTCGGGGATCATGGGAGGACCATCTTCACCTAGTCGAGTTCTCATATAACAATAGTTATCAGACTAGTATTGGGATGGCACCGTTTGAAGCTTTGTATGGAAGACCATCCAAGTCTCCCGTATGTTGGTTAGATACCGGGGATAAATTTGTTCATGGTCCGGATTTGGTTAAAGAAGCTGCAAAGAAGATTTAGTTAATTTGAGCAAGGATGAAGGAAGCACAATCTAGGTAGAAAAGTTATGCCTATAGAAGAAGGATAGATTTGGAATTTTCTGTCGGAGACTATCTGTTTATTAAGGTTTCACAAATGAATTTTGTGATTTGATTTGGGAAATCATGAAAGTTAGCACCTGGATTCATTGGTCCTTTTTGTATTGTAGAGAGGATCGAGAAACTATCTTATAGAATAGAGTTACTGAGTACTTTGGCTGGAGTCCATGATGTTTTCCGTGTTCCTCATCTTAGGAAATGTTTTAAAGACTCCTAGACTACTTAGCACCTACAGTTTTAGAAGATTTAGTAGTAGAACTGGATTCGACCATAGTTAGAAAGCCGATTAAGATTATGGCTAGAGATGAGAAGAAGTTGAGGAACAAGACAATCAAGTTAGTAAAGGTTTAGTGGAGTGACGATGCTAGAGACTGTACTTGGGAAATAGATAGAAGGAATAGAGATATTTATCCTGACTTGTTTGATGGAATATTTTACCTTTGATTGTTTTGTTGTGTAACTTTTCGTAATTTCGAGGACGAAATTTTTTAAGGAGGGTAGTCTGTAACACCCCGTATTTTTATAACATTGTTTGAGATATTTAATTATCCAAAGTTAAATAAAATAATATGGAGATTAATGGATAGAGATTTATTTTAACTAAGGGTAGCCGTGCCATGATAGTGCGTTAATTAATATAAAATAACCTAAAAAAGGTGTTAGGAAATGACAAGGGCAATGTGAGAAATATGTAGAGCTTATACCCAAAACCCTTAGGGGAGAATGCTCATGTTTATTTCCATATTTATCAAACTAAATATTCTAAAATCGGCCATCATTTTTACTCTCAAGAAGAAGATTAAAGCTAGGATTCAAGAGAAGGGAAACAATCAACTAAATCAACTTCAAATCTCACATCTATAATCTCAAATCTAAGGTAAATTATTACTACATCCCATATTCTTTTTGCCTTTTGTTTTAAGACAAAGATCCGAAATGTTTTTCTAGTAATTGCCGTGTTTTGAGGATTAAAAGTTATATGTACGTTTGTTGGTGAATTATGCATGTTCATACTTTATTTAAATGATATGTTTGATATGAAAACCCTAGTTGATGACATCCAAATGCCTTGAAAATTTAAATATAGATCTGAAATGATATTATAGAGATGCGTTTCAATTTTCATAATTTTCCAAATTAAGGTGGATTTTTATTAATTTTCTAATGAAGGAAATTGTTTATTGGGCTATGAAATATTTTCGGCTAAAATAATATTACTTGGGTTGAAATTTTATATGTTAGGCAACATATTAAAATAGATTTTCTAGGATTTTCTAGATTTTTACCAAGTGCAATGATGAATATATAATATTATTTAAGGTTTGGGAATTAAATGTTTTATATATTTAATTAAGGAGAAGGGGCAAATTGTAAAATAAAATGATTTCTAATTTTTAAAATAGAGGCAACATATTTTTGAAAAGAATTTTTTACCAATAGCATTTGACAAACAAATTTAGGTTAGTTGAAAATTTATAATTTTTAAGTTAAAAATAAAGAAACGATACTTTTACTATGTTTCAGCCTATTACAGCAGTAAACCTTCTGACCCAGATCTTCGGACAAGGTCGAAAGTTCTAAGCTTTCGACGTGGTCAAACCAATGCATATGGTATCAAGATATTTGTTACGTAATGAATTGGACGGAGTCAAAGGGTTCTTAGTCGAAAGGTTGATGGCCAAAGAGGTTGGAGTATGTATATTTTATAAACTAAAAGCTTTCACCTGCTTTGCTTTCGAATTAGAGCTTTAGACTTTGTTGCTTTCGACTAGGTCAAAATGTTTAAAAGAAAAGTTTAAAACCTTTCGACCCAGTCGAAAGGTTACCGCTGCTACTTTGTTTTGTAACCTTTTGTCATAGTCGAAAGGTTACTGCCGCTTTGTATAAATGTTTTGTTTTGAACATTCCAACAAAGTTGAAGGTTTTACTTTGATTGATTTCAAAAGGTTTACTTGTTTTAAAAACTAGCCAATTCTCCATGCTTTCGAAAAGAAATTTTCAACTTAGGTGATTTACCCTTATTTTGTAAATTGAACTATAACCCAAAGTTTTCGAAAGATTTGTTTTAAAAGATGCTTTAAAGCTTTTGAAGCAAAGCTTTCAAATTAGCCGAAAAGTTTCTTTCAATGGTGTCGAATGGTTTTAAAAGAAGGTTTTCCACCTGTTTTAAATTGAACCCAAAAAACTTTTCAAAAGGTTGTGTTATTGAAGATTTAATGCCTTCGAAAATATTTATTTACTGAATGGTTTTAAAAGGGATCGAAAGAAAAGCTTTCGATGGAGTCGAAAGGTAACCTTTCGAAGGAGTCGAAAGGTAGCTTCCAACTTGGTCAAAAGGTTTAGTTTCTAAATGATTTCGGAAGATTTTAAATGGAAGGGTTTTGAAAGATTTTCTAAGGCAATGTTTCAAGTCATTTTAAGATAGGATGTCCAAGGTATTATTGCTTTTGAAAAATTTGAGTAACAATGGATTCGAAAAGTTTGAGGTTCAATGGTTTCGAAGGGTTGAGTTTCAGTAGTTTCGAAAGGTTTTGATTTCTAAGGGTTTGAGGGTACCAGTGGAAACAATAAAGAATATGACCTAAGTTAGGGATACTGATGGAAATAGGTTATACATGGGGCTAGCATGATACAAACAGATTCATGGGGCTAGCATGAGTTGAATGGAAAATTCAAATAAAATCTTGGGGCTAACATGATACAAATAGAATCATGGGGCTTATATGATATAAATAAATTCATGGGACTAACATGGGACCATTAAGTTCATGAGGCTAACATGAAATAATTAGATTCATGAGGCTAGCATGAATCATGTGGCAAAATGATGGATCATAGTTGTGCTAGCAAAACTATGTGATCGGAGATGGATAATCTACATCAACTTAAGAAAAATGAATGTGAAATAGGTAGTCCCTCTTTGATATAATTAAACTCTAATTAGGCATGGGAAAATCCTAACTGGTTTCAAGTATGCATATCATCATAATGTTTTACAAATACATATTTTAACCATTGTGGATGCAGGGGCACAATATATGGTTTTATTAAAGGTTTTGCAAAGCTATGTTTTGAAAGGATGTTAGTGAAGGAAAACCTATTCCACAAAGCATCGGGGTTACAATTAAAATGTTTAATCAAGATGTATAGTATTATTCATACCATGCTTTATGTCTGACTCGAAGTTTATGTTTACCCCTTAAACTCTCGGGTGCTCAAAACTAATTTGAGTAGGCTGAGGGCTTATGGTCTTTTTGTGGTTTTAGTAAGGTGATGAATCTGGCTACCAGAGGCATGTAGGAAGCAAATGGATAGCCATTTAGGATTTGCAGTTCTTGTTTGTTTTGATGTATTTTCGTTGTGACTGTATTAAGTCTATTATGACCCTATGACTCTGATCATCCAAGGGGCATCTTCATATAACGCTCTTGGCATAATTTGTAATAATTATATTTGATTTAGGGAATAATTTTAGATTATGTGTTGTGAATGTGAAACAATTGGTTTTGAAATGTAATAAAAGTAAAATTTTGTTTTGAAATCTATGTTTGGTCTCATATTCAGTGCTTCTGATATTATTGATATCGTTAACATATCCATATTTAGTCACCGAAAGCTAATACTATAGATGACTGCAGCATCTGTAGTGCTCAGTTTTGGGCCTCTAGATAGGGGAGGTTACAGCGGGTCAGATTCAAATTCATTTAAGTATCTCTTATGAAAACGTCCATGTAGACCGCCGTGGAATTCGCTTAATTACGACATGTAAACAATTCAATGTCTACAATAAGTTTTATACAAAAAATTAACTAAGGTGTCTCTCACTTCGATCAGGATCCAAAATAAAGCAAGTAACTCTTGATTCTCCTTTAAGTGAGCGTCGTATCGAAGGCGCGCTCTCTTTAATAAGGGGCAACCATCTCGTGCTTAAAAGATGCCAGTACCGAGGCACTCCTGTTGAGACTATGATACCTTTCGAAGAGTACGTTATGCTCCCTTATATGTTTGTCTAATTCCACGTATTACCTTTCTGTTTCGGCTTGCTTTCTTTCAAGTTTTGTCTTATAGGGAAAGGTAGACTTCTTCCTTATCCAAAATGAATGATTTTGCACTAATTGTTTCCTTCGAAGTGAAAGATACTTAAACATAGAATCCCACATCTGAGATACCATGATGGAGCTTAGGAGGCCTGCTCTTTACCTTTGGGATCACCAACAGGAGCGGGGGCCGGCTCATCCTCCAAAGGAGCAGAAGGCCCAAAGGATGCGTGCAGAGCATCCTTCTGTGGAGATGGCTCTTTTTAGGAGATTTAGCATTGTCGCCAACATCCTTCTCAGAAGTTACAGAACGACCCCTTCTGTCCTTATCAGAATCTTGTTTGCCAGCAAGGTTATCATCATCATTACCATCATTATCATCATCGTCGTCGTCATCATTGTTGCATTCTTCCCCGATGGCATCATCTTTGTCACCCTCGTCCTCAGAGTCTGAATCGATTTTAAAGGAGGGGACATCAATAGAAAGGATCTCAGAGGCACTGATTTCCTAATCATTTGTAGGCTGTATCCCCTCCTTCATTTGGGTGATCTTTCCTATTACTCTAACGACTAGGGCTGAATTAAGCGAAGGGAAGCAAAAGTATGGATATTTCTTGAAGCTATCAACATATGAAAGCATGAGGGCTTCTTCATAAGACTTCAGCGGCATTTGCCCAAATAGTGGTTCAACAAATTGAGATATTTTCTGCTTAGGGTTAGTAATATTTTTGACTGCAAGTTTCAACGAGGCCCTAGTCTTCTTGAACTTTTGCTTCAGATAAATGCTCTTTGCAGCCAAGCGAGCTTTCTCATCTTCAAAGTCTATTAAAGTGAGATTCATAGTAAATTTCTCAGCAAGGAGTTGACGAGCCAGTTTTGCTACCACGGGATTAGTTTCAGCTTGGGCAAGAGAAGCTTTTAATCGATCCAGCTCCAAGGAAGCTCCATCTTTAGCAAAGGAAAGAAAGGACACTTGATTTTTAAGATCAGAAGTTTTCTCATGAAATTCGAAGGTTTTGGCAGAAGATTTCAATGCATGTTCTTTAAAGATAGTGAACTCTTAGAAATCTGATTGGAGAAATGTAACACAAGTTAGTGATTTAGAGAAAACCATTAATGATAAAGCCAACCGAAATGGAACTTACCAGAAGTTGTTGCTCAATCAAAGAGCGGCAGTGTCCTACAAAATCATGGGTAGTTGAATGCAGGTAGATAGAAGTGAATGATTAGGAATGTAAAATGGAATAAGTTATCACTTCAAAATTAATGGAAGGAGGAGTAGAAGACGACGGCTTCGATGGAATTTGCTTTAAAGATGGGGATGCCTCCAAAGCATGTTGTATTTTTCAAAGTGTAGCTAGGGAATAAGAAATGGAAATTTGAGAAAGAGGGTCGATCACGGTTGGAGTCTATTCCTATCTTTCTTTAAGAGTTTCTATGATGGGACTTTTCAAAGCTTTACCAAGTGATGAATCATCCTCGTCCTCTATATGAACAATTTTTGCAACCTTCTTTGGTTGCTCTATCTAAGATGTTTCCAGTAACTTCCTTCTGAAAGATTTTTTGATTTGGTGAAGGATTCAACAATTGATGACACTCTGAAAGTTGAAGGGAGATTGGCAGCGCCACTAACGGGCACTGTGACTTGAGAGGAAGTTGAAAAAGCTCGAGCAAATCAAAAGTCATCAACGTAATTCAGAGAACGCCATGGAAAGCAAGAAAATACTAGACCTATAACATACCAGTGCGGTCAGCACAAATGGGTGACATGTAAAAAAATTGATGGGTCTCTTAGGGTGAGAAAGCATTTTCCATGGGAAGTATGTTGAACAAATGGAGGAGTTCCTAATATCTTATGGATTGTTGGTAGAAGTGAGTTCTTTCGTAAATTTGTGGGAGTCAATAGCGTTCCCAACTTGGCTTAACATCACAATTAGATATTCAATTGTTTTTTATCAACATCTTAAGTTCTTTAGCAGGAATAGCAGATAGAAGCAGAGATTATGCAAGAGAAAACATTAAGGAAAGACGAAAAAAATCAAGACATACAAGGGGAAGTGAAAGTCACGCAAATCTTAGGAAGGCACTTGACGAAGAAAAAATGGATTTCCTAACCCCCGAATTGTTTATCCCCTTATAATATCATCTTTTTCTAGGGATTGGCTCTATATATCTGGCTATTGAGATTACTAAGCTTGACTAGCCAAATCAAGTAGTTCAATACTTCATCGTTGAGGGGCAGAAGTCCAGATTCCAATGCCATCATTTCTAAAGGCAATAAATGCAAAAATTTGGTGACAATTGGATTGGAGCAATCCCGACATAAGAGAGGTATGGACAAGAATTCTTGAATAAGAAAGAATCCTCCATGCCATATGTGGATGGCGGTGTAGGAAAAGAACCCTTAAGGGGGGTTGTTGATGTTGTCAGTGCCCTTAGGAGGAATGGCTTCAATACTAGTAATGCCAAAGTCGTTAAGGATGGCATCGACTACGTCTTGAGTTGATTGAAAGAATGCTTAGAGATAACTTCAGCCTTCTTTGGAGAGCTCATGATTTTTTCAAGTGAAAATGTTTCGGATATTTTTTTTATTAATTATCAATTTTGCATACTTGTACGAATTATTCAAAAGACTAATTCAAATGATAAGCAAAAACCAAATTCGAAACTTCAAATTTGTGAAAATTTTCTGGTTTAAAGTCAAAGACATTGGGTTGTCAACATGGACGAAAGGAAAAGGGCATCAATATTTTGCAAGAACATCTCGACATTGTCAAAAGCCTAAGTAAGAGTGTTCCTTAAGCTATCATCCAGGTCAAAGGTATAATTCAAAATATTTGGTTAATTGGCACTTTTTAACAGTGTCGAAACCTCTACTGGAACAAAATTTCTAAAAGTAGACAGTTGAGGATAAATTAGGAATTTGAGTAGGAATTTACACTACAAACATTTCATAAACCAAGTAACAAGACTGTTCAGCACTATCAAAACCTATAACTTAGGTATCTGAAGAAAAACACAAATTTTGTCGAAACCTAACAGACTTATCAAGTCGAAAGGTTCTAAGTTAAACTCTTATGCACTTAGAACGTTTTGACAAAGTGAGACACAAAAACAGCTCTAGAGGGTTTCGAATCAGTAGATTAAAGTGGTGTCAAAGGGGTCGAAGGGATCTTATGATAGTTCCTAAAATCAACTAATGAAAATGATTGCAATCAAAACAAAGAGTTTCAACTAAGTTGAAATATTTTGCAATCGAAAGGGTTACTACTCCCTACTCAACAACATACTCTTTCGACAAGGTTGATCAAATTGGCACTACAACACCTTTCGACCCTATCGAAAGGAGCGAAGGAAGCAAAACCAAGGTTTCGCCTCAATCCCTTTCGAAGGGTTAGAAAGGTCATTTTATGGTGCCAAATTTTCATCCGTAAATTTCTAACTTATGGTTGAAGAAAATAGGTTCTATCATTTTCCCAAACCTGATTGCAAATCCAGGATTCCAAAATTTCTTAAAAAACAAGTAAATCTAACCTATTAAGAAAATGAATTCAAACAGAAATTAATATTTTTATTTCAAAAGTATTCCATCAAATTAAAACTCCAGATTCACTGATGAATTACAAAAATAGTAAATTTTGAAACGAAAATCCAAATTCGATAAGGGGATGGATTTCAGTATCATCCTCTATCAATTTCAAGATTATAAATGAGAAATAAACTCTATTAATTCCTGAAACTGAATCAGGAAAGTTTCTTAGTAAATCAAACCTAGTCTGCCCTTAAAAATTAGACATTCAGGCATTTCAAACTAGAATTACAATTTCAAATCTGGAAAAGTAAAATTCGATTAAAACTCGAAAAATGGAGTTGAATCTAATCTTACAAATTAGATTTTATGATCACGTTGATTTCTAGGAGCCAATTGAAAGTTTGAGGATTTTAGAATTATTTTACTCCTGTCTAGAATTTTGATTGTAGAAAAGTGAAAGTGGAAGAAAATGAAAAGCATACTTTATAAGAAAATTTTCCTAAATTTATCAACCACCATATCAGATTTGAATGAACGAACTAGATTCACACGAGAAGACAATGAGGTAGGAAGCTTCTATGTTTCAATGAAGTTGACTTGGAAATTCAAATGCACCCCTTCAGGGGGCCAAGGGGCAAATGTTACTCCAAATATTTACCTTTCGACAAAGTCGGGACCTCTTTAAGTGAAGAATAAGAGAAAAAGTGTTCTAGCCAAAGCTTTTTACCATCAAAGTATTGAAGCTTCATAACCTTTCGAAGGTGTCGAAAGGTTTATCTAATCAAAATATAGAGGGTTCTTACCTTTCGAAGAAGATAAAGGAGTCAAATGCCCCATTCCGCCTTCATTAACAATCTTTCCACTAGATTAAAACCTTTCGATTAAGTTGAAGTTACACGTTACGATGACTATGAAGAATAGAACTTTGAACATATGCCAAACTATTCGACCAATGGTTTCGCCTTCATTCAAACTGGTAGAAAGCAAGCATTATCTTGAGCAACCCCTTTGAAAGCTATTGTGGTACTTTTGAGTCGGTCGAAACCATTATGATCCATGAAGGGTTCCGCATCAGATCAGAAAGAAGAGCACAGGCGTAACCAACATCATCGAAACCAATGAGCAAGGGCTATTGACCGAGTCAGAAGCACTAAAAAGACAACTCAAAGAAGAGTGCACTACCATATCTTTCGAAAAATGCAGCAACATGCTTAGGCTCTCGACACCAGCTGCCGATCCAGGTGAAGGCACCAGGGTCGAAAGGTGCTGACCTATATCTATAAGTAAGACACAAGGGGTCATGTTTTGGGGACCCGGTTCAAATCATTCTCAGCTTGTATGCTCCTATGTAAAGTGTTGTAACCCTAATTTGTAAATCAGTTTGGGAATTTAAAGAAATAATGTTTTCTTACTTGGATAAAGGGAAGTCTCGAATACTTTAGTCTACATTACTGTTCCCCTAAAGCTTTTGTTGGATTCACTTTTATGTTTCATGTTTCACCTCCATCGAAAAGCCGCTATCGACACAATCAAAACCCCTTCAAATTTTAACAACTTGAGAAACTGATTCCAATTTATCTTCCCTTGAGCTAGAGCCATCAACAAGGTCAAATCCAAGTCGTTACACACTTATTTTCTCAACTAATACTAGAAGCCTTAGGACCCGGCTTTCGACAAGGTCGAAACCCTCATTTTTAACCCTTTACTTAAGTCCAAGCTATTCAACAGCTTAAAGCTCTCGAAAAGTTCGAAACCTAGACCCATTTTCCTGGTTCAAGCATTATCATCGAGATCATCTCGCTTCCGATAAGGTCGAAGCCTGTGAATTAAAATTATTGGAATAAGTCCTATTAACCCAACCCTCAAGGCCTTCGACAAGGTCGAAACTTCAGAAAGGAAGACTTTCTAAGATACCTCTATTAATTCGAAATGAGGGCTTTCAAAGAAGAAACCATACTAACTCAACTGGGTCGAAGGGTCATTTAATACAGAAACGAGCCCTTTCAATAGAGTAGAAAGGCCTGTTCGAGAAAGATTCATCATCTAAAGCCTATTCAAAAAGGAAATAAAAAGGGACACATACTTTCCTTTCTTCTCTACTTGTATAAAGGATAACCTTCATTCCTTAGCACATCTTTGGTGTGTTAACAAGAAATCTTGTTAACAGATGCAGTGTATGCTGAACAAACCTTCCTCTAGAAGGTTGCTGATGGGTGCTTACCCTGACTTAACACCTAAGAAGTGGTTTGGACATCAGGGGTTTTGTCTCTCCCTTGAGGAGATGCTACGGAATAGCGTCGTTGGCTTATGCACCTCCCTTTAAGAGGTTCTACAGAATAGCGTCATAGGATTATGTCCATCCCTCTAGGAGGTGCTACGGAATAACATCGTAGGCTTAAATACCTGTAATGAAAATAATTACTTGCCAATTAAAATAGAGTCTCCTTTAGGAGAAAGAATTTTATAACTAAACCCTTCTTGTATATTGAGAGGTTATCATTTGAAAAATAGTTTGGACTCATGAATCCTTCCGATAAAATAATTTTTCTCAATGTTTTATTTTGCAAGAACTTTCTTGCCATTCTCATAATAGAGACATGAATCTCAAGTAGGAGACTGGGGGGTCATGATTCATGAACCAATAGTCTTTTAATTGAGAACTGGATTCTATAATTCGAGTTTCAATGAACTTTTAATGATTTCAAAACTTTTATTGAAAAAGTACGAATAGGCTTTTCTTTTCCCATAATTATTTTAGGAAACTTGAAATACTAAAATTTATCACTAGGATGTCTTTTGTGTGCATTCATTAATGCTATATAATATCTCAAATATGTTGCACAAACCAACTTTTGAAACAGATGGACATTTTCTTTCTCCTAGGCCCTCGGGGTAGTTGAAAATAATTTTCTTATAAAGATATGTTTGGGAAATCTCTTTTAAAACCATTTGCTAAAAATAAAGTTAGTATATATAGACTTTCTCTTAAATTGATGTAGGGTTGGTGGTGATATAATATTTTAAGGAAGGAAGCCTTTGTATTACGTTGATTGAAATACTGATGGTTATCCCGTATCAAGCATTTGAGCCATCTTTTCAAGTAGCTAGAAATTTGTTCTGTTCTAAGAGTATGTTGAATTCTTTGGACTGATTTTGTTTTACCTAGAGTAGCACTCGAGTTTTAATCAGTGCATGGTCAATGCACAACACAAATATAAGTATGAATCAAAATACAAATTGAGTTAAAGGGATATGAAAAGAGGGAGAGTTCATAGTTGAACTAATGCCATGAGAGTTCATGATTTTATAGGAATCTACATTTAGAAGTTGCTGAGTTGCTTTCCTCTTTGCTTGAATAAGATGTCTTTTAGGTTTCTTTGACGAACTCCTGTAAGAATCCTGACCTAATCATGCCTTGAATTTTCTTTGCTAAGATGCGACATTCATCAGTTTCATGTCCATTTGCTTTATGGTAATGTAGTAACTCCCTTCTTTATTCGGCTCTGGAGCGCTTCGAACCATAAAAGAAGTAGTAATTTCATTGTGGAAAATATGTAGGAGAGGGGTTTGTTTAGGACTTCGTAATTTAATTTGGAAATATTTCTTTGACTTCTCTTCGAGTTTTCACTTTCCCTTAGTGTCTTGTCATGACGCCTAAAATCAAATTTCTCTTGTTTGGATTCTCATCGAAATTCTTTCTTATCATGATGCATTTCATCCATTAGAATAAACTTGTCATCTCGAAGAACAAAATATTTTAGATCCTTGCACCCATTAATATAAAGGTCTTTATAGAAAGGGGTTTGTTCAATTAGCTCAGATCGAACTGCCATAAGCTTTTCTCTATCAGTTATACTTTCTTCCTTTAATGCTTTGCTGAATGTGTTCAAATATCCACTTAGTAGTTCTCTTGGTTTTGGTCTAATGGTTGCTAACAAGCTAAAGGCCATAGTTTTATCTCTGAATATAGAAAATTGGGCTACAAAGTCACAAGTAAATTGTTTCCAAGAATAGAGGATTTCCATTCGGTAACTCCTGTACCTTTTGACAGCTACTCCCTGAAAAGTAAGGGGATTTTTTTTACAATGAACTACCTCTAGTGAATTATATAAGTTCATCCAGTTTTAAAAAACTACAAGATGATCATCTGGATTAGTCGTTCCATCAAATTTTAATTAAGGAATTTAAATGTGGGGAGGGAGACTAACTGCCATTATTTCTTCTAAGAAAGGAGCCTTTTGTACGATAAAATATTCTACTAGATAGAAAATTCTCTTTTCCCTAAGCGTATCCATCATTATTTGGTGTAGGACATTTTCTTGGTTGGTTTCATTTCTGTGGCTACTTTTGTGATTTCCTTGGACTGGGATATTAGATTGCTCGAGGGACCTTTTTGCTTGAATTTCTCGGTTTAACTCTTGATCCTCTACCTCGTTTATAGGTTGCGCTTCATCCTCTATTTCCATAGTCCTTAATGAATCTTGAGATGAGCTCTTTCAGGACATTATTGCACCGCTATCATTTATGACCATTGATTCTGAGCTTTGATCACATTATTTTCCAATTTTGTTAGGGTTAAGGTTGCCTAATGTTTGTATTACCGAAGTTAGAGTTTGGTACCATGTGATCTTTCAATGTTGACTTTGAAGTGGCTTCTTCATTGGATTGCTATTATTACTCCTTGCTTTTACCATTTTCCTCTTACGGATGAAGTACTTTATGCAATTAATTTATGATGAAATTTATTAGGGAGCAGAGGTTCAAGTCCTCCTTCTAGCACCAAAAATTTTAACAATAAAACTTGTCAATGCCTTGAATTTAAATACGGGGCAGGGTTGAGGTCTTCGAAAGCTCTTCAAATGAGTGAAGATTACAAACGCTCTGCTGGATGGGAAACATTGGAGAAAATAGTTCCTTAGGACCATTCAACTTGGTCGAAAGGTTGTCTCATCTTTTTGAAGGTCCTTTTGAATAGGTTGGATTAGACTCCAATGGAACTACATTTCGACACAGATAAGGTAGCTTATGATGTGCATTTAATGATCTTTAGAAATTGAGAAATTGGAGGTTTGACTCCGTCGACGGGGATACTACCTATTATCTTGTTGGTTCGGACTAAGGCTTTTGGGAAATATGAGCACTATAGGTTTCGACATGGTCGAAGGTGGATCTTTTGATTAGTTCGACTACAGGATCACATATCAATGAAAAATGAGAAAATCCAAATTGCTCAGTAATAAAAATTATTGCAATCCTTTTTTTATTGAATTTAATTGTAAAAATTGACCAAATCTCTAATTTGATTTGGGTATTAGGGTTTGCGAGCTTAAGATAGTACAGGTGAGAAGTCAAAGAAATCGGATCCCCTAAAACCAACCTCTAGGGTCTTATTTATAGGTGCGGGGTTGCACCTTTCTACCCCAAAGCTTTTGACGCGGTCGAACAGTCGACTTCTTGCTTTTGTGAGTGTCTTTTAGATCTTAGGTTATTCTTCCGCTGTAGACGAAGGCTGGCTTTCATTCTTTTGCTTCATTCCTATCTACTTTATCGAAAGGTACTACTTAACTCCTTTCGACTTTGTCGAAAGGCATCTTCTTGGTTTCCTTTTTACTTCACTGAAAGGATCATACATGTGTTTTTCACTTGGATGTTGACGTGCCATGTGAGTTAGCCTAGGTGCTAACTTTTAATGTTGTTGAAACTGTTATCCCGCTTTTTGGACGAAAGCCGTGATACCAAAAGGTTGGTCAAAGACAGGAGACAGTTCGCCTCAGAGATTGATCGTACTTCAGTCCGCTATGGATATCAATGAATTCTGTCCGAGTCCGGATTGGGCCACAATTGATAGGGCGTAACAAGAAAGACCATAGAAGCCACCGATTCAAATTTCAAGACAATCCGAGGTCATATGCTCAAGATATGATGGATTCAATTTAAGAAGGTGCACGTTGCTCGGTCCGAACCCATCATGATTCGAACCCATCATGATTCGAACCCATCGCGTTCGAACCCATCGCGTTCGAACCCATCGTGTTCGAAACCATCCGTTTCGAACCCATCAGCCAACGCCTTCCTTCGAATCCATCAAGCCAATTGGTACTTCGAATCCATCCATCAAACTTTGTATCCATCACCGCCTAAATACGCTTCGAATCGATGACAGCTTCGAATCGATGACAGCTTCGAATCCATCACAAGCTTCGGGTCCATCACAGCTTCGAATCCATGCTGTCCTCGAACCCTACACGTTAAAAACAACTTCGAATCGATCTGGAGCCATCGATTCGAAGCGTCACCGCCCCCTCATACAACAGGTTCGATTCGAACCTATGGGTTCGAACCATATGGATTCGAAACATATGGATTCGAACCTAAGGGTTCGAACCATATGGATTCGAAACTTGTGGATTCGAATGACCCAGAGGATCGATTCGAACTAACCAGCGTACCGAGATGCCTCATCTCGAATCGATCATAACTCCCAATCTACTGATCCAAATCCCATGAAATTTTTACAGAAGTTTGTCTACATGACGAAGAACGTCCACGCCAAGTTTCATCGCAATTGGACGATTTTTTGATCGATTCGAAGTTCACTTCGAATCGATCCCAAACTGGGCACGCACTTCAAGAACTCGGGCCTGTGGGTCCCCCGTCACGTGCCAAGCAGTCTCTCCATGATTTAGGCGGGATTTTGGCCTTCCACACCTATAAATAGAGCTCCCTGGTCATTCAGAAGGGGGGTCGGAGAATTTGGGGAAGAAGAACAAGTCTAAACGCTGTCAGAATCACTCCATGCTGTCTCAATTGCTGTCAATTTGGAATTTAAGTCCATTTCCTGCTGTAATTTGCTGAAAAGCACTTGTAACCTTCAAGTATTAAGAAATAAAGTGAAAAAACTTCATAGTGGACGTAGGCGCATAGCCGAACCACTCTAAATCCTTGTCTTCTGCGCAATTTATTTTTCTGTGACTTGGAGTTTTTGTTAGATAGTCCCTCTTTCCAATTCAAGTTCTTTATTTACTATCTCTTCAAAAACTTCCGAAGGGTGTTTGCCCATTTTTGGTGCAAACATTTTGGTGCTTTCACTGAGAAAAAGAACCAGTTCTTTCTCCCGCTCCGTGGATCTATCTTCGATACCGGATTGCACAAATCTAAGAGGGAGATCCAGACTTCAAATTCAGATTCCATCCATTCTTTTCAGGTTTGCTCAAAATCTAGGATAGGAATCCAACCTTCAGAATGGTTAGTACGAGAACCACTTCCAACGTTGGTAACCAAGAAGGTCAGGATAGGCAGAATCCCGCACAGCTACAGTCAGCCAATCAGGATGCCGTTGGGCAAGCGGATCAGTCGGGTCCGGTTACAAGACAGGAGTTCCAAACATTACTGCAGGAATTAACTAAAAGCTGACAACAGCTAACTGAGCAGCTACGTGTCAATGCTGAATTGGCTAACCAACTAAACCACCAAGGGCGAAGGAGATCAAAAAGGGACCACGCTCCGCATTCTTCCACGGAAAGCTCTGCCTCATCCGACTATGACGGCAGATCTACGCGCCCCAGGCTAGACGGAAGTCATGCGCATGCTTCTGGCCTCCGGCAGACATTGACTGTTGGGCAAATAAGAGTTGGCCCCTCTGCCAGTTTTCATACGGGACCCTCCTCTCGAGGAGGCACTGTTCCACAGCACACCGCAGATAACCAAGCCACCGCAGTTGGCACAGGAGTTGACACCCGAAATCACTCCAGTCCAAACTACCACCCACAGGAACGTGTCACAGGACCGAATATCCCAGAAGATGTCGAGCCAAGGAGGCGAGATGCGGATCGTCGACAGCGCCCGATCCCACCTCGCACTGTGGAGTCCGACCACACTTTGGCTCGACACCCTTCGAATACAGCAACACCTGATCTCTCAGCTATGGTCCGCCAAATGGTTCGCGAAAGTCAAGGTTTGACAAATGACGATTGGGGGATCTCTCGAAGTCACACCCCGTTCACCGATGACATATTATATGCTGAGCCTCCCCGGCGATTCAGAATGCCGGCTTTGCCCATGTATGAAGGAAACTCCGACCCTAGCCAACATATTCTAAAGTACGAGTGGTCAATGACTGCTGCAAGAGCTGATGATGCAGTAAAGTGCCGTAGTTTTCCTATTTCCTTGGGGGGGATTGCGACAATGTGGTTTACACGATTACCACCACGGTCTATCTCCTCGTTTGACCAGTTGGCAACCAAGTTTATCGAACAATTCCGTATGCACATCGCCAGGCCGAAAGACGTAAACACTTTATCTAGTGTCACTCAAGCTCCTGGGGAAACACTCAGGCGATACCTGGAAAGATTCAACGCCGCCTGCGCAGAAATCACTAACCCCAATGATAATTCAATCTTGATGGCTCTGACTAAGGGGATTGACCCCGACTCTGATTTTGGAAACTGGTTAGCTGGAAAACCTCCCGCGTCGTTGGATCGTTTCTATTCCAAAGCCGCCCAATTCCTGAGGCGTGAGGATGCGAAACAATCTAGGAAGCAGGACGATGCAAGGCCCAACAAGGAAGGGGTTCAAAGCAATGTGGCGGTTAAACAGTCAGGAGAGGGCTCAGGAAGGGTGCAGTTGAATATTCAGAACAAGCAAACCCAGCCAAGGAATGGCGATAATAGGAATAAGAAGCAGGATCAGAACCATGGCCCGCGACGTAGGGTGCAAATGTTTGAAAGCTATACACCACTGAATACGACATTGGAAAACGTATATCTACAAACCTGTAATGCGATGCAATATAAGAAGCCGACTCCGAAATTATCATCGGAGAAACAAATTCAAACAGGGAAGTTTTGTAGATTTCACGAAAGCTATGGACACAACACTAATGACTGCAGGCATCTGCAAGACCTTATTGAAAAACTAATCAGAGAGAGGAAGTTGGATCAATTTGTGCGAGCACCACAAACCGGTGGTGTGGACCCGTCAAACCAAAATCGTGCGCAGAACCAAGAAAGACAGGAAGAGCCCGCTCGTACAAGCGGAAGGTTGGTCATAAATACAGTCAGTGGTGGCCCTCATCCAGTGGATCGAAGTTGGAGGGAAATGGAATCATACGCCAATTCGATCAGGCACGTAAGTTTTGAAAGATGTAGCACACTTGATGAAGGGGCTCCGGCTAAACAACAGAAGACGATGACGGATGATATCGTATTTAGAAACCGAGATGCTGACAAAGTCGAAGCCCCGACCATAGACCCACTGGTCATATCCGCACAGGTTGGTCCTGCTTGGATGAAGAGGATCCTGGTAGACAGTGGAAGCTCAGTAAACATCTTGTTTAAAGAGGCATATGATCAGATGAAGATGGAAGCTAAAGATCTAAAGCCTTGTCAATGTAGGATCCACGGCTTCGATGGAAGTGCTAATATACCCACCGGGATGGTAGAATTGCCAGTAGAATTGGGAAACGGAGAACGCCGTAGAGTCCGAATGTTACAGTTTGTTGTCCTGGATATCCATTCACCCTATAATGCCTATTTGGGCCGACCAGCCCTTGCAGAATTTAGGGCAGCAATTGCCCCGTGGTGTTTGACTCTAAAGTTCCCTACTGACCACGGGATTGGGGTCATTCAAGGGGACCAGGCTGCCGGGAGAGCCTGTTATGTTGCTGAACTACGAGAAGCGCAAAGGAAGGAGAAAGGAAAGGGCGTGGGGGAATCTCTCCGCGTCCGCTTTGCCGACGATTGACAATTAGCGCCTGGGCCTCGGCCCGGGCACCACGACCAATTACAGAAGGATCTTGACCCTCGAGACACTGAAGATAATGACGAATCCAAGGAAAGTCAAGCTTCTCCAGCCGAGCTGACGATCGAGGTTCCAATTGATGACAATAACGATTCGAAAATATTGAAAATTGGGTCTCAACTAAACCTACAAGCACAACAGGAATTGGTCGAATTTCTCCAAGAGAATCTAGACGTATTCGCCTGGACGCACTCCGATATGTGTGGAATCTCATCGAACATCGCGAGCCATACCTTAAATATTGACCCGCGATACATCCCGGTCAAGCAAAAGAGACGCGGTATGGATCCAGAGAGATCTGCCGCCCTCAAAGAAGAAGTCGATAAGTTGGAGACGAATGGGTTTATCCGAGATGCTTTATACCCGGAATGGGTATCCAATCCTGTACTTGTCCGCAAACCGAATGGAAAATGGAGAACGTGCGTCGACTACTCTGACTTAAATAAGGCTTGTCCAAAAGACAGTTTTCCACTTCCTCGAATCGATCAACTTGTGGATTCGACGGCCGGACACGAATTATTGTCTTTCATGGATGCTTGCTCCGGGTACAATCAGATACCCATGCATGTGCCCGATCAAGAGCATACAAGCTTCGTAACTGACCTAGGACTATACTGCTACATGGTCATGCCTTTTGGTTTAAAGAATGCCGGAGCAACTTACCAACGCTTAGTCAACCGGATGTTTGCCGATCAGATCGGGAAAACCATGGAGGTTTATGTGGATGACATGTTGGTAAAATCACGATACTCCATTGATCATGTCAAGGACTTGGAGTCAATGTTCAATGTCCTCCGGAGATATGGGATGAAGCTAAATCCGTTAAAATGTCATTTTGGGGTTGCTTCCGGAAAGTTCCTTGGATTCATCGTCAACGCCCGGGGAATAGAGGCCAACCCCGAGAAGATCTGGGCAATTAGGAATCTTCAAACCCCGAGGACCAAAAAACAGGTTCAGAGTCTCAACGGAAAGGTTGCAGCGCTGAGCAGGTTCATCTCGAAATCAACGGATAAATGCATACCATTTTTCGATCTGATCCGAAAAGGGAAACAAAACTTCGAATGGACTACGGAATGTGAGGGCCCGTTTCGATCGCTAATCCAGCATCTTTCCACACTACCGATTCTTTCAAAACCTGTTGATCACGAGCAATTATACCTTTATCTGGCTGTATCTGAAAACGCTGTTAGTGCTGCATTGGTTCGAGAGGAAGACCGAACACAAAAACCAGTCTATTACGTCAGTAAACGATTAACCGGGGCCGAGAGAAATTATCCAAGGCTAGAAAAGTTGGCATACTGCCTAGTTATCGCCTCGAGGAAGCTCCGTCCATATTTTCAGGCTCACCCTATCATTGTATACACCGACCAACCGTTACGACAGGTCCTCACACGACCTGAGACGTCTGGCAGGTTACTAAAGTGGAACATTGAGCTGAGTCAATTCGACATCGCATATGTTCCAAGGAGAGCCATAAACGGTCAAGTCTTAGCAGATTTCATTGCCGAATTCACTGTTCCTGAAGACTTACCCAAAACTAGTGACTCCCCCGAAGATATATGGAAACTATACACTGATGGCGCATCCAACGATCGATGCTCGGGCGCAGGGATTGTGCTTGAGACCCCCGAGGGCCGATCCATCTGCTACGCCTTAAAGTTTGATTTTCGGGCAACCAACAACGAAGCTGAATACGAAGCCTTGCTCACCGGGTTGAAGTTGGCCCGAGACCTGAAAATTATCGCTGTGGAAATCTACTGTGATTCCCAGTTGGTGGTATGTCAAGTTCGGGGTGAATATCAGGCCAAGGATCGAAGGCTAGCCGCTTATCTAGCCCGGGTCCGAGCAATACTGGATCAGTTTGATTATTATACCATTTTCTACATACCCCGAGAGCACAATCAGAAAGCCGATTCATTGGCAAAGCTGGCAAGTACAGACGAAGCTCAACACTTGGGACTCGTCCCTGTCGAGACATTATCCTTTCCGAGCATTGATCGAACGGAGAATGAATTCACATTAGAAGCTACCTCCGAGAAGGAATCATGGATGACTCCCTACCAAGATTATATTAAGCATGGCACACTGCCCGAACGACGAAGTGAAAGAAGACAGATTCTTTGAAAGGTGTCACGATTTGTCATTCAAGACGGAGTTATGTATCGGAGAGGTTACTCTGTTCCTCTCCTCCGGTGTATCGCGCATAACGAAATCAAGCGAGTGTTGCGTGAGGTGCACGAAGGAGAATGTGGCGATCACACTGGGGGGCAAGCGCTTGCCAAGAAAATACTTCGATACGGATATTACTGGCCTACCGTTAACCGCAATGCTATGGATTATGCCAAGAGATGTGATAAATGCCAGAGACACGCTCGGATCCCTAGAGCCCCGCCTTCTAAAATAACCCAAATGGTCAGCCCGTGGCCATTTGCAATGTGGGGAATGGATATAATCGGTGCATTGCCTTTAGCTAAAGGGGGTGCAAAGTACGCCATAGTTGCGGTTGATTACTTCACCAAATGGGCTGAGGCTGAGCCCCTTGCAACGATAACAACAAAAAAGGTGATCAACTTCGTGGTGCGCAACATCATCTGCCGGTTTGGTCTCCCGCATACTATTATCACCGATAATGGAGCCCAATTCGACAGTACTGAATTCAGGGATTTCTGTCTGCGATTTCACATCCATAAGAGATTCTCAGCAGTAGCGCACCCACAAGCAAACGGTCAGGTCGAGGCCGTCAATAAGGTTATCAAGTCTATATTGAAGAAAAGATTGGAGAAAGCCGGGGGCAAATGGGTCGATGAACTACCAATGGCTCTGTGGGCATACAGAACAACTCACAAAACTGCGACCGGACACACCCCTTTTTCTCTATCCTATGGCTCCGAAGCAGTTATCCCGGTCGAAATGGAAGTTCACTCTCACCGTGTGACATACTACGACCCGAAAACGAATGCTATATTACTTGCTGAATCCCTAGATCTGCTTGATGAGAAACATGAAGAAGCCGACGTGAGGGCAGCTGCATATCGAAGTCGAGTCGCTCGAATATACAACGCCAAGGTCCGCCCACGGACTTTTGAATCCGGCGACCTGGTACTCAAAAGAATTTACCCGGTTCCTTCGCACATGAACCCAAATTGGGAAGGGCCGTATATGATTTCACAAAAACTCAGAGATGGCACGTTCAAGTTATCGACCGTTGATGGTCTCACTTTACCAAGAGCTTGGAATAGCGGAAGCCTCCGTCCCTACTACACCTAACAGGCTTTATTTGTCTTTCTATCAATTTCTTCCTTAGCATTTTGTTTTTTGCATTTTGAAATTTGAACTTGTAATAAGGCAACTGATGTTGTCATGCTTCTTTTGTTTCAGCAATAAAACGCCATCTCTTCGAGCCAAAAGTTGTGATTCACTGAAAATAGCACATAATATCACATTGCACGAAGAGCTAAATTCCATCACACGGTGGGATTTATCAAAATAGGGAGTAACTGTGATACGACCAGTCACTTACTAAATAAGACCCGAGCTCGGGGGCAAAACACAATACCAGCATTCACAGGGATTGATACACGACAATCCTTTTACTAACTCCAACTTCCCAGAGTGTGAATTGGAGTATAAAACATCCAATAAATCGTTCCCAGAGTGCGAACGGACTCCAACTTCCCAGAGTGTGAATTGGAGTATAAAACATCCAGTAAATCGTTCCCAGAGCGCGAACGGACTCCAACTTCCCAAAGTGTGGATTGGAGTATAAAACATCCAATAAGTCGTTCCCAGAGCGCGAACGGACTCCAACTTCCCAGAGTGTGAATTGGAGTATAAAACATCCAATAAATCGTTCCCAGAGTGCGAACGGACTCCAACTTCCCAGAGTGTGAATTAGAGTATGAAACATCCAATAAGTCGTTCCCAGAGCGCGAACGGACTCCAACTTCCCAGAGTGTGAATAGGAGTATAAAACATCCAATAAGTTGTTTCCAGAGCGCGAAAGGACTCCAACTTCCCAGAGTACGAATTGGAGTATAAACATCTAATCCAGATTCCCGAAGCATGAATCAAAGTACAAGTAACAATTCGAAGTTCCCGAAATACGGGCCGAGATATCAATATCGACTCCCAATTCCCATAGCGTGGAATGGAGTGTAAACATCGATAACCCTCAGATTCCTGGAATGCAGGACAGATTATCAATCTCAAATTGTCATGAATCCCCAGAAGGGGGGGGCATGTGTTCAGGGCTTGCAATAAGCGCAATCAGCCGCCAGAATATGAGTATTATTCCCCGCAACTAAGGGGCAAAAAGATGGGTGCTAATCGCTGGCTTAAGTAATAATATACTCAGAATCCAACTCATTCATTAAATCACGACACGAAGCTATATAAATACTGAGCGGATACAACACAAATACTGCAAGGCATTCAGGTAAGAAGAAAAGTGTAACTTCCCATTTCATTAACCAACAAAAACAAGTTTGATTACATGGCAAGTAAAGATGTTTCAATTAAGTGGAGGCCGCATCCGTACATACACATGGCCCAAGAAAGAACAAAAGAAGAGGCAAAAGAATTGTTATCCGTAAATCTCACGACAAAGCGAGGGGCTCACTCTTTCTTCCTCTGGTGTTTCTTCCTCGGAGTCGAGCCGCTAGACCCACTGCCTGGCTTCCTACGAGACTTTTTGCCTTTCTTTGGAACATCCTCCGGTTCCGGCATGATATCAACATCTTCCTCAGAACTGGAAGGGATGGAGATCCTTTTATAAGGACGAACCGGGGGCATGGGAGCAATAACAGATACTTGTTCAGCAACGCTCGAGACGGTTACTGTGCCACCAGGAGAAATCATCATTAGAGAAGATAAGCTTGAAGGAACGGCGTCACCACCGGGACCAACTGTCACTGTCTTGGCCATCTCGGCACTTATCTCTGCTAAAATCTCCTCCTCTCGAGACAGTTGAGCTGCGCTAGGTACGCCAGTGGTCATCACGATCGAACTAGAAACTGGGGCAGCTCCGCTCGTCACAAAAGAGAGGTCGGGCATGGGGTCAAGAGGATGACCAAATAGCTATTCAAACATTTGAACATCGAATGACATTGAGCCTCCCTCTCCCATATCACCAACCATGGCGGCAGTTGAAATCGCCTCGGTGACAATAACTCCACGTGTAGGATGTAAAGCCGAAGGGACAGGGGGCACGGGTGCAACACTCTCGGTCACTAAACAACCAAAATTAGAGCTATCAGACCAAGAAATTCCCTCGAAAATCAATGTTTTAAGACGTAAAGGGAAATACCTACTTTACCTTGCCTTGGAGCTTGAACAAGCTCGGGGACGAGCGTCTTGCCCGAAGACAGTTCCGGTTGGTCCGGATTGTAGGCGGGAATAGCTTGTGAATCAACCACGGCAGTAGCTTCGGGTGAAGTCGAAACAGGGACTTCAGTATTCTCGCTATGGTGCACGATACCCGAACCTTCGCCAACCTCCGTTTGATGGACGACAAGTCTTTCTTTTTCAACAGAAATGATTGCTTCACGAAGGGTCCTCCTCTCATCCTCGCTGAGCAGACGTGACTCAAGCTCAAACTCATCTAATACCGAATCCGGACAAGACATCCTCTTGTTTTCCACTAATTTCTTCCAAGCATTGTAGAGAGGCATCGAGTAATCCCCTAGCCAGGAGAGATTTCTATGCTCCAATACATTGGCATTATATGTGTCCAAAAGATCGTCGAATTCGGCCTCCATCTTGAACCTCTCTGCTTGGACTCTCTCCTCCAACTTCGATTCAACCTCCTTAACCCTTGCAATTGCCGCATCGCGCTCGGCCCGAAAAGATACAGCCTGCTCACACGCCTCTTGCGCAGCCACGTTCGCGTCGTCTTTTTCCTTATTCATGTCAGCGAACCTAGCCTTTAGCTCCTCTAGTTCCTTCACTGCCGCATCCCGCTCAGATTCAACGTTCTTGTATCGATGGCCTAAGTCTTCAACTAAAGTACAATGTGCCTGTTGCATTTTCGCCATTTCAGCTAATGTCTCATCAACCTTCTGTAACGACTCGACCTCAGCCTTGCGGGAAGATTCCGCCTCAGATTGGAGTATGTCGACGATGCGACTCTTTTGAGCCAAGTCGGCCTCTAGCTTCTCAATGATTTGGGCCCGGTCGAAGGCAGCTTTGGAAGCCTTAACAGCCGCTTTGTACCATTCTTTGTACTGAGCAAAAAAGTCACGGGTGTAGTTGAGCGCCGAAGTCGCGGCATCATCGGGAATTCTTTTAAGATTGGGAGGAAAAATACAAGCATCAAAGCAAATCTCTGGAAAATCTTTCCTCAGTTGTGCAAGCCTGATGGCCCCTTCGCCAGAAGACTCAATAAGGGTCTCCTCCCCAGACATAGACGTTGCGACCCCGGTTCGAGAATGATGTGGTTCAGGCCTCGAAACCTGCGAAGATGACTGATGTCGCAGAGACTCGGATGCCTGGACATGACTTCGGGATTGCGGAGGAGATCGAGATGGGGAGCGATGCCTACGATCTCTGTCTGATCGTTCCTGGCTGGAGTTACCACGGCGATGATCCTTTGCATAATACACCTGGCCATATTGCCTCCGGTCACGATCACGATCGGGGCCTCCACGACGAGATTCATAATAGGTTGAGGGGTGATGCACTCTCCGGAGTTTGTCCAATGTAGTCTGACGACCCGCCATGTTACCTAGAAAAGAGATACAGTTCAGTTAAGTACCAGGAAAAATCAATAGGGCGAGTGAAGCAGTCATGTAGTGTCATGAGAGTGTATGGAAATGTGCAAAGCCCCCGACCAACCAGAGGTTTCGACTGCACTAATGGGTAAAAGCCCGCTTATGTCTAACGCTTCCCGGAGCTCAACCAACCCGGACTTGTGATAAAGAGAAACGCATTCCGGGATGGGAACGTCATCCAGTCCTGTGAAAATGTTTCCTGATTGACAAAGAGCGGAGTCAGAAGAAATAATTCCAGGAATCAAGCGAGACACGATTACAGACTTCCGTCTCGCAAATTTAGGAACAACGGCCTTGCCTTTCCGCTTTTTTCCTGCTTGGGGAAAATCAGCCGCTAGCTCGGTGTCAGTAGGCGTCCTCTCATCATCGCCCATTCCTCTTATCGCTACACCGGTCCTCTTCTTTGCCTTCGGAGCCGATTTCACAAACCCTTCAACGACAATACTCTGGTTCGTCTCAATTAAGCCCAGCGTCCTTAAGTTATCATCGGTTAAGACCAAGTCAATGTGCCGCAGGTCACTCGGAACCTCTTGTAGACTTCGGATGACGTTTCTGTATCGACCACCGTCTGGCCTTGATATGATAGCTGCAAGAAAAAACACCTGATGTCAGTTCAAGTGTTGACAATGACCATTAAAGAAGGCTAACATGATTTACGATACTTACGTCTGGACAGCCATCGCCTAGCGAATCCTGGGGGGCATCGGACAAAGAACCATTCATTCTTAAAGTAACTGAGTCTGGTCCAGGCTCCCGTCACAATCTGGCAGTTTCTAACTGCCTCTAGAAAGGTGAACGATGGACTATCACCCCTGCTCTTGAAGTTGAATATATGTCTAATCTCAGCTGGCCTAGGCGGACGAAAAAGGCGGTCCATGAATAAGATGAAAACACTGTTCAGTAACGCGTGTCCGTTGGGGTGAAGTTGTGCGGGAGCGATTCCAATGAACGATAGCATCTCCCTGATATATTGGTTAAACGGGGGGAGAGTTCCAGCCGCACAAGCGTGGCGATAAAAAGCAGTATAGCCCTCGGGTGGATTGTGAGGCCTATCATCAACTCCCGGTAGCAAAACATCATCCGGGGATAAGCTATGCTTCGAACATATCCGACCCAATAATGCTCTAGAAATATTAGATCGGACGGAATCTATGGGATCCTCGATAAGTAAGGCCTCCGGCAATTCGTCCGGAGCAGGATCTATTACTTCAGGAATGATCTCTGGAATTTCTAACATCAGAGGAGGCAGGCTTTGTAACTCTTGTTGTTCAGAACCCGAAGACTCCATAACTAACTAACTCACGAAAAAGCAGCGTTAAAAACGAAGAAAGCCTGTATGTTCCCCGGTGTGAAGCATATGGATGTGCCGTGCAGTGCAAATACATAACTAAAACAAATTTTACAAGAGTAAAACGCGGTGTCTGAACGACTAGGCTTTTGAATCAGAGAACGAAAACGACCGTCATCACTGACCGTCGCTTTCGCGTCCCTCGGATACTACTGACCAATTCAAGTATAAATTCGTTACATGTGTTTAAGTCACGGTGCCATCGACGAGCTCAAAAAGACAGGTCAGGTCAACTTTGATCATGCGAAGGACAAAGCTCGTCGGAATCAAATATGCTAAAAATTTAGTGAGTTCGTTAAAGTTCGATTTAAAAGTGGTCGTAGTTCAGGTATTGGAACGAATCGATGAGATGGAAGTTCCAGAAGCAAGAACGTTCGAATCGATCGACTCGATTCGACACGAGTCAGATCGGTGAACCTCGAATCAGCGCAGTTCGAACCCATGGAGCCCCACCTGACTTCGAATCCATCAAAGTCGGGCTCCTTCGAATCCATCAAGAGCGGTTCGAATCCACGGAGCCCCACCTGACTTCGAATCCATCGAAATCGTGCTCCTTCGAATCCATCAAGAGCGGTTCGAATCCACGGAGTCCCACCTAGCTTCGAATCCATCGGAGTTGAACTCCTTCGAATCGATGAACGTATCATTGCTTCGAATCGATCAGTAGTGAGCTCCTTCGAATCGATCAGAATGCCACTGTTTCGAATCCATCACCGCACGCCTTTTTTGTTGTGTTCTCCTGCAATCATCGGTTCGAAGCTACGCATTCGAAACCAACTCAAAGCGCGCACCCCTGATCGATACGGCTCAAAGGTTTGCATTCCTCAGTTCCATGGAGTCGGCCTACTTCGTTCAAACCTCGTCACTCTCCAAAAATTTCCAGAAGAAGGGGTTGAATCAATGCCAAAAAAGATTAATCTATCATTCTCAAAACCGAATCGACCCCTTGATTACCTGATTTAGTTTGATTACAAATGGAAGCTAGAAGGAATTTGGTCGATTCGTGAAAAAGCACGTTTGATTTGGCTCTGGGAAATCGATTCGGAGAAGCAGCTAAAGCAATGGTAAAAGGTAAAAAGTGAAAATGAAGTCAACCTCATGTATTTATACGGATTCCAAGAGAGATTGGTGTCACTTCGACTCCCATCGATTCGAACGACCACTTTCGAATCCATCCCAGTTTCGAATCCATCAGAGTCTTCGAACCCATCACTGATTCGAATCCGTCTAAGTTTCGAATCCACTGGAAACTTCGAATCCATCTAAGTTTCGAATCCACTGGAAACTTCGAATCCATCTAAGTTTCGAATCCGCTGGAAACTTCGAATCCATCTAAGTTTCGAATCCGCTGGAAACTTCGAATCCATCCAAGTTTCGAATCCATCAAGGGCTTCGAGTCCATCAGATTCCTTGAATCCATCACTGATTCGAATCCATCTAAGCTTCGAATCCATCAGGAGTTTCGAATCCTTCTAAGCTTCGAACC
This sequence comes from Allium cepa, assembly GCA_030765085.1. Lineage (NCBI taxonomy): Eukaryota > Viridiplantae > Streptophyta > Magnoliopsida > Asparagales > Amaryllidaceae > Allium > Allium cepa. The sequence goes on from CM060938.1 coordinate 685,449,090, forward strand.
CATCAAAAACCACTAATTAACAACACTTTGGCTTGAATCTAAAATCGATTCAGGAGAAAACCGGGACGGAGTTCGGCAGCAAACAAAGACCGACATGACTCATGGACACACGACGTTAATAAGGGCGGAGCTAATGTATGTACACACATAACGAACTAATGTTCGATTTTGAACATTCGCAGGGATCAAATATTTACCCTGTTATAGCAACGACAGCCAACGATTAGGCAATCACACAGTAATCAATCATATCAAGGCAAGGTTACGGCAATACGGTATATGAGTCTCGACGAAAAGGGAGCAATAATCTTCAGAATAAAATGGCGACTATTCGAAGCACGTCATGTTCCCACAAGACGTACTTTGGGGGGCAAAATGTTATCCCGCTTTTTGGACGAAAGCCGTGATACCAAAAGGTTGGTCAAAGACAGGAGACAGTTCGCCTCAGAGATTGATCGTACTTCAGTCCGCTATGGATATCAATGAATTCTGTCCGAGTCCGGATTGGGCCACAATTGATAGGGCATAACAAAAAGACCATAGAAGCCACCGATTCAAATTTCAAGACTATCCGAGGTCATATGCTCAAGATATGATGGATTCAAGTTAAGAAGGTGCACGTTGCTCGGTCCGAACCCATCATGATTCAAACCCATCATGATTCTAACCCATCGCGTTCGAACCCATCGCGTTCGAACCCATCGTGTTCGAAACCATCCGTTTCGAACCCATCAGCCAACGCCTTCCTTCGAATCCATCAAGCCAATTGGTACTTTGAATCCATCCATCAAACTTTGTATCCATCACCGCCTAAATACGCTTCGAATCGATGACAGCTTCGAATCGATGACAGCTTCGAATCCATCACAAGCTTCGGGTCCATCACAGCTTCGAATCCATGCTGTCCTCGAACCCTACACGTTAAAAACAACTTCGAATCGATCTGGAGCCATCGATTCGAAGCGTCACCGCCCCCTCATACAACAGGTTCGATTCGAACCTATGGGTTCGAACCATATGGATTCGAAACATATGGATTCGAACCTAAGGGTTCGAACCATATGGATTCAAAACTTATGGATTCGAATGACCCAGAGGATCGATTCGAACTAACCAGCGTACCGAGATGCCTCATCTCGAATCGATCATAACTCCCAATCTACTGATCCAAATCCCATGAAATTTTTACAGAAGTTTGTCTACATGACGAAGAACGTCCACGCCAAGTTTCATCGCAATTGGACGATTTTTTGATCGATTCGAAGTTCACTTCGAATCGATCCCAAACTGGGCACGCACTTCAAGAACTCGGGCCTATGGGTCCCCCGTCACGTGCCAACCAGTCTCTCCATGATTTAGGCGGGATTTTGGCCTTCCACACCTATAAATAGAGCTCCCTGGTCATTCAGAAGGGGGGTCAGAGAATTTGGGGAAGAAGAACAAGTCTAAACGCTGTCAGAATCACTCCATGCTGTCTCAATTGCTGTCAATTTGGAATTTAAGTCCATTTCCTGCTGTAATTTGCTGAAAAGCACTTGTAACCTTCAAGTATTAAGAAATAAAGTGAAAAAACTTCATAGTGGACGTAGGCGCATAGCCGAACCACTCTAAATCCTTGTCTTCTGCGCAATTTATTTTTCTGTGACTTGGAGTTTTTGTTAGATAGTCCCTCTTTCCAATTCAAGTTCTTTATTTACTATCTCTTCAAAAACTTCCGAAGGGTGTTTGCCCATTTTTGGTGCAAACAGAAACATGTTCTCCTTGGGTTACGAATGGGTCAAAACACCTAAAAGGCTTTGTTGTAAATGGTCCTCTTCGAAAGCTTCTGCCTAGACAAATTCGGAACCTTATGCTTTCTTGGTAGTAAATGTGCAGTTCTTCCGTCATAGGTGAGAGCGGGCCTAACCGTTTCGAATGGCTATATATGCTTTCGAAAGGGCTGATTTGTTTGAACATACTTCTAGCGGATGTGAGTGAATGCGAAGCCAAGCCGTTTTGAATGGTTTGGTGCAAGATGTAAAAGGTCTGCTATTCACTGCCCTACAATGGTGTCCTTTGATCACTATGAGACCATTTTACATGTTTGATATTGCCTTCGAAAGGTAGCCTTTGACCTCGTTGAAAGCTTTTTGCTTACTCCATTGAAACGTCATCTTGGCCTCTTTGAAAGGTGCTGCGAGCGCTTTCGTTTTCTTATCGAAACTATGTTTAAATTGACCGTTCTGGTGCTTTTTGGTTATTATTGACGCTCTCGCTTCTTCTTTCATATTTCATCCTTGAGAATATTTTATGGATAATAGTTTTGACCTTGTCGAAAGTAGGAGTCATGAGTGTTTATGTTTGGATTAGGAATCGAAGTTCAAAGAGGATTGGGGTAGGGTTTCGACCTTGTCAAAAGTAGAAGTCCTGTAAAAGTTGGCCGGAAGCCAATAATTGGAGTTACTTGAATATGCAAGGGTTTTGATCAAGTCGAAAGAGACCTTTCGATGTGGTCGACACTTGGAAAAACATGATTATTTTTTATAATAAAGCTTTGAAACAACTAAGTAATCAAGAATACAAGGGCCTTCACTTTCTCAGCTCAAAGAAGTCTTTATTTCTCAGTTACCCCTATTCAATTTATTAATTAGGGTTTACAGTTTTTAGAATTTAGAAAATACAAGTATAGAATGACTGAGTTTGAATCTCTAAAACTAGACCCCTTGGATCTAATTTATAGGTGTAGGTCAACACTTTTCGACCCAATGCTTCTGACCTGGTCGAAAGGTGTCTTTAGAAGTGTCTTTTGAATGCTTTTGCCTTTGTCGAAAGGGATGATCGCACCTTTCTTTTCTATGTTGTTTTTTAGGAGCTTTTGACTCTGTCGATAGGCTTTATCTAGTGGTTTCGTAGATGTTGCAATATTAATGGTTTCGACTATGTTAGTTGCTTCTAAACCTTTTAATGTGACTTGATGCGGAACCTTCTAGATGATAATGGCTTCGATCAGTTCTAAAGGCTTGGTTTGGCTTTTGAAATGTTGTTCCAACCATGCATGCTTCTAAGTGGTTTGAGTGAAGGCAAAACCTGTAACGACCTGGGATTTTCAACATCCCGAATTGTGAATATTAATTCCTAATATTCAATAATACAATATTTTAATTAATAGAAATCCCCGTTAAACAACATTTGATAATCATATACAATATTTCAAACCAATATGAAATCGAAATTTCCCGATCTTTAATTATAGAACCGAAGATTGATTAAATAGTAATTTCCAATATATGTATATGTATATTTAGGACAACAAAATAATATATATATATATATATATATATATATATATATATATATATATATTGGAAAAAAATAGGGAATTGATTTAATTGAAAATTTCTTATGTATACATTTTTACATATACGAACAATGGAATTTTATATGTATATATATACACATATTGGGAAGAGATTAATAGCAAATATATATAGATGAAGAAGCAAAAGAAAAATATTTTAAATAGAATTAACTTTGGGTTATGAACAATTTAATATATTTCAAATAAAAGAGTTTTAAGTTGAACTTTCCTAAAATGAATATATATACATCCTTGGGTTAGGAAGAATGTATATATGAGTTCAAAAAGGAAGGATTTATTGTATTTATAAATAAATAAAACATTTATACAAAGGAAAACTATATAATCCTGTAAGACATGTTAACAAAGAAATGTTTTGTTAAAAGTGTTATTTTATATCCTTAAATTAAAATAACAAAGTTTCCATTGTTTACTTTAAATTGTACAAAGGTATGTATATAACAATGTGTAAACATTAACATTTGTCTAAAACCATTTTTTCATAAGACTTGGCACAAGACATACATGTATATGTAAGTATAGGCATGTAAAGAAACCAAATACAAAAGGAAAATGAAAAGGCTAAATCAGCAAAGTAACAAGTAAAGTTTAAAACATTTGTTTGGTTAAATCAAAAACAAAATTAACCCATGTACATATTCATGTTTATTGTAAGGAGTATGCAGCCTAAGGCATGTAAGCAAATGGAGAACAACCCAGTATAAAAGCAAATATATATATGCATACACACAGGCATGGTTTGATTAAAAGAGGCAAAAACCAAAATATGCAAACTTAACCTCTTTTCATCTCAACATAATATCAATTCAAGTTATCCAATTCAAAACCATCTATCAGTGTACAAAGATTTGAAAAGCATATCGGACTTTTGAAAAAAATAATAATAACAAAAATAAATATTATATGTATACATTATTGTCGGGATGTAAGTGTATATATATAAGGAGGGTGTTAGCTTCAGTTTGAAGCCTGTAAGTAAGTAAAACTCTATAACAAAGGAAACTCTGTAACTAAAAAATGTGAGGAAAAAAAAGAGAAGAGGAAGAAACATCCTCTATTTAAAATCAAATTAAAGTAGAAAACAAGGATTCAAAGCAAGGTTTCAAGATTCTAGGTAGAAGATTTATAGTTTCAACTTGAAGTTTCGAGAATCAAAACGTGGAAGATGAGGGACTCTAAATTTAACCTGGGTGTATTTAACATTCTACTATGTTTATTTAACCGGAAAATATTTATACATGTCCTTTCTAAATCTTTAACTCGAATTCTATTACAAATTCGTAGGTAGTGTATACTAATGAAATGTTTATCTTCGAGCATAGAACATGTTAAAAATTGCTTGAAGCTCCATTATGCCTTAGATTGGGAGGAAATTTGAGTTTACAGTAAACCACCATAGTTTTGACAAATATCAATATCTTTAAAACATTTAGTCGTGTGCATAATCATGATCAGTTTGTGAAAACTGGATTTTTAGAAAAGGTTTCATGGTTTTTAGAAGTCTAGATCTCGAGAAATTCAAAGACGATCAGAATTGTTTAAAAAAATAAATTTCTGGCAAGGCGATCGACAAGAGAGGTGCGGCGTCTTCGAGGAGGGCCGGCAGGACGTAGCGAAAGGTTTCACCGAAGCCAAATGTTGATTTTGACCGTATTTTTGTTTGGTATAGTGGTTTTATGGTTTAAGTTATGCTGTGGGAAGAGGTGGAACGCATCGGTTTTGGGAAGAGCACGGGGGACCGAGTGGAGCCGGAGTTGGCATGGAGGAGGTGGAAAAGTGGAGATCTCAATGGTGGGGGCGACAGGCTTTGTAGCGGCGTGAAGTAGTCATGGAAGCATCATTTTCGGTCGCGACTTGATGACGTTACTGTGGTTCTCCTGGGCTCAGTCATTTTTGTCCATGGCGATCGGGGTGGATTTTTAGAGAAGGAGGTGGTCGGGTTTAAGGAGGCTAGCGGGTGAGTGGCCTCAGTTGGTCGATAGTGGGTCGGGCCTGCTCGTGCATGCGGTGCAAATTGTGCCTGGGTTGTTCTGCTCGGATTTTCAAGCGAAAGGAGGGTGTAGTTCGCCGTAGGCAATCGGTGGGATGAGTGCTTGATTTGGAGTTGATCGGTCCAGTTGTCGGGATGGTTCGAGCTCGAGGAGCAGAAGTGAGTATTGTTCAGAGAAACTGGAAGCAACGAATGAGAAAGTGAGAGAGGGAAGAAGGATAAGGGGAAATAGGTTAGTGTGGTTTGGTTAGTGCAATGATGGGTTCGGCACGTTTGAAATAAATGGAAATAATAAAGAAATTTATTTGTAAATGTTTTGAATTTTATAAATATAAAATGAATGGGAAAAATATATGACAACAAGATAATATAAAATGTAGATTGGATCGATTACAGTTTTTCAGAGAATAATGAAGGTCTTTGTAAGGTCTAAAAGGTAAAATTAGTTTATAAAAATATATTATACTTTGGTTAATTTTAAAGATGCGGCGACTAATGTTTACAAAACTGATTTACACGCATTATTGCAATGTGTTCGTATTGACGGATGTTTCGCCGTCGTAAGATCAACTGTCGGGCCGGAATAAATAATTTTTTACAGCAATTTGAAGGCGGACATAATTTGAGTGATAAATGTAAAAAAATATCGGCATTTGAATTCATATAGCCCATATTCTGAAGTGTTTTGCCTGATAAAAATAGTGACTGGTTAATTTAGTTTATGTACAACATTTAAACATCTGGTTAGCGAAAATAAACATCGTTCCGCTAATTATTTTAATTGAACCCTATTTGCAGAATAAGCCACCATTCTGCCGTTATCTCTGAATATATATATTTGTTGTGAATATTTACTAGCAGAAAATAAAAACCCTAATCTGCTATTTTATCCGCACATACATCTGTTTATTGGCCTGATAATTATATTGGACAGTATGATGTGAATTGATTTATGAAAACTTATTAATATGAACATCCGTATTTGTTATTCTGGGCTGTTATGAAGTTAAATGGTAGCTTTATTAAGTACCATTGGGACGGTTAAGCCTTCTTCTCTGATTTGGGTTGACTTTGAATCTGGATTTGTTTTAATGATAATTATTATTATTTAATGATGTTTTAAAGTTAACTAGCAAATATTTTGGAAATGATTTAAAGTAGTTAATTTATTATTCTTAAAAATATTTATAAAAAGTATTAGTTTCTGTTTAAAGTTATTAATTAACTAAATAAGAACTATTAGTTAGAGTAATTTATAGTGATTATATTAAAGGTAAATTTTTATTTTAGTGTAATTAGTATTAAAATATATTTATTTCAGGATAAATCATTTTAATACTAATGATGCTTTAAGAATAATATTTCACGTAGTAAACTTTTATACAGGAGTATTTTACTTAAATTAGAACTTGGAAAATCTGTACTAAAACTTTATAAGTGTTATTTTGGGAGGTTATTAAATAAAGATTATGGGAAGTAACGGTATACTATTGAGAAATGATCAATGGTTCGATACCACAATAATGCTTCCTAGGTCTACATTTTGAAAGGGTTTCTTCGAATATTTTGAAAAGAATGGTTTCATGAATATACTTATCTGATGAGATAAGCATATGCTGTTGATTAAGCTATTTTAATTTATTAGGATTTTAAATTAAATAAGGCTTAATGCATGCAATGGGAAATGAAACTTTGGTTGAATTAATTGTGTATTTGATAGTTAAATAGCCGACTAACAAAAAAAATCTAGACCCAATATAACTTTGGGAATATCTAGAAGAAACTCGGAAATTATATGGTACAGTTACCATTCGAAGTGTTATACTATACGTATAAACTCGTTCGTTTTCTAGGACAATGATAAGGAAATTCGTCCACTAATGGTTAGGAGGTGATCTCCGATCTTATTTTCGTTAGTGTATTTCCTAAAGAACCGGAGTTGAGTTTACTAGGAATTGTGAACGTTGTTTCGAGGAGACCGGGATCGGATAAGTTATCCAAAAACCACTTCGATCCAACGAGTACGTTTTCGTGATGAAGACAAGAGCTTGGAGTCCAAGATGTAGCAGTGAAGTGCAAGGGCTAATCGCTACTAGTCCTGAGGGTAATTCCAAAATGGATGTAGTAGGAATAGTGACTTCGGTTCCGTTCGGACCAGAAGCGGACTTGTATGGACGAATGCTATCAGACCATCGTTATTGAAGGACGATGAGTATTCTAAGTGAACGTGTTCTAAAAAGGTAACGCACAGCCTCAAGCCTCATCAACCAGGAATGGCTAAAACAGGGGAGGTGCAGCAAGGCTAAGTGGGTAGCACCAAATTAGGGTAAGGTCATCCCTGTCTAGAGTCCCTTGATCTCGACTGTGTGGGCGGTTGCTGATCCCAACCGTGGGGTGATCTTATTCGGTCTATCCTAGTAAAGGGTAAGTCGGTTTTTGATTAGCAGGAGATTAGAAGTGCTCCTCGATTCTTTGATCTAGGCCAAGTACTGTGACAGGTGCTACCCCAGTAGCCCTGCCATTGTATGAAACTCAATCTCCAATAAGCTCTCGTACGGTTTTGATTGTGCCCAACTATGCTGGAACGTGAGATGTAAGCATTTCAGCTATTTGAATAAGTATTTGTAATTAGACACTAGTATAATATCAGGGAATTTTGATATGAAATGTTTTGTTTATCGTAAGGTAAAAATCCGATAAGTTACATTATGGCATGGTCTTACGGGATACCTTTGATTTCAAAAGATTTTGAAACTTTAATAACTCAAATTGAATGTGTTTCTCATGCTGGTTTTACCAGACTGACCCGAGCGTGGTTTTTTTCCTATGTGCTTGGGTCAGACCGAGCATATTTATAGGTTTAGCTGGAAGACTGGAAGCTTCAAGAGAGGAGCTGGATTGATAGAGACGTATCAGCGTAGATGATTATATTTCATTGCATTTGGTAGTGTTTATCAACAATTGTAAGGGGAGATTGTTATAACTGTCCATGCTGAATAGGCGTATACTCTAATTGAAGTTCGTGTATGTTTTTAAAGCCACAATTTTGTTTCATATTATAGATTATTCGTTCCGCTGTGAGATTCTATGTTGTTCTATTTTCTTTCTGTCTTCTTTCTTTCTATCTTCTAACTTCTTTCTTTCTTTCACTATCTGCCATTCCATGAAATTTGGCTGATAAGTGTGGTTAAAATTCAGTTTAGATCTATACATAAAAAGTAGGTCGTGACATTGTGGTATCAGAGCATAAGTTTAGCGAATACCTAGGCATTGGTGGGGTTACTCATTAAAGATAGGGTCGGAAATACCCTAGAATGAGTCTGAGTGTATACATATGTATACGATAGGGCGTCTTTTTTAGTTATGTAAAAAATGATTTATATTGTGTTAATTGATTGGTTAAGCGGTATATGGATTCTGCTCAATACGAGTAGCTAATGTTACTTATAGGGGTCTCTAAACAGTTGAACAAGGCTAACAGACACAATATTGTTTTAAAGTGGTAGATGAAATAATTTACCTGAGGAATATTTTTATATAAAAGGCAAGATTTTCAAATATATAATAGTTTGAATTGTTATTTGATAAGTGATGATAATAATCATCTAGATTTTGAATGGTCATAGCCGTCAACTTTGAGTATCTTTCATTTTCCGGTCCTTTGACTTGAATAAGCCCTTAGAAATTGAGTCCTGTAGGATAGAAGCTTTGGGAAATTAGGATTTTTAGCAAATTTTATTCACAAGAGAAAATTGGACTAATTTTGTAGAAATATCATGGGAAAAACTTTTCGTAAGATAAAAGCATATTTTGTAGTAGCTGATTTATAAAAGGAGGTATTTAAGAATCAAAAACCTCTACTGACTTCCGAAAAGTGTTTAGAACAAATTTTTGAGGAAAATGATTGTTGGAAAATTTTGAATAGTAAGAATGAATAAAGAAAATATATTTGAAGTATGAACCCATATATGTACTCGTGAGCATATAGAAAATTTGAGACCTTAGGATCTCACTTTTGGTTTTGGTAATTGATTGTAGAGAACCCGTAGTATCAACAGAAAAGGAGCACTGGCTAAGGCAAGGAGGGGCTGCGATGATGATTTGGTCAGAAGGATTCAGACGAATCTTAGCAAGCCGTTAATATACAAGGAAGAGCGTATGGAACCTGTCGAGTAGCCACAGCCTCAGGAAGAAGACCCCAAGGAGGAAGCAGATGAGGAGCCCGGGAAAGAAGCCGAAGAAGACCCTGAGGAGGAATTCAACGTAGAAGAAGAATTTGAGGTCGAAGATGAGAAGTAGTTTGATGATGAGGAGGAATTTGAAGTGGAGGAAGATACTGAATCCGAGAATGATGACGCAGTCATTTGGGAGATGGGAGAGGTTGAAGAGGAGCAAGTTGTTGATGGGAATCACCACAAGAGAGAACCTAGTCCAGTGTTTGCATGGGTTCCAGACAACGATGTGGAGTCTATGGAATTGAAGGGACCCGAGGTGGAGGACTCTGATTGATGCCGCACGATCTACAATTCCTCAAGGGTTAAGACAACCATGAGTTAACATAGCTCTAGGTCGTGTGGAGGAAGCTTCGGGGATAGGTCGTTCGGAAATTTTAAGTCGTTGCCGACTTAAGGAACATTTCTCATGGCCTAAGGAAAAGACTCTAAGTTGTCCGCGACTTAACAAAGTAAAGGGGAACGAGTTAAAAAAAGGTCACAACCTAACCGATCTGAAGAAGAGGACCTACAACCTAAGTAAAGCCGCTCTGGAAGTTAACTCGTTACCGACCCAAGAGATAAGTCGCTTGAGTCTTGAGTCATTTATTTCTTAAGTCGTATCATTTTGGGGTCGTGTATGTGTGTGTTGTTTTGTTGAGTCATTCTGTTTTAGGTCGTACCTAATTGGGTCGGCCGTGTGATGTAAGTCGCTGTGTTTTCTTAGGTCGTAGGTCGTCGTGGATTTGAGTCGCGTGTTGTTAGGTCGCCAACGACCTAAGTTGAGTCGCGTTTGTTTTGAGTCGGTTCGTATATATGATAGGTCGCGTGAGGCCTGTATTATGATGTATTCTATTGTTAAGTCGTTAAACGTGTTAACCCGGGAATGTTTGTGATAGGTCGTTAACGACCTATGGTAGGTCAGTGGTGTTGTAATGTGCTGATAATGTTGTGATGTGTTCGTTTAAGTCGCAAGTGTTAGGTCATGGCTGACCTAAGTGTTAGTCCGTGGCCGACCTAAGTGTTGTCAAATGTTGAGTTGTGTGTGTGGGATGTAAACTCTATAAATAGCGGGGTTGAGTCATTTGTAAGGGTTGTTGATTTTTGAATAAAATTCTCTTTTGTTAGCTTTGTGCTTTTCAATTTAAATTGGTAGTTGAGTGTAATCTCCTATCTCCACTTTTGGTTATTCGAGTGCGCTCGAATCAACGATTGTTGAAGCCGATTCGCGGAATCAAGTGCGTTTGATCAACGCTTGAAGAATTGAAGATCTTCTCTCACGGTATCGTGCGCGATCAACGTGTCGAAGATAGCTAGAATTCGGTATCCTTGTGATCAACGAATTTGGGCATTTCAGTATCTTCAATCCATCGATTGCTACTTTCATCAATCCATATCGTTTTGTTAATAATCCGCTGTGTCAGTTTGGTATCAGAGCTACACTTAGCCAATCATAGCTAAGTCGATCTTGGAGCCAAAGTTCGAAGTTGTGTTCGTTGTGTTCATATTGAAGTTGCAACAAGATTGGAGCATTTGATCCATAGCCTTTTGGATCAAAGTGGGCAAAAGTGTTTGAATTTTTGGTGAGATTTTTGCGCGCCAAGTATTGAAGTGGTTTTGAGGCCGAGACAAGTTAAGCCGTGCATTGTTTGATTTGAGTTGAAGTATTTGTTGAAGTACTTGAGAGGTGTTCAATCATGCCACCAAGGAGAACTAATCGTCATCAAAATGTTGAAGCATTGTATAGAAAAGAAGAAGCCGAGCAAATGGAACAACGTATTAATGAGAAATTTGATGAAGGCATTGGAAAGTTAGAAAAGTTGATGAATGATTTGAATCAAAGTCAAAGGAGGAGATCACCAATCTCGAACCATGGAGGAAACCGAGTTTCGCCATTGGTTACGGAAGCGAGGAGGGTATCACCGCAATCTTGTAGAGAAAGAAGAGAAACATCAATTTCATCAAGGAGAGATCACCATGACTATGGATATGAAGAGAGAAGAACTCCACGTGAGTTTGAAGAAGAGCCATATAGAGATGAAGAGAGACATAGTAGAAGAGACATGCGTGATCAAAGGAATGTTGATGGTCGAGATCGATATGGACGTACATTTGATTTTGATGAATAGGGTGATAGAGCTAGCATTCATTATCGAGATCGAGACCAAGTTTGAAATTCATATCGGGATGTAGATGATGATCGTCGATGGGAATCGCGTATGAAAACAGAAATTCCAGAATTCAAGGGTGGAATGGTAGCTGAAGAACTTCTTGATTGGTTGTCTAATGTTGAAGAGATCTTTGATTTCAAGGAAGTTCCTGAGCATAGAAGAGTGAAGTTAGTTGCTACAAGGTTGAGGGGAAGAGCTTTAGCATGGTGGCAGCAAACTAAACTTACAAGGGAGAGAATGGGAAAGTCGAAGATTGAATCATGGGAGAAGATGAAGAAGTTGATGAGAGCTACATTTTTACCGTACAATTATCAATCACTTATGTACCAGAGATTGCAGAATCTGAGGCAAGGAACGAAGTCAGTTAATGATTATGCAGATGAATTTTACCAACTCATTGCCAGAAACGATATTATGGAGACAGAAGAACAACTGACTGCTAGGTTTGTTGGAGGGCTGAGGATGCAGATCCAGGATATGGTTAATATGTTCGATCCAAGATCTGTTGCAGAAGCACATCAGAAGGCGTTGGCTTGGGAGAAGCAGGGAAGACGTGGAGGTGGTGTGTTTACTAATTCCAACAATCCAGTAAAGGGTGCCAATGGAAGTTCTAATGTTGCTAAACCTACCAGTAAACCAGTTGTGAAGGAGGCTGAGAAGGTGAAGGTTAACAGTGGTTTCAAGTGTTATAATTGCCAGAAGTTGGGTCACAAAAGTAATGAATGTCCGAAGCCGAAGAAGAGAGCAATGGTTGCAGAGATTGAAGAAGTGGATGTGGATGCAGAATGTTCTAATTCATTACCAGTTGAGGAGGAAGACTTATTGTCCGGAGATGAGGGTTGTAACCTTATGATGAGAAGATCTTGTCTTACACCAAAGCAAGAGGAAGATTCTAGTTGGTTGAGAAGCAATATTTTCCAGTCGACATGCACTATTTTGGGAAAAGTTTGCAAGTTCGTTATTGATGCTGGGAGTTGTGACAATATTATCTCTACTGAAGCAGTAAAGAAGTTGAACTTGAAAGCTGAGAAGCATCCTAAACCGTACAAGTTAGCATGGTTGAGGAAGGGTGGTGAAGTGAAGGTGTGTCGAAGAGCTTGTGTGAATTTTTCTATTGGAAAGAAGTACAAAGATGAAATATGGTATGACGTTGTAGACATGGATGTGTGTCATCTGTTGTTGGGCAGGCCATGGCAGTTTGATAGAGCAGTGCAACATGATGGTCGTGCTAATAGCTATAGTTTCATGTTCGAAGGTACTAAAATCACTTTAGTTCCCAAGAAGTAGCAACAAAAGGAAAGCAAGCTAGAGGAGATCGAAGAACTGAAAACTTTGCTATCTTTGAAGGAGTTTTTCAAGGAGGTTGAAGAGGAGCCTGAAGTCTTTTTGTTGATTGGGCGAGAGTGTAGTGAAGAGGTTGAAATTCTAGAAGAAGCGAAGCCAGTTTTGGAAGAATTTGAAGATGTATTTCCAGAAGAGTTGCCTAAAGAGTTACCACCACTGAGAGACATTCAACATCAAATAGATCTTGTTCCTGGAGCAGTTTTACCACATCGACCACATTATCGAATGAGTCCGAAGGAACATGAGGAGTTACGAAGGCAAGTGGAAGAGTTGTTAGAACATGGACGTGTTCAGGAAAGCTTGAGTCCTTGTGCAGTACCAGCATTGTTGGTGCCAAAGAAGGATGGAACATGGAGAATGTGTACCGATAGTAGATCTTTGAACAAGATTACTGTTCGTTCCTTTGCCAAGGTTGGATGACTTGCTAGATCAGCTGAGTGGGGCTACTATCTTTTCGAAGATTGATTTGAAGAGTGGTTATCATCAGATTCGAATTAGACCGGGAGACGAATGGAAGACCGCATTCAAGATGATGGAAGGTTTATATGAATGGTTGGTTATGCTGTTTGGTCTATCAAATGCACCAAGTACATTTATGAGGGTGATGAATCAAATTTTCAGACCGTACATTGGGAAGTTTGTTGTAGTTTACTTTGATGATATTCCGATTTATAGTGCGAGCACAGAGGAGCATGTAAAGCATTTGAGAAAGGTGTTAATTATTCTTCGTGAGGAACAATTTTATGCAGCTACGAAGAAATGTGTGTTCATGACTCGAAGTGTTTTATTTTTGGGATATGTTGTATCTGAGAAGGGAATCCAGGTGGACCAGAGTAAAGTTGAATCTATTAGGAATTGGCCACAACCGAGAACTATCACTGAAGTTAGAAGTTTTCATGGATTGGCATCATTCTACCGAAGATTCATTCCACACTTCAGTAGCGTGATGGCACCAGTTACTGATTGCATGAAGGGGAAACAATTTTCTTGGACAGAGGAAGCTGGGATTGCTTTTGAGAAGATCAAGGAACTGTTGAGGACAGCACCAATTCTTGTTTTGCCAGATTTTCAATTATTGTTTGAGCTACATACTGATGCATCAAAGGTTGGAATTGGGGGAGTCTTGAGTCAGAGTGGAAAACCCATTGCTTATTTCAGCGAGAAGCTATCAGGGGCAAAAAATTAGATACAGTACATACGATGTTGAGTTTTATGCCGTTGTGAAAGCTGTTAAACATTGGAGGCATTATCTATTTCAGAAAGAGTTTGTTCTTTACACTGATCATGAGGCGTTGAAACATTTGCAAGGACAGGATAAGATTTCAGCGAGACATGCATCATGGATTGCTTATTTGCAACAGTTTACTTTTGTTGTGAAGCACAAATCTGGGGTAACAAATCGTGTGGCTGATGCTTTGAGTGGGAGGAGTCATTTGTTGACTACAATGAAAGTTGAGGTGATGGGGTTTGAATTATTGCCAGAGTTGATTGACGAAGATCCTTACTTTGCAAAGTTCGTTGAGAAAGTTAAGGATGGAGATACTGATGAATTTATGATGGTTGATGGATTCTTGTTTAAAGGAAATCGATTATGTATTCCAGAGAGCAGTTTGAGATTGAAGATTATCAAAGAGTTGCACGAGGAAGGACATGTGGGCCGTGATCGTACATTGCATTTGATTTCTCAATCTTATTTTTGGCCGTCAATAAGGAAAGAGGTAGAGAGATTTGTGGAGAGATGTCATATCTGTCAGGTTTCGAAGGGAACGGCTATGAATGCGGGGTTATATATGCCATTACCCGTGCCTATTAAACCATGGGTTGATATTAGTATGGATTTTGTGTTGGGTTTGCCGAGAACTCAAAGGGGAAATGATTCTATATTTGTAGTGGTTGACAGATTTTCGAAGATGGCACATTTTATTGCCTGCAAGAAGACAGCGGATGCAGTTCGAGTGGCACAGTTATTCTTTAAGGAGGTGTATCGATTTCATGGTTTACCAGGATCTATTGTTTCTGATCGGGATATTAGATTTTTAAGCCATTTTTGGTTAACTTTGTGGAAGATGGTGGGAATGAAGTTGAACTTTAGCAGCGCTTATCATCCGCAAACGGATGGACAGACCGAAGATGTTAACAGATCGTTAGGAAATTTGTTGCGATGTCTTGTGAAGGACAATCTGAAAAGTTGGGATATGAAGTTATGCCAGGCAGAGTTTGCTCATAATCATGCAGTGAATCGTAGTACGGGATTCAGTCCATTTCAGATCGTATATTCAAGTTTGCCAACGGGACCGTTGGATTTGACAGTATTACCACAACCGAAGGGGACGGTTAAACGAGCTGCTGATTTTGTTGAAGGATTGACGGAATGTCATAAGATCGTTCAAGAACGATTGGAGAAGTCAAATGAGAAGTATAAGCGAACTGCAAATTTGAAGCGACGAAATGTTGAATTTAATGAAGGTGATTTGTTGTATGTTGTGTTAACGAAGGATCGTTTTCCAGTGGGCGCTTATAACAAGTTGAAAGCCAGAAAAATTGGTCCTGTCGAAGTTGTGAAACGAATTAATGAAAATGCTTATAAGTTGAAGCTGCTGGAGGATGTGTACACTTCTGACGTGTTCAATGTCAAGCATCTCGTACCATATTATGGAGATGAACCATCTGATGTAGGAGAATTTACAAATTCGAGGACGAATTTCTGTCAACCGGGGAAGGATGATGCAGCACGATCTACAATTCCTCATGGGTTAAGACGGCCACGAGTTAACATAGCTCTAGGTCGTGTGGAGGAAGCTTCGGAGATAGGTCGTTCGGAAATTTTAAGTCGTTGCCGACTTAAGGAACATTTCTCACGACCTAAGGAAAAGACTCTAAGTCGTCCGCGACTTAACAAAGTAAAGGGGAACGAGTTAAAAAAGGGTCACAACCTAACCGATCTGAAGAAGAGGAGCTACAACCTAAGTAAAGCCGCTCTGGAAGTTAACTCGTTACCGACCCAAGAGATAAGTTGCTTGAGTCTTGAGTCGTTTATTTCTTAAGTCGTATCATTTTGGGGTCGTGTATGTGTGTGTTGTTTTGTTGAGTCGTTCTGTTTTAGGTCGTACCTAATTGGGTCGGCCGTGTGATGTAAGTCGCTAGGTTTTCTTAGGTCGTAGGTCATCGTGGATTTGAGTCGCGTGTTGTTAGGTCGCCAACGACCTAAGTTGAGTCGCGTTTGTTTTGAGTCGGTTTATATATATGATAGGTCGCGTGAGGCCTGTATTATGATGTATTCTATTTGTTAAGTCGTTAAACGTGTTAACCCGGGAATGTTTGTGATAAGTCGTTAACGACCTATGGTAGGTCCGTAGTGTTGTAATGTGCTGATAATGTTGTGATGTGTTCTTTTAAGTCGCAAGTTTTAGGTCGTGGCCGACCTAAGTTTTAGGCCGTGGCCGACCTAAGTGTTGTCAAATGTTGAGTTGTGTGTGTGGGATGTAAACTCTATAAATAGCGGGGTTGAGTCATTTGTAAGGGTTGTTGATTTTTGAATAAAATTCTCTTTTGTTAGCTTTGTGCTTTCAATTTAAATTGGTAGTTGAGTGTAATCTCCTATCTCCACTTTCGGTTATTCGAGTGCGCTCGAATCAACGATTGTTGAAGCCGATTCGCGGAATCAAGTGCGCTTGATCAACGCTTGAAGAATTGAAGATCTTCTCTCACGGTATCGTGCACGATCAACGTGTCGAAGATAGCTAGAATTCGGTATCCTTGTGATCAACGAATTTGGGCATTTCAGTATTTCAATCCACCGATTGCTACTTTCATCGATCCATATCGTTTTGTTAATAATCCGCTGCGTCACAGATGGAGAGAGTCCATGGTGAGCGTTGGTTTGCGTCCCTAGATAGTGTATGCCTATTAGTCTATGCTAGTTGACCCTGAACGTCATGTTTGTTCAATTTTAATTCTGTAAAGCATATCTTTAATTATTTAGTCGAACGATACATATATGTGTGTGTATAGGTAAATGATGGTGACTCTTGTAGGAATATTCTAGCTAGTATTAGATATAACAGATATTTTGGTGTATATATGAAGTTATATGTATTAACTGGGGTAATATGGGTGTTCACTTATCCGTAAATAAATAGAAACTTGGTTAGTTTCACTAACCTAGTTGTGGAAATTTCGGGGACGAAATTCTTTTAAGGGGGAAGGAACGTAAAGACCCGGGAATTTTGACATCTCGAGTTGTGAATATTAATTTTTAATATTCAATAATGCAATATTTTAATTAATAGAAATCCCAGTTAAACAACATTTGATAATAATATATAATTTTTCACACCAATATGAAGTCGAAATTTCAAGAACTTTAATTATAAAACCGAAGATCGATTAAATAGGAATTGCCTATATATGTATATGTATATTCAGGACAACAAAATAATATATATATGTATATATATATATATATATTGGATAGAATAGGGAATTGATTTAATTGAAAGTTTCTTAACTACACATTTTTACATATACGAACAACAGAATTTATATGTGTATATATACATATTGGGAAGGGATTAGTAGCAAATAAATATAGATGAAGAAGCAAAAGAAAAATATTTTAAATAGAAATAACTTTGGCTTATGAACAATAAAATATATTTCAAATAAAAGAGTTTTAAGTTGAACTTTCCTAAAATGAATATATATATATATATATACTGGGTTAGGAAGAAGGTATATATGTGTAGATATAAGTTCAAAAAGGAAGTATTTATTGTATTTATGAAATAAACAAAACATTTATACAAAAGAAAACTATATAATCATATAAGACATGTTAATAAATAATTATTTTGTTAAAAGTGTTATTTTTTATCCTTATATTAAAATAAAAAAGTTTCCATTGTTTACATTAAATTGTATAAAGGTATGTATATAACAATGTGTAAACATTAACATTTGTCTAAAACCATTTTTTTATAAGCCTTGGCACAAGACATACATGTATTTGTAAGTGTAGGCTTGTAAAGAAACCAAGTAAAAAAGGAAAATGAAAAGGATAATCAGCACAGTAACAAGTAAAGTTTTGAACATTTGTTTGGTTAAATTAAAAACAAAAGTAACCATGTACATATTCATATTTACTGTAAGGAGTATGTAGCCTAAGGCATGTAAGAAAATGGATAAGAACCAGTATAAAAGAAAATACACACATACACACACACACTGGCATGGTCTGATCAAAAGAGGCAAAAACCAAAATATGCAAACTTAACCTCTTTTCATCTCAACATAATATCAATTCAAGTTATCCAATTCAAAACCATCTATCACTGTATAAATATTTGAACAGCATATCAGACTTTTGAAAAAAATATAATAATAACAAAAATAAATATTATATGTATACATTATTGTCGGGATGCAAGTGTATATATATAAGGAGGGCGTTAGCTTCAGTTTGATGCCTGTAAGTAAGTAAAACTGTATAACAAAGGAAACTCTGTAACTAAAAATTGTGAAATAAAAAAAAGAGAAGAGGAAGAATCATCCTCTATTTAAAACTAAATTAAAGCAGAAAACCAAGGATTCAAAGCAAGGTTTCATTTCTAGGTAGAAGATTTAAAGTTTCAACTTGAAGTTTCGAGAATCAATGTGGAAGGTGAGAGACTCTAAATTTAACCTGGAAGTATTTAACATTCTACTATGTTTATTTAACTGGAAAATATTTATACATAACCTTCTTTCAAAATTTATAACTCGAATTCTAGTACAAATTTGTAGGTAGTGTAAACTAATGAAATGTTTATGTTCGAGCATAGAACATGTTAAAAATTGCTTGAAGCTCTATCATGCAATAGATTGGGAGGAAATTTGAGTTTCCAGTAAACCACCATGGTTTTGACAACATATCAATATCTTTAAAACATTTAGTCGTGTAAATAATCGTGATCAGTTTGTGAAAATTGGATTTTAAAAAAAGGTTTCATGGTTTTTAGTAGTCTAGATCACGAGAAATTCAAAGATGATCGGAATTGTTTAAAAAAAAAATTCTGGCGAGGCACTCGACAAGGAGAGGTGCGGCGTGGTCGGGGAATGCTACGAGGACGTAACAAAAGGTTTCACCGAGGCCAAATGTTGATTTTGACCTTATTTCGGTTTGGCATAGGGGTTTTAGGGTTTAAGTTATGCTATGGGAAGAGGTGGAACACATCGGTTTTGGGAAGAGCACGGGGGACCGAGTGGAGCCGGAGTTGACATGGAGGAGGTGGAAAATGTGGGGATCTTGATGGTAGGGGCGGCAGGATTTGTAGCGTCGTGAAGTAGTTGTGGAAGCATCATTTCCGGTCGCGCCTTGATGACGTTCGCCTGGGCTCGGTCAATTTTGTCCTGGGCGATCGGGGTGAATTTTTAGGAAATGAGGTGGTCGGGTTTAAGGAGACGAGCGGGAGAGTGGCCTCGTTGGTCGATAGTGGGTCGGGCCTGCTCGTGCACGTGCACGCGGTGAACGTCGTGTCTGGGTTGTTCTGCTTGGATTTCCAGGCAAAGGGAAGGTGTAGTACGTCGTAGGCAATGGGTGGGATGAGTGCTTGATTTGGGGTAGATCGTTCCAGTTGTCGAGATGGTTCTAGCTCGAGGAGAAGATGTGAGTATTGTTCAGAGAAACTGGAAGCAAAGAATGAGAAAGTGAGAGGGGGAAGAAGGATAAGGGGAAACGGGTTGATGTGGTTTGGTTAATGCAATGATGGGCTTCAGCCCATTTGAAATAAATGGAAATAATAAAGAAATTTATTTCTAAATGATTTGAATTTTAAAATATAAAATGAATGGGAAAAATATATGATAACAAGATAATTTAAAATGAAGATTGGATCGGTTACAGTTTTTCAGAGAAATAATGAAGGTCTTTGTAAGATCTAAAAGGTGAAATTTATTTAAAATTATATATTATACTTTGGTTAATTTTAAAGACGTGGGGACTAATGTTTACAAAACTGATTTACACGTAGTGTTGCAAGGGATTCGTATTGACAGATGTTTCACCGTCGTATGGTCTGCTGTCGGGCCGGAATAAATAAATTTTTATAGCAATTTGAAAATGGACAGGATTTGAGTGATAAATGTAAAAACAATATCGGCATTTGAATTGATATAGGCCGTATTCTGAAGTGTTTTTCCTGATAAAAATAGTGACTGGTTAATTCAGTTTAAGTACTACATTTAAACATCTGGTTAGCGGAAATAAACACTGTTCCGCTAATTATTTTAATTGAACCCTTTTGGCAAAATAAATCACCAGTCTGCCATTATCTCTGAATATATATATTTGTTGTGAATATTTACTAGCAGAAAATAAAAACCTTGATCTTCTATTTTATTCGTACATACATCTGTTTATTGGCCTGATAATTATATTGGATAGTATGATGTGAATTGATCTATGAAAGCTGATTAATATGAACATCCGTATTTGTTATTCTGGGCTGTTATGATGTTAAATGGTAGCTTAATTAAGTACCGTTGGAACGATTAAGCCTTCTTCTCTGATTTGGGTTGACTTTGAACCTGGATTTGTTTTAAAGATATTTATTATTATTTAATGATGTTTCAAAGTTAACTGGCTAATATTTTGGAAATGATTTAAAGTAGTTAATTTATCATTCTTAAATTTTTTTATAAGAAGTATTTGTTTCTGTTTAAAGTTATAAATTATGTAAATAAGAACTATTAATTAAAGAGTAATGTATAGTGATTATACTAAAGGTAAATTTTTATTTTAGTGTAACTAGTATTAAAATATATTTATTCCAAGATAAATCTTTTTAATACTAAGGATGCTTTAAGAATAATATGTAATGTAGTAAACTTTTATAAAAGAGTATTTTACTTAAATTAAAACTTGGAAAAACTATACTAAAACTTTATAAGTGTTATTTTTGGATGTTATTAAATAAAGATTGCGGGAAGTAATGGTATACTAATTAGCTACGATCGATGGTACGATACCGCAGTAATGCTTCCCAGGTTTACATTTTGAAAGGGTTTCTTCAAATATTTTAGAAAGAATGTTTCGTTAATATACTTATCCGATGAGATAAGCATATGCTGTTGATTAAGCAATTTTAACTTATTAGGATTTTAAATTAAATAAGGCTTAATGAGTACAATGGGAAATTAAACTTTGGTTGAATTGATTGTGTATTTGATATTTAAATAATCGTCTATCAAAAAAATCTATACACATTATAACTTTGGGAATATCTAAAGGAAAATTGGGAATTATATGGTACAGTTACCGTTCGAGGCACTATACTGTACGTATAAACTCGTTCGTTCTCTAGGACAATGATAAGGAAATCCATCCATTAACGGTTAGGAGGTGATCTCCGATCTTATTTTCATCGGTGTATTTCCTAAGGAACCAGAGTTGAGTTTACCGTGAATTGCGAACGTTGTTTCGAAGAGACCGGGATCAGATAAGTTATCCGAAAACCACTTCGATCCAACATGTATGTTTTCATGATGAAGACAAGAGCTTGGAGGCGAAGATGGAGCAGTGAAGTGCAAGGGCTAATCGCTACTAGTCCTTAGGGTAATTCCAAAATGGATGTAGTAGGAATAGTGCCTTTGATTCCGTTCGTACCGAGAACGGACTTGTATGGACGTATGCTATCAGACCTTCGTCATTGGCGGACGACGAGCATTCTACGTAAATGTGTTCTAAAAAGGAAACGCATAGCCTCAAGCCTCACCAATCGGGAATGGCTGAAACAGGGGAGATGTAGCAAGGTTAAGTGGGTAGCACCCAATTAGGGTAAGGTCATCCTTGTCTAGAGTCCCTTGATCTCACTTGTGTGGACGGTTGCTGATCCTAACAGTAGGGTGATCTTATTCGGTCTATCCAGGTTAGGGGTAGGCTGGTCTTGTTCTGTAGGGGATCGGGAGTGGTCCTCGATATTCTGATCTAGGCCAGGTACTGTGATGGACGATACACCAGTAGCCTTGCCATTGTATGGAAACCAATCTCCAATAAGCGCCCATATGGTTTTGATTGTGCGCAACTATGCTGGAACTTGAGATGTAAGCATTTCAGCTATTTGAATAAGTATTTGTACTTAGACACTAGTATAATATCAGAGAATTTTGATATGAAATGTTTTGGTTATCGTAAAGTAAAAACCCGACATGTTTATTTGTGGCGTGGTCTTACGAGATACCTTCAATTTCAAAAGATTTTGAAACTTTAATAATTCAAGTTGAGTGTGTTTCTCACGCTGGTTTTACCGGATTGACCCGGGCGTGATTTTTTTCCAATGTGCTTGGGTCATATCGAGCATATTTCCAGGTTTAGCTGGAAGATTGGAAGCTTCAGGAGAGGTTCTGGATTGACAGAGATGTAACTACGTAGATGATTATATTTAGTTGCATTTGGTAGTGTTCATCAGCAATTGATTGGGTGATTGTTATAACCTTCGATGCTGAATGGGTGTATATTCTGATTGAAGTCTGTATATGTTATTAAAGCTACGGTTTTGTTTCATGTAAAGACTTGTTTTATATTATAGATTATTCATTCCGCTGTGAGATTCTGTGTTGTTCTATTTTCTTTCTATCTTCTTTCTATCTTCTACTTTCTTTCTTTCACTATCTGCCTTTCCGTGCAATTTGGCTGACAAGTGTGGTTAAAAGTCCGTTTAAATCTGTACATAAAAAATGGGTTGTGACAAAACCTTTGTTTCAAAAGGTTTAGTGCGTATATGAAGAGTTGACATTCCTTGTCTTCGGAAGGTGTTGCTTTAACTTATTCGAGAGATCTTTATGCATATGGAATCATTTTTTTCGAAAGGTGAGCACTGAAGCGAAAGGGAGCTTTTGACCCTTTCGACCTCTTCGAACGGTTGTAATACTTATGAACCTTTGTCGTAGCATTGCTTTGAATTCTTCGCAAGGTCTTACCGGAGTTTTTTCTTCTTGTTTCTTTTTGTCCTCTATCCAAAATTGTTTCGAAAAGTCGAAAGTAATTTTGGTAGTAAAATTTTCACCCCCTAGAATCTTCCCGCCTTTGGTATTCCTGCATGAATTTGGACCGTTATTTTATATCTAATCGAACGACTTGTCATCCTTACTGACTTTTCTTATAAATAACGTCTTCCTCTTTTCGTCTCTCATTTTCTTACAAAAGTGTAACACGCCATATTTTTATAACATTATTTAGGACATTTAATTAGTTAAATTAAATAAAATAATGTAACGATTAATAGATTGAGGTTTGATTACAACCAAGTGTAGCCATGCTATGTTAATATGTAAATCAAAATGAGATAACATGAATGAAGGTATTAGGAAGTAAGGAAGGGCAAAATGGAAAAAATGGGCATTTTAATACCCGAAACCCAGGCCAAGAGAGGGTGCCCACCATTTTACTCTCAATAGAAGATAGAGCTAAGTTTTCTAGAGGAAGAAATAAATCATCTTATTCAACATCAAAACTCACATCTTTTAATCTCAATGCTAAGGTGAATGATTACTATATCCCTCTTTTCTTGTATTTTTTGGTTTTAGGTTAAATCCAAAATGATTTTGGATGATTATGCCATGTTTTGGATGATTAAAAGTTTATAGATACTTGTTGATGATTTATGCATGTTCATATTAGTTTTTATGATATGTTTGATGTGAAAACCATATTAAATGACAACCAAATGCCTTGAAAATATAAATATAGAACCAAAATGATATTTTAGAGATAAGTTTCAATTTTCATAATTTTCTAAATTAATGTGGATTTATATTAATTTTCAAGTGAAGAAAATGATTTATTAGGTTATAAATTATTTACGGCTAAATAAATAATTATTTGGGTTTGAAATTTGGTTATGTTGGGAAACATATTAAAATTGATTTTTTTGGAATTTTTTCATATTTTCCTAAGTTTTTTGATGAATAATAATTTTTTAAGGTATTGGACTTTATTGTTTACATATTTAATTAAGAAGAAGGGACGTTTTGCAAAATAAAATCACTCTTTTCTTCCAAAAAAATTGGTAGCACTTTATGGAAAAGTATTTAGCAACCAATAATAATTTGACATACAAAGGGAGGTTAGTTGAAAACGTTCTCTCTTTTAAGTTAAAAACAGAAATAACATATTTTTAGCATGTTTTGCCACTTTTGGCACAAAGGGTTCTGACCTAAACCATTCGCCCTCAATGGTTTTGAAATCAAGCGCATGGTATCAAGCTACTTGGTACGTAGCATATTGACAAAGGTGAAGGGGTACTTGGTTGAAACGCTAGGTTCCGAAGAGTTTGGAGTATGTTGTTTTAGAACCAAATGTAGCTCCTGCTTTGCTTCCGAAAGAGATTTGTTTCGGTTCAGTTGCTTTCGTATGGGTCCAATTTTTTCAAAATAAAAGATCTTACTTGGTTGCATTCTGTTGTTTTAAGTAAAGTTTTGAAGAGCTCGAAACCCATGGCTACCGCCTTTCTAACTTTCGAAGTAAATGGTTATAAAAGGTATATTTAACTTTTAAATTAGCTACTTCTCCCATGCTTATGAAGAGATGGTTCCGACCTCATCACTTCCTTACTTAGTAACAATTTTTGAAAGGAAGGTTACGACTAAGATGTTTTAGTTGGCACTTTTTATTTTGAATAAAGTATAAACCGAGGGTTTCGAAAGAGATAACTTATATGGTTTCGAAAAGTGTTTTTTCACCAGTTTTAAATTGAACCCAAGGGTATTCGAGAGGTTTGAGTATCTAAAGGTTTAATGCTTTTGAAAGATGTTTAAAATAGTTTTTAAGGTGTGATTCCCTAAAGGATTTTGAAATAGTCGAAAAGTGTTAATTTCTAATGGTTTCGAAAGAGTTGAAATGGAATGTTTTTCCAAGGTTTTATAAAGGTAATGTTTTGAAGTGTTTTAAGATAAGATGTCTAAGATTTTTATGCTTTCGGAAGGAAGGTTTTCAAGGTTTTAAAAGGGCTTTATGTATAGTTTTGAAAGGAAAGCTTTGGCCTTTCGGCCAAGATTAAAAAAGGGTTTTACTTGGTATCGTAAGAGATGCTTTCAAAGGTTTAGAAAGGGGTGCTTTCAGTGGAATCATAAGAAATACTTTCAAGTGTTTAAATGTTTTCATCAACCAAGGTTTGAATAAAGTGTGAGTGTATGTGTGTGTGTATGACATAGCAAAGTGATATTGAGTAAGGCATAGAGATTATATATTTTTCTAGTCTAAGTTTGATTTAAAGGTTTTAAATCATTTTGAAAAGGTTTTCAATGAAAATTATGGGAAGGAATCCCTAAGTGAAAATGACAGATACTAGAATACCATATGAGACTGGTATGAGGTTGTGCCCTATACATTATCTATTGGCCCCAGCGAATTGTTGTCAAAAATTTCATTGTGTAGGGCTTTGTCATAGGTAAGATTATAATTATGGTTACACAGAGAAGTGAATATATAATTATATATATATGTTATTGGTGATCCCGAAAAACCATTAGGACCATGTGACTTGGGAGTTGGAGTTGATCAAGTTAGAGAACATTTGTCCTAAAAAGAAGTATTTAACAGATAGTTAAGGACAGACTGTCCAAAAGAGGTGTGTCTAATAGATATTAGATTAATTTGGTTTATATTGTCTAGTAGGCCTGATTCAGTCGAAGGTTAAAATTTAGAAAAACAAAACATAAGTGTTTGAATAGATAGTTCATTTATTACCTGAGTTTTATGTATGTTTACACAATGATGCTTTATGGTGTTTAACCAGTTTTGGTTGCAAGAAAAGGTTTTGCAAGATGTTTTCTACAAAAGGATGTCAGCAAGGGAAAACCCATTGCGCTAAATGGCGTGGTCTCACATAACATTAATAATCGTGATGTATTGTATTACCCACACCAGTATTTATGTCTGACTCAAAGTTTATGTTTTCCCATTAAACTCTCGGGGTCAAAATTGATTTTGAATCGGCTGAGGAATTAAGGTCTTTTTTAGGTTTTTGGTAGGATGACAAATAAAGCTACCCGAGGAAAGCAGGAGGCTAACGGATAGCTATTTAGGAGTTGTAGTTCTTTGTTTTGTTGTAGTTGTTTCCGTTGTGTTTGCATTAAGTAAATTATGACTATATGACTCTGATCATCCAATGGGGTATCTTCGTAAACTGGTCTTGGCTAATTTTGTAATATGTATAGTTTTTCTATGCTTGGAATGTATTTGAGATTATATTTTATGAATATGGAATATATGTTCTAAAATTTGATGAAGAGATGTTGTTTTGAAATCTATGATTTCTTTCACATTCAAGTACTTATGATATTATAGATACCATTAACATAGCTATATTTAGTCGTCGGAAGCAAAAACTATAGATTACTCCAACATATGTATGGTTAGTTTTGTGCCTCTAGATAAGGGATGATACAGCTTGGTATTAGAGCATGGTTTATGAAATACTTTAACTAAAAATGATTTTTTGAAAACATAATCCATAGGAATTAGAGTTAAGATCCGGGTATGGCATAACGCTATAGTAATGTACTTGTATTTAATATATATGTAAGTATATGCTTGATCTTTGGACTGCTATTTTTGTTAGGTTATTGATTTGTATCTCATGAGGCTTGAATATTGGTACGGATGGAAGAAGAGGTAGAGTTAACCTAGGAGGAGAGAGCGTTACCACAAATGAAAATGATCAAACAAATGCTAGAAGAGGTATATGTCAGCCTCAAGCTGAAAATGTTAGTGCTGGGGTTCCCTAGGTGGATATGGGAGCCATGTACTAGTTTTTCATAAACATGATGTAAGATGGAATTAGAGCTGGAGTTGTTGGAGGGAATGATGCTAAAGGAGTAGTTCAGAAAGCTCCAATAGAAAGCTCCGTTAGTTAACCACTATGCTAACTTGAGCAGAGACTATAATAAGCTTGGGGAGAAGTCGTTCATTGGTACTGAGGATGCAATTGAAGTGGAAAACTGGCTGCTACATTATGAGTGGATTTTTTCTGACTTAGGACTCAACGACGGCCAGAAAAGGAGACTTGCTTCAAGGCAACTTCATGGAGTTGATCTATATTGGTGGAATACTGCTACAACTTGTGTTGATGATGATACAATGACTTGGGCGATGTTTAAACAGAGGTTTCAAGAATGATTTATGTTAGTGATGGTGCGGCCCGTGTTGGTTAGGAAGTTTGCTGAACTGAGAACAAGGAGAAATGTATGTACTAAAATATGCTGCGCGATTTGAAGAATTAGCCATGTACGGGTACACCATTATTGATATGGTGATGAAAAGAAACGAGAAGTTTATTAGAGGTTTGAAGCCAGAGTTGGCAAGAGCTACCTTTCAGCACCACGAGATCCGTGTGATGTAGTTGTAGAAATGGCCCTGAGGCAAGATGAGGTGTTAGCTTGTTAGGAAAAGTAGAAAGAAAAGGGGGTTTGGGTGAGCCAAAGCTGGAAAAGAAAAAATTACCATAAGAAGAATGCTCAGATGGGAGGAGCAGTGAAGGCGGGAAAATCTGAAGTGGTATGTTATAAGTGCAATAAGAAAGGACATTATGCTCACAAATATCGTACTATAAAAGGAAGAGGAAAGGAAGCGGTTGGAAAGAAGAATGTTAGATGTTTCAATTGTGATCAGATCAACCATTATAAGAATCAATGCAAAGAGCCTGTGAATGATGTAAAGGGACAAGCATATGCATTAAAGCCGCATGTAACACACCAGATTTTTCGTAACATTATTTAGGATATTTAGTTAGTTAAATTAAATAAAATAATGTGTTGATTTGAGGATTGAGATTTGATTTTAATTAAGGTAGCTGTTCCTTTTAAAATAAAAAAATTAAAGAAGGGTTTAAAATAAATTAGTGCAGGGGTAATATGGGAAAGAGGCCATACCTATATCTCCTAACCTAGGCTGTGTATAAAGTACATGTTCATTTCATTTCAAAATTTTCATAATAGAGGACAACTACCATTAACAAGGAAACGGGAAGATGAAATTAAGAAAGGCTAAAGGAAATGCTAAATCAAATCAAATCCATTTAAATCCCAAGCTCCTTAATCTCTAAAGCAAAGGTGAATAATGTTTACCTCTCTTATTTTTATTAGTTTCGATATTAAAGTTAAATCCAAATATTTTGCAATTATTTGCCATGTTTTGAATGATAGAATAATTGTATATACTTGTTGATGATTTATGTATGTTCATATAGATTTTACGATAGGTTTTGAGATGAAACCCCTATTAAATGACATCCAATTGCCTTGTTGATTTTTACGTATATCTAAAATGATATTTAAGAAATGGGTTTCAATTTTCAATTTTTTTTTAATTTTCTTGGATTCATTATGAATTTTCTAAGGAAGAAAATGGTATTTTGGATTACAAAATTATTCACGGAAAATAATTTATTATTTGGGTCCGAAAATATTATATGTTGGAAAAAAATTATAAAGTGATTTTCTAGAATTTTTCCAGATTTTTCCAAGGTATTTTAATATTTATATAAAATTATTTAAGGTATTAGATTTAAATGTTTTATATAATTATAGAGGAGAAGGGGCTTTTTAAAAATGTTTAAGCTTCCAAAAATGGAAAGATGGCAGCATTTTTGAAAGTAAAAATTTGACAACCAATCAGATTTAGACGAACAAGACAGGTTAGGACAATAGGACAATATTAAAGTGCAAATAACACAGCTTTTAACTGTTTTGTCTCCTTCGACACCAAGGTTCCGCCTCTATTACTTCCCTTCCGACTTGGTTGAAACCAATGCACAAGGTATTAGGCAACTGGTACACAGTTAATCTGGAGAGGGCGAAAGTTATAGGGTCGAAACTAAGAGGTTTCAAAAGAGGGGAAGCTTAGTTTTGGTTTTAAGAAAAATAAGCCTGCTTGCTTTCGATTAAGTTGCTTTCAACCTAAATGCATTCGACAAAGTTAAATGGTTTAAATAGAAAGGTTTTGATTGGGTTGCTTTCCTGTTTTAATTGAGTGCTTTTGACATAGTCGAAGCTTATGGCTTCCGCTTCCTACCTTTCTATCCAGATGGTTTCGAAGAGAAACTTTTGTTTTCTAAAATTTTCCACCACTCCATTGCTTTTAAAGGGATGGTTTCGACACCATAACTTCATTGTTTATGAAATGTTTTTGAAACAGTTACTTTCAAAGGGCTTTGAAGCAGATGCTTTCGACGATAATGTTTTCCTGATCCTTTTGCTTTACGTGAAGGCATAATCCAAATGTTTTGGTTGAAACATCTTAAATGGTTTCAAAGCAGTCAACTTCGAAAGGTATCCACCTGTTTTCAATTGAACCTAAAGTGCTTCTGAAAGAATTTAGTTTGATGTTTAGGAGTGATTTTGTAAATAGTTTTTTTTAACCATAAAATATTTAGAAGAATGAAGGTATGAATGAAGGGTCATGAGAGCATGAGGAAAGATCAAAAAGCATCAAGATGTTCTAGATAATCATACCTTCCGACAAGGAGCTTCCGACGAAGTCCAAGGCTATCTTTCATAGTCCATAGGTTGGATAATGCTCCGAAAATCCACCTTTTGACTAGGACGAGAGGTCTTTCAACAAAAACAAAGGAGAAGAAGCTCAAACCAAGCCTTTCAAAGGATTCGAAAGAATGCAATCATCAGAATTCATTAGCATTAAACCTGCCGAAGGAGTCTAAAGGTCCATCTCTTAATGTAGAAGAGTTTCTTACCTTTTGAGAAGAATACAGAGATCAAAGCAGGCGCAAGACACTCCGTAATAACCTTTTTGAGGGCACATCAAGCCTTTCGAACCTATTGACGCAAGTCTAGAATACCTTTTGGCAAAGTCGAAAGGTTTTTATGAAGAGGCCAATATTCAAAAATTAGCAAAGAATGGTAGAAAACATTTCGAGAACATTAAAGGGAAGCACATCTCTTGACAACAATCAAGTGAGAAGCAGCCTTTCGGCAAGATCAAAGGATTCACAATAAACACATGAAGAGCACCCATTCGACAAGGTTGAAAGGTTCACAACAGTTAAGAGGAGAGATAACTTCCGACAAGGTCAAAGGGACCACAACAGTAGGAACAAGGCAAGCCTTTCGGCAACATCGAATGGTTCATGAAGACATCAGAAAAGAAACCTTTCATCAAGGTCGAAAGTTTCATGAAGACATCGGAAAGACATATCTTCCGAAAGTGTTGAAAGGTTAATTATGACATACAAGGGACAAACCTTTCGACATATAAAAGGGGAACCTTCTAACCTTGACGAGAGCATGGAGTCGAAAGGGAGGCCGCCTGCGTCTATAAATAGGACCCGAGGGGTCATGTTTTTGGGATCCGATTTCTACCATTCTGATCTTGTAACTTCTTAATCAAAGTATTGTAACCCTAATTGAGAATGATTTGGGGAAATTTAATAAAAGGAAGCTTTTTCTTAGATATAAAGGAAAGTGCTTAGCTTTGCTAATTACCTTACTGTTTGTTTAAATCTTTGTTAGTTTGACTCAAATTTTCAGGTTCAACCCCATTGAAAGGTTTTTGTCCACAAGGTCAACAACACTCCTATGCAAGCGATAACTATAACCTTTGAAAGTCTTAAACGCTATAATTTAAACCTTTCGATACGGTTGGAATCCTTTCAATATAAGTGATTAAACCTCTCATCAAGGATGGGAGCGGCTGCCTATTCACCAAAGATAACTCAATCTAACCAAAAGAAGGCCTTTCTAGAGACCTCAACCATGCTCAACAAAGCTGGAAGGTCATTTAACTCAATTTCTATACCTTTCGACGTCAACGGAATATCTAATACATGACATATCAACTAAATAAGTTAAATTGAAAGACGCTTAAAAGGAATCACACCCTTTGTTCTCCAAAGTGGAGATCCATCCTTCTAAACATATTTTGGTGGTGTTGAAAAGAAATCTTATTAATATTTTGGTGCTAGAAGGAGGGCTCGAACCTCCAATCTCTTATAACTTTCATGTCTAATAGATTTCATAAAGTATGGTTAAGGCTAATAGTGGTAACAATAATCCCGACGATGAGGCCACATCGCGGTCAACCTTTAAAGGTCACACGGACTCAAATCCTAACTTAGGCAATATAGAAGTAAGGCAAGCTTCAGCCTTAATAGAATTTGAAAGCAATGTGATCAAGGTTCAGAATCGATGGCCATAATGGATAGAAGTAAAGGAGTGTTCAGAGAGAGCTCCAACCCAGGAACCAATAAAGACTATGGAGAGAGAGAGGATGAAGTGCAACCTCCAAATAAGATAGAAAATCAAAGGTTAAACCGAGATAGTCGTGTAAGTAAATCACTTAAACAGTTGGATAGCTTTATCCAAGAAGACAACAGGTGTAGTCACAAAAATGAGACCAACCAAAACAACAACCTACACTATATAGTGGTTAATGCACTTAGAGGAAAAAAATTACGATCTTGAAGAATATGTTATCCTACAAAAGGCCCCCTATGTCGAAGAAATAATGGAAACAAATCTTCCCCCACACATTCAAACCCCCTCGCTAAAGTATAATGGGACGACTAATCCAGATGATTACCTTATCGTCTTTGAAAACTGGATGAATTTATACAATGCTCTAGAGGCAGTTCGTTGTAAACTTTTTGCCATTACTTTTCAAGGAGAAGCAATCAAAAGATATAGGAGAAAACCCATATATACCAAATTTATTTTTATCAAATGATTTCCAAAGGGAATTTGTTAAACTATTTCCTAATAAGAAAACTATTTTCAGTCACCCCATGGCTTGGGGGTAAACAAATACTTATTTATCCAAAAATCAGATTTATGCGACTAATTGGAGATATTATAATTGCACATCAAAAGACTTCAAACTAAGCAATATAATGTTTCAAAATCTACTAAAATCATGGGAGGAGATATACCTATTCATACTTTTACAAAAAATATTTTGAAAGCACAAAAAGTTTATTGGAACTCAAACTAGAGGATCCTATTCTTGACTAAAAGGCTGTTGGTTCGTGAATCAAGACCTCCTAGTCTCCTATTTGAGATTCGTGTCTACATTATGAGAACAGCAAGAAAGTTGTTGCAAAAGATTTTATCAAAGCCTCGTTCATAGAAAGGATTTATTAGTCCAAACAATTTTTTAAAAGAAACTCTTCAATATAATAGAAGGGTCTAATTACAAAATTTCTTCTCTCAAAGGAGAGTTCGTTTCAATTGGCCAAAAATTATTTTCGTATACAAATATTCAAGCCTATGATGCTATTCCGTAGCACCTCCTAAAGGGAGGAACATAAGCCATGATGCTATTTTATGGAACCTCTTAGAGGAAAGGACATAAGCCTATGACGCTATTCCGTAGCATCTCCCATAAAGAGATAGAAATCCTAACGTCCAAACCACCTCTTAGGGAATGGGTCAGGATAGTACCCATCAGCAACCTTCTGGAGGAAGGTCAACTAAATATATATCCTTTCGAGATAAGGGAAGCCCAAAGAGAGGCTCATCAAATAGTGGACTAAGATGTCCAAGCCTAAAGAAAGCCTCATCAAACAGTGGACTAAAATGTCCAAGCCCAGAGAGAGGCTTATCAAAGAGTGGACTGGGACATCCAAGCCTAGTGGGACTTTAAACAAATGAACGATGAAAAAGATGTCCAACACTACAATTAAAAATAGACAAAAAATCTAGAATTATATCTAAAGGAAATAAGATATGAACTATCGAATCCTAGAACATCTATTGCTTGAGAAATAGTTACCATATCAATGAACTAAGAAATCATATCCTCATAGATGACAGGGGACAAGAAAAGGGATAAAAGAAATCCCCGTTATGGAATCAAAGACCAAAATATATATGAAAGCCAAATGAACGGAATAAACAGCAAACTACTTCAAACGGTAAAAGAAATTACACACAAGGAATAAGATGAATAAACTACTATAGAATCCACAGAAACAGAGCAATCCCTTAGAACAATAGAGACTCTTTAAGTATATAAGGAGCTTGTATTCCAATTAATCACAAGGTCTTCCAGAGGCAACTCAACTCCAATATATCAGAACTTTAATAACCCATAGGTCTAGGAGAGTGTTGTTTGGCTAGATAGATTTCTAAGTTGATATTGGATGAATTTCTAGTAATCTATTTGACAATCTGGATCCGGACAAGGTTTAGGTTAGGTTCCTGATTTATGGACTTTTAATTCCTTTTCATGAAGATTTCATTTATGACGATTTATTAACCTCATGAAAACTTATTAATCTCGTTGGAGAATTTCTATAAAGGTTTCATATTAAATTCCTAGTTTCATGGTCTTCTAATTCCTTTATTAAATTTCAAAACGGTTTATGGATTTTACATAATTGGATTTTCATGATGATTTTTCATCACTCGTTTGTTTATTGAGTTCCTGAATTCTTAACTAATTTGTGAAGTTTTCACGATAATTTATGGATTTCCCATTTATTTTTGTGATGATTTGCTGATTATCTATTCATGATCTCTTTATTAAATCAATATGGTGATTTTTTGCTAAATTATTGGTTTAATGAATTTCCCTACTAATTTCTCTGATGATTCATGAATTTTACATGTTACAATTTCCCATTGAATTTTCATGACGATTTACTATTGATCGCTTCTTTCATGGGTTTATGATTTCTTATGTCCCTTTATTGATTTTTCCATGAAAATCTATGAATTTTCCACCGACCTTCTGATTTTGAATAAGAATGGATGGATTTCAGATTACATTTTGATTCTTGGATTTTTAATTCACTAATTTAATGGAATTTAAGCTTCCTTACTAATTTTTTGGATGATTGATGAATTTCGTATGTCTAATTTTCCTATTGGAATTTTTGGATGATTTTTATTGGGCTTTTGAATTGATGAATTCTGAAATTACTTGATGATTTATGATTTTTAATTTCCTATTGGGTGTTTGATAATCCTTCATAAATATTTTGATTTAATAAATTCCAAGATTTCCCTATGGATCTTTATGGTGATTTGTGAATTTTGCGTTCTCAGTGGATTTTGGATACTTTCTTATTGGAATTTTGATATAGTGAATTTTGAATTTCCTTGCTCGTCTTTGTAATAATTCACGAATTTGGTTCTCTATACTTCCATGGTAGAATTCGGGTGGTTTCCTGCTTGTTTTCTGATTTGTTGAGACTCATGTTTTCCTTTGGATCTCGATGAGAATTTAAGATTTTCCTATTCTCTACCGTTTATTTAGATTTTCAGGCACCTAATTTAATATTTTTTGTTTCCTTAATCATTTTTATCATGATTCGTCGGTTTCATATTTCCATTGTCCTTATTGCGATTTTTGATGATCACTATTTGGATTTTGATCAAATGAATTCTGAAATTTCCTTGATAGTTTATGGATTTTCTATGCTGGATTTCCGCACTGAGTTTTGAATGATCTTTTGTCAATTGGCCAAATTTCATGGACTCTAAAATTTCTTTGTGGATTTTATTGACAATTAATGAATTTCACATCTCTGATTTCCTTGTGGGACTTTCACTGGATTCCTAACTTTATAAATTCTATATCCTACTATTGAACTTTATGATGATTTGTGAATTTCCCATTAAATATAAAATTTGATTTCAGTACGAGAACTTCATGGCATCAAATGGAAATATTACTAACTACTTTCTACTTTTTCACCAAATAAGAATTACTAATCGATGTTTTAAGGTTGAAAATAAAGGAAACTTAGAGGAATAAGGAAAAATCCCCAATAGCATGAAATTGATTTCCACAAGTTGAAAAGGTCCAAATTGAGAAAGACATATCAAGGGTATGTAGTAAGCTTTCTCCAAAGGTTCATTTATCAGGTGATACTATTCCACAATCATAAAGAAGTTTAAGTATGATCATTATAGAGCAATTTATCTGAAAAATATTGCCTTAATGGCATCTTAAATATTAGCTTTAAAAATTTAAGATTGCTTATTATGGTCTCATAACAAAGTTATAACTTTAATAGGAGTTATTATTTATATTACAGGAAGTATAGAAGGGAAACCATTGGAGTTTTCTCCTAAAGAACAAAAGCTTCTATCATACAAGGGGTGCCTAAATGTTAGCCATAAAATATTCAGAAGAATGAAGGTATGAATGAAGGGTCACGAGAGAATGAGGAAAAATCAGAATGCACCAAGATGTTCTGGATAATCATACATTCCTACAAGGATCTTCTGGCAAAGTCCAAGGCTATCTTTCAAAGTCCATAGGCAGGATGATGCTACAAGAATCCACCTTTTGACTAGGATGAGAGAGAAGAAGCTCAAACCAAGCATTTTGAAGGATTCGAAAGAATACAATCATCAGAATTCATTAGAATTAAACCTTTCAAAGGAGTTGAATGGTTCCATCTCTTAAGGTACAAGAGTTTCTTACATTTGTAAGGGAATGAAGAGATCAAAGCAGGTGTAAGACACTCCATAATGACCTTTTCGAGAGCATAACAAGCCTTTCGAAACGGTTAGAGCGCATCTAGAGTACCTTTCGGCAAAGTCGAAATGTTTTTATGAAGAAAGAAATATTCAAAATTTAGTAGAGAATGGTAGACAACGTTTCAAAAACATTTAAGGGAAGCACAACTAGTGACAACAATCAAGTGAGAAGCAGCCTTCCGATAGGATTGAAGGATTCACAACAAACACATGAAGAGTAACCTTCCGACAAGGTCGAAAGGTTCAAAGAAATTAGGAGGAGAGTTAGCTTTCGACAGGGTCGAAGGGAACACGACAGTAGGAACAAGGCAAGCCTTTGGGCAACATCGAAAGGTTCATGAAGATGTCAGAAGAGAAACCTTTCGTCAAGGTCAAAAGGTTCAAGAAGACATTAGAAAGATAGACCTTTCGACGGCGTCGAAAGGTTCACTATGAGATACGAGAGGAAAACCTTTCGACAAGGATGAAAGGTGTATGGTTGTAAAAGGGGAACCTTCCAACCCAAACGAGTGCATGGAGTCGAAAGGGAGGCCTCCTGCGTCTATAAATAGGATTCGAGGGGTCATTTTTAGGGGATTCAATTGCTATCATTTTGATCTTGTAACTTCTTAATCAAAGCATTGTAACCCAAATTGAGAATGATTTGGGGAAATTTAATACAAGGAAGCTTTTACTTAGATATGAAGGGAAGTACTTGGCTTTGCTAATTATCGTACTGTTTGCTTAAAATTTGTTAGTTGAACTCATATTTCCAGGTTCAACCCCATCGAAAGGTTTTTGTCGACAAGGTCGAAAACACCCTTGTGCAAGCGATAACTACAACCTTTCGAAGTCTTAAACCTAACGATTTAAACCTTTCGATAATGTTAGAATCCATTCAATATAATTGATTAAACCTCTCGTTGAGGACGAAAGCCACTACCCATTCACCAAAGATAACTCAATCTAATCAAAAGAAGTCCTTTCTGGAAACCTCAAGCAAGCTCAATGAAGCTGGAAGGTCATTTAACTCAAGTTCTAAACCTTTCGACGTCAATGGAAGATCTGACACGGGGCATATCAACTAAATAGGTTAAATTGAAAGACAATCTTAAAAGGAATCATTTCCTTTGTTCTCAAAGGAGGAGATCCATCCTTCTAAACATATTTTTAGGGTGTTAACAAGAAATCTTGTTAACAGTTTCGAAAGAGGTGGTTCACCAAGGTTTCGACAATGATGAAAAGGAAGGTTATTCCTATGTTTCCGAAAGGTAAGGTTAAATGGTTTTGAAGGTGGATGTCATATATTTTAAGATTTTAAAGGAAAGGCTTTTTATTAGTTTCTAAGGAGTTACCTTCAATGTTTTCGAACGGGGTACTTCCAATTGTTTCGAAAGGATCTTTTAATGGTTTCGAAGAAGTTACCTTCAATGATTTCGAAAGGGTTGCTTAAAGGTTTAAAAAAAAGTTTCAAATATATTGAATAGGAAGATAGCCTAAGTGTTTTAAGTTGTAAAGGACTTTAACTCATTTTAAAAGGATATTTAATCCTTATTGAACATCATCAATATTATTTTGGGTAAAGTTTATATAACTTGGCAAAATAGCTTTAAGTAAAGCTAAAGATATATTTTTCTTGTATAAGTATGATTTGATGGACTAAATCATTTTGAGAAAGGTTTCCAAGGAAAATTTAAAGGGTAGTTAACCCTAAGAAGATCTCGGGCAGTTAGCCTAGAGGACAGTTAGTCTAGTTATGGCCAGTTAGCCTAGTTATGAATAGTTAATTCATTTGTTAGGATAACAGACCTTGCTACTTCTTAAGGACGGTTAGTCCACATTTTTACATGTTTTATGGACAGATGGTGTGTTTATTAGCATAAATGATATTGCTATTTAGGTGTAAACAGTTTTAGGATAGTAAGTCCGGTAGAGGGCAGTAAGCCCAGATTTCGAACAATTAATCCATTTATTTTTTTTGTTTTTAGCATAATAGATCTTGCTATATCATTATAATAATCAGTTTATTAACCAGTTTGGTTGAGGGAAAGGATTGGAAAAATATATGTTTTGAAATTGGAATATAAGTGAGACAAAACCCGTTCTGCTAAGCAGCATGGTTATAAAAATTACTAGTAAACAGAGATGTAATAGAAATTATTCATACCAGACTTTATGTCTGACTCGAATTTTTTTTCCACTTAAACTCTTGGATGCTCAAAATTGATTTGAGTAGGCTGAGGTTTTAGATTTTTAGGTTCTAGCGGATTTAGGCAAAAAAGCTTCCGAAGACGAGTAAGTGGCTGACAAATATCTAAATTAGGAATTCTGTTTTTTGTAATTTTCGCTGTGAATTAAGACGGTTATGTCTATATTGCTTTGATCATCCAAGGGGCATCTCTATATGTTTCTCTTGGCATATTGTTGTAATATATATTTGATCCTTACCTAGGAATACGTTTTTGAATTTCTTAACTTGGATATGATTTTATTTGAAATGTAATCACCGTAATTATTGCTTTTGGAAATCTGTGATTTTTTTCATATTCAAGTGCTTCTGATATTATGGATACCATTATCATTGTTATATTTTGTCATCGGAATTTAATACTATTGATGACTGCAGTATCTATAGCGCTTAGGTTTTGGCCTCTAGATACAGGAGGTTACAATTTTGTATCAGAGCATAGGTTTATGAATTTTTTAACTAAAATAGTTTTGAAAACAAAAATCCAAAGGAAGTAGAGTAAGATTTGGGTTGGGATAACGCTACAATAAAATACATGCATTTGCTATATATAAGTATGCACTTTATCTCTATTCACCTATCTTTGATTAAGTTATCTTTCTGTATCTCATGAGGTTTGAACACAGATATTGAAACACCCCACACCCATTAGTATACCCAAAAAAGGCACACTAAAGAATATGGTGCGTTATAGATATAACTAAAACTTTACAGAGAGTAACTTCACAAGACAAATAAATAAAACAACTGAAACATTTAAATAGTAACTCATTAAAAATTAAACTTTATAAATAAGTCATAAAACCGAGTATGTCTCAAAATACCAAATACACATGTCTTATGAAAAATGCCATCTCGGTCACATCATCAGAGTACATAAAAATAATCATCCTTCTCCAAAAATACTAGTACATCAAAAACTAAATGAAATGAAAACTGAAAAGAAGAAGAATACAAGAAGAACTCCGAAAATATCTCCAAGAAAGCCTGAAATCTATCGCCCTCGATTCTGCTAGCCTATGGGGAAAAATGGGAAATGGAGGAGTGGATTATACTATAAGTCTAGTGAGTGGAAGTAATTACTAGCATTTTTAAGCAAGGTAAAGGTAATAGACTTAGCAATAATTTTAGTACAAAAGGAAATAAAGGAAAACATAAAGCTGGAATAAAATATTGTTTAACTGTATGCTTTGATAGTGATTGTTTGCACTTCTCTTAGATAGTTGCTTTGATTATGCTGAAATCCTAATCCTATTTTAATTATGCTAAAGTCCTAATTCTACCTTTGATTGGCCTTCTATCTCTGTTGTGCCACTATGAACTAGTCCCAACCTATGGGTCCCATAGCAAAAGACACCTGTAGCGCTTTGGAACACAACATAGACTTATCTCCTTGTTTCGATGCCGCATGTTCGGTCACCACCGATTCGCACTAACTGTTGATCCCTCTTTTGACCTCTTATCTACCTGCTTTAGCATAAGCCTCTCCCTCCTTACCTGATCTATTGTGAGACAATGAGTCCTAATCTGATAAGGTCCTGCCCCGTCTCACCTAAGTGTCTTATGAGACCATCATTCCTAGTCTAAAAAGGGAAACAATATCAGATACGGGTCCTAACAATCAAAATCTAGTTACATCCCTTGCCTAAATACCCTCCCCTCCCCCCCCCCCCCCCGATTTGAGCATCAAACTATTGGGCACTTATTTACCCTGGTTAACATAAGCATTTCCCAGCCTCACCTAATCTGCTGTGAAACCATTAGTTCATGACTAAATGGGAATGCTATTGGTTGTGGGCCCTATTTCAATCTTTGCTTATTAACTTAGCGTAAGTTCTTTAAAATAAGTCGCTTATGTTATTCTACTACATTTGCTTACTAACTTAATCTAAGTCTTAAAATATGCCTCTTTTGTTATCTTTGTTATATTTTCTTATTAACTTATTCTAAGTTTTAAAATAAACCTCTTTTGTTATCTTTGCAATATTTGCTTATTAACTTTTTAAAATAAGCTTTTACTGTTTTTTCTGCTTAATTATAGCCTACGTTATAATTGTTATTCTTCTTTTCTATATTTTTAGTTATAACTACTAGTTATAAACCTGTATGCAAATGTCTCAAATTTGCCTATTTTAGTATATCTTCTTTTTATTACTGTCTTTCTTATTTTACATCTAATTTCTGTAAATTTAGAGTTATTCTATTTTAATCCGTGTTAGCAAATTCTATTGTTTTTAATTTTATTCGCATAAAAAGGAATAAGAAGAAACTAACATTTACGAGCTAAATTTTAGCATAAAGTAGTTGTAAAAAAATGCAAGATAGCAATAAATAACCGAATAAAATAGCTGAATAAAAATAACTGAATAAAATAGAACGAATAGAACTTTAAAAACTAGCTGT
Source organism: Allium cepa (assembly GCA_030765085.1). Lineage (NCBI taxonomy): Eukaryota > Viridiplantae > Streptophyta > Magnoliopsida > Asparagales > Amaryllidaceae > Allium > Allium cepa. Next base: position 685,489,270 of record CM060938.1, read on the forward strand.
AATTAACTTATACAAAATTGTCTCAAAATTGCAGATAAACTACAACTATTGAGAATCCTATTATTTTAAATTACTTAAAAATCTAATAATTACTAAACACTCATTTTTGATCCTTAGCTCTTTTCCTTGGCCTTCTAGGATAGAATTCTAGGGTGTAAACTATTTTAACTAAAAAGATCTCCCCCTTAGAAAAATATTCTATTTAGAGTCCGACCTCAGGAAATGAACCACGTCATTTAGGCCTAGGGTCATATTTATAGTGTCATTTAGGGATCTCAGGCCATTGGATTTGAAGATTAAATGTTGTGCAACCACGTCATAGGCTAGCTGGGAACCATCTGATGGAAGCACGAATGCACAGGATCGAATATATATAGAAAAATGATGTTTTCGAATCGAACTGGATGAAGTTATGTAAAAGAATGCAAGGCAGGTCGACCTACCTGTTGACCAACACATGCTAGTGTCGACATAGCCATGGTGAGGGTCAACCTTATTTTTTTTTTTTTTGTTCATTTCTTGTTTGTTATGTAACTTCTTCGTTTTATCTCAGATTTTTACAAACTATATATGGAATTTGACCAGAAAATTACCACGACACAATGGTGCAACTCCCATTGCTTAATTTGGATAATTTTAGTTATTTTATTATTTAATTAATTTGTTAATTAATTATTATAACTTAAATTTCGGGTTGTTACATTCTCACCTTCGTCCCCGAAATCTCCATGGAAAGAAGAATGAAATTAAGAATTTCATCCAAATACTACAACCAACTACTCAACTATCGTCCATTACACTAGTTTTCCTTACGTTTTCTAATGCAATTTATGATATATATGTATATGTGTGTGTGTGTGTGTGTATATATATATGTATGTATACATACATACATACATACATATGCAAATAGTGTAGCGTAATTGTCCCTAACTAATGCAAAAGATTAGAAGGTCTACCGATTCAATCGACCTCCTTTTTATGAAATCATGTCCATGCTATGTATCCAAATGAATGCAAATTTCCTAATAATAACAGATAGTTCAATATGCGTGCTACAATCATCATCCGAATGCAACACTCATACGATAATCTTCCATTTATAACAATCATGGAGAAAAATAAAATGCAAATGCGCACACATTCATATGCGTATGCTCTAGTGACCTAGTTAGGATGATCCATAAGAGATAATAGTGCCTAGTTTATATATATGAGTCCATTAGCGTCCACTCGCAAAAACTTGCAACCACCAGCGTCCAACATACATAACATCTTCTAGTAACATGTTTACATTCAATCCTACCATCCATAGGTTAAGACCAAAGATCTACACTCCCAAAGGATAATAAAGAAAAGAACCTATTCAAAACTATAGACGGAAATAGGAAATTCAAAATTTATTATCAAAGAGATGTGGATAAGAGGTACATATTGTCTCCTAATCAAATCAATCTTCTTTGAAGTCTCTTTAACCATGTCGGGACCAATTATTAATCTCTCTGCAGACTCTAACCAACATGAAGGCGACTTGCACAGTCTTCCATAAAGAGCTTCGAAAGGTGTCATGCCAATGCTAGCTTGAAAACTATTATTATATGCAAATTCCACTAAAGGAAGATGCTCCCTCCAAGTTCCTCCAAAGCAAAGAATACACATCCTTAACCACATGTGCCTTACCATCTTACTAATATCACCTTACTATACAGTCGACACACATGAAGAAACATTTCTAGGTTTCCACTAGTGTCCAATACACTTTAGGAAAATTTCTGTTATTACTTCTAAAAGCAGCCGCTGCTATCTCCTATATAACCTATACTTTTTCCATCATACCAAGGAAATGATTCCTATCTACTCCATATTTAAAAGTTTGGTTTGGTATTTATTATTTCATTTCAAAAATTAAAGCTTCTGAACTTTTAAAACATCAAATCCCAATTTTTTTTCCTTTAAAAGTTTATATTCAAGTTTCTATTAAATTCAAAGGTACTTGATTACTTAACATTTTATCATTCTACTTTTGCATCCTTATAGCCTTTTGAATTTATATTATTTCCCAAACCTAGAGGGGAGAACTTACAAATTGTAAGTTTAAAAATTATTCCTCCTTATCTTTTAAAGACCTTTACAGCTTTTCATAAAAATCTGGATTTATAAATTTAACTGTTACTAAGTTTTTTTTCACCTCCAAAAACTTATTTACTTTTTCACCAAACCATTTTTCTTTAAGATATATTTAAAATGTCCTCACATGTTTTCAAAACATCTTCTTTTCATAGATTTTCAATTTTGCAAAAACTCGAGTAGACAAGAATAATTATTTTATTAAAAACCCTTAAATTTCCAATTACCTAACTTTGAAGGATTGTCTAATTTACTACAAATTAGGACTTTCTACAAAGGCAAGCAACCTATGCGCATAATCAATGGAAAAGAAAATATATGAAATTTCCATTGTTTAGCTTTTTTTACTAAGGCTTTCTAAAATATATATCCTGACTAACACTGTCTCTAATTATTACACTTCTTATTACACCTAATGGTTTTATACCTTAATATATTGGAACTACTTTCTTTTATAGGAAACTATTAACGCTAAAACCTTCTATGAATTCTTTAAAAGAGGACTGCATGTTTATGTGAAATCATAAGGAACTTATTTTATATTTTTTGACATAGGCTATACAAAATATGGTGCTTCCTATACCTTATACATCTTGTTCAAGTAATCCTTAGAACTTGAACAAAGCATTTGTGATTTGGTTTCATAGAAAATTATATCATTATTCATTTCATTCGAATGGATTAAAGTATGTTTAATCTATATTCTCCTAGGATAGACAATTTCTATGAAATTTATTAATTTCCTAATATTTAACTTACACCTTTTTTTTCCAAAAGCATTTTCAAAAATATTTAAATATTTTCATAAGTAGAAAACATTTCCTTATACTTATTTAAATAATAAGTGTACTTACAAACCACTTTATTCCTATACTCAGAAATTATCTTCAAAACACATTTTTATTTGCGTCAAAATAGATGTTGCGTAAAACACCGTTGCTACAGCCCAAAAATACTAATTTATGGGTTCAAATACTAATAAATCTCATGTACTATGTAAAAATATTTCCTTTGGGAGTCACCTACTGTAACATTAGTGTTATAGTCTATGCTCCCTTTTATTTTTCATGAAAATATCTATTACAACAATAAATGTTGTAACTTGTGTTTCTCATACTTAATATACTCTAGGTTTTTATTTTAAAAATCTTTGTTTACCTACAAAGAAATTAGTAATCTAGCTATATATGTTCTATAATTCTAAAAAAAATTCACTTTTTACAAAATTTACATTTTTCAACTTTTCAGTTTAACAATTTCATTTCATTGGGCTAGACATAAAGTGAATATTCTTCTTACTTCCCTAGGAGCGCCCTTCATAAATCTTGGAAATTCCATTTCCTTGCCGAAGTCTTTTATTCCTATCCCTCCTTTATGCTTATATTTATTCCGAGGTACTACTGTTAAATCCACTTATCTAAAACAATTATAATTTTTACAATCATTTACCCATGGGCTTTCCTCTTTTTTTCAACTGTATCTAATTTACACCTCCATTCTTTGCCTACAACTCTTTGGATTTCCACAATCAAAACCTAAATGTAAAAAACCATTTCTCAAACTCTTTCCATGTATTGACCTTCTCTATGCCTTAAGAAATGTACTTCCTCGCGCCAAAAAGTGACACTTCAAGAATTTTTCCTTCAACTGATGATAGCGAAGTGTACGAAGAACCTCCTCTAGATGAATAGCATGCTCTTCCATACTCCTGGAAAATACAAAAATGTCATCCACGAATACTATTACGAACTCCTTTAGGATATTTCCAAAAACATGGCCCATCAAATCTACAAAATAGGCTGGGGCATTGGTTCTCCCAAACGGCGTAACCAACCACTCAATGAATCCGTCTGATAAAGCCTTTCTCACCAATCTATTTAATTAACGCCTTCCTTTCATGTATGTCATGGTGAATGCCACCGGTTTAACATTATCATTCATATAGATCCTAAATTCGATCAATCTCTTAGGGGATAGTCCTCTAACCACCACAAAAATGTTTGGGAAATTTCTAATGAATGGAACAAAATCTAGCACTCCTAGTGACGAATCAAGAGAATAATGGAAGCTCAGCATGACTGACCCCTGTGGGTCGTAACAAACCTCGAGAGTCCTACAGCTACAAGTCTCTAGTCTAACGACTCTCCTCTCGTAATCCAATATCGCTCCATAAGTGGAAATCCAATCCATCCTCAAAATCATCTCATATCCCGAAAATCCCGAAACATAGGCATCACAGTCAAACTCGAACCTAGTATAAAATTTTCAAACACCTACAGATCATGGATAAATGTTCCGATCCTCCTATGGGGTTTGAAACAACTATAGGGTCTACCATAAGAGAAATATCTAAGTGCAAGCAATCAACCAAAGAACTAGAAATGAAAGAGTCCGAATAGAAAAATCCAAAATAGAGATCAAACCTTCTACAAAGACTTTCCTACCTTGATCCAGTCCACTACTAGAAGGTGCTGCATCAAAAGCCTATACTTGCGTTTTAGGCATGCTTGCTCTTTGCCCCGTCCTATAAGGATAATGTTAACTCCCTTCTGTAAGAGACTTAAGGAAAATGTAACGACCTAACCAATTCGAGAACCTAGCGACCTAAAAGGCTACGACTTAAAAATGGCTCGACCTAAAAAGGAGAACAACCTAAAAATGCTTCGCGCCCTAAAGGAGGCCGCGACCTATGAAGCTCCGTGACTTAACAGAGAACTGCGACTTATGGAAGGCTGCGACTCAGAAGATGTTTCGACCTATCAAGCTTCGCGACCTAACAGAGAGCTGCGACCTAAGAAGTAGGACGACCTAAGAGTGAATGCGACCTAAAAACAGTCTCGACCAATGGAACTCCGCGACCTAGGAATACTTCGCGACCTAAGGGAAGTCGCGACCTAAAGACTCCAGTTATAACTATAAGAAAAGTACTCACGACCTAGGATAGGTCGCTAACGACCTAAATGCCTGAGCAAAGAAGTTACCTATACTGTGCCGCAGGGGGATAGGTCGCTCGCGGCCTAGGACTTGTACAAATCAGCATGTGTATTCTTGCAGAGGGAGGACAATGCATCCTAGGTCAGGGACGACCTGCGAACTAAGTTAGGTCGGTCCCAACCTATGACCTAACTCCGAGAAAAGCCTATAAATACACCCCGAGTTCCAACTAGAAGGGGACTTTTGGCTCATTCATTTCAAGCGTCATTACTCTGCTGCATTCCGAACTACTTCAACACTTAAAGCTTTTGAGATACAAAGAACGCTTCAAGGAACTTCACAAAGAAATCATACATGTTCAACATGAATTCAAAGATTTTGATCGACATTGAAGTTGAGGCTACTGGTTCTAAATGACTTTAAACTCAAAGGGTGTTGTAATCGATGAATCTTGTAAAGGGTTGTAATAATATCAGCAATAAAGGAGTTTGAAGTGGACGTAGGCTCTCTCTTAAGCCGAACCACTATAAATATCGTGTCTTTTAATACTTTTCTGTGATTCTTACTTTTTTCTGGTTCCCGTATCAACGGGTGGTGCTTTCACAACTACACTCTACACACTGGGGTGTTAGCGTTCCATTTTTAGCGTTAACATTTTTGGTGGTTTCACTGAGAACTGAACTCAGGCAAATCGTCATCATTGCTCCATGAAAGTTTGTTGAAGTAACCTCTCTGAAGACTAGAAGTTTATCCGAAATCATGGCTCCGGGTAGAAAGAGTAGATCTGTAAGATCTGGAAATGCTCAAGAGGGAACCTCCGCTTACCCTGTATCGAATCAAGCAACTCCAGCTGTCGGAGTTACAAAGGCAGAGCTGGATGCTGCAATCTTAGGGCTGAACCAGCAGATAAATGCCCAAAATGCACAATTCGAGGCTCGGAATGCCCAAAATGCCCTAATTCTGAATAGGTTGAACGATTTGCTTGGGGCAAACCGTCAACCGGCAGGTAATGAAAGGAACTTTGCTGGCAACATTCATGATGCTGAAGAAAGGAATGCTCCTGAAAGGGCTGCTAGCCCCTTTGAACAAACACTTCCTGAGGTTGGTGGATCTAGAACTCGACATGATGAGGAGTATCTCTCTGGGATGGTCCGACAAATCATGAAAGAGAGTATGCAGAGGGTTGAAGACGAGAAAGAATGGGGTTTTGCCCCAAGTAAAACTCCATTTACTGAGAAAATCTTAGAGGATGAATTCCCAAGGAAGTTTGTCCCTCCAACCATTCCAGCTTACAAAGGAACAAGTGATCCGAACGAATTCTTGTATAAGTATGATTGGCACATGACAGGTGCCAGGGCTTCTGATGAAATAAAGTGCCGATATTTTCCTGTATACCTGGAAGGTGTAGCTCTGCTTTGGTTCACCAAGCTGCCAGTCCGATCTATCGATCAGTTTTCTGACTTAACCCGGAAGTTCAAGGAGCAGTTCAGACTATACGCTTCAAAAGCCAAAGATATTATGTCGTTGTCAAGTTTAGAACAGAATCCGGGTGAAACTATCAGATCTTTCTTGAATCGCTTTAATATAGCGCTGGCCGAGGTGGACAATGCAGAACCACGGATGATCTTGACCTATCTGATGAGGGCCATCGACAAGTCGAGCGAATTTGGAAAATGGCTTAACATGAAGGAACCAAATTCCCTTGAAAAATTCTACAAGAAAGCAGATGAGTTCATACGCCTGGAAAGCCGTCCTGTACCGGTAAAGGCAGTGTTAGAAAAAGCTGAAGATAACATTGCTGCTCCACGCAAGAGTGAATCTGCTGGACAGAAAAGGGAAAATAACGATGGAAAGAAACAGAAAAATATGAAGAGGCCTCGTTCCTTCAAACCATCGGAATATACTCCTTTATCAGATACACCAGAGCATATATACCTTGCCACTAAAGATTCTGTTGAATATCCTAAACCTCCTGTTCTGAGAACCGGGAGGAAAGCTGTGCAAAGTGGGAAATTCTGTCGCTTTCATAATCAACCTGGTCATGATACCGACGAATGCCGCCAATTGAAAAATCTGATTGAGGATTTGCTAAGGGAAAACAAGCTGCAGCAATTTGTGAAAAAGAATAGCAACAATCCTGCTTCGTCTAGTCAGGGGCAGTAAGCTCCTGCTCATCAGCCTAGGATAGGTGAGAAGGCAGCAGGGCATGAATCTGGAAGGCCCATTATCAATGTCATTACAGGAGGACCTCACCCAGTAGGCAGAAGCTGGGGTGAGATGGAAAGGTATACCCGAGCTTTGAAATATGTACCGACCGAAGAAGATGTATTCGTTTTGGAAGGTGCTATGCCCCTAAAGCAGCGAAGAACCTTCAATGATGATATTGTGTTCAGAGCCAGGGATTCCGCAGGTATTGAAGCTCCTACCTTGGATCCCTTAGTCATCTCGGCTGGTATCGGGCCAGCTATTGTCAGAAGAGTTCTCATTGATTGTGGCGCATCCTGCAATATCCTCTTCAAGAAAATATTCGACCAGATGAGGATCCCTATGGCTGATGTGCAAGCCTCATCGCAGAAAATCGCTGGCTTCACTGGGGAGCCAAAACAGCCGATAGGAACCGTTGATTTGTTTGTGGAACTTGGAGAAGGAGAGAGAAAAGTGGTCCGCAAGCAAACTTTTGTGATTGTCGATGAATTTTCTGCTTACAATGCTTTCCTTGGCCGTCCAACTCTCGCAGCATTCAAAGTTGTTCTGGCCCCATGGTGCCTCACCATTAAATTTCCCACAGATAATGGAGTGGGAGTTATAAAAGGGGATCAAAATGCGGGGCGGGAATGTTATCTAACAGAGCTACGAGAAACCAGAAAAAGAGAAATGGGAAAGGATGCGGTAGCCCCAGTCCGCATCAAGGAACCAGCCTTGTAGCAATTACAGGGCGGACCCTGCACTGGCGAGCACAGCGGAGCAAGGAAAGAAATGGATCCTAGAAAAGTCAGTGTAGGGGAGAATAGAGTGGTACCAGTGGAAACGACAATACCAGTACCTGTTGACCCAAAGGACCCAAACAAGGTGTTGAATGTTGGTTCACAACTTAATGTGTCAATTCAGAATATCTTAATATCTTTTTTAAAGGCAAATTTGGATGTTTTTGCTTGGACTCATGCCGATATGTGCGGAATATCCCCAGAAGTTGTAGTACACGCTCTAAATATTGATCCAAAATTCACACCTGTGAAGCAGAAAAGGAGAACTCAAGGTCCAGAAAGGTCAGCAGCATTAAAAGAAGAAGTTGATCGGCTCATGGAGAATAATTTTATTAAAGATCTACCTATCCGAATTGGGTTTCGAATCCAGTGCTGGTTAAGAAAGCCAACGGAAAATGGAGAGTATGCATCGATTTTTCAGATCTAAACAAGGCCTGCCCCAAAGACTGCTTCCCATTACCCAGAATCGATCAACTGGTAGACGGAACAGCGGGACACGAATTGTTATCTTTCATGGATGCTTACTCCGGATACAACCAGATCATGATGCATGAGCCAGATCAGGAGAACACAAGCTTTATCACTGACATTGGTCTTTACTGCTACAGAGTTATGCCCTTCGGGTTGAAGAATGCAGGGGCAACATACCAAAGACTTGTTAAGGCTATGTTCAAACCGCAATTAGGCAAGACTATGGAAGTCTACGTCGATGACATGTTAGTAAAGTCCAAGAAAATAGTGGATCACATAGAAAACTTAACGGACATGTTCGCGGTCCTCCGAAAATACGGAATGAAGCTCAATCCTTTGAAATGTTCATTTGGAGTGGAATCCAGCAAGTTTTTAGGTTTCATCGTGAGCGCAAGGGGCATCGAGGCTAGTCCAGCTCAAATTACTGCCTTAAAGGAAATCAAAGCTTCTAGAACAAAGAAGGAATTGCAAAGTCTCAATGGAAAAGTCGCCGCCTTGATTCGGTTCATTTCCAAAGCCACAGATAAATGCATCCCATTCTTTGACGCCCTAAAGAAAGGAAAGAAAAACTTCGATTGGACTCCCGAATGCCAAAAAGCCTTTGATGAATTGATTCGCCATATGGAAACGCCTCCAATACTTTCTAGGCCTGGCGATGGCGAGGATCTTCTTATATACTTAGCAGTATCATCTCATGCTTTAAGTGCAGCGCTGATACGGAAGACAAAAGGATTCAACATCCAGTTTACTATATCAGCAAAAGACTCACTGGGGCAGAGATGAATTACTCTAAGTTGGAAAAACTCGCCTATTGCCTACTAATTGCATCTAGAAAGTTGAGGCAATATTTCCAAGCTCATCCTATCAGAGTCCTCACTGATCAACCTTTAAAGCAAGTTCTGTTTCGCCCTGAGGCTTCGGGTCGTCTTCTATAGTGGAATATTGAACTCAGTCAATATGACATCACTTATCATCCCCGAAAAGCAATCAATGGACAAGCTTTAGCGGATTTCATCGCAGAATTCACAGATAAGGGTAACAGTGAGGAGGAAACAATCGACGATTCCCCGATCCAATGGAAGTTATATGTCGATGGCGCGAGAAACGACTACTGTTCTGGAGCCGGAGTTGTACTCGAGACCCCTGAAGGTCGATCATCATGCTATGCACTAAGATTGGAATTTCCTTCAACAAACAATGAAGCAGAATACGAAGCCCTTATCGCTGGCCTAAGGATTGCTAAAGAACTAAACATCCGAGCATTGCAGATCTTCAGTGATTCTCAACTTATTGTATGTCAAGTCAAGAAGGAATTCCAAGCGAAAGGAGGAAATCTGGCCGCCTACTTGTCAAAGGCTTGGGAACTTCTGTGTGACTTCGATCACCACACGATAAACCATATTCCTCGAGAACAAAACATGAAAGCAGATTCTCTCACAAAGTACTCTAGCACCGGCGAAGCTCAATTTCTGGGGTTAGTCCCAGTAGAAGTTCTGTCGGCACTGAGCATTAATGAGATGGACATTGATTGGATCATGAGTATGTCTCAAGAGCAAGAATCATGGATGACTCCAATAACAGAATATCTGCTCAATGGCTCTCTACCAGGGAACTCAAAAGAACGACAAAAGCTACTGAGAAAAGCCTCTCGATATATAATCCAGGATGGCCGATTATACAGACGGGGATTCTCAATGTCATTACTTCGATGTGTATCCAGGGAAGAGTCCAAAACAATCCTAGCAGAGGTACATGGAGGAGAATGTGGTGATCATTCAGGTGGCCAAACATTAGCATAGAAAATTCTCCAATACGGATATTTTTGGCCAGAAATTAATCGAGATGCTGCAAGCTATTCCCGAAAGTGTGACAGATGCCAAAGATTTGCTAAAATTCCTAGAGCACCTTCTACTGAACTCACACAGATGGTCAGTCCATGGCCATTTGCAATTTGGGGAATGGATCTCATTGGGCCGCTACCAATTGACAAATCTGGAATCAAATATGCCATTGTTGCTGTAGATTATTTCACTAAATGGGCTGAAGCTGAACCATTGGCTACTATCACCTCTAAAAAGATGGTAAACTTTGTGACTAAAAATATCATTTGCAGATATGGTGTGCCTCAAAAAATAATTACAGATAATGGTACTCAATTTGAAAGTGAAGAATTCCAAGATTTTTGCAAGCGATTCAAAATCCGGAAAAGCTTCTCAACAGTGGCTCATCCGCAGGCAAACGGGCAAGTGGAAGCCGTGAACAAAATTATTAAGTCAACCATCAAGAAGCAACTTGAAAGAGCAAAAGGTGGTTGGGTCGATAAGCTACCACTGGCACTATGGGCATACAGAACCACTCACAAAACTGCGACTGGGCACACCCCGTTTTCATTGGCATACGGGTCAGAGGCAATGATTCCGGTAGAAATAGAGGTCCCTTCACATAGAAGAATCCATTTCAATCAAGCAGAAAACGAAAAGCTACAGCTTGAAGCACTAGATCTCCTTGATGAAAAAAGAGATGAGGCTAATCTCAGAATTGCAGCTCATCAGCAAAGGATAGCCAGACATTTCAATTCCAAAGTTCGCCAACGCAGCTTTGGGATTGGAGATCTAGTCCTGAAGAGAATTATGACAGCGACAGGTGTGTTTGGGCCAAATTGGGAAGGACCATATGTCATAGGTCAGAAGCTTCTTGATGGCACATTCAAACTCACTACCGTTGAAGGAGATCAAATTCCAAGGGCATGGAACAACAATCACTTTGCATCCATACTTTACTTGAAAATTTTGTTGAAATATTGTAAAAAGAGTTATGAATGTTTGATTCTTGTAATTAAAGGCAATTGTAAAACTGATGCAAGTAAATAATGATAGAATATAAAGTGGATGTAGGCCCAATTTCCTGGCCGAACCACTATAAATCTTGTGTTCCTTATTATTACTACATGTTTGCTTTATTTTCGATATAAAAAGTACATAGAATGTATTGCTGAAATGTCGATTTAAATTTTTGCAGACAATGGAAGTGAAACTTGCACATAATAAGACCAAGTGATTCTCGCTAAATTTCAAGTCACGAAAGCCCCGAATTCAAATCCTAGATAGGAAGTACTTCAATTGAACGGCCTATGATTTCGACAGAAACGGACCTTTGCTAATAAATTGAGATCGTTTGAACAAACAAACATCCAATTAAGAAGCTAATGCCCGTTCTCACGAACTTTCCTGACAATGAAGTACACTTCCTTGGATTAAACAAATTACTTGTAAGAAAAGGGAATGAAAGCTTGAAAAGAAAAAAAAACCGAGGATCGCTGAAAAGGCATAAGCAAGTGGACAAGGGAACAACCAAAGCCATCATCGGCAACACAAGTCCTCTTCGGAGGCACAACTCTTCGCATGATAAAGACCTCTAATGGGTCATACGCCACAAAAAAGAAAGTTCTCTACTCAACAAAAAAGATTGGAGGAGTCATGACCCTCCAACCATGAGAGAGTAACTTCCAGGCGATGAAAACCCTCTCTGAGGCACATTTCACCAGGAGTTGAAGTGTAACAACCACTCTTCGGAATTTCACTTCACCAGAGTTGAAATGTAAAACAAAATAAAAGCCCTCTTCGGAGGCCCATTTCACCAGGAGTTGAAGTGTTACGGCCGCTCTTCGGAATTTCACTTCACCAGAGTTGAAATGCAAACAAAATAAAGACCTCTTCGGAGGCACATTTCACCAGGAGTTGAAGTGTAACAGCCGCTCTTCGGAATTTCACTTCACCATAGTTGAAATGCAAAACAAAATAAAGACCTTTCTGGAAGTCCACGTTTCACCGAGATTGAAATAAAACTTCCAAGTGTTGAAATGTGAAAAGGCTTTCTTCAAAGGCACAACTCTTTGGAGGTACACGTTTCACCAAGATTGAAATAAAACTTCCAAGTGTTGAAACGTGAAAAATCCCTCCTCAGAAGTACAACCTCCTCCCGGAGACACAATCAAGAAAAAAGACCTCTTCGGAAGTCCACGTTTCACCGAGATTGAAATAAAACTTCCAAGTGTTGAAACGTGAAAAGGCTTTCTTCAAAGGCACAACTCTTTGGAGGTACACGTTTCACCAAGATTGAAATAAAACTTCCAAGTGTTGAAACGTGAAAAATCCCTCCTCAGAGGTACAAATTTCTATGTAAAAAAAAAAGTTAAAGTACCCTTCAGAGGTCCGCTTTACCACATAGAAGAATTCACTTGGTAAAATGCGTACATAAGCAAAAGAAAAAAGTGATTTCTTCAAGGGACAAAGCATAAAAACTCATATGAAGGGAGTTGTACTCTACCAAAAATTTCTTCAAGAATGAAATAATTATTCTTCAGCGAATGAGAGTGCAAGTCCCCTCGAAGTATAAAATATTGCAGCAAGCTTATGGTATGGGGGCAACATGGTATAGTTACATACAATATGGTATAGCCACATCAGCAAAAGTAATGCTCAAACAACATGCCATAAGCCCGCTGCGATATCATATAAATAAACTTGTGCGAAAATGAATAATAAATGCATTCTCAAATTCAAACAGGAGTCTGTACAAATAAAGGATCATTTTATTCAATTGTATTGCAGATACAGGTTTCAAAATAAAAAAGCAGGGGCCGATAGCCGCACAATTCTCGACTGGTACATGCAAAAGACAAGAAGCTAAAAGCTGAAATCTTCATTTCTTCTTGCCACCTTTGGACCCTTTACCCGGCCGAATGGTTAGCTTTTCAGGTCGGTCTGTAGGCATAAGGGAAGAAGAGGAGGGAGGTGCAACTTCCGGTTCCTCTTCAGTAGCAATGATTTTCTTCCCCCTCCTCTTCGACGTTCCGTGCTTCTTTCTCCTCTTCGAAAAAGACTCACTCCCTGGAGTAGCAAGAGCAGACAAAATTATGTCATCAGAAGGAGTCCGCTCCGGAGATATCTCACCTCCCTCAAGTCCCTCGTCTTTCTGCTCTTGCGAAGCGATAGGGTCATCTAAGCCATGAAGAGCCTCTATTTGCTCCTCTTGTGACCCGGGCTGTGCAGCAGAAGGAGGAGCCACCTGAAGAGACGGTGGAAGGATAACTGGAGGAGGCGAAGTTTGCACAGCACTTGATGTTTCAACTGCAGAAGAAGAGAAATTAAAAATATTAGTATCTCCCGAAAAGAAGGGAGATATGGGTTCATCAAGATTCAAGAAGTAATCGAGAAGCTCATCAAACTTTTGAGGAACAAGCAGGCAATCCACCTGAATCGGACCAATGTCAAAGTTACCTGAAGATATTTGCTTCGTTAGTTCAATCTCATAATTTTGAGCTCCAATATCCTCCAAAGCCTCATCATCAGTAGGGGTAATTACCCCAGTTCTTGTAGGAGGCGGGGAATGAGCACTGGAACCTGTGATGTCAACTTCAGGAGAAATTAAAGGACGTTCAGAGGTAGTAGGTGGTAATTCTTTTTCAGAACGTTCCTCTTTTGCCATCCCAGTCCTCACTCTGGCAAGTTGCTCTTTTCCCTTCGCAAGAGCAGCGCGAGTTTCCTCATCTAAGTAGCGCTCCTCAAGCTCTTCCTCGGTATACCCGGCACCTTTGAACATGTCGAGAGCAGCTTCCCACACTTCAGCCAAGGTGATTTCGTACTTAGGACTGAGAAAAGAGAGACTGCCATGCCCTAAGACGCTAAGCAAGTAAAAGTCGAATAGAGTTGAATTGACATTGGCTTCCATGGCTTGAATAGATTCTTCAGCTGCGATTTTACCAGCCATGGCCTCATCTCGTTCTTTTTCGGTTTTAGAAAGTTGGGCTTTTAACGCCTCAATCTCCATGTCTTGGGCGCTCATTTTATTCCGCAACTGAGCGGCATCAGTGCGGTAATTCTCTACGGCCTCTTCTAGCCTCTCAACTTTAGCTTCGGCATCTCTCTGGCCAGCATGTGCATCCCGCACTTGTTTTTGTAGTACCTCTTCTCTTTGAGTGTAAGTGTTAGAAGAGGTGGTAAGATCGTCTTTAAGCTTCTTGACTTCAGCTTCATGTTTCTCATTATACTCGGTGATGTTTTTCATCTCGATGTTGTGCTGGTCAAGAATCTTCTGCCATTCCGACTTATCGTTCTCCATAGTCAGCATCGCCTCGATATTGGCCCGATTGACTCGTTGGAGTTCATCAACAAGCTTTTTCCATCCAGACATTCTTTCAATGTCAAGTCTGACGGCGTCAAGATTTTGGTACATGGCTTCTTTATTAATGGGAACTAAATCAAGATCGAAACGAACCCCCTTTAAGCACCAATTCGGGAATCGGCTCTGTAAGGTCGGTGGGCCCCTTTCAACACGATATGAAGGCCTATTTAGAAGTGTTTGAATAGCGCTTCCTTCAAGAGCAGGGGATTTGGAAGGAATGTCGATAGAGATGGGAGCGTCAAACTTTTCAGATGTTGCAGATGCGTGCTTCTCACTAGGTTTGGCCCGCTTGCTCGGGTCCTCAACAATGTGGCTCTTCCCCCGACCATCATGTGTTTTACGTTTGTGAGAGTCATCGCCTCTTGAAGAAGACTCATGTCGCACATCTATCCTCTCATGACGCTCTTCGTATTCTCTCCTTTCTCTAGCTTTTCGAGCAGCTCTCTGCTCATCGGTTTCTCTGGGACCAGTAAGGTAGCGTCTATAATTGTAGTTGCCACGCCCTCCATAGCGCTGAAAGTCTTTATAGTAAGAACCGCTGCCGCTACGCCCCATTGAAGGATCTGAAAGGCAAAAATACAAGTCTTAAAAGTCTTTAGAGAAAAGAAGTCAAACACAAACAAGTGCTGAAAAATCCTAAGTGTTGTGTAATGTGTAAGCTACAAGCATCAAGCTACAGACCACTCTGTGAAGTAGAGGTGGTGATAACTTGAGTAGGAGGAGTTGGCATTTGTTGTAGAGAAGATGTCGCCTCGATTACAGAAGAGATAGTTTTGGAAACATCATCTTTAAAAAGTTCTTGTGAAGTCACAATTAGGTCGCTCAACCCCCCAAAAACATCATCACCATCATGCTTTTTGGGACTTGCTTTCTCAACTCCTTCGTCAGCAGATCTCCCAGAAGATCGTGGAGGTTCTTCCTCTTCGATAACTGGGGCAAGTGTCAAATTGCTAGATGGCCCCGCAACATCAGTGAGAGTGGGGCACTTCACCAGTAAAGTTTCAGTGGAAAGATCTTTTGGCATAAACTTTTCAGCTTCCGCTGGAGAATCGGGGACTTCATGAATTTGAGTGGAACGAGAAGAATGTAGAAGCTCAAACCGATGAAGAAGTTCTTCTGTCAATAGAAATTTTGCGCTTCTTTCTTCAGCAGCCACAGTGCTTAGCCTTTCAAAGACTGGCTTATGACTGGAATCTCTAGAAGGAGGAGGAAGTGCTGTAAAAACAAGGAATGGAATCAGCATCTAGCAATACGAACCATGAGAAACTTAGAAAAAATTGAAGAAAGAAGGGAAAGAAGATCTCACTTCCTACTCTCCAGTCTGCGTAAAATCCTGCGGGGCAACGAATGTAGAAGAATTGATTCAAAAAACCATGTGCACTCTCCGGCAAATCCAAAATTAGTTTGCGGTTCCTCGCACCTCTTACAAGTACAATTGAAGGGTGGTCCTTGTTCTTCGCAAAAGTGCACAAGTAATAGATTTCCTCAAAACACGGAAGACAGTCAAGAGTTCTCCTGAACAGAACGCACAATCCCATCAAAATGGCATAGCCATTGGGATGCAGTTGGAAAGGAGAGATCGTTAGTCGAAGAAGGATTTGTTGAAGAAATTCATTAAAGGGAGGAATTACTCCACTTAAGCACATTTGGCGATTAATGGCAACAAAACCGTAAGGTGGTCTATCAGCAAAATCATTTGGTCCAGGGAGTAAAACTTCTGCCTCGGCAATACTAAATTGAACACATAATTGATTAAGCACCCGCTGTTTCAGAAGGGTAGGAGTTCTTTCCGGAGGGTTCTCTAGTGGAATAGCAATCGGGAAAGCCCCTTCGACGTGTTCTATCATCTCTTCTTGTTGAGACGTCATTCTACATGAGCAACTGGATGTTCAGATGTGAAGGTGCACGTTTCCTAAAAGTGTGAAGTGTTGTGCAAAACTAATAAAAATAACAAGCAAAATAACTGGAATTAAACTAGTTAGCAACTGATCGATTGTGAGATTTCAGGACTTGTTAATTTAAAACTCAAGTGCAGTGTTAATTCAAACAAAATTCTAGCTTTGCTTTAACACTTCACTTGAGTCGGTTGAGTTACAGCATTTCACTCACACAATTCATTTAAGTTGATTATTCTTTATCGACTAATCTGTCATTCGATGTGGGCGGTCAGTGACAGTATATTCGTCCCATTTTTCTACAAATGTCATATTTAGCAGGTTGACAACTTTAAAGGGATCTACAAAGAAGTGCAGCAGAATTTAAGTCCAAACAACTCAATCGAATTTTTTCAGAAAAAATTTCACAGGTCCTAGGTCGTCGAACGACCTAGTATAGGTCGAAGCTCCTTTAGGTCGCACTGTGCAAATCAAAGAGTTCAAGGCTTTATGTCAAAATAATGTGAATTGGTCAAGTCCTAACTCGGCCGCGACCTAAAGCTTATGTCGCAAAAGATAGGTCGTTGATGTGTCAAGTCCCTATGCAGTCATTCAAAGGTGATAAGTTGCTAAGCTGTTAGGTCGTTCGGTTTAAAGTTCATGTGCAAACCATCCAAGTACTCGGTCGGCAGCGACCTAACTTCTGTGCCACAGGAATTTAAGTCTAAGGTCGGCCGCGACCTAAAACCAATGCCGCAAGAACTTAGGTCATTACAAAGTTAGATCGCTAAGAAGTTAGGTCACATGGTTAGTACTCAAGCAGACAGCCCTAAGGTCGATCCTCCAGTCACACGCTGCCACATCATCTCCTCCATTACCCGTGTAGCTAAAAATCCATTAACCCGTTAACCCATCGGAACCCTCCTCGTCTCCTCCAAATTTGCAAGCCAACTAGTTCGAAACACCATAATTCACCATCTTCCTCCTACATCGTCACGAATTACCCAAGAATTCAATCCAAATCGTCTCAAATTCATCACAAATCCGTTATACTGCCATGTTCACAGGAATCGCGACAAAGACTCAGTCAAAAGTTAATTGAATCGTGACTTGTTGAGCGAACATAGCACATGAAATTACATTAGGGGCGACAAGTGAAACATTTGCGATTTGATGATAGATGTAATCAAATGTTGGTAAAGTTCACTTACATAGTCTGATGATGGGATAATTGATGGTTAGGTTGTTGGAGTTGTCTTTGAGGGCTCAAAAGTTTGTTAATGGCGGAATGAAGGCTGAAGCAGATAAGGAGAAGAAGGAACGGCCTAAGTTATTTATATTCCAGGGTAATAGAACACGAACCGACACTACGCGACCTAACTTTCTCCTTAGGTCGTTTGCGACCTAACAATCCTTCAGAACGCGAGTTAAGAAAGTCGAAGCACACGACCTATGGCTAAGTCATATACTTCGAGGGGCAAATGTTAACTCCCTTCTGTAAGAGACTTAAGGAAAATGTAACGACCTAACCAATTCGAGAACCTAGCGACCTAAAAGGCTACGACTTAAAAATGGCTCGACCTAAAAGGAGAACGACCTAAAAATGCTTCGCGACCTAAAGGAGGCCGCGACCTATGAAGCTCCGCGACCTAACAGAGAACTGCGACTTAAGGAAGGCTGCGACTGAGAAGATGTTTCGACCTATCAAGCTTCGCGACCTAACAGAGAGCTGCGACCTAAGAAGTAGGACGACCTAAGAGTGAATGCGACCTAAAAACGGTCTCGACCAATGGAACTCCGCGACCTAGGAATACTTCGCGACCTAAGGGAAGTCGCGACCTAAAGACTCCAGTTATAACTATAAGAAAAGTACTCACGACCTAAGATAGGTCGCTAACGACCTAAATGCCTGAGTAAAGAAGTTACCTATACTGTGCCGCAGGGGGATAGGTCGCTCGCGACCTAGGACTTGTACAAATCAGCATGTGTATTCTTGCAGAGGGAGGACAATGCATCCTAGGTCAGGGACGACCTGCGACCTAAGTTAGGTCGGTCCCAACCTACGACCTAACTCCGAGCAAAGCCTATAAATACACCCCGAGTTCCAACTAGAAGAGGACTTTTGGCTCATTCATTTCAACCGTCGTTACTCTGCTGCATTCCGAACTACTTCAACACTTAAAGCTTTTGAGATACAAAGAACGCTTCAAGGAACTTCACGAAGAAATCATACATGTTCAACATGAATTCAAAGATTTTGATCGACATTGAAGTTGAGGCTACTTGTTCTAAATGACATTAAACTCAAAGGGTGTTGTAATCGATCAATCTTGTAAAGGGTTGTAATAATATCAGCAATAAAGGAGTTTGAAGTGGATGTAGGCTCTCTCTTAAGCCGAACCACTATAAATATCGTGTCTTTTAATACTTTTCTGTGATTCTTACTTTTTTCTGGTTCCCGTATCAACGGGTGGTGCTTTCACAACTACACTCTACACACCAGGGTGTTAGCGTTCCATTTTTAGCGTTAACAGATAAGTTCTACTAAGGCGACCTGGCTCCCCATAGTTGAAACACCTCCTCTTCATCATTTTATTATTACAGTCCTTTGCATATCGACCAACCAATCCATAGCTATGACATTTCCCGCTTTTCTTAATTCGCTTCTGAGGTCCTCCTTCTTTCCACTTGTCTTTTTCCTTCTTGTTCTTTCACCATGGCTTCTTAGAGCTTTTTGACTTAGGAACGTCCTTCAACTGCCAAGATATAGGTTGAACTTTCTGTCGGTCCTTCAATCCTAATAGCCTAAACATTCGCTCCGTGTCCTTCAAACTAGCTCGTGCCCCCTCGAAATCCTCTGTGCCAGAAAACGTCTTGCCTTCTAGACTAGCAAAGTCCTTGCATAGCTTAGAAAAATTGGCTACTGTAGGTGGATTAATGGGATCTCCACTTGTTGTTAATGTATTATGCGCTTGCCCTTGCACTTTTGGCACCATAGCTCTACAGAACCACTCAGCCATACTGTGTAAAGAAAATTTAGGCTCGAAAGAATTGAAAGAAGGTTAAAATGATCTTTTAGGGGAATTTTATAAAAATTCTCTTTACTTGAAAAACTATTTATATGATAAGAGTTTCTTTCTGAAAAATACTTCTAGTATGAAGATATGCTTCTTTTAAAAATAGGTCACTTTTGGAAAAATACTATATTTTTAAAATAATTATGTAGGAATCTTATAAGCTGATGCTCTGATACTAAGTGAAACAACCCCACGGCCCTTAATATACCTAAAAAGGGCACACTAAAGAATATGGTGCATTATAGGTATGGCCAACACTTTGCAGAGACTAAGATTCACAAGAAAAATAAATAAAACATCAGAAAAATTTAAATAGTAACTCATTAAAAATTAAACTTCATAAGTAAGTCATAAAACCGAGTATGTCTCAAAATACCAAATACACATGTCTTATGAAAAAACCATCTCATTCACATCATCAGAGTACATAAAAATAATTACCCCTCTCAAAAAAGTACCAGTACATCAAAATCCAAATGAAATAAAAACTGAAAAGAAGAAGAATACATGAAGAACTCCGAAAATATCTCCAAGCAAGTCTGCAATCTACTGATGCCAGTTCTGTTAGCCTACGGGGGAAAACCCCTGACATCGAGGAGTGAATCAGACTATAAATCTGGTGAGTGGAAGTAAATACCAGTATTTTTAAGCAAGGTAAAGATAAAAGGCTTAGCAACATTTCTAGTATAAAAGGAAAGAACGGAAAAGATAAAGTTGGAATAAAATACCGTTTAACTTTTGCTTTGATTGTGATTGTTTGCACCTGTCTTAGATAGCTACTTTAGTTAGGCTAAAATCCTGATCCTATTTTAATTAGGCTAAAGTCCTAATTCTACCCTTTGATCGGACTTCTATCTCTGTTGTGCCACTGTGCGCTAGTCCCATCCTATGGGTCCCAAAGAAAAAGACACCTATAGCGCTTTGGAACTCAATAGTGAATTATCTACCTACTTTGATGCCATACGCTCGTTCACCGCTGGTTTGCACTATCTACTGCTCCCTCTTTTGACCTCTTATCTACCTGCTGCAGCATAAGCATGTCCAGCCTCACCCGATCTATTTTGAGACCATCAGTCCTAGTCTGATAAATTCTTGCCTAGTCGCTCCGAAGTGTTTTGTGAGACCATCATTCCTAGTCTGAAAGGGAAATGCTGCCGGATACGAGTCCTAACATACCAAATCTAGTTGTGCCCCCTGTCTAAATCTTCCCGATTTGAGCTTCTATCCATTGGCCAATTATTTAACCTGGTTAGCATAAGCATTTCCTAGCCTCGCCTAATCAGTTGTGAGACCATCAGTTCTTGACTGAAAGGGAATGTTATTTGTAATGGGCCATATTTCTATCTTTGCTTATTAACTTAGTGTAAGTTCTTTAAAATAAGCCTCTTCTGCTATTCTTTAAAATAAACCTCTTCTGCTATTCCACTATATCTACTTATTAACTTATTCTATGTTTTAAAATAAGCCTCTGCTGTTATCTTTGTTATATTTGCTTATTAAATTATTCTAAGTTTTAAAATAAGCCTTTACTGTTCTTTTTGCTTAATTATAAACTGCGTATAATTGTATTCTTCTTTTATATCTTTTTAGTTATAACTACTAGTTATAAACTCACTTATAAATGTCTCAAATTGGCCTATTTTAGTCTATCTTTTTTTTATTACAATCTTTCTTATTTTACATCTAATTTCTGCAAATTTATTATTGTTCTATTTTAATCCATATTAGCGAATTCTATTCTTTTTAATTTTATTTGCGTAAAAAGTAATAAGAAGAAACTAACATTTATAGGCTAAACTTTAACGTAAAAGGGATGCAAATAATTGTAAATAATAGTAAATAACTATAAATAACTAAATAAAAATAACTAATAAAAAAGATTGAAAAGAACTTTAAAAACCAGCTGTAATTAACTTATACAAAAATTGCCTCAAAATTATAGAAAAACTACAACTATTGAGAACCCTACTATTTTAAATTACTTAAAATATAAAATAATTACAAAACACTCACCTGTGGTCCTTCGCTCTTTTCCTTGCCCTTCCCTAATCCACTTATAGGGTGTAAAATATTTTAATTAAAAAGATCTTCTCCTTAGAAAAATATTCTATTTCGGGTCCAGCCTCAGGCAATGAATCCAATGAAAGAAAATCTGAATGTGAAAAGTAGCTAGGCCTAGGGTCTTATTTATTGCATCAATTAGGGATTTCAGGCCATTGGATTTGAAGATTAAATCTGGTGCAACCATGTCATAGGCTCGTTAGGAACCATCGGATGGAAGCACGGACGCACAAGATCGAATAGAAATAGCAAAATGACGTGTTCGAATCGAATTGGACAAAGTACGTAAAATATTGCAAGGAGGGTCGACCTACCTGTCGACCAACACATGTGAGGGTCAACCTATAGGTCGATCTAGCCATGGTGAGGGTCGACCTTGCCTATATATTTATTTATTTTCTTTTCTTTTTTCTTTCTGTTCGTTTCTTGTTTATTTCGTAACTTCTTCTTTTTTGCTTGGATTTTTACAAACTATATATGGAAATTGACTAGAAAATTACCATGGACAAAATAGTGCAACTCCTGTGGGTTAGTTCTAATAATTTTACAAAGTTATTTTATTATTTAATTAATTCTTTAATTCATTATTATAGCTTGAATTTCGGGTTGTTACATATATGGATGGAAGAAGAAGCAAAGTTAACCCAGGAAGGGGAAGCACTAAACGGGATGCTGGACCTAATGCAGGGAGAGGTAAAGCTCAAGCCTAAGCGGAGAATGTATGTGCTGAGGTCCCATAGGTCAGAATGGAAGCCATGTATTTGTTTTTTAGGAATATTATGCAGGCAGGAGTTGCAGCCGGAGTGTTAGGAGGAAATGCTGCAGTATCAAGGGTTTCAGATGTTCCGGTACTTAACTATATTGTTAAGATAAGTGGTGATATTGTGAAGCTTTGAGGGAAGCCATTTATGGGTACCTAGGATGCCACTGTAGTAGAGAACTATGAATGGATTTTTGCATATTTAGGGCTTAATGATGAGCAGAAGAGGTGGTTGGCATCTAGACAGCTTCAGGGAACTGCATTATTTTTGTTGAACTGTGTGACTGTGAAGGTGGATGAGGAGATAATGAACTAGGAGGATTTAAAGAGGAAATTCTGGGAGTGGTTCACGTATGTTATGGCATAGTCAGCTTTGATTAGGTAGTTTGTTGAGCTGATGTAGGGTGAGATATCGGTTGCAGGGTATGGTAGGAAGTTTGAAGAGTTGGCTAGGTATGGGTATGCTTCGGTGGATACGGTATTGAAGCGAAATGAGAAGTTTATTAGAGGATTGAAGCCAGATTTGTCTACTTCTACTTTGCCTCAACTTAGAGATCCTTATGATATTGTTGTGGAGATGGCCATGAGCCTGGAGTAGGTCCTTAAGTCTGTGAAGAAGAGCAAGGCCAAGGGGTCCAAGTTGGGCAGGGCCAGAAGAGGAAGTTCTTTTCTAAGAAAGGTGCTTAGAAGAGTGGAGCAGCCAAGAAAGGAAAGTCTAAGATTGTCTGCTATAAGTGCGACAAGAATGGGCACTTTGCTAATGAGTGTCATGCTGGGAAGCCAAAAGAGGTGGAAAGGGGAAGAATGTTAGGTGCTTTAACTGTGACTAGATAGGCCATTACAAGAACCAGTGCAAGGAGCTTGGTAGAGATGGTAGGGCAAGGTATATGCATTGGAGCTAGCTGCTTCTAAGCCAATAGCCCATGAGAAGAGAAAGGTAGTTTCAGGAGGAGCGCTTTAGATCATGGTATGTTTGTCAACATTTTATTTAATACCAGCCCATCGCATTCTTTTATATCTAGATGTTTGATAGATAAACTTAACTTTGAATCCACATATTTAGTTACTGCCTTATGGGTTGTGAATCCAATAGAAGGGTACACAACTTTGTATGCAGTTTGCATGTGTTTGATTTTGTGGGGTTCGGGATTATCCTTGTTATGGATTGGTTAAGTGAGTACGATGGTAGGATATTTTTCCAGGATAGGAAGATATCTCTTGGACACCCTAATTGTAGTGACCAGATTGTTTAAACCATAAAAGGTTCTAGTGGTGTGGTGTTTTCTTTGTTGGGTGCTTTTGATTTAGATGATGAGTTGAGCCAAATATTCGTGGTTAGAGAATTCATAGATGTGTTCGAGCCTGCTGTGGGATTTTCGCCGAAGTGAGCCATCGAGTTTCATATAGATTTGGTTTTGGGAGTAGAACCAGTGAGTAGGCCACCAAGTAGGATGACCCCTTTAAAGATGAGGGAGGTAAAGGTGCAGTTGGTGGATTTATAGGGTGTTACACCAAAAATCAACCCTTCGACAAAGTCGAAAGGACTTTGAACAAAGATAAAGGAAAACAAGCATAATCCAAACATTTCGAAGGAGTCGAAGGGATATAGTCATCAGAGTTTAACAGTACCAAACCTTTTGAGGAGTCCAAAGGTTCCTTCTCTTAGTATCCATGGAGTTCTTACCTTTTGAAGAGGATGAAGAAGTCAAAGCAAGTGGGCTCAACTCCATGGTGACCTTTTCGAAAGCATAACCAGCCTTTTGAACCGGTTAAAGCACATCCACAATACCTTTCGACGAAAGGTTTTATAAATAAAGCAACACTCATAAGTCAGCAAAGAATGAAAGACAACCTTTCGACAACACTGAATGGCCACCCAGCTCATGACAACAATCAAGTGAAGAGCAACCTTCCGACAAGGTTGAAGGGTTCACAACAATCAAGTGAAGAGCAACCTTCCAACAAGTTCGAAGGGTTCACAACAGTATATAGAAGGCAGACTTTTCGACAAAGACGAAAGGTTCATGAAGGCACAAAGAAAGGCAAACCTCACGAAAATGTCGAAAGGTTCATTATGGCATATGAAGGGAAGTCTTTGGACGAAGTCGAAAGGTTCATAGCTGCATATAAAAGGGGAACATTCTACCCAGTTGAGAGCATGGAGTCGAAAGGGGTGCTTCCAGCATCTATAAATAA
The DNA here is from genome assembly GCA_030765085.1 of Allium cepa. Classification (NCBI taxonomy): domain Eukaryota; kingdom Viridiplantae; phylum Streptophyta; class Magnoliopsida; order Asparagales; family Amaryllidaceae; genus Allium; species Allium cepa. The sequence goes on from CM060938.1 coordinate 685,513,937, forward strand.
GACCCAAAGGGTCATGTTTTGGAGATCCAATTTCTCTCATTCTAATCTTATAACCTCTTAATCAAAGAGTTGTAATCTTAAATGGGTGTTGATTTGTGAAATCTAATAAAATGAAGCTTTTTCTTGGATACAAAGGGAAGTTTTAAGATTTTTTAATTAGTAGATTGTTCATTTAACCTTTGTTGGATTAACACCTATTTTCAGATTCAACCCCATCAGATGGTTCTTGTCGACAAGCTCGACAACGTTTATGCTTCAAGTAACTACTACAAACCTTCGAAGCCTTCAACATTCCAATCCGAACCATTCGACAAGGTTGCCAACTTATTTGGCTCAGCGTTTACTAAAACTTTCCGAAATCATTGGCTCCATGGTCTAAGCCGATCCACATGGTTGGCAGTTATTTATACTTTAACAACACCCGAACATTCCGAAGCTACAAATCAAGTGATCTAACCTTTCGACAAGTCAAAATCTTTTCTCTAAATATAAATACCTGGACTTGAAAGGCTTAGTCCAAAAAAAGTCATTCTTGTACCTTTCGACAAGGTCGAAACCCACTCCACAAAAGTGATCTAACCTTTCTACAACGTCGAAACCTACTTTATGTCTACCATAAGTAAAGCATGCCCAGCTTCAACCCAAGGAAGACCATTACCTTAACCTTTCGACAAGAATAAATCCAACCTTTAAGGGACTAATTTAAGGGATTTTATCTTAGCCAAATAGAGAATTTTTGTAGGAAACATTATACAAGTTCAACTAAGACGAAAGGTTATCTAATTCAAAGACTGAACCTTTCGATGACGTCGAAGGGTCTGATCCAAGAATCAACAACAAGAAAGGCTAAATTTAAGGGCAATTTTGAAGGGTATCACATCCTCAATTAAAACAAGTCTATCCATCCTTCTTGGAATAACTTTGGGGCGTTGACAAGAAATCCTATTAACATTTTTGGCGCTAGAAGGAGTGGCTCGAAACTCCGACTTGGTAACCCCCAACAATACTATTATCTAACCCCCTTACATCAATCCTATGTAAAGTTTTTCCACTTTGGTTTGATCATGGCCAGAAGATTTAAAAGATCTGAATAAGAGTCTTCTGAACCACATTTGTCGAAATTCTCCCAAATAAACATTAAAAATTCCAATCAAGATGAAGAACAAAGACTAAGGCTTGAAGCCTTAACGATTATAAACAAAAAGAAAGCAGAATCTTGCGATCTTGAGAAATGGAGTCTAAACCCCTTTCATGTTAGCCCTACCACAATCTTTGCACATGGAAAGAGAACAAATGAAAGTGATAATATCTTTAATCAAATGAGAAAAACAATCCAACATTATTCTAACGGCATAATCTTTGAGAAAGAGATAAAGAATAATTACAGCAACTTTTCACACAAATGGCAACCAACTGTAACAAGAGTACTTCCAACCCAAGAGATTCAAAGGGTAGCAAAAATAAAGAGAATTGAAGAGTGTGAAATGATAAGACCAAAAAATAAAAAGCCAAAGAACCATCCTCAAGAGTCAAGTTACAAGTCTAGACATACGAAAGAGTGCAACTTAACCACATCAATGGAAAATGTTTACATGCTTATAAAGGATGAACTTAAAAATTGGCCATCACAGAAGAAAAAGCCAAAACATGAAAAGGAACCTCGGAGGATCCTTCTGCCCCTATCATATGATGAATGGCCATGAAACCAACTATAGCAAAGCGCTGAAGGGGATGATCATCAATTTCTTTTGACAAGGAATGATCGGTGAATTTGTAAAAAGGACTTGAAAAATGATTAATAATGATCAACGTTCTGTAAAGAGAAAGTCAACATGGTTGGAGTGAAATGATCCTCATATTAGGATACTACCTATAATGGTAGTTTATATAAGATGGTAGAAATGCCTATGTCCAGACAGAGATGGCCAGGGCAGAGCGCCTCTTGGAGGGAGGACGGAGTAAGCCTTTATCCACGCCATGAGAAGGCTTGGTTAAGGCATTGAACAAGCCCTTATCCATGCCATGCAATGGCCGGGTTAAGGCACCTCTTGGAGGGAGGACAGAGTAAGCCTCTATCCCGACCTAAGATAGCTAGGGTAGAACAACGAACAAGACCCTGTCCGTGCCAGAAAAGGGCCAGGGCAGGTGCCTCCTAGAGGGAGGTCGAGTAAGTCCTTTGCTCCAACCTCTAAGATAAGCTAACTAAGAGCACTGGACAATGGACTAAGTGTCCAGGCCCAAGAAGTGGCCCAAACAATGGACTAAGTTGTCCAGGCCCAAGAAGGGGTCCATCAAACAATGGACTAAGATGTCCAAGCCCGGGGAGAGCCTCGTCAAATTATGAACTAAGACGTTCAATCTCAAACAGAAGCATATCCAATTATGGACTGAGACGTCATAGCTCAAGAGGCAGCTAATCAAATTATTTCTATTCAAAACCTGGAGGGTTCATACACATCAAAGAAGACAAAGGCAAAGGAGTGAGACATAGCTCCACTTATTATTATCCGAATCTGGATTTCAAAACTCTCATTTCTAAATAACAACTATAAAATACCCGAATCTGGGTTTCAGGATATTCATTTCAAATTTCACTATATAATACTCAAATCTGGGTTTCGGGTCTCTGTTAATATTGATTCTCTTGATCTACCCAAATCTGGGTTTCAAGATATTTATCTCTAACATCCGCTAGCAATACACGAATTAAGGATTCGGGTCTTTCATATAAAATTTTCATCATCTAAACACCCGAATCTGTTTTTCGGGTCATTATCAATCACTCACTTACTATATTCGACTCCAGGGAACAAGGCTGCTGTTTATTTAAGCCCTAATCTAGGTATAAGATCTTTGGATTTCAATTCATACTAAATTTTTGAACTTGGGCAAAAGAATATTATCAAAAAGGTCACTATTAAAACACCTCAAATGTGAACTTCGGGCTTCTAATATTTTAAATACCATTAATGTTAAAGAATGGGTGAGAGAGTTAGTACTTCAAAATTTTAGACATAGACTCCTGAATCAGGTTTTACTGAATAAAAGTTATATTCTAATATTCGTAACCATATGATAAGGCGGAATCTACTACCAATAAGTTTATGCATTCCAAACAAGTGGAGGGGAATCATTCCTCTTTATGGTCAAAGATGAGATCTTAACATTTTGAATAAATTACTTTTCATATAATTGGCAAGATGATTTGCTATTCTAGGCAAATGATATACATGGACAAATATGTCAATCTCAAGCTAATAGTTAAAAATATTGTTTGCTACATGTTTCTCAGGGAAATTAGAATGACAAGGAGTAACAAAGGATCAACAAGAACAAAAGTCGCTGAATGAGCAATTCAAAGGCATAACAAAAGTTACACTACAGAAAAATATCACAAATTAGGTGATATTTACAAAATTTCTAAAATTTACATAACTTATGAAGTCATTTACAAACATCAAAAATATGTACAAGATAGATTTATATGGCTCAAATACATAAATAAATTACAAACTTGAGCTTCTTTATTAAGAATCTACACCTCTGAAGGATCTACGACGATTAATTGCTACGCGGAGAACTTCATTAAGCTTCTTTTCATTTCACCTTATACTTCTCCCACAATTAATGGCATCAATATTGGTTTTCAAAGCACGGTTAAAGGCCCTATTTGCAGCCTTAATGGTTTTGTTTTCCCTATCCTGCTTTGCAACCTGCTTATCAAGCAAATAATTGATATGCACCAGCTTCTAGTTCTTAATAGCATAGTCAATGATGGTTTGAGAATACTTCAATTTTTGTTACTCGTCAAAATATTTGGTGATTTCGAACTTTACCCTGCGACACCAGTTCCCCACCACATTATCATCTATTCCTAGGGAGGGTTGAGCATGGTTAGAAATTTCTGTGCTATGAGAAGCCTTGACCTGATAGGCATAACAGATGGGGAAATTGGCTTGGGGGACCATGGGATCGACGTTTTGAGTTTTGTCCTCTAAAATGAATTCCAAAGAGGCATATTGTGTTTGAATTTCCTTCAATTTTAACTCCATGTCGCTTATTTGCTAAACGAGTTCAAACATCTTTTCATCGAAGTCGATTGTAGGATTCGACTTCACTTGTCGTTTAAACACAGTAATCGCTTCATCTTTTCTCTTAATTTCTGCTTGAAGATAGTCAATGTAATCCTTACGATTATTGGCAATATTTTTTCGAATAAGGTATATTTTAGCCATTTTAGGGCTCCAACGTTACCACCAAAGCATTCTAATAAAACTTCATCATGAGCCAAAATTGTTCCACTCGCTGTCAAAAGTCTCTCTCTTATGGCATAAACGCAAGATAGTAAGTTTTGAGAGAGAGAGAGAGAGGTTATAGATGACCATGGCTCCTAATTAAATAATGGAAATGAGAGAAAAATCAAAATTGGGATAAAAAATTTCTTTATTATTATTGTACTGGATTACAACCCAAATTACCACAAAGTTAGAAGGTACAACGAACACTTTGATCACACTTAAAGCTATGAAACTACTTTCCTAACTTTATCTAAAGAATTGGCTGAAAGCATGATTGTAGAATTAAAGGGGATAGTAAATCCTTCTGGAATTATGACCAGTTGGACATTTGCTACAGTCCCATTTCTTAGCAGGTGGACTATCCCAACCACAAATTAGTTTAGAACGAAATGTACTAGTCTCTTTAAGGAAATTTTCGTTCTCGCTGCCAAAGAAGTCAAAAGGAAAGTAAGGATTTTCCACGTATGATTTTTGTAAATCCTGAAGAAGGCAATATCTCGCTAATTTTGAAGTCTTTAAAACTGATACATTTTCAGAAAAAAACCTCCTCGGTTTAACAATACGGATTAAGTGATCTCTAGGGACGAGTCATCCTAAAGAGCTGTTTTTCTTAAATAGTACAATAAAAGAAACTAAGCATATAAAATAGGCCAAAATGTATATACATAAGTGAATTAATGGTTACATATTTGTAATTATTCATCAGGTTCATTCAAAATAAATTTGGAAAAAAACTCAAACACAAATTTATCTTCATAGTACTTAAGCTTTTTAGGGGGAAGATCTAGAGGAAACAACCTGACCCACGGTAAGTTCCAACAAGCCCTGGGATGTGGTTCAGATTCGAGTTCATCTAAGTGTCCTTTATGAAAATGTCTGAATAGACCTCCACTGAATTCGCTTAAGTACAAAAAATCTATAATACAATGTCTATAATAAGTTTTATACAAAAAATTAACTGAAATCTCTCCCTCCTTGATCATCATCCAAAATAAAGTTAATAAGTCTCTATTTTCTTTTTAGAGAACAACATATCGGAGGCATGTTTTCTTTAATAAAGGGACATCCCATTGATATTTAAAAGAAGCTAATATGGCGGTACTCTTTTCCAGACTATGATATTTCTCAGATAGAACATTGTGCTCCTTTATTTTTTCAAACTACTTATATAATTTGTTAATTTTCGCCAGTTTGCTCTCAAGTTTTTTTATAAGGAAAATTTGACTTGCTCTCTATCTAAGACAAATGATTTATCACTAAATAATTATGTTCGAAGTATAAGACATTTAAACAAAGAAGCCCATACCTGTGAAACTGGAATGGAAGCCTAAGGGGCTTGTTCTTTCTTTTGTGGATCTTCGGTATGAGTGGGAGCAGGTTTCTCCTTTGGAGGGGCAGATGGACCAGGGGATGTTGGTGGCATATCTTTTGAAGGGCATTGCTCTTGCTTGGGAGCTTTGTTTTGATCACCACTGTCCATACTTGAATCACCGAAAGGCCTCCACTGTCTCCATCTAGACCTTGACCTCCAGAACGGTTATCATCATTATCATCGTTATTGTGGCTGTCCTAATCAATTCTTCGTCGTCCTCATCTTTTTCCATGGGATCGTTATCTTTACCATCCTCCTCTTCATAATCAGATTCAATTTCAAAGGAGTGGATATCAAATGAGAGCTTCCTTTACATTAACAAACTCCTCCTCGCCTTCGGGCACGATACCCTGCCTAATTTGGTCAATTTTGTCGATGACTCTTTTGGCTAAAGTTGGGTCAAGAGAGGGAAAGCCAAAATTAGGACATTTCTCATGCTTGTCGGCATAATAAAGCATGAAGGCATTTTCATAATGTTTCAGAATCATGGGCCCCAAGGTGGCTTCAACAAACTCAGAAACTTTTTTTTTGACATCAGAGAGAGTTTGAATAGCTAGTTTAGCGAAGCTCTGGTCCTTTTGAATTTGTCTTTTAGTAGAGAATTCTTGCCGACCATGCGAGCTTTCTCATCTTCCGAGTCTTTGAGAGCTAGTTCCATTGCAAATTTTTCCTTAGTGTAGAGTTTGTGAGCTTGCCTCTCTGCTTCTAGATCAGCTTTAGCCCTGGTAAAGGAAGCCTTGACTCGCTCCAACTCAGAGGAAGTGTCATTTTGAGACATGGTCAAAGAAGGTAGTTGATTTTAGAGTTCATCATTTCCCTCCAATTGCTTGGAGGATCAAGCAAAGAGCCTGGAGACATGTTCATTTAAAGAAATCCAGTTCCTAAAAATCTGCAATAAAAAGAAGAGAAGCACAAGTTAGCGATTAGAAAGATCTAATGGTAACGGAATTAATTGGGTGAGAGCTTACTAAAAGTTGTTGCTCCATTCGAGAGCAGATTTTTTGCCAAGTCTAGACTGAATGACGGCAAAGAAGAAGAAGTGAAATAATCTAAATGAAGGATAAGTTCGATAAGTTTATCAAAACTGGTCGACTAAGGAGCAAAAGATGACGACTCCGGAGGACTTTGCATCTTAGAAGGGGTCGGGATTAGAGCAAGCTGCATTTACACAAGTGTAGTTGGGGAGTCAGAGATAGTTATATGAGGAAGGGGTGCCAAAGTCGGAGGAGTTTCGTCCATTTGTTCTTTAGAAGCTTCAACAACGGGGCTCTTTAGCACTCTTTCAGAAGATATACGCTCCCCTTCCTCCTCCACATCAGTAATTTTATCCATTTTCGCCGGAGGAGCGTCAGTAGAAGGTACTGTCAACTTTCTTTTAAGCGATCTTTTAGATTTAGTAAAGGCCTCCATGAAAAGTGTCACCTTCAAAGAGAATGGAGGTGGAGCAACACCACTTGAAGATACAATGGCCTTTGAGGGAGTTGAAACAAATTCAAATGGATATAAAATTAATCAAAGTAATTTAAAGAATTTCAAAGACTAAGAAGAAAATACTAAGCTAATAATATATATGAAGTTTTAGCACAGATGAGGGACATTGAAGTGAAGTGTTCGACGTCTCCTAAGGAAAGGAAACGCTTACCACGAGAGGTGTGCATAATAGTGGGCATAGTGCCTAGGATCCTTTGTCCAGGTAGAAGCAAAGAATGTTTCCTTAAATTCGAAGGGGTTAGGAGCCTCATCCTAATTCCAAGTTGTTTTTAAGTTGTGGTTAAAGAATCAATGGTTTTCTTGTCAGCATCACTGAGTTTTTTGGAAGATTCACCTAAAAAAGTCAAAGGTTAGTTAACAGAAAACGTAGAGTAACGCAAAGACAACATTGCAGTAGACTTACGGGGGGAGGCAAAAGTTCCATGAACATTCGCAAAGCACTTGATGAAGAAAAATTGATTTTTCTAGTCTTTGAACTTATTAATGCTATCTGACATAAGCCTATTATAAACATTTACTCTGTAAATCTGCTTGTTAAGATGACTTAACCTTGCCAACTTGGTCAAGGAGTTTAGAACCTCAGCATTAAGCGAAGGAAGTCCAAATTCCAATTCCATCATTTCCAAAGATAGAAGGTGAGTGTAAACATTCAGAGATAGTTGTATTGGAGCAACTCCAACAAGAGACAAGTAAGAGAGCAAGATCTCAGGGAATGGAAGAAATCCACTATGCCAGATGTGGATGGTTGTTTATGCAAAGTACCCATCAGGAGGGTTGTCAATGGTATCTGTTGGTTGAGGAGGGATGGCTTTAATCCCAATGATGCCAAAGTCTTTGAGAATAGCATTAACTTCATTTTGAGTTTCGATGAAGAATGCTTAGCAATGGCTTCAACCTATGGAGAGCTCATGATTCTACCAGGTGAAAATGTTTTCATTGAATCTCGTCTAACTATGAGTTTAGAAAGCAATCAAGAATTCAAAAGAAAATAAGTTTGCTTAGATAGTTTAAATGTGAAAACATACACAAAGTTTAAAAAATGGAGTAAAAAGTTTAAGTCAAAAAACTTTATGGTAAAAGCTCTTGACAAAGTCGAATGGTTTGTACCCAAAGCTTTCGACAAAGTCAAAAGGTTTGTACCAAAAGCTTTCGAAAAGTTGGAAGGTTTGTAGTAAAAGCTTCCCGAAACATTTATAGATAAAGATTTCGATAATGCCAGAAGGTATAACAACCCCTATCTAGAGGCCCAAAACAAAGCGCTACAGATGTTGCAGTCATCTATAGTATCAACTTCCAGCAACATACGGCTATGTTAATGGTATTAATAATATCAGAAGCACTTGAGTATGAAATACAATACAGATTTCAAAACAACTTTTACTTCATTACATTTCAGAAACAATTGTTTCACATTCATAACACATAGTCCCACATCATTCCCAGGCACAAATAAAATAATTCCCAGGCACAGATAAAACATAGTTATTACAAAATATGTCAAGAGCGATACATGAAGATACCCCCTTGGATGATCAGAGTCATATGGTCATAATAGACCTAATGCAAATGTTGCGGAAATAAATCAAAACATAAAACAATAACTGTAACTCCTAAATAGCTATCTGTTTGCCTCTTGCATGCCTCCGATAGCTTATTCATTGTCCTACTAAAGCCTAAAAATTCCTTAATCCCTCAGCCTACTAAAATTAATTTTGAGCACCAGAGAGTTGAAGGGAAAAACATGAACTTCGAGTCAAACACAAAGCATGCTTGAATAATATTATACATCGAAGAATAATTATGTTAAGTGAGACCATGTCACTTAGTGGAATGGGTTTCCCCTCACTAACATCCTTTTAGGACATATCTTTGCAGAACCATTCATAAAACGAGATATTGTGCTCCTGCATCCACAATAGTTAAATACTATAAAGCAACCATTATTTAAACATACAATAGCAGGTATGAACTATCCGTTCAAACACACAAGTTTTGTTTGGATAACTTTTAACCTTTGGCTGACTCGGGCCTACCTGACAATATAATCAAAATTGACCTAACACTTGGTAGATATTCTTCTCTGGATTATCCATCCTTAACTATTTGTTAAACATTTCCTATTTGGACGGTCTGTCCTTAACTATCTGTTAAATATTTCACTTCTGGATGGTTTATCCCTAACTTAATCATCTCTTAGGTCTTCCTAATCCTAATGGTTTTTCGGGCTTGCCAATAACCAATCTCTATACAAACATATATTCCTTTCCATGTGTAATCACAATTTTAGTCTACCTGTGACAAAGCCCTACACACTAAAACTTTGGACAACAGTTAGCTAGGGCTATTTGCTAATGTATAGGGCGCGACCTCATACTAGTCCCATCTGGTTTTCTAGTATCTAAATCATTTTCACTTAAGGATCCCCGCCTATAATTTTCCCTGAAAACATTTTTCAAATTGATTTAAAACCTTTAAATCGAACTTAAACAAGGAATAGTGTATAATCATTGTAATTTACTCAAAATCACATCACTATGTCACGTATATATTCTTTACTCAAACTTTAGTTGATGAAAACATTTAACCATTTGAAGAACCACTTTCTAAACTTTTGAAATAATCTCTTTCAAAATCAAACATTAAACCTTTTGAAACTATTCTCCAAACTTTTCAAAACCGTTGAAAAGCAAACCTTTCAAAAGCTATAAAACTCCATACATCCTTCTTTAAAATCACTTTGAAACATTGCCTTAGTAGAACCTTGGAATACCTTCCATTTAAACATTTCAAATCCATTGAACTAAACCTTTCGAAATCATTCCAAACAAACCTTTCAAAACCATTCAATAAACCATTCGAAATCATCAGATTCAAACCTTTTGAAATCATTCAATAAACAAATCTTTCAACACCATTAGATATAATCCTTTCGAAACCATTCAATATAAACCTTTTGAAGTCATTAAGTATAAACCTTTCAAAATCATTCACTTTAAAAAGCATTTCGTAATCATTCTGGATTCAATTTAAACAAGTAAAAACCTTCCTTTAAAACCTTACGAAATCATTGGAAGCAACAATTGGACTTTGTCGAAAGCTCTGCTTTGAAAGTTTGGTTATATTTCAACTTATAAAACAATGGTAAATCACCTAAGTCGAAATCTTCCTTTCGAAAGCGTGGACAAGTGGCGATTTTTTAAAACAAATAAACATTTCATCTTTGTCGAAAGGTTCAAAACAAAACATTTATAAAGCGGCAGTAACCCTTTGACTGTGTAGAAAGGTTTCAAAATGGAATAGTGTTAAAACAACGGTAAACTTTTGACTTTGTTGAAAGGTTTTGAAACATGTATTTAAACATTTGACCTGGTCGAAAGCAACAAAGTCGAAAGCTCTTATTCAAAAGAAAATTAGGAGAAAGCTTTTGGTTTATAAAACAAACATATGCCAACCTCTTTGGCCATCAACCCTTCATCTTAGAACCCTTCGATTATGTCCAATTCATTGCGTACCACGTAGCTTGATACCTTATGCATTGGTTTGACCTTGTCGAAATCTCGACCTTGTCGCAAGGTCTGGTTCGGAAGGTTTATCGCCGCAATGGCTAAAACATGTAAAAAATGTGATTTCTTTGTTTTTAACTTATAAAGGAAGCCTTCTCAACTAACATACCTTTGTTTGTCAAATTTTCATTGGTTAACAATTACTTTTGAGAAATGTGCCACCACTATTTTTAAAATTAAATAATCATTTTATTTTACAAAATGCCACTTTTCCTTAATTAAATATATAAAACATTTAAGTCATATACCTTAAATAATTTTATATATTCATCAACACACTAAGAAAACATCTGGAAAAATTATAGAAAATCTATTTTAATATGTTTTCCATGGTATAAAAATTTCAAACCCAAATAATTATTATTTTAGCTGTAAATAATTTATAGCCCAATAAATCATTTTCTTTACTAGAAAATCAATATAAAAACCATATTAATTAAGAAAATTATGAAAATCGAAAATCATCTCTAAAATTTCATTTCTGATCTATATTTAAATTTTCAAGGCATTTGGATATTATTAAATAGGGTTTTCATGTTAAACATATCATTAAAACTAACATGAACATATATAATTCATCAACAACATATATATAACTTTAATCATCAAAACAAGGCATATATTTGCAAAATCATTTCGGGTATAATCTTGAAACTGACAACTAAATGAAATTTGGACATAGTAATTATTCACCTTAGCTTTGATATTATAGATGTGAGATTTGATGTTGATTTGGCTGATTGTTTCCCTTTTCTTGAATCCTAGCTTTAATCTTCTTCTTGAGAAAGAAAATGGTGGTCTACCTTAGGAAATTTATGTTTGATAAAAGTGAGAATGAATGTGAGTTCTATTTCCCAAGGGTTTAGGGTATAAGTTCCACCTAATTCACATATTTCCCTTCTCACATCCTAACACATTAACTTAGGTTATTTCATTTTAATTAACACACTAACATGGCATGGCTACCCTTAGCCAAAGCAAATCTCAATCCATTAATCTCTACGTTATTTTATTTAATTTTAGATAATTAAATATCCTAAATAATGTTATAAAATATGGGATGTTACAAAATTCCTACAAAGAATTTCATCGTCGAAATTACGTTAAGGTACACAACAAAACAATCAAAGGTAGAACATACCATCAAACAAATCAGGGTAAGGGTCTCCAATTCTGCTCTCCATCTCCCAAGTACAGTCTCTAGCATTGTCACTCCACAATACCTTTACTAATTTGACTTTCTTGTTCCTCAACTTCTTCTCATCTCTAGTCACAATCAGAATCGGCTTTCTAACAATGGCCAAATTCGGTTCTACTATATATCTTCTAACACCGTAGGTGCTATGGTAACCTCCGGGTCTCTAACACATTTCCTAAATGAGAAACATGGAATCCAGCCAAACTACTCAGTAACTCTATTTTATAAGCGATTTTCTCGATCCTCTCAAAAATACGGAAAGGTCCAACGAATCTAGGTGCGAACTTTCTAGACTTTCCAAATCTAATTACATCCTTCATTGGTCAAACCTTAATGAACATATAGCCTGCGACAGAAAATTCCAAATCTTTCCTTCTTTTATAGCATAATTTTTTTGCCTAGATCGATCTTTCTTTATCCAAAATCGGATCAACTCAATCTTCTCCTCCGCTTCCTTCACCAAATCAGGACCAAGAACCAGTCTATACCCGGCTCTAACTAACATACGTGAGATTTGCATGGTCTTCCATACAAAGCTTCAAACGGTTCCATCCCAATACTAGTCTGATAACTATTATTATACGAGAACTCGACTAGATGAAGATGGTCCTCCCATGATCCCCCAAAAACCGACACCCAATCTCTTAACAAATCCTCCAAGGTTTTGTTAACTCTTTCCATTTGCCCATTAGTCTATTAATGGTAAGCGGGTACTCATGTTGAGCTTGGTTCCTAAAGTTTCCTGTAGACTCCTCTAGAACTCACTAGTAAATAAAGAATCTCTATCATCGACAATACTACTAGGAATCCTGTGCAGTCTAACTACATTCATCTTAAATAACTTTTCCAAAATAGGTGTCGTCCTAGTTGACTTTCCCGGAATGAAATGGGAATTCTAAGTTAGTCTATCTACTATGACCCATATGCTTTCATTTCCTCTACTAGACTTTGGCAACCCATCAATAAAATCAATGGAGATAGAATACAACTTCCACAATGGAACCTCTAATGAGAAGCAATCCACTAGGCTTCTGGTGTTCAGCCTTCGCCTGTTGACAATTCAAGCACTGCATAATACATACACCAATGTCCCGTTTCATACCTTCCCACAAGAAACATCTTTTCATATCCTGATACATCTTCGTTCCTCTTAGATGGATAGTGAACTTCGAACAATGAAACTCATCCAAAACTTCTTTCCTCATGTCTCAAACATTCGGAACACACAACCTTCCATTCTTTCTCAACTACCCATTTTGGTCAAGATTGAAATCCTTTAGGTCATCGCTCTTTGTTCCTTCCCTCGACCTTCTGATCAGTTTAGACAAAACACGATCCTCCTTCGGTTTAGAAGTTGTCTTCTCAATCATTATTGGTCGAACTTCTAAACAAGGTAACATAGCACATCCTGCACTTGAACCTACCTCGAATTTAAAATGCACACTACAAGCTGATAATGCTTCCAAATCTTTCCACTCAACAATCATAGCCAATAGCGCATTCTGATGTTTCCAGCAGAGTGCATCCGCCACCTTATCTTCTTTTTCGGGTGTGCACTCAATTCCAAAATAATAAGCAGCAATAAACTCCAACCACCTCTGTTGTCTTATATTCAGCTCCTTCTGAGAGAACAAGTACTTCAATGACTTATGATCTGTATAAAGCTCAAATCGCTCTCCCAAAAGATAATGTCTCCACACCTTGAAAGCAAATATAACGATAGCTAACCCAAAGTCATGCATTGGATACCTAACATCATGTGGTCTCAGCTGTCTAAAAGCATAAGCAATCACTTTACCTATTTATATCAACACAACTTCCAATCCAGTTCCACACGCATCAGTGTAAACAACTAAACCTTGATTCCCCTCCGGAACAATTAACACTGGTGCATGGGTCAATAAGTGTTTCAAGTTCTAGAATGCTTCCTCTTGCTTATTAGTACATATACACTTAACACCTTTTCGTGTAAGGTTAGTCATTGGAGCAGCTATTCGTGAAAAATCCTTTATATACCTTCGATTATATCCAGCCAACCTAGGAATGATCTTAATCTCAGTCACCATCTCGGGTCTCTTCCAATTATTAACCGCCTCAATCTTAGTTGGATCTACAGACAACCATCTCTCTAAGATGACATGACTAAGGAACTTCACATCCTTCTTTCAAAAATGGCACTTTGAAAACTTAGCCTTCAACTGATGCTCCCTCAACGTCTCAAGCACAACTCTAAGATGAACTTCGTGCTCCTTCTATTCCTTAGAATATATCAAAATGTAATCTATGAAGAACGACAAAAATCTTCCAAGTGCTCTCGAAAAATTCTATTCATCAGATACACAAAGAATGACGACACATTAATTATTCTGAATAACATAACTAACTATTCGTAAGATCCATACCTTATCCTAAACGCCATCAAAAGAATTCTATCCTCTGCCACTCTAAGCTGATGAAATCCTGTCACTAAATCCAGCTAAGAGAATACCTTAGCTCCAATTAACCGATCAAACAAATCGTCAATTTTCGGTAACATATTTCGGATCTATATCGTCTTCTCATTGAACTTACGAAAACTGATACATAGCTTCAACTATCCATCTAGTTTCTTAGCAAACGCTACAGTAGCTACCCATGTCGAACTACTCGGTCGAATAAAATACTTGTCTTCCAAATCCACCAACTGCACCTTCAACTCTCTCATCTCAATGGGTGTCATCCTGCTCGGCGGCCTACTCATAGGCTCTACTTCAGGCACCAAATCAATCTGAAACTCTATAGCTTGTTTCAGCGGCATTCCAACTACTGGCTCAAATACATCAGCAAATCCTCTAACTACAAAGACTCGAGCAATGAAAAGTATGGCCTAGCAAATCAAACTCTGAATGGTCATACCTTATACCAAATGTTGCATAACCTCCTATTAGATTTGCAACCCTTAAAGAAGTAACTAAGTATGAGGGTTATAGGTTAAGCCTATCCACCGAACATGGAGAATTAAAAGAATTAGAAGCTCTAGTATCAAATAGAACTAAAAGACATAACATGAATCTGCAGCAAGCCTCCCAAAACAGCCTTCCCTTTGACCAGCCCAACTGGCCTTTAGGTTATGGGATCCGATGCATAAACTTACCACCTTCCTTCTCTTGCACGCTCTGGGCACTTGTCCTTGTAATGACCGATCTGATCATAATTAAAACATCTAACATTCTTTTTTCCACCAGCCTCTTTTCCCTTTCCTTTACCGGTTAGGCACTCATTAGCATAGTGTCCCTTCTTGTGACATTTGTATCAAACCACTTCATCCTTTCCTTTTTTTATGCTCCTCCTTTCTAAGAATTATTTTTTAGAAAAACTTCCTTTTCTGGCCCTGTCCCATCTGGGCCTCCTTCATCTTCTTCCTTAAGCAAGCCAACACCTCGCCTTTCCTTAATGCCATTTCAACCACTACATCATTGGGATCCCTCAAATGCGACAAAGTAGCACTTATCAAATCTGGCCTCAATCCCCTTATGAACTTTTCATTCCTCCCGATCACAATGTCTACCAAAGCATATGAGTATTGGGCCAATTCCTCAAACTTCCTCACATACAACTAGATGGACATATCTCCTTGTTCCAACTCTGCAAACTTCCTCATCAATGCCGACTATGCCATTACCGACATAAATCTTTCAAAAAACCTTCTCCTAAACTTCTCCCAAGTTACGGTTTCCTCATCAACTCCTGTAGTAAATGTATTCCACCAGAATAGAGCAGCTCCCTACAGCTGCATCGATGTCAATCTCCTCCTCTATTCATCTTTCATTCCTAAGTCATAAAAAATTCTCTCGCAATGGAGTATCCAATTTTCCACCTAGATTGCATCATCAATACCAATAAACGGCTTCCCTCCAAGCCTAACGTAGTCTCTACTCAAGTTAGCATACCGATTGACCATCAGAACTTCTTAAGCTCCTCCTCCAACAACATTACCTCTAACAACTCCGGCTGTAATTCCAACCTGCATCATATTTACAAATAACTGATACATTACTCCCATTTCCATCAAGGGAACTCCTGCACAAACAGTTTCAGCTTGAGCTAACCGTTCCTCTTCTTGCTTTTGGTCGGGCATTTCCATTAGTGTTTGGTGCTATCTCCTCCAAGATTAATTCTGCCTCTTTTTCCTTCCATATCTGTATTCCAACCTCATGAGATGCAGATGAATAGCCTAAATAAGATAGGAGTTTAGAGAGATAGCATATACTTTTTTTTTATTTTTTGGAAATGGGTAAGATTTTATTAGGGGCATATACAGCCCAAGTTTAGTTCAGCCCAGTACGACATGCCGTATGGGATCGAATACAAAATGACTTACATAGTTAATACAACTTAAGTTACTAATTATACTTCATCGGTGCTTATCTTCTTCGAATTCATGGCGGCCAGTAGCTTGTACTTGGGTTTCCTCCCGATGTATTTTGCTGATCCTTTGCTACAGTTCGATCTTCATCTGATTCCCACGAGGTAGGCAGAAAGTTTTTGTTTCTCTTCTTCATCAATTGGATATCAGATCTGACGAGTTTGCTGATTTCCTCACTGTTGCGTTGTTTTTTTTTCATGTAATCTTCGATTTCTCTCCTTCCACACGTTCCAAACTATCGCAGTAATGGAAGTACTGGCCAAATTGGATTTGCTGTCTACGCCGTCTCTTCTCCGCAACAGGTGATGTATTTCCTCCTCCAAGGTGCTTTCATGTGTAGGCATATTTTCTTTAGTTTTGCATTGTGTCCATATCTCGTTTGAGATTTTGCATTTAAAGAACAAATGATTATGTGTTTCTTCCTCCTGTTCACAGAGTTCACATTTGTTTTCTGCAATGATCCCTCATTTCATAAGTCTGTCTTTAGTACGCAAGCGCTTCTGAATCGCTTTGAATGCAATGAATGCCATTTTAGGGTTATTTACATTATTCCAGATGACTTAGCTCCAATCTACTTTGTTATCATGGTGATGTATTTCTTTCCACGCTGTTTTAGTAGTAAATTCTTCCCCAGATGGCTTCCAGATCCATACATCATTTTCTCGTCCATTATATATTGGCACATATTGTATTTTCTTTGATTTCTCGGTTTAATGGTAAGCTCGAGTAGTCCCATTCATTGTTTTCAATTATGTCAGAAACATGTTTTTCCGGACAGCCATAATCTGAATAAGTAGTAATATCCAGTATATCAATTAAGGAAGTACCTGCTATCCAAGGATCTTTCCACAGATTTGTCTCTCTCCCCCTAGCTATTTCTTTGCTACAACACTGAGCTTGTGTTTTTCTTATTCGCGTGATAGCTTTCCAGTTTGTTGAAGCGTTATTGTCTATCTCCATGCTCCAGAAGTTGTCTTTAATGTATCTTCTTCTCATCCAATTCCCCATAGGCCCTTGCCTTTGATTATCCTCCAAGCTTGCTTTAATGTGAAAACCATTCTCATATCTTTAATCCGTCTGAGGCCCACGCCACCCTCATCTTTAGGTCTACATAAATCCTCAAATTTAATTTGATGCATGCCTCCTTTCCAAATGAAGTCTGCGCAGACTTTTTCAATTTTTTTTATTGACGCATCCGGAATTTGGAAATTCTGTAACCAGAAGTTGATTTTGGCATGAATAACTGTATGAACCAGTTCAATTCTTCTTGCTAATGATAAAAGTTTGGAGCTCCATCCCTGCAGTTTATCCCTTATAGAGGAGACCAGTACTGCACATTCTCTATCAGTTATTTTATTTGTTGATAGGGGTACACCAAGATATTTGACTGGAAGCTCTCCTTCTTTCACTGCTAAGATATTCAGGATCTCATTTCTATTGTTGCATGTCTTGTTAAAATAGCATTTGGTTTTTTGTTCGTTCAGTTTAAGCCCTGTGTATATCTCTAGTTTGCAGAATGTTTCCTTGACTGATTTAGCCGATGCATTGGAGGATTTTATACAGATGAGCAGGTCATCTGCATATAATAGGTGGGTCACAATAGGGTGAATATTGTATATTTGCTGTACTAATTTTTTGTGGGTTGCCAACTCCATTTGTAACGAAAAATATTCCATGGCAATAGCAAACAAGTAAGGGGAGAGGGGATCACCTTGTCTAATACCTCTGTTGGATACTAGGAAGCCTTTTGGTATCCCATTGATCAGTATTGAGTAGGTAGGAGTGGTTATGCATTCTTTTATTATATTCACAACTTTTGAAGGGAAGTCCATTGATCTTAGCATATGAATGATGAATTCTCTGTTTATTTTATCATACGCTTTATGTAGATCTACTTTTAGACAGAATTTATCTGCTCCTGGTTTGTTGAAGTTTCTAATCAATTCATGTGCCATCAGTGAGTTTTTAGAAATGCTTCTTCCTTTGATGAATGCACTTTGACTTTCTGAAATGAGGTCAGGTAAAATGAGTTTCATTCTGTTGCACAAAATTTTACTTAGTATTTTGTATATCACATTGCAACATGCAATAGGTCGATAGTCTTCTATCTTTGTTGGATTTTCTTTCTTAGGAATTAGGCATATGAATGTGTGATTAATTTCTTTGATGAATTTACCGCTTTGTAATATATCCTGCATTGCTGATAGAATGTCTTCTTTCAGGGCTTCCCAATGGCAAATGAAGAATTTGGACCCTAGCACGTGTGGTCCGGGACTGGAGTCTATATGGATTGATTTCAGAGCCTCCCAAACCTCTTTCATAGTTATGTTCCTGAACAGAATTCTTTTCCCTCTGTCATTTACCAACCGTCTGCAATGAACTTTTGGTATTGTATGGTTAACTTCGCCATTAAACAAATCTGTGTAGTAATTTATAGCTTGTTCTTCAAATGCAGTACTGTTGATACAGTTGTTACCGTCTTGATCAAATAAATGATGATTATTGTTGATGCT
Source organism: Allium cepa (assembly GCA_030765085.1). Lineage (NCBI taxonomy): Eukaryota > Viridiplantae > Streptophyta > Magnoliopsida > Asparagales > Amaryllidaceae > Allium > Allium cepa. The sequence goes on from CM060938.1 coordinate 685,532,777, forward strand.
ATGTCTTATTGCCATTTTCGTATAAAAGAATTTTGTGCATTCATCTCCTTCAGTCATCCACTTTTCTTTAGCTTTCTGTTTTAATTCAGTGGCTTTTATGTGAAGAGCTTCTTTTAGATTGCTTTGAGATTGATAATATTGTCTCCATACATCATCTGTTGAATCTCCATTGTCAATTAATTTTAACAGTTCTTCACATTTTGTCTGAAGATTGTTGATCTGATCTTCATTTTTAGGTCTTTTTTTATTCCATTCCTTTAGTTGATGTTTGGCATCTTTAAGAGTTTGCACAAGTTTATAGCATTCAGTTCCTTCCTCCCTTGGTATACCAGTAATGTTTATTGCTGTTGTGTAACCTTCTAATACTGGCCATTGATCTGAGTACCTGAAAGGTTTTCCTTTTTCATGCTTATTCTTTTCCTTTAAGTTTACGAGGATGGGACAATGGTCACTTGTTGAAGGAGGTAGAATGTTCACATTAATGTTTGACAATTTATTTATACATTCTACATTCACCAGAGCTCTGTCCAATTTACAGGAAATTTTCTTACATTCACCACTCCTCCATGTATATTTCAAGCCACAGTGGATGGGCTTTAGTAATCCCGCACCAATAACACATTTGTTAAATTCCTTTAGTTGGGAAACTCTGATGGTAAGCCCCTCTTTCTTTTCTTCTGCTTTCAGGACAGCATTAAAGTCACCCATTACTATCCAAGGTTCTTTTATCTTGTTACTGATATTTTTTATGGCTTCCCACAATTTGGTGCGATGATATGATATATTACTTGCATAGACACAACTTAGAATGATTTTAAGGCCCCTTGAATTAATAACAGTAACTGTTATTTGTTGATCACCCTTTACAAGAAGATTGACATTCCATATTTTTTTGTTCCATAATAAGAGAATGCGACCTTTACCTCCTACATCATTGTTATGTATAGTGCCCCATTCAGGTTCTAAAGACTCAGTAAAATATTGAAGATTATTTACACTGAGTTTATTTTCCAAGATACTTATAATAGAAGGAGAGTATTTTCTCCTTAAATTTAAGAGGTCTAAACGTCTAGTATCATTATTTCGACCTCTTACGTTCCAACTTATTATGGACAACTAGAAATTGGAGGTCGACTCCTTAGTTTCCTAGGAGAGACCTCGCGACTTGAGCTCGCCTTATCTTTTCCCTCTGATTTTTTAAATTGGGCTGCATATTTTTGATTGGATTTTGTATATTTGTTTATGTTTTCTTCCTTTGACTCAGATTCAGATTCCATATTGTCAAGTTCTATATTATTAATCTCCTTTTCTACTTCTGCAGTTGCTAATGAATTCTTCTCATGGGTATCTTCCAAGCTATGATTATGGGCATTATCTAACCCCTCAGTATGCAATGGTGAATTCTGGACCTCTGTTCCCACAGTTTTATCCTCCTGATCCGTAGTTGTATCATGCTTATTATGTATATAATCTAGCTTCGCCATATTTTGTTGTAACGGATCAGTCTGGGTAGTAATTTTTTGTCTCCAAACTTATGTGATAGGAGGTAACACAGTTTCACACTGTTCCAGTTTGTGACCAAAACATTTACAGTTAGAGCATATAGGTGGGATGTGCTCATATTCTATTTCCTTAATGTAGATATTGCCTTGTCTATCTTTGGCTCTCAATTGTTTTTTAATGTTATCACTTGCTTTAATTTCTACTAGCACTCTAGCATAGTTTAATCCTCTCACTTGTTTGGTATAATCATCCATATCCAGCGGATTACCAATCAGACTAGCTATTTTGCTGATACCTCTTGCATTCCACAAAGATAGTAGATTTTTCAATCTCACCCAAACTGGATGTGATTCAAGCATATCCCTTTCAAGTCGTAAATTAGGTTCCCATTTTTTAATAAAGATAAGTTTACTATCAATGAACCATGGTCCACCATCTAAAACTTTCTTGCAATATGATTCTTTTGCAAATTTTATTAGGTAGAACCCATTTTCCCTAGGGAAAATATCCCAATTACCAGTAGGTTTCCACTCTTGTTTAATATAAGCATTTAGATGAATGTAATATGGCCTTTTACCTGACACATACATGTATATTGAGGTTCCCCACATGCCTTTTGCTGCATTAAATACTTCATCATCCAGATCTGCATACGTTCCTTCCTCGTCTTCTTTATAATCAAATTTCTGGACCCCACCTTCAATTCGAGTATTACCTGCTATCACATCTGTCCATGTTTTTATTCCTTTCATGATTGTTGGTTTGTCAGTAGATCCATTTAGATTTGTTATTTTAATCGAATTATTTGATCTCTGTCCCACCAGATCTGCTGCTTTTCGATAGTTACCAAACGAGTTTGTTACCTTATGATACTGCTGTCGATCCCTTATTTGATTAGGCCTTTTGTTTTTATATCTAACCTCTGTCCATCCCGTGTCAGCTTCTTCATTTTCCACGGAGATAGGTTGATTTGGATCGGTTTCTGTAGTATCTTTTTTGATCTCAGTTGTTTCGTTGACGCCATTATCGCCGTTGTCGCCTTTGTCCGCCAATGTTTCTTTCTTTTTATATAAATTAATTAATGTTTATTAAATGTTGAGATAGCGTATACTTATATATATGTATATATATATAATACAAGTACATTACTATAGCCTTATCCCATACCCCGATCTTAACTCTAATTTCTAAGATTATGTTTTTAAAAATCATTTTCAGTTAAAGTACTTCATAAACCACGCTCTGATACCAAGCTGTAACACTCCTTATCTAAAGGCCCAAATCAAAGCATTGTAGATGCTGCAGTCATCTATAGTATTAGCTTCCAGCGACTAAATATGACTATGTTAATCGTATCAGTAATATCAGAAGCACTTGAATGTGAAAAAAAACCAGATTTCAAAACAACTTTTACACATTACATTTCAAAACCAATTGTTTTACATTCACAACACATAATACCAAATTGAACCCGAGCGTAGATAAAATATAATTATTACAAAATACGCCAAGAGTGGCACATGGAGATACCCACTTGGACGATAAGAGTCATATGGTCATAACAGATCTAATACAAACATAGCGGAAATACATCAAAACATAAACACATGAATTGCAACTTCTAAATAGCTATCTGTTTGCCTCCTGCATGCCTGCGGTAGCTTTTTCGTCATTATACTAAAACTTGAAAAATACCATAATCCCTCAGCCCACTTAAATAAATTTTAAGAACCCGAGAGTTTAAGGGGAAAACATAAACTTTGAGTCGGACATAAAGCCAAGTGTGAATAATGTTATACATCCTGGAATAATTATTTCAAGTAAAACCACACAGCTTAGCGTAATGGGTTTCCCTCACTAACATCCTTTTAAAACATATCTTTGCAAAACCTTTCATAAAACCAAATACCATGCTCCTGCATCCTCAATGGTTTAATATTGTAAAACAATCATTATGTAAACATACATAAATATTAGGTAATAATGAACTATCTATTTAAACACACAAGTTTTGTTTGGATAACTTTTAACCATTGGCAGAATCGGGCCTACCAGACGACAAAAATCAAAATTAACCTAACATCTGTTAGATTTTCTTCGTATGGATTACCTATCGTTAACTATCTATTAAACATTTTCCATCTGGATGGTCTATCCATAACTATCTGTTAAACACTTCACTTCTGGGCATTCCGTCCCTAACTTAATCATCTCCCAAGTTTTCATGATCCTAATGGTTTTTCAAGCTCAACAATAACCTATCTGTATGCAAACATATATATTTCTTTCGGTGTATAATCATTATTTTAGTCTACCTTTGACAAAGCACTACACACTAGAATTTTGGTTAGCTGGGGCTATTAGCTAATGTATAGGGCACGACCATATACCAATCCCATCTGGTTTACTAATATCTAAATCATTTTCACTTAAGGATCCCCTCCTATAATTTTCCATCAAAATATTTTTCAAAATGATTTAAAACCTTTAAATCAAACTTAAACAAGGAAATGTGTATAATATTTATACTTTAGTCAAAATCATATCACTATGTCATATATATGTTCTTTACTCAACAATTAGTTGATGAAAGCACTTAACCATTTGAAAGAACCTCTTTCTAAACTTTTAAAATCATCTCTTTCAAAATCAAACACTAAACTTTCGAAACTATTCTCCAAACCTTTCGAAACCATTGAAAAGAAAACCTTTCGAAAGCAATAAAACATTGGACGTCCTTTTTAAAACCACTTTAAAACATTTCCTTGGAAAAACCTTGGAATACCTTCCATTTAAACCTTTTGAATCCATTGAACTAAGCCTTTCGAAATCATTCAAAACAAAACTTTCGAAATCATTAGATTCAAACCTTTCGAAATCATTGGATTCAAACCTTTCAAAATCGTTCTATAAACAAATTTTTTGAAACCATTCAATATAAACCTTTCAAAACCATTCAATATAGACCTTTTGAAGTAATTCAATATAAACCATTCAAAATAATTCACTTAAACAAACCTTTCGAAATCACTCTGGGTTCAATTTAAACAAGTGGAAACCTTCCTTTAAAACCTTTCGAAATCATTGGAAGCAGCCTTTAGACATTTTCAATAGCTCTGCAACGAAAGTTTGGTTATACTTCATTTTATAAAACAAGAGTAAATCAACTAAGTCGAAAGCTTCCTTTCGAAAGCATGGAGAAGCAGCTAGTTTTTAAAACATGTATACCTTACTTCTTTGTCAAAAGGTTCAAAAGAAAACATTTATAAAGCGGTAGTAACCCTTCGACTGCGTCGAAAGGTTTCAAAACAGAATAGTGTTTTAACACCAGTAACCTTTCAACTATGTTGAAAAGTTTTGAATCCTTTATTTAAACATTTGACTTAGTCGAAAGAAACCAAGTCGAAAGCTATTATTTGTAAGCAAAGCAGGTGAAAGCTTTTGATTTATAAAACAAACATACTGTAACATCTTTGGCCATCAACCCTTCGACTTAGAACCCTTCTGCTCTGTCCAATTCATTACGTACCAAGTAGCTTGATACCATATGCATTGGTTTGACCTTGTCGAAAGCTTTGAGCCTGTAACGACCCGTAAATTTAACCGGTTTTAATAACGTTATTAATTGAAATTTTGCGGGAATTTAAAACGATAAAATTTTGAAATATAAGTTTGATATTAGTAGTGCGTCTAGTTAAACATAACAACCGGTAAATTTTCGTCCGAAAATATGGAAGTTATTTCGCGCGTAAATTTACTTCAATTTAATCAGTTAAAAAGCGATGGAAATAAAACGTTTTCAAAACCAAAATTTTTTACATAGAAAAATTCTAAAACATCTTTTGAGCAAGTTGTTAGTTTGTCGTTTTTCCAAATTCGGACATCTTTGGCTCCGTCGATCTTATTTTTCAGCGTTTTTCTTGCATTTTCCGCTAATAGAAAATTCGAATTTTTACAATTCAATCGTACCACTGACATTTATATACCGTTTTGATCATCTCGTCGAGCTGATCCCTACGATATTCACTTATGTTTTTCGAACCCCGGTACGCCGTAAAATCTGTAAAGAGTTATCCATTGTGGTTCGCTATTTGAATCTTTTGCTTTCCTACCTTTCGATTTCCACCGTTTAAAAATCAAGCCATTTGTTATAAATATTTTCTTAATTTTGTATCTGACTATTTCTATCCTACCTCTTCAAATTCAGATCGTGTGTCCTTTCATTTTTTTTTCCTCTCTGTTCTTGTTTGCCTAGAAATGAAATGGAAATATAAAGTAAAGATTTACTTTTGCATTCATTTTTAAAGTAAACATGTCCCTCTTCTTGCTAGGCTGTCTCACTCAAATATCAAGGCGTCTTCTCCATTTTTTTAGCTTGTTCATCTTCCACCTTAGCCTTCCCTACTCGGCAAGTCATCGAACCACCAACCCAAACCGAGCATACAATAATTTCCTCCCTCCTCCACCATGTACTGCGACCGCGTCCCACTGCGAACCGCCTCCGCCTGCGATCCAGATCTGCTTCCTCTCACTCGCCATTGCAGTGAGCGTGTTTTTTTGGTTTGAGGTATAGAGTCACATATTTTATAAACTATTTATATTAGTTCTATTTGTACATATAAACGTATGTAACAACAGTTGTATTTTCAAAGTATATGTCAGGCTTTGTTTTCTTTTATACATATCAGATGAATTAAAGTTTTATACGAGTGTATATATTAGTTACAAAATTTCATGTATTCATTTGGTTTTGGTTATTATATATATGATAACAGAAAGGTTTATATAGATATAGTGCAACTGGGTAGCTTTCGCATATATTGGCGTCTGCATCGTTTCGTGCAAGTTTCGAGCGACGTATATATTATTGATGTATTGTTTATGAACTTTAAGTTTGGATAGTATTTGTTTATATAAATTTTGGGAATGACCATGTATACTGTTGCTTTTAAATAAAGGGTCTGCATATTGGTTTCAAATCTGACTTATATTTTATAAACGTCAGCCATTATGTTATATATATATATAGCTATTTATGTAAGTATATACTGGGTTATAAGATGCATATGTCAATTCTTCATGAGTTGGCTCTGTTTTAAATAATTATTTCGTAGTAGATATCTATTTTATATAAGATTTTGCTGTTACAGACATATATATGTTGGTCATTTATATAATCTGCTGTATATAGTATGATCGGTTTGGAATATATTGTTTAAAATAATATGTATACATATTTTTATAATAGTTTTAGATATTGATAAGTTTGAGCCAGTAAGGTATATATGTTAGTATGGTTTTAAACATAATACATAAGCTTTGGTCTTTTCTTCTCTGAGATGGCTACCTGTAGCATCTTATATAATGTGTATATATATTAGTGCGAAAGTTTACACAGCTATAATTTATAAAGTTTAAGTTATAAATCAATTACATAGTTTATATATATTCCATTGAGCTGTAATATAGAAATTATAAAAAGGGGTTTATTTATAAGATGTTGTATTTTTTGATATGTTTAAATCGAGTGTATACAAATTTGTTTATACCTGAAAGTTGCAACCAAACTGATTTTGCACTTGTTTGCATGTTTATTTTATTTTTTCTGAACAGCAGTTAGACTTCATGTTCACGATATCAGATCTCACTCATGTTTTATCGGAATGGGTTTATTTTATTTTTAAAAAGAATCGGAGTTACCTAGTTTATGCATGTCAAATTTCAGTAAAATCCGACATCGTTTGATTAGTGGTCGAGGATCTGGAAGTTAGACCCACGCAGCTGTTCTTTGGTACTTGAAACTATTTTACACTGCTGCAAACATGACCCGAGTTCATGTTTGACGCATCGTATTTCTTCTGTCTTATGTCGGAATACAGTGATTCCTTTTTTGTTTAAAAGATAAAGTTTTCTACTTTCCGTATATAAAATTTTAGCTTCATACGAGGTGGTTCAGTCCTCTGTTTCTTACCTGAAAGTCAGACCCAGAGGGGTTTTCATACTTGAACATTTGACAGTCGCAACATGGCCTGAGTCTATGTTCGTGACGTCGTAACTTTCTCGTCACTTGTCCAAATCAAGTGATTCTTTTGCCGTTTGATATACAAGTTTTGATCTTTATTTATACCTAATTTCAGACCATTTCGATCTCGGTAGCACATAGAATTATATTGTTAAACTTTGATGCAGGACATTGTTTGTAATTGTTACTATGTTGAATGTTTTGATTTGATTTCGGTAATTCCTATTTAACAGTTTTGCTCGTCGATTCGTGCCAATCTTACTTTGCTCTGAGATTCGTGCTTGGATTTGTAACTCAATTTCAGCGTCAGTATCAGTGTGCGTATCCGTGCCATCTTCTATTTTCTCCAGCTCAAAAGGTGAGTAATCATTCACGATTAATATTCTTCTATTATTTAAATTTGATTTCAAGTGAAACGATAATTGAATATGCTGCTATTGGTTATTTACATTGTTATTACCTGTATCAGTTCACCTTTGACATCTGACACCATTATTTGTTAATTATTTATGCGATGATAATACAGTTTGGCTGATAATTGATTGATTGTTGTTTTTATTGGATGTTAAATTGTAATGTATAAAGTGATAAATATTATGCAATTGAATTTGACGTAGGATTGTTAAAAATTTAAATTGACATATGTGTTAAATTTGATTAGTAAAATTTGTATAATATGACCCCCTTTAAATGTTAAATTAATCGACACGTAGGATTTGATTAATTACGCCTTGAACCATTGAATGTATGTTGTTTAAATTGATGAAACTGAAATTGAAATTGAATGACAAGTGAAAAACCGTTATATAATAATCTTTAATCTACATGAAATGATAGTGTAGATTCTGGAGATAATTATATTAATTCGCACAAACAACAATGCGAATTAATACGATTATTTCGGGATTATTTGAATTAATCATTGGATTGTATTGATTGTGTTATTGCTTGTTTATTTACTTTGACACCATCTCAGTTATCACACCGCAAGTTTCCTTTGTGTGCTTTGACTTTTAAATTGAATTGGAATCGGGTTGAAATGATAAATACCCAAATGAACTTGACTTAGGGTAGAGAATTAAATAAACCCGATTGGTCAATGATTTGAAATAAAATAAAGATTTTATTTGAATAATAAGGTTTTGAAATAAAATTTGAAACGTAAATTTTGATAAAAGGAAATGTTAATATTGAAATCTGAAACAAATATTAATGTAATAACTGATGAAAGAATGTTGTTTTGAAATGAATTATTTAACAATTAAATTTGGAATTATTCATTGAATTAAGTTTGAAATGATTTAACAATAAAGTTTGAATTTACAATCAAGATTGAAATTTAGATTTGAAATTATTAATAATTAAGATTGAAATTATTTAATAATTTAATAAGATTAAATTATTTAACAATTTAATAAAATTGAATTCTCTGATAAGAAAATTGAACTTTTGAATAAGTGAATTTGAACTTCGTTAATAAATGAGATTGAGTTTCTTTATTTATTAAAGTTTGGGAAAATTATTTAAGTAAGTTAATAAGCGAAATTGAAACTTCTCGATTATGTGAAATTTAGTTCTTTATCAATTGAGTTTGAAATTTGTAGCAAAGTCAATAAATAAGTAAAAATTGAATTTCTTTAACAAGAAACAAAATGTGATTTATTGAAATGAATGGGATTTATTGAAATTAACGTAAGACTAGGAATTTAAAGAATTGATTTGACGAATTTGATTTATTTCAATTTGATTTTTTGAATTAATGAAGTTGAACGTAAGTAATTGATTTAAATGAATTGGAATTTAAATAGAAGTTGTTGTGAATGATAAACTTACTTAATGAATATGGAATGAAATCGATAAATGAATTTAAATTGATTTGAATGAAAATTAAACCATTTTAAATGATTTCGAAATGAAGTTTATATATGAACTTGAATCAATGTTTGAACTATTTAAAAATAAATTGAAATTGAATTATAAGATTTTGAAATGGTAATTTGGACGTTTTGAAACGTAAACTTTGGAAATTGATTTAGAAAGACAACCGAAATGTTAATTTACGAATTGAAATTGAAATTGAATTCGATTTGGTTTGAATTTACTAAACGACCAATCGGTGTAATAATTACGAAAGTTATTAAAGAGACCGCAATCGGTTATGGGTATACTCTCTATCTAAACCGGAAACCACTTTAATAACTATACGCGGAGTGATAATCCAGAATGAAGTGGTTGAATGATGTACGTGATGACTGAAGAAAGAGAACGATAATGGATAGCCTTGACACTTGTGTCAAATTGGAAATGATTAAAATCAGGAGCTGTGCCGGGCCAAATGGGTTTAGCCACCTCGAGCGAACACACTTCTTCGTTACTACTACTCATTACTTGTGATTGATTGGTGCACCCTCGGTATTTCAGGAGTGTTGTTTCGCGATGTTGCGATCGTTGCGGCGATGCGTTTTCACCAGTCCGGATCAGGCAAACGGTAGTTTCATTACCTTGGGTATTGCCTCATGTGCCTTGTCATACTTGTATCCCTATATACGCGACCACTACGAATTTGTTTTGTGTTATACCTATGGAGTACTCCCTGATATCCCACTAGTTTACGGTGGAGTTTACAGTGCTGTATAGACTATGACATTTATATAAAATGTGTTAAGGGGGATAATGGTAACGCCTTAACACTATTTTGATATTTTATATTACTGATAGACATTATCTACTTAGCATATACTACTACATAGTAGATAGTTTAACGGATCCTTAGAGGATGGTTATTCCAACGTTCTCTGAGTTATTGTATTTCAATTGTTATTTCAAATTGAATTGGATTTATTGATATAAGAATATTAATCCTGACTCGAGTGTTTTGTATTTTGCTTTACGCTCGGGTCAGACTGAGAGATTCAGCTTTCGAGACTCACCTTTGGAGTTGGAGCTTCGCTTGGAGATCCAACTATCTATCCAGTTCCAGATATCCAGTTGATTTCAGAAATGTATTCCGATTATTGTATTTGACTTCTGTATTCGAGAATTCTGTTGTAACTTATTTAACTCTGATATGTATATAGTAGCTTCATGAACTACTATCATTTTGTTTCCGCTGCATTTATTACTCTGTGTCTGTGATATGTGATTATTTATTTACTTTATATGTTTAGTTTTGCCAAATTAAATTAACAATTCGGTATTTTGAATTATTCAAGTCCGACATGTGCGGATGCGAATAGTACAAAATAGCGGGTCGTTACCGTTGGTATCAGAGCTTTTGGTAGCTCTAGGCAAAAGTTAACATATATGGTAAATGTATTTACAGAATCACTCCCACTCGAGTTTCAATCTCTTCCTTTTGACTCATTTCCTTTGAATTTTGGAACGTTCCCTCGATTTCAAAATTCATTCATATCCCTTACTATTTATCTTCTTTGATTCCGGAGTATCCCATAACTCCACTTCGAATGACCTTTATAATGGATTGGCGGTCTCGCCAATCTCTAAATCATTTGTAAATGGGTGAAACTCCTTTACAATAAGCATTGATTTACCGGAGATTTCTGTATCCTCGGTTTACGATGCTATCTATCTCCTGTAATACCTGAATTCTATCTCTTGCGATCGAATGTTGATTTACCTCGGAATTCTGCATCGATCTCATTCTTGAAGTCAAGGTCGACTCGGTTAAGGTTGTCCGTGAATTAAATAAGCTTATCCATCTTCCGATTCTGTTAATTGAAATATCTTATCTTCCGTTTCAAACTTATCTTTGAATCGAAATTCTCTTTAATTTGAGTCCATCAAGTTTAAACCTCTATCCTTGCTTCGAAATCCTTTCTTGTATCGGCGAGCGAGGAATTGTATTTGTAAATTAATGTTAAAAATGTTTTACATATATTGTGTTGTTTGACTTGTTGATGTTGATTTGGGTTTTCGATCGATTCGTCTGATCAACGCTATCGATAGGATTTCCAAAACACTTGAACAGAGCTAACTGACACAATAATATTTTGAATTTGGTGAAAAAATAGTTTTGTATGATTATATGATATATAAATATAATTTTTCTGAAGTTAAATGGTTAATGAATTTGTTGTCTGAAATAATAATATTTGATTTTCATTTATTGTTTGTAAATCATTGACTATTGAATAATATAAATAAATGAATTTATAAAACTTTGGTTATAATTTGATTTGGAAGTTGAAATGAAGGTAAAACAGGAATTTGAGAATTTGATTTTCGGTGATTTCGAACTTTGACTTTAAAATTTTAAAGCGTACAGTATTTAAATTACTTTCAAATAGAAGCCGTTTCAAAGAATTTTAATTGGTTAAATCTGTGCTCTCATATTTTGTCGCTGGAAAATAATTTCGGTGATGACGGCAGCATCATCGACATTCATTTTCGGGTTTCGAAGTGGAGAGACTATTCGTAGCCTTGCTACACTTTGATTTGGAAATTTTAAATAGAATTGAATTTCTAAATTATCACTTGATTTATAAATATTGGTATATGATTATTGATTTGATGTGATATATTAGATGTGTATATATATATATATATTTATTTCAAAATTGTTTGAAGAAAATTGAAAAGGAAATTCTTAAAATTTATGTTAAGAATGATTTCAATTTTAAAACGAAGCCAAATTTTGAATAAATATTGAAACTTGACAAATTGGATTAGAAAATTTACTTGTGTAATACCCAATTACATTGTTAACTCCCCACTGTTAGCGACCTAACTAATGAAGCAACCTAGAAGTAGTCGCGACCTAAGGAAGCCACGACCTAAAAAATAGCGGCGACCTAAAGGTTATAACGACCTAAGAAGACTCCACGACCTAAAAATAGCTCGACCTAAAAAGGAGAACGACCTAGATATGTTTCGCGACCTAAAGGAGGCCGCGACCTAAGAAGCTCCACAACCTAACAGAAAGTTACGACCTAAGAGGACTCGACGACCTAATAGCCTCAACGACCTAATAACATAATTGTCTTAGCGACCTTACGAACTAAAGGTGGAACGACCTAATGTTCAACACGACCTAAAGATATGTACCAATCTAAAGTATGGAGCGACTTAAAAAGGATAACGACTTAACGACCTATAGTAGGTCGCTTGCGACCTAAGCAGATGAAATAAAATCCCTATGCCGCTTCACTTATACCTTGATCTGTTAAGTCGACCATGACCTACTGCTTACTAGCTCGTTCCAGAGTTAAGTGCAATGCTATTCAACCATCTTCAGGAAAAAGCTTGCGACCTACGACCTATGATAGGTCGCTCACGACCTAGGACTTGTGCAAACCAGCATGCGTGTTCTTGTGAAAGAGAAGCCAATGCATCTTAGGTCAGTCACGACCTACGACCTAACTTAGGTCGGTCGCGACCTACGACCTAACTCCGAAAAATGCCTATAAATACGACCCTAGTTCCAACTAGAAGGGGACTTTTGCTCATTCATTTTCAAGCGCCGTTACTCTGCTGCATTCTGAACTACTTCAACATCTTCAAGGAACTTCACGAAGAAATCAAACATTTCAAACATGTGTTCAAAGATTTGGATCGACATTGAAGTTTTGGCTACTTGTTCTAAGTTACTTGAAACTCAGAGTGTGTTGTAATCAAAGTGTAACTGCATTGACTTGTAATCAAATCGTCAATAAAGATATTCAAAGTGGACGTAGGCTATCTCTTAAGCCGAACCACTATAAAATTGCTGCTGTTTACTGTTTTTTCACTACTATCTGCTTATAATCTGTTCCCGAGCTATCGGGTGGTGCTTTCACGATCTCACTTCATATGCCAGGGTGTTAGCGTTTAAATTTTAGCGTTAACATTTTTGGTGCTTTCACTGAGAATTGAACTCAGGAGAGTTATCATCATTGCTTCACAGAGGTTTGTAGAGAGAATTTCCTTGAAAACCAGAAGTCTATCCGAGATTATGGCTCCTGGAAGGAAAAGTAGATCTGTCAGATCTGGGAATATTCAAGAGGGAACCTCCGCTTCCCCTATATCGAATCAAGCCACTCCAGCTGTCGGAGTTACAAAGGCAGAGCTGGATGCTGCAATCTTAGGGCTGAACCAACAGATAAATGCCCAAAATTCACAATTCGAGGCTCAGAATGCCCAGAATGTCCTAATTCTGAATAGGTTGAACGATTTGCTTGGGGCAAACCGTCAACCGGCAGATAATGAAAGGAATTTTGCTGGCAACATTCGTGATGCTGAAGAAAGAAATGCTCCTGAAAGGGCTGCTAGCCCCTTTGAACAAACACTTCTAGAGGTTGGTGGATCTAGAACTCGACATGATGAGGAGTATCTTTCTGGAATTGTCCGACAAATTATGAAAGAGAGTATGCAGAGGGTTGAAGACGAGAAAGAATGGGGTTTCGCCCCAAGTAAAACTCCTTTTACTGAGAAAATCTTAAAGGCTGAATTCCCAAGGAAGTTTGTCCCACCAACCATTCCAGCTTACAGGGGGACGAGTGATCCGAACGAATTCTTATACAAGTATGATTGGCACATGACAGGTGCCAGAGCCTCTGATGAAATAAAGTGCCGATATTTTCCTGTGTATCTCGAAGGTGTAGGTCTGCTTTGGTTCACCAAACTTCCAGTCCGATCTATCGATCAGTTTTCTGACTTAACCCGGAAGTTCAAGGAGCAGTTCAGACTATACGCCTCAAAAGCCAAGGATATCATGTCACTGTCAAGTTTGGAGCAGAATCCAGGGGAGACTATCAGATCTTTCTTAAACCGCTTTAATATAGCGCTAGCTGAGGTGGACAACGCCGAACCGCGAATGATATTGACTTATCTGATGAAGGGTATTGACAAGTCGAGCGAGTTTGGGAAATGGCTAAACATGAAGGAACCAAATTCCCTTGAAAAGTTCTATAAAAAAGCAGATGAATTCATACGCTTAGAAAGCCGTCCCATACCGGTAAAGGCAGTGTTGGAAAAAGCCGAAGATAACACTGTTGTTCCACGCAAGAATGAATCTGTAGGGCAAAAAAGGGAAAATAACAATGGGAAGAAGCAGAGTAATCTGAAGAAGCCCCGATCCTTCAATCCATCAGAATATACTCCTTTATCAGATACGCCGGAGCGTATCTACCTTGCCACTAAAGATTCTATTGACTTTCCTAAACCTCCTCCTCTAAGGACCGGGAAAAAGGCTATACAGAGTGGGAAGTTCTGCCGCTTCCATAATCAACCCGGTCACGAAACCGACGAATGCCGACAGTTGAAAAATCTGATTGAAGAGTTGCTAAGGGAAAACAAACTGCATCAATTTGTGGAAAAGAATAGCAACAATCCTGCTTCGTCTAGTCAGGGGCAACAGGCTCCTACTCATCAGCCTAGGACGATTGAGAAGGCTTCAGGGCATGAATCTGGAAGGCCCATTATCATTGTCATTACAGGAGGACCTCACCCAGCGGGCAGAAGCTGGGGTGGGATGGAAAGTTATACCCGAGCTTTAAAGTATGTACCGACCGAGGAAGATGTATTCGTTTTGGAAGGTGCTACACCCTTGAAGCAACAAAGAACTCTTGATGATGATATTGTATTCAAAGCTAGAGATTCCGCAGGTATTGAAGCTCCTACCTTGGATCCCTTAGCCATCTCGGCTGGTATCGGGCCAGCTATTGTCAGAAGAGTTCTCATTGATTGTGGCGCATCCTGCAATATCCTCTTCAAGAAAACATTCGACCAAATGAAGATCCCTATGGCTGATGTGCAAGCTTCATCGCATAAAATCGCTGGCTTCACCGGGGAGCCAAAACAGCCGGTAGGAACCATTGATTTGTTTGTGGAACTTGGAGAAGGAGAGAGAAAAATGGTCCGCAAACAAACTTTTGTGATTGTCGACGAATTTTCTGCTTACAATGCTTTCCTTGGTCGTCCAACTCTGGCAGCGTTCAAAGCTGTTCTTGCCCCGTGGTGCCTCACCATTAAATTCCCTACAGACAATGGAGTAGGAGTTATAAAAGGGGATCAAAATGCTGGGCGAGAGTGTTATCTGACAGAGATACGAGAAACCAGAAAAAGAGAAATGGGAAAGAATGCGGCAGCCCCAGTCCGCATCAAAGAACCAGCCTTGTAGCAATTACAGGGCGGACCCTGCACTGGCGAGCACAGCAGAGCAAGGAAAGAGATGGACCCTAGAAAAGTCAGTGCAGGGGAAAATAGAGTGGTACCATTGGAAACGACAATACCAATACCTGTTGACCCAAAGGACCCAAACAAGGTGTTGAATGTGGGTTCACAACTTAATGTGTCAATTCAGAATATCTTAATATCTTTTTTAAAGGCAAATCTGGATGTTTTTGCTTGGACTCATGCCAATATGAGCGGAATATCCCCAGAAGTTGCAGTGCATGCTCTAAATATTGATCCAAAATTTACACCTGTGAAACAAAAGAGGAGAACTCAAGGTCCAGAAAGGTCGGCAGCATTAAAAGAAGAAGTTGATCGACTAATGGAGAATAATTTTATCAAGGAATCTACCTATCCGAATTGGGTTTCAAATCCAGTGCTGGTTAAGAAAGCCAACGGAAAATGGAGAGTATGCATCGATTTTTCAGATCTAAACAAGGCCTGCCCCAAAGACTGCTTCTCATTACCCAGAATCGACCAATTGGTAGACGGAACAGCGGGACATGAATTGTTATCTTTTATGGATGCTTACTCCGGATATAACCAGATCATGATGCACGAGCCGGATCAGGAGGATACGAGCTTTATCACCGACACTGGTCTTTACTGCTACAGAGTTATGCCCTTCGGGTTGAAGAATGCAGGGGCAACATACCAAAGACTCGTTAATGCTATGTTCAAACCGCAACTGGGCAAGACTATGGAAGTCTACGTCGATGACATGTTAGTAAAGTCTAAGAAAGCAGTTGATCACATAGAACACTTAGCAGACATGTTCGCAGTCCTCCGGAAATACAGAATGAAGCTCAGTCCTTTAAAATGTTCATTTGGAGTGGAGTCCGGCAAGTTTTTAGGCTTCATCGTGAGCGCTAGGGGCATTGAGGCCAGTCCAGCTCAAATTACTGCATTGAAAGAAGTCAAAGCTCCTAGAACAAAGAAGGGATTGCAAAGTCTCAATGGAAAAGTCGCCGCCTTGAGTCGGTTCATTTCCAAAGCCACAGATAAATGCATCCCATTCTTTGACGCCCTAAAGAAAGGAAAGAAAAACTTCGATTGGACTCCCGAATGCCAAAAAGCCTTTGATGAATTGATTCGCCATATGGAAACGCCTCCAATACTTTCTAGGCCTGGCGATGGCGAGGATCTTCTTATATACTTGGCAGTATCATCTCATGCTTTAAGTGCAACGCTGATACGAGAAGACAAAAGGATTCAACATCCAGTTTACTATATCAGCGAAAGACTCACTGGGGCAGAGATGAATTACTCTAAGTTGGAAAAACTCGCCTATTGCCTACTAATAGCATCTAGGAAGTTGAGGCAATATTTTCAAGCTCATCCTATCAGAGTCCTCACTGTTCAACCTTTGAAGCAAGTCCTGTTTAGCCCTGAGACTTCGGGTCGTCTTCTAAAGTGGAATATTGAACTCAGTCAGTATGACATCACTTATCATCCCCAAAAAGCAATCAATGGACAAGCTTTAGAAGATTTCATTGCAGAATTCACAGATAAGGGTAACAGTGAGGAGGAAACAGTCGACGATTCCCCAATCCAATGGAAGGTATATGTCGATGGTGCGAGAAACACTACTGTTCTGGAGCCGGAGTTGTACTTGAGACCCTTGAAGGCTGATCATTATGCTATGCACTAAGATTGGAATTTCCTTCAACAAACAATAAAGCAGAATACGAAGCCCTTATCGCTGGCTTAAGGATTGCTAAAGAATTAAACATCCGAGCGTTACAGATATTCAGCGATTCTCAGCTTATTGTATGCCAAGTCAAAAGGGAATTCCAAGCAAAAGGGGGGAATCTGCCCGCCTACTTGTCAAAGGCTTGGGAGCTCCTGGGTGATTTCGATCATTACATAATAAGTCACATTCCTCGAGAAGAAAACATGAAAGCAGATTCTCTCGCAAAGTATTCTAGCACAGGCGAAGCCCAATTTCTGGGATTAACTCCAGTGGAGGTCCTGTCGACTCCTAGCATTGATAAGATGGATATTGATTGGATCATGAGCATGTCTCAAGAGCAAGAATCATGGATGACTCCGATAACAGAGTATCTGCTCAATGGATCTTTACCAGGGAACTCAAAAGAATGACAAAAGCTACTGAGAAAAGCCTCTCGATATATAATCCAGGATGGCCGATTGTACAGACGGGGATTCTCAATGCCATTACTTCGATGTGTATCCAGAGAAGAGTCCAAAGCAATCCTAGCGGAGGTACACGGAGGAGAATGTGGTGATCATTCAGGTGGCCAAACATTAGCAAAGAAAATTCTCCGATACGGATATTTTTGGCCAGAAATTAATCGAGATGCAGCAGAGTATTTCCGAAAATGTGACAGATGTCAAAGATTCGCCAAAATTCCTAGAGCTCCTTCCACTGAACTCACTCAGATGGTCAGTCCATGGCCGTTTGCAATATGGGGAATAGACCTTGTAGGACCGTTACCAACTGCCAAATCTGGAATTAAATATGCCATTGTTGCTGTAGATTATTTTACTAAGTGGGCAGAAGCTGAACCACTGGCTACTATCACCTCAAAGAAGATGATAAGTTTTGTGACTAAAAACATCATTTGCAGATACGGTGTGCCTCAAAAAATAATTACAGACAACGGTACTCAGTTTGAAAGTGAAGAATTCCAAAATTTTTGCAAGCAATTCAAAATCCGGAAAAGCTTTTCAGCAGTGGCTCATCCGCAGGCAAACGGGCAAGTGGAAGCCGTGAACAAAATTATTAAGTCAACCATCAAGAAGCAACTTGAAAGAGCAAAAGGTGGTTGGGTTGATAACTACCACTGGCACTATGGGCATACAGAACCACTCACAAAACTGCGACTGGGCACACCCCGTTTTCATTGGCATACGGGTCAGAGGCAATGATTCCGGTAGAAATAGAGGTTCCTTCACACAAAAGAATCCATTTCAATCAAGCAGGAAACGAAAAGCTTCAGCTTGAAGCGTTAGATCTCCTTGATGAAAAAAGAGATGAGGCTAATCTCAGAATTGCAGCTCATCAGCAAAGAATAGCCAGACATTTCAATTCCAAAGTTCGCCAACGCAGCTTTGAGATTGGAGACCTAGTCCTGAAGAGAATTATGACAGCGACAGGTGTGTTTGGGCCAAATTGGGAAGGACCATATGTCATAGGTCAGAAGCTTCTTGATGGCACATTCAAACTCACCACTGTTGAAGGAGATCAAATTCCAAGGGCATGGAACAGCAACCATTTGCGTCCATATTTTACTTGAAAATTTTGTTGAAATATTGTAAAAAGAATTATGAATGTATGATTCTTGTAATTGAAGGCAATTGTAAAACTGATGCAAGTAAATAATGAAAAAAAATATAAAGTGGATGTAGGCCCAATTTCCTGGCCGAACCACTATAAATCTTGTGTTCCTTATTATTATTACATGTTTGCTTTATTTTCGATATAAAAAGTACATAGAATGTATTGCTGAAATGTCGATTTAAATTCTTGCAGACAATGGAA
Source organism: Allium cepa (assembly GCA_030765085.1). NCBI lineage: Eukaryota > Viridiplantae > Streptophyta > Magnoliopsida > Asparagales > Amaryllidaceae > Allium > Allium cepa. The sequence continues at coordinate 685,551,976 of CM060938.1, forward strand.
GTGAAACTTGCACATAATAAGACCCAGTGATTCTCGCCAAATTTCAAGTCACAAAAGCTCCAAATTCAAATCCTAGATAGGAAGTACTTCAATTGAACAGCCTATGATTTCGACAGAAACGGGCCTTTGCTAATAAATTGAGATCGTTTGAACAAACAAACATCCAATTAAGAAGCTGATGCTCGTTCTCACGAACTTGCCTGGCAATGAAGTACATTTCCTTGGATTAAACAAGTCACTTGTAAAAAAAAAAGAGGATCACTGAAAAAGCATAAGCAAGTGGACAAGGGAACAACCAAAGCCATCATCGGCAGCACAAATCCTCTTCGGAGGCACAACTCTTCGGAGGATAAAGACCTCTAATGGGTCATACGCCACAAAAAAGAAAGTTCTCTACTCAACAAAAAAGATTGGAGGAGTCATGACCCTCCAACCATGAGAGAGTAACTTCTAGGCGATGAAAACCCTCTTTGAGGCACATTTCACCAGGAGTTGAAGTGTAACAGCCGCTCTTCGGAATTTCACTTCACCAGAGTTGAAATGCAAACAAAATAAAGACCTCTTCGGAGGCACATTTCACCAGGAGTTGAAGTGTAACAGCCGCTCTTCGGAATTTCACTTCACCAGAGTTGAAATGCAAACAAAATAAAGACCTCTTCGGAGGCACATTTCACCAGGAGTTGAAGTGTAACAGCCGCTCTTCGGAATTTCACTTCACCAAAGTTGAAATGCAAAACAAAATAAAGGCCTTTCTGGAAGCCCACGTTTCACCGAGATTGAAATAAAACTTCCAAGTGTTGAAACGTGAAAAGACTTTCTTCAAAGGCACAACTCTTTGGAGGTACACGTCTCGCCAAGATTGAAATAAAACTTCCAAGTGTTGAAACGTGAAAAACCCCTCCTCAGAGGTACAACCCCCTCCCGGGGACACAATCAAAAAGAAAGACTTCTTCGGAAGCCCACGTTTCACCGAGATTGAAATAAAACTTCCAAGTGTTGAAACGTGAAAAGGCTTTCTTCGAAGGCGCAATTCTTTGGAGGTACACGTTTCACCAAGATTGAAATAAAACTTCCAAGTGTTGAAACGTGAAAAATCCCTCCTCAGAAGTACAAATTTCTACCTCAAGAAAAAAAAATATATATATCCTCATCAAGGGTATACTTTAACTTTCAAAGGAAGAGTGATTTACCTATTCTAGAAAATAACCTTCCTCAAAAAAAAAAGAGGAAGAAAGTTAAAGTACTCTTCAGAGGCCTGCTTTACCACATAGAAGAATTCACTTGGCAAAATGCGTACTTAAGCAAAAGAAAAAAGTGATTTCTTCGAAGGACAAAGCGTAAAAACTTATATGAAGGAAGTTGTACTCTACGAAAAATTTCTTCAAGAATGAAGTAATTATTCTTCAGAAAATAAGAGTGCGAGTCCCCTCAAAGTGTAAAATATTGCAGCAAACTTATGGTATGGGGGCAACATGGTATAGTTACATACAAAATGGTATAGCTACATCGGTAAAGTACGCTCAAACAACATACCACAAGCTCACCGCAATATCATATAAATAAACTTGTGCAAAAATGAATAATAAATGCATTCTCAAATTCAAACAAGAGTCTGTACAAATAAAGGATCATTTTATTCAATTGCAGATACAGGTTTCAAAATAAAAAAAGCAGGGGCCGGTGCCTGCACAACATCCGACCATTACACAAAAAAAGGAGTCAAAAAGCCCGAAGTCCGACTCTTTACTTCTTCTTACCACCTTTGGACCCTTTGCCTGGCCGAATGATTAGTTTTTCAGGTCTATCTATAGGCATAAGGGAAGAAGGAGAGGGAGGTGCAACCGGTGCAACTTCCGGTTCCTCTTCAGTAGTGATGATTTTCTTCCCCCTCCTCTTCGATGTTCCGTGCTTCTTTCTTCTCTTCGAAGAAGACTCACTCCCTGGAGTAACAAGAGCGGACAAAACTACGTCATCAGAGGGAGTCCGCTCCGGAGAGATCTCGCCTCCTTCAAGTCCCTCGTCCTTCTGCTCTTGCGAAGCGATAAGGTCATCCAAGCCATGAAGAGCCTCAATCTGTTCCTCTTGTGACCCGGGTTGTGAAGCAGAAGGAGGAGTCACCTGAAGAGACGGAGGAGGGATAACCGGAGGAAGTGAAGTCTGCACAGAACTTGGTGTTTCAACTGCAGAAGAAGAGAAATTAAAAATATTAGTATCTCCCCGAAAGAAGGGAGATATGGGTTCGTCGAGATTCAAGAAGTAATCGAGAAGCTCATCAAACTTTTGAGGAGTAAGCAAGCGAACCACCTGAATCGGACCAATATCAAAATTACCTGAAGATGTTTGCTTCGTTAGTTCAATCTCATAATTCTGATCCCCGATATCCTCCAAAGCCTCATCATCAGTAGGGGTGATTACCCCGGTTCTTGTAGGAGGCGGCGAATGAGCACTGGAACCTGTAATGTCCACTTCGGAAGAAACTAAAGGACGTTCAGAAGTGGTAGGTGGTATTTCTTTCTCAGAACGTTCCCCTTCCGCCATTCCGGCCCGTACCTTGGCGAGTTGCTCTTTTCCCTTGGCAAGAGCGGCGCGGGCATCATCATCGAGATAATGCTCTTCAAGAGCTGTCTCAGCGTAGCCAGCACCTTTACCACCTAGCATATCAAGTGCTGCCTCCCAGACTTCAGCTAATGTAATTTCGTATTTAGGGCCTAGAAAGGCAAGGCTGCCACGCCCCAAAATGCTATGCAGATAGAAATCAAATAATGTGGAGCTAATATCAGCTTTGGTTGCTTGATGGGCCTCTTCGGCCGCGATTTTACCAGCAACAGCCTCGTCACGCTCCGTTTCGGCTATAGCAAGTCGAGCTTTTAGCATCTCTATCTCCAAGCTTTGAGAGCCGGCCTGTTCTCGCAGCTGTAAAGTTTCAGCGCGATATTCTTCTATGACCTTCTCCTGGTGTGTAAGCTTATCTTCGACTGCCCTTTGACTGGCATGCGCATCTCGTACTTGTTGCTGAAGCATGCTCTCCTTTTGAGAATGGAAAGTAGATGAAGTAGTAATTCTTCCTTAAGCTTTTCTACTTCCTCTTCCAGCTTTTCATTATAGGAAGCAATACTTCTCATTTCGGCGTCATGCTGTTCGAGAGTCTTCTGCCACTCAGCCTTATCGTTCTCCATTGTGAGCATGGCCTCCAGATTGGCTCGGTTAACCCTCTGAAGCTCGTCGACAAGTTTTTGCCAGTTCGACATTCTTTCAATATCGGCCCTGACAGAATCAAGATTTCGCAGCATAGCCGATTTGTCGAGAGGAACCAAGTCGAGATCAAATCGAACCCCTCTCAGGCACCACTGAGGGAATCGACTTTGAAGAGTGGGAGGACCTTGCCCAACTTGGTATGCGGGCCGGTTGATGATTGTTTGAATGTCGGAATGAACGGGGGCAGGAGATTGAGCAGGAACGTTTTGAGAAACTGTCGGCATTGTTTCTTCAGTAAGTTTAGCCCGCTTGCTAGAAGAATCTTCCATGTGTCCTTTACCTCTCTCATCATGAGTCTTTCTTTTTTGGGTATCATCATCTCTGTGGGGAGGGTCATGTCTTTCTTGTTCTCTTCGGTGACGTTCTTCATATGCTCGTCTCTCGTCTGCTTTCCTGATGGCCCTCTCTTCATCGGATTCTCTGTAAGAAGGGAGGTAACGCCTATAATCATACTGGCTACGCCTCCCGCAGCGCTGGAAATCATCATAGTACGAGCCGCTGCGCCCCATAGGAGAATCTGGAATAAAAATAATAAGCTTTAGAAATCTTTAAAGTACAAGAAGATAAGTGCGTAGAAGTGATGAAAAATCCTAAGTGTCGTGTAACGTGTAAACTACACGCATCGAGTTACAAACCACTCTGTGGAATAGAGGTAGTGATAACTTGAGTAGGAGGAGTTGACATTTGTTGTAGAGAAGATGTCGCCTCGATTACAGAAGAGATAGTTTTGGAAACATCATCGTTGAAAAGTTCTTGAGAAGTCACAATTAAATCACTCAACCCCTCGAAAACATCATCACCATCATGTTTTTTGGGACTTGCTTTCTTGACTCCTTCGTTAGTAGATTTTTCGGAAGATCGTGGAGGTTCTTCCTCTTCGATAACTGGGGCAAGTACAGACTTGTCAGACGGCCCCGCAACATCCTTCGGAATTGAACACTTTACTAGTGAAGTTTCTATAGAGGTTCCTCCCTGCATGTGCTCTTTAGTAGGGACCGGGGCATCAGGAATTTTCATCGGAGAATCGGGAACTTCAGTCGGAACTTCATGAAGTTGAGTAGAACGAGAAGAATGTAAAAGCTCAAATCGATGAAGGAGTTCATCTGTCAATAGAAATTTTGCGCTCCTCTCTTCAGCAGCCACAATGCTTAGCCTTTCAAAGACTGGTTTATGACTGGAATCTCTAGAAGGAGGAGGAAGTGCTGTAAAAATAAGGAATGGAATCAGCATCTAGCAATACGAACCATGAAAAACTTAGAATGGAATTGAAGAAAGAAGGGAAAAAAAATCTCACTTCCTATTCTCCAGTCTGTGTAAAATCCTGCGGGGCAACGAATATAGAAGAATTGATTCAAAAAACCATGTGCACTCTCCGGCAAATCCAAAATTAGTTTACGGTTCCTCGCACCTCTTACAAGTACAATCGAAGGGTTGTCCTTGTTCTTCGCGAAAGTGTACAGGTAACAGATTTCCTCAAAACTCGGAAGACGGTCAAGAGTTCTCCTGAATAGAACGCACAATCCCATCAAAATGGCATAGCCATTGGGATGCAGTTGGAAAGGAGAAATCGTCAGTCGAAGATGGATTTGTTGAAGAAATTCATTAAAGGGAGGAATTACTCCACTTAAGCACATTTGACGATTAATGGCAACAAAACCGGAAGGCGGTCTATCAGCAAAATCATTTGGTCCAGGGAGTAAAACTTCTGCCTCGGCAATGCCAAATTGAACGCATAATTGATTAAGCACCCGCTGTTTCAGAAGGGTAGGAGTTCTTTCCGGAGGGTTCTCTAGTGGAATAGCAATCGGAGGAGCCCCTTCGACGTGTTCTATCATCTCTTCTTGTTGAGACATCATTCTATACAAGCAACTGGATGTTCAGATGTGAAGGTGCACGTTACCTAAAAGTGTGAAGTGTTGTGCAAAACTAATAAAAATAACAAGCAAAATAACTGAAATTAAGCTAATTGACAACTGTTTGATTGTGAGATTTCAGGATTTGTTAATTTAAAACTCGAGTGCAGTGTTAATTCAAACAAAATTTTAGCTTTGCTTTAACACTTCATTTGAGTCGGTTGATTCACAGCACTTCACTCACACGATTTATTCAAGTTGATTATTCTTTATCGACTAATCTGTCATTCGATGTGGGCGGTCAGTGACAGTATATTCGTCCCACTTTTCTGCAAATGTTATGTTTAAACAGGTTGTTAAATTAAAAGTTAGAGCAATCTGCAAAGAAATGCAATGAATTTCAAATGATTCAAGTCCAAGCAGTTCAATCAAATTCTCTCAAAATTTTACAAGTCATAGGTCGTCTAGACTGCCCCCTGCAACTTAGCATAGGTCAAGGCTATATTAGGTCGCACCGTGCAAGTTAAAGGAGTTCAAAGCAATGCAGATTTGTTCAAGTCCTAGCTCAGCCATGACCTAAAGCCTATGCCGCAAAGGAGTTAGGTCGTTAATTTGTTAAGTCGTGCTGCCTGGAATTCACGTGCAAATTTGTCAAGTCCTAGGTCGTCTGGTGACCTAACCTAGGTCGGGGTTAACTTAAGTCGCTCAATGCAAATCTGTTCACGTCATAACTCGGCCGCGACCTAAAGCTTATGTCGCAAAAGATAGTCGTTAATGTGTTAAGTCCCTATGCAGTCATTCAAAGGTGATAAGTTACTAAGCTGTTAGGTCGTTCGGTCCAAAGTTCATGTGCAAACCATCCAAGTACTAGGTCGGCAGCGACCTAACTTCTATGCCACAAGAATTCAAGTCTAAGGTCGGCCGCGACCTAAAAGCAATGCCGCAAGAACTTAGGTCATTACAAAGTTAGATCCTAAGAAGTTAGGTCGCATGGTTAGTGTTCAAGCAGACAGCCCAAAGGTCGATCCTCCACTCACACGCTGCCACATCATCTCCTCCATTACCCGTGTAGCTGAGAATCCATTAACCCGTTAACCCATCAGAACCCTCCTCGTCTCTTCCAAATTTGCAAGCCAACTAGTTCGAAACACCATGATTCGCCATCTTCCTCCTACATCGTCACGAATTACCCAAGAATCCAACCCAAATCGTCTCAAATCCACCGTACACCTGATGTAATGCCATATTCACAAGAATCACCACGGTAACTCAATCAAAAGGTTAATCGACTCGTGACTTATGGGAAAACGTAGCATACAGACATGTATTAAGAACGACAAGTGGAATATCCGCGGTTTGATGATAGATGTGGTCGAATGTTGATAGAATTCACTTACGCAATCTGATGATGGAAAAGAATGAAGATTGAGCTGATCGGAATCGCCCTCGAGAAGTTCAAAAGCTTGTTAAGGGTAGAATAGATGCTGAAGCAAATGAAGAAGGGAAGGAGCGACCTATGGTATTTATATTCAGGGACAGTGGAACACGAATCGACAGCATGCGACCTAATCCTCTCTCTAAGTCGTCTACGACCTAACGGCCCTCCAGAGCACGAGTTAATGAGATCGAAGCACGCGACCTATAACTTGGTCACATACTTCGAGGGGAAAATGTTAACTCCCCACTGTTAGCGACCTAACTAATGAAGCAACCTAGAAGTAGTCGCGACCTAAGGAAGCCACGACCTAAAAAATAGCGGCGACCTAAAGGTTATAACGACCTAAGAAGACTCCACGACCTAAAAATGGCTCGACCTAAAAAGGAGAACGACCTAAATATGTTTCGCGACCTAAAGGAGGCCGCGACCTAAGAAGCTCCACGACCTAACAGAAAGTTACGACCTAAGAGGACTCGACGACCTAATAGCCTCAACGACCTAATAACATAATTGTCTTAGCGACCTTACGACCTAAAGGTGGAACGACCTAATGTTCAACACGACCTAAAGATATGTACCAATCTAAAGTATGGAGCGACTTAAAAAGGATAACGACTTAACGACCTATAGTAGGTCGCTTGCGACCTAAGCAGATGAAATAAAATCCCTATGCCGCTTCACTTATACCCTGATCTGTTAAGTCGACCATGACCTACTGCTTACTAGCTCGTTCCAGAGTTAAGTGCAATGCTATTCAACCATCTTCAGGAAAAAGCTTACGACCTACGACCTATGATAGGTCGCTCACGACCTAGGACTTGTGCAAACCAGCATGCGTGTTCTTGTGAAAGAGAAGCCAGTGCATCTTAGGTCAGTCACGACCTACGACCTAACTTAGGTCGGTCGCGACCTACGACCTAACTCCGAAAAATGCCTATAAATACGACCCTAGTTCCAACTAGAAGGGGACTTTTGCTCATTCATTTTCAAGCGCCGTTACTCTGCTGCATTCTGAACTACTTCAACATCTTCAAGGAACTTCACGAAGAAATCAAACATTTCAAACATGTGTTCAAAGATTTGGATCGACATTGAAGTTTTGGCTACTTGTTCTAAGTTACTTGAAACTCAGAGTGTGTTGTAATCAAAGTGTAACTGCATTGACTTGTAATCAAATCGTCAATAAAGATATTCAAAGTGGACGTAGGCTATCTCTTAAGCCGAACCATTATAAAATTGCTGTTGTTTACTGTTTTTTCACTACTATCTGCTTATAATCTGTTCCCGAGCTATCGGGTGGTGCTTTCACGATCTCACTTCATATGCCGGGTGTTAGCGTTTAAATTTTAGCGTTAACATACATTATAATACGACTTACCAAAACCATCCAAAGGTTGAATATGTAACTAAATAATTTACAATACGAAATGATGTTAAAAGAAATTTAAATTTGAGTAGTTATAATAACTATAAATAAGCTTGATATATGTGATAGGATATATTAAGTGGAATTAAATTAATAATAATTTAGAATAAAGAAGTATTAAATTTGTTAAATAAAATATGATTATAATAAATGATTATTCAAATTTGTGATTTCAGAAATTGTTTATAAAGGATAATTGGACAATAAAACGATGAATAAAGGAGATAAATAAATAAAATTTTGTTCTGAAGGAATCTTTTGTTATCAAATATTAATAAATTGAAATGAAATCAACTTAATAAATTATCCTGAATTTAAAAATAAAATTGTTGAATATAAATCTATTTAAATTGAAATTTATATGGTTTAAATTAATTGTTTATTATGTAATTCAAGTCTATTTTCTTTTCATTGTTTCTATTCTCCTACCTCCTTCCTTTTCGCGGACGAAAAGTTTTGAGTGGGGGAGAATGTAACGACCCATAAATTTAACCGGTTTTAATAACGCTATTAATTGAAATTTTGCGGGAATTTAAAACGATAAAATTTTGAAATATAAGTTTGATATTTGTAATGCGTCTAGTTAAACATAACAACCGGTAAATTTTCGTCCGAAAATATGGAAGTTATTTCGCGCGTAAATTTACTTCAATTTAATCAGTTAAAAAGCGATGAAAATAAAACTTTTTCAAAACCAAAATATATTTACATAGAAAAATTCTAAAACATCTTTTGAGCAAGTTGTCAGTTTGTCGTTTTTCCAAATTCGGACATCTTTGGCTCCGTCGATCTTATTTTTCAGCGTTTTTCTTGCATTTTCCGCTAATAGAAAATTCGAATTTTTACAATTCAATCGTACCGCTGACTTTTATATACCGTTTTGATCGTCTCGTCGTGCTGATCCCTACGACATTCACTTATGTTTTTCGAACCCCGGTACGCCGTAAAATCTGTAAAGAGTTATCCATTGTGGTTCGCTATTTGAATCTTTTGCTTTCCTACCTTTCGATTTCCACCGTTTAAAAATCAAGCCATTTGTTATAAATATTTTCTTAATTTTGTATCTGACTATTTCTATCCTACCTCTTCAAATTCAGATCGTGTGTCCTTTCATTTTTTTTCTCTCTCTGTTCTTGTTTGCTTAGAAATGATATGGATATATAAAGTAAAGATTCACTTTTGCATTCATTTTTAAAGTAAACCTGTCCCTCTTCTTGCTAGGCTGTCTCACTCAAATATCAAGGCGTCTTCTCCATTTTTTTTAGCTTGTTCATCTTCCACCTTAGCCTTCCCTACTCGGCAAGTCATCGAACCACCAACCCAAACCGAGCACACAATAATTTCCTCCCTCCTCCACCGTGTACTGCGACCGCGTCCCACTGCGAACCGCCTCCGCCTGCGATCCAGATCTGCTTCCTCTCACTCGCCATTGCAGTGAGCGTGTTTTTTTGGTTTGAGGTATAGAGTCAAATATTTTATAAACTATTTATATTAGTTCTATTTGTACATATAAACGTATGTAACAACAGTTTTATTTCAAAGTATATGTCAGGCTTTGTTTTCTTTTATACATATCAGATGAATTAAAGTTTTATACGAGTGTATATATTAGTTACAAAATTTCATGTATTCATTTGGTTTTGGTTATTATATATATGATAACAGAAAGTTTATATAGATATAGTGCAACTGGGTAGCTTTCGCATATATTGGCGTCTGCATCGTTTCGTGCAAGTTTCGAGCGACGTATATATTATAGATGTAGTGTTTATGAACTTTAAGTTTGGTTAGTATTTGTTTATATAAATTTTGGGAATGACCATGTATACTGTTGCTTTTAAATAAAGGGTCTGCATATTGGTTTCAAATCTGACATATTTTATAAACGTCAGCCATTATGTTATATATATATATAGCTATTTATGTAAGTATATACTGGGTTATAAGATGCATATGTCAATTCTTCATGAGTTGGCTCTGTTTTAAATAATTATTTCATAGTAGATATTTATTTTATATAAGATTTTGCTGTTACAGACATATATATGTTGGTCATTTATATAATCTGCTGTATATAGTATGATCGGTTTGGAATATATTGTTTAAAATAATATGTATACATATTTTTATAATAGTTTTAGATATTGATAAGTTTGAGCCAGTAAGGTATATATGTTAGTATGGTTTTAAACATAATACATAAGCTTTGGTCTTTTCTTCTCTGAGATGGCTACCTGTAGCATTTTATATAATATGTATATATATTAGTGCGAAAGTTTACACAGCTATAATTTATAAATTTAAGTTATAAATCAATTATATAGTTTATATATATTCCATTGAGCTGTAATATAGAAATTATAAAAAGGGGTTTATTTATAAGATGTTGTATTTTTTGATATGTTTAAATCGAGTGTATACAAATTTGTTTATACCTGAAAGTTGCAACCAAACCGATTTTGCACTTGTTTGCATGTTTATTTTTTTTCCTGAACAACAGTTAGAATTCATGTTCATGATATCACATCTCACTCATGTTTTATCGGAATGGGTTTATTTTATTTTTAAAAAGAGTCGGAGTTACCTAGATTATTCCTGTCAAATTTCAGTAAAATCCGACATCGTTTGATTAGTGGTCGAGGATCTGGAAGTTAGACCCAGGCAGTTGTTCTTTTGTACTTGAAATTATTTTACACTGCTGCAAACACGACCCGAGTTCATGTTTGACGCATCGTATTTCTTCTGTCTTACGTCAGAATACAGTGATTCCTTTTTTGTTTAGAAGATAAAGTTTTCTACTTTCTGTATATAAAATTTTAGCTTCATACGAGGTGGTTCAGTCCTCTGTTTCTTACCTGAAAGTCAGACCCAGAGGGGTTTTCAGACTTGAACATTTGACAGTCGCAACATGGCCTAAGTCTATGTTCGTGACGTCGTAACTTTCTCGTCACTTGTCCAAATCAAGTGATTCTTTTGCAGTTTTATATACAAGTTTTGATCTTTATTTATACCTAATTTCAGACCATTTCGATCTCGGTAACACATAGAATTATATTGTTAAACTTTGATGCAGAACATTGTTTGTAATTGTTACTATGTTGAATGTTTTGATTTGATTTCAGTAATTCCTATTTAACAGTTTTGCTCGTCGATTCATGCCAATCTTACTTTGCTCTGAGATTCGTGCTTGGATTTGTAACTCAATTTCAGCGTCAGTATCAGTGTGCGTATCCGTGCCATCTTCTATTTTCTCCAGCTCAAAAGGTGAGTAATCATTCACGATTAATATTCTTCTATTATTTAAATTTGATTTCAAGTGAAACGATAATTGAATATGCTGCTATTGGTTATTTACATTGTTATTACCTGTATCAGTTCACCTTTGACATCTGACACCATTATTTGTTAATTATTTATGCGATGATAATACAGTTTGGCTGATAATTGATTGATTGTTGTTTTTATTGGATGTTAAATTGTAATGTATAAAGTGATAAATATTATGCAATTGAATTTGACGTAGGATAGTTAAAAATTTAAATCAACATATGTGTTAAATTTGATTAGTAAAATTTGTATAATATGACCCCCTTTAAATGTTAAATTAATCGACACGTAGGATTTGATTAATTACGCCTTGAACCATTGAATGTATGTTGCTTAAATTGATGAAACTGAAATTGAAATTGAATGACAAGTGAAAAACCGTTATATAATAATCTTTAATCTACATGAAATGATAGTGTAGATTCTAGAGATAATTATATTAATTCGCGCAAACAACAATGCGAATTAATATGATTATTTCAGGATTACTTGAATTAATCATTGGATTGTATTGATTGTGTTATTGCTTGTTTATTTACTTTGACACCATCCCAGTTATCACACTGCAAGTTCCCTTTGTGTGCTTTGACTTTTAAATTGAATTGGAATCGGGTTGAAATGATAAATGCCCAAATGAACTTGACTTAGGGTAGAGAATTAAATAAACCCGATTGGTCAATGATTTGAAATAAAATAAAGATTTTATTTGAATAATAAGGTTTTGAAATAAAATTTGAAACGTAAATTTTGATAAAAGGAAATGTTAATATTGAAATCTGAAACAAATATTAATGTAATAACTGATGAAAAAATGTTGTTTTGAAATGAATTATTTAACAATTAAATTTGGAATTATTCATTGAGTTAAGTTTGAAATGATTTAACAATAAAGTTTGAATTTACAATCAAGATTGAAATTTAGATTTGAAATTATTAATAATTAAGATTGAAATTATTTAATAATTTAATAAGATTAAATTATTTAACAATTTAATAAAATTGAATTCTCTGATAAGAAAATTGAACTTTTGAATAAGTGAATTTGAACTTCGTTAATAAATGAGATTGAGTTTCTTTATTTATTAAAGTTTGGGAAAATTATTTAAGTAAGTTAATAAGCGAAATTGAAACTTCTCGATTATGTGAAATTTAGTTCTTTATCAATTGAGTTTGAAATTTGTAGCAAAGTCAATAAATAAGTAAAAATTGAATTTCTTTAACAAGAAACAAAATGTGATTTATTGAAATGAATGGGATTTATTGAAATTAACGTAAGACTAGGAATTTAAAGAATTGATTTGACGAATTTGATTTATTTCAATTTGATTTTTTGAATTAATGAAGTTGAACGTAAGTAATTGATTTAAATGAATTGGAATTTAAATAGAAGTTGTTGTGAATGATAAACTTACTTAATGAATATGGAATGAAATCGATAAATGAATTTAAATTGATTTGAATGAAAATTAAACCATTTTAAATGATTTCGAAATGAAGTTTATATATGAACTTGAATCAATGTTTGAACTATTTAAAAATAAATTGAAATTGAATTATAAGATTTTGAAATGGTAATTTGGAAGTTTTGAAACGTAAACTTTGGAAATTGATTTAGAAAGACAACCGAAATGTTAATTTACGAATTGAAATTGAAATTGAATTCGATTTGGTTTGAAATTTACTAAATGTTAACTCCTATTATTGCCGCGACCTAAAAGTAAGCAACTTAACTTAAGACGCGACCTAGTGACCCAAGAGATGAAACGATTTCGCGGCCTAATTAGTGAAGCGACCTAGCGATCTGAAGAAGGTTACGACCTAGCGGAACCCAGCGACCTAAGAGTAGCTGCGACCTAAAGTGTTGCGACCTAAGATTGTCTCGACCTAAAGGCTGTAGCGACCCAAAAAGGCCGCGACCTAAAAGAACAAGCAACCTAAAAAAGGGCGCGACTTAACTGCAGAAGTAACCTGGCGATCTAAGGATTGTTGCGACCTAACAGAAAGCTGCAACCTAAAGGAGGCCGCGACCTAAGAGTGAGTGCGACCTGAAGATGGACTCGACCTATGGAACTCCGCGACCTAACTATCCACCGACCTAAGAAGCTCCGCGACCTAAGGAAGGTCGCGACATAAGGGACTCAGCGACTTAAGATTAACTATGGCTGCAGGAAAGTACTCGCGACCTAGGTTAGGTCGCTAACTACCTAAATACCAGGATATAGAAGACTATGCAATGCCACAGGGGGATAGGTCGCTCACGACCTAGGACTTGTGCAAATCAGCATGCGTGAGGAAGGAGGGGCCAATACTCTTCAGGTCGACTACAACCTTACTTAGGTCGGTCACGACCTACAACCTTACTCTGAAAAATGCCTATAAATATGACCCTAACTCCAACTAGAAAAGGACTTTGGGGCTCATTCTCTTCAAGCGCCGTTACTCTGCTGCATTCCAAACCAATCCAACACTTAAAGCTCTCAAGACACGAAGAACGCTACAAACAACTTCGAGAAAAGATCACACACATCCAACATGGATTTGAAGACTCTAATCTCCATTGAAGTTTAAGCTGCTTGTTCTAAGTGACTTGTAATTCAAAGTGTATTGTACTTGGAAAGAATTGTATCAGCTTGTAACGAGATCATCAATAAAAGTACTTAAAGTGGACGTAGGCTATACCCTTAAGCCGAACCACTATAAAATTGTTGTTGTTTACTGCTTTTCCGCTATTATCTGCTTGTAATCTGTTCCCGAATTATCGGGTGGTGCTTTCACAACTATAACTCATACACTGGGGTGTTAGCGTTCAAATTTTAGCGTTAACATTTTTGGTGCTTTCACCGAGAATTGAACTCAGGAGAGTTATCATCATTGCTTCACAGAGGTTTGTAGAGAGAATTTCCTTGAAAACCAGAAGTCTATCCGAGATTATGGCTCCTAGAAGGAAAAGTAGATCTGTCGGATCTGGAAAATTCAAGAGAGAACCTCCGCTTCCCCTATATCGAATCAAGCCACTCCAGCTGTCGGAGTTACAAAGGCAGAGCTGGATGCTGCAATCTTAGGGCTGAACCAACAGATAAAAGCCCAAAATGCACAATTCGAGGCTCAGAATGCCCAGAATGCCCTAATTCTGAATAGGTTGAATGATTTGCTTGGGGCAAACCGTCAACCGGCAGATAATGAAAGGAATTTTGCTGGCAACATTCGTGATGCTGAAGAAAGAAATGCTCCTGAAAGGGCTGCTAGCCCCTTTGAACAAACACTTCCAGAGGCTGGTGGATCTAGAACTCGACATGATGAGGAGTATCTTTCTGGAATGGTCCGACAAATCATGAAAGAGAGTATGCAGAGGGTTGAAGACGAGAAAGAATGGGGTTTCGCCCCAAGTAAAACTCCTTTTACTGAGAAAATCTTAAAGGCTGAATTCCCAAGGAAGTTTGTCCCACCAACCATTCCAGCTTACAGGGGGACGAGTGATCCAAACGAATTCTTATACAAGTATGATTGGCACATGACAGGTGCCAGAGCCTCTGATGAAATAAAGTGCCGATATTTTCCTGTGTATCTCGAAGGTGTAGGTCTGCTTTGGTTCACCAAACTTCCAGTCCGATCTATCGATCAGTTTTCTGACTTAACCCGGAAGTTCAAGGAGCAGTTCAGACTATACGCCTCAAAAGCCAAGGATATCATGTCACTGTCAAGTTTGGAGCAGAATCCAGGGGAGACTATCAGATCTTTCTTAAACCGCTTTAATATAGCGCTAGCTGAGGTGGACAACGCCGAACCGCGAATGATATTGACTTATCTGATGAAGGGTATTGACAAGTCGAGCGAGTTTGGGAAATGGCTAAACATGAAGGAACCAAATTCCCTTGAAAAGTTCTATAAAAAAGCAGATGAATTCATACGCTTAGAAAGACGTCCCGTACCGGTAAAGGCAGTGTTGTAAAAAGCCGAAGATAACACTATTGTTCCACGCAAGAATGAATCTGTAGGGCAAAAAAGGGAAAATAACAATGGGAAAAAGCAGAGTAATCTGAAGAAGCCCCGATCCTTCAAGCCATCAGAATATACTCCTTTATCAGATACGCCGGAGTGTATCTACCTTGCCACTAAAGATTCTATTGACTTTCCTAAACCTCCTCCTCTAAGGACCGGGAAAAAGGCTATACAGAGTGGGAAGTTCTGCCGCTTCCATAATCAACCCGGTCACGAAACCGACGAATGCCGACAGTTGAAAAATCTGATTGAAGAGTTGCTAAGGGAAAACAAACTACAGCAATTTGTGAAAAAGAATAGCAACAATCCTGCATCGTCAAGTCAGGGGCAACAAGCTCCTGTTCATCAGCCTAGGACAGGTGAGAAGGCTGCAGGGCATGAATCTGGAAGACCCATTATCAATGTCATTACAGGAGGACCTCACCCAGCTGGCAAGAGCTGGGGTGAGATGGAGAGATATATCAGGGCTTTGAAATATGTTCCAGCCGAAGAAGATGTCTTTGTTTTAGAAGACACTACGCCTTTGAAACAACAGAAAACTTTCAGTGATGATATTGTTTTCAGAGCCAAAGATTCCACAGGTATCGAAGCTCCTACCCTAGATCCCTTAGTCATCTCAGCTGGTATCGGACCAGCCATTGTCAGGAGAGTTCTCATTGATTGCGGAGCATCATGTAATATCCTCTTCAAGAAGACATTCGACCAAATGAAAATCCCTATGGTCGATGTACAAGCCTCATCGCAGAAAATCGCTGGCTTCACTGGGGAGCCAAAGCAACCAATAGGAACCATTGATCTGCTTGTAGAACTTGGAGAAGGAGAAAGGAAAGTAGTCCGCAAGCAAACATTTGTGATTGTCGATGAATTTTCTGCTTATAATGCTTTCCTTGGCCGTCCAACGCTCGCAGCATTCAAAGCTGTTTTAGCCCCATGGTGCCTCACCATTAAATTCCCTACAGACAATGGAGTAGGAGTTATAAAAGGGGATCAAAATGCTACGCGGGAGTGTTATCTGACAGAGCTGCGAGAGGCAAGAAAAAGGGAAATGGGAAAGGATGCGGCAACCCCGGTCTGCATCAAAGAACCAGCCTTGTAGCAATTACGGGGCGGACCTTGCACTGGCGAGCATAGCGGGGCACGAAAAGAGATGGATCCCAGAAAAGCCAGTGCAGGGGAGAATAGAGTAGTACCGGTGGAAACGACAGTACCGGTACCTGTCGACCCGAAGGACCCAAATAAGGTGTTGAATGTGGGTTCAGAGCTTAATGCGTCAATTCAGAATATCTTGATATCTTTCCTAAAAGCAAATCTGGATGTCTTTGCATGGACTCATGCCGATATGTGTGGAATATCCCCAGAAGTTGCGGTACACACTCTGAATATTGACCCAAAGTTTACGCCAGTTAAACAGAAAAGAAGAACCCAAGGTCCAGAAAGGTCAGCAGCATTAAAAGAAGAAGTTGATCGACTCATGGAAAATAACTTCATCAAAGAATCTTCTTACCCGAATTGGGTGTCAAATCCAGTGCTGGTTAAAAAAGCTAATGGAAAATGGAGAGTGTGCATCGATTTTTCGGATCTAAACAAGGCATGCCCCAAAGATTGCTTCCCATTGCCCAGGATCGATCAACTGGTAGATGGAACAGCGGGACATGAGTTGTTGTCTTTTATGGACGCCTACTCCGGATACAACCAGATCATGATGCATGAACCTGATCAGGAGGACACGAGCTTTATCACCGATGTTGGTCTTTATTGTTACAGAGTTATGCCCTTTGGATTGAAAAATGCAGGGGCAACCTACCAAAGACTTGTTAATGCTATGTTCAAACCGCAATTGGGCAAAACTATGGAAGTCTACGTCGACGACATGTTAGTAAAGTCTAAGAAAGCAGCGGATCACATTGAACACTTAGCAGAAATGTTTACAGTCCTCCGGAAATACGGAATGAAGCTTAACCCTCTAAAATGTTCATTTGGAGTGGAATCCGGCAAGTTTTTAGGCTTCATCGTGAGCGCTAGGGGCATTGAGGCCAGTCCAGCTCAAATTACTGCATTGAAAGAAGTCAAAGCTCCTAGAACAAAGAAGGAATTGCAAAGTCTCAATGGAAAAGTCGCCGCCTTGAGTCGGTTCATTTCCAAAGCCACAGATAAATGCATCCCATTCTTTGACGCCCTAAAGAAAGGAAAGAAAAACTTCGATTGGACTCCCGAATGCCAAAAAGCCTTTGATGAATTGATTCGCCATATGGAAACGCCTCCAATACTTTCTAGGCCTGGCGATGGCGAGGATCTTCTTATATACTTGGCAGTATCATCTCATGCTTTAAGTGCAACGCTGATACGAGAAGACAAAAGGATTCAACGTCCAGTTTACTATATCAGCAAAAGACTCACTGGGGCAGAGATGAATTACTCTAAGTTGGAAAAACTCGCCTATTGCCTACTAATTGCGTCTAGGAAGTTGAGGCAATATTTTCAAGCTCATCCTATCAGAGTCCTCACTGATCAACCTTTAAAGCAAGTCCTGTTTCGTCCTGAGACTTCGGGCCGTCTTCTAAAGTGGAATATTGAACTCAGTCAGTATGACATCACCTATCATCCCCGAAAAGCAATCAATGGACAAGCTTTAGCAGATTTCATCGCAGAATTCACAGATAAGGGTAACAGTGAGGAGGAAACAGTCGACGATTCCCCAATCCAATGGAAGTTATATGTCGATGGTGCGAGAAACGACTACTGTTCTGGAGCCGGAGTTGTACTTGAGACCCCAGAAGGCCGATCATTATGCTATGCACTAAGATTGGAATTTCCTTCAACAAACAACGAAGCAGAATACGAAGCCCTTATCGCTGGTTTAAGGATTGTTAAAGAATTAAACATCAGAGCGTTACAGATATTCAGTGATTCTCAGCTTATTGTATGCCAAGTCAAAAAGGAATTCCAAGCAAAAGGGGGGAATCTGCCCGCCTACTTGTCAAAGGATTGGGAGCTCCTGGGTGATTTCGATCATTACATGATAAGTCACATTCCTCGAGAGGAAAACACGAAAGTAGATTCTCTCGCAAAGTATTCTAGCACAGGTGAAGCTCAATTTCTAGGGCTAACTCCAGTGGAGGTCCTGTCGACTCCTAGCATTGATGAGATGGACATTGATTGAATCATGAGCATGTCTCAAGAGCAAGAATCATGGATGGCTCCGGAAACAGAATACCTGCTCAATGGATCCTTACCAGGGAACTCAAAAGAACGACAAAAGCTACTGAGAAAAGCCTCTCGATACATAATCCAAGATGGCCGATTATACAGACGGGGATTCTCAATGCCATTACTTCGATGTGTATCCAGGGAAGAGTCTAAAGCAATCCTAGCAGAGGTACACGGAGGAGAATGTGGTGATCATTCAGGTGGCTAAACATTAGCAAAGAAAATTCTCCGATACGGATATTTTTGGCCAGAAATTAATCGAAATGCAGCAGAGTATTCCCGAAAATGTGACAGATGTCAAAGATTCGCCAAAATTCCTAGAGCTCCTTCCACTGAACTCACACAGATGGTCAGTCCATGGTCGTTTGCAATATGGGGAATAGACCTTGTAGGACCGTTGCCAACTGCCAAATCTGGAATTAAATACGCCATTGTTGCTGTAGATTATTTTACTAAGTGGGCAGAAGCTGAACCACTGGCTACTATCACCTCAAAGAAGATGATAAGTTTTGTGACTAAAAACATCATTTGCAGATACGGTGTGCCTCAAAAAATAATTACAGACAACGGAACTCAGTTTGAAAGTGAAGAATTCCAAGAGTTTTGCAAGCGATTCAAAATCCGAAAAAGCTTCTCAGCAGTGGCTCATCCGCAGGCAAACGGGCAAGTGGAAGCCGTGAACAAAATTATTAAGTCAACCATCAAGAAGCAACTTGAAAGAGCAAAAGGTGGTTGGGTCGATAAGCTACCACTGGCACTATGGGCATACAGAACCACTCACAAAACTGCGATTGGGCACACCCCGTTTACATTGGCATACGGGTCAGAGGCAATGATTCCGGTAGAAATAGAGGTCCCTTCGCACAGAAGAATCCATTTCAATCAAGCAGAAAACGAAAAGCTACAGCTTGAAGCGCTAGATCTCCTTGATGATAAAAGAGATGAGGCTAATCTCAGAATTGCAGCTCATCAGCAAAGAATAGCCGGACATTTCAATTCCAAAGTTCGCCAACGCAGCTTTGAGATTGGAGACCTAGTCCTGAAGAGAATTATGACAGCGACAGGTGTGTTTGGGCCAAATTGGGAAGGACCATATGTCATAGGTCAGAAGCTTCTTGACGGCACATTCAAACTCACCACTGTTGAAGGAGATCAAATTCCAAGGGCATGGAACAGCAACCATTTGCGTCCATACTATACTTGAAAATTTTGTTGAAATATTGTAAAAAGAATTATGAATGTATGATTCTTGTAATTGAAGGCAATTGTAAAACTGATGCAAGTAAATAATGAAAGAATATAAAGTGGATGTAGGCCCAATTTCCTGGCCGAACCACTATAAATCTTGTGTTCCTTATTATTATTACATGTTTGCTTTATTTTCGATATAAAAAGTACATAGAATGTATTGCTGAAATGTCGATTTAAATTTTTGCAGACAATGGAAGTGAAACTTGCACATAAAAAGACCAAGTGATTCTCGCCAAATTTCAAGTCACAAAAGTCCCGAATTCAAATCCTAGATAGGAAGTACTTCAATTGAACGACCTATGATTTCGACAGAAACGGGACTTTGCTAATAAATTGAGATCGTTTGAACAAACAAACATCCAATTAAGAAGCTAGTGCTCGTTCTCACGAAATTGCCTGACAATGAAGCACACTTCCTTGGATTAAACAAGTTACTTGTGAGAAAAGGGAATGAAAGCTAAAAAAAAAAAGCAGAGGATCATTGAAAAGGCATAAGCAAGTGGACAGAGGAACAACCAAAGCCATCATCGGCAGCACAAGTCCTCTCCGGAGGCACAACTCTTCGGAGGATAAAGACCTCTAATGGGTCATACGCCACAAAAAAGAAAGTTCTCTACTCAACAAAAAAGATTGGAGGAGTCATGACCCTCCAACCATGAGAGAGTAACTTCCAGGCGATGAAAACCCTCTCTGAGGCACATTTCACCAGGAGTTGAAGTGTAACGACCGCTCTTCGGAATTTCACTTCACCAAAGTTGAAATGCAAACGAAATAAAAGACCTCTTCGGAGGCACATTTCACCAGGAGTTGAAGTGTTACGACCGCTCTTCGGAATTTCACTTCACCAGAGTTGAAATACAAACAAAATAAAGACCTCTTCGGAGGCACATTTCACCAGGAGTTGAAGCGTTACGACCGCTCTTCGGAATTTCACTTCACCAGAGTTGAAATACAGACAAAATAAAGACCTCTTCGGAGGCACATTTCACCAAGAGTTGAAGTGTAACAACCGCTCTTCGGAATTTCACTTCACCAGAATTGAAATGCAAACAAAATAAAGACCTCTTCGGAGGCACATTTCACCAGGAGTTGAAGTGGAACAACCGCTCTTCGGAATTTCATTTCACCAAAGTTGAAATGCAAAACAAAAGAAAGACCTTCCTGGAAGCCCACGTTTCACCGAGATTGAAATAAAACTTCCAAGTGTTGAAACGTGAAAAGGCTTTCTTCGAAGGCACAACTCTTTGGAGGTACACGTTTCACCAAGATTGAAATAAAACTTCCAAGTGTTGAAATGTGAAAAATCCCTCCTCAGAGGTACAACCCCCCCCCCTCCGGAAGCATAATCAAGAAGAAAGACCTCTTCGGAAGCCCACGTTTCACCGAGATTGAAATAAAACTTCCAAGTGTTGAAGCGTGAAAAGGCTTTCTTCAAAGGCACAACTCTTTGGAGGTACACGTTTCACCAAGATTGAAATAAAACTTCCAAGCGTTGAAACGTGAAAAAATCCCTCCTCAGAGGTACAAATTTCTATTTAAAAGAAAAATCCTCATCAAGAGCATACTTTAACTTTCGAAGGAAGAGTGATTTACCTATTCTAAAAAAAAAGGGGGGAAAGAAAGTTCAAGTACATTCAGAGGTCCTCTTTACCACATAGAAGAATTCACTTGGCAAAATGTGTACATACGCAAAAGGAAAAAGTGATTTCTTCGAAGGGCAAAGCGTAAAAACTTATATGAAAGGAGTTGTACTCTATGAAAAATATTTTCACGAATGAAATAGTCATTCTACGAAAATAAGAGTGCAAGTCCCCTCGAAGTATAGAAAATTGCAGTAAGCTTATGATATGGGGGCAGCATGGTATAGTTGTATACGATATGATATAGCTACATCGGTAAAGTAAGCTCAAACAACATACCATAAGCTCACTGCAATGTCATATAAATAAACTTGTGCAAAAATGAATAATAAATGCATTCTCAAATTCAAACAGGAGTTTATACAAAGAAAGAGGAATCATTTTATTCAACATTACTTTATATACAGGTACAAGTTTCAACAAAAGAAAAGCGGGGGGGCCGATACCCACACAATTCTCGACCAATACATGCAAAAGACGAGAAGCTAAAAGCTGAAGTCTTCATTTCTTCTTGCCACCCTTGGACCCTTTGCCTGGCCGAATGATTAGTTTTTCAGGTCTATCTATAGGCATAAGGGAAGAAGGAGAGGGAGGTGCAACCGGTGCGACTTCCGGTTCCTCTTCAGTAGTGATGATTTTCTTCCCCCTCCTCTTCGATGTTCCGTGCTTCTTTCTTCTCTTCGAAGAAGACTCACTCCTTGGAGTAACAAGAGCGGACAAAACTACGTCATCAGAGGGAGTCCGCTCCGGAGAGATCTCGCCTCCTTCAAGTCCCTCGTCCTTCTGCTCTTGCGAAGCGATAGGGTTATCCAAGCCATGAAGAGCCTCAATCTGTTCCTCTTGTGACCCGGGTTGTGAAGCAGAAGGAGGAGTCACCTGAAGAGACGGAGCAGGGATAACCGGAGGAAGTGAAGTCTGCACAGCACTTGGCGTTTCAACTGCAGAAGAAGAGAAATTAAAAATATTAGTATCTCCCCGAAAGAAGGGAGATATGGGTTCGTCGAGATTCAAGAAATAATCGAGAAGCTCATCAAACTTTTGAGGAGTAAGCAAGCGATCCACCTGAATCGGACCAATATCAAAATTAACTGAAGATATTTGCTTCGTAAGTTCAATCTCATAATTCTGAGCCCCGATATCCACCAAAGCCTCATCATCAGTAGGGGTGATTACCTCGGTTCTTATAGGAGGCGGCGAATGAGCACTAGAGCCTGTAATGTCCACTTCGGGAGAAACTAAAGGACGTTCAGAAGTGGTAGGCGGTATTTCTTTCTCAGAACGTTCCCCTCCCGCCATTCCGGCCCGTACCTTGGCGAGTTGCTCTTTTCCCTTGGCAAGAGCGGCGCGGGCATCATCATCGAGATAATGCTCTTCAAGAGCTGTCTCAGCGTAGCCAGCACCTTTACCACCTAGCATATCAAGTGCTGCCTCCCAGACTTCAGCTAATGTAATTTCGTATTTAGGGCCTAGAAAGCAAGGCTGCCACGCCCCAAAATGCTATGCAGATAGAAATCAAATAATGTGGAGCTAATATCAGCTTTGGTTGCTTGATGGGCCTCTTCGGCCGCGATTTTACCAGCAACAGCCTCGTCACGCTCCGTTTCGGCTATAGCAAGTCGAGCTTTTAGCATCTCTATCTCCAAGCTTTGAGAGCCGGCCTGTTCTCGCAGCTGTAAAGTTTCAGCACGATATTCTTCTATGACCTTCTCTTGGTGTGTAAGCTTATCTTCGACTGCCCTTTGACTGGCATGCGCATCTCGTACTTGTTGCTGAAGCATGCTCTCCTTTTGAGAATGGAAAGTAGATGAAGTAGCTAATTCTTCCTTGAGCTTTTCTACTTCCGCTTCCAGCTTTTCATTATAGGAAGCAATACTTCTCATTTCGGCGTCATGCTGTTCGAGAGTCTTCTGCCACTCAGCCTTATCGTTCTCCATTGTGAGCATGGCCTCGAGATTGGCTCGGTTAACCCTCTGAAGCTCGTCGACAAGTTTTTGCCAGTTCGACATTCTTTCAATATCGGTCCTGACAGTATCAAGATTTCGCAGCATAGCCGGTTTGTCGAGAGGAACCAAGTCGAGATTAAATCGAACCCCTCTCAAGCACCACTGAGGAAATCAACTTTGAAGAGTGGGAGGACCTTGCCCGACTTGGTATGCGGGCCGGTTGATGATTGCTTGAATGTCGGAGCGAACGGGAGCAGGAGATTGAGCAGGAACATGTTCAGAAGCTGTCAGCATTATTTCTTCGGTAAGTCTAGCCCGCTTGCTAGAAGAATCGTCTATATGGCCTTTACCTCTCTCATCGTGAGCTTTTCTCTTTTGAGTATCATCATCTCTGTGGGGAGGGTCATGTCTTTCTTGTTCCCTTCGGTGACGTTCTTCATATGCTCGTCTCTCGTCAGCTTTCCTGATGGCCCTCTCTTCATCCGATTCTCTGTAAGAAGGGAGGTAACGCCTGTAATCATACTGGCTACGCCTCCCGTAGCGCTGGAAATCATCATAGTACGAGCCGCTGCGCCCCATAGGAGAATCTGGAATAAAAATAATAAGCTTTAGAAATCTTTAAAGTACGAGAAGATAAGTGCGTAGAAGTGATGAGAAATCCGAAGTGTCGTGTAACGTGTAAACTACACGCATCGAGTTACAAACCACTCTGTGGAATAGAGGTAGTGATAACTTGAGTAGGAGGAGTTGACATTTGTTGTAAAGAAGATGTCGCCTCGATTACAGAGGAGATAGTTTTGGAGACATGATCTTTGAAAAGTTCTTGAGAAGTCACAATTAAATCACTCAACCCCTCGAAAACATCATCGCCATCATGTTTTTTGGAACTTGCTTTCTTAACTCCTTCGCTAGTAGATTTTCCGGAAGATCGTGGGGGTTCTTCCTCTTCGGTAACTGGGGCAAGTACAGACTTGTCAGACGGCCCCACAACATCCTTCGGAATTGAACACTTTACCAGTGAAGTTTCTATAGAAGTTCCTCCCTGCAAGTGCTCTTTAGTGGAGACCGGGGCATCAGGAGTGTTCGTCGGAGAATCAGGAACCTCCGTTGGAACTTCACGAATTTGAGTGGAACGAGAAGGATGTAGAAGCTCAAACTGATGAAGAAGTTCTTCTGTCAATAGAAATTTTGCGCTTCTTTCTTCAGCAGCCACAGTGCTTAGCCTTTCAAAAACTGACTTATGGCTGGAATCTCTAGAAGGAGGAGGAAGTGCTGTAAAAATAAGGAATGGAATCAGCATCTAGCAATACGAACCAGGTAAAACTTAGAATAAAATTAAAGAAAGAAGAGAAAAAAGATCTCACTTCCTACTCTCCAGTCTGCGTAAAATTCTACGGGGCAACGAATGTAGAAGTATTGATTTAGGAAACCATGTGCACTCCCCGGCAAATCCAAAATAAGTTTGCGGTTCCTCGCACCTCTTACAAGTACAATTGAAGGGTGGTCCTTGTTCTTCGCAAAAGTGCACAAGTAACAGATTTCCTCAAAACTCGGAAGACGGTCAAGAGTCCTCCTGAACAGAACGCACAATCCCATCAAAATAGCATAGCCATTGGGGTGCAGCTGGAAAGGAGAGATCGTCAGTCGAAGGAGGATTTGTCGAAGAAATTCATTAAAAGGAGGAATTGCTCCACTTAAGCACATTTGTCGATTAATGGCAACAAAACCGTAAGGTGGTCTATCAGCAAAGTCATTTGGTCCAGGGAGTAAAACTTCTGCCTCGGCAATGCCAAATTGAACGCATAATTGATTAAGCGCCCGCTGTTTCAAAAGGGTAGGAGTTCTTTCCGGAGGATTCTCTAGTGGAATAGCAATCGGGAAAACCCCTTCGGCGTGTTCTATCATCTCTTCTTGTTGAGACGTCATTCTACATAAGTGACTTGATGTTCAGATGAGAAGGTGCACGTTTCCTAAAAAGTGTGAAGTGTTGTGCAGAACTAAAAAAAAAAAAAAAAAGAGAAGGCAAACATAACTGAAATCAAACTAGTTGACAATTAGTCGACTATGAGATTTCAGGACTTGTTAATATAAAGCTCAAGTGTAGTGTTAATGCGAACGAATCAGCTTTAACTGGATATTTTAGTTTTGCTTTAACACTTCACTTGAATTCATTGGTTCACAGCATTTCGTTCACACAGTTCATTTAAGTTGATTACTCTTTATCGACTAATCTGTCATTCAATGTGGACAGTCAATGGCAGTATATTCGTCCCATTTTTCTGCAAATATTATGTTTAACAGGTTATTAGCATTAGAGATAACCTACAACAAAGTGCAACAGAATTCAAGTTCAAACAATTCAACCAAGTCTTCACAGAATTTCACAAGTCTTAGGTCGTCCAGCGACCTAGCATAGGTCGGGCTTCATTAGGTCGCACTATGCAAGTTAAAAGGTTCAAGGCAGTACAAACTTTCCAAGTCCTAACTCGGCCGCGACCTAAAGCCTATGCCGCAAAGTATAGGTCGTTGATGTATTAAGTCGCTATGCAGTCGTTCAAGAATGACAGGTCGCTAAATTGTTAAGTCGTTCTGTTCAAAGTGCATGTGCAAATTTGCCAAGTCCTAGGTCGTTCAAATCCCAACGCGACCTAAGAATTAAGTCGTGAATTTGAAAGTCCTCGAGCTTCCCTTAGGTCGTAAGTTATCTTAGAATGCTCAGATCTACTAGGTCGCTGACTTCCTATCCACGCTAAAGCACATCAGACCTAGTAACCCGTTAACACTAATAGCGCAGAATCCCTCATTCTATTCGTGAAGATCATCGTCTTTTCATACCACCAAGTCATTTGAAAAACAACTCCATATATCTCTGATCTGTCATAGACCTAACTCACTGTTGTGCGTTCGAGAATCACAACAACAACAACAGCCAGTGACAAACAGTAATCGATCACAATGCAACTCAGAGTGAAGCACGACGTACAAAATCGATTTGGGGTTGAGAGGTTAGAATTCGTGGTTCGATGGTGATTAGGGAATGAATAAGGATCGAAGATGCTTACGTGATTTGATAGCAAGAATGAATTGCTGAATGATTTGCTTGAGTTCGTCTTTAAAATCCCGGAATTCTGTTAATGGCAGAGAAAGAAATTGAAGCAGTTAGATAATGAAGAAGAAGCAACCTAGCAGTTTATATGGAGCTGAAAGAAGAAGACGAGTAGACACGCGAGTTACCATATGTTTTAGGTCGCTCACGACCTAGCAAAGATAAGTCGAAGCATGCGACCTATGACATAGGCCTATACTTCGAGGGGCAGATGTTAACTCCTATTATTGCCGCGACCTAAAAGTAAGCAACTTAACTTAAGACGCGACCTAGTGACCCAAGAGATGAAACGATTTCGCGGCCTAATTAGTGAAGCGACCTAGCGATCTGAAGAAGGTTACGACCTACCGGAACCCAGCGACCTAAGAGTAGCTGCGACCTAAAGTGTTGCGACCTAAGATTGTCTCGACCTAAAGGCAGCAGCGACCCAAAAAGGCCGCGACCTAAAAGAACAAGCAACCTAAAAAAGGGCGCGACTTAACTGCAGAAGTAACCTGGCGATCTAAGGATTGTTGCGACCTAACAGAAAGCTGCAACCTAAAGGAGGCCGCGACCTAAGAGTGAGTGCGACCTGAAGATGGACTCGACCTATGGAACTCCGCGACCTAACTATCCACCGACCTAAGAAGCTCCGCGACCTAAGGAAGGTCGCGACCTAAGGGACTCAGCGACTTAAGATTAACTATGGCTGCAGGAAAGTACTCGCGACCTAGGTTAGGTCGCTAACGACCTAAATACCAGGATATAGAAGACTATGAAATGCCACAGGGGGATAGGTCGCTCACGACCTAGGACTTGTGCAAATCAGCATGCGTGAGGAAGGAGGGGCCAATACTCTTCAGGTCGACTACAACCTTACTTAGGTCGGTCACGACCTACGACCTTACTTAGGTCGGTCACGTCCTACGACCTTACTCTGAAAAATGCCTATAAATATGACCCTAACTCCAACTAGCAAAGGACTTTGGGGCTCATTCTCTTCAAGCGCCGTTACTCTGCTGCATTCCAAACCAATCCAACACTTAAAGCTCTCAAAACACGAAGAACGCTACAAACAACTTCGAGAAAAGATCACACACATCCAACATGGATTTGAAGACTCTAATCTCCATTGAAGTTTAAGCTACTTGTTCTAAGTGACTTGTAATTCAAAGTGTATTGTACTTGGAAAGAATTGTATCAGCTTGTAACGAGATCATCAATAAAAGTACTTAAAGTGGACGTAGGCTATACCCTTAAGCCGAACCACTATAAAATTGTTGTTGTTTACTGCTTTTCCGCTATTATCTGCTTGTAATCTGTTCTCGAATTATCGGGTGGTGCTTTCACGACTATAACTCATACACCGGGGTGTTAGCGTTCAAATTTTAGCGTTAACACTAATCGACCAATCGGTGTAATAATTACGAAAGTTATTAAAGAGACCGGAATCGGTTATGGATATACTCTCTATCTAAACCGGAAACCACTTTAATAACTATACGCGGAGTGATGATCCAGAATGAAGTGGTTGAATGATGTACGTGATGACTGAAGAAAGAGAACGATAATGGATAGCCTTGACACTTGTGTCAAATTGGAAATGACTAAAATCAGGAGCCGTGCCGGGCCAAATGGGGTTAGCCACCTCGAGCGAACACACTTCTTCGTAACTACTACTCATTACTTGTGATTGATTGGTGCACCTTCGGAATTTCAGGAGTGTTGTTTCGCGGTGTTGCGATCGTTGCGGCGATGCGTTTTCACCAGTCCGGATCAGACAAACGGTAGTTTCACTACCTTGGGTATTGCCTCATGTGCCTTGTCATACTTGTATCCCTATATACACGACCACTACGAATTTGTTTTGTGTTATACCTATGGAGCACTCCCTGATATCCCACTAGTTTACGGTGGAGTTTACAGTGCTGTATAGACTATGACATTTATATAAAATGTGTTAAGGGGGATAATGGTAACGCCTTAACACTATTTTGATATTTTATATTACTGATAGACATTATCTACTTAGCGTATACTACTACATAGTAGATAGTTTAACGGATCCTTAGAGGATGGTTATTTCAACGTCCTTTGAGTTATTGTATTTCAATTGTTATTTCAAATTGAATTGGATTTATTGATATAAGAATATTAATCCTGACTCGAGTGTTTTGTATTTTGCTTTACGCTCGGGTCAGACTGAGAGATTCAGCTTTCGAGACTCACCTTTGGAGTTGGAGCTTCGCCTGGAGATCCAACTATCTATCCAGTTCCAGATATCCAGTTGATTTCAGTAATGTATTCCGATTATTTTATTTGACTTCTGTATTCAAGAATTCTGTTATAACTTATTTAACTCTGATATGTATATAGTAGCTTCATGAACTACTATCATTTTGTTTCCGCTGCATTTATTACTCTGTGTCTGTGATATGTGATTATTTATTTACTGTATATGTTCAGTTTTGCCATATTTTAAATTAACAATTCGGTATTTTGAATTATTCAAGTCCGACATGTGCGGATGCGAATAGTACAAAATAGCGGGTCGTTACAGAGCCTCTCGACCTTGTCGAAAGGTCTATGTCGGAAGGTTTACTACTGTAATAGGTCGAAACAAGCTAAAAGTATTATTTCATTGTTTTTAAATTTAAATGGATAACTTTCCAACTAACCTGCCTTTGTTAGTCAAATTCTCACAAGTTAACAAATTCTTTCCAAAAATGTGCTACCACTATTTTCAAAATTAATATTCAAGTTTTTATACAAATTGCCCCCTCTCCTTTATTAAATATTTAAAACATTTAAGCCCCATACCTTAAATAACTTTATATATTCATCAAATCTCTTTGGAAAAATCTAGAAAACTCCTAGAAAATCTGTTTTGATATTTTTTCCAACGTATAAAAATTTCAAACCCAAATATTTATTATTTTAGCTGTAAATCATTTATAACCCAATAAATAATTTTCTTCGCTAGAAAATTAATATAAAATCCATATTAATTCATAAAATTATGAAAATTGAAAAACACCTCTAAAATATCATTTCTTGCCTATAGTTAAGTTTTATAGACATTTAGATGTCATTAAATAGGGTTTTCATGTCAAGCATATCATAAAAACTAACATGAACATATATAATCCATCAATAACACACACACATATAACTTTAATCATCAAAACAAGGAATATACTTGCAAAATCATTTCGGGTATAATCTTAAAACCGAAAACTAAAAGAAGTTGGGACGTTCTAATTATTCACCTTAGCTTTGTGATTATATATGTGAGATTTGATGTTGATTTAGCTGATAGTTTCCCTTTTCTTGAATCCTAGCTTTAATCTTCTTATTGAGAATGAAAACGGTGGCCGGCCATAGGATAATTTAGTTTAATAAAAATGGGAATGAACGTGAGTTCTATTCCCAATGTTTAGGGTACAAACTCCACCTAATTCACATATTGCTCTTCTCATTTCCTAACATATTAACTTAGGTTATTTCATTTTAGTTAACACACTTACATGGTACGGCTTCCCTTAGCTAAAACAAATCTCAATCCATTAATTTTCATGTTATATTATTTAATTTTAGCTAATTAAATATCCTAAATAATGTTATAAAAATATGGGGTGTTACAAAAGGTTAGCAATTAAAGCTTTCGACAATGTCAAAAGGACAATTGCATTAACCTTACCATCATACTTCAAAATTGATGAAAACCTAGAAAGTGAACAAATAATATTATAAATTCCGTATAGACATAGTCGAAGGGAGGAGATGAAACATTAACCTATTCATCACCTTTCGACAATGTCGAAAGCCCTATGGATGCCTGGATACTATTCAAGTATAATATAAATTTGGTGGAAAGACCCTTCAACATGGTCGAAACCAAAATCATAAAATTCCTGGGTTAAAAATATTAGTATTATTAATGTTGTGGAAAGGTCTGGTAAAAGTTGTCTAAATGTGTCATACCTATTGAAGTCGAAAGTTTTTAGGTTCAGCTTACGTGTGCTTTAAAGGTTTCGACAAAGACAGGCAGAGATAACTCTGAGGTTGAAGAATTTCATCCTTGTCGAGGGCTAGTAGTCGAAAGGTTCGAAACACTTCAACCTTATCGAGAGATCGTTGTCGAAAGGTTACACCATTTAATTATCTAACCTTTCGACAACAACAGTAAAGTTGGCATCATAAAACCACATGACCCCATCGAAAGGTACAAAGAGGGAAAATCTATTGTTGCCGCCTCAGTCTCTTTAGAATGGGTAGAAAAGTCATTTTGTACCACCAAATTATACACAAGAGGGTTCTCGATAAACATACTAGGTTTAACCAACCCCAAACCTGATAATAAATGCAGTTTTCAAATTTTTCTTGAAGGATAAGTAAATCAAACAAATTAACAAAATTGATCTAAATTGAAATCACATCAACTAGATTTCAAAAGAAGAATAAAGGTTTTCAATAAATCCAAAACTCAGGTTAAAATCAAAAAGCAAAATTTAGAGACTTTGCATTAAAAACTAAACCCAATTGGGAAATTCTCTTTATCAAACACTATCAACTTCAAAATCCAAAGATGAAGATGAGTTTTGTGAATTTTAAAAAGAAAATTATTTAGGATAAAAATTTCTCAGAAAACCAAACTAAAATTGAATTTCATTTTTGGGGTTTGGGAAACTAGAAATCTGGTTTAAAACTGATAAGAGCCGAGATTAATCTAGGATTCATGAATTGAATTTGAGAAATTACCTTCTTATTTTAAATCGAATATTTGGAAGTTTCAGAGAATATTTTTACTTTTGCACGATGATTTTGCTTGTAGGTAAAAGAGGAAGAAAGAGAAGAAGCATATATTTCGCCTAAATTCTTAACCATTGATCATATTTAAATGGACGCCCCAGATTAACGCGGGAAGGCCAAGAGGTGGGAAGCGTTTCATAGCTTTCGACAAAGATGACTGGAAAAGTCAATAACATCATTTCAAATGGGGGAGGCAAATATTACACCAAAATCAACCCTTCAACTTAGTCAAAAAGTCTCCCAACAAGGACAAAGGAAAAGTAGCACAACCCAAACCTTCCGAAGGAGTCTAAAGGATGTAATCATCAGTATTTAAAAGTCCCAAACCTTTCAAAGGAGTATAAAGGTTCCATCCTTAGTATCAAAGGAGTTCTTACCTTTTGAAGAGGATGAAAAAGTCATGCAAGTGTGAGAAAATCCATAGTGACCGTTTTGAAAGCCTAGCGAGCCTTTCGAACCGGTTAAAGCACATCCAGGATACCTTTCGAAAATGTCGTAAGGTTTTATAAAGAAAGCAAAACTTATAAGTTAGCAAAGAATGAAAGTCAACCTTTCGACAACATTGAAGTGAAGCATAGCTCTTGACCACAATCAAGTGAAGAGCAATCTTCCAACAAGGTCGAAGGGTTCACAAAATCAAGTGAAGTCCAACCATCCGACAAGATAGAAGGGTTCACAATAGTAAATTGAAGGTAGACCCTTCGACAAAGCCGAAAGGTTCATTAAGGCACAAAGAAAGGAAAACCTTTCAACAATGTCGAAAGGTTCGTGATGGCATATGAAGGGCAACCTTTTGATGAAGTCGAAAGGTTAATAGCTTTATATAAAGGGGAACATTCCTACTTGGTCGAGAGCTTAGAGTCAAAAGTAGGGCCGCCTACATCTGTAAATAAGACCCAGGGTCATGTTATTGGAGATCCATTTTCTCTCATTCTGATCTTATAACCTCTTAATCAAAGCGTTTTAACCATAATTGTGTGTTGATTTGGATAATTTAATAAAATGAAGTTATTTCTTGGATAGAGAGGGAAGATTTGAGATTCGTTAACTACTTTACTGTTTACTTTAACTTTTTTTGGATTAACACTTATTTTCAAGTTCAACCCAATGGAAGGTTCTTGTCGACAAGCTCGTCAACACTTCTGCTTCAAGCAACTACTACGGCCCTTTGAATCCTTCAATGCTCCAATCTGAACCCTTCGATAAGGTCATCAACCTAATTGTATCAACGTTCACTAAAACCTTCGAAAATAATTTTCCCTACGTTATAAACCTTTCGACATAGTTGGCAGTTCTTTATACTTTAACAACACCTGAAACTTTCGAAGCTACAAACCAAGTGATCTAACCTTTTGACAAGGTTAAAATCTAATCTCTAAATATAGATACTTAGACTTGTAAGGCTTAATCCAAAAAACATCATTCCCATACCTTTCAACAAGGTTGAAACCTACTCCATAAAAGTGATTTAACCTTCCAATAATGTCGAACCCTACTTTATGTCCACCATAAGTAAATCATACCCAGCTCGAACCCATGGAAGGCAATTACCTTAACCTTTCGGAAAGATTAAAACTAACCTTTAAAGTGCTAACTTAGGGGATTTTATCCTAGCCGAAAAGAAAATATTCATAGGAAACTTCATATAAGTTCAACTGAGATGAAAGTTTATCCAAATCAATGACTGAACCTTTCAACGACGTCGAAAGGTCTGACCCAAGAATCAACAACAAGTAAAGCTAAATTTAAGGGCAATTCTTAAGGGTATCACGCCCTTTATTCAAACAAGTCTATCCATCCTTCATGAAATAAATTTGGGGTGTTGAAAAGAAATCTTGTTAACAGGGGGGCAAGAGTATTATCAGGCCAAGTAGTTCTCCTTAGGGTGCAGCGGCAATGTTTGCTAAGATGCTGGATGGATTGTTGAGGCTATGTATCGATAATCGTAAGTTAAATGGGAGGATGAAAAAGAATCGATTTCCACACCCCAGGATTGATGATTTGTTCGACAAGTTGAGTAGAGTAAAGGCAATTTCTCAATTGGATTTGCTAACAGGTTTCCATCAGCTTAAGGTAGTAGATGATAGTATACGTTTAACAACGTCCAGGACCAGATATGGGCCGTATGAATGGATAGTTAGGCCATTTAGACTGACATGCACCAACTTTCTTTGTGGATTTGATGAATAGGATTTTCCGAGAGCACTTGGATAGGTTCATGTTGGTTTTCATAGATGACATCTTAAATTACTCTGAGGATGAAAGAGAGCATTAAGTTCAGCTTAGGGTGGTTCCTGAGATGCTAAGGTAGCATCAGTTGAAGGCAAAGTTTTCAAAGTGTCACTTCTGGAGGAAGGAGGTGAAGTTTCATATTCATGTAGTCTCAAAAGAAGTGTTGTCAGTGGATCCAACTAAGATCGAGGTAGTGAATAGTTAGAAGATACTAGAGACAATAACCAAGATAAAGAGTTTTCCTAGGTTGGCTGGTTATTATTGGAGATTCATTAAAGATTTCTCGCTGATAGCGGCACCAATGACTAAGATAAAGAGAAAGGATGTGAATTTATGGACTGATAAGTGTGAGGAAGCATTCTAGAGTGTAAAATAGTTATTAACCCATGCACCTATGTTGATTGTTCTAGAGGGGAATCAAGATTTGGTAGTTTATACTGATGCATGTTGTAACACCTCATATTTTCATAACATTATTTAGGATATTTAATCGGTTAATTAAATAAAATAATGTTGAGATTAATGGATTGAGATTTGTTTTAGCTAAGGGTAGATAAGCCATAATAGTGTGTTGATTGAAATAAAATAACCTAAATAAAGGTGTTAGGAAATAACAAGGGCACTATGGGGGTGGAGCTTATACCCTAAACTTTTAGGTGATAGAAACCCACATTCATTTCATTTCACTCAAACTGAGAACACCAAGGCGGACCCCCATTTTCACTCAAAAGAAGAAGACTAAAGCTAGGATTTAAGAGAAGGAGCATAATCTACTAAATAACACCAAATCTCACATCTATAATCTTCATTCTTAGGTGATAATTACTATACTCCATTTTCTTTGGTTTTTAGTTTTAAGATGAAGATTTGAAATGTTTTTGCATGGATATGCCATGTTTTGATGATTAAAGTTACATATATTTATTCGTTGGTGAGATAAGCATGTTCATACTAGTTTTATGATATGTTTGATATGAAAACCTCATTTTATGACATCCAAAAGCCTTGAAAATAAAAAAGGTCAGAAATGATATTTTGGAGATGCATTTCAATTTTCATAATTTTCCAAATTATGGTGGATTTTATATTAATTTTCTAGTGAAGGAAATTGTTTATTGGGTTATAAATTATTTTCGGCTAAAATAATAATTATTTGGGGTTGAAATTTTTATACGTTAGGAAACATATTAAAATAGATTTTTTTGGATTTTTTCAGGTTTTTCCTAAGTGTTTTAGTGAATATATAAAATTATTCAATGTATGGAACTTAAATGTTTTATATATTTAATTAAGGAGAATGGGCATTTTGTAAAGTAAAATGATAATTAATTTTGAAAATAGTGGCAACACATTTCCAAAAAGAATTTGTTAACCAATAAGAATTTGACAAACAAAGGCAGGTTATTTGAAAAGTTATCCAAAAAAGAAATCATACTTCTATCATGTTTCAGCCCATTGCAGAAGTAAACCTTTCGACCTATACCTTTAGACAAGGTCGAATGATCTAAGCTTTCGACAAGGAGTTAATGCATATGGTATCAAGCCGCTTATTGCGTTATGAATTGGGCAGAGTGGAAGGATTCTTAGTCGAAAGGTTGATGGCCAAAAAGTTTGGAGTATGTATGTTTGAAAATCTAAAAGCTTTCACCTAATTTGCTTTCGAATTAAAGCTTTCGACTTGTTTGCTTTCGACCAAGTGAATTTTTTTAAATGAAAGGTTTTAAGCCTTTTGACATAGTCGAAAGGTTACTGCTGCTACTTTGTTTTGAAACCTTCTGTTATAGTCGAAAGGTTACTGCTGCTTTATATAAATGTTTTGTTTTGAACATTCTGATAAAGTCGATGGCTTTACTTTGATTGATTTGAAAGGTTTACTTGTTTTAAAAACTAGCCGCTTCTCCGTGCTTTCGAAAGGAAGCTTTCAACTTAGGTGATTTACCCTGATTTTATAAATTGAACTATAACCCAAAGTTTTCGAAAGAGTTGTTTTAAAAGATGCTTTAAAGCTTTCGAAGCGGAGCTTTTGACATTGCTGAAAGGTTGCTTCCAATGGAGTCGAAAGGTTTGAAAACAAGGTTTTCCACCTTTTTAAATTGAACCTAAAAAGTTTTCGAAAGGTTTTAGAAGGTTAATGCTTTCGACGGATTTTGTTTACCGAATGGTTTTAAAAAAGGGTCGAAAGCCAAGCTTTCGAAGGGGCCAAAAGCCAAGCTTTCGATGGATTCGAAAGTTAACCTTTCGAAGGGGTCGAAACGTTTTCTTTTCTGAATGATTTTGGAAGGTTTAAAATGGAAGGGTTTCCAAAGGTTTTCCAAGTCAATGTATCAAGTGTTATAAAATAGGATGTCTAAGGTTTTAATGCTTTCGAAAGAGATGATCTCAATGGTTTCAAAAGGTTTGACTTTCAAAGGTTTGAAGTTCAATGGTTTCAAAAGGTTTGATTTTCAAAGGGTTTGAGGATACCAATGAAAACTATAAATGAATGTAACTTAAGTTAGGGATACTAATGGAAATAGTTTAATCATGGGGCTAACATGCGATAATTAGATTCAGTGGGCTAGCATGAATCATGTAGCAAAATGACGAGTACATAGTCATCCTAGGAAAATTATGGGTTGTTTGATGGATAGTCAACATCATGTCGGGGATGGATAGTCTCCGTGTGATTGAAGAAGTGTTCATAGTCATCCTAGGAATACTATGGGATGTGTGATTGACAATAAGCATCATATCTTGGATGGATAGTCTCTATAGGCTTTAAGCAAGGTTCGTAATTATCATTGGAAAATTATTTGATGTGCGATGAATGTGAGATGAATAGTCCACATAAGTTTAGGTAAAATTAATGTGAGATGAATAGTCCATATCAGTTTATGTAAAATGAATGTTAGATAGATAGCCCACATCATATTATGTAAAATGAATGTGGGATGGATAGTCCCTCTTTGATGTAAATAAATTCTAAAATGGGATGGGTAGTCCTTGAAAATATAAACGGATAGTCAAACTTAGATGGTTAGACTAACTAACATGGGATGGGAAATCTTAATTTTTTTCAGGTATGTATATCACCATAATTTTTTATAAATATATAACCATTATGGATGCAGGAGCACAACATATGGTTTTATGAAAGGTTTAGCAAAAGATATGTTATAAAAGGATGTTAGTGATGGGAAACCCATTCTACTAAGAGGCGTGGTATCATTTAACATATTAAACCAGGATGTAAGTACTATTCATAACAGGTTTTATGTCTGATTCGAAGTTTGTTTTTTCCCTTCAAACTCTCGGGTGCTTAAAATTACTTTGAGTAGGTTGAGGGATTAAGGTCTTTTTCAGGTTTTATAATGTTGACGAAAAAGCTACCGGAGGCAATTGATAGCTATTTAGGATTAGCAGTTCTTGTTATATTTTGATGTATTTCCACTGTTATTGTATTAATTCTATTATGACCATATGACTCTGATCATCTAAGGGGTGTATCTTCATATACCGCTCTTGGCGTAATTTTTAATAAATATATATTATATATGCTTGGCAACGATTTGGCATTATGTGTTGTGAATGTGAAACAATCGGTTTTAGAATGTAAAAAAGTGAAAATTTGTTTTGAAATCTATGTTTTGTTTCGTATTCAAGTGCTTTTGATATTATTGATACAATTAACGTAGCCGCATTTAGTCGTTGGAAGCTAATACTATAGATGATTGCATCACTAAGTTTTGGGCCTCTAGATAGGGGATGTTACAGCTTGGTATCATAGCATGATCTATGAAATACTTTAATGAAAAATGATTTTTCAAACATAATCCTTAGAAATTAGAGTTAAGATTGGGGTATGGGATAACGCTGTAGTAACGTACTTGTATTATATATATATATATATATATATATATATATAAGTTTATGCTATATATCTAAACTCCTTTCTTAACCAGGCTATTCATCTGTATCTCACGATGTTTGAATACAGATATGGAAGGAAGAAGAGGCAGAGTTAATGTTGGAGGAGAGAGCACAATCACTAATGGAAATGCCCGACCCAATCCTGGAAGAGGTCAATGTTAGGCACAAGTTGAAACTGCTGGTGTAGGAGTACCTTAGACGGACATGGGAGCAATGTATCAGTTCTTTATGAACATGATGCATGCTGGAATTACAGCTGGAGTTGTCAAAGGTAATGCTTTGGGAAATGTTGGTGGAGAAAATTCTGTAGTTCAAGTTGGATATAACTATGCTAAACTGAGTAGAGACTAAACCAGTTTAGGAGGAAATCCGTTTGCTAGAGCGGAAGATGTTGTTGAAGTGATGGAATTGCTGTTAAACTGAGAAAGGATTTTTATAGATCCAGGCTTGAATGATGGGGAGAAGTAAAGGCTAACCTCGAGACAGTTGCAAGGGTTAGCGATTCGTTGGTGGAATAGTAAGATGGCAAGAGTGCCAGAGGAAGAATTGATTTGGGTTGAATTTAGGAGGAGTTTTAACAACGGTTCTTGTCTGAGGTGGCCAAGTCGGCATTAATGAGGAAGTTTATGGATCGTGTCCAAGGACAAGTGTCCGCGGTCGTGTATGCTGCAAGGTTTGGTGAGCTATCTCGATATGGTTATTCTTTGGTTAACACGAATGTTAAAAAGAATGAGAGATTCATTAGAGGATAGAAGCCAGAGTTGGGCAGAATGACTATGGCCCATATCCAAGACCCTTCTAACGTAGTGGTGGAAATGGCCATTCTCCATGAGGAATGCTTGATGTTTCGGCTAGGAAGAATCCCGTTGATTTCCATGGCCCTCAAGGGAAGAAGAGGAAGTTCTTCAAGAAGGGTGCTCAGAGAGAAGGAGCCTCCAAGAAAGGGAAAGAAGATATAGTTTGCTATAACTGTGATAAGAAATGTCACTACACTAATGAGTGCCATTCAAGAGATGGAAAGTTGGTAGTGGGGAAGTAGAATGTGCAATGTTGTAATTGCAACCGGATGTTGCATTACAGGAACAAATGTCCTGAAGCCACCAAGGCAGGAAAAGGAAAGGTCTTTTCTTTGGAGCCATCATCATCTAAACCTACTGCTGCTGATAAAGGAAAGTCTGTGATGGAAGGTATGCTTTTGACCCATGGCATACCAATCAGGGTATTATTTAAGTACCGGACCAACTCATTCTTTTATTTCTCGATGTTTAGTAGATAAGCTTAACCTAGAACCCTTATATCTAGTAACTTCCTTAAAGGTTGCAAATTTGATAGGAGGTTATGCAATGCTTGGGATGAGGTGTGACCATTTAGAGTTTGATTTGCTAGGCAATTATTTTGAGTGTTGTTTGCATATGTTTGACTATGGGGGATTTGGGATTATCCTTGGGATGGATTGGTTAATTAAATACAATGTTAGGACATTTTGCCATAATAGGAAAATATCACTTAGTCACTCGGATTGTAGTGATTGGATAGTTTATATCGTAGGGAACCCAAGTTGTGAAATGAATGCTTTATTAGGTACTATGTAATTGGAGGATGAGTTTCATTGAGTCTTTTTAGCTAGATAATTCGTAGATATGTTTGAGTTGGTTACTGGTTTCCACCGAAACGAGCCATTGAGTTTCAGATTGATTTGGTGCCTGAAGCAGAGCCGGTGAGTAGGCCTCCGAGTAGAACGACGCCCACCAAGATGAGAGAGTTGATGGTTTAGTTTGTGGATTTGAAACGCAAGAGTTTTATCCACCAAAGTAGTTTGCCTTGGGGAGCTACCGCTATATTTGCTAAGAAGCCGGATGGATCGTTGAGGTTGTGTATCGACTATCGTAAGTTGAATGATAGGACAATTAAGAACGGATACCCATTGCAAAGAATTGATGATTTGTTTGATCATTTAAGTGGAGCCAAGATATTCTCTCAACTGGATTTGGCAATGGGATTTCATCGGCAAAGATTAGTATAGGATGGCCTTACTTTGATGGTGTTGAGGACAAGATATGGATCGTATGAATCGTAAGTTATGTCGTTCGGGCTGACTAATGCACCGACATTCTTTGTGGATCTGATGAATAGGATTTTTCGAGAGCACTTGGATAGATTTGTGTTAGTCTTCATAGATGAAATTTTGGTATACTCTAAGGATGAGAAGGAGCATGGTGTTTATCTTAGAGTTGTGCCCGAAACATTGAGGGAGCATCAGTTTAAGAATAAGTTTTCGAAGTGTCATTTTTGGAAGAAGGAAGTAAAGTTCCTTGGTCATGTCATCTCAAAGAAAGGGTTATCTATAGATCCAACTAATATTAAGGCGGTAAGTAATTGGAAGAGACCCGAGATGATGACTGAGATTAAGAGCTTTCTTGGATTTGCTAGATATTATCGAAGATTTATCGAGGATTTTTCCCGAATAGCTGCACTGATGAATAAGCTCATGCAAAAAGATGTGAAGTTTACATGGACAGATAAGTGTGAGGAAGCATTCCAGACCTTGAAACACTTATTGTCCCATGCACCGTGTTAGCGGTCCCGGAGGGGAATTAGAATTTTGTTGTTTATACTAATGCGTGTGGAACTGGATATGTTGACGTAAAGAGTTAAATTGATTGCTTAAGCTTTTAGACAGATTAGACCACATGAAGTTAGGTATCCAACGCATGACTTGGGGTTTGTTGCCATCATATTTGCTTTCATGGTGTGGAGGCATTATCTTTTAGGAGAGCGATTGAAGCTTTATGTTGATCATAAGTCATTGAAGTACTTGTTCTCTCAGAAGGAGCTGAACATGAGACAGCAGAGGTGGTTGATGTTTATTGTTGCTTGTAATTTTTGAATTAAGTACACACCAAGAAAATGAGATAAGGTGGTGGATGCACTCAACCGGAAACATCAGATTGCAGTATTGGCTATGAATGCTGAGCGGAAAGATTTTGAAGCATCGCTAGTTTGAAGTATGCAGTTTAGATCCAAGGAAGGTTGTAGTATCGGAAGTGATATATTGTCTTGTTTAGAAGTTACACCGGTAATGATCGAGAAGATTGCTTCTAAGCAAGAGGAGGATCCAATTTTGGCTGAACGGATCAAAATGTTGAAGGAAGGAACAAAGAGCGATGGCCTAAACGATTTCAGTCTTTAACAAAATGGGTGGTTGAGGATAAAAGGGAGATTGTGTGTTCCGAATGTAGAAAACATGAGGAAGGGAGTTTTGGATGAGTGCCATCATTCAAAGTTCATCATCCATCTAGGAGGAACAAAGATGTATCGGGATATAAAGAGAAGTTTCTTCTAGAAAGGTATGGAATAGGAAATTGGTTTATGTGTTTAAGAAGTGCTTGAACTGCTAATAGGCAAATGCTGAACACTAGAAACCAAGCGAATTGTTTCAACCTTTTGAAGTTCCATTATGGAAAAGGGATTCTATCTCTATGGATTTTTTGATGGGATGCCAAGACCTAATAGAGGGAATGAAAGTATATGGATCATAGTAGATAGACTGACTAAGAGTGCCTATTTCATTTCTGTAAAGCCAACTAGGACGGCACCTATTTTGGCGAAGTTATTTATGAAGAATGTAGTTAGACTACATGTGATTACTTGTGGTATTTTTAGTGATAGGGATTCTTTGTTTACTGGTGAGTTCTAGAAAAGTCTATAGGAAGCTTTAGGAACCAAGCTCAACATGAATATCACTTACCATCCGCAGACTGATGAGCAAACGGAAAGAGTTAACAAAATCTTGGAGGATTTGTTAAGAGCTTGTGTATTGGATTTCGGGGGATCATGGGTGGATCATCTTCATCTAGCTAAGTTTTTGTATAATAATAGTTGTCAGATTAGTATTGGGATACCACTGTTTGAAGCTTTGTATGGAATGCCATGCAAGTTCCCCGTATGTTGGTTCGAGACCGGGGATACATTAGTTTTTGGTTCGTATTTATTGAAGGAAGCTGTAGAGAAGCTTGAGTTAATCCAAGCTAGGATGATGGAAGCTCAATCTAGGCAGAAAAGTTATACAGAAGAAGGAAAGATTTGGAATTTTTTGTCGGAAACTATTTTTTTATTATGGGTTCACAGAAGAAGGGTTCGACGTTTTGCCTATGTCCACAATGAAATGATTGATGTTTGTTGAATTTGACTTGTTAATTGTAGGAGATTACAATAGTACAACTGAAGTATAATAGTGATTTCGGCTGAGTATCAGCATAGAAAAGCCAAAAAGTCCCTTTTATGAAGTCCTAGGACTGCTATTTATAGGTGTAGGCTGAAAATATCTCTCTCAGATCTCGGGAGACCCCTTCTCTCACGTGGGTGGGCCCACTGATCGATCCTTGGACATTTGGGATCGATCTATGATCGGTACGTATATAATCCGTATCGATCAAAAACGACTCCATTTCGACTGAAATTAATCAGAGACCAATTAGAGATAGTACGCAAGCTACTATTAAAATTTGGCGACATTTGGACTTGTAGATTTTAGGTTATGATCGATCCAAGTTTGTATTTGAAATAGGCTACCGAGTTCGTATTGATCTTATTTGTACCGATCGCTTCGTATTGATACCACACGTATCGATCTGGGTGACATGGCGCTACGCTTCAGGATCGATCCGCTTCATGCCGAATGATCATTTGCTTCATTTGAACGTGGTTTGTTCTTATCGACCTGGAACGCTTCATTTCGTCTCAATGATTCAAACCACTGCGTATCGATGATCAAAGGTCTCCTTTGTACCAATGCTCATTGGATCCTTTCGTATTGATCTTTTGTAGCCGCTTCGTATCGATACAAACA
The DNA here is from genome assembly GCA_030765085.1 of Allium cepa. NCBI lineage: Eukaryota > Viridiplantae > Streptophyta > Magnoliopsida > Asparagales > Amaryllidaceae > Allium > Allium cepa. The sequence continues at coordinate 685,594,202 of CM060938.1, forward strand.
AATTACGTTCAAATAAAGGAAATGATCGTTCGGCATAAAAAGTGGATCGATCCTGAAGTATAGCGCCATGTCAACTTGATCGATGCGTATGGTATCGATACGAAGCGATTGGTACGAATAGGCTCGATACGAACTCGACAGCCTTTTCAAATACAAATTTGGATCGATCATAACTCAAAATCTACAAGTCCAAATGCTGCCAAATTTTCGCAGGCGCTTGCGTACCACCTTTACTTAGGCACTGATCGATCTCAGCCAAAATGGAGTCATTTTTTATCGATGCGAATTGTATACGTATCGATAATGGATCGATCTCATATGTCCAGGGATCGATCAGGTGAGCCTTCCCACGCGAGAGAGGGGGTCTCTCGGGATCAGAGCTAGATATTTACAGCCTACGTCTATAAATAGCAGTCCTAGGCCTTTAGAAAAGGGACTTTTTGGCTTCTCTATGCTGATATTCGGCCGAAATCACTATTATACTTCAGTTGTATTTTGGTAATCTCCAGTAATTAGCAAGTCAAATTCAATAAAAAACCATCATTTCATAGTGGACGTAGGTAATATGTCGAACCACTCTAAATTTATGTTTCTATATTTTTTCTTATTTGTTGATTGGTGTGTTTGTTAGATCTGCCTTATTTTACATTTACTTTCTTCATTTTATCTCTTCAAACACTTTCGAAGAGTGTTGTGCCCAATTTTGGTACAAACACTTTGGTGCTTTCACTGTGAAAACCCAGGTTTTCTCCTGCTCATTGACATACTGTCGATATTGGATTGCAAGAATCTAAGGAGAAGATCCAGATATAAGCCTAGAAGTACTTCCATCCTATTCAGTTTTACGCCAAGTGTAGGAGAGAACTTTGCTATTCGCCATGGTCGCTACTGGGACTACCTCGACAGCTTCAGATCCAGAAGGACGGGATAGGCAGAACCCCGAACAACTTCCCTCTATAGACCAAAACACTGCTCAGATCCAAAAGGCCCTGTCACCAAGGAGGAGTTCCTGCTACAGATGCAAGAGCTGATTCAATGATGCCAGCAGCTTACCTAGTAGCTCCATGCCAACGCGGAGTTAACCAATCGGCTAAACCGTGAAAGACGAAGGAGATCTAGAAGGGATCAGGCTTCCTACTTATCTACTAAAAGTTTATCTTCTTCTGATTACAATCACAGATCCACGCGTCCACGGTTGGAAGGAAGCTATATACAGGCTACGAGACATTAGCGCACTTTGAATCTTGGGCAAGCGAGAGTTGGTCCATCAAACAACCACCAGACTGGACCCTCCACCCGAGGAGGAATGGTTCCTTATCACACTACTGACAACCGCACTAGTGATGCTGCTATCGAGTTGGAAGCTGACACTCGAAACCAAGTAGATCTGAACCATCGCCAACGTGATTATACTCCTGAGCCTGATGTTCCTAAAGGCCTAAAGCTAAGGAGACGAGGTATGACCGTCGACCGCGCCCAGCCCATCCTCGCATTATGGAACCTGACCTCCCCTTGGCCCAGCAAACAATGATCCGCTAGATGATCCATGAAATCCAAGGCCACACCAATGACGATTGGGGAATCTCCAAAAGTCAGACCCCTTTAACCGATGGCATCCTTTACGCTGAACCGCCTCAGCAATTCAAAATGCCAACTCTAGCTGTTTATAAAGGGAGTTCTGACCCTAACCAGCACATTTTAAAGTATGAATGGTTGATGAATGCTGCACGAGCTGATGAGCGGTCAAATGCCGAAGTTTCACAATCTCTCTGGGGGCATTCCAACTATGTGGTTTACTCGCGTACCACCTCGATCTATTTCATGTTTCGAGCAGTTGGCTACGAAGTTTGCTGAGTAGTTTCACATGCATGTCACAAGGCCCAAAGATGTTAATACCTTGTCTAGTGTCAATCAAGCTCCCGGAGAGACACTCAGATGTTACATGGAGAGGTTCCACGTTGCATTTGCTGAGATTAGTAACACAAATGGAAATTCCATTCTGATGGCACTAACAAAGGGAGTAGATCACAATTTCGAATTTGGCAACAGGTTGGTCGGAAAACCCTCTGCATCATTGGACCATTTCTATTCCAAGGCAGCTCAGTTCTTGAAAAGAGAGGATGCAAAATAGTCTTGGAAAAAGGATAATGTAGGGCTCGATGTGGAAGGAATCTAAGGCAATTTCGTTGTGAAACAAACCGAGGAGAGTTTAGAAAAGGTGCGGGTAAATATACGAAATAAGCAGAATTTATAGAAAGGCATTGGAATTCAGGGAAAGTAGGACCAAAATCGTGGACCGCGACATAGAGCTCCCACATCTGACACCTATACTCCTTTAAATACATCCCTGGAAAATATGTACTTGCAAACTTGTAATTCTATCCAATATAAGAAACCTTCTCCAATGCAATCGTTAGAGAAACAGATTCAAACTGGGAATTTTTGTAGATTTCACGATAGTTATAGCCATAACACAAACGAGTTTCATCATCTATAGATATTATCAAGAAATTGATCCAAGAAAGAAAGTTAGAGCATTTCGTTCGGGTGCCGCAGGCTGGAGGTGCGGGCCCATCAAATCAAAATCACACACCAAATCATGTTAGATTGGCGAAACCCTAACTTACCGACGGAAGGTTAGTGATTAACATTGTTAGTGCTGGTCCTCATCCAGCGGATTGGAGCTGGAGGGAAATGGAGTCGTATGCCAATTCTATTAGGCATGCGAGCTTCGAATGTTGTAGTAACTTGGAAGACGGAGCTTCGGACAAACAACAAAAAACAATGACAGAAGACATCGTATTCTGAAATAGGGATGCCGATAGAGTGAAGCCCCTACCATTGATCCACTATTCATTTCATCTCATAAAGGTCCTGCTAGGATGAAAATGATCTTAGTGGACAATGAAAGTTCAATGAACATACTTTTTAAGCGGGCCTATGATCAAATGAAGATGGAGGCAAAAGATTTGAAGCCTTCTCAGTCTCGTATTCATGTCTTGAATGGAAGTGCGACTATACCCACTGGGATGGTGAAGCTCTTAGTGGAGTTGGGAATTGGGGAATACTAAAGAGTGCGGATACTGCAGTTTGTTGTATTGGATATTGACTCACTGTACAACGCTTTCTTGGGCCGATAGATCCTAGCTGAGTTCCGGACTACTATTTCCCCTTGGTGTCCAAATTTGAAATTCCCTACCAACAATGGTGTCGGGGTCGTTCAGGGAGACCGGGCTATTATACGGGCCTGTTATGTTGCTGAGCTGCTGGAGGCGCAACGAAAAGAGAAAAGAAAGGGCGTAGAGGAATCTCTCTACGTCTTCTTTGAGGATAATTAACATTTAGTGCCTCGCCAAGGCCCAGGCACTTAAACCAATTCACAAGAGGTCTTGACCGAAGAGATACTAAAAGTAAGGGCGAAGTCAAAGATGGTCAGGCTTCTCCACCAGAGCCGACGGTCGATGTTTCGATCGATAATGATGACGATTCTACAATGGTAAAGATTGGATCTTAGCTAAGCCAATAGATGAAGGAGGAATTGGTTGAATTTCTCCAGGAAAACCTTAATGTGTTTGCTTGGATGCACTCCGACATGTGTCTAATCTCGCCGGTCGTCGTGAGACACACATTGAGTATTGACCTGTGGCATGACCCGATCAAGCAAAAAAGGCATGGTATGGATCCAGGGAGATCTGCCGCACTAAAGGAAGAGTTAGATAAACTCAGGTTGAACGAGTTTATCCGAGATGCGTTATATCCAGAATGGGTGTCCAACCCTGTACATGTCAGGAAACCTAACGGAAAATAGAGAACTTGCATTGACTACTCAGACTTGAATAAAGCTTTCTCTAAGGACAATTTTTCGCTTCCCCAGATTGATCAAATTATAGATTCAACAACTGACATGAGCTCTTATCCTTCATGAATGCCTATCAGATTCCTATGCACTTGCCCAATCAAGAGCATACCTACTTCATCACCGATCTAGGACTTTACTGCTACAAAGTCATGCCATTTGAACTCAAGAATGTTGGAGCAACTTTCCAACAACAAATTAATTGAATGTTTGCTGACCAAATCGGAAAAACTATAAAGGTATATTTGGATGACATGCTCTTAAAGTCACGACTCACCACCGATCATATCAACGACCTAGAAATGATGTTCAGTATCCTTCGAGAGTACAGAACGAAAGTCAACCAATTGAAGTGTCACTTTGGGGTCGCGTATGGATAGTTCCTTGGATTCATCATTAATGCTTGGGGAATCGAAGCAGAAAATCTGGGAAATTAGAAATCTTGAGACTCCAAGGACTATAAAGCAAATTCAGAGCCTTAACGGGAAGATAGTAGCATTAAGCAGGTTCGTTTCAAAAGCCACCGACAGATGCATTCCCTTATTTGATCTAATCAGAAAAGGGAAAAAGAACTTTGAATGGACTACTGATTATGAGGGCGCATTCCAAGCACCGGTTCAACACATATCCACACCACCCATTCTGCCAAAACCTATTGATCATGAGATATTGTACATCTATTTAGCGGTTGTAGAAAACTCAATCAACGCTGCTTTAACTCAGAAGGAGGATTGGATACGACGGCCAGTCTATTATGTCAGTAAACGACTAACCAGAACGGAGAGAAATTTTCCAAAGATGGAGGAGTTAGCTTATTGTCTTGTCATTACCTTGAGGAAGATCCGCCCGTATTTTCAGGCTCATCCTATCACTATCAACACCGACGAGCCATTACGACAAGTCCTTACGCGGGTTGAGACGTCTGGTAGGTTACTCAAGTGGAATATCGAGCTGAGTCAGTTCAACATCACTTGCACACAGAGGCGAGCTATTCAAGGACAATTCCTAGTAGACTTCATCGCCGAATTCACTATCCCGGAGGACTTACCTGTAAACAGTAATCTCCTAAATATGTCGAGAAGCTGCATATTGATGGGACGTCAAATGACCGCTGCTTAAGCGTTAGGGTTGTGCATGAAACTCGTGAAGGACGATCTATATGCTATGCTTTAAAGTTCGATTTCCGTGTGACAAACAATGAGGCCGAAAACGAAACCCTACTCCCTGAACTAAGGCTTGCTACAGATTTTAGAATTATTGCTGTGGAGATTTACTATGATTCACAATTGGTCGTCTGCCATGTACATTGGGAAACCAGGCCAAAGACCGGAGACTGGCTACATATCATGGTCGGGTCTACGAAAACTTGAATCACTTCGATTATTATGCCATCTATTGCATACTCCGAGAGCACAATTAGAAAGCCGATTCCTTGGCAAAGTTAGCCAGCACCGGTGAGGCATAATAAATGGTACTCGGTCCCGTTGAGACACTATCTTCCACGACTATTGATCAAATGTAGACCAACTGGGTACTTAAAGACGTACCCGATAAGGAATCATGGATAACTCTGTTTAGGAACTGTCTCGAGCATGGGACCCTGCTAGAGCGTAGAAGTGAAAAAACACTAGTTCTTCAAAAGACTTTATGGTTCACCATTCAAAATAGAGTAATGTATATAAGAGGGTACTCTATTCATTTACTCCTGTGTATCGCCCACGATAAAATCAAATGAGTATTACTTGATGTGCACGAAGGAGAATGTGGCGATCACACCGGGGGCAAGCTCTTGCTAAGAGATTACTCTGATACGGTCATTATTAGTTGACTATAAATTGCGACGCATCAGATTATGCCAGAAATAGTGACAGATGTCAGAAACATGCTCGGATTCCAAGAGCCCCGCCTACCGAGATAACTCAGATGGTCAGTCCATGGTCGTTCGCGGTATAGGGCATCAATATTATTAGGTCTCTACCTCTAGCTAAAGGTGGCATGAAGTACACCATCATTGCATTTGATTACTTTACCAAAAAGGCGGAAGCCAGGCCCCTTGCTACCATCACAATAAATAAAGTGGTCAACTTTGTGGTATGCAACATTATCTGTCGATTTGGTCACCCATACATCATCATCACTGATAACGGAGCCTAATTTGATAGTATCGAGTTTAAGAATTTCTGTCAACGATTCTGTATCCAAAAGAATTTCTCAGCTATCGCACACCCTCAAGCGAATGGACTGGTCGATGTTGTTAACAAAGTATAAAGTCCATTCTAAAGAAAATATTGGAAAAGGCTGGCAGCATATAGTTCGATGAACTTCATATCGCCCTATGGGCATATCAAACAACCCACAAGTCCATGATCGGCCACACTCCATTTTCACTTTCCTATTGCTCAGAAGCCGTCATTTGTGTTGAATTGGAAGTACCATCACATCATGTCACTTATTATGATCCGAAGACAAATGCTATATTGCTTGTCGAATCTCTGGATTTGCAAAATGAGAAAGTGAAGAGGCTAATTTAAGGGAACCTGCGCACCGAAGTCGAGTCACATGATTGTACAATGCTAAGGTCCAACCCCAAACCTTTGAACTTTGCGATCTCGTCCTCAAGAGAATTTACCTGGTCCCTTCGCATATGAAACCAACGTGAGAGGTACCGTATGTTGATGAACAAAGACTCGAAGATGACACATTTAAATTATCGACCATTAGTGGTCTCACTTTGCCGAGAGCCTCGAACAGCGAGAGTCTTTGTGACTACTACACATAACATGCTTTATTTATTCATTCAGTCTTCTTTTCATTTGCAATTTGTTTATGCATTTCGAAATTTGAATTTGTGATAAGGCTACTAACTTTGCCATACTTTCTTATTTCAGCAATAAAATGCCATCTCTTCTAGCCAGAGTAGCGATTCTTAAAATGTGTCATACAACCATCACAATGCACAGAGAGCTAAGTTCCATCCTACGGTAGGACTTATTCAAATAGGGAGTGATTGTGATACGACCGGTCACTCACTAAGTAGAACCCAAGCTCTAGGGCAAGCCATCAAACTAAAGCCAAAAAGGATTGATGCACGACAATCCTCTAACTAACTATGGCTCCCAAAGTGCGAGATGGAGTATAAACTTACCAATGTGGGCTCGAAGAGGGTGGATCCTTCCACCTAACGACTTCGCCCGTGTTTAATCCAAGTCTAAGGAGGATAGATCCGTCCATCTAATGACCTCACTTGTTAGCTCAGGGTGGATGTGACTCGACCATCCATGATCTTGATAAATCGATGTTCCTAGAGTGCGAACGAAATCTTAAAACCAAAAGTAGATGTGATCGACCGTCTGTTGACCAACTCCGGATTCCCAGAGTGCGAACTGGGGTATAAATATCAAAATGGGTGAAACTGACCACCCATCGACTCAATCTACGTCCCCAAATGCAGGCTGGAGTAAAAACACAAACCGTGTGTGAACCGACCGCCCGTAAGACAACTCCGAACCCCTATATTGCGGATTGGAGTATAAACACAAATTCAGTGTGACTGGTTACCCCCAAAATGAATCTAAGTCCCCAGAGTGCGGACGAAATTCTAAATATCAAATGGGTGTGACTGACTGCCCGTAAAATAACTTAAGTCCCCGAAGCGCAGACATATCTTTAAACATTAAATAGGCATGACAGACCACCGATATAGAAGTGCAATCCCTAGAGTGTGGATGCGATTACCAATAGATGAACGAGTGTGATCCGGCCATCTGAACTCGTCTCGTTTCAACTTCATTCCGACTAAGTTAAGCTTAATTTATCGAAGGCGGAAAGCAACCGCCGACCGACTGCTTCAATTTATCCCCGAGGCTGGGGGCAAAACTTAAGTACCAGCTACTTATCGAGACAGTGCAATATTGGGATTCGACTTAACGTTCAGCTATGACCCAAAGTCATAACTTCGGGACTTGACAAGCGAACTCAGGTCTGATTCAAAGACTGAAGCCTCACAAGTACATTGAATGGGCTAAAAAACATAAGAAAATATACACAAAATTATGCTGAAAACAAAATGGAATTTCATTTCAACTATTCATTGAAAGAGAAGGATAAGTAAAAAAATTTCAAGAATTCCTAGAAGTAGGAGCCGAACCCGCATTTATACACGGCCAACAGGAGGCAAAAAGAAATTCCTATCTATCAACCAAAAAAGGGGCCAAGAAGATACGTTTACTCTCCCAGTTTCTTCTTCTTCCGCAGCGTCGACCTACTGGAGCTACTGCTCAGATGCCTTTTCGAGCCTTTGCCTTTTGGTAGTTGGTCTCCAACATGAGGAATTATGGTGATCTCTTCCTCCGAACTCATGGGAATTGGAATACTTTCTGAATATGGAGGTGGAGTAATAGGAACACTCTCGATGTTGGAAGATGAGGGTGGCATGCCAGTGTCGACAACTGTACACCAGGAGAAATCATTCGCAGAGGATCTTGGCCAGGACCCCCATACCACATCCAATAACACTGGCCTATGCGGATGCTTCCATCTCGGCATTATTCTCTGCCATTATCTCTTCCTCATGAATTTCTTGAGCGTCCATGAGAATGCAGCTTGTTGGGCCCGAAGAGCTGGCTGTGAATGCGCCTTCACCCTTGACGAATGGCAGGACAGTAAGTGGGTCACTTTGATGACCAAGGAGTTCTTCCATCATCTGTTCATCAAAAACAAAAGCGCTCCCCTGCACTCCCTCTGTTAGTGCAGTGGCCGTTGTTATGGTTGCCTCCCTAATAAGGGCCTCGTACTCATGATGCAATTGTTAGGTTGCGGGGGCATGGTCGGTGCAGCTCCTATCACTGAATGAAGATAAGAAAAATATTAGTGAATTTTTTTGATAATACTCCAAACTTGGAATGAATTCGGGAAGTGTTCAGAATACCTTCCTCAGATTGGCTCGTGGGTGGAACCGGAGTAGCTTCAAGGACATGTTAGTGAGATGGAGACAATTGCGGTTGATCAGGATTGTAAGCAGGCATAGATATAGGATCAAGTGCAGGAGTAGATTCAGCCTGGGTTGCATAGTAATTTCAGAGCGCACATCAGATGCTCAATGCCAGAACTCTCTCCAGCCTCCAGATGCTAAGTGACTAGTCTCTCTTTTTCAAATATGATAGTGGCATCATGGAGAACTCTTTTCTCATCCTCGGTCAGCACTCGGTTCTCCAATTCAAACTCATCAATGGATTTAGTATGATGCTCTGCTTTTCCATCTTCAACTAAGTGGCAGCACCAAGCATTATACAGATGCGATGGGTAATCATTGAGCCAACTCATATTTTGATGCTTCAGAACATTGACATTAAACGTAACGAGGAGATCTCAATGTCGCCCTCCAGCCCTAGCCTCTGCGGCTCTGACCTCAATCTGAACCCTAGCCTCGGCTTCCTGCACCTTTAGTATAGCTACATCCCGCTCACTCCTAAGTTCCACGGCTTGATTACATGCCTCTTGGTCAGCTTTATTAGCGTCGTCCTTTTCTTTGACGACTTCAGCATACTTCGCCTTAAGCTCATTGAGCTCCTTGAGCACATTATCTCTTTCGGCTATGACGGTCGCATTTCTGTGGCCCATATCATCGACCAAAGTTAGATGCTATTGTCTCATCTGCACTATATTCTTGTTTGCCTCATCGACTTTCTTCATGGCCTCTTTCCCAGAATTCTTCATAGCGTCGTTCTCAGTAGTGAGCACTTGCACTATACGGTCCTTCTGAGCGAGATCGGTTCCCAGTTTTTCAATTGTCTTCGCCCACTCAAAGGCCATCACCGATGCTTTCTCAGCGACCTTCATCCATTCCCGATACTGGCCATAAACATCGTATATATAGTCATGCATCATTTGTTCTGCCTCGTTGGGAATTCATTTTAAATGTAAAGGGAATATGTAGCTGTCGAAGCAGATATTTGGGAAATTGTTTTTCAAGTTAGCGATTCTAATCGCCCCTTCCCCGGTGAGTTCTATAATAGCTTATTCAGTGGCAATGGGGGTCTCAGTTTCGATCCTCTGACGTTGTTCATCGGGTCTTGAAGTTTGAGAAGATGGTACTTGAAGCGAAGATACTGAGGGTTGTTTGCCAGAACCAGAAGGTCGTGTTGGACCTCTAGGTGGCGGAGAGCATGACCGGGAATGGCGCCTATACTGCCTCTCCCTCTCCTTATCCTTCCCCTCTTGTAGTGCTCCCTCTCTTGGCTGGTGTAGCCGCAATCGTATTCTCTATCTGCCTCACGGCTGCGAGACTCTGAGTAAGAGCTAGATGAATGGCACGTAGAACAGAGACTACCAAACACAGATCCCCGCCTTGGCATCGTATCTGTAAAATGAAAAGAGAAACAGAGTAGGTAATCTCCAGAGATGAATGACTTGTGATTAAAAATTGTGTGGTGCCGTAGAGTGTGTATGCATGTGCAAACCCCCAACCAACCGGTTTTAATAGCCATGCTCAGAGGAGTTGGCTCTCCTATGTTTAAGGCGCTTTGAAGCCCTCTAATCCGGTATCTTGGTGCAAATGCAAGTCATCCAGAATGGGGATGTCTGCCAGTCCCGCAAAGAAGCTCTCCATCTGTGAGGTAGGAATCTCTTGACCAGTAGTAGGCAAAGAGACTATGACAGTTTTGAGCCTTATAGATTTTCGAGCAGTAGACTTGCCTCTTCTCTTCTGCTCTAAAGATCTATGACTTTGCGAAGGCCCAACTACAGGCTCATCTCCAGAAGACATATTCTCATCATCGCCTTGTTCAGTAATTACTATCCTAGGAGCTCTCCTTCGAGCTTGCCTCAGCGGGGCCACTGCTAAGAACTCCTACGAGTCCAATGCTTTGTTCTCTGTCATTTAGCCCAATGGCAACCAGATTTTCGTCCGTAGGGGCTACATCGATCTCTCCGTACTCGGCAGGCACCTCTTGAAGAACTTTACCATCTCTTTAAACAAAGCACCTTCAGGTCGCAGAATTGAAGCAATAAAAGAGAGAAAGTGTTAGACTCGACATCAACCATTATTATCCACCTAATCAACAAAGAGGCTAGGGCACTTACATCTTGCAAGCCACCGTCTGGCAAAACCCGGTGGACACCGAACGTAGAACCATTCGGTCTTGAAATAGCTTAGCTTGCTCCAAGCCTCGACCACGATTTGAAAATTCCTAACCGCCTCTAAGAAAGTGAATAAAGCATTATCTCATTGACTCTTTATGTTAAATAAATATCTGACTTCCTCTAGAGTTGGGGTTGGAAAAGGTGTCCTATGAAGACCATGAATGAAATGTTCAACAGGGCATAACCAGTCGTAAGCAATAGGGATAGGGAAATCCTCAAGAAAAGTAGAACTTCTTAAATGAATTGAATAAATAGAGGGAGGGTACCAGCTACACACATAAATCTATTACAGGTGGTGTAACCTTTCGTTGGGGGAAGGGGGTGTGAGTTCTATACTCTGGCCCTAGTAATAAGACATCGTTTATTGACAGCCCATGCCTTAGGCAAATCATACCAAGCATATCTTTAGAAATATTGGAAGGAACATAATCTTATGGGTGTGCAATAAAGGATACTCCTATCAATTCATCTAGAGTAGGGCTAATTTCGTCAGCTGCAATAGCCGGCATTTCGATTATGGGGAGAGGCGGACTCTGAACATCCTACAACTATGAACTTCAGGGTTTAATAGCTATTGAACTCAGTAAGAATCATCGTTAGACGGTAATAAACCCATGTTTCCCCCAGTGTGAAGTGTGTGAATGTGTTGTGCAGTGCTATATAATACTTAAGAAATTCTACAGGATTTGTGAAATGTTCAAATGACAAGACTTTAAGATTTAGCAGAAGTGACCGTCATCGCTGACCGTCACACCCATGCCATCTAGGCTCTGAAGGATGATCCAAGTTAGAGTTCTTCAAAATTTTCAAGTTACGGTTCCATCGACGAGCTTCGAAGGGAAGTCAAATATGTGATGAAATGATTAAGTCTAATTATGCAATGCAGAAGCTTGTCGAAGTCAAATGTTCGAGGGAGAAAATTTTTTGTATCCATTAAGGTCAAGACTTGGATCGATCACCAGAAGCTCCATACATATTGGTCATGGAGGAAAGAATTTTGTATCGGCCGCCAGAAGGCCAATTCATATCGATCCTTAGTTGTTCCTCTCATATCGATTATAGGCAACGTCTTCATATTGCTCAACATAACCAATACTTGGATCGATCAGACAGTTAGTCTTTCATATCAATACGAATCCCACCTCCTCCTATAGATAAGAAGCCACTCCCTTATTTGATATGAAGCTCCACTGTCTTCAATCAATACGAACTTTAGTTGCCCTCTGACTGATACAAATCACTTTTTCGCGATCGAAACGAACGCTGCCTTCGTATCCCTCAATACTCCTTCTCCAATCTTCCTGAACTCCGTTTCCTCCTTCCTCAACCATGCTCCAGCCCCATTTCTGGCCTTGACATCACCTAAACTGGCCACTACCACGGACGAATTGTCTATGATCTCAGTTCCTATTGTTTTAATGTGAGATTTATCAGATGATTACCTAAATTAAAGAATCAATTTGAGCGATTAGAAAGTTATGTTAGGTTGAGGACGAAGGCAGTTTTAATTTCTTATTTTTTTAATCAACACGAAGGATAGAATGAAATTAAGGCGGATGAAAAAAAATTATAAATCCTAAGTGTATTTATATGGGTACGAAATAAAGGGAAAGAAATGCTTCATCTCCCAGCACTAAATGACTGGTGGAAACAGTTTCTCATGTTATCAATATGAAGAGACGTCATTGTATCCATCCGCTATCAGTCTTTGTAACGACCCGCCTTTTTGGACAGTTTCAACCGACGATCAAAAACACATGTCGATTCTAAACCATTCAAAAGGGCAGATGGTTATTGGGGTAAATAAGAAAAGAAGAGGAAAGAGAAATAAAGGAAAGGAAACAACACAGAATCTTGCAGCAGAACGATAAAATATAATAGTCAAATAAACAGTTCATGAAGCTGTTTACTATACTTTGACAATTATTTATACAACATTTATCAGAGTTATACATATACAACAGAACAATTAAAATAATGCAGCAGATAGCATGATGCAAGGGTAATAATAGTAATAGTATACCAAATCTTCATCTTCATCCTCCAGAATAGATCTTCAAAAATCTGAAAAACTCAAGACTGACCCGAGCGTAATGAAAAGACAAAACACTCGAGTCAGGACTAAAATATCCTTATGAAAGTTAAATCAATCGTAAATAAATATGAGTGTAACGGCGTCAAAGATGTTTACGGGGTTTGACATCTCATATCCAGTGTCAACTTGCGTGCAATAACTCAAGAGATGTTACGGGATTTTCCATCTCTTAAGGATCCGTTAAACTACCTACTATGTAGTAATGTACGCTAAGTAGATAATGCCTATCAGTAATATAAAGTATCAAAATAGCGTTAAGGCGTTACCATAATCCCCCTTAACACATTTTTATAATGCCATAGTCTATACAGCACCGTAAGCCCCACCGTAAACTGGTGGTTATCAGAGGGTACCCCATAGGTATAACACAAAACATAACGCAGTTGTCGCGAATAAGATAATCAGTATGACAAGGTACATGAGGCGATACCAACTAGGATACTAGTAGTTGCGTGATCCGGACTGATGTTGAGCATAGCCATCAGCTACCCCAACACCGCGAAACAACACTCCCAAATCAAGGGGTGCACCCAAATCGCATCATAAATGTAATAGATATGGTATCGAAGAAGTGTGTCCGCTAGAGGTGGCGAACCTCAATGGCCCGGCGCGGCTCCTATTTTAGTCATGTCAGGGCTCATCCAATATCGTTCTCTTTCTTCAGTCAACGCGTTCACCAAACCATCCACTTCATTCTGGATCAACACTCCGCGTATAGTAGTTATTAAAGTGGTTTTCAGTATCGACAGAGAGTATGTCCATATCCGATCCCGGTATGTTTAATAACTATGTATTATTACACCGTTGGCTCTTTTATATTTCAAATCGATTCATAGTTGATATCAAAATATCATATTCGCTTCAAAAATCAAATCCATTTCAAATATCATCGTATCCTTACAAATATAAGATTTCGTTTCAAAAATCATTTTTCGCATCAATATCTCATTTCGGTTTCAAAATCATTTCGAATTTCACTTTAGGTTGCAACTTCATTTAGCACAATTCGTATTTAAATTCAAGATTTAAACATAAACATTTCACCTTACTGACCAGCTTAGAATTTTAGAAAAATAGTTTTAAGTAGTTTAAAAGTAATTTTAAATAATTAAAATTGTTAAATTACTTAAAATCTTAAAATGGATTTGAAATAGATGAGTTAGTTTAAAATAATTTAAATTGGATTAAGTAGATTTAAAATAGATTAAAATAGTTTAAGTATTCAAAAATGGTTTATATAGCAGAGAAATTTGGAAAACAAAATAAAACAGCTTCAAAACCAATCCATTTCAATTTATAACTTCCCAATTCAAATCAATTTCAATTTCCGTTCCACCGATTCAATTCGATTTCAATTCAAATCAATGTCAACTTCGACTTCAGATTAATTCAATTTTATATTCACTTGCAATTAATTCAATTTCAATTTATATCGATTTAGAGCTTGGTTTTTCAAAATATCAATTTATACCACTTAACAGAATTATCCGTCAAAATTCAAATCTAAATCCAAATTTCAAATATGATTCAATTTCAAGCTCAATTTCAAAATATCATTTTTATATCACTTTCGCTTAGTAATATTCAAAGCTCGAATTTAGGTTCAATCTTTAAACAAATTAATTTTCGAACTTCAATCATATCCAAATTTTAAATTTCAAAGTCTCAACTTAAATTATTTAACAATTTCTTTTAATCAAAATTTATTTCAACATTCCAAACTCAATTTTTCGATAAATTCGATTTCTATAAATTAATTTCTATTTATAACTTTTAAATCCAAACATTTAAATAAATTTCAAATCAACGATTTTTTAAAAATTATTAATTTAGCCAATCCGGTGTCCGTGTATAATTTTCTATCCTATGGCCAAGTAATTATTTATTTCAATTAAATGTCAGGGATGAATACATATCACATAAGTCAAATCATAGTGTCATATGTATGCATAACAGGTTATATATATAAGCAAATAAACATCCAAACATTTAAATATCAACCAATAGCATCCATCGAAATAAATCATCCAATAGACAATACAATTCATGGCAATTTCATAGTTATCAATGTCAGGTAATATAATCGCAATTCAATTTCAATTTCAATTTTAACGGTCAGTTTAATTTCAACGGTTAATTGAAATGACAAGCTATATGACAATTAAATTTTTATCAAACAACGACAAATAAAATCATAACACATCATAATGTCAAATTTAACTAGCATAAAGATATTTAGTACGTTGTGAGCGTTATAAAACACTCACCTTGATTTCAATGCAGTTCCAGCGTTTTATTTCGAATAAAATTAAATGAGCGTTTAATTTTATCTGAAATTTTCACTAGCTCCAAACGATCCCAATCCAGCTCCATAGCGTAGTGCTCGTCCATACGATTCCGGCGCTGCCGGTTTCGTCCAATTCCGACCTCGTATGGATGAGATGTGAGTTTACAAAGTTCTATACGAATTATAATACAAAATTAACAACTTTTATTTTATTATTAATACCCAAACCATCATCACCGTACGTTACCTGATGCAAAATCACGGCCGCAAACACCATCTTCTTCTCTCCAGTTTGAACACGGGAACATGAACCCAATAAACCCAAACTAGGGTTGCATATCGCGGCCTCCACGATTGTCGATAACATGATCAGGAGCCACCATCACGAAGCTCATGCCTTCCACTACCCACGCCTACGACCGCCACAAACTCGGCCAGCCCTATAGCGCGCGAGACGAGGGCGAACGTCCACCAACGCGGCCCCTTCTGGTCCTCTACGCTCCACCATATCCCATCTCCGCCGTATGGATTAAAAGCTCTCTTCGAGCTCTTCGACTTTCGCGTTGAACACTTTGAGTAAATGTTTACGGATTTGAAGCAATTAAGGAAGGAAGACGAACGATTTCTGGCCTTTGGTTTTGAAAATGGCGGCCGGCATTGTTTAGGGTTAGGTTTTAGTTTTAAAAAAAAAGAAACAAATGAAGTGCCTTTATAGAAAACGACGAACACTATGCATCCCGGGTTTTCTGAACTCCGATTTACGCACGGTGACCGGCGTTTCTAGGGTTTACCCCGTGTTCCGGACACAATGGAACAAGTTTCGAAAGCTAATTCGATCGTCTGTGCGAGTTACAGCGATAAACGATCAATTTTAAATTAAACCGATTAAACGATTTTCTAGGCGTTTTGGCTTGCCCCGGACAAACGGTAAATCCAATTGACACGAAATTTGAAATCTTATAATAATATCAAATTATGAATCCGATGAAACTAGTTTCGCCGAAATCCGAGACAGTTTGAAAAATGGCTATTTTAACTCGTCAAATTAATATTAAAGCAATTTCGATGCGTTTCGAGCTGCCACGGTCAAACGAAAACTCCGATTGCTACGAAAATTGAAATCCGATGATAACAAACTATTACGGATCCAATGGAACTTGTTTCATCCAATTCTGAGGCTGTTCGAAAATTGGCTATTTTCAGTCGATAATTAAATATTAAAATATTCAATTTTCACAAATTTACTTTTAATTCGATTTTAAAAGTTCTACAACATCATTCTAACTTTAATATGATAAAATAAAATTTTACAAATCATTTTTAATCATATTAAACCCGTTATTCAATTATCCAATAAATTCCAATTTTAAAATCTTATTAACCCTATTATAATCCCAATATAACTTGCATTCTCTTTGGAAACCAATTTGAATCATATTAAATCAAATTTCAATTATTCACTCTATTTTCACATATAAAATTTCAATATCAAAATAATCATATCAAATTCGGAATTTAATTATTCAAACATTTGTAATATTAAATTTAAACGATTTGATTATTCTTAAATCACTATCTTTTGAAATATTCAAAACGAACTTAAAATTTAACTTTTGAAATGAATTAAGATTATAGAACAACCATTTCCATTATACGGTTATTCAATTCCCATTATTAAATTATTCAATAAATTCCAACTATTTAATTTGAACAATTTCGATTATCCAATTATTCATTATCTTTTGAAATATTGAAATTGAACTTATAAGAATCAACTTTTAAAACCAATTCACAATTTAGAACACTATTTTCATTTTAAAGTTATTCAATTATTCAATAAGTTTTAAATATTTAATTTAAACCATTTACCTGTTCAATATTCAATATTTGATTTTAAATAGATTTTACTTATCAATCAATTACTCTATTATACCCAATGAATTCAACATTTATTATCCTATTCAACTTTTGATTGCAAAGGCATTCACTAAGTAGCTTTTATTTTCATTACTTGGATAATTATTGTCGCAATTCATTCCAGTTATTATTATTCCAAACGAATTACAAAAACTTTTCTAACATTAAATCACGAAATCTTGTTAAATTAGATATTTTAATTATCGAAAATTTACGGGTCGTTACAGTCTTGAACGAGGCTGTTCATACCCGTCGGCCACTAATCGATACGAACGATGCAAAAAAGGCGTGTTTGAACTATTTGGATCCATAGCATGGTTTTTCGTATCCATCAATGATTCATCGATACGAAGTGAAAGTTTCGTATCCATCGCTCTGAAGACCACAAGGATTCATATCCATCGATATAATTTTTTTTGAAGAAATAACTATTTCATAATGATAGCCATTAGTACAAAATGCCTATCCCAACTTTTCACGTAGATTAAGGAGAGGATCGATACGAAGTGATACTCTAAAAGCAACCACCGAGCATTGTTACCACTTGAATTTCACATCGATCCAAGAGAGGATTGATACGAAACTCAATTAAAAAAAACTTGACAATGTCTCGTGAACATGCAAATGTTAACGGGAGCCAGGTTAACATACATGCATATATGACAGACTAATATTCAATTTTTGAAATTCGCAGGAATTGAATGCTCAACTGATGACAATTACAACCTTGAACCACAAATTGCTAACAATCGATGCTTAGCTACAACAATGCACTGTACAATCAATGGAAGTCAACAATCCAATATTTATCTTATCAGGAATCAACAAATTACTCCCTCTTTTATTACTATTCAACGAATCGGAAAGAACTTTTCAAACTAAAGATTCCGTCTTTTCAAAGCATGTCATGTTCACACAAGACGTACTTTGGGGGGCAAATGTTATCCTACCGTTTGGCAAGGCCGTGACACGAAGAAATTAACTAGAAACCAAAGACAGTTCGACCCGAAGATCGGTTATACACCCTCCTATCGTTATCTTTGAGGAAATGATGTTTGATATCAATATGTTTGGTTTTGGCACGATGAGTAGGATTATTGGATAAATTGATTGCACTTGTATTGTCACAATAAATTGGTGATCTTGAAATATTTAATCCAAAATCCTTTAGCGTCTGTCACATATAGATAACTTGAGAACAAGCCAAAATAGCAGAGATATATTCTGCTTCAGTTGTTCATAGTGAGATAATATTTTGCTTTTTACTAAACCAGGAAACCAAAGAATGTCCTAAAAAGTGATAAGTTCTGCTTGTACTTTTTCGGTCTGATTTACAATCAGCATAGTCAGCATCACAAAATGAGATTAAATTAAATTAATCATTTTTAGAGTAAAATAGGCCATAGTATAAAGTGTGTTTAACATACCTTAGGATACATTTAACAACTTTCAAATGGGTTTCTTTGGTTTGAGATTGATATCTTGCACAACGACAGACACTATGCATGATATCAGGCCTACTCGTAGTTATATAGAGTAGCGATCCAATCATTCCCACGTATAGTTTTTGATCAACATCTTTTGAAATGTCTTCTTTATTTAAGGCTTCAATGGTTGCCATAGAAGTGCGTTTTTCACTTGCAGTGCTCGTAAAAAACTTACTCGCTAGATCCCTAGCATAATTTTCTTGATTAATGAAAATACCACTATTTAATTGTTTTATTTCCAATCCTCAAAAGAAAGCAAGTTCACCCATATGACTCATCTCAAACTCTTTTTTCATTATTTTAGAAAACTCTTTGTTCATTTCATTGTTTGTTCATCCAAAAATTATATCATCTACGTAAATCTATACTACTTGGATACCATTTTTGTTTCATTTAATAAAAAGAGTATTATCACTTTCCCAATTTCAAATTTTGATTGTAATAGGTAAGATCTTAGTCTATCATATCATGCTCTAGGAGCTTGTTCCAAACCATATAAAGATTTCATTTATTTGTAAACATGGCTTGGAAACTTTTCTTCTTCAAAAAGTGGAGGTTGTTCAACATAAATATCCTCTTTAACAAAATCATTCAAAAAGGCACTTTTGACATCCATTTGAAATTGTTTCGGTTTGCGAAAGTAAGTAGAATTCTAATGGATTCTAATCTTGTTATGGGTGCAAAGGTTTCATCAAAGTCTGTTCCTTCTTCTTGACAATTACCTTGCACGACTAACCGAGCTTTATTTCTAACGACCTTACTTTGTTCATTCATTTTATTTTTATAAACTCATTTAGTTCCTGTTATAAATTTATCATTAGGTCTAGGAACAATTTCCCATACAACATTTCTGGTGAATTGATTCGGTTCTTCTTGCATAGTAAGAATCCACGAATCATCAAATGATTCTTCTTTTGGATTTTTGGGTCCAATGTTGATATAAAACTACATTACTCACTTATTTGGTTGATTTCTAGTTCTAACAACAGATTTAATATTTCCTAGTATATTTTCTATAGGATGATCTTTTAAAAGCCTGATCTATTTATTAGGATGAACTGTTTCACAATTTGTTTCATTTGATTCATTATTTAATGTAATAAAACCATCTTCATCATTTATTTGAAAAAAATCTTCGAAATTTACATTAGAAGATACGTGCATTGTTTCTTTCATGGTGTTAGTTTTCAAATTAAAAACAATGTATGCTTTACTTCTATTACAATATCCGATAAAGATTCCTTTTTCGGATTTAGTATCAATTTTATCCAAATTGTCCATTGTATTTTGAATAAAACATTTACTTCCAAAAACATTAAAATACGATACCTTTGGATCCTAATAGAAAATAATTTCATATGGTGTTTTATTCGTTAGAGGTCTAATTAAAATCCTATTCAAAATGGAACAAGTTATAGAGACTGCTTCAGCCTAAAAATTTCAGGGTATTTTACCATTTGAAAGCATAGTTCTCGCACACTCTTGAATCGTCCTATTTTTACGCTCAACCACTTCGTTTTGTTGTGGAGTTCTTTAAAAAGAAAAATTATGAGTTATTCCTTTTTTATTACAGAAATTCTCAAAATTTTCATTTTCAAATTCTACTCCGTGATTACTACGAATAATTTTGATTTTTAGATAAAGTTGATTTTAAATTCTTTTCGCCAAATTTTTAAATAAATCAAAAGCACCACTTTTATGTTTTAGAAAAATTGTCCATGTAAATCTAGAATAATCATCTATAATTACAAACATATTTACTGTGATTTATTTATTTAATTTGAGATGGACCAAACAGATCTAAATGAAGTAACTCAAGAGGTTTTGAAGTTGAAATCATATCTCTCAATTTAAATGAATTTTTCCTAATTTTTTCTAACTAACGAGCATCGCATATACTATCTACTTTGAAATCCCATTTTAGGGAGACCTGTTACTAAATCATGTTTTGAAAATCCAAATAAGAGTTTGAAATTCCAATGCCCAAATCTTTTATGATAAATCCAAGGTTCACTTGTATTAGCCAAAAGACATAGGTTATCATTTGAGACTTTCATACTGAGAATATAATTATTTTTCTTCCTAATTCTATCAAAGATAATATTTGACTTATTATCTTCGATGTGACACTTATCCTTTTCAAATTTAATTTTGTAGCCTTTGTCACATAGTTGACTTATGCAAATATGTTGTGTTTTGGATTCCTAACTTATAGAACATTAGAAATAGTAGGAGTTTTAAAGTTGCCGTCATTGCTGATGCCAATCACATATCCTTTTGAATTGTCTCCAAAGTTGACCATTCCTCCATCTTCGTAAGTTATGTCATTCAGTACCTCCGGATTACTAGTCACGTGACTTTAACATCCACTATCAAGTATCCATTTGTTTTTCTTCATTTGCATCATTTATCCATTAAGTGTTGATTCTTTAAAAGCCATACAACACATCTGTTCCTGCACAACACACCAATCTAGTAGATAAATTGATTTTCTATAATAACAGCATGCACACTTATGATACAATGATAATTTGGATAGTTTTGAACTAGTGTTAACAGAATCCCCAAAAAATTTCATTTTTAGCCTTTTCAAAATTCAGATTATGACAACTTTGCAAACCAATTCTCGGATACCAAAATGTAGGAAATGAATATTATAGAACTTAAGGTAGAACTAACACTAAAGGAGGGGTGAATATTGTTTAATTAATTTTATGTTTTTTTGAAATCTTTTCAAATTTAATCCAAACAGATGCAATTCACAAACACAGAAAAAATCAATGAATTAGACATAAATACAAATAGTAAATAAAAGCAATAAAGGAAAGAACGTACCGTAATTTTATATTGGTTCGGAGTTACGCTACATTCAGTCCCACACATTTTCGTGTGCGGATTTCTTTTCATATATAATATCGACATTACAACATCGATTTCGAGACCACAAGATACACCCTCCTATCTCTGAGTCTAGGGCAAACTCTCTTGATTTAACTAGGCTATAAGATCACCTAATTGATTTATGGGCTATAACCACACCCAATTGATTTACAGGCCACAATCACACCGTTTCCAATCACACTTTGACAGTGAGAGACTTGATACACTTCGATCTTTTAATATTTGATTACAAATGATCCTATAACTCATAATAGCACTAAGATCTTTGAGAGAGAGTGGCAGAGAATCAAACTAGAGATGATCAAGTTTGATTCGCTTAGAATTTCGAAAGAGTTTTGTTAAAGCATTTGAAATGTAAGAGAATATTTGAGTGGAGGAGAAGGAGTGCAGAAATGAAGAAAAACTAACTTAAAATTCATTGAAAACAACTGGTATTTATAGGAGAACAACAGTCATGTCCACTTGCGAAAGCTTACAACGAATAGACACTTCTTTTGAAAATTTGAAATTTGAATTCTACGGCTACCATTTCGACAATGGGGTAGGGGCATGTTGACATCCCCTAGTATATTTTGAAAATTGATTTTTGTTTTAAAAGAGATTTTCTTTCTAAAGTTTTTCAAAACTATCTTAGAACTTTGTTAACTAATTTGAATATACTTTATGATTAAAAAACCTTTCGAAAATGATCTTATGAAATATAAAACTAATTAAAACTAAATATATAGATATTTTAAGACTAAAGCTAAAACATTGAAACTAGGAGAGAGTTTAAAAACAAGAAATTATTTTAAAATTAGTATGATTAAAAATAGTTTTCGAATTAAGGCTAAAATATTTAATCCGAGAGAGAGAGATGTCCTTTGAAAAAGATAGTTTTGGAAAAATCTAAAAATAAGTCATTTTGAAAATTTCGTGGATTCCATTCGACTAAAGAAGGTTGTGGGTTCCATCCCTCTAAAGAGGTCGTGGGTTCCATCCCACTATTAAAGCATGAAGGTGGATTCCATTCCACAATTATAATCCGAATAAAGATTTTACTGCTATTATGAAGTTTTAACATAAATCTAGATTCTATTACTTATCTTGATATCTTGAATTCTTGAACTCTGGATAATCTTGATACTCATGAGTCTTCAGTCTTGATTTATACAATCTTGAATTCATCTGTCTTAAATCTCTATACTCAGTCTTGAATCTTTATACTTAGTCTTAAATCTTTATACTGTACTCTCTTCGTTCTCAGTACTTGGATATGTGTGTGTGTGTGTGTGTGTGTGTGTATCCTGCATGTACATGTATATCTAGACAAGAATAATAGTAATTACATTTTATGACAAGTCATAAGGTTATTGTCATAAAAACCATCATCTCAGGAACCAATAAAAGGTTTGAGCTTTATACAAATCATAAGTCGCTAAAGTATTTGTTCTCTTAGAAGGAGATGAACATGAGTCACCGGAAGTGGTTAGATTTCATAAACACTTATGATTTTGGGATTGAGTACACACCAGGAAAAGGCAACAAGGTTGCAGGTGCATGTAGCAGGAACATCAAAATGCAGTATTAGCAATGGTTGTCGAGTTCAAAGATTTAGAAGCACTAGCAGATTGTAGAATGTAGTAGATATCCAAGGCAGGGTCTAGTGGAAATACAGTTATATTGTCTTGTTTTGAAGTTCGATCAGTGTTGATCGAATGGATTTCTTCTTTGTAGACTGAGGATCCATTATTAGCTGAATGGATCAGAAAGCTTAAGGAAGAAGCCAAGAGCGATGACTGGAAGGATTTCAGTCTTGACCAGAATGGGTTATTGAGAAAGAAAGAGAGATTATGTGTTCCGAGTGTAGGAAACATTAGGTGGGAAGTCTTGGAGGAATGCCATCATTCAAAGTTCAGTATACCTCTTGGAGGTGCCAAGACGTATCAAGATATAAAGAGGAGTTTCTTTTAGGAAGGAATTAAGCGGGATATTGGTTGGTGTGTAAGGCAGTGCTTGAATTGCCACTAGGCAAAGGCTGAACACTAGAAGCTAAGTGGTTTGCTTCAGCCACTAGACATCCCAGTGTGGAAGTGGGGGTCTATTTCTATGGACTTTGTTGATGGGTTGCCAAGGTCGAACATAGGAAATGAAAGTATATAGGTCATAGTGGACATATTGACCAAAAGTTCCCATTGAATCCAGTTTGGTCAACGACGACGGCACCTGTTTTAGCGATGTTGTTCAACAAGAATGTGGTTAGACTTCATGGAATTCCGAGTAGCATAGTTAGTGACAAGGATTCCTAGTTCACTAGCATTTTTGGAAGATTCTGCAATAAATTTTGGGAACCAAAATTGAGATGAGTACTACTTACCATCCATAGAAAGATGGGCAAACGGAAAGAGTTAACAGGATCTTAGAACATTTGTTAAGAGCTTATGTTCTGGATTTCGAGGGATAATGGGAAGATCATCTGCATCTAGTTGAATTTTCGTATAACAACAGTTATCAGACTAGTATTGGGATAGAACCATTTGAAGCTTTGTATGGAAGGCCGTGCAATTCAACCATATGTTAGTTCAAGACCAGGGATAGGTTGATTCTTGGTCTAGATCTAGTTAGAGAAGCTGCAAAAAAGATTGAGGTCATTTGGGCTAGAATGAAGGAGGCTCCGTCTAGGCAGAAAAGTTATGCATATAAGAGATGGAAAGATTTGGAGTTCTCAGTTGTGGACCAAGTTTCTATCAAAGTGTCTCTTTTGAAGGGTGTGATTTGTTTTAGGAAAATGTGGAAGATATCTCCTAGGTTCATTAGACCTTTTCCTATTTTGAATAGGATCGAGAAACTCGCATATAAACTAGAGTTACCTAGCGGTTTTGCAGGTGCCCAAGTTTTGTTTCGTGTTTCCCATCTCAGAAAGTGTGTTAGAGACCGGAGACTGCTATTGCACTGACAGTGCAAGATGATTTAGCGGTGGAACTAGACTTGATTATTGTAAGGAAGCCAGTTCTCATTGTTGCAGGAAACGAGAAGAAGCTTAGAACCTAGATGGTCATATTAGTCAAAGTACAGTGGAGTAACGATGACAGAAACTGTATTTAGGAGGTTGAGAGCAGGATTTGAGATACTTATCCTGAATTCTTTGATGGTATATTTTACCTTCTTGTTTGATTTATTGTGTTCCTTATTGTAATTTCAAGGGGGAAATTCTTTAAAGAGGGGAGTCTGTAACACCCCAGATTATTGGTGTCAACCAAAATTAAGGTCAACACCGCAAAAGTTACTTCAACAGGAATAGGAAGGATAGATTAGATAAAGGACAAGATTTCTCTAAGGGTTTCCCTTATGTTTAGCTTTGCTTGTTGTTGATTTTTGGTTTGAGCCTTTCGGCGTAGTTAAAAGGTTAGATCCTCCAAGTAGATAACTTGTCACCTCAGTAGAACTTGTAGGAGGTCTCAAGGAGTATTCCCTAGTGTTACGATTGATGCCCCCTAAATTTATCCTTTCAAAGCTAATTTTAATATCGTCAAAAGGTTTGGATGACTACCCTCTTTCTCAATAGTTAGGATATTAAATTCCTAGGTGGTATTTAAAAGCTTCTAACCTTGTCGAAAGGTTTGATCACTTATATGATGTTGATTTCAATTTTTTCAAAAGGTCTGTGAACGTCCACCTTTGGATTGAGCTTTGTATTCCTAGATTTAGACCTTGCCGAAAGGTTAGATTGCTTGGTTGGTAATTATGGAAGGCTTTGGTGTTGTTAAAGCATAAAGAACTACAAACTTAGTTGTAGGATTTATACTGTAGAACTAATGATTTTGGAAGGTTGCTGCTAAGATTAATCCAGGCAAGCTATCGTCCTAATCAAAAGGAAAGGGTTGAAGGGTTGACAACGTTTGGAGATTGAAGTTATTACTTAAATAGGTGAGTTTTTTTTATCTTGTTGGCAAGAACCTTCCGATGGAGCTAACCCTGAGAATGTGAGCCAATCTAATGAAGATTTAAACAAAACAATATGTAATTTAGTGGAACATAAGACTTCCCCTTTTTATTCAAAATCTTCTCTTTTATAAATCCCTAAATTGATTCCCAATTAGGGTTACAATACATTTATTTGAAGTTACAAGAGTAGGATAAGAGAGATCGACCCCCAAAACTGGACCCCTCGGGTCCTATTTATAGATGCCGGCGGCCCTCCTTTCAGTCTCATGCCTTCGACTAAGCTGGATGGTCACCATTTATTTACAGTTGTAAACCTTTCGACCATGTCGAAAGGGTTTGTGGACCTTCGAACATTGTTGAAGGGTCTGTTCTTCTCTATGCTTTCATAAACCTTTTTCCGTTGCTGAAGGGTTTTCCTTATATATGCTATGTGAACCTTTTGACCTTGTTAGAAGGTTGCCTCTTTACTCTTTATTGATTCATAAATGTTGCCTTCTTTATAAACCTTCTAATATTGTCGAAAGAGTCTTATATGCTTCCCAACCGATTCAAAACGCTTGATATGCTTTTGAAAAGGTCATTAAGTAGTTTCTTACACTTGCTTTGAGTCCTTCATCCCCTACGAACTCCTTGGATACTAGAGGCGGAATCTTTTGACTCCTTCGAAAGGTTTTATGTCAACAAATTTTAATGACTACATCCCTTCGAGGCTTCGAAAGGTTTGAGCGGCGCTTTTCTTTCCTTTGCTTGTTTAAAGACCATTCATCATAGCCTGAAGGTTAATTTTTAGTGTAACATTCGCCCTCTTCCCCCATCTGAAGGGCCGCTCTTTACTTTCCAAGTCCTCTTTGCTGAAAGCTTTAAAATTTTCTACATGTTGGTCTTCCTGCGTCAATCTAAAACATCCAGTCAAATTTAATCCGACGGTCGAGAATTTCGGAGACTTTTGTTATATAACATTCTCATTCCCTCTCTTCCACTCTTACCTACAATTAAAATTATTACAAACAAGTAATGGAATTCTCAAAAAAATTCTAGATCTCAACTCACCGCAGCAAGGTATTCCTTAAATTTATTACATAAATCTTAGTTGAATCTTCACCCTCATCGGTTTCTAACCAAATTTCCAGTTTCCCGAATATGAAATTGAATTTGGTTTTTCTGGGAATTCATTTTTCCTAAAGTCGTTTTTTTGGATAAAATTCATCTATGGTTTTGGATCTTATGTTGGTGATGTTTGCTACGAGAAAATACCCTTAGAGGCTTTAATTTTATACCCAAAATACCTAAATTCAACTTTTGGCTTTTCAAGACTGATTTTTTATCTATTAACAATGTTATACTATTCTTCGGAATTGAACTCGTTCAATTTTAGATGTGGGTAATTCTGCTAATAGGTTCATTTTGCTCGTTCTTTAATAAAAATTTGAAATCGCATTTATTATTGGGTTTGGGCTTTCTTAAACCCGATATGATAACCTGGGCCCCACTAGCATACATTTAGGTAATGCGAAACTATCCTATACCTTCAAAAGATGTTGAGGCGGCGAAAATTTGGGTTATCTCTTTTTGCACCTTTCGACGATGTTAGAGGGTATTTTGACATCACCTTTTTATCGTGGTAAGAAGTTTAGGTAAAACCATGGCGAAACCTTCTGACCAAGAACTTCTGACAAGATAGAAGAGTTTAAACCTTTCGTCTACATGCCTCCGACAAGGTTGAAATCCTTCAATCTTAAAGTCGTATTTTAAACACCTTTGACTAAACCTTTCTATAATATTAACAATATCATAGTTTTCCTATTTGGGAAATTTTAAAGTACTAATTTTGTTCGCATTGAAAGGTCTTGCCATTTAACTTTTCGTTATACTTGCAATAGGCCCAGGTTTTCATAAAACCTTCGACGTTGTCAAAAGCTTAAACTGCTGGTTTTTTTTAGAAATTTCACATCATTCTAGAGATTTGTGTATATTTTTATGCTTAATCTAACTATGCAGATTTATTTACTTTTATATTCTTGATTGCTATGTAAATCTATAATTGATTAAAGGTTTCTAATTAGAACGTTTTCGTTTGGTAGAACAATGAGTTCCCCAAAAATTGAAGCTATTGCCAAGCATTCTCTCATTAAATCTCAGAGGGAAGCGGACGCCATTTTGAAAGAGCTCGGCATTATCGGAGTTGAGGCCGTTCCTCCTAACTCCATAGATACTATTCATAACCCTCCAGAGGGGTACTTTGCTTCACCGCCATCCACATATGGCATGGTGGTTTTCTTCTGTTTCTTGTATTTCTGCACTTCTTTCTGTCTTATATTGGAATTGATCCGATAGAACTCTCTCCTAACGTTTATACCCATCTTCTATCTCTTAAGATGCTAGCACTGGAATCTAGACTTCGTTTGCTTAGACCTGAAATGTTAATCTCCTTGACCAAATTGGCAAGGTCAAGTAAGTCTAACAAGCAGATTTTCTGGGTAAATGTATATAAAAAAGTGATATTGGACGGTATTAACAAGTTAAGGATTGCGATAACCAATTCTATTTTGTCAGGTAGTTCGCAGACGTCCATATGGCCTTTGTTTTTCCTTGTAAGTTCATTTCAATTGCCGTCTCTGTCTTCCTCTATGCTTCTTGTTAACTAATTTCTAATCTTTTTCAGTTAACCCTCCAAAACACTAAGCAATTGCCGTCTCTGTCTTCCTCTATAGAACTCTCGAATTTACTTTAACCGATTTTATATCTTTTGGAATTCGCTCTAGCTCTCCCTAAGGTCGTCGTGACTTTAAGTGAAATTGCTCCTTCTTCTTCTTCTGCGGATGTCACATAAGTTTTGGGGGCTTTTGCTAGCTCCAAGAAATCTTCGAAAAGAAGACTAGCAGTGCCTCCTGAGGAGGCCCCTCCAATTAAAATAACAAAGGCCATCGATGTTGAGGAGGAAGAAAAGTGTATATCTCCAGAGAATGCTTCAGGAAGTCCAATTATCGAAGCTTCAAATGATGTAGTGAATTCGACTCCCCCGTCGCTTTCTCCTCTTCTGCATATTCCAATCTATGTCTCTCCAGCTGCACTGAAACAGAGCAGGTTTCCCTTTTTGTGATTCCTTCCAAGTCTCACACTCTTCCAGAATCGTCACATTCCACTTCTTTGCCATCTAATTTTGACGACCTTGTCAAGTTCATTCTTCAGTCGGAATCCTTTACCTCCTCTTCTCTGTTGTCTTTTAACCCAGATTTGGTGGAAAATCATCACTCTCTCGTGGAGCAACAACACTTCGTAAGCTCGTATCTAATTAATTCTATTATCATTGGGTCTTTCCAATTGCTAACTTGTGTTTCTTTTCTTACTGCTGCTTTCTAGGAAATGGGTTTTCCTTAATTAGCATGTTCCAAACTCTTTGTTGGATCCTTCAAGCTTCAGGAGGAAAATTATGAGTAAAATTTTCAAATATCGTTACTGATAGCCGCTCGGAATGACTCTTCTTTCGAGTAGGAGCGAATTAAGGCTTCCCTTTCTAAGGTTGAAGCTGACCTTGAAGCAAGGAGGCAAGCTCATAAACTTACCTCCGATGAGAAATTTGCAAGGGTGGTCACTCTAAAATACTCGGAAGATGAGAATGCTCATTTGATTTCTAAGAATACATTGCTAGGAGATAATTTCAAGAGGTCCATAGCTTCGTTTAAACTTGCTATTCAAACCCTCTACGACTTCCAAAAGCATGTTTTTGAGTTTGTTGATTCCACCCTACAGCCCATGATGATGAACTATTATGAAGATTCCCTTATGCTTGCTTAAACTGATAATCATGATAAATGTCCTGACTTCGGTTTTCCTTCACTTCTTTTGACTATAGCTAAAAGAGCTAGGAACAAAATCGAGTGAGGCAAGGAGCGTTCTTAATTCGAGAGTGAAAAGGAGACAGTTTACTTTAAGAAAGCTTTTTCTTTTGACATTCCATCATTTGACATTGAGTCTGGCTTTGAAGAGGAGGATGACTAAATAAAAGATCCCAATGAGAAGAGGATGATAATCGCATGAACTGGGTACTAATGATGATGATGATAATGATGACAACACTTTCAGAGGTCGGGGCAATGATGGAGGTATGGGAGGTCACTCTGGTGATTAAGGGAATGATGGTGGAGGTTCAACCAAATCCCCTAGAAAAAGAGCCATCACCTTATAAAGATATGCCTCTAACATCCCCTTGTCCTTCTACATTTCTTAAGGAGGAAGCTGCTCCCACACATACCGAGGGTTCATAAGAGAGAGAAGAAGCTTTATGGGCCTCCATTCTAGTTTCACAGGTACGTGCTTCTCTATTTAACTATTTTACACCTGGAAAAAATAGTTAGTGATAAATCATTTTCATTTTAGAAAGAGAAGTCGAAATTTCCCTACACCGCAACACTTGAGAAAAAAGCCAAAATTAGCAAGCTATAGGGACTTAGGTAAATTGATAATGGAGCATAAAGCCCTATCTGAGAAGTGCCACAGTCTCGACAAGAGTACCTCTGCATTTATGTCTTTTAAATTTTAGAGTGTGGCTCCTTTATTAAAGAAAGCGGGTCTCTGATACGATGCTCTATTGAAAGAAAACAAAGAGTTAACATTATTCTGGATGGCGACGAAGACAAAGATATTTTAATTAGCTTCTTGTATAGAGTATATTGCAGACATTCAATCATAGATTTCTCATACTTAGGTGAATTCAGTGGAGGTCTACATAGACATTTTCACAAAAGATATTTAGATGAATCAAGATCTGACCCGCGTCCGGGGGCACGGTGAAATTAACATTGGGTCAAATTGATTCCCCAATAACTTCCTGCTAAGAAGCTTAAGCATTAAAAGGACAAATTTATTTCTGAGTTTTTCTGTAAACCTATTTGTATGAACCCGAGGAACAATATAATTATGTAACAAGTATTTTCCATATGAATACATGCACTTTGCAACGCTTTCTATGCTCAATCTCTTTTCTTTACTGTGCCATTTTAGAATATCGGTTCTATAAGTCGTGTTCTCTTAAGAGACACTCTAAGACAATATGTTAACCTGAGAAGGTTCTAATCTGAAGAAGCACCACTCCTAAAAACTTCGAAGTTAGCGAGATATTGCTTTCTTCGAGACTTGCAAAAATTATACTTGAAATTCCCTCATCTTCGTTTTGATTTCCCAGGCGAAGAGAAAGAAACATTCTTAAAGGAAATTAGAACATTTCACTCAAAGTTTATTTGCGGTCATGATAGTCCAACGGTTGGGAAGTGGGATTACAACAAATGTCCCATAGTTATTACTTCTGAAGGAGTCACAATTCCATTTTACTCGACAGCTATGTTTTCGGTTAATACTATAGGAAAAGTTAGGAATGTGGTATCTCAGTTTTAGGTGTGAATGAATTGATTGTTGTATGCTCTAACTTTTTTCCTACATGAGTTGTAATCCATTACTATAGTAATAAAGTTATCTTTTGTCTCAACTCTGATTTTATTTTATTTCTTTTGGTTAAATAGGAGTCCTAATCATCTTCAACTTCACCTAATCAAAACTTAATATCCTGTGCTGATACCATAAGGGAAAGGTTGTTGATAGAGAGTGGAGCAATTTTGGTTCAAGATGAATTATTACTGAAATGTTTTGGTGGCAATGTCGGATCTGTGCAATGGCATAAAAGATATCTTACCTAGAAAACCATCATCAGAAATTGGAAAGATTATACTGACCATATTGAGGGCGAAACTAAAAAGAAAGACAAGGTGACCACTTTGCTCAGACGACAAGTAAAGTCAAATCCTTCAATTGAATTTGATGAGAAGATGTTTGTGCTTATCCAGCAAATAAGTGACTTGGAGTTGAAATCGAAAGATATTCAGGCAAAATGCGCCTCTCTAGAATTCATTTTTGGTGATAAAATTTCAAAGATTGAGATTCCGGTTACACTAGCAACCTCTTCAATAGCAAAGACTACTAGGTTGAAGCTGCTTGCAGCTTAAAAATTTCCCACCATGCTCAGTCCTTTCCCAGGTTTGGACGGCAATATGGTAGGTAATTGGTGTCGGAGAGTAATTTTTGAAATCACTCGATACTTTGACGAGCAATAAAAATTCAAGTATTCCCAAAATGATTATGCTACCAAGAATCAAAAATTGGAATACGACATCTACCTGCTTGATAAGCATGCTGTAGAGTTGGAAAGGAAAACAGAACCCTTAAGCAGCGAATAGGGCCTTCAACCGTGCCATAAAAACTAATATTGAATCAATCAATGATGAAAACACCATTTAGGAAAAGGAAAAGAAACTTAAGAAAGTTCTTGATGCCGCAATTAATCATGTAGTTGATCCTTCGGTAGTAGAGACCCTTAATAAAGTATCTCAAAATTTATAGTTAATATACTTGGATCATGTAAATTTATCTCATACACGAGCGTGTTGTTTGTAAATTTCTTTATGAATTATGGTAATTTTGTAAATATCACAATGTGTAATCTCTTGTAATGTAACCCTTAATACTCCTCTGAGTTGCTCTTTTGATGATTTTTATTCTTGTTGTGTCTTTTATCATCCATTGCCACTTCATATTTCCTACGGAACAGGCAGCAAATAATGCTTTTAATTGTTAGCTTTCACTTTGACATATTTATCTATGTATGTCCTTTGCATGAAAAGAAATATTCTCAAAATGTTATGATCTTATCTTGTAACAATGATGGGAAAGGCTCAAGGATTCAACTCCTTCCATTTGTCTTGAATGTATAAAACTTGTTGCAAGTAGATTCTATTCTATTATAAAGTCATGAATATTAGAATATTACTTTTGTTCAATAAAGAACCTGGTTTAAGAGTTAATGTTCGAGATTTTGAAGTAATAACGTTCTCTTCCATCATTTTAATAATATTTTCAGCCTAGATTTGGGCATTTGAGACGAATAGTAATTTGAATTCCCTGTACCCAGATTAGGGTTTGAATAAGCAACAACCATTGATACACAGAGTCAGGTATAATGAATTAGCATTTCGCAATAATTCGAAACCCAGATTTGGGCTTTCGATAGCTGGTGTTTAGAAAAGAATGTGGAAACCCAAATTCAGCAAATAAACTTTGAAATCTAAATATGAGAATTTTGAATTGTGGAATACTCTTTTCAGTAATGAACAACCTGCCGGTTCGGTATCAGTAATAGGAGATCAAAAGACCATGTTTAGGCCATAAGCATCAGAAAATCAGAAAACCAATTTGGAAATAGAAGACCAATGAACCAATTTGGCAGTAAGTAGTAGAAGATTAGGATATCATTTCTTATAATAGAAGACTAGAATGCCCCTTTGGTAAATGTTCGTGATAAGACGCAGGTGGCTTCTCTCTAATTCTTTTATCGAACGTGCCATATTCAGGCTTTGATAGTGTCTCGCATGCTTTTTCTTTCACGGGCCCAAGTTTTCATTATTCATTTGTTTTGGCCTATTTTAGGCCGGGACTCTTTAGATCAATTCTTATGCTTATTTAAGCAGTGCCCATTTCAGACTGTTTGTCATTTCAAACTTTGCAACTTTTTTGGTCGTTTGGCGCTTTTAGGCGATGCTAATTTCTAGCTATGCCCATTTCTGGAATGGACTTTTCTTAGTCCGTCAGTCATTTCATTTGGGTTTTCGGTGCGCTCGGCTAGCTTATTCTCAAGTAGAGCCCGAGGACTTATCCGACCTCCCTCTAAGAGGCGCTTTAACCGGGCTATAGCATGACGTGGCTAAGGGCTTGTTCGATACCTTGGCCAGGCCATAGCATGGCAGGACCAAGGGATTACCGTCCACCCTCCTGAAGGTGCCAAATCCTAGCAATAGAGTGATGTGGATAAGGGCTTGTGCTGCTTTAACCTGGCCATTTTTTACTTTGGCTTGGATATAGGCTTACGCCCTCCCTCTAAGAGGTGCCTTGTCCTAGCCATCTTTACTCGACCAAGGGCTTTCTACCATTATGGGTAGCTTATCATCTTAGGTAGTCCAAGTTTTAAGGAGAGTTTTACTCCAGACCATGTATTCTTTTCTTATTTTGAAGATAAAATTTATTTCCACAACTTTTTCAATCTTTTACAAATTATTTAAGCTTTCCTTGTCCTACGAAGTGTAGGACCATTCTTTTAAGTACCTTGCATTGATTTTCATTATGTTCATTTATTAGATGAAAGTTGCAATATATTTCTTTAAGTTCCTTTTCTAATTTTGACTTCATTTTATAAGAAGGTTAATAATTTAGTTCTACCTTGGTTTGGATGTAGATATCTTTGATCATGTTACCTAGATTATATTATTCAATAGATAGTGGTTTTTGAGTCGCCTTTGACTGACGTTCAATTTTCTTGTGTCTTAGCTCGAGCGCTTCTTCTTGACGTGCAGCTTTCCTTTTCATTGTTCATCGATCTTCTTCCAAGGAATTTCCTTTCAACTTTAGGATTTTGGTGGGAAATTTCTTGGTAATCTTTATACTTCTACTTGGAAGTTCATTTATTATACTTAGTTCTTTGGTTGAGGACATTTCTATGTGTCCATGGCTTTTCCTTGAACGGTGAACTTCATTTATAATATTACTCCATTTGTGTGAAAAATCATCATAATCTTTTACCATTTCCTTCTCAAAGATAGTCTCAAGTGAATATGATTGGATGGTCCTTCTCATTCGTTCAAATGGGTCCTCTTTCCTTGAGTTTACCTTTTCGAGAGTAAAGATTAGGGTTGATCCCTAATGGAACGGGTTGATACTCCATTTCAATGAGCCAATGGGTATAATTCTTTTTTTTCACAATGACGTGTAATACTTGGAGCTAAAGGGTTTGCTATTCAAGTAAGGATGGGCTATAATCTATTCGATGATTAGGACTTATCTCTAGTGATTCCACAAACCCTTGAAATGATTTTTCTCTGCAAAAGCTTTCTCTGGTTTTGAACATTGAATCTATACCTTATCCTTTAATTGTACTCAAAAGTATTTTAAGTCTTATATCTAAAATAAATCCTTTCTTGTTCAAAAAGAAGAGTTGATAAGTCCTAAGGGGTTAGCCAGGCAAAAGAATAGGTGGGGGAACCCAGTAAGTTCAGAGGTTCGAGCCCTCCTTATTACACCAAAAATGTTAACCACAATTACAGTCAACACCGCAAAATTTACTTCAATGGGAATGGGAAGGATAGATTAGAAAAGGATAAGATATATCTAAGGGTAGCCCTTGTGTTTAGCTTTGCTTGTTGTTATTTTTGGTTTGGACCTTTTGGTGTAGTCGAAAGGTTTTATCCTCCAAGTAGACAACTTTTCGCCTTAGTAGAAATTGTAGGAGGCCTCATGGAGTATTCCCTTGTGGTACGATTGAGGCCCTCTAAATTTATCCTTTTAAAGCTAATTTTAATATCGTCGAATGTTTGGATGACTACCCTCTTTCTCATTAGTTAGGATGTTAAATTCCTCGTGTTATGTAGATACTTTGACCATGTAGAAAGGTTTGAGCGCTTATATGAAGTTGATTTAAATTTTTCGAAAGGTATGTGAACACCCACCTTTAGAATGAGCCTTATATTCCTATATTTAGACCTTGTCAAAAGGTTAGATTGCTTAGTTGGTAATTGCGGATGGCTCTGGTGTTGTTAACGCATAAAGAAATACCAACTTAGTTATAAGAGTTTTTATACCGTAGAATCAATGATTACGGAAGGTTACTGCTAAGATTAACCCAGGCTAACTTTCATCCTAACAGAAAGGTTATGGTTGAAGGATTGACAATGTTTGAAGGTTGAAGTTATTACTTGAACAGGTGACTTTCTGATCTTGTCAGCAAGAACCTTCCTATGGAGTTAATCCAAAAAATGTGAGTCAATCTAATGAAGATTTAAACTGAACTATAAGTAATTTAGTAGAACATAAGCCTTTCGATTTTTATTCAAAATCTACTCTTTTATAAATCCCAAATTGATTCCCAATTAGGGTTATAATAAATTTATTTAGAAGTTGCAAGAGTATGATAAGAGAGATAGGCCGCTAAATGTGGACCCCTTGGGTCCTATTTATAGATGTTGGCGGCCCTCCTTTCGGTCTCATTCCTTCGATTGGGCCGGAAGGTCCCTTTGATACACAATTGTAAATTATTTGACCTTGACGAAAGGTTTATGGCCTTCGAACATTGTTGAAGGGTCTATTCTTCTCTATGCTTTCATAAACCTTTTGCAGTTGTTAAAGGGTTTTCCTTATATATGTTATAGTGAACCTTTCAACCCTGTCGAAAGGTTGCCTCTTTACTCTTTGCTGATTCATGAATGTTGCCTCCTACATAAACCTTTCGACATTGTCGAAAGGTGTCTTGTATGCTTCCCAACCGGTTCGAAAGGCTTGATATCCTTTCGAAAAGGTCATTAAGTAGTTTCTTACACTTGCTTTGACTCCTTCCCCTTCGAACTCCATGGACACTAGAGGCGGAACCTTTCGATTCCTTCGAAAGGTTTTGTGCTGGTAAATGTTAATGATTGCATCCCTTCAAGGGCTTCAGAATTTTTAAGATGCGCTTTTCTTTCCTTTGCTTGTTGAAAGACCCTTTGCCCTAGCCGAAAGGTTAATTTTTAGTGCAACAGTTAGTAACATTATTTAAGATATTTAGTTAGTTAAACTAAATAAAATTATGTATTGATTAGGGGATTGAGATTTGATTTTAATTAACGTAGTCATGTGTAACATTCCCCTTTTTAAATCAAATTTAAATTGGTAATTTATTTAATTTTAGCTATTTAATTGTGGATTAATTTGGTATTTTCCAAATTTAAATAGATATTTGTTTGTTTATTTATGTAAATGAATGTAAAATATTGTATCAACTATAGATTTGATTTTGGATTTAATTTGGAAATTTTTAATAAATATATATAAAGATTGAAATTTAAAATGGTAAATGGAATTTTGATTTGGAAAATTCAACATGTAAAAATTTATAAATATATAGGATTTGGAAACTCTACAAATTTAAATACCAATAGGAAAATTTGTTTTGTACTTATAACATAATAAGTATAGATATAAATGGTAGAGAAATGTATGAATATATATATATATTGATTTTATTATGAGAAACAATTGTTTAAAATTAAATACTATTTTATATAGGTGTTATTTATTAAAAGCATATTTAATTGATATCCTTTCTTTCTTTAAATTAATATAAGTAGAAATAATAAAACAAAATGCATATAAAATAAGGAATAAAAGTTTAAAATAATATACGTATATATAGATGATTATTTATTTAAAAGATATAATGGTTTTAATTTAAAGAAAAATATAATGAACTAAGCTTAAAATGATATTGGTTTAAAAGTAATATTACAAAATCGATATAAATAAAATTTACAAAAGATATATAAAGAATTAAATTCCAATATATATGTATTATATACTTATTTATTTGTTTTGATAAAAAGATTTAAAATACATCTTCTTTTGAAAATAAATATAGTTGTATATTCACAAAATTTAAAATGTAAAAATGTTTACAAATGTTAGAAATATGAAGATATAAATAATAAAAATTACGTCCATATTAACAAATTAATAATACAAAAGGGTAAAACATAAAAAAAATTAATAATATTGTATATATGTATATATCCAAACAAATGTAAACATACTTTAAAGATCTCACATATCTACATATATACAAAATGGCATCATTACCTTTTTTTTAAATAATGAAATTTAAAATTACAAGAAACTTTACATCTTCCCATATGCCATCATATAACATATCTTAGCAAATCTCAGCAAAATCTGAAAAAGAATTTTGCATCACACATCTCAATATCAAGGTTGTTCAAAAAAAAAACCAAAACCAAGAAACTACTCAGCTTTTAAACCAAAAGAAAAAATATAAGCAACCTGATTACAGTTCGAAACCTTTAATCAAAAATTTTCACAAATCTGGAAATGAAAAGCATGCATTTGGATCAGACAACAATCTGATCTAGAGCAATGCAAATGAAATAGAAGATCAGAGCAAGCAAAGTTCAAATAAGATCAAAAACAAAATATAAAACCTAAAATCAGAAACAAAGGCAATTCCAGTTTGCAAAAGAAAATAAATTTCAAAGCTTGTTCTTTGCTTCCCTCTGTTCAAATATTTCTGGTGAGTAAACCTCTAGCCCTTGTTCTGTTGATCATATCAGATTTTGAAATCAATTTAAATAGCAATAGAAATCTTCAACCTGATTCACAAAACAACTTCAACAAATTCGAGCTGGAGCAAATCAAAACTGAAATGGAGAATCAAAAAAAAAAACTTTCAGCCTAGAAAGCAAGATCTGGAAAACTAAAGTCTGGATCAAGCAAAGCTTGGAGGGGAAAACATCATCAGGCCAAAGCAAGA
This sequence comes from Allium cepa, assembly GCA_030765085.1. Taxonomy (NCBI): domain Eukaryota; kingdom Viridiplantae; phylum Streptophyta; class Magnoliopsida; order Asparagales; family Amaryllidaceae; genus Allium; species Allium cepa. Next base: position 685,632,197 of record CM060938.1, read on the forward strand.
GAAACAAACAAAACTTTGTTCCTCACTGTCTTCATTCTACTGTGAGCAAACTCCTTAACCTTGTTTTATCTCTTAGTGTTTTGATTTGTCTTTGAAGTATGATATAAGTTATGCTTGAATTATTGTGTGAAAGTGCATTTCATGTCTCTGTGCATATACTTGACTGTATGCATACATGTTTTATCATCTCTGCCTTTAAAACCAGTAAACAGACCTTTCATCCTCTGATTCATTCCTATATTGATGCTAGTGAGTGAACCTATACTTTGCTCAAATTTCTTTTGCGTTGAATACCTGCATGAATGAGGATAGTTTTGCATATGGGACAACGGTCATGTTTGTGTTTTTGTTTGCTTGAAAATATGGTTCCCTGTAACACACTGGTTTGTAGTGTAAAACATGTTAAAACCCAAAACTGTGCGCAAACTAACCTGCTTAAAGTCTTAAATTTGTGTTATGCTTGTTTCTGTAAAGTAATGAAAAAAAATTCGTTTGCATGTTGACAAATATAGAGATGATAAGTCTGTTTAGCTGTGTGTGTATGTATATTCACATATATACACTCTCTGTTAAAGTTACAGACTAAAAAAACCATTATAGAAATCTACTGCTCCCTATATATTCACTTTTAGGTTTCGATTTATAAACAGAAAAGGATTAGAACAATGTAAATGATTTTTTCAGAATTAGTTTAGGGAAATTTATTTTGTGAATACTTTGGGAAATATGTTTTTACAGTAGAAAATCATTTTTTTCAGAAAATCAAATATTTTAAAATTCTTGAATTGAGTTCATAATCTGATTTATTATAGCAAATAATGAATTTACAAATAGAAATCTTGATTTTTGGATTGGAAATTGTTGAGATAATTTGGAATGAACTGATTTGGTTTTATTGTCGTTCCTCGTCGATCAACACAATGATAGTCGTCGAATTCATTAATGAAGATAGTTTAAGGACTATAAATCACTAGAAAATTGAGTGAATAATTTAACAATGATTGTGGTGGCTCGTCTGAGTTAAAGTAGGGTTTTGACGTCGAAAGAATAGGCTGGGTTCTCGTGGTTGCCGCGTCTTTGTGGTTGATCTACAAGCAATCGCATATGGAGGAATTAGGACATGGTGACGTGAGGTAACTGTGGGTTGATCGACATAGGTTCCAGCGAACGAGTTCGTCGATGCGAGTGGTTTTTGGGTTGATAGTTTGGTTCCGAGGAAAATTATTTGGCTCGATTTTGAATACTGGAAGGGATCGATGATCTGAGTGGTCTGAGGGTTTGAGTTGGTCATCGACGACTCACTGGTGACGGCAAGGATGACCGAAATTCATCGAAGCACGTGTGCATGTGCACGGGGTATTTGGATGTCTGGTAATGGTGTTGGGTGATCGAGGAAGAAGGGTTGCTCGGGTATTAGCTCGAGATCGATGGGGAGTTAACTCGAAGTGAGTGAGGAAGAGAATTTCTCGGGAATGACTCGTGGATTTTGCTGGGTTGACTCGAGTTCGTTTGAAGGGTATCAAAGTTTAGAATTTGTAAAGCAAACAAGCTTATTTTAAAACAACTGTGTTAATCAGGTTTTGTATGAAAGGTTAATTTGTTAACAGGTTTTTAAAATAAAGCAGGAACAAGTTTTTAAGGTATAAAAATAAATTTAATTCTTCAAAGGTTATTTAAAATTATACTTAAATAATGATTATGAAATTAAATAAGATAAATAGTTTATCTTAAGATAATTGGAGTCTTAATCAATTAAAGGATCTTTGTTGATTTATAAAGGATAATTACTTAATGAAAGTAATTAAAAGATAAATTACTTAATTAATTTATTAAAGGTTAACTTGTTAATGTGATTAATTAAAAGATAATTAATCAATGTAATTAAATAAAGGTTAATTACTTAAGTGATGGAAGAATAATTAATAATAAAAGGAAATTAATTAATTTGTGTGATTAATTAACAAATGTGATTGATTATAAGATAATTAATCAAAGTGATTTATTTATGATTTAGGGTTAATTAATTAATTAAAGTAATTAAGAGTTAATTAATTAACAATTAATTATAAATTAATTAAGATAATAAATCAAGAAATGATTTATTAATGATGGTGATTAAGACTTAATCAATAGTAAATAATGACAATTAATCATTGATTAAAGATAATTTATGAAAGTAATTATGTAGTTAATTTAAACCACACAATTTATTCATCTTAATTGTAGATGTTTGATTGTTACTGAATGATGTGTGATGGATTGATATTTTGATATGTGATGTGATGCTATTTGATGCTTTGTGCTAAGCTGTTATATCTGTGAGATATATATTGTTATATGAATATGCAAATCCTTTGACCCATAAAACGACATTTGAATTTCGATGCGACAAGGAGTCGGATTCCAGTTGGTTATCCGAAACCCACATCGAATCGTAATGATTGAATCTGTGATGATTGATGATGTTGCACTATTGTGTAAAACCCCTGGACCACACTTACACACACACAAATATGGATTGCACATGGAAATGGGTTAAGTCACAGATTTTGAAAATAGTTTTAAAGATTGAATTTTTGAATCCAAAATAGTTTTGGAACTAGAATTGAAAGCTTTTGAAAATGAATTTCAAAGAAAATAAAAGTTATTTTGAATAACTTGATTGAGTTTTGAAATTTAAATAATTTGATTTAAATTTGAATTAAATATTTGGAAACAAATTCTATGATTTGGAAACTATGGTTTAAAAAGGTTATTCAACTTATAAATGGGTTTATATGGATTTTTAAACCGTTTTTAAAGTGTTGTTTTGGGAATTTAAATTTAACCCAAGATTTTAACTTGTATAAATGAAATTGGATTTTTTCGGAAACGAACACTATTTGTTTATAATAAAAGCTTTCATATAAGAATTTAATTTCTAATTGATGTTAATGGTATTTCAAGTTTAAAATGAAATGGTTTTCCAAGTTATGAATAAATCTTTGGAAACGGGTTTGAAAACTATAAGTCAAATCTTTAACTTAAAATAAAATTGGATGAGTTAATCCTAATTGTAATGGGAATTGTTGAAATCTATGAATAGATCTTTGTGAAACTAGGTGAACTTTGTGAAAAAAATCTTTTTGTTAAAAGATTTGAAATGGTATTTTGTTTAAGCATTTGAAGGAAAGCTTTGGATTTTAAAAGTTGTCACTTAACTAAAATCCCATATCCATATGTTTTCAAATATATTGCGCTCATTATTCGGTTTAGCCGGGGGAGGACCTTGTGTCATACAACCCATTCCGAATAATGATACGACGATATGGATAGCATTTGAAGGCCGGTGGTGAAGACCAGATATTTTCGAAAACGAAAGGATAACTCGTCGATTGTCTCTGCACTGTCTGATCCCCGGTATAGACATCTCCATATGTGATGGGAAGTCCGGATGCGATTAGGGATTACCCGGATTTGCAAGGGCTTCTTCGGAAGTGCCTTCGGTTCTGTTCGAACCCGGAACAGACTTGTATGGTTGTATGTCCGACATTACACTTTGAGATATTAAATTGATATCTATCAAATACATGTATTCTTGGTGGCGGAGAATTTATTCTCTTAGCTTAACACCCTTCTCTGAGACGTACGAGCTCAGAGGTTATGTAGTTGGTATTTGTCAGTGTGATATACTCCCAATTTGGTAGTGTGGCATGCTGAGTGCTGCTGTGTGTCGATGATCATTTGTTTATCATTTGTGATTAAAGCATGGCTTTTGTATAAAGCGTAGCTTTATGGAAGAGACTGCATCAGGACCTCACACCCCGAAAATGGTCGAACAGGAAAGATGCGGCAAGGTTATGAGGGTAGCGCCCTTTAGGGTGTATCATTCCCTTCTGGAAAAGGGTGGTATCATGGTATGGAGACCAGATGCATACTCATGTGGATACTGCAGATCTATTACTTTGTGATTGCTTTGTGGTTTTGAGGCGCCTCGGATAAAGGTCCCAAAGGACCGGGGGATGGCATGCTCGAGTAGTAGTTACCTAGTTACAAAGGTAACCCGGCCTTGTGTTAGCAGAGATCCGGTTAGGTTCTCGGGACGTCCCGCCAGAGGCAATCCCATTGACAGTAGGAAGTTCCTTAGCCTGACCATTTGTTGGAAATCCAATCAAAACAATACGCGCCCTGTACGGTTTTAGTTGTATAACCTGCCATGGAATGTGGTGGTAACCTGCTTCTGAACATGGTAGCTATAATAGGCTTAAGTGCGAAATGCCTATGCTGGCTAGGATTTACATTATACTTTCGAAATGGTTTTCCACACTATGCACTTATAGTAATAATATTAAAGAAATTTTCTCGTATCAAGCATATTTGACTATCATAAGGAGAAATCTCCTCCATTTCTGCGTTTGCACTGTGTGTGTGGTGGGAGGCCTTATGGTAGTTTCATTTTTTCAAAAATCATTGCGGATTTAATTTAAATTCTTTTGTTGTTCATTTTAGAAAGACCAAATGTTTTTGTTTGCTCACACCAGTCCCATGACTGACCTGGAGTTTATTGTTCCTATCCTAAACTCTGGGTGCCCACTATTTTCCCACACGGGCAGTCTAGAGTTGGGTTTTTCAGATAATCAATAGTAGGTGTAGATTCGATAGCTTTCAGCCTAGGATTTGGCAATCGCTTTCGGACGAGGCTTGCTTATCTTTGTGCATCATTATTGGGAGTTCGAGCTATTTCTGGATTGGTGTTTTGAAGATGGGGTTCTTTCTTGAAGACCATATTAGAGATTTTTGTTCCGCTGCTAGTGTTATCTTTTCTTGTCGCTGTTATTTCTTGTATCTCTGATGTATATTCATTGTATCATCTGTTGTATCATATTGTATCTGATATTGTATCAATGTTGTATATTGATATATGCTATTCTGTTTCTTCCGCTGTGTTGTACTTAATGTGCTATAAGCTCCGACGAACCTGATTTGACGTTTGGATTTGCGGATTTGAATACGAGTGTCGTATTCGGTGCCGATTTTCGAAGGTCGAGTCAGGGTCGTCACATCGTGCCTTTTAAAAAAAATTAAAGAAGGGTTTAAAATGAATTAGAGGAGGGGTAATATGGGAAAGAGGTCTTCCTATATCCCGTAACCTAGGCCGTACATAATGTACATGTTCATTTCATTTCAAAATTTTCATAATAGAGGCCGGCCACCATTAACAAGAAAAGGGGAAGAGGAAATAAAGAAAATACAAAGGAAAAGCTAATTCTAATCAAATCCATTCAAATCCAAACTCCTTAAGCGCTAAAGAAAAGGTGAATAATGTTTACATCCCTAATTTTTTATTGATTTCGATTTTAAGGTTAAATCCATATATTCTGCAATGATTTGCCATATTTTTGAATGATAGAATAATTATATGTACATGTTGATGATTTATGTCTGTTCATATAGATTTTATGACATGTTTTGAGATGAAAACCCTGTTAAATGACATCCAATTGCCTTGCGAATTTTTTGTAGGTCTAAAATAATATTTAAGAGATAGGTTTCAATTTTTAGATTTTTTTGAATTTTCTGAATTTATCATGACTTTTCTACGGAATAAAATATTATTTTGGATTATAAAATTATTTACCGAAAAATAATTCATTATTTGGGTTTGAAAATTTTATATGTTGGACAACATATATAAAGTGATTTTTTGAAATTTTTCTAGATTTTCTCAAGGTTTTTTAATAATTTTATGAAATTATTTAAGGTATTGGACATAAATGTTTTATATAATTATAGAGGAGAAGGGGCTATTTATAAAAAGTATAAATTTCTAAAAATGGAAAGATTGTAGCTCTTTTGAATATAAAAGTCTCGCAACTAATCTGATTTAGGCAAACCAGCAGGTTAGGTACAAAAGGAAATTTTAAAGTACAAATAAATAGGCTTTTAGCTATTTCGTCTCCTTCGGCACCTAGGTTATGCCTATATTCCTCCCCTTCCGACTCGGTCGAAACCAATGCACATGGTATCAGGCAACTGGTATGTAGTGAAATAGGAGAGGGTGAAAGGTATAGGGTCAAAACCAGGAGGTTTTGAAAGGGGTGAAGCTTTGTTTTTTGGTTTTAAGAAAAATATGCTTGCTTGCGTTCGATTAAATTGCTTTCAACCTAAATGTATTCGACAAAATAAAATGGTTTAAAAGGAAAGGTTTTGATTGGGTTGCTTTCCTCTTTTAATTGAGTGCTTTTGACATGGTCGAAGCCTATGGTTGCTGCTTCCTACCTTTCGATCCTGATGGTTTCAAAGAGAACCTTATGTTCTCTAAAATTTCCGACTCTCAATTGATTTTGAAGGGATGGTTTCAAAACCATCGCTTCATTGTTTACAAAATGGTATTGAAAGAGTTACATTCATAGGGTTTCGAAGTAGATGCTTTGGACTATAATTTTTTCTGATCCTTTTGCTCTACTTGAAAGCATAATCCAAATGTTTTGGTTGAAACATCTTAAATAGTTTCGTAGTAGTCAACTTCAAATGGTTTCAAAAGGTGTCCACTTGTTTTCAATTGAACCCAAAGTGCTTTCGAAAAAGTTTATTTGATGCTTTTGAAAGGTTTTATGAATTGTTTCCAAAGGGGTGGATCCCCAGGGTTTCGACAAAGATGAAAAGGAAGGTTTTTCCTATGTTTTTGAAATGCATGGTTTAAACGATTTTAAAGGTGGATGTCACATATTTTAAAGCTTTTAAAGGGAAGTATTTTTATTAGTTTCGAAGGAGTTACTTTCAATGTTTTCGAATGGGGTACTTTCAAAAGTTTCGAAATGGTCTTTCAATGGTTTCGAAGGGGTTACCTTCAATGATTCTGAAAGGGTTGTTCAAAGGTTTTAAACAAAGGTTTTGAATATATTGAATAGGCATAGTGTACGTGTTTTATGTTGTAAAGGACTTTAACTTATTTTAAAAGGGTAGTTAATCCTTATTGAACATCATGAACATTACTTTGAGTAAAGTATATATGATATGGCAAAATACCTTAGAGTAAAGCTAAAGATATATTTTCCTTGTATAAATATGATTTGGTGGACTAAATCATTTTGAGAAAGGTTTTCAAGGAAAATTTAAAGGGTAGTTAACCCTAAAAAAATCTCGAGCAGCTGGCTCATTTAAATTCGGACAGTTAGTCCATAATTAGGGCAGGCAGCCTAGAGGCAATTAGTCCAGCTAAGGGCGGTTAGCCTAGTTATGAACAGTTAATTCATTTGTTAGCATAACGTACCCCGCTACTTCTTAAGGACAGTTAGTCCACCATTTTACCTATTTTATGTACAGATAGTCCATTTATTAGCATATAGGATATTGCTAGTTTAGTATAATCAGTTTTAGGAGACTTAGTCCAGCAGAGGGCAGTTAGCTCAGATTCGGACAATTAGTCCATTTATTTCCTTCTTTTAGCATAATGGATCTTGCTATAATATTATCATAATAAGTTGATTAACCAGTTTGGTGGCAAGAAAGGACTTGCAAAATATATGTTTTGAAAAAGGGATATAAGAGAGGGGAAACCCGTTTTGCTAAATGGTGTGGTCTCACTAATTATGAGTAAATAGAGATGTAACAGAAATTATTCATGCTTGGCTTTATGTTTGACTCGAAGTTTTTATTTCCCCTTAAACTATCGGGTGCTCAAAATTGACTTGAATAGGTTGAGGTTTAAGTATTCAAGTTTTAGCAAATTTTGGAAAATAAGCTTCCAAGACGAGTGGGTGGCTGATGGATTGTTAAATTAGGAATTCCGTTTTTTGTTATTTCCATTGTATATTAAGAAAGTTATGTCTATATTGCTTTGATAATCCAAGGGGGCATCTTCATATGTCACTCTTGGTGTATTGTTATAATTTATATTTGATTATTGCCTGAGAATACGTTTTGGGATTTAGTAACTTAGACATAATTTTATTTGTAATGTAATCGCTGTAATTATTGTTTTTGGAAATCTATGATTTTTTTAATATTCAAGTGGTTCTGATATTATGGATACCATTAACGTTGCCATATCTCGTCAACATAAGTTAATACTATGGATGACTACAGTATCTATAGTGCTTAGCTTTTGGCCTCCAGATACGGGATGTTACACCGCAACTTCAAGCCCAGTGGTGCAGGAGAAGGGAAAGGTTGTTCTGGGTGGCATGCTACTTATTCACGGTATGTCTGTCAGCATTCTGTTTGGTACTAGTGCATCACGTTCTTTTATTTCTCGATTCTTAGTAGATAAGCTTAACCTAGAACCCTCATATTTAATTACTTCCTTATGGGTTGCAACTCCGATAGGAGGGTATGCAGCACTTGGGATGAGGTGTGAGTATTTAGAGTTTGATTTACTAGGTCATAATTTTGTTTGTTGTTTGCATGTATTTGATTTTTTGGGGTTTTGGGTCATCCTTAGGATGGAATTGTTAAGTAAGTATAATGCTAAGAAATTTTACCACGATAGGAAAACATCATTCAGACACCTTAATTGTTTTAGTCTGATGGTTTATACAATAGAAATCCCTAGTTGCAAAGTGAATGCTTTATTGGGCATTGTGGAGTTAGAGGATGAGTTGCATCGAGTCTTTGTGGTTAGAGACATAACTAATGTCTTTGAGAAGGAAGTTGGACCACTACCGATAAAAGTCATTCAGTTTTAGATAGATTTAGCGCCAGGAGCAGAAGCGGTAAATAGGCCGCCAAGCAGAATAACACATACAGAGATGAAAGAGTTGAAGGCGAAGTTGGTGGATTTAGAAGACAAGAATTTTATTTGAACGAGTAGTTCAACTTGGGGAGCTTCCACGGTATTTGATAAGAAGCTGGACGGACCGTTGATGCTTTGTATCGATTATCGTAAGCTAAATGAGAAGACGATAAAGAACCGATGTCCATTGCCGAGAATTTATGATTTATTCGATAAGTTAAGTGAAGCCAAGGTATTCACTCATTTGGATTTGGCGACAGGATTTCATCAGGTTGGAATGGCAGAGGATAGTATTCCTTTGATGACGTTTAGGAGGAGATATGGGTCGTACGAATGGCAAGTTATGCTGCTCGGATTAATTAATGCATCAGCATTCTTTATAGATTTGATGAGCCAAATTTTCCGTGAGCACTTGAAAAGATTCGTTTTGGTTTTCATAGATGATATTTCTATATGCTCTAATGATGAGAAGGAGCATAATGTTTATCCTAGAAGTGTGCTTGAGATGTTAAGGGGGTATCAGTTGAAGGCGAAGTTTGCTAAGTTCCATTTTTGGAAAAAGAAAGTGATGTTCTTAGGTCATGTGGTCTTAGAGAAAGGTAGTCTGTTGATCTGACTAAGATTGAAGTGGTGAATAATTGGAAGATACCCGAGACAGTGACCGAGAGAAAGAGCTTTCTTGGATTGTCCGGATATTACCGAAGGTTCATAAAGGACTGTTCACGGATAGATCGATAACAAAGCTAATGCAAAAAGATGTGGAGTTTATATGGACTGATAAGTGCAAGGAAGCATGTCAGAGCTTGAAACACTTATTGACCCATGCATCGGTGTTGGTGGTTTAGGAAAGAAATAAGGATTTGGTTGTTTATACTGATGCGTGTAGAACTAGATTGGGAGCTGTACTGATGTAGAAGGGTAAAGTGATTGCTTATGCTTCTAACAACTCAGACCACATGAAGTTAGATATCAATCGCATGACTTGGAGTTAGCTATAGTTATATTTTCTATAAAGATGTGGAGGCATTATCTTTTAGGAGAGAAATTTGAGATTTATATGGATCATAAGTCATTGAAGTATTTGTTCTCTCATAAGGAGCTGAACATAAGACAGCAGAGATGGTTGGAATTTATTGCCGCTTCTGATCTTGGAATTGAGTACACATTGGGAAAAGGAAATAATGTGGCATGCACACTTAGCCGGAAACATCAAAATGAAGTATTGGCAATGATTAATGAGTGAAAAGATTTGGATGCTTTGTCAGCTTGTAGAATGAAGTATAGACCGGAGGCGGGTTCTAGTGCAGGGTGTGTTATGTTTTCTACTTTAGAAGTTCGACCGATAATGACTGAAAAGATAGCTTCTAAACAGGAGGTGGATCCAGTTTTGGCTGAATGAATTGGAAAGTTGGAGGAAGGAATGGAGAGCGATGACTTAAAGGATTGGAGTCTTGACCAGAATGGGTGGTTGAGAAAGAAGGGAAGGTTATATGTTCAGAATATAGGAGACATAAGGAAGGAAGATCTGGAGGAATGCCATCGTTCAAAGATCACTATCCATCTAGAAGGAACGAGGATGTATCAGAACATGAAAAGGAGTTTCATCTAGGAAGGTATGTAATGGGATATTGGTTTATGCATTAAGCAGTGCTTGAATTACCAGCAGGTAAAGGCTGAATATAAGAAGTAGGAGACATAAGGAAGGAAGTTCTGGAGAAATACCATCGTTCAATGATCACTATCCATCCAGGAGAAATGAAGATGTATCAGAACATAAAAGGATTTTTATCTAGGAAGGTATGAAATGAGATATTGGTTTATGCATTAAGCAGTGCTTGAATTGCCAACAGACAAAGGCTGAACATAAGATGCCAAGTGGGTTGCTTCAGCCGTTGGATGTTCTTATGTGGAAATGGGATTCTATCTCAATGGATTTTATAGACGGGTTGGCAAGATCTAATAGAGGAGATGAAAGTCTATGGGTCATATTGGACAGACTGACTAGGATTCTCGTTTCTTTTAAGGTAAAGTCGACTAGGACAACACCTATTTTGGCAAAGCTATTTATGAAGAATGTTGTTAGGCTACACGGAATTCCTTATAGTATTGTCAGTGATAGAGATTATTTGTTTACTAGTGAGTTCTGGAAGAGACTACAGGAAGCTTTAGGAACCAAGCTCAATATGGGTACCACTTACCATCCACAGACCGATGGGAAAACGGAAAGAGTTAACAAGGTTTTGGAGGATCTATTAAGAGCTTGTGTATTGGATTTTAGGGGCTCATGGGAGGTCCACCTTCATTTAGTCGAGTTCTCGTATAATAACAGTTATCAGATTAGCATTGGTATGGCACCGTTTAAAGTTTTGTATAGAATACCATAAAAATCTCCCGTGTGTCGGTTGGAGATCGGGGATAGATTAGTTCTTGGTTCGGATTTAGTAAAAGTGGATGCATAGAAGATTGAACTGATCTGAGCAAGGACGAAGGAAGCTTAGTCTAGGTAGAAAAGCTATGTTGATAGAAGGAGGAAAAACTTGAAATTTCTACTGGAGAGTATGTATTTATTAAGTTTTCACCGATGAAAGGTGTAACTAGATTTTGAAAATTAGAAAAGTTAGCACCTAGATACGTTCGACCTTTTCATATTATTGAGAGGATAGGGAACTCGCATGTAGAGTGGAGTTATCGAGTAATTTGGAAGAGTCCATGATGTATTCCATATCTCTTATCTTAGAAAATGTGTTAGACGCTTGGAGACTACTATAGCACCGACAGTGTTAGAGGATTTTATAGTAGAACCAGACATGCCTATGGTTAAAAAGCCAATGCTGATAGCTGCTGGAGATGAGAAGAGACTCAGGAGCAAGACAGTCCAAATAGTGAAAGTCCAGTAGAGTGACGATGATAGAGACTGCACTTGGAAGACTAAGAGTAGGATAAGGGACTCTTATCCTAATTTGTTAATGGTATGTTTTCACCTTTTTGATTGGTTGTGTGCCTTAAATTAATTTCGAGGATGAAATTCTTTAAGGTGGGGTGTTTGTGATACCCCATATTTTTATAATATTATTTAGGATATTTAATTAGTTAAATAAAATAAAATAATGTGATGATTAAAATATTGAGATTTGATTATAGCAAAGGGTATTCGTGCCATGTTAATATGTAAATCAAAATGAGACAACATCAATGAAGGTGCTAGGAAATAAGGAAGGGAAGAATTATAAAAATGGGCATTCTAATACCTTAAACCCTAGTCGTGGGTCCTCACTTGAATTCGTTTGCAAAAATTCAAATTAAAAGAGAGGCCAGCTACCATTTTTAATTTTACGAGAAGATAAAGCTATGTTTTCAAGAGTAAGAAGTAAACCAACTTATTCAACATCAAAATCTCACATCTTCTGATCTCAAAGCTAAGGTGATGATTACTATATCCCTCTTTTCTTATAGTTTTTGGTTTTAAGTTAAATCCGAAATGATTTTGCATGTTTATGCCATGTTTTGGATCATCACCAATTTGTATGTATTTGTCGATGATTTATGCATGTTCTAATTAGTTTTTATGACATGTTTGATATGAAAACCCCATTAAAAGACTCGGAATGCCTTGAAAAATTAAATATCGATCATAAATAGTATTTTAGAGTTGGACTTCAATTTTCATAATTCTCTTAATTAATGTGGACTTTATATTAATTTTCTAGTGAAGAAAATGATTTATTGGATTATAAATTATTTGTGGCTAAATAAATAATTATTTGGATTTGAAATTTGGGTATGTTGGAAAACATATAAAAATTGATTCTCTCGAATTTTTCCAAATTTTTTCTAAGTGTTTTTATGAACATATAAAATTATTTAATGTATGAGACCTAAATGTTTATACATTTAATTAAGGATAAGGGGCGTTTTGCAAAATAAAATCATTCTTCACTTCTTATAATATTGCCAGCCTTTATGAAAAAGTATTTAGTAACTAATAAGAATTTGACAAACAAAGGCATGTTAGTTGAAAAGGTTTTCTCTTTTAAATTAAAAACGAAAATAACATATTTTTAGCATGTTATGCCATCTTCGACATAGGGGGTTCCGACCCAGACCTTTCGCCCTCAATGGTTACAAAACTATTGCGCATTGTATCAAGCTACTTAGTACGTACCATATTGGACAAAGGTGAACGGGTACATGGTTGAAACTCTAGGTTCCGAAGAGGTTGGAGTATGTCGTTTTAGAACCAAAGTTAGCACCTGCTTTGTTTTCGAAAGTGACTGGTTACGATTCAGTTGCTTTCGACTGGGTCAAATATTTTCAGAGTGAAGGTTTTTACGTGGTTTCATTCTTTTGTTTTAAGTAAAACTTTCGTAGGGGTCGAAGCCCCTAGCTGCCGCCTTTCTACCTTTCACAATCAATGGTTTTGAATGGTATATTTAACTTTTATATTAGCCACTTCTCCATGCTTTCGTAGGATGGTTTCGACATCATCACTTCCTTACTTAGGAACTGGTTTCGAAAGGAAGGTGTTTATTAAGATGTTTTAATTGACCCTTTTTATTTTGATTGAAGTATAACCGAAGGGTTTCGAAAGAGATAACTTATATTGTTTCAAAAGTTGTTTTCTCACAAGTTTTAAATTGAACCGAAGTGCTTTCGAAAGGTTTGAGTTCCTAAAGGTTTAATGCTTTCAAAAGGTGTTTAAAATTGTTTTAAAGAGGTGGTTCCCGAAAGGTTTTTGAAGGAGTCAAAAGTTGTTAATTTCTGATGGTTTCGAAAGAGTTGAAATGGTTGATTTTTCTAAGATTTTCTAAAGGCAATGTTTTGAAGTGTTTTAAGATAAGATGTCTACAGTTTTAATGCTTTCAAAAGGAAGGTTTTCAAAGGTTTTGAAAGGGTTTTATGCATAGTTTCAAAAGAAAAGATTTGGCCTTTTAGCATAGATAAATAAAGGGGTTTTAATTGGTTTCAAAAGAGATGCTCTCAAAGGTTTAGAAAGGGACTTTTAATGTAATCGAAAAGGGTACTTTCAAGTGCTTAAATGTTCTCATCAACAAAGGTTAGAGTAAAGTGCGTATATGTATAACATGGCTAAGTTATTTTGAGTAAAGCATAGAGATTATATATTTACCTTGTATAATTTTGATTTAAAGGTTCTAAATCATTTTGAAAAGGTTATAAAGGAAAATTATGGGATGGGATCCCTAAGTGAAATTGACTCAGATATAGAAGCCCAGATTGGACTAGTATAGGGTCGAGCCCTATAGATTAGCTATTGGCCCCAGCTAATTATTGCCGAAATTACAGTGTGTAGGGCTTTGTCACAAGTAAGGCAAAAATTATGATTACATGCGGAAGGGAATATATGCTTGAATAAATATGGGTTATTAGTGAGCCCAAAAAACCATTTGGATCAGGTGACCTGGGAGATGATTAAGTGTGGGACAGAACGTGCAAAAGAGAAGCATTTAAAAGATAGTTAAGGATAGACCGCCCAGATGAGGAGTGTCTAATAGATGTTAGATTAATTTGGTTTATATTGTCTAGTCGGTTCGAGTCAGATAAAGGTTAATAGTTAGCCAAACAAAACTTAAATGTTGGAATAGATAGTTCATTTATTACTTGATTTTTATGTATGTTTACATAATGATGCTTTACAGTATATTACCTGTTTTGGTTGCAGGAAATGGTTTCGCAAAAGGTATGATTAAAGGGATATTAGTGAGGAGAAACCCGCTCCTCTAAGCAGCGTGATCTCACTTAACGTTAATGACCTGAATGTATTGTATTATTCACAATAGACTTTATGGCTAACTCGAAGTTTATGTTCTCTCCTTAAACTCTCTGATGCTCAAAATTGATTTGAGTATGCCGAGGGATTAAATATTTTTTAGGTTTTTAGTAGGATGATGAATAAAGCTACAGGAGGCAAGCATGAGGCTAGCTATTTAAGAGCTACAGTTCTTTTTTTGTTCTAGTTATTTTCGCTGTGTTGGTATTAAGTCAGTTATGACTATATGACTCTGATCATATAAAAGGGTATCTTCACATACTGCTCTTGGCGTATTTTGTAACATGTACATTTTATCTGTGCCTGGGAATGCATTTGGGATTATTTTGTATGAATATGGAACATCTGTTTTGAAATTTAATGAATAAATGTGGTTTTGAAATCTGTGATTTGTTTCATATTCAATCACTTCTGATATTATAGATAACATTAACATAGCCGTATTTAGTCATCGAAAGCTAATACTATAGAAGTCTGTAGCATCTATAGTGCTTAGTTTTGGACCTCTAGATATTAATTAGGGTTTACAGCTTTTAGAATTAAGAAAATACAAGTACAGAATGACTGAGTTCGAATCCCCAAAACCAGACCCCTTGGGTCTTATATGAGATGCAGGTCAGCATCTTTTGACCCAATGCTTCTGACCTAGTCGAATGGTGTCTTAAGAATTGTTTTTGGAATGCTTCTGCCTTTTTCAAAAGGGATGGTTGCGCCTTTCTTTTCTATGTTGCTTTATAGGAGCTTTCGACTCTATGGATAGGATTTATCCCACTATTGCAAAGGTGTTGCAATACTGATGGTTTTGATTTTGTTTGTTGCTTCTAAACTTTTGCTTATGACATGATGCAGAATCTTCCTAGATGGTAATGGCCTTGACCAGTTCGAAAGGCTTGGTTTGGCTTTTGAAATGGTTGTTCCAGCCAATGCATGCTTCTAGTGGTTTGAGTGAAGGCGAAACCTTTGGTTTCAAAAGGTTTGGCATGTACATGAAGATTTGACGTTCCTTGTCTTCAAAAGATGTTACTTTAACTCATTCAAAAGATCTTCATGCATATGGAATCATCTACTTCGAAAGATGGTCACTGAAACGAAAGGGATTTTTTTGACCCTTTCGACCCCTTCGAAAGGTTGTAATACATCTAAACATTTGTCCAAGCATCCCATTGACTCCTTTGCAAGGTCTTGCTGGAGCGTCATCCTCTTGTTTTCCTTTTTCCTCTATTCAAATGGTTTTAACAAGGTCGAAAGGAATTTTGGTAGTAACATTTTCCCCTGGAATCTTCCAGCCTTTTGGTATTCCTACATGAATTTGGACTGTTCATTTAAATCCAATCAAATGGCTTGCCGTCCTTGCTAACTTTTCTTTTGAATTAAGTCTTCCACTTTTTTGTCTCTCACTTACTTGCAAAGGTGAAAAATTCGAGCAAAATCAAAGCTATATTATTTCCAGATTATCTTATCTTCCTTAATAAAAATTCAAGAACTACGTAAGTTTTATTTATTTTGCTTTTGAAATTTCTTTCTCGCTTTTTATTTCATGGTGAATTTCAACTTATCAAATCTCATAATTGGGATTTCGAATTTTGGTTTTGATTTACAGAATTAATTTAACTGAAAGTATTTTTTGTTTCAATTTCACAGTTCAATTCGTTTTATATCTTTCTATTAATTTTCATTTTGATATCTTCAATTTCAGATTCTATCGTTATCATTGTTTTTTGAAAATTTAGAATTTTACCTCAAAGATTTCTAGACTTAAATAGTTAATTCATGTATAAATATGATTGTAATATGGTTTTTAGCAGTTTCTAGGTTGAAATTGGGCTTGGGAAAGAAGGAAGCTTCGGTTAACTTCACCTAGAAGATTTGAGATCTACGAACAAAAAAATTGGCACTAGAATTTTACCATTTACCCCTTCGAAAGGGATTGAGGCGGTAATTTGATGTTTTGATTTTTCAGCCCCTTTCGATATGGTCGAAAGCTAATCAAGCTCCATAATTTATTGATCCTGTCGAAAGGTTGTTTAGTTCGTATGAAGCCGAACTCATCAAAGACAATTTTATGCGTTTGGCTCTAATACCCTTCGAAGGTGTTGGTTATGCATCTTAGCCAACATTTTCGAAAACTTAGATTTTATCTCATGGGTTATGCAACCATTCATGTAAACTTCTTTTGAATTTGTTTAAGTCATGGATAGATATACTTTATAAATTAGTTCGCGAATCAAGGCAAACATTTTGACCTAGTCGAAACTTGATATATTGATTGAAATTATTTTTTGTATGCTTTCGAAACCATGATACCTTTTCAATTCTGTTGAAGCCTCTTGTTAATAATGAGTCGAAACCACCAATAAATATTCAGGGACTTAATCTTCATCTTTCTCCAACAAAGTCGAAACGTCCCAAGTCCCTTTATCATCATCATCATCATCATCATCAACATCATTGACTTTATTTTCGAACCTTTCGACTCAATTGGTATTGTAGATTTCGACAGCATTCATATTCCCTTAGTAGAACTAAGACTGTAGGTTTCGACGGTGTTGAAGTTTCTTTTGCTTATTGAACATTGGTAGTGTCTACTTTGTTTAAATTTTTAAGTTGGTTTTAACTATTCCCTTCTAATAACACTGTTCCTATTGAGCATTTCGATTTGACATATACTTCAGCACTCCCTTTCGACTTTGTTGAAAACTCGATAGATGGTTTTATCTGAGCTTTCAACATTGTTGAGTGGTGTTTGATATGTGTTAACCTTTTCCTTACTTTCGACTCTGTTGAAAGTTTAATTTATCTCATTTTTAACTTTAAATTCTTTCAAGAATTTGAAGTTTCATATTTGGTTTGATGCTTAAATTATCGTAGTACTTCTACTAGTACTTGAAAGAATGTTAACTACATAACAAACTATAATTTCAATCCGAAACGTTTTCACTTGGCAGAATCATGAGTTCCCCAAAGAAAGTCGATGCTACTTCAAAGCATTCTTTATTATCCACTCATGATGAATTGGATGCTATTCTCAATGACTTTGGGATAACCGGAGTAGAAGCCATTCCACCTACAAAAAATGAGACCATCAACAACCTTCCGGAAGGTTTCTTCGCTTACCCCACTATACGCATATGGCACGGAGGGTTTCTTCCATTCCCGAAATTCTTATCCATATTTCTATCTTATCTTGGAATCGCTTTGATCCATGTATATCCTAATGTATACACCTATATTCTTTTATTGGAGTTGATGGCATTAGAGTCCGACATTCCTTCTTTGAATGCTGAAGTATTGAATTATCTCGTCCAATTGTTTAAAATTAGTAATCTCAACAATAGAATCTTTAGGAAAAATCCTCCATACAAACTTATATCGGAGCGAGTGAACAAATTTAGAGACTGGGAGAATCGGTTCCCCTTTGTTAAATGCTTCCCAAATATTAGCGCGACTTTCTCTACTCCTCGTAAGATCATATTTTCATTATTTTTCCTTTTATCTAGTTTCTTTTCTTTGTCAGTCCATGTTTTTAGTCAGGTGCTCCAGTTAAAGAACTAATTGAGGCAGATAAGAGAACAATGAGTCTCTGGTTGCAACTTCAAGTAGGATTGGAAACTAATTAAGGCTGTTGAATCCTAAAATTTTGATTAAGTACTCTCTCCACCCCTCTACTCAAGGGATTCTAGGGCAGCTCCATTGATTCAACACACATCTTGAAGCAAAAGCTTCCTTTCCCTAGGAGATCCTGCAAATTTCTCCCATATGTTTCCCATTTTCCGGACCATTCCAGTTAGCTTGTTAACCCAAAAAATGGATTAACACCCTGGTTTTAGTGTGAAAACACCAGGCCTATTCCTACAAAGCAATATTATAGATAACAGATATAGTAAAAGACAATAAAAGAAAGTAGATAGATGATTTTTATTGTGGTTCTGCAGTTAATGAAGCCTATGTCCACATTGTAGCTTTATTATGATTGACTGCTGTTACAAATAGTGTTTGATTACAAAGCTTTTGATTACCTTTAGCTAGGTTGAATCCCTAGAGTTGGAATCCATAAAGTGTCATAGTGAATCCCTTTGGAGACTATTGTGAGGGCTATAAAGAAAGAACAAAGTTTCCAACAGAGCTTCAGCAACTAGTTTGGAGAAGATCTAGTTTATGTTGCAGGTGGAATGATATTTATAGGGACTAGAATTTTTTTAGGCCGGGCCACTTCATCAACTGCTCGCAGGTAGGTATAGAACGATCTAGGGGGAATAGATCGCGATTCGAGTCAAAACCATGGAATGCTAGTGATCTATGGTCTATAAATCGCTAGCGATCCACGGAGTTAGCATGTTAGCGAGCTGAATGATTAGGTGCTTTCCTTCCATACTCTTTTATGTAAGGTCACAAGCATCATAGCTTCATATTGATCGTTAGTTATCCATCGTGTATGGATTGCCAGCGATCCGTACACTTCAAAAAAAATTATGCTACTATCTCCAAGGCTTCTTATCCCTATTTCTCTCAGCTAACAAACATGTTAGCATGGATCGCTGGCGATCCATAGATATGGAACACTACATTCAAAGCGCTCTGATTATTTCTGAGGTTCCAAGTTTGGGTTAATTTTATGACCATGCATTGACATTGTTCGTGTAATCTTGTTGCCCGTTATTCAATCATGATGACAATCTATTGGCTGATTGCACTCAACTGCTGATTGGAATGAACTGATGTTGGTATCTTGGTTTAGTTGAATATGGTCGTTACCTTAGTAATATGACTTGGCTCTCATTAACACCTAGCCTTAGGCTTTTTGGTTAAGTTCTAAGCCATTCTGATGTCATGGAGTTGTTATGTTTCCTAATGGATCTTGCTGGATTAAAAACCCGTGTAACGTTTGCCCCTAGAGTATGTCTTTTTTGCAAACAAGGCATGCTCTGGAAGTTACCTCTTTCAGTCTATGTTCTTTGAATTCTAAGTGATCGCATTAGCATTTTATAGATACGTGGTGGGTCATGCTGCTAAATACCTAGTTGTGGTTATGGCTGATATTTCTTGTCGTAATAGGTCAAATTTCCTTTTATAGCTTCCCAGTATGATTCAAAACAACGAACAAACATTAGAGCACAAGTACGAAAAAAGTTGCCCCACCTTATGGGTTGTTGGTGATCCATGTATAATGGGTCACTAGCGACCTGATCTTGATAAAAATAGCCTTCAAAAAGATGGGTTGCTAGCAATCCATGTTGGATCGCATGTGGCCCAATGTCTTAGCAAAATTTTTGCTTTGTCATTTTTTCTGCCTATATATATGTTCGAGCCGACCTAAGCATTCATTCCACCAAAGGCAATATATTCGTTCATGCGATCTATTCCTCGTGCGACCCAACTCTGGGCAATTCAAAAGCTTCCTAGTACATCGATCCATCAATTATTGGTGATTATATTCTTCCATCACGATCTCCTCTCCAGCCTTGACGTCTTTGGAGCATCGGACTTTGATCCCAACCCTAGTTTGAAATCCTAGCTAGCCATCATCTTCATTCACCACCGATCCATCCCTTAGCTCGCCATTGATCCATTCATAGCTCGTTGATTCTAAGTCTTTGATAATTCATGTGCCCTAGAGTTCAATCTAACGTGGCTTTGCTAATTAGTTTTCCAATTACAACATTCATGTTGTGATTTGATGGCGAGTATGCATTTGCAATGTTGGTCGCGAGAAGTTTGAGTCCATTGCAATTATTGGGAATAAGATGGTAAACTGAGTCACGAGTTCTTTAGGGAATGACACTTCAATTTTGTCTTGATGCTCGGCACACTTTGCTGTCTTCTTCCCAAGCATCAACATCAACTTGTGTAGAGTTACATAGTTGATGCAGCGTGACATATCATGGGTTGGTCCTAGTTCCATCAGAGAAATTGGATTATTCTTGTTCTCTTTTGCACGCTTGGTATCCCTATAATGAAAAGTATTCTTCCATGTTGCTTCGAAGAATGGATTTGCTATCGATCGATGATCGATAACGGGTAAGTGTAGGGGAAGTAAAAAAGGAAGTGATGTGGGAGGTCCTTTTCTTCTTCCGCTGTGAGTGAACTATCTACATGAAATAAAGCATTTGAAGTGTTTTGGGACCGAGTTTATCCCGTAAAGAAATCATACTGCACTTACCCCAATTCACACTTGAAATCTGATATGCCAATCACAAATTAATGTTTCTTCAGGATTCAAGTATGGTAGGGAAAACTATTAGTTTAGGATAGATTTATCTGACTGTTTCAGACGCGAGTTCTTTTATTTACAATGAAGAAGCAATCCATGCACTGTAAGTTAAGCGGGGGAAGCTCAGTACTCTCAAAAGTCGAGTCATCATCCGTCACCCTTCCTCCTTCCACTATGAAAGCTCAATATGGCCAGTTGGTCTGGGTTAGTCCAATTTTGGACCAAACGCCTCCTAGTTTCTGAGTTCTACTGAACCTGCCAGGGAGAGCTACTTCGGTTTTTTCTGCTAATGTTCTTCACAACATCTGCGGATAACACGGTACACCGAAAGAGGATGTACGCCTACCAGAGAAGAAGGAATTTTCCCACTAACCTCCTCCAGGGTATACAACCTGTCTGATTGGAGTCATGCCTCCCTTTATTATCTTTCTGTATGATACACTTTCAAACTTAGGCATCGGCCCATTCCAGCTCCACCCTAATGGTTATGCCATACCGACTTGCCTGCATGTTCTTTTCATGCGGACGTTCAACCGCGCTATGAACTTTGATGAGTTGCGGTAAATTCTGACGTTCAAAAAGAGAGATGAATGCAATTCGTTGATTGTGATTAAAGCCTAATGGAACCGAAAAACCATCTTACATCTGCAAAGAAACTTATCACAATTCAGATTGCAATATTTCTTCGTTAAATTCCCTGATGGGTTCAATCGACTATGGACGAAAGGGGGTAAGTTCCTTTTTCCATCCATTGAGCTCTAACGCATTTAAATGAAGTTTCTAACTAAGTGTATGCCTTTTACAGTTATTCCAAGGCCAAATATAGACGTGGCTCTTCATGAAGTATTTCATACTTTGAAGGTTATTGATGCTGAGTAAAGATGTGTTAAAGTTCAGCTAACCGATGAAAACTTACATCAATATAGATTACTACATCCGGATAGATTTTCCGTTCTACTTGAAGTTCTTTCTCCTACCCGATCTAGTGTTCGCACATGATGTTCTTCTTCTTCTCGCGGCTCTGAAGAAGGCGCTTCTTACGAAAGAGAGGGCTTGTTCGGAGAATCGGCCGAGAGACCAACGAAGGAGGGGATGTCACTATGGTAGGACTCAATGTCCTAGTTAGAATGCCTTCAATCCCGAAAGAAGGAGAATGGGAGTTTAGCAGAGAGAAGGCAAGGCCCCATTAGACTTCGAAAAGAAGAAGGGGAAACTCGAGAGTACTAGTGACGAGTCCACTTCTAGTGACTACATCCTGTTAGAATCGAATGGTGGGCACTCAATTTCTTGCAACGAGACTCAGGGAATGAGTACCATTCTTTCGAGTTAACCTCTCCCAGATACAAGTGACAAAGACAAAGCCGCATAGACCGGTGGGCATCAAGGTTCTCCAAGTAAAGACGTCAGAGCGGAGTTCGAGGAGTTTGGTGACGTTTACGTTGACTTTGACGCACTTGTGAAAGAAAATTTTAGATTTCATGTGGCGCCTCCCTGCTCGAGTGATATCGCATCGGAAGTTAGCCTGGTTCCATGTACGATCGTATAAGTTAGCCCGATTCCGCCTATGACGGTCATTCATTTAAGTTCGTGATGATGTTTTAGGCCCACTTTAGAGACACCCAACACATCTCACTAGGATTACATTCACTTCCATTCACTCTTTCGTTTTTTTGTGTCTATTTTATGCTTCTAAAATCTTTTATTTATGCTTCGTGCTAGGTATGACGAGGGGACACAGCTTTTATGTTGACTTGAAAGAATTCACCGACTCGTAATGCTATTCCAAGCGCACCTCTTGCCGTCATCAATTCTAAGAAACGGAGGAGGAATATAGGGGGAGGAAAGAACTAGAAGCGGAAACCCACCGCCAAGAAGAACGAGACCGAGGCCAATCATTTAAAGGCAGGTATGAGGAGTGGAGATATTTTGAGGAAAGGAAGGAAACATCGAAAAAGTTGAAGTTGGAACATCATCCTCATTCCTAAGATCTTGCTCGAATACATTCTTCAACGGGCCAAGAAATTCCTATTACTTTTGCTCTGATTCCGCCTTCAACTCAAATTTTTTCATATTCCATTGTTACATCTGCCCCTGGTGCTTCTAGCCCCCACCGGAGATAGGACTATATGCTTCATTTGAGCCCCCTAAATTTTTGGTAGCACTCCCGGGATGGTTCTTGAAGGGGTCAAGTTTTACCACGATCTACCCCCCCTTGTTTGTAAAGATTCGTATATGCCATTCCTCCACGCTATTCAAAGCAACTTAGAACTGGCCGAATGATGGGAGAAACTCTATAAAAACTGGAGGATACGAATCGCAACATTTATCAGGAGATCCTCTCTTTTGAATCAAAGAAGAAAGACTTTGATAGGGCATTGGAAGATCGCGACGCTAAGATTAAGAAGTTGGAGGAGGAGAAGGCAGCAACCCTTCGCAAAACTAAGAAAAATGCCATCCTCATGAAGTAAATGAGGGAGGCATACATGAGAATTGAGATCATCTATAGGGATGAGATTAAGAAAACTCACACAGAAGAGGCTAATTTTTAATGGGAAGTGGCTACTTGCAATGACACTATTGAGGCCCAGAGGAAAACCATTGATTACCATGATCATATTTTTGAGGGGCACAATTAGAGTATATCTAACCAGGCTGAGACAATTGCCATGTTACAAGCTCAAGTCGCACAGCTCAGTGTTGATAAGTCTGCTGTTGAAGTCAAGAAACTGTTGTGAAAGCCGATTTCCTGGAGCTTCAAAATGCCTTTGAAAGGAAGATGGAGAAGCTAGATGCGACCAATCTAAATTTTTATGTTAACGCCCTCTTGCACCAAAGGAGTCTCAGCTATTTGGGTCCAAAGTTCCCGTGCACTCTCGCTTTGGTTTGGGAAAAATTTTTGTCTCGTTTTGCCGAAAACGGCGATGTCTAATCCGAGCAGGATTTGCAGTACACCATCCTCAATAATGAATTAAAGAAGGCGTTGCTCGAGAGTTGGGAAATTCTTTAAGTCGAAAGAGAGAAGGAGACCGTCGATGCTGCCTTGACGACTACCGCTGAAGCCTTCAATAAGCCTTTTATTTCTGGGACGGGTGAGTCAACAGAGCATCCCCATGATCTTCCAGCAAGTTCAAGACTTGAAACTCTTCCTTAAGCAGTGGAACCATCGAAAGAGGGCGGAGGGGGTGAGTACGAAGTTGACATTCTCAACTATTCCTCTGGCGTAGATAATGTTCTTGCATCCCCCAAGTTCGGTAGCTTCCAACTTACGCCGCAAGAGCAAGAAGAATTTAATGCTTTCGTTTTTTATTTTATAAGTCCATCCACCTTTCCAATTAACGCATCAACTTCCACAGCTTCCGGACCCACTGCTATTTCAACAGCCTCCATGGTCATCTCTGTTCATGTTCCCGTTTCTACATCTGTTTCTCGCTCACAACCGAGGCTGGAGTCTAAAAAAATAGCCGCACTTCATGGCTTGGATGATCCTTCTGTGTGTTTAGAAGGTGATGTAACAGTGGAAAAAGCTAAGGAGCAAGAAGTTTAGACAGGGTAGCCACGCAAGAGTCATCATGAATCGGTCGCAGTCAAGAAGGAGAAGGTCGAAGCGATCAAGGCTTCGAAGAGCTCCCGCATGCCAAGGAAGCTCAAATCAAAGGGCGAGTCTTCCGAGACGGCTGCAGAGGAAGAGGAGGACATTACCAATGAGGTATTCATTAACATTGATGGCAGCGACATCACTCTGGAGACAAAGCGGAAGCCACCAACAAAGGGCAGAAAGAAGAGCGATGGTAGGAAGCATTGAAAAGCTTGCATGAACATTGATTTGTTTTTGTCGAAATTTTGCATGAAAACTGATTTTTGGTTTGATATTGAGTCATTTTTTTGTTCAAGTGCTGAATCTGCACTTAGTGTCTTTGTTGTGGAGTTTGTATTTTCTTTTTTGTCGGCCGGTGTTGTGTGAGTACGGATTCCACTTTTGACCCTGTGTAATAAAATTATAAGAAATATGTTAACATTTCGATTCTATTCTCATATATCTATTCATTTATGTTTTGTGCTTGTGTATGTTTTATTTTATACTTAACTAGTTCTATGATTACTGCCACAATACTTTGTTTGAAGTAACCGAACTAAGAAATTAACGGAACTTAAAAATTCTTTGTTTAAAAATTCCTTATTTGGAGTGAAAGAACTTGTGAACTTATTTTGTTCACGTGTTTTTATTCAAATACCAGTGTATACCCCCAGTTCTCAGGGTTGTATACTTCAAACAAATTTCAAGTGACCAGTAACTTAGGGCTTAGATAATTCTCACACTATAATTGAAATTTCGCTAAGTAACAACTTGATTTTCCTCTTTTCGAAAGTTTTGCAAATTGAGCACGTAATCGAAGTTTCTCATGATATTTTGGTAAGTATGAAATATGCTCATGTTTGAGAGGTGCACATTGCATGGGTGAACTGAAGGCATTTTAATCATTAAGCGTCCTTAGTTGAAACTTTTCAGTTGGCCTGTGGCATTCCAATTTTTTTGTAGTTGTGGTCGATATTCTCGATTGTAGGTGTAGTTGGCCATGGTTATGATATGCGCGGTTTCTGGGATTGATATAGTTCGATGGTCCAAAAAAGTTTTAATGCTCCTCGATGCCGCCTATCCTCGTACAGTGTGAGGGGTTTTAGCATTAAGAATTAGTGTGCGATTTCACATGCTCCTCCCTTAGGCTATCTTTGGGCAACTTGAGGAGTTAGTATTTTGGAATTTAGTGTGTGGCCTATGAAGCGTGCAGCTCTTCATGTTCTTCAACGTTGCTTATCTTCAGGAAATGTGAGGAGTTATTACTTTTAGTGCACGGCTTATGGGGTGCGCGACTTTTGGTTTTCTTGGTATTGCCTATCTTTGGGTGATGCGAGGAGATATTTTTTAGTGCGTGACGTATGTGGTGCGTGACTTTAGGTTTTCCTCGATCTTGCCAATCTTCGGGGAACATGAAGAAATTATTATTTATATTGCGCAACTTATGAGGTGCACGACTTTTGGATATCCTCGGTGTTGCCTATCTTTAGGCAACATGAGGAATTATTTTTTTAATGCGCGACTTATGAAATGTGTGCCCGTTGGTTTTCCTCGGTGTTGCCTATCTTCAGACAATGTTAGGAATCATTAATTTTAGTGTGTGGCTTATGAGGTGCACGGCTTCGGGTTTTCCCTGTGTTGCCTATCTTTCGGCAACGTGAGGAGTTACTATATTCGGTGCCCAGCTTCTGAGGTATGCTACTTTCGGTATTCCTCGGCGTTGCCTATCTTTGGGCAATGTGACCAGTTATTATTTTAGTCCATGGCTTATGAGTTGCGCAGCTTTTGGTGCTCCTTGGCTTTTCCTATCTTTGGGAAATGCAATAAGCATGAGTTTTAGCCTTCTCGATGTTGCTGGAGCAACACGGTTCTTAGAGATCAAGATCGGGTTTCGCCAATCCATCAATTTGAGTCGATTTGCTTTCGTCGATCTAGCGGATAATTATTATGAACACGGTTTTGTTGGTTCAAGAAGAAAACTTTATTAAGGAAAGAAGGGCATTTTTTGCATATGTACAATGCCCCATGCATCCTAGGATAGCTTATTTGTTGGAAAGTAAAAAGTACATAAGGTAATTATCTAATGAAGTATCGGAGGACTGATTCGTTATTCCACGCCCTGGGAACTTGAGTTCCATCAACAGTTGTTAGTTTAAAAGTCCCATCTCTTATCTTTTTATTGATGACATATGGTCCCTCCTAGTTTGGTCCATAGGCCCTCGGAATGCGGTAAACCAGCTTAAGCATAAGATCTCCCACTTCGAAGGTTTGATTATGAACGCTAGAATTGAAGTGCCCAGCGACCCTTTTTTGTGGGCGGCTTTTCTCAACTCTGATTCTTCCCTTTTTTTCATCAACCATATCTAGCGATTCGAGTAGGACCTACTCGTTTTGTTTTTCATTGAAATTCTACATTCGGTGCGTGGGGACTTCTAATTAAACAGGAATCATTGCTTCTCAACCATATGCTAAGGCGAATGGAGTGTGGCTGGTTGCTACTTTGTGGATAGTTCTATAACCCTATAGTGCGAGTGGAAGTTCATCAACCTAGTTTCCTTTTGCTTTTGCTTGTCGATTTTTGATAGTGAACTGGATGATCTTGTTTATTGCTTCCACTTGCCTGTTTTCTTGCGATCGAGGCACTATAGAAAAGTTGTTTTCAATTCTGAAGCGCTTGTAGAAGCCTTTGAATTCGACACTTTTTAATTGGGTACCATTGTCAGTGATGATCTTTTGCTGCACACCAAACCTGTAACTGATGTTTCTAATGGCAAAGTTAATAAATTTCTTTGTTGTTAAGGTGGCCAGCGATTCTGGTTGGGGCCATTTGGTGAAATAGTCTACAGTAACAATAGCATATTTGGCCCCTACTTCTGCTATTGGTGAGAAGCCAATCAAATCGATTCCCCATATTGCAAACGGCCACGAACTGACCATTTATATTAGCTCCATTGAAGTAGTTCCCTAAGGTTTGATGAATCTTTGGTAGCGGTCGCATCTTCAGGTGTGATCCCCAACATCGCGATTTATTGTCAGCCAGAAGTACCTGTATCAAAGAAATGTTTTCGCAAGGGTCTGCCCCCCAGTCCGGTCTCCGCATTCGCTTTCATGTACCTCCTTTAGAATTCGTCACGCTTCATCATCGATCACACACCTAAGAAGGGGGGTTGAGAACCCCCTTCGTTAGAGTATTCCATACTGTAATGAGAACCACGACACCTTTCGAAGGAGCTTCTTCAATTGATTTCAGTCGGTTGGAAAGGTTCCTAAAAGTAGATAGTCCTTTTTTCAATGTCATCCCCGTATATGGTTCGACGTTGGTTTCGAGAATCCAGACAACGTCCATTTCGTCTATGCTTGGGCTGGTTAGAGTTTATACTGGGACTGGTCTTGTAACACCCCGTGTTAAATTACAGTTATATATGCAAATAATTTAATTAAGTTACATATATTTGAAATTTTAAAACAATGAAATGTTTGTAATTAGGGCAACGAATTAATATTATTTTGAATACGTATGTGTGTGTGTGTAACAAATAAATTATAGAGAGAAATTATATAAATTCAATTAATAGGGAAGATTAATTGATGGTGTTTATTTAAAAGGGAAACTAATATTCAATTAATTAGTAAAGGTGATTAATTGACAGGAATTGACAAAAAAAATGAACTTATATTGTAGCAACTAATTGATATGATTAGAAACATATATGTCAGTGCAAGAGAATAAAATGGAGGAAGAGTAATTTATGTAAGTAATCAATTATCAATTAAAAAACATGGAGACTTATGGTAACATATATAATTAAGACTGTGGTTCAAAATTCAATTGTAGAATATATGCATGCAATAATTATGGGAATAAAATAAATTAATAAGAATATATGTGACGAATTAATATGGTGTTGACTGGCATATTAATTTGGTAAGAAATCACAGTGCGGGCAGGGATTAATTCAATAGTAAATTTATTCTATGTGTATATAAAATCTATTAATTAGGTGATTAATAAGGGAATCTTATTTAAAAGAAAATTTACATTTAAAAATATACGTTTTCATAGATTGCGAGAGAGAAGGGGAAAGTGATTAATGAAAAGATTGTTGGAGACTCAATTTGAAGTAAAAAATGAAGGAAAAACATATTAATTTAATGTCCATAGACCGAGTATGCACTTTAGATTTTAGGATTTTATATCTTATGGTTAGCACTGATTGGAACCACTTTAAATATAAGTGCAAAGCCTCATTTTTATTCTCATTATTTTTATCTTGCCTACAGAAGCTCTGCCATTTTTCTATCTCTTCTACACTTTCTTAATAACAAAATTTTAGAACTAATTCACACGAATTTAGATCTAAATAGAGAGAGTATTTAATTAAGTAGGAAATTAGGAATTGTTTCATACAGATGGTTATGTCAATGGTAAAGCCCCAGATTTGAGTTTTATTGCTATTTCTAATCCAAATATCTTCCTTTTCTCTTTTGAATATTATAGATCCGTAAATATATCGTTTGTAATTCCAAATTGGGATACGAGGTAGGTGAATATAGATGTTAGGGATAGATCTGAAATAAAAACAGGGAGATTGGGAAAGCTAGCAATATGAGTGGATTTAATTATATCTTTTATGTTTATGACATATTATCGTTATATTCCCATTAATAATTTTATTCAGTATTTTAGTAATTAATTCTGTTAATTAGTTAAGCCGCACTATAAAAAATTTATACTTATTTACATCTAATTTGAAGTTATAATTTATCCTAAATGTTAGTTTATTTTTATTCTATAAGCGAATAATATAGTTAAAAAAATTCGTGATTATGGATTTGAAAGGAAAAATACTAGATTAGATGGAAAATAAGAAAAGTTGAAATAAAGCTAGAAAAATGGAATGTTGCAGTAAATTACGCTAAAACGAGAATAATAAATTAATCAAATAACTTGATTTGGAAGTAAGTAATAGATTAATTGGTTGGTTTAGAAAATAAGACACATTTCTATAATTTAATATTTAAAAATAACGACAAATGTAACTGCAAGAATAAAAGAAAGAAAAAGAGAACTAGTGTAAAATAGAAAAACCACTGTATTTTAGACTATTCCAAAATAATAAAAGAAAAACCTTGCAGTTACGAATTATTGTTTACAGTATCGAAATGGATTTTTAGCATAGTTTTTATACCCAACCAAATAAAATAGAATTACTTCCTAAAATATAAGAAAATAAAGTAAAATATGAAAGGAATCAAGTAAATTATTAGAAAAGAATTTGAAGCTGTAAACGATAATGAGCCTATATTTGCATTTACTGCACAGATCAAACAATAAGACAGTTATTATGATAAGCAAATTATATGTTATAAGAGAATAAAAGAATAATAAAAGAAGGCATATTAGAACAGAAAAGAAATGCTGGAATTATGTACGGACTATAAAAGAATGGAAAATGACAATTACATGTAGAATTATAACATAGGTTATAATTAAGTTATAAGAACGGAAAAGCTTATTTTGAGACTTTGAATAAATTAATGAGCAATAATAATGATAGAAGGTTATTTAAATAATTTATATTAAATCAATAAGAAAATAAAGCAGGAATGATAAAAAGGGCATATTTTAATGAACTTAAGATTTAAATTAAGTTAAATAAGCAAGATAATGAATGTGGCTCATACTAACAACATTTCCTATTAAATAAACCAAAATCACAATAGATAGATTTAAGACGAGGGCAAGAATACGCTAATTAGGGTAAATAAGTAGCCAACAGAATAAGAAAGTAAACTAAACACCAATTAAAATATTAGACTTAGGGTCTAATAAAAGTATTAAGATGCGTTTGGAGCAGCCCAAAGGATGAAGTGTCTAAAGAAGTAGTTCGTCGCGGATTTCAAAAATGGAGAAGCACATCCAACTTAGTATATTTGGGCTTAAAGGAAGTACGATACTTCAACGGTACGTGAGGGTACTCTAGGATGGCCCTTCGGGTAGGCATAACGAAGCTACACTCCTAGAGGCAAGTTTATAGGTGTTCCATCAAGAGACTATGCCTTAACTGCATTTGCAATGTAGGCCTAACAAAGCAGACCTTTGTAGGCAGCCAGAAGGGTTTGCTGTTCGGAGCAAGGTATTCGTATGTCCAGTACATGCAAGTAAGTTTAAAGATAGTCACATGCGGATATTGGCCAGCATCGACCAAGAGCGATTTCAGGAAAGACTAGAGTTTAACCAATAGGGCAATCATTCTTTCATTATCGAGACATTAGATGAGAGGCACGACCATTTGGATGTTAGATTGTTTACAGTAGGGCGCGACTACTTAACGCTTTAGAAGTCTTTTGTATAGTTGAGGGGTGGCTGCATCGGGCCATAGCCACGATGAAAAGAGATAGACCAACTAGAATATCTGTATTGTAGGCCTAACGAAGTAGTCCTTTACAGATACAGAAAATACCCAACAGAATTCCATATATGGTAGACCTTGTTGGCGGGATTCAGACAGTAGACAGAACGATTACGTAGTTCTCAATGTATGCACTGGGTGGTACATTGTGGATGCTCGAGCACTGGCATAGACTAGTGTGGACGCGATTTACATTTTCATAGTAAGTAGTGGGGCATCTGTATTATAGGCCTTATGAAGCAGTCCTTTACAGATGTAGCTACAAAATGCTCGTGGAGCAAGAAGATGGAGTACTTGTATTGTATGCCTTACGAAGCAGTCCTTTACAGATATAACTACTGAGCAGGACGATGGCGCATCTATCTTGTAGGCCTTACGAAGCAGTCCTTTACAGATGTAGTTACAGAACACTCTTGAAGTAAGGCGACGGAGCCCTTTTCGAGAGGATACAGAACGTACCTGGGTGGTACCTAGGACCTATATGGTCCTTAGCTATATAGCTATATATATATATATCAGTCATTAGGTTTTAATCTAATAAGGAGTAGATGGGTATGATTCACTCACAGAGACGAGTATGATAAACCTAGTGAACCTAATATAACAGTAAATGGAAATAAAATGGTATATGTAGAATTAAGCTTAAAAGTGTAAAACTTATCCGTTCACCAGAACTTTAGTTCTGACCTCCTTCTCATAACATCCTACAAGTCAGGTAGATGGCAGAGACTTCCTAGCTTTAAGACACTTGTTCAGAAAGTGTTATTATTTGGGTGAGTATTCACTTACTATTATATTTTAGTCAATTCCGCGATGAGATACTTAATTGAGCTCTGATATATTTGTCTTTGCCTATTTGCAAGATACAAGATTCCTAACTCGGGAATCGGTGGGCTTGGGTTTTAGCATATTTGTGAAAAATCTGAACCCACTATAATTCAGGTTGTTACATTTGGTATCAGAGCCTAGGTTTAGGATTCCTGGGTAGATAGTGAGTGAACGTATTTGTATTTTTGAATAAAATATGAATATATTATGTACTAAAATCCCAATGGTCCCCAACCATAGATTTTAACATATGGAAAGTATTTAGAAGTATGTTTATGCACAGTTTGCTAGTTGGATTTAGGATGACCCAAGAATGTAGAGCTCTATGTTATTACCGATTTATAACATATAAATAAGCCATGTTTTGAGAGAAAATTTGTATCCATATGTTTTAGGAAGAAGGGAAGTTCCTTAGGGATAGTAGGGAGATTGTTTTTATTTCGAGAAGAATAAGAGGTTTTAGTATGAAGAAAATCCACTTTATGTGTGTTATCCCATTTTTGGGTCAAAACTGGAATATCAACAAATTGGCAAGGAATGATGGAGATCAGTTGGAATCAAGGCTACGATCGATATCGTCAAAATTTGGTTGATCTCCGATCGAGACGAAATTGATTGGAAATGATGATAAGAACTAGGAAAGGCTATGTTACAAATTTCAGGTTAATCGGAGTTCGTATGAAGGAGATATAACCAAGCTACTCCTCTACCATCTCAACTTCCATCCTCCTGCCGAACCAAGCATAGCCGGACCGGAGTGCCACCGAACCATCTCCGCTTCCCTTCCTAGCCGAACCAACTCCACTTCCATGTACTACCGAACCAGAGTGCAACCGAACCACAGCATATTCCAACCCTCAACTACCGAACCAACCCACGCTCCACACACTACCGGTCCAATCAACACTTCACCCACCGCCGAACCAAGGTGTTGCCGAACCAAGGTTGCCAGGCCAGATTGCATCAGCCCAGGCCCACCAGCAGCTAGATACATCCAGAACCCTCCCCCCAGCCTCACTCTATAAATAGAGGGGCAGGGGTACAACAATGGAAAAAAAGTTGGAGAGCTCAAATACGGATAGAACTTTCAAACAACTTTCAGTTACTTGTAATCAAAGCTTTGTACTTGTAATCTGAGGAGAAAAGGAGAATAACATATAAAGTGGACGTAGGCACGTTCTGGCCGAACCATTATAAATCTGTGTGTATTTTACAGTTTAGTCCCTACTTTTTAAATATTTGCATAAATCACCCAAATCACTAAAAACAACGTAAAATCAACTAACTCATATGACTTGGAGGTGTTTGCTCATTTCTTGTGCAAACATTTTTGGGTTATTTGCTTAGATCTGTGATTTGTGTTTGAATATTGCTGAGTTGTATTCATACACTGGTGCTTTCACGGTATTTGGGGTTTGTGGCCAATTTTGGCGCAAACACTTCAGTGCTTTCACTGAGAGATGAACTCAGGAGCACTTTAATCATTGCCTCGCAAAGATTTGTTGAGAGACTTTCTTTAAGAACCAAAAGTCTATCCGAGATTATGGCTCTTGGAAGGAAAACAAGTAGAAGACATAGACCAGAAATAAGTCAGCACGAAGGGAGTCAAGGGGCTTCCTCAAGAGAGAACCAAACTTCAGTCTTCATCACCAGGGATGAGATGGAGACAATGATGAAAAGACAAGATCAGTTGATTCAGAATTTGTTTCGGTAGATTGGGCAACTTGGAGCACAGAATAGGGAAGCGGATGGAGTCCAGAATGGAGCAGGACCATCCGGCGTAGCACCTGGATTAGGAGGCACATCCATGGAGAACATAGATCCAATTTCGGAGAGAGAAAGAGGAGCATCTGCACAACCTGGGAGCAGCAGAGGAGTGAATGCTCAGTCAAGGGGGCAGATCCCAGAATTCCCTCGTGGACTCGGGGGGCAGGTCGAAAGCGATGAACAAGTCGCAAACCTCTCACTAACACGGTTAAATCACTTACACATGTACGGGGTTGCGAATGGTCCTTAGGCATGCTCTGAGTTGGCTAAGCTTCTTACACATGTACGGGGTCACGAACGGTCCTTAGGCATGCTCTGAGATGGCTAAGCTACTTACACATGTACGGGGTCGCAAACGGTCCTAAAGAATGCTCTAGAATGACAGTAAATCACCTTGGCAAACGATCCAGGAACTCACCCGAACGTGAACCTGGCATCGATAATACTAAGCCCCCCCGGGCACACTCATTCGCCTCGAACGGCACCCGACCTCGAATGGTCACAACTCGCCTCGAACGGCACCCGACCTCGAACGGTCACAACTCGCCTCGAACGGCACCCGACCTCGAACGGTCACAACTCGCCTCGAACGGCACCCGACCTCGAACGGTCACAACTCGCCTCGAACGGCACCCGACCTCGAACGGTCACAACTCGCCACGAACGGCACCCGACCTCGAACTGTCACAACTCGCCTCGAACGGAACCCGACCTCGAACGGTCACAACTCGCCTCGAACGGCACCCGACCTCGAACGGTCACAAGTCGCCTCGAACAGCACCCGACCTCGAACGGTCACAACTCGCCACGAACGGCACAACTCGCCCCGAACGGCACAACTCACCTCACCTCAAGTGGCTCGATCACGAACGGTCGTCATTTGAGGTCCGCCACTTTACCGCACAAGGTCGCACTTCACCTCAAATGGCTCGATCCCGAACGATCGTCATTTGAAGTTAGGCGCTTGACCATGAACGGTCGCACTTCATCTCAAATATCTCGATCCCGAACGATCGTCATTTGAGGTCACAATAAAACTGTAAATTCCTTTGTAGGACATCAACAGGATATGAACATCCAGCTCATGGCATTACAATACACGCCTTCCTATCACAAGGCTTGTTTTGGGGGGCAAAGTGTTATCCCATTTTTGGGTCAAAACTTGAATATCAACAAATTGGCAAGGAATGATGGAGATCAGTTGGAATCAAGGCTACGATCGATATCGTCAAAATTTGGTTGAGCTCCGATCGGGACGAAATTGATTGGAAATGATGATAAGAACTAGGAAAGGCTATGTTTTAAATTTCAGGTTAATCGAAGTTCGTATGAAGGAGATATAACCAAGCTACTCCTCTACCATCTCAACTTCCATCCTCCTGCCGAACCAAGCATAGCCGGACCGGAGTGCCACCGAACCATCTCCACTTCCCTTCCTAGCCGAACCAACTCCACTTCCATGTACTACCGAACCAGAGTGCAGCCGAACCAGAGCATATTCCAACCCTCAACTACCGAACCAACCCACGCTCCACACACTACCGGTCCAATCAACATTCCACCCACCGCCGAACCAAGGTGTTGCCGAACCAACGTTTCCAGGCCAGATTGCATCAGCCTAGGCCCACCAGCAGCTAGATACATCCAGAACCCCTACCCCCAGCCTCACTCTATAAATAGAGGGGTAGGGGTACAACAATGGAAAAAAAGTTGAAGAGCTCAAATACGGATAAAACTTTCAAACAACTTTCAGTTACTTGTAATCAAAGCTTTATACTTGTAATCTGAGGAGAAAAGGAGAATAACATATAAAGTGGACGTAGGCACGTTCTGGCCGAACCACTATAAATCTGTGTGTATTTTACAGTTTAGTCCCTGCTTTTTATATATTTGCATAAATCACCCAAATCACTAAAAACAACGTAAAATCAACTAACTCATACGACTTGGAGGTGCTTGCTCATTTCTTATGCAAACATTTTTGGGTTATTTGCTGAGATCTATGATTTGTGTTTGAATATTGCTGAGTTGTATTCATACACTGGCGCTTTCACGGTATTTGGGGTTTGTGGCCAATTTTGGCGCAAACAATGTGTAACCCAATAAAAATGAAAATTTTGAATTAAAAAAGTTGAAAAATACAATTTTTACTATATTTAAGCAAGTAAATATTGGGTTTTTGAAAAAATAAGTGGTATGAAATTTAAATTGGGTTTATATGATGTAAATTTTGTTAAATATGAAATTCTTTTTAAAGAATTATAGAGAATGTATAGCTCTCTAGTTTGTTTGTAGGTAAAAATGATTTTAAATATAAAAACCAAAAGTGTGTTAAGTATCAAAAACTTAGGTTACAACATTTATTGTTGTAATAAACGTTTTCAGTAAAGAAAAAGGAAGAATAGACTATGACACTATTGTTATAGTATGTGACTCCCAAAAGTAAATATTTTTACATAGAATATGAGATTTATTAAAATTTATTTTAGTTGAATCCATATATTAGTATTTTTGGATTGTAGTAACGGTGTTTTACACAACATCTGTTTTGACCCAAATGAGTTTTGGATATAATTTCTAAAGTGATTTGTATGTACCCTTATTATTTAAATAAGCACATGAAAATATTTTCTAGTTATAAAGAAGTATTAAAAATAAGTTCTTTCGAAATATAATATACGATAAATTAATGGATTAAGTAGGAAATATCTAATGGAAGTAAATATAGAGTAAACACACCTTAATCTGTTGGAATGAAATGAATAATGATATAATTTTCTATTAATCACAAATGAAGATGTTTTGTGCAAGCTATAATAATACGTGAAAGAGATGTACAAGGTATGGAAAGCACCATATTTTGTATAGCCTATTTCGATAAAACATAAAATAAATTCCTTATAATTTCACATAAACATGAAATCCCCCTTTAAAGGATTCATAGAAGGTTTTAGCATTAATGGTTTCTCATAAGAGAAAGTAATTCCAATACAGTAAGGTATAAAACCATTAAGTGTAGTAAATTAGTGACTCCTTCAAGGTTATGTAATTGGAAGAGTAGGAAAGTTAAGAAATTTTTGATAAAATAATTGTTCTTATTTACCCCAATTTTAGTAAATTTGAAAATCTATAAAAAAAAATGAATATTTTAAAACATGTGAGGACATTATTTTTAAAGTCAAGGAAAAAGAAAAATGTTTTATGAATAAGCAGGACATGTTTAAAAAATTTGGTTTGGTGGATAGTAAATAAGTTTTTGAAAAGATAAAATTTAGAAGTTTTAATTTTTGAAGAAAATTTGATAATTATCAAACCAAATTTGACTTTTAAATATAGAGTAGATAGGAATCATTTCCAAGGTGTAACGGGAAAAGTATAAGGTTGTAGCAGTAATTACTCTTAGTAATAATAAAACTTCCCATAAGGTGTATGGGACACTAATGAAAACCTAGAAATGTTGCTTCATGTGTGCAGACTATAGTAGAATAGTGAAATGATATTAGTAAGATGATAAGACACACATGGTTGGGATAGGTAGACCTTAGTTGGGAAAAAATAAATAGTAAAGAGAAAATTTCTCCAAGCTTAGTTGTCTTTTTAGATAGAGATTGCATAGATTGAAACCCTTATGCATTGCAGTAAATGAGACTTAGTTATTCCTTCTAAGCATGGAATAGAAGAGATGAATTGATCTGATTCATCATGAGTAATACAGCGTAAGTTGATAACAAGTATTAGGCGGTAGGAGGAGCATAAGAGTTAATTGGATTCCTAGAGTAGGACCTTTCTGTGTCAAAATGGACATGGTCCTAGTCCTCCTTGCCCTAGATGATAGTTCTGTTTAGTTGCTGTATAAAAAAAAGAGTAAAACCAAAATACGATAACTAAAAGGAAAACAACAAATTCAATGAAAGCGACAGAAACGTCAATAGAAAATTTTTAAAAAGATATATTTTCTTATATAGACTGTGCTTTGGGAA
Source organism: Allium cepa (assembly GCA_030765085.1). NCBI lineage: Eukaryota > Viridiplantae > Streptophyta > Magnoliopsida > Asparagales > Amaryllidaceae > Allium > Allium cepa. Next base: position 685,669,465 of record CM060938.1, read on the forward strand.
GTAAATTTTTTTTTAGAATAGTAGCCTAAATCCCAAGTACGGAGGAAGATGTGCGCAAAAGAAAATTGGAGAAATATGAAGTTTTCCATTTTCCACCTTCTTTATCACATAAGAAATTGAATTTGGAAAATTATAATTTTCTAAAATTCGAAAATTAAAAGTTGTGTGGTAGGTTTGGACATAAAAATTTGTCGAACTATGCTCCTATTTAGTAGGAGTGTGGGAAAAATTGAATGAAAAATGTTTTGAATTTTCAAAAGATTGCATTCATTTAGAAATTGCAAGTACATTTTGGATGTGTGCATCATGTTTTAAAAGGAATTTATAAAAGAAAAAGCATTCATATAGGAGGTACCACATAGAAATTCTTATAAATGCATATTTTATGATGTATTGCACTTTGCACTATGCACGGATTGTTGCAAAATTGGATGTACACAAAACATATGTGACTAATACGAGAAATTACATAATTTGACCCATACCAAATTTCGAGGACGAAATTTCCTAAGAGGGGAGAATGTAACACCCCGCATTAAATTGTAATTATATAAGCAAATAATTCAATTAAATTATATACGTTTGAAATTTTAAAAAAAGAAATGTTTGTAAACGGGGCAACTAATTAATATTATTTGGAATACATATGTATTTCTGTAACAAATAAATTAGAGAGAGAAATTGTATAAAATCAATTAATAGGGAAGATTAATTGACGATGTTAGTTTAAAAGGAATTAATATTCAATTAATTAGTAGAGGTGATTAATTGACAGGAACTGAAACACACAACGCCCCTTAATATACTCCAAAAGGACACATTAAAAGGCGGGGTGCGTTGTAGGTATAACTAAAGCTAACAGAGACTAAGATTCAAAAGACAAAAATAGATAAAAACAAATAAGTTAAAATAATAACTTAATTAATACAAAACTTCATAATTTCTTCATAAATAAGTCAAATACAAAATACCACATACATGTCTAAAATTCCAATATTTCTCATGAAACAAAATCTCAAAATCTCAAAAATCAGAGTACATAATATCCCTCATAATAAGCCAGTACATAGAAAGAACTAAAGCTGAAATAAAAGAAATACATAGAAGAAATCTCACCCAAGAAAACTCCAAGCAACAGCAATGTACCGTCTTCTCCCTTTATTTCCTATGTGGGGGAGAAAAGCGAAAAAAAAGGAGTGGGTCTGACTAAAAATCTGGTGAATGATAATAATTACTAGAGTCTTTAAGAAAGATAAAAGTAATAGACTCTACAACAGTTTTAGCACAAATAAGGATAACAAAGGAAATAGGAAAGAGATAAACTGGAAATAAGTATGATTAAATATTGCTCAATTTATAAGATAGTTTAACTTTGATTGTTTGCACTTATCCTTGATTTCTGCTTTGATTAAACTGGATTCTTAATCCTGTAATTAGGATGTAACCCTAATTCTACCCTTTTTGATCGGTCTGCTACTCCATAGACCTTACTGCGGACCAGATGCTCCTGCATAGCAACCAATGGTATCTACGAAAAATGCACAAAGCACCCACTATGGATCTGGATGACATATAGCTCCCTACATAGAAGGCAATTGGTGTCTACGACAAACACCCATACTAAGCGCTTGGAACTTATAGCGATTACTTAGCACCAGAATGGAACTCGCATGCGTAACTGCCACCACGCTCATGTTACCTTTTTTCCACTTATTGGGTCTTCTTATTTCCTCGAACTCAAACATAAGCGTGACCATCATCCCACTTTAGGCTAACGTGAGATCACCGTGTCTCTATAGAATCTATAGGGGAAATGTTGTAGGTACTGGCCTATCATATAAACAATGTCTAGTTGCACCTCTTATCCAAATCCCCCATGATTTGGACTTCTATTTGACCAATTACAACCATTCTTATCGTAAGCGTGGCCTTATCTCACTTCAGGCTAATGTGAGACACAGTTTTGTATAGTAAGGAATGTTATATGGTAGAAGTTCCACTTTCATCTTTGCTTATAAACTTAGATAAATTATTTAAATAAGCCTTTACAATTTATCCCTACTATCTTTGCTTATTAATTTATTATAAGTCTTAAAATAAGCTTCGTTCTGTTCTATTTATTATTATAACCTATGTTATAATCATGCTTATTATTTAACCCAAGGTGTAAGTGTGAAAATAAGCTTCTTTCTTTTTATATTCTTTTTAGTTATAATTCAAAGTTATAACTAAGCCAATTAATTAGTCTAATTCTAATCATAATTAGGCATAATTTCAGTCCAATTCCATATATATTATAGTCTAATTCCATTATTTATTACAGTCTTCATAATTTACATCTTATTTTCTTCACTCAATATTCTTACTTATATAATCCATATTCACGTTTAATTCTCATCCATAAGCGAAGAAAAGAAGAACGAAGAGAATAGACGCTTGCATAAAATCCAAAACGTTGAAAATGATGTAAATGAGAAATAAATAACTGTATATAGACTTAAATGCTGTATATAAACTGTAAGTAAATAAAAACTATGATTTACAATAATAAATTATAATTAACTGAAAAAGAATTACTAAAAGGGAATAGACTGACAAATAGGTCAAAAAATGATAAAAATACTATTCCAAAATCGTAGTAGAACTACGATTATTGGAAACACTTTTATTTTAAACCACTTAAAGAAATCATAAAATAATTACAATCACTCACTTCCGGTCCTAAGCCCTTCCTTTGGTCTTCCTAGATCCACTTGGAGTTGTAAAATAATTTAATTTATAACGATTTTCTCCTTTGGAAAAACTATTCCATTTAGGGCCTTCCTCGAAAGGTGAACCCAATTGGAGAAAACCTAGAATGAGAAAAAGTATTAGGTCTAGGGGCCTATTTATAGGGGTAGAAGTGGATCTCGGACCGTTGGATTTGGGGATTGAATCGGATGCAACCATGTCATAGCCTGAATAGGAGCCATTAGATGCAAAAATAGATGGACCGGATTGGTCAGAAGAATGCAAAATACGTCAGTTTGAGGCTCTGGAATGTTCGAACGAACGAACGAACGTTCATTTGTTTATAAATAGCAGAGGCGGGACGACCAGGCGGTCGACCGCTTGGTGCCCAGGTCGACTGGCCGGTCGACCTACCTTTATATATATTTTCTTCTTCATCTTCGTTTTCTGCTTATTTTGTTTATTTTATAACATGGTCATATTAGCTCAGATTTTGACATTCTATATATGGAAATTGACCAAAAAATTACCATGGACACAGTGGTGCAACTTTTGTGGCTTAATTTTGATAATTTCAGAAAGTTATTTTATTATATAATTAATTAACGAATTAATTATTATGGATTAAATTTTGGGTTCTTACATTCTCCCCTCCTTAAGGGATTTCGTTCCAGAAATCTCTAAGGATAAAAGAATGTGCCAAATGTTTTCATCCAATTCTACAACCAACTACTCAATCATCAACCATTCATCCATTGAACTTAAGTTTTTCTAATGCACTTATGATAATTTTGCAATTAGTGTAGTGTAAATGACCCTAACTAATGCAAAAGATTAGGTGGTCCACGGGTTCAGTCGACCTCCTTTTGTGAAATCATGTTCGTGCCATGTATCCAAATGAATGCAAAAATTCCAAATGATAACTTTAGTTCTATATGCATGCTACAACCATCATCCAAATGCACCATCATGTGATAAATATCAATTTATGGCAACAGTGGAAATAAAGTAAAAATGCGCAAACATCCATACGCATATGCTCTAGTGTCCTAATTAGGCTGATCCCTAAGGAATAATAGTGCCTAGTGTACATATATGCGTCCATAGCATCCACTAGCAAACACTTGCAACCACTAGCATACATCATTAATAACATGTTCTATTAACATGTTTACATCAAATCCTACCATCCATAGGTTAAATCTTAAGTTCTACCCACCCAAAGAATAATAAAGGAAAGAGCTTATTCAAATCTAAAGATGGAAAAAAATTATAAAACTTACTATCAAAAAGGCGAGGTAGGAAGTACGAATCTTCTCTTCTACTTCCCAAGTGGCGTCTGCATCATTATCTCCCCATTGCACCCTCACCAGTGAAACCTCTTTATTCCTTAGTCACTTGATATCTCTTCCAATAATCTTCGTGGGGATACGCCAGACAAAAGCTTCCCTTCCTACCTCCACCTCCTCTAACTGACTGGTCTCTTCAACTTCTTCCAAGTCATGTAAGCACTTTTGCAAGTGCGAAACATGAAAAACGTCGTGCGCTCCTACAAGCCAATCAGGTAGCTTCACTTTGTAAGCCATATTCCCAACTCTCTCTATGATAGGGTGGTCCAAAAAATATAGGGGTTAACTTTCCATTTGATCTGAACCATACCTCTTTACTAAGTCGGGAAACATTGATAAAAACTAAGTCTCCATCCTCAAACTTTAATCTCTCCTCCGCTTATCTGCATAAGACTTTTGCCTATCTTGAGCTGTCTTCATCCTCCGCCCAATCAAATCCACCCTCTTAGATGTCTCTCTGACCATATTGGGCCTAAGTAATAACTTCTCCCTAGACTCAACCCAATATGATGGGGACTTGCATGGTCTCCCATATAAAGCCTCTAACGGTGCCATCCCTATGCTTGTGTGATAAATATTACTATAGGAAAACTTAACTAATGGAAGATGCACCTCCCAAGAAACTCCAAAGTCCAAAATACACATCCGTAACAAATCCTCAAGCACCCTGTTTACCCACTCCATTTGGCCATCCGTATGGGGTTGATAGGCCGTACTCAACCTAAGTTGCGTCCTTAGTGCCTCTTGTAAGCTTCTCTAAAACTCACTAGCGAAAATAGGATCTCTATCGCTAACGATGCTAGAAGGAAATCCGTGTAGACAGACTTCTCTCGAATATACAAGGATGCCAAATATGAAGCCGTACGCTTACTTTTAACTGGGATGAAGTGGGCACTCTTGGTCAATCTATCAGCAATCACCCAAATGATAGTATTCCCTTTCCTAGAATGGGGTAAACCATCAATGAAATCCATAGAAATACTATCCCACTTCCACTCCGGCACATCTAAGGACAGAAGTAATCCACCAGGCTTCTGTTGCTCTACTTTTACCCTTTGGCATATGAGACACTTATCTATGAATTACGCCACATCCTTCTCCGTACCACACCAATAGAACATCCTCTTCAAATCCCAATATATTTTGTCACCACCCGGATGAATAGTCATACGGGAATGGTGTGCCACCTCCAAAACTGCTCTCAACAAGTCACTTGCGCATGGAACAGAAAGCCTCCCATTTCTCTTGAGCCACCCTTTTTTATAAATGGAATAGCATTGAATACATCTTGAGACCTCTCCTCGACTAATCCTATCCATAATTTCCATGAGCTCGAATCCTCCTGCTGCCTCGAGCCAATCTGATCCATAAGGGTAGGCCTCACCTCTAATGTCGCCAACAACTGAGAGTAATGTCCGTAGAGGGCCTAAAATCAAAATTAGAAATAAAGTCCAAGCTCCCCCACTCTACAAACAAAGGACTAAGGGTTGCTTTCTTTCAACTCAATGCATCCGCAACCACATTACCCTTGCCAGCGGTATAAGCTATCTCAGAATCATACGAGGCTAAAAACTCCATCAACCTCTGTTGCCTTAAGTTCAAGTCCTTCTACGAGAATAGATGCTTGAATGACTTATAGTCGGTAAAAAGCTCAAACCTCTCTGCAAGTAAATAGTGGCTCCAAGACTTGAGCGCAAAAACTATGGTAGCCAACTCCAAATTGTGGGTAGGGTAGTTTTCTCTTGCATCCTCAACTGCCTACTACCATAATACACTACCCTCCCTTCTTACATCAACACTACTCCTAGACCCGTTCCTCATTCATCAGTGTGTACAATGAAAGGCTTAGCTTCGTTGGGTAAAACTAACATTGGTGCACTAGTAAGGGCTCTCTTAAGCTTCATGAAGGAATCCTCACAATCCACGTCCCACATGAAAGCTTTATTCTTCTTAGTAAGGCGTGTGAATGGCGCTAAAATCTCAGCAAAGTCTCTAATGAACTTCCTATAGTAGCCAGCCAATCCTAGAAAACTCCTAACCACGGTAACGTTCTTGTGGGCCTTTCAATCTTTCACCTCAATAACCTTGGCTGGGTCAACAGCCAAACCTTCCATCAAGACTACGTGCCCCAAGAAACAAACTTCCTCTCTCCAAATTACACTTCGAAAACTCACCTCTCAAATGATGACTACGAAGTGTGCTAAGAACCACTTCCAAATGAATAACATGCTCCTACATATTCTTGGAAAATACCAAGATATCATCCATAATACCACCACAAACTTATTTAGGACATCCCTAATGACGTGGCTCATTAAATCAACAAAATAGGATGGAGCATTGGTTAGCCCAAAAGGCATAACCAACCACTTGAAGAATCCATCCGGTATCCTAAAGGCAACCTTGTCTATGCTGTCATCAGTGACTCTAAGCTGATGGAATCCTGTGGCTAAATCAAGTTGAGAGAAAACCGAAGAACCTACCAACTGGTCAAATAAATCATCAATCCAAAGGAGTGGATACCGGTTCCTTTTAGTGAGCTTAATTAATTCTCTATAATCCACACAGAGTCAGAGAGAACCATCTGCTTTAATGGTGAAGACGACTGGTGCTCCCCACTCTGATATACTCCTTCTTTTGAATCCCTTCTCCAAAAGCTCACAAATCTGTTTGCTCAATTCTTTCCTCTTCCTAGGTTCCGTGTGCCTCACAGGTAACGCTACTAGCTTAACATTCTCGATCAAATAAATCCAAAAGTCAATCTCTCTCTTAGAGGGTAATTCCCTAACCTCCTTAAATATGTCTGCAAAAATCTCTAATGACAGGAACCGAATGAAACCCTGACGAAGATGAATCGAGGGAATAGAGATAGCTCAACATGAATGACCCTTGCAGGTCCCAAGATACCTCTAGAGTCCGACCACCACAGTTCTCAAGTCTGACGACTCTCCTCTCGCAGTCTAAGATAGCTCTGTATGTGGATAGCCAATCCATCCCTAAGATAATCCCATACCCCGAGAATCCCAAAACATAGGAGTTGGAGTGAAATTCTACACCTAGGATAAAGATTTTCAAACCCCTACAAACCATAGATAAGTGTGTCGATACTCCTATGAGGTTTGAAACAATAATAGGTTCTACTACTAATGATATGTCCAAGTGCAAACAATCTACTGGAGAACTAGAGATAAAACAGTGTGATGATCCAGAATCAAATAAAGTTCGAATGGGAAAATAAGGTATAGAAATCAAATTTTCAGTTGTAACTTTCCTAACTCTATCTAGAATGCTACTAGAAGGTGTTGCGCCTAATTCCTGAATCTGCGCAACTGGCATACTCGCTCCCCGACCAACTCTCTGGGGACAACTCTTACTCATATGACCGGGATACTCGCAAACATAGCACTTACCCTTCATCTTATCCTTCCTGCAATCCTTGGCCATATGTCAAATGTTCCCACAACTATGGCACTTTAATCCCTTCTTAATCTGCTTCTAAGGACCATCACCTTTCTTCTCTTATTCTTTTCCCACCACTTCTTCTTTGAACCTTCTAACTTAACCTCCTCTTTAGACTCTTCTTCCTTGACTGTATCCATTATGGGTTCCATCTCGACCAAAGACTCATAAGTATCTCCCATCGGTACATGAGTCAATAATAATCCCTGAAGGGGTTGATTCAATCCCTTCGTGATCTTCGTATCTTTCTTATGCGGTGTGTTCACAAAATCCATACCTAACCATGACAGCACATCGAATTGGTTGATGTATTCCTTAATAGACAAACTTCCTTACTTCAAATTGATAAACTTCTCCAACTGAACACTCTCTTCTTCCTAAGATAGAATCTTCATATCGAATCGCTCCCAAAATCCATCCCAAGTAATATTCCTTCCCTATAACTCGATCACCTCCTACCAATAAGAAGCCTCCTCCTTCAGCAGCTAAGCGGCTAGCTGAACTCGCTGCTGATCATCCAATCCCAAAAGACCAAAATTCCTCTCTGTGTCCCTAAGCCATGCTCTCGCCTCTACAACAGTCTCCTTCCAGAAAAGTCTTTCGCCCAAACTTGCAAAATCTTTACAAAGCTTAGAGAAATTGACGGCGGTAGGTGGGTTGATATGATTCCTACCCATTGGTGCATGATTGGGCGCAGGCCCATGCACCTCTAGGGTCCTGGCTTATAAGTACCTATGAAACCAGGCTGGGATTAGAATGCCCATGGGAAGGTTCAGGGCATCAGCCATTCTACGAAAAGAAAAGGATAATTTAGGAAAGAGCCAAAGGGAGATTGAACTGGTCTTATGAGGGGATTTTTATAAAAACTCTTTTATACTTAAAACCATTTCAAAAAGTTCCTTCCTAAAAAATACTTTTAAAACAATTTATTTTAAAAAATACTTTACTTTTTTTGGAATCATGTAACCTTAGGCTCTGATAACAAATAAAACACCCTACACCCCTTAATATACCCTAAAAGGACATATTAAAATTTGTGGTGCGTTGTAGGTATAGATAAGGCTAACAGAGACTAAGATTCACAAGACAAAAATAGATAAAAACAGCGAAAAATTAAAATAATGACTCAGTTAAAAAAAAATTCATAATTGCTTCATAAATAAGTCAAATACCAACTACCACATTTATGTCTAAAAATCCAATATATCTCATGAAACAAAAACTCATAGTGTCAAAAATGAAAGTATATAATATCCCACATAATAAGCCAGTACATAAAAAGAACTAAAGTTGAAATAAAAGAAAATACACAGTAGAAATCTCCTCTAAGAAAACTCCAAGCAACATCAATCTACGAACTTCTCCCTTTATTGCCTACGGGGGAAAAAAGGGAAAAATAGAGGAGTGGGTTAGACTAAAAGTCCGGGGAATGATAGTAATTACTAGAATCTTTAAGCAAGATAAAAGAAATAGACTCTACAATAGTACTAGCATAAATATGGATAACAAAGGAAATAGGAATGAGATAAACTGGATATAAGCACGATTAAATATTGTTCAATTTATTAGATAGGTTAACTTTGATTGCTTGCACTTGTCCATGATTTCTTCTTTGATTAAGCTGAGTTCCTAATCCTGTAATTAGAATGTAATCCTAATTCTACCCTTTTTGATAAGCTTGCTACTCCATAGACCTTACTATGGACCAGATGCGATATAACTCCCTACATAACAACCAATGGTATCTATGAAAGATGCACAAAGCACCCACTGTTGATCCGGACGACATATGTAGCTCTCTACGTAGAAGGCAATGGTGTCTACGAAAGACACCCATACAAAGCACTTGGAATTCATAGCAATTACAGAGCACCAGAATGAAGGTGGCATGCGTAACTGCCACCGTGGCCATGCTACTTTTGCTCCACCTATTGGGTCTTCTTATTACCTCGAACTCCATCATAAGCGTGCCCTTCATCCCACTTCAGGCTAACGTGAGATCTCTCCCTAGAATCTTTAGGGGAAATGTTGTAGGTACTGGCTCATCATCCAAACAATGTCTAGTTGTGCCCCTTATCCAAATATCCCATGATTTGGACTTCTATTTGACCAATTACTACCATTCTTATGGTAAGTGTGCCCTCATCTCACTTCAGACTAATGTGAGACACCATTTAGTCTAATAGGGAATGCTATATGGTACAGGTTCTACTTTCATCTTTGCTTATTAACTTAGATAAATTATTTAAATAAGCCTTTACAATTTATCCCTACTATCTTTGCTTATTAATTTATCACAAGTCTTAAAATAAGCCTCGTTCTATTCTATTTCTTATGATAACCTATGTTATAATCATGCTTATTACTTAACCCAATGTTTAAGTGTGAAAATAAGCTTCTTTTATCATATACTCTATTTAATAATAATTCTAAGTTATAACTAAGCCAATTTATTAGTCCAATTCTATTCATAATTAGGTATAATTTCAGTCCAATTCCATTAATATTACAGTCCAATTCCATTATTTATTATAGTCTTCATAATTTACATCTTATTTTCTTCATTCAATAATCTTACTTATATGATACATAGTCGCGTTTAATTCATTCTAATCCATACGCGAAGAAAAGGAGAAAGAAGAGAACATACGCTTGCATAAAATCCAAAATGTCGAAAAAGATGTAAATAAGAAATAAATAACGGTAAATAAACTTAAATACTGTAAATAAATAAAAAGCTATACTTAACAGTAATAAATTATAATTAACTGAAAAAATAACTAAAAGGGAATAGACTGAAAAATAGATCTAAAACCGATAAAAAAGCAATTCCAAAGTCATAGTAAAACTACTATTATTGGAAACCCTATTATTTTAAACTACATAAAGAAATCTTAAAATAATTATAATCACTCACCACCAGTCCTAGGCACTTCCTTTGGTCTTTCCCGATCCACTTAGAGTTGTAAAATAATTTAATTTTAACGATTTTCTCCTTTGGGAAAATTATTCTATTTTGGGTCCTTCCTAGAAAGGTGAACCCAATTGGAGAAAACCTAAAATGAGAAAAAGTGTTAGGTCTAGGTGTCTACTTATAGGGGTAGAAGTGGATCTCAGACCATTGGATTAGGGGTTTGAATAGGATACAAGCACATCACAGGCTAAATAGAAGCCATTAGATGCAAAAATAGATGGTCTGGAATGGTTAGAAGAATGCAAAACACGTTAGTTTGAGGCTTTGGAACATTCAAACAAACGAACATCCGTTTGTTCAGAAATAGAAAAAGCGGGTCGACTAGGCGGTCGACCACCTGTTGCCAGGTCGACCGGCCGGTCTACCTGCCTTTATATATATATTCTTCTTCTTCGATTTCTGCTTATTTTGTTTATTTTACAACTTGGTCATATTAGCTTAGATTTTGACATTCTATATATGGAAATTGACTAGAAAATTACCGCGGACACAATGGTTCAACTTCTGCGGCTTAATTCTGATAATTTCACAAAGTTATTTTATTATCTAATTAATTAAAGAATGAATTATTATGGGTTAAATTATGGGTTGTTACAAGAACTGACAAGAAAGGGAACATATATTGTAGCTACTAATTGATATGATTAGAAACATATATGTTAGTGCAAGAGAATAAAATGGAGGAAAAGTAATTTATGTAAGTAATCAATTGTTAATTAATAAACATGGAGATTTATGGTAACATATATAATTAAGATTGTGATTCAAAATTCAATTGTAGAATATACGCATGCAAAAATTATGGGAATAAAATAAATTAATATGCATATAAGTGACTAATTAATATGATGTTGATTGGCATATTAATTTGGTAGGAAATCACAGTAGAGGCGAGGATAAATTGGATAGTAAATTTGTAGCGACCCAACTTTCTAACACCAGAAAGACGCATCACTATTTAAGAAAGAAAGGGATAGAAGAAGAAAAGAAAGAGAAGAAAGAACAACAACACATCAGAATCTCACAGCGGAACGAATGAAATATAATATGTAACATATACATAGTATCATATACATCAGAGTACACAACTATACATCTCGATTTAGATCGTTATAACATTTCTGTCTAATACAATACAAGAACATCATACAGAATAACAACACAGCGGAAACTCTATCTATGTATCTACACGCTGAAGCCTCCTGCTCCAAAGCTCCTCCAAAATTCGTCAAGAGATAACCTGAATCACTTGACTACTCATACATAATATGAGTACCCAAGAGTTTAATAAAACATAAAATAAACACCCGGGTCAGACAGGGGTCTGGTGTGATTAAACGGTTTAAGATTGCTTAACTTTAGAAAATCCTTTGAAAAGAAAAGGTATCACGCAAGACTTTCCACACATAAACATGGAAAAAGTTTTTACCTTACACTAACCAAAACATTTGATAGGAAATCCAGTGATATTATAATAGTGTCTAGGATTTTCAAGAAAATAAGAAATAGCTGAAATTGTTACATTATTAAATTCCAGCTACTAGCCACAAAAGTGGGTAATACAAACAAAACCGTTGGGTCTCATAGGGAAAATGGGTTTCCATCAATGGCAGGGCTACTGGGGTACCGCCCGTCACAGTACGTGGCCTAGATAACCGTACCGAGGAGCCACCCTAACTCCCCTGCAACACAAGGCCGGGATCATTCCTCACTGAATAGTCCCGAACAAGACAACCCCGCAGTTGGCTGCAGATCCAACTGCCTACACAGCCGAAGTAAAAAGGGACTTCTAGACAGGGGAAAATCTTGTCCTGAAATGGGCATGACTCACCTAGCCTTGCTGCACCTCCCCTGTTTTAGCCATTCCCGGTTGATGAGGCTTAAGGCTGCGATTACCTTTATAGGAAACATTTATCTTAGAATGCTCATTGTCCGCTTGACGATGTTCTAAAAGCATTCAATCCATACAAGTCCATTCCGGGTTCGAACGGAACCGAAGGCACTATCTCGTTGCACTCATTTTGGAATCACCCTCAGAGTCAATGACCATAGCCCTTGCACTCTGAATCATCATCTCGAACCTGTAAGTACTATCTCCGTCAAACTCATCATGGAATCACCCCCAGAGTTATACTGACGAATAGTTCTTACACCTCGAGTCTTCACTTGCACTCGACTTGGATTCACGACCTAACGTTTATTTTGGATCGATGTGGTTTTCGGATATCCAAATATAGAAACCCGATCCCGGTCTCACCGAATCCAAACGCCATTTTAATGTCCAAGTTGTACTTAAGGGTTTTAAATAGCATATTCAGAATATCACTTAACATAAATGGATGATTCGTAACACACAAATAGATAATTCACTATTGTCGCATTCATCCATACATATCACAAAGCAGCATATATATCACATCTCAGATATATCACATTCATATCAACATATCAACCAATGACATATAATATCAACCAATATCATTAACTCATCCAATAATATTTATCAACCAATCATTAATCATTCATAAACAAGTTTGATCCAAACTTAATTAATTTAATTGATCTTTAATTAAATTAATCCTTGTTTAATCACTTGGATTATTATCAATCCAGCTTACATATTAATTAATTAATTAATTACAAATTAATTAACTAAACAACACTTAATTATCTACTTTAATTAATCATCCTTGATTAATTATTACTTAATTACTTTAAGTAATTATTTCTTAAGTACAGTATTAATTAATCATCTTGGTTAATTACTTCTTAATTAAACCAAGTAATTATCTCTTAATTACCTTTTTAAATTAATCAACCTTGATTAATTATTCTTTAATTACCCTGTTAATTATTTCTCAATTGTCCTTTATAATTAATCACACCTGATTAATCACTTTTTAATTAAATATTATTGATTAATTACTTTTAATTAATCACATTTAATTAATTACTTTTAATTAATCACCTTTGATTAATTACTTTTTAATTACATTTAGTAATTAAAACTTAGTTATAGATTAATTACTTTTAATTATTAATTCTTTATTTCCATTAATTAGTGATTACTTCATAATTTAATTTATTCTTAATTAATTACTTTAACAAGTAATTAATTACTTAATTAATTACTCTTAATCCTTTTATTAATTAACCATTAATTAAATAATTTAAACCTTTAATTAATTATATTAATTAATTCGTTAATTAATAAAACAAGTGATTAACTCTCAATCACTTCCACCTTAATTACTTTCATAAATTAATTAACCTCTAATTATTTTGTTCAATAATTATTCTTTACTTAATTACCTCCAGTAATTAATCACTTAATTACTTCACCAAGTAATTATACTTAATTAACTCCAAAGTGATTATCTTTAATTAATCACTAATTAATTACTTAGTTAATTATTTAATTAATCATTTAAATTGATTAAATGATTCTTTAACTTCTTATATTATAAAGATTCTTAATTAAGATACCATTATCTTAATTAAATCATTTATATTAACTAAAATACTTTAATTATTAAATAAAAATCTGAACTATCTTAATTATTTCACAAATTTATTTATCTTTAATTAATTCAAATTCTAAATTACTTAAGATAATCTTTATCATAATTGATTACAAAATTCTAAATCATTAAACTTTATTTAAAATAAAATATAACATTTTAGAAATCAATTTATAATTAAACACATTTTAAATTGAAATTTTAAATCTTTAAAACCTTTCCAAAGTTATTTAATAAAATTTAATACAAACTTTATTTCAAAATCCACTTATTTTATTTTAAAATTTCATATTAAAATATATAAACTTGTTTAAAACTTTAACTTGAAACAAATTTAGTTTTAAAAATAAACTTGTTTAACTTTTGGTTTTAAAACTTGAGTTATCTACTAAAATCATATTCTCTTTGTTCAAAGCTTTTTAAGTCATAACAGTTAAATACTAGAACCCATCTCAACATAAACCCGAGCTATCCACTACGCAAACCCTAGCAAAACCCACGTTTACCCCGAGTCTCTCCAACCCCTTCCCTCAATCTTGCTTCGAGCCAAAACAACACGAACCCGCGGCAATCTTCGAGCTCAATCCATCTTCTCCCACAACCCACCGCTGAAGCACGAAACTGTGCATGTTAACGTGCACATCGCCACCGGTTGACGGCGAATTCCACGTCGGCCTCCTCTAAGTCGCACCCGACCCCTATAACTCAACGCACAACCCAGAAATTTTGATTTGATCGAGCATCAAAATATGACTATCGAACCCAAACTGTTCGAAACCACCATCACCAAAAACCACCCCTCCACGGCAACACCAAACTCGAGAAGACCCACCATCACTACCGAAGCGACATCACAACCTCCCAACCCCACGGCAACACTCGCGATCCTCTCCGGTAGCCTCTCGATGTCGCGAAGACACGATGAACCACGATGATATAAACAAGGTATAAAAACCTACATCATGAATTATCGGCCACTTCATTCAATAATAAATCACCAAACTAATTTTCTGATAATCAACAACATTCCTTCAACCTCGATGATCAACGTCGACACCAAGATTGCCGTCGCTCGCTGTTAATTGACCAAAATATGCAAATCAATCAAACTCCAAATTCACACTAAATACTATCCTAAAAATTATGAATCAACTATTAAAATTCGTAATTTAGCATCACGAATTAAATTATGCGATCAAAACTTAAATTTGTTTTGATAAATTTTTGACCAAATTTAAAATTTACTGTAATTCTTGAATTCCTGAGCAATTGTTTCATTTTAAGTTCATAAAATTATTTTTAGATGAAAGATTTCATGATTGCAAACAATCTTTGTTTAGAAATTTTAAGCAAATTCAAATTCAACAGGAAGTTATTGATTTTATTAAGGAAATGAATCCTGTTATCATCACACAGGAACTACATTAACACTCAACAGGCATTCAAACATCATATCCATACATGCATCAACTTTCAATTCAAGTATTCATCGACATCATGATATTCATCATACGAACATGAAAGAAATTCAGGTTTTAAACTGTTTTTAAAATCCCATTTACTCACCTCTTGCTTTCAGAAGACAGAGAATGTTTTCCTGGCTTCAGAATTTATCTGCTTGTTGATGAATTCTCTGAATTGTTTAATTCCAGATTGCATGTTGATAAATCCTGAATTGTTTGTTGATTTCAAACTGCTTGATTGCATTAATGTTGAAAACAATTTGTTGCTTGATTGAATTAGAAAACCTGAAGATCTTGCTTTCCAGATCACCTTCTTTTGCTATTTCAGATTTTACAGGTTTCACAAATTTCATTTTTTCTTCAGATCTTTGTTTTGCATTTGTATTCATTTTTGTTGAAGAGAATAAAGGAATTTCTTAGCTGAAAATAAAACTCTTCCTTTCTTTTACGATTTAATTTTAAATTAAATAAAAAGGATTGACATTTGTCATTTTAATGCTTTAAGGACCTTATAAATATGCATATGATTTACAAGTGTCTTAACATACATTAAAAAATTAACAAGTGTTATATAATGTTTAATTCGTATTTACAGAAGTTATTTTATAATGTTTTACTAATGTTATAAATGTTATTTTCTTTTTAATAATTTATTTAAGCTATATACATGTATTTATGTAATATTCATATAATTATAAAATGTGTATACTTATCTTTTAATAAATATTCATATGAATTCAAGTAACTTATATTTTGATCAAATCATATAGCATGTGTTTATAAATTTGAGAAATTAAATTTAACTCCTTATATAAAAAAAATTTAAAACAATCTTATCTTATGATAAAATTAAAATGAAAGAATATTAAACAAATGAACCTTTAGTGTAGATCTTATTTAAAACTCAACGCAAATCATAATATATATATATATATATATATATATATATATATTCATATATATTACAAATTTGAATATAAAGCTTTTATTATATTAAAAATGTTCTATTTACAAGATATATCAATATATATTATAAATAGAAAAATATTTTGATTAGCTTTTGAAAAATAAATCTTACCAATTTTAAATTGCTAAAATAAATATTCCCAAATTAAAATATTATAATTTTCAAAAGAATTAAAATTGCCTATTTTATATTGTTAAGAAAAATGTTAATAAATATTATCAAATTATTATTATCAGCCTTTAAAAGAATTTTAACTTGTCAATTTGTAATGTAAAATTACTAAATCAATTTAATTATTAACAAAGATTATTAAATTGATATTGCTTAAAATTCCGGGTCGTCACATTCCTCTGCCCTTAAAAGAATTTCGTCCTCGAAATTTAAAAGCAAAGATTATTTAATAACCCAGCAAAAGAATTTAAATTTTCAATCAGAAATCAAACACTATCAATCATAGCAACCAATTCAAACAAATAATTTTATTATCCAGACAAAATTCTGAATAGATCTTCCTAATATTATCAAAAGTTTTCCAGGTACCTATACTGGAATATTCGCCCTACAGAATCTTAACTAACTACACTATTATAACCAAGAACTCCCTCATATGATCCTACAAATCTAAACAAGATATCAGACTAATCTCAAAACCAGCCCAACTACCAGATCCTTTAGAACTTCCGATTCTATCACTCGATGAATCATGCACGTATTCCTCAGAGATACGTGGAATACAATGAACTCCAACTATCCGAACTGGCAATTCAATCCTATAGATCAAAATCTAATCTCCAGAGAACACAGGAAAACTCAAAATACCTCCGAAGCTAGCTCTCCAGTTTTACCCTGTCTTATAATTCCTTTGATCAGATAAAACTAAAGAAATATCCAAATTTCAACTTCACATTCCAAATCTCCTCAATTCTTAACTGCACAACTCTTCTGATGATCCTGAGTCACCTTCAACTTCCATGATCATCTTAACCCTTGTTGATTACTTTATGAACAAACTGGACCAAAATTAAACAAATCTCCAGGTCCTACTCAACAAAATGACTCTCCTAAAACATTTCCGAAATCCAAAACACAACTCTATTTCACAAGCATTAGTGGACTTCAAACCTCCCTCTCTTATCTAGAATAGCCAAATGGTTGCACCTGACAACCTTACCTTTCAAATCCTGAAAATTTCTTCATACTTGAATTTCCTGTAGAAATCCTTTAATCCAAGAAAACTGTAACTTCTGGTTGCTCCTATTCTAGAATAGCTGCTATCTCGCTTCTGCTGCACAACTCTGATCTGCAGTAGATGAAAATGCTATCGAAGAACTCGAGCACAAACTTTCTCCATACATTGTTCATCCGACTCACTCCACAAGGTCAAAACATTCTAGCAGGACCTTAACTAGAACTAGATGGTCAATCCTTTCCAAAGAATCCTGAGCTGCCTTACCAACCTCTTCTCGCTCTAAGAGTCATCCCTCTATCTGGTTGAACCATCAGTATCGCTCCTGGAATCCAAGTCGATAAGAAACTCAATCTCGTATGCGGTAGACTTCTGATTTCCTCAAAAACATCTGGAAAATCTCTGACTATTTTCATACCTTTCACCTCTACTTGAGATGCCTCAATCTCAAACCAAAGGATACTCAAAGATTTCCAAAACTAATCGCAAGTCACTTTTGTGATCATACCCAGTTTAGATTCCAAAGAACTATCTTCACCAACTAGAATAGCTTTCCTAATCAAGATCAATCTTCAAGAATGGCTTATCTACCAGAAAAATTGATAGATCACTTCCAACAAATATCCTGCTCTGTTGAGCCTCCCGAAGAAATGATAAGCCTTCACTATCTGCCTGGTCTGCCGATAGTAGAATCCCAAAGATTTCTGAATCATCGAAGAAACGGGTCCACGCTGGTGCTTCCAAACTTCACTTCAATGATACTGCTAAGCCAAAGATCTTCCTTAACCAAAAGCTACTTGAAACTCATAACTATCAACCAATTCCACCAAAAATCCTTGAGACGGGTAGACATCTTCTCAAGAAACTCGGCTCCGAACCAAACACCAACCACTTGTTCTTCTTAAGGAAAACAATGAGACCATGTCCGAAATGAGTTAATTCATTGACCTTAGTCTCAAACTTCAATATAGATAAGACTCCCTTGCTTGAGATCCAAAAGATTCCTAAACATGTGAATCTTCCCTACAGTAGGCACCAACGGTTCCTTCGACACCATATAAATCTTGCTTCAAAAGAACATCTTCAGAACCATCTATGGATACTACATCCCATTACATAGCTATTCCTTCCTGAAGTTACCAAGATAACATCACCTGCTTCTGCTCAGCTGACAGATTCAATTCTTAGAAATCCCGCTCACTTGAGAGCAAATCAACCTCACACTCCAAGAATATACTCTACTTCTTGAAAATACTTTCTCTGGGATCAATAAAATCCTTTCACCAATCTACAAAGCTTATTCGAGACGGTGTTAGGTCTACAATCTCGACAGATACACTTCCAACCACAACATATAAGCCCCTTCCATAAGTGGTAGTCGTGTTCCACACACTTCTACCTTATCTACCTGTATAACCTATGTTGGAAAATCTGAACAGATAACCCAACAGATTAGGTAGATATATAAATATATCTATATATATATAATAATTACAAATACACTCTCTCAAGATAGACACCACTCCAGAGTCTAGGTATTCGCTCAACCTAGTGCTCTGATACCAACTGTAGCGACCCGACTTTTTAACACCAGAAAGACGCATCATTATTTAAGAAAGAAAGGGATAGAAGAAGAAAAGAAAGGGAAGAAAGAACAACACATCAGAACCTCACAGTGGAACGAATGAAATACAATATATAACATATGCATAGTATCATATACATCAGAGTACACAACTATAAATCTCAATTTAGACAGTTATAACATTTCTGTCTAATACAATACAAGAACATCATACAGAATAACAACACAGCGGAAACTCTATCTATATATCTACACGCTGAAGCCTCCTGCTCCAAAGCTCCTACAGAATTCGTCAAGAGATAACCTGTATCACTTGACTACTCATACATAATATGAGTACCCAACAGTTTAATAAAATAGAAAATAAACACTCGGGTCAGACAGGGGTCTGGTGTGAGTAAACGGTTTAAGATTGCTTAACTTTAGAAAATCCTTTGAAAAGAAAAGGTATCACGTAAGACTTCCCACACATAAACATGGAAAAGTTTTTACCTTACGCTAACCAAAATATTTGATAGGAAATCCAGTGATATTATAATAGTGTCTAGGGTTTTCATGTATATAAGAAATAGCCGAAATTGTTACATTATTAAATTCCAACTACTAGCCACAAAAGTGGGTAATACAAACAAAACCGTAGGGTCTCGTAGGGAAAATGGGTTTCCATCAATGGCAGGGCTACGGGGGTACCGTCCGTCACAGTACATGGCCTAAATCATCATACCGAGGAGCCACCCTAACTCCAGTGCAACACAAGGCTGGGACCATTCCTTACTGAATAGTCCCGAACAAGACAACCCCGCAGTTGGCTGCAGATCCAACTGCCCACATAGCCGAAATAAAAAGGGACTTCTAGACAGGGGAAAATCTTGTCCTGAAATGGGCATGACCAACCTAGCCTTGCTGAACCTCCCCTGTTTTAGCCATTCTCGGTTGATGAGGCTTGAGGCTGCGATTACCTTTATAGGACACATTTATCTTAGAATGCTCATCGTCCGCCTGACGATGTTCTGAAAGCATTCAATCCATACAAGTCCGAGACGAGTTCGAACGGAACCGAAGGCACTATCTCGTTGCACTCATTTTAGAATCACCCTCAGAGTCAACGACCATAGCCCTTGCACTCTGAATCATCATCTCGGACCTGTAAGTACTATCTCCGTCAAACTAATCATGGAATTACCCCCAGAGTTATATTGACGAATAGTTCTTACACCTCGAGTCTTCACTTGCACTCCACTTGAATTCACGACCTAACATTTATTTTGGATCGATGTGGTTTTCAGATATCCAAATATGGAAACCCGATCCCGGCCTCACCGAATCCAAACGCCATTTTACTGTCCAAGTTGTACTTAAGGGTTTTAAATAGCATAATCAGAATATCACTTAACATAAATGGATGATTCATAACACACAGATAGATAATTCACTATTATCACATTCATCCATACATATCACAAAGCAGCATATATATCACATCTCAGATATATCACATTCATATCAACATATCAACCAATGACATATAATATCAACCAATATCATTAACTCATCTAATGATATTTATCAACCAATCATTAATCATTCATAAACTAGTTTGATCCAAACTTAATTAATTTAATTAATCTTTAATTAAATTAATCCTTATTTAATCATTTGGATTATCATCAATCCAGCTTACATATTAATAAATTTGTTACAAATTAATTAACTAAACATCACTTAATTATCTACTTTAATTAAACATCCTTGATTAATTATTACTAAATTACTTTAAGTAATTATTTCTTAAGTACAGTATTAATTAATCATCTTGATTAATTACTTCTTAATTATACAAAATAGTTGTCTCTTAATTACCCTTTTCAATTAATCAACCTTGATTAATTATTCTTTAATTACCCTGTTAATTATTTCTTAATTATCCTTTATAATTAATCACACCTGATTAATCACTTTTTAATTAAATATTCTTGATTGATTACTTTTAATTGATCACATTTAATTAATTACTTTTAATTAATCACCTTTGATTAATTACTTTTAATTAATCACCTTTGATTAATTACTTTTTAATTACATTAGTAATTTAAACTTAGTTATAGATCAATTACCATTTAATTATTAATTCTTTATTTCCATTAATTAATGATTACTTCATTAATTAAATTTCTTCTTAATTAATTACTTTCACAAGTAATTAATTAGTTAATTATTAATCTTAATCCTTTTATTAACTAACCATTAATTAAATAATTTAAACCTTTACTTAATTATATTAATTAATTCTTTAATTAATAACACAAGTGATTAACTCTTAATCACTTCCACCTTAATTACTTTCATAAAGTAATTAACCTCTAATTATTTTGTTCAATAATTATTCTTTACTTGATTACCTCCAGTAATTAATCACTTAATTACTTCACCAAGTAATTATACTTAATTAACTCCAAAGTGATTATCTTTAATTAATCACTAATTAATTACTTAATTAATTATTTAATTGATCATTCAAATTAATTAAATGATTCTTTAACTTCTTATATTATAAAGATTCTTAATTAACATACCATTATCTTAAAAAAAATTGGCAGATTAAGCAAGGTTAAAACTGGGCCCTACCAGCTTTATTAAACATAAAAAAGGAAAAAACAGCAAGAGCTCATTACAAAGGAGACATGGAAAAGAAAAAAGAAGAAAAGGAACAGAATACACACAACAACACAAAAAAGACATTATAACTACAAGAAGCAGTTACGGAGTCCAAGGCTCAAAATGTATGTCAAGAAACTTGTAAGGGCTGATCCTCAAACCCAATAGTATGTCATGCTTTAAGAATGACCAAAAATTTTCCTTGCTTCTACAGATACCGTCGAAGCATCGCTTATTTTTTTCCTCCCATATATTCACCACTAGTTTCTTTAGAATGTAAAAAAAGTACTGCCTAATGTCTTCAGACCAAGAAATGGCACTTTCCATCAGGCACTTACCATTATCTTAATTAAATCATTTATATTAACTAAAATACTTTAGTTATTAAATAAAAATTTGAACCATCTTAATTATTTAACAAATTTATTTATCTTTAATTAATTCAAATTCTAAATTACTTAAGATAATCTTTATCATAATTGATTACCAAATTCTAAATCATTCAACTTTATTTAAAATAAAATACAACATTTTAGAAATCAATTTATAATTAAACACATTTTAAATTGAACTTTTAAATCTTTAAAACCTTTCCAAAGTTATTTAATAAAATTTAATAGAAACTTTATTTAAAAATCCACTTATTTTATTTTAAAACTTTCATATTTTAAAATATATAAACTTGTTTAAAACTTTAACTTGAAACAAATTTAGTTTTAAAAATGAACTTGTTTAACTTTTGGTTTTAAAACTTGAATTATCTACTAAAATCATATTCTCTTTGTTCAAAGCTTTTTAAAACATAACAGTTAAATACTAAAACCCATCTCAAACTAAACCCGAGCTATCCACTACACAAACCCGAGCAAAACCCATGTTTACCTCGAGTCTCTCCAACCCCTTCCCTCAATCTTGCTTCGAGCCAAAACAAAACGAACCCGCGGTAATCTTCGAGCTCAATCCATCTTCTCCCACAACCCACCGCTGAAGCACGAAACTGTGCACGTTAACGTGTACATCGCTGCCGGTCGACGGCGAATTCCACGCCGGCTTCCTCTAATTCGCACTCAACCCCTATAACTCAACGCACAACCCAGAAACTTTGATTTGATCGAGCATTAAAATATGACTATCGAAACCAAACTGTTCGAACCACCATCACCAAAAACCACCCCTCCACGGCAACACCAAACTCGAGAAGACCCACCATCACTATTGAAGCTACATCACAACCTCCCAACCCCGTGGCAACACTCACGATCCTCTCCAGTAGCCTCTCAACGCCGTGAAGACATGATGAACCACGATGATATAAACAATGTATAAAACCCTACATCATGAATTATCGGCCACTTCATTCAATAATAAATCACCAAACAAATTTTCTGATAATCAACAACATTCCTTCAACCTCCATGATCAACGTCGACATCGAGATCGCCGTCGCTCGCCGTTAATTGAATAAAATACCCAAATCAATCAAACTCCAAATTCACACTAAATACTATCCTAAAAATTGTGATTCAACAATTAAAATTCATAATTTAGCATCACGAAATAAATTATGTAATCAAAACTTAAATTTGCTTTGATAATTTTTTGACCAAATTTAAAATTTACGGTAATTCTTGAATTCCTGAGCAATTGTTTCATTTTAAATTCCTAAACTTATTTTTAGATGAAATATTTCATGATTACAAACAATCTTTGTTTACAAATTTTTAGCAAATTCGAATTCAATAGGAAGTTATTGATTTTATTAAGAAAATTAATCATGTTATCATCACACAGGAACTACATTAATACCCAACCGGCATTCAAACATCATATCCATACATGCATCAATTTTCAATTCAAGTATTCATCAACATCATGATATTCATCATAAGAACATGAAAGAAATTCAGGTTTTAAACTGTTTTTAAAATCCCATTTACTCACCTCTTGTTTTCAAAAGACAAAGAATGTTTTCCAGGCTTCAGAATTTACCTGCTTGTTGATGAATTCTCTGAATTGTTTGATTCCAGATTGCATGTTGATAAATCCTAAATTGTTTGTTGATTTTGAACTACTTGATTGCATTGATGTTGAAAACAATTTGTTGCTTGATTGAATTAGAAAACCTGAAGTTCTTGCTTTCTAGATTACCTTCTTTTGCTTTTTCAGATTTTACAGGTTTCGCAGATTTCTTTTTTTCTTCTTCAGATCTTTGTTTTGCATTTGTATTCATTTTTTTGAAGAGAATAAAGGAATTTCTTAGCTGAAAATAAAACTCTTCCTTTCTTTTACAATTTAATTTTAAATTAAATAAAAAGGATTGACATTTGTCATTTTAATGCTTTAAGGATCTTACACATATGCATATGATTTACAAGTGTCTTAACATACATTAAAAGTTTAACAAGTGTTATATAATGTTTAATTCATATCTACAAAAGTTATTTTCTAATGTTTTACTAATGTTATAAATGTTATTTTCTTTTTAATAATTTATTTAAGTTACATACATGTATTTATGTAATATTCATATAATTATAAAATGTGTATACTTATCTTTTAATAAATATTCATATGAATTCAAGTAACTTATATTTTGATCAAATCATATAACATGTGTTTATAAATTTGAGAAATTAAATTTAACTCCTTATATAAAAAATTTAAAACAATCTTATCTTATGATAAAATTAAAACGAAAGAATATTAAACAAATGAACTTTTAATTTAGATCTTATTTAAAACACAACCCAAATCATAATATATATATTTATATATATTACAAATTTGAATATAAAGCTTTTGTTATATTAAAAACTTCCTATTTACAAGATATATCAATATATATATTGTAGATAGAAAATATTTTGATTAGCTTTTGAAAAATAAATCTTACCAATTTTAAATTGCTAAAATAAATATTCCGAAATTAAAATATTATAAATTTTCAAAAGAATTAAACTTTCCTATTTTATATTGTTAAGAAAAATGTTAATAGATATTATCAAATTATTATTATCAGCCTTTAAAAGAATTTTAACTTGTCAATTTATAATGTAAAATTATCAAATCAATTTAATTATTAACAAAGATTACTAAATTGATATTGCTCAAAATTACGGGTCGTCACAAAATTAATTCTAGGTATATATGAAATCTATTAATTGGGTGATTAATAAGGGAATCTTATTTAAAAGAAACATCACATTTAAAAATATATGTTTTCATAGATTGTGAGAGAGAAAGGGAAAGTGATTAATGAAAAGATTGTTGGAGAATCAATTTGAAATAAAAACAAATAGAGAAGAAAACATATTAACTAATGTCCATAGACTGAGTGTATGCTTTAGATTTTAGGGTTTTATATCTAATGGTTAGCACTGATTTGAACCACTATAAATATAGGCGCAGAGCCTCATTTTTATTCTCGTTATTTTTCTCTTACCTACAGAAGCTCTACCATTTTTCTACCTCTTTTACACTTTTTAATAACAAAATTTTAGATCTAATTCACACGAATTTAGATCTAAATAGAAAGAGAATAGAATTAATTAGTGAATTAGGAACCGGTTCAAATCAGAAGGCTATGTCAAACGTAAAACCCTAAATCTGAGTTTTATTTGCTATTTCTAATCCAAGTCTCTTTCTTTTCTCTTTCAAATATTATAGATCCATAAATATATCATTTGTAATTCCTGATGGGGATTACAAGGAAGGTGGACATAGATGTTAGGGACATATATGCAATAAAAACAAGGAGATTTGGAAAGCTAGCAATGTCAGTGGATTTAATTATATCTTTTACATTTACAATATATTATCTTTAAATTCCTGTTAAATAATTTTATTCAATAGTAATTAATCTTGTTAATTATTATGCTGAACTGTACGAAATTTATAATTAATCTTGTTAATTATTATGCCGAACTATAAGAAATTTACAGTTATTTACATCTAATTTAAAGTTATAATTTAGCCTAAATGCTAATTTCTTTTTATTCTCTTTGTATGCGAATAATATAGTTAAAAAGAAAATTCGCGATTATGCATTAAAATGGGAAAATGCTAGATTAGATGTAAAAAAATAAAAGTTTGAATAAAACTAGAAAAATGGAATTCTATAATAAATTACACTAAAATGGGAGTAATAAATTAATCCAATAACTTGATTTGGAAATAAGTAGTAGGTTAGTTGTTTGGTTAGAAAATATGATACATTTCGATAATGTAATATTTAAAAGATAACGATAAATGTTACTGCAAGAATAAAAGAAAGAAAAAGGGAACTAGTATAAAATAGAGAAACCACTGTATTTTACGACATTCCAAAATAATAAAAGAAATACCTTGCAGTTACGAATTATTGTTTATAGTATTATTTATTATTAAAATTTGAAAATGGATTTTTAGTATAGTTTTCATACCCAACCAAATAAAATAAAATTACCTCCTATAATAGAAAAAAATAAAGTATGAAAGGAATCAAGTATATTATTAGAAAAGAATTTGAAGCTATAAATGATAATGAACCTAGATTTGCATTTACTATGTAGATTGTACAATAAGACAGTTATTATGATAAATGAATTATATAATATAAGAGAACAAAAGAATATTCTATATTGTAATAAAAGAAGGAAGAATAGAACATAAAAGAAATGCTTAAATTATGTACAGACCATAAAAGAAGAGAAAATGACAATTACAGGTAGAATTATAACATAGGTTATAATTAATTAATAACAACGGAAAATCTTATTTTGAGACTTTGAATAAATTAATGAGCAATAATAATGATAGAAGCTTATTTAACTAATTTATATTAATTCAATAAGCAAATAAAGTAGGAATGATAAAAGAGGCTTATTTTGATGTACATAAGATTTATATTAAGTTAAATAAGCAAGATAATGAATGTGGCTCATACCAGCCGCATTCCCTATTAAATAAACGGAAATATTACAGTAGATAGAGGCGAGATGAGGGAAATAATATGCTAATTAGGGTAAATAAGTAGTCAATAGAATAAGAATGTAAACCAAACGCAAATTAAAAGATTAAACTAAGGGTCAAATAAAAGAATTGAGATGCGTTTGGAGCAGTCGAAAGGATGAAGCGTCTAACGAAGTTGTTCATCATGGAATTGAAAAATGGAGACGCACGTCCAACTTATTATTTTTGGGCTTCAAGGAAGTAGAGACTTCAACGGGATGTGAGGGTACTCTAGGATGGACCTCTGGGCAGGCCTAATGAAGCCGCAGCCCTAGAGGCAGATTTGTAGGTGTATGCCTTGAATGCATTTGCATTTTAGGCCTAACGAAGCAGGCCTTTATAGCAGTCAAAAGGGCTTGGTGTTTAGAGTAGGGTATTCGTATGTCCAGTAATTGCAAGTAAGTTTAAGGCTAATCACATGCGGATATCGGCCAATGTCAAGAGAAAGAGCGGTTTAGGGAAAGACTAGAGTTAAACCAATAGGCCAATGATTCTTTCACTATCGATACATTGGATGAGGGGACTGCCATTTGGATGTTAGATTGTTTTCAATAGAGAATGAAAATTAACTCTTTAGAAGTCTTTCGTGTAGTTGAGGCGTGGCTGCTTGGGGCATAGCCATGATGAAAAGAGATAGACTAACTAGAATATTTGTATTGTTGGCCTAATGAATCAGTCCTTTACAAAAATAGAAAATCCCCGACTGAATTTCGTACAAGG
The DNA here is from genome assembly GCA_030765085.1 of Allium cepa. Lineage (NCBI taxonomy): Eukaryota > Viridiplantae > Streptophyta > Magnoliopsida > Asparagales > Amaryllidaceae > Allium > Allium cepa. Next base: position 685,697,063 of record CM060938.1, read on the forward strand.
TAGACCTTGTCGGCTGGATTTTGATAGTAGACAGAACGGTTACTAGTACTCAGTGTGCACAATGGGTGGTACATTGTTGATGTTCGAGCATTGGCATAGACTAGTGCAGACGTAATTTACGTTTTCATAGTAAGTAGAGGAGAATATATATTGTAGGCCTTACGAAGCAGTCCTTTACAAATGTAGCTATGGAACGCTTGCGGAGCAAGATGATGGAGCATATGTATTGTAGGCCTTACGAAGAGTCCTTTATAGATATAACTACTAAGCAAGATGATGGAGCTTCTTTATTGTAGGCCTTACGAAGTAGTCCCTTACAGATGTTGTTACGAAACGCTCTCGAAGCCGGATGATGGAGCCCTTTTTGAGGAGGATACGGAAGGTACAATGGGTGGTACCTAGGACCAATATGGTCATTGGGCATATAGCTATATATATATCAGTTATTAGGTTTTAATCTACTAAGGAGTAGATGGATATGATTCACGCACAAAGGCGAGAGTATGATAAACCTAGTGAACCTTATATAGTAGTAAATGGAAATAAAATAGTATATGCAGAATTAAGCTTAAAAGTGTATAATTCATCCATTCACCAGAACTTTAGTTCTAACCCACTCTTCATAACATCCTCCAGGTTTGGTACATGACAGAGACTTCTCAGCTTTAAGACAAAAGTGTTACTATATGGGTGAGTATTTACTTACCATTATATTTTATTTAATTCCTCTGTGAGATATTTAATGGAGCTATGATATATTTGTCTTTTCCTTGTTGCAGAATACCAGATTCCCAACTTGGGTTTCAGCGGGCTTGGATTTTAGCTTTTTTGCAAAAAATCCAGACCCACAAGAATTCGGGTTGTTACAGGTCCCAATGACTGTGCTTCTCCAAAACTTGTCAGCTTTTCCAAATAATCTTCCTTGATGTTTTTCTCCCGTGGGATGTGAGTTATAGTGTAGTGCTCGAAGTCGCTCGGCGGTTCTTGTACTGTGGACTGGTATGGGACAAGTTTCTCTCCATATGGCCAATACTCCCCTTTTACTTAACAAATGACTAGTTGTGAGTCGACGTATATGTGAATAGATTTTATCTTGAGCCCCTTCACAACTTTCACTCCAGCGATCAGTGCTTCATATTCTGCTTCATTGTTCGTGGAGATGAATTCCAAGCGCAAAGTGTTGTTAATGGCCCACCCCTCGATGGTTTCAAGCACTACTCCAGCTCCCGAACGGATGTTGTTAGATGTGCCATCGATGAAGAGCTTCCATTGCATGTCTATTTCTGACTAAACTTCTTCCTCATCATCCCGTATAGTAAATTCATCGATGAAGTCGGACAATGCTTGCCCATTTATGGCTTTCCATGGGTCGTATGTGATATCATATTGACTCAACTCTATATTCCAATTGAGCAGTTGTACGGAAGTTTTCGATCGGTATAAGACTTGCTTCAAGGCTGGTCAGTCAACACTTTAATTGGATGAGCCCGAAAATATGGTCGTAGTTTCCAAGATACGATCAAGAGGTCGTACGCTAGATTTTCCAATTTTGGGTAATTCTTCTCGGCTCCAGTGAACCGTTTGCTAATGTAGTATACGTGTCATTACACTTTAGCTTATTTCCATATGAGAATGGTGCTTAGTGCATGCGGTGAGACTGCTAAGTGAATGAATAGGTCTTTTCCAACCATTGGCTTAGATAAGATTGGCGGAGCTTCCATGTGTCATAGTAGTTCTTCGAAAGCTGTTTGGCAAGCTTTGCTCCATTTGAAGTTTTTCCTCCGCTTCTTTAGTGCATCGAAGAATAGTATGCACTTGTCTGTAGCTTTTGAGATAACCGGCTAAGTGCTAAGAGTTTTCCATTCAAGCTTTGAAGTTTCTTCTTATTTTTTGGGGCATGGACTTCTCGTAGCACCATTATTTGTTCTAGATTCACTTCGATGCCTCAGGCACTTACTTTGAATCCCAAGAATTTTCCATAAGCTACTCCAATGTTGCATTTCAGTGGGTTGAGCTTCATTTCATTCTTACATGGTATTTCAAATATTTCAACAAGATTGTCGAGACGGTTAGCAGCTACTTAAGATTTGACCAAATGTCATCCATGTATACTTCCATAGTCCTTCCTATTTGGCCTTTGAACATAGTATTAACTAGCTATTGCTATTTTCCCCCCACATTGTTTAAACCAAACGGCATTACTCTGTAGTAGTACTGTCCCAAATAAGTGATGAAGCTAGTGTTCTCTTGATCTGGCTCATGCATTAGGATCTTTTTGTAGCCCTCGAATGCATTCATAAATGACAGCAATTCATGTCCCAAGGTCCTATCCACGGGTTGATCGATTCAAGGGAGTGAGAAGCTATCCTTCAGGCCAGCTTTATTTAAGTCCAAGAAATTTATACAAATTTGCCATTTTGCATTAGACTTCTTGACTAAGAATGCGTTTGATACCTATTCAGGGTAAGTTGCAGCTCGGAAGAAGCCATTAGCCATCAGTTTATCTACCTCCTCTCTCAGTGCCATCGGCCGTTTAGGGCCCAAGCTATGCCTTTATTGCTTTACTGGTGTAAATTTGGGCCCAATATTGAGCGCATGGAAAGTAATTTCGGGTGATACCCAACATATATCGGAGTGTGTCCAAGCAAATACGTTCAAATTGGCACGGAAAAATCTAATTATTTCTGACCGCATCATGTTTCCAAGGTGCGATTCGATTTTCAAGACATCAGTTAGGTCGTCCTTACAGACTTGGACAAACAACGTCAATTCTGATGGTGTTGCCCGATCCTCCCCTGAACTCTTCTTTTTAGGATCCAAAGCCTTGTCGAATCGGTTATGGCCCTCAAGCCAAGGGCAGCTCTGTAATTGCTATTAAGTTGGCTCACGAATGTGGAGTGTTTCCCCACACCCTTTCCTTTTTCTTTCTTCTTGACTCACGCAGTTCTACGATATAGGATTCCCGGGCAGCACACTGGTCACCCTTTACAATTTCAGCTCCAAGCTATGTAGGGAACTTCATTGTAAAGCACCAATCGTCCAGTGCTATTCTGAAGTCAGCTAGTGCATGTTGTCCCAAGAAGTTACTGTATGCTGACTTTTCACCCACGATCACAAAAGTCTGAATGAGGATGACCCTTCTCTCACCCACTCCATGCTCCACAAGTAGGTCAATTGTTCCCACCGGTTATTTTGGCTCATGGGTAAACCCTTGAACCTTTGTTTGGAAACAGATATGATTTTCATACCAATCTTCATTTGATCAAAAGTATGATTGAAGATCATATTAACTAAACCGCCACTCTCAACCAACACCCGTCAAACCACAGCAGGTCCTATTCCTACCGTCATCGCCATCAGATCAAGAGTTGGAGCTTCCATCCCCCCAATTTTGGAACACTATGTCCTCATTCAAAACCATTTGCTGCTTGAATGGAGTTTCATCTTCTATAGCTAAACATGTGTCTTTTGCAGCATGTTTCAACAACTTGCATATCGCTCCATTTTTCCCTAACTTCTTTGCCTAGGGCATCGTCCCCTGGATATTGTTCCAATAACAAGCCTTTGGTTGGCTCATTTTGGCTGTTTTCACTAGTTCCAGCTTGATTCCTTCACTCTCTTAGATGCTGAGGATCTGCTACTTGGTCGAGTTTCTATGGCTGTCCTATGTACTGCTGGAGTTTGTTGTTCAGGATCAGCTCTTCAATGAGGTTTTTAGGTGGCAGCATTCGTTTGTATTGTGGTCGAGTTTTTCATGGAAGTGGCAGAATTTCCCTGAGCGCTTTTGCTACTCAGTTGCCTCCTATTTGGTGGCTTTTTTTAATACATGGTTCCTTGAATCATGAGAAAAATGTTTTTCGGTGTGTCGTTCAAAAAGGTGTGGCCTTCGGGCCAAAACCCTTTAAGATATTTGTTATTTCCTTTACCATTCTTCTTATTGGAGTTTTGACTTTTCCTCTTTGAGTTTCCATCTTTCCTAGTGGTTACTTTAGCAGCCCGAGAAGTGAGCGCATTTTGATTCATTACTGCATCACTTTGCCCGACATTCATCAGTTGCACACTAGTGACTTCCTTTCCAACTCATGTACTTCCTCCAACCTTAGGAACTGACTTGATTTACAGTTGAAATCCTTCCTGGTGGTAGGTTGCTTCATCCTAACCCTCCTTTTGAATTCAGTTTCTGGGTGAATAGGACGAACTAATGCCATGAAAACCATGTCTTCGTTGGGGTTGCTTACTTCCATCACTGTGGTGTTAAACTATTCCATGAAAGATTTTAATGATTTGTTGTGCCCTTGGAACAATCCGGATAGGGGCATGACGTTATTTGGTTGTGCAATTTTGAGTCTGAATGTATGTAGGAACCTTGTTGCCAGTTGGTCAAAAGTAGAGATGTATCTCGGTGAAAGGCTAGTGAACCACAGTGGCACAACTCATTCGAGAAAGATAGGAAAGAATCTACATCGAACAGCTTCGGAGGCATTATCTCCATCCATAAACCAACTATATTTGTATAAGTGAGGCTTTGGGTCTTTTGTCTCGTTATAGGATGGAATATTTGGCATTCTAAATTTTTCTAGATATTTCTCGTTCAAGATTTCATCAGTTAAGGGAGTCCGACTTGGTGCAGATCCCATTCATCACCTCTTCTTATTTTACTCTCATGCATCAATCATTTGACCCTATCCATTATATTTTCCTTTGATGTCCGGTAATCCCAAGAATGGCAATTAGTCATTACACCAAATGTTTGGCTTTGCAAAAGGTCTTGGTGAGTGGACCGAAACCTTTGATTTCGTGTCATTGGGTGTGCCATTCCTGTAGGATCCCGTTGGCCTATTTGGAGCAATTTGAGTATTCCTAGCATTTTCGCAAGCATTGGGATTTTCTTCCAATTTGTTCTCTTGCTCTCCTACCTCTGAGTCAGAGAGATCCATAGCTAAGTCTTCTAACAAGGCCTTCGCCCTTTGATTCAAGTTGAGAATAGGTTCCCTTGTGGCAAAAGGATTACTTGCATTTCTGTCCACAATAAGTCTTGGTTTCACCCTTTTTTGTGGTTGTTTTTCGTTTCTTTTACGAAGAACAGAAATGAAAACATAGGTTCAGCAATAGTCCTTGGAGCATGATTTGACGGTAAGGTTAAAAGAGCGTTGAGCTCCTACATCAGAACCTTTTGGCTACTTTCCATTTTTTGGATGATCTCATCAACCATCTTATTCAGCTCATCCCTGATGAAAACTTCATGCTGACTGAAGGATGCTCATGCCCGATTCCCTAAGTTAGTGCCATTTACTTCTATTTATTCAGGATTAGCATCTTCTCCAGCTGCTACTGCACTTATGAACCTTCCAAATCCAGTTCTTCTTCTTCCAAGAGCCATTGATTCTAGATGGATGATTTTTAGGCGATTAAGGCCCATGGGATTTATAGTTGATAGTTAGATCTGGATCTTTAGGAGTTCTTAGTGAAAGCACCAAAATGTTAACCCAAAAAACAGATCAACACATGTGCTTGAGAATGAAAGCACCAAATCTATTTTTACAGAGCAATATTATAAATAATAGATATAGAAAAAGACAATAAAAGAAAGTAGACATAAGATTTTTATAGTGGTTCGGCTGTTAATGAAGCATACGTCCACTTTATAGCTTTATTACGTTTGATTGTTGTTACAAGTAGTGTTTGATTACAAGGCTTTTGATTATCCTTAGCTAGGTTGAATCCCTAGAGTTGGAATGCATAGGAGAATCACAGTGAATCCCTTTGGAGATTGTTGTGAGGGAGATGGAGAATGAAGAAAGTTTCCAGTAGAGCTTTAGCAACCAGTCCAAAGAATATCCATTTTATGTTGCAGGTCGGATCTTATTTATAGGTATCAGAGAGCTTCTAGGCAAGGCCACTTCATCTACTATTCGCAGGTAGGTATAGAATGACCTATGGGGGAATAGCTCACGATCCGAGCCAAAACCATGGATAGCTGGAGATCCATGGAGTTGGCTAGTTAGCGAGCTAACTATTTAGGTGCTTTCCTTCCATAATCTTTTATGCAAGGTCACAAGCATCATGGCTTCATATGGATCGCTAGTGATCCATCTATCTCCAAGGTTTCTTATCTCTATTTCTCTTAGCCAACCAACATGCTAGCATGGATCGCCGGCGATCCATAGATATTGATCGTTGTCGATCAAAGCACTCTGATTATTTCTAGGGTTCCAAGTTTTCGTTGCTTTTATGGCCTTGCATTGATGTCGTTCGTAGAGTCATATTGCCCGTTGTTCCATTTTGATGACAATCTACTGGACGGTTGCACTCAGCTGCTGATTGGAATGAACTGACGTTGTTCTCTTAGTTTAGTTGAATTTGGTCGTTGCCTAAGCAATATGACTTAGCTCTCATTATATCCTTGCCTTATCCTTTTTGTTTAAGCTCTAAGCCATTCCGATATCATGGAGCTATTCTGTTTCCTACTGTATTCTCCTTGGTTAAAAACTAGGAAAACATTTGCCCTGAAGCAAATGCTTCCTTTCCTTGGGAGATCCTGCAAATTTCTATCCGGTGTCTCCCATTTTCTCCGACCACCGAGTAAGCTATAAATGCTACTCTTCTTTTCTACTGCTGTGTTGCTTTCCAAATTATGCAGCTAACTTATAATCTATATGAATTCTCTATAGCTGTGCCTCGGATAGAAAAACCTGCTAGTGATCTGGCTCCTCCACCGATAACTACTCGTTCTCATTCATTTTCTCAATCTTTCACTAAAACAAAGATGGACATCAATAGAAAATTAGGCAAATTAACTATGGAGGAACCACAGCTGAAAATAGCTAAAATAGTTGATGTTATTGATTATGAGGAGGAGGAATCCTTAACGCTTGATAAAGCCTTGGAGAGCTTGATTGTTAAAGCACCTCACGACCAAACCAAGAAGACTCCGACTATAGTCGATCCTCTTCCCGCATCATTATTTCAAGCTCTCCTGGTGCCCTTGAGCAGATGCGAAAAGCTTTGGAGATGAACCCTTCTTAAAAGCACATTCCTCCAAGGCCATCATCTCCTACATCCCCTATTAACTTTGAAGAGATAGTCCAATAGATCTTAAGCTCTGTATCATTTTCCTCCATTCAACCACCTACCTCTATTTCTAACTAGGCAGTAGATGCGAAAAGCTTTGAAGATGATGCCTTCTCAAAAGCACATTCACCCAAGGCCATTATCTCCTACGTCCTCTATTAACTTTGAAGAGATAGTCCAATCTATCTTAAGCTCTGCATTCTTTTCCTCCATTCACCCGCTTACCTCTATTTTTGATTTGGCGGGTCATTATTGTTCTCTTATAGAATAAAAACTCTTGGTAAGCTTCTTTTCACTTGACTATATGACTACTGCTCTTCTTTAAGTTTCGGACGTATGATGTACCTTTTCTTTTAGATTTCTAAAATTTGGCTATCTTTGCAAGAGCATGCCTTCAAATCTTCTACCAAATCCACTTATATTTAGGAGGAAATTTCTGCCTTAAAGAATAAAGTCTCTTCCTTGTCTATAAAAAAGATACAGCTACATCGGAATTGGAGCGATTGAAAGCTTCTCTCGCCCAGTTGGAATCCCCTATCTCGGAGGAAAGGAAAGGTCCCAGCTCCTCCCCGACGAAAACATGGCAATGCAAATGACCATAAAAGAATCCAATGAGGAAAAAACCCTAATGGTGGAAAATGAAGCCTCTTTGAACAAAAACTAGAAAAGAACAAGGCTTCTTTGAAACTAGTATTTGACGCTATCTCAGACGAAAAACAGCAAATGTTATAGTGGCTCGATACTACACTTGATGAAATTATGATGAATTCTTTCGAGGATGCTCTAATGCTCGCTTATGCTGACAACATTGACCAATGCCCAAACTAAGCTTTCCTTCACTTGACCCTGCCCTTGTTGATAGTGTTACGGGAAAGATTAATCAGATGAAGCAGTGAATTGAAGCTACGGAAGAAGAGGAGATTGACTCATCCAAGATTCTTTCTTTTAAAGTCCCTTCTTTTGAAGTCGAATCCGACTCCGAAGATGAAGGGGAAAAAGATAATGTCGTTGAAGAAGTGGGTGACAGCGATGATGAAAATATTGATAATGGTGACGACATCAATGGCAGTTAAGGTTTAGGTGATGACAGATGGGTCTACCTTGAGGCTTATGACAAAGTTGGGGGAGATAGTACAAGAGCTTATGAAATAGATCCATCTCCTCACATAGTAGTCCCGCCTGAATCTGCCACACCCTCTACTCCTCAAGAAGCACCTGCTTTTATTAACATCAAAGAACAAAAGGAAAAAGAGTAGGTTTCTCAAACATCAGTCACGGTATCATAATTATAGGATCCTCTGTTTAAACATCTTTCACTTAGAACATAATAATACTGTAAATCACTAGTTTTTAGATAAGGAATAAAAGTATCCATCCCTATAAAACCAAGCTTGAAAGGAAACGATTAGAAATAAATAGTTTATATAGGGAGTTAGACAAGAAATTGAGGGAGCATAATATATTTCTGATAAATATCATATACTTAATAGAAGTGCAGTAGTATTCGCATCTTTAAGGCATCAAGAAGCTGCCCCACGGCTATGGAGAGCACGCCTTCACTATGACGCTCTCTTGATGGAGAACCAGGAGTTAATTACCATATTCTAGATGTTGATTGAGGAGAGGGACATTTTAGTTAATTTATTATATAAGGCTTATTGTAGACACCCTATAATTGACTTTTCATATTTAGATGAATTTAGTTGGGGTCTACTAAGGGCTTGCACAGAAGATATTTGGATGAATTCGGATCTGGTCTGCATCCTAGAGCTTGTTGGAACTTTCCACGAGTCAGATCCATTCACTAAGGTCTACCTCCTGAAAAGCTTAAGTATTACAAGGATTAACTTGTTTCTGAATTGTTTGTAAATTAATATTTTATGAGCTAGATGAATGATTGCAAATGTGTAATGATATATCGATCTGTTTAATATTTGTTTTAGTCTTGCTTGTTATGCTTAGCCACATTCTATTATGTTGTCACAGAGTGACTGTTTCTCGGGCCATCTTATTTCTAGATACCACTTAAGCAATCCGCTAAATTAAGAAGATTTTATCTTGAAAAGGCATCGATTTTAAAATTAAAATTTTAAAAATTAACAAGATATTTTTCCCTTAGAGATTTACGAAAACATTAAATGGAACTTCCTTGTCTCCCCTTTAGTTTTCTCGGTGATGAGAAAGAAAAGCTTCTTAAGGAGATCAGGTCATACCATATAAAACTAATTTGTGGCAGTGATAGTCCTCCATCTGGGGTATGGGACTATAGCAAATATCCTTCGGTGATTACTCCAGAGGGACTAAACATTCCTTTTGACTCTACAATTATTCTTTCTATCAATTCATTAAATAAAGTTAGACATGTTGTTTCTCATCTTTAGATATAAGACAAATGTCTATTATCTTTTAGTTTTATTGTCATTGGAGTTGTAATCTTTTATCACAATAATAAAGAGGTTCATCATTCTAGTTTTGACTCCATTCTGTTTCTTTTTCTATTTAAATAAGAGTAAAAGTTATCCGTAGAAACTCTTTCACTTGTATAAACGTCTCGCTTCATTACTCTTAAAGATAACCTGTTAACAAGACTTGAAAAGAGTAAACTTCTCGAAGATTCCTTACTCGCTCTCTTTCATGGTAATGATGGATTTAAGATGGCATTAAAGATTCTTACTTCAGAAAATGATTGTTAGAAATCTTAGGGATCAAATTGATAGTTTATAAGCTGGCATTAATAGCAAGAACGAGATGATCTACGCTCTGAAGCATCAAGTTAAGTGGAATCCTTCAATCGAATTTGATTAGAAAATGTCAGAGCTTCTTCAATCGATAGGTGATTTGGAGATGTAATTGAAGGATAGACAAGCTCAATGTGAGCCATTGGAATATATTATAGGGTATAACAATCCTAGCATCGATTTACCAACATCTCGTGCTACTCCTTCAGTCACCAAATCTACAAGATCTATTTCCCTCGCTATCCAGAAATTCCCCACGATGACCAATCCTCCTCCTACCTCAGATGAGAGGGTAGTTGGTGAATGGTGTAGGAAAGTATATTCAAAGTCGTAAAATATTTTGAAGAACAGCAAAAAGTTATATATTCACAGAGCATAAACGAGTAAGCTAGCAGAATTCAGGAACTTGAACGCGATAACTACTTCTTTCAGAATGCATCTTCGAATTGGAATGGGAAAATAAATCCCTTAGAGGCACAAATAGAGCTTTTAATCAAGCTTTGAAGACTAATATCGATGCAACTGAGTATGTAGATAGGATAAGGAAGAAAAAGAAGAAACTCAAAGAGGTCATGTGCATCGCAATCCGTCATATTGTAGATCCTTCAATTGCTGAGAACTTGAACAAGGCTACTCAAAATCTATTGTAGATTCATATTCATAAAATGAATATACTTGTTCTGTATATTTGTAAATAATTTCATAAGTTATGTAAATTATATAAACATTGTAAATATCACTGGTTTGTGATCCTTTCGTGAAATGTTATTTCTGAAACGCTAGTTTGATAGTTCGTACTATAGTTTCTGTATTTGAAAAATCTTTCATTCCTCATTGTTGTTTTGATTTTTGTGACATCCCCTATCTAGAGGCCCAAAGCTAAGCGCTATAGATGCTGCTGTCATCTATAGTATTAACTTCCAGTGAACAAACATGGCTAAGTTAATGGTATCAATAATATCAGACACACTTGAATATGAAACAAAGTCATAGATTTCAAAAGAACATTTTCCATTACCTTTCTAATCAAATGTTTCATATCCAGATCACACAATCATAACATTTCCCAAGTAAAGATCGGATGTAATTATTACATAAATACGCCAAGAGCGACATATGATGATGCCCCTCGATTGAACTGGCATAATACAACACAATGAAAATAAAACAACAACAAAAAACAACTATTAATAGCTATCTGTTAGCCTCCTACTTATCTTCAGTAGCTTTTGTTCATCATCCTACTAAAACTTGTAAACCTTATCCATCCGCATACTCAAATAAATTTTGTGTACTTGAGAGTTTAAGGGGAAAACAAAAACTTCGAATTAGACATAGAGCAAGGTGTGAATAATACTATGCATCTCAGTTATTTGACATTAACTGGGACACACCGCTTAGTGGAACATGTTTCCCTTCACTAATATCCTTTTACACATATCTTTTGCGTATCTTTTATAGCAACCAAAACTGGTTAAAATAGTAGAGCATCATTATGTAAACAGACATATCAAGTAATAAATGAACAATCTATTCGAACACTATAGTTTTGTTTGGCTAACTACTAACCTTTGGCTGACTCGGGCCTACCAGACAATAAAATCCAAATAATCAAACATCTATTAGACACTCCTCTACTGGATGGTCTATCCATAAATATTTATTAAGTACTCCTCTTCCAAACGGTCTATCCCTAAATTAACATCTCCTAGAGTCACCTGATCCTAATGGATTTTGTGGGCTAACCAATAACCTATCTGTATTTAAACTTATATTCCCTTTTGTGTGCAATCATAATTTAAGTCTCACCTGTGACAAAGCCGTACACACTAGAATTTTGAACTAAGTTAGCTAGGGCTAATAGCTAATTTATAGGGTGCGATCCAATGCCAGTCCGTTCTAGTATTCTAATATCTGAGTCATTTTACTTAGGGAAACCTTCCCTTTAATTTTCCTTGAAAACCATTTCAAACTGATTTAAGACCTTTAAATCAATCTTAAATAAGGAAAATGTATATATTCTATGCTTTACTCAAAATACCTGGCCAGGTTGTATGTACTTTACTCAAATCTTTGTTGATGAAAACATGTAAACCTTTGAAAGCACCCCTTTCGAATCCATCTAAAGTATCCCTTTCGAAACAAAGTATACCCTTCTTTATAACCTAGGCCGAAAGGCTAAAACATTCCTTTAGAAACCATTCAAAATGTTTCTTTCGAAAGCTTGAAAAACCTCCCCTTCGAGAGCTCTAAACCTTAGATATCTTTCTTTTAAAACACATTAAACATTGCCCTTCAAAACCGTTGAAAAACATTTCCTTTCAAACCTTTCGACACCCTTGGCAAACCACCCTTTTGAAACCATTCTTTAAAACCTTTCAAAAGCTTCAAAACAAAACCATTCGAAAGCATTTGCATTGAATTTAAAATATGTGGAAAACACTTTTAAAACCATCTAAAATCATCTCTTTCATAACTATTTGGGTTATACTTCAACAAAGCAAAAAGGTCACTAGAACCACTTAAGTCAAAAGCTTTCCTTTCGAAAGAAATTCCTAAGAAAAGAAGTGATAGTGTCGAAACCATACAATCTAAAAGCATTAGAGAAGTGGTCAAGTTTTAAAAGCAAAGTGTACCTTTCGAAAACATTGACTACGAAAGGTGGAAAAGTAGCAGCCACGGGTTTTGACCCCTTCGAAGAATTTAGTTAAAACAAAAGGCGCAACCCATTCAAAGCCATTCATTTGAAAACATTTGACCAGACCAAAAGCCAATCAAGTCGAAAGAATTTCCATTGAAAGCAAAGAAGGCGCTATTTCATTTAAAATAAAGGCATGCTTCGGCCCTATCGGTACCCAACGTTTCGACCCAGTGTCTTCCACCTTTATCTAATTTGCTACATACCAATTTTACTGATACCATGCGCATTGGTTTTGATATAGATGGTGGCGGAACATCTAGGTCGAAAATCCCTTTGCCAAAAGAGGTTAAACATGCCAAAAGGATGTAAATTATATTTTTAACTTAAAAGAGAAATACTTTTCAACTACCCAGCTATGTTTGTTAAATTCTTCTTTGTTGCTAATTTTCTTTTCTAAATGTGCTGCTTAAACTTCATAAGTAAACAATTTATTTATTTCACAAAATACCCCTTCTCCTCTCTTAAATGTATAAAATGTTTAAAACCAATACCTTTATATATTCATCAATACACTTAGGAAAATTCTACAAAAATTCTAGAAAATCTCTTTTAATATGTTTTCCAACATATATTAGTTTCAGACCAAATATATTAATTATTTTAGTCGTAAATAAATCTTAACCCAAATAAACATTTTCTTTACTAGAAAATTAATATAAAATCCACATTTACTCAGAAAATTATGAAAATTGTAGCCCGTCTCTAAAATAGAATTTCTGATCTAAGTCTAAAATCGCAAGGCATTTGGATATAATTCAATAAGGTTTTTACATCAAAACATATCATAAAATCTATATGAACAAACATAAACCATCAACAAGCATATATAAACATTTCATCCTTCGAAATCATGTCATAGCATAGCATAGCAAAACACTTTGTATTCAACTTAAAACAAAAGATTTTTCGGAAAATGAGATGTAGTTTTGTTCATCTTTGCTTTGAGATTAAAAAGTTTGAGATTGGAATGGATTTGAATTAATTCTCTTCTTCCTTTAGCTTTTTCTTTCTCTTGATTTTGTTAGTGGCGGCCGACTTCAATTTTAGGTTTTTAGATTATGAAATGAATTTGAGAATACACGAATGAGAGTTTATGGTATAAGAATATTCTTTTTCCTCTTTTTTCCTAACATTTTAATTCTTTTGTTCATATATATATATATATATATATATATATATATATATATATATATATGGCATAGCTAACCCTTAATTAAAATTAAAACTCAATCCCTTAACCATCACATTATTTTATTTCATTTAGCTAATTAAATATCCTAAATAATGTACTAAAAATTAGGGTCATTGCAATTTCCCTAAAAAATATGAAGCAACCAACATTTCTTATTGTTAGCTTGAAATTTGTGTATAGGTCTATGCATATCATTCGTGAAGATTAACAGGTCATCATGTTATCATATGGTAATAAGTGAAAAGTAGCTATATTTGGTCAAATGTCTGAAACCCATCTTTTGGTCATGATGAGAAATTTTAACCATATTGTTGGAATACCCGAAGTTTGTTGGTGGAAAATAATATCCTCGAGCGGGGGTATAAATATAAATGAGTCATCCTCCAGAGGTATTTAATAAGGAGCTAAATATGAAAAAGTCCAGAGATAATTATTTGAATATCTATAATACAAATCCAATGACCATACTCGGGTATTAATGAAATTTGAAAGCTTAGAAGTCTGAAACCCATATTCGAGTACTAATGGAAACTCATAACAATGATCTTTTTGGGAAAAGTATTTGACCCGGATTCGGGCATTAGTGGTGGATAATCAGAAACCATAATAGAAATCTCAATCCTAAATTAGGGCATTAATAAGTAAGAGTTTGGAAACCCAGATCAAGATATTATAAGGACAGTAAGTGATTGATAAAGACAAACCCAGATTCGTGTATTAGTAAATGAAGTTTAGAAATGAAAGTCTCGAAACCCAGACTTGGGTTTCAATAAGTGGAGTTCTGTTCTACTCCTTTGACTCTGTCTTCTGTGACATGTATGATCCTTTTAGGTTTTATAGGTAGTTGTAATTTTATCGGTTGCCTCTTGAGCTTGGACATCTTAGTCCATAATCTGATATGCCTCTTCCATGGCCTGGACATCTTAGCCTTTTGGAGAAATGTCGTTTCCAAGGCTTGGACATCTTAGTTTCTTGGAGATATGTCATTTCTCAAGCTTGAATATCTTAGTCTTTTGGAGATATGTCGTTTCTCAGGCTTTGGCTTCTTAGTCTTTTGGAGGTATGTCATTTCTCAGTTTAGGACATCTTAGTCTATTGTTTGATGGGCCTCTTCTTAGGCTTAGATGTCATAGTACATTGTTGCCCGATGCTCTTAGTAAGCTCATTCTTGGAGGCTTGAAGCAAGGACTTACCCAATCTCCCTCTTGGAGGCTGACTTGAACAGTGGCGCGACCAAAGGCTTTTCTATTGCATGGCGTGAATAAAGGCTTACTCCGATCTCCATCCATGAGGTGCCCTATCCTAGCTATAACATGGCATTGATAAGGGATTCTTTGGTGCTTTAAGCATGCCATAGAGTGGCACGGGTAAATGCTTACTTCATCCTCCCTCCAGGAGGCGCCATGACTTGGCAAGAGGCACGACCAAGGGCTTGGCTAGTGCTTTAACCTGGCCATAGTGTGGCACGGATAAATTCTTAATCCTACCTCCCACTAGGAGTGCTCTTCCTTGGCCAACTCGGTACAGAGAAAGGCTTTGACCATTAAGATTAACGTCCTAATGCAAGGAGTATATCACTCCCAACGATGTTGATCTTTCTTAGAATATCAATTATTTATTGATCTTACATACGATCTTTTTCCAAATTCGCTGATCTTGCCTTGATGGAAGAAATTGATTATCTCCCCTTCTAGGGACCTGCAGCGATTAGTTTCATGTCCATTCATCATGTGATAGTGGCAGTTGGATCTCCTTAGATACCTGTTGTACTTTGGCTTCTTTTCTATGATTGCCTATAATTAAGATCATCCTTGGTTAACAGGTTGACAATTTCGACGGACACTGTTAAGTCGCATTCTTTAGGCAGTCTAGATTAGATACTTGTTTCTTGATGATGGTGTAACATCTCGTATTTGGAAGCCAAAAGCTAAGCGCTATGGATGCTGCAGTCATCCACGACACTAAATTCTGGTGATGAAATAGGTAATGTTATCGGTATCCATAATATCAGAAGCACTTGAATATGAACAAAACCGTAGATTTTCAAAAACAATAATTTTAGTGATTACATTTTAAAAAATCCATATCCAAGTTACAAAAATCCCTAACGTAATCCCAGGCTTGATCAAATATTAATTTACAACAATATGCTAGGAGCGACATATGAAGAATCCCCCTTAGATGATCAAAGCAAACTAGACATAATTGTTCGAACACACAGCGGAAACAATTTTAAAATATAATTTCCTAAATTAGCTATCCATCAGCCACTTTCTTGTCTTCGAATGCTTTGTTTGCCAAAATGTGCTAAGACCTGGAAACCTAAACCCTCAGCCAACTTAAATCAAATTTTGAGCACCCGAGAGTTTAAGGGGAAACAAAAACTTCGAGTCAAACATAAAGCCCGGTATGAATAATTTCGGTTACTTCTCAGTTTTTTGAAATGTAGTGAGACCATGCCGCTTAGCGGACGGGTTTCTCTATCTCTTTTCAAAATATTTTTTTTCAAATCCTTTCCTAGAACAACTGGTTAATCACTTGATTATAATAATAATATAACAATATCCATTATGCTTAAATAGGAAATAAAATAGACTATCTGTCTAAAATCTAAGCTATTTTTTCTTTGTTGGACCATCTGTCCTAAATTCAGATCATACAAAAATAACAATATCTTTTATGTTAGATAATGGGCTATCTGCCCAAAATAGGTCAAAAGGGTGGACTAGCTGTCCTTAAAAAATAAGCAAGCTCCGTTATGTTAATAAATGAACTATCTTTTCATATCAGAGCGAATTGCTCTATCTGCACTAACTGTCCTGGAATAACTATCCTATGGGCTGACTACCCTTAAAATGGACCGACTGTCCGAATTTCAAATGAGCTGACAGCCCGAATTTCCTTTTGGGTTAACGACCCTTTAAATTATCTAGGCTAACCGCCCTTCAAAATATCTGAGCTAACTACTCTTCGAATTTTCCTTGAAAACCTTTTCAAAATGATTTAGTCTGTTAAATCATATATATACAAGGAATATATATCTTTAACTACTCTAAGCTATTTTTGCCATGTTATATATACTTCACCCAAAATAATATTGATGATGTTCAATAAGGATTTCCTATCCTTTAAAATAAGCTAGTCCTTTATAACTTAAAAACTTAGGTTGCCTGCCTAGTTCTTATATTCGAAACCTTTGTTTAAAATCCTTAAACAATCATTCGAAAATATAGATGGTAACTTATTCAAAACCATTTATAAAACCCTTCGAAAGTATTGAAGGCAACTCCTTCGTATCCTTTAATAAACCTTTCGAAACCATTGAAGATAACTCCTTTTAAACATTTTAAAAGCCTTCTTTTTACCAGCTTCAAATCCACCCTTAAATCCTTTAAACCTTATCCTTTTAAAAACATAAAAACTATACATTTCGACATTGTCGGAAGGTTCCTTTTGGCCTGGATGAAAGGTTTCACCATTCGAGTTTGACGAAAGCCTGGGGTATCTCCCCTATAAAATCATTTATAAACCTTTCGAAAGCAATGAATCTCAAAACCTTCCTAAGATATTGGGTTCAATTTAATATAAGTGGAAACCTTTCAAAACCATTCGAAGTTGACTAATTTGAATCCTTTAAAACTTTCTGACTCAAAACATTTGGATTATGCAATAGGATCGAAAAAACATTGGAGTCAAAAGCAACTAGTTCGAAACCCTTATAAAACCTTTCAAAACCATTCGAAAACAATGAAGTGTTGGTGATGGAACCAACCCATTGAAATCAATAGAGATGGCGTCAAGTTTTAGAAAACAAAAGATAACCTTTGACTCCATTTGTGTCGAAAAATTAGGAAGCAGCAAATATGCTTTCGACCTTGTCAAAAGCTATGCCTTTCGACTATATCGGAAGGTTTCATTTAAATTAAGAAAGAAAACAAATCGAAACCAATTTTTCTTTTAAACCTTTTGACAATGTCAAAAGCTCTTTGTTTAAAGCTAGCTGGCATATTTTCCTTAAACCAAAACAAAACTTCATTTTTTTCGAAAGTTATAACCTTTCGTCCCTAAACCTTTTGATTCCATCTAATTCACTACATACCAGTTGCCTTTGATACCTTGCGAACTTGTCGAAAGGTCTGGAAAAAAGGCGGAAGTCTTACTAAAAGGGTTGAGATAGAAGAAAAACTATTTATTTGTAATTTAAAATAGGTATTTTGTACACAACCTGCCTTGTTTGTCTAAATCTGATTGGTTGGCAGAACTTCATATTAAAAAGTGATGCGGACTTTCCTTGTTTGGAAATTTAAATAACTTTAGAAATGCCCCTTTCTCCTTTAAAATTATATAAAACATTTGAGTCTCATACCTTAAATAATTTTATATAACTATTAAAACACCTTGAAAAATTCTGGGAAAATTCTAGAAAATCAAATAATATGTTCTCTTCAACATGAAAAATTTTCGGATCCAAACAGTAATTACTTTTCCCGTAAATAAATTTTATAATCCAAAATAACCTTTTCTTCCATAGAAAATTCATAACAATTCCACAAAAATTCTTATGAAATCCATCTCTAAAATAAATTATTAGATCATCTTAAAATTTCGCAAGGCTAACGGATTTCATTTATTAGGGTTCTCATCTTAATACATGTCATAAAATCTATATGAACATACGTAAATCATCAATATGTATATATGATCACTTTAACATTCAAAACATGGAAAATCATTCCAAAATTGTTCAGGTTAACCTTAAGGCCTTCCACAAGGTCAAACCCGAGTTTTGAAACTTGATTCAACACAAGTGAAGTTTCAAAAATCAACATGAATGGATGCAAACGCCAGTGATGCAAGCAATGACCAGAACACTAAGTGCAGGCAGAGAAATGACACAGTAGAAATGGAACCAACATGAAACCACATTATGAACACAGTAGTGTACATGAATACATGGAGACAAGACTCAAGTATGCTCAAGTCCAAATGCATCAGGTCGAAATATTTCAAAGCCCAAGTATACAATATAACAATGCAAACATGAAGTGAATGCAATAACAGCAAATACCACAATATCAAGTTCAAGTCAGAGCAACAATAGAAGCACAGTGACAATTTGGAGTATCATATGCAAAACAACTTGCAGATCAAACATAATGGACTACATGCACAAACCAAAGAGACAATATGAACAAGTGATAGCAAGCTCCAACCAAATGAATGCAACAAGCAACATCAATAAACCAAATGCAAGACCAAAGTGCAACAGACACACTTAAATATGAAGACCACAAAGACAATGCAAATATACAGAAACAACACAAACCAAGCTACGACCACCAAGTACAACAATGCACAAGTGACACCACTGACCATGAAGCAAAACCAAGTAATTCAAGAAATATAACATGCATTTTTACAGTGATACAAGGCAAACTGGCAACAACAAGTTAAAGTGAAACAATGCATGATGAATCAGACCAACTAATCAACAGTGTAGAGATAACAAGTACATTGCAGTATAACCAAGTCAAAGCCAGTGGTAGTCAAATATCACAAATTCAATGCCGAGAAGCACTGAAATAAAGATGGCCAGAGCCAAAGTTCACAGTGAAGCCAGAAGAATTGAACACTACAAGTCAGTAAATAGTTTAGTGGTGAAGATGAGTGCAGACACGAAGTCGAAAGCAATAAACAAGTCCAAGTCGAAACCATGGAAGTATGACATGAAGCATGTACATGTGAGGACAGTGAAAACCGAAGCCAGCAGATACATGAAATAATGATATCAAATCAATGCACAACAACATGAATGCTGTCAACTGATATATGCAAACAAATTAATGCAACAGAAGTATAGTGAAATCCAGGAACTCAACAAGGCAGACTATAACATCAAGTTCAATTCCAAAACAACTCAACAGCAGTATGCAATGTCGAGAAACAACATCAAGTAGAAAGACATGAACAATGTAGGCCGATACAGTATGCAGTGCATAAACATGACAGTCAATGCCGAAGACAAAATGAAATCAGAGAGTTTTGAAAAGTTTCGAAAAAGTCAGAATTCAACGCAAGAAAAGTTTTGAAAAGGTCAAAACAAATACAAGAGGAAAGTTTCTGCCATATGACTCAAAAAAAAAAAATCGAACGCTACAAAATCAAGACCGTGCGCATCAAGTCACAGAAATCAGGAAAGCAAGAATTAGGAAAGTAATGAAGTCAATACGAACAAATTCAAGTGTCTCGGAATTTATATAAATACATCACCCAAATCATCATCGGCAAGAAAATTAATCCATCGAGTTCAAGCAAGAAATTAAACCAGCATCAAAAGGGGAAAATTCAATCAAATCCAAATATAAACCCACTATCATCATCGGTAAAAATCATCGATCAATCGGAGTTTAATCGAGCATAACAGAAAAGCAAAAACGAAAGTCACATACCAAATTGAAGTCGAACTCCAGAAGCCCTAAATTTCACAAACCTAATTGCAAGCAAAGCATAGAACGAGAGCGGCCGACATCATCTCAAGAGACGATCAACAAATAAAGCAAGAGAACCAAGTTCAATAGAGGATTAATAGTCGCGATCATCTATATTTCTGAAAGCCCTAATTTGGACGAATGAAGAATAATGAGGTCGCCATTTTCTTCACAAGCCAGAGAAAAGAGAACGGGCTTGAGAAATAAAAGGGGGCCGGTTTTTTATGTTTATTATAAGGGGTTTTATTTTTAAATAGGATTTTAGTTTTAAATTGTTTTTAAGTTTGTTTTAAATTCTCTTTTAAGGTTCAAATCTTGGTAAATCACCACCTAGGTTTTAGGTAGTGTCAGATTGTCTAGTTAGAATTAGTTCAGTGAGCACGGTGTGCGAGTTTGCAAAACTCTATAGGCGGTAGCAGGGTGTGCGAGTCTATTAGAGTGTTTGTAAGCGGGAGACTGTTTAATTCTAATAGAAATCTGGGAATGCAGCAGTAGGCAGGGGTTGCCGAAGCTGGGTAATTTTGTGTGTGATTTACTTTTCAACATATTTATTTCTCTGCATTTTGTTTTTGTTTTTAATTCGAGAAAATTTGCAATAACCCTATTAACCCCCCTCTAGGATTAATCTAGATCCTACAAGTGGTATCAAAGCAAGGTATTTTTCTTTAACTCTAGAGTCATGAATCCACCAAATAATGCTTTTTCTGAGGGGCAATCTATTGTTAGGCCACCCATGTTTAATGGGAATGATTATGCTTATTGGAAAGCTAGGATGGGTATTTATCTTAGTTCTGTTGATTATGATGTTTGGGACATTATTGAAACTGGTTATAAATCTCCCACTATAACTATTGGTGATACTGAGATTCCTAAACCTAAGGATAGGTGGGATGCTAACGATAAGAAATTAAAAACTACAAATGCTAAAGCCATGAATGCTTTGATCTGTACTCTTGATAAAACTGAATTTTATGGAATTTCTCATTGTAAAACAGCACAGGAAATTTGGCATACCTTGGTGGTGACACATGAAGGAACTTCTCAAGTCAAGGAGTCTCGTCTAGCCCTATTGAGCAATGAATACGAGAACTTTGTAATGGATAAAGGCGAGAGCATAAAAGACATGTTTGGACGCTTTTCAACTTTGGTGTACAATGCTAGAGCACTTGGGAAGGTATTCACTGAGGTAGAGCTTGTGAGGAAGGTGCTACGAGTCTTACCGATGAGCTTTAAGGCAAAAGTCACGGCAATACAAGAATCGAAAGATCTGAGTAAACTAAGCATGGAGGAGTTGATTGGAAACTTGATGACATATGAGCTTGAGCTAAAAGCAAAGGAGGAACGCAACAACTCCGAACCAAAGAAGAAGACGATTGCCTCAAAGAGCAATGAAGAAAGCGATGAAGTAGAAGAAGATCCAATTGAAGAGCTTGCAATGGTTGTCAATAATCTTAGAAAATGGACAAGATTCAAGCCACGCAAGAAGAAAACAAATGGTAATAGGTCAAAAGATTCTAACAATTCCGATAATGAATTGACGTGCTTTAACTGCAACAAGCCTGGCCACTTCAAACAAGAATGTCCACTTCTCAAAAAGGACAAAGGAAAGAAAAAGAAGAAGAAGGCCTTTGCAGCGACTTGGGATGATGAAGAAGGAGAGGAAGTTTCGAATAATAGCTCAGAGGAGGCTAACTTGTGTCTTATGGCAAAAACAGATTCAGAAGCAAGTTCAGAGGAATCTAGTGAGGGAGGTGGCTATTCTTATAAAGATGTCAGGACCCGATTCTTCGTCTCCCGAATATCGACATCAATACGTCCACTGTATCGAATGCCAATCAGTCGGATGCCGGAAAACCGAACACTGAGGGTTTAAGAAAGAAGAAAAGAAAGAAGAACGAGAGAAAAGGATAGAAAATAGAGAGAAAGGAAAATAGAACGGAACAGAAAACAGCAGAACAACATCAGAATCTCATAATCGCAGCGGAACAACATATAATAGATAAATGAATAATCTTTAAACAAAAAACTATATCAGTTATTACATTACATCACATTACATTTCATTACATCAGAGTGTACAACAACAAACAACAACAAACAGCGGAAAAGAAATACTATATACTAGTAATACGCCATGCCATCCAGCTTGCCTCCAGCAATTCCAGAATATCCTGATAAACCTTAACTCTTGACTGCCCGTGTGGAAATTGGTGGGCACCCAGAGTTTAGGAAGGAAAACAATAAACTCCGAGTCAGTCATGCGACTGGTGTGAGAACTCAAAACAGTTTATTTATCTTTGAAAACAAAATAGAGGAATATTTTTAAAGTCAATTCGCAATGCTTTTAAAAATGAGACTACTATAAGGCCTCCCACACACACACATAATGCAAACGCAGAATCGGAGGAGATTTCTCCTTATGATAGTCAAAGATGCTTGATACGCATTAAAAAGAACATTTGATATTATTACTAGTGCATAGTGTAGGAAAAATTCATTTCGAAAATAAAGATATAAATCTTAGCCAGCATAGACATTTCGAACTATGCCTACTATAGCTACCATCTAAACAATGGTGACCACCATAAGTAAATGGAAGGTTCTACAACTAATACCGTACAAGGTTTCGTATTGGGAATTGGATTTCCAACGAATGATCAGGCCAAGGAACTTCCCATTGCCACATGAGAATGCCTCTGGATGGACATCCCCGAGAACCAAACCGGATCTCTACCAACACAAGGCCGGGTTACCCCTAACTGAGTAACAACTGACCGAATATGCCATCCCCGGTCCTTTGGGACCTTTCAACCGAGCGCTCGTAATCAATTCACACAATCATAAAGTGTTTTCAACATGAGTAAGTATCTGGGCTCCATACCATGATACCACCCTTTTCCAGAAGGAAATGCACATATCCTAAAGGGCGCTACCCCTCATAACCTTGCCGCATCTTTCCTGTTTTGACCATTCCCGAGGTGTGAGGCTCGACGAAGTCACGTCCACAAAAACATACTTTATACAAAAGCCATGCTTTGGGTCAACAAATGATCATAGAAATGATCACCAGGATAGACGATCAAACAAATGATCCTATCACAAATAATCAACACAATGATCATTTCACAGCAACACTCAGCATGTCACATTACCAAATTGGGAACATATCGTTGATAACATTCAACTACATAACCTCTGAGCTCGTACGTCTCAGAGAAGGGTGTTAAGCTAAAAGAATAAATTCTCCGCCACCAACAGAAATATATTTGAAAGAAATCTGCTTTATATCTCAATCTGTAACGTCAGACATACAATCCATACAAGTTTGTTCCGGGATCGAACAGAACCGAAGGCACTTACAAAGAAGTCCTTGCAATCCGGATATCCACAATCCTGATCGGATTTCCCATCACATATGGAGAACTCAATACCGTAGCTACTCGGTGCAGAGTCAATCGACAGGTCATCCTATCGCTCTCGCAAATACCGAGTCTTTAACACCGATCTTCAATGCTATCCATTACGTCGTATCACTATTCGGAATGGGTAATCCGAATAACGAGCGCAATAATTTAAAAACAAGTGTAGCATTCAAATTCAACAAATCCCAACAAATACCTTTCAAAGGTAAATATTGATAGTCGGTTATTGAACTATCAATGGATATGCACACGTCACCAGATTCCAAATAATTTTCCAAATTATTTATTTCCCAAAAATATCTTTACAAGATATATAATTCAATATCTCAAAAATAAATCAATGTTTATTTTTAACAAATTCCACTTTCTTTTATAAATTCCATAGTGAATTTATATTTCAAAATATCTATGAATATACAATTTCAATTATTCATTTTCAATTTATCTTCAAAAAGATAAATTCTCTAAACGTTTCATTTCACATTGGAAAAACATTTCCATACTTATTTATTCATAAATAATTCACAATATTTTTATTTTCAACACTTGGAAAATATTCAATATACTTAAATCGAGATTAAGTATATATTTCATTCTTTAAGGAAATCATCCTCTTAAACATATTTATTTGGGCCAAAACGAATGTTGCGTAGAACATCGTTACGACGTCCCAAAATCACTAGTATAGGGATTCGAATTTAAGATAGATATATAAATCCCAATACTATACAAAACATTGCCTTTCGGAAATCATTTACTATAACAATAGTATTATAGTCCACCATTTCCTTTTATTTCTCGAAAATGTCTATTTCAACAATGAATGTTGAAATCTATGGTTTCGAATCTCAACACATTTTAAAACATCGTTAGATCGTTTTAATTCTATTTAAAACATCACATTCAAAACATTTTCTTTAACATATTATTCACTATTCAAAAACGTGAATATACTACGTTAACAAATTTCATCATTTCTATACATTTCATTTTAAAGGATTACTCACAGTTCAAAAATGTGAATATAACTCCATTAATAGGTTACAACAATTTACTTATCAAAATAAGCCGTTTGCGAATTTATAAAACAACATTTATAAATTCCATTTCTATTTGTTTTATAACTACTTCCTTTATAAATTCCTTATTAACCTATCTCAATTCATATCTCAATTGATATACTAGAATTTCATATTATAAGTTAAATGCTTATAAAACAATTATTTTACAAAATCGTTCCTTTAAACTTCATAATTATAAATCTTATAACTTATAAGATTCATTTATTTACCCAAATATATTCTTTAATAACTTCACAAAATTTATAAATCCTACTATTTATAAATTTCATTTATAACTTCACCATTTATAATTTTATAAATTCCATTCACTTATGCAATCCATTTCACTTCCTTCAAACACTTATAAAAACTCATTTTATAATCTCAATATTTCAATTTATAAATATCCATTTATAAGTCTCTTATATAAATCAATTTATATTATTCTTTTAAAACATCTTTAATCCTCTTTATAATTTCACCATTCTCTTGATTTATAAATTAATTAAATTTTATAAATCCTATATTTAAACTTTTCACAATAAATTCAGAAATCCCGTTTTAACTAATTTATTAAACCATTAACCCCATATTTTCAAAAATCAACTTTTAACTGTATTTCTCAAAAATCATAATTTTTATAACATTTAAATTTATAACGTTTATTTATTTAAAATGGATCAATTCAAAAATATATTTTATAAATGTATACTCTTTAAAAATCACTTTAAAAATCCTTTTAAAATTCCAAAATTTGGTCCAATGATGCTACATACCAAATAGTCAATCACGACAACAACGATATCATATCTCGATATGATAATCCATCAAATATCAAAATATCTGAAATCAAATAAATACTGTTGAGGAATCCAGTTGGATCCCTCCAACCTGTTTTCCTGCATCCACAAATATTAGCACAATACCAATTCCGCTCCAGTACGAAATTATCGCGGTATATGGGATTTAAAATATTATCCGCTTAATAGACGGCGCAATAGGGTCTCATCCGCTATACAAATGCGGGAAATCAACAACTCCAATATATACATATGCCAATATATATATATATATTGCTATTATATATAATACCAATTTCATTGTTTATGAAATATTCGCGGTATATGTTTTTAATAAATAACATCCGCTTACTAACGGCGCATAATGTCTATTTTAACAATCAATAGATAACAATCATCATTCAAACATGCACTTATTTTAAATCTAACTATTTAAAATAAAATCGAAATCGATTCGATTGAGTGAGAAGTTCTCACCTTGATTTCAATTTCGTTTTAGCGATTTATTTCGAATAAAATTAAACGGACGTTTAATTTTACCCGAAATTCTCACTAACTCCAAACGACTCCAATCCAATTCCATATCGTAGTGCTCGTCCATACGATTCCAACGCAACTGGTTTCGCGCGTTTTTGACCCCGTATGAAAAAGATATGAATTTATGAAATTATACGAATTTTTATTTACAAATTTTATAACATAAATTTTTATTTTTAAACCTAAGTTTTGCTGGCCGTAGGATCTCCATAATCTAATCATGGCCGCTTGAAATTGCTTCTTCCTCATACGCGACTTTGCCTCCAGGAACACACGAAATGCTGAACCCATCAACTTCATAATTAGGGTTTCATACCACCATCTCCTCGCTCGACGAAAACACGATCAGCAACTTGCAACACGAAGCTCGCTTCCTCCACTTCACTCGGCTGCCACCCAGCCAAGCTCGACCCACCATGGCACGAGAAACCACGTGCGCAAACAGCTAGCGTCGGCCCCCTGTAGCTCCCACTACGATGCTCCATTTACGATCATATCCGTATGGATTTAAAGATCTCGTCGTACTCTAAAATGTTGTAGTTAACAACTTTTCGTATTAACGCATGGATTGAAGGAGATTTGAGGAGAATTGAAAGTGAATTCTGGCCTTTGATTGAGGGGGAGGCGACTAGGGTTTAGGTTTAGTTTATTTTTTTTTATTTTTTTTTTATGAAGGGGTAAGGGTCTATTTATAGGAAAATCAATCGACACTATTCATTTCGGAAATTCCGAACTCCGATTTACGCGCCGTAACCAGCGTTTCTAGGGTTTACCCCGCGTTCCGGTCACAATGGAATAGGTTTCGGAAGCTAATTCGGACATCTGTGCGAGTTATGGCAATAAACTTTCAATTTGAATTAAACCGATTTAAACGATTTTCTAGGCGTTTTAATTTGTACCGGACAAACGGTAAATCCAATTGATACGAAATTTGAAACCTTACAATAATATCACATTACGGATCCGATGAAACTGGTTTCATCGAAATCCGAGACTTTTTGAAAAATGGCTATTTTAACTCGCCAAATTAATATTAAAAACAATTCGATGCGTTTCGAGCTGCTACGATCAAACGATAACTCTGATTGACACGAAAATTGAAATCCGATAATAACTAACTATTACGGATCCAATGGAACTAGTTTTGTCCAATTCTGGGACTGTTCAAAAATTGACTATTTTCACTAGTCGATTTAATATTAAAATATTCAATTTTCACAAATTAACTTTTAATTCGATTTTAAAAGTTCTAAAATATCATTCTAACTCCAACATGATAAAATAAAATTTTACAAATCATTTTCAATCATATTTAGCCCAATTTTCAATTATTTCTGTATTTTCACATATTAAATTATCGATTTAATTATTCAATTAAATCCAATTTTTCAAAATAAAATTTATTCGACTTATAAATTCACTTATTATTATTTAAAATTAATTAAATATTCGAATTTTAATTAAATAAAATTCTGGGTCGTTACAATCTTCCCCCCTTAAAAGAATTTCGTCCTCGAAATTATCAAGTAAGAAAAGTTATAGAATTCATTAATTTTCCATAAATCCATAGTTAAATTTCTTACAATACTTTACTAAGTTTTCAAATCATACTTAGTTATCTTTTCAAACCAAACTACTATTTTTAACTTTCAATTCCAAATCAAAGTTAAAGTTTTCAAAATTTTCCAATTTTCTCAAATTTTTTTTTCTAACGCCTTAAATTTTCGGAAAAATTCGCCACAGTCTCCTTTGCGCGGCTCGATCCGAAAAAAAAATGACAGTATATATATCACAAATATACATCTCATCAAGTAATGAGGCATCCCGAAGGGAAAAAATATAAAAGTACGGTATGTAATCCGAGATATGTACCTTATATTTTATTAGCGAGCATATACGGCTAATATAGCGCGAAAGCGAGCTCCAAATGCGAAGCAAACGCGATCCGCACCTACTAAACACTCAACAAACAACATGAGAACATGCATATATGAAAATAGTATCAATATACAACATATAGCAACATAATAACTATATATGCCAGCATAGCAAATGCAAACAAACAACAAATGCAAACATCCACCAACTATCATTCATAACCAATAAATATTCATTCATATTCTCATTAATATTCAATGAAATGGTTTTCAATTTAATCACATTTGATTCATTAACAGTGGATGTTTACTAACATTCATTTTCAATTAGTTTATATTCACTAATCCATATTCTAGTTGGTTCACTTCCAAATCAAATTCAAATTCAATTAAGATTTACTTAACTTCCAATCGAATTTCAATTACTTTAGCTTTCAATTTCATTAACTCAATTTCATTAATACTTAATGAATTATATAAAATCAACTAACAATCATATAACAACCAATGTTTATTAATTACAACCAAATTACTTTGCTTACAATTGGTTTAATTAATTGATTTTTATTCAACTATTCAACTTTCAATAACATTAGATTTTAATGAATTAACACTTATATCCATTATTCCATATCAACTTATTTACATTCAATTGATTAACATTCAATTCATTAATTCAATTCAATTACTAAAGTTGAATTTCATTTACTTTAACTCAAGTTCATATTTATCACTTAACTTTAAATTCATTTTCATTTACAACTCATATTCATAAATATATCCATATAGTTTCACTTCTTATATATATAAGTTTATTTCACAATTGTAAATCACTTTAATTATAATTCAATTCTTATAATTCTTTTTCTTATACAATTATTCTTTTACTTAGATCATTCAAACATCTAAACAATCAACTTATATACTTTAATAATTCTAAAAAATTATTCCTTTATATATAAAATATAATCAAGGTAAAATTATTTCATCTACCCAATTTAAAACAATACTGTGTCGAATTGTTCTGTACAAGTGTTTAGAGATCCCTATCAACAACGTTAATTACTCGTATTAACCAGAATCTATATACCACTCAACAAACCAATCATCACAATATAAAACAATTTTATATATTCACTAACAAATACGCTCTCATAGCTATTATTACACTCAAACTCATTCTAGAGTACTACTAACTCTATCTCTAATGAGTAATACCCAACAGAACCATGGTTGTCGCTTAACCATATGCTCTGATACCACATTGTCAGGACCCGATTCTTCGTCTCCCGAATATCGACATCAATACGTCCACTGTATCGAATGCCAATCAGTCGGATGCCGGAAAACCGAACACTGAGGGTTTAAGAAAGAAGAAAAGAAAGAAGAACGAGAGAAAAAGATAGAAAATAGAGAGAAAGGAAAATAGAACGGAACAGAAAACAGCAGAACAACATCAGAATCTCACAATCGCAGCGGAACAACATATAATAGATAAATGAATAATCTTTAAACAAAAAACTATATCAGTTATTACATTACATCACATTACATTTCATTACATCAGAGTGTACAACAACAAACAACAACAAACAGCGGAAAAGAAATACTATATACTAGTAATACGCCATGCCATCCAGCTTGCCTCCAGCAATTCCAGAATATCCAGAATATCCTGATAAACCTTAACTCTTGACTGCCCGTGTGGAAATTGGTGGGCACCCAGAGTTTAGGAAGGAAAACAATAAACTCCGAGTCAGTCATGTGACTGGTGTGAGAACTCAAAACAGTTTATTTATCTTTGAAAATAAAATAGAGGAATATTTTTAAAGTCAATTCGCAATGCTTTTAAAAATGAGACTACCATAAGGCCTCCCGCACACACACACAATGCAAACGCAGAATCGGAGGAGATTTCTCCTTATGATAGTCAAAGATGCTTGATACGCATTAAAAAGAACATATGATATTATTACTAGTGCATAGTGTAGGAAAAATTCATTTCGAAAATAAAGATATAAATCTTAGCCAGCATAGACATTTCGAACTATGCCTACTATAGCTACCATCTAAACAGTGGTGACCACCATAAGTAAATGGCAGGTTCTACAACTAATACCGTACAAGGTTTCGTATTGTGAATTGGATTTCCAACGAATGACCAGGACAAGGAACTTCCCATTGCCACATGAGAATGCATCTGGATGGACATCCCCGAGAACCAAACCGGATCTCTACCAACACAAGGCCGGGTTACCCCTAACTGAGTAACAACTGACCGAATATGCCATCCCCCGGTCCTTTGGGACCTTTCAACCGAGCGCTCGTAATCAATTCACACAATCATAAAGTGTTTTCAACATGAGTAAGTATCTGGGCTCCATACCATGATACCACCCTTTTCCAGAAGGAAATGCACATATCCTAAAGGGCGCTACCCCTCATAACCTTGCCGCGTCTTTCCTGTTTTGACCATTCCCGAGGTGTGAGGCTCGACGAAGTCACGTCCACAAAAACATACTTTATACAAAAGCCATGCTTTGGGTCAACAAATGATCATAGAAATGATCACCAGGATAGACGATCAAATAAATAATCCTATCACAAATAATCAACACAATGATATTTCACAGCAACACTCAGCATGTCACATTACCAAATTGGGAATATATCGCTGATAACATTCAACTACATAACCTCTGAGCTCGTACGTCTCAGAGAAGGGTGTTAAGCTAAAAGAATAAATTCTCCTCCACCAACAGATATATATTTGAAAGAAATCTGCTTTATATCTCAATCTGTAACATCAGACATACAATCCATACAAGTCTGTTCCGGGATCGAACAGAACCGAAGGCACTTACAAAGAAGTCCTTGCAATCCGGATATCCACAATCCTGATCGGATTTCCCATCACATATGGAGAACTCAATACCGTAGCTACTCAGTGCAGAGTCAATCGACAGGTCATCCTATCGCTCTCGCAAATACCGGGTCTTCAACACCGATCTTCAATGCTATCCATTACGTCGTATCACTATTCGGAATGGGTAATCCGAATAACGAGCGCAATAATTTAAAAACAAGTGTAGCATTCAAATTCAACAAATCCCAACAAATACCTTTCAAAGGTAAATATTGATAGTCGGTTATTGAACTATCAATGGATATGCACACATCACCAGATTCCAAATAATTTTCCAAATTATTTATTTCCCAAAAATATCTTTACAAGATATATAATTAAATATCTCAAAAATAAATCAATGTTTATTTTGAACAAATTCCACTTTCTTTTATAAATTCCATAGTGAATTTATATTTCAAAGTATCTATGAATATACGATTTCAATTATTCATTTTCAATTTATCTTCAAAAAGATAAATTCTCTAAACGTTTCATTTCACATTGGAAAAACATTTCCATACTTATTTATTCATAAATAATTCACAATCTTTTTATTTTCAACACTTGGAAAATATTCAATATACTTAA
This sequence comes from Allium cepa, assembly GCA_030765085.1. Lineage (NCBI taxonomy): Eukaryota > Viridiplantae > Streptophyta > Magnoliopsida > Asparagales > Amaryllidaceae > Allium > Allium cepa. Next base: position 685,728,446 of record CM060938.1, read on the forward strand.
ATCGAGATTAAGTATATATTTCATTCTTTAAGGAAATCATCCTCTTAAACATATATTTATTTGGGCCAAAACGAATGTTGCGTAGAACATCGTTACGACGTCCCAAAATCACTAGTATAGGGATTCGAATTTAAGATAGATATATAAATCCCAAAACAATAGAAAACATTTCCTTTCGGAAATCATTTACTATAACAATAGTATTATAGTCCACCATTTCCTTTTATTTCTCGAAAACGTCTATTTCAACAATGAATGTTGAAATCTATGGTATCGAATCTCAACACACTTTAAAACATCGTTAGATCGTTTTAATTATATTTAAAACATCACATTCAAAACATTTTCTTTAACATATTATTCACTATTCAAAAACGTGAATATACTACGTTAACAAATTTCATCATTTCTATACATTTCATTTTAAAGGATTATTCATAGTTCAAAAATGTGAATATAGCTCCATTAATAGGTTACAACAATTTACTTATCAAAATAAGTCGTTTGCGAATTTATAAAACAACATTTATAAATTCCATTTCTATTTGTTTTATAACTACTTCCTTTATAAATTCCTTATTAACCTATCTCAATTCATATCTCAATTGATATACTAGAATTTCATATTATAAGTTAAATGCTTATAAAACAATTATTTTACAAAATCGTTCCTTTAAACTTCATAATTATAAATCTTATAACTTATAAGATTCATTTATTTACCCAAATATATTCTTTAATAACTTCACAAAATTTATAAATCCTACTATTTATAAATTTCATTTGTAACTTCACCATTTATAGTTTTATAAATTCCATTCACTTATGCAATCCATTTTCACTTCCTTCAAACACTTATAAAAACTCATTTTATAATCTCAATATTTCAATTTATAAATATCCATTTATAAGTCTCTTATATAAATCAATTTATATTATTCTTTTAAAACATCTTTAATCCTCTTTATAATTTCACCATTCTCTTGATTTATAAAATAATTAAATTTTATAAATCCTATATTTAAACTTTTCACAACAAATTCAGAAATCCCGTTTTAACTATTTTATAAAACCATTAACCCCATATTTTCAAAAATCAACTTTTAACTGTATTTCTCAAAAATCATAATTTTTATAACATTTAAATTTATAACGTTTATTTATTTAAAATGGATCAATTAAAAAAAATATTTTATTAACGTATACTCTTCAAAAATCACTTTAAAAATCCTTTTAAAATTCCAAAATTTGGTCCAATGATGCTACATACCAAATAGTCAATCACGACAACAACGATATCATATCTCGATATGATAATCCATCAAATATCAAAATATCTGAAATCAAATAAATACTGTTGAGGAATCCAGTTGGATCCCTCCAAACTGTTTTCCTGCATCCACAAATATTAGCACAATACCAATTCCGCTCCAGTACGAAATTATCGCGGTATATGGGATTTAAAATATTATCCGCTTAATAGACGACGCAATAGGGTCTCATCCGCTATACAAATGCGGGAAATCAACAACTCCAATATATACATATGCCAATATATATATATTGCTATTATATATAATACCAATTTCATTGTTTATGAAATATTCGCGGTATATGTTTTTAAAAAATAACATCCGCTTATTAACGGCGCATAATGTCTATTTTAACAATCAATAGATAACAATCATCATTCAAACATGCATTTATTTTATATCTAACTATTTAAAATAAAATCGAAACCGATTCGATTGAGTGAGAAGTTCTCACCTTGATTTCAATTTCGTTTTAGCGATTTATTTCGAATAAAATTAAACGGACGTTTAATTTTACCCGAAATTCTCACTAACTCCAAACGACTCCAATCCAATTCCATAGCGTAGTTCTCGTCCATACGATTCCAACGCAACTGGGTTCGCGCGTTTTCGACCTCGTATGAAAAAGATATGAATTTATGAAGTTATACGAATTTTTATTTACAAATTTTATAACATAAATTTTTATTTTTAAACCTAAGTTTTGCTGGCCGTAGGATCTCCATAATCGAATCGTGGCCGCTTGAAATTGCTTCTTCCTCATACGCGACTTCGCCTCCAGGAACACACGAAATGCCGAACCCATCAACTTCATAATTAGGGTTTCATACCACCATCTCCTCGCTCGACGAAAACACGATCAGCAACTTGCAACACGAAGCTCGCTTCCTCCACTTCACTCGGCTGCCACCCAGCCAAGCTCGGCCCCCCATGGCACGAGAAAACACGTGCGCAAACAGCTAGCGCCGGCCCCCTGTAGCTCCCACTACGATGCTCCATTTACGATCATATCCGTATGGATTTAAAGATCTCGTCGTACTCTAAAATGTTGTAGTTAACAACTTTTCGTATTAACGCATGGATTGAAGGAGATTTGAGGAGAATTGAAAGTGAATTCTGGCCTTTGATTGAGGGGGTGGCGGCTAGGGTTTAGGTTTAGTTTATTTATTTATTTTTATTTTTTTATGAAGGGGTAAGGGTCTATTTATAGGAAAATCAATCGACACTATTCATTCCGGAAATTCCGAACTCCGATTTACGCGCCGTAACCAGCGTTTCTAGGGTTTACCCCGCGTTTCGGACACAACGGAACAGGTTTCGGAAGCTAATTCGGATATCTGTGCGAGTTATGGCAATAAACGTTCAATTTGAATTAAACTGATTTAAACGATTTTCTAGGCGTTTTAATTTGTACCGGACAAATGGTAAATCCAATTGATACGAAATTTGAAACCTTACAATAATATCACATTACGGATCCGATGAAACTTGTTTCGTCGAAATCCAAGACTTTTAGAAAAATGGCTATTTGAACTCGCCAAATTAATATTAAAAACAATTCGATGCGTTTCGAGCTGCTACGATCAAACGATAACTCCGATTGACACGAAAATTGAAATCCGATAATAACTAACTATTACGGATCCAATGGAACTAGTTTCGTCCAATTCTGGGACTGTTCAAAAATTGACTATTTTCACTAGTCGATTTAATATTAAAATATTCAATTTTCACAAATTAACTTTTAATTCGATTTTAAAAGTTCTAAAATATCATTCTAACTCCAACATGATAAAATAAAATTTTATAAATCATTTTCAATCATATTTAACCCAATTTTCAATTATTTCTGTATTTTCACATATTAAATTATCGATTTAATTATTCAATTAAATCCAATTTTTCAAAATAAAATTTATTCGACTTATAAATTCACTTATTATTATTTAAAATTAATTAAATATTCGAATTTTAATTAAATAAAATTCTGGGTCGTTACAAAAGAACTTGTTTTTATGTGTCTTATCTTACTAAAACAATTGATACTCTTGAATCTAAAATTGAGAAACTGAAATCTGATAGGAGAATACTTGCTCATGAAAATTTTAGGTTAGAAACTGAACTTGAAAATATTCAAAACCTAGAATGTAAAAAATGTAAAATTTTAGATTCAGAGTTATCAAGACTTAAGAATAGCTTTGAGAATCTTGAAAAAGAAAACTTGAGTCTTAAGGAAACCATTGACACTCGGAAAAAGGGTTTTATAAATAGATTGTGGTATCCCGAAATTTTTGGCAATATCAATTTAATAATCTTTATTTAAAATTAAATTGATTTGATAAATATTGATTAATAAAATACGATTTGGTTTAATAATCTGAATTGAATAAATATTTAATTTGAGATTTTATCTTTTGAAAGCTAAATAAATGTTTCTATCTATAATGTGTATATATATACATATATATATATATATATTTGTATATATTATACATAATCTTTGATTTGGAATTTAATAAATAAATAAAGTTTCGTTTTCAAATTCTAATAATTTGGAAATTATGATTTAAATTAATATTAAGTTTTTCAAAATAAATAACTATTTGGTTTTAAAATACTTAGAAAAAATGATTAATTGTTTAAATATATCTTAACTTAAGAAAATGTTGATTTATATCTTTTTAAATATTTCTTGAAAATTATGATTTGTGAATATACCAAAGTTTAAAATAGAATTAACATATGATATATTAATTCATATAAGAAAAATAGTAAGCTATAACAAAGAGATAATTTCTTTTATAAATTGATTCTTTAAAATATTTGTATAAGTTTTAATTTATAAATTGATTTATTTACATTTACTTTCAATAGGAAATTCATATATATTTACATAAACATAAAATAAAATTAAAGAAAACCCTTTTTAAACATTTAAATATATAACTAAATTATATAAAAGACAAATGTTAACAATTTAACAATCTAAGCCATGTGTTAGTTGTAAATCAAACAAAATGACAAGTGTCATTAAATTTCTATTTTCTTTTATTTATTTTGTCAAATTTATTTCAGTCCTCTTTTAAAACATTTTCATTTCCCCTTCATTCTCCTTTTCAAAACAAAAGATAAATGAATCAAAAGAAATCAAAAATTTGAAAGCTCAGAACCCCTAAAAACAAAACCTGCATTTGAAACTTGTAGTTCAGTTTCAAAATCAAATATTTCAAAATCCACTTCAAAACGTAAATCTGAAAATCCCTCAAACAAAAGGATCTGCAGCACTCCTCAAACTAAAATGTGAATCTCAAAAACCAGCACTTCTTTTCATCCTGGAATCCATTCTTGAAAAATCAATGTCTGCATTTTACAACCTGAAGATTTTTTGCAATTCATCTCTGAAAATTTGAGCAAAATCAAAATGAAGCCTGCATTTTTATCAAACCTGCATGCATGTTCTTTCCTGGAAGCCTGCAGTTCCTTCTTTCTGTTTGAAACAACAACTAGGCTTGCATTTCTATTCTGGAAGCATGCATGTGATTCAGAGTAAAAGCATTACTGTAAATCAAGTTTAAAGTTTTTTTTATAAAAAAAATCAAACATGCAACTGCAACAACAACTAGGCCTGCGTTTTTCTTTCTGGAAGCATGCATCAGGGAGCAATGCAGAATAGAAACAAGATGAATAATTTTAAAGGCAAACTAAAGTTTTTAAAAGCAAATCCAGAAGCAATTTGGAGTTTTCAAAATTTAAGCATTCCGGTTCAGGGTTGTCAATAGCATGGGTACTCTGCTCATAATTTTCAAGGTGAGTAACTTTTTGTTTTTAAAAATTCTAAGGTAAATCTGGTTATTGAATCATGATTTAATATAGGTTGTATTGGTATATTTGGTAAAACTCTTGTGCATTTGTGATGTGAGATATCTGAAAAATTTGGATTACCTATAGAATATTTCTGTTCTAAAGATTGCAAGCCTGGTTCCAACTTAAATCATTCCCTTGACATTAATATTTAAAAATTAGGATTTAGAAAATATTGTTTGATTAAGCTATGAACTAAATTATAAAAATTTGATTCACTTAAATAGAAATTGTAATTTCTCAGTAAATCAAGCTTAGAGGTAAAAATTTTGTCACTGTTAAAATTCAAACACTGATGATTGTGCAATTCAGATATACAAATCAAAACCTTAGATTAATTCATGATTTTTGAATGTAAAATCATAAATAAAAAATGGGTTTTGAATGTGCATATGGGTGTTGAGCAAAATTGGGGTTTTAGGGTGTCTCTGGTGATTCATGTAGTGATGGTGGCTGTGCTTCTGTATGAATGAAGAAGAGTGATTAAGTTCTTTACAAAAATTAACAAAATGGTGAATGGATTCTTGATTTAGCAGAGGAGTGAGGAATTGTTCTGTAGCCCTAAGTTTTTAACAAGAAAGGAATTCGATCATCATAGCCACTAGGATTTGATCGATTGTTTAGGGTTTTTGAAGGATGGTTGCTGGGCCATAGAGGAGGAAGTGGCCGGAATTGTAGCTTGAACGATGGTCCGAGTGATGTGAATTTGCCGTTGACAGGTAGGGGGTTTGGGTTGTACTGTGGTTTCCAGGTTTTAGAAGAAGGGTTGGCTTTAGATTTTTGGTGGAATGGAGTATTCTGATGCTTAGTTGTTCAAGTGGGTTCAAGGGGGGGATGGTGGATGTAGATGATCATCTCTGATGATCGGAATTTGCCCAGGGATTTTGTGCATGTGCATGGTGGTCATATGGAGGTGTTTTGGTTTCTGGAATATGGTGAAGAGGTGGTGCTCGGGTAATTTCTGTTTTTGCTCGAAGTTAGGTGAAAGATGACTCGAAGTAGAATAGTTTTGGCTCGGGTAGTTTAGTTGCAGTGTTTTGTTTTCTGTAACCTGAACTGTTTCAGGTTTTCAAATTTTAAAACTAAAGTTAATCTAAAAAAAGGAAAGCTAAGCAAGTTTAAATCTAAACTTAATGCAAGTTTAGTTTATGAATTCAAATGAATTTGAATTCCAGATTTTGAATAAATTTGCAGTAATAAAATAAAGTATTTAATAAAATAAAGTATTTAATAAAATAATAAAACCTGCACAGTTTTTATATAAAGTAATTTTTAAATCTGAAAATAAAATTTTAAAATAAGATTTAAATTTGTAGGTCAAATATAAATTTTAAATCCTGAATTCAAACTAGAAGTTGAATCAGAAAGCTTCAAATAAAAACAAGCTATAAATTCAAATGTTATAATCAAGTTGAATGTTTATAAATCTGAAATGAAATTTTAAATAGAATTTTAAATTTAAATCTTTGAATCTAAATCTGGAAGCATGATTTGAATTTTGGTTTGAATATCATTTGAAATATTTAAGGTATTCTAAATTTATTTAAATTGAATATGGGATTAAGTTAAACTTTTCTTTTAAAATTGCTTTAAGAGATAAGTGATCCTTTAAAATGAAAACTAAAGAGTTTTAAATACTTAAAATTTTGTTTAAGTTTGATTTCCTTTTAATTTTAATTTAAAATCGAATTTAGAGAAAATTTAAAAGCAAATTATTTTTAAAATTACTTTGATAATGATAATTAAATCATTAATGAGAGTCATGATTATCATTATGTTGATTTGAACTTAATAATTTATTAATTGATCAAGGTAATTAAGTTTTGTAATTAATTAATTTAATTAATTAATAATTTGGGTTAATTAATTAAATAATTAAGGGTTTTATTTAATTAATTAAAAGGATTAAGTAAGTTAAGTAAACTTGATTAAATTATAATTTAGAAATCAGTTAATTAAATGAGATTTGATTTAATTTAATTAATGATTTGAATTTATTAATCAAGTAATTAATAATTAATTAAGTTTTTAATTATCATTTGATTAATTAAATAATTAGAAATAAATTAATGAGTTTCTTTAAATAAATTAAGAATTAATATTGATTAATTCAATTAGTTACTTTAGGAAAGTAATTAGAGTTTTGTTATTGGTTAATGAAGGTCATTAACATAGTATTATTTAATAATTAATTAATGTAATTAATTTTAATGATTAATTGATTAATTAATTTAAAGATAATCATTTGAGAATTGTTTAAGTATAATTACTTAATGAAAGAAATTAAGGAAATTAATTACTAATTGTAATTAATTAATTTTATTTGATTAATTAAGTTAATTAATTAAGTTTAATTAATTTAAATTAATTGTCGATTGATTTGAGAAGTAAATACCAATGTAATTAAAAATGAATAATTAAATAGTAAAGTAATTAAGAAGATAAATTACTTGATATAATTTAATTAAAGAATACTTGAATAATTAAGGAGTTTTGGAAATCAATTACTTTGTGTAATTAAATATGTAATTTGTATGATTGAATAATTATTTAAGTAAGTAATTAATAATTAATTACTTAGTGTAATTAATTTAGGTTTTGATAATTGATAATGATTAAGAGATGTAATTAATTTAATTAATTACTTAATGTGATTAATCAAGAATGATTAATCAATAGAGATAATTGATAATTAATTTAATGGAGTTATTTAAAATAAAATAATTTGAGATCATAAATTTATATAATTAATGATATAATTAAGGATTGATTAATAATAACAATTAATCAATGAAGTAATTAATTAATGTAATTAAGGATTAATGTAATTAATTATAATTAATTAATTAATGAAGTAATTACAAGTTAATTACTGATTTGGTCTGGAATAATTAATTTGTGAAATTAATTAGAGTTTAATTATTTGAATGTAATTTAAAAATAATTAATAAAGATAATTAATTAGGGTAATTTGTTAAGAATAATTAATTAATTGATTTGTAATTAATTAAGGGATATGTAAGCAAGATTTATATGGAGAGGTAATTAATTTAATTCATTTTAAATTAATTATAGAATGGTGATTAATAAGTCTTTGCTTATGAATGTTGATTGATACTGGTTACCCTAAATGGTTGAGATCTCAGATATGAGATATATGATGTTGTGTGATTTGAATGTTATGGTTGCATTGAGATGATATGAATTATCTGTTCGGAATGATAATATGGATTATCTGTTGTGATGAAAATGCTAGTTTTCTACTGTTATGTTAAGAATTATCTATTTGTGTGAATATGGATAATATTGAATTGAATTGTTTTAAAAATTTTAAAACAACTTGGACCTAAAAGACACGCTTTGGATTTCAATGAGACCGGGATCGGGTTTGCTTGTTGTTGTGTGCAAGCATGATAGGGGGTTCTCGCTTTGCGTTTGGTGGCGAACGGGAGACTCTTACCCCTACATGTCCCAGGGGGTAGTATAAGGCCTTTTCGGGTTGGTTTGCTAGGTGCTTACAGTCGAGAGGCTGGCCATAAAAGCAAATCCGAGGTACCAATGGGAGCCACGGCGGTTATTAGCCGTTGTCGATGGTTGCAAAGCCTAGACTATCTCAGTTGGTATTAAAGCGCTAGGTTGAGAGAATACCTAGACTCTAGAGTGGTGTTTATCTTAAGAGAGCGTATTTGTAATTTTGAAACATATTTATATATATTTATTTCTACCTATTTGTTGGGTTACCCGTACAGGTTTTCCAATATAAGTTATAAAGGTAGATAAGGTAGTATTGTGTGTAACACGACAACTACCATTGATTGGAGTTTGTATGTTTGAGGTTGGAAGTGTATTTGTCGAGACTGTAGACCTAATACCGTCTCGAGTAAGCTTTGTAGCTTAGTGTATGGACTTCATTGATCTCTGAAGGTAACCTGCTAAGGTTCGGAGTTCATCTTTGAAGTTGGATGAGTAGAGTTTGGATCTGTTGGCTGAACAGAAGCTAGTGATGGTATCTTGATACCTCAGGGAGTAGTAGCTGCGTGATGAGATGCAGTGACTATGGATGTTTCCGAAGATATTTCTTTGGAACAAATTTTAGGAAGTATGTCTGCTTCAGTGTTGTGGCTGAGTTCAGCAGGATGTTTCTGTTTGGTTTGAAGTCTGAGTTTCTCAAAGAGCTTTGGATTGGGAATTCTTTAGCATTGGTGTCAGCAGTGCGGCTCGGAGTGTTCTGGGTGTTAGCAGAGTTGTCTGGCTTAGTAGTTTTCTGGAGATGGGGTTTAGAAGCAATAGAGTAGAATCCGTTTCTTTAATGGATTGGCTAGACCAACATAAGCTGTTCTGATTAGTAAAGAAAGGAAGTTCTCTTTGGATTTTAGTTTGGATTGATTGCAAAAGTGACTTGCGATAGTTGAGTGTTCTCTTGGATTGTTGGTGATTTTTCTAGATGTCTTCGGGAAAGTTAGAGGTTATCCTCATCTAGAGATTCAGTGGTACCGGTGGATCAACTGGTTGAAGGTTGGTTCCTTGAGATGGAGTTTGGTGAAGCAGCTCAGGATTGGAGGAACTTCTGAGTTTTCTCTTGGTTATCAGAGATCTTCTGGGTTGTGTTGTCCAGTTGTGCTTGTGTTCTTCATCAGCATTCTTTTCTACTCCAGATCACAGTTGTGCAGCGGAAGCAGTTTGGGAATGCATCTGCTTTTCTTTTCCGGATAAGAAAAGTTTGTTTTCTTCTGATGGTTGTGAGTAGGGTTTGTTCTTGATTTTGATTGATTGTGGAGGATCATTCTAGTGGATTGAGTTTGGTCCAGTTTGTTTCTTGAGACATCAGCAAGGATTAAGCTGATCAGGTAGGAGGTTGGCAGCTCATGATCGTCCGAAGCATTTTATGGATAGGAGTCGGAGATCTTATTTTGGATAAATTTCTCAGTATTTAGGAGCTATAAATTTTGGTAAGGTTGGGTAAGCTAGCTCCGAGATGTTTTGAATTTCTTCTGTGTTCTGTTTTGGATAAGTGTTTGATTTTCTGGATTGAATTGCCAGTTTGGACAATTGGAATCCGATGTGTTTCACGTATCTCTGAGGGAGTACGTGTATGATCTATGTTTGGTTTTGGAATCAGCTGTTCTGGGAGATTTGATGGTTGAGTCAGACTTGTCTGTAGTCTGATGTCTTGTTCAGTTATAGATCTAGATGAGTAGGAGTTCTGTAGCATAGTAGTGTTAATTGTTTGGGTTTTATAGAGCGAGTATCCCGGTGTTTATACTAGGGAAACTCATGAAAATTCTATTCATAATTTTTGTCTGGATAGTTAATTTTGTTTAATTGGATGAATTGATTACTATGGTTGTTAGCATATGTTTGATATATGTTTGTTAATATACGCTTTTGTTTTAAAATTAAAATCTAAATAGATTATTAAATTACCTTTGTTTAAAATTTGGAGGAAGAAATTCTTTTAAGGGGAAGGAATGTGATATCCCGGAATTGTTGGCAATATCAATTTAATAATCTTTATTTAAAATTAAATTGATTTGATAAATATTGATTAATAAAATATGATTTGGTTTAATAATTTGAATTGAATAAATATTTAATTTGAGATTTTATCTTTTGAAAGCTAAATAAATGTTTTTATCTATAATGTATATATATATATATATTTGTATATATTATAGATAATCTTTGATTTGGAATTTAATAAATAAATAAAGTTTCGTTTTCAAATTCTAATAATTTGGAAATTATGATTTAAATTAATATTAAGTTTTTCAAAATAAATAACTATTTGGTTTTAAAATACTTAGAACAAATGTTTAATTGTTTAAATATATCTTAACTTAAGAAAATGTTGATTTTATATCTTTTTAAATATTTCTTGAAAAATATGATTTGTGAATATACCAAAGTTTAAAATAGAATTAATATATGATATATTAATTCATATAAGAAAAATAGTAAGTTATAATAAAGAGATAATTTCTTTTATAAATTGATTCTTTAAAATATTTGTATAAGTTTTAATTTATAAATTGTTTTATTTACATTTACTTTCAATAGGAAATTCATATATATTTACATAAACATAAAATAAAATTAAAGAAAACCCTTTTTAAACATTTAAATATATAACTAAATTATATAAAAGACAAATGTTAACAATTTAACAATCTAAGCCATGTGTTAGTTGTAAATCAAACAAAATGACAAGTGTCATTAAATTTCTATTTTCTTTTATTTATTTTGTCAAATTTATTTCAGTCCTCTTTTAAAACATTTTCATTTCCCCTTCATTCTCCTTTTCAAAACAAAAGATAAATGAATCAAAAGAAATCAAAAATTTGAAAGCTCAGAACCCCTAAAAACAAAACCTGCATTTGAAACTTGTAGTTCAGTTTCAAAATCAAATATTTCAAAATCCACTTCAAAACGTAAATCTGAAAATCCCTCAAACAAAAAGATCTGCAGCACTCCTCAAACTAAATTAATCATTGATTGATTTGAGAAGTAACTACCAATGTAATTAAAAATGAATAATTACATAGTAAAGTAATTAAGAAGATAAATTACTTGATGTAATTTAATTAAAGAATACTTGAATAATGAAGGAGTTTTGGAAATCAATTACTTTGTGTAATTAAATATGTAATTTGTATGATTGAATAATTACTTAAGTAAGTAATTAATAATTAATTACTTAGTGTAATTAATTTAGGTTTTGATAATTGAGAATGATTAAGAGATATAATTAATTTAATTAATTACTTAATGTGATTAATCAAGATTGATTAATTAATAGAGATAATTGACAATTAATTTAATGGAGTTATTTAAAATAAAATAATTTGAGATCATTAATTTATATAATTAATGATATAATTAAGGATTGATTAATAAGAACAATTAATCATGAAGTAATTAATTAATGTAATTAATTAAGGATTAATGTAATTAATTATAATTAATTAATTAATGAAGTAATTACAAGTTAATTACTGATTTGGTCTGGAATAATTAATTTGTGAAATTAATTAGAGGTTAATTATTTGAATGTAATTCAAAAATAATTAATCAAGATGATTAATTAGGGTAATTTGGTAAGAATAATTAATTGATTGATTTGTGATTAATTAAGGGATATGTAAGCAAGATTTATATGGAGAGGTGATTAATTTAATTCATTTTAAACTAATTATAGAATGGTGATTAATAAGTCTTTGCTTATGAATGTTGATTGATACTGGTTACCCTAAATGGTTGAGATCTCAGATATGAGATATATGATGTTGTGTGATTTGAATGCTATGGTTGCATTGAGTTAATGATATGAATTATCTGTTTGGAATGATAATATGGATTATCTGTTGTGATGAAAATGTTAATTTTCTATTGTTATGTTAAGAATTATCTATCTGTGTGAATATGGATAATATTGAATTGAATTGTTTTAAAAAATTTAAAACAACTTGGACCTAAAAGACACGCTTTGGATTTCAATGAGACCGAGATCGGGTTTCCATATTTGGATATCCGAAAACCACATCGATCCAAATTAACGATAGGTCGTGAATCTTATGTGAAGAGTGAAGCCTCGAGGTGTAAGGACTATATGTCAGTATAACTCTGGGGGTGATTCCGTGATGAGTTTGACGGAACTAGTTCTTATAGGTTCGAGATGAAGATTCAGAGTGCAAGGGTTATCGTTGTTAATTCCGAGGGTGATTCCAAAATGAGTGTAACGAGATAATGCCTTCGGTTTCGTTCGAACCCGGAACGAACTTGTATGGATTGAATGCTTTCAGAACATCGTTAGGTGGACGATGAGCATTCTAAGAGATGTGTTCTCTAAAGGTAATCGTAGCCTCAAGCCTCATCAACCGGGAATGGCTAAAACAGGGGAAGTGCAGCAAGGCTTCGTGGGTAGCTCCCACTGGAGAGCGAGATTTACCCCTGTCTAGAAGTCCCTTTATATTCGGCTGTGTGGGTAGTTGGTTGCAAACAACTACGGGGTTGTCTTGTTCGGGACCGTTCAGTAAGGAAGGGTCCCGGCCTTTTGTTGCAGGGGAGTTAGGGTGGCTCCTCGGTACGGTGATCTAGGCCACGTACTGTGACGGGCGGTACCCCAGTAGCCCTGCCATTGATGGAATCCAAAATCCAATAAGTGTCGTACGTATTAGTTGTGCCCAACTATGTTGGAATGTGAGATGTAAGCATTCCAGCTATTTCTGTATTTTACTTGAAAACCATAGACACTATTATAATATCATCGGATTTCCTATCAAATATTTTGGTTAGCGTAAGGTCAAAACTTTTCCATGTTTATGTGTGCGAAGTCTTACATGATACCTTTTCTTTTCAAAGGTTTTTAAAGTTAAGCAACCTTAACCTGTTACTCACACTAGACCCATGTCTGACTCGGAGTTTATTTTCGTTTTTCATAAACTCTTGGGTACTCAAATTTTTACGAGTAGCCAAGGGATTCAGGTTAGCTTTGACGAATTATGGTGGAGCAATGGAGCAGGAGGCTTGGGCGTTAGATATATAGTTCCGCTGTGTGTTCTCTGTGTTGGTATCTTTTTGATTGAGTTGAATTGAGTTGTAAATAGTAGACAGGTGTTTATAACTATCTAGTATGTGTTGTGTATGTTGTGTAACTCTGATAGATATTGTATATTGTGTAAATACTTATGTTATTAATATAATTTATTCGTTCCACTGTTAAGATTCTAGTGTTGTTTCTTCTTTCTTTTCTTTCTTTTCTTCTTCTATCCCTTTCTTTCTTAATTCATGATGCGTCTTTCTGGATAGTGAAAGACGGGTCGTGACATAGATGCACCTCACTTGTCACTGAAAACACAACACTAAAAACCAAAGTCCAAAATCTTGAGAAATCTCTGAATAACATTTCAAGAGGAGAAAAATCATTCAACATGTTATTAGGAAATCAAATTTAAACAACAGAAAAGGAGTAGGCTTTGGGAAAACACAAGTTGATGATAATGCAAAAGGTAAGAGTGTCTTTTCTCGATGTGAAATAATTGGACATCGTGTTGAAAATTGTAGTCATAGGAACAAGAACACAAAATTTATACAAGTTTGGGTTCCTAAGAATTCTACAAACAAATTTCATGTCTATTGGAACAAGAATGAAAGAACTAAACAAGTTTGGGTTCCAAAGGGTTTGTTTATCCACAGTGCTTCAGCCACTAACAATCATGGACCTATAAAAACAAATAGGTCACAAAAATCTTTCATCGTGTAGGTATGGTGGTAGTCTAAGGAACAACAACATTGTTCTCTGGATTTTGGCTGTTCCAGAAACACAACGGGCAACAAAGAAAATTTCCTTAGCCTAGTACAAAAGTGACAGAATCACAATGGGCAATCACAAAAAATTATCGTAAAGGTAAAACAGGTGAAGGTATATTTGATCGATAATCTGCACCGTATTCTGAATTAAATCAGCCAATAATGCGATGATAAAGAGATGATGATTTTTTGATTCTGACTTGTTCAACATAGTTGGCCAATTATATTTATTCCAAAAACACTATTCTTTGAATTTCTTCATATATATTAGTTTGGATTAAAAATAGTGTTTTGTTGGATGATAATACATTGGGTTATAATACGGCTAACTCTATATTCACAGTTTTTGATTATTTACACGACTTCAAATTCAAGAATGCTGTTAAAAATTGATTTTGAGTTTTTTATGCACACTTCATGGTCTGGTTTATCAAATTTAATTAGTGATGTTTTGAAGTGAATGAGAAATTCAGATGCAGATCATACTGGTAATCTCGTTGACAGAAAACTTACTAATTGAACGTGATTTATGGTGAGACATTTAGTAACTGCATCATTTTTCAAAGAAAATATCTGCATATTTTTTCACTACAAACAATTTTCAAATAGCAGAAATGTTTTCTCACATAACACCTTCGAGAAAATCATTTTTTGACCATATTTTCAGATTAGTCATTTTTATTGTTTTTAAATGACAAATTTTGACTAATCCGACTCCCTACTAATTATCAAAAAGATAAATAGTGATTGAGAAGGTGATAAGTGTTGATATTTAACATATATTACTCAAGAAAGTATATTTGGAAAATTTCTTTAGGAATTCAAACAAAAGTTATAAAACTTTTTGTTGGGTAAAGATTTCATGACCATTTCTACATCTATCATATTTTTATCGACCATTGTTTATCAAATCTTAAATATAGTTTGTCAATATGTGGCACTATAATCAGGGATCATTTTATTTTCATTTCACATCTTTTTAAAAAATAAATAAATATCCAAAGTATTCACTCTCATTTAAAAGTCCTCACGGTTATGCATGGGTGAATTACTTGGAATTTGTTATGTGCTTCCATGCTCATTTAAAAGTCCTCATGGTTATGCATGTATGGAACGCATATCAAAATTAATTGATTAAAAAGACAAGTTGATTCTAACCCCATTTAAAAGTCCTCACGGTTATGCGTGGTTAGAAGATACTTGAATTCATTTTTAAAATTAAATTGGAATACTACTAATCTCATTTAAAAGTCCTAACAGTTATGCATGATTAGTAGATATTCAAATTCCTGATATAAATGTACCACAAGTAGATACAAATGTATGATTTTATATGAGAACATCATTTCCATTATTTCTAAAAGTTGAATACGCACCTAACAAGGGTAGTTATGATTTTTGTTTGATTTTTATTGAAGTTTAATATTTATATTCAAATTGAGTTTAACGTTGGAATAATATTGATCACTTTATCTCTATTTTTCTCGAACGCTATTATTCTTTTGCTGGTAACAAAAGGGGGAGAGAAAAGTTGAGATTTTGTCAAATAAAATCAAGCAAAGGTCAAATAATTTTCCATTTGCATCTAGGCTCATTTGTATATTTCTATTTGTATGCGTATATGTAGGGGGAGCATCGTGTAAATAAGAAGCACTTAAATAGGGGGAGCAATTAGAGTATATAATTGATCAAATACATTTAACACAGTCAAAATCTTAAATATATGTCTGTTATCATCAAAAGGGGGAGATTGTTGAATATGCGCTTTGCGCTTATATGATTTTTGTTTGATGATAATAAACATATATACATATTCATTTAAATGTATTTTTCAATGTACTATTCTATTTTTCATAGATTTAATAAATATTTGTTGAATAAAATAAATTACACAGAATTTGAATGGAATTTGAATTCAAACAGAAATTTTATTCAAACAAATATTTATTACAATTTTGCATAGTACAATTTCAAGCTCTCACTATAAATATACAATTTTGATTCTAATTACATCATAATTCAATTTACATAAATTCCTCACAACATGTCACTCACACTCGTAGTTTATCTTCAACTTCATTCCAGTTAGAATCTAGCATCTGAGCAATCTGCAAAAATGTTCACTAACGCAGTAAAATTGAAAAAGAAATATTTTTGCAATATAAAATAAAATATGATTTTTGAAAATATGATTTGCTTCAGTTATTTGGGTTGTTCGTCATCATTTACATTTGAATTCATCATACACGAACAATGTGACATGCACAGTGTATCACTGTACATGCCACAAGGCCGTGCACATCGATATACACTTAATAATGATACAGGGACAGGTGAGCACAGGTCAAACCCAAATGAAAAGCTAGGTTCAACTAACGTGCACTATATTTAAAATCACGACACGAGCACAAGGTCAAACCCGAGTTTTGAAACTGGATTCAACACAAGTGAAATTTCAAAAATCAACATGAATGGATGCAAAGACCTGTGATGCAAGCAATGACCAGAACACTAAGTGCAGGCAGAGAAATAACACAGCAGAAATGGAACCAACATGAAACCACATTATGAACACAGTAGTGTACATGAATACATGGAGACAAGACTCAAGTATGCTCAAGTCCAAATGCATCAGGTCGAAATATTTCAAAGCCCAAGTATACAATATAACAATGAAAACATGAAGTGAATGCAATAACAGCAAATACCACAATATCAAGTTCAAGTCAGAGCAACAATAGAAGCACAGTGACAATTTGGAGTATTATATGCAAAACAACTTGCAGATCAAACATAATGGACTACATGCACAGACCAAAGAGACAATATGAACAAGTGATAGCAAGCTCCAACCAAATGAATGCAACAAGCAACATCAATAAACCAAATGCAAGACCAAAGTGCAACAGACACACTTAAATATGAAGACCACAAAGACAATGCAAATATACAGAAACAACACAAACCAAGCTACGACCACCAAGTACAACAATGCACAAGTGACACCACTGACCATGAAGCAAAACCAAGTAATTCAAGAAATATAACATGCATTTTTACAGTGATACAAGGCAAACTGGCAACAACAAGTTAAAGTGAAACAATGCATGATGAATCAGACCAACTAATCAACAGTGTAGAGATAAAAAGTACATAGCAGTATAACCAAGTCAAAGCCAGTGGTCGTCAAATATCACAAATTCAATGCCGAGAAGCACTGAAATAAAGATGGCCAGAGCCAAAGTTCACAGTGAAGCCAGAAGAATTGAACACTACAAGTCAGTAAATAGTTCAGTGGTGAAGATGAGTGCAGACACGAAGTCGAAAGCAATAAACAAGTCCAAGTCGAAACCATGGAAGTATGACATGAAGCATGTACATGTGAGGACAGTGAAAACCGAAGCCAGCAGATACATGAAATAATGATATCAAATCAATGCACAACAACATGAATGCTGTCAACTGATATATGCAAACAAATTAATGCAACAGAAGTATAGTGAAATCCAGGAACTCAACAAGGCAGACTATAACATCAAGTTCAATTCCAAAACAACTCAACAGCAGTATGCAATGTCGAGAAACAACATCAAGTAGAAAGACATGAACAATGTAGGCCAATACAGTATGCAGTGCATACACATGACAGTCAATGCCGAAGACAAAATGAAATTAGAGAGTTTTGAAAAGTTTTGAAAAAGTCAGAATTCAATGCAAGAAAAGTTTTGAAAAGGTCAAAACAAATACAAGAGGAAAGTTTCTGCCATATGACTCAAAAAAAAATCGAACGCTACAAAATCAAGACCGTGCGCATCAAGTCACAAAAATCAGGAAAGCAAGAATTAGGAAAGTAATGAAGTCAATACGAACAAATTCAAGTGTCTCGGAATTTATATAAATACATCACCCAAATCATCATCGGCAAGAAAATTAATCCATCGAGTTCAAGCAAGCAATTAAACCAGCATCAAAAGGGGGAAGATTCAATCAAATCCAAATATAAACCCACAATCATCGTCGGTAAAAATCATCGATCAATCGGAGTTCAATCGAGCATAAAAGAAAAGCAAAAAGGAAAGTAACATACCGAATTGAAGTCGAACTCCAGAAGCCCTAAATTTCACAAACCCTAATTGCAAGCAAAGCAGAGGAACGAGAGCGGCCGACATCATCTCAAGAGATGATCAACAAATAAAGCAAGAGAACCAAGTTCAATCGAGGATTAATAGTCGCGATCATCTATATTTTCTGAAAGCCCTAATTTGGACGAACGAAGAATAACGAGGTCGCCATTTTCTTCACAAGCCAGAGAAAAGAGAACGGGCTTGAGAAATAAAAGAGGGCCGGTTTTTTATGTTTATTATAAGGGGTTTTATTTTTAAATAGGGTTTTAGTTTTAAATTGTTTTTAAGTTTGTTTTAAATTCTCTTTTAAGGTTCAAATCTTGGTAAATCACCACCTAGGTTTTAGGTAGTGTCAGATTGTCTAGTTAGAATTAGTTCAGTGAGCAGGTTGTGCGAGTTTGCAAAACTCTATAGGCGGTAGCAGGGTGTGCGAGTCTGTTAGAGTGTTTGTAAGCGAGAGACTGTTTAATTCTAATAGAAATCTGGGAATGCAGTAGTAGGCAGGGGTTGCCGAAGCTGGGTAAATTTTGTGTGTGGTTTACTTTTCAGCATATTTATTTCTCTGCAGTTTGTTTTTGTGTTTAATTCGAGAAAATTTGCAATAACCCTATTCACCCCCCTCTAGGGTTAATCTAGATCCTACAATTGTGCCTTTGGAATAATGTTGAATAGTTTTCCATATTTGACGAACAAATTATCACTTCCATTTTTCCTATTTTCCTAAGGTAAAAGTAGTGTTGGGGCCAATGTGAAAGGGGTTCAAACTCCATTTCTTTGGATTATATGATTCCGCTTTTTACTTGTTCATAATTCTTAGAGCTTATGATTTAGCCTTTGCTCTTCATATTGGTTAGAATCCTTGATGGTTCTTGGGGAGAATCCTATCAAATGTGTCCAGAAGATCCTTTCTTGGATCTTTTGTTTCTACTAGCCATGATGATATTAGACCAAGATAGATAAGCATGAAATTGAGTTGAGTTGGGTTAAAGACGAGTGGTATTGGGTGTTCAACCAACTCGGAGGTTTGGGCCATCCTTTAAGCACCAAAATCCTTTCAAAACAATCGCGAAAGATTATATTTTGGCTCTAAGGTTCAAGGGAATGATCTATTCTGAATGATTTTGACCTTGTTGAAAGCTGGAGTCACAACTGTGTAGGTTTGAATTAGGAATCGAAGCTCAAAGTGGATTTGGGTAGGGTTTCGACCTTGTCGAAAGTAGAAGTCTAGTAGAAGGTGGCTTGAAGTCTATAACTGGAGTTAACTGAATGTGCATGGGTTTCAATCAAGTCAAAAGAGACCTTTCAATGTGGTCGACACTTGGATAAGCACTATTAGTTCTGGTAGTAAACCTTTGAAACAACTAAGCAATCAAGAACGCTAGGGTCTTCCCTTTCTCAGCTCAAAGAAATATATATTGCTCAATTTCCTCAATTCAATTTACTAATTTCGGTTTGCAGCTTTTAGAATTAAGAAAATACAAGTATAGAATGACTGAATTCAAATCCCTAAAATCAGACCCCTTGGGTCTTATTAATAGATGCTGGTCAGCACCTTTCGACCCAATGCTTACGATCTGGTCGAAGGTGTCTTCCAAATTGTCTTTAGAATGCTTTTGCCTTTGTTGAAAGAGTTTTTTGCGCCTTTATCTTCTATGTTGCTTTATAGGAGTTTCGACTCTATCGTTAGGCTTTAACCAGTGGTTTCAGAGGTGTTGCAATACTAATGGTTTCGATTTTGTTAGTTGCTTTTGAACTTTTGCCTATGACTTGACATAGAACTTCCCTAGATGATAATGGCCACGACTGGTTCGAAAGGCTTAGTATGGCTTTGGAAAGGATTGTTCTAGCCAATGCATGCTTCTGAGTGGTTTGAATGAAGGCGAAACTTTTGGTTTCGAAAGGTTTGGCACGTATATGAAGAGTTGTCGTTCCTTGTCTTTGAAAGGTGTTGCTTTAACTCATTCAAAAGGTGTTCATCCGAAAGGTGGTCACCGAAGTAGAATGGTTCTTTTGACCCTTTCAACCACTTCTACAGCTTGTAATACTTTTGACCCTTTGTCATGGCATCCCTTCAACTCCTTTTTCAGGTCTTGCTAGAGCTTTATATTAATTTCAAGCTTGCCCACCAAAGATGGGTTTCAAGACCTATAATCAAATATAATTACTTTTCATTTATTATCATATAATTGGCATAATGATTTATTAATTTTCGCAAACAATATAGGAAGACCTTTATATCAATTTCAAGTATTATTTGCTTCGTACTTTCTAGGGAAATCAGAACGGTGAAGAAGAATGAAAGATCTAACAAATATAGAAATTATGGTTTGAGCTACCAATCAAGTATTTAAGAAATAACATTATATGAAAGGATCAAAAATCAGGTGATATTGTCAAAATTTACATGACTTATGAAATTATTTACAAGCGTACAAACGAAATATATACACTTCATAAATATAAATCTTTCATAATTCTTGAGTAGCTTTGTTCAGATTCTCAATGGTTAAAGGATCTACAATGTGATGGATAAGATGCAAAGGACCTCTTTAAGTTTCTTCTTTTTTTCCTTATCCTATCCACATCATCAATTACATCAGTATTAGTTTTCAAAGCACGATTGAAAGCTCTATCTACGCCGTTCAGTGTTTTATTTTCCCTTTCCAAATCAACAATGCGCTTCAAGAGTGTGTATTTATCATGTTCAAGTTTCTGAATTCTAGCAGCATATTAGTTTATGCGTTGTGAGTATCTAAATTTTGTTGTTCGTTAAAATACTTCATCATTTCGAATTTAACCTTCTTGCCCCAGTCGCACACTACCTTCTCATCTAAGCCAGAAGGAGGACTAGTCATATTGGGGAATTTCTGGATAGCAAAGGGAAGTGGACCTTGTAGATTTAGCAAAAGGTTGAGTAGCATAAGGAACTGGTAAATAAATATTTGAGATATTATGCCCCATTATTTATTCCAACGACTCGCACTAAGCTTGACTATCCTTCAACTTCATCACAAAATCTCTTATCTGTAGGAAGAGTTTTGACATTTTATGATCGAATTCAATTGATGGATTTGACTTAACATGATACTTAAGCATGAAAATCACTTCATTTGTACTATTAACATCTGCTTCAAAATCGACAATCTGATCCTTAAGATTTCAGGAAATTGTTTTCTAAAGTAAGAATCTCTTTTGCCAACATAAAGCCTTGGTATTGCCAACAAAATGAGCAAGTAAAGTATCTTCTAGAAGTTTACTCTTTTCAAGTTCCGTTAATAGCTTATCCTTAAGATTAATAAAGCAAGATGCTGAATCAAATGAGAGAGGTGTTCCGAATAAATGCACCTCCTACTTAAGAAAAAAGGAAAAAGAATCAAGTCAAAACCAAAATGGTCAATCTCTTTATTACTACAATAAATGATTACAACTCAAATGACAATAAAACTAAAAGGTACAATTAGACATTTGTTTTACATCTACACATGAGAAACTGCATTTCTAACTTTATTCAACGAAATGGCAGAAATAATGAAGGTAGAATCAAAATGAACATTTAGTCCTTCTAGAGTAATTACTAGGGCATATTTGCTATAGTCTCATTCCCTGGTTGGATGACTATCACGACCGCAAATTAGTTTAGTATGGACTATATGGATCTCCTTAACTAGCTTTTATGCCCCAATACCAAGGAATTCAAAGTGGAAAAGAGGATGTTCCATGTAGTTTTCTACATCTCGAAGAACAAATATCTTGCTAATTTTGAAGATTTTAAAATTGATGCCTTTTCGAGATAAAATCTTCTCAATTTAACAAATTGGCTTAGGTAATCTTTAGAGACAAGATTGCCTAAGGAACATTCTCTCACTGATAACATAATAAAATGAAGCTAGGTGTAAAAGGATGACTAAAACAAATATTAACAAATTAATATCATTACATGTTCACAATTATTCATCCAGTTCGTGCAAAATTGATTAATCTGTCCTTATAATATTTAAATTTTTCGAAAGGCAAACCTTGGGGAATTGATCTGACTCGTGACAGGTTCCAACTTGTTCCGGGATGCGGGTCTGATCTAAATTCGTCCAACTACATTTTGTGCAGATTCCTATAAATAGATCCCCACTAAAATCACCTAAATATGAGAAATCAACGGTTAGGTGTCTGTAATAGACCTTGTATATGGAATTAACCAAAATGTCTCTTTCCTCAATCAACATCCAGAAGGGGGTAATTAACTTCCGTTTCTCTTTCAAAAAGAGTCATATCGAAGGCATGCTCTCCTCAATCATGAGGGAACTTCTTGATGTTTAAAGGATGCTAACACTACCGCACTTCTATTAAGTCTATGATATTTATCAGAAAGAATGTTGTGCTCCTTTATTGTTTGTCTAAATCCCCATATAAACTATTTATCTCCGCTTGTTTTCTTTCAAGCTTGGTTTTATAGGGGTGAACAGATTTCCTCCTTATCTAAAATAAGTGATTACACTATTATTTTCCTCAAATGGAAAGATGTTTAAACAGAGAATCCCATACTTGAGATGCCACAACTAATGATTGGGAGACCTAGTATTTCTCTTTTGGCTCTTCAATGTTAATATAAGGAGGCTCTTCTTGAGGGACGAAGAGTGCAGGAGATTCAGGTGGGACTGCCTCGTGAGGAAATGGATCCTTTTCGAAAGCCCTTGTATTGTTGTCCTTGTCTATTTCAGAAGCCTTACTATGGCCACCTTTATCACCGCATGGACCTTGACAGTCTTTGACGTTATCATCATTATCATAATTATCATCATCATTGTCATCATCATCATCGTTACCCTCTTCTTCGACGACCTCATCTTTATTACCTTCTTCTTCGAAGTCAGATTCAACATCGATTGAAGGAGCTTCGAAAAGGAGAATTTAGGAGGCATCTATTTCCTCCCTTTCAGCAACCTCAATTCCTTGCCCATCTTTTTGACCTTTCCTATAAACCTATCGAAAATAGCAGGTTTAAGAGGAGGAAAGCTCAATTCAGGGAATTTGTCGACATTATCGATGAAGGTGAGCAACAAAGAATCTTCAAAATAATTCAGAATAATATCCTCAAGATAAGTGTCAAGAAATTGTGACACTCACTGCTTTGCATTGGATATGGTGTCGACTGCCAATTTTAAGGAAGCTTTATTCTTCTTCAACTTTTCCTTTAGAGAGGTTTTTTTTGCCGCCATCTGGATCTTTTCCTCTTCAATTTCTTTTAGTCATTTCCATTGCTCAATTTTCATTGGCAAGGAGTTGGCGGCCTTTCCTTTCCTTTGAAATAATGGATTCCAACTGGGTGAGAGAAGCTCTCAATCGCTCCATTTCATTCATAGCTTCATTTTTCTCTAAGGTTAAAGTGGAAACTTGATTCTTTAAGCTAGAATTCCCTTATGAAGCTTATAGGATTCAGCAGAAGATCATGATGCATTTTCCCAGAAAGAAAGCCATCTCTTGGAAATTTGAAAGGAAAATTGTGGGACAAGTCAGAAAACATAAAGAAGAACAGTGATAATAAAGTCAAATGAAGAGAAATGTACGAAGAGTTGTTGTCCTATTAAAGAGCGATAGTGACCTGCGGAGCCAAAAACCGAAGAAGGCAGGTGAATAGAGGCGAAAGATTAAGAACTCAAGATAAATCAGACCATCTCTTCAAAATTATTTGAGGATGTAGGAGACGATGACACAGAAGGAATGAGCTTTGGGAAAGGGTCGAAATCTATAAAACCTACCGCATTTGCTGAATCTCACTTGGAGAGCTCGAGAAGACGATGTAGGAAAGAAGATCAACCGCCATGGGATCTTTTTGGGTTGATCAAAAGGAGCTTCAATAGTCAAAATCTCCAAAACTTTATCCATATTTAAAGACTACTCTGCCTTCGGTGGTGGAGAAATAGGAACTTCAACTATTTTTGCTATATTTAGAGGAGGCTCCACCACAGTCAATTTGACCATTTTTCTCTTGATGGCTGTCTTTGTCTTAGTAAGGGCTTGAGAAAAGGATGGTGCACGAGAAGTCGAAAAGGGAGGAGCCGGACCACTGGTGGGTTTTTCAACTTGAGGAGCGGCGGTAGAGAATTCAAACAGATTATAAGTCAGCAAATTAATTTGAAAAGCAACATAGCAACAGACAACAAGTGCATCGTTTAAACTTACCGAAGTAATCGGGGCATATAGGTGGCATTATGGAGAAATTTATAGGATCTCCCAAATAAAGTAAGCATTTGCTTCGGGATGTATTTTAGATCAAAGGAGGTTGGCAAGAATCCATTGATCGGTTGGCAAAAAAGAGTACTTCTGCATATTTATGGGATTCAGTAGCGTCAGTCAGTTCCAATCCTACTTGAAGCTGCAATTAGGGACTCCACTATTTTCTTATACTCTTCATTTAGTTCTTTAGCATAAGCACTTGATAGAAAGCATAGATCAATTGAAGAAAAGTAATTAAATTGAAAAAGTAAGACATGTACTTGCGTGGAGAAGAGAAAGACCTGCTAACGTTGAAGAAGCATCTAACAAAGAAGAATTGATTCTCCCAATTTCTGAACTTGTTCACTCCCTCAGATATCATTTCCTTGGAAGGATTTGCCTTGAAGATTTGGTCATTTAAATTGCTAAGCTTAAACAAATGGACAAGATGATTCAACACTTCATCATTTAAAGAGGGAATGCTGGACTCCAGCACCATCAGCTCCAATGACAAGGGATATGTGTATAGGTTTGGTGATAATTGTATTAGAGCAATTCAAAGATAATCTAAGAACCTAGATGAGAATTTCGAAAAGGGAAGGAATCCTTCATGTCTTATGTGAATTGCAATGTAAATGAAGTACCCTATATGAGGGCTATTGGTGGTGTCGTTTTCATTAGAGGGATGGATTCCACCCCTAAAATCCCAAAGTCATTAATGATCGCATCCCCTTCATCTTAAGTGAATATTAAGGAGCGCTTGTGTTAACCATAAAATATTCTTAGGAATAAAAGCATGAAAGAAGGAACATGAGAGCATTGGTAAAGATCAGAATGCACCAAGATGGTCAAGATAAACATTGCTTTCGACAAGGAGATGAAAGCATACCAGCGATACCTTTCCACAGAGTCAACAAGAAGCTTTCGACAAATTTGGAGGCTACCCTTCGATGTCCATAGGCAACATGCTTCCTCCACATACCGTAAACCACTCAAGATGTTTGGTTTCTTCTCTTTATATGCACAATGGAAGGGTATTCCATTGAATGAGCCCCTTTTGAAAACATGCATAGCCATTCAAAACATTTAGAGCGACTCTTATCCATGAAGGAAGAACTATACATCTAGTATAAGGTTCCGAGTTAGTCAAGATGGATGGTCTCAAGGGAGTCAATCTTCGACATAGCCATGTTAGGTGTTTCGACTCACTCAAAGCCAGAAAGACGGCACAATTCGACAATGTCGAAGGCTAGGGCGAAAGATAACTTATTTGATACATCAGCATGTAAGTCAATAGCACAACAACAGACCCTTCGAAAAGGTCAAAATTCTATTGAGAAACTCCTTCCGACAAAGTTGATGGGAAATAGGGCAAAATGTAGATGCCTAGTCACCAACGGCAATAGAAAGATGACTAAAACCCTTTCGACTAAGTCAAAAGATATGGCTCGGTGAACATTTAAAAATGCAAATAGGTGGACTTATCGACCGTATCAATAGCTTGAGATCGAAATGTCCAAACCTACATCTATAGATATGACCCCAACGGTCAGTTATGTGGATCGGATTTCTTTCACTTCTCACTTGTATCTTTCTTAAACTTGTAAACCCAAATTCTCAAATCAAGTTGGTGATTTTTTTTCAATTTTTATAATGGAGTTCAATAAAAAGAAGATTATAAAATTAGTATTTACTTAGCAGATCAGATTTCCTCACTTTTCATTAAAATGTCTGTATGTAGTTTTTACACTAAAAATCAACCTTTTGACTAAGACAAAAGGCCTTTCAACAAAAGCAAAGGAAAAGGAGTACTTCCCAAACCTTTCAAAGGAGTCGAAGGGATGCAATCATTAGAATTCATTAGCATCAAACCTTTCGAAGGAGTCAAAAGGTTCCATATCTAATATCCAAGGTGTTATTACCTTTCGAAGGGGATGAAGAAGTCAAAGCAAGTGTGAAAAACTACTTAGTGACCTTTTTGGAAGCATAAAAAACCTTTCAAACCAGTTAAAGCATGTCTAGGTTGCCTGTGGAGAATGACGAAAGATTTATAAAGAAAGCAGCACTCACAAGTCAACAAAGAGTGAAAGACAACCTTTCGACAAATTTGAAGGAAATCATAGCTCTCGAAGAGCAACCTTACGACAACGTTGAAGGGTTCACAACAATCAGATGAAGAGAAACCTTACGACAAGTACGAAGGGTTTCAAAAAAATCAAGTAAATAGAAACCTTTCGACAAGGTTAAAGGGTTCAAAATAGTATAAAGGAGACAGACACTTCGATAAAGTCGAAAGGTTTATGAAGACATAAAGAAAAGCGAATCTTTTGACAAAGTCGAAACGTCCATAATAGCATATGAACTGCATATAAAAAGGATACCTTCCGACCAAGTCAAGAGCATGGAGTCGAAAGGAGGGCCACCTGCGTCTATAAATAAGACCGAAGGTGTCCAAGTTTGGGGATCCGAATTCTCTCATTCTAATCTTGTATTTTTTTAACCAATACATTGTAACCCTAATTGGGTGCCAATTTGGGGATTTAATAAATTAGGGATATTCATGGAAAAAGAGGGAAGCATTACGCTCTATTAATTACTTTACCATTTGCTTTTACTTTTGTTGGATTGAATCCTAATTTTAGGTCCAATATCACCGAAAGGTTCTTGTCGACAAGGTCAACAACACATCTGCTACAAGTAAATACTACCACCTGTCGAAGCCTTAGCCCTGCTTTTTAAACCTTACGATAAGGTTGATAATATATTGGCTCAAAATATCATTGGTAACCTTCCGAAGTGGTTAACCTTTTGGTCCAAACCTTTCTACTAGGTCAAAAGTGCTATGCTATAACGGTATCAATAACCTTTTGGAGTTATCTTTCAAGTGGTTAAACCTTTCGACTAGGACAAAGACAACTCTTTATGTATAGATATTTGGACTTACAAGGCTTAATCCAAAAGAGACCGTTCCTAAACCTTTCGACAAGGATCAAAGATACATCATATAATTGACCAAACCTTTCGATAAGGTTGAAAGCTTCTACATATCCATTGAGAAGTTTGATATCCAACTAAGACCCAAAGAGGGCTATCTTCATGAACTTTCAAAAAGATAAAATCTAACCTTTTAAGGACAAAATCAAGGAAATTCAATCTCAACAAAGAAGGAAACTCTTGAAGAGGATCTCATATTAACTCAATAAAGTCGGAAGGTTTCATAACCTAGCACATAAACCTTTCGACGTTGTCGAAAGGTCCGATTCGAAAGCTATCTACCAGTAAGGCTAAGTTTGAAGGCAATTCCAAAGGGATTCACACCCACTATTCATAGAAAGGACTTTCGTCCTCCTAAGCACTATTTTGGCATGTTGATAAGAAATATTGTTTACATTTTTGGCACTAGCAGGAGGGATCAAACCTTCAACTTAGTTAACCCCGTAACACTACTATTCTCTAACCCTCCTTGGATCAATTCTAGATCAAGTTATCCACTTTGGTTTGAAAATAGCTAGAAGAATTAAAATTTATGAACAAGGGTTTTTTGAATCATACTTAACAAGATTCTCCCAAGTGAATGTCGAAAGCTCCAATCGAGATTAAGAGCAAAGACTAAGGCTCGAAGCCTTAAGGATTATAAACAAAGAAAGCAGAATCTTATGACCTTGAAAAATGGAGTCTATATCCTTTTCATGTAGGCCCTAATCCGATCTTTCCACTTGGAAAGAAAACAACTGGAAGTGACGTTGTCTTTAGTCAATGAGAAGAACAATTCAACATTATTCCAAGGGCATAAGTTTTGAGAAAGAAATAATGAATGATTACAATGCCTTTGCACACAAATGGCAACCAACAGTAACGAGAGCGCTTCTAACCCAAGAGATCCAAAGGGTAGCAAAAAGGAAGATAATTGAAGAGCATAAATGATAAGGCCGAAAAGTAAAAGGCTAAAGAATCAACCTTAAGAGCCAAGTTTAAAGTCCAAACTTCCAAAAGAATGCAACTTAACCACATCAATAGAAAACGTCTACTTGCTTACAAAGGATGAACTTAACTATTCGCCATCACAAAAGAAAAGGCCAAAACATGAAAGGGACTTGGGAAGATCCTTCTATCACTATCATATAATGAATGATTATGAAACCAACCAATGTAAAGCCCTGGAGGGGATGATCATCAATTTCTTTAGACAAGGAAAGATCATTGAATTTGTAAAGAGAACTTGAGAAAAATTAATTAAGAACAGCTTTCTGAAAAGAGAAAGTCTGCATAGTTAGGAGTGAAATGCTCCTCAAATTTGGATACTGCCTAAGATAGTAGGCAGAGCGCCTCTTGGAGGGAAGATGGAGTAAGCCTTTATCCATGCCTAAGATGGCCAGGGTAGAGCACCAAACAAGCCCTTATCCATGCCACACCATGGCCTGGGTAAGGCGTGTCCTAGAGGGAGGATGGAGTATGCCCCTATTCATGCTTATGATGACCCGGGTGTAGCACCGAACAAGCCCCTATCCACATCGCAATAGGGTCAGGGTAGCACGTCTCCTGAAGGGGGGCCGAGAAAGTCCTTGGTTTAAGCCTCTATGATGAGCTAATAAAGAGCACCAGACAATGTACTAAGATGTCCAGGCCCAAGAATATGCCCAATCAAAAAGGACAAAGATGTCCAACCCTATGTGAGGCTCAATCAATAATGGACTAAGACGTTCTAGCCCAAGAAGAGGCCCAATCAAAAAAGGACTAAGATGTCCAAGCCCAAGTGAGGCTCATTCAATAATGGACTAAGATGTCCAGGCCTAAGAAGTGGCCCAATCAAAAAAGGACTAAGATGTCCTGGCCCAAATGAGACTCGATCCATACTGAAAAAGGATGTTCAAGCTTAAGCATATTCAATCATAGACTGAGATGTCATACCTCAAGTGGCAGCCAATCAAATTATTCCTATACATATTCAAAACTTGGAGGGTTCATGAACGTCAAAGAAGAAGAAAACAAAGGAGTAGAATGGAACTCCACTTTCTACTACCCGAATCTAGGTTTCGAGGGATCTTTAACATCATCTACTAATGATTGAATCTGAGCTTTAGAATTCACATATTTGAATCCCAGTAACTAATACTCGAATTTAGGTTTCAAGATTCCATTAATCGCCGGCTTTATTAAGCCCAAATCGGGGCTTGAGAACATTATTGAGCTGGGTTTCGGATCTTTCACATAAATATTTCACTATCTAAAATCCTGAATCTAGGTTTCAGATTATTATCAATTACTCACTTAATATACCCGAATTTGGGAAATTGGACTTCTTAGAATTTAAGCCCTAATCTAGATGGAAGATCTTTTGGTTTCTATCTATTCCAAATGCCCAAATCTGGGCCAAATAATGTTATCAAAAAGACCATTATTAAGACCCTCCGATTGGGAACTTCGGGCGTATAATATTTTAATCCCATTAATGTTAAGGATTGGATAAGGGAGTTACTACTACAAAATCTTAGATATAGACTCTTGAATTAGGTTCTTTATCAAATAAAAGTTGTATTCAAATATCCATAACCTAATGAAGTCAGAATCTGCTGCCTACAAGTTTTGTGCATCCCGAACAAGTGGAAGGAGCTAAGTCCTTGATCATTTCTCATCATTATCAAAGCTGAAATCTTAACATTTTGAGTAAATATCTTTTCGTACAATTGGCAAAATGATTTGCTAATTTAGGATAACGATATACATAGACAAATATGTCAACTTCAAGCTAACAATTAAAGATATTGTTTGCTACATGTTTCTCAAGAAAATTAGAACGACATTGAGTAATAAAAGATCTAGCAAGCACAAAATCATTGAATGAGAAATTCAAAGGTATATCAAAAATGATACTATAGAAAAGGATCACAAATAGGGTGATATTTACAAAATTTCTATAATTTACATAAGTTATGAAGTTATTTACAAATAACAAAATTATATACAAGATAGATTTACGTAGCTCAAATAGATAAATAAATTACAAGTCTTGAGCTACTTTTTTTAGAGTCTCCACCACCGAAGGACTGACAACATGATTAATTGTTGCACGGAGAACTTCCTTAAGCTTCTTTTCTTCTTATACTGCTCTCATCATCAATTGTATCAACGTTGGTTTTCAGGGCGCAATTAAAGGTCCTATTTACGGCCCTTAGGATTTTGTTTTCCCTTTATAACCCTACAACCCACTTATCAAGAAAGTAATTATCACGATCTAGCTTCTGATTTTTAGTAGCATAATCGTTAATAGTCTGAGAATACTTTAGCTTATGTTGCTCATCGAAATACTAGGCAATTTCAAATTTTATCCTCCGACACCAACTCCCTACTGCATTCAAGTTTAAACCTGGGAGAGAGTTGAGCATAGTGGGAAATTTTTGAGACGTGGATAGTTTTGATCTAGTGGGCTTGGCAGTTGAAGTAGTTGCTTGAGGAATAGGGAATTCAATCTTTGAAGTGTTATTGCCCAAAATGAATTCTAAAGAAGCACATTATGCCTGACAATCTTTCAACTTTAACTCTAAATCACTTATTTTTTGAATAAGTTTAGACATCCTTTGGTCATAATCAGTCGTGGGATTGCTCTTCTCTTGTCCCTTAAGTGAAGTGATCATCTCATCTTTTTGGTTGAAATCTGCACCAAGGTTGGCTATATGGTCTTTGTAGCCACTGGCGATGGTCTTCTAGATGAGATATCTTTTATGCCAATTCACGACTTCGGTGTTGCCACCAAAACGCTCGAGAAGAATTCGTTAAGGACCACCATCTCACCATTCCTTGTTAACAATCTATCTCTAATAGCAACGGCGCAAAAAAGAAAATTTTGAGACTGATGAAACATAGATGGCTATGGCTCCTTTTTAAATAAAAAGAAATGAGCGAAAATCAAAATTATGATAAAAGATATTTTTATTATTGCAGAAATGAAATACAACTCAAACAACCACAAAGTTAAAATGTATTACAAACACTTTCATCACATCTAAAGGTTAGAGACCACATTCCTAACTTTGTCTAAAGTATTAGCAAAAAACGTGATTGTCGAATCAAAAGGTATGGTAACACCTTCAGTAGTTATAACCGACGGACATTTACTATTATCTCGTTCTTCGGTTGGTGGACTATCGCGACCATAAATTAACTTGGAATAAAATGTTAAGATTTCTTTTAAGAATGATTC
Organism: Allium cepa; assembly: GCA_030765085.1. Classification (NCBI taxonomy): domain Eukaryota; kingdom Viridiplantae; phylum Streptophyta; class Magnoliopsida; order Asparagales; family Amaryllidaceae; genus Allium; species Allium cepa. The sequence goes on from CM060938.1 coordinate 685,760,458, forward strand.
CTTTTCTTTGCCGAGGAAGTCAAAGCAGAGATGAGGGTATTCCAAGTATAATTTCTATAAATCCCGAAGAAAACAATATCTCTCTAACTTCAAAGTCTTTAAAGTTGGTGCATTTTTAGAGTAAAATCTCCTCAAGTTAACATATTGACTAAAGTGATCTCTTGGGATGACATGACCTAAAGAACTGATATTCTGAAATAGTACAGTAAAAGAAACTAAGTATATAGAACATAACAAAAGCTTTTATTCAAAAATCGATTACTTGATACATATTTACAATCACTCATTCGGTACATACAAAATAGACTTAGAGAAAAACTCAGAAACAAATTTTCCCTTATAGTACTTAAGCTTTTCAGGTGGAAGATCATTAATAATCGATTTGACCTATGGTAAGTTCCAGCAAGCTGCAGGATGCTGGTCAGAACCGAATTCGTCTAAGTATCTTTTGCGAAAATGTCTATGAAACCCTCACTGAACTCCCCTTAGTGAAACATCTATGATAGTGTCTATAATATGCTTTATACAAAAAATTGACTAAGATGTCTCTTTCTTCCATCATCGTCCAAAATAGATTTATTAACTCTCTATTTTCCTTTAAGAGAGCATCGTACTAGTGATGCTCTTTCTTTAATAAAGGAGTCGCCTCTGATATTTAAAAGATGTTAGAACGGAAGCACACTTGTCCAAACTATGGTATTTCAAATTTAGAGCATTGTGTTCCTTTATTAATTTGTCTAACTCCCTATATAACTTGTTAATTTCCATATATTTGTTATCAAGTTTTGTTCTATAGGGAAAATTTGACTTCTTCTTTATCTAAGACAAATGATCGATCACTAATTATTATTTTCTAAGTATAAGATATTTAAATGGAGAAGCCCATACCAGTGAAACTGGAATGGGAGCCTGGGGTGCTTGTCCTTTTCTTTTGGATCCTCGATATGAGTAGGAGTAGTTTCCTCCTCTAGAGGGGCAAATGGACCGGGGGTGTTGGTGGCATATCTTTTGAAGGGGATTGATCTTTCTCAAGAGATTTAACTGGATCACCACTTTCCATCCCTGAAGCACCATAAGGCCTTACTTTATCTCAACCTAGGCGTTGACTGCTAAAGAGGTTATCATCGTTGTCATTATCATATTCACTATCCCAATCAAGGCCATCACCGTCATTGCCTTTTTCCTTCAGGTCATTATCTTTATCACCCTAATCTTCAGAGTTGGATTCAATGTCGAAGAATGGGATATTAAAAGAGAGAGCTTCCTTTACATTAACAATTTCCTCCTCACCTTCTTGCTCGGTACCCTGCCTAAATTCATCAATTTTGTCCATTAATCTGTTGGCTAAATTGGGTCAAGAGAAGGAAAGCTAAAGTAAGGACATTTGTCATGATTATCGGAATAAGTGAGCATGAGGGCATCTTTATAATGATTCAACATGATAGGCTCCAAGGTGGATTCAGCGAACTCAGTAACATGCTTTTGGAAACCGGAGAGGGTTCGAAGAGCTAGCATAAGTGAAGCTCTAGACCTCTTGAATTTGGCTTTCAGTATAGTATTCTTAGTAACCAAGCGAGATTTCTCCTTCTTTGAATCCTTTAAAACAACTCCCTTGCAAATTTTTCATCGAAGGTAAGTCAATGGGATTGCTTCTTTGCTTCTAGATCGTCCTTGGCCCTAATGAGGGAAGCTTTGATTCGCTCCAACTCAGAAGAGGAATCATTATAAGCAGCGTACAGTGGAGATATTTGACTTTTCAAATCAGCATTTTCCTCCTGTAGCCTGGAAGATCTAGAAGAGAGCCTGGAGACATCTTCTGTTAACCATATTTTTGGTTTACACTCCAAATAGTGCTTTGATGAGAAAGAAAAGTTGATTGAGTAGTAAGGAATGTTATCCTTAATTATAATCTTTACAATTTGCTTTAAGAATCGCTGAACTTTGATTTAAGTATCTCAATGTGGGCGAAAGGTTTAATCTTTCGAATAGAAGGTTTATTACCAGAGGTGAGCTTATTCGTAATCTCTGGAAGGGTCTCTTTTATAAATAAATGGAGATCAATCGAATATATTCCTTTAAGGTTGAACTCCAGCACTTCCCAAAGGTTTGAGTGATTAGGCTTCTCGGTGATAGAAACAATAATGAAACTCTAGTTGGTATACGAAGGCCTTTGAACTTGTCGTATGGTTTCGTCGCTCTTAAGAAGTTAGATTTAACCTGGCCATGAGATATGAGGATTACAACTGTCGAATTAAGCTTATTTTCTCGTTAGCAGGCTATCTCGAAGAATTTGAATGGAGGATTAATAACTACAGATAGTTTGGTTGTTGCTAATATATGACTATCTAATAATGTTAGTTGAGAGGTTCCAATTATGATGCTAGTAACTTCAGAAGGTTGCTACTTATATTAGCTAGGCTAAACTGTTGGTCCTATGAAAGGGTGAAAGTTGAAAACTCAACATCTTTCCTAATTTGAGGTTATAGATTTAACCGATCGATCTTCAGACTTTATCAGCAAGAACCTTTCGAAGGAACTAACCATAAAAATTCATATTATTACAGCGAAAAGTTAAGTAATAAAAGAAAATGATTCATAAATCAGAAAACTTCCCTTGCAATTCACAATAAGACATCACTTTTGTCAAATTTCCCTAAATTGATCCCCAATTAGGGTTACAGAATGATGATCAAGAAGTTACAAGTTTTTCGAATGAAAGAAAGTCCTCACAAACCTAGACCCCTTGGGTCTTATTTATAGATGCAGGTGGCACTCCCTCCGACCTTATTCCTTTGACCTGTATGGAAGGTTGTCCCTTGTCCACAGTTACAAACCTTTAGGTCTTGCCAGAAGACTGCTTCTCTTACATGGTTGTAAGCCTCTTATTTTGGATTGAAGTTTGCTTACTGTACATCATCGTAGAATGTTGAATGATGCCGAAGGGTCTCTTCTTCACTTGTTTTTAGGAACCTAAAGCCTTTTATAGGAAGATTCATCATTTGTACGGCATATGAACCTTCCAAAGGTACCAAAGGGTTTCTAGCTATTGTGGATCCTTTGGCTTTGTTAGAAGGTTACTTTTCCCACTCGTCTACCGCCAAGAGTTGCGTTTTCCTTGGATGATGGAAGAAAGTTGTTTTTCGTTGACTTATGGATGTTGTTTTTAACTAAACCTTTCGGTAACATCGAAAGGTATCCTGCTGGTGTATTATCTGGCGCGAAAGGCTTATTGCACTTTCGGAAAAATTGTCACGGTGTCATATGTCCTTGTTTCTTCTTGTTTGCCTACTTCGGGGGGTAAGCGCCTCTTGAACATTGTAGAATGATACTCTCCTTCTTCCATGAAGGGTCTTGAACTACTTTATATTATCAACTGCATCCCTTCGATCTCTTCGGAAGGTTTGATCTAGTTCCTTTCCTTCTATCCTCTGTTTGAGATCTTATGGCTTAAGTGAAAGGTGAATTTAATGAGTAACATTTGTCTCCCCCCCCCCATGCGAAGGGATGCTCTTGACTTTCCAAGTCATCCTTTCTAAGAATTATTGAGTTTCTGGCTTCATTTTCCTACAAATGTAAGTTCTAAGCATAAGTAAAAGAGTTCTTATAAACAATTTGACCATTCCCAAAATAAGAAGGTCATCATTTTTTTAAGGTTTAAAACCGCTCTTAACATCAAGTTGATAATATGATCAGTGATCCAATTAAATGCCATTTCAGTAACCTAAAATGTTCCTTTTTCCCCTCCAATGGGAATTAAAGTTGCAGCGCTAAACCTTCCGACGGGACCGGAAGGTATTCCAACCTTAATTTTTACTTATTGTCGGTAGGTCTAAACAAATTAATTGTTAGTCCTTCCGACAACAAGATTTCATTGGAATTCAAAAGCCCTAAACCTTCAGATTCCTTTCTGTTCTTCAAAATATCATATAACCAAGTAATGAATACATAAGTACATTTTTAACCTTATAATATAAATTAAAAAATTCGACCAAAACATCCAAATGGATATATTAGTTCATATTACATTTTTCAAAATGATCTATCAATATATACATACCCAATAATTACTCTAGCATCCAGAATTAAACATCGGACCAAAAAATAGCAAAATGATTTCTTCACTTTGTCCTACAGCCCATCCGAAAAAGGCGGAAGGTTTGGAACTAAATCGATGGAATTAACGACGATGGGCTCAAACCATAGTGACTGATATAGAGAATAGGTTATGAATATAGGGTTTTCTCGTGATACATCCCAGATGGCTAAATCCATCCAAAATGTGTTCGTGGGCAGGTCAGAAAGAATAGAATATGTTGCTTTTATAGGTGGATTAAGAAAATTTGGTCGTGGGTGGACTGCATTACTAGATTGTGTGCTAGCGACCTATTCCTCCTCCTACGGAGGGTTTAACATGCTTAACGCGAAGCAACAACAACAATAGGGTGCTTCCGCATCAACAAAAATTAGATGAATCTGATGGAGGTTACAAGCGGCCATTGATTCCTTTTCTATCTTATTCTGTTGTTTTTTTAAAATAAAATAAATGCCTATATAATGAATATTAGAAGGGAGAGAGAGGAAGATGAATGGATCATGTTAGTGATTCTGGTGCAAAAAATAAGACATTCTTCCGATCTCTAGAAATTTTCATTAATGGCTTTTGTCTTTTTATATGGTTACCGTTTCACACTTATTTTGAAAACAAATGTAGGTTAAACCTTATTCGACGAAATTCTACCAATGACAGCTTTGATTCGACACTTTTTTTGGGTTCAGATGTTATAGATATAAGCTTGCTTTCGAATTTATCCATAAGTCCATTTCATACAGACCGGAGGGACGATTATAAACTTATAACATGCAGTTGTTCTCGTGAATATATGCTTCTCGTTGCATATCACATTTTCAGCTTGTTTGTACTATATTTTTGTAGGCTACCTGTCCCTTAGCTTAGGAAACCTTAAGAGATCAACTTAGCCAATATGCATAATAGGTGAAAGCCTTCTTCAAAAATGACTTAATATAGAAGATTTTAGGGTAAAAAGCTTTTGTGTGTGGCACATTCTCGCTTCTCACCTGGCTTCTTTTAGAGGTAGAAGAGAAATTTCACTTAAAGCAGATCAGAATATTCTATCGTCAACAGCGAATCTCGATAAATACATTTTACTATGTGTTCTTATTACTGAAATAAAGAAATTTGATTTCTGTTTCGTTTGTTGATATGGTAGGCTCAAGTAAGGCTAGCTCTACCCTTCAAAGTCCCTACTTCAGAACTTGCAATGACTTGGATAGGCTAAGAGTAGAGTTCAACTAAGGCCGATCTTCACAAAAACCCTTTAGATCCTAAGCTCAAATGTCGCACTATTTTATATAAATTCTCCAAGGCAATAAACATTTCTAAGTTAGCTCTTTAGGAAGAAAGTGGGACTAAGATATCGAAATTTTACAGCATTTCGTTAGTAGAGATACTTGCATCAATTTCAAAGTGGAATGACTAACTTTCATGAGAGGATAATCATCTTGAAAATAGAAAAAATTTAAAAGTTAACCTAGCGCCACAAATTTGTAGAATTCATAATTAGTAATTCTATTTAGAGTGTCGGTTTCATGATATCTATTTGATGCAGCTCAGGCCAGAGAAGGAGGGATAAGTCGTACACGACTAAAGGAGGAAGGCTTAGGCCGTTCACGGGTTAAAGAAGGTTGGCCACGACCTAACAGGTCACATGGGAAGGAGTTACAACTTAGCAAAGGCTTAAGTCATTCGTGCTTTGTAAGTCGTATACGACTTATAGCTATAGGAGCTAAGGAGTCATGTGAGGGGGAGATACGAGCTAACGGCATGGTTATAAGTCGTCCACGACTTAACAAGAAGCAGGAAGAAATTCTAATGGTTGAAGGCTTAAGTCGGCTATGACCTAAGGGAAGTGTTTTTTAGGTCGTCTACGACCTAACGAGTGTGCTGAAGAAAGGAGCTCACGACCTAAGATGAATCGCGTGAAGTGATGCAGCAGTTCTCCTCTTGAGTCGTTGAATTTAGGTCGTGGCAATGTTACGTCGTTTGCTTTTTGAGTCCTGAGTCGTTAAGTCGTATACGAACTAAGTGTTGTAAATGTGAGTTGTATTTTTTTTAAGTCATTGTAACTTGTGTGGAGATAAGTCGTGAGTCGACATGTAGTTAAGTCGATCATGTGTGTATATGGAGATATAATCTGTTGAGTCGCTTTTGTATAAGTCGTATACGACTTAAGTAAGTCGTGAGTCGGGGGAGTGTTAAGCTGGCATAGGCTTAAGGTCAGGGTTGTGAAATGCTATAAATAGGGAGTGTGTTGTACATTTTAGGTTGTTGATTTTTGAATAAAATTCTTGTTTGATTGCTGTGTGCTTTCATCTTAAATTGGTAGTTGAGTGTAATCTCCACTTTCGGTTAATCGAGTGCGCTCGATTCAACGATTGTTGAAGCCAATTCACGGTATCAAGTGCGCTTGATCAACGTTTGAAGAATTGTATATCTTCTCTCACGGTATCGTGCGCGATCAACATGTCGAAGATAGCTAGAATTCGGTATCTTTGTGATCAACGAATTTGGGCATTCCAGTATCTTCAATCCACCGTTTTCTACTTTCATCGATCTATATCGTTTTGTTATTATCCGCTGCGTCGGTTTTTGGTATCAGAGCTAGACTTAGCCAATCATAGCTAAGCCGAGTCTTGGAGCTAAGGAGTTTGAAGTTTGTTGTTCATCGTGTTCATCTTGAAGTTGCAACAAGTTAGAAGTTCTCGATCCATATTCTTTTGGATCAAAGTGTGGAAGTTGTTTGAATTTGGCCGTGAGATTTTTGCACGCCAAAGTTTGAAAGTAAAGTGCTTGAAGCTGTGCTTGTTGAAGCCGAGCCGACCTAAGCCTAGGTCGTTGCCTATTGCCGAGTTAGTGGGAGGCCGTGACTTTTTGTTCAAGTTTGGGGTTTGGAAAGTTGTGAAGTTTTGAAGTGTTTGTGTAGATTCAATTATGCCGCCAAGGAGAGCTAATCGTCATCAAAATGTTGAAGCGTTGTATAGAAGAGAAGAGGCCGAGCAAATGGAACAACGCATTAATGAGAAATTTGATGAAGGTATTGGAAAGCTAGAGAAGTTGATGAATGATTTGAATCAAAATCAAAGGAGGAGAGCACCAATCTCGAACCATGGAGGAAACAGTGTTTCGCCATCGGTTACGGAAGCGAGGAGGGTATCACCACAATCTTTTAGAGAAAGAAGAGAAACATCAATTTCATCAAGGAGAGATCACCATGACTATGGACATGAAGAGAGAAGAACTCCACGTGAGTTTGAAGATGAGCCATATCGAGATGAAGAGAGACATAGTAGAAGAGACATGCGTGATCGAAGGGATGTTGATGGTCGAGATCGATATAGACATACATTTGATTTTCATGAAGAGGGTGATAGAGCTAGTATTCATTATCGAGATCGAGACCAGGTTCGAAACTCGTATCGGGATGTTGAGGATGACCGACGATGGGAGTCGTGTATGAAGATGGAAATTCCTGAGTTCAAAGGTGGAATGGTAGCAGAAGAATTTCTTGATTGGTTGTCTAATGTGGAAGAGATTTTTGACTTTAAGGAGATTCCCGATCATAGAAGGGTGAAGTTGGTTGCTACTAGGTTGAGGGGAAGAGCTTTGGCGTGGTGGCAGCAAACCAAACTTACAAGGGAGAGAATGGGAAAGTCAAAGATTGAATCTTGGGATAAGATGAAGAAGTTGATGAGAGCTACATTTTTACCTTACAACTATCAATCACTCATATACCAGAGATTTCAGAATCTAAGGCAGGGGACGAAATCAGTTAATGATTATGCTGATGAATTTTATCAACTGATTGCTCGAAATGACATTATGGAGAAAGTGGAACAATTGACTGCTAGATTTGTTGGAGGGTTGAGGATGCAGATTCAAGATATGGTGAATATGTTTGATCCTAGAACTGTAGCAGAAGCACATCAAAAGGCGTTGGCTTGGGAGAAGCAGAGAAGGCGTGGAGGTGGTGTGTTTACTAATTCCAACAATCAAGTGAAGGGTGTTAGTGGAAGTTCTAATGTTCCTAAATCTATCAGTAAACCAGTCGTGAATGAAGTTGCGAAGGCAAAGGTTAACAACAGTTTCAAATGTTACAATTGCCAGGAAGTGGGTCACAAGAGTGATGAATGTCCGAAGCCGAAGAAACGAACTATGATTGCTGAAGTTCAAGGTGAGGATGATGGTGAAGGTTATTCTAGCCCAGTTGGGGAGAATGAACAGGATGTTGCGTCAGGAGATGAAGGATGTAATCTAATGATTAGGAGGTCTTGTATAATACCGAAGCAAGAAGAAGAAGCTAGTTGGTTGAGGAGTAACAACTTTCAGTCAACATGCACTATTCTGGGGAAGGTGTGTAAATTTGTGATTGACATTGGAAGTTGTGACAATATTATTTCTACCGAAGGAGTGAGAAAGTTGAAGCTGAAAACGGAGAAGCATCCAAATCCTTACAAGTTAGCGTGGCTAAGAAAAGGAGGAGAAGTGAAGGTGTACAGGCGAGTTTGAGTTCCATTTTCTATTGGGAAGAAATATAAAGACGTGATTTGGTGTGATGTGGTGGAGATGGATGTTTGTTACTTGCTTTTGGGAAGACCATGGCAGTATGATCGAGCAGTGCAGCATGACGGTCGGACCAATAGCTACAGTTTTATGTTTGAAGGCGTTAAATTTATTTTAGTTCCAAAGAAGAGACAGCAGGAAGAGAGCAAATCAGAAGAGATTGAGGAGCTGAAGACTTTATTGACTTTGAAGGAATTTATTGAAGAAGTAGAGGAGAGTCCTGAAGTGTTTTTGTTGATTGGACATGAAGCTACTGAATCTGTTGAAATTCCAAAGGAAGTAAAACCGATATTAGAAGAATTCAGTGATGTATTTCCAGAAGAACTACCAAAGGAGTTAACACCGTTGAGGGATATTCATCATCAGATTGATCTTGTGCCAGAGGCGGTATTACCACACAGGCCACATTACAGGATGAGTCCTAAAGAGCATGAGGAACTGAGAAGGCAGGTGGAGGAGTTGTTAGAACAGGGGCGAGTTCAGGAGAGCTTGAGTCCTCGTGCAGTGCCTGCTTTATTGGTGCCAAAGAAGGATGGTTCGTGGAGAATGTATACGGATAGTCGGGCTCTAAACAAGATCACTGTGAGATACAGATTTCCTATGCCGAGGTTTGATGATTTGATAGATCAGTTGAATGGAGCTGTTGTGTTTTCAAAGATTGACTTGAAGAGTGGATACCATCAGATTCGTATTAGGCCGGGTGATGAATGGAAGACTACTTTCAAAACCAGGGAAGGTTTATACGAACGGTTGGTTATGCCATTTGGTTTATCGAATGCACCAAGTACTTTTATGAGAGTGATGAACCAAATTTTCAGACCATTTATTGGGAAGTTCGTGGTTGTTTATTTTGATGATATTTTGATCTACAGTAGGATATGGAAAAGCATGTCCAGCATTTACATGAAATACTGTTGATTCTATGAAAGGAGAAATTTTATGCTGCAACAAAGAAATGTGTGTTCATGACGCACGGTGTCTTGTTTCTGGGATATGTTCTATCGAAGGAAGGAATTCAAGTGGATGAAAGTAAAGTAGAAGCTGTCAGGAGTTGGCCACAACCCAAGACAATTACGGAAGTAAGGAGTTTTCATGGATTGGTATCTTTCTATCGAAGATTCATTCCACATTTTAGTAGTGTGATGGCACCTGTAACCGATTGCATGAAGGAAAAGAAGTTTGAGTGGTCAGAGGAAGCATGGGTTGCTTTTGAAAAAATCAAGACACTATTGACGACAGCACCAATTCTAGTTTTACCAGATTTTCAGTTGTTGTTTGAGTTACATACTGATGCGTCGAAGGTTGGAGTTGGTGGAGTTTTGAGTCAGAAAGGAAGACCAGTTGCTTATTTCAGTGAGAAGTTATCTGGAGCTAAGTTGAGATATAGCACTTATGATGTTGTGTTTTACGCAATTGTTCAAGCTGTGAAGCACTGGAGACATTATCTGTTTCAGAAGGAGTTTGTTTTCTATACGGATCATGAAGCTTTGAAGCATTTGCAAGGGCAGGATAAAATTTCAGTTAGGCACGCTTCATGGGTCGCGTATTTACAACAGTTTACTTTTCTTGTTAAACACAAATTAGGGGTGACGAATCGTGTAGCTGATGCAATGAGCAGGAGGAATCATTTGTTGACAACGATGAAGGTTGAAGTGACAGGATTTGAACTATTGCCAGAATTGGTTGAATAGGATCCTTACTTTGCAAAGTTCGTTGAGAAAGTCAAGGATGGGAGTACTAATGAATTTGTGTTGATGGATGGTTTTCTGTTTAAAGGGAATCGGTTATATATTCCAGAGAGCAGTTTGAGAATGAAGATTATCAAGGAGTTGCACGAGGAAGGACATGTGGGCCGCGATCATACATTGCATTTGATTTCTCAATCTTACTTTTGGCCGTCAATGAGGAAGGAGGTTGAAAGGTTTGTGCGTAGATGTCATGTTTGTCAGGTTTCGAAAGGGACAGCTACAAATGCGGGATTGTATATACCATTACCTATTCCTTCAAAACCATGGGTAGATATTAGCATGGATTTCGTATTGGGTTTGCCGAGAACTCAAAGGGGGAATGACTCTATATATGTTATGGTGGATCGTTTCTCGAAGATGGTACATTTTATTGCTTGTAAGAAGACGGCGGATGCTGTTCATGTTGCTCAGTTATTTTTCAAGGAGATCTATCGACTTCATGGATTGCTAGAATCTATCGTGTCGGATAGGGATACTCGTTTTCTGAGTCACTTTTGGTTAAGTTTGTGGAAGATGGTTGGAACGAAGTTAAACTTTAGCAACGCCTATCATCCGCAAACAGATGGACAGACAGAAGTTGTTAACAGATCGTTGGGGAATTTATTGCGATGTCTTGTGAAGGACAATCTGAAGATTTGGGACATGAAGTTATGCCAAGCATAGTTTGCTCATAATCATGCAGTGAATCGTAGTACGAGATTCGGCCCATTTCAGATTGTACATTCAAGTTTGCCAAGGGAACCATTGGATTTAGCAGTAGTACCACAACCGAAGGGGACGGTTAAACGAGCTGTTGATTTTGCTGATGGGTTGACTTAATGTCATAAAATCGTTCAGGAGCGATTGGAAAAGGAAAATGAGAAGTATAAACGATCTGCAGATCTGAAACGAAGAAGTGTTGAATTTAATAAAGGAGATATGCTATATGATGTGTTAAAGAAGGATCGTTTTCAAGTAGGCGCTTATAACAAGTTGAAAGCCAGGAAAATTGGTCCTGTAGAAGTTGTGAAACGGATTAATGAAAATGCTTATAAGTTGAAGCTGCCGGAGGATGTGTACACTTCTAACGTGTTCAATGTCAAGCATCTTGTGCCATATTATGGAGATGAACAATCTGATGTGGAAGAAGTTACAAATTCGAGGACAAATTTCTCTCAACCAGGGGAGGATGATGCAGCTCAGGCAAGAGAAGGAGGGATAAGTCGTACACGACTTAAGGAGGAAGGTTTAGGCCGTTCATGGGTTAAAGAAGGTCGGCCACGACCTAATAGGTCACATGGTAAGGTGTTACGACTTAGCAAAGGCTTAAGTCGTTCGTGCTTTCTAAGTCGTATATGACTTATAGCTATAGGAGCTAAGGAGTCATGTGAGGGGGAGATACGAGCTAACGACATGTTTATAAGTCATCCACGAATTAACAAGAACAAGAAGAAATTCCAATGGTTGAAGGCTTAAGTCGGCTACGACCTAAGGGAAGTGTTTTTTAGGTCGTCTACGACCTAACGAGTGTGCTGAAGAAAGGAGCTCACGACCTAAGATGAATCGCGTGAAGTGATGCAGCAGTTCTCCTCTTGAGTCGCTGAATTTAGGTCGTGGCAATGTTAAGTCATTTGCTTTTTGAGTCGTGAGTCGTTAAGTCGTATACGACCTAAGTGTTGTAAATGTGAGTTGTATTTTTTTAAGTCGTTGTAACTTGTGTGGAGATAAGTCGTGAGTCGACGTGTAGTTAAGTCGGTCATGTGTGTATATGGAGATATAATCTATTGAGTCGCTTTTGTATAAGTTGTATACGACTTAAGTGAGTGGTGAGTCGGGGGAGTGTTAAGCTGGCAACGGCTTATGGTCAGGGTTGTGAAATGCTATAAATAGGGAGTGTGTTGTGCATTTTAGGTTGTTGATTTTTGAATAAAATTCTTGTTTGATTGCTGTGTGCTTTCATCTTAAATTGGTAGTTGAGTGTAATCTCCTATCTCCACTTTCGGTTAATCGAGTGTGCTCGATTCAACGATTGTTGAAGCCAATTCACGGTATCAAGTGCGATTGATCAACGTTTGAAGAATTGTAGATCTTCTCTCACGGTATCGTGCGCGATCAACGTGTCGAAGATAGCTAGAATTCGGTATCTTTGTGATCAACGAATTTGGGCATTCCAGTATCTTCAATCCACCGTTTGCTACTTTCATCGATCTATATCGTTTTTGTTATTATCCGCTGCGTAACTATTGGTTTTACATAAGCGGTCGACCAAATTTTAGGCATCTCAATATATATGATGTATTCTCCATACCCTAGTAATGCTATATAGTATAACACAATGTGACGTTTATAACATTGCAAATACTAACTGTTTTGCTACTTTTCATTCGCACCCTGTTTATCTCTGATTCAGACATTCCCCTCGAGGATTGATGTGCTTCTTCGCTTTCTATTTGGGTCTAGGACTCCTTTCTTGATTAAGCGAATCTGAATTACCCGCCATTCGTGCTTTTCAAAATTAGCAAGTCATAGTGGAAATTATATGAAAAGGAACTCATTCAAAATATCAAAGTCTCATCTTTATCTATAATGGGGGATGATTGTAGATTTAGCTCTTTTTACTTGTTCAGCATTCCCAAAAATAGTTAATATTAAACCTCAAATAATTACCAAAACCTACCATTTGCTTAATAAAGGTCTTGAGGGGACATTCATGACCGGGATCACAACATTTAATTTTCGAACTCATTCCCTGCAATTGAGGGAATCTGAGAGCAAAAAAGGTTCAAAGTTCCCATTTGTGGATTCTTCCGGCGGCTGCCCCCATTTGATAATATTCTTTGACTTGAGTCTAATTACCTAAGATGAGTAGAAGACCAAAAATTTTGTACCGAGATTAGGGCTCTCAATAATCAATTGCATTAGCATCCAAACCTTTTAGTATAACTTGGACTCTTACAAGACATTACAATATCCAGATTCAAGTATCTGGAAACATTAAAATAATGCAATAGTCACTTTCCAATATGTTTTGATAATAAATGATGGGGAATTAAAATACCAGCTCTAATGAAAATAAATTTTAGAATAGCGAGATGCCTTTTCTTGGCAATATGTGATAGAAACTCATTGTATCATTTCCCATGATGAACGGCATAAGAACAGATGTTTCTATTTGCTAATAAGGGTATAGGATCTATAATATGGAATAAAAGGTAAGAGTCCAGAAAACTATATACGGCAATTAGGCATCAAAGGCCAAAAATTCCTTGTGCAACACTTGATAATTAGTAGAAAACCATGACTTCACCCATATTTGGTGGCTAATAATGAAGGACAGGGGGTTTAGCCTTGCAATGTGCAATAAAAGACTGAACTACCATTATCGGAAATAAGTGATAAAAAACTAAGATGCCACCCTTAGAATCTTTTGGTAATAAAAGTCTCAGATATTGTTTATATTGGAAGATCGGAATATCATTCCGATAACAAGTGGTAGAAGATTAGAGTGTCACTTTTGGTAATGAGTATTAGAAAAATGGGAGTGTTCATCCTAATAATGAGTTGCAAAAGGCCAGTGATTCAATTCATTGTCGATAATGGAAGTTCAATAAACCACTTCTGGTAATAGACAATGGATGATTATAATATTCCTTGCTGGCATTTGATAATAGAAATTAGAGCATCATATGATAGAAGTCTCGAAATCCATTTTCGAAAATTAATAGTAGAAAATCAGAATACCATTTCTATTAATTAATAATAGAGGATCAGAATTCCATTCCTGGCAATTAATAATAGAGGACCAAAATACCATTTCTGGTAATTAATAATAAAATATCATATTACCATTTCTAGAATTAATAATAGAAGTCCTCTAATTATGTCTATTGAATATGCAATCTTTGGGCTTTGAAGATGCCTTTCATGCTTTTGCTTTCTTGGGCCCAAGTTTTCTTTAATTATTTGTCATTTTCTTTTGGCTCATTTTAGGCGGGGACTCTTTTGTCCGATATTGTGCTTATTTAAGCAAAGCCTATTTCAGGCTGTTATTCATCTTTGACATTACCAACCTTTTGGTGGTTGCTATTTTAGGCAATGCCAATTTCTGGCAGTGCCTTTTTCGGCATGGACCTTTCTTAGTCCTCCGAACATTTCATCCAAGTTTCCAGTGCACTCGGTTAGCTTTTTATGAAGCAGGGTCTGAGCACTTACCCGACCTCCTTCCAAAGAGGCCCCTTAACCTGGCCATATCGTGAAGCGGCTAAGGGCTTATTTGGTATATTGGCCAGGCCATAACGTGGTGGGACAAAGGGATTACTCGTCCTCCCTCCAGGTGGTGCCTTATCCTAGCCATAACGTGACACGGATAAAGGCTTGTGCTGCTTTTCCTGGCCATTTCTGATTTTGGCGTGGATAAATTCTTACGCCCTCCCTCCAGAAGGTGCCTTGACCTGGCTATGTTGGCGCGACCAAGGGCTTTCTACCATCATTAGTAGCCTACCTTTTTAAGCAGTCCAAGTTTAGGGGGAGCCCTTCTCCCGATCATGTTGGCTTTTCTTATTTTGAATGTAGAGCTTTAATTTCATGGCTTGAACAATCCTTTACAAATTGTTTAAGCTTTCCTTGTTGTATAAAGTGTAGGAACATTTTTCCTAGTACTTTGCATTGGCTAGTATCATGTCCATTCAGGAGATGGAAATTGCAATATACTCCTTTAGACCTTCTCTCAAACCCCGGCTTTTTCTTTTGAAAAGGCCAATAGTTCGGTTCCTCTTTGGTTTTAATATAGATGTCCTCGATTGACGTTGTAAGATTGTACTCTCCAAGAAGTATTGATCTTTGAGTCGTCTTTGACTGGCGTCTAAGTATTTTGGATTTTGGTTCAAATACTTCTTCCTGAAGAATAGACTTTCTTTTCATGGCTTGTGGTTTCCCTCCAAAGGCTTTCCATCCAATCTCGAGGTTTCGGTTGGAAACTTCTTGGTTATTCTTATGTTTCCACCAGCCAGTTCTTTTACTTGACTTACTTTTTGAGCCGTGGATTTTTCCAGAAGCTCATACCTTTCCCTTGGGTGGCGGGCCTCACTTATGATTTTACTCCATTTGTTTGTGGACTTACCATAATTCTTTGTCATTTCCTTTTCAAAGATGGTTCCCTGGGAATATGACACGACAATTTTTCTCATTATGTTAAAAATGTTGTCACTTCCATCTACTCTTTTTACGAGTGCAAAAATTGGGGTTGGTCCCACACGAAAAGGGTTCAAGCTTCATTTTTTAGGATCATAAGATTTTTTCTTCTTTTTGTTTGTAATCCTCAAGGCTTCAATCCTTAACTTTTGTTGCTCATTTTGGTTAAAGTATTTGTTGTTTACATAAGAAAGTCTTGTGTGATGTGGCTCAGAAGACCCTTATTTGGACCTCTTGAATATTTTAGTCATAATCTAATCAGTAATAAGTGACGTTAATGTGAAGCTAGCTCGATGAGAATCGGAGGATTGTAGTGTTGGGAAATCAAACAAGTCGGAGGATCAGACCTTCTTTCTAGCACCAAAAATGTTAGCCGAATTTTTAGTTAACACCCCAAGTAGTGCTTTATGAGAAAGAGAAAGTTGATTGAGCAGTAAGGAATGTTATCCTTAATTATAATCTTTACAATTTTCTCCAAGAATCGGTGAAACTTGATTTGTGTATCTCAATGTGGGCGAAAGGTTTAATTTTTTGAACAAAAGGTTCATTACCAAGGGTGAGATTATTCGTAATCTCTGCAAGGCTCTCTTTTATAACACAAATGGAGATCAATCGGATATATTCCTTTAAAGTTGAATTCCAACACTTCCGAAAGGTTTGAGTGATTAGGTTCCTTAGCGATAGAACCAAAAATGAAACTATCGATGTTATACGAAGGCCTTTGATCTTGTCGTAAGTTTTCGTCACTCTTAAGAAGTTGGATTTAACATGGCCGTGAGATATGAGGATTCTAAATATCGGATTAAGCTTATTTTCGCATATGTTGGCTATTCGAAGGTTTTGAATGGAGGATTAATAACTATGGAAGGTTTGGTTGTCGTAAATATATGGGTATCTAATAATGTTAGTTGAGGGGTTCCAATTGTGATTCCAGTGACTTCAAAAGGTTGCTATTTATATTAGCCAAGCTTGGCTATTGGTCCTACCGAATGGTGAAAGTTGAAAACTCAACATCTTTCCTAGTTTTAGGTTACAGCTTTAACCAATTGATCTTTAGACTTTATCATCAAGAACCTTCCGAAGGAACAAACACTGAAAATTGATATGACAGCAAAGATTTAAGTTATCAATAAAATGATTCATAAATCAGAAGACTTCTCTTGCAATTCACAATAAGACTACACTTCTATTAAATTCCCCAATTTGGGTTACAGAATTATGGTAAAGAAAGTCCTCCCAAAACAGGACCCCTTGGGTCATATTTATAGATGTAGGCGGCACTCTCTCCAACCTTATGCCTTCAACTAGTATGGAAGGTCGCTCCTTGTCCACAGTTGCAAACCTTTTGGTCTTGCCAAAAGACTGCTTCTCGTACATGGTTGTAGGACTCTCATTTTGGACGGAAGGTTTGCTTATTGTACATCACCATGGACTGCTAAATGCTTCCGATGGATCTCTTCCTTCACTTGTTTTTAGGAACCAGCTGCCCTTGTCGGAATATTCATCATTTGTACGACATATGAAAATTTTGAAGGTATCGGTGGGTTTCTAGCTTTTGTGGATCCTTTGGCTTTGTTAGTTGGTTACTTTTCCTACTCGACTGCCACCGAGAGTTGCATTTTCCTTGGATGATGGTGGAAGTTTGTTTTCCATTGACTTATGGACGTTTCTTTTACCTAAACCTTCCGATTACATCAGAAGGTATCCTACCAGTGTATTATCTTGCCCGAAAGGCTTATTGCGCTTTCGAATTTTTTTTCGTAATGTCTTATATCTGTATTTCCACTTGTTTGCCTACTCCGGAGAGAAAGCGCCTCTTGAACATTGTAGAATGATAATCTCCTTCTTCCATGAAATGTCATGAACTGCTTTATATTATCGACCACATCCCTTCAAACTCTTCGAAAGGTCTGATCCAGATCCTTTCCTTCTATCCTCTGTTGAAGACCTTATAACTTAAGTGGAGGGTGAATTTAATGAACAACATCTTCATTAAAGGAAATCCAGTTCCTGGAAATCTGCAACAAGAAGCAGTGTAACACAAGTTAGCGACTAGAAAGATTCAAAGATAATAGGGTTAATTTAGATAAAAGTTTACCAAGAGTTGTTGTTCCATAAGAGAGCAGTGATTTTATCCCAATTCTGGGCTAAATGGCGACAGAGATGAAGAAGTAAAAGATTCTAAATGAGGTTTAAGCTCGATGAGCTTATTGAAAGTAGTCGGCTGATGAGCAGAAGATGATGACCCCAGAGGGATTTGCACCATAGAAGGAGTCTATAGAAGAGAAAGTTGGATTTGCGCTAGCGCAGCTAGGCAATAAGTGATGGTAATGCGAGGAAAAGATTATGGAGAAGGCGGAGTTTTCTCCGTTTGGTCTTTAGAAGATTTAGAAGCTTTAATGGTAGGGCTCTTTGAAGCTTTCTCTAGAGATATATGCTCCTCTTCTTCCTCCACATCAGTGATTTTTGCTACTTTTGTTGGAGGAGCATCTTCAGGAGGCACTGTTAGTTTTCTTTTGAAGATCTCTTGGATCTAGCACAAGCCTCCAAGACTAATGTCACATCTGAAGAGGGTGGAGAAGGAGCAGCATCACTTGGCGATAAAAGGGTCTTTGTTGGAGCTGAAACAAATTCAAGCAGATATAAAATTAGGCAAAGTAATTTAATGAGTTCAAGAGACAAAGAAGCTAATAATATACTTGAAGTGTCAGCATAGATGGATCACATCGGAGTAAAATGCTCAGCA
The DNA here is from genome assembly GCA_030765085.1 of Allium cepa. Lineage (NCBI taxonomy): Eukaryota > Viridiplantae > Streptophyta > Magnoliopsida > Asparagales > Amaryllidaceae > Allium > Allium cepa. Next base: position 685,778,759 of record CM060938.1, read on the forward strand.
TCACCTAAGGAAAGGAAACGCTTGTTGCGAGAGGCATGCATTATGGTGGGTGGAGTACCTAGAATCCTTTGGTCAGGCGGCAGCAAAGAGTGTTTCCTTAGATTCAAAAGAGTTAAGAGCCTAAACTTGCTCCTAAGTTGTTTCAGACCTACAGTTAAAGAATCGATTGTTTTCTGGTTTGCATCACCAAGTGTCTTAGGAGATTCACCTGAAAAGATCAGAGATTAGTTAACAGGATATATAGAGAAAATCAAAGACAATTTTAAAATAGGATTACGGGTGGAGGCAAAGGCCCGGTGAACATCCGAAAAGCACTTGACGAAGAAAAATTGTTTTCCGCAATCCTTAAACTTATTGATTTCATATAATATCAGCTTCTTACATACATTAACTCCAAAAATCTACCTGTTAAATTTGTTTAACCTTGTTAACTTGGTCAAGTAGTTTAAAATTTCAGGATTGAGCGAAAGAAGTCCGGAATCCAAAACCAGCATTTCAAGAGATAAAAGATGTGTATAAACGTTGTGAGAAAGTTGTATTGGAGCAACTCCAATGTGGGACATGCAGGAGCGCAAGAATTTAGTAAATGGAAGAAAGCCACCATGCCATATGTGGATGGTCGTGTATGTAAAATACCCTTCTGAAGGGTTATCTATGGTATTAGTGGGTTTAGAAGGGATGACTTCAATCTCGGTGATTCCAATGTCTTTCAATATGGCATTCACTTCACTTTGAGACTCGATGGAAGATTGCTTAGCAATGGCTTCAATCTTTAGAGAGCTCATGATTCTGCCAAGTGAAAATGTTTTAATTAAAAACTCTTAATTAATTATGAATTCTAAAAGCAATCAAAAATTCAAAAGTAATTAAGTTTTCTTAGATAGCTTAAGCATGAAAACATACACAAGGTCTATAAGATGTGCAAAAAAGTTTGAGTCAAAAGCTTAACAGTTAAAGCTCTCGGCAAAGTCGAAAGGTTTATAATAAAAGCTTTCGACGTCATCAAAAGGTTTATAATGAAGGCTTTCGACAAAGCCGAGAGGTTATAGATTTAGCTTTCGACAGTGTAAAAAGGTTAGCAATTCAAATTTTCGATAGTGTTGAAAGGACAGTGACAACATCTTTGACCATCTGTAATATCCCGCCTTTTTAGACGCTTTAAGCAGACACATGTGTCGATTCAAAACATACAGAAGGGTGGATTGTTATTGGGGTGAATAATAAAAAGAGAAAGAAATAAAACAATATAGAATCTCACTGCGGAATGACAAAATATAATAATCAAATAAACAGTTCTTGAAGCTGTTCTACAAAACTTTTGATTTATGCTTATAAAACACAGATCAGAGTCACTCATACCAGAGAATAATAAATAATAGTGCAGCAAACTAGTGTGATGCAATGGGACCAATATAATAATAGTAGTACAAATCTCTGTCTTCATCCTCCAGAATTAAGTCTTCAAATCCTGAAATGCTCAGGCTGACCCAAGCGAATTGAAAAGACAAAACACTCGAGTCAGAACTAAAAGATCTTATGTAAGTTAAATCAACAGAACTAAATATAAGTGGAACGGCATCAGAGATGTTTACGAGGTTTGACATCTCCTATCTAGTGTCTAACGGCAATGTAGTAGCTCAAGAGATGCTCGGGATTCACACCTCCTAAGGATCTGTTAAACTAACTTCTATGTAGTAAAATACGCTATTATAATATGTCTATAGTAAAGTAAACTACTAAAATAGCATTAAGGCGTTACCCATATCCCCCTTAACATATTTTATAATGTCAACAGACTATACAGTACCGTCGCTCCCGTAAACTGGAGCCCCTAGAGGATACCCCATAGGTATGATATAAAACAAACTCGTAGAAGGCACGCTAGGTAGGTGGCATTGTACAACTAGGCAATGTCAGGGTAGATATACCAATTACACTTTCGGACTATTGCTAACGCATAGCTGCAACTACCGCCCAACTAGAAACACACTCCCAAGTAAAATCGAAGGGTGGCCACCAATAAATCAAAAGTCAGAATATAGTATCGAAGAGTGTGTCCAATAAGAGGAGCTACCTCATTGGCCGGTCGGTTGCTTCTGTTTTAGCCACCTTATGCCAACTCATGGGAGTCGGGTCCGCCTAAATATACCTTTAGGATCGTCGCCACCATCCTGCTTCATTCTGGATTCTCCACCGCGTACGCAGTTGTCAAAGTGGTTTTCGGTATTAGCAGAGAGTATGACAACATCTAATCCCGGTCTCTTTGACAACCAATCACTTATCACACACCGGATGGTTCTTTTACATTTCCAAAGTCATTTCATAATCGGTATCAAAATATCATATTCAGTTCAAACCATATCACTTTCGAAGTCATTACTTACTTTTGGAATTATATTCGCCTTTGAAATCATAATTCGATAATTATATTTTCTTTCAAATTCAAATTCACGTATTCTCAAAACCTATACCACTTTCAAATCATATTTCTTCCAAAAATCATATTTAAAAAAACGATTAGGTCCTTGCTTCAAATCATCATTTTGATTTATCATAACATTAAAAATTACAACTTAGATTATAACATCATTTAACCTTATTCTCTTTAAACTAATTGAAATGAATATAAACTCTTCCACTTACTTAGTTTGCAAATTTAGAAATTTTTTTAAATAGTTCCAAATAGTTAAAATGCTCTAAACAGTTTAATTATAGGTAAATACTTTTAAATTTATTTATGATAGTTAAATAGATTTAAATTGGATTAAATATAATTAAAATAGATTAAATAGATTAAAATAGATTAATTAGATTTAAAATAAACTAAAAGGGTTTTATTAATTTTTAAAATAAATTAAATTGGTTTAAAATAGATCAAAATAATATATATAGTTAATATCGGTTAATAGTTCAATAAATTTGAAAATACTAATAATTTGAAATTTTAAAATGATATTTTTTTTACAATTTACTTAAAATATGGGTTTGAAAAACCAAATTAAACTATTCATTTCATTTCAACATACCTAGACCATTCCAAATTTCCAAATCGACAACAAAATTTTAAATAAACTATCAAGTTTCATATCATTTCAATTCATGTTCAAATATCAAATTTCGGATGCTTCCAATTTCAAAATATTTCAAGGTTATTTTCAAACAAATTTAATAACTCAATTTCGATAGAATTTCATTTATACTTAAAATTTTAACTTCATGCTTCCAATTTAATTTCCTAAAGAAATTCCTTTTTAAACCCATTTCACATTTCAACGCAAAACTTGATTTTTCAAGAATACTTCAATTTATATAAATCAGATTTTTATTTCATAACATCAATTGATTAAATACAAAAATTTAAGTATCTTAAAATCATTTAATTTAACCAATCCGGCATCCGTATATAATTCTCTACCCTAGGATCAAGTGATACGAATATTTATCATTTCAATCCGTAATTTAAACATTTTACGGTTATATATCATTTCAAACCGCAATCCCGAAATAAATAAAAATACATAACGAACTTGCAGTTTATAATGATATTAAAATACAACATCCATTCATCCAAATTCAACAATCAACATCCATCACAATCATCATCCAAATCAATCAATAAATATCAATATAGAACTGATAATCAATAACAGGTATTTAACTGGCAATTCATATTCAATAAAAAATTAAATAACGACTTAATTTAAATAAATTCAAATTAACATAGATGATGATTCGAATATACCAAACAGTCATCAATAAATTCATAATCACATCATAAATTAAATTTAACGAACATAAGAAATTTTAGAAGTTGTGAGTGTGTTAAAACACTCACCTTTGAATATAAATTGAATTTAAATTCAAAATAATCCCAAACTTTGAACGTTCTCAGAATTCATCCAAACCAGCGTTAAAATGTTCAGAATTCAAATACGATCCTAGCGGAGAAAACCTTGCATGAAACGAACCTCGTATGCAAAAGTTATACACGTTATAAGATAAACGATTTATATTAAAACAAACAAACAAAAATCAAAAAAAAAACAACCAGTACATACTCACCATGTCACGTCTCAACTCTCCCTCCAGATAATCGTTCGAACGTGACTTCACCAGAGAAACGCACGCAAATGCTCAAACGCACTGCCACTTGATGCTCGTCGCTGCTCGCCCGTGGTCGCCAATGGCAAGCGCGACCACTCCCCCACGTCCAGCAGTCCTCCACGCGTCACCGGTCGAGCCTAGTTGGCCCAGCAGCCATATAATTTTGTAACCCTAATTGAATTTTCATCAAAAATCCAACCATCGATCCGCTGGAAAACTTGTATGGATGGATTACGCTCGAGAATCTCCACAGATCCACATTGTCGATTCGACGATCGGTCGAAGTCGATCGCGGCCCAATGAACGGTCGAGAACAAATCACCAATTTTCGACCACATAATAATCAAGATCGAAAAATGAACAGCAAAATTGACCTGCGCTCATCGAGAGCTTCAAATCGATATATAATTTGACATAGCTTGAGGAGTTTGACATTCAATATGATTTTTGATTTGGATTTGCAATTTGGGAATTAGGGTTTGTCCTCCATTGGAAAGAGAGGAACAGATGAAATTGTACATACAGACAAACTAGTTGAGGAATACTATGGTTTATGATAGGATATTTATAGATAGGTCAGAAAATAGAAAGGACGGATAAGATTTGATTATAACGTTGAACGATAAATGGTCTGAAATGCCCATTCTATCTCCGGAATGAAAATGGGTAACCCAATATATAAAAATAGATATTTTTGATGATTTGAAATTCAATGGAAGAGGTTTCGAGTCCTAATTCGATCGTTTGAAGAATTTATGATAAAATCAATTTATTTCAATTTGATTTCAATTAAATAGATTTCATGGCGTTTCAAGTCCGTACGATCAAACGACAAGTCTAATCGTTGTAAAACTTGAAATCCTATAATAATTCACATTTCGGATCCGATGAAACTGGTTTCGTCAAAATCCGAGTCAATGGCCAAAATGGCTATTTTCACGTTAATTAAATAAATTAATAATTAATTAATTAAATCACTTTTCATTTTAAATTTTAATAATTTATAACTTCTATCATTTTTTATTCTTAATCATTCAAAATAATTTAAACAAATTTAAATATCAATTTAACGTTGATTAATTCATCTATTTTAGTGCTAAATTTCAATTTCCTTAAATTCAGAAATTATAAATTATAATTCCAAAATCCATTTATTAAATTTTTAAACTTTGTTATTCAAGTCTTTTATTACAATAAGGATATAACTAACATTGGTTTATATCTTGGTACACTAATATTTCCCAATTTCATCTTAATTTCTATTTACGTAATATTTAATTACCTTTAATTGCAATTTGATTCCAAATTTTATTTAACACACTAAATAAATAAATAACATATATTAATTGCCATCCCTAATTGTTAATCACACTTATAATTTTATTGTTTACAACCAAATGTTACTATTACATCCATAACACTAATTTCATTTAATTACCATTAACACTGTATTATTTCATTATTAAATCAAAAATTTTATTTTCTTCAATATTTAAATCACAGAATCTTATTAAATTAACAAATTTAATTATCGAAAATTTATGGGTCATTACACCCTCTCCCACTCAAAACTTTTCATTCCCGAAAAGGAAAAGAAGGGAAAAGAAGAAATTAAATATTTAATAAATCTCATTCAAATTATTAAATTTATAAACAATAAATTTACAAAATTAGATAATTTAAATAAAAAGTATCAATTCATAACCATTAAATCCTTTTATGCTCAAAGTAATAAAGTTTGAAAAACATTTCTCGAAATTTTCTAAGTTCAAAATTTTCGAAAAATTCGGCAGAGTCTCCTTTGTACGAGGAGGCTCTGGAGAAAATATAATATCAAATATAACAATATATATCTATATATATCACAATATCTCAAAATAATATATCCCAACAACTGGAAAATATATAATATCTCTAGAAAACCCATAATCCGAGAACGTACCTATTTGTCGGTCAAAAACGCTTAATTATGAAACCAAAAGCGGCAGCAATTTCTCCTATAACCTGTATTTCACTTATATAATCCAAAAGAGATAATAATTATATCAAATGAAATATTTAAAGTTTTTTCAACCACTAATAAAAAAATCAATATAAAAAACAATCATTTAAAACCAACATACAATCATCATATGAAATCAATATAAATCAATTATCCATTTATATCAACCAAAACAAATAGTTGTTCGGGTTGAGACACCTTTAATCATATAGAATGAAAAATAACTACTAAGCATATCGTTTACTCAATAGTCTTAGATAAAACTCAATAGATTATTCATACATACAAATAATTAGAAATATCCTTGCCCAAACGACCATAAACCAAAACAACAACACATAATTTAAAATGTACTTTAGTTATTCTTATTAAATTTCTTTCACAACATTTACAGTTTTTTTCCCTACAAGGATTATTTCTTTAACCTACATTTATTTCTCATAAAATTTCATTCTCATTCATTCAGTGTTTATTTCATTTATTTTCATTTGTTAGTTACAAAATTTTATTCCCATTTATCCATATAATGCCAATTTCTTTTTATTGCATTATATTCATTCATTAGTTACTTAATTTCATTTGTTTACATTCATTTATTTATAATATCCATGTTAAATTCAATTACTTAGCATATCAATTTATTAACTTAAGTTTATAGTCACATACTTACAATATTTACCTTCTAACACCTTTTATTATAGTAACATTTCAATTATACTCAAGTTTGTAATAACTACAACATCAAATTCTTATTTATTAGAGCATTTCATTGAATACTTCCATTACTTTAAGTTTTACTTGTATGATATCCTATTAAATTTTCTTATTAAACATTACAACTTTTAATATTTGGTAAGTTATATATATATATATCTGTGTGTGCTTTTAAGAATGCAATTGAAAGTTACACAAGTTTTCTCATTCCTTTTAATTAGTTGAATGTTCAATAATCATATCCTTAGTTTTATAGGTTACAGATTTCAACTTTTCTTGTAATTTCATTTAACCTAGCATTTAATCTCTTATTTCATTTAGAGGTTCCAATTATTAATTAGTTAATATTTTATTCCATTACAATAATTGAAGTCTCTAATTTATAGAAATTTAAGAACTAAATATCGGGTTCTATTTCAAATCATTTAAATTATCTATATAAACATATCTTTTATATATATATATATATAGATATATATATATATATATCAAATCATATTAAAAATTTAAAATCAAGATTTATTTATCAAACAATTGTGTAGTTACTACTACAACAGCCTTCTCACTTTGAAACTCGAAAATGAATGTCGATGATGCATGCACTCATCACTGAAATTATTTTCCAGCGACAAAGAGGGGAGTACAGAATTTATTTCTTTCCAAAATCCCTTTCAAACAATTCTTTCAAATCATATTGAAATATTTATATCAGAAAATACTTCTAAATAATATTATTATTATATTCCAAAAACATTTGAAAGAAATTTTCAAAAACCCCGGAACTTAAGTTCTAAATTTCAACTTTTCATTTATTTTATTTTCAAATCTTATTTCCAACCAATATTTATAAATTTCACTACCTAACAACCAAATATTACAACAAATATATATCATTTACAAAATCTATTATTTTATATACAGAAAATATAATAGGCAAAATTATTTCATTTACCTATATTTCAAAACAAATATTATGTCGGTCTGTCCTATTAAGTGTTTAGAAATCCCTACCAGTGTCATAGCATCTTATGCACCAACCAGAATTTTTAAATACAAAACGGAACAAATTAACACAATATAAAATCTTTTATAACACTAACAAGTACGCTCTCTCACATATATACGCTCAGCGACTTATTCTACGGTATTACTACCCTATTAATAAAAAGTCAGACCCCACAAAGCTAAAGTTTATCGCTAAACCAAAGCTATGATACCAACTGTAACATCCTGCCTTTTTGGATGCTTTAAGCAGACATACGTGCCGACTCAAAACATATAGAACGGTGGATTGTCATTAGGGTGAATAAGAAAAGGAGAAAGGAATAAAACAAAACAGAATTTCACAGCGGAATGACAAAACATAATAATCAAATAAACAGTTCATGGAGCTGTTTTACAAAACTTTTGATTTATACTTATATAACACAGATCAGAGTTACTCATACCAGAGAATAATAAATAATAGTGCAGTGAAATAGTATGATGCAGTGGAACCAATATAATAATAATAGTACAAATTTTTGCCTTCGTCCTCCAGAAATAAGTCTTCAAATCCTAAAATGCTCAGGCTCATCCGAGCGAATTGAAAAGACAAAACACTCGAGTCAGAACTAAAAGATCTTATGTAAGTTAAATCAATGGAACTAAATACGAGTGGAACGGCGCCATAGATGTTTACGGGGTTTGACATCTCCTATCTTGTGTCTAACGTGAGTGTAGTAACTCAAGAGATGCTCGGGATTCACACCTCCTAAGGATCCGTTAAACTATCTACTATGCAGTACAATACGCTATTATAATATGTCTATAGTAAAGTAAACTACTAAAATAGCGTTAAGGCGTTACCCATATCCCCCTTAACACATTTTATAATGTCAATAGTCTATACAGTACCATGGCTCCCCATAAATTGGGGCCGCTAGAGGATACCCAATAGGTATGACATAAAACAAACTCTTAGAAGGCGCGCTAGGATAGGTGACAGGCACAACTAGGCAATGTCAGGGTAGATACGCCAACTACACTTCCGGACTGTTGGTAATGCATAGCCGCAACTACCACCCAACTTGAAACACACTCCCGAGTAAAATCGAAGGGTGGCCACCAATAAATCAAAAGTCAGAATATAGTATCGATGGAGTGTGTCTGATCAGAGGAGCTACCACATTGGCACGTCGATTGCTCCTGTTTTAGCCACCTTATGCCAACTCATGGCAGTCGGGTCCACGTAAATATACCTTTAGGATCGTCGCCACCATCCTGCTTCATTCTGGAATCTCCATAGCGTACATAGTTGTCAAAGTGGTTTTTGGTATTGGTAGAGAGTATGACAATATCTGATCCCGGTCTCGTTGAAAACCAATCGCTTATCACACACCGGATGGTTCTTTTACATTTCCAAAGTCATTTCATAATTGATATCAAAATATCATATTCAATTCAAACCATATCACTTTCGAAATCATTACTTACTTTCGAAATCATATTCGCCTTTGAAATCATAGCTCGATAATTATATTTTTTTCAACGTCAAATTCACAACTTATATCAAGATATCGTATTCTCAAAAACTATACCACTTTCAAATCATATTTCTTTCAAAAATCATATTAAAAATACCTGTTAGGTCCTTGCTTTAAATCATCGTTTAAATTTATTATAACAGTAAAAATTACAGCTTAAGTTATAACATCATATATTTTTATTCTCTTTAAACCAATTGAAATGAATATAAACTCTTCCACGTACTTAGTTCGAAAATTTAGAAATTAGTTTAAATAGTTCCAAATAGTTAAAATGATCTAAACAGTTTAATTATAGGTAAATATTTAAGTTGATTTATGATAGTTAAATAGATTTAAATTAGATTAAATATATTTAAAATAGATTAAATAGCTTAAAATAGATTAATTAGATTCAAAATAAATTAAAACGGTTTTATTAGTTTTTAAAATAAATTAAATTGGTTTTAAAATAGCTCAAAATAATATACATAGTTAATATTGGTTAAATGGTTTAATAAATTTGAAAATACTAATAATTTGAAATTTTAAAATGATATTTTTTTTACAGTTTACTTAAAATATGGGTCTGAAATTAATACGGAATTAACTTATTCATTTCATTTCAACATATCTGGACCATTCCAAATTTCCGAATCGACAACAAAATTTTAAATAAACTATCAAGTTTCATATCGTTTCAATACATGTTCAAATATAAAATTTCGGATGCTTCCAATTTCAAAATATTCAAGGTTATTTTCAAACAAATTTAATAACTCAATTTTGATAGAATTTCTTTTAACTTAAAAGTTGAACTTCATACTTCCAATTTAATTTCTTAAAGAAATTCCTTTTTAAACCCATTTCACATTTCAACGCAAAACTTGATTTTTCAAGAATACTTCAATTTATATAAATCAAATTTTTATTTCAAAACATCAATTGATCAAATTCAAAAATTTAAGAATCTTAAAATCATTTAATTTAACCAAACCGACGTTCGTATATAATTCTCTACCATAGGGTCAAGTGATGCAGATATTTATCATTTCAATCCGCAATTTAAACATTTTACAGTTGTATATCATTTCAAACCGCAATCCCGAAATAAATAAAAATCCATGACGAACATGCAGTTTATAACGATATAAAAATACCGCATCCATTCATTCAAATTCAACAATCAACATCCATCATAATCCTCATCCAAATCAATCAATAAATATCAGTATAGAACTAATAATCAATAATAGGTATTTAACTGGCAATTTATATTCCACAATAAATAAAATAACGATTTATTTTAAATAAATTAAATTAACTGAGATGATGATTCAAATATACCGAACAGTCGCAAATAAATTCATAATCACATCATAAATTAAATTTAACGAACATAAGGAATTTTAGAAGTTGTGAGTGGGTTAAAACACTCACCTTTGAATTTAAACTGAATTTAAATTCAAAATAAGCCCAAATTTTGAACGTTCTCATAATTCGTCCAAATAAGCGTCAAAATGTCCGGAATTCCAATACGATCCTGGCAAAGAAAACCGTGCGTGAAACAGACCTCGTATGCCAAAGTTATACATGTTATAAGATAAATGATTTATATTAAATCAAACAAACAAAAATAAAAAAACAACCAGCACATACTCGCCACGTCATATCTCAACTCTCCCCCAGATGATTGTTCGAGCTTGACTTTGCCAGAGAAATGCATGCAAATGCTCAAACACACCACCACCTGATGCTCTCGCGCACTGCCGCCAATGGCAAGCGCGACCACTCCCCCACGTCCAGCAGTCCTCCACGCGTCACCGGTCGAGCCCAATTGCCCCAGCAGTCGTATAATTTTGTAACCCTAATCGAATTTTCAACGAAAATCCAACCGTCGATTCACTGCAAAACTTATATGGATGGATTACGCTCGAGAATCTCCGTAGATCCACTTTGTCGATTCGACGATCAGTCGAAGTCGATCGTGGCCCATTGAACGACCGAGAACAAATCACCAATTTCCGGCCACATAACCTAGATCAAAAAATGAACAACAAAATTTACCTGCGCTCATCGAGAGCTTCAAATCGATATATAATTTGACATAGTTTGAGGAGTTTGATTTTCAATTTGATTTTTTATTTGGATTTGCAATTTGGGAATTAGGATTTATCTGCCATTAGAAAGAGATGAACAGATGAAATTGTACGTACAGACAATTGAGTTGAGGAACACTAGGGTTTATAATAGGATATTTATAGATAGAATAGAAAATAGAAAGAACGGATATGATTTGATTATAACGTTGAACGATAAATGGTCCGAAAAGCCTGTTCTGTCTCCGAAACGAAAATAGGTAATCCCATACATCAAAATAGATATTTTTTATGATTCAAATTCAATGGAAGACGTCTCAAGTCCTACTTCCATCATATGAAGAAGTTACAGTAACATCAATTGATTACAATTTGATTTCAATTAAATTGATTTTAAGGCATTTCGAGCCTGTATGATCAAGCGACAAGTCTGACCATTACGAAACTTGAAATCCTATAGTAATTTACCATTTCGGACCCAATGAAACTAGTTTCGTCGAAATCCGAGTTAGTGGCCAAAATTGCTATTTTCACGTTAATTAAATCAATTAATAATTAATTAATTAAATCACTTTTCAGTTTAAATTTTAATAATTTACAACTTCTATCATTTTTGATTCTTAATCATTTAAAATAATTTAAACAAATTTAGATGTCAATTTAACGTTTTTTAATACATCTATTTAAGTGTTAAATTTCAATTTCATTAAATTCAGAAATTATAAAATAAAATTCCAAAATACATTTATAAAAATTTTAAACTTTGTAATTGAAGTCTTTTATTACAATAAGGATATTATATCTTGGTACATTAATATTTCCCAATTTCATCTTAATTTCTATTTACGTAATATCTAATTACCTTTAATTGCAATTTGATTTCAAATTTTATTTAACACACTAAATAAATAACATATATTAATTGTCACCTATAATTGTTAATCACACTTATAATATTATTATTTTCAACCAAATGTTACTATTACATCCATAACACTAATTTCATTTAATTGCCATTAACACTGTATTATTTCATTATGATATCACAATTTTTATTTTCTTCGATATTTAAATCACAGAATCTTGTGAAATTAACAAATTTAATTATCGAAAATTTATGGGTCGTTACACTATCATAGTTCAACAATGCTGAAAAGCAAGTAAAAATTTAACTTCCTAAAGCCATCAACAAAGTCGAAAGGAAGAGGTGGAACCTCGGCCCATTCATCACGTTTCGACAATGTCGAAAGCACTATGGAAAACTGGATCTAATTCTAGTGTAATATAAAGTTAAGTGGCAAGACCTTTTGACATGGTCGGAATAAAAACCTTAAAATTCCTAAGTCAAAAACATATATTGATATGGTTGATGTTGTCAAAAGGTTTGGTCAAAGTTATCAAAATATGTCATATCCATTGAAGTCGAAAGGTTTAGGTTTGGCTCATGCATACTATAAAGGTTCCGACAAAGATGAACAGAAGTAACTCTAAGGCTGAGGAATTTTAACCTTGTCGAAACAAGAAGTCGAAAGGTTCAAAATTCTTCAACCTTGGCAAAGCTCATTGCCGATAGGTTACACAATAAAATTATCTAACCTTTCGACAACAATGAAAAGTTGGCATCTCAATACCTTTCAAACCCAATCGAAAGGTACAAAGAGGGCGAATCCATTATTTCCACCTCAGTACCCTACGAAGGGGTAGAAAGGTCATTTTGAGTTACCAAGTTGTACACTAGTGGGTTCCAGGTTATCATATTGGATTTAACCAAACCCAAACCCAATAATAAATGCAGATTTCAAATTCTTCTTGAATGTAAGTAAAACAAACCCATTATCAAAACTAATTTAATTTGGAATCGATCTAATTCTATTTCGAAGAGGATTACAAATTTCCAACAAGTCAAAAACCAAAATTAAAAGACAAGCCAAACTAAAAGACATTAGACTTAAAATTTAACTGATAAAGCGATTTTCCTTTATCAAACATCACCAACTTAAAAAATCCAAAGCTATAGATGGATTTTGTTAGAAATCGATTTAGAGAAAAAAAAATTCAGCAAACCAAATCAAAATTAGACTTCGGTTTTGGTTTTAGAAAACTGGGAAATTTAATTGAAAACTGATAATGGTAAACAATAGATTAAGAATTATGAAATGTATTCAAAGAATTACCTTGTTGCAACTTTTAGGAATTCTTTTACTTATATACGATTATTTTATTTTCAGGTAAAAGAGGAAGAAAGAGAAGAAGTGTACTATATAAGAAAAGTCGTCCAAATTCTCAACTGTTGTATCAGATTTAAATGGATGTCCTAGATTAACACGGGAAAGAGGCAGGAAGTTTTATAGCTTTTGACGAATAGGACTTGGAAAGTCAAGTGCAACCCTTCGAATGGGGAAAGGCTAATGTTACACTAAAAATCAACTTTTCGAGTAAGTTGAAAGGTCAGAGTACAGCCCGAACATGCATTCATCAGAATTCATTAGCATCAAACCTTTCGAAGGAGTCGAAAGGTTCCATCTCTAATATCCAAGGTGTTCTTACCTTTCGAAGAGGATGAAGAAGTCAAAGCAAGTGTGAGAAACTACTTAGCGACCTTTTCGAAAGCATAACAATTCTTTCGAACTGGTTAAAGCACGTCCATGTTACCTTTCGACAATGATGAAAGGTTTATAAAGAAAGCAGCACTCGCAGGTCAACAAAAAGTGAAAGACAACATTTCAACAACATTGAAGGAAGGCACAACTCTCGATGAGCAACCTTCCGACAAGGTCAAAGGGTTCACAACAATCAGATGAGGAGCAGCCTTCTAACAAGGTCGAAGGGTTTCAAAATAATCAATTGACGGGCAACCTTCCGAAAAGGTCGAAGGGTTCAAGATAGAATAAAGGAGACAAATCCTTCGAAAAAGTCGAAAGGTTCATGAAGACATAAAGAAAAGAAAACCTTTAAACAAAGTCGAAAGGTCCATAATAGCATATGAAAGACAAAGCTTTCGATAAAGTGGAAAGGTTCATGATTGCATATAAAAGGGAGACCTTCTGACCTGGTCGAGATCATGGAGTCGAAAGGAGGGCACCCTACATCTATAAACAATACCCGAGGGGTCCAGTTTTGGGGATCCAAATTTTCTCATTCTAATATTGTTTTATTTTAGCCTATACATTATAACCCTAATGGAGTGCTTATTTGGGGATTTAATAAAATAGAGATTTTCAAGGAAAAAGAGGCAAGACTTATGCTCTATTTATTACATAATCGTTTTCTTATACTTTTGTTGGATTAACTACTAATTTCAGGTTCAATATCAATGAAAGGTTCCTATCGACAAGGTGGACAACACTTCTGCTAAAAGTAAATACTTCCACCTTTTGAAGCCCTTAGCACTACAGTTTAAACCTTATGATAAGGTTGATAATATATTAGGTCAAAATACCAATGGTAACCTTCCGAAGTGGTTAACCTTGTGATCAAAACCTTTCGACTAGGTCAAAAGTGCTATGCTATAACAATATCATTAACCTTTCAGAGTTATAATTCAAGTGGTTAAACCTTTCGACTAGGACAAAGATAACTCTTTAAGTATAGATATTTGGACTTACATGGGTTAATCCAAAAGAGACCATTTCTGAACCTTTCTACAAGGATTAAAGATATGTCATATAAGTGACCAAACCTTTTGACTAGGTCAAAAGCTTCTACATATCCACTGAGAAGTTTGATATCCAACTACGACCCAAAGAGGGCTATCCTCCTGACCTTTCAATAAGATAAACTCTAACCTTTTAAGGACAAATTCAAGGAAATCAAATCTAAATAAAGAAGGAAACTCTTGAATAGGACTCATATTAACTCAATAAAGTCGGATGGTTTCGTAACCCAGCACCTAAACCTTTTGACGACGTCGAAAGGTCTGATTCGAAAGCTATCTACTAGCAAGGCTAAGTTTGAAAGTAATTTGAAGGGATTAACATCCACTATTTATAGAAAGGACTTTCATCTTCCTATGCAGTATTTTGGGGTGTTGACAAGAAATCTTGTTAACGGCAGTTAAACTGATCGAAAGGCCCTCCTTTCTGCTGTATCGAAACTCTCAGTTCTCAAATTTTCTACAAGCCTTAGTTCAAATCCATCAGACTAGAAGTGCTACCACTTTCGACTGAGTCAAAATCATTCCAACTCCACAATTTCTAGAAAATGTTAGCATCCTAACCAAGACTTCTTGGTTCGTGATGAAAGGTGGTTTCGACATATTCTAAAGTCAACTCGTTCGAAAGGTATTATCAGAAGGAAGTCTAACCTTGCAACAACGTTGAAGGGTCTCAAAGACAAGTTCTTTATCAGACTTATTCATCTAAATAGCTCAAGAAAACCTAGCAAACTCGAAGGGAGGTTTCAAAAGTATGTTTCCTATTTCAGCATAAAATTTGGGCTGTTGACAAGTTTTCTTGTCAACAATTTTGGCTCTAGAAGGAGGGCTTGAACCTCCGATCCTTAATTACCTTTATAAAATATTGATTACATGCAATACTTTATCCAGAGGGGAAAAATGGTAAAAGCAAGGAGTAATAACAAAAATCCAAATGAAGAAGTTGCTTCTCCATCGTATTTGAAAGATCATGTGGTCCAAAAATGTAACAAAAGAAATATAGAAGATGGACAACCCTCAACCCTAACAAAATTGGAAAACAATATATTCTAGGTCCAGAATCAACTACCACAAATGATAGCAATACAAGAATATTCTAAAAGAGCTCCAACTCGGGAATCAATAAGGGTTATGAAAATAGAAAATGAAGAATGACTTCCAAATGAGTAAAAGGATCAAGAATTGAACCAAGAAATTCAAGTAAAAAGGTCCTTCGAGCAATCAGATAGCCCAATCCATGGAAATAGCAGAAATAGTCATAGAAATGAAACCGACCAAGATGTCAACCTATACCATATAGTGGTGAATACATTTAAAGAAAAAGGGATTTACGATCCAGAAGAATGTGTTATCCTGCAAAAGTCTCCCTTTACAGAAGAAACAAAGCCAGCAAATCTCCCCCCACACGTCCAAATTCTTTCACTGAAATTGTTACTAAATAAATCCACCTTTCGTCTAAGTCGAAAAGTCTTTCAGCAAAGGCAAAGGAAAAGGAGCACAACCCGAACCTCTCAAATGAGTCGAAGGGATGCAGTCATCATGATTCATTAAAAAAAACCTTTCGAAGGAGTCGAAAATTTTCATCTCTCAGTATTCAAGGAGCTCTTACCTTTCGAAGAGATGAGGAAGTCAAAAAAAGTGTGAGCAACTCCATAGTGACCGTTTCGAAAGCATAGCAACCCTTTCGAACCGGTTGAACCACATCCATGATACATTTCGACAATGTCAAAAGGTTTATAAAGAAAGCAACGCTCATAAGTCAGTAAAGAATGAAAGACAACATTTTGACAACAATCAAGTAAAGAGCAACCTTTCGACAAGGTCGAAGGGTTCACAACAACCAAGAGAAGGCAAACCCATTGACAAATTCGAAAGGGTTATGAAGGCATAAAGAAAAGCAGACCTTTCGACAAAGTTGAAAGGTCCATAATAGCGTACGAAAGGAAAACCTTTCGATAAAGTCGAATGGTTCACAGCTGCATATAAATGAGAGACCTTCTGACCTAGTCGAGAGCATGGAGTCGAAAGGAGGGCTGCGGCATCTATAAATAAGAACCAAAAGGTCCTGTTTTGGGGATCAGAATTCTCTCATTCTAATATTGTAACTTCTTAATCAAAGTATTGTAACCCTGATTGAGTGTGATTTGGGGAAATTTAATAAAATAAATATTTTTCTTGGATACAAAGAGGAGTCCTCGGCTTTGTTAATTACTTTACTGTTTTCTTAAACCTTTGTTGGATTAATTCATAATGTCGGGTTCAACCCCATTGGAAGGTTCATGTCGACGACACTTCTCCTACAAGTAACTACTATAACCCTTCAAAGCCTTCAACTCTACAATCTGAATCTTTCGACAAGGTTGATGTAATATCAAGTCCAAACACCAAATGTAACCTTCCGATGTAATTAATTTGAAACCTAAACCTTTTGACTAGGTCAAAATTGCTCATGCTTTAATAATATCGGTAACCTTTCGGAGCTATAATCCAAGTGATCAAACCTTTCGACTATGTCAGAGTCTGCTCTTTGAGTTATATACCCAGACATACAAGGCTTAGTCCAAAAGAGACCGTTCTCATACCCTTTGAAAAGGATCAACCATATATCATATAAGTGATCAAACCTTTCGACGTGATCGAAAGCTCCTACATACCACCAATAAGTCTGATATCTTGCCTAAAACCAAAGAGGGCTATCATCCTAATCTTTCGATAAGATAAATACTAACCTTTAAGGGACAAACTCAAGGAACTTCAACCAAACCAAAGAGGAAATCTTTTACGAGAGACCTTGTAAAATTTCAACCAAGATAAAAGATTACTTAATCCAAGGACCAAACCTTTCAACGATGATGAAAGGTCCAACCTAGGAATCGACAACAAGCAAGGCTAAATTTCAAGGCAATCCTTTAGGGTATCATGCCCTACATTCAAATAAGTCTATCCATTCTTTTTGGAATAACTTTGGGGTGCTAGCAAGAACTATTGTTAGCATTTTTGGCGCTAGAAGGAGGGCTCGAACTTCCGACTTGTTCAACCCCCTTACACTACTATTCCCTAACCCCCCTTGGATCAACCATATATCAAGTTTATCTACTTTGATTTGATCATGGAAGAATATTTAAAAGATCTGAACAAGGATCTTATAAAGCACACATGACAAGATTCTCCCAAGTAGACATCAAAAACTCCAATCAAGATGAAGAACAAAGACTAAGGCTCGAAGCCTTAAGAATTATAAATAAGAGAAAGTATAATCTTACGATCATGAGAAATGGAGTCTAAACCCCTTTAATGTTGGCCCTACCCCAATCGTTGCACTTGGAAAGAGAACAAATGGAATTGATAATATCTTTAATCAAATGAGAAGAACAATCAAACATTATTCCAAAGGCACAGTCTTTGAGAAGGAGATAATGAATAATTATAGCACCTTTGCACACAAATTGCAACAAACTGCAACAAGAGCACTTCCAACCCAAGAGATTCAAAAGGGAGCGAAAAGAAAGATAATTGAAGAGCATGAAATGAAAAGGCCAAAGAATAAAAAGAAAAATAATCATCCTCAAGAGTCATGTTTCAAATCTAGACTTCCAAAAGTACGCAACTTAACCACATCGTTGGAAAACGTCTACTTGCTTCTAAAGGATGAACTTAACTATTGGCCATCACAAAAGAAAAGGCCAAAACATGGAGGAACTTGAAGGATCATTCTGTGTCTATCATATGATGAATGGTTATGAAACCAATCATTAAAAAGCCTTAGAGGGGATGATCCTAAATTTTTTGAGACAAGGAAAGATCACGGAATCTGTATAGAAAACTTGAGAAAAGATTAGTAAAGATCAACTTTTAATAAAGAGAAAGTCTACATGGTTGGGAGTGAAATGCTCCTCAAATTTGGATACTACCTAAAATGGTAGAAAAGCCTCTGTCCATGCCGAGATGGCCAGGGCAGAGCGTCTCCTGGAGGGAGGACGTAGTAAGCCTCTATCCGCGCCTAAGATGGCAGGAGTAGAGCAGCGAACATGTTGTTATCCACATCATGCTATAACCAGGTTGAAACATCCCCTATCTAGAGATTGAAAACTAAGAGCTATAGATGTTGCAGTCATCTATAGTATTAGGTTCTGGTGACTAAATATGGCTATACTAATGGTATCAATAAATTAGAAACATATAAATATGAAAAAAAACACATATTTCAAAACAACTTTTACTTCATTACATTTCAAAACCAATTGTTTCACATTCACAACACATAATCCTATATCGTTCCCAGGCACAGATAAAATATAGTTGTTACAAAATACACTAAGAGCGGTATATGAAGATACCCCCTTGGATGATTAGAGTCATATGGTCATAATAGACCTAATACAATCACAACGGAAATACATCAAAACATAAACAGAACTGCAAATCCTAGATAGCTATCCGTTTACCTCCAGCATGCCTCTGGTAGCCATATTCGTCGTCCTACTAAAACCTTAAAAAGACCTTAATCCCTCAGCCTACTCAAATTAATTTTGAGCACCCGAGAGTTTAATGGGAAAACATAAACTTCGAGTTGGATATAAAGCCCGGTATAAATAGTCATTTACATGCCGATTAAATATGTTAAGTAAGACCATGCCGCTTAGTGGAATGGTTTTCCCCTCACTAACATCCTTTTAAAATATATCTTTGCAAAACCTTTCATAAAACCATATACTGTGCTTCTGCATCCACAATGGTTAAATACTATAAAGCAATTGTTATGTAAACATACATAAATATTAGGTAGTAATAAACTATCTCTTCAAAAACACAAGTTTTGTTTGGATAAGTTTTAACCTTTGGCTGACTCGGACCTACAAGATAATATAATCAAAATTAACCTAACACTTGTTAGATATTCTTCTTCTGGATTATCTATCCTTACCTATCTGTTAAACATTTCCCATTTGGACGGTCTGTCCTTAATTATCTGTTAAATACTTCGCTTCTGGACGGTCTATCCGTAACTTAATCATCTCCTAGGCCTTTTCGATCCTAATGGCTTTTCCAACTCACCAATAACCTATCTATATACAAACATATATTCCTTTCGATGTGTAACCATAATATTAGTCTACCTATGACAAAGCCCTACACGTTGGAATTTTGGACAACAATTAGCTAGGGCTATTGGCTAATGTACAGGACACGGTCCCATACTAGTCCCATCGGGTATTCTGATATCTGAGTCATTTTCACTTATGGATCCCCTCTCATAATTTTCCTTGAAAACATTTCCCAAACAATTTAAACCATTAAATCAAATTTAAACAAAGAAGAGTATATAATCTTTATACTTTACTCAAAATCATATCACCATGTTATATATCTTCTTTACTCAAACTTTCGTTGATGAAATCACTTAATCGTTGAAAGAACCTCTTTCTACAATCTTGAAATCATCTATCTCAAATTCAAATATCAAACCTTTTGAAATCAAACCTTTCAAAAACAATAAAACTTTGGGAATCTTCTTTAAAATATCTTTAAAACATTGCCTTAGAAAAACTAGGAATACCTTCCCCCTCAAACCTTTGGAAAACAATCACTTAAACCTTTCGTAGTCAACCATCAAACCTTCTGAAAACCTAGGGAACTTGAAAACAACACGTGAAGGCGTAAACATTAACGGGAGTCAAGTTAACATACGTGCATGTACGCCAATTTAATATTTGAATTCCAATGTTACAGGAATTGAATGCTTACCTCGTGAAAACCGAAGCAATGAACAACAAATTGCAAGCACTCGACCTTCAGTTACAAAAAAACACTACATTATCATTGGTAGCCTAGAACTCGACATTTAAAATACTTGAAATTAATCGAAGGTTACATCTCTTGCTGAAAAAACAACAATTGTTCAACGAATCGGAAAGAACTTTTTTGGAATAAAGATCGTAGCTTTTCAGAGCACATCATGTTGACATAGGACGTACTTTGGGGGAAAAATGTTATCCTACCTTTTGGTAAGGCCACGACACCAAGGACTTGAGTAGAGACTGAAGACAACCCATCCCCAAGATCGGTTATCTATAGGTTGACGATGGATATAGGCTAACTTGGTCCAAGACAGGATCGAGCTACAATTAGCATGGGATGACAGCAAAGCTATGAAAGGCAACATTCCAAATTTCAGGTCAACCAGAGTTCGTATGCTAAAATTATGGATCGATCAAGATCCACGTGGAACACATCAACTTCGTATCCATCTATCAAGACCTATCATTTTGTATCCATCAGGACCGATAAGAAACAAGCACAAGTCCATGACTCAGCGTCCTTCCACTTTGCATCCATCAAGTAGTAGCGCCTCCCGGATTGATCATAGTTCATTTTTCCTATAACTATCATTTCGTATCGATCACACTTCTGCACATTCTGATCGATCAGCTAATCGATTGATATAAAGCAAGGAGCCAAGCATCGATATGGAACCACATGCAAGCATCGATACGAAGAACCAAACCTTAGATGGATACGAAGGAAACAGTCGAACCAAAGGAAACAGTCTTTAGGCATGAATCACAGATCTCCATTGAATTCTCGCTCCATGTCATCAATATGAAATCCAGCGATACGCAAGCATTAATATGAAGTCCTTATCCCTACTTACAAACTCAACCTTGGATCGATCGTATCTCTCAAACTACAAGTCCAAATGCTGTGAAATTTTTACAGAAGCTTGCATATCAACTAAAGAACCACCATGATCATTTGCAGCTCAAACAGAGCCATCCTTGATAGACACGAAGACAATAGGGATCGATCCCAAGCAACCTCAAATCAATCTGGTGGGCCCTCCTATGCATGAGAAGGGGTACTCCGAGTTTACGGGCGGATATTTCCAGAACCACTCCTATAAATAGCACCCATACACCTACTGAAAAGGGATTTTAGGAACTTCTACGCGGTTACTCTGCTAAAACTCCACTACAACTTGAGTGCTAGTGATTTGTACTATTGTAACTCAGTTGAGAATCATTAATAAACAACAAACTCTTCAAAGTGGACGTAGGCTACAACGCCAAACCACTATAAACTCTTGTCTTTTTTTATTTCTGCTTACTTTTCTTTGTGTGATTGTTAGGTTAGCCTCATCTTCCATTTAATTTCTTCATTCTAATCTCTTTATTTTCATCTGATGAGTGTTGTACCCAATTTTGGTACAAACAAGAACAATAAAAATTAATCATTATCATTATTTATATACTATATTATATGTCCGAAACAATATTAATAAATCATTGTTATTAATTTCAAGCCATATTTATTTTTAAAATAATTAACTATAAATTATTAAAATATTGATGAATAACTTTAAAACAAGATTAAATGTAAGTAAATAATCTTTGAAGTAATATTTAATAAAAATAATCCTAAAAACAATAATTATAGATAAATAACTGAGAAAAGACAACAAAAAGGGTTAGAGTAAAATAGATGTTAAATCCTTTTAAACAAAATATTTTCAAAACTCAATTTCAAATACAAAATCATTTTCTATCGCAAAAACCAACTCCAAATCAAAAGGCAATTTATAGTATATTTTAAAATACTAATTTGAGTCCAATAACTACCCAACATTTTACCAATATCAATATTGATTTTCTATCATTGTACGGTTTAAGTTTTGAACATATAATAATTTCAGAATCAACGGAGCTAATAATCTGATTTAATATCCAAAAATTCATAGGATATGATAGTATTGAAATTAAAATAAACAAGGAAAGTAATCATGTTGGATCCCTCCAACTTATCCCCTGCGTCCCAAATAGTAAAAAATTATTAATATGGGTCATCCGCTACTAGGCGGGTATATATAAAAGGTCATCCGCTCCAGGGGCGGAAATATATCCAAACCAACTGATAAAATAGTAAATCATTCAAACATCCAATCAACAATCTTTATCAACTATATAATATATCGGTTTACCAAAAAGGTGAGTAAAACTCACCATTATTCCAATTGCTGTGGAGGCATTCCGTCTTGAAACAATAGGCGATTTTAGCCCAAATTTAAACTTGCTCAGAATTAGACCCAACCAGTTCCATCTAAATCTAACATCATCATGAGCACAAGTAAAAATTTGTACCTTGATTGGATCTTGTATTGTTAACAAGAAAACTTGTCAACATCCCTAATTATATGTGAAAGGTAATTGAGCTCAAACGAAACAATTGTTGAAAATGTTTCTTTCTTTGAAACATACCTTTCAGCCAGATTGACTCGGTCGAAAATGTTAAATATGATGGTTCTACTTTTCGACTGGGTTGGTTTAATCGAAAGGGTCTAAAGAGTTAGTTCTACCTTTTGACCAAGTGGATTAAGTTGAAAGGCTTCAAGGAATTAGCTCGAGATTACAGGCTGAGGAAGTAACATCCTGCTCAAAGCTTTTCCTTTGAGTGGGTCATAAGTAACTGAACATTTTAGCTTTTCATTCCTTTCGATCATGTTGAAAGTTATTGTTCTGGCCCTTTCGATCATGTCGGAAGGGATGCATCTTTCTCTAATATGACACGGATGCTCTTGACTCCATGGTTTAGCTTTTTCCATTATGGAACCCCTTTGAAATTTTTGTCGATGGAGCTAAGGGTAAACTCCTTTCGAATAAGTTCCCTTCTAATCCATCATCGGTCAATTACAAACTCGGACCCCTTCGAAACCCCCCTTTCGATTGGGTCGAAAGGGGTTCCATTCTTTCAAGAAAGATCCAACTTATAATTATTTTGATGCATAAACCCTTTGATGTTTGAACCCTTGAAGCATGAACCCTTCAAGGCTTTTATATATAGAAGTAATTTGATCAGCTGCCTCTTGAGCTTGGACGTCTTAGTCCATAACTGGATATGCCATTTCCCAAACTTGGACATTTCAGTCTTTTATTTAATGAGCCTGCTCTTGGGTTCGAACGTCTCAATCCATTGTTTGATGAGCCTCCTCTTGGGTGTGGACGTCTCAGTCCATTATTTTATAAGCCTCTTCATAGGCCTGTACATCTTAGTCCAATATTTGATGGGCCTCTTCTTGGGCCTGGACATCTTAGTCCATTGTCTGGTGATCTTGGTTAGCGCGTTCTTATAAGCTAGATCCAACGACATACCCAACCTCTCTCCAGAAGGCGCCTTAACATGGGCAGAGACGCAGTCAAGGGCTTGTCTAGTGCTTCAACTTGGCCTTCTTATTGTGTGGATAAAGGCTTACTCCGACTTCCCTCAAGGAGGCGCCTTGCCCTGGCCAGTGCGTGGCGGGGACAGAGGCGTCTTCGGTGCTTTACCATGGCTATCTTATAGCATGGATAAAGGCTTACTCCATCCTCCATCCAAGAAGTTCCTTGATCTGACCAGAGGTGTGGCTAAGGGCTTGTCTGGTGCTTTAACCTCTTCATCGTATGGCGTGGCTAAAGGCTTACCCACCCTCCCTCCAGGAAGTTCTCTGCCTTGGCAATCTTGGCACGGACAGAGGCTTCCTAGCATCTCAAGTAGACTACCATGTTAGATAGTATCCAAATATAAGGAGCATTTCACTCCCAACCATGTAGATTTTTTTTTTCTTAAAGAGATGCTTTATTCATTCATTTTCGGAATATATGGCCTCAAATGTTATGCATTTCATGTTCTGGAACCATATTGCCATATGGTTGACATAATTTGTAAGCTCTCAGGGGGATTACTTTGAAGATGATTAATGGTCCTTCTTAGTTTGGTCCAAGGGGTCCATCTGTGGGATTTTGGGTATTTACCATCACTCTTCGGAGTACCAAATCCCCCATGTTAAATGACCAAGTTCTCACTCATAAATTGTAGTACCTTAAGATTCTTCTTTGATACTCAACGATTCTTACCACTGCTTCATCTCTTAATTCATGTATCAAATCTAAGGATTATCTTTCTAGCTCTTGATTTTTATCGAATGCATATGCAATTATTCAATGTGAGGGTACCTCAATCCCGATTGGTAACATCACCTCACAACCATATATCAAAGAGTAGGAAGTATGTCCCATTGCCGTTTTAGTGGACGTTCGATAAGCCCATAACACAAATAGCAGTTTTTCTACTCATTTTCCTTTTTCCTTGTTTAGTCGCTTTTTCAAAATTGTCTTTATGGTTTTTATCGCAGTCTCAACTAGCCCATTCGCTTTTGGATGTGTGACGGTTGAAAAACTTTTAATGATTTTGCTCTTGTAGCAAAAGCGGGAGAATTCTTCACCCTCAAATTGTGTCCCATTGTATGAAATATCTTCTGGGGAATTCCAAACCTGGTTCTGCTATTCTTGATAATGAATCTTAGTACCTTCCTAGAAGCAATCTTTGGAAGCAGTTCCACTTCAACCCAATTAGTGAAAGAGTCTATGGCAACTACGGCGTACTTTTCCCATCCTTTTGAAATTGGAAATGGGCCGATTAATTCTATTCCCCATACGTTAAGGGCCATGGACTTGTAATTGGAGTCAACTGACTTGGGGAAATCTGGGAATCTTTGAATATTTTTGACACTTTTCGCATCTTTTCACATATTCGATGGTTCGGCTTAACATATGCAGCCAATGAAATCACTACCACATTATTTTCTTTTCCAACACTGTTCTATATGAACGATCTCTGCAAAACCCCTTCTGTGCTTCATCCATTCATTTTATTCCATCATCCATGCTCACACATCTTAGATAAGGAAGTGCATATTCCTTTTTATAGAGGATTCCATCCATCATTATTAGGGTTTGTAACATCCCCTATCTAGAGGCCCAAAACTAAGCACTACAGATGCATTAATCATCCATAGAATTTGCTTCCAGGGAATAAGTACGGCTTTGTTAATGTTATATGTAATATCAGAAGCATTTGAACATGAAACAAATCACAGATTTCAAAACAACATTTTTCCATTACATTTCAAAAAAGATGTTCCATATTTATATTTCATAATTCCAAATACGTTTCCCACGCATTGAAAAAATATACTTATTACAACATATGCCAAGAGTGATATGTGAAGATGTCCCCTTGGTTGATCAGAGTCATATAGTTGTAACTAGCTTAATACATACACACTAGAAATAACAGCAAAACAAAGAACATCAACTCATATATAGCTATCTATTAGCTTCCTGCTCGCCTCTGATAGGTTTATTCATCATCCTACTAAAAATCTGAAAAACCTTAATCCCTCAGCCAGCTCAAAAAAAATTTGAGCATCTAAGAGTTGAAGGGGAAAATAAACTTCGACTTAGGCATAAAGCCTGGGATGAATAATACTACAGATCTCGGTTATTAATGTTAATTGAGACCGCGCCGCTTAGCGGAACGGGTTCCCCCTCACTAGCATCCTTTTAAAACATATCTTTTTCAAATCATTTCCTACAACCAAAACTGGTTAAATACTATAAAAGCATCATTATGTAAACATACATATCGGGTAATAAAAGAATTACTTATTCAAACACTTTAGTTTTGTTTGGCTAACTATTAACCTTTGGCTAACTCGTGCCTAACAGATAATATAAACAAAATTTATCTAACATCTGTAAAGCACTCCACTTTCGAACAGTTAATCCTTTACTATCTGTTGAATACTTCTCTTCCGGGCGGTTTGTCCCTAATTTAATCATCTCTAGGTCACCTTATCCTAATGGTTTTGCAGGCTCACCAATAACCTACCCGTATACAAATATATATTCCCTTCTGCGTGTAATCATAATTTTAGTCTTACCTGTGACAAAGCCTTACACACTGGAATTTTGGACAACAGTTAGCTGGGGCCAATAGCTAATGTATAGGGCGTGACCCTATACCAGACCCATCTGGTATTCTAATATTCGAGTCATTTTTACTTAAGAATCCCTTCCTATAATTTTCCATGAAAACCATTTCAAAATGATTTAAATCTTTAAATCAAATTCACACAAGGAAAATATATAATTTCATGCTTTACTCATGTGACATCCCCTCTATAGAGGCCAAAAACTAAGTGCTACAGTCACTATAGTCATCTATAGTATTAGCTTATGGCGACCAAATGTGGCTACGTTAATGGTATCTATAATATCAGAAGCACTTGAATATGAAACAAATCATAGATTTCAAAACAACATTTCTTCATTATATTTCAAAACAAATGTTCCATATTCATAAAACATAATCACAAACACGTTCCCAGGCATAGATAAAATATATTTATTACAAAATGAGCCAAGAACGGTATATAAAGATAACCCCTTGGATGATCAGAGTCATATAGTCATAACTAAATTAACACAAACACAACGGAAATACATCAAAACATAGCACTACAACTCCTAAATAGCAATCCATTAGCATCCTGCTTGCCTCCGGTGGCCTTCCTTCGGTGGCCTTATTCGTTATTCTACTAAAACCAGAAAAAGACCTTAATCCCTCAGCCTACTCAAATCAATTTTGAGCACCCAAGAGTTTAACGGGAAAACATATACTTCGATTCAGGCATAAAGCCATGTGTGAATAATACTATACATCCTGGTTAATAATGTTAAGTGAGACCATGTCACGTAATGGAACCAGTTTCCCCTTGCTAACATCCTTTCAAAACATATCTTTGCAAAACCTTTTCTTGCAACCAAAACTGGTTAAATACTGTAAAGCATCATTGTGTAAACATACATAAATATCTAGTAGTAAATGAATTATCTATTCAAACACATAATTTTTGTTTGGCTAAGTTTTAACCTATTGCTGACTCGGGCCTACCAGACAATATAAACACAATCAATCTAACATATGTGAGACACTTCTCTTCTGGATGGTCTATGTAAATCCCCTATTTAGAGGCCCAAAATTAAGCTCTACAGATGGTGCAGTCATCTATAGTATAAGTTTTTGGTGACTAAATACGGCTATGTTAATGATATTTATAATATCAGAAGCACTTGAATATGAAACAAAACACAGATTTCAAAACAACTTTTTAATCATTATATTTCAAAACAGATGTTCCATATTCTCAATACATAATCCCAAATAAGTTACCAGGCACAGAAAAAATATATTTAGTACAAAATACACCAAGAGCGGTATATGAAGATACCCCCTTGGATGATCAGAGTTATATAGTCATAACTGAGTTAATGCGAACACAGCAGAAATACAACAAATCATAAAACTACAACTCCCAAATAGCTATCCGTTAGCCTCATACTTGCCTACGGTAGCCTTATTTGTCATCTTAACAAAAATCTGAAAAAGACCATAACACCTCAGCCTACAAAAATTAATTTTGTGCACCCGAGAGTTTAAGGGGAAAACATAAACTTCGAGTCAGACATAAAGCCTGGTGTGAGTAATACCATACATCCTAGTTAATAATATTAAGTGAGACCACGCTACTTAGTGGAATGGGTATCTCCTCACTAACTTCCTCTTAATACGTATCTTTCCAAACCTTTTCCTTCAACCAAATCCGGTTAAATACTGCACAACATCATTATGTAAACATATATAAATAGTAGGTAATAAATGAACTATCTATTCAAAACTATAAGTTTTGTTTGGCTAAATTTTATCCTTTGGCTTACTTGGGCCTTCCAGACAATAAAAAAAATTGATCTAACATTTTTTGGACACTCCTCTTCTAGACGGTCTATCCTTAACTATATGTCATATATTTTTCTTCATAAAGGTTTGACCCTAACTTAATCGTCTCCCAGGTCTAAATTATCCTAATGGTTTTTGGGGCTCAACAACAACCTATCTATATACAAACATATACTCCTTTTAGTGTGTAATCATAATTTAAGTCTTATCTGTGACCAAGCCCTACACACTGAAATTTTGGACAACAGCTAGTTGGGGCCAATAGGCACGACCCAATATTTATCCCATTTGGTATTCTAATATCTGAGTCATTTTCACTTAAGGATCCTTTCCCATAATTTTCCTTGAAAACCATTTTAAAATGATTTAAAACCCTTAAATCAAACTCACACAAGGAAAATATATATAATCTCTATGCTTTACTCAAAATAACTTTTCCATGTCATATATATATATATATATATATATATATATATATATATATATTACTCAAATTTTAGTTGATGAAAGTGTTTAAACACTTGAAAGTACCCATTTTGATTCCATTGAAAGCACCCCTTTCAAACTCTATGAAATCATCTCTTTCAAAACCAAGTAAAACCAATTTTATTATCTAGGCCAAAAGGCGAAAGCTTTTCCTTTCAAAACCATACTTCAACCCCTTTCGAAACTTTTGAAAACGTTCCTTTCTAAAACAATAAAACTTTAGACACCTTATGTTAAAACACTTTAAAACACTAGCTGAGAAAACCTTGGTAAAATTTTCCATTTCTGTTAACCCAAAAAATAGACCAATACCTTGGTTTGAGTCTAAAAGCAGCAGCCCTGTTCTGACATAGCAATATCATAGATAACAGGTACGCAAATAGAATAGTAAAAGAAAGAAGGCAGAGAATTTTTCTAGTGGTTCGTCTGTTAATGAAGCCTTCATCCCTTTTGTAGCATTACTATTGACTAATTGCTATTACAAGAGTTGTTTGATTACAAGACTTTGATTGTTTCCCAGCTAGATTGATTCTCCAGAGTAGGAATCCACCGAAGAATCATAGTGTATTCCTTTGGGAGATTTTTGTGAGGGAGGTAGAGAGTGAAGAATAAATCCAGTAGAGCTTTGGCAACCAGTATGGAGAAGATCACGTTTATGTTGCAGGTGAGATCGTATTTATAAAGATCGGAGAGCTTCTGGGCCATGCCTGTCCTCATCGGCTCGTAGGTAAGTAGCAAGCGACCGATGGTGGACTTTGGCTCACAAAACGAGCCAAAACCATGGGTCATTGGCGACCGATGGCCTATGGTTCACTGGCGACCCACAGACTTAGTTCATTTTGCAGGCCAACGTCTTACCATTTTGGTAGTGTTCACTGGTTGGTTTGTTTGAAGTTTCAAGAAGTGGAACAGGTCACTGATGATCCGACAACTTAGGATTCTTCTGGAGTCTGGAGTCACTAGATGCTCATGCTAAGCTGCTGATCGGGCTAAAGAAATGATGATCTCTCGGCTTTGTCGATCCCAGTCGTTGTCTTAATCATATAGCTTAGCCATGATTGATGCCTTATCTTAGCTTTTTATTTTATTGTCTACACAAGATTGTTCTATTTCCATTGGTTCCTGTTGGGTTAAAAACCCAGATAACATCTGCCCCCTTGAGTAAGTCTTTGTTGTAAACAAGGCGTGCTCTAGAAGTTTTATCGCTTTCAACATCTATCTATTGATTTTCGAGCAATTGCGCTAGATCTTTACAATGATAACCCAATGTTATTAGTCATCTTTGGTTGGTTCTAACGGCTTCTGTTTACCACAACGTCTCATATTTCTACTTGTAGTTTCCTGGCATGGCTTGGAATGACAAATAGATGTAATTGAACGAGTTTTGAGAAGAGTAGATAAAGCCCTCTCTTTTCTTCCAGATAAACATATTTATTACTACATTTTTTTGTATGTCGCTAGCGATCCTTGTGGGATGGGTTGCTAGCAATCCATGTGTGACGGATCGCTAGCGACCTGACTGCATAAGCATTTTTCTTGCTACAATGTTAGTTCGAATCCTTGGTGACGCATAATAGGTCGGGTCGCTGGCGACTCGATTACTTAGCAAAAATTTTCCTTTTATCCTTCTCTACTTATACTCGATCCAACCCTTTTACCTTCGTTTGACATGAGCTAATCCACTCTTTCAACCGACCAACTCATCCAGTGATTTGATCTAAGCAATCGAAGCAGCGTCTCAACCCGATTTCTTGCTTCGTTTGGATCTACTTACCGTTGATCGATCCATGCATTTTCCTATTTTGTGAAACCTTAGCCATCCATCATCTTTTTCAAAGACAAACCTAGCCCGCTGTGGAACTGTAGCCGACCTAATATTAGCTCACCAACAATCAAATCCATAGCTTGCTAAGTTTGATCATGATTCTACTTGTGCCTTCAAATCAGTTTGAGGTTGATTTTCTTATTTTATTCGTTAATTGTTATGTTGGTACAATGATTTTATGACAGGCTTCACTTGCAATGTTGATTGCAAGAAGTTTGAGTTAGTTGTGGTATAAAGGAGGAAGATAGTAAATTGGGTCTAATGTTGTCTGCCAGAACAACATTTGGGTTTCAGCCGAATGCTTGACACATTTTGCTATCTTCATCCTTTAGACCAGAATTAACTTATACCGAGTTCCACTACACCACCATATGATATATCATTGGTCTACTTAGAGAAACTTGGCTTATCCTACTTGATTATTCCGCACTCGATGTTCCTGTAGTAAGAAGAGTTTTCCGTGTCACTTTGAACAACGGATCCTTTATCGATAATCAATAGATAACGAGTAAGTGTACAAGAAGTAAACAAAAGATGGAAAATGAACTTGCATGGGAAGTTCTTCTCTTTTTCCACTATGAGCGAACTATCTACATGCGATAGAGCGTTTATAATGCATCGAGCATCGAGTTTATCCCATATAGACAGCACACTGCACTTGCTCCAATTAGCACTTAAAGTATAACATGTCGATTACAAGTCAAAGTTTCTTCGAAAGTCAAGTGCGAAAGGGGAAATATACGAAATTAAGATAAATTTACCTAACCATCTTCGAAAGTGAGTATTGTCATGTAGAATGAAGCAGCCATCCACACGCCATAATTCAAGCAGATGAAGCCCGACGCTCTCCGAAGCCGAATCATCATCCACCTTACCAGCCCAGTATGGTCAATTATTTGTGGTTGTGCCCATCATCGGCATCATGCTTCCAACTTTCGAGCTTCGCTTAGTCCACCTAAAGAGCCACGTCAGTGTTCTCTACAAAAGTTCTTCATAATACATGTGCACAACATGGATTTTCTGAAGAGGACGTGTGTCTGTCGGCAAAAGACGAATTCGCTCATTTGCCTCCCCCAAGTTACAACGCTTGAAGTAGATATATGTATTTAAATGGAGTCGTGCCTCCCTTGAATGATTTTCTGCATGAGATGCTCTCGAACATGGGAATTTCCCTATTCCAGCTTCATCCAAATGGTTACACCATCCTTACTTGCTTGTATGTCCTTTTCACGTAAATGTTAAACCACACTCCAAATTTCAACGAGTTGCAGCATTTTCTAGCGTCCAAGAGGAGAGGCGATTGTCCTTCATCGATTATAGTCGAGGCCCAAAGGAATTGAAAGATTTTCTTATGCTTACAAAGAAACCTCCCATAATCCAAGACGCAATCCTTTTTAATTAAATGTCCTGAGGGGTTCAACTTTCGGTGGACGAGAGGGGGTAAGCTTTTCTTTTCTATTTATCGAGCTCTGAAGCACTGTAATGGAGTTTCTAACTAATTGTGGGTCCTCTATAGTTATCCTAAGGCCGAACAGAGACATAATTTCTGATCAAATTTGCCACACTATTTAGGCTATTGATGCCAATGTGAGGTGCATTAAAGTTCCAATGACCGATGAGAAGTTGCACCAATACCGACTATTGGCGCCAGGTAGATCCATTGCTCAGATCGAAGCTCCCCTCCTGGCCGACCAAGAGTTCGCACACCTCTCCCTCTTCCCACAATTCCAAAGATGGTCAGGGGACAGGTAGCCCATCCAAAAGATCACTCGATGAGGCTGATGAGAAGGAAGAAGCCGCCGCAACTGGTCTGAGCGGTTCGGTTAGAATGCCTCCAGTCATGGAGGAAGCGGAAGATGGGCTTGTGCATAGAGAAGGCAAAGCAGTAGTGGACGTAAAGAAAGAGGAGGTGAGTTTGAAAGTAGTAGCAACGAAACCACTGCTAGTGAATACTTCTCCTTGAAATCTGAAGGTGAAGACTCGAAGTCGTTGAACGAGACTCTAGGGATGAGTCCCATTCTCCCAAGCTCGCCCCTTCAAAACACAAGTGGCAAAGGCAAAGCCTCGAAAACTGGAAGGCTTCAGGATCCTCCTAGTGGGGATATTGGGGCGGACTTTGGAGTTTTAGCGATGTTTTTGTCGAGTTTGTCATGCTTATGATAGGAGACTTCAAATTTTACACGACGTCGTCTTGTTCAAGTGATAATGCTCCATCAATCAGCCCAGTTCTACCTATAACAACCGAAGCCAGTCCGTCCTCCCTTCGCCACCATTCGTTCTGATTTGTAATGGCTCTTTAAGCCTATATGAGAAATACACAACACATTGAACTAGGATTACAATTATTTCCGTTCTTTCATTCCTTCATACACTTGCTTAACTTATGTTATGCTTCTGAAACTTTTAATGAACTTTTTATATATGCCATATTCCAGGTATGACGTGAGGACAAGACTTCTATGACGACTTCAAGGACTATATCGATTCACAATGGTACCCAAAGTGCTCCTTCAACGGCCATCAAGTCTGGGAGATGGAAAAAGAGTACAGGTGGAGGGATGATGGAAGCCGTCGCCAAGAGGAGAGAGATAGATCTCATTCATACAAAGGTGGGTATGAGAAAAGAAAATCTCACGAGGAAAGAGATGAGCCATCAAAGAAATCATTGTTTGACTATCACTCCTATCCTTTAAAGCTCGCTTCCAAACACATTTCCGTGGGCCAAGAAATTCCTATCACTTCTGCCCCCAACATATGTTCCATCTTCTTCCATTATTGCTGCTACCCGTGGTGCATCTCATCCCCACCGTAGACCGGCCTACACTCTTCCTTCGAGCCCCCCTAAACTTGAGGCTGCGCTTTCGGGTAGGTTCTTAAGAGAGGTTAAGTTTGACATGGACCATCATCCCATTCACAGGGATTCCTTCATGTCGCATCTCCAAGCTATCCAAAACGCCCTAGAGAAGGATAAGAAATGGGAGAAGCTTTACAAGCAGTTGGCGAACACCAACAGGAATAATTACCATGTGATCCTATCCTTCGAAAACAAGAAAGATGATTTTAAAAGGATGTTGGCCGATTGGGATGCTAAAATTAAACAACTGGAGGAGGAGAAGGATACAGCGCTTTAGGAAAGTAGGAGGACCACCACCCAGATGAAGGAATTGAAGGACGTGCATGAGAAGGTCGAGATTGTTTAGAGAGACGAAATTAAAAAGACTCGTGCAAAAGAGGCTAAATTGAATGAAGAAGTGACCGCTTACAACCTTATCATCGTAGCTCAACGTAAAACAATCTCTAAACACAATCTAATTATGGAGGGGCATAATAAAACGATCTCCGACCAAGCCAAGACCATCACTAGGTTACAGGCTCAGATCGAACAACTCAGTGCTGACAAGACTGCCATTGAGATTGAGAAGGCTGCGGTGACGGTGGATTATTTGGACCTCCAACTTGCTTTTGATCAGAAAATGGAGAAGTTGGATTCCATAATCCTGAACTTTTATGTTAACTCCTTGTTGCTTCAAGGGAGCCTTAGCTACCTTGGCCTGAAGTTTCCGCGCACTCTTGCCCTCGTTTTGGAGGAAACCTTATCCCATATTGCTGAGCGAGGCGATTTTTATACAGATTAAGAGTTGTAGGATGCTTATCTCAATGAGGAGTCCAAGAAGGCGCTACTTGAGGGCTAGAGATCCTTCGGGTTAAACGAGAGAAGGAGGCCACCAAATCTGCCTTGATGACTAACATCGATGCGCTTACAAGCCTTGTATCTCCAGTGTGGATGGACCATCAAAGCAGCTCCAAGACCAGCCAATAAGTTCGGGGCTTGATGTTATTCCTCATGTGGTGGAGCCTTAAAATGAAGGTGAAGGTGATGAGCTCATGGTCGCCATTCATGATCCTTCCTCTGGTGCAGGTAACGTCCATGCTTCTCCTGAATTCGGGAGCCTTCATCTTACGCCATAAGAGCAAGAGGAGTTTAATGCAATCCTTTTCGATCTTATAGATCCATCCAATTTTTGGCTGCGCTAACTACTTCAGTGCCTGTGCATGCTGCCATTTTCACATCCTTGGAGATTGTATATATTCCTGATCTAGTTCCCACATCCACGTCCAGCACACAATCAGGGCCAAAGGCCTAGAAGATTGTTGTGCTCGATGGCTAGGATAACCCTTCGGTATCTTTGAAAGGTGATACAACTGCAGCTGAGGCTGTGGAGTAGAAGACGCCAACGAAGCAGCTACAAAAGATTCCACAAGATTTGGTTTCCATTAAGAAGGAAAAAATGGAGGCAATCAAGGCTTTGGAGAGCTCCCAGAAATCGAGAAAACGCAAGGGGAAGGGATGCTCTTTTGAGAAGATTTTTGAGGAAGACAAGGAATTGCCACTGAAGTGTTCCTTAATATTACCGGCAGCGACACTTCTCTTGAAAAGAAGTAGAAACTACCAACCAATGGTTGAAAAGGTAGTGGTGGCAAAGCATTGAGCGGCTGGTGTAAGGATGGACTTCATATTGGCTTACGGCTTGTAGGAAGGCTGACTTGTTTTTTGTTTCTTTTTTGAGTCATTCCATTCAAGTGCAGAGTCTGCACTTTATGTCTTGATTGTAGAGTCTGTATTTCCTCTTTGTTGGCAGTTGCTATGTGGGTATGGCCCCTAAATTTTGATCCTACGTTTATAAAATCATAACCAATACAATGATATTTTGATTGCATTTTCATCTATCTATTCATGTATGCTTTGTGTACTTATGCTAGTTTAATTAATTTCTAGTCCTGTGATTATAGAAAAGTCTTTCATTTGACGTAATAGAAATTAGTGATTAATAACACTTAAAGAATTTTTGTTATGCAAAACTTTAATAATTTATAATAGAAACTTTTGTTTAGTTTGAAAATCCATAAAACTTTGAGATATAACATGTGAATTTTTGGTTGTTTGGAGTGACAAAACTTGTGAAATTATTGTATTCATGTGCTTCTGTCTCAGTACAAGTGTATACCCCCTAGTTCATAGGGTTGTATACTCTAAAAAAATTTCAAGTATCTAGTAGCTTAGGGTTTAGGTGACCTCTATTGAAAATCTAGCTAATTCATGACCTGATTTTCCTTTCTTCGGATGCTTTGCAACCTTAGCAAGTATTCTCAGTCTCCAGCGACATTCAGGTAAGTATGCAATTTACGTATGGGTATGTATTGCCAATCATTGATCGCTTTCCTTCTAGCACCAATTATTCCTAATCGAATGCATGGAGTTTCTTGTGCTTCTCATCATTGCCCATCTTCCGGTCATTTGGAGGGCTATTATTTTGAGATTTAATGCCCTGCTTGTGTCTTGCGTGGCCTTTGATGCTCTCTGACATCGCTCATCTACGAGTAATGTAGGGAGTATAAGTTTGGATGGTTTTTGGTGTTGTCTATCTCGGGGCAACACGAGAAGTTGGTTTTGATGCTCATTGACATTGCCTATCTCTGGACAACCCAAGGAGTTCATCTTTAATGGTTCTCGGCATTGCCTATCCTTGGCCAACGTGAGGAGTTTCAGCTTAAGCGTGCAGCTTGTGGGATGCGCGGCTTTGGATGCTCCCCAGTGTTGCCTATCTCCAGGCAATGCGAGTAGTTTGTTTTTGGTGCTCCAAGGCATTGCCTATCTCCGAGCAACGTACGGAGTTGGTTCTTGAGTGCACAGCTTTGGTTGCTCATTGGCATTGCCTATCTCTGGGCAATGTAAGGAGTTCGAATTTGGAGCTACTTGGCGTTGCCTATCTTCGAGCGATGCGAGTAGTTTCTTTTTGTTGCTCCTCGGCATTACCTATCTCTGGACAATGCAAGGAGTTTGTTCTTGAGTGCACGGCTTACGAGATGCACGGCTTTGGATGCTACTTTGTGTTGCCTATCTTCGGGCAATGTAAGGAGTTTGAAATTTGGAGCTTCTCGGTGTTGCCTATCTTCGGGAAACACAAGGAGTTTAATTTTGAATGTGTGACATACGAGATTCATGGCTTATATTGCTCCTTGGCGTTGCCCATCTCCGGGAAATGCGAGGAGTTTGTATTTGGAGCTCCTTGGCGTTGCCTATCTTCAGGAAATGCAAGGGTTTTAAATTTAAATGTGTGGCTTACGAGATGCGTGGATTTTGATGCTCCTTGACGTTGCCTATCTTCAGGCAATGCGAGGAACTCAAATTTGAAGCTCCTCGACGTTGCCTTTCTCCAGGCAACACGATGAGTTTAAATTTGAATGTGTGGTTTACGAGATGCACAGCTTTTGATGCTCCTTGGTGTTGACTATCTCAGGGCAATACGAGGAATATGAATTTAATGCTCCTCAGCGTTGCCTATCTCTAGGCAAGGCAAGGAGTTTGTTTTTATAGCTCCTCGGCGTTGCCTATCTCCGGGCAGCGCAAGGAGTTTGTTTTTGTAGCCACTCGGGGTTGCCTATCTCCGGGCAGTGCAAGGAGTTTGTTTTTGTGGCTCCTCGACATTGCCTATCTCTAGGCAATGTGCGGGGATTGAATTTGTGTCCCTCTAGTTGCAGTCGGAGTAGCACCGATTTTTAGAGGGCCATGATTGGGTTCTGCTGATCCAATGGTTTTAATCGATCTGCTTCCGTCGACTCGGCGGGTAATTATTACGAAAATAGTTTGGGTGGTTCAAGAATTAAACTTCATTAAGAAAAGCATGGCAGATTCTTAGCCTATTTACAATGCCATCGATATTTTAAAAATGGATTATGTTCTTAAAAATAGAAAATACATAAAGTTTCTTTTAAATGAAATGACAGTGGAGCGATTCGCTATTCCAAGCACTGAAAATGGCGACCTCATCGATGGTAGTCAGCCTGAAGGTCCCATCCCCAAGCTTTGATTATTGACAAATGGCTCATCCCAATTTGGTCCAGGGGTAAAATCGCTTGAGCACGACATCACCAATTTCGATGGTTTGGCTGTGAACTTTGGAGATCACCAATTCTCAACTCTTCTTATTCTCTTTTTTCTTCAGCCATGTATAGCGATTCGAGTAGAAGTTTCGCTTTTTGATTTTGATCGAAATTTTGCTTTTGATGCAAGGGGACTTCTAATTCAACAGGGACATTGCCTCTGAACCATATGCCAAGGTGAACAAGGTATGGCCATTGCCGCTTTTTGTGTTGTCATGTACGCCCATAGTGCAGTGGAAATTTGTCAACCAAATTTCCTTTTGTTTTTGTTAATCGCTTTTTGATGGTGGACTTAATGATCTTGTTTGTTGCTTCCACTTACCCATTTGCCAATGCTTGATCCACCACGGAAAAGCTTTTTTCAATTCGGAAATGCCTACAAAAGTCTTTGAAATTGGCACTTTTGAATTGGGTTCCATTGTCGGTGATGATCTTTTGCGGTACACCAAACCTGCTAATGATGTTTTTAGTAACAAAGTTAATAACATTCTTTGTGGTTATGGTGGCCAGCGATTCTTCTTTGGCCCATATTGTGAAATAAGTTAAAGAAAATATAGCATATTTGGCTCCTCCATTCGCTATTGGAAGGATGACAATCAAATCGATCCCCTATATCACAAATAGCCATGGGCTAACCATCTACCTCAACTCTGTTGAAGGAGTTCTTTTAATTTTGTTGAACCTTTGACAGTGAACGCGTCTTCTGACATGATCTGCGGCATCACGTTTTATTGTTGGCCAAAATTATCCACATCGAAGGATTTTCTTTGCCAGGGTCTGCCCTCCAGTATGGTCTCCACAATCGCCTACATGCACCTCCCTTAGGATTCTTCATGCTTCTCCGTCGGTCACACATCTTAGAAGAGGGGTCGAGAATACCTTTCGATAGAGTATTCCATCCTATATCACGAACCATGGCACCGTTCGGAGGAGCTTCTTCCATTGATTTTGGAGAGTTTGAAGTATTCCTTCAAGTAGATAATTCTTTATCGATGTCATCCATGTATAATGTTCGACATTGGTGTCCAGAATCCTCAACTCTATTGAAGGAGTTCTTTTAATGTTGTTGAACATTTGTCGCATCTTCTGACATGAACTGCGGCATCACATTATATTATTGGCCAAAAGTATCCATATCGAAGGATTTTCATTTCCAGGGTCTGCCCTCCAGTATGGTCTCCACAATTGCCTACATGCACCTCCCTTAGGATTCTTCGTGCTTCTACGTCGGTCGCACATCTTAGAAGAGGGGTCGAGAATCCCCTTCGATAGAGTATTCCATCCTATATCACAAACCGTGGCACCGTTCGAAAGAGCTTCTTCCATTGATTTTGTAGAGTTTGAAGTATTCCTTCAAGTAGATAATTCTTTATCGATGTCATCCATGTATAATGTTCAACATTGGTGTCCAGAATCCAGTCTAAGTGCATTTCGTCGATGCTTGGGTTGGTTAGCATTTCAACTAGAACCAATCCCAATGACTGGGCTTCTCTCGAGCTTGCCAGTTTAGCTCGATAATCTTCCTTGGTGTTTTGCTCCCATAGGATGTGAGCTATGGTGTAGTGCTTGATATCTCTTAGCAGCTCTTGCACTTTGGACAGGTATGGGGCAAGATTTTCTCCTCGTGCCTGTACTCTCCTTTCACTTGACATATGACCAACTAGGAGTGGCTATATATGTGGATAGACTTTATTTTGAGTTCCTTCACAACCTTTAGTCCTACAACCAGTGCTTCGCATTCCGCTTCGTGATTTGTAGCTGGGAACTCCAAGCACAAAGCATTGCTAATAGCTCATCCCGTTAAGGTTTCGCGTACTACCCCTGGGCCCGAATAGAAGTTGTTTGATGCGCCGTCAATGAATATCTTCCATTGCACGTCCGTTTCTGACTGAACTTCCTCCTCATCATCTCTTACGTTAAATTCGGCAATGAAGTAATACTTCAGATTTTTGATAACATTATATAGGAGATTAATTTAGATAAACTAAATAAAATAATATATTAATATGGAGATTGAGATTTGATTTAAATAAGTTAGTCGTGCCTTTCTAACTAATAAACTAAATGAAGGGTTTAAAATGAATTAGAAGAGGGATATTATGGGAAAGAGGTCATTCCTATATTGTCTTCCTTAGGCTGTGTATCTCTACACACATTCATTTCATTTCAAAATTTGAAAAACCAAGGCCAGCCACCATTAACACGGAAAGAAGAAGAGTAAATAAAAGAAAATCTTAAGGAAAGAAAATTCAAACAAATCACATTCAAATCTCAAGCTCCTTAATCTCTAAAGTAAAGGTGAATAATGTTTACATCTCTAAATTTTTATGGTTTTAAGTTTAATTTTGAATGATTTTGCAAAGGTTTGCCATGTTTTTGAATGATAAAATGATATATACATGTGATTAGTTATGTATGTTCATATAGATTTTATGACATATTTTAAGAAGAAAACCCTATTAAATGACATTCGTTAGCCTTGTGAATTTTTATGATGATCTAAAAATATATTTCAGAGCCGGGTTTCAATTTCCAGATTTTTCTGATTTTTTATGCAATAGTTATGATTTTTCAGAGGAAGAAAATGGTATTCTCAATTATTAAATTATTTACGGGAAAAATAATTATTGTTTGGATCCAAAAAAATCATATGTTGAAAAGAACATATTAATTGATTTTCTGGAATTTTTCTACAATTTTCTAAGGTGTTTTAATAGTTATATAGAATTATTTAAGGAATGAGACTTAAATGTTCTATATAATTATAAAGGTGATTTGGATTTTTAAAAATTATTTAACTTTCCAAATAAGGAAAGTTGGCAGCATTTTTGAATACAAACTATGGCAACCAATCAGATTTAGACAAACAAGGAAGGTTCGGTACAAAATACTATTTTAAGGTACAAATAAATAGTTTTTCTACTATTTCAACTCTTTCGACAAAAGCTCCCGCCTTCATTCCAAACCTTCCGATAAGGTTGAAAGGTATCAAACCATTCGACTAGGTTAATAACCAATGCACATGGTATCAAGAAACTGGTACGTAGTGGATTGGAAGGAGTCGAATGGTTTAGGGACGAAACGTAAAAGCTTTCTAAGGAGATGAAACTTTGTTTCGGTTTAAAGAAAATATGCCAGCTAGTCTTTGACAAAGAGCTTTCGACATTATAAATTGTTTTAAAAGAAAAAGGTTTCGACTGGTTTTCTCTCTTGTTTTAATTAAAACATTTCGACAAATTCGAAAGGTGTGGCTTTCGACAAGGTTGAAAGTATAGTTGCCACTCCTTAACCCTTCGACATAGATAGATTCAAAAGTAATCTTTTGTTTTCCAAAAACTTGCTTGCACTCTCCATTGATTTCGGAGGGTTGGTTCCAATACCAAAACATTAATGTTTACGAATGGTTTTATAAAGGTTTCGAAGCAGTTGCTTTCGACTCCAATTTTTTTCTGATCCTTTTCCTCAAGTTGAAGGCATATCCAAATGTTTTAAATCGAAACGTTTTAAAGGTTTTGAAGTAGTCAAGTTCGAATTATTTCAAAAGGTTTCCACTTGTTTTAAAATTAACCAATGTCTTTGAAAAGTTTTCAGTTTCATTGCTTTCGAAAGGTTTATAGATGATTTTATAGGGGAGGTACCGCAAGCTTTCGACAAAGTCGAAAGGTGAAACCTTTCGACTAGGTCAAAAAGAAACCTTCCGACAAGGTCGAAAGGTGGAACCTTCCGACAAGGTTGAAAAGTATGGTATTAATGTTTTCGTAAGGCTAAGGTTTAAAGGAGTTAAAAAGTGGATGTCATATGTTTTAAAGCTTTTAAAAGGAAGGCTTTTTAAAAGGTTTTGAAGGAGTTGCCTTCAATGATTTCGAAAGGTTAATTAAAGGACATGAAGGAGTTACCTTCAATGCTTTCGACGGGTTTTATTAATGGTTTTGAAGGAGTTACCTTCAATGTTTTTGAAAGGTTGTTTAAGGGATTTAAACAAAGATTTTGAATGAAATGACTAGGCAGATAGCCTAAATGTTTTAAGTTATAAAGCACTTTAACTTATTTTAAGAGGATAGATAATCCTTATTGAACATCATCAACATTATTTTGCATGAATTATATATAACATAGAAAAATTTGCTTAGAGTAAAGCTAAAGATATATTTTCCTTGTATATTTTAACGGACTAAATCATTTTAAAATGGTTTTCAAGGAAAATTTAAAGGGCAGTTGCCTAGATATTTTGAAGGGTAGTTTACCCCATAGAAAATTCGAGTAGATAACTCATTTAAACTCAGACAGT
The DNA here is from genome assembly GCA_030765085.1 of Allium cepa. NCBI lineage: Eukaryota > Viridiplantae > Streptophyta > Magnoliopsida > Asparagales > Amaryllidaceae > Allium > Allium cepa. The sequence continues at coordinate 685,820,983 of CM060938.1, forward strand.
TAGTCCATTTTTAGGCTAGTCAACCTAGAGGACAGTTAGTCCAGAAAATAGCAGTCAGCTCTAATATAAACAGCTAGTTCATTTATTAGCATAACGGACCTTGCTACTTTTTAAGAATAATTAGTCCACCCTTTTTGTTCTAGGCAAATAGCCCATTATCTAGTATAAAAGAATATTGCTAATTTGGTATAATCGGTTTTAGGATAGATTGTCCAGAAGAGAGCAATTGCTCAGAATTTCGGATAGATAGTCCAATATAGAGTAGATGGCTTTGACTTTAGACAGACAACCTATTTTATTTCCTATTTTAGCATAATGGATATTTCTATATTATTATTATAATCAGTTGATTAACCAGTTTGGTTGTTGTAAAACATTTGCAAAAATACGTTTTGAAAAGATATTAGTGAGGGGAAACCTATTCCGCTACGCAACGTGGTCTCACTATATATCAGTAAAAAGTGATGTAATAGAAATTATTCATAGCAGGCATTATGTCTGACTCAAAGTTTTTGTTTCCCTTTAAACTCTCAAGTGCTCAAAATTTGATTTGAGTAGGTTGAAGGTTTAGGTTTTCATGTTTTAGTAGATTTTGGCGAATAAAGCATCTGAAGACGAACATGTGGCTAACGGATAGCTAATTTAGAAATTCTATTTTAAAAAAATTTCTGTTGTATATGAAGACAATAATGTCCATAATTCTTTGATCATCCAAAGGGCAACTTCATATGTCCCTCTTGGCGTGTTGCTGTAAACTATGTTTGATTAATGCCTGGGATAAATTTAAGGATTTTTGTAACTTGGATAAGATATTATTTGAAAGGTATTCGCTGAAAATTATTGTTTATGACAATCTATGACTGCGGCATCCATAGCGCTTATCTTTTGGCCTCCAGATACGGAATGTTACAACTTGGTATCAGAGCATTGGTTTATGAAAAATTTAACTAAAATAGGTTTTCAAAAAAAAATCCAAAAGAGTTAGAGTAAGATTTGGGGTTAGGTTAACGCTATAGTAACACACTTCTATTTGCTACATATAAGTATTTTATCTCCATTCATCTATCTTTGATTAGGTTACCTTTTTGTATCTCATAAGGTTTGAATAAAGATATGGATGGTAGAAGAAGTAGAGTGAACCAAGAAGGGGGAAGCACCGAAAAGAGTGCTTGACCTAATGCAGGGAGAAACCAAGCTAGGCAGAGAATGTTGGAGCAGATGTCCCGTATGTCAAAATGGAATCCATTTTTTCAGGAATATGATGCAGGCCGGAGTTGCAGCTAGAGTGTTAGGAGGAAATAATGTAGGAATAGGGGTTGCAGAAGTTCTAGTAGTTAATAATTTCATCCAGATGAGCGGTGATTATGTGAAGCTAGGAGGAAATCTGTTTATGGGAACGGAGGATGCCATTGGGTTTGAGAACTAATTGTTGCACTGCGAAAGGATTTTTGTAGATCTAGGGCTCAATGATGAGCAGAAGAGGAGGTTGGCATCTAGGCAGCTTCAGGGAGCTGCATTGTTCAAGTGGAGCATTGTAAAAATGACAGTCGATGAGGAGGCAGTAACCTGGGAGGATTTTAAGAGGAGATTCCAAGAGAGGTTTGTGTCTATAATGGAACAGTTAGCTTTGATTAGGCAGATTGCGGAGCTGGTGTAGGGTGAGATGTTTTTTGCTGAGTATGCCAGGAAGCTTTGAACAGTTGGCCCGATATGGTTATGCTTCTGTAGATACGTTTTGCAGTGGAATGAGAAGTTTATTAGAGGATTGAAGCCGGAGTTGGCTAGTGCTACTTTATCTCATCTTAGAGATCCTTCTGATATTGTTGTGGAGATGTCCTTAAGGGAGGAAGAAGTCCTTGAGTCTCTGAAGAAGAGCAAGGCAAAAGGGGTCCAAGTTGGACGGTGCCAGAAGAGGAAGTTCTTTCCCAAGAAAGGTGTTCAGAAGGGTGGAGCAGCCAAGAAAGAGAATTCTGAGGTTGTCTGTTATAAAAGCGACAAGAAAGGGCACTTTGTTAATAAGTGTCGCTCAGGGAGAGCAAAGGATGTGGCTAAGAGGAAGAAAGTCTGGTGTTTCAATTGTGACCAAATAGGCCATTACAAGAACCGGTGCAAGGAGCACATTAGAGATGGTAAGGGCAAGGTGTATGCATTGGAGCCTGCTGCTTCTAAGCCAACGGACCAAGAGAAGTGGAAGGAAGTCCTTGAAGGAATGCTTTAGATTAATGGTATGTCTGTTATCGATTTATTTGATACTGGTGCTTCGTATTATTTCATATGTAGATTTTTGTTAGATATGCTTAACCTTGAACCCATATATTTAGTTACTTCCTTACAGGTTGTGAATCCAGTAGAAGGTATGCAACTGTAGGGTTGAGGTGTAACCAGTGTGAGTTTGACCTGTTAGATCATACTTTTGTGTGCAGTTTGCATGTGTTTGATTTTATGGGGTTCGGGATTATCCTTGGTATGGATTGGTTAAGTGAGCACGATGCTAATATATTTTTCCAGGCTAGGAAAATATCTCTTAGGCACCCAGATAGTAGCGATCAGATTGTTTTCACCGTAGAAGGCTCTAGCGATGCAATGTTTGCTTTATTGGGTGCTTTGGATTCATATGATGAGTTGAATCGAGTTTCCGTGGTTAGAGAATTCACAGATGTGTTTGAGCCAGTAGTTCGATTTTCATCGAAACGAGCCATTTAGTTTCGGATGGATTTGGTTCATGGAGTAGAAACTATGAGTAGACCGCCAAGTAGGATGACCCATTCAGAGATAAGGGAGATGAAGTTGCATTTGGTGGATTTAGAGGGCAAGAGTTATGTAAGGCTGGGAAGTTTTCCATGGGTTGCAGCGGTAGTATTTGCTAAGAAGCCGGATGGATCATTGAGGCCGTGTATCGATTATCGAAAGTTAAATGAGAGAATGATAAAGAATCAATACCCATTGCCCAGAATTGACGATTTGTTCGACCAGCTAAGTGGAGCAATGGTATTTTCTTAGTTGGATTTGGCAATGGGTTTCCATCAGCTTAGGGTAGCCGAGGATAGTTTACCTTTGACAGCATTCAAAACTGGATATGGATCGTACGAATAGTTAGTTATGCCATTCAGACTGAAGAATGCTCTGGCTTTCATTGTGGATTTGATGAATCGGATTTTCTGAGAGCACTTGGATAGGTTCATGCCGGTTTTCATTGATGATATCTTGATTTACTCAAAGGATGAAAGAGAGCATGAAGTTCATCTTAGAGTGGTGCTTGAGACGTTGAGGCAGCATCAGCTGAAAGCGAAGTTTTGGAAGTGTCACTTCTATAAGAAGGAAGTGAAATTTCTTGGTCAGGTGGTCTTGGAGGAAGGGTTATCGGTGGATCTAACTGCGATTAAGGGAGTGAATAGTTAGAAGAGACCCATGACAATAACCAAGATTAAGAGTTTCCTTGGGTTTGTTGGTCATTATCGGAGATTCACTACAGATTTCTCACGGATAGCAGCACCAATGATCGGGCTGACGAGGAAGGATGTGAAGTTTATGTGCACCGATTAGTGTGAGGAAGCATTCCAAAGTTTGAAGCACTTATTGACCCATGCACCTATGTTGGTGGTTCAAGAGGTGAATCAAGATTTGGTCGTCTATACCGATGCACGTGAATAGGATTATGAGTTGTGCCGATGGAGAGAGGTAAAGTGATTGTCTATGCTTCTAGACAACTTAGACCGCATGAGGTCAGATATCCGACGCATGATTTAGATTTGGCTGTAGTGATTTTTTCTTTAAAGGTGTGGAGACGTTACCTTTGGGAGAAAGGTTTGAGTTGTATACAAAACATAAGTCGCCGAAGTAATTGTTCTCTCAGAAGGAGCTGAACATGAGGGAGCAGATGTGGTTAGAGTTCATTGCCGCTTATGATTTTAGGATTGAGTACACACTAGGGAATGGCAACAAGGTTGTAGATGCACTTAGAAGGAAACATCAGAATGCAATGTTGGCAATGATGGATGAGTGGAAAGATTTAGAAGCATTAGCAGATTGCAGAGTGTAGTGGAGATCCGAGGCAGTGTCTAGTGGTAATACAATTGTATTGTCTTGTTTGGAAGTTCGAACAGTGTTGATCGAACATATTGCTTCTAAACAGTTAGAGGATCTAGTGTTAGCTGAGTGGATAAGAAAGCTAAATTAATGAACCAAGAGCGATGACTTGAAAGATTTTTGTCTTGACCTGAATGGGTGGTTGTGAAAGAAAGGTAGATTATGTGTTCCGTGTGTAGAAAACATAAGAAAGGAAGTCTTGGATGAATGCCATCGTTCAAAGTTCACTATATATCCTGGAGGTACCAAGATGTATCAGGATATAAAAAGGAGTTTCTTCTGGGAAGGAATAAAGCGGGATATTGGTTTGTGTGTAAGGCAGTGCTTGAATTTCCAACAGGCAAAAGCGGAACACCAGAAACTGAGTGGTTTGCTTTAGCCTTTAGACATTCCAGTGTAGAAGTGGTATCTATTTCTATGGACTTCAAAGATGGGTTGCCATGGTTTAACAGGGGTAATGAAAGTACATGGGTTATAGTGCACAGATTGACTAAGAGTGCCCATTTCATTCCGGTTAGGTCAACCAGGATGACAACTATTATAGAAAGTTTGTTTATGAAGAATGTGGTTAGATTGCAAGGAGTTCCTAATAGTATAGTCAGTGATAGAGATTTCTTGTTTACTGGCGAATTTTGGAAGAGTCTGCATGAAGTTTTGGGAACCAAGCTTATGATGAGGGTTGATTACCATCCGCGGACATATGGGCAAACAGAAAGAATTAACAAAATCTTGGAAGATCTGTTAAGAGCTTGTGCTCCGGATTTTGGGGGATCATGGGAGGACCATCTGCATCTAGTCAAGTTTTCATATAACAACAGCTATCAGACTAGTATTGGATAGCACCATTTTAAAATTTGTATGGAAGGCCATGCAAATCTCCCGTTTGTTGGATGGAGACAGGGGATAAGGTGATTCTTGGTCCAAATTTGGTCAAAGAAGCGGCAGTAAAGAATGAGACCATTAGAGCATGGATGAAGGAGGCTCAGTCTAGGCAGAAGAGTTATGTAGATAAGAGATGGAAAGATTTTAAGTTCTCAGTGGGGGACTAGGTATTCGTCAAAGTATAACCGATGAAGGGTGTTCTTAAATTTGGAAAGTCATGGAAGTTATCTCCTAGGTTCATTAGACCTTTTCCTATTCTAGAGAGCATCAAGAAACTCGCTTATAGACTTCAGTTACCGAGCAGTTTGGCAGGTGTCCATGATGTTTTTCAAATCTCTCATTTCAAAGTGTGTTAGAGACCAGGAGACTACTATTGCACCGACAGTGCTAGATGATTTAGTGGTAGAACGGACTTGACCATAGTGAGGAAGCATGTTCGCATTGTTGTGGGAGATGAGAAGAGGCTTTGAACCAAGACGGTCATATTAGTCAAATTCCAATGGAGTGACGATGATAGAGACTGTACTTGGGAGGTTGAGAACAGGATTAGACATACTTATCCTGACTTGTTTGATGGTATGCTTTACCTTCTTGTTTGTTTTGAGCTTATTGTAATTTAAAGGATGAAATGCTTTAAATTGAGGAGTCTGTAACACCCCAGATTTTTTTTATAACATTATTTAGGAGATTTAGTTAGGTAAATTAAATAAAATAATGTGTCGGTAAATGGATTGTGATTTGATTTAATTAAAGTGGTCGTACCTTTTTAACTAATAATTTAAATGAAGGGTTTAAAATGAATTAGAGGAGGGGTATTATGGGAAAGAAGCCGTTCCTATATTATCTTCCCTAGGCTGTGTATCTCTATACACATTCATTTTGTTTGAAAATTTTCAAAAGCAAGGCCAGCCACCATTAACAAGGAAAGAAGAAGATGAAACAAAAGAAAAGCTTAAAGAAAGTAAATTCACATCAAACTCATTCAAATCTTCAGCTCCTTAATCTCTAAAGCAAAGGTGAATAATGTTTACATCTCCAAATTTTTAGGGTTTCGATTTTAAGGTTAATGCCGAATGATTTTGCAAAAGTTTGCCATGTTTTTGAATGATAAAATGATATATATATATATGCATGTCGATAAGTTATGCATGTTCATATACATTTTATGACATGTTTTGAGAAGAAAAGCCAATTAAATGACATCCGTTAGCTTTGGGAAAATTCATGTTGATCTAAATAGATATTTTTGAGATGGGTTTCAATTTCCAGATTTTTCAAAATTTTTGTGGAATTGTTATGAATTTTCTGAGGGAAAAAATGTTATTTTTGATTATTAAATTATTTATGACAAAATAATTATTGTTTGGATTCGAAAATTTTATATGTGGAAAAGAACATGTTAGTTGTTTTTTTGGAATTTTTCCAGAATTTTCTAAGGTATTTTTATAGTTATGTAAAATTATTTAAGGAATGGGACTTAAATGTTTTATATAATTATAAAGGAGATAGTAGTGTTTTCAAAATTGTTTAAATTTCCAAATAAGGAAAGTCGACAGCATTTTTGAACACAAAATTCTGGCAAACAATCAGATTTTGACAAACAAGGTAGATAGGGTACAAAAGAACTATTTTATAGTACAAATAAATAGTTTTTCTACTATTTCAACTCTTTCAGCAAGAGCTTCCACTTCCATTCCAAACCTTTTAACAAGGTCGAAAGGTATCAAACCTTTCGACTTGTTCAATAACCAATGCACAAGGTATAGAGCAAGTGGTAAATAGTGAATTGTGAGGAGCCGAAAGCTTTAGGGACAAATGGTAAAAGCTGTCGAAGGAGATGAAACTTTGTTTTGGTTTAAAGAAAATACGCCGGCTTGATTTCGACAAAGAGATTTCGACATTGTAAAATGGTTTAAAAGAAAAAGGTTTTGATTAGTTTGCTTCCTTGTTTTAATTGAAACCTTTCGACAAAGTCGAAAGGTGTTGCTTTCGACAAGGTTCAAAGTATAGTTGCCACTTCCTAACCTTTCTACATAGATGGAGTCGAAGGTAATCTTTTGTTTTCCTAAAACTTGCCGCTTCTCTCCATTTATTTTGAAGGGTTTGTTCCAATACCAACACATCAATGTTTTCAAATGGTTTTGAAAGGTTTTATAAAGATTTCAAAGCAGTTGCTTCGATTCCAATATTTTTCTGATCCCTCTCCTTAACTTGAAGGCATAATCCAAATGTTTTAAATTGAAAATTTTTAAAGGTTTCATAGTAGTCGACTTCGAATGGTTCCAAATGGTTTTCCCTTGTTTTAAATTGAACCCAATGTCTTTGAATGGTTTTGAATTTCATTTCTTTCAATAGGTTTATAAATATTTTATAGGGGAGGTACCCTAGGCATTCAACAAAGTTAAAAGGTGAAACCTTTCGACTAGGACAAAAAGAAACCTCCCGACAAGTTCGAAAGGTGGAACCTTCTGACAAGGTCGAAAGGTATAGTATTAATGTTTTCATAAGGATAAGGCTTCAACAATTTAAAAGGCGGATGTCATATGGTTTAAAGCTTGTAAAAGGAAGGCTTTTTAAAAGGTTTTGAAGGAGTTATGTTCAATAATTTCGAAAAGTTTATTAAAGGACATGAAGGAGTTGCCTTCAATGCTTCCGAAGGGTTTTATTAATGGTTTGGAAGGAGTTACCATCAATGTTTTCGAAAGGTTATTTAAGGTTTTTAAACAAAGGTTTTGAATGAAATGACTAGGCATATAGCCTAAGTGTTTTAAGTTATAAAGTACTTAACTTATTTTAGAAGGATAGATAATCCTTATTGAACATTATTAACATTATTTTGAGTAAATTATATATTACATGGGAAAAATAGCTTAGAGTAAAGCTAAAGATATATTTTCCTTATATATATATATATATATATATATATATATATGATTTGACAAACTAAATCATTTTGAAAAGGTTTTAAAGGAATATTTAATGGGCAGTTTGCCTAGATATTTTGAAGGGTAGTTAACCCAAAAGAAAATTTTGGCAGTTAGCTCATTTAAATTCGAAAAGTCGGTCCATTTTGATGGCAGTCAGTGTAACATCCCGCTTTTTCGCACGCTTTAAATCGACACACATGCCAATTCAAACCATACGGAAGGGCGGGTTGTTATGGGGTAAATAAGAAAAAAAGCAGGAAAGAAAAACACAAAAAAGAATCTCACAGCGGAAGTATAAAATATAATAATCAAATATATGGTTCATGAAGCTGTTTTTCAAAATATTTAATTATACTTACAATATATATCAGAGTTATACATACCATAGAATATCAATAATACAGCGGAATACAATAGTGTAGTGGAATAATATAATAGGCAATAGAAATAAAATCTTCGTCTTCGTCCTCCAGAGCTAGAGTCTTCGAATCCTGAAATACTCAGGCTGACCCGAGCAAATTGAAAAGACAAAACACTCAAGTCAGAACTAAAAGATCTTATGTAAGTTAAATTAACAATAAATATGAGTGCAGTAACTTAACAGATGCTCGGGATTCACATCTCCTAAGGATCCGTTAAACTATTTACTACGTAGTAATATTTCGCTATTATAATAATGTCTATTAGTAAAATAAACTTACTTTAAAATATCGTTAAGGAGTGACCCAATATTCCCCTTAACACATAATATATTCCCATAGTATATACAGTACCTTAATCTCCCCCGTATTGGGCGTCGTCAGAGGGCACTACATATGTATGGTACAAAACAAAATCGTATAAGGCGCGCTAGGGTAGGTGACACGACACAACTAGGCAATGCCAGGGTAGATATACCAATTACGCTTCCTGTTCGGTGGTAACGCATAGCCGTAGCTACCCCCCACCTCCAGCCAAACCCTCAAATCAAAGAAATCAAAAGTGGCCACCGAATAAATCCCAAGTCAGAGTAGAATATCGAAGGGATGTGTCCGATAAAAGGGGCTACCTTCTTAACCCGTCGATCGCTCCTGTTTTAGCCACCTTATGCCAACTCACGGGAGTTGGGTTCACGTATTTACCTCAAAGGAAACGCCGCCGCCATCCTACTTCATTCTGGAATCTCCACCGCATATATGGTTGTTCAAGTGGTTTTCGGAGTTGGCAGAGAGTATGACAACTTCCGATCCCGGTCTCTTCAACAATCAAACGTTATTATAACACCGCGGTCTTTTCAAAATAGTTTAAAATTTTAAAACCAGAATAAAATATCCATTTCAAAACCATATAAGTACAATATCATTTCTATTTTAAAAACCCAAATCAATTTTTGATATCATTTTCAAATATATCCTCTTCTAAAACTATAATATTTCAAAGTTATAATATTTCGGAACCCACTTGAAATATCGCCTTTCAAAACGTAAAACTTTAAATTTCATAACTTTGAAACATACTACACCACTTAAATGGTTTAACTATTAAATTACTTTATAAAATAAAATACTTCTTTAATTTCACAAATAAATTCCAAATATTGATTTGAACCTCCAAATAAACCATTTCTAATTTAATATTTTCAAAGCTTAAAATTCAATATTTCAAAACTAAATTTTAAAATTCATATATATATATATATACATACACACACACACCAATTTCACTTTTTCTATTATTTAGTATGAAATATGTACTTAACTAGTGTCCCTTTAATAAAACTCCAAATTTTAAAAATTGAATATTCCTCAATTCATTTAGACTTGATATTTTTACTTAAACCACCTTAACCCCAAATTTAGTTTTAGAACCATATTCCTTTAAAAATATAAATTTCAATGAGTTCAATGTATTTTTATTAAATAAAATTCATAATTAAATAAAATCTCAAGTCAATTTCAAAACTATTTTCTCATACTTGATTTATAAAATCAATATAAACTCTATATAAAAATAATATTTAAGTAGATACTTCCCATAATATAAGTTAATAAAATCAACTTTATTATTAAAATTATTTATACTTTAAACAATTTTGTACCTAGCTTAAAACCAAGAATTTTACTATATATCAAATACCTTTATCAAATATCCGAATCGATATCTCATAAAACCATATATATTTTTTACAAAACCATAGAAAACATTTCAAATAATTTTATATATAGACCACGGTGTCTGTATATAAATTTCTACCCTATGGTCAAGTGATACGGATATTTATCATTTCAATCCGTAATTTAAAAATGAAAATTTGCGGTTATATATAATTTCAAACCGCAATCCCGAATGAAATGAAATTGCATAATAACTTGCAGTTTATAACCATATAAAATACAGCATACATTCATCCAATATCAACCATCAACCATTTATCACAATCATCATAAAATTCAAACAATAGCATCAACATTGAACGGATAATAAACAACAGGTATTAAATAGCAATTTACATTCAATAATAAATTAAATAACTGTTTGATTGGCAGCTAATATGCAATGAATAATTAATCAATAATTTAACTGGCAGTTTAAATGCAATGAATAAATTAAATTGCAATTTAATTTAAATAAATGAAATTAACTGAGATGATGATTAAAAATAGGCCAAACAAGCATAAATAAATTTTAAATCACATCATATATCAATTTAACCAACATAAGAAATCTTAGAAGTTGTGAGTGGGTTAAAACACTCACCTTTTGAATTTAAATCGAATTTAAATCCGATTTAAACCCAATAATTGAATAGTCTCCGAATCCGTCCAAACCAGTGCCAAAAAGTCCGAAATTTTATTACGATCCTAACAAAAAAAATCACGTGCTAAACGGAGTTCGTATGTGAAAGACACGATAGTTAGAATATTTGAAATTAAAATCTAAATAAAAATAAAATAAAATAACACGAAATAGCCTAAACCACTCAAACAGCCACGTGACCACGCGAAAATTCACACGCACGACCATCAGGGTTTCGAACCCTAGCTGAGCCGCCGTCTAAAAATTAATTGGCGCCGTTTCTCCAAAGCTCGTGACTCCCATCAAGCGACGCCACCATCTCTCCCTCTTCAAGACGATCCATACGAACCCAACTCGGCCACCTCCGGCGTTTGAAAACGCTCCCTCCATCGCCCATGAAAATCGCCAATTTCTGGCGATCGAGACCCCTATGACTCGAGCCGATCGTGCCGATGCTAACTGCAGGTCGCTCTCAACAGGCTGCCACTCCCGATCGAGAAATCGTCGACGATCCGCCGTCCAATAGGAATCCCTAGCTACGAACGGCCGAAAGTAAATCACAATTTCCTAGATGAACGATGACTCCAAATGAGAAACAAAACACATATCTGACTTACGCTCTTCGAGAGCTTCAACATATATTTTTTCTGAATTTTTCTGAGGAGTTTAAATTTTTAGCTTTGTATTGAAATTTTTATTGGATAGATTAGAGTTCATAGCCATTAAAGAAGAGGAGCACAGCAGTTTTTGTACGTATAGAAATGAGGAATAGGGGCTGCTAGGGTTTATAACGGGGTTTATATAGGTAGGTCAGAAATTAGAATGGATGGATAAGGTTGGATATACGTGCTAATGCCAAAGTGGCCCAAAAAGCCCGTTTCGACTCCGGAATGAAATTGGGTCAATCCATATATCAAAATAGATATTTTAAAATATTTTAAACGTGATGGAACAAGTTTCAGGTTCAAATTGCATCGTATGAAGAAAATATGTTAAAAGCAATATTTTCAAATTGATTTCAATTGATTTCAAGGCGTTTCACGTTTGTACGATCAAACGACAAGTCCGATCGTAACGAAACTGGAAATCTTACAATAATTCACCGTTACAGATCCGATGAAAATGGTTTCATTGAAACCCGAATCAGTGGTCAAAATGACTATTTTTCCACTAATTAATTAAATAAATAAATTTGCTAATTAAATCAAATTTTAAATTTCAATTCGAAAATTGACAAATTTCATCACTTATGTTCTTTAATCATTTACAATGATTTAAACAAATGTAAATGTCAGTTTAGAAATGATTAATTTATAAATTTCAATTTTAACCCTAATTTCATTAAATTCAAAATTTATAAATTTTATTTCCAAAAATTCTATTAGATTCACTTTACATTATATTATTCAATTCACTAATCTTAAACGGATAAAATTTTACATTGAATTTGCTGATTTCAATCAATTAAAACTTTACCATCTGTTTCAATTAATTGGGTATGCACAAATTTAGCTATTCAATCAGTTTCAATTTACGGTACAATTATCATGGTTTATATCATATGCATTAATATCTCTATTTTATCTTAATTTCAAATTATTGAATATTAAATTCCATTTACTACAATAGATCCAACTTATTGAAATTTTATTTCGATAAATCGTTTTAAATTTGCCTTCCACCTTTATACTCAACCAATTTTTAAAAATCTAATAACATAGTTAACGAATCATTACCTTAATATACCTAAATTTTCATCTTTATTTATGTTATATTCAATTTATAACGTAATACTTTCTTAGTCATTACTTTACATACTTCCCGTATTAATTTCTCAATTAACTAATTTGAACTTATTTCCCAATCCACCAATTACTACTTAAAATAAATTTACGCTTTTATTAATTTACATTCACACTTCCTTTACTATATTAATAATTATTAAAGTAACATTTATTATCAATAACAACATTATAATTACTTAACATTTAAATAAACTTTATTTCCAATAAATTATTTGACCAATTAAATAGGTAATTTATAATAGTTGCGATCCTACCCTTAAATTTATTTCCAAATAACGTACTACCTAATTTCCTTTAATTGCAATTTGATTTCCAAATTTTATGCAACATAATAAAGAAATAAAACATATATTAATTTATTCGTTTTAATCCAAATCTTTTTATTAAGTTCAGTACTACTTATAAACTTAGTTACCTTCTTTTTCCCATTCTAACAACTCCTAACCATTGTATTACATTTCACACAAATGTAACATTTATTACAATTTATCTCCAATTCCAATTAACCATCTAAATGAATAGGTAACCTACAATAAACATTATCGTTGCTCTTTAGTCACATAAGTAAGCCTCTATTACTTAAAAATCAATGTTGACATTTATTTCTATACTACTAATTACATTCACTTATGTTCTATCCAAACATACATTTAGATTTTATTTCCATTAATTAATTCAATATTTACATCCACTTATTAACAATTTACTTCCATTTATACAGTTGCAATTCATTTTAGTTATTATTTGATTAATACTATTTCCAATTTTATTTCTTTCAGTATTAATTATACAATCATATTTAATTAGCAAATTATAATGTTTTCCACTATTTCTTTATTTGGATTTCATTCCAATTGTCAAGAATTGATTTTATTTACCATTGCAACATTTAATTTCTAACATTCGCTCCAATATAAATTATAAGATTTTCATTTCTTTCTACATTAATTAAAAATCTTATTAAATTAACTCATTTAATCATCGAATTTTACGGGTCGTTACACTCTCCCCCACTCAAAACTTTTTGTCCCCGAAAAGGAAAAGAAGAATTATAAATCAATATATATTATTCAAAACATTATATTCATAACAATTAGTTTACAGAATTGGATAAATTAAATAAAATATATAGATTATAAACAATTAAATCCTTTATATTCAAATTAATAAAGTTTGGAAAACATTTTTCAAAATATTTTCTAAGTCCAAAATTTACGGAATTTTTTGGCAGAGTCTCCTTTGTACGGGGAGGCTCGGGAGAAAATAATGTTAAATATAACAATATACAACATATATTTTCCAAAATAATATATCCCAACACGGGAACAATAATATAATAACGCTATAAACCGTAATCCGAAAACGTACATATTTGTCGGGCAATTTACGCTTAATTATGAAACCAAAAGCAGTTGCAATTGCTTCCATAACCTGTATTTCACTTATATAATCCAGAAGAATTAATAATTATATAAAATGAAATATTTAATGTTGTTTTAACCATAAGCAAACAACCAATACAACACCAATCACTCGCAACAAAACAAACAACCATCACAGAGAATCAATACCAAACAATCATTCATTCATATTAAACAAACAACCAAGCAATCATTCATTCATATTAAACAAACAAATGGTTGTTTGGGTTTAAAAGTTCAAATTATACATAATGAAAATAAACTACTAAGCACATCATTTACTCAACAGTCCTTGATGAAGCTAAATAGATTATTCATACATCCAAACAATTTTGAAGTATCCTTACCCAAACAACCATAAACCAAAACAAACAACACAAATTTTCAAACAATGGATTAAATTTATCCTTTTTAATTCCATTCGTACATTTGTTGTTTGATTTTTCTTTTTCATTCATACAATGGTTTATCTTTTCAATTTACATTTATTTCTTACAATTTCGTTTACTTTTATTCATTTCTAACAAAATCTCATTTCCACTTATTCATATCATGAAATTTTTCCTTTTATTATATTACATTCATTTATTCACTACTTAAGTTCATTTATTACAGCATTCATCTTTCTGCTTATTTCAAAAAAAATAACTTCAATCATTTACTTAAGTCTATAATTACTTACTTAAGTATATAACAATCAATTCTTATTTATAAAAGCAATTTATTGATCACTTCCTTACATACTTTTACTTGTAAAATTTCCATTACATTTTCTTATTAAACATTTCAACTTTTATTATTTGGTATGTTATATATATGCTTTTTAAGAATGTAAATGAAAGTTATACAAGTTTTCACATTTTCTTTAATTAATTCATTGTTCAATAATTTTTCGTTTACCTTATAAGTTACAACTTCAACTTTCTTATTTCATTTAGAGGTTTCAATCATTAGTTAAATCCCCTTTCACTACATTAATTGAACAATTAATTAACGGAAAGTTAAGAATTTAAATACCGGGTTAAATTTGAAATCATTTTAATATAATAGATTAATGTATATACTTCCAGTTTATAAATCCAGTTATATTTAAAACAATTTAAAATTTATATTGTTTATCAAAAATGTATCTGCAGTAAAATTACTACAGTGGTCTTTCCCCCTCGAAACTCGAATATGAATGTCGATGATGCGGCCGCCATCACCGAAATTATTTTCCAACGACGGAGAGGAAGTACAGAACTTATTTTTTTCAAAATATTCTTTAAAACATTCCTTCCAAATTATATCGAAATTTTTATATCGAAACATACTTCTACATAATATTATTATTATATTCCAAAATCATTGAAAGAGTTTTCAAAACCCCGGGCCTTAAATTCTAAATTTCCAATTTTCATTTATTTTATTTTCAATCTCATTTCAACTATTATTTATAAATTTCATTACCTAACAACCAATAGATTGCAACCCAATATATATATATATATATATATCATTTATAAAATTTATTTATATATATAGTGTTTGCGCCAAAATTGGTCACAAACACCCAATATCACGAAAGCACCCATTTACGTGTTCAACTTGATAATAATCAACATAGAACTCAGCAACAATCAATATAGAATTCAGCTCTAAGTAACAAATCGCAGTAATTCACAAACAACAATCACAAACACAGGATTTATAGTGGTTCGGCGTTCGCGCCTACGTCCACTTTGAAGGATTTCTCTTTATTGCCTTGTTCGATTCAATCGATTACAATGGATTACAGCAGATAATAGCTTTGAAATCTGAATACAACAGTGATTATGATAGATAGACTTGAATCCGGCAGAGTCTTGGCGTTCAATAGCAGAAGTTGTCCCCCTTTCTGAAGGCTTCAGGGTGCTATTTATAGGCGTTGAAGGCCCAGATCTGGCTGAAACTTTGGGAGACTTCTTCTGGCACGTGAGTGGGCCCACGCGACCGACCCCACCAAATTTCGTCTCGATCTGACATCGGTTCGAAGTGATTTCGAACCCATCAAGAAATGGTCCAATCGAGCTGAAACTTGGTAGGAACAATCTTTACCTCATATGAAAGCTACTGTGAAAATTTGGTTGCATTTGGATTTGTGGTTAAGGAGATATGCTCGGTTCGAAATGAGCATTTTCGGTTGGCTGTGTCGTTCGAAACCATGACTTCGAACCCTTCATTTCGAATCCCTGAGTGCACGTGGGTTTGCAGTGACGTGGCGCGCATCTCTCGAATCGATGCTACTTTATCTCCGAGTTGACCGCTTCGACTCCGTGAACTACGGCGGACACGTCATCCAAACCAATTGACTCAGTGGATTCGAACTAAGGATTAGTCCTGGCTTCGAACGTGACCGATTCGAATCAAGGAATCCCTATGGGTTCGAACTTGATCGGTTCGAACTGGGTCGCTCGATGGGTTCGAATTAAGGGCTTGCATGGATTCGAAGTAAGGGTGCGAAGCTGAGTGAAGTCATGGATTCGAAGGTAGGCCATTGTGGTGGATTCGAAGGCGATGGAGTTGAAGGCGATGGAGTCGAAGCAGGTACTAGCTGATGGGTTCGAACGTGGCTTGGGTTCGAACTTCATGGTTTCGAAGGCAAGCGCGTGGATGGGTTCGAACTACGTGGGTTCGAAGGAGATGGTTTCGAAGGTGATGGGTTCGAAGTACTCCAGTGCGATGGGTTCGAAACAGACAGTGACCACTTTTCCCAATTTGAATCCATCCTATCTCGAGCATACGAACTCGGATTGACTTGAAATTTGAAATGACGACTCATACGATCTTTATTGTCATGCTCTACCAATTTTGGCCCGTTCCGGACTCGGACAAAATTCATCGATATCCATAGTAAAGTGAAGTATAACCAATCTCTGAGACGAACTGTCTTTCGTTTTCGACCAATCTTTTGGTATCACGGCTTTGCCAAAAAGCGGGATAACATATAGAAAATATAATAGGCACAATTATTTCATTCACCTATATAAAAAATCAAATATTATGTCGGTCTATCCTATTAAGTGTTTAGAAATCCCTATTGATGTCATAGCTTTCCATGCACCAACCAGAATTTATAAATACAAAACGGAACAGATTAACACAATATTAAAACCTTTTTATAACATTAACAAATACGCTCTCTCATATATACACTCAGCGACTCATCATAGGGCATTACTACCCTATTAAAAAAGAATCAAACCCTACAATGCTAAGGTTTATTGCTAAACCATAGCTCTGATACCAGATGTAACGTCCCGCTTTTTCGCACGCTTTAAATCGACACACGTGCCAATTCAAACCATACGGAAGGGCGGATTGTTATGGGGTAACTAAGAAAAAAAGCAGGAAAGAAAAACACAAAATAGAATCTCGCAACGGAAGGATAAAATATAATAATCAAATATACAGTTCATGAAGCTGTTTTTCAAAATATTTAATTATACTTACAATATATATCAGAGTTATACATACCATAGAATATCAATAATGCGGTGGAATACAATAGTGTAGTGGAATAATATAATAGGTAATAGAAATAAAACCTTCGTCTTCGTCCTCCAGAGCTAGAGTCTTCGAATCCGGAAATACTCAGGCAGACCTGAGCGAATTGAAAATACAAAACACTCGAGTCGGAACTAAAAGATCTTATATAAGTTAAATCAACAATAAATATGAGTGCAGTAACTTAACAGATGCTCAAGATTCACATCTCCTAAGGATCAGTTAAACTATTTACTATGTAGTAATATTTTTCTATTATAATAGTGTCTATTAGTAAAATAAACTTACTTTAAAATAGCGTTAAGGAGTTACCCAATATTCCCCTTAACACATAATATATTTCTATAGTCTACACAGTACCGTAATCTCCCCCGCACTGGGCGTCGTCAGAGGGCACTCCATAGGTATGGTACAAAACAAAATCGTATAAGGCGCGCTAGGGTAGGTGACACGGCACAACTAGGCAATGCCAGGGTAGATATACCAATTACGCTTACGGGTCAGTGGTAACGCATAGGCGCAGCTACCGCCCACCTCGAGCCACACCCCAAATCAAAGAAATCAAAAGTAGCCACCGAATAAATCCAAAGTCAGAGCGGAATATCGAAGGGATGTGTCTGATAAAAGGGGCTACCTTCTTAACCCGTCGATCGCTCCTGTTTTAGCCACCTTATGCGAACTCACGGGAGTGGGTTCCACGTATTTACCTCAAAGGAAACGTCGCCGCCATCCTACTTCATTCTAGAATCTCCACCGCGTACACGGTTGTTGAAGTGATTTTCGGAATTGGCAGAGAGTATGACAACTTTCGATCCCGGTCTCTTCAACAACCAAATGCTACTATAACACCGCAGACTTTTCAAAATAGTTTAAACTTTTAAAACCAAAATAAAATATCCATTTCAAAACCATATAAATACGATATCATTTCTATTTTAAAAACCCAAATCAGTTTTTGTTGAATATGCGCTTTGCGCTATATGATTTTTGTTTGATGATAATAAACATATATACATTCATTTAAATGTATTTGTTAATGTACTATTTTATTTTTCATAAAATAAATAAATATTTGCTGAATAAAATTAAATGACACAGAATTTGAATTCAAACAGAAATTTTATTCAAACAAATATTTATTACAATTTTGAATAGTACAATTTCAATCTCTCACTATACATATACATTTTTTGATTACAATCACATCACACTTCACATTTACAGTTGACCTCACTACATATCACTCACACTCGTATTTTTTGTCTTCAACTGCATTCTGGTTTGAATCCAGCATCTGAGTGATCTGCAAAAATATTCTCAAACGCAGTACAATTGAAAGAGAAATATTTTTAAAATTGAAAGAAACGATGATTTTGAAAACATTGTTTGCCTCAGTTATTTGGGTTGTTCGTCATCATTTTTGACTGTGCAATATCTGTGCATATCAGTATTTTTATCAGGGACAGGTAATTATAAGTGGATGCAGTACACACGTGTACATTCGTATACGTGTGCACTGCCTCGCCAACTCGTGTGCAAAAATCAAACAAAAGCACAGAAATCAAAAACAAGGTCAAACCCAAGATAGATTCAACTCAAGGCAGAATACAAGCTGCAGTATACCAAAGTGATACAGATACATGCAAATTCGACAAGCAACTGAAGGCAAAAGGTCCAAAGTATCACTTACAACATGTATGCAGCACAATGAACCAATGACAACAAACTACAAACTCAACAAGACATGTACACAAAGCATAGTGCACCGAAGGAGCAGCAACAATGAAACTGACTCGAAGCAGTGGTGAACAAATGTGCAAATGCTCAAGACCACCAGTACACAGTGATGACAATACAAGGAAATGAAGATTGCAGCAATATACAGATAAAAAAATTGACCAACTGCAACAATGCAAACAATAAACGGTGAAGAACATGGACTGCAACATTCAAGTGTATATTGAAAACAAGCTGCATGAATACAACATGAAGTACAACCACAAAGTTCACAAGTGCAGACACAAAAGAATATGGACTGCAACAAACATGAAAATGAACCAAAGTAGTACAGCAGCTCCATGACCAAGTGATACAACAGCTACTACCAGATAACTACAAGGCATGAAACCATACTTGACACAGTGGCAACACTAGAAGCACACGAGCTAATGAAGACTGCATGAATCAAGACCACACAGTGCATATATGTCAAACATGAATGCTACGACTTCAAATGAAGAACAACAAGCTACATGATGAACAAGTGCAAACTGAATGTAACAAGCATGAATAGAGTACAGTGTCACTCTCATGTATGCAACAGATAATGAAACAAGTTGCACCAGACCAAGTTCAAGTAAAAGGGCAACATACTAACTTAAACAACAACAATGAACCAGAGCCAAGAATATATGTACAGTATGGCAAATGCAGGTACAAACTATGGTGAATGCAGATACAACATGTCAAAGTAACATAAACAATGCAAACCAAAAATGATACCAGAGAAAGTGAATAGCATGCAAAAGTTATACAAACCCAAAACCAAGACAGGATGCATCATCCTCAAAAGCAGGTTCAAGTAAAAAGTTCAAGCATCAACCAGCACTGAGGATACACTACAATGGATGCAGAGGTGCAGAGGTGCAGACGACCGGTAGCCAACAACAAGCCTTGATGAAGCTACCTAACATGATTGCCAATAGTATACAAAAATGCAACAGGAACCGATCTTAAGAACTACAAAGACCATGTCAAACACAGTGACACCATTAAGCAATCAACAGTCGAAAATATGCGTGTGACAAAGTCAAATATCACAAATCACGAAATCAATTCAAAGCCGTGTGAATCAAGCTACTAGAAATACGAAATTGACAAAGTCCGATCAATCCTCAGCATCAAAGTGTAAACGAACGGCAAAGCAAGAATTTTTGAAGCAATCAGTCGAACGCAAAAATAAGAAATCAAATCCTATTAAAACCCTAATCATCATCGGCATTTATTTTATCGAGTTCAAGCATCAACCAGCAAAGCAAAAGGAGAAAAATACATACCGAAAAAGCAGAACGAACTCGATCCAAAATTGAAGAGCCGTAAGCAAATCGAAGAAATAAAGGATCATCAAAGCAATCACGACAACAACCATCTGAACGATCAACGAAGTCGGCGCCTTTAATTTTGCACAAACCCTAATTTGGAAATCAGGGACGAAGCCCTAAATTCAGAACTGAGAGGAACACAAGAGAAGAACGTTCGCCATTTTTCACAAGGAGATAAAGGAACGGGCTAACAGATAGTGAAGGGGGCCGGCCTTGCTTATTATTAAAAAAAAAAGGATTTAGTGTTTTAATTTTATAAGGGCTTTATTATATTAATTAGGGTTTAGGGTTATATTTCTATTTTTTTTTAATTATCGTTTTTATTTTTCGAATCAAAACTTAGTAAATCACCACCTAGGTTTAGGTAGTGTCAGATTGTCTATTTTGAATTAGTTCAGTGAGCAGGGTGTGCGAGTTTGCAAAGCTGTATAGGCGGGAGCAGAGTTTGCGAGTAAGCGAAGCTCTATAGGCGGGAGGCAAAGTTTGCGAGTAAGCGAACTCTATAGGCGGAGCAGGGTGTGCGAGTCTAGTAGAGTGTTTGTGAGCGTGGAGCAAATGTTTGCGAGCAGGGTGTGCGAGTCTAGTAGAGTGTTTGTGAGCGTGGAGCAAATGTCTGCGAGTCTAGTAGAGTGTTTGTAAGCGTGATACTGTTTAATTCTAATAGAAATCTGTGAATGCAGCAGTAGGCAGGGCTTGCCGAAGCTGGGTAAATTTTGTGTGTGATTTACTTTTCAGCATATTTATTTCTGCAATTTATTTCTATGTTTAAATCGAGAAAATTTGCAATAACCCTATTCACCCCCCCCCCCCCCCGCCTCTAGGGTTAATCTAGATCCTACAGTTTTTGATATCATTTTCAAATATATCCTTTTCTAAAACTATAATATTTCAAAGTTATGATATTTCGGAACCCACTTGAAATATCGCCTTTCAAAACGTAAAACTTTAAATTTCATAACTTTGAAACATACTACACCACTTAAATGGTTTAACTATTAAATTACTTTACAAAATAAAATACTTCTTTAATTTCACAAATAAATTACTAATATCGATTTGAACCTCCAAATAAACCATTTCTAATTTAATATTTTCAAAGCTTAAAATTCAATATTTCAAAACTAAATTTTAAAATTCATTTATATATATATATATACCAATTTCACTTTTTCTATTATTTAGTTTGAAATATGTACTTAATGATCTAGTATCCCTTTAATAAAACTCCAAATTTCAAAAATTGAATATTCCTCAATTCATTTAGACTTTATATTTTTACTTAAACCACCTTAACCCCGAATTTAGTTTTAAAACCATATTCCTTTAAAAATCTAAATTTCAATAAGTTCCCATGGATTTTTATTAAACAAAATTCATAATTAAATAAAATCTCAAGTCAATTTCAAAACTATTTTCTCATACTTGTTTATAAAATCAATATAAACTCTATATAAAAATAATATTTAAGTAGATACTTCCCATAATATAAGTTAATAAAATCAACTTTATTATTAAAATTATTTATACTTTAAACAATTTTGTACCTAGCTTAAAACCAAGAATTTTACTATATATCAAATACCTTTATCAAATATCTGAATCGATATCTCATAAAACCATATATATTTCTATACAAAACCATAGAAAACATTTCAAATATTTTTATATATAGACCGCGGTGTCTGTATATAATTTTCTACCCTATAGTCAAGTGATACGGATATTTATCATTTTAATCCGTAATTTAAAAATGAAAATTTGCGGTTAAATATCATTTCAAACCGCAATCCCAAATGAAATGAAATTGCATAATAACTTGCAGTTTATAACCATATAAAATACAGCATACATTCATCCAATATCAACCATCACCCATTTATCACAATCATCATCAAATTCAAAAAATAGCATCAACATAGAACGAATAATAAACAACAGGTATTAAATAGCAGTTTATATTCAATAATAAATTAAATAACTATTTGACTGGTAGTTAATATGCAATGAATAATTAATCAACAATTTAACTAGCAGTTTAAATGCAATGAATAAATTAAATAGCAATTTAATTTAAATAAATGAAATTAACTGAGATGATGATTAAAAATAGGCCAAACAAGCATAAATAAATTTTAAATCACATCATATATCAATTTAACAAACATAAGAAATCTTAGAAGTTGTGAGTGGGTTAAAACACTCACCTTTTCAATTTAAATCGAATTTAAATCCGATTTAAACCCAAAATTTGAACAGTCTCCAAATCCGTCCAAACTAGCGCCAAAAAGTCCGAAATTTTATTACGATCCTAACAAAAAAATCGCGTGTGAAATGGAGTTCGTATATGAAAGATAAGATAGTTAGAACAACTAAATTAAAATCTAAATAAAATTAAAATAAAATAACACGACAAAACCTAAACACTCGAACAGCCACGTGACCACGCGAAATTCATGCGCATGCCATCAGGGTTTCCAACCCTAGCCGAGCCGCCATCTATAAATTAATTGTCGTCGTTTCTCCAATGCTCGCGACTACCATCAAGCGACGCCACCATTTCTCCCTCTTCAGGCCGATCCATACGAACCCAACTCGGCCACCTACGGCTCTTGAAAACGCCCCCGCTACCGCCCATGAAAATCGCCAATTTCTGGCGATCGAGACCCCTATGACTCGAGTCGATCGTGCCGATGCTAACTGCAGGTCGCCCTCAACAGGCTGCCACTCCCCGATCGAGAAATCGTCGATGATCCGCCGTCCAATAGGACGCCCTAGCTACGAACGGCCGGAAGTAAATCGTAATTTCCTGGTCGAATGATCACTTCAAACGAGAAACAGAACACATGTCTGACTTGCGCTCTACGAGAGCTTCAACATATATTTTTTCTGAATTTTTCTGAGGAGTTTAAATTTTTAGCTTTGGATTGAAATTTTAATTGGATAGATTAGGGTTTATAGCCATTGAAAAAGTGGAGCATAGCAGGTTCTGTACGTATAGAAATGAGGAATAGGGGATGCTAGGGTTTATAATGGGGTTTATATAGGTAGGTCAGAAATTAGAATGGATGGATAAGGTTGGATATACGTGCTAACGCCAAAGTGGCCCAAAAAGCCCGTTTCGACTCCGGAACGAAATTAGGTCAACCCATATATCAAAATAGATATTCTAAAATATTTTAAACGCGATGGAACAAGTTTCAGGTTCAAATTGCATCGTATGAAGAAGTTATGTTAAAATCAATATTTTTAAATTGATTTTAATTGATTTCAGTTTCATTGATTTCAAGGCGTTTCACGTTCGTACGATCAAACAACAAGTCCGATCGTAACGAAACTTGAAATCCTACAATAATTCACTGTTACGGATCTGATTAAACTGGTTTCGTTGAAATCCGAATCAGTGGTCAAAATGGCTATTTTTCCACTAACTAATTAAATAAATAAATTAGCTAATTAAATCAACTTTTAAATTTCAATTCGAAAAATGACAAATTTCATCGCTTATGATTCCTCAATCATTTACAATGATTTAAACAAATGTAAATGTCAATTTATAGATGATTAGTTTATAAATTTCAATATTAACCCTAATATCATTAAATTCAAAATTTATAAATTTTATTTCCAAAAATTCTATTAGATTCACTTTTCATTCTATTATTCAATTCACTATTCTTAAATGGATAAAATTTGAAATTGAATTTGCTGATTTCAATCAATTAAAACTTTACCATCTGTTTCAATTAATTGGGTATGCTAAAATTTAGCTATTCAATCAATTTCAATTTATGGTACAATTATCATGGTTTATATCATATTGCATTAATATCCCTATTTTATCTTAATTTCAAATGATTGAATATTAAATTCCATTTACTGCAATAGATCCAACTTGTTAAAAATTTATTTCGATAAATCGTTTTAAATTTGCCTTCCACCTTTATACTCAACCAATTTTTAAAAATCTAATAACATAGTTAACGATTCATTACCTTAATATACCCAAATTTTCATCTTTATTTGTGTTATATTCAATTTATAATGTAATACTTTCTTAGTTATTACTTTACATACTTCCCGTATTAATTTCTCAATTAACATAATTTGAACATATTTCCCAATCCACTAATTACCACTTAAAATAAATTTACGCTTCTATTAATTTACATTCACATTTCCGTTACTATATTAATAATTATTAAAGTAACGTTTATTATCAATAACAACATTATAATTACTTAACATTTAAATGAACTTTATTTCCAATAAATTCATTGACCAATTAATTAGATAATTTATAATAGTTGTTATCCTACCCTTAAATTTATTTCCAAATAACGTACTACCTAATTTCCTTTAATTGCAATTTGATTTCCAAATTTTATGCAACATACTAAAGAAATAAAACATATATTAATTTATTCGTTTTAATTCAAATCTTTTTATTAAGTTCAGTACTACTTATAAACTTAGTTACCTTCTTTTTCCCATTCTAATAACTCCTAACCATTGTATTACATTTCACACAAATGTAACATTTATTACAATTTATCTCCAATTCCAATTAACCATCTAAATGAATAGGTAACCTACAATAAACATTATCGTTGCTCTTTAGTCACATAAGTAAGCCTCTATTACTTACAAATCAATGTTGGCATTTATTTCCATACTACTAATTGCATTCACTTATGTTCTATCCAAACATACATTTAGATTTTATTTCCATTAATTAATTCAATATTTACATCCACTTATTAACAATTTACTTCCATTTATACAGTTGCAATTCATTTTAGTTATTATTTGATTAATACTATTTCCAATTTTATTTCTTTCAGCATTAATTACACAATCATATTCAATTAACAAATTATAATGTTTTCCACTATTTCTTTATTTGGATTTCATTCCAATTGTCAAGAATTGATTTTATTTACCATTGCAACATTTAATTTCTAACATTCGCTCCAATATAAATTATAAGATTTTCATTTCTTTGTACATTTATTAAAAATCTTATTAAGTTAACTCATTTTAATCATCGAATGTTACTGGTCGTTATGGTCAGCCCAAAGGACAGTTAGTCCAGAAGACAGTTAGTTTAGAAAAAAGCAGTCACCTTTGATATGAACAATTAGTTCATTTATCAGCATAACGGACCTAGCCACTTTTTAAGGACAGTTAGTCAACACTTTTTACCTATTTTGGGCAGGTGGCCCATTATCTAGCATAAAAAGATATTAATATTTTGGTATAATCAGTTTTAGGAAAAATAGTCCATAAGAAAGTAGTTAGCTTAGAAATTAGGACAGATAGTCTAGTATAAAGCAGATAACTCTGATTTTAGATAGACGGTAAATTTTTTAGCATAATGGATATTGCCATATTATTATTATCAGTTGATTAACTAGTTTGGTTGTAGGAAAGGATTTGCAAAATATACGTCTTGAAAAGACATATTAGTGATGGGAAACCCATTCCGCTAATCGGCGTGGTCTCACTATATACCAGTAAATAGAGATGTAACGGAAATTATTTATACCAGGCTTTAGGTCTAACTCTAAGTTTTTGTTTCCCCTTAAACTCTTGGGTGCTAAAACATTGATTTGAGTAGGCTAAGGGTTTTGTTTTTTCGGTTTTAGCAGATTTTGGCGAGTAAAGCATCCGAAGACGAGTAGATGGCTGACGGATAGCTAATTTAGGAATTCTATTTTAAAATTATTCCATAGTGTATTAAGACAATTATGTCTATATTTTTTTGATCATCCAAGGGGGCATCTTCATATGTCACTCTTGGCTTACTGTTGTAAATTATATTTGATCAAAGTTTGGGATACTTTTGGTGATTTTTGTAGCTTGGATATGGTATTAAAATTATTGTTTTTGGAAATTTGTGATTTTGTTCATATTCAAGTGCTTCTAATATTATGGATACCATTAGCGCTACCGTATTTCATCACCAAAAGTTAATACTATGGATGACTGCAACATCCATAGTGCTTAGCTTTTGGCCTCCAAACACGGGATGTTACAAATGAAGTCACCCAATGCCTACACATTTATTGCTTTCCTTCGGTGGTATGCAATATTATATTGACTCAACTCTATGTTCCACTTGAGTAGGTTCCCAAAAGTTTTGGGTCGGTATAAAAATTGCTTCAGAGTTTGGTCGATCAAGACTTTAATTGGGTGAGCATAGAAGCATGGTCATAATTTCTGGGATGTGATCAAGAGGCAATATGCTAGCTTTTCTAGTTTTGGTAATTCTTTTGTGCTACGACCTTTCCATTCAAGCTTTGAAGTTCTCTCTTGTTTCTAGGAGCTTGGACTTCTGTAGCGCTTTGATTTGCTCTAGATTCGCTTCGATGCCCCAGGCACTTACGATGAATCCAAAGAATTTTTCTGAGGCTACTCTGAAGTGGCACTTGAGCGGGATAAGTTTCATTCCATATTTCAGAGTATTTCAAACATTTCAGCGAGGTTATCAAGATGATTAGCAGCTACTCCGGATTTGATTAACATATTGTCCACATAAACTTCCGTGGTCTTCCCTATCCGACGTTTGAACACGGTATTCATCGGCCTTTGGTGTGTTGCCTATGCATTTTTCAAACCGTAAGGTTTCACAAGGTAGCAGTACAGTACCAAATTGGTGATGAAGCTGGTGTTCTCTTGGTCCGGTTCGTGCATTAGGATCATGTTATAGCCCGAGTATGCATCCATAAAAGATAACAGTTCAGGTCTCGTTGTTCCATCCACTAGTTGATCAATTCTAGGGAGTGGGAAGCTATCCTTCGGACAGGCTTTGTTGAGATTCGAAAAATCAATATAGGTTCACAAATTTCCATTAGATTTCTTTACTATGACTGGATTCGGTACCCATTCATAGTAAGTTGCGTCTCGGTTGAAGCCGTTGGCCATCAATTTATCAACTTCTTCCCTCAGAGCCTTGCACCGTTCGGGGCCTAAGCTGCGCTTTTTCTGCTTTACTAGTGTAAATTTGGAGTCGATATTGAGCGGGTGACAGGCAATTTCAGGTGACACCCCACACATATCAGAGTGCATCCAAGCAAATACATCTGAATTGGCGTAGAAGAATTTGGTTAGTTCCGACCGCATCTTGTTTCCAAGATGCAACCCAATTCTCAGGACCTACGTCGGGTCATCTATACAGACTGGGATAGACATCGTCAGATTTATCGGTGTTGCCCGATCCTCCCTCGAGCTCTTCTTCCTAGAGTCTAAAGCCCTATCGAATCAGCTATGGTCCCCAAGCCAAGGGCGATTTTGTAGTTGCTATTCATAGGGTTCACGGATGTGGAGGGCTTTCCTCGTATCCTTTCTCTTTTCCTTTCTTCTTGACTCGCCCAATTCTGCAATATAACATTCTCGCGCAACGCTTTGATCTCCTTTTACAATTTTGACTCTGTGCTTGGTAGCTAACTTCATTGTAAGGCACCATTGGGCCAGTGCTATCTAGAAATCAGCTAGCACGAGCCGTCCAAAGAATGCATCCTATGCTGACATTTCATCAACGATCACAAAAGACTAAATGACAGTGACTCATCGCTCACCGTCTCCAAATTCTACAGGTAGGTCAATTGTTCCCACCGGCTGTTTGGGTTCTCCAGTAAACCCATGAACCTTTGTTTGGCACATAGATATCCTTTTTATGCCAATCTTCATCTGATAGAAAGTACGTTTGAAAAGTATTTTAACTGAGCTTCCACTATCAACCAACACTTGTCGGACTACGGCGCTCCGGATTCCTATTGTCACCACCGTTGAGTCAAGAGTTGGAGCTTCAATTCCTTCAGTGTCCTTATTGCATAACACTATGTCATTACTCAGGACCTTTTGCTGCTTCAACGGAGTTTCATTATCCATTTCTAAACACGATTCCTTCGGGGCATGCTTTAATTAATTTGCATATCGCTCCATTTCTCCATAACTTCTTTGTGCAGGATGTGGTCCCCCGGATATTGTTCCGATAATAAGCCTCTAGTTAGTTTGTTTTGATCCTTCTTCGCTAGTTCCAGCCTGATTTTTTTGCTCTCTATGAGACTGAGGGAGCATATCTTGGATGGGTTTTCGTGGCCTTTTCACATATTACTGAAGTTTGTTGTCTCGGATCAATCCTTCAATGAGGTCCTTAACGTGGCAGCATTCGTTTGTATTATGATCGAGCATCTCATGGAAGCGGCAGAATATCCCTGAGCTCTTCTACTTTTCTGTTGCCTCCTTTTTGAGGGGATTCCAATACTTTTCAGTTTCTTGTGTTGCGAGATAAATATTCTCTTGAGTGTTATTCGGGGGATATATTCTCCTTTTCTAAACACTCTAAATCTTTTGTTGCTACCACCACTATTTCTCTTGTTAGATTTCTAGTTTCTTCTCTTTTGGTTCCCACTCTTCCCTGCGACTCCCTGATTATTTCCAATATCGTGTGCGCTTTACTTTGTCGTTGTGCCATTTTGTTCGGTGTTCATCTGTTGTGTTCCAGTAGCCTTTCTTTCCAGCTCCTACGCTTCTTCAAATCTCAAGTACTTGCTCGCTTTGCGATTGAAGTCTTTCCTATTGGTGGCTTGCTTCATCTTTATCCATTTTCCGAACTCTGTTTCTGGATAGATAGCGTGGATAATGCTATAAAATCCATGTCCTTCTTGGTGTTGCTCACTTTTGCCACCGCAGTGTTAAACTACTCATGAATGATCTCAATGATTCGTTGTGCCCTTGAACTAGTCTGGATAGGGACCTGACGTCCTTTGGTTGCGCGGTATGGAGCTTGAACTGGTCAAGGAATTTCATTGCAAGTTGGTCAAAGGTATAAATTGATCTTGGGGGAAGTCTGGTGAACCACATAGATGCAACTCCATCTAGAATGATGGGAAAACACCGGCAGTGAACGGCTTCTGGAGCATTGGCTCCGTCCATGTATTACCAGCTATACTTGTACAAATAGGGTTTTGGGTCCTTCGTTCCATCATAGGAGGAAATAGTTGGCATAGTAAATTTATCAAGGTACCTTTCATTCAAGATCTCATCGGTAAAAGGGGTCCGGCTTGGGGCAGATCCCCACTCATTATCCATTCAGCTTTTACTTTCGTTCATCAGCCATTTGACCATGTATGCTATATATACCTCTAATGTCTGGTAGTCTTGGGGGCGGCAATCAGTCGGTGCACCAAGTGTTTGGCTCTACAAACGGTCTTGGTGCATGAGGTGACGCCTAGGCCCTCCTGTCTTTAGGAAAGCCACTCCCGCAGGACCCCGTTGGCTTGCATTTAGCCTAACTAGAACGGTATGTAAGTTTCTTGCATTATCAAATGCGTCGACATCTTCTTCCACTTGATTACCATGTCTTCATCATCCAAATCGGAGAGGTTCACTGCTATGTTCTCCTAGGGATTTTGGCCCCTTGATTCAAATTCAAATTTGGTTGCTTGGCGCCAGGTGGGGTGTTCTCATTTTCCTCCAGGTTACACCGTGATGTTCCTCTCCTTAGTGATTGCTTTCCGTTTCTTCTATGCAGGCCGGAAACAGAAGAATTTTCTTATTTTATAACAGTTATTGGTTCAGGCATAACCCTTGGAGCGGGGTTTGATTGTAGGGTTAGCAAATGGTTCAGCTTATCCATTAGAGCCTTTTAACTATTCTCCATTATCTAGTTGATCCCTTAAGCCATCTTATTAAGCTCGTCCCTGGTGACAACTACATGCTGACTAAAGGACCTGATGCTTGATTTCCTAAGCTTGCACAATTTACTTCAGCTTGTTGGAGACTAGCACCTTCTGCAGCTATTGTTGCCCCTATGGATCTCCCAGAGACAGTTCTTTTTCTTCCAGGAGCCATCGACTTTAAAACAGAGAGTTCTTTAAGCAAAGACCGGGGATCTAATTTCTGGACCTATAAGATCCAAAGTTACATAGATAGAACTAGATCTTGAGTTGGGTTCTCAACGAAAGTACCAAAATATTGACCTAAAAAATGGACCAACACCCTGGTTTGAGTTTGAAAGCACCAACCCGGTTCTGACAAAGCAATACCATTATTAACATGTATAGAAATAGAATAGTAAGAGAAAGAAGGCAGATAATATTTTATAGTGGTTCGGCTGTTAATGAAGCCTACGACCACTTTATAGCTTTACTATAGACTGATTACTATTACAAGAGTTGTTTGATTACAAGACTTCGATCGTTTCCTAGCTAGATTGAATCTACAAAGTAGAAATCCACTGGATAATCACAGTGTATTCCTTTGGAGAATGTTGTAAGGGAGGTAGAGAGTGAAAAATATTTCCAGCAGAGCTTTAGCAACCTGTCCATAGAAGATCCCATTTATGTTGTAGGTGGGATCATATTTATAGAGATTGGAGAGCTTCTAGGCTAGGTCTGTCATCATCAATTCGCTGGTAGGTAACAGGTGACCTAAGTGGGTCTTTGGCTCACAAAATAAGCAAAAACAATGGCTTGCTGGCGACCAATTGCCTATGGGTTGCTAGCGACCCACGGACTTGGTTCATTTTGCAAGCCAACGTGCTACCATTTTTGGTAGTGTTCACTAGCTAATTTGTTTGAAGGTTCGAGAAGTGGCATAAGTCACTGATAACCAACCATTTAGGATTCTTTCGGAGTCTGGAGTCACTAGTTTCTCACTCTCAGCTGCTAATCGAGCTACAAAGGGATGTGGATCTCTTAGCATCGTCGATCCCAGTTGCTTTCTTAACCATGTAGCTTGGCCATGATCAATGCCTTGTCTTAGCCTTTCCGGTTAAGTCTTGAACTATCTTGTCTACACAAGGTTGTTCTGTTTTCCATTAATTCCTGCTGGGTTGAAAACCAAGATAACAATTTCAACCCTTTCAAAACCATCAGAAATTAGTACTTTCAACTCCTTCGAAACCATCAGAATACAGTACCTATCGACTTCTTCATAGCCATCAGAAAATATTACCTTTCGACTCCTTCAAAACCAGTAGAAAATAGTACCTTTCAATTCCTTTGAAACCATTTTAAACACCTTTCGAAAGCATTAAACTGTCAGAAACATAAACCTTTCGAAAGCACTTTGGGTTTAATTAAAACATGTCGAAAAATCTCTTTGAAAACCATATAGGTTATCTCTTTTGAAACCTTTGGGTTATACTTCAAACGGAATAAAAAATTTAAAAATGCCTAAGTCGAAACCCTCCTTTCGAAACCTTTTTCGTAAGCAAGAAGCAATGGTGTCGAAACCATCCCTTCAAAAGAATAGGAGAAGTGACTGATTTTAAAAGACATGTATACATTTCGAAACCATTGACTTCGAAAGGTAGTAAGGTGGCAGCTAGTGGTTTCGACCCCTTCGAAAGCATTAAACCTTTATTTTAAATATTTGGCCCAGTCGAAAGCTACTGAATCGAAACCATCTCTTTCGAAAGCGAAGTAGGAATTACCTTTGATTTATAAAAAAACATACTCCAACCTCTTCGGAACCTAAGGTTTCGACCTAGCGCCCCTTTATATTTTTCCAAACCGCTATGTACTAAGTAGCATGATACCATGCATATTGTTTTCAAAACCAATGATGCTAAAAGGTCTGGGTTAGAATCCCTTGTAAAGAAAGTGGCGGAACATGCTAAAAGAATGATTTTCTTGTTTTTAACTTAGAAGACAAAACTTTTCAACTAACTTGCCTTTATTTGTCAAATTCGTATTGGTTACTAAATAATTTTCAGAAAAGTGCTGCCAATAATTTCAGAAATAAATAGTGATTTTGTTTTATAAAATTCCCCTTCTCCTTAATAAAATATATAAAACATTTGAGTCTCATACCCCAAATAATTTTATATATTCATCAAAAAAACTTAGGAAAAATCTGGAAAAAATCCAAAATATCGGTCTTAATATGTTTTCCAACATATACAAATTTCAAACCCAAATAATTATTTATTTAACTGTAAATAATTTATAACCGAATAAATCATTTTCTTTACTAGAAATTTAATATAAAATTCACATTAATTCAGAAAATTATGAAAATTGAAACCCGTCTCTAAAATAACATTTTTGACCTACATTTAAATTTTCAAGAAATGTGAATGTCATTTAATAGATTTTTCATATCAAACATATCATAAAAACTAATATGAACATATATATATACACACATATGTATGCATATATCTCATCAACAAGTATATGTAAACATTTTATCATCCAAAACATGGAATAAACATGCAAAATCCTTTCAGATCTAACATCAAACGAAAAATATAACAAAATGGGATGTAGTAATCATTCACCTTAGCTTTGAGATTAAAGGATGTGAGCTTTGATGTTGAATAAGTTAATTTACTTCTTCTTTCTGAAAATCTTAGCTTTATTTTCCTTGAGATTGAAAATGGTGGCAGGCCTTAAAATGTTTTTGTTTGAGATAATGAAATGAACATGTATTATCAATTTCTAAGGGTTTAGGGTATAACTCCCTCATATTTTCCATTTTTCCTTCCTTATTTCTTAACATATTTACTTATGTTATCTAACTTTGATTTATAACATGGCACGGCTAACCTTAGTTAAATCAAGTCTCAACGTATTAATCTTCATATTATTTTATTTAATTTAACTAAAAAATACTCTAATTAATGCTATAAAAATATGGGGTGTTACAGACTCCCCTCCTTAAAGAATTGCGTCCTCAAAATTACGATAATGTACACAATCAAGCTAAAAGGTAAAACATATTATCAAAAAAATCGGGATAAGTGTCTCTAACCCTGCTCTTAGTCTTCCAAGTACAGTCTCTATCATCATCACTCCACTGGACTTTTACCACTCTGGCTATATTGTTCCTTAGCTCTTCTCATCTCTCGCAACTATTCGAATCGGCTTTCAAACTATAGTCAAATCCGGCTCTACTACTAAACCTTCTAACATTGTTAGTGCTGTAGTAATCTACGGGTCTTTGTCACATTTTCTAAGATAAGAAACATAGAAAACATCATGGACTCCAGCCAAACTATCAGATAACTCCACTTTATAAGCGAGTTTTCTAATCCTCTAAACAATACGGAAAGGTCCAATGAAT
This sequence comes from Allium cepa, assembly GCA_030765085.1. Classification (NCBI taxonomy): domain Eukaryota; kingdom Viridiplantae; phylum Streptophyta; class Magnoliopsida; order Asparagales; family Amaryllidaceae; genus Allium; species Allium cepa. The sequence goes on from CM060938.1 coordinate 685,854,579, forward strand.
CTAGGTGCTAACTTTCCTGATTTCCTGAACTTAATCACACACTTCATCGGTGAAACCTTGATAAATACATAATCTTTACAAAGAATTGCAAGTCTTTTCTTCTTCTATTATCATAACTTTTTGGCCTAGGTCGAGCTTCCTTCGTCCTAGCTCGGATAAACTCAATCTTCTTTGCAGCTTCTTTCACTAAATTCAGACCAAGAACCAATCTATCCCGGTCTTTAACCAACATAAGGGAGATTTGCATGGTCTACCATACAAATCTTCAAAGGGTGTCATCCTAATACTAGTCTAATAATTATTGTTATAAGAGAACTCGACTAAATGAAGACAGTCTTCCCATGATCCCTCGAAATCCAATACACAAGCTCTTAACATATCCTCTAAGACTTTGTTAACTCTTTCAGTTTTCCCATCAGTCTGTGGATGGTAAGCGGTACTCATGTTGAGCCTGGTTCCTAAAATTTCATGTAGACTCTTCTAGAACTCAATAGTAAAAATAGAATCTCTATCACTGACAGTACTATTAGGAATTCCATGCATCCTAACCACATTCTTTATAAATAACTTCGCCAAAATAGGTGCTGTCCTAGTTGAATTTACCGGAATGAAATGGACACTCTTTGCCAATCTATACACTATGACCCACAAGCTTTCATTTCCTCTGCTAGATCTTGGAAACCCTCAATAAAATCCAAAAGGATAGAATCCTATTTCCATATCGGTACATACAACGGTTGAAGCACTCCACTTGGCCTCTGGTGTTTAGCATCTGTCTGTTGGCAATTCAAGCACTGCTTAACACATGAACCAGTGCCCCGTTTCATACTTTCCCAGAAGAAACTTCTCTTCATGTCTTAATACATCTTTGTTCATCGTGGATGGATAGTTAACTTTGAACGATGGCATTCCTCTAGAACTTCCTTCCTTATGTCTCCTATATTCGGAGAACACAACCTTCCTTTCTTCCTCTAACCATCCACTCTTATCGAGATTGAAATCCTTTAAGCCACTGCTCTCCTTTCCTTCCCTTAACTTTCTGATCCATTCTGCCAAAACTGGATCCTCCTTCTATTTAGAAGCTATCATCACAATCATTACCGATCGATCTTCTAAACAAGACAGTACAACACTTCCTACACTAGGACCTAACTCCAATCTATACTGCACTTTACAAGCTGATAATGCTTCCAAGTCTTTCAACTCAACCATCATTTCGAATACTGCATTCTGATGTTTCCTACTAAGTGCATCTGTTACCTTGTTTCCTTTTCAGGTGTGTCCTCAATTCCAAAATCATAAGCAGCAATAAACTCCAACCATCTCTGATGTCTTATATTCGGCTCCTTTTGTGAGAACATGTACTTTAATGACTTATAATTGTATCATGCCCAAATGACTCCCTTAAAAAATAATGCCTCTACACCTTCAAAGCAAATATTACCGCATCTAACTCCAAATCATGCATTCGATACCTAACTTCATGCGGTCTGAGCTATCTAGATGCACAAGCAATTACATACCTCTTTGCATCAACACAGCTTCCATTCCAGTTCCACACGGATCTATATAAACAACTAAATCCCGATTCCCCTCCGGAACCACCAACACCGGTGCATGGTTCAACAAGTGTTTTAAGCTCTAGAATGCTTCCTCACACTTATCGGTCCACCAAAACTTCAATCTTTTTGCGTAAGCTTAGTCGTCGATGCAGTCGCCTAGGAAAAATCTTTTATGAACCTTCAGTAATATCTGGCGTCAATCGATGAAAATTCATTCTCTCGGATACCGTCTCAAGTCTTTTTCAATTATTTACCACTTCAATCTTAGTCGGATCAACAGACAACCCTTTCTTTAAGACTACTTGGCCATGAAACTTCGCTTCCTTCTTCTAGAAATAGCACTTAGAAAACTTTGCCTTCAACAGATGCTCCCTTACGTCTTAAGCACAACTCTAAGATGAACTTCATGCTCCTTCTCATCCTTATAGTATATCAGAATATCATTTATGATGTTAACCATAAAATATCCTTGATGGTACAAGTATGAGAGAAAAATGATCAAATTGGAGTTTTGATGAAGTGATAATCCAAGTCATCATGAAAGACTTAAAAAGGATGTTCAAAAAGTCCAATTACTTATACAGAGTAAAGCCTCCGACTCAAATGAAAATAAACAAAGCCTACCACCACGGTTAACCATTCGACGTAGAGGAGATAGTAATGATGACTTCAAAGCCCCTTTCAAAAGCAATCAATAGCGTTTCTTTCAATTACACAACAAACCTTTCAAAGTCAAAGGTTTCGCTCCAAAGTAACCTTTAGGAAAGCCTAGTAAGCCTTTTGAAATAGTTAAGACACTTTCAGGATACCTTCAATAGCTTTGAAAGGTGCCGTGAAAAAAGTAACACTCGAAACTCAGCAAAGAATGAAAAGCAGCTCTCGATAGCGTTCCAGTAAAGACAAACCTTCCATTAAAGTCGAGAGACTAACGAAAGATGTAAAGGGAAAACCTTCCGATGAAGTCAAAAGGTTAATGGAAGCATAAGAGTGGCAAACCTTTCGACACAGTCGAAAGGTTCATGACCTTTCGATGAAGTCAAAAGCACGAAGCCAGAAGGTGGGCCGCTTGCATCTATAAATAAGATCCAAGGGGTCCGGTTTTGGGTGTCGAATTCTGGAGACTGAACCCATTTTCTTTTCTCTACTTTCATGGTCATAATTGTACATAGAAAAGCATACATCAAATTTTGGAGAGAGTTTAATTTCTTGTAACTCATTTTGAATATGAATAAAATGGAGATGGCTTATTCGTGATGGATATCGGCAATGAGGGGAATCATTAAGGTCAATATCTAGACTAATGATCAACTGCACATGATATCAGCCTTATTCTCATAATCTCTTTCAATCTGTGCTATATGATATTCCTTATCGAAGCACGTCATTATTGAAATCCATTACTAATATAAAGTAATGATGACATGTTAAGTATATGGTTATAGGGGTAACTAAACCGATCTTATATAGGAAAGGGAAAGGGTTTAAAGATATAAACTAAGGTTGCTTTGAAAGGAAGGAAAACCCTTTGACTAGGTCAAAAGGTTTACTTTATAATGAAGTCCTAGGTTATATATCTTAAAACCGCTCATGGTCGATATAATTCAAAAGGAATCTACTTCTTTAAGTATAAATAAATCCTTTGAATTGGTTCCATAGAAGGAAAATGGACATCAGTGGAGCTAAAAGCAATTAAGATTGGCAATTAGATATGCATCTCCATGTAATAATGTCGAGAGGTTTCATTCATTAACCTTTCGACACAATTAAGAAGGAACCGGTAGACGTTAACCATAACTTCTTTCGAATCCAATTGGAGATGGAATTCATCAAATTACTGATTTCTGAAAGCTAAAGTATCAAGAGCTACTTAAACCTAATCGAAAGGTTGGAGAAATCTTGTCATACCTTCCAACAAATCGAAAAATCTGACAACTTACACATATTCCATCCTAGTCGAAAGGTTGGAGAGGTCCTGTTAACAACCTTTCGAAAAAATTGAATGGTTGGACTAATTCCTTCCACCCCAACTTAGACGTAAGGTTGGGATCGTCATGCCTATAACCTTCCGAAAAGGTCGAAAGGTTTAACAATCTAATATATTTTCAACCTAGCGAAGTGTTTTTGTAGCTTCATTAACCTTTCGACAAGGTCGAAAGGTATGATAACTCATCATTCTTTTCTCCCATATTAATTTGATTAAAGCGATTTGTTCAAAGATACTCTTTCAGAAGTGAGATTTATCCTATCAACATAATTATGTCCAAGTAAGATTATCTTATCAAAGCATTGGGGATGTTGACAAGTTTTCTTGTTAACATTTTGGACGCTAGAAGGAGGGCTTGAACCTCCGACCTTGTGGTTATATATAGACTAATCATGGTACATTTCTCTTGCCTAGCAAAAATGAGATCAAAAAGTCTAAGTGGACTCGATGAGGGAGTGGTACACACTTCTGACCTAGAGGAGAATGTTGCTCTAACTTTCAACCCAGAAAGGGTCATCACAGGACAAACATCATCACCTACACAGCTAGGTGAGAATACAGAGAAAATCAAATGCTTGGAATAGCAATTACAAGAAATGCAAGATATGTTAAAGATGGCTTTATCTCAAAGATCACCAAAACTCCAAGGCAAAGTCAGGGAGAGGAAGTTGTTTCCTCCTGGAAGAAATTTGAAAACCATTTCCAAGTAAAGCAAGGATAAGACTGATTTGACCTCCTCGAAAAAAAAGGAGCTTCCACCAGCAAAATCTAATCATCAAGCAAGAATTTGGACAAGTCATTAAAGCAATCAAGTAGCTCAACTTCTAATGAATATCAGCCAAATCAAAAAAATTATGGTAATGTTGAAGCTTTCTTTAAAGATGCTGCTGAGAAGGCAGTCAAAGATGCCATGGATTCAAAAGGCAAAAGAACCATGGATGCAAATGTAAATGACAACGAAAGGATGCCGCCATTTACTGAGGAGATGATGGCAATAGTAATTCCTTCTTATGTCAAGACCGCATCTATGATATACGGGTCCTGATGACCACCTTATGGCTTTTGACAGCCAAATGGATATGTACAATGCTTCTAGGGCAGCCAGGTGTCGACTGTTCACTGTTACTCTCCATGGGGCGGCAGCCAGGTGGTATAAAAATTATAGAGAGAAAACTATCTACCCTTGGAAATAGTTTTCTTATGAATTCTCGGAATAATTTTGTATCTGCAAAGATCCAACCATTGATTACATAGTCTTGGCCAATATAAAACAAAGGCTGGGTGAATCTTTAGGAGGCTATTTGAGGATATTCAATGTAGAAGGTCTGAAGGATAAGGACATGATGGACCGAGACAAATTCATAGCCATCCATTCTAGTTTGATCGAGAACACTACTTTTTGGAAGTAGCTATTAATCAATGGCTGCAAGGATCTCTAAGACTTCCACTTTCAAGTAGATAAATTCATCGTATGAATGAGCTTTATTATTCAAAGAGAAAGACTCTTCCCACAAAGGAAGGAGGAAAATTTGGCTTTGATCGCACCCACAAATGCGTTTGGTGGGAGGAACCAATCGCTAATGCAGGCGCTTTAAACAGGCCATTATCTTACATATATGCCATAGCAAAGGAAAGAATCAACTTCTTGACCAATTACAAAGCTAATAGTAATCCGGAGCAGAAAAAGGGAGGAGATTATTGTGCTTATGATAAAGCAAATGGCCATAAAACAGATGAGTGTCGAGTGCTGGCCAGCATAATTCAGAAGCTGATCCGAGAAGGCTATTTCAACAAATTTATCCAAGATCGGCACAAAGCTCAAAGTGCCAATAGTGCTCCCCAGAAGCGTCCAGGTAACGCTATGAATGTTCTATAAGAAGAAGATCTCCTTAGCTTAAGCCCACAAGTTAACAGAATCGATGTGATCCACGATGATCCACATCCGGTAGGAAATACTAAAGGAGCTCGAAATAGATATATCAAGAAAGCTAAGGAAGGAAAATTTTCTCTTCAAGAAGAGCCTCCAACAAAGAGCCCTCAGCTCAATATTCAGATGCCAAATTTGGTGATTACTCCGCAGGAGATGTGCAAGGGAGTCCATCATCCACATAACGACCTCCTTTTGATCACTGCACAAAGCAAACTTTCAATTGTTTCCAAAATTCTGGTCGATACAGGGAGTGCAGGCAATGTTATCTTTAAGCATGCTTTTGATCAAATGAATATTCCAAAGAACAAGATAGAGATTTTCCGAACCGATATTTGGGTTCAAAAATAAGGGATCAACTCCAGTTGGGCAAAAAAAGCTTCTAGTACAAATGGGGGTGCCTCCTACAGGCTGAATATTTTAAACCATTTTTGTGATAATTGATCATCCTTCCTACTACAATGGTTTCTTTGGCAGGCCGGCCCTGGATGAAATTGATGCTTACGTCTCGCTAAAATACCTCATGGTGAAGTTCTTGACAAGGCGAGGCTGGGTGACTGTGCGAGGAGAACAATTCAGCTCCCGTGAGATGTATTTTGCCACCCTTGATTAGTATAAAAGTGAGTGTTCTACCTATTTTGATTCTTCTATTAATTTACAGCCTTTGGATGATGGATCTTTACATCCAATATTCGAAGCAAGGATTAATGATATAAAATAATATAATAACCGTATATATCTGCAGCAAACAAGAGAAAGAGGGTTGATACTAATTCGGCAGAAGAAGGTCCAATAGTAATAGAGTTTGATTTTCGGGGCGAGATAAAAAGAATAAGGCCCATAGAGGACCTTGAGGAAACCCACATAGATTCCGAGGATGTTTCTAAAGTGGTCAAAGTGGGAAAAGATCTTGATATCGAGTTAAATAAAGATCTGGTTCAGTTTCACAAAAACAACAAGGATGTGTTTGCTTGGTCACATTCCAATATGTTGGGAATTGACCCGACTGTTATGTGTCACTCCCTTAACATCAACCCAGGGAGCAACTCCTGTAAGACAAAGAAAGAGGCAATTGGATAAAGTTCGAACGGATGCTCTGAAAGAGAAATTTGATAGACTCCTTGAAAATGGATTAATCTGAGAAGTATATTACCCCTAATGGCTAGCGAACCCAGTTCTAGTGAAAAATTCAAATGGATAGTGGATAACATATGTTGATTACAAAGATATGAATAAAGCATGTCCGAAAGACTATTTCCCGTTGCTACAAATAGATCGGTTGTTAGATGCGACGAGTGGACACAAGTTGTTATCTCTTATGAATGCTTATTCATAGTACAATCAGATACCGATGTTCAAGCCACATGAAGACCACACCAGTATCATAACAAAGTGAGGAATTTATTGTTACAGAGCCATGCTATTTGGTCTGAAGAATACACGGGCTACTTATCGGAGATTGGTTAATTGAATGTTTTTTTTATAAAAATGGTAGTGGATATACCAAGCCATATTTACTACTATAGTAATAAAAGTACCAATAACACAAAACCAGACAGACCATACAAACCATACTACTTACAAAACAGATAACAGCACAAACACAAATATTCAGCATGCATTCAACAGCAGAACCAAAAAACCATATATACAATCACACGCAAGTAATCAAAAAACAAAAAGAAGACACTCCTAACCACTGAACATCAACACTTCCTTAAACATCCTTCCTTCTCTCGCACTCCCTGCTAGTTATAGAACCTTCAATGTAATCAAAAGCTTTTTTTTTTCGATTCCTACTCAAATATAAACAAACTTTAGAACTTGAAAAAGAATATTATTAGAACTGTTTGCAATGCCAAACATCTTTTGTTTCGCTCGTTCCCTAAAATACAGCAAAAGGCAATATTGGTTATGAAGAATTTGTATTTTGAGTCATCATTTCTATCAACTTTCTCAAAAATAAAACTGATCTCTAATATGATCTTTCCATACAAGATCATTATGCATATGCACCAGACATTTAGTCCATATATAAAAAGCTACATCACAATAACAAATGAGATGAACATAGTTTTCAACATTTTCGCCACAAACAAACATTTCTCCAACACCATCGGTCCTTTCTTCTTCATCATATCCGTTGTATTAAGCTTACCATAAATAATAGACCACATGAAAATCTTCGCTTTTATTGGCACATTCTTAACTTTCCACATATTTTTGTAACCAACAAATTTTCTGCCTGAGAAATTAACAAACTGATACATATTTCTTACTTTATACTCCTTCTCATTATCAGACTGCCATAAAAGCTTATCACTGCCATCTTTTAAACAATACTCATCCATAAGTTGAATAAGATTTATAAGTTGAAAAAGAGCTCATCCTTCTATTATTGGATTAAAAGACAATTTCCATCTGAAACCATTAGCATTCCAATTATACATTTAGCAACAGAGCTATATTTATCCACAGCTAATTCATACAGAGCATCAAATTCAACTGCTAGGGATGTGCACGTAAATGTGCATATATATACACATCCATATTTTATCTCTTTTTAATTAAATAAATATCATATTTGGGCATTTTAACATGTTTAAAACCAAAATTCAATTGTTTTCAAATCATCTTATATTCATCTTCATTCAGGGGCAAAATGGTCATTTTGTGCATGTGTCAATTTAAGAATTTTTACTTGGACATTTTTTATGATTTTATAGAAAAAATTTATGCATATGGAAGAGAGATTTATGAAGATATATGCATGCACAAATGAATACAAAGCAAAGAAGAAGGAAATAATTCAAGTCCAAGATCATGGACGACCACACCCACTTGCCTAAATCTACAATTAGAAGCTAATGGATAACTAAGTGGAGGTTAAAGCTTCATACACATTTAATGAGGGATTAATTAGTGGCTAATGGTTACTTGGTGGCCACTCTTCCTAAAGGGCATTTTGGTAAGCTCCTTAAATATTGAGTTATGGTTTATGCATGTATAAATAGCCCACTTATGTACATGTAAATATATTCTACTCTCTCATATATTTGCTTAGGAAATTAGCAAGTTGTAAACAAAAATCGAAGTGAAATAAAAATGGCTTCCAAGCCTCTTTCTCTCTTCTTCTCTACATGCTTTTCTTTGTTTTATTGTAATTTTTATTTCTATGTTCTCTTTCTTTTTATGTTCATAGCTTAGATTTACCTTAATGTAATTAGTTTGATGTTATCTCATGCAAGTAGCTAAGCCCGTTTCCTTTGTTAAATTTCTAGTTCTCTTTTCTTTCCAATGTTGAAACTTACATGTGTTGATTTGATAACACAAATGATAGCTAAACCGCTTCAATTTAGGGGTAATGAAGCTCTCAAATATTGTGTAATTTCAACATTTTTATGATTTATGGTCTCTTTAGTTTGTGCTTCATGAAATTGAATTTTGATGTAAGTTTATACAAGTGGGTTTGATAGCTTATATTGCTTATGCAAATAAGCTATTCTTATTCAACATAAATACAATTTACATCATCATTTGCTAATTAATTTTTGATTTTGAAATGAAAGTAAAAATGAAATTTGATGATCTATATTACTAGTTGCAATAGTAAATAGATCATACTTAAAATAGCTTTTGCTTTCGCTTCATTTTCATGAGGATTGATAAGTGGTTTATTTGTTGTAGTATAGTTTGATGGTTTGAGTGATGTTAATTAATAACATAACAAACCATACTCATAATAAATAAAACAATTTTTTCACTTAATATAGCTAAATATCATAAATCATTTGTTTGTTGATTTACAAAAATATGAGAGTGCATTTGCCTCTAAATTGTTCTCTAGTCTAATAGTTTTTAAATCACATTTCAATTCTAGCTTTAGCTTATTATTTGTAGTTAACAATTTCCTCTCGCTTTGGTCTAATTTGATTAAATTGAAAATTTTAAAATCTTAAAAATTCCCTGTGGATCGACCCATACTTGCAGCGTACTAAAATTGTAGGCCGTGGGCTTGTGGTTAAATTTAATTTGAAATTTTTCGACGATTTTCTAACTCGATAGAAAACTGGTCGTTGAACAATTTTTTGACACCGTTGCAGGCGAATAGTTTTGATTTTAATTTTCTATTCTTTGAATTATTTTCGTTTGGTTTTTGTGTGTTTGTATTTAAAAAAAAATTTGGGTGTGTGTGTGATTTTTGTTTGCATTTTGATTGTATGTTTTGTTGTTTTTTTTATTGCCATTTGCATATTAAAAAAAACATACACAATTTCAAAACAAAAACAAAAACATTTTATTTCCTTTTCATTTACAAATTTCATTTCCATTTACAATTGCATACATGTTATAATATATGTAAATATATAAGTGAATATGCTTTTGTGTTTTTCTATTAGTCCCACATCATGGGATATGTTCCATCTCATGCTCCAATTCCTATATATAAAGGAGACTATGTAATGTAATTATATGAATCAATCTGATATAACCAATCTCTGAATGAATAAAATATCTCCATTCTTTTACTCTAATGGCTTCTGCTCTTATTTCTTTATAACATATTCTTATTTGTTTATAATACGTTATCAGCACGATCTACAATTGTGATAATTTATTATGAAATCAGATCTATTCTTCTCCAGATCTAATTATAGATCTCAAAACGGTAAGTTATTTTTCTAATATGATTGATCTAATCTTCCAAATTTTTTTTTAATATCTCATTCCATTCTAGATCTACTTCTTCAGATCTAAATCTATTGTCTTATTTTTAAAATTTTATTATACTAGTCTTATAATTTTATATCTTATATAAATCTAAACTTTGAGATCTAATTCTTATTTTGTTGGTTATTATATATCAGATCTAATTTGTTTGTTGTTGCTATTTTTTTGATCATATTATATTGCCGATCTCAATATCATGCTTAATTTTATGTTTTATAGTTCATTTATTTTGAAATGCAAGTTTGAACTTGACAAAATTTGATATTGTTGCTTCAACAAATTTATTGAATTTGATTGCATTTAGTTTGGATATGGATTTGAGAAATCAATCATGGTTGGTAAATGAAGTTTTCATTTTGAAAATTTTTTGATTTGATTTAGATTTGATTGACGGCTTTGAAAATTATTTTGATATATGATTTATATTTCCAGAAGAAATATTTTATTGTTTTTTTAGAGAAATAAATATAAAGATAATACGTATCTAGAAGATCTAAGTTTAGATCTAACATTGATTTTGATTTAGCACATCTGAAGTGAATGGAAACATTAATAAAAGCTTACATGATAAGCTTAATATCTTTCGATATTTCCTTTTAGAAAAAAAAGGGAAAAGAAAAATAAAATTTGAGAACCTGTAGATAAAAGGTTAAGTTTCCATAAATCAATGAATTACAAGATTCCTCAAAATAAAGAACCATAAGTTCTAACTAAAAAAAAAGAGGATCAGAAAATTTAATCATCAAACAAAAATAAGTTTGAACAACCTGAAGTTGTGCAAAGATTTTTTTTCCAACCAGAAGTTGTATAACAACAAGTCCAAGACCTGAAGTCTTGAATTATGAAAAGATTTCCTGATAAACTTTACAAGCTCGAATTCTTGTCGGTATTTTTTTTGTTTGTCAAAATGTACAAGTCTTGAATTAAGAATAGACTTTTATTCTGTAACAATGTGGTACAAAAAAAAAGGTTTACACAGAATTTGAGAACCTGAAGTTCATAACAAATTAATGAACTCGAAGTTCATGAATTAGAAGCCCGAAGCTCTATTGAAATTATGTAAAATGATAAGGTTGTACTTCCTGAAGAAGTTAAAGAAAATTAATAAATAATCATATGAGAAAATGATGCTGCATTCAAGAGATTATAAAAATCTCCAAATGAGTTATAACTTACCTTATATCTTAGCATTTACACTATATTAACCAAATATCCTGAAGATATTATGTTATATGATATTTCAAACATCATTGGATGTGTATATGTGCATATTAATCTCTTGAAAAGATGTTTTAGAGATTTATTTATATTTATATTGCAAAATCTAACATCCCAGAAGAGATGTTGTAGGAATTTTATTTTTGTTACATTGCAATTCCTTAAAAGGAAATACTATATTTCCTGAAGGAATAATGATATAAACTTTTTGAGTAATAACAATAATTTATTGAAAAAATAAAATGATATTGTATACCAATGTTACACTCCAGAAGTAGTGGTTTCATCTTTCGCATCTTACTTTCATTTGGTGCATCTAATTTTGTTACTGTATTTAAAGTCTGATATGTCATTTCAAAAATAGTTACAACAAAAAAAAATCTAGTACGGATGTTTTATGTTATTGTAAAGGTGGTAATTATGTAATTTCTACAAATAGAAACATTGTACATTGATATGACATTCGAATAGTACACATATATATATCTCTAGAAGAGATAAATTCACTCCAGAAGTAGTGATAATAAAATATCCCTAAAAGAGACTAATAAATTAGGAAATGATAACATATCTCTAGAAGAGATTTGCTTATATATTTGGTAATTTTATTAAACCAAATAAATGCATAGAAATTTGATTATAAAGGATCCTAATTTAGTTTAGATTAGATCCTAAAAGTTTGAGAGCTATGCAACATGTATCATATATTTCATTATAATTATATCAAACGTGAGAAATATTACACGTATAATCAATTCTTGAAGATATATCTTTAAATATTCTCCTGGAGAGATGTCTATATTTCATATCATAATTTTCATGCAAGCTATACATACGGTCCTGAGGAAATCTGTATCTGTAACATTCCAAGTATCCAGAAGATACTATTATTATTTTTGCTGTAATTTTTTTTTACAGAATTCTCAATAGAGATGTGTAGAAATGTCCATATGCAATTAAAAATTATCCCTTGATAAGTAATCATAATTAGTGTTCAAAACTGATATTTGAGATATAATTGAGGAATAAAACTTAACAACTTGAAGTTGTGTGTATATTTTGTTCGAACTAGAAGTTCGGTATGCTTTCAAACCAAATGTTTTGAACATTATCATGCGGTTTTGACAGGTTTGCATTGACATTGATTTATAAATAGAAATTAATAGTTTGGATCCTTGTAATAGTTTGTTCTAAAAATCACTAATTCAAGTGAGAAAGAATATGAAAATTTTATAATATATATGTGATACGTGGACGCACGTATACATCCATATATGTAAATATTTAGCTAACAACCTGAAGTTTGTTATAAGCTATTATTTAGTGATTTAAAATTCAGTCAACATAAATGTTGAATGACCTGAAGTCATGTATGTATTCAAATGATCTACACAATAAGTAAATTCCTCCAATAACTTAGATTAGTGAATGAGAACAAACTCTAATAATCAATATCACTTGAATGCATCTTATCAATTGATAAAAGAATTATCCTCCTATTATTAATATGTATGATGTATTTGCTAGTAGCAATATCATAATGGATCAAAATGAGAGTCCAAAGATGATTATTATTTAATGTGACGATGTTTGTCAACATTGAGGGGGAGGATAAAGGGATACAAGTTCATTTTGATCATCAGTGTTAAATATATATTAAAACATACAATGATGCAAAATATTATCAATATTATCCCTAGTAGACTTTCTCCAATATAGATTTGAATCCCTGAAGGATCAAAATCTGTAAACCACATCTGAAATATGGTTCAAAAGTCAGTTCAAAATATTTTTGGAGTAAGTAATAAAGATGCCAAATAAAGGAGATGAGTGTTCTTGAAGAAACGCATAAGGATGATCTGAAAGTGATCCATGACATGATTCTCAAATAACCCTAGAAGTGGGTTAGGTACCTATAACATAATTAAAGAGATCTCAATAAATCATGTCTAGAACTGATAAGAAATAATCATCGATGATAAATTTATAAATAATAAAGCGCTTATATTTATAAATAGATTAAGAATCTTGAATTAGGGGAAAACATGACTGGCCATCATGAATCCTTTAATAGTAGAGAAATATGGATATGTAGTCCACAAAGTACCGAAAGTACTTGAAATGCTTAATATACCCTGAAGGTATAAATGTGGTTTAAAATCATATTAAATAATGAAAGTATATAAATTCCTGAAGAATATAAATAACTTTCATTGTTATAAACAATGCAAAGAACAAGGAGAGTAAATTTCAACCTACTTTTAAGTATTGTTGTAATGAAAATCTTGATATAATTCATGATGAGTAGATTACTTCCTATTTTTAAGTATCGTTGTAATGAAGCTCTTAATATCCATTGAAGTGGTAGTTGCAATATGCAAATACTTATTAAAGTATACAAATTCCTGAAGAATATATATAACTTTTGTAGTTATAAAGAATGCAAAAGACATGAAGTGTAGATTACAATCTTCTTCTAAGTATTGTTGTAATGAAAATCTTGATATAACTCAAGATGAGTAGATTACTTCCTACTTTTTAGTAATGTTGTAATGAAATTTTTAATATTCATGAAAAATGTATAGTTGCAAAGCGCAAAACTAATTTGAAGCGCAAAACTAATTTGAAGCACAAAAATGAAAACATGTGATGTGTTTTTCATGAAAGTAGCATACAAATTGCATAAAATGCAAATTATATTTGAAAAAAACAATCTTAGAAAATTTGATTGTATTGAACGAAACTATTAATAAATTGTATTATTAATGAGACACATATTTATAGATCCAGAAGTATCTATAACCAATTTGAGTTATCGAAAGACGAATATAAATTCAGAGGAAACTTTAAATCAGGTGGAGCATCTATAAGTATTTTATAATGCACTCTTTTTCCTTAACTAAGATTTTTTTCTACTGGGTTTTTATTAGTAAGGTTTTAATGAGGCATTATCTTGATCCAGAAGTATCAACTCCCTGGTAACATTTGAAATAAGCTATAACGTACTCTTTTTTCTTATTTAAGATTTTTCCCACTGGGTTTTTCTTATTAAGGTTTTAATGAGGCGTTAGTTTGATGCAGAAGTATCAAGTTTTATTTAAGAAATAAGAAAATAAAATATGTCATTGTACTCTTTTTTCTTCACTAAGATTTTTCCCATTGGGTTTTTCTTAGTAAGGTTTTAATGAGGCATTATTTTGATCCTGAAGTATCAAACTCTTATAAGGAATATCATTTTTAGTATAATATTTATGATTTCACAAGTTGCACTCTTTTCCTCGTTCAAGGTTTTTTCCCACTGGGTTTTTCTAATAGAGGTTTTTAATGAGGCAACAGACAATATCTATATCAACTGAATGGATGTATGAAAGCAGGATAATAATGATGGGGAGCAATTGTTATGGATGTTTTAAAAGAAACATTTTCTAGCAACCATATGAGCATCCAAGATTTTGAAGACGCATATTCAAGGGGAGTGTTATAATATATGTAAATATATAAGTGAATATGCTTTTGTGTTTTTCTATTAGTCCCACATCATGGGATATGTTCCATCTTATGCTTCAATTTCTATATATAAAGGAGCCTGTGTAATGTAATTATATGAATCAATCTGATATAACCAATCTCTGAATGAATAAAATATCTCAATTCTTTTGCTCTAATGGCTTCTGCTCTTATTTCTTTATAACATATTCTTATTTGTTTATAACAATACATTTGGTTTTTTTTTTGTCAATACATTTGTTTAATCAAAATAGTGCATCCCCCTTTCAACGAGAGCAAATCCCCTGTACCAAATTCCCCTTGTTCCTCTGTCCCCAACCAATCGAAAACAATGATTTTCAATCATTTTGTAATTAAACGCCTGACAGCAGAAGAGAGAAAGGGGGGTTGATTGCAAAATGCCTGAAAATCATTGTTTCCGATTGGTTGGGGACAGAGGTGCAGAGGGCGTTTGGTACAGGGGATTTGGTCTCCCTTTCAACACTGCTATCCTCTCCTCTGTCAAAAACTGTCAACCTGCTTCTCAAACAACTTCCATACAATCACATTCCACTGTTCTAACCACTTCTGGACTTTCCTATCATTAGTCGTCACCACTTACACCTACCCAAACCACCTTACACTCAACTCACTTCACGAATCAAGCAGTTCAATACCAGCCAAACACTGATCAAACACAACCTCACAACAACTTAACCACCAACATCATCAAATATACCATCCTTCATCAATTCCAAAAATACAAAACTGTTCACCAAATCCCCTTGCACACTTCACTGTGCATGTGCACAGTTCAAACAAATATCCTTCTCACTTTTCTGACTGGACAAAAACTAACCACCCACTTCGGCTATCATCGACTAAACTTCATCGGTTATACTATACCAACCAGCAACAAACAATACAATTCTCAGGTCCACTGTAACAAACAACACTTCTCAACCAAAACTGCATACAACTTTATCTGCTGTCAACTCATCACAGACGAAACACATCACCAGCCCCTGCCCACAGCCTACTTCGATCAACTCCACACCCCTTCCAAACCATTGCCGTACTTCTACACACCCCTTCATACCATAGCATTTAATACACAAACCCATCTCTGACAACAAGCTACTACGCCACAATACAAAACTGCTGCATTCCATCACAATTATACCCCTGCCTCGTCTCACTGCCTTAACATCCTGCCTCCACCATTTTCAAAAGTCAACTACAACATGGCGGCTGATTGTCACAACCATCAAATTGGCACAACATCATTCCCTCCTCTACTGACAAAACAAACACCCCAACTCTCCTCATAATTCTACATGCATTCAACAACTCCACCAAAGCCATACTTCCACTTTTTTAAACAGTTTAACTGTCTGACAGTGCATGCAACTCCCGACCACCTTCACAATTCAATCACCACATTTGCATCTAACAACTTCACTCGCGCCTACTGCACTTTCACCCAAACCACAAAACACATTACCACTTCCTACACAAAAAACATCATACCCCACAGTCTATGGCCTATCCAGTACGAGCACATCACCATCACCACCATCAGACAGTCACACTTTTCCCCACTACTTTTCCTACCATTTCCGACCTTACTGTCTTCAAACTTGCGAGCCACTGCCAATACAACACATCACCAAGCACGATAACGACCAAATCCCAGCAACCGCACTCTGTACCAAAGCTGCAACTACCATCTTCCCACTGCCGAGCTCATCCACCAAACAATAAATCCAACTTCACCACTGCCTGCTCTCCAGCAGCCCTCCACCATCACCGCCACCTCATTCACTATCGCCCCTGTCAAGCGACACCAGTCATCCTCCTACACCACTGACCACTGCTGCAATTTAACCCAAAAAGAACAAAATCGCCGCGACCCCTGCAAATCACCGCCTCGACCAACGAGTTCTACAACTAAGAGCCTCAACTTTAATCGCGACTGAGATTCCCCTATTCGAAGAACTCACCGCAATACCTTCAATCGCCAGACCCACATCAGCCAACTCCTCTAAAAACCCAAACCAGTAACCACCTCAAATAGCTAAATCCAATCGAAACACGAATAAAAGAGTTTGCGTTTTTTGAAAATTCGCGAGCTCCTATTTAGTTTGCAATCGTAAGAATTAAGTTATTAGCTAGCGTTTGTTTTAGTCTGTGTTTTTAATTAAGTTTTAATAAAGCTTGTTTTTGCTTCGATTTTGTTAATTTATTTTAACAGATGAGGAAAGAACTTCGGTTTTGGGCATTTTGACTTGTGGGCTGGCTATTTTTTATAACTTCATTTTTTTGTTATTTTTTTCCTTTTTACTCTTTTTATTTATTTAATTTGTTAAAGTTTTAAGTTTTTCTTTACTCAAAAAAAAAAAAAAGAAAGTTTCAAATTGTTTTGTCTTCATTTATTTTGCTTTCACTTGTTTTGTTTTATTTTATTTTAGTTTCTTTTTTGATATATATTTAAAAAAATATCTGTATATATATCTTGTTTTTATTTTCAGGTTACCAAAGCATAAAGAGAAGTTTCTTACTTCGCTTAGCTTGCCAAAAAAAAATAACTGCTTGCTTGCTTAAAAAAAATCGTTGCTTAAAAAAATAAATTGCTAATAATTCTGCATGATATGGTATCGTGCCCTCATCCCTTGTGTTTGTTTATATTGCATTGTTGGTTACTTGCATTTGCATTTCTATATATAAAAATAATTTCAAAATCCAAAAACAAACTTCGTTTTAGTTGCATTGTAAATTCACGTTTATTGTTTTGCATCCATCTCATCTTATTTTCTTTTCTAAGGGCAATACCCCAATTCACATATGGTGACGGATTTCATCACCCTTTCCTTAGCCCATAAACACACTTCATCGTAGAATTTGACTAATAATAAAGATTAGACGTTGGACTTAAGGGTGTTGCGAGTTCATCTAGGCTTTATTGTATCTTCACAATTGTTTTCTTTGAACAATTTTGTTTCTTGGTGTCTAGGCTACAGCAGAATAATAACCATTTATAAAAATTATGGTGATTCATAAATATTATACTGGTTGTTCCTCTTAAGGTACTTAAACCATTGGTTGCATTGTCACGGCGATTCGTGGTGCATCGATAACACATGCCCGTTACGTAGCTGAGAAATATTTTGTTGATTTAAGACAAAGTATGATTATACAGTTTTGGGTTAGAAGTAACTATGGACAGAAAACCGTAATTAAGTCCTTTGCATCCATTTAGTTGCATTAGTTCATGTATATTTAAAACAAAATAAAAAAAACAAAAACTTACAAAATCCAAAAAACAAAATTGTAAATTTTACTTAACTTAGATTTTAATCAAAAAAATAAAAAAAATCCAATTTTCCTTTCCTTTGAAAATTTTCAATCAAAAATAGAAATCCAAAAAAAATATAAAATCTCAAAAAGAAAAAAATTTAAAAATTGAATTTTTTTTGAAAATTAAAAAATAAAAATAAAAATACAATTTCCCTTTTCAAAATAATCCTTTTGGTAAATATTTTAAAATTTGAAAATACAAAAACAAAAGAAAATACAAAAACAAAACAAAAAAATTCAAACTTTTCTTCTGAAAAATAAATTTCATTTGGTAAATATTCTTCTTCCTTTAAAAAAAACAAAAACAATTTTTCACTTCATTTTTCAAATCTTCTTCTTTCTCTAAACTTGTTTCTAACTTCTTTTCTCGACTTTCACTTGCACATGAGTACTTGGACTCGTGACATAAATACAAATCGTTGGACTCACGACTCAACAGCTAATTGTTTAACTCGAACAGCCGATCTCCCCGAAACAGCAAAGGAGAACGCCCCTCGAACTCTTACGGATAGAATCTTTCCCGATAGAGTTTCTACTCCATCTTGCATCACATTATCCACCCCTACGGGTAACCATTTCAAAATTCACTCAAACCGTTTTGCCACACTTCCAAAATTTGGCGATTTCGAGCAAGATGACCCATACATTTTCTTGAATAAATTAGAACAAGTTTGTGCAACCATTAAACTCTTAAAACTTTCTGATGACGGAACCAAACTTCAATTAATCTCATTTGCTCTTATGAATTATGCTGAAAAATGGTTGTACAGCTTACCGTCGAACTCGATTAAAACGTGGGAAGAATTCGTAAAAGATTTCTTAAAAAAGTTCTACCCTTTGGAAAAAATGAGTAGAATCAAAAAAAAAATGTAAGTTTTCATCAATTCAAGGGAGAACCATTTGGAAAATATTTTGAAAGATTCAAAGAGCTTTTGATAAAATGTCCACACCATAACTTTGAAAAATGGACGATTTTCCAAATCTTATAAGATGGACTCGAAAATAGCTCACGAACCATGCTTGAATCAATGTGCCATGGCAATTTTCTTTTCCAACATCACGATGATGCTTGGCAATTTCTTGAAAACCTCACCGAAAAATCATCCAAATGGGAACGTTTGAACGAAAAATTAGTTTACTCACGATCGAGTGCACACTCGATAGGATCTTCTTTTACTTTGGAAGTTAAGATCGACGCAATGATTAAAAAATTCGATAACGTTTTCTCATCGAATCAAATGAACCAAGCTTCCCAACTGATGTGTTATAAATGCAACGATCCTAATCATATAGCCGATCAGTATCCCAATTCCGTCGAACAAATCAATGCTTTCAATAAAGCCAAAAACGACCCATTTTCTCCAACGTACAATCGTAGTTGGAGAAATCATTCAAATTTTGCGTGGAACCAAAACAATCCCAACATGAATATGAGTCGTCCCAATTTTCAAGCATTCCCGAATAATGCTTTGAATCCTCCCTTTCAGCCCAACAATTTTCAACCAAACTTTACTGGTCTGTCTCATAATCAATCACAATAATAAAATTTTCAATCAAATTATGCTCATCCTCCCAAGATGATAAACGTTTAACTTTTCTTGAGAAAACTCTTGAAACATTGGCTAAACAACTACTCAAAGCCTTCAATCAAACAACAATTTGCAAAATTTATTGACTTCGTATATGCAAAATACAAACCAATCGATTAGAAAACTTGAAATACAAATGTGTCAATTAGCCACGTCTATAAGTGAACGCGAACAAGAAACATTCCCAAGCCAGCCCATTCCAAATCCTAGAAATCAAAATGCAAATTCATATCAAGTCCATGTTGTTCAAGATAGCAATGTCACCCAATCGAATGCTATCACAACTTTACGTTCCGGTAAACAAATAGATAATCAAGTCGTTAACCTAAACGGTTTACCAGAAACCTCTCTTGACACTTCTAAAACAATGAACGAATTTGAACAGAACGTGGAGCCGAACGTTGAATCGAATGCCAATCAAAAAAATTCTTCTTCTACTCAAGTAGACTCGCCTACCGAGTATCTTGTTCCATTCCACATCATCTTCGAAGAAAGAAACACTCGGACCAAATGAAAAGATGTTGGAAATTTTTAAACAAGTCAAAGTTAACATTCCGCTTCTTGACATCTTTCAGCAAGTCTTCACATACCCGAATTTTCTTACGGACTTGTGTATCCAAAAGCGACACACTCAAGTGCCCAAAAAAGTCTTCTTAGCCGCCGGTTTGAGTGAAGTCTTGTCCCAATCCATACCCGTTAAATACAAAGATCATGGCTGCCCTACGATTTCGTCTATAGTTGGAGATAAGACAATTAACAAATGTTTGATAGACTTAGGCGTGAGTGTCAACTTGATTCCACACTCCATGTACGAACAACTAGGCTTAGGTGAGCTCAAACCCACAAAAGTTACGCTTTAATTCGTCGATCGCTCGATTAAGAAGTCCGTAAGAGAAATCGAGGACATGCTCATTCGAGTAGGGTAATTTATATTCCCCGTTGATTTTATCATTCTCAAAACACAACCCATGACAAACCCTACGAGTCAAATTCCATTGATTTTAGGCCGACCATTCTTAGCCACCTCAAATGCCTTAATCAATTGTCGCAACAGCTCAATGGAAATCTCTATTGGAAACATGACTTTGGATCTTAACATTTTCAATCTTGAAAGCCAATCGAATGAACCTCGTGACCAAACGTTTGAAGTTAGTGTCATTCACGAAAACTTTGAAAACGAAATACTTGATTTTAACCATGAACGCGAGGCCAAGTACGAAAAAATTATTTCACGAAATTCCCAACGAGATTTAATACAATCTTCCTTTTGAATCGCTTCCAGTTAAGTCTGAATCTCAACCCAATTCATCGATTGAAATACTCCCGAAGCTGGACCTCAAACCACTTCCCGACCACCTTATGTACGCATACTTAGGTGAAAACGAAACTTGTCCTGTCATAATTTCTAATGATTTTCTCTTGACCAAGAAACTTTTCTTCTCTCTATTCTTTCAAAAAACAAGGAAGCGATTGGATGGTCGATCTCTAATATAAAGAGAACTAGTCCCGCTCTTGTTCAACATTGCATCCATTTAATCGACGATGCCAAGCCTGTTCGTGTCGCTCAATGAAAGCTTAATCCAAAATTGCAAGATGCAGTGCATGATGAAATTCTTAAACATCTGGACAACGGAATCATTTACCCAATCTCAGGTTGTTCATGGGATAGCACAATTCACGTTGTACCGAAAAAGTCTATGCTAACCGTTGTCAAGAATGATCCAAATGAACTTATTCCAACTTGTACTCAAACGGGTTGGCGTGTTTGCACTGACTGTCGAAAACTAAATGCCACAACACATAAAGATCACTTCCCTCTTCCTTTCATTGACCAAATGCTCTAATGATTAGCTGGCCCTGAATTCTACTACTTCCTCGACGGTTATTCCGACTGTAACCAAACTCCAATCACTCCCGAAGATCAAGAAAAAACGGCTTCATGTGTCCATTCGGTACCGTTGCTTATCGACGTATGCCATTCGGACTTTGTAACGCTCCTATGAATTTCCAACGATGAATGGTTCGCATCTTTTCTGACATGATTGAGCGCTTTCTAGAAGTTTTTATGGACGATTTCTCTATCTTTGGCGATTCTTTTTTCCAATGTTTACATCATCTTGAGTTGGTTCTAAATCGATATAAAGAAAAACATTTGACTTTGAATTGGGAAAAATGCCACTTTATGGTCAAACAAGGCACGGTCCTTGGACATATCATCTCAAATAAAGGCATTGAGGTAGATAAAGCGAAAATCAACGTTATTGCAAACCTACCCATTCCCAAATCTGTTAATGATATACGATCATTTCTAGGACACGTTGGCTTCTGCCGAAGCTTTGTTAAAGACTTTAGCAAAATCGTTCGTCCTTTAATGACTCTTCTCGGAAAAGAAGTTGAATTCGATTTCAACTCTGAGTGTATCTCTCCTTTTAAAAATCTCAAAAACGAACTCATTTCTGCTCCAATCATTTGCGCACCTAATTGGGATCTTCCTTTCAAAATAATGTGTGATGCTTCGAACTTTGCCGTTGATGCTGTTTAGGACAACACATCAACAAGATCCTTCACGTCATTTACTACGCGAGTATGACTTTGAATGAAGCTCAACTGAACTACACAACAACCGAAAAAATCTTCTAGCTGTTGTTTTTGCACTTGAAAAGTTTCGACCTTACTTGATAGGTTCACACAATACTGTGTACACGGACCACACTACGCTTCAATATCTCTTCGCTTAAAAGGTTGCTAAATCTCGTTTGATTCGTTGGATCCTTTTACTTCAAGACTTTGACCTTACAATCAAATACAAAAAAGGATCCGATAATGTCATAGACGATCGCTTATCTCATCTTATGAACGCACCATCTTCTTTGCCGATCAATGAAAACTTCCCCGACGAACAACTTCTTTCAATTTCTATCGACCCATGGTACGCTGATATAGTGAACCACTTAGTTACTAAAGAAACACCCTCATCTTGGTCCAAACAGGACAAATACTGTTAGCGCCAAAATTGGACACTAACAACCAAATCCAGACGAAAGCACCAAATCACAGTCACGGAACACAGACAGAATGCATGTAAAGAGTATAAATATGATGGACAGTAAAAATTAAAAAGATAGCAATAAGAGTGGTTCGGCTGACTCCGGCCTACGTCCACTCTAGAAATTTCCTTTTTATTGACATTATAATCAATTAAAATTATAATCCTAAGTTTTTAGAGCAACAATTGCAGAGCAGCCTTATTATAGAAGACGAAGGGAAACAGAATGAACATCTCTTTTCTGAAGCCCCACATGTTGTATTTATAGGCAAATCTCGAGTTACTGGGTTTCCTGAGTGGTCCGGGCCCCCTAAGGCCATAGCCGATCCAAACTCAACACCACGACCGACCCTGAGTTCATAATATGCTGACCTGATATTTCCTAGGTGATGACCCGAAGTATGCCTACCTGCGAATCGAAGTAAATGAAGCTGGGACTCGAAGCAGTAAACACGCTGATCCACTTCATCCCACCGAGCCACACCATCCTGCCGAGCCACATCATCTTGCCGAGCCACTTCAACATGCCGGTCCACTCAAAATGCCGACCCTGTCGCGATGCCGAACCACTCATGTTGCCAACCCAATCTTGTGACAATGCCGACCTACTCGCTTGGACCGATTCAGAAATGCGAAACCCAAGTTCCTACAACCTAATACCAACCCATTTCAGCCGACCAATCCACATCACAGAGACTGACCCACCTCAACATGCAGAACCACCTCATCCTGACTACCTTGGTCGATCCACGCATGACCAATCCACCAAGGTCGATACCTTCCAAAGCCGAACCAAATCTGGCCGACCCACCTCAACTTTCACACCACGACCGAACGACATGCCTTCCCAAACCGAAACATGTATGGTCTCCACTCCTCGACCGAGCCATGTACGATCAATCCATCTTGACCGAACAACTGAACCACGTGGCAGAACCTAAGATCTGTAATCATACATATATCATCTGTGATTGATCGTCTATCCATCCAGTTGACTCAAACCCATCGTATCCCAGTCTCGACAGACAAGTAGTCGATTTAGTTAAATTCGTCTATCCACGGCCTTGCCAAAAGGCGGGTTAACATTTGCCCCCAAAAATATGCCTTGCTATTGGAAGGTTTGTTTTGAATAGCCTCAAATCCGGTCTCCAAAATCCATATGTTATCCATAGCTATACTTTCTGATTCATAATCCAATTCATTTTATCCAAGTGTCATTGCCGTATCCTTATCCGAATCTGCAACTTCTCTGAGTCGATATCTAATTGCTATCCAGTAACCAAATCCTCATCCTATTCCACATCCATCCGAAATCAACTAACCGAATCCACGATCTCTCCGGATCATTTTATCTGAGTCCGGACCTCTTTGGGTTTAATTTCGAATCCGTAGGCCTCGTCGGATTTCTTTATCCTGTTCCGGCCTCAACTTTCCGGTCGAGGACTTTTTATATTTTTCGGCCTCGGCTCACCGGCCAAGGACTTTTGTATTCTACGGCCTTGGCCCTCCGGACAAGGACTTTCATATTCTCCGGCCTCTGCTCTCCAGCCGAGGACTTTTTTATATTCTTTGGCCTCGGCTCTTCGGCCAAGGACTTTTATATTCTCCGCCTCGGCTCTCCGGCCGAGGACTTTTTTATTTTCTCCGACCTCTGCTCTCCAGCCAAGGACTTTTATATTCTCCGGCCTCGGCTCTCCTACCGAGAACTATTTATATTATTCAGCCTCGGCTCTCCAGTCGAGGACTTTTTTATACTCTTCGGCCTCGGATCTTCGGCCAAGAACTTTTATATTCTCCGGCCTCGACTCTCCGGCCGAGGACTTTTTATATTGTGTTCAAATCCATTTCATCGTTCTCTGACGAAGGGACTTGTAACTTGCGATCATTGCCTCGTCTCTTTGGTCGGGACCGTGATCGCGAGACATGTATTATTTATTACATTTACCCAAATCCAATCATGCAAAATAAGAGTTTTAACAGCCAGGGAAAAAAATGTCTGTACATCCAAGGAAGAAACTAAATTTTTTTAGGAAAACGAAAAGAAAAAAAAGATTTCATAGACTCGAGCAACATGATTTATCATTTACTCAGAGCATGCCTAGGGACCGTTCTCGAGCTCATACATGTGTGAGTTATTTAGTCGTATTACTTTGAGTTTTATCACTTATTTAAAGCCATAAATCTATTTAGTTGATAACAAGCTAAATTTTCCTAGGTCCAATTCCATTCTCGTACGAGGTGGGAGGTAGCCACTCCTGTTCCACTACCACAGCTCGATTCCTTACGAACTATTGTAGATGACCATTCCTTACATGCTCCTTAATTATATCCTTTAGATGTCGGCAATCGTTTGTGTTGTGCCCACCCAACTCATGGAATAGGCAATGCTTTCCTGATGCTAGCTATTATTCAGAAGGTTCCCTCCTTGCCGGCCTTCGATACTGGAGGCGCCCTCGAGTATCCAAGTAAATCCTTTCTAGAGTCTCAGTTAAATTTGTATAAGAAGAAAACTTTGACTCCCTCCGAGGCCTTTTCGAAGTGCTACCATTGTCATTCATTTTCCTTTTCCCTTTATCATCTTTATTTGGATCCTTCCTGGGTGAACCTCCACATCACATAGCATAAGCTTCAGCCTCTTTCCCTTCTCTCTCAGCCTGCGCATCTTCCAGCCTTAGGAACCTTTCCGCCTCATGGTAGAACTCCCCAAGATCCCTCGGTGGGTCCCGTTCCAATGATATCTTGAAATTCGAATTATCAATAATTCTTGAAACTGCCGCCATCAAAACCATCGATGGATCGGGCCGATCCGCCAAAGCCACCACTGCATTGAATTTGGTTAAGAAATCCCTGAGCGACTTTCCTTTCCATTGCTTCATCGATGTTAAAGTCATCACGTTCTTGGGTCTAACTATGTGGACCCGAAACTGTCTCATAAACTTTTCAATCAGCTCCGTCCATGTGCCGATAGAGGCACTCTCCAGCTGTCTGAACCATAATGCTGCAATATCTGTCAAATACAAAAGGACGCAGCGTGCTATGACCTCCTTCGATGCCCCCAGAACTTCCATATGCCTCATGTACCTCGTCAGGTGAACAGTGGGATCCGTTCTCCCATCATACATCTCCAGTGTTGGTAGCTTGAAATCTGGCGGGTTTCTAGCTTGCTTGATTGCAGTAGCAAAGGGACTCCTATTCACGTCTTCCAAGTCTCTATTTACCAATTAGCCTCTCATGGCTCATCTAACCATCTCCGCCAACCTATCACTGTCGCTGAGCTGAAGTCCTTATTCGTTGCGTCCAATCTGCCCCCCGAGTTCACGAGGGGATCCTGAGACCTACTGTCCTAGATGAGCATCCATTCCTCTATCGACACCATATTGTATAGCTCCACCCGGTACTCCACCCGGGATTGGATCAACATGCTTCAGGAGAGTGCCCTCTAGTCCTGGCGTAGCTCCTGATGGTCCTACTCTGTTCTGAATTCTGGTTGCTTCATGCCCTTGGCACTGATTTCGGGTTGCCTCCATTCCTGTTGCTCTAGCTGCATGATCCTCATTTCCAACATCACCTGCTACTCCATTCCTTTGGTTTTGCACTCCAACTTATCCAACCTGTTGGAATAGGTTTTGTATCATTTCCTCCTGCCTTTTCAGTATCCCTTCTTGCATAGCATCCATCATCATTTCCATCTCATCTCTGGTGATGAAAACTGAGGTCTGATTAGCTCCTAAGGAAGCCTCCTTACTTCCTTCATGCTGACTTCTTTCCACTCTTTGTCTCCTTATTGATTGCATTGCCATAGCTTTCCAAGGATCCGAGTTCCTAAGCCTTTAAATCCAAAGTCCAAGCTTTAAAATCCCAGAGTTCAACTCTTACTGAAAGCACCAAAATGTTGGTGCCAAAATTGGTCACCAACACCCAAATCTAGATGAAAGCACCAAATCACAGTCATAGAACACAAACAGAATGCATGTAGAGAGTATAAATATGAAAGACGATAAAAATTAAAAAGAAAGCAATAAGAACAAAGGATTTATATTGGTTCAGCTGACTCCGGCCTACGTCCACTCTAGAAATTTTCTTTTTAGAATAATCTAGAGTTTTTAGAACAACAATGGCAGAGCAGCCTTAGTATAGAAGATGAACGGAAACAGAATGAAGATCCTTTTTTGAAGCCCCACATGCTGTATTTATAGGTAAATCCCGAGTTACTAGGCTTCCTGAGTGGTCCGGGCCCACTGAGATCATAGCCCATTCAGACTCAATACCACGACCGAACCTAAGTTTAGAATATGCCGACCTGATATTTCCTAGGTGATGACCTGAAGTATGCCTACACGCGACTCGAAGTAAATGAAGCTGGGACTCGAAGCAGTAAATACGTCAATCCACTTCATCCCACCGAGCCACACCATCATGCTGAGCCACTTCAACATGTCGGTCAACTCGAAATGCCGACCCACTCGCGATGCCAAACCACTCATGCTGCCAACCCAATCTTGTGATAATGCCAACCTACTCGCTTGGACCGATTCATAAATGTCGAACCCAAGTTCCTACTACCTAACACCGACCCACTTTAGCCAACCGATCCACATCACCGAGACCGACCCACCTCAACATGCCAAACCACCTCAGCCTAACTACCTTGGCCGATCCACACATCACCAATCCACCAAAGCCGATCCCTTCCAAAGCCAAACCATATTTGGGCGACCCACCTCAACGTTCACACTATGACCGAATGACATAGCTTCCCAGACCGAACCATGTATGGTCTCCACTCCTCGACCGAGCCATGTATGATCGAGCCATCTTGACCGAATGACTGAACCATGTGGCCAAACTATCTTGACCGAACGACTGAACCATGTGGCCAAACCTCAGCTCTGTGATCATACATATATCATCCATGATTGATCATCTATCCATCCAGTTGACTCAAACCCATCGTATCCCAGTCTCGACGGACGAGTAGTCAATTTAGTTAAATCCTCCTATTCACGGCCCTACCAAAAGGTTGGTAACAAATACAAATTCATGTCCCAAGTGAAATATTTCTATTGGGACGATCCATACTTGTTCAAATATTGTCTTGACCAAATCATCCGACGTTGCATTTCGGATAATGAGATCACTTTCTTTTTGCCACGATCAAGCATGCAGTGGACATTTCGGTCCTCGAAAAACTGCGGAAAATGTGCTTCAATGTGATTTCTATTGGCCTTCTCTTTTCAAAGACTTGTTTGAATTTTGTAGAGCTTGTGATCGATGTCAAATGCTTCGAAAAATTTCTCGATGAAATATGATGCCTCTAAACCCCATTCTTACGAGTGAAATCTTTAATGCTTGGGGTATCGACTTTATGGGACCTTTTCCCAATTCTTTTGGAAACTAGTATATCTTCTTGCTGTCGATTACGTCTCAAAATTGGTCGAAACCATTCCTTGCAAAATCAACGACCATAGAATTGTTGTGAAATTTCTCAAGGAAAACATCTTTTCGAGGTTCGTCACACCTCGCACAATAATCAGTGATAAAGGAACCCATTTTTGCAATCGATCTTTTAAAACATTAATGAAGAAATACTCGATAACCCACAAGTTATCCATTCCATATCCTCCTAAAACTTGTGGGCAAGTTGAAGTTTTAAATTGTCAAGTAAAACAAATCTTGGAGAAAATTGTCAACAAAAATCAAAAAGATTGGTCTTAGAAATTGACCAATGCGTATTGGGCTTATCGTACTGCTTTTAAAACTAACATTATTATGTCCCCATTTCGTTTAGTTTACGGTAAAACTTGTCATTTACCCGTTGAGATCGAACACAAAGCATTGTGGGCAATAAAGAACTTAAAATTTGATCTTGAGAAAGCTGGCGAAAATCGAAAACTGCAACTCAACGAACTAGAAGAACTTAGGAACGATGCGTATGAAAACGAGAAAATTTACAAAGAAAGAACGAAAGTTTTTCATGACAAGTCAATCCTAAGAAAAACATTTTCGCCTAACCAGAAAGTTCTTTTATATGACTCGAGACTTCATTTATTCCTTGGGAAACTTAAATAAAGATGGATCGGATCATTTGTGGTACGAACTATTTTTCCACATTGTGCCGTGGAAATAGAAAACCCTAGGGATGAATCGATTTTCAAAGTCAACGGTCATCATTTGAAAACTTTCTTGGAATTGCCCAATAACCAAGAGGAGGAGCTCATGTTCCTTCATGGGCCAAGCTACGTCTAGTAAGAATGTTAACCATCTTTTGTAAATATGTACATACTTTTCCCTGTTACACTTATTATATCATGCATTAATTATGGGGACACAGCCAAAATTAAGTGTGGGGAGGAGTCTTATTTTCATTTTTTTTTAATTTTTCATGGCATTTTTGAATTTTCATTTCCTTTTAACTCAAAAAAATCTCAAAATTTCTAAATCTCAATTTTTTTTTTAGCATTTTGAGTTATTTTTTAAGAAACACTATAGGACAAGTATAAATTTTGTTAATAAATTGAAATTTTTGAAATTTATTTGTCGTAAAAAGTAAAAATGAAGTTTGATTACAAATAACAATGGTTTAACTAGTATATAGGATGGTTCATTTGTGTTAATTATGAAGTATGTTCTAATTGAAAATCTTTGCTTAAAAAAGTGGTAAATTTAAAGTAAAGGATATAACAATTTTATCTTCTAAGTTAAATGGTGCTAAGATGATTTTGCAAAACTCTCTCTTTCTAAAAAAATATTAAAAAAACAAAACTTTTGTATATACATATATATTTTTAACACTTAGAGTCATGTGTTCACACTAGTGTGTTCGCTCGCCATGCTCTGTACCTTTCTCACGAAAGCCCAAAAGGCGGTGCATGATCGGATATCTGGGCTCATTTAATCTGAGTTAGGTGTATGTATATAAAAATTCTTTTTAATAATGCTCACATTCATAAGTGTTCACACTTGTGTGTTCACTAGCCTCGCTCTGTATTCCCCTCACATTAGTTCGTAGGGTAGTGCACGGGTAATATATCTGGTCTTAGTTTACCTGAGTTAGGCATATGTAAATATTGTTAATATCAATGAAATTTTCAAGTAAGAGAGAGTAAGCAATTGAAATCCAAGAACCATTTTAACTTTTTTGATTTAACTTGTTATTGAAAAGAAATGAGAATACCACTTTGAAAAACTTTGATAATCAACTAAGGATCCATTTCATAATTACATTGTGTTATCAGCCGAAATAACTAGCCAAACTATAGTCTATCTATTATGACAACTTAATTTTTGTTGGAAATTTTGACGTGTAAATGACTTAAATTTTCTATATAACGACCAAAACTTATATTTAACTTATTTGTGTCTATTTAAAAATAAATCTTTCATTTGTAAATACTTTCAAAAACTTGCTTTCATCCCATTGTAAATAAATCTTGCACTTTGTAAATATTTTCACTTTGCATTTGGATTTTGTCGGTAGTATCCGCTAAAATCCCTCGCGAGACACACTCGTCCTACTAGGGACACCCAGAGGTTTAACGGCTTGTTCCATACGCTCGATGCAATCATGCTTCCTATGAAAATGGATTTATCTTAGTTTTCCTTTATTCGAGGTCGAATAAAAAAATAAGTGTGGGGGTATTTGATGTACAAGTAAATGTGCATACACACACACATCCATATTTTATCTCTTTTTATTTAAATAAATATCGTATTTAAGCATTTTAACATGTTTAAAACCAATATTCAATTTTTTTTTCAAATCATCATATATTCATCTTCATTCAGGGGCAAAACGGTCATTTTTGTGCATGCGTCAATTTGAGAATTTTTACTTGGACATTTTTTATGATTTTTATAGAAAATTTTGATGCATATGGAAGAGGGATTCATGAAGATATATGCGTGCAAAAATGAATATAAAGGAAAGAAGAAGGAAATATTTCAAGTCCAAGATCATGGAGGACCCCACCCACTTGCCTAAATCTACAATTAAAAGTTAATGGACAACTAAGTGGAGGTTAAAGCTTCATGCACATTTAATAAGGGATTAATTAGTGGCTAATGATTACTTGGTGGGCATACTTCCTAAAGGGAATTTTGGAAAACTATCTAAATATTGAATTAGGCTTTTATGCATGTATAAATAGCACTCTTATGTACATGTAAATATCTTCTACTCTCTCATATATTTGCATAGGAAATTAGCAAGTTGTAAACAAAAATCAAAGTGAAATAAAAATGGCTTCCAAGCCTCTTTCTCTCATCTTCTGTACATGCTTTTCTTTGTTTTATTATTAACGTTTATTTATATGCTCTCTTTCTTTTTATGTTCATAGCTTAGATTTACCTTTATGCAATTAGTTTGATGATATTTCATGCAAGTAGTTAAGCTCGTTTCCTTTGTTTAATTTCTACTTCTCTTTGCTTTGCAATGTTGAAACTTACATGTGTTGATTTGATAACACAAATGAGTAGCTAAACCCCTTCATTTTAGGGTAATGAAGCTCTCAAATATTATGTAATTTCAACATTTTTATGATTTATGATCTCTTTAGCTTATGCTTTATGAAAGTGAATTTTGATGTAAGTTTATACAAGTGGGTTTGATAGCTCATATTGCTTATGCAAATGAGCTATTCTTATTCAATATAAACACAACTTACATCATCATTTGCTAATTGATTTTTAATTTTGAAATGAAAATAAAAATGAAATTTGATGATCTATATAACTAGTTCCAATAGTAAATAGATCCTACTTAAAATAGCTTTTGCTTTGGCTTCATTTTCATGAGAATTGATAAGTGGTTTATTTGTTGTATTATAGTTTGATGGTTTGAGTTATGTTAATTAAACATAAACCAACCATACTTATGATAAATACAACAATTTTTTCACTTAATATTAAAGCTAGAGATCGTAAATTAATTGTTTGTTGATTTAGAAAAATATGAGAGTGGATTTGCCTCTAAATTTTTCTCTAGTCTAATAGTTTTTAAATCACAATTTAATTCTAGCTTTAGCTTATTTTTTATAGTGAACAATTTCCTCTCATTTTGGTCTAATTTAATTGAATTAAAAATTTTAAAATCTTAAAAATTCCCTATGGATCGACCTGTACTCGCCAGGTACTACAATTGTACGCCATGCGCTTGCGGTTAAATTTAATTCGAAAATTTTCTATGGTTTTCTAAATCGATAGAAAACTAGTTGTTGAACAGCTAGTGCAATTGAAATCAACCACCTATCATGTCAAAAAGATATTCTACAACCATTATTAACCACCACCTTCATACCTATTTTAAACAGCAGAGAAAAACTCAAAATGCCCTTCCAAAATCTGGAACATCTTCTGTCATCAACATACCTTGAAAACACATTATCTTATTGCTTAGCTAAAATCCAATCTTTCTAGAGTGAGCACTTTGAAGTAACCGCATACCATAACCACTTTCAAAGTAATGAAGTATTCATATCACCTAAATTTATCACCCCCAAACCTCCCCGACTTACTGATTTGCACACTTGATCACCAGCAATTAGTCAACATAAAGTTTTAGTCTCCTTCTTTCCGGTCCAAATAAAATTCCTTCTAATTGAATCAATCTTCTTAATAACCCAGAGATGACATTTATAAAATGCAAACCAATACAATGGGATAGAAGATAATACTGAATTAACCAAAACAAGTCTACCAGCTTTTGATAGAACTACTTTTCCATCTAGCAAGTCTTGTATCAACTTTATTAATTAACATATACCAATCATCATTGTGCAGTCTACCTAGTTTGATATTGAATTCCAAATAAGAAAGAGGAAATTCTCCAACTTAACAATTAAGCATATTAGCAAATAACTTTGCATCATCAGTATCCTTCCCTAAAACCATAACAGAACTCTTATGAAAGTTAATTTGCAGTCCAGAAAGACTTTCAAAAGCATACAAAATAAATTTCAAAGATGATGTATATTTACAACTATACTTACTAGAGATAATTGTGTCATCTGCATAGTGCAAAGTGCTAATACCTCCCATCACAAACTCCTCCCCAAAGCTTTTAATCAATCCTTTATTACAACTAACTTTCAAAATCTTTGTAAATACATCAGTAGCTAAATTATACAACAGAAGAGAAAGAGGATCTCCTTGTCTCAACCCTCTTTTATAGCTAATAGTTTTGCTCGCTGCACCATTAACAAAAATATTAGAATTACTTGAGTAAAGAATTTCCGAAATCCAAGAAATCCATATCCCACTAAGACCTCTAGCTCTTAATAAGTCTATTACAAATCTCCAATCTAGTGTATCAAATGCCTTAGCAAAATCAAGCTTAAGAATAGTACATGAAATAGAATTCCTGGTACAGCAAGAAACAACCTCCTGAACAAGTGCAGCTCCCTCCAATATTGATCTACCTTTTATAAAAGCAGTCTGTGCCTTATCAATTAACAAATTCATCTTATTCTTTAATCTATTAGCAAGTACTTTAGTGATCAATTTGAAAGTACTATTTAATAAACTAATAGGTCTAAAATCAGCAAGACTTGAATCACCCTTTTTTTTTGGGATATGGGTTCACATTCGCATAGCTCAGATTTTCCCAATTTAGATTGCATGCTTGAAAAATGTTAGAATGACTCATAATATATCTCTTTATCCAACTTCGGTATTTTTTAAAGAAATATTTAGGAACCCATTTAGCCCAGGAACTTTGTCACAAGGCATTTCATTTAAAGCACAAAAAACTTCTTCTTCTATAAACTTACCATCCAATTCTAAGAGATCAACATTATTAGGGTACGGCAATTTCCAGTCAACATCAACTCTTTTATCTCTACGTCTTCCAAATATTCTCTTATAATAGTCAGTAAAAACTCTATTCAAATCATCTTGCTTACTAATCTCAGTATCACCACACATAACACTACAAATCATATTAGATCTCCTTCTCCCATTTGCAACTCTATGAAAATACCTTGTATTTTTATCTCCTTCCTTCAACCACTGTACTCTCGATCTTTGTCTCCAAAAAAATTCCTCCTAATCAATTACCTTTATTAGCTCATCTTCCTTCATTTTAAGCAAAAATTTCTCAATCTCACATAAACTTTCCTTTTCGTCCTTAATATTAAGCTCAAGAATTTCATTCATCAACTTCTCCTTCTTCAACTATATATCAATAGAGACATCTATATTCCACCTCTTAAGGAATTTCCTCAAATAATTCAATTTCTTACTAAAGTTATTAGCCGCTTCTCTTGCTTTCCAATATTCATTCCATTTCCTCTTCACCATCTCGTCAAAACTCTCTTTGAGACACCACATTTTCTCAAATTAAAAAAGGGATTTTCTCCATAATCAAATGCCATAGGACAATGATCTTGTAACGACCCGGAATTTTGGGCAATAACAATTTAATAATCTACATTAATAATTTAACTGGTTTAATAATTCTCTTTATAATTTTAATTTAAAATTGGCTAATTTATTCTTTTTATGGTTAATAAATATTTAATCTGTTAATAGTAGTCAATATCTTTCTGACAATTTAAATTTGATAAGATTTGTTTCTCTAAGCTAATAAATTTTTATTCTATTTATAATATATATAAAATTGATATATATTGTGAATACAAGAGCTTTTGTTTTAAATTAAAGATTGAATTTTCAAATTGTAATATATATGTTTGTATATGTTATAATTTGAGTTATTTTGAAATTTAATTTTTAAACTATTGATAATTTGAATATGTTTGAGATTATAATTTAAAGCTTTGTTTTAAAAACTGGATATTTTCAGAAGTTGATTTTAAATTTAATCCAATTTGTTTTCAAATATAAGATGGATATTTATTTTAATATGATAGTTTATAAAGAAATTTATCAATGTTTTATTTTTGTTTTCTTTTAAAGTGTTTAAATTAAATGGTTATAAATATATATAAAGTTATAAATAAACTTTCTTTTTAAATATCTCTTGAACTAAGAATTGTTTGTAAAACATAAGCTATATATAAAATAAAAAGTTTATAAAGATTTCATACTTGTATATTTATTTAAAATTTGAAAGGCTTCTTATAAAATCATTTCACTAATGCATATGAATATTTTATAAATGCATATAATACTTTATGAATACATATATAATTTAAATGATTTAATAAAATGGAGTAACACTTGTAAAACTTTTTAAAATATATTAAAGACATTGGTAAAGCAATTAAACATTAATGTGACAAATTTAAGTTTAAGGAACAAGTGGCCTTCATATTTCTTTTATTTGAAATATAATCAAACAAAGAAACTTGGGTCTTCTTTAAGGGAAAAAGCAAAAATTAAATCAGCAACTTCAAATCTGAAAATAAAATCCAAATCTGAGATAAGAAAAATCAAACCTGTAATGCAAAGATTCAAGTCCATATGTAATTCCAATCTGCAATATCTACTTCGACCTGAAAATTCAAATGAAGAATCTACCTACAATTCAAACCAAGCTGTAATTTAAACATGCAATTGAAGATCTGCATGCAAAGGAATTATCAACCTGAAATGCAAATGGAAGTCAAACCTGCTCTGTTATAAAATCTGCCTGCAAGTTTAAGCAACAAATCAAATATGCATGCAAAAGAATTATCAACCTGCAAACCAAAAGATGTTCAACTCAGCAATTTCATCAGCAAGCAATTGAAGATTTTCTACAAATTTTAAGATTCAAACCTGGAAATACTGCTCTGTTCTGTGCTCTGCATAAATAAGAGGTGAGTAAATTTTATTTTAGAAACAGTTTTAAATTAAATCTGAGATTGAATGATGTTGCATGAAAATTGCTTGATAATGAATATTTGTTCATATGAATGCCTGCTTTGTTTAGAATGTCTGAAACAATAAAATAGGTTCTGTTGTTACAGTTTTTTTTCCTGTTTTCCTCTGAAATTCAATATCTCCTTCTTTATTCATTTATAATATGTAATTTGCAAACACTAAATGATTTAGATCATGTAACTTCACTATT
The DNA here is from genome assembly GCA_030765085.1 of Allium cepa. Taxonomy (NCBI): domain Eukaryota; kingdom Viridiplantae; phylum Streptophyta; class Magnoliopsida; order Asparagales; family Amaryllidaceae; genus Allium; species Allium cepa. The sequence continues at coordinate 685,890,491 of CM060938.1, forward strand.
AAAATCATTCCAGATGTTTAAAATAGATATTCACATTGAAATCTGTAAAATAACAGTGCAAACTAAGTTTTTGTTAAAAATCAACTATTTTAATTTTCAATTTGAAGTACATGCATGTAATCTTAATAGTAAATCATGAATTTTGATATGAAATATGTGATTTTTAGTTGAGTCATTAGTGAGAATTTGGGGTTTGTTTGTAAATTGGGTTTTTGTAAATTGCCGAGAAACGACTTGATGATTTTAGCTAGGATTTGGTTTGAAGCAAGTATATGAGTGGAGGATCTAAGGAAAAATGTGAAAGCATTTTTCGATTGAGTGAATCGTTGGGATTTGAAGGAAGTAGGGTTTGGTATGGTTTTGTTTTCGGGTTGTTTGTAGAGGCTGCGGTGTATTGGATTGATGATCGAGTGTGATCGCGAGGAGGGGGATAGTGGCGTGGTGTTGTAGTGATGCTCTGGAGGAGTTTCTGGAGATGACGGTGGCGAGTTCGTCAACGGCAAGGGGATTTTCGCGTTCGGGTTTTTGCTGTAGCTTTGAGGCGTATGTTCGAATTCCGATTCGAGCAAAAATTCGTGGATCTGGGTTCACGTTCGCGCTCGCGAATGAATTTAGAATTAGGGTGGGTCATCGCGGTGGTCAGCGGAGGCCGGAAGTGGAGGTGCATGTGCACCGTGCCTTTGTGCACAGTTTGGGATGGTGAGTGATGTTTTGGAGAAGACGAGATTGTCTCGGGTTAGCTCTCATGTTATTCACGAGGGCGACTCGAAGAGGATGAAGCTAGGATTTGTCTTCGAAGCAGGCTCGGGTTGTTGAGTGATTACTCGAGTCATTGAGGTGATTGATTCGTGTGAATTTGTTGTGGGTTTTGGGTTACATTATAAGTTACTGAGTAACTTATGTTTGAATATAGGAAGGTAAGTATCATGTTATAAACAAGTTTTATAAGAGAACCAATATACGATGTTAAAATTTGTTATTTTGAAATAAATGTAAATCAAACCTTTAAAAGTGATAATTGAATTTATTTCAAGTTTAAAAATATTTAAAATGCTTGTTTGAAAATAATTATCTTAATAAAGCTTTTAAATTCCAAATTTGAAAGAGAAATTTGAATTTAATTATTAAATCAAAGTTTTAAGTCAAAGTTTAAAGCAATGTTTTAATAACAAATTTTCAATTTATATTGAAAATAAATTAGTTTAAAACTTGATAATTTTAAGTATTTTAAATTTTGGAAATGATTTGAAAATACTTTATCTCAAAGAAAGACTATTATTATGATTTTGTAAACCAAGTTTAATAATGTGTCTTTGAATTAATAAGATTTAAATAATTCAAATAATTTATTTATAGAAATAAATAAGGTAAAATTATTTGAATAATTAACTTAAGAATACTTATTTGTTAATGAGTTAAGTTTGATTAAGATTTATTGTTTTCTTAATTTATTAAAGATTTTTCTTTAATATTAGATGTTAATTAATTAATTGTTTAATTAATTTTAAATAATTAGTTAATTACTTATTTAATTTTAAATAATCACTTAATTAAGAATTAATTAAGTGTAATTACTTAATAAAGTAATTAATGGTTAATAATTGTATGTAATTAAGAAGGTAATTACTATTGGAAGTAATTAGAGAAAATTACTCTTGAGAGTAATTAAGTAGAAGTGATTGATGGATAATCACATAATGTTATTAATTAAGAAATTAATTAATAATAATTAATTTGAAGTTAATTGGTTATGGAATAATAATTAATTAAAGAATTAAGAATTATTTAGTGATGTAATTAATTATTTGTTAAATAATTAATTAAGAGATTAATTAAGGTTTATTAATGAATGTAATTAGAGATAATTACTTATGTAAATAATTAAGAATTAATTACTTAATTATTTAGTTAATTAATCAATGTGATTAATTAATTAATAAATGACATTAATCTAAGATTAATTTCCAAGAGTAATTGATTAAATTGTAATTAATTAATAAAGTAATTAATTAAGGATTTATTTATTAATTTAATTGTTTAATAATTTCTTAATGAAGTAATTAAGGATTAATTAATTGGATTAATTAATCAAGGATTAATTTAATTAAATTAGAAATTAATTAATTTAGAAGTTAATTAATTTAGTTAAGTAATTACAAATTGTTAATTACTAATTATGATTAATTGGTTGATTAATTATAAGTTAATTATTTAATTAATTAAAATTAATTAGTGAGAATCATTAATTGATATTAATCAAGGTTGATTAATAAAAGTAATTAATTTAAGTGTGATTAATTAATTTTAATTAATTATGGATTAATTTAATTAATTATAGTTAATTAATTAATGAATGATCATTAATTATTGTAATTAATGATAGTAATTAAAGGGTTAATTACTGAATATGGATAGGATAATTACTTGAATGTAATTAAAAGATAATTAATCAAGGAAGATTAATTAAGGAAGATCATTAGAGATGATTAATTTATTTATTTGGAATAAATAAATGAGAAAGATTTAAGTAATCCAAGTGATTAAGAGTTAATCAATTCTGTTATGAATGTAATTAATTAGGCAGCCATGTCAGTATACTTCAATAAGATCTTTGAATCTGATAGAAATTTATGGTCACAATGGGTTAACCATAATTTGATTGATAAGAAGAATTTTTGGACTATGCAAATTCCACAGAACTGCAGTTGGAGTTGGAGAAGTATTCTTAAGCTTAGGGAAATTTTTATCCCTCTCTTACAATGCAACTATGCTCTAATTAAAGGTTTATCATTCTGGCATTCTCCATGGGCTAGACAAGGTTTGATTTTAAGTTCTGTTGTTGACTTTAATCTGAGAAGGAATTCTGGTATTTCTGATTTCGCAACTGTTGATGACTTTATACAGGCTGATAGTATTGTTTTACCATATTCTAGTTCTTTTCAGCTCAGAAATTTATGGAATGTTATTAGCAGTAATCCCATTAAGAATAATGAAAATGTTTTGATCTGGTCAGACAAGGGTAAGCTTCATTCTATTAGGCATGTGTATAAATCTCTCTGTGGAGTTGGTTCATATTTCCCATGGCATTCAAGAATTTGGAATAGTGCTAAAGAAAATTTACTGTTGTGGAAAGTGATGGCAAATGCATTAAACACTAAAGATAAGCTTTGTAGAATGGGTATTATCTCAGAGGATATTTGTGTTTTCTGCAGATCAGAATCAGAAACAAATACACATTTGTTTTTTGAATGCACTTTTGTATATCAGATACGGTATAGGCTTTTGTCAAATGGTGGATTTTATAAGCCTTCACCAGTTAGTGCTATTGAGTGGTTTAATGTGTTTAAAGCAACTAGATGGAAGACCAGAATGACTAAACTGCTCCTTAAGCTACTGAAAAGTTGATATATGCAGTTTGGACAGAAATAAATAATAGAGTGTTTGGTATTGCTATTAAAAATTCTTCACAACTCTATAATATGATTCATGGTAGTATTCCTAGAGATTTGAAAACAGACTGTAACTGATGCTTGCTTTTATTTCTTGGAAGATCTGTAGATGATCATATTCTAAGTTTGTTTAATATGATGTGCCTGGATACTCAGATTTTTAATATACTGTCATTATTTGAAGTAGGAAGTTTCTACCAATGCTGGCATGAGAGCAACTGGATAGCCTGTTCTGAACATGAATCTGTATAAGAGATTGTTGTATCACTTGTTTGTTTCAGTACGCTTTGAGTTAGTTGTCTCTTTGTGTATTTTTGTTCTGTATTATTGGTATTGATTGTAGTCAAGTGTAGGGTTGTAACTGATTGTATCTTGTGGTTTTGTAATTGTTTGTTGTAATGTTGATTAAGTCAATAAAATGAGCTTAATGCTCTTTGCTTTTCAAAATTCTGTTATGAATGAATGATTGATCTTGAATGATTGATATTGGATATTGGATTAATATGGGTTGATTGATTAATATTGGTTAATTGTTTGATATTGGATGATCAATATTTGGAGATTGATAATTGGTTGATATTGGATGTTTGTTATTGGTTTGATACTGGATGATTTGGATATATCTGTTATATGATATGCTGTTTTGTGTAGATAAATATTGATATGAATTATCTCTTGTGATAATATGATTTGTCTATTTATATCATCCTGAATTTAAGTTTAATTGTTTAAACCCTTAAGTACAACTTGGACATTCAAATGGCATTGGGTTTCGGTGAGACCGCGATCGGATTTCCTTATTTGAAATCCGAAAACCACACCGATTCCAATTAAACGTTAGGTCGTTAATCCAAGTGGAGCAAGTGAAGACTCGAGGTGTAAGGGCTATACGTCAGTATAACTCTGTGGGTGATTCCGTAATGAGTTTGACGGAATAGTGCTTATAGATTCTAGATGGTAAATCAGAGTGCAAGGGCTATGGTCGTCGACTCTGAGGGTGATTCCAATAATGAGTGCAACGAGATAGTGCCTTCGGTTTCGTTCGAACCCGGAACGAACTTGTATGGATTGAATGCTTTCAGCACATCGTCAGGTGGACGATGAGCATTCTAAGATTTGTGTTCTATAAAGGTAATCGTAACCTCAAGCCTCATCAACCGGGAATGGCTAAAACAGTGGAGGTGCAGCAAGGCTTCGTGGGTAGCTCCCACTGGAGAGCAAGATTTTCCCCTGTCTAGAAGTCCCTTTTTATTCGGCTGTGTGGGCAGTTGGGTCGCGGCCAACTGCGGGGTTGTCTTGTTCGGGACTGTCCAGTAAGGGATGGTTCCGGCCTTGTATTGCAGGGGAGTTAGGGTGGCTCCTCGGTACGTTGATCTAGGCCACGTACTGTGACGGGCGGTACCCCAGTAGCCCTGCCATTGATGGAAACCCATTTTCCCTACGAGACCCTACGGTTTTGATTGTATTACCCACTTTTGTGGCTAGTAGCTGGAATTTAATAGATATAACAATTTCGGCTATTTCATATTTACTTGAAAACCCTAAACACTATTATAATATCACTGGATTTCCTATCAAATGTTTTGGTTAGCGTAAGGTAAAAACTTTTCCATGTTTATGTGTGGGAAGTCTTACGTGATACCTTTTTCTTTCAAAGGTTTTTCTAAAGTTAAGCAATTTTAACCCGTTTACTCACACCAGACCCCTGTCTGACCCGAGTGTTTATTTTCTGTTTTATTAAACTCTTGGGTACTCATATTATATATGAGTGGTCAAGTGATTCAGGTTATCTCTTGACTAATTCTGGAGGAGATATGGAGCAGGAGGCTTCGACGTGTAGATATATTATGATTCCGCTGTGTATGTTATGTCTGTTGTTCTTGAGTTGTATAGTTAGACAGAAGTTTATAATTGTCTATTATCAGTTGTTTAAGTTGTATACTCTGATGTAATGAGATACTATGTAATATTTTATGAGATATATTATATTGTATTCGTTCCGCTGTGAGTTCTCTGATGTTGTTTGTGTTCTTCTTTCTCTTTCTTCTCTTTTCTATCCCTTTCTTTCTTCAAGATGATGCGATTTTCTGGGAGTAGAAAGTCGGGTCGTCTCACTTGGTATCAGAGCATTAGGCTGAGTGAATACCTAGGCTCTGAAGTGTATCTTTCTTTAGGGAGCATTAGGCTGAGTGAATACCTAGGCTCTGCAGTGGTGTCTTTCTTGAGAGAGCATACTTGTAATTTTTATATATAACTATATAATATATATATATCTACCTGATCTGTTGGGTTATCTGTTCGGATTTTCCAACATAAGTTTTGGAGGTAGATAGATGGAGTAATGGTTTGTGTGTGTAACACGACCAACACTGATGGAAGAGGTTCCATTTGTTGAGGTCGGAAGTTTTTGTCGAGACTGTAGACCTAATACCGTCTTGAATAAGATTTGTAGTTTGGAGTCATGGATTTCTCTGACATCCGACAGAAATCTTTTTAAAGATTTGGAGTTTGTCTTTGAAGTGTAAGTTTGGATTTCGCTCGGGTAAGCGAATTATTCTAGTGTTTGGATCTGTTGGAAGTGCAGTAGTAAGTGATGATATCCTGATAACTGCGTGATGAGATGCAGTATCCTTGGATATTTTCTGAAGGTGTTTTCTCTTGAAGCAGTTTTAGAAGTAGTTGTGGAGCAGTCTTTACCTGCTGTAGAGATGATTTATCTGTGTATAAGTTGTTTGGATCTTCAGCAAGGAGATTAGCTGTTTTGGGATATGAGACTAAGGTCTATGAGTTGTTTCTCTCCAGGCATTGTCTCATTGTTATTCCTTAAGGTAAGCGAGTGGTGAATGCTTGGCTTGGAGCCCGAGTTTCTTGAAGAGTTGTATGCCATCTCGGAAGTCAGTTGTGTGATTTGTTGAAGGTTTTGGTTTTGGAGAAGCATTTGGATTTGAAGTCTTTGGTTAGCCGTGGCAGCAGTTTCAGCTCGAAATGTTCGGTGTGCTGACGAGGAGATCTTTTGGCTTTGCTGTATCATCAAGGTAGAGTTTGGAAGCAGCTGTGTGGCTTGTTTCTCTGATGATTCAGAAATCTTTGTGGTTCTCTTTCAGCAGTCCGGGCTGAAGGTGGTGATGTTTTCTTGAAGGGTAAGCTTTGTTTGGAAAAGTTTAAAGTTGTTCTAATTGGTAAAGAGAGGACGGTTTCTTTGAAATCCGAATTGGGTTGGATCGCAAAAGTGACTTGCGATTAATATGGAAATTTTTCTTAGGCTATCTTTTGTTGAGACTGAGAATTCTCATGTGGAAGTAGGAGCTGCTGGAGTATTCCGGAGTTTTTCAGCATTTGGAGTTGAGTTCCATTTTGTTTTGGTTCCAGAAGCAATGTTGGTAGTTAGCCTGGAAGTTGGATGGTTCTTGGAGAAAGCAGAGTTGGTGTAGCAGCTCAGATATTTTTGGAATTGGAATTGGACTGATCTAGCTTTTGAATTGGATTCTGTTATAAGGTTGTGTGACTGAGTCAGAGGAGTCACTCAGATTTTTATTGATTTGATGAACCAGGTTTCCGAATTTAGTGGATAAGTTTGCATTCATGTTCATCAACAATATTCTTATCTATTTTAGAATTAGAGTTGTGCAGCGGAAGCGAGGTAGCTGCTGTGCAAGAAAGGAAGCAAGTTCTGTTTGCTATTGCTTGAATAGAAGAGCATGTGTTCTGGATTTCGACGGATTTTGGAAGACTGTTCTGTTGAATAGGATCCATAGACTGCTGTGCTTTGGTCTAGTTGTTTCTGGGAGTATCAGCGTAGGCTGAGATGATCAGGAAGAGATTGGCAGCCCAGAATTGTCTGTTGAGTTATACAGATATGAGATAAGGAGTTTGATGTTTGAAGTTGGAGACTTCAGTATTGTTAGATCTCTCTGGTTAAGAGAACAGATATTGGATAAGTTTGGTTGGTTTGTGCTGAGGCATTTGAGGATTTCTTATCTGTGTTTTGTTAGGATAAGATTGAACTGCCAGTTTGGATAGCTGGAATTCATTGTGTATCACGTATCTCTGAGGGAAAACGTGTATGATTCATCGATTGGTTGTTGAATTTGTAGTTCAGTTGGAGTTGGATGTTGAGCTGGATTTGAGAGTAATCTGATATTCTGTTCAGATTGGTGGATCTAGAGATGAGTGGAGCTCTAGATTTTGGATGTGTAGTTGGTTTGTTGGCTTTTGTTGAGCGAGTCTCCCGGTAATTTATACTTGGGGAAAACTCGTGATAGAATTAGAGATTTATTCTGATTTGTGTCAGAATAATTAGTTAGAATAGTTTGTTTGTTTGATTTGTTGCTTTGATTATTAGTAATTGGTTGTTAGGAATGCTTTGCTGATTTGAAATTAAAATCTATGTTGGGTTATTAAATTACCTTTGCTTTTAAATTTTGGGGACGAAATTCTATTAAGGGGGGAGGATTGTAACGATCCAGAATTTTGGGCAATAACAATTTAATAATCTACATTAATAATTTAACTGGTTTAATAATTCTCTTTATAATTTTAATTTAAAATTGGCTAATTTATGCTTTTTATGGTTAATAAATATTTAATCTGTTAATAGTAATCAATATCTTTCCGACAATTTAAATTTGATAAGATTTGTTTCTCTAAGCTAATAAATTTTTATTCTATTTATAATATATATAAAATTGATATATATTGTGAATAGAAGAGCTTTTGTTTTAAATTAAAGATTCAATTTTCAAATTGTAATATATATGTTTGTATATGTTATAATTTGAGTTATTTTGAAATTTAATTTTTAAACTATTGATAATTTGAATATGTTTGAGATTATAATTTAAAGCTTTGTTTTAAAAACTGGACATTTTCAGAAGTTGATTTTAAAGTTTAATCCAATTTGTTTTCAAATATAAGATGGATATTTATTTTAATATGATAGTTTATAAAGAAATTTATCAATGTTTTATTTTTGTTTTCTTTTAAAGTGTTTAAATTAAATGGTTATAAATATATATAAAGTTATAAATAAACTTTCTTTTAAATATCTCTTAAACTAAGAATTGTTTGTAAAACATAAGCTATTTATAAAATAAAAAGTTTATAAAGATTTCATACTTGTGTATTTATTTAAAATTCAAAAGGCTTCTTATAAAATCATTTCACTAATTCATATGAATATTTCGTAAATGCATATAATACTTTATGAATACATATATAATTTAAATGATTTAATAAAATGGAGTAACACTTGTAAAACTTTTTAAAATATATTAAAGACATTTGTAAAGCAATTAAACATTAATGTGACAAATGTAAGTTTAAGGAACAAGTGGCCTTCATATTCTTTTATTTGAAATATAATCATACAAAGAAATTTGGGTCTTCTTTAAGGGAAAAAGAAAAAATTAAATCAGCAACTTCAAATCTGAAAATAAATCCAAATCTGAGATAAGAAAAATCAAACCTGTAATGCAAAGATTCAAGTCCATATGTAATTCCAATCTGCAATATCTACTTCGACCTGAAAATTCAAATGAAGAATCAACCTGCAATTCAAACCAAGCTGTAATTTAAACATGCAATTGAAGATCTGCATGCAAAGGAATTATCAACCTGAAATGCAAATGGAAGCCAAACCTGCTCTGTTATAAAATCTGCCTGCAAGTTTAAGCAACAAATTAAATATGCATGCAAAAGAATTATCAACCTGCAAACCAAAAGATGTTCAACTCAGCAATTTCATCAGCAAGCAATTGAAGTTTTTCTACAAATTTTAAGATTCAAACCTGGAAATACTACTTTGTTCTGTGCTCTGCATAAATAAGAGGTGAGTAAATTTTATTTTAAAAACAGTTTTAAATTAAATCTGAGATTGAATGATGTTGCATGAAAATTGCTTGATATTGAATATTTGTTCATATGAATGCCTGCTTTGTTTAGAATGTATGAAGCAATAAAATAGGTTCTGTTGTTACAGTTTTTTTTCCTGTTTTTCCTCTGAAATTCAATATCTCCTTCTTTATTCATTTACAATATGTAATTTGCAAACAATAAATGATTTAGATCATGTAACTTCATTATTAAAATCATTCCAGATGTTTAAAATAGATATTCATATTGAAATCTGTAAAATAACAGTGCAAACTAAGTTTTTGTTAAAAACCAACTATTTTAATTTTCAATTTGAAGTACATGCATGTAATCTTAATAGTAAATCTTGAATTTTGATATGAAATCTGTGATTTTTAGTTGAGTCATTAGCGAGAATTTGGGGTTTGTTTGTAAATTGGGTTTTTGTAAATTGCCGAGAAACGACTTGATGATTTTAGCTAGGATTTGGTTTGAAGCAAGTATATGAGTGGAGGATCTTAGGAAAAATGTGAAAGCATTTTTCGATTGAGTGAATCGTTGGGATTTGAAGGAAGTAGGGTTTGGTATGGTTTTGTTTTCGGGTTGTTTGTAGAGGCTGCTGTTTATTGGATTGATGATCGAGTGTGATCGCGAGGAGGGGGATAGTGGCGTGGTGTTGTAGTGATGCTCAGGAGGAGTTTCTGGAGATGACGGTGGCGAGTTCGTCAACGGCAAGGGGATTTTCGCGTTCGAGTTTTTGCTGTAGCTTTGAGGCGTATGTTCGAATTTCGATTCGAGCAAAAATTCGTGGATCTGGGTTCACATTCGCGCTCGCGAATGGATTTAGAATTAGGGTGGGTCGTCGCGGTGGTCAGCGGAGGCCGAAAGTGGAGGTGCATGTGCACCGTGCCTTTGTGCACAGTTGGGGCTGGTGAGTGATGTTTTGGAGAAGACGAGATTGTCTCGGGGTAGCTCTCGTGTTATTCACGAGGACGACTCGAAGAGGATGAAGCTGGGATTTGTCTTCGAAGCAGGCTCGGGTTGTTGAGTGATTTACACGAGTCATTGAGGTGATTGATTCGTGTGAATTTGTTGTGGGTTTTGGGTTACAGTATAAGTTACTGAGTAACTTATGTTTGAATATAAGAAGGTAAGTATCATGTTATAAACAAGTTTTATAAGAGAACCAATATACGATGTTAAAATTTTTTATTTTGAAATAAATGTAAATCAAACCTTTAAAAGTGATAAATGAATTTATTTCAAGTTTAAAAATATTTAAAATGCTTGTTTGAAAATAATTATCTTAATAAAGCTTTTAAATTCCAAATTTGAAAGAGAAATTTGAATTTAATTATTAAATCAAAGTTTTAAGTCAAAGTTTAAAGCAATGTTTTAATAACAAATTTTCAATTTATATTGAAAATAATTTAGTTTAAAACTTGATAATTTTAAGTATTTTAAATTTTGGAAATGATTTGAAAATACTTTATCTCAAAGAAAGACTATTATTATGATTTTGTAAACCAAGTTTAATAATGTGTCTTTGAATTAATAAGATTTAAATAATTTAAATAATTTATTTATAGAAATAAATAAGGTAAAATTGTTTGAATAATTAACTTAAGAATAATTATTTGTTAATAAGTTAAGTTTGATTAAGATTTATTGTTTTCTTAATTTATTAAAGATTTTTCTTTAATATTAGATGTTAATTAATTAATTGTTTAATTAATTTTAAATAATTAGTTAATTACTTATTTAATTTTAAATAGTCACTTAATTAAGAATTAATTAAGTGTAATTACTTAATAAAGTAATTAATGGTTAATAATTGTATGTAATTAAGAAGGTAATTACTATTGGAAGTAACTAGAGAAAATTACTCTTGAGAGTAATTAAGTAGAAGTGATTAATGGATAATCACATAATGTTATTAATTAAGAAATTAATTAATAATAATTAATTTGAAGTTAATTGGTTATGGAATAATAATGAATTAAAGAATTAAGAATTATTTAGTGATGTGATTAATTATTTGTTAAATAATTAATTAAGAGATTAATTAAGGTTTATTAATGAATGTAATTAGAGATAATTGCTTATGTAAATAATTAAGAATTAATTACTTAATTATTTAGTTAATTAATCAATGTGATTAATTAATTAATAAATGAGATTAATCTAAGAATAGTTACCAAGAGTAATTGATTAAATTGTAATTAATTAATAAAGTAATTAATTAAGGATTTATTTATTAATTTAATTGTTTAATAACTTCTTAATGAAGTAATTAAGGATTAATTATTTGGATTAATTAATCAAGGATTAATTTAATTAAATTAGAAATTAATTAATTTAGAAGCTAAATAATTTAGTTAAGTAATTACAAATTGTTAATTACTAATTATGATTAATTAGTTGATTAATTATAAGTTAATTATTTAATTAATTAAAATTAATTAGTGAGAATCATTAATTAATATTAATCAAGGTTTATTAATAAAAGTAATTAATTTAAGTGTGATTAATTAATTGTAATTAATTATAGATTAATGTAATTAATTATAGTTAATTAATTAATGAATGATCATTAATTATTGTAATTAATGATAGTAATTAAAGGGTTAATTACTGAATATGGATAGGATAATTACTTGAATGTAATTAAAAGATAATTAATCAAGGAAGATTAATTAAAGAAGATCATTAGAGATGATTAATTTATTTATTTGGAATAAATAAATGAGAAAGATTTAAGTAATCCAAGTGATTAAGAGTTAATCAATTCTGTTATGAATGAATGATTGATCTTGAATGATTGATATTGTATATTGGATTAATATTGGTTGATTGATTAATATTGGTTAATTGTTTGATATTGGATGATCAATATTTGGAGATTGATAATTGGTTGATATTGGATGTTTGTTATTGGTTTGATACTGGATGATTTGGATATATCTGTTATATGATATGCTGTTTTGTGTAGATAAATATTGATTTGAATTATCTCTTGTGATAATATGATTTATCTATTTATATCATCCTGAATTTAAGTTTAATTGTTTAAACCCTTAAGTACAACTTGGACATTAAAATGGCGTTTGGTTTCGGTGAGACCGGGATCGGATTTCCATATTTGGAATCCGAAAACCACACCGATTCCAATTAAACGTTAGGTCGTTAATCCAAGTGGAGCAAGTGAAGACTCGAGGTGTAAGGGCTATACGTCAGTATAACTCTGTGGGTGATTCCGTAATGAGTTTGACGGAATAGTGCTTATAGATTCGAGATGGTGAATCAGAGTGCAAGGGCTATGGTCGTTGACTCTGAGGGTGATTCCAATAAGTGCAACAAGATAGTGCCTTCGGTTTCGTTCGAACCCGGAACGAACTTGTATGGATTGAATGCTTTCAGCACATCGTCGGGTGGACGATGAGCATTCTAAGATTTGTGTTCTATAAAGGTAATCGTAACCTCAAGCCTCATCAACCGGGAATGGCTAAAACAGGGGAGGTGCAGCAAGGCTTCATGGGTAGCTCCCACTAGAGAGCAAGATTTTCCCCTGTCTAGAAGTCCCTTTTTATTCGGCTGTGTGGGCAGTTGGGTCGCGGCCAACTGCGGGGTTGTCTTGTTCGGGACTGTCCAGTAAGGGATGGTTCCGGCCTTGTGTTGCAGGGGAGTTAGGGTGGCTCCTCGGTACGTTGATCTAGGCCACGTACTGTGAGGGCGGTACCCCAGTAACCCTGCCATTGATGGAAACCCATTTTCCCTACGAGACCCTACGGTTTTGATTGTATTACCCACTTTTGTGGCTAGTAGCTGGAATTTAATAGATGTAACAATTTCGGCTATTTCATATTTACTTGAAAACCCTAGACACTATTATAATATCACTGGATTTCCTATCAAATGTTTTGGTTAGCGTAAGGTAAAAACTTTTCCATGTTTATGTGTGGGAAGTCTTACGTGATACCTTTTTCTTTCAAAGGTTTTTCTAAAGTTAAGCAATTTTAACCCGTTTACTCACACCAGACCCCTGTCTGACCCGAGTGTTTATTTTCTTTTTTTTTAAACTCTTGGGTACTCATATTATATATGAGTAGTCAAGTGATTCAGGTTATCTCTTGACTAATTCTGGAGGAGATATGGAGCAGGAGGCTTCGACGTGTAGATATATTATGATTCCGCTGTGTATGTTGTGTCTGTTGTTCTTGAGTTGTATAGTTAGACAGAAGTTTATAACTGTCTATTATCAGTTGTTTAAGTTGTGTACTCTGATGTAATGAGATACCATGTAATATTTTATGAGATATATTATATTTTATTCGTTCCGCTGTGAGTTCTCTGATGTTGTTTGTGTTCTTCTTTCTCTTTCTTCTCTTTTCTATCCCTTTCTTTCTTCAAGATGATGCGATTTTCTGGGAGTAGAAAGTTGGGTCGTCTCAGATCTGAAATTATAAATGATAAACCTCTTTGATATGGTAAAGGGTGTATATCTTCAAATTCAGGATTGATAAAGAATCTATCAAGTTTCATTGAAGTTGGTTTTTTCCTACCACTACTCCAAGTGTATTTTATGTTAGTAAGAGGAAGATCGATCAGATTACATTCTTTAATAAACTCTCCAAACTATTCAACATCGTCTACATAACCATCTGTTCTCTTGTTTCTCTCATCAATTAATCTGGTTGTATTAAAATCACCTCCTATTATCCAAGGACCTTAAATTAAAATTTTAAAATCAACACAATCTTCCCACAGCTTTTTCCTCTTAATTATAGTGTTAGGATCATATACACCTATGACAAAATATAAAATTCTAGTCAGGTTACACTTAAGTGCCAAATGTAAGCAAAATTTATTATTCACTTCTTGCATTAGAATATATTTATCACTATTCCATCCAATGAAGATTTCTCCAGCACTACCATTAGCCTCAATGAAACTCCAACCATCCAACATAACACCACCTAAAAATAAAAATAGTTATCATAAGGATTATTGATTTTTATTTCTTGAAGCAAAACAATATCAGGTTTAATAACTTTGATAACATTTCTAATTCTACAGCATTTTGCTTCATTTTCCAAACCTCTAATGTTCCTTGGACATATTATCAATTTAACGATAAGACCCTCTCAGCTTCTTTATCTTTAAATTCAGAAATATCATCCTCATTATTTTTTAGAAAAAAGCCCGAGCATTTCGCAATTTCATAATATTGAACATGAGTTAAACTGTTAAGAATGCTAAGGATGAAAACATTACCTTCTGAAGGATGATCAGCTTCCATTCTTCTTGCACTTCTTCTTAATATAGTAAATCCCACCTGCTCTTTGCCAATATCCTCCTTTATGCATGTCAGATTTGGACTCTCATGAGCATTCTTTGGATTCTGAAATATCACTGATTGTTTGCCTTTATCATCTTCTTGGACAACACCTTCAGCTTCCATGTCCAAGTTATGATAACATTGCAAATTCTCCTCTACCTTGTTACTACCAGATTCAAAGTACAAAACATTCTTATCATCACTGCTTGAAGTAAGATTAAGAGGATTATCAATATCACCTTCTTGCATTTGATTGTTCGATTTCATCCTCCAAATTTTAAAACCACCATCAGCATCTTTCTCAAAATCAATCTTCTTAAAATTTTTAAATCCATCACCAATTTTGGATCGCCTATATACCTTCTAATACGAATTTCATAGTAATACTCATTAATGAAAAGCTTTATTAGTGAAGGAATTTCACAAGGGTCTGTTACTTCAACTTCAGCCTTTAAAGAAGTAAAATTAGCTAAGCTCATCGGCACTTTTTGAAGACTCTTAACTACACCAACTTTAGCCAAAATGCAACTTACCATATTAATACTTCTACAAGCCAAAGGAACGTTCTTGAGAACAACCCAAATCCTTACTCTTCTTCCGATCCAGGTACTTCCCAGTTGCAAGTTCCATATGCGTAACCCAAGAATTCCATTCTCACATATAATTGATCCAACATTATCACTACTGAAATAGTTCTGAGGAAATTTTACGATAAATTTTTTATCCAACTTCTTGACCTCCCATTTCCAGTTTCGATGAGTAAGCGTTATGTATTTCTTGCTAATCTGATTTTCAATATCTTGAATAGAAAAAGCCTCTCTGACAATTGATACTAAAACCCAAGAGCTTGCTCTATTAACTTCTTTGTCAATAGCAGCAGAGGAAAGAAAAACTTCATTGCCCTTTTTTGCCTCCATATATGACTTTTTACAAACCCAAAAATTACATGCAAAT
Organism: Allium cepa; assembly: GCA_030765085.1. Classification (NCBI taxonomy): domain Eukaryota; kingdom Viridiplantae; phylum Streptophyta; class Magnoliopsida; order Asparagales; family Amaryllidaceae; genus Allium; species Allium cepa. Next base: position 685,906,082 of record CM060938.1, read on the forward strand.
CCTATATATCCTATACAGTTGCATTTGAAGAAAATTATCGGATCCCTGTAACTTTTAGCCCAATGATCTCTCAAACTGCACCGAAAACACCTGATTTTTTGTTTAACTTTCTGCAAAAAATATTTGTAATGATGGTTCTTGGAATACGAAACACTTGAAGTGGGTTTTGTGTTCAAATATTTAAGCAGAATTTCTTTATAACTAGAAAGAATTGTCACATGAGAAAGCGGACGGAAGGAAGATGCGTCAAGGACGCCATTAGAACATAAGGACGCCATTAATTCCACCAATATCGTCCCTGGTTAATCGAATGTTAAAGGAATGGATCAGTAGAAAGATGGAGGTTTATGTTGATGACATGCTAGTAAAATCAAGCAAGCCTGAAAACCATCTCAAAGATATAGAGGAAATATTTGAGACATTGCGAAAGTAGAAAATGAAGTTAAATCCAAAAAAGTGCTCTTTTGTAGTCCATTCTTGAAATTTCTTAGGCTACTTGTTAAGTGCTCAAGGAATGAAGGCAAGTTTCGATCAGATTCAAGCTATAAGGGATATGGTTGAACCAAAAACTAATAAGGAAATGATGAGCTTAAACGGAAAAGTAGTCGTCCTAAGAAATTTATTTCCAAAGCTACTGATAAATGCATACCTTTCTCTGATGTAATTAAGAAATTGAAGAATATTGAACGAAAGGAAGATTATAGAAAAGCTTTCTTGGAACTAAAAAGAAGTTTAACGATGGAATTTCCATCGAATTAGAATGAAAAATTTCAAATTAAAATAACCGCAAGCGCATGATGTACAATTGTAGCACGTATGCGAGCACGGGTCGATCCATAGGAAATTGTTTAGATTATAAATTTATGTTCAATCAAATTACACCAAAGTCGAGGAATTGTTAGCTATCTAATAGAAAGTAAAAATAAACTACAACTAAGGAGAATAGAAATATGATATTAAAGAGCAATTTAAAGGCAAATCTCCTCTCATGATCACATAAATCAGCATAATGAAATTATGATCTCTTTTTGGTCATTTGTGAGTTTAATTGATACATTTATCATAAGCATGGTCTAATTGTGTAATTAATTAACACGCTTAAACCATCAAACTTTAAGGCACCCTCTAAACCACTTACTAACTTTAATGAAAATGATATGAAATTAAAAGTAGAATCTATTTTAAGCATGGCTTATTAACTATTGAATTAGAAATATAAACCATCAAATTTTGACTCTAAATCCACTTCTATGACCATGATCATATGTAGATGAAAAGGTAATTTGTGATTCATATGACTAGGCATAGCCTATTTGTCTTGAACAACATAAGCTATCAAATTCAATATTAAACACAAAATCACACAAACTTTTAACTTTCCATTAAGCACAAAAGAGATATAAATGAAAAATTATATTGCATCTACATGATTCAAGAGAGCTTCATTATCCATAATTGAAGGGGTTTAGCCTCTCATTTGTGTTATCATATCAACACTTGTAGTATGCAAAATGAAACTAAAAAAAGAAAGAAAATGAAAGCTAATGGAGAAGAAAGCTAATCTAATTGCATAAAAGAAAATCAAACAATTAGCATGAAAGAAAGAGTGCATGTAAGTAAAATAAAACACTAATTAACATTGCATATAAAAAGGAAAAGTACATGAAATAAAAATGGCTAAGTATCCATGAAAAGAGAACGAGAGATTTTCTTTTTATTTTGAGCCTAAACTAAACTAAGAGAGACTAAGGAAGAAGAAGGTTCCATGAAACATAAGGGGTATTTATACATGTGTTAAACCCTAATTCATATCTTTGTGGAATCCCCTAATTGCCCTTGAGGTTGTGTGGCCACAAAGTAATCATTAGCATGTCTTAATCCCTTACTTAAATGTACACGAAGCTTTAATAGCCTTTTAGCATGTGCATTAGCTCCTAATTGAAAATCAAGGTAAGTGGGTAGGTGGAGTCCTCCATGTTCATGAGTTTAGATTATTTTCATCTTCATTTTCTTTGTTTCCTTTTGTGCATGCATATCTTCATGAAGCTATTTGTATTTGAATTTAAATTCCTACAAAACAACATAGAAATTTTCAATTAAATTTTAGAAAATTAATATATGCACAAAAATGACCATTTTGCCCCTATATGAAGATGAATTTGTGACAATTTTAAAATAATTTGGATTAGGTTTAAACAAGTTAATATACTCTATATCATCATTTATTTAATTTAAATTGATTAAATATGGTGGTAAAATTATGCACATTTACGTGCATATCAAATACCCCCACATTTATCTTTTTATTTGTCCTCGAATAATGAAAAACTAGGATAAATCCGTTTTCGTAGGGAGCACGATTGCATTGAGTGCATGCAACAAGTCATTAAACCTCTGGGTATCCTCAGTAGGACGAGTGTCGTGTCGTGAGTGTTTTCAATGGATACTACCCACAAAATCCAAATGCAATATGAAAATATTTACACAATGCAAGATTTATTTAAAAAGAGACGAATGCTAGTTTTTTTTTTGAAAATATTTACAATGAAGGATTTACTTTTAAATTGACATAAATAAGTTAAATATAGGTTTTGGTCATTATCTTGAAATTTAAGTCATTTACTCGTCAAATTTTCCAATAAAAATCAAGTTATCATAATAAATATACAATAGTTTAACTCGTTATTTCAATTGATAACAAAGTGTGACCATGAAATAGATCCTTAGTTGATTATCAAGGCTTATCAAAGTGGTATTTTCATTTCTTTTCAATAACAAGTCAAATCAAATTAGTAAAAAAAGTGCTTGGATTTCAATTGCTTATTCTCTCTTATTTGAAAATTTTATTGTTGTTAACAACATTTGCATATGCCTAACTCATATAAACCGATGCCTGATATATTACCCATGCACTGCCTTGCGGGCTTATGTTAGGGAAATACAAAGCATATCGAGTAAACAAACAAGTGTGAACACTTATCGACTTTAGGCGTTACTAACGAAAGAATTTTTATTATATACACGCACCTAACTCGGATAAATCGAGGCCAGATATACCGATCGTGCACTGCCTTTCGAGCTTACGTGAGAAGAGTGCATAGCATGGCGAGTAAACACACGAGTGTGAACACATGACTCTAGGTGTTTATTAAAAACTATACATACATACATATAAGAAATATTTTTTTTGTATTTTTAGAAGAGAGAGTTTCACATTATCATCATAGCACCATTTAACTTAGAAGACAAAAAAATGTTATATCCTTACTTTAAATCAACCACTTTTTAAAACAACGATTTTCAGTTAGGATGTATTTCAAAATTAACACGTATGAATCTTTCAATATGGTAGTTAAACCATTGTTATTTGTAATCAAACTTGATTTTTATTTTTATTAAGATAAATAAATTTTCAAAAATTTCAAATTAATTGTAACATCCCGCCTTTTCGCACACTTTAAATCGACGTACGTGCCAATTCAAACCATACGGAAGGTCGGATTGTTTTGGGGTAAATAAGAAAAAACAGAGAAGAGAAAAAAACTAAACAGAATCTCACAGCGAAAGGATAAAATATAATAATAAATATACAGTTCATAAAACTGTTTACAAAACATTTGATTCTTCTTTATACAATAAATATTAGAGTTCACATACCAATAAATATCAATGTAGCGGAATTAAATGGTGTAGTGGAATAATATAGTAGATAGTAATACTACAAATCTTCATCTTCGTCCTCCAGAATAAAATCTTTAAATCCTGAAACGCTCGGACTGACCCGAGCGAATTGAAAATACAAAACACTCGAGTCAGAAATAAAAGATCTTATGTAAGTAATATCAACAGGAATAAATATGAGTGCAGTAACTTAAAAGATGCTTGGGATTTACATCTCTTAAGGATCCGTTAAACTATTTCCTGTATAGTATATTTCGCTATTATAATAGTGTCTATTTGTAAAATAAACTTACTTTTAAATAGCGTTAAGGAGTGACACAATATTCCCCTTAACAAAAAATATATTCCCATAGTCTATACAGTACCGTAATCTCACCCGTACTAGGTGTCGTCAGATGGCACTCCATATGTATGGTACAAAACCAAAATCGTATAAGGCGCGCTAGGGTAGGTGACACGGCACAACTATGCAATGCCAGGGTAGATATACTAATTCCTATCCGGACTGGTGGTAACGTATAGCCGCAGCTACCGCCCACCTCGGACAAACTCCCCTCTAAAATCAAAAGTAAAAGTGGCCACCGGCGACCCCGATCAATTGGGGGGGGGAGGTCAAGCCCGTAAACCGGTGAGAGAGCAGGGGTATTCAAATCGAAAGCAGGTGATTATGAATTGGTTGGATAGCAGTCCTCCCCTAAGAGTTCTCTCGGGAAATCGCTTCCTCTAGGCATACTCCCTTATCTGACGCGGGTTCCAGTCAGAGTACAGTATCGAAGAGGAGTATCCGATAAAGGGCGCTAACCCCCTTGGCCCGAGAATCGCTCCTGTTTTAGCCACCTTATGCCAACTCATGGGAGTTGGGTCCACATATTTACCTCAAAGGAAATGCCGCCGCCATCCTACTTCATTCTGGAATCTCCACCGCGTACACGGTTGTTAAAGTGGTTTTCGGAGTTGGCAGAGAGTATGACAACTTCCGATCCCGGTCTCTTCAACAACCAAACGTTATTATAACACTGCGGTCATCTAAAAATAATTTATACCTTAAAACAAGAATATAATTATCCATTTCAAAACCCATAAATACGATATCATTTCCATTTCCAAAACAACTCATTTTGATATTATTTTTATAAAACCCAAGTCAATAATATCATTTTTATTTCAAATATATTTATTTTCCAAAATCATACTACTTTAAAAAATTTAATATCTGGAAACCAACATTTGAATTATAACTTTCAAAACATAACACTTCGAAATTCATAGCTTTAAAACCATAACTTCTAAAACTTGAATGGTTTGGATATTCAATAGTATATAGAGTAAAATAGTTTGAATTTAAAATTACTTTATAAAATAATTTCCGTGACTTCACAATTTTTATTCATTTCAAATTTTAGGTCTAAACCCCATAAATTTAGGTTCACTTTTAGTTTCAACAAAACACTTCGATTTCAATATATTCAAACTTTGAGGATTTAATAAATTTCAAAACTAAGGTTGGGAATTTCTATTCAATAATACTATTATTTAGTTTTGAAATGTTTACATAATAGATCCACAACCATTTAAAATAAAACCTAAATTTATTAACACTAAATATTTCCTTCCATTTATTTATACTTGAAATATTCATTTAATTTATCATGAATAAAAATCCAGTTATAAATATCATACCTTTAAAATTTCCAAGTTTAATAAGTTTACACCAACTTGTGGAGTTTAATTTTTAAATAAGCCCAATTCCAAATAAATTTCCAATTTAATTTCCAATCTTAATTGATTTGAACTATTTAAAACTCTATATATATACAATATCTTAAACATGTACTTAATCATAAATATAAATTATCAAACTCCATTTTTCAACTTATTTGTTTCCATTTAAAAAATGCATACATAGCTTAAATTCAATAATTTAACTATATATGTATATATAAAATAAGATTTTATATAAGATCAAAATTAATATTTATTAAACCGCATCCTATCCAAACCATAGAAATCATTTCAAAAATAATTTTATATATATACCGCGGTGCCTGTATATATTTTCTATCCTATGGTTAAGTGAAACAGATATTTATCATTTCGATCCGCAATTTAAAAATAAAAAAATGTGGTTGTATATCATTTCAAACCGCAATCCCTAATGAAATGAGAATGCATAATAACTTGCAGTTTATATAATGTAGAACACATCATCCATTCACCCAATATCAATCACCAACCAATGTTATTTCAGTCATCATCAATTTAAACAAACATCAAAAGAGCATATAAAATATAACAGGTATCAACGAACAGTTTATATTCAAAATAAATAAATAAATAACCGTTTAACTAGCAGTTCATATGCAAAATAAATAAATTTTAACTGTCAATTTATATGCAATAATAAAATTGAATAACAGTTAAATTAAATAAATGCGATTTCAACTGAGATGATGAAAAAATATGCAAAACAGTCATAAATAAATTTCTACTCATATCTTAAATCAATTTGACAAACATAAGAAAACTTAGAAGTTGTGAGTGAGTTAAAACACTCACCTTTGATTTCAGCCCATAAAAATCCAAACAGAAGCGCAAAACTCAAAAATCTCCAAATTCAACTAATTCAATTTGATGTTGTCCGGAATATAAATTTGAATCCAATAGAAGAAATCGCGCGTGAATCAAAGTTTATATGCAAAAGATATTCATGTTACTAGAAATATTATTAAAATAAAAATTAGTACGCGTTGAAAATATATATAAATAAACAAATTTTAATACTTAGTTTTTCTCAAGATGAGGCTTCAGGAAAAGATTGAAGAACAACTAAGATGAGGATAGGAAGTGTACGAAAAATGAAAAAAAAAATCATTTTTATAAAAGAAAGCTTTTGGAGTTGCAAGAATAAGAGATTTTGAATATGAGGTGTTAGGAGAAACAAAATGTAGAAGAAGAAATAAGATGTAGGTTATTTATAATTAGGAAATGAAGGTAGAGGGACAAAAATAAATGTCACATTTTATCAATAAAGCTTCAGGCATTAATAGTAGATAATGGAATGTACGTAGGAATGGAAAAGTTTGCAAATGAAAGTAGAATTATATACGCATTTAGGTTTTTATCTACGCGTAATAAAATATTTATACCTACCTTAAAAATGAGAATGTTCAATTTTGTTTTCTCAAAATGATCTTTTATTTCCATTAAAACACCCTTTTTGCTTAACACAAAACGTGCGTTTCTTTTATTAAATTTATTAATTGCAATCAACGTTTCCTTTCTTTTTAATTGAAACATTTGAATTACATTAATTGCAGTTATTTAAATTTTAAAACAGACAACTAAAATGGATAAAGAAATAGAACAATTGTTTATTTAAACACGTTTATAAATTTATTGTTTATACACAAGAGTAATAAATAGATTATTTTTCTACTCTTGTAATCAGTCTGTAAGCTAAACACAGTTCAAATAAACATATATTTGTTTCTTTAAAATCAATCTTTCTATTCTTATTTTAATGAAATTAAAAGTACATTCACAGATGAAACATTCATTTTATTTGATGTAAAATTTTCTTTTTATTAAATCAAACTTTCCCTATATTTTCACAAAACCTATGTTGCTTTTATTTACACCTATAAATTTACAATTAGTATTCTCTCTCCTATTAATTGGAAATTTTTAATTACATTAATTTGAGTTGATTAAGTTTCAAAATGGACTAAATGAATGTAATGAGAAGTATAACAATTATTTCCTATCTAATAGTAATTTAAACATATTAGTACACCATTGGCTACAAATAGTAATTATACATATTTCTTACTAAATAATAGTTTCTCATCTCTACAATCAATCTTTCAGCTCTTTTATTAAACTTATTCATTCCTATTCCTTATTAACATTTATTATTATAATCACCGTTATTAATTACATTCAACAATATCATTAAATACACCTGACGTATGTTATCATCTTTTTTATCTTACTGTAATACATGTTATTAGTATAAGTTCAAATTAAGATCATAAACATATCTCTTAACATATGTTAACAAAAATAAAATCATAAATTTTTATTATTCTACCACTTATATTCCTTACTACAATTATCCTTTGGTATTCCTATCCATTAATTACACAAATAACATAGTTAGTATTTGTTTGTCTTTCACTACATTAATACTATCCAATTTTAGTATTTTATTTATATTAATTGCTATATTTCAATTTATATTGAATTTTGTCGGTTTTACATATTAATAAAAATTAAAATCCCAATTAATTATTTTTATCTTGGTTTCATTCTTTTTATTACTTCAATTGTTAACTTATGAATAAAATTAACATTTCTATTCATTTTGTTACATTCATAATTTTCAGTTATTGTCTAGATCTTATTAGTGTAACATTAAAGTTCATTTAATTGTAATTGATTTCCCATTCTTTTTATTCAAACAATCGTTATCCTATAAGCATATTTAACATTTGTTTACATTTCATTTCATTGATACTTCTATATACATCTTAGATTTGTATCAACGGTTATATTTAAAAATGTGAATCTTGTCAATTACGCGTATTAATTAAGGTCGTAAACTCAATTAACAAAGTTTCCTAAGTCCAATCCTTTTTTTTACCAAATTTGACAATCCCTAACCATTTGTACTACATTCCTTATTAATGTAATATTTATTAGATTTTATTTCAAATTAACATACAACTTAATTTCCCTTAATTGAGATCTGATTCCCAAATTTTTATTTAATATACTGAATTGAATAAATAACCTAAATAAATGGTCACCTACTTACTTTCTTTCATTTATAAGTTTACTACTTACCCACCCAGGTATAAATCCCATACATAACACTAATTAATTCCATTAACACTGCATTATCCAATTATCATAAATTTGTTCAATAAGTACTCTTGTTTACTCATAAATAAATTTATGTTTTCTATAAATTCTCATTCACTCTTCCGTTACAAAATTAAAAATCATTAAGTAACGTTTCATCAATAACAGTATTAAAATTACTTAACATTTAAGAGGACTTTATTTTAAATAAATTGATTGACAAATAAATTAGGTAATATAAAATAATTATTATCATACCCTTATGATTTACGCTTGTTCTCTTCTATTTGATTTATAGCCTAAAATAATATAAACAAATTCTAACTCCATAAATAAACTTATTTTATTACCCAAATTATACATAGTTTGAATTCCATACTTACTTTTATGTTTCTCCATAATTAATTATATTCAGGTATAATACTTACCCTATTTCATTTATTACAATTTCATTAAATCTATCCAAATTATATTCGTTTTAATATTATTCCATTCATTCCAATTGCTCATTTAAATTCTAACATTCACTTTATTATCTTAATTTACGTTCAATTTCCATTAATTTATTCAATATTGACACCCACTTAATAAAATTTACTTCCATTTATTTAGTTGCAATTAAATTCATTTATTATTTCATTAATATTTTTTTCCAATTTATTCCTTCCGTTATTAATTACACAATCAAATTCAATTAACAAATTATAAGGGTTTCCACTATTTCTTCAATTGGATTTCATTCCAATTGTCAAAAATTATTTTATTTATTCGCTCCAATTTTCAATTATAAGATTTTCATTTCTTTCTACATTAAATTACAAAAATCAATTTAAATTAACAAATAAAATGGTCGAAATTTACGGGTCGTCACATTCTCCCCCACTCAAAACTTTTCGTCCCCGAAAAGGAAAAAGAAGGGAAAAGAAGAATTAAGAAATCAATATTTCTTATTTAAAACCTTAATTTTATAAACAATTAAATTTACAAAATTAGTTACTTTAAATAAAATATACAAAATTTTAACCATTAAACCTTTTATACTCAAATTAATAAAGTTTTGAAAACATTTTCACTTATATAATCCAAAGGGTTAACAATTATATAAAATGAAATATTTAAGGTTGTTTCAATCACACAACAATCAATACAACAACAATCAATTCCAACAAGGCATGCAACCATCATACAAAATCAACACAATTCAGTCATTCATTCATATCAAACAAACAAATAGTTGTTCGGGTTCAAAACTTTAAATTGTACGGAATGAAAAATAATCTATCAAATGTATCATTTACTCAACAGTCTTAGATGAAACAAAATGGATTATTCATCCATCCCACCCAATTTTAAGGTATCTTACCCAAACAACCATAACCTCAAACAACAAATCCAAACAACAATCAACTTTACTTATTATTAATTTCATTTCATACCTTTGTTGTTTGATTTTCTTTTTATTTATACAATGATCTATCTTTTTAATTTACATTTATTTCTAACAACTTTAAATTTCATTTATTTATTTAATATTTGTTTCATTTATTTTATTCATATTCAATCGAATTCTTAGTAGGTAAATTTATTAACCTAAGTTTGTAGTCAAATTTTTTTTCTTTTCCAGCATTCATCTTTTATTCTTATTTTATTCAAAATTAACTTCAACATATTCACTTAAGTTCATAATTACTTACTTAAAATACCTACTTGACATTATATTGAATTAGTAGTATTCAATTATACTTAAGTTTATACAACTACACATCAATTCTTATTTATTAAAGAATTCCATTAATTATTTTCATTACCTCAAGTTAATTACTTGTATAAATATCTATTACATTTTCTTATTAACATTTTCAAATTTTATATCTTTTGGTAAGTTATATATGTTAAAGAAATTCCAAATGAACTTATACAAGTTTATCTCATCCTTTAATTAAATTTAATGTTCAATAATATTACTCTTTGTTTCCTATGTTACAAATTTCAAATTTCCTTTAATACCATTAATAACCTAGCATTAAATCTCTTATTTCATTTAGGGTTTCAACTATTAGTTAAATTCCGTTTCACTACATTAATTAAACTATTAATAAATGGAAACTTAAGAATTAAATACCGGGTTTAATTTCAAATTATTTTAAAATAATATATAAATATACTTACAACTTGTCTATATCCAAAAATTTCCTTTTGTTTATCAAAAAATAATCTGTAGTAAAACTACTACAGTGGCCTTCCCACTTCGAAACTCGAAAATGAAAGTCGATGATGTGTGCATCATCACCGAAATTATTTTTCAGCGACAGAGAGGGGAGTACATACTTATTTTTTTTCCAAATTTCTTTTAAAAAAATTCTTTCAATTTATATTGAAACATTTATATCAAAAAATATTTCTAAAATATTATTATTATATTCCAAATCATTTGAAAGAAATTTTCAAAACCCCGGGATTTAAGTTCTAAATTCCCAATTTTCATTTATTTTATTTTCTCTCTTATTTCGACTATTAATTATAAATTTATTACCTAACAAACAATATATAGCAACCAAATATATCCTTTATAAACTTTATTTTTTTATATATATAGAAAATATAATAGGCAAAATTTATTTCATTCACCTATATTAAAACAAATTTTGTGTCGGTCTGTCCTATTAAGTGTTTAGAAATCCCTATCGATGTCATAACGTCCCATGCATCAACCACAATTTATAAATACAAAGCGGAACAGATTAACACAATATAAAACCTTTTTATAACACTATCAAGTACACTCTCTCATATATACACTCAGCGGCTCTCATAGGGTATTACTACCCTATTGGTAAAGAGTCAAGCCCCACAAAGCTAAGGTTTATCGCTAAACCAAAGCTCTGATATCAATTGTAACATCCCGCCTTTTCACACACTTTAAATCGACATACGTGCCAATTCAAACCATATGGAAGGGCGGATTGTTTTGGGGTAAATAAGAAAAAACAGAGAAGAGAAAAAAACTAAACAGAATCTCACAGCGGAAGGATAAAATATAATAATAAATATTCAGTTCATAAAACTGTTTACAAAACATTTGATTCTTCTTTATACAATAAATATTAGATTTCACATACCAATAAATATCAATGTAGCGGAATTAAATAGTGTAGTGGAATAATATAGTAGATAGTAATACTACAAATCTTTGTCTTCGTCCTCCAGAATAAAATCTTCAAATCCTGAAATGCTCGGACTGACCCGAGCGAATTGAAAAGACAAAACACTTGAGTCAGAACTAAAAGATCATATGTAAGTTAAATCAACAGGAATAAATATGAGTGCAGTAACTTAAAAGAAGCTCAGGATTTACATCTCTTAAGGATCCGTTAAACTATTTACTATGTAGTATATTTCGCTATTATAATAGTGTCTATGTAAAATAAACTTACTTTTAAATAGCGTTAAGGAGTGACCCAATATTCCCCTTAACACAAAATATATTCCCATAGTCTATACAGTACTGTAATCTCCCCCGTACTGGGCGTCGTCAGAGGGTACTCCATAGGTATGGTACAAAATCAAAATCGTATAAGGCGCGCTAGGCTAGGTGACACGGCACAATTAGGCAATGCCAGGGTAGATATACCAATTGCTATCCGGATTGGTGGTAATGCATAGCCGCAGCTACCGCCCACCTCGGACAAAATCCTCCCTAAAATCAAAAGTGGCCACCGAATCAATCCAAAGTCAGAGTATAGTATCGAAGAGGAGTATCCGATAAAGGGCACTAAACCCCTTGGCCCAAGAATTGCTCCTGTTTTAGCCACCTTATGCCAACTAACGGGAGTTGGGTCCACGTATTTACCTCAAAGGAAACGCCACCACCATCCTACTTCATTCTGGAATCTCCACCACGTACACGGTTGTTAAAGTGGTTTTCGGAGTTCGCAGAGAGTATGACAACTTTCGATCCCGGTCTCTTCAACAACCAAACGTTATTATAACACCGCGGTCATTTAAAAATAATTTATACTTTAAAACAAGAATATAATTATCCCTTTAAAACCCATAAATACGATATCATTTCCATTTCCAAAACAACTCATTTTGATATTATTTTTATAAAACCCAAATCAATAATATCATTTTTATTTCAAATATATTTCTTTTCCAAAATCATGCTGCTTTAAAATTTATAATATCAGGAAACCACCATTTGAATTATAACTTTCAAAACATAATACTTCGAAATTCATAGCTTTAAAACCATAACTTCTAAAACTTGAATGGTTTGGATATTCAACAGTATATAGAATAAAATAGTTTGAATTTAAAATTACTTTATAAAATAATTTCCGCGACTTCCCAACTTTTATTCATTTCAAATTTAAGGTCTAAACCCCATAAATTTAGATTCACTTTTAGTTTCAATAAAACACTTCGATTTCAATATATTCAAACTTTGAGTATTTAATAAATTTCAAAACTAAGGTTGGGAATTTCTATTCAACAATTCTATTATTAGTCTTGAAATGTTTACATAATAGATCCATAACCGTTTAAAATAAAACCTAGATTTATTAACACCAAATATTTCCTTCCATTTATTTATACTAGAAATATTCATTTAATTTATCTTGAATAAAAATGCAGTTATAAATATCATACCTTTAAAATTTCCAAGTTTAATAAGTTTACACCAACTTGTGGAGTTTAATTTTTAAACAAGCCCAATTCCAAATAAATTTCCAATTTATTTTCCAATCTTAATTGATTTGAACTATTTAAAATTCTATATATATACAATATCTTAAACATGTACTTAATCATAAATATGAATTATCAAACTCCATTTTTAAACTTATTTATTTCCATTTAATAAATTCATATATAGCTTAAATTCAATAAATTAACTATATATGTATATATAAAATAAGATTTTATATAAGATCAAAATTAATATTTATTAAACCGCATCCTATCCAAACCATAGAAATCATTTCAAAAATAATTTTATATATATACCGCGGTGTCTGTATATAATTTTCTATCCTATGGTCAAGTGATACGGATATTTATCATTTCAATCCGCAATTTAAAAAAAAATGCGGTTGTATATCATTTCAGACCGCAATCCCGAATGAAATGAGAATGCATAATAACTTGCAGTTTATATAATATAGAACACATCATCCATTCACCCAATATTAATCATCAACCAATTTTATTTCAATCATCATCAATTTAAACAAACATCAATAGAGCATATAAAATATAACAGGTATCAACGAACAGTTTATATTCAAAATAAATAAATAAATAACTGTTTAACTAGCAGTTTATATGCAAAATAAATAAATTTTAACTGTCAATTTATATGCAATAATAAATTAAATAACAGTTAAATTAAATAAATGCGATTTCAACTGAGATGATGAAAAAAAATGCAAAACAGTCATAAATAAATTTCTACTCATATCTTAAATCAATTTAACAAACATAAGATAACGTAGAAGTTGTGAGTGGGTTAAAATACTCATCTTCGATTTTAGCCCATAAAAATCCAAACAGAAGCGCAAAACTCAAAAATCTCCAAATTCAACTAATTCAATTTCATGTTGTCCGGAATATAAATTTGAATCCAACAGAAGAAATCACGCGTGAATCAAAGTTTATATGCAAAAGATATTCATGTTACAAGAATTATTATTAAAATAAAAATTAGTACGCATTAAAAATATATATAAATAAACAAATTTTAATACTTACTTTTTCTCAAGATGAGGCTTCAGGAAAAGATTGAAGAACGACTAAGATGAGGATAGGAAGTGTACGAAAAATGAAAAAAAATCATTTTTATAAAAGAATGCTTTTGGAGTTGCAAGAATAAGAGCTTTTGAATATGAGGTGTTAGGAGAAACAAAATGTAGAAGAAGAAATAAGATGTAGGTTATTTATAATTAGGAAATGAAGGTGGAGGGACAAAAATAAATGTCACATTTTATTAATAAAGCTTCAGGCATTAATAATAGATAATGGAATGTACGTAGGAATGGAAAAGTTTGCAAATGAAAGTAAAATTTTGTACGCATTTAGGTTTTTATTTACGCATAATAAAATATTTATACTTACCTTAAAAATGAGAACGTTCAATTTTGTTTTCTCAAAATGATCTTTTATTTCCATTAAAACACCCTTTTTGTTTAACACAAAACGTGCATTTCTTTTATTAAATCTATTAATTGCAATCAATGTTTCCTTTCTTTTTAATTGAAACATTTGAATTACATTAATTGCATTTACTTAAATTTTAAAACAGACAACTAAAATGGATAAAGAAATAGAACAATTGTTTATTTAAACACGTTTATAAATTTATTGTTTATACACAAGAGTAATAAATAGATTAATTTTCTACTCTTGTAATCAGTCTGTAAGCTAAACACAGTTCAAATAAACAAATTTGTTTCTTTAAAATCAATATTTCTGTTCTTATTTTAATGAAATTAAAGGTACATTCACAGATGAAACATTCATTTTATTTGATGTAAATTTTTCTTTTTATTAAATCAAACTTTCCCTATATTTTCACAAAACCTATGCTGCTTTTATTTACACCTATAAATTTACAATTAGTATTCTCTCTCCTATTAATTGGAAATTTTCAATTACATTAATTTCAGTTGATTAAGTTTCAAAATGGACTAAATGAATGTAATGAGAAGTATAACAATTATTTCCTATCCAATAGTAATTTAAACATATTAATACACTATTGGCTACTAACAGTAATTATATATATTTCTTACCAAATAATAGTTTCTCATCTCTACAATCAATCTTTCAGCTCTTTTACTAAACTTATTCATTCTTATTCTTTATTAACATTTATTATTATAATCACCGTTATTAATTACATTCAACAATGTCATTAAATACACCTGACGTATTTTATCATTTTTTTATCTTACTGTAATACATGTTATTAGTAGAAGTTCAAATTAAGATCATAAACATATCTCTTAACATATGTTAACAAAAATAAAATCATAAATTTTTATTATTCTACCACTCATATTCCTTACTACAATTAGCCTTTGGTATTCCTATCCATTAATTACACAAATAACATAGTTAATAATTGTTTGTCTTTCATTACATTAATACTATCCAATTTTAGTCTTTTATTTATATTAATTGCTGTATTTCAATTTATATTGAATTTTGTCAGTTTTACATATTAATAAAAATTAAAATCCCAATTAATTATTTTATCTTGGTTTCATTCTTTTTATTACTTCAATTGTTAACTTATGAATAAAATTAACATTTCTATTCATTTTGTTACATTCATAATTTTCAGTTATTGTCTAGATCTTATTAGTGTAATATTAAAGTTCATTTAATTGTAATTGATTTCCCATTTTTTTCATTCAAACAATCGTTATCCTATAAGCATATTTAACATTCGTTTACATTTCTTTGCATTGATACTTCTATATACATCTTAGATGTAACGACCCGGATTTTTGGATCGCTAATTTGAGATATTTAAATGGGTTTAAATATTGATTTGAGCTATAAATTGATTTGGTTATGAAAAGTTTGGTTTTATTTAATATTAAAGTGATCCAGAATTTAAATATAACAATTAATTGAATAAATTAAATAGTAATTGACAATTGGGTAAATTATTTAAATCTGGAATTGTAAGCTTGTTGGAAATATTTTAACGGCTTATAAAATTTATATTAATAATACTGAGAATAATAGATGGATTAAAATTGAATTTAACTGCCGTTTGTTCAATTTTAAATTTACATTATTTAAATTGACCATTGAAAATAGCCTTCCGAGGCACAGTCTCAGACTGTGACGAAACTAGTTCCATTGGATCCGTAATATTGAATTATTATCGGATTTCAAATTTCGTAATTTTAGGAGCTACCGTGTGATTGTACGTTTTACAAATGCGCTATAATATAAGTGAAATACGAGAAGATTTTTAAACTTAAAATTTAAAAGAAAATAATTTACGTAGCTTACTCAACACACTAATGCTATAGTTCGTCTTCTCCTATATGCTTCTTTTCTTTTCAAAGTCGTGATACTTTCTTGTTTCTCCTTTCGTTCAGAAAACAAAATTTAAAATTTCATGGCTGCCATCCATTTCCTGTTAATCGCGAAACCCAACTCCTCCTATTTTAATTTCCTAAACCCTCCTCGTTTCATTTTCTTTTCTTCCTGATACGAATACCACGACTTTCACTAAAAAAAAATGATGAAAACCCTAACGCGCGAATCGAATTAGGGGAAATTCACGCGAATCAATTCGCGTTCGAGCAGAGATGGCCGAGCTGTGAGTTTTGCAGCTAGATCTCGAGACGTGGTATCGTATGTCGGCGAAGTGAAGTCGACGCGTGAGGAGAGGGCGACGCTAGGAGTTCGTGTTCGACTTGGGTTTGGGCTTTGCTGCGGAGTCGAGGTCGTAAGTTGAAGATTGCGATTGAGAGGCGATGAGCAGATTCATGGTCGGCGGCCAGAAAGTTGTGGTGGTCTCGAGCAGAGGAAGGATCGGCTAGTTAGGTTTGGTTATTTGCTCTGTTCTTTTAATTTAGATTGTACTGTTAAAATAAAATTAAAAACAAAAAAGAAGTTTTAAAACAAAAGATTTTATAGGTAAAAGTATAAAGTAAGTCTAGCTTCAAATTGATATACATATCCTTATATACTATACTGGTAAAAGAATTTTTAATTTTACAGTAAAATTTTACTCTTAGAAAGAAAAAAATGATAAAGGAATAAAAGAGTATTTTAAAACATGAATTTTAAAATGTCTGGGTCAGGAAGGTTTCATTTAAATTTTGATTATTTATTTATACAAAAGTTAACTATATATATATATAAGTATATGAAAGAAATATGAATTTTTAAAAGAACGTTGAAAGTATATATAAATTATTTTTATAAGTATATGTATGTATTTTCAAATTAGAAAAAAAAATATATAAATAAACATACACACACACATTTGTAACTTATTAGATATTTTTTTTAAAATAATGGATTTGGTGAATAATTTATTTGACTAACTTATTTCAATTATTACTAAAGGATTTTTTTTTAAAAAGGGAAAATTAGCTTAAAATCGAGTTATTAGTTTAGAACCAAATGATTAGTTTAAATTTAATTATTGGTCTTTTTAATTTATTAAACGATAAATAATTATTCTATTTGTCCTCATATTAATAAAATTCATACAATTGTTATACAAGGTTGAAAACGGAAATCGAGTCAAGATTGGAAAGGATTGCAACAATTAAATCAAAGGTGAGTTAATCTCACTCAGTTGATTTTAATTTAAAATCGTTGAATTTAAATTTAAATTGTTGATGTTTGCACAAAAAATGGACAAACACCTCCAAGTCGTATTATTTTAGTTGAGTATGTGTGATTTTCAATGATTTTAGATGAGTATGTAAATATGAGAAAAGTAAGGGCTGAAATGTAAAAGACACGCAGATTTATAGTGGTTCGGCCAGAATGTGCCTACGTCCACTTTATATGTTATTATCTTTCTTCTTCCAGATTACAAGTACAATGCTTTGTATACAAGTGTATGAAAGTAGTTTGAAAGTTCCTTCCTTGCTTGAGCTCTCAAACTTGTCCTCCATTGTTGTACCCCTGCCCCTCTATTTATAGAGTGAGGTAGGGGGCAGGGGTCTTGGAAGTATATAACTGCTGGTGGGCCCGGGCTGAAGCAATCTGGACTGGTAATCACCTGGTTCGGCGGATGTCATTCGGCATGGAGTTTGGTCCGGTGGCAGGCGCGGTTCGGCAATAAGTGTGGACCGGTGGTAATGAGTGTGGAGGTGGTCCGGCAGTGATGAGTTTTGGTACTTGTTTGGTCCGGCTGTGGAGTTGTAATGGTTGTGGTTCGGTGGTAGGGCTGGTCCGGTATTGTGTTGTGAGTAGTTGGTTCGGTGATAACGAGGTGTGGGCTTTGGACCGGCAGTGGTCTCGTCCGGTAGTAGTGGGGAATGTTTGGTTCGGTATAGGTTGGTTCGGTAGGAGCTTGACCGGATGACGTGCTGGCCGGATGGAGAGTGTGGAATGTTGGTTTGTGGCCGAATGGGAGCTTATAGCCGAATGACCTTATGCCGAATGAACTTATACATGGAGAATACCGGATGGACTTCTACGCAGGTATTGAGCCTTGTGTGGAGGTCGCGAGCCCGGGTGAAACTGTGACTTCTCGGTTTCGAGATCTTCTGGGTGAAAACTCGCCCAACATTTGCCCCCCAAAGTGGGGCACGTGCTTGCATGTGTCGCGCTTTGTTTCTTTATGGTAGGAAGTCTTGCTTTGTAACGCCACAGGTTGGATGAGTTATTCTGTTGATGTCCTGCAAAGGGATTTACACTTTTAGTATGATTTCAAACGACGACCGCTCGTGGTCGAAATGTTTGGGATGAAGTGAATTGCGCCGTTCGAGGCGAGTTAGAGTGCCCCGAGGGGGCTTAGCATTGTCGATGCCAGGTTCACGTTAGAGTGGGTCCCTGGGTCGTTTGCCAAGGTGGTTTATCGCCAGCTCAGAGCATGCCTAGGGGTCGTTCGCGACCCCGTACATGTGTAAGTAGCTTAGCCATTTCATAATTATCAAATATCCGTTTCACCTATGAGTTTAAAAAGGCGTGTCAAAGTGCAAATTCTCACGACGATTGGGTTAATAGCCATTCAGAGCGTGCCTATGTACCGTTCGTGGTCGCGTACACGTGTAAATGATTAACCTTCATTGGTGAGAGATTTACGACTCATTCATCGCTATCATATTCTCTACTTTGTTAGTAGGTTCTAGAGTTCGGTACTTATCTGAGTGAGGCGCCTGCGTGCCCCCTGTTTCTGGTTTCTGCTGGTAGAGGCAGCTTCATTCGGTTTCGAGTTGGCTCAGGTTTCATTCGGTTGGAGGCTGGTCCGGTATGGATAGTTCCATTCGGTTTTCATTCGGTCCGGTATGTCGAATGCCTTGGTCCGGTCCTGAGCTCGCCTATATATAGAGGCCGTACCTCCCTCGTTTTTCATTACCGAACGAGTAGAGCCGAACCATATTGTGCTGCCGAACCAAAGTCTTCGCCGAACCAGCTTATACCGAACCAGGTATGTATACTTTCTGCCGAATGAACCTTTGCCACCGAATGTCCCTGTTTGCCGAATGTGTACGGAGTGTATTGAATAGCCGAATGAGGTATGCCGAATGACATGTATGCCGAATGACATGTATGCCGAATGACATGTATGCCGAATGAGCATTGGAGTTTGGTGCCGAATGAACTCGTCTTGCACCGCCGAATGAGACTTCATACTTGAACCTTGAGCGGAATCTTATGCTTTTATATGCTTTCTTTAGATACTTGCTTGTTTATCTTTCTATATTTCTTGCTCTAACACCGTGTTTTTCTTGTGCTGCAGAAAATGTCTCGCAAAGCGGAAACACGATCAGACAGAAAGAAGTCTAGAGGCACAAGAGAGCCCTCTTCTTCCTTGCCCCCAGTCCAATCAGGATCCGAGCAACATCGACCCATTCCAAGGTCTCTAGTGGATGGATATGGTCCACAGGAACTTTTGATCTCCCCCCCTGATTGCTTTCCCAGCTCCTTAAAGGAGGAGCAACTTGATGTCATATCCCGTTCCTTTGGGATAGATAGGGCTCTTATGCTGCTGCCAGGAGATGGGGTGATGCCATATAATCCTCCCGAGGGCTACTTCGCTTTTAGCAGATACCATTGCATGTGCGGCGCTATCCCCCCTATCAACGCTTGGATAGTAAGCTTCACCACCTATTTGAAGGTGGCTCCTTTCCAGCTCCAGCCTAACTCATATGCCATCCTGGTGAGCCTCTTTGTTATCTTCCAGAGGAGGTACGGGCGTACTCCTTCTAACCGGGAAATCCGATACTTGTACAACCTGAGAGGCTATAAGAAGGGGTCTCCGTATATTAGTCTGGAGGCGGCCGTGCCCTTCAAACCAATTCTGGACTTGTATTCCAAGTTCACCATGTTCAAGAAAGAGTGGTTCTTTGTCAAGGACGATGCTGTTTCTTTCCGCCTTTTCACTTCCGGCTGTAAGATTGATTCCATTTATATTTTTCATGTGTTTTGATGGTAGTGTTTTTTCTGACATGCTTTTATTTCTGGCTAGCGACAGGTGGCGTTGCAGTCGTGGAGGATGATTCCTTAGTGCGCATGGCTGCTGAACTAAAGGCTATTCCGGCACGGGACCGGTCGGCCTCTTTCTTGATTAGGAACGCAACCCTCTTGGAGTTTAACTTGATTTTACCGCGCCAGTCCGTAGTTAAGCAAAGGGATACGGCTGAGGAGAGGGCTGCTAAAGCTAAGGAGGGGGCTACAGTAAAGAGTGGTAAGAGGGAGCCTTTCGCAGAGCGTCCCGTGGTCGGGGGGAAGAAACTGAAGAAGTCCGATGGCCCTTCTCCAAGTACTTGCCCGACTGCCCCGGAGGAGGAAGGTGTAGAAGAGGAGGAAGGAGGTGAAGTTGGAGAAGGGTCGGAGGGTGGAGGAGATGGCGATGGTCAGGGTGGTAGCGGTGTTGCTGCTCTAACCTCTGAGCAGGACCTCGAACTGGATGAGGCTCTCCGTCGGGCCTTCGGGGAGTCAGAGGGGGAGTCGGAAACAGAGAAGGAAACGGAGAAGGCAGAGGAAACCGGCAAAGCTGTGGTTAGCACTGACCCATCCTCTAAGGGTTCCTCAGCTAGGGTGACCCCGGCGATGCAAGGTGAACTTTTGTCTTCTGCCGATTCTATTTTCGATAAGGACTTAGAAATTTTTTACGGTTCACTTCCGTCCTGGAATGAGATCCAGGACTTATTGCAGTATCCCACTCCTCCGCCGGGTTTGTATAACAGATGTGTCTCCTCACTTTTCTTTCTTTTTAACTTAGCACATTTTTTGAATTGCGGATTATTGTATGTTCGTAACACTTGTTCTTTATTCCAGGGGCAGGCCAGGCGGGTAAAACGTCGGATGTTCGACACCGCCTTGAACAATTTAAGTCGAGGAGAGCTTCCGCGAAACCTTCTACTGATCGCACTGGGGACGTAGTCAAGTACCGCCCTCTTCTTGGGGTCATCGAAGAGGGCATTCAGAAAAGGAAGCGGAGCCGTTCCTTATTTGAGTCTTCTTCTGCTTCGCAGCTTCCTACTCTGTCTCCCCCTACTCAGCCTCCTCGTGATACTACGGAGGAGAGCACGGAGCCCTGCCCCCCTCCCCCTCCTTCCAAGAGTTCTACTGTCATTCATATAAGGCGTCCCGATGTGCCTCGCCCCGTGCCTCGTGACCCTTTTGCCGGCCATCCTGATTTAGACCCAAGTTTTCGGGACATTTCATTCGATGAGACCACGGGCGAGCACCTACTTCCCCGCAACCCCATGGTAAGAGTGCTGGACGAGGCCAAGTCCCTAGATCTTGATCTGCTTACTACCCGAGTAGTTACTATGGGGGACGAGGCCAAGGCTAATATTGATCGGGTGGCCGAAGAGACTAAGAAGTTAATGGAGCATCATGCTCGATTGGTCAAGGCCGGGGAGGAGATTGGGAGTGCTAACATTCGGTTAAGGCTAAAGGTTGCCGATCAGGCCAAGCAGCTTGCCGACCAAGCCATCCAGATCTCCCAGCATGAGGAAGCTTCCCAGCGTCTGAAAGAGACCATGGAGAAGGCAAGTAGGGCGGAGTTACGGAAAATGGAGGTCACCTGCAGGGAGCGGATTAACATGGCTATTACAACGGTGGATGAGGTTCGAAATGCGGATCTCGAGCGGGTAGAGGAGTTGTCCGGGAGGCTCGAGGCTGCGGAGATGGCCCAGGCCGAGTTGAAGGAGGAGATGGAGGAGATGAGGAGGTCCCTCAAGTTGAAGGAGGAGGAAATGAGGAGGAAGTTCCAGGCTGACTGCTTAAGGTACCAATCAGAGAGGGATGCCGCCGTTGCCAAGCTGCAAGCTTCTGAAGCCCGGGTGAGGGAGTTTGAGGAGAACGAGGGGATGATGGATGAGATGCTGCAGGACATGTACTTCCAAACTTGGAAGGAGGGTGGCTTGTCTTGGATGGACGACTATCCTCGGGTCATGGCCAAGGTATATCTTCAAGCTTTGGAGGAGGCCAGGGTTAATGCGGGTAAGAAAGGCGGAGAGGCTTTCAACTTGAGTGCGGTTACCGCTCAGTTCTCCAAGGAGGAGCAAGCGGCGGTGAAGGAGGGGATGCGGCTGCTTGCTGCAGAGGAAGCGGGTGTACAGCTGGATGATGAGGATCAAGCGGCGGGTGCTGGTGAGTTATTCTTTTCCCTTTCTTTTCCTTCCGTGTTTTCATAACTTGATCGTTCATTTAATGAATTCCTCTTCTGATTCGGACAGGTGGGACTTCAGATCCACATGCTGGGGGCCCTGATCCTACGGCTAAGTAGGCTGGGGGAGTTGGTGACGGAGTGTGGATGCATCCGCCATCCTTTTGTTTCTTTTTTTTTTTCACTGTTTATGTCAGTCTAAAAAATTCAAGTGTTGTAATAATATTATTTGTGACGAATAATTTCATGTAGTTATGTTGTGACATCAGACAGCCTTTGTGTAGTTCTATAATACGTGTTGATCTCTTTATGTTAATACGTTATCACTATCTTGTTGTGCTGTGATTATCTAGATACGTTGTTGGAGAAGTATAGCTATGTATATGCCTGTGATTCTAGTTGTGTTTGATGCTAAGTTTTTTGCTTGAAATATAATTTCACGTGTTGCAGTGTCAGTGTATGAATAAGCTATAGTTACGCATTTATGTGCAAGAAAAGAGAGTACCGCCCTTCATGTTTTATTCGCAGGCGGTAGCTTTGAGTGTCTCGTGTAACTGTTCACGGGTATAGCTGAGCACCCTGCCACCCAGTACGCAGGCTTAGAGCCTTATGAGTGAATGCTTCCTATTCGGTTTCCTGTACTTGAGAGTTTGTTATACAGGATAGGAGAAAAATATCTAAATAGAATGGAAATATAGTAAAAGTAAAACTTCCAGTCACGGAAGGCCGTCGATGTGCTTAAGTTCGTGGCAAACGGGTTTTGTAGTCACTTTCCCTAGCTGTGGGTCTTGGAGACATTTGTCACCCATCTTACGCCTCCGCGGGGAGTTTTCTTTTTTACCACAGCCGCACTTAAGACACATCGGAGCCGAGATCGCGCACGGTAACTACCCGAACCATTATGGTCCGTAATCGTGGGTATTATTCGATTTACCGTGGCCGGCTAGCGTGGGTGCCGTTGGCCGTGAACTACCCCTGGCTGGCCACACCTTATGTTGGGGCTTAAAGTAGGTTCACAGTTACCGGCGAGCCGAACGCCGTAATGAGCTGCCATCGGCTATAGTCGGCCTTTATGATGACTTATAATCGGCTCATTACAGTTGGCTTTGAGGGCAGGCGCACAATGAGTTAACCCGCAGCAGAGGGATGCTGGAGCAAAAGTGTCTCATTGGCGAGTGCATAGAATCGTAGCGTACCTGTTAGGCCTAGTTCAGATGAGGCCGCGGTGCATCTTGAGTGGAGATGCCATAGGATTTTGTTCAACAGAAAGGGATAAAGCTTAACAAGCAGCCAAGATATGAAGGCACAAGGTAACAAGAGATAAGATTTTTAAAGTGGTTCGGCACGATAATGCCTACGTCCACCGTGTTAATACGCTTCATATGGGCGGTACGTGTTAAGCAAAGTATCGACGGAGGTGTCGGATGTTCCAAGCCCTCTGGAACACCACTCCGTCCACTGTTGACAAGATATAAGCTCCGTTGTTGTGAAGATCTTGATGAATTTCATATGGTCCGTCTACTGGTGCTTTCATGGTTAGGTAGCATGACAGGCTCAGCTATATCCGACCCCTGCCTGGCACCTCCCCCGTTGGGTTTGGTTCCAAGTGTTTCCTCAGGTCGGAATTCGGGCTGAGTCCGGGCTCGGCTCCTACCATGACCATTTCTTTATTAACCTCTTCGAAGAAGAAAGGTCATTGTTGTCTCACAGATCCTCCAGATTGGGGCTCGGTCCATGATTCGGTGTTGCGGGAGGATCCGCATGAGGATAAGATCTCCCTCTTGTAAGCTGCGATGCTTGATTTTGGAGTTGCATTGTGCTGCCACTTTTTGCTTGTGGGCTTCTGCTTTTAAGTGTTGCATCGTCTCTCCTCTCCTCAATCAGATCCAAAGACATGAGGAGAAGTTCTTCGTTTTCTTCTGGGTTGCAGTGGGTCCCATGGTGAGATGGCGCTACAGTTTCAACTGGGGGCATGGCCTCCAATCGGTATGCCAAAGAGAAAGGAGTATGCCCCGTTGATGTTCTATGAGAGGTGCGGCAGGCCCAGGGTGCCGTAGGAAGTTCGTCCACCCAAGCGCCTTTTGACTTTTCAAGCTTCTTCTTGGTTAGGGTTTTGAGAATTCTGTTGACAGCTTTGACTTGTCCGTTTGCCTGAGGATAAGCTACAGATGAGAAGCTTTTGTGAATTATGTGCTCTTGGCATCGGTTGGTAAACTCTTTGTTGTCAAACTGGAGTCCGTTGTTTGATATGATCTTGAGTGGGATTCCGTACCTGCATAGAATATTTTTTGATCAAGAAGTTGATAATTTATGTAAGAAGTTGATAATTTATGCCAAAGATATTTTATTTTAAAGGGTCCGCTTCCACCCATTTGGTGAAATGATTAAGAACATCCTTCTAGCCATCCAGGACAAAGTTTAAAGCAAGGGAGGGGGGCAAGAGTCAAATCTCTGTCCTGGTTGATATAAACGCTTTCCTCCCTTCTTGCCCCCAGCGTTATCTCTAGAGTCATTTCTTCAAACGTCCTTTGTTGCAGCGGGAGTGTCGCCATGGGTAGTCTTAGCCTGTTGTCCTGACTGTCTTTTAGCGGTAGCGCTTTCAAGCCTCATATACTTCCCAGCTTCATGGAAGAAGTCAGGTAACGTAGCTGGTTTATCTTTTGTTAACCTCCTAGCAAACTTGGTATCCGGATGCACGCCACTACAGAGGGCCATTAGAGTGAGTTTTTCATCGGCATCTTGAACTGCTGCCGCTGCGGCGTTGAACCGTGTTAGATATTGTTGTAGCGTCTCTCCGGTTTTCTGTTTGACATTGGATAGAGAATAAGCATCCCTGGGTTGTTCCACATGGATGCGGAACTGGCTAATAAACCTTTCTTTTAACATCTCCCATGAGTTGATGGATCCTTGGGGTAGATGGCAGAACCAGGAGGTAGCTAGTTCTGATAGGAATAGCGGAAAGCATTTACATAATACTCCTTCTGTTGCTCCATTCATGAGCATATGCTGGGTGTATCTCTGTAAATGTACGATAGGGTCGGAAGTTCCTTTGTAAGGTTCCATGGTTGGCATTTTCCATTCCCGGGGAGTGATGGCAGTTTCGATATTTCGGGTAAAGGGACTGGTGACCCTAGCGCCTATTCCCCGGTCCCTTTGCTCCCGTTGGACACATTCTCTGAATAATCGTGCCATCCGCTCGTCAGAACTTGGAGCGGACAAAAATGAGCTCGGTTCTTCCCTGCGGGATCTATCTCGCCCAGATGACCTGTAGGGATGGTACAGTCTATCACCTCTAGCATTATCCAGTGGTTGTCTTTGGCTGCTTGGATGCACGCTAGGACCAGCTACAGTTGCCCCCTGCCTTGATCTTCCCCTGTGGGGTTCTGTTTCGAGCACATCCACGGGGTCAACTTCGGGCTGGGTTCTAGCTCGGCTCCGTTCAGCGGGGTTTCTATGATTAGGTGGCATGACTGGCTCAGCTACATCCGACCCTCGCCTGGTGCCTCCCCCGCTAGGTTCGGTTCCAAGGGCTTCCTCGAGTCGGAATTCGGGCTGAGTCCGGGCGCGGCCCCTATCATCGTTTTTCCTGTTGATAGCTTGTTCGAAGAGTGAAGACCTTTGTTGCCTCCGGGACCCTCCGGATTGGGATTCACCCCATGATTCAGTGTTGCGGTTGGACTCTTCAGCGTCCCTTAAGCGTGTCATGAGTTGGTCCACCAAAGTTTCTTGTTGGGATGTGAAGCGGTTAGTTACTTCAGCCACAACCCTGTCCAGATCTGCCCTAGTGATTGGTTGTTCCGTTGCGGGACCAGTTGGATTTTCCTGATTTTCATCTGGTACTGCTGTTGAAGTGGGCTGATCTGTGATTGCTGGATCTGGAAGGCTGCTAGTTGCGATGTTCTTTCCTTTGTTAACATCCCTTCTCTGTTTGGAAGGCATGATTTCTAAGCAACGAGTGATGTCGTTAGGAAAAAGGTTGAGTGGGAGAAGATGAAGTTTGAGTTCAGCTCTCAGTGAAAGCACCAAAAATGTTTGCACAAAAAATGGACAAACACCTCCAAGTCGTATTATTTTAGTTGAGTATGTGTGATTTTCAATGATTTTAGATGAGTATGTAAATATGAGAAAAGTAAGGGCTGAAATGTAAAAGACACGCAGATTTATAGTGGTTCGGCCAGAATGTGCCTACGTCCACTTTATATGTTATTATCTTTCTTCTTCCAGATTACAAGTACAATGCTTTGTATACAAGTGTATGAAAGTAGTTTGAAAGTTCCTTCCTTGCTTGAGCTCTCAAACTTGTCCTCCATTGTTGTACCCCTGCCCCTCTATTTATAGAGTGAGGTAGGGGGCAGGGGTCTTGGAAGTATATAACTGCTGGTGGGCCCGGGCTGAAGCAATCTGGACTGGTAATCACCTGGTTCGGCGGATGTCATTCGGCATGGAGTTTGGTCCGGTGGCAGGCGCGGTTCGGCAATAAGTGTGGACCGGTGGTAATGAGTGTGGAGGTGGTCCGGCAGTGATGAGTTTTGGTACTTGTTTGGTCCGGCTGTGGAGTTGTAATGGTTGTGGTTCGGTGGTAGGGCTGGTCCGGTATTGTGTTGTGAGTAGTTGGTTCGGTGATAACGAGGTGTGGGCTTTGGACCGGCAGTGGTCTCGTCCGGTAGTAGTGGGGAATGTTTGGTTCGGTATAGGTTGGTTCGGTAGGAGCTTGACCGGATGACGTGCTGGCCGGATGGAGAGTGTGGAATGTTGGTTTGTGGCCGAATGGGAGCTTATAGCCGAATGACCTTATGCCGAATGAACTTATACATGGAGAATACCGGATGGACTTCTACGCAGGTATTGAGCCTTGTGTGGAGGTCGCGAGCCCGGGTGAAACTGTGACTTCTCGGTTTCGAGATCTTCTGGGTGAAAACTCGCCCAACAGTTGAATTAAAATTTATTGGTTGAATTGCTTGAATGATGGTTGAAATTAGTGAATAAATTAAATAAACCCTATAAGCCGCATAATTGCGAATGATAATTTATAAAACCCGTATACCGCGATATTCCACCATTATAGTGGAATTTGTATTTTATGTTGTTCTAACATCTGTGGATGTAGGGAAACAGGTTGGAGGGATCCAACAGGATTCCTCAAAGTATTTATTGATTATATATATGTTGTTGTATGATAGGTAGGATGGATTGATAGGGATTTGTTGCTGAATTGAATTATTAACTGTTAAATTACATGGGAAGTTAAAATTTGAATATAATTCTATAAATAATTTAATTAAAGGAAGTTAAATGGAACTTGAAGGGAAATATTTAATTTAGAGTTTGAATTTACTTCTATTTGAAATTTTAAAGGAAGATAAAAGCATATTTATACTTTAATCGGGTAAAATGAGTTCTAGGCAATATAATTTATATATTAAAACTTGAAGAAAAATTGTAATCGTTAAATGGAATTGAAGTAAACCCAATTTTGTTAAAGAATGAAAATGAGATTCTATTAGGGATAGAGAGAATTACTAATAAGAAATAAAAGGAAAATTTATTAAGAAATAAAGGAAATTTTATTAAGAATGAAATTGAATCTTGGTAAGAAATCATATGAATGTTATTTAAAGAATGGATTTTAAAGATAAGATTTTTAAATAAAAGTTGTTTGTATAAATGAATGGAAACTCAGGAAAACTGTATAAACTAAAAACGGGATTATAAATGAGACAAGAGGATATCAGTGGATATCTAAAGAGATTAGTCAAAATAAATTTATTTTGAGATATGAAATTGTTGGACGGAAGTAGTAAGATATTTCCGAAGGTGAATATAGATAAGAGGCATTTATAAATGAGCATTGGGTTTTCTAAAATTATGAACTTATTTTAAAAAGGGAATTTTTAAATTACTATACTATATAAATTTTTATGAACTATTATTTAGATTTTGTATATTTCAAATTTTGTTATTCTTGAAAGCTTAGCAATTATTTGTGATAACTCTAATTTTTCTAAACCAGCTTTGAAACTTATAAATAACTAGATATAAATTTTAATATTTAATATTACTTATTTTTATAAATCTATATGTTTTAAATTTTTTTTAAAATCCAATTAAAATCCTCTTGTGATGGTAAGCAAATTAATTTACATGAAATAAGATTTAGGAGAAATCTTATAAAGTGGAGAAATTGAGTTTGAAAATTTATAAGCAGAAGTATAAATTGATTTGTGAGTAGGGGATGAGAAAGTAAGAAATATTTTCAAGGGTAAAATCAAATTGAGTGTGTATGAGAAATCAGTTAGGCGATTTCATGGAAATAAAGGACTTTGAATCTATTTCAAATGGGTTAAGCTGGAAATAATATTTTAATGATATTTGAGCTAAATAATTTGTGGAAATTATTTGATGGTTGCTTGTGAATGATTAATTGATAGTTAAATCACCGACTATCAATATTGGACAAAGCGCTGATCGTTTCGAAGAGTCCGGGATCGGATTTAATTATCCGAAAACCACTTCGATCCGGTTTGAATGATTATGAATGAAGACCGTGAAGAGTTGAAGACGGTGATTCGGTTTGTCCAGACCCAGGGCAACTTGTATGGATTGAATGCTTTCAGAACATCGTCAGGTGGACGATGAGCGTTCTAAGTGGGACTCGTTCTTAAAAGGTAACGCTTAACCTCAAGCCTCATCAACCGAGAATGGCTAAAACAGGGGAGGTGCAGCAAGGCTTCGTGGGTAGCCCCCACTGGAGAGTGAGGTTTCCCCTGTCTAGATGTCCCTTTTATTTCGGCTTAGTGGGCGGTTGGTCGCGCCAACTGTGGGGTGATCTTGCTTGGGACTGTCCAGTAAGGGATGGTTCCGGTCTTGTGTTGCAGGGGAGTTAGGGTGGCTCCTCGGTACTCTGATCTAGACCAGGTACTGTGACGGGCGGTACCCCAGTAGCCCTGCCATTGTATGGGATCCAATTTCCAATAAGCGCCTGTACGGTTTTGATTGTGCCCAATTATTGCTGAAACTTGAGATGCAAGCATTTCAGCTAGATTCTATTTACTTTCTATAGACACTATAATAATATCAGAGAACTTTAATAAAAATTGTTTTAGCTATCGTAAGGTAAAAACCCAACATGTTTATTTGTGGCGTGGTCTTACGAGATGTTTTTGTTTTCAAAGGATTTTCGAAACTTTAATAATCCAATTGAGTGTGATTTTCTCACGCTGGTATTCCAGACTGACTCGGGTGTTGTTTTATATAATGCTCGGGTCAGACCGAGTTAACAGGATTCAGGTTATATGATGGAGCTCAGGAGACGAGCTGGTGACAGAGCGTATTTCCGTATTTGCCTATTATTTCCGCTGTGTATGGATTTGTATGACTGATTGATGTACTCTGATGAAGGTATGTATGTATATGTATACAGTACAGATTTCTTGTATTTAAAATTGTATTCTATATATTATATTTTATTCCGCTGCGATGTGAGATTCTGATGTTGTTTTCTTTCCTTCTTCTTCTACCTCTTTCTTCATTAACCCGAAGACTCGTATTTTTTGTTCCACTTTGAGCTGACGAGTGGTGGTTTTGTTTAGTTCAAAGGGGTATGGATTTGCGGGTGTCACACTTGGTATCAGAGCTTAAAGGTTAAGCGAGAACCTTGGCTCTGGTGGGAAATTACTCATTAGAAAATAGAGTCAATGGTACTCTAGAATGAGTTTGAGCGTATTTATAGATATGAGCGCGTATTTGTTAGTAAATATAAAATGGTTTTATATTGTGTTGATTGATTTATTGAGTGGCATATGAACTGTAACAACCCGATATTCGCGTCAATTCATAATCGACGTTAAAACGATTTATATTTTCGTCAATTTCCATTTTGAAGTTTTTAAAATTTAAATTAAAATTTAAATTACAAATGGTTATTAAGTTTGAGGGGCTTTGATTTTTTTTAAAAAAATAGTTGGTCCACGAGTTTTTATTTGGGCAGTGAAAATTTAATAAAGTAACCCGTTCCCCCCTTTTTCTTTCATACTTCCCATTCACGAACCCTAAAAAGTAAAATCGAACGAAGAAATAGCAATGGCGGCTCCAATTTCGTTCGTCCCTCTTTGGCCCCCTCGTAGATTGCTTCGACTGCTTCAACTCGTGGCATAGGTGAGTGATTCTCTCACTCACATCTCAATTCATCCTTAGTGTAGTGTTTCGGTAGTTCGAGTTTATCTTGTTATTGATTCGAGATGAAAATTTATTTGGGGAATTGCTTTTATGGTTTCTTGCTTGTGTTCGAATCTGTGAATTCGCTAACTACTTGATTTTCATTTACTTTGTTGGCTTCGGCCTTGCTTTCTCTGATGAACTGCGGATATGATGGTTTCATAACCAAGGCTTGCTCCGCATTGACTTCGGTCACTTAATTTTTGTGGACATTGGTTTGGTTGACATTGCTAAGCTTCGGCTTTGATTTTTGTTTTGATGATTCACTGTGGCCTTTGTTGCCCATTTGATTTTCAGTTGTGCCGATACTTGAACTCATTTGATGTATTCTCTGATTTTTTTGAATACACGGCTTTGCGTTTTTACATTGGAACTTGACAGTGTTTATGTGATGAATTTTTTTTGACATATCTGTCTTGGTTTGAAACTGCAGTAACATGTTTAAACTTGCACTATACTGCCTCACTGCCGTGTTGGTGTCGCACTTGTGCTTGTTGACAGTGATAATCCTTTTGCTTTGCGATATCAACTTTGTTATGCTCTAGAAATTTTGCTGTTTGTTTGAGGTGTACGTGTGTTGGGTTGTAGCTTCGAGCTCTGCATAGTACTTATGCGTCGAGTCTTGTTGCACCTTTGTTTAACTTTGCTCATGTGCAGTTTGTAATTGTACATTCATTTTGTACAATTGTGTTCGCATTCATGTTGTCCAGGCTTGACCTTGTTTATTTAAAAGGGGTTCCTTGACTTTTGCTTGTATTTTGACATGGAGGGAATTCCAGTTTAGCACTCATGTCTTTATTTCTAGTTAATTGTGCAAGCCAGAGAACTATATTTTCACAACCATCATTTATGAGATCATGCACATCTGGTTGAACTGATATGTGTATGTTTATATGCATATATATGCATACGTATATATATCTGCTCGTTTTGGTCAACATTCATGTGTTCGCTGAGCCTGTACACTGGCCTTCATCTGAATTCATGATTTTTATTCCGATGCTTAAAGTCATTTTCTGGTCCACTGGTACATTCCTGATGTGCTTTTGGCCTTGACCTTTGTTCGAGTTTTGTGTTGCCTTACTGTATTTCCATTTTTTTGCTCGACCTGATGCTTCACAGTTGCTTGTTGTCACTGTGTTGTTGCGGTGCATTGTGCATATCACTGCACTGATTCATTCCACTGTTGCATTCATTTGCACATCACTTGGTTGCCTCTTTTATTGCCCGTTCTTCGATACATGTTGTCTCACACACTTGTGATCTTGTGGTGAACTGCAGCTTTTTGTTGCAGTTGCCCATGTTGTTTTGCGTCGTATTGATGCAAATGGATTGTTTTTGAAATTTCACTTGAGTATTGTTCCATGTATTTGCATCTGTTGTCACTTGGGCTTCACTGAGTTTTGTTGTTGCATTTATATCTAAGTCTGGGTTGAGTTTTGTAATTGTTTTATGACCTGTTGCACTACTTGAATTCATTGTGACTTCAATGATGCATTTGGACTTGATCTTACTAGATGCTATGCATTAACCTTGAGTTGAACCCAGCTTTAAAATTTGGGTTTGACCTTGGGCTCGATTGTAAGTTTTTATTGAGCTTTTGTGTATCATCATCACTGTAGTGGCAAGGCAGTGCACGCAAGCGTGAACTGCAGCCACACGGTATTGAGTTTTTGGGCAAGACATCACTATAGTGGCAAGGCAGTGCACGCAAGCGTAAACTGCAGCCACACGGTATGACGTGTATGATATTCTATTTTGTTTCGACTTATGGATCTTTTGCGTATTCCATATTCCGTAGTGGCGAGGTAGTGCACGCTTGCGTGTACTGCAGCCCTACTTGGATTAATATTTTAATTGATATTTCAATGGTTTTAACTGTATTGTTTATTCAATTCAATATTCTGAATTGCATTTTGATTTGGTTTAATTACTGTCGTCTATTCATTATTTAATTATTATTGCTTCTGTGCACTAATAATTGAGTTTGAATTAGACTGACCCGAGTATTATTTTCTTTTGAATTTAATACTCGGATCAGACCGAGTATTTCAGGTTGTAGATATTCTGCTTTGGGTTGCTGCTAGAGCTATGAAGTTCTTTCATATCTTTTGGAGTAGTCGTCATCATTTGTAGTAGTCTGTAAAATTGTATTGGAAGATATGTATTCATGTATATTAAATACGTTAATGTACTTGTATATGTAACTTCCTTAGTCGACTGTTGTAGTTGTATCATATGTACCGTGTCATGTGTATTGTATCAAATGTATTGTAACTGACATCAGTTATTGTATATATGAGACTTTCTGTTTGATTTGTGTTCCGCATTATATTATCTGTGTGATATTTTATATTTACTGTTCTAAACTATTACGAACCATCGTAGTTCGTTTTATACTGGAATTGGGGTATGTCGATGGGAGAATATAAATCAGAGATGAAAAATGAAAGAAAATATATTTATATACCACTCCCATTGAGATAACCTATACTAGTATAAGGCCTAACTATTGATGGTCGCTCCTCAACAGCCTTATTCTCCGTGCTAGTTGACAGCACTGCACCGTAGTGTTCTTGGCTAGCGTGGGTATAGAGGTGGGGCGTCACAGCTTGGTATCAGAGCCTGAAGTTTAGAACAAATATAAAACATAACTTAGATAGTACATGTGTTACAACTGTTTGTCGACGTTTTATCTCTCATATTTGCATATGATTATCTTTGATTGTTAGGTATGAATTCCTAACGCTTATTCATATGCAATTGATTTTGATTCTTGTGTTTTCGGCTTTGATTTGATTTAGCCGATGATTGATTTTGTTCGAATCTCAGCGATTCCGAACTTGATATTTTATGTTTTCCTCGGATTGATTTCCATTCGACTTCGGTCACTTTGTTTAGAGAAATTTCTAAATTCTTGATTTCCAAGACTCTGACTTGGTTTGCCGTTGAGTCCTTTGATGATAATTTTGAATCGTTTTGTACTCTATTATGGCCATTAATTGTTGACTTCGGCATTGATTTGATTTTTATTTTTGTTGAAGTCATTTATGCATTTATGCTCGTTTTGTTTCATTATTCCATTTGTCAATCGATTCTTCTTTTCCGATTAGTTGTTGTCATCTTTGTCGACTTTGAAAACTTCTATTTCTGGAATTTTTGGATATTCCTACTTTGATGGATTTAAGAATCGAATTCTTTGAATTTTATTCACGTCTTCGAATGTGAATTTTAGTGAATTGATTTGGTTTCCCAATTTAATCGATTCTTGTTAATTTCCCGATTTGTTGCTATAATTTATTAGCAACTTTGATAACATTTTCTTCGGAATTTTTGTGAACATTCCTTTTGATGGATACAGTATCGATTTCTTTGGATTCTATTCACATCTTTGTATGTGAATTCTTGTGCTTGATTGTTCCTACAATCATTTTTGTGATTTGTTACTTTAAAAATATAAAGGTTTTCTATACTAGTAGTAAATATCAAAACCCTTTTTTTCCAAACGATTTCAAAACTATTTTACTACAAAACTCTTTTCCTACAATATATTAGTATATACTAACCTTTATTTCACTCGTATGAGAAATCTAATTAAACGGCTTAGCAAAACAAGTGGTATGAAACGCTTGCGTTTACTTCATCGGTTAATTTTTGGACTTGTTCGATTGAACCACTTGTGACATTTTTCTAGTGAAGATCTACAATTTGTTCGTAAATATTTAAGTTAAGCTAGTGGTTATGGGACATGAAGCTAAACTTTTATATTCACTAGCTTAGTGTAATTGACACTTCTCGTTGATCTTGATGATCGCTTTATGAATTAGACTAGCAATTGCGCGATGTCTCTTTCATTGCAAGGTTAGACTAGACACCACTTGTGTGATTCCACTCACGCATACCTTTTTGCTTTTTGGTTAGTCCTGACCTCAATCTGTGTGATTCCATTCACACATGCTAAGTGTAATTGACACTCCTCGTTGATCATGATGATCGTTCTGATGGTCAGACTAGACACCACTTGTGTGATTCCATTCACACATACCTTTCTGCTTTTTGGTTAGTCTTGACCTCAATCTGTGTGATTCTATTCACACATGCGGGGTAGCTCCCCTTGGTCTTCGGACCGTCATGTGATAGGCCTCTTTCCCTTTTTCTGTGATTTCTAGATTCCTTATGTTGATTTCTGGAAATTTTATGCTTCACCTATTTTTGTGCATTGGTGAATTCATATGTTATTGATTTGTCATGAGTACAAATTTGGGGTATGATACCTCTTTGGATCTTTGAGAAGATTCTTGTGATATTGATTATCTCTTATCGGTTGATCTCCTGTTGATCATTATTTACATACTTATAGCAGTATGATAATATGGATATTTTATGTCATGCCATATCTTTTATTGTATGTCATACTCTCCTTCGAGTTTTCATACTCCGTTCGAGTTTTCATACCCCGTTCGAGTTTTCATACTCCCGTTTGAGTTCTCATACTCTTATCTTGTGATTTCTGGATTTCTTGTGTAGATTTCTAGAATTTGTGCTTCACCAATTTTCGTGATTTCTATTGATAAGTTTTATCAATTCTTGTGCATTGGTGAATTCGTGTGTTATTGACTTGATATGAATACAAGTTTAGGGTATGATATCCCTTTCTATCTTTGAGAAGATTCTTGTGACATTTTTGATGAACGAAAATTCATTGGTATTATATTTTGATGCCAATTATTTCGATGAAATTTTGACGTATGTCGAAGTTGCTACTGACATTGCTATTTTAATCATGTGTTTTAAAAATTTGTTATTCTTCAAAATATTTCAAAATATAAATCAAAATTGTTTTCAAAATTTTTACGATTTGCGCTTTCAAAAGAATGAGGAAGCGAATTAAACGTTTCATAAAAATCGAGGACTATGACCCCTTTCTTTTGCTGATTCGCTTAATTCCGTACTTGTCCGTTTGAGAACGTAAAATGTTATTTATTTAAAATATACAATTTTGCACTTTCAAGGAAACGATGAAGTGAATTAAACGATTTAGTAAAACTCGTGGTTATGGGTCATGTGCGTTTGCTATTTCGGTTAATTTCGGACTCGTTAATTGAAAATTTGTGATTTCTGATTATCGTTTGTGATAATCAGATATTTGCTGTTTCTGATTATCGCTTGTGATAATCAGATATTTGAGATTTAATTATCGCTTGTGATAATTAGATATTTGAGATTTGATTATCAATTGTGATAATTAAATATTTGTGATTTGAAATTTGATTACCGTTGTGGTAACTTCTGATTATCGTTTTGATAATTGGATGTTTATGATTTCTGATTTATCATTTTTGATAATCAGATATTTATTATTTCTAATTATCGTTTGTGATAATTAGATATTTTTGGTTTGATTATCGTTTGTGATAATTAACCATTTGCGATTTGAGATTTGATTATCAATTGTGATAATTAAATATTTGTGATTTGAAATTTGATTACCGTTGTGGTAATTCCTGATTATCGTTTTGATAATTGGATGTTTATGATTTCTGATTTATCGTTTTTGATAATCAGATATTTATTGTTTCTAATTATCGTTTGTGATAATTAGATATTTGAGATTTAATTATCGCTTGTGATAATTAGATATTTGAGATTTAATTATCGTTTGTGATAATTAAATATTTATGATTTAAGATTGATTTTCGATTTTTATAATCGAATACTTGTTGATTTGATTATCGTTTTTGAATAATCGAATATTTGTGATTTGAGATTTCTGAATTATCTATTGATAATTAGATTTTGTTGATAATTTATGAATTTCTTTTATGAAATTAAAAGATTTCTTTGGCGTTTATATTGTATTACGCCGGTGTACCGACTCAATTTTCTGCTATTCATGATGTTTTCCACGTCTTCCAATTACGGAAATGCCTTAGGAATTCCCAATTTCT
Source organism: Allium cepa (assembly GCA_030765085.1). Taxonomy (NCBI): domain Eukaryota; kingdom Viridiplantae; phylum Streptophyta; class Magnoliopsida; order Asparagales; family Amaryllidaceae; genus Allium; species Allium cepa. The sequence continues at coordinate 685,943,120 of CM060938.1, forward strand.
ATTCTTAAGCGACCTTATATTCACATCATTGCTTCGGGGGTGCAGCACCTTCGAAATAAAGATGTTTCTCTTATGGAGATTCTCAATGGTTCTCAAATTCTATGGACTTCTCTTAGGAATCCAGAGAATTCATCAAGCAAACACGTTCAGGCTTTCTCTTTCATGCTCTATATGGTGAACTTTCTATTTCTAACTTCTTCATCTTGTGATGATGTTCTTTATGGTTGTTACCATTTGTCCATTTATTCCTTATGATTGCGAGGACGCAATTTCTTTAACGAGGGGAGTCTGTAACAACCCGATATTCGCGTCAATTCATAATCGACGTTAAAACGATTTATATTTTCGTCAATTGCCATTTTGAAGTTTTTAAAATTTAAATTAAAATTTAAATTACAAATGGTTATTAAGTTTGAGGGGCTTTGATTTTTTTTAAAAAAATAGTTGGTCCACGAGTTTTTATTTGGGCAGTGAAAATTTAATAAAGTAACCCGTTCCCCCCTTTTTCTTTCATACTTCCCATTCACGAACCCTAAAAAGTAAAATCGAACGAAGAAATAGCAATGGCGGCTCCAATTTCGTTCGTCCCTCTTTGGCCCCCTCGTAGATTGCTTCGACTGCTTCAACTCGTGGCATAGGTGAGTGATTCTCTCACTCACATCTCAATTCATCCTTAGTGTAGTGTTTCGGTAGTTCGAGTTTATCTTGTTATTGATTCGAGATGAAAATTTATTTGGGGAATTGCTTTTATGGTTTCTTGCTTGTGTTCGAATCTGTGAATTCGCTAACTACTTGATTTTCATTTACTTTGTTGGCTTCGGCCTTGCTTTCTCTGATGAACTGCGGATATGATGGTTTCATAACCAAGGCTTGCTCCGCATTGACTTCGGTCACTTAATTTTTGTGGACATTGGTTTGGTTGACATTGCTAAGCTTCGGCTTTGATTTTTGTTTTGATGATTCACTGTGGCCTTTGTTGCCCATTTGATTTTCAGTTGTGCCGATACTTGAACTCATTTGATGTATTCTCTGATTTTTTTGAATACACGGCTTTGCGTTTTTACATTGGAACTTGACAGTGTTTATGTGATGAATTTTTTTTGACATATCTGTCTTGGTTTGAAACTGCAGTAACATGTTTAAACTTGCACTATACTGCCTCACTGCCGTGTTGGTGTCGCACTTGTGCTTGTTGACAGTGATAATCCTTTTGCTTTGCGAAATCAACTTTGTTATGCTCTAGAAATTTTTCTGTTTGTTTGAGGTGTACGTGTGTTGGGTTGTAGCTTCGATCTCTGCATAGTACTTATGCGTCGAGTCTTGTTGCACCTTTGTTTAACTTTGCTCATGTGCAGTTTGTAATTGTACATTCATTTTGTACAATTGTGTTCGCATTCATGTCGTCCAGGCTTGACCTTGTTTATTTAAAAGGGGTTCCTTGACTTTTGCTTGTATTTTGACATGAAGGGCATTCCAGTTAGCACTCATGTCTTTATTTCTAGTTAATTGTGCAAGCCAGAGAACTATATTTTCACAACCATCATTTATGAGATCATGCACATCTGGTTGAACTGATATGTGTATGTTTATATGCATATATATGCATACGTATATATATCTGCTCGTTTTGGTCAACATTCATGTGTTCGCTGAGCCTGTACACTTGCCTTCATCTGAATTCATGATTTTTATTCCGATGCTTAAAGTCATTTTCTGGTCCACTGGTACATTCCTGATGTTCTTTTGGCCTTGACCTTTGTTCGAGTTTTGTGTTGCCTTACTGTATTTCCATTTTTTTGCTCGACCTGATGCTTCACAGTTGCTTGTTGTCACTGTGTTGTTGCGGTGCATTGTGCATATCACTGCACTGATTCATTCCACTGTTGCATTCATTTGCACATCACTTGGTTGCCTCTTTTATTGCCCGTTCTTCGATACATGTTGTCTCACACACTTGTGATCTTGTGGTGAACTGCAGCTTTTTGTTGCAGTTGCCCATGTTGTTTTGCATCGTATTAATGCAAATGGATTGTTTTTGAAATTTCACTTGAGTATTGTTCCATGTATTTGCATCTGTTGTCACTTGGGCTTCACTGAGTTTTGTTGTTGCATTCATATCTAAGTCTGGGTTGAGTTTTGTAATTGTTTTATGACTTGTTGCACTACTTGAATTCATTGTGACTTCAATGATGCATTTGGACTTGATCATACTAGATGCTATGCATTAACCTTGGGTTGAACCCAGTTTTAAAATTTGGGTTTGACCTTGGGCTCGATTGTAAGTTTTTATTGAGCTTTTGTGTATCATCATCACTGTAGTGGCAAGGCAGTGCACGCAAGCGTGAACTGCAGCCACACGGTATTGAGTTTTTGGGCACGACATCACTATAGTGGCCAGGCAGTGCACGCAAGCGTGAACTGCAGCTACACGGTATGGCGTGTATGATATTCTATTTTGTTTCGACTTATGGATCTTTTGCGTATTCCATATTCCATAGTGGCGAGGCAGTGCACGCGTGCGTGTACTGCAGCCCTACTTGAATTAATATTTTAATTGATATTTCAATGGTTTTAACTGTATTGTTTATTCAATTCAATATTCTGAATTGCATTTTGATTTGGTTTAATTACTGTCGTCTATTCATTATTTAATTATTATTGCTTCTGTGCACTAATAACTGAGTTTGAATTAGACTGACCCGAGTATTATTTTCTTTTGAATTTAATACTCGGGTCAGACCGAGTATTTCAGGTTGTAGATATTCTGCTTTGGGTTGCTGCTAGAGCTATGAAGTTCTTTCATACCTTTTGAAGTAGTCGTCGTCATTTGTAGTAGTCTGTAAAATTGTATTGGAAGATATGTATTCATGTACATTAAATACGTTAATGTACTTGTATATGTAACTTCCTTAGTCGACTGTTGTAGTTGTATCATATGTACCGTGTCATGTGTATTGTATCAAATGTATTGTAACTGACATCAGTTATTGTATATATGAGACTTTCTGTTTGATTTGTGTTCCGCATTATATTATCTGTGTGATATTTTATATTTACTGTTCTAAACTATTACGAACCATCGTAGTTCGTTTTATACTGGAATTGGGGTATGTCGATGGGAGAATATAAATCAGAGATGAAAAATGAAAGAAAATATATTTATATACCACTCCCATTGAGATAACCAATACTAGTATAAGGCCCAACTATTGATCGTCGCTCCTCAACAGCCTTATTCTCCGTGCTAGTTGACAGCACTACACCGTAGTGTACTTGGCTAGCGTGGGTATAGAGGTGGGGCGTCACATGAACCTTCGTCACCAGAGTCTGTACAACTGTGCCGAAGGGGTTTCTAAACACTTGAATAGAGCAATTCGACACAATATTGTTTTCAAAAGTGGGTGAATGAAATAATTTCATCCAAAATATATTTTGATATAAAAAGAAATATTTTCTGAAATTATTTATAACTTGGATGTTGGATGCTAATATTTAGACAAATGAGAATATAAAAAGTTGAAAATTTAATTGTTTGGAATTTAACAAATGATGAATAATAATAATGATATAAATAAATTGATAAAGTAAATCAAATTTAGAATGTAAATGATTTGGATTGGGAAATTTAATAGAAATAAAATTTTGGTTGAGATTAACTTAAGCTTAATAATTGGATTTAAATTTAAGATTGAAATGAATGGATTGAGATATGGATGATATTAAATGAAATTAAGTTCTTACTTGATTGAATCAAAGTGAATTAGTGAATTAAAGAGAATATAGTATGATACTAGGTTTAACTGAAGTTAAGTTAAATAAAAGTGGATTGTAATAAAATTCAATTGAGCTATAGATAATATTGAGTGGGATTAAATTCTTACTTTAATAAATGAAAGTAAGTTGAATAAGAAATTGTATTGGGGTGAATGGATTGAAATAGCCATAGATGTTAAAAGTATTGAAATAAGAGAGATACTTATGACCCCGAATTAAAAATAGAATGAGACTGAGTGTAAATGGGTAGTAATGTGAAAAATATAAATGTGTGACTTATAAGAGAAAAGTATGAAGGAGTAAAATAGCAAACCAAAATAAAACTATTTTGTATTTAGAGAATGAAAAAAAAAATCCAATGTAGAATTGGAAGTGAAAGTGAGTTAATTTGGAATAAATTGGTTAATTGAATAAGTTAATAAGATTAAAATTGAAGTTGGATTGGGAGGTAATAATGGAATTGGAAATGAAATACGAGTTATTAATACAAACTCAACTTGGAAGTGTAAGAAAATTAAATATGAATTAAGGTTGTTATGGAATGGAATTCACATAGAGATAATTTGAATTTGCAAATAAAATACAATTAAAGTATGAATAGAATAAATATGGCCTTGGATTCAATCTTAACAAAATAAATGGAATTTGAATTGGTCAAATAAAATTGTTGAATTTGGGAAATGAATAGAAATCTGAACCTGAATTACAAAATAGAATTGAACCAAGGAAATTTAAATGAAGAGATTTTTGAAGCTAAGAAAAAAAATCAAGCATTGAATTATAAATTGGGAATAAACTAATTTGGGATAAATTAGTAACCTGAATTTGTGAATAAACTTTGAATTGGCTAAATAAAAGTTGAATGGTAAATAAATAAAAGTGGATAGTGAATTAAAGTAAATGGGAGGAAGAGACCTTGAATTATAAATATAAAATTCAACTTGGATTGGTTAGCAAATAAAATGAAATTGGGTTAAATATAAATGGTTAGAAGTGCAAACAAATCCAATTGTGTATAAATTAAGAGAAAGTGGTCTTGTAATAAGTTAAATAAGTTCGAGAATGAATCGAACATGGGAATTGAAAATTTTAAAATGAAATAATTAATTGAGTTAAGAAGTAGATGAAAGAGATTTGATTTAAATAAAATCAAATTAAATTGGAAAAGAATTTATGGGTAAATGAAATAAACGAAGTTATGAAAGTTAAATAATTTGAAGTAACTTAACTTAACTTAAGTCTAAAATTCAATGAAGCATGACTTATATAAACTTGGGACATGTTTGTTAAATTTTAAGCTTTGAAGTTGTCGAGCTCAATAAAAATGGTGTTGAATAAAATCAATGCAAAGATGTGGTTCAAAAAAATAAAAATAGAATGGAATGAAATTTCATTTAACGTGAGTTGGAATCAATTTTAAAATAGTTATAAAATTAAAGTAATTGTTTGTTGAAATGAATATTGTCGAAATTGCATAGAAATAATTGTTGTCGTCGTAAACAGGATTAAATAAAGTTCTATGGAATAATAGAAGTAAATAAACTTGATTTTTGAATAAATTGCCATGAATACAAAATAGTTCGGGTTAAAGAATGAATTGAATAATAGGATGATGTTGAAAATCATTCCGAATTGGATAGGATGATATAAATTGTGCAAAAGCAATTGGATTTAAATGGGAACCTTATCAATTGTTTATACAAACTACTTATATCATTGTTTATAAAATATGATTATGAATTGTTAAGAAGCAGAAATTGATTTTGGAAATCAATTAAATGGAAAATAAGTTTGTTTGGGCATAATTATAAACTGGAGTTAAGTAAATGTGTTGTAACCCACTTAAAGTTGAATGCAAACGGTATTTGTGTCAGTTATAAACAATTGGAACTAGTTTGGAAAACTATAAATTTGCTATGTAGTTATTTATAATGCGTTGCATATGTTATTGATGTGTTGTAGTTGCTTAAATGAATGCAATGCTATAAATTTCATAAATATGATACTTATGTGTTTAAATTGAGTAAGTACAGATACCAGAAGATTGTATAGCGGGATTTTGGGCACGCAAATGCTAAAATTAAATAAGCCGCCTGCTTAAAATGCTAAATAAGGTACGCCTACGCAATACAAACTAGGAAATATGAACTGTTTTTGGTTTTTCCGACCGTGTGGGTCGATGTATATATATTTATATCTATTGTCAAATTGCAAAAGCTCCTCCGTACAAAGGGGACTCTGCCAAAAATTTTCAGAAATTTTGGGAGTTAGAATTTTTTTTGGAAATTTTAGAAAATTTTGTTAACGACAAACGTTTTCAAATTGAAAATGGAAATAAATTAGTGAATGAAACTAATTTAAAATAATGACATGAATTTGTTATAAATGAAAAAATAGAATTTAAATATTCAGAATTAAAAATAAATTGAATTCATATGAAAATGGAAGAATCAATTGAATTGGAATAGATACGAACTAAAGTAGTAAGATGGAAATAAATATAAGAAATACATAAGATGTTTATACTAACCTAAGTAAGGAATTATGCATTCTCATTGGGAATTGATATTGCGTAAACAATCTAAAATAATATTTCAATGAATAGATATTGACATTTGAAAGAATGTCGATAAATGTTTTGTATATTGTGATTGGATATATTGCTGTGTAAGATATGCAGGTAATATAAAGGTAAAGAGAATTGATTTTGATTTCAGAAGATAAATAAGAAATGCTCGACAAAAGGTATGTGTTTGAATTACTATATGGAAATTGATTGGGATTTTGATTGAGCCGCTTGGCTTTTTGTTTTCTTTTGGGTTTTTGAGAGGCCGTAGAGCCATTTGGTAGTTGTACCGAGCTAGCCGCGCAAAGAAGACGCTGGCAAAATTTTTGGGGAATTTAGGGTGTTAGAAAAATTTTGAGAAAATTTTGATAAGTCAAAATTTGGATTTTAAATTGAAACTTGAATGGTTAAACAAATAGTATGGATTGAAACTAAGGAAAACTTTAGGAAGTTAATAAGAAGGAGAGTGCATCTTTTATTAAAAAGATAGTTTGGTAGGATGTTGAATTGTTGATTGTGAAGTAATAGTATCGGGTATTGGACCATTCTTCATAATTAGTAATTTCGGGGATGAAATTCTTTTAAGGGGGGAGGAATGTAACGACCCGGATTTTTGTACAGCTAATTTGAGATATTTAAATGGGTTTAAATATTGATTTGAGCTATAAATTCATTTGGTTATGAAAAGTTTGGTTTTATTTAATATTAAAATGATCTAGAATTTAAATATAACAATTAATTGAATAAATTAAATAGTAATTGACTATTTGGTAAATTATTTAAATCTGGAATTGTAAGCTTGTTGGAAATATTTTAACGTCTTATAAAATTTATATCAATAATACTGAGAATAATAGATGGATTAAAATTGAATTTAACTGCCATTTGTTCAATTTTAAATTTACATTGTTTAAATTGACCATTGAAAATAGCCTTCCGAGGCACAGTCTCAGACTGCGACGAAACCAGTTCCATTGGATCCGTAATATTGAATTATTATCGGATTTCAAATTTTGTAATTTTAGGAGCTACCGTGTGATTGTACGTTTTACAAATGCGCTATAATATAAGTGAAATACGAGAAGATTTTTAAACTTAAAATTTAAAAGAAAATAATTAACGTAGCTTACTCAACACACTAATGCTATATTTCGTCTTCTCCTATACGCTTCTTTTCTTTTTAAAGTCGCGATACTTTCTTGTTTCTCCTTTTGTTCAGAAAACAAAATTTAAAATTTCATGGCTGCCATCCATTTCCTGTTAATCGCGAAACCCAACTCCTCCTATTTTAATTTCCGAAACCCTCCTCGTTTCGTTTTCTTTTCTTCCTGATACCGATACCACGGCTTTCACTAAAAAAAATGATGAAAACCCTAACGCACGAATCGAATTATGCGAAATTCACGCGAATCAATTCGTGTTCGAGCAGAGATGGCCGAGCTGTGAGTTTTGCAGCTAGATCTCGAGACGAGGTATCGTATGTCGGCGAAGTGAAGTCGACGCGTGAGGAGAGGGCGACGCTAGGAGTTCGTGTTCGACTTGGGTTTGGGCTTTGCTGCGGAGTCGAGGTCGTAAGTTGAAGATTGCGATTGAGAGGCGACGAGCAGATTCATGGTCGGCGGCCAGGAAGTTGTAGTGGTCTCGAGCAGAGGAAGGATCGGCTAGTTAGGTTTGGTTCTTTGTTCTGTTCTTTTAATTTAGATTGTACTATTAAAATAAAATTAAAAAAAAAAAGAAGTTTTAAAACAAAAGATTTTACAGGAAAAGGTATAAAGTAAGTCTAGCTTCGAATTGATATACATATCCTTATATACTATACTGGTAAAAGAATTTTTAATTTTACAGTAAAATTTTACTCTTAAAAAGAAAAAAATTATAAAGGAATAAAAGAGTATTTTAAAACACGAATTTTAAAATGTCTGGGTCAGAAAGGTTTCATTTAAATTTTGATTATTTATTTATACAAAAGTTAACTATATATATATATATATATATATAAGTATATGAAAGAAATATGAATTTTTAAAAGAACGTTGAAAGTATATATAAATTATTTTTATAAGTATATGTATGTATTTTCAAATTAGAAAAAATATATATAAATAAACATACACACACACATTTGTAACTTATTAGATATTGTTTTAAACATAATGGATTTGGTGGAATGATTTATTTGACTAACTTATTTCAATTATTGCTAAAGGATTTTTTTAAAAAAAAGGGAAAATTAGCTTAAAATCAAGTTATTAGTTTAGAACCAAACGATTAGTTTAAATTTAATTATTGGTCTTTTTAATTTATTAAACGATAAATAATTATTCTATTTGTCCTCATATTAATAAAATTCATACAATTGTTATACAAGGTTGAAAACGGAAATCGAGTCAAGATTGGAAAGGATTGCAACAATTAAATCAAAGGTGAGTTAATCTCACTCAATTGATTTTAATTTAAAATCGTTGAATTTAAAGTTAAATTGTTGAATTAAAATTTATTGGTTGAATTGCTTGAATGATGGTTGAAATTAGTGAATAAATTAAATAGACCCTATAAGCCGCATAATTGCGGATGATAATTTATAAAACTCGTATACCGTGATATTCCACCATTATAATGGAATTTGTATTTTATGTTGTTCTAACATCTGTGGATGCAGGGAAACAGGTTTGAGGGATCCAACAGGATTCCTCAAAGTATTTATTGATTATATATATGTTGTTATATGACAGGTTGGATGGATTGATAGGGATTTGTTACTGAATTGAATTATTAACTGTTAAATTACATTGGAAGTTAAAATTTGAATAAAATTCTATAAATAATTTAATTAAAGGAAGTTAAATGGAACTTGAAGGGAAATATTTAATTTAGAGTTTGAATTTACTTCTATTTGAAATTTTAAAGGAAGATAAAAGCATATTTATACTTTAATCAGGTAAAATGAGTTCTGGGCAATATAAGTTATATATTAAAACTTGAAGATAAATTGTAATCGTTAAATGGAATTGAAGTAAACCGAATTTTGTTAAAGAATGAAAATGAGATTCTATTAGGGATAGAGAGAATTACTAATAAGAAATAAAAGGAAAATTTATTAAGAAATAAAGGAAATTTTATTAAGAATGAAATTGAATCTTGGTAAGAAATCATATGAATGTTATTTAAAGAATGGATTTTAAAGATAAGATTTTTAAATAAAAGTTGTTTGTATAAATGAATGGAAACTCAGGAAAACTGTATAAACTAAAAACGGGATTATAAACGAGACAAGAGGATATCAGTGGATGTCTAAAGAGATTAGTCAAAATAAATTTATTTTGAGATATGCAATTGTTGGACGGAAATAGTAAGATATTTCCGAAGGTGAATATAGACAAGAGGCATTTATAAATGAATATTGGGTTTTCTAAAATTATGAACTTATTTTAAAAAGGGAATTTTTAAATTACTATACTATATAAATTTTTATGAACTATTATTTAGATTTTGTATATTTCAAATTTTGTTATTCTTGAAGGCTTAGCAATTATTTTTGATAACTCTACTTTTTCTAAACCAGGTTTGAAACTTATAAATAACTAGATATAAAATTTAATATTTAATATTACTTATTTTATAAATCTATATGTTTTCAAAATGTTTTAAAATCCAATTAAAATCCTCTTGTGATGGTAAGAAAATTAATTTACATGAAATAAGATTTAGGAGAAATCTTATAAAGTGGAGAAATTGAGTTTGAAAATTTATAAGCAGAAGTATAAATTGATTTGTGAGTAGGGGATGAGAAAGTAAGAAATATTTTCAAGGGTAAAATAAAATTGAGTGTGTATGAGAAATCAGTTAGGTGATTTCATGGAAATAAAGGACTTTGAATCTATTTCAAATGGGTTAAAATGGAAATAATATCTGAATGATATTTGGGCTAAATAATTTGTGGAAATTATTTGATGGTTGCTTGTGAATGATTAATTGATAGTTAAATCACCGACTATCAATATTGGACAATGCGCTGATCGTTTCGAAGAGTCCGGGATTGGATTTAATTATCCGAAAACCACTTCGATCCGGTTTGAACGATTACGAATGAAGACCATGAAGAGTTGAAGACGGTGATTCGGTTTGTCCAGACCCAGGGCAACTTGTATGGATTGAATGCTTTCAAAACACCGTCAGGTGGACGATGAGCATTCTAAGTGGGACTCGTTCTTAAAAGGTAACGCTTAACCTCAAGCCTCATCAACCGGGAATGGCTAAAACAGGGGAGGTGCAGCAAGGCTTCGTTGGTAGCCCCCACTGAAGAGTGAGGTTTCCCCTGTCTAGACGTCCCTTTTATTTCGGCTTAGTGGGCGGTTGGTCGCGCCAACTGCGGGGCGATCTTGCTTGGAACTGTCCAGTAAGGGATGGTTCCGGTCTTGTGTTGCAGGGGAGTTAGGGTGGCTCCTCAGTACTCTGATCTAGACCAGGTACTGTGACGGGCGGTACCCCAGTAGCCCCGCCATTGTATGTGATCCAATTTCCAATAAGCGCCTGTACGGTTTTGATTGTGCCCAACTATTGCTGAAACGTGAGATGCAAGCATTTCAGCTAGATTCTATTTACTTTCTATAGACACTATAATAATATCAGAGAACTTTAATAAAAATTGTTTTAGCTATCGTAAGGTAAAAACCCGACATTTTATCTGTGGCGTGGTCTTACGAGTTGCTTTTGTTTTCAAAGGATTTTCGAAACTCTAATAATCCAATTGAGTGTGATTTTCTCACGCTGGTATTCCAGACTGACTCGGGTGTTGTTTTATATAATGCTCCGGTCCGACTGAGTTAACAGGATTCAGGTTATATGCTGGAGCTCAGGAGACGAGCTGATGACAGAGCGTATTTCCGTATTTGCCTATTATTTCCGCTGTGTATGGATATGTATGATTGATTGATGTACTCTGATGATGATATGTATGTATATGTATACAGTACAGATTTCTTGTATTTAAAATTGTATTCTATATATTATATTTTATTCCGCTGCGATGTGAGATTCTGATGTTGTTTTCTTTCCTTCTTCTTCTATCTCTTTCTTCTTTAACCCGAAGACTCGTATTTTTTGTTCCACTTTGAGCCGACGAGTGGTGGTTTTGGTTAGTTCAAAGGTGTACGGATTTGCGGGTCGTCACATTAGATTTGTATCAACGGTTATATTTAAAAATGTGAATCTTGTCAATTACGCGTATTAATTAAGGTTGTAAACTCAATTAACAAAGTTTCCTAACTCCAATCCCTTTTTTACCAAATTTGACAATCCCTAACCATTTGTACTACATTCCTTATTAATGTAATATTTATTAGATTTTATTTCAAATTAACATACAACTTAATTTCCCTTAATTGAGATCTGATTCCCAAATTTTTATTTAACGTACTAAATTGAATAAATAACCTAAATAAATGGTCACCTACTTACTTTCTTTCATTTATAAGTTTACTACTTACCCACCCAGGTATAAATCCCATACATAACACTAATTAATTCCATTAACATTGCATTATCCAATTATCATAAATTTGTTAAATAAATACTCTTGTTTACTCATAAATAAATTTATGTTTTCTATAAATTCTCATTCACTCTTCCGTTACTAAATTAACAATCATTAAGTAACGTTTCATCAATAACAGTATTAAAATTACTTAACATTTAAGAGGACATTATTTCAAATAAATTGATTGACAAATAAATTAGGTAACATAAAATAATTGTTATCATACCCTTATGATTTACGCTTGTTCTCTTCTATTTGATTTATAGCCTAAAATAATACAAACAAATTCTAACTCCATAAATAAACTTATTTTATTACCCAAATTATACATAGTTTGAATTCAATACTTACTTTTATGTTTCTCCACATTTAATTATATTCAGGTATAATACTTACCCTATTTCATTTATTTCAGTTTCATTAAATCTATCCAAATTGTATTTGTTTCAATATTATTCTATTCATTCCAATTGCTCATTTAAATTCTAACATCACTTTATTATATCAATTTACGTTCAATTTCCATTAATTTATTCAATATTGACATCCACTTAATAAAATTTACTTCCATTTATATAGTTGCAATTAAATTTAGTTATTATTTCATTAATATTTTTTTTCCAATTTATTCCTTCCAGTATTAATTACACAATCAAATTAAATTAACAAATTATAAGGATTTCCACTATTTCTTCAATTGGATTTCATTCCAATTGTCAAAATTTATTTTATTTATTCGCTCCAATTTTCAATTATAAGATTTTCATTTCTTTCTACATTAAATTACAAAAATCAACTTAAATTAACAAATAAAATGGTCGAAATTTACGGGTCGTTACATTAATTAACCAAAACCAAATATTTATCCTATAGTGATCCTTTAAAAATAATTCAAAATGCTATAATTTTTTTAAAAGGATTTTATTTTATTTTTTTGAGTTTTGGAAGAAAAACGAAAAATTAATCATGAAAAATCAAAAAGAATACGAGTCTCCTCCCATACTTGATTTTGACTGTGTCCCCACAATCAACCTAAGTGAAAGGAGAAAAATAAAATTAAAAACGGCCTTTATTTATATGAAAATGAATAATATTTACACGAGATTAGAAAGTATATCATCAAAAAGTAAATGAAACGGTCTTCCAAAAACCGATTCGTTTGTCTCGTCAAGTATGTGAGACACAACTTAAGTGCAGAAAACCAAATCGTAAAAGATTTTGGAATCGAATGTTGATTTGGAAAAACAAATGTCGTTATATTAAAATCGTATGAGTTGTTTTGTTTTCGATGATTTTTAGGGTCGATAAAACAATTGGTTGAAGTTCAAGTTTATTTTCAACAAATTGAAATTCAAGCTCTTCATTAACAAATTTTTCAAAATTATTGATTTCAAAAATGAAATGCTGATTCCAATTTTCCCCTTCAGAATTTAACAACTCATTTTCGAAATGTCCAAAGAAATCCTGTTCCTTGAATTTGTCTTCCTTTATTGAATCATCAACAACCTTATTACATGTGTCAAGTTCAAAATCCCAAGTTGTTGTGTTCAAAATTTCAAGATTAGGAAAAGGAAGATCGGATCATAAATCGAGTTTCTCACCCTCAAAAGAATTGAAATCCAACTCAATTACCGTGTTTTCAACAACTTCATTAAGATCATTATTTTGCAGTTTCAAAAGTTGTTGTTTGAAAATCTTCGACTTAAGTAAAAGATGGATTATCATTTGACTCATGACATGTTGGGATTCGACATTGTTTATCACGTTGTTTCATATATATTTCAATCAACAAATCCGTGTGATCATTGTAAATTTTGTCCATTTGCTCAAAAAATCCAATTTATAGTTATTAACATGAGGATTTTCATTTTGAAATTGTTGAGAACAAAGATTTTCAATTGTAACGTTGTTAAGATTATTCCCATTGCCAAATTCGTTTGACAAGTTGTTTCCATTTTCATTTTGAGTTTGAAATTCATTTTTGAGTTTGAAATTGAATTGGCATGGATTATAATCAAAATCGTTTAAATTTTGAATTGATTTAAATTTTGAAATCCTTGACTCGAGTTATTACACAAATATGAATTACACAAATCATTTATACGTTGATTTTGTTGTGTAGAGAATTCCAGTAAAGATGAAATGCTATTTTCAAGAGTTGAGGGTTGGTCATTGTTTTGAAAACTTTGTTCGAAATTCGAATTATTTACACAATAGTAGTTGTTGAAATATCCATATGAATTTGGAGTTAAATCATATGGATTATATTTATTTTCACAACTATTGTAAAATTCACGTAAGTGGGGAAACTCGGACATTTTCAAGAATTTTTTTTTTGGATTTTTTATAAAGGAAAAAGATATACAAATAGGAATTTGTTTTTCAAAAGGAAAATTTGATTTTTTGATTTTTTGTTGTTGAAAAGATTTTATATACTTTTTTTTGGATTTTTATTTTCTAAAAAAAGTTAAAGGAAAAAACTTTTAAATTTTCAAAGGAAAAGAAATATTTAATTTTTTTTGAAGTTTTAGATTTTGAATTTTTTTTCTTTTTAAATATGCATGAACTAATGCAACTAAATGAATGAAAGGGTCTGATTACAAATTCCTTAACCTAAGTAAACCCAGAATTTTATAATCACACATTGTCTTAAATCAACAAGATAGTTCTCGGTCAGGTAACGGGCAGGATTTATCGATACACCAAAATTACCGTAGCAATGCAACCGAAGGTTTAAATACCTTCAGAGGAACAACCACTACAACATTTATGAATCACCGTAATATTTATAATTGGTTATTACTCTACCATATTCTAGACACCAAGAAATTAAATTGTTCAAAGAAGACACTTTGTTAACATACAATTAAGTGTTATTGATTTCTAACCTTATTATTAACAAATTCTAAGATGAAAATGCAAAACCAAAATTAAACGTGTATTAACAATGCAACTACAAATGGATGTTTGTTTTTTATGTTTTCTTTTTATTTTTTTATATATAAAAGCAAATGCAAACAGCCAACAATGCAACTCAAATAAAACTAGAGATGACAATTTTTTTTTTAAAGCAAGTGAGCGATTTTTCTTTTGGCAAGCTATTCTTCTACTTCTGAAATCTACTTTGACAACTTGAAATAAAAAAAGATATATTATACAGTTTATTAATTGGATTTTATTTATTTTTTTGTTTAAAGGAAAAGTCAAAACATTTGAAACTAAATGAAACCAAACAAAACAAATGAAAGAAAAGTTAGAGAAAAACACAACAAGACAATAAAACAATTGAAACAAAAATTTTGTAAGGATTTTTTTAGAAATTTTTTCGTTTTGTTTTTTTATAAACAAAGAACAAAAGAAAACTTACAAAAGAGCCAATGAACAATCAACCCAAACAATTCCACTCGGCCCGTTTTCTCTCATTTTTTTTTGTTTTTCTTAATTTTAATCGGCCCGGACCAACAAAAACAAATACCCACCCAATATGAAATCCTATCGTTCCTGAAACACCTAAATCAAAGTCATTAAATGGAGCTGCTTAACCGATTTCCTATTGTTTGTGAGAGACGTTAAAAAAAATTTGTATACCGAAAACAAGAAAAGCGATGAAGTAGGCTGGTGATGTGAATTTTAGAATTCAGGTCAATTGGGGATAGTGATGATCGCGGTCATTGGTAGATGGAGGTGAATAGATTAGGGTGCGTCAGTGGCCAATGGTTCGGTGATTTTGGCGAGGTCGCGTGTGAACGTGCAGTGGAATGGGCGAGCTGGAGGTTACGCGAAGTAAGGTGTTCGAGGCGATGGTTTCGGCTGGAGATTGATTT
This sequence comes from Allium cepa, assembly GCA_030765085.1. Classification (NCBI taxonomy): domain Eukaryota; kingdom Viridiplantae; phylum Streptophyta; class Magnoliopsida; order Asparagales; family Amaryllidaceae; genus Allium; species Allium cepa. The sequence goes on from CM060938.1 coordinate 685,958,820, forward strand.
GTGATGGGGATTTGTGTAGAAGCTGTGATGCACAACCGAGGTCGATAGAATTTGCAGTTTTGTAGTGCGACCGTGGTTTGCATAACTTGTTGCACGTGGTGGAAGATATGACCGCAGGTATTGTATTGTGTTGCAGTTGCTAGTATGGTGCTGCCATTTGTGAACCAAGTGTTCTTTTCTTTTTCTTTTTTCCTTTTTTTGAATGGTGGTTGTTAATGTACGAATTGTGATGGCAGGTAGAAGAGAGGGTTGAACTGAATGAGATATGCTCGATGTCGAATTGGGCGGAGGTGACTAAAGAGGAAGTACGTGGATGGTTGAGGTAGTTTTGATTCAGACTTGCGTACTAAGAATATTTTTTTGGTGTGGCAGAGAATGCTAAGGCAGCAGTTGGAGCAGTTGAAGCAAATGATGTATGTTTGCAGTGATGTGTTTGATGTAGTCGCACAGTTTTGATTAAGTGGTGAAATGCAGTTTTGGAGAATGGCAAGGCAGTGCTGCTAGTTTGAGATGTAGCTGGTGGTAAATGAGGGATGATATGCCTGTTTTGATGTAGTTGTGAGGATGTTTGGGTGTAGTCGAGGAAATTGAATCAATGAAGCAAAGAGTACACTATTGTATTGAGTGGCAGTAATAGTAAGTCAGTAGGAAGAGTTGTTAAGTTTGATGGTTGAAGAGGAGAACTGACTTACTGAAGTCTGTTGCAAAGGGGATTTTGGTTTGTTTGAGGTGAACTGAAGTGCACAAGTGCGCAAATACACAATGGGTCAGGCATCGGCAGAGGAAGCATAGTCGGTCATGATATTAGGTGATTTTGGAAGATGCAGAAGTGTGTATGATTTGGAATGTGGAGAAATATGCAATGGTGGGCAGAGTTAATCAGAGATGATGAATTGCAGTGGCAAGTCGTTTGAACAAAAGGGTAGTGATAACAGCACTATGCAGCAAGGCGTATAGGTGTGGCAAAGGCAATTGGTGAAGAGTATGGTTGTTTGTTTTGTGTAGGCGGATGCTGGGAAAGTGTATGTAGTTAAGGATGGTAGCAGAATGGTGCACTGGGAGGAATAGTGGGATGTCGATGTGGTGCCAAGTGTGTGCCGGTTGAAGTGGATGCAATAGTTGAAGTGATTGCGTGTATGGAAGTATTGAAGTAACTGAAACACTTTGATGTAAAGGACAGGGATGTATTTTATATAGGACTGATGATGGAAGAGCACTGTCAGAGGTGAAGTATTGAAGTGAATGAATATATGCAAGGCAAAATGAACAAAGTGGAAATGCAGGAGAGAAACAGTTGTTATTTTGTATTTTTTTTTGTATATGTACATAAAAAGTGGAAAATGGAATTGAAAAGAAAATGTAAATTGAAATTGAAATTTAACAAAAAACTTGAAATGGAAATTTATTTTCTTTTTTAAATTTTGTATGATTTTTTTTAAAATATATGCGAATGCAAATAAACAACACACTAGAAAACAATAACACTCAAACAAAATGCAAACAAAAAAATCAAACAACAAACATAACACAGTTTTTTTTAAATGCAAACAAACACACTAAATCAAATAAAATAATTTAAAGAATAGAAAATTAAAATCAAAACTATTCCCTGACAACGGTGCCAAAACCTTGTTTAATGATAGAATTTCTATCGATTTAGAAAACCGTTGAAAAATTTCAATTTAATTACAAGCGTACGGCTTACAATTGTAGCATTTATGTGAGTACGGGTCGATCCATAGGGAATTGTTTAGATTTTAAATTTCTAATCAATCAAATTAAACCAAAGTCGAAAGATTGTTAACTATCTAAAAAAATAAAGTAAAAATAAACTAAAACTAAGGACAATAAAAATAGGATATTAAAGAGAAATTTGGAGGCAAATCCCCTCTAATCATCACATAAATCAACATAATGAAATTATGATCTTTTTTTGGTCATTTGTGAGTTTAATTGATGCATTTATCATAAGCATAGCTTAATTGTGTTATTAGTCAACACACTTAAACCATCAAAATTTAATGCACCCTCTAAACCACTTACTAACTTTAATGAAAATGATATATATTTAAAAGAAGAATCTATTTTAAGCATGACTTATTAACTATTGAATTGAAAACATAAACCATTAAATTTTGATTCTAAATCCACTCCATTACCATGATCATATGTAGATGAAGAGGTAATTAGTGATTCATATGACTAAGCATAGCCTTTTTGTTTTGAACAACATATGCTATCAAACTCAATATTAAATACAAAATCACACAAACATCTAACTTTCAATTAAGCACAAAAGAGACATAAATGAAAATTATGTTGCATCTACTTGATTCAAGAGAGCTTCATTACCCCTAAATCGAAGGGGTTTAGCCTCATTTATGTTATCATATCAACACTTGTAGTATGCAACATGAAACTAAAAAAAAGAAAGAAAATGAAAGCTAATGGAAAAGAAAACTAATGTAATTGCATAAAAGAAAATATACACTATTAGCATGAAAGAAAGAGTGCATGTAAGTAAAAAAAACACTAATTAACATTGCATAAAAAAATGAAAAGCACATGAAATAAAAATGACTAAGTAGCTTTGAAAATAGAAAGAGTGCTTGTCTTTTTATTTTGAGCCTAAATAAAACTAAGAGAGACTAAGGAAGAAGAGGGTTACATGAAGCATAAGGGGTATTTATACATGTGTTAAACCCTAATTCATATTTTTGGGAAATGCCCAAATTGCCCCTGAGTTATTCTGGCCACCAATTAATCATTAGCATGTCTTAGTCCCCTAATTAAATGTACATGAAGCTTTAATGGCCGTTTAGCATGTGCATTAGCTTCTAATTGAAAAATCAAGGTAAGTGGATAGGTAGGGTCCTCCGTGTTCATGAGTTTGAATTATTTTCATCTTTGTTTGTTTTGTTTCCTTTTTTGCATGCATATCTTCATGAAGCCACTTGTATTTGAATTTAAATTCCTACAAAACAATATAGAAATTTTCAGTTAAATTTTAGAAAATTAATATATGAACAAAAATGACCATTGTGCCCCTATATGAAGATGAATATATGACAATTTGAAAATAATTTGAATTTGGTTTAAACAAGTTGAAATACCTAATATGGTTATTTATTAATTTAAATAGATTAATTATGGTGGTAAAAATATGCACATTTACATACACATTAACAGACATTTGGAGAAACCGTTGATACTCTCAAGACCCAAGAGTGGAGAAACTTTGTATCTATATATGGCGATATCGAAACTTGCGGTTAGTTCAGTGCTTAAGATAAAGGAGCACATCTCCCAGTAAACTATGTAAGCAGGCTGTTAAAAGATGGAGAAATCCAATACCCAGTTATTGAGAAATTGGCATATTGTTTGTTTCTTACTGCTCGAAAGCTCAGAGCATATTTCCAAGCACATTCGATTAGAGTATTGACAAACTTTCCTCTTAAGCAAGTTTTTCAGTAAGCCTGAGACTTCAGGGATATTGGTAAAATAGGGGATTGAACTCAGCCAATATGAAATAGAGTTTCAACAAAGGGCTATGATCAATGGCCAAGCACTAATAGAATTTGTAAATGAATGCACAAGTTTTATAGAGGAACAATCGAAAAAAGAGAAAGACCAGAAGCCCATGTGACAAATACTTGTGGATGGAGCATCAAATGAGCAAGGTGCCAGAGAAGGATTGCAAATATAACCCCATACGGACATCGATTGCACTAGCCATGAAATTGGGATTCCCTACAACCAACAATGTGGCAGAATATGACTCAATAACAGTAAGACTAACTTTGGCATTAGAATTGAAAATCCTCCGAAAACAGATTTTCAGTGACTCACGGCTGAAGGTCAATCAAATGAAACAGATATACCAAACAAAGGACCCCAAGCGATCTTTACATTTGAAGAGAATATCACAAATGCTTGCCATATTAAAGGATTTTTCAGTGAATCAAGTTCCAAGAGTAGAGAATGCACAGACAGACTGTTTAAAAAAATTGGCCTGCTCAAGAGGAGACCAAGAAACATGAATTGTTTCCGTTGGATATCGAGAAAAGCCGAGCATTGAAAAGGAAACATCCGAATAAGGAAAAGAGTTGCTTGTATTGAATAGAGCTCATGCCAAATCTCAGAGGGGAGATGAAGTAGAAAGTGGTCAAGAACTAATAAAAGAAAGAATGGATCAACCTAGTCCATAAAGTGCATATGATGGAATATGGATGGCTCCCATTTTTGAGTATTTAATTATGGGAAAATTACCATTTGATAAAGGAGAAGCAAGAAAAATCAGGAGACAGGCTCCAATCTTTGTTATGATAGAAGAAATTCTTTATAAGATGGGATATGCTCTACCTTATCATCGATTTATAAGCGTAATGATAGGATAAGATTAATGGCTAAAGCACATGAGTGGTTGTGCGGCGATCATTAAAATGGAACAAAGCTTACAAAGAATGTAACGAGGCAAGGATTTTATTGGCCACACATGGAAAGCTACGGTATAGACTATGTCAAAAGATATGAGAAATGCAAGAAGTTTTCAAAAATACCTAGGTTGCCTCCAAGTCAATTAACTAAAATCACAAGCCCTTGACCCTTTGATGTTTGGGGAATAGATTCGATCTTCCCACTGCTAATTTCAAAAGGAAGAGCTAAATATGCCGTAGTGGCAATTAACTATTTTACCAAATGGGTTAAAGCTGAACCACGTGTAAAAATCACTTTGGGAAAGGTATTGAGATTTGTCATTAAGAATGTCATAACCAGATTTGGAATTCCTCAAAAGATAATCTCTAACAATGGGACACAATTTGAAAGTGAAGAATTCTCTGAATTCTGCCATAAAAATGGGATTATAAAAAGTTTTTCATCTATCACAAATCCAAAAGCTAATGGAGTAGTCGAAGGTGCAAATAAGACCTTAAAAACCATTCTAAAGAAGCGACTGAATACAGCAAAAGGAAATTGGGTAGAAAAACTACCATTAATGTTACGAACCTACCGAATGTCTGCTAAGACAGCAAGGAGCCATACCCCATATTATTTGACATATGAGTGTAAGGCAATGTTACCAATTGAGATTGAAGTACCTTCACACCGAAGTATCGCCTATGAATTTGACAAGAATCAAGAATTGAAGAAAGAATCACTAGATTTGATACATGAGCTAAGAAATGAAGCTGTGTTAAGAGCCACCGAATATCAGAGGAGAATCTCAAAATATTACAACTCAAGATTAAGAGCTCAGTCATTTCAAGGGGGATTTGGTGCTCCGTGGAGTAATGGCTAACACTTAGTATCCTACAGATAGTCCTCTAGGACCAAACTTGGAGGGGCCATTAATCGTATGCAAAGTAATTCCATTAAGAGCTTAAAAACCATGTCGTCCAAACGGTAATATGGCTCCTAGGACATGGAATGTCGAACATTTAAGGCCATATTTTCCAAGATGGTTTAATAAAGAGCTTCTTTTAAAAGAGAAGATCTACATGGTTAGGAGTGAAATGCTTCTTAAATTTGGACACTACCTAAGATGGTAGAAAAGCCTATGTCCGTGCCGAGATGGCCAGGGAAGAGCGCCTCCTATAGGGAGGACGTAGTAAGCCTCTATCCATGCTTAAGATGGCTAGGGTAGAGCACTGAATAAGCTCTTATCTGCACCACGCTATGGCCAGGTTAAGGCACCTCCTAAAGGGAAGATGGATTAAGCCTCTATCCTCACCTATGATGGCCAGGTTAGAGCACCAAACTAGCCCCTATCTACACTGCTAAAGGGCTTGGGTAGGGTGCCTTCTGGAGGAAGGTCGGGTAAGTCTTTAGTTCAAGCCTCTAAGATGAGCTAACCAAGTGCACCAGACAATGGACCAGGATGTCCAGGCCCAATCAAAAAAGGATTGAAATGTCCAAGCCCAAGTGTGGCTCATTCAATAATGGACTAAGAATTCCAGGCCCGATCAAAAAAGGACTAAGATGTCCTAGCCCAAATGAGGCTCGATCCATACTGAACTAAGATGTTCACATCTGAGAAGAAGCTTATTCAATCATGGACTAAGACATCCTATCTAAAGAGGTAGTAAGTAAAATTATTTCTATACACATTCTTAACTTGGAGGGTTCATGCAAGTCTAAGAAGACGAAAGCAAAGGAGTAGAATTGAAATCCACATTCTATTACTCAAATTTGGATTACGGGAGTTTTATCTCTAAACATCAGCCATTAAAACCCGAATCTGGGTTTTGGGTCTTTCATATAAAGAATTCATCATCTAACACCCGAATCCGGGTTTCGGGTCATTATCAATTACTAATTTGTTATACATGAATTTGAGAATCAAGACTGCTATTTATTTAAACTTTAATCTGGGTATAAGATCTTTGGATTACTATCCATTTCAAATGCTCGAATCTGGGTTTCAGAATTCTCGTATATGAATTTCAGCATCTAATACCCCAATCCGAGTTTCGAAATTTTATCGATCGCCATCTTTGCTAACCCGAATCACGATATATCACTGGTTACTACAATTCTTAGTACTCAAAGTTAAGACCCAGAATTGTTATTAATTTTTCCTAGATACCCTAATTTGGGTACGAAACATCTATTATGAAGACAATCTCCATGAATTTCTATTTATTCAAAATATGCCCCAATACAGGCAAGAGATTTCTACTCTAACAACTATCTGCTTACATAAACGTGCGCCCTAACCAGGGCCGAAGATTCTGTCTACAAAAAGAATTGACTCAAATATTTCCGTTCTGGACTCAGAGTTTAATATGGGAATCATGCTACTAATTCTTGTTTGATTGGCCATGAAAACCTGAATTTGGGCTTAGAAATGCCATATATAAAACTATTATGAGGATATTGTTATTTGGATTCTGAATATCACATTATTGATCATTAAACTTCATATGTTAATGCCCTAACTCGGGTTAGATATCAGGGATGATATAATTGAGTCTATTGCAAGCAAACAAAAACCCTAAACTGGTCTTCCTAATGCCAAAATTAAAAGTGGATATCTCTGAATATCAAATGATGCTTATTAGGCGGATAAGAGCATTGATATGCTGATTAACTGTTGAATATACAGGTAAGAATGATAGTAAAAATGGAACTTTTTACTTTGAAATTTATAGGAAAGTCAAAATTACGAAGAGTTGGAAAGCTATTAAAAACTTTGTCCTAAAGAACAAAAACTTCTTTCATACAGGGGGGAATGTTAACCATAAAATCTCCTTGAAGAGAGTAGTATGAAAGAAGAATGATCAAATTGGAGTTTTGATAAGAGATAATCCAAGTCATCGTGAAAGACTTAAAAGGGATGTTCAAAAAGTCCAATTACTCATACAGAGTAAGGCCTTTGACTCAGATGAAAATAAACAAATCCTACCGCCACAGTCAACCTTTAGACATAGAGGAGATAGTAATGAGGACTTCAAAGCCCCTTTCGAAAGCAATCAATAGCGTTCCTTTCAACTACACACCAAACCTTTCAAAGTCAAAGGTTTTGCTCTAAAGTAACCTTTTTGAAAGCCTAGTTAGTCTTTCGAAACAGTTAAGACACTTCCAAGATACCTTTGAACAGCGTCGAAAGGTGACGTGAAGAAAGTAACACTCGAAAGTCAACAAAGAATGAAAATAAGCTCTCGACAACATTCAAGTAAAGACAAACCTTTCAACAAAGTCGAGAGGTTCACAAAAGATGAACCCAAGGGGTCTGGTATTGGCAGTCGAATTCTAGAGACTGAATTCATTTTCTTTTCTCTACATTCATAGTGATAATTATCCTCAGAAAAACCCTAAATTGAATTAGAGAGAGAGCTCAATTTCTTGTAACTCATTTAGATATGAATACAATGGAGATGGCTCATTCATGATGGATATTGGCAATGAGGAGAATCATTAAGATCATTAGCTAGACTAATGATCAATTGCACATGATTTCAACCATTTTCTCATAATCTCTTTTGATCTGCGTTATATATATATGCATTTATATATATGTATGATCAACTTAGATATTCCCCATTGAAGCACGTCATTATTGAAATCCATTCTTAATAAAAAGTAATGATGGCATGTTATATATGCTAAGTGTACGGTTATGGGGGTAACTAAATTGATCTTATATAGGAAAGGGAAAGGGATTAAAGATACAAAATGAGACTACTTTGAAAGGTAGTAAAACCCATCGGCTAGGTCAAAAGGTTTACTTTCTAATGAAGTCCTGGGTTATATGTCTTAAAACTGCTCATGATGAATTTAATTCGAAGTTAAGGTTGGCAATTAGATATGCATCTCCTTGCAACAATGTCTAGAGGTTTCATTCATTAACCTTTCAACACGATTAAGAAGTAAGCGATAAACATCGTCCATAACTGCTTTCGACTCCAAATAGAGATGGAATTCATCAAAATACTTATATCTAAAAGCTTAAGGATTAAGAGCTACATCAACCTAATCGAAAGGTTAGAGATGTCTTGCCATACCTTCAGACAAATTCAAAAGGTCTGACAACTTACATATAATCCAGCTTAGTTGAAGGGTTGGAGAGGTCCTGTTAATAACCTTTCGATAAGATCGAAAGGTTGGACTAATTCCTTCCACCCCTACGTATACGGAAGGTTGGGATGGTCATGCCTATAACCTTTCGACAAAGTCAAATGGTTTAACAATCTAATATACTTTTAACCTAGTCGAAGGATTATTGTAGCTTCATTTACCTTTCAACAAGGTCGAAAGGTAGGATAACTCATCATTCTTTTCTCCCTGGTTAATTTGAATAAAGCAATTTGTTCAAGATGCACTTTCATACGTGAAATTTATCTCATCTACATGATTATGCCCAAGTAAGATTATCTTATCAAAGCATTGGGGATGTTGTTAAGTTTTCTTGTTAACATATGAAAAACAAACATGAATCTATCCAAACGCTCTCAAAAAATTCGATTCAGCAAATCCACAAAGAATGCTGGTGCATTAGTTAGTTCGAATGCCATAACTAACCATTTTTATGATCCATACCACATTCTAAACGTCATCAAACAAATACTATCCTCTACCACTCTAAGCTGCTGAAATCTTATCGTTAAATCCAATTGAGATAATACCTTGGCTCTACTTAATTGATCGAAAAAATCGTCAATTCTCGACAATGGACATCGGTTTTTTTATCATCGTCTCATAAAGCTTATGATAATTGATACATAGCCTCAACGACCCATCCAGTTTCTTACCAAATACTACCGCTGCACCCCAAGGCAAACTACTCGATCGAATAACACTCTTGCCTTCCAAATCCACTAACTACACCTTCAACTCTTTCATCTCTGTATGTAACATCATGCTTGGTGGTCTACTAACCAGTTCTGCTCTAGGCACCAAATCAATTGGAACTTAATGGCTCTTTTCGATGGCAGTCCAACTACAAGCTCAAACACAAGCGGACTCTCTAACCATAAAAACTCAATGCAACTCATCCTCCAACTCCACAATACCCAATAAAACATTCACTTCACGACTAGGATTTTCTACTGTATAAACTATCCAATCACTAAAATCCGAATTTCTAAGTGATTCTTTCCTATCATGGCAAAATATCCGAGCATTATATTTGCTCAACAAGTCCATCCCAAGGATGATCCCAAACCTCACAAAATCGAACACATGCAAGCAGCAATCAAAAGTAAGTCCTAGAAATTAAAACTCTAAATGGTCACACCTCAAACCAAGTGTCGCATAACCTCCTATCGGATTTGCAACCCTTAAGGTAGTAACTAATATGAGGGTTCTAGGTTAAGTTTATCTACTTGACATCGAGAAATAAAAGAATGTGATTCACCAGTATCAAACAGAACGCTAACAGACATACCATGAATCTATAGCAATACGGAGTACGAGTCTCAACAAAAAAGAGAGCAACGATTGTTCGGAGAGAAATTGCAGCTGTTCAAAGCACGTCATGTTCCCACAAGACGTACTTTGGGGGGCAAAATGTTATCCCGCTTTTTGGCAAAGCCGCGATACCAAAAGATCGATCAGAAACGGAGAACAGTTCGTCTCAGAGACCAGTCATACTTCGTTTCGCTATGGATATCACTGACTTTTGTCCGACTCCGAATTGTGCTACAATTGATAGGACATGACAAGAGAGATCATAGAAGCCGCCATCTCAAATTTCGAGTCAATCCAAGTTTGTACGCTCAAGTTACGATCGGTTCAACTTGAAGGGAACACACTGGTTTCGAACCCATCATGGTGGTTGTTTTCGAACCCATCCTCATGCAACATTCGAACCGATCACCTTCGAACCGATGGACTTCGAACCCATTAGAATGCCTCGGTTCGACTCCATCAACTTCGAATCCATCTGGTTCACGCCAGTGGGCCTCATGTCCATGGAGAGTTTGCAAGGCTCGTATACATCCAAAGATCCTTGTTCGAATCCACTAAGCTTCGGTTGTTCGAACCCATCACAGAAGTCTTGTTCGAACCCATCACAGAAGCCATGTTTGAATCCATCCATGAAGCCTCATTCGAACCCATCCAAGAAGCTTCGTTCGAATCCACTGGGTCACTGGCCAAGGTGACGTGTCCTTCATCGGTTCGAATGCGCCGAAATATATGGAGTCGAAGCATTCAACTCGGAGCAAAACCCGGATCGAGGCGAAGTGTGCGCTCCACGTCAACACGAAGACACGTGCCACCATGGTTTCAAAACCATCGATTTGAATGCATGGTTTCTAACCAAACAGCCACGCAGTGAACCCCATTTCAAACCCATTATATCTCCCAATATATTGATCCAAATGCCACAAAATTTTCACAGAAGCTTGCATACATGTTGAAGAATGACCACACCAAATTTCACCTCGATTAGATGAATTCTTCATCGATTCGAATGGAGTTCGAACCGATGCCAAAGTGGGCCCAAACTTCCTAAGACCGGGCGTGTGGGCCCCCTCACATGCCAGAAGTGGTCTCCCAAGTTCTCAGCAAAATATCAGCAGCCTACGCCTATAAATAGAGCCCCAAGGCCAACAGAAACAGGATCTTTCGACTCTAAAGCGCCCAGACTCTGCCGGATTGAGATCTCCATCATCCTACATCATAATTTTACTGTTGATTTCGAATTTCCAGTTGTAACTTGCTGTTGATTGCTGCAACAACTTGTAATCATTGAAAGAGAATCAATAAAACATCAAAACACTTCACAGTGGACATAGGCAACACGCCGAACCACTATAAATCGCTTGTCTACGCATTTATTTTACTGCTGATTGGAGTTTTTGTTAGATAATATCTGTTTTGAATTTACATTCTTCGTTATTATCTCTTCAACGACTCCCGAAGAGTGTTGTGCCCAATTTTGACACAAACACTTTGGTGCTTTCATTGAGAGAACCCAGCTTTTCTCCTGCTCATTGGATCTGTCGTCGATATCGGATTGAATAAATCTAAGAGAGAGATCCAGATCATTATAGCTAACTTCCTTCCCTTCTATTCAGATTTGCATAAAGTCTAGGAAAGGAATTCAACTATCAAGATGGTTAGCACAAGAACCACCTCAAACGCTGTCAATCAAGAAGAACAGGCTAGACAGAATCCTGCCCCTCTACCTTCATCTAATCGAGATGTCGCTGGGCACTCAGAACCGTCGGGTCCGGTTACTCGACAAGATTTGCAGTTGCTACTCCAAGAGCTGACCCAGAGTCAGCGACAACTAGAAGAACAGCTACGCGCTAACGCTAAGTTAATCAACAAGCTGGATCACCAGAAACGAACGAGATCCATGAGAGACCATGCTTCTCGCTCATCCAACGAAAGTTCTTCATCCTCTAATTATCATAACCGGCCTCCACGACCCCGGCTAGGTGGGAGTTGTATGCCACCCGTTCGAAATCAGCCGACATTGACCGTTGGACAACTTAGAGTTGGTCCGTCAGCCAGTTTCCAAACCGGACCCTCCTCCCGAGGAGGTGCCGTTCCTCACCACACTGCAGAATACCACACCACTAACGTTGCGGCTGAGCCAGGGGTCGACGCCCAAGATCAGTCGGACCTGGACCATCGTCATAGCGGGCGTACTCCTGAACCGTACGTCCCAGAGGACTATGAGCCAAGAAGGCGAGACTTGGACCGTCGACGATATCCGGTTCAAACTCAAAGCATGGAACATTATCATACTCCGGTGCAAATGCCGGATCTTTCAACTATGATACGTCAGATGATCCGTGAGAGTCAGGGATTCACAAACGACGATTGGGGAGTTTCCCGAAGTCACACTCCCTTTACGGACGATATTCTTAATGCTGAACCCCCACGGCGATTCCGAATGCCCACTCTACCCATGTACGAGGGAAACTCCAACCCCAACCAACATATTCTAAAATATGAATGGTCGATGACTGCTGCCAGTGCCGACGATGCAGTGAAGTGTCGTAGTTTCTCCGTATCCTTGGGGGGCATCGCTACCATGTGGTTCACTCGATTGCCACCTCGATGCGTCTCTTCCTTCGATCAGTTAGCCACAAAATTCGTTGAACAATTCCGCATGCACGTCGCAAGGCCAAAGGATGTCAACACTCTGTCCAGTGTCACCCAAGCTCCAGGAGAGACGCTCAGACACTATTTAGAGAGATTCCATACGGCATGTGCGGAGATTAGCAATCCAAACGATAACTCCATCCTTATGGCATTGACTAAGGGGATCGACCCTGATTCTGAATTCGGCAATTGGCTAGCTGGGAAACCACCTGCATCATTGGACCGTTTCCATGCCAAAGCAGCTCAATTCCTGAGACGGGAAGACGCGAAACAGTCTAGGAAGCAAAATGACGCAGGGCCAAATGCGGAAGGGACCCAAAGCAATGTTGCAATAAAACAGTCCGGTGAGAGCTGCGGAAAAGTTCAGTTGAACATTAAAAATAAACAAGCTCGGCGAAGAGAAAGTGTGAATCAAATTAAGAAACAAGATCAAACTCGTGGCCCGCAGCGCAAGAATCCAATGTTTGACAGTTACACTCCTCTAAATACATCACTAGAGGACTTGTACTTACAAACCTGTGGAACAATTCAATATCAAAAGCCTGCGCCAAGGCCGTCGTCAGAAAGACAAATCCAAACTGGAAAGTTTTGCAGGTTCCATGAAAGCTACGGGCACAATACGAACGAGTGTCGCCACTTACAAGACCTCGTTGAAAAACTGATCAGAGAAAGGAAGCTGGAACAGTTTGTGCGGACACCGCAGCCAGAGAAGCGGGCCCATCCAATCCAATCAATGAACCCAATCGACCGAGACAGGAGGACTCCACTTGTCCCCGCGGAAGATTGGTGATAAACGCCATCAGTGGCGGACCTACTTACTCAGGAGCCTGGAACGACGAAGATCCTCGTCACTGTCACACATGACAGGCTCCTTCAATCTATGAATGCTTTGCAGTTTCCTTTGCATTCTAAAATTTGAATTTGTAATAAGGCACTGACTTTGCCATATTTTCTTATTTCAGCAATAAAATACTATCTCTTCAAGCTAGAGCTGTGATTCACCGAATGCAACGTTCAACAATCACGACACACGAAGAGCTAAGTTCCATCAAACAATGGAATTTATTCAAATAGCGAGTGACTGCGATACGACCGGCCACTCACTAAGTGAAACCCCAGCTCATGGGCAAGCCATCACGTCAAAGGCTGAATTGGACCAACACACGACAGTCCATTCAATAATTCGTTCCCGGAGTGCGAGCGGACTCCAACTTCCCAGAGTGTGAATTGGAGTATAAACATTCAATAATTCGTTCCCGGAGTGCGAACGGACTTCAACTCCCCAGAGTGTGAATTGGAGTATAAACATTCAATAATTCGTTTCCGGAGTGCGAACGGACTCCAGCTTCCCAGAGTGTGAATTGGAGTATAAACATTCAATAATTCGTTCCCAGAGTGCGAACGAACTCCAACTTCCCAGAGCGTGAATTGGAGTATAAACATTCAAAAATTCGTTCCCAGAGCGTGAACGGACTCCAACTTCCCAGAGCGTGAATTGGAGTATAAACATTAAACAATTCGTTCCCTAAGAGCGAACGGACTCCAACTTCCCAGAGCGTGAATTGGAGTATAAACATTAAACAATTCGTTCCTAGAGCGCAAACGGACTCCAACTTCCCAGAGCGCGAATTGGAGTATAAACATTCAACAATTCGTTCCCAGAGCGTGAACGGACTCCAACTTCCCAGAGCATGAATTGGAGGATAAACATTAAACAATTCGTTCCCAGAGCGCGAACGGACTCCAACTTCCCAGAGCGCGAATTGGAGTATAAACATTAAATAAATCGTTCCCAGAGTGCGAATGGACTCCAAATTCTCAGAGTGCGAATTGGAGTATAAACATCGAATCCATCGTTCTCAGAGTATGAACGAATTCCTGAAAGCCCAAATAGATGTGACTGACCATCCAGCGGCTAACTCCGACTTTCCAGAGCGTGAATCGGAGCATAAATGTGGATTACAGGTTCCCAGAGTGCGAACCAAAGCATCTGTGCAAACTCCAACTTCACAGAACGTGAATGGAGTATAAACATCAAATCCAAGTTCCCAGAGTGTGAACCCAAGCATACATGTTATCTCCGAGTTCCCGGAGTGTGGATTGGAGAGCAAATACCAAGTCGGAGTTCCCGGAGTGCAAACTGAAATATCGACACTAACTCCAAGTTCCTAGAGCGTAAAGTGGAGTGTAAACATCAATTCCAGGTTCCCGGAGCGCGAACCGTACTACAAACGTCGATAACTCTAAAATTCCCATAGTGCGAACCAAGTTATCGATTACAAATTATCTTAAGTCCCCAGAATGTGGACATGTGCTTAAGGTTTGCAATAAACGCAATCAACCACCAAAACACAAATGCTATTCCCCGAGACTAGGGGGCAAAAAAAAAGCTAAGTGTTAATCGCTAACCAAAGCGATACAATGTCCGAAGTTCGATTATTCATCGACCACAACTTGCGACCAAGATTCTCAGACTTGGCGAATAAAGACAAATTTTACTTGACGGTAAAAACACCACAAGTGCACCGGACTGAAAACAAGACACTACAAACACTTAAGCACAAAAGAAATGAGAGTTGAAACAAAGAAACTAAATTTTATTTCAACTAACTGAAGACAAGGACTAAGTTCTCCCAAAAAAGAATGCCTACTAGCAGGGGCCGAACCCGCATCTATACACGGCCTACTAACAAAAAATGAAAACAAGTTCCTATCTACCAAAAAATCTGCTTGGGAGGCCAATATATTCCTTCTTTCTTGGCTTCCTTATCAGCGGTTCATCATCAGAATCGCTAGGAACGGAAATCCTTCGTTTGGACGACCTCCTCTCCGGTAGTTGCTCTTCGGCCGGGGCATAATATCTACATCCTCCTCAGAACTTGAATCTAAATGAAGACTCCCTGCCGGAGGAGTAGGAGGGACCGGACCCGCAACGGAAGATGGGATAGTGCCACCCGACGATACTATCCTCGCAAGTGCTGGGCTCTGCGCCGCCGTGCCACCGCCAACACTACCACTCTGCCCCGCAGCTTCCCATTCTGCTTGAATCTCGGCCAGGATCTCTTCATCACGAATCGTCTGGGCTTGGCTGGGGGCATCTGCAGTCTGCATCGAAGAGCTAGAGGTTGGCGGAAGGTCACTAATGATGAACATCAGGTTTATGGAGAAGCCACCCTGCTCACCGAGCAACTCGCTCACCATTTGTTCATCAAGAGATAATCCGCTCCCCTGCGCCGCCTCGGTTGATGCTGCAGTTACAACAGTAGTCTCGGTGGTGATGGCCTTATCCCCTTTGCTTGATTCTTGGGTCGCGGCAATCGGAGCAACTCCAGTCACTAAACAAAGATAAGTAGAGGTTACCAGTAACTGCTTCATAACAAACACTCTATTTGGAAAACACTTGAGATAAGTTCGGAATACCTTCTCCAGTTTGACTTGCGGACGACTGAGCGGCCTCAGAAGTATGCTCCTGAATAGGAGATAACCGCGGCTGTTCTGGGTCGTAAGCAGGAACGGATTGTGAGTGAACAACAGATACAGGCACTACCGAAAGTGGAGCGGTGAGTTCAGTAACAGTAGAATGATGCTCAACACCTGATCCCTCTCCAATTCCAGAGATCGGCCACCAATCATCTCCTCCTCATGAGCGATAATAGCGTCATGAAGGACCTTCTTCTCATAGTTTGTCAGCAGCCGGTTCCCAAGTTCGAATCGGTCGACCGATTCACCCAGACGTGCGTCCTCTTCTTCCTCGACCAATCGATCCCAAGCACTGCGGAGGTGTATCGGGTAATCTTGGAGCTAGGCCAGATTTCGATGTCTCAACACGTTGGCATTGTAAGTGATGAGCAAATCTTCAATATCGGCCTCCAGCCTGGCCTCCGCTTGATGAACTTTCTCCTCAACCTCCGTCTCTACCGCTTGGACCTTGGCTACTGCCGCATCCCGTTCAGTCCGGAGAATAACGGCCTGATCACACGCCTCCTGGGCTGCATTGTTCGCATCATCCCCATCCTTGGCGATTTTGGCGAATTTTGACTTAAGCTCGTTCAACTCCTTTAGGGCTGCGTCCCTCTCGGCAGTGACCAGGGTGTTTCGATGGCCCATGTCCTCTACCGTGGCATAGTGCTCACGTTTCATCCTATCCATTATTGCCTGGGCTTCGTCGACCTTTTTGATAGCCTCCATTTCGGATTTCCGAGAAGATTCAGCTTCAGTGTTTAGCACATCAATAATACGGCTCTATTAAGCTAACTCGGCCTGCAATTTCTCGATAGTGGCCCCACGCTCAAAGGCCAATGACGACGCTTTCTCGGCTGCCTTGTACCACGCCTTGTATTGGGCATAAAAGTCATGCACATAATCGTGCGCCGTCTGCTCGGCCTCCGGCGGGATTCTTTTCAAATGAAGAGGAAAAATGTAGTTATCAAAGCAAATATTTGGAAAGTCCTTCTTCAGTTGAGCAAGCCTGATTGCTCCTTCCCCCGAAATTTCAGTAGGAGTTTATTCCGCAACTATTGGAGGCATTGCCTCAGATCTGGGGTGGCGAGATTCATACTTAGAAGATTGAGAGGCCGACTGACAGTACGAGGAATCAGAAGGATGAGAAACATGGACAAGAGGTTGTATAGGAACTCTTGGAGAAGGAGTACGCGATCGAGACCGATGTCTGTAATCCCTATCTCTCTGTTCTTGGCTAGAATACCCGGAGTACCTACGATCGTGACTCCTGTCTCCTTCTCTCCGTTGTGACTCGTAGTATGAGGAAGATTTGCGAGTATGTCGTAGGCTCCCTAGCATCGAACCACGTCCAGTCATGATATCTGCAAAGCGAAATGAGAATAACGTTAGTGGTTTCTCGAAACCGATGACCTAGGACTAAGGGCTATGTGGTGTCGCGAAATGTGTGTGAATATGTATTCCCCCGACCAACCAGAAGTGTCGACTGAGCTAGTAATAAAAGGCTCGCTCAATTCTAGAGTACATGGAACTCCTCCAACCCGGCGTCATGTTGAAAAGACACATTATCCGGGATTGGAAGATTGGTAAGCCCTTCGTAAAGACTTTCAGTTCGCGGAGGAGACAACTCAGAAATTCTAACTCTGGGAGAGGATCGGGCCGTGACAACCGATTTCCATCTCCCCTTCTTAGTTGAAGTAACGACGGCTACCTTGCCTTTTCTTTGCTCTTCAACATCCTGAACCACGTCTGTAGGCTCCAACAACGGCTCATCGTCAGTATGAGTTCTTTCAGAATAAACCTCCTCGGCTATGATAACTTTGGGCTTCTTGTGTTTGACTCGTTTTTTAGAGACAATCCTTAATGCCCCCTCAAAGAGTATGCTCTGCCCTCGTTCAATCAACCCGTAAGTTCGGAGATTCCTATCCGTCAAGAGCAGCTCAATATCCCTATCTCCACTCGGGACTTCTCGAAGTACTCGCACCATCTCCCTAAAGTGCTCGCCCTCAGGTCGCTGAATCGTCGCTGTAAAAAAGAGAAAAAACATAAGTTTCGCTTTGACCGCAATTGCCTTAGTAATTGCTTAATAACTCAGCTACACTCACGTCTGAATAACCATCGCCAGGCAAACCCCAGAGGACATCTAACATAGAACCATTCCGTCCTGTAATAACTCAACCTGGTCCAGGACCCAGTGACCACTTGACAATTCCTCACTACTTCCAGCAATGTGAAGGAAGGATAATCACCTCGGGTCTTGAAGTTAAATAGATATCTAATCTCGGTCGGGATCGGTGGTCTATGAAGGTACTCCATGAAGACGATGAATAAACTGTTCACGGACGCATATCCGTTTGGGTGTAGTTGAGATGGAGCGATCCTCAAAAAAGACAACACTTCCCTTATATACTCGTTGAACGGAGGAAGTGTCCCGGCCGCGCACGCGTGGCGGTTAAATGCTGTATATCCCTCCGGCGGGTTGTGTGGTCTATCGCTCGGCCCTGGCAATAACACGTCATCCAGTGATAGACCGTGCCTCAAGCATATTCTCCCTAACATGTCTTCAGAAATATTTGATTGAACGGAATCCGACGGATTGGCAATGAAAGACGCATTGGGAAGTTCGTCCGGGGCCGGACCAATGATCTCAGATTCAATATCTGGAACCTCTAGTCTCGGAGCAGTTGTGCTTTGAACCTCCTGCTGTTGCGAACTTGAAGGTTCCATAACTAGCTAACTCATGAGAAACCATCGTTAGACGACAAAGGACCCGTGCATTCCCCAGTGTAAAGTGTATGAATGTATGTTGTATAGTGCCATGCATTACTTGAATGAATATCGCAGAGTTAAAGGAAATATGCAAACGACAAAGCTACGAAGTCCAGTTATAATGACCGTCATCGCTGACGTCATCACAAAACCGTTTATATGATGGAAATTGATTCGAACAAAAGTTGTTATCGTTCCATCGACAAGCTTCGAAAGGTGGTCAAGTATGCAGTTTAATATGTCCAAATATGCAGGAATGAAGCTCGTCGGAGTTATGCTTAGAAACGTCAAACTTTAGAATCCATCATAGAGGGTTCGAACCGATCACAGGGACCTCGTTCGAAACCAACCTAACATCACTTCGAATCGATGACTGGAAAGCGCGCTTCGAAATGATGATCAGGTGTCGAGTTCGAATCGATCAAAAATGGATGACTTCGAATCGATCATTGTTTGGCTAGTTCGTACCGATCAGAAACCCCCAACTTAACATCGATATCGTTCGAATCGATCCTCTTCGTAACGATATAAAGTTGAGAACTTCGAACCGATAGCTGATGGATTCGAATCCATCGATTCGAATGAACAATCGAATCCATCAATCGGTGCGAACTGCGTCACCCCCATAAGGTCATCCAAGAGATCGATACGAAATCCAAGAAAAGTGATGCCGCCATCATCGATTCGAACTCGAATCCACGCATCGGTTCGAAGCCTTCCCAAACCAGATCTGGTTTTGCCAATCACTGAAGTGAGCAATCGATGAAGAGATGGATTCGAAATAGCTTTGCCGTTTGGATTCGAAGCTAATTACCTAGTTTAAGTGATGGATTCGAGGAGTTAAGGTCTTGAATCTGGATTGGTTCGAATACGTGATGCAGTTCCTTCCCCTCTGACGCTTCGAGACAAGGCGGAGCACAGTAAAAGCAAGGCGAGAGTTAAAAAAGTAAAAAGTGAAAAAAGTGAAACCCTTTGCTATTTATATGAAGCCTCGAGAGCAACCAAGGCGATTCCTCTTCCGGTAGACTTGACCGGTTGCAGCCAATGAAAGCGTGCATCGATTCAAAACCATCATTCGAAGCAATTTGCTTAATGCCATATGGGTTCGAAGTTACCCTCACACTTCATCGATACGAAGTACACAGCAGGACAACGAGTTGCATCGATGCGAAACGCGCAATGGGCACATTGATTCGAGGCCCCTGTTCGCAACTCCATCCACAACCTACCGAAACGAACTGCTAGTTCGAATCCATCCATTCGCATCGGTTCGAATGTCAGTTTCGAACCCATCACAACACAAGTATACTCCATCCATACGAATGTGGATTTCGAACCCATCTATACTCCAACACATCGGTTCGAAGCATTACAATCACGCAACGCAGAGTCGTTTCCTTCAACCATCTACATCGGTTCAGGAGAGGATCGATACGAAGGAACCTTTTCAAAAAAACCATCAAGCATTGTCTCAATTCAAATTTCAAAATCGGTTCAGGAGAGAATCGATACGAAATTCAATAGCAAACAAAACTAACAACGACTTGTAGACGCACGACGCTAACAAAGATCAAACTAGCATATGTGCATATATATCGAACTAACATTCGATTTTAAACGTTTACAGGGATCAAGTACCCATCTTGTCACAAATGCAATAGCCAACGGCTAAGCACTATCATACAGCAATCAATCATACCAACGCAAGGTTATAGCAATACGGAGTACGAGTCTCAACAAAAAAGAGAGCAATGATTGTTCGGAGAGAAATTGCAGCTGTTCAAAGCACGTCATGTTCCCACAAGACGTACTTTGGGGGGCAAAATGTTATCCCGCTTTTTGGCAAAACCACGATACCAAAAGATCGATCAGAAACGGAGAACAGTTCTTCTCAGAGACCGGTCATACTTCGTTTCACTATGGATATCACTGAATTTTGTCCGAGTCCGAATTGTGCTACAATTGATAGGACATGACAAGAGAGATCATAGAAGCCGCCATCTCAAATTTTGAGTTAATCCAAGTTCGTACGCTCAAGTTACGATCGGTTCAACTTGAAGGGAACACACTGGTTTCGAACCCATCATGGTGGTTGTTTTCGAACCCATCCTCATGCACCATTCGAACCAATCACCTTCGAACCGATGGACTTCGAACCGATGGACTTCGAACCCATCGGAATGCCTCGGTTCAACTCCATCAACTTCGAATCCATCCGGTTCGCGCGAGTGGGCCTCATGTCCATAAAGAGTTTGCAAGGCTCGTATCCATCCAAAGATCCTTGTTCGAATCCACTAAGCTTCGGTTGTTCGAACCCATCACAGAAGTCTTGTTCGAACCCATCACAGAAGCCATGTTCGAATCCATCCATGAAGCCTCATTTGAACCCATCCAAGAAGCTTCATTCGAATATACTGGGTCACTGGCCAAGGTGACGTTTCCTTCATCGGTTCGAATGCGCCGAAATATATGGAGTCGAAGCATTCAACTCGGAGCAAAACCCGGATCGAGGCGAAGTGTGCGCTCCACGTCAACACGAAGATACGTGCCACCATGGTTTCGAAACCACCGATTCGAATGCATGGTTTCGAACCAAACAGCCACGCAGTGAACACCATTTCGAACCCATTATATATCCTAATCTATTGATCCAAATGCCACGAAATTTTCACAGAAGCTTGAATACATGTTGAAGAATGCCCACACCAAATTTCACCTCGATTGGATGAATTCTTCATCGATTCGAATGGAGTTCGAACCGATGCCAAAGTGGGCCCAAACTTCCTAAGACCGGGCGTGTGGGCCCCCTCACGTGCCAGAAGTGGTCTCCCGAGTTCTCAGCGAAATATCAGCAGCCTACGCCTATAAATAGAGCCCCAAGGCCAACAGAAACAGGATCTTTCGACTCTAAAGCGCCCAGACTCTGCCGGATTGAGATCTCCATCATCCTACATCATAATTTTACTGTTGATTTCGAATTTCCAGTTGTAACTTGCTGTTGATTGCTGCAACAACTTGTAATCATTGAAAGAGAATTAATAAAACATCAAAACACTTCACAGTGGACGTAGGCAACACGCCGAACCACTATAAATCGCTTGTCTACGCATTTATTTTACTGCTGATTGGAGTTTTTGTTAGATAATATCTGTTTTGAATTTACATTCTTCGTTATTATCTCTTCAACGACTCCCGAAGAGTGTTGTGACCAATTTTGACACAAACATAAACCACTTGATATTATTCATTCCAATCACCTACTTTCCTTTCCCTTTTCCGGTATGACACTCATGAGCATAATGTCCTTTCTTATTGCATTTATAACAACCGCTTTAGATTTTTCCCACTTCTTTGCTCCTCCCTTCTAAGTATTCTTCTTATGGAAAAACTTTCTTTTTTGGCCTTGTCCAAACTGAACCTCCTTCTCTTTCTTCTTCTCCTAACAAGCTAACGCCTCTTCCTGCCTCAACGCCATTTCAACATCATTTGGATCTCTTATGTGCGGTAAGGTAGCTCTCACCAACTCTAGCTTTAAACCTCTAATAATCTTCTCGTTTCTCTTTATAAGCGTATTGATCAAGTCATACACATACCGGCTAACTATTTAAATCTTCTAGCATACTCTACAGCAGACATCTCTCCTTGCTCTAGTTTCGCAAATTTCCTAACCAGCACTGACTGCGCCATTACTGACATAAATCTTTCTTGAAGCCTTCTCTTAAACTCTGCCCGAGTCATGGTTTCCTTGTAACAATATTCCATGAAAATAGAGTAGCTTCCTGAAGCTATCTTGAAGCAAGTCTCCTTTTCTACTCGTCGTTTAGTCCTAAGTCAGCAAAGATCCTTTCATAATGTAGCAAACAGTTTTCTACTTCAATCGCATCCTCGGTTTCAATGAACGGTTTCCTTCAAAGCCTAATATAGTCTCTGCTTGGATTAGCAAAGTAGTTGACTATCAATGCTTCCTGAACTCCTCCTTCGACAGCATTCCCTCCGACAACTCTAGCTGCAGTTCTAGCTTGCATCTTGTT
Organism: Allium cepa; assembly: GCA_030765085.1. NCBI lineage: Eukaryota > Viridiplantae > Streptophyta > Magnoliopsida > Asparagales > Amaryllidaceae > Allium > Allium cepa. The sequence goes on from CM060938.1 coordinate 685,981,640, forward strand.
TATGAAAATATGATACATTGCTCCCATATCTACTTGGAGAAACCTAGCACCAACATTTTCAACTTGAGCCTGACCTCGACGACTTCTTGCATTTGGTTAGGTATTTCCATTATTGGTGGTGAGCTCTCCTCCAAGATTAACTCTACCTTTTCTTACATCCATATCTATATCCAAGCCTCGTGAGATACAAATGAATAGCCTAACAGAGATAGGACTCTAGAGGTATAATGTATACTCATATATAGAAAATACAAGTTCGTATTGGCGCAAGTTCTCATCGATTAGCAAAACTTTAACGCACCACTCCTTGGCATCAATGGCCTTCAAAGTTTCGCAAATTTCACTAAGAGCTACGCCTCTGTTTGGCTTTAGGATAACTGCAAAGGACACACAATCAGCTAGAAACCTCATTATAGCACTTCAAAGTTCAGTAAATGGAAAAGAGAAGCTTACCCCATGTCGTCCATCGACGGTTGAACCTCTCGAGGCACCGAACAAAGAAGTACTGCATCTTAAACTATGATAGATTGCTTTGCAACCACAAGACGATCTTCTGGTTCCTTTGGGCTTCGATTATGATCAAAGAGGGATAGTCATCTCACTTCTTGAATGCCAAAAAATATCGCAACTCATCAAAACTCACAGCGCGGTGAAATGCCACATTAAAAGGGCATGCAAGCAAGTGAGGATGACATGGCAATTTAGATGAAGTTGGAGTGGGGCGATACCCATATTTGAGAGAGTTTCACATAGAAATCGTTGAAGGGGAACACAGCTGCATTCAAGCACATATATCGATGGCAAGCGGTGAACCCCGAGGGAGGCATATGAGCGAATTCGTCTTTCACTGGAAAGCGCACATCTTCCTCGGGAATTCCATGTTGTAAGCATATATTATGAAGAACTTTGGCAGAGACCATTGATGATGTTCTTTTAGGAGAATTAAGAAGAACTTGAAAGTTGGGAGGCATGCGGTCCACAATGGGCCCAACCAAAATTAATTGACCATACTGGGTTTGTGAGGTGGATGATGGTTCGACTTCGGAGAGCGCCAAGCTACACCTGCTTGACTTACGGCGTGTGGACAGCTGCTTCATTCTGTACAACAGAACTCGCATCCAAAAACGTTCAGGTAAACCTATCCTAATTTCATAAGTTTTCCCTATCACACTTGAATTTCTAAGAAACCATGACTTATAATCGAGGTCGGACTTCAAGTGAGAACTGGGGCAAGTGTAGCGTGATGTCTATATAGGATGAACTCGATGCTCGATGCACTACAAACGCTTTGTCCCGTGTAGATAGTTCCCTCACAGTGGAAAAGGAGAAGAACTTATCGTGTCAGTTCATTTTTCATTCTTTTTTTACTTCTTGTACACTTACCCGTTATCGATCGATCGATAGCGGATCCGTTGTTTGTAGTGACATGGAAAACTCTTCTCACTACAGGGACACTAAGCATGTAATGATCAAGAAGGATAAGCTCGGGTTCTCTAAGTTGATCGACGATATGTCATACGGTGGTGTATGTGAAAGTCTACACAAATTAATTATGGTCCAAAGGAAGAAGATAACAATACGTGTCAAGCATTGGGCCGAAGCCCGAATGTTGTTCCGGGATACAACTCATGACCCAGTTTGCTTTCTTCCTCCTTTATACCGCAATTAACTTGAACTTCTCACAATCGACATTGCAAGAAAAGGCTAGACATCAAGTCATTGAACGAGTAACAATTAACGAATCAATCAAGCAAACCCACCTTAAGCGGATTTAAAGGCACAAGAAGAATCACAAATCAAACTCAGTGAGCTATGGATTGGATTGTGAGAGAGCTAATGATGGGTCGACTACAGAACAATAGTGGGCACAGGATCAGATTCGAACACGGTGATGGAAGGTTAGGGTTTCGCGAGAAAAGCTAAAGCATGGATGGATGAACGATGAATGAATCCAAGCAAGGCAAGGAATCGGGTCGAGATGCTGCTTAATCGCTTTAGGTTAAGTCATTGGAAGGATTGATCGTGTGAAGAAGTGGGAGCTCGGGTCAAGTAAATGGTATGGGTCTGCTAAAGGAATATATGCATCTAGGCAAGAGGGAAAAATATTTCTAAGTGATCGGGTTTTCGGCGACCCGAACCATCATGGGTCGTGGGTGACCCGACCTAAGTTCGAAAACATTAGAAATTTTTTTATGCAGTTAGGTCGCTAGTGACCCATCCCATATGGATCGCTAGCGACCAAATAATAAAAGAGAGAGAGGAAAAGAAAGAGAAATTTCACCTGTTATCCTCGAGCTCGATTTCCGGCACATATTCACCATTCCGAGACGAACGGAAAGTTACATGCAGAAATGTGATATATTGTGATAAGTAGAAGTCGTCAGAACAAAAGAGAGATTACCAATAACATTGAGTTTGCATACTTGTAAAGCCCAAATGCAAACATTCGAAAATTAACAAATGGATATTGAAAGCGATAACTTCTCGAGCACGCCTTGTTTACAATGAAGGCATACTCTGGGTGCCAAAGGTTATCTGGGGTTTTAACCTAGCAGAATCTAATAAAAAACCAGGACAACCATGTGTAGCAGGATGGTTCATGACTTAACCGAAAAAGCTAAGACAAGGGCCAAGCTATACGAATAAGACAACCAGCGGGATCAACGAAGCCGAGGGGTTCGCATTCTTTAATCCAATCAGTAGCCGAACATAAGCAACTAATGAGTTGCCATCAAATTGTAAGAGTAATGATGAAAGGCCATGGAAACATCTCCAATTCCAGACTCTAGAAAAATCCTCAGTGTCTAGATCGTCAAAGACCCATGCTTCTCCTCTAACCATCCAATTGTGGATGAGTACAAAAGAGGTGAGACATTGGTCCGCAAAATGAACCAAGTCCATGGGACACTAGCGACCTATGAACAATGGGTTGCCAACGACCCATAGGCTATGGGTCGCCAATGACCTATGGTTTTGGCTCGTTTTGCGAGCCAAAGTCCCCTAAGGTCGCCTGTAGCCTACCTACGAGCTGATGAAGACAGGCCTAGCACAGAAGCTCTCTGACCTCTATAAATACCATGCCACTTACATCATAAAGAGAATCTTCTCCGGACTATTTGCAAGGACTCTACCGTAATTATTTTTCACTCTCTACCTCCCTCACAAAAATCTCCATAGGAATACACTGTGATTGCCCAGGATTCTGGCTCTGGAGATTCAATCTCTCTTGGAAACAATTAAAGCCTTTAAATCAAACAATTCTTGTAACAGCAATTAGTCTATAGTAAAGCTATAAAGTGGACGTAGGCTTCATTAATGGCTGAACCATTACAAAATTCTCTATATTCCTTCTTTTACCGTTCCTTTTATTTACCTATTATCTGTGATGTTGCTCTGTCAGAATAGTGATGGTACTTTCAAACTTAAAACAGGGTGTTGGTCCATTTTTTTGGTCAACACCCTCCGACACCAGCTCCCCACTACATTATCATCTAAGCCTAGTAGAGGGTTGATCATAGTGGAAACTTCTGAGTAGCAAGGAGTTTTGACAATAGGCTTGGCAGCTGAAGTGGTTGCTTGAGGGACCAAAAGTTCAATCTTTGAAGTCCTATATCCAAAAATGAATTCTAGAGAGGCACATTGTGCCTGACTATCTTTCAATTTTAACTCCTAGTCACTTATTTGCTTAATGAGTTCATACATCTTGTCATCAAAGTTGATCGTGGGATTCGACTTCACTTGTCATTTGAGTATAATAATCGCTTCATCTTTTTTCTTAATTTTAGCTTCAAGATAGTCAATGTGATCGTTATGATTACAGGTGATGGTTTTTTTGGATAAGGTATCTTTTATGCCATTTTATGGCTTCAACATTACCACCGAAGCATTCTAATAAAACTTCGTCATGAACCATAATTGCTCCACTAGCCATCAACAATTTCTCCCTTACAATATCAATGTGGGATATTATTTTGAGCGAGAGATGTTTAAGATGACTGTGTCTCCTATTTAAAACAAAAGAAATAAGATAAGATCAAGATTGAAATAAAAGATATCTTCATTATCATACTAACAGATTACAACTCAAATAGCCATAAAGTTAAAAAGTAAAACAAACGATTTCATCACGTCAAAAATAGAGAGATTACATTCCTAACTTTGTCTAAAGAATTAGCTGATAGAATGACTTTTGAATCACACGGTATAGTGACTCCTTCAGGAGTTATAACCGACGAACATTTACTATAATCCCATTTTTCGACGGGTGGACTATCAAGACCAGAAATTAACTTGGAATGGAATGTTTTGATTTCTTTTAAGAATGTTTCCTTTTCTTTGCCGAGGAAGTCAAAGCGGAGACGAGGGTATTCCAAATATAAATTTTGTAAATCCAGAAGAAACCAATACCTTGCTAACTTGGAAGTCTTCAAAATTGGTTCATTTTTAGAGTAAAATCTCCCCAAGTTAACATATTGACTTAGGTGGTCTCAGGTGGTCTCTTGGGACGTCACGACCGAAAGAACTGACATTGCGAAATAGCACAGTAAAAAGAAGCTAAATATAGAAAGCAAAAACATGTATTCATAAATCGATTACTTGTTACATATTTATAACCATTCATGTGTTTTATACAAATTAGAGTCAGAGAAAAATTCGGAAACAAATTTGTCCTTGTAGTATGTAAGCTTTTCAGGTGGAAGATCTTGAGAAGTCAATCTGACCCTGGTAAATTCCAGCATGCTCAAGGATGTGGGTCAAATCTGAATTCATCTAAGTATCTTATATGAAAACGTCAGAGTAGACCCCTACTGAATTCACCTAAGCACGAAAAATCTATGATGGAGTGTCTACAATGTGCTTTATACAAAAAATTTATTAAAATGCCTCTCTCTTCCATGATCATCCAAAAAAGAGTTATTATCTCTCTAATTTCCTTCAGGTGAGCATTGTACGGAAGATGTGCTTTCTTTAGTGAAGGAGCCACCTTTTGATATTTAAAAGATGCTAAAATAGAGGTATTCTGTCCAGACTATGTTATTTCTCAGATAGAGCATTGTGTTCATTTATTATTTTGTCAAACTCCCTATATATCTTATTAATTACCCCCTATTTGCTCTCAACTATGGGGAAAATCTAACCTTTTCTTTGTCTAAGACAAATGACTTATCACTAGTCATTATTTTCAAAGTGTAAGACATGAAAACAGAGAAGCCCGTACCTTTGAAACTAGAATGGAAGCCTAGTGCTTGTTTTTTCTCTTGTGGATCATCGGTATGAGTGGGAGCATTTTCCCCCTCTAGAGAAGCGGATGGACCGGGAGATGGTGGAGGCATATCCTTATGTAGAGGTGACTCCTTTTCAGTAGATTTAGTTGGATCATCACCATCTTTTTCTGTAGCACTGGAAGGCACCCCCTCTGTCTCCACCCTGGCTCGGACTTCTAAAGGGGTTATCATCGTTGTCATCGTCATAGTCACTGTCCCAATCAAATTCATCATCGTCGTCATCTTTTTCCATAGGATTTTTATCCCTGTCATCCTCCACATCTGAATTGGATTCTATATCGAAGGAGGGGATATCACAAGAAAGAGCTTCCGCAACATTAACTATCTCCTCCTCGCCTTTGAGCCCAGTACCCAGTCTATTTCGATCGATTTTGTCCATGACTCTTTTGGCTAAAGTTGGATAGAGAGAGGTAAAGCAAAAGTCAGGTCATTTCTTGTTATTATCGGCAAAAGTGAGCATGAGGGCATCTTCGTAATGTTTCAGGATTATGGGCCACAAGGTGGCTTCGGCAAACTCGAAAACTTGCTTTTTGACATCGAAGAGGGTTTGAATAGCTAGTTTGGGCTCAACTCTGGTCCTTTTGAATTTTCCTTTCAGTAGAAAATTCTTGCCTACTAAGAGAGTTTTCTCATCTTCCAGGTCTTTAAAGCTAGCTCCATTGTAAAATTTTCATCAGTGGACAGTAAACGAGCTTGCTTCTTCGCTTCTAGATCAGCTTCAGCTCTGGTATTGGAGGCCGTGACTCACTCCAACTCAGAGGAACTGTCATTTTGAGTGTTATTCAAAGAAGACAGTTGATCTTTAAGTTCAGCATTTTTGTCATGTAGCTTGTAGGATCTAGCACATAGCCTGAGGACATGTTCATTTAAAGAAATCCAGTTGCAAAAAGAAGAAGTGTAACATAAGCTAGCAATTAGAAAGATCCAATGATAACATAATTAATTGGGTGAGAGCTTACCCAAAGTTGTTTCTCCATCAGAGAGCGATCATTTTCTGCCAAGTCTGCGCTGAATGACAATGAATAAGAAGTGAAATATTCTGAATGAAGGATAATCTTGACAAGTTCATCAAAACCGGTCGACGGAGAAGCAGAAGATGATGACTTCGAAGGAATTTGCATCTTAAAGGGAGTTAGCATTAGAGCAAGCTACCTTTGCGCAAGTGCATTTAGGGAGTCGATGCTAGTAATATGAGGAAAGGTTGTCGAAGTAGGTGGAGTTTGCTCCATTTTATCTTTAGCGACTTCAATAGTGGAACTCTTTTAAACTTTCTTAAGAGATGTGCATTTTTCTTCCTCGTCCACATCAGCAATTTTTGCAACTTTCGCCAGAGGAGCATCTTTAGACGGCTCCGTTAGTCTTCTCTTAAGAGATCTTTTTGATCTAGCAAAGGCCTCCAAGAATAATGTCACCTACAAAGACGATAGAGGAGGGGCAACACCACTTGAAGATACAATGGAATTTGAAGGAGATGAAAAAAATTCAAACGGATTTTAAATCAGTCAAACTAATTTAAATAATTCCGTAGACAAAGAATAAAATACTAAGCTAATAATATAGTAGAAGTGTTAACAGATAGGTGACATTGAGGTGAAGTGCTTAGCATCACCTAAATAAAGGAAGCGCTTGCCACGGGAGGTGTGCATGATAGTGGGCGGAGTGCTTAGGATCCTTCGGTCAGATAGTAGCAAAGAATGTTTCCTTAAGTTTAAAGGGTTTACGAGCCTCAGCCTGCTCCCAAGTTGTTCTGAACAAGTGGTTAAAGAATTCGTGGTTTTCTTATCAACATCACTGGGTTTATTGGAAGATTCACCTAAAAAAGGTCATAGATTAGTTAACAGAAAGTGTAGAGTAAAGCAAAGACAACATTGAAGTAGACTTATGGGGGAAGGCAAAAGTCCCGTGAATATCCGCAAAGCACTTGACGAAGAAAAATTGATTTTCCTGTTCCTTGAACTTATTGATGCCATCTGATATAAGATTTTTATACACATTTACTCTGTACATCTGCTTATTAAGATCACTTAACCTTGCCAACTTAGTCAAGGAGTTCAAAACTTCAGCAATAAGAGAAGGAAGTACGGATTTCAACACCAGCATTTCCAAAGATAGAAGGTGAGTGTAAACATTTGGGGATAGTTGTATGGGAGCAACTCCAACATGAGGCAAGTAGGAAAGAAGGAACTCAGGAAATGGAAGAAATCCACCATGCCATATGTGGATGGTTGTGTATGCAAAATACCCCTCTGGTGGGTTGTCAATGGTATCAGTTGGTTGTGGAGGAATGGCTTCGATCCCAGTGATACCAAAGTCTTTGAGTATTGCGTTGACTTCACTCTGAGATTCGATGGAGGAGTGCTTTGTAATGGCTTCAATTTTTGAAGACCTCATGATTGTGTCAAGTAAAATGTTTTAGTTAAAACTCTTGATTAACTATGAATTTGGAGAGCAATCAAGAATTTAAAAAAATTGCTTAGATGGCTTAAGTGTGAAAACGAACATAGAGTTTAAAAACGGAGCAAAAAGTTTAAATAAAAAAACTTGACAATAGTCGAAAGGTTTATAGTAAAAGCTTCCGACAAAGTCGAAAGGTTTATAATAAATGCTTCCAACAAAACTAAAAGGTTTGTAGATCAAGATTTTGACAATGTCGAAAGGTTAGCAATTCAAGATTTAGACAATGTCGAAAGGACGATGGCATCAGTCTTAGCCATCATACTTCAAAATTATTTAAATTCTAGAAAATGAACAAACAATAGTATAAGTTCCTTAAGTTATCGACAAAGTCGAAGGGAAGAAATGAAACATTAACCCATTCATCACCTTTCAACAATGTCGAACTCTATGGAAACTTGGATACACTTCAAGTGTAGTATATGCTTGGTGGGAAACCTTTCGACATGGTCAAAACCAAAACCTTAAAATTCCTAAGTTATAAATATTGATATTATTGATGTTGTCGAAAGGTCTGGTCAAAGTTTTCAAACATGTCACACCCATTAAAGTCGAAAGGTTTCAGGTTCGACTTATGTGTGCTTTAAATGTTTCGACAAAGATAGACATAGACAACACTAAGGTTGAAGATTTTCCACCTTGTCGAAAGCTAGTTGTCGAAAGGTTTGAAACTCTTCAACCTTATTAAGAGCTCGCTGTTGAAAGGTTCCACCATTTAATTATCTAACCTTTCGACAATGATGGAAAAGTTGGCATCACAATACCTTACGACCCCATCGAAAGGTACAAAGAGGGCTAATCCATTATTGCCACCTCAATATCTTTCAAAGGGGTAGAAAGGTCATTTTGTGTTACCAAAATGTACACGAGCAGATTCCTAGTTATTATATCAGGTTTAACCAAACCCAAACCCAATAGTAAATGCAGTTTTCAAATTTTCTTGATGAACAAGTAAATATAACCATTTAACAAAATAGATATAAATTGATATTGCTTCAACTTGATTTCAAAAAAAGAATAAAAATTATCAATAACTCAAAAACCCAGGATTATAAACAAAAAGCAAAAAATTAGAGATATTGGGTTAAAAAGCTAAATCCGATATGAGCATTTCTTATATCAAACATCACCAACTTAAAATCCAAAACCACGGATGAATTTTGTTAGAAAATGATTTAGAAACCAAACTAAAATTGAACTTTGATTTTGGATTTGGAAAATTTGGAATTTAATTGTAAATAGATAAGATTAGAGATTAGATTAAAATTTATGAATCGAATTCGAGAAATCACCATTTTGTTATAAATCAAAATTCAGAAAATTTTGGAGAATTCATTTACTTGTATGCAATAATTTTGATTTCAGGTAAAAGACGAAGAAAGAGAAGAGGCATACAATATAAGAAAAGTCGCCCAAATTCTCAACCATTGGATCAGATTTAAGTGGATGTCCCAGATCAACGCGGAGAGGCCAAGAGGCAGGAAGTTTCATAGCTTCCGAAAAAGATGACTTGAAAAGTTAAGAGTATCCCTTCGAATGGGGAGGGAAAAATGTTACAACAAAAATAAACCCGTCGACTAAGTCGAAAGGTCTTTTAACAAAGACAAAAGAAAAGAAGCATAGCCCAAACCTTTCGAAGGAGTCGAAGGGATGTAGTCATCAGAGTTTAAAAATCCTAAAATTTTCGAAGGAGTTAAAAGATTCCATCTCTCAATATCCAAGGGTTTCTTACCTTTAGAAGAGGATGAAGAAGTCAAAGCAAGTGTGAGAAACTCCATTGTGACCATTTCAAAAGCATAGAAAGCCTTTCAAACTGGTTGAAACACATCCAGGATACCTTTCGACAATGTTGAAAGGTTTATGAAGAAAGCAATAGTCACAAGTCAGCAAAGAACGAAAGACAACCTTTTGACAATATTGAAGGGAAGCATAGCTCTCGACAATAATAAAGTGAAGAGCAACCTTCCGATAAGGTCGAAAGGTTCACAACAATCAAGTGAAGAGCAACCTTCCGACAAGGTCGAAGGGTTCACAACAATCAAGTGAAAAGCAACCTTCCGACAAAATCTAAGGGTTCTCAATAGCATGTAGAAGGCAAACCCTTCGACAAAGTCGAAAGGATCATGAAGGCATAAAGAAGAGCGCACCCTTCGACAATGTCGAAAGGTCCATAATGGCATATGAAGGGCAAACCTTTCAACGAAGTCGAAAGGTTTACAGCTGCATATAAAAGGGCGACCTTTCGACTCAGCCGAAAGCATTGAGTCGAAAGGGGGTCCCCTGCATCTATAAATAAGACCTATGGGGCCCATTTTTGGAGGTCGATTTCTCTCGTTATAATCTTGTATCTTCTTAATCAAAGCATCGTAACCATATTTAGGTGTCGATTTGGGGAATTTAATAAAATGGAGATTTTTCTTGGATAAGGAGGGAAGACCTAAACTTGGTTAATTGCTGTTTTCTTAAACTTTAGTTGGATTAAGTCCTAATTTCAGGTTCAATATCATCGAAAGGTTCATGCCGACAAGGTCGACAACTCATCTGATAAAATCATTATATCCACCTTTTGAAGCCATTAACACTATAATCTGAACCTTTCGACAAGGCTGATAATACATCCTGTCCAAAAACTAACTACAATCTTCCAGAGGGATTAACTTTGAGCCTTAAACCTTTCGACTAGATCAATAATTCTTATGCTTTAATAATATCAGTAACCTTTTGAAGTTATAATCCAAGTCACCTAACCTTTCGATAAGGTCAAAGTCTATTCTCTAGATATAGATACCTGGACTTGTAAGGCTTAATCCAAATGTGGAAATTCCCATACCTTTTAACCTTTTGACAAGGTCGAAAGCTGCTACGTACCACCAAGGAATTTGATACTCCGCGTAAACTCAAAGGAGGAAATCACCCTAGTCGCTCGTCAAGGTTAAAACCACCCATAAAAGGATAAACTCAGAGAGTTTCAACAAAACCAAAGGGAAAACTTGAAAAGACAATGCAGATCGTGCTATATGGAATTATATTAAACTAGTGTGGAAATAAACTAAGATACTATAGTAATGTAAATAAGTAAAATAAAACAAGCACACCAGAAATTTTTATATTGGTTCGAACTTTCCGTTCTACGTCCAGTCCCAGACTCCTTCTGGAATTTCACTAACAACAATCCTCACTTAACTCGAAGAAATAGATTTACAACACCTGAACAACAAAACATGATTTCGATGCCTCGACAGCCGAAGTGGGCTTCACTCGCCTGAATAGCAGAACAAGACTTCAACTTATACAGAGAGTATTTGACACAATGTGTTCTTGATAACACAGATTTGTCTCTTAATAGTACAACCTTCCTATAATATTCTCCTTTTGATATATATATATATATATATGTATGTATGTATGTATGTGAAGAATATGGAAGTAAATGAATTATTTTGTATGAACTTGAATGCACAAGAGTGTTGGAATCAAAGTAGTATAAGAATAGAAAGAGTTAGATCGATTAGGTGAATAAAACTGATGATTCTAACATGTTATATATAGTATAAAAAGATTCAATTGTTCATGAATAGTTATCATGAAAATATATGGACATATCTATTGATAAAAAGTCGTATCTCTTTATGGAAGAGAAATGTTTGTTCAAAAATATAGTCATTGTAGTAATTTAGACGTTTGAAAAATAGAATTCATACTTCTGAAATTGTTAACGTGCAAACTGGAAAGCAAATAGGTTATTTTTGACCTGATTCAAACGTCTAAAAATTCTAATTCAGATGTCTGAATATTACCTGATAAATCAATTTTGGTTACAGATTCAGACGTCTGAAATGGTCAATTCAGACGTCTGAATTTGACTTGAAAATGCAAATATGCTCTATGCATGTGTGTATGTGCACCTGTCGACATATATATCCAAAGGAGAGATTTTAACATCATTTTAACTATTTATAAAGACTCAATACAACATATATGTATAGTATGAAGTTCATGTGAATCTGGTCTTGTAGATATTCCTGCAAAAAACAAGTTATTATAGAAAATCAACGTATATAGTTGTCGTAGTCAAAGTATCGTATGTATGAAGCGTCGTATATGAGGTTTCAACATTCTCCCCCTTTTTGACGATGACAACTATATAATACGAGAAAGATACACCAAATCACACACACTCCCCTTATTTAAAAGCTCCCCCTGTCAAAAAGCAAGTTAGAATAAATAGACAATATCAAGACCTTCTTCCCCATTGACATCGCAAAAAGGAAAATATGAATATATGACAAAGCAAAGTGGAGTATTCAAAACATACTACAATACTATCAGATAATAAAGGAGTTTATGACAGAAATAGAAATAACAGACAACGAAATAGTTCAAAACAAGCTGATTAATATCAAAGGAATTTAAAACATAGGGCTTGAATCACTGCCTACATCATCATCATCTTCATCTTCATCTTCACCATTGTTGTTCCCCGAGCTTGATGACCATTGAAATGGAGCGGGGTTGAAAACTTCGGTAGATGATAAGGTGGAGCAACCAATACGTTCCCAAATTTTGTTGAGAAAGCCGCGAATGGAATTCAAACGTTTTTCAGTTTTCTTTTCGAGATTGACCATTCGGGTCCTAAACTTTGCTTGGTTTTGGGAAAGAGTGACCAAAGCATTTCTTGAGCTAGAGTCAGGAGAAAGAATCACTATATCATCATTGTCTTCTTCTTCTGAGGGAGGAGCAATAGATTGAGCATGCTGAACATGTTGACGAGGTTGGGGTTGGTTTTGATCATGATTGCTAACCCATTCTTGAAATGAAATATATGCCAAACTTCCCGGTCGTTTTTACAAACCCATAAGACCCAATGTCTTTAATCCAAGCTTTTTGATCGATGTGAATTTGGAAACGGGAAAAGGAATGTTAAAGTTTTGGAAAATCTTCATTATATAAGCACCCTAATTAAAGGTCTTATAGCGCCTTCGATGATTAACATCCATGAATTCTTCCAAAATCACTTGAGCCCAATTGATGGATTGATCGAAGTAGATAGCATAAAGGGCTTGGAAGTTTCTTTTGTTAAAAACTTCGTAACTTCCTGTTTGTGGAATAACGTAGCGAATCAAAGCTCTGTGGAGGATACGAGCTTATTGGTGGAGTTGAATGGAAGTAAGTCTAGTAATGCCATCATTTAAAATTTGATGTGAGACCTCGTCTCTATCATCCAAGTTTAAAGAAACATCAATTTTATCCAAATCAGTCCCCGTTGATGGACATTGAAGAACATCACCAAGTCTAGCAAGTGGCAGATAAATTTTAACTCCACAAACTAATGTCCAAATACAATCGTTGAGATTGTGAGGAGTATGATGGTCCAAATTCATATTAGCATAGAACAATTTAACCAAAAAATTATTGATTTTGGTATTATTTGCAGCATAAGACACAAGAGATTCTAACCCATTTGATCTTACAATTTGTTGAATCCGATAAGCCTCGAATTCTTCAAATTTTATGAAAGCACCCGAAAAGAAGTTAGATATACTCATTTGTGCAAAATGTTGTCTTGCTTGCTCATTCCATAGCCATTGATCGATGTTTAGGGTAGATGATGAAGTAGATGGCCTTGATCATTTTTGTTTTGGAGCCATTAGTGAATATGTGGAAGAAAGATTTGATTTTTAATTGAGAAAAAACTGACAAAGAAGATGAAGAATGAGGATAGAAGAAAGGTAGGGGTTGAATAAAGGGGTAGTTACATAGAAAAACGTGCAAAAGCAATTCAATTTTGAAAAGCCAGAAGATTTCAGACGTTTGAAATATCCAATTCAGACGTCTGAATTAAAGAAAATCGAGTCAGAAAGAAATTAGTTCAATTTAGGCTATATTCAGATGTCTGGTTTTGTTGATTCAGACGTCTGAATCTGAAGAAAAAATTCTTCTTCGGCAATATTCAGACATATGAAATATCTATTTTAGATGTCTGAAAAATGCATGAAAACATATTTCAGACCTTATAAAAAATAAAGAAAATAAATAGATTATGTTAATATTTGAATGATATATAGTATACAATTATGATCATTCAAAAAACAAATATAGACAAATGAAAGCATTAGTTTGAATCACTTGGAGTCTTGCAATCTTCTAGTTTAATCTTGGTTATCTCCGTGTATGGTTGCAGTGGAGACCAATAGGGTTCACGTTCCCAGGAGTTTGGAGAAACCGGAGAACGCTGTAGACTGGGCTCCCATGGATTCGAAGTTGAAGGTTGAACTACATCTTTCTTTGGAGATGTACCGTAGAATTTTAATGCCACTTGTTCAATGAAACTAAGTCGTTTGACATTAACTTTGCGTTCATACTACATCTCCCGTTGCAAATCGAGCTATTCTTTCTGGTAATGATGAATCTCCGCTATTTTTTTCCTCCGGTTGATGGAGAACCGAAGAAAAAAAATCGGCGAGATTTCTTCCTTTCTGGAGTATAACCAGATGATTCGTATGAAGGATGCGGTTTAGCTGGTTCACGTGGTGTTAGAGTAGCCAATATTTCTAAGGACGATGTAGAATATGAAGAGGGCGAATTGTCAGAGTTGTTGTTGTTTGAAGCCATGGTGAGAAGGAGAAAAATCATGTTGAAATCCATAATAGTATGCTTTTGGTAAAAAGAAGAACGGAATTAGTTTATAAAAGAAAGTGAAAAGTTCAAAAAATAGAATGTTAGTTTAAAAATTGGTGGCTGAGATGTTTTAAACAATAATATACACATATTTAAAAACAAAGAAAACAAGAGGTTGTAAATGAAAGTTAGTTTTAGATACTTTAGTGGTAAGATTTTTTTGATGAGGTAAGTTAACCAGAGATATCAATAACCCTTAGAAAGATATCATAAATTTTTAAGTAAGATGGTACCAAGATCTCATCTAAGTTTGATAAAAATATTTTCTAAAAGAGGTTTTGTAAAAATATCAGCCAACTGATTTTCAAAAGAAACAAAATCTCAATTTATTGTTCCTTTTTCAACATTATCACGAAGAAAATGATGACGAATGTCAATATGTATTGTTCGTGAATGATTGACAGGATTTTTAGAAAAGTTAATAGCACTAGAATTGTCGCAATATACAGTTGATTTGGTTAAGTTTATATTGAAATCTCCAAGTGCCTGTTGCATATAGATTACTTGAGTACAAGCCAAAGCAGCAGAAATATATTCTGCTTGACATGTAGAGAGAGAAACGCAGTTTTGTTTCTTACTAAACCAAGATACTAGTGATTTTCCAATAAAATGGGACGTACCACTTGTGCTTTTTCGATCTATTCGAGATCCACTGAAATCAGCATCACTATATGAAACTAACTCGAATAGACATTCTTTTGGATAAAATAGACCGAAATCCTTGGTGTTAGTGAGATAACGTAATATACGTTTCACAGCTCTTAAATGTGATTCTTTTGGGTTGGCCTGAAATATAGCACACAAATAGACACTCATCATTATGTCAGGTCGACTTGCCGTTAAATATAGTAATGATCCAATCATACATCGGTATAATTTTTGGTCAACACTTTTTCCATTTTCACCTTTTTCAAGATGTGTTGTAGTACTTATTGGAGTCGTTTTGCAGAAGTATTTTCCATTCCGAATTGTTTGATTAAATTATCACAATATTTTTCTTGATTAATGAAAATGCCATTTTGAAGTTGTTTAATTTATAAACCAAGAAAATATGTTAGTTCTCCCATGTGAGACATTTCAAATTCCTTGGTCATTATTTTGGAGAAGTCCTGACACAACTTGCCATTGATTGAACCAAAAATGATATCATCAACATAAATTTGAACTATTTAAATATCCTTTTTCGAATGTTTAAGGAAAAGTGTTTGATCAACCTTCCCAATTTGAAATCCTGTAGAGATTAGATATGTCTTTAGTCGATCATACCAAGCACGTGGTGCTTGCTTTAAACGATATAGAGCTTTCTTAAGTTTGTAGACATGATCTGGAAATTTCTCATGAATAAATAAGGGAGGTTGTTCAACATACACATTTTCTTTTATATAACCATTCAGAAAAGAACTTTTAACGTCCATTTGATAAAGTTTGAAATTGTGAAAACATGCATAGGCCATTAAGATCTGTATTGCTTCTAGTCTTGCGACCGGAGCAAATGTTTCTTCGTAGTCAATGTTATCCCGCCTTTTGGCAAGGCCGTGACGCCAAGAACTCGAATAGAAACCAAGGACGGTTCGTCTTGAAGACCAGTTATACATAGGTCTACTATGGATGTCGGTAAATTTTTTTTTCGAATCCGGATCGAGCTACAATTTATATGACGTGACAAGCAATGCTGAGAAAGCCAATGTTCCAAATTTCAAGTCAATCGGAGTTCGTATGCTCAAGATATTGATGGATCACGGTTGAGAAATCCAAAATTGCATCAATCATAACTTGAGATCTACAAGTCCAAATGCCACCAAATTTGGACAGGAGCAGTCTGGCAAACTAAGGAATGTTCACGCCAAATTTCAGCTCCATCGGATGAGTTCTTGATCGATTCGAAGTTGCTTCGTACCGATCACGGACCAACTTACATCGATCATATCTCGAGATCTACAACTCCAAATGCCACCAAATTTGGACAGAAGCCAACTGGAAACCTAAGGAATGCTCAGGCAAAATTTTAGCTCAATCTGATGAATTCTTGATCGATTCGAAATTGAGTTCGAATCGATCCCGGACCGAAAAACTCCAACTTGCATCCATCATAACTCGAGATCTACATGTCCAAATGCTATGATATTTTCACAGTAGCTTACTGCCAACATGGGGAATGTTCATGCCAAATTTTAGCTCAATCTGATGAATTCTTGATCGATTCGAAATTGAGTTTGAATCGATCCCGGACCGAAAAACTCCAACTTGCATCCATCATAACTCGAGATCTACATGTCCAAATGCTATGAAATTTTCACAGTAGCTTACTGCCAACATGAGGAATGTTCATGCCAAATTTTAGCTCAATCTGATGAATTCTTGATCGATTCAAAATTGAGTTCGAATCGACCCCGGACCGAAAAACTCCAACTTGCATCCATCATAACTCGAGATCTACATGTCCAAATGCTATGAAATTTTCACAGTAGCTTACTGCCAACATGAGGAATGTTCATGCCAAATTTTAGCTCAATCTGATGAATTCTTGATCGATTCGAAATTGAGTTCGAATCGATCCCGGACCGAAAAACTCCAACTTGCATCCATCATAACTCGAGATCTACATGTCCAAATGCTTTGAAATTTTCACAGTAGCTTACTGCCAACATGAGGAATGTTCATGCTAAATTTTAGCTCAATCTGATCAAATCTTGATCGATTCGAAATTGAGTTCGAATCGATCCCGGAACGGGCCCAATTTCCTAAGGCCGGGCATGTGGGCCCCCTCACATGCTAGAAGCGGTCTCCCCGGATTTTAGGCGAAATATCAGCCTCCTACACCTATAAATAGAGCCCCTAGTCATTCAGAAAGGGGGTCGGAGAATTTTGAGAGTAAAAAAGCGCCCGGACTCTGCCACGTTCACTCTAGAACGCCATTACTGCCATTGATCTCGAATTTAAGCTTATTATCTGCTGTACTTCGCTCTAAAAAACTTGTAATCTTCAAGTATCAAGCAATAAAGTGATAAAACTACATAGTGGACGTAGGCAATACGCCGAACCACTCTAAAACTCTGTGTTTCTATGCATTTTCTTATATGTTTATTGGTGTGTTTGTTAGATCTGCTTCATTTTACAAATTTTATCTTCATTTTATCTCTTCAAACACATCCGAAGAGTGTTGTGTCCAATTTTGGTGCAAACACTTTGGTGCTTTCACCGAGAAAAACCCAGTTTTTCTCCCGTTCCATGGATCTACTTTCGATATCGGATTGCATAAATCTAAGGAGAAGATCCAGATCTATCGTTCAATGGTTCCTTCTATTCTATTCAGATTGCTGCAGATCTAAGAGGAACCACATTCATCATGAATTTCGTACCCATGTTTTCGAACCCAGAAAATATGGTCATTTTCGAACAAATGTTTTCGAACCCAGAAAATATGGTCATTTTCGAACCCATGTTTTCGAACCCAGAAAATATGGTCATTTTGGTATCCTTGTTTTCGAACCCAGAAAATATGGTCATTTTCGAACCCATGTTTTCGAACCCAGAAAATATGGTCATTTTCGTATCCATGTTTTCGAACCCAGAAAATATGGTCATTTTCGAACCCATGTTTTCGAACCCAGAAAATATGGTCATTTTCGAACCCATGTTTTCGAACCTAGAAAATATGGTCATTTTCAAACCCATGTTTTCGAACCCAGAAAATATGGTCATTTTCGTATCCATGTTTTCGAACCTAGAAAATATGGTCATTTTCGTATCCATGTTTTCGAACCCAGAAAATATGGTCATTTTCGTATCCATGTTTTCGAACCCAGAAAATATGGTCATTTTCGAACCCATGTTTTCGAACCCAGAAAATATGGTCATTTTCGAACCCATGTTTTCGAACCCAGAAAATATGGTCATTTTCATATCCATGTTTTCGAACCCAGAAAATATGGTCATTTTTGAACCCATGTTTTCGAACCTAGAAAATATGGTCATTTTCGAACCCATGTTTTCGAACCCAGAAAATATGGTCATTTTCGAACCCATGTTTTCGAACCCAGAAAATACAGTCATTTTCGTATCCATCCAAAAGCGGCTTCCTTCGCATCGACCTTGTTCGTAGCCCTCAGCAAGCATTCGTTCGAATCGATCAGGATGCGCCACTTCGTATCCATCAGAGAGCGCTACTTTGTCTCCATCATGGAGCGCTACTTCGAATCCATCAGGGAGCGCTACTTCCTATCCACCATGGAGCGCTACTTCGTATCCATCATGGAGCGCTACTTCGTATCCATCAGGGACCGCTACTTCGTATCCATCCATCTGCCTCCAATTCGAATCGATACTCACATGTACTTCGTATCCATCCATCTGCCTCCATTTTGCATCGATACGCACATGCAGTTCGTATCCATCTATCTGCCTTTAATTCGATCCATCATTTAAGCGCTCCAACCATCAATGCGAACGAACATTTCGTATCCATCATTTAAAAAAAAATCGGGTACGATCCAAAGCTGCAGCGCAGAGCACACGCATAGTTAATTCAAAGCTCAACTTAATCAACGAACATTCTAATCGTTCCATGACTGGACAGGACATAGGAGACTACAACAGCAATTGTTGAATTGCAATCGAGGAATGTGTATTGAAATACTATTCAACTGGTGCTCCCAGAGGCTGGAGAACCTAGCTAATATGCCAAGAACTAGAGTTGATTAATGTATCATGCTTCTAAGGTGGACTGCAACTTCCTCCTATTAACCAGATTTTAAAACTCCTAAACTGACAATTATGGTGCGATGGCTAGTATAACGACTACCCTGCCTTGTCTACTCGGCCAACTCGAAACATAGCTAGTCAATATTGAACCATCTTCGAATGCCCGCATCTTAATCATTCCACCTCCACATGACTAAAACCATGGCATACAATCTCAGGAGGACTTCCTGAATACGTTATACGGGCCTCCTTCTTGGTGAAAATCAGAAATAATCGCCAATCTATGATCCCATCTTAATCTACTCACCATCCAACCGGCATTACCAACCACTCGAACGTTGGGCAATCGTGCATACATCATTCGCTAGTATTACAGAAGCATGTAGCCATAAAATGAACTTGATAATGTTGACATAGTATCTCTCCTAATCAGGACCCATTCATTGAAATCATCCTACATGAAAAATTTGTAGCAAAAATTCAGCATGCTGACTATGTCAGTGTAATATGGAAATTCAACCTCCGACACTATCTCATGAAGGGAGAATGGTGCATGGATTCCATGAAGAATGATGAATGCCATCAAATGCAAAATCCATGCTCTAAATCAGGAAGCTCCTCTTCTTTAGATGGCTACCGTGGATGTCAACGCCATAAGGCTACTTTGGAAAGGATAACTCTAACAATATGTTCGACCCTATAAAACAAAGGGCCGAGAATCCCTGATCCCTATCAGTCACAAACTTTGGTCAAACTGAGCCACTTGCATTAGACTTCCAACGGAGAAGGGCTAGACTGAAGTGCAATAGCAAG
This sequence comes from Allium cepa, assembly GCA_030765085.1. Classification (NCBI taxonomy): domain Eukaryota; kingdom Viridiplantae; phylum Streptophyta; class Magnoliopsida; order Asparagales; family Amaryllidaceae; genus Allium; species Allium cepa. The sequence goes on from CM060938.1 coordinate 686,001,571, forward strand.
CATACGACGCTGCTTCACACATCAATGAGATTTAATCCGACCTCTTTTGAATTAATTCTATTTCAATTTCGTTTATGTTGCGAAATATGACCAACTTGAATTAAACTACTTGCAAATGATGCAGGTAACCGAGTACTTAAGGATGGGTGCAAAACAACCTCCGTGTACTATGCTCAAATCATTGAGGTATCATTATGACGAGCATGATTCAACCACTCGTCGGTTGCTATATGCACCTGACTTGGGGGCAGGGTATTAAAGCAGAAAAGACTGAAAAGGTTGGGACTCCAGTACAAAGTGGATGCAACCGACCATCCACCCATTTGCCTATGCAGTTTAATTAGGAGATTTGAGAAAGACTTGTAGTTATATGTCCCAACAATGCACTCTCCATCTCGTACTTGAAGCTCGCCAAAATACTTATGCTTCTTCTGATGCCCAGTAGAATCAGAATCATACCAAGGGTGGACGTGACCGTCCATGCATCCAATCCTGCGTTGGACACTTGGGGTTTTTTTTAAGAGCACATATTTATAGTGGATATGCTTTGACCATTCACTCCCCAGTTTGCATCAATGATTCGACAAAACAATCATCCCTCAAACCGACTTTATCAGGGGCCAACCCTCAATTTATAGTCATCAACAATTGACTGCTTACTCGCTAATCATCATGAGCCATTATTCCAATTCTCTTCCTCAACTCGACTGGAAGAGCGCAAAGCGTAAAGTGGACGTAGCTCGACCGTCAACTCTCCAACTCTTGCCCCCAACTTAAAGTAAAATACACAACTCAAAGTAGATGTAGTTCAGCCATCCTCTCCTTTGCTCGATCTCAAAGCTTGCCAGAACACTAATCTTACTCCTTAGGCTTGGCAGAAGCGGGATCCATATGAATACGGATGCGATTCATCCGTCCACAAACTAAGTCTCATCCTTCATTGATGGTAGATAAGTGGAAAGTAATCGAGATCCCACCGATCATTTGCTAAGCGAAACCCTCAACTCGGGGGCAAGCCATCGCATCAAAGGCTGAACCGGACCGACACACGACAGTCCTGCAATCAACTCTAGGTTCCCAGAGTGCGAACCGGAGTATAAACACTAACTCCACTTTCCCAGAGTGCGAATTGGAGTATAAACATCCAATAAATCATTCCCAGAGTGCGAACGGACTCCAACTTCCAAGAGTGTGAATTGGAGTATAAACATCCAATAAATCGTTCCCAGAGTGCGAACGGACTCCAACTTCCCAGAGTGTGAATTGGAGTATAAACATCTAATAAATCGTTCCCAGAGTGTGAACGAACTCCAAATTCCGAGAGTGTGAATTGGAGTATAAACATCCAATAAATCGTTCCCAGAGTGCGAACGGACTCCAACTTCCCAGAGTGTGAATTGGAGTATAAACATCCAATAAATCGTTCCCAAAGTGCGAACGGACTCCAACTTCCGAGAGTGAGAATTGGAGTATAAACATCCAATAAATCGTTCCCAGAGTGTGAACGGACTCCAAATTCCTAGAGTGCGAATTGGAGTATAATCATCAAATCCATCGTTCCCAGAGTGTGAACGAATTCCTAAAAAGCCCAAATAGGTGTGACTGATCATCTATCGGCTGACTCCGACTTCCCAGAGTGTGAATTGGAGTATAAACATCTATTCTAGTTTCCTGGAGTGTGAACCAACCCATCAATGCGAACTCCAAGTTCCCAAAGCATGAATTGGAGTATAAACATAAATTACAGGTTCCCGGAGCGTGAACCAAAGCATCCATGCTAACTCCAGATTCCCAGAGCGCGAGTCGGAGTACAAACATCAATTCCAGGTTCCCGGAATGCGAACCAAAATGCAAATGCTAACTCCATATTCCCAGAGCGCGAGTCGGAGTATAAACATCAATTCCAGGTTCCCGGAGTGCGAACCGAAACGTCAATGCTAGCTCCAAGTTCCCAGAGCGTGAATTGGAGGATAAACATCAATTCCAGGTTCCCGGAGTGCGAACCAAAATGCAAATGCTAGCTCCAAGTTCCTAGAGCGTGAATTGGAGGATAAACATCAATTCCAGGTTCTCGGAGTGCAAACCCAAAACATACATGCTAACTCCAAATTCCCAGAGCGTGAAGTGGAGTATAAGCATCAACTCCAGGTTCCCGGAACGTGAGCCAAAATATACATGCCAACTCTAGATTCCCAGAGTGCGAACTGGAGTATAAACATCAACTAACTCTAGTCCCGAGAGCACAGACTAGAGTATAAATACCAAACGGGTTTGACTGACAACCCATCAACCAACTCCAGTCCTCAAAGCTAGAATTGGAATATAAATATCAGTAGGGATGTGATTCGACTGTCCATCTATCGACTCTGATCCCACAGCAAGTCCTGTAGATAAAAAGTGGATGTGATTCAACCCTCCGCTTTCCTATCTTCCCCTGACATGGGGGGATACTTATCATTAAAAATCGAATGCTTCGACCATCTAGCATAAAGCGGGAACGACACGACCGTTCACGCATCAACACTTATCCCCGGCATAGGACCTATAACATAATCTTATAGGGATGCACTCCAACCGAACAAGACAGAATTTCTTCCATGATTCGACAAGGAGATGTTGTAACAACCCTGAATTTCCGATCCGATTTAAAGGTGTCATTCATCGTTTTAATGTAAAAAATTTTGAAATTTATAAACGATCTCAATTTGCATTCAAACTTTATTTATGACATACGTCTAGTTAGATATGAGCATGGAAAAAGTTTCGTCGCAAAATATTACAGTAAACTTCGTTTGCGTTTTACTGTATATCAGTCCATTTAAAGCTGCGTAAAATTTTTCTTTAAAATCCAAATATTTTTACACAGTTATGTTATAAAAATTATTCTGATCATGATTATGAAATTCGTTTCGTCAAAAACTGTCATCGCCTGCTCCGTTTAAATTGTTTTGCAAAACGCGCAATTTTAGCGGCGTAAAAGCGAATTTTATAAAACCATCGTATCGCAATAATCTGTATACCGTTGGAATCGCCTCGTCACACTGATCATAACGGTATATTTATTTGTACAGTCGGTGTCCGTCGTGAAATTTGTCGCGTTAATTTAACGGTTCCGTACGCACCGGTTAAACATGTTCCAGCCCAAATCTTTTACTCACACAAAAAAAAAAAAAAACAGTCAGCTGAAAGAAATAAATAGGGTAGATAAAAGGTGAAGAGTTGCATTGGGTTGCTGTAACGTTGGGAAGCTTAAAGGTGGAAATGAAGGGACGTTGGAATCTAAGTGAATAAGAACTGGTTGAAATTATATTTCATACAGATGTATTTCTACTTCCTCTTCATTTCCTCCACTATTCAATTCATTCATTTCCTCCAAACGTCAACAGGTACTCTCTGCTCTCTTCTCTCCATTCCAGATTCACTCTTCTCTTTTACTTTTATTCTCATTTCTATTTAAATTTGCATGAGATGATGTAAACTCCTATTGCATCTCAGCCACATCCAACATCCGCTCCTCTCGACCTCATCTAAGCCTCGTCTTCCCCTGCTACCTTCGGCCATTCAAAAAAAAAAAAAAAAAAAAAATAAAACAAACAAAAGAGGAGAGCTACGTGTGATGGCAGCATGTAGAAGGGGGATGGGCTGGGCGTACATGAGTCTGAGGCTATGTGTGTTGTGTGTGCGTGTATGTGTTCCGCGTGTGTTGTGTGTGCGTGTATGTGTTTCGTGTGCGTGCACTTGAGCCGTGCGTGGTGTGTACATGCGTGTGTGATGGTGTACAAACTTTCATTTGTAAAAAAAAAAAAAAAAAAAAAAATTTTTTTTTTGTTGCGTGCGTGAATAGCATGCAGTAGAAGGAGGGAGGGAAGGAAGAAAATGCAGTGGAACTGTTTGCGTGAAGAAAGAAACAAAAAAGTTGAGCTAGGCCTGGTGTTGATGTGTGCATTGTGTGCATGTGTTACGTGAGTGGGAAGACAAATATGTGTTGAAGTTGAGACAGTGGAATAGTTGGTAGTTTGAGTGTTGTAGTAGGAAGGTTATGGAAATTGACAGTGGGTGTCAGAGTTGATTGATGAAGTAACAATAGTTGAGCACAGGGGGTCTCATGCATGCGCATTACAAAAAAAAAAAAATGAAACTAAATGGTATCAATTTGCTGAGTAAATATTAATCAATTCCTTTTTCTCTGTTGTTGCAGCAACCGGCTAAGCTTTTTGCAGCAGCATCGATCTTCAGCTTTTGTTTTTCTCCGTCGTCGGTAAGCGCATTTATATAAATTTATAAATTATATACAAACGTTCATTGAATTAATATCGTCTCATTTGTCGATATTTGCAGTGATCGTCGTTCGTGCTGTACCGACTCTATTCTCGCTCTATTCGTGCTTCTTCTTGCTTTGGGCCAATTTCTTTATCCACGAAAGGTGAAATTAATTTTCACGACATATATTCTTATGCTAGTTTATATTGATGATTTGATTGCTATGTGATATATGATTTGGATGCTATTTGTGCTAAGTGACATTAAATTGCAAGTAATTTGACATAGGATAGTTAATAAATTAAACGGATTATCTTTGTCGAATTTGATTTATACACCTGACACCTTTCATATGTTAAATTAGGATTAGTCGAACTTGACCCCTTAATTTATATTGACGTAGAATTTGATAAGTAACCTTTGAACCTTTAAATGTAGATTTGTTTAAATTATTGTATTATTTAAATTGAAATTGCAATTGAACGACAAAGTGAAAACCGTAACGTAATAATCTTTAATCTACATGAAATGATAGTGTAGATTCTAGAAATAATTATGTTAATTTACATAAATAGCAAATGTAAATTAATACGATTATTTCGGGATTATTTAAATAAATGGTTAAATTGTTTGTATGGATGCAATTGCTTGTTTATTTACTTTGACACCATCCCAATATTCACACTGCAAGTTCCCTTTGTATGCTTTGATTTTGAATTTAAATGGAATCGGGTTGAAATGATAAATACCCAAATGTTTGGACTTAGGATAGAAAATTAAAGTAAACTGATTGGTCGATGTTTTGATTTAAAATAAAATAAAGTTTTATTCGACTAATAACTAAGTTTTGAAACAAAATTGGAATTTAGAAATTTAATGAATGTAAGATGAAGATTTGAAATTTGGACAAATAATTGACAAAAATATTGTTTTTGAAATTAAATAAATTAATAATTAAATTTGAATTATTTGATAATAAATTGAAATTGAAATAATGAAGCTTGAAATTAAAATAGTTGATTTGGAATTTTATAATCAAATATTGAAAATTTATTAATAATTGAATTTGAAATTATTAATAACGAAGTTGAAATTAATTAAAATTTAAGTTTTAATTTATTAATAATTAAATTTGAATTATAAACGAATAAGTTTGAAATGATTAATAATTAAGATTTGAAACTATTGAAATCTGATAAGGTGAATTATTTAATGATTTAATTAAATTGAATAGTATTTACTAAGTGAAATTGAATAAGTGAAACTACGTTCTTAATTGAATTTGAAATTTGTAACTAAAGGAATGATAAACGAAATGAATTTCTTTAATAAAAGATTTAGCGCGCTTTATCGAAACAAATGAAAGACTTGTAATTTGGAAATTGGATTTAACAATTATAATTAGGTTGTAAGTTTGATAATGAAGTGAACATAAGGAAATGTAATGAATTCGAAATATAATTGAAATTGTTTAAGAAGAAATTTGTTAAATAAATATTGAATGGAATTGATAATTGAATTCAAATCGATTTGAACGATAAAATAAGTTAAATGATTTTGAAATGAACTTATAAACGAATTTTGGAAACCGATTTAGAAAGACTAACGAACGATGATTTACGAATTGAAATTTAAAATTGAAATTGATTTGTTTGAAATTTATTAAGCAACCAATCGGAAATAATTACGAAAAGTTATTAAAGAAACCGGAATCGGTTAGGGACATACTCACTGTCTAAACCGAAAACCACTTTAATAACTATACGTGGAGTGATGATCCAGAATGAAGTGGTTGGAATGACGAACGTTGATGATTGAAGAAAGTGAACGATAATGGATAGCCTTGACACTTGTGTCAAATTGAAAATGACTAAAATCAGGAGCTGTGCCGGGCCAAATGGGGTTAGCTACCTCGAGCGAACACACTTCTTCGTAAACTACTCATTTACTTTTGTGATTGATTGGTGCGCACCCTTGAAATTTGGAGTGTTGTTTCGCGGTGTTGCGATCGTTGCGGCGATGCGTTCTCACCAGTCCGGATCAGACGAACGGTAGTTTCACTACCTTGGGTATTGCCTCATGTGCCTTGTCATACTTGTATCCCGTATACGCGACCACTACGAATTCGTTTTGTATTATACCTATGGAGTACTCCCTGATATCCCACTAGTTTACGGTGGAGTTTACAGTGCTGTATAGACTATGATATTTATATAAATGTGTTAAGGGGAATAATGGTAACGCCTTAACGCTATTTTGATACTTTACTTTACTGTTAGACATTATCTATTTATCGTACATTACTATATATAGATAGTTTACCGGATCCTGAAAGATGTTTATTCCATTCATCTTTGAGTTACTTTTATTTCAAACCTTGAACCATATTATCTGTATAAGAATATATGTCCTGATTCGAGTGTTTGTTTGTGCATATGCTCGGATCAGTCTAAAGATTTCTGTTGCTGTTCTATTTGGAAGCTGAAGACTGAAGACTATCTTTATCTTATTTTATCAGTATTACTCTATCTATTTGGACTATTCAGACTTCTATGTTGTTTATTTCCTTTTATTTGAGACATTGTTGTACTTATGGGTAGCTTCATGAACTACTCTTATGACTATGTTATATTTCTGCTGCACTATTCTGTGATGTTATATTTCTGTGATTCTGTGATGATTCTCATTTATATGTCTATACTCCATTAATGATTCGTGTTTTGTACTATTTAAGTTGACATGTGTGGATTATTGTCAATTTAAATGGTCCAAATATACGGGTTGTTACAGATGTAGATTAGAAAAACGGACCTAGTTGAACGTCTTATTCTAAATGGATGCGATTGCCCATCCTACCACAAATGAACGTGACATGACCATTCATCTGCTAACTCTAGCTAATGATCTGGCGGGTTGTGCATGCAACGTGGCCGGATATGACCCAACCATCCGCCAATTAGCTCCTTTCTCCAAATCAGAAGGAGGAACATCAAATTAAAGTTGTCGCAATGTGGCAGACTGCACTTCGACTTTCGCCATTGACTAGCACCAGAGGAATTAATCGAGTAAAATGTGGTTCGACCATTTTCTGCTAAAATTCATAGTCCCCGGAGTGTGGACATGGATGTAAATATTAAACAGGTGTGACTAATGGCCCTTCAACTAACTCTCATCTCCGGAGTACGACTACGAGCATAGACAAATGAATGAATGTGATCCGACCATTCATTTACCAACTCCGACCAAAAGTCGACGGGAGGAATATAAACTCGCTACAGGTGCAATTAGACTGTCCACAAACTAACTCTACGACTATGGGCAGAATAACGAATCATTGAAAGAAGAGAAATGAGACTCACTACATTGCTATCTATTCAGATTCCTTTACAACTTAAGGCTACGACTGCAAGGGGGCCTTAATGCTAACCAATCAAAATGATGCTCGAAGTTAAGAGAAGCCAATTATATCGTACCGCCAGATCGACGGGCAATATCGATCTGCACCTTTCATATAATACTAAGGGATCGATAGGCAATGAGGTCCATACATTCTACATTGTGTCGCTAAATCGACGGCCAATATTGACCCTCTTCGACTACAATTTAATGTGACTCGAGCACCCATCGAACACCTTCGACCACCAGAGCATGGATAGAACCGCGAATGAGTGTGACTTAACCATTCGTCCTCCGTCGCCTTCCATCGATCCGCCAGGAAGTGCATGAGACTGGATGAGCATGACCTGACTGCATTTGAGCTAACTTTGTCCCTAGATCTGGCCGGAGAACGTAAGTCGAAACGGACGTAGTTGATCACCTAACTCCAAAAGAATGCAATGCGACCATTCATTCTTTGGCTCTTAACCAAATCTGACAAAACGAGCAATTCAAAACAAGTACAACCTAAATGCCCGCGCACCGATTCTTACCCTCGGTTCGAGAAAGCATCAATCCTGCATTGAATCTTACTGGACAGTTTATTCTTCATATGTTTCCCCGAGTATGAAAACATAGGCAGCAAAGTGAATGTCGATAAGGCAACGAGATATTCTGCCTAGAGGAAAGAACTTGGACAGAATGCAGGATAAGGCACAACTCAGCTTTCTATTGATTAACTTGATCCTATGGTTCAATGGGACATAATGCAAAATTGAAGCGGACATTATCTACCTTGCTGGCACGCATGAGAATTAAGATGAAAATAATTTGATCGTTCGTCGAACAACTCTGGCTCTTACGGCTTGGACTACAGTATAAACACAACAGAAGCTAGGCTCGATCATTCGCATAATACATCCATCAACCCGAGACTGGGGGCATGAATGTGATCATCCAAGAACTGGATACGACTACTCAATCCTATAGCTCGTGCCTAGTATTCATAACAACTTTAAGTTACGACCGAAAGGATGCTTAGAGATACAATCATCAGATCGACGCCTGGACTTATGGGAAACTAATCATCATTCTGACCCTTCCGATGAGCAATTGATTGCAAGTACATTGAATGGAAAGCGCATTGCTCGGAAACACAAGTAGATTACAACCAGCTATGCTGCAGCATGCGACAGAAGGCTAAACTCTACTATGCCTTTAATTCCACATCCCTACGAGCCTGATCATTTACCATTGCACATAAGCACATGAAGTGCCTACAACCCATCACAGGTGAATTTGATATGTCCGCTTGGACTCGATCTCATATATACATATGGACCCTCACCAACTATTGAGAACCTTGCATTAAATGTCAACCCGTAGCATGTCTCGGTGAATAAAAACGAAGCGACACGGATCTAGAAAGACCTGCTGCACTAAAGGAGGAGGCGAATCTACTCAAAACCAATAGGTTTATCCATGATGCGCTCTACCCAAAATGAGTATCCAATCCTTTACTTACGAAAGAAACAAATGGAAAATGGCGGACGTACGTCGACTACTCAGATTTGCACGAGGCATGGCGAAGCATAGCTTTCCATATCCAATGATCAACCAACTAATTGACTCGATCATCAGACATGAATTACTCTCATCCATGTACGCAAAATACCAAATAAAATCAGATATTGAAACATGTCCCAGACAAGGAATACAACTGTTTCGTTACTGACTCGAGCCTATAGTGCTATGCTGCAATCCATGGATTCAAACTAGAGAATGCTTATGCCACTTACCAAAAGATGATTAATAGATCATTCGAAAATCAGATCGGCCGATCAATGAAAGTATATGTGGTTAATATGCTCGTGAGATCACGACCATCAAGCGACCGCACCGATCACAACTTCCAACAAGAAGACGATAACTGTTTAACAAGTCAAATGGAACTATTCAGAGTGGAGATGGAAGTTTTCAAAGCACGTCATGTTCACACAAGACGTACTTTGAAGGGCAAATGTTATCCCGCCTTTTGGCAAGGCCGTGACACCAAGAACTCGAATAGAAACCAAGGACGGTTCGTCTTGAAGATCAGTTATACGTAGGTCTACTATGGATGTCGGTAAATTTTTTTCTCGAATCCGGATTGAGCTACAATTTATATGACGTGACAAGCAAAGCTGAGAAAGCAAATGTTCCAAATTTCAAGTCAATCGGAGTTCGTATGCTCAAGATATTGATGGATCACGGTTGAGAAATCCAAAATTGCATCAATCATAACTTAAGATCTACAAGTCCAAATGCCACCAAATTTGGATAGGAGCCGTCTGGCAACCTAAGGAATGTTCACGCCAAATTTCAGCTCCATCGAATGAGTTCTTGATCGATTCGAAGTTGCTTCGTACCGATCACGGACCAACTTGCATCGATCATATTTCGAGATCTACAACTCCAAATGCCACCAAATTTGGACAGAAGCCAACTGGCAACCTAAGTAATGCTCATGCAAAATTTTAGCTCAATCTGATGAATTCTTGATCGATTCGAAATTGAGTTCGAATCGATCCCGGACCGAAAAACTCCAACTTGCATCCATCATAACTCGAGATCTACATGTCCAAATGCTATGAAATTTTCACAGTAGCTTACTGCCAACATGAGGAATGTTATGCCAAATTTTAGCTCAATCTGATGAATTCTTGATCGATTCGAAATTGAGTTCGAATCGATCCCGGACCGAAAAACTCCAACTTGCATCCATCATAACTCGAGATCTACATGTCCAAATGCTATGAAATTTTCACAGTAGCTTACTGCCAACATGAGGAATGTTCATGCCAAATTTTAGCTCAATCTGATGAATTCTTGATCGATTCAAAATTGAGTTCGAATCAATCCCGGACCGAAAAACTCCAACTTGCATCCATCATAACTCGAGATCTACATGTCCAAATGCTATGATATTTTCACAGTAGCTTACTGCCAACATGAGGAATGTTCATGCCAAATTTTAGCTCAATCTGATGAATTCTTGATCGATTCGAAATTGAGTTCGAATCGATCCTGGACCGAAAAACTCCAACTTGCATCCATCATAACTCGAGATCTACATGTCCAAATGCTTTGAAATTTTCACAGTAGCTTACTGCCAACATGAGTAATGTTCTTGCCAAATTTCAGCTCAATCTGATCAAATCTTGATCGATTAGAAATTGAGTTCGAATCGATCCCGGAACGGGCCCCAATTTCCTAAGGCCGGGCATGTGGGCCCCCTCACGTGCTAGAAGCGGTCTCTCCGGATTTTAGGCGAAATATCAGCCTCCTACACCTATAAATAGAGCCCCTGGTCATTCAGAAAGGGGGTCGGAGAATTTTGAGAGTAAAAAACCGTCCGGACTCTGCCTCGTTCACTCCAGAACGCCATTACTGCCATTGATCTCGAATTTAAGCTTATTATCTGCTATACTTCGCTCTAAAAAACTTGTAATCTTCAAGTATCAAGCAATAAAGTGATAAAACTTCATAGTGGACATAGGCAATACGCCGAACCACTCTAAAACTCTGTGTTTCTATGCATTTTCTTATATGTTTATTGGTGTGTTTGTTAGATCTGCTTCATTTTACAAATTTTATCTTCATTTTATCTCTTCGAACACATCCGAAGAGTGTTGTGCCCAATTTTGGTGCAAACAGTCAATTCCTTCTTCTTGATTGTATCCTTGTGCAACTAACCTCGCTTTATTTCTAGTAATGTTGCCTTGTTCATCTACTTTGTTCTTGTAGACCCATTTCGTTCCAATAACAGTTTGTTCACTTGGTCTAGGAACAAATTTCCAAATTTCATTGCGTTCAAACTGATTTAGCTCTTCTTGCATTGCAATTATCCTGTAGTCATCTGTGGAAGCTTCTTTGGGAATTCTTTGGTTCGATATTGGAAAGGAATGCTACGTGGCCCATTTGATTTAGTTGACTTCTAGTTCGTATGTTTCAATTAATTTCTCCGATAATATTTTGAACGGGATGATCCCTAATATTTTTGGTGGAGATCTTAATTCATCATCATTATTATAAACAATGTTTTCATCATTTTCAAGATTTGTAGTTTCCGTTTTTGTGATGTTATCCAAAAAATCTTCATCATCTTCTACACTTGGTTTTTGTTGAAATTTTTTATCAAAAGATATGTGTAAGGTTTCTTTAACGGTATTTGATCTTTTATTAAATACGGGATAAGCTTTGCTACGATATGAATATCCTAGAAAGATTCCTTTGTCGGATTTCGCATCGAATTTTCCACTGATCTTTGGTATTTGATATAAAACATTTTGAACCAAAAACTTTGAAATAAGATATTTTTGGTTTTCTTCCAGTAAAAAGTTCATAAGAATTGTTTTCGTGAGAGGTCGAATAGACACAAGATTCAAAACATAACAAGAAGTTGCAACAGCTTCTACCCATTTTTTTTGGAAGAGTGCTTCCATTTAACAAAATTCTTGCACATTCTTGTAAAGTTTTGTTTTTACGTTCTACAACTCCATTTTGTTGTGGAGTTCTAGGAAACGAAAAATTATGAAAAATTCCATTCTTTTTACAAAAATGGTCAAAATCTTCGTTTTCAAATTCTCCTCCATGATCACTTCTTATGTTCTTTATTTTTAAACCTTTTAAATTTTGGATTCGTTTGACAAAAACTTTAAAATGTTCAAACACATCACTCTTATTTTTCATAAAAATGGTCTAAGTATATCTAGAAAAGTCATCTACTATTACAAATACATATTTATTATGGTTTAAGGATTGAACTTGGGTTTGTCAAAGTAGATCCATGTGTAGTAATTCAAGTGGTTGTAATGTAGAAATAAGTTTCTTAGATTTAAAAGATGATTTGGTTAATTTTCCTAATTGACATGCATCACAAATATGATTGACTTTGAAATTCATTTTTGGTAAACCTCTTACTAAATTATTTTTCGAAAGCTTGTTTATAGTATTGAAGTTGATATGACAGAATCTTTTGTGCCATAGCCAAGGATCATTTTCATTAGCTATTAACACATATCTGAATTGTGAATGATTTCAAAATTTAGAATATAGATATTTCCGTCTCTATTTCCTTCAAATATAAGATTTTAATTTTTATCAAAAATGCTACACTTATCTTCAGAAAAAGAGATTTTGAATCCTTTGTCACATAACTGGCTGATACTTAGAAGATTATGTTTTAATTTTTTGACTAGTAAAACACTAGAAATAAGAGGTAAATTAGATGTACCGACATTGCTGACGTCGCCTTTTCCAATGATATATCCTTTGGAATTGTCTCCAAAAGTGACAGAGCCTCCATCGGAGTAAGTAATGTTTGATAGCATTTTTTTGTCTCTAGTCATATGTTTTGAGCAACCGCTGTTGATTATCCATTTTCCTCTCTTTTTTAGTGGGTCCTGCAAAAAATAATAATGACATTGGTACCCACTTTATGATAGGGTCCTCAGAGTTAGGTCTTAGGAAACCAAACCCAATTGAGTTCAGTAACCCCCTTAAAAATATAATTTTTATTTTTATGAACAATTTCGAAAATAGTATTTATATACTAATTCCTAATTAAGCTATTGTTTGTTTTAGGAACCCATATTTTTATGATGTTTGAGTTTTTGTTCCTTTTTGGACGAGTAGTAGGATTAGAAATATTTCTCCTAATTTCCTTTTTAGATGGAGCCTTTGATTTTTTAGAATATCCTAGACCCTTTTTATCAGAAGTGTATTGAGAATTTTCAAGAATATTGGATAGAGTTTCTCGACCTTTATTAAAGTTAGAAACATTTCTAGTAATATTATCTAACTTGGTTTTAAGGCAAGTATTATCTAATTCTATTATTTCGATATTAGTTTTCAGCTCATGATTTTTAGAGACAAGAGAATCATTCTTTTCTTTTTGAGTTTCAATTTCTCGACTCAATAAAGTAAGTTGAGATTTATCACTAGAGAAGGTGTCTTGAAGTTTTCCACGTTCTTCTTCTAATATTTTCTTTTCATCATTAAGCATATCTCTCTCTCGAATTCTACTTTTCTCAGGTTTTCTAGAGCCTCTTTATATTTTCTTTTGATACTTTTTAAGGTATCAAGAAATTCTAAATTAATTTCAATCATATCATCAAAAGTAAGATCATTTACCTCATTCTCTGAAGCCATGAAACAAACATTTGCTTGTTCTTTTTAACTATCACTGTTGCTTTCTGAAGAAGAAGAATCTGAGTCATCCCATGTTACTGAAAATGCTTTTCTTTTAAACTTGTCATTTCGATTCTTATTGTGATTTGTTTTCTTTTGTTTTGGACAATCATTTTGCACATGCCCTTCTTATGGCAGTTAAAGCATTCTAGTGCAGATGAAGATGGCTTATTTGTATTGTTTTTGAAGTTTCTTTTCCCGTTGTTTTGATTTCCTTTTCTGTGCTTCAAAAACTTTTTAAAGTTTTTAGCACTAAATGCTATGTCTTCTTCATCTAAGTTTGATTCTTCTTTTTCTACATGAAATGCCATATTCTTATCGTCTTGTGCTTGTACTCTTTTAGCCTGCCAATTCACTTCGTAGGATATTAGATTTCCTATTAACTCTTCTGGTTTCATGGTAGAAAGATCATTAGCATCTTCAATAGCTAAAACTTTTCTTTCCCATTCATCCGTTAAAGAGTTAAGGATTTTTGAAACAATATCAAAATCGAAGTATATATCTCCTAGTCCTAATAAAGAATGATGAATATCTTGAAATCTGGAGTACATATCATTTATAGATTCATCTTGCTTCATCCTAAAATTTTGAAATTGATTCTTAAGCATAGATATTTTAGTTTGTTTAACCTTGTTAGTACCTTCATGAGTTACTTTTAGTGTTCTCCATATTTCATATGCAGTGTTACATATGCTAAGTCGGTTAAATTCATTTTTATCCAATGCACAAAACAACATATTTATTGCTTTAGAATTAGCAGAAGCATCTTGTTTTTTTGCAGTTGTCCATGTAGTATATTCAGTAGTAGGTGCAGTATATTCTGTTTGTGTAACATTCCATGCTTTAAAACTACTGGCTTGCATTTAAATATGCATTCGTGTTGCCCAATAGTTGTAATTCATGCCATTGAATAGAGGAGGTCATGCAGTAGATTGACCTTCAATAAAACTATTGTTAGTGATAGTGTTAGTGGTAGTGCTGGTGTTGTTTTCCATATTAGCAAGATATCAGATAAATGTGTAACGGTTATAAGATGCCTTGCTCTGATACCAAATGAAAAAACAGTGCAGATCGTGCTATGTGGAATTATATTAAACTATTGTGGAAATAAACTAAGTTACTATAGTAATGTAAATAAGTAAAATAAAACAAGCACACCAGAAATTTTTATATTGGTTCGAACTTCCCGTTCTACATCTAGTCCCAGACTCCTTCTGGAATTTCACTAACAACAATCCTCACTTAACCAGGAGGAACAGGTTTACATCACCTGAACAATAGAACAGGATTTCGATGCCAAGAGGACTTCACTCGCCTGAACAGCAGAACAAGACTTCAACTTATACAGAGAGTATTTGACGCAGTGTGTTCTTGATAACACGGATTTGTCTCTTGATAGTACAACCTTCCTATAATCTTCTTCTTTTGATATATATATATATATATATATATGAAGAATATGGAAGTAAATGAATGATTTTGTATGAATTTGAGAGTGTTAGAATCAAAGTAGTATAAGAATAGAAAGAGTTAGATCGATTAGGTGAATAAAACCGATGATTCTAACATGTTTATATATAGTATAAAAAGATGCAATTGTTCGTGAATAGTTATCATGAAAATATATGGACATATCTATTGATAAAAAGTCGTATCTCTTTATGAAAGAGAAATGTCTGTTCAAAAATATAGTCGCTGTAGGAATTCAAACATCTGAAAAATAGAATTCAGACTTCTGAAATTGTTAACGTGCAAACCAGAAAGCAAATAGGTTATTTTTGACCTTATTCAGATGTCTGAAAATTCCAATTCAGACGTCTGAATATTGTCTGGTAAATCAATTTTGATTACAGATTCAGACGCCTGAAATGGTCAATTCAAATGTCTGAATTTGACCTGAAAATGCAAATATGCCCTATGCATGTGTTTATGTGCACATGTCGACATATATATCAAAAGGAGATATTTTAACATCATTTTAACTCTAGACAAAGACTCAATACAACATATATGTATAGTATGAAGTTCATGTGAATTCGGTCTTGTAGATATTCTTGCAAAAAACAAGTTAGTATAGAAAATCAACGTATATAGTTGTCGTAGTCAAAATATCGTAAGTATGAAGTGTCGTAGATGAGGTTTCAACAAAACTTTTGCAGGAGACCTCATACAATTTCAATTAAGAAGAAAGGTATTTAACTCATAGACCAACCCTTTCGACGATGTCAAAAGGTCCATTCCAAAAATCAACAAAAAGTAAAGCTAAATCTAAAAGCAATTCTTAAGGGTATCATACCCTTCCTTCAAACAAGTCTATCCATTCTCTCTGGGATAACTTTGCGATGTCGGCAAGAAATCTTGTTAACACAAAGCTTTTCCTTTTGAAACCATATTTCAAACCCTTTCAAAACCTTTGCAATATTTCCATTCGAAAGCAATAAAACCTTAGACATCTTATCATAAAACACTTTTAAACATTGCCTTAGAAAACCTTGGAAAAACCTTCCATTTCAACCCTTTCGAAACCATCAGAAAATAGTATCTTTCGACGCCTTCGAAACAATCGAAAAATAGTTCCTTTCGAATCCTTCGAAACCATTAGAAAATAGTATCTTTCAACTCCTTTGAAACCATTCTAAAAACCTTTCCAAAGCATTAAACCTTTAAAAACATAAACCTTTCGAAAGCTCTTTGGGTTTAATTAAAACATGTGGAAAAAAATCTTTCAAAGGCATATAAGTCATCTCTTTCAAAAACTTTGGGTTAAACTTCAATCAGAATAAAAAGGTTAGAACAATCTAAGTCGAAACCTTCCTTTCGAAACCTTTTTCCTAAGCAAGAAGCAATGGTTTCAAGACCATCCCTTCAAAAGCATGGGAGAAGCGACTAATTTTAAAAGACAAGTATACCTTTCGAAACCATTGACTTTGAAAGGTAGTAAGACGACAACTAAGGGTTTCGACCCTTTTGAGAGCATTTAACCATTGTTTTAGATATTTGACCAAGTTGAAAGAAACTGATTCGAAACCATCTCTTTTGAAAGCAAATAAGGCGTTGCCTTTGGTTAATGAAACAACCATACTCCAACCTCTTCGAAACCTAAGGTTTCGACCTAGTGCCCCTTCACATTTTCCAAAATGCTACGTACCAAGTAGCACTATACCATGCGCCTTAGTCTCGAAACAGGTGATGTCGGAAGGTCAGGGTTGGAACCCCCTATACCGAAAGTGGCGGAACATGCTAAACGAATGATTTTCTTGTTTTTAACTTAAAATAGAAAAATTTTCAACTAACCTGCCTTTATTTGTCAAAATCTTATTGGATATTAAACACTTTTCAGAAAAGTGCTGCCACTAATTTTAGATATGAACAATGGTTTTATTTTATAAAATGCCCCTTCTCCTTAATTAAATATATGAAACATTTAAGTCCCATACCTTAAATAATTTTATATATATTCATCAAAACACTTAGGAAAATCTGAAAATATTCCAGAAAATCTGTCTTAATATGTTTTCCAATGTATAAAAATTTCAAACCCAAATAATTATTTACTTAACCTTAAATAATTTATAACCCAATAAATCATTTTCTTTACTAGAAAATTAATATAAAATTCAAAATTAATTCATAAAATTATGAAAATTGAAACCCATCTCTGAAATATCTTTTCTGACCTCCATTTAAATTTTCAAGGCATTTGAATTTTATTTAATAGGGTGTTCATATCAAACATATCATAAAAACAAATATGAATATATATATATATATATATATATATATATATCATCAACAAGTTTATATAAACTTATAATCATCCAAAACATGGCCTAAACATGCAAAATCATTTTGGGTCTAACTTAAAACTGAAAACTTTAAGAAAATGGGATTTAGTAAACATTCACCTTAGCTTTGAGATTGAAAGATGTAAATTTTATGTTGAATAAGTTGATTTACTTCTTCTTCTTGAAACCCTTATCTTTATCTTCCTTTGAGATTGAAAATGGTGGCCGGCCTTAAGATCTTTTAAGTTGAGAGAATGAAATGAACGTGTATTGTCATTTCCTAAGGGTTTAGGGTATAAGTCCCTCATATTTCCCGTTTTTCCCTTTCTTATTTCCTAACATATTTATTTATGTTATCTCGTTTTGATTTACTTTTAGCATGGCATGGCTACCCATAGTTAAATCAAATCTCAACCTATTAATATTCTCATTATCTTATTTTATTTAACTAAATAAATACTCTACTTAATGCCATAAGAATATGGGGTGTTAGAAACTATCCTTAAACTATGTTAAATACTTTTCTTCTAGACGGTCTGTTCCTAACTCAAACATCACCTACATCAACTGATCCGAATGGTTTTTCGGGCTCACTAATAACCTATCTGTATACAAAAATATATTCCTTTCTATGCGTAATCATAATTTTAGACAAAGACCTACACACACAATTTTGGACAACAATTAGCTGGGGCCAATTGCTAATGTATAGGGCGCGATCCTATACCAGTCCCATCTATTATTCTAATATCTGAGCCATTTTCACATAAGGATCCCTTCCCATAATTTTCCTAGAAAATCATTTCAAAATGATTTAAAACCATTAAATTAAACTTACATAAGGAAAACATTATCTCCATGCTTTACTCAAAGTCACTTTGCCAAGTTATATATACTTCATTCAAACCTTAGTTGGTGAAAACATTAAAACACCGAATGTTCCCCTTTCGATTCCCTTGAATGTACCACTTTCCAAACTTCTGAAAGCACCTCTTTCAAAACCAAGTAAAAACCCTTTTATCTATATTGGCCGAAAGGCCAAAGCTTCCCTTTTGAAACCTTACATAAAACCCCTTTTGAAACCTTTGAAAAACTTCCTTTCGAAAGCATAAAAATCTTAGACATCTTATTTTTAAAACACTTCGAAACATAACCTTGGAAAACTTTCCATTTCCACCCTTTTGAAAAAAAAAATCAGAAATTGACACCTTTCAACCCCTTCGAAACCCATTGGGGAACTACCCCTTCAAAACCAATTTAAACATCATTCGAAAGCATTGACTTCGAACGAATGGGAGAAGTGGCTAATTTTAAAAGATAAGTGTACCCTGCAAAACCATTGACTTTGAAAGGTAGAAAGGTGGCAACTAGGGGATTGGACCCCTTCTAGAGCTTAACTCAAAATAAAAGAATGCAACTAAGTAAAAACATTTCCTTCGAAAACATTTGACCTAGTCGAACGCAATTGAGTTGAAACCAATCTCTTTCGAAAGCACAGTAGGCATTACCTTTGGTTTATAAAACAAGCATACTCCAACCCCTTCAAAAACCACGGTTTCGACCAATGCCCCTTCACCTTTGTCCAATACACTACATACCAAGTAGCTTGGTACCATGCACATTCGAACTACTGAGGTTGAAAGGTCTAAGTCAGAACCCGCTGCACCGAAAGTGGTAGAACATGCAAAAAACATGTTATTTTGGTTTTAACTTAAAAGATATAACCTTTTCAACTAACCTGCCTTTGTTTATCAAATTCTTATTATTTGCTAAATACTTTTTCAAAAAGTTCTTCCAACATTTTCAGAAGTAAAGAATGATTTTATTTTGAAAAATGCCCCACCTCCTTACTAAAGTGTATGAAACATTTAAGTCACATTACTTAAATAATTTTATATCTTCATCAAAACACTTAGGAAAAATCTGGAAAAATTCCAGAAAATCTATTTTAATATTTTTTCCAACATATATAAATTTCAAACCCAACTAATAATTGGTTTAGCCGTAAATAATTTATAACCCATTAAATCGTTTTCATCACTAGAAAATTAATAGAAAATCCACCATAATTCAAAATTTTATGAAAATTGAAAACCATATCTATAATTTTATTTCTGATCTACATTTAAAATTTTAAGGTATTTGGATGTCATTTAATTGGGTTTCATATCAAACCTATCATAAAAACTAATACGAACATGTATAATTCATCAACAAGTATATATAAACATTTAGTTATCTAAAACATGGCAAAATCATGCAAATTCATTACGGGTCTATCTTAAAACCAAAAACTACAAGAAAAGAGGGATGTGGTAATCATTCACCTTAGCTTTGAAATTAAAAGATGTGAGATTTGATGTTGAATAAGTTGATTTACTCCTTTCCCTTAATATCATAGCTTTTATCCTCCCTTGAGATTAAAATTGGTAGTGGGCCTTGAAGTATTTTAGTATAAGAGAAATGAAATGAACGTGTGTTTTCATTTCCCAAGAGTCTAGGGTATAAGTCCCTACTATTTACCATTGTGCCCTTCCTTATTTCCTAACACTTGCATTCATGTTATCTCATTTTGATTTCCATTTAATATGGCATGACTACCCTTAGTTAAATAAAATCTCGGTCTATTAATTTTCACATTATTTTATTTTACGTAGCTAATTAAATATCCTAAATAACGTTATAAAAATATAGGGTATTACAGACTCCCCTCTTTAAAGAATTTTTTCCTCGAAATTGCGATTATGCACACAATCAGTCAAAAAATTAAAAACACACCATCAAACAAATCAGGATAAGAGTCTGTAATCCTGCTATCAGTCTCCCAAGTACAGTCTCTATCATTGTCACTCCACCAGACTTTCACTAGTTTGACTGTCCTGTTCCTTAACCACTTCTCATCTCTTCCAGTTATCCGAATCAGCTTTCTAACTATTGTCAAGTCTGACTCTACCACACGTTTTCTAAGATGTAATACATGGAATACGTCATGGACTCCAGCCAAACTACTTGGTAACTCCACTCCGTAAGTGAGTTTCTCGATCCTCCTAACAATATGAAAAGGTACAATGAATCTTTCTAACTTTCCTGATTTTTCGAATCGAATCACACACTTCATCAGTGAAACATTAAAAACACATAATCTACACAGAGAATTCCAAGTCTTCCCTTCCCTCATTTGCATAACTTTTTTGTCTAGACTAAGCTTCCTTCATCCTAGCTCTGATCAACTCAATCTTCTCTACGGCTTCCATCACAAAATCCGGACTAAGGACCAACCTATCCCCGGTCTCCAACCAACATACGGGAAATTTACATGGTCTTCCATATAAAGCTTTAAACGGTGCCATCACAATAGTAGTCTGATAAATATTGCTATAAGAGAACTCGACAAAATGAAGATGGTCTTCCCATTATCCTCCAAAATCTAATATACAAGATCTTAATAAATCCTCCAAGACTTTGTTAACTCTTTCTGTTTGTCCATCAGTTTGTGGATGGTAAACGGTACTCATGTTGAGCTTGGTTCCTAAAACTTCCTGCAGAATTTTCTTGAACTCTCTAGTAAACAACGAATCTCTACCACTAATGGTGCTACCGGGAATTCCATGCAGTCTCACCATATACTTTATAAATAACTTCGTCAAAATAGGTGCCATCCTAGTTGACTTTACTGGAATGAAATGGTCACCCTTGGTTAATCTGTCCACAATGACCCATATATTTTCATTTCCTTTACTAGATATTGGAAACCCAACTATAAAATCCATAGAGATAGAATCCCATTTCCATATCGAAAGATCAAATGGCTTGAGCAATCCATTTGGATTCCGGTGTTCAGCCTTTGCCTACTGGAAATTCATGCATTGCTTAATACATAAACCAATGTCCGGTTTCATACCTTCCCAGAAGAAACTTCTCTTTATGTCCGTATACATCTTCGTTTTGCCTGGATGGATACCGAACTTTGAAAGATGACATTCCTCCAAAACTTCCTTCCTTATGTCTCCTACATTCGGAACACATAACCTTCCCTTCTTTCTCAACCACCTGTTCTAGTTTAGACTAAAGTCTTTTGTGTCATCGCCCTCCGTTCCTTCCTTAGAACTCCTGATTTGTTCTGCTAAAACTAGATCCTCATCCTGTTTAGAAGATATCTTCTCTATTATTACTAGTCGAGCTTCTAAACAAGACAATACAACACTTCCTGCACAGGAACCTGCCTCGGGTCTATACTACACACTATATGCTGACAATGCTTCCAAGTCTTTCCTCTCAGCAATCATTGCCAATACTGCATTTTGATGTTTCCTGCTAAGTGCATCCACAACCTTGTTTCCTTTTTCGGTTTTGTACTCAATTCCAAAATAATAAGCAACAATAAACTCCAACCATCATTGTTGGCTCATGTCCAGCTCCTTTTGAGAGAACACATCATGCCATAAAGTGAATCGGACAATAACAATCACATAACATAAGGCAGATTTGCTATTATCCCAATATTTACCACCGTTTCACACAACACATGGAAAAACCATCTATTGTTTTTCATAGCCCATGAAATTTTTTCTATTGAGATTTCATCCATGCTATTCAGACAGCATTTTATTTGTTGTCTGATTAAAATTATGAAGTTTTTTATTTTGGCTCCTTACCAAAATTTTGGTCTTCCTCTCACTTTTGCCTAGATTATTTATTGGTTGCATTATGTCAATTAATTCCCCCAATTTCTTTCGTTTCCGAAGAAAAAATGGCGTTCATTCTCAAATCATTCCTTCCCTTCTTGTCTTAATCTAGGGTTCTCTCCTTATTATGCATATCAATTTTCCTCCAAAATCCTTCCTTTGCCCTAAATCATTTACCTATGAACAAATAAAAATCATGATGCTTGTTTGATTGATCGGTGAGTGTATTTCTTTGTTCAGATTTTATTGCTGGTTCGTCTAAATTTGGTGCTCTTACGATGTCATGTGGATGCATGACTGTCGATTTGTAGTGATTATGATTGCTATCACTTGTCGACAATTACTGGTTAATTGCTCGATATGATGTATGTCTCTTTTAATTTTGTATTGTTTTCAACTTCGATTATATGCCGATAATGAATTGGGTATTATTTATAGGGTTTGATTCCCTATGTTTTTTCGTTTAAGAATTTCAGTTTTCTTCTTGCTTGATATTCAAAATTATTGCAATATTTTTGAATTTGTGTTTACATATGCCTTGAGTTGTTTTATTCTATAGAATTGCATTTGCCTTAAGTGTTGATCATCAACTTGAGTCCGTAAGTGTTGAGTTGTTTTAGTTGTTTCGATTTGAGTTGTTTTTGTTTATTGCATTTGCACTATCCTTTGTTTGTCCCGAACATATGTATATATGTATATACGTTACACACATATGTATGTGTATAGGTATATATTTATATATTTTAATGCTTGTGGCGCTACCTTGTTTTAATGGATTAATATGAACTTTTTTCAAAGTAATTAAGATGTGTATCATTGGGTATTGGGATCTGCTGAAACTTGACATGTTCATAGCTGAATCTCTGGACTGAAATGTTTTGATTATTTTTCATATATATCTTGTTGTATAGATTTGTTGTATATGTGTCCAGTTGCTTGGTCTTGTGTTGAATTGCAGGTCCATAGCACTACCTATTATTGTTATAGTTGAACTGCCAGTTGCTCATCTTTGAACATGTATGCATATATACATGTATACATGTATATGCATATGTGTGTTGCTCACTTCATTATTGTTGCTTTGTTAATGCTTGAACTGTTTTTGTGTGTGTGTACACTCCAGTGCCTTTGAGTTTTGGTTTCCCATGTATATACATACATTCACATGTATATACATACATTCACATGTATATATAATTTTGTGTGAAACTTAGTCAGTGCATTTATGTTCACTATTTTGTTTGTATACCCTTGTATCTCTAGTCTTGAGTTTGTTGAGATGTTCATGTGTATATGTCCTTACTTGTTCTTGTACTTGTTCCGGTCCACTCGTAAACTTTACCATTATGTTTCATATGTTGCTCGTTTGGGATCCATGCCTGGTATTTTGCTGGTTGGAGCATCTTTCAAGCTTTTCATGTATATACATATACATGTGTATATGTATATATGTGAGATAGTATGAAGTTTCTCCCTTTTGATTCACCATAGTTTGGCATTTTGTTTTGAACTGAAATGAAATGAAATGTGCATGTGTGTTGAAACTGTTGTACATGTATATGTGTGTTGCTCACATATACGTACTGGTATGTGTGTTATAATATTGTATTTTGTTGTTGCTGACAGTAGTTGTGCACTGCGTTACTTGTTGTTTGCTTTCAACTGGCTTGTTGCCTTGTTATTATGTAGTCACTTCCTTATACTAATTGTACCAATGGTATGATTTTCCACCTAAACTCTACTTGTATGTAGGTCAAGTTAATCCTGTTGTACCTTGTACACTCTTGCACCACACTCCTACAATTGGTAGAACTTACTGTGAACATTTCTGAGTCTGAAGTACCACATGAACCTGAACTTTGCTCTTCCCTTGTCTGGACATGTTTATGTACTTTGGTATCTTAGTTTGGTTTGCCATGTACACTCCATCTTGTGAGTTTTAGTTTTGTTGTCTCTGGTTTTGGTTTTGGTTTTGGTTTATACTTGTATATGTACACTATACTCTATACTTATTTGTTTATTGCATTTTGCTTTGATTGCTTTGGTTCCTATTTCACTTGTTTCCTTGCCTTCCCTAAACCTTGAATGGCTTGACATTGATATCTGAATAGCCTGAACCTTGTGTATGTTCATATATACATGTATATACATATGTGTATATAGTTTATTACTTAAGCTTTGAAGATTTTTGTTTATTTTGCTTGTGTTTATACCAGTGCATTGTTGGCTAAAACTCATACTATTTATAATCTGAATGTGCCTTGAGTTTGTGTATTCACATGTACTTGTTCTGGTGCACTTTACCCTTGTAGCCTTTTATTGTGTATCCATTCTTGACCTTTGTGTTGTTAGTATTGAGATATGGATATGTACATGCAGCTTTATGCATGTCTTGCATTTTTTAAAATGGTTTTGACTTTTGTTGTCGTGCTTCTTGTCTTTGTTTTGCTGCCTGAATCATGTTGAACTCAGTTTTCCGATCCCTACTAACTCAGGCTTGAGTGTGCATTTTCTTGATTACACTTATGTATTTTTGGTTGGAGCATCTGAGTTTTATTTTCTTGTTTGATTTTCTAGTTTGAGTTGCATTTCCTTATGCATCTGAGTTGAGCCCAATGAGGCTTGGGCTTGACCCTGTGCACATTTGCACTGTGTTGAGCCTTCGAGCTTGACCTTTGCAATAGTCCGTGATATTTAATCGATGCCCGGCCTTGTAATATTCATAGTGATACATTGTGCATACCATAAATTGTCCATGCTAGTAAAAAAAGTTATATATGATGTAGTGAAAATTTGTATATATGAGAGTGATAGTATAAGTTTTATTGTATTTGAAAGTGTAAGTTTAGTGAAAATTGTTTTATACAAGAATTTAATTTGAAATAAAATATTTGTTTAAATAAAATGGCGATTCATTTATTTCACTCTTCAAATATGTATTATAATTGTAATTGGTATGCATATATAGAAAATTCTAGAAATGATACTATAACATAATAAAACTGTTATTTTATTAACTTTCAAACAACATATAATATTCATCTCTACTATTTGTAAAACAAGAACAACACATTAGACAACACACAACTTTGTTTTATGTGTTATGTCAGTTATTATAAGACTATCTATGGTCTGGTATGTAATGAGATGACATGGGAATAGACGATGGATGGGTATTCATTCAGACATTGGAGCATATATGTCGTCTGATTCTTTTTTCTCATAGTGACAAGTACTTCAACGACTTATGATCCGCATAAAGCTCAAATCTCTGTCCCAAAAGTTAATGCCTTCACACCTTTAAAGAAAATATTGCTGCAACTAATTCCAAGTCATGCGAAGGATATCTAACTTCATGCGGTCTGAGTTGTCTAGAAGTAGAAGAAATTACTTTAACTTATTCCATGGACACGGCTCCCAATCCTATTCCATAGGCGTCAATATAAACAACCAAATCTCGGTTCCTCTAAGGAACCACCAACATCGGTGCATGCATTAGTAAACGTTTCATGATCTGGAATGCTTTCTCACGTTTATCAGTCCATACAAACTTCACATCCTTTCACGATAACTTAGTCATCCGTGCAGCTATCTGCGAAAATCCCTTTATGAACCTTCGGTAATATCTGGCAAATCTGAGAAAACTCTTTATCTCGATCATGGTCTTAGTACTCTTCTAGTTATTCACTGCTTCAATCTTATTCGGATCTACAAACAACCGTTTCTCTAAGACTACATGATCAAGGAACTTCACTTTATTTTTCCAAAAAGGCACTTAGAAAACTTCGCCTTTTTCTGGTGCTCCCTTAGCGCCTCAAGCACAACCCTGAGATGAACTTCAAGCTCCTTCTCATCCTTAGAGTACATCAAAATATCATCTATGAAAATCAACACAAATCTATCCAAGTGCTCTCGGAAAATTTGGTTCATCAAATCCACAAAGAATGTCGGTGCATTAGTTAGTTCGAATGACATAACTAACCATTCATACAATCCATACCAAGTCCTAAACGCCATCAAATGAATACTATCTTTTGCCACTTTAAGCCGATGAAATCCCGTCGCCAAATTCAATTGAGAGAATACCTTAGATCCACTTAACTAATCGAAAAAAATCGTCAATTCTTGGCAGTCGAGATCAGTACTTTATTGTCTTCTCTTTCAACATACTATAATTGATACATAGCCTTAATGATTCATTCGGCTTTTTAGCATATACTACAACAGCTCCCCAAGGTGAACTACTCTGTCGAATGAAACTCTCGCCTTCTAGATTCTCCATCTGCACCTTCAATTCTTTCATCTTTATAGATGCCATTCTGCTTGGCAGCCTACTCACTGGTCTGCTTTAGGCACTAAATAAATTCGAAACTCAATGGCTCTTTTAGGTGGTAACCCAACTATTGGCTCAAACACATCAGCAAACTCAATGACCAAAAACACTGGATGCAACTCATCCTCCAACTCCGCATCCATATCCAATAATGCATTCACTTAGCAACTGCGGTTTTCTACTGCATAAACTATCTGATCACTAGAATCAAGGTGTCTAAGTGATATTTTCCTATCATGGCAAAATATCACAACATCATATTTACTTAACCAATCCATCCCAAGGATGATCCCAAACCCCAGAAAGTCAAACACAAACAAACAGCAATCAAAAGTATGACCTAGCAAATCAAACCCTAAATGGTCACACCTCATCCCAAGTGTCTCGTACCCTCCTATCAGATTTGTAACCCTCAAGGAAGTAGCTAAATATGGGGGTTCTAGGTAAAGCTTATCTTACAAACATCTGGAAATAAAATAATGTAATGCACCAGTATCAAAACGAACACTAACAAAAATACTGTGAATCTGTAGCAAGCCTTCTAGAATAGCCTTCCCCTTCTCCCGAACAACCAGCCTTGATGTTGTGGGCTCCAAAGCATTCACTTTCCCCTTTCCTTATCTAGAAGTATATTTGCATTAATTCTTGTAATGGCCGATTTAATCATAATCAAAGCACTTGATATTATTCTTTCCAACTACTTCCTATCCTTTTCCTTTTCCTTTTCCAGTGAAACACTCATGAGCATAGTGTCCTTTCTTATCGCACTTGTAATAGACCACTTCAAATTTTCACCTTTTCACTGCTCCTCCCTTCTGAGGATTCTTCTTATGGAAAAATTACTTTTCTATCATTGTCCCACCTGAACCTCCTTCTCTTCCTTCTCTTCTAAATAAGCTAATGCCTCTTCCTACCTTAATTCTATCTGCACAACTACATCACATGGATCTCCAATGTGCGATAAGGTAGCTCTTGCCAACCCTGGCTTCAAATAGGAGGTATGGGAAAATAGGGTTGAAAATCTCGCCTACTGTTGAGTTATGGTGGGAGGTATGGGAAAATAGGTTAGAGAACGAGCGGGCGAGGGGTGTTTGATCATGCCATATGTCTAGCCAGAAAAGACAGCTACTACCGTTGCCAATCGAGACATGGAATAGGGATTTGACACGGGGTATGGTTTGTAAAATGCTATTCTAGAAGGGAGAAGGTTTAAGAAGAGGGGTGGAGTGAAGGACTAGGTAAGGGTTGGAATGATAATGAAGCTGAAGTATCCACTCTTTCCAAATGAAATTGCATAGTGTGATGATACGCCAAAGCCATTTGTAAAGGAGAGCCATGTTGAAGTGCCGAGGTTAACTATTCCTTGGCCACCATGATCTTGGTGCAAATAAACAGACTCCCAATTGATCAAACATTTTGCTTTATTGCCATTCCAGAGAAAAGATCGTCTAATAGCATTAATTTTGTTTATAACCCAATTCGGCATTTTATGAAACGACATCCAATATGAAGGAAGGGCTGATAGGACTGATTTGACAAGGACGAGACAACCTGCAGATGATAGAGATTTGGCCTTTCATGATGAAAGCCGAGATTCAGTCTTGGAGATAAGCGGGAGCCAGTCCAGTCGGGCGAGTTTAGTGGGGTGAAGAGGGACGCCAAGGTAGGCGATGGGGAAGTGGCCTAGTTTATAGTTGAGAAGAGAGGTGGAAGAGGGGTCGAGGTGGTGGGAGTGGCCTAGCATGATGATGGAGCTCTTGTTAAAGTTGATGGATAAGATGGAGATGAGTTAGAAGACATATAAAAGAACTTTAACACAATGAATATGATCATGTTCTGGGGAAACCAACAGGATGGTGTCATCCGCGAATAGGAGGTATAAGATTGATAAGTCCGAGTTAGGGAGTTTAAAGCCAGCAAGGAGGTTGTTGGTTATTGCAAGCTTGACCATGCGGTTAAACACATCAGAAATGAGGAAAAAAAGGAGTGGCGATAGGGGGTCGCCTTGTCTTAAACCTCAAGCTGATTTTATATGCCCACCTAGAGAGCCATTGGTGGAAATTGATGAAAAACTTGTACTGAGAATGCATGTTGTCCAACTACACCATGCATCGAAAAATCTTTGTACTTGATAAGATCAAGCAAAAAGTTCCAGATGACTAAATCAAAGGCTTTGGAGAAGTCAAGTTTGAGTAGGGCTCCTGGAATGGTAGAGTGGTGACCGAAGGAGATGACTTCCTTTGTGGCCACAAAAAAATCAAGGATGTTACGGCCCAGGATGAAGGTCGATTGTTCAACCCCTACCAAAGATCCAATAACCCTTTGGAGACGACTGGCAAGGATTTTAGTGATGATTTTGAAGGTGGTTTTGAGGAGGCTAATGGGTCGAAAGGACGGCAGGGTGATTGAACCGGGGGAATTGAGGATAAGGATGATGTTGGCGTAATTCCAACGGGCAACAAATGAGGGGTTAGATTGAAATTAAGAGCACATCTCTATGATAACAGATTTAATAGTGTCCCAGAAGTGTTTGAAAAATAAGGCACCAAAGCTGTCTGGACCTGGGGATTTGTCGTCAGCCATATCTTTTAGGGCCGACCAAATTTCATCTTCAGAGAAGGGATGGTCAATGGAAATCGGAGAAGGGTTAGGATGAAGGAGATTCTAGTCAATGGACTGGAGCGGAGGAGAGGGTTTACCTAGTGATTGCGATAGAAATCAGTGAATAGGCGAAGGATATCTGATTGGTCAGAGAAGGTGGTATCGTTATGAGGGATTTCAGAGATGAAGGTGGATCTACGACGTCCATTGGCGAGGCAATGGAAGAAAGCAATGTTTTTGTCTTCCTCGTCAATCCATTTAGCTTTAGAGCGTTGTTTCCATCCAATCTCTTCCTGCTTGATAAGTCTGTCCAATTCAAGCTCCAACTCACACAGGCGATTAGATTCAGAGACAGATAGGGGGTGAGATTCTTCCAGTATGTTGAGATGCAGAATGTCATCTTGGGTCGCCGCTATACAGGAAAGGATCGAGCCCCAAATGTATTTGGCCCATGGTCTGATGAGTTTTTTTAAGTGATTGGAGTTTGAAGACAACTCGAGCAGTGGCCGATTGAATCAGAGAGGGTTGGGTCCATGCTAGTTTAACAAAGTCGTCGAATGATGGTTCTAGGAGCCAAAGGCACTCAAATCTGAATGGATGCTTAGGGTTTAGTGTGGTGCCTGAATCAAGTAACAGAGGACAAAGATCAGAGATGGTGGTGGCGAGGCTATTTGTTTGTACCAAAAATGCACACAACACTCTTCGGAAGTATTTGAAGAGATAAAAATGAAGAATATAAATTAAAAGGTGGCTTATCTAACAAAAACTCCAAAAATTAATGAATGAATGCACAGACACAAGTGATTTAGAGTGGTTCGGCGTGTTGCCTACGTCCACTATGAAGTTTTTATGACTTAATTGATTCTTCCTCGATGAATACACCTGATTATAGCGAACAACAGTGAATTACAACTTGAAACAGCAGTATTAGGAGGCAAAGTTCAATCCAGCAGAGTCTGGGCACTTGAATCAAAAAGCCCCTTCTTCTGTAGGCCCTGAGGCTCTATTTATAGGCGCAAGAGGTTGATATTTCACTCAAACTTCGAGAGACTCCTTCTGGCACGTGAGTGGGCCCATGCAATTGATCATGTGAAGTTTCGACTCGACCTGTGATCGATACGAACTCAATTCGTATCGATCAAGATTATGTCCAATGGATTCGAAACTTGGTGGGAACATTCTTTAGCTTGTGCATAATCTCTTGTAAAAATTTCATATCATTTGGACTTGTGGATCTCGAGTTATGATCGATACGAATTAGGGCTTTTCGGCATACTGTCTCGTTCGAGTTGATGGTTTTGAATCGATCTTTCGAATCCATGGTTGCACGTGATCATGCGATGACGTGGCATGCACGCCTCGCGTCGATCCACCTTTCACTCCGAGTTGACCGAGCCTTCCCTTAAATTTCGCCTTATTCGTATCAAAGGCCGTTGCACAGCTCGAACCCACCGAAAACGTGTGCTTCACATCGATTTGCAGCTTGCCCACTTCGTATCGATGGAGGCGGCGTAGTTTGTATCGATGGAAGTTGTCTCCATTTGATCGATATGAACAAGTGATATTTGTGATGGATACGAAGTGAGGTCAACTGATGGATACGAACCAAGGCTATCTGGTGGATTCGATCAAGTGCCTCCTCGATGGATACGAATTAGTCATTGAAATACCGAAACGAAGCGCACTATCTGTTGATGGATATGAAATTGATCGATTCGAATAGTGGTCTAATGATGGATACGAAGTAATGTTGTCTGATTGATGCGAACGCGACTGATTCGAACTGAGGTTTAGCGATGGATGCGAAAATAGGATTATCTTCTCCAACTAGCATCGATCATAACTTGAGCATATAGACTCGGATTGATTGAAATTTGAAACGTTAGCTTTGTTTGCTTTTATTATCGTGTCTTCTTAATTGTAGCCTGATCCGGACTCGGACAAAATTCACCGATATCCATAGCGAACCTGTGCGTACTCGATATCCGGGGCGAGTGATCCCTGGTTCCCAATCAGTTCCTTGATATCTCGGCCTTGCCAAAAGGCGGGATAACATTATAACTAGAGAGAGGGGGTGAAGGTTGTCTCGGGCGGAATTGAAAAGAAAACGGTCCAATTTTGCTAGGGCTGGCTCAGATCTACGGTTTGACCAGGTAAAGAGTCGGTTGCTGATAGGCGGGTCGATGAGGGCGCATGAATTGATAAAGTCATTAAAAGCATCAGAATCTTGTAAGCTGCTTCCGGAGTTTCTTTCAGAAGGAGATCTGGTCGTATTTAAATCCCCTCCAATAACCCAAGGACCATTGATATGCGAGGCAAATTCCGAGCAGTTCGACCGAAGGACAGATCTCTCATACATATTTTGGTTTGACCATAAACATTGGAAAAGAGGTAGAGTATACCGAGTGAAGATGGCGAAGGATAACATGTAGTGCAGGAGGATGAGAAATGATTTGACAAAGGGGCCATATTGATTCAGTCCAGGCGGTAGTTATACCACCCCTTGTACCAATAGCATCTGTGTGGGCCCAGCCAGAAAAGAGGGGGCCGTCTAATAGTCTACGATGAGAAGGGGACAGGTCCGAAAGTTTAGATTGTTGGATTAAAAGGATGTCTATTTTTTGTGGGGCTATAATAAGGTTGATAGCATGAAATTTAGAGGGGTCCCCCAAACCTCGAAAATTCCAGGAGACTATTTTCATGGGGAAAGGGACAGACGCTCAGATTCTAGTGTTTACATGGCCGTATAGTGTTCATCAGATAAACTTATACCCATGCAACGTCCCATTTTCTTATTAATTTTAGAATTAGCAGAGGAAAAAGCAACAGGTTTAAAATAACTACCCGAGCTTCCAAGAAGAGTGTCTGCATAGTTCAATCCTTTGCTGCAGCGAACAAGGGTTGGGGAGAGGGTTGCTAATTGTTGAGAAGATGGAGGTAGTTCCTGGGTTGTTGATTGAGCTTCAGGCTAGGGAGGTGGCACATCTTGCAGGTGAGGGGTCTGAAGACGAAGCGGAACAGAGAGGTCGAGATCTACAAGCGGGTCCCAGGGCTCAGCAGGAGGCCAATCGTCCCATCTAAGTGGGCCCACCACTTCCATAGAGTCGTATTGAATAATGTGCTGGGGCGATAGGAAGGTTGGCCGGGGACATAGAGGCTTCAAAGTTCATTGCGTCAAAGTGTGCATCTGAGTCTGACTGGTCCAAGGGAATGTTGAGGGGTTAATTAAAACATCTCCAATCTCGCTCGAAATCTGTGCCAGGAATGAGTCTCTACGGCCTTCTACTAGGATGTTCACGATCCCAATGCTCGACAGTAAGCATGTGTTCCGCATTGTTAAGCCAAGATACAAAAGTACATGGAGAGACAATTCCGGCAAAAAACTGTATTCGTAGATAAAGATATCGATGATCAAAAAGGGCCCAATCGCAGTCATCTAGCCTCATCGGCTGGCCAATGGGGCTTAAGGCTACACGCACCGCCTCTAGATTTTCC
The DNA here is from genome assembly GCA_030765085.1 of Allium cepa. Lineage (NCBI taxonomy): Eukaryota > Viridiplantae > Streptophyta > Magnoliopsida > Asparagales > Amaryllidaceae > Allium > Allium cepa. The sequence continues at coordinate 686,034,336 of CM060938.1, forward strand.
CGCAAAAGTTGGAGAAAGCCATGCACCCTAGCCCATGTTGTAGGTTCGAGGTTTGGTGCGGTCGGTGGCACAAAACCCATCCAGGGCTGGATGTGGACAGTGCCGGAATTGCCTGCTTTGGAAATTGTTCTGAGTTGCAGTGCCTTTTCTCGAACAATCATGGAGGGGCAGTAAACAAGGAAGCACTTGTCAAAGAGGATCCACATCGGCCATTCATGGAGTTGGAGGTGCGATGTTAGCGTGATGGAAAGGGTCTCAATGGTCCAGAAGCCATCAATAACGGTCGCGGTAAACTATTTTGAGGGATCTTCCATTGGGAAATGTTGAGAAGAGAAGGGTTTTGGTAGAGCGGTTTGAGGATATCATTGAGTATGGAGATGGGTTTGCATTGTGATGTTTTGTTCACCAGTAGGAATAGATATTGGGTCCCGCTTAAATTGAACGAAATGATTTTTTTAGGGAGTTGGCACTATGCGCATGGGTAACGAAGCATTTATATGGCTTTTTTATTAGGACAACACGATTGTGAATGACCATAGAACCTGCATAAAAAAGTTCTTTGCGTCCCTACAGTTTTTTGCCACATGGTTGCTGCCCGCACACCGAAGACAACGACTCTTGGCCTTCAAAAAATCAAGAGTTGCATGGGTTGATTTGAAAATGGGGAGGTAACGATGGCGCTTGATCACGGGGGGATTTTGGAGCAAGGGAGAATGGGGAGTGGAGGCCGTCACCTGAGCATATGCTTTAATCATAGTTGATCTATTGGTGGGGACGGTCTGAGGACGAACAGGCTGGTTGTGGGAATGACTTACTGGCTTGCGAGGGGCGGCAACAGTAGAAGGGGTATGAATAGGTTTGTCAGTAGGCCTAGCTCCACGGGGTGCCGCTGATTGTGGTGGGGTGGACGTGGATGAGGATAGGGCAGTTTCGGGGTAGAAAATGGTGGGGGAATGGGAAGGGAGGACGAGAAAGCCATGACTGAAGAAAGGAACTTTCGTTATGAGAAAAAAATCTTAAGTTAATATGGATATGTTTATGGTATCTATAAAATCAAAAGCACTTGAATATGAAACAAATCACAGGTTTCGAAACAACATTTCTTCATTATATTTCAAAACATATGTTCAATATTCATACAACATAATCTCAAATACGTTTCTAGGCACATATAAAATATACTTATTACAAAATACGACAAGAGCGGTATATGAAGATGCCCTCTTGGATGATTAGAGTCATATAATCATAACAAACTTAACACAAACACAATGCAAATACAATAAAGTATAGAACTGTAACTCCTAAATAGCTATGCGCTAACCTCCAGCTTGCCTCCGGTAGCCTTATTCGTCATTCTACTAAACCTGATAAAGACCTTAATCTCCCAGCCTACTCAAATCAATTTTGAGCACCCGGGAGTTTAAAGGGAAAACATAAACTTCGAGTCATACATAAAGCCTATTGTGAATATTACTATAAATCCTAGTTAATAATGTTAAGTGAGATCAGGGTGCTTAGCGGAACAGGTTTCCCTTTACTAGCATCCTTTTAAAGCATTTTTTTGCAAAACCTTTTCTGCAACCAAAAACTGGTTAAATATTGTAAAGCTTCATTATATAACATATATAAATATCATATCATAAATGAACTATCTGTTCAAACACATAAGTTTTGTTAGGCTGACTTTTAACCTTTGGCTAACTCGAGCCTACTAGACAATATAAACACAATCAAGCTAACATCTTTTAGACGCTCCTCTTCTAGACGATCTATCCTTGACTATCTATTAAATACTTCTCTTCTGGATGGTCTGCCCTTAACTTAATCATCTCCCAGGTCAGATGATCCTAATGGTTTTTTGGGCTCACCAATAACCTATCTATATACAAAAATACATTCCTATCTATGTGTAATCATAATTTTAGTCTTATCTTTGACAAAGCCCTACATATGGAATTTTGGACAACAATCAGATATGGTCAATAGCTAAAGTATAGGGCATGTCTCTATACCAGTTGTTAACAAGAAAATTTGTCAACATCCCCAATGATTTGATATGATGACCTTACATGGACAAAACTATTTAGATGAAATATATCTCACTTCTGAAAGTGTATCTTTGAATAAATTACTTTAATCAAATTAATCTAGGACAAAATGAGTTGTCATACCTTTCGACCTTATCGAAAGGTTAATGAAGCTACAACAACCATTAGACTAGGTTGAAAATATATTAGATTGTTGAACCTTTTGACCTTGTTGAAAGGTTTTAGGCATGACCTTCCTAACCTTCCATCTAAATTGGGATGGAAGGGATTAGTCCAACCTTTCGACCTTGTCAAAAGGTTGTTAACAGGGTCACCCAACCTTTTGAATTTGTCGAAAGATTGTTAATAGGATTACCCAACCTTTCGACTTTTTTGAAGTATATATAAGTTGCTAGACCTTTGTACTTTATTGAAAGGTATGACTAGGCTTATCCTACATTTCAATTAGGTTGAAGTAACCCTTTGTTGTTTAGCTTTCAGAAATAAGTAATTTGATTAATCTTATCCCCTCTTGGAATCGAAAGTAGTTACGGTTGAGGACTACCTCTTCCTTATCAACCATATTGAAAGGTAATGTATGAGACCTCTCGCTATTGCTATAAGGAGATGCATAACTAACCGCCAACCTAAAATGCTTCCGACCCCATTGATGTCCATTTTCTTCCTATGGAATCAATTCGAGGGTTTACTAATACTTAGAGAAGTAGATTCCCTATGAATTAAATCTATTGTGAGTAGTTATAAGATATATATACCTGGGATTTCATTCGAAAGAAAACTTTTCAACTAAGTGAAAGGTTTTCCTCCTTTCGAAGCAGTCCCAGTGTGTATCCTTAACCCCTTTACTTTTTCTATGTATGACCAATCTAGTTAATTCCAAGATCGTACACTTGGCATATGTAGCAAAACATCATTACTTTATATTAAATATGGATATTAACGATGACGTGCTTCAATAAGGAATATCTAAGTTGATCTTACGTATACAAAGAGCATAGATCAAGAGGGATTATGAGAAAAAAGTTGAAATCATGTTCAATTGATCATTAGAGCAGCTAATGATCCTAATGATTTTCCTCATTGCCCAAATCCATCATTTGTGAGCCATCTCCATTTATTTCATATCCAAAATGAGTTACAAGAAATTAAGCACTTTCCCTAATTCAATTTAGGGTTTTTTCTAAGTACAACTATCACTAAGAATGTAGTGAAAAGAAGATGAATTAAGTCCCCCCGAGTTCAGCCCCCAAAACTGGACCCTTTGGGTCTTATTTATAGATGCAAGCGGCCCACCTTTCGTCTTCATGCTTCTGACTGGGTCAGAAGGTCCCCCTTTTATATGTTGTCTCAAACCTTTCGGCTGCAATGAAAAGTTATGAACCTTTCGAGTGTGTCGAACGGTTATGAACCTCTTGTGCTTCTTATTCTACTTCTTTCACTTCCCCGTTTTCCACCTTGTCAAAGGATCTCCTCTTTGCATACTATGTGAATCTTTTGTCCTTATCAAAAGGTCTGCCTCCCTCATGCTGTTATGAACCCTTCGACCTCTTCGAAAGGTCTGCCTCATTATGGACCTTTCATTCTTTTCAGAAGGATTATTCTTCATCTGCCGTTATAAACCTTCCGCCTTTGTCGAAAGGTTTGCGACACTTATGCTTTCATTAACCTTTTGACTCCATCGAAAGGTCTTTCCTTCACATCTTTTGTGAACCTTTCGACCTTGTCGAAATGTTTGTCTATACTTGAATGTTGTCAAGAGTTGCTCTTATCTTCAATGTTGTCGAGACACTGCTTTCCATTCTTTAATTACTTATAAGTGTTGCTTTCTTATAGAACCTTTCGACGCTGTCGAAAGGGGTCCTGGAAGTGCATTAACCATTTTGAAAGGTTTACTAAGCTTTCGGTAAGGTTACTTTGGAGCAAACCCTTTGACTTTGAAAGATTTGGCATGTAGTTGTAAGGAACGCTATTGATAGCTTTTGGAAGGGGCTTTGAAGTCATTACTACTTTATCATCCAGGTCGAAAGGTTGACTGTAGCGGAAGGCACCGTTTGTTTTCATCTAAGTCGATGGCTTTACACTGTATGAACAATTGGACTTTTCGAACATCAATTTTTAAGTCGTCCATGATAACTTGGTTCGTCTCTTCATCAAAACTCCAACTTGATTATTCTCCTTTCATACTTTTGCCTTTGAGGAGATTTTATAGATAACATTTTGTCCCACTCCTCCGTATGAAAGAAGCTTTTCTTCTTAAGGACAATGTTTTTCATAGCTCCCCTACCCTTCATAATTTTTACTTTCTTTTAATGTTTACATTAGGAAGCCAGTTTGGGATTTTTGGTTGCTTGCAATAGACTCAATTACATCATCCCCGAAGTCTAACCCAGATTAGGGCATTAACTTGTGAAGTTTATAGATTGATAATGTGATATCCAGAATCTAAATAGCAACAATCCCAGAATAATTTTACATATGGCATTTCTATGTCTAGATTTAGTTTTTTATGGTCAAATAGACAAGAATTAGTAGTATGATTCCCATATTAAACTTTGAGTCCAGATCAGGACATATTTGAGTAAATTCCTTTTGTAGAAAGAATCCTCAGCCAAGATTAGGAAACATGTTTGTGTAAGCAGATAGTTGTTAGCATAGAAAACACTTGCTCGTATTCAGGCATATTTTGAGTAACTAGAAACCCATGGCGATTTTCTTCATAATGGATGTTTCGTACCTATATTAGGGTATTGATTTGAAATTTGATAATAATTCCGAAACATAAGTTTGAGTACTAAGAATTTTAGTTACCAGTAATATTACTTAATTCTGGTTTATTAAAAATGGCGATCGATTGACATTTCAAAACCCATATTTGGGTATTAGACATTGAAATTCATATATGACAATTCTGAAACTCATATTTAAGCATTTGAAATGGATAGTAATCCAAAGATATTATACCTAGATTAGGGTTTAAATAAACAACAGCCTTGATATCCAGATTAAGTTATAATAAACTAATAATTGATAATGATCTAAAACCCAGATTTGGGTATTTAGATAACGAGATTTTTATATGAAAGATCTGAGACCCTTATTCGGGTATTGATAGTCGATGCGTAGAAATAAAGCCCTAAAACCTAAATTCGGGTATTAGTTATTGAGATTCAAATATGGGAATTCCATAGCTCAGATTCGAGCATTAGTAGACGATGTTTAAGAAGTCCCGAAACCTAGATTCGAGCTTTAATAGATGATGTTAAGATAGTCCCGAAACCCATATTTGGGTATTAGTAAGTGGAATTATGTTCTCCTGTTCTACTTCCATCTTCTTTGACATATATGAACCCTCCAGATTTTGAATATATATAAGAGTAATTTAATTAGCTGCCTCTTGAGTTAGGACATCTCAGTCTATGATTGAATATGCTTGAGCTTGAACATCTTAGTTCAGTATAGATCGAGCCTCATTTGGGCTTGGAAATCTTAGTCCTTTTTTGATTGGGCCTCTTCTTGGCCCTGGATATCTTAGTTCATTATTGAATGAGCCTCACTTGGGCTTGGACATCTTAGTCGTTTTTTGATTGGGCCTCTTCTTGGGCCTGGACATCTTAGTCCATTTTCCAGTGCTCTTGGTTAGATCATCTTAGAGGCTAGAATCAAGGACTTACCCAACCTCCCTCCACGGGGCACCCTACCCTGGACCTTTTATTGCGCTAATATGCGCTTTTTCGTTGCTCTACCCTGGCAATTTTAGGCATGGATAGAGGCTTAATGTATCCTCCCTCCAGAAGGTGCCTTAAACTGGCCATTTTGCGGCGAGGTTAAGGGCTTGTTCAGTGCTCTACCCTGGACATCTAAGGCACAGATATAGGCTTACTACTTCCTCCCTCCAGGAGATGCTCTGCCTTTGCCATCTCCACGCGGACATAGGCTTTTCTACCATCTTAGGTAGTATCCCAATTTAAGGAGCATTTCACTCCCAACCTTATATATTTTCTTTTTTAAAAGAAGCTCCTTATTAATCCATCTTTGGAAAATACGGCTTTAAATGTCTGGCATTCCATGTCCTAGGCACCATATTGTCGTTTGGGAGACATAGTTTGTAAGCTCCTGGTGATTAATGGCTCCTCCTAGTTTGGTCCCAGGGTTTCATCTTGTAGTATTCTTAGTATTAGACATTACTCTTCGGAGTGCCAAATCAACCTCTTGAAATGACTGAACTCTTACTCTTTTGTTGTAATATTTCGAGATTCTCCTTTGGTATTCGGCGGCTCTTACCACTGCTTCATCTCTTAGTTCATGTATCGAATCTAGTGATTCTTTCTTCAATTCTTGATTCTTGTCAAATGCATAGGCAATCCTACGTGTGAAGGTACTTCAATCTTAATTAGTAACATTGCTTCACAGCCATATGTCAAAGAATGCAGGATGTGCCCCGTTGCTATCTTTGTAGATGTTCGGTAGGCCCATAACACTAATGGTTCTACCCAATTTCCTTTTGCTTTATTCAGTCTCTTCTTAGAATGGTTTTTATGGTCTTATTTGCAGCTTTAACAGTTCCATTAGCTTTTGGATGTGAGGCAGATGAAAAACTTTCGATAATCCCATTTTTGTGGTAGAATCGAGAGAATTCTTCGCATTCAAACCGTGTCCCATTGTCAGAGATTACCTTTTAGCGAATTCAAAACCTGGTTATGATATTCTTAAAGGAAAATCTCAATATTTTTCCTAAAATTATTTTTGGAAGTGGTTCGGCTTTAACCCACTTGGTAAAATAGTCAATTACCACTACGACATATTTAGCTCCTCCTTTTGGAATTGGCAATGGGCCGATCCAATCTATTCCCCAAACATAAATGGGCCAGGGGCTTGTGATTGGAGTTAATTGATTGGAGGCAACCTGGGTATTTTTGAAAGTTTTTGGCATTTCTCACATCTTTCCACATAGTCTATAGCTTGGCTTACCATGTGTGTCTAATAAAATCCTTGCCTCATTACTTTCTTTTCAAGCTTTGTTCCATTTGAATGATCGCCACACAACCCTTCCTGTGCTTCTGCCATTAATCTTATCCCATCATTTACATTCACACATCGAAGATAAGGTAGAGCTTATCCCTTCTTATAAAGAATTTATTCTATAGTAATAAATATTGGAGCCTGTCTCCTAATTTTTCTTGCTTCTCCTTTAACGGATGGTAATGTTCCCTTAATTAAATACTCAACAATTGGTGCCATCCATGTTCCATCATATGCACGTTTTGGACTGGGTTGATCCATTATATCTTTTGTTAGTTCTTGACTATTTTCTACTTCATCTCCCCTTTAAGGTTTAGCCTAAGCTATAGTCATCACAAGTAACTCTTTTCCTTGATCGGATGTTTCTTTTTCAATGCTCAGCTTTTCTTGATATCCAGTGGGAACAATTCATGTTTCTGAGGCTTTCCGTGAGCTGGCCAATTTTGCTAAAGAGTCTACCTATGCATTCTCTACCCTTGGAACTTGACTTACTAAAAAATCCTCAAAAAAGGCAAGCATTTGCAATACTTGATTCACATATAAAGATAGCTTGGGGTTCTTTGTTTGGTATATCTGTTTCACTTGATTGACCATCAGCTATGAGTCACTAAAAATTTGTATTCGGGGAATTTTTTATTCTAATGTCATAATTAGTCCTACCACCATTGACTCATATTTTTCTACATTGTTGGTTGTAGGAAATGCCAATTTCATGGCATAATGCAATCAATGTCCGTCTTGGATTATAATTACATATCCAACTCCGGCACCTTGCTCATTAGATGCCTCATCCACAAATAGTTGCCATATGAGCCTCTGATCTTTCTCCTTTTTCGACTGCTCCTTTATAAAGCTGGTGTTCATCAGGTGTAATTATGGTATATCCTTTCTCACTTTAATTCATCTATATTCTCATTGAATTCAATTCCTTATGTACTGGTAATGTAACTCCTGATCCTTTGGTGTCCTCTAACTAGCTTTTGGCGAATGATGTTTGCCTTTCATCTTAATGAATTCCCTATTCTCTAAGAGTGACATGTTTCTAATTGTTCGTATTTGCAGATTATACAGTTTCTTACTCAATGCATGTACAAAAACTTTTATAAACTCAACCTTCTTCAACGCCAGAAATTCAATCCTTTTTAACTTCTTCCTGCATAACAAATACCACTCAACAAAGCATTTATAAATTAGGTGCACTTCTTGTTACAAATATCATTCCTGGAATTCAACTAAACTAGAATTATGAAACATTAACATATATACAACTGTGCATTATATCAACATTCAAAAAAAATTATATTCAAAAAAAACTTGTCATTTTAGAATTAAGCATCATGGTCACTTAGCAAAACGGTAGAACAACTTCCCGATTACTGTTCATTTGGGAATGGCGATACGTTTGGGGCTAAAATGACAACATTGGTGATGATGGGTTCAACCCATATAGGTTGATAGAGTGAACACATCAATAGTGTGAAGTTTTCCCCAAAACTGTCCCAGATGGCAAAGTCCATCCAGAATGTGGCAGTAGTCAGGTCATAATACATGGACCATGTGGCCATAAGGTGGTGATTGATGTGATCAGGCTGCTGATGAACTGTATTGCTGGATTGTGCACTCTGCACTTCTCCTACCTTCTAGGGTTGATAGCAGCTCCAACGCGTAACAGCAGCATTAGTGCTGCGCCTCCACGAGGATGAAGTTGGGCCGAATTTGATGAATATTACATGCGACCATTAGTGTTCTTCTCATAGGGGAGACGAATGGTTTTTTTATAAAGAAGGGAAGGACAATAAGATTTAGAATATTTAGGTTTTGTGTCATCTAAAAATGTGATGATGTTGTTTTATCATTTTGCAGGATTACTATGTTCGATTGATTTTGAAATAAATATTGAATAAAACTTATTTGGTGAATTTTGACATAAGACCATCCTCCAATAGGAACTGTTTCGAAAGCATGAATCATCTAGACACCCCCAATTCGTTTGCCACCTTTACTTTTCCTTCGACTAAGTCGAAGGCATCAATCTCCAGCCATACGAAACCTACATTATCATAAAGCAAGCGCTCATCACATGACTGGAATGCGCTTTCAACTAGGGTGAAAATTTGGTCTATCATATGTTCACAACCCCTCAGTCATGGTGGATAAGTTCTACTTTTACCTACAATGATACTAAAGCTTCATATTAAGATATGATCAATTCCAAATTCAAGTAAAATAAAAAATTGCAAGAAAAGAAAAAGCGTCGAAAGTAAGTATTTGTTATGTTGAAAGAAGGAGTAATATTCTCTTCAAGATTGGTAGAATGTATAGCCTCTTCATCGAGCCTACTTAACTTTTCTTTTTTACCAACAACAACACAAAATTCATTTATAAGGAAAAAATAAGATTGGAGATTCGAGCCTTCCTTCTAGTGCCAAAAATATTAACAAGAAAACTTGTCAACATCCCCAATGCTTTGATAAGATGACCTTACTTGAAAAAAAAACTATATGGATGAGATAAATCTCACCTTTGAAAAGTGTATTTTTGAATAAATTGCTTTAACCAAATTAATATGGGAGAAAAGAATGATGAGTTTTCATGCCTTTTTGCCTTACCGAAAGGTTAATGAAGCTACAATAACCCTTCGAATCGGTTGAAAATATATTAGATGATTAAACCTTTCGACCTTGTCGAAAGATTATAGGCATGACCTTCCCAACCTTCCGTCTAAATTGAGATGGAAGGGAGTAGTCCAGCCTTTCGACCTTATCGAAAGGTTTTAAACAGGATCATCCAACCTTTCGACTTTGTTAATAGGATTACCTAACATTTCGACTAGGTTGAAGTAAATATAAGTGCTAGACCTTTTTACTTTGTCGAAACGTATGACAAGGCTTATCCTACCTTTAGATTAGGTTGAGGTAACCCTTAGTTATTTAGCTTTCAGAAATAAGCAATTTGATAAATCACATCTCCTCCTGGAATCGAAAGTAGTTATGGTTGAGGTCTACCTTTTCCTTCTCAACTATGTCGAAAGGTATTGTATGAAACCTCTCGACATTGTTATAAGGAGACGCATAACTAACCGCCAACCTGAACTTCTTTCGACCACATTGGTGTCCATTTTCTTCCTATGGAATCAATTCGAAGAGTTTACTAATACTTAATGAAGTAGACTTCCTTTGAATTAAATCTATCGTGAGTGGTTATAAGATATATATACTCGAGATTTCAACAGAAAGTAAACCATTCGACTAAGTCAAAAGGTTTTTCTCCTTTTGAAGAGTATCAGTTTATATCTTTAACCCCCTTACTTTTCCCATGTAAGACCAATCTGGTTATTCCCATAATAATACACTTAGCATATGTAGCACGACATCATCACTTTATATTAAATATGGATATTAACGATGATGTGCTTCAACAAGGAATATCTAAGTCGATCTTATGTATACATAGAGCATAGATCAAGAGAGATCATGAGAAAATGGTTGAAATCATGTGCAATTGATCATTAGACAAGCTAATGATCTTAATGGTTTTCCTCATTGCCAAAATCTATCATGAATGAGCTATCTCCTTTTATTTCATATCTAAAATGAGTTACAATAAATCGAGCTCTTTCTCCAGTTCAATTTAGGGTTTTTCTTAGTATAATTATCACAAAAAAGTAGAGAAAAGAAGATGAATTCAGTCCCCTCGTTTCGGCACCCAAAACTGGACCCCTTGGGTCTTATTTATAGATGTAGGCAGCCCACCTTTCGTCATCATGCTTCCGAAAGACTCAAAAGTTCCCCCTTTTATATGTTGCCCAAAATTCTCTACTGCTAGATTGAACCGGATGAGCATTCTGGATCAGTGCAGGAAGATCAAGAGGCGGGAAAATTTTGTTGTTGTCGACAAAGATGACTTGGAAAGTCAAGAGCATCCCTTCGAATGGGGGGAGAGCCAAATGTTACACCAAAAGATTGACCTTTCGTCTAGGATGAGAGGTCTCTCAACAAAGTTTAAAGAAAAGGAGTTCAGTTCAAACCTTTCGAAAGGGTTGAAGGGATGTAGTCAACAATGTATAGCAGTCCCAGACCTTTCGAAGGAGTCAAAAGGTTTCATTCCTTAGCATCCAAAATGTTGTTAACTTTCGAAGAGGATGAAGAAGTCAAAGCAAGTGCGAGAAAATACTTAATGACCTTTTTGAAAGCATAATAAGCCTTTCGAATGGTTGAAGCACATCTGGAGTACCTTCCGACAATGTCAAAAGGTTTGTGAAGAAGACATCACTCACAAGTTAGTGAAGAAAGAAAGACAACCTTTCAAAGACATCGAAGGAAAACACAGCCCTCGACAACAATCAAGCGAAGAGCAACCATCCAACAAGATCGAAGGGTTTAGAATAAGTAAGGGTAAAGCAGCCTTCGGATTAGGTCGAAAGGTTCATCGCAGCATGATGTAGGAAACCTTTCGACCAAGACAAATTGTACGTGAAGGTGTAAAGAAAAGCAAGCCTTCCGACAAAGTCGAAAGGTCCATGGCAGCAGATGAAAGTCAAACTTCACGGCAAAGTCAAAAGGTTCGCAGTCGCATATAAAAGGAGAACCTTTCTACCCAGTAGAAAGCATGGGACTAAAAGGTTGGCCATGCATGTCAATAAATAAGACCCAAGGTGTCTTGTTTAGGGGATCCGAATTTTCTCTCAGTCTAACTTTGTAACTTCTTAAGAAAATAATTACAACCCTAATTGAGTGTGATTTAGGGAATATTTAATAAAGTGAAGCTTTTTCTTGAATAGAAAGGGAAGTATTTAGCGTTACTAATTACTTTACTATTTGCATAAATCTTTGTTGGGTTAACTCATATTTGCAGGTTCAACCTCATCAAAAGATCTCATCGACAAGGCCGACAACACTCCTGAACAATTATTAAATATAACCTTTCGTAGTCTTAATCCCTCCAACCCAAACCTTTCAACAAGGTCGACAACCTATGTGGGTTAACATCCATTGAAACCTTTCGAAACAGTTGACTTTGCCGCCTTAACCTTTCGACGAGGTGGGAATCTACTCAATATAAGTGATCAAACCTTTCATTATGTTTGCAAGCCACTACTTACCACCCAAATCCAAATAAGGTTATCTCCCTAGCTTTTCGATAAGTTTAAAATATACTTCTTGAGGACTCAATTCAGGAAAACCTAATCTAATGAAGAGAAAAGCCTTTGTGGAAGTCTTCAAACAAGCTCAACAAAGCTTGAAAGTACCATAACCCAATATTATACCTTTCGACGACGCTAAGAGGTCTGATTTGAAAGAATTTACCGATCAGGATACAAATGCAACCTTCAAAGATATCACATCTTCTATTCAAGCCAAACCAATTACACTATTTGAAATAACTTTGGGGCGTTGACCATAAATTTGGTTTACATTTTTGGCGCTAGAAGGAGGGCCTGAACCACCGACCTTTGATTTCTCCACCTACTCTTCTACTTGGATAAATTTCTTAAAGCTTATCAACCCCTCTTTTTGAACAAGGAAGGATCTATTTTGGATAAAAGACTAACAATTCTTCTAACCGCATTTATAGGATAAGGAATAGATTCAATGTTCGAAACAAGAGAAAGTTTTGCAAAGGAAAATTGATTTAAGGGTCCACGGAACCATTGGAAGTAAGGTCTAATTATCAAGCGGATAATAACTCGCACTTACTTGAAGAGCAAACCCTCTGGCTTCAAGCTCTACAAGTCATTAAGAAGAAAGGACAAGTTATGCCCTATGACCCTTTAAAATGGATTATCAACCCCTCCATTTGGGATCAACCACGATCTTTGCTCTCAAACAGGAGAATGCAAGGAAAGAAGACCTAATTCTACAAATGAGAAGGACCATTCAGTCATATTTCCATTGAACTACCTTTGAAAATGAAATGATAAAGGATTATGATAGTTTTGCATATAAATGGAGTAAGATTATAAATGAGGCACATAATTCAAGGGAAAACTATGAACATATAGAAAAATCCACAACCAAAGAATTGAGGGTAGTAAAAGAAGTACCAAATGGAAGTATAAATATCCAAGAAATTTATGACCGAAACCCTAAGATTGAAAGAAAGGCCGTTGAAAGAGGATCAGTGAACAATGAAAAGGAAACCTAATTTTTAAGAAGAAGTACTTATACCAAGTCACAAAAGAATTAGACACCAGTCAAAGATGGCTCAAAATTCAAGACTTCTTAGAGAATACAATCTTACTACCTCGATTGAGGAAATATATATCTAAACCAAAGAAGAACTGAACTATTGGCCTTCTCTAAAAAAGAAGCTAGAATTTGAAAGGAAACTTGAGGGATTATATTGCAACTTTCATCTAATGAATAGACATGATACAAATCAGTGCAAGGTGCTTGAAAAGATAGTCCTACACTTCCTAAGACAAGGAAAACTTAAACAGTTTGTAAAGGGTTGAACAAATCATGCAAAAAATGTCATTTCTCAAAATAAGAGAAATCTACATGGTCGGGAGTAAAATTCTCCTTAAACTTGGACTACTTAAAATGATATACTACCAATAATAGTAGAAAGCCCTTGGTCGTGCAAAGATGGCCAGGTCAAGGCACCTCCTGGAGTGAGAGCGTAAGCATTTAGCCACGCCAAAGTCAGAAATGGCCAGGTTAAAGCAGTATAAGCCCTTATCCGCATCATGCTACAGCCAGGATAAGGCCCATCCTGAAGGGAGGACGGGTAATCCCTTGGTTCCACCACGCTGTGGCCTGGCCAAGGTATCGACAAGCCCATAGCCGCCTCACGCTATGGCTAGGTTAAAGTGCTTCGTGGAGGGAGGTCGGGTAAGTCCTTGGGTCCTGCTTGAGAATAAGCTAGCCGAGCGCAATGGAAACCCGACTGAAATGTTTGGCGAACTAAGAAAAGCCACTGTCTGAAATGGGCAACTAGCAAAAATCGGCACTGCCTCAAATGGCAACTGCTTAAATAAGCATAAAAATTGAGGGAAAGAGGCCCTGCCTGAAATAGGCCAAAATAAATGAGTAAAGAAACTCGGGCCTGAGAAAGGAAAAGCATGCAAATTATCGTTAAAACCTGAAGTTGGCGCATTCATGAAGAAAATCAGAAAGAATTCATTGACTTCATCTGCTAGATTGGTATCCTGGTCTTCTATTAATTATTACCAGAAATGGTATTCTAGTCTTCTATTACTTATTACCAGAAATAGTATTCTATCGTTTATTAATTATTGGCTGTAATGGTATTCTGGTCTTCTATTACTTATTAGCTATAATGGTATTTTGGTTTGCTATTACTCATTGCCAAATCGATTCTCTGGTTTTCTATTACTTATGGACGAAAAGGATTTTCTAGTTTTCTGTTATTAATACCAGATTAACAGAAATGGATTTATAACCTTTTATCACACATTACCAGAAAGGATATTCTAGGCTTCAAGATTTTCACATATATGAACTTCAAAATCTAAATACCCAAATCTAGGTTTCGTGATGCTCATTTCATAATTTCTCTATTAAAACTCGAACATGAGTTTCGGCCTTCTATATAAAATCTTGTCATCTGAACACCCGAATCTGGGTTTTGAGTCAATATCGATCTCTAATATATTGTATCTGAATCTGGATATGAAGACTATTTTTTAATTAAGTCCTTATCTAGGGACATGATTTTTGGACTTTTGAATCTGGGCCAAATGATGTAATTAAAGAGAATATTGTTAAGACTCCCCGAAGGGGGAATTCGGGTTCTAACTATGTCAAAATAATGGGTGAGAAAGTTACTACTTCAAAAATTCAGACATGGCTCCTGAATCAGGTTCTTCATTTAATGAAAGTTGTAATTCTAACATTCATTACTTTACGATAAGGGAGGATTTACTCTAGCAAGTCTTTTGCATTTCGAACAAGTGGAAAGAGTTAAATCCATGATCATTTATCATCATGGTTAAAGATGAGATCTTAACGTTTTGAATAAATTACATTTCATATGGTTGGCAAGATGAGTTACTAATTTAAGAAAATGATATACATAAACAAATTTATCAATTTAAAAGCTAACAATTAGAAGCATGGTTTGCTACACGTTCCGTAGGGAAGTCGGAATGGAAAGATATAGCAAAGAGTTTAGCAAGCACAAAAGTCGTCAAATGAGCAATTCAAAAGTATATAAGAGGTTATATCATAGAAAAGGATAATAAATCTGGCGATGTTTACAAATTTCCTATAATTTATGTAAGTTATGTAGTCATTCGCAAACGTCAAAGTTATGTACTAGACATATTTACATAGCCTAAATACATAAATGTAACACCCTGCATTTTTAGATAATTAAATAATCAAAATACTTATAAACAGTGAAAATGAGCGTTTTGAATTTTTAAAATATGGCCTCGAAACTTATACCATTGTGCTTGTAGCGATTTTTGATAATTTACGTATATAATATCCCTCGAACATACTTCGTATGAAAACTTTATTTATATTCGAAGTTCCGTACCGAAAAATAACTATACGCGTAAATGTGCGTACATATATTTGTTTATAAATATATGCACGTATAAATTCCATAAATAATGCATGTTTGGATTTGAAATAGACGCGCGTCATAAAGGAAATTAATTGACATCGGCAATTAGAGGTGATTAACATCAGTAAGCAATGTTAATCAAATCAGCAGTTCAAGGAAATTAATTTACATTAATTAACAACGTCTGAATTTCAAAATAAACTAGTTTTATAAGGGGAATTAAATTTTCAATTGATGGAAATTAATTAGAATGAATAGGCAACAGTTAAAAGTTAACTTTTAAAAATAGAGGAAATAAATTAATACGTACAAAACAAAAAGGCTAGACACGTCAAAACATACGCGTTTTTTAAACGGCTAGATTTCAATCGCTTTAAAAAACGGACGACGTTGCTTTGGATTTCTACAAAAAAATGTGCAAGGCTAGCCCTCAAACCCATATATTTTTGAATGGGCACGGAAGCTCTATCACTTTTCTTTTTCCTCTAATTCTTCAGAAATCAAATATATTAGATTTAGGTTTTCTGATTTACAATTTGGAGGTAGAAACTGTAGTTCTAGAGAAGAGATGTCCAAATTAAGCCGTTCGTATGAGGTGAGTTTTCAAATCTTGTTTTCTAGTTTATCGATTTATTTTTCTTCAATTAGAACCAGATTTATAAATCCATAAAAATTTAGGTCCGTGGATCCAAATAGGGTTGCAAAGTGGAAGGCTATGGACAATAGAATTGGACTAATTATCAGATCTGGAATTTAGAGTGTTTTCTTTTCAGGTGAATGGATTTAATTTATATACCTTTTATTTTGATGATATATATTATCGTTAGGTTTCCGTTAAATATTTTAATTCAGCATTTGAACTAATTTTAGTAATTAGTTCTACTAGTTAGTTATGTTGAAACTGCAAATTTTATAGGAGAAGTGTACTTATATTTGTAACAACCCAAAATTTGAGCTATAATAATTAATTAACGAATTAATTAAATAATAAAATAAGTTTGTAAAATTGTCAGAATTGGGCTACGGGAGTTGCAGCGTTGTGTCTATGGCTATTTTCTGATCAATTTCCATATATAACTTGTCAAAATCTGAGTCAGTATGGAGAAGATATTAGAGAAATAAGAAATCGAAAATAAAACAAAAAAATAATATAGGCATGGGTCGACCCATGCCACAAGCCAGGTCGACCCAGGCTTGTGTAAGGTCGAACTAGGGGTTGACCCCCATAGTATCTAGGTCGATCCTTGTCAATCGGCTAGTTTTCTATCGGTTTAGAAAATAGTCGAAAATCTTTGAAATAAATTTAACTGCAAGCGCACGGCGTATAATAGTTAGTACATGGCGAGTATGGGTCGATCCATATGGAACTGTTAGAGTTTAAAAATCTATTCAATCAAATTAGACGAAATGGAGGAGAAATTGTTAACTAGAAACAAAATGAAGCTAAAACTAGAATTAAAATGTGATCTAAAAACTATTAGACTAGAAAACAATTAAGAGGCAAATCCACTCTCATATTTTTATAAATCAACAAACAAACAATTTATGATCTCTAACTTCGATATTAAGTGAAATAATCATTGCATTTATCATAAGTATAGTTTGTCTATGTTATAATTAACATAACTCAAACCATCAAACAATAATACAATAACTATACCACTTATAATTCTCATGAAAATGAAACCAAAGCTAAAGCTATTTTAAGTATGATCTATTTACTATTGTAACTAGTAATATAAGTCATCAAATTTCATTTTTACTTTCATTTCAAAATCAATACCCGATTAGCAAACGATGATGCAAATTGTTTTATGTTGAATAAGAATAGCTCATTTGCCAAAGCAACATAAGCTATCAAACCCACTTGTATAAACTTGCATCAAAATTCACTCTCATGAAGCACAAACCAAAAGAGATCATAAATCATAAAAAATGTTGAAATTACATAAAGTTAGAGAGCTTCATCACCTCTAAGGGGTTAGCTACTCATTTGTGTTATCAAATCAACACTTGTAAATTTCAACATTAGAAAGCAAAGAAATAAACACTAAGCAAAGAAAGAAAGAGGGATTAACTACTAACTATTTGCTCTTTTAATTTCCTAACTAATGTGAAAGAGTAGAAGATATGTTCATGTACATAAGAGGGCTATTTAAACATGCATAAAAACCTAATTCTATTTTTAGGGGGCTTCCTAAAATGCCCTTTAGGAAGTGTGGCCACCGAGTAACCATTAGCCACTAATTAATCCATCATTTAACGTACATGAAGCTTTAACCTCCACTTAATTGACCATTAGCTCCTAATTGTACATTTAGGTAAGTGGGTGGGGTCCTCTATGATCTTGAAATTGAATTATTTCCTTTTCATTCCTTTGTATTTTCTTATGCATGCATATATCATCATGAATCCCTCTTCTATATGCATCAAAATATCCTATAAAAATCATAAAAATTGTCCAAGTAAAAATTCTCAAATTGACACATGCACAAAATGACAATTTTGCCCCTGAATGAAGATGAAAATACGATGGCTTGATAATAATTGTATTTTTGTTTTAAACGTGTTAAGATGCCCAAATATGATGTTTATTTAAATAAAAAGAGATAAAATATGGATGTAAATATATGCACATTTACATGCATATCAAATACCCCCACGCTTATCTTTTTATTCATCCTCGAATGAAGGAAAGCTAAGATATATCCTTTTTCGTAGGGAGCATGATTGCGTTGAGCGTATGCAATAAGCAGTTAAACCTTAGGGTATCCCCAGTAGGACGAGTGTTGTCTCGTAAGGGTTTTCAGTGGATACTACCCACCAAATCCAAATGCAAAGTGAAAATATTTACGAAGTGTAAGATTTAACTACAATGGGATGAACGCAAGCTTTCGTAAAATATTTACAAATGAAAGATTTACTTTTAAATAGACACAAATAAGTTAAATATAAGTTTTGGTCATTATCTTCAAAATTTTAGTCATTTACTCGTCAAAATTTCTAACAAAAAATCAAGTTATCATAGCAAATAAACAATAGTTTAACTCGTTGTTTCGGTAGATAACAAAGTGTAACTATGAAATAAATCCTTAGTTGATTATCAAAATTTATCAAAGTGGTATTTTCATTTCTTTCCAATAACAAGTCAATCAAACAAGTTAATATGGTGCGCGCATTTCAATTGCTTATTCTCTCTTATTTGAAAATTTTGTTGATATTAACAATATTTACATATGCCTAACTCAGGTAAACTAAGGCCGGATATATTACCCGTGCACTGCCTTGTGGATTGATGTGAGGGGAATATAGAGCGTGGCGAGTGAACACGCAAGTGTGAACACTTATCGACTGTAGGCATTGTTAAAAAGAATTTTTTTTATATACATACACCTAACTCCGATAAACTGAGGCCAGATATACCGATCGTGCACTGCCTTTCGGGCTTACGTGAGAATGGTACAGAGCATGGCGAGTGAACACATGAGTGTGAACACATGACTCTAGGTGTTAAAAATATATACATATATACAATTTATTTTTTACTTATATATTTTTTTTCTTGGATTTTTTTTCTATTTTTTTAGAAAGAGAGAGTTTTGAAAAATCATCTTAGCATCATTTAACTTAGAAGATAAAAATGTTATATCCTTTACTTTAAATTTACCACTTTTTAAACAATAATTTTCAATTAGAACATACTTCATAATTAACACATATGAACCTTCCTATATACTAGTTAAACCATTGTTAATTATAGTCAAACTTCATTTTTATTTTTGTTAAGACAAATAAATTTTCAAAAATTTCAATTTATTGACCAAAACTTATACTTATCCCACAGCGTTTCTTCAAAATTAAATCAAAATGCTAAAAAGAATTTTTCTTTGAGCTTTAGAAATTTTGAGATTTTTAAGTTAAAAGAAAATGAAAATTCAAAAATGCCATGAAACTAAAAAATTGAAAATGAAAATAAGACTCCTTCCCACACATAATTTTGACCGTGTCTCCACAGTTAATACATGATATAATGAGTGTAACGAGGCAAAATATGTACATATTTACAAGAGAGGGTTAACATTCTTACTAGACGTAGCTTGGCTCATGAAGGATCATGAGCTCTTTCTCTTGGTTATTTAGAAATTGCAGGAAAGGTTTCAAACGATGACCATTGACATTGAAAATCAATCCATTCCTGGGGTTTTCTATTTCTATGGCACCATGTGGAAAAACAGTTCGTGCCACAAATGATCTAGTCCATCTTGATTTAAGTTTCCCATGGAATAAATGAAGTCTTGAGTCATATAAAATAACTTTCTAGTTAGGCGAAAACGTTTTCCCTAGGATCGAATTGTCATGAAAAACTTTAATTCTTTATTTGTAAATTTTCTCGTTTACATATGCGTCATTCCTAAGTTCTTCTAGTTCGTTGAGTTGTATTTTTCGGTTTTCGCCAGCTTTCCCAAAATCAAAGTTTAAGTTCTTTATTGCCCACAACGCTTTGTGCTCGATTTCAACGGGTAAATGGCAAGCTTTACCGTAAACTAAATGAAATGGGGACATCCCAAGGCTAGTTTTGAAAGCAGTGCAGTAAGCCTAGAGCGTGCCGGTCAATTTCTGAGACCAATCTTTTCAATTTTTGTTAACAGTTTTTCCCAATATCTGTTTTATTTGTCGATTTGAAACTTCAACTTGGCCACAAGTATGAGGATGATAGAGAATGGATAACTTGTGGGTTATTGAGTATTTTTTCGTTAAAGTTTCAAAAGAATGATTACAAAAGTGGGTTCCATTATCGCTGATTATTGTATGAGGTGTGTTGAACCTCGAAAAGATGTTTTCTTTAAGAAATTTCACCACAATTTAATGGTCATTGGTTTTGCAAGGAATGACTTCAACCCATTTTGAGACATAATTGGCAGCTAGAAGGATATAAAAGTTTTCAAAAGAAATGGGAAAAGGTCCCATAAAGTCGATACCCCAAACATCAAAGATTTCGATCGTAAGAATGGGGTTTAAAGGCATCATATCTTGTCGAGAAATTCGTCCAAGCATTTTCTATCGATCGCAAGTTTTGCAAAATTAAAATGAGTCTTTGAAAAGAGAAGGCTAATGGAAACCACACCGAAGCACTTTTTCGTAGTTTTTCGAAGACCGAAATGTCCACCGCATGCTTGATCGTGGCAAAACTAAAGAACATTACAAATCTCAATATCCGGAATGCAACATCGGATGATTTGGTCGGGACAATATTTAAATACTTTTTTGGGCACTTGAGTGTTACTTTTGGGTGCACAACTCCTTAAGAAATTTCGCATATGTGGGGACTTGCTGAACGATGTCAAGAAGAAGAATGTTAACTTTAACTTGTTTAAAAATTTCCATACATTTTTCCATATGGTCCGAGTGTTTCTTTGGTCGAAGACGATGTGGAAATGGAACACGATACTCAGTAGGCGGGTCAAGAAGAATTTTTATTGGCATTCGGTTCAACATTTAGCTCCACATTCTGTTCCGATTCGTTTAAAGCGTCGAAAGAGGTTTCCGGTAAATCGTTTGGGTTAATATCTTGATTATCTATTTATTTACCGAAACACAAAGTTGTGATAGCATTCAATTGGGTGAGATTGATATCTTGAACAACATGGGTTAGATTTGAGTTTGCATTTTGATTTCTGGAATTTGGAACGGGCTGGCTTGGGAATGTTGCTCATTCGCGTTCACTTACAAACGTAGCTAATTGGTTCATTTGCATTTCGAGTTTTGCAATTGATTGGTTTGCATTTTTCATATATGAAGTCAATAAATTTTGCAAATTGTTGTTTTATTAAAGGCTTTGAGTAGTTTCTTTAGCCAACGTTTCAAGAGTTTTCTCATGTGAACTTAAACGTCTATCGTCTTAAGGAGGATGAGCAAAATTTGGTTAAAATTTGATTGTTGCGGTTGATTACGAGACGGACCCGCAAAGCATGGTTGAAAATTGTTGGGTTGAAAGGGAGGATTCAAAGCATTATTCGAGAATGCTGAAAAATTGGGACTTTTCATATTTGTGTTGGGGTTGTTTTAGTTCCATGCAAAATTCAGATGATTTCTCCAACCAAGGTTGTACGTTGGAGAAAATGGGTCGTTTTTGGCTTTGCAGAAAGCATTGATTTGTTCGACAGAATTGGGACACTAATAGACTATATGGTTAGGATCGTTGCATTTTTAACACATTGGTTGGGAAGCTTGGTTCATTTGATTCGATGAGAAAACGTTATCAAATTTTTTAATCATTGTGCTGATCTTAGCTTCCAAAGCAAAAGAAGATCCTATCGAGTGTGCACTCGAGCGTGAGTAAGTTGATTTTTCATTCAAATGTTCCCATTGGCACGAATTTTCGACGAGGCTTTCAAGAAATTGCCAAGGATCGTTGTGATGTTGGGCAAAAAAGTTACCTTGGCACATTGATTCGAGCATGGTTCGTGAGCTATTTTTGAGTCCATCGTATAAGTTTTGGCAAATCGTCCATTTTTCAAAGTTATGCTATGGACATTTTATTAAAAGCTCTTTGAATCTTTCAAAATATTTTCCAAATGGTTCTACCTTGAATTGATGAAAATTCATAATTTCATTTCGGATTCTACTTGTTTATTCCAAGGGGTAGAACTTTTTTTAGAAAGCTTTAACAAATTCTTCTCAAGTTTTAATTGAATTTGATGGTAAGCTGCACAACTATTTTTCAATATAATCCAAAAAAAAGAATGGGATTAATCGAAGTTTGATTCCATCATCGGAAAGTTGTTGGAGATTTTGATGGTTGCGCAAACTTGTTCGAATTTAGTCAAAAAGATGTAGGGGTCATCGCGCTTGAAATTGCAAAATTTCGAAAGCATGGTAATATGGTTCGAGTGAATTTCGAAATGGTTACTCGTGGGGGTGGGTAACGTGATGCAAGATGGAATAGAAACTCTATCGGGAAAGATTCTATCCATAAGGGTTAGAGGGGCATTTTCGTTCGCCATTTCGGGTGGATCGTCTATTCGAGTTAAATGATTCATGGTAGAGTTATGAGTCCAACGACTGGTTTGTTGTGTCATGAGTCCAAGTACTCATGCACAAGTGAAAGTCGAGAGGAGAAAGAAGTTAGAGTCGAGTTTAGAGAAGGAAAGAAAATTTGAAAAACGAAGTGAAACATTGTTTTTGTTTTTTCAAAGGAAGGAAAATATTTACCAAATAAAATTTAGTTCAAAAGAGAAGTTTGTTTTTTTTCGTTTTTCAAATTTTTTTATATGTTTTTGTTTTTTTAGAATTTTCAAATATCTACTAAAAGGATTTTTTTTTTAGAAAACGGAAAGTTGATTTTTGTTTTTGTTTTGAATTTTCAATTTTTTTGTTTTTGAAAAGATTTTATATTTGTTTTGGTTTTTGTTTTTGATTGAAAATTTTCGAAGGAAAGGGGGAAAAGATTTTTTTTTTGGATTATCTTTTCTGGATTAAAAACTAAGTTAAGTAAAATTTACAAAATTCATTTTTTGGATTTTAGATTTTTTGTTTTTTTAAATATGCACGAACTAATGCAACTAAATGAATGCAAATGACTTAATTATAATTTTTTGTCCTTAGTAGCTCCTAACCCAAAATTGTATAATCACATTTATCTTAAATTAACAAAAATGTTTCTCGGTCAGGTAATGGGCATGGGTTATTGGTGCACCACGAATCACCGTAGCAATGCAGACGAAGGTTTAAGTACCTTCAGAGGAACAACTAGTATTATATTTAAGAATCACCATAACTTTTATAACTGGTTAGTACTCTGCAATAGCCTAGACACCAAGAAACAAAATTGTTCAAAGAAAACAATTGTGAAGATACAATTAAACTCTAGATGAGCTCGCGACACCCTTAGGTCCAACGGCTAACCTTTATTATTAGTCAAATTCTATGATGAAATGCTTTTGTGGGCTAAGAAAAGAGTGATGAAATCCCTCACCTTATGTGAATTGGGGTATTGCCCTTAGAAAAAAAATCAAGATGATATGGATGCAAAACAAAAATTATACATGTATTAACAATGCAACTAAAATGAAGTTTGTTTTTGTTTTTATTTTTTGGATTTTGAATTTTTTTTTATAAATGCAAATGCAAGCAACCAATAATGCAATTAAAATTTAAAACAAGGGATGAAAGCACGATAACCGAGCGTACAGATTATTAGCAACTTTTTTTTAGCGTGATTTTTTTGACAAGCAAGCCAAGCAAAGCGAAACAAGCAATTTTGGCAAGCAGTTCCTTTGTTTCCTGCAACCTAAAAAGGGATTAAACTGGTATATACACTATTTTTTTCAAAGAAGAAATTAAAATAAACAAAACAAATTAAACTAAAAACAATTAAGAACAACCTATGATCTTTTAAAAATAATAATAAAAGTCAACGAGAGTTAAAAACAAACAACAAACTAAAAAAAAATCAAAGTTTTGAATTGAACCCAATTATTTTAAATCGAACAAAACAGTTCTCTCTTTTTCGTTGTTAAATAAAGAAAAAAATTAAAACAAAATAAAGGAAGAATTTAAAAGTAACTAAACTCATTATTATTATTATTATTTTAATAAGCTACTAGGGCTCGACCCAAATTATTATTCAGTTAAAACGAAGTAAAACAAAAAATAAACGACTAAAACACTCCAACTCTTAATCAGATAAAACGACAACACAGATCACCAGATCTTCTAATTTCAAAAATGTTGTACCCAAAGTCAATTTTTGCAAATCTAAAGCTTCTTTCTTTGACTGTGGGTGTCGCAGCGGGTTCGGAGGGAATCGAGGTGGTCCATTCTTGGGCTATGTGACAGAGGATGTTGGAGTGAAAGGCGGTTTTCTGTTGTTATATGTTGAGGGAGATGCTTTCTGGCTAGGGCGATTATGGTGTTCGAGAGGCGATGTGGTTTAATTTGCGGTGGTTGGAGGTTCGAAGCAATGCTCGATGTTTGGTATTTGAGGTTGCAGTGAGCTGTGTGATGGTAGCAGATGATTTTCAGTCGCTGAAGCAAGCAGTTTGGGGTCGTTCAAAATGGATGGTCGAACTGAAATGATGTAAGTAAGATAGTGGCAATGGGTAGTTATGTAGTTATGGTGGGTTGTAGAGGATGATTTTTTTGGTTTTCTGGTATGTTGAAGTTGATGTTGAAATGTGAGATAGCGGGGTGGAAGATACAATAGTGCTTTCGAGAAGCAAGAATATTGTAGCAGGAAGAAGGTGAGGCACGGTGCATGAAGAAGTGTGCAAGGCACAAGAACAGTTTGTAGTGGTGAAGTTTTTTTCATTGTGGAGGGTGGTATGTGGTGGTTGATGGGGTAAATGTTATTGATGAAGACAATTGGTTAACAGTAGTAATTTGGGTGGGGTTTAAACTGATAGATTTTTGTGATGAGAAGTTGAGCATGGCAGCTATTGGATGGAAATAGTTAGCTTGTATGACGGTAGTTGTCTGTTGAGATGGAATTGGTGAGTGTTGTGAAGAGAGTGATGATATGGTCGGTCTGGAAGTGTTGGTGGAGGTTGGTAGATTTGGTCGTTCGAATGGAGTGGTACTATGCTTGTTATTAAGTATGTGTGGGTGGCTGTGTGGGAAGTGGTTGGTGGGGATGTATGACTGAAAGGAAATTGATTATGGGTATGATGTTTGTGATGTCAGTCGGGGCTGTGAAGTTTGTAGGGTTACAGTAGTTTGTAAGTTGAGTCTATGGTGGCAGCGTGTATAATTCAGGCAGCGACACAATATGGATAGTAGTCATGACTGGGTAGGGTGATTGGTTGGATAAATTTGGAGATGAAGTCTGATATTGAAGTTTTTGTCAGGCAGGATGAAATAGAAGTTGTTGTTCAAGTCAGATGTAGTTGTAATGTACTAGTTGTTAATGGCCATGGTTAGTGATGTGGCAGTTGATAGGAAGTTGGATGAAGATGAATATGTTTGTAGCGACAGTTCAGTCTGATGGTTGGAGGAGAATGTGGTTGGATGGAGTTTATACTGTGATAATGGTTGTGGCAGTAGAGTTTTGAGGAGGTATGTAGTGATTGGTAT
The DNA here is from genome assembly GCA_030765085.1 of Allium cepa. Lineage (NCBI taxonomy): Eukaryota > Viridiplantae > Streptophyta > Magnoliopsida > Asparagales > Amaryllidaceae > Allium > Allium cepa. The sequence continues at coordinate 686,060,012 of CM060938.1, forward strand.
ATTGCAGAGTGCAACTGTTTGTGGTAATTTGAGGATGGTATGGTCTGAGTAGTCAATGGGTAGATGTCAGTTTGACCAGATGGTAGTGTGGAGTGGAAGGGGGCCTGAAGGCAGTCTGCACTGTGTACAGTGCACAATAAACAGAGAAGGGAAATTTACAGTGCACTTTTTTGTAAATTTAAATGAACATAAAAATGAGGCAAATGTAAATCCAAATTTCAATGCAATGCAATATTTTTGTTTGTTTAAATGAACTTGTGTATGTAAATTTCTTTTTTTTGTAATGAAATGCAAATAACAAGCAAACTGCAACAAAAACAACAAATCAAATGATAACAAAAATCACACACAAACACACAATTTTTTTAAAAAAAATGCAAACTGTTATCCCACATTTTGGCAAGGTCGAGATACCAATGATCACTCTTCCTGAATACCAAACATGCACGGGTTCGCTATGGATATCGATGAATTTTGCCCAAGTCTGGATCGGGCTGCAACTGACAAGACATGGCAAACCAAATCATGAGAGCCTACAGTTCAAATCTCAAGTCAATCCGAGTTCGTATGCTCGAGTTATGGCCGAGTCAATTTGAAGGGAAAAGCTCCGATTTCGTATCGATCATTAAGCTCCAGTTCGTATCGATCGATTTCGTACCGATCAAGGGTCCAGCGGTTTCGTATCCATCAAGAGCTTAAGTTCGTATCGATCGGGTTCGAAACCATTGGGATGCCTCGATTCGAATCGATCTCATTCGAATCCATTGACATCTCCCTACTCCGCATCCATCACCTAAGGCAATGGTCACTGCTTCGTATCCATCGTGGAAGCCTCTCTTCGGACCCATCATGGGCAGAGCACTTCATATCCATCAGATTGCCCTATTTCGTATCCATTAGGTTATCCTACTTTGTATCCATCGAAAGGCTCCAGTTCGCATCGATTGGTTTCGTGTCCATCAAGGAAAGACTTGTTTATAACCATTGAACATCAGTAGTTCGTATCCATCAATGACTGCCGTTCGAATCCATCAGTGAGGCCTTATTCGAATCCATTGAGTCAATAGACCAGGGTGACGTGTCATCCCTTGATACGAAAAAGGCGAGATTTATGGAGTCGATGCGGTCAACTCGGAGTAAAGACCGGATCGAGGCGAAGTATGCATGCCACATAATCACAAGACCACGTGAGAGTCGAAGGGATCGATTCAAAATGGTGGATTCGAACTAATCAGCCACCGAGAATTTCCATTTCGTATCTACTATATCTCACGATCCACTGATCCAAATGCGATGAAATTTTCAGAGAAGACTACGTGCAAGCCAAAGAATGTTCCCACCAAGTTTGGACTCCATTGGACACGATCTTGATCGATACGAATTGACTTCTTATCGATCGCCGATCGAGTCGAAACTTCCTGAGGTTGGTCGCGTGGGCCCACCCACGTGCCAGAATTAGTCTCCCGAAGTTTGAGCGAAATATCAGCCTCCTACGCCTATAAATAGAGCCCCAGAGCCTATAGAAAAGGGATCTTTTGATTCTGAAGCGCTCAGACTCTTCCGGATCGAGACCTACATCATACTTTTTCTGTTGAATTCGAATTTGCAGTTGTAACTTGCTGTTGTTTGCTGTACTTGCTTGTAATCATTGAAAAAGAATCAATAAAATTGCAAAAAACTTCACAGTGGACGTAAGCAACACGCCGAACCACTATAAATCGCTTGTCTACGCGTTTTTATTCTTGTTATTTGGAGTTTTTGTTAGATAATCCTCATTTTCAATTTACATTCTTCATTTATTATCTCTTCAAAAACTTCCGAAGAGTATTGTGCCCAATTTTGGTGCAAACACTTTGGTGCTTCCACTGAGAAAACCCAGTTTTTCTCCTGCTCCTTGGATCTGTCATCGATACCGGATTGCATAAATCTAAGAGAGAGATCCAAATCTCAAGTCCAGATTCCTTCCATTCTATTCAGATTTGCAAAAATCTTGGAAAATGATTCAGAATCCAGCGCAAATAACTCCATCCAATCAAGATGCTACCGGGCATTCAGATCCATCAGGTCCGGTCACTAGACAAGAGTTCCAGACATTGCTCCAAGAACTGACCCAAAGCCGGCAACAGCTAACTGAGCAGTTGTACGTTGATGCTGAGTTGACTAATCAACTAGACCGCCAAAGGCGTAAAAGATCCAGAAAGGATCATGCATCTCGCTCCTCCACTGAAAGTTCTGCTTCGTCTGATTACAACCATAGATCTACCCATCCCAGACTAGACGGAAGTTATGCACAGGCTACTGGTCAACAGCCTGCCTTGACCGTTGGGTAGTTAAGAGTTGGCCCATCTGCCAGTTTTCATACTGGACTCTCCTCCTGAGGAGGCACTGTTCCACAATACACCATGGATAATCATGCGACCACAACCGCTGTAGAGACGGGAGTTGATGCCCGAAATCAAACCAATCAGAACTATCATCAGCAGGGACACTCTCCTGAGCCATACGTCCCAGAAGATATCGAGCCAAGGAGGCGAGTTACGGATCGTCGACAGCGCCCGATCCTACCTCGCATTGTGGAACCCGACCACACTTTGGCTCATCACGCGCAAAATGCTCCGATGCCAAAGCTTTCAGCCATGATACGCCAAATGATTCGTGAGAGTCAAGGCTTGACAAATGAAGATTGGGGAATCTCCCGAAGTCATACTCCGTTCACGGATGAAATATTATATGCTGAACCCCCTCGACGATTCAGGATGCCGACTCTGCCTATGTATGAGGGAAATTCCGACCCCAATCAACATATCCTTAAATATGAATGGTCGATGAGTGCTGCAAGAGCTGATGATACAGTAAAGTGCCGTAGTTTTCCCATTTCTTTGGAGGGCATTGCAACGATGTGGTTTACACGATTACCACCTCGATCAATCTCTTCGTTCGACCAGTTGGCTACTAAGTTTGTCGAGCAGTTTCATATGCACTTCGCTAGGCCTAAAGACGTTAATACTTTATCCAGTGTCGCTCAGGCTCCCGGAGAGACACTCAGGCGATATTTGGAAAGGTTCAATGTCGCTTATGTAGAGATCAGTAATTCCAATGGTAATTCGATCTTAATGGCGTTGACTAAGGGGATTGACCCCGATTCCGAGTTTGGAAATTGGTTAGCTGGGAAGCCTCCCGCATCATTAGACCGTTTCTATTCCAAAGCCGCTCAATTCTTGAGGCGTGAGGATGCAAAACAGTCTAGGAAACAGGACGATATGAGACCTAGCAGTGAGGGGATTCAGAGTAATGTTGCAGTTAAACAGTCCAGTGAAAGTTCAGGAAAAGTCCAGTTAAATATTCAAAATAAACAAACTCAACAACCAAGGAACAGTGATAATCAGAACAGAAAACAGGATCAGAATCGTGGCCCGCGACGTAGGGCTTCGATGTTTGACAATTATACACCACTGAACATGTCACTAGAGAACGTGTATCTATAGACTTGCAATGCTATGTAGGATAAGAAACCAGCTCCGAAGCCATCGTCGGAGAGACAAATTCAAATAGGGAAGTTCTGTAGGTTCCATGAGAGTTACGGACATAATTCCAATGAGTGTAGACATTTGCAAGACCTCATTGAGAAGTTGATCAGAGAAAGAAACCTAGATCAGTTCGTTCGGGCGCCGCAATCTGGTGGTGCAGGCCTATCCAATGAAAACCGTGTGCAAACCCAAGAAAGACAGGAGAACCTGCCCGTACAGGCGGGAGGTTGGTTATTAATACAGTCAGTGGTGGTTCCTATCCAACAGACCGAAGCTGGAGGGAAATGGAGTCATATGCCAATTCTATCTGGCGTGTGGACTTTGAGTGTTGCAGTAATTTCGACGAAGGGGCTCCGGCCAAACTACAAAGAACGATGATGGATGACATCGTATTCAGAAGCCGAGATGCTGATAGGGTCGAAGAAAAGAAGATGACGGATGACATCGTATTCAGAAGCCGAGATGCTGATAGGGTCGAAGCCCCAACTATTGACCCACTTGTCATATCTGCCCAGGTTGGTCCTGCATGGATGAAGAGGATCTTAGTGGACAGTGGGAGTTCAGTGAATATTTTGTTTAAGAGAGCATACGACCAGATGAAAATGGAAGCCAAAGATTTAAAGCCTTGTTAATCTAGAGTTCATGTCTTCGATGGGAGTGCTAACATACCCACTGGGGTGGTAGAGTTGCCAGTGGAGTTAGGAGTTGGAGAGTGCCGAAGAGTTTGGATTTTACAATTTGTTGTTTTGGATATTCAATCCCCATACAATGCTTTTTTGGGCCGACCGGCCCTTGCTGAGTTCAGGGCAGCGATTGCCCCGTGGTGTTTGACCTTTAAGTTCCCCACTGATCGTGTGATTGGAGTTATACCGGGAGATCAGGCTACTAGAAGAGCCTGTTATGTAGCTGAGCTACGCGAGGCGCAGCGACGAGAGAAAGGAAAGGGCGTAGAGGAATCTCTCTGCGTCCGTTTTGCAAACAATTGACAATTGGTGCCTGGGCCTTAGCCGGGGCACCACAACCAATTTCAAAGGGATCTTGACCCGAGTGACAATGAAAATAAGGAGCAATCTATAGAAAGTCAGGCTTCCCCAGCTGAGCTGACGATTGATGTTCCAATCGATGGTGAGATGATGATGACTCAAGAATTTTGATGGTAGGGTTTCAGTTGAGCCAAAAAATGCAACAGGAATTGGTTGATTTTCTCCGGGAGAATCTCGACGTGTTCGCCTGGACACACTCTGATATGTGTAGGATCTCGCCGGACATCGCAAGACACACCCTGAATAGTGACCCACGGTATATCCCGGTCAAACAGAAAAGGCATGGTATGGATCCAGAGAGATCTACCGTCCTTAGAGAAGAAGTTGATAAGTTGAAAGCCAATGGGTTTATCCGGGATTCTCTATACCCGGAGTGGGTATCCAGCCCTGTACTTGTCCGGAAACCAAATGGGAAATGGATAACGTGCATCGATTATTCTGACTTTAACAAAGCTTGTCCGAAAGACAGCTTTCCACTTCCTCGAATTGATCAACTCGTAGATTCAATGGCCGAACATGAATTATTATCCTTTATGGATGCTTACTCAGGCTACAATCAAATACCCATGCATGTGCCAGATCAAGAGCGTACAAGCTTCGTAACCAATCTGGGACTATACTGCTAAAATGTCATGCCCTTTGGATTAAAAAACGCCGGAGCAACTTACCGGCGCTTGGTTAACCGGATGTTCGCTGACCAGATCGGAAAGACCATGAAGGTTTATGTAGATGACATGTTGGTGAAATCACGATACTCCACTGACCACATCAAAGATTTGGAGTCAATGTTCAAAATCCTTCGGAAATACGAAATGAAACTCAATCCGCTAAACTGTCATTTTGGAGTCGCATCCGAAAAATTCCTTGGGTTCATCGTCAACGCCCGAGGAATAGAAGCCAACCCTGAAAAGATCTGGGCTATCAGAAATTTACAAACTCCAAGAACTATAAAGCAAGTCCAAAGTCTAAACGGAAAGGCAGCAGCGTTAAGCAGGTTTATATCAAAGTCCACCGATAAGTGCATCCCCTTCATCGATTTGATCCGAAAAGGGAAGCGAAACTTCGAATGGACTGCGGAGTGCGAGGGCGCATTCCAATCATTGGTTCAACATCTTTCTACACCGCCGATTCTTTCAAAGCTTGTCAACCACGAACAGGTGTATCTTTACCTGGCAGTATCGAAAAATGCAATCAATGCTGCCCTTGTTCGGGAGGAAGACCGGGTTCAGAAACCAGTCTATTATGTTAGCAAACGACTCACCGGAGCTGATAGAAATTATCCAAAGCTGGAGAAATTAGCCTACTGCTTAGTCATTGCCTCGAGGAAGCTCCGTCCATATTTCCAAGCTCATCCCATCACCGTGTACACCGATTAGCAGTTATGACAGGTCCTCACGCGGCCTGAGACATCTGGTAGGTTTCTCAAATGGAACATCGAACTGAGTCAATTCGATATCACTTATACTCCGAGGAGATCTATTCACAGTCAAGTCCTAACAGATTTTATAGACGAGTTTACTATTCCTGAAGACTTACCTAAGACTAGCAATCTCCTGAGTACACCTGGAAGTTACAAACTGATGGTGCATCCAACGATCGGTGCTCAGGCGTTGGGGTAGTACTTGAAACCCCCGAGGGCCGACCCATATGCTACGATCTAAAGTTCGAGTTTCGTGCGACCAACAATGAAGCCGAATATGAAGCTTTACTTGCTGGGTTGAAGCTAGCTCGTGATCTGAAAATTACCGCTGTGGAAGTCTATTGTGACTCCCAATTAGTTGTGTGCCAGGTCCGGGGTGAATATCGGGCCAAAGATCGAAGGCTTGCTACTTATCTAGCTCGAGTTCGAGAAGTGCTTAATCAGTTTGATCACTATGTCGGCAAAGTTAGCTAGTACGGGCGAAGCTCAGCGTTTGGGGCTCGTTCCCATTGAAACTCTATCCTCTCCGAGCATTGATCAAATGGAGACTGACTTTACTTTTGAGGCTACTACCAGTAGGGAGTCGTGGATGACCCCCTATCAAAACTATATTGAGCATGGGATATTGCCTGAGCCCAGGAGTGAGAAGAGACAGGTTCTTCGAAAAGTCTCGCGGTTCATCATTCAAAACAGAGTTATGTATCGAAGAGGATATTCTGTTCCTCTCCTCCGGTGTATCACGCATGACGAAATCAAACGAGTGTTACATGATGTACACGAAAGAGAATGTTGCGATCACACTAGGGGGCAAGCACTCGCCAAGAAAGTACTTCGTACGGGTATTACTGGCCTACTGTTAACCATGATGCAGCAGACTACGCCAGAAAATGTGATAAATGCCAAAAACATGCTCGGATTCCTAGAGCCCCACCTACTGAGATAACCCAAATGGTCAGTCCTTGGCCGTTTGCAGTATGGGGGAATGATATAATTGGTACATTGCCTCTAGCCAAAGGTGGCGCAAAGTACGCCATCGTCGTAGTTGATTACTTCACCAAATGGGCTGAAGCTGAACCTCTAGCAACAATCACGACGAAGAAAGTAATCAACTTCGTAGTACGCAATATTATTTGTCGGTTCGGTCTCCCGCATACTATTATCACCGATAACGGAGCCCAATTCGACAGCGTTGAATTCAAGAATTTCTGTCAGCGATTTCGCATCCATAAGAAATTCTCTGCAGTAGCACACCCTCAAGCGAATGGTCAGGTTGAAGCTGTTAATAAGGTTATCAAATCTATTCTTAAAAAAACGACTGGAAAAGGCCGGAGGCAAATGGGTTGATGAAATTCCTATGGCTTTATGGGCTTACCGAACGACCCACAAGACTGCAACCGAACACACTCCATTTTCTCTATCTTATGGCTCAGAAGTCGTTATTCCAGTCCAATTGAAAGTGCCTTCCCATCGTGTGACATACTATGATCCAAAAATGAATGCCATACTACTTGCTGAATCTTTGATTTACTCGATTAGAAGCGTGAAGAGGCTGATTTGAGGGCAGCCGCGTATCGGAGTCGAGTCGCCCGAATATACAATGCCAAGGTCCGGCCACGAACCTTTGAACTCGGCGATCTCATACTCAAGAAGATCTATCCTATTCCTTCGCACATGAAACCAAATTGGGAAGGACCATATGTGATTTCACAAAAGCTCGGAGATGGCACATTCAAGTTATCGACCGTTGACGGTCTTACTCTGCCGAGAGCCTGGAATAGCGAGAGTCTCCATCGCTACTATACATCACAGGCTTTAATTTTTTTAGCCCATATATTCCTTTGCATTTTATTTTCGCATTTCGAAATTTGAGTTTGGAATAAGGAAAATGACTTTGCCATATTTTCTCATTTCAGTAATAAAATGCTATCTCTTCGAGCCAGAGCTGTGATTTATTGAATATGGCATACAACGTCACGATGCACGGAGAGCAAAGTTCCATCATACAGTGGGATTTATTCAAATAGGGACTGATTGTGATACGACCGGTCACTCACTAATTGAAACCCGAGATCGGGGGCACGTCACCACGCATATGTCTAAAAGGATTGATACACGACAATCCTTCCATCAGGAGTATAAACGTTAACTCCAAATTCCCAGAGTGCGAATTGGAGTATCAACCTCAACTCTAGGTTCTCGGAGTGCGAACCGGAGTATAAATTCTAACTTCAAACTCCTAGAGTGTGAGTTGGAGTATAAAGCTTATAAATACGGCTTCGAAGAGGGTGGATCCATCTACCTAACGACTTAGACCGTATCTTAAACAAGTTCGAGGAGGATGGAACCATCCATCTAACGACCTCACTTGTCAACTAGGGGTGTATGTGACTCTACCATCCACGATCCCGATAAATCCGTCTTCCCAGAGTGTGAACGAATTCCTAAAAAGCCTAAACAGATGTGACTGACAATCTGTCGGCCAACTCTGGGTTCCTGGAGTGCGAACCGGAGCATAAACGATAACTCCAAATTCCCGGAGTGCGAGTTGGAGTATAAACATCAACTCCAGGTTCCCGGAGTGCGAACTAGAGTATAAACACTAACTCCAAATTCCCGGAGTGCGAATTGGAGTATAAACATCAACTCCAGGTTCCCGGAGTGCGAACCGAAGTATAAACACTAACTCCAAATTCCCAGAGTGCGAATTGGAGTATAAACATTAACTTTAGGTTATCAGAGAGCGAACCAAAATGTAAACGCTAACTCCAAATTCCCAGAGTGTGAATTGGAATATAAATATCAACTCGAAGTTCCCGGAGTGCGAACTATGCCATAGACATCGATAATTATCGGATTCCTAGAGCGCGAACCAAATTATCGCTTGCAAATTATTCTAAGTCCCCGGAACGCGGAATGTGCTCAAGATTTGTAATAGGTGCGGTCGTGAGATGATCATTAAAACACTTAAGCAAGTAAAGCAAGAAAAACAGTTGAAATGAAGAAAGATAAATTTTATTTCAACTAACTAGAAACAAGAGCTTATATGCAAGTTCTTCCAAAAAATTCCTACTAGCAAGGGCCGAACCTGCATCTATACACGGCCTACTAACGAGAAGCAAAAACAAGTTCCTATCTATCAAAAATTTGCTTAAGTGTACAATCTATTTCTTCTTCCTCGGTCTTCTCTTCAATGGAGAACCCTCAGACTCACTAGAGATCTTCCGTTTTGAGCTTTTTCCCTCTGATGGTTGCTCTCCAGCTGGGGGCATAATGTCAACGTCCTCCTATGAGCTTGATTCTAGATGTATACTTCCTACCGGAGGAGTTGGAGGGACTGGATCTGCAACGGAAGATGGAACAGACACCCGGGTATCAACAATAGTACCACCCGGTGATATTATCCTTAGAGGTGCTGGGCTGTGCACCGCCATATCACTTCCGGTATTACCACCTTGCCCCGCAGTCTCTAATTCAGAATTAATCTCAGTCAGGATTTCTTCATCACGAATTGCTTGGGCCTGGCTGGGGGCATCTATAGTTTGTACTGAAGAGCTAGAGGCCCGCGGGAGTCCACTAATGATGAACGACAAGTCTGCGAAGGAGTCACTATGTCGACCAAGTAGCTCGCTTACCATTTGCTCATCAAGAGATAGTGAGCTCCCCTGCGTCATCTTAGTTGACACTGTGGTTGTCACGACAGTCGTTTCGGTAGTGATGGCCTTCTGCCCTTGACTTGACTCTTGAGCCACATAAATCGACGTAATTCCAGTCATTGAGCAAAGATAGAAAGAAGTCGTAAGTAATCGCTTCGAAACAAACTCTCTATTTAGAACACACTTGAGATATGTTCGGAGTACCTTCCTCAACTTGGTCTGCTGATGACAAAGTGGCTTCAGAAACATGCTCCCGGATAGGAAATAGCTGTGGTTGTTCCAGGTTATAGGCTGGGACTGATTGTGAATCAACCGCAGATATAGGCTCTAACAGGGGTGGAGCGGTGATCTCAAGAACTGTAGCCTGGTGTTCAACACCTGAACCTTCCCCGACCTCCTGATGTCGGGCGCCGACCATCTCCTTCTCATAAGAAATTATGGCCTCATGAAGGACTTTCTTTTCATCTTAGGTCAGCAACCGGTTTTCAAGGTCAAATTGGTCGATTGACTCATCCGGATGCGCTGCCCTCTCCTTCTCAATCAACCGGCCCCAAGCGCTGTGAAGATGTACCGAATAATTCTCGAGCCAAGCCAAATTTCTATGCTTTAACACATTAGCATTATAAGTGATAAGGAGGTCTTCGATGTCGGCCTCCAGCTTGGACTCGGAAATCTCAATTTTCCTATCGACTTCAGCTTCGACCGCCTGTACTTTAGCCATTGCCGCGTCTCGTTCAGTCCGAAGCACTATGGCCTGTTCACACGCTTCCTGGGCCGCATTGTTTGCGTCGTCCCTATCCTTAGCAATTTCAGAAAATTTGGCTTTTAGCTCGTTAAGATCCTTCAAGGCCGCATCCCGCTCGGTGGTTACAATGGTGTTTCGGTGGCCCATGTCTTCCACCGTAACATAATGCTCTTTCTTCATTCTATCCATAGCCGCCTGAGCTTCATCAGCCTTCTTAAGGGCCTCCATCTCTGATTTCTGAGAGGACTCGGCTTCGGTATTTAGCACTTGAATAATACGGTCCTTTTGAGTTAACTCGGCTTGTAGCTTCTCGATGGTAGCCGCTCGCTCAAAGGCTAATGATGACGCTTTCTCAGCCGCTTTAGCCCACGCCTTAGACTGAGCATAGAAGTCATGCACATAATCATGCACCATCTGTTTAGCCTCCGTCGGAATTCTCTTTAAGTGAGGAGGAAAAATGTAGTTATCAAAGAAAATGTTCGGAAAGTCCTTCTTTAACTGGGCAAGCTTGATCGCCCCTTCCCCCGAGATTTCTGTAGGAGGCTGTTCCACAACTACTGGGGTTATTGCCTCAGATCTAGGATGACGGGGCTCGGACCTGGAAGACTGGGAAGCCGACTTGTACCGCGAAGATTCGAATGGACGAGGAACATAAACGGGAGGTTGAACATGAGCTCTGGGAGGAGGAGTGTGAGATCGAGATCGACGCCTGTATTCCCTATCTCTATCATATCTTTCTTGGCTGGAGTAGCCAGAGTATCCACGGTCGTGATCTCTGTCCCCTTCCCTTCTATGCGAATCGTAGTATGTAGAGGATTTACGAGCCTATCTAAGACATCCCAACATTGAGCCTCGTCCAGTCACAGTATCTGCAAAGCAAAATGAAAGCAGAGTTAGTGGCTTTTCGAAACAGATGGCCTACGGTTAAGGGTTGTGTAGTGTCGTGAAATGTGTATGAATGTGCAACCCCCCGACCAACCGGAAGTGTCGACCATGCTAATAGGAAAAGGCTCGATCAATTCTAAAGTATGGTGTAATTCCTCCAACCCGGCATCATGCTGGAAAGACACATCGTCCGGGATTGGAAGATCGGCAAGCCTTTCGTAAAGACTTTCTGTTCTTGGGGGAGACACCTCCGAAATTCTAATTCTAGAAACGGGCCGGGACGTGAAGACGGATTTCCATCTCCCCTTTTTAGGCGACATAAAAAAGGCTGCCTTGCCTTTTCTCTGTTCTTCAGTGACCTGGGCTACATTAGCAGGTTCGCCCAGGGGTTCCACATTAGCGTGAGTTCTCTCAGAATCAGCCTCCTCGATTACGACAACTTTAGGCTTTTTTCATTTGACTCGCTCTCTTGAGGCAGTTTTTAATGCGCCGTCGAGCACTATACTTTGTCTCCGCTCGATCAACCCAAGAATTCTGAGATTCTTATTCGTCAAGAGCGATTCAATATTCCTATCTTCACTCGGGACTTCTTGAAGCACCCGAACTATCTCCTTGAAGTATCCACCTTCGTGTCGCTGGATTATTGCTGTAAAAAGGAAAAGATATAAGTTTCACTTCGACTGCAATCGCCGTAATAATTATTTGAGAACTAAGATATACTCACGTCTGAATAACCATCGCTGGGCGAACCCTGGAGGACATCTAACGTAAAACCACTCCGTCTTGAAGTAGCTTAGCCTTGTCCAGGACCCGGTGACCACTTGACAGTTCCTTACTGCCTCCAAGAATGTAAAGGATGGGTTATCATTTCGGCTTTTGAAGTTGAACAGATATCTGATCTCAATTGGGATCGGTGGTCGATGAAGATACTCCATAAAGATGATGAACAAGCTATTCATTGAAGCATATCCATTTGGGTGTAGCTGGGATGGGGCGATCCCCAAAAAAGACAATACTTCTCTTATATACTCATTGAACGGAGGGAGCGTTCTTGCTGCACACGTGTGACGATTGAATGCGGTGTATCCCTCAGGTGGATTGTGTGGTCTGTCATTTGGTCTTGGCAATAATACGTCGTCTATTGGCAGGCCATGCCTTAAACATATTCTCCCTAGCATATCTTCAGAGACGTTGGTTCGAACGGAGTCCGATGGATTGGCAATGAAAGATGCATCGGGTAATTTGTCCGGGGCTGGACCAATGACTTCGGGCTCAATGTCTGGAATTTCGATTCTCGGAGGAATTGTACTTTGGATTTCTTTGGGCTGCAAACTTGATGGTTCCATAACTGGCTAACTTATGAGAAATTATCGTTAGGCGATAAAGAACCCGTGTATACCCCATGTGTAAGAGTGTGTGTTGTGCAGTGATGTGCATTACTTGAAAAGATTTTGCAGAATTAAAGAAAACATGCAAGCGACAAAGATAATCGGAGTCCAGTAGGAGTGACCATCATCGCTGACCATCACAACCGTACAATCCAGATGTTGGTAATCGATTCGAGTTAAAGTTCATTATCACGGTGTTAAGTTATAGTTCCATCGACGAGCTTCGAAAGGATAGTCAAGTGTGCGGTTTAATAGTTAAATCTAGATATTCAAGGATGAAGCTCGTCAGAATCATGCTATCGATTGCTCAAGATTTCGTATCCATCAAAGGTAGGGTTCGAATCGATCATAGGGAGCTCGTTCGAATCCATCAAGATATCAATTCGAGTCGATGCGAGGGGGCACGTTTCGAATCAATGGTCAAGGGCCGGGTTCGTATCGATTAAGATGAGATGACTTCGAATCGATCCTTGGTTGCCTGGTTCGTACCGATAAGGAATGCCTCAACGTAACATCAATCATGTTTGAATCGATACTTTTCGTATCGATCATAAAGATGTAGTTCGTATCGATCTAAAGTTAAGGACTTCGAATAGACCGTTAACATATTTTTTCGTATCGATCATTTCGTATCGATACAATCAATCACCATAACCATCGGCACGAACTGCATCATCTCCATTAGAGCATCCCAGGGATCGATGCGAAATCCAAAGAAAAATAATGATGCCTTCATCAATTCGAACACGAGTCCCCAGATCGATTCGATTTTGTCCTTTCTACTCTTTCTTCTCCAAACCAGATCTGGATTTACCAATTACCCGAATGGATAATCGATGAAGGAAGAGTAGACCTGGAATAGTTTCGTTGCTTGGATTCGTGTATGATTACCTAATTTGAAAGTGGGATTTGAAGAATTTGTGGGTTGAATCTTATCGAATCAAAGGCGTGACGCAGTTCTGTCTTTTCCGATGCTTCGAATCGATACGAAGATTAGAGGCGGCAGTGAAAAGTAAAAAAGTGAAAAATGGCTAAGTCCTAGCTATTTATATGGAACTTAGGAAGGGACCGGGTCAATTCGCCTCCCAGTCCACTTGACCGGTCACAACCGGTCAAACCCCGAGTCAAGTCGAACGCCCTGTTCGACTCCATCTGACCAAGAATTTCTATCGATTCGAAATGAACGGTGAATCCATCGATGCGAAGCGCATGGAAAGAACGGCCGAAGACGATGGAGGCCATCGACTCGAAGCCCCTGTTTGCATCAACAAGTTCATGACTCCATCTACATTATCATTGATACGAACCGCGATTTCATGTCCATCATGACTCAAGCATTATCATCGATACGAATGAAAATTTCGTATCCAAAGAATTCTTAATTTATCGATGTGAAGTCAATCCTTCAACCTTCCACATCGATTCAGGGGATGAGCGATACGAAGGAACTCCACAAAAACAACTGTCAAACGTTGTTGCAACTCAAATTTCTCGTCGATTCAGGAGAGGATCGATACGAAATTCAATACAACAAACAAAAAACTGACAGCAATATAGAGTACAACTTCCAACAAAAAATGCGACGATTGTTCGATGAGAAACTGCAGCTTTTCAAAGCACGTCATGTTTCCACAAGACGTACTTTGGGGGGCAAAAGTTATCCCACCTTTTGGCAAGGTCGAGATGCCAAGGATCACTCTTCCTGGATACCAAACATGCACGGGTTCGATGTGGATATCGATGAATTTTGCCCGAGTCTGGATCGGGCTACAACTGACAAGACATGGCAAACCAAACCATGAGAGCCTATAGTTGAAATCTCAAGTCAATACGAGTTCGTATGCTCGAGTTATGGCCAATTCAATTTGAAGGGAAAAGCTCCAATTTCGTATCGATCATCAAGCTCCAGTTCGTATCAATCGATTTTGTATCGATCATAGGTCCAGCTGTTTCATATCCATCGAAGAGCTTCAGTTCGTATCGAACCGGTCGAATCTATCGGGATGCCACGGTTCGACTCGATCTCATTTGAATCCATTGACATCTCCCTACTCCGCATCCATCACCTAAGGCAACGGTCACTGCTTCGTATCCATCGTGGAAGCCTCTCTTCGGACCAATCATGGGCAGAGCACTTCGTATCCATCAGATTTCCCTATTTCGTATCCATCAGGTTATCCTACTTTGTATCCATCGAAAGGCTCTAGTTCGCATCGATTGGTTTCGTGTCCATCAAGGAAAGACTCGTTCATAACCATTGAACATCAGTAGTTTGTATCCATCAATGACTGTTGTTCGAATCCATCAGTGAGGCCTTATTCGAATCCATCGAGTCAATAGACCAGGGTGACGTGTCATCCCTCGATACGAACATGGCTAGATTTATGGAGTCGATGCGGTCAACTCGGAGTAAAGACCGGATCGAGGCGAAGTATGCGTGCCACATCATCACAAGACAACGTGAGTTGATGGAGTCGAAGGGATCGATTCGAAATGGTGGATTCGAACCAATCAGCCACCGAGAATTTCCATTTCGTATCGACTATATCTCATGATCCACTGATCCAAATGCGATGAAATATTCAGAGAAGACTACGTGCAAGCCAAAGAATGTTCCTACCAAGTTTCGACTCCAATGGACACGATCTTGATCGATACGAATTGACTTCGTATCGATCGCCGATCGAGTCAAAACTTCCTGAGGTTGGTCGCGTGGGCCCAGTCACGTGCCAGAATGGGTCTCCCGAAGTTTGAGCGAAATAGCAGCCTCCTACGCCTATAAATAGAGCCCCAGAGCCTACGGAAAAGGGATCTTTTGATTCTGAAGCGCCCAGACTCTACCGGATCGAGACCTATATCATAATTTTTAACTTGTTATTGTTTGCTGTACTTGCTTGTAATCATTGAAAGAGAATCAATAAAATTGCAAAAAACTTCACATTGGACGTAGGCAACACGCCGAACCACTATAAATCGCTTGTCTACGCGTTTTTATTCTTGTTATTTGGAGTTTTTGTTAGATAATCCTCATTTCCAATTTACATTCTTCATTTATTATCTCTTCAAAAACTTCTGAAGAGTGTTGTGCCCAATTTTGGTACAAACACAAACTAACACAAAAAAAACACAAACACACAATAAAATCACACAAAATTAATCCGAAGAATAGAAGATTAAAATCAAATCAATTCCCCAGCAACGACGCCGAAAACTTGTTAGTCGGCTAGTTTTCTATCGTTTTAGAAAATAGTTGGAAATTTTGAAGTAAATTTAAACACAAGCGCACGACGTACTTTTATTAGCATGTGACGAGTACGGGTCGATCCGTAGGGAACCGTTTGAGTTTAAAAATCTATTCAATCGGATTAGACCAAAGTGGAGGAGAAATTGTTAACTAGAAACAAAATGAAGCTAAAAATAGAATTAAAATGTGATTTAAAAACTATTAGACTAGAGAACAATTTAGAGGCAAATCCACTCTCATATTTTTGTAAATCAACAAACAAATTATCTGTGATCTCTAACTTTGATATTAAGTGAAATAATCATTGCATTTATATTTATCATAAGTATAGTTTGTTTATGTTATTAATTAACATACTCAAACCATCAAACTATAATAAAACAATTATACCACTTATAATTCTCATGAAATGAAGCCAACGCAAAAGCTATTTTCAGTATGATCTATTTATTATTGTAACTAGCAATAAAGATCATCAAATTTCACTTTTACTTTCATTTCAAATCAAAAACCGATTAGCTAATGATGATGCAAATTGTGTTTATGTTGAATAAGAATAGCTCATTTGCCAAACCAACATAAGCTATCAAACCCACTTGTATAAACTTGCATCAAAATTCACTCTCATGAAGCATAAACCAAAAGAGATCATAAATCATAAAAAATGTTAAAAGTACATAAAGTTAGAAAGCTTCATCACCCCTAAATTGAAGGGGTTTAGCTACTCATATGTGTTATCAAATCAACACTTCTAAATTTCAACATTAAAAAGCAAAGAAATGAAAACTAAGAAAAGGAACAAAGAGAGATTAACTACTAACTATTTGCATACAAATTAAAGCTGCACTACAAGCATTAATGTAAATACATGCTATGAACATTAAAAGAAGAGAGCATAGAAATAAACATTAATATAAAAAAACAAAGAAAAACATGTAGAAAAGAGACGAGAAAGAGGCTTGGTAGCCATTTTTATTTCATGAAACATTGCCATTACAACTTACTCTTTTAATTTCCTAACTAATGTGAAAGAGTAGAAGATATGTTGACGTACATAAAAGGGCTATTTATACATGCATAAAACCCTAATTCTATTTTTAGAGGGCTTCCTAAAATGCCCTTTAGGAAGTGTGGCCACCAATTAATCACTATCCACTAATTAAACAATCATTTAATGAGCATGAAGCTTTAACCTCCACTTAGTTGTCCATTAGGTCCTAGTTGTACATTTAGGTAAGTGGGTGGGGTCCTACATGATCTAGAACTTGAATTATTTTCTCTTCATTCCTTTGTATTTCCTTGTGCATGGATATATCATCATGAATCCCTCTTCCATATGCATCAAAATATCCTATAAAAATTGTCCATGTAAAAATTCTCAAATTGACACATGCACAAAAGTGACCATTTTGCCTCTGAATGAAGATGAAAATACGATGGTTTGAAAGTAATTGAATTTTAGTTTTAAACATGTTAAAATGCCCAAATATGATGTTTATTTAAATAAAAAGAGATAAAATATGGATGTAAATATATGCACATTTACATGCATATCAACCCGCCTTGTTTTTAGACGAAGAAGCGTCCAGATTCGAGCCGCATGACATGTTTTGCAATTTTCTTCAAATCCAATGTGTTTGTGCTTCCACTCAACGGTTCCTAGCGAGCGTATGACATGGTTGCATTAGATATAATCTTCAAAACCAATGGCCTGAGATCCCTAAGCTACACTATAAACAAGACCCTAGACCTAGCTATTTTTCTCATTCAGATTTTCTTCCAATTGGGTTTATTGCCTAAGGCTGGACCCTAAAAAGAAATTTTTTCTTGGGAGGAGAGCTTTTTAATAAAAATATTCTACGCCCTATAAGTGGATCCAGAAAGGCCAAGGAATAGAGCTAAGGATCACAGGTGAGTGTTTTGTAATTATTTTAGATTTTTAAGTAATTTAAAATAATAGGGTTCTCAATAGTTGTAATTTTTCTACAATTTTGAGGCAGTTTTTATGTAAGTTATTTACAGTTAGTTTTTAGAGTTATTTCCAGTCTATTTTATTTAGCTATTTTTATTCAGCTATTTTATTGAGTTATTTACAGTTATTTGCAGTTATTTGTATTTATTTACATCTGTTTTACACTAGAGTTTAGCCTATAAATGTTAGTTTTTTTATTCCTTTTAAGCGAATTAAATATAAGAATATTAAACAGAAGGGAATTCGCTAATATGGATTAAATAGAAATAAACACTAAATTTATAGAAATTGGATGTAAAAAAAGAAAGAGATGTAATAAAAAGAAGAAAGAGCGAAATAGGAAAATTTTAGACATTTGCAAGCATGTTTATAACTAGTGGTTATAACTAAAATGATAGAATAGAAGACTAACAATTATACCCTAGGTTATAATTAAGTAGAAAGAATAGAAAAGGCATATTTTAAAACTTAGATTAAGTTAATAAGAAAATATAGCAGAAATAATAGAAGAGGCTTATTTTGAAACATACAATAAGTTAAAAAGCAAACATAGAGGAAGGGCCTATACCAAAAGCATTCCCTTTCAGTCAGGAACTGATGATCTCACGATAGTTAGGTGAGGTTGTGACACGTTTATGCTAATTAGGATACATAAGTGTCCAATAGGTAGAAGCTCAAATCTGGTGATTTGGGCAAGGGGCACAAACTAGAATTTGTTTGTTAGGACCAGTACCGGTTGCATTCCCTTTCAGACTAAGACTGATGGTCTCACAACACTTAGGTGAAGCTGGGTAGCATTCTCTTTCAGAGTAGGACTGATGGTCTGACAATAGTAGGGTGAGTCTGGGCACGCATACGCGGATTAGGATAAATAAGAGGTAAAAATATGGGGAGACATTTAGTGTGTACCAGCGACGACCGAGCATGCGACGTCGATTAGGGTAAATAATTCACTATTGTGTTCCAAGCGCTAAACATGTGTCTTTTGCTGTGACCAAAAGGATTGTTTCACAATGGCACAATAGAGATAGAAGGTCGATCAAAAGGTAGAATTAGGATTTTAGTCTAATTAAAATAGGATTAGGGTTTCAACCTAATCATAGCAATTTAAGGCAAGTGCAAACAATCACAATCAAAGCAAATAGAATCAAAAATAGTATTTTATCTCGGTTTTACCTTTTCTTTATTTTTCTTTCATACTAGAACTATTGTTTAGTCTATTATCTTTATCTTGCTTAGAAATGCTAGTAACAGTCTCCAGACTTATTGTCTGACCCACTCCTCTATTTCCCCTTTTACCCCATAGCCCAGCAGACTCGAGGACAGTAGATTTAGAATGCTTGGAGATATACTCTTGGAGTTCTTCATGTATTCTTCTTCTTCTTTTCAGTTTTCCTTTCATTTGAATTTGGATGTAATGGTTCTTTATGAGAGGGATGATTTTTATTTATGTACTCTGATGATGTGACCGAGATTGTATTTTTCATGAGGCTTGCGTAATTTATTTTTAAGACATATTATGTTTTGAAATGAAGTTTAATTTTAAATGTCTAATTATTATTTAAATTTTTCTTCTGTTTTTATTTATTCGTCTTGTGAATCTTAGTCTCTGTGATGCTTTAGCTATACCTATAACCCAACACATCTTTTAGTGTGCTCATTTTGGGTATACTAAGCGGTCTGGGGTTTTTACTTGGTATCAGACCTGATGGTTACAGGATTCCTAAAAACTTGTTTTAAAAGTAAAGTATTTTCAAAAGTAACATATCTTTAAACTAAAAGTGTTTTTCTCAAAGAATCTATTATTATAGAAATGGTTTTCAAGTATAAGACAGTTTTTATAAAAGTCCCCTTGAAGTCTAGTTCAACCTTCTATCGAGCCTAAATTCTCTTTTCTTTGCATACAATGGCGGATGCCCCAAATCATCCGGAGGGTGTCCATGTCCCTGGCTGGTTTTCTAGATACCTTCAAGCTATGACACTAGAGCTGCAAGGGCAAGTACCTAATGCAGTCTCGATGGGTGGAGATCCTATTAATCCACCTACAGCAGCCCATTTTCCTAAGCCATTCGAGGACTTCGCTAATCTAGGAGGCAAGAAATTTTCCAGCATGGATTACTTCATAGAGGCACAAGCTTGGTTGAGAAATACGGAGCGGATATTTGGTCCGTTAGGATTGGAGAATCACTAGAAAGTTCAACTTGCATCTCGGCAGCTAAAGGTAGTGGCTTCTTACTTATCGGAGATCATAGAGATGGAAGGTAGAGACATTGGTTGTTTGGATTTCAAGAAAATTTTGAGAGAAAGTTCTTTTCGCAAGCCAAGGAAAGCATGCAGTTGGAGAAGTTCATTAGTCTAAAGCAAGGGAGTCTTTCTGTGAAGGAGTGTATATATATCGGTTTAATTAGCTACCGCAATTCGGAAGGATCTTGTTAATACACCGCATAAGAAGGCCATCAAGTTTGCTAAGGGTTTGAACCAGCCCCTTCAAGGGTAAGCATTGACACATGTACCTATGGGAGCGATTTATGAGCTAGTTGTCGAAATGGCTCTCATGTATGATGCCATTAAGAAAGGAGAGCTTAAGGAGGTTCCAAAGTCAGAAAACTCTGAGAAGCAATGGTGGAAGAATAAGAGGGATAAGGACAAGAAAAAAGGAGGAGGACCTCCAAAGCAGATCAAGATGGGCGAAAAATGTCAAAATTGTGGATTGATTAGGCATTTTCACAAAAGACTATAAGAAGGACATGTTAAGGAGAGGTGTTACAATTATGGGCAGCCTGGGCATCTTAGTAGAGCTTGTCCTCAGAAGATAGCGCGGAGAGTAGGCGCACCTATAGCGCAAGTACAGGCTTTGGATGCAGCACCTTCTAGTAGTGGACCGGATCAAAGTAGGAGAGTCTCTGTAGAAGGTTTGATCTCTATTTTGAATTTTCCTATTTGGACTCTTTTTGACTCTACAGCATCCCATTTTTTCATTTCTAGTTCCTTGGTTGATTGTTTGCACTTAGATATTTCTCTAGTTGTAGACCCTATAGTTGTTTCAAACCCCATAGGAGGATTTGCACATTTATTCATGATTTATAGGGGTTTGAAAATTTTTATACTAGACGTAGAGTTTTACTGTGATGCCCTATGTGTTGGGATTTTCGAGATATGGGATGATTTTGGGGATGGACCGGTTATCCACTTATGGTTCAATATTAGACTGCGAGAGGAGAGTTGTCAGACTAGAGACATGTAGCGGAAGGACTCTCGAGGTTTCCTACAACCCACAGGGGTCAGTCTTGTTGGGCTTCCTTTATTTCCTTGATTCATCACTAGGAGAGTAAGATTATGTTCCAGTCATTAGAGATTTTCCAGACGTTTTTGAAGAGGTTAGGGGACTACCCCCTAAGAGAGATTGACTTTAGGATCTATCTGAATGACAATGCTAAGCCAATGGCATTGCCCGTGAGATATATGACTCCTAGGGAGAAGAAGGAGTTAAGTAAGCATATTGGTGAGCTATTGGAGAAAGGTTGTAGGATGGTTTTCACCCTAGAAGGGGTGAATACGGTGATACTAATAATAACACAAATTAATGAGGAAATAAAAATAATAACAGGAAGTAAAGTAGAAGAGATCACATACAAATTTACCCAGCTTCGACAAAACCCTGCCTACATGCTGCCCTCAAGGTTACTGCTAGAAATTAAGTAGTCAAATGCTTACACATGTAAACTTGCGACACCCGCCACTTGACTAACCTAACTCTATGCTCAAAACGCCACCACAACTCCGCCACTAAGTTGCGAATTCTCAAACTACGCACCATAGTTTGTGCCTTGTCATACGACTAGAGAGTTACACAATTTTAAAAGAAAATTACAAAGTAAAATAAAAAACTAAACAAAATACTATATATCAATTAAGCCCAAAATAAAATTAAATAGACTGGCCCAATAACGAATTAATAGGAGATAGTCTTCCCTTTATTCTTTCTATAGTAACTTCGGCCGCCTCTTTTATTCTATAAAATGGCTTCAGCTGGTTCCTCGTTCCTCTTTGAAAATTAGGGTTTTTCCAAAATTGAAGTCGTTGTTTAGAAATTTGATAGATTAAGAGTATGCTTCCAATTGATTGGCTATGTCGATCGATCCCTTATCTTTGACAGTGTTGCTATTACTTCAGTGATGAGTTTGAATGCTACTAAATTGTAAGTAATTTGCCCCTTTTGATATTTGTTTATGCTCGATTTTATTGTTCTTGAACTCATGATTTTATGCTGATGATGATGTGGGAATTTATAGGGATTGAAAGCCCAATATTTGCGTTCGTATATTTCTTTTTGAATTTGTTATGATTTTACCATCTACGTTGAATTTTGATCGTATGATCTTGAGATCTCTGACTGGTTCATTTCGTACTTGTTATTACATGAATTTGAATTTCATTGCTTGAGTCAGTTCCATTCTTTTTCTCCCATGATCCTATGACTTCGGTATTTCGAATTAGAGATAATATTTTCTGATTTCATGATAATTGACTGGTTCACCATGATTTGTTGGCAATTGATTGTGGTATTTGAATTTTTGAGATTAAACTGGACTTCGAAATAAACTTGATGATTTTGACTTGTTCATGACCCACGACTTGTTCAATTCATGTTAACGGCTTTGACTTTCATCGAACTGGTATACATATGAATTTGAAATGTCTTCATGCTTGTTGCACTTTGTAGATTTGCAGTCTGGACTGTTGTTTCCTCTTATTCATGTTTTACATTCCATATTATCATGTTGCATTGAGTCATTCTTTGTACATGTAGTTCATGTCATTCTGCTTGGGCTCCTATTGAAGTAGAAGTTTTCTACTGTAATTCAACTTTTCATTGATGACTGTTTTGGTTTGTGATTGCATATTCGTACATGTCTAAAATGATTCACTTGAGTCTGGTTGGTATGTTTCACTTGAAAGCTCTGACTAGTGCCTAACTGCTCTGGTCTGGTTGAGTATTATGTGTTCAGTTCTGTTTTTTGGGTTATGATGGAGTTGACCTTTCAAGTCCATTTTGCGTATGTATATTTTATGGTCAGACCTTTTTTCATGTGCTTGCATATTGTTGAATTGTGAGCACTCCTGAAACTTGTTGTATGCATGTGTGCTTGTATTTGTTGATTTGAGTCTTGTTAGGAGCTTGTTGAAGTCTTACTCCAGTTTGATTGAGACTGTTGTCATATGTACATGTATGTTCATGCTTGAGCTATTTCATGTTACTGCAGTGTTGCACTTGACCATATGTGCTTGATTCATTTAAGTTTTGTTATTGCTATGGCTGCGCTGTCCTCAATTCCGGTCCATTTTGCTAGCTGCACTATTGCTCGAAATTGTTTTGCTGGTTATTACCATGTATATACACATATATGTTTTTGTGTGTATGTATATATGTATGTGATTCTTACTTTGATTATATCATCTCTAATTAGATCATGTTTTTATGTTCATGCCTGAATTGTGTGGTTCCATGTGGGTTTGATCTGATGCACTTTGATTTGATGTCTGGTTTAATTTATTTTGAAGTTTTGACATGTTCACTTTTGAATTGTGCATATGGATGAATCCCTTATTGTCACAATTGTTGTGTCGAAACTGAAATATTTCTTGCATTTGTGTTGAATCCAGCCTTGGCTTGGGTTTGACCTTGTGCTCACCTGTCCCTGCAGTTTTAACAAGCAAGTGTATATCGGTATGCACGGTCTTGTAGCATGTACCGTGATACACTGTGCATGTCACAAGTTGTTCGTATAAGATGAATTCAAAAGAAAACGATGATGAACAACCCAAATAACTAAGGAAAATAATATTTCCAAACACACACTTCATTGTACACTGTAAAATTTCTTTTTCAATTTTACCGCATTAGTGTTTATTTTGCAGATAGTTTAGATGCTGGATATAGACTGGAACAAAGTTGAAGATAAAATATGAGTGTTGAGTGAATATGTTGTGGGGTGTAATATGTAAATTGAAAATTCTGTTGTAATTGAAATTGTATTGTAATTAAAAAATGTGTAAATGTAGTGAGAGCTCAAATTTGTACTATTCGAGTTTGTAATAAAATATTTGTCTGAATAAAATATATTTTTAAATATGAATTCTGAGTTATTTATTTTATTCAACAAATATTTAATTACGTGAAAAATTAAATAGCACAATAACAAATACACTTAAACGAATATATATATATATATATATATATATATTATCATCAAACAAAAATCATATACTAGCATATTACACAAAGGCTTCATCAGACAGAGCATATCTTAGTGGGGAGCGTCGGTCCTCTTTACTATAAAGGTGGATGGTTCCCTTTGACTTTGCGCAGACTATAGAGAGCTGAATAAGCTCACAAAGAAGAACCGCTACGCACTTTCTAGGATAGATGATCTTTTCGATCAATTGGTTGGCTCTTTATTATTTTCTCAGCTTGATTTAGCTATTGGATTTCATCGGCTTAGGTTCGCTGATGATAGCATCGATAAGTCAGCATTTAGGACACCCGATGGATTCTTTGAGTCGTTGGTTATGGTGTATGGGCCGACCAACGCCCCAGCCTATTCGTAGATTTGATGAGCCGTGTTCTAGTGTTTTCCAACGGTATGGAAGAGCATGCTATTCATCTTGAGGAGATTCTTCATACACTTAGTGTTCATCAGTTGAAAGCAAATTTCCCAAAGTGTCACTTTTGGCGTGAGGAGGTGCGTTTCTTAGGGCATGTAGTCCCAAGAGAAGGTTTAGTTGTGGATCCTGCTAAGATAGTAGCAATACGGGATTAGAAAGCCCCCTAGAACACTACTGAAGCTAGAAGCTTCATAGAATTGGCTGGCTATTATAGGAAGTTTATCAGAGATTTTGCTAAGATTTCAGCATCGCTTTCTCGCTTCACTAAGAAGAATATGGCATTCGTGTGGGATGTAGATTGTAAGGATTCCTTCACGATGCTGAAGAGGTCCCTTACTTGTGCACCAATGTTAGTTTTACCCGACGAGGTTAAACCTTTTACAGTATACACTGATGCATGTAGGAGAGATCTTGGAGCAGTATTAATGCAAGAAGTGAGGGGAGTACGTTATGGAAGTAGACATTTGAGAACTCATGAGAAGAACTACCCCACCCATGATTTGGAGTTTGCTGCTATTATTTTCGCTCTCAAGTCATGGAGACATTACTTGTTAGGAGAGAGGTTCGAGCTTTTCACTAACCATAAATCATTGAAATACCTGTTCTCACAAAAGGTTTTAAAATTGAGGCAGTAGTGTTAGATTGAGTTTTTGGCATCATATGAATTTGAGATAGCTTAAACCCCGGTAAAAGAAAACATAGCTGCGGATGCGTTAAGTAGGAAAATAGCAACCCTTTATCCAATTTTCGTGGAGTGGAAAAGGCTAGAGTTTATTTCCACCTTCGATTTTAAGCCCTCTACGGACATTATCGCTAGATTGTTAGCAACACTTAAGGTTAAGCCTACCCTAAAGATTAGATTGGCTCAAGGCAGCGAGAGGATTCGAAGCTTATGGATATTTTGGATGGAATTAGTAGAGGAGAGGTGTCTAAACATCTTCAACTCTATTCCATTGTTAGTAAATTGTGGCTAAGGAGAGATGGAAGACTTTGTGTCCCCAACACTGGTGATTTGATGAGCGTAGTTCTAGCAGAAGCACACCTTTCTCGAATGACTATTCATCCTGGTGGTGATAAGATGTAAAGGGACATGAAGAGAGTGTTTTATTGGAGCGGCATGAAGAAGATGTGGCAGCGTTTCTAACTAAGTGTCTTTTGTGAAAAAGAGTTAAGGCAGAGCAGTAGAAGCTCGGCGGATTGCTTCAACCATTGGATGTACCCGAATGGAAGCGGGATAGTATTTGGATGGACTTCATAGATGGTTTACTCTAATCTAGGAACAGGAATACCAGTATTTAGGTGATTGTTGATCGTTTGACTAAGAGCGCCCACTTCATTCCGGTCAAAGGTAAGAGGATGGCACCTTACTTGGCATCCTTATATTTTTGTGAGGTAGTCCGACTTCATGGAATTCCCTCTAGCATAGTGAGCGATGTAGACCCTTTCTTTACTAGCATGTTTTAGAGAAGCTTGCAAGAGGCTTTAGGGACGTAGCTTAGATATAGTATAGCCTATCACCCCAGACAGATGGCCAAACAGAGAGAGTTAATAGAGTTCTTGAAGATTTGTTGAGGATGTGCCTTCTTGATTTTGGAAGAACTTGGTAGGAGCATCTTCCTTTGGTGAACTTCGCATATAATAATAGTTTTCAGATTAGCATTGGGATGGCCCCTGTTTAAGCTCCTTATGGAAGACCTTGCAAGTCGCCTTCGTGTTGGTTGGAGTCTAAAGAGAGATAGCTACTAGGTCCCGACGTGGTTAGAGAGACTTTGAAAAAGTTTGATTTGATTAGAAGGAGAGTTAAGATAGCCCAGGATATACAAAAATCCTATGCAAGTAAGCGAAGAAGTGAAATTGAGTTTGAGATAGGAGATTTAGTTTTCATTAAGGTGTCTCCACTAAGAATGGCAGTGAGGTTTGGATTAAATGGGTAACTCGCTCCCAGATTCGTAGGACTGTTCCCTATAGTGGAAAAAATAGGAAAGATGGCATATCAGATAATGCTACCAGAGAGGCTCACGGGAGCTCACGATGTTTTTCATGTTTCACCCTTGAGAAAATGCTTGCACGATTTAGTAGAGGTAGCATAACCTATTCAACTTGAGGAAGTTAAAGTGGAGAGAAGCATCGGTTCGTCGCATTCCTACCAAGATCGTTGGACGTGATAACAAGAAGCTTAGGAATAAGGAAGTCACTTTGGTTAAGATGCAGTGGGGATATTGTATTAAGGACGCTACGTGGGAGGCCGAGGAGAGAATACGTACCTCTTATCCCCATCTTTTCGATGGTACATCTTGAATTTCTTATTTCCATCTTTAGTTTTGAATAGGTTCTTTCCTCTTGTATCCTTTAGGAGGGTAGATCTTAGGATTTAACTAATGGATGGTAGGACTGAATGTAATCATGTTACCAGAACATGTTATGTATGTTGGACGCTAGTGGTTGCAAGTGTTTGCTAGCGGATGCTAATGGACGCGTGTATATACACTAGGCATCTCTTAGGGATCGGCCTAACTAGGTCACTAAATATATATATATATATATATATATATATATATATATATATATATATATATATATGGATGTGTGTGCATTTGCAATTTTGTTTTATTTCCATGGTTGCTATAAATGGATGATTATCGTATGATTGTTGCACTTGGATGATGTTTGTAGCACGCATATTGAACTATCAGTTATTAGTAGGGAATTTGCATTCATTTGGATACATGACACGGGCATGATTGCATTAAAGGAGGTCGACTGAATCAGTAGACCGCCTAATCTTTTGCAATAGTTAGGGACATTGACACTACACTATTTCGTATAACATAAATTGCTTTAGAAAGCTTAAGGACAATGGATGTAATGGATGATGGTTGATATGTGGTTGTAGAATTTTTATGAAAATATTTATTTCATTCTTCTGTCCTTATAGATTTCGGGGACAAAATCCTTTAATGAGGGGAGAATGTAACTACCCAAAAGTAAGCTATAATGATTAATTAACAAATTAATTAAGCAATAAAATAAGTTTTCGAAATTGTTATAATCGAGCTACGGGGTTGCACCATT
This sequence comes from Allium cepa, assembly GCA_030765085.1. Taxonomy (NCBI): domain Eukaryota; kingdom Viridiplantae; phylum Streptophyta; class Magnoliopsida; order Asparagales; family Amaryllidaceae; genus Allium; species Allium cepa. The sequence continues at coordinate 686,087,627 of CM060938.1, forward strand.
ATGTCTGTGGCGATTTTGTGACCAATTTGCATATATAACTTGTTGAAATCCGAGTCAGTATGAAGAAGATATGAGAAAAATAAGAAATAAAAAATAAAATGGAAAAAATAATAATATAGGCGTGGGTCGACCCATGCCATAAGCCAGGTCGACCTATAGGTCAACCCAGGCTTGTGTAAGGTCGACCTATTGATCCCCATAGTAGCTAGGTCGACCCACCTTGTTTATGGACGAGGAAGCATCCAGATTCAAACCGTATGACGTGTTTTGCAATTTTCTTCCAATCCTGCCGCTCGTGCTTCCATCCAATGGTTCCTAGCGAGCTTATGACATGGTTGCAATAGATGTAATCTTCAAATCTAACACCTGAGATCCCTAAGCAACACTATAAATAAGTCCTTAGACCTTGCTATTTTTCTCATTTAGATTTTCTCCAAATTGGGTTCATTGCCTGAGGCTGGACCCTAAAAGGAAAAACTTTCTTGGGAGGAGATTTTTTATTAAAATATTCTATGCCCTAGAAGTGTATTTGGGAAGGCCTAGGAATAAAGCTAAGTACCATAAGTGAGTGTCTAATAATTATTTTAATTTTTTAAGTAATTTAAAATAATAGGTTTCTCAATAGTTGTAGTTTTTCTGCAATTTTGAGACGGTTTTTATATAAGTTATTTACAGTTAGTTTCTAAAGTTCTTTTCGGTCTATTTTATTCAACTATTTTTATTAAGCTATTTTATTTAGTTATTTATAGTTATTTGTATTTATTTACATCTTCTTTATGTTAGAATTTAGCATGTAAATGTTAGTTTCTTTTTATTCCTTTTTACGCGAATAAAATATTAGAATATTAAAAAGAGGAGAATTCGCTAATATGGATTAAATAGAAATAAACACTGAATTCACAGAAATTAGATGTAAAATAAGCTGTAATAAAAAGAAAATAGACTGAAATAGGCAAATTTGAGATATTTGCAAGCATTTTTATAACTAGTGGTTATAACTAAAAAGATAGAATAAAAGTGTAACAATTATAACATAGGTTATTGATGTGCACGTAATTGTGCATATATTTACATCCATATTTTATCTCTTTTTATTTAAATAATCATCATATTTGGGCATTTTAACATGTTTAAAACCAAAATTAAATTATTTCCAAACCATCATATTTTCATCATCATTCAGGGGCAAAACGGTCATTTTTGTGCATGTGTCAATGTAAGAATTTTTAATTGGACATTTTTGATTATTTTTATAGGAATTTGGATGCATATGGAAGAGGCTTATATGAAGATACATGCATGCACAAGGAAATACAAAGGAATGAAGAGGAAATAATTCAAGTTCAAGATCATGGAGGACCCCACCCACTTACCTAACTTCCAATTAGAATCTAAGCACATGCTAAAAGGACTTAAAGCTTCATGTACATATTAATTGGGGGATTAGTGAATGTTAATGATTACTTGGAGGCTACACCACCTCAAGGGTATTTTGGGAAGCTCTCTAAAAAGAGAATTAGGGTTTTATGCATGTATAAATAGCCTTCTTATGTACATGAAGATCATCATCTACTCTTTCATTTTACTTAGGAAATTAAGAAATCAAAGTGTAAGCTCAATGTTCTATGAAATAAAAATGGCTTCCAAGCCTCTTTCTTCTCTCTTTTCTACATGTTTTTCTTTGTTTTATTGTTAATGTTTATTTATATGCTCTCTTTCTCCTTATGTTCATAGCTTAGATTTACATTTATGCAAGTAGTTAGTAGCTAATCTCTTTTGCTTTCTTTGCTTATTTTCTATTTTCTTTTCTTTAATGTTGAAACTTACTTTTGATGCTTCAATGCCACAAATGAGTAGCTAAACCCCTTCAATTTAGGGGTGATGAAGCTCTCTAACTTTATGTAATTTCAACATTTTTTATGATTTATGATCTCTTTGTTTATGTTTCATGAATGTGAATTTTGATATAAGTTTATACAAGTGGGTTTGATAGCTTATATTGCTTATGCAAATGAGCTATTCTTACTCAACATAAACACAATTTACATCAACATTTGCTAATTAATTTTTGATTATGAAATGAAAGTAAAAATGAAATTTGATGATCTATGTTACTAGTTACAATAGTAAATAGATTATACTTAAAATAGTTTTTGCTTTGGCTTCTTTTATATGAGAATTGTAAGTGGTATAATTGTTGTATTATAGTTTGATGGTTTGAGTTATGTTAACTAATAACATAAACAAACCATACTTATGATAAATGCAATGATTATTTCACTTAATATCAAAGTTAGAGATCATAAATTATGTGTTTGTTGATTTACAAAAATTTGAGAGTGGATTTGCCTCTAAATTGTTCTTTAGTCTAATAATTCTTGAATCACATTTTCTAGTGTTAGCCTCATAATTTCTAGTTAACGAATCCTCTTCGACTTTGGTATAATTTGATTGAATAGATTTTTAAAAATCATCAATTCTCTGTGGATCGACCCGTATTCGCCGCGTGCTACATTCGTACACCGTGCGCTTGCGGTATAAATTTTATTTCTAAATTCGTTCGACGGTTTTTTAATCCGATAGAATTTCCGTCGACGAACAAGTACTTGGCGTCGTTGCCGGGGATTTGCTTCGATTTTGATTTTCTATTCTTCGGATTATTTTCGTTAGATTATATTGTGTGTTTGTTTTGTGTGTTGAGTGCATTTAAAAGAAAAATTGTTTTGTGTGTTTGATTTGTGCTTGCTTTTGTTTGTGTGTTTGTAGTTTTTCATTTTGCATTTGCATTTCTATTTCCATTAAAAAGAAAAAAAACATACAAAATTTCAAAACAAAAACATTTTATTTCTTGTTCTTTTTTTTTTTTACAATCTACAACACAATTTCTTTTACAAACTTGATTTCCTAAAAACTGTGCAGTTCTCCCCCTTCTCTGTTACTGTTACTGCACATTCATCTCACTGTAACTCACAATCTTCTCTGTCCATTTCCCTTCTTCCATCACCAACACTTGTTCATTTGCAAACCATAACCATAAACATCACCACATTTCATCAACCTTGCCATCACAAACCAGCATTCACCTGAGCCACCTCCTACTGTCAACCATTAAAGTGCATGTTCCCAGTGCCATAAAATTTCCTGAACACCCCTCTACTACCTCACAACCATACCCACATTCAACATTCCCTGATCACTCATCAATCACAGTGGAACTAAACTGTGCCTTGCCACTTCTTATTGTTCTTACTGTTCTGCCTATTGCCTGCCTTCATCGACTTCTTCAGCTAATCTCCACAAACCACTGTCAATACTCACCCCTGAACCACTGCAGTTGCCTTCAAACGACCATACAGGCATCATCATCACTTTACACTTCTATCATCAGATGCTCATCAGTAATCACCTCACTACTACACCCCTTGTCGTCACAGACATCACTGCCTTCCTCACTTGACCTCCCCTCCACCAGTTATATACAAATTTCACCATACCCCTCTGCCTGAAGCTCTTCTCCCCTGCACATCAACAAATTTTCCCCTTCATCATTTCGAACTGCACATAACATACCACAAAAGACTGCACATCAGTTATACTAAGCAGAAAGAACAGAAAAGACTTATTTTAAAACTTAGATTAAGTTAACTAGAAAATATAGCAGAAATAATAGAAGATGCTTATTTTTAAATTTACATTAAATTAATAAGCAAACATAGAAGAAGGGCACGTACCAACATCATTCCCATTCAATCTGGAACTGATGATCTCACAATAGTTAGGTAGACTATGACACATTTATGCTAATTACGGTACATAAGCGTCCAGTAGATAGAAGCTCAAATCTGATGATCTAGGCAAAGGGCGCAAACTAGAATTTGTTTGTTAGGACTAGTAGCGGTAGCATTCCCTTTCAGACTAGGACTGATGGTCTCACAACACTTAGATAAGGCTGGGCAGCATTCCCTTTCAGACTAGGACTGATGGTCTGACAATAGCTAGGTGAGACTGGGCATGCTTATGTGGATTAGGTTAAATAAGAGGTCAAAATATGGGGAGACATTTAGTGAGCGTGTGAGATCGATTAGGGTAAATAATTTGCTACTGCGTTCCAAGCGCTAAACATGTGTCATTTGCTGTGACCAACAGGATTGGTTCTCAATGGAACAACAGAGGTAGAAGGTCGATCAACAGGTAGAGTTAGGATTTCAGCCTATTTAAATAGGATTAGGGTTTCAACTTAATCACAGCAATCTAAGACAAGTGCAAACAATCACAATCAAAGAAAATATAATCAAAAATAGTATTTTATCCCAGTTCATCTTTTCTATATGTTCCTTTCATACTAGAACTATTGCTTAGTCTATTATCCTATTATCTTTATCTTGCTTAGAAATGCTAGTAATTACTTTCACTCACTGAACTTATTGTCTAACCAACTCCTCTATTTCCCCTTTTCCCCCATAGGCCAGTAGAGTCGAGGACAGTAGATTCAGACCGCTTGGAGATATATTCTTAGAGTTCTTCAAGTATTCTTCTTCTTCTTTTCAGTTTTCTTTTCGTTTGACTTTAGATTTACTGATACTTTATGAGAGGGATGATTTTTATTTACGTACTCTAATGATGTGACTGAGATTGTATTCTTCACGGGACATGTATAATTGATTTTCTTGCATATTCTGTTTTGAAATGAAGTTTAATTTTAAATGCTAGTTAGTATTTAAATGTTTTCGCTGTTTTTATTTGTCTATCTTGTGAATCTTAGTCTCTACGATATTTTAGCTATACCTATAACGCACCACATCTTTTAGTGAGCCCTTTTTAGGTATACTAAGGGGTGTGGGGTGTTTCAATATTCAAATGTTATTTATAAGGAAAAAGAAAAGAATCCAATTAACTATAAGTAATATTAGGCTTTAAAATTATAGTGAAAGGCATAAGCCTAAAAGTGAAAATATACAGTAAATTATGTTAGAATTCGGGGAGTGAAATCAAAATGGGAAATCTAATAACTTGATTTAAAAGTTAGTGGTAGATTAGTAGGCAGGTTTAGAAAAGGGAATATATTTCCATAGTTGTAAGAAAAACGGTAAATGTAATTGCAAGAACAAAAGAAAGAAAAAATGGAAATAGTGCAAAATAAAGACATTCCTATATTTTGAATTATCCAATAATTAAAGGAACAATAAAAGAAATATCTTCCAGTTACGTGTTACTTTTTATAGCATTGTTTAGTATAAAAATATGGAAATGGATTTTAGTACAGTTTTTGTAACCAACTAAATAGAATAGAACTACTTCCTAAAACAAAGAGAATAACATGAAACGTTAATGAAATTAAAGAAAATGAAATAATCAATTAAAATATTTGACAAGACTAGAAATAATAAATAGAAAACGTGACTAGATTTGCATTTACTGTGATATATAAGAATAAAAAGAATCAGTTATTATGGTAAGTAATTTGTCGCAGTTGGATGTAGTCCCAAGCTAAGACTGTCATATAATGTAAGAGAACTAAAAAGAATTTAGTATCATAATAAAAGAAGACAGACTAGAATAGAAAAGAGACATTTGCAATTACATTTATAACATGTAGGTTATAAAAGAAAGAAAAGAATATAAAAGTGACAATTGCAAGTATAATTGTCAACACGTAGGTTATACTTAAAAAGAAAGAAGTAAAAGAGGCTTATTTTATCAAACTTAGATATTTGATTAAGTTAATAAGAAAAAATAATAGAAGTGGCCCATACCGACAACATTCCCTTTCAGGTCTAAGACTGATGGTCTTACACATGAGTGGGGCCAGGCATGCTTGTTAGGTTAAATAAGTAGCCAACAGAATAAGAAAAATAAACTAAACGCATCATAAAAGATTAGACATCGATTGTAATAAAATGGTAAGTTGTTTTTGGAGCAGCCTGAAGGGAATCTAGATAAAGAGCTTAACGAAGCAGTTCACCGTAGATTATTAGTACAAAAAGAGCATGTCCTACTTAATTATTTTGGGCTAGAAGGAAGTATGAGACTTCAACGGGACGTGAGGATACTCTAGGATGGCCCTCTAGGGAAGGCCTAACGAAGCTGCACCCCTTGAGGCAGGTCTGTAGGTGTTCCATCTAGAGAGTATGCCTTGACTGCTTTTGCATTGCAGGCCTAACAAAGCAGACAATTGTAGGCAGTCAAAAGGTTGATGATGGAGTAGGATATTCATATGAAATCGTACTCTAGTTTGCGAGTAGGTTATAGTAGGTAGGACCGATAAGGATAGTCTCATGCGGATATCAGCCATCATCGGTCTGAGAGAGTTCAGGAAAGACTAGGGGCTAACCAATAGGCCAATGATTCTTTCACTATCAAGACATTGGATGAGCGACATAGCTAATTTGATGTTTAGATTGTTTGTAGTAGGGCGGAACCACTTAGATCTTGAAAGGTCGTTCGATTAATTGAGGGGACTGCTGGGGCCATAGCCACGAGGAGAAAAGAGACAGACCAAGTATAATATCTGCATTATAGGCCTAACCAAGCGGACCTTTACAGATATAGAAAATCCCCAACTGAGTTCCATACAAGGTAGAACTTGTTGGCGGAATCTACGGAGTAGACAGAACGATTACATGTAGTCCTCAAGGTACACATTGGGTGGTACATCATGGATGTCCAAGCACTAGGGTAAGCTAGTACGGATGCAGTTTCACATTTTCATAGTAGACGATGGAAAATCAGTATTGTAGGCCTCACGAAGCTGTCCTTTACAGATTTAGTTAAAGTGCGCTCTAGTAGCAAGACGATGAAGTTCTTTTTGAGGAGGATATGGAAGGTACTATGGGTATACCAAGTACCAACGAGGTCTTTGGGCATGTAGCTACACACACACACACACACATATATATATATTGGTTACTAGGTCTTAATCTACTAAGGAGTAGATGGGTACGATTCATGCATAGAGGCGAGAGTATTATAATACCAAGAAACCTAATATAATAGAAAATGGAAATAGAACGGTATGTGCAGAATTATGCTTAGAAGTGTATTATTTGTTCGTTCACCAGAACTTTAGTTCTAACCCCTCCTTATATCATCCCATAGGTTAGATCGGTGGCAAAGATTTTCTAGCTTTGCGACACTTGTTTAAAAAGTGTTATCACCTTGGTGAGTATCTACTTATTATTAAATTTTAGTCAATTCTGATGTGAGATATTTATTTGAGCTCGGATATATTTATCTTTGTCTATTTGCAGGATACCAGATACCCAACTCGGGCTTTAGTAGGCTTGGATTTTAGCATTTTTGCAAAAAATCTAGACCCATTGGAATTCGAGTTGTTACATTTGGTGTCAAAGCTAAGGTTGGTAGATCCTAAGTAAATTAGGAAATATGAGTGAACCTTTTTGTATTTTTTTTATAAAATATAAATATATTATGCACTAAAATCCAAATAGTACCATATTATAGAATTTTACATATGGAAAGTTTTCAAAAGTACAATTGTACATAGTTTTCTCGTTGGGTTTGGGATGACCCGAGGATGTTGTGCCCGATTTATAATGTACAATAATCTTTGTTTTGAGAGAAGGTAGTTATCCATATGTTATAGGAAGTGGGAAAGTTCCCTAGGGATAGTTGGGAGAGTATTTTTATTTTTGAAGGAATAAGAGATTTTAGTAAGGAAATGAGATTTTCAAGATTTATGAAGGGTATTCCTAGGGTTGTAAGAAGAAAATCCACTTTATGTCTAGCCTAATAAAATGAAACTTTTGGAATTGAAAAGTCAAAAAATAATCTTGTTTATATGTTTGAGGGACTAATTATGGGGTTTATGAAAAAAAATTAGTGTGAAATTTAAATTAGTTTTTATATAATGTAAATTTTATTAAAAGTGAAATTATTTTTGAAGAATTACATAGCATGTATAGATCACTAGTTTCTTTGTAGGTAACAAATATTTTAAATATAAAAAACCTAGAGTGTGTGAAGTATCAAAAGTGTAGGTTACAACATTTATTATTGTAATAGATGTTTTCATGAAAAATAAAGGAAGCATAGACTATAACACTATTGTTATAGTATGTGACTCCCAAAGGAAATGTTTTTACGTAGCATATGAGTTTTTAATATTTATTTTAATTGAATCCATATACTAGTATTTTTGGGTTGTAGTAACGGTGCTATACACAACTTCTCTTTTGATCATAATAAAAATGAGTTTTGAAGATAATTTCTAAGTATAGAAATAAAGTGGTTTGTAAGTACATTTATTATTTAAATAAGTAAATGGAAAAAAATTCTAATATATTGAAATAGTTTTGAAAATAAGTTCTTTTGGGAATAATGTAAATTAAATATTAGGAAATTAACAAATTACGTAGAAAATGTTTATTGTAAGTGAATATAGATTAAACATACTTTAATCTATTGGAATGAGATCAATAATGATATAATATTCTATGAAACCAAATTACAAATAAAGATGTTTTGTGTAAGTTATAAGGAATACGTGAAAGAGATGTACAAGGTACGGAAAGCACTATATTTTGTATAGCCATTTTCGATAAAATATATAATAATTTCCTTGTAATTTCACATAAACATGTAACCTTCCTTCAAAGGATTCATAGAAGGTTTTAGCATTAATGATTTCTCATAAGAGAAAGTAGTTCCAATACATTAAGGTATAAAACAATAGGTGTAATAAGAAGTGTAATAATTAGAGACAGTATTAGTCAGGGGAGATATTATAGAGAGTCTTAGTAGGAAAGCTAAGCAATGGAAATTTTATATTTTTCCATTGATTATGCGCATTGGTTGCTTGCCTTTGTAGAAAGTCCCCATTTGTAGTAAGTTCGAAACTCCTCCAAGGTTAGGTAATTGGAAGAGTAGGAAAGTTAAGGGATTTGTGATAAAATAATTGTTCCAATCTACTCCAATTTGTGTGAACTTGAAAATCTATGAAAAGAAGATGCTTTAAAAACATGTGAGGACATTTTTGGAAGTCAAGAAAAAAATGTTATAAGGACAAGCAAGGCATGTTTTAAAGAAAAATTGTTTGGTGAAAAAGTAAATAAGTTTTTTGAAGAGAAAAACATAGTAAATAGTCTATACTATTATATTATTAGTGAGTTTGGTTTCAAGAGCACAGAAGCCTTGTAGAAATTTGGCAACTGAAAAGTCACCGAATTTTTCTTCCTCTGTGATGTACGTGTTTTTATCTTGCCCATTTTCTCCGGTTGAAACTCCTGTTCCTCCATCACTAATCTCCTCCTTTCAATTTCCTCCACCTGAAATGATTTCCCTTACGCTTATCTTCTCTTCCCCCTTTCCTCCGTTTGGAATTGATAAATTCATGAAGCGTCATAACATAAAAGTCCCCTGTTTTAATTCGTTCGCATCCACATTAAGCTAACCCTAATTTCTCCTCTGCGATGGCGGACGACACTTTCTCGCTTAACCAATTTTGTGGATTCAGACCAGTATTTCATGGAAGAGTTCACCCCTTCAAAGTTCTGCCTGATCATGTGGAATGACAGGCTTATCTATAATGTTTCTCTTTACTGCTAACAAAAAAACCCTATATTGAGACTGCTGATTAGATCTGATGCCATACATGCCCAGTTTGATGTGCTTTTTTCTGGTTGAATAGGCATAAACGAACTCCATGGGTTTGCAGATGTTTCAAGCCGATCCGAATTATGCAGGTAAAATTATTATCATTTTTCTTTCATAATTTCCAAGTTCGTATTGGGAATATTATTTGGTATGGATTTTGAAGTCTTATTTCTTGGGTGGAATTGCTTGCTTGCTTCAGCTTATTTTGCATACCACGTACATTCAGATTGCTTGAATTTTCCGTCCATGAATTTTGTAAATTGCAAAGTTGCACTAATATAATCCAATTCGATTTTCCATAAATATTTGACCATTTTTCCCCTTTTCATTCCTTCTGGCATAATTTGTTCTTTGGGGTTTAACATGAAATACCCAAGCTAATTCACACTTTGCAAAAATGATCAATGGCTTGATAATTCTTTTTTAAACTATGGCGCGTTTGTTTCATGCATAGAATCTTTAATTTTAAATAATCATGGTCTACTTTGTCTTTTTATATATCGAAATTTAAATTTGGTTTATGAGGATTTAGGAAATTTCTTTGTTGACCTTGCCTCTGGTTGTGATGATTTGAGCAAGGTTCGAACCTAGGATAGCTTTACAATCGTGGTTTTTAGCCAACGATTGAAAGTAACTGCACTTCATTTTTGTAATCAAAAATTGTTAACTAAAATCTGATCTATGGTGAAATAAAAATCTTACTGTAGTAACTACATCTCAGATGTGGTTACGATGATTTTAGCTAATGATTTGAAAAAGCTAACTATCTTAAAGATTATATGTTGAAATAATCTTGAATTCAAAAGTATTACTAACATGATTTTAGGATTTTTCATATATATAGAGGAATATTTCTACAAATATTAATTTTTTTAATAAGAGAGAAAAATGTTGGTCTATCTGAACGTTTTACATCTTGCTATCATAAAACTTCTACCCATTAGCTGATTTAAAGTATGGTAGTTGACTACTCTATATTAGTTTCTGTGACTGAGAAACTCTGACTATGGTTGATGTGGAAAGTATGTATATTGCTTATGTGTGTACGAGACAAGATAAATCAAAATAACCAATTGACATGGACATGAAATTTGAAAGGTAGTTGTGTATAATTTCATTATTGCAGGCAAATATATGTTCATATATTAACATTTTTCACTTACCACTGATTCGGTAATTGGCACTTCAGTACCCTAATGTCTGTTACTGTCTCTTTGAAGATACAATCCAGTTGAGTTCTAAGCTCTACAGCGTATTATGATTCATAAGCAATGTGAATGCATAAGTATAAAACTACTTGCATATAAATATTAAACTCTATAAATTAATTTTTAATACATGTAAATTCCCAATAATTTTTCAATACTGCACATTTTAATACTTATTTATTAGATTGTTTATCTTCCCTGTTTCTAGAAAGGGCCAACTCTAATATTTATTGCTTTTAATAAAAGAAAAACATGGTTTGTTCAATCTCCTTATGAAGTTATTTTTTTCCATTCCGCCTCTCTGAGTAAATGTGTTTTGGTGTTTTTTTCCAATGTTTTGGTGTGTAAAATAATCATCTCCATCCAAACTCAATAGGTAAACGTTTTAATGTGCCAAAAAATTTCATATTACAACATAATTATCCAATTACCTATTTACACTAGAATTTTTGGCGAACATCCGATGACTGCGCTCAAAATTAATCTTTGGAATTACGTTCATCGGCAAACTTTTAAACTTTGGAATAAATGCATATTGTGCATGGCTTCCTAACTGTTCACCGTATTGTAATGCACACCAGAAATAGTGTACATGACATAAATTAGTGTTGCTGATGTCTAAAATGAAATGCTTAGTACACGATGCAAACTCATAAGTTGCTGTGAACGAAATATTGTTTGAAGTCATATGGTTTCTATTTATAGTTATGCGAATTCACAACACATAGTTTATATGGTTTATGTGTGATTTTGCTAATTGGGAGCACTTGGTTTATATATATGGTTTTTTAAATCTGTTATTTTAGTTTTGTACGGTTCTTTTGTCTGTATTTCGTGCAAGTTTTGTTCCATGATTAATACAAGATTCAGTAAATTCAAGTGCACTACCATCATTTTGATCTCCTATTCTTCATAATTTTCTTTTTCAAAAAAATAAAATAATAACAATCATTTTTGCATGTTCATTATCAGTTTAGATACAGGGTGAACCTTGAATAACTGAAAATAGCTTCAGCTAAAGTTTTCAGATGTTTATTTGTTTGTAACATATTGTTGGCATTAGTTCAAGCTTAAATAAGATCTTCTTTATGCACATTAATACTATTTTATTGTTGGATTAATTTTTTGCTATGTAAGCGTAGAAAGGCACAGTTGAATTGATTTAAAGTTGTATCCTATAAAGCACTCAAATTTTTTCATACAGAATGAATCTATTTAGATGCGTGGTTAACTGTGAATAACTGAAAATAGCTTCAGCTTAAGTTGTCAGATGTTTATTTGTTTGTAACATATTGTTGGCATTAATTCAAGCTTAGATAAGATCTACTTTATGCACATTAATATTATTTTATTGTTGGATTAATTTTTTTACTATGTATGTCAGCATAGAAAGGCATGGTTGAATTGCATTAAAGTTGTATCCTATAAAGTATTCAAAAATATTCATATAAAATGAATGTATTCAGATATTTTCAATGGTTTATCGCTAATTTATATTTTATAAATTAGACAAAAGAAGTGATCATCTTAAAATGTCACTTTTTTAAACAAATTAATATAGAGATACTCATTTTCAATTTGCTAGGAATAAAATGCATCAATACATAATTTATGTGCCATGAATAATTATGCAAAGCATACAACACGATTCAAAATTTTAGAAAAATGTAACAAAAGGGAGAAGTAATTTGATTGAAACTCTACAATGTATTTGTCAAATAATAATTTTAATGAAATGCTCTACTAATTATCACATTCATGAAAATATCACGATAAGACAAACAAAAATAACTGCAAATAATAAACTTGCAATCCATATGCAAATCTATTATATTATGTATAAAAGAAAATATGGCTTTAACATTTATCCTTTTTCTAATTAAATTTCAGCTTAATGCTGATTTCTAAGAGCTTTCGTAAAAAAAATTACGCTCGACGCCCGTATCCTTGGCATTTCAAAAGCGGATCCATTTAACCTTCTTCATCTTGCTTTACTTTGTATTTTATTCCACATTTTATTTGTGCCCAAGGTAATTTCTTTTTCTTCATTCCTTATTCTATTTTAATTTAGTAAACGAGAATTCATTGTTGCTTTGTTTGCATATTGATTAAGAATTTTCTCATCAGCAGAGATCTTTACGCAAGTTAACTGGCTTAGGTTATCGATTTTATGTAGTTTTTATGTTCTTTATACATTAGTTCATCGTTTGTGATCTCATGAAAACTCTATAGTTACTAATTGAATATTCCATTGGAGTTTTGGTTCCTTTATTGATTACATTAAACTACCCGGTAACTGATAATTTGCAAGACAATATTGTGACATACTTTGCTGATTAAACACCCAAAAGTTCTATGTTTTTTTTTCAATATTTAATATAAGTATGAAAAACGTGAACGAGTTAAGGAGATGTATACTTGCATATCACATCAGCTCTTTTGAACAAGGTAAATTTTTTAGCTTCGCCTGAAAGTGGTTATAATTTATTTATTATTATGATAATTTATTTGACTTTTTCTCCTTCTAACTGATTTGCTTACATGTATTTATGAATGGTATCTTGGAAACAAAATAAACAGATAAAGCTGTTTTCCAGCAGAATTCACATATGCATATTATGTTATAAGTTTTTATCTTTTCTTTCTTGATTTTAAAGAAAGTTTCCTATTGCTCCGCCAATAAATGTACACTAGAACTATTTAGGAAAGTATGTTATTTGGCAGTGAATAGAGTATTTAATTTGAAGATTAAAAGCATAATAAGTTAAGGAACCAATATTTGCGCGCGCACACACACACAAATCACCTCTATTAAATAAGGCATATTATTAGAAGATGCTATAATCCTTTTGTTATTCATATAATTCATTTAACATGCATTTTCTAGATTTTTTAATTATATGAAGCTAAAAGCGCATATTTATGAATATTTTTTTTTCCGATTGGCTTTTTGTTGAACAGAACCGACAAATATTTTTTAATAAATTTCTTAAATAATATCAGAGCATTAAGGTATAATTAATATTTTAGAGAACAACGCATTTATACACCAAACGGTAGCACAACGGCTTTATGCATTTTCTGAAGTTAAATCCAAAAACATGTTAAATGGATGAGCGAAAGCAAGGTTATACGAAAAAGTGACCTTTACACCCTTCAAGTTTGCGGACATGGTATGTCATTGTGTTAAATTTGTACCATATTTTCTACACTTGCATAGTTTTATTCCATTCTCTCATGTAAATATTAATCATAAACTTCGTCTACAGTTCCAGTCTTCAACCAACATCATCCATGGTGGGTTCTCCACATTGTAATTTTATTACAGCTAACTCAAATGAAAACGTAAGAATTTCCTGATTGCTTTCCATTCATTACTTCGTCAATCACCATAGGGATCAAATAATTTTTTATTGTCTATGTTATGTTTACTTCGGTTGTACAATATAGGTTCATATTAAGATGGAATTAATTTTTTTCCTTATAGTTCAGGCCTATAATTAACATATAATGTTGTTTGAGGGGATGTTTATTACAATAACACTTATGTTTTTTGAGGAGATGTTCATTGGTAGCTTGCTATTCATGTTTGAACTCATTGCTTCAGCGATCTACAGGTAAATTTAGGTAATTTCTAGATTAAATAAGGCATGTTATTAGAAGATGCTATAATCCTTTTGTTATTCATATAATTCATTTAACATGCATTTTCTAGATTTTTAAATTATATGAAGCTAAAAGCGCATATTTATGAATAATTTTTTTTCTGATTGGCTTTTTGTTGAACAGAACCGACGAATATTTTTTAATAAATTTCTTAAATAATCTCAGAGCATTAAGGTATAATTAATATTTTAGAGCACAATGGCTTTATACACCAAACAATAACACGACGGCTTTATGCATTTTCTGAAGTTAAACCCAAAAACATGTTAAAAGGATGAGCAAAAGCAAGGTTATACGAAAAATTGACCTTTACACCCTTCAAGTTTGCAGACATGGTACGTCACTGCGTTACATTTGTACCCTATTTTCAACACTTGCATAGTTTTATTCCATTCTCTCATGTAAATATTAATTATAAACTTCGTCTACAGTTCCAATCTTCAACCAACATCATCTATGGTGGATTCTCCACATTGTAATTTTATTATAGCTAACTCAAATGAAAACGTAAGAATTTGCTGATTGCTTTCCATTCATTACTTCGTCAATCACCATAGGGATCAAATAATATTTTATTGGCTATGTTATGTTTACTTCGGTTGTACAATATAGGTTCATATTAAGATGGAATTAATTTTTTTCCTTATAGTTCAGGCCTATAATTAACATATAATGTTGTTTGAGGGGATGTTTATTACAATAACGCTTATCTTTTTTGAGGATATGTTCATTGGTAGCTTGCTATGCATGTTTGAACTCATTGCTTCAGTGATCTACATGGTAAATTTAGGCAATTGAAGGTACTATTACTTTTGGTGCTTGGTCTAAATAACTCAAATGAGTGCTTTAGCGAGCAATATAGTAGTCATGACATGAATTTTAATTAGAAATATGTGTATGTATACATATGTATATTTACCCATTTATTCATCAGCATATGTCTTTCTATTATCAAAAATAAAATCTTTACAGTTTCGCCAATTTTCTTTATGCACATAGGATGCTCAAAACTGCTTTAGTTTTGCATGATGGATGGCGTAATCAATGGCTATCGTTGCGCAATCTCCCACTGTCAGTGACGTATATGCTCCTATCTTATATGCCTTTTCTCCTTCTCCTAGATCAGCTAAATTATTTTGGATTCTATGAGAAATTTAGTTATTTCTCATCTTTTTTGTTGTTGTTGTTTTTACATAATTGTATGGTATATACTTTATTGCTTTTCAAACATAACTACACACTTCAATTCATAATAAATTGCCACACTAGAATGCAAATAGTTTGCACTAATCTTCTGCTACATTTAATTTGGAACGTCATAGTTTTTCAAATTATTTAATTATAAATTAATTATACCCAATGGATAACTAAAGGTCAGACTTTACCTATGCTGCAATTGTATAATAAACACACAACCTTCTATAGACTTCACATCTGTACAATATCAACAGAAAAAAACCATCCCATATTACCACAATATCAAGTATTCTTCTCCACAATAGTTTTTTCATAGCTGACACAAATTATACATACCAATCATAGCTCAAAATTGATGTCATTTCCTTCTCTAACAGTAGATAATCACCAATGGAGATTGAACGCACACCACTCAACTCACTAACGGTTGATAACGTGGGAGCAATAGTAAGGTTATGGGTAGCCAGGAATCGGGACTCCATCAACTTCAGAAGCAACGATGTTTATGGGTTTAACTTGCAATTATTGGATAACGAGGTATGATTATCCAAATAAATTGATTTACCACTAACAAAATATCCACGTAATCAATTGCCATGGTAACAAGTTTACTTCAAATTATTTCAATATGGTAATAAACATATCGACATTGCTCAAAAAACTGATAATTATAGTGCACATTTTATATACTGTAATTATCATTGATTACCATTCGTCAATACTCACTGCTTATGTTTAAATTTAACAATCTACATACACTGTCGGGCATAAAACTATGACATATAGTTATTCTGTTTTCTAACATGGCGTTGTCGTTAAATTTCTATTAACTTCAGCTCAGAATCAATGATTTAACATTAGTCCAATTGTAATCCAACCATGCACAAAATGGTACAAAACTTGATCATAATTGGTTTATTATAGTAAATTTTAATGTATGTAAAGTCTAGGTAAACAATTGCAACCATTTATTTTTCAAGTTTGATGACAAGCTTGAATAACCTTTAGAAGTAAACATGATGATTTTTTCTAATGCATGTGGATTGTGGTATCGTGTTTTAGTTAATCTTACACTAAATGAGACCAATGAATATCCTAAAATGAGTTAACATGGACACAAATGAAACATAAGTTTTAAAATTTCAACTATTTTTACTTACTTTGAACATCTTCATGATGTTTCCAGTTCTAAATTATCCGTTCATCTACATAATCGCTTATTTGTAATCCATGCTTTTCTTTTTTTTTACACTTTGGCGGCTTTTGCTTTACGATATAAATGCATTTTAGAAACCAAGTACAAGAATTCATTATGGATAACAAATTCTTGAACTTTGGCTTTGTTTAACATTATGTTTGATTAATGCTAGAGCAACCTAATGCACATATCCTAGATTTTATCTACACTGTTAGTTTTTAACCTAATTTTACAATAATTTTTTTAGTTCTCTCTTGACATCAAATCTATACTTTATTTGAATGACTCATCATGAAAATATGTCATCTGTTATGCACGATTGTCTTAGAAATGTGCACACTCTCAAGTTTTTTAGTTTGTCCTGTTACTGTAGAACTAATCCTTCTTTATAAAAATTGAATCATCCTGTTATTGTGGAACTAATCCAAGCATGCCTAAAATGGTGCAAAATTTGTTATTAAATAATCGTTCTTTATAAAAAATGAATAATCACTTGGACATATTTCAGCCTCTAGCTAAAATCGCTGTCTAAATAAGAAAATATACTTGCTTTTATGATCTTTTATAGTTATACAATAACATAGCCATTTTCATATAGTTTTTTCCTTGGGATTATCACATCTATACTTAACTTGGCGTTCTTCCTAAATTTACCTTTGTATTTACTTCATGTAACTTAGGGAAGTTGGATTTGATGTCAACTAGAGGCAGAGAACATGTTGAATCTTCATGAGCTTTCGCAAACGTGGATGAAGAATAGTTCAAACTGACATGTCGATGTAACTATAATAACAAAAAATGTACACCAATTTGGAAGATGTACTTAAAGATACTATTATATCATGTTATTTTTCAAAACTTACAATCGTTAATAATTTTATAACATTGAATGTACATGTACCTTACAGAATTGAGTTTATGATAGTATTGAAATGCTTGGTACATGATGCAAACTTATTAGTTGTATGTTTTTACAAACTCAAACTTCTTGGTTTATAATATATGGTTTTTGTGTGATCATGTAAACTGAAAGTACTTGGGGTGCGTATACGGTTTTTGTGATTTGTGATATCAATTTTGTACATTTTTTTGCTTATCGTTCCTGCCAGTGGCATGTTGTTGACATATAATTCAAAATTAAATATAATAATTTTCCAAGTTGTACATTTTTACTTAGTTCACATCTCACCATAGACATGCACACATGAAAATTACAGTCCTGACGTATATGCTTTTCCATCTAATCATTCAAACTAACTCAATAATTTTTGTGTACTAATTTTAATACTTACATATACTATTATACTAATGTTTCTAAATCTTTCCTGTAAATAGTATATTCTGATTATTTTTCAAAATAATTAAAAAAGTTAACTGCAACAAATATTTTTTTCATACCCTTGTGCGAAGCACGGGTTGACACTAGTTAAATTTAAAAATCCAATTTTTTTAATCAAAAGCTGTAAAGGTCTTTAAGCGGAAAAGAGGAATAGGTTTTGAACTCAAAATATGTAAGTTTTCCCCTCTAGGTTTGGGGAATAATTTAAATTCAAAGAGCTATAAAGATGCAAGTCAAGAAAGATAAAATTTTAAGTAACCAAGTGCCTTTGAATTTAATAGAAACTTCAAAGTAACACTTTTAAAGGTAAGAATTTTTGGTTTTTGATGTTTCAAAAATCAAAAGCTTTAATTTTTGAAATGAAATGATAAATACCAAGCCAAACTTTTAAATATGGAGTAGATAGGAATCATTTTCTAGATGTGATGTGAAAAGTGTAAGTCTATAGTAGTGATCACTTTTAGTAGTAATAATAAAAGTTCCCGTAAAGTGTATAAGACACCAGTGTGAACCTAGGAACGGTGCTTCATGTGTGTAGACTATAGAAGAATAGTGAAGTGATATTAGTAAGATAGTAAGACACACATGGTTGGGAAAGGAAGACCTTACTTCGGGAAAAATAAAAGGTAAAGGCAAAGAGAAAAATTTTCCAAGCTTAGTTGCCTTTTTAGATAGAGACTGCATAGATTGAAACCTTATTCTTTGTAGTAAATGAGGCTTGGTTATTCCATTTTGAGTATGGAATGGAAGAGATAAATAGATCTTATTCATCGTGAGTAATATAGTGTAAGTTGAGTAATTGGCGGTAGGAAAAGCGTATGTTTTACTTGGATTCCAAGAGTAGAATCTTCCTGTGTTAGGGCGGACATGGTCCTAGGCCTCCTAGCCCTAGATGACAGATGTGTTTAGCTGCTATATTTATTATCTAGTATTTCTTTGTAGTTGGACTTGTTTTCTCTTTTAGTTATCAGATCGTACCCCTATGTAAGCATTTTGTCTTTATTATTGCAAGTCGGTACTGATTAGTATGATGCTCTTTTTCTATGATGTTCACAAGAAGAGAATAAAAACATAGGACATAAATAATAAAAGAAAATTAAAAGTAGATGAAGGAAAACAACAAATTTAAAGAAAGTGACAGAAACATCAACAGAAAAATTTTAAAAGGAAAATTTTCTTACGTGAACTGTGCTTTAGAAAGCAAATAGATTTTTATAGAATAGTGGCACAAGTTCCAAGTATGGGGAATGAGGTGCGCAAAAGTAAAATGGTAAATGTGAGGTTTTTCATTTCTACCTTGTTTCTGACATAAGAAATCGAGTTTGGAAAAAATTATTTTTTTTCTACTGAAAATCAAATATTAATAGTTGTATTGTAGGATTTAGATGTGAAAATTGTTGAACTACGCCCCTATTTATTAGGAGTGTAGGAAAAATTGGATGAATTTTTTTTTGGAGCTTTCAAAAGATTGCATTCATATAAAAATTGCAAGTATATTTAAGATGTGTGCCTCGTACTTTAAAAAAGAGATTTTAAAGAAGAAAAGCATTCATATAGGAGGCACCGCTTAGAAATTCATGCACGTGCATATATTTTATGTTGAATGACACTTTGCATAAAGAAACGGATAGTTGCAAAATTGGATGCACACAAAATGGATGTGATTGGCGCAGAGAATTACATAGTTTTACCCTTATCGAATTTCGAGGATGAAATTTTCTAAAGGGTGGGAGAAAGTAACGCTTTGCATTTTTAGATAATTAAATAACCAAAATAATTATAAATAGTGAAAATAAGAGTTTTTGGAATTGTTAGAATATGGCCTCGAAACTTATACCATTGTGTTCGTGGCAATTTTTTGATTAATTTACATATATAATATGCCTCGAACAGACTTCGTATGAAAAAGTTATTGACATTCGAAGTTCCTTACCGAAAAATAATTATACATGTAAATGTGCGTGAATATATTTATTTATAAATATATGTGCGTGTAAATTCCAGAAATAATGAGCATTTGAATTTCAAAATAGACGCGAATCATAAAGGAAATTAATTGACTAACTATTAAAAATAGGTAAAATAAATTAATACGTATAAAATAAAAAGTTAGACGCGTCAAAATGCATTTTGCTTGTTTTTAACGGCTGGATTTCAATCCCTTTAAACGAATGGACGACATTGCTTTACTCTCTATAAATAAATTTGTATGGCTAGCCTTCAAACCCATATTTTTTGAATGGGTGTGGAAGCCCTGTCACTTTTCTTTCTCCTCCAATTCTTCAAAAATCAAGCATATTAGATTTAGGTTTTCTTATTAGCAATTTGAAGGTAGAAATTGTAGTTCTAGAGAAGAGATGTCCAAATTAAGCCGTCCGTATGAGGTAAGCTTTCAGATCTGATATTCTAGCTTATCTGTTTATTTTTCTTCAATTAGATCCAGATTTATAAATCCATAGAAATTCAAATTTGTGGATCCAAATATGGTTGCAAAAGGGAAGACTATGGATAATAGAATTGGACTAAAAATCAGATCTGGAATTTGGAGTATTTTCTTTTTAGGTGAGTGGATTTAAATTATATATCTTTTAACTTGATGATATATATTATCATTATATTCCTGTTAAATATTTTAATTTAGCATTTGAACTAATTTCAATAATTAGTACTACTAGTTAGTTATGTTGAAACTATAAATTTTATAAGAGAAGTGTACTTATATTTAAATGTTATTTATATGGAAAAAGAAAGGAATCCGATTAAATATGAGACATATTAGGCTTAAAAGTTATAGAGAAAGGCATAAGCCTAAAAGTGAGAAATCTACAATAAATTATGTTAAAACTCGGGGTATGAAACAAAAAAGGGAAATCTAATAACTTGATTTCGAAGTTATTGATAGATTAATTGGCTAGTTTGGAAAAAAGAATACATTTTCGTAGCTTAATATTATAAGAAAAGCAGAAAACGTAATTGCTAGAATAAAAGCAAAAAAAATGGAATTAGTGGAAAATAGAGGTGTTGCCATATTTTGCATTATCCAACAAATAAAGGAACAATAAAAGAAATATCTTGTAGTTACGAGTTATTGTTTATGGCATTATTTAGTATTAAAATATGAAAATGGATTTTAGTATAGTTTCTGTAACCAACCAAATAGAATATAACAACTTCCTGTAATAAATGAGAATAACGTAAGGCATTAAAGAAATTAAAGAAGAGGAAATAATAAAGTTAAATATTTGACAAGACTAGAATAATAAATAAAAAAGTGACTAGATTTGCATTTATTGCGCATATAGTAGAATAAAAAGTAAAGCAGTTATTATGATAAGTAATTTATAACAATTGGACGTAGTCCCAAGCTAAGGCATCATATAATATAAGAGAACAACAGAGAGTTTAGTATCGTAATAAAAGAAGACAGACTAGAATGGAAAAGAGACACTTGCAATTACATTTATAGCATGTAGGTTATAAAAAATGAAAAGAATATAGAAGTGACAATTGCTAGTATAATTGTAATACATAAGATATAATTAAAAAGAAATAAATAGTAGAGGCTTATTTATCAAACTTAGATCTTGGATTAAGTCAATAAGCAAAAATAATAGAAGTGGCACGTACCTGCAGCATTCCATTTTAGGTCTAGGACTGATGGTCTCACACATGGGTGTGGCTAGGCATGCTGATTAGAGTAAATAAGTAACTAACTAAACAAGAAAAGTAAACTAAACGCATAATAAAAGATTAAACGTAGGGTCTAATAAAATGGTAAGTTGCGTTTGGAGCACCCGAAGGGAATATGGATAAAGAGCCTAATGAAGTAGTTCATCGTAGATTTTTAGTACAGAAAGAGCACGTCCAACTTAGTTATTTTAGGCTAGAAGGAAGTACGAGACTTCAATGGGACTTGAGGATACTCTAGGATGGGCCTCTGGGGTAGGCCTAACAAAGTTGCACCCACAGAGGCAGGTCTGTGGGTGTTCCATCAAGGGAGTATGCCTTGACCGCTTTTGCATTGCAGGCCTAACGAAGCGGACCTTTATAGGCAATCAAAAGGTTGATGATGTAGTAGGATATTCGTATGACGCCGTACTCTAGTTTGCGAGTAGGTTATATTGGGTAGGACCCATAAGGACAGTCGCATGGGGATATCAGCCATCACTAGTCGAGCGAGTTTAGCAAAGGCTAGAGTTAAAACAACAGGCCAATGATTCTTTCACTATCGAGACATTAGATGAGGGATACTGCAAATTGGATGTTTAGATTGTTTGCATTAAGGCACAACACTAGGTTCTTGAAAAGTCTTTCGAACATTTTAGGGGGCTGTGTGGGGCCATAGCCACGATAAGGAAAGAGAAAGACCCAGTAGAATATCTGTGTTATAGGCCCAACGAAGCACACCATTATAGATACAGAAAAACCCCGACCGAGTTCCATAGAAGGTAGACCTTGTTGGTAGAATTCAAGGAGTAGACAGAAGGATTACTTTGTATCCCGAAGGTACGCACTGGGTGGTACATTGTGGATGTTCGAGCACTAGTATAAGCTAGTGCGGATGCAGTCTCATGTTTTCATAGTAGATGATGGAACATCTATATTGTAGGCCTCACGAAGTTGTCCTTTATAGATGTAGTTATAGTACGCTCTAGTAGCAAGACGATGGCGTGCTTTTCGAGGAGGAAACAGATGGTACTATCGGTAGTACCTAGGACCAATGCGGTCTTTGGGCATGTAGCTACCTATATATATTGATTATTAGGTCTTAATCTACTAGGGAGTAGATGGGTACGTTTCACACACAGAGGCGAGAGTATTATAAACCAAATATACCTAATGTAACGGAAAATGGAATTAGAATGGTATATGTAGAATTATGCTTAGAAGTGTATAATTTGTCCATTCACCAGAACTTTAGTTCTGACCTCCTACTCACATCATCCCACATGTTAGATAGATGGCAGAGATTTTCCAGCATTTTCACAGTTGTTTAGAAAGTGTTATTACCTTGGTGAGTATTCACTTACTATTATATTTTAGTTAGTTCCACTATGAGATATTTATTTGAGCTCTGATATATTAATCTTTGCCTATTTGCAGGATACCAGATACCCAACTCGGGCTTCAGTAGTCTTGGATTTTATCTCTTTTGCGAAAAATCTGGACCCATTGGAATTTGGGTTGTTATAATAAATAAATTACAAATCTTGAGATTCTTTATTAAGAGGCTCCGCCACCGAAGGATTAACTACATGGTCAACTGTTGTGTGGAAGAACTTCTTTGAGTTATTTCTCCTTCTTCTGATTGTATTCTCATCATCAATCACCTCGATGTTAATTTTCAAAGCACGGTTAAAGGCTCTGTTTGCAGCTCTAAGGGTATGATTTTCCCTTTCTAACTCAGCATCATGCTTTTGGAGGAAATAAATATTATGTTCAAGCTTTTGATTCATGGCGGCATAGTCATTGATAGTCTGAGAATACTTTATCTTCTGCCGCTCATCAAAATATTTAACAATTTCGAATTTTACCCTCCGACATCAATTCCCCACTATGTTGTTCTCTAGGCCAGGAGAGGATTGAGCATAATGGGAAATTTTTTAGCCGTGAGAATTTTTGACCTAGTAGCTTAGTAGCTCAAGGAGGTTCTAGTGGGGACGAAAGATCAATTTTTGAAGTATTATCACCCAAATTGAATTCTAGAGAGGCACGCTGAGCTTGGCTTTCTTTTAATTTCAGCTCTATATCATTTATCTACTGAATAAACTTAGACATCTTTTGATCGAACCCGACAGAGGGATTTGGTTTCACTTCACATTTTACCAAGGTGACTATCTCATCTCTTTTCTTATATCGGCCTCAACATTGGCTATGTGGTCTTTGTGGCCACTGGTAATGGTATTTTGAATAAGATATCTTTTATGCCACTTCATTGCTTCGATGTTGCCACCGAAATGCTCAAGAAGGACTTCATCATGAATTGCTATCTCACCACTCCTTAATAATAGCCTATCTCTAATGGCGTCGATACGAGAAAGTAAACTTTGAGGAAGATGAGGCAAAGATGGCTGAATCTCCTATATAACAAATAGAAATAAAATAAATAAAAATTCAAGATAACATTACTTTATTGTTATATCAAAGAATTACAACTCAAGTAGCCAAAAGTTAAAAGGAACAACAAATGCTTTCATCACATATAAAGTTGAGAGACTAGATTTCTAACTTTGCCTAAAGTATTAGCTGAAAGCATAATAGTTGAGTCAAAATGTATAGAAATTCCTTCAAGGGTAATAACTGGTGGACATTTACTATAATCCCATTTTTCGGCAGAAGGACTGTCGCGACCACAAATCAACTTAGTATGGAAGGTTCTGCTTTCTTTTATGATAGTTTCCTTCTCTTCGCCAAGAAAGTCAAAGCGGAGACAAGGTTATTCTGAGTATAATTTTTGTAAATCCCGAAGAAAGCAATATCTACCTGACTTCGAAGTCTTTAAGAGTGACGCATTTTTGGAGTAAAACCTTCTCAGGTTAACATATTGACTTAAATGGTCTCTTGGGACGACATTATCTATTCTAAAATAACACAGCAAAAAGAAGCTAAGTAAAGAGAGAATTACAAAAGCATGCGTTCATGATCAATTACTTGTTATATATTTACAATCACCCATCAGGTTCATACACAATAGCCTTGGAGAAAAACTCAAAAACAAATTTTTTCTTATAATACATAAGCTTTTTAGGGGAAGATCTTGAGGAATTGATTTGACCCATGGCAAGTTCCAGTAAGCTCAAGGATGCAGGTTAGAACCAGATTCATCTAAATATCTTTTATGGTATCGTCTAAGTAAACCCCCACTAAATTCACCTAGATATGAGAAATCTATGGTAGAATGTCTATAGTAAACTTTATAAAAAATGATTAAAATGCCTCTTTCTTTAATCATCATCCTGAATAGGGTTATTAATTCTCTATTTTCCTTCAAGAGAGCATTATATCGAAGGCGAGCTTTCTTTAGTAAAGGGGTCGCTCTCCGAAATTTAAAAGATGCTAGTGCGAAAGTGCTCCTGTCCAGACTATGATATTTCTAGGATAAGGCATTGTGTTCCTTTATTAATTTGTCTAACTCCCTATGCAACTTGTTAATTTCCGCTTATTTTCTCTTAAGTTCTGTCCTATAGGGAAAGATTGACTTCTTCTTTATCTAAGTCAAATGATTTATCGCTAATTATTATCTTCGAGGTATAAGACATTTATATAGGGAATTCCATACCGGTGAAATGGCAACAGAAGTCTAAGGAGCCTGTTCCTTCTCTTGAGGATCCTTGGGATGTGTGAGAGCAGTTTCAACCTCTAGAGGAGCAGTTGAACCAGGAGATGTTGGTGGCATATCTTTTGGGGGGATTACTCTTGTTCAAGAGCATCATTTTTATCTCCACTATCCATCCCTGAAGCACTGCAAGGACCCTCTTTGTCTCCTCCGTGGCCTTGACCGCTAAGAGGGTCATCATCGTGGTCATCATCATAATCAGTATCCCATTTCATTTTGTCATCATCCTCCTTCTCTTTAGGATCTTTAATTTATCATCCTCCTCCTCCTTAAAGTTAGATACAATATCGAAGTAGGGAATATCAAAAGATAGCTTCCTTAAAATCAACTGATCCCTCTACGCCTTCAAGATTAGAACACTGCTTAACTCGCTTAATTTTGTCCACGAACCTTTTGGCTAAAACTAGGTGAAGTGAGGAAAAAATAAAATCAGGACATTTATCACGATTATCAGCATAGGCAAGCATGAGGGCATCTTCATAATGGCACAGCATCATGGGCCCCAAGGTGGAGTCAGCAAAATTAGAAACATGCTTCTGGAGGTCAGAAAGGGTTTGAACAGCTAGCTTGAGCAAAGCTCTCGACCTCTTGAATTTATCTTTTAGAAGAACATTCTTAGAAATCAGACGGGCTTTTTCCTCCTCTGAATTCTTCAAAACCAGCTCCCTTGCAAATATTTCGTCAGAGATAAGACGATTAGCTCACTTCTCCACTTCTAGATCACCCTTGGCCCTAGTGAGGGAAGCCTTGATCTATTCTAATTGAGAAGAAGTGGTATTTTGGTTAGTCATCAATAAGGCCAGCTGACTTTTTAACTCGGCATTTTCCTCCTGAAGCTTGGAGGATCCAGTAGAAAGTTTAGAAAGAAGTTCATCAAGGGAAACCCAGTTCCAGGAAATCTACAACAAGAGAAGAGACACAGGTTAGAAATTAGAAACACCTAGTGATGATAGGATTAATTAGACAAAAGCTTACCAAGAGTTGTTGCACCATGAGAGAGTGATGATTTTTACCAAATTTAGGCTAAAAGACTACAGAGAAGAGGAAGCAAAAGATTCTGAGTGAAGAATAGGCTTGACGAGTTCGTCAAAATTAGTTGGTAGAGAAGAGGAAGATGTCAACTTTGGAAGAGTATGTGATTTAGAGGGTGTCCCAAAAAGGGAAACTTGCATTTGCTCCAGTGCAGTTGGAGAATTTGAAATAGTAATAGGAGGAAGGGGGCTGGTGCAGGTGGAGTTGGCTCCACTTTATGTTTTGAAGTTTCGACAGTCGAACTCTTTGAAGCTTTCTTAGGAGATATATGCTCTTCTCCCTCCTTAATATCAGTGATCTTTGTTATATTAGCTGGAGGTGCCCCCTCAGGAGGTGCTCCTAATTTTCTTGTTGAAGATCTCTTGGAGCTAGTAAAGGCCCCTAAAACTGATATAACATTCGTAGATGGTGAAGGAGGAGCAACATCACTTAAAGGCACAACAGCCTATGAAAGAGCTAAAGAAAATTTAAGTACATATAAAATCAGGTACGACAATTCATGAATTCTAGAAAAAAGAGAACACTAAGCTAACGGAATACCTGAAACGTCAGAACGAATAGGCGACAATGAGGTAAAATGATCGGCGTCGCTTGAGGAATAGAAGCGACTTCCTCGAGAGTTGTGAATAATGGCAGGTGGAATGCCGAGAATTCTTTGACCAATTGGATGCAATGAATGTTTCCTTAGTTTCAAAAAGGTTAAGAGCGTCAACTTGCTCCTAAGATGTTCAGGAGCTGCAGTTAAAGAATTAATGATTCTTTGATTTGCATCGCCGAGTGTCATGGAAGGTTCATCTGAAAAAGATCAGCGATTAGTTAGCAGAAAGCATAAAGAAAAGAAAAGACGACATTGAAATAAACTTACGGGGAAAGGAAAAGGCCTCACGGACATCCACAAAGCATTTAACGAAAAAGAATTGGTTCTTCCAATCCTTAAACTTATTAACGCCGTCTATATCAACTTCTTAGATACATTCACCCCGAAGATTTGCTTGTAAGACTTACTTGACCTTGACAATTTGGTCAAGGAGGTTAAAGTTTCGGGGCTATGTGAAGGAAGTCCAAATTCCAGCGCCAACGCCTTGAGGGATAGAAGATGGGTATACACATTAGAAGAAAGTTGTATCGGAGCAACTCCGATATAAGACAAGAAAGAGTGCAAGAATGCAGGAAATGGAAGAAAACCACCATGCCATATGTGGATGGCATTGAATGCGAATACCCTTCTGGAGGGTTTCCAATAGTATCAGAGCATTTGGAAGGGATAGCTTCAACTTCGGTGATGCCAAACTCCTTCAGAATAGCGTCTACTTTTCTCTGTGATTCAATGAAAGAGTGCTTGGCAGTAGCTTCAACTTTTGGATAGCTCATTGTTCTACCAGGTGAAAATGTTCTAATTAAAAACCTTAAATTAATTATAAATTTAGATAACAATCAAAAATAAAAATGTGAATAAAATTTCTCAAATAGGTTACGCATGAAAACATGCATAAAGCTTTAAAATGGTGGAAATTTTCAGTCAAAAACTCAACGGTTTAAGATTTCGACAAAGCTGAAAGATTTACAGTTTGAGCTTCCAACGAAGTCGAAGGGAATATAGTAAAAGCTTTCGACAATGTTAAAGGATCAATAAAGTAGACTTTCGACAATATCAGAAAGAGTAATGATCTCAGCTTTGATTATTGTGCATCGAAAAAATTTAAAAGTAAACAAAAATGTAACTTTCTGAAGTTGTCGACGAGGTCAAAAGGAAAAGGTGAAATGTTTACTACCATTCGACAATCTCGAAGGTTCTATGGGAACCTGCACCTATTCCAAGTGTAACCTCAAGATAAGTGGTAAGACCTTTCGATATATGCAAAATTAAATTTCCTAAGCTGAAAAACATAAACATCGTTAACATTTTTGAAAGGCCCGGTCAAAGTATCAAAATATGTTATAACCATTAAAGTCAAAACATTCCAAACATGGATCATATATGCATAAAACATTCCAACAAAGATGGGCATAGGCAACTCTAAGGGTGAAGAATTTCAACCTTCTCAAAACCAGGTAGTCTAAAGGTTCAGACCCTTTAACCTTATCATAAGCTTGTTGTCGAAAGGTTTCACTATGATATTACCTAACCTTTTGACCACAATGAAAAGGCGGCCTAAAAATACCTTACGACTTTATTGAAGGTACAAAGAAAGAGGTAAATCTAATTTTGCCACCTCAACCTCTTTCATAGAGGTAGGAAAGTCATTTTACATTGCCTAGTCGTGCACTAGTAGGTCCTAGGCTATCATATCGGGTTTAATAAAACCCGAACCAAATAATAAATATGATTTTAATTTTTTCTTGACAAACAAGCAAAATGAACTCATTAACAAAATACTTTCATCTGGAATCGATCTAGTGCCGTTGAAAAGAATAATATAATATTATCAGTAGATCAAAACTTAAATTTAAATAAAAAACCAAAAACTAAATTTAGATACTTTGGGTATAAAATTGAACCCGATAAGGGGATTTTTCCATGGCAAACATCACCAGCATAAAATCTAACACCATAGATGAATTTTGTCCAAAAAATTGATTTAGCGAAAAACTAATTTCCAGTAAAACCAAGTTCAATTTCGAATTTAGGAAATTGGAAAATTTGGTTAGAAACTGATAAGGATGAAAATTAAACTAGGATTCGTGAAGTAAATTCAAGAAATACCTTGTTGTGGTGAGTCGAGATTTAGAAAATTTTTGAGAATTCTTTTACTTATTTGTAGTGATTCTAATTTTAGGTAAAAGTGGAAAAAAGAGGAGCGTGCTACCTAAGAAAAGTCTCCCAAATTCTCCACCACTATATTGAATTGGATTGAGCGTTCTAGATCAGCGCAGGAAGACAAGGAGGCGGGAAAATTTTGTAGCTGTCGACAATGATGACTAGGATAGTCAAGGGCATTCCTTCGAATGTGGGGGGGGGGGGCAAATGTTACACCCAAAAATCAACCTTTCAACTAGGACGAAAGGTCTCTCAACAAAGATTAAAGAAAAGTAGCTCAGTTCAAACCTTTCAAAAGGGTCGAAGGGATGCAATGAATAGTGTATAGCAGTCCCAGACCTTTCGAAGGAGTCAAAAGCTTTCACTCCTTAGCGTTCAAAGTGTTCTTATCTTTCGAAGAGGATGAAGAAGCCAAAGCAATTGTGAGCAAATACTTAATGACCTTTTCAAAAGGTTTCAAAAGCATAATAAACCTTTCGAACCAGCTGAAGGACATCCAGAGTACGTTTCGACAATATCAAAAGGTATAAAAAGAAGATGACACTTACAAGTCGGTAAAGAAAGATTGACAACCATTCAAAGAAATCCGAGAAAATTACAGTTATCGACAAAAATAAAGTGAAGAGCAACCTTTGGACAATGTTGAAGGGTTTACAACAAGTAAGGGAAAAGCAACCTTCCGACCAGGTTGAGAGGTTCACAGCATCATGAAGTAGGCAAACCTTCTGACCAAGTCAAAAGGTACGTGAAGCCATAAAGAAAAGCAAGCCTTTAGAAAAAATCGAAAGGTCCATGGCAATAGATGAAAGACAAACTTCAGGGCAAAGTTGAAAGGTTCGCAGTCGCACATAAAAGGAGAACCTTCCAACCCTATCGAAAGCATGGGGCTGAAAGGTTGACCATCCGCGTCTATAAATAAGACCCAAGGGGTCCTGATAAAGGGAGATCAGAAGTTTCTCTCATTCTAACTTTGTAACTTCTTAATAAAATAATTACAACCATAATTGAGTGTGATTTGGGGAAAATCTAATAAAGTAAAGCTTTTTCTTGAATATAAAGGGAAGTATTTAGCCCTGTTAATTACTTACTGTTTGGATAAATCTTTGTTGGGTTAACTCATATTTGCAGGTTCAACCTCATCAAAAGGTTCTTGTCGACAAGGTCGATAACACCCCTAGACAATTAATAAATATAACCATTCGGAGTCTTAATCCCTCCAACCCAAACCTTTCAACAAGGTTGACAACCTATTTGGATTAACATCCACTGAAACCTTTTGAAACTATTAACTTTGCTGCCTTAACCTTTCGACAAGGTGGGAACCTACTCAATATAAGTGATCAAACCTTTCGTCAAGATCGGAAGCTACTATTTACCACACAAATCCAAAGAAGCTTATCTCCCCAACTTTTAGATAAGATTAAAATCTACTTCCTGAGGATTTTTTTGGAAAACCCAATCTAATTAAGAGAAAAGCCTTTGTGGAACTCTTCAAACAAGCTCAACAGAGCTGGAAGGTACAATAACCCAATATTTAAACCTTACGACGTCGTCAAAAGGTCTTATTGAAAGACATTTACCGGTGAGGATACAAAGGCAACCTTTAAATATATCACTTCTTCCATTCAAATCAAACCAATTATACTATTTGAAATAAATTTGGGGTGTTGGCCATAAATTTGGTTAACAATTTCATTCTTGTCGAAAGGTTTATTCTTCGTATGTTGTTATGAAACTTCCGCCTTTGTAGATAGGTTTATGACTCTTATGCTTTCATTAACCTTTCAACTTCATCAAAAGGTTTGTCCTCCACATCTTTTGTAAACCTTTCGACCTTGTATAATTGTTTGTCTTTGCTTGAATGTTGTCGAGAAATGTGCTTCTCTTCAATATTGTCGAGTGGTTGTTTTTCATTCATTACTGACTTCTGAGTGTTGCTTTCTTTGTAGCAACTTTTGACGCCATCGAAAGGTGTCTTGGAAGTGCCTTACCTGTTTCGAAAGGCATACTAAGCTTTCAAAAAGATTACTTTGGACCGAAACCTTTGACTTCGATAGGTTTGGCATGCATTTGAAAGGAACATTATTGATTTCTTTCAGAAAGGGCTTTGAAGTCATCACTACTTTCTCATCTATGTCAAAAGGTTGACTGTGGCGGAAGGTTTTATTTGTTTTCATCTGAGTTGAATGCTTTACACTGTATGAACAATTGGAATTTTCGAACATACCTTTTTTAGTCTTCCATGATAACTTGAATCATCTCTTCATCAAAACTCCAACTTGATTATTCTTCTTTCATACTTCTGCTTTCAAGGATATTTTATAATTAACACTAGTCCCATCTGGTATTCTAATATCTGAGACATTTTCACTTAGTGACCCCTTCCTATAATTTTCCTTGAAAATCATTTCAAAATGATTTAAAACCTTTAAATCTAACTTATACAAGGAAAACATAATCTCTATGCTTTACTCAAAATCACTTTGCCAGGTTATATATATATATACTTTACTCAAACCTTAGATGATGAAAATATTTAAACACTTGAAAGTACCGATTTCGATTCCATTGAAAGTACCCCGTTCTAAACCTTTGAAAGCATCTCTTTCGAAACCAAGTAAAAACTCATTTATTATCTAGGCTGAAAGGCCAAAGATTCGCTTTCAAAACCATACATAAAACCCCTTTCGAAACCTTTGACAACCTTCCTTTTGAAAGCATTAAAACCTTCAACATCTTATTTTAAAAGACTTCGAAACATAACCTTGGAAACCATCCATTTCAACCTTTTTGAAACCATCATAAATTGGCACTTTTCGACTCCTTCGAAACCCTTTGGGGAATCACTCCTTCAAAACCAATTTAAGCACCATCCAAAAGCAGTAACCTTTAGAAACTTAAACCTTTTGAAATCCCTTTGGGTTCAATTTAAAACATGTGGGCAAACACCTTTCAAAACCATATAAGTCACCTCTTTCGAAACCCTTCGATTGTACTTCAATCGATATAAAAGTGTTAATAAAAACATCTAAGTCAAAACCTTTCCTTTGAAACCTGTTCCTAGGTAAAGAACTAATGGTGTCGAAACCATCCCTTCAGAATATGGGAGAAGTGGCTACTTTTGAAAGATAAGTAAACCCTTTGAAACCATTGACTTCGAAAGGTAGAAATGCTGCAGCTGGGGTTTCGACACCTTTGAAAGCTGAACTTAAAATAAAAGAAGGAAGCCAAGTAAAAACCTATCCTATGAAAATATTTGACCCTGTAGAAAGAAACCGAGTCGAAAACAATCTCTTTCGAAATGAAAGCAGGCATTACCTTTGGTTTATAAAATAAGCATACTCCAACCCTATCGAAACCTAAGGTTTCGGCCAAGTGCCCTTCACCTTTGTCCAATATGCTACGTACCAAGTAGCTTGATACCATGCACATTGGTTTCGATACCATTGAGAGCGAACAGTCTGGGTCAAAGCACTCTATACCAAATATTTTTGTTTTCAACTTAAAAGAGAAAACCATTTCCACTAACCTGCCTTTTTTTATCAAAATCTTATTGGTTGCTAAATGCTTTTTCAAAAAGTGTTGCGGATATTTTCAGAAGTAAAGATTGATTTTATTTTGCAAAATGCCCCCTCCTCCATAATAAAATATATAAAACATTTAAGACCCGTGCCATAAATAATTTTATATATTCATCAGTACACTTGGAAAAAATCCGGCAAACTCCAAAATTTATTTTAATGTGTTTTCCAACACATATAAATTTCAAACCCAAATAATTATATATTTAGCCTAAATAATTTATGACCCATTAAATCTTTTTCTTCACTAGAAAATCATTATAAAGTCCATCAAAATTAAGAAAATTAAGAAAATTGAAATCCATCTCTAAAATATCTTTTCTAATCTAGTTTAAATTTTCAAGGCATTTGGATGTCATTTAATAGGGTTTTCATATCAAACGTATCATAAAAAATAATACGAACATGTATAATTCAACAACAAGTATATATAAACATTTAGTCATATAAAACATGGCATAATCATGCAAATTCATTTCGGTTCTAACTTAAAACTGAAAACATTAAGAAAAGAAAGATGTAGTAATTATTCACCTTAGCTTTGAGATTAAATAATGAGAGATTTGACGTTGAATAAGTTGATTTACTCCTTTCTCTTGATATCTTAGCTTTTATCTTCCCTTGAGATTAAAAATGGTGGCCGACCATGAAGTATTTTAGTTTGAGAGAAAAGAAACAAATTTTTGTTTTCGTTTAGGGTATAAGTCCCTCTTTTT
Source organism: Allium cepa (assembly GCA_030765085.1). Classification (NCBI taxonomy): domain Eukaryota; kingdom Viridiplantae; phylum Streptophyta; class Magnoliopsida; order Asparagales; family Amaryllidaceae; genus Allium; species Allium cepa. The sequence continues at coordinate 686,121,270 of CM060938.1, forward strand.
TCCCATTTTTCCCTTCCATTTTTCCACACACTTGCATTCATGATATCGCATTTTGATTTATATTTAACATAGCACGGTTACCCTTAGTTAAATCAAATCTCAATCTATTAATCTTCACATTATTTTATTTAATTTAGCTAATTAAATATCCTAAATAACGTTATGAAAATATAGGGTGTTACATCTTAGAATCACCTTTCCATGTTATGTACATATACTTTACCCAAACCTTAGTTGATGAGAACATTTAAACATTTGAAAGTACCCATTTTGATTCCATTGAGAGTACCCCTTTCTAAACCTTTTAAAGCAATTCTTTCGAAACCAAGTAAAACCCTTTATTTATCTAGGTCGAAAGGCCAAAGCATCCCTTTTGAAACCATACTTAAAACCCTTTCAAAACCTTCCTTTCGGAAGCATTAAAACCATGTACATCATATATTAAAACACTTCAAGGCATCGCCTTTAGATAACCTTGAAAAAACCTTCAATTTCAACCCTTTCGAAACCATCAGAAAATACTACTTTCTGAATCCTTCAAAATCCTCTAGGGAATAGCCCCTTTGAAACCATTTCAAATACCTTTCGAAAGCATCAAACCTTTAGAAACTCAAACCATTAGAAAGCACTTCGGTTTAATTTAAAGCATATGGAAAAACACCTTTCGAAACCATTTGAATCAACCCTTTCAAAACCTTTCAGTAATATTTCAATCAGAAAAAAGGGGCATTTAAAATATCTAAGTCACATCCTTTCTTTAAAACCTATTCCTAAGTAAAGATGTGATAGTATCGAAACCGTCCCTTCGAAAGCATTGGAGAAGTGGTTAATTTTAAAAGTTGAGTATATCTTTCAAAACCATTGACTTCAAAAGGTGGAAGGCGGCACTTAGGAGTATCGACCCTTTCGAAAGCTTTACATATAAAATGAGTGCAATCAAGTCGAAACCATTCCTTTGAAAATATTTGATGTAGTAGAAAGTCAACTGAGCCAAAATCTAACCGTTCGAAAGCAAAGCAGGTGCTACTTTGATTTTTAAACAAAGCATACTCCAACCTTTTTGGAACCTAACATTTCGACTAAGTACCTTTTACCTTTGTCTAATGTGCTACGTACTACGTAGCTTGATACATGTGCATTGGTTTCGAAAGCATTGGTGGTGAAAGGTCTTGGTCAGAACCCCCATTATCGAAAATGGCAGAACATGCTAAAAGGATGATATTTTTGTTTTCAACGTAAGGAAGAAACTTTTCAATTAACCTGCCATTGTTTGTCAAATTCTTATTGGTTGCGAAATACCTTATCAAAAAGTTCTGGCAATTTTTTCAGAAATAAATGATGATTTTATTTCACAGAATGCCCCTTCTCCTTGGTTAAATATTCAAAAATTTAAGTCCCATACCTTAGTTGATTTTATATATTCATCAAAACACTTGGGAAAAATCTGAAAAACTTGCAGAAAATCTATTTAAATATGTTTTCTAACATATAAAAATTTTAGACCCAAATAATTATTTATTGAGCCGTAAAGAATTTAAAACCCAATAAATAATTTTCTTTACTTGAGAATTGATATAAAATCCATGGTAATTCAGAAAATTATGAAAATTGAAATTCATCTCTAAAATATCTTTTCTGATCTACTTTTAATTTCCAAGGCATTTGGACGTCATTTAATGGGATTTCCATATCAAACATTTTATAAAAATTAATATGAACATGCATAAATAATCAAAAAGTACACACAAACGTTTAATCATCTAAAACAAGGCATTATCATGAAGCATACTTCAGATCATCATTAAAACCAAAAATCTTAAGGAAAGTGAGATATAGTAATTATTCATCTTAGCTTTCTGATTAAAAGATGTGAGATTTGATCTTTAATAAGTTTATTCACTTCTTCTCTTGAAAATCATAGCTTTATCTTTTCTAGAGATTGAAAATGGTGGCTAGCCATAGAGTACTTTGGTTTGAGAGAAAATGAAATATACGTGTTTTAGTTCCCTCAGGGTATAGGGTATAAGTTCATCCTACTTACCATTTTGCCCTCCCTTATTTCCTAACACTTTTATTTATGCTATCTCATTTCGATTTAGATTTAACATGGCATGACTACCCTTTGGTTAAATCAAATCTCAATCCATTAATCATCTTACATTATTTTATTTAACTTAGCTAATTAAACATTCTAAACATTGTTATAAAACTATGGGGTAATATAGACTCCCCTCTTAAAGAAAATTGTCCTCGAAATTACAATAAGGCATGCAACAAATCAATCAATATGTAATACATACCATCTAACAAATCAGGATAAGCGTCTCTAATCTTGCTCTCAGTCTCCCAAGTACAGTCTCTCTCATCATCTCTCCACTGGACTATCACAAGTCTGTCTGTCTTGTTCCTTAGCCTCTTCTCCTCTCTTCCAACTATCCGAATCAGTTTTCTAACTATGATCAAGTCCGGCTCTACTACTAAATCTTCTGTAACGACCCGTAAATTTTCGATAATTAAAATAGCTAATTTAATACGGTTTCGTGATTTAATGTTAGGAAAATTTTTGTGATTCGTTTGGAATAATAATAACTGGAATGAATTGCAACAATAACTATCCAAGTAATGAAAAATAAAAGCTACTTAGTGAATACCTTTGCAATCAAAAGTTGAATAGGATAATAAAATGTTGAATTCATTGGGTATAATAGAGTAATTGATTGATAAGTAAAATCTATTTAAAATCAAACATTGAATATTGAACAGGTAAATTGTTTAAATTAAATATTTAAAACTTATTGAATAATTGAATAACTGTAAAATGAAAATAATGTTCTAAATTGTGAATTGGTTTTAAAAGTTGAATCTTATAAGTTCAATTTCAATATTTCAAAAGATAATGAATTATTGGATAAGCGAAATTGTTTAAATTGAATATTTGGAATTTATTGAATAATTTAATAATGGGAATTGAGTAACCGTATAATGGAAATGGTTGTTCTATAATCTTAATTTGTTTCAAAAGTTAAATTTTAAGTTTGTTTTGAATATTTCAAATGATAGTGATATAAGAATAATCAATTTGTTTAAATTTAATATTACAAATGTTGAATAATTAAATTCCGAATTTGATACGATTAATTTCATATTGAAATTTAATATATGAAAATAGAGTGAATAATTGAAATTTTATTTAATATGATTCGAATTGGTTTTCAAAGTGAATGTAAGTATATCGGGATTATAATAGAGTTAATAAGATTTTAAAATTGGAATTATTGGATAATTGAATAACGGGTTTAATATGATTAAGAAATGATTTGTAAAATTTTATTTTGTCATATTAAAGTTGGAATGATGTTGTAGAACTTTTAAAATCGAATTAAAAGTAAATTTGTGAAAATTGAATATTTTAATATTTAATTATCGACTGGAAAATAGCCAAATTTTGAACAGTCTCAGAATTGGACGAAACTTGTTCCATTGGATCCGTAATAATTTGTTACTATAGGGTTTCAATTTTCGTAGCAATCGGAGTTGTCGTTTGACCGTGGCAGCTCGAAACGCATCGAAATAGTTTTAATATTAATTTGACGAGTTAAAATAGTCATTTTTCAAACAGTCTCCGATTTCTACGAAACCAGTTTCATCGGATCTGTAATGTGATATTATTATAAGATTTCAAATTTCGTGTCAATTGGATTTATCGTTTGTCCGGGGCGAGCTAAAACGCCTAGAAATTAGTTAAATCGGTTTAATTTAAAATCGATCGTTTAACTCCGTAACTCGCACAGATGACCGAATTAGCTCCCGAAACCTGTTCCATTGTGTCCGAAATGCGGGATAAACCCTAGAAACGCCGGTTACCGCGCGTAAATCAGAGTTCGAAAATCCGGAATGAATAGTGATTTTCGTTGAAATTTTATAAAGGGAACCCTTCACCCTAACTGAGATGGCTTGAGCCGCCGCTTGTATTATCAATGGCCGAAAACTGCCATTCTTCTTCCCCTCCAATCTCCTCATCCATCGTCTGTCATCCAAAACTCCCAACTAGAAAATCGTAGAGAGCATCGGTATCTCCCTATCCAACGTTCAAGATCGCGATTAGAGCTTCGGATTGGCGAGGGTTTGGGTTTAATTGCGTGCGTTTGGGGATGATTTTCGAGCAGCTAGGGTGGCCGAGCTTCGAGTGGCTCACGACGGCGAGGGTAGGTGGTACGGCCTTCGTGATGGTGGCTCCTGATCATGCTATCGACAAGCGTGGTGGCCGTGTATTTTGGATATGGAGCGACGGTTTTGGGTTCTTCACCCTGGGTGAGTCGCGTACAGGAAGAAGGGGGGAAGGATTTGAACGGCTGAGATTTTTTATCTAGGTATAAAATGCAATAAAGTTGTATAATTATTTATATTCAAACCCGTATAAACTTTGAAATGACGTAACTTTTTGATGCGAGGTCCGTTTGGGACGAATCAAATTGCGTTGGAATCGTATGGACGAGCACTACGCTATGGAATTGGATTGGAGCTAGTTTGAATTTCGGATAAAATTAAACGCTTGTTTAATTTTATTCGAAATAAAACGCTGGATGTAACGACCCGTAAATTTTCGATAATTAAAAAGCTAATTTAATAAGATTTCGTGATTTTGTGTTAGAAAAAAATTTGTAAGTCGTTTGGAATAATACTAACTAGAATGAAATGCAACAAATTTTATCTAAGTTAATTATTTATGAATTGAATGAAATCCCAGATCAATTGAAATAATATATAGTCAAAGGTAATTGAATGAATTTGTATTGAATAGGTAATTGTGACACTTGTTTGTAAATAATAAACTTATAAGAAATTAAAAGTTAACGGTGATAATTATTTAAGTTACCTATTCATTTAGTTGGTCGAATTGAATTTGCGAACCAATTGCAATTGAAATGAAAGTTCATATATTAGTTGAGTGCATTATCTCTAACTGTGGATTATTATAATGTAGAATTCATTTTGTGTAATATAGTAAATCGACTGATAATGAAATTTTTATTTAAAAATCCAATATTGAAATCCGTCAAATATTGAACAATTAAATTGTTTAAATTTAATATTTGGAATTTATTGAATAAATTGAATAACGGGAATTGAATAACTGTTTAATGAAAATGGTTGTTCTATAATTTGAATTTGTTAAATTTTACAAGTTCGTTTGAATATTTCAAAAGATAGTGATTTAAGAATAATCAAATTTGTTTGAATTTAATATTACAAATGTTTGAATAATTAAATTCCGAATTTGATACGATTAATTTGATATTGAAATATAATATATGAAAATAGAGAGAATAATTGAAATTTCGTTTAATACGATTCAAATTGGTTTCCAAAGGGAATGTAAGTTATATCGGGGTTATAATAGAGTTAATAAGATTTTAAAATTGAAATTATTGGATAATTGAATAACGGGTTTAATATGAATAAAAATGATTTATAAAATTTTATTTTATCATATTGGAGTTATAGTGATGTTATAGAACTTTTAAAACTGAATTTAAAATTTATTTGTGAAAATTGAATATTTTAATATTTAATTATTGACTGAAAAATAGCCAATTTTCGAACAGTTTCAGAATTGGACGAAACTAGTTCCATTGGATCCGTAGTAGTTTGTTACTATCGAAATTGTTTTAATATTAATTTGGCGAGTTAAAATAGTCATTTTTCAAACAGTCTCGGATTTCGACGAAACCAGTTTCAACAGATCCTTAATATGATATTATTGTAATATTTCAAATTTCGTGTCAATCGGCTTTATCGTTTGTCCGGGGCGAGCCAAAACGCCTAGAAAATCGTTTAATCGATTTGATTTAAAAATCGATCGTTTATTGCGGTAACTCGCACATACGATCGAATTAGCCTCCGAAACACGTTCCATTGTGTTCGGAACGTGGGGTAAACCTTAGAAATGCCTGCCGGCACGCTTCGTTCGGAGTTCGGAAAATTTACGGCGACTAGTGTTTTTGCAATTTTCTATAAAAGGCCCTCCATTTCACAATTTGCAAACAAATGCTAGGGTTTCAGCCCTTAGCCGCCACTATAGTGATGAATGGCCAGAAATTTTGAAACTTCTTCCTCATTTTCCTCTCAATCCATCAACAATTAGCAAAAACTCTCAACTACAAAGTTGTAGAGGGCATCAAGATCTAGCTATCCAACGGTGAAGATCGGAAACGGAGCCACGGATTGACGGCAAAACGCGATGGAAGGAGCTGCGTTTTTCATGCAATTCGAGGCAGAGGATGAGGCCGAGCTTGGAGCTATTTGGGGTGAAGGTGGAGTAAGGCGGTGGCTTCGAAATGGTGTAACCTGATCGTCTTCAAGTGGAGCGTAGTGGTCGCGATAATTACTTGATGTATGAGGCTATGGGTTCTTTTTTTTGGCGTGCGTTCTGGAGCGAAGCGGAAGGGAAGAAGAAACGAACGGCTGGATCTCGGGGTTTCAGATGTGCGGCCTGGATTGCATGGGTATAAATTATAAAAAGAAATTGGTTTAATTATTATATTAATCCGTTTAAAACTTTAAAACATTGTATCCTTTTCGTACGAGGTCGAAATTCGACGAAACTTTTTGCGTTGCGATCGTAATGACGAAAGCTTCGAAATGAAACTGGTTTGGATAGATTTGGAGACGGTGGAAATTTGGGCTAAAATTGGGCATCGTCCAGTTTTAGTTCCAAACCGGAACGTCTCGGCGACAACAGAATATCAAGGTGAGTGTTTTATAACGCTCACAATGTACTGAATATCTTTATGCTAGTTAAGTTTAATATTGTTAAGTGATATGAATTTTATTTGTCGTTGTTTGATAAAATTTAATTGTCGCATAGATTGTCATTTGAATTCACCGTTGAAAATTAAATTGACGGTCAAGTTAAAATTAGAATTGAATTGCGATTAAATTACCTAACATTGATAACTATGAAATTTCCGTGAATTGTATTGCCTATTGGATGATGTAGTTCGATGGATGTTTTTGGTTGATATTTAAATGTTTGGATGTTTATTTGCTTATATATATTCTGTTATGCATACATATGATACTGTGATTTAATTTAAGTGATATATGTTCATCCCTGACATTTAAATTGAAATAAATAATCACTTGGCCAAAGGATAGAAAATTATATACGGACACCGGATTGGCTAAATTAATAATTTTAAAAATCGTCGATTTGGAATTTATTTAAATGTTTTGATTTAAAAGTTACAAGTAAAATCAATTTATAGAAATCGAATTTATCGAAAATTTGAGTTTGGAATGTTGAAATAAATTTTGGTTAAAGGAAATTGTTAAATAATTTAAGTTGAGACTTTGAGATAAAAGATTTGGGAATTTCGAAATTTATTTGTTTAAAGATTGAACATTATTTCAAGCTTTGAATGTTACTCGGTAAAAGTGATATAAAAATGATATTATGAAATTGAGCTTGGAATTGAATCATATTTGAAATTTGGAATTGAATCATATTTGAAATTTGGATTGAATTTGAATATTAAAGGAAAATTTCGTTAAGTGTTATAAATTGATATTTTGAAAAATCAAGCTCCAAATCGATATAAATTGTAATTGAATTAATTGGAGATGAATATAGAATCGAATTGATTTGAAGTCAAAGTTGACATTGATTTGAATTGAAATCGAAATTGAATCGGTAGAATGTAAATTGAAATTGATTTGAATTGAAAAGTTGTAATTGAAATGTTTTGGTTTTGAAGCTGTTTCATTTTGTTTTCCAAATTACTCTGTTATATAAACCATCTTTAAATACTTAAACTATTTTAACCTATATTAATTATTTTAAATTAATTTATCTATTTGAAATCCATTTAAAGATTTTAAGTATTTTTAAGTATTTTAATTATTTAAAACTACTTTTAAACTACTTAAAACTATTTTCAAAAATTTCAAGCTGAGCAATAAGGTGAAATGTTTATGTTTAAATCTTGAATTTAAATATGAATTGGGTTAAATGAAGTTGCAACCTAAAGTGAAATTCGAAATGATTTTGGAAATCGAAATGAGATATTGAGGCGAAAAATGATTTTTGAAACGGAACCTTACATTTTAAATAAATGCGACGATATTTGAATGGATATGATTTTTTGAAGCAAATATGATATTTTGATATCAATTATGAATCGATTCGAAATGTAAAAGAGCCGACGGTGTAATAATACGTAGTTATTAAAGAGACCGGGATCGGATATGGACATACTCTCGGTCGATACCGAACACCACTTTAATAACTATTATACGCGGAGTGTTGATCCAGAATGAAGTGGATGATTTGGTGAACGCGTTGACTGAAGAAAGAGAACGATATTGGATGACCCCTGACATGACTAAAACAGGAGCCACGCCGGGCCATTGAGGTTCGCCACCTCTAGCGGACACGCTTCTTCGATACCATTTCTATTACATTTGTGATTCGATTCGGGTGCACCCTTTGATTTGGGAGTGTTGTTTCGTGGTGTTGGGGTAGCTGCTGGCTATGCTCAACATCAGTCCGGATCACGCAACTACTAGTATCCTAGTTGGTATCGCCTCATGTACCTTGTCATACTGATTATCCTATTCGCGACCACTACGTTATGTTTTGTGTTATACCTATGGGGTACCCTATGATAACCACCAGTTTACAGTGGGGCTTACGGTGCTGTATAGACTATGGCATTATAAAAATGCGTTAAGAGGGATTATGGTAACGCCTTAACGCTATTTTGATACTTTACATTACTGATAGGCATTATCTACTTAGGGTATATTACTAAATAGTAGATAGTTTAACGGATCCTTAAGAGATGGAAAATCCCGTAACATCTCTTAAGTTATTGCACGCACGTTGACACTAGATATGAGATGTCAAACCCCATAAACATCTCTGGCGCCGTTACACTCATATTTATTTACGATTGATTTAACTTACATGAGGATATTTAGTCCTGACTCGAGTGTTTTGTCTTTCCATTACGCTCGGGTCAGACCTGAGTTTTTCAGCTTATTGAAGATCTATTCTGAAGGACGAAGACGAAGATTTGGTATTCTATTACTATTATATTACGATTATTAGCTTTGCATCATGCTGTCTCCTGCATTATTTTATTTGTTCTGCTGTATATGTATAACTCTGATAAATGTTGTATAAATAATTGTCAAAGTATAGTAAACAGCTTCATGAACTGTTTATTTGACTATTATATTTTATCGTTCCGCTGCGAGATTCTGTGTTGTTTCATTTCCTTTATTTCTTTTATTTTCTTATTTACCCCAATAACCATCTGCCCTTTTGTATGGTTTGGAATCGACATGTGTATTTGATCATCGGTTTAAACTGTCCAAAAGGGCGGGTCGTTACAGTTGGTATCAGAGCTTTGGTTTAGCGATAAACCTTGGCTCTAGTGGGAAATAACTCATTGAAATAGAGGTAAACTATATGAATGAGTTGAGTGTATATGAGAGAGTGTACTTGTTATTTGATATAAAATGGTTTTATATTGTGTTAACTTTGTTCCGTTGAGTATTTATGAATTTTGGTCGATACTTGGGACGCCAAGGCATCGATAGGAATTTCTAAACACTCGAATAGGACAAACCAACACAATATCGTTTTGAAATATATTTTATATAAAAGAATTATTCGAATATTTATTCATTTTGATTTAATTGATAGTTAGGAGATGATAATATTAGATTATTATCGTTATTGTTTGATCAGTCAATATTTACAACAATTGATTAAATAACAATGGATTTAGGAAAATGAAATCTTGTAAACACAATTGATAATGAATATAAATGAATTTTAACTTGGATTTGGGAATTTAAATTCCGGTGTTTGAAATTGACTTACAAGAATTTGGAAAATATAATATGAGTATTATATGATAGTATAATTGAGTTGAAATTGTTTTTGAAGGACTTTTTTTTTATGATAAGTGTTATATTCCCTTCTCTTGACACTAGAAAATGATTTCGGTGATGAGTGCACGCATCATCGGCGTTTATTTTCGAGAGTCCGAGTGGGGAGACCACTTAATAGCTTGTCTAAACCTTGTTTGATTCAAATTTTATTTTATTTTGTATTCTCTATAGTATGATTTGATATATATATTATATAAGTATATATTATTTCAAAACTTGATTTGAAATGAAACCGGGACTGGAATTCTTAAGTCCTTTAATAAGTAATGATTTTTTTTTATGATTGAAATGAATTTAGACTTGAATCATTAAGGAACTTCTGAATTGTGAAATGAGAAATGAACTTAAGAGCTAAGTGAAAATATCAATTGAAGTAGAAATCCTTAGAATTAGGAAATTATGAACTTAAAATAAAATTGAAACTGTAAAACTCGCATGGTATTAAATTTCATTCTATAGCATAGATATAACTCACCAAAATATTTAAGAAGTTCAAAAATGTTATATGAATTGTTAATTGGATAATATACAAGTATAGGTTTGAATAATGAAATATGCATTTAATTAATGGTTTGCAAATATAAATAAAATTGTTAGTAAATAATTGGAATTTAAATTAACATTTAAAGGTGATTCACAATTATGTTAATATAAAATGGAAATACTATATGTGAATGTAAATGTGAAATTAAATTATAGTGAAATTTAAGTAATGACTTAAGAATTAATTAATTGAAAATTCAACTTTAATTGAAAAGAAGTTGTATGTTGTTTAACTACATTCTATTTGCATAACTATAACTTACCAAATACTTAGAAGGTTTAAAATGCTAATAAGGATAAGTAGAGAAATAATATACCAGTGTGAGAGTGAATAATAAAATGTAAAGATCTATTGATAGTTGTAAATATAAAAGAAATTTAAGTTGTAAAATGAATGATGTATGTAAGTGAATGAGTAAAATTTAAAATTAATGAAATATAAAATTGGTAAATGGAAACTAATTAAATTTGAATATAACTAAATGTCAATAAACTTGGATATGTATGAAATTAAAATTGACTTGGAAATGTATAATTGATTTAGTGTAGATTTTGGATGGTTGTTAATGTTTGATATGCATTGGTTGTTAGATGATGAAAATTGATTAAGTAGAATTCATTAGTGTTAATGGAATTGAATAAACGGAATAAAATATTAAATAATAAAATTCAAATTTGAAGCAAAGTGAAATTAAATATAATTGAGTTCGATTTAAATTGAAGCAAATTGACTTGAATTTAAAATGTGAATGAAACAAACTTGAATAAATTGAAAACAAATTAAATTTAAACCTATTGCATGGATGAGTAAGAAAATAAATGACTTTGTATTTATGATTGTTCTTTAGAAAGTTGAAGTTTTGATGGTTTGTACTTTGAAATAATAAAAGCAAATTTTTGGGAAAAATCCAAAATTGTCCAATATATACTGAAACGAAAACAAACATAACTTTTATATGGCTAAACGGAATTCGACGATCTTGGACTTTTCGGAAAGCTTAGAAACTATAGCACATCTTTTATTTAGAGTGCATTGAGAAAATTCCTTCACCTACTAGGTTAAAAACTTGAATGTTACTCGCTGTCCTGTGTAAAAATAAGTAAAATCAGTAGTATACACCCTTAGTATTTTTGCCATATCTTTTGACTGGTTTATCGGATTTTGATGATCTTGAACTTTGTGGAAAGCTAAGAACTTAGGCTAAAACTTTTGTTTTAAGTGTTTTGTGTTTTGATGTCGTTTAGAAGGTCGTAAACGCGGGTGAACGTCGCTGACCTGCGCAATTCATTGCCCAGGCTGAGGCGTATCCTCTAAGTAAAACGGCCATAATTTTTGAACGTATGGTCCAAATTCGATGATTTTGGACATTCCGGAAAGCCTGAAATGAATGCAACAATTTTTGTTTAGATTCTTATGCCGAATTTTATCGTTTAGGTGACCTAAAACTAGGATTTGTTTGCTGTCCTGAAATTGGAATCTCAATTTTGAAGCTAAATATGTTATATATATGTTGTGTAGGCTAAGTATATCGATCTATCTTTATATGCATGGTTCTAACTTAGTTATTGAGTGTTTAGTAGGTGCGGATTGCGCTTGCTTCGCATTTGGAGCTCGCTTTCGTGCTATATTAGCCGTATATAAGGTACATATCTCGGATTACATACCGTACTTTTACACTTTTTCCCTGCGGGATGCCTCATCACCTGATGAGATGTATATTCTGATATATATACTGTCATTTTTTTTCCGATCGAGCCACGCAAAGGAGACTCTGCCGAAATTTTCCGTAAAATCCGGGTGTTAGAAATTTTTTCAAGTTTTAAATTTTTTTATAACTTGTTTTGATTACTAACTTTTAAAGTTAGGAAGCCGTTTGGAGTAACTTAGTGGAAGCGTAGTTATGACTTTATAAATGGAATTTCATTGTTTATAAGTGGATAATTTTTAATAAAATATATCAAATGTTGAATTCTTTACTTAGTTCCTTTTCCCTTCTTTTTCCTTTTCGGGGATGAAAAGTTTTGAGTGGGGGAGAGTGTAACGACCCGTAAATTTTCGATAATTAAAATAGCTAATTTAATAAGATTTCGTGATTTAGTGTTAGAAAAAAATTTGTAAGTCGTTTGGAATAATACTAACTAGAATGAAATGCAACAAATTTTATCTAAGTTAATTATTTATGAATTGAGTGAAATCCCAGATCAATTAAAATAATATGTAGTCAAAGGTAATTGAATGAATTTGTATTAAATAGGTAATTGTGACACTTGTTTGTGAATAATAAACTTATAAGAAATTAAAAGTTAACGGTGATAATTATTTAAGTTACCTATTCATTTAGTTGGTCGAATTGAATTTGCGAACCAATTGCAATTGAAATGAAAGTTCATATATTCGTTGAGTGCATTATCTCTAATTGTGGATTAATAATAATGTAGAGTTCATTTGGTGTAATATAGTAAATCGACTGATAATGAAATTTTTATTTAAAAATCCAATATTGAAATCCGTCAAATATTGAACAATTAAATTGTTTAAATTTAATATTTAGAATTTATTGAATAAATTGAATAACGGGAATTGAATAACTGTTTAATGAAAATGGTTGTTCTATAATTTGAATTTGTTAAATTTTACAAGATCGTTTGAATATTTCAAAAGATAGTGATTTAAGAATAATCAAATTTGTTTGAATTTAATATTACAAATGTTTGAATAATTAAATTCCGAATTTGATACGTTTTATTTGATATTGAAATTTAATATATGAAAATAGAGGGAATAATTGAAATTTCGTTTAATATGATTCAAATTGGTTTCCAAAGGGAATGTAAGTTATATCGGGGTTATAATAGAGTTAATAAGATTTTAAAATTGAAACTATTGGATAATTGAATAACGGGTTTAATATGATTAAAAATGATTTGTAAAATTTTATTTTATCATATTGGAGTTATAGTGATGTTATAGAACTTTTAAAACTGAATTTAAAATTTATTTGTGAAAATTGAATATTTAAATATTTAATTATTGACTGAAAAATAGCCAATTTTCGAACAATCTCAGAATTGGACGAAACAAGTTCCATTGGATCCGTAGTAGTTTGTTACTATCGGATTTCAATTTTCGTAGCAATCGGAGTTGCCGTTTGACCGTGGCAGCTCAAAATGCATCGAAATTGTTTTAATATTAATTTGGCGAGTTAAAATAGTCATTTTTCAAACAGTCTCGGATTCCAACGAAACCAGTTTCAACAGATCCGTAATATGATATTATTGTAAGATTTCAAATTTCGTGTCAATCGGCTTTATCGTTTGTCCGGGGCGAGCCAAAACGCCTAGAAAATCGTTTAATCGATTTGATTTAAAAATCGATCGTTTATTGCCGTAACTCGCACATACGATCGAATTAGCCTCCGAAACACATTCCATTGTGTTCGGAACATGGGGTAAACCTTAGAAATGCCTGCCGGCACGTTTCGTTTGGAGTTCAGAAAATTTTCGGTGAATAGTGTTTTTGCAATTTTCTATAAAAGGCCCTCTATTTCACAATTTGCAAACAAATGCTAGGGTTTCAGCCCTTAGCCGCCACTATAGAGATGAATGGCCAGAAATTTCGAAAATTCTTCCTCATTTTCCTCTCAATCCATCAACAATTAGCAAAAACTCTTAACTACAAAGTTGTAGAGGGCATCAAGATCTAGCTATCCAACGGTGGAGATCGGAAACGGAGCCACGGATTGACGGCAAAACGCGATGGAAGCAGCTGCGTTTTTCACGCAATTCGAGGCAGAGGATGAGGCCGAGCTTGGAGCTATTTGGGGTGAAGGTGGAGTAAGGTGGTGGCTTCGAAGTGGTGTAACCTGATCGTCTTCAAGTGGAGCGTGGTGGTCGCGATAATTACTTGATGTATGCGGCTGTGGGTTCTTTTTTTTGGCGTGCGTTCTGGAGCGAAGGGGAAGGGAAGAAGAAACGAACGGGCTGGATCTCAGGGTTTCAGATGTGCGGCCTGGATTGCATGGGTATGAATTATAAAAAAAATTGGTTTAATTATTATATTAATCCGTTTAAAACTTTAAAACATTGTATCTCTTTCGTACGAGGTCGAAATTCGACAAAACTTTTTGCGTTGCGATCGTAATGATGAAAGTTTCGAAATGAAACTGGTTTGGATGGATTTGGAGACGGTGGAAATTTGGGCTAAAATTGGGCATCGTCCAGTTTTAGTTCCAAACCGGAACGTCTCGGCGACAACGAAATATCAAGGTGAGTGTTTTATAACACTCACAACGTACTGAATATCTTTATGCTAGTTAAGTTTAATATTATGAAGTGATATGAATTTTATTTGTCGTTGTTTGATAAAATTTAATTGTCGTATGTATTGTCATTTGAATTCACCGTTGAAAATTAAATTGACGGTAAAGTTAAAATTAGAATTGAATTGCGATTAAATTACCTAACATTGATAACTATGAAATTGCCGTGAATTGTATTACCTATTGGATGATGTAGTTCGATGGATGCTATTGGTTGATATTTAAATGTTTGGATGTTTATTTGCTTATATATATTCTGTTATGCATACATATGATACTGTGATTTAATTTAAGTGATATATATTCATCCCTGACATTTAAATTGAAATAAATAATCACTTGGCCATAGGATAGAAAATTATATACGGACACCGGATTGGCTAAATTAATAATTTTAAAAATCATCGATTTGGAATTTATTTAAATGTTTTGATTTAAAAGTTACAAGTAAAATCAATTTATAGAAATCGAATTTATCGAAAATTTGAGTTTGGAATGTTGAAATAAATTTTGGTTAAAGGAAATTGTTAAATAATTTAAGTTGAGACTTTGAGATAAAAAATTTGGGATATGATCGTATTTCGAAATTTATTTGTTTAAAGGTTGAACATTATTTCGAGCTTTGAATATTACTCGGTAAAAGTGATATAAAAATGATATTTTGAAATTGAGTTTGGAATTGAATTATATTTGAAATTTGGAGTTGAATCATATTTGAAATTTGGATTTGAATTTGAATATTAAAGGAAAATTTTGTTAACTGTTATAAATTGATATTTTGAAAAATCAAGCTCCAAATCGATATAAATTGTAATTGAATTAATTGGAGATGAATATAGAATCGAATTGATTTGAAGTCAAAGTTGACATTGATTTGAATTGAAATCGAAATTGAATCGGTAGAATGGAAATTGAAATTGATTTGAATTGAGAAGTTATAATTGAAATGTTTTTGTTTTGAAGCTGTTTCATTTTGTTTTCCAAATTACTCTGTTATATAAACCATCTTTAAATACTTAAACTATTTTAACCTATATTAATTATTTTAAATTAATTTATCTATTTGAAATCCATTTAAAGATTTTAAGTATTTTTAACTATTTTAATTATTTAAAACTACTTTTAAACTACTTAAAACTATTTTCAAAAATTTCAAGCTGAGCAATAACGTCAAATGCTTATGTTTAAATCTTGAATTTAAATATGAATTGGGTTAAATGAAGTTGCAACCTAAAGTGAAATTCGAAATGATTTTGGAAATCGAAATGAGATATTGAGGCGAAAAATGATTTTTGAAACGGAACCTTACATTTTAAATAGATGCGATGATATTTGAATGGATATGATTTTTTGAAGCGAATATGATATTTTGATATCAATTATGAATCGATTTGAAATGTAAAAGAGCCGACGGTGTAATAATACGTAGTTATTAAAGAGACCGGGATCGGATATGGACATACTCTCTGTCGTTACCGAACACCACTTTAATAACTATTATACGCGGAGTGTTGATCCAGAATGAAGTGGATGATTTGGTGAACGCGTTGACTGAAGAAAGAGAACAATATTGGATGACCCCTGACATGACTAAAACAAGAGCCGCGCCGGGCCATTGAGGTTCGCCACCTCTAGCGGACACGCTTCTTCGATACCATTTCTATTACATTTGTGATTCGATTCGGGTGCACCCCTTGTTTGGGAGTGTTGTTTCGCGGTGTTGGGGTAGCTGCTGGCTATGATCAACATCAGTCCGGATCACGCAACTACTAGTATCCTAGTTGGTATCGCCTCATGTACCTTGTCATACTGATTATCCTATTCGCGACCACTACGTTATGTTTTGTGTTATACCTATGGGGTACCCTCTGATAACCACCAGTTTACGGTGGGGCTTACGGTGCTGTATAGACTACGGTATTATAAAAATGTGTTAAGGGGGATTATGGTAACGCCTTAACGCTATTTTGATACTTTATATTAATGATAGGCATTATCTACTTAGCGTATATTACTACATAGTAGATAGTTTAACGGATCCTTAAGAGATGGAAAATCCTGTAACATCTCTTAAGTTATTGCACGCACGTTGACACTGGATATGAGATGTCAAACCCCGTAAACATCTCTGACGCCGTTGCACTCATATTTATTTATGATTGATTTAACTTACATGAGGATATTTAATCCTTACTCGAGTGTTTTGTCTTTTCATTACGCTCGGGTCAGACCTGAGTTTTTCAGCTTATCGAAGATCTATTCTGGAGGACGAAGACGAAGATTTGGTATTCTATTACTATTATTATCTTTGCATCATGCTGTCTGCTGCATTATTTTATTTGTTCTGTTGTATATGTATAACTCTGATAAATGTTGTATAAATAATTGTCAAAGCATAGTAAACAGCTTCATGAACTGTTTATTTGACTATTATATTTTATCGTTCCGCTGCGAGATTCTGCGTTGTTTCATTTCCTTTATTTCTTTTCTTTTCTTTTCTTATTTACCCCAATAACCATCTGCCCTTTTGAATGGTTTGGAATCGACATGTGTAATTGATCGTCGGTTTAAACTGTCCAAAAGGGCAGGTCGTTATAGTGGAACTGCATTGAAATCAATGTGAGTGTTTTATAACGCTCACA
The DNA here is from genome assembly GCA_030765085.1 of Allium cepa. NCBI lineage: Eukaryota > Viridiplantae > Streptophyta > Magnoliopsida > Asparagales > Amaryllidaceae > Allium > Allium cepa. Next base: position 686,138,737 of record CM060938.1, read on the forward strand.
CCGTACTAAATATCTTTATGCTAGTTAAATTTGACATTATGAAGTGTTATGATTTTATTTGTCGTTGTCTGATAAAATTTAATTGTCATATAGATTGTCATTTGAATTAACCGTTGAAATTAAATTGACAGATAAATTGAAATTAAAATTTAATTGCGATTAAATTACCTGACATTGATAACTATGAAATTGCTATCAATTGTGTTGTCTATTGGATGTTTTATTTCGATGGATGCTATTGGTTGATATTTAAATGTTTGGATGCTTATTTGGTTATATATAACCTGTTATGCATACATATGCCACTATGATTGATTTAAGTGATATATATATTCATCCCTGACATTCAATTGAAATAAATAACTACTTGGCCATAGGATAGAAAATTTTATACGGACACCGAATTGGCTAAATTAATAATTTTTGAAATCGTCGATTTGAAATTTATTTAAATGTTTTGATTTAAAAGTTAAATAGAAATCGATTTATAGAAATTGAATTCATCGAAAAATTTGAGTTTGGAATGTTGAAATAAATTTTGGTTAAAGGAATTTTGCTAAATAATTAAGTTGAGACTTTGAAATTTGAAATTGGATATGATTGAATGTCGAAATTTGATTTGTTTAAAGATTTAACCTTAATTCGAGCTTTGAATATTACTAAGTAAAAGTGATATAAAAAAATGATATTTTGAAATCGAGTTTGGAATTGAATCATATTTGGAATTTGGATTTAAACTTGAATATTGTTGGAAATTTTTGTTAAGTGTTATAAATTGATATTTTGAGAAATCAAGCTCCAAATCGATATAAATTGAAATTGAATAAATTAAAGGTGAATGAAAAATTGAATTAATTCGAAGTAAAAATTAACGTTGATTGAATTGAAATCGAAATCGAATCGGTAGAATGGAAATTGGAATTGATTTGAATTGGGAAGTTATAATTGAAATGGATTGATTTTGAAGCTGTTTTATTTTGTTTTCCAAATTACTCGGTTGTATAAACCATTTTGAATACTTAAACTATTTTAATCTATTTTAAATCTACTTAACCCAATTTAAATTATTTTAAACTAAATTTATCTATTTCAAATCCATTTTAAGATTTTAAAGTATTTAACTATTTTAATTATTTAAAACTACTTTTAAACTACTTAAAACTATTTTTCTAAAATCCTAAGCTGGTCAATAAGGTGAAATGTTTATATTTAAATCTTGAATTTAAATACGAATTGAGTTAAATGAAGTTGCAACCTAAATTGAAATTCGAAATGATTTTGAAAACAAAATGAGATATTGATGCGAAAAATGATTTTTGAAATGGAAGCTTACAGTTGAATAGATGCGATGATATTTGAAATGGATTTGATTTTTGAAGCGAATATGATATTGTGATATTATATATGAATCGATTTGAAATGTAAAAGAGCCAACGGTGTAATAATACGTAGTTATTAAAGAGACCGGGATCGGATATGGACATACTCTCTATCGATACCGAACTCCAGTTTAATAACTATTATACGCGGAGTGTTGATCCAGAATGAAGTGGATGGTTTGGTGAATGCGTTGACTGAAGAAAGAGAACGATATTGGATGACCCTTGACATGACTAAAACAGGAGCCGCGCCGGGCCATTGAGGTTCGCCAACTCTAGCGGACACGCTTCTTCGATACCATTTCTATTACATTTGTGATTCGATTTGGGTGCACCCCTTGATTTGGGAGTGTTGTTTCGCGGTGTTGGGGTAGCTGCTGGCTATGCCCAACATCAGTCCGGATCACACAACTACTAGTATCCTAGTTGGTATCGTCTCATGTACCTTGTCATACTGATTATCCTATTCGCGACCACTACGTTTTGTTTTGTGTTATACCTATGGGGTACCCTCTGATAACCACCAGTTTACGGTGGGGCTTACGGTGCTGTATAGACTATGGCATTATAAAAATGTGTTAAGGGGGATTATGGTAACTCCTTAACGCTATTTTGATACTTTATATTACTGATAGGCATTATCTACTTAGCGTACATTACTACATAGTAGATAGTTTAACGGATCCTTAAGAGATGGAAAATCCCGTAACATCTCTTGAGTTATTGCGCGCACGTTGACACTGGATATGAGATGTCAAACCCCGTAAACATCTCTGACGCCGTTACACTCATATTTATTTACGATTAATTTAACTTTCATAAGGATATTTTAGTCCCGACTCGAGTGTTTTGTCTTTTCATTACGCTCGGGTAAGTCCTGAGTTTTTCAGATTTTTGAAGATCTATTCTAGAGGATGAAGGCGAAGATTTGGTATACTATTACTATTATTACCCTTGCATCATGCTATCTGCTGCATTATTTTAATTGTTCTGTTGTATATATATAACTCTGATAAATGTTGTATAAATAATTGTCAGAGTATAGTAAACAGCTTCATGAACTGTTTATTTGACTATTATATTTTATCGTTCCGCTGTGAGATTCTGTGTTGTTTCTTTTCCTTTATTTCTCTTTCTTTTCTTTTCTTATTTACCCTAATAAACATCTGCCCTTTTGAATGGTTTGGAATCGACATGTGTATTTGATCGTCGGTTTAAACTGTCCAAAAAGGCGGGTCGTTACAGTTGGTATCAGAGCTTTGGTTAGCGATAACCTTAGCTTTATGGGGTATGACTCTTTATAAATAGGGTAGTAATACCCTATGATGAGTCGCTGAGTGTATATATACGAGAGAGCGTATTTATTAGTGATATAAAATGTTTTATATTGTGTCGGTTGATTTGTTGAGTGGCTTATGGATTCTGGTCAATACGAGTAATTAACGTTATTGATAGGGATCTCTAAACACTTAAACAGAACAATTCGACATAGTATTGTTTTGAAATTGGGTAAATGAAATAATTTTGCCCTAATTATATTTTGTATATAAAGAATTTATTTTCAAAAAAAATTATTGTGATCTATCTAGCTTATTTGGTTGTTATAAATGATATATTGGTTACTATCATTAATTGGATATTGCAATTTAATAAATAAGGTGAATTACAAAATGAACAATGATGAAACAACTTGTGGATTGTTTTAAGAAAAAATATCCTATAAGATATTTTATAAAGGTGACTTATAAATTTAAAATAGATTTAAATTGGAAAATATTGAATTTAAAGACCCGGAGGTTTTGAAAATGGTTCTCAAAGTTTTGAAGAAATATATAGTAATATTAGTTGGAAAATATATTTATGAGAAATATTTTGAAAGGATTTTTAAGAAGGAATGAATTCAGTACTCCTCTCTTATGTCGTTGGAAAATAATTTCGGTGATGACTGTGCAGCATCATCGACGTTCATTTTCGAGTTTCAAAGTGGGGGAGACTTCTAAGAAGCTTTGCTTTTCTTCTAAATTATTTTGGGTAAATGGGTTTTGGTTTAAACTCCAAAGGTATGATTTGATATATAAAAAAAAAGATATAAGTGTATATGTTTATTTCAAATGATTTGGAAAGAACCGGGCATTTAAAATTCTAAGTTCTATTAATTAATAATTTTCAAATTATTTGAATGAAATGTGAATAACCAGAATTTATAAAATAAGAGGATTAAGATATCCAAGCTATTGTTTGGAAAAACTTTAAAGTTGAAAGGTAAAGAGGATTTAAATAAATCAAATTTGTGTACATTCTAATTAAGAAAAATTGAAATTCTATAAATTTGTATAATACCAAAATTACATCCTGATAACATATAACAAGACTTACCAAATGTTAAAAGTTAAAATGATGTTTTGGATATGTAATGAGATATTATATAGATAAACAGAACCTGAAAATAATTGAAATATACAAGTAAGAAAAACTCAAAAAGAATTAAAATGTATATAAATAAAATTTGGTTGTGATAAAAGTGTTATATACTTAAATATAGCATGAAATGATAAATGGATAAATGGAACAAGTAAGTGGACTTAAGAAAGAAGATAAATGAATCGTATTATATCTTTGTAGATTGGTTATAGAAAATAAATATAAATTGCAAAGGAATTTCTTATAGCTAAGAATCAATTGGAAAATGAAATTGAGTTTAATTAAATTATTTAGAATGTTTAAAATGAACTTGAGTAAGCAAATCCTATGATATGATGTTTAAGAAAAGATAATGTTAAAGATATGCTATGTAAAGAAATGAATACACTAACTGAATAATGGATTGTGAGTAATTAAGTGAGAAAAATTAGAAGTCGATAAAATAATTTAGTATAGATAAATTGGATAGAAATCTATTGGAAAGTAATACGTGAGATTGTACGTATATTATTTTATTCGCATAACGACTTGATCCAAATTCGAGCACAAAATTTCGAGATGATTTATATCGATCCAAGTTAGGATTTTTCACCCGATTTTCGACGGCGAACCCTTGATATGGATTTTTGGTTTGATTCTAGAATTCTCTATCATAGTATATGGCTATGCAAGGAGAGTAACAGTTTCCAATCAAGGAACCAAATCTGAGTCCGCACTAGAGAGTCGGGTGAACGATACTAGTTGGAAGTGAAATTGTGTGACCGAATAATCGATTAGATTGATATTGCTCACGGATGATATATGTACGACTTACGGACTTAATTAAAAGTTAATATTGGAAATTTAAAATGCCAAATATGTGAAGATAAATTTGTAACTTTTGAGATAACTATAAACTAAGAAAACCATATATAAGAAGTTAGACTTTTATGGAATGACTATAAATTAAAGTGAAGATTAATAAAATGTTCCGCAAATAAATTTGTTATTAACTGAAACTGAATATGAAGTAAATGTAAACAAAAGAATTTGGTACGGCTAAGAATAAATTGGAATTGAAAGAGATAAACCAAATTGAATGTAAAATTAATAATTTGGTTATGTTGGGTATGATTTGGTTGTTATATGATTGTTAGTTGATTGTATATAATTCATTGAGTGTTAATGAAATTGAAAGCTATAAGTTATTGAAATCAAATTGGAAGTTAAATGAATTTAAATAGAATTTAATTTGATTCAAATTGGAAGTGAACTAATGTAAATATAAATTAGTGAATGTTAACTAATTGAATTGTGAATGAATGTTAGTAAAATCCAACGTTAATGAATCAACTGTGATTAAAATTGAAAACCAAGTGAATAAATATTAATGTGAAGTGAATTTATATTGATTGATTATGGATTTGTTGGATGATAGTTGGATGATAGTTGATTAATGGTTGCATATGTTGTTTGTTGCATTTGCTATGTTGGCACATGTAATTGTTATGTTGCTATATGATGTATATTGATACTATTTTCATATATGCATGATTCTCATGGTTTGCTGAGTGTTTAGTAGGTGCGGATTGCGCTTGCTTCGCATTTGGAGCTCGCTTTCATGTTATATTAGTCGTATATGCTCGCTAATAAAGATATAAGGTACATGTTCATTTTATCATTGGATTTGGTGATTTTCGATGAGCCACTTGGCTTTTGATTTTCTTTTGTTGGTTTGGGGCCCGTAGAGGCGTTTTGTAGTTGTACCGATCGAGCCGCGCAAAGGAGACTCTGCCGAAATTTTCCGTAAAGTCCGGGTGTTAGAAATTTTTTCAAGTTTTAAGGTTTTTATAACTTGTTTTGATAACTAACTTTTATAGTTAGAAAGGCGTTTGGAATAACCTAGTAAAAGTGTAGTAATGACTTTATAAATGGAATTTCATTGTTTATAAGTTGGCAACTTTGAATAAAATATATCTAATGTTGAATTCAATACTTAGTTCCTTTTCTCTTCTTTTCCCTTTTCGGGGACGAAAAGTTTTGAGTGGGGGAGAGTGTAACGACCCGTAAATTTTCGATAATTAAAATAGCTAATTTAATACGATTTCGTGATTTAATGTTAGGAAAAATTTTGTGATTCGTTTGGAATAATAATAACTGGAATGAATTGCTCTAGACTTGACAGTGACATTATATCTAATGTTTATCTAGCTCGGCCAAAGCTATGTTAAAACGATTCAAAAATGATCTGATGGATTCTCCCGGATTTTGCTCTAGACTTGACAGTGACATTATATCCTTTGCTTTTGAAGCATACAATCGAAATTGCTCCTTGAATTTCCTGGTCAAATCGGAGAACTGATCAATGGACCTGACCGACAGCTTTGTAAACCACAGTAGAGCCACACCTTCCAAATATACCGGGAAATATCGACATTTGATTTCATCAGATGCTCTGGCACCCGTCATATGCCAGTCGTACTTATATAGAAACTCGTTAGGATCACTCGTCCCCTTGTAGGCCGCAATAGTAGGGGGAACGAATTTCCTTGGGAACTCTGCCTTCAAGATCCTTTCAGTAAATGGAGTTTTGCTTGGAGCAAAACCCCACTCTTTCTCATCCTCATCTCTTCGCATATTTTCCTTCATGATTTGACGAACCATACCCGAAAAATACTCTTCATCATTTAGAGGCTCTGGAGGGCACACATCAGCCACTCTCTCTGAATTCTGCCTTGACAATTGTTCACGGAGGGTCGGCTGCGGCCCTGATCCTCCAGCTTGAGGAGGAGTCCTTTCTACAGGGTCTGCGGCTCTTTGAGAAATGTTCCCTTCAACATCCTGAACTCCCACAGTAGGGTTCCCATCATTATTAACTGGTTGACGATTTGCTCCTAGCAGATCATTCAACTTACTTAAGAACACGGCATTCTGGGCTTCCAACCGCGCATTCTGAGCATTCAATTATTGATTCAACCCCAAAACTACGGCGTCCAATTCTGCTCGTGTAATTCCAACAGTTGGAGCTGCTTGACTTGAAGGAGGAGCGGTAGCAGTATTCTCTTGAACATTGTCGGATCTTACAGAACTTCGTTTTCTCCCAGGAGCCATTATTTCCAATAAACTTCTGGTTTTAAAAGAAATCCTTTCAACAGACCTTTGCGGAGCAATGATGGAAGTATCCTGAGTTGGGTTCTCAGTGAAAGCACCAAAATGTTAACGCTTAAAATCGAACGCTAACACCTCGATGTATATTGAGATTGAGTGAAAGCACCACCCGTGAACACGGGAATTAAAAACAAGTAGAAAAGTCATAGAGAAAGCAGAAAAGACAACAGTTTTTATAGTGGTTCGGCTTCAGTTAAGCCTATGTCCACTTTAATCCTCTTTATTATTGAATCAATTACAACTTTGCAACAATCTTCAATTACAATACTGATGAGACAAACAACTAGAACTCTAATGCAGAAGAATTCTTTGAATCCATGTTGATTGCGTTAGATTTCCTCTTGAAGTTAGTTGAGATGCCTTTCGTATTTGAAGTGTTGAGTGAGTCGAGAATTCAGCAGAGTATCGACGCTTAAAGAGATCAGCCAAAAGTCCTTTGAAAGTTGGAGATGGCCATCTATTTATAGGGAATTCTGGGCAGAAAATATTGCCAAGTCCTAAATCGCCACCGACCTAAGTTGGGTCGTGGACGACTTAAATCAGGTCATGGAACGGTCGCGATTCAAATGCTGGGTCGACACTTAAGAAAGGCATCCTTGCTGAACTCTACAAGTCCTGAACCATGTACGAGTTAAGAGGCCGCATGCTAAGTTGCTGCATCGGACTTTCCTTCCTTTGCCTGGGTCGTGTACGACTTAACATAGACCGTAGGTCGGTTGCGACTCAAGTATAGTTCATGATCTTGTCCCTGTCCTGAGCAGTTAGGGCGGCAAACTCCCTGGATAGTTAGATCGGCTTCTATCTTAGGCCAGCACCTGTGTTAGGTCGGTAGCTTTCTTAGGTCGGTAGCTATCTTAGGTCGGCATCCTGTTTTAGACAGTTGGGTCGGTATCCTTTAAGTCTCGAGTCGGCGTTCTTGTTAAGTCTTAGGTCGGTAACCTTGTGCTAAAGCATTAGGTCGGTACCCATGTTAAAGCATTAGGTCGGTACCCATGTTAAAGTATTAGGTCGGCATCCCTCTCAAGTAACTTAGGTCGGAATCCCTCTTAGGGCTTAGGCAGTTAGATCGGCATCCATGTTAGGTCGGTAACCTTTTGGGTCGGTAACTTTTAAGTCGCTGAGCCATGGCCGAGGTGGAGTTAACACCTAATAATGATCATGTGATAAGATATCGAGTTTTGAACAAGGTTGATGCTCTGAAACAAAAGGACAGAGATGGTTTCAGCATAACAAACATTCACACCTACTAATATTCATACACAGGGGAGATTTTTGTATACATATACATAATAAAGCAATTTCAAATCTCAGATTAACAAGCAACAAATAAATATACTTAAATTTCTTTTTAAGTTGTTTACTCAACTGAAATATATTTCTTGAAACAGAGAGCACCTTATTTTGTCTTTGAAATCTGCAGTTTGAATTCTTTTCTGTTTTGATCCTGAGTGATATTTGAGTTTGATAAGATAATGATGTTTATATATTTTTCCTTCAGGTTTTGCTATGTTTTTGATGATCGAAATAGAATAAAAGGATGTGTATATATAAAAGATTGTGTATAGGCTCATGTATATGCAGGTATAAGATTTTTTATGTTTGGTCAGAGAGATTTTTCTTTTTCATTTGGAGGCTAAGAAAAGTTTTTTCGGCTGAGATGATTTGTATTTGTGCTGAGAAGAAATGGCATTTAATGCAACATTTCCATCTAAGTCTACATGCAATCTTTTTTTTTCTTTGTACATAGATTTGCTGACAAGTTTCTTCCTTGCATACATTTTTTTTCTTATTATCTTCTTATCTTCTTGCGTACTCTCACGTACGTACATTTTGTTTTTTTATCTTCTTTCATATCTTTTGTTTACAACCTGAACTCATTTTTTTTAATCTTATTACTTTGAAAACTAAATGAAGTTCTATATTTAATATGTTGTTAGAATTTAATATATTTACATGCATACATTATTATTATTATTATTTACTTAAAACATAAACTACCAAGTACTTTATTTATATCCATCTAAATTAACACATATTTTTATTTGAATTTGCAGAAACTCAAACCAATTTACCGATTAATTTCACAATTTTTTATTCAAAAATTAAATTAATTATCAATTTTAATTTAGTAAAAATCCGGGATCGTTACATAACATGAACATTATATTTCACATTTATAAATCGATGCAATCATTATACTATTTCTACAAAAATTTTAATTGTTACCCCATTTTATGGTCAAAACGGGAATAACAACAAATTGGCAAGGAATTATGGATAGCAGGACTGGGAATAAAGGCTACGATGGATATCGTCAAAATTCTGTTGAACTCCGATCGAGACGAAATTGATTGAAAATGACGATAAGGACTATGAAAGGCTATGTTTCAAATATCAAGTTAATCGGAGTTCGTATGGAGGAAATATGATGGATTCAAGGTGGGAGAGGAATGTTGTTCGAACCCATCAGGTTCGATCCCATCAGGTTCGAAACCATCAGGTTCGAACCCATCAGGTTCGAACCCATCAGTTTCGAACTCGAACCCATCAGGTTCGAACCCATCAGGTTCGAACCCATCAGGTTCGAACCCATCAGGTTCGAACCCATCAGGTTCGAATCAACGGGAACTAGATTGGGTTCGAAAGGAATGACTTCAGTGCAATGGACATGGATTCGAATGATGGATATGGACTCAAAGATAGTGGATTCGAACGATGGACATGGACTAGAAGATAGTGGGTTCGAATGATGGACGCGGACTCGAAGATAGTGGATTCGAATGATGAAGCTCGAAGAAGGAAATGGATACGAAGTTTTAATGGATTCGTAGGAAATGATGGATTCGAAGTTCTGATGGATTCGTGGAAAATGATAGATTCGAAGTTCTGATGGATTCGTGGAAAATGATGGATTCGAAGTTTTGATGGATTCGTAGAAAGTGAATAGACACGAAGTTTTGATGGATTCGTAGAAAGTAAATGGATTCGAAGTTTCGATGGATTCGTAGGAGGTGAATGGATTCGAAGTTTGCATGGATTCGAGAGTTATGGAGTCGAAGGACTGAAGATGGATTCGAAGGGTATGGATTCGAGAGAGTTGGCCTCGTGGGTTCGAAATACATGGTTTCGAAGTAGACAGACCATGGGTTCGAACCAATCAGGACGCACGAATTCTAGAACTTGGATCGATCATATCTTCCAAACCGTTGATCCAAATGCAATGAAATTTTTACAGGAGCTTACATACATGTTGAAGAATGTTCACACCAAATTTCAGCTCAATTGGATGGATTCTTGATCGATTCGAAAATCACTTCGAATCGATCCCAAACTGGGCACGGATTCCGAGAACACGGGCCTGTGGGCCCCCCCTCACGTGCCAAGCAACCTCCCCAGGTTTTAGGCGGGATTTCAACCTTCCACGCCTATAAATAGAGCCCCTGGTCATTTAGAAAAGGGGTCGGAAGATTTGGAGAGGAAAAGCAAGCCCAGACGCTGCTAAAATCATTCCATAGCATTATTTCTGCTATTTTCTTCAGATTTGGTCACTACAACTGTTGTAATCACTTGTAATCTTCAAGGATAATCAATAAAAAAGAAAAAAAATTGGAGTGGACGTAGGCCGGAGATAGCCGAACCACTATAAAACTTGTGTCTCTGTTCTTTACTTTTGTGGTTGCTGTCTATTATATGTTGAGATCTGTTGTTTGTGTTTGAATATCATTAATTTATATTCATACACTGGTGCTTTCACGGTATTGGGTGTTTGTGGCCAATTTTGGCGCAAACATTTTGGTGCTTTCACTGAGAACAACTAGCACCCGCTACATCGGATTTGAAGAGTTTGAGGAATTTGGATTTGGAAGACAATGGCTAGACAGGATAGCAGAAGGCTAAGGGCTGAGAGAAGCCAACAAGGAGGAAGTCAGCAAGCATCCTCCGGAGGTGAGGAAGGACGGGCTTCAGTCTACATAACTCGGGATGAAATGGAAGCTATGGCCAATTCTTTGCAGGAGAGATTGTTGAAAAGTCAACAGGAAATGATGCAAACTTTCTTGGAACAAATGAGAGCTACAGGAATGCAGAGCTTAGGAACAGCTACAGCAGCTGCGGATGCAGGACAAGGAGCTAGGATTGTGGAACCCAATGAAGGACAGGATACGGAGCCAGAAGGCAATCAACAAGGGCTTGGGGGCAGGCCCACAGGATTCAATGCAGAAGTACCTTTGGAAGGAATTCAGCAAGCTAGAACTAACGTTGCTGCTAGTGAGCCACACGAGGAATATGTACCAGAGTTCCCTCGGGGGCATGGGGGGCAACCCCTACCAGACAATACGGGGTTAGTAGAGATGATTAGGAAGACTGTGCGAGGTGGGTTGACAAACGGAGATTTGGAAGGAGTGAATAGAAGTCCATTCGTTCGGGAGATAAGGATGGCTCGGAATCCACCTAAGTTCAAGCTACCTAGCGTGGAGGTATATGATGGTAAGACGGATCCAACAGATCACTTAATGAGGTACACCAGACACATGGAGGTGCTGGGGGCATCGGAGGAAGTGATGGCCCGATGTTTCCCTTTGTATTTGAAGGACTTGGCTGCAATGTGGTTTAGGCAATTGGGAGAAGGATCTATCAGGACTTGGAAGGAATTAGTGGAAAAGTTTCTAGGACAGTTTCGGGTTCACGTTAAGAGGCCAAAGAACGTGATGACTTTAACATCGGTAAAGCAAAGAATGGACGAATCACTTAGAACTTTTCTAACTCGATTCAGCGCGGCAGTCGCTTCGGTGGATCGGCCTGATCCATCAATGGTTTTAATGGCAGCAGTATCAGGAGTCAAGGAGAATTCGGATTTCAAGGTATCTCTGATACGAGATCCCCCGCGAAATCTCGACGAATTCTTTCATGAGGCAGAAAGGTTCCTTCGACAAGAAGATGCAAGTATGGATTTAAAGTCAAAAAAGGTTAGCACAATCGAGGTTGGAGCGGTATCCAAAAACGGTTCGGATAGGGATAAAGGAAAAAGGAAGTTAGATGACGACTCTGGAAACGCTAGAAAACGATGGAAGGACCCAAAGTTTTCCACATACACTGGATTGAACGAGACGCTGGAACGGATATACTTGGAAACTCGGAACCGCCTTCCCTACCGAAGGCCGGCTAGGAGGGAACCAACAGAGCGGGAAAGGACATCAGGAAGGCACTGTCTCTTCCATGATCTGGATGGACACGATACCAACAGCTGCAGGCACCTAAAGGATATAATCGAGGAGCATGTAAGGAATGGACAGTTGCAGCAATATGTTGGAACTCGGGATGCAACGGTGGAGCAGGAGCAACCGCCGACCACCTCACGCCGTGATGATGGGAGGCCCAGGGATGATCGTCGATTGATCATCCATTGACCAAGGTAATATGGAATAAGTAGCAAGCTGTTAGCAAACGGTAAAGTCATTTACACATGTACGGGGACGGAGATAGCCCCTAGGCACGCTCTGAATGATGATAACCCGGGACGCTATGGTTTGTGAAATTGATTTCTTGCTTTCAGATTGGACATTGCTTTTCTTTTTGGATTTGGTTTTGGAGCTTGGATTGAGCTCCTGGTTTTTCTTTCTTTTTTATTTGGATTTTCCTTTGGACAATTGTTTTTGGTTTTGGATTCTGGTTTGGATTTCTGGTTTTCTGGTTTTGGATTTGAATTTTTGGGTTTGGATTTGGATTTTGGATTTGGATTTCGGATTTGAATTTTTGGATTTGGATTTTTGGGCTTTGGAATAGATTTTTGGTTGGACTTTTATCTGGTTTTTGATAAATGGTCGTCGGGTATGGATTATGCCTGGCAAGGGGTGAGACACTTTACCCAAACAAGGTGAGTTGACTCATTCAGGTCGTCGAGTATGTACTATGCTCGGCAAGGGTCCGGAGTGACCAGGATTCGGCCTAGGACTTAGGCCCTCTATTATCATATATTATTTTCAGGTCGTCGAGTATGGACTATGCTTGGCAAGGGTCCGGAGAGATCAAGATTCGGCTTAGGACTTAAGCCATGGCATTTTACAGCGCCCAGGGACACTGGGTCAAGGTCGTTGAGTATGGGCTATGCTCGGCAAGGGTCCGGAGAGATCAAGATTCGGCTTAGGACTTAAGCCATGGCATTTTACAACGCCCAGGGACACTGGGCCAAGGACATCAAGTATGGATCGCGCTTGGCAGGAACCCGGAGAGGTTATGGATTTGGCTATTGACCCGGAGAGGTCCTGGCTTCAGTTATTGGCTATTGGATAAGGATGGATTGGAACTCGGTTGTCGACTTCGAATGGATACGGAATTGGCTAAGGCTTTGGTTATTGGATATGGAACTGGACATCGACTCGAAGCAGTCAAGAATGATATACTCTGGCAATATGGCTTTGGACTTCGAATATTGGATTCGGAACTATTCAAAACACGTCTTGTTATCACAAGGCATGTTTTGGGGGGCAGACTGTTACCCCATTTTATGGTCAAAACGGGAATAACAACAAATTGGCAAGGAATTATGGATAGCAGGACTGGGAATAAAGGCTACGATGGATATCGTCAAAATTCTGTTGAATTCCGATCGAGACGAAATTGATTGAAAATGACGATAAGGACTATGAAAGGCTATGTTTCAAATATCAAGTTAATCGGAGTTCGTATGGAGGAAATATGATGGATTCAAGGTGGGAGAGGAATGTTGTTCGAACCCATCAGGTTCGATCCCATCAGGTTCGAAACCATCAGGTTCGAACCCATCAGGTTCGAACCCATCAGTTTCGAACCCATCAGGATCGAACCCATCAGGTTCGAACCCATCAGGTTCGAACCCATCAGGTTCGAACCCATCAGGTTCGAATCAACGGGAACTAGATTGGGTTCGAAAGGAATGACTTCAGTGCAATGGACATGGATTCGAATGATGGATATGGACTCAAAGATAGTGGATTCGAACGATGGACATGGACTTGAAGATAGTGGGTTCGAATGATGGACGCGGACTCGAAGATAGTGGATTCGAATGATGAAGCTCGAAGAAGGAAATGGATACGAAGTTTTAATGGATTCGTAGGAAATGATGGATTCGAAGTTCTGATGGATTCGTGGAAAATGATAGATTCGAAGTTCTGATGGATTCGTGGAAAATGATGGATTCGAAGTTTTGATGGATTCGTAGAAAGTGAATAGACACGAAGTTTTGATGGATTCGTAGAAAGTAAATGGATTCGAAGTTTCGATGGATTCGTAGGAGGTGAATGGATTCGAAGTTTGCATGGATTCGAGAGTTATGGAGTCGAAGGACTGAAGATGGATTCGAAGGGTATGGATTCGAGAGAGTTGGCCTCGTGGGTTCGAAATACATGGTTTCGAAGTAGACAGACCATGGGTTCGAACCAATCAGGACGCACGAATTCTAGAACTTGGATCGATCATATCTTCCAAACCGTGGATCCAAATGCAATGAAATTTTTACAGGAGCTTACATACATGTTGAAGAATGTTCACACCAAATTTCAGCTCAATTGGATGGATTCTTGATCGATTCGAAAATCACTTCGAATCGATCCCAAACTGGGCACGGATTCCGAGAACACGGGCCTGTGGGCCCCCCCTCACGTGCCAAGCAACCTCCCCAGGTTTTAGGCGGGATTTCAACCTTCCACGCCTATAAATAGAGCCCCTGGTCATTTAGAAAAGGGGTCGGAAGATTTGGAGAGGAAAAGCAAGCCCAGACGCTGCTAAAATCATTCCATAGCATTATTTCTGCTATTTTCTTCAGATTTGGTCACTACAACTGTTGTAATCACTTGTAATCTTCAAGGATAATCAATAAAAAAGAAAAAAAATTGGAGTGGACGTAGGCCGGAGATAGCCGAACCACTATAAAACTTGTGTCTCTGTTCTTTACTTTTGTGGTTGCTGTCTATTATATGTTGAGATCTGTTGTTTGTGTTTGAATATCATTAATTTATATTCATACACTGGTGCTTTCACGGTATTGGGTGTTTGTGGCCAATTTTGGCGCAAACATTAATAAACATATGAGACTAATAAACTTATAATTACTTCTGAACTTTTCCAGTAATCAATCCAAACTTCCCATATGCTTGCACTCATTCAGTCGGGCTTTTCCCCTTTTTTATGCTTTACATTGTACATCTATGGTTTTTCTTCACTTTTTAACACAGTAATTTCGACAAAGGGAATCGTCGGACTGCTATAAATCTACCGCCCACTGCACATTGAATTTTTTTACACATTTCTAGCTAGTCAACAGATTGTACAGTGGTTATATATAAAGGAAAATTCACGTTTATACCTCCATAAAAATCCAGCCAAATACACTCTAAAATGCGGGTTGGGATATTATCCCACATAGGTCAGCACGTAGTCATTCTATTGTGATAAGCAACATTGGAAATATAAAGAACAACATCAGAGGGTTTCAGTTCAAAGCCCTTGTGTTAACTATGATATAGACCTTTAATAAATGATGAATAATATATCATAACTATTTATGATATTACAATAAATTTGATACTTACATACTTGCTTTACTTACTAATGTGACTATGGGACAATCAATCTGATGTGATTGGCCGCCATCACCTCAAGCACCAGTCCCTCTCTAACTAAAGAGTCGGAACATGATGAATATGAAGATCTCTGACGTGCCTACATAACATTCGTCATAGACATTTCATTTTATATGTGAGAGCATGTCGTTTTATTATGGGAAAACATCGTTAACCAGTTTCTTAGCTAAGCAGAAGTCAATGGAAGTTAGAAGGTACAAAGCCGAAACAACTCGAAAACATGGAAGCACACTTAGAAGGAGTAGAGAAAAAACCATTCTCAAAACCCTTTCGAAACCATGTAAGACCCTTTCTTTTATCTAGGCTGCAAGTCTAGAACCTTCCTTTCGAAACCATTCCCAAAACCCTTTCAAAACCTTTGGAAATCTTCCTTTCGAAGGCTTTAAAACCTTAGACATCTTTCTTTTAAAACCTTTAAAAATTGAATTTTGAAACCACTGGGAAATATTTCCTTTCGAAACCATTCGACACAATCATAAAACAACACTTCTTCGAAACCTCTGGGGAACCACCCCTTCAAAACCTTTTTAAGACCTTTCAAAAGAATTAAACCTAAACCTTTCGTAAGCATTTGAGTTCAATTTAAAACATTTGGAAACCTTTTGAAACTGTTCGAAGTTGACTACTTCGAAACTCTTTTAAACATTTTGGTTAAAATCATTTGGATTATGCCTTCATGTAGAGCAAAACGACATAAACCCAGCAAAGTCGAAAGCACCTTTTAAAATCATTCAAACCATCTCTTTCGAAACCAAATTTGGATTATGCTTCGTTCGAAGAAAAAGGGCATTTAAAATCATTTAAGTAAAAAGCATCTGTTTTAGAAACCCTTTGAAAGTAACTCTTTCAAAACCATTTCCTAAGTAGTAAAATGATGGCATCAAAACCAACCTTTCAGAAACAAATGGGGAGGTGGCTATATTTTAGAAAAAAAAAGGGTCCCTTCGAAATAATCTGGGATGAAAGGTAGGAAGTGGCAGCTAAAGGCTTAGACCATGTCGAAACAATCATTTAAAATAGAAGAGCAACCCAATCAAAACCATCCCTTTAAAAACATTTGACTTAGTCGAAATCTAACTAAGTCGAAAGAGACTTAGTTGAAAGCAAGCAGGCATTTTTTCTTTAAAACCAAAGCATAGTCCCATCCCTTTCGAAAACCCATGGTTTCAACTCTATACCTTTCACCTTCTTCCAATTCACTATGTACCAGTTGCCTGATGCAATACGCATTGGTTTCGACTGTGTTGGAAGGTTAGCATGGAGGCGAAACTAGGTGCCGAAGGAGACGAAACAGTAAAAAAGATGTTTATTTGTATTTTAAAATAGTTCTTTTGTACCTAACCCGCCTTGTTTGTCTATATCTGATTGGTTGCCAGGTTTTTCTATTCAAAAGTGGTTCTGACTTTCCATTTTTGGAATATCAAACATTTTATAAAAAGCCCTTTCTCCTCTATAATTATATAAAAAATTTAAATCCCATATAAATAATTTTATATAACCATTAAAGCTCTTAGGAAATATTTGAAAAAATTTCGGTAAATCAAATTATATATGTTCTCTAACATACAAAAATTTCATGTCCAAATAATTGTTTACTTACTCGTAAATAATTTATAACCCAAAATAACATTTTCTTTACTAGAAAATTCATAAAAAATCCACATTAATTTCCAAAATTCTGAAATTTAAAACCCATCTCCAAAATAATATTCTGATCCATATTAGAATTCACAAGTCATAAAGATGTAACTATTAGGGTTTTATGTTAAATTGTCATAAATATCAATATAAACATGTATAATTCATTATAAGTACATATAAACATTCCATCATCAAAATCGTCGCAATATTTTTCAAAATAATTCGGAATCACCATAAAACCGAAAACAATCCAAAATAGAGATGTAAACATTATTCACCTTAGGCATAGTGATTAAAGAGATTGAGGTATGAGTAGATTGGTTTGTATTTGCATTTCCTTTAGCTTTTTTTACTTCTGCTTCCCCTTTCCTTGTTAATGGTGGCCGGCCTTGCTTTTTAAAATTTCAAAATGAAATGAAATGAAATGAACGTGTAGAATATACATGGCTATGGCCAAAGATATATGAATGGCCTCTTTTCCATTTTAACCCTCCTCTTATTCTTTTTAAACCCTTCTTTAATTTATTGTTAAATGGAATGGCTACTCCTTCATAAAATCAAATCTCAATCCCCTAATCAACACATTATTTTATTTTATTTATCTAATTAAATATCCTAAATTAAATATCCTAAATAATGTTATTAAAAATCTAGGGTGTTACAGACTCCTCTCCTTAAGAAATTTCATCCTTGAAATTAAGATAAAGCACACAATAAAGCAAACAAAAAGGTAAAATATACCATCGAACAAATCAGGATAAGTATCTCTAATCTTACTCTCAACCTCCCTAGTACAATTTCTACCATCGTCACTCCACAGGGCTTTGAGAAAACTGACCATCTTGGCTCTAAGCCTCTTCTCATCTCTTGTAGCAATGCGACCTAGCTTTCCCACTATTGTCAAGTCTTGTTCTGCCACATTTTCCGAGATGAGAAACATTTTCTGAGATGAGAAACATCTATCTCTTGAGCAGTCTCTGGGTCTTTAACACATTTTCTGAGATGAGAAACATGAAAAACACTGTGGACACCTACCAAAATGCTTGGTAACTTAACTCTATATGTGAGTTTCCTGATACTCTCAATAATAGGAAAAAGTCTAATGAATCTCGGTGATAACTTCCCTGATTTCCCAAATCTAATCACACCTTTCATTGGACATACCTTGACGAAAACTTGGTCCCCAACTTCGAAGTCTCTATCTTTCCATCTTTTATCTCCATACCACTTCTGTCTAGACTAAGCTCCTTCATTCTAGCTCGAATGACATCAATCTTTTCTGCAGCTTCCCTAACCAGATCTGGACCAAGAATCAACCCATCCCCAGTATCCAACCAACATACGAGAAATTTGCATGGCGTTCCATATAAAGCTTCATTCGGTGCCATCGTAATTCTAGTTTGATAACTATTGTTATATGAAAAATCAACTAGAGATAGATGGCCCTTCCATGATCCCCTGAAATCTAGAAAACAAGCCATTAACAAATCTTCTAAGATCTTATTAACTCTTTCTGTTCGTCCATCTGTCTGCCGATGGTAAGCGGTACTCATCTTAAACTTGGTTCGCAAAATATCCTGCAGACTCTTTCGAAACTCGCTAGCGAACAAGGAATCTTTTTCATTAACTATGCTACTCGAAATTCCATGAAGTCTAACCACATTCTTCATGAACAATCTCACTAATAAAGGCGCCGTCTTGGTTGACCTAACTGGAATGAAATGGGAACTCTTGGTCAATATGTCCGCTATGACCCATATACTTTCATTATCTCTCTTCGACCATGGTAACCTGTCAATGAAGTCCATGGAAACAGAATCCCACCTCCATATTGGAATATCTAATGGCTGAAGCAAGCCACTTGGCTTCTGGTGTTCGGTGTTTTCCTGTTGACAATTAAAACACTGCTTTATACACAAGCCAATATCCCGCTTCATACCTTCCCAGAAGAAACCCCTCTTCGTATACTGATACGTCTTAGTACCTCTGTGATGTATAGTGAACTTTGAACTATGGCATTCCTCCAAGACTTCCTTCCTTATGTTTCCTACACTTGGAACACATAATCTTCCTTTCTTTCTCAACCATCCACTCTGGTCAAGACTGAAATCTTTCAAGTCATTGTTCTTGGTTCCATCCTTTAGCTTCCCGATTCATTCAGCAATCATTTGATCCTTTGTCTGCTAAGAAGCAATCCGTTTGATCAACACTGGTTGAACTTCTAACCACCTCTACTGTCTCATGTTCAGCTCCTTTTGAGACAGCAAACACTTCAGCGACTTATGATCTGCATGTAGCTCAAACCTTTCTCCCAAACAGTTTACTTATCTACATTAGGACAACCTTTAATCCTGTTTCACACGCATCCGTATAGACAACAAAATCCTGATTCCCCTCTAGAACAACCAACATGGGTGCATATGTCAATAAGTGTTTCAAACTCTTGAATGCTTTCTCACACTTATCGGTCCATACAAACTTCTCATCCTTCCTCGTTAGCTTGGTCATCGGTGCAGCTATCCGTGAAAAATCCTTAATGAATCTTCGATTATAACCAGCAAACCAAAGAAACTCTTTATCTCGGTCATTGTCTCAGGTATCTTCTAATTATTCACTGCTTCAATCTTAGAAGGATCTACTGACAACCCTTCCACTGAGCCTACATGACTATGAAACTTCACCTCTCTCTTTCAGAAGTGACAGTTTGACAACTTTGCTTTCAGATGATGCCGCCTCAGCGTCTTAAGCACCACTCTATGATGAACTACATGCTCTATATCATTCTTAGAGTAAATCAAGATATCATTTATGAAAAACAACACAAAACGATCCAAGTGCTCTCAGAAAATCCGGTTCATCATATCCATAAAGAAAGCTTGTGCATTCGTAGGTCCGAATGTCATAACTAATCGTTCGTATGACCCATACATGGGCCTGAACGTCGTCAATGGTATACTATCCTCTACTATCCTGAGCTGATGGAAACCTATCGCCAAATCCAATTGAGAAAAAACCTTTGCTCCACTCAATTGGTTGAAAAAACTGTCAATCCTAGGTAATGGATATCGATTCTTTATCGTCCTCTCATTCAACTTACAATAATTAATACATAGCCTTAATGATCCATCTGACTTCTTAGCAAACGCTATTGCTGCACCTCATGGCGAACTACTCGGCCTCATAAGACTCTTGCCTTCTATGATCACGAACTGCACCTTTAGCCCCCTTATCTTTGAAGGGATCATCCTGCTCGGCGGTCTACTAATTAGTTCTGCTCCTAGAACCAAATCTATCTGAAACTCGATAACTCACTTTGGCGGCAATCCAACTATAGGCTCAACAACATCTACGAATTCTCTAACCATGAAAACTTGGCTCAACTCATCCTCTGAATAAAAAGCACCCAAAAAAGCTAACACTACACTACTAGAACCTCCTATGGTGAAAATAATCTGGTCGCTATAATCAGGGTGTCTAAGGGATAACTTCCTATCCTGGCAAAATATCCTAGCATCGTACTCGCTTAACCACCCCATACCAAGGATAATCACGAACCCCACAAAATCAAACGCATGAAAACTGCCAAGAAGATGACCTAACAAGTCAAAGTCTAACTAGTCACACCTCAATCCCAGAGTTGCATGCCCTCCTATTGCATTCCCAGCCCATAAGGAAGTAACTATATATGTGGGTCCAAGGTTAAGCTTATTTATCAAATATCCAGATATAAAAGAATGTGATGCACCAGTGTCAAATAAAACACTAACTGACATACCATGAATCTGAAGCATACGTCCCAAAACTTCCTTCCCTTTCTCCTGAGCTATTGGCTTTAAAGTAGCAGGTTCCAACGCATACACGCTTGCCTTTACCATCTCTAACGGGCTCCTTGCCTTGGATCATATAGTGGCCTGCCTGGTTATAGTTGAAACACCCGACATTCTTATTTTCGACTAATTCCTTAGCCTTGCCCGAATGACACTCATTGAAAAGTGCCCCTTCTTGTCGCACTTAAAGCGGACAATCTCAGATCTCCCCTTCCTGGCTGTTCCACTCTTTTGAGCACCCTTCTTATTGAAAAACTTTCGTTTCTGACTCGTCCAACCTGGACCTCCTTAGCCTTCTTCTTCTCTAGAGAATAAATAACCTCCTCGTGCCTCTTGGCCTTCTCCACAAACACCACATAGGGATCTCTGATATGCAGTGAAATAGCCCTAATAAAATCAAGCTTCAAACCTTAGATGAACTTCTCATTTCTCTTCAACACGGTATCTATAGCAGTATACCCATATCGAGCCAACTCATCAAACCTTTTGGCATACTCCAACACCAAATCTCTCTTTGCTCTAACTTAGAAAACTTCCTGATCAGAGATGACTGTGCCATAACTGACATGAACCTTTCCTTGAACCTCCTTTTGAACTCTGCCCATGTCATCTCTTCCTCGTTAATTGCAGTTGTTACACTGTTCCACTAGAACAATGCGGCTCCCTGAAGCTGTCTAGAAGCCAACCTCCTCTTCTTCTCATCATTGAGCCTTATATCTGGAAAAATCCCTTCGTGGTGTAATAAAAAATTGTCTATAACATCCTCGGTTCTAATAAAAAGCTTCCCTCCAAGCTTAACGTAATCCCCACTCAGCTTAGCGTAAACCTAGATAACTGGAACTTCTATTGCTTCACCACCTACTCCTCCACCAACACTTACCTACACCATATTCATGAAGAACTGATACATAGCTTTCATTCCGACCTGTGGGACCCCCGCACCTACATTCTCTGTTTGTGCCTGACCTAGGTTTCTTCGGGAATTAGTCCGACATTCCCTTCAGTGCTTCCCATTCCTTGGTTAGCTCTTCCACTTCTAATATCCATATCTGTATCAAATCTCATGAGATACAAAAAGATAACCTAAGCAAATATAGGAGACTAGTGATAAAGTGCATACTTATATATAGCAAATGTAATTACGTTACAATAACATTATCCTAACCCCAATCTTACTCTAATTCCTTATGAGTTTTTTTAAAACCACTTTATTTAAAAAAATTGTAAACATATTCTCTGATAGCAAGTCGTAACATCCTGTATCTGGCGGCCAAAAGCTAAGCATATTGATGTTGTAGTCATCCATAGTATTAAATTCTAATGACGAAATACGGTAATGCTAATGTTATACTTAATAATAGAAGCATTTGAATATAAAAAAATCATAGATTTTCAAAACAATAGTTTCAGTGATTACATTTCAAATAAAATCATATCCAAGTTACAAAAAATCCCCAAACCTATTCCTAGGCAATGATCAATTATAATTTACAATAACAAGCCAAGAGTGACATATTACGATACCTCCCAGATGAACAAAGAAAACAGACATAGTTGTATTAGTACACAGCGAAAAAAATAAAAAGAACATAATTTCTAATAGGTATCCGTCACCCACCTGCTCATCTCCGGAAGCTTATTCGTCGAAATATAAAAAACCTCAAAACCTTAACCCTCGGCCTAATCAAATCAATTTCGATCACCAGAGAATTTAAGTGGAAACAAAAACATCGAGTCGGACATAAAGCCTAGTGTGAATAATACTGTTCGTCTCTAGCAATTATATTAAGTGAGACCATGCCACTTAGCAGAACGGTTTTTCCCCTCACTAACATTCCTTTAAAATATATCTTTTTGCAATTATTTTTCTACAACCAAAATCAGCGAAAATATCTTTAAAGCATCATTATGTATACAAACATGGATATATTAGGTAAAAAATGAACCACTTGTTCATGCATAAAGTTTTGTTTGGCTAACTTTTAAACCTTGGCTAACTCAGGCATACCAGACAACATCAAAATTTATCTAACATCTGTTAGACACTCTTTTTCATCTGTACTATCTATCCATAACAATTTGTTAAATACTTCTCTTATAGACGGTCTATCCTTAACTTATCGTCTTTCAAGGTCGCCTGATCATAATGGTTTTGCAGGCTCACCAATAACCTATCTGTATACAAAATATATCCCTTTCTCTGTGTATCAATAGTTTTAGTCTAACCTGTGACAAAGCCATACACACTAGAATTTTAGACTAAATTAGCTGGGGCTAATAGCTAATGTATAGGGCGCAACCCAATATCAATCCCATATGGTATTTAACATCTAAGTCATTTTCACTTAGGGATATCTTCCTAAAATTTTCCTTGAAAACCTAAATGATTGAAGACCTTCAAATCAAACTCAAATAAGGAAAATTTTATAATCTCTTATGCTTTACTCTAACCCACCTTGCCATGATACACACACACACCCCTTACTTAAATCATAGTTGATCTTAAATCATAGTTGATGAAAACACGTAACTTTTGAAAGTCCCCTTCCAAAACTATTGAAAGTTCCTCTTCTGAAATAATTGAAAGTCCCCCATTTGAAACGATGTAAAACCCTTTCTTTTATCTTGGTCGAAAGGCCAAAACCTTCCTTTCGATATCACTCTCAAACTTCCAAAACCTTTGGAAGACTTCTTTTGAAAGCTTTAAAACCTTAGACATCTTTCTTTTAAAACCTTTAAACATTGTCTTTCGAAACCGTTGGAAAATCTCTCCTTTCGAAACTATTCGAAACCATCATAAAACAACGCCTTTCGACTCCTACTAAACCTTTGGGGAACCACCCCTTCGAATCCACTTTTAAGACCTTTCTAAAGCATTAAACATAAGTCTTTTGAAAGCATTTAGTTTCAATATAAAACTTATGGAAACCTTTTGAAACCATTCAAAGTTGACTACTTCAAAACCATTCAAAACATTTCAGTTAAAATCATTTGGATTATGCCTTCATGTAGAGCAATAGGACATAAACCTAGTAAAGTCAAAAGCACCTTTTGAAGTCACTCATACCATCTCTTTGAAACCAATTTTAGGTTTTACTTTATTCAAAGAAAAAGGACCATTAAAATCATTGAAGTCGAAAGCAACATTTTCGAAACCATTTGAAAGTAACTCTTTCAAAACCATTTCCTAAGTAGTAAAAAGGTGGCGTCGAAACCATCCTTTCGAAAAACAATGGGGAGGTGGCCATATTTTAGAAAACAGAAGGATCCCTTCGAAACCATCTGGATCGAGAGGTAGGAAGTGGTAGTTAAACGCTTCGACAATGTCGAAAGAAATCATTTAAAACAAAAGGAAAAATAGAAAAACAATCAAAACGATCCCTTTTAAACCATTTGACTTAGTCGAAACCAACTACTTCAAAACCGACTTAGTCGAAAGCAAGCAGCCGTTCTTTTCTAAAATCCAAAGCAAAGTCCATCCCTTTTGGAACCCCATGGTTTCGACCCTATACCTTTTGCCTTCTTCCAGTCCATTACGTACCAGTTGCCTGATACCATGTCCATTGGTTACAACAATGTCAGAAGTATAGTATGGAGGTGGAACTTAGGTGCCAAAGGACACAAGACAGTAAAAAGGCTGTTAATTTGTACTTTAAAATTGTTCTTTTGTAACTAACCTGCATTGTTTGTCTAAATTTATGGGTTGCCTGGATTTTCTTTTCAATAGCACCGCTGACTTTCCATTTTTGGCAAATTAAACATTTTCTAAAAAGCCCTTTCTCCCTTATAATTATATAAAATATTTAAGTCCCATACCTTAAATAATTTCATATAACCATTAAAACTCGTAGGAATAATCTAGAAAAACTCCAATAAAGCAAATTATATATGTTCTCTAACATATAAATATTTCGGACCCAAATAATTAATTATTTACCTGTAAATAATTTATAACCCAAAATAACATGTTCTTTACTAGAAAGTTCATATAGAAACCAGATTAATTCCAAAAATTCTGAAAATTGAAACCCATCTCCAAAATAATATATCTGATATGTATTTCGCAAGGCATAAAGATGTCATTTAATAGGGTTTTACCATAAAACATATCATAAATATCAATATGAACATGTATAATTCATCAACAAATATACATAAACATTCCATCATCCAAATCGTGGCAGTATATTGCAAAATAATTCGTATCATCATAAAACCAAAAACAATCTGAAATAGAGATGTAAACATTATTCATCTTAGGCTTTGTGATTAAAGAGATTGAGATATGAGTATATTTGATTACTATTAGCTTTTCCTTTAGTTTTTCTTACTTCTTCTTCCCCTTTTATTATCAATGATGGTCGGACTTGATTTTAAAATTCGAAAATGAAATGAAATGAACATGTAGAATATACATGGCTTTGTGCAACGGTATAGGAATGGTCACTTTCCCATTTTACCCCTCCTCTTATTCATTTTAAACCAATCTTTAATTTATTGTTAAATGACATGGCTACCCCTTAATAAAATCAAATCTCTATCCCTCAATCAACACAATATTATTTTTAATTTATCTATTTAAACAACCTAAATAATGTTATCAAAATTTTAGGATGTTACAAAGTGGTTCATGAAGAATGTGGTTACACTGCATGGAATTCCTAGAAGCACAGTTAGTGATAGTGACTCCTTGTTCACTAGCGAGTTCTTAAAGAGTCTACAGGGAGTATTAGAAACCAAGCTCAAGATGAGTACCGCTTACCATCCACAGAAAGATGGGAAAATGGAAAAGGTTAAAAAAATCTTGGAAGATTTGTTAAGAGCTTATGTTCTCGATTTCGGGGGATCATGGGAAGACCATCTGCATCTAGTTGAGTTTTCATATAACAATAGTTATCAGACTAGTATTGGGATGGCACCGTTTGAAGCTTTGTATGGAAGGCCATGCAAATCTCCTATTTATTGGTTGGAGACCAGGGATAGGTATGTTCTTGGTCCAGATTTGGTTAGAGAAGCTGCAAAATGATTGAGATCATTCGAGCTAGGATGAAAGAGGCTCTGTCTAGGCAGAAGTGTTAAGCTGATAAGAGATGGAAAGAATAAGATTTCTCAGTTGGAGATCAAGTTTTCATCATGGTGTAACTAGCGATGGGTGTGATCATATTTGGAAGATCAGGGATGTTAGCATCAGGATTCGTTGGACCATTTCGTATTATTGAGAGGATCGGGAAAGTCGCATATACGGTCGAGTTACCGAGCGGTTTGGCAGGTATCCATGATATTTTTCATGTTTCTCATCTCAAAAAGTGTTTTAGAGACCAGGAGACTGCTATTGCACCGAATGTGCTAGATGACATAGTAGTAGAACAGGATTTGACCATAGTTAGAAAACTAGTTGATAAGTTGCAAGGGATGAGAGGAGGCATCAAACCAAGACGGTCAGATTAGTCTAGGTCCAATGAAAGTGATGATGATAAGGACTGTACTTGGAAAGTTGAGCGCCGGATTAGAGATGCATATCCTGATTTGTTTGATGGTATGTTTTACCTTCTTGTTTGATTTGTTGTGTACCATATCGTAATTTTAAGGACGAAATTCTTTAAGGAGGGTTCGCAGGCTCAATATGGATATCAATGAATTCTGTCTGAGTCCGGATCGGGCCACAATTGACAAGACATGACAAGCAAAGCCATGAAAGCCAATGTTTCAAATTTCAGGTCAAACGAAGTTCATATAATCGAGATATGATCGATACAAGTTGAGAAAGATATGTTGTTCGTATCCATCGGAGAGCCATGGTATCGATCTGTTCGAATCGATCATATTCATATCCACCAGAATGGCTTCACCTCGATCTGTTCGAATCGATCAAGTTCGAATCGATATCTGGTTGCATTGTTCGAATCCATCGAGTTCATATCGATCAGACTCACGTATGTTCGAATCCATCCAGGAAGTCCTGTTCATACCCATGTGTTCGAATCGATCCAGAAACTCATAGCACTGGTTCTGTTCGCATCAATCCTGTTCACATTCGAATTACACTGCTCGTGTCGATCTAATTTTCACTGATCCAAGGCTCGCTATTCGTATCAATATGAACATGAATTATGAACCCTTAGTTCGTATCAATCAAGTTGATAGATACGAATAGAATCAATATCGATCGATATGAATAGTGCACTCTCTAACAGATCGATACGAGTGGAATGTCGATCGATCGATACGCAACACCTCTAGATATCGATATGAATTCATCGATACAAACAGGACTGCAAATCATCGGTACAAACAAGGTGTAAATAAGACTCGATCAACTCGGCATAAAAAGTGGATCGATCCGAAGAGTGCATGCCACATCAACATGCTATCACGTGCTTGGATCGATACGAATGGATCGATACGAAGGATTGATTCGAATGCGATAGGACTCATAATAACACAATCTTGCATCGATCATATCTTGTAATCTACTGGTCTAAATGCAATGAAATTTTCAAAAGAGCTTACGTACATTCTAAAGAAGGTTCCAGCCAAGTTTCGACCCTATTGGACAAAATCTTGATCGATATGAATTATGTTCGTATCGATCACGGATCGAGTCGAAACTTCATGGGATCGATCGCGTAGGCCTAATCCCGTGCCAGAAGGAGTCCCCTGAAGTTTAGGACAAATATTTATAGGGAACACCATAAATAGCACCCTAGAGCCTACAAAAAGGGGACTTTTGGATCCTACGACATCCAGACTCTACCGAAATCACGATTGCACTCAAACTCCATCATTGTATTCAAAAATTACTACTTTAATCCACTGTAACCAGCAAGAACATCAATAAAAAGATTATCATTTGAAGTAGGTGTTGGCCGGAGATAGCTGAACCACTACAAATCTCGTGTTTCATGTTCGTTATTTCTTAATTGTTGTTCTCTGTTTTGCATGGATCTGGGATTTATGTTTGGACATTGTTGATTTGTATTCGTATATTGGTGCTTTCACGATGTTCGGGGTTTGTGACCAATTTTGGCCTAAACATTTTGGCGCTTTCACTGAAAACAACTAGCACCCGCTACACCAGATTTGGAGTTCAGATTTGAAAGCTTGAAGAATTCAGATTTGAAAGACAATGACGCGACAAACAAGTAGAAGACAAAGAGCCAAGAGAAGCCAACAAGGAGGAAGTCAAGAGGCATCCTCTCGAGCTAGAGAATGACAAGCTTCGATCTACATCACCAGGGATGCGATGGAGGCTATGGCAGATTCAATACATGAAAGATTGTTGAAGAGTCAACGGGATATGATGCAAAGCTTCTTTGAGCGGATGAGACTGGCTGGAGCATAGAATCTTAGACCGCCTATAGCGGATGCGAATACAGGACAAGTAGTTAGGATCGTAGAAAACAACGAAGGTCATACTTAAGACCAGGATGCAGAGGTGGAAGGCAATCAACAAAGACTTGGGGGCAGACCCTCAGGATCAGACATTGGAAGACCCGTAGATGGAGCTCAATAGGCCAGAGCCAACGCTAATGAGCCACATGAAGAATATTATCCAAAGTACCCTTCGAGATCCGAGGGGCAGGATAGAAGCATGCCAAGGGGACAACCCCTGGATGGAGATGAAAGGATGGCTAGATTAGTGAGATGAGTTATGAGAGGAGGATTATCGAGCGGATGATTAGATGAAGTTAGTCGGAGTCCGCTCACTCCGAATACCAGGAATGCGAAAAATCCTCCAAAGTTCAAGTTACCAATGCTGGACCCTTATGATAGAAACTCAGACCCGACCATGCACATTACTACATATATCAGGCATATGGAAGTGTTGGGAGCATCCAAGGAAGTGATGGCACGATGATTCCCTTTATTTTTATTAGATTTGGCTGTGCTTTGGTTTGGGCAGCTAGAGAATGGATCGATCAGAACATAGGGCGAGCTAGTGAAGTGCCTCATGAGACAATTCAGGGTCGACGTGATGTGACCCAAGAGTGTGATGACTTTAGCTTCGATGAAGCATAGGACCGGAGAGTCCATATGAAATTTTCTACTACGATTCAATGCAATGGTGGCTTCGGTAGATCACCCAGATCCATAGATGATTTTGATGGCGGCGATAGCAGGAGTCGTTGAAGGCACGGAGTTTAAGGATTCTTTGGCGAGAGATCCACCATAAGATCTCGGAGAATTTTATCATGAGGCTGAGAGATTCATTCGGCAAGAAGATTCAAGCCCCGAGAGACGAGACACAAACACAGTACAAGGTGGAGGAACTTCCAAAGAACATACGAAGCGGACAAAGGAAAGCAAAAGTAGGACGACAGATATGATGGTCCTGATAAACAGAAGAAATTCCAAGAGCCCAGATTCAGGCAATACACAGACTTGACGGCAAGCCTCGAATGGATTTACACGGAGACTCAGGGGTAACTCCCCTATCGAAAACCACCCAGGAGAGATCCTATAGAACGGGAGCATAGAAGTGGAAAGTACTGCCTATTCCATGAGTTGGATGGGTACACTACTGATGAATCCCGCATTTGAAAGATGAGGTGGAAGAGCATGCTAGAAGTGGTAGATTGCCACAATATACCATAGATCATACAGCGGCCGTAGGACCTGAGCAACTACCGCCTCCACCTAACAGGACTGATCCTGGATTGGGATCACGACTCGTCATCAATTGATTATAATGGAAGGGACCAAGTTCAGGATTTGAAATTTGGTTGATTAAACTCTTTAAATTTGATTTTAAAATAATACGGCTATTCCACTTACACGTGTACGGGAACCGGAGCGATCCCTAGGTATGCTCTGAGATGGTAATAGACTGCTCTGCCTGGAGAGGCAATGTCTAGTTTTCCCTATTGTTTGAGATTGAACATCTGGGATTTGAATTTAATAAATGAACTTGAATTTCTTGAAATAAACCTTTGAATGGAGAGTTAAAGGATAAATATTGAAAACCGGCTTGAAAATCATCGCTTTATGACCCTACCGGAAAAGGCAGGGCCCGGAGTGCAAGAAGTTAGTTGCTTCACCGGAGAGCGACATAATCAACTCACTTAACGTCGTTCCCCATTCACCGTAGAGTGGTTGGATCGGGGATTGATAAGAGCCCGAAGTAGCTACGATCGGCCTAGGATTTAGGCCATGACATCGCTTAATGTTCAGAAACACTGAACCGGACTACAGGAGGTGTTGCCGCTTCGCTGGTGAGCGGCAGGATCGGCTCACTCAATGCTATTTCTCCTTTACCAGAGAGTGATAGAATGGGATTCGGCAAGAGCCCGGAGAGGCTATGATCGGTCAAGAATGACCAAGACATCGCTACATGCCCTCGCTGGGCCCAGAGTGCAAGGGATAGAAAGCAACGCCAGAGCGCAACAGGATCTTTCTATTCGATCGCTGAGTTTGGAATGGACTTGGCAAGGGTCCGGAGTGACCTTTGATAGTCCGGAGGGACCATAGAATTTCATTCTTGACTTCCACAGGAGGAAATGGATACCGATTCGGCATCAAACAGCCGTAAACTTGATTGACAATAATATAGCTATGAATAAGGCATGAACTTATTGCATTCTATTTTAAGTCATTCAAAACACGCCTTTTTACAAAAAGGCATGTTTTGGGGGGAAAAGTGTTATCCCACCTTCTGGCAAAGTCGAGATATCAAGAAATTAACTGAAAATCAATGATCACTAGTCACAAATATCGATTATACATCGCAGGTTCACTATGGATGTCGATGAATTCTGTCCGAGTCCGGATGGGCTACAATTGACAAGACATGACAAGCAAAGCCATGAAAGCTGAATTTCACATTTCAGGTCAAATGGAGTTCATATGATCGAGTTATGATCGATACAAGTTGAGAAAGATATGCTATTCATATCCAACGGAGAGTCGTGGTATCGATCTGTTCAAATCGATCATATTCGTATCCATCAGAATGGCTTCGCCTCGATCTGTTCGAATCGATCAAGTTCGAATCGATTTGTGGTTGCGTTGTTTGAATCCATCGAGTTTGTATCGATCAGACTCGTGTACGTTAAAATCCATCCAGGAAGTCCTATTCGTGCCTATGTGTTCGAATCGATCCAGAAACTCATAGCGTTGGTTCTGTTCGCATCGATCCTGTTCACAATCGAATTGCACTGTTCGTGTCGATCTAATTCGCACCAATCCAAGGCTCGCTGTTTGTATCGATATGAACAGGAATTATGTACCCTTAGTTCGTATCGATCAAGTTGATAGATATGAACAGAATCAAGATCGATCGATACGAACAGTGCACCCTCTAACAGATCGATATGAGTGTAATATCGAACGATCGATACGAAACACCTCCAGATATCGATATGAATTCATCGATACGAACAGGACTGCAAATCATCAGTACGAACAAGGTGTAAATAAGACTCGATCAACTCGGCATAAAAAGTGGATCGATCCGAAGAGTGTGCACCACGTCAACATGCTTCACATGCTTGGATCAATACGGATGGATCGATACGAAGGATCGAATCGAACGCGACAGCACTCATAAAAATGCAATCTTGCATCGATCATATCTCGCAATCCACATGTCCAAATGCAATGAAACTTTCACATGAGCTTATGTACATGGTAAAGAAGGTTCTTGCCAAATTTCGACTCCATTGGACAAAATCTTGATCGATAAGAATTATGTTTGTATCGGTCACGGATCGAGTCGAAACTTCATGGGACTGATCGCGTGGGCCCACTCCCATGCCAGAAGGAGTCCCTCGAAGTTTAGGCCAGATATTTAAAGGGAATGTCTATAAATAGCACACTAGAGCCTACAGAAAGGGGGCTTTTAGATCATGCGATGTCCAGAGTCTGCCGTAATCACGATTGCACTCAAACTCCATCATTGTATTCGAAAATTACTACTTTAGTCCACTGTAACCAGCAAGAACATCAATAAAAGGATTATCATTTGAAGTGGATGTAGGTCGGAGATAGCCGAACCACTATAAATCTCGTGTTTCCTGTTCGTTAATTCTCAATTGTTGTTCTCTATTTCTCTTAGATCTGAGATTTGTGTTTGGACATTGTTGATTTGTACTCATATATTGGTGCTTTCACGATATTCGGAGTTTGTGACCAATTTTTGCGCAAATAGAGGGGAGTCTGTAACACCCCATATTTTTAATAACATTATTTAGGATATTTAATTTTTTAAATAAAATAAAATAGCATGTTGATTAAAGGATTGAGATTTGATTTAATGAAGGGGTAGCCGAGCCATTTAAATAATGAATTAAAAGAAGATTTATAATGAAATAGAGGAGGGGTAAAATATGAAAGAGGCCATTCGTATATCTAAAAACCATAGCCGTGTATTTCTTACACGTTCATTTCATTCTCAAAATTTCAAAAGCCAAGGCTGGCCACCATTAGCAAGAGAAAAGGGGATAAAGATAGAGAAAAGCTAGGAAGAAGCTTAAGAAAATCAAATCCATTCATATCTCAATCTCTTTAATCTCGAAAGCTAAGGTGAATACGTCTGCATCTCTCATTTGTTTTGCTTTCGATTTAGGAAGAAATCCAAATTTTTTTGCACTGTTTTTCCATGTTTTTGAAGGATGGAATGATTATATATAGTGGTTGATGATTTATACATGTTCATATTGATTTTTTGATAGGTTTAAGGAGAAAACTCTATTAGATGACATCTAAATGCCTTGTGAATTTTTATGTAGACCAGAAATTATGATTTAGAGGTGGGTTTCAATTTTCAGAATTTTATGAATTTCTTCGGAATTTATGTGATTTTTCTAGTAAATAAAAGGTTAATTTGGTTGATGAATTATTTACCCTTAAATAATAAAAGGTTTGGGTCTGAAATTTTTTCTGTTGGAAAATATATTAAAAGAGATTTTCTAGAGTTTTTGTAAATTTTTCCTAATTGCTTTGATGGACATATAAAATTATTAAATGTATGTGACTTAAATTATTTATACAGTTATAAAAGGAGAAGGGGCTCTTTCGAAATAAATCAAATTTAGTTTTTCAAAATTGGCAGCACTTTTGAAAAAGTCAAATGGCAACCAATCAGATTTTGATAAACGATGCATGTTAGGTATAAAAGTAATAGATTAAAAGGACACATAAACAGGCTTCTCACTATTTCGATGCTTTTGGAACCAGGTTCTGCCTCTTAACCTTCGCCTCCGACATAGTCGAAACCAATGCACACGGTATCAGGAAAATGGTACGCAGTGAGTTGGATGTAGGCAAAAGGTAGTGGGTCGAAATCTGGGGTTTCAAAGGGGTTTGGCCTTACTTTGTTTTTAAATAAAAATATGTTTGTTTTCTTTCGACTAAGTAGCTTTCAACTTAGTTAGCTTTCGACTAGGTCAAATGGATTTAAAACAAATGGTTTCGATTGGTCGCGCCTTTGTTTTTAAATGACTGCTTTCAACTAAGTTGAAACCTTTTGCTGCTGCCTTTTTACCTTTTGACCCAAAGGGCTTCAAAAGGATTACTTTGTTTTCTAAAATTGGCCACTTCTCCAAGGCTTTCGGAGGGATGATTTCGACACCATCACTTCTTTACATAGGAATTGTTTGGAAAGGTAGACTTCTGACTTAAATGGGACCCTTTTGCTCAGTTGAAGTATAACCCAAATAGTTTCGAAAGAGATGATTTAAATGATTTTGAAATGTTTTTTTCCACATGTTTTAAATTGAACCGAAATGCTTTCAAAAGATTTATATTTATCAAAATCTGATGCTTTCGAAAGGTTTTAAAAGGAGGGTTTCGAAGGGGTGGTCCGTAATGGTTTCGAAGGAGTCAAAAAGTTTGTTTTTTTGGTTGTTTCGAAATAATTGAAGGAAAAGGTTTCTCCAAAGGTTTCGAAAGGCAATGTTGAAAGATATTAAAAGGAAGATGTCTAAGGTTTTTAAAACTTTTGAAAATATTGTTTTCCAATGATTTCGGAAGGGTTTTGAGAATGGTTTCGAAAAGAAGGTTTTGGCCTGTTAGCCTAGATTAGAGGAAGGGTTTTACTTGGTTTAGATAGGAGTGCTTTCAATGGTTCGAAAGGTGTACTTTCAATAGGTTCGAAAGGGGGACTTTAAAAGGTTAAATTTTTTCATCAACTTAGATTTAGATAAAGTATATATATAACTTGGCAACGTGATTTTGATTAAAGCATATAGATTACATATTTTCCCTTCTTGAGTTTGATTTAATGGTTAAAATAATTTTTAAAAGGTTTTCAAGGAAAATTTTAGGAAGGGATCCATAAGTGAAATGACTCGGATATTAGAATACCAAATGGGTCATTATAGGGTCATGCCATATACATAAGCTGTTAGCCCCAGCTAATTTTATCCATAAGTCCAATGTGTAGGGCTTTTTTATAGGTATGACTAAAATTATGAATACACAGAAAAGAATATATGTTTGTACACAGATATGTTATTGGTGGGACGACAAAGCTGCTAGGATCAGGTGACCCTAGGAGATGATAAGTTAAGGACAGACTGTCTAAAAGAGAAGTATTTAACAAATAGTTATAGACAGACTGTCCAAAAGAGGAGTGTCTATTGGATAAAATTTTGGTATATTGTCTAGTAGGCCCAAGTCAGCCAAAGGTTAATAGTTAGAAAAATAAAACAAAAGTGTTTGAACAGATAGTTCATTTATTACCTGATATGTTTGTTTACATAATGATGCTTTGCAAATTTTAATCACTTTTGGTTGTAGAATTTTTTTTGGCGAAAAGCTATGTTTTAAATGATTTTAGTGAGTGGAAATACGTTTCGCTAAGAGATGTGGTCTCACTTAACATAAAATAACATAGGTGAATAGTATTATTCACACTAGGCTTTATGTCTAACTCGTAGTTTTTGTTTCCCCTTAAACTCTCGGGTGGTCAAAATTGATTTGAGTAAGCCGAGGGTCAAGATTTTCAGGTTTTCGTAGTTTTGGCAAATAAAGCTTCCAGAGGCAAGCATTGGCTGACAGATAGCTATTTAGGAGTTCAGTTTATTTTGTATTGATTCTAATGCGTATATTAAGTCAGATATAACTATATTTCTTTCATCAACCAAGTGGGCGTCGCCATTGTTGCTCTTGGCATATTATTTTAAATTATATTTGATCATTGCTTGGGAAACATTTTAGGATTTTGTAACTTGGATATGAATTATTGTTTTGAAATGCAATCAGCAAAGTGTTGTATTTTTGAATCTGTGATTTTTTTCATATTCAAGCGCTTCAGATGTTATGGATATCATTAGCGTTACCGTATATTGTCACCAGAGGTTAATGCTATGGAAGAAAACATCATCTATAGCGCTTAGATTTTGGCCTTCAGATATGGGATGCTACACTATAATTATTGGTACAAATCCAATTTCAACTCTTACTTTGCTCTTCTATATTGATGTTGATATGCCCCGTGCTATTTTGATTGATTATTGGTTGATTCTATTAATCTTCCCTCTATCAACTGAGTTACGCTGCTTTTCTGGCTTTCTTCTATGAGCTATTGGAGATGTATATACGAAGCATAGAGTTTAGGAGATGTATATAAGACCTATAGCTTGGTACCGAGCTATGTCTCTTGCTCCAATCCCTCTTGAACTTACCAAAGTTTTTTCTCTACTCCTTCTAAGTGTGCTTCCATGTTTTCAAGTTGTTTCGTCTTCGTTTGTACATTCTAACTTCCATTGACTTCTGCTTAGCTAAGAAACTGGTTAACGATGTTTTCCCATTATAAAACGATATGCTTTCACATATAAAACGAAATGTCTATGACGAATGTTATGTTGGCACATCAGAGATCTTCATATTCATCATGTTCCCACTCTTTAGTTAGAGAGGGACTGGTGCTTGAGGTGATGGCGACCAATCACATCGGATTGATTGTCCCATAGTCACATTACTAAGTAAAGCAAGTATGCAAGTATCACATTTATTGCAATATCATAAATAGTTATGATATATTATTCATCATTTATTAAAGGTCTATATCATAGTTAACACATGGGCTTTGAACTGAAACCCTCTGATGTTGTTCTTTATATTTCCAATGCTGCTCATCACAATAGAATGACTACGTGCTGACCTATGTGGGATAATATCCCAACCCACATTTTAGAGTGTATTTGGCAGGATTTTTATATAAGTATAAACGTGAATTTGCCTTTATATATAACCACTGTACAATCTGTTGATTAACTATAAATGTCAAAAAAAATTCAATGTGCAGTGGGCGGTAGATTTATAGTAGTCCGACTATTCCCTTTGTCAAAATTACTATGTTAAAAAGTGAAGAAAAACCAAAGAGGTACAGTGTAAAGCAACAAAAAAGGAGAAAAGCCCGACTGAATGAGTGCAAGCATATGGGAAGTTTGGATTGATTACTGGAAAAGTTCAGAAGTAATTGTAAGTTTACTAGTGTCATATGTTTATTAAAAATTCTGTAGAAGGAGTATAATGATTGCATCGATTTATAAATGTGAAATATAATGTTCATGTTATGTAACAATCCCGGATTTTTACTAAATTGAAATTGATAATTAATTTAATTTTTGAATAAAAAATTGTGAAATTAATCGATAAATTGGTTTGAGTTTCTGCAAATTCAAATAAAAATATGTGTTAATGTAGATGGATATAAATAAAGTATTTGGTAGTTTAAGTTTCAAGAAATAATAATAATAATGTATGCATGTGAATATATTAAATTCAAACAACATATTAAATATAGAACTTCATTTAGTTTTCAAAGTAATAAGATTAAACAAAAAAAATAAGATCAGGATGTAAACAAAAGGTATGAAAGAAGATAAAAAACAAAATGTATGTACGTGAGAGTATGCAAGAAGATAAGTAGATAATAAGAAAAAAAATGCATGCAAGGAAGAAACCTGTCAGCAAATCTATGTAAAAAGGAAAAAAAAAGATTACATGTAAACTTAGATGGAAAAATTGCATCAAATGCCATTTCTTCTCAGCACAAATACAAATCATCTCAGTCGAAAAAACTTTGCTTAGCCTCCAAATGAAAAAGATAAATCTCTCTGACCAAACATAAAAAATCTTGTACCTGCATATACATCAGCCTGTACACATTACTTTATATATAAACATCCTTTTATTCTATTTCGATCATCAAAAACATAGCAAAACCTGAAGGAAAAATATAGAAACATCATTATCTTATCAAACTCAAATATCACTCAAGATCAAAACAAAAAAGAAATCAAACTGCCGATTTCAAAGACAAAATAAGGTGCTCTCTGTTTCAAGAAATATATTTCAGGTGAGTAAACAACTTGAAATGAAATTTAATTATATTTATTTGTTGCTTGTTAATCTGAGATTTGAAATTTCTTTATTATGTATATGTATACATAAATCTCCCTTGTGTATGAATATTAGTAGGTGTGAATGTTTGTTATGTTGAAACCATCTCTGTCTTTTTGTTTCAGAGCATCAACGTTGTTCAAAACTCAATATCTTATCACTTGATCATTGTTAGGCCTTGACTTCAAAGTAAAATATGTGTATTTAAGTATAAACTATAATTTAAAAAAAAAATTCAAGTAGGTTAAGTTTATATATTAGAAATGATTATGTGTTTACAGAGTATAATTCAAATTTGAATAAATTCGAATGAAATGATTTGTTACTAAAATCATATAGTCTGAATCCTTATCCAAAAATAAGATTTTTAAGCTTTGTTTGATGATTTTTATGAGAGTGGTTTAAGAGCAGTTCGTAGATGAACGAAAAATGATATTTTGACGAATTCTGGCAATGGGCGACGTTCTAGAGGCCGGGGTTTCGTGTGGAGGTGGAGGAGCCTATGGCTCTGCGGGGAAAAATAGCCGGAGATGTTCTCGATGGTCGAGGTGACGGAGGCGTGGAGTTTTTGTTTTTAAACCTAATTTTCGAGATGGTTGAAAAAATGATCACCGCGGCCTCGTACGTGAATCGAGTCGCACGTGCTCTGGGGAGGTGGTGGCGCGGTGGTTGACGAAGACATGGCTGAAGCTCGAAGCGTCTGGTGGTCCGAGTCGCGGCGGGGAGTCATTTCTTTGGTCGATGTCTAAGTCGCGATTGTTCGAGCTATGCTCGAATTTGATTTGATGGAGCTTTCACGGGTCTAG
This sequence comes from Allium cepa, assembly GCA_030765085.1. Classification (NCBI taxonomy): domain Eukaryota; kingdom Viridiplantae; phylum Streptophyta; class Magnoliopsida; order Asparagales; family Amaryllidaceae; genus Allium; species Allium cepa. The sequence continues at coordinate 686,176,923 of CM060938.1, forward strand.
GTGGTCGCGAGGCTTCAGGGCAACGTCGTTGACTTGCTGATGATCGCAACGGTGGCCGGAGGAGTTTGGGGTTCGTGTGCATGTGCACGTATGTAGTTGGATATTAAGGGAAGCTACTGATTGGGGAAGATGAAGTTATCCTCAGGTATAGCTCGAGAAAAATGCAGGTGCGACTCGAAGAAAAAGGAGATGCAGAGAAACTCGAAGCAAGGCACGATTACTTTTGGGTTTAGCTCGGGTAATTGGTGTTGGGCTCATGAATTTTTCTTTTTGCTTGAGGAAAGCATCGGGTTGCTGTGAGCACAGCAGATTTTAAACTACTTTTAACAAAGGTTTTTTAAGTATATGTTAATTTATTCAAGTTCTCAAAAATACATTAACTATGTTTTAGAAGTTAAAATGAAATGCTTTTAAATTTTAGATTAACTTAAGGAACTTAAGTTATTTATTAGTAAATGGTGATTTATTACAAAGGTTTAAGTAATAAAAGTTTTAAATGGTAATAGAGAAATGTAATGATTTATTTTTGATTTATAAATTAAAGGATCATTTCTTACTGTGATTATTTAAAGGTTAACTGCCTTAATAATAATTGAAAGTTGATTAATAAAAAAATAAGTAATTAAGGGATAATTACTTAAAAAATTGAAGGACAATTAATCTAAGTAATTAATTAATTAATAATTAAAGGTAGATTAATTTCTAATTACTTAAGGGTGAATTAAGGGATAATTAATTATGTCATTAACTTAAAGGTTAAGTAATTATTGAAAGTGATTAAATAATTATTATTAATTAAGGATTAATTAATTAATTATTGTAATTAATTAAGGATAATTAATCAAAGGATTAATTATTAATTAAAGGTTAATTTATGATTTAAAGGATAATTAATTAAATTGTAATTAATTAATGTTAATTAACCAGATTAGTGATTAATATGGTTTCAATTAATCAGATAATTAATTAACCTTACTTATGGATGATTGAATTGTATGAACTGCCGTGAATTGTTTGGTATCTCTGTTATGTGCTTATAATGCAATGTAAAATGAACTGCTTTGTGCTGAACTGTGATTTGTGATTTGATTCCATGTGTATTTGAAAACTCTTTTTGCCATAAACTGCATTTAAATTTCTATGCGACAGGGAGTCGGATTTCATTTGGTTATCCGAAACCCACATCAAATCGTAATGGTAAATCTTTATGATTGATAAATTTACTTTATCTATGAATCTATGAATGAAGATAAGCATTATGGGTTATACCGCATATCTATTTTGATTGAATCTGTGATGATTGATGATGTTGCACTATTGTGTGAAACCCCTAGACTACACCTTACACACACAAATATGGATTTCACGAGGAAATCGGTTAAGTCACAGATTTTTGAAATAGTTTTAAATTTGAATTTTTAAATTCAAATGGTTTGGAAATGGAATTGGGTTAAATATGGAAAGCTTTTGAAGAAGGATTTTTGAGGATAAAAGTTATTTTGAATAACTTGATAAAGTTTTGGAATTTAAATAACTTGAATTAAATTTGAATTCAAGATTTGAAATTGAAATCTATGTTTGGAGATTATGGTTTAAAAATGTTATACAAAGTTATAATGTGTTTATATGGATTTTAAACCATTTTAAAACATATTGTTTTGAGAATTTGAATTCAACCCAAGTTTTATACTTGAAGAGTTTTAACTTGAGCAAATGAAATCGAATTTCCCCAAAACGAAAAATACTTGTTTTCAAATAATAATATCTTTCATTTAAGGAAAGGATTTCCAAATTATGTTGAAAGGTTTCAAGTTTGAAATGGAATTTCAATGTTTTGAAAGCTATGAAAAGAGTCTTTGATTCAAAGATCGGATGAGTTAATCCAACTCGAATTGGAATTGTTTTGAAAGGCTATGAATGAATCTTTGGAAACTAGTTTTGAAAGCTATAAGTTAAATCTTGATTTAAAGATTTAACGAGTTAATCCAATTGAAATGGAAATTGTTTTGAAATCCACGAATGAATCTTTTTGAATGGGGTGAACTTTGTGAATTGAACCTTTTTGTTTAAAAGATTAAAAGTGTGGAAATTGTTTAAACCATTGAAGGTTGTTGAAATAAATCTTTTTGTTTAAAAGATTTTAAATGGTAATTTGTTTTAACCATTCGAATGAAAGGTTTTGGGCTTTAAGCTGTGATTTAGCTGAGACCCCAATATCCATATGATTTTTAAGTATTGCGCTCGTTATTCAGTTTAGCCGGGAGAGGACCTCTGTGTCATATAACTCATTTCGAATAGTGATACAACGATATGGATAGCATTTGAAGACCGGTGGTGAAGACCGGGTATTTGCGACAGTGATAGGATGGCCTATCGATTGTCTCTACACTAGGTCGCACCGGTATAGAGATACCCTAAGTGATGGGAAGTCCAATCGGGATTGTGAATCCTCAGATTGCAAGGACTTCTTCGGAAGTGCCTTCGGTTCTATTCGAACCCGGAACAGACTTGTATGGATATGTGTATGACATAACACTTTGAGATGTAAAGTTGGTTTCTTTCAAATACATATCTGTTGGTGGCGGAGATTTATTCTCTTAACTTAACACCCTTCTCTGAGACGTACGAGCTCAGAGGTTATGTAGTTGATGGTTACTAGTAATACATTCCCAATTTGGTAATGTTGCATGCTAAGTGCTGCCGTGTGTTGATGATCATTGGTTGATCATTTGTGATCGAAGCATGGCTTTGTGAAAAAGCGTAGCTTTGTGTACGAGACTTCGTCAAGCCTCACTACCCAGTAATGGTCGAAACAAGAATGTTGCGGCATGGTTTTTAGGGGTCGCGCCCCTAGGGTATGTCATTTCTTTCTGGATAAAAGGTGATATCATGGTATGGAGCCCAGATATTTTACCTATGTTGATGCTGCAAATTTATTATACTTTATGGTTGTTGCTTTGTGGTTGAGGATCCTCGGATAAAGATCGGTAACGACCGGGGAATGGCATAGCTTGTGTGTTAGCTACCTAGTTATAGTTGTACAGCGTGAGGTAGCGTCGGTGTGTTAGTTACCTAGTTACAGCTGTACAACGTGAGGTAGCGTCGGCCTTGTTTGGCAGAGATCCGGTTAGGATCTCGGGGACGTCCTTCCAGAGGCGTTCCGTTATATGTGGGAAGTTCCTTTGCCTGATCATTTTTTGGAAATCCAAAGAAACAATACGCGCCCTGTACGGTTTTAGTTGTATAACCTGCCATGGAATGTGGCGGTAACCTGCTATTGAACATGGTAGCTATAGTTGGCATAAGTGCATAATGCCCATGCTGACTAAGGTTACTATTATATTTTTGAAATGTTCTCTGCACTATGCACTAATAATAATATCAAATGTTTTTGGCGTATCAAGCATTTTTCAACTGTCATAAGGAGAAATCTCCTCCAAATGTGCGTTTGCATTGTGTGTGTGGCGGGAGACCGTATGGCAGTTTCATTTTCCAAAAAGCATTGCGAATTTCAAAAGTAAATTATTTTGGTTGTTTCTAAAGATAAACTGTTTTTGTTGCTCACACCAGTCCCACGACTGACCTGGATTTTATTGTTCCTTTCCTAAACTCTGGGTGCCCACAATTTTCTACACAGGCAGTCTAGATTTGGGTTTTTCAGGTAGTCGAACAGTAGGAACTAATTCGATAGCCTTCGAAGCCTTTTGGATTTGTGGATCGCATTCTCTACACTTCAGCTTTCATATCTGACCTTGCTTAGCTTTGTGCGACTATATAGGAGTTTTCACTAGCTTTGGATTGGAGATGAATTATTTGGAGTTTGGCATTGAAGATATTCTTTTCTGCTGCTATTCCTTGTGTCTCTGATAGTATTTATATTCAGTTGTATCATTCTATTGTATCATCACTGTATCTGGATATTGTATCAGACGTTGTGTAAGATATTATTCATTTTCTTCCGCTATGTTGTACTTAATGGTGTTATAAGCTCCGACGAACTAGATTCGACGTTTGGATCTGCGGCATTTGAATATGAGTGCCATATTCAGTGCCGATTTTCAACGGTCGAGTTAGGACCGCTACATGTTAGGTTTACAGGTAGAACCTTCATGAAATTCTGCAAATAGAAATAAAAATCCTGTCACACATCATGGGGGTACAAGTCGTTCCAACATTACCATCAATAGCTGGTAAATTTATTAATTGGGATTATAAATAGTTATTAAATTATATAATTATATATAATAATATTAATACATATACAATAACTATTTCAGAAAAGAAAGCGTGGTCATGTCATCTCATACTTGGAAGTGTGTATTAGCACTCACACCATCAAGCATGTCAATGAAGATGGCCCAATAACTTGCACATGGTATGAACGAAATCACAGGACGCCATGGTAAGCATATTTTAAATTACAAGTTATTAATTATCGCTTTAAATTATAATTTATAAATAATTAAAATAATATAGTATGAATTTGAATTGTAATTCTATTTGTAATCATAGGATAAATGCATGAAAGAACAAGAGACACTACTCGAGGAAACGGATCGGGACAAGTTGATTTCAGAAGAGGTGGGCCATTTTTTGAAGCCTGAATGAAACCACCAACGCGGAATAGGCGTTATGATTTTAGGAATCAAGAAGTATTGTTTTTGTATAATATATTTATAAATAACGCATAACAGATTGATTTAATTAATCATGATAGATGAGACTCATACACTTTGGTAGACAACGTTAGAGGCTGAAGGCAGACAAAGTAGCTATAAAAGAGCCTTCGACAATTAGGAGATTGCAGCGTTGAGAGCTCAGATTGCTGACCTGGAGTGACGAGATAGGCATTAGTCTGCGGAGATGTACCAGATGCTGGATGAGCACATTGTGGTGTATATGCAATAGCATGACACATTTCCCTCATTAATAGGATTTGGAGGTGGTGAGGATCAGCAAGTATGATTTTTTTGTTTATATTGATAAATGTGTATATGCACTTTGAGATGGCTGGGAGACATGGTTGAAGTGGTTTGATATTTATGATATATTTTGAGATGCTATTGGATGGATAAGGTTTATTTGACGTGATGTTTTTTTATTGATGTGATATATTTGTGATATATTTGATTTGGGCTTTGATATATATGATTTACGTGTGTGAAATTAGGGTGTGATATATATTTTTATCTATGTATTGTTTGAGGACGAAGCGCAGTTGTAAAAAAAATCCACATCTTCTATGGCTTCTGACGGATTTGAGGAAGAAAATTTTCCGATGGTTTGTGGGAGCCAGGGATACTAAATTGGCAAAGGTTTGATCTTCCATGTGTGCACGGTGGTACATTGAAAGCTGTCCAAATGTCGATGATAGCCATCAAAAAGTCCGTCGAAGAACATTTGTTCGATGACAAATATCTCGATGGCTATTTCTCTCGACATTCAATGGCCTTCGACGACTAAGAGTCGCCGACATTGTTGTTGTTTCATACAGTGAAACTAGTAATTTCCTCAATTTTTTGCGGTATTCTTTTCATTCCGAGTTGTCATCCCTAATCAAGTTTGAACCATAAATGTGAATACGAAGTTAATAATGCAAGCTGGTGCTTGAAAATATGCATAGAAAGGTTTGGTTGACGACGATAACAAAAAAATTTCAACCGTAAAAGTGAATATGTATGTGTGTGTAATATGCTAGTACATATACAATAACAACAAGACATAGTAAATAGCTGAGAGAGGAGATGGTCATCGACGACCCCATCGTGAAAGGGCGATAGGTACCCAATATATTAAGTAATCAATTAATAATTAATTGATTTATTTCCCTTTATGTTTTAAAAAACGATTAAAAATGCTAATTTAATTCTTAAAAATAAAAATGATATTTTAGCATGGCCATTCAACTTGAGGAAGATTTGTGATCAGTTAAATTAGTATTTTCGCTAATCTATCATCGTTTAATTCGAATGATTATTTTTACTAAAAATCTAACTCACATAACCGAACTATGCAACTTTAAGTCTATCCATTAAGCAACTACGATAAAGTTAATTAAGTGTGATATTTCTACACCGTAGCGTAATTAGTTACGAATTTTTAATTGTATTATAAAAAAATTATATAGAATAAATATTCGATATAAAAAATATATTTTTTGGATCTTATGTCGATCTAAAGTACTTTGGACTTATTCCTAAAAGAGGATTAAAAATAAACAACTGTAGAGCGTCGATCTTCAATTTTAAATTTATAACCGTTCATAGACATTCGGACTAAAACGCTACGTTCGAAGACCAGATGACCTTCAAACGAGAGCACATCCTGATAATTGATACTTTTTGATGTGTTAATTCAATTCATATGGTTGAATTTGTACGAGAAAATGACCGGATAAAAATTTATGCTCGAAACGGGTCATTTTGTCGGGAGTTGTATAACACTTACAATCTTGCCAAGGACCCCCAATGGCTAATCCAAAATCCATCATGATTCGTATCTTTTGGCTAGCAATGGTTTATGGCGGCTGTATTATCGATAGCTGGCAAAAAGTTATCGATGAGCCCGTCGTTAAGGTCATCGTTTTTTCTTGGATTGACGACCAAGTCAACGACGGCTACTGCCATCGGTTGACGATGAACGTCGACAACCGTTTACCGTCGACAGTAAGTAGCCATTGTTAACTACTGCGTGACTTGTAGTGTAGGAGTACATATTTGTAATGCAGATATGCATATTTCCAGTGCACACGGAGTTGGAAAGAAAACATAAATTGCAGGACAAAGGTACGTCAGTGGCAATAAGGAAATTAGTTAATGCAAGTATATGAATACATGCATAGATATCAATCAATCACGTACAAAAATAGAATCTCTAAATGCAACCTTAACTTGCAAATAAATGTAAAACTAAAAGCATTAGCACCCACTCACCATGCCTTAATATGGACGTACGCGAAGACATGTAAACATATATAAAAAATAGCAATGCAAGAATAATATAGCCTAAACTTAACGAGACTGTTGCTCAAAATACTCCACAGGAAAAGATATATATATATTTCATGAATGGCTAAGCTGTAACAATGCTTATCATTTGTTTATAATATATAAAATATCGGATGGGCTCGGACAGAAAAAGACAATGATATAGGAATGCATATTTCGTAAATTTTGGCAAAACGGCTTATGATTATATTATTTTGTTAGGATAATGTGGTGTTTTATTTTATGAATATAGTGTTTGAATTAAAAATTGCGTATACTGTCATATACTAAATCCTATTATTTTATCAGCAATTCTACAAATACATAAACAAGGATACAATTATAAGCTCCATTGGAATTACTAGCGTGCTTCTATTTTATTAAACAAATTATCATATTGTGAACCTGCACATTGGACAACAATGTATTCTTTCAAACCATTTTGATAAACAATCATAATGAAAAACATGTAAGCAGGGTGTACGAATCAAATCCATTCCCGCTTCATTCTCTTCTTTATAAATAAAATCCTCAAGGCATATGGAACAGCCATTGTTGCGTAAATCAGCAGTAATGCCAATCCTCTCAAGCCTATCAAATGGACGTAAACCGAAAATGTATGTAGCTCTAGAATTCATCACAATCTCGTTCCAATAACCAAAGTGATTATTCATGTAAACTGAAATATGAAAATTGACTCCGCGTTGGTTAAAATCAGCTGCGTTTTCGTAATAAAAGGAGGTGATGATGTAGTGTAACTCGCTCATTTTTTGAGGTTAATGGATGTTCCAAAAGAAAGGAGATGCACTGCGTTTGATAGCCCAAAGGAAATTCGTACTGAAATGTTCATCGATTGCTAGTGGAATATCAAATTCTTGTGTTGTATTGTCTTGTCCAAACAGTTTCAAATAAAAGCGGGCTTCTCCGATTGCACTTGATGTGATGGCCTTAAGCTCGACAAACATATTACAATATAGTCTACGGTGTTCTAATACTACTTCCATTGCTCACTTTTTTTCTTCTCTTGCGCTTTTATATTTGTATTGATAGTAGAAAACAACTGCTCACTTTTTTTTGCGCTTTTATATTTGTATTGATAGTAGAAAACAACGCCCTTACCTATATATATAGGTTTGATAAAGGAGCCATCTAAGCTATTAAAGTCTGTCAGCATAGAATATCATTTTCACAAGACACGTTCACAAGCGTTGAATTTAACGTAACAGATTCTTTTGCCCATACATGTTCATTTAGATGAATATCAATCTGTCACAAAAGCGGTATGGGTCCCATATCATTATAATTCATGCCTTCCTGATAGTGATGGAACTTGATTAAAGGAGATAAAAGATGTCACATATTCATTGTAAAAGATGAGCCAAAGTCATTTTCAACTAAAGGAGAAATCATCGTTTAATTTTTCATACTTTTTAGGAAGCTAAATTTTTATCAGCATTTAAACCTAACTGGTCGTGGCACTGACAATGAAGAAGACACCCTTGCAATTTTTTGGAAAAAGTTGAATATGCGCAGATTGGAATTTTAATCATTCTTAGCATTTAAACCTAACTAGTCATGTCATGGCAAGCTAGTTTTCTCTTCTCAACCCACATAGTCTACATTGTATCATGCTGTAGTTTTTATCAACTTTACAAATAAATATTTAAATATTTTTCTGTGTGAGGTACTGTCTGTCATATTAATCAATTTTAACGTTCGTTTGACGTAAATCTTCAACAAATAAAAATTTGTTCTTTCGAGTTTTACTTTGGTCTATTATGTATATATATGGTATTTACTATCACATCTGAAATAAAACTAAACTGATATAAGTCCACAGATTCATGCTCTAATTTTATATAGTATTCCGTTAAAAGTGCAAAACATTTAAATCCAAAGTTACAGTATTCAGTTTTCAAGAACAGTATTTACATTGTTTCCTGGAAGCAAATATCGATATAGGAGATATATTAGTTCTTTTCTTGGTGCTCATAATTTATTATACATGAGGAAGATATGGGAGATATATTACTTCTTTTCTTGGTGCTCATAATCTATTATACATGAGGAAGTAAAACGTATGTTATAAAATCAATGATATCACTTATAATTGTTACGTTGTGAATTTGGTAATGCGCTGAGCGAGAAAGTTATGGATGAGAATCGCGAAAGGGCCAAGTATATGCAAATGAGAGGGAATTACACGATGAGAAATTATAAAAAAAATAAAAGAACCGTTGGTTTGAAGGTCCGACCAAGGTTCATAGATGAACGAGGTCCGATTGAGTTTCGAACCGCGATGGTCTAAGGTTAAAGGTTATTCGAGGTCGGACCGAGGCAGGATAGGGTCAAAAAAACACCCGGTGAAATGAACGCGTACGGCTAAATTTTTTTTCTTGCTACACTCATAACTACTAAGTATGTTTGCCATTTCATCTATCAAAATAGCTTAGCTTAGGATAGAACTAAAATATAAGTCATTCTTCAACTTCAACGTAGGTTAGTGGAATATAATTTATATTCTGTTTTTATTTTATTTTATTCAACTTTTTTTATATTTATTTTGTACCTCAGTCTATCTGTATGCATTATTTTAAGCTTCCAGAACTTTAATTTTAGAATTTGACTACGTATAGGTTTCCGACCCACAAAGTCCATTGTATATTTTAGCTTCCATGGTCATTAAAATGTGACTTTGAACATGCAAATAATTGGCAGCTGTTATAATAATGCAATGAAATCCACGTGCTTGGTCCCAGTTATTTTTGAAAGTCGGTAAAAAAAATTTTCGTGGCATCAACCATTCGTTCTCCATTTCTTTATTTAACCAGTGAGGTGTTAATACTGATTTGTATTATTATAAATACGTTATAAAATATCAAATTTAGAAAATGAATTGATTTCCATTAGCACAAAATTATCAAGTTTATTTCGTTTCATATCGATTTTGTGGACACACACATCACTTAAAAATGATACGAAACTAATTGTGTAAGTTTATTTAGATGATTGTCTCCAATCCATGAAAAAATGATCATGCATGCATCAGTTGGCCTTGCTAAGGTTTTTCTCTGACTCCGCCACTGATTCTGGGTGATATGCACAAGTATGCATGTAATGTCACTACTACAAAGTTGATCATTCACTATTATTCTAAGGGTTGCAAAAAATGGACCTTACGTCATGAAAGGTTACAAACGACAGAATGTTATACGTTGCACGAACATCGCAAATACGAAGCAGCAAGAACAACAACTTAACCATTATTTTCAAACAAGTTGGGATAGGATATAGATAGAGCTCAAAATTAAATAATGAAGTCAATTTAAAAACCATGATAATAGTAATAAAGTAAAGTAAAATAATTAAATAAATAATAATAATTGTAACAATAAAAATAAAATAAAAATAAAAATAAAAATATATAAAGTAATTAAAAAGAAATGATGATGATAATGATGCTAATAATGGTACTAATAGTAATAGGGACCGAGGACCAAACACGATGTCTTAGAATTTCTATTCACTAGTTCTATAATCTAATAGTTATAACACTGTCCCTAAACCAATTTTAAGGAGAAAAAAACTCCTAGTTCATAATTCTAGTACGTAGATTGCTAACTTCCACGTGCTCATTTCCAACATTAGCTCCTTGGGTATATTTCAGTGCCTCAAATCCCTTTTTATTACTTCCTCTCATTTCAACCTTGACCGATCTCTACCTCTCTTATAGCATTTAATGCTGCAACGACCTAGAATTTGAGTCATTTGGTTTTGAAATATTTAATTAATTTTAAATATTGAGATATTAATTTTATAAGCAAAATAGTTTAATTTTGAAAGGGGTCTATTTGAGTATATAATTGGCGATTGATTAAAGATATTGAATAGTAAATTTAAATAAATGGAATATTTAAATAATTGAATTTGAGACTTAATGTTAATGAACATGATTTTGGAATCTTATTTAAATTCGATATAAATATGAATCGAATAGTAAACTTTTAAAAATAAGGTTCAAAAGTGATTTATTTAATTTTAATAAAAATTCATTTTAATTACAAGTGAAAATAGCGTTGAGAGGCACATATCAGATTTTAAAGAAAACAGGTTCTTTTGGATCAGTAATAATATATTGTTGAAGCTGACAAATTTCATCATGATTGGACGTACTATTTGGACTTAAGGGCTCAGAACGCGTAGAAATAAATTATAGAAATTAATATAAAATGATTAGATTTAAAAAACTAACTTCTATATATGATGGAATTGGATCTCGATACTAGTTCCATTGTGTTTGAAATAGTGATATCACATATAGAAGGCCAGGCAACATACCTCGATTGGAGTTTGCTATTTTCCAGTATGTTTAGGCAGAAGATTATAATTATATATATGTATGTAGGTATTTATGTATGTATGTATGTATGTATGTATGTATGTATGTATGTATGTATGTATGTATGTATGTATATTCACCATACATTAACTATACTTCCTCTCACTTAACCCATACCTCTCACGCATTCAACTATACCATCTTCACCTTATATAATCGCATCCCTAAACGAGAGAAAGGTTAAAAATTTTGAATTGAAACATAGCCTCATCCAACGGCCTATGGTGCATCGGAGACATTAATGGCGTTTTAAAGCGAAATCTTCAACTAGGAATATGTTCGCAACATCGAGCTCGACTCATTTAATTGTTGGATCATCATCAATCGTCGTGTGGTAGCTGTAGTTCATAGTTGAATGTCGAATCTACTTTTGAGAATACTGGTGATCCTAGGAACTTTTAGTTGATGCGGTCTAAAGGGAAAATGTCGAGGAAGACGAGCGCGAGGCATTGGCGAAGTTTGGTGGCTAATGGTGAATTGTTGAGGCAAAAGTTTCAAGATGAACGTGGCATGTTTGGATTCGGTTTTTTGGTGATCGGCGGCAAGTTGGTTGGAAGCACTTACAGCGTTGGCTTATCGAGGTCGGGGGTTGCTCGAGGAATGGCCACTGTGGTCGTTGGTGAATTTGGGCGGCGGCACAACAACATGGATGTTGAGAATAAAAGGGATAAGCGGGAACTAATATTTGGGGAAGATGGTATACATATTGTAAATATAATTATATAATTATATAATTAGTTTAATTATATTATAATTTAAAAATTGATAACTAAAAACGTGTTTAACTTTATCATATGTATTAGCTATGAAATCCACTTAATGATTAAAGGCATGAAAGAAGATAAGAAAAACACCAACCTCCACTAAAATGGGTTTCAAAAAACATCATGGATGAAGTTCCAAAGGCATTGAGAAGGCTTTCGAAGGAGTCGTAACCAGCAGACGTCTTCATAGGTGATAAACCACAAATAAGCCTTCGAAAAAATAAAAAAGGGGAAGCAAAACCATCTATCCGCCTTTTTGAGATCTTTCGACAAAGATGAAGAGCTTTCGAACCCCCTTTCGAAGACAATGAATGATAATCTCCCATATGCGTGCCAAACCTTTTTGGAACTAAAGGTTTCGCCGTTATAAAAAAAACCTTTCAAAATCATACATAAGCCTTTCGGGCCGGTCAAGGCCAATGATATTAGGGGAAAGTCCGCCACAATTCTCAGGCATGTATTCGAAAGCTACTCAATATCATCGAAACCATCGGTACTTCAACATCTTTGAAACCCATATGGAAAACCTATAGATAGAGTCGGAAGCTCCTATCTTACTTCCAATGACAACAAGGTAACATGAAGGAAAAAGCATATTTGGAGACCTTACGACCAAATCAGAAGGCGTGCAAGAGGAAGCAGCAAAAAAAGATACTCGTAACCTAACAAAGGCGAAAAGTTGGTAAAGGATCCTCTCGACTTAGTAGATGGGTCGTGAGAAAGACAAAGGAAGCATAAGGGAAAATCAAAAGACTCAGAAAAGATGCCTTTTGACAGCATCGAAGGTAGATATGGCCTTTTGACCAAGTCGAAAGGCATAACACAGCATATCGAAAGGGGTCCTTTCGTAGGCATATGCGCGGAAGAAGGCCAACCTACATCTATAAATAAGACCCAAAAGGTCCATTTTTAGGGACCGAATTTTGAAATCCCAAATTCATTTCTTCTACTCCAGTTTTTTAGTTGCAATTGAATCCTCTAGAAACCCAAAATCAAATTGGGGATAAAACTCTATTACTTGCAACTCATTTTGGATTATTAATAAAAAAGAGATGGCTGGTTCATTAAGGATTTGATGACGAGGTAGATCATTTAGATCATTAGCAAGTTTAATGATCCATTGCACATGATTATAACATATTCTCTTAATTTCTTTTTGTTTATGCAATGCATAAGATCAAATTGGGTATATGCAGTCAAAACACAACATCATCGAAGCCAACATTAGACAATGAAAATAAGATACAGTTTTGGCAATGAAGAATTTATGAAACTGGGGAATATCCAGGTCGATCCTATATAAGGAAAACAAAGTAAAGCTTAGGCAGTTACAAGCTGGATCTGTTTCGAAAGAATGGAACCCCTTTCAACCCAATCTAAAGGCTAGGTTTCGAAGGGGTTCCAGTTTATAATTGACTAACAATGGATTAGAAGGTAACTCATTTGAATGAAGTTTATCCCTAGCTCCATCGTCAACCCTTTCAAAGGGGTTGCACAATAGAAGAAGCAAAACCATGGAGTCAAGAGCAGCTGTGTCATATTAGAGAAAGATGCATCCCTTTCGATATGATCGAAAGAGCCGGAACAATACCTTTCGACATGGTCGAAAGGAATGAAAAGCTAAAATGACCAGTTACTTTTGACCCACTCAAAGGAAAGGCTTCGAGCAGGATGTTACTTCCTTAGCCTTCATTTATGAGCTAACTCCATAAAGCCTTTCGAATAAATTTACTTGGTCAAAAGGTAGAATAAACTGTTTTGACCCTTTTGATTAAACCAACCTGGTCGAAAGGTAGAACCATCACCTTAAACCCTTTCAATTGAGTCAACCTGGTCGAAAAGTACATTTCGAAGGAAGAGACCTTTTCAACAACTTGGTTTCATCTAATCTCAATTACCTTTCATATAACATTAGGGACGTTGATAAGTTTTCTTGTTAATATTTTGGGCGCTAGAAGGAGGGATCGAACCTCTGACCTTGAAGCTATATCACAGACTAATTTTGGTTCATTTGTCTTACATAGGAAAAAATGAGATCTAAATGATTAAGTAGAATTGAGGATGGAGTGATCCGCACCACCTCTCTTGATGAAAACATAGCTCGATCCTTAAATTTGTATGGGGCCGTTCAGGGATAGACTTCGACACCAGCTCAACAAGACGAGAATATAGCTAGAATAAAATGCTTAGAATAAGAACCACAAGAGATGAAAGAACTTCTTAAAATGGCACTATCTCAGAAATCTTCAAAGACACCAAAACCTACTTTAGGGGGATGAGGTGGTCTCCCCATGAGGAATTTAAAAGCTAACTCCAATGAATATAAAAGATAAGTAAATCTGACGTCCTCCAAGAAGAAGTTGCGCCCCCAATCAAAAGCTAACCATCAGGTAAGAGTTCTCGACAAATCGCTTGAACAATCTAGAAGCTCAACATCAAATGAGTATTGGCCAGAGTAGAAAAATTATCGCAATGTTGACGCATATCTAAAAGATGCAGCTGAAAAGGTGATTAAGAATGCTATGAACTGGAAAGGGAAGAGAACAATGGATGAAAATGTAATGACAGTGAAAGAGTGTCACCATTCACTGATGAGATCATGGCTACAGTCATCCCTCCATATGTCAAGTCTCATCCCACCATTTGGAGCTATTAGATGCCAATTGTTCCTAGTCACTCTCTAGGGAGCTGTAGCAAAATGGTACAGGCAATACCGAGAGAAATTCGTATACACATGAAAGCAATTATTATCAATTCTCTTCCCAATTCTGCATTTACAAAGTTCCCATGATCGAATACATAGTCTTGGTTAATATAAAGAAAAGATAGGGAGAGACTTTGGGAGATTACCTGAGGAAATTCAGTGCTGAAGCACTAAAAGACAAAGACATGAACCATCGAGTCAAGCTTATAGCAGTTCATTTCGGCTTGATTGAAAAAAACTCCCCTTCTGGAAAAAGCTTTTTGTTAACTGCTGTAAAGATTTGCAAGACTTTCATTTCCAAGTCGACAAATTCATCCGGTTGGATGAGAATTTACTATACTAAGAAAAAAATTATCCCCAAGAAAGATAGGGAAGATTCAGCATAGACCATGGACGCAAAAGAACAAGATGGTTAGAGTCAATTGCTAACATAGTCACTTTAAACAAGCAATTGTCTTACGTATATGCTGTAGCCAAAGAAAGAGTCAAATGGGCGACCTCATTTAAAGCCAAGAGTAACCCTGAACAAAGGAATGTAGGAGATTATTGCGCTTATCAGAAGGCCAATGGTAACAAGACCAATAACTGTAGGGTTCTAGAAGGAATTATCCAGAAACTGATCCGTGAGGGTCATTTGAAGGTGTTCATTCATGATTTGCAAAAAGCTCGATTGATAAGGATGGTCCATAGAAACACCCTAACAATGTTGTAAATGTATTAGAAGATGAAGACCCTTTGAGCTTTAGTGAGCCAATAAAAAAAATTGACGTGATTCATAGTGAGTGGCATCCAGCAGGAAATAGCAAGGGGACTCGAAGCAGGTACATTAAGGAAGCTAAAGAAGGGATCTACTGTGTCCAAGAGGAACACTTAGCGAAGAACCCACGTCTCAACATTCAAATGCCTGACCTTGCTGTCACTTAACAAGAGCTAAGAAAGGGGATTGGCAACGTCCCGAAATTTTCGAAGCCAAAAAATCCAGATAGTTATGAAAAAGAAGAAAGAGATAGAAGAAGAAGAACAGAAACACCAAACATCTCACATTCGCAGCGGATAAAATATAATAATAAATAATAACAGTTTACAAAAGGATACTATATCTGTCGATTACATTTTAGTACATCAGAGTTTCACATATATCCAGTCACCGAATATTTACAATTATCACAGAATTACAATAATATAATTACAGCGGAAATATTCTACGCGTTCTTGCCATCCAACTCGCCTTCTGAGCTCCCGAACGTACCTACCTGAAAATCTGTAATACTCGGTCTGACCCGAGCATTACACCAAAGTAACACCCGGGTCAGGCTGGAAACCAGCGTGAGTAAACCCAACTAACATGGAATACCAAAGCAATCAATTTATATAAACCCGGGGTAATATATCAATTCAACAATTCGAAATTTGCAACAGACAACACTTATTTCACACATCAATTTCTAAGTATCAAACTCAGATAAAATAATCCAATTTACTTGTATCCTTCATTCCAGCCCTTTGGTTTCACAAATAAATTTATTAAAAATTCAAAGTGGTTTCGGGTATTTCCCAATACCCGACCCTGGTCTCTTCGACTCTCGTTTGTCATTCTAACCCAAGTTATTCCCATGAAATACATAACATTTCATATCAAAGAAATCAACTCATTCAAAGCATCAATGCCATCCAATCATCCATAAGCAAAACATAATCTCAAATAAATTTAATTTAATTAACCCTGATTGAATTACTAATCTCAATCTCTTAAATTTCTTCATTCAACATTAATTAATTTTCAAATTAATTAATCAATCATCCCTTCATTATTCATCTGAATTAATCACCTAGGATTAATTATCATTCAATTATATTCAAGTAATAATCTTTAATTAATTTCACCAACTAATTATTCTTAACCCAAACGGTAATTAACCCTTAACCACTTCACAAATTAATTAACTATATTGATTACATTAATCTTTAATTACTTGTCTAACTAATTCCTCATAAGGTTCTTAGCATTGATTAATTAATCTTAGTTAATCAATTTTTGATTACGTCATTAATTATATAATTTAATGACTTCTCATTTACATTTTAATGTATCCTAATCTAATTAATTTCTTCAATTCAACCACAATATTAATCATTCTCGATTAATCTCAACCTGTAGTTAACAATCCCTTTTTATTTACTTCATTTAATAAATAAATTTCTCCTTAATCAAATTTCTTAATTAGTCTCTTGATTAATCACACCAAGTGATTATATTTTATTAATTAGAATAAGTAATTACTTATTTAATCACCTAATGAGCATTCTAATTTAAGTGAACTTAATTAATTAACCCAAATCATTAATTTATTGAATTAATTAATTATCCATTTAAATTTCCCTACCTATTTAATGAATCACCAATCATTAACTTCAAATTGAACCATCTTCTTATTTTATGATTTAAGTTTACAACAATTTAAAACTCAAATGCTTCGAGTCAAACATAAATTAAGCGAGAATCAACCAAAACCAAAGTCACAGATTATCAGCACACATTCAATCAACTCAATCAATCAACCAATTATTTAAATTCAACCATTTAAATTTAAATAATACCAGACGAGTGAGATTTACTCACCTTTGATTTGTGCAATCCACTTCAATCTCAACTCGGTCTCCTCATGATTTAAGACCCTTGATTTTTTTTTTGAATTTGTTATTCATTCCAATCCCAAATTTATTCCATTGCAAAGTATTGCTGCCCCGAGTCCAATGTGACTTGTTATGTAATTTTAGACCTCGTATAAACGTTATACAATTTATTAACATTTGAAATAATTTAAAACTATCATTAATATACTAATTTAAATTCAAATTTAATTTAACAACCATCTCTTGCCTGGCTTAAGAAAGCAACCCATGAACTCGCTTCCTTTACACCGACATCTCCTCGACCTGCTTCTTCTTCCTCCATATTTTTCCTCTACACGCCTGAAACCTAATTTCACGACCATCACATACACGAACGAAACCCGCCACTGTTGATCGATTGAAGTCCACCATCGCATCGCCCTCCTCCTCCTCAATCGAACGCACGTCACCACAACACGGCGGCGGCTCCCAATCAAAATGCGACATCACGATTACCCCCTCGACCTGCCATCTACAGACACCACAACCCAATGTTCGACTCCATAGGCTTCCGCGTACCAGACCCTGACTCCATCACCCACGCGCTCACGCGAAAGCGCTCACCACGCGATAACCCTTCCTCCACGCGAAATCGGTCGCGGCCTTGCTCGCGAGCTCGAGCAGCTTCGGTCCCTTGATTATGATTTGATTTAGGTTGAATAATTTAAAATTCGAATGAAAGAGGGACACGATTTTCATTTAACAGCCATTTTTTTCTTTTCTTTTTTCTCGATTTTAATTACTGATAAAAGTTAGAGAGGGGATGAGAACACGGTAAAAGGTTAGGGAAGCTTCTAGCATACGCGAACACTAAATAATTAAATATGAAAATATCTCGTTTTCCCCAGAACGCGAAACCCCGAACCCCAAATTAGACATGCCGACAGGCTCTTATGAGGTTTTACCCGCATTCCGAACACAATGGAACGTGTTTCGGAGGCCAATTTGAACGTATGTGCGAGTTACAGAGTTAAACGATCGATATTAAATTAAATCGATCCAAATAAATCTAAGCGTTTCGAGCTGCCAGGGTCAAACGACAACTCTGATTGCTCCGAAAATTGAAATCCGATAATAACTAACTATTTCGGATCCAATGGAACTTGTCTCGTCGAATTCCGAGACTGTGCCTCAGAAGGCTATTTTCGAATATCAATTTAAACGATATATTATTAAAACTGAACAAAACATCTTTAAATTAAATTCCAACCATTCTATTATCTTCAGTATCATCATTATACATTTTATAAGTCTTCATATTATTTTAAACAGGCTTAGAATCTCAGATTCAACAATTTACCCACTTTCAATTATAAAATTCAATATTTAAACTATACAATTCAATGATTTCATTATCAAGTAAATATTGATATCTTGAATTCAAGTTAAAATTAACTTTTAAATATTTTAAAATCAATTAATTATTCCAATTTAATTTGTCAAAATTTCTGGGTCGTCACATTCCTCCCCTCTTAAAAGAATTTCGTTCCCGAAATTACTAGTTAGGAAGAATGGTTCAATACCCGTTTACTTTTCCCAAAACCCACAATTCAACATCTTATCAACTAACTTTTATTAAAGACCCACTATCCTTAATCAACTTCCCAAAACCTTCTACAGCTTTCACGCAATACCCATTTGCTTACTTCTTTAAATTTCAATTTAAAACCAAATTTTGAAGTATCAAAATTTTCTGAAATTTTTTCTAACTCTCTAAATTTCTGAAAATTTTTGCCAGCGTCTCCTTTGCACGGCTAGCTCGGTACTACAACAAAAGGCCTCTACGGGCTCCCAAAATCCAAAAAGAAAACAAAAGCCAAGTGGCTACAACAAAAACCCAATCCAATTTAATACAGATATTTAAATACATACCTTTTTGTCGGGCAATTTCACATTTATCATTTGGAATTAAATCCAATTTCATTTCCCTTTATAATACATGCATATCTTACTTAGCAACAATATCCAATCATAACCTTTCAAATCATTTTATACCTTTCCTTATATAGGTTTTCATATACATTCAATTTATTTTCACTTCAGAGTATTAGATTTTTATCTTTCATTTATAACTAGTTCATATTAGTTTCATTTATTAATTTACTTTAGTTTCCAATTTGAAATTGTTTTACCGTTAACAAAAATTTCTAACTCCCAAAATTCTCAGAAAATTTTGGCAGAGTCTCCTTTGTACAGAGGAGCTTTTGCAATTTGACAATAGATATAAATATATATACATTGACCCACACGGTCGGAAAAAGAAAAAACAATGCATATTTCCTATTTTTATTGCGTAGGCGTACCTTTATTTAGCATTTTAGCAAGCAGCTTATTTATTCTAGCAATTAGCATACCCCAATCTAGCCAAACGGCTTCCATGTACCTGTACTTACTCAATTTAAATATATAAGTGCCATATATAGAAAATCTATTTGTCTTTCACTTACTTTCAAAAGCCAAACACATGCATTACATAAACAATAAGCACCAAATGTCTTCCATAAGCACTTTATATGATTTAAAGCTAATTCCAATTACTTCCAACCAATTTATAAGCCATTCATTCAATTTTAATGGTTTACAACACAATTGCTTACATTCAATTCATGTTGAATCCAAATAAGCCCATATTCACATCAAATGATTCAAAATCAATTTTATTTAACTTCTCTTGACCCTTATAATTTTAATTACTTTTGTTTACATCAATGACAACTATTTTTATGCAAATTCGACAATATTCACTTAATAGAGTATTTATTTTTAGTCTATAACTACTTTAAATTAATTTCAACTTATTCTATAATTAATTCCATTTCATTGCTAATTTATTTACCAACCATTCATTGCATTTCATTTTATCTCAGCATTGGATTCATTTAAAACGATTTATTTAACTTGGCACATTCAATACTTATAAATTAATAACCATTTCCAAATTAATTTAATCCAAGCTTTTATTTAATGGGCTTTCATTCTTATCCGAAGCCAAGCTTCCATAAATTTTAAACTTTAGTTAATTTACTTTATTAAAATTCCAACATCAAACTGAAGTTTACTTTTATTGATTCTCATTTATCAATTTCCATTAAATTCAGTTAGCCCATCCATTTTAAATTTTACTTTCAAATTCACCTTTTCAATTTATCAAAATAGTATCCAAGCACATGCTTAACTCATTTATACTTCAAATTAGTATACCACCAAATTTAAGTTCAGTCTGACAATCCAATTCTAATCACAATTTTGATTTAGTTTTTATTCAATCAGACTTCATCCATTTATTATTTAGCTCAAAAAACCCATTTAAATTTTTAATCCAATTATTTAATTCGTTATCGTATTCATTTTATTAATACAAGGCTATTCTCAATTTATTTCTATCCACTTGAATTTTGTTTTGTTGCAATCCAAACCATTTTTATTATAATCACTTCTCTTATATCTAATTTACTTGCAAATTTCATTAAATATTATTCAAATCACCCTTGAATTCTATTTGTAATTCAAACCATTACATTTTTCAATCCAAATCTATTTTATTTTTATTTTACAACATCTCCTCTTAATTAATTCATTATCAAATCCAAGTCGAATTCTATTTAAAATTCGAATTTATTCCCAAACTCCATTATTAACTTACATTCCATTTTATTTAACCGAGTTAAATTTTATTAACGTACTCAATCAAATAATTATTTTCACCAATTAGCTTATTTCAAACTTCTAAATCAATATTCGATTTTAATTACAAAATCACTTCATTAAAATTCCAGTTTGGATTTCCTTTATTGTCCCAAAATTCCAACACTTTATAAAAAAAATTTAGAAATGCTTTTAAATTCACATCATACTTAATAAAATAGCTCTTTATAAAGTACATTTTATGACTCAATGTCTCAACCAGTCCATCCTTGTTCTCACAGAAATTCAGTCATGCGTTGATCAGGCGTAGGACTGAAAATCTATAAGTACTTAGCAGACCCATTTTCAACATCCAGTGAAAATACTTTTGAAAATAATTTTATTGAAAGTATAGAAATCAGTTTTTGAAAATAGAGGAAATATCTTTGGTGAGGATGCTCTGGAAATCATCACCCCCATCCATGGTCACAGTTACATTCCAGGGTTACGTTGCCATCGCAGCAAAAGTCCACGTAACTGCAGGCTCTCCACGGCCTCTCAATTACGCCATAGATCCCTCACAACATATCACAGTTACATGCAGGGTTACGTTGCTGTCACAACAAAAGTCCATGTAACTACAGGCTCTCCGCGGCCTCTGATTTTCGCTGTCAAAATGAAACCTCTCCACTCCTACATAGGTCGCTGTCTGCCGATATAGAATCAAACGCATATTGTTGGCTCTCAGCGGCACGCACGACTTTCGCTATGTTGTACCATAGGTCGCAGTCTATCGATATAAAATCAAACGCAGACTGTTGGCTCTCAACGGCACACACGACTTCCACTTTGGTATACACTACACATAATCCCCAGGAACTAGTTTTGTCCGGACTCCTCACAGGATCAACTTTAGAACCCCCCCTTGGGGCTCAAGGCAGCACCACCCGGTGGTACTCCTGAGAAGTTCATTCCAAGGGAGCGCCTTTTTCCCCAGAGCTATCATCAAAAAACTTTATACTATACATATAGTATCTTTCAAATCATACACCTAGTATGATCTCATACAAGGCTCCTTTACACAAAATCGATTATTCCAAAATTGATAATTCTCAAACTAGGCTTTTCAAATTCCAATATTGATTTTACCCAAAAATCAAAAGCCTTTCCAAAACCAAAGGTTCTCAAAACCTTTTTCAAAATCCTAATAATATCCTTTATATATATATATAATCAAAAATATATATAATTTTTAAAACTTTGGATCATTTCAAACTTGTATAAAATCCCTTTTATACTTCAAACATTATCAAAAATCCCCTTTTTTCCGCAATAGGTTCAACAAGGGAAGATTTATCTTATATAACAAAGATATATTGTTAAATATGCGCTTATATGATTTTTGTTTGATGATAATAAACATATATACACTCGTTTAAATGTATTTGATAATATACTATTTTATATTTCACAGATTAAATAAATATTTGCTGAATAAAATAAATAACACGGAATTTGAATTCAAATGAATATTTTATTCAAACAAATATTTATTACAATTTTGATAGTACAAATTCAAGCTCTCACTATACATATACATTTTTGATTACATCACAATTACATCACAATTCAGTTTACATTAATAACCTCACTACATAACGCTCACACTCGTATTTTGTCTTCAACTGCATTCCAGTTTGAATCCAGCATCTGAGCAATCTGCAAAAATATACACTAACGCAGTAAAATTGAAAAAGAAATATTTTTGCAATATAAAATGAAATATGATTTTTGAAAATACGATTTGCCTCAGTTATTTGGGTTATTCGTCATAATTTAAATTTGAATTCATCATACACGAACAACTTGTGACATACACAGTGTATTACTGTATATGTCACAAGGCCGTGCACGCCGATATATACACTTGATTGATTTACAGGGACAGGCGAGCACAGGTCAAACCCAAATGAAAAACCGGGTTCAACTCACGTGCAATAACATTGAAAATCACGACACGAGCACAAGGTCGAACCCGAGTTTTTGAAACTGGATTCAACTCTTGTGAAATTTCAAAAAATCAACATGAACGGATGCAAAGACCAGAAATGCAACAGTGATATGCACAGATGCATTCAAAGTCAAAACCAGTTGCAACATGGATGTCACAAGCACTGACTGAAGTGAACAAACCAGAAGAAAACCAACTAAACCAACATGAACAAGTACCAGATATATGCATGCAAATTCGACAAGCAACTGAAGGCAATAGGTCCAAAGTATCACACATACAAACAACAAAAACCAAGGCTACACAATGAACTGCATGAAACAGTCATGAACAATACACAGCAGCCTCAAATAACAGTGATGCAATCAACATCTATTCAAGGCCAACACAAATTATAAGAGGATGCAGAATCAAGATGAACAATGCAATTTAACATGAGCAAGTGCAACAATGTGCATAGTTCAGACAGGCAGTAGTGAAGTGACTCAAGTAAAATGCAAACCCAAACCATCAAGCCAACACTGCAAGTCCCAACCAATGAATGAACATATATATATGGAACAAAACTGCAGAATGCAAATGAACTCGACCAAGTACACAAGTGCTACAAGCAGCAATGTGCAACTGCAAGTGAACAAATATGCATATACCAGTGATGCAACTAAGCACAAATCACTTACAACATGTACACAACAAAGACCAATGAATCAACAATGCTTGAAGACTGCATCATAAATTAAATGGCCAATATATATGCACAGAAGCAACAATGAAACTGACTCAAAGCACAAATCTGCACAGCAATAGTGAATGGGGCAATGCACAAGACAGTGTACAACATCAATATACAATGCCACAGTACTGAATACCATATGGACACAGCAATGTTCAAGACCAAGGTACAAGTTGAAGAAGTCAAAAATCAAAATGGCCAAAGTCCACAGAATGATGAACAAAGCCACATGATAACTAGTAACCAAGCTTCACAATAAACCAGTGGCCATAGACACAAGACAACAAGTGCACAAATGCACACAATCCAGGCAAAGCAAGATGACCACAACACCAAGCTACAAACTCAGTGCAACAGAGCTACTCCAGACCAGGGCATATTGAAGCAAACTACATGACACAGCAGTATACAAGTACAAGCCACAGTAACAACAAAGCCGAAGTAAACAAGTCACGGTCAACAAAAAAAAAGGAACGTAGTAGAAGCCGTGGTTATCACGAAAATAAATTCAAAACCGCGTCAACCAAGGATCGTGAAAGATACGAATTTGACAAAGTCAGTTCAATCATCAATCGTTCAAGCATAATCATACGACAGAGAAAAAATAATTGACAAATTCAAATCATCAGAACGAACGAGAATATAGGAATTCGATTCCTATTTAAACACAATCATCATCGGCAATTTAAAATCCATCGAGTTCAAGTACGAAAGATTAGAAGAAGCAAAAAGCACAAATTACATACCGAAGCAATCGAACTCGATCAAGGAGGAGAAGCCGCAAACAATTGAAGCAAATCAGAGAAACAATGATTGCAATCAACCAACAAAGGTAGCGACTTCAAACCCTAATTTAAGAGCATGGCATCAAAGGGACGAAGCCCTAAATCTGCAAGAGGAGCGGCCATTTGATTCACGAACGAAAAAATAAAAGAGACGGGTCGAGTTACAAAAGGGCCGGCTTCTAAAGAGTGTTTTATTTTATAAGGGCATAAAATTTTTAATTAGGGTTATTCTAATTTCGAATTGTTTTTTTTTTTAAAAAAAAAATTTTAAACCATTTAAATTTCTAGTCGTGTGACTAGGGGACAAGCTACGTGGCGGAGCTTGAGAATTCGCAACTCGGTAGTTGAGTTGTGGCAGGGTTTTGAGCATAGAGTTAGATTAGTCAATAGCGGGTATAGCGAGTTTACGTGTGTAAGCGAGGGACTATCTAATTTCTAGTAGAAACCTTGGGGGCAGCACGTAGGCAGGGCTTTGCCGAAGCTGGGTAAATTCTGTGTTGTTCTGTTATTTACATTCTGCGATATCTGTGCTGCTATTCTGTGATCTGAATTGAAATTAATTAATAAGCTTCCGCGATTAATTTTTATAATTTATACTATCACCCTATTCACCCCCCCTCTAGGGTGAAATCGATCCTACAAGTGGTATCAGAGCTAGGAACGAAAGCCGTTTTTATTTTAAAATTTTGATTTTACAAAAATCAATTTTTGTTTTAAAAATTCGTGTTTTAGGAAAAAAAAATTGGTGTTTTGTTTTAAAAATTTGAATTTTTAAAATGGCTTCTTTTAATAATGCTTTTGCAGAAGGTCAATCCATAGTTAGACCACCAATGTTCAATGGTGAATATGCTTATTGGAAAAATAGAATGCAAATTTTTCTGAAAACCATTGACGCTTGGAATATTGTTGAGACAGGTTATAGAATACCAACTATAACTGTAGATAATCAGGAAATAGAGAAACCAAAGGAACAATGGACAGAACTAGAAAATAAATTACAAAATACTAATGCCAAAGCTATGAATTCTATTATCTGTTCATTGGATCAATTTGAATTTAATCGTGTCTCACATTGTCTAACTGCGCAGGAAATATGGCACATACTAGAAGTGACTCACGAAGGAACATCTCAAGTCAAAGAATCTCGCCTTGCAATGCTAAGCAGCGAATACGAGAACTTCAAAATGGCGAAGGAAGAAAATGTCAAAGAGATGTACGGACGACTCTCCAATATCGTATACAAATCAAAAGCTCTCGGAAAAACATACACCGAATTAGAAATAGTCCGAAAAATCCTCAGAGTCCTTCCACGAACCTTTGAAGCAAAAGTAACTGCCATACAAGAATCGAAAGATTTAAAATAACTTAAAGTTGAAGAACTCATCGGAAATCTCACCACTTATGAGCTAGAAATGAAATTCAAAGAAGAGCGTGAAGGAGGTGACACTCAAAAGAAATCAATAGCTCTCAAAGGAACAACCAAAAGTGATGATGATAACGATGAAGATGATGGAGCAGCAGAATTGGAGCTGTTAATAAGGAAATTCAAAAAATGGAATCAAAAACATGGTAATTCAGCTCGAATTCAAAAAGCAAAAAGCAGAATAGCCAAAGCACTAGACTACTCGGAAGAACAAAAGTTTATTTGTTATAATTGCAACAAACCCGGCCATATCAAGCCCGATTGTCCACAAATTAAATCCAACCATGGAAAGAAACAGAAAAAGAAAAGTTTTGCAGCCACTTGGGATGAAATAGACGAGAATGATCAAAGCACTGGCAGTGAAAGCGAAAAGACAGAATTGTGTCTTCGAGGTGATACAACTGACAGTGACGATGACGAGCCAAGTGAGGTATCAAAACTTACCCATTCTGAGTTGCTTATATATTTTCATGAAGTAAACGGTTGTTTTGAACGACTTAGGGAAAAATACGCCAAACTTGAATCTCAAAAAGATACTTTGATAGAATGTAATAAACAACTTGATCAATTAGTTAAAACCTATCAAAGTAGGATCCCTAAGTGTGATAAGTGTCCAACATTTGATGAAGAAATTAAAAAATCAGAAATTAAAATAAAATCGCTTGAAAATGAAATTCTGATTTTAAAGGAGAATGAAAATACTAGGAGAGAGAATTCTATTAAAAAGTGCACACAGTTGTTAAACGAAAATGAATCTCTCAAATCACAAGTCCAACAATTGTCAACGACTTTAGATAAATTTTCAAAAGGTGAAAAATCGTTGAATATGCCATTAGGAAAGCAAACTGTTAATACGGTTAGACAAGGACTTGGATATAATAGTTCGAAAATTGTTGAAAACAAGATTAATCAAGAAAATTCAATGTGCACGATTTGTAGAAAATATGGACACAATCACAATAATTGTTGGTATAGACCCAAACATGTGAAAACTATACCGATTTGGGTTCCAAAAGGCACAAATATAAAATCTCTCAAAGTTAAACAAATTTGGGTGCCAAAGGGAACAATTATAAATAGTTTTGGGTCTACACAAAATTATTTTTCAAAATTTTCTGCCACTAACAACCATGGACCTATAAAAACAAATAGGTCAGATAAATCCTTTTCCGTGTAGGTGTGGTGGCAGGCTAAGGAACAACAACAGTGTGCTCTGGATTTTTGGCTGTTCCAAAAACACAACGGACGACGAAGCAAAGTTCCTTAGCCTAGTATAAAGGTGACAGAATCACAATGGACAACGACGAAAAATATCGTAAAGGTAAAACAGGTAATGATATGTTTTAAACGATATATTAAATGTGATAATCTGCACCATATTTTGAATAAAATCAGCCAATAAAAAGATGATGAAAAGATGGTGCTTTTGACTTTGACTTATTCAAAATAGTTGGCCAATTATATTCTTTTGCCAAAAACACTATAAAAATCTCTAGATTCTTTGAATTACTTCATATATATCATTTTGGATTTAAAATAGTGTTTTGTTGGATAATAATACATTTGGTTATAATTCGGCTAACTCTATATTCACGGTTTTTTGATTATTAACACGGCTTCATTTCAAATTCAAGAGAATGTCATTTCAATTGCTGTTAAAATTGAGTTTGAAATTTTTTTTGCACACTTCATGGTTTGGTAAATCATATTCGATTGATGATAATTTTTAAGTGAAAGAGAAATTCAGATGCAGATTACACTGGTAATCTAGTTGATAGAAAAATTACTAGTGAAACGTAATTTTTGAGACATTTAGTAACTGCATCGTTTTTCAAAGAAAATATCTGCATATTCTTCATTTCAAATAATTTTCAAATAGCAGGAAATTTTCTTTTAAAACCCCCTGGAGAAAATCATGTTTGACCATAATTTCAGATTAGTCATTTTTTGAAAAAATAATTTCATAATTATTTTTGAATTTGATTTTAAATGACCATTTTGACTAATCTGACTCCCTAATGTTTATCAAAAAGAAAAATAGTGATTGAAAAAATGATGAGTGTTAATATTGATCAAATATTATGACTTGAGACGGTATAATTAATAAATTTCTTTAGAAATTTAAACAAGAGTTATAAAACTTTTTGTTGGTAAAAAATTCCATGACCATCTCTATCTCTATCATATTTCTAACAACCATCACTCATAAAAATTCTATATAGTTTGTCGATATGTGGTACTTTAAACAGGAATCTTTCGTTTTTCATTTTCACATTTTTTTTAAAAAAAAACAAATAAATAAATAAATACCAAAGTATTCACTCTCATTTAAAAGTCCTCACGGTTATGCATGGGTGAATTACTTGGAATTTGTTATGTGCTTCCATGCTCATTTAAAAGTCCTCGCGGTTATGCATGTATGGAACGCATATCAAAAGTTGATTTGTAAAATAAACAAGTTGATTCTAATCCCATTTAAAAGTCCTCACGGTTATGCGTGGTTAGAAGATACTTGAATTCATTTTTTTTAAAAATAAATTGGAATACTACTAATCTCATTTAAAAGTCCTAACGGTTATGCATGGTTAGTAGATATTCAAATTCCTGATATAAATATACCACAAATAGACACAACTGTATGGTTTTATATGATGACATCATTTCCATCATTCTAAAAGTGGAATATGCGCCTAACAAAATATTTATGATTTTTGTTTGATTTTTTATTGAAATTTAATATTTATATTCAATTGAGTTTTAATGTTGGATTGATATCAATTACTTTATCTCTATTTTCTCTAACACTATTATTCTTTTGCTGATAACAAAAGGGGGAGAGAAAAGTTAAGATTTTGTCAAATAAAATCAAGCAAAGGTCAAATAATTTTCTATTTGCATCTAGGATCATTTGCATATTTTTATTTGTATGCATATATGTAGGGGGAGCATCGTATAGAGAGGAAGCATTTAAATAGGGGGAGCAATTAGGATATATCAATGATCAAATACATTTAACATATTCAAAATCTTAAATATATGTTTGTTATCATCAAAAGGGGGAGATTGTTAAATATGCGCTTATATGATTTTTGTTTGATGATAATAAACATATATACATTCGTTTAAATGTATTTGATAATATACTATTTTATTTTTCACAGATTAAATAAATATTTGCTGAATAAAATAAATAACACGGAATTTGAATTCAAACGAATATTTTATTCAAACAAATATTTATTACAATTTTGATAGTACAAATTCAAGCTCTCACTATACATATACATTTTTGATTACATCACAATTCAGTTTACATTAATAACCTCACTACATAACACTCACACTCGTATTTTGTCTTCAACTGCATTCTATTTTGAATCCAGCATCTGAGCAATCTGCAAAAATATACACTAACGCAGTAAAATTGAAAAAGAAATATTTTTGCAATATAAAATGAAATATGATTTTTGAAAATACGATTTGCCTCAGTTATTTGGGTTGTTCGTCATAATTTAAATTTGAATTCATCATACACGAACAACTTGTGACATACACAGTGCATTACTGTATATGTCACAAGGCCGTGCACGCCGATATATACACTTGATTGATTTACAGGGACAGGCGAGCACAGGTCAAACCCAAATGAAAAACCGAGTTCAACTCACGTGCCATAACATTGAAAATCACGACACGAGCACAAGGTCAAACCCGAGTTTTTGAAACTGGACTCAACTCAAGTGAAATTTCAAAAAATCAACATGAACGGATGCAAAGACCAGAAATGCAACAGTGATATGCACAGATGCATTCAAAGTCAAAACCAGTTGCAACATGGATGTCACAAGCACTGACTGAAGTGAACAAACCAGAAGAAAACCAACTAAACCAATATGAACAAGTACCAGATATATGCATGAAAATTCGACAAGCAACTGAAGGCAATAGGTCCAAAGTATCACACATACAAACAACCAAAACCAAGGCTACACAATGAACTGCATGAAACAGTCATGAACAATACACAGCAGCCTCAAATAACAGTGATGCAGTCAACATCTATTCAAGGCCAACACAAATTATAAGAGGATGCAGAATCAAGATGAACAATGCAATTTAACATGAGCAAGTGCAACAATGTGCACAGTTCAGACAGGCAGTAGTGAAGTGACTCAAGTAAAATGCAAACCCAAACCATCAAGCCAACACTGCAAGTCCCAACCAATGAATGAACATACATATATGGAACAAAACTGCAGAATGCAAATGAACTCGACCAAGTACACAAGTTCTACAAGCAGCAATGTGCAACTGCAAGTGAATAAATATGCATATACCAGTGAAGCAACTAAGCACAAATCATTTACAACATGTACACAGCAAAGACCAATGAATCAACAATGCTTGAAGACTGCAGCATAAATTAAACGACCAATATATATGCACAGAAGCAACAATGAAACTGACTCAAAGCACAAATCTGCACAGCAACAGTGAATGGGGCAATGCACAAGACAGTGTACAACATCAATATGCAATGCCACAGTATTGAATACCATATGGACACAGCAATGTTCAAGACCAAGGTACAAGTTGAAGAAGTCAAAAATCAAAATGGCCAAAGTCCACAGAATGATGAACAAAGCCACATGATAACCAGTAACCAAGCTTCACAATAAACCAGTGGCCATAGACACAAGACAACAAGTGCACAAATGCACACAATCCAGGCAAAGCAAGATAACCACAACACCAAGCTACAAACTCAGTGCAACAGAGCTACTCCAGACCAGGGCATATTGAAGCAAACTACATGACACAGCAGTATACAAGTACAAGCCACGGTAACAACAAAGCCGAAGTAAACAAGTCACGGTCAACAAAAAAAAAAGGAACGGAGTAGAAGCCATGGTTATCACGAAAATAAATTCAAAACCGCGTCAACCAAGGATCGTGAAAGATACGAATTTGACAAAGTCAGTTCAATCATCAATCGTTCAAGCATAATCATACGGCAGAGAAAAAATAATTGACAAATTCAAATCATCAGAACGAACGAGAATATAGGAATTCGATTCCTATTTAAACACAATCATCATCGGAAATTTAAAATCCATCGAGTTCAAGTACGAAAGATTAGAAGAAGCAAAAAGCACAAATTACATACCGAAGCAATCGAACTCGATCAAGGAGGGGAAGCCGCAAACAATTGAAGCAAATCAGAGAAACAGTGATTGCAATCAACCAACAAAGGCAGCGACTTCAAACCCTAATTTAAGAGCACGGCATCAAAGGGACGAAGCCCTAAATCTGCAAGAGGAGCGGCCATTTGATTCACGAACGAAAAAATAAAAGAGACGGGTCGAGTTACAAAGGGGCCGGCTTGTAAAGAGTGTTTTATTTTATAAGGGCATTAAATTTTTAATTAGGGTTATTCTAATTTCGAATTGTTTTTTTTTAAATTTTTTTTTTAAATTTTAAACCGTTTAAATTTCTAGTCGTGTGAGTAGGGGACAAGCTACGTGGCGTAGCTTGAGAATTCGCAACTCGGTAGTTGAGTTGTGGCAGGGTTTTGAGCGTAGAGTTAGATTAGTCAATAGCGGGTATAGCGAGTTTACGTGTGTAAGCGAGGGACTATCTAATTTCTAGTAGAAACCTTGGGGGCAGCACGTAGGCAGGGTTTTGCCGAAGCTGGGTAAATTCTGCGTTGTTCTGTTTTATTCTGTTATTTATATTCTGCGATATCTGTGCTGCTATTCTGTGATCTGAATTGAAATTAATTAATAAGCTTCCGCGATTAATTTTTATAATTTATACTATCACCCTATTCACCCCCCCTCTAGGGTGAAATTGATCCTACATATATAACTTTGTTTATTCAAAACAAATATTCAAATTTGATTACTCTTTTCAATATCAATTTCATTCAAATCCGCACGATGTACACATAACATCCATACGCTATACCAATCTTATCGCTCGCTCGATCACACAATTTCACTTCCGAACTAGTATCGTCCACCCAACTTCCTAGTGCGGACTCAGATCTGGTTTCTTGATCCGAAACCGTCATTCTCCTTGCATAGCTATAATTATGATAGAGAACATCCAGAACCAATCAACAATCCATATCCAGGTTCGCCGTCGAAAATCGAGTGAAAAATCCCAACTCGGATCGATATAACTATCTCGAAATTCTGTGCTCGAACCTGGATCAAATCACTATGCGAATAGAATAATACACGTACACCCTACGTATTTAACTTCATTGGTCATTAGCCAAATCAATTTCCTTTCCATTCACATTCACTTATCTACATTTGCCTTAATCCCCATTTGGATTATCACTTCAATTCTTATCTCAGTTGGGTATTTTACCAATAACAGTTTGAACTCTGACCAGTTTAGAAAATAGTTTGAAAATTTTAAAATAGATAAGTAACTGAAAAATAATTATTAGTTTGCAAAATAGTTGTAAAATAGTTGAGAAATAGCTAAATAGTTTCAGAAATTTTAGATAATTTCAAGATAGTTGTACAATAGTAATTAATTCGTAACTTAGTTGAAAATTAGTAATTAGTTTATAAACAGTTGTAAAATAGTTAAAGAGTTCCAAAAGTAGTGGCAAAAACCAGTATCAAATAGTTTGGGTTTTAAAAAGAAAGTTGTATAGTAAATAGATAAGAAAATAGATTTAAAACTATTTATATTAAAACAATTTACATTGAAAATGGTCTAGAGTCAAAACTGTTCACTTCCCCAGCAATTCAATTTAAATTTCCACTCCATTTAAATGGACCCAATTCCAATTTAAATAACTCCAACTTCCATTGGACTTGATTTATTCCCAAATCAAGTTGAATTGATTTTCAATTTCCTTCCGACTTCAAATCAAATTCCATTTGATCTTTAAACTTGTACAGCTTTAATTATAATTTCAATTTTACAACTTTTATGGATAATCAATTACATTCACATTTTGCTTTTAACTAAAAATTATACATTTTATTTAGCCAATATATTTTTATTAATCCATTAACATTTTAATCAAGATTCCAGAGTTTAAACAAATTTCCAAAATTTCAATATCACCTTAGAATCCAACTATATCCAAAATTCTTTGGCAAATTCATTTATCCCTTTGAATTTCAAAACCAAACCCAGTTCACAAACAATTCCAATTTAAACCAATTTGGTAGCAATTTCTCTTCTAGAAACTCGAAAATGAACATCGATGATGCTGCAGTCATCACCGACGTTATATTCCAGTGACCAAAAGAGTTCAATGCTTTTATCTCTTTAAAAACATTCCCAAATATTTTTAATTTCAAATCTCCCAGGTTTGAGGTTCAACACCAAAATTATTTTTGAAATAACATAATACTATTATTTCTCCAAAACCTTTGGAAACCACTTTCAAATCCAAAGGAATTTTAAATTTTCCCAAAAATTCCAAATTCCCAATCCATCCAATTCATATTTAAACATTACTCTGGAATTTTCATCTTACTTTATTTTCAAATATTCTCTGGAATTCTAATTCAAATTATAATCTCATTTATTTATGAAGTTTATTTCATCTTATAAATTTCATTTACAATTTATATTTCAAATTCCATTTTGTTATACAAGTTTATTCTTCAACTTTGGTTATAAGTTCCAATTTGGTCGTATTTTATATTACTTCTTATCTTATTCCAATAATTTAACAACCATCCACCTTAATATTCATTGTTTTATAAATCAAACTTTACTTTTATACAAAATCATTTAAAATCTTTATAAGCAAATAACAAGTATGCTCTCATATACATACTCAACTCATCCTAGAGTACTACGGACTCTACTCAATGAGTAATCCCCACCAGAGCTAAGGTTCCCGCTTAACCTTTCAGCTCTGATACCAAATGTAACGTCCCGAAATTTTCAAAGGCGAAAATTCCAGATAGTTATCAAAAAGAAGAAAGAGATAGAAGAAGAAGAAGAAGAACAGAACACCAAACATCTCACATTCGTAGCGGATAAAATATAATAATAAATAATAACAGTTTGCAAAAGAATACTATATCTATCGATTACATTTTAGTACATCAGAGTTTCACATATATTCAGTCACTGAATATTTACAATTATCACAGAATTACAATAATACAATTACAGCGGAAATATTCTACGCGTTCTTGCCATCCAACTCGCCGCCTGAGCTCCCGAACGTACCTACCTGAAAATCTATAATACTCGGTCTGACCCGAGCATTACACCAAAGTAACACCCGGGTCAGGCTGGAAACCAGCGTGAGTAAACCCAACTAACATGGAATACCAAAGCAATCGATTTATATAAACCCGGGGTAATATATCAATTCAACAATTCGAAATTTGCAACAGACAACACTTATTTCACACATCAATTTCTAAGTATCAAACTCAGATAAAGTAATCCAATTTACTTGAATCCTTCATTCTAGCCCTTTGGATTCACAAATCAATTAATTAAAAATTCAAAGTGGTTTCGGGTATTTCCCAATACCCGACCCCGGTCTCTTCGACTCTCGTTTGTCATTCTAACCCAAGTTATTCCCCTGAAATACATAACATTTCATATCAAAGAAATCAACTCATTCAAAGCATCAATGCCATCCAATCATCCATAAGCAAAACATAATCACAAACAAATTTAATTTAATTAACCCTGATTGAATTACTAATCTCAATCTCTTAAATTTCTTCATTCAACATTAATTAATTTTCAAATTAATCAATCAATCATCCCTTCATTATTCAACTGAATTAATCACCTAGGATTAATTATCCTTCAATTATATTCAAGTAATAATCTTTAATTAATTTCACCAACTAATTATTCTTAACCCAAACGGTAATTAACCCTTAACCACCTCACAAATTAATTAACTATATTGATTACATTAATCTTTAATTACTTGTCTAACTAATTCCTCATAAGGTTCTTAGAATTGATTAATTAATCTTAGTTAATCAATTTTTAATTATGTCATTAATTATATAATTTAATGACTTCTCATTTACATTTCAATGTATCCTAATCTAATTAATTTCTTCAATTCAACCACAATATTAATCATTCTCGATTAATCTCAACTTGTAGTTAACAATCCCTTTTTATTTACTTCATTTAATAAATAATTTTCTCCTTAATCAAATTTCTTAATTAGTCTCTTGATTAATCACACCAAGTGATTATATTTTATTAATTAGAATAAGTAATTACTTATTTAATCACCCAATGAGCATTCTAATTTAAGTGAACTTAATTAATTAACCCAAATCATTAATTTATTGAATTAACTAATTATCCATTTAAATTTCCCTACCTATTTAATGAATCACTAATCATTAACTTTAAATTGAACCATCTTCTTATTTTATGATTTAAGTTTACAACAATTTAAAACTCAAATGCTTCGAGTCAAACAATAATTAAGAAAGAATCAACCGAAATCAAAGTCACAGATTATCAGCACACATTCAGTCAACTCAATCAATCAACCAATTATTTAAATTCAACTATTTAAATTTAAATAATACCAGACGAGTGAGATTTACTCACCTTTGATTTGTACAATCCACTTCAATCTCAACTCGGTCTCTTCATGATTTAAGACCATTGATTTTTTTTTGAATTTGTTATTCATTCCAATCCCAAATTTATTCCATTGCAAAGTATTGCTGCCCCGAGTCCAATGTTACTTGTTATGTAATTTTAGACCTCGTATAAACGTTATACAATTTATTAACATTTGAAATAATTTAAAAATATCATTAACATACTAATTTAAATTCAAATTTAATTTAGCAACTATCACTTGCCTAGCTTAAGAAAGCAACCCATGAACTCGCTTCCTTTACACCGACATCTCCTCGACCTGCTTCTTCTTCCACCATATTTTTCCTCTACACGCCTGAAACCTAATTTCACGACCATCACATACACAAACGAAACCCGCCACCGATGATCGATTGAAGTCCACCATCGCATCGCCCTCCTCCTCCTCAATCGAACGCACGCCACCACAACACGGTCGTGGCTCCCAATCAAAATGCGACATCACGATTACCCCCTCGACCTGCCATCTACAGACACCACAACCCAATGTTCGACTCCATAGGCTTCCGCTTACCAGACCCTGACGCCATCACCCACGCGCTCACGCGAAAGTGCTCGCCACGCGATAACCCTTCCTCCACGCGAAATCGGTCGCGGCCTTGCTCGCGAGCTCGAGCAGCTTCGGCCCCTTGATTACGATTTTATTTAGGTTGAATAATTTAAAATTCGAATGAAAGAGGGACGCGATTTTCATTTAACAACCATTTTTTTCTTTTCTTTTTTCTCGTTTTTAATTACTGATAAAAGTTAGAGAGGGAATGAGAACACGGTAAAAGGTTAGGGAAGCTTCTAGCATACGCGAACACTAAATAATTAAATATGAAAATATCTCATTTTCCCCAGAACGCGAAACCCCGAACCCCGAATTTGACATGCCGACAGGCGCTTATAAGGTTTTACCCGCATTCCGAACACAATGGAACGTGTTTCGGAGGCCAATTTGAACGTATGTGCGAGTTACGGAGTTAAACGATCGATATTAAATTAAATCGATCCAAATAAATCTAAGCGTTTCTTCCTGCCAGGGTCAAACGACAACTCTGATTGCTCCGAAAATTAAAATCCGATAATAACTAACTATTACGGATCCAATGGAACTGGTTTCGTCGAATTCCAAGACTGTGCCTCAGAAGGCTATTTTCAAATATCAATGTAAATGATATATTATTAAAACTGAACAAAACATCTTAAAATTAAATTCCAACCATTCTATTACCTTCAGTATCATCATTATAGATTTTATAAGTCTTCAAATTATTTTAAACAGGCTTAGAATCTCAGATTCAACAATTTACCCACTTTCAATTATTAAATTCAATATTTAAACTATACAATTCAATGATTTCATTAGCAAGTAAATATTGGTATCTTGAATTCAAGTTAAAATTAACTTTTAAATATTTTATAATCAATTAATTATTCCAATTTAATTTGTCAAAATTTCTGGGTCGTCACAGGATTTTCCATCTTCATAATGATCCTTTGACGATTGCTTCATAAATTGGATTATTTATCGTCTCAAAAATTCTAGTTGACATAGGCAGTGCGGTTAATGTAATCTTTAAGCACACCTATGATCAGATGAACATTCCTGAAGACAAACTGTAGCCAAGCATGGAGTCCATATTTGGATTCAACAATGAAGGATCAACTCCAGTGGGACAAATAAAGTTGCTCGGACAAATGGGGGTGCCACCAACTTGCAGAACCTTTGAAACTATTTTTTTGATCAGTCAACCCTTATACTACAACCCTTTATTTGACAGGCCAGCTTTGGAAGAGATAGATTCTTTCATCTCCCTGAAATATCTCATGCAAAAATTCTTGACAAAAAGAGGGTGGAGGACTGTCCGTGAGAGCATTTAAGCTCTTGGAAGATGTATTTTGCTACCCTTGATCAGTATAAAAGAATGTATTATGCTTACTTTGGTTGTTCTACTATTTTACAGCCTTTGGTTGATGAATTCTCACATCCAGCATTCAAAGCAAAGATTAACATTAATATGTATAACCAATGTATGTATCAAAGGTACATTCCTTTAGGAGGCAAGGGAAGGAGAGTTTTACTAACTCAGTAGAAGGAAGCCCTATGGTGACAAAATTCGATTGTCATGGGGAATGGAAAGGATAAAACCCATAGAGGATCTTGAGGAAGCTTACATTGATTTAGATGATGTTACTAAAGTGGTCAAGTGGGAAAAGATCTTAAGGGTGACCTAAAGAAGGATTTGATACAGTTTCTCAAAGTTAACAAAGTCGTATTTTCCTGGTCGCATTCTGGTATGTTAGGAATTGATCCAATAGTCATATGTCATGCACTCAACAAAAATCTAGGAGAATCCCCCATAAGGCAGAAAAAGAGACAGTTGGATAAGATATTATCAGATGCTTTAAAAAAAAGGTAAATAGAGTCCTTGAGAATGGATTTGTTCGAGAAATATACTATCCAAAGTGGTTAGCCAACCCAGTTCTGTTAAAGAAATCAAATGGAAAATGGAGAACTTGCATTGACTACATGGACCTAAACAAACATGTCCGAAAGATTGCTTCCTGCTACCGCTAATAGATCAGTTAGTAGATGCAATAAGCATACATAAATTGTTATTACTCATGGATGTCTATTCAAGATACAACCATATACCAATGTTCAAGCCAGATGTGGAGCATACCTGTTTTATAACTGAGTGGGGAATCTATTGCTGCAAGGCAATGCCATTTGGGCTAAAGAATGCAGGGGAAACGTATCAAAGATTGGTTAACCGAATGTTTAAAGAAAAAATTGGCCGAAACATGAAGGTTTACGTGGATGATATGTTGGTAAAATCCGAGGAGGCCAAAAATCATCTTAAAGACCTGGAGGAAATGTTCAAGATATTGCAAAAATATCAAATGAAGCTGAACACAGAAAAGTGTTCTTTTAGAATACATTCTAAAAAGTTTTTAGGCTACCTTGTACGTGCCAAAGGGATCTAAGCGAGCCCTGATCAACTTCAAGCCATTAAGGGCATGGCCTAATCCAAAACCAGCAAGGAGGTGATGAGTTTGAATGGAAGGGTAGCTGCCCTAAGTAGATTCATTTCTATAGCCACCGATAAGTGTATACCCTTCTTTGGTCTTATCAAGAAGAAGAATAACTTTGAATGAGAATAAGATTGTAGGAAAGCCATTCAAGAATTAAAAAGCCATCTAGAAAAACCACCGGTTATTTCTACTCCCGAGAATGGGGAAATCTTATAACGATATGTGGCAGTCTCAGAAGATGCAGTCATCTCAATACTTATTAGAGAAGGGAGTAGGGCATAACTTTCGGTATATCATGTAAGCTGATGATTGAAGAATGGAGAGGTTCGATACTCAGTTATAGAAAAGTTAGCTTATTGCTTGACTCTTACAGCTCGAAAGCTTAGCGCATACTTTCAAGCACATCTGATCAGGGTATTGACCAATTTCTTCCTTAAGCAAATCTTTAGTAAACTAGTAACTTTAGGAAGATTGGTAAAATAAGGGATTGAGCTTAGTCAATAAAACATAGAGTTTCAACCAAGAGCCTCACTCAAGGGGCAGGCATTAACAAACTTTGTTAATTAGTGCACTAGCTTTAGAAAGGAGCAATCAGAAAAGGAGAAAGATCAGAGGCCAATGTGGCAATTATTCGTTGATGGTGCATCAAACGAACAAGGGGCCGGTGCAATATACATAATCTTAACATCAGATGGACACCGTTTTCATTATGCCATGAAATTGGGGTTCCCCGCAACAAATAATATGGTAGAATATGAATCTATGGTAGTAGGATTAACCTTGGCATTAGAACTCAAAATTCCATGAATATAGATCTTTCGTGATTCTCATCTATCATGAAACAAGTGAAATAGATATATCAAACAAAGGATCCCAAACTATCTTTATATGTGAAGGAGACACTAAGAATGCTTGCTTTGTTTGAAGAATTCACAACACACCAAGTCCCAAGAGCAAAAAAATACAAGCGGACTACCTAACAAAACAAGCAAGCTCAAGGGGATCCCTGGAGACATGTATTGTCCCAGTGGGATATCAAGAAATTCCACGAATTGAAAAGGAGACATTCGAACAAGGAATTAAGTTGTAAGTTCTGACAAGGTCTCAAGCTAAATCGCAAGGGGAAGAGAGAAGAGAAAATGGTAGAGAAATATTAGATGAAAGGGTTGACCAATCAAGATCAAGTAATAAATGTAATGGCATCTAGATGTCATCCATTGTTGAATACCTTGTTAAAGGAATACTCCCATCTGATAATGGTGAGGCATGGAAAATCAGAAGATAAGCTCCACTCTCGTAACACCCTGTATTTTTATGACTTTATTCAGAATGTTTAATTAGCTAAATAAATAAAATAACGTAAGATGATTAATGGAGATTTGATTTAACCAAAGTGTAGTTGTGTCGTGTTAAATGTAAATCAAAACGAGATAGCATAAATAAAAGTGTTAGGAAATAAGGGAGGGAAAAATGGGAAATGGGATGATCTTATACCCTATTCCTTTAGGAAACTAAAACACACTTTCATTTCAGAAACCAAAGTATTATAAGGCTTGCCATAATTTTTAATCTCAAGAGAAGGTAAAGCAAGGATTTTCAAGAGAAGAAGTAAATCAACTTATTTAAGATCAAATCACACATCTTTTAATCACAAATCTAAGTTGATTAATTACTACATCTCGCATTTTTTTAAGATTATCGGTTTTAATGATGATCTGAAGTATGTTTGCATGATAACGCCATTTTTTGGATGATTAAATGCTTATATATAGTTATGAATGATTTTTGAATGTTCGTATCGATTCTTACAATATATTTGATACGAAAATCCTATTAAGTGACATCAAAATGCACAAAATTTTTAAATGTAGATCAGAAAAGATATTTCAGAGATGTGTTTTAATTTTTATTGTTTTTTGAATTATTGTTGATTTTATATCAATTTTCTAGTGAAAAAATGATTTATTAGGTTTTAAATCATTTACGGTTAAATGAACAATTATTTGGCTCTGAAATTTTTATATGTTAGAAAAATATTAAAATAGATTTTCTGGAATTTTTACATATATTTCCTAAATGTTATGATGAATGTATAAAATTATTAAAGGTTTGAGACTTAAATGTTTTATATATTTAATTAAGTGGAATGGCATTTTGTAAAATAAAATCATTATTTACTTCTAAAAATATGGGCACACTTTTTGAAAAGGTATTTAGCAACCAATAAGAATTTGACAATAATGGCAGGTTAATGGAAATGTTTTCTCTTTTATGTTCAAAACAAAAGTATCATCCTTTTAGCATGTTCCGCCACTTTCGGCACAAGTTCTGCCTCAGACCTTTCGCCAGCAATGGTTTCGAAATCAATGCACAGGGTATCAAGCTACTTGGTATATAGTGGACTGGA
The DNA here is from genome assembly GCA_030765085.1 of Allium cepa. Taxonomy (NCBI): domain Eukaryota; kingdom Viridiplantae; phylum Streptophyta; class Magnoliopsida; order Asparagales; family Amaryllidaceae; genus Allium; species Allium cepa. The sequence continues at coordinate 686,218,098 of CM060938.1, forward strand.
CAAAAGCGAAAGGGTACTTGGTCGAAACATTAGGTTCCGAAGGGGTTGGAGTATGCTTTGTTTTAAAAATCAAAGTAGCGCCTACTATGTTTTCGAAAGGTTTGGTTTCGACTTAGTTGGCTTTCGACTAGGTCAAATATTTTTAAAGGAATGGTTTTGACTTGGTTGTGTCTCTTTTTTTTAAGTAAAGCTTTTGAATGGGTCGAAACCCTTAGCTGCCGCCTTTCTAACTTTCGAAGTCAATGGTTTCGAAAGTTATACTTAACTTTTAAAACTAACCACTTCTCCAATGCTTTCGAAGGAATGGTTTCGACAACATCACTTTTTTACTGAGGAATAGGTTTCGAAAAGAAGGTTTTAACTTAGATGTTTTAAATGGCCCTTTTTGTTCTGATTCAGTTATAACCCAAAGGTTTTGAAAGGGTTGACTCAAATAGTTTTGAAAAGTTTTTTCCACAAGTTTTAAATTGAACCTAAGTGCTTTTGAAAGCTTTGAGTTTCTAATGGATTGATGCTTTTGAAAGGTATTTGAAATGTGTTATCGAGGTTTTAACTCAGCAGGACCTACAAAGAAAGCAGGATAATCTCGTGACATCAGGATGGCTTAGAACTCAACTAGAAAGGCTAAGGCAAGGAGTGAACGAAAGCCAAGCAATGTTACTAAGGCAACGATTGGGTTCGACTAAACCAATGGACCGACATTCTTTTAGGCCAATCAACAGCTGAGCACAAACAACTAGTGAATTACCATCAAAATGGGACAACTATGATAAAAGACTATCAAAGCATCTCCAATTCCAAACTCCAAAAAATCCTATGTTCTTGGATCATTGGCTACCCATGCCTCTCCTCAAACCTTGAAATAAGTTAGCAGACGAACACTACGAAAAAGGCCAAGGCATTGGCTTGCAAACGAGCCAAGTCGATAGGTCGCTAGTGAACCATAGACCATGGGCCGCCAGCGGACCATAACCCATAGGCCGCCAACGACCCATGGCCCTATCTCATTTTGCGAGCCAAGCTCTCTACTGGTAGTTTCCTGCCTACCTGCGAGCAGTTGATAAACACTTCCAGTCCAGAAGCTCTCTGATCTCTTTAAATACCATCTTACGTGCAATATAAAGGAGCTTCTCTGGACTAGTTGCTAAAGTTCTACTGGAAACATTCTTCACTCTGTATCTTTCTCACAATAGTCTCCAAAGGAATTCACTATGATTCTTGAGTGGATTCCAACTTTGGAGATTCAATCTAGCTACAAAATAATCAAAGCCTTGTAATCAAACATCTATTGTAACCGCATTCAGTCTATAATAAAACTACAAAGTGGACGTAGGCTTCAATAACGACTGAACCACTGTAAAAAAATTCATCTTTATTTTACTATTCTTTTTCTTTATCTTTTATCTGTGATATTGCTCTGTCAGAACAAGGCTGGTGCTTTCAAAATCAAACCAGGGAGTTGGTCCATTTTATGGTCAACATTTATTTACTTTCACTGAGAAATCCAACTCAAAATATAGATTTAGCTATCTACTTTGGATACCATTGGTCCAGAAATTAGATCCTTAATCTTTGCTTGAAGAATCCTTTGTTTTGAGTCGATGGCCCTTGGAAGAAGAAGAACTGGCTATCTACTTTGGATCTAATAGGTTCAGAAGTTAGACCCTGAATCGCCACTTTGTAGGATCGGAGGAAAAGCAAGCAAACACATGATAAGGTGATGAAGAACATCAATATGAGATAGTAGACGCGATCGTAAATGCAAATCTCAGAAATCACTTAAGCATATGGGTTGCCAACGATCCATGCACTATGGGTCGCTAGCGATTCATACCTTTTCACTAGACCGCCATAAACTCCAGAAGACAAAGTACAGAAATCACTTAAGTACATGGATCGCTAGTGATCTATGTACTATGGATCACCAGCGACCCATACTATGGATCTCCAGAAGTTATGGGCCGCTCGAACCTATGGGTCACCAGAAGCTATTGAACTCTAGAACCTATGGGTCGCCAGAAGCTATGGGTCGCTAGAAGCTATGGGTTGCTAGAAGCTATAAGTCATTAGCGATCCATAGCCTATGGAATGCTAGCAAGCCATGAAGTTAGCTCAGTTTGTGATGATTTTTAACATGTACAACGAGACCACCGTCTAGGTCGTTTGAAGGAGATATAGTCGAAAGGAAGCAATCAGTGGAGCTCTAAGAAGATTGATGATGGAAGGAAATGTTAATACTCCACCTACTCCAAAAGGACCGGCTATAAACTTGAACTTAGGAATGAAAACCCTACGGAAGGATATAAGGATGGCTCTCTTCGACTTTGAAGATGACAAAAAATTTGAAGAAGACAAATTGGATGAAAATGCCAACGTGAAAAATGCTAGAAGAAGCTCTAAAACCCTTGTTATAGCACGATGCCAAGCAATGGACGAGGAACTTCTACTCAAACGGTATTCTTAAACGAAAGACGACCAAGAAGATACGACATAAACCGAGATCAGTTACAATGCCAAGCTCCAGTCGTTGAACCACGAATGGTCGTTGTCGAAAATCATCAATAATCATCAATATAGTCATTGGAAAACCCACTTTAGTTCTGACTCAAATTCAAACTCGAGTAATCACCCATTTGACTCGAAGCAAACCCAGGATCTCAAAATTCGACTCATATGCTCCTTTGAACGATTCTATTGATATCCTCTACTTGGATGCTCATGACTCAGAGCAATACAGAAAACCAGCCTCGAGAGAGTCCATCGGAGTCCAGAGAAAAATCCGAGGAATGTTGTATATTCCAAGATGCAGATGGTCCTAACACTGGCGATTACAAACATTTCTGAGATGTGATCGTAAAGCTGATTCGGAAATGAAAGCTTCAACAGCATGTGCAATACCTATAGAATGGCGAGCAGGGAACATCCGAAGCTTACCAAATTAGAACACCGATTATCAATTGGACCATTGAGGGTCGCCACCCGCTGAAAGGAGCTAGGGGTAAAGTGGAATACCAAGAACACGATGCTGCTTCACTTATCAATGAGATTTATTCTGATCTTCTTTGAATAATTTTATTTTTATTTAAATTTTGATTATGTTGTGAACTATGACCAAGTTGAACTAAACTACTTCCACAACGATGAAGGTGACCAAGTACTTAGAGTTGGTCATTAGCCAATCTCCATAGACCGTGATTGAACCAGTGGAGTTTCATCAAGACGAACGTGATTCGATCATTCACTAGCTACCATATACCCTTGATCTGGGACGTTGAGGCATGAATAAAGAACTCGACAAGTTCAGAATCTAATAGAAAGTAGAAATGATTGACTGTCCACTCAGCAACCTTCATATTAGACTCAAAGTAGTCACGACTGGCTGCCTGTTGTTCATCCTTAGATTTTAACAAATGGATATGATTCTAGCCTAAAACAAATGCAACTTAATTGCCTGCTTAATAACTCATTATCTCCACTTTCTAGAAAGAATATGAAGAAAATTGTGCAAAACTTGATCATCTGACCCCAACATGGATGTGATCAAATCATTCATCACTTGCTTTTTTCTCTACTTAATGGGAAAAGCCACAACTATCAAACAGACATGAATCAACCGTTTGATTGCCATGCTTCATCCTGAATGTTGGGGCCAAAATCCCATTCCATGAACGAACGTGGTTCGACCGTTCATTCGACAACTCTTGCCTCGACACGGTAAAATATGTACAAATCGGTTCTAAAGACTAGATGTAATGCAATTAGAAGAAGAAAAACTCGGCATTGTGCCAAAGAACATACCATATGGTGAAGAAGCTACAGGACCTCGAGGACCTTTGACCGAAGCAGGGCTACTAAGACCCAGCAGAAAAGTGCCCCAACAGACTAACGAAATCATACGAAAGGAAGACTATCAAATAACACTCTAGCTAGCTAGCAACAAAGGAGTGGGGAAAACAACCTAAAGCGATGCCTTCTCATCCATCCTCCTCTACTCTCCTTTTCCAAATGGGCCATAGCGGGACACTAGGGGTATTGAAGAAAGCATGGCGAAAGAAATGTTTCTATGCCCTCAACGAGTCATGTCCATCCCTTTTTGAGAATCGGCGTTGCTGGGGGCGTTGGGAAGTCTTATCCAAAGGATCGTTGAACGAGTAGGTTTAACACCTTCGCGAACGTGAAGGTATGTCATGAACTAGAGCATCATGAAGGTAAACTAGAAGATCAGCGCTCGCCTAATCCAAAAATACCTTCGCGAACGTGAAGGTCTTTCACGAACTAGAGCGTTTGGAAGGTAAACAGGTTGATCGGCAGTCATCTAATCCAAAAAATCCTTCGCATCTGCGAAGGTCTTTAATGAACTAGAGCATCGTGAAGGTAAACCGGTAAACCAGCAACCATTTGATCCAAGAAAACCCTTCATGAATGTGAAGGTCTTTCACGAACCAGAGCGTCGTGAAGGTAAATCGATAGATCAGCGGTCATCTAATGCAAAATAACCTTCGTGAATGTGAAGGTCTTTCATAAACTAAAGCGTCGTGAAGGTAAACCAGTGCATCAACGGTCATCTGATCTAAAATACCTTCGTGAATGTGATGGTCTTTCAGAACTAGAGCATCATGAAGGTAAACTAGTATATCAGCAGTCATCTGATCCAAAAAAAAACAATTCGCGAAGGTGAAGGTTTTTCACGAATTAGAGCATCGTGAAGGTAAACCAATAGATCAGCGGTCATCTGATCTAAAAAACCCTTCATGAACGTGAAGGTCTTTCACAAACTAAGCATCGTGAAGGTAAAACGGCAGATCGGCGGTCATCTGATCCAAAAAACCCTTCACGAACGTGAAGGTCTTTCACGAACTAGAGCATCGTGAAGGTAAACCATTAGATCATTAGTCATTTGAACCAAAAAAACCTTTGCAAACATGAAGGTCTTTCACAAACTAGAGAGTTGTGCAGGTAAACCGGCAGATCAGCTATCATCTGATTCAAAAAACCCTTCGCGAATGTGAATGTCTTTTACGAACTAGAGCGTCGTGAAGGTAAAACGGTAGATCAGCGGTGATTTGGTCCAAAAAATCTTTCGTAAGGTGAAGGTCTTTTACGAACTAGAGCGTCATCAAGTTAAACAGGTAGACCGGCGATCATCTGATCTAAAAAAAACCTTCATGAACGTGAAGATCTTTCACGAACTAGAGCATCGTGAAAGTAAAATGGTAGACCAGCGGTCATCGGATCTAAAAAAGCCCTTCGCGAATATGAAGATCTTTCATGAACTAGAGCGTCGTGAAGGTAAATCGGTAGATCAGCGGTCATCTAATCGGAAAAACCCTTTGCGAACGTGAAGGTCTTTCACAAACTAGAGCGTCGTGAAGGTAAACTGGTAGATCAGCGGTCATTAGATCCAAAAACCCTTCGTGAACATGATAGTCTGTCACGAACTAGAGTGTCTTGAAGGTAAATCGGTATTTCAACGGTCATCTGATCTAAAAAAACCCTTCATGAACATCAAGATCTTCCACGAACTAGAGTCTTGAAGGTAAACTGGTAGATCAACGATCATCTAATCCAAAGAAACCCTTCGCGAACGTGAAGGTCTTTCATGAACTAAGTGTCACGAAGGTAAAATGGTAGATCGGCAGTTGTCTGATCCAAAAAACCCTTTATGAACGTGAAGGTCTTTCACGAACTAGAGCGTCACGAAGGTAAGCCGTTAGATCAGCGGTCATTTGATCCCAAAAAACCCTTCGCGAACGTGAAGGTCTTTCATGAACTAGAGATCATAAAGGTAAATCGGTAGATCAGCGAACATCTGATCCAAAAAAAGCCTTTCCGAATATGAAGGTCTTGCACGAACTAAAGCGTCGTGAGGCGAATCGGTAGATCAACGAAATTCATGTATGACTGATATCCATGAAGGTAAATTGGAAGATCAGTAATCATCTAATCCAAAGCCCATTGGATTCAACGAAGCCATGCTCCAAGGCCATAAATTGAAAATCATATCGGCCACTCAACATAATTAAATGATCGATGAAACAAACAGTGCTGAACCCAGAGCTTCAAAGTCGCACAAAAGAACTAAGCCAAAATTGAACCGAACTTGTGGTTAATCAGAGGCTGACTCGAATCAAGCCAAGACTAATAACTCGGAAGAACCACTCCTGCTGGACTGCGGGCAATCAAAATAGCTGTGGAGAGAACATGAATACAGTTCAAGCGTGCCAACAGCCCTGTGGCATGGGGGGCACCACACACACTTGAATAGCCATAAGAAAGGCCTAGACTAATCAAAACACAGTTATGTTATGCCCGATCAAAAATTCTGGCATTTTGACAGCCGCAGACTTAATGACCTAGCTAGTGCAATAAATGAAATACTAGCATAATACTTGCCCACTTCTTTCCAACTACTATTTTATCGTTCTAATTCCTCTTCCTCTTAGACCGTATGCCAGTCAAATATCAATTCTCTAGTCACAGTTTGGACTGAAAACTTAGAGTCTTGCCCTAGACTCCTAAAAGCTCTTTCATCATAACCAAGTCACGACGACCCAATCTAAAAACTAATTATCTCCTAGAACCGACGAAACCTGGTTCCAGCAAAGTCAAACCACCAGATTGATGGAAAAACTCGATCTGAACCTTCTATAAACTGGTATCACTCCTCCAGCACTAGGAAGGCCCAAACCACTATGCGCATCACGTAAGCCATGCCTCCCTCCTTGAACCAATAAAGCCGTGTTCATAATAAATACCCGCAGGGTCGACGGAAGCAAATCGACTCAAACCGTTGGATCGGCGGAACATGATCCTTGCCTTTCGAAAACCAATTTTGTCCCAGAAACATTGGGAAGGCCCAGAACGTAAACTCTTCACGTTGGCCGAAGATAGGCAATGCCAAGAGCACCAAAAGCTGCACATCTCGTAAGCCGTGCATCAAAAACTAACTCCTTGTGTTGTCCGGAGATAGGCAATGCCGAGGAGCTCAAAAAACTATCTTCTCGCAATTTTCGAAGATACGCGATGTCGAGGAACTCAAAACTTACACTCCGTATGTTGCCTGGAGATGGGCAACGCCAAGGAGCACCAAAACCCACACATCTCGTAAGCTGTGCATCAAAAACTAACTCCTTGTGTTGCCCAGAGATAGGCAACGCCGAGGAGCACTAAAAAACTAACTCCTCACATTGAGATAGGAAAAGCCATGGAGAACTAAAAGGCTAACTCCTCGCACTGCCTAGAGATTGGGCAACGCCAAGAAACACCAAGGACTAACTCCTCGCGTTTCCCAGAGATAGGCAATGCCGAGAAGCATCAAAACCATGCATTCCAAAAGCCACGCCAAAATATACGCTTCTCGTGTAAACTGAAGATAGGCAACACCGAGGAGCATGGAAAGCCATGCATTTCGTAAGCGGTGCACTTACAGAGCTTAAACCCCTCATGTTGCCCGAAGATAGGCAACACGAAGGAACTTCATAAGCCACACACTCTCAAAAGTCGAGCACTTCTATTAACAGGGATCAACTCCCACTATCCAAAAGAACCGACATTGCATTGATAGTACCGCAAAACTTACAAACCAAGAAGTCGACAAAGAGTTTTGATTTTTGGCCAATGTTAAATGTCAAAATTCAAGACATCCAAGTCACGGGTTCGCAGAGATAGGAGCTGCAACGTTCCTTTGACTAGGGGTATTCAGAGAGCTGCCTAGAACATTAAGTCTCACATCAACTGTTCAGAATAATCAGCCCTATGGACTGAGGGGCACAGAACACATTAATAATTGGTTAGGATAAAAGATCGCTCCAACTTGCACTTAAAGGAGGAACTTACTGTCAACCACAGATAGATGATGATGGAATGATATTCGAAAATCAAATCATCAATGCATCAGTTTCCAAAGAACAGAAGCAGGTGCTCGACTGAGGTCTCAAATCCTTACTAGTAGAAAACCAGCTGTTGTCTACAGATGGACCACGGAACGGAGAGAACGCTTGAAATCAAGCAGCTAAACCATTGATTCCCAATGATTGGAACCAATGGATAAGATTGATATCCGTAATAATGCTATCAGCCTAGCATAATGCATATGGCCTGAAACAAGCAAGGTTAAGTGCTATGCATTCAACACAAATGCTACCGAACTCAACCATTCCATGATCAGTGTAGGAACGAACGCGGTCATACCGGGGGAAATGTGGTAACTTGCTCCTCAATTCCAAATTTTCAATAAGAATTTTGGCACCTGGAAATGAAGGATTCCCCAGGTAGTCATCAGAACATAACGAAAATCGATTGGAGGAAATTTGATTTTTCATGAATAAGAATAACTATGGAATTGGTTAAGCAACAGCCTTGCATCTCTAAGGGTAACACTTGATGGCTATAAAAAAGCTCGGCAACGAAAACGCCTAGGACTCTTGTCGTTATAGAATATGGTGCATCCCGAAGTTAAGCAACATTGAGAAAACAAGAACATTGGGTTAAAGGGAATTTACTCAACTCTAAAGGATCAGATGAATAATTCAACCATCACCAAACAGACTCTAAGTCCCCGGAGCGCGGACTAGAGTATAAACTATTCACAAAAATCTCTAAGTCCACGGAGCATAGACTGGAGTATAAATAATTTATAAAAATTTCTAAGTCCTCGGAGCGCGGACTAAAGTACTCTAAGTCCATGGAGCGTGGACTAGAAAAGAGATTCACAAAAATCTCCCAGTCCACGACTACGAACTGGAGTAAATAAATTTAGGCGAAAGTGCGACCACCCATGAATCTAAGTCCCCGGATTGTGAACCGAAGTATGAACACAAATCGAATGTGACCCGACCATTCACAAAATGACACTAAGTTCCTAAAATCTAGAATAGAATGCAAACACCATTAACCAATGAGTGGGTTCAAACGCCCCCTATTATAGTAATTCCCTAAAATCGACAAGAGAAGTGCAAACCGTTAAAGACCATCACCAATGTGACTTTAACACTCCCCAAAGATAGGAAGCACTAAGAAAATACTTCTCTAGTCCAACCATCGAAGTTCTAGTTTTTGAAGACTGAAACTAGTACCCAAATGGATTAAGAGAAACACTAAATCGACAAGAAAAATCAATCCCAACCTCCTAAGTGTCGGTATTACCTCGCCAACCACAAGGCCTTCTTTATCTTTTAAGTACTGGTGTTGCCCTGGCAATGCTGGGAAAATTTTCTATTTCCTAAGTACCAGTGTTTCCCTGGAAATGCTAGGAAACTTTCTATTTCATAAGTACCGGTGTTGCCCTTGCAACTCTAGGAAACATTCTACTCACTAAGTACAGGTATTGCGCCGAAAATGCCTACAGTGCTGATGAAAAACACTCATCGAAGTGAACCATCGATGCACTAGCTTCCAAAGAAAGAAGTTGGTCCTCAATTGAGTTTCTAACTTGTCTTTAGAAAACTACTAGTCCCCAATGACAGGCAACAACCAAAAGACATATCCTTTCATAGGTCAGCCGGTAGGTCGACCTTTCATCATAGGAATTACTTATGTACTTGTTTCTAGGGATGAAAGCTGGTGCACAACCAAATTTCCTATATACAAATTAGAAAGAATTTAGACACAACCGAAAGATAAAGGCGTTAAAGAAATGTCGCTAGGAACTAGCTAGGTTTTCAATTTCAAAGACAGGAGTTGACAAATGAACAAAACTTCCATGACAATGTCAGCAACCAAAAAGTGCAAGCATGGCTGAGAAAAAGCGGGAGAAATTATGGAAGGTCGAATATAAAATCCTCGAACGTCCTCAATTCCAGAATGTGATAGAGAGCTAGACTAAAGGCAATTGGGCAATTCGCCCTACATATTTCCACCTCTTACAATCCCCCAAATATAGGCATTCGACATAGCTAGTCGCTCAAGAAGGGATAGAGGCACGTATACTTGATCGAAAGAAATATTTCAAAAGTACAAACATGCATAGCTGCGAGGTTGGTTAGATAATGGTTCTATATTAAAAAACAGAGCATTCTGGCTATAAAATCTCCAACAAAGGAAATGAAGGATTTAACATTCAAAAATCAACTGTCGCTCATAGTCTGGCGAAGATGAAAAGGATCGATGGCCTACTTACGGTCTAATTAGATCATTTGGTTCCAACTTGCAGGATAACGCCATTACCCAAATTTTGGTCATGTTATTTGAAGATTCACAACATCAAGGGAAAATCCATAGAGTTAAGTTATCCATGTATGAGTTTCTAAAGATAGAAACCAACACGTGATTAGGATCTCAACATCAGACTCAATAGAATTAGCTTTAGTAAAAGATGCCAGAAATGCATCTTTTAAATACATACCGATATTACTACAAAACTCAAATCTTGGTATCGAGGAACAAATTCCCTATTTCCCGAAGATAGCAGCTACCGTGTTAATCAAACTGTGGCAGTCGAACTTATTGCTTAGGCGACCTAGTCTCCCAAAATATGTTGTTCCAGTAGTCAAAGTAATCAGCCCTACGGGCTAAGGCATTTACACCAACACTTTGTTAAAACGAACTCAATTTAGCATAAATAGGGATTAGCTACAAAACTAGGTAAACCAAACTACTTCATAGGTTAATAAAAATTATTTCTCGAAGCCGAGGAATTAAGCCAATAGTCCTCTGAGATAGATGCTAGCGTGCAGATTGAACTCGAAAAACCACAAAGGAAAGATATTCGCGATCGGATAACTCATGCACTAGTTTCCAAAGACTGAAATTGTGCCCGATCGAACTTCAACTACAACACTACAAGAGCAACTGTGCCTAGTAATTTAATTATACTCGATCATTCCATGATAAGGATAATAAGCGAAACCTAAGTTGTGAAGGACCCATCTTTTGGAGGAGTGGAAGACCCTCCGCCGGACTAAAGATTGGATGAACAAAAGGTAATTTTCAACAACAAAACTTGGCATTCAACCCTGTCAGGTATGTTTTACTTTAATAAATATCCTCGTATAACTAACGCCCAGAATCGAAGTGAAGTAACCGTATGTTGACCAATTAGGTCCTAAGCGTTGACCGGGGCAGATGTAGTGTATTATCTACATGAGAAGAGTCTAGTATCCTGAATACTACGAGCCAACAATCTTATGTAGATAGCTTTCTTACATTAAAAAAGAATCAATATCATCCTTCGAAATTATCTCTTCCACACTTGCCAATTATCGGTCAACAATCGATAATGGAGCCGTTACCCAAAGCGACGCAGGAAGCACCACTTCTCTTGATCACTGGAATGTAGAAATAGGAAGTGCGATACGATTGAATCACCTGCTATATCCAATTTTGGAACAAATTTGTCGCATTGGAACTCAAAAACATCGATAGGAACTTAACTGAATTCGCGGGAAGAAAAAGCTGAAGACAAAGAGCAAAATTTCGCTCTAGAATGTCTTACAATCATTCGAGGTAAACCTAGCTTCGCCGCTGGTCAAATTAAACCTATATGGGGCAACTCCGAACCTATATCATTATGCACCCATTTTCTGGTCTAAACCCTTGCATAAACTATGAAGCAAGATTGCATCGTCAATAATATGAATTGAAATTCGAATCGAAACAAAAAAACGAACAACCATCAGAAGCTAGCCAGTTGAAAATAACATCCTAAGGTGGAATTTTGATGATTCACATTGAAAATTTAGCTGATGGCTAAATTTTCATGGTAGCCTCGACAATAACCTATTACATTAAAGTACACCAAGAAGTTATGGAGAAAAATTTGATTGGTTACGACAAGCAATAATGGTCGAGACCAAAACTAGGCGATCAACAGTGTAACTTACTACATATATATGAGACTCTAATGCAATTATTTAGGACCCAGTAAACAGATACTATAATCAATAACATCTAGAGCACGCCTTGTTCCAAAAAAGACATACTCTGGGGGCAAATATTATCCGAGTTTTTAACCCACCAGGACCTACTAAGAAAGTAGGACAATCTCGTGTCATCAGGATGGCATAGAACTCAACCAGAAAGGCTAAGGCAAGGAGTGAATGAGAGCCAATCAATGTTACTAAGGCAAGGTTGGGTTCGACTAAGCCAAGGACCAACATTCTTTTAGCCCAATAAGCAGCTAAGCATAAGAAGCTAGTGAATTGCCATCGAAACAGGATAACTATGATAAAAGACAATCAAAGCATCTCCAAATCGAAACACCAGAAAATCCTAAGTGCTTGGATCATTGGCTACCCATGGCTCTTCTCAAGCCTTCAAACAAGTTAGCTGAAGAACACTACGAAAAGAGGCCAAGGCATTGGCTCACAAATGAGCCAAGTCTATGGGTCGCTAGTGACCCGTAGACCATGGGTCGCCAGTGTTCCATAGATCATGGGTCACTAACAACCAATGGCTCTATCTCATTTTGCGAGCCAAACTCTCCCTAGGTCATTTCTACCTACCTACGAGCAGTTGATAAACAGGCCCGGCCCAAAAACTCTCTGATCTCTATAAATACCATCTTAACTACAACATAAAGGAGGGCTTCTCCAGATTGGTTGCTAAAGCTCTTTTGGAAACATTCTTCACTCTTTATCTTCCTCACAATAGTCTTGAAAGGAATTCACTATGATTCTCGAGTGGATTCCAACTCTGGAGATTCAATCTAGCTAGAAAAGAATCTAAGCCTTATAATCGAACATCTATTTCAACAGCAATCAGTATATAATAAAACTATAATGTGGACGTAGGTTTCATCAACAGCCGAACCACTATAAAAATTCTCTGTCATCTTTCTTTTACCATTCTTTTTCTATCTCTGTTATCTATGATATTGCTCTGTTAGAACAGGGCTGGTGTTTTCAAACTCAATCCAGGGTGTTGATCTATTTTTTGGGTCAACAAATTGGTTTTGAAGGGATGATTTCCGAGAGGATTTCAAAGGAGTCGAAAGGTAGTACTTTCTGATGGTTTCGAAAGGGTTTATATAGAAGGTTTTCCAAGGTTTTCTAAAGGAAAATGTTTGAAGTATTTTAAGATATGATGTCCATGGTTTTAGGGATTCGAAAAGGAAGGTTTTCAATGATTTCAAAAGGGTTTTAAGCATTGTTTCAAAAGGTAAGTTTTGGCCTTTCGGCCTAGATAACTAAAGTGTTGTACTCGATTTTGAAAGAGTTGCTTTCAAGGTTTAGAAAGAGGTACCTTTAATGAAACTGAAAGGGGTACTTTCAAGTGTTTAAATGTTCACATCAACTAAGGTTTGTGTGAAGAATATGTACATAACATGGCAAGGTGATTTTGAGTAAAGCATGATATTATATATTTTTCGTATGTGAGTTTGATTTAAAGATTTAAATCATTTTGAAAGGGTTTTCAAGGGAGATTATGAGAAGGAATCCCAAAGTGAAAATGACTCAGACATTAGAATACTAGATGGGACTAGCATAGGGTCGTGCCTAGTACATCTGCTATTGGATCCAGCTAATTGCTGTCCAAAATTCCAGTGTGTAGAAATAGGTAAGACTAAAATTATGGTTACGCAAATAAGGGAATATATATTTGTATACATATAGGTTATTAGTGAGCCCACAAAACCATTAGGATCAGGTGACCTGGAGATGATTAAGTTAGGGAAAGACCGTCCAAAAAAGAAGTATTTGACAAATAGTTAAGGACAGACCGTCCATTAGTGGAATGTCTATTAGAAGTTAGATAAATTTTGTTTATATTGTCTGGTAGGCCCGAATCAAACAAAGGTTAATAGTTAGCCGAAAAACTAAAGTGTTTGAACAAATAGGTCTTTTATTACCTGATATATGTTTACATAATGATGCTTTGCAGTATTTAAAAAGTTTTGGTTGTAGGAAATGGTTTGAAAAATATATGTTTTAAAAGGATGTTAATGAGGTAAAACCTGTTCCATGAAGTAGTGTGGTCTCACTTAATATTTAAAACCGGGATGTACATTATTATTCACACCAGGCTTTATGCCTGACTCGAAGTTTATGTTTTCCACTTAAACTCTCGCGTGCTCAAAGTTGATATAAGTAAGGTGAGGGATTAAGGCTTTCCATGTTTTTAGTAGGATGATGAATAAAGCTGCTAGAGGCGAGCAGGAGACTAACAGATAGCTATAAAGGAGTTGCAGTTCTTTGTTTTGTTGTTATTTCCACTCTGTATGTGTTAACTCAGTTTTGACTATATGACTATGGTTATCCAAGGGAACATCTTCATATATAGCTCTTGGCATATTTTGTAAAAAGTATATTTTATCAATGTCTGGCGTATTTTGTAAAAATTATATTTTATCAAAGTCTAGGAAATGTATTTGGGATCATGTATTATGAATATGGAACATCTGCTTTTAAATCTAATGGAAAAATGTTGTTTTAAAATCTGTGATTTGTTTCATATTCAAATTCTTTTGATATTATATATACCATTAACATAGCAGTATTTAGCACCGGAAGCTAATATTATAGATGACTACAACATCTATAGTGCTTAGTTTTAGGCCTCTATGTAGGATATGTTACAACTTGGCGTCAGAGCATGATCTATGAAATACTTTAACTAAAAATGATTTTTGAAAACATAATCCTTAGGAATTAAAGTTAAGATCGGTGTATGGGGTAATACTATAGTAACGTACTTGTATTTGTTATATATAAGTATACACTGTGTCTTTGGACTCCTATCTTTGTTAGGCTATTCATTTGTATCGCATGAGGCCTGGATACAGGTTTGGACGGAAGAAGAGGAAGAGTTAATATGGGAAGAGATAACACCACCGCAAGTGGAAATTCCAAACTAAATGCTAGAAGAGCTCAAGTTCAGCCTCAAGCTGAAAATGTTGGTGCTGGGGTTCCCCAAGTGGATATGGGAGCCATGTATCAGATTTTCGTAAACAGGATGCAAGCTAGAATCGCAGCTGGAGTTGTCGGAAGGATTGCTACTAGAAGAGGAGTTCAGGAAGCTCCGATAGGAAAGCACTGTGCTAACTTGAGCAGAGAGTATACTAGGCTTGGAGGGAAGCAGTTCATATACACCGAGGATGCTATTGAGGTGGAAAACTTGATTCTACACCGTGAGAGAATTTTTGATGACTTAGGACTCAATAAAGAGAAGAAAAGGAGACTGGCTTCAAGATAGCTTGAGGAAGCTGCTCTGTTTTGGTAGAATGCTGGTGTAGATGAGGAGACTATGACATAGGAAGAGTTTAAGAGGAGGTTTCAAGAAAGATTAATGTTGATTATGGCATAGTTTGTGTTGGTTAGAAAGTTTGCTAAACTGGAACAAAAGGAGATGTTTGTTCTAGAATATGTTGGAAGATTTGAAGAGTTGGCTCGATATGGGTATGCTACCGTTAACACAGTGATGATAAGAAACGAGAAGTTTATTAGAGGACTGAAAATGGAGTTGGCGAGAGCTACCTTACCACACATAAGGAATCCATGTGATGTGGTAGTGGAAATGGCATGGAGGCAAGAGGATCAATGAAGAAGGAAAAAAATCTGATGTGGTCTGCTATTCATGCGACAAGAAAGGATATCATGATCACAAGTGACGTACTAGAAAGGGAATGGGAAAGGAGGTGATTGGAAAGAAGAATGTGACGACCCATCTCCTCGACCCTTAGAAATCGAAACTAATACATCCACGGTATCCACGTGCCAGGGAGGCAGATTATCAAGGGTGTAAAAGAAAATAAAGATAGAAGATAACATAGTAATAGAATCTCACATCGCATTTATCATTTTAATTATACATAAATGATCAGAGTCAAATACAATTCCAGTGGGATAGTTATAACTGTGTATCTGTACATAAGCTGGAAAATACATAGTACATATCACAACGAAAAATGGGTAGATATCTATAGAAGGTACTTCGGCTTTATAGGTCCAAAATGTATTCTGACTATGCCCAAAAAATAGGTCACCCAGAATTTAAAGGAAAATTAAAATCTCCGGGTCAGCCATGGGACTGGTGTGAGAACTTAAAGTATAATGTTTTGCAAAAAAAGGTATTTCATAAAACCACGCTGCACATAAAAACGGGACGGGCTTTTACCTTATTATAACCAAAACTCTTTGTTACGCAAAATATAAGGATACTATTTTTATTGATGTTATCAGGCACCTTGGCCCGGCTATAGAACGATAGTAAAAGATATTACTATTAGCACTAGACAAGATTCTGACCAAGAAGAGGCTGAAGATATCCGGGTTTGATGCAGTTGACATGTTTTGGCATTTAGGTACGGTACGGCAAGAATGGACATGCCAGCTCGAGATCGTCCTATATGGGCCAAGTCACCTCGGCCTTGAGACCTGCGCAGGGAGTCCAGCCTATCTTCATCTATAAATAGAAGGGTAGGGGCACATTGAAAGGGACCTTTTTTCGAGAACACTGGGAGAGGACTCACTCCATTTTACTTAGCATTTGTATTCAAGTCTTTATAGTACGGATTGTATCTGTATTCAGTCACTTATGAAAGCAATAAAGATCGAAACTTAAAGTGGACGTAGGCAATTATGCTGAACCACTATAAATCAGGTGTTCTTGTTTTCTGCATTTAATTTAGTATACAGTTCTTTGTTTTAATTTACTTTCTTCATTAATCTCTCTATACAATCTTTCTCAAGAATGTTAGTGACCAATTCTGGTGCTAACATTTTGGTGCTTTCACTGAGAACTGAATTCTCAGCTTGATTAGATCTCATCGTCTACTAGTGGATTTCCAGCCCGATCTATGCTGAGCGAAATCCAAAAGTCGAGCCATACATCTATGTCGAGCGACATCCGAATACCAAGCCACACGTCTATGCCGAGCGACATTCGAACGTTGAGCCATACATCTATGCTGGGCGACATCCGAATGCCGCGCCACATGTCTATGCCGAGCGACATCCGAATACCAAGCCATAGGACTATGTAGAGCGACATCCGAATGCCGAGCCATACATCTATGCCGAGTGGCATCCAGCCCGAGCCACACATCTAGGCCGAGCCACACTTCTAGGCCGAATGACATCCAGGCGGAGCCACACGTCTTGTACGACTCCAATTTTCAAAAACAAAAATCGGTTACGTCCCAAATTTTTGAAAAAGAGGCTCCGGACAATGAATTCAAAACTCAACTTAATAAAGGAACATTCTATGCACTTCCCTTACATACCATGATCGACTAGCGCATAGAGGATCCAGTGGTAGCTTCTGAATGGCAACAAGGGAATGGACAAGCAACCGCTACTTAAACGATACTCCCAAAGGTAGGAGAACATATATGATATGACTTTAGGCAAATGCCAAGTTGACTCCAAGCACCATTCTTCACTGACCCAGCACTTCAAATTTAGTGACTCCAAGCAGACCAATGTTTCGCACTAAGCAATTTATTCCAAATGCTAACAAGGATATCACACTAATCACGTTTGAGGAAAGTCACATATAGATATATTTTGGCATCTAGTTAGCTGGAGAGCCTCCTACGACCATGGATTGTTTATGTTACAAAATGAATCAGAGCCAAAGTGAGGAGAAGTGGAGTAGATTAGGAGAAATAACAATGTAGGCACGTCGGCTAAGGAGACTGATTCCAGTAGACAAAACAAGATCTCAAAATTAGACTCATATGCTCTTCGAAAGATTCAATCGATATCCTCTATTTGGAGACTCACAACTCAAAGTGGTAATGAAAACTAACCTCGAGAGAGTCCATCGAAGTCCAGAGGAAATCAAGAGAATGTTGTATATTCCAAGATGCACACTAATCCTATCACTGGCGATTACAAACACCTCCGAGGTGTCATCGAAAAGCGGATTCGGAAAGAAAAGCTTCAATAGTATGTGCAAGCCTTGCAGAATGGTGAGCTAAGACCTTCGATTGCCCATCAATAAAGAACTCCAATTATCAATTGGATTGTTGGTAGTCGACATTCCGCTAGAAGGGTCTAGGGGCAGGGTTGAATAGCAAGAACAAGATACTGCCTCCCTTTATCAATGAGATTTATACCATTCTTCTTTGGATATGTTGATTTCAATTATGCTTTGCGCTACGACCAACTTTAGCTAAAATTCTTTCAAATCCATGTAGGTGACCAAGTACTCAGAGTTGGCCGCCAACCAATCCACACAAACCATGATCGGAACTATGGAGTTTCATCAAGACGAGCATGATTCGACTGCTCACCATCAACCATATGCCTTCAATTTGGGGATATGGACTAGAGATTGAAAAAATCATCACGATCAAAGCCCAATACAAAGTGAACACGACCGATCATTCATTCCTCGACCTCCACATTTGATTTGAAGGCCTAAGCAAGGCTTGAAATGAATATGGCCCCATCATCCACTCAAATCGAGTCATAAAACAAAGTTCAACAAAATATGGATGCCTTTCCTGAAGCTAAGTGACGTCATGATCTATCTAGAGTAGACATGATTTGATCATCAACATATCAAATCCTATCCCAAGCGCAAAAGGTTGTTCAAAAGCCCGACTTGGAGTAGTTGCGAAGGACTACCTACTCGCCAACTATCGCTCTCAATACGTGGATATGACTGCACCTTGAAACATATGCAACTTACTTTTTCAACTCAAAAGTCTATTATCCTTATTTTCTAGAAAGATATATGAAGCAAATTGTATTAGACTTGATTATATAACCCATCGTGGATGTGGTCCAACCATCTGTCATGTACCTCCTTCCTTGACTTGATTAGAAGAGCTATAATCACCAAGCGGACGAGAATCAACCGTCCATTCTTTAAGTTTCGTCCTTTATGCTGGGGGTAGAGTCCCATTCCATGAGCAAACGTGGTCGGATCGTTCATTCGATAGCATTAGCCTCGATACGGTAAATGAAACACAATTTAAACGGGTGGAAATACGACTGCTCTCGACAAAAATCTCTAAGTCCCTGAAGCAGACTAGAGTACTCTAAGTCCCCTGAGTGCGGACTAGAGTGTAAACGGCTTAAATACCTCTAATTCACCTAAGTGCAGACTAGAGTACTCTGAGTCCCCTGAGTGCGGACTAAAGTATAAAGGACTTAAAAACATCTAAGTCCCTGAAGAGGACTAGAGTACTCTCAGTCCCCTGAGTGTGGGCTAGAGTATAAACGACTTAAAAATCTATAAGTCCCTAGAGTGCGAACTAGAGTACTTTGAGTCCCCAGAGCATAGACTAGAGTATAAACGAATTAAAAATCTCTTAAGTCCCCACAGTGCGGACTAGAGTTCTTTGAGTCCTTAGAGTGTGGACTAGAGTATAAATGACTTAAAAACCTCCAAGTCCCTGAAGTGGACTAGAGTACTCTCAGTCCCCTGTGTGCGGACTAGAGTATAAACGACTTAAAAATCTCTAAGTCCCCAGAGTGCGGACTAGAGTACTTTGAGTCCTCAGAGCGCGGATTAGAGTATAAACAACTTAAAAACCTCTAAGTCCCTGAAGCGGACTAGAGTACTCTCAGTCCCCTGAGTGCAGACTAGAGTATAAACGACTTAAAATCCGCCAAGTCCATGAAGTGGACTAGAGTACTCTCAGTCCTCAGAGTGCGGACTAGAGCATAAACAACTTGAGAAAAATTTCTAAGTCCTAGAAGCGGATTAGAGTACTCTATGTCCACTGAGTGTGGACTAGAGTATAAACGACTTTAAAATGTCTAAGTCCCTGAAGCGGACTAGAGTACTTTCAGTCCCCTGAGTGCGGACTAGAGTAAAACGACTTAAAAACCTCTAAGTCCCATGAGTGTAGACTAGAGAACTCTGAGTCCCCTGAATGCGGACTAAAGTATAAATGACTTCAAAACTACTAAGTCACTGAAGCGTACTAGAGTACTCTAAGTCTCCTGAGTGCGGACTAGAGTATAAACGATATAAAAACCTCTAAGTCACTAGAGTACGAACTAGAGTACTCTGAGTCCTTGAAGCGTGTACTAGATTATAAACGACTTAAAAACCTCTAAGTCCCTAAAATGGACTAGAGTACTCTCAGTCCCTATAGTGCGGACTAGAGTATGAACGACTTGAGAAAAATCTCTAAGTCCCAAAAGCGGACTAGAGTACTCTAAGTCCCCAGAGTGCAGATTGGAGTATAAACAAATTGACGAAAATCCCTACGTCCCGAACTGTGGACTAAAGCATAAACCGTTCGCAAATCTCTAAGTCCCCAGAGTATGGACCGAAGCGTGAACACAAATTGGGCGCAAGTCGACCGGGGGGAGAATAACACTAAGTCACCATAATGCAGAGTGGTGTATAAATATCGATAAATAGACGAGGGGATTCCGACCGTTCTCTATTCCGCAAACTTCAGCCTGAAATCGACAGGAGAATTATTAACTCGCAAAGGATGGAGTTCGACCATCCAACTAGTGGCCTGGCCAAATCAATGCTGGGAGCAGGAGTACAAATCTCTAAAAGCTGAATACGACAGCTTACTATAGCTTTAGCTTGGCGTTCTTTACAACTTAACAATGACTACAAGGAGGCCTCAATAAAGAACCAATCGAAACGACATCCAAAACTACAAGAAACCGACTATATCATACCTTAGATCGAGGGTCAATACCGATCCGCACCAAGCACATATTAATGTGACTCGGATGTTCCTTGAAAACTATGACCTCCAAAGTGTGGAATGGAGAGTAAACCATGAGTACTTGGTCAAAAATTCCCCTGCACCCTCCTTCGATACGTCAGGAGGAGTTTGAAACTGGATGAACATGGCCCGACTGCATTTGTAGCCAACTTTACCCTGAGATCTGGTTATAGAGCATGAACAAAAGTGGAATGTATGACAGTCCAGTGTCCAAATTATGCCCTAAAACTGACGAGGCATCGAAGTATTCCTCTTGGAATGATAGCCCATAATACAATCCAAGATAGGCAAGACCCAGACTCCCATCAACTGCCTTGATCCCACGTTTCAATAGGAAGGAGAGTAATGCTAAAGCGGGCATAGCTTACCTTGCTACTTATCGGTATATGCCCCAGACTTGGGGGAACGAGATAGAAGCAAGATGAATGTGAACTGACTATTCATCTATCAACTCTATGTTTTCGAAGTTTAGGGGGGAATATAAACATAGATAGGACGAGAGTCAACCATCAATGCAGTACATTTATCAACCCGAGACTAGGAGCAGATGCATGGTCATCCAAAGACTGGCTGCGATAACTCAATTTTGAAACTTATATATAGTGGTTAGAGCTACTCAAGGCTACGATCGAAAGAATGCCTAGAGATAGAATCATTAAATCGATACCTTAGCTTGTGGGCAACTGACTGTCACTCCAAGCCGAAGGATGGGTAAAGTTTCATGAATGCATTGAATAGAAAGTGTGTTACTCGAATATACAGTCAAATTCAAACTCATAGCAAGATCCAGCTATACAGCTGCACACAACTCGAGGCTGACCCCTACTCGACATTTCTTTCAATGTGCTTTTAAGCCTGATCTTTGGCCATTTGCTGATAATCGATTAGGGCATTCCGAGCCCTTCACAATTAGACTTAATAACTCATGATAAGACTTTAGGATTCGACTAGAATAACCATCAGCATTCATCATCCCATTCATATTTCATTTTGAATGTTATGCAAAATAGTTACATCTGAACTCGAAGAATCTGGGATTGCACCTGCTAAGCTGACAGTCGACGATACAACTAGCCATGGTGACCCTTTCTTGGTGCTGAATATTGGATCACCGCTCAATGCAATGATGATAAAAGAATTAGTTGGATTTTCTGAATAAATGATGATATATTCCCTTGGACCCATTCTGACATTCATATGTGATTTCATTAACTATCGCGAGCCATGCATTGGATATCAACCCGAAGCTACAAAAGCTAGAACAATTTCTATTGATTTCATCATGAAAGCTCAACTCTTACTATTAGGCTCACCCCATCAACGTCTATGCCTACCAGCTATTGCGACAGGGCATACCACGACCTGAGATGTCTGAAAGACCACTTAAATGGAATATCGAACTAAGCCAATTCGATATCACTTATTTCCCTCGAAGGGCTACCCAAGGATAGAAATTAGCAGACCACACATCTGAATTCACTGCATCAGACGACTACTCGAAGAGTAGTAGAGAACCGATAATAGATGGAAAACGTACACGGATGGAGCATCCAGCGATCAGTATTATGGCGCAGGAGTCATGTTAATGACTCTTGAGGAACGATCGATCTGCTATGTCCTGAAACTCGATTTCCCTACAACAAACAATGATACTTTGTATGAAGCCTCACCCGCCAGCCTCAAATTTGCTAGAGGACTTAGAGTGGAAAATTTACATATCTTTTGTGATTCTTGATTGGTAGTATGCAAAGTTAAGGAAGATGATGTTGCTAGGAGGCATTATTTTCCTCCTTATCTCGGCCAGGTCCAAGAGCTACTAGCCGACTTCACGAATTACATCATCTCACACATACTCAGTGAACAAAATGAAAAGAGTCCAATCACTGGCCAAGCTGGCCAGTTTTAGGGACGCGCAACAGACATGTATTGTTTCAGTTGAAATATTTAATATTCCAAACATTGACGGATGGAGAGCGGCTAGTTCTTTGAGACAGAGCCAGAAAAGGTGTCATGGTTGACTCCTACCAAAGACTATCTACAATGAGGAATTCTTAATGAACGAAGGAATGGAAAATGATAGATCCTCCTCAAAAGCTTCACGCCAAATTATCCAAGAAGAAGTCGTGTGTAGAAAGGAGTTTATCCATCCCCATGCTTTGGTGTATCTCCCATGATGATATCTTGAGCAAAGTCTATGAAGAAGAATGCGACGATAACATTAAGGGGAAAATCATGATAAAGAAAATACTCTGCTACAGGTATTACTGCCCAACTATCAATCCAGATGTGGTTGACCATGCTAGACAATGCGACGAGTGCACAATGTTTTCAAAAAATCCGGGAAACCAGCCGATGGAAATTACTCAAATGGCTAGTCCATAGCCGTTTGCCACTTTGGGGTACTGAAATCATCTTCTTGCAGATCCTAAAGGTGGTGTGAAATACAACATCATAGCAGTTGATTACTTCAACAAATTAGCAGATGAAGAACTCTTTACCACGACCAAGATGAAGAAAATAATCAACTTCATTATCCATTACGTTATCTGTCCTTATGACCTTCCATGATCTATTATAACTGCAAATAGATAGGTTGAAGTTGTGAACAAAATCATAAAGTTTATATTGAAGAGCGGTTTGGAAAAGGCTAGAGGTAAATGGACGGATGAACTCCCAACAACATTATGGGCTTATAAAACTACCCACGAGTCCATGACTGGTTGTACTCCATTCGCCCTTGCTTACTGCTCTAAGATCGTCATCCATGTAAAACTTGAAGTCTGCTCTCATCAAATGGCTGATTACAACCCTTATTTCACAAAAAAATACAAATAAGGAATCACAATTGAACTGCAATTAAACTAGATGGAATTGGTGATGACTTATGAGCATTTATAACGCATCCGACAGCCAACGGCAAGAACATGTACCCGAACATGCATGTGTACGACCAGAAAAGTTCGACTTCTTGAAATCAACAGAAACTGAATTCTCTCTTAAGGTTATTAAGAAAAGACTGGATTAGGTAGTCGAACCTTACTAGCTCCATAGAACCGGACACGGAAGGCCATTGATGAACTACAACCCTGGATTTATAATATTGGGAATCGACCAAGCGTCATTACGACTAAAGAAGGATACGATACCTTGGGAGGATAAATTGAAAGATAATGACTTCTCAGGAAGCACGATGGATTTATTTTTGGAAACAAGGAATACTCATTGATTCAAAGCGTGTCGTGTCGGTTCACACGACACACTTTGGGGGGAAAATGTTATCCAGCACCTTGGCCCGGCTATAGAATGACAGTTGAAGATATTAATATTAGCACTAGACAAGATTTTGACCAAAAAGAGGCTGAAGATATACGGGTTTGATGCAGTCGACATGTTTTGTCATTTAGGTATGGTTCGGCAAGAATGGACAGGCCAGCTCGAGATCATCCTATGTGGGCCAAGTCACCTTGGCCTTGAGGCCTGCGCAGGGAGTCCAGCCTATCTTCATCTATAAATAGAAGGGCAGGGGCATAGTGAAAGGGATCTTTTTTCGGGAACACTGGAGAGACTCTGCCGCTTTCAAGACTCACTCTATTTTACTTAGCATTTGTATTCAAGTCTTTATAGTACGGATTGTATCTGTATTGAGTCACTTGTGAAAGCAACAAAGATTGAAACTTAAAGTGGATGTAGGCAATTACGCTGAACCACTATAAATACGGTGTTCTTGTTTTCTACATTTAATTTAGTATATGGTTCTCTGTTTTAATTTACTTTCTTCATTAATCTCACTACACAATCTTTCTCAAGGGTGTTAATAACCAATTCTGGTGCTAGCAATCGACATTCTTTGAAAACATTTGCAAATAAACTTATTAATCTTAACCTAAATGGTTACCCAATTAGCATTTCGAGGCTATTCATTATGCCAATACAAACAAAAGCTTAGGTTCTTATTGGAGAAAGGATTTCCACACAAATTACCAAGTGAAGGGACTACCTTTCGATGGGTACACCTCTAGGTGGATGTCCCGAGGACCATCACAAAGGGTCCTCTACCAATACAAGACTGGCCTATCTCTCTAACTAGATAGTACCAGATATATCATCCATCGGTAGTTACCGACCTCTAAATTGGGCGCACGAGCATACAAACCACATTAATTGACATCCCAAACATCATAGCGGAAAGAAATATTTCTAGAAGGGGGTGATCATGCCCTAATTAAAAATGACCCACTTAGCCTTGCTGCATCTAACCTTGTTTCGGTGACTTCTGGTTGATGAGACTCGAGGCTATGATTACCTTTTCGCATGGCACATCTTCTTTTACTTTGAATGCCACATGCCATTACACATTAACACTACTGATTTCTATAACCCTATAACTTCTTGAGCTCGTATGTCTCGGAAAAGGGTGTTAAGCTAAGAGAAGGTGTCTTCTCCGCCACCGACTGCTATACTTTTATAGAGATCACTCACTGTTATTTGGAATGCAAGGTCAGACATACATCCATACAAGTTCATTTTGGGACCGAACGAAACCAATGGCACTTTCCTCGACAATTATTAGGCGAGAAGCCATTATGGTTATGAGGGTTTTCATGACAAAGAGACCACCACAACAATATAGTGATTCGGGAGTTTATCCCCAATTAATGAACAAGTAGTCCCTCGTTATTATTCGTCTCAATATCTCCGTCTTTAATCATCTTCAATCTTCGAACACGTAAATTGGTTAGAAGTGGTTTTCGGATAGGAATCACCTAAAGCCGACCTCGGTTTCTTCGAAATCCAATCATTGATTAAAATGATGCAATTAGGTGATTGTTTTTTGATTCATTCATTTCCTTTATCAAAATATCTTCCGGAGATATATATTTTTAAAATATTCTTTTAGTGAATACAGAATCATTTAAACCTCTCTTTTGAATATTTCTCAAATCATTTTTAAAGAGCATCTTTTGAGAAAATAGGATTATAGAAATCATTTTACTTTTATTCAAAATCTACTTCCGTATTCAACGAGTGCTACGGGCAGAATAACGATGAGATCACCTTTTAAATTCCACGAATAGGACAAGTTCCCTCTTTGGATTTTATAATGAGTATAAGCAGATTATTTCTATAAAATCCGAGTTAAGCATCTGGGATTTCTTCTCAATATGTTCCACTCTCGCCTAAAAGAGAAAACTGAGCCCAGGTAAGTTTAGGGCACTGGTTGCCCCATCCCTAATCTTAGTCACATGCCTTATTTTCTCTTCTATATCTCATAGGTAAGACAAATGCACTAGTCATTTTCGCATACTCGTTTTTCCTTTTTAAATCACTTAACCATTTGTTTAACCATCTTTGAAATAATGTTAAATTGTTTAAATTTCTTTTAAATGATTTATTATTTACTTAAGAACATTTAATAAGGATTTGGGAAAGAATTGCTAAGTTTCAACCTTTATTTCAAACTTTATTGAAAAGCGTTGTGAAAAGGGTTCCAAATGGTGTTGCAAAAAGTACTTTAAAAGCTATATTCTTCAAAATAACTTTTATATCATTTAGAAAATCATCTTTTCATCTTAAATTACTTTTAAAAGGTATTTAGAATTTAATTCATATTTTTAAAACGATTTTTTATCAATTTACAACTTTGGTCATTTAGTGCAAAAACTGGATTTTTCTTGAAAATTGATTTTTCCATATTTCAAAATATTCAAGATGAAATATTTATTTTCTTTTTATATATGAAAGATGTGGACTGAAGGATTCGGAAAATTATTACTTTGAAGAATTCCGAACTATAATCCACTTCGTATGTTCATTTGAATTTTTGACGCGAAAACACGAACTACCATTACGCGACGCTTCGAATTTTTCGTGTATAATGATATTCATATACAAACTTTTCTAAGACAAGTTTAAACACTTAGGAATCACTTCTGAAACATATTCAAACATTTTTCAAAGGTATAAATAAATTCATATCACATTTCATATCTTTTTGGAAAGTGATTTCCATTTGGTTATACGTCGAGTAAATCTGTGATTTGTTTTAATATTTTTATGCAACAAATAACATACGGAAATCAATATCATAACCAAACATCCAAACAAATATAATACAACATCACAACCAAATATATACATATAAATTAGAAGTTCTCACCTTGTTTGGTTTTGGCGAACAGAAAATCGGCTATAGCTTCGCCACTCCATGTTTTTAGCTCACGATTCCTTGAACGCTTAGACTTGGATGGCTCGACTTGGCTTAGGGAAGGTTAGGATTGCTCTCCCAAATGGAGGAAGAGGGCATGAGCAATAGGAGGGGAGAGGGGGAGTTTTGAAGTGGTCTGGATGGAGTTTTGTTGATATTTTTCTTTGTTTTTTTAAAAATATTTTGGCATTATTTAATTATGGAAAGAAGCCATTAAAAGATGTAAGAGAGCTTAAGAAAGTAGAGAAGAAATGGTGCAAAAGTGAAGAAGAAGTGGATGGGTACTTAAGGAAAATATTTGAGAATAAAATATAGATTTGTGTTTTCACCTAAATAAACTTCCTTAAGAATTGAGTAAACTTATTTAATTCAAAACTTACCATCCACATCACATTACACTTTTAAAATTAAAATACTTAAGAGTTAAGTAAAGTATAAGAATGATTACTTTACTTTACGTCACATTTCTTTACCTTACGTCAAATGTGATGTGACATGTGTTTTGTCTTTTTTAGTTTACTTTTGCTAATTACTTTGTAGAATTATCTAAGTGTGATTACTAAAAGTAATATTGTTTAGTTAATTGTTATCTATCTTTATATGTTAACATATTTATTAAATCGTGTACATAGAGGTGCAACAACGTTGCGACAACTTTAAATCAACAGAACGTTGATTTTTGAAAAAATATTTTACGGTCATATTTTGACGCTTTATTTAAACTATTAATTTATGTAAAAAAAAATTAAAAATAAATTTGTATAATGTCATTTAAAAATATAAACACTCATAAATAAATTAAAATAATTTATTAAACCACTTAAACATACTCATCTGAAATCAGGATTTTGTCATTTTTATCGATATAAGCAAATGTTGCTATTTTTATGTATATTTCTATTTCCAAATACTATCTGATATTGTTTGAATCATAAAAACGTTTATATTTTATATTTGAAATCACTTTAAATATTATATTTTGAAGTGGTTAAATTTTGGGTCGTTACGAAGAATTTCAAGTGCTTTAATTGTGATCAGATTGGCCACTACAAGAACCAATGCAAGGAGCCTACAAGGGATTGAAAAGGCCAAGTTATGCATTAGAACCCGCCGCTTCGACGCCAATGGTGCAGGAAAAGGGATAGGCTGGGTTGGGAGGCACACTACGGATTCATGGTATGTCTGTTAGCATTTCGTTAGATACTAGTGCATCACATACTTTTATTTCTTGATATTTTTTGTAGATAATCTTAATGATGAACCCTCATATTTAGTGACTTCCTTAAGGGTTGCAAATCTGATTGGAGGGTATGCAGCACTTAGGATGAGATGTGACCATTTAGAGTTTGATATGCTAGGTCATTCTTTTGTTTGTTGTTTGCATGTATTTGACTTTGTGGGGTTCAGGATTGTTCTTGGGACTGATTGGTTAAGTGAGTATGATACTAGAATATTTTGCTGCGATAGGAAAATGTCACTTAGACACCCTGATTGTGGTGATCAGATAGTTTATACCGTGGTAACCCGAGTTACAAAGTGAATGCTTTGGTCGGTGTTGTGGAGTTAGAGGATGAGTTGAATCGAGTTTTCATGGTTAGAGAATTTGCTTATGTCTTTGAGCTGATAGTTGGATTACCACCAAAGCAAGCCATTGAGTTTCAGATAGATTTAGTGCCAGAAGCAAAACCAATGAGTAGGCCACTAAGAAGGATGACCCCTATAGAGAAGAAAGAGTTGAAGGTGCGATTGGCGGATTTGGAAGGCAAGAATTTTATTAGACCGAGTAGTTCACATTGGGGAGCTGCAACGGTATTTGCTAAAAAGCTAGATGGATAGTTGAGATTATGTATTGTTTATTGTAAGTTAAATGTGAAGAATATAAAGAATCTAAATCCCTTGTCGAGAATTGACGATTTGTTTGATCAGTTAAGTGGAGCCAAGGCATTCTCTCAATTGGCTTTGGCGACAGGATTTCATCTGCTTAGAGTGGCAAAGGATAGTATTCCTTAAACGGCATTTAGGACTTAATATGGATCGTATGAGTGGTTAGTTATGCTGTTTGTACTAACTAATGCATCCGCTTTCTTTATAGTTTTGATGAACCGGATTTTCTGAGAGCACTTGGATAGATTCTTATTGGTTTTCGTAGATAATTTTGATGTACTTTAAAGATGAGAAGGAGCATGAAGTTCATGCTTGAGATGCTAAGAGAGCATCAATTGAAGGCAATGTTTTCTAAGTAACCGAGGTAAAGAGTTTTCTTGGATTAGATGGATATTATCAAATGTTTATAAAAGATTTTTCACAGATAGTTGCACTAATGATAAGCTAACGCAAAATGATGTGAAGTTTGTATGGACCGATAGGTGTGATGGAGCATTCCAGAGCTTAAAACAATTATTGGCCCAAGCACCGATATTGGTTGTTCCAGAGGGTAATCCGAATTTTTTTGTTTATAATGATGCGTGTGGAATTGGATTGGGAGCAATGTAGATGAAGAGAGACAAAGTGAATGGTTATGCTTCTAGACAGCTCAAACCACATGAAGTTAGATATCCAATGCATGACTTGGAATGAGCTGCAGTTGTATTTGCTTTGAAGGTGTGAGACATTACCTTTTGGGAGAGCGATTTAAGCTCTATACCTATCATAAGTCGTTGAAGTACTTGTTCTGTCAGAAGGAGCTGAACATGAGACCAAAAAGATGGCAGAATTTATTACTACTTATGACTTTGGAATTGAGTACACACCAGGAAAAAGAAATAAGGTAGATGATGCACTTAGCAAGAAGAATCAGAATGTAGTGTTGGCAATGATTGTCGAGTGGAAAGATTAGGAAGCATTGTCATCTTAAAGAGTGTAGTATAGATCCGAGGCTGGGTCTAGTGGATAAATTGTTATGTTGGCTTGTTTGGAAGTTTGACCGGTAATAATTGAGAAGATAGCTTCTAAATAGAAGGAGGATAAAGTTTTAGCTGAACGGATCAGTACGTTAAGAGAGGGAACAGAGAGGATGACTTAAAGGATTTCAGTCTTGACCAGAATGGGTGGTTGAGAAAGAAAGGGAGGTTTTGTGTTCCGACCGTAGGAGACATAAAGAAGGAAGTTTTGGAAGAATTCCATCGTTTGAAGTTCACTATTCATCTAGGAAGAACCAAGATGTATCAGGATATGAAGAAGAGTTCTTCTGGGAAAGTATAAAATAGGATATTGGCTTATGTGTAAAGCATTGCTTGAAGTGCAAGCAGCAAAGGTTGAACACCAAAAGCCAAGTGGATTTCTTTAACCATTGGATGTTCCAATTTGGAAGTGGGTTCCTATCCCTATGGACTTCATAGATGAGTTGCCAAGATTTAGTAGAGGAAATTAAATAGTATATAAGCTGACCAAGAGTGCCCATTTCATTCCAGTTAAGTCAACTAGGATGACGCCTATTTTGGCAACGTTATTTACGAAATTTTTTGTTAGGCTTCACGGAATTCCCAGTAGTATTGTTTGTGATAGAAATTTCTTGTTTACTAACAAATTCTGGAATAGTCTACAAGAAGCTTTTGGAACCAAGCTTAAGATAAGTACTGCTTACCATCCATAGACTTGTTGGCAAACAGAAAGAGTTACCGGAGCCTTGGAGGATTTGTTATGAGCTTGTGTATTGGATGTTGGGGTTCATGGGAAGACCATCTTCATTTAGTCGAGTTTTCAAATCAAAATAGTTATCAGACTAGTATTGGAATGACACCGTTTGAAGCTTTGTATGGAAGACCATGCAAATCTCTCGCATGTTAGTTGGAGACCGAAGATAGATTGGTTCTTGGTCCGGATTTAGTGAAAGAAGTCACGTAGGAGATTGAGTTGATTCGAGATAGGATGAAGGAAGCTCAGTCTAGGTAGAAAGTTATGCAGATGGAAGGAGGAAAGACTTGGAGTTCTCAACTGGAGATTTTAAGGTTTCACCGATGAAGGGTGTGATTAGATTCGGAAAATCATGAAAGTTAGCATTGAGATTTATTGGACCTTTTCATACTGTTCATAGGATTAGAAAAATCGCATATAGAATAAAATTACCGAGTATTTTGGCTAGATTCCATAATTTTTTCCGTGTTTCTTATCTTAAAAAATGTGTTAGAAACCCGAAGAATACTGTAGCACCGATGGTGTAAGAAGATTTAGTAGTAGAGCCGGACAAGACCATAGTTAGAAAACCGATTCGGATAGTTGGAAGAGATGAGAAGAGGCTAAGGAACAAGACAGTCAGACTTGTGATAGTCCAGTGGAGAGACGATGAGAGAGACTGTACTTGGGAGACTGAGAGCAAGATTAGAGACGCTTATACTTATTTGTTAGATGGTATGTATTACTTATTGATTGATTTGTTGTGTGCCTTATTGTAATTTCGAGGACAAAATTCTTTAAGAGGGGAGTCTATATTACCCCATAGTTTTGTAACATTGTTTAGAATGTTTAATTAGCTAAGTTAAATAAAATAATGTAAGATGATTAATGGATTGAGATTTGATTTAACCAATGGGTAGTCGTACCATGTTAAATGTAAATCGAAATGAGATAGCATAAATAAAAGTGTTAGGAAATAAGGGAGGGCAAAATGGTAAGTAGGCTGAACATATACCCTACATCCAAAGGGAACTAAAACATATATATTTCATTTTCTCTCAAATCAAAGTATTCTATGGCTAGCCACCATTTTCAATCTCAAGAAAAGATAAGGCTATGATTTTCAAGAGAAGAAGCGAATAAACTTATTAAAGATAAAACCTCACATCTTTTAATCAGAAAGCTAAGATGAATAATTACTATATCTCACTTTCCTTATGATTTTTAGTTTTAATGATGATATGAAGTATGCTTCACGATAATGCCTTATATTAGATGATTAAATGTTTACGTATACTTTTTGATTATTTATGCATGTTCATATTGATTTTTATAAAATGTTTGATATGGAAATCCCATTAAATGACATCCAAATGACTTGGAAATTTAAATGTAGATCAAAAAAGATATTTTAGAGATGAATTTGATTTTTCATAATTTTCTGAATTACCGTGGATTTTATATCAATTCTCAAGTAAAAAAAATTATTTATTGCGTTTTAAATTCTTTACGGCTAAATAAATAATTATTTGGGTCTAAAATTTTTATATGTTAGAAAACATATTTAAATAGATTTTCTGGAAGTTTTCCAGATTTTTCCCAAGTGTTTTGATGAATATATAAAATCAACTAAGGTATGGGACTTAAATTTTTGAATATTTAACTAAGGAGAAGGGGCATTTTGTAAAATAAAATCATCATTTATTTCTAAAAATATTGCCAGCACTTTTTGAAAAGGTATTTAGCAACCAATAAGAATTTAAAAAACAATGGCAGGTTAATTGAAAAGTTTCTTCCTTAAGTTGAAAACAAAAATATCATCCTTTAATCATGTTCTGCCATTTTCGATAATTGGGGTTCTGACCAAGACCTTTCGCCAGCAATGCTTTCGAAACCAATGCACATGTATCAAGCTACTTAGTAGGTAGCACATTGGACAAAGGTAAAAGGGTAGTCGGTCGAAACGTTAGGTTCCAAAAAGGTTGGAGTATGCTTTGTTTTAAAAATCAAAGGAGCGCCTGCTTTGCTTTCGAAGGGTTAGATTTTGGCTCAGTTGTCTTTCGACTACATTAAATATTTTCAAAGGAATGGTTTCGACTTGATTGCACTCATTTTATATGTAAAGCTTTCGAAAGGGTCGATACTCCTATGTGCCACCTTCCACCTTTTGAAGTCAATGGTTTTGAAAGATATACTCAACTTTTAAAATTAATCACTTCTCCAATGCTTTCGAAGGGACGGTTTCGATACTATCACATCTTTACTTAGGAATAGGTTTTTAAAGAAAGGTTATGACTTAGATATTATAAATGCCCCTTTTTTCTGATTGAAATATTACTGAAAGGTTTTGAAAGGGTTGATTGAAATGGTTTCAAAAGATGTTTTTCCATATGTTTTAAATTAAACCAAAGTGCTTTCTAAAGGTTTGAGTTTCTAAAGGTTTGATGCTTTCGAAAGGTATTTGAAATGGTTTCAAAGGGGCTATTTCCTAGAGGATTTTGAAGGATTCGGAAAGTAGTATTTTCTGATGGTTTCGGAAGGGTTGAAATTGAAGGTTTTTTCAAGGTTTTATAAATGCAATGCCTTGAAGTGTTTTAAGATATGATGTCCATGGTTTTAATGCTTCCGAAAGGAAGGTTTTTAAAGGGTTTTAAGTATGGTTTCAAAAGGGATGCTTTGGCCTTTCGACCTAGATAAATAAAGGGTTTTACTTGGTTTCGAAAGAATTGCTTTAAAAGGTTTAGATAGGGGTACTCTCAATGGAATCAAAATGTGTACTTTCAAATTTTTAAATGTTCTCATCAACTAAGGTTTGGGCAAAGTATATGTACATAACATGGCAAGGCGATTCTAAGATGTAACACCCCATATTTTTGTAACGTTATTTAGGATATTTAACTAGCTAAATTAAATAAAATAATGCGAAGATTAATAGATTGAGATTTGATTTAACTAAGGGTAACCGTGCTATGTTAAATATAAATCAAAATGTGATATCATGAATGCAAGTGTGTGGAAAAATGGAAGGGCAAAATGGGAAAAAGGAGGGACTTATACCCTAAACGAAAACACACGTTCATTTCTTTTCTCTTAAACTAAAATACTTCAAGGCCGGCCACCATTTTTAATCTCAAGGGAAGATAAAAGCTAAGATATCAAGAGAAAGGAGTAAATCAACTTATTCAACGTCAAATCTCACGTTATTTAATCTCAAAGCTAAGGTGAATAATTACTACATCTTTCTTTTCTTAATGTTTTCAGTTTTAAGTAGAACCAAAATGAATTTGCATGATTATGCCATGTTTTAGATGACTAAATGTTTATATATACTTGTTGTTGAATTATACATGTTCATATTATTTTCTATGATACGTTTAATATGAAAACCCTATTAAATGACATCCAAATGCCTTGAAAATTTAAACTAGATCAGAAAAGATATTTTAGAGATGGATTTCAATTTTCATGATTTTCTTAATTTTGATGGACTTTATAATGATTTTCTAGTGAAGAAAAGGATTTAGTGGGTTATAAATTATTTAGGCTAAATATATAATTATTTGGTTTTGAAATTTATAAGTGTTGGAAAACATATTAAAATAAATTTTGGAGTTTTCCAGATTTTTTTCAAGTGTATTGATGAATATATAAAATTATTTATGGCATGGGTCTTATATGTTTTGTATATTTTATTAAGGAGGAGGGGGCATTTTGCAAAATAAAATCATTCTTTACTTCTAAAAATATTCGCAACACTTTTTTAAAAAGCATTTAGCAACCAATAAGATTTTGATAAACAAAGGCAGGTTAGTGGAAATGGTTTTCTCTTTTAAGTTGAAAACAAAAATATTTGGTATAGAGGGTTTCGACCCAGACCGTTCGCCCTCAATGGTATCGAAACCAATGTGCATAGTATCAAGCTACTTGGTACGTAGCATATTGGACAAAGGTGAAGGGCAGTAGGTCCAAACCTTAGGTTTTGAAAGGGTTGGAGTATGCTTATTTTATAAACCAAAGGTAATGCCTGCTTTGATTTCGAAAGAGATTGTTTTCGACTCAGTTTCTTTCTACAGGGTCAAATATTTTCAAAGGATAGGTTTTTACTTGGCTTCCTTCTTTTATTTTAAGTTAAGCTTTCAAAGGTGTCGAAACCCCCAACTGCCGCCTTTCTACCTTTCGAAGTCAATGGTTTCAAAGGGTTTACTTATCTTTCAAAAGTAGCCACTTCTCCCATATTTTGAAGGGATGGTTTCGACACCATTAGTTCTTTACCTAGGAACAGGTTTCAAAGGAAAGGTTTTGACTTATATGTTTTTATTAACCCTTTTATACCGATTGAAGTACAATCGAAGGGTTTCGAAAGAGGTGACTTATATGGTTTTGAAAGGTGTTTGTCCACATGTTTTAAATTGAACCCAAAGGGCTTTCAAAAGGTTTAAGTTTCTAAAGGTTAATTCTTTTGGAAGGTGCTTAAATTGGTTTCGAAGGAGTGGTTCACCAAAGGGTTTCGAAGGAGTCGAAAAGTGCCAATTTCTGATGGTTTCAAAAGGGTTGAAAGATGTCTAAGGTTTTAATGCTTTCAAAAGAAAGATTGTCAAAGGTTTCGAACGGGGTTTTATGTATGGTTTCGAAAGCAAATCTTTGGCCTTTCAGCCTAGATAATAAATGAGTTTTTACTTGGTTTCGAAAGAGATGCTTTCAAAGGTTTGGAACGGGGTACTTTCAATTGAATCGAAATCAGTACTTTCAAGTGTTTAAATGTTTTCATCATCTAAGGTTTGAGTAAAGTATATATATAACCTGGCAAAGTGATTTTGAGTAAAGCATAGAGATTATGTTTTCCTTGTATAAGTTAGATTTAAAGGTTTTAAATCATTTTGAAATGATTTTCAAGGAAAATTATAGAAAGGGATCACTAAGTGAAAATGTCTCCGATATCAGAATACCAGATGGGACTGGTGTTAATTATAAAATCTCCTTGAAAGCAGAAGTATGAAAGAAGAATAATCAAGTTGGAGTTTTGATGAAGAGATGATTCAAGTTATCATGGAAGACTAAAAAAGGGATGTTCGAAAATTCCAATTGTTCATACAGTGTAAAGCATTCAACTCAGATGAAAACAAATAAAACCTTCCGCCACAGTCAACCTTTTGACATAGATGAGAAAGTATTGATGAGTTCAAAGCCCCTTCCGAAAGAAATCAATAATGTTCCTTTCAAATACATGCCAAAACTACCGAAGTCAAAGGTTTCGGTCCAATATAACCTTTTTGAAATCTTAGTACGTCTTTCGAAACAGGTAAGGCACTTCCATGATACCTTTCGACGGCGTCAAAAGTTGCTATAAAGAAAGCAACACTCAGAAGTCAGTAATGAATGAAAAACAACCACTCGACAATATTTAAGAGAAGCACATATCTCGACAACATTCAAGCAAAGAAAAACCATTATACAAGATCGAAAGGTTTACAAAAGATGTGGAGGACAAACCTTTTGATGAAGTTGAAAGATTAATGAAAGCATAAGAGTCATAAACATATCGACAAAGGAGGAAGTTTCATAACAACATACGAAGAATAAACCTTTCGTTAACCAAATTTATGGTCAACACCCCAAATTTATTTCAAATAGTATAATTGGTTTGGTTTTAATGGAATATGTGATATCTTTAAAGGTTGCCTTTGTATCCTCACCATTAAATGTCTTTCAATAAGACTTTTCGACGACGTCGAAAGGTTTAAATATTGGGTTATTGTACCTTCCGGCTCTTTTGAGCTTGTTTGAAGAGTTCCACAAAGGCTTTTCTCTTAATTAGATTGGGTTTTCCAGAATTTTTTCCCCAAGAAGTAGATTTTAATCTTATCTAAAAGTTGAGGAGATAAGCTTCTTTGGATTTGTGTGGTAAATAGTAGCTTCCGACCTTGATGAAAGGTTTAATCACTTATATTGAGTAGATTCCCACCTTGTCGAAAGGTTAAGGCAGCAATGTTAATAGTTTCAAAAGGTTTCAGTGGATGTTAATCCAAATAGGTTGTCGACCTTGTCGAAAGGTTTGGGTTGGAGGGATTAAGACTCCGAATGGTTATATTTATTAATTGTCCAGTAGTGTTATCGACCTTGTCGACAAGAACCTTTTGATGGGGTTGGACCTGCAAATATGAGTTAACCCAACAAAGATTTATCCAAACAGTAAGTAATTAACAGGGCTAAATACTTCCCTTTATATTCAAGAAAAAGCTTTACTTTATTAGATTTTCCCCAAATCACACTCAATTAGGGTTGTAATTATTTTATTAAGAAGTTACAAAGTTAGAATGAGAGAAACTTCTGATCTCCTTTATCAGGACCCCTTGGGTCTTATTTATAGACGCGGATGGTCAACCTTTCAGCCCCATGCCTTCGACAGGGTTGGAAGGTTCTTTTATATGCGATTGCGAACCTTTCGACTTGGCCGTGAAATTTGTTTTTCATCTGTTGCCATGGACCTTTTGATTTTGTCGAAAGGCTTGCTTTTCTTTATGGCTTCACGTACCTTTGACTTGGTCAGAAGATTTGCCTACTTCACGCTGTTGTGAACCTCTCAACCTGGTCGAAAGGTTGCTTTTCCCTTACTTGTTGTAAACCCTTCAACATTATCGAAAGGTTGCTCTTCACTTTATTGTTGTCGATAAGTGCAATTTCCTTGGATTTCTTTGAATGGTTTTTTATCGTTCTTTACTGACTTGTAAATGCCGTCTTCTTTTGATACCTTTTGATATTGTCGGAACGTACTCTGGATGTGCTTCAGCTGGTTCGAAAGGTTTATTATGCTTTCGAAACCTATCGAAAAGGTCATTAAGTATTTGCTCACACTTGCTTTGACTTCTTTATCCTCTTCGAAAGATAAGAACACTTTGAACGCTAAGGAGTGAAACCTATTGACTCCTTCGAAAGGTCTGGGACTGCTATACACTATTCATTGCATCCCTTCGACCCTTTTGAAAGGTTTGAACTGAGCTCCTTTTCATTAATCTTTGTTGAGAGACCTTTCGTCCTAGTCGATAGGTTGATTTTTGGGTGTAACATTTGCCTCCCTCCCACATTCGAAGGGATGCTCTTGACTTTCCTAGTCATCATTGTCGACAGCTACAAAATTTTCCAGCCTCCTTGTCTTCCTACGCAGATCTAGAACGCTCAATCCAATTCAATCTAGTGGTGGAGAATTTGGGAGACTTTTCTTAGGTAGCACGCTCCTCTTTTTTCCACTTTTACCTAAAATTAGAATCACTGCAAATAAGTAAAAGAATTCTCAAAAATTTTCTAAATCTCGACTCACTACAACAAGGTATTTCTTGAATTTACTTCACGAATCCTAGTTTAATTTTCATCCTTATCAATTTCTAACCAAATTTTCCAATTTCCTAAATTCGAAATCGAACTTGGTTTTACTGGAAATCCGTTTTTCCCTAAATCAATTTTTTGGACAAAATTCATCTATGGTGTTAGATTTTATGCTGG
Organism: Allium cepa; assembly: GCA_030765085.1. Taxonomy (NCBI): domain Eukaryota; kingdom Viridiplantae; phylum Streptophyta; class Magnoliopsida; order Asparagales; family Amaryllidaceae; genus Allium; species Allium cepa. The sequence continues at coordinate 686,255,999 of CM060938.1, forward strand.
TGATGTTTGCTGTGGGAAAATCCCCTTATCGGGTTCAATTTTATACCCAAAGTATCTAAATTTAGTTTTTGGTTTTTTATTTAAATTTGAGTTTTGATTTATTGATAATATTATATTATTCTTTTGAACAGCACTAGATCGATTCCAGATGAAAGTATTTGTAAATGAGTTCATTTTGCTTGTTTCTCAAGAAAAATTTAAAACCATATTTATTATTTGGTTCGGGTTTTGTTAAACCCGATATGATAACCTAGGACCTACTAGTGCATGACTAGGCAATGTAAAATGACTTTCCTACCTCTATGAAAGAGGTTGAGGCGGCAAAATTAGGTTTACCACTTTCTTTGCACCTTCAATAAAGTCGGAAGTTATATTTAGGCCGCCTTTTCATTGTGGTCAAAAGGTTAGGTAATATCATAGTGAAACCTTTCGACAACAAGCTTATGATAAGGTTAAAGGGTCTGAACCTTTAGACTATCTGGTTTTGAGAAGGTTGAAATTCTTTACCATTAGAATTGCCTATGCCCATCTTTGCTGGAACGTTTTATGCATATATGATCCATGTTTGGAATGTTTTGACTTTAATGGTTATAGCATATTTTGATACTTTGACCGGGCCTTTCAAAAATGTTAACGACGTTTATGTTTTTCAGCTTAGGAAATTTAATTTTGCCTATATCGAAAGGTCTTACCACTTATCTTGAGGTTATACTTGGAATAGGTGCAGGTTCCCATAGAACCTTCGAAATTGTCGAAAGGTAGTAAATATTTCACCTTTTCCTTTTGACCTCGTCGACAGCTTAAGAAAGTTACATTTTTGTTTACTTTTAAATTTTTTTGATGCACAATAATCAAAGCTGAGATCATTAATCTTTCTGATATTGTCGAAAGTCTACTTTATTGATCCTTCAACATTGTCGAAAGCTTTTACTATATTCCTTTCGACTTCGTTGGAAGCTCAAACTGTAAATCTTTCAACTTTGTCGAAATCTTAAACCGTTGAGTTTTTGACTGAAAATTTGCACAATTTTAAAGCTTTGTGCACGTTTTCATGCGTAACCTATCTGAGCAAACTTATTCACATTTTTATTTTTGATTATTATCTAAATTTATAATTGATTTAAGGTTTTTAATTAAAACATTTTTACCTGGTAGAACAATGAGCTATCCAAAAGTTGAGGCCACTGCCAAGCACTCTTTCATTGAATCACAGAGAAAAGTAGACGCTATTCTGAAGGAGTTTGGCATCACCGAAGTTGAAGCTATCCCTTCCAAATGCTCTGATACTATTAGCAACCCTCCAGAAGGGTATTTGCATTCACTTCCATCCACATATGGCATGGTGGTTTTTTTCCATTTCCTGCATTCTTGCACTCTTTCTTCTCTTATATCGGAGTTGCTCCGATACAACTTTCTTCTAATGTGTATACCCATCTTCTATCCCTCGAGATATTGGCGCTGGAATTTGGAATTCCTTCACATAACCCTGAAACTTTAACCTCCTTGACCAAATTGTCAAGGTCAAGCAAGTCTTACAAGTAAATCTTCAGGGTGAATGTATCTAAGAAGTTGATATGGATGGTGTTAATAAGTTTAAGGATTGGAAGAACCAATTCTTTTTTGTTAAATGCTTTGTGGATGTCCGTGAGGCCTTTGCCTTTCCCCGTAAGTTTATTTCAATGTCGTCTTTTCTTTTCTTTATGCTTTCTGCTAACTAATCCCTGATTTTTTCAGATGAACCTTCCATGACACTCGGCGATGCAGATCAAAGAATCATTAATTCTTTAACTGCAGCTCCTGAACATCTTAGGAGCAGGTTGACGCTCTTAACCTTTTCGAAACTAAGGAAACATTCTTTGCATCCAATTGGTCAAAGAATTCTCAGCATTCCACCTGCCATTATGCACAACTCTCGAGGAAGTCGCTTCTATTCCTCAAGCAATGCCGATCATTTTACCTCATTGTCGCCTATTCGTTCTGACGTTTCAGGTATTCCGTTAGCTTAGTGTTCTCTTTTCTCTAGAATTCATGAATTGCCCAACCTGATTTTATATCTGCTTAAATTTTCTTTAGGTCTTTCATAGGCCGTCGTGCCTTTAAGTGATGTTGCTCCTTCTTCACCATCTACGAATGTTACATCAGTTTTGGGGCCCTTCACTAGCTCCCAGTGATCTTCAGAAAGAAGACTAGGAGCACCTCCTAAGGGGGCACCTCCAGCTAATATAACAAAGATCACTGATATTGAGGAGGGAGAAGAGCGTATATCTCCTAAGAAAGCTTCAAAGAGTTCGACTGTCGAAACTTCAAAAGATAAAGTGGAGCCAACTGCACCTGCACCAGCCCCCTTCCTCCTATTACTATTTCAAATTCTCCAACTGCACTGGAGCAAATGCAAGTTGCCCTTTTTGGGACTCCCACTAAATCACATACTCTTCCAAAGTTGTCATCTTCCTCTTCTCTACCAACTAATTTTGATGAACTCGTCAAGCCTATTCTTCACTCACAATCTTTTGCTTCCTCTTCTCTGCGGTCTTTTAGCCCAAATTTGGTAGAAAATCATCGCTCTCTCATGGTGCAACAACTCTTGGGAAGCCCTTGTCTAATTAATCCTTTCATCATTAGGTCTTTCTAATTTCTAACCTGTGTCTCTTCTCTTGTTGTAGATTTCCTGGAACTGGGTTTCCCTTAATGAACTTCTTTCTAAACTTTCTACTGGATCCTCCATGCTTCGGGAGGAAAATGCTGAGTTAAAAAATCAACTGGCCTTATTGATGACTAACCAAAATACCACTTCTTCTAAATTAGAATAGATCAAGGCTTCCCTCACTAGGGCCGGGGGTGATCTAGAAGTAGAGAAGTGAGCTCGTCGTCTTATCTCTGACGAAATATTTGCAAGGGAGCTGGCTTTGAAGAATTCAGAGGAGGAATAAGCCCGTCTGATTTCTAAGAATATTCTTCTAAAAGATAAATTTAAGTGGTCGAGAGCTTTGCTCAAGCTGGCTGTTCAAACCCTTTCTGACCTCCAGAAGCCTGTTTCTAATTTTGCTGACTCCACATTGGGGCCCATGATGCTATTCCATTATGAAGATTCCCTCATGCTTGCCTATGCTGATAATCGTGATAAATGTCCTGATTTTATTTTTCCTCACTTCGCCCAGTTATAGCCAAAAGGGTCATGGACAAAATTAAGCGAGTTAAGCAATGTTCTGATCTTGAAGGCGAAGAGGGATCGGTTGATTTTAAGGAAGCTCTCTTTTGATATTCCCTACTTCGATATTGTATCTGACATTAAGGAGGAGGAGGATGATAAAATTAAAGACCCTAAAGAGAAGGTGGATGACGACGAAATGAATTGGGATACTGATGATGATGATGACCATGATGATGACCCTCTTAGCGGTCAAGGCCACGGAGGAGACAAAGGGTGTCCTTACGGTGCTTCAGGGATGGATAGTGGAGATAAAGATGACGCTCTTGAACAAGAGCAATCCTCCCAAAAGATATGCCACCAACATCTCCTGGTTCAACTGCTCCTCTAGAGCGGGAAACTGCTCTCACACATCCCAAGGATCCTCAAGAGAAGGAACGGGCTCCTTAGACTTTTGCTCCCATTTCACCAGTATGGAATTCCCTATTTAAATATCTTATACCTGGAAGATAATAATTAGCGATAAATCATTTGTCTTAGATAAAGAAGAAGTCAATCTTTCACTATAGGACAGAATTTAAGAGAAAATAAGCGGAAATTAACAAGTTGCATAGGGAGTTAGACAAATTAATAAAGGAACACAATGCCCTATCCTAGAAATATCATAGTCTGGACAAGAGCACTTTCACACTATCATCTTTTAAATTTCAGAGAGCGACCCCTTTACAAAAGAAAGCTCACCTTCGATATAATGCTCTCTTGAAGGAAAATAGAGAATTAATAACCCTATTCAGGATGATGATTAAGGCAAGAGGCATTTTAATCATTTTTTTATAAAGTTTACTATAGACATTCTACTATAGATTTCTCATGTTTAGGTGAATTTAGTGGGGGTTTACTTAGACGATACCATAAAAGATATTTAGATGAATTTGGTTCTGACCTGCATCCTTGAGCTTACTGGAACTTACCATGGGTCAAATCAATTCCTTAAGATCTTTGCCTAAAAAGCTTAAGTATTATAAGAACAAATATGTTTCTGAGTTTTTCTCCAAGTCCATTGTGTATGAACCTAATGGGTGATTGTAAATATATAACAAGTAATTGATTCATAAACGCATGATTTTGCAATGATCTCTTTACTTAGCTTCTTTTTGATGTGTTATTTCAGAATATCATTTCTTTAGCTCATGTCGACCCAAGAGACCATTTAAGTCAATATGTTAACCTGAGAAGGTTTTACTCAAAAAATACATCACTCTTAAAGACTTCGAAGTCAGCTAGATATTGCTTTCTTCGGGATTTACAAAAATTATACTCAGAATAACCTTGTCTCCGCTTTGACTTTCTTGGCAAAGAGAAGGAAACTATCTTAAAAGAAAGCAGAACCTTCCATACTAAGTTGATTTTGGTCGCGACAGTCCTTCTGCCGAAAAATGGGATTATAGTAATTGTCCACCAGTTATTACCCTTGAAGGGATTTCTTTACATTTTGACTCAACTGTTATGCTTTCGGCTAATAATTTAGGCAAAGTTATAAATCTAGTCTCTCAACTTTAGATGTGATGAAAACATTTGTTGTTCCTTTTAACTTTTGGCTACTTGAGTTGTAATTCTTTGATATAACAATAAAGTAATGTTACCTTGAATTTTTATTTATTTTATTTCTTTTTGTTCTATAGGAGATTCAGCCATCTTTGCCTCATCTTCCTCAAAGTTTACTTTCTCGTATCGATGCCATTAGAGATAGGCTATTATTAAGGAGTGGTGAGATAGAAATTCATGATGAAGTCCTTCTTGAGCGTTTTGGTGGCAACATCGAAGCAGTGAAGTGGCATAAAAGATACCGTATTCAAAAGACCATTACTAGTGGCCACAGAGACCACATAGCCAATGTTGAGGCCGATATTAAGAAAAGAGATGAGATAGTCACCCTGGTAAAATGAGAAGTGAAACCAAATCCCTCTGTCGGGTTTGATCAAAAGATGTCTAAGATTATTCAGTAGATAAATGATATAGAGCTGAAATCAAAAAAGATAGCCAAGCTCAGCGTGCCTCTCTAGAATTCAATTTGGGTGATAATACTTCAAAAATTGAAATTTCGACCCCACTACAACCTCCTTGAGCTACTAAGCTACTAGGTCAAAACTTCTCACGGCTAAAAAAATTCCCACTATGCTCAATCCTCTCCCGGCCTAGAGAACAACATAGTGGGGAATTGATGTCGGAGGGTAAAATTCGAAATTGTTAAATATTTTGATGAGCAGCAGAAGATAAAGTATTCTCAGACTATCAATGACTATGCCTCCATGAATCAAAAGCTTGAACATAATATTTATTTCCTCCAAAAGCATGATGCTGAGTTAGGAAGGGAAAACCAGACCCTTAGAGCTGCAAACATGGCCTTTAACCGTGCTTTGAAAATTAACATCGAGTTGATTGATGATGAGAATACAATCAGAAGAAAGGAGAAAGAACTCAAAGAAGTTCTTCCACACAACAGTAGACCATGTAGTTAATCCTTCGGTGGTGGAGTCTCTTAATAAAGAATCTCAAGATTTGTAATTTATTCATTATAACAACCCAAATTCCAATGGGTCCAGATTTTTCGCAAAAGAGATAAAATCCAAGCCTACTGAAGCCCGAGTTGGGTATCTGGTATCCTGCAATTAGGCAAAGATAAATATATCAGAGCTCAAATAAATATCTCATAGTGGAACTAACTAAAATATAATAGTAAGTGAATACTCACCAAGGTAATAACACTTTCAAAACAAGTGTGACAATGCTGGAAAATCTCTGCGATCTATCTAACATGTGGGATGATATGAGAAGGAGATCAAAACTAAAGTTCTAGTGAATGGACAAATTATACACTTCTAAGCATAATTCTACATATACCATTCTAATTTCATTTTCTGTCACATTAGGTATATTTGGTTTATAATACTCTCGCCTCTGTGCGTGAAACGTACCCATCTACTCCCTAGTAGATTAAGACCTAATAATCAATATATATAGGTAGCTACATGCCCAAAGACCGCATTGGTCCTAGATACTACCCATAGTACCATCCGTTTCCTCCTCGAAAAGGACGCCATCCACTACACCAAAAAGGTGTATTTGTAACGAATATAGTCGTTACAAATAAAATTTATAACAGATATAGTCGTGAGCGGTACAGGCGTGAGGTATGTCGTTACAAATATTTATAACGGCCTCTACCCGTTATTAGATATATCACTTACCAACGGACTTTGTTGTTAGAAATCTAAATTTTTGTAACGAAAAAGTTCGTTATTAGTTGCATCGGTTTGTAAAGGGTATTTTCCGTTACTTAGTTTCCCCTTTCATGTTAGAAGAAGAGGTTGTCATTCTAAATTATCATGACCTTGTCCGTTACAAATTTCATCATTAGTAACGCACTTGTTCGTTACAAATTTCATCAATAGTAACGACTATGCTTGTTATAAATTTCGTCTTTAGTAACGAATATGTTCGTTACAGCTACCAAACCATGTAGAGCTGCATTTTTGCTAGAATTTACACTACGGAATTGTCTACTATAATACAGTAAGTACATACATATCAAAAATTATAGAATTTCGATAACAATAAGCAATTACGCATCCAAACATACAGCTTAAATTGCACAAATATTTGACAACAAATTAAAGGAAAATTCGAAATTTCACAAGTTCATCATACATAACTAAAGAGTATGGAATCAAAATATTACAAGTTCTAACGTTACTTCAAAATAAATTCTATATCCTACAAATAACGAACACGACACTCAGGCCAAATAACAGAACCTTCATCAATTATATCAAATAGCTTGTAATTACCATTTTGTGACGCTTCATAAATAGGTGCTTCTGGATCAAACACTTTCTCCACCCATACATCTCTTTCCCCATTCATCACCTCTCTATGGTGGCATATTTTTTGTATCCCAAGATGGCCCTTAGCAACCTCTTTCAACTCTTCTGAAAATAAGACTACAGATTGCCTATCTCTTGTGGAAGATCCAATAGCACCATTGGATTGAACACCCAAGCTAGCTCTAGGACTATCATGCTGACTGTTGGAAGCAACTTCATTTCTTGGTGTCGCATTCCCTCCAAACTGATTCATAAATTGTAACAAACTTTGTTGCATACTCATCATAGTCGAATGCATCGATCTAAATTTTTCGGTTAGTCTATTTTGATCGTTCTCCATCTTTGCTTTCCATTTTCTATCTTCATCTTCCTTGAAATTAGCTATTGCTTTTGATGCTTGTGTAAGTTTCACTTGCTTCATAGTCGATGTAGAGCTAATGGAACAACAATAGTTTTCTCTTTTCTCCTTTCCAAACACTTCAGCAACTGGATCATTCTCAAAATCTTCAAAACTTCTACTTCCATTGCTACCATTAACACTAGAGTTTTCCTTTTGTCTTTCCTCCGCTGCTTCAACTAATGCCTGCATAATACCCAAATAAATTATAAACAAAAGTTGAACTTGAAAATATTTTGCATATTAAATAAAGTAAAAGCATAAACTAAAGAATATACTATCAATATCTTGCATATTGGTTGATAGAAAATGATGAACATGTGAATACTGTAAAAAAATATTCCTGTCAAATTATGAATACTGTAAAACAAAATATGGAGGAGATAAACTATAATGCATAAGATAAACTATAAAAACAAGTTCAATCATATAAACAACTTTTTTCTATGGGAATATGAACTATAGTGGTTTGTTGCCATTATTTAATTAAGGCTTAAACTGCCTGAGCTTGCGAAAGTCGCAAGCTTGAGCTTGCATATATTCAAATAGTAATCTCTGTCATAACTCTGAAATTTTAATATGTTGGAAAATTTATGAGCATCGATTTGCATATCCTGTATTTAGAGAAATGGCATCAAGTTACCGTGTTCTAACCTACAATTAGTTTTCATATCATTGGGCAGATTGTATGTATTATTGCCTAACGTCGACTGTTAGTATGCTAATACAGTTGAATGTGTGATGAATTTAACAAGTTGAATTCACCCTTTAACTGAGTACTCAACTTTGTACTCAGTTTTTAGTTTGTACTCAGATTTAAAATTGAGTATCGTACTCAGATTTTAAGAAGAACCTCCAACTGTCCGTGAAAGTGTGGAGCTGCAAACTACAAACTATTTTCATCAAGTGCATTTTTATTTTTTCATTATTCAACTTAATTATTTAGCATTTGTAGATTTCAAACCTGATAGTTATTTTTCAACATCAAAATGAAGCATAAACAAGCCTTAAACTATAAACTTCTTGATGCAAAGAACTGAAGGGTGATCAAAACTGTAAACTCAAGAACATGGTAATTATTGTACCACTGTATTATTAAGAAAAGTGCATATTCTCAAATCCAATTCTCAAACCCAATGGGCAATACTTACAGTTACCGATACAGTCTTGAATAGATGTTGAAGTACTTACAAATTTTTCGGCAGCACATGGAATCACCTTTCCCGTTTTTCTACTTATATGAGCCACTTTCCATGCCACTGTACGTGTGATCTTCTGTCCTGGATTCTCAGCTGCCTGCATTTGAATAATTTCATAAAGTACAATTTTGTCACTGAAACATTAACCTAAGAAATGTTTTTACATACCAATTCTTCGTATAGTCTAAGATAAGGTTTCCTTCCCAATGTATGAGTTAGAGTAATTTTGGCGTTGTTTTCGGAATTTGTCTTGCATTGTTTCATTTTCTTGTCACTATATTCGATGTCAACAAACCTCTGCCACCATACTTTATCAACATCATAAGGATGACTATTAAGTGCAACATGTTTGGGCATGAGTTGTCCATCTTTTTTGAGGAATCTCTGACGTACCGTTGCTTTGAATGTTCGATAATGTTGTGAAAGCTTCTTCTCCAATATTGGTCTAGCTACCATGGGGTCGATATTCAAGTCAAACTCTTTCTATTGAAACAAAAAAATCAAATAACAGTGTCAACTTTTTTAACTAATCCTGGCACTCTTCGCCTTTTCTTCCACGACTGCTTTGTTCAGGTAATTAACCATAACCAATATAGGAACAACACTGTATTAAAATAACAAGTTCTTGAAAATAATGCCATAATATATGAAGGGTTGTGATGCGTCTGTGATGATAGCATCAACGGGCAGCAATAAAGCCGAAAATGACCACTCAAACAATTTATCCCTTGCAGGAGATGGTTTTGATACTGTAATAAAAGCCAAAGCAGCCGTGGATGCAGTGCCACAATGCACGAACAAAGTTTCTTGTGCTGATATTCTTGCCATGGCCGCAAGAGATGTTGTATCACTGGTAATTAATTAATTATTATACATTATCATTTGTTAATCATAAAACGAAGAGAAAATAATGCAAATTATGGTCATTAATGAAGGCTGGAGGGCCAAATTATAATGTGGAACTGGGGAGATTAGATTGACTAAGCTCAACTGCTTCCAGTGTAGAAGGAAGCCTGCCACAACCATCTTTCAATTTGAACCAACTTAATTCCAATTTTGTGAAAAACGAGTTGACTCAGACCGACATGATCGCACTCTCCGGTAATTATTTCATTAATCACATATCCAGGCTACATTATTAATTGCAATTATGTTAAAAAAAAGTTTGATCATGAACAGTGATATGCACACATGCACAAGAAATTTAGTTAGCCAGTTTTCACGCACAATTTTCTTCATGTATTGATTGTCAGGCAAATTATAATAGAATAGGACTAACAGATGAATTATCATACCTTAATTCCATTCTGAAAACATTATATTCATATAAAAGATGAAAGTCAAAGTGCATTTATTGCTTATTCTTATTCACAAACCTATATTTTATTTGCGTACACAAGTTAATCCCTTTATTTTACCAAGTCATCAGTGTATACAAAGTAAACGTTTGTTATATGGTTAGAAGTTTGTAGTTGTCATCATATAACAAAAGATATATTCTCTTTTAAAACTAATCAACAGCTTAATAAGATTTCCTGCTGTAATGAAAATGAAAGATGAAAGAAAATACACACTTACATATGTGGACCATTGGTACCGATCTTCTTCTTCGTTTTCCTCTTTTTTTTGGCAGCTGCACACACACTGGGCTTCTCACACTGCAATCAATTTTCGAGTAGAATATATGGGAATCAAATAGACCCAACGCTGGATGCATCGTACGTGAAGCAACTGCAAGACATGTGTCCAAGAAACGTCGCTCCTAATATCGCTATAAACATGGACCATGTCACACCATAAACGTTCCACAATCAATATTTCAAAAACTTACAGTAAGGGAAAGGGCTCTTCACCTCCGATCAGACCCTTTTTACTGATGGTCGGTCTAAGTCTACAGTTGATAAGTGGGCTCAGAATTCACAGGCCTTTAATCAGGCCTTTATTGTTGCTATGACTAAGTTGGGCCGTGTGGATGTGAAGACTAGGGCGGGTCAGGGGAATATCCGCCAAGATTGTTCTGCTTTTAATTAACCTTTCTGTTTGGACTTGTGCTTTTTTCCATCCAAAAAAAAAATTGTAAAAAAGGGGAAAAAATGACTTCCTTTACTTGAAATAAAATGTTAGGCGTCGTTGAGGTTATTTGGAGAATAATTCACGGTGAAGATTGTGGCATTGTGTTTATTTTGGATAAAACGAATGTTGTAAATATGAATTATTGTTTCAAAATCAAACTTTTTCTATGCAGCTTGGATATAAAAAAAAGTCAGAGGAGAGACAATTTTGTAGTCTCATTATTTTGGATGTATATTTTTATTGTTTTCGGTCTTTACTGCAATTATTGTAAAAAACATTGTTCACATATGAAAGCAAAATTGACCGACGCTCGTTATTTATCTATAGCTCATGTATTTCTTTAATCATTGTTATTTTTGTAAAGCATTAAGACTCTGTGTTTTCATTCTTGTTATTTCAACATTTGTCCATAGCTCACTGTTTGACTTAGCTACTCTTTATTTGACTAAAATATACCATTAAGTTTTCTATTTTGCGATTTTAAAAACTTAATCCGACAACATGCTACTCGCAAAATAACAAAACTTTGCATTAATGAGACTATAGTGACAACAACACGCTACTGCGATTGCTAAAGGCTGTGACCTAAAACATTTTGAAACCGAACTTATAAGCAAACTTTGGGAACATTGAATGTGTGTGGTTTCCATAGTTATTGTATGCAAAATTGCAATTCTCTGTGTTAATTATTTTTTAGTTCACTTGTCTGTTGTTAAAAATTAATCAAATAGTTTTTGGGACATCAAAATAGATGGGTATATATCAGGCACAATGAACATGTACAAGAGAGACGCCAGAGATGGCATAACAAGGCAAGGTTTAAAGATACGTATACATATACATATTCAGGCTATTCAAGGTCCAGACTAAGCAAACCAACAGAGACGCACAACAACTTAAACGATAACCAGAGTGTACCAAGGTAGTAAGACACAACAGCTAAACAAAAAGGGCAAGAGTACAAAAAACAAGTTGTAGATGAACCAGACAAAACAGATTCAAGCATAATGAAGTATAAACGGCTACGAATAAATATTTAAATATATTACGAATAAACAGTTATGTACCATTAATGCTTTCCAAAGGCTATCTTTAAAAACAGCATCTACATCATTCCATCCTTCATAACCAATCGGAATGAGAGAGCGAAGCAAAACACCACAACGATAGGCCCATTTTTTTGCATCACTGCCTTTTTCACCTTCTAAGTCCATAATTATTGTGTACTTTTTATTTGGAGGGGGAGGAGGAACATCAACTTCCTCTGTGTCATTTGTATGTAGTGACGTGACATTACAATTGCCTGACATTCTACAATGCAAATAATTTAAAGACGATGAATGCATATTAAAGCATAAAAGAAAATTTGTAGGATAATGGCTCATCCAAGATGGAGAACATAGCAAAAGCTTAATCCATGTTTATTTTTTGTTCATACCAACTCATATTTTTAAAAGGTATCAATTATACACAAAATGATTAAATCATAGCATTAATATGATGCGTTCAAGACAAGTGTAATAACTTCAAAAATATTCAACAATAGAGAAACATACCCAAGTGTATAGTAATCAATACAACATTGTAACAAGTAAACAAAATAATTATTGTTCAATCAAGTGTGTCCATTTTGATTCGATACATTTCAACAATGCAGTTAAATTAGGCCGCTCCTTCAAAATAGATTGAAAGCTCATTGGCATCTCATAATCATCTATGCTATCAGTCATGCGCTTAGGCGAGTGTTGTACGATGGACCAACTAGGATCATGCATGTCACTTATGTAAAAGACTTGACTTGCTTCGGACGATAGAATGACGGGCTCGTCATATTCTCCATTACAGTTTTTCAATTTCCTTAGATTCACCATTAACAAATTGGAGTCACTACAAATCTTACAGCTATTTGATTTATCTGCTACATTGATCCAATCACAGTAGAATACTACATGTTGAGATTCATAATAATCAACTTCAATAATCTCTTTGATAACACCATAGCACGTAGTATCATCATCCATAGGGTTTAAATCTTTCGCACTTGCAACAAATGTTGTAATCGCATTCATGCAAACACCACGCTAGTCTTTCTTCATTGTCATTCTCATTTACAAAATGATCTTCATCACCATCATCAAATTCTTTACGTTTTAATTTTTTTTTACCCGGTACATATTTGATATGGGCAAGCTTTTCCAAAAGTGCCGATCCTACCAATCGTGTGGGAAGTTCCTTATGCTCTACATCTTTGTACCATCCATGTTTCAATGCTCTATATGGATGACCATTATTCAAAAATCTTCTATACTTTGTATAAACAATCTTATTACCAATACGTTCTGACTCGATCTCAGTAGCACAAACCGGACATGCTTTGTAACCATGTGTCACACAACCGGATAAATTTTCAAATGTTGGTAAGTCATGAATTCCCCACAAAAGCATCGCTCTCAATGTAAATTGCTCTTTCTTATCCATGTCAAATGCAGGAAGACCTATCCAAAGCTGCTTTAACTCATCCATAAGAGGTTCTAAGTATACATCAATGTCTTGGTTGGTGCACTAAGTCCAGGAATCAACAAACATAACATTTGAAAGTCAGGTTTCATACATAATGAAGGGGGCAAATTATATGGGATCATGTACATGGGCCAACAATTATAACTATTAGATTGAGCTCCACTACGATTAAATCCATCAGTAGTAATGCCAAGACAAACATTTCTTCCATTAGTAGCAAAATCCGGCCATCTATTTTTAAGCGATCTCCATTCAGCCGAATCAATAGGATGGCGCATGGAGTCCCGAGAAGGCTTTGCTTCACTATGCCATAACATTTTTTGGGCTATCCAAGGTACAGTGTACAACCTAGTTAATCTAGGAATAATGGGAAAATATTTCAAAACTTTTCTTGGTAGTTTTATGACTTTGACTATTTTCCCATGTTCTTTAACTTTAAATCTCGAAGTATTACAATGCGGACATTCCAATGCATCTTCATACCTCTTCCAAAATAATATACAATCATTTTCACAAGCATGTATTCCTTTGATATTCATTCCTAGATCTTTTAATATTTTTTTCATTGTAGGGTACTTATCGGGTATTGTATTTTTCTTTGGTAGCCATAGTTTCAACCTCTTCAACAACTCGGTCATACTGTTTCCCGACTAGTTGAATTCTTTTTTCAAGCCATGAAGCTCTATAAGGACACTTAATGTTGTAAGACCATCTTTCAAGAAGGATATAATTTTTCACGTGCTTTTCTTTTGTATTCATTATACTTTTTTCATCGTTTCCACCAAAAGTTGTTTGTGTACCATGAGATAATCCATATACATCATCAACAAGATTTCCAAGACCACCTTCCATTGGGTTTTCCTCTTGAAATTGATGAGACACGAAGTCATCATTGACAACATGGGGTGTAGGATTGACCATTACTTCAATGCCATTACTTTCTCCATGAAAAAACCATTCATCGTATGCTGGATCCATACCATAAAGAATTAAGTGCTTCTCAACTATTTTAAAAGGCTATTTTTTAGAATTTCTACACTTTATACAAGGACAACAACATATTTCAAAATCAGGTGGTGAATGATGCTTCACGAAATTCATAAAATATCGAACACCTTTAATATATTCGTTTGTGTTCCTATGTCGAATTCTGATCCAATCTCTCGAGGTAGGTTCTGACATTAGCAAAAACTCGTGGATCGCCTAATTCATTATGAAAATAAAGATTATTGATTCAATGTCGTTTCTTATATGAATGGAGAAAAAGCACATATAATAAAATATTACGGAAAAAAATGACACAACTATTCAAATTCAGTCAAAGTTCTCAAAATAAGATTCAAATTCAGAATTACCATTGTATACACATTTATATTTCTGGTAAAATATTTTAATTTATACATTTAAAACAGCCATTTTGCATCTTTCCTTTTACAATTGCATATAAACTTCTCTGTTATGTTTTCTGCTGCCAAATAGTGTATACTATTATTATTTTGGCATATAAATAAACACTTAGAGTGGAGTAATTGTTCCATTCCCCACAAATGCTAGACATAATATAATATGATGTAAAAGAGCAGCATTCGACAACAAATCCAAACTGGAGAGTCAATGCAACATGTCTTGCATTACTTTATATTCTACTAAAAAAATTAATCTTGCATTACTTTAAGATAACCTGTGCTCTTATAAATTAATCTTGCATTGCTTTATGGAAAGGGAGAATGTTGCGGTTATTAGCCCCTACCATGGTCACATGCATCTGTAACCATTTTGGTCAATTCTTTTAAAACTAATCTGACGTAGTACTGTCAAACTGTTACACAACTTTCAAACATATTAGATAATGGTAAACTGTTAGATAAGAGCATGGTAAACTTTCAAGCATATTAGATAAAAGCATGGTATAATAACAAGGAATAAGAATGCTTGTGTGAAATGATCTAAATTATGCTAAAAACAAGGTAGTTGAAGATCTAGTGATTCTATGCTGCATGTGCCCATTATCATGACAGTATAAAAGAAAATTTAAGCAGTTAAATCATCAAACAAATGAACGTATGTATGTAATATAAATGCTACATGTCAAATTTTTTTACTACCATTTACAAAGAAATTCCAATTTTATAGGAACAAGCCATAAAAACACCGTCAGTATCACATTATACCTCACTGCAACAGTGGAAGCAAAACTGAAATCCTACAACCATAAAACCATGTTCACGTATATTAACAAATCAAGTAACGAAATTTAGAATGGAAAATTAGAAGCATTCAACATACGTACAAAAATTTAAGCACCCATCATTCTGAAGGAGAGTAAAATGAAATGACTACAACTTCTGGTTGGTAGTTTCCACACACAGTAAAGATGGAATTTTAGTCGAATACAACTGCTCTACACATATAAACTAGAAATAACCAAACTAAAAATCAAAAAAGTTAGGTTCATTGTAACGTCCCGTATATTTGGACCATTTAAATTGACAATAATCCACACATGTCAACTTATATAGTACAAAACACGAATCGTAAATGGAGTATATATATATATATATGAGAATCATCACAGAATCACAGGAAATATATCATAACAGAATAGTGCAGCGGAAATATAACATAGTCATAAGAGTAGTTCATGAAGCTACCCGTAAGTACAACAATGTCTCAAATAAAAGGAAATAAACAACATAGAAGTCTAAATAGTCCAAATGGAAAGAACAAACACTGATAAGATAAGATAGTGAAAGTCTTCAGTCTTCAGCTCCAAATAAACAGCAGCAGCAATCCTCAATCTGATCCGAGCATATGCACAAACAAACACTCGAATCAGGACATATATTCTTATACATATAATATAGTTCAAATTTTGAAATAAACAATAACTCAAAGATGCATGGAATACACATCTTTCAGGATCCGATAAACTATTTATACATAATAGTGTACGATACATAGATAATGTCTTACAGTAAAGGAAAATATCAAAATAGCGTTAAGGCGTTACCATTATCCCCCTTAACACATTTTATATATATCATATTCTATACAGCACTGTAAACTCCACCTTAAACTAGTGGAATATCAGGGAGTACTCCATAGGTATAATACAAAACAAATTCGTAGTGGTCGCGTATACGGGATACAAGTATGACAAGGCCCATGAGGCAACACCCAAGGTAGTGAAACTACCGTTCGCCTGATCCGGACTGGTGAGAACGCATCGCCACAACGATCGCAACACCGCGAAACAACACTCCAATTTCAAGGGTGCGCACCAATCAATCACAAAAGTAAATGAGTAGTTCACGAAGAAGTGTGTTCGCTCGAGGTAGCTAACCCCATTTGGCCCGGCACGACTCCTGATTTTAGTCATTTCCAATTTGACACAAGTGTCAAGGCTATCCATTATCGTTCACTTTCTTCAATCGTCAACGTTCGTCATTTCAACCACTTCATTCTGGATCATCACTCCACGTATAGTTATTAAAGTGGTTATCGGTTTAGACAGTGAGTATGTCCCTAACCGATTCCGGTTCCTTTAATAACTTTTTGTAATTATTTCTGATTGGTCGCTTAATAAATTTCAAACAAATCAATTTCAATTTAAATTTCAATTCGTAAATCATCGTTCATTAGTCTTTCTAAATCGGTTTCCAAAATTTCGTTTTATAACTTCCAAATTCATTTCAAAATTACTATAATTCAATTTCAAAGTTCAATTTTACAATAATTCAAATATTCTTTAATTTCGTATATAGGTTCATTTCAAAATCATTTAAATTAATTTAACGTTCAAATCGATTTAAATTCAATTATCAATTTCATTCGATATTTAATAAATTTTTCATTAAACCATTTCAATTATATTTCTAATTCATTACATTTCCTTTAGGTTCATTTTCATTATCAAAGCTTATAACTTTATTGCAATTGTCAAATCCCATTCTTAAATTACAAGTCTTTTATTTGTTCGATAAAGCGCATTAAATCTCTTATTAAAGAAATTCATTTCATTTATCATTTATTTAGTTACACATTTCAAAAATCCAATTAAGAAACTTCGTTTCACTTATTTAATAATTTAATTCCACTTAGTAAATACTATTCAATTTAATTAAATCATTAAATAATTTCATCTCATCAAATTCAATAATTTCAAATCTTAATTATTAAACATTCAAACTTATTCATTAATATTTCCAATTTTATTATTAATAAAATAAAAACTTAAATTTTTATTATTTTAAAACTTCGTTATTAATAATTTCAAATTCAATTATTAATAAATTTCAATACTTGATTATTAAAATTCCAAATCAACCATTATTAATTTCAAGCTTCATTATTTTCAATTTCAACCTTATTATCAAATAATTCTAATTTAATTATTAATTAATTAAATTTGAAAACAATGTTCTTCGTCAATTATTTGTACAATTTCAAAAATCCATCTTTTACATTTATTAGAATTTTAAATTCTAATTTTATTCAAACTTAGTTATTAGTCGAAGAAAACTTTATTTTATTTCAAATCAAAACATCAACCAATCGGTTTAATTTAATTTTCTATCCTAAGTCAAAATTAGTTGGGTATTTATCATTTCAACCCAATTCCATTTAAATTTACAATCAAAGCATACAAAGGGAACTTGCAGTGTGAATACTGGGATGGTGTCAAAGTAAATAAACAAGCAATTTCATCCATACAAACAATTTAACAGTTTATTTAAATAATCTCGAAATAATCGTATTAATTTACATTTGTTATTGATGCAAATTTATATAATTATTTCTAGAATCTATACTATCATTTCATGTGGATTAAAGATTATTACGTTACGGTTTTCGCTTTGTCGTTCAATTGCAATTTCAATTTAAATACTACAACAATTTAAACAAATCTACATTCCCAGGTCCAAAGGTTACTTATCAAATTCTACGTCAAATATAATTTAAGGGATCAATGTCGACTAACTTAATTTAACTAATAAAAGGGGTCAGGTTTACAAATCAAATTCGACAATATAATCCGTTTTAATTTATTAACTGTCCTATGTCAAATTACATGCAAATCTACTATCATTCAGCACAAATAGCATCCAATTCATATCACATAGAAATTAACTAGCATAAGTATATATGTCGTGAAAATTAATTTCACCTTTCGTGGATAGAGAAATAGACCCAAAGCGAGTAGAAACACGAAAAGAAGACGGTACACTCGCACAACGAACACTGCAAATATCGACAAGTAATTCGATATTAATTTGAGCGATTTTTTAAATAAAATTTACAAATTATATAAATGCGCTTACTGACTACAGAGAAGAGATCGAAGCTGAAAACCGCTGCTGCTGCAAAACGGCTTAACCGGTTGTTTCTGCACACAACGACAAAAAAAAATTCAGTTACGATTTGTAACAAAAAATAGACGTTGACGGAAATATTCTACTGCGATATTTAAAGCTATTTCAAACGTCTCAGTTTTTTTTTTTTTTTTAAGAACCAAACCATCCTTCCAAGTGCAAAGTTGCACCACTTCACAGTCACACGTAACACGCAGATGCACGTAACACGCAGATGCATTCACACTTCATCTCCTTCTTTTTTTTTCTTTTTTTTTTCTTTTCACAATCCCAGACATCATCTCTCACCCTTCATGCATGCATACACCCTCATATATACGCACACACAACTTGCACACATACACACGCCTGCAACCAATAAAACATGCACACACTCACGACACACACAGCACACACCTCAAGCCACTCACGCACACACACATAACACCCACATCCCTACCCACACGTGCAAACCAAATACATACACGCAAGCTCGGGTGTTGCGGAGGCAAGGGAAAACGAGGTGAACAGATATGGGAGGGGAGGTGGCTATGGCGACGACGTGGGCTGGGTGGCGTCACAGGTGGGTCGGCAGAGGGTGGAAGGCAGTTGCGTGGGACTGGAGCGGCATAGGACTGGGCATGCTTCCGGCCATTTTTTTTTTACGTTCCAGAGCAAAGGAAGGAAAGAAAAGGGAGAGAGGTGAGATGGAGTTTGGCCTTGCTTGCTTGCATGAGGTGTAGTTTTGCACGTTACAGAGATATGGGATGAATGGTAAATGATGAAGGAGAATGAATACCTGAAGGTATGCGCAGAGGAGAATTTTCAGCAGTGAAATAGAAATGAAAGTTTAAGGGCCTGTTCCACTTTGATTTAAAAGCGATGGAAATAAATTTAGAGCTACCCAAGAGTTACGTGAATAAAAGTCTTTTGGGTTCCCAAACTCTTCGTTATCCCCACAACTCTTCACCCTTCACCTTCCAAGTACATGTTAATTCAGCTGAAATTTTATTTTCTTTCATTTTCTTTTGTAACGGTAGAAGATTCTTTGCTGTAACGTGTTTAACCGGTCTGTTTAACGGTTAACACAACGTGACGTTTTTTTTCCGTCTCTGTTTAACACGAATAAATATAACGTTTTGATCAGCGCGGCGACACGATCACAACGATATAAAAATATTGGCGATTGGACATTGTTTGCGAATTTTATTTCTAAATGACTGTTCGCTTGAACGTACAATTTTACTATCAATTAACAGCCGAATTTGACGAAACATAATGCGCCGTTAGGATCAGAATATTTTTCTTATGCGGGATTGTGAAAAATAGTTGGGTTCGGACGATATAAAATTCACGCATTGGATTTAAACCAATAGGTGAATGCGACGCACGTAATCAACTTCAATATTTTCTAACGAAATTTGGCGTACACCTATATCTATCTAGACGTATCCCAAATATGAAGTTTGGTTAGTAACGGACGTCGTTTGTGTAAATTTGAAGTTTTACATTAAACGGCTTAAAATTTGTCGAAAATTCAGGGTCGTTACAATCTCCCCCACTCAAAACTTTTCGTCCTCGAAAAGGAACGAGACGAGTGATGTAAGATTTATGTAAGCGGAAAAATTTAGATAGATATTTAAAAATTTGAATTATACCTGAAATTTGTAATTCAGGGTTTGAATCCCGAATACTATCCTCAGTTTCCCATGTGCAATCTCGCTCATCTGTACTCCACTGAACTTTGACGAGATTTACTGTCTTCCTTCTGAGTTGCTTTGTCTCACGATCGACTATCCGAAGTGGCTTTCGCTCAATTGTCAAGTCAGGCTCTATGACTATCTCATCTAACAGAGTAGTGGGAATGGTCGTAGATGGATTGTGAACAACTTTGCGAAGATGTGAGAAGTGAAACACATTGTGAACACCGACGAACTTCTCTGGTAATGCAACTCTATAAGCTAATGTTCCTACTCTTTCAGTAATCTCAAACGGACCAACAAATCTCGGAGCTAGCTTTCCTTTTCTTCCAAATCGAACAATATTCTTCAAAGGCGACACTTTCAGAAATACTTTGTCTCCTACACTGAATTCAAGATCCCTTCTCCTTATGTCAGCGTAACTCTTCTGTCTATCCTATGCCGTCTTTATTTTCTTTCTGATTTCTTCGACCTTTTCAGAAGCTTCCATAATCATTTCTGGGCCAAGCACAAGTCTATCTCCAGACTCGATCCAACAAGCTGGCGATTTGCACAACCATCCATATAAGGCTTCGAACGGTGCCATACCAATGCTTGCCTGTTTTATTACAGATGATTAATTCAAATTCAAATATACTTATTCAAATTTGAAATTCAATAATTTACCTGGTAACTATTATTATAAGTGAATTCTATCAAGTGAAGATGCTCTTCCCAGGATCCACCAAAGTCAATAATACAAGCTCGGAGAAGGTCTTCCAAAATATGATTCACCCTCTCAGTTTGGCCATCTGTCTGAGGATGATAAGCTGTGCTCAGATTCAGTTTGGTGCCCAAAGTATCCTGAAATGCTTTCCAGAATTTACTGGTGAAAAGAGGATCTCGGTCGCATACGATACTAGATGGTACACCATGGAGTTTAACAACTTCGCTCATGTATATCTCGGCCAAACTCGAAGCTGTACGAGTGGACTTGACTGGAATAAAGTGGGCGGATTTCGTCAATCTATCGACAATCACCCAAACGCTTTTATTACCCTTTCTAGTCCTTGGCAGCCCATCAATAAAGTCCATAGAAATTTGCTCCCACTTCCATCCTGGAATCTCTAATGGTTGAAGCAAACCGGCTGTCTTTCTATGATCAGCTTTAACTTGCTGACAAGTTGTACATCTGCTTACATAGGTAGAAATATCGCGCTTCATCCCACTCCACCAATATAACTTCTTCATATTCTGGTACATTTTAGTAACACCGGGATGAAATGAAAGTGAAGAGTTGTGGTTTTCTTTCAGCACTTCTTGTCTAAGACCATCAACATTAGGAACACATATGCGATTATCAATTCTCAAAACTCCATTACTATCCACATGTGCACCCAATTTATTATTAGCATTTCCAACTCTACCGAGAACTATTTCTTTGATGCGATAAAGCAAAGTGTCCTCGTACTGCTTGGCTATAATACGATCCATAAGAGCTGGGGAGACGGAAAGCTGGAATAACGTTCCCTCAACAAGATTACAACATGCCATTGCTTGGTTTCTGCTCAAAGCATCAGCTACGGCATTCGCTTTCCCTGGAGTGTAATTAATATCAAGATCATATGCAGCTAGAAATTCGAGCCATCGAACTTGTCTCTGATTCAAATCCTTTTGTGAGAAGATATATCTCAATGACTTGTGGTCAGTGAATAACTAGAATTTTGTTCCCAATAAATAGTGCCTCCATAGCTTAAGAGCAAATACAACTGCAAGGAGCTCTAGATCGTGAGTTGCGTAATTTGCTTCATGGGTCTTTAACTGTCGACCCGCATATGCAATAACCTTTCCTTTCTGCATTAAGACTGCTCCAAGACCATCACGACAGGCATCTATATAGACTGTCAATCCTTCGCTACCATCAATGACTGTAAGAACTGGGGCAGAGGTCAACTTACGCTTCATTTCATTGAAAGCTGCTTCGCACTTTTCATTCCAAATAAATTTCACATTCTTTCTGGTCAGTGCGGTAAGTGGGGCGGCGATACGAGCAAAGTTTTCTACGAATCTGCGATAATAGCCAGCTAATCCCAAGAAATTGCGGATATCTGTAGGAGTTTTGGGAGTCTCCCAATCCTGCAAATTCCCAGGATTTGAATTTAGATATTGATAAGCTGTTTTAGATAGAATTAATAAGTAAGAATAGAACTTACATTGATTACGGCGATCTTAGCTGGATCGACCGAAATCCCATTCTCCGAAACAATATGGCCAAGAAAACGAACTTCATCTCTCCAAAAGTGGCATTTCGAAAACTTGGCTTTAAGATGATGTTTGCGAAGAGTTTCAAGTACAAAAGCCAAATGTGAACTATGTTCTTTCTCATCTTTGGAGAAGACGAGAATATCATCGATGAAAAAAAGCACGAACTTGTTAAGAACATCCCTGAAAACTCTATTCATCAAGTCGACGAAATAAGTTGGAGCATTAGTGAGACCGAACGGCATAACAAGCCATTCATAGAAACCATTTTCAGTGTGAAATGCTGTTTTAGGAATGCTATCCTCAGCGATTCTGAGTTGGTGAAAACCGGTAGCCAAATCAAGTTGAGAGAAGACTTTAGCTCCATGAAGCTGATCGAAAAGATCGTTGATGCGAGGCATCGGATACCTGTTTTTATGTGTGAGTTTGTTTAGCTCTCTATAGTCCACACACATCCTGAGTAAGCCATCGGATTTGGTGACAAATACAACTGCAGCACCCCATTCTGAATGACTGCGACGAATCAAGCCTTTAGAAAATAAATCCTCAATTTGAACATTCAACTCTGCCTTTTCTTTAGGAGCCATTCTCCTTGGAGGAAGAACTACTGGTCGTGCACCAGGGATAAGGTCGATGCGGAATTCGATTTCCCGCAGAGGTGGTAGAGAATTGACTTCTCCAAATACATCAGAAAAGAGTTGGACTACTGGAGTGGAGCTAAGTTCATTTGGATGAGAGTCAAGAGAGAATATAAAACTCCCAGCATATTCTTGAGGTGATTTGCCTTTAACAACTAAAGGCATACTCTTGTCGTCAATAAGAGAGACAGTTCAAGTTTTACATGAGATAACGGCTTCGAACTTTCGTAGCCAATCAATGCCTAATAGAATATCAAATGCCTCGAATCCAAGAACATAGAAATCCCAAGTGAAGCGGTGAATGCCATGCATAAGAGTGACATATTTGCAAACCCTTTTAAGGTTAGCGGGCCCCCCGATAGGATTAGATACACATAAAGAAATAGGTGCAAGAGTGGGTTCCAAACCAAGTTTATTACACAAGTCAATAAATATGAAGCTGTGAGTTGCTCCGGTGCCAAATAAAACTCTAACAGGCAAGGTATGCAACATGAAAGTACTTTGTAAAGTACCTTGGTTATCCGGAACTTCCGGGATAGGAACTTCCGGGGCAGGTGTGGAAAGAGCAAAGACTCCAGATGGTGTACCACGCTTCTGTGTTGGGCAGTCTTTCTTGAAGTGTCCAGGTTGTAAGCAGATATGACACAAATCCCTCCTAGTCATCTGTGTCGGTGGCGGAACAGCTGCGCTCTTTGGAGATGGACAGCTACTAGCATAATGACCCTTTTGGTCGCAGTTGAAGCAAGTAATGGATGATATGTCAATGGGCTTCTTCTGAGAGTATCCAAGCCCTGTTTTCTGCTGCCAATTCTTCTTCTGTTGTGCAAAGTTTGGCTTTCTCTTTCCCGACTTACTAGCTGATGTCTGAGCAACTGGAGCTTTGGAGGATGATGTTTCCTTTGGCTTTCCCTCATAGCGAAGAGAAAAGTCCATCAACTCAGTGAAGGTTCCATGGACATGAGCGGTGAGAAGCTCGTAATACTCAGGGCGTGCGCCATGTATGAACTTCTCATTCTTAAGCAGTGGTGTATCAATCAAGCCAGGTCCGAACTTGGATAGTTCGTTGAACTTCCGTTCATACTCAGTGAAGGTCATATTGCCTTGCTTGAGATCCATAAAAGAACGATAGAGTTGGGCTTTCCCAGCAGCTGGCATCCACTGAGCCATAAAGGAGTCCCTATTTACAAATGATATGAAAACGAGTCAAAATTTTGAACAAGATAGAAGGAATTTATTCGATGTAATTTAGATAGATTTCTACCTAAACTGGGCCCAAGTGATGTTTTCCCCATCGGTACGAGAAGTGACGGATTCCCACCAGTCTTGTGCAGCATCCTGAAGCAGCCAAGCGGCCAACTGACATTTTTGAGCGTCTGTGATCTCCAAGCCCGTAAAGATCCTCTCCAAACTCTTTAGCCATTGCTGTGCTTCAATGATACTCTCGGAGCAAGTGAATTTGACTCCTCCAAGCTGAGTGTACTCCTTGCTAAGAGCGGAGAATCGGATTGCGGGGGCTTGTGGAGCAGGAGCATTTCCACCCCTTCCACCTCTAACATTTCTTCTGGCAGCCATCCTGGAATACCAAAAGTGATTTAGAATCAAAGATAGGAATTTATAGAACTTAAGGAAATTCTACTCAAACGAATTCAATAAGAAAGATGAATCAAAAGATGTGGGTTCTGAAATGATTCTCCTCATTCTAGGGTATATTTACCCTATCTCTAATGAGCTTAAAACTCCACAGGCTAAGGTTATCGGGAACCTGGCTCTGATACCAAATGTAACGTCCCGTATATTTGGACCATTTAAATTGACAATAATCCACACATGTCAACTTATATAGTACAAAACACGAATCATAAATGGAGTATATATATATATATATATGAGAATCATCACAGAATCACAGGAAATATATCATAACAGAATAGTGCAGCGGAAATATAACATAGTCATAAGAGTAGTTCATGAAGCTACCCGTAAGTACAACAATGTCTCAAATAAAAGGAAATAAACAACATAGAAGTCTAAATAGTCCAAATGGAAAGAACAAACACTGATAAGATAAGATAGTGAAAGTCTTCAGTCTTCAGCTCCAAATAAACAGCAGCAGCAATCCTCAATCTGATCCGAGCATATGCACAAACAAACACTCGAATCAGGACATATATTCTTATACAGATAATATGGTTCAAATTTTGAAATAAACAATAACTCAAAGATGCATGGAATACACATCTTTCAGGATCCGATAAACTATTTATACATAATAGTGTACGATACATAGATAATGTCTAACAGTAAAGTAAAATATCAAAATAGCGTTAAGGCGTTACCATTATCCCCCTTAACACATTTTATATATATCATATTCTATACAGCACTGTAAACTCCACCGTATACTAGTGGGATATCAGGGAGTACTCCATAGGTATAATACAAAACAAATTCGTAGTGGTCGCGTATACGGGATACAAGTATGACAAGGCCCATGAGGCAATACCCAAGGTAGTGAAACTACCATTCGCCTGATCCGGACTAGTGAGAACGCATCGCTGCAACGATCGCAACACCGCGAAACAACACTCCAATTTCAAGGGTGCGCACCAATTAATCACAAAAGTAAATGAGTAGTTTACGAAGAAGTGTGTTCGCTCGAGGTAGCTAACCCCATTTGGCCCGGCACGGCTCCTGATTTTAGTCATTTCCAATTTGACACAAGTGTCAAGGCTATCCATTATCGTTCACTTTCTTCAATCATCAACGTTCGTCATTTCAACCACTTCATTCTGGATCATCACTCCACGTATAGTTATTAAAGTGGTTATCGGTTTAGACAGTGAGTATGTCCCTAACCGATTCCGGTTCCTTTAATAACTTTTCGTAATTATTTCTGATTGGTCGCTTAATAAATTTCAAACAAATCAATTTCAATTTAAATTTCAATTCGTAAATCATCGTTCGTTAGTCTTTCTAAATCGGTTTCCAAAATTTCGTTTTATAACTTCCAAATTCATTTCAAAATTACTATAATTCAATTTCAAAGTTCAATTTTACAATAATTCAAATATTCTTTAATTTCGTATATAGGTTCATTTCAAAATCATTTAAATTAATTTAACGTTCAAATCGATTTAAATTCAATTATCAATTTCATTCGATATTTAATAAATTTTTCATTAAACCATTTCAACTATATTTCTAATTCATTACATTTCCTTTAGGTTCATTTTCATTATCAAAGCTTATAACTTTATTGCAATTGTCAAATCCCATTCTTAAATTACAAGTCTTTTATTTGTTCGATAAAGCGCATTAAATCTCTTATTAAAGAAATTCATTTCATTTATCATTTATTTAGTTACACATTTCAAAAATCCAATTAAGAAACTTCGTTTCACTTATTTAATAATTTAATTCCGCTTAGTAAATACTATTCAATTTAATTAAATCATTAAATAATTTCATCTCATCAAATTCAATAATTTCAAATCTTAATTATTAAACATTCAAACTTATTCATTAATATTTCCAATTTTATTATTAATAAAATAAAAACTTAAATTTTTATTATTTTAAAACTTCGTTATTAATAATTTCAAATTCAATTATTAATAAATTTCAATACTTGATTATTAAAATTCCAAATCAACCATTATTAATTTCAAGCTTCATTATTTTCAATTTCAACCTTATTATCAAATAATTCTAATTTAATTATTAATTAATTAAATTTGAAAACAATGTTCTTCGTCAATTATTTGTACAATTTCAAAAATCCATCTTTTACATTTATTAGAATTTTAAATTCTAATTTTATTCAAACTTAGTTATTAGTCGAAGAAAACTTTATTTTATTTCAAATCAAAACATCAACCAATCGGTTTAATTTAATTTTCTATCCTAAGTCAAAATTAGTTTGGTATTTATCATTTCAACCCGATTCCATTTAAATTTACAATCAAAGCATACAAAGGGAACTTGCAGTGTGAATACTGGGATGGTGTCAAAGTAAATAAACAAGCAATTTCATCCATACAAACAATTTAACAGTTTATTTAAATAATCCCGAAATAATCGTATTAATTTACATTTGTTATTTATGCAAATTTATATAATTATTTCTAGAATCTATACTATCATTTCATGTGGATTAAAGATTATTACGTTACGGTTTTCGCTTTGTCGTTCAATTGCAATTTCAATTTAAATACTACAACAATTTAAACAAATCTACATTCCCAGGTTCAAAGGTTACTTATCAAATTCTACGTCAAATATAATTTAAGGGATCAATTTCGACTAACTTAATTTAACTAATAAAAGGGGTCAGGTTTACAAATCGAATTCGACAATATAATCCATTTTAATTTATTAACTGTCCTATGTCAAATTACATGCAAATCTACTATCATTCAGCACAAATAGCATCCAATTCATATCACATAGAAATTAACTAGCATAAGTATATATGTCGTGAAAATTAATTTCACCTTTCGTGGATAGAGAAATAGACCCAAAGCGAGTAGGAGCACGAAAAGAAGACGGTACACTCGCACAACGAACACTGCAAATATCGACAAGTAAGACGATATTAATTTGAGCGATTTTTTATATAAAATTTACAAATTATATAAACGCGCTTACCGACTACAGAGAAGAGATCGAAGCTGAAAACCGCTGCTGCTGCAAAACGGCTTAACCGGTTGTTTCTGCACACAACGACAAAAGAAAATTCAGTTACGATTTGTAACCAAAAATAGATGTTGACGGAAATATTCTACTGCGATATTTAAAGCTATTTCAAACGTCTCAGTTTTTTTTTTTTAAGAACATAACCATCCTTCCAAGTGCAAAGTTGCACCACTTCACAGTCGCACGTAACACGCAGATGCATTCACACTTCATCTCCTTCTTTTTTTTCTTTTTTTTTTCACAATCCCAGACATCATCTCTCACCCTTCATGCATGCATACACCCTCATATATATGCACACACAACTTGCACACGTACACACGCCTGCAACCAATAAAACATGCACACACTCACGGCACACACAGCACACACCTCAAGCCACTCACGCATATACACATAACACCCACATCCCTACCCACACGTGCAAACCAAATACATACACGCAAGCTCGGGTGTTGCGGCGGCAAGGGAAAACGAGGTGAAGAGATATAGGAGGGGAGGTGGCTATGGCGACGACGTGGGCTGGGTGGCGTCACAGGTGGGTCGGCAGAGGGTGGAAGGCGGTTGCGTGGGACTGGAGCGGCATAGGACTGGGCATGCTTCCGGCCATTTTTTTTACGTTCCAGAGCAAAAGAAGGAAAGAAAAGGGAGAGAGGTGAGATGGAGTTTGGCCTTGCTTGCTTGCATGAGGTGTAGTTTTGCACGTTACAGAGATATGGGATGAATGGTAAATGATGAAGGAGAATGAATACCTGAGGGTATGCGCAGAGGAGAAATTTCAACAGTGAAATAGAAATGAAAGTTTAAGGGCCTGTTCCACTTTGATTTAAAAGCGATGGAAATAAATTTAGAGCTACCCAAGAGTTACGTGAATAAAAGTCTTTTGGGTTCCCAAACTCTTCGTTATCCCCACAACTCTTCACCCTTCACCTTCCAAGTACATGTTAATTCAGCTGAAATTTTATTTTCTTCATTTTCTTTTGTAACGGTAGAAGATTCTTGGCTGTAACGTGTTTAACCGGTCTGTTTAACGGTTAACACAACGTGACGTTTTTTTTCCGTCTCTGTTTAGCACGAATAAATATAACGTTTTGATCAGCGCGGCGACGCGATCACAACGATATAAAAATATTGGCGATTGGACATTGTTTGCGAATTTTATTTCTAAATGACTGTTCGCTTGAACGTACAATTTTACTATCAATTAACAGCCGAATTTGACGAAACAGAATGCGCCGTTAGGATCAGAATATTTTTCTTATGCGGGATTGTGAAAAATAGTTGGGTTCGGACGATATAAAATTCACGCATTGGATTTAAACCAATAGGTGAATGCGACGCACGTAATCAACTTCAATATTTTCTGACGAAATTTGGCTTACACCTATGCCTATCTAGACGTATCCCAAATATGAAGTTTGGTTAGTAACGGACGTCGTTTGTGTAAATTTGAAGTTTTACATTAAACGGCTTAAAATTTGTCGAAAATTCAGGGTCGTTACATTCATGTTAAGTGGGTGTCGCTTGGAAATTCCAATTAAAGATTCAAATTCGTCCTGAATACAGAGCGTACAAATTTAAAAGTTTAAAATCACTGGAAAACAAAAATCCACAAATTTTGTGATTGCAAAGCTAAATTATACTTAAACAAACTTTAAATTATACTTCAAATGAGGAAGAGACTTGGAACTGTAGGAAGAACAAAGTGAAAAAAAGGAATTTTGATTGCTGCACAGAATCACTAGATCTTCACTACCATGTTTTTTGCATAATTTAGATCATTTCACACAAGCATTCTTATTCCTAGTTATTCTACCATGCTCATATCTAGACTGTTGAGTTGTTTTTTGCATTATTCTCTGTTTAGCATACTTTAAATTATTACACAACTTTCAAACATCATTTCTAAGCTATTACCCTACCATGCTCTTATCATTAAGGAAAGGGAGTTTCCTATTCATTGTTCCATATTTTATGATAGTGTACTTATTCTGTAATTTATACATCAACTTTAGTATAGCAGGGATCCAGTAATTACTATGTGGCAACAAATGGACAATGATATCAAAAATTATCACTAACTAAAGCTATAATTTGTAATGGGAAGAAAATTAAAGAGCTGATACTAAATTGCAAAAATAACAAAGAACTGAAAATGAAACAAAGAACTAAATAAAATTGAATAGGTGGAAGTGTAATTGCATGTAGTTAACAAGCATGAAATGATAAACTACAGCTAGAAAAGAAAAATGAAGAACTAAACTAAGATTAACCAACCAAAGCTAGGCTATGAACAAGAATTAAAGTAAAGAGTCTAAAGACTAGTACTAGAATTGCAAGAAACAGGAAATCAAATTGACGTGAATTATAACACTAGAGTCTTCGTTTTCTCTCTCTCTCTCTTTTACAATGCAACAACAGTCCCTATTTACACACTTTGATTACAACCAACCAAGCTTAACAATTTCCCAATTTTTTTTAAAGAATGTTGTAACGACCCTATTTTTGATATTAGAAAATTTTAGTTACAGTAAATTACTAGAATTTGATTTTTGATAATTAGCATTTTGGAGATAAGATTCAACTAATTGAAGTTTATTTAATAACAGATTTTTGTTTCAACAAATTGAACTGATTAATAAAATAAATTTCAGAAGATAAATTAAACTAGATACTATACATGAAAAATCATTTTATGCAAAATCTAATTGAAGGTTCTCGCATATAAGAAATTTTATAATGTTTAAAACTTCGTTACGCATGTTCGTCATCGACAGTTGCTTAAAATTTCGTACTACCATAAACCATCAACGACTATAATGTGCTTCCTGCTATCAATTCGAATTAATCAGAAACCATCAACTAATAGTAGTTAGCTTTATCAGCGAATGTGTTATAGTGGACAATAAAGCACAATAAAGCTAAATCCAAGTCAGAAACCATCGTTCATTCAAAATTATTTGTTTGAAGGTTCTGTGTAATCCAAGTTAGAAACCGAATTGAATTACTAGAAAGCACAATAAAGCTAAATCCAAGTCAGAATTCCCATTAAATCAAATGTCCAAAATTAAAACGCAATCAAGAAATAAGCGAAGAACTCAAAACGTTTTAATAGTTCAAACTCAAGCAACTTTTAGTAGGAAATCAACAGATTTTAATAAAAACTAAAAGCATCGATACCTTTAGTTGATTTAGCCCTTGAATTTGCTTGAGAAGGTTTTGCGATTAGAAAAGTAAAAGCGATCCTGAAGCACGAATTTGGGGAGGAAATGGGGATTTGGCGGAAAGTGAAAATAATTTGGAGATTTGGCGGCCAAAGAAAGTGGGAAGCGTAATGAGCTTAGGCGTTCTGAGTCCAGATGTTATTTTCCATCTTTTACCCTTTTGTTTTCAATTTATTTTCATTTTTACCATATTTTATAACGATGTAAAGCAGTGATAAACTATTTACAGCTCCTTTTAAAACAGCTTTGAAAGTTTTATAATGGGACTTAAGTGTTATTATTTTATAACGACATTTGATTGTTAGTAATTCAGAAATATTTTTGTTGGGAATTTCATGTTTTGGTGTAGTGATAATTTATGATAGAATAGATTCAGAAGATGAAGATGAAAGTCCAGATTTATCGGCAATGGCTAGGAACTACAGTCCAGAACATGAAGATATGGCAGATACGGATTAAAAACCCGTACTCTACCTAGTATTCTACTTACAAAACTACTACTTCCAAAAGATAAATAAATGAACGGCCGACAACTTTTGACGTGTAAAGATGCATTGTTAAAGGCATTCTATTTCCAACAGAAGAATCCTACAACGTGTTAAAAAGAGAATACCCACTAGCCAAAAAAAAGACAACACGGCTTTACTTTTTTTAGTAGCGAATAAATTATTGTACTATATAATAAAATATGTGCCAGGTGTAAGTTTATAAGCAACCGGATTACCGGCTCTGCAAAAATAAATGTTGTTGTATAGAGTGAAGAGAAGCATAGATCATTCACTCAAAAATTTGCAATTTCCTTTCAGTGGCAGCTGAATCTTCCTGTTCATTTCTCTGTGCGTGCTTAGTTTCTACTGCAATTCATAATTTGAGAGAGAGCCAAAAAAACTCTTATTCTTCCACAACCACAGCGCGTCTTCTTTTCTAATTTCGCTCCACTGCACTACCCTTGGAAACTACTCTGTATGGATAGCGGAAAGGTAATTCTCTATTCCATAATTCCATATTTATCTATTATTTCAGAACTATTAGAGTTGTTTGTAATTATGTCTCTGTATTTAATTGGTGGGTTAGAAATTTTTATTGAAATTTTCTTTTGAAAATTAATTTTGTAAGTTGTATCGTGCTTTTATTTGGTATCAGAGCATGGTTGATTCTAGTGTCATAATAAATTTTTTATTTTAGATTAAATTAATAGTGGACATGCTGAATTAGATTTCATCAAACCATAATCAAAAAAACAAAAATTTCCAGGATCAAAAGATCATAAATACGCTTTGTCAATTTTTGCATTCGAAACTGTTAGAGAAATAGAAAAAGGAAAAGAAGCTAAATTCATTCCAAATCAAATTATTTCACATTTAGAAAAATTAGGTTTAATTGGCGATAATGTCACAAAAAAAAGTCAATTATACTTGTAAAATCAAGATTATAAATCCAGAAATAACAATTAAAATAGAAAACATCGATTATTCTCCAATCGATGTCAAAGAATTTAAAATCCAAATTGGAGAAATGTTAAACCATAATTTAATCAGAAGATCTGACAGTAAACAAAGGTCAGTAGCCTTTTTAGTTCATAACCGTTCCGAATAAAAAAGAGGGAAACCTAGAATAGTCTACAGTTATAAACGTCTAAATGATAATACTGAAGATGATGGTTATAATATCCTAACCAGGATACTTTAATCAATCTCATTCTGAATAAGAACATTTTTAATAAATTTGATTTAAAGTCAGGCTATAACTAACTTAAGTTAGAAGAAGACTTTAAACCTTGGATAACTTTCATCTGTTCAGAAGGACATTTCGAATGGAATGTTCTTAGTTTTGGCCTTAAGACAGCACCAGCTTTATTTCAAGGATTTATGGACAATATTTTCAAAAATATGATTTTTGCTTAGTTTGTATAGATGACATTCTAGTAGCATCTAATAACATAAGGGAACACGAGTCACACTTAAAGACAGTTTTTAAAGAAATAGAAAATATTGGCCTAGTAGTCTCTAAAAAATGGAATTATTCAAAAGAAAATTTTTATTTTTAGGATTAGAAACAGGTAATGGGAAAATCGAATTACAACCTCATATATCCGATAAAATAGTTGATTTTCCAAATAAGTTAGATAGTAAAAAGAAAATATATGCATTTTTGGGATCGGTAAATTATGCTAGAAAACGTATTCTATATTTAGAAAAATTATTAGGTCCACTATATGGAAAAATCTCTAAAAATGAGAAACGACATTAATACTAAAGATATTAAATTAGTACTAAAAATCAAAGAGGAGATTAAGAAAATTAACCCCTTAGAACTTCCATTAGAGACAGATTATATCATAATAGAGTGTGATGGTTGTAAAGAAGGATGGGGAGCAGTCCTCAAATGTAAACCTTCTAAGTATAATGATAAATCTACAGAAAAAATTGCTGCTTATGCAAGTGGTAATTTTCATACAGTTAACAGTTGGACTTCATTAGACTATGAAATCCAAGCCCTTATAAATGCCTTAGATAAATTTAAGATCTTTTTAAATAAAGATTTCATAATACGAATTGACTGTGAAGCAGTTGTCAAATTTATTTCAAATGAAAATTCAAGGAAGATAAATAAAATTTGATGGTTAAACTTACAAAATTTAATTCAAGGCAATGGGTATGTTATTATTTTTGAGCACATTAAAGGTGCTGATCTATTATCTAGAAAATTATTATCTGCTTTTACTAACAATTCTTGTGATTTATAGGATAGAAATTCCATGAATAAAAAACAAATAGTAAAGAAAGGCATATATTAGGTGAAACGAGTAAAGAAACTATGGATGAGAAATCTCCATGTAAATCAACAGTTGTTAAACCAGAGGCACAATCGGCTAAAACGCCTCATGCAATATCTTTGGGGGTAATTCCCCAACTAGTTTTTTAGCTAATCCTCTAGTTAGAAAAATCAATAATCAAACGATGGAGAGTAACATCCCGTGTATGACTTTCGGACAAACACCTCTGATTTTGTATAAAAATGATGATCCCAGAAAATTCAAGCCTTTAGTCAGAATTTCAGATCCCAGTCAACAGTGTCTTTTAGATCATTTATGGAATCCGAGAACAATAAGCAAGAAAGAAAAAACAAGCAAAAATTGAGTAATTGTTTTGCTCAATATTTTTCCAAGATTCAGCAAAAACCACTTGGAAAAATTACTTATGTTATGTGATCTTTTGAGGAAACTACACCGGAGTGTTTAAACACTACAGTCAAGTACAGTTAGCAACACAAAATTTCTACAATCCAGTATGAAGAGGCTTTTACACATTATCAGAAGCTTTAGATGAAGCTAGAAAAGCATTTGGGCCAAACTATTTTGTGAAAGAAGATTGCTATCAAACTAACTCCTAGATAACCTCGACCACCCTTCATGCTCCGGAACAAGTAATCAATAATCAATCCTCACAGTTAAATGACCTTCATAATATGTACCAAAAAGCACAATCCTAGTTAGGAGCACTTATTGCTAGAAACCAATATTTAGAAGATCAACTTAGAGGAGTCAATTATGATCAACAAATAATCAAGTTGATGGAACAAAGAATATAACAAGTTATAAAGGAAAGAGATGAAGCTAGAAGGCAAATACCAAGATGTCCCATGAGAATTTCTTATTAGCAACTCTTGAACCATTTAAAATTAAAAACAGCCCCTATCATAGAAGAGTAATACAAAGTTTCAGGGATAGATATGTAGATCAAAATAAACAAGATGGTACATAACAGATGGAATGATCATCAAGCAATGCTACAACATAAGTTAAAAACTTATTACAAAGAAATAGTTCAAGGTCTGCGATTGAAAATAATTCAAGATAGACAATCAAATATGCTTAGATTACAAGTTGACATTGACAGTTTGCCAAAAGATTTAGATGAGCTAGTTGATATGTTTGATCACGGAATGGTTTCAAGAATAACCTTCCACCATATGACTCCAGCTAATACACTCAAAAGATTTGGAGAGCACTTTTATTTTATTGCAGCTCAATATCTTAGAGTCTTTAAAGGTATTGTAGTTTGTATTAGTTCAACAACTCCACTTCTTATGTCAGATAGTAATTACAGGATTAAACCAGCTAGTCACCGAATAGCTATCTTTAAGCACAAGGGTTATACAAGACTTCACGAGAGTAGTTGTTTGCAGGCATATGATCAACTCTATGAAGGTTCACCAATATGGTTTGAAGCTCATATGCCTTGTCAATTTCACCAGCAAGCTACTACACTTAGTCCTCCTCCAAATTGAAAGGAGTTATTACTTTAAGCAGAAAGTAGTAGGTACCAAATATGGGGTGAAATGGAACTTAGAATTATATTACCCTTACCAGCAGCTATTCACATATTCAATCTTGAAGCAGATGACATAATTTATGGTAGAATAGATTCAGATGATGGAGATGAAAGTCCAGATTTATCAGCAATGGCTAGAAACTACAGCCCAGAACATGAAAATATGGAAGATACAGGTTAAAAACCCATACTCTACCTAGTATTCTACTTACAAAACTACCACTTCTAGAAGTTAAATAAATGAACGGCCGTCAACTTTTGACGTGTAAAGACGCATTATTAAAGGCATCCTATTTCCAGTAGAAGAATTCTACAACGTGTTAAAAAGAGAATACCCAATAGCCAAAAGTAAAGACATCACAGCTTTACTTTTCTTAGTAGAGAATAAATTATTGTACTATATAGTTAAAATATGTACGAGGTGTATGTTTATAAGCAACCGGATTATTGGCTCTGCAAATATAAATGTTGTTGTATAGAGTGAAGAGAAGCATAAATAATTCATTCAGTAATTTGCAAATTTCCTTTCAATGGCAGTTTAATCTTCCTATTCATTTCTCTATGCGTGCTTAGTTTCTGCTGCAATTCATAATTTGAGAGAGAGCCAAAAAACATTTTTTCTTCTACAACCACAGCGTCTCTTCTTTTTTAATTTCGCTCCACTGCACTACTCTCAAAATCTACTCCGTATGGATAGCATAAAGGTAATTCTCTATTCCATAATTCAATATTTATCTATTATTTCAGAACTATTAGAGTTGTTTGTAATTATCTCTTTGTATTTAATTGATGTGTTAGAAATTTTTACTGAAATTTTCTTTTGAAAATTAATTTTGTAATTTGTATCGTGCTTTTATTTGAATATATATATATATATATATATATATATTTAACATGGCAAGGTGGTTTTTAGTAAAGCATAAGAGATTATGCATTTTTCCTTGTTTCAGTTTTATTTAAAGGTCATAAATAATTTTGAAAAGGTTTTTAAGGAAAATTTTAGAAAGATATCCCTAAGTGAAAATGACACAGATATTAAATGCCAGATGGGACTGGTATAGGGTTGTGCCTTACACCTTAGCTATTAGACCAACTAATTTAGTCCGAAATTTTAGTATGTAGGGCTTTATCATAGATAAGAGTAAAATTATGGATACACACAGAAAGGAATATGTTTTGTATACAGATAGGTTATTGGTGAGTCTGCAAAACCATTAGGATCAGATGACCTTGGAAGTTGATAAGTTAAGGACAAACTGTCCATAAGAGAAATATTTAGCAGATAGCTATGGACAGGTAGTCCAGATGAAGAATAGCGTCTAATAGATTTTAGATAAATTTTGATGTTGTCTGGTAAGCCAAAAAAACTTTGTGCATGAATAGATAGTTCATTTTATTACCTGAGATATCTATGTATGTTTACACAATAATGCTTTATAGATATTTTGACATGTTTTGGTTGCAGGAAAAGATTGTAGAAGGGTATGTTTTAAAGGAATGATAGTGAGAGGAATCATGTTTCGCTAAGCGGCATAGTCTCACTTAACATAAGTTAACGGAGATAAATAGTTTTATTCACACCATGCTTTATGTCCGACTCAGAATTTTTGTTTCTCCTTAAATTCTTGGGTGCTCAAAATTGATTTGAGTAGGCCGAGGGTTAAGATTTTCAATTTTTTGAAATTTTTGCAAATAAGCTTTCAGAGACGAGTAGGTGGCTGACAGATAGCTAATTAGGAATTCTGTTATTTTGTTTGTTTCCGCTACGTACTAAGAAAGTTATGACTATATAACTTCGTTCATCCAAGGGGAATCGTCATATGTCCCTCTTGGCATATTATTGTAAATTATAATTGGTCATTGCTTGGGAATATGTTTGGGGACTTTTTGTAGCTTGGATATGATTTTATTTGAAATGTAACCAATGAAATTTTTGTTTTTGGCAATCTATGATTTTGTTCTTATTCAAGTGCTTCTGATATTATGGATACCATTAGCATTACACTATTTTATCACCAGAAGTTAATATTATGGATGACTGTAGCATCTGTAGCGCTTAGATTTTAACCTCCAGATACGGGATGTTACAAACTTTCCTAAAACATGTGTCTTCTGTTGACTTAACTAGAATGAAATGGGCATTCCTGGTCAACCTGTCCATTATGACCCATGTAATTTCATTCCCTCTGTTCGACCTTGGAAACCAGTCAATCAAATCCGTAGAAATAGAACCCCACTTCCATACCGGAATATCTATCAGCAAAAGCAATCCATTTGATTTCTGGTGTTCATCTTATGCCTGCTTGGAATTCAAGCATTGCTTGACACATAAGCTAATATATTGCTTCATACTTTGCCAGAAGAAACTTCGCTTTATATTCTGATACATCGTAGTTCCTCGTGGATGAATAGTGAATTTTGAATGATGGCCTAAAACTTCTTTCTTGATGTTTCCTACACTCCGAACACTTAACCTTCCTTTTGTTCTCAACCACACATTCTGGTCAAGACTGAAGTCCTTCAAGTCATTTCATTCGGTTGGTTCCCATAAATTCTCGATCCGTTCAACTAACGTTGGATCTTCCATTTGTTTAGAGGCAATCCTTACGATCGTTACAGGTCGAACTTCCAAACAAGATAATACTGTTGTGTCTCCGATAGACCCATCCTCAAATCACTAATGCAATATGCCAATGCTTTCAAATCTTTCCACTCAACAATCATCGCTAACACTGCATTCTGATGTTTCCTGCTAAGCACATCCGCAACCTTGTTGCCTTTACCGACTACGTACTAAATCCCAAAATCATAAGCGGCTATAAACTCTAATCATCTCTGCACTCTCATGTTCAGCTCATTTTGAGAGAACAAATACTTCAACGACTTATGATTTTGTATATAACTCAAACCTCTTTCCCGAAAGGTAATGTCTCCACACCTTTAAAGTGAAAATCACTACAGCCAATTCCAAATCATGTGTTGGATCTCTGACCTTATACGGTCTAAGATGTCTAGAAGCATAGGAAATCCGTGCCAAATACTTCGGCGACTTATTCGTTCATAAAAACCTTACATCCTCTCTTGTTAGCTTGGTCATCGAAGTTGTTATCCGTGATAATTCCTTAATGAACCTTCGATAATAACCAGGTAGTCCGAGGAAACTCTTTATCTCATTTACTGTCTTGGGTCCCTTCTAACTATTCACTGCTTCAATCTTAGTGGATCTACTTACAACCCATTCTCTGAGACTACATGACCAAGAAACTTAACTTTCTTCTTCGAGAATTGACACTTTGAAAACTTTGCCTTCAACTGTTGCTGCCTCAGCATCTCAATCACCACTCTAAGAGGAACTTTATGTTCTCTTTCATCCTTAGAGTATATCAAGATATCATCTATGAAAACTAATACGAACCTATCCAAATGCTCTCAGAAAACTCGGTTCATCAAATCCACAAAGATAGCTGGAGCATTAGTCAGTTCGGATGGCATAACTAACCATTTATAAGATCCATATTTGGTCCTAAACGTCATTTAAGGTATACCATCCTTCGCTACCCTGATTTGATGGAAACTTGTTGCCAAATCTAACTAATTGGTCGAACAAATCGTCAATTCTTGGCAATGAATACAATTCTTTATCATCCTCCCATTCAATAAAGGAAAATTGATACATAGCCTTAGCGATCTGTCTGGCTTCTTAGCAAACACTACCGCGGTTCCCCAAGGCGAAATACTCGGTCTGATAAAACTCTTGCCTTTTAAATGCACCAACTGCATCTTTAAATCCCTCATCTCCATAGGAGTCATCCTACTAGGCAGCCTACTCACTGGTTCTACTCCCGGAATCAAATCTATCTCGCTTCGGAGGCAATCATACAACACTCTGAAAAACATCTGCAAATCCTCTAACCACGAAAACTCAACTCAACTCATCATCCAATTCCATAATTCCCAACAAAGCATACATTTCACACAATGTCCTATATGATCGTAGTTAAAGCACCTGATGTCCTTCATCCTAATCACTTCCTTAGTCTTCCCAGCATGACACTCATTGGCTACATGCCCCGTCGTGTCGCACTTGAAACAGACAACCTCAGACTTTCCCCTTTTGGCACCTCCACCCTTCTAAGCACCCTTCTTTACGAAAGAACTTCTTCTTCTAACCTTGCCCAACCTAGACTTCTTTTAACTTATTCTTCTCCTGACAAACGAGCATCTCCTCTTGTCCCAAATCCATCTCCACAACCACATCAAAGGGATCTTTGATATGCGGTAAAGTAGCCTTGGCCAACTCAGGTTTTAATCCCCTGATAAACTTCTCGATCCTCTTCATCACTGTATCAACAGTGGCATAACCATATATGGCTAACTCCTCGAACGTACTGGGATACTCCAGAACATTTATCTCTCCCTATTCTAACTCTGCAAACTTCCAAATCAAAATAGACCGTGCTATAACTGACATGAACCTTTCTTGGCACCTCCTTTTGAACTTTTCTCAAGTCATAGTCTCCTCATCCACTGCCACAGTCACACTATTCCACCAAAACAGAGAAGCTCCCTAAAGTTTTTAGGATGCCAACCTCCTCTTTTGCTCATCATTGAGCCTTAAGTTTACAAAAAATCTTTCGTAGTGCAACAACTAGTTCTCAAGCTCGATAACATCCTTGGTCGTAGTAAATGGCTACCCTCCGAGCTTAGTTTAATTTCCACTCAACTTAGCATAATCGTTGACAACTTGAGCTTTTCGAACTCCTCTTCCTATTACTCAAGCAGCAACTCCCGCTTACACCATGTTCACAAAAAACTGATACATGGCTTACACTCTAACTTGCGGGACTCTAGCACCCACATTTTCTGCTTCTGTCTGACTTTATGTTCTCCTCGTATTAGGCATGGCATTGCCATTAGTGCCTGCACCTCTTGGGTTAACTCTTTCTATTCTACCATCCATATCTGTATTCAAACCTCAGGAGATATAGAAAAATAACCTAACAAAGATAGGAGAGTATAGACAAATCTTATTGTAACAACCCATATTTTTGGCAACATTATATATACTATTTAATTGGCTAAACAAGATAAAATAATGTGATGATTAATAGATTGAGATTTGATTATAACCAAGGGTAGCCGTGCCATATAAATACGTAAACCAACATGAGATAACATGAATAAAGGTTTTAAGAAATAATGAGGCAAAAATAGGAAAATGGGCATTATAGTACCCTAAACCCTAGTCGTGGGTCCTCACTTTAATTCATTGCAAACATTAAAATTTAAAAGAGAGTTCGGTCACCATTTTTAATCTTGAGGGAAGATAAAGCTAGAATTTCAAGAGGAATAAGTAAATCAACTTATTCAACATCAAATCTCACATATTTTAATCTCAAAGCTAAGGTGAACGATTACTAAATCCTAACAGTTTTTGGTTTTAACTTTAATCCGAAATGATTTTGCATGATTATGCCATGTTTTAGATGACAAAATGTTTTTATATGCGGATTGATGATCTATGCACGTTCATATTAGTTTTTATGATATGTTTGATATGAAAACCCTATTAATTGACATCTAAATGTCTTGAAATTACAAATGAAGATTAGAAATAATATTTCAGAGATGGGTTTTCATAATTTTCTGAATTAATGTGGATTTTATATTAATTTTCTAGTGAAGAAAATGATTTATTGGGTTATAAATTATTTACAGCAAAATAAATAACTATTTGGGTCTAAAATTTATATATGTTAGAAACCGTATTGAAATAAATTTTCTAGAATTTTGTATAATTTTCCTAAGTGTTTTGATGAATATATAAAATTATTTAAGGTATGTGACTTACATGTTTTATATATTTAATTAAGGAGAAGGAGCATTTTGCAGAATAAAATCATCCTTTACTTCTGAAAATATTGGCAACACTTTTGAAAAATTATTCAGCAACCAATAAAAATTTGACAAACAATGGCAGGTTAGTTGAAAATGTTTTCTCTTTTAAGTAAAAACAAAAATAACCTATTTTTAGCATGTTCTACCACTTTCGGTACAAGGGGTTCTGACCCAGACCCTTCGCCACCAATGGTTTCAAAACTAAAGTGCATGGTATCAAGCTACTTGGTATGTAGCATTTTCGAAAAAGGAAAAAGGTTATGTGGTCGAAACCTTAGGTTCCGAAGGGGCGGAATATGTTTGTTTTAGAACTAAAGGTAGCGCCTGCTTTTCTTTAGAAAGAGAATGGTTTTGATTCAGTTGCATTCAACTGGGCCAAATGTTTTAAAAGGAATTGTTTCGATTTGGCTACACTCTTTTGTTTTTTTGTAAAGCTTTCAAAGGGGTCGAAACCCCTAGCTATATCCTTTCTACCTTTCAAAGTCAGTGGTTTCGAAGGGTATACCTATCTTTTAAAAACAACCACTTCTCTCATGCTTTTGAAGGGATGGTTTAACCAATATAACTTCTTTACGTAGGAAAAAGGTTTCGAAAGGTAGTTTTCGAATAAGATGTTTTAATTGACCATTTTTATTCTAATTGAAGTACAACCCATGGGTTTCGAAAGAGATGACTTATATGGTTTTGAAAGGTGTTTCCCCACATGTTTAAATTGTATGCAAAGCCCTTTTGAAAGGTTTAAGTTTCCAAAGGTTTAAGTTTCCAAAGGTTTAATGCATTCGAAAGGTTTTTAAAATGGTTTCGAAGGTCTCGACAGGTAACCTTTTCTGATGGTTTTGAAAGGGTTGAAATTAAAGGTTTTTCCAAGGTTTTAAAATGAGAATGTTTTAAGATATGATGCCTAAAATTTTATTGCTTTCAAAAGGAAGGATTTCAAAGGTTTTTAAAGGGTTTGAAGTATGATTTCGAAAGGAAAGCTTTGGCCTTCCGGCAAGGGTAAATAAAGGGGCTTCACCTGGTTTTGAAAGAATTTCTATCAAAGGTTTAAGAATAGGTACTTTCAATGGAGTCGAAAGGGGTACTTTCAAGTGTTTAAATGTTTTCATCAACTAAGGCTTAAGTAATATACATACGTACATACATACATACATACATATATATAGACACACACACACACACCCACAGATATATATATATATATATATATATATATATATATATATATATATATATATAACGTGGCAAGGTGATTTGAGTAAAGAATAAAGATTATATATTTTCCTTGTGTGAGTTTGATTTAAAAGTTTTTAAATCATTTTGAAAAGTGTTTCAAGGAAAATTACGGGAGGGGATCCTTAAGTGGAAATGACTCAGAAATTAAAATACCAGATGAGACTGGTATGGGGTCATGCCCTATACATTAGCTATTAGCCCCAGCTAATTGTTGTCCAAAATTCCATTGTGTAGGGCTTTGTCACAGGTAAGATAAAAATTATGATTAGAAACAAAAGGGTACATATTTGGTATACAAATAGGTTATTAGTGAGCACAAAACCGTTAGGATCGGTTGACCTAGGAGATGATTAAGTGAGGGACATACCGTCCAAAAGAGAAGAATTTAATAGATAATTAAGGACTAACCGTCCGAAAGAGGAGCGTCTAACAAATGTTAGATTAATTTTGTTTATATTTTATGGTAGGCCCGGGTCAACCAAAGACTAATAGTTATTCAAACGAAACTAAAGTGTTTGAACATATAGTTCATTTATTCCCTGATAGTATTTGAAAAAATAGCTCATTTATTACTTGATATTTATGCATGTTTACATAACGATTCTTTACAATATTTAACCAGTTTTCGCTACAGGAAAGTTTTGCAAAAGATATGTTTTAGACGAATGTTAGTGAGGGGAAAACCCGTTCCACTAAGCGACAAGGTCTCACTTAACATTATTAACTGGGATGTATAGTATTATTCACACCAGGCTTTATGTCTGACTCGAAGTTTTAATTTTTCCCATAAACTCTAGGGTGCTCAAACTTGATTTGAGTAGGCTAAGGGATTAAGGCCTTTTTAGGTTTTTAGTAGGATGACGAATAGGGTTACCGAATGCAAGCAAGTGGCAAGCAAGAGGCTAACAAATAACTATTTAGGAGTGGTAGTTCTTTGTTTTGTTGTTATTTCCACTGTGTATGTATTAAGTTAATTATGACTATATGACTCTGATCATCCATGGGGCATCTTCATATGCCGCTCTTGGCATATTTTGTAATAAGTATATTTTGTCACTGCCTGGGCACGTATTATGATTATGTATTATGAATATGGAACATGTTTTGAAATGTAATGGAGAAAAAGTTGTTTTGAAATCTATGAATTTTTTCATATTATAGTGCTTCTAATATTATTGATACCATTAACATAGCCGTATTTAGTTGTATGGAGCTAATACTATAGATGACTGCAGCTTATGTAGCGCTTAGTTTTGGGCCTCTAGATAGGGGATGTAATACATATACTTATATATAGCAAATACAAGTACGTTACTATAGCGTTATCTATTACCCCAGTCTTACT
Source organism: Allium cepa (assembly GCA_030765085.1). NCBI lineage: Eukaryota > Viridiplantae > Streptophyta > Magnoliopsida > Asparagales > Amaryllidaceae > Allium > Allium cepa. The sequence goes on from CM060938.1 coordinate 686,299,879, forward strand.
CTAATTCCTTACGATTATGTTTTCAATAACATTTTTAGTTAAAGATTTTCATTAAACTATGCTCTGATGCCAAGTTGTATCATCTCGTATCTGGAGGCCAAAAGTAAAGTGTTACAAATGCTACAAACATCTATAGTATTAACTTCTGGTGACAAAATACAGTAATGAAAATCGTATCCATAATATTAGAAGAACTTGCATATGAACAAAATCATAGACTCAAAAAAAACATTTCACTGATTATATTTAAAAACAATAATTCATATCGAAGTTACAAAATCCCAAAACATTTCCTAGGTAATGATCAAATATAATTTACAATTATACGCCAAGAGTGACATATGACCATGCCCCTTGGTTGATTAGAGAAATATAGTCATATCTGACTTAATATATGTAGCGGAATCAATAAAAAATAAACTGAAACTCCTAAATAGCTATCTGTCAGCCTCCTGCTCGTCTTTGGAAGCTTTATTCACCAAAACTGCGAAAACCAAAAAACCTCAACCCTTGACCTACTCAAATCAACATTGAGCACCAGAGAGTTTAAGGAGAAGCAAAAACTATGAGTCAGACATAAAGCCTTGTGTGAATGATCCTATTTGTCTCTGTTATTTTATGTTAAGTGATACCATACCGCTTAGCAGAATGGGTTTCCCCTCACTAACATCCTTTAAAACATATCTTTTTGCAAATCTTTTCCTGTAATCAAAACTGGTTAAAATCTGTAAAGCAGCATTATGTTAACATATATCAGGTAACAAATGAACTATTTGTTCAAACACTTTAGTTTTTATTTGGTTAACCATTAACCTTTAGCTGACTTGGGCCAACCAGACAATATATCAAAATTTTATCTAACATATGTTAGACACTCCTCTTCAGGATGGCCAGTCTATAATTATCTATTAAATACCACTCTTCTAAACAGTCGGTCCTTAACTTATTATCTTTCATGGTCACCTGATCCTAATGGTTTTCCAGGCTCACCAATAACCTATCTATATACAAACATATATTCCTTTATGTGTGTATTCATAATTTTAGGCTTACCTGTGACAAAGCCCTACAGATTGGAATTTTGGAAAAAATTAGATGGGGCTAATAGCTAATGTATAGGGCGTGACCCTATACCAATCCTATTTGGTATTCTTATATCTAAGTCATTTTACTTAGGGATACCTTTCCCAAATTTTCCTTGAAAACCTTTTCAAAATGATTTTGAACCTTTAAATAAAACTCAAACAGGGAAAATATGTAATCTCTATGCTTTACTCAAAATCACCTTGATATGTTATGTGTGTATGTGTATAAATATATACACTTTAACCAAATCTTATTTGATGATAACATTTTATCTTTAAAAGTCCCCTTTTCTAATCTATTGAAAGTGCCCCTTTCAAAACCATTGAAAGTAACCCTTTCTAAACTAAGTAAAACCCTTCCTTTAATCTAGGCCGAATGGCCAAAACCGTCCTTTCGTAACCATTCTCAAAACCCTTTCGAAATCAATGGAAAACTTTCCTTTTGAAAGCTTTAAAAACCTTAGACATCTTTCTTTTAAAATCTTTAAAATTGCCTTTCAAAACCGTTGGAAAATCCTTTTCATTCAATCCTTTCTAAACAACCTGAAAAACCAAACCTTTCGACTCCTTCGGAACCATTGGGTGACTAACCCTTCGAAACTTTACATTTAAAAACCAGTCGAAAGAATCAAACCTTGATAAACATAAACCTTTCGAAAGCACATGGGTTCAATTTAAAATATATGGAAAAACACATTTCGGAATCATTTAAATAATCTCTTTCGAATCCATTTGGATTATACTTCAATTGATCAAAAGGGTCATTTAATACCGTTTAAGCTATAAGTCTATCTTTTGAGAGCATTCCTAAGTTAGAAGTGATGGTGTCAAAACCATCCCTTCGAAAGCCTTGGAGAAGTGGCCAATTTCTGAAAATAAAGTAACCCTTTTAAAACCGAAACCCTTTAGGTCAGAAGGTAAAAAGGCAGAAGCAATAGGTTTCAATTAGTCAAAAGCAGACATTTAAAAACAAAGGTACAACCTAATCGAAACCATCTCTTTTAAATCGATTTCACCTAGTCAAAGCCTAACTAAGTCGAAAGCTACTTAGTCGAAAGCAAGCAGACACATTTTTATTTAAAAACAAAGTAAAGCCTTACCCCTTCGAACCCTTGGTTTTGACCCACTACCATTCACCTACATCCAATTCACAACGTACCAGTTCCCTGATATCATATGCATTGGTTTCGATCCGAGACGAAGGTTAATTGGCGAAACCATATGCTGAAAGCATCGAAACAGTGCAAAACATGTTTATTTGTCCTTCTAATCTATTTCTTTCATACCTAACCTACCTTATTTGTCTAAATCTGATTGGTTGCCATTTTACTTTTTCAAAAGTGCTTCCAATTTCTAGAGATAACAATTATATTAATTTGCAAAGAGCCCCTTCTCCTTTTGTAAATATGTAAAACATTTAAGTTCCATACCTTAAATAATTTTATATATCCATTAAAACATTCAGGAAAAATCTACAAAAATTCCCAAAAATCTCTTTAATATGTTTTGCAACATATAAAAAGTTAGACCAAAACCTTCTATTATTTAATCGTAAATAATTTATAATTCAAATTATCCTTTTCTTTACTGGAAAATTCATATAAATTCCATAGAAATTAAAAAAGTTCTAAAAATTGAAGCCCATCTCGAAAATATAATTTCTGGTCTACGTAAAAATTAGCAAGGCATTTAAAATTCATTTAAAAGGGTTTTCTCCTTAAACATATCATAAAATAAATATTAACATGTATAAATTATCAAAAAGTATATATAACCATTCTGTCATTCGAAAACATGGCAAAACATTGCAAAACATTTTTCATTTCTCCTTAAAACCAAAAGCAAAATAAATGTGAGATTTAAACAATATTCACCTTAGCTTTTGAGATTAAAGTGATTGTGATGTGAATGGATTTGATTTACTTAAGCTTCTTCCTAGCTTTTCTCTATTTTTTCCCTTTCTCTTGTCAATGGTGGTTAGCCCTGGCTTTTAAATTTTTTAAAATGAAATGAACGTGTAAGAAATACACGGACAAGTTTTTTATATATAAGAATGACCTCTTTTATATTTTACACCTCCTCTATTTCATTATAATCTTCTTTTAATTCATTATTTAAATGGCACAGTTATCCCTTTATTAAATCAAATATCAATCCCCTAATCAATATATTATTTTATTTTATTTAACTAATAAAATATCCTAAAAAATGTTATTAAAAATATGGAGTGTTACATATAGATCAGTACCGAGCTACACAGATTTGTACCAAGCTATCTCCTTACATCGTGGGGCTCAAGTTTCTTTGATACAACATCGGGCCTTCCTCCAGAAGTCGATGCAAGCAGGTTTCTAATCCATTACCTCTGTTTCCCTACAAATTAAAATCCATGCACAAAACAAAATAAGATCTTCTCTCTGATTCTAGATCTGAACTCTGTTTCTCTTCATCATCTCCACCTTTCCTCTCAATAGCCACAAAGGAAGCTACTCTTAGCAACTCTAGTGTATAGAACTTGTCAAACCCCTATAATAGTGACTTATTCTCTCTCTCTCTAACCCTCTATAATCTCATACAAACTCTTTCATATCAACAAAGTTATAAAGTGGACAAAACCCAGAGATTGCTAAACCATTGTAAAAATCTTATGTCTCCCTAATTTTTTTAGATTATTTTTCTTTTATTTTTACTATTACTAGCAAGATCATGGACTCATAGGTTCCCTATAACGTAATCTTGGGTGTGACCCATCTTTAGCATCAACATTTTGATGCTATCATTGAGAACTTTGAATCAGGGTTTACATCTAGCTTGCTATTATAGATTTGAAGAGTTGTAGTGGTTAGATCTATAAAAATAACTCTTAAAAGTTTAAAGGCTTGCTGTTGAAGACCAATGGAACCTAGAAAAGAAAAATCTTCTTTTGGAAGGTAGGAGCAAAGTCTAATATTTATGAATTAAACACTCACCAAACAGACGTAATCAGTGGAAATCCACTATCTAGTTCCCCTACTCAACAGGAAGTTGTCACTAATAGAGAGCTTAATCGGATGATCAAGGGACTTAACTATAAATTTACAGATAGTCGAAAAGGTATTATGTATAAGATGGATACGTTGCTAAATTTGTGGCCGCATATAATGAGAAGAGTTGGAAGAGCAGTTTCACCTGCAAGATAATAGAAGAACTCTTTAGTTTTTTTGGCTAAAATAGAAGGGATGGAAAGAAAAGTAAAAGGAAGTGGTTGGTGGAGTTGCAGGAGGCCTTGTTGGAGGAAGCAAGAGTGCTCCTCCCACAAGAAAACATCTCGGTACCTGTAACATTCCATATCTAGAGGCCAAAAGCTAAGTTCTACAGATGTTGCAATCATCCATAGTATTAACTTCCGGTGACGAAATATGGTAATGTTAATGGTATCCATATTATCAGAATCACATGAATATGAATAAATCACAGATTTCAAAACAACATATATCTGATTACATTCCAAAATCACAAATTCATATCCATGTTACAAAAATCCCTAAAATGTTTCCCATGCAATGATCAAATATAAATTTACAATAATATAACAAGAGCGACATAGGACGATGCCCCCTTGGATGATCAAAGAAATATAGTCATATTTGACTTAATACATTGCAAAAATAAAAAAAAATGAACTCTAGTCCTAAATTAGCTATCCATCAGGCACCTGCTCCTCTCCAGAAGCTTCATTCGCCAAAACTACGAAACCATAAAAACCAAAACCTCGGCCTATTTAAATCAATTTTTAAGCACCCGAGAGTTTAAGGAAATAAAAACTTTGAGTCAGACATAAAGCCTAGTGTGAATAAATCTATTATATCTCGGTTTACTAATATTAAGTGAGACCACTCCGCTTAGCGGAACGGGTTTCCCTTAACTAATATCCCTTTTCAAAACATATATTTTTCAAATCTCTCCTACAACGAAACTGGTTAATTAAATAGATTATGATAATAAAATAATGGCAAAATTCGTTATGCAATAAACATGTAATAAATGGACTAGTTGTTCATTATCTAGGCTGACTGCCCTTAATTGGATTAACTGTCGTAAAATTGATTATATCGAAATAGTAATATCCTTAATAAATGGACTATCTGTCCATAAAATAAATAATAAGTGGACTGTATGTCCGAAACATAGTAGCAAGGTCTGTTATATTAACAAATGTACTATCTATCCATAAAACTTGGTTGATTTCCCTTAACTAGACTAACTGTTTGCAATCTGGACTAACCGTCTAAAAACTTTAGGCTGATTTCCCTCAAAATCGACTAACTATCTGAATAATTTTCTTAGGGTTAACTACCCTTTAAATTTTTCATTGAAAACATTTTCAAAATGATTTAGTCCTTCAAATCATTCATTTACAAGGAAATATATATCTTTAGCTTTACTAAGCCATTTTGCCATGTTATATAAACTTTACTCAAAATAATGTTGATGGTATTCAATAAGGATTACCTGTGCTTTTAAATAAGTTATAGTCCATTATAACTTGAAAACACTTAGGCTATTATGCCCGTTCGTTATATTCGAAAACCTTGTTTAAACCTTTCAAACAACCCATTCGAAACACCTGAAAAATAACCCTTTCGAAACCTTTGAAAGTACCCTTTTCGAAACCATTTAAAGTAACTCTTTCAAAACCAATAAAACTCTTTTTTCGAAAACAATAAAAGTCTTTCTTTCAAAAGCTTTAACCTTTAAAACCTTTTAAACCATGCCTTTTGAAAATATAGAAAAAACCTTCCTTTTCAAGCTCGCCGATACCCTGGGGAACCACCCCTTTCGAAACCTTTCGTTAAAGCCTTTCAAAAGCATCAAAACTCAACTCATTAGAAAGCACTCGGATTCAATTTAAAACATGTGGAAACTTTTCAAAACCATTCAAAGTTTACTCCTTCGAAACCACTTTGAAAATATTTCGGTTGAAACCATTTAGATTATGCCTTCGGGTAGAGAAAAAGGATCAAAAAGTCAATAGAGTCGAAAGCATCTGTTTTGAAAACTTTTCGTAAGCAAAGAAGTGATGGTGTCAAAACCATCCCTTCGAATGCATTGGAGATGTGGCCAAATTTATAGAAAACAAAAGGACCCCTTTGAAACTATCTGGACCGAAAGGTAGGAAGTGGTAACTAAAGTTTTTGACTCAGTTGAAAGCAGTCATTTAAAACAAAAGAGCAACCCAATTAAAACCCTCTTTTTAAACCATTTTACTTAGTCGAAAGCTAACTAAGTCGAAAGCAACTTAGTCAAAAGCAAGCAGGTGTATTTTCCTTTAAAACCAAAACAATGCTTCAACAATTTCATAGCCCCATGATCTCGACCGTATACCTTTCGCTCAAATCCAATTCATTACGTATTAGTTGCCTGATACCATATGCATTGATTCGATTGTGTTGGAGGCGTTAGTATAGAGGTGGAACCTGGTGCTGAAGGAGACGAAGCAGTAAAAAGGTTGTTTATTTGTACTTTAAAAATGTTCTTTTGTACCTCCCTTGCCTTGTTTGTCTAAATCTGACTTGTCGCAAGATTTTTTTCTTTCCAAAATCACTGCCATCTTTCCTTATTTAGCAATTTAAACATTTTTATAAGAAGCCCATTCTCCTCCATAATTTTATAAAACATTTTAGTGACATACCTTAAATAATTTTATATGACCATTAAAACACTTAGGAAAAATCTAGAAATTTTTTAGAAAATCTCATTATATATGTTTTATAAAATATAAAAATTTCAGACCCAAAATTTTATTATTTACTAATAAATAACTTATAATCCAAAATAACATTTTGTTTACCAGAAAATTCATATTAAATACATGAAAATTTTGAAAAATCTAAAAATTGAAATCCATCTCTAATATATCATTTTAGATCTTCATAAAAATTTGCAAGGCAATTGGATGTCATTTACTAGGGTTTTCATCTCAAAACATGTCATAAAGTCTATATGTACAAACATAAATCACCAACAAGTATAAATAATCATTTCTTCATTCAAAAACATGGAAAATCATTGTAGAATATTTTGATTTCATCTCAAAAACGAATCCAATAAAAATTTTAGATTTAAAAATTATTCAAGTAATCTTTAGAGATTAAAGGAGCTTGAAATTTAGGTGAATTTGATTTGATTTAGCTTTTCCTTTAGCTTTTGTTAATTCTTCTTCAAATTTCTTTGTGAATGGTGGCCGACCTTATTTTATAAATTTAGAAAATAAAAAATGAACGTATATCATAATACACGACCATGGTTTAGAAGATATAGGAATGACCCCTTTCCTAATTTACCCCTTCCTTATTTAAATTTAGAACCTTCTTTAATTCTTTAATTAAATGGCATGGCTACCCTTAATTAAAATCAAATCTCAATCCCCTAATCAACACATTATTTTATTAATTTGGCTAAGAAAATATCTTAAATAATGTTACCAAAAATCTAAGGTGTTACAGACACCCATCCTTATAGAATTTCATCCTCGAAATTACGATAAGGCACACAAAAAAATCATAAAAAGGTAAAACTTACCATCAAAAAAGTCAGGAAAGTATCCCTAATCCTATTCTAAACATCCCAAGTACAGTCCTAGTCATCGTCACACCACTGGACATTGACTACTCTGACCGTCTTGGTTCTAAGCCTCTTCTCATCTTTCGCAACAATGCGAACTAGATTTTTCACTATGGTCAAGTCTGGTTCTACCACTAATTCATCTAGCAATGTCGGTGCAATAGCAGTCTTTGGGTCTTTAACACACTTTTTGAGATGAGAAACATGAAAAACATAGTGGACACCTGCCAAACTACTTGATAACTCGACTTTATACGCGAGTTTTCCGATCCTTTCAAGAATAAGATAAGGTCCAAAGAATCTCAGTGATAACTTCCTTGAGTTCCTAAATCTGATCACACCATTCATGGTAACGCCTTGATGAAAACCAGGTGTGACATTCCTCTACTTGGAAACCATAGCTTACGGCTACGGATGTTGCAGTCATCCATGATTATTAATCCTCATCGACAACATATTTCCACATTCTATTGAAAACATTTGATGTTCATTATATAATCCCAAATACGTTAACCATGTTCATCAAAATATAATTATTACACATACGCCAAGTGCAACATAAGATGATGCCCCTTTAGTTGATCAGAGTATAAAATAAGGCTGATAAATATACTTTTACAACCAAAATACATGGTAGAAAAGATAACTCTAAATAACTATCTGCCTTCTACACGACTCTGGAAGCTTTTATTCGTTTAAGAAGAGAACCTGAAAACCCTAAACCTCAAACTACTCAAAAAAATTGAGTACCCAAGAGTTTAAGAGGAAAATGAAAACTTCGAGTCAAACATAAAGCCTCGTATGAATAATAATCTAACATCTCAGTCCTTTTAGAAATTTAGTGAGACTATGACGCTTAACGGAATAGGTTTTCCCTTACTGGTATCCTAAAATCTTTATAAAACATACACTATGCTCCTGCATCCACAATGGTTAAAACATACATTTCAATATATTATGATGATATGCATACATATAAATTTTTTGGATTTCCCATCCCATCTTAAATCGACACCCTATCATAATTATAGTTTCTAGGGTCACCATTAACCTATTAGTTTTCATGGATTTACTAATAACCTTTTTTATAATACATGGACACCATGTCATATTTCATAGTTTTCATGGGACCGCTAAGAACCTATAGGCCTCTGCCAATTAACTTAACTAATTCATGGGTACGTCTAAACGTATTAGTCGTTCAACTAATCTCTTGTCCTAGTTTTCATGGTTTGACTAGGAACCTATGGATTTCTCCAGTAACTCACTTCTTATCCTCGTTTTCATGGGTTGACTAAGAACCTATGGATTTGTCCAGTAACTCACTTCTTATCCTAGTTTCCATGGGTTGACTAGGAACCTACCGATGCCTCCATTAACTTCTTCCTTATCCTAGTTTTCATGGGTTGACTAGCAACTGATTGACTGATGTCAATTCTTCATCCGGATATAGTTTTCATGGGTTCACTACAAACCAACCCAACTAACCTACCGTAATACATTGTTTTCATGGGTTTGCTATGAATCTATTGGGTACCCCCAATAACAAAATAATCATGTTTTCACGGGTTTATTATGAACCTATTTCTCGAACAGCTTCAAGGTTTAGGCATCCTATATTTTGGTCTCCTTGACTCCTTTGATGCAATTCTACTTATTCAGGAGTTTAATCAATTTATATTCACTACTGGATTAACCTAGATGGTTCTTCTACCTATTAACCCCAAAATACGTTTGTGGGCTATCATGTGAATATATTCATATTTGAAGAAGCAAACATAACCATTTAACAATACCACTGTTGTGGGTTTATGGTCCTTGAAATATATTTCATATAAATATAGTTAAACCCTTTAACTTATATTTTTATCGAGATAATATTTCCTCAAATATTCTTACTAAAAGTCATTTCAAAACTCCTTTATTTAGCCTGAATTTTGCATTTAAAATTTGAGTTTGAGTTTTTAAAATCTTTCGACTCCTTCGAAACTTTGTTATCGAATTCATAGGATGACCTCCTTCGAATGCATAAAACATATCTTTAAAATATTAGGCTTCTACTTTTCGAATACTTTAAAAGGTCTCTTTCGAAACCTTTCGACTATGTTAAATTATTATTACATAAGTATAGAAGCATAAATATGAAATCATTTAAAAGTACTCTTTGGCAACCACTGAAGGTTACCCTTCGAAATCATTGGAAGTCCACCCTTTCGAAATAATTGTGTTTGTACTTAAAATACAATTTTGGGTCAAAGTGAACATAAGCAAAAGCTTCTCTTTTGAAACCATTCTTTAATTAAAAAATTATTGGGAAAGCTTGATGGTGTCGAAACCATCCTTTCGAAAGCATTAAAACATCTGGGTAAAATAATTGAAGGTTGGCTTCAAAACCCATTTCGAAATCATTGCCTTTGAAACCCCTAACCCCTTTCAAAAGCATTAGGACGTGGCTTATATTTATAGAACAACTGAACCTTTCGAAAACATTTGATGTGTTCAATACCATCGGAAGGTCATCAATTCTAAGAATGGTTTCGACTTGGTTGAAAATACCTATTCTGAAAGCTTTAAATAATATCTAAGTACACCATCAGAAGCTACTTCTTTAAAACATAGGCAGCTGCTCTCTTTCGAAAGCCTCTTTTGTAAATACCTTTCATAACCGTAGGTTTCGAGTAGGCCGTAACCCCTTTTATAAATAAGCAAGCGCTTTTCTTTCAAAACCAAATAAAACAAAGCAACCAACCCTCCGAATGCTACCTTTAGACACCCTGCCTTCTGCCTTTCTCCAATCCACTACGTACCATCTGAATGATACCATGTGTATTGGTTTACTTATTTCAAACTAAAAGGTTCAAACTAGGTTGGGGGCAGAAGCTCTGGGTCGAAAGGTCCTTCTTAAGAAGATGGAACCCCTTTTTTGAGCAAAATGCCATTTTTATGAAAGAAAGTAAACTTTTTGTAACAAACTTGCCTAACATTTGATTGGCTATCTTAAACCTTCAAATAATTTAGAAATTATTTGTCGCATTTTCTCAGTTCTAAAAACATGATAACTTTTAGCAATTAAGCCTTTCCTATTTATAAAACAATTAAATCATTTAGGTCCTCCTTACAAAATGATTTAATTTCTATACTAAATCACTTGGTAAATGTTTATACCAAAATTGGAAACAACACTCTTCGGACATATTTGAAGATATTCAAGTGAATAAATGAAAAAGGAAGTTAATCTAACAAATACACTAAAACGGACAAACAAAAATGCAAGAACACATGAATTTAGGGTGGTTTGGTGTTGTAGCATACGTCCACTATGGGAAGTATGTAGTTTTATTAAAGTTTATAATCTGATTACAATAGTACACTCAGAAGTACTAGAATTACAATGAGTCTCCGGTAGAGTATCAGCGTAGTCGAATTAAAAGTTCATTTTCTAGAGGCATATGGCTGCCATTTATAGGCGAGGCTAAAAATATTTGGCTCAAATCTTGAATACTCCTTCTCTCACATGTGTGGGCCCATCAGATTAATCCATGGATCGATCCATGATCGATACGTGTACCGTTCGTATCGATCAAGATGAGGACTTTTTGGGTTGAGATCGATCATGGACATCTTGAGATGGTGTGCAAGCTCTTGTGAAAATTTGCTGGCATTTGGACTTGTAGATTTTGTGTTATGATCGATCCAAGTTTGTATTTGCAGTGGGCTGGCGTGTTCGTATCGATCCATGACCAGATTGATCAATTTGTATCGATCAAATGAAGGCGACTTGGTGCGATAAGCTAGGGCAGATCCACCTTTTACGGCACGTGACCGCTTCCTTCTTTTCTTCACGTTTCCTTTGTATCGTTCCCAGGAATTACTCTTCGTATCAGTTTGGTTAACTTTTTTCGTATCGATGCATTGTGCTCCACTTCGTATCGATGATTCGTAGATTGTTTCGTGTTATACATAGCCATCCATGTCGATTGTCCTTGGTTTGTTTTATGTCCATAGAAGATGTAAACTTTGTATCGATCTGTGACTGATCGATACGAACTACTTTAGGCGGTGAATCGATATGAACTGGATTCATGTGTTACTGCCGATGGATACGAAGAGTGTCATCTTGGAAGGATATAAACATGATGGATACAAATGAAGTTTATCCCCTTCATTGTAATCAATCCATATCTTGAGCATACGAACTCCGATTAACCTGAAATTTGGATGGATTTTATAGCTTTGGTTGTCGTGACATATCACTTGTAGCTCAATCCGGACTCAGATCAAACTTTCCAGTATCTATAGTAGACCTGTGTGTAACAAATCTTTGGGATAGACTATCTTTGGTTTCTAGTTAATTCCTTGGTGTCACGGACTTGCCAAAAGGCGGGATTACATTTTTCCCCCAAGGTACGTCTTGTGTGAACATGACGTGCTTTGAAAAACCGCAATCTTCATTCTGAAAAGTTCAATCTGATCCACTGAATATTCATAGTCTTTTTGTTAAGAGACATAAGCACTGATTGATTTCCAGTAATATAGATACTGAATTGTTGACTGGCAATGATTATGCAGTGCATTGTTGCAACCGAGTGTCGAGTGCTAGCAATTTATCGTTTACCATTGCAGTTGTCATTCAGTGAGCATTCAATTCTTGTCAATTTTGAAAACAGAACACTAGCTTGTCATACATGCACGTATGTTAACCTGACTCCCATTCATGTTTGCATGTTCAAGGGTCTTTGTCATGTTTTTTAATCGAGCTTCATATCGATCCTTCCCTGGATTGACGTGAAATTCGATCTGTCACAACGTTCGGTGGTTGTTTTTAGGTTACCCTTTCATATCGGTCCTCTCCTGGATCGATGTGGGAAGTTGGAATAGGCATTTCGTATCGGTGCCTATCGATACGAAATGGTTGGTTCTTCGAAAGTTCTTTGTATCGATGGATACGAACTCCTGTGGTCTTCAAAGTGATGGAGCAAAATTATCATTTTGTATCGATGGATTTAAATAGCTCTGATAGGCCTTCGTTTTGTCTTTTATATCGATGGCTTGACGGATACGAAAAGCTTTGTCCCAGATTGACCATGGATGGATGCGAAGGAAGATTTTCGTATCGTTATAGCATTGACCGTTTGGATCGGTGCATTTTAGTGGGAGTCGAATCGTCTTTTTCCTCTAAGTTCGAGACCATATAAATGCATTTTTTACATAGCCAAATTTCCACTTGTTTTTATTCCCATATACTACCTTCGTATCGATTAGAGCAAAGAAAAAAAAACTTGCCTTCTTTCTCGAGCCATTGAATCCATTAATCCTTTGAACTATTAGCTTAAATTAGGTAACCAACCCTTAAATCCATAATTAAATGTTAAAATTTGAGATCCAATGCCAATCCATTTATAACCGTGGGCGATTCTTGTGGTGTTGAGGCCTGAAATGGATCGGAGCGTGGTTAAGGAAGGTTGAAATGCCATTTATGTTGTTTGAAGAAGAAGTGTTGAGAGATAAGAAGGCAGCGTTCGCGTCGACCGAGGAAAATTGATTTGTATTGGTTTGAGTGTAATTGGAGTTCGTATCGATTAAAGATGGTAGAACTTTGTAACGTGTAAAGGAGCGGCTTCGTATCGATTGAAGATAGTAGAACTTTATAATGTGTAAAGAATCCGCTTCGTACCGATAGGAGGTGGTGGGAGTTCGTATCAATCCATAGCAATTGATATGAAAGACTATCTGTTTGATCGATAGCAAGTATCGGTTATGTTGAGCGATACGAAGACGTTGCTTCTGATCGATACGAAAGGAAAGGCTTAGGATCGATATGAACTAGCCTCCAGGCGACCAATTCGAAATTCTTTCCCCCATGATCGATATGAATGGAGCTGCTGGTGATCAATCCAAGTTTTGACCTTGATAGTTACGAAATTTTGGCACAATCGAACAATTGACTCCGACGAGCTTTTGCCTTGCATAATTGGACTTAACTATTTCACTGCATATTTGACTGCATTCGAAGATTGTCGATGGAACTGTAACTTGAAAATTTTGATAAACTTTAACTTGGGTCATTCTCTAAAGTCTGAATAGTACGTTTGTGATGGTCAACAATGACGGTCATTTCGGTTAAATCTCGAAGTATTGTCGTTTGAACATCTTTCAAATTCTGTAGAATTTCTTAAGTATTATGAAGCATTGCACTACACAACACATTCACGCACTTCACGCTGGGCGAAACACGGGTTTATTGTCGTCTAATGATGATTTTTATTGAGTCCAATTGCTATGTAACCTGGAAGTTCACAGTCGTAGGATGTTCAGAGTCTGCCTCTCCCTGCAATCGAAATGCTGGCAATTGCGACTGACGAAATTAGCCCTGCTCCAGATGAATTGCCGGGAGCAAATGTTCGCTCGGGTTATCAGAGGATATACTAAAGAGACATTATAGAATAGCACCTTTTGATGAGAGATACGAGCAAGAGGCTTCGAGAAAACTAGTGTTTTCTGAATTATATGAAGCGAGTAAGCAAACAAAAAACCCATGGGCATTTGAACCCGAGTTTCCGGGAAAAAGAAGTCTTTATTATAAATCTTTAGGACTCTGCCTCTCTAATATCTTCGAAAATATGTTAGGCAGGATTTTACTAAGACATAGGTTGCCACTAAGTGATGTCTTACTCCGGGGGCCAAAAGATTGATCCCATAACCCCTTGGAAAGGTACACAGCTTGCAACAGATTCATGTGTGTAGCCAGATCCTTCCTCGCTTCAATCAGTTCATCCGAGAAGTTTTACTTTTTTTCTTAAGGATTTCTCCATCTCAATTTCACCTGAACGGGTATGTCTTGCCCGGTAGTTTGCTTGTCATCTTCATGGAGCACCTCTTCCGACCCCTGATGGTAAAAGAGATCAGATACTTATTCAATATAAAGAGTCACGGGGACAACCCTTCCTTCACTTTTGTAGAAGCAGTTAGGAACTGTCAAGTCATGGTCAGAGCTTGGAGCAAGTTGAGTTACTTCAAAACCAAATGGTTTTTTGTTCGATGTCCACCAAGATTTGCTAAGAGGTGGCTGGGTAGACGTAAGTGTTTCAACTTCTTTATTGATTAACAGGATGATAATAATTGATGTGTAGTCTAACACTTTGCTTCTTATACATCTTCAGTTCCGTGACCTGAAGGAGCTCGGTTTAAAGATATAGTAAGGGTTCTTCAAGAAGTGCCCATCGTGCAAAGATAATTCGATGAAGTCCTCATAGACGAAAATCTGATTGCTGTGGGGATGACTGATAGAGGCCAGAGCATTGGACTTGTAGGAGTCCTCAGGGCGGCTCCGGAGATGCAAGTTAGAAGGAGAGCTCCTAGAATTGTGATTGCCAAACAGTTGGATCATTAAAACGTGCCTACTAGAGGCGAACCTGTAGATGTGCTTCCATAGAATCCTTAACCATCGGGAAAAAGAAAAGGCAAGACCCTTGTCTGCAAATCACTAAGGCACAAAACCATCGTAGTGTTTTTGCCTGCTACTAGTCAAGAGATTCCTCCTCCGCAAATAGAGATCTCGTTGGAAGGATTGGCGGATGCACCATCATAGATGATCTGACTTCATTTCAAGAATTTAGGTTGGAAACCGAGGCAGGCTGGAGTGCTTTAGATGTGGGGGAGCCAAATCCTGCATGCGGAGCTGCCATAATCGATCGGTTAGGGGGAGGGGGGTTTGCACATACATGCACACACTTCACATCACCACACAATCTCTAATCACAAGCTATTAATCTCTGGAGATTACCAAGTCTATTTCTCTTCTCATTTTACAGATACGATGTTGAGGTAGGGATCTATGCTCGGTAGCCTCCATTCTACGTGCCCCTCATCTAGCTCATATTACGAGTCTCGCAGGCGTGAGGCCAAAAGAGAATGCAATCGCCACTACTCCTGTCAAGAGAGAGGGTGCTACAAGATAAAAAAAGATAGGGAGAGGCAATATAGGCGCCGTTCCCGGTCCCGCTTGTTGAATATGCAAGCATATGATTTTTGTTTGATGATAATAAACACATATATATATATGTATATTCATTTAAATGTATTTGTTAATGTACTATTTTATTTTTCACATGATTAAATAAATATTTGTTGAATAAAATAAATAACACTGAGTTTAAATTCAAACAGATATTTTATTCAAACAAATATTTATTACAATTTTGAATAGTACAAATTCGAGCTCTCACTATACAAACACAATTTTGATTACAATATAAATTCAATTACATCACAATCTTTCATTAACAGATGTCCTCACTACATATCGCTCATTCACTCATAATTTATCTTCAACTTCATTCCAGATTGAATCCAGCATCTGAGCAATCTGTAAAAATAAATTTGGACGCAGTAAAATTGAAAAGAAAATATTTTTGCAGTATAAAATAAAATGTGGATTTTGAAAAGAATATTTACCTCAGTTATTTGGGATGTTTGTCATTATTTAATTTTGAATTCATCACACACGAACAACTTGTGACGTGCACAGTGTATCACTGTACATACCACAAGGCTGTGCCCACCGATATGTACACTTGATAAAGTTCAGGGTCAGGTGAGCACAAGGTCAAACCCAAATCAAAAGCCGGGTTCAACTCAAGTGCAATACAAATAATGTCACGATATCAGCACAAGGTTAAAACCGAGCTTTAAAGCTGGATTCAACATAGGTATAGTCCAAAAATACAAGCACAGTATGTACAAAGTCAATGTAATAGTGGTGAAACATGAAGAGAACAAGACTGCATCAAGTAATCAATTCAAGCAGACTGTAACGATCCAGAATTTTAGTCATTTGAAATTCGTATATTTAATTGATTTAAATATTCAGAAGTTAATTTTATAAGTCGAATAACTTATATTTCGAATATCTGGATTTAATTAGATAATTGAATCATCAATTTAATATTTGAAATTGTGAAAATAATTGATATTTGGATTTAAAGTGAATAAAAATGATTTATAAAGTTATATTAAATTCTATTTGAATTAGAATGATGTTATAGAAATTTTAAAATCAAATTAAAAGTTCATTTGCAAAAATTGAATATTTTAATATTTAATTGACGAGTAAAAATAGTCATTTTTCAAACAGTCTCGGATTCCAATGAAACTAGTTTCATTGGATTCGTAATGTTATATTATTGTATGATTTTAAATTTCGTATCAATCGTGTTTATGGTCTGTCCGGGGCAAGCTAAAATTCATAGAAATCTGTTTAAGTGAATTTTAAATTTAAATAGTTGATTCGAAAACCTATCTTTCAAATACGATCAAATTGGCTCCTGATACATATTCCATTTTGTTCAGAATATGGGTAAAACATTATAAATGCGAGGCGGCACGCTTCGTTTTGAGTTCGGAAAAAATTCGGATGAATAGTGGCGCAACATTTTCTCTAAAAGAACGTTCATTTGAAAACCCTAGCTTCCCATAACCCTAGCCGCCATCTTTAATTTCAATGGCCTAGAGAGATTGAATCTTCTTCCTCAATTATCTTCCAATCCATTAACAATTATCAAAAACTTTCAACTATAATATTATAGAGCGTAATAAGATCTTCACATCCAAAAGAGGATTTTGTTTGAAGTGGATTGGATTCACCAAAATCTGGCGATGAAAGGCGCGCGTTCAAAGGGGATTTTCGTGACGGTGGAGGGGCCGAGCGCCTCCCGCTTGTAGGCGTAGGCGGAGTTCGTGACGAGCTTTCATATGGTGGCCTCCGATCGAATTCTAGTGCGACGTGGCGGGCGCGGCCATAGAATTGAGTAGGCGCGTGATGGGTTCATTTGCGTACGTGAACCTGGAAAGTAATGTGATGAGGAGGAAGACAATTAGGTGGAGATTAATTAAGTTAATGTCTTTATTAATTATCTTTTAAATTTGTTTAAACTTTTAAACGTGATAACTTTTTCACACGAGGACCGTTTCGCACGAAATGAATTGCGTAGGGTTCGTATTGTCGAGCACTACATTATGGAGCTAGATTGGGATTGATTTGAACTAGTGAAAATTTTGGATAAAATTAAACGGTCGTTCAATTTTATTTGGAATTAAACACTGAAATTGCGACTGCAAACAATGTGAGTAAAACTCACTCTTTTTGACTCACTGTTATTTTTATATAAGTGAGAATAAATATTATTTGTGATGATTGATGATTGTTTGGATGATATATGATATATTACCTATATATTGATTGGTATTTGGATATATATACCTGCCTAGTGGAGCAGATGACCTTATACGTTCCCGTGTATGAGCGGATGACCCTTTGTACGTCTGCCTTGAAGAAGACATTGTACATATATTCTAATATGTATATTTGTTGCAGATGACAGGTTGGAAGGATCCAACTGGATTCCTCAACAGTATTGATTTATTTACAGATATTGTGATATATGCTGTTATCATGTGATATATGATGTTTTGATTGCCCTGATTGATGTATTTGGTGCTGTTGCAGCATTGGGCCTATTTTTGGTAATTTGAAATATTAAAGTGGTGATTTCACATTAAAAAGAATTTTCAAGTGATGTTGAGAATTTTAAATTGTCAAGGAATTGATTTATTTTAAATAAATAAAAGTTATAATTTTTATGTTATAAAAATTATGATGTTTTGGAAATATAATTGAAATGTGATTTTGGGAATGTGAAGTTAACTATTTTATGAAATAGTATAAATTAATATTTTTGACTTATTATAAATGGTTTATAGATAAGATTTATAAAACTGATATTTTATAAATCAAAGGGGTGGAGTTATAAATAAGTTTGAAAAGTGTTAAAATGAAGCTTTAAATGGGTTTATAAGTAAATAAGATTTTTAGATTTATAAATAGAAGTTTTTATAAAATATATATATGATTTATAAACATTGTTTTATAAATCCGAAATTAATTGAAATTGATAAGTTAAATGTAGAAGTTATTTAATGGAGATATATCCACGATTTTGGACGATGGATAATCTTTTAATTAAAAGCGAAATAGTAATAATTTGGCTAAAGAATTTTATCCACGATTTTAGACAGTAGATCATACTTTAAAATAAAATGTATAGAAATATTGGATTTAGTAAATCAAGTATATTCACGATTTTGGACAGTGAATAATATTTAAATATTGTTTTGGAAAGTGATATTTAAATGGAATTAAACGATTTGAAGCTGTTCTAAAATGTATTAAGGATCGAAACCCTAGACTTCAACATTCATTGTTGAAATAGACGTTTTCGAAAAGTATAAGGAAATGATGGACTATAACACTGTTGTTATAGTAAATGACTTTCGAAAGGAAATGTTTTGTATAGTATTGGGATTTATATATCTATCTAATTTCCGAATCACTATACTAGTGAATTTGGGTTGTCGTAACGATGTTTTACGCAACATTCGTTTTAACCCAATAAATGTGTTTAAAGAGAATGTTTTCCTTAAAGAATAAATATATACTTAATCGTGTTTTAAGTATACATAATATTTTCTAAGTGTTGAAAATAAATTGATTTGTGAATTACTTATTATTAAATAAGTATATGCAAATGTTTTCCTATATAGAAAGTTGAAATTGTTTGAGAATATATCTTTTAAAGATAAATTGAAGTAAATATTTGGCAATGATTTAATTAATAAAAGATAAATTAAAAGGGCTTAGTGATTGTTATAGTGTTGAATATTTGTTTGATTGTTTTGATAGTTAAATAACTCACTATCTGACTTGGCCAAAATTTAATTCCTCGACTTTATATGGGAACTATTTAGTCGCACACTTAGTACGTTGCCTTCTATGTAGGCTTGATTATCGTTTGTGTTGAGGATGTTGATTCGTATAGTGTACAGTATTACTCCAATCTATCGAGCTTCCTTCTTGGCCCGAAGTATAGAAAGTTGAAAGTTGGAGACGTGATAATTCAATGAGACTTAGTTTCTTTGTGAGGCTGATAAACGCTTTTGCGTTGTTAGTGCGAAGAGACCGAGATCAGATTTATCTGAAAACCACTTCGGACCAACGTATATGTGATGAATTGTGCAGATTGCTTGTGATGATATTGATATTCCGTATTTTCATAGTGGGGGACTTCTTGTTGATCGTTTGGGGTTAAAATCCCAATACACATCCAGTAGCAGTGGTCTCTTCATTATGAAATATCCAATGCAAGGACTATTCGCTACTAATCCTAGGGATTTCCCGACCGGATGTGGTAGGAAAGAACCTTCGGTCTGTCCTATTCCTGGACACCTTGTATGGATGTTTGTCTGACATTGCATTTCTATAGATTATGTACATTGGTTTTTACAAACGTACATCAGTGCTGGCGGAGAAGGCAACTTCTCTTAGCTTAACACCCTCCTTGAGACGTATGAGCTAAAGGGTTGTATTTTTATGGAAGGCAAGTAGTAGTCAACGGAAATGGCCGTATGGCATTCAAAGTGATGTGATGTGTGATTATGAAAGGTAATCGTTACCTCTAGCATCATCAACCGGAAATGACCAAAACAGAGTTAGATGCAGCAAGGCTAAGTGGTCATTCCCAAGTAGGATATAATCATCCACTTCTAGATATATCTTTGCACGCTATGATGTCCTGTATCTGATTATGTGGTTCATAGGCTTAGAGGGCCGACGGTAAAGGTCGGTAACGACCGAAGGACAACATATTCGGTACCATCTAGTTATAGAGGTGGGCCGGTCTTGTGTTGGTAGAGAAACTTTGTGATGGTTTCTCAGTACATTCTTCTAGAGATGTACTGCCGAAAGGTAGTCCCTTCACCTGGTCATTTGTATAGAAACCCAAACTCCACTACGTGTTTGCCATTTTGATTGTATTACCCAATTGGGCTATATGATGGAATTTAATCAATGTAACAATTTCGGCTAAGATTAATATTATTTGTATATAGTAGACACTACTATAATATAACATGACATTTGATATAAAATGTTTTAGTTATCGTAAGCTAAAAACATGTCCGTGTTTGTGTGTGGACTTGTCTTACGAGATACTTTGTTTTGATAAAGGAAAAGTTTGGTAATTTAATAAATTCAGGTTAGTGTGTTTCTCACGTTGGTTTACCAGATTGAACCGGGCGTTCTTCCCTTTCAACGCTCGTGTCAGACCGAGTATATTTACAGGTTCAGATTTGGTGCTTTTGGAGCTCCATCAGGAGAGCTGGAGATCTTCATTTTCGCATACACGTACTTGTTTTGATTATCTGCTGTGCTTTGTTAGTTGTTGTTATTATCATCTTTTGTAAGGACAGGTTACTATAACTGTTCAGGCTGATAGCTATTGTTTGATTGTTGAACTCTGATTGATGTATATATACATACAGGTTCTGTTTTGTAAAGATCATTGATATGATATTATATATTTTCGGCTGCGATGTGAGATTCTGTATTGTTCTGTTTGGTTCTATCTCCTCTCTTTTTTCACTTTTTTCTTCTCTTTTCTTTTCTTTCTCTTGACTTTCTGTCAGTTTGTGCTTTTTTGGTCGGACATGTGTGGATTATTGTCGATTCATAGGGTATGGGTTTTTGGGTCGCCACATCTGGTATCAGACCTTAGATTTTTCATATTCCTAAGCTTTGATGTGTACTTAGTATAGATAGGGATAGTAGCACCCTAGATTGAGTTTGAGTGTATTATATATATATGAACTCATATTTGTTAGTGAATTGAGATTCTGTATTTGTTAGTGACTACTTCCAGAATTACGACTAATCAATGCTTACCTATGTATGAAAAAATCACAGCTAGATTAAACTGCTGGACTGCGAGGAGGTTAAGTCAAGCTGGTAGACTTACCTTAATAAAGTCTGTTATTTTCTCAATGCAAGTGTATTGGGCAAGATCATTTGCTCTCCCAATAAAATTAATTAAAATGATAAGATGTGCAATGATGAAGTACCTGTGGAGTGGCAAAACTACTGGTAGATTTATTGCTCCTATAAAGTATGTAACTGTCGAGAAACCATTAAACAAAGGAGGCCTTGGTATGATTAATCTAAAACAGTGGAATACGGCTGCTTTTGCTAGACATATTGACACTTTATACAATTGCCCTGATAGTCTATGGGCTGTTTGGTCTAAGAAGAAGGTCATGAAAGGAAGAGGGTTATGGAATATGTCAACCCAGCAAAATGTGAGTTGGACATGGCGTAATATCCACAAGATCAAAGAACTGTTTCTCCCTATGATACAAATGAAGACTAATAATGAGAACAATGTTTATTTTTGGGATGACCCATGGCTTGAACAAGGCCTTATTCTTAGGAGGCAGCTAACTTATAGTGAGATCCAACACACTGGAATACATGCCCGCACGCTTGTCAGAGATGTTATACATAACTTCCAAACGAGGTATATTTTTTCATCGAACCAAAGAGTGCAAATTATTTGGGATAAAATTAAGTCTTTTTCTCCTCTGCCTTCTTCAAACAATGATATTGTCTGGGGCCAGCAGAAGGGAAAGTTTAAAACTGGTTTGACATATGAGTTCCTGATGCTAAACAACATGAAACAGAATTGGAGATGGTGGAAGAGAACATGGAGCAGTGACAGTAGCTTTAGACAGAACTTAATGCTGTGGAAGGTCCTGAATGGTGCTATTCTGACCAAATCTAAACTTGCTACGTATGGCATGAATGTGAACATGACTTGCACTTTCTGCTGTGATTTACCTGAGACCATTGAACATATTTTCTTTGAATGCAGTGTTACGAAGTCGCTTTGGTCTATGGTGATGGATAAATTATGTAGAAGAAGACCTTTAACTGACAATAAGGAGGAATGGGAAAGAATACATTCTGAGACAGGTGATAAACAAGAAGGGAAAAGGATATTTGGTGTTGCTCTCAAGTGTTTTGTTGCAGTGGTATGGAAGGAACGAAACAGTAGGGTTTTTGACTCTACTAATGCCAAAACTGATGAAGGTTTGAAGCTATGTGTTTTACAAGAGATAAATTATTCATTCAAGATGCTATTTGCGTTTGATCCTGGAATATCAGTGCCTGATCTATGCTAACAGTTTGATGTCTGTCTGTTTGATGTGTTTTTTCTCTTTTTTTTCTTCCTAGTGTTTTGTAACACCATGTTCGTCTCAGTTTTCTTTGAGCTTTTTGCTCGTTGTTGTATTGTGTAGTTCTTTTTGGTGTTACAATAAAATGGTCGGGGACCATCCAACCCCGTCGGCCTTGCCAAAAAAAAATGTTTTATATTATGTTTGCTTATCCATTGAGCTGTTTGTGAATTCTGGTTGGTATGTGGGACGCCATATTATTGATAGGGATTTCTAAACACTTAAACGAGGCAAGTCGACATAGTATTGTTTTAAATTGGGTAAATGCAATAATTTTACCTTGATTATATTTTATATATAAAGGAATAATTTTAGAATTATAAAAGTGTATATAAATTGATTGTTTGGTTGTTTGAAAATTTAAAAATATATATAAGTTAATAAAAGCTATTTGAATAATCTAAATAGAAACAACAATTGTAAAAGAATAAATCCAATAAGCAAATAAATTACAAAGTATGGAATTATAATTAATAATAATTGCAATTGTGAAATAATCTTATGCATAAGAAATGAAACTAAATGAGCATATCTATAAATATGAATTATAAATAAAAATTAATTTAAACTAAGAATTTGGAAGGTTGAATTTCGTTTATTTTGAAAGTTGTTTTTCAAAGTTAAAGAGGATATATTATTATAAAAAGAAAGTGAAGTGAAATGGTGATATTATATAAGTAAAAGATTTGTAAGTGTGATTTATAGATAAAATAAATTTTTGAAAGAATATAAAGCACTGAATTCACTACTGTTACTGGAAAATAATAAAGGTGATGACTGCAGCATCATCAGTATCATTTTCGAGTTTCTGTGTGATGGATTTGCTACCAATAGTAAAATGAAAATTTAAGTTTTGTTTTGATAAAAAAATTTGATTTAAAATCCGAGTTGGAATTGATAAATATAAGTAGATGAGTTTTGGACTTAGAATATGAAATAATAAAAATGTAACTTGGTAAAGTTGAAATAAATGTGAGTTAGCATAATAAAATATATGATTTGAAATTTAATCGAAGGTAAGTTAAATAAATTGAATTTGAAATTATACATATTGAGTTTAGTGAATGGAAGTGAACTTAGGTAGATTTTCATAGAATTATGTATAATTAAGTTGTATAACTTATAAAATGAGAAAAAGTAAGTAAAACAAATGGTTAAAAGTCGTTAAACAATTTTGTTAAGCAAAACAAATTATGAATTTGAATAGTGATATGAAATTTGACTTAAGTAAAAGTTAAATAAAATAGAATTTGAAATAAATTAGAAGTTAACTTAAGTTGTTTAGTGAAAGTGAAAGTAAACGAAGCTGATTTTGGTATCGAAGTAAATTAATAAAGTGAATTCATTAAATGAATATGAACTTGAGTTGTATTATGAAATTCAACTTTAATTGTAAAATGAATCAATATTAAAAATGTTTTTGTTAAGAAGTTGTGAATTAATAACAATATTAGAAATGTTATACAGAAATGTGAATATAGTGAATGCTAGAATTTAATCTAAATTGAATATTAAACAAATTGAAAGTAAAATGTTAAACCAAATTGAATGTAAACGAAGTAAAGTAAATTAATTTGGTAATGTTGGATATACATGGATTGTTAGATGGATCCTAGTTGATTAAATAAAAATTCATATAAAGTTGAATTAATGAAATTGAAAGCTATGCAATTGAATTTTATTTGAATTGAAAGTGAACAGATTTGAATGTAATTAGTGAATATAAACTAATTGAAAATGAATGAATGAATGTTAATAAAATCAAATGTTAATGAATCAAATATGATTTAATTGAAAACCAATTCATTGAATATTAATGAGAAGTGAATGAATATTGATTTGGTTATGGTTGTTAGTTCGTTAATGGTTGGATTTGTTGCTTATTGATGGCATTTGCTATATTGGCATATATAGTTGTTGGTATATGTTGTATATTGATATTACTTTCTCATATACATGTTTCTCATTTGTTTGTTGAGTATTTAGTAGGTGCAGATGGCGCTAGCTTCGCTTTTGGAGCTCGCTTTCGCGCTATATTAGTCGTTCATGCTTGCTAATAATTTATAAGGTACATATCTCGGATTATATATCGTACTTTTACACTTTTTTCTTTTCGGGATGCCTCATCCTTGATGATGAGATGTATATTTGTGATACATACATTGTTTTTTTAGGATCGAACCGCGCAAAGGTGATGTTGGTGAATTTTTTTGAAAATTTAAGGCGTTAGAAAAATTTTGAGAAATGGGAAAAGTTTGTGAAAACAAAATTTTGGATTTTGAGTTATAAAGTTAAACGATATTAGTACTTTTGAGACGATAACTACGAAAGGATTTGAAAACTTTGTAAAGTTTTTGTGAGAAGTTAGCTAATAAATTTTGGAAAATTTAAAAGGTTAAATAGATTTGGTAAATCTAATTTGAACGAATTGTTTTGGAAAGTTAATGAATTCTGTGACTTTTTTCTTACTTGATAATTTTGAGGACGAAATTCTTTTAAGTAGGGGAGAATGTAACGACCTAGAATTTCAGTCATTTGAAATTCGTATATTTAACTGATTTTAAATATTTAGAAGTTAATTTTATAAGTCGAATAACTTATATTTCGAATATCTGGATTTAATTGGATAATTAAATCATTAATTTAATATTTGAAATTGTGAAAATAAATGATATTTGGATTTAAAATGAATAAAAATGATTTATAAAGTTATATTAAATTCTATTTGAATTAGAATGATGTTATAGAAGTTTTAAAATCGAATTAGAATAATATTAAATATTAAACATTTTAATATTTAATTGACGAGTAAAAATAGTCATTTTTCAAATAATCTCGGATTCCAATGAAACAGGTTTCATTGGATCTGTAATGTTATATTATTGTAAGATTTCAAATTTCATATTAATCGGATTTATGGTTTGTCCGGGGCAAGCTAAAACGCGTAGAAATCTATTTAAGTGAATTTTAAATTTAAATAGTTGATTCGAAAGCCTATCTTTCAAATAAGATAGAATTAGCTCCTGATACATATTCCATTCTGTTCGGAATAGGGGTAAAACATTAAAACCGCCAGGCGGCATGCTTCGTTTCGAGTTTGAAAAAAATTCGGATGAATAGTTGCGCAACATTTTCTATAAAAGGACGTTCATTTGAAAACCCTAGCTTCCCATAACCCTAGCCGCCACCTTTAATTTCAATGGCCTAGAGAGCTCGAATCTTCTTCCTCAATTATCTTCCAATCCATTAACAATTATCGAAAACTTCCAACTACAGTATTGTAGAGCGTAACAAGATCATCACATCCAACGGAGGATTTTTGTTGAAGTGGCTTGGATTCACCAAAATCTGGCGATGAAGGGCGCACGTTAAAGGGGGATTTTCATGACGGTGGAGGGCCGAGCGCCTTGTGCTTGCAGGCGTAGGCGGAGTTCGTGACGAGCTTTCATATGGTGGCCTCCGATCGAATTCTAGTGCGACGTGGCGGGCGCGGCCATAAAATTGAGTAGGCGCGTGATGGGTTCATTTGCGTACGTGAACCTGGAAAGTAATGTGATGAGGAGGAAGATAATTAGGTGGAGATTAATTAAGTTACTAACGTTATTAATTATCTTTTAAATTCGTTTAAACTTTAAAACGTGATAACTTTTTCATACGAGGTCCATTTCCACGAAACGAATTGTGTTGGGTTCGTATTGTCCAGCACTACATTGTGGAGCTAGATTGGGATTTATTTGAGCTAGTGAAAATTTTGGATAAAATTAAACGGTCGTTTAATTTTATTTGGAATAAAACACTGAAACTGCGACTGCAAACAATGTGAGTAAAACTCACTCTTTTTGACTCACTGTTATTTTTATACAAGTGAGAATAGATATTAATTATGATGATTGATGATTGATGATTGTTTGGATGATATATGATATAATATCTATATATTGATTGTTATTTGGATATATATATACCTGCCTAGTGGAGCAGATGACGCTATACGTTCCCGTGTATAAGCAGATGACCCTTTGTACGCACGTCTGCCTTGAAGCGGACATTGTACATATATTCTAATATGTATATTTGTTGCAGGTGACAAGTTGGAGAGATCCAACTAGATTCCTCAACAATATTGATTTATTTACAGATATTGTGATATATGCTGTTATCATATGATATATGAAGTTTTGATTGTCGTGATTGATGTATTTAGTGCTGTTGCAGAATTGGGCCTATTTTTAATAGTTTAAAATATTAAAGTGGTGATTTCAAATTAAAAAAGATTTTCAAGTGATGTTGAGAACTTTAAATTGTTAAGGAATTGATTTATTTTAAATAAATAAATGTTATAATTTTTATGTTATAAAAATTATGATGTTTTGGAAATATAATTGAAATGTGATTTTTTGGGAATGTGAAGTTAACTATTTTATGAAATAGTATAAATTAATATTTTTGACTTATTACAAATGGTTTGTAGATAAGATTTATAAAACTGATATTTTATAAATCAAAGGGATGGAGTTATAAATAAGTTTGAAAAGTGTTAAAATGAAGCTGTAAATCGGTTTATAAGTAAATAAGATTTTTTAGATTTATAAATAGAAGTTTTTATAAAATATAAATTTGATTTATAAACATTGTTTTATAAATCCGAAATCAATTGAAATTGATAAGTTAAACATAGACGTTATTTAAAGGAGATATATCCATGATTTTGGACAGTGGATAATCTTTTAATTAAAAGCAAAATAGTAATAAATTTGGTTAAAGAATTTTATCCATAATTTTGGACAGTGGATCATACTTTAAATTAAAATGTATAGAAATATTGGATTTAGTAAATCAAGTATATTCACGATTTTGGACAGTGAATTATATTTTAAATATTGTTTTAGAAAGTGATATTTAAATGGAATTAAACGATTTGAAGTTGTTTTAAAATCTATCAAGGATCGAAACCCTAGACTTCAATATTCATTGTTGAAATAGACGTTTTCGAAAAGTATAAGGAAATGATGGACTATAACACTGTTGTTATAGTAAATGATTTTCGAAAGGAAATGTTTTGTATAGTATTGGGATTTATATATCTATCTAATTTCCGAATCCCTATACTAGTGAATTTGGGTTGTCGTAACGATGTTTTATGCAACATTCGCTTTAACCCAATAAATGTGTTTAAAGAGAATGTTTTCCTTAAAGAATAAATATATACTTAATCGTGTTTTAATTATACATAATATTTTCTAAGTGTTGAAAATAAATTGATTTGTGAATTACTTATTATAAAATAAGTATATGGAAATATTTTCCAATATAGAAAGTTGAAATTGTTTGAGGATATATCTTTTAAAGTTAAATTGAAGTAAATATTTTGCAATGATTTAATTAATAAAAGATTAATTAAAAGGGCCTAGTGATTGTTATGGTGTTGAATATTTGTTTGATTGTTTTGATAGTTAAATAACCGACTATCAGACTTGGCCAAAATTTTAGTTCCTCGACTTGATGTGGGAACTATTTAGTCGTACACTTAGTACGTTGCCTTCTACGTAGGCTTGATTATCATTTGTGTTGCGGATGTTGATTTGTATAGTGAGGAGTATTACTCCAATCTACCGAGCTTCCTTCTTGGCCCGAAGGATAACAAGTTAAAAGTTAGAGACGTGATAAGTCTATGAGATGTAGTTTCTGTGTGAGGTTGAGAAACACTTTTGCGTTGTTGGTGCGAAGAGACCAGGAACAGATTTATCTGAAAACCACTACGGACCAACGTATATGCGACGAATTATGCATGTTGCTTGTGATGATATTGATATTTTGGATTTTCATAGTGGGGGACTGCTTGTTGATCGTTTGGGGTTAAAATCCTAATATACATCACGTAGTAGTGGTCTCTTCATTATGAAATATCCAAAGCAAGGACTATTCGCTACTAACACTAGGGATGTCCCGACAAGATGTGGTAGGAAAGTACCTTCGGTTTGTCCTGTTTCTGGACAACTTGTATGGATGTTTGTCTGACATTGCATTTCTATAGATTACGTACATTGGTTTTTACAAACGTAGATCAGCGGTGGCGGAGAAGGCAACTTCTCTTAGCTTAACACCCTCCTTGAGACATATCTTTGCACGCTATGACGTCGTGTATATGATTATGTCGTTTGTATGGTTAGAGGCCCCTCGGTAAAGGTCGGTAACGACCGGAGGATGGCATATTCGGTACCATCTAATTGTGTTGGTAGAGAAACTTTGTGATGGTCTCTCGGTACATTCTTCTAGAGATGTACTGCCGGAAGGTAGTCCCTTCACCTGGTTATTTGTATGGAAACCCAAACTCCACTACATGTTTGCCATTTTGATTGTATTACCCAATTGGGCTATATGATGAAATTTAATCAATGTAAACAATTTCGGCTATGATTAACATTATTTGTATATAGTAGACACTACTATAATAAAACACGACATTTGATATGAAATTTTTTGGTTCTGGTAAGGTAAAAACATTTCCGTGTTTGTGTGTGGACTTGTCTTACGAGATACTTTGTTTTGATAAAGGAAAAGTTTGGTAATTTAATAAATTCAGTTGAGTATTTTTCTCACGCTAGTTTACCAGACTGATCCAGGCGTTCTTCCCTTTCAATGCTCGGATCAAACCGAGTATATTTACAGGTTCAGATTTCGTGCTTTTGGAGCTTCACCAGGAGAGCTGGAGATCTTCATTTTCGTATGCACGTACTTGTTTTGATTATCCGCTGTGCTTTGTTAGTTGTTGTTATTATCAGCTTTTGTAAGGACGGGTTACTATAAATGTCATGCTGATAGCTATTGTTTGATTGTTGAACTCTGATTGATGTGTATATACATACAGGTTTTGTTTTGTAAAGATCATTATTATGATATTGTATATTTCCCGCTGCGAAGTGAGATTTTGTATTATTCTGTTTGGCTCTATATCCTCTCTTTTTTCTCTTCTCTTCTTCTCTCTTCTTTTCTTTCTCTTGACTTTCTGTCAGACCGTGCTTTTTGGGTCGGACATGTGTGGATTATTGTCGATTCAAAGGGTACAGATTTTTGGGTCGTCGCATGGACTGTACATGAAGGCAAACTCAAGTGAACCAGTTCGATATGCTATGCATAAGAAACCAAGGGCAGGCAAATGAACTTAAATACCAAATGTACAGGTTCAAATGGTCAAGACAACAAAAATCACTAAAGTGAAGCCACCAATACAACCAGTTCAAATGCCAAAGTGAATCCACCAGGCTTCAAGTCTAATAGTGAAGTGTCATATACAAACCAGCAGACATAATGAAACAGTTCATCAGAACTCAATCAAATAGAAACAGGCCAGAGTGCATAGCATCATAAATAGAACCATAAGCATGTAGACATCAAACTACAGAGTTCAAGTTTTCAAACGCAAACCAAAGTTCAAAATGCAAGTTCAAAACACAAGTTAACATACACATATATACATACATGAATGTATATATACACATGATGCAAGACCTGTGAAATACAAAAGTCAACCAGGCAACAAAATGATCTCAATCTCAATACAAGTACAGCTAGAAAAACCAAAATGGACAGCAGTCACAACACAAGTGCAAACTGCCTCGCAGCATGCATATCGTCAGGCAATGTTGAAGAAAAAGTAATGCATAACAACCACCAATGACCAGAGGCAGTTTTTACTGAAGTGCAGAACAAACTTCAAGCAAATTACATAGACAACAGGACGACTCGACTAACAGGATTAGATAGACCAGCAAAGAAACAACTCAAGTGAAACAAACATCACATGTGACAAGACACAGGATTGTGAACGTGAAGAAAAAATATGAATGTGTGTACATATATATGATGTATGTAGTGATAACTAGTATCACATTTCGATTGGTACATGTGCAATGACCAAAAGCAATAAAATGATGAACCAATATACTACGCAACATAAATAGTGAATTGCAAAATAAAGACAGAGGACATTTCAAACTGTAGTTCAAAGCAATGCCAAAGTCACAGTCGAAAACGAGTTCGAAAAATCATGGAACTGCACTTTCGAATCAAGACAGTGCCGAACCCAAAATACTTTCACAAAATCAATTTTATCAAGACCAAGGTCAAAGCAAAGCATAACCGAAGTCACGAGTCGAACTCGATCAAAAATTGGGGTACGTAATTTATGCTTATTGCTTCTTTTGATTTGCTTGCTTGAACTCGATTGTTGATTCGAGCTGAATGATTAAGATCTGTTAAGCTCAAACTCGAATGCCTATCTCGGCCGATGATGAATGGGTTTATATAGGGTTCGAACCCCTTGATTTTCGTTCTATATTTTATACGGATTCGTCAATTGATTTTTTTTTTTGGCCGTACGATTTTGCTTGGATGTTGATGATGATTTCTGACCTTTTCAATTTCGTATATTTGATTACTTGATTTACACGGTGTTGATTTCTGACTTGGTTCGATTTCGTTCATTGTTGCCTTGGTCATCACGGCGTTGATTTTCTGGTGACTTCAGTTATGCTTTGCTTTGACCTTGGCCTTGATAAAATTGATTTTGTGAAAATATTTTGGGTTCGGCACTGTCTTGATTTGAAACTACAGTTCCATGATTTTTCAAACTCATTTTCGACTGCGACTTTGGAATTGCTTTGAACTGCAGTTTGAAATCTCCTCTGTCTTCATTCACTTTTTATGTTGCATAGTATATTGGTTCATCATTTTATTTCTTCTGGTCATTGCACATGTACCATTCGAAATGTGATACTAGTTATCACTACATACATCATATATATGTACACACATTCATATTTGTTCTTCACGTTCACTGTCCTGTGTCTTGTTACATGTGATGTTTGTTTCACTTGAGTTGTTGCTTTGCTGGTCTATCTGACCCTGTTAGTCGATTCGTCTTGTTGCCTATGTTATTTTCTTGAAGTTTGGTCGGCACTTCAGTAAAAACAGACTCTGGTCATCGGTGGTTGTTTTGCATTACTTTGTCTCCGACGTTTCCTGGCGATATGCATATTTCGAGGCAGTTTACACTTGTGTTGTAGCTGCTGTCCATTTTGGTTTTGCTAGCTGTACTTTTATTCACTTGAGTTTGAGTTCATTGTGTAGCCTGGTTGACTTTTGCAGTTCACTGGTCTTGCATCATGTGTATACATACATTCATGTATGTATATATGTGTATGTTAGCTTGTGTTTTGAACTTGCATTTTGAATTTTGTTTTGTGTTTGAAAACTTGAACTCTGTAGCTTGATGTCTACATGCTTATGTTTCTATTTATGATGCTATGCACTCTGGCCTATTTCTATTTGATCGAGTTCTGATGAACTGTTTCATTGTGTCTGCTGGTTTGTATATGACACTTCATTGTTAGACTTGAAGTCCGGTGGCTTCACTTTGGCATTTGAACTGGTTGTATTGGTGACTTCACTTTAGTAATTTTGGTTGTCTTGACCATTTGAACCTGTACATTTGGTATTTAAGTTCATTGGCCTGCCCTTGGTTTCTTGTGCATTGCATATCGAACTGGTTCACTTGAATTTGCCTCCATGTACAGTCTGCTTGACTTGATTACTTGATGCAGTCTTGTTCTCTTCATGTTTCACCACTGTTACATTGACTTTGTACATACTGTGCTTGTATTTTTGGACTGTACCTGTGTTGAATCCAGCTTTAAAACTCAGGTTTGACCTTGTGCTGATATCGTGACATTATTAATATTTCACTTGAGTTGAACCCGGCTTTTGATTTGGGTTTGACCTTGTTCTCACCTGACCCTGTAACTTTATCAAGTGTATATATCGGTGTGCACGGCCTTGTGGCTTGTACAGTGATACACTGTGCATGTCACAAGTTGTTCATCTGTGATGAATTCAAAATTAAATAATGACGAACAACCCAAATAACTGAGGTAAATATTCTTTTCAAAATCCACCTTTTATTTTATACTGCAAAAATATTTTCTTTTCAATTTTACTGCGTCAAAATTTATTTTTGCAGATTGCTCAGATGCTGGGTTCAATCTTGAATGAAGTTGAAGATAAATTATGAGTGAATGAGCAAGATTCAATGAGGACATTTATAAATGAAAGATTGTGATGTAATTGAATTTATATTGTAATCAAAATTGTGTGTGAATAGTGAGAGCTCGAATTTGTACTATTTAAAATTGTAATAAATATTTGTTTGAATAAAATGTCTATTTGAATTTAAACTCTGTGTTATTTATTTTATTAGGCAAATATTTATTTAATCATGTGAAAAATAAAATAGTACATTAACAAATACATTTAAATGAATATATATATATATGTATATATATATGTTTATTATCATCAAACAAAAATCATGTGCTTGCATATTCAACAATCTCCCCCCTTTTGATGATAACAAATATATATTTAAGATTTTGAATTTTTTAAATGTATTTGATTTTTGATATACTCTATTTACTCCCCCTATTTAAATGCTTCCTCTCTACACAAAGCTTCCCCTTCATATATGCATACAATTAAAAAATTATGCAAATGAGCCTAGATGCAAATAGAAAATATTTAACCTTTACTTGCTTTTATTTGACAAAATCTTAACTTTTATCTCCTCCTTTTGTTATCAGCAAAAGAGTAAGGGTGTTAGAAAAATAGAGACAAAGTGATAGATATTAATACAGCAAACTCAATCGAATATAAATATTGAATTTTAATAAAAAATCGAACAAAAATCATAAATACTCTATTAGGCGCACATTCCACTTTTAGAATGATGGGAATGATGTCATCATATAAAACCATACAGTTGTGTCTATTTGTGGTATATTTATATAGGAATTTGAAAATCTACTAAACATGCATAATTGTTTGGTCTTTTAAATGAGATTAGTAGTATTCCAATTTTATTCTAAAAAATGAATTCAAGTAACTTCTAACCACGCATAACCGTGAGGACTTTTAATGGGATTAGAATCAACTTGTTTATTTAACAAATCAATTTTGATATGCGTTCCATACATGCATAACCGTGAGGAATATTAAATGAGCATGGAAGCACATATTTAGAAATTCAAAGCAATTCACTGATGCATTACCGTGAGGACTTTTAAATGAGAGTGAATAATTTGGTTTTTTTTTAAAATAAAGTGAAAAAACGAATGATTCCTTTTTAAATCACCACATATTGACATACTATATTGGATTTTGTTGAGTGATGGTTGATAGAAATATGATAGAAATTGAAATGATCATGGATTTTTTTACCAACAAAAAGTGTTTATAGTTCTTGTTTAAATTTCTAAAGAAGTTCACTAAATATACCGTCTCAAGTTATAATATATGATTAATATCAACACTCATCAATTTTTCAAACACTATTTATCTTTTCGATAATTATTAGGGAGTCAGATTAGTCAATATAATTATTTAAAATCAAATCCAAAAATGATTATAAAATCAAATTTTCCAAAATGACTAATCTGATACAAGGTCAAAAATGATTTTCTAAAAGGGGTTTTATAAGAAAATTTCTGGTGTTTGAAAATTATTTGAAGTGAAAAAATATGCAGATATTTTCTTTGAAAATCGATGCAGTTACTAAATGTCTCAACATAAATCACGTTCCGCTAGTAATTTTTCTATCAACTAGATTACCAGTGTAACATGCATCTGACTTTTTCTTTCACTCGAGATTATCATTAGTTTGATGTTATAGACTAGACCATGAAATTGCAACAAATTCTTGAAGAACATTTTAAATGAAATTCTTTTCAATTTTAATTGAAGCCGTGTAAATAAACAAAAACCATGAATATAGAGTGAGCCAAATGTATTATCATCAAACAATAGAACACCATAATTAATCAAATTAATCTAAATGAAGTATCTCAAGGATTGTAATGTTCTCAGCATAAAAGAATAATTGGCCAACAATTTTGAAAAAATCTGAATCATTATCATCAATTATTTCTTTATTAATAACTAGCTAAATTAAATTAAATCAGATATGGTGCAGATTATCACATTGATATATCGTTCAAGATGAATATACCATTACCTCTTTTACCTTTACGATATTTTTTTCGTTGTTGTCCATTGTGATTCTGTCACCTTTGTACTAGGCTAAGGAACTTTGCTTTATCGCCCGTTGTGTTTCTAGAACAGCCAGAATCCAGGTAACACTGTCGTTGTTCCTTAGCCTGCAACCACTCCTACACGATAAAAGATTTTTGTGACCTATTTGTTTATATGGGTCCATGATTGTGAGTGGAAGAATATTTTGAAAAATAATTTGGTGGAGACCCAAACCAATTTATATATGTTTCTTTCGACACCCAGATTTGTTTAACTTTGAGAGATTTTATATTTGTGCCTTTTGGAACCCAAATTGGTATTGTTTTCACATGTTTGGGTCTATACCAACAATTGTTTTGATTGTGTCCGAATTTTCTACAAGTTGTGCACATTGAATTGACTTGATTAATTTCATTTCTAACATTTTTAGATTGGTTGTACCAAAGTCCTTGTCTAACTGTATTAAAAGTTTGTTTTCCTAATAGCATATTCAACGATTTTCACTTTTTGAAAATTTATCTAAAGTCGATGACAGTTGTTGGACTTTTGTTTTAAGAGATTCATTTTCGTTTAATAATTATGTTCACTTTTTAATAGTATTTTTTCTCCTCGTGTTTTCGCTTTCTTTCATAATTTCATTTTCAGGTGATTTAATTTTAATTTCTATTTATTAATCTCCTCTTCGAATGGTGGACACTTATCACACGTAGGGATCCTACTTTGATAGTTTTTGACTAATTGATCAAGTTGTTTATTTAAATCTATCAAAGTGTCTTTTTGTGATTTAAGTTTGGCGTACTTCTCCCTAAGTTGTTCAAAACAGCCATTTACTTCGTGGAAATATATAATTAGTTGTGAGTGAGTGAGTTTTGATACCTCGTTTGGCTCGTCATCATCGCTGTCAGTTATATCACCTCGAAGGCACATATCTTCTTTCTCGCTCTCACTGATAGTACTTTTACCATCATCACTTTTATTCCACGTGGCTGCAAAACTTTTCCTTTTTGAATTCTTTTCTTGGCCGTGTTGATTTCGAGGATAATTGGGCTTGATATCATCAGGTTTGTTGCACTTGTGACAAATGATCCCGTGTTCTTCTGAGTTGTCTAGTGCTTTGATTATTCTGCTTTTCAATTGTTGATTTGGAGTTGGATTTCCGTATTTTTGGTTCCACTTTCTTAATTTCTTTACTAGTAGCGCCAGCTCAGCTGCTTCATCGTCATCGTCCTCATCACTACTACTTTTTACCAATTCTATTAAGCTCGTTTCTTTACCTGAGTCGATTGAGGAGAATTTCTCATTGTTGTTGACTTTTGAGTCATATATTGCATCAAAAGCATTCCAGACGTCCTACGCATTTTCACAATGAGAGATAAAGTTAAAATTATCTTGATTAATATGAGAATATAATATATGCATAGCAAGAGCATTAATCGAGATAATTTTCTCGTCTGTTATATTACACCCATTTTCAATAATATCCCAACATTTAACATTAACAGATTTTAAATAAAATTCCATTTTTAATTTCCAATTCAAAAAATCCGTTCCACGAAAAACAGGAGGGATAATACTAGAACAACCCTCAGCAAAAGTAGCCATTTTCAAAAATCCAAATTTGTAAAAAATTGGTCTTTGAAAAAAAAACAATCAAATTTTTAGAACAAAAAATGGATTTTGTATCTTGCTCTGATACCACTTGTAGGATCGATTTCACCCTAGAGGGGGGTTGAGGTGAAATCGATCCTACACCACTCTCTACCATCTAAAGGTCCAATGCAACCCTCTGGCTCTGGAAAACAAACTACTGAAACCTCACGCCAACTAGTACCTCCATAAATTTCGAGATCTGGTGAGCAGCACCGTAAAACTGGGACGGATGTTTCTGTCATCACTACATCATCGGCTGTGGAGCCCATAAGAGAGGGAGCTATCCGAATAACTCAGTTGAAAATGGATTTCCCTAATATTTTCTTTGATGGCTTTCACTTTCCCCTGAACTTGAAGCGAATTCTAGATGGGGCTGAACAAACGATGCATGATTATGTATATGATGCCTACAACGGGTATCGAGGGTGGATGAAGGCCAAAGACAAAGCTTTTGTAGTGGATTTTGGTCAGGCGAAGACAATTGAAAATCTTGGAAAGATCTCATCCAAAAGATACAATAGTGCAAGTGCTTACCACCAAGAATGACACTTTAAGGAAAACGGGAACGGTGGCTCTTAGGAAAGTCGATGAGACAAGCTAGAAGATAGAACCGATATGATAGGAGCACCTGATCTTGGTGGAGGAGATGGGCCACAGAACCGCCACTGTTTTGGTGGAAAGAGATGCCACGCTTAAAGAGCTTAAGGAGCTTAAAGATAAATTTGTTGAAGTTGTCAAAGAAAACGACGACGCTAACAGAGCTGCCCAAGAGGTGTGTGAGTAGGCTATGGTACTCACATATGAGTGGGATGCGACCAAGCTATAGGTCGAAGAAACCAAGGCTAAAATTGAGACTGAGGTTAGAGCAGCAGAGACAAGGTTGGAAGGCGATATTGAAGACCTCCCGGTCACTTATAATATCAATGGCCTAAAGCACCACAACCTAAGCTGGCTCGATGACTACCTGCTTAATCTATGCAATGCCTGGTGTCACTTGATAGAGGATGAAAAGGCGGATCACCACACTACATCTATCGATGATTTTGAGCTGGAGAACCGAATATTAACTGAAAATGAGAGAATAGTTCTTCATGATGCCATTGTCACTTTTGAAAAGGAAAAACATACCGGCTAATATCCAGATGTCGGAGAGGGGTCGTGAGTTAAACACCATGGAGCAAGCTCCGAAATGCCTACAGCAAATCAACCCGAGCTTACTTCTATAATTAACCCTCCAATTGCTCCTATGTATGATCCTGATCAGCCACATTTATCTTATGTGCACGTGCATGGCTCTGAAGGCGCATCGGCTCAACATGTGAGCCAAACTGAGGAAGGTACTCTGAACACTTCTTGCATCCATTCAATGTCGGGATTGCTATCAGAAGATGTCACTAATGTTTTCTCTTATCTTTATTCAACTATAGAATATGTACTGGCCGAGCCTCTGGTAATCCAAGAGCTACGTCATGAGCATGAGGCTATTATGACGGAGGCAAACATGACAACGGCCGCTGCATCAACCTAGGAAATCCACGAGAACACTTTCATTTTTGATGAACATATGTCGAAAGATCTCCTTGGTCACCAAAGTGATCCACTTACCTACTTGCCATTCATCATGGATGAAGGTGTGTTTACTACTAGCTCTTCGATCGCAAATAGCAGCATTCCCGTGGAAGCCCAAGCAATTCGGGAGGAGATATATTGGCAGAGACCAATGCAGAAAATGGAAAGAGCCAGCAAGCTAATAGTATTGGAGGTGGCATCGTAGGTCCAGGTCCGGTCCTTATGCGTATAATCTCTCCTGGCGGCACAATCGTTGGCACCGGCATGTCTCCCTCACTCATTAACATTGAAAGTACCATGATTCCTAAGACTCCGCATGCTAGAGTATCCCGATCCCCATGAGTTTGGTGGAAGAGATCATTGTAATTCCCACGGCCAAAGACTAACCAGCGAAAGGAGGCCAGGGAGGCAAAGGCTCAAAAAAACAGCTGAGCGGTAGTTTTAGTGGGTTGATGCCGAGGAAGAAGAAGAAGCCAAGGTAATAGACATGCCCTTTTGCTCCCTTTATTGGTATATTTATAGCAATTTCTTTTGCTTCCCGTAGGATGTGTATAGATGCGGGTTCTGCTCATGCCTATAGAAATTCTTGAAATAATTTTGGTACTTATCGTTTTCTTTTGAAGAATAGTTGAAATGAAATTCCATTTTATTTTCAGCATAGCTCTGTATTTATTTGCTTAAGTGTTTTAGCGCTTGAATTTCCATTCAATGTACTTGTGAGGCTTTAATATCTTAATCGAGCTCAAGTTCGGCTGTCAAGTCCCGAAGTCATGGCTTCGATTCATAACCAAACACTTAGCCGAGTCCTAATGTTGTACTGTCTCGATCAACGGCTGGTACTTGAGTTTTTCCCACAGACCTAGGAATGAATAGAAGTGGTCGGTCAATAGTCACTTTCTGCCTTCAATAAATTGAGCTCAACTTAGTCGGACCAAAGTAGAGGCGAGAGGTGTTCGAGTGGTCGGATCACAATTGCATATTTATTGGTAATAACATCCACACTCTGGAGATTGCACTTGTGTGTCGACGGTTGGTCACGCCTGCTTAATATTTAAATATATGTCCGTGCTTTGTGGGCTTAAGTTGTTTTACGAGCAGTCAGTCACACCGTTTAATGTTTAAAGATATGTCCGTGCTCTAGGGACTTAAGTTACTTTACAAGCGGTCAGTCTCACTCGTTTGATATTTAGAATTACGTCCGCACTCTGGGGACATAAATTGATTTATGCATGGTAAGTCACACCGAATTTTATGTTTTGTAATCTATTCCGCACTCTAGAGACTTAGAGTTATCTTGTGGGCAGTCAGTTCACACTCGATTTGCGTTTATACTCCAACCCGTGCTCTGGGGACTTAGAGTTTGTCGGTGAGTGGTAAGTCACACCCATATTGATGTTTATACTCCAGTTCACACTTTGTTAATTTTAAGTTGATAGACAGACGGTTAGTCACGTCTGCCTAAGTGTTGGGATCTCATTCACACTCCAGGAACGAGAATTTGATCATGAACGTGGACGGTCGGATCACATCCACCTTGAGTAAGCTAGTGAAGTCGTAGATGGAACAGTCCATCCTCCTCTAGTTTAGATTGTACATGGGTGCAGTCATGGGTGGACGGATCCACCCTCCTCAAGTCAAAGTTTTAGATTTGAAGTTTATACTCTAGTTTGCACTTTGGGAACCGAAGTTCGTTGGAGGATTGTCGCGCATCAATCGTTTTTGGCTTCAGTGTAGTTGCTTTCCCCCGAGCTCGAGATTTCACTTGGCAAGTGTCCCGTCATATCACAGTCACTCCCTATTTGAATAAGTCCCACCGTAGAATGGAACTTAGGTCTTTGTGCATTGTGATGGTTGGATTATGCATTTCAAGAATCGCCACTCTAGCGTGAATAGTTTTCATTTTATTACTGAAATAAGAAAGTACGGCAAAGTCAGTTGCCTTATTACAATTTCAAATTTCAAAATGCATAAGAAAATTTCAAATGAACAACAGATTAATGAATAAACAAAGCCTGTTATGTGTAGTAGCGACGGAAACTCTCGCTATTCCAAGCTCTCAACAAAGTGAGACCATCAACAGTTGATAATTTGAATGTGCCGTCTCCAAGTCTTCGTTCGATGACATACGGTCCTTCCCATGTTGATTTTATATGCGAAGAGACCGGATAGATTCTCTTAAGTACGAGATCACCAAGTTCAAAGGTTCTGGATCGGACCTTAGCATTGTATAATCAGACGACTCGACTTCGGTTTGTGGCTGCCCTTAATACTTCTTATCTAGTAAACCAGAGATTCAACAAGTAAAAGCATTCGCCTTCAGATTATAATATGTTATGTGAAGAGAAGGTACTTCCAATTCAACTGGTATAACGACCTCAGAGGCATAGG
Organism: Allium cepa; assembly: GCA_030765085.1. Classification (NCBI taxonomy): domain Eukaryota; kingdom Viridiplantae; phylum Streptophyta; class Magnoliopsida; order Asparagales; family Amaryllidaceae; genus Allium; species Allium cepa. Next base: position 686,340,375 of record CM060938.1, read on the forward strand.
AAAGTGAAAATGGAGTGTGGCCGATCGCGGACTTATAGGTGGTTTGATATGCCCATAGGGCATGGGAAGTTCATCTACCCATCTGCCTCCAGCCTTCTCCAGTTGTTTCTTCAGAATGGAATTAATAACTTTGTTAACAGCTTCGACCTGTCCATTTGCTTAAGGGTGAGCAACTACCGAGAACTTCTTCAAGATATGAAAATGTTGATAGAAATTCTTGAACTCGACACTACCGAATTGGGGTGATAATTGTATGTGGGAGGCTAAAATGACAGATAATGTTGCATACAACAAAGTGGATTGCTTTCTTTGTCTTAATAGTAGCAAGGGGCTCGGCTTTCGCCCATTTGATAAAGTAGTCAACTGCAACGATGGCGTACTTCGTACCATCATTAGCCAAAGGTTGAGACCCAACTATATCGGTGCCCCATATGAAAAATGGCCATAGACTGACCATCTAAGTGATTTTGATAGAAGGGGCTCTTGGAACCCGAGTATGTTTCTGGCACTTGTCACATAAGTTGGCTTAGTCCAACACATCTCAATTCACCATCAGCCAATAGTACCCGTATCGAAGTATCTTCTTAGCAAGGGCTTGCCCCGCAATGTGATCGTCGCAGACTCCCTTGTGCACATCATGTAACACCCGTTTAATCTCGTCATGGGCGATACACCAGAATAATGGAACAGAGTATCCTCTTATGTACATAACTCCATTCTAGATAACGAATCATGAAGCTTTCAGAAGAACTTGTCTTTTCTCATTTTTGCGCTTAGGCAAAGCTCCTTGTTCGATATAGTTTCTGAACGGAGTCATCCATGACTCCTTCTCGGTTGTTACCTCATGCATGCAGTCTAACTTTAGCTGATCGATGCTTGGAGAGGTAAGTGTCTCAATGTGGACGAGTCCCATTTTCTATGCTTTACCGATGCTACCCAGTTTTGCCAAAGAATCGGCCTTCTGGTTTTGTTCCTGGGGTATATAGAGGATGACATAGTAGTCGAACTGATTTAACACTTCCTAGACCCGGCATGATAACCTGTAAACCTCTAGTCTCTTGCTTGGTATTCTCCTAGAACCTAGCATACGACCAATTGCGAGTCACGGTAGATCTCCACAACATTAATTCTCAAGTCTCTAGCAAGTCTAAGTCCGGTGAGTAAAGCTTCATATTTGGCCTCGTTTTTAGTCATGCAGAAGTCATACTTCAAAGCATAGCATATGGATTGACCTTCCAGGATTTTGAGTACAAACTCCAGCGCCTGAGCAGCGGTCGTTTGATGAACCGTTAGTGTATCGCTTCCATATGTGTTTAGGAGATTCACTGGTTTTGTTCAAGTCCTCCGCTATAGTTAATTCGACTATAAAATCCGCCAGAACTTGTCCTTGGATGGTTCTTCTTGGCGTATAAGCAATATCAAACTGACTTAACTTGATGTTCCACTTAAGTAACCTAACAGACGTCTCAGGCCCCGTAAGGACCTGCCGTAACGGCTGGTCGGTGTAGACTGTGATCATATGAGCCTGAAAATATGAATGGAGCTTTCTCGAGGCAATGACTAGGCAATAAGCCAGCTTTTACAACTTTGGGTAGTTTCTCTCTGCCTCTTTCAATCGCTTGCTTATAGAATAGACCGGTCATTGTATCCGATCTTCTTCCCGAATTGATCACATTTTTCGAAACCGCCAGACTGATATATAATCTTTCATGATCAACCGGCTTTGACCGAATAGGTGGCGTTGCCAAATGTTGAACCAATGCTTGGAATGCTCTCTCACACTCCGCCATCCATTTGAAATTGCGCTTTCCTTTACCGATCAGGTCGAAGAAGGGAATGCACTTGTCTATGGATTTGGAAATGAATCTACTCAAGACTGCCACATTCACATTGAGGCTCTGTACTTGCTTTATAGTTCTGGGAGTCTCGAGATTCTGAATCGCCAAGATTTTCTCCAGATTGGCTTCAATTCCTTGAGCATTGACGGTGAATCCAAGAAATTTTCCAAATGCGAGTCCAAAGTGACATTTCAATGGGTTGAGCTTCATTCGGTATTGTCGGAGGATGTTGCAAATTGTTTCCAAGTCTTCGGCTTGATTGGTTGAGAGCTGTGACTTTACAAGCATATCTTTTATGTACACCTCTATGGGTTTCTCGATCTGGTTAGCGAACATTTGGTTCATAAGCATTTGTAAGTTGCTCTAGTGTTCTTGAGTCCGAATGACATCATTTTATAGCAATAGAGTCCTAGATCGGTAACAAAGCGAGTATGCTCATGATCAGGTAGGTGCATTAGTATTTGATTATATCCGAAATATGCGACCATGAAAGATAAGAGTTCGCGTCTGACCGTTGAGTCTACAAGGTTATCAATTTTGGGAAGTGGAAAACTGTCTTTAGGGCAGGCTTTATTCAGATCTGAGTAGTCCACACAAGTTCTCCATTTCTCGTTGGATTCGTGACCAGCACTGGGTTGGATAACCACTTGGATACAATGCGTCTCGAATAAACCCATTTGACTTGAGTTTATCATCCTCCTCATTCATGGCGGCAGATTTCTGTTGATCTATACCGCGCCTTTTTTGTTTTACTGGAACATGCCACGGCTCACCATTCAATGCATAGCTCGCATGTGCAATGAGATCCTACACATGTCTAAGTGCATCCAAGCAAACATGTCGAGGTTTGCTCGGAGAAATTCAACAAAATACTCTCTTATCTGCTGGCTTAGCTGAGATTCAACCTATATCATTCTAGAATCATCATTATCATCAACGATCGGAACATCGATCTTCAACTCTGTTGGGGAAGCCTGACTGTCTTTGACTTCCTCTTCATTATCATCATCTCGTTGGTCAAGATCTTTCAGGAACTGGATTAGGCGCCCGGGCCTAGGCCCAGGCATTAGCTGTCAATTTTTAGTCAAATGGACGTAGAGAGGTTCCTCTACGCCCTTGCCCTTCTCTCTGCTGTGCCTCCCGCATATCAGCAACATAATAGGCCCGTCTAGCCACTTAATCTCCTTGAACAATTCCAACCCCATTATCAATGAGGAATTTTAGAGTTAAACACCATGGGGAAATGGCTGTCCTGAATGCAGCTAGGGCTGGTTGGCCCAAGAAAGCATTATACAGAGAATTGATGACCAACACAACGAACTGTAACATCCAAACTCTCCAATGATCTTTGGTTCCCAACTCAACCGGCAACTTCACCATCCCGGAGGGTTTGTTGCACTCCCATTAAAGCCATGTATGCGAGATTGACACAGCTTTAAGTTCTTCGCTTCCATTCTAATCTGGTCATAAGCTCGTTTTAAAAGAATATTTATGGAGCTTCCACTATCTACAAAGATCCTCTTCATCAAAGCAGGACCTATTTGAGCCGATATGACTAGTGGATCGATAGTGGGGGCTTCGACTCTATCAGTGTCTGTTTTTTGAAAAACGATGTCGTTGTCATCATTTTCTATTGTTTCACCAAAGCCCCATCATCATATTACCGCAACACTCGAAGTATGCATGCCTAATCGTACTGGCCTATGACTTAATTTCCCTCCAGCTTCGATCTGCTGGATGAGGAGCACCACTAACTACATTAATAACCAATTCCCACCAGTATGTGCGGGTTCTTCCTGTCTAGCCTGATTTTGACCTTGATTCTGGTTTGATGGGCCCGCACTACTATCCTGTGGTGCTCGAACAAATTTCCCCAACTTTTTCTTTCAGATTAACTTCTCAATGATGTCTTGTAAATGGCGACACTCATTAGTATTATGACTATAGAAATCGTGGAATCTAAAGAAATTCCTAGTCCGAATTTGATTATCAGACGACTGTTTGGAGCTGGTTTCTTATATTGTCTGGTATTACAGGTTTGCAAATAAACATTCTCCATGGATGTATTCAATATGGTATATTGGTCAAACATGGAAGCTCTGCATCACGGTCCGTGATTTTGATCTTGCATCTTACTCTAACCTCCATCGCCTTTCTGCTAACTCTGCTTATTCTATATATTCAACTACACTTTACCGAAACACTCACATGGTTTTTTCAAAGCAACGCTACTTTAAATGCCTTTGAAATTAGCACCGCATCATCTTGATTTCTAGACTTTCTAGCATCTTCTCTCCTTAAGAAATAAAACCGCCTTAGTATAGAAACGATCCAATGACGTGGGTTGTTTCTGCACAAGTAGCATGGAACCTTTCCAGATAATGTATGAGTGTCTCTTGGAGCTTGAGTGATGCTGGATAAGGTGTTAGCATCCTTCAACCTGGTGATGTGCATACAAAACAGTTCAACGAACTTGGTAGCCAACTGATCAAAGCATGGAATGGATTGAGGTGGTAAACATAGTAAACCACATGGTTGTGACGCCCCATAAAGATAGGAAAGCTCCTACGCTTGATCGCATCATCAGCTCATGCGGCGTTCATGAGCCATTCATAATTTCGGATGTACTAATTGGGATACAGGCTTCCTTCATAGACAGGCAAAGTTGGCATCCTGAATTGGCGAGATGGTTCAACATAAAGGATGTCCTCAATTAATGGAGTATGACTTTGAGAAATTTCCAAATGGCGAGGCCTTGAATTTCGTGGATCATTTGACGGATCATGGTTGGAATATCTAGAATTTGGACATTCTGGGCCAAAGCGTGTTCGGGTTCCACGTTGTGAGGACGGTCCGTTCCTTGCCTCCTTGGCTTCAGATCTTTGGGCACATAGGGTTCAGGAGCATGATTGTGTTGATGAAAGGCTGGGTTTGGTTGATTCCATAGTTGAGCTTTTATATTTTCCACGGCAGCAGCTGCATTGCTATTTATAGTGTGATAAGGAGGTGCCCCTCCTCGAGAGGTGGGTCCAGTTGCGTGCCTTTTAGAGAGACCAGCTCCAGCTTGTTTGAGATCTAGACCACGTTGATGCCCGGAGCATTGTGTGTAGCTTCCATCCAACCGTGGACGTGTAGATCTATGGTTGAAATCAAACAAAGTTGAGCTTTCGGTGGACGAATAGGAAGCATGATCCCTTCTAGTTCTCCTTCGACTCTCCTCATTCAATCAGTGGGCTAGCTCTATTTTGGCATGGATTTATTACGAGAGGTCCGGACGGCTTAGGGTAAGTTCTTACATACGGATCTGGAAATCCTCCCTAGTGACAATGCCTTGTGGATCTAAGGGTGAAGCCGAATTCTGACCTATAGTAGGCAATTATGCGAGGTTTTGTCTGTCACGTCCCTCTATATTAGCAGCAGTAGAAGCAATCCCTATGTTAACCATGGCTGATGCACTTCCTTCCTGGATTTGATGCAATCTAAATAGTATGGAATGAACTTCTGGATGGTAGTTCTGGATCTTCCTTCTTAGATTCTTGTAATGCAATGGCAGTAGCAGATCCAATGAGCAGGAGAAAAGCTCAGTTTTCTCAATGAAAGCACCAAAGTGTATGTACCAAAATTGGCCACAACACTCTTCGGACGTATTTAAAGAGATTAAATTGAAGAATATAAATGAAAAAGGAAGTTAGTCTAACAAACATGCCAAAACAGACAAATAAAAATGCAAGAACATAGGAATTTAGAGTGTTTCAACGTTGTAGCCTACATCCACTATGGAAAGTTTGCTGTTTTATTGAAGTTTATAATCTGATTACAACAGTATGCTCTCAATTACTCGAGTTACAATGAGTCTCCAACAGAGTATTAGCATAGTCAAATAAAAAGTCCATTTTACGGAGACATATGGCTGCTATTTATAGGTATAGCTGAAAATGTCTAGCTCAGATCTCGAAGCACTCCTCTTATGTGGGTGGGACAATCAGATCGATCCAAGGTCATTTAAGATCGATCCATGATCGATACGTGTACCATTTGTATCGATCAAAATGAGGTATTTTTGGCCTTAGATCAATGATGGACATTCTTGAGATGGTACGCAAGATCCTGTGAAAATTTGGTGGCATTTGGGCTTGTAGATTTCGAGTTATTATCGATCCAAGTATGGATTTGCAATCAACCGGCATGATCTTATCAATTCACGACCAGATCGATCTATTTATATCGATCAAATGATGGTGACTTGTAGTGATAAACTAGGGCAGGTATGTCTTTTATGCTGCTTGATCGCTTCCTCCTCTTCTTCATGTTTTCTTCATATCCTTCCTAGGAATTACTCTTCGTATCGGTCTAGGAAACTCTTTTCGTACTGATGCTTTGTGCTCCACTTTGTATCAATCATTTAGAGATTGTTTTGCATCGATTATACGTAGTCGATTGTCCATGTTTTGTTTCGTATCGATAGAAGATGGTAACTTCGTATCGATCTATGACTGATCAATACGAAACATTCTGGGCGGTGGATCGATACATAGTGGATTCATGTTTTACTTCCGATGGATACGAAGAGTGTCATCTTGGATGGATACGAACATGATGGATACAAACAAGTTTACGAACTTCGATTGACCTAAAATTTGGAGCGTTGGCTTTCATAGCTTTGGTTATCGTGTCATATCAATTGTAGCTTAATGCGCACTCGGACCAAATTTGCTAGTATCCATAGTAGACTTGTGTATAACTAATCTTTGGGACGAACTGTCTTTGGTTTCCAGTCAATTTGTTCGTGTCATGGCCTTGCCAAAAGGCGGGATAACATTAAAAGTCCACAAAAATTGCAAAAATTCATTTTAATCACATTATCTAAGATATACAAATTTCTGACCCAAATTATATATATATATTCCAAAAGAAATTTATAAACCTAAATAACCATACTTTCCTTTGAAAATTCATAAGTAATTTTCCATAGCTTGGAAAATTTTAAAAATTAAAACCCAACTCCAAAATTATGTTTTCCATAACATATAAATTTTCCACAGCATTTAAAAATAATTTGATCTTAGTTTTACCCTAAAACCTTTCATATCTCCCTTTTAATCAGTCATGTTTAAACTAAATAAATCATAAATCAAGCATATCATCATTCAATATAACATAAAAAAGAATTTATCCCTTAAATTTAAAAACATATGATTATAAAACAAAAAAAGAATTGTAGTGATTATTAATCGCCTTAGATTGGATAAGGAAATTGAAGATTGATTGAGATTGATTTCATCTAGCTTGAACCTAAGCTTTAGATTTGGTTTTCGCTTCTCTTCTTTCTTCCTAATGGCCCGCCTTGCTCTTTCTTATGGTTATAATTTTTCCTTGTGAAAAATGAATGGTACAGATAAGGGGAATAGTATACGGGTGGGAAATATGGAAGGTTATTTACCCTAAAGCCCTTATGTTTAATTATCTAACACTTAACCATTTATAAGTTCAATTAGTTTAAATAAGCACAGCCACTACTATTATCCCACCTTTTTGTCAAGGCTGGAATATCAACAAATTGGCGAGGAATGATGGATATCAGGATTGGATATCGATTGGAAACAAGGCTGCAATGGATTTCGTCAAAATTGTTCGAGCTCCGATCAACGGAATCGATTGGAGGCGATGATAAGGACTAGGAGAGGCTATGTTTCACGTTTCAGGTCAATCGGAGTTCGTATAAAGGAGATATGACTGATGCAAGTTAGGAAGAACATGTTGTTCGTATCCATCAGTGTGCAGGAAGTGGTTCGAATCGATCAAGGGTTGCGTTCGTATCGATACCGTTCATATCGATCGGCATGGGTTCGGCTTAATGAAGTTCGCGTCGGTCAGGTGTTGTTTCGACTCGATAGGTTCGCATCGATACAAGGTAGAAACGATATACCGTTCGAACCCATCGAGGGGTCGAGGTGACACTCATTTCGAATCCATCAGAGGAATGTCCTTCAAATCGATCCATTTCGTACCTATCAAGTTATAGTGCTTCGAACCCATGGAGTAATTCTTCTTCGTATCCATCAGCCTGGAGTACTTCGAATCGATCAAGTCGCTCCACTTCGTATCCATCTGGACACAATGGTTCGTATCCATCAGGTTGCTTCGTGTCCACTTGCATTCGCATCGATCAGAATGGCGGAGACCTCACACCCATCAGGATCGAACCCATCGTCTTGAAGTCCTTCGAACCCATCGAATTGAAGTCCTTCGAATCCATCAGAAGACGACTCGTTCGTGTCCATCGAATCAGGGAGGCCTGAGTCGACACGGTAAGCATGGATACGAACGCGGCCAAGTCTCCGGAGTAACTCGGTCAATGCGGCGAAGAAGGAGGGTCGATACGAAAGTTGTGTGCCGCGTCAACCTGTTAGCGCGTGCTTGGATCGATTCGAAGCAATAGATTCGAATCCATCGATTCGAACAGAGCATTGCTACCGGAACCTTAATCTCGTATTGATCATATCTCCAACACCAATGATCCAAATGCATTGAAATTTTCACAGGAGTTGGCTTACACGCTGAAGAATGTTCTTACCAAATTTCAGCTCAATTGGATGATTTCTTGATCGATTCGAATGGAGTTCGAATCGATCCCGGAATGGGCCCCATCTCCCCGAGGTCGGGCCTGTGGGCCCCCTCACGTGCCAGAAGTGGTCTCCCTAAATTTAGGCAAATATCAGCCTCCTACACCTGTAAATAGGGCCCCGGGTCATTCAGAAAAGGGGATCGGGATTCTGAAGTGCCAAGACTCTGCCTGATTGGATTCTATTGGCAACCATCACTGTTGTAATCAAATTACTTCATTGTAATCCCGACAATTCTCTGTAATCATCAAGGATAATCAATAAAAGGATAAAAACTTTAGAGTTGACATAGGCCGGAGAAAGCCGAACCACTATAAACCTCGTGTCTCTGTTCATTACTGTTGAATTGTTGTTTGCTATTTGTTGCGATCTGTGACTTGTAATTGGAACATTGCTGATTTATATTCATACTTCGGTGCTTTCACGGTATTTGGGGTTTGTGACCAATTTTCGCGCAAACACTTTGGTGCTTCCACCGAGAATTGAACACTGGACCCGCTACAGCGGATTGAAGTTGAGATTTTAGAAGCTTGGAAGATTCAGATTCATAAAAATGACTAGACAAACCAGTAGGAGACAAAGGGCTGAGAGAAGCCAACAGGAAGGAAGTCAAGAAGCTTCCTCTGGCTCTGCAGAAGGACCGGCTTCCATTTACGTCACCAGAGATGAAATGGAAGCTATAACAAATTCGCTACAAGAGAGGTTGTTGAAGAGTCAACAGGAAATGATGCAGACCTTCTTTGAACAAATAAGGAACGCAGGAATACAGAACCTAGGGCAAGCTACAACAGCTACGGATATGGAACAAGGAGCGAGGATAGTGGAACCCTATGGAAGACAGGATACGGAGCCAGAAGGCAATCAACAGGGGCTTGGGGGCAGGCCCACAGGATCTAACGCAGGAGGACCTTTGGAAGGAGTTCAACAGGCTAGGGCCAACGTCGCCGTTATTGAGCCACATGAAGAATATGTACCGGAATTCCCTCAGGGGCATGGGGGGCAACCCCCGATAGACAATACTGGATTAGTAGAGATCATCAGGAAAACCTTGCGTGGAGGCTTGACCAATAGAGATCTGGAAGGGGTAAACAGGAGTCCGTTTACTCGGGAAATCAGGATGGCTCAGAACGCACCTAAGTTCAAGCTACCTAGCGTGGATGTATATGATGGCAAGGCAGATCCAACTGATCACTTAATGAGGTACACCAGACACATGGAGGTGGTGGGGGCATCGGAGGAAGTGATGGCCCGATGTTTCCCTTTGTACTTGACGGACTTGGCTGCAATGTGGTTTAGGCAACTGGGAGTAGGATCTATCATGACTTGGAGGGAATTGGTGGATAAGATTTTGGGGCAATTTCGGGTTCATATCAAGACGCCGAAGAACGTAATGACATTAACATCAGTAAAACAAAGGACGGACGAATCGGTTAGAGGTTTTCTAACTCGATTCAATGCGGCAGTCGCTTCGATGGATCGACCGGATCCATCTATGGTTTTGATGGCGGCAGTATTAGGAATCAGGAAGGATTCGGACTTTAAGGTATCTTTAATACGAGATTCCCCACAGGATCTCGGGGAATTCTTTCATGAAGCCGAAAGGTTCCTTAGGCAAGAAGATGTGAGTATGGATTTAAAGCTAAAGGAGGTGAACGCAACCGAGGGTGGGGGACCATCCAATGGAAGCTCGGATAAGGATAAGGGAAAGAGGAAGCTGGATGACGATTCGGGAAAGGCCAGAAAGCGAGGGAAGGATCTAAAGTTTTCTACATACACAGGGTTAAATGAGACGTTAGAACGGAAATACATGGAAACCAGGAATCGCCTCCCTTATCGGAGGCCGGCCAGGAGAGAACCATTGGAACGGGAAAGGGCATCAGGAAAGCATTGTCTCTTCCACGACTTAGACGGACATGACACCAACAGCTGCAGGCACCTAAAGGGCGTAATTGAGGAACATGTGAGGAACGGGCAGCTGAGGCAATATGTTGGAACGCGGAAAGCAACGGTGGAGCAGGAGCAGCCACAATCTACCACACACCATGATGATGTAAGGCCCAGGAATGATGGTCGATTAGTTATCAATTTACTTGGATAATATGAAATAAGTAACAAACCATTGGCAAGCAACAAAATCGTTTACACATGTACGGGGACGGAGATAGCCCCTAGGCATGCTCTGAATGATGATAAACAATGGAGCTATGGTTTGTAAAATCCATTTTTCTGTTTTGGATTGGACACTTGATTTTCTGGTTTGGTTTTGGAGTATGGATTGAACTCCTGGTTATGTTTGCTTTCTGGTTTGGATTTTCTTTTGGATGACTGGTTTTTGTTTTGGATGCTATTTTGGATTTCTGGTTTTCTGGTTTTGATTTGATTTTGGATTGGATTTTGATTGGATTTTTATCTGGTTTTTGATAAACGGTCGTCAGGTATGGATTATGCTTGGAAGGGGTGAGTTGTTTTGCCCGAACGCGGTAAAGTGATTTGCTCAGGTCGTTGGGTATGGACTATGCTCAACAAGGGTCCGGAGAGACCAGGATTCGGCTTAGGACTTAAGCCATGGTATTGTACAACGTTCAGGGACACTGGACCACGGTCGTCAAGTTTGGATTGTGCTTGGCAAGAACCCGGAGAGGTTAACTCAACGTCCAGGGACACTGGACCACGGTCGTCAAGGGTGGATTACGCTTGGCAAGCGCCCGGAAAGGTTATGGATTTGGATTTGGATATCGACCTAAAGAGGTCCTAGATTCGGTTATTGGCTATTGGATAAGGATGGATTAGGACTCGGTTGACGAGTTCCCATGAAATTGGAATTGTCTCTAGACATTGGACATTGGATTCGGAACTATTCAAAACACGCCTTATTGTCACAAGGCATGTTTTGGGGGGAAAATGTTATCCCACCTTTTGGTCGAGCCTGGAATATCAACAAATTGGCGAGGAATGATGGATATCAGGATTGGATATTGATTGGAAACAAGGCTACAATGGATGTCGTCAAAATTTGGTCGAGCTTCGATCGGGACGGAATCGATTGGAGGCGATGATAGGAACTAGGAGAGGCTATGTTTCAAGTTTCAGGTCAATCGGAGTTCGTATGAAGGAGATATGACCGATGCAAAGTAGGAAGAACATGTTGTTCGTATCCATCAGTGTGCAGGAAGTGGTTCGAATCGATCAAGGGTTGCGTTCGTATCGATACCGTTCGTATCGATCGGCATGGGTTTGGCTCAGTGAAGTTCGCGTCGGTCAGGTGTTGTTTCGACTTGATAGGTTCACATCGATACAAGGTAGAAAGGATATACCATTCGAACCCATCGAGGGGTCGAGGTGACACTCATTTCGAATCCATCAGAGGAATGTCCTTCGAATCGATCCATTACGTACCTATCAAGTTGTAGTGCTTCGAACCCATGGAGTAATTATTCTTCGTATCCATCAGCCTGGAGTACTTCAAATCGATCAAGTCACTCCACTTCGTATCCATCTGGACACAATGGTTCGTATCCATCAGGTTGCTTCATGTCCCCTTGCATTCGCATCGATCAGAATGGCGGAGACCTCACACCCATCAGGATCGAACCCATCGACTTGAAGTCCTTCGAACCCATCGAATTGAAGTCCTTCGAATCCATCAGAAGACGACTCGTTCGTATCCATCGAATCAGAGATGCCAGAGTCGACACGGTAAGCATGGATACGAACGCGGCGAAGTCTCTACAGTAACTCGGTCAAAGCGGCGAAGAAGGAGGGTCGATATGAAAGTTGTGTGCCGTGTCAACCTGTTAGCGCGTGCTTGGATCGATTCGAAGCAATAGATTTGAATCCATCGATTCGAACTGAGCATTGCTACCGGAACCTTAATCTCGTATCGATCATATCTCCTACACCAATATTCCAAATGCAATGAAATTTTCACAGGAGTTTGCTTACATGTTGAAGAATGTTCTCACCAAATATCATCTCAATTGGATGATTTCTTGATCGATTCGAATGGAGTTCGAATCGATCCCGGAACGGGCCCCAGCTCCCTGAGGTCGGGCCTGTGGGCCCCCTCACGTACCAGAAACGGTCTCCCTAAATTTAGGCGAAATATCAGCCTCCTACACCTATAAATAGAGCCCCAGGTCATTCAGAAAAGGGGATCGGGATTCTGAAGTGCCAAGACTCTGGCTGACTGGATTCTATTGGCAACCATCACTGTTGTAATCAAATTACTTCATTGTAATCGCGACAATTCTTTGTAATCATCAAGGATAATCAATAAAAGGATAAAAACTTTGGAGTGGACGTAGGCCGGAGATAGCCGAACCACTATAAACCTCGTGTCTATGTTCATTACTTTTGAATTGTTGTTTGCTATTTGTTGCGATCTGTGACTTGTAATTGGAACATTGCTGATTTATATTCATACTTCGGTGCTTTCACGATATTTGGGGTTTGTGACCAATTTTGGCGCAAACAACTACATATGTATAAATCCACCTTAATCTCCTTATCTACGTTGTTCTATTTTATTTGTTCTAATTAAATCTCCTATATAATGTTAATAAAAATTAAGGTACTACAGGCTCCCCTCCGTAAAGGATTTCACCCTAGAAGTTCAGTAAAGGCCAAATAGTAGACATAGCAATCATTTATTACATCTCCTAACAACCATACTAGTCTACTTGACTACCAATTAATCTACATAAATCTAATATAGACATACCATCAAAGCATCTTAGGATAAGCATCACGAATACTATCCTCTGTCTCCTAAGTACAATCCTTCTTGTTGTCGCTCCACTAAACTTTCACCAAGTTGATTGTCTTGGTCCTCAATCTTTTCTCATCTCTCGCTACAACCCGAACTCATTGTCTTAAAAAATCAGGCTCTGCTACCAAGTCCTCCAACTCTGTTTGAGGAATAACAGCCTCTGGATCGTGCATATACTTGCAAAGATGAGACACATGGAATGCATTATGGACACCTGCTAAATTGCTTAGACATTGTAATTTATACGCAAGGTTTCCAATCCTTTCTATAATCTAAAATGGACCAACATATCTCAGGGACAACTTTCTTGACATTCCAAACCGTACTATACCCTTTATCGATGATACTTTAATGAAAACCCCATCTCCCACTGAGAACTCTAGGCTTTAGCCTATTATCTTCATGACTCTTCTACCAGGATTGAGCTTCCTTCACATGTCCTCAGATTAATTCAATGTTTTATGACGCCTCTCCAACCAAATCCGGACTAAAGACCAATCTATCGCAATCTTTAGATAACATGTAGGGGACTTGCATGGCCTTTTGTTAACAAGATTTGTTATCAATGCCCCAAAGTTATTCCAAGAAGAATGGATAGACTTTTTGAATATAGAGTGTGATACCCTTAAGAATTGCCAAAAAATTTAGCCTTACATGCTATTGATTCTTGGGTTGGATCTTTCGACGTCGTTGAAATCTTTGGCCCTTGGATTTGGTAACCTTTTGTCTTGGTTGAACTTGAATGAGGTCTCTGCAAAAAAAATTCCTTCTTGGTTAGGTGGAAGTACCTAGAGTTAGTCCTTTGAAGGTTGATTTTAATCTTGTCGAATGGTTAGAATAATAGCCCTCTTTGTGTTTAAGTAGGATATCGTATTCCTTAGAGGATAAGTAGAATCTTTTGACCATGTCGAAAGGTTAAATCACTAATATATGGTGGGTTTCAACCTTATCGAAAGGTATAAGAATGTCCTCTTTTTGATTAATCCTTACGAGTCCAGATTTTAACCTTGTCGAAAGGTTAGATCACTTGGTTTGTAGCTTCGGAAGGTATAGATGTTGTTAAGGCATAAATAACTGCCAACCTTGTTGAATGGTTTGGACCATAGTGTCAACAATTTCAGAAGGTTTCAGTGATATTGATCCAATTAAGTTAGCGACCTTGTCGAAGGGTTCATATTGTCGAGTAGAAGGCTTCAAAAGGTTGCAGAAATTAATTGTATCTGATGTGTTGTCGACCTTTTCGGCAATAACCTTACGGTGTTATTGAACCTGAAATTCAGAGTTAATCCAACAAAAGTTTAAGCAAATAGTAAAGTAATTAATAGAGCACAAGACTTCCCTCTTTATCCATGAAAAACTCAATTTTATTAAATCCCCAAATCAGCACCCAATTAGGGTTACAATGTGTTGATTAAGAAGATACAAAATTAGAATGGGAGAATTTAGATTCCCAAATCATGACCCTTGGGTCTTATTTATAGATGCAGGCGGCCTTCCTTTCGGCTCCATATTCTCGACTAGGTCGGAAGGTCTCCCTTTTATATGCAACTGTGAACCTTTCGACTTTGTCAAAAGGTTTTCCCTTCATCTGCTATCATGGACTTTTCGACTTTGTCGAAAGGTTTTCATTTCATTATGCCTTCATGAACCTTTCGACTTTGCCGAAGGGTTTTACTACTATACTGCTAATGAACCCTTCGACCTTTTTGGAACGTTTCTCTTCTCTTGGTTGTTGTGAACCCTTCGACCTTGTCAGAAGGTTACTTTTCATTTGATTGTTGTCGAGAGCTATGCTTCTCTTCAATGTTGTCGAAAGGTTGTGTTCCATTACTTGCTGGCTTATAAGTGTTGCTTTCTTCATAAAACCTTTTGAATTTGTCAAAAGGTTTCTTGGATGTGCTTTAACTGGTTCGAAAGGCTTAATATGCTTTTGGAAAGGTCACCACAAAGTTTCTCACGCTTTCTTTGACTTTACTATCTTCTTCGAAAGGTAAGAACTCCCTAGATGGAACCTTTTGATCCCTTCGAAAGGTTTGAAGCTATTAAATTCTTATGACTGCATCCCTTCGGCTCCTTCGAAAGTTTTGGGTTGAGCTTCTTCTCTTTCATCTTCATTGAAAGACCTTTCGACTTAGTTAGAAGGTTGATTTTTTTGAGCAACAGTTCCCCACCCCTATTCGAAGGTTGCTCTTGACTTTCCAAGTCATCTTTGTCAAAAGCTACAAAATTTCCCACCTCTTAGCTATCTCGTGTTAATCTTGGACGTCCATTTAAATATGATCTAATGGTTGAGAATTTGGAGGATTTTTCTTTTATATTACGCTTCTTCTCTTTCTTCTTCTTTTACCTGCAAAAAAAATCATTGTGAAAAAGTAAAAGTATACTCTGAAACTTCTCAGATTTTGCTTTAAAACAACAAGCTGATTTATCGAATTTTATTCATAAATTTTAATCCAATCTCTAACCTTACCAGTTCTCGATTAAATTCTTAGTTTTCCAAACCCAAAATCGAAATTCAATTTTTGTTTGGTTATCTGAAGAAAAAATTCCCTTCTAAATCAGTTTCTAACAAAAATTCATATATGGCTTTGGATTTTATGTAGGGGATGTTTGATAAAGGAAATCCTATTATTAGGTTTAGTTTTTAACCCAAAATATTTAAATTTTGCTTTTCATTTTTACTTGGGTTTTTGATTTATTGAAAAACTTTATTCTTCTTTTAAAGTTGAGTTGAAACGTTTTCAATTTAGATCTAATTTTTAATTGGTTAGATTTATTTGTCCATCAAGAAAAATTTGACAACTGCATTTATAATCGGGTTTGGGTTTGGTTAAACCCAAATGATTACCTAGAACCCTCTCATGTACAATTTGGCAGTACAAAGTGACCTTTCTACACCTTCAAAAGAGATTGACGTGGAAACAATGGATTTGCCCTCTTTGTACCTTTCGATGGGGTCGGAAGATATTGCGATGCCAACTTTAACATTGTTGTCGAAAGGTTAGATAATTAAATGGTGTAACCTTTCGACAATGAGCTCTGGACAAGGTTGAAGAGTTTTAAACCTTTTGACTTCTAGCTTTCAACAAGGTTGAAATTCTTCAACCTTAGAGTTACCTTTGTCTTTCTTTTTCGAAACGTTTAAAGCCACAAGATTTACACCTGAAACCTTTCGACTTCAATGGGTATGACATATTTTGATAACTTCGACCAGACCTTTCAACAACATCAACAATATCAATATTATTAACTTAGGAATTTTAAGGTTTTGGCTTTGACCATGTTGAAAGGTCTTGCCACTTAACTTTATGTTACACTTTAGGTATACGCTAGCTTCCATATAGCTTTCAACATTGTCGAAAGGTGATGAATGGGTTAATATTTCATCTTTTCCCTTCGACTTTGTTGATAACATAAGGAATTTATACTATTATTTGTTCACATTCTAGGTTTTCAATAATATTGAAGTAAGATGTTTAAGATTGATGTCATAATCCTTCTAACATTGTCGGAAGCTAGAATTGCTAGCCTTTCGACATTGTTGAAAGCTTGTGCTATAAACCTTTACACATCGTCGAAAGCTTTAACTATTAAGTTTTATTTATGTAAACTCTTTGCATCAGTTTTAAAACTTCGTGTATGTTTTCACATTTAGGCTATCTAAGCAAACATGTTTTTCTTTTTTTATAAATTCTTAATTTCTTTCTGAACTAACAATTGGACAAGGGATTTAACTATAACGTTTTTACCTAGAAGAATCATGAGCTCCCCAAAGATTGAAGCCATTGCCAAGCATTTCTTCATCGGAACTCTGAATGAAGTTAATACTATTCCCAAAGACTTCGGTATCACTAGGATCGAAGCCATCCCTCCTAAACCAACTTATACCATTGACATCCCTCACGATGGGTATTTTTCTTACATGGCCATCCACACATGGGATGGTAGATTCCTTCCATTCCCCGAGTTCTCGCTCTCCTACTTGTCTCATGTTGGAGTTGCCCCAATACAACTATCTCCAAATGTTTACACCCATCTTTTGTCTTTTGAATACCGACGTTGGAATGCGGACATCCTTCGCTTAATCCTGAAGTTCTAAACTCCTTGACCAAGCAAGCATGGTTAAGCAATCACAACAAACAAATCTATAGAGTCAATGTACATAAGAAGCTGATATCAGATGGCAATAATAGGTTTAAGGATTGGGAAAGTCAATTTTTATTCATCAAGTGCTTTGCAGATGTTCACGGGGCCTTTGCCTCCCCCTGTAAGTCTATTTTAATGTTGTGTTTGCTTTTCTCTATCTTTTCTATTAACTAGTCTCTAGCCTTTTCAGGTGAATCTCCCAAGACACTAAGCGATGATGACCAGAACACCATCGATTCTTTACCAACATCTTCAGAACAACTTAGGAGTAGGCCGATGCTCTTAACTCCTTTGATCTCAAGGAAACATTCTTTGCTGCTACCTGGCCAAAAGATTCTTGGCACTCCACCCACCATTATGCACACCTCTCATGGCAAGTATTTCCATTCCTTAGGTGATGCTGAGAAATTTACTTTGATGTCTTCTATTTGTGCTAATACTTTAGGTATATTATTAGCATAGTATTTTCCTTTTTTGTCTTTGGAATTCTTTGAGTTATCTTTAACTGACTTTATATTTGCTTGAATTTTTTTAGCTCCATCCAAGGCCATCGTATCTTCTAGTAGTGTTGCCCGTCCTTCATCATCTTCTAGAGTGACATGAATCTCAGAGTCTTATGCTAGATCCAAAAGATCTCTCAAAAGAAAATTAACCGTGCCTTCTAAAGATGCTTCTCCGATAAAAATGTCAAAAATTAATGATGTGGAGGAGGAAGAAAAGCGAACATCTCCTGAGAAAATATTAAAGAGCCCCACTGTTGAAGCTTCTAAAGACCAAACGAAGCAAACTCCACCTACTCCTGCAACCTTTCCTTATATTACTATTTCAGACTCCCCGATTGCACTAGCGCAAATGCAACTCACTCTTCTTGAGACTCCTTATAAGGCACAAATTCCATCGGAGCCGTCATCTTTTGTTCCTTCATCAACCAATTTTGATGAACTGGTCAAGTTTATTCTTCATTCCGAATCTTTCACCTCTTCTTCCCAGCTATCATTAAGTCCAGACTAGGCATAAAATCATCGCTTTCTGATGAAGCGACAACTTATTGTAAGCTCTCACCCAATTAATCCTATCATCACTGGATCTTCCTAACTCTAACTTCTATCTCTCTTCCTTTTGCTGTAGATTTCCAAGAACTGGATTTCTTTGAAAGAACATGTCTCCAGTCTTTCTGGTGGATCCTCCAAGCTATAGGACGAAAATACTAAACTTAAAAATCAACTATCTTCGTTGACCGCAGCTCGAAATGACACTTCCTCTAAGATGGAGCAAGTCAATACTTCCCTCGCCAGGGCTGAAGATGATCTTGAAGCAAGAGGAAGGCTCAAAACTCTCTATTAATGAAAAATTTGCTATGAAACTAGCTCTACAGGACTTAGAAGATGAGAAAGCTCGTTTGATTTCCAAGAATGCTCTACTGAAAGGCAAATTCAAAAGGACCAGAGCTTCACTCAAACTACCTATCCAAACCCTCTCCTTTGTCTAAAGAAAGTCTTTGAGTTTGTTGAATCCACCTTGGGGCCCGTGATGCTGAAGCATTATGAAGATGCAGGTATGCTCGCCTGTGCCGATAATCACGATAAATGTCCTGAATTTGGCTTCCCTTCTCTCGACCCAACTTTAGCCAAAAGAGTTATGGACAAAATCAAACAAATTAGTTTGGGTACCGACCTTGAAGGCGAGAAAAGGATGCCTAATATATTGGAAATTCTGTCTTTTAATATTCCCTCCTTCAACGTAGAATCTAATTCTGAAGAGGAGGATGACAAAATAACGATCCCATAGAAAAGGATGATAATGAAACTGATTAGGACAACGACAACAATGATGATAACCCCTTCGGAGGTCAAGGTCTTGGTGGAGACAAAGGGGGCCTTTTGATGCTTCTGGGATGGATAGTAGAGATCAAAACAAAGCTATCAAACTAGAGCAATCCCTCTCAAAAGATATTCCACCAACATCCCCTGTTTCATTTTCAAAATGGTTTACCACGTTTAGAAATTGGTTCGACAAGTTTTAGAATAGAAATCATTTTAAAGCAAAATCTATTTTCAAAAATAATATAGGCAAGTCGACATCCCTCATTCCCCTATGTCAACATGGTAGCCGTATAATTTAAAATTTACATTTTCAAAAGAAGTGCCTATTCGTCATAACCTTTCAAGAATGGACATGACAATTGTTCTTCTATAAATACTAGTTGTTTTCAATGAATTTTAAGTTAGTTTTTCTTCATTTCTTTGCTCCTTCTCTTCTCAAATATCCTCTTATATTTCTGCTTTAACAAAACTTTGTCGAAATTCTAAGTGAATCAAACTCCATCATCTCTAGTTTGATTCTCTACACTCTTTCTCAAAGATCTTAGTGCTATTCAGAGTTATAGGATCATTTGTATTCAAAGAAGTGTATCGAGTCTCTCTCTACCAAAGTGTGGTTGGAAACGATGTGAATATGGCTTGTAAATCAATTAGGTGTGATTGTAACCCGTAAATCAATTAGGTGATCTTGTAGCCTGGTTAAATCAAGGGAGTTTGCCCTAGACTCGGAGATAGGAGGGTGTATCTCGTAGCCTTGAAATCGAGATTGTATTATTGACATTATATTTGAAAAGAAATCCGCATAGGAAATTTTGTGGGACTGGATGTAGGGTAACTTCGAACCAGTACAAAATTCTGTTGTGATCTTTCCTTTACTGCTTTTATTTACTATTTGCATCTGTGTCCAGTTCTATGGTTGTCTCCGTGTTTGTGAATTGCATCTGTTTGGATTTAATTTGAAAAGATTTCAAAAAGATTCAAAAAATTAATTAAATACTATTCACCCCTCTCTTGTGTTAATTTTGCCTTAAGATCGTTAATCCGCATTTCCTGCATTTGGTATTAGAGCATTGGTTATCAAAGTAATCATAATATAAATTTTGAAAGTTTAAAATGGCAATTTTCGGAGATTCTGTTAACACTAGTTCAAAACTGTCCAAATCACTATTGTCTTATAAGTCTACGTATTTTTATTATAGAAAATCAAGTTATCTATCGAATTTGCGTGTTGTGTAGGAACAGATGTGTAATATGGCTTTTGAAGAATCAACACTGAATGGACAATAGTGCAAATCATGAAAAACAAATGGATACTTGATAATGGATGTTCAAGATACATGACTGGTAATCCGAAGATACTAAAAGAAATAATTTATGAAGATGGAGGAATGGTCAACTTTGGAGACAATTCAAAAGGATGTGTGATTGACATCGGCAATGTCGGTAACTTTAAAACTCCTACCATTTCTAATTTTCTGTTAGTTAGGAACCTAAAACACAACTTTAAGCATAAATTAACTATGTGATAAGGGCTACAAAATTATATTTGAAAATGATAAGTGTGACATTGAAGATAAAAAATCAAATATTATCTTTTAAGGAATTAGGAAGTAAAATATTTATATTCTCGGTATGAAAATCTTAAATGATATCATATGTCTTTTGACTAATACAAGTGACCCGTGGATTTGGCATAAAAGATTTGAGCATTCGAATTTCAAACACTTGTCCAGACTTTCAAACTTAATTTAATAAGAGGTTTACCTAAAAAGGATTTTAAAGTAGATAGTATATGTGATGCTTGTCAATTAGGAAAACTTAGTAAGAGTTCATTCAAATTGAAAGATATGTTTTCAACTTCAAAACATCTTGAGTTACTGCATTTTGATCTATTTGGTCCATCTTAAATTGAGTCAATAAAGCACAGAAATATGTTTTTGTAATTGTCGATGATTATTCTAGATTTACATGCATAATTTTTTTGAAACATAAAAGTGATGCTTTTGATTTATTTACAAATTTTGTAAAAAAAATTTAAAATCAACTTTCTTTAAAAATTAAAACTATTCATAGTGATCATGGTCGAGAATTTCAAAATTAAAATTTTGATAATTTTTGTAATAAAAGTAATAGCTCATAAGTTTTTTTCATAAGAACTCCACAATAAAATGGAGTGGTAGAGCATAAAAATAGGACGATTCAAGAGTGCATAAGAACTATGCTTTCGATAGTAAATTACCAAGAAATTTTTGGGCTGAAGCAGTCGCTAAAACTTGTTACATTTTGAATAAGATTTTAACTAAACCTCTAACCAATAAAACATCATATGAACTTCTTTTCAACAAGAAACCAAAGGTATATTATTTTAATAGTTTTTGGAAGTAAGTGCTTTATTCTAAATACAAAGGAGAATTTGGATAAATTTGATCCTAAATCCGACAAAGGAATCATTATTGAATATTCTAATAGAAGTAATGCATACATAGTTTTTAATTTAAAAACTAAGATCACTGAAGAAACAACGCATGCATTTTTTGATGAAAATTTCAAGGATTTTGCTCGATTAAATGATAAAGATGATTTTGTTACATTAAACAATGAATCAAATGAAACAAATTGTGAAATTGTTCATCCTAATAAAAAGATCAGGCTTTTAAAAGATCATCCTATAGAAAATATACTAGGAAATATTGAATCTTTTGTTAGAACTCGAAATCAAGTAAACAAAATGAGTAATGTAGCTTTTATATCAACTATTAAACCTAAAAATCGAGAGGAAGCATCATCTGATGATTCATGGATTCTTTCTCTGTAAGAAGAACTGAATCAATTCACCAGAAATGATGTATGGGAACTTGTTCCTAGACTTGTGGACAAAACTATAATAGGAACTAAATGAGTTTATAAAAATAAAATTAATGAACAAGGTGAGGTCGCTAGATATAAAGCCTGGTTAGTCACGCAAGGTTATTGTCAAGAAGAAGGAATATACTTTGATGAAACCTTTGCACCCATAGCAAGATTAGGAGCCATTAAAATTCTACTTGCTTTCGTAAGCCACAACAATTTCAAATTATTTCAAATGGATGTCACAAGTGCCCTTTTTAATTGTTTTGTTAAAGAGGATGTTTATGTTGAACAACCCCCACTTTTTGAAGAAGAAAAGTTTCCAAATCATGTTTACAAATTAAAGAAAGCTTTATATGGTCCGAAACAAGCTCATAGAGCCTAGTATGACAGACTGAGATCTTACCTATTACAATCAAATTTTGAAATTGGTAAAGTAGGTAATACTCTTTTTATTAAAAGAAACAAAAAAGATATCCAATTAGTACCCACTTATGTAGAAGATATAATTTTTGGATGAACAAACAATGAATTGAACAAAGATTTTTCTGATAGAATGATAAAAGAGTTTGAGAAGAGTCATATGGGTGAACTTACTTTATTTTTAGGATTGCAAATAAAATAAATGGATAGTGGTATTTTCATTAGTCAAGAAAAGTATGCTAGGGATCTAGTTCGTAAGTTTGGCATGACCAC
Source organism: Allium cepa (assembly GCA_030765085.1). Taxonomy (NCBI): domain Eukaryota; kingdom Viridiplantae; phylum Streptophyta; class Magnoliopsida; order Asparagales; family Amaryllidaceae; genus Allium; species Allium cepa. Next base: position 686,363,113 of record CM060938.1, read on the forward strand.
TGCAAGTGGAAAACCTACTCCTATGGCAACTAATGAAGCCTTAAATACAGAAGACACGTCAAAAGATGTTGATCAAAAACTATATAGGTGAATGATTGGATCCCTACTCTATATAATTGCAAATAGGCTTGATGTCATGCATAGTATCTGTCTCTATGCAAGGTACAATCTCAACCCAAAGAAACCCATTTAAAAGCTCTTAAACTTATCCAAAGATATGTTAAACACACTTTAGACATTGGCCTATTTTACCCTAAAAATGATTCATTTGATTTAATCTCATATTTCAATGTTGATTATACTGGTTGTAAATTAGATCGAGAAAGTACAAGTGGAACTTGTCACTTTTTAGGACATTCTCTGGTTTCCTGGTTTAGTAAAAAGCAAAATACTATTCACTATCAACAACTGAAGTTGTATATATCTTCGCTGCTTTGGGTTGTTCTCAAATTATCTATATGCAACAATCCCCAAGGATTTTGGATTAAATATTTCAAAATCACAAATTCATTATGACAATACAAGTGCAATAAATTTATCCAAAAATCTTACTCATCGTGCCAGAACCAAAAATATTGATGTCAGACATCATTTTCTCAAAGATAATATAAGCAAAGAGATTATCTCTTGAATTAATCAACACTTGGATTCAAATAACTGATATTCTGACCAAACCCTTGAAACAATCAACCTTTACTAAATTAAGAAGAGAACTAGTTGTTTGTTCTATAACTGAGATATAGAATAAAGATATAGTTACATATATATATATATATATATATATATATATATATATATTTGTTCTATAACTTGTATATATCTATGTCTATGTTTCATATATATGTGTAATGCAACATCATATATATTAAAGTTAGATTTATGTTTCAATTATTATACTTCTTATTAGCATTTAGTTCCATAGTATTAGTTTAAGGGGGAGTTAGGTAGTTTAGGCTTAGTTTTTGTCGATGACAAAGGAGGAGAATTATAAAATAGGATAGTTAGGCTGTTAGTTAGGCTCGAATTAATTCGGAGTTAGTAGATTAAGAGGGAGTTGTTGGAATATGTGGGAAATAGATAGAATCAGAGTTGGTGTAGTATATATTATAAACATAGGTTGTCATCATTAAAAAGAGGGAGATTGTTAGTTCCTGAGATGATGGTTTTGATGACAACAACCTTAGGATTTGCTACAAATTATAAGTACTAATATTATGGTCTAGATATATATGTATATGTAGGGTATATATATAATTATATATATGCAGGTACTGAGAATGTAGACTGTAGAATATAAAGATTCAAGGATGAGTATGAAGACTCAAGATTGAGTATTAAGAATCAAGACTGATGAATTCAAGACTGAAAAAATCAAGACGGGAGACTCATGATTACCAAGATTTTCAAGATTATGAAGAGTTCAAGATATCAAGATAAGTAATAGAGTCTAGATTTGTGTTAAAACTTCATAATTGCATTAAAATCTTTATTTGGATTTAATTGTGGAATGGAATCTACTTTCTCGCTTTAATAATGGGATGGAACCCACGACTTCTTCAATGGGATGGAACCCACGACCTTCTCTAATGGAATGGAATCCACGAAACTTTCAAAAATGATTTATTTTTTCAAAACTATCTTTTTAGAGTTATCTCTATTAATTTAAATATTTTAGCCCTAATTCAAAAACTATTTTTAGTCATATTAATTTCAAAATCATCTCTTGCTTTTTTAAACTATCTCTGGTATTTAATATTTTAGCTTTAGTATATTTTAACGATGATATCATTTCTAGGCTATCTGTTTGAATGGAGGGCTATCTGTTGAAGATGATAGGGCTAACGATATTCAGAAGTAGTGATTAAAAATCAAATCATCTTGTTTAATGACTTAATAATCTGTTTGGATGATATCATTTCTTGGGTCGGAGTTTATGGTTCATCTGGTTCTAATAATGCTAATAGCAGTACTATTCTAAAACCTATTGAGAGTGCAATAGTCTTAAATCCTGGCTTTTCAAATTCTCATTCTGAAGATAATATTTGACCCAATAAAAAGAAGAAAAGGACTTGTTCCAGAAATAGTTCAGATACTAAAACAAATAGAAAAAGTGCGAGATTTGGTAGAATGGTTCCTAGAGCTTTCAATAGCTCTAGCTCAGGTATGAACTCTCCCTTATGTAGTATATTTTTTGCTTAGGCTTTAAATTATTTGTCTACAAATGAAACGCATTTTTTAGCTAAGAATTCAGGTTTAATTTTAGATGATAGTCAAATAGATATTGGATATATCAAAAATAAAGAATTAGAACGGGTTAGGTCTTTAGATAAATGAAATTGATAAGTCTGAGTATTAAAAGGTTGAATGATTTAGAGAAGTGTAGAAAAGTTAAATCTGTTTTATTGGATAATAATATTGATATTTTCTTAATCCAAGAAACTAAAATAGAGAACCCTGATTATCATATGTTCAAAAATCTAGGCGGTCATTTTTTTGGTCATTGGGCTTATCATCCTGCTCGAGGTAGTGTAGGAGGTCGTATGGTAGGTTGGAAAGACAACTATGTTAGACTCCTACAATCCATTTTAAAGAACATTCGATTCATTTAATTTTTACTGACATTAATGATGACTTTATCCTTAACATTTCGAATGTTTATAGGCCTAATTCTAAAATATATCGTAGGGTGCTCTGGTCGGAGTGTTTAGAATTTAGGACATTGGCTCACGGTTCTTGGATTATGGGAGGTGATTTCAATGTTACTAGATTTTTAGGTGAGAGATCCCCTAAAGAAGGGGATTTAGAGGCTATGGAAGAATTTGATAGATTTGTTATTTATTGTAGTCTTATTGAAATAAAATTGAGTAATAGGCGGTTTACTTGGTTGAAATATAGAGATATTCCTTCTATGGCATTGCTTGACAGGTTCTTTTTTGTGATGAAGTTGAGGATAAATTTTTGTCCTGTAAAGTTGTTGGGGTTCCATATATTTTTTCAGACCATTGTCCAATTGTTTTAGTCTGTTACAGTGTGAATATTAGTAATAAAAATTTTAGATTTGAGAAGATGTGGTTTTGGGAGAATAATTTTAAAGATATTGTGGCCAATAAATGGATTTCTATAAATAATTGTAATTCTAAATTTCCAGGTAAAATTGATAAAGTTTGGGTTAGAAAAATTAGAGAATTAAGATCTTTTTCTCAAAAAATGGAATAAAGATGTTTTTGGTAATATTAGAAGCAAAAAAGAAAAACTAATGAATGATATTCTTAAATTAAATAAAATTGAAGAAATAAGAACTTTAAATATTTTGGAAAAAAATCTTCATTATAATTTAAAAGAGGAACTAAACAAAATTATTGTTCAAGAAGAAATACCATGTAAGCAAAGGTCTAGAATTCATTGGATGGATGAAGGAGACTTAAATACTAATTTTTTTTCATAAAATAGCTAATGGTAGAAAACGAAGTAATTCCATTAATTCCATTTTTATTAATGATGTTGAGATTTCTGATCAAGTAGAACTTAATAAGGAATTTGCTAATTATTATAGAAACATCTTTGGTACAACTTATAGACATAGGATTAAAGCTAACTGGGATTTGCTTTACAACGAAGATTCTAAAGTTGACTTAACTGGTTTAGACGATCCTTTTAATGAAGAAATTATAAGTAAGGGCTATTAAAGTTATGCTGAAAGACAAAGCTCCTGGACTGGATGGATTTCCCATCTTGTTCTATGAATTTTTTTGGAATATTCTAAAATATGATATTATTAAATTGTTTAATGAATTCTACGTCGGTTTTTTGCAGACTGGAAGATTGCAATTACGCAAATGTGATTCTTTTTCACAAAAAATTAGGTGCTAATGTTCTTTTAAAATTATCTCTAAAGTTTTAGCTAATAGATTAAGTACTAAAATTAATGCACTAATTGACAGTTCTCAAGCTGCTTTTATAAAGAGTAGGAATATTATGGATGGTATAGCGATAGTTCAAGAACATATTAATTAATGCTGTACTAATAATCTTACTTGTTCTCTTCTAGAATTAGATTTTGCTAAAGCTTTTGATTTGGTTGATTGATGTTTCCTTAAAGAGGTATTAGCCGCTAGGGGTTTTAGTAAAAGGTGGATTAATTGGATTATGTCATTGTTATCTACGGGTAATTCTAGTATTACGGTGAATGGAATATTAGGTGATAAAATACAATCTAAATTTGGTCTCAGACAAGGGGATCCTCTTTCGCCTCTTCTTTTTAATTTAGTCGCTGATGTTTTTTCTAGAGTCATTAAATTGGCTACCAAAAATAGAATACTAGGTTGTATTGGTAATGAAATTATAGATAAAGGTCATTCCGTATTACAATTTGCAGATGATACCATGATTTTTACATCCCATTTACCTAAAGATATTATTGCACTTAAATTTATTTTATACAGTTTTGAGCTTCTTTCGGGTTTAAAGATTAATTTCGAAAAAAGTGTTGTTTTAATATTAAATGATATGGATAATTTAGAAAATCATATTCACTTACTTTAAATTGTAGTACAATAAAATTTCCAATTGAATATTTAGGCTTCTTAATTAGACCGTAAAAACTTAAACACGATGACTGGAATACCATTATTGATAAAGTTAATAACAAACTTTCTAATTGGAATAGTAAATTCCTACCGAGAGCGGGTAGAATTATTGTTATTAATTCAGTTCTATCCGCATTACCCATTTACTGGATGTCGTTTTATCGTTTTCCTAATTGGGTAATAGATAAAATAGAAAAATTGAGAAGAGATTTTTTATGTAGCGGTATCAATTCCAATAGTAGCATTAAATGCCTTGTAAACTGGAAAATGGTTTGTAAATCTAAAATGAAGATGGTTTGGGGATTATAAATTTACATAATCTATATGTTTCTCTTCTAGGAAAATGGCTTTGGAAATTTAGAGATAACAATGAAACTTCTTTATGGAAATAATTAATTTCGAAATAATGGTATGGTAGTACTTTTAATTTGGCTAATTTGTGTATTAGTAATCACAATAAAATATCTCACTTTTGGAAATTAGTAATATCGAATTTTAACATACATTAGCTAGGAATTAATAATATACTACATTCAGGTAATAGTACCTCATTTTGGCACGATTGTTGGTTATCGAATATTCCTCTTAAAGTGGAATTTGAAGAATTATATGAAATTTGTAATTTTAAATTAGTTCAAATTTCTGATATTTATAGGTTGGATTTAAATTTTCCTTGGGATTTTAATTTTAACCGTACATTAACTGGTATTTCTTTTGTTCAATTTGCAATATTATGTGTTAAATTAGAATATTATAATATAGATAATAAGAAAGATATTATTATATGGTGTTGGGATAGTTGTAAAGAATACACACCTAATTAATTTTACAAATTTATTAATTTTTCACGAATCAAAATGAACATATTTAAATACATTTGGAAAGCTAATGCTCCATCTAAGGCCAAAGTGCATATGTGGTTAATTTTACATAAAAATTGAATACTATCAAATTGTTAAAAAGGAAAAATATTTTTAATGATAAAGAGTGTTATTTTTGTAATAATGAAAAAGTGGATATTGTACATTTATATTTTAATTGTAATAACACTAAATTTATTCTTGTTAAAACTTTAAGTCTTTTCAATTTTAATATAAATTTTACCTATATTACTTGTGAGATATATTGGAATAATATTAGATTTCTTTATCAGGGTTCAAATAGATTTTTACTAGATACTATTTTCACTATTATATGTTGGTATATTTGGTTTAATAGGAATCAACATATATTTAATAATTCTAATTCAAATTCGGAGCATGTAGCATATGTTATTTCCATATTTTGTTTTAACTGGATCTCCAATCCTAGTTATAAATTGAATAAAAATATAAATTTTAAAAATTATCTTTGAAAAACAAAATATCATTTTGATTCTTTTAGGAATAATATTTATTATATTTGTAGCAACATCATAAGTCTGAATTTTGATTTTTTAGACATTCACTTATGGAATTCCTTTAATTACGTGCCTTTACTAGATTTTTAATTGAATAAAATTTGTTGTATACCCCTTACATATATTGGTCTTGTTTATTCTATTCTAAGAAATTTTGTTGATTTTCGACTTATGAAATATAAATATATTTTAATATATTTAAAGAATTGCAACAAATTTTTTCAATCTGTCTTGTAAGTTTGAAATTTAGGTTTTTTTCAGCTCATATCTCAAGTGACACAACTCTAGTTGATCTAGTTTAAAGCTTTATAAGTTATGATTTCTAATAAATTATATTGAATTTTCATTAATATATTAATAGTTCTCCAATTCTAGTTGAATTCAGTGACACAACTCAAGATTTGTTTTTTTACTGAATTTTTAATGGATAATAATTTTATTAGCTTGTATTTTATAATTTTTACTCGTGTATTTTTTACTTTCAATAGAGTTAATTTTCATTTTGTACTTCATGAATTTGGTAATTAAACATTGTCTTGTAATGTTCTTAGTTTGATAATTTTATAGACCTATTTCTTACCATACCTTAGAAAAAAACAAATAGTTATATAAATGGATTTATTAAAAAATCTTAACAATTAATTTCGGTAATAGAATTTAATTTAATTTAAGTGTTATATGCTCCTTATATCTAGTGGTTTTGTTTATTTTATTCTTGAACACATTGTAATTTTTTCGACTATGATATATAAATATATGTTACTATAGTTAACGATCTATTATAGTCTACAACAAAATTTTCACTCAGTCTTGTAAATTTGAAAATTTTAGGTTTTCAATATGTGGTTTTTAAGACCGTTTTTTTATGGTTTTTAATTTTTATTAACTTGAAATTTTTAATTTTTTACTAGTGTATTATTGTTACACATAATAGTTTTGCTTTTCATTTATTTGTACGTCGTGAATCTGATAGTTTATATTATTGTTAAAAAAATGTAGTTTTTGGTCTTTACTTCTATAGTATCGTTCCATAGAAAGTTAGGAAAACTAATAATTATATAAATGGAATAATAAATGTTATGCTAAAAGCTGTTAGGATTCTACAGTAAAAAGAAAATTAAAAGCTGCTATATTTTTTCTTAATTATATTCAGCTGTTGTTTTGGTATTAAATCTTCATATCAAGTGTTTTCCAATAATGCAGTTTAATAAAATATTTTTAAAATTGGGATAGCAGTTCTTAATATAAGTTTTTCTACTTTTCTATAATACAACAAATTGGGTTAGCAGTACTTCATTTTTCTTTTGTATATTTTCAATATGTATATTTAATCAGGATATTTGGCTTGATGGATTGGTTTCACACTTGCTTTATATAAAGTCTAGGTTCATCTGTTAATAGTTTCATGCTTGATGGATCTGGAGTCCGTTTTGCTCTATAATTTCATATGGTTAGTGTTATGTATCTTAGCTTTCATATTTCTGTGCTACTTCTATATTGTCTGTACATTTGATAATTTATTATATTCTAAATATATTTTGAGGGTTTCTTACCACTACTGTATATTGAGCATATTATGAGTTTTGACACTAATTGTTGTTTTATACATGCAGTTAGATAAAATGTATGTTTCCTATTTCGGCTGTGGTTCAGGTTTATACCGTAAGTCATATTACTATTGATCAATATACTGTTAGTTAGTTGAATTTATTGTCACTACTATGTATCTATTATCTAGTTAATCCAGTTCTTTGTGTTTCTTATCGTCTTGTTATTCCAACCTTCAATAGTTATAATCTATTTTGATATTGTGTTATCGTCACGACTGTATAGTCATCCTATTATAAGATACGTTAATATATAGTGTTTTTTATATGCAATTTGATAAAAAAAAATATTTTCTGTTTTGTCTGTGGTTCACGTATATTGTAAGTCATATTATTATTGTTCATTGTTATGTTCTGTTAATCAATTGTATCTGTTACCTCTAATGTCTATTTAGCAGTTAATATTTTGATGTTTCTTATTACCTAAGTTATTCAAGTTTTCAATAGTTATTTAACTATTTTTATATGTGTATCTCTTAGTTTGTATAAAGTTTCGGTATATTTTGTTATTGATTTGTTGGAATTATATAATAGGCTGAGTTTGTAAGATTTTGGGTTGTAGCTAATTAGTAACATGTTAAAGTAAGTAATAGGCTGTCGTTTTAGTTGATGTTTAGTTAATTAATACATGCTTTGTATTATTTTGTGTATATAAAAGATATATATATATATACACATATATACATACACATATTTATATATGTGTATATATTGGATCTTTTCTTTACTTTTCTTGTCTAGTTTATCTTAGCAGTTACAGATGTTGATACTGGATTAGCAGGTTTCGCCAGACATGGAGGACTCGAAATTTGTTTTTTTTAGTTTTTTCTTTTCTTAGTAGTTTAAGTTTCTGGGTGGTTTTTTATTTTTTATTTTTATTGTTTACTTTTGTATAGAGGATATTGCTATCTAGCAGCTTGTTGGCAGCACGTCAATAACATAGAATAAATTTATATGAGTGTTGTCCCCCTTGTGAGGATCACTCATTTTTCTCAAAAAAATATTTTAAAGAAATCTATACTTTGTTTTTAATATTACTTTTATATTATTGTTTATATATTTTAAGATTACTTTCTAAAATCCTTTATATGTTTAAACTATGTTCAAAATGGTTTACAATGTTTAGAAATTATTTTGACAAGTTTTAGAATAGAAATCATTTTAAAACAAAATCTATTTTCAAAAATAACATAGGCATGTCGACTTCCCTCATCCCTCCATGTAGACATGGTAGCCATAGAATTTAAAATTCAAATTTTGAAAAGAAATGTCTTCTCGTTATAACTTTCACTAATGGACATGACTGTTATTCTCCTATAAATACTAGTCATTTTCAACAAATTTCAAGTTAGTTTTTCTTCATTTCTTCACTCCTTCTCCACTCAAACATTATCTTATATTTCAAGTTCCTTAACAACACTTAACCGAAATTCTGAGTGAATCAAACTCGATTATCTCTAGTTTGATTCTCTGCCACTCTCTCTCAATCATCTCAGTGCTATTCATAGTTATAGAATCATTTGTAATTAAAGAAGTGTATGGAGTCTCTCTCTATCAAAGTGTTATGGGGAATGGTGTAATTGTGGCCCATAAATCAATTGGGTGTGATTGTAGCCTAGTTAAATCAAAAGAGTTTGCCTTAGATTCGAAGATAGGAGGGTGTATCTCGTGGCCTTGAAATCGAGATTGTAATATCGTCATTATATTTGAAACGAAATCTGCAAAAGAAATTGTGTGGGACTGGATGTAGGGTAACTCTGAACCAGTATAAAATTCCTGTGTATTCTTTCCATTACTGCTTTTATTTTCTATTTGCTTCTGTGTCTGGTTCCATGATTGTCTCTGTGTTTGTGAATTGCATCTGTTTGGATTTAATTTGAAAATATTTCAAAAAGATTCATAAAATTAATTAAACACTATTCACCCCCCTCTAGTGTTGATTTTGCATCAAGATCCGTAATTCACATTTCCTGAATGATCTCCCAATGATGCTTGAGATCCTTCAGTAGCATTGGATGCAATTGAACCTACTAAAATGTTTATTTAGAGTTGCTTAGGTAAAATTTCTGGTTACATTATGAGTGCAAGAGGCATTGAGGCTAATCTGAAGCAGATTGCCACCTTATAGAATGTTACAGCCCCGACGACGAAGAAGTAATTACAAAGCGTAAATGGAAAGATAACGACATTGAGCCGATTCATATCTAGAGCAACAAACAAGTGCATGCCGTTATTTGATGCATTAAAGGAGGACAAGAAGAACTTGAATGCAATTAGAACCGCCTGACTACTTTTGAGGAATTACTACGACATATGGGGACACCACCAATTCAGCCTAATTTAGTGGACGAAGAGGACTTATTCATTTACCTAGCAGTGTATACTGATGTGAAAAATGCATCACTTGTGTGTGAGGAGGCTATGGTCCAATGACCCATCTACTATATTAACAAGCGATTAACTAGAGCTGAACGGAGCTACTCAATATTGAAAAAGTTGACATATTTCTTGCAGATAACATCTAGGAAACTATGATCATATTTCTAGGGTCACCCAATCTAAATGTGAACGGATCAACCCTTGAAACAAGTATGTTATCACAAAAATATTCTCAGGAACAAAATCATGAAAGAAGGTCTGAGAACTCTAATAAAGATCAGAAAGCACACAAGCAATAACTTTCGAGAAGGTCCAAATAACGTGTCAACGATGTCAACAAAGAGCTTTTAACAAAGTCGCAAGCAAGCTTTCAAAGGCAGTAGCTAACACGAATACAACATCCAAAGTATTAAAGAAGACACCTCTCATAATGGATAACAGACTCTCTACTTTTTATGCCAAACTATTCGTAACCTCTTGGTTTCGCCTTCATTCACGTTCACCAAAAGAGCATTCAACCGAATCGGCCATTTCGAAAGCGTATATAGCCTTTGTGAATAGTTAAAGCCACTCTCACTAGTGAAGGAAGAACTATATGACCATTTCCATGAAGGTATGTTCCGAATTAGTTAGGGCAGAAGCTTTTGAAAGAAAGTCTTTACAGCAAAGCCTCATTGGGGTTTTCGACTTATTCGAAGCCTAAATAAGACACGTTTCGACAGCATCGAGGGCTAGCGCCCAAGTCAACTTATGCGGCACATCAGTATTCAAGATAGAAGCGCATCGAAGAATCTTTCGAAAAGGTCAAAAGGCTATCAAGAATCTCCTATCGAAAGGAAACAAAGTATAAGAGAGAAGCCCAGCCTTCAGCAGTAGAAGAAGAACGACTAAAACCCTTTCGACTAGGTTAGAAGGTATGGCTCAGTGGACACTCATGAAAGTAGAAAGATTGACCTTTCAACCGTGTCGAAAGCTTGGGGTCGAAAGGTACCAACTCACATCTATAAATATGACCCTAGGGATCAGCTGTAGGGGATCTAATTTCTTTTACTTCTCACTTATACATCTTTAAGCATGTAAACCCTAATTCCTTAGCCAATTTGTGGATTTGGTCGATTTGTTTAATGAAGTTCAATAAAAAGAGGATTATCGTAATCATATTTACTCACAGCTCCGATTTGCTTACTTTCTATATGTAGTTAACTTGATAGAAAGGAGCCCCTTGGACTAAGTCGAAACCCCAAGTTTTATTATTTTCTGGAAGCCTTAGCTCAAATATACTTGATCGCAAATGTTCCTCCTTTCGACATAGTCTAAACCTTTTCAACTCAGCTATTTCCTAGGACCATTAGGTTCATAGCCCAAGCTTCCTTATCTGTGTTGAAAGGTTCTTTCAACAGCATTCTCAGTCAACATATTCAAAATGATTTACTGGAAGATAACAACCCTTTTGACTTTGTTGAAAGGTATCAAAGACAAGTCTAAGATCAACATCACCTACTTGGAAAAACAGTAGAAAGCTACATTCATTCGAAGGGTGGTCTTGATAGCATCATTTACATCCTAATTTTCAATTTGAGGTGTTGATCAAGTTTTCTTATCAACATTTTTGGTACTAGAAGGAGGGATCAAACCTCCTATCTTTGACAACTTTCATCTCCTATTAATTGCATAAAGAACTTTGTCCAAAAGAGAAAATGGTAAGAGCAAGGAGTAGTAATAGCAATCCAAGCGAAGAGGCTGCTTCATAGTCAACTTTAAAAGATCACATGGTCTGAAATTCTAACATAGAAATACAGAAGTAAGGCAACCCTCGACCCTAACAAAACTGGAAAGCAATGTGATCAAGGTCCAGAATAATCAGCCACAAATGATAGCAATAAGAAGCCTGTCCTAAAAAAAATCCGTCTTGAGAATCATTAAGGATTATGGAGGTAAAAGGTGAATCGCGACCTCCATATGAGGAAGAGGAACAATGTATCATCCCATATCCGGTGGCCAAAAGCTAAGCGCTATAGATGCTACACTCATCCACAGTATTAACTTTGGAGACAAAATACGCTAATGTTAATGGTATCCATAATATCAGAAGTACTTGAATATGAACAAAATCATAGATTTCCAAAAACAATAATTATAGTGATTACATTTCAAATTAAAATCATATCCAAGTTACAAATATCCCCAAACTTATTCCTAAGCAATGGTCAAATATAATTTACAACAATACGCCAAGAGCAACATATAAAGATGCCCCTTGGATGATCAAAGCAATATAGACATAATTGTCTTAATACACAGTGGAAATAAATAAAAACAGGACTGAATTCCTAATTTAGCTATCCAACAGCCACCTACTCGTCCTTGGAAGCTTATTCACTGAAATCTGCTAAGACCTAAAACCTAAACCCTCAGCCTACTCAAATCAATTTTTAGCACCCGAGAGTTTAAGGGGTAAAAAAAACTTCGAGTCAGATACAAAGCCTGGTATGAATAATTTATGTTACATCCCTGTTACCGATATTTAGTGAGACTACGCCGCTTAGCGGAATGGATTTTCCCCTCCCTAATATCTCTTTTTGAGACATATATTTTGCAAATCCTTTACTGCAACCAAACTTGTTAATCAACTTATTATAATAATAATATAGAAAGATCCATTATGCTAAAAACAAGAAATTAATGGACTAACCGTCCGAAATCTAAGTTAACTGCTCTTTACTAGACTAACTATCCTAAATTTGATTAAACCAAAATAGCAACATCGTTTATGCTAAATAACGGACAATCTGTCCATAAAACATGTAAAAAGGTGGACTAACTGTCCTTAAGAAGTAGCAAGGTCCGTTATGTTAACAAATGAACTAATTGTTCATATCTGGGCTAACTACCCTTAACTGGACTGATTGTCCTCTGGGACGACTGCCCTCTAAACGAACTAACAGTCTGAAATTTTCTTTGGGTTAACTACCCTTTAAATTTTCCTTAAAAACATTTCTCAAAATGATTTAGTCCGTCAAATCATATATATAAAAGGAAAATATATCTTTAGCTTTACTCTATGCTAATTTGTTTAGACAAATATACTTTATCAAAATAATTTTTATGATGTTTAATAAGAATTATCTTTTAAATAAGTTAAAGTCCTTTATAACTCAAAACACCTTGGCTATCTGCCTTTTCATTATATTCGAAATCTTTGTTTAAAACCTCAAAACAACCCTTTCAAAATCATTAAAGGTGATCCCTTCGAAACCATTGAAAGACAATTCGAAAACATTGAAGGTAACTCCTTCGTAACCATTGATGTGCACGTAAATGTGCATATTTTTACCACCATATTTAATCTGTTTAAATTAAATAAATGATCATATAGGGTATTTAACTTGTTTAAACCAAAATTGAAATTATTTCAAATCATCACATATTCATCATCATCCAAGGGCAAAATGGTTATTTTTGTGCATATATTAATTTTATAATATTTAATTGAAAATTTCTATGTTATTTTGTAGGAATTTAAATTCAAATCAAGTTGCTTCATGAAGGTATATGCATGCATAAGAGTGAATACAAAGGAACGGAGATGGAAATAATTCATTTCATGGATCATGGAGGACCCCGCCTACCCACATACCTTCAAGTACACTTAGGAGCTAATACTTATGCTAATGGAAATTAAAACTACGTGTACATTTAAGAGGGGGATTAAGACATGTTAATGATTACTTGGTGGCCAACTACCTCAAGGGTAGTTTCAAAAAATGGATTAGAGTTTCGAAACATGTATAAATACTCATTATGCTTCATGTAACCTCCTCTCCTCTTATTTAGACTCTCTTAGTTAGTTTTAGTTGGGATCAAAAATAAAAGACAAGCACTCCATCTCTTTTCATGGCTACTTAGGCATTTTTATTTCATGTAATTTTCCTTTTTTAGGCAATATTAATTAGTGTTTTATTTTACTTACGCGCTCTCTTTCTTTCATGCGAGTAGTGTAGATTTTATTTTATGAAATTAGATTAGTTCCCTTTTCCATGAACTTTCTTTTTCTTCCTCTTTTTATTTCGTGTTGCAAGCTACATTTGTTGATTTGATAACAAATATGAGAAATTAAACCCCTTCAATTTCGGGGTAGTGAAGCTTTCTAATCATGTAGCTTCAACATAATTTGATAATCTTTGCTGTCTTTTTGTGCTTCATGGAAAGTTGATATTTATGTAATTTTGTGTTTAGTATTGATTTTGGTAGCCAATGTTGTTCAAAACAAATAGGCTATGCTTAGTCATATGAATAACAAATTGCCTCTTCATCTACATATTATTATGACAATGAAGTGAAATTAAATCAAAATTTGATGGTCTATATTTCTAATCAATAGTTAATAGGCCATGCTTAAAATAAATTTCATTTTCAACTCCTTGTTATTTTTCATGAGAACTAAAAGTGGTTTAAAGGTTGTGTTATAATTTGATGGCTTATGATGAGCTAATTAATAACACAAATGACCATACTTATGATAAACACATAATTTAAATCACTTATGACCAAAAAAGAGAGATCGTAAATTCATAATTTGTTGAACTACATGATCTAGAGATTGGAAATATCTCTAAATTGTCGTTTAACTGTCAATTTTTTATCACTTTATTTTTGTCATTTTTCTACATCTTTCGCTTCACACACTTCAAATTCTTGGTTAATTTGATTGAACAGAAATTTAAAATCTAATAATTCTCTACGGATCAACCCATACTCACTACATACTACGATAGTACGCCGTACGCTTGCGGTAAATTTTAATTTTAAATTTATCGGTGATTTTCAAAGCCGATATAAACTTCATCGTTAAACAAGTTTTTGCCTCGCCATTGCCAGTGAAGTTATCTTGATTTTATTTTCTATTTTTCGAATTTTTTATTTTATTTTATTATGTATTTTCATTTTGTTTGTTGAGTGCATTTAAAAAAAATTGTGCGGTCATTGTGGTTTCATTTTTATTTGTGTGCTTGTTGTGTTTGTTGCTTTTCATCTTGCATTTGCATTTCTATAAAAAAATATCACAAATTCGTTTAAAAAAAAGTAACATTTTATTTCATTGCATTTGCATTTTTACATTAAAATTTCTTTTTACATTTGCATTTTCTCATCTTAAAAAAACTGTGCACTGTGCACATATTTCTCCTGCGCACAGTTTTTCTCTGCCACTGTTTACATAGCCATCACATTGCCTGTGGTCAAAAAGAAACTCAACCTTCAACTCTCCTCAGCCAATCCATTTCTACTACAGATAATTTTACACTTCCAATGCTCCAAAACTCCTACTTCTTCAACAAGAAACCCCCTGCCACATTCACATTTCTACACTCTACATTCATTGATCATTTCCACCTTACATACATCACTTTGCCATCGACACCACCGCTGCTACTACTGCACATTTCATCGCACAGACTATTACATACAACATTTGAATTACTACCGGTTCAACACATAAAACACAATCCACATTCGACCATAACCACTGTAGTTTCTTACCCACTTCAACATATATCAAACATTCATCGACAGTAGTGTACACTACTGCACTTCATACCCATTTTACATATCATAATTCTGTTCGTATCTTACTATGCAACTCCCGGCCATACTACAACATCAATACAACATACTTCCAGTAGCACTGCCTCAAAGCTTACCAGAGCTACAGCAGCCAACAATCGCAATCAAACATTTCACTTCACCTTCAGACATTTCACTTCGTACACCTTGCCATTGCAGCAGTCTTCCTTTTTGGCTCACCATACAACTTGTTTGGACCCACAATCACATATACAACTACATCACTTCACCATAAACTACTGCAATTATCTACACTTCGCCATCTCCATATACTCTGGTTCCATCACACACACAATAGTCAGTTGCAACAACCCAAAATTCATCAAATTATCATTATAGACCAAAGCAGCACATATATTGACATCTCCGACCATCATCACCGTGCACATATACAACAGATACCCCTTCCTCGTCTTCATCTATAAACATTCTCTTCTTACTGTAAAGCCATAACAGCAGCCTCTTCACAAAGAAAAAGAAGAAAAAAGCTACTGACCAACAACAAAGAAAATCAACCGCAACTTCATTGAATCGAATCCACTACTTTCAGTTCGACTACCCTATCAACCTGAACACCCCAAACATAACACTTTCACTGTCAACATCGAAAAACATTGCCTGACCAACCTCCTCTTTCATCAATCAAACCACCACCTTGTCATTGTCCAACATCTTCTCAAACAGCCTACTTAATCAAACGATCAGATGTTCAAACACCTACAGCAACTCAGTCCAACTCAGTCAATCAACAAATGATCGCCATCTCCAAAATTACTACATGCCCTTCTCTAAAAAATCGTGACCTATCATAGCAACCAACAACCCACCGCCATCGACATCTAAACGACCTCCCTAAACCACTCTCGAATAGCTTTCAAACATCAAACCTCCACAGCAAAACCAATCGCTCCTCTCAAATCCCCTTGAACCCGTGCCTTCCACTACCCAAGCCCATTGCCTAGTCGAACAACTCTCGCCTGCAAATTGAAACTCAAACAACTACATCCCTTTTACTTCACAAACCACCACCTTCCTCGACCAACAATCGCGACTTCACCCCTCTTCATATCATACCAGCAGACTCACCTCATCATCACTCCTGAATTCCTCAACATCCCAAATCCAAGACATCGAGCAACTTTGACATCGAATAACCCAATCGCCGAAACAATCCATCATCGATCACCACAATCCAACTAAATCTTCGCCTTCCAAAACATCGCGAACTGTCGGCAACCCACCTCCGCCACCTTTGCGACTCTCCATAGCCATAACCAAATCCCAAACCTCTTTTGTTTGTTGTTTGCGCCAAAATTGGCCACAAACCCCAAAAACCATAAAAGCACCAGTGTATGAATACAACTCAACAATATTCAAATACAAATCACATATCTCAGCAAATAACCCAAAAATGTTTGCACAAGAAATGAGCAAACACCTCCAAGTCGTATGAGTTAGTTGATTTTATGTTGTTTTTAGTGATTTGGATGATTTATGCAAATATATAAAAAGCAGGGACTAAACTGTAAAATACACACAGATTTATAGTGGTTCGGTCAGAACGTGCCTACGTCCACTTTATATGTTATTCTCCTTTTCTCCTCAGATTACAAGTACAAAGCTTTGATTACAAGTAACTGAAAGTTGTTTGAAAGTTCTATCCGTGTTTGAGCTCTCAAACTTGTCTGCCATTGTTGTACCCCTTCCCCTCTATTTATAGAGTGAGGCTGGGGAGTAGGTGTCTTGGATGTATATAGCTGCTGGTGGGCCTGGGCTGATGCAATCTGGCCTGGCAGTGTTGGTTCGGCAAGGCCTTGGTTCGGTGGAGAGTTGGTGTGGACGTGGTCCGGTTGTAGAGGGTTGAGGTTGATTCGGTTGTGGCTGGAGCGGTGAGGCCTTGGTCCGGTGGAGGTTGATGGTTCGGTGGTGAGTGGCTTGGCTTGGCATGGATTTGGTCCGGTAGTGCATGGAGTTGGTCCGGTAGTGCATGGAGAGATGGTTGGTTCGGCAGTAGAAGGGAAATAGGTTGGTTCGGCTAGGAAGGGATGTTTGGACCGGCAGTGCTTGGGAGTGGAAGATGGATGGTTCGGCAGTGCTTCCTTTCATTTGGCTCGGTTATATCTCCTTCATATGAACTCCACTTAACCTGAAATTTGAAACATATCCTTTCCTAGTCCTTATCATCATTTCCAATCAATTTCATCTCTATCAGAGCTCCACCAAATTTTGACGATATCGATCGCAGCCTTGATTCCAATCGATCTCCAACCCCGATATCCAACATTCCTTGCCAATTTGTTAATATTCCATTTTTGACCAAAAATGGGATAACACTTTGCCCCCCAAAACATCCCTTGTGGTAGGAAGGCGTGTTTTGTAATGCCATGAGCTGGATGTTCATATCCTGTTGATGTCCTGTAAAGGAATTTACAGTTTTATGTGACCTCAAATGACGACCATTCGGGATCGAGATATTTGAGATGAAGTGCGACCGTTCATGGTCAAGCGCCTAACTCCAAATGACGATCGTTCGGGATCAAGCCATTTGAGGTGAAGTGCGACCGTGCACGGTCAAGTGGCGGACCTCAAATGACGACCATTCGTGATCGAGCCATTTGTGGTGAGGTGAGTTGTGCCGTTCGGGGCGAGTTGTGACTGTTCGAGGTCGGGTGCCGTTCGAGGCGAGTTGTGACCGTTCGAGGTCGGGTGCCGTTCGAGGCGAGTTGTGACCGTTCGAGGTCGGGTGTCTTTCGAGGCGAATGAGTGTGCCCGGGGGGGACTTAATATTATCAGTGCCGGAGTTATTGTTTGTGGGAGTTTTCGAATCAAAGACTTCGGCAGTTCACTGCAATGCAAGAGGTGTTCGTGGATCGTTCGCGATCCAACGGGCATGCAAGTAGATTTTTTTCATAGAATTGTAAATATTAAAGCAATAATCATATGAACCTTCAAGCAGAAATGTCCGAACAGACAGAATTTAAATGTTCAAATCAAAATCAAAGCAAAACGCAAAATGAAGATGTTAAAGCGTAAACTCTTACTATAACGCGGTTGGTAGTCATTCAGAGCATGCCTATGGATCGTGCGCGATCGCTCACATGTGTAAATGATTTAACCGCGTTAGTGAGAGGTTACAACTTGTTCATCGTTATTTTAATCAAGCAATCAATGGATAATCAAACGGTGCCCCGATCCAGGGTCACCTCTAGCCGATGTAGACGGTGGTCGCTCTGGCTCCACTGCTGGAGTTCGCCTCCTCACATACTGAAGAAGCATACCATTCCTGATATGCCCTTCCACCTCGTCCTTCAAATGCCTACAATCATTAGTGTTATGACCGTTCAATTCATGAAATACACAAAACTTGTCTGATTTTCTTTCGTAAGAGGTTGGATCCCTTCGCATTGGTCTACGATACGAAACCTGCTCCTTGGTATCCTGATAAATTCGTTCCTGACTCTCATTCAGCTTAGAGTAAGTGGTGAATCGTGGCTCCCTCCGTTGCCGCTTTGACCTGTCCCCGTCATTCTCAGTCTTTCTTTTACCTCTACTAGTTTCCAAGCCTTTCTCAGGGGGATTTCCTCCTTCGATCACTTAAATATCAATTCCTTCTCCTTCTTCTCTTTCGGCATTCGCATCCTCCAATCATAGAAACTTTTCCGCCTCATGATAGAATTCTCCTAGATCCACGGGTGGATCCTTAGTTAATGAATTTTTGAACTCTGTTCCGTCAGCTATCCCGGACACAGCCGCTATCATAACCATGGATGGATCTGGTCGATCCACCGAAGCTACTGCCGCATTGAATCGCGTTAGGTAACTCCTCAAAGTCTCTCCGGTTTTCTGCTTTAGGGTTGCCAAAGTCATCACATTATTGGGTCTTGTAATGTGGACCATGAATTGCCTCATAAACCTCTCAACTAAATCATTCCACGTTCCGACGGATCCATTCTCCAATTGTCTAAACCATAATGCTGCAACATCCGCCGAGTACAATGGAAAGCACCGGGCCATAACCTCCTCTGATGCCCCCAGCACTTCCATATGCCTCATATACTTTGTTAGATGAACCGTGGGGTCCGTTCTCCCGTCATACATGTCCAGCGATGGTAACTTGAAATCCGGTGGGTTCCTAGCTTGTCTGATTGCTGGAGTAAAAGGACTCCTATTAACATCCTTCAAATCTTTGTTTACCAAACCGCCTCTCATAGCTTTTCTAACCATCTCCGCCAACCTGTCATTGTCTCCGAGATGCAATCTTTGTTCATTACTTTCGACCTGCCCCTCGAGTCCACGAGGGAATTCTGGGATTTGCCCCCTTGACTGAGCGTTCACTCCTCTGCTGCTCCCAGGTTGTGCAGATGCTCCTCTTTCTCTCTCCGAAATTGGATGTATGTTCTCCATGGGTGTGCCTCCTAGTCCAGGTGCTATGCCGGATGGTCCTGCTCCGTTTCGAACTCTATCCGCTTCCTTATTCTGTGCTCCAAGTTGCCCAATCTGCTGAAACATATTCTGAATCAACTCCTATTGTCTTTTCATCATTGTCTCCATCTCATCCGTGGTGATGAAGACTGAAGTTTGGTTCTCTCCTGAGGAAGCCCCTTGACTCCCTTCGTGCTGACTTCTTTCTGGTCTCTGTCTTCTACTTGTTTTCCTTCCAAGAGCCATAATGTCGGATAGACTTCTGGTTCTTAAAGAGAGTCTCTCAAAAAATCTTTGCGAGGCGATGATTAAAGCGCTCTTGAGTTGTTCTCAGTGAAAGCATCAAAAATGTTTGCGCCAAAATTGGCCACAAACCCCAAATACCGTGAAAGCGCCAGTGTATGAATACAACTCAGCAATATTCAAACACAAATCACAGATCTCAGCAAATAACCCAAAAATGTTTGCACAAGAAATGAGCAAACACCTCCAAGTCGTATGAGCTAGTTGATTTTATGTTGTTTTTAGTGATTTGGATGATTTTATGCAAATATATAAAAAGCAGGGACTAAACTGTAAAATACACACAGATTTATAGTGGTTCGGCCAGAACGTGCCTACGTCCACTTTATATGTTATTCTCCTTTTCTCCTCAGATTACAAGTACAAAGCTTTGATTACAAGTAACTGAAAGTTGTTTGAAAGTTCTATCCGTGTTTGAGCTCTCAAACTTGTCTGCCATTGTTGTACTCCTGCCCCTCTATTTATAGAGTGAGGCTGGGGGGCAGGGGTCTTGGATGTATATAGCTGATAGTGGGCCTGGGCTGATGCAATCTGGCCTGGCAGTGTTGGTTCGGCAAGGCCTAGGTTCGGTGGAGAGTTGGTGTGGACGTTGTCCAGTTGTAGAGGGTTGAGGTTGATTCGGCTGTGGCTGGAGCGGTGAGGCCTTGGTCCGGTGGAGGTTGATGGTTCAGTGGTGAGTGGCTTGGCTTGGCATGGAGTTGGTCCGGTAGTGCATGGAGTTGGTCCGGTAGTGCATGGAGAGATGGTTGGTTCGGCAGTAGGAGGGAAGTAGGTTGGTTCGGCAAGGAAGGGAAGTTTGGACCGGCAGTGCTTGGGAGTGGAGGATGGATGGTTCGGCAGTGCTTCCTTTCATTTGGCTCGGTTATATCTCCTTCATATGAACTCCGATTAACCTGAAATTTGAAACATAGCCTTTCCTAGTCCTTATCATCATTTCCAATCAATTTCGTCTCTATCGGAGCTCAACCAAATTTTGACGATATCGATCGCAGCCTTGATTCCAATCGATCTCCAACCCCGATATCCAACATTCCTTGCCAATTTGTTAATATTCCAGTTTTGACCAAAAATGGGATAACATTTGTGGTTCAAAACCTCTCGACTTTGCATACCACATCCTCTTAAAAAAAAGTTTGTAGTCGAACTTAATCATTGCGACTCTGCTGGGGATAAGGACACGAAGCATTTGACAGAATGTTTTTTTTAATTTTTTTAGTCGGTCCTTATTAAAAAAAATTCTGAATTTGTTTTTAGTTTTGTTTTGATTTAAACAAAAATAAATTTTGGATTTTAAAATTTATTTATTTTGTTTTTTTAAACAATTATATATATCTTGTTTGAAATTTTCATGTTGTAGGTGGCAGAAGTGCTTGCTAAAAATAAACTGCTTTCCTTGCTTGCTTATAATAAATCACCGCTAAAAATAATAATAAATAGCTAATAATTCTGCACGCTCTGGTATTATGCTTTTATCCCTTGCTTTATTTTCTTTGCATTGTTGTTTGCTTGCATATTAAAAAAAATTCATTCGTAGTTGCATTGTTAATACACGTTTAGTTTTAGGTTTTGCATTTCATCCTAGCATGTTGATTAGTAACGGTTAGAAATCGATAACACTTAATTGTATATTGACAAGGTGTCTTCTTTGAACATAATTTCTTGGTGTCTAGGCTATGGCAGAGTAATAAAAAGTTATAAATATTATGGTGACTCATAAAAATTATATTGAATTGTTTCTCTTAAGGTACTTAAACCTTCGGCTGCATTGCTACGGTGATTCATAGTGCACCAATAACCCCTGTCTGTTACCTGGCCGAAAACTATCTTATTGATTTAAGACAGTTTATGATTATACAATTTTGGGTTAGGTTAAATAGTTTGTAATTAAATCCTTGCATTCATTTAGTTGCATTAGTTCATGCATATTTAAAAAAAAAATTGTAAATATTCCTTAACTTTGTTTTTAAATCCTTTTTATTTATTTTTAAAAAACAATCAAAAAATCCAAAAAAATTCTACTTAGTTTTTTTTTTAAAAACAAAAATCCAAAAAAAGAATATAAAATCTTTTTAAAAAACAAAAAAAATTTAAAAACTAAAAAACCAAACAAACATCCTTTTGAAAAATAAATTCTATATGTAAATATTTTTCCTTTATAAAAAAACCAAAAACATTCTTAAAAATGCCTGAATTTCCATACTCGCTTGAATTCTACAATAGTTGTGAAAATTAATATAATCCATATGATTTCACTCTAATTTCGTATGAATATTATAATGACGACTTATGTATAAACACTTCTAATTTCGAACAATGAAATTTTCAAAACGATGATCAGCCCTCAAATCTTGAAAAAACCATTGAAATGATTTCGTCTTTACTCGAACTCTCTACACAACAAAATCAAGAGATAAATGAGTTGTGTAATTCTAACTCTGTGCGATAACTCAAATCAATGTTTTCAAACAATCAAAATTTGAATTCACTTTAAAATTAAAATGATTTCGAGTATAACTCTTGCCATGTCAATTTCGAACTTCAAAATGAATTTCAAAATAGAAATGAAAGTGGAAACAACTTTTCAAATAATTTTAGCAATGGAAAAAATCTCGATTACAATGTGATTGATAATTTTTGTTCTCAACAAATCCAAATCAAAAATTATCAAGTTAATAATTATACACTGGATTATGTTTAACAAATGGAAGAAATCTACGCTGAACAGACCGATTTGTTGTTCAAAATATATATGAAACAACGTGAGAAACAAAACCAAATCCCAACATGTGAAGAGTCAAATGATACTCCATCTTTTACCTAAATCAACGATTTTCAAACAACAACTTTTGAAACCGTGAAAGATGATCTTAATTAAGTTGTTGAAAACACGGTAATTGAGTTGGATTTCAATTCTTTTGAGGGTGAGAAACTCAATTTAAGATTCGATCTTCCTTTTTTTTGAAATTTTGAACACAACAACTTTGGATTTTGAACTTGACACGTGTAATAAAGTTGTTGATAATTTAATAATGGAAGATGAATTCAATGAACATTATTTCTTTGGAATTTTTGAAAATTAGTTGTTAAATTCTAAAGGAGAAGATTTCACCATTAAAATTTTGAAATCAATAAGTTTGAAAAATTTGTTGATGATGAGCTTAACTTTCAATTGGGTGAAAATAAACTTGAATTTCAATCAATTGTTTTATCAACCCTAAAAATCATTGAAAACAAAACAACTCATAAGATTTTTAATAAAACGGCATTCATTCTTTTAGATCAACAATCAACTCTGAAATCTTATATGATTCGGTTTTTCGAGCTTAAGCTCTGTCTCGCATACTTGATGAGGCAAATGAATCGGTCTTTGGAAGACCGTTTCGTTTACTTTTGACTGCATACGTTCTGACAGCTCATTTTTAAGTTATTATAGGTCATTTTTTATCCTTTCCTTTAAAATGGGTTGAATGTGGAGACACAGTCAAAATCTAGTGTGTGTGGTGGGGGTCTCATCTTTATATTTCTTTTTTTTTCATAGCTTATTTTTAATTATTTTTTAAAACTCCTAAAAAATATCAAAAAAATGAAAACAATTAAGCTTTTTGATTTAGTTTTAAAGAAACACTATAAGATAAATCTTTGGTTTTGGTTTACTAAATTGAAATTTTTGAAAATTTATTCGTCTTAACAAAAATAAAAGTGAAGTTTGATTACAAATAATGATGGTTTAACTAGTATATAGGAAGGTTCATACGTGATAGTTCTGAAATATATCCTAATTGAAAATCTTTGTTTTAAAAAGTGATTGATTTAAAGTAAAGGATATAACATTTTTTGTCTTCTAAGTTAAATGATGCTAAGATGACCTAGCAAAACTTTCTCTTCAAAAAAATAAAAATAAAATAAAAAAAGACAAAAAATATATTTCTTGCGTATATGTATATATTATTAATAAACACCTAGAGTCACATGCTCACACTCATGTGTTCACCCGCCATGCTCTGTACCCTTCTCATGTAAGCCCGAAAGGTAGTGCAAGATCGGTATATCCGGCCTCAGTTTACCTGAGTTAGGTGTATGTATATAAACAATTGTTTTATTAATAAAGCATACAGTCAATAAGTGTTCACACTTGTGTGCCCACTCGCCATGCTCTGTATTCCCCTCACATAAGTTCAAAAGGCAGTGCATGGGTAATATATCTCGCTTCAGTTTATCTTAGTTAGGCATATGTAAATATTTTTAATATCAATAAATTTTCAAATAAAAAATTAGAGGGAGTAAACAAATGAAATCTAAGCACTATTTTAACTTATTTGATTTGATTTACCACTTTGATAAACTTTGATAATCGACCAAGGACCTGTTTCATAGTTACAACATGTTATCAATTGAAACAACGAGTTAAACTATAGAATATTTGGTTTGATAACTTCGTTTTTGTTAGAAATTTCGACAGGTAAAAGGTCAAAAATTTCTTGATAATAACTGAAACTTATATCTAACTTATTTGTGTCAATTTAAAAGTGAATCCTTCATTGTAAATATTTTCAAAAACTCGCATTCATCTCTTTGTAAATAAATCTTTCATTTCGTAAATATTTTCATCCCGCATTTGGATTTTGTGGGTAGTATCGGCTGAAAACCCTCATGAGACAACACTCGTCATACCGAGGACACCAAGAGGTTCAACGGCTTATTGCATATGCTTAATGCAATCGTGTTTCCTATGAAAACACATTATCTTAGTTCTTTTCTTTATTCGTGGACGAATAAAAAGATGAGGGTGGAGTATTTGATATGCACGTAAATGTGCATATTTTTACCACCATATTTAATATGTTTAAATTAATAAATGATCATATTGGTAATTTTAACTTATTTAAACCAAAATTGAAATTATTTCAAATCGTCACAAATTCATCTTCATCCAAGGGCAAAAAAGTTATTTTTGTGCATTTATTAATTTTCTAAATTTAACTGAAAATTTTTATGTTATTTTGTAGGAATTTAAATTCAAATATAAGTGGCTTCATGAAGATATATGCATGCACAATAGTGAATACAAAGGAATGAAGATGGAAATAATTCATTTCATGGATCATGGAGGACCCCACCTACCCCACATATCTTCATGCACACTTAGGAGCTAATACTTATGCTAATGAAAATTAAAGCTACATGTACATTAAGCAGGGGATTAAGACATGCTAATGATTACTTAGTGGCCACATTACCTCAAGGGTTGTTTGGGTAGTTCCAAAAAAATGAATTAGGGTTTCTAAACATGTATAAATACCCCTTATGCTCCATGTAACCTTCTCTCCTCTTCTTTAGGCTCTCATAGTTTTAGTTTAGGATCAATAATAAAAGACAAGCTCTCTTTCTCTTTTCATGCCTACTTGGCCATTTTTATTTCATGTAATTTTCCTTTTTTGTGCAATATTAATTAGTGTTTTATTTTACTTAAATACTCTCTTTCTTTCATGCTAGCCGTGTAGATTTTATTTTATGCAATTAGATTAGTTCCCTTTTCCATTAGCTTTCATTTTCTTCTTTTTTGTTTCATGTTGCAAGCTACATTTGTTGATTTGATAACAAATATGAGAGGCTAAACCCCTTCAATTTAGAGGTAATGAATCTCTCTAATTATTTAGCTTTAACATAATTTGATAATCTTTGCTCTCTTTTTGTGCTCCATGGAAAGTTGATGTTTATGTAATTTTGTGTTTGGCATTGAGTTTGATAGCCTTTTTGTTCAAAACCAATAGGCCATACTTAGTCATATGAATCACAAATTGCCTCTTCATTTACATATGATTATGCCAATAAAGTGAAATTAAATCAAAATTTGGTAGTCTATATTTATAATCAATAGTTAATAGGCCATTCTTAACATAATTTTCATTCTAAACTCCTTGTTATTTTGTATGAGAATTAAAAGTGGTTTTAAGGTTGTGTTATATTTTGATGGCTTATGTGGAGCTAATTAGTAGTACAAATGAGCCATATTTATGATAAACACATCATTTAAATTCACTTATTACCAAAAAAGAGATCATACTTTCATAATTTGTTGAACGATACGATCTAGAGAGTGGAATTATCTCTAAATTGTCTTTTAACTCCCATATTTTTACCACTTCCTTTTTCTCATTTTTCTACATCTTTAGCTTCACACTCTTCAAATTCTTGGTTTAATTGGATTGAGTAGAAATTTAAAATCTATCAATTCCTTGCGAATCGATTTGTACTCACTACATACTACGATAGAACGCCATGAGCTTGCGGTAAATTTTAATTTGAAATTTATCGATGATTTTCTAAACCGAAAGAAAATTCGTCTTTAACCATTGAAAGATCTTTCGAAAATGCTGAAGGTAACTCCTTCAAAACTTATAAAAGCCTTTCCTAATAAAGTTTTAAAATATATGACATCCGCCTTTAAAACCATTTCAACCTTGCCTTTCGAAAACATTGGAAAAACCTTCCCTTTTGATCTTGTCGAAACCCTACCCTTTCGACCTTGTTGAAACCCCAGGGAACCACCCCTTTCAAAACCATTGATAAAATCTTCCGAAAGTTCAAACTAAACTATTTTGAAATCACTTTAAGTTCAATTTGAAACAAGTGGAAACCTGTCGAAACCATTCGAAGTTGACTACTTCGAAACCCTTTGAAAGCATCTGCTTTGAAACCTTTTGAAAGTACTCTTTTGAAATCATTTAAAAAACAATGAGGTGATGGTGTTAAATCCATCCCGTCGGAAGCAATGTAGAGGTGGTAAATTTTATAAAACAAAAGGTTCCCTTCGAAACCATCCGGATCGAAAGGTAGCAAGCGGTAGCTATGGTTTCAACCTTATAGAAGCACACAATTAAATTAAGAAAGCAACCCAATGGATAACTTTCTTTTTAAACCATTTGACTTTGTCGAAAGCATTTAGGTCTAAAGCAACCTTGTCGAAAGCAACCTTTTTGAAAAGCAACCTTGTCGAAAGCAAGCAGGCGTATTCTCCTTAAAACCAAACAAAGCTTAATCTCTTTCGGAACCCCTTGGTTTCGACCCTATACCTTCGCCCACTTCCACTTCACTACATACAAGTTGCCTACTACCATGTTTATTGATCTCAATCGTGTCAAAAGGGGAGGAATAGAGGCGGAACCAAGGCGCTGAAGGAGTCGAAACACTAAAAAGCCTGTTTCTTTGTGCTTTAAAATGTGCTTTTGTACCAAACCTGCCTTATTTGTCTAAATTTGATTGGTTGCCAGATTTTTATATTCAAAAATGCTACCGACTTTCTTTATTTGGAAATTTAAACAATTTAGAAAAAGCCACTTCTCCTCTATAATATATTAAACGTTTAAGTTCCATACCTTAAATAATTTTATATAAATATTAAAACATCTTGGAAAAAGCTGGAAAAATTCTAGAAATTTGTTTTATATATGTTTTCCAACACATAAAATTTTCGGTCCCAAATAATAAATTATTTTCCTGTAATAATTTTATATTTTAAAATACCGTTTTCTTCCTTAGAAAATTTATAATAAATCCACGAAAATTAAGAAAAACACTAAAACTGAAACCCCCCTCTAAAATCTCATTTTAGATCTTCTTATAAATTTGCAAGGCATTCAGATGATATTTAGTACGGTTTTCATCTCAAAACATATCATAAAATCTGTATGAACATTTATAAATCATCAACATGTATATATATGATCATTCTATCATTCAAAAACATGGAAAATCTTTGGAAAATATTTGGATTTAACATTGAAACCAAAACTATAAAAATAAGAGATGTAAACATTATTCACCTTTGCTTTAGAGAGTAAAGGAGCTTTTGATTTGAATGGATTTGATTTGAATTTGTTTTTCCTTTAACTCTTCTTAATTTCCTCTTCCCTTTCCTTTTTAATGGTGGCCAGCCTTGTAAGTAAAAAAATTGAAACGAAATGAACGTATACATAATACACGACCTAGGTTTGGAGATATAGGAATGGCCTCGTTCCCATATTTCCCCTCCTCTAATTCAATGTTAACCCTTCTTTAATTTGTTTATTTTAAATGCATTGGCTGCCTTAGTTATAATCAAATCTCAATCCCCTAATCAACACATTATTTTATTTAGTTTAACTAACTAAAAATCCTAAATAATGTTATCAAAAATTTGAGGTGTTATAGACTCCCCTCCTTAAAGAATTTCGTCCTCGAAATTATAATAAGGGACACAATAATCAAACAAGAAGGTAAAACATACCATCAAACAAGTCAGGATAAGTATCCCTAATCTTGCTTTCAAGCTCCTAAGTATAGTCTCTATCATCGTCACTCTACTGGGCTTTGACCAATCTAATTGTCTTGGTTCTAAGCATCTTCTCATCTCTCGCAACAACGGGAACTGGCTTCCTTATGGTCAAGTCCAGTTCTACCAATAATTCATCTAGCACTGCCAGTGCAATAGCAGTCTTCAGGTCTCTAATACACTTTATGAGATGTGAAATACGAAAAACATCATGGACACATGCCAAACTGCTCGGTAACTCAAGTCTATATGCGAGTTTCTTGATCCTCTCAAGAATAGGAAAAGGTCCAACGAACCTAGGAGATAACTTCCCCGACTTCCTAAAATTATCATACCCTTCAGTGGTGATGCTTTTATGAAAACCTGGTCCCCAACGAAGAACTCCAAATCTTTCCATCTCTTATCTGCATAACTCATTTGCCTAAACCGACCCTCCTTCATTGTAGTCCGAGTGACCTCAATCTTTTCTGCAACCTCTCTAACCAGATTTGGACCAAGAATCAACCTATCTTCGGTCTCCAACCAACATACGGGGGATTTGCATGGCCTTCCATACAAAGCTTTAAATGGTGTAATCCCAATACTAGTCTGATAACTGTTGTTATACGAAAACTCGACTAAATGCCAATGGTCCTCCTATGATACCCCGAAATCTAGAACACAAGCTCTTAACAAATCTTCCAAGATCTTGTTAACTCTATCCATTTGCCCATCTATCCGCGGATGGTAAGCGGTACTCATCTTATGTTCGGTTCCCAAAACTTCTTCCAGACTCTTCCAAAACTTGCTAGTGAATAATGAATCCCTACCACTAAATATATTGCTAGGAACTCCATATAGTCTAATCGTATTCTTCATAAAAAATCTCGCTAAAACAGGTGCCATCCTACTTGACCTAACTGGAATGGAATGGGCACTACTGGTCAATCTGTCCACTATGACATATATACTTTCATTTACCCTATTCGACCTTGGAAACCCATCATTGAAGTCTATAGAAATAGAATCTCACTTCTATACAGGAATATCTAACGGATGAAGCAAACCACTTGGCTTTTGGTGTTCAGCCTTTTCCTGTTGGCAATTCATGCACGGCCTTATATATAAAAAAAATCCCGCTTCATCCCTTCCTTGAAGAAACTCCTCTTCATATCCTGATACATCTTGGCACCTCCGGGATGTATAGTGATCTTTAAACGATGGCATTATCCTAAGACTTCCTTATTTTTCCTACACACGGAACACATAATCTTCCTTTCTTTCTCAGCTGTCCAATCTAGTCAGGGATAAAATCTTTCAAGTTGTCTCTCTTGGTTCTTTTCTTAAGCTTCATGATCCGCTCAGCTAACACTGGATCCTTTATCTGCTTAGAAGCAATATGTTCAATCAACACTGGTCGAACTTCCAAAGAAGACAATATAACTACATTCCCACTAGACCCGGCTTCGGATCTCCATTACAATCTGCAATCTGCTAATACTTCTTAGTCTTTCTACTCAGCCATCATCACTAGCACTACATTCTGATGTTTTCTACTAAGATCATCTGCAACCTTGTTGCCTTCCACTTGTGTGTACTCAATCTCGAAATCATAAGCAGCTATGAACTCTAATCATCTTTGCTGTCTCATGTTCAGCTCCTTCTGAGAAAATATATACTTCACGACTTATGATTTGTATATTATTCAAACCTCCCTCCTAAAAGTTAATGTCTCTACACCTTCAAAGCAAAAAATCAGTGCAACCAATTGTAAATCATGCGTTGGATATCTAACTTCGTGCGGTCTAAGCTGTCTAGAAACATAGGCAATCACTTTTACTCTCGACTTCAGCACAACTCATGATCCTCTTCCACACGCATCAGTATAAACTACCAAGTCCCGATTCCCCTCTGGAACAACCAACATGGGTGCATGGATCAATAAGTTCTTCAAACTCTGGAAAGCTTCCTCACACTTATCGGTCCACACAAACTTCACATCCTTCCACATCAGCTTGGACATCGGTGCTACTATCCACGAGAAATCCTTAATGAATCTCCGATAATAACCAGCCAACCCAAGGAAACTCTTAATTTTGATTACTGTCTTGGGTCTCTTCCAACTATTCACTGCCTCGATCTTAGTTGGATCCATAAATAACCCTTCCCCTAAGACAACATCACCAAGAAACTTCACCTCCTTCCTCCCGAAGTGACACTTCAAAAACATCGCATTAAGTTGATGCTGCCTCAGTGTCTCAAGCACCACTCTAAGATGAAATTCATGCTCTCTTTCGTCCTAAGATTAAATCAAGATATCATCGATGAAAACCAGCACAAACCTATCCAAGTGCTCTCAAAAATCTAGTTCTTCAAATCCACAATTAAATCTGGCGCATTAGTTAGTCCGAGCGGCGTAACTAACCTTTAATATGACCCATACCTTCTCTTGAATGACATCAAAAGTATACTATCCTCTTCTACCCTGAACTTATGGAAACTTGTTGCCAAATCCGACTGGGAAAATACCTTTGCTCCACTCAACTGGTCGAGCAAAACATCAATAATGGGCAATGTATATAGATTCTTTAACGCCCTCTCATTCAACTTACGATAATCTATACATGGCCTAAATGATCAGTTCGGCTTCTTAGCAAACACTACCGCTGCACCTCAAGGCGAAATACTCGGCCAGATAGAACTCTTGCAATCTAAATCCATCACCTGCCCCGTCAATTCCCTCATCTCTAAAGGGATCATCCTGCTTGGCGGCCTACTCACAGCTTCTACTTTCAGAACCAAATCTACATGAAACTCAATGGCTCGCTGCGGTGGAAATCCAAATACAAGCTTAAACATATCTGCGAATTTCCTAACCACGAAAACTCAGCTCAAATCATCCTTTGAATCCAAAGCACCTAACAAAGCAAACACTACACCGCTCGAACCTTGTCGTACGACTTTTAGAAATGGGTGCACGGATAGGAAACGGAATAGTACATGGTGCACCATTCCCCAGCGATGGTAATTCGAAGACCAGCCACGATGATCCCATTTTAACGTAAAAATGCACATGACGAAAAAACGAAGGGTAAAAAACTTCAGAGACCCGATTAAGGTACGGATAGTCTTTTTTTGGTATGGAACAATCCATTGACGGCTTAAGGCCGGCAAAGTCGTAGAACTCACCAAGAGCTTCGTTTTGACGGGTTATGGCTCCCGTAACTATAAATGAGCCAACAGTTATGGTCATCCGAAGAATCGATATCTAAAGGGTGCAACATCTACGGTGCAAGGTGCAACATCCATCCCAAATGCCAAAACAGTACCATGCGACTTTTAGAAATGGGTGCATGGATTTGAAACGGAACAATTCCATGGTGCACCACTCTCTGGCGATGGTAAATCAAAACCAGCCACGATGATCCCGTTTTAACATAAAAATGCACGTGATGAAGAAATGAAGGGTATAAAACTTCCGAGACCCGATTGAGGTTCGGATTGTCTTTTTTGGTACGAAACATCACTCGATGGGTTCAAGCCATCAAAGCCATAGAACTCACAAAGAGCTTCATTTTGACTGGTTAGGGCTACTATAACTATTAACGAGCCAACAGTTATGGTCATCCGAAGAATTGATACCCACAGGGTGTGACATCTACGGTGCAAGGTGCAACATCAGTCCCAAATGCTAAAACAGTGCCGTACGACTTTTAGAAATTGGTGCATGAATTTGAAACAGAACAGTACCACGGTGCGCCACTCTCCACCGATGGTAAATCGAAGACCAGCCATGGTGATCGTGTTTTAACGTAAAAATGCATATGACGAAAAAACGAAGGGTAAAAAACTTCCGAGACCCGATTGTGGCTCGGATAGTCTTTTTTAGGTATGAAACGATCCATTGATGGCTTAAAGCAGTCAAAGCCACAGAACACATAGAGAGCTTCATTTTGACTTGATATGACTCCCGTAACTCTAAACGAGCCAATAGTTATGGTCGTCCGAAGAATCGATATTCACAGGGTGCAACATCTACGGTGCAAGATGCAACATCCATCCCAAATGCCAAAACAGTGTTGTAGGACTTTTAGAAATGGGTGCATGGATTTGAAACTGAGCAGTACCATTATGCACCACTCTCCAGCGATGGTAAATCGTAGACCAGCCATGGTGATCCCGTTTTAATGTAAAAATGCTCGTGACGAAAAACCGAAGTGTCAAAAACTTCCGAGACCCAATTAAGGTTCGAATAGTCTTTTTTGGGTATGAAACTATCCAATGACGGCTTAAAGTTTTCAAAGATGTAGAACTCATAGAGAGCTTTCTTTTGACTGGTTATAGCTCCTGTAACTCTAAATGAGCCAACAGTTATGGTCGTCCGAAGAACCGATATCCACAGGGAGCAGCATCCACGGTGCAAGGTGAAAAATCCATCCCAAATGCCAAAATAGTGCCGTAAGACCTTTATAAATGGGTGCATGGATTTGAAATGGAACAATTCCATGGTGCGCTACTCTCCAGTGATGAATCGAAGACCAGCCACGGTGATCGCGTTTTAACGTAAAAATGCAAGTGACGAAAAAAACGGAGGGTAAAAAACTTCTAAGACCCGATTAAGGTTCGAATAGTCTTTTTTTGGGTATGAAACCATCCAATGACGGCTTAAAGCGGTCAAAGCTGTAGAACTCACAAAGAGCTACGTTTTGAGTGTTAATGGCTCCCGTAACTCTAAACGAGCCAACTGTTATGGTCTTTCGAAAAATCGATATCCACAGGGTGCAACATCTACGGTGCAAGATGCAACATTCGTCTCAAATGCCAAACAGCACCGTACGACTTTTAGAAATGGGTGCGTGGATTTGGAACGGAACAGTACCATAGTGCGCCACTCTTCAACAATGGTAAATTGAAGACCACCCACGGTGATCCCCTTTTAACGTAAAAATGCACGTGAGGAAAAAACGAAGGGTAAAAAACTTCGAAGACACCATTGAGGTTTGGATAGTCTTTTCGGGTATGAAACTATCCAATGATGGCTTAAAGCGGTCAAAGCAGTCAAAGTGGTAGAACTCACAGAGACCTTCATTTTGATTGGTTATGGCTCCCGTAACTCTAAACAAGCCAACAGTTATGGTCGTCCGAAGAATCAATATCCACGGGGTGCAATATCTATGGTTCAAGGTGCAACATCGGTCCCAAATGCCAAAATAGTGCCGTACGACTTTTAGAAATGGATGCATGGATTTGAAAAGGAACAGTACCATGGTGCACCACTCTCCAGCGAT
Organism: Allium cepa; assembly: GCA_030765085.1. NCBI lineage: Eukaryota > Viridiplantae > Streptophyta > Magnoliopsida > Asparagales > Amaryllidaceae > Allium > Allium cepa. The sequence continues at coordinate 686,397,009 of CM060938.1, forward strand.
GGTATATCGAAGACCAGCCACGGTGATCGTGTTTTAACGTAAAAATGCACATGACAAAAAAACGAAGGGAAAAAACATTCGAGACCCGATTGAGGTTCGGATAGTCTTTTTTGGGTACGAAACTTTCCAGTGACAGCTTAAAGCTATCAAAGCCATTGAACTCACAGAGAGCTTCGTTTTGACTGGTTATGGCTACCGTAACTCTAAACGAGCCAACAGTTGTGGTAGTTCAAAGAATCGATATCCACAGGTTGCAACATCCACGGTGCAAGGTGCAACATCCGTCCCAAATGCCAAAACAGTGTCGTACGACTTTTAGAAGTGGGTGCATGGATTTGAAATGGAACAGTACCATGGTGCACCACTCTCTAGCGATGGTAAATCGAAGACCAGCCACGGTGATCCCGTTCTAATGTTAAAATGCACGTGACGGAAAAACAAAGGGTAAAAAACATACGAGACCCGATTGAGGTTCGGATATTCTTTTTTGGGTATGAAACTATCCAATGATGGCTTAAAGCGGTCAAAGCCATAAAACAAACAGAGAGCTTTGGTTTGACTGGTTATAGCTCTCTTAACTCTAAACGAGCCAATAGTTATGGTCGTCCAAATAATCGATATCCATAGGATGCAACATCTATGGTGCATGGTGCAACATCCATCCCAATTGCCAAAACAGTGCCTTACGACTTTTAGAAATGGTTGCATGGATTTGAAACGGAATAGTACCACGGAGCACCACTCTCCAGCGATGGTAAATAGAAGACCAGCTACTGTGATCCCATTTTAACGTAAAAATGCACATGTAGAAAAAACAAAGGGTAAAAAACATCCAAGACCCGATTGAGGTTCGAATAGTCTTTTTTAGGCATGAAGCTATCCAATGACGGCTTAAAGATGGCCAATGTCGTAGAACTCACAGAGAGCGTCATTTTGACTTGTTATTGCTCCCGTAACTCTAAACGAGGCAACAGTTATGGTCGTCTGAAGTATCGATATCCATAGGGTGCAACATCTACGGTGCAAGGTGCAACATCCGTCCCAAATGCCAAAACAGTGCCGTACGACTTTTAGAAATGGGTGCATGGATTTGAAATGGAACAGTACCTTGGTGCACCACTCTCCGGCGATGGTAAATCGAAGACCAGCCACGATGATCCCGTTTAAACGTAAAAATGCACGTGACGAAAAATAGAAGTGCAAAAAATTTCCGAGACCCGATTGAGGTTCGGATAGCCTTTTTTGGGTATGAAACTATCCAATGACGGCTTAAAGAGGTCAAAGCCGTAGAACTCATAGAGAGCTTCATTTTGACTGGTTATGACTCCCGTAGCTCTAAACGAGCCAACAATTATGGTCGTACTAAGTGTCGTACGACTTTTATAAATGGGTGCATGGATTTGAAACGAAACAGTTCCATGGTGCGCCACTCTCCAGCGATGGTAAATCGAAGACCAGCCATGGTGATCCCGTTTTAACGTAAAAATGCACGGGACGAAAAAATGAAGGGCTAAAAATTTTCGAGACCCAATTGAGGTTAGAATGGTTTTTTTTGGGTGTGAAACTATCCAATGACAGCTTAAAGTGGACAAAGCCATAGAACTCACAGAGAGCTTTGTTTTGACTTATTTTGGCTCCTGTATCTCCACACGAGTGTTATCTCGCTTTTTGGCAAAGCCGTGATACCAAAGGATTGGTCGAAAACGAGAGACAATTCGCCTTAGAGATTGGTTGCATTCTAATTCACTATGGATATCGATGAATTTTGTCCGAGCCCGGATCAGGCTACAATTGATGGGACATGACTAGCAAAGCCATGAGAGCCAACATTTCAAATTTCAAGTCAATCCGAGTTCGTATGCTCAAGTTATGATGGATTCCACCCTATGAATTCGACCCTATCGATTCAACCCTATCGATTCGACCCTATGGATTCGACCCTATCGATTCGACCCTGATCGATTCGACCCTATCGATTCGACCCTATCGATTCGACCCTATCGATTCGACTCTATCGATTCGACCTTGATCGATTCGACCCTATCGATTCGACCCTATGGATTCGACCCTATCGATTTGACCCTGATCGATTCGACCCTATCGATTCGACCCTATCGATTCGACCCTGGCATGATAACCGGAAATGCAATCTTGAATGGATCATAACTCGAGATCTACAAGTGTAGATGCCATGAAATTTTTACAGGAGTTTGCTTACATGTTGAAGAATGTCCACAACAAATTTCATCTCGATTGGACACTTTCTTTATCGATTCGAACCAAGGGTCGAATCGATCCCAAAGTGGGCACGGACCTCCAGAATTCGGCCGTATGGTCCCCCTCACATGCCTGAAGTGGTCTCCCCAGATTTTAGGCGAAATATCAGCCTCCTACGCCTATAAATATTGCCCCAAGTCATGCAGGAAAGAGGATGGGAATTCGGAAGCGCCAAGACTCTACCGAATTCAATTCTACACCTTATCATCCTTGTTGCATTCGAGTTTCATAGATATAGTCCATTGTAACTTGCTGTAACCAATTGTAATCATCAAGAGAATATCAATAAAGATAGAAAACTTCAAAGTGGACGTAGGCAAGATCGCCGAACAACTATAAATCCTGTGTTTGTGATTGTGATTGCTGAATTACTCTGATTGTTATTACTGAAATCTGAATTCAATATTGATTATTGCTGATTTGTGTTCATAAACGGGTGCTTCCATGATATCGGGTGTTTGTGACCAATTTTGGCGCAAACAACGAGCCAACAGTTATGGCTGGCTGAAGGATCGCACTGGGTGCAACATCCACGGTGCAAGGTGCAACATCCAACCCAAATGCGAAAACAGTGCCGTATGACTTTTAGAAATGGGTGCATGGATTTGAAACGGAACGGTTCCATGGTGCACCACTCTCCAATGATGGTAAACCGATGACCTGCCGCGGTAATTTCGTTTTAACGTAAAAATGCACGTGATGAAAAAATGAAGGGTAAAAACTTCCAAGACCCGATTGAGGTTTGAATAGTCTTTTTTGGGTATGAAACTATCCAATGATGGCTTAAAGTGGTCAAAGCTGTAGAACTCATAGAGAGCTTCGTTTTGACTGGTTATGACTCCCGTAACTCTAAACGAGCCAACATTTATAGTCGTCCAAAGAATTGATATCTGCTGGGTGCTACATGTACGGTGCAAGGTGAAACATCCGTCCCAAATGCTAAAACAGTGTCGTACGACTTTTAGAGATGGGTGCATGGATTTGAAACGGAATAGTACCATGGTGCGCCACTCTCCAACGATGGTAAATCGATGACCAGCCGTAGTGATCCCGTTTTAACGTAAAAAAGCACGTGACGAAAAAGCGAAGGGTAAAAAACATCTGAGACCCGATTCAGGTTCGGATAGTCTTATTTTGGGTATAAAACTATCCAATGACAACTTAAAGCAGTCAGAGCCATTAAACTCATAAAGAGCTTCGTTTTGACTGGTTATGGTTCCCTTAACTCTAAACGAGCCAACAGTTATGGTCGTCCGAAGAACCGATATCCACAGGGTGCAACATCTGCGGTGCAAGGTGCAACATTCGTCCCAAATGCCAAAACAATGCCATACGAATTTTAGAGATGGCTGCGTGGATTTGAAATGGAACAGTACCATGATACACCACTCTCCAGCGATGGTAAATCGAAGACCAGCCACGGTGATCCCATTTTAGCGTAAAAATGCACATGATGAAAAAGCAAAGGGTAAAAAACTTCTGACACCCGATTAAGGTTCGGATAGTCTTTTTTTATGCATGAATCTATCCAATGACGGTTTAAAGCAGTCAAAGCCGTAGAGCTCACAGAGATCTACGGTGCAGTGCAACATCCATCCCAAATGCCAAAACAGTGTCGTACGACTTCTAGAAATGGGTGCATGGATTTGAAACGGAACAGTTCCATGGTGCACCACTCTCCAGCGATGGTAAATCGAAGACCAACCATGATAATCCCGTTTTAACGTAAAAATGCACATGACGAAAAAACGAAGTGTAAAAAACTTCCGAGACCCGATTGAGGTTCGAATAGTCTGTTTTGGACATGAAGCTATCCAATGACGGCTTAAAGAGGTAAATGCTATAGAACTCACAGAGAGCTTCTTTTTGACTGGTTATGGCTCTCGTAACTTTAAACAAGCCAACAGTTATGGTCGTAGGAAGGATCGATATCCACCGGGTGCAACATCTACGGTGCAAGCTGCAACATCCGTCCCAAATGCCAAAACAGTGTCGTACGACTTTTAGAAATGGGTGCATGGATTTGAAAGGGAACAGTACCATCGTGCACCACTCTCCGACGATGGTAAATCGAAGACCAGCCATGGTGATCCCATTTAAACGTAAAAATGCACGTGACGAAAAAACAAAGTGTAAAAAACTATTGAGACCCGATTGAGGTTCGGATAGTCATTTTTGGGTATGAAACTATCCAATGACGAATTAAAAAGATCAAAGCCGTAGAACTCCCAGAGAGCTTCATTTTGACTAGTTATGGCTCCCGTAAGTCTAAACGAGCCAACAGTTATGGTCGTCCGAAGAATCGATATCCACAATGTGCAACATCTATGGTGCATGGTGCAATATCCGTCCTAAATGCCAAAACAATGTTGTACGACTTTTAGAAATGGGCGCATGGATTTAAAATGGAACGGTACCATGGCATGCCATGTTCCAGTGATGGTAAATCAAAGATCAGTCACGGTGATCCCGTTTTAACGTAAAAATGCACGTGACGAAAAAACAAGTGGTAAAAAACTTCTGAGACCCGATTGAGGTTCGAATAGTCTTCTTTGGGAATGAATCTATCCAGTGACGGCTAAAAGTGGTCAAAGCCGTAGAACTCACAGAGAGCTTCGTTTTGACTAGTTATGGCTACCGTAACTCGAAATGAACCAACAGAGATGGTCGTCAGAAGGATCAATATCCGCAGGGTGCAACATCTATGGTGCAAGGGGCAGCATCCATTACAAATGCCAAAACAGTGTTGTACAACTTTTTGAAATGGGTGCATGGATTTGAAATGGAACAGTTCCATGGTGTGCCACGTTCTAGCGATGGTAAATTGAAGACCTGCCACGGTGATCCCGTTTTAACGTAAAAATGCACGTGATGAAAAAATGAAGTGCATACACTTCCAAGACCCGATTGAGACTCGGATAGTCCTTTTTAAGGTATTAAACTATCCATTGATGGATTATAGCTTTCAAAGCCGTAGAAATCATAGAGAGCTTCGTTTTGACTTGTTATGGCTCTCGTAACTCTAAACGAGCCAACAGTTATGGTCGTCCGAAGTATCGATATTCATAGGGTGCAACATCTACGGTGCAAGGTGTAACATCCGTCCCAAATGCCAAAACAGTGCCATACGTCTTTTAGAAATGGGTGCATGGATTCAAAATGGAATAGTACCATGGTGAGCCACTCTCCAGCGATGGTAAATCGAAGACCAGCCATGGTGATCTCGTTTTAACGTAAAAATGCACGTAACGAAAAAACGAATGGCAAAAAAACATACGAGACCCAATTGTGGTTCAAATAGTCTTTTTTGGGTATGAAACTATCCAATAACGACTTAAAGAGGTCAAAGACGTAGAAATCACAAAAAGCTTCATTTTGGCTGGTTATGGCTCCCATAACTCTAAACGAGCCAACAGTTATGGCCGTCCAAAGGATCGATATCCACAGGGCGCAATATCTACGGTGCAAGGTGCAATATCCATCACAAATTCCAAAACAGTGCTGTACGACTTTTAGAAATGGGTGCAAGGATATGAAACGGAACAGTTCCATGGTGCACCACTCTCCAGCAATGGTAAATCGAAGACCAGCCATGGTGATCCCGTTTTAACATAAAAATGCAAGGGACGAAAAAAAACGAAGGGTAAAAAATTTTTGAGACCCGATTGAGGTTAGAATAGTCTTTTTTGGGTGTTAAACTATCCAATGACGGCTTAAAGTGGACAAAGCTATAGAACTCACAGAGAGCTTCGTTTTGACTTATTGTGGCTCCCGTAACTCTAAACGAGCCAACACTTATGGCTGGCCGAAGGATCGATATCCACTGGGTGCAACATCGACGGTGCAAGGTGCAACATCCAACCCAAATGCCAAAACAGTGTCGTATGACATTTTGAAATCGGTGCATGGATTTGAATTAGAACGGTACCATGGTGCACCACTCTCCAATGATGGTAAATTGATGACCTGCTACGATGATCTCTTTTTAACGTAAAAATGGACGTGATGAAAAAATGAAGGGTAAAAAACTTCCTAGACCCGATTGAGGTTTGAGTAGTCTTTTTTGGATATGAAACTATCCAATGATGGCTTGAAGTGGTCAAAGCTGTAGAACTCATAGAGAGCTTCGTTTTGACTAACTATGACTCCCGTAACTCTAAACAAGCCAACAATTATGGTCGTCCAAAGAATTGATATCCACTGGGTGCAACATCTACGGTGCAAGGTGCAACATCCGTCCCAAATGCTAAAACAGTGTCTTACGACTTTTAGAAATTGGTGCATTGACTTGAAGTGGAATAGTACCATGGTGCGCCACTCTCCAGCGATGGTAAATCGATGACCAGCCGCAGTGATCCCATTTTAATGTAAAAATGCACGTGACGAAAAAACGAAGGGTAAAAAACATCTAAGACCCGATTCAGGTTCGTATAGTCCTTTTTTGGGTATAAAACTATCCAATGACGGCTTAAAGCAGCCAAAGCCATAGAACTCATAGAGAGCTTCATTTTGACAGGTTGTGGTTCCCTTAACTCTAAACGAGCCAACAGTTATGGTCGTCCGAAGAACGGATATCCGTAGGGCGCAACATCTGCGGTGCAAGGTGCAACATTCGTCCCAAATTCCAAAACAATGTCATACGAATTTTAGAAATGGGTGCATGGATTTGAAATGGAACAGTACCATGATACACCACTCTCCAGCGATGGTCAATCGAAGACCAGCCACGGTGATCCTATTTTAACGTAAAAATGCACGTGACAAAAATACTAAGGGTAAAAAACTTCCCAGACCCGATTGAGGTACGGATAGTCTTTTTTGGGTATGAAAATATCCAATGACGGCTTAAAGCGGTCAAAGCCGTAGAACTCAAAGAGAGCTTTTTTTGACTGGTTATGGCTCATGTAACTTTAAACGAGCCAACAGTTATGGTCGTCCGAATAATCGATATCCACAGGGTGAAAAATCTACGGTGCAAGGTGCAACATCTACGGTGCAAGTTGCCAAAACAGTGTCGTACGACTTTTAGAAATGGGTATATGGATTAGAAACAGACTAGTACCATGGTGCACCACTCTCCAGCGATGGTGAACCGAAGACCAGCCACGGTGATTCCGTTTTTACGTAAAAATGCACTGATGAAAAATCGAAGGGTAAAAAACTTCCGAGAAACGATTAAGGTTCGGATAATCTTTATTTGGGTATGAAACAATCCATTGACAGCTTAAGGCTGTCAAATCTATAGAACTCATAAAGAGCTTTGTCTTGACTGGTTATGGCTTCCGTAACTCTAAACGAGCCAATGGTTATGGTCGTCTGAAGAATCGATATCCACAGGATGCAGCATCTACGGTGCAAGGTGCAACATCCGTCCAAAATGCCGAAACAGTGTCGTACGACTTTTCGAAATGGGTGTATGGATTTGAAATAGAACAATACCATGCTGCAACACTCTACAGCGATGGAAAATCGAAGAGCAGCCATTCATCTCGTTTTAACGTAAAAATGCACGTGTTGAAAAAACGAAGGGTAAAAAACTTCCGAGACCCGATTGAGGCTCGGATAGTCTTTTTTGTGGTATTAAACTATCCATTAATGGCTTATAGCCATCAAAGCCATAGAACTCACAAAGAGCTTCGTTTCGACATGTTATGGCTCCTATAATTCTATACGAGCCAACAATTATGGTCGTCCGAAGAACTGATATCCACTGGGTGCAACATCTATGGTGCAAGGTGCAACATCCGTCATAAATGCCAAAAAGTGTCGTACGACTTTTAAAAATGGGTGAATGGATTTGAAACAGAATACTACCATAGTGCAACACTCTCCAACGATGGTATATCGAAGACCAGCCACGGTGATCGCGTTTCAACGTACAAATGCACGTGACGAAGAAAGGAAGGGTAAAAACCTTCCGAGACCCGATTAAGGTTCGGACAGTCTTTTTTTGGGTATAAAACTATCCAATGACGGCTTAAAGCGGTCAAAGCCGTAGAACTCATAGAGAGATTTGTCTTGACTGCTTATGGCTCTCGTACTCTAAACGAGCCAACAGTTGTGGTCATCTGAAGAACCGATATCCATAAGGTGCAACATCTACGGTGCAAGGTGCAACATCTGTTCCAAATGCCAAATAGTGCCGTACAACTTTTAGAAATGGGTGCATGGATTTGAAATGGAACAATACCATGATGCAACACTCTCCAGTGATGGTAAATCGAAGACCAACCACGGTGATCCCATTTTAACGTAAAAGTGCACATGACGAAAAAACGAAGGGTAAAAACTTTTGAGACACGATTGAGGTTCGGATAGTCTTTTTTAGGTATAAAACTAACCAATGACGGCTTATAGCAGTTAAAGCCGTAGAACTCACGGAGAGCTACATTTTTACTGGTTATGGCTCCCGTAACTCTAAACGAATGAACGGTTATGGTCATCCGAATAATCGATATCCACAGGGTGCAACATCTACGGTGCAAGGTGCAACATCCGTCCCAAATGCCAAAACAGTGCCGTACGACTTTTAGAAATGGGTGCATGGATTTGAAATGGAACAGTACCATGTTGCATCACACTCCAGTGATGGTAAATCGAAGACCAGCCATGATGATCCCATTTTAACTTAAATGCATGTGACAAAAAAAACGAAGCGTACGAAATTTCCGAGAACTGATTAAGGTTCGGATATCTTTTTTTGGTATGAAATTATCCATTTGTAGGATCGATTTCACCTTAAAACACATAAATTTACCCAGCTTCGGCAAGACCCTGCATACATGCTGCCCCCAAGGTTTCAACTATAAATTAAGTAGTCACACGCTTACACGCGTAAACTTGCGTCACCCGCTATCGACTAACCTTAACTCTACGTTGAAAATCCTACCACAACCCAACCACTGAGTTGCGAATTCTTGAACTACACCATCGTAGTTTGTCCTCTAGTCCAACGACTAGAAATTACAATAGTTTAAAAAGGAAAATACAAAAGTAAAAACAATTTAAAAACTCAATACCCTAATTAACTAAAGCCTCTAATAATAAGGCCGACCTATAAATAAGTGATAAAATTAAATCTCTTTTTCTATTGTATTATAGCTTCGTCCCAATAGCGTTTCTTGACAATGGTTGTTCATTCTTTTTTACTCTTTGCTTTGAAATTAGGGGTTTACTGATTATAAGCTGCTGACAATAGTTGATTGATCGAATATGTGATTTCGCTCCTTTCTCTGTCGATCGACCGTCTCCTTGTAGCTTGCTTCGGCTGCTTAAATGATCGAGTTCAATTCGTAAATTCTGGAATGTAATTTTATGCTTTTCTGCTTTTACTCGTTAGCTTGCTTGAACTCGATCTTGATTCGAGTTCAAAGATTATTCCTTTTTGCTTTTACATGAATGATTACTTTGGCCGATGATGATCGGGTTTTATAGGATTTGAATTCCTATATTTCCGTCCGTATACATTTGTTTGAATTCGTCAATTGATTTATCTCTACCGTTGATTTTCGTATGGATGCTTGTAATGATTTCTGACCTGTTCTAATTCGTATATTTTGTTTACTTGGTTAACACCGTTTGATTTGCTTTGTTTGACTCCTTGGTCACCATGTCTCTGACTTTGAACTATTTGATTCCATTCATTTTTTGACTTCGGCCTTGCCTTTGTTTTGAAATCCCTTGCGATATTATTTCGGTTCGAACTGCTGTTCTTTTCTCTAGTGGCATCGACTTCTTTGATTTTTTGATATTGAACTGCAGTTGTCTATGTGTACATGTTGTAGCTTGATTTTATGGATGTTGTTCTCTGGTGACCGTTACATTTGTATTGTACATTTATGTGCCTCTTTAGTCTTTCGTCTTTGTATATGTCTCTTGTATCTTCTATGTAGTGCTGTATAGGTTGTTTCATTTGAGTCTGTATGATGCTTATGCATGAGGTTTCATTTGATTTGAGATAGTTTGCATTGTGTTTGGTTCGATCTTGTATCACTTGCTGTTCATTGATCTTTGCTGTTTTGTTTTGCATCAAGTACCTGTATTTATATAGTCTGGTGGATGATCTGCTTCATCGAATTGTATTTACATGCTTGGAGTTGCCTCTGGTCATCAAACCACCTGATATATATTTTTTCCTTTTGTCATTGCATTTATGTTCTTGTTAGAACTAAGCATGTTTGCCTGCACTTGGTTTGGTTCGTGTACAGTCTAGAACATTCTGGATTAGCTCCTGTGCTTGTTTGCACTGAGTATATGCATGTTGTAAATGTTGGCGCACTGGTTATCTTCACTTGCATGTGGTCTTTTTGAAGTCCAGTTTCATTTGAATATGCACATTCATGTTGTATTTGCCTTGAGTTTCATTTTGACTTCACTTTGAACCTCGTTGGAGAGTGGTGCACTATGGAACCGTTCCGTTTCAAATCCGTGCACCCATTTGTAAAGTCGTACGACACTGTTTTGGCATTTGGGACGGATGTTGCACCTTGCACCGTAGATGTTGCACCCTAGGGATATCGGTTCTTCGGATGACCATAACTATTGGCTCGTTTAGAGTAACGGGAGCCATAACTAGTCAAAACGAAGGTCTCTGTGAGTTCTGCGGCTTTGACACCTTTAGGCCGTCATTGGATAGTTTCATTCCTAAAAAAGACTATCCGAACCTTTATCGGGTCTCACAAGTTTTTTACCCTTCGTTTTTTTCTTCATGTGCATTTTAACGTTAAAACGGGATCACATCGGCTTGTCTTCGATTTACCATCGCTGAAGAGTGGTGTACCATGGTACTGTCCCGTTTCAAATCCATGCACCCATTTCTAAAAGTCGTACGATAAAGTTTTGGCATTTGGGATGGATGTTGCACCTTGCACCATAGATGTTGCACCCTATGGACATCGATTCTTTGGACGACCATAACTGTTGGCTCGTTTAGAGTTACGGGAGCCATAACCCAGTCATAACGAAGCTCTTTATGTGCTCTATGGCTTTGACAGCTTTAAGCCATCAATGTATATTTTCATACCCAAAAAAGACAATCCGAACCTCAATCGAGTCTCAGAAGTTTTTTTCCCTTTATTTTTTCGTCCTTGCATTTTTACGTTAAAACGGGATAGTCATGGCTGGTCTTCGATTTACCAATATAAGAGAGTGGTGCACCATGGTACTGTTCCCTTTCAAATCCATGCACCTATTTCTAAAAGTCATACGACACTGTTTTGGCATTTGGGGTGGATGTTGCATCTTGCACCATAGATGTTGCACCCTGTGGATATTGATTCTTCGGACGACCATAAATGTTGGCTCGTTTAGAGTCACGGGAGCCATACCCGGTGGAAACGAAGCCCTCTGAGAGTTCTATGGCTTTGACCGCTTGAAGCCATCGTTGGATAGTTTCATATGCAAAATACACTATCTGAACGTCAATCGAGTATCAGAAGTTTTTTAACCTTCGTTCTTTCGTCACGTGCATTTTTACGTTAAAACGGGATTACTCTTGCTTGTCTTCGATTCACCATCGCTGGCACCATAGTACTGTTCCATTTCGAATCCATAAACCTATTTCTAAAATTTTTACGACAGTATTTTTGCATTTGGGACGGATGTTGCACCTTGCACCGTAGATGTTGCAACTTATGGATATCGATTCTTTCGACGACCAATACTGTTGGCTCTTTTAGAGTTAAGGGAGCCATAACCAGTCAAAATGAAGCTCTCTGTGAGTACTACAACTTGGATGGGTATAAGCCGTCAATGGATGGATTCATACCCAAAAAAGACTATCTGAACCTCAATCGTGTCTCGAAAGTTTTTGAACCATTTTTTTTCGTCACGTGCTTTTTTATGTTTAAACGGGATCACCGTGGCTGGTCTTTGATTTACCATCGCTCAAGAGTGTTGCAAGATGGTACGGTTCCTTTTCAAATCCATGCACCCATTTCTAAAAGTCATACGGCACTGTTTTGGCATTTGGGATGGATGTTGCACCTTGCACCGCAGATGTGGCACCATGTAGATATCGATTCTTCAAGCGACCATAATTGTTGGCTCGTTTAGAGTTACGGGAGTCATAATCTGACAAAACGAAGCTTTCTATGTGTTCTACAGATTTGACCGTTTTAAGACATCATTTGATAGTTTCAAACCCAAAAAAGACTATCCGAACCTCAATAGGGTCTCGAAAAGTTTTTTTACCCTTCGTTTTTTCGTCACGTGCATTTTTACGTTAAAAAGGGATCACCATGGCTGGTCTTCGATTTACCATCGCTGAACAGTGGCGCAACATGGAACTGTTCCGTTTCAAATCCATGCACCCATTTCTAAAGTCGTACGACACTGTTTTGGCATTTGTGATGGATGTTGCACCTTGCACCATAGATGTTGCACCCTGTGGATATCGATTCTTCGGACGACAATAACGGTTGGCTCGTTTAGAGTTATGGGAGCTATAACCAGTCAAAACGAAGATCTCTGTGAGTTCTATGGCTTTGATGGCTATAAGCCATCAATGGATAGTTTCATACCCAAAAAATATTATCCAAGCCTCAATCGGGTCTGGAAAGTTTTTACCCTTCGTTTTTTGTCATGTGCATTTTACGTTAAAACGGGATCACCGTTGCCGGTCTTCGATTTACCATCGCTGCAGAGTGGCGCACCATGGAACTGTTCCGTTTCAAATCCGTGCACCCATTTCTAAATTTCGTACGACATTGTTTGGGAATTTGGATGGATGTTGCACCTTGGACTGTAGATGTTGCACCTTGTGGATATGGATTCTTTGGTTGACCATAACTTTGGATCCTTTAGAGTTACAGGAGCCATAACCTGCCGAAACGAAGCACTCTGTGAGTTCTACAGGTTTGACTGCTCTAAGCCGTAATTGGATAGTTCATTCCCAAAAAAAGACTATCTGTACCTCAATCGGGTCTTGGAAGTTTTTAACCCTTCACTTTTTCGTCACGTGCATTATTACGCTAAAACGGTATCACTGTTGCTGGACTTTGATTTACCATTGGTCGAGAGTGGCACACCATGGAACTGTTCCGTTTCAAATCCGTGCACCTATTTCAAATGTCATACGACACTGTTTTGGCATTTGGGAAGGATGTTGCACCTTGCACTGTAGATGTTGGACCCGGTGAATATCGGCATTTTGGACGACCATAACTCATGGCTCGTTTAGAGTTATGGGAGCCATAACCAGTCAAAACGAAGCTCCCTGTGAGTTCTACGGCTTTGACATCTTTAAGCCATCATTGGATAGTTTCATGCCCAAAAAAATACTATCCAAACATTAATCGGCTCTCGTAAGTCTTTCACCCTTCGTTTTTTCATCACGTGCATTTTTACATTAAATCACGATCACCGTGGCTGGTCTTCGATTTTCCATCGTTGGAGAGTGATGCACCATGGTACTGTCCCATTTCAAATCCTTGCACTCATTTTTAAAAGTCGTACGACAATGTTTTGGCATTTGGGACGATGTTGCACCTTGCACGTAAATGTTGAACCACGTAGATATCGATTCTTCGGACGACCATAACTGTTGGCTCGTTTAGAATTACGGTAGACATAACCAGTCAAAATGAAGCTCTCTGTGAGTTCTACGGCTTTGACAGCTTTAAGCCGTCAATAAGTAGTTTTATACCCAAAAAAAGACTATCCGAACCTCAATCAGGTCTCGAAAGTTTTTTACCGTTCGTTTTTTGTCCGTGCATTTTTATGTTAAAACGGGATCACCGTGTCTGGTCTTCGATTTACCATCGTTGGAGAGTGGTGCATCATGGTACTGTTCCCTGTCAATTGCATGCACCTATTTCTAAAAGTCGTACGACACTGTTTTGGAATTTGAGATGGATGTTGCACCTTGCACCGTAGATATTGCACCCTATGGATATTGATTCTTCGGACGATCATAAGTGTTGGCTTGTTTAGAGCTACGAGAGCCATAACCAGTCGAAAAGAAGTTCTCTGTGATTTTATGGCTTTGACTGCTTTAAGCCATCATTGGATAGTTTCATACCCTTAAGAGACTATCTGAACCTCAATCAGGTCTTGGAAATTTCTTACCCTTTGTTCTTTCATCACGTGCATTTTTACGTTAAAATGGTATCACTGTGGCTTGTCCTTGATTTACCATCGCTGGATAGGGGTGCATCATCGTACTATTCTGTTCCAAATCCATGCACCCATTTCTAAAAGTCGTACGGCGCTGTTTTTGCACTTTGGACGGATGTTGCACCTTGCACCGTGGATTTTGCACCCTGTGGATATCGATTCTTCAGACGACCATAACTGTTGGCTCGTTTAGGGTTAAGGGAGCCATAACCAGTCAAAATGAAGCTCTCTGTTAGTTATATAGCTTTGACAGCTATAAGCCACCAATGGATAGTTTCATAACCAAAAAAAGACTATCCTAGACTTAATCGGGTCTCGGAAGTTTTTGACCCTTTGTTTTTTTGTCACGCGCTTTTTAACGTTAAAACGGCATCACCATGGTTAGTCTTCGATTTACCATCACTGGAGAGTGATGCACCATGGAACTGTTCCATTTCAAATCCACGCACCCATTTCTAAAAGTTGTAGGCACTTTTTTGGCATTTGGGATGGATATTGCTACTTACACCGTAGATTTTGCACCCTGTGGATATCGATTCTTCGGACGACCATAACTGTTGGCTCTTTTAGAGTTATGGGATCCACAACCAGTCAAAATGAAGCTCCCTATGATTTCTACGGCTTTGACTGCTTTAAGCCATCATTGGATAGTTTCATATCAAAAATAAGACTATCCGATCCTCAATTGGGTCTCGGAAGTTTTTTACCCTTCGTTTTTTTGTTATGTGCATTTTTACATTAAAACGGGATCACCGTTGCAGGTCTTCATTTTACCATTGCTGGAGAGTGGTGCACCATGTACTGTTCCATTTGAAATCTATGCACCTATTTCTAAAAGTCACATGGCACTATTTTGTCATTTGGGATGGATGTTGCACCTTGCACCGTAGATGTTGCACCTTGTGGATATCGATTCTTTGGACGGCCATAACTGTTGGCTCGTTTAAATTACGACAGCCATAAGCAGTCAAATTAAGCTCTCTGTGAGTTCTATGTCTTTGACTACTTTAAGCTGTCATTGGATAGTTTCATACCCAAAAAATACTATCCAACCTCAATTGGGTTTTGGAATTTTTTTTACCCCTCGTGTTTTCCTCATGTGCATTTTTACGTTAAAACGAGATCACCGTGGATGGTCTTTGATTTACCATTGCTGAAGAGTGCTGCACCATGGTACTATTCTGTTTCAATCAATGCACCAATTTCTAAAAGTCGTACAACACTATTTTGACATTTGGGACGGATGTTTTGCACCTTGCACCGTAGATGTTGCACCATGTGGATATCGGTTCTTCGGATGACCATAACTATTGGCTCGTTTAGAGTTACGGGAGCCATAACTAGTCAAAACAAAGCTCTCTGTGACTTCTACGGCTTTGACCGATTTAAGCCGTCATTGGATAGTTTCATATCCAAAAAAGAATATCCGAACCTCAATCGGGTCTCGACATTTTTTTGCCCATCGTTTTTTATTCACGTGTATTTTTACGTTAAAACGGGATTACCATGGCTGGTCTTCGATTTACCATCATTGAAGAGTGGCGAATCATGTACTATTCCATTTCAAATCCATTCACCTATTTATAAAAGTCGTACTGCACTATTTTGGCATTTGGGATGGATGTTGCTCCTTGCACCGTGGATGTTGCATCCTATGGATACCGGTACTTCGGATGACCATAACTGTTGGCTCATTTAGAGATACATGAGCCATAACCAATAAAAAAAAGCTCTCTATAAGTTCTACGGCTTTGACCGCTTTAAGCCGTCATTGGATAGTTTCATAACCAAAAAAAAACTATCCCAATCTTAATCGGGTCTCAGAAGTTTTTAACCCTTCGTTTTTTCGTCACGTGCATTTTTACGTTAAAACGGGATCACCGCGGTTGGTCTTCGATTTACCATCGCTGCAGATTGGTGCACCATGGCACTATTCCATTTCAAATCCATGCACCCATTTCTAAAAGTCGTACAGCAATGTTTTTGGCATTTGGGACGGATGTTGCACCTTGCATCGTAGATGTTGCACTACGGGGATATCGATTCTTCGGACGACCATAACTATTGGCTTGTTTAGAATTACGGGAGACATAACCAGTCAAAACGAAGCTCTTTGTGAGTTCTACGGCTTTGATCGCTTTAAGCCATTATTGGATATTTTCATACCCAAAAAAGACTATCTGAACCTCAATCGGGTCTCAGATGTTTTTTATCCTTTGTTTTTTCGCCACGTGCATTTTTACATCAAAACGCGATCACCATGGCTGTCTTCGATTTACCATTGCTGGAGAGTGGTGAACCATGGTAATATTCTGTTTCATAACCATGCATCCATTTCTAAAAGTCTTACGACACTGTTTTGACATTTGAGACGGATGTTGCACCTTGCACCGTAGATGTTGCACCCTGTGGATATCGGTTCTTCGAACGACCATAACTTTTGGCTCGTTTAGAGATACTGGAGCCATAACCAGTCAAAACGAAGCTCTCTATGGGTTCTACCTCTGATCGCATTAAGCCATCATTGGATAGTTTCATAACCAAAAAAGACTATCCGAACTTCAATCGGATCTCGTAAGTTTTTTACCCTTCGATTTTTCGCCACGTTCATTTTTACGTTAAAACCGGATCACCGTGTCAGGTCTTTGATTTACCATCGCTAGAGAGTGGTTCACCATTGTACTGCTCTGTTTCAAATCCATGCATCCATTTCTAAAAGTCATACGACACCGTTTTGGCATTTGGGATGGTATTGCACCTTGCACCATAGATGTTGCACCCTATGGATATCGATTCTTCGGACGACTATAACTATGGCTCGTTTAGAGTTACGGGAGCCATATCCAATCAAGATGAAGCTCTCTTTGAGTTCTATGGCTTTGATAACTTTAAGTCATCATTGGATAGTTGATTACCCAAAAAAAGACTATCCGAACCTCAATCGGGTCTCGAAAATTTTTTACCCTTTGTTTTTTCGTCACGTGCATTTTTACGTTAAAACCAGATCACCGTGGCTAGTCTTCGATTTACCATCGCTAGAGAGTGGTGCAACAAGGTACTTTTCCGTTTCAAATCAGTGAACCCATTTCTAAAAGTCATACGGCACTCTTTTGACATTTGGGACGGATGTTTCACCTTGCACCGTAGATGTTGCACATTGTGGATATTGGTTCTTCGGACGACCATAACTGCTGGCTCGTTTAGAGTTACGGGAGCCATAACCAGTCTAAACGACGCTCTCTGTGAGTTCTACGGATTTGATTACTTGAAGCCGTAATTGGATAGTTTCATACCCAAAAAAATACTATCCAAACCATAATCGGGTCTCGAATGTTTTTTACCTTTCGCTTTTTCGTCACGTGCAATTTTACATTAAAACGCAATCGCCATGGCTGGTCTTCGATTTACCATCGTCGGAGAGTGGCGCACCATGGTACTGTTCCGTTCAAATCTATGCACCCATTTCTAAAAGTCATACGGCACTGTTTTGGCATTTGGGACAGATGTTGCAACTTGCACCGTAAATCTTGCACCTTGTGGATATCGATTAATCGGGCGACCATAACTGTTGGCTCGTTTAGAGGTACGATAGCCATAAGCAGTCAAAACGAAGCTCTCTATGATTTCTATTGATTTGACCTCTTGAAGTCGTCATTGGATAGTTTCATACTGAAAAAAAGACTCCGAACCTCAATCGGGTTTCAGAAGTTTTTTACCCTTCGTTTTTTCGTCACGTGCATTTTTACGTTAAAACGGGATCACCGTTGCTGGTCTTCAATTTACTATCGCTGGAGAGTGGTGGACCATGGTACTGTTTCATTTCAAATCTATGCACCCACTTCTTAAAGTCGCACGGCACTGTATTGACACTGGGACGAATGTTGCACCTGGAATCGTAGATGTTGCACCTTGTGGATATTGGTTCTTCAGACGATCATAACTATTGTCTCGTTTAGAGTTACGGGAGCTTTTCACAGTCATAACGATGCTCTTTGTTAGTTCTATGGCTTTGACCACTTTAAGCCGTCATTGGATAGTTTTATACCCATAAAAAGACTATCTGAACCTTAATCGGGTCTCAAAAGTTTTTTATCCTTCGTTTTTTCGTCACGTGCATTTTTACGTTAAAACGCGATCACCGTGGCTGGTCATTGGTTTACCATCGCTGAGAGTGGCACACCAGGGTACTATTATATTTCAAATCCATGCACCCATTTCTAAAAGTCTTACGATACTTTTTTGGCATTTGGGACGTATGTTGCACCTTGCACCGTAGATGTTGCACCCTGTGGATATCGATTCTATGGACGACCATAACTTTTGGCTCATTTAGAATTACGGGAGCCATAACAAGTAAAAACGAAGTTCTCTTTGAGTTATAGGGCTCTGACAACTTTGAGCCATCAACGGATAGTTTCGTACCCAAAAAAGACTATCCAAACCTTAATCGGGTCTCGGAAGTTTCTTACCCTTCTTTTTTTCATCACTGCATTTTTACGTTAAAACGGGATCACCGTGGCTGGTCTTCGATTTACCATCGTTGGAGAGTGGCGTACCATGGTACTGTTCCGTTTCAAATCTATGCACCTATTTCTAAATGTCGTACGACACTCTTTTGGCATTTGGGACTGATGTTGCACCTTGCACCATAGATATTGCATCCTGCGGATATCGATTCTTCGGACGACCATAACTGTTGGCTTGTTCAGATTACGATAGCCATAAGCAGTCAAAACGAAGCTCTCTGTGAGTTCTATGTCTTTGACCACTTTAAGCCGTCATTGGATAAATTCATATCCAAAATAAGACTATCCGAACCGCAATCGGGTCTCGGAAGTTTTTTGCCCTTTGTTTTTTCGTCATGTGCATTTTTACGTTAAAACGGGATCCCCGTGGCTGGTTTTCGATTTACCATCGCTGGAGATTAGTGCACCATGGTACTATTCCATTTCAAATCCATGCACCCATTTCTAAAAGTCATACGACACTGTTTTGACATTTGGGACAGATGTTGCACCATGCAACGTAAATGTTGCACCCTGTGGATATCGGTTCTTCAGATAACCATAATTGTTGGCTCGTTTAGAGTTACGGGAGCCATAACCAGTCAAAACGAAGCTCTTTGTGAGTTCTGCGGCTTTTATCGCTTTAAGATGTCATTGGATAGTTTTATACTCAAAAAAAGACTATCCAAACCGCAATCGGGTCTCGGAAGTTTTTTGCCCTTCGTTTTTTCGTCACGTGCAATTTTACGTTAAAATGGGATCTCCATGGCTGGTCTTTGATTTACCATCGTTGGAGAGTGGCGTACCATGGTACTGTTCTATTTCACATCCATGCAACTATTTCTAAAAGTCATACGGCACTGTTTTGGCACTTGGGACGGATGTTGAACCTTGCACCGTAGATGTTGCACCCTGCGGATATCTGTTCTTCGGACGACCATGACTGTTTTCCCGTTTGGAGATACATGAGCCATAACCAGTCAAAACGAAGCTCTCTGTGAGTTCTACGGCTTTGACCGCTTTAAGCCGTCATTGGATAGTTTCATACCCAGAAAAAGGACTATCTGAACCTCAATCGGGTCTCGGAAGTTTTTAATCCTTCGTTTTTTCGTCACATGCATTTTAAAACGGGATCACCATGGCTGGTCTTCGATTTACCATTGTTGGAGAGTGGTGCACCATGGAACTATCCACTTTCAAATCCGTGCACCCATTCTTAAATGACGTACGACACTGTTTTGGCATCTGGGATGGATGTTGCACCTTGAACAGTAGATGTTGCACCTTGTGGATATCGATTCTTCGGAGGGCCATAACTATTGGTACATAGTGTTACGGGAGACGTAACCTGTCAGAACGAAGCTCTCTGCAAATTCTACGGCTATGACGGCTTTAAGCCGTCACTGGATAGTTTCGTACCCATAAAAGCATATCCGAACCTTAATCTAGTCTTGGACATTTTTTACCCTTTGTTTTTTCGTCATGTGGATTTTTTATGTAAAACGGGATCCCCGTGGCTGGCCTATTATTTACCGGAGAGAGGTGCCCTGTGGTTCTGTTCCATTTCAAATCCATGCATCCATTTCTAAAAGTCATGCGACACTGTTTTGGCATTTGGGACAGATATTATACCTTGCACCGTAGATGTTGCACCCTGTGGTTATCGATTCTTCGGACGACCATAACTATTGGCTCGTTTAGAGTTGCAGGAGTCATAACCAGTCAAAACAAAGCTCTCTGTGACTTCTACGGCTTTGACCACTTTAAGCCATCATTGGATAGTTTCATACCTAAAAAAAGACGATCTGAACCTCAATCGGGTCTCAAAAGTTTTTCAACCTTCATTTTTTCGTCACGTGCATTTTTATGTTAAAACGGGATCATCGTGGGTGGTCTTCGATTTACCATCTCTGGAGAGTGGTGCACCATGGTACTGTTCCGTTTCAAATCCATGCACCCATTTCTAAAAGTCGTACGACACTGTTTTGACATTTAGGATGGATGTTGCATCTTGCACCGTAGTTTATGCACCCTATGGATATCGGTTCTTCTGACGACCATATCTGTTGGCTCGTTTAGAGTTACGCGAGCCATAACCAGTCAAAACGACGCTCTCTGTGAGTTCTACGGCTTTGACTGCTTTAATCTGTAATTGGATTGTTTCATACCCAAAGAACGACTATCCAAACCTTAATCGGGTCTCGGAAGTACCCTTCGTTTTTTCGTCACGTGCATTTTTACGTTAAAACGCGATCACCGTGGTCGGTCTTCGATTTACCATCGTTGGAGAGTGGCGCACCATGGTCCTATTCTGTTTCAAATCCATGCACCCATTTCTAAAAGTCATACGAGACTGTTTTGGCATTTGGGACGGATGTTGCATCTTGCACTGTAGTTATTGCACCCAATGGATATCGATTCTTCGGACGACCATAACTATTGGCTCATTTAGAGTTACTACATCCATAAGCAGTCAAAACGAAGATCTCTGTGGGTTCTACGGCTTTGACCACTTTTGTAACAACCCAGAATTTGACCACTTTAAAATATTGTATTTACAGTGATTTAAAATAGTTAAGGTTATATGATGAATATAATATTAGATAGGATTTGCAAAGAGAAGTATACGCCAAAATAGTAACATTTACTTATATCGACAAAAGTGACAAAATGCTGATTTAAGAAAAGTATGTTTCAATGGTTAAATAAATTATCTTAATTGATTAATGAGTGTTTATATTTTTAAATAGCCTTATAAAAATTTATTTTTAAATTTGGTTTACATAAATAAATAGTTTAACTAAAATGTCAAAATGTGACCGTAAAACATTTTGCCGAAAAACGACGTTTTGTCGATTAAAAGTTGTCGCAACGTCGTTTCACCTTTATTTTCTAATATAGGAACATATATACAAATTGTGTAAGTATTAATTAATTCACTAAACATATTTACCTTTACTAAATAAGATAAGAAAACTTCTAGAAGTTATTTGTAAAAGTAAGTAACAAGTAACAAAAGTAAGAAAAAGTAAACATCAAATCACATCATATTAAAGCCAACATAATTATGATATTTTTTACTTAATCTTTAAGTGGCTAAGACATAAAGTAAGGATGTGAAAGATGATGTTAATTATTGAAAAAGTGGAGATTGCTTTAGGTTAAAGTAAGGTTTGTTTGGTAATTTGGTAAGAGGTTATTTTGGTAAATTTACCACTTCTTTCTTTTTCTATAAATATTCACCTCCTTCTTCACTTACATTCACATCTTTTCTCTTCTTCTTTTCTCAAGCATCTTCATCTTATTCCCCATCTCTTTAATGGCTTCTAAGCCATAGAAAAAATTGTAAAGAAATAATGTCAAAATATTTATAAAATTTTCAAAAGAAACCAATGTCCATTCTCTTCAAATCAGACTCTTTTTTTCTCCATATTTTACCTCTTCATCTCTCGGACATCACTTCTTCTAAACTGATCCAAAATAAATTTTTTTTTATATCATGTATTTTTTTAGTGGCTATAACTTTCTTGTTGACCACTTTGTCAGATCCTAAAGATAATCATGTCAAAAATACACTTCTTTCCAATGCATTTTGTGGCCCAGTTTTTAAGTTGGAGAATAGGCTATTTTGTTTTGATCATAACTTGAACATAACTGATCCTAATTAACAAATTATTTTTATGAAACCATACAAAATTCTAGTAGAAACAACTTTTGTGTTGATCACTTTTTCCAATTTTGAAGTTTCCTATACCTGACACTCAATTCTTTAAAGTATATTTTCGGGCTTCATTTTTGTCAATCCGATAATACCTCTTCTTCATTCTATCATATCTTCCTCAAAACCACTTGGATTCAAATGATTCTTTTTAAAATTCTATAGAAAAGAATTTTCAAAAACTTTTCAGTTAACAAGTTTTTCAAATTTTGTGAGTAATAGGGTTAAAAACAAGAGAGAAGATGACCCATTTTTCAGATCTAAATCTTGGAAATTCAAGTTCAAAGCTCTATCGCTTCTTCTCTATATTTTCGACCAACCTCCATCTCAAGCCTCGGCCAAGTTATTAGCAGGGTGTTGTTTGCTAGTGTTTAATGGTGTGGGAATTAATTAGTGAAGTGTTGGTTGATTAGAATGTTGATAGGAAGTTAATCGCTTTGGTTTATGGTGAGAAACTCTATTTAAACATCTCTATTTATATATATACATGTTTGGTGATGTGTTATGATTTCTATGGATGCTTATATATGATTTGATCATCAAGTATTGATTATTTGATATGATCGTTAAATTGTTTTACCTAGTCATGTTAATACATGTCGATAAGCACAAAGGAAATCACTTTCCTTTTGAAAATGAAATGGTGTATATAGAATGCTTAAACCTTTTGGAAATAGTTTTAAAATGAGTTAGAAATGTTTTACAAAAATTTAAATATGTTTAAATAATAAAAGAATAAAATCAAGATTTTATCTTGTATATTTTAAATATGTCCAAAATAATTTTCAAGAAAAATCGCGCTTTTGGAGTAAAGTGAACAAAGTTTAAAATTGATATTTTAAATGTTTTAAAAATATGAAATAAATCCTAAAAATCTTTTAAAACGTATTAAAATTGATTTAAGTTAAAAATATGGATTTCCAAATGATATAAAAGTCGTTTGAAGAATATGGCTTTTAAAACGCTATGTGCAACACTTTTCGCAAGGCTTTTCGCAGCAGTTTGAAATAACTTTTGAAATGCAGTTTTAAACTTAAAAATTCTTTCCTATATATTTTGTGAATGATTTTAAAATAATAATTAAGTTGTTTAAAGTTGATTTGGAAGTTTTAATAAGAGTTGAATAAACGGTTGAGAGAAATTGTTCATACCACTTAAACAAAAAGTGAAGAATATTGAATGTAATAAAAAAACTGAGTATGCGGAAATGACTAGTACATTTGTCCTGCCGGTGAGATCTAGGATTATAAAACAAGGTGTTTAACTAAGATTATGGATGGAGCAACCAGTGGCCTGAACTTACCTGGCCTATGTTTTCTCTTCTTAGGCGAGGGTGGAACAGATCGAAAGAAAAGCCGGATGCTCTAAAAGATCATATTTAAGTTTTTTCAAGTTAAAAGACAATATATTCAAGATGTAGGATTACTTGCCATTAGTGCCTGGAGGTGAAACTTGCCATTAATCCCTGGAGGTGAAACTTGTCATTAGTCCCTCGAGGTGAAACTTGCCATTAGTCCCTAGAGGTGAAATTTACCATAGTTAAAGGGGTAGTGGTGCTCTGTTATGAAAAACTTCGATTTGCAAGAATATGATTTGAAGTTAAGGAAGAAATCTTTGATTAAGATTTAATGAATGGTTTGGGAATATTTTCCCTAAGTTAAAAGTTATAACTTGAATATAAGATATCTTTGATTAAGGTTTAAAAGAATGATTTGGAAAAGTTTTCCCAAGTAAAAGAGAAAATGATTAGGATTTAAAAAGGTTTAAATAAACCAAATGATTTGATAAATGAGGCTTAATGATTCCATATACATTTGAAAAGAAAATGGAATAACTTGAAAACATTATATTTAAGAAAGATATTTGATTTAAAAGATGAAGTAATTGATTGGTGATTGATATCCGCATATGAACTTAACATCTTTTTAAAGCAATGATTAGCTTCGAAGGAACCGAAGTTGGATTTGGTTGATTCCTATTCGAAAACCACTTCGAACCAATGTATACGTTCGAAAGTGAAGACATATTGAAGATGACGATTATTGAAGACCGTGGCTGCTTGTTGAACATGCTCTGGGTTGCACCCATTATAGAGTTATTTATAGCAGTGGTCTCCTCGTGATGGAGATTTTTCGGATTGCAAGGGCTTCTCGCCTAGTATTGGCCGAGGAAAGTGCCTTCGGTTTTGTTCAATCCCAGAACGAACTTGTATGGATGTTTGTCCGACATTGCATTTATGAGACATAACGTTTGTCTTTTACAAATGTACATCAATGGTGGCGGAGAAGGCAACTTCTCTTAGCTTAACACCCTCCTTGAGATGTACGAGCTCAAGGGTTGTACTTTTCTGGGAGTCAAATAGTGATCAAAGGAATGGCAGTGTGGCATTCAAAGTGGAACCTATTATGATCAAAGCGTGGTTTTGTATGAAAAGCGTGGCTTTGAAGAAATTGAGCATAGCCTCGCGAGCATCACACCCCGGTTATGATGGGATTCTATGTGGTCAGATTTATGCTCACATTTCGGATAGTAGTGATTTGGGTTATCAGATGTTCTGAGCCCTAGGTACCAGATACGTCTGGGCCTCATGGCAGGGATACGCGAAGTATTAGTCCTTGGATATCATTCGTAGATTGTATCCACTTTTAGCCATTTGGTTGTTGTATAACGGTGTCTGAGTCATGGACGTAAGGTGTGGATACAAATTGATCTTTCCACTAGTTCCCTATCATGTTGGAAATCCAATCCCAACACGAGATTTACGATTTTGATTGTATTCCCAAAATAGCTGTAATGACTTGCAAACATTTCAGCTACCCTCTTTTGGTATTATACATTACGTTCGGTATATTCGGTTGACCCAGTCCGGATATATTCCGCTAGACTTAGTCTAGATATTGATACCTTATTTGAATAAGTTTATTTGAAAAGTGTTTTTCAAAAGAATGTCATTAGAAATAATATCAAACGTTTTGATATATAAAAGTGTTTTGGTTATCATAAGGTAAAAACCTTTTCGTTTTTATGTGCGGGTGTGGTCTTATGAGATACCCTTCTTTTCAAAGTTTTCGATAACAACATCGTGATCTATACATTTAAATTTCGACTATCTCATGCTGGTTTATCAAGCCTGATCCGGGTATTTTTAATACTCGGTTCAGATCCGAGTAGTTTCAGGTTGAGTTGAAGACGGTTGGAGTTTCCAAAGGAGAGCTGGAGATCTTTATCATCATATGAACGTATTCTATTATCCCTTTTGGTTTGTTAGTTTTAGTTTGATGTCTGTCAGCAATTGTAAGGACAGATGTCTATAACTGTCTAAGTTAAATTTAGGTTAGACTCTGATATTGTATATTAAAATTTTCCACTGTAAAAATTATTATTGAAATAATATATGTTATTCCATTCATATGAGATCCTGTTCTGTCTTTATTTTCTTCCTACCCATAATAATCCGCTTATTCGTGCAATTTGAGTTGGACATGTGTGGTTTATTGTCGATTCAAATGGTAAGGAAAAACGGGCCATTACAACTTTAAGCCTTCATTGGATAGTTTCATACTAAAAAAAGGTCTGTCCGAACCTCAATCGGGTCTC
Organism: Allium cepa; assembly: GCA_030765085.1. Lineage (NCBI taxonomy): Eukaryota > Viridiplantae > Streptophyta > Magnoliopsida > Asparagales > Amaryllidaceae > Allium > Allium cepa. The sequence goes on from CM060938.1 coordinate 686,423,220, forward strand.
GGAAGTTTTTTACCCTTCGTTTTTTCGTCACGTGCATTTTTACGTTAAAATGGAATCACCGTGGCTGGTCTTCGATTTACCATCGCTGCGGAGTGGTGCACCATGGGACTGTTTCGTTTCAAATCCGTGCACCAATTTCTAAAAGTCATACGGCACTATTTTGGCATTTGGGACGGATGTTGCACATTGCACCTTGCACCGTAGATGTTGCACCCTGTGGATATTGGTTCTACAGACGACCATAACTGTTGGCTTGTTTAGAGTTACGGAAGCCATAACCAGTCATAACAAAGCTCACCGTAGTTCTACGGCTTTGACCACTTCAAGCCGTCATTGGATAGTTTCATACCCAAAAAAAGACAATTCGAACCTTAATCGGGTCTCGAAAGGTTTTTACCCTTTGTTTTTTCGTCACGAGCATTTTTACGTTAAAACGCGATCACCGTGGCTGGTCTTCGATTTACCATCGCTGAAGAGTGCTGCATCATGGTACTATTCTGTTTCAAATCCATTCACCAATTTCTAAAAGTCATATGACACTTTTTTGGCATTTGGGACGGATGTTGCACCTTGCACCGTAGATGTTTCACCCTATGGATATCGATTCTACGGACGATCATAACTGTTGGCTCGTTTAGAGTTACGGGAGCCATAATAAGTCAAAATGGAGCTCTCCATGAGTTCTATAGCTTTGACAACTCTAAGCCATCAACGGATAGTTTCATACCCAAAAAAAGACTGTCCGAACCTCAATCGGGTCTCGGAAGTTTTTTGCCCTTCGTTTTTTCATCACTGCATTTTTACGTTAAAACGGGATCACCGTGGCTTGTCCTCGATTAACCATCGTTGGAGAGTGGTGCACCATGGTATGTTCCGTTTCAAATCCATGCACCCATTTCAAAAGGTCAAACGTATCTGTTTTGGCATTTGGGACGAATGTTGCACCTTGCTCCATAGATGTCGCACCCAGTGGACATCGATTCTTCGGACGACCATAACTGTTAGATCGTTTAGTGTTATGGGGCCATAATCAGTCAAAACGAAGCTCTCTGTGAGCGCTTTAAGCCGTCATTGGATAGTTTCATACCCAAAAAAGACTATCCAAACCTCAATTGAGTCTTCGAAATTTTTTACCTTTCATTTTTTCGTCACGTGCATTTTTACGTTAAAATGGGATCACCATGGCTGGTCTTCAATTTACCATCACTAGAAAGTGGTGCACCATGGAACTGTTCCGTTTCAAATCCATGCACCCATTTCTAAAATTCGTACGACATTGTTTTAGCATTCGGGACGGATGTTGCACCTTGCACCGTGGATGTTGCACCCTATGGATATCAATTCTTCGGATTACCATAACAGTTGGCCCGTTTGGAGTTAGGAGGGCCATAACCCGTCAAAACGAAGCTCTTCGTGAGTTCTACGACATTGACGGCTATATTCCATCAATGGATAGTTTCATATCCAAAAAAAGTTTATCCGAACCTCAATCGGGTCTTCGAAGTTTTTTACCCTTCGTTTTTTCGTCACGTTCATTTCTATGTTAAAACAGGATCACCTTGGCTGGTATTCGATTTACCATCGCTGGAGAGTGCTGCACCATAGTACTGTTCCTTTTCAAATCGCTGCACCCATTTCTAAAAGTCGTACTGCACTGTTTTGGCATTTGGGACGGATGTTGCACCTTGCATTTCAGATGTTTTACCCTATGGATATCGATTCTTCGGATGACCATAATTGTTGGCTCGTTTAGAGTTACGCGAGCCACAACCAGTCAAAACGAAGCTCTCTATGTGTTCTAGGGCTTTGATTGCTATAAGCCATCAATGGATAGTTTCATACCCAAAGAAAGACAATCCGAGCCACAATCGGGTCTCAGAACTTTTTTACCCTTCATTTTTTCATCACATGCATTTTTACGCTAAAATGAGATCCGTGGCTGGTCTTCGATTTAGCATCGCTAGAGAGTGGCGCACCATGGTACTGTTTCGTTTCAAATCCATGCACCCATTTTTGTAAGTCGTACGACACAGTTGGCATTTGGGACGGAAGTTGTGCATTGCACCGTAGATGTTGCACCCTATGGATATCGATTCTACGGACGACCATAACTATTGGCTTGTTTAGAGTTACGGGAGTCATAACAAGTCAAAAAGAAGCTCTCTGTGAGTTCTACGGATTTGAATACTTTAAGCCATCATTGGATAGTTTCATACCCAGTAAAGACTATCCAAACCTCAATCGCGTCTCGGATGTTTTTTACCCTTCGTTTATTCGTCACGTGCATTTTTACGTAAAAACGGGATCATCGTGGCTGATCTTCGATTTACCATCGCTGGAAAGTGGTGCACCATGTTACTGAATTGTTTCAAATCCATGCACCCATTTCTAAAAGTCGCATGGCACTGTTTTGGCATTTGGGACGGATGTTGCACCTTGCACCGTAGATGTTGCACCCTATGGATATCGACTCTTCAAACGACTATAACTATTGGCTCGTTTAGAGTTACGGGAGCCATAACCAGTCAAAACAAAGCTCTCTGTGTGTTCTACGGCTTTGACTACTTTAAGCCCTCATTGGACAGTTTCATACCCAAAAAAGGCAATCCGAACCTCATTCAGGTCTCGAAATTTTTTTACCCTTCGTTTTTTCATCACGTGCAATTTTACGTTTAAACGGGATCACCATGGTTGGTCTTCGATTTTCCATCACTGGAGAGTGGTGCACCATTATACTGTCCCGTTTCAAATCCATTCACCGATTTCTAAAGGTCGTATGACACTGTTTTGGTATTTGGGACGGATGTTGCATCTCGCACCATAGATCTTGCACCCTATGGATATCGATTCTTCGAACGACCATAACTGTTGGTTCGTTTAGAGTTACGGGAGCCATAACAAGTCAAAACGAAGCCCTATGTGAGTTCTACGGCTTTGATGGCTTCAAGTAGTCAATGGATAGTTTCATATCAAAAAAAGACTATCCGAACCTCAATTGGGTCTCAGAAGTTTTTTACCCTTCGTTTTTTCGTCCGTGCATTTTTACATTAAAACGGGATCACCGTGGCTGGTCTTCGATTTACCATTGTTGGAGATTGGTGCACCATGATAATGTTCCCTTTCAAATCCATGCATGCATTTCTAAAAGCCGTAAAGAACTATTTTGGCTTTTGGGACGGATGTTGCACCTTGCACCGTAGATGTTGCACCCTATAGATATCGATTTTTCGGACGACCATAATTATTGGCTCGTTTAGTGTTACGAGAGCCATAACCAGTCGAAACGGAACTCTTCGTAAGTTCTATGACTTTGACAGCTTCGAGCCATCATTGGATAGTTTCATACCCAAAAAAGACTATCCGAACCTCAATCGGGTATCGAAAGTTTTTTGCCCTTCCTTCATTCGTCCCGTGCATTTTTACATTAAAACGGGATCACGGTGGCTGGTCTTCGATTTACCAATGCTGGAGAGTGGTGAACCAAGGTTCTATTCTGTTTCAAATCCATGCACCCATTTCTAAAAGTCGTACAGCACTGTTTTTGCATTTGGGACATATGTTGCACCTTGCACCGTAGATGTTGCACCATGTGCATATCGATTCTTTGGACGACCATAACGGTTGGCTCGTTTAGAGTTACGAGTGCTACTACAAGTCAAAATGAAGCTCTCTATGAGTTCTATAGCAAGCCATCAATGGATAGTTTCATACCCAAAAAAATACTGTTCGAGCCTTAATCGGGTCTTGGAAGTTTTTGACCCTTTGTTTTTTCGTCACGTGCTTTTTTACGTTTAAACGGGATCACCGTGGCCGGTCTTCAATTTACTATCGTTGGAGAGTGGTGTACCATGGTACTATTCTGTTTCAAATCCATGCACCCATTTCTAAAAGTCATACGACACTGTTTTGGAATTTGGGACAGATGTTGCACCTTGCACCGTACATGTTGCACCCAGTAGATATCAATTCAGACGAACATAATTGTTGGCTCGTTTAGAGTTACAGAAGCCATAACCTGTCAAAACGAAGCTCTCTATGAGTTCGATGGATTTGACCGCTTTAGCTCATCATTGGATAAATTTATACCCAAAAATGACTATCTGAACCACGGTTGTTTCTCGAAAAGTTTTTTACCCTTCGTTTTTTCGTCACGTGAATTTTTACGTTAAAATGGGATCACCGTGGCTAGTCTTCGATTTACCATAGCAGAAGAGTGGCGCACCATGGGGCTGTTCTGTTTCATATCATGCACCCATTTCTAAAAGTCGTACGACACTATTTTGGCATTTGAGATGGATGTTGCACCTTGCACGTAGATGTTGCACCCTGTGGATATCGATTTTTCGAAGGACCATAACTGTTGGCTCGTTTAGAGTTACGGAAGCCATATCCAGTCAAAACGAAGATCTCTGTCAGTTTTATGGCTATGACGGCTATAAGCCGTCAATGAATAGTTTCATAAGCAAAAAAAGACAATCCGAGCCTCAATCGGATCTCGGAAGTTTTCTACCCTTCGTTTTTTCGCCACATGCATTTTTACATTAAAACAGGATCACCGTGGTTGGGCTTCGAGTAACCATCACTGGAGAGTTGCGCACCATGGAACTGTTCCATTTCAAATCCATGCAATCATTTTACGGTATTGTTTGGGTATTTGGGACAGATGTTGCACCTTGCACCGTAGATGTCGCACCCTGTGGATATCGATTTTTCGGATGACCATAACTGTTGGCTCGTTTAAAGTTACGGGAGCCATAACCACTCAAAATGAAGCTCTTTGTGAGTTCTATGGCTTTGACCGCTTTAAGCTCTCATTGGATAGTTTCATAACCAATAAAATACTATCCGTACTACAATCGGGTCTCGGAAGTTTTTTACCCTTTGTGCATTTTTACGTTAAAACGGGATCATCATGGCTGGTCTTTGATTTACCATTGCTGGAGAGTGGCGCACCATGGAACCGTTCCGTTTCAAATCCATGCACCCATTTCTAAAAGTCATACAACACTGTTTTGGCATTTGGGATGGATGTTTCCCCTTGCACCGTATATGGTGCACCCTATGGATATCGGTTTTTCGGACGACCATAACTGTTGGCTCATTTAGAGTTAAGGGAGCCATAACCAGTTAAAACGAAGCTCTCTGTGAGTTCTATGGGGTTGACCGCCTTAAGCCGTCGTTGGATAGTTTCATGCTCAAAAAAAGACTATCCGAACGGCAATCAAGTCTCGCAAGTTTTTTACCCTTTTTTTTCGCCACGAGCATTTTTACTGAAAATGGGATCACCGTGGCTAGTCTTCGATTTACCATCGTTGGAGAGTAAGCACCATGGTACTATCCCATTTCAAATCCATGCACCCATTTCTAAAAGTCGTACGGCACTATTTTGGCGTTTGGGAGAGAGGTTGCACCTTGCACCGTAGATGTTGCACCCTATGGATATCGATTCTTCGGACGACCATAAATATTGGCTCGTTTAGAGTTGTGGGAGCCATAACCAGTCAAAAAGAAGCTCTCTGTGAGTTCTATGGCTTTGACAGCTTTAAGCCGTGAATGAATAGTTTCATACCCAAAAAAAGACTATCCGAACCTCAATCGGGTAACGGAAGTTTTTTACCCTTCGTTCTTCGTCACGTGCATTTTTAAGGTAAACGGGATCACTATGGCTTGTCTTTGATCTACCAGCGCTGTAAAGTGGTGCGCCATAGTACTGTTCCATTTCAAATCCTTGCATCTATTTATAAAAGTCGTACGAAACGTTTTTTGCATTTGCGATGGATGTTGCACCTTGCACCGTAGACGTTGCACCCTGTGTATAAAGATTTTTCGGACGACCATAACTTTTGGCTCGTTTAGAGTTACGGGAGGCATAACCAGTCAAAACGAAGCTCTCTGTGAGTTCTACAGCCTTGACGACTATAAGCCATCAATGGATAGTTTCATACCCAAAAAAAACTATCCCTGGTGAATGGTGTACCATGGTGCTGTTCCATTTCAAATCCATGCACCCTTTTCTAAAAGTCGTACGACACTGTTTTGACATTTGGGACGGATGTTGCTCCTTACAACGTTGATGTTGCACCTTGTAGATATCAATTCTTCACACGACCATAATTATTGGCTCGTTTAGAGTTACGGGAGCCATAACCTGTCAAAACGAAGCTCTTTGTGAGTTCTACGAATTTGACCGCTTTAAGCCGTCATTGGATAGTTTCAAACAAAAAAAGACTATCCGAACCTCAATTGGGTCTCAGAAAGTTTTTTACCCTTCTTTTTTCGTCACGTGCATTTTTACGTTAAAACGGGATCACCGTGGCTGGTCTTCGTTTTACCATCTTTAAGAGTGGCGCACCATGGAACTGTTCCGTTTTAAATCCATGCATCCATTTCTAAAGGTCATACAGCACTATTTAGGCATTTAGGATGGATGTTGCATCTTGCACTATAGATGTTGCACATTGTGGATATCAATTCTTCAGACGACCATAATTGTTGGCCCGTTTAAGGTTATGGGAGTCATAACAAGTCAAAACAAAGCTCTCTATGTGTACTATGGCTTTGACAGCTGTAAGTCGTCAGTGGATAGTTTCATACCCATAAAAAGTCAATCTGAGCCTCAATCGCGTCTCGGAAGTTTTTTACCCTTCGATTTTTTGTCACCTGCATTTTTACGTTAAAACGGGATCACCTTGGCTGGTCTTCAATTTTCCATCGCTGGAGAGTGGCGCACCATGGAACTATTCCGTTTCAAATCCGAGCACCCATTTCTAAAATTCCTACGGCATTGTTTGGACATTTGGGACAGATGTTGCACCTTACACCGTAGATGTTGTGCCCTGTGTATATCTATTCTTCGGACGACCATAACTATTGGCTCGTTTAGAGTTACATGAGCCATAACCAGTCGAAATGAAGCTCTCTATGAGTTCTACGGCTTTGACTGCTTTAAGCCATCGTTGGATAGTTTCACGCCCAAAAAAAGACCATCCGTACCTCAATCGGGTCTCAGAATTTTTTACCCTTTGTTTTTTCGTCACGTGCATTTTTATGTTAAAATGGGTTCACCGTAGCTGGTCTTCGATTTATCATTGCTGGAGAATGGCGCACCATGGAATCTTTTTGTCTCAAATCCATGCACTCATTTTTAAAAGTCGTACAACACTGTTTTGGCATTTGGGACGGATGTTGACCTTGCACCATAGATGTTGCAGCTTGTGGATATCGGTTTTTCGGACGACCATAACTATTGGCTCGTTTAGAGTCAGGGGAGCCATAACCAGTCAAAACAAATCACTCTGTGAGTTCTATGGCTTTGACCGCTTTAAGCCGTCATTAGATAGATTTGTTGGGCGAATTCTCACCCAGGGGATCTTGAGACCAAGAAGCGTCAGTTTCACCCGGGTTCGCAACCTCCAATTCATTCGGCAAGGTACGCTCGGCATTCACACATGAAGCTTCATTCGGCAGTGCAAGCCCAAGTCCATCCGGCATAGCCAGCCTCCTTCCCTCCGCTCCACCGAACCAACGCCTCACCTACCCAATGCCGGTCCAAGTTCCTGCCGAACCAGCTTCAAAGTCACAACCAAGCCAAACCGGATCAACGTCCTCTCCAATACCACCGGTCCAACCCCTTTCCCACATGACCGGACCACATACGACCGAACCAACCTTCAAGCTCACCACCGAACCAACTCCACGACCGAACCAACGCCACCGAGCCAAACCATACCTCACCACCGAATGGACCTCCGCCGAACCAGATGATTGCCAGTCCAAATTGCTTCAGCCCGGGCCCACCAGCAGCTATATACTTCCAAGACCCCTGCCCCCTACCTCATTCTATAAATAGAGGGGCAGGGGTACAACAATGGCAGACAAGTTTGAGAGCTCAAGCAAGGAAGGAACTTTCAAACTACTTTCATATACTTATATACGAAGCATTGTACTTGTAATCCGAAAGAAAGAAGATAATAACATATAAAGTGGACGTAGGCACATTCCGGCCGAACCACTATAAATCTGCGTGTCTTTTACATTTCAGCCCCTACTTTTATCATATTTACACAACTCTTCTAAACCATTGAAAATCATATATAATCAACTAAATAATACGACTTGGAGGTGTTTGTCCATTTTTTGTGCAAACATTTTTGGTGCGTTCACTGAGAGTTGAACTCAGGCTTCATCTTCTCCCACTCAACCTTCTTCCTAACAACATCGCTCGTTGCTTAGAAATCATGCCTTCCAAACAGAGAAAGGATGTTAACAAAGGAAAGAACATCGCAACTAGCAGCCTTCCAGATCCAGCAATCGCAGATCAGCCCACTTCAACAGCGGTACCAGATGAAAACCAGGAAAATCCAACTGGTCCCGCAACGGAACAACCAATCACTAGGGCAGATCTGGACAGAGTTGTGGCTGAAGTAACTAACCGCTTCACATCCCAACAAGAAGCTTTGGTGGACCAACTCATGTCACGCTTAAGGGATGCTGAAGAGTCTAACCGCAACACTGAATCATGGGGTGAATCCCAATCTGGAGGATCTCGGAGGCAACAAAGGTCTTCCCTCTTTGAAGAAGCTATCAACAGGAACAACAATTATAGGGGTCGCGCCCGGACTCAGCCCGAATTCCGACTCGAGGAAGCGCTTGGAACCGAACCCAGTGGGGGAGGCACCAGGCGAGGATCGGATGTAGCTGAGCCAGTCATGCCACCTAATCATAGAAACCCCGCTGAACGGAGCCGAGCTAGGACCCAGCCCGAAGTTGACCCCATGGATATGCTCGAAACAGAACCCCACAGGGGAAGATCAAGGCAGGGAGCAACTGTAGCTGGTCCTAGCATGCATCCGAGCAGCCAGAGACAACCACTGGATAATGCTAGAAGTGATAGACTATACCATCCCTACAGGTCATCTGGACGAGATAGATCCCGCAGGGAAGAACCAAGCTCGTTTTTGTCCGCTCCAAATTCTGACGAACGAATGGCACGATTATTCAGAGAATGTGTCCAACGGGAGCAAAGGGACCGGGGAATAGGTGCTAGGGTCACCAGCCCCTTTACCCGAAACATCGAAACTGCCATCACTCCCCGGGAATGGAAAATGCAACTTCCGACCCCATCGTACACTTACAGAGATACACCCAGCATATGCTCATGAGTGGAGCAACAGAAGGAGTATTATGTTAATGCTTTCCGCTATTCCTAGCAGATTTAGCTACCTCCTGGTTCTGCCATCTACCCCAAGGATCCATCAGCTCATGGGAGATGTTGAAAGAAAGGTTTATTAGCCAGTTCCGCATCCATGTGGAACAACCCAAGGATGCTTATTCTCTATCCAATGTCAAACAGAAATCCGAAGAGACGCTGCAACAATATCTAACACGGTTCAACGCCGCAGCGGCAGCAGTTCAAGTTGCCGATGAAAAACTCACACTAATGGCCCTCAGTAGTGGTGTACATCCAGACACCAAGTTTGCCAGAAGATTAACTAAGGAAAAACCAGCTACCTTGCCTGATTTCTTCCATGAAGCTGGAAAGTATATGAGACTTGAAGACGCTGCTACGGAGAGGCAGTCAGGGCAACAAGGCAAGATAGTTCGGGACAAGGTTCCCACTGCGGCTAAGGACGCTCGAAGAAATGAATCTAGAGACAATGCTGGGGGCAGGAAGGTCGAAAAGCGCCAATATCGACCAGGACCGAGATTTGACTCCTACACTTCTTTGAATGAAACAATCGAAAACATCTTCCTAGCCACTCAGGGCGAACTCGGATACAAGCGCCCCCCGCACAAGAAAGAATCAGATAACGCACTCAAGTCTGCAAAGTTCTGTCGCTTCCACGAATCCCACGGGCATGACACCAATGAATGCCACCATCTTCGGGATTTGATCGAAGAACACATTAGAAGAAGAAGGCTGGAACGCTATGTGAAAGGTCAGAACAGGACACCAACTCCTGTCAATGAGAACTCAAAGCAACCCCTCCCAGAAGTAGGCGGAGGGAGTCGCAACAATCACAACACCAGTGGCTCTAGTCAAGAGAAGATAGTGGTCCTTACCATCTCGGGAGGACCACACATCGCCGACAGAAGTTGGGCAGAGATGGAAAGGTATGGCAAGTCGCTTAGAAATGCAGAATGCTATGTTAACTCCATCACGGAAGAACGCCACCCGAAACGAAAAGAGAGCGACGACATCGTATTCAGTAGGCATGATTTGGAAGGAAGACAGTACCCACATATGGATCCTATGGTCATCTCTGCCTGGTTCGGTCCAGCTAAAGTTTTTTGAATTCTAATAGACACAGGAAGCTCCGTAAATATCCTATTCAAACATGCTTTCGACAAAATGAAGTTATCAATGAAGGATGTATCCCCCTGTGACAAACCACTGCACGGTTTCACTGGAGATGCAAAAATGCCCCTCGGGCAACTTGACCTCTTCGTCGAAATAGGAAGTCATCCCCGCTCCGTTGTGCGAAAACAAATGTTCGTACTAATAGAAAACCACTCGGCTTACAACGCCTTCTTGGGAAGACCAGCCTTGTCTGACTTCCAGATTGTATTAGCCCCCTGGTGTCTGAAAATGAAATTTCCAACAGACAACGGAGTAGGAGAAGTAGAAGGAGATCAAGATGCTGCCCGAGACTGCTACGTAACTGAACTTCGCAATAACCGCAGAAAGAATAAAGGAAAAGGTGCAGAGACTACTCTCTGCATGAAAAGCTTGGAGGCATAGCAACTAAAGAAAGCCCCTCCTCTTCGATACACAAGTGATCCCTTCAATGAACTAGACCCCAGGGATAAAGAGGAGGAGGCTACCGCCGAGCCTGCAGAGGCTATGGAATTCGTATCTGTAAATAAGCACGATTCAAGTAAACTATTAAAAATCGGATCTCAGCTAAAAACGGAGTTGAAAGATCAACTCATTGACTTTCTCCGCCACAACTTAGATGTATTTGCGTGGACCCATGCCGATATGACAGGAATCTCCCCCGACATAGCATGCCACATGCTGAACATCGATCCCACCAAGGTGCCAGTAAAACAGAAAAAGAGGAGCATGGGGGCAGAGCGATCAGCAGCCCTTGATGAGGAAGTAAAGAATCTACTTGCTAATGGCTTCATACGGGAAGCCATCTACCCAGAATGGATCGCTAACCCAGTGCTAGTAAAAAAGGCCAATGGAAAGTGGCGAACATGTATTGACTTCTCCAATCTGAATGACGCTTGCCCAAAAGATTGCTTCCCACTCCCCCGAATCGACCAACTTGTGGACAGCACAGCCGGACACGAACTCCTATCTTTTATGGATGCATACTCCGGATATAACCAAATTCCCATGCACGCTCCTGATCAAGACCACACTAGCTTCATCACTGACCGCGGACTATATTGTTACAAAGTCATGCCTTTTGGGCTCAAAAATGCTGGAGCTACCTATCAGCGCCTCGTCAACAAGATGTTCGCAGAGCTAATCGGACGAACTATGGAAGTGTATGTGGATGACATGTTGGTAAAGTCCAGGAAAGCCGACGACCATGTAAGCCACCTGGGCGAGATGTTTCAAGTACTTCGCCGATATGGAATGAAGCTGAATCCTCTAAAGTGCTCCTTCGGAGTATCATCGGGAAAATTCTTGGGATTTATCGTCCACGCCAGAGGAATCGAAGCAAACCCTGAACAAATCCGGGCTCTAAAAGAAGTAAGGATACCCTCCACTCGAAAAGAAATGCAAAGCCTAAACGGAAAGGTGGCCGCCCTAAGCAGATTCATTTCCAAGGCAACTGACAAGTGTGTCCCTTTCTTCGAAGCTCTCAAGAAAGACAAAGGGAGATTCGAGTGGACCGATGAATGCTTAAAAGCCTTCCTCAACCTAATCGAACACCTTCAGAGACCACCAGTACTCTCAACTCCAAATGAAGGTGAAGTGTTATACCTATACCTCGCTGTATCATCTCATGCTCTAAGCACCGCCTTGGTAAGAGAAGAAGACCGCACACAACGCCCGATTTACTTTGTAAGTAAGAGATTTACAGGGGCAGAGGCCAGATATCCTAAAATAGAGAAATTAGCATATTGTTTATTGATCGCGTCACGAAAACTGCGACACTACTTCCAGTCTCACTCCATCAGGGTTCTAACCGATCAACCGCTAAGACAAGTGCTCCATCGTCCTGACACTTCTGGGCGACTCCTCAAATGGTGCATCGAACTAAGTCAGTATGATATCACCTACCATCCTCGCACCGCTATCAAAGGACAAGCCATGGCCGATTTCATTGCCGAATTCACTACCAACGAAGGCAAGGAACAATCCGAAGTAGCAAAAAACATCAAGTGGAACCACTTTGTAGATGGAGCATCGAACGAACAAGGCTCGGGGGCATGAATTGTGATCATCACCCCCAGGGGAAGAAAGTTGTACTATGCATTAAGGTTGGAGTTCACGGCCACTAACAACGATGCTGAATATGAAGCAATAATAGCGGGATTGGAGCTTGCCCTGGAAATTGGAATCAATTCCTTATGTCTTCATAGTGATTCTCAGCTTATCGTAAACCAGGTACTAGGAGAATTCCAGACTCGAGGAGAACGACTCACAGCATACCTAAAGAAAACCAAACTGCTGCTCGATCAATTGGACCACTATCTAATCAAACATATTCCTCGAGAAGAGAACCAAGAGGCAGATGAACTTGCAAAGCAAGCTAGTATGAAGAATAGCACCATTTTCGGAACACTAGCCATCTCAAGGCAGCTAGCCCCAAGTTTCAAACCAGTAAATCTCGTAACTGCAATCGAAGAAGGAACCTGGATGACTCCTATCCGGAAATATTTGCAAGATGGCACACTGCCCGACAGGCGTGACGAAGCCAAGAGGATCTTGAGGAAAGTTCCCCACTACACGATACAAGAAGGCATCCTCTATCGGCGTGGCTTCTCTGGCCCCTTATTGAGATGCGTCGCGGGAAGGGAAGCCAAGGAGATCTTATCAAACATCCATCAGGGAGGATGCGGAGATCACACTGGGGGGCAGACTTTGGCAAGGAAGATACTCCGATATGGATATTACTGGCCCACACTAAATAAAGACGCTCTAGACTTCGTCAAGAAATGCGACAGATGTCAGAAATTTGCCAAGATTCCTCGACTGCCCACAAATGAAATTACTCAAATGACCAGCCCTTGGCCCTTTGCTGTATGGGGAATTGACTTAATTGGCGAACTGCCAACGGGCCGAGGCGGAGCCAAATATGCTGTAGTGGCAGTCGATTATTTCACCAAATGGGTGGAAGCAGAACCTCTAAATAAAATATCTTCAGCAAAAGTTATAAACTTCTTGATCAAAAATATTCTGTGCAGGTACGGAGTCCCACTCAAGATCATATCAGACAACGGACTCCAGTTTGACAGCGAAGAATTTGCCGACTGGTGCCAAGAGCATGGAATTCATAAAAGCTTCTCATCAGTAGCTTATCCTCAGGCAAACGGACAAGTTGAAGCTGTCAACAAAATTCTCAAAACCCTAATCAAGAAGAAACTTGAAAAGTCAAAAGGCGCTTGGGTGGACGAACTTCCTACGGCACTATGGGCATACCGCACGTCTTTCAGAACATCAACGGGACATACTCCTTTCTCCTCGGCATATGGATCGGAGGCAATGCTCCCAGTTGAGACTATTGTGCCTTCCCACCGTAGGATCCACTACAACCCAGAAGAAAACGAAGAACTCCTCCTCATGTCTTTGGATCTGATTGAGGAAAGGAGAAACGATGCAGCACTTAAAGCAGCAGCTCACAAGCAAAAAGTGGCAGCGCTATACAATTCCAAAGTCAAGCATCGCAGCTTACAAGAAGGAGATCTTGTCCTCAGGCGAATCTTTCCGCGCCCCGGGGCACTAGACCCCATCTGGGACGGACCGTATGTAATTCATAAAGATCTCCACAACGGAGCTTAAATTTTGTCAACAGTGGACGGAGAGGTGTTCCAGAGGGCATGGAACATCCGACACCTCCGTCGATACTTTTCTTAACTTGTACTGCCCATATGAAGTGAATTAACAAAGAGAATCAGTGGACGTAGGCACTTTCGTGCCGAACCACTTTAAAAAATCTTGTCTCTTTTTAGCTTGTTCCTTTATGTCTTGGCTACTTGTTAAGTTTTATCCCTTTCTGTTGAACAAAATCCTATGGCATCTCCACTCAAGACGCACCGCGGCCTCATCTGGACTAGGCCTAACAGGTACGCTACGATTCTATGCACTCGCCAATGAGACACTTTTGCTCCAGCATCCCTCTGCTGCGGGTTAACTCATTGCGCGCCTGCCCTCAAAGCCAACTGTAATGAGCCGATTATAAGTCATCATAAAGGCCGACTATAGCCGATGGTAGCTCATTACGGCGTTCGGCTCGCCGGCAACTGTGAACCTACTTTAAGCCCCAACATAAGGTGTGGCCAGCCAGGGGTAGTTCACGGCCAACGGCCCCCACGCTAGCCGGCCACGGTAAATCGAATAATACCCACGATTACGGACCATAATGGTTCGGGTAGTTACCGTGCGCGATCTCGGCTCCGATGTGTCTTAAGTGTGGCTGTGGTAAAAAAGAAAACTCCCCGCGGAGGCGTAAGATGGGTGACAAATGTCTCCAAGACCCACAGCTAGGGAAAGTGACTACAAAACCCGTTTGCCACGAACTTAAGCACATCGACGGCCTTCCGTGACTGGAAGTTTTACTTTCACTATATTTCCATTTCATTTAAATACTTTTCTCCTATCCTGTATAACAAACTCTAAAGTACAGGAAACCAAATAGGAAGCATTCACTCATGAGAAACTAAGCCTGCGTACTGGGTGGCGGGGTACTCAGCTATATCCGTGAACAGTTACATAAGATACTCTAAGCTACCGCCTGCGAATGGAACATAAAGGGCGGTACTCTCTTTTCTTGTACATAAATACGTAACTATAGCTTGTTCGTACAATAACATTGCAACACATGAAATTATATTTCTAGCAAAAAACTTAGCATCAAACACAACTAGAATCACAGGCATATACATAGTTATATTTCTCACGCAGCACATCAAGATGACAACAACATTTAAACATAACAACATAAGCTTATATTATAAAATCACACGAAGTTATTCTTTGCAAATAATATTATTATAGTTACATGTCAATGACTAACGTAAACAGTGATAAAAAGAAATAAAAAGGTGGCAGCCGCGTCCACACTCCATCACCAACTTCCCCAGTCTACTTAGCCGCAGGATCAGAGCCCCTAGCATGTGGATCAGGAGTCCCACCTGTCCAGTTCAGAAGAGGAATTCATTAAACGAACGATCAAGTTATGAAAACACGGAAAGGAAAGAAAGGGAAAAGAATAACTCACCAGCATCCGCCGCTTGATCCTCATCATCCAACCGCACGCCCGCTTCCTCTGCAGCAAGCAGCCGCATCCCCTCCTTCACCGCCGCTTGCTCCTCCTTCGAGAACTGGGCAGTAACCGCATCCAAATTGAAAGCCTCTCCGCCTTCCTTACCCGCGTTCACCCTGGCCTCCTCTAAAGCCTGGAGATACACCTTGGCCATCACCCGAGGGTAATCGTCCATCCAAGACAAGCCACCCTCCTTCCAAGTGTGGAAGTACATGTCCTGCAGCATCTCATCCATCATCCCCTCATTCTCCTCAAACTCCCTCACCCGGGCCTCGGAAGCTTGCAACTTGGCGACGGCAATGTCCCTCTCTAATTGGTATCTCAAGCAGTCAGCCTGGAGAGACCTCCTCATTTCCTCCTCCTTTAACTTGAGGGACCTCCTCATCTCCTCCATCTCCTCCTTCAACTCGGCCTGAGCCATTTCCGCAGCCTCGAGCCTCCCAGACAACTCCTCTACCCGCTCAAGATCCGCATTTCGAACCTCGTCCACCGTCGTAATGGCCATGTTAATCCGTTCCCTGCAGGCGACCTCCATCTTCCGTAATTCCGCCCTACTGGCCTTCTCCATCGTCTCTTTCAGCCGCTTGGAGGCTTCCTCATGCTGGGAAATCTGGATGGCTTGATCGGCGAGCTGCTTGGCCTGATCGGCAACTTTTAACCTCAACCGAATATTAGCACTCCCGATCTCTTCCCCGGCCTTGGCCAATTTAGCATGATGCTCCATTAACTTCTTGGTCTCTGCGGCCACCCGATCGATGTTAGCCTTGGCTTCGTCCCCCATGGTGACTACCCGTGTAGTAAGTAAATCAAGATCTAAAGACTTGGCCTCGTCCAGCACTCTTACCATGGGGTTGCGGGGAAGGAGGTGCTCGCCCGTGGCCTCATCAAATGAGATATCCTGAAAGCTCGGATCTAAATCAGGATGACCGGCAAAAGGGTCACGAGGCACGGGGCGAGGCACATCAGGACGCCTTATACGAATAACAGTTGGGCTCTTAAAAGGAGGATGAGGGGGGCCGGATTCCGTGCTCTCCTCCGTAGTATCACGAGGAGGCTGAGTAGGAAGCTGCGAACCAGGGGAAGACTCAAATAAGGAACGGCTCCGCTTCTTTTTCCGAATGCCCTCTTCAATGACCCCAAGAAGAGGGCGATAACTGACTACATCCCCAGTGCGACCAGTAGGGGGTTTCGCAGAAGCTCTCCTCGACTTAAACTGCTCAAGGCGGTGTCGAACGTCCGACGTTTTAACCACCTGCCCTGCCCCTGGAACAAAGAACAAGTGTTACGAACATACAATAATCCACAGTTCGAAAAATGTGTTAAGTTAAAAGGAACGAAAAGTGGGAAGACACGTCTATTATACAAAACCGGCGGAAGAGTGGGATACTGCAATAAGTCCTGGATCTCATTCCAGGACGGAAGTGAACCGTAAAAAATTTCTAAGTCCCTATCGAAAATGGAATCGGCAGAAGACAAAAGTTCACCTTGCATCGCCGGAATCGCCCTAGCTGAGGAACCCTTAGAGGATGGGTCAGTGCCAGCCACAGCTTTGCCGGTTTCCTTTGCCTTCTCCATTTCCGACTCTCCCTCCGACTCCCCGAAGGCCCGACGGAGAGCCTCATCCAGTTCAAGGTCTTGCTCAGAGGTTAGGGCACCGACGCCATTACCACCTTGACCGTCGCCGTCTCCTCCACCCTCCGACCCTTCTCCAACCTCGCCTCCTTCCTCCTCATCTACACCTTCCTCCTCCGGGACAGTCGGACAAGTGCTTGGAGAAGGGCAATCAGACTTCTTCAGCTTCTTCCCCCCGACAGCGGGACGCTCTGCAAAAGGCTCCCTCTTACCGCTCTTCACCGTAGCCCCCTCCTTAGCTTTAGCAGCCTTCTCCTCAGCCGTATCCCTTTGCTTAACCACGGACTGGTGCGGTAAGATCAAATTATACTCCAAGAGGGTTGCGTTCCTGATCAAGAAGGAGGCCGACCGGTCCCGTGCCGGAATAGCCTTTAGTTCAGCAGCCATTCGCACCAAGGAATCATCCTCCACGACTGCAATACCACCTGTCGCTAGCCAGAAATGGAAGCATGTCAGAAAAAACACTACAGTCAAAACATGAAAAATATAAATGAAATCCATCTTACAGCCGGAAGTGAAAAGGCGGAAAGAAACAGTATCGTCCTTGATGAAGAACCACTCTTTCTTGAACATGGTAAACTTGGAATATAAGTCCAGGACTGGTTTGAAGGGCACGGCCGCTTCCAGACTGATATACGGAGACCCCTTCTTATAGCCTCTCAGGTTGTACAAATATCGAATTTCCCGGTTAGAAGGAGGACGCCCGTACCTCCTCTGGAAGATAACAAAGAGGCTCACCAGGATGGCATAAGAGTTAGGCTGAAGCTGGAAGGGAGCCACCTTCAAATATGTGGTGAAGCTTACTATCCAAGCGTTGATAGGAGGGATAGCACCGCACATGCAATGGTATCTGCTATAAGCAAAGTAGCCCTCGGGAGGATTATATGGCATCACTCCATCTCCCGGCAGCAGCATAAGAGCCCTATCTATCCCGAAGGAACGGGATATGACGTCAAGTTGCTCCTCCTTTAGGGAGCTAGGAAAGCAATCAGGAGGGGAGATCAGAAGTTCCTGTGGACCATATCCATCCACTAGAGACCTCGGAATAGGTCGATGTTGCCCGGATCCTGGTTGGACTGGGGGCAAGGAAGAAGAAGACTCTCCTGTGCCTCTAGACTTCTTTCTGTCCGATCGTGTTTCCGCTTTACGAGACATTTTCTGCAGCACAAGAAAAACTTGATATTAGAATAAGAAGTATAGGAAAATAAACAAGTAAGTATCTAAAGCAAGCATATAAAAGCCTAAGATTTCGATCAAGATTCAAATTCCGAGTCTCATTCGGTATATGCCTCATTCGGTAGTTCCATTCGGCATTAGAGGTTCATCCGGTATACGAATTCGTTCGGTAATACGGTGCAAGCAAATTCATTCGGCAATGGGGCATGAAGTTCATTCGGCACTAAGGCCTTAAACTCATTCGGCATACAGAAACATTCGGTAATAAAGGCATTCGGCAATAGAGTGTGTACCTGATTCGGTAGAGATTTGGTTCGGCAGACGATTTGGTCCGGCAAGTCAGTTGATTCGGCTCTCTGGTTCGGTAAGGGAAAACCAAGGGGGGTACGGCCTCTATATATAGGCGAGCTCAGGGCCGCCGAACCAACTGGTTCGGCCCACCGGATAGGAACACCGGACCAATAACAAATATACCGAACCAACTAGATACCGAATGAAACCACAACCGGATGAGAATAACCGGACCAACAAAAAACCGGATGAACTATCTCTCTACCAACGACAACCAGGAACTAGGGGCATGCAGAGCGCCTCATGCAGATAAGTACCGAACTCCAGAACTAACTAATAAAATGAGGATTATGACAACGATGAATAAGTTGTAAATCTCTCACTAACATGGATTAATCGTTTACACGTGTACGCGACCACGAACGGTCCATAGGCACGCTCTGAATGGTTATTAACCCTATTGTCGTGGGAATTTACACTTTGACACGCCTTTTTAAACTCGTAGGTTAAACGGATATTTGACTCTGATAATTATGAAATGGCTAAGCTACTTACACATGTACGGGGTCGCGAACGATCCCTAGGCATGCTCTGAGCTGGCGATAAACCATCTTGACAAACGATCCAAGGATCCACTCTGACATGAACCTGGCATCAATGATGCTAAGCCCCCTCGGGGCTTACTCTCTCGTCCCAAACAGCACAGTTCAATTCAACTCGAATATTTCGATCACGAACGGTTGTTGTTTGAAATCACTCTAAAACTGTAAATTCCTTTGCAGGACCTCAACAGAATACGAACATCCAACCCATGGCGTTACAAAGCTAGACTTCCTACCACAAAGAAACAAAGCGCGACACATGCAAGCACGTGCCCCACTTTGGGGGGCAAATGTTGGACGAATTCTCACCCAGGGGATCTTGAGACCAAGAAGCGTTAGTTTCACCCGGGTTCGCAACCTCCAATTCATTCGGCAAGGTACGCTCGGCATTCACACATGAAGCTTCATTCGGCAGTGCAAGCCCAAGTCCATCCGGCATAGCCAGCCTCCTTCCCTCCGCTCCACCGAACCAACGCCTCACCTACCCAATGCCGGTCCAAGTTCCTGCCGAACCAGCTTCAAAGTCACAACCAAGCCATACCGGATCAACGTCCTCTCCAATACCACCGGTCCAACCCCTTTCCCACATGACCGGACCACATACGACCGAACCAACCTTCAAGCTCACCACCGAACCAACTTCACGACCGAACCAACGCCACCGAGCCAAACCATACCTCACCACCGAATGGACCTCCGCCGAACCAGATGATTGCCAGTCCTAATTGCTTCAGCCCGGGCCCACCAGCAGCTATATACTTCCAAGACCCCTGCCCCCTACCTCATTCTATAAATAGAGGGGCAGGGGTACAACAATGGCAGACAAGTTTGAGAGCTGAAGCAAGGAAGGAACTTTCAAACTACTTTCATATACTTATATACGAAGCATTGTACTTGTAATCCGAAAGAAAGAAGATAATAACATATAAAGTGGACGTAGGCACATTCCGGCCGAACCACTATAAATCTGCGTGTCTTTTACATTTCAGCCCCTACTTTTATCATATTTACACAACTCTTCTAAACCATTGAAAATCATATATAATCAACTAAATAATACGACTTGGAGGTGTTTGTCCATTTTTTGTGCAAACAAGATTCATACCCAAAAAAAGACTATCTGAACCTCAATCGGGTCTCGCTTGTTTTTTACCCTTCGTTTATTTACATCACGTGAATTTTTACGTTAAACAGGATCACCGTGGCTGGTCTTTGATTTACCATCGCTGGAGAGTGGGGCACCATGGTACTGTCCCATTTCAAATCTGTGCACCAATTTCTAAAAGTCGTACGGCACTGTTTTGGCATTTGGGATGGATGTTGCATCTTGAACCGTAGATGTTGCACCTTGTGGATATCGATTATTTGGACGACCATAACAGTTGGCTTATTTGGAGTACGGGAGCCATAACAAGTCAAAACAAAGCTCTCTATGAGTTCTACGGCTTTGATAGTTTTAAGTCGTTAATGGATAGTTTCATATTAAAAAAAAGAATATCCGAACCTCAATCGGGTCTTGAAAGTTTATTACCCTACGTTCTTCGTCACTTGCGTTATTACCTTAAAACGGGATCATTGTGGCTTGTCTTCGATTTACCATCGCTGAAGAGTGGTGCACCATGGTACTATTTCGTTTCAAATCCTTGCGTCCATTTCCAAAATTCGTACGACACTGTTTTTGCATTTGGGATGGATGTTGCACCTTGCACCGTAAACGTTGCTCCCTGTGGATATTGATTCTTCGGACGACCATAACTATTGGCTCGTTTAGAGTTGCGGGAGCCATAACCAGTCAAAACCAAGCTCTCTGTGAGTTCTACAGCTTTGACGGCTATAAGCCATCAATGGATAGTTTAATACCCAAAAAAGACTATATGAGCCTCAATCTCGTCTCGGAAGTTTTTGACCCTTCGTTTTTTCGTCACGTTCTTTTTTACGTTAAAACGGGATCACTGTGGCTGGTCCTCGATTTACCATCCCTAGATGGTGGTGTACTATGGTTCTTCTGTTCCATCTCAAATCTATGCACCCAATTCTATAATTCGTACGATGCTATTTTGGTTAATTGTTGGCTTGTTTAAAGTTATGGGAGCCATAACCTATCAAAACGAAGCTCTCTGTGAGTTCTACAGATTTGATCGCTCTAAGCCATCATCGGATAGTTCATACCCCAACAAGACTATCAGAACCTCAATCGAGTCTCGGAAAGTTTTTTACCCTTTGTTTTTTCGTCAGGTGTATTTTTCCGTTAAAACGGGATCACCATGGCTGGTCTTTGATTTACCAACGCTGGAGAGTGCCACACCATGGAACTATTCGGTTTCAAATCCATGCACCCATTTCTAAAAAGTCGTGCGACGCTATTTTGGCATTTGGGATGCATGTTATACCTTGCACCGTAGATGTTGCGCCCTTTGGATATCGATTCTTCGGACGACCATAACTATTGGCTTACTTAGAGTTACGGGAGCCATAACCAGTCAAAATGAAGCTCTCTGTGAGTTCTATGGCTTTGACGGCTTGAGCCGCCAATGGATAGTTTCATACCCAAAAAAGACTATCTGATCCTCAATCGGGTCTCGGAAGTTCTTTACCCTTCGTTTTCTCGTCACTTGCATTTTTATGTCAAAACGGGATCACCGTGGCTGGTCTTCGATTTACCCTCGCCGGAGAGTGGCGCACCATGGAACTATTCCTTTTCAAATCCATGCACCCATTTCTAAACGTCTTACGGCATTGTTTGGGCATTTGGGATGGATGTTGTACCTTGCACCATAGATGTTGCACCTAGTGGATATCGATTTTTTGAACGAGCATAACTATTGGCTCGTTTAGACAGCCTTAACCAGTTAAAACGAAGCTCTTTGTAAGTTCTACGGCTCTGACTGCTTTAAGCGGTCATTGGATAGTTTTATCCCCAAAAAAGACTATCCGTACCTCATTCGGGTCTCGGTAGTTTTTTACCCTTCGTTTTTTCGTCATGTGCATTTTTAGGTTAAAACGGGATCACCGTAGCTAGTCTTTGATTTACCATCGCTGGAGAGTGGCACACCAGGGAACCATTCCATTTCAAATCCATGCACCCATTTCTAAAAGTCGTATGGAACTATTTTGGCATTTGGGACGGATGCTACACCTTGCACCGTAGATGTTGCACCCTATGTATATCAGTTTTTCGGACGACCATAACTGTTGGCTCGTTTAGAGTTACGGAACCATAACCAGTAAAAACAAATCTCTCTGTGAGTTCTATGGCTTTGACTACATTAAGCCGTCACTGGATAGTTTCATACCCAAAAAAATACTATCCGAGTTTCAATCGGGTCTCGCAAGTTTTTTACCCTTCGTTTTTTCGTCAGGTGCATTTTTACGTTAAAACGGGATCACCGGGGCTGGTCTTCGATTTACCATTGCTGGAGAGTGGTGCACTATGATACTTTCCCAATTCAAATCCACGCACTCATTTCTAAAAGTCGTATGGCATTATTTTTGCATTTGGCACAAATGTTGCACCTTGCACCATAGATGTTGCACTATGTGGATATCGAATCTTCGGATGACCATAACCGTTGGCTCGTTTAGAGTTACATGAGCCATAACCAGTAAAACGAAGCCCACTATGAGCTCTATGACTTTGACCACTTTGAACCTTAATTGGATAGTTTCATACCCATAAAAGACTATCCGAACCTCAATCGGGTCTCGAATGTTTTTTACCCTTCGTTTTTTCGTCACATGCATTTTTACGATAAAATGGGATCACCTTGGCCGGTCTTCGATTTACCATCGCTGGAGAGTGGTTCACCATGGTACTGTTTCGTTTCAAATCCATGCACCCATTTCTATTAGTCGTATGGCACTGTTTTGGCATTTAGGACGGATTTTGCACCTTGCACCGTGGATATTGCACCCTGTGGATATCGATTCTTCGGACGACCCTAACTGTTGGCTCGTTTAGAGTTACGGGAGCCATAAACGATCAAAACAAAGCTCTCTGTGAGTTCTACGGCTTTGATCGCTTTGAGCCACCATTGGATAGTTTCATACCCAAAAAAAGACTATCCGAACCTCAATCGGTTCTCGGATGTTTTTTACCCTTTGTTTTTTGTCACGTGCATTTTTACATTAAATAGGGATCACCGTGGAATTTCTTAGATTTACCATAGCTAGAGAGTGGTGCACCATGCTACGGTTTCATTTCAAATCCATGCACCTGTTTCTAAAACTCGTACGACACTATTTTGGCATTTGGGATGGATGTTGCACCTTGCACCGTAGATGTTGCATCCTGTGGATATCGGTTCTACGGACGAGCAAAACTATTGGCTCGTTTAGAGATGCATGAGCGATAACTAGTCAGAACAAAGCGCTATGTGAGTTCTATGGCTCTAACTGCTTTAAGCCATCATTGGATAGTTTCATTCCAAAAAAAAAAACTATCCGAACCATAATCGGGTATTGGATGTTTTTTACCCTTTGTTTTTTCGTCACATGCATTTTTTCGTTAAAAACGATCACCGTGGCTGGTCTTTGATTTACGATCGCTGAAGAGTGGCACACCATGGTACTGTTCTGTTTCAACTCCATGCACCCATTTATAAAAGTCGCACGGCACTGTTTTGGAATTTGGGACGGATGTTGCACCTTGCATTGTAGATGTTGGACCCTATGGATATCGATTCTTTAGACGACCATAACGGCTGGCTCGTTTAGAGTTACGGGAGCCATAAACATTCAAAACGAAGCTCTCTGTGAGTTCTACGGCTTTGATCACTTTAAGCCATTAATGGATAGTTTCATACCCAAAAAAAGACTATCCGAACCTCAATCGGGTCTCGGAAGCTTTTTACGCTTTTTTTTCATCCGTGCATTTTTACGTTAAAAAAGGATCACTATGGCTGGTCTTCAACTTACCATCGTTGGAGATTGGTGTACCATGTTACTATTTCATTTCAAATCCATGCACTAATTTCTAAAAGTCATACCGCACTGTTTTAGCAGTTTGGACGGATGTTGCACCTCGCACCGTAGATGTTGCACCCTGTGGATATCGATTCTTCGGACGACCAAAACTGTTCGCTCATTTAGAGTTTCGGGAGCCATAACCAATCAAACCAAAACTCTCTGTGAGTTCTACGGCTTTGACCGCTTTAAGCCGTCATTGGATAGTAACATACTCGAAAAAAGACTACCCGAACCTTAATCGGGTCTCGAAAGTTTTTTACCCTTCATTTTTTCATCACGTGCATTTTTACGTTAAAACGGGATCGTCGTGGCTGGTCTTCGATTTACCATCGCTGGAGAATTGTTCAGCATGGCAGTATTCTGTTTCAAATCCATGCACCCGTTTCTAGAAGTTATACGGCACTGTTTTTGCATTTGGGATGGATGTTCACCTTGCACCGTAGATGTTGCACCTTATTGATATCGATTCTTCGGACGACCATAACAATTGGCTAGTTTAGAGTTACGGGAGCCATAACGAGTCAAAATGAAGCTCTTTGTGAATTCTACGGCTTTGACCTCTTTAAGCCATCATTGGACAGTTTTATACCCAAAATAGACTATCCGAACCTCAATCGGGTCTCGGAAGTTTTTTGCCCTTCGTTTTTTCGTCACGTGCAATTTTACATTAAAATTGGACCACCGTGGCTGGTCTTCGATTTACCATCGCTGGAGAGTGGTGCACCATGGTACTATTTCATTTCAAATCCATGCATCCATTTCTAAAAGTCGTACGACACTGTTTTGGCATTTGGGATGGATGTTGCACCTTGCACCGTAGATGTTGCACCCTGTGGATATCGATTCTTCGAACGACCATAACTGTTGGCTCGTTTAGAGTTACGGGAGCCATAATAAATCAAAACGAAGCTCTCTATGAGTTATACGGATTTGATCGCTTTAAGCTACCATTGGACAGTTTTATATCCAAAAAAATACTATTCGAACCTTAATTGGGTCTTGAAAGTTTTTTACCCTTCGTTTTCTTATCACGAGCATTCTTATGTTAAAACGAGATCACCGTGGCTGGTCTTCGATTCATCATCACTGGAGAGTGGCGAATCATGGTGCTATTCCATTTCAATTCCATGCACCCATTTTTAAAAGTCGTACGGCACTGTTTTGGCATTTGGGACAGATGTTGCATCTTGCAACATAACCCTGTGGATATCGATTCTTCGGACGACCATAACTGTTGGCTCGTTTGGAATTACAAGAGCCGCAACTAGTCAAAATGATGCCCTCTATGAATTTTGCGGCTTTGATAGCTTTAAGCCATCAATGAATAGTTTCATAACCAATAAAAGACTATCCGAACCACAATCGGGACTCGAAAGTTTTTTCCCTTCGTTTTTTCGTTCGTGCATTTTTACGTTAAAACGGGATCACCGTGGCTGGTCTTTAATTTACCATCAATGGAAAGTGGTGCATCATGATATTGTTCTGTTTCAAATCCATGTGCCCATTTACAAAATTCATACGACACTATTTTGGCATTTAGGACGAATGTTACACCTTGCATCCTAGATGTTGCACCCTGAGGATATCGATTCTTCGGACGACCAAAACTGTTTGCTCATTTAGGGTTACGGGAGCCATACCAAGTCAAAACGAAGCTCTCTATGAGTTTTATGGCTATGACCTCTTTAAGCCATCACTGGATAGTTTCATACCCAAAAAAACTATCCAAATCTCAATTGGATCTCGGATGTTTTTTACCCTTCGTTTTTCATTACGTGAAATTTTATGTTAAAATGGGATCACTGTGGCTAGTCTTCGATTTACCATCGTTGGAGAGTGGTGTACCATGGTAATGTTCTGTTTCAAATCCATGCACCCATTTCTTAAAGTCGTACGTCACTATTTCTGCATTTGGGATGGATGTTGCACCTTGCACCGTAGATGGTTCACCCTGTAGATATCGATTCTTCGGACGACCATAACGGTTGGCTCATTTAGAGTTACGGGAGCCACAACTAGTCGAAAAGAAGCTCTCTGTGTGTTCTACGGCTTTGTTGGCTATAACCCGTCAATGGATAGTTTCACACCCAAGAAAAGACTATCCGAGCCTCAATCGGGTCTAGGAAGTTTTTGACCCTTCGTTTTTTCGTCACGTGCTTTTTTACGTTAAAACGGGATCATCGTGGTTGGTTTTCAATTTTCCATCGCTGGAGAGTGGTGCACCATGGTACTTTTCCATTTCAAATCCATGCATCCATTTCTAAAAATCGTACGACACTGTTTTGGCATTTGGGACGAATGTTGCACCTTGCACCATAGATGTTGCACCCTGTGGATATCGATTCTTCGGACGACCATAATTGTTGGCTCATTTAGACTTACGGGAGCCATAACCTTTCATTACGAAGCTCTATGTGAGTTCTATGGATTTCACTGGTATAAGCCATCATTGGATTGTTTCATACCCAAGAAAAGGCTATCCGAACCTCAATCGGGTTTCGAAAGTTTTTTACCCTTTGTTTTTTCGTCACGTGCATTTTTATGTTAAAAGGGGATCACCTTGGCTGGTCTTCGATTTACCATCGCTAGAGAGTGGGGAACAATGGTACTGTTCGGTTTCAAATCCATGCAACCATTTCTAAAAATCATACAGCACTGTTTTGGCATTTGGGACGGATGTTGCGCCTTGCACTGTAGATGTTGCAACCTGTGGATATCGGTTCTTTGGACGACCATAACTGTTGGCTCATTTAGATTTACGTGAGCCATAACTAGTCCAAAAGAAAGCTTTCTGTGAGTTCTACGGCTTTGACCGCTTTAATACGTCAATGGATAGCTTAATACAAAAAAAAAGACCATCACACCTTAATCGGGTTTTGGAAGTTTTTACCCATCGTTTTTTCGTCACGTGCATTTTTATGTTAAAACGAGATCACCGTGGCTGGTCTTTGATTTTCCATCGCTCGAGAGTGGTGCACCAAGGTACTATTCCGTTTCAAATCCATGCAACCATTTCTAAAATTCATACGACACTGTTTTGGAATATGAGATGGATGTTGCACCTTGCACCGTAGATGTTGCACCCTATCGATTCTACGGACGATCATAACTGTTGGCTCATTTGGAGTTACGGGAGCCATAATAAGTCAAAATGGAGCTCTCCATGAGTTTTATAACTTTGACAACTCTAAGCCATCAACAGATAGTTTCATACCCAAAAAAGACTATCCGAACCTCAATCGGGTCTCGGAAGTTTTTTGCCCTTCGTTTTTCATCACTGCATTTTTACGTTAAAATGGGATCACCGTGGCCTGTCTTTGATTTACCATCGTTAAAGAGTAGTGCACCATGGTACTGTTCCATTTCAAATCCATGCACCCATTTCAAAAAGTCAACGTCGCTGTTTTGGCATTTGGGACGAATGTTGCACCTTGCTTCATAGATGTCGCACCCAATGGACATTGATGCTTCGGACGACCATAACTGTTAGATCGTTTAGAGTTACAGGGCCATAACCAGTCAAAACGAAGCTCTCTGTGAGTTCTACGGCTTTGACCGCTTTAATCCATCATTGGATAGTTTCATACCCAAAAAAGACTATCCGAACCTCAATTGAGTCTCCGAAATTTTTTACCTTTCGTTTTTTCGTCACGTGCATTTTTACGTTAAAATGGGATTACCATGGCTGGTCTTCAATTTACCATCACTGGAAAGTGGTGCACCTTTTCATTTCAAATCCATGCACCCATTTCTAAAATTCGTACGACGTTATTTTAGCATTCGGGATGGATGTTGCACCTTGCCCCGTAGATATTGCACCCTATGGATATCAATTCTTCGGATTACCATAACAGTTGGCTCGTTTGGAGTTACTAGGGCCATAACCCGTCAAAACGAAGCTCTTTGTGAGTTCTACGACATTGAAGGTTATATGCCATCAATGGATAGTTTCATATCAAAAAAAGTCTATCCGAACCTCAATTGAGTCTCGGAAGTTTTTTACCCTTCGTTTTTTCGTCACGTTCATTTCTATGTTAAAACGGGATCACCGTGGTTGGTCTTCGGTTTACCATCGCTGGAGAGTGATGCACCATAGTACTGTTCCTTTTCAAATCGCTGCACTCATTTCTAAAAGTCGTACTGCACTGTTTTGGCATTTGGGACGGATGTTGTACCTTGCATTTCGGATGTTTTACCCATATGGATATCGATTCTTCGGATGACCATAATTGTTGGCTCGTTTAGAGTTACAGGAGCCTTAACCAGTCAAAACAAATCTCTCTATGAGTTCTAGGGCTTTGATTGTTGTAAGCCGTCAATGGATAGTTTCATATCCAAAAAATACAACCCGAGCCACAATCGGGTCTCAGAACTTTTTTACCCTTCATTTTTTCATCACATGCATTTTTACGTTAAAACGAGATCCGCGGCTTGTCTTCAATTTAGCATCGTTAGAGAGTGGCGCACCATGGTACTGTTTCATTTCAAATCCATGCACCCATTTTTGTAGGTCGTACGACACAGTTGGCATTTGGGACGGAAGTTTTGCATTACACCGTAGATGTTGCACCCTGTGGATATCGATTCTATGGACGACCATAATTGTTGGCTCGTTTAGCGTTACGGGAGCCATAACAAGTCAAAAAGAAGCCCTCTGTGAGTTCTATGGATTTGAATACTTTAAGCCATCATTGGATAGTTTCATACCCAATAAAGACTATCCAAACCTCAATCGGGTCTTGGATGTTTTTTACCCTTCGTTTATTCGTCACGTGCATTTTTACGTTAAAACGGGATCACCGGGCTGATCTTAGATTTACCATCAATGGAAAGTGGTGCACCATGTTACTGTCTCGTTTCAAATCCATGCACCCATTTTTAAAAGTCGTACGGCACTGTTTTGGCATTTGGGACGGATGTTGCACTTTGCACCGTAGATGTTGCACCCTGTGGATATCGACTCTTCAAACGACCATAACTATTGGCTCGTTTAGAGTTACGGGAGCCATAACCACTCAAAACAAAGCTCTTTGTGTGTTCTATGGCTTTGACTGCTTTAAGCCCTCATTGAATAGTTTCATACCCAAAAAATACATTCCAAACCTCACTCAGGTCTCAGAAGTTTTTTACCCTTCGTTTTTTCATCACGTGAAATTTTACGTTTAAACGGGATCGCCGTGGTTGGCCTTCGATTTTCCATCGCTGGAGAGTGGTGCACCATTATACTGTCCTGTTTCAAATCCATGCACCCATTTCTAAAAGTCGTATGACACTTTTTTGGCATTTAGGACGGATGTTGTACCTCGCACTGTAGATGTTGCACCCTATGGATATCGATTCTTCGAACGACCATAACTGTTGGCTCGTTTAGAGTTACGGGAGCCATAACCAGTCAAAACGAAGCCCTATGTGAGTTCTACTGCTTTGATGGCTTCAAGCAGTCAATGGATATTTTCATACCAAAAAAACACTATCCGAACCTCAATCGGGTCTCGGAAGTTTTTTACCCTTCGCTTTTTTGTCCGTGCATTTTTACGTTAAAACGGGATCATCGTGGCTGGTCTTTGATTTAACATTGTTGGAGATTGGTGCACCATGATAATGTTCCCTTTCAAATCCATGCACACATTTCTAAAAATCGAAGGCACTGTTTTGGCTTTTGTGACGGATGTTGCACCTTGCACCGTAGATGTTTCACCCTATAGATATCGATTTTTGGGACGACCATAATTATTGGCTCGTTTAGTGTTACGAGAGCCATAACCAGTCGAAACGGAACTCTCTGTAAATTCTATGGCTTTGACTGCTTTAAGCCTTCATTGGATAGTTTCATACCCAAAAAAGACTATCCGAACCTCAATCGGGTCTCGGAAGTTTTTTGCCCTTCCTTCTTTCGTCCCGTGCATTTTTACATTAAAACGGGATCACGGTGGCTAGTCTTCGATTTACCAATGCTGGAGAGTGGTGCACCAAGGTTCTATTCTGTTTCAAATCCATGCACCCATTTCTAAAAGTCGTACAGCACTGTTTTTGCATTTGGGACATATGTTGCACCTTGCACCATAGATGTTGCACCATGTGTATATCGATTCTTTGGACGACCATAACGGTTGGCTCGTTTAGAGTTATGAGTGCTACAACTAGTCAAAATGAAGCTCTCTGCGAGTTCTACAACAAGCCATCAATGGATAGTTTCATCCCCAAAAAAAGACTGTTCAAGCCTCAATCGGGTCTTGGAAGTTTTTGACCCTTTATTTTTTCGTCACGTGCTTTTTTACGTTTAAACTGGATCACCGTGGCCGGTCTTCAATTTACTATCGTCGGAGAGTGGTGTACCATGGTACTGTTCTGTTTCAAATCCATGCACCCATTTCTAAAAGTCATACGACACTGTTTTGGCATTTGGGACAGATGTTGCACCTTGCACCATACATGTTGCACCCAGTAGATATCAATTCAGTCGAACATAATTGTTGGCTCGTTTAGAGTTACGGAAGCCATAACCTGTCAAAACAAAGCTCTCTATGAGTTCGACGGATTTGACCGCTTTAAGTCATCATTGAAAAGACTATCCCAACCACAGTCGGTTCTCGGAAAGTTTTTTACCCTTTGTTTTTTCGTCACATGCATTTTTACGTTAAAATGGGATCACCGTGGCTGGTCTTCGATTTACCATCGCAGGAGAGTGGCGCACCATGGAGCTGTTCTGTTTCGTATCCATGCACCCATTTCTAAAAGTCGTATGATACTATTTTTGCATTTGAGATGGGTATTGCACCTTGCACCATAGATGTTGTACCCTGTGGTTATCGATTTTTCGGAGGACCATAACTGTTGGCTCGTTTAGAGTTACGGAAGCCATATCCAGTCAAAACGAAGCTCTCTGTCAGTTTTATGGCTTTGACGGCTATAAGCCGTTAATGAATAGTTTCATAACCAAAAAAAGACAATCCGAGCCTCAATCGGATCTCGGAAGTTTTCTACCCTTCGTTTTTTCGCCACATGCATTTTTACGTTAAAACAGGATCACCGTGGCTGGTCTTCGAGCAACCATCACTGGAGAGTTGTGCACCATGGAACTGTTCCATTTCAAATCCATGCACTCATTTTACGGCATTGTTTGGGTATTTGGGATGGATGTTGCACCTTGCACCGTAGATGTTGCACCCTGTGGATATCGATTTTTGGGATGACCATAACTATTGGCCTGTTTAAAGTTACGGGAGCCATAACCACTCAAAATGAAGCTCTCCGTGAGTTCTATGGTTTGACCGCTTTAAACTCTCATTGGATATTTTCATAACCAATAAAATACTATACGTACCTCAATCGGGTCTCGGAAGTTTTTTACCCTTTGTTTTTTCATCACGTGCATTTTTACGTTAAGACGGGATCATCATGGCTGGTCTTTGATTTACCATCGCTGGAGAGTGGCGCACCTTGGAACCGTTCCCTTTCAAATTCATGCATCCATTTCTAAAAGTCATACGACACTGTTTTGGCATTTGGGACGGATGTTGCACCTTGCACCGTAGATGGTGCACCCTATGGATATCGGTTTTTCGGACGACCATAACTGTTGGCTCGTTTAGAGTTAATGGAGTCATAACCAGTTAAAACGAAGCTCTCTGTGAGTTCTATGGGTTTGACCGCCTTAAGCCGTCGTTGGATAGTTTCATACGCAAAAAAAGACTATCCGAACGTCAATCAAGTCTCGCAAGTTTTTTACCCTTTGTTTCTTCGCCACATGCATTTTTACTTAAAATGGGATCACCGTGGTTGGTCTTTGATTTACCATCGTTGGAGAGTAAGCACCATGATACTATCCCATTTCAAATCCATGCACCCATTTCTAAAAGTCGGACGGCACTATTTTGGCGTTTGGGATAGATGTTGCACCTTGCAACGTAGATGTTGCATCCTATGGATATTGATTCTTAGGACGACCATAAATATTGGCTCGTTTAGAGTTACGGGAGCCATAATCAGTCAAAACGAAGCTCTATGTGAGTTCTACGGCTTTGACATCTTTAAGCCATCAATGGATAGTTTCATACCCAAAAAAATACTATCTGAACCTCAATCGGGTCACGGAAGTTTTTTACCCTTCATTCTTCGTCACGTGCACTTTTACGGTAAACGGGATCACTATGGCTTGTCTTTGATTTACCAGCACTGTAGAGTGGTACGACATGGTACTGTTCCATTTCAAATCCTTGCATCTATTTATAAAAGTCGTACGACACTTTTTTTGCATTTGGAATGGATGTTGCACCTTGCACCGTAGACGTTGCATCCTATGGATATCGATTTTTCGAACGACCATAACTTTTGGCTCGTTTAGAGTTACGGGAGCCATAAACAGTCAAAACGAAGCACTCTGTGAGTTCTACAGCCTTGACGGCTATAAGCCATCAATGGATAGTTTCATACCCAAAAAAAGACTATCCCTGGAGAATGGTGTACCATGGTACTGCTCCATTTCAAATCCATGCACCCTTTTCTAAAAGTCATACGACACTGTTTTGACATTTGGGACGGATGTTGCTCCTTATAACGTTGATGTTGCACCCTGTAGATATCGATTCTTCAGACGACCATAGTTGTTGGCTCGTTTAGAGTTAAGGGAGCCATAACCTGTCAAAACGAAGCTCTCTGTGAGTTCTACAGATTTGACCGCTTTAAGCCGTCATTGGATAGTTTCAAACCAAAAAAAGACTATCCGAACCTCAATAGGGTCTTGGAAAGTTTTTCACCCTTTATTTTTCGTCACGTGCATTTTTACGTTAAAACGGGATCACCATGGCTGGTCTTCGTTTTACCATCTTGGAGAGTGACGCACCATGGAACTATTCAGTTTTAAATCCATGCATCCATTTCTAAAGGTCGTACAACACTATTTAGACATTTGGGATGGATGTTGCACCTTGCACTATAGATGTTGCACACTGTGGATATCAATTCTTCAGACGACCATAAT
Source organism: Allium cepa (assembly GCA_030765085.1). Taxonomy (NCBI): domain Eukaryota; kingdom Viridiplantae; phylum Streptophyta; class Magnoliopsida; order Asparagales; family Amaryllidaceae; genus Allium; species Allium cepa. The sequence goes on from CM060938.1 coordinate 686,456,312, forward strand.
TGTTGGCCCGTTTAAGCTTATAGGAGCCATAACAAGTCAAAACAAAGCTCTCTATGTGTACTATGGCTTTGACAGCTGTAAGTCGTCAGTGGATTTTTTCATACCCATAAAAAGACAATCTGAGCCTCAATCGGGTCTCGTAATTTTTTTACCCTTCGATTTTTTGTCACCTGCATTTTTACGTTAAAACGGGATCACCTTGGCTGGTCTTCGATTTTCCATCGCTGGAGAGTGGCGCACCATGGAACTGTTCCTTTTTAAATCCATGCACCCATTTCTAAAATTCCTACGACATTGTTTGAACATTTGGGACAGATGTTGCACCTTACACCGTACATGTTGCGCCCTGTGTATATCTATTCTTCGGACGACCATAATTGTTGGCTCGTTCAGAGTTACATGAGCCATAACCAGTCGAAATGAAGCTCTCTTTGAGTTCTAAGGCTTTGACCACTTTAAGCCATCATTGGATAGTTTCATGCCAAAAACATGACTATCCGTACCTCAATCGGGTCACGGAATTTTTTACCCTTTGCTTTTTCGTCACGTGCATTTTTATGATAAAACGGGTTCACCGTGGCTGGTCTTCGATTTATCATCGCTGGAGAATGGCGCACCATGGAATCTTTTTGTTTCAAATCCATGCACTAATTTTTAAAAGTCGTACAGCACTGATTTGGCATTTGGGATGGATGTTTCACCTTGCACCATAAATGTTGCAGCTTGTGGATATCGGTTTTTCAGACGACCATAACTGTTGGCTCGCTTAGAGTTATAGGATCCATAACCAGTCAAAACAAATCACTCTGTGAGTTCTATGGCTTTGACCGCTTTAAGCCGTCATTAGATAGATTCATACCCAAAAAAAGACTATCCGAACCTCAATCGGGTCTCGCATGTTTTTTACCTTTCGTTTTTTCATCACGTGAATTTTTACGTTAAACAGGATCACCATGGCTGGTCTTTGACTTACCATCGCTGGAGAGTGGGGTACCATGGTACTGTCCCATTTCGAATCCGTGCACCAATTTCTAAAAGTCGTACGACACTGTTTTGACATTTGGGATGGATGTTGCACCTTGTGGATATCGATTATTCGGACGACCATAACAGTTGGCTTGTTTGGAGTACGGGAGCCATAACAATGAAAACAAAGCCCTCAATGAGTTTTATGGCTTTGATAGTTTTAAGCCGTTAATGGATAGTTTCATACCCAAAAAAAGAATATCCAAACCTCAATCGGGTCTCGAAAGTTTGTTACCCTTCGTTCTTCGTCACGTGCGTTATTACCTTAAAACGGGATCATTGTGGCTTGACTTCGATTTACCATCGCTGAAGAGTGGTGCACCATGGTACTATTTCGTTTCAAATCCTTGCGTCCATTTCCCAAATTCGTACGACACTATTGTTGCATTTGGGATGGATGTTGCATCTTGCACCGTTGACGTTGCTCCCTGTGGATATCGATTCTTCGGATGACCATAACAATGGCTCGTTTAGAGTTACGGGAGCCATAACCAGTCAAAACCAAGCTCTCTGTGAGTTTTACAGCTTTGATGGCTATAAGCCATCAATGGATAGTTTAATACCCAAAAAAGACTATCCGAGCCTCAATCGCGTCTCGGAAGTTTTTGACCCTTCGTTTTTTCGTCACGTGCTTTTTTACGTTAAAACGGGATCATCGTGGCTTGTCCTCAATTTACCATTCCTAAATGGTGGTGTACTATGGTCGTTCCATCTCAAATCTATGCACCCATTTCTAAAAATCGTACGACGCTTTTTTGGTTAATTGCTGGCTTGTTTAAAGTTACGGGAGCCATAACCTATCAAAACGAAGCTCTCTGTGAGTTCTACAGATTCGACCGCTCTAAGCCATCATCAGATAGTTCATACCCCAAAAAGACTATCAGAACCTCAATCAGGTCTCGAAAAGTTTTTTACCCTTCGTTTTTTCGTCACGTGCATTTTTCCGTTAAAACGGGATCACCATGGTTGGTCTTCGATTTACCAACGCTGGAGAGTGCCGCACCATGGAGCTATTCGGTTTCAAATCCATGCACCCATTTCTAAAAGTCGTGACCTTGCACCGTAGAGGTTGCACCCTATGGATATCGATGATTCGGACGACCATAATTATTGGCTCATTTAGAGTTACGGGAGCAATACCTGTCAAAATGAAGCTCTCTGTGAGTTTAATGGCTTTGACGGCTTGAGCCGCCAATGGATAGTTTCATACCCAAAAAAGACTATCCGAGCCTCAATCGGGTCTCGGAAGTTTTCTACCCTTCGTTTTCTCATCACTTGCATTTTTATGTTAAAACGGGATCACCGTGGCTGGTCTTCGATTTACCATCGTTGGAGAGTGGCGCACCATGGAACTATTACATTTCAAATCCATGCATCCATTTCTAAAAGTCTTACGGCATTGTTTGGGCATTTGGGACGGATGTTGTACCTTGCACCATAGATGTTGCACCTAGTGGATATCGATTTTTCGAAAGAGCATAACTATTGGCTCGTTTAGACTTATGAGAGCCATAACCAGTTAAAACGAAGTTCTTTGTAAGTTCTACGGCTCTGACAGCTTTAAGCCGTCATTGGATAGTTTTATACCCAAAAAAGACTATCCGTACCTCATTCGGGTCTCGGTAGTTTTTTACCCTTCGTTTTTTTGTCGCGTGCATTTTTTGGTTAAAACGGGATCACCGTAGCTAGTATTAGATTTACCATCGCTGGAGAGTGGCGCACCAGGGAACCATTCCATTTCAAATCCATGCACCCATTTCTAAAAGTCGTATGGAACTATTTTGGCATTTGGGACGGATGTTGCACCTTGCACCGTAGATGTTACACCCTGTGTATATCAATTTTTCGGACGACCATAACTGTTGGCTCGTTTAGAGTTATGGGAGCCATAACCAGTAAAAACAAAGCTCTCTGTGAGTTCTATGGCTTTGACTACATTAAGTATTCATTGGATAGTTTCATACCCAAAAAAATACTATCCGAGTTTCAATCGGGTCTCGCAAGTTTTTTACCCTTCGTTTTTTCGTCAGGTGCATTTTTACGTTAAAACGGGATCACCGTGGCTGGTCTTCGATTTACCATTGCTGGAGAGTGGTGCACTATGATACTTTCCCGTTTCAAATCCACGCACTCATTTCTAAAAGTCGCATGGCATTGTTTTGGCATTTGGCACAAATGTTGCACCTTGCACCATAGATGTTGCACTATGTGGATATCGAATCTTCAGATGACCACAACTGTTGGCTCGTTTAGAGATACATGAGCCATAACCAGTCAAAACGAAGCTCTCTGTGAGCTCTATGACTTTGACCACTTTGAACCTGAATTGGATAGTTTCATACCTATAAAAGACTATCCGAACCTCAATCGGGTCTCGAAAGTTTTTTTCCCTTCATTTTTTTCGTCACATGCATTTTTACGTTAAAATGGGATCACCTTGGCTGGTCTTCGATTTACCATCGCTGGAGAGTGGTTCACCATGGTACTGTTTCGTTTCAAATCCTTGCACCCATTTCTATAAGTCGTATGGCACTGTTTTGGCATTTGGGACGGATTTTGCACCTTGCACCATAGATATTGCACCCTGTGGATATCGATTCTTCGGACGACCATAACTATTGGCTCGTTTAGAGTTACGGGAGCCATAACCGGTCAAAACAAAGCTCTCTGTGAGTTCTACGGCTTTGACCGCTTTGAGCCACCATTGGATAGTTTCATGCCCAAAAAAAGACTATCCGAACCTCAATTGGTTCTCGGATGTTTTTTACCCTTTGTTTTTTCGTCACGTGCATTTTTACATTAAATATGGATCACCGTGGAATTTCTTAGATTTACCATAGCTGGAGAGTGGTGCATCATGGTGCAGTTTCATTTCAAATCCATGAACCCGTTTCTAAAAATAGTACGACACTATTTTGGCATTTGGGATGGATGTTGCACCTTGCACCGTGGATGTTGCACCCTATGGATATCGGTTCTACGGACGAGAAAAACAATTGGCTCGTTTAGAGATGCAAGAGCGATAACTAGTCAAAACAAAGCGCTATGTGAGTTCTAGGGCTCTAACTGCTTTAAGCCATCATTGGATAGTTTCATACCAGAAAAAAACTATCCGAACCATAATCGGGTATTGGAAGTTTTTTACCCTTTGTTTTTTCGTCACGTGCATTTTTACGTTAAAAATGATCACCGTGGCTGGTCTCTGATTTACGATCACTGGAGAGTACCACACAATGGTACTGTTCTGTTTCAACTCCATGCACCCATTTATAAAAGTCGTACGACACTGTTTTGAAATTTGGGACGGATGTTGCACCTTGCATCGTAGATGTTGGACCCTATGGGTATCGATTCTTTAGACGACCATAACGGTTGGCTCATTTAGAGTTACGGGAGCCATAAACATTCAAAACAAAGCTCTCTGTGAGTTCTACGGCTTTGATCACTTTAAGCCAATAAAGGATAGTTTCATACCTAAAAAAAGACTATCCGAACCTCAATCGGGTCTCGAAAGTTTTTACTCTTTGTTTTTTCGTCCGTGCATTTTTACGTTAAAACGGGATAACTATGGCTAGTCTTCAATTTACCATCGTTGGAGATTGGTGCACCATGTTACTATTTCAATTCAAATTCATGCACCAATTTCTAAAAGTCATACTGCACTGTTTTAGCATTTGGGACGGATGTTGCACCTCGCACCGTAGATGTTGCACCCTATGGATATCGATTCTTCGGACGACCATAACTGTTTGCTCATTTTGAGTTTCGGGAGCCATAACCAATAAAAAAAAAACTCTCTGTGAGTTCTACAGCTTTGACCGCTTTAACCCGTCATTGGATAGTTTCATACTCGAAAAAAGACTACCCGAACCTTAATCGGGTCTCGGAAGTTTTTTACCCTTTATTTTTTCGTCACGAGCATTTTTACGTTAAAACGGGATCGTCCTGGCTGGTCTTCGACTCACCATCGCCGAAGAGTTGTTCAGCATGGTACTATTTCGTTTCAAATCCATGCACCCGTTTCTAAAAGTCATACGTCACTGTTTTGGCATTTGGAATGGATGTTCACCTTGAACCGTAGATGTTGCACCTTATTGATATCGATTCTTCGGACGACCATAACAATTGGCTAGTTTAGAGTTACGGGAGCCATAACCAATCAAAACGAAGCTCTTTGTAAGTTCTACAGCTTTGACCTCTTTAAGCCATCAGTAGATAGTTTTATACCCAAAATAGACTATCCGAACCTCAATCAGGTCTCGGAAGTTTTTTGCCCTTCGTTTTATCGTCACGTGCATTTTTACATTAAAATGGGATCACCGTGGCTGGTCTTCGATTTACCATCGCTGGAGAGTGGTGCACCATGGTACTATTTCATTTCAAATCCATGCATCCATTTCTAAAAGTCGTACAACGCTGTTTTGGCATTTGGGATGGATGTTGCACCTTGCACTGTAGATGTTGCACCCTATGGATATCGATTCTTCGGACGACCATAACTGTTGGCTCGTTTGGAGTTACGGGAGCCATAACAATTCAAAACGAAGCTCTCTATGAGTTATACGGCGTTGATCGCTTTAAGCTGTCATTGGATAGTTTCATATCCAAAAAAATACTATTCGAACCTTAATTGGGTCTCGAAAGTTTTTTACCCTTCGTTTTTTCATCACGTGCATTCTTACGTTAAAACGAGATGACCGTGGCTGGTCTTCGATTCACCAACGCTGGAGAGTGGCGAATCATGGTACTATTCCATTTCAACTCCATGCACCCATTTCTAAAAGTCGTACGGCACTGTTTTGGCACTTGGGACACATGTTGCACCTTGCACCATAACCCTGTGGATATCGATTCTTCGGACGACCATAACTGTTGGCTCGTTTGGAATTACAAGAGCCGCAACCAGTCAAAATGATGCCCTCTATGAATTTTACGGCTTTGTTAGCTTTAAGCCATCAATGGATTGTTTCATACCCAACAAAAGACTATCCGAACCACAATCGGGACTCGGATGCTTTTACCCTTTGTTTTTTCGTCCGTGCATTTTTACGTTAAAACGGGATCACCGTGGCTGGTCTTAAATTTACCATCATTGGAAATTGGTGCATCATGATACTGTTCTGTTTCAAATCCATGCACCCATTTACAAAATTCATGCGACACTATTTTGGCATTTTGGACGAATGTTACACCTTGCGTCCTAGATGTTGCACCCTGGGGATATCGATTTTTCGGACGACCATAACTGTTGGCTCATTTAGAGTTACAGGAGCCATAATAATTCAAAACATAGCTCTCTATGAGCTCTATGGCATTATAGTTTTAAGCCGTCAATGGATTGTTTCAAACCCAAAAAAGACTTTCTGAACCTCAATCGGGTCTTGGAAGTTTTTACCCTTCGTTTTTTTCGTCTTGCAATTTTCCGTTAAGATGGGATCACCGTGGCTGGTCTTTAATTTACCATCACTGGAGAGTGGTGCACCATGGTACCGTTTGGTTTAAAATCCACGCACCCATTTTAAAAGACGTACGACAATGTTTTGGCACTCCTGGCAGATGTTTCACCTTGCACCGCAGATGTTGCACCCTATGGATATCGATTCTTCGAAAGACCATAACTGTTGTCTCGTTTATAGTTACGGGAGCCGCAACTAGTCAAAACGAAGCTCTTTGTGAGTTCTACGGCTTTGCTTTCTTTAAGCCTTCATAGGATAGTTTGATACCCAAAAAAGACTATTCGAACCTCAATCGGGTCTTAGATGTTTTTTATCTTTGTTTTTTGGTCACGTGCATTTTTATGTTAAAACAGGATCACCATGGTTAGTCTTCGATTTACCATCGTTGGAGGGTGGCGCACCATGGTACTTTTCTGTTTCAAATCCATGCACCCATTTCTAAAAGTCGTACGACAGTATTTTGCCATTTGGAACGAATAATGCACCTTGCACCATATATGTTGCACCCTGTGGATATCTATTCTTCGAACGACCATAATTGTTGGCTCGTTGAGATTTATGGGAGCCATAACCAGTCAAAACGAAGCTCTTTGTGAGTTCTATGGCTTTGACGGTTATACGCCATCGATGCATAGTTTCATACCGAAAAAGACTATCTGAGCCTCAATCAGGTCTCGGAACTTTTTTACCCTTCGTTTTTTTGTCACGTGCATGTTAAAACAGGATCACCGTGGCTGGTCTTCGATTTACCATCGCTAGACAGTGGTACACCATGGTACTATTCTGTTTCAAATCCATGCACCCATTTCTAAAAGTGGTATGACACTGTTTTGGCATTTGGGACGTATGTTGCACCTTGCACCGTAGATGTTGCACCCTGTGGATTTCGATTCTTCGGACGACCTTAACTGTTAGCTCGTTTAGAGTTACGGGAGCCATAACCATTCAAAACGAAGCTCTCTATGAGTTCTACAACTTTGACCACTTTAAGCTATCATTGGATAGTTTCTTACCCAAAAAATACTATCTGAACCTCAACCGGGCCTCAGAAGCTTTTTACCCTTTGTTTTTTCGCCACGTGCATTTTTACGTTAAAACTGGATCACCGTGGCTGGTCTTCGATTTATCACCGTTGGAGAGTGGTGCACCATGGTACTATTCTGTTTCAAATCGATGCACACATTTCTAAAAGTATTACGGCACTGTTTTAGCATTTGGGACGTATGTTGCAACTTGCACCGTAGATGTTGCACCATGTGGATTTCGGTTCTTTGGACGACCACAACTGTTGGCTCGTTAAGAGATACCAAAGCCATAACTAGCCAAAATGAAGCTCTTTGTGAATTCTACGGCTTTGACCGCTTTAAGCCATCATTGGATAGTTTCATACCAAAAAAAGACTAACCGAACCTCAATCGGGTCTTGGAAGTTTTTACCCTTCGTTTTTTCGTCACGTGCATTTTTACGTTAAAACGGGATCACCATGGCTGGTCTTCAATTTACCATCGTTGGAGGGTGATGCACCATGATACTTTCCCATTTCAAATCCATGCACTCATTTCTAAAAGTCGCACTGCACCTTGCACCGTAGAAGTTGCACCCTATGGATATCGATTCTTCGGACGACCATAACTGTTGGCTCGTTTAGAGTTACGGAAGCCGTAACTAGTCAAAACGAAGCTCTCTGTGCGTTCTACGGCTTTGATGGCTTTAAGCCTACAATGGATATCTCATGCCCAAAAAAGACCGTCGGAACCTCAATCGGGTCTTGGAAGTTTTTTACCCTTCATTTTTCTGTCACGTGCATTTTTAAGTTAAAACGGGATCACCGTGGCTAGTCTTCAATTTCCCATCGATGGAGAGTGGTACACTATGATACTATTCCGTTTCAAATCTATGCACCCATTTCTAAAAGTCATATGGCACTGTTCTGGCGTTTGGGACGGATGTTGCACCTTGCACCGCAGATGTTGCACCCTATGGATATCAATGTTAGTACCAAAATTGGGCACAACACTCTTCGAAAGTTTTTGAAGAGATAATAATGAAGAATATAAATTGAAAATGAGGATTATCTAATAAAAACTCCAATTAACAAAAATATGAACGCGTAGACAAGCGATTTAAAGTTGTTCGGCGTGTTGCCTACGTCCACTATGAAGTTTTTGCAACTTTATTGATGCTCTTTTAATGATTACAAGCAAGTACAGCAAATAACAACAAGATACAACTGCAAATTAGAATTCAACAATAAAAGTATGATGTAGATCTCGATCCGGCAGAGTCTGGACGCTTTAGAATCAAAAGATCCCTCTTCTGTAGTTCTGGGGCTCTATTTATCGGCGTTGGAGGCTGAGATTTCACCCAAACTTCGGGAGACTCGTTCTGGCACATGAGTGGGCCCATGCAACCAATCTCAGAAAGTTTCGACTCGATCTGCGATCGATACGAATTCATTTCATATCAATCAAGATGATGTCCAATCGAGCTGAAATTTGGCAGAGACATTCCTTATTGTGTATGCAAGCTTCTGTGAAAATTTCATTGCATTTGGATCAGTGGATTGGGAGAAATGGACTATACGAAATGGACCCTTTCGCTGGCTGTTTGGTTCGAATCCATCATTTTGAAATGATCCCTTCTACTTGATCACCTCACGTGGTCTCGTGATGACGTGGCATGCATACTTTGGCTCGATCCGGTCTTTACTCCGAGTTGACCGCATCGACTCCATAAATCTCGCCTTGTTCGTATCGAGGGACGACACGTCACCCAGGTTTGGTGACTTAATGGATTCGAATAAGGCCTCACTGATCGATTCGAACAGCAGTCATCGATGGACACGAACTACTAATGGTCGATGGTTACGAACAAGCCTTTCCTTGATGGATAGGAACCACGTAGCTTCTCAACGGATACGAAGCAAATCGATGCGAACTGGAGCCTTTTGATGGATACAAAGTAAGGTGACCAGATGGATATGAAGAGAGGCTTCTATGATGGATGCGAAGCAGATACTGGCCAATCGTTATGAGGCACAACAACTGTTCATGGATACGAAGTAGGGAGATGCCAACGGATTCGAATAAGGGGGAGCTGATGGGTTTGAATGAGATCGAGTCGAAGCGAGGCTTCCCGACGGATTCGAACTTGATCGACACGAACTAAGGCTCTTTGATGGATACGAAGTCGCTGGAACACTGATCGATATGAACGTGATCGATTCGAACCGGAGTTCAATGATGGATACGAAGACGCGGCCGTTTCTTCCAGATTGAATCGATCATAACTCGTGCATACGAACTCGGATTGACTCGAAATTTGGAACGCCAGCCTTCACGGCTTTGCTTGTTATGTCCTATCAACTGTAGCTCGATCTGGACCCGGAAAAAAGTTACCAGTATCCAAAGTAGACATATGCATTAACGATCTCCAGGGCGAACCATCCTTGGTTTCTAGTCAAGCCCTTGGTGTCACGTCTTGCCAAAATGCGGGACAACACTTTCCCCCCAAAGTACGTCTTGTGTGAACATGACGTGCTTTGAAAAGCTGCAGTTTCTTTCTGAACAATTGTTGTATTTTCCATTGAAAGTTGTACTTTGTATTGTTGTAACTGACTGCTGTGTGATAGTGATTTTTGTCGTCGTAATCGTAATGAGATGAGTATTCGACCCCTGTGAATTTTGAAAATCGAATATTTGTCTAACATATATGCATATATGTTAACTTGACTCTCGTTAACATTGCGCGTTAACGAGTCGTTGCCAGTTTAGTTTGTTTTTTATATCGAATTTCATGTCGATTCTCTCCTGAACCGATTTGAAATTCGAGTTGAAACAATGCTTGATGGTTGTTTTTGACCATCCTCTTATATCGATCCTCTCCAGAATTGAGGTAAAAGGTTGAAGGGCAGTTTTCTACATTGGCGCGATTTCCATTGATGGATACGAAATGGTCGTTCGTATTGATAAACTTCGAGGGATATGACATCAACGTTCATATCGATAGGACTGCACTGTTGTGAGTTGATGGTTGCAAAATAGACACTTTGAATCGATGGAGTTCGATGCTTTTAGTGCAACACTCGTTGTGTACTTCGAATTGATGAAGTCCAGTGCTAACTTCGCCTCGATGAAGGCAAAGTCTGATGGATTCAAAAGAAGCATTCGCATTGATCCATTATTTGGCCGGTTGTGACCGGTCACGTTGACTGGGAGGCGAAACGACCCAGTCACTCCTTAGGCTCCATATAAATATCTAGGACTTCGGCATTTTTTTACTTTTTACTTTTACTCTCTTGCTTTATGTCTTTAACATCATATCGTTAGATAGACCGAGAGAAAGAACCGCGCTTTCCTTCGAATCGAACGTGTTGCCTTCGATTCTTTGAACATAATCACTAAAATCAGGTAATTAATGGATAGAATCATGTTAAGAACGACAAAACTCGAAATCTCAGCCATCCTTCTTACTTTTATGACTAATTTTGATAAATTTGAGATCTAGACGAGTGAGAGCAAGATTGTGGATGGAGCGCAGCCATAGGGTTGAGGACCTTTGGAGAAGAAGGAGGCGCCGATGAATCACTTTAACTTTGTTTCGTGTCGATATGGAACAGGAGTATTCGAATCGATCCAAATAGTATAATTTCGTATCGATACGAAGACGAGAGCGGCGATCGATACGAAGCCAGTATTTTCAGATCGATGCGAAATGGTGTGCCCTCGATCGATACGAAACACATCGATTCGAACCCGATCGATATGAAAAGTATGAAGTCGAACCTGATCGATACGAATGTATCGATTTGAACCTGGTCGATACGAAAAATGATGCATCTCTGACTCGACATGAATTTGAACTGCGGCGACCGATTCCAAGTTGAAATTAGACGAACTTAGAGAACTATTGTGCATTAAAATATTTGACTTCGACGAGCTTCTGCCTTACATGACTAAACTCGACCGCAGAACTGCATATTGGACTACCTTTCGAAGCTCGTCGATGGAACCGTAGCTTAACAAAAATATAACAAACTTCAACTTGAATCGATCGTTAGCATCTGGATGGCACGGTTGTGACGGTCAGCGATGACGGTCATTTTCGGTCTGATTTTCAGAGTTTTGTCGTTCACGCATTTCAGTTTATTCTGTAGAATTTGCTCAAGTAGTGCGCAGCACTGCACTACACAACATGTTCATACACTTTACACTGGGGAATGCATAGGCTCTTTATCGTCTAATGATAATTTCTAGTGAGTTAGCTAGTCATGGAACCATCAAGTTCGCAGTAGCAAGAAACACAAAGTATGGTCTCTCCCAGACTTGAGATACCGGAGATCGAGGCTGAAGTCATCGATGCAGCCCCGGATGAACTACCTGATGCATCTTTCATTATGAATCCGTCTGACTCCGTTCCATTCAACGTTTCGGAAGGTATGCTAGGAGGAATATGCTTAAGACACGGTTTGTCAAGATGTTCTTTTGCCAGGTCCAAACGATAGACCGCACAATCCCCTGGAAGGATATACTACATTCAACCGTCATGCATGTGCAGCCGGGACGCTTCCTCCATTCAGTGAATATATAAGAGAAGTGTTTTCATTTTTGGGGATCGCCCCATCTCAGCTACACCCAAATGGATATGCTTCGGTCAATAGCTTGTTCATCGTCTTTATCGAGTACCTTCATCGTCCACCGCTTTCGACTGACGTTAGATACTTATTCAACTTCAAAAGCCGGACAGATAGCCCATCTTTTACGTTCCTGGAGGCAGAACTATCAAGTGGTCACCGGGTCCTGGACCAAACTAAGCTACTTCAAGACGGAGTGGTTTTACGTTAGATGCCCCCCAGGGTTCGCCAGGCGATGGTTATTCAGACGTGAGTATAACTAAGTTCTTGAATAATTATTAAGACGATTGCAGCCGAAGTGAAACTTATATTTCTTCCTTTTTACAGCGATCATTCAGCGTCTGGAAGGTGGATACTTTAAGGAGATAGTCTGATTGCTGCAAGAAGTTCCGAGTGAAGAAAGGAACATCGACTTGCTCTTGACAGATAGGAATCTAAGGATTCTCGGGTTGATCGAGCGAAGGCGAAGTATAAGGCTCGATAGTGCATTAAAGATCGTCTCGAGGAAACGAGTCAAGCACAAGGAGCCCGAAGTTGTTATAGCTGAGGAGGCTGATTCTGAGAGAACTCACACTAATGATGAGCCTTTGGCCGGGTCTGTAGATGCAGTCCAGGAAACCGAAGAGAAAAGACAAGGCAAGGCAGCAATTTATAAACGATCCAAATCCGGGAGGTGAAAATCTTTGGTCCTGAACCGATCTCTTCCCGAAATTAGAATTTTAGAGAAATCTCCATCGCGAACGGAAAATCTCTTCGAAGGGCTCGCCGATATCCTAATTCTGGATGACGCATCCTTCCCACATGATGCCGGGTTGGATGAATTCCACCATACTTTAGAATTGAGCGAGCCTTTTCCTATTAGCGTGGTCGACACTTCCGGTTGGTCGGGGGGTTGCACATTCATACACATTTCACGGCACTACACAACCCTTGACCGTAGGCCATCTGCTTCGAAAAGCCACTAACTCTACTTTTATTTTGCTTTGCAGATACTATGTCTGGACAAGGCTCAATGTTGGGAAGTCTTCGACAGGCCCGTAGATCCTCTACATATTACGAGTCGCGTAGAAGGGAAGGGGACAGAGATCATGACCGTGGATACTCCGGATACTCCAGCCAAGAGAGATATGATAGGGATAAGGATTACAGGCGTCGATCTCGATCTCGCACTCTTCCTCCCAAAAACCCTGTGCAACCTCCCGTTTATGTTTCTCGTCCCTCTGAATCCTCACGGCACAAGTCTGCTTCCCAATTCTCCAGGTCTGAGCCCCATCACCCTAGAACTGAGGCAATAACCCCCGTAGTTGCAGAACAGGCCCCTACGGAAATTTCGGGGGAAGGAGCGATCAAGCTCACTTAGTTCAAGAAGGATTTTCCGAACATCTATTTCGATAACTACGTTTTTCCTCCACATTTAAAAAGAATTCCGGCAGAAGCTGAGTAGATGGTGCATGATTATGTACATGACTTTTATGCCCCGTACAAGACGTGGGCTAAAGCAGCTGAGAAAACATCATCATTAGCCTTTGAGCGAGCAGCTACCATTGAGAAACTACAAGCCGAGCTAACTCAAAAGGACCGTATTATACAGGTGCTAAACATTAAAGCCGAGTCATCTTGGAAATCAGAAATTGAGGCCCTTAAGAAAGCTGATGAAGCCCAAGCAGTGATGGACAGGATGAAGAGAGAGCATTATGCTACGGTGGAGGACATGGGCCACTAAAACACCATTGTAACCGTCGAGCGGGATGCGGCCTTGAAGGAGCTTAACGAGCTCAAAGCCAAATTCGCTGAAATCGCCAAGGATAGGGATGATGTGAAAAACGCGGCCCAGGAAGCATGCGAACAGGCCGTAATGCTCCGGACTGAGCGAGACGCAGCGGTGGCTAAAGTACAGGTGGTCGAAGCAGAAGTTGATAGGAAAATTCAGATGGCCCAGTCCAGGCTCGAGGCTGATATTGAAGACCGCCTTATCACATACAACGCCAATGTGTTGAAGCACAGAAATCTGGCCTGGCTCGAAAATTACTCGGTACATCTCCACAGCGCTTGGGGTCGGTTGATTGAGGAGGAGAAAATAGCACATCCGAGCGAATCAATTGATGAATTTGAGCTTGAAAATCGACCACTGACCGAGGATGAAAGAAAGATCCTTCATGACGCTATAATTTCTCACGAGAAGGAGATGGTTGGCACCCGACATCAGGAAGTTGGGGAAGTTTCAGGTATTGAGCACCAGGCTACATTCCTTGAGATTAGCGCTCCACCTCCGCTAGGGCCTGTATCAGCGGTTGCATCACAATCTATCCCAACTTATAACCCGAAACAACCGCAGCTATCTCCTATCCGGGAGCACGTTTCTAAAGCTGTCTAGTCATCAATAAGCCAAATTGAGGAAGGTATTCCGAACAAATCTCAAGTGTGTTCTAAATAGAGAGTCTTCTTCGAAGCGATTGCTAATAACTCCTTTTCGTCTTTGTTCAGTGACTGGAATTACGCCGACTTCTGCGATTCAAGGGTCATCTCAAAGGCAGGAGGCCATTACTGCCGAAACAACTATCATGACAACGATAGTGCCAACTGAAATAATGCAGGGGGTCACTATCTTTTGACGAGCAAATGATGAGCGAGCTTCTTGCCCGACATGGTGTCCCCTTCGCGGACTTGCCGTTCATCATTAGTGAACTCCCGCCAGCCTCCAGTTCTTCAATGCAGACTACAGCTTCCCCCAACTAGTCCCAATCAATTCGTGATGAAGAAATATTGGCCGAGACTAATGCTGAATTAGAGGCTGCATGGCAAAGCGGTAGTGCTGGAAGTGGTACGGCGGTGCATAGCCCAGCACCTCTAAGGATGATATCACCGGGTGGTACTATTGTTGATACCCAAGTGTCTGTCCCATCTTTCGTTGCAGATTCAATCCCTCCAACTCCCCCGGCGGGAAGTATACATCTAGAATCAAGCTCAGAGGAGGACGTTGACATCATGCCCCCTACTGGAGAGCAACCACCGGAGGGGAAAAATTCAATACGAAAGATTTCTAGTGAGTCCAAGGGTTCTCCGCTAAAAAGGAGGCCGAGGAAAAAGAAATAGATTCGCAACTTAATCCAATTTTTGATGGATAGGAACTTGTTTTTGCTTCCCATTAGTAGGCCGTGTATAGATGCATTGCTAGTAGGAATTTTTTGGATACACTTGTGTATGGATCTCATTCTCAATAAAATGAAATTTTGTTCCCAGTATCAATCTTTTAGTATTGTTTCTATCTTTTATGCTTAAGTGTTGTAATGATTGGCTCATGACTGCATCTATTAAAAACCTTGAGCACACGTCCTCGCTCCGGGGACTTAGGATAATTTGCGATTGATAATTTGGTTCACGCTCTGGGAATCCGACAGTTATCGATGTTTACGGTGCAGTTCACACTACGGGAACTTCGAATTGGTATTTATACTCCAACTCTTATCCTGAGAACTTGGAGTTAGCATTTACATTTTGGTTCTCTCTCCGGGAACCTAAAGTCGATGTTTATACTCCAACTCGCACTCTGGGAATTTGGAGTTAGTGTTATACTCCGGTTCGCACTCCGAGAACCTAGAGTTGGCCGACAGATGGTCTGTCACATTTGTTTAGGCTTTTTAGGAATTCGTTCACACTCTGGGAACGATGGATTTATTGGGATCATGGATGGTCGAGTCACATCCACCTCTAGTTGACAAGCGAGGTCGTTAGATGAATGGGTCCACCCTCCTCGAACTTTTTTAGGATACGTTCGAAGTCGTTAGGCAGACGGGTCCACCCTCTTCGAAGCCGTATTTACAAATTTTATACTCCAACTCGCACTCTGGGAGTTTGAAGTTAGAATTAACACTCCGGTTCGCACTCTGGGAACCTAGAGTTGAGGTTTACACTCCAATTCGCACTCTGGGAATTTGGAGTTAATGTTTGTACTCTAGTTCGCACTTAGGGAATCTGAGTTAATGGGAGGATTGTCGTGTACCAATTCTTTTAGATATTGGTGTGGTGACATGCCCTCGAGTTCGGGTTTCACTTAGTGAGTGACCGGTCGTATCATAATCACTCCCTATTTGAATAAATCCCACCGTAGATGGAACTTAGCTCTCCGTGCATCGTGATGTTGTATGTCATATTCAATAAATCACTGCTCTGGCTCGAAGAGATGGCTTTTTATTGCAGAAATGAGAAAATATGGCAAAGTCAGTTGCCTTATTACAAATTCAAATTTCGAAATGCGAAAATAAAATGCAAAGGAAGAAATGGACTAAAATAAATAAAGCCTGTCATGTGTAGTAGCGACGGAGACTCTCGCTATTCCAGGCTCTCGATAGAGTAAGGCCATCAACGGTCGATAACTTGAACGTGCCATCTCTGAGCTTTTGTGAAATCACATATGGTCCTTCCCAATTTGGTTTTATGTGCGAAGGAACATAATAGATTTCTTGAGTACGAGATCGCCGAGTTCAAAGGTTCGTGGCCGGACCTTGGCATTGTATATTCGGGCGACTCGACTCCGATATGCGGCTGCTCTCAAATCAGCCTCTTCACGCTTCTCATCAAGTAAGTCCAAAGATTCGGCAAGTAGTACGGCATTTGTTTTCGGATCATAGTATGTCACACGATGAGAAGGCACTTCCATTTCGACTGGAATAACGGCTTCTGAGCCATAAGAAAGAGAAAATGGAGTGTGTCCGGTTGCAGTCTTGTGGGTCGTTCGGTAAGCCCATAAAGCCATAGGAAGTTCATCAACCTATTTACCCCTGGCCTTTTCCAGTCGTTTCGTCAGAATAGATTTGATAACCTTATTAATAGCTTCGACCTGACCATTCGCTTGAGGGTGTGCTACTGCAAAGAATTTCTTATGTTATGGAATTGTTGACAGAAATTTTTGAATTCAACGCTGTCGAATTGGGCTCCATTATCGTGATAATAGTATGCGGGAGACCAAACCGACAGATAATGTGGCATACTACGAAGTTGATTACTTTCTTTGTCGTGATTGTTGCATGAGGTTCAGCTTCAGCCCATCTGGTGAAGTAATCAACTGCGACGATGGCGTACTTCGCGCCACCTTTAGCTAGAGGTAATGCACCAATTATATCAATGCCCCATACTGCAAACGGCAAAGGACTGACCATTTGGGTTATCTCAGTAGGTGGGGCTCTAGGAATCCGAGCATGTTTCTGGCATTTGTCACATTTTTGGGCATAGTCCGCTGCGTCGCGATTAACAGTAGGCCAGTAATATCCGTATCGGACTACTTTCTTGGTGTGTGCTTGCCCCCCAGTGTGATCGCCACATTCTCCTTTGTGTACAACATGTAACACTCGTTTGATCTCATTGCGCGTGATACACCGAAGAAGAGGAACATAATACCCCCTCCTGCACATAACTCCGTTTTGAATGATAAACCACGAGGCTTTTCGAAGAATCTGTCTTTTCTCACTTCAGCGCTCAGGCAGTATCCCGTGTTCAATATTGTTTTGATAAGGGGTCATCCATGACTCCCTAATGGAAGTAGTCTCAAATGTGAAATCAGTCTCCATTTGATCGATGCTCGGAGAGGATAGAGTTTCAACGGAACAAGCCCCAACTGTTGAGCTTCGTCCGTACTTGCTAACTTTGCTAACGAATCGACTTTCTGATTATGTTCTCGGGGTATGTAGAAAATGGAATAGTAATCAAACTGATCAAGCACCTCTCGGACTCGAGCTAGATAAGCGGCTAGTCTTTGGTCCTTGACCTTATATTCACCCTGGACCTGGCATACAACTAATTGGGAGTCACAGTAGATTTACGCAGCGGTATTCTCAGTTCACGGGTTAGATTCAACCCAGCAAGTAAAGCTTCATATTCGGCTTCATTATTGGTCGCATGGAACTCGAACTTTGAAGCGTAGCATATGGATCGGCCCTCGGGGGTTTCAAGCACTACCCCAGCGCCCGAGCACCGATCGTTGGATGCACCATCATTGTGTAACTTCCAGATGTATTCAGGAGATTTTCTGGTCTTGGGCAAGTCTTCAGGAATAGTGAACTCGGCTATAAAATCTGCTAGGACTTGACCGTGAATGTCCCTCCTTAGAGTATAAGTGTTGTCGAATTGACTCAGTTCGATGTTCCATTTGAGTAACCTACCAGACGTCTCAGGCCGCGTGAGGACCTGTCGTAACAACTGATCGGTGTAAACAGTGATAGGATGAGCCTGAAAATATGGACGGAGCTTCCTCGAAGGAAGTGACTAAGCAGTAGGCTAGTTTCTCCATCTTTGGGAAGTTTCTCTCGGCTCCGGTTAGTCGCTTGCTAACATAGCAGACCGGTTTCTGCACTCGGTCTTCCTCCCGAACAAGGGCAGCGCTGATTGCATTTTCTGATATCGCCAGGTAAAGACACAACTGCTCGTGGTTGACAGGCTTTAGAAGAATCCGCGGTGTGGAAAGATGTTGAAACAATGATTGGAATATGCCCTCGCACTCCGCAGTCCATTCGAAGTTCCGCTTCTCTTTTCTGATCAGATCGAAGAATGGGATGCACTTATCAGTGGACTTTGATATGAACCTGCTTAACGCTGCCACCTTTCCGTTGAGACTCTGGACTTGTTTTATAGTTCTTAGATTTTGTAAGTTTCTGATAGCCTAGATCTTTTCGAGGTTGGCTTCTATTCCTCGGGCGTTGACAATGAACCCAAGGAACTTTCCGGACGCGACTCCAAAATGACACTTTAGCGGGTTGAGCTTCATTCCATATTTCCGAAGGATATTGAACATTCACGCCAAATCTCTAATGTGGTCACTGGAGTATCGTGATTTCACCAACATGCCATCTACATAAACCTCCATAGTCTTCCCGATCTAGTCAGCGAACATCCGGTTAACCAAGCGTTGTTAAGTTGCTCCGGCGTTCTTTAATCCGAAGGGCATGACTTTGTAGCAGTATAGTCCTTGATCGGTTACGAAGCTTGTATGCTCTTGGTCGGGCACATGCATGGGTATCTGATTGTAGCCTGAGTAAGCATCCACGAAAGATAATAATTCATTTCTGGCCATTGAATCTACAAGCTGATCAATTTGGGGAAGTGGAAAGTTGTCTTTCGGACAAGCTTTGTTTAAGTCAGAGTAATCGATGAACGTTCTCCATTTCCCATTTGGTTTACGGGCAAGTACGGGGTTGGATACCCACTCTGGGTATAGAGCATCCCGAATAAACCCATTTTCTTTCAGCTTATCAACTTCTTCTTTTAGGGCGGCAGATCTCTCTGGATCCATACAACGCCTTGTTTGTTTGACCGGGATATACCGCGGGTCAATATTCAGGGTGTGGCTCGCGATGTCCGACGAGATTCCACACATATCAGAGTGCGTCCAGGCGAATACGTCGAGATTTGTCTGGAGAAAATCAACCATTTCCTGTTGCATCTCTCGGCTCAACTGAGACCCAACCTTCAACATTCTTGAGTCATCATCGTCGTTACCATCGATTGGAAGATCAATCGTCAGCTCAGCCGGAGAAGCCTGACTTTCTGTTGATTCTTCCTTGTTTTTATTGTCTCTTAGGTCAAGATCCCTTTGGAATTGGTTGTGGTGCCTGGGCCGACGCCCAAGCACCAATTGTCAATTGTTAGCAAAACGGACGCAGAGAGATTCCTCTACGCCCTTTCCTTTCTCTCGTCACTGCGCCTCACGCAGCTCAGCTACGTAACAGGCTCTTCTAGCAGCCTGATCTCCCCGTATAACACCAATCCCACGATCAGTGGGGAACTTCAAGGTCAAACACCATGGGGCAATCACTGCCCTGAATTCAACAAGGGCCGGTCAGCCCAAAAATGCGTTATAGGGGGATTGAATGTCCAACACAACGAACTGCAAAATTCGGACTCTCTGGCACTCCCTAACTCCCAACTCCACTGGAAACTCCACCAATCCAGTGGGTTATTGGCACATCCGTCGAAACCATGGATTCTAGATTGACAAGGCTTTAAATCTTTGGCTTCCATTTTCATCTGATCATATGCTCTCTTAAACAAAATATTCACCGAACTCCCACTGTCCACCAGGATCCTCTTCATCCAAGCAGGACCAACCTGGGCAGAAATGACCAGTGGGTCAATAGTTGGGGCTTTGACCCAATCAGCATCTCAGCTTCTGAATACAATGTTGTCCGTCATCGTTCTTTGTAGTTTGGCCGGAGCCCCTTCATCAAAATTACTGCAACACTCAAAGTCCACATGCCTGATAGAATTGGCATACGACTCAATTTCCCTCCAGCTTCGGTCTGTTGGATGAGGACCACCACTGACTGTATTAATCACCAACCTCCCGCCTGTTCGAGTGGGTTCCTCCTGTCTCTCTTGATTCTATGCACGATTATGGTTTGACGGCCCCGCACCATCAGACTGCGGCGCCCGCATGAATTGATCTAACTTTCTCTCCCTGATCAACTTTTCAATGAGTTCTTGCAAATGTCTACACTCATTGGTATTATGTCCATAACTCTTATGGAATCTACAGAACTTTCCTGTTTGAATCTGTCTCTCCGACGATGGCTTCGGAGCAGGTTTCTTATACTTCATAGCATTGCAAGTCTGTAGATACACGTTCTCCAGCGACGTGTTCAGTGGTGTATAGTTGTCAAACATTGGAGCCCTATGCCGCAGGCCACGGTTTTGATCCCGTTTCTTGTTTTGGTTCCCGTTATCTCTCGGCTGAGACTGCTTGTTTTGTATATTCCACTGCACTTTCCCAGAACTCTCACCCAATTGTTTAACTGCCACGTTACTCTGAATTCCCTCATTACTGGGTCCCACGTCGTCCTGCTTCCTAAACTGTTTCGCGTCCTCACGCCATAAGAACTGAGCGGCTTTGGAGTAGAAACGGTCCAACGACGTGGGAAGTTTCCCAGCTAACCAATTTCTGAACTCGAAATCAGGGTCAATCCACTTAGTTAGTGCCATCAAAATTGAATTATCGTTGGGGCTGCTGATCTCTGCACATGCTGCATGGAACCTTTTCAAATAACGTCTAAGTGTTTCTCCTAGAGCTTGTGTGACACTGGACAACGTATTAGCATCCTTTGGCCTAGCAACATGCATACGAAACTGTCTACAAACTTCTTCGCCAGCTGATCGAATGAAGAAATAGATCGAGGCGGTAGTCTTGTGAACCACATTGTCGCAATGCCCCACAAAGAAATGGGAAAACTACGGCACTTTACTGCATCGTCAGCACTTGCGGCACTCATCGACCACTTGTATTTCATAATATGTTGATTAGGTTCTGAATTTCCTTCGTACATCGGTAGCGTCGGCATCCTGAATCGCCGAGGAGGTTCAGCAAATAAAATCTCGTCTATGAATGGGGTATGACTCCGGGAGATTCCCCAGTCGTCATTGGTAAGCCCTCGCTTTCACTGATCATTTGTGTTATCATGTTTGTAATATCTGGCATTGCAACATTCTACGCATGTTGGGCCAAAGTGTGGTTGGGTTCCACATCGTGAGGTTGGACCGGGCGTTGTCGATGTTCCATGTCTCGCCTCCTTGGCTCAATGTTTTCTGGAACGTACGGTTCAGGAATACATCCTTGTTGGTTTCAGATATCAATCTCTATATCAACTGCAGTAGCGGTGGCACGGTTATCTGTGGTGTATTGAGGTGCAGTTCCTCCCTTGGAAGAGGGTCCGGTGTGGACACTGTCTGATGGTCCAACTCTTAGCTGCCCAATAGTCAATGTGGGTTGATGTCCTGTGGCTTGTGCATAAACTTCATCCGGTCGAGGACAGACGGATCTGCGGTTGTATCCAGAAGACGCAGAGCTTTCTGTACAGGAATGAGAACCCTGGTCTCTTCTATGTCTTCTGCGCTTCTGGCGATTCAGCTGGTTTGTTAGCTCAACATTGGCGTGTAGCTGCTCAGTTAGTTGCTGACGGCTTTGTGTCAACTCTTGAAGCAATAGGTGGAATTCCTGCTTAGTAACCGGCCTTGTGAATCTGAGGGTCGGACTACGTTCTGATTGGTTGATGGCAGCTTTGCGGGATTCTGCCTATCCCGGCCTTCTTGATCGCCGACGTTAGAGGTGGTTCTGGTACTTAACATCTTGAAAATGAACCCCTTTCCTAGATTATTTCAAATCTGAATAGAATGGAAGGAATCTAGACTTGAGATCTGGATCTTTCTCATATATTTATGCACTCCGGTATCGATGACAGATCCAAAGAGCAGGAGAAAATCTGGGTTTTCTCAGTGAAAGCACCAAAGTGTTTGTACCAAAATTGGGCACAACACTCTTCGGAAGTTTTTAAAGAGATAATAATAAAGAATATAAATTGAAAATGAGGATTATCTAACAAAAACTCCAATTAACAAAAATATGAACGCGTAGACAAGCGATTTAAAGTGGTTCGGCGTGTTGCCTACGTCCACGATGAAGTTTTTGCAAATTTATTGATTCTCTTTCAATGATTACAAGCAAGTACAGCAAACAACAGCAAGATAAAACTGCAAATTCAAATTCAACGGTAAAAGTATGATGTAGGTCTCAATCCAGCAGAGTCTGGGTACTTCAGAATCAAAAGATCCCTTTTCTGTAGGCTCTGGGGATCAATTTATAGGCGTAGGAGGCTGAAATTTCGCCCAAACTTCGGGAGACTCGTTTTGGCACGTGAGTGGGCCCACGCGACCAATCTCAGAAAGTTTCGACTCGATCTGTGATCGATACGAACTCAGTTCGTATCGATCAAGATGATGTCCAATCGAGCTGAAATTTGGTAGAGACATTCCTTAGTGTGTATGCAAGCTCCTGTGAAAATTTCATTGCATTTGGATCAGTGGATTGGGAGAAATGGTCGATAAAAATGGACTCTTTCGGTGGCTATTTGGTTCGAATCCATCATTTCGAAACGATCCCTTCGACTCGATCACCTCACGTGGTCTCGTGATGACGTGGCACGCATAATTCGCCTCGATCGGGATTTACTCCGAGTTTACCGCATCGACTCCATAAATCTCGCCTTGTTCGTATCGAGGGATGACACGTCACCTAGGTTTGTTGACTTGATGGATTCGAATAAGGCCTCACTCATGGATTCGAACCGCAGTCATTGATGGACACGAACTACGGATGGTCGATGGTTACGAACAAGCCTATCCTTGACGGATACGAACCACGTAGCTTCTCAATGGATACGAAGCCAATCGATGCGAACTGGAGCTTTTTGATGGATACGAAGTAAGGTGACCAGATGGATACGAAGAGAGGCTTCTATGATGGATGCGAAGCAGATACTGGCCAATCGTTACGACGCACAACACCTGTTGATGGATACGAAGTAGGGAGATGCCAATGGATTCGAATAAGGAGGAGCTGATGGGTTCGAATGAGATCGGGTCGAACTGAGGCTTCCCAACGGATTCGAACTTGATCGACATGAACTGAGGCTCTTCGATAGATACGAAGTCGGTGGAACATTGATCGACATGAACATGATCGAGTCGAACCGGAGTTCGATGATGGATACGAAGAAGCGGCCGTTTATTCCAGATTGAATCGATCATAACTCGTGCATACGAACTCGTATTGACTCGAAATTTGGAAGCTGGCCTTCATGGCTTTGCTTGTCATGTCCTATCAATTGTAGCTCAATTTGGACCTGGAAAAAAGTTACTGATATCCAAATTAGACGTATGCATTAACGATCTCCAGGGCGAACCATCCTTGGTTTCTAGCCAAGCCCTTGGTGTCACGGTCTTGCCAAAAGGCGGGATAACAATCGATTCTTTGGATAACCATAACTGTTGGCTCCTTTATAGTTATGGGAGCCACGACCAGTCAAAACGAAGCTCTCTGTGAGTTATATGGCTTTGAGCGCTTTACGAAATCATTGGATAGTTTCACACCTAAAAAAAGACTATCCGAACCTCAATCCAGTCTCAGAAGTTTTGTATCCTTCGTATTTTCGTCACGTGCATTTTTACATTAAATCGGGATGACCGTGGCTGGCCTTCGATTTACCATTGCTGGAGAGCGGTGCAACATGGTACTGTTCTATTTCAAATCCATGCACCCATTTCTAAAATTCGAACGACACTGTTTTGGAATTTGGGACGGATGTCACACCTTGCACAATAGATATTGCACCCTATGGATATCAGTTCTTCGGACGACCATAACTGTTGGCTCGTTTAGAGTTACAGGAGCCATAACCAAGCAAAACAAAGATCTCTGTTAGTTTTATGGCTTTGAAAACTTTAAGCCGTCAGTGGATAGTTTTATACCCAAAAAAAGACTATCCGAACCTTAATCGGGTCTCGGAAGTTTTTTACCCTTCGTTTTTTGTCACGTGCAATTTTATGTTAAAATGCGATCACCGTGGCTGGTCATCAATTTACCATCGCTAGAGAGTGGCGCACCATGTAACTATTCCGTTTCAAATCCGTGCACCCATTTCTAAAGTCGTACGACACTGTTTTGGCATCTGGGATGGATGTTGCACCTTGCACCTTAGATGTTGCACCCAACGTGTATCGATACTTCGGACGGCCATAATTGTTGGCTCATTTAGGGTTACGGGAGCCATAACCAGTCAAACTATTTGTGAGTTCTAGGGTTTTGATGGCTATAAGCCGTCAATGGATAGTTTCATACCACAAAAAAGACTATCCGGCCCTCAATCGGGTGTTGGAAGTTTTTTACCCTTCGTTATTTTAGTCACGTGCATTTTTATGTTAAAACAGGATCACCTTGGTTGGTCTTTTATTTACCACCACTGTAGAGTGGTGCACCGTGGTACTGTTCTGTTTCAAATCCATGCACCCATTTCTAAAAGTCGTACGACACTTTTTTGGCATTTGGGACGGATGTTGCACCTTGCACCGCAGATGTTGCACCCTGTGGATATCGATTCTTCGGACGACCATAACTGTAGGCTCGTTTAGAGTTACGGAAGCCATAACCAATCAAAACGAAGCTCTCTATGAGATCCATGGCTTTGACTACTATGAGTCGTCAGTTGATAGTTTCATACCTAAAAAAAATCTATTCGAGCATCATTCGGGTCATAGAAGTTTTTTACCCTTCGTTTTTTCGTCATGTGCATTTTTACGTTAAAACGACACCGAAGCTGGTCTTCGATTTACCATTGCTGGAGAGTATTGCACCATGGTACTGTTCCATTTCAAATCCACGCACCTATTTCTAAAAGTCGTACGGCACTGTTTTGGCATTTGGGACGGATGTTGCACCTTGCCCCGTAGATGTTGCACCCAATGGATATCAATTCTTCGGACGACCATAACTGTTGGCTCGTTTAGAGTTACGGGGGCCATAACCCGTCAAAACGAAGCTCTTTATGAGTTCTACAGGTTTGATGGATCTAAGCCATCAATGGTTAGTTTCATACCATAAAAAAGATTATTAGAGCCTCAATCATGTCACGTAAGTGTTTTACCCTTCTTTTTTTTGTCACGTGCATATTTACGTTAAAACATGATCACCATCGCTAGTCTTCGATTTACCATCGCTGGAGAGTGGTGCACCATGGTACTATTCCATTTCAAATCCATGCACTCATTTCTAAAAGTTGTATGGAACAGTTTTGCATTTTGAACTAATGTTGCACCATGCACCGTAGATGTTGCACCCTATGGATATCGATTTTTCGAATGACCATGACTATTGACTAGTTTAGAGTTACGGGAGCCATAACCAGTCAAAAAGAAGTTCTCTGTGAGTTATATGGCTTTAATCGGGTCTCGGAGTTTTTTACCCTTCGTTTTTTCATCACGTGCATTTTATTCTATGGACCATTGCTGGAGAGTGGTGCACCATGGTACTATTCCATCTCAAATCCATGCACCTATTTCTAAAAGTCGTACCACACTGTTTTGGCATTTGGGACAGATGTTGCACCTTGCACCATAGATGTTGCACCCAATGGATATCAATTCTTCGGACGACCATAACTGTTGGCTCGTTTAGAGTTACGGGGGCCATAACCCGTCAAAACGAAGCTCTTTGTGAGTTCTACAGGTTTGATGGATATAAGCCATCAATGGTTAGTTTCACACCATAAAAAAGATTATTAGAGCCTCAATCGTGTCACGTAAGTTTTTTACCCTTCTTTTTTTTGTCACGTTCATTTTTACGTTAAAACATGATCACCATCGCTAGTCTTTGATTTACCATCGCTGGAGAGTGGTGCACCATGCTACTATTCCATTTCAAATCCATGCACTCATTTCTAAAAGTTGTATGGCACAGTTTTGGCATTTTGGACTAATGTTGCACCATGCACCGTAGATATTGCACCCTATGGATATCGATTTTTCGGACGACCATGACTATTGACTAGTTTAGAGTTACGGGAGCCATAACCAGTCAAAAAGAATCTCTTTGTGAGTTATATGGCTTTAACCACTTTAAGCCATCATTAAATTGTTTCATACCTAAAAAAAGACTATCCAAACCTTAATCCAGTCTTAGAAGTTTTTTACACTTCGTTTTTTCCTCACGTGCATTTTTACGTTAAATCGGGATCACTGTGGTTGGTCTTCGATTTACCATCGCTGGAGAGTGGGGCACCATGGTATTGTTCCATTTCAAATCCATGCACCCATTTATAAAAGTCGTATGGAACTGTTTTGGCATTTGGGACGGATATTGCACCTTGCACCGAAGATATTGCGCCATGTAGACATCGGTTTTTCAGACGACCATAACTTTTGGCTCGTTTAGAATTACGGGAGCCATAACCAATCGAAACGAAGCTCTCTGTGAGTCCTATACCTTTTGCCTATTTAAGCCGTCATTGGATAGTTCTATACCCAAAAAAATAATATCCGAACCTTAATCGGGTCTCGGAAGTTTTTTACCCTTCGTTTTTTGTCACGTGCATTTTTACGTTAAAACGTGATCACCATGGCTGGTCTTCGATTTACCATCGTTGGAGAGTGGCGCAATATGGTACTGTTCCATTTCAAATCGATGCACCCATTTCTAAAATTCATATGGCACTATTCTGGCTTGTGGGACGGATGTTTCACCTTGCATCGTAGATGTTGAACCCAATGGATATCAATTCTTCGGACGACCGTAAATGTTGGCTCGTTTAGAGTTACGAGAGCCATAACCAGTCAAAACGAAGCTCTCTGTGAGTTGTACAGGTTTGATGGCTATAAGCCCTCAATGGTTAGTTTCATACCACAAAAAAGACTATCCAAGCCTCAATCGGGTCTCGGAAGTTTTTTACCCTTCATTTTTTCGTCACGTGCATTTTTACGTTAAAATGGGATCATTGCGGCTGTCTTGGATTTACTATCACTGGAGAGTGGTGCACTATGGTACTATTTCATTTCAAATCCATGCACCCATAACTAAAAGTCGTGCGGCACTATTTTGGCATTTGGGATGGATGTTGCACATTGCACCATAGATGTTGCACCCTGTGGATATCAATTCTTCGGATGACAATAACTGTTAGCTCCTTTAGAGTTACGAAAGCGATAACCAATCAAAATGAAGCTCTCAATGAGTTCTATGGCTTTGACCGCTATAAGATGTCAATTGATAATGTCATACCCAAAAAACACTATCCGAGCTTCAATCGGGTCTTGGAAGTTTTTTACCCTTTGTTTTTTGGTCACGTGCATTTTTACGTTAAAACGGGATCATCGAGGCTTGTCTTCGATTCACCATCACTGGAGAGTGGTGCACCATGGTACTATTCCATTTCAAATCCATGCATCCATTTCTAAAAGTCATACGGCACTGTTTTGGCATTTGTGACAGATGTTGCACCTTGCACCATAGATGTTGCACCATATGGATATCGATTCTTCGGATGACCATAACTGTTGGCTCATTTAGAGTTACGGGAGCCATAACTAGTCAAATCAAAGCTCTCGGTGAGTTCTACGGCCCTGACAGCTTTAAGCCGTCATTGGATAGTTTCATACCCAATAAATACTATCCAAACCTCAATCGGGCCTCGGTATTTTTTTACCCTATGTTTTTTCATCTGTACATTTTTATGTTAAAACGGGATCACCGAGGCTAGTCTTCGATTTACCATCACTAGAGCGTGGCGTACCATGATACTATTCCGTTTCAAATCCATGCACCCATTTCTAAAAGTCGTACGACGTAGTTTTGGTATTTGGGACGGATGTTGCACCTTGCACCATAGATTCTGCAGCATGTGGATATCGATTCTTCGAACGACCATAACTATTGGCTCGTTTAGGGTTACGGGAGCCATAGCCAGTAAAAACGAAGCTTTTTGTGAGTTCTACGGCTTTGACCTCTTTAATCCATCATTAGATAGTTTCATACCCAAAAAAGACTATCTGGACATCAATCGGGTCTCAGAAGTTTTTTACCCATTGTTTTTTTGGTCACGTGCATTTTAACGTTAAAACGAGATCACCGTGGCTGGTCATCGATTTACCATCACTGGAGAGTGGCGATCATGGTCCATTTCAAATCAATGCACCCATTTCTAAAAGTTGTATGGCAATGTTTTGGCATTTGGGAAGGATGTTGCACCTTGCACCGTAGATGTTGCAACCTGTGGATATCGATTCTTCGGACGACCATAACCGTTGGCTCGTTTAGAATTGCGAAAGCCATAACCACTCAAGACGAAGCTCTTTGTGAGTTCTAAGGCTTTGACTACTATAATCCATCAATTAATAGTTACATACCTAAATAAAACTATCCGAGCCTCAATTGGGTCTAGGAAGTTTTTTACCCTTCGTTTTTTTGTCCGTGCATTTTTGCGTTAAAACGGAATCACCCTAGTTGGTCTTCGACTTACCATTGCTGGAGAGTGCTAAACCATGGTTCTATTCTGTTTCTAATCCATGCAACCATTTCTAAAAGTCGTACGGTACTGTTTTGGCATTTGGGATGGATGTTACACCTTGCACCGTGGATGCACCCTTTGGATATAGATTCTTCGGACGATCATAACTATTGGCTCTTTTAGAGTTACGGGAGCCATAACAAGTCAACACGAAGCACTCCATGAGTTCTATGGCTTTGACCACTTTAAATTTTCATTGGATAGTTTCATACCCAAAAAAGACTATCCGAGCCTCAATCGGGTCTCGTAAGTTTTTTACCCTTCGTTTTTTTTGTCTCGTGCATTTTTGCGTTAAAATGGGATCACCGTGCCTGGTCTTTGATTTACCATCGCTGGAGAGTGGTGCACCATTGTACTTTTCCATTTCAAATCCATGCACCCATTTCTAAATGTCATACGGCACTGTTTTCGCATTTGGGACGAATGTTGCACCTTACACCGTAGATGTTGCACCCTGTGAATATCGATTCTTTAGATGGCCATAACTGTTGGTTCGTTTAGAGTTACGGGAGCCATAACTGGTCAAAACGAAGCTCTCTGTGAGTTCTACGACATTGACCACTTTAAGCCGTCATTGGATAGTTTCATACCCAAAAAAAGACTATTCATACCTGAATCGCGTCTCAGAAGTTTTTTACCCTTCATTTTTTCGTCACGTGTATTTTTACGTTAAAATGGGATCACCGTGGATGGTCTTCGATTTAACATCGTTGGAGAGTGGAGCACCATGATACTGTTCTGTTTCAAATACATGCACCCATTTCTAAAAGTCGTACTACACTGTTTTGGCATTTGGGACAGATGTTGCACCTTGCACCATAGATGTTGCACCCTGTGGATATTGGTTCTTCGGACGACCATAACTGTTGGCTCGCCTAGAGTAACTAAAGCCGTAACCAGTAAAAATGAAGCTCTCTGTAACTTCTACAGCTTTGACATCTTTAAGCCGTCATTGGATAGTTTCATACCAAAAAAAGACTATCCGAGCCTCAATCTGGTCTTTGAAGTTTTTTACCCTTCGTTTCTTCATCACGTGCATTTTTACGTTAAAACGGGATCACCGTGGCTGGTCTTCGATTTACCATCGTTGGAGAGTGGTGCACTATGGTACTGTCCCATTCCATGCACCAATTTCTAAAAGTCGTGTGACACTGTTTTGGCATTTGGGATGAATTTTGCACCTTGCACCGTAGACGTTGCACCCTGTGGATATCGATTCTTCGGATGACCATAACTTTTGGCTCGTTCAGAGTTACGAGAGCCATAACCAGTCAAAACGTAGTTCTCTATGAGTCCTACAGCTTTGATGGTTTTAAGCCGTCAATAGATAGTATCATACCCAAAAAACTAATATTTGAAACTCAATACGGTCTCGGAAGTTTTTACCGTTCATTTTTTCATCCGTGCATTTTTACGTTAAAACGAGATCAACGTGGTTGGTCTTCAATTTACCATCGTTGGAGAGTGGTGCACCATGGTTTTCCATTTCAAATCCATGCATCCATTTTTAAAAGTCATACGACAATGTTTTGGCATTTAGGACAGATATTGCACCTTGCACCATAGATGTTGCACACTATGGATATCGATTCTTCGAACGACCATAACCGTTGGCTCGTTTAGAGTTACGGGGGATAGAACCAGTCAAAAAGCTCCTCATGAGTTCTACGGCTTTGATCGCTTTAAGCCCTCATTGGATAGTTTCATACCCAAAATAGACTATCCGAACTTCAATTAAGTCTCGAAAGTTTTTTACCCTTCCTTTTTTCGTCACGTGCATTTTTACGTTGAAACGGATCACCGTGGCTGGTCTTCGATTTACCATCTCTGGAGAGTGGTACACCATGGTAATGTTCCGTTTCAAATCCATGCAACCATTTCTAAAAGTCATACGGCACTGTTTTGGCGTTTGCGACGGATGTTGCACCTTGCACCGTAGATGTTGCACTCTATGGATATCGATTTTTCGGACGACCATAACTGTTGGCTCGTTTAGAGTTACGGGAGCCATAACCAGTCAAAACGAAGCTACCAACGAATTCTATGGCAATGACAACTATAAGACATCAATGGATTGTTTCATACCCATAAAAAGACTATCCGAGCCTCAATCGGGTTTCGGAAGTTTTTAACCCTTCGTTTTTTCCTCACGTGCATTTTTACGTTAAAACGGGATCACCGTGGTTGGTCTTCGATTTAACATCACTAGAGAGTGGTGCACCATGGTACTGTTCCATTTCAAATCTATGCACCAAGTTCTAAAAGTCGTACGACACTGTTTTGGCATTTGGTATGGATGTTGCGCCTTGCACCGTAGATGTTGCACCCTGTGGATATCGATTCTTCGGACGACCATAACTGTTGGCTCGTTTGGAGTTACGGGAGCCATAACATGTCAAAGCGAAGCTCTCTATGAGTCATATGGCTTTGACCACTTTAAGCCGTCATTGGATAGTTTCATACCCAAAAAAAGACTATCCGAACCTCAATCGGGTCTCGAAAGTTTTTTACCCTTCGTTTTTTCATCACGTGCATTTTTATGTTAAAACGGGTTCATCATGGCTAGTCTTCGATTTACCATTGCCAGAGAGTGGCGCAACATGGTAATGTTCTGTTTCAAATCCATGCACCCTTTTCTAAAAATCGTACGGCACTGTTTTGGCATTTTGGACGGATGTTGCACCTTGAACCTTAAATGTTGCACCCTGTGGATATCGACACTTCGGACGACTATAACTGTTGGGTCATTTAGAGTTACGTGAGCCATAACCCGTCAAAATGAAGCTCTCTATGAGTTTCATACCACTTTTTTTGCTAAGTCGTTTAATCAGATTCCTCATACGAATGAGGTAAAGGTTTGTATATACTAGTAGATTGGAAAACGGTTTAAAAATGAGCTTTGTATTAAGATAGTGTTGAAATTGTTTTGATGAAATAGTTTGAATATTTACTACTAGTATGAAAACCTTTATATTTTTAAAGTGACAAATCACAGAAATGATTGTAAAAACAATCAATCACCAAAATTCACATTCGAAGCCATGAATCAAATCCAAAGAAATCGATACCAAATGCATCAAAAGGGATATTCCCAAAAATCCCGAAAATGAAGTCATCAAAGTCGATAAATGATAACAAAAAGTCGGATCAACATGAATCAATTAAAATTGAATACCCAAACAACTTTGGCAAATTGGGCTGAGATAAGCAGATTCAGACGTCTGAAATTTCCAATTCAGACGTCTGAATTTGGAAAAATAAATATCTCCAGTTCAGTATTAAGACGTCTGAATCTATAATTTCAAACGTCTGAAAATGGCTGATTTTAGCCTATTTCCTTTCTTGTTGAACACGGGAAATTTCAGAAGTCTGAAATATAAAATTCAGACGTCTAAATTTGGAAAATAAAGTTTTTTCCCAAAACAATATTCAGACGTCTGAATCCTTTATTTCAGACGTCTGAAACTGGAGCTTTGGGCATTTTCTTGCCTAGGCCAATGATGGCCAAACCATATCGGAAGCAATCGGATGAGTGACGGTTACGAGGGGTTTACGCCAAACGACTAACCAACCTCAAAGACTCACCAATACGCTCCGATCAACATGTCCAACATCCATATAAGGATTTCCATAGATTTTGTTCTCAAAACACCAAAAATTAGAATATTCACCAAATCAATCCAAATCAAAATCAAATGAACACGTAAATATATTAGAAATTCATACCTAACAGTCAAAGATAATTATAGACTTAGATGTGAGATAAAAATCTCACATTTTTTCACAAAACAAGGAAGAAGAAGCTATAGAGCAAGGCAAGAACAATCACTCTTCGATTCCAACCCAAGAAGCTTGAATTTAAGCTTAAAAAAAACATTCCCTAAGTTAGGGTTTAGTAATTTTCTGAAATTTATGTTAGAATGAGTTGGGGAAGAAGAAGAAGATGCTCACCAATGGCTCCTCTTTGAATTTGGAGGTACAACTTGCATTTGCAATGGAACTAGGGCTTAGGAATTCTAATTCTTTTTTTCTTCCCCCATTTTTATGAAAGCTTGGAGTGTTAGGAAATCAAAGTGAATGAAGAGAAGTGGGGGTTGAGCTAGAGTTAATAGTTTAGGCTAACCCAAACCCAAAGTCCAAAGTGCAAAGGTAAAATTTTAGCTAGCTCCAAACTTGTCGAAGTTTATACTCAAAAAGGTCGCAAACGGCGTTTTGAACTCAAGGGAAGTGGTCCCGAGTCCTAATTCGACCGTTTGCAAAAAGTAGCAATTCGTACTAAAATCCGATTAACGATGCAATATTTAAATAAAATATTTAAATACACAATCGTAAAATATGCGGGTTGTTACAGACTCCCCTCCTTACAGAAATTGCGTCCTTGTAATACTTAAGAAGAAAATGAAAATTAACCACCATAAAAGCATACTAACACAAAAGAAATTTAAAATAATAAGTTCACCCTAAAGAGCACAAGAGAGTAAGTCCTGATATGTTCGCTCGATGAAATCTTTGGATTCCCAAGAACAATCCCTAGAATTTGAGGACCATTGAACCTTCATAAGAGGAACATCTTTATTTCGAAGGCCTTTAACCTCCGAAGCAATGATTCGAGTAGGATGTTTCTCATAAGTCAAATTAGATGAAACTTCAATTTTTCAACAATACCGGGCTCAAGAATAGAATCGGAATCTCGAAGGCATTTCTGTAGTTGAGAAACGTGAAACACGTCATGAA
This sequence comes from Allium cepa, assembly GCA_030765085.1. Lineage (NCBI taxonomy): Eukaryota > Viridiplantae > Streptophyta > Magnoliopsida > Asparagales > Amaryllidaceae > Allium > Allium cepa. The sequence continues at coordinate 686,490,031 of CM060938.1, forward strand.
TAGCAGAAAACCGAGCCGATAATAAAAGGCGATAAGCCACGAAACCAATACGTTCGGTGATGGGAAATGGACCAATATATCAAGGTGCAAATTTTCCCGATCGACTGAAACGCACAACACCCTTCATAGGTGAAACACGAATGATCACAAAATCTCCTACAGAAAATTACAATTTCCTCCTTCAGTTATCGTCATAGGATTTTTGCCTACTTTGAGCCTCTTTCATCCTATGGCGGATAAAGTCAATCTTTTATGTGGAATCACGAATAAAACTGAACCTGAAACCAGCTTCTCACCGGCCTCAAGCCAACAACAAGGAGATCGGCATGGCCTTCCGTAAAGCGCCTCAAAAGTTGCCATACCAACACTAGATTGGAAGCTATTATTATAGGAAAACTCAACAAGAGAAATATGATCTTCGCAACCTCTACCAAAATCAAGAACACATGCACGAAGAAGATCTTCATGTGTTTGATTCACACGCTCGGTTTGTCCATTGGACTGCGGATGATAAGCGGTGCTAAAATTAAGCTTTGTTCCCTAAGCTTTTTGAAGACTCTTCCAAAATTCACTAGTAAACAATCGATCATGATCACTAACAATAGAAGTAGGAACTCCATGCAATTTAACAATTTCTTTAATAAAGATTTTGGCCAAAAGAGGTACGGTCCGATTAGACTGAACGGGAATAAAATGGGCGGATTTAGTAAATCTGTCAGCTATCACCCATAGACTATCATGAACCGAACGAGAACAGGGAAGGCCGTCAACAAAATCCGTGGAAATTTGACACCACTTCCAAATTGGAATATCCAAAGGTTGAAATAACCCACCGGGCCTTTGATGCTCGGCCTTGACAAGTTGGCAAGTCATGCAACGCTTAATAAAGTTAGCACTATCAGATTTCATCCCATCCCAATAATAATTTCGCTTCATATCCGCGTACATTTCACTACTACCGGGATGAATGGTAAATTTCGAACGCTGAGAATCTTCTAAAATGTCTTTACGAAGATTACCAATATTTGGCATGATAAGTCTACCAAATTTTCGAATGCCACCACGAAAATCTGTATCAAAATCTTTCAAACCTTCAACATCAATTTTATCCCTACAATTTTGGCTAAGAAGAGCCAATTCGGGATCTAACTTTTGAGCTTCAAGAATGCGGTCTAAAAGAGAAGGATGAGCCTCAAGGCTACATAAAACAAGAGATGAACATAAATCGGATTCACGATTTTGAATCTCACAAGTGGTTAAAGTCTCAGATCATTCCATTCGGATATCATAATAGAAACAACTGCTTGTTGCTTACGACTAAGTCATCGACAACACGATTTCCCTTTCCAAGAGTGTAAAGAATATCAAGATCATAAGATGTAAGGAACTCGAGCCAATGTTGTTGACGAAAATTATGTTCCTTTTGAGAAAATAAATACTTCAAAGATTTATGATCGGTATAGAGAAAAAATTACTCCCCCAAGAGATAATGACGCGAAATTCGAAGGGCGAAAACAATAGCCGTGAGCTCTAAATCATAAGTGATATATCTAGTCTTGGCTGGCTTCAATTGCCTAGAAGCATAAGCAATAACACATTCTCTTTGCATGAGAACGACACCTAAACCAACATGGCTAGCATCGGTATAAACCATATAGTCTTGGTTCCCTTCGAGAATCACAAGAATAGGAGTATGGAAAAAGAGTTCATTTAAATGATCCACTTTTCCAAAAAGCTAAAACTCCCAAAATTATAATTAACTTTATGTAATCATTTTTCTAGAAAAATTTACATTTTACAACTCAATTTATTGTGTCTGACTGTCTCATCAAAGTGTTTAGGAAATTCCTATCGATAACGTTGATCAAGCGCATCAACCAGAACTCTTAAAGCACTCAATGGGCAATACAATTACCAAATCATCTTCTATATGATAAATAAATCTCTTAAAAATTTTAAGAATATTCTTTGCTCGTTTCAAGAACAAAATCCAATTATACATGTAAAAAAAATTAAAAAGATTTGCAAAAATTTTAAATTGTTATTTCCATCCAAAATCGATAAATACCAGAATGGAGTCATCAAGATATTCGTAGAATTACTCGATTCATAAAATGGATGAAATAAGCCGGACAACTGAATGACATAACAAGTCACTCAAAAGAATCATAACGAGTGCGGAATGCGGTAAGCGGAATGCTAACTCCAGCAATTCATAGCCAAATGAAAATCGATGGCAAGGTCGAGCTGAAAAGACCTTAACACCACTCAAAAGATTGCTTAGGGGATAATCCTAAGACAAGTTCAAGAATACTAGAAAATTCACAAACTACATGAATGAGATAAATAACACTTTGCTCATCAAGTGGGTCTAGAGAATAAAATGGTGCCACCAAATTGGAATCGAAATCATTTAGAAAAATAGAAATCTGCTTAACAGATTGAAAGTGTCGAAGATGAATAATCCACTCGGGACATGGAATATGGCTTCATAAAAATCAGGCCAATCCTTTCACAAAAATCTATTTCCGAAACCTAAGTAGCGCATAACATGCAAATCGGCTTGGAAAGAGAAATCACATAAAATAATCTCAACATCAAAACAAAGAAACAAAGTGAGTGTTGTGGATCCACCAACCGGATTCACAATTGTCAAAAAAGTCACCAAGCCCAAAATGTTTTAAAGAAAAAGAATCAACAAGTTCTTTCGATATAAAACAATGAGATGAACCCATATCAACAAGAACTCGAAAAGAATAATCATAAAACAAATGTAATCAAGGATTGAATGAGAAATACCTTGACCAAGAGAAGTGTCACAAGGGTCTTGCACAACTTTCAACTTTCCCTCTCTCCTACTTTGAAGTTTGGGGCAAGAAGATAAATGATGACCCAAAATTTTGCAATAGCGGAAAGTAAGGGGTTTTAGACACTTAATTACATAGTGTTTCTTAGAATTACAATTGTAGCATCCTCCACGATTAGGGATTGGAGTCTTTTCCACCAAAGTAGTTTGCTTCACTTTTTTATTAGGATTAGGGCTTTTGAACTTAATATGCCTCTTCTTGAAAATCCCAATATCACCATCAATTCTTTTCTCAGCCTCTTCTTGTCGAAGAGTGATATCCACAGGCTGATTGAAAGGAACTTCAAGTTTCAGAGGTTAAACCATTTCAGAGTTCTTACTCAAAGCACAGATAAACCTTTAATTCTTTACAAGATCCAAAAGTTGTTGGGCAGACATGAATATGCCATCCAGAAAAGGACTACTGGATTGACCAGCGCTAGGACTGCCAAAACTGACCATCTCTTCTTCTTTAAGAAAGAAAGAAAGAAGAAGAAAAAGGTTATTCTCAAAATGAATATCAAACAATCATGATAGATAAAACAAGGCATCACAAAGAAAATAGGATAGAATGGGTCCAATGACTCGAATAAAATCCTAAGACACGACTCCTAAGATGGACTTAGGACGATGGTCCTTGTTAAATTATTCTACTTTTTTTTGAAGTTTGGCTCTGATACCAAGCTGTGATGCCCCACCTCTATACTCACGCTAGCCAATGACACTACGGAGTAATACCATCAACTAGCACGAAGAATAAGGATGTTGAGGAGCGACCATCCATTTAATTTCTTTGTGCGAGCACCGATATGTCAAATGGTATAACATACATAGGAAATCCAACATAACGATACAAACTCAAAGCTACTACACAGTGGCTATAATATCTTCGAAAACAAATATAGAAATAAGCATAACACAAATCAGTCACAGATATCCATATCACGAAGGCGGACAAAGATATGAATATAACACATAGAAGTGTACATCAGAGTAATGGTCAAATAAGATCCACGATATCACAAAAGAATAGATACAAGTGCAACATCAAAGAGTATGTATACATCAAGGAGTCTCTATCTCGAATGTATAACAACAAAAACTACCAATCTAATGTAATTCGACAAAAGTCAAATAATGATGATCCCAGATAAGGAGTCAAGAAGAAGCACCAGTAACAACTCGGTCTGACCTAAGTATTATTTAATAAGAAAATAATAAACGGATCAGTGTAGCTATAAATTCAGATAAAATGAAATAGAATAAGAGATATGACAAAAACGTATGATAACAATAATGTCATACTATGACAAGTATACTTCTAACAACAACTAAAATCATATAATATCTCAAGAAATCTCAAAGCACCAAAAGGAATGTCATATTCTTTAACATTTTCACCAAACCACAAATATTGACAAATTTATCAATGCCAATCGGAAAAGTTAGTGAAACTCAAATTCACCAATGCACAAATATTGATAAAGCTTATCAATGAAAAGCACAAAAATTGGTGAAACACAAAGTCCAGAAATCATCAATAGAAATCCAGAAATCACAAAAAGGGGGAAAGAGGCCTATCACAAAATGAGAGCATTACAACTCACCAACACGTGTATCACGGAACGCTATTCCTTGGTCACTAACCATCAAGTTTGAGCCGAAGCTCCACAAAAACGGCCCGAAGACCTTTGAGTCGAAGCTCCACAAAAACAGCCCGAAGACCTTTGAGCCAAAGCTCCACAAAAATGGTCCGAAGACCATGGTTCGCAACCGCACCAAGCCGACGCTCCTCGAAAAATGGGGTTTAATCTCCATCGCAGACAAAGAGACATCGCACATTGCTAGTCTAAATCACAAAATGATCATCATTGATCGCTACGTGTAAATTACAATAAGCTAGTAAATAAATGAGTTTATCTTCATGTCCCATAACCACTGGCTTAACTTAATTATTTACGAACAAATAGTAAACTTCCACTCGAAAATAGTCACAAGAGATTCGATCGAACATGTCCAAGAATTAACCGACGAAGTAAACACAAGCATTTCATACCACTTGTTTTGCTAAGTCATTTAATTATATTCCTCATACTAATGAGACAAAGGTTTGTATATACTAGTAGATTGGAAACCGGTTTAAAAACGAGCTTTGTATTAAGATAGTGTTGAAATTATTTTGATGAAAGAGTTTGAATATTTACTACTAGTATGAAAACCTTTATATTTTTAAAGTGACAAATCACAGAAATGATTGTAAAAACAATCAATCACCAAAATTCACATTCAAAGCCGTGAATCAGATCCAAAGAAATCGATACCAAATCCATCAACATGGATGCTCCTAAAAATTCCCGAAAATGAAGTCATCAAAGTCGATAAATGATAACAATAAGTCGGATCAACATGATTCGATTAAAATTAGAAACCTAAACAACTTAGGCAAATTAAGCTTAGATAAGCAGATTCAGATGCCTGAAATTTCCAATTCAGACGTCTGAATCTGGAAAAATAAATATTTCCAGTTCAGTATTCAAATATCTGAATCTATAATTTCAGACATATGAAAATGGCTAATTTAAGCCTATTTCCTTTCTGGTTGAACACGAGCAATTTCAGGCGTCTGAAATATATAATTCTGATGTCTAAACCTGGAAAATAAAGTTGTTGCCCAGAATAATATTCAGACGTCTGAGTCCTTTATTTCAGACATTTGAAACTGGAGCTTTAGGCATTTTCTTGCCTAGGCCAATAATGGCCAAACCATATCGGAAGCAATCGGATAAGTGACGGTTACGAGGAGTTTATGCCAAACGTACCCAACCTCAAAGACTCACCAATAAACTCCGATCAACATGTCCAACATCCATATAAGGATTTTCATAGATTTTGTTTTCCAAACACCAAAATTTGGAATATTCACCAAATCAATCCAAATCAAACTCAAATGAACACGTAAAGATATTAGGAATTCATACCTAACAATCAAAGATAATTATAGACTTAGATGTGAGATAAAAATCTCACTTTTTTTCACAAAACAAGAAAGAAGAAGCTATAGAGCAAGGCAAGAACAATCACTCTTTGATTCCAACCCAAGAAGCTTGAATTTAAGCGTAAAAGAAAAACATTCCCTAAGTTAGGGTTTAGGAATTTTCTGAAATTTATGTTAGAATGAGTTGGGGAAGAAGAAGAAGATGCTCACCAATGGCTTCTCTTTGATTTTGGAGTTAGAACTTGGATTTGCAATGGTACTAGGGCTTAGGAATTATAATTCTTTTTCCCTTCCACCATTTTTATGAAAGCTTGGAGTGTTAGGAAATGAAAGTGAATGAAGAAAAGTGAGGGTTGAGCTAGAGTTAATAGTTTAGGATAACCTAAACCCAAAGTCCAAAGTGAAAAGGTCAAATTTTAGCTAGCTCCAAACTTATTAAAGTTTATACTCAAAAAGGTCGCAAATGGCGTTTTGAACTCAATGGAAGTGGTCCCGAGTCCTAATTCGAATGTTTGCAAAAAGTAGCAATTCAGACTAAAATCCGACTAACGATGCTATATTTAAATAGATTATTTAAATACACAATCGTAAAATATACGGGTTGTTACACTATGCATATAATATATTCTCATATTAATCAAGATAATTTTAACTTTATCTCACATTGTGAAAATGCATATGAAATCTGGAATACTTTTGATGCAATATATAGTGCAAAAGTCAATAGCAATGAGAAATCCTCCACAACCGATTCAGTTAAAGAAATGTGCTTAACAGGATTGGTAAAAGGTAGTTGTGATGAGGATGATGATGATGGAGCAGCTGAGCTGGCGTTACTAATGAAGAGATTCAAAAAGTGGAACCGCAAAAATATAGAAATCCATCTCTAAATCAAAAATTAAAAAGCAGAACAGTCAAAGCACTAGAAAACCCAGAAGAACGAGAGATCATCTGTCACAAGTGCAACAAACACGGGCACATCAAGCCAAATTGTCCTCGAAATCGACACAGCGAAGAAAAGAAATCAAAAAGGAGATGTTTTGCAACCATGTGGAATAGAAGTGACGATGATAATAAAAGCACTAGAAGAAAGAGTGAGAAAGAAAATCTATGCCTTTGAGGTGATATAAGCGACAGCGATGATGACGAGCCAAGCAATGTATCAAAACTTACTCACTCAGAATACTTATATATTTCCACGAAGTAAATGGCTGTTTTGAACGACTTAGGGAGAAGTATGCTAAACTTAAATCACAAAAGGATACTTTGATAGATTTAAATAAACAGCTTGATCAGTTAGTTAAAAACTATCAAAGTAAGAGCCCTAAGTGTGATAAGTGTCCAGCATTTGAAGAAGAGATTAAAAAATCAGAAATTAAAATTAAATTGCTTGAAAATGAAATTCTGATTTTGAAAGAAAGTGAAAATACTAGGAGTGAGAACTTTATTCAAAAGCGCACATAATTATTAAACGAAAATGAATCTCTCAAAACACAAGTCAAAAACGTATCTACAACTTAAGGAAACTTTTCCAAAAGTGAATGATCACTAAATATGATAATAGCAAAACAAACTGCTAATACTAATAGACAGGACTTGGGTATACTCACTCTGAACATGTTAGAAGCAAAATTAATCAAGTTAAATCCGAGTGCACAATTTGTAGAAAATTTGGGCACAATCAAAATAATTGTCGGTATGTACCCAAACACGTGAAAACTATTCCAATTTGGGATCCAAAAGGCACAAATATAAAATCCCTCAAAGTTAAACAAATCTAGGTGCCGAAAGGAACATATATAAATAGTTTTAGGTCTCCACAAACTTATTTTTCAAAATCTATTGCCGCTAACAACCATGGACCAATAAAAACAAATAGGTCACAAAATTTTTTACTGTATGGGTGTGGTGACAGGCTAAGGAACATCAACTGTGTTACATGGATTTTGGCTGTTCCAGGAACACAATGGGCGACAAATTACAGTTCCTTAGCCCAGTACAAAGGTGGCTGAATCACAATGGGAAACAACGAAAAAATATCGGCAAAGGTAAAATAGATAACAGTATATTCATCTTAGATGATTTATTAAATGTGATAATCTGCACCACGATTTAATTTAATTCAGCCAGTTATTGATAAAGAAATGAATGCTAATGTTGATTCTGACTTATTCTTATTTGACTTTTTTTGATTCGAACAAAAATGTTGACCAATCACTTTTCATCTTTGAACTAGTTCATAAATTTGTTTGGTCTAATGATGTTGTTACACGTGGATATATATTTTTATTTTTCAGACTCGAGATCTGTCACTATATTCAGTGATTTGCTGATTTGCACAGTTTCAATTCAATTTCATTTCAAAGCTGTTAAAAATAATTTTGAGATATTTTGTTGCACACTTCATTGTCTGATTTATGACATTCAACAAATGGTAACTTTGAGTCAAAAGAAATTCAGATGCAGATTACACTGGTGATCTAGTTGATAGAAAAATTACTAATGGAACGTAATTTATGTTGAGACATTCAGTAACTGCATCGTTTTTCAAAGAAAATATCTGCATATTTTTCACTTGAAATAATTTTCAAATAGGATACATTTTTCTTATAAAGCCCCTTCAAGATAATATTTTTTGTTGATGTTGTTTCAGATTAGTTATTTTGAAAATTTGTTTTTATAATTATTTTTTATTTTGATTTTAAATGACTACATTAACTAATCTGACTTCCTACTGATTATCGAAAAGATAAATAGTGATTGAAAAAGTGATGAGTGTTGGTTTTAATTATATATTTTTACATGAGACAGTATAATTAATAAATTTCTTTTGAAATTTAAACAAGAGTTATAAAAACTTTTTGTTGGTAAAAATTCCATGACCATCTCTATTTCTATCATATTTCTATTGACCATCAGTCATCAAAATCCTATATAATATGTCAATATGTGGTATTTTAAATGGGAAATCATTCGTTTTACATTTCATTACTTTTTTAACAAAAAAATCCAAAGTATTCACTCTCATTTAAAAGTCCTCACGGTTACGCATGGGTGAATTACTTAGAATTTTATATCATGTGCTTCCATGCTCATTTAAAAGTCCTCACGGTTATGCATGTACGCAACACATATCAAAATTGATTGATTAAATAGACAAGTTGATTCTAACCCCATTTAATGTCCTCACAGTTATGCGAGGTTAGAAGATACTTGAATTCATTATTTTTAAAAAAATTGGGAATGCTACTAATCTCATTTAAAAGTCCTAGCGGTTATGCATGGTTAGTAGATATTCAAATTCCTGATATAATATACCACAAACAGACATAACTATATGGTTTTATATGATGACATCATTCCTATCATTCTAAAGTGGAACATGCACCTAACAAAGTATTTGTGATTTTTGTTTGATTTTTTATTCAACTTTATTATTTATATTTCATTGAGTTTTATGGTTGTATTGATGTCTATCACTTTATTATATTTTTCTATCGCTATTACTCTTTTGCTGATAACAAAAGGGGGAGAGAAAAGTTAAGATTTGGCGAATAAAGGACAAATATTTTCTATATGCATCTAGGCTCATTTGCATATATTTATTCATGCATAAATGAAGGGTAGCTTTGTTGTAGAGAGGAAGCATTTAAACAGAGGGAGCAAATAGAGTCTATCTGTAACGTCCCGGAATTTTTGACAATATCAATTTAATAATCTGTAGTTAAAATTAAATTGATATTAATGTTCTGATAATAATAATTCAGATAAAATTAATAATCTTCTTCAATAATTATTTAAATTGGTTATTTTATTTTTTTTAAATAATAAATTGATTTCTATTTTCAATATAAATATCTGGTTTATATTTTAAATAGATTGGTATTGATTTAAATTTAGAATAAATTCAATAAAATGTTTTAATGGTTTAATAAAATGGATACTTTACTTGTAAAAATATAAATTCTTGTTAATGACTTTAATTTAATAAAAAGATAATTTTAAAAAAAAAACAATATTGATATTGTAATGGCTTAAAATAAATTTTGAATTAGGTCTGTAGTTTTTATTTCAAATTAAATTTATATGTACAACTTGATTTGAAAAATATTTGATTTTGATTTAGTTGAATTTAAATTTAAAAGTATAAGTCTTAATTTGTTTTAAATCTTTAATATGCATAAGTTTCCATTTATAAATACATACACATGTTTAAATTTAACTAACACATTTACTTAGGATTATATACACACATTAAATTATAATTAGCACTAATTAACTTAAGATTACATGTGTTGCATTTTTAAAAGAGTAAATTGACAAGTGTTGAAATAATGAACAAGTGTTAAAATTTTGTTTTCAATTTTTCTTTTCTTTTAATTAAATCTGAAAACACATGTGTATAGTTACATCTTCAAACATATTGCATTTTTCATTCTTCTTTAATCAAAAGAAATTCTTCAAACTTCTTGAATCAAAATCATGCAATCTGCACATCTTATTTCTGCATTTTCTCAAATCCCAAATCTGCATTCCTCAAATTTAAAAAAAAAAAAAAGAATTCTGCATATACAAACTCCTCATCAAATTCACCTGCATATCTAAAATCTGCATATCCCAAACCCATATTCAAATATGCATTCATAAGATTATTTAAATCCAAAAAATCTGCAACTTACATATTCAAATCCAACCTCTGCATAATCAAACTTCCAATCTGCACTTCCTCAAATACAAGCCTGCATACATATATCCACAATCAAAATTCTGCATATAACAATTCACAAAACCATCTGCATGTACTTGAGGTGTTAGCAACAACTACATATTCACCTGCATGCAAACATCTTGGTCATGGAAAGCATGAGCAACCCAGACTTATAGCAACAGAGGAAGCATGCATGTTGTCTTCTGCAAATTTCAAATAAACAACTGGGGGTCTGCAATTGTTTTCTGCATTCATCAATTAGGTGAGTAACAATTTATTTTTAAAACTAAATTAAAATATAGTTGCTAAATCTATTGCTTGTTGAGTATGTTGGATATGCCTGTGTTTGTGTATGAGATGGAATGCTTGCATTTTTGAGTTTTCTGAATATTCAACTGAGCTCTGTATTTTTCAAAAGTGAGTAACATTGAAACCTTAAAATTTATTAGGTTGTTTGATTTAATATTTGAGATAAAGCAGAAAATTATGTCTGTAATGTCTGCATATATGTATGATTGGAATGCCTACATGCTATTGATAATTTATTTTCCTGATCTAGATTCCAAATTCAAAACCTATGAACTCCAGATCTAAACTATGTTTAGATGTAAATTCTCAAATAAAATATGTAATATATGCTAATTAAAGTATTAGTTTTTATTTAGGATAATAACATGTTTCTGGACTCTGGAAATTGTGAGAACATCATGCATGTTCCATTTTATTCAAGCCCAATTTAATTATTTTGACAATTCAGGTAATACAAATCAAAATTATAAAATGGATCTTGATTTTTTTTAAAATCAAGTATTGGTATTTTTAAGTGTATATTCTATTGCAGTCTGACCTGGAACAAAAACATGAATATGAGCAAATACTTGCAATTTGTAATTTAAGTAAATTTAGAGTCTTTCAGGATTATAAAATAAGGATCATTGATCCTCAGTAAAATCTGTAATGATTTTAATAATGACTAGAGTAAGTGCAGTTGGAATTCTTCAGTTAACCCTAGCTTGGAAGTGGGGTGTGAACTTGGGATCAGTGAGAAGGCTAGGATGGACCGAGTGCTTTGATGTTTGGGATATGGGTAGAGGGTGTGTAGAAGTGTTCTTGGCCAAAGAGGGTGGTTGTCAGATGGTCGGAGATGTAAATGGTGGTAGTTGACAGGTTTTGAGTAAAACCTGTAGAATAATTTTCCAGATTTTTAAAAATTTGGGTTTCAGAGCTTAGTTTTGAATCCATGGATTTTTGGCTCGACTTAATGGTTGCTGTGGGGTAAGGTTAGGTTGTAGGAGTTGATTGGATCATCTCTGACGATCGCCAGAGGGGGTGCGACATGATTTCTGGTGAACTGTTTGGTTGGGGTATTTCAGAGGAGGTCTTTATGTTGCTCGAAGCATATTGTAAAATGACTCGAAGTAAATGGTTTTAAAACCCGAAGTAGGCAATCATTTAACTCGAAGTAAAATGGAGTTTCTCGGGTTAAACTGTAAAATTTCAGGTTTCAGGAATTGTTTTTATCTGGATTTTGAACTTTTAAAATCTGGGTTATAAAATGTAAAACTGTAGTCTATGTTTAAAGAAAAGTTTAAATCTAAAATCAGATGCAAGTTATATTTTGATTCAAGTTTGTATTTTGTTTTGAATTCAAATTTTCAGGTTTTGAAACCTGTTTATTTTCTGTTTTCTGCAAAATTCTGGATTTAAATCTTTTTAAATCTGCAGATTTGTGATTTGAGAGAAATTTAAATATAAATCCAAATACAGGTTTGAATTTCAGATTCAAAATTTAATCCCAGTTTTAAAAATAAAATCAAAGTTTAAAATTTATCTTAATTAACCATTTCATTTGGTAAATAAGTTTAAAACTTTAAATATTAAGATTTAAGTGTGAACAGAATTTACAGATTAATTTTAAAATCTGGAATTCAAAGTTTGAGAATAAGTTCAGTTTAAATTTAAATAGAAGATTTAAATTTGAAAGTTGGAACTAAGAATGAATGGAATTTCTAAAAATGTAAAAATGAATTTAACATCAAATTCTTATGATTTCATTTTAAGTCAAACTTTTGTTTGAGTTGTAGTTTAAAATAAGTTTCAAATTATTTAAAATTTGATAAGTTTAATATTATTCTATTTTAACTTGAATTTAAATTGGAATTTAAAGGGAAATTTCTTAAGTATTTTGTTTTGGATAATATTGTTTTAAACATAATTAAGATTGTTTAATTTGAAAGGAAATTTCTTAGGTTATGTTTATTTTGAAAATTGATTAATAATTATGTTTTAAAATTTATTAATAAGGTAATTAAGATTAATTAATTAATTTAACTAATTAATTGTATTTGGGATTAATAATTGATTAATGATTAATCAATTTGAATTTAAGATCATCAATTTAGTTATTTATTAACGATAAATGAATATTAATTATGTAATTAAATTTTAAATTAAGGTTGATTAATTTAATAATTAACTTTAATTAATGAATGATTAAAGTTAAATTAAATAGTAATTAATTTAAGTTAATTACTTTTTAAAATAATTTGAAAATGGTTAATGAGGGTCATTAACCATGATTATTTAACAATTAATTAATGTAGTTAATTTTTAAAATTAATTAGATTAATTAATTTAATAATAATCAATTATAAATGGTTTGAGTAATTACTTGATAAAGTAATTAATTTAATTGAATGAGATTGTTTAATTTAATTAATTAAGTTTAATTAATTTTAAACACTTGGGTTAAGGATAATTACTTTATGTAATTAATATTTTGGAAATTACTTAGTTAAGTAATTATATAATAATTACAGGTTGTAATTAAGAAGATGTTTAAGTATGAAGGAATTTGGATTAATTATTTAAATAATTAATCAAGGTATTAATTAAGAAATTAATTTAAGGATAATTAATTTGGTTTAATATAGTAATTAAGTTTGTTATTTACTTTGAGTAATTAATTTAAGGAATAATTAAGGATCATTAATTATTCTAATTAATGATGTAATTAAAGGTGATTAATTATGATTAATTAATCAATAATAGGTACTTAATTAATGTAATTAATTAAGGATTAGGATAATTAATTATGATTAATTAATTAGTTGGAGTAATTAAAGGTTAATTACTGTTTAGTTGAGAATAATTAATTTGTGGAATTAATTAAGGATAATTACATGGATGTAATTAAGGATAATTAATCAAGAGTGATTAATTAAAGTAATTTATGATTGATTAATTGATTGTAATCAATTAAATGATTAAGTAAGCAAGATAATTTGGGTAAAGCAATTAATTTAATTTATTTTAAATTAATTAAAGATAAAGAAATTAATTTAATTCATTTTAAATTAATTTGAGATAGGGATAATTAATTTAATTCATTTTAAATTAATTATAGTATGGTATGAGTAAATCTTTGCTTATGTATGGATGGATGTCATGGATTGACTTGGATGCTTTGTGATCTCAATAATGAGATAAGTATTGTGGTATGGATGTTTGATGATATTGTGATGATAACATAGGTTATCTATTGTGATGATGATATATGGTATATCTATTTGATATTGATGATGTGAATTACCTGTTATGTGATAATGTTGATTATCAGTTATGATTTATAAGTTATCTATCTGTGTGTATATAGATACTATAATTAAATTGTTTTAAAACCTTTAAAACAACTTGGACCTTAAAAGACACGCTTTGGTTTTGATGAGACCGGGATCGGATTTCCATATTTGGATATCCGAAAACCACATCGATTCCAAATAACGTTAGGTCGTGTATCAAAGTGGAGCTTTGTGAAGACTCGAGGTGTAAGGACTATGAGTCAGTATAACTCTGTGGGTGATTCCGTAATGAGTTGACGGAATTAGTCCTTATAGATTCGAGATGGTGGATTAGAGTGGAAGGATTATTGTCGTTAACTCTGAGGGTGATTCCAAAACGAGTGTAACGAGATAATGCCTTCGGTTTCGTTCGAACCCGGAACGAACTTGTATGGATTGAATGCTTTCAGAACATCGTCAGGTGGACGATGAGCATTCTAAGTGATATGTCCTATAAAGGTAATCGTAGCCTCAAGCCTCATCAACCGGGAATGGCTAAAACAGGGGAGGTGCAGCAAAGCTTCGTGGGTCGCGCCCACTGGAGAGCAAGATTGATCCCTGTCTAGAAGTCCCTTTATATTCGGCTGTGTGGGTGGTTGCTAGCTACAACCACGGGGTTGTCTTGTTTGGAACTGTTCAGTAAGGAACGGGTCCGGCTTTGTGTTGCAGGGGATGAAGGGAGTAATCCTCGGTACGGTGATCTAGGCCACGTACTGTGACGGGCGGTACCCCAGTAGCCCTGCCATTGTATGGAATCCAAAATCCAATAAGTGCCAACGGTTTTGATTGTATTACCCACTTTTGTGGCTAGTAGCTGGAATTTAATCATGTAACAATTTCGGCTATTTCTTATTTATTTGAAAACCCTAGACACTATTATAATATCATCGGATTTCCTATCAAATGTTTTGGTTAGCGTAAGGTAAAAACTTTTCCATGTTTATGTGTGGGAAGTCTTACGTGATATCTTTCTTTTCAAAAGGTTTTAAAAGTTAAGCAACTTTAACCTGTTACTCACACCAGACCCATGTCTGACCCGGAGTTTATTTTTTTGTTTTTCATAAACTCTTGGGTACTCAAATTTTTATGAGTAGTCAAGGGAATTCAGGTTAGGATTCTGGATTAGCTTTGACGATTTGTGGGGGAGCAATGGAGCAGGAGGCTTCTACGTATAGCTATTGAGAATTCCGTTGTGCATTTTGTATTGTCTCTGGATTGTATTGAGTTGTATAACTAGACAGGTATCTATAACTGTCTAGTATGAGTTGATTGTGCTGTGTATCTCTGATGTAAATGATACTATGTAATATTTATGTTATTAATATAATTTATTCGTTCCGCTGTGTTAGATTCTGATGTTGTTTCTTCTTCTCTTCTTTCTTTTCTTCTTCTATCCCTTTCTTTCTTAATTCATGACGCGATTTTCTGGGAGTGGAAAGTCGGGTCGTGACATTGTGGTATCAGAGCTTTAGGTTGAGCGAATACCTAGGCTCTGGAATGAATCTTTCTTTAGGGAGCATTAGGTTGAGTGAATACCTAGGCTCAGTAGTGGTGTCTTTCTTGAGAGAGCGTATTTGTAATTTTTATATATAACTATATATATTTCTACCTATCTGTTGGGTTACCCGTTCAGGTTTTCCAATATAAGTTATGAAGGTAGATGAGGTAGTATTGTGTGTTACACGATTACTACCATTGGTTGGAGTTTGAATGTTTTGAGGTTGGAGGTGTATCTGTTGAGACTGTAGACCTAATACCGTCTCGATTGAGTTCTGTAGTGATGAAGAACTTCATTGATCTCTGAAGGAAACCTGTTAAGGTTCGGAGTTTATTTTTGAGATTGGATGAGTAGTGTTTGGATTTGTTGGCTGAGCAGAAGCAAGTGATGGTATTTTGAATACCTCAGGAATAGTAGCTGCGTGATGAGATGCAGTGACTATGAATGTTCTCGATGCTGGCAAGAGATCTTCTGGCTTAGTAGTTTTTCTGGAGTGGAGTTCAGAAGCAGTTTAGTGGACCCGTTTCTTTGATGGGTTGGCTAGTTGAGTTTGAGCTGTTCTATTTGGTTAAGAAAGAACAGTTTTCTTGGATTTGGTTTGAGTGGATCGCAAAAGTGACTTGCGATTGTTTGAGTATTCTCTTGGGTTATCTGAGTTTTTCTGGATGTCTTCAGAAAGTCAGAGTTTGGTTTGCATCTGGAGATTGAGCTTCCTTATAGGCTGGGATTCCAGAAGTGGTACCGTGTGGTTCAGCTTTATAGAAGAATGGTTCCAAGAGTTAAGTTGGAGTAGCAGCTCGGAGTTTTGGAGGAACTCCTGAATGATTCTTATGGACTTGTTGAACCATATCTCTGGGGTGTGTTGTCCAGTTTGTGCTTGTGTTCTTCTTCAGTATTCTCTTCTACTTCGGATCAGAGTTGGGCAGCGGAAGCAGTTTGGAAGTGTATCTGCATTTCTTTTCCGCTCAGGAGAAGTGAGTTGTTGTTTTCTGATGTTGAAGAGTTGAGTTTGAGTTCTTGATTTTGGTTGATCTTGAGGAGATCATTTTGTTGAGTTGATTGGTCTGGTTTGTTTCTGGAAGCATCAGCGAAGGTTGAGCTGATTGATAGGCTGTAGGAAGCCCAGGATCGTTTGGAGAGTTTTGTGGATAAGAGTCAAAGAGATTTGGACTCTAAAGACGGAGATTTAATTTTGGATAAGTTGTCTCCGATCATAAGTGAGCTATAAGTTTGTGTAAGGCTGAGAAGTTGCTCTGAAGTGTTTTTGGACCTTTTCTGTGATCTTGGTGAATAAGTGATTGATCTACAGGATTGGATTGCCAGTTTGGATATATGGGATTCGATGAGTTTCACGTATCTCTGAGAGAGTACGTGTGTGGTCTATCTCTGGTTGTGGAACCAGCAGTTCTGGAGTTTAGGTTGTTGAGTCAGACTCGTTTGTAGTCTGATATCTTGTTAGTGTTATAGATATAGTTGTATAGGAGCTTTGTAGCTTCATAGTATTGTTTGTTTGGATCTTCTAGGGCGAGTATCCCGGTATGTATATATACCTGGGGGAAACTCGATGTAATTCTATCCAGAATTTGTCTGGATAATTAGATTTGTTTGATTGGTTGAACTGGTTGTTTGGTTGTTAGCATATGTTTGGTGTATGCTTGTGTTTAAAATTAAAATTTAATAAGATTATTAAATTACCTTTGTTATAAATTTCGAGGACGAAATTCTTTTAAGGGGGAAGGATTGTAACGTCCCGGAATTTTTGACAATATCAATTTAATAATCTGTAGTTAAAATTAAATTGATATTAATGTTCTGATAATAATAATTCAGATAAAATTAATAATCTTCTTCAATAATTATTTAAATTGGTTATTTTATTTTTTTTAAATAATAAATTGATTTCTATTTTCAATATAAATATCTGGTTTATATTTTAAATAGATTGGTATTGATTTAAATTTAGAATAAATTCAATAAAATGTTTTAATGGTTTAATAAAATGGATACTTTACTTATAAAAATATAAATTCTTGTTAATGACTTTAATTTAATAAAAAGATAATTTAAAAAAAAAACAATATTGATATTGTAATGGCTTAAAATAAATTTTGAATTAGGTCTGTAGTTTTTATTTCAAATTAAATTTATATGTACAACTTGATTTGAAAAATATTTGATTTTGATTTAGTTGAATTTAAATTTAAAAGTATAAGTCTTAATTTGTTTTAAATCTTTAATATGCATAAGTTTCCATTTATAAATACATACACATGTTTAAATTTAACTAACACATTTACTTAGGATTATATACACACATTAAATTATAATTAGCACTAATTAACTTAAGATTACATGTGTTGCATTTTTAAAAGAGTAAATTGACAAGTGTTGAAATAATGAACAAGTGTTAAAATTTTGTTTTCAATTTTTCTTTTCTTTTAATTAAATCTGAAAACACATGTGTATAGTTACATCTTCAAACATATTGCATTTTTCATTCTTCTTTAATCAAAAGAAATTCTTCAAACTTCTTGAATCAAAATCATGCAATCTGCACATCTTATTTCTGCATTTTCTCAAATCCCAAATCTGCATTCCTCAAATTTAAAAAAAAAAAAAAGAATTCTGCATATACAAACTCCTCATCAAATTCACCTGCATATCTAAAATCTGCATATCCCAAACCCATATTCAAATATGCATTCATAAGATTATTTAAATCCAAAAAATCTGCAACTTACATATTCAAATCCAACCTCTGCATAATCAAACTTCCAATCTGCACTTCCTCAAATACAAGCCTGCATACATATATCCACAATCAAAATTCTGCATATAACAATTCACAAAACCATCTGCATGTACTTGAGGTGTTAGCAACAACTACATATTCACCTGCATGCAAACATCTTGGTCATGGAAAGCATGAGCAACCCAGACTTATAGCAACAGAGGAAGCATGCATGTTGTCTTCTGCAAATTTCAAATAAACAACTGGGGGTCTGCAATTGTTTTCTGCATTCATCAATTAGGTGAGTAACAATTTATTTTTAAAACTAAATTAAAATATAGTTGCTAAATCTATTGCTTGTTGAGTATGTTGGATATGCCTGTGTTTGTGTATGAGATGGAATGCTTGCATTTTTGAGTTTTCTGAATATTCAACTGAGCTCTGTATTTTTCAAAAGTGAGTAACATTGAAACCTTAAAATTTATTAGGTTGTTTGATTTAATATTTGAGATAAAGCAGAAAATTATGTCTGTAATGTCTGCATATATGTATGATTGGAATGCCTACATGCTATTGATAATTTATTTTCCTGATCTAGATTCCAAATTCAAAACCTATGAACTCCAGATCTAAACTATGTTTAGATGTAAATTCTCAAATAAAATATGTAATATATGCTAATTAAAGTATTAGTTTTTATTTAGGATAATAACATGTTTCTGGACTCTGGAAATTGTGAGAACATCATGCATGTTCCATTTTATTCAAGCCCAATTTAATTATTTTGACAATTCAGGTAATACAAATCAAAATTATAAAATGGATCTTGATTTTTTTTAAAATCAAGTATTGGTATTTTTAAGTGTATATTCTATTGCAGTCTGACCTGGAACAAAAACATGAATATGAGCAAATACTTGCAATTTGTAATTTAAGTAAATTTAGAGTCTTTCAGGATTATAAAATAAGGATCATTGATCCTCAGTAAAATCTGTAATGATTTTAATAATGACTAGAGTAAGTGCAGTTGGAATTCTTCAGTTAACCCTAGCTTGGAAGTGGGGTGTGAACTTGGGATCAGTGAGAAGGCTAGGATGGACCGAGTGCTTTGATGTTTGGGATATGGGTAGAGGGTGTGTAGAAGTGTTCTTGGCCAAAGAGGGTGGTTGTCAGATGGTCGGAGATGTAAATGGTGGTAGTTGACAGGTTTTGAGTAAAACCTGTAGAATAATTTTCCAGATTTTTAAAAATTTGGGTTTCAGAGCTTAGTTTTGAATCCATGGATTTTTGGGTCGACTTAATGGTTGCTGTGGGGTAAGGTTAGGTTGTAGGAGTTGATTGGATCATCTCTGACGATCGCCAGAGGGGGTGCGACATGATTTCTGGTGAACTGTTTGGTTGGGGTATTTCAGAGGAGGTCTTTATGTTGCTCGAAGCATATTGTAAAATGACTCGAAGTAAATGGTTTTAAAACCCGAAGTAGGCAATCATTTAACTCGAAGTAAAATGGAGTTTCTCGGGTTAAACTGTAAAATTTCAGGTTTCAGGAATTGTTTTTATCTGGATTTTGAACTTTTAAAATCTGGGTTATAAAATGTAAAACTGTAGTCTATGTTTAAAGAAAAGTTTAAATCTAAAATCAGATGCAAGTTATATTTTGATTCAAGTTTGTATTTTGTTTTGAATTCAAATTTTCAGGTTTTGAAACCTGTTTATTTTCTGTTTTCTGCAAAATTCTGGATTTAAATCTTTTTAAATCTGCAGATTTGTGATTTGAGAGAAATTTAAATATAAATCCAAATACAGGTTTGAATTTCAGATTCAAAATTTAATCCCAGTTTTAAAAATAAAATCAAAGTTTAAAATTTATCTTAATTAACCATTTCATTTGGTAAATAAGTTTAAAACTTTAAATATTAAGATTTAAGTGTGAACAGAATTTACAGATTAATTTTAAAATCTGGAATTCAAAGTTTGAGAATAAGTTCAGTTTAAATTTAAATAGAAGATTTAAATTTGAAAGTTGGAACTAAGAATGAATGGAATTTCTAAAAATGTAAAAATGAATTTAACATCAAATTCTTATGATTTCATTTTAAGTCAAACTTTTGTTTGAGTTGTAGTTTAAAATAAGTTTCAAATTATTTAAAATTTGATAAGTTTAATATTATTCTATTTTAACTTGAATTTAAATTGGAATTTAAAGGGAAATTTCTTAAGTATTTTGTTTTGGATAATATTGTTTTAAACATAATTAAGATTGTTTAATTTGAAAGGAAATTTCTTAGGTTATGTTTATTTTGAAAATTGATTAATAATTATGTTTTAAAATTTATTAATAAGGTAATTAAGATTAATTAATTAATTTAACTAATTAATTGTATTTGGGATTAATAATTGATTAATGATTAATCAATTTGAATTTAAGATCATCAATTTAGTTATTTATTAACGATAAATGAATATTAATTATGTAATTAAATTTTAAATTAAGGTTAATTAATTTAATAATTAACTTTAATTAATGAATGATTAAAGTTAAATTAAATAGTAATTAATTTAAGTTAATTACTTTTTAAAATAATTTGAAAATGGTTAATGAGGGTCATTAACCATGATTATTTAACAATTAATTAATGTAGTTAATTTTTAAAATTAATTAGATTAATTAATTTAATAATAATCAATTATAAATGGTTTGAGTAATTACTTGATAAAGTAATTAATTTAATTGAATGAGATTGTTTAATTTAATTAATTAAGTTTAATTAATTTTAAACACTTGGGTTAAGGATAATTACTTTATGTAATTAATATTTTGGAAATTACTTAGTTAAGTAATTATATAATAATTACAGGTTGTAATTAAGAAGATGTTTAAGTATGAAGGAATTTGGATTAATTATTTAAATAATTAATCAAGGTATTAATTAAGAAATTAATTTAAGGATAATTAATTTGGTTTAATATAGTAATTAAGTTTGTTATTTACTTTGAGTAATTAATTTAAGGAATAATTAAGGATCATTAATTATTCTAATTAATGATGTAATTAAAGGTGATTAATTATGATTAATTAATCAATAATAGGTACTTAATTAATGTAATTAATTAAGGATTAGGATAATTAATTATGATTAATTAATTAGTTGGAGTAATTAAAGGTTAATTACTGTTTAGTTGAGAATAATTAATTTGTGGAATTAATTAAGGATAATTACATGGATGTAATTAAGGATAATTAATCAAGAGTGATTAATTAAAGTAATTTATGATTGATTAATTGATTGTAATCAATTAAATGATTAAGTAAGCAAGATAATTTGGGTAAAGCAATTAATTTAATTTATTTTAAATTAATTAAAGATAAAGAAATTAATTTAATTCATTTTAAATTAATTTGAGATAGGGATAATTAATTTAATTCATTTTAAATTAATTATAGTATGGTATGAGTAAATCTTTGCTTATGTATGGATGGATGTCATGGATTGACTTGGATGCTTTGTGATCTCAATAATGAGATAAGTATTGTGGTATGGATGTTTGATGATATTGTGATGATAACATAGGTTATCTATTGTGATGATGATATATGGTATATCTATTTGATATTGATGATGTGAATTACCTGTTATGTGATAATGTTGATTATCAGTTATGATTTATAAGTTATCTATCTGTGTGTATATAGATACTATAATTAAATTGTTTTAAAACCTTTAAAACAACTTGGACCTTAAAAGACACGCTTTGGTTTTGATGAGACCGGGATCGGATTTCCATATTTGGATATCCGAAAACCACATCGATTCCAAATAACGTTAGGTCGTGTATCAAAGTGGAGCTTTGTGAAGACTCGAGGTGTAAGGACTATGAGTCAGTATAACTCTGTGGGTGATTCCGTAATGAGTTGACGGAATTAGTCCTTATAGATTCGAGATGGTGGATTAGAGTGCAAGGATTATTGTCGTTAACTCTGAGGGTGATTCCAAAACGAGTGTAACGAGATAATGCCTTCGGTTTCGTTCGAACCCGGAACGAACTTGTATGGATTGAATGCTTTCAGAACATCGTCAGGTGGACGATGAGCATTCTAAGTGATATGTCCTATAAAGGTAATCGTAGCCTCAAGCCTCATCAACCGGGAATGGCTAAAACAGGGGAGGTGCAGCAAAGCTTCGTGGGTCGCGCCCACTGGAGAGCAAGATTGATCCCTGTCTAGAAGTCCCTTTATATTCGGCTGTGTGGGTGGTTGCTAGCTACAACCACGGGGTTGTCTTGTTTGGAACTGTTCAGTAAGGAACGGGTCCGGCTTTGTGTTGCAGGGGATGAAGGGAGTAATCCTCGGTACGGTGATCTAGGCCACGTACTGTGACGGGCGGTACCCCAGTAGCCCTGCCATTGTATGGAATCCAAAATCCAATAAGTGCCAACGGTTTTGATTGTATTACCCACTTTTGTGGCTAGTAGCTGGAATTTAATCATGTAACAATTTCGGCTATTTCTTATTTATTTGAAAACCCTAGACACTATTATAATATCATCGGATTTCCTATCAAATGTTTTGGTTAGCGTAAGGTAAAAACTTTTCCATGTTTATGTGTGGGAAGTCTTACGTGATATCTTTCTTTTCAAAAGGTTTTAAAAGTTAAGCAACTTTAACCTGTTACTCACACCAGACCCATGTCTGACCCGGAGTTTATTTTTTTGTTTTTCATAAACTCTTGGGTACTCAAATTTTTATGAGTAGTCAAGGGAATTCAGGTTAGGATTCTGGATTAGCTTTGACGATTTGTGGGGGAGCAATGGAGCAGGAGGCTTCTACGTATAGCTATTGAGAATTCCGTTGTGCATTTTGTATTGTCTCTGGATTGTATTGAGTTGTATAACTAGACAGGTATCTATAACTGTCTAGTATGAGTTGATTGTGCTGTGTATCTCTGATGTAAATGATACTATGTAATATTTATGTTATTAATATAATTTATTCGTTCCGCTGTGTTAGATTCTGATGTTGTTTCTTCTTCTCTTCTTTCTTTTCTTCTTCTATCCCTTTCTTTCTTAATTCATGACGCGATTTTCTGGGAGTGGAAAGTCGGGTCGTGACACTATCAATGATCAAATACATTTAATATATTCAAAATCTTAAATATATGTTTGTTATCATCAAAAGGGGGAGATTGTTGAATATACAAGATATGATTTTTGTTTGATGATAATAAACATATATATATTCATTTAAATGAATTTGTTAATGTACTATTTTGATTTTCACAGAGTTAAATAAATATTTGCTGAATAAAATAAATAACACAGAGTTTAAATTCAAACAGATATTTTATTCAAACAAATATTTATCACAATTTTGAGTAGTACAAAATTGAGCTCTCACTATATATATATATATATATATATATATATATATATATATATATATATATATATATGAATTACAATCATATCACAATTTTTCATTTACACACCTCACTACATATCGATCGTTTACTCAAAATTGATTTTCAACTTCATTCCAGCTTGAATCCAGCATCTGAGCAATCTACAAAATTAACACTAAAGTAGTAAAATTGAAAAGAAAATATTTTGCAGTGTAAAATAGAATATGTTTTTGAAAATATTATTTGCCTCAGTTATTTGGGTTGTTCGTCATCATTTAATTTTGAATTCGTCATACACGAACAGCTTCTGACAAGTGCAGTGTATCACGGTACATGCCACAAGGCCGTGCAAACCAATATACACTTGATAAAATTACAGGGACAGGTGAGCACAAGGTCAAACCCAATTAAAATCCGAGTTCAAGTCAATTTAAGTCACGATACGAGCACAAGGTCAAACCCAAGCTTTAAGTTGGATTCAACACATGTGCAATTCACAAATCAAATAAATCTCGAGTGAATCAAATCCTTAGTGGTAAATGTTGTCGCCTTAACATTCAAATGTCATATAATAAGTAACATATATGCAACCGGACTAGTTTCAACATGCTTCTGACTCAATACATCGAACCACGATGAACTCAATCAATGCCAAAGCTATGGAACAGTAGGCCAAAGTCAAAGTCTAAGTAGGAGTCCGCCTGAAAAGTGCACAAAACTCAAGACTGCAACATGTACATGAAGACAGAAACTACACATAAGGGTAAATCGAAGACCAGCCATGATGATCCCGTTTTAACCTAAAAATGCATGTGACGAGAAAACGAAGGGTAAAAAACTTCCATGACCCGATTGAGGTACGGATAGTCTTTTTTCGGTATGAAACTATCCAATGATGTCTAAAAGCGGTCAACACCGTAGAAATCACAGAGAGCTTCCTTTAGACTGGAAATGGCTCCTATAACTCTAAACGAGCCAACAGTTATGGTCGTCCGAAGAATCGATATACATAGGGTGCAACATCTACGGTGCAAGGTGCAACATACGTCCCAAATGCCCAAACATTGTCGTACGACTTTTAGAAATGGGTGCATGGATTTAAAATGGAACAGCTCAATGGTGCGCCACTCACCAGCGATTGTAAATCGAAGACCAGCCATGATGATCCCATTTTAACGTAAAATTGCACGTGATGAAAAAACAAAGGGTAGAAAACTTTCGAGACCCGATTGAGTCTCGAATTGTCTTTTTTGGATACGAAACTATCCATTGACGGCTTATAGCAGTCAAAGCCATAGAACTCATAGAGATCTTTGTTCTGACTGGTTATGGCTCCCGTAACTCTAAACGAGCCAACAGTTATGGTCTACCGAAGAATCGATATCTACAGGGTGCAACATCTACGGCGCAAGGTGCAACATCCATCCCTAATGCCAAAACATTGCCTTACGACTTTTAGAAATGGGTGCATGGATTTGAAACAGAATGATTCCATGTTGCGCCACTCTCCAGCGATGGTAAATCGAAGACCGGCCATGGTGATCCCGTTTTAACCTAAAAATGCACGTGACGAAAAAACGAAGGGTAAAAAAATTCTAAGACCCGATTGAGGTTCGGATAGTCTTTTTTTGGATACGAAATTATCCATTGATGGCTTATAGTCGTCAAAGCCATCGAATTCACAAAGAGCTTCGTTTTGACTAGTTATGGTTTTCGAAACTCTAAACGAGCCAACAATTATGGTCGTCCGAAGAATCGATATCCACAGGGTGCAACATTTATGGTGCAAGGTGCAACATCCATCCCAAATGCCAAAGCAGTGCCGTACGACTTTGAGAAATAGGTGCATGGATTTGAAACGGAACCGGTCCATAGTGCGCCACACTCCAGTGATGGTAAATCGAAGACCAGCAACGATGATTCCGTTTTAACGTAAAAATGCACGTGACGAAAAAATGAAGGGTAAAAAACTTTTCGAGACCCGACTGAGGTTCGGATAGTCTTTTTTGGGTATGAAACTATCGAATGACGGGTTAAAATGGTCAAATCTATAGAACTCATAGAGAGCTTCATTTTGATAGGTTATGGCTCCCGAAACTATAAACGAGCCACAATTATGGTCGTTTGAAGAATCGATATATATATATATGGTGCAACATCTACGGTGCAAGGTGCAACATCCATCCCAAATGCCAAAACATTTTCGTACGACTTTTAGAAATGGGTGAATGGATTTGAAACGGCCATGGTGCACCATTCTACAACGATGTTAAATCGAAGACCAGTCATGGTGATCTCGTTTTAACGTAAAAAAGCTCATGACGAAAAAAACGAAGGGTCAAAAACATCCAAGACCCGATTATGGCTCGGACAGTCTTTTTTTGGGTACGAAATTATCCATTGACAGCTTATAGCCGACAAAGCTGTAGATATCGTAGAGAGTTTTGTTTTGACTGGTTATGGCTCCTGTATCTCTAAACGAGCCTATAGTTATGGTCATTCGAAGAATCGATATCCACAGGGTGCAACATCTACGATGCAAGGTGCAACATCAATCCTAAATGCAAAAACAGTGTCGTACGACTTTTAGAAATGGGTGCATGGATTTGAAATGGAACAGTACCTTGGTGTACCACTCTCCAGCAATGGTAAATCGGTGACCAGCCACAGTGATCCCGTTTTAAAGTAAAAAAGCACGTGACGAAAGAACGAAGCGTAAAAAACTTCCGAGACCCGATCGAGGTTCGTATAGTATTTTGTGGGTATGAGACTACCTAGTGATGACTTAAAGTGGTTAATGCCATAGAACTCACAAAGAGCTTCGTTTCGACTGGTTATGGCTCTCATAACTCTAAACGAACCAACAGTTATGGTCGTCCGAAGAATTGATATCCACAGGATGCAACATCTGTGATGCAAGATGCAACATCCGTCCCTAATGCCAAAACAGTGTCATAAAACTTTTAGAAATGGGTGCATGGATTTGAAAAGGAACGGTACCATAGCGCACCAGTCTCCAATGATGGTAAATCGAAGACCAGCCACGGTGATTCCGTTTTAACGTAAAATGCACAGACGAATAAACGAAGGGTAAAAAACATCCGAGATCCGATTGAGGTTCGAATAGTCTTTTTTTGGGTATGAAACTATCCATTGACCGCTTAAAGCTATCGAAGCCATAAAATTCATAGAGAGCTTCATTTTGACTAGTTACGGCTCCTATAACTCCAAACGAGCCAATATTTATGCTCGTTCGAAGAATCGATATCCACAGGGTGCAACATCTACGGTGCAAGGTACAACATCCGCCCAAATGCCAAAACAGTGTCGTACGTCTTTTAGAAATGGGTGCATGGATTTGAAACAAAACAGTACCACGGTGCGCCACTCTCTAGCGATGGTAAATCGAAGACCAGCCATGGTGATCTAGTATTGACCTAATAATGCACGTGTTGAAAAAACGAAGGGTAAAAGACTTCCGAGACCCGATTGAGGCTCGGATAGTCTTTTTTAGGTATGAAACTATCCATTGACGGCTTATAGCCGTCAAAGCCGTATAACTCATAACGAGATTTGTTTTGACTGGTCATGGCTCCTGTAACTCTAAACGAGCCAACAATTATGGTCGTCTGAAGAATCGATATCCACAGGGTGCAACGTCTACGATGCAAGGTGCAACATCCGTCCCAAATGCCAAAACAGTGCCGTATGACTTTTATAAATGGGTGCATGGATTTTAAATAGAACAATGCGATGGTGCACCACTATCCAACGACGGTAAATCGAAGACAAGCCACGGTGATCCCGTTTTAACATAAAAATGCACGTGACGAAAAAAATGAAGGGTGAAAAACTTCCGAGACCCGATTGAGGCTCGGATAGTCTTTTTTGGGTATGAAACTATCCATTGACGGCTTATAGCCATTAAAGCTGTAGAACTCATCGAGCGCTTCTTTTTGACTTTTTATGGCTCCCGTAACTCCAAACGAGCCAACAGTTATGGTCGTCCAAAGAATCGATATCCACAAGGTGCAACATCTACGGTGCAAGGTGGAACATCCATCGCTAATGCCAAAACAGTGTCGTACGAATTTTACAAATAGGTGCACGGATTTCAAATGGAAAAGTGCCATGGTGCACCACTCTCCAGCGATGTTAAATCGAAGACTAGACACGGTGATCCCGTTTTAACATAAAAATGCACGTGACGAAAAAACAAGGGGTAAAAAACTTCTGAGACCCGATTGAGGCTCGAATAATCATTTTTTAGGTACGAAACTATCCATTGACGGCCTATATTCATTTACAGAGAGCTTCGTTTTGACTAGTTATGGCTCCCGTAACTCCAAACGAGCCAACAATTATGGTCGTCCGAAGAATCGATATCCACGGGGTGCAACATCTACGGTGCAAGGTGAAATATCCATCCCAAATGCCAAAACATTGTCGTACGACTTTTAGAAATGGGTGCACGGATTGGAAATGGAGTAGTACCATGGTGTGCTACTCTTCAGCGATAGTAAATCGAAGACTAGTCATGGTGATCCCGTTTTAACGTAAAAATGCACGTGACGAAAAAATGAAGGGTAAAAAACTTCCGAGACCCGATTGAGGTTCGGATAATCTTCTTCGGGTATGAAACTATCCAACGACGGCTTAAAGCGGTCAAAGCCCTAAAACTCACAGAGAGCTTCCTTTTTACTGGTTACAGCTCCCTTAACTCTAAACGAGCCAACAGTTATGGTCGTTCGAAGAATCGATGTCCACAGGGTGCAACGTCTACGGGGCAAGGTGCAACATCCGTCTCAAATGCCAAAACAGTGTCGTCGTCTTTTAGAAGTGGGCGCATGGATTTGAAACGGAACAGTGCCATGGTGCGCCACTCTCTAGCGATGGTAAATTGAATACCAGCCACGTTGATTGTGTTTTAACATAAAAATGCAAGTGATGAAAAAACGAAGGGTAAAAAACTTCCGAGACCCGATTGAGGTCCAGATAGTCTTTTTTTGGGTATGAAACTATCCAATGACGGCTTAAAGTGGTCAAAGCTGTAGAACTCATAGAGAGCTTCGTTATGACTAGTTTTGGCTCCCGTAACTCTAAATGAGCCAACAATTACGGTCATCTGGAGAACAAATATCCACAGGGTGCAACATATACGGTGCAAGGTGCAACATCCGTCCCAAATGCCAAAACAGTTCCGTACGACTTTTAGAAATGTGTGCACAGATTTGAAATGAAATAATACCATTGTGCACCACTATCCAGCGATGGTAAACCGTAGACAAGCCACGGTGATCTCGTTTTAACGTAAAAATGCACGTGTCGAAAAAACAAAGGGTAAAAAACTTCCGAGACCCAATTGAGGTTCGGATAGTCTTTTTTTAGGTATGAAACTATCCAATGACGGTTTAAAGTAGTCAAAGCCTTAGAACACACAGAGAGCTTCATTTTGACTGCTTATGTTTCCCTAAATCTGAACGAGCCAATAATTATGGTCGTCCGAAGAATCAATATCCACAGGATGCAACGTATACTGTGCAAGTGGCAACATCTGTCCCAAATGCCAAAATAGTGCGGTACGACTTCTATAAATGGGTGCATGGATTAGAAACGGAACAGTACCATGTTGCGCCACTCTCCAGCGATGGTAAATCGAAGACCATGCACAATGATCGTGTTTTAACGTAAAAATGCACGTGACGAAAAAACGAAGGGTAATGAACTTCCAAGACCCGATTAGGGTTTGGATTGTCTTTTTTTGTATGAAATATCTAATGATGGCTTAAAGCAGTCAAAGCCGTAGAGCTCACAGAGAGCTTCGTTTTGACTGGTTATGGCTCCCGTTACTCAATAAGAGCGAGCAGTTATCATCGTTCGAAGAATCGATATCCATAGGGTGTAACATCTACGGTTCAAGGTACAACATCCGTCCCAAATGTCAAAACAGTGTCGTACGACTTTTAGAAATGGCTGCATGGATTTGAAATAAAACCGTACCATAGTGCACCACTCTCCAACGATGGTAAATCGAAGACCAGCCACGGTGATCCTGTTTTAACGTAAAAAAGCACGTGATGAAAAAACAAAGGGTAAAAATCTTCCGAGACCCGATTGAGGTTTGGATAGTTTTTTTAGGTATGAAATTATCCAATGATGGATTGTGTAACAACCCGCATATTTTACGATTGTGTATTTAAATATTTTATTAAAATATAGCATTGTTAGTCGGTTTATAGTCTGAAATGCTACTTTTTGTAAATAGTCGATTTAGGACTCGAGACCACTTGCACTGAGTTCAAAATGACGTTTGCAATCTTTTTGAGTATAAACATTGATATATTTGGAGTTAGCAAAAAATTCAACCTTTTCACTTAGGGCTTTGGGTTTGGGTTTCAGCCTATTAGCCTAAACTTTTAACTCTAGCTCAACCCCCACTCCTCTTCATTCATTTTATTTCTATTTCATAACACTTCAAGCTTAAACAAAAATGGGGGAAGGGAAAAGAGATTAGGAAATTCCTAAGCCCTTGTTCCATTGCAAATCTAAGTTCTAGCTCCAAATTCAAAGAGAAGCTATCAGTAAGCATTCTCTTCTACTTCTCCAACTCATTCTCCCTTTAATTTCAGAAATTCCTAAACCCTAACTTAGGAAATGTTTTTCTTTTAAGCTTAGATTCAAGCTTCTTTGGTTAGGATTGAAGAGTGATTGTTCTTGCCTTGATCTATAGCTTCTCCTTCAATGATTTTGAGTTTAAAGGTGAGATTTTTATCTCACATCTATGTCTATATCTGTCTTTGCTGTTAGGTATGAATTACTAATGCTTATTGGTGTTCATTTGCTTTGGATTTGGATTGAATTGGTGAATGTTCCAACTTTTGGTGTTTTGAGGTCAAATCTTTAAAAATCCAATCTTTGATGTTCGAACACGATAGCGGGGTGTTTCGGAGAGCCATACAAGGCTAGGTTGTCGCTAGGTGTAAATCCTTATTCGTCGTTGCTCGCTTGATCGCTCCGTTTCGTGTTATGGGTTTTGCCCCATAAGGGGGCTGGGCTGAATGTGCTTCAGTAGCAGGTTCAGTCGACTGAGCCAGAAGATAAAACTTTTTCTTATAAGCAGGTTCAGTCGACAGGACCAGAGGGTCAGTCAACTGAACTAGGGGGTACAAATTTCGTATCCCTGTGTCAGTCGACTGACACTCTGGTCTACTCGATTGACCTGCTTGTATAGGCCCAATTTGCCTATTTTGTGTCGATTTCCAATTTTTAATCGGTGCGTGATTATCCGATTTGTTGTTATCATTTATTATCGACTTTGATGACTTCTATTTCGGAGTTTTTGGGAATATCCATTTTGATGGATTGGGTATCGATTTCTATGGATTTGATTCAGGTCTCGTATGTGATCTTTTGGTGATTGATTGATTTTACAATCAATTTTGTGACTTGTCACTTTAAAATACAAAGGTTTTTATACTAGTAGTAAATATCAAAACTCTTTCATCAAAACGATTTCAATACTCTTTTAATACAAAACTCGTTTATAAAACCGTTTCCAACATATTAGTATATACAAACCTTTACCTCATTCATTTGAGAAATCTAATTAAACGGCTTAGTAAAACAAGTGGTATGAAATGCTTGCGTTTACTTCGTCGGTTAATTTTTGGAATTGTTCGATTGAAACTCTTGTGACAATTTTCGAGTGGAGATCTACAATTTGTTCGTAAATACTTAAGTTAAGCCAGTGGTTATGGGACATAAAGCTAAACTCATCTATTTACTAGATTAATGTAATTCACACTTTTTATTGATCAATGATGATCATTTTGTGATTTAGACTAGTGATATGCTAAGTCTCCTTGTCCACGTAGGGGACTGTACCTCGTTTTATTTAGTTCGTCTCATTTCTTTTATAGGCTAACGACCTATTTGTTCTTTGGAGTTTCGACTCATTTTTGTGGGCTAGCGACCCATGTTCTTTTATGGAGTTCGGTTCATCGGGCGTACCATTGTACTACGTTGTCGTTCCGGCTTATCAGGTTCGTCAGGCGTACGGTTGTACTACGTTGTTGTTCCGAATTATTTGAGTTTCAGGTTCCTCGGGAGTACCGATATTGTACTACGTCATTGCACCGGCTCTATGGTTAGCGACCATGGGATAACGTCCCGTTTGTCATACACGTGTTGAGAGTTTTCATGCTCCTGTTTATGATAGGCCTCCCCCTTTTTGTGATATCTGGATTTCTAGTTGATGATTTCTAGAATTTGTGATTCACCAATTCTGTGATTGGCATTGATATACTTGTCAATATTTGTGGTTTGGTGAATAAAATAAAGAATGTGGGATTCTTTTTGCTGTCATGAGATTCTTGGGATATTGTATGATTTTGTGTTGTCTTATGTATACTTTTCATAGTGTGGCATTCTTGTTATCATACTTTTTATCATATCTCTTATTCTATCTCATTTTATCTGATATTTTTAGGTAGACTGATCTGTTTATTATTTTCTTATTAAATAATACTCGGGTCAGACCGAGATGTTACAGGTGCTTCAGCTTGGCTCCTTACCAGGGATCATCATGTGACTTTTGTCTAACTACATTAGATAGGTAGTTTTTGTTGTTATACATTTGAGATAGAGACTCCTTGATGTATACATATTCTTTTGTCTAGCACTTGCATCTATTCTTTTGTGATATTGTGGATTATGTTTTACCACTACTTTGATGTACACTTCTATGTGTTATATTCTTATCTATTTCCACCTTTGTGATATGGATATCTATGACTGATTTATGTTATGTTTATTTCTATATTCGTTTTTGAAGACACAGTGTAGTGGTTTTGAGTTTGTATCGGTATGTCGGATTTCCTCTTTGCATGTTATACTATCTAACATATCGGTCATCGCACAAAGCAATTACACGGATGGTCGCTCCTCAACAGCCTTATTCTTCGTGCTAGTTGACGGCATTACCCCATAGTGTCCTTGGCTAGCATGAGTATATAGGTGGGGCGTCACAGGTTGGTATCAGAGCCAAACTTCGGAACAATGTAGAATAATCTGGCAATGATCATCGACCTAAGTTCTTCTTAGGAGTCGTGCCTTAGGAATTTATTCGAGTCTTAGGACCCGTTATGTCCTAATTTCTTTTATGATTACTTGTTTGTTCAATTATGATTGTTTGATATTCATTCTGAGAATAAACTTTTCTTCTTCTTTCTTTCTTTCTTAAAGATAAGAAATGGTTAGATCTAACTGACCCAGCGTCGGTCAATCTAGTGCTACTCCTCAAGAGGGAGTATTTATGTCAGCCCACTAGATCTTGTAAAGAATGCCCAAGCCGTCAGACCCATTCCATAGCCTACTTACCCAAAATCTGGATTTGCACGCTTGTGCAGTGAATATACCAACTTGGGTGGGAAGCCATTCAAGGGTTCCGAGGGCGTTATCGAAGTCCAAGCTTGGATTAGAATGCGATCGTATCTTTACTCACATGAATCTTATGGATCTTCATCGAGTCCAAGTGGCTTCTAGTATGCTCCAAGAAGGAGCGTTAGGCTGGTATGAGCTTCTGATTTCTGAAATTATTGAAGCGGATCTTACTTGGGAGCAATTCCGGGAACGATTTGAATTAAAGCTTATGCCAAAAGCTGAAAAGGTAACTTTGGCCCGGCGTTTCATGGACCTTGTTCAAGGTGAATCTTCTGTGATGGAATATGTCGCATCTTTCGAATCTCTTTCTAAATACGGGGTTGAATACATTAATACCCCGTTGAAGAAAAATCAGATATTTGTCTATGGCTTGAATAAAAATCTCAAGAAGCCATTACTTCTAAAATTGGAAGTTGCTTTTGATCAGCTTATTGATATCGCTCTTCGACTTGAGGAGGCAGATATAGAGAGTGATGTTGAAGTTGTGGGTGCCAAACCACACTTCAACAACAACAAGAAGAGGCCTATTATATTCAAAGGCCTTAATCCTAGCAAGAAAGGGAAGCAAGCAGCTTCGGTAGCCAAGACTCTTACCCCTAGTAGTGGGCAATGAAACAATTGTGGTTCTAAAGACCATTATGCCAATAGATGTCCGAAACCTCTCTTTTGTTGTTATTGCAAAAGTTCGGGTCATCTTTTATCTTTATGTCCCAAACTTCAAGGCAAGAAGGAGGGAAATCCAAATGTGGTGCAAGCCCCTAGTAACACTTCTCATGGTCAAGGTATTCTCATTCTATCCTTGATGGTATTATTAGGTTCCGTGATCAACCTATTCGAGTTCTTTTTGATACGGGTGCATCCCATTCTTTATATCAAAAGAACGTATAGATACTTTTTCTTTAAGTGTTATGGCTTTAATGACTTCTTTGAGAATTACGGATCCGGTTGGTGGATCCGCAACGCTTATTTGCTTTGTAAAGATGTCGAGATTATTTTATGTTATTTTTCTTTTCGAACCGATTTGCATTTCATGCGTTACTTAGGCTTCGGAATGATTTTCGGAATGAATTGGCTTAACCGTTATGAAGCCCATATCCTATATCCCGAGCGGACTATTCATCTTTGGTATCCTCAATCTGTTAAACAGATTTCTATTATTCTTAAAGATTCGGATTCCAACTCGACAGCATCTTTATACTCTTTAAATCATCGTGATGACAATAATGACGATGAGGAAAATATCATTTCTCTTATTCACATTGTTCGTGAATTTTCCGACATATTTGAGCCTGTTTTAGGATTACCCCCTAAGCGAGCCATTGAGTTCAGAATTAATCTAATTCCTGGAGCTTTACCTATTACTCGTCCTCCTTATCGTATGTCCAATAAGGAAAATGAGGAGATGCATAAACAATTATCCGAATTGGAGACGAAGAAATTTATTCGTTCAAGTTCCTCTCCTTGGGGAGATTCATCTATTTTTATGAAGAAATCCGATGGTACACTTAGGCTTTGTGTTGACTACCACAAGCTTAATGATCTCACCATAAAGAATAAATATCCTTTACCTCGGATTGATGATTTATTCGATCAACTTAGCGGTGCTAGAGTCTTTTCACAGTTAGACTTAGCAAACGGTTTTCATCAACTTCGAATTGCAGAGGATATCATTCCTTTGACATCGTTCCGTACTCGTTATGGATCGTATGAATGGCTTATTATGCCATTTGGACTAACGAATGCTCCGGCTTATTTCGTTGACCTTATAAATCGAGTTTTCAAAAACTTGCTCGATCGATTTGTTCTCATCTTTATAGATGATATTCTTTTTATTCTAAAACTGAGGAAGAACATGAAGGGCATCTTCGGATTGTGTTGGAAACTCTTAGGAGAAATCAATTGAAAGCAAAAATTTATAAATGCCACTTTGGCAATCTCGTGTGAAATTTCTTGGTCATGTTATTTCTGAATCCAGAATTTCCATGGATCCTTCAAAGATTGAAGCGATTCAAAATTGGAAGAGACCGGAGAGTGTGACGGAAATCCATAGCTTTCTCGGATTGGCAGGTTATTGCCACCGGTTCATAAAATACTTTTCAAAGGTTTCCGTGCCTCTTATTAGTTTGACAAAGAAAGGAGTTAAATACA
Source organism: Allium cepa (assembly GCA_030765085.1). Taxonomy (NCBI): domain Eukaryota; kingdom Viridiplantae; phylum Streptophyta; class Magnoliopsida; order Asparagales; family Amaryllidaceae; genus Allium; species Allium cepa. The sequence goes on from CM060938.1 coordinate 686,525,416, forward strand.
TTTGGTCAGACAAATGTGAAGCTTCTTTCTAGAAATTAAAAGGACTCCTTTCCAATGCTCCTATTCTTGTGATTCCCGAAGGGAACCAAGATTCTATTGCTTATACCGATTTTAGTCGTGTTGGTTTAGGTGTCGTTCTTATGCAAAGGGAATGTGTTATTGCTTATGCTTCTAGGCAATTAAAGCCGGTCGAGACTAGATATACCACTAATGATTTAGAGCTCGCGGCTATTGTTGTCGCTCTTCGAATTTGATGTCATCATCTTTTAGGAGAAAAATTTGTTCTCTACACCGATAGTAAATCTTTGAAGTATTTATTTTCTTAAAACGAACTTAATTTGTGCCAACAACGATGGCTCAAGTTACTTGCATCTTATGATCTTGATATTCTTCATACTCCCGGAAAGGGAAATCGTATTGCCGATGCCCTTATTCGTAAGCAACAAGCATTTGTTTCCATGATGATATCCAAATGGAATGATCTTGAGATTTTATCCACTTGTGAGATTCGAGATTATGAATCCTATTTATGTTCACTTTTGTTTTATGTAGCCTTGAGGCTCATCCTTCTCTTTTACACCGCATTCTTGAAGCTCAAAGGCTAGATCCCGAATTGGCTCTATTTAGCCAAAATTTTAGGGATAAAATTGATATTGAAGGTTTGAAAGACTTTGATATTGATGCTCGTGGCGGTATTCGAAAATTTGATAAACTTATTGTGCCAAATATTAGTGATCTTCATAAAGATATTTTAGAAGATTCTCGTCATTCAAAATTAACCATTCATCTTGGTAGTAGTAAAATGTACGCGGATATGAAGCGACTCTATTATTGGGATGGGATGAAATCTGATATTGCTAACTTTGTTAAGTGTTGCATGACTTGCCAACTCATTAAAGCCGAGCACCAAAGGCCTGGTGTGTTATTGCAACCTTTGGATATTCCAATTTGGAAGTGAGACCGAAATTCCATGGATTTTATTGACGGCCTTCCTCGTTCTCGTTCGGGTCATGATAGCCTATGAGTGATAGTTGATGGACTAACAAAATCCGCCCATTTTATTCCCGTTCGGTCTAATCGGGTCGTACCTCTTTTAGCCAAACTTTTTATTAAAGAAATTGTTAAATTGCATGAAGTCCCTACTTCTATTGTTAGTGATCGTGATCCATTGTTTACTGGTGGATTTTGGAAGAGTCTTCAAAAAGCTTTGGGAACGAAGCTTAATTTTAGCACCGCCTATCATCCTCAGTCCGATGGACAAACTGAGCGTGTGAATCAAACACTTGAAGCTCTTCTTTGTGCATGTGTTCTTGATTTTGGTGGAAGTTGGAAGATCATATTTCTCTTGTTGACTTTTCCTATAATAATAGCTTCCAATCTAGTATTGGTATGGCACCTTTTGAGGCACTCTATGGATGGCCATGCCGATCTCCTTTATATTGGCTTGAGGCCGGTGAGAAGCTGGTTTTAGGTCCAGATTTTATTCGTGATTGCACAGAAAAGATTGACCTTATTCGTCATAGGATGAAAGAAGCTCAAAGTAGGAAAAAATCCTATGCCAATAACCGAAGAAGGAAATTAGAATTTTCTGTGGGAGATTTTGTGTTTATTCGTGTTTCACCTATGAAGGGTGTTGTGGGTTTTAGTCGATCGGAAAAATTAGCACCTCGACATATTGGTCCATTTCCCATCACCGAACGTATTGGCTCCGTGGCTTATCGCCTTTTATTACCGGCTCAGTTTTCTGCTATTCATGATGTGTTTCACGTTTCTCAACTACGGAGATGCCTTAGGGATTCCGATTCTATTCTTGAGCCCGGTGTTGTGGAAGAAATTGAAATTTCACCTAATTTGACTTATGAGCAACATCTTATTCGTATTATTTCTTCGGAGATTAAACGCCTTCGAGATAAAGATGTTCCTTTTGTGAAAGTTCAATGGTCTTCAAATCCTAAGGATTGCTCTTGGGAATCTAGAGAATTCATCAAGCGAACACATCCGGACTTACTCTCTCACGCTCTTTAAGGTGAATTTCTTATTTCAAATTTCTTTTGTGTCGATATGCCTTTATGGTTGTTACTTTTATTTTTCTTCTTAAATATTATGAGGACGCGATTTCTTTAAGGGGGGAGTCTGTAACAACCCGCATATTTTACGACTGTGTATTTAAATATTTAAATATAGCACCATTAGTCGGTTTTGTAGTCTGAAATGCTAATTTTTGCAAACAGTCAAATTAGAACTCGAGACCACTTCCATTGAGTTCAAAATGACGTTTGCGATCTTTTTGAGTATAAACATTGATATGTTTGGAGTTAGCTACAATTTCGACCTTTTCACTTAGGGCTTTGGGTTTGGATTTCAGCCCATTAGCCTAAAATTTTAACTCTAGCTCAACCCCCACTCCTCTTCATTCATTTCATTTCTATTTCCTAACACTTCAAGATTAAACAAAAATAGGGGAAGAGAAAAGAGATTAGGAAATTCCTAAGCCTTAGTTCCATTGCAAATCCAAGTTCTAGCTGCAAATTCAAAGAGAAGTTATTAGTAAACATCCTCTTCTACTTCTCCAACTCATTCTCCCTTCAATTTCAGAAATTCCTAACCCCTAACTTAGGAAATGTTTTTCTTTTAAGCTTAGATTCAAGCTTCTTGGGTTAAGATTGAAGAGTGATTCTTCTTGCCTTGCTCTATAGCTCCTCCTTCATTGATTTTGAGTTTAAAGGTGAGATTTATATCTCACATCGATGTCTATATCTATCTTTGCTGTTAGGTATGAATTCCTAACGCTTATTGGTGTTCATTTGCTTTAGATTTGGATTGAATTGGTGAATGTTCCAATTTTTGGTGTTTTGAAGTCAAATCTTTAAAAATCCAATCTTTGATGTTCGAACACGATAGTGGGGTGTTTCGGAGAGCCATACAAGGTCGAGTTGTCGCTAGGCGTAAATCCTTAGTCGTCGCCGCTCGCTTGATCGCTCCGTTTCCTGTTATAGGTTTTGCCCCACAAGGGGGCTAGGCTGAATGTGCTTCAGTAGCAGGTTCAGTCGACTGGACCAGAAGGTCAGTCAACTGAACCAGAAGATAAAATATTGCTTAGAAGTAGGTTCAGTCGACTGGACCAGAGGGTCAGTTGACTGAACCAGGGATATAATCTTCGTATCCCTGTGTTAGACGACCGACGGTCTGGTCCAGTCGACTGACCTTCCTGTATAGGCCCAATTTTCCTATTTTGTGTTGATTTTCAATTTTTAATCGGTGTGTGATTATCCGATTTGTTGTTATCATTTATTATCGACTTTGATGACTTCTATTTTGGTGTTTTTGGGAATATCCATTTTGATGGATTCGGTATCAATTTCTATGTATTTGATTCACATCTTCGCATGTGAATTTTTGGTGATTGATTGATTTTACAATCAATTTTGTGATTTGTCACTTTAAAATACAAAGGTTTTTATACTAGTAGTAAATATCAAAACTCTTTCGTCAAAATGATTTCAATACTCTTTTAATATAAAGTTCGTTTATAAAACCATTTCCAACCTATTAGTATATACAAACCTTTACCTCATTCGTTTGCGTAATCTAATTAAATGGTTTAGTCAAACAAGTGGTATGAAACGCTTGCGTTTACTTCGTCAGTTAATTTTTAGACTTGTTCGATTGAAACTCTTGTGACAATTTTCGAGTGGAGATCTACAATTTGTTCGTAAATACTTAAGTTAAGCCAGTGGTTATAGGACATGAAGCTAAACTCATTTATTTACTAGCTTAGTGTAATTCACACTTTTTATTGATCAATGATGATCATTTTTTGATTTAGACTAGCGATATGCTAAGGCTCCTTGTCCACGTAGGGGACTGTACCTCGTTTTATTGAGTTTCATCTCATTTCTTTCATAGGCTAATAACCAATTTATTCTTTGGAGTTTCGACTCATTTTTGTGGTCCAGCGACCCATGTTCTTTTATGGAGTTCGGTTCATCGAGCGTACCGTTGTACTACGCTGTTGTTCCGGCTTATCTAGTTCATCGGGCATACCGTTGTACTACGTCGTTGTTCCGAATTATTTGAGTTTCAGGTTCCTCGAGCATACCGATATTGTACTACTATGTTGCACCGGCTCTATGGTTATTAACCATGGGATAGCGTCACGTTTGTGATACACATGTTGGAGAGTTTTCATGCTCCCGTTTATGATAGGCCTTCCCACTTTTTGTGATTTATGGATTTCTAGTTGATGATATCTTGAATTTTTTATTCACCAATTTTGCGATTGACATTGACATATTTAATATTTGTGGTTTGGTGAATAAAATAAAGAATATGGCATTATTTTTGCTGTTATGAGATTCTTGAGATATTGTATGATTTTTGTGTTGTCTAATGTATACTTTTCATAGTGTGGCATTCTTGTTATCATACGTTTTTATCATATCTCTTATTCTATCTCGTTTTATCTGATGTTTATAGCTAGACTGGTCCGTTTATTATTTTCTTATTAAATAATACTCGGGTCAGACCGAGATGTTACAGGTGCTTCTGCTTGATTCCTTATCAGGGATCATCATCCGACTTTTGTCTAACTACATTAGATTGGTAGTTTTGTTGTTATACATTTGAAATAGAGACTCCTTGATGTATACATGTTCTTTTGTCTAGCACTGGTATCTATTCTTTTGTGATATTGTGGATCTTGTTTGACCACTACTCTGATGTACACTTCTATGTGTTATATTCATATCTATTTATGCCTTTGTGATATGGATATCTGTGAATGATTTATGTTACGTTTATTTCTATATTTGTTTCCAAAGACGACATAGCCACTGTGTAGTAGTTTTGAGTCTGTATCGGTATGTCGAATTTCCTCTTTGCATGTTATACTATCTTACATATTGGTGCTCGCACAAAGAAATTACACGGATGGTCGCTCCTCGACAACCTTATTCTTCGTGCTATTTGACGTCATTACCCCGTAGTGTCCTTGGCTAGCGTGAGTATAGAGGTGGGGCGTCACAGCTTAAAAGAAGATAAAGCCGCAGAACTCACAGAGAGCTTAATTTTGACTAGTTTTAGCTCCCGTAGCTCTAAACGAGCCAACAGTTATCGTCGTCCGATGAATCGATATCCACAGGGTGCATCATCTATGGTGCAAGGCGCAATATCCGTCCCAAATGCCAAAACCGTGTCGTACAACTTTTAAAAATGGACGCATGGATTTAAAACGGAACAGTACCATGGTGAACCACTCTCCGGCGATGGTAAATCAAAGATAACCCATGGTGGTTTCGTTTTGATGCAAAAATGTACGTGACGAAAAAATGAAGGATAAAAAACTTCCGAGACTCGATTGAAGTTCGGATAGTCTTTTTCGGGTATTAAGCTATCCAATAACGGCTTAAAGCGGTCAAAGCCCTAGAACTCACAGAGCGCTTCATTTTGACAGGTTATGGTTCCCATAGCTCTAAACAAGCCAACAGTTATGGTCGTTCGAAGAATCAATATCCATAGGGTGCAACATCTACGGTGCAAGGAGAAACATCCATCGCAAATCCCAAAACAGTGTCATGCGACTTTTATAAATGGGTGCATGGATGTGCAATGGGACAATACCATGGTGCACCACTTTCCAATGATGGTAAATCGAAGACAAGCCATGATGATCCCCTTTTAACGTAAAAATGCACATGATGAAAAAACGAAGGGTAAAAAACTTCCGAGACACGATTGAGGTTTGGATAGTATTTTTTTGGATATGAAACTATCCAATGATAGATTAAAGCAGTCAAAGCCATAGAACTCACATAGAGCTTTTTTTGACCTGTTATGGCTCCTGTAACTCTAAACGAACCAACAATTATGGTCGTCCGAAGAACCGATGTCCACAGGGTGCAACTTCTATGGTGCAAGGTCCAACATTCATCCCAAATGCCAAAACAGTTCCATACAACTTTTAGATATAGGTGCATGGTTTTGAAATGGAATAATACCATGGTGCGCCACTATCCAATGATGGTAAACCAAAGACCTACCACGATGATTCCGTTTTAACGTAAAAATGCAAGGGTGAAAAAACGAAGGGTAAAAAACTTCCGAGAACGGATTAAGGTTCGGATAGTCTTTTTTGGGTATGAAACTATCCAATTACGGCTTAAAGAAGTCAAACCTGTAGAACTCACAGAGAGCTTCCTTTTGACTAGTTATGGCCCCCGTAACTCTAAACGATCCAACAGTTATGGTCGTTCGGAGAATCAATATCCACAGGGTGCAACATCTACGGTGCAAGGTGCAACATCCTTCCCAGATGCCCGAACAGTGCCATACGTCTTGTAGATATGGGTGCATGGATTTGAAACGGAATAGTACCATGGTGCACCACTCTCCAGCGATCGCAAATCGAAGACCAGCCACAGTGATCCCGTTTTAACGTAAAAATGCACGTGATGAAAAAAACAAATGGTAAAAAACTTTCGAGACCCAATTGAGGCTCGGATAGTCTTTTTTTGGGTATGAAACTGTCCATTGAAGGTTTATAGCTCTCAAAGCCATAGAACTCACAGAGTGCTTCATTTTGACTTGTTATGGCTCCGGTAACTCTAAACGAGCCAACAGTCATGGTCGTCCGAAGAACCGATATCCATAGGGTGCAACATCTACGGTGCAAGGTGCAACATCCATCCCAAATGCCAAAACAGTGTCGCACGACTTTTAGAAATGGGTGCATGGATTTGAATAGGAACAGTACCATGGTGCACCACTCTTCAGCGATGGTAAATCGAAGACTAGCCACAGTGATCCCGTTTTAACGTAAAAATGCAGGGACGAAAAAATGAAGGGTAGTGAATTTCCAAGACCTGATTGAGGTTCGGATAGTCTTTTATTGGGTATGAAACTATCCATTGACGGCGTAAAGTTGTCAAAACCATAGAACTCACAAAGTGCTTCGTTTTGACTGGTTATGGCTCTTGTAACTCTAAACATGCCAACAGCTATGGTCGTTTGAAGTATCGATATCCATACGGTGCAAGGTGCAACAACCGTCCAAAAATCCGAAACAGTGCCATACGACTTTTAAAAATGTGTGCATGGATATGAAAAGAAAAAGTGCCATGGTGCACCACTTTCCAGCGATGGTTAATTGAAGACCAACCATAGTGATCTCATTTTAACATAAAATGCACGTGACGAAAAAATGAAGGGTAAAAAACTTCCGAGACCCGATTGAGGTTCGGATAGTCTTTTTTGGGTATGAAACTATCCAATGATGGCTTAAAGTGGGAAAAACTATAGAACTCACAAAGAGCTTCATTTGACTGTTTTTGGCTCCCGTAACTCTAAACGAGCCAACAGTTATGGTCGTCCGTAGAATCGATATCCACATGATGCAACATCTACGGTGCAAGGTGCAATATTCGTCCCAAATGCCAAAACAGGTCATAAAAATTTTAGAAATGGATGCTTGGATTTGAAATTGAACAGTACCCTGGTGAACCACTCTCCAGCTATGGTAAATCAAAGACCAGCCATAGTGATCCAATTTATACGTAAAAATGCACGCAACGAAAAAACGAAGTGTAAAAACTTCCGAGACCCGATAGAAGATTGGATAGTCTTTTTGAGTATGAAACTATCCAATGATGGCTTAAAGCGATCAAAGCCATAAAACTAACAGAGAGCTTCATTTTGGCAGGTTTTGGCTCCTGTATCTCTAAACGAGCCAACAGCTATGGTCGTCCGAAGAATCGATATCCACAGGGTGAAACATCTACGAGGCAAGGTGCACCATCCCTCCCAAATGCCAAAACAGTGCTGTATGACTTTTAGAAATGGGTGCATGGATTTGTAACGGATCAATACCATGGTGCCCCACGCTCCAGCGATGGTAAATCGAAGACCAGCCGCGGCGATCCTGTTTTAACGTAAAAATGCACGTGACGAAAAAACGAAGGGTAAAAACTTCCGAGACCCGATTGAGGTTCGGAGAGTCTTTTTAGGGTTGAAACTATCCAATTATGGCTTAAAGTGGTCATAGCCATAGAACTCACAGAAAGCTTCGTTTTGACTGGTTATGGCCCCCGTAACTCTAAACGAGTCAGCAGTTATGGTCGTCCAAAGAATCGATATCCCAAGGGTGCAACATCTATGGTGCAAGGTGCAACATCCATCCTAAATGCCAAAAAAGTGCCATATGACTTTTAGAAATAGGTACATGGATTTGAAATGAAACAGTTCAACGGTGCGCCACTCTCCAGCGATGGTAAATCGAAGACCGGCCATGGTGATCCCATGTTAACGTAAAAATGCACATGATGAAAAAGCGAAGGGTAAAAAACTTTTCGAGACCCGATTGAGGTTCGGATGGTCTTTTTTAGGTGTCAAACTATCCAATGACGGCTCAAAACGGTCAAATCCGTCGAACTCACAGAGAGCTTCGTTTTGACAGGTTGTGGCATCCGTAACTATAAACGAGCCAACAATTAAGGTTATTTTAAGAATCGTTATCTACAGGGTGCAAAATTTACAGTGCAAGGTGCAACTTCCATCCAAAATGCTAAAACAATGTCGTACGACTTTTAGAAATGGGTGCATGGATTTGAAATAGAGTACTGCCATGGTGCACCACTCTCCAGCGATGTTAAATCGAAGACCGGCCACGGTGATCCCGTTTTAGCGTTAAAAGCACATGACGATAAAACAAAGGGTCAAAAACTTCCGAGCCTGATTAAGGCTTTTTTTGGGTATGAAACTATCCATTGACAGCCTATAGCGGTCAAAACTATAGAACTCAGAGAGATCTTCGTTTTGACTGGTTATGGCTCTCGTACCTCTAAACGAGCCTATAGTTATGGTCTTCCGAACAATCGATATCCACAGGGTGCAACATCTACGGTGCAAGGTGCAACATCCGTCCTAAATGCAAAAACTGTGTCGTTCGACAATTAGAAATGGGTGCATGGATTTGAAATGGAACAGTACCATGGTGCACCACTCTTCAGCGATGGTAAATCGAAGACCAGTGACAATGATCTCGTTTTAACGAAAAAATGCATGTGATGAAAGAACGAAGGGTAAAAAACTTCGAAGACCCGATTGAGGTTCGGATAGTCTTTTTTGGGTATGAAACTATCCAATGACTGCTTAAATTGGTCAAAGCCTTAGAACTCACAAAGAACTACGTTTTGACAGGTTATGGCTCTCATAACTCTAAACGTGCCAACAGTTATGGTCGTCCGAAGAATCGATATCCATAGGGTGCAACATCTACGGCGCAAGGTGCAACATCCATCCCAAATGCCAAACATTGAGGCAATACTTTTAGAAATGGGTGCATGGAATTGAAAGGGAATAGTGCCATGGTGCACCATTCTCCAATGATGGTAAATCAAAGACCAACCACGGTGGTCTCGTTTTAACCTAAAAATGCACGGACGAAAAAACGAATGGTAAAAAACTATAGAGACCCGATTAAGGTTCGGATAGTCTTTTTTTGTGTATGAAACTATCCATTGATGACTTAAAGCTATCAAAGCCGTAAAACACATTGAGAGCTTTGATTTGAATGTTTATGGCTCCCATAACTCTTAACGAGCCAACAGTTATGGTCGTCCGAAGAATCGATATCCATAGGGTGCAACATCTACGGTGCAAGGTGCAACATCCATACCAAATGCCAAAAAAGTGTCGTACGTCTTTTAGAAATGGGTGCATGGATTTGAAACAAAACAGTACCATGGTGCGCCACTCTCTAGCGATGGTAATTCGAAGACCAGCCACAGTGATCCCGTTTTGACGTAAAAATGCACGTGATGAAAAAACGAAGGGTAAAAACTTCCAGGACCCGATAGAGGCTCGGATAGTCTTTTATTGGGTACGAAACTATCCATTGACGACTTATAGCCATCAAAGCCGTAGAAATCACAGAGAGCTTTGTTTTGACTGGTTATGGCTTCCGTAACTCTAAATGAGCCAACTGTTATGGTCATCCGAAGAATCGATATCCACATGGTGCAACATCTATGGTGCAAGGTGCAACATCTGACCCAAATACAAAAAAAGTGTCGTACGACTTTTAGAAATGGATGCATGGATTTGAAAAGGAACACTACCATGGTGCACTACTCTCCAGCGATGATAAATCGAAGACCAAGCACAGTGATCTCGCTTTAACGTAAAAATGCACGTGACGAAAAAACGAAGGGTAAAAAACTTCCGAGACCAGATTAAGGCTGGGATAGTCTTTTTTTAGGTGCAAAACTATCCATTGACGGCTTATAATCATCAAAGCCATAGAAATCACAGAGAGCTTTGTTTTGACTGGTTATGGTTCTCGTAATTCTAAGCGAGTCAACATTTATGGTCGTCCGAAGAATCGATGTCCACAGGGTGCAACATCTACGGTGCAAGGTTTAATATCCGACCCAAATGCAAAAACAGTGTCGTACGACTTATAGAAATGAATGCATGGATTTGAAAGGGAACGGTACCATGGTGCACCACTCTCCAGCGATGGTAAATCGAAGACCAGCCACGGTGATTCTGCTTTAACGTAAAAATGCACGTGACGAAAAAATGAAGGGTGAAAACTTTCGAGACTCGATTGAGTTTTGGGTAGTCTTTTTTTGGGTGTAAAACTTTCCAATGATGGCTTATAGTGGCCAAATCCATAAAACTCACAGAGAGCTTTGTTTTGACTGGTTATGGCCGTCGTAACTCTAAATAAGCCAACACTTATGGTCGTCCGAAGAATCGATATCCACTGGGTGCGACATCCACGTTGCAGGGTGAAACATCCGTCCCAAATGCCAAAACAGTGCCGTACGACTTTTAGAAATGGGTGCATGGATTTTAAACGGAACAGTACCATGGTGCGCTGCTCTCGAGTGATGGTAAATTGAAGACACGATTAAAGTTCGGATAATCTTTTTTGGGTGTGAAACTATCTGATGACGGCTTAAAGCGGTCAAACCCGTAGAATTCACAGAGAGCTTCGTTATGACTGGTTATGCTCCCGTAACTCTAAACGAGCGAAGAGCTATGGTCATCTGAAGAACCGATATCCACATGGTGTAATATCTACGGTGCAAGGTGCAACATCCGTCCCAAATGCCAAAATTGTGCCGTACGACTTTTATAAATGGGTGCATGGATTTGAAATGGAATAGTACAATGGTTCACCACTCTGAAGCGATGGAAAATCGAAGACTAGCCGCGGTAATCACATTTTAACGTAAAAATGCACGTGACGAAAAAACGAAGGGTAAAAAGCTTCCAAGACTCGATTGAGGTTCGTATAGTCTTTTTTGGGTATGAAACTATCCAATGATGGCTAAAAGTGGTCAAAGCCGTAGATCTAACAGAGAGCTTCATTTTGACTGGATATGGATGCCGTAATTCTAAACGAGCCAACAATTATGGTCGTCCGAAGAATCGATATCCATAGGGAGCAACATCTACGGTGCAAGGTGTAACATCCGTCCAAAATGCCAAAACAGTGTCGTACGTCTTTGAGAAATGGGTGCATGGATTTGAAACGGAACAGCACCATGGTGCACTACACTCAAATGATGGTAAATCGAAGACCAGCCACGGTGATCCCGTTTTAACATAAAAATGCACGTGACGAAAAAACGAAGGGTGAAAAACTTCTGAAACCCGATTGAATTTCGGATATTCAGTTTTTGGTTATGAAACTATCCAATGATGGGTTAAAGCGGTCAAAGCCGAACAGAGAGCTTCGTTTTGACTGGTTATGGCTGTCGTAGCTCTAACGAGCCAATAGTTATGGCCGTTGGAAAAGTCAATATCCACAGGGTGCAACATCTACGGTGCAAGGTGCAACATCCATCTCAAATGCCAAAATAGTGCCGCACGACTTTTAGAAAAGGGTGCATAGATTTGATATGGAACAATACCATGGTGTGCCAATCTCCAGCGATGGTAAAACGAAGACCAGCCACAGTGATTGCGTTTTAACGTAAAAACGCACGTGACGAAAAAAGGGTAAAAAAACTTCCGAGGCCCGATTAAGGTATAGATAGTCCTTTTTTGGGTATAAAACTATCCAATGACGGCTTAAAGCAGTCAAAGCCGTAGAACTCATAGAGAGCTTCTTTTTGACTAGTTGTGGCTCCCGTAACTCTAAACGTGCCAACAGTTATGGTCGTCCGAAGAACTGATATCCACGAGGTGCAAGGTGCAACATGCATCCCAAATGCCAAAACAGTGTTGTACGACTTTTAGAAATGGGTGTTGTTGGATCATAGGTTTTGATTGCTAACATGAAACAACAATTCACGAATCTACGATTTCAACAACATCCGGACTCAACGACTCAAAGTATGGTTCATATAGTTATATATTTTTAACAAGAGTCATCGAATATGTACATAGAGTCTAGTTTAGTGCTTTGTTAAAATCTTCTCTCAAGAATCATCATTCACATTCAAATAAACTTGCATGCATATTTTAATCAAAATCAAGTTTTCAAAATAATGCGTGGAGCGAGGCTCGAACCCGTGCCACTAGTTTAGAAGGCAAGTGCTCTAACCAAATGTGCTATGGTGATTTTTGATTATCAACAGAATTCAGTCGACTGAACAAGTCATTCAATCGACTGAATACCTATAAACAGCCTACTAAACCCGTTTAAAACTGTGCAAATTGCACAGAAATTACCAGGTCAGTCGACCGACTTGACAATTTTTGCGCAACACGCATAGGTGCATAAACATTCAAATATTTATTTGATATTCGTTTGAATATTCAATCGACTGACCTAGAGGTTCAGTCGACTGAATTTCTATAACGGCTACATTTTTTTGAAAAGACACGACCATTTGTGAAGTGTTACGAGCCACTTCACAATGAGATTTGGACACAACACTTCAACCGGAACTCTTCGTCAATGGTCGCTGCTTTTTAACATCTACAAATACATATTCTAACTTGATTTCAAATCACAGAATCTGCTTTTCTCTCTTATCTAACTTTCTTATTCTTTCATTCTTATTGCTTAAATCCGATTTATATATTCTAAGAAATACTATTCCTTACTAATCTTCATAAACTTCCAAGATACGCATCATACTTGAGGAAAAGATTATAGGAAGGGTGTACTACAAATGAAAAATCTATGTTATCAGAACACACATTAGCCAAACTATTTTCTATATTTGTTGAAGTCTTGTTCTGCTGCTCAGGTGTGTGAAGTCCTCTTCGGCTATTGAGGCAAAATCCTGTTCCGCTGCTTAGGTCCCTGTTCGGCTGGTCAGGAGTTGTATAAGCCTGTTCCTCCGGCTTAAGTGAGGGCTGTTGTTTTAGTGAAATTCCAGAAGGGGTCTAGGACTGGACGTAGGACGGTGCTCCGAACCAATATAAAAATCTTTGGTGCCATTTTACTATACTGCTTTTATATTCCGCACTATTTACAGTATTACTATCATCACTGTACTCTGTAATATCATATATCCATATTACACGATCCATAGCACACTTTCATTTGGTATCAGAGCAAGGTCATCTTATAGCCATAGCACAATATCTGATAATCTAAAACCCAGGAATTCTATTGCATCATAGAATAATGGCCAGAAAACAATCTAATCGAAATACAACGCGCAAAATCCCTGTCAAAGCCACTTACAAATTTTAGTAAAAGATAATAATGAATTATTTGGTATTAGAAATAATATTTCAAAGCTTAATTTTATTATTTTAGAAATGATGAAATCTGTAAAACGTGAAAATAAGAAATTGAAAAATGAGAAGTTAGATTTAGAAAATCAACTTGATGTTTTAAAGAATAATTTTATAACTATTAAAGATTCTCTTGATGAACAAAACACCATATTTGAAAAAAAAAAGAGCAACTTTCAAAAGAAAATGTTGATTTGAAAAGACAGAATGATTTATTACAATCCTCTTTAGATAATTCAGAATCTCAAAATTCCCTTCTCAAAAAATGAGTACCGTACGTTGAAAAACGAGAATTCTAAATTAAATAAGAAAATTGATATTTTGAATAATAGTAATATTTCTTTTGAAAATAATAATTGTGCAAGGCTAAATTTTATAAACTTAACACTGAAGTAACAAAATTTAATAAAGGTCAAAACGATTTAAACATGATTTTATCTAGTTCTAGACCTTTAAATGATAAAAGTGGCTTAGGGTATAATAAAACAGATCGTAGAATTAGCACTAGACATGATTTCATGTATAGTTAACATGTTAGTGCTAGTACTAGATTACGTGAAAAGTCTAAATCCAATTTTTATAGAAATTCAAATACTGCTATGACCCATAATGTTTATAATTTCTTTAGTAGTACAAAATCAATGACGAAAAATATGAATAAAAATTATCTAAATATTTGGGTTCCTTTTAATTGGAAAAATAAAGAAAAATACATTGATGATTATTTTAATATGGTGGTTAATAATGAAAATTATACTTATAAAGGTTCAACCACGCCCAAATGGGTATGGTTTCCTAAAAATTAGGAAATTATAAGAAACTTGGGCATCACATGCTTTAAATGTCAATTTTTTTCTAATACCTTACATTATAAGTAGTAGTTATTTTGTTTTATATTGTTCTATCTTAACACTTATGTAAAATATAAATTATGTCATCATATAAACTCTCCTTTTTGTCGATGACAAAGGGGGAGAAAGATATTGCTCTAAAGCTATTTGAAGAAATAAACGATGCAAGCTCAGATTAAGGGGAAGAAAAGATTAATTATTCATAGGAATATATAGCATAGATTTAGGGGGAGAAATCTATATCACAATTACAGGAATATATTCTGGGGGAGAAATAAGTCAACAAAGCTTGTCGAAGATTCGTTCGTAGCAAATGAAGTTGCCATCATCAAAACGGGGGAGAATGTTGGATTATAGGTTTTGATTGTAGACATGAAACAACAATTGACGATTCTACGACTACGACAACATCCGGACTCAATGACTCAAAGTACGGTTCATATAGTTATATATTTTAACAAGAGTCATCAAATATGTATATAGAGTCTAGTTTAGTGCTTTGTTAAAATCTTTCCTCAAGAATCATCATTCACATTCAAATAAACTTGCATGCATATTTTAATCAAAATCAAGCTTTCAACAAATTCATGAAGCTGGGCTCGAACCCAGGTCATTAGTTTAGAAGGCAAATGCTTTAACCAAATGAGCTATGGTGATTTTTGATCATCAACAAAATTCAGTCGACTGAACAAGTCATTTAGTCGACTGAATATCTATAAACAGCCTACTAAACCTGTGTAAAACTGTGCAAATTGCATAGAAATTACCAGGTTAGTCGACTGACCTGGTAGGTCGGTCCACTTACCTAACAATTTCTACGCAACATGCACAGGTGCACAAATATTCAAATATTTATTTGAAATTCGTTTGGATATTCAGTCGACTGACCTAGAGGTTCAGTCGACTGAATTTCTATAACAGCTACATTTTTTTGAAAAGACAAGTGTTACGAACCTCTTCACAAAGAGATTTGGACATAACACTTCAACCGGAACTCTTCGCCAATGGTCGCTGCTTTTTAACATCTATAAATACATATTATAACTTGATTTCAAATCATAGAATCTGCTTTTCTCTCATATCTAACTTTCTTATTTTTGCATTCTTATTGCTAAAATCCGATTTATATATTCTAAGAAATAATATTCCTTTCTAATCTTCATAAACATCAAATATACACTTCATACTTGAGGAAAAGATTATAGGAAGGGTGTACTACAAGTGAAAAATCCGTGTTATCAGAACACACATTACCAAACTATTTTCTATATTTGTTGAAGTCCTGTTCTGCTGCTACGGCGTGTGAAGTCCTCTTCCGAGACCTAATTGAGGTTCGGATAGTCTTTTTTTTGGTATGAAACTATCCATTGACGGCTTAAAGCGGTTAAAGCCATAGAACTAACAGAGAGCTTCGTTTTGACTTGTTATGGCTGCCATAACTCTAAACGAGCAAACAGTTATGGTCGTCCGAAGAATCAATATCCACAAGGTGCAACATCTACGGTGAAAGGTGCAGGATCTGTCACAGTGCCATACGACTTTTAGAAATAGGTGCATGGATTTGAAACGGAATAGCACCATGGTGTGCCACTCTCTAGCGATGGTAAATTGAAGACCAGCCACAGTGATCGCGTTTTAACGTAAAAATGCACGTGACAAAAAAACGAAGGGTAAAAAACTTCCGAGATCCGACTAAGGTGTGGATAGTCCCTTTTTGTCTATGAAACTATCCAATGAGGGCTTAAAGAAGTCAAAGCCATAGAACTCAGAGAGAGTTTTTTTGACTGGTTGTGGCTCCTGTAACTCTAAACGAGCCAACAGTTATGGTCGTCCGAAGAACCGATATCCACGGAGTGCAACATCTATGGTGCAAGGTGCAACATCCGTCCCAAATGCCAAAACAGTGCCATACAACTTTAAGAAATGGTGCATGGATTTGAAACAAAATAGCACCATGTTGCACCACTCTCTAGCGATGGTAAATCGTAGACTAGCCACATTGATCCCGTTTTAACGCAAAATGCACGTGACGAAAAAACGACGGGTAAAAAACATCCGAGACTCGATTGAGGCTCGAATAGTCTTTTTTTGGGTATGAAACTGTCCACTAACGGCTTATTGCCACCAAGACCATAGAACTCACAAAGAGCTTCATTTTGACTAGTTATGCTCCCGTAACTGTAAACGAGCCAACAGTTATGGTCGTGCGAAGAACCGATATCCATAGGTTGCAACATCTACGGTGCAAGGTGCAACATCCGACCCAAATGCAAAAATAGTGTCGTACGACTTTTAGAAATGGGTGCATGGATTTGAAACGGAACCGTACCATGGTGCACTACTCTTCAGAGATGGAAAATCAAAGATCAACCACGGTGATCCCTTTTTAAGGTAAAAATGCACGTGATGAAAAAACGAAGGGTAAAAAACTTTCGGTACCCGACTGTGGCTCGGAGAGTCTTTTTCTGTGTATGAAACTATCCATTGATGGCTTATAGCTGTCAATTCCGTAGAACGCACAAAGAGCTTCATTTTGACTGGTTATGGCTACTGTAACTCTAAACGAGTCAATAGGTATGGTCGTCCAAAGAATCAATATCCACAGGGTGCGACATCCACGGTGCAAGGTGCAACATCCGACCCAAATGCAAAAACTGTGTCGTACGACTTTTAGAAATGGGTGCATGGATTTAAAACGGAAGAGTAACATGGTGCATCACTCTCCAGCGATGGTAAATCGAAGACCAGCCACAGTGATCCCGTTTTAACGTAAAAATGCACGTGACGAAAAAACGAAGAGTAAAAAACATCCAAGACCCGATTGAGGCACGGATAGTCTTTTTTTGTGTATGAAACTATCCATTGACAGCTTATAGCCTTCAAAGCCGTAGAACTCACAGAGAGCTTCGTTTTGACTAGTTATGGCTTCCCTAACTCTAAACAAGCCAAGAGTTATGGTCGTCTAAAGAATTGATATCCACAGCTTGCAGCATCTACGGTGCAAGGTGCAACATCTGACCCAATTGCAAAAATAGTTCTGTACCACTTTTAAAAATTGGTGCACGGATTTGAAATGGAAGAATACCATGGTGCACAAGTCTCCAGCGATGGTAAATCGAAGATCAACCACGGTGATCCCGTTTTAATGTAAAAATGCACGTGACGATAAAACGAAGGGCAAAAAACTTCCGAGACCCGATTGAGGCTCGGATAGTCTTTTTTTGGGTATGAAACTATCCATTGATGTCTTATAGCTGAAAAAGGCATAGAACTCATAGAGCGCTTTGTTTTGACTAGTTATGGCTCCCGTAAATCTAAACAAGTCAACAATTATGGTCGTCCGAAGAATCGATATCCACAGGGTGCAACATCTACGGTGCAAGGTGCAACATCCGACCCAAATGAAAAAGCAGTGTCATATGACTTTTAGAAATGGGTGCATCGATTTGAAATGGAATAGAAACATGGTACACCACTCTCCAACGATGGTAAATCGAAGACCAGCCACGGTGATCCAGTTTTAACTTAAAGATGCCCGTAACGAAAAAATGACGGGTAAAAATTTCCGACACCCGATTGAGGTTTGGATAATCTTTTTTTGGGTATGAAACTATCCAATGATGGCTTAAAGCGATCAAAGAAATAGAACTTACATAGAGCTTTGTTTTGATTGGTTATGGCTTCTGTAACTATAAACGAGCCAACAGCTATGGTGGTCCGAAGAATCGATATCCATAGGGCGCAACATTTACGGTGCAGGGTGCAACATATATAGTGCTAGGTGCAACATCCATCCCAAATGCCAAAACAGGGTCGTACGACTTTTAGAAATGGGTGCATGGATTTTAAACGGAATAGTACCATGGTGCACCAATCTCCAACGATGGTAAATCAAAGACCAGCCACGGTGATCCTATTTTAACGTAAAAATGCACATGATAGGAAACGAAGGGTAAAAAACTTCCAAGACCCGATTGAGGCTCGGATGGTCTTTTTTTGTGTATGAAACTATCCACAGACACGTTTTGGCCATTAAAGCTGTAGAACTCATAGAGTGCTTCATTTCGACTGGTTGTGGCTCCCGTAACCCTAAATGAGCCAACAGTTATGGTCGTCTGAAGAATCGATATCCACAGGGTGCAACATCCACAGTGCAAAGTGGAACATCCAACTCAAATGCATAAATATTGTCATACAACATTTAGAATTGGGTGCATTGATTTGAAACGGAACTGTACTATGGTGCACCACTCTCCAGCGATGGTAAATCGAAGACGAACCACGATGATCTCGTTTTAACGTAAAAATGCACTTGACGAAAAAACGAAGGGTAAAAAACTTCTGAGACCCGATTGAGGCTCGAAAAGTCTTTTTTGTGTGTGAAACTATCCATTGATGGCTTATAGCCTTCAAAGTCGTAGAACTCATAGAGAGCTTCGTTTTGACTAGTTATAGGTCCCATGACTCTAAACGAGCCAACGGTAATGGTCGTCCGAAGAATCGATGTCCACAGGGTGCAACATCTACGGTGCAAGGTTCAACATCCGACCCAAATGCAAAAATAGTGCCGTATGGCTTTTAGAAATGGGTACATGGATTTGAAATGGAACAGTACCATGGTGCACCACTCTCCAGCGATGTTAATCGAACACCAGCCATGGTGATCCCGTTTTAACGTAAAAATGCACGTGACGAAAAAATAAAGGGTAAAAATAAATTCCGAGACCCGATTGAAATTCGGATAGTCTTTTGGGGTATGGAACTTTCCAATGACGGCTTAAAGCGATCAAAGCCGTATAACCCACAGAGAGCTTCGTTTGGCTGGTTATGGCTGCCGTAAATCTAAAGGAGTCAACAGTTATGGTCGTCCGAAGAATCGATATCCACAAAGTGCAATATCTATGGTGCAAGGTGCAACATCCATCCCAAATGCCAAAACAGTGTCGTACGACTTTTTGAAATGGGTGCACAGATTTGAAACGGAACAGGACCATGGTGCGCCACTCTCCAGCGATGGTAAATCGAAGACAAGCCATGGTTATCGTGTTTTAACGTAAAAATGCACACGAAACGAAGGGTAAAAAACTTTCGAGACTCGATTAATGTTCAGATAGTCTTTTTTGAGTACGAAAATATCCGATGACGGCTTAAAGTGGTCAAACACATAGAAATCACAAAGAGCTTCGCTATGACTGGTTATGGCTCCGATAATTCTAAACGAGCCAACAGTTATGGTCATCCGAAGAATCGATATCCACAGGGTGCAACCGCGGTGCGAGGTGCAACATCCGTCCCAAATGCCGAAACAGTGCCGTACGACTTTTAGAAATAGGTGCATGGATTTGAAACGAATCAGTACCATGGTACACCGCTCTTCAGTGATGGTAAATCGAAGACCAGCTACGGTGATCCCGTTTTAACGTAAAAATTCACATGATGAAAAAACGAAGGGTAAAAAACTTTCGAGACCCGATTGAGGTTCAGATAGTCTTTTTTTGGGTGTGAAACTATCCAATGACGGCTTAAAGCGGTCAAAGCGGCAGAACTAACAGAGAGCTTCATTTTCACTGGTTATGGCTGCCGTAACTCTAAATACAGTCGTCCAAAGAATCGATATCCACATACTGCAACATCTAGGGCGCAAGGTGCAACATCCGTCCCAAATCCCAAAACAGTATCGTGCGACTTTTAGAAATGGATGCATGGATTTGAAATGGAACAGTAAAATGGTACACCACTCTCCAGCGATGGTAAATCGTAGACCTACCACGGCGATCCCGTTTTAATGTAAAAATGCACGTGACGGAAAAATGAAGGGTAAAAAACTTTCGAGACCCGATTGAGGTTCGGATAGTCATTTTTTGGTTATGAAACTGTCCATGGCTTAAAACAGTCAAAGCCATATAACTAACAGAGCTTCGTTATGACTGGTTATGGCTGCCGTAACTCTAAAGGAGCAAACAGTTATGGTAGTTCGAAGAATCGATATCCACAAGGTGCAACATCTACGATGCAAGGTGCAACATCCGTCCCAAATGCCAAAACAGTGTCGTATGACTTTCAGAAATGGGTGCATGGATTCGAAACGGAATAGTACCATGGTGTGCCACTCTCCAGCGATGGTAAATCGAAGACCAACCACAGTGATCGCGTTTTAACGTGAAAATGCACGTGACAAAAAAACGAAGGGTAAAAAACTTCTAGGACTCGATTAAGGTACGGATAGTCCTTTTTTGGGTATGAAACTATCCAATGATGGCTTAAAGCAGTCAAAGTCATAGAACTCACAGAAAGCTTCGTTTTGACAAGTTGTAGCTCCCGTAACTCTAAACAAACCAACAGTTACGATCGTCCGAAGAAATGATATCCATGGGGTGCAACATCTACATTGCAAGGCGCGACATCCGTCCTAAATGCCAAAGCAGTGTAGTATGACATTCAAAAACGGGTGCATGGATTTGAAATGAAACAGTACCGTGGTGCTTCACACTCCAACGTTGGTAAATCGAAGACCAGCCACTGAATTGTCAAGGCCCGTTTTCTCGTACCTTTTGAATCGACAATAAACCAAACATGTCCAACTCAAGTTGCACGAAAATACAGAACATGAAGGTAATAATGAAAAATAGGCAGAACAGAATCTCACTCGAATGGAATAACATATAATATTGAACAAATATCTTTACAGCGGAAAACTTTTAAATACATATATCAGAGTCTAATCTAAATTTAGTCTGGACAGTTATAAACACCTGTCCTTACAATTGCTGACAAACATAAAAAAAATACACTAATTACAGCGGATAATTGAATGTGTCCATATGTCGATAAATATCTCCAGCGCTCCTGTGGTAACTCTAACCGTCCTCGAATTAATCAGAAACTACTCGGATCTGACCCGAGTGTTGAAATTACCCGAATCACGCCTGATAAACCAGCGTGAGAAAACTTAATAATAAATGACAGTGTCATATATCAACCTTTGGATAAAATCCTGTGAAATAAAGAGTATCTCATAAGACCACGCCCACACATAAACATAGACTGGTTTTTACCTTGTGATAACTAAAACAATTTTTTATCAAAACCTTTGTTATTATTTCTAATGACATCTCTTTGAAAATATTTGCAAATAAACTTATTATTCTGATCTGAAATGGATACCCATACAGCGTTTCGAGGCTATTCATTACGCCAATACAAACAAAACCGAAGGTTCTTATTGGAGAATGAATTTCCATACAAACAACCAGGCGAAGGATCTACCTTTCGAAATGGGTACACCTCTAGATGGATGTCCCGAGGACCATCACAAAGGATTCTCTACCAACACAAGATCGGCCTATCTTTGTAACTAGATAGTACCAAATATATCATAGTTACCGACCTTTAACCGAGCGCTCATATTCCGTACACCACATTAATTTATATCCCAAACGTCATGGCGAGAAGAAATATATCTAGAAGGGGATGATCATACCCTATTGGGAATGGCCCACTTAGCCTTGCTGCATCTAATCCTGTTTCGGTCATTTCCGGTTTGATGAGGCTTGAGGCTACGATTACCTTTTCACAAATCACATATCACATCTTTGAATGACACATTGCCATTTCCATTGACTATTAATTGCCTTCCACAAAAATACAACCCTTGAGCTCGTACGTCTCAAGGAGGGTGTTAAGCTAAGAGAATTGCCATCTCTGCCACCACTGATGTACGTTTGTAAAAACCAATGTACGTAATCTTTAGAAATGCAATGTCAAACACACATCCGTACAAGTTGTCCAGGAACAGGACAAACCGAAGGCACTCTCTTACTACCACTAGCAGCGAGTAGTCCTTGCAATCAGAAAAATTTCCACAACGAGGAGACCACTGCTATATATAACTCTATATTGGGTGCGACCCCGGGCAAATCATCAAGCGGTCCTCACGCTATGAAGATCCACGGTCTTCAAAAGTCATCATCTTCAACATGTCTTCGCGCTCGAAATGTATAAATCAATTTGAAGTGGTTTTCGGATAGGAATTTCCCAAATCCGACCCCGGTTCCTCTGAAGCCAATTATCGATTTAAAAGATGTTAAGTTCATACATGGATATCAATCAATTACTTCATCTTTTATAAAATATCTTTGTTAGATATATTCTTTTCAATTTATTCCATTTTCTTTTCCAGAGTATAAGGAATCATTAAGCCTCATTTATCAAATCGTTTGGTTTATTTAAAACTTTCTAAAATCCTGGAATAATTCTAAATCATTTTCTCTTTTACTTAGGAAAACCTTTCCAAATCATTCATTAAATCTTAATCAATGATTTTGTTTCATAACTTTTAACTTAGGGAAAATATTCCCGTTTTATAATATCACTTTCCAAAACATCCATTTAATTTAAAGGATTATTCACTGTCCAAAATAGCGAATATAATTCCTTTAATAAACTTTCACATTTAACTTATCAATTTAAATTGATTTCAGATTTACAAAACGGTGTTTATAAATTCAAATTTTATTTTATAAACTTCCATATACAAAATTTCTGTACTAATAAATCCCATTTATATCTCGCTTATAAGTCAAAATCCAATTGCTTATAAAACTCTTATTTACAAATTCATTCATTTCAAATCTTATTATTTACAAAATCCATTATAAATTTTGTTCTATATTTCAATTGTAAACCTATATATAAATTTCATTACAATCCCATTTATAATATTTATAAAACACTTTTATAATTCCATTACTTTTATTTATAAAATATCAATTTTATAAATCTTATAAATAGATCATTAATTCAAAGAATTTATTTCGTTTATTTTATCTTAGAAAAAACTAAATTATGATCTTTTAGAGCATCCGGGCTTTCTTTTCGATATGTTCCACCCCTCGCCTAAGAAGAGAAAATACAGGCCAGGTAAGTTCAGGGCACTGGTTGCTCCATTCCTAACCTTAGTTAAAAACCTTGTTTTATCTTCCCAGATCGCACAGGCGGGACAAATGCATTAGTCCTTTCCGCATTACTCAGTTTGTTATTATATTCAATCTTCGTCACTTATTATTTAAGTGGCATAAACAATTCCTCTTTGCCATTTATTCAGACTCTCATTAAAACTTCCAAATCATCTTTAAATGACTTAATTATTCTTCTAAAATCATTCAAAAATTATATAGGAAATAATTATTAAGTTTAAAACTGCATTTCAAAAGTTATTTCAAATTGCCGCGAAAAGTGTTTGCAAATAGCGTTATAAAAGCTACATTTTTCAAAACGATTTTTAAATCATTTAGAAATCCATATTTTCAAGTTAAATCTCTTTTAATACATTTTAAAAGATTTTTAGGATTTATTTCATATTTTTAAAACATTTAAAATATCAATTTTAAACTTTTGTCACTTTACTGCAAAAGTGCGATTTTTTTGGAAAATTGTTTTGGACATATTTAAAATATACAAGATAAAATCTTGATTTTCTTCCTTTATTTCTTTATACATATTTAAATGTTTATAAAGCATCTCTAACTCATTGTAAAACTATTTCCAAAAGGTTTAAGCATTCCATATACACTATTTCATTTTCAAAAGGAAAGTGCTTTCCTTTGTGCTTATCAAAGTGTATTAACGTGAATTGATAAAACAATTTAACAATCATATCAAACAATCAATACTTGATGATCAAACCATTTATAAGCATCCATAGGAATCATAACACAACATCAAACATGTGTGTGTGTGTGTGTGTGTAAATAGAGATGCTAAATAGAGTTTCTCACCATAAACCAAAGCGATTAACTTCCTACCAACATTCTAATCAACCAACACTTCACTAATTAATTCCTACTCCATTAAACACTGCACTACACCATATTGCCAGTTTTGCAACACATCCATGCGGAAGAATCACAACGGTTCTGAGTCGTTGCTAAAAAGCAACAGTTCGAAGCCATTGTAAATGATTCAAGAAGGCTATGGGCCGTTGTAATCTTGCAACGGCTCAAACACGTTGTGTAGCTGCCGTGTTTTTTTTTCACACATAACCCCCCGTTCCCAAAACTAAACACCCTTTTAATTTCATTTCCCTCTCCTCCGTGCGTTTGGCCTAGTTAGTCTCCCCCATTTCCAACTGTTTGACTGAGCAACCGCAAATCATCATCGACTCGACTGCAAATCATCATCGATTCTAATTTTGAGAAAGAAGTCGGAAGAAATAAGATGGTGCTGTTCGTGCACTCGGAATAAATAAGACGGACTGGGCGCCGGTGGTGGTAGAAGTGGTGTTGTTTGTGCTGCTATAGTTTGGAATCCTGCTCGAGCTCCCAGGGAGCCACGGCCACGTCGGTTGCGGCAACGTAAGACCAACGGTAAGGCTTCCGTCCTCATCAACACTCCATTCTTTCATATTCCATCTCCTTGAAAAGGACTTCCGTCCTCATCTCTTTGGCAGGCACTTCTTTCTTCCTGCAAATACATCCACTACTGCTTCAAAATTTATTTTCTTCGAACTGTCAAACCTCAGATCTAAATATCAGGTATCATTTTTATTTTTATTTCAATGTTAAATTGGTTTAGACACAAGAATCTATATAGATTTCATACAATTGTACAAATATTTTTGGATTTCAAACCTTTAAACCAATGTGAGAAGGGATGAGCTCGATTACGAAGAAAGGGGAATGCATTTCATACATTGAGTTGCTTGAGCACAGCGCAATGAATTATTTATTAAAGCATTGAAATTCAAAGATTGCTATGGCAAGCTAGTTAAGAGATGGAATATGCACAAGTTAAAATCATACTGGATAGATATAAGATACCCGAATTCAGTATATATACCATATGTACAATTAAGTAGAACAATAGGAATGCAAATGATAAAGCAAGGGTATCACTCATGGGCAAGACTTAAGCCGTTGTTAACCAAAATTTTCGACACAGCACATCAGTTGCATTATTTATTTCTTTGACCCTGGTCTACAGCCCTACAGATGGGACTCCATTGAGTATTATCATTATTTTGAGAACCCAAATTTTGTCCAGTATAATAATTACCACCTAAATGATATTGCAATAAAATCAAAGTAAATACAAAATGGGATCACAAAAAACAATTTTAAAATAAAACAAACAGAATTCAAATTTGGTAATGTCAAACTTAACTGGTATAATTATTTGAAAATTGAATGGTAAATAGATTGTCACGATCTGAAATTCAATGTTCGAAATTTGACACTAAATACCTCAATTGTATTCGACTGCCAAAGATTCAAACATCGAACTCTTGTCAGATGGAGCTTATAACAACATCAGATGAATACAAAACAGCGGAAACAAAATGAATATTGTTGGGCGAATTCTCGCCACCGAACCAAAAAGCTTCTCTAGCAACCCCGGCCGAACCAGGTGGCCAATAAACCAACCCATCCTCCTCGTATCACCGAACCATGATCCACCGGACCACGTACAGCCGAACCAACCCATCCTCCTCGTATCACCGAACCAAATCCACGCTACCAAACCAACTACAACCGAACCACCTTCCCTCCACGCTACCGAACCAACTCTGACCGAACCACCTCGCCTCCATGTTCTACCGAACCAACACCGCCCTCATACCGAACCAATCCCTTCCCCATCACCACCGAGTCGACCTGCCACCGGACCACTCCATCACCGGTCCAAGCTCCATGCTGAACCAACACCTCTAAACCCACTGCCGAATGAACCTCCAAACCACCTACCACCGGTTCACTCCATCACCGGTCCAAGTTCCACGCCGAATGAAGCCTCGCCGAACCAGAATGCTTTCTGGCCAAATTTCTTCAGCCCAGGCCCGCCAGCTGCTATATACTTCCAGGACCCCTGCCCCCGACCTCACTTTATAAATAGAGGGGCAGGGGTACAACAATGGCAGACAAGTTTGAGAGCTCAAGCACGGAAGGAACTTTCAAACAACTTTCATATACTTGTATACAAAGCTTTGTACTTGTAATCTGAAAGAAAAGAGAGAATAACATATAAAGTGGACGTAGGCACGTTCTGGCCGAACCACTATAAATCTGCGTGTCTTTTTACAATTTAGCCCCTGTTTTTTACTTATTTGCATAACTCACCCATATTACTAAGAACAACATAAAATCAACTAAATAATACGACTTGGAGGTGTTTGACCATTTTTGCGCAAACATTTTTGGTGCTTTCGCTGAGAACTTGGAACTCGAAGCTTCAGCTTCCCTCATTCAACCTTCTTTCCCAATAGCACCCTTCATTGCCTAGGAAACATGACTTCCAGGCCGAGAAAAGACGCCAACAAGGGAAAGAACGTTGCAACCAGCAGCGCTCCAGATCCAGTGGATCCAGATCAAGAGAACCGTCCCACTACGACAGCAGTGCCAAATGTAGATCAGGCAATTCCGACAGCCCCTACCGCGGAACAACCGACAACAATCACTAGGGCAGACCTAGACAGAGTTGCGGTTGAAGTGACTAACCGCTTCGCATCCCAACAAGAAGCTTTGGTGAACCAACTCATGTCACGCTTGAGGGATGCCTAAGAATCCAACCGCAACACTGAATCATGGGGTGAGTCTCAATCTGGAGGATCTCAGAGACAACAAAGGTCTTACCTCTTCGAAGAAGCTATCAACAGGAACAACAATGATAGGGGCCGCGCCCGGACTCAGTCCGAACTCCGACTCGAGGAAGCGCTTGGAACAGAACCCAATGGGGGAGGCACCAGGCGTGGGTCGGATGTAGCTGAGCCGGTCATGCCGCCTAGTCATAGAAACCCCGCTGAACGGAGCCGAGCTAGAACCCAGCCCGAAGTTGACCCCATGGAAATGCTCGAAGCAGAACCCCACAGGGGAAGATCAAGGCAGGAGGCAACTGTAGCTGGTCCTAGCATGCATCCGAGCAGCCAAAGAAAGCCACTGGATAACGTCAGAAGTGATAGGCTATACCATCCCTACAGGTCATCTGGACGAGATCGATCCCGCAGGGAAGAACCAAGCACATTTTTGTCCGCTCCAAATTCTGATGAAAGAATGGCACGATTATTCAGGGAATGCGTCCGACGGGAGCAAAGAGATCGAGGGATAGGCGCTAGGGTAACCAGCCTTTTCACCCGCAACATCGAAACCGCCATCACACCTCGAGAATGGAAAATGCCGACGATGGAACCGTACAAGGGAACTTCCGACCCCGTTGTACACCTGCAAAGATACACACAAATATGCTCATGAGCGGGGAACGGAAGGAGTATTATGCAAATGCTTTCCACTATTTTTAGCAGATCTAGCGACCTCCTGGTTCTGCCATCTACCCCAAGGATCCATCAGTTCATGGGAAATGTTGAAGGAAAAGTTCATTAGCCAGTTCCGCATTCATGTGGAACAACCCAAGGATGCTTATTCTCTATCCAATGTCAAACAGAAATTCGGAGAGACACTGCAACAATATCTAACCCAGTTCAACGCCGCAGCGGCCGCAGTCCAAGATGCCGATGAGAAACTCACCCTAATGGCCCTCTGTAGTGGTGTGCACCAAGATACCAAGTTTGCTAGAAGACTAACTAAAGAAAAACCAGCTACCTTGCCCGATTTCTACCATGAAGCTGGGAAGTACATGAGACTCGAAGAGGCTTCCACTGAAAGGCAGACAGGACCACAGACTAAGACGGCTCATGGAAACGCCCCCGCCGCAGCGAAAGACATTTGGAGAAACGACTCCAGAGACAATGCAGGGGGCAAGAAGGGAGAAAAGCGTTTGTACCGAGCAGGATCGAGATTTGACACTTACACTCCCTTGAATGAAACAGTCGAGAACATCTTCCTGGCCACCCAGGACGAACTTACATACAAGCGCCCCCCGTATAAGAAAGAGTCGGATCGCTCAATCCAGTTCGGAAAATTCTGCCGTTTCCACGAGTCTCATGGGCACGATACCAATGAATGCCGCCATCTCCAAGACCTAATTGAAGAACACATCAGGAGAAAGAGATTAGAACGCTATGTGAAGGGACAGGACAGGACCCCGGCTCCTACCAAGGAAAACCCATGGCAGCTCCACCCAGAGACAGGCGGAGGAAATCGCAACACCAGCGGCTCCAGCCAAGAGAAGATAGTGGTCCATACAATATCAGGGGGGCCACACATCGCCGACAAGAGCTGGGCAGAAATGGAAAGATATAAAACTCACTCAGAAGCGAGGGTGACTGCGTCAATTCTGTTATGGAAGAACGCCACCCTAAGCGGAAGGAAAATAATGACATCACATTCTGTGGGCGCGACCTTGAAGGAAGGCAGTACCCACACATGGACCCTATGGTCATCTCTGCCTGGTTCGGTCCAGCCAAAGTTTTCCGAATTTTAATAGACATTGGAAGTTCAGTAAATATCTTATTCAAGCATGCTTTCGACAAAATGAAGCTGTCAATGAAGGATGTATCCCCCTGCAACAAACCACTACACGGTTTCACTGGAGAAGCAAAGATGCCCCTCGGACGATTGGATCTCTTTGTTGAATTGGGAAGTCATCCCCGCTCCGCCGTTCGGGAACAAACATTCGTGCTAATAGACAACCACTCGGCCTACAATGCCTTTATAGGAAGACCAGCCTTGTCCGACTTCCAAATTGTCCTTGCCCCATGGTGCCTGAAGATGAAGTTCCCAACGGATAATGGAGTGGGAGAAGTAGAAGGGGATCAAGACGCCGCTCGAGACTGCTATGTAACCGAACTTCGCAATAATCGCAGGAGAGATAAAGGGAAAAATGCAGAGACTATTCTCTGCATGAAAAGCTTGGAAGCATAGCAACTAAAGAAAGCCCCTCCTCTTCGGTATACCAGTGATCCTTTCAATGAATTAGACCCCAGGGACAAGGAGGAGGAGGCCACCACCAAGCCTTCAAAGGCTATGGAATTCGTATCTGTAGACAAACGCGACCCAAGTAAACTGCTGAGAGTCGGATCTCAGTTAAAAAGAGAATTAAAGAATGAACTCATTGATTTTCTTCGCCACAACATGGATGTATTTGCATGGACGCACGCTGATATGACTGGAATCTCCCCGGACATAACATGCCACGCACTAAACATCGATCCTACCAAGGTACTGGTAAAGCAAAAGAAGAGAAGTATGGGGCAGAACGATCAGCGGCCCTCGAGGAAGAATTAAAAAACTTACTGGCCAATGACTTCATACGTGAAGCCATCTACCCGGAATGGATTGCCAACCCGGTACTGGTAAAGAAAGCTAATGGGAAGTGGCGAACATGCATCGATTTCTCCAACTTAAATGACGCTTGCCAGAAAGACTGCTTCCCACTCCCCCGAATCGACCAACTCGTGGACAGCACTGCCGGACACGAACTCTTATCCTTTATGGACGCATACTCAGGATATAACCAGATCCCTATGCACGCCCCCGATCAAGACCACACTAGCTTCATCACTGACCGAGGATTGTACTGCTACAAGGTAATGCCATTTGGACTTAAAAACGCCGGAGCTACTTATCAACGCCTCGTCAACAAGATGTTTGCAGAACTGATAGGACGAACTATGGAGGTCTATTTGGATGACATGCTGGTTAAATCAAGAAAAGCCAACGATCATTTAAGCTACCTGGACGAGATGTTCCAAGTACTCCGCCAATATGGAATGAAGCTGAATCCTCTAAAGTGCTCCTTCGGAGTGTCATCAGGAAAGTTCTTGGGATTCATCGTCCATGCCAGAGGGATCGAAGCAAACCCCGAACAAGTCCGAGCCTTGCAAGATATCAAAATACCATCCACTCGGAAAGAAATGCAAAGCCTAAATGGGAAGGTGGCCGCCCTAAGCAGATTCATCTCCAAAGCAACTGACAAGTGTTTCCCTTTCTTCGAAGCCCTAAAGAGAGACAAAGGAAAATTCGAGTGGACCGACGAATGTTCAGCGGCTTTCCTTAACCTAATCGAGCACCTCCAACGGCCACCAGTACTCTCGACTCCGAATGAAGGCGAAGAACTATACCTATATCTTGCTGTGTCATCCCATGCTCCAAGCGCCGCTCTGGTAAGAGAAGAAAATTGCACACAACGGTCAGTGTACTTCATAAGCAAAAGGTTCACGGGAGCAGAAGCCCGGTATCCCAAACTCGAGAAATTGGCATACTGTTTACTAATCACATCAAGGAAGCTACGACACTATTTCCAATCTCATCCCATCAGAGTCCTAACCGACCAACCATTGAGGCAAGTGCTCCATCGTCCCGACACCTCTGGGCGACTGCTCAAGTGGTGCATCGAGCTAAGCCAATATGATATCACCTACCATCCTCGCACTGCCATCAAGGGACAAACCATAGCCGATTTCATCGCCGAACTCACTATCAACGAAGGCTGGGACCAATCTGAAATAGCAGAAGATATCAAGTGGAATCTCTTCGTAGATGGAGCGTCAAACGGACAAGGCTCGGGGGCAGGCGTTGTGATCATCACTCCCAGGGGAAGAAAGCTGCTTTATGCACTAAGATTGGAATTCGCTGCCACCAAAAATGATGCCGAATACGAAGCGGTAATAGCCGGATTAGAGCTTGCCCTGGAAATCGGAGTCAGTTCCTTATGTCTTCACAGTGATTCACAACTCATCATAAATCAAATACTAGGGGAGTTCCAGACTCGAGGAGAGCGGCTCACGGCATATCTGAAAAAGACCAAGCGGCTGCTCAATCAATTGGATCACTACTCGATCAAGCACATTCCTCGAGAAGAAAATCAAGAGGCCGACGAGCTGGCAAAGCAAGCTATCATGGGAGATGGTACCACTTCTGGAACGACAACTGTCTCAAGGCTATTAACCCCGAGTTTTGAGCAAGTAAATCTGATAGCTGCAACCGAAGAAGAAACATGGATGACCCTTATCCGAGAATACTTACAAAACGGCACCCTACCCGACGGGTGAAATGAAATTAAGAAAATTCTATGGAAAGCCTCCCGCTACACAATGCAAGAAGGCGTACTCTATCGGCGTGGCTTCTCTAACCCCTTATTGAGGTGCGTTGCTGGAAGAGAAGCCAGGGAAATTCTATCCAATATCCATCAGGGAAGTTGTGGAGACCACACAGGAGGGCAGACCCTAGCAAAAAAGGTACTCTGATATGGGTATTTCTAGCCCACTTTAAACAAAGATGCCTTGGACTTCGTCAAGAGATGCGACAGATGTCAGAAATTTGCCAAGATTCCTTGACTACCCACAAATGAGATTACTCAAATGACCAGCCCTTGGCCCTTTGCAGTATGGGGAATTGACTTGATTGGCGAACTGCCAACGGGCCGAGGCGGAGCCAAATATGCTATAGTGGCAGTTGACTATTTCACCAAATGGGTGGAGGCGGAACCTCTAAATAAAATATCTTCGGCAAAAGTTATCAACTTCGTGATCAAAAATGTTCTGTGCAGGTACGGAGTCGCACTCAAGATCATATCAAACAACGGACTTTAATTTGACAGCGAAGAATTCGCCAACTTGTGCCAAGAACATGGGATTCACAAAAGCTTCTCATCTGTGGCTTATCCCTAGGCAAACGGCCAAGTCGAAGCTGTCAACATGATCCTCAAGACCTTAATCAAGAAGAAACTTGAAAAGTCGAAAGGCGTTTGGGTGGACGAACTTCCTACGACACTTTGGGCCTATCGCACATCTTACAGAACTTCAACAGGGCATACTCCCTTCTCTTTGGCATACGGATCGGAGGCTATGCTCCCAGTTGAAACTATAGTGCCCTCTCACCGTAGGATCCACTACAACCCGGAAGAGAACGAAGAGCTCCTCCTCATGTCTTTGGATCTGATTGAGGAGAGAAGAAATGACGCAGCACTCAAAGCAGCAGCTTACAAACAAAAAGTGGCAGCACTATACAACTCCAAAGTCAAACATCGCAGCTTACAAGAAGGAGATCTTGTCCTCAAGCGAATCTTTGCGCGCCCCGAGGCACTAGACCCCATCTGGGATGGACCATATGTAATTCATAAAGATCTCCACAACGGAGCTTATATTTTGTCAACAGTGGACGGAGAGGTGTTCCAGAGGGCATGGAACATCCGACACCTTCGTCGATACTTTTCTTAACTTGTACTGCCCATATGAAGTTAATTAACAAAGAGAATCAGTGGACGTAGGCATTTTCGTGCCGAACCACTTTAAAAAGCTTGGCTCTTGTTAACTTGTTCCTTTATATCTTGGCTACTTGTTAAGCTTTATCCTTTGCTGTTGAACAAAATCCTTTGCAGATGACATTTTAATTCAGGGCTTCACGACACAACTCCGCCTAGACAAAATCTAACAGGTACGCTACGCTCCTATGCCCTCGCCAATGAGACACTTTGCTCCGGTATCCCTCTACCGCCAGTTAACTCATTGTTTGCCTCGGCCCTTAAAGCCGACTGTAATAAGCCGAGTATAAGTCATCAAAAAAAGGCCGACTATAGCCGATGGCAGCTCATTACAGCGATTCGGCTCGCCGGCAACTGTGAACCGATCATAAGCCCCAACATAAGGTGTGGCCAGCCAGGGGCAGTTCACAGTTGACGATCGGCCCCCACGCTAGCCGGCCACAGTAAATCGAATAATACCCACGATTACGGCCCATAATGGCACGGGTAGTTACTGTGCGCGATCGGCTCCGATGTGTCTTAAGTGCGGCTGTGGTAAAAAAGAAAACTCCCCGCAGAGGCGTAAGATGGGTGACAAATGTCTCCAAGACCCACAGCTAGGGAAAGTGACTACAAAACCCGTTTGCCACGAACTTAAGCACATCGACGGCCTTCCGTGACTGGAAGTTTTACTTTTCCTATATTTCCATTTCATGTAAAACTTTTCGCCTATTCTCCGTAACGGTGCTTGAAAGTACAGGACATGAAATAGGGAACGCTCGCTAATGGGAACGGAAACTTACGATCGGGTGGCGAGACACTCAACAGCATTCAGTGCTTAATCTTACAGGGCGCACGAAGTTGCCGTCCACAGCCGAAACATGAAAGGCGGTACCTTCTACTTTTATACATTAATGCATAGCTGCAGTTCATATTCACACATCACATTTGCGTTGCAAAATGAGAAAATTATACTTTAAGCAAAAAACTTGGCATCAGGCACAGTCAAGTCACTAGTAACATGCATAGTTACATCACTTACACAGCACAACAAAATAGCGATAACATTCCAACATAAAGGAATAAGCTTATGTTATGAAATTACATAAAGTCATTATTACAGTACATTAATGTTTTGAACTAGCATATACCGGAATGTCAAGCAGACCAAATAAAATAACCAGCTGCATTAGTGCTAACCACTACACTTCAAAACCAGCTCTCTGAATCTACTTGGTCGCTGGATCGGAACTCCCAGCATGTTGACCAGAGGTCCCACCTGTCCAATTCAGAAGAAGAATCCATCAGATAAATAGCGAACGATCAAGTTATGAAAGTATAAAAAGAAAAGAGAAGAGAGACTCACCAGCACCAGCTTCTCGGTCCTCATCCCCCAACTGTACACCGGCTTCCTTCGCGGCAAGTAGCCGCATCCCCTCCTTCACCGCTACCTTCTCCTCCTTTGAGAACTGGGCGGTTACCATGTCCATCCTGAATGCCGCTCCACCTTCCTTATCCGCATCGGCCTTGGCCTCCTCCAAAGCCCGGAGATATATCCTAGCCATGATCCGAGGATAGTCATCCATCCAGGATAAATTACCCTGCTTCCAGGTACGGAAGTACATATCCTGCAACATCTCATCCATCATCCCCTCATTCTCCTCAAACTCCCTCACCCGGACCTCGGAAGACAACAACTTAACGACGGCGACATCCCTCTCCGATCAATATTTCGAGAAGTCAGCCTGGAGAGACCTCCTCATTTCCTCCATCTCTTCCTTTAGCCTGGCCTGAGCAAGCTCTGCGGCCTCAAGCCTCCCAGATAACTCCTCTACTTGCTCGAGATCCGCCCTCCGAACCTCATCCACCGTAGCAATGGCTATGTTAATCCGCTCCTTGCAGGCGGCCTCCACCTTTCGCAACTCAGCCTTGCTAGCCTCCTCCATGATTTTCTTTAGTCGTCGGGTGGCCGCCTCATGCTGGGATATCTGAATAGCCTGGTCGTCAAGTTGTTTGGCCTGATCAGCAACCACTAACCGCAACCTTATATTAGCAGTCCCTATCTCCTCCCCGGCCTTGGCCAATAGGGCGTGATGTTCCATTAACTTCTTGACCTCCTCCGCGACCCGGTCGATGTTGGCCTTGGCTTCGTCCCCCATAGCAGCTATCCGAGTAGTGAGCAGGTCCAGATCTAGGGACTTAGCCTCATCAAGAACCCGAACCATGGGATTGCAGGGAAGAAGATGCTCGCCCGTGGCCTCGTCAAATAAAATATCCTAAGAGCTTGGGTCCAAATCCGGGTGGCCGGCAAAGGGATTGCGAGGCACGTCGGGACGTTTTATGCGGATCACAGTAGGATTCTCGGAAGGAGGCAGAGAGGGGACAAACTCCGTGGTCTTCTCCGTGGTATCTCGGGGAGGCTGAGTAGGAGACTAAGGACCAGGTGGTGAATCAAACAAGGAACGCCTCCTCTTCCTCTGCTGGATACCTTCCTCAATGACTCCAAGAAGAGGGCGATATCTAAATACATCCCCGAAATGGCCAGTTGGCGGCTTCGGCTTAGTAGAAGCTCTCATCAACTTGAATTGTTCAAGGCGGTGTCGAACGTCTGAAGTTTTGGCCACCTCGCCTGCCCCTGTAATAAAGAACAAGTGTTACGAACATACAATGGTCCATAATTCGAGAAATATGTCATGTTAAAAAGAATGAGAAGACACATCTATTATACAAGCCCTACGGAGGAGTAGGATCCTGCAATAAGCCCTGGATTTCATCCCAGGACGGGAGCGAGCCATAAAATATTCCTAAGTCCCTGTCATAAATGGAGTCTGCAGAAGTCAAAAGTTCACCTTGCACTTCCAGAGTCACCCTAGCTGAGGAAATCTTAGGGGATGGATCGGCGGCAGCCCCGGCCTTGCCAGTCTTCTTCGCCTTCTCCGCCAAATCCGATTCTCCCTTCGATTCCTCGAAAGCTTGACGGAGAGCCTCATCCGTCCACTCCTGGAGCTCCCCCACTTGCCCGGATGTTAAGGCACCAGTGCCACTACCGCCCAGTCCGTCACCATCACCATTGCCCTCTCCATCTCCATCGCCATCTCCTCCACCCTCTGACTCTCCTCCTACATCGCCTCCTTCGTCCTCGCCTCTATCCTCTTCCACATCTTCCTCCTTCGGGATAATCGGGTAAGTACTAGGAGAGGGGCTGTCAGACTCCTTAAGTCTCTTACCCCCGACAACCGGAGGCTTGGTAAAAGTCTTCCTCTTGCCACTCTTCTCCGTGGCCCCTTCCTTGGCTTTGACAGCCTTCTCCTCAGCTGTATCTCTCTGCTTAACCACGGACTGGGGTGGGAGGATCAAGTTGTGCTCCAGGAGAGTAGCGTTCCTGATCAAGTAAGAAGCCGACCGATACCGTGCCGGAATGGCTCTTATTTCCGCAGCCATCTGAACCAAGGAATCATTCTCCACGACCGCAAAGCCACCTGTCGCTAGCAAAAAATAAAAGCATATAAGAAGAAGCGTTGCGGCCGAAACAAGGAAACTATAAATATAGTTCGACTCACAGCCAGAGGTGAAAAGGCGGAAGGAAACAGAGTCATCCCTGATGAAAAACCATTCTTTCTTAAACATACTGAGCTTCGAATATAGGTCCAGGACTGGTTTGAAAGGAACAGCCGCTTCCAAGCTAACGTACGGAGATCCCTTCTTGTAACCCCTCAAATTATATAGATACCGGATCTCCCGGTTGGAAGGGGGACGCCCGTACCTTCTTTGGAAAATAATGTATAAGCACACCAAGATGGCGTAGGAAATGGGCTGAAGCTGGAAAGGAGCCACCTTCAGATAAGTAATGAAGCTGACTATCCAGGTATTAATGGGAGGAATGGCCCCACACATGCAGTGGTACCTACTATACGCAAAATATCCTTCAGGGGGATTGTACGGCATCACTCCGTACCCCGGCAACCGCATAAGCGCTCTATCTATCCCGAAGGAACGAGATATAACATCAAGTTGCTCCTCCTTTAGGGAGCTAGGAAAGCAATCGGGAGGGGAGACCAGAAGTTCCTGGGGACCATACCCATCCATTAGCGACCTTGGGGCAGGTCCATGTCGCGCCGGTCCTGGTTGGGCTGGGGGCACGGAAGAAGACTCTTCTCTATCCTTGGACTTCTTTCTATCTGATCGAGTTTCCGCTTTGCGAGACATTTATCTGCATACACAAAAGTGAAAGACATGTTGTTAGAACAAGGAGTGTGGAAATATAAAACAAATAGGTCCAAATTTCATTCGGTATTGAAAGTCCAAGTTTCATTCGGTATTGAAAGTCCAAGTTTCATTCGGTATTGAAAGTCCAAGTTTCATTCTGTACTGAAGGTCCAAGATTCATTCGGTAATCGAAAATAAAGTTCGACCTAGTAGCTCCTCACCTGATTCGGCAGAGACTTTGATTCTGCAGAGATAACTCTTTGATTCGGCAAAGACAAGGAGATGATTCGACTGATAAGAAATAACGAAGGCGTATAGCCCTTATTTATAGGCAAATGTTGGACACCGGACCAATTGGTTCGGCACTCAGGGACCGAACGAAGATAACCTAGCTAAAACAAAGCACGACATATACTAACATATGCCCTGCTTTGGGGGGCAAATGTTGGGCGAATTCTCGCCACCGAACCAAAAAGCTTCTCTAGCAACCCCGGCCGAACCAGGTGGCCACCGAACCAACCCATCCTCCTCGTATCACCGAACCATGATCCACCGGACCACGTACAGCCAAACCAACCCATCCTCCTCGTATCACCGAACCAAATCCACGCTACCAAACCAGCTACAACCGAACCACTTTCCCTCCATGCTACCGAACCAACTCTGACCGAACCACCTCGCCTCCATGTTCTACCGAACCAACACCGCCCTCATGCCAAACCAATCCCTTCCCCATCACCACCGAGTCGACCTGCCACCGGACCACTCCATCACCGGTCCAAGCTCCATGCCGAACCAACACCTCTAAACCCACTGCCGAATGAACCTCCAAACCACCTACCACTGGTCCACTCCATCACCGGTCCAAGCTCCACGCCGAATGAAGCCTCGCCGAACAAGAACGCTTTCAGGCCAGATTGCTTCAGCCCAGGCCCGCCAGCTGCTATATACTTCCAGGACCCCTGCCCCCGACCTCACTCTATAAATAGAGGGGGAGGGGTACAATAATGGCAGACAAGTTTGAGAGCTCAAGCACGGATGGAACTTTCAAACAACTTTCATATACTTGTATACAAAGCTTTGTACTTATAATCTGAAAGAAAAGAGAGAATAACATATAAAGTGGATGTAGGCACGTTTTGGCCGAACCACTATAAATCTGCGTGTCTTTTTACAATTTAGCCCCTGTTTTTTACTTATTTGCATAACTTACCCATATTACTAAGAACAACATAAAATCAACTAAATAATACGACTTGGAGGTGTTTGTCCATTTTTTGCGCAAACAAATATCATGCATTACATCACAGATACCACATCAACATAATATCCATTACTAATCAGAGTATCTTTATACATATATCACAACTTCAAATAAACATCATAATAGTACAACAAGTGATCATTTATCCAAAAAGTCTTGAAAAAAATGAAGCGATAGCGAACTTCCAAAAACTGAGCACCTTGAAATTCCAAAAGCTTCTAAAATATCTCCAAAGTAAAAGCACCAAAATGCTGCTAACACCAGAACACGAAAACCTGCTACTAGGCTACCCGTGTGGAAATTATGGGCACCCGGAGTTTAGAAAAGAAACAATAAACTACAGGTCAGTCATGGGAATGGTATAAGTAAACAAAACAGTTGCTTTTAAAATAAACAAGCTTTATAAAGAAAAAACGTTATGCTTTTGGAAAATGAAAATATCATAAGACCTCCCGCCACACACACAATGCAATCACAGAATTGGAGGAGATTTCTTCTTATGATAGTCAAATATGCTTGATATGAGAAAAGATTCTTTGATATTATTACTAGTGCATAGTGTAGAAAATCATTTCGAAAGTATAATATTGATCTTAGCCTGCATACCACATTTCGTCGTATGCCTACTATAACTACCATGTTTTGTGGTAGGTTACCGCAACGTTGCATGGCATGTTATACATCTAAAACCGTACAGGGCTCGTATTGCTTCTTTGGATTTCCGACAAAAGGTCAGACTAAGGAACTTCCTATTGTCACGTGGGTATGCCTCTGGCGGGACGTCCCGATAACCTACCCGGCTCTCTGCCAACAAAAGGCAGGGTTACCTCTGTAACCAGGTAACTACTACTCATGTATGCCAATCCCCGGTCCTTTGGGACCTTTATCCGAGGGCCCTCCATCACAAAGCAACAAACATACAGTAAATGAGATTGAAGCAACCACATAGGTAAATATCTGGGCTCCATACCATGATACTACCTTTTTCCAGAAGGAAATGACATACCGTAAAGGGCGCGACCCTCATAACCTTGCCGCATCTTTCCTGTATCGACCATTTCCGGGTTGTGAGGTCCGATGAGGCCTCGTCCACAAAGCTACGCTTTACACGAAAACCATGCTTTGATCACGAATGATCATCAACACACCGCAGCACTTAGCATGCCACACTACCAAATTAGGAGTATATCATTGATAACCTTCAATCACATAACCTCTGAGCTCGTACTTCTCAGAGAAGGGTGTTGAGCTAAGATAATAAATTCTCCGCCACCAACAGATATGTATTTGAAAGAAATCTGCTTTATATCTCAAGGTGTAGTGTCAGACACACAACCATACAAGTCTGTTCCGGGTCCGAACAGAACCGAAGGCACTTCATCCAATAAAGGAAGAAGCCCTTGCAAATCCGGGTATCCACAATCCCGATCGGACTTCCCATCACTTAGGGAATCTCTATACTGGAGCAACTCAGTGCAATGACAATCGATAGGTTATCCTATCATTTTTGAAGACACCCGGTCTTCATCACCATCTTCAAATGCTATCCATTTCGATGTATCACTATTGAGAATGGGTTATATGACACAAAAGTCCTCTCTCGGCAAAACGGAATAGTGGGCGTTAAATTTTAAAACACGTGGATATATCAATCACAAAGATTCACATTCAGGGTTCGATGTGGGTTTCGGATAACTAACTGAAATCCGACTCCCTATCACATCGAAGTTAAAATGCCGTTTTACGGGCAAAGGGGTTTTCACGTCAATACAGAAACAAATCACAAATCACAGTTCAGTACAGAGTAATTCTCATCACACAGTATCACGACCAAAACAGAAATATCAATCCAGTGCATAACAATAGTTAATTATTTTTGATTAAAGAGAATGTGATTTATATGAATTAACCACATAATTATTTTTTACTAATTATTTGAATCAATGATTAATTATTCCTAAATAATAAATTAATTAAATCCTAATCAACTTTATTAATTAATTATTCCTTAATTAATTAATTTAATTAACTGTCAATTATAATTAATCAACTTAAATTATCTAATTAACAATTCTTAATTTACAAATTAATTTGATACTTAATTATTAATTTAGCAATCTTTAATTACAATATAAATCCTTAATTACTTAGTTAATTATAATTATTAATTTAATCATCCTTGATTGCTATCCAAAACAGTTGGTATTTTTCTAAATTAACATTTAAAAATCTTCTTTAATTATTTCGAAATCAATTTATTACTATTACAAAAAGCTTTCATGTTAATTAACCTTAATACTTATCTTGAATTAAATTATTTAGTTAAAGTACTAATTAGATTTTTAAAACATTATTAATTATCCATTTAATTAATTAAATTTGTAATAAGCTCTTAACTCAACATAGTCAACATTAATTGCTTCATAAACACTAGAATTTTCTTAATATTAAAACATGAAATTTATTGGGCTAAACCCATTTTTAAACAAAACCCGAGCCTTCTCAGTTTTCACTCGAGTTAAACTCGATTTTCCCCTTACGTTTCCCCGAGTTCTTCCTCCCCTCCTCTCGTTCTTACTTCTTCTTCTTCTTTTTATTTTTATTTTTTATTAAGTTACACACTGCTGTAGCAACTCACACGCGAGCGTGAAAGAACCCGAGCCAACCCATCTCCTACTCGAGCACTCCCTCGAGTCTCTTCCCAACCCAAACTTCCTGACACGAGAACGACGTCGTGCATGTGCATGTCATCGCGCCGCCGTTCCGATAGACATCGTGACCTTCGGCAAGTCGCAATACGTCCTCATACTCAGAATCGAAGTTCGATTCAACACAGAAAACTCGAAATCAAAATAAACATTTTGCTCAACACTGCAACTCGAACTCACCAAAACGAAATTGCCTCGCCACCACATCTCGGGCCAACGGAGGAGCTCCCACTCCATCCACACCACGTCACCCCCTGCACTACCATCCCCCTCAATCTCAAGCAACTCGATCACTCTATGGTGACGAAATCATCTTTCCACTAAACACGTTCAAAACTCGAGCTGTAACCCTAAATCGAACTCGATTCATCAATTTACGCAATAGAAATTTTTTTCGACAATTTTCCTGAAATCTTTAATCAATAAACTAGCTTCAAACAAAATTCAACAACCAATTTGTGTTGGATTACCAGAAATTGGTTAACACGTGATTTTCGATCAACTAAAAACTGCTCCTTGAATACTTAACTAAAAATCATCATATTAATTTTAAAAATCATATCTTTTTATGTTCATTCAAATTATATAATAAAATCAATGTTTTAAAATACTTGAATTCATCATAAAATTTTGTTTTTACTGTAAAATTTAGGTTACAGAGTCAACTCTTCATGATCCAGCTTAAAACAAATTTTTAGGCCATGATTCAGGTTTAACAAACTTATTTTGTTCAGAATCATAAGCTTAAAGATATTGATATAAAGATGTTTTGATTTTTTTCAACTTTACCTTGCCCTGAAACTAAAAATACAAGAAAACAAACCATAACAAAGTTTATCAGTGCACAAAATTATACAAAACTTCTTATTTGAAATATACAACAAAAAAAAGTTATTCATGAATCAAACATATAAATTCAAATTTTTGAAACAGTTGTTTACTCACTTGGTAATAAGATTGAACAGAGAGCTGCTCGGTAAAAAACAGTTTGATTTTCCCTGAACACCTTTCTGTCTTTTTCTCTTTTTAGTTGAGTTGTAAATTTGAGTTTTAGTTGTATAATTTGGTTTCTGAAATGCTAAGTTATGATGAACAAGCAAGACAAATATGGATGTGTTCATTTAAAGGGAAGAGGTTTGAACAAGTAGGTATTTTCTGGTGTAGTTTGCTTCTTATGGTCAGTTTCTTTTTTTTTCTTGATTGACTAAGCAAATTTTATTTCGGCTAATAATCTGTTATGGTGTGCTAAGCAAGATTTTTATTTGTGCTTGAATAGATAGCATTTAATGCCTTCGTTCCCATTTTTTTTTTACATGTAATCTTATTTGATTTTTTTTGTAAGTAAAATTTTGTTTTGTTTTGTAGATTTTTTCTTGCATACAGTTTTGTTATGTTGTTTCATGGTTTACATAATTTACATGGAACTTGTATGTATTTCATTACGGTTTATTTTTAAGTTTATCTTATGTTGCTATATAACCATAAAATCTTATTAACATAAATTCTAAATTTTATTTCTATTTAAAGTTTAACTATCAACATTTAATTTATCACATATATTTTATTTTATGGTTTAACACAAATTCTTGTTTGTTATATTTTTTCCTCTGTTTATTTAAAGCTTGAACTACCAAATATTTATTTATATCCATATATCTTTGTAGTATTTAATATTAATAATATTTTTTTTCCTTTGAAATTTTTCAAATTAAATTCGAAAGTTCAAATAAATTACCAAATTTAAATTAAAAAAATTTGGGATGTTACATAGATGAACAATTATCTTAAGAAATTGGAAAAACTAAGACTTTTTCTTACATAACCTCTCAAACTTGGTTTGATATTATCAAGAAATCAAGTAACTTGGCTCGATTACGAAGAAAAGGGATGAGCCTAAGTAACTCAATTGTACAAATATTTTTGGATTTCAAACCTTTAAACGAACACCAATGTGTTGTACATTTTGTGTTAATTTTGTTTTAAATTTCAATTTTCTTATCTGGTATATTGGCACTATACAACCATGGTGACATTCAGATAAAGAAGAGACTAAACCAAGATGAAAATGGCTTCAAAATTGTTGCTAACTACTGGTTGGCAAGCTAGCTTATGCTTTTAATGCCATAATATGTATTAAAATGTGTTATTGTTCCAACGGTTGATCGATGCATTTATATGTACCTTATAAGTTATTTAAT
This sequence comes from Allium cepa, assembly GCA_030765085.1. NCBI lineage: Eukaryota > Viridiplantae > Streptophyta > Magnoliopsida > Asparagales > Amaryllidaceae > Allium > Allium cepa. The sequence continues at coordinate 686,568,473 of CM060938.1, forward strand.
TATTATATATCCACTTACTACTTAAAAATTCATGATAAAAATTGACAAGTTTTTTGATACGTTAGTTTGCATGAAACATAATCTACATATATTAAATATGTAGTTATTTAGTTCAAAATATAATTTCAATTATCTCCATATAATGAAGACTTCACTTAAGCGAAACATGTAATAAAATTAGAAAATAATAACAAAAAAGGTGGGTAAATATATTATTAAACCATATGTGTCAGGAGACTAAAATTTCGTATAAAATAGGTTGCTTCACTATGTATTTAAGACCGATATCTAATAAATTTTATTTTTAAATCGTAACCTTTAGTTAAGTGCGAGCAGCCCGATTAATTAAATCAATTATGTAATTGTATCGACCCGTAAATTTTCGATAATTAAAATAGCAAAATTAATAAGATTTCGTGATTTGGTGTTAGAAAAAAATTGTAATTCGTTAGAATAATTATAACTGGAATGAATTGCAACAATAATTATCCAAGTAATGAAAAATAAAAGCTACTTAGTGAATGCCTTGCAATCAATAGTTGAATAGGATAATAAATGTTGAATCCATTGGGTATAATAGAGTAATTGATTGATAAGTAAAATCTATTTAAAATCAAATATTGAATATTGAACAGGTAAATTGTTTAAATTAAATATTTGGAAATTATTGAATAACCGTATAATGGGAATAGTTGTTTTATAATTTTAATTCGTTTCAAAAGTTAAATTTTATAAGTTAGTTTTGAATATTTCAAAAGATAGTGATTTAAGAATAATCAAATTTGTTAAATTTAATATTACAAATGTTTGAATAATAAAATTCCTAATTTGATATGATTAATTTGATATGGAAATTTAATATATGAAATTAGAGTGAATAATTGAAATTTGATTTAATATGATTCAAATTGGTTTCCAAAGTGAATGTAAGTTATATTGGGATTTTAATGGAGTTAATAAGATTTTAAAATTGGAATTGATTGGATAATTGAATAACGGGTTTAATATGATTAAAAATGATTTGCAAAATTTTATTTTATCATATTGGAGTTATAGTGATGTTATAGAACTTTTAAAACTGAGTTTACAATTTATTTGTGAAAAGCGAATATTTTAATATTTAATTATCGACTGAAAAATAGCCAATTTTTGAGCATTCTCAGAATTGGACGAAACCAGTTGCATTGGATCCGTAATAGTTAGCTATTATCGGATTTCAATTTTCGTAGCAATCGGAGTTGTCGTTTGACCGTGGCAGCTCGAAACGCATCGAAATTGTTTTAATATTAATTTAACGAGTTAAAATAGTCATTTTTCAAACGGTCTCGGATTTCGACGAAACCAGTTTCATCGGATCCGTAATGTGATATTATTGTAAGGTTTCAAATTTCGTGTCAATTGGATTTATCGTTTGTCCGGGGCAGGCCAAAATGCCTAGAAAATTGTTTAATCGTTTTAATGTAAATTTGATCGTTTAATTACGTAACTCACACAGATGGCCGAGTTAGCTTCCGAAACCTATTCCATTGTGTCCAGAACGCGGGATAAACCCTAGAAACGTCAGTCACCGCGCGTAAATCGGTGTTCGGAAACCCCGGAATGGATAGTGTTCGTCGTTTCTATAAATACCCCTTTATTCACAAAAAAATAAAATAAAATAAAAAGAGGGTTAGGGTTGAGCTTCAGGCCACCACTACCATCAATGGCCGATACACTCCCTCCTTTCTCCCCATTTTTCTTCGCATCTGTTGATCGTTAGCGAAAATCATCAACTGGAAAGTCGAAGTACTCGTCGAGCACTACCTATCCAACGGCTGAGATCGCCATCGGAGCAACGGGGGGGGAGTAGGGGAGGCCGCGACCTGCTGCCGTATGCACGCGTTTCTAGGCCTTTAGGGGTGGCCGAGTTCAACGTGGCTTTGGCTGTGGGTAGCTTTCGGCGTTGGCTTCGAAATGGTGATGGCCGATCGTCATCAAATCGACTGTGGTGGGTGCAAATTTTAAACCCTAGATGATGTATTGGGTTCGGTTTCAACAGCCTGGGGCAAGCTCGCGTGTGGGAAGAAGATGGGGGCAACGGCTCAGATCTAAAAATTCAAAATCTTGCGGCCAGGATTGGATTAGGTATAAAGATTAAATTAAAGCTAAAATTAATTTATATATAAATACGGGTTAACTTTAAACTATCATATCTTGTTCATGCGAGGTCGAAATCGTACGAAACGAATTGCGTTGCAATCGTTTTGTCGAGCACTACGCAATGGAGCTGGATTGGAATCATTTGGAGCTCGAGAAAATTGTGAGTTAAATCGAACGTCGTTCGATTTGATTTAAAATCGTAAAAATCAAGGTGAGTGTTCTATAACGCTCACTCCGTACTAAATATCTTTATGCTAGTTAAATTTGACATTATGAAGTGTTATGATTTTTATTTGTCGTTGTTTGATAGAATTTAATTGTCATACAGATTTTCATTGAATTAACCGTTAAAAAATTAAATTGACAGTTGAATTGAAATTAAATTTGAATTGCGATTAAATTACCTGACATTGATAAATATGAAATTGCTATGAATTGTATTGTCCATGGGATGATTTATTTCGACGGATGTTATTGGTTGATATTTAAATGTTTGGATGTTTATTTGCTTATATATATCCTATTATGCATACATATGATACCGTGATTTAATTTAAGTGATATATATTCATCCCTGACATTTAATTGAAATAAATAATTACTTGGCCATAGGATAGAAAATTATACATGGACACCGAATTGGCTAAATTAATAATTTTGAAATCGTCGATTTGATATTTATTTAAATGTTTTGATTTAAAAGTTATAAATAGAAATCGATTTATAGAAATTGAATTCATCGAAAAAATTGAGTTTGGAATGTTGAAATAAATTTTGGTTAAAGGAATTTGGTTAAATAATTAAGTTGAGACTTTGAAATTTGAAATTGGATATGATTGAATGTCGAAAATTGATTTGTTTAAAGATTTAACCTTAAATTCGAGCTTTGAATATTACTAAGCAATAGTTATATAAAAATGATATTTTGAAATTGGGCTTGGAATTGAATCACATTTGGAATTTGGATTTAAACTTGAATATTGTTGGAAATTTTTGTTAAGTGTTATAAATTGATATTTTGAGAAATCAAGCTCCAAATGGATATAAATTGAAATCGAATAAATTAAAGGTGAATGAAAAATTGAATTAATTCGAAGAAAAATGGACGTTGATTGAATTGAAATCGAAATTGAATCGGTAAATTGGAAATTGAAATTTATTTGAATTGGGAAGTTATAATTGAAACGGATTGGTTTTGAAGCTGTTTTAATTTGTTTTTCCAAATTACTCTGTTATATAAACCATTTTGAATACTTAAACTATTTTAATCTATTATTAATCTACTTAGCCCAATTTAAAATTATTTAAACTAGTTTATCTATTTTAAATCCATTTTAAAGATTTTAAGTATTTTTGACTATTTTAATTATTTAAACTACTTTTAAACTACTTAAAACTATTTTCTAGAATTCTAAGCTGGTCAATAAGGTGAAATGTTTATATTTAAATCTTGAATTTAAATACGAATTGGGTTAAATGAAGTTGCAACCTAAATTGAAATTCGAAATGATTTTGAAATCGAAATGAGATATTGATGCGAAAATGATTTTGAAACGGAACCTTATATTTTGAATGGCTATGACGATATTTGAAAGGGATTTGATTTTTGAAACGAATATGATATTTTGATATCAATTATGAATCGATTTGAAATGTAAAAGAGCCAACGGTGTAATAAATACGTAGTTATTAAAGAGACCGGGATCGGGTACGGACATACTCTCTGTCGATACCGAAAACCACTTTAATAACTATTATACACGGAGTGTTGATCCAGAATGAAGTGGATGGTTTGCTGAATGCGTTGACTGAAGAAAGAGAACGATATTGGGTGACCCCTGACATGACTAAAACAGGAGCCGCGCCGGGCCATTGAGTTTCGCCACCTCTAGCGGACACGCTTCTTCGATACCATTTCTATTACATTTGTGATTCGATTTGGGTGCACCCCTTGATTTCGGAGTGTTGTTTCGCGGTGTTGGGGTAGCTGCTGGCTATGCTCAACATCAGTCGGGATCACGCAACTACTAGTATCCTAGTTGGTATCGCCTCATGTACCTTGTCATACCGATTAATCTATTCGCGACCACTACGTTTTGATTTGTACCTTGAGTATATGGATTGCCCTCTGGTGACTTCCAGTTTTGGGGAAACTACGGTCTTGTATATGCTTTTGGGAATATAAAATGTGTTAAGGGGGATTATGGTAACGCCTTAACGCTATTTTGATACTTTATATTACTGATAGGCATTATCTACTTAGCGTATATTACTACATAGTAGACAGTTTCACGGATCCTTGAGAGACGGAAGATCCCGTAACATCTCTTGAGTTATTGCACGCACGTTGACACTGGATAGGAGATGTCAAACCCCGTAAACATCTCCGACGCCGTTGCACTCATATTTATTTATGATTGATTTAACTTTCATAAGGGTATTTAGTCCTGACTCGAGTGTTTTGTCTTTTCATTACGCTCGGGTCAGTCCCGAGTTTTCAGATTTTTGAAGATCTATTCTGGAGGATGAAGACGAAGATTTGGTATACTATTACTATTATTATCTGTGCATCATGCTATCTGCTGCATTATTTAAATTGTTCTGTTGTATATGTATAACTCTGATAAATGTTGTATAAATAATTGTCAAAGTATAGTAGATAGCTTCATGAAATGTTTATTTGACTATTATATTTTAGCGTTCCGCTGCGAGATTCTGTGTTGTTTCATTTCCTTTATTTCTCTTTCTTTTCTTTTCTTATTTACCCCAATAACTATCTGCCCTTTTGAATGATTTGGAATCGACATGTGTATTTGATCGTCGATTTAAACTGTCCAAAAAGGCGGGTCGTTACAGTTGGTATCAAAGCTTTGGTTTAGTGATAACCTTAGCTTTGTGGGGTATGACTCTTTATAAGTAGGGTAGTAATACCCTATGATGAGTCTCCGAGTGAATATATATATACACATATATATGAGAGAGCGTATTTGTTAGTGATATAAAATGTTTTATATTGTGTCGGTTGATTTGTTGAGTGGCTTATGGATTCTGGTCAATACGAGTAATTAACGTTATTGATAGGGATCTCTAAACACTTAAACAGAAATATTCGACATAGTATTGTTTTAAATTGGGTAAATGAAATAATTTTGCTCTAATTATATTTTGTATATGAAGAAAAATTTTCAGAAATTTATTGTGACTTATCTTGCTAACCTGGTTGTTAGGAATTTAAAATATTAGTTATTATCATGAATTGGATATTGTAATTTAATAAATAAGATGAATTACAAAATGAACAGTAATAAAACAACTTGTAGAGTGTTTAAGGAAAATCCTATAAGATATTTTATAAAGGTGGCTTATAAATTTAAAATAGATTTAAATTGGAAAATATTGAATTTAAGACCCGGGGGTTTTGAAAAATGATTCTAAAAGTTTTAAAGAAATATATAGTAATATTAATTGGAAATTGTTTATGGAAATATTTTGAAAGGATTTTTAAAGAAAGGAATGAATTTAGTACTCCTCCCTTATGTCGCTGGAAAATAATTTCGATGATGACTGCGCAGCATCATCGACGTTCATTTTCGAGTCTCAAAGTGGGGGAGACTTCTAAGAAGCTTTGTTTTTCTTCGAAATTATTTTGGGTAAATGGGTTTTGGTTTGAACTCTAAAGGTATGATTTGTTATATATATAAAAAAATATAAGTATATATGTTTATTTCAAATGATTTGAAAAGAACCGGGCATTTAAATTTCTAAGTTCTGTTAAGTAATAATTTTCAAATTATTTAAATGAAATGTGAATAACCAGAATTTATAAAATAAGAGGATTAAGATATCTAAGCTATTGTTTGGGAACTTTAAAGTTGAAAGGTAAAGAGGATTTAAACTAATTAAATTTGTGAACATTCTAGTTAAGTAAAATGAAATTCTATAAATTTGTATAATACCAAAATTTCATTCTGATAACATATAACAAGACTTACCAAATGTTAAAAGTTAAAATGATGTTTTGGATATGTAATGAGATGTTGTACAAATAAACAGAACCTGAAAGTAATTGAAGTATACAAGTAAGGAAAGCTCAAAAGGAATTAAAATGTATATAAATGGAAAATTTGGTTGTGATAAAAAAGTATAAAAACTTAAATATAGCCTGAAATGATGAATGGATAAATGAAACAAGTAAGTGAACTTAAGAAATAAGACAAATGAATTGTATAATATCTTTGTAAATTGGTTATAGAAAATAAATATAAATTGCATAGAAATTTTTTGAATTTGTGAATGGAGATAACTGTAAACTAAGAAAAGTCATTTTTGAGAGGTTAGACTTTTATAGGATGTTTAATAAACTAAAGTGCCGGTTAATAAGATGTTCCATAAATAAATTTGTTATTAACTAAAATTAGGAAACTGAAGTAAATGAAAACAAAAGAATTTGGTATAGCTAAGAATCAATTGGAAAATGAAATTGAGTTTAATTAAATTATTTAGAATGTTTAAAATGAACTTGAGTAAGCAAATTCTTTGATATGATGTTTAAGAAAAGATAATGTTAAAGAACATGCTATGTAAAGAAATGAATATACTAACTGAATAATAGATTGAGAATAATAAATCGGAAAAAGGGAAGTCAATAAAATAATTTAGTATAGATAAATTGGATAGAAATCCATTGGAAAGTAATACGTGAGATTGTACGTATCTTATTTTATTCGCATAATGATTTGATCCAAATTCGAGCACAAAATTTCGAGATGATTTATATCGATCCAAGTTAGAATTTTTCACTCGATTTTCGACGGCGAACCTTCGATATGGATTTTTAATTTGATTTTGGAATTCTCTATCATAGTATATGGCTATGCAAGGAGAGTAACAGTTTCCAATCAAGGAACCAAATCTGAGTCCGCACTAGAGAGTCGTGTGAACGATACTAGTTTGGAAGGAAAATTGTGTGATCGAATAAGCGATTAGATTGATATTGCTCACGGATGATATATTTACGGCTTACGGACTTAATTAAAGTTAATATTGGAAATTTAAGATGCCAAATAAAAAAATGATTCTTTTAAAATTATATAACAGGATATACATATATATAAAAGAGATAAACCAAATGGAATGTAAAATTAATAACTTGGTTATGTTGGGTATGATTTGATTGTTATATGATTGTTAGTTGATTGTATATAATTCATTAAGTGAAAATTTAAAGCTATAACTCATTGAAATCAAATTGGAAGTTAAATGAATTTAAATAGAAATTAATTGGATTCAAATTTGAAGTGAACTAATGTAAATATAAATTAGTGAATGTTAACTAATTGAATTGAGAATGAATGTTAGTAAAATCCAACGTTAATGAATCAACTGTGATTAAAAATTGAAACCCAAGTCAATAAATATTAATGAGAAGTGAATTTATATTGATTGGTTTAAATTTGTTGGATGATAGTTGGATGATAGTTGATGGATGGTTGCTTTTGTTGTTGTTGCATTTGCTATGTTGGCACATGTAGTTATTATGTTGCTATATTGTGTATATTGATATTATTTTCATATATGCATGTTTCTCATGGTTTGTTGAGTGTTTAGTAGGTGCGGATTTCACTTGCTTCGCATTTGGAGCTCGCTTTCGCGCTATATTATCGTATATGCTCGCTAATAAAAAAAATTATATAAGGTACATGTTTATTTTATCATTGGATTTGGTGATTTTTGATGAGCCACTTGGCTTTTGGATTTTCTTTTGTTGGTTTGGGGCCCGTAGATGCGTTTTGTAGTTGTACCGATCGAGCCGCGCAAAGGAGACTCTGCCGAAATTTTCCATAAAATCCGGGTGTTAGAAAAATTTTCAAGTTTTAAATTTTTTTTTATAACTTGTTTTGATAACTAACTTTTAAAGTTAGAAAGCAGTTCGGAGTAAGTTAGTGGAAGTGTAGTAACGATTTATGAATGGAATTTCATTGTTTTATAAGTTAATAACTTTAAATAAAATATAGCTAGTGTTGAATTCTATACTTAGTGTCTTTTCCCTTCTTTTTCCTTTTCGGGGACGAAAAGTTTTGAGTGGGGGAGATTGTAACGACCCGTAAATTTTCGATAATTAAAATAGCAAAATTAATAAGATTTCGTGATTTGGTGTTAGAAAAAAATTGTAATTCGTTTAGAATAATTATAACTGGAATGAATCATATTTGGTTATTTACTAAAATCCCCTTTTGGAGGAGAAGGATGGATTGTTAGTGTGGACGATTTAGAAGTTATAATTGGAGGACATGTATGGTTAGGTTCCATTTGTATACTTGGTGGAATTTGGCATATCTTAACCAAACCCTTTGCGTGGGCTCGCCGTGCACTTGTATGGTCTGGAGAGGCAGCTGAGACTACTAAATCCGCTGCTTTATTTTTCAACCATTAAAAAGGTTTTCCTCGACTTGCTGCATCAAAAACTAAATCACAGGCTTCTGATAAAAAACGAGCAGTTCTAGTAAGATTTGTAATATGAATACCTTTACGCTTTGCAGAAATGTAAGGGACCATTCTAGGATTCCATTTCTTATCCTAGTACCATGATCAAAATGAACTCCCGACTCCATCATCTCTTCCAAATGGATGTTCCAATACCTGCAACAATAATTATCCAAGTAATGAAAAATAAAAGCTACTTAGTGAATGCCTTGCAATCAATAGTTGAATAGGATAATAAATGTTGAATCCATTGGGTATAGTAGAGTAATTGATTGATAAGTAAAATCTATTTAAAATCAAATATTGAATATTGAACAGGTAAATTGTTTAAATTAAATATTTGGAAATTATTGAATAACCATATAATGGGAATAGTTGTTTTATAATTTTAGTTCGTTTCAAAAGTTAAATTTTATAAGTTAGTTTTGAATATTTCAAAAGATAGTGATTTAAGAATAATCAAATTCGTTAAATTTAATATTACAAATGTTTGAATAATCAAATTCCGAATTTGATATGATTAATTTGATATGGAAATTTAATATATGAAATTAGAGTGAATAATTGAAATTTGATTTAATATGATTCAAATTGGTTTCCAAAGTGAATGTAAGTTATATTGGGATTTTATTGGAGTTAATAAGATTTTAAAATTGGACTTGATTGGATAATTGAATAACGGGTTTAATATGTTTAAAAATGATTTGCAAAATTTTATTTTATCATATTGGAGTTATAGTGATGTTATAGAACTTTTAAAACTGAGTTTACAATTTATTTGTGAAAAGTCAATATTTTAATATTTAATTATCGACTGAAAAATAGCCAATTTTTGAACAGTCTCAGAATTGGACGAAACCAGTTCCATTGGATCCGTAATATTAGTTATTATCGAATTTCAATTTTCGTAGCAATCGGAGTTGTCGTTTGACCGTGGCAGCTCGAAACGCATCGAAATTGTTTTAATATTAATTTAACGAGTTAAAATAATCATTTTTCAAACGGTCTCGGATTTCGACGAAACTAGTTTCATCGGATCCGTAATGTGATATTATTCTAAGGTTTCAAATTTCGTGTCAATTGGATTTACCGTTTGTCCAGGGCAAGCCAAAACGCCTAGAAAATCGTTTAATCGGTTTAATGTAAATTTGATCGTTTAATTCCGTAACTCACACAGATGACCGAGTTAGCTTCCGAAACCTGTTCCATTGTGTCCGGAACATGGGATAAACCCTAGCAACGTCAGTCACCGCGTGTAGATCGGAGTTCGGAAACCCCGTAATGGATAGTGTTCGTCGTTTCTATAAATACCCCTTTATTCACAAAAAAATAAAATAAAATAAAAAGAGGGTTAGGGTTGAGCTTCAGACCGCCACTACCATTAATGGCCGATACACTCCCTCCTTCCTCCCCATTTTTCTTCGCATCTGTTGATCGTTAGCGAAAATCATCAACTGGAAAGTCGAAGTACTCGTCGAGCACTACCTATCCAACGGCTGAGATCGTCATCGGAGCAACGTGGGGGAGTAGGGGAGGCCTCGACCTGCTGCCGTACGCACGCGTTTCTAGGCCTTTAGGTGTGGCCTAGTTCAACGTTGCTCTGGCCGTGGGTAGCTTTCGGCGTTGGCTTCGAAATGGTGATGGCCGATCGTCATCAAAACGACTGTCGTGGGTACAAATTTTAAACCCTAGATGATGTATTGGGTTCGGTTTCAACGGCCTGGGGCAAGCTCGCGCGTGGGAAGAAGATGGGGGCAACTGCTCAGATCTAAAAATTCAAAATCATGCGGCCAGGATTGGATTAGGTATAAAGATTAAATTAAAGCTGAAATTAATTTATATATAAATACGGGTTAACTTTAAACTATCATATCTTGTTCATGCGAGGTCGGAATCGTACGAAACGAATTGCGTTGCAATCGTTTTGTCGAGAACTACGCCATGGAGCTGGATTGGAATCATTTGGAGCTCGAGAAAATTTTGAGTTAAATCGAACGTCGTTCGATTTGATTTAAAATCGTAAAAATCAAGGTGAGTGTTTTATAACGCTCACTCCGTACTAAATATCTTTATGCTAGTTAAATTTGACATTATGAAGTGTTATGATTTTTATTTGTCGTTGTTTGATAGAATTTAATTGTCATATAGATTGTCATTGAATTAACCGTTGAAAAATTAAATTGACAGTTAAATTGAAATTAAATTTGAATTGCGATTAAATTACCTGACATTGATAAATATGAAATTGCTATGAATTGTATTGTCTATGGGATGATTTATTTCGATGGATGTTATTGGTTGATATTTAAATGTTTGGATGTTTATTTTCTTATATATATCCTGTTATGCATACATATGATACCGTGATTTAATTTAAGTGATATATATTCATCCCTGACATTTAATTGAAATAAATAATTACTTGGCCATAGGATAGAAAATTATATATGGACACCGAATTGGCTAAATTAATAATTTTGAAATCGTCGATTTGAGATTTATTTAAATGTTTTGATTTAAAAGTTATAAATAGAAATCGATTTATAGAAATTGAATTCATCGAAAAAATTGAGTTTGGAATGTTGAAATAAATTTTGGTTAAAGGAACTTGGTTAAATAATTAAGTTGAGACTTTGAAATTTGAAATTGGATATGATTGAATGTCGAAAATTGATTTGTTTAAAGATTTAACCTTAAATTCGAGCTTTGAATATTACTAAGTAATAGTGATATAAAAATGATATTTTGAAATTGAGCTTGGAATTGAATCACATTTGGAATTTGGATTTAAACTTGAATATTGTTGGAAATTTTTGTTAAGTGTTATAAATTGATATTTTGAGAAATCAAGCTCCAAATCGATATAAATTGAAATCGAATAAATTAAAGGTGAATGAAAAATTGAATTAATTCGAAGAAAAATGGACGTTGATTGAATTGAAATCGAAATTGAATCGGTAAATTGGAAATTGAAATTTATTTGAATTGGGAAGTTATAATTGAAACGGATTGGTTTTGAAGCTGTTTTATTTTGTTTTTCCAAATTACTCTGTTATATAAACCATTTTGAATACTTAAACTATTTTAATCTATTTTTAATCTACTTAGCCCAATTTAAAATTATTTAAACTAGTTTATCTATTTTAAATCCATTTTAAAGATTTTAAGTATTTTTAACTATTTTAATTATTTAAACTACTTAAAACTATTTTCTAGAATTCTAAGCTGGTCAATAAGGTGAAATGTTTATATTTAAATCTTGAATTTAAATACGAATTGGGTTAATTGAAGTTGCAACCTAAATTGAAATTCGAAATGATATTGAAATCGAAATGAGATATTGATGCGAAAATGATTTTGAAACGGAACCTTATATTTTGAATGGCTATGACGATATTTGAAAGGGATTTGATTTTTGAAACGAATATGATATTTTGATATCAATTATGAATCGATTTGAAGTGTAAAAGAGCCAACGGTGTAATAAATACGTAGTTATTAAAGAGACCGGGATCGGATATGGACATACTCTCTGTCGATACCGAAAACCACTTTAATAACTATTATACGCGGAGTGTTGATCCAGAATGAAGTGGATGGTTTGATGAACGCGTTGACTGAAGAAAGAGAACGATATTGGATGACCCCTGACATGACTAAAACAGGAGCCGCGTCGGGCCATTGAGGTTCACCACCTCTAGCGGACACGCTTCTTCGATACCATTTCTACTACATTTGTGATTCGATTTGGGTGCACCCCTTGATTTCGGAGTGTTGTTTCGCGGTGTTGGGGTAGCTGCTGGCTATGCCCAACATCAGTCCGGATCACACAACTACTAGTATCCTAGTTGGTATCGCCTCATGTACCTTGTCATACCAATTATCCTATTCGCGACCACTACGTTTTGATTTGTACCTTGAGTATATGGATTTCCCTCTGGTGACTTCCGGTTTTGGGGAAACTACATTCTTGTGTATGCTTTTGGGAATATAAAATGTGTTAAGGGGGATTATGGTAACGCCTTAATGCTATTTTGATACTTTATATTACTGATAGGCATTATCTACTTAGCGTATATTACTACATAGTAGATAGTTTCACGGATCCTTGAGAGATGGAAGATCCCGTAACATTTCTTGAGTTATTGCACGCACGTTGACACTAGATAGGAGATGTCAAACCCCGTAAACATCTCCGACGCCGTTGCACTCATATTTATTTACGATTGATTTAACTTTCATAAGGGTATTTAGTCCTGACTCGAGTGTTTTGTCTTTTCATTATGCTCGGGTCAGTCCTGAGTTTTCATATTTTTGAAGATCTATTCTGGAGGATGAAGACAAAGATTTGGTATACTATTACTATTATTATCTGTGCATCATGCTATCTGCTCCATTATTTAAATTATTCTGTTGTATATGTATAACTCTGATAAATGTTGTATAAATAATGGTCAAAGTATAGTAGACAGCTTCATGAACTGTTTATTTGACTATTATATTTTAGCATTCCGCTGCGAGATTCTGTGTTGTTTCATTTCCTTTATTTCTCATTCTTTTCTTTTCTTTTTTACCCCAATAACTATCTGCCCTTTTGAATGGTTTGGAATCGACATGTGTATTTGATCGTCGATTTAAAATGTCCAAAAAGGCGGGTCGTTACAGTAATGTTAGAATTTTGAAGACCAATGATCTATCAAAATTGAAGTTATTTTGGACATCCGATGAAATACCGTTAGTTGAAGTCAGTTATGACTCTAACAGAAAAGTTGCATAGTAAGTCCCAAAACCCGCCAAACTTGGAGAACTGGACAAATAAGAATGACAAGATGGAGCAATGCAATCACCCTCATCTACTGGTTCTTAATCACCTTGCAGTCGGTTACAATTATGTTAGTTGAAGTTTGTGTTATATTGTTTTGTTGTTTTATATCATGTGCATTATATTAGTTCTATTTTTCTGTAAAAAGTTAGTGGATATAAATACGTACTTTATGCAAGAAGGGAGATGAACAGAGAGGAACAATGAACTGGATGTGCTAAAAAGCAGTAAAAAGTTGATGTTGTACAATGTTTAAGTAAAACAGCTGAGTAGTAATTGTTAATGAGCTTTGATACTACTTTTAAAATGGAACTGTATATGTAGAACAAAAGGTGATTAAGTGTTTAATTTGTTTACAGTTGTTAATATAAATAAGTTTTACAATATATGCATAGAACAGTATAGTGATTAGAATAATTATATTGATAATTATGCATTTCCGTGACCCTTTCCACTTGTAGTTCTAAGTTGTTTTGTTGCTGGATGCTTTCCTTTTCATACTTGTTGTCTTCATCCTGTGCAAACAGAGAGTGTTAGTAAGTTAATGGTATTTTGAATATGGACGATAATATCATTGCGTTGTTTATGCTATGATTAGCAGTTTGCCCAACTTTGTTGCTTTTCATATCAGCTATAGAGCTAGTTATTGCAGAGTTAGGCCAACTCTCATTAATCTATTTTTGCAGGCTTCGAAAATAAGAGTTTTGTCTAACCTTTTGCTGTATATTAAGGCTGGACTGTGCGTCAGCACTAGCGAACACCTTATTTTTGTTTACATCTATTGTTATTGCATTAATTTGTGAGGTAATGTTAATTCTTCTATAGCCTCTACATTCCGAGAATGTATGTGATTATCAGCTGAACTTCTAGCCATGTGTGATAAGTGGTGTTGCCTCCTATCGCATTTATTAGGACGACATTCATATACAACTGCTTGCCATACTAGATTTATATTCTCATCTAGAATATGGATTTGGCTTGAGAATGAAAGTTAGTTTTCAAACTATTCATCAGAAACCTTACTACTGTTGTTGGGTTTGATTTAGCATATAAGTTTTTAAGAATTGATAGATAAAAGAAAAAACCTTGTTTCAATAGATATCTTCATATGTTCTACTATCTAGTAATAATTGCTGCAAGGTACAAGATTGTATGTGATACAATGCACAAACTTCTATGTTGAAAGTTGCTTTGAATCGTGTGTAAACTTATAATTTTTTGTTGATCTTTATACTGGTTTGTCTCTTTACCGTCTAATACAGAAAATGAAAAGGATAACTCGGAACAAAAAAAAGGAATCTAAATTACTCAAGGAGTCTAATGTACAAAACAAGCACATGGAAGACAATAATGTTCAAAATGACAACACAAAATAGTTTGAGTTGTGTTATGTGTTTGTGTATGTCATAGGATAATATAATGAGCTGATAGAAAAATTATTGACAACATATCGTATGTGATATAACATGTCAGTATGTCTTCTAGTATAGACAAACAATGGATGAAAGAATGCGATCGAAGAACTGCACGATATGCGGAAGGAATACTGAAGTTTATTGATTTCGTTGTGGAAAACGGTGGTAATAAGTAATTCTATTCTTGTCCTTGCACACATTGCAAAAATATGAAAATGAAGATTAAATTAGAGGACACTCATTATCATCTACTTAGATGGGGAATTATCCAATCATACACAGTTTGGCATTTTCACGGGAAAGAGTCGACGGGGAAGCAAAAACAACCCGTTAGTCCATTCATAAGTACCAATGAATCTAAACATCCTAGGATGGAAGATCTGGTCAATGATGCCGATAGATTTCATTATTTTCAAGCTACAAGTTTGTTGCTCGATAATATTGGAGAATCACTTACAGTTGATGTCGATTGGTAGGCCAATCAAAGTACTAAGTATAAATCACTTTTTGATAGTGCAAAAGAGCCATTGTATCATTCATGTCCAAAGGGGATAACAAAATTGTATGCCATTGTGAAGCTGAATAGCTTGAAAACTCAGTACGGCTTTTATGACAATGGTTTGGCTACACTCCTCGAATTTATAAATGAATTACTCCCTGAAGGTAACTCACTACCAACAAAGTACTCTAACATGAAGAAGATGATTAAACAAGTTGGGATGGATTATAAAACTTATGATGCATGCATTAATGACTGCATTTTATACTGGAAAGATGATGCAAACAGAGTTTCTTATGCAATTTGCAATGAGCCAAGATATAAGACAACATTCAACGAAGAGAAAAAAGCCACCAAAGTACCTCAAAAGACGTTGAGACATTTCCTTTTAATTTCTAGATTGAGGAGATTGTATATTATACCATGGATAGAAGATGCTATGACTTGGCATGGTCGTGCCAAGTCTGATTCAGCTGTAATGCGTCACCCATGTTACACTTCTCAATGGCGAGCAACAGATTATTTTGATAAAACGTTTGCTGCTGAATAACGAAATGTCACACTTAGAATAGCAACGGATGGTTTCAACCCACGTGCATCTCTAGCTAACCGTTACAGTTGCTATCCAGTAATTGTAGTACCGTATAATCTTCCTCCATCAATGTGCATGAAAAGGGAGTTTTCAATGTTGACATTGAAGATTTCAGGGCCAAAACAACTAGGGAAGGATATTGATGTTTATTTGCAACCATTGATAGATGTGTTTAAGAAGTTATGGGAAGGAGTCATTGCATTTGACTCATATAATAAATCTGAGTTCGCAATGAGAGATAGGGTATTGTGGGCAATTCATGGTCATCCTGCACTTGGGACTTTATCAGGGTGCACAACTCATGGATATTTTGCATGTCCTATATGTGGGGAAGACGCTTGTTCTTATTACCTTCCTGAAAGTAAGAAGATGTGTTACATGGGTCATCGAAGATTTCTTCCTTCCAAACACAAGTTTCGAGATGAAAAAGCAAACTTTAATAACAATCAAGAATATCGTCGTCCTCCACGGCCATTAAATGGTTATCAGGTTGAAGAGAAGGTAGCGAATATCAAGATGAAAGTTGGTAAAACACTGGAAATTGATCGAAAACGAAAAAAGGAAACCGATGAGGAAGAACTTGCCAATGTTCAGGCATGGTATAGGAGGTCCATCCTCTTTGATTTGCCATATTGGAAAGCAAATTTGGTCTGACATAATGTTGACGTTATGCATACAAAGAAGAATGTCACTAAGCATCTCATTAACACAATCATGGGTCATAAAGACAAGTAAAAAGATGGCATCAACGCATGCAAGGATTTGAAAACCATGGGTATAGAACAAAAATTATGGGCGATGGAAGACCTTGAAACAAATAAAATAACCATACCAGAGGCATCTTTCATCTTGAGCAAAGAAGAGAAGTTACGATTTTGCACCATTTTGAAAAGCCTGAAAGTGTCCAGCAAATTCTCTTCCAACTTCCACAACAATGTGAACATCAATCCTCCTGAACTAACAAATATGAAATGGCATGACTACCACGTCATAATGCAACAATTACTTCCGGCATTGCTTCAACATTCTTATGCACAACATAAGGATCTACGTAATTCTATACATCGTATAAGTCTATTCTTCAACATTTTATGCTCAAAGGTGATCAACAGGGAACATCTTTTAAAAGCAAAGGCTAGTGTGAGGATCCGGATTTTTAGAGCAGTTAAAATTGCTGAAAATTCCGTCCGTTCTAAAACTATTAATGAAAACTACCAATTTAATACACCATATTTGATAAATATTCAATATTATTAAATGTATGGGATAAAATTTCACTTTTACAAGTTATCAGAGTATTCAATTTAATCTACTAGGAGTGCTTATATACAAACCAAATACAAATAAATCTAACACTACGCAACTCTACAAAGAGAGACAGCAATAGCCATTCCTACGGACTCAATAAACATGTTAAATGCGGAATAAAATAGTAAGCAGGAAAAATACAATAACACGAGATAAACAACAACCATTAGCAGATAAACATGAAAAGGTTATGTCATTTTAAGGGCTGCGTCACTACCACTTGTGACTGCCTACCTACCCCTATCTAATTGGGTATCCAATTAGATACAGGATCAAGCCAACGTAGTTCTACTACCGCAAATAGGACTCATGGAGCCTACGATGCAGCAAACAAATATGCAATTTCCAAAACTACCAACTTAGGCTTAATCTTTAAATTTCGATTTTCAAATCTTATTACCTTTACGAAAATTATCTCTTTGGACTTTATTCTCGAATTCTTATTTCAAACTTTTGAAATATATATACACTACAACAATCAGGGCCTTTAACAGCGTTTAAAAAACGCTATAAAAACTTTTAACAGCGTTTTTACGTATGCTGTCTATCGACATGCAGTTATAAGTCTGGGATATACAATGACAGTAAATAAACGCTGTTAAAAGTACATTTAACAGCGTTTAACAAACGCTATAAAAACTTTTCACAGCGTTTTTAAGCATGCTGTCTATCGACATGCAGTTATAAGTCTGGGATATACAATGACAGGAAATAAACGCTGTTAAAAGTACTTTTTACAGCGTTTCAGTGGTGCCATGAAAGATTTTAACAGCGTTTGTTCAGATGCAGTTATAGCTCTTTCTTAGCGGTTGTTTCTTGTGAAGATAATTTTTTATAGCGTTTTTCCAGTGCTGTTATATTTATTTACAGCGTTTCACTGTTGCCATAAATCAAGCTTTATGTTTTTAGATACGATTTAACAGCACTTTTCAAACGCTGTTAAAACTTTAAATGGCTTTGCAATAAACGCTGTGGAGTATTTTTATTGCTTTTAGAAGTTGCCCAATGTTTTAACAGCGTTTTATAAACGCTGTTGAATGTTTTATAATGGTGCCATATTGATGAGAGCAAATAATGTCACTTTTATTAACAAACCCAAACAATAATGTCACTTTTATTATCAAACCCAAACAATAATGTCACATATATTCACATGACCCCTTCCAGAGACAAACACAGACTTTCTTTTCCAGTATTTCGTTCATACTAATTTTTACAGAATTTTTATAAAACTATGATTAATTTTCCATAACACTTGGTATCAAAAGAAAACAAAGGAAAATAGTACAAAAATACATAATGGAAATCAAGCATACTTATCAATTCCTATTTACGGAACACTCATCTTTTGTCCTAGTGACTATGACAATCTTCTTCTGATTTTATGTACTGCATTTCAGTTTTACCCCTTGTTATCAACACTGAAACTGTTCGTTCAAAACTAAAGATCATGGCCGAAATGGAAGCACTATTATAATGAACACTGAAGCTGCTCGTTAACCAAATAAATCCAAGGAGAACAACAAAGTTAACATAACATTCACCTACACTTCGCCTTTGTTACAACAACCACACTTTACTCACACAACACTTGAACCAAAGCAAAACAGAATTACAACGTTAAAACCAAAAAGTAGTTCTAGCAGCAAAAATAATTTCGATCCATAAGTCTTTGCAAACTTCTTTTGCATCACAGTCCTCTATCCACCTGCAAAGTAAAAAATTGAAAGAACAAAATTAATTTTGCCGAGAACTGAAAAGCTAAATAAATGAAATTATGAAATGTTAGGAAATCCAATTAATTTAAATATATATGCAAATATATGATTACAGTCATAAAGCAGGCCAAAACATATTACAAAACACAAAAATAAATGTCGATTCATCTCTGTCTAGCACTATCATTGGCAAAGGTGGCGTGAACACAGAGCACATGCCATGTTCCTGGAGCAAAAGTGGCTATTTGGGAACACAAATCTGATTCAAAATTAAAGAATATTGAGCTGCAGTGAACTGTTGATCAGTTCAGTCAAGCGTGTTTTATGGTTCAAGGGCTGATTATGGCTATCAGGTGAGGCCCAACATGTCAGAGGTCTCCAATGAAAAGTGCAGGTTTTGGATAGGTGCCTCCTATTGTGGGTGGTGGTGGACAATGTGCCCTATCTTTAGGGCCAAGCTGAACACGGAGCTGTGATAATTTTAGTAAAGGCACTTACACCTTTGGAGATCAATGCAGTTTTGCACATGGCGCCAGTTAAGTCAGCTATGTAGAAGGGAGAGATCTGAAGTGATTGGTGGAAGTTTGGCTGTAACTTTTATTTTAGTTGATTTTCCAACGATTTT
The DNA here is from genome assembly GCA_030765085.1 of Allium cepa. Classification (NCBI taxonomy): domain Eukaryota; kingdom Viridiplantae; phylum Streptophyta; class Magnoliopsida; order Asparagales; family Amaryllidaceae; genus Allium; species Allium cepa. Next base: position 686,588,074 of record CM060938.1, read on the forward strand.
TAGTAGTGTATTAAGTTGTGGAGACTGTGTTGACAAATTATCTTTTAAATCAGTATCTGTGACAAAATTATGGTTACTTTTTCAAAAAAAAAAAAGAAGTTTTAATTAGATCAAGTAGTTGTCTAACACTATCAAACTCTTGCCTTGGAATAGATAAAAGAGACCACCATTATAGCAACTTAAGTGATCGTCCAAAGTTAATATATTTATTATTAAATGCGGCCCTAGAATAGATAAAATTTTGGTTTGATTTTTTCCATGCAGCAAACGAAACACCAAATGATTTTGTTATGAAATTTTAGATGTTATCAATGCAATAAAATAAATATGAAACAAATAGTACATGTGCAATCACCATGTGTTTTCTCCTTTCCCCTTTCCCCTTTCCCCACTGAACAAAAAAAGTCAGTACAAAAACTGATTTTAATGCAAAAAATAAAGTCTGCTCGGTTCATTTTGCAAGTTCACATTGCATTTGTAAGTTATGACCTCAGGTCTGATTTGTAGAAGGTAAAGAAAAAATGATGGCAATAAGATAATATCTCAGTGTACTTGTGTATGACTAAAACATGAAGATAAATGTGTGATTAAGGGGATTAGGAGAGATTTATTGACATGAATGTGACAGATATGCATAACAAAGGCATGGAAGCTCAAATATCCTAAATAAAGACATGAATGTGGAAGATTATGTTCACGTGATATAAAGAGAAATTTGGTGACCGGCAATTAAGAACAAGATAATTAATCTAACTAAGGACAAGATCATGAATCTAATTATGGTTCTTGTATTGCTAAATAACAACATACTTAACACTAAAAGTATAAGAACTAGAACCTGGTGCACAAATCCATGCCAAACGTCACAAATCTTATGTGTATTCACCTTTTCCTTTATCAGTCTAATAAACTGGATATTGCATTCAAAATATGTGACATGTGCCTCACTGACAAATCATGCAGAGCCTGTCAAATAAAGATGATTTGTGAAGTTAAACACCCCACCTACATATGCAGATACATCGAACATAACTAGAATGTAGTGCCGACGTACCGGAACTTGTATCTATTATAACTTTATCAGCAGGCCAAGCAATTGTAGTGCCGACTGCATCTTCAATATTTTGTAAGTCGGATGTTGGTCTCCATAGACGTGCATTTGGAGCATTTGCGACATCAACCCAAACCTTAACTGCATTTATCCCTAGAGGAACAAAATGAACCAATACTTTTGGATCAAATGAAGAGACACGTCCTTCAGCTACAATTTCTTTCTTTCGATCCAAATCGATCAACTTGCACTTGTTATTTATCATTGAATTCGTACCCTGTCAATTAAGAATATACTATTTTATCATATGATTAAATACTTAGACGAATAAATGAGTTAATTCAATAAATAAGTTAACCTTTCCGACAACTACAGTAGGAACAGTATGAGTAGAAGATGCTACAAAATTAACCTGCTCCACAACCACCCTCGATTCAGGCCAAGCCACTTTCTTACCATTAGCTTCTCCAACTCGTGTCAAACCAACTGTCGGTCTCCATAAATAAGCGTCTCATTTTTTTGGATTATCTATCCAAACTGCCGTTGCAGATGGTCCAAGAGGAAGATCGTTCACAAGTTCTGTTGGATTAGTCGAATGCAGCCGTCCTTCAGCAACTATTTCTTCGGTCCCGGCCCAATCATACAACTTGCATTTATGATCAGTGCTACTAGTTTTACTCTATTAAAGAAAAATTATTATATTAATGAATTATTATTATTAATTTATGTAATCAGATTAAATGTTAGTTGCGAAATAATTTAAAGTTACCTCATTGTCTGCTTTCTCCAAATGGTCTACGTTGTGCAAAACAACTCTGGTAACTGGCCATGCTACTATCTCGCCTTCAACTTCTCCAATACGTGTCAAACGAAGTGTGGGCCTCCATAAAAAAGCATCTGGTTTTCTCGAAATGTCTATAATAATTTTCATAGCATCTGGCCCTAAAGGACTTAGTTGGACAAGCTCATTTGGATCACTTGATAGAACTCTTCCTTCGGCAACAATTTCATCCGTCCCACACCAATCCAATAATTCACATTTATCATGTTTGTTGTCATGATTGCCCTACAATTGACCGATAGCAAAATATAGTGGTTATAGAATTAATTACCCAAATGTAAATGATATCACAATATTAATGCAATTTATTTTACCGTTTGATGTGTGCTTGCTTCTCCCCAACTTTCTTTACTCTGTCAAAATAGATTAATACAATATTATAATTATATATTCTAAACATGCATATTGCGGTAAACTAAAATATTACCTGATTTTTCATTAGCCCTTGAACCATCGCCTTTAATTCTAAAATTTGGTTTTGCATTTGGATTGTTTGTTTATCCCTAACATGTGACCAAATTGCCTTGGTGGCGGTCATACCCCTTCCCATTCCTCTCAATCTTCCTGATTTATCACGTCCTAGCACTTGCGACAATGCATCATCTTTGTAATTGTTTATTGAACCCGAATGAGATCCAACGACAACGTTTTTAATTTTTTCCTACAAAGATTAACATTGATATTATACACTAATTTTAAACTATCACGGTATTAAAAAAAACTTACAATAGTATCTGCAACAGCCGCATTCACTGGTTTGCCATCTTTCCTAATATGAGATTTGACCCAAACATCAACTCTAGGAACGGGAGTGTAATCATTACTCATCTCTTTCTACATTCAAATGATCATTAAAACAACGTAGTGTGTCAACTAACTAGTCAATAAATATTATGATATATAAATTAACTTTTTACCATATCTTCAGCCAATCGAGCCATGCCTCTACGGCTGCATGTATGTGGCATCTGATTTTGTCTAATAGCTCTAAATCTATCACTTACCATCTGCAGTATTCAAAAAATACAAAAGGATAGCTGGTTAGTTGTCTTGATTGTATAAAAATGGCTTGGCTGTGTAAAAACGTTCATGATATTTGCCAATAACGTGAGACAAGAGTAAATACTTCTGCAGGTCAGAGATAGATTTTTCTAGCTTTGTCCAAAACACACCAGTGCCACATTGTACATTCATTACTATTGTCTATTTCTTAGTAGATAACTGCTCATTTTAACAGTGAAAATAATACCCAAAATATTACCATTACTTTAAATTACACGCTAAAAATCCATGGATATTATTATCTTGATCTAATTCAGCAATGAATATTAATAGATGAATATTAGTACTCGAAATGTTTACACTTGCTAAAATTGTATAATATCAAAAGGTGTAATCATCTAGCACTCATTTTTCAGTAAAATGAGGTATTGTTTGCAACGATGACTAGTTGATGAAAAATATAATAGAATTGATCGTTAAATTGCAGTCGGTTGCCGAAAGGAATATCAGGTTCAGTTCAAGTTATTCAACGAAAGATTTATTTGAAAAGCTTGAAAACATTGGTGCAAATATGGGTTTTCAGGTCCAGAAGGCAGATGGCAAGGTCAGTGCATATCAATACATGTTATGCAACCTGTCTGTGAACACCTTTGTGCATTACTTCATGTAGTCATTACTCAAGCACCGTTTTTTTAAAATCAGGTACGCAATATCAGTTCATCTCTTCATGTAGTGGAGTTAAGAAAAGTGCATGGTGATTGATCAGTATATAAACAGGTATGATTTGTACACAATGTCGTAAAACCAACATTACATAATTTTTGAATTAATTAATTTGTTACAGAAAATAAACATGTTACAGAAAATAAACATGGCACAGAAAATAAACCATTAATGTGTTATAAATGATTTACCTTAAAGTCCGGATTTGTTTTCGACTTAATAAACTTCTTCCATTCCGTCATGGTTTTGATGTTATCTGGTTTTAGTTGAAGTCTCTCTTCTTCGTTCTTTGCATTTACTATTTTGCGAACTAGTATGCTTTTTGAAGATCTAAAAATGCATCCCATTTGCTGAAATATAGGCACTTTTTGCCATTCCTCATCTAATTTAAATCTAGCCTGCAATATTTTTTTTAAAATCAACTTAATAACACACAGGATACAATTTGGAATATATGATATACATGAATCAACTGTTTCTCAAGATGTTGTATTATCTAATCCTACTCAATCTAATTAAATTTGTTTGTTTCTTACCTGAATGGATTCCCAAAGAATGACTTTTAATTCGTTGCTGAGATGCTTCCAATTATCCAGTGTAACCGGAACATGCTCGCGTACAAGTGGGCCTAAATAAGAAGACAGCTTGACCGATCCATCTCCTACTGGTCCACCTTCCCCATTAAACTCAACTTCAATTCGACTTAAAACATTTGCAGGAAGTCTTTTGACTTTTGTTCGACCTCTAGTTCCTTTTTTCACAATTGGATTAACATCGAAATTGTCATTTCTCTCGCTTGCTTCAACAACTTCAACATTTCCTTCTTGTTGCATTGCAATATCGTTGACGACTTGTGGAATTTCTTGAATTGGAGCATCATTATTTTCTAAGTTGCATTCATTTTGAGTATTGTTGTTAATCACGGTCCTCTTTCTTTTCGTATTTTTACCCATTTTCTGCAATTAAAAGTACATGTAAACACACTTTAGTATTCATGCATAGCTAATAAAAGTACATATAAACAAACACTACGATATACATAGCTAATAAAAGTAAATTTATGACAAGGGAAACACTAAAATATACATAGCCTTATGTTGATGGTGGATGCGTGCAAGTAAATATACTGGATAGCCTACTGGATGTTCTAATTTCAGCATAATTCATATACTGGATAGCCTACTGGATAGCCTACTGGATGCGTGCAAGTAAACTCAAGTTAAAAAGTATTTCAGCATAAACCATATACAACATGATAGCCTACTGGATGCTTTAATTTCTATTTCACACAATCAAGGCAAAGACAGACAACAGCAGAACATATTCGATGCTTGTTTAGTTGCAACTATATGGCATATTTAAAACCGATATGATAATTTTGTAGAATAATAGCTTGCTGCAATATATTAGATTATAGACCAATAGCTTGCTGCAATATGCTAATATAAAATCATTTCAAAAGTGATATGTAACACGCTAAAGGGTTTTTTTGCCTTCTGTTATTTCTAAATCATAATGTGCTTTTATTCTAGGGTGGAACATTGTAGAAAATATATTACTAGCACCTGAGTCAATAAGAAGCCATCAAGAAATTTTGCATTAAAGTAGATCTCCAAAAGGCCAATGACAGAATAAATAGAAGTTCATATGTCACATGCTTGCCAGAATGGAATTTCTAAGTCAGTTTGTCCAGCTTACACATAAATGCATCACATCACCTACTTATTCTATTTTGATTAATGGAGTACCACGAGGATCTATTACTTAACCAAGAGGAATAAGGCAAATGTAACCACTGTCCCCTTACTTATTTTTTATTACTATAGAGTACATGTCACTTACACTAGAGACATCAATAAGAAGAAAGCAAATCACAGCTATTGCTAGTTTTCGACCATAGATATCTCACTTATTATATGCTAATGATATCTTGCTAGTTGCAACAACAAATGCAAAAAGTGCACAATGTATTTATGGTATAACTCGAAAGTTAGGAAGAGATGCAGATTTGAATATCAACCAACTTAAATTTAAAGTGTACTTTAGTACTAGTTGCCAAAACAAAAATCATTTCCTGGAGATTTCATAAATAGGAGAATCATCACTATCATTTAAGTATTTGAGGATTCCTTTATCTAGTGATTATCTTCATTATTCATAATGCATAAGTCTATCTTTGAGAATATTGGACAAATTTGACAATTGGGATAGTAAATTACTTTCCATGGCAAGATATGCAGAATTAGCACATATTGTAATAACACATATGGTCCTGTATTAGTTCTAGTATATCATATGCCTAAAGCAACAATCATAAAGTTAGATAGTCTATTGCAGACTTCGTTTGGGTAGGCAAGAATCAAAAATAGCATAGAATAAATTATGTAGACCAAAATTGGAAGGAGGTATTGGTACTAAAAGCTATGAAGAACTCAGGAAAGTCTCATATTTAAAACCGATATGATAATTGATGTTCAGAAAATGGTATAACTATATGGCATATTTTTTAAATTCCCAACACTGTATTTCATGTCATAATATTATGCTTGTATATATATAAACACTAAAACGAAGTTACTTAACTTTGGTTAATTTATGCATTCCCAATCTATTAAGCAACTGTAGTTAATTAAGCAACTTACTGAAACTACTCAAGTATGCCTTCACAATCCTCTCTAACGTAGATAGCATCCTCCATGGAATCACCATCTCTATCGTTTTCTTCGCATTCTTCTCTAACAAAACTTATATCTAGAATAGACTCATCTGTCTCTAATTCATGATACCCTCTCGGTGGTGCCTTCAATACAACATACCAATTAGAAGAATCGTTTTCCCTTAAATAATTTATTTGCTTTGCTTGAGACGCAAGAATATACGGATCTCTTGAAAATGAGGCTTGATGTTGATGTAAATTAACAAGAGTAAACCCATCTTCAACTTTCACTCCATGTCCTTTGTTTGCCCAATTGCACTTAAAAACAGGAATATAAAAGACATGGTAGTCTAACAAAATTATGTCAGTTAAAATCCCATAATATGTGACCACATCAACCACTTGAGAGGTATCCTTTGCACTTGCTCTACACATAGTAGTGGCATCATAAGTCACCCCGCAATTTTGAGTTTCTCTCTCAACATCTTGTGTGTGAAAACGTTGTCCGTTTATAATATATCTTTTGCATGACAATGCATTAGTACTCGGACCATATGCAATCCATTTTAACAACGTATCATGATTCTTCGATTCAATAGATATCTGGAAAAAATCAATGTATTTACCAAAGATTTTGAAAATATTATTTTGAAGTCAATTAAAGAGTACTTTCAATAACCTTTTTTTTAATCCAATTAGCGAAGTTTTTTGTATGATTGTTCCAAAGCAATGTCGCATTTTTTTTCATACGTTGATCTGAATTTTCCAACCCCTCAAGATGCAAACTAGCATAAAAGAAAAAAATGTAAGTTATACATGTTGTTATACACATCAAAACAAAACAAAATAGAATGCAATATTTACTCACTCTAAAAAAGGTTCCACTATAGCCATATTCATTAGGACAGCCAAATGAGCACTTTCTTTCTCGTTAAATGACAATGTAATTGTCTCAAGCTTTGAAATTGGACGGCCTTCGAGTATTGCGTGATTTTCATAATCTTCATTTCGACCTTGTTTCTCCTCTTTTAGTGATGATTTTTTTAAAAATTCACCAAAAAATCTCATAGATTCTTCTGCAAGGTAGGACTCCGCAATACATCCTTCAGCTCGTGCATAGTTTCTTACATAATCTTTAAGAGTCTTCATATACCTTTCAAAGGGGTACATCCAACGAAAATGAACCGGTCCACACAATCGAGCTTCTCTTCCGAGATGAATTATTAAATGTATCATTATATCGAAAAAAGAAGGTGGAAAATACCTTTCAAGATCGCATAAAATTGTAACGATCTCATCATCGAGTTGTTGCATCTTTTCTTTATCAAGAACACGTTGGCATATTTTATTGAAAAATGAACACAAACGGATTATTGTTTTCCTCGGTTTTTTTGGCAACAATCCTCTTATTGCAACTGACAATATTTGCTGCATCAACACATGATAATCATGAGACTTAAAGCCACTAACTTTGCAATCTTCTAATGATATACATCTTTTAAAATTTGAGCAATAACCATCAGACCCTTTGAAATCATATAATCTCTTGCAGAAATTTTTTTTTTCACACCTTGACAGTGTGTACGGGGCCGGTGGAAGATATGTTTTCTTTCCACGAGGTTGTGCAAAAAGACTATGTCGAATTCCCCAGTCCTCTAAATCTTTTCTAGAATTAGTTCCATCTTTTGATTTGCTGTCATGCAATATTGTGCCTAACAAACTTTCTCCAACATTTTTCTCGACATGCATTACATCTAAATTATGTCGCAATGAAAGTTCCTGTAACAATGAAGAATATAACATTTTAGTATTATACATTTTTTCTGTTTAATCAATGTAGGGAAAAAAATAAACACTAACCTCCCAATACGGTAAATCAAAGAAAATTGATCTTTTTTTCCACCTTGATAACTCTTTTTTTACAGGGTTATCATTCTCATTATGTTCATCTTTTTGTTGTGAACACGCTTCCTTTTTTTGTCCACTATCTTTTTTTTTCCCTTCTTATCTAGTATTTTCTTCTTTATCTTTTTTATTTTTTTTTATTTCTTCTTTCTTGTCTTTTCCAAAATCATTAGGAAAATCTTGAAGCATAGCAGAAATGTTTTTACCTGTCAAAATCCTAGGCTTAGTGTCTTTCTCCACCGTATTATCAAACCAAGTCTTCTGTTTTCTCAATGAGTCTGAAGGAGGTAAAAATCTTCTATGACCCATATACACAATCTTTCGACTATGATTTAACCATCGACTATGAGTGTTAACACCGCATACTGGACAAGCTTTTTTACCTTTTACACAACATCCAGCAAGATTTCCATAAGCCGGAAAATCATTTATCGTCCATAGTAAGATTGCTTTTAAATTAAAAAGTGTTTTACTAAATGCATCGTATATATCAACACCGTTATGCCACAAATGATGTAAATCTTCTACAAGTGGTGCCATATATATATCAATATCATTTCCCGGTTGCTTTGGACCAGGAATCACCAATGTTAACATAATATTTTCTTCTTTCATACACAACATAGGTGGAAGATTATATGTCACTAGCATTACTGGCCAGCAACTATATTTAGAACTTTTAATGGCAAATGGATTGAAACCATCTGTAGCTAGACCAAGTCTGAGATTGCGTGGATCAGCTGAAAATGATTTATATTTCTCATCCACTACATTCCAAGTTACAGAATCCACAGGATGACGCATTTTTCCATCATTGCTTTTATTACTATAATGCCATCTTAGATCTTCTGCCATTTTTTTGGATCTAAACATTCTCTTGAATCGTGGAATGATTGGAAAATATCTCAACACTTTGACAGGGATGCCTTGCATGATCTCTTTTGTACTCTTATTTATCTTCCATCTTGAATAACCACATTTTGGACAACTATTCAAATCTTTGTATTCTTTTCTAAAAAGACAACAATCGTTCTTACAAGCATGAATCTTCTCGAAACCCATATCAAATATTTTAAGAAATTTTTTTACTTCATATATAGTCTTGGGAAGTACATTATCCTTCGGCAATAATACATGTACCACATTTAATAGCTTATCAAAACCAGTATCGGATAAACCGCACTCACATTTAAGATTATATAAAGCGGTGATAGCAGATAATTTTGTCTGACCTGCACAATCGGGATACAATGGACTTTCTGCATCTTCCAATTTTTTTATCAAATCATCTTCTCGTCTTTGTGCATCAACATTATCTTTATCGTCGGCAAAAAAGGTATGATCGACAAAATCTTCATCTTCATAGTGAACGACTTTGAATAAATCATATGTGTCATTCAAATCCATTTCTTCAACTATATTTAGTTGTTCACCATGATTATACCACCTACTGCATTTCTACTTAGGATCCATTCCTTTTATAACCAAATGCTCAAACACAATCTTGTCATGATGATGAGTAAGATTTTGACAATCTATGCAAGGGCATAAATTTTTTTCTGCAACTGCTAAATTTTTCTTCGCGGATTGCACAAAATTCCATGCTCCTTGTCGGTACTCTATACTAGTTCTATGATGAAAAATAGACACCACAAATATTAATTGTAATATTAAAATTTTAAAATTTTCGATGTGTATTTAGTTGTATATTATCCTATTACCTGTGTGAATGCAACCAGTCTTTCTCCATCATGAATATACACTGTAATGCACATCACAACATTACTGTGATGATTCATTCAAATCATTTAAAATATTCCTTGGAAGAACACAATTGCTGATTTGATAGCAGTTTATGTGCTAATGTGCTAATGTGTAACCACATAATCTCATATCAACCAAAGATAGCAGTTTATTACCAGTTTGACTCATACTAAAATTTAAAAGTAATGAGCCTATTTTCTATGATGAATCCAGCTTTGCAAAAAGCTTCACCTAATATAATCATGATTCTTCTGTTGTCTGCAATTTATTACCACTTTAACAACTAAAAGCAAGTGGAAATTTAGAAGGAAAAAAACTCTAATATTTAAAAATAAAATTGCTTTAGTATACTAATGATTGACAAAATCTAAAAATGTTGACAGTAGAAATAATACCAAAACTTTTTTTAAGCACGCAGTCCTAAAACATGCAGATGTTTAGAAAGTGACAAAAATAATGCATTCATCCATTACAACGAAGAACGACTAAAAGCATACATTAAAAGCTTGTGTCAAAAGCTAACACTGAACTTGTGATTTAGACAAATTTAAACATGCCCAACATAACACGTTACCTAGTGTCAATTCATGCTTCAACCAAAAACTTGCCTCTTTTATATATTCTAACAGTAATGCAAAGAGGCTAAGTATTGATAAACATATAGAAAAATTGAAGCATTCATACATTAAACTTATCACTAGTATCCCTATATTACTTATAAAATAACATAAAACAAAATTAATATATACTTCTTATTACCTTCAATATGACTTCAGGAATTATGCAATTATGTTCACAACAGCTAACCACAAGATAAATATAGAGTGAAATGATCAAATGTGTTTTGTTGTAGTTCACCAATGAAACAACTCTAAAATGAATAGATGTCCACAAATCAACGGTCATTTTTAGTGTATATAAAAGACCATATGTGTCAAACTTACAAAATAATCCCCTGTCTTTGTTATAAAAAAACCATGTCATGGATTTTGAACTCGGATGATGATCGGTTACACTGTACTATGATCAAACAGTTTTTTTTCTCAAATTATAACTTGATGTTCATCTTCCCTCAAACTTAAACACTTACAAAGAAATTTAGCGTTGTCCATGAACTTGAACCATCATCTATCTCCACCAGTTATTTTTCACAAGATGATATCTTTTATTTTTGTTTATGTGAATTGTTCACTTTACCAGATCTGGATTCAAATATTAGGTATGTAATTAACATAATAAATATGTCAGGTTATAATTGAGCGCATAGCACTTGGAACTATATATTTCCAAAAACTTATGTGCCTGAACTTATAAATGCCTGACACAACCAAAAGCTTGATTCATACGAAATCAACATATTTAACAACTCATGCATATTCTCAAAATCTCGCATGTATTTGAAACTACTGTATCCATGTTTTGACATATGTGCAAAACCCTATTATATATTCACAGCCTCATACCTTTGAAACTCAAGCATGTATAAATCTTTTATATAATTCTTGTACTCACATGATCCAAGTTTCTTTGAAAACCTGACACGTATTTGGAACTGTTGTTTTCCAAAACTTCACACTTTCGAAACTACTATTTATTCAAAACCACAAACATTGGAACTGATGTTTTCCAAAACTTCACACTTTCGAAATTACTATTTATTCAAAACTACATACATTTGAACACTCGTATAAAATTTCTTTTTAAACTGATATATACTCAGAAGTTTATATATTGGAAATCCAAATATACATGTTCAAAACCTTGAAATATATGAAACTGTACTTATACTACACTCAAAACTTTAATAGTATATATACTCCAGATCAGTGTATTTAGAACCATCACTTACGAATTCACGTGCACGCTCAAAACTTTAATAGTATACATACACACACACATACACACACATATACATATACATACATACATACACACACATATATACATATATATGTTTAATGCTTATATTTATAAAACCATGCATATCTGAGACACTCATATATGTATGAAATTGGATGCTCAAAGGCTTGCATATATGATTCACTTTTGAAACCGTAGGTATATCATCCATTATATATTTGGAAATTCAGGTGTATAAAAACTTTACATCTACAAAATCATACATATGAAACTTTGTTTTTATAAAACCTGACATAAAATCATACAAATCAAATATTGGATACAGATAATTCAATAATTATACCTTAATGTCCTTTAATACATCATCTATCTACCACCAATCTAAAGCTTCTAAAGGGATACAAAGGGTCATCAAGATTCCATGTATATAATTTTGAATATGAAAACTGGCATAAAATGCAATATATATTTTAATTGAAGTTAAACAACTGATCATGAGAACAAGCTTGGAGAACTGTTACAATTACATTTCCAACATATTATCATTAGGCATGAAATTTTTTTGTGGCACTTCCATTCCTAAATACGTTAGTGAAAATGCATGGTGCACAAATTATTTGCCTTTGGGTCAGGTAACAACTTTCTAGTTTCTAAGTCAAACTAAATATCCTTGAAACTAAGATGGGATCCAATGCCATAAAATAAATATTTTTTTAAGAGGCATAATTATTGTAAGCATTCCAAGTATCAAATCATTTAATAGTACTCTGCACTTCATAAGGTCTCACAGGCCATGATTGAGACTAATGAGCCTATATTAAATAACTAGTTATATTTTTCCATTTCTCACTGTATATGTATTATTTTACTCTAGTGGATAAAATTCAATGAGCCTGAAAAGAAAACTACAAGTGTATACATCTGAGTAATGATCTACTGTTACTAATGCACGATAATCTAAAAAGGTAATTTTAACACTTGGCTAGTAATTATAGTTGACTAGGAATCAATAAGTGTAGACGTTAAAAAGAAATTATCAAAATATTGTTAACACGTGATGGGCGGATACTTATGGTAATTATTCATAACTACTCATATTTTAACTTCCAATTTATTTGGTCTAGCCTGAGATTTATATCCTATATCAAGGTCGAAATGAAGATATTAAATCATGTATATATGTATGATGCAAGTGGACAAGTTCACACAAAATGCTCAAGGATAAATGAGAATCACGAAATTAATATGTATAAAAGGTTTAAATAACCAGAACATTTACTTTGATAACCTTGCACCAAATGGTAATTAACAAATGTAAAGCTCAATACTACAGTTTCAATCCTTAAACCAATAAAATCATATCAAATATTTTACATATATCAAAACATAAATAGAAATAATAATGAAAGACTGAAAATTTTAGATGAGCCATTATACAAATGAACAATGTTACAAGGCCCTTGAAAAAATAATATCCCATTATATTAATACTTCCATTATGGTTCAGACTACCCAAACAAAAATTACCAAGACCTATTGAGGATCAGGCCATGTAGCCCTACTAAACTTGTTAAATACCATTCACCTCTAGCAAGCTATCTTCTGGTTAGGTTTCATTAACACACCCATAAATTTCGTAGGCTTCACAGTAGTAAGGATTTGTAAGAACATTTTACACCTAGACTACCTATTACTAATCAAATTTTAATAACAATGCATATCTCATATTTCAATTTGTAAAAAAACAATAAAACTATGAGAATATGAAAGAACTGCCAATAATAGTAATGATTCAGCTTGTACAAATTGCATAGAACTAAACTGCTAACCTCTGATTCTTGTTTTTTCCTCTCTTTAATAGCTTTGACCTTTGCAATCTTCTTTATGGTTTCAACCTAAGTTCAACAAGCCTCCGTTAATCTTATTAAACGATATAAATTAAAACATTGAACTGCATATATTAAATTTATAATGATTGAAAGGTTAAAAGCACAAATATCCTTTATTAAATTATCATTGAACTGTTTTATTTGTATAAAGGTAGTTGTAAGAATTTAGGGAAAATAAACTTTACAACTTACTAACCAATATTGTACACATTACTAGTATATAAAAATGACCCCATTACCATGGTTTGGCTAATAAACTTCACAAAAAATAATGACTGTTATAATCTGATTATAGAGGCAATCGGACATCAAAGAATTTAAAGGTGTAATTTGAATTTAGAGTAGCCTTTTGATGAAATATGGAAGGGAATAAAACATAATTGTGAAATTATTTGATGGTAAACTAATAGACGATAATGATAATGCTTGAGAGTTTTTAGCATCTGTTTCATACCTTGTTGTTTAAGCACACTAGACTGAAAATGACAGAACTCTACGAATATCAACTGTTCAACGCCTGCACGCATAAAATAAATTTGTTATTAGCTACTTCATGGCCACATTAGACTGAAAATGACAGAACTCTACAAATTAGTCATTTTGTTATTAGCACCAAACTGTTTTCAAAAAAATTTCCATTACAACGGCGCCATTTTGTAGCACCAGAGTAATGTCTATGCATTACCCCTCTCCTGATACTTGGCTTGCGCCATTAACAACAATTTTATCCACTTATACAACAATGTCAGAATCATATACAACATTAGCACCAAATTGTTTCCAAAAAATATATGAAGGTAATAGCTGTTAGAAAAATAGAACATATGTAAACTTCATTCCCTTTATTAATAATGATTAACAAATTTGCAATAGACAACCAGTTTCTTATTTATATTCACAGCTACAGATTTTTATAGAAAGATTCCAGAACACATAATTGCTCTAACAACCCAAATTATAAGATGTTGTAGGGATCCAATCATCCAAACAACTATGTATATGTAATTATGGTTCTTAAGCATTACTATTATGGTTCTTAAGCATTACTAGAACATGCATATGTAATTTGGTTATCCAAATAAAAAATATGACTGAATGAATATCAAGAAACATGTATAAACATATATATATATATATATATATATATATATATCTGTAATTTGTGCTTTTTCCTAAAAATCTCTTCAATTTTGCATCATTGGATGCATACAAAAGGTTAAATTTAAACTTCTAGGTAGTTTTTTAATTGAATTGAAATAGTTAAAATATACCTTGATTAGAAACTAAAAGGTTAAACTTAAATTACAACTCAAGAATTTTGATGATTGAACAGGTTTAAAAATTGACTGTATCAAGAAGGTAACTGATTACTTTAACCGCTAAAATAACACTGATATGAGAACCAGTTCTATATAATTTTTTCTTTCTTTCCACTGACTTCATCAAGAATTTAATTCAAATGAGAATAAGGATAACTTATCAAAGAAAACCCAGATCCCATTCTCAATGTTTGGATTCATGTTTCAATTTCGAACCGTAAAAATTAAAATGAAACCTTATCTACTATTCGAGGTACTAGTAGCGAACATAAGCTTAAAATGATAAAATTCCATATTATCCACCCATCAGCCAATGGCAAATGAGCGAAAGTAACCCTAATTTTAAATCAAAAACTCAATTAAAAATGAAATACCTTTTCATATCAGGGCAAATGTCAAAACAAGGAATTTAAAATTCCAAAATCAGCAACGAATGGAGGAATTTCGAAAAGGAACTCAGGTTTGTTGAAATTGGAATGAATTTCAAATTCAAAATTTGTTTGAAATCAGAGTTGGAGATTCTTACCACGAGCTGGCGATGAGGAGTTCACTAGGTGGAGGTAGAATCTATCGGCGACTAGCTATTCACGTGGCCTTATGGTGTGAAGGCGAAGGATGAACGTCGTTTTTAAAGAGATAAAGAGAGAGGGAGGATAATTTTTTTACAGTTTTGTTTCCTTTTGATATGAGGTGGGACGAAAAATGGAAAAAGTAGCGGGATCTTGCCCTTGCCTATACGAAATTTTGTTAACAGTGATCTGCAGACGGCAATTGCATTAAAAACGCTGTAGGAATTTGCCGTTATAACTAACTTTTCTTGTAGTGATATATATATATATATATATATATATATGTATATATATATCCTTTACATTCAAATTATACTTTACTTTGGGATCTTAAATCAAGTCGCTTTTGAAAAGTTAATTTGGAAATCCCAAATACTGTAATAAAACATATCAAACCATATGCAACTAAATCGGGAGGTTTCTCCCAATAACAAGGCAACTGGGTCCCAGCCTTAATACAATCAATAAATAAGTACATCCCTCTATTCTAACAACGGACTATACCAAAAACACATGCCCGTCCTTTTAGTTACGGGTTACCCGAATCATTGGTAACATAACAAATCATTTTATATCCCGAAGCGATAGATCATTTCACACTAATACTCACAAGTACTTTCAAATATATAATAATTTTCGTTTCCCAAATCTATTCAAAAATCATCTTAAAACCATCAGGTTTAGTCCTCGAAATTCTTTCCGTTTTATAAAACATTTTTATAAAACCATTCTTATATAAATCACTTTTATATAATATAACTTTAAAATATTCATTACAAAACATTTCTATTTCTTTTAAAGAGAAAACATTTCATAACAATTCCATTTGAAAACCAATTTTCAAAACAATTCATTAAATTGAAGTGAACCAAATATTATCGCTAAACACCTTATAGTCAAATTGTGAAATAAATCACAAGGTGTTAGTGTACAACTATTTTCCACCCAGTCCATGCGTATGGATAATTAATTGCTCATAAACTGGTCGAGCAAAGTCAATAATCAATAAATAATAATCAGTGCTCATAAACTGGTCGAGCCTAATTCAAACAATCAATCCATGAAATAAACGCAATAATAAATGATAAACAATGCTTCATTCTATCAAATATTTATAACACTTTAACGGTTTGTTATTTATTTTGGAGTATCTGGGCTTTCCCTTCGACTGTTTCGTCCCTCGCCTATGTCTCCATGGATATCACAGACGAAACACATGTACTAGTCGTTTCTGCATACCTCATTCAATATTTAACTTCTAAATTTTAAATTACTTAATTAATCATCCAAACATAATGTAAAGCAAAGAAATCAAACCATTGTTCTAAGAAAAAAAGTGAACAAGCATTTAACAAGGGTTTTCAAACAACTTAACACTTAAAGTTCTTTCAACATAGCAATTGTTTTAATGAACATAAAATAAGAAATAACTTACTTTGGATTCCACTCCGTCAAACTTTAAGGCAAGGAACTTAAGATCTAACGCATACTTCCAACCATGCTTTGGAACCAAATAAATATAAGCTTGAATTCCTCCTTCCTAGTGCTTGGCCAAGGCTAGAGATGGAAGTTGGCCGAAAGTATAAAGAAGAAGTGGTGGAGCTTTGAACTTGAATTCTCAAAATTAGACCCGAAAAATAGATCATATTCTCTCTTGTTTTTGACTCTTTTACTCTCAAAATTTGAAAAACTTATTAACTGAAAAGTTGTAGAAAATTCTTTTATATTGACTTTTTAATAAAAAATCATTTGAATCCAAGTTGTTTTGAGGGAGATATGTTCAAAATAAAAGAGCTATTACCGGATTCACAAAAATAAAGCCCGAAAATGCACTTCAAAGAATTGAGATTCAGGTATAGTAAGTCTCAAAACTGGAAAAAGTTATCAACATAATTGTTGTACCCGCTGAAATTTTATATGGTTTAAAAGAAAGAATTTTACAATTAGATATAGTTTTGAATAATTTATGGCCGAGAGAAAAAAGGTAAAATATGGAGAAAATACAAGTTTGATTTGAAGAGAATAAACATTGAATTCTTTTGAATATTTTATAAATATTTTGACATTATTTCTTTTTATTTTTTTTCAATGGCTTGGAAGACATTAAAGAGAGGAGGAGGAAGATGAAGAAGCTTAAGAAAAGAAGAAGAAGAAGAAAATGTGAATGAAATGAGAGAAGGAGGTGGATATTTATAGAAAAAGAAAGATGTGGTAAATTTACCAAAATAACCTCTTACCAAATTACCAAAATAACCTGACTACAACCTAAAGTAATCTCCACTTTTTCAATACTTAACATAATCTTTCACATACTTACTTTATGTCTTATTCACTTAAAAATTAAGTAAAGAATATCATAATTATGTTGGCTTTGATTTGACATTGATTTGATGTTTACTTTTGACTTTTCTTACTTACTTTTGTTAATTCTTACTTACTTTTCTTAATGACTTCTAGAAGTTTTCTAATCTTATTTAGTAAAAGTGAACATGTTTAGTGAATTAATTAATATTTACACTATTTGAAAATATGTTCCTATATAAGAAAATAAAGATGCAACAAAGTTGCAACAACTTTTAAACCGACAAAACGTCGTTTTTTGACAAAATGTTTTACGGTCACATTTTGACGTTTTAGTTAAACTATTTATTTATGTAAACCAAATTTAAAAATTAATTTGTATAATGCTATTTAAAAATATTAATACTCATAAATTAATTAAGATAATTAATTTAACCATCGAAACATATTTTCTGAAATCAGCATTTTGTCACTTTTGTTG
Organism: Allium cepa; assembly: GCA_030765085.1. Classification (NCBI taxonomy): domain Eukaryota; kingdom Viridiplantae; phylum Streptophyta; class Magnoliopsida; order Asparagales; family Amaryllidaceae; genus Allium; species Allium cepa. The sequence goes on from CM060938.1 coordinate 686,606,435, forward strand.
ATATAGGCAAATGTTACTATTTTTATGTTTGTTTCTACTTCCAAATCCTATCAAATATTATTTAAATCATAAAACCTTTTGTAATTTATATTTAAAATCACTCTAGATAATATATTTTAAAGCAGTCAAATTTTGGGCCATTACATTCTCCCCTACTTAAAAGAATTTCGTCCTCGAAATTACAAGGATGAAAAAAAATATAACGAAAAAAACAACAATTAACGAAAGTTATGCACACCAAAAATAGTAATATCACCCATAACCCCGGTCGGAGGTACGGTGCCTTATCCTATCCATTTTATTTATCAAATTAAGGTAGTTTCATTTTCAAAATTCCTAGGTTGATATACTAACCCTAGATGAATTTTACTTAGGCACCTAACCTAAGCTTTGATACCATGTGTGACGACCCGGATTTTTGGACCAGTTAAAATTGCTGAAAAATTTATCCGTTCTAAAACTATTAATGAAAACTACCAATTTAATACACCATATTTGATAAATATTCAATATTATTAAATGTATGGGATAAAATTTCACATTTACAACTTATCAGAGTAATAAATTTAATCTACTAGGTGTGCTTATATACAAACCAAATACAAATAAATCTAACGCTACGCAACTCTAGAAAGAGAGACAGCAATAGCTATTCCTACTAGCTCAATAAACATGTCAAATGCGGAATAAAGTAGTAAGCAGGAAAAATACAATAACACGAGATAAACAACAACCATTAACAGATAAACATGAAAAGGTTATATCATTTTAAGGGCTGCATCACTATCACTTGTGACTACCTACGTACCCCTATCTAATTGGGTATCCAATTAGATACAAGATCAAGCCAACGTAGTTCTCCTACCGCAAATAGGACTCATGGAGCCTACGATGCAACAAACAAATATGCAATTTCCAAAACTACTCACTTAGGCTTAATCTTTAAATTTAGATTTTCAAATCTAATTACCTTTACGGAAATTATCTCTTTGGACTTTATTCTTGAATTCTTATTTCAAAAATTTTGAAATATATATCCTTTATATTCAAATTATACTTTGCTTCGGGATCTTAAATCAAATCGCTTTTGAAAAGTTTATTTGGAAATCCCAAATACTATAATAAAGCATATCAAACCATATGCAACCAGATCGGGAAGTTTCTCCCAATAACATGGCAACTGGGTCCCAGCCTTAATACAATCAACAAATAAGTATATCCCTCTATTCTAAGAGAGGACTATACCTAAAACACATGCCCATCTTTTTAGTTACGGGTTTTCGAATCATTGGTAACATAACAAATCATTTCATATCCCGAAGCGATAAATCATTTCACATTAATAATCACAAGTACTTTCAAATCTATAATAAGTTTCACTTCCCAAATCTGTTCAAAAATCATCTTAAAACCATCTGGTTTAGTCCTCGAAATTCCTTCCGTTTTATAATACATTTTTACAAAACCATTCTTATATAAATCACTTTTATATAATATAACTTCAAAATATTCATTACGAAACATTTCTATTTCTTTTAAAGAGAAAACATTTCATAACAATTCCATTTGAAAACCAATTTTCAAAACAATTCATTAAATTGAAGTGAACCAAATATTACCGCTAAACACCTTATAGTCAAATTGTGAAATAAATCACAAGGTGCTAGTCTACAACTATTTTCTACGCAGCCCATGCGTATGGATAATCAATTGCTCATAAACTGGTCGAGCAAAGTCAATAATCAATAAATAATAATCAGTGCTCATAAACTGGTCGAGCCTAATTCAAACAATCAATCCATGAAATAAACGCAATAATAAATGATAAACAATGCTTCATTCTATCAAATATTTATAACACTTTAACGGTTTGTTATTTATTTTGGAGTATCTGGGCTTTCCCTTCGACTGTTTCGTCACTCGCCTATGTCTCCTTCGATCTCACAGACGAAACACATGTACTAGTCGTTTCCGCATACCTCATTCAATATTTAACTTCTAAATTTTAAATTACTTAATTAATCATCCAAACATAATGTAATGCAAAGAAATCAAACCATTGTTCTAAGAAAAAAAGTGAACAAGCATTTAACAAGGGTTTTCAAACAACTTAACACTTAAAGTTCTTTCAACATAGCAATTGTTTTAATGAACATAAAATAAGAAATAACTTACTTTGGATTCCACTCCGTCAAACTTTAAGGCAAGGAACTTAAGATCTAACGCATACTTCCAACCATGCTTTGGAACCAAATAAATATAAGCTTGAATTCCTCCTTCCTAGTGCTTGGCCAAGGCTTGAGATGGAAGTTGGCCGAAAGTATAAAGAAGAAGTGGTGGAGCTTTGAACTTGAATTCTCAAAATTAGACCCGAAAAATAGATCATATTCTCTCTTGTTTTTGACTCTTTTACTCTCAAAATTTGAAAAACTTATTAATTGAAAAGTTGTAGAAAATTCTTTTATATTGACTTTTTAATAGAGAATCATTTGAATCCAAGTTGTTTTCAGGGAGATATGTTCAAAATAAAAGAGCTATCCCCGGATTCACAAAAACTAAAGCCCGAAAATGCACTTCAAAGAATTGAGATTCAGGTATAGTAAGTCTCAAAACTGGAAAAAGTTATCAACATAAATGTTGTACCCGCTGAAATTTTATATGGTTTAAAAGAAAGAATTTTACAATTAGATATAGTTTTGAATAATTTATGGCTGAGAGAAAAAAGGTAAAATATGGAGAAAATACAAGTTTGATTTGAAGAGAATAAACATTGAATTCTTTTGAATATTTTATAAATATTTTGACATTATTTCTTTTTAATTTTTTTCTATGGCTTGGAAGACATTAAAGAGAGGAGGAGGAAGATGAAGAAGCTTAAGAAAAGAAGAAGAAGAAGAAAATGTGAATGAAATGAGAGAAGGAGGTGGATATTTATAGAAAAAGAAAGAAGTGGTAAATTTACCAAAATAACCTCTTACCAAATTACCAAAATAACCAAACTACAACCTAAAGTAATCTCCACTTTTTCAATACTTAACATAATCTTTCACGTACTTACTTTATGTCTTATTCACTTAAAAATTAAGTAAAGAATATCATAATTATGTTGGCTTTGATTTGACATTGATTTGATGTTTACTTTTGACTTTTCTTACTTACTTTTGTTAATTCTTACTTACTTTTTTTAATGACTTTTAGAAGTTTTCTAATCTTATTTAGTAAAAGTAAACAAGTTTAGTGAATTAATTAATACTTACACTATTTGAATATATGTTCCTATATAAGAAAATAAAGATGTGACGACGTTGCGACAACTTTTACATCGACAAAACGTCGTTTTTCGAAAAAATGTTTTACGATCACATTTTGACGTTTTAGTTAAACTATTTATTTATGTAAACCAAATTTAAAAATAAATTTGCATAATGCTATTTCAAAATATTAGTACTCATAAATTAATTAAGATAATTTATTTAACCATTGAAACATACTTTTCTGAAATCAGCATTTTGTCACTTTTGTCGATATAGGCAAGTGTTACTATTTTTATGTTTGTTTCTACTTCCAAATCCTATCGAATATTATTTAAATCATAAAACCTTTTATATTTATATTTAAAATCACTCTAAATAATATATTTTAAAACGGTCAAATTATGGGTTGTTAAATCTAGTTTGGTGGAAGTAATGTGTGTGTTTGAAAAACATTTTCCACCTGCATTTTTTAATATCAGCATCCATCTTATGGTTCATTAAGCCGATGAAGCATTGATTTGCGGTCATGTTAGATATAGGTGGATGTATCCTTTTGAAAGGTAAATTACTAATTTCATTTTTGTTCATCATCATTCAGTTTGAATAGCTACTGGTTATTTATAATTGATTGCCTTCTTAGGTTAACGAAAACATATAAAGGATATGTGCACAACAAAAGATATATTGAAGAATGTATTGCAGAAGGATATATCGCATAAGAAGCTAGTCTTTACTGCATGGAGTATATGCCAGAAGGAGGTGATGGCACTCATAAACATACTCATGAGGCATTTTTAGACGAGGATGATGAGTTTGCTAGTGAGATGCCTTTAGGTAATGGTAAAGATATAACCTTAACCCAAGTGCAGTTTGAACAAGTTCGTAGATGGGTCCTTAATAAATACGATGGATTGAATGAATGGGAGAAGTAAGTTCACGAATAACTCCTGAATTCAAATCATTGTAAATCAACTCATATATATGTTTTGAAACGTGTGTATCGTAGGAGGTATAACATCTATGTGAAAAGTACGTAATCTCAACCTCGAAGTGGGGTTACATCCGTGGAAGCTTATCAAAATTTTACTCTATGGTTACCTGGCGAGGTATATATTACATCTTATTAATTATTTCATGTGTACTAAAGTGTATCATACACCTTCGTGAACACACTTTTGATTTGTTTTTTAGTTGGTGAAGACCAACGATGTTGACTCAACTCTTTGGCGGCCGATGAATGGGCCAAAGTTCAAGGCGCTTAGTTATATGAAGTACCAAGTGAGTGGATTTACATTTTCCCCTAAAAGTTACGAAGAGCGGATGGTAACACAAGGCATCGGTGTATGTATGAGAGCAATTACAAAATTTAGAGCGAGTGGTAAGGATAAAAATTATAAGGAAGCAAACACAATGTATTACGGAGTTGTCCAGGAGATAATTGAGTTGGATTACATCGACTTTAAACAAACATTTTTTTATTGTGATAGGGTAAAGGTCGATGACAAGGTCAATGGTTGCAAGATTGATCCTGTTTCAAACTTGATCACTGTTAACTTAGAGAAATTAAAGACCAAAGATCAAGTAACCGATGAGCCATTTATTCTTGCATAGAAAGCGAGTCAAGTGTTCTACTCAAAAGACTTAAAAAATACCGGATGGTTCGTGGTTTTTCACACACCAAAACGGTTGACTACAAACGTTGATGTCATTGACTTTCCTACTGCTTATCAATCAGCTTTTGAACATAATAAAAAACTAGAAGACCTTACCAAATGCATATGTTAATATGATATGCATTTCTTAATTGAATTTAGTTGAATTTCAAGCGTGACAGAATTTACAATCATATGCTCAAAATAGCATCAATATATTAATTATGGTCAATTCAAATTTATTTCTTTTGCTTTAGTTTCAAATTTAAATAAACACATTTCCAGTCATTGTGTCATTGTCTACAAGAAATTCCTTGATCTGCAATCGTATTTTGAAATTAGCCTAAAGTATTGAACTGACCTGAGTAAGGTACTTGCTATCTGGTTGTTTAAGAATTTTGTAAATTTTTGTAGCAATATCCATTGCCATCACGTTGTGATCAATCCAATAACTTGTGAAGTTATCCTTGAATGCATAATAAAAAGTTTGTTCAGAAACACAACCAAAATCAAAGCTTATATACAAAAGTATAGCAAAAATAGTGCCATATTTAGCATGAAGCTGGGAAATATATCCAAATGCAACCATTGTGAATGAAAAAATATCTTTGATGCAATATGAATAAGAATATTAAAAATCAACATTGAAAATCAAAACATTGAATTGTTGTGTTTAGATATATTCTTATGCGTGTTGATTGTTGAATATGCGCTTTGCGCTTATATGATTTTTGTTCGATGATAATAAACATATATACATTCGTTTAAATGTATTTGTTAATGTACTATTTCATTTTTCATAGAATAAATAAATATTTGCTGAATAAAATTAAATGACACAGAATTTGAATTCAAACAGAAATTTTATTCAAACAAATATTTATTACAATTTTGAATAGTACAATTTCAATCTCTCACTATAACTATACAACTTTGATTACAATCACATCATATTTCACAAATATTTTTACATTGATAACCTCACTACATATCACTCACACTCGTATTTTGTCTTCAACTGCATTCTAGTTTGAATCCGGCATCTGAGCAATCTCCAAAAATATTCACTAATGCAGTAAAATTGAAAAAGAAATATTTTTGCAATATAAAATAAAATACGATTTTTGAAAATATGGTTTGCCTCAGTTATTTGGGTTGTTCGTCATAATTCACACTTGTTTTCATCACAAAGTTGTGCATATAGATATTACAGGGACATGTAACCATAAGTGGCTGCAATACACACATGTACATTCAAACGCGTGTGCACTGCCTCGCCAACACGTGTGCGCAGCCAACAATAGCAAGTGTGCAAGCACAACTTCAACAAACAAGGCACAGTGCAGAGGTCTCAACAGGAAAATCAAACAATAATCAAGTGATCAAAAGAATATGGACTGCAACAAACATGAAGAGAGCCATATGTGCAAAGGTCAGACCAAACATGAAGGCTACATGAAGTATGCAAGTTCAACCTCTTCATTAAACAACTCAAAGCTGCAAACATTCAAAAGTACCAACAAAGAATGCAAGCTCGACCAACATAATGAATACTGCAACTACACAGACCAAACATCAACAAGCAGTGCAGACCAAAGAAATGCCACCAGTACACAGTGATACAAGGCAACAAGTACAACATTGTACAGACTCAAGATGACATAGCAGAAACGACCAAATGACAACAATGCACAAGTGGCACAACAGACCCAAGTGAATGCCAAGTGAATGCAACTATAATGCAACTACCAAACAAACATAACATGCAGTTTGCTGTGATACGAGCTCGAGCACAGTTGAAGCTCAAGACATCAAGTGATACAAGTCAGAGCAACAAAACCAGACACATGAATACCAACAAGCTACATGATGAACATGTGCAAACCGAACGCAACAAGCATGAATAAAGTACAGTGTCAATCTCATGTATGCAACAGATAATGAAACAAGGTGCACCAGACCAGGTTACAAGATGATCAAGGCAGACTACAAGTTCAAGTAAAAGTGCAGACTAACTTAAACAACAACAATGAACAAGATTTCATTTAAACAAAATGAATACATCGTGAATTATATCAATGAATGCATCAGTGAGCAACACAGCAATGGAGTTTTGCAGTGATACAAATGCAACATCAAACCAGAGAATACATTACAGTGGTCGTGAATGCAGTAACAACACCGCACCAGAATGCATCAAAAGCAAACAGAGAGCATATGCATCAACTACAAGCAGATACAACTCGACCAGTAACCAAGGCTACAAAGTTTAAGAAATCAATTGGCTGCAGTAAACACAATCAGTGAAGATAGAGTTCAACATCAAGGTTGATCAAGCCAAAAATTCATGTAATCAATCAAAGCCGAAGTCAAGATTGAACCAAGTCAGTATGTTGAACAAGTCAACAAAGTGAAAATTCACGAAATCAGTATTGTCAAAGTCAAACAAGTGTTCACCGTGATAGCCAAGAAAATTTACCACGAAATCAAATCAATACCGTGTAAATCAAGCTACCAAAAATACGAAATTGACAAAGTCAGATCAATCCCAAGCATCAATACAAGATCGAACGGCCATTGGCAAATTCAAATGAACGTATACGAACGCAAAAATAGGATTTCGAATCCTATATAAGCCCAATCATCATTGGCAAAATAATCATCGAGTTCAAGCATAAACCAGCAAAGAAAAAGGAAACAGTACATACCGAAATCACAAACAACGAACTCGATCAAGCAGCTGCAAACGAGCGATAGTCGACCATTAGAGAAGCAGCGAGCTAGGGCAACATATCTCAGATCGAACGAAGAAATTGAAGCACTGATTTACACAAGAGCCGAAGCCCTAATTGGAACAAAGGGAACGAAGCCCTAATTTCAGAAACAGGACGAAGCCTCCATTACTCTCAAGCAAAGGAACGAGACAAAAAGGATCGGGTGAAATAAGGGAGTGGGCTGGCCTTAATATTAAAAGGGGGTTTGGTGTTTTTAATTTTATAAAAGGGCTTTATTATTTTGTTAACTAGGGTTAAGGGTTATTTTCTATTGTTTCTAATTGTTGTTTTTATTCTACGAATCAAAGAATTTGTAAATCACCACCTAGGGTTTAGGTAGGGTCAGATTGTCTAGTTAGAATTAGTTCAGTGAGCAGGGTGTGCGAGTTTGCAAAGTTCTATTGTAGGCGGGAGCAGAGTTTGCGAGTAAGCGAAGCTCTATAGGCGGGAAGCAAAGTTTGCAAGTAAGCGAAACTCTATAGGCGGAGCAGGGTGTGCGAGTCTAGTAGAGTGTTTGTGAGCGGGAGCAAATGTTTGCGAGCAGGGTGTGCGAGTCTAGTAGAGTGTTTGTGAGCGGGAGCAAATGTCTGCGAGTCTAGTAGAGTGTTTGTAAGCGTGATACTGTTTAATTCTAATAGAAATCTGTGAATGCAGCAGTAGGCAGGGGTTGCCGAAGCTGGGTAAATTTTGTGTGTGATTTACTTTGCTGCATATTTATTTCTGTAGTTTATTTCTGTGTTTAAATCGAGAAAATTTGCTATAACCCTATTCACCCCCCCCTCTAGGGTTAATCTAGATCCTACAAGTGGTATCAGAGCCCGGTATATTTTTTTATTTTACTCTAGAGTCATGAGTCTACAAAATAATGCTTTTTCTGAGGAGCAATCTATTGCTAGGCCACCCATGTTTAACGGAAACGATTATGCTTATTGGAAAGTTAGGATGGGTATCTATCTTAGTTCTGTTGATTATGATGTTTGGGATATTATTGAAACTGGCTATAAACCTCCCACTATAATCGTTGGTGGTACTGAGATTCCTAAACCTAAGGATAGGTGGGATGCTAACGATAAGAAATTGAAAACGACAAATGCTAAAGCCACGAATGCTTTGATATGTGCTCTTGATAAAAATGAATTTAATAGAATTTCTCATTGTACAACAGCACAGGAAATTTGGCACACTTTGGAGGTGACACACGAAGGAACTTCTCAAGTCAAGGAGTCTCGTCTAGCCCTATTCAGTAACGAATACGAAAACTTTGTGATGGACAAAGGCGAGAGCATAAAAGACATGTTTGGACGCTTTTCAACCTTGGTATACAATGCTAGAGCGCTTGGGAAGGTATTCACTGAGGTAGAGCTTGTGAGGAAGATACTACGAGTTTTACCAATGAACTTTGAGGCAAAAGTCACAGCAATTCAAGAATCGAAAGATCTGAGTAAGCTAAGCATGGAGGAGTTGATTGGTAACTTGATGACATATGAGCTTGAGTTAAAAGCAAAGGAAGAACGCAACAACTCCGAACCAAAGAAGAAGACGATTGCCTTAAAGAGCAAAGAAGAAAGCGATAAAGATGAAGAAGATCCAATTGAAGAGCTTGCAATGGCTGTCAATAATCTTAGAAAATGGTCGAGATTCAAGCCACGCAAGAAGAAAACAAGTTGTAATAGGCCAAAAGATTCTGAAAATTCCGATGATGAACTGACGTGTTATAACTGCAACAAGCCTGGCCACATCAAACCAAAATGCCCACTTATCAAAAACAACAAAGGAAAGAAAAAGAAAAAGAAGGCCTTTGCAGCAACTTGGGATGATGAAGAAGGAGAAGAAGTTTCAGATAGCAGCTCAGAGGAGGCTAATTTGTGTCTTATGGCAAAATCAAATTCAGAAGCAAGCTCCGACGAATCTAGTGAGGCAGGTGAGTTTTCTCATAAAGAACTTGTTTTTATGTGTTCTGATCTTACTAAAGTAGTTGATACGCTTGAATCTAAAATTGAAAAACTGAAATCTAAAAGGAGGAAACTCGCCCATGAAAATTCTAGGTTAGAAACTGAACTTGAAAATATTCAAAACCTAGAATGTAACCAATGTAAAATTTTAGATTCGAAACTATAAAAATTAGGAATAATTTTGAGAGCCTTGAAAAATAAAACTTGAATCTTAAGGAAGCCATCGACACTAGGAAAAAGGATTTTATAAATCGATGCACCTCACTTGTCACTGAAAACTCAACATTAAAAATCAGAGTCCAAAATCTTGAGAAATCCCTGAATAACTTTTCAAAAGGAGAAAAATCTTTCAAAATGTTATTGGAAAATCAATTTTTTGCTAACAATAGAAAAGGACTAGGTTTTGGGAAATCACAAAATGATGATAATGCAAAAAGTAAAAGTGTTTTTGCTCGATCTGAAATAATTGGAAATCATGTTGAAAATCATAGTCATAGGAACACAAAATTTAATCAAGTCAATTTAATGTGCACGTTTTGTAGAAAATTTGGACATAATCGAAATAATTGTTGGTATAGACCCAAACACGTGAAAACTATACCAATTTGGGTTCCAAAAGGCACAAATATAAAATCTTTGAAAGTCAAACAAATTTGGGTGCCAAAAGGAACATATATAAATAGTTTTGGGTCTCCACAAACATATGTTTCATATTCTGCCACTAACAATCATGAACCTATAAAAACAAATAGGTCACATAAATCTTTCATCGTGTAGGTGTGGTGGCAGGCTAAGGAACAACAACAGCGTTCTCTGGATTTTGGCTATTCCAAAAACACAACGGGCGACAAAGCAAAGTTCCTTAGCCTAGTTCAAAGGTGACAGAATCACAATGGGCAATCACGAAAAATTATCGTAAAGGTAAAACAGGTTAATTTTTTTAAATGTGATTATCTGCACCATACTCTAAATTAAAATCAGCCAATATTGAGATAAACAAAAGATGATGATTTTGATGCTATGATTCTTTTTCAAAATATTGACCAACCATCTTTAAATAGATTTACGTGGAGGTTGACTGATTCGGACTTAACTGATATGATTTTTTTTTTGACTTATTCTTATTTATGACATTGTTTTGTGCTTAAATGATGACCAATCAGATTTTCAACTTTGAACTAATCCATATAAATTTGTTCGGTCAAATGATTGTTACTCATGCTACACGTAGATATATTTGTTTTGATATTTTGGTCACTGCTTGTAAATTTGCACGATTTCAAATTCATGTGAAAAAGGATTTTAAAAAATTGTTGAAACCTTAAGAAATTGTTTTTGAAATAATTATGATGTTGATTGACTGTTGATTACTCATGAATATAATTGTTTATCCTATGGTTTCTGAAATTAACACCATGATATTTGTTTGAGTGTTAACACGACTTCAATTCAAATTCAAAAGAATGATGTTAAGTTTGAAATTCTTGGTGCACACTTCATGGTTCAACGAGTGAATATTGAGTGAAATTTAAATTCAGATGCAGATTAAACTGGTAATATAGTTGATAGAAAAATTACTAGTGGAACGTGATTAATTTTTTTGAAACATTCATTTGCTGCATCGTTTTTTTTTCAAAGAAAATATCAGCATATTTTTCATTTGAAATAATTTTCAAATAGCAGAAAATTTTCTTATAAAACCCCCTCGAGAAAATCATGTTTGACCATATTTACAGATTAATCATTTTTGAAAAATTGATTTTATAATTTTTGAATTTGATTTTAAATGACAAATTTTGACTAATCTGACTCCCTTTCATTATCGAAAAGATGAATAGTGATTGAAAAAGAGATGAGTGTTGATATGTATCATATATTATAACTCGAGAAAGTATAATTAGAAAATTTCTTTAGAATTTCATAACAAGAGTTATAAAAACTTTTTGTTGGGTAAAAATTCCATGACCATTTCTATTTCTATCATCTTTCTATCGACCATCACTCATCAAGATCATATTTAGTATGTAAATTTGTGGTAGTTTACAAAGGAAATCATTTGTTCTTCAATATCTTTAAATCTGTGAAGGAAATTATTTGTGCTTCAACTTATTATATTTAGCAATAAAAATAAATATCCAAAGTATTCACTCTCATTGTAAAAGTCCTCACGGTTATGCATGGGTGAGTTACTTGGATTTTTGATTATGTGCTTCCATGCTCATTTAAAAGTCCTCACGGTTATGCATGTATGGAACGCATATCAAAATTAATTAATTCAAATAGACAAGTTGATTCTAATCCCATTTAAAAGTCCTCACGGTCATGCGTGGTTAGAAGATACTTGATTTCATTTTTTTTATAAAAATTGTGAATACTACTAATCTCATTTAAAAGTCCAAACGGTTATGCATGGTTAGTAAATATTCAAATTTCCTGAAATAAATATACCACAAATAGACAGAATTGTATGATTTTTTGATGATTTTATCCCCATCACTTCTGAAAGTGGAATATGCGCTTGACAAGGGTAATTATGATTTTTGTTTGAGTTTTATTGAAATTTAATATTTATATTCAATTGAGTTAAATATTTGATTCATGTCTATCGCTTCATCCCTATTTTTATAACACTGTTATTCTTTTGCTGATAACAAAAGGGGGAGAGAAAAGTTAAGATTTTGTCAAATAGAATCAAGCAAAGGTCAAATAATTTTCACTTTGCATATAGGCTCATTTATATATTTCTATTTGTATGCATATATGTAGGGGGAGTATTGTGTAGAGAGGGAGCATTCAAATAGGGGGAGCAAATTGAACGATCAAATACATTTAATACATTCAAAATCTTAAATATATGTTTGTTATCATCAAAAGGGGGAGATTGTTGAATATGCGCTTTGCGCTTATATGATTTTTGTTTGATGATAATAAACATATATACATTCGTTTAAATGTATTTGTTAATGTACTATTTTATTTTTCATAGAATAAATAAATATTTGCTGAATAAAATTAAATGACACAGAATTTGAATTCAAACAGAAATTTTATTCAAACAAATATTTATTACAATTTTGAATAGTACAATTTCAATCTCTCACTATAACTATACAACTTTGATTACAATCACATCATATTTCACAAATATTTTTACATTGATAACCTCAATACATATCACTCACACTCGTATTTTGTCTTCAACTGCATTCCAGTTTGAATCCAGCATCTGAGCAATCTGCAAAAATATTCACTGACGCAGTAAAATTGAAAAAGAAATATTTTTGCAATATAAAATAAAATACGATTTTTGAAAATATGGTTTGCCTCAGTTATTCGGGTTGTTCGTCATAATTCACACTTGTTTTCATCACAAAGTCATGCATATAGATATTACAGGGACATGTAACCATAAGTGGCTGCAATACACACGTGTACATTCACACACGTGTGCACTGCCTCGCCAACTCGTGTGTGCAGCCAACAATAGCTAGTGTGCAAGCACAACTTCAACAAACAAGGCACAGTGCAGAGGTCTCAACAGGAAAATCAAACAATAATCAAGTGATCAAAAGAATATGGACTGCAAAAAACATGAAGAGAGTCATATGTGCAAAGGTCAGACCAAACATGAAGGCTACATGAAGTATGCAAGTTCAACCTCTTCATTAAACAACTCAAAGCTGCAAACATTCAAAAGTGCCAACAAAGAATGCAAGCTCGACCAACATAATGAATACTGCAACTACACAGACCAAACATCAACAAGCAGTGCAGACCAAAGAAATGCCACCAGTACACAGTGATACAAGGCAACAAGTACAACATTGTACAGACTCAAGATGACATAGCAGAAACGACCAAATGACAACAATGCACAAGTGGCACAACAGACCCAAGTGAATGCCAAGTGAATGCAACTATAATGCAACTACCAAACAAACATAACATGCAGTTTGCTGTGATACGAGCTCGAGCACAGTTGAAGCTCAAGACATCAAGTGATACAAGTCAGAGCAACAAAACCAGACACATGAATACCAACAAGCTACATGATGAACAAGTGCAAACCGAACGCAACAAGCATGAATAAAGTACAGTGTCAATCTCATGTATGCAACAGATAATGAAACAAGGTGCACCAGACCAGGTTACAAGATGATCAAGGCAGACTACAAGTTCAAGTAAAAGTGCAGACTAACTTAAACAACAACAATGAACAAGATTTCATTTAAACAAAATGAATACATCATGAATTATATCAATGAATGCATCAGTGAGCAACACAGCAATGGAGTTTTGCAGTGATACAAATGCAACATCAAACCAGAGAATACATTACAGTGGTCGTGAATGCAGTAACAACACCGCACCAGAATGCATCAAAAGCAAACAGAGAGCATATGCATCAGCTACAAGCAGATACAACTCGACCAGTAACCAAGGCTACAAAGTTTAAGAAATCAATTGGCCGCAGTAAACACAATCAGTGAAGACAGAGTTCAACATCAAGGTTGATCAAGCCAAAAATTCATGTAATCAATCAAAGCCGAAGTCAAGATTGAACCAAATCAGTATGTTGAACAAGTCAATAAAGTGAAAATTCACGAAATCAGTATTGTCAAAGTCAAACAAGTGTTCACCGTGATAGCCAAGAAAATTGACCACGAAATCAAATCAATACCGTGTAAATCAAGCTACCAAAAATACGAAATTGACAAAGTCAGATCAATCCCAAGCATCAATACAAGATCGAACGACCATTGACAAATTCAAATGAACGTATACGAACGCAAAAATTGGATTTCGAATCCTATATAAGCCCAATCATCATTGTCAAAATAATCATCGAGTTCAAGCATAAACCAGCAAAGAAAAAGGAAACAGTACATACCGAAATCACAAACAACGAACTCGATCAAGCAGCTGCAAACGAGCGATAGTCGACCATCAGAGAAGCAGCGAGCTAGGGCAACATATCTCAGATCGAACGAAGAAATTGAAGCCCTGATTTACACAAGAGCCGAAGCCCTAATTGGAACAAAGGGAACGAAGCCCTAATTTCAGAAACAGGACGAAGCCGCCATTACTCTCAAGCAAAGGAACGAGACAAAAAGGATCGGGTGAAATAAGGGAGTGGGCTGGCCTTAATATTAAAAGGGGGTTTAGTGTTTTTAATTTTATAAAAGGGCTTTATTATTTTGTTAACTAGGGTTAAGGGTTATGTTCTATTGTTTTTAATTGTTGTTTTTATTTTACGAATCAAAGAATTTGTAAATCACCACCTAGGGTTTAGGTAGTGTCAGATTGTCTAGTTAGAATTAGTTCAGTGAGCAGGGTGTGCGAGTTTGCAAAGTTCTATTATAGGCGGGAGCAGAGTTTGCGAGTAAGCGAAGCTCTATAGGCGGGAAGCAAAGTTTGCAAGTAAGCGAAACTCTATAGGCGGAGCAGGGTGTGCGAGTCTAGTAGAGTGTTTGTGAGCGGGAGCAAATGTTTGCGAGCAGGGTGTGTGAGTCTAGTAGAGTGTTTGTGAGCGGGAGCAAATGTCTGCGAGTCTGGTAGAGTGTTTGTAAGCGTGATACTGTTTAATTCTAATAGAAATCTGTGAATGCAGCAGTAGGCAGGGGTTGCCGAAGCTGGGTAAATTTTGTGTGTGATTTACTTTACTGCATATTTATTTCTGTAGTTTATTTCTGTGTTTAAATCGAGAAAATTTGCTATAACCCTATTCACCCCCCCCCCCTCTAGGGTTAATCTAGATCCTACATTGATATATGTTATATTGCTCGTTGTATATGTTCATCTTGTCGATAATTTGCTTGGATTTAGGAAAAAAATAGGAAACTAAAATGTATGATTTAGTGATAATAAAAATGTATCTGAACTTGATTATCACTATGATTTAGTAATTCATGCAAGGATTATCATTTAAAAGCTGTATTAAAGTTTAGGATAGCACTTACGGAATTGCACTGGAGGTTCTAAATACTCAAATTGCAGACATTTTAACATTATTATTATCTTTTATTTTTGGTTCAGTCAAGAAGGTCTTATTGCAAACAATCACACCCTGTTAGTAATTATTGGATTAATAATGTACCAAGTATCGTTGTTAACATTCTATTTATATATGTGTGTACATATTTAATAGTAGAAATTAAGATTACATTATTTCCTTCCTATTTTAAAGGACTTCTACCTGAATGACTTCAAATCAGTTTATTAAATAAAAAGTAGGGAACAAACATTACATCTCTGCAATTTCTGCATTTCTCCATTTCATAAAAAAACAATTCATCACCCATTGCATTTATTTGCAAAATCTATTCATTTACATACTTGGTTTATCAACAAAATCTGTTCATTGTTATATACTTGGCATTTGCTGAGCTTGAATTGTTTTTTTATAAACCTTTTTTGTTATTCCAAGTATATAACAATGCAATAAATAGATACAATTGCAAATGAAAAAATTGTTATATATGCAGGGAGGTGTTGACAGTGCTATAGAAGAGAGTAACAATGTCAGAAGCCGCAGAAGCGTCAATCCATTCAATAACGCAATCATCATCTACACAGCCGGAGAAAGTTGAGACAAACACATTTCGTGCTCCAATTTAAGATAATGCTAGAAAAATAGGCAGTCGAGTTGGTAAATTGGTACGAATGCATGTACCAATCTCATATGAAAGTTGGGATAAAGTACCCAAAAAATTTAAGGATGACATTTGGGCTGAATTACATGTAAATTAAAATATACCAATTTCGATTTTCTCTGTTAAGCAATTCTTAATTTTCATAGACATTTTTGAACTAGTGTCAGATGCAAAAGTGTTTTATTTTAAAAAAATGTGCAAGTCATTTAGGAGATACAAAAGCGAATTGCGGACAAGCTACTATGACAAATTTGATAATGATGAAGAGAGGAGGAAAAATTGTCCTCCAAAAATCAGCCAAGAAGATTGGGATGGTTTCTTGAAAAACGAAGCAAAACCCGGTGCACGTGAAAGAAGAGATGTAGGAAAAAAACATATCATTATACAACTATGGTCATCACACTGGTCATACAAGTCACGCTGTAGTAGAACGTAAAATGGTACGTTTGTTTCATCTTTTTTTATTAAATATTCTTGGTTTGTAGAGTTTGCTCTAAATTTGAATGACAGTTGATTAATATTTTACTGGTAGTTTTCTTTATAACTGATTAAGCTTCTTAATCTGTGAGGGTATGCATTGCATGCGCTATGGAAAATATTGTAATCAGTACAATTCCTAAAGCACTTAAAATTAAATTGATATGGTACATTTTGAACCTCACTTATGTCCTCGGGTTTTGTCATGCTATTTATTACATAATCTTCTGTGATTCTATTTATCCTTTGTTGTTCACACATTTTTTATCTGCTCTAAACTGAGGTAGATAATTTCCAATATGTCATCGTCAATTTCTAAAAAATAGTAATTCTAAATCTTTTCTTGTTTCCTGACATTCTCTCTTTTCCTTTTCTAAAAAATAGTAATATTGTGTGCTCTAAGCAGTAAGCAAAATCTGTGTGTAATGGGAATAATGAATGTAAGTGGATGAAGTGGTTGTGGTAGTGGGAGTTTGAGTAGTTGGTTGTTATTGGCAGAGGGTGGCAGAGGCAATATTTGGTTATGAGGCAGTAGTCGGATTAGAAAGTTAGTTTTGCTGCACTGAGATGGAGTAGCAGTTTATAAACATCTCCTCCACCATTTACCACAAAAAATTTCAATCTACTGAACTAGATCCATTTTCTTTTATTTCTGCTTTTCCAATAAGATCGGTCTGTAGGAGCTTCAAGTTTGCCCTTGATCTGATACAAAATTGGAAAAGATTATCATACTTGTTTATGTTTTATATTTAATATGATTTTACATGTGTGTGTGAGAAATTGTGTTTGGACACAAAATGAAGATCAAAAATGAAACAAAAAAGATCTTAACCATTAGATCTCCTCCTGAATTTCATCTTCCGTAGGGATCCAAATGGTCAATATTTATTGTGTTTAGTTTTGTGTTTTATTTTGTGTCCATGTATGTAGGCACATACACATAAATACATATAGACACATATATACATATATGTATGTTTGTGTAATGTTGTACCTTAAATGTAACATTAGATTTGCATGGGCCATTAAACATAATTGGCTTGAGAAGGTAGGTTTTGCCTTCAGGCACCATGAATACAGTTGTGCTTTGTGATGAGCATGCTTCTTTCCACCCTTCTTCAAATGACTGTAACAGCATGTGTTAAATAGGTCATAAGCAATATGTGTTTTGTTTATAGTACTTGATAATTATTTATCCGTGATACATATATAACCTCTAACAGTACTTTTAACTGCCCAGTTAAACCTGTTCATAAATTTTGATAAAATGAATAATGTAGCGTTAACATTTGGCATTTTCCCTTTTCATGGATAGCTCAGAGTTGACCAAAATAATCTACCGTTTAGGCCTCGCCAAATCCTATTACATGCTAAAAAATCAACTATGTAAAACCTGATGAAATGTACACGATTCTGTGTAAAATCAAGTCGACGCTAGAATCATATCCAAGGCGCATGTATAACTACTAAATCTGGTTTTTACATATTTTTACAGTTGTGTACATCTGAAATTATGTAAAACAATATTTTTGGTCGGAAATTGATTTGCAACTCTACTGTATCATTTAATACCATGAAAAAAAATCACTATTAGCATCTCTATCACATAAAATGCACTAATCTTTTAGATTTTCAATTACACATTTATATCAGAAATGTATGGCTTAATTACCTTATTGTCCAGTGTTACTCCATCACCTTTGGCACCAAAATCTTCCATGTTAACGACTCGTGTGTCCGACATGTCAAAGTCATAACAAAGTAGATTATGAATGAGTGTGAGGATAGTAGTTGTTAACGCTAAAATTTGAACGCTAACACCCCGGTGTATGAAGTGTAATTGTGAAAGCACCACCCGATAAATCGGGAACAGATTATAAGCAGATAATAGTAGAAAAGCAGTAAACAACAGCAATTTTATAGTGGTTCGGCTTGAGGGTATAGCCTACGTCCACTTTAAGTATTTTTACTGATGATCTCGTTACAAGCTGATACAATTCTTCCCAAGTACAATACACCTTGAATTACAAGACACTTTGAACGAGTAGCTCAAACTTCAATGGAGATGAGAGTCTTCAAATCCATGTTGGATGTATGTGATCTCTTCTTGAAGTTGTTTGTAGCGTTCTTCATGTCTTGAGAGCTTCGAGTGTTGGATTGGTTTGGAATGCAGCAGAGTATCGGCGCTTGAAGAGAATGAGCCAAAAGTCCCCTCTCTGTTGGAGTTATGGGCGTATTTATAGGCATCTTCGGAGTTAGGTCGTAACTCGTATACGACTCACGATGAGTCGTAACTCGTGTACGACTCATGATGAGTCGTAACTCGTATACGACTCATGGTAGGTCGCGGCTGATTTACTGGGTTCATGGCTTGGCCCAGAGTTATGCACCCATCTGAATGAATGATACAAGTTCTAAGTCGTTCACGAGTTAACCAAATGCAGTTTCCTTTATGCTAGCATGAGTCGTACACGACTCATCATAGGTCGTAAGTCGTCAGCGATTCTTCTTACTACAGCGTGGTGTTGAACTTGTCTCCAAGTCTTAGGTCGTGAACAACTTATCTTTTGAGCCGTAGACTTCCTGTCGCGCCATCTTCTAACTCGTAAGATTGTTATCACGTAGACTCTTTAACTCGTGGAGGCCTTAAGCCGTAGATCCTTATCTCGTAGACCTTTTAACTCGTAGGTCGTTCAGCCCTTGAATTGTTGGGTCGTGAAGACCTTGAGTCGCACAGTTCTTGAGTCGTTGATCCACTGAGTCGGCCTGTCTCATGAACTGTTAACCCTCTTGAGTCATTCCATTCCTCTAAGTCGCCTTGAACCTTAACTCGTTAAGTCGTGGCACTTCTTAGGTCGTCCAATCCTTGAGTCGTTAGGCTTATTGAGTCGGCAACCTTGTTAAGTCGGCAACCTTATTAAGTCGGCAACCTTATTAAGTCGGTAAGTCGTGCCACTTGTTAGCTCGTTAACCCGCTTCATCAGTTAGGTCGTTGACTTCGAGTAGAAGATAGGTCGCTCCATTCTCTAAGTCGTATACCATTTTGGACGGGGCACTGCCCCGCACCCCGCCGGGGGCGCTGCCCCCTGGACCCCTGCGACCTGACCGGGCAGGTCGATCACCGTAGCGGTGGCGTTGCCCCCGCACCCCCTCCTTGGGGGGTTGGCACCCCCCCTGGACCCCCCTCCGTAGGGGATCTTATCTGAAAAGCCATTCAACAGAACTTGCTTTGTTGGGATGCTGAGTTGACTATTCTTCGAGACGAACTATCATTGGTTTCTCGGTCGATTTTTGATATCACGGCCATGCTGAAAAAGTGGAGTTAACAGTAGTCGTGTTGACTGTTAAACTGTTTTCTATTTCTTGTTTCATTGACACAACTTTGCTGAAAAATAACTTAGATTTCTGCTTATTCATACACATCTTTAAGTTACTTCATTATCTGATTCATGGCGATGGCATTGTATCTTGTTTCAAAAACATGCAGATCATATGCATAAAGCAGGCGGTTTATGATTGTATCTTGTTTCAAAAACAAACTGCTACTCTATTATGGCTCCAGATCTAACCAAAATTAAAATTGCATGTCTCAAAAGTGGTAGAATGTTTATTCAAATTTCTTAATAATTTGCATTCCTTTACAGTATTTGATGGTCTGAATCAAATTAAGACTTTAAAAGACAACTAAAGAAACACATGTAATTTTTGAACTGTTGAACTAACAGTAATACTATGGTGCCACAGTCGGAAATTCAAATGTTGAACTAACATAATCAATTATTTCCTTTTTGGTTGTAGGCCAGTGAAAATACAGGAAAAGAAATCACACGTCGTCAAGTATGGGAGAAAACACGAAAAAGGATGTTTGCATATCAGATTCGACTTCTTCCTACTTCGTAAGTTAAACAGTCTATTGTTTTAGATGATAAATTAATAATGATTGCTTATGACATATATGTTAGCATGTTTTATCAGTCTACTATTTTCGAATAGTAACCTATCAATTAATAGTAATACCTCAAGTATTATCATATTTTAGAGTAAACTTGCAAAAGAGAAGGAAGCAATCAATGACAATGATGAAGAAGATTTGCCATTGGACGAAGACATATTGCCACAAGTGTTTGGCGAGGATACAAGGGGCCGGACTCGTAGTATTGGAACCAAGATATCAAGAACATAAGTAAAGGCTTCTACTATTGCATGTAAACAAATCAAAAAGACCAAAGTGGACTTAGAAGACTTGAAATCTAGGATGGACAATATGGAGGGTACACTGAAGTCGTTGGTCGACTTGTTCAAAGGATACATGGATAACGGAAAACACATACCAGACATTCCATCCAATGAAGGAGAAAGTGGGACACGACAGGAAATTGTTGGAAAATTGTCGAACAACGAAGTTAATAATCCATTGAGTTCGTCTGGTTCGGCATATCAAAAATGTGAAATCCTGAACTTTGATCTAGAGGTCATTGAAACACATTCTGTATGCAGAGATTCGACAGCATCCGTTATACATGGGAAGCATGTACCTCCAACACACGAGAAGTTGGTTGTGGACAACATACTACTACCAGATGAGAACACAGCCAAACAAAATCATCCTCTTGCTATGACCCTTGGTGAAGTTGGAATAGATGGTTTTGTGTGCCATCCAAAGATTTCAATTCGATATCTTTAGACGTGAGATTAGGTAATAGTCTAATTTTTATCAATTTAAACTTATCTTTGTCCGTTGTAAACTGTTTCTTATCAACATAGTAACATTCTACTGTTTGGTCACACAAAATTGTTTCTGATCAACACAGTAATATTCTTCTTTCTCGTTAATAACTTTGATTATGACATAAACGCAAAATCTGCACCATCATTCTTCATTTCTACCCACATGCACATCACACAATATGTATTGTACCAGCAATTCACATCATTCTTCGTTTCTGCCCATCTGCACATACATATTATGCACCTTCATCTCCAAGACATGATTGAAGTGGTTGTGATGTTGTTATGTTGTGCAGCAGTCAGGCTTATGGCAAGAAGAAGTGGAATGCTGAAGGCGGTGAGGAGGCAGTGAGAATGATGGGCAATGGGATGATGTATGTGATGTATTACTAAAGTAACGAATTGAATACGTTCAAGTGAGATAATGTAAATTATAATTTGGTATATGTTTAGTAGTCGATAATAATTCAATCCCTTTTATAATGTGAGGTTTTAGCAGTATCCCCCAAGCGTTTAACAGTTTACCTTAGACGTGGTTTGCGGGGTGGTGCCCTAGCTTGAACTTCATAGAAAATATAAACTAATAGTGATTTATGTGTGTATACTAGTATGAAGCCCGGATGTATGACACGGGTATAAACCTTTTGAATATAAGTCATAATATCACATGCACATATCTAGGAATACGAAAATATGAACCAACGCCAATAAAGCAATTCGTAGAAGGCATGTGGTTTACATGTTTAATATAGAGCCATTAAATTTTTTTTATGTAAATTGTTAATACCAGTATTGCATTATGTGGATGTAAAGTAAAATAGTAATTACTCACTACATATGTAAAAAGAAGCAAATGAGCGGAGAAATAAACTATTATCAAAAAGACAATTGTGTGCTACATACTGAGAAAGATGAACATGTTGGGCGAATTCTCACCCAGAAGATCTCGAGACCAAGAAGTGTCAGTTTCACCCGGGTTGGCAAGCTCCATTCCATCAGCTCCTATGTCCATTCGGCGATTCGAAGGAACAAGCTCATTCGGCAGTGATGGTCCATCCGGAGTACCTGTTCATCCGGCTATACAAGCCTATTAGCTCATTCGGCATTCCAAGTGTGAAGGTCCATTCGGCATGAGTCCATTCGGCATCTCCAATTCATGCCGAACCGAAGGCCATTCGGTCATCCCCCACATCCGGTCCAACCATAACCGAACCAAAGCAATTGCAACCACCGGACCAAATGACCTACCGGACCAACCCCACAGCCGGTCCAAACAAGCACCGGACCACCGGTCCACACTCACAACCGGTCCAAGCCTACCACCGGTCCAAGCTCCATGCCGAATGAGACCTCGTCGAACCAGACAACTGCTAGTCCAGATTGCTTCAGCCCGGGCCCACTAGCAGCTATATACTTCCAAGACCCCTGCCCCCTACCTCATTCTATAAATAGAGGGGCAGGGGTACAACAATGGCAGACAAGTTTGAGAGCTCAAGCAAGGAAGGAACTTTCAAACTACTTTCATACACTTATATACAAAGCATTGTACTTGTAATCTGGAAGAAGAAAGATAATAACATATAAAGTGGACGTAGGCACATTCTGGCCGAACCACTATAAATCTGCGTGTCTTTTACATTTCAGCCCTTACTTTTCTCATATTTACATACTCATCTAAAATCATTGAAAATCACACATACTCAACTAAAATAATACGACTTGGAGGTGTTTGTCCATTTTTTGTGCAAACATTTTTGGTGCTTTCATTGAGAGTTGAACTCGAAGCTTCAGCTTCTCCCACTCAACCTTCTTCCTCATAACGACGTTCGTCGCTTAGAAATCATGCCTTCCAAGCAACGGAAGGATGTTAACAAAGGAAAGAACATCGCAACTAGCAGTCTTCCGGATCCAGTAGCCCCAGATCAAGAGGATCATCCAATTTCAACAGCAGCACCAGATAGATACCAGGCAAATCTGATAGCTCCTGCCACCGAACAACCAATAACTAGGGCAGATCTAGACAGAGTTGTGGCTGAAGTAACCAACCACTTCACATCCCAACAAGAAGCTTTAGTGGACCAACTTATGTCACGCTTAAGGGATGCTGAAGAATCCAACCGCAACACTGAATCATGGGATGAGTCTCAATCTGGAGGATCTCGGAGACAGCAAAGGTATTCCTTCTTCGAAGAAACTATCGACAGGAATCATAGAAACCCCGCTGAACGGAGCCAAGCTGGAACCCAGCCCGAAGTTGGCCCCATGGAAATGCTCGAAGCAGAACCCCACCGGGTAAGATCAAGGCAGGGGGCAACTGTAGCTGGTCCTAGCATGCATCCGAGCAGCCAGAGACAACCACTGGATAATGCAAGAAGTGATAGATTGTACCATCCCTACAGGTCATCTGGACGAGATAGATCCCGCAGGGAAGAACTAAGCTCATTTTTGTCCGCTCCAAGTTCTGACGAACGAATGGCACGATTATTCAGAGAGTGTGTCCAACGAGAGCAAAGGGACCGGGGGATAGGCGCTAGGGTCACCAGCCCCTTTACCCGAAATATCGAAACTACCATCGCCCCCCGGGAATGGAAAATGCCAACCATGGAACCTTACAAAGGAACTTCCGACCCCATCGTACACTTACAGAGATACACCCAGCATATGCTCATGAGTGGAGCAACAGAAGGAGTATTATGTAAATGCTTTCCGCTATTCCTAGCAGATCTAGCTACCTCCTGGTTCTGCCATCTACCCCGAGGATCCATCAGCTCATGGGAGATGTTGAAAGAAAGGTTTATTAGCCAGTTCCTCATCCATGTGGAACAACCCAAGGATGCTTATTCTCTATCCAATATCAAACAGAAATCCGGAGAGACGCTGCAACAATATCTAACACGGTTCAACGCCACAGCAGCAACAGTTCAAGATGCCAATGAGAAACTTATCCTAACGGCCCTTTGTAGTGGCGTGCATCCGGATACCAAGTTTGCTAGGAGGTTAACAAAAGATAAACCAGCTACGTTACCTGACTTCTTCCATGAAGCTGGGAAGTATATGAGGCTTGAAAACGCTACCGCTAAAAGACAGTCAGGACAACAGGCTAAGACTACCCATGGCGACACTCCCGCTGCAACAAAGGACGTTTGAAGAAATGACTCTAGAGATAACGCTGGGGGCAAGAAGGGAGGAAAGCGTTTATATCAACCAGGACAGAGATTTGACTCTTGCCCCCCTCCCTTGCTTTAAACTTTGTCCTGGATGGCTAGAAGGATGTTTTTAATCATTTCACCAAATGGGTGGAAGCGGACCCTTTAAAATAAAATATCTTTGGCATAAATTATCAACTTCTTACATAAATTATCAACTTCTTGATCAAAAAATATTCTATGCAGGTACGGAGTCCCACTCAAGATCATATCAAACAACGGACTCCAGTTTGACAACAAAGAGTTTACCAACCGATGCCAAGAGCACAAAATTCACAAAAGCTCCTCATCTGTAGCTTATCCTCAGGCAAACGGACAAGTCAAAGCTGTCAACAGAATTCTCAAAACCCTAACCAAGAAGAAGCTTGAAAAGTCAAAAGGCGCTTGGGTGGACGAACTTCCTACGGCACCCTGGGCCTGCCGCACCTCTCATAGAACATCAACGGGGCATACTCCTTTCTCTTTGGCATACAGATTGGAGGCCATGCCCCCAGTTGAAACTGTAGCGCCATCTCACCATGGGACCCACTGCAACCCAGAAGAAAACGAAGAACTCCTCCTCATGTCTTTGGAACTGATTGAGGAAAGGAGAAACGATGCAACACTTAAAAGCAGAAGCCCACAAGCAAAAAGTGGCAGCACAATGCAACTCCAAAATCAAGCATCGCAGCTTACAAGAGGGAGATCTTATCCTCATGCGGATCCTCCCGCAACACCGAATCATGGACCGAGTCCCAATCTGGAGGATCTGTGAGACAACAATGACCTTTCTTCTTCGAAGAGGTTAATAAAGAAATGGTCATGGTAGGAGCCGAGCCCGGACTCAGCCCGAATTCCGACCTGAGGAAACACTTGGAACCAAACCCAACGGGGGAGGTGCCAGGCAGGGGTCGGATATAGCTGAGCCTGTCATGCTACCTAACCATGAAAGCACCAGTAGACGGGCCATATGAAATTCATCAAGATCTTCACAACAACGGAGCTTATATTTTGTCAACAGTGGACGGAGTGGTGTTCCAGAGGGCTTGGAACATCCGACACCTCCGTCGATACTTTGCTTAACATGTACCGCCCATATGAAGCGTATTAACACGGTGGACGTAGGCATTATCGTGCCGAACCACTTTAAAAATCTTATCTCTTGTTACCTTGTGCCTTCATATCTTGGCTGCTTGTTAAGCTTTATCCCTTTCTGTTGAACAAAATCCTATGGCATCTCCACTCAAGATGCACCGCGGCCTCATCTGGACTAGGCCTAACAGGTACACTACGATTCTATGCACTCGCCAATGAGACTCTTTTGCCCCGGCATCCCTCTGCTGCGGGTTAACTCATTGCGCGCCTGCCCTCAAAGCCAACTGTAATGAGCCGATTATAAGTCATCATAAAGGCCGACTATAGCCGATGGCAGCTCATTACGGCGTTCGGCTCGTCGGTAACTGTGAACCTACTTTAAGCCCCAACATAAGGTGTGGCCAGCCAGGGGTAGTTCACGGCCAACGGCACCCACGCTAGCCGGCCACGGTAAATCGAATAATACCCACGATTACGGACCATAATGGTTCGGGTAGTTACCGTGCGCGATCTCGGCTCCGATGTGTCTTAAGTGCGGCTGTGGTAAAAAAGAAAACTCCCCGCGGAGGCGTAAGATGGGTGACAAATGTCTCCAAGACCCACAGCTAGGGAAAGTGACTACAAAACCCGTTTGCCACGAACTTAAGCACATCGACGGCCTTCCGTGACTGGAAGTTTTACTTTTACTATATTTCCATTTCATTTAAATATTTTTCTCCTATCCTGTATAACAAACTCTAAAGTACAGGAAACCAAATAGGAAGCATTCACTCATGAGGCTCTAAGCCTGCGTGCTGGGTAGCAGGGCGCTCTGCTATACCCGTGAACAGTTACACAAGACACTCAAAGCTACCGCCTGCGAATAAAACATAAAGGGCGGTACTCTCTTCTCTTGTACATAAATGCGTAACTATAACTTATTCATACACTGACATTGCAAAACGTGAAATTATATTTCAAGCAAAAACTTAACATCAAACACAAGTGGAATCACAGGCATATACATAATTATACTTCTCACACAGCACATAAAGATAGCAACAACATTTAAACATGACAAAATCAGCTTATATTATAAGATCACACGAAGTTATTCTTTGCAAATAATTTTATTACAGTTGCATATCAAAGACTAACATGAACAGTGATAAAAAAGAAACAAAAAGATGGCAGATGCATCCACACTCCATCACCAACTCCCCCAGCCTACTTAGCCGCAGGATCGGAGCCCCCAGCATGTGGATCTGAAGTCCCACCTGTCCAGATCGGAAGAGGAATTCATTAAACGAACGATCAAGTTATGAAAACACGGAAAGAAAAGAAAGGGAAAAGAATAACTCACCAGCATCCGCCGCTTGATCCTCATCATCCAACTGCACGCCCGCTTCCTCCGCAGCAAGCAGCCGCATCCCCTCCTTCACCGCCGCTTGCTCCTCCTTTGAGAACTGAGCAGTAACCGCACTCAAGTTGAAAGCCTCTCCGCCTTCCTTACCCGCGTTCACCCTGGCCTCCTCTAAAGCCTGGAGATACACCTTGGCCATGACCCGAGGGTAATCGTCCATCCAAGACAAGCCGCCCTCTTTCCAAGTATGGAAGTACATATCCTGAAGCATCTCATCCATCATCCCCTCATTTTCCTCAAACTCCCTCACCCGAGCCTCGGAAGCTTGCAACTTAGCGACGGCGACGTCCCTCTCTGATTGGTATCTCAAGCAGTCAGCCTGGAGTGACCTCCTCATTTCCTCCTCCTTCAACCTAAGGGACCTCCTCATCTCCTCCATCTCCTCCTTCAACTCAGCCTGAGCCATCTCCGCAGCCTCGAGTCTCCCCGACAACTCCTCTACCCGCTCGAGATCCGCATTTCGAACCTCATCCACCGTTGTAATGGCCATGTTAATCCGCTCCCTGCAGGTAACCTCCATCTTCCGTAACTCCGCCCTACTGGCCTTCTCCATGGTCTCTTTCAGACGCTGGGAGGCTTCCTCATGCTGGGAGATCTGGATGGCTTGGTCGGCAAGCTGCTTGGCCTGATCGGCAACCTTTAGCCTTAACCGAATATTAGCACTCCCAATCTCCTCCCCGGCCTTGACCAATCGAGCATGATGCTCCATTAACTTCTTAGTCTCTTCGGCCACCCGGTCAATATTAGCCTTGGCCTCGTCCCCCATAGTAACTACCCGAGTAGTAAGCAGATCAAGATCTAGGGACTTGGCCTCATCCAGCACACGTACCATGGGGTTGCGGGGAAGTAGGTGCTCGCCCGTGGTCTCATCAAATGAAATGTCCCGAAAACTTGGGTCTAAATCAGGATGACCGGCAAAAGGGTCACGAGGCACGGGGCGAGGCACATCGGGACGCCTTATATGAATGACAGTAGATCTCTTGGAAGGAGGAGGAGGGGGGCAGGGCTCCGTGCTCTCCTCCGTAGTATCACGAGGAGGCTGAGTAGGGGGAGGCAGAGTAGGAAGCTGCGAAGCAGAAGAAGACTCAAATAAGGAACGGCTCCGCTTCCTTTTCTGAATGCCCTCTTCGATGACCCCAAGGAGAGGGCGGTACTTGACTACGTCCCCAGTGCGATCAGTAGAAGGTTTCGCGGAAGCTCTCCTCGACTTAAATTGTTCAAGACGATGTCGAACATCCGACGTTTTAACTGCCTGGCCTGCCCCTGGAATAAAGAACAAGTGTTACGAACATACAATAATCCGCAATTCAAAAAATGTGCTAAGTTAGAAAGAAAGAAAAGTGAGGAGACACATCTATTATACAAACCCGGCGGAGGAGTGGGATACGGCGATAAGTCCTGGATCTCATTCCAGGACGGAAGTGAACCGTAAAAAAAATTTCTAAGTCCTTATCGAAAATAGAATCGGCAGAAGACAAAAGTTCACCTTGCATCGCCGGGATCACCCTAGCTGAGGAACCCTTAGAGGATGGGTCAGTGCCAGCCACAGCTTTGCCGGTTTCCTTTGCCTTCTCCGTTCCCTTCTCCGTTTCCGACTCCCCCTCTGACTCCCCGAAGGCCCGACGGAGAGCCTCATCCAGTTCGAGGTCCTGCTCAGAGGTTAGAGCAGCAACACCGCTACCACCCTGACCATCGTCATCTCCTCCACCCTCCGACCCTTCTCCAACTTCACCTCCTTCCTCCTCTTCTACACCTTCCTCCTCCGGGACATCCGGGCAAGTACTTGGAGAAGGGCCATCGGACTCCTTGAGCTTCTTGCCTCCTACGACTGGACGTTGTGCAAAGGGCTTCCTCTTGCCACCCTTCGCTGTCACCCCACCTTTAGGCTGGGCAGCCTTCTCTTCTGCCGTGTCCCTCTGCTTGACTACGGACTGATGTGGGAGGATCAAATTATACATCAAGAGCCTGGCATTCCTAATCAAATAAGCAGCCGATCTGTCTCTCCCGGAAATAGCTTCAATTTCAGCTGCCATCTGAACCAAGCGATCATCTTCCACAACCGCAAAACCACCTGTCGCTAGCAAGAAATAAAAGCGCATAAGAGAGAGAATTACAGCCAAGACAGGAATTATGAGTAGAGTTTTGACTTACATCCGGAGGTAAATCGGCGAATAGAGACGGAGTCATCCCTAACAAAGAACCATTCCTTCTTGAACATGCTATACTTCGAGTATAAATCCAAAACCGGCTTGAAGGAAACGGCTGACTCCAAGCTAATATATGGGGACCCCTTCCTGTACCCCCTCAGATTGTACAGATATCGTATTTCCCGGTTGGAGGGGGCACGCCCGTATCTCTTCTGGAAGATAGCATACAAGCAAACCAGAATGGCATAAGAGTTGGGCTGGAGCTGGAATGGAGCCACCTTCAGATAAGTGACGAAGCTTAATATCCAGGCGTTGACTGGAGGAATAGCCCCGCACATACAATGGTAACGGCTGTAAGCGAAGTACCCCTCAGGGGGATCATATGGCATGACCCCCTCCCCCGGTAACAGCATAAGAGCCCTGTCTATCCCAAAGGAACGGGATATAACGTCAAGTTGCTCCTCCTTTAGGGAGCTAGGAAAGCAGTCGGGAGGGGAGACCAGAAGTTCCTGTGGACCATGTCCGTCCACCAACGACCTCGGAACAGGTCGATGTTGCCCGGATCCTGGTTGGGCTGGGGGCACAGAAGAAGACTCTCCTCCATCCTTGGATTTCCGTCTGTCTGATCGTGTTTCCGCCTTGCGAGACATTTATCTGCATACACAAAAGTGAAAAACATGATGTTAGAACAAGAATACAAGCAAGCATACATAAGTCCAGAGTT
The DNA here is from genome assembly GCA_030765085.1 of Allium cepa. NCBI lineage: Eukaryota > Viridiplantae > Streptophyta > Magnoliopsida > Asparagales > Amaryllidaceae > Allium > Allium cepa. The sequence goes on from CM060938.1 coordinate 686,636,478, forward strand.
CCACCCAAAGACCGAATACAAAGTTCATTCGGCACTAGGGTCTTATGCTCATTCGGCACTAGGGACTTAAGTTCATTCGGCAATGGGGTCATAAGTCCATTCGGCACTAAAAAACACATCCGGTATACATATCATTCGGTAAAACAAAACCCTTCGTGTGCATTCGGCAATCATATTCATTCGGTGATAAAAAACCATTCGGCAAAAGAATATATACCTAATTCGGTATAAGCTTGGTTCGGCAGAAGTTTGGTTCGGCTAAAAATTGATTCGGCTCTCTTTGGTTCGGTAAGGGAAAACTAAGGGGGGTAGCCTCTATATATAGGCAAACTCAGGATTGCCGAACCAGCTGGTTCGGCCTACCGGACCAACATACCGGACCAGCGTACCGGTCCAACCAACAACCGAATAAAACTGTCTCTACCAGCAGAAACCAGAAACAGGGGGCACGCAAGGCGCTTCACTCAGATAAGTACCGAACTCCAGAACTAACTAATAAAATAAGATTATGACAACGATGAATAAGTCGTAAAACTCCCACTAGCATGAATTAAATCGTTCACACGTGTACGCGACCACGAATGGTCCATAGGCACGCTCTGAATGGTCATTAACCCTATCATCGTGGGAATTTACACTTTGACACGCATTTTTAAGCCCATCGGTCAAATGGATATTTGATAATTGTGAAATGGCTAAGCTACTTACACATGTACGGGGTCGCGAACGACCCCTAGGCATGCTCTGAGCTGGCGATAAACCACCTTGGCAAACGACCCAGGGACCCACTCTAACGTGAACCTGGCATCGACAATGCTAAGCCCCCTCGGGGCACTCTAACTCGCCTCGAACGGCGCAGTTCACTTCATCTCGAATATTTCGATCATGAACGGTCGTTATTTGAAATCATACTGAAACTGTAAATTCCTTTTCAGGACATCAACAAGATATGGACGTCCGGCTCAACGCATTAACAAATCGCGTCTTCCTACCGCAAGGCATGAGAACACCAACAGGATGTGAACATGCAGTCCATGGCATTACAAAACAAGCCTTCCGACCACAGGAAACAAAGCGCGACACATGCAAGCACGTGCCCCACTTTGGGGGGCAAATGTTGGGCGAATTCTCACCCAGAAGATCTCGAGACCAAGAAGTGTCAGTTTCACCCGGGTTGGCAAGCTCCATTCCATCAGCTCCTATGTCCATTCGGCGATTCGAAGGAACAAGCTCATTCGGCAGTGATGGTCCATCCGGAGTACCTGTTCATCCGGCTATACAAGCCTATTAGCTCATTCGGCATTCCAAGTGTGAAGGTCCATTCGGCATGAGTCCATTCGGCATCTCCAATTCATGCCGAACCGAAGGCCATTCGGTCATCCCCCACATCCGGTCCAACCATAACCGAACCAAAGCAATTGCAACCACCGGACCAAATGACCTACCGGACCAACCCCACAGCCGGTCCAAACAAGCACCGGACCACCGGTCCACACTCACAACCGGTCCAAGCCTACCACCGGTCCAAGCTCCATGCCGAATGAGACCTCGTCGAACCAGACAACTGCTAGTCCAGATTGCTTCAGCCCGGGCCCACTAGCAGCTATATACTTCCAAGACCCCTGCCCCCTACCTCATTCTATAAATAGAGGGGCAGGGGTACAACAATGGCAGACAAGTTTGAGAGCTCAAGCAAGGAAGGAACTTTCAAACTACTTTCATACACTTATATACAAAGCATTGTACTTGTAATCTGGAAGAAGAAAGATAATAACATATAAAGTGGACGTAGGCACATTCTGGCCGAACCACTATAAATCTGCGTGTCTTTTACATTTCAGCCCTTACTTTTCTCATATTTACATACTCATCTAAAATCATTGAAAATCACACATACTCAACTAAAATAATACGACTTGGAGGTGTTTGTCCATTTTTTGTGCAAACAGAACAATAGCATGATGTCTAAAGAAAAACATTAGTTTTGATCAAGTACACAAATTTTGCAATGATGAAATGCAATTTTTTTTATCCATTTTCTCGTTCAGACAAAACACGTGCAAGCTCTTATGTAATAGATAGCTACATATAAATAAATGCTTGTGCTTCTATTCGTGACATCTCCTCGTCTCATTCTCATTTGATTTTCTTGCTTTTGGTCGTATGGAAGCAGCAATGAAGTTTTACGGTAATGGTGTTAGTATGTTTGGCACTGATTGTCAGTGGAAGTGATAAATGGAATGGTGTTTGGCACTGATGTTGTGTAGCACTGAAATGAGTTTGATGGATGGTCGTATGCAAGGAATGAAGGGGTACAAGTTGCTGAAGTGGGAGGTTGTGTGGGTTTGTTATGCATCAGAGAAGGCAGTGTGGGAAGACAGTTACTATAGAGCAGTGATAAATACTTAGTGCCTTGTATGGGTAGAGCAGTTTTGTATGGTGGAAGAAATTGTTGTTGCAAAAATTTCAGCAGTTTTGCAGAGTATGGGATTTTGTGGTTATTGATGAAGTAGGGTGGTGAAGTAGATTTGTTGCTGCTGTTTGGGGGAGAGGAGAATGTAAGGGGTAACGGATTTCTTGATGACAGTTATATTGGTGGCAGGCAGAAGAGAAAGGAGTTGTGCACAGTAGCAGGAAGGTAGGCAGGTAGTTGATTGATGGCAGTTTTGTGTCAATGAAGTGTCGTTGGTAGTGTTGAAGTGTGTAAATGGGAGTGTTGATGGTTGTTGCACTTGACGGGGTGAACAGGGGTGGTTGTATGTTGGCAGCGTGGTTGTAGGCTATTTAACAGTTTAATGTGGTAAGGAGGGTGGATAGTTCAGTAGTGTGTTGTATGTATGCACAACTGTGTTGTATGGCTAAGTGAAATGTTTGTATACTTGTAGTGATTGGCTTGTATTGTGAATTTGTAAAAGAAGCACAGTGATGAAGTGCAGATGGTTGATGATGTTTGGAAGTGCAATATTACAGTAAATAGTTTGTAGAAGAAGCCAAACAAAATTGTTTCTGATCAATGTAGCTTTAGCAGTCTCACTCTTGCACTCCCATTACTTTATTTGTACTTGCCTTTATGCTTTAACTAATTCCGTGTTTGTTCATAATGCAGACGACGTAGAGAAAAAGATTAGCCTGAAGTGAGGAATGAGAGATAGTTACGGTTTTGTGAGTTCTTCTGTAATATAAGTTGGATTGAAAAAACACTTTCTGATATATGGTTTTCTTGTGTTTCTATAATATTAGTACGTAATAATGGTTGTTGCTGTTGTTGAACTTTGTAGTGTTATGTATTGCCGCTGCTGTTGAACTATGTAGTGTTATGTATTGTTGTTGAACATTGTAATTAAAAGATTTTTTATGTTTGTTTTTGTGTTGAATCTGCGAAAAAAATTTGGTTTAATGATCTTTCTTTTATGATATTATGTTAAATTTGCAAATGCGTATATTGAGTATGATAATGAAATGAATGTTACTGTAGGGGGTCAGGAAAAGCAATGCATTTTTAAAAAATAATAATATTACAATTCACAATGGTTTTGAGCAGTTGCAAAACAGAATTAACAAAGTTGCCCAAAAAGACTTTACAACGGCTTCCAGCCGTTACAAAATCAAATTTAGCAACGGTTAATAGCCGTTCTAAAACATAAATTTACAATGGCTTTAAGCCGTTATTATATTTTTACCACTGCTCATTTTACAACGGCTCAAAGCCATTGCAAAATGGCTATTCTGGTGTAGTGCTAGCAAACAACACCCTCTCCCTTCTAATAGCTTGGCCGAGGCTTGAGATGGAGGTTGGCCGAAAATATAGAGAAGAAGCGGTAGAGCTTTGAACTTGAATTCCCAAGATTTAGATCCGAAGAATAGGTCAGCTTCTCTCTTGTTTTTGACTCTCTTACTCTCAAAATCAAAAAACTTGCTAACTAAAAAGTTGATGCGAATTCTTTTCTCTTTAATTTTAAAAAAAGAACTATTTGAATCCAAGTTGTTTTGAGGGAGATATGACATAATTAAGAAGAGGTATTGTCGGATTGACAAAAATGATGCCTGAAAATGCAATTTAAAGAATTGAGTTTCAGTGCAGTAAACATCAAAACTTGAAAAAGTATTCAACATAAATGTTGTTGCCACTAGAATTTTATATGTTTTGAGAAAACCAATTTCTAAATTTGAATATGCTATGATCAAGTTATGATCAAAACAAAATGAACTATTCTCTCGCTTAAAAACTGGGCCAGAAAATGCACTGGAAAGAAGTGTACTTTTGACATAGTTAACTTTAGAATGAGATAAAGTGATCAACATGAAAGTTGTAGCCACTAAAAAATACGTGCTTTAAAAAAAAATTCATTTTGGTTCTGTTTTGAGAAGTTATGGCCGAGAGAAGAAGATGTAAAATATGGAGAAAAAATGTGTTTGATTTCAAGAGAATGAATATTGATTTCTTTTGAATATTTTGAAAATATTGCGACATTATTTATTTCTACTGTTTTCTATGGCTTGGAAGCCATTAAAGAGAAGAAGAAGAAGATGAAGAAGCTTGAGAAAATAAGAAGAATCATTGTGCATGAAAGCGAAGAAGAAGATGGGTATTTATAGAAAAAGAAAGAAGTGGAAATTTACCAAAATAACCTCTTACCAAATTACCAAAATAACCTTACTTCAACCTAAAGTAATCTCCACTTTTTCAGTACTTAACATCGTCTTTCACATCCTTACTTTATGTCTTATTCACTTAAAGATTAAGTAAAGAATATCATAATTATGTTGGCTTTGATTTGATGTGATTTAATGTTTACTTTTGACTTTTCTTACTTACTTTCGTTAATTCTTACTTACTTTTCTTAATGACTTCTAGAAGTTTTCTAATCTTATTTAGTAAAAGTAAACATGTTTAGTGAATTAATTAATACTTGCACTACTTGAATATTTGTTCCTATATAAGAAAATAAAGGTGCGACGACGTTGCGACAACTTTAAATCGACAAAACGTCGTTTTTCGACAAAATATTTTACGATCACATTTTGACGTTTTAGTTAAACTATTTTTTTATGTAAACCAAATTTAAAAATAAATTTGTATAATGCTATTTAAAAATATAAACACACATAAATTAATTAAGATAATTTATTTAACCATTGAAACGAACTTTTCTAAAATCAGCATTTTGTCACTTTTGTCGTTATAGGCAAATGTTACTATTTTTGTGTATACTTCTCTTTCCAAATCATATCTAATATTGTTTGAATCATATAACCTTGCATATTATATATGTAAAATTACTTTAAATAGTATATTTTAAAGTGGTCAAATTTTGGGTCGTTACATTCTCCCCTACTTAAAAGAATTTCATCCTCGAAATTACCCAAACAAAAGTTTACCTAAAACATTTATCTTTAAACTTAATTCCATATAATGTACATAGATCATCCGTATGAAATATCTTATTCGATCTCCTATTCGAATACACAACTTCATTTCCGAACAATATCAATCCCTTGATCCTCTAGTGTGGACTTTAATCAAGCTCTTTGCTTAGAAACCATTGCTTACGTTGCATAGTGCTCAACTATGATAGAAAAATAAAGTACCTAACCAAACATCCTCATCAATGTTCGTAGTCAAGAATCGAGTGATAAATTCTTTTTCGGACCAGTGCAAACACCTCATAGTTCCGAACTCGAATCTTAGGTCAAAATTGAGTGATGTGATGATCTATGTGTAACATATGTATTTATTAACCCTCGAAACTTTTATAAACTTTTATCTTAAGCTCAAACACTTTATAAACGTGTTTTTTTTTATAATCCCTTTAATTAATTATTTTCAAACATTTTTATTAAAGGAATATATTCCAAAGAAACAATTTTTCACTCAAAAGGTAATTTATCTTTATAAAAAAGTCTTCCCACAATCTTTTAACTCAGTATATTTCCTTTAACACTAATATTATTTATGAACCGTTTTATAAATCTATTACTTAAGTTTATTACGTCTTGTAACTTATGTAAATCAATCACTTTTAAAGACATAAGTCCAAATTCTTAATTAATGCTAGAATTCATTAAGAAAACATTTTCCAGGTTATAATTACCTTTTTTGAGGAGTCATTATTTTACTTAATAGTTCATGATTTAAATCTACATTTGTATGATATACCTTTACACCATAAGAGTATATATAAATCCCAAATTCCAAATTGGTTTTACTTAAATCCGTCTGTCTAACAAATTTAGACTTTGTTGTAATTTACTATTATCTCAAATTCATAAAATATAAAACTTATTTCTTATTTAATACTATTGTTAATTTTCTAGCTTTGAAAAACAAATTTTAAAAACCACCCGTATTTAAATCCTTATACTCTTAACTCTTAAATCTTTATTTTTTCTTTATAAATTAGATTTATAAATTAATCTTATCTTATTTCATTTACTCAAAGTATTTCACAATGATTTATCTTTTGTCAGAATATTCCATAAATTCCTTAGCTTTGAGTTTGATGCGATTCAGAAATTTTCGACTGTCCAAAATCGTCGGAAATTCCGCTTTATTTTAGCAATTAGCGATTCCAAATTTATCTTTACGTTAAACACTTTTATAAAATTACTAATTAATGATTCATAATATTTCATTAACTTAAGAAAATTATATTGATCAAGTAACTCCAAAATAATCCAAGTAATTGGGTACTACCAATAGTATCATATATCCTCTTAACAAGAAGAGTAATACATAAGGGAAGTGCTTTCCATCCGAACACATCACTTGCCCATTTTTTGTTTATTTTTAAGTAAATCGAACTAGTTAATAAAAAATACCTCTTTTTATTTAAAATAATAACATTTTCAAAATCCTTTAGAGATTACTTTATAAAACCTATTTCATTTTATAAATTTATCTTATATTAATTAACTTTATTTAATTTACCACAATTCTTTTAAATTACTCGAATTTTAAACCTTCATTCCTTTTATATTTTCCTGTTTACACAATCATTTTCTGTTATTTAAATACATTTTTATCTTATATGTTCATTCCTTAAACCAATCTTGTTATCAAACACCTTATAGTCAAATCATGAAACTTAATTCACAAGGTATTTGTACTTAAACTTTTAAATTAAACAATTGATTAATTTATGATAGTAACTTAACATTATCAATTCTTAATTTATTATTTTGGAATAAGTATAAAGACCTTAATTACCTTATTAGTTTTCTTACTTATCGATTATCTTTATGAAACGTCTTATAGTCGAATTGTGAAATTCTAATCATAAGATGTTCATATTTAAATTTCATTAATCCTAATTACTAACTATACAACTTTTCCAAATATATACTTTATAATAAAAATATAATCCTAGGCAAAATTATTTCGTTTACCATTTTTTTTTTAAAAAAACCAATTTTATAAAATTAACAATTACGTGCTCACATATATATAACACTCTTATAACTCATTCTAGGGTGTTATTAACCCTATTTCTAATGAGTTACTCATCCTACGATATTACTAATCCTATCTATGATGAGTCTTTACCCATAACAAGGCCAAGGTTCTCGCTTAACCTTTAGCTCTGATACCAAATGTCAAGGCCCGTTTTCCCGTACCTTTTGAATAGACAATAAACCAAACATGTCCAACTCAAATTGCATGAAAATACGGAACATGAAGGGTAATAAAGAAAAATAGACAGAACAGAATCTCACTCGAATCGAATATCATATAATATTAAACAAATATCTTTACAGCGGAAAACTTTTAAATACATATATCAGAGTCTAATCTAAATTTAGCCTGGACAGTTATAAAAACATGTCCTTACAATTGCTGACAAACATCAAACAAAATACACTAAGTACAGCGGATAATAGAATGTGTCGATACGTCGATGAATATCTCCGGCTCTCCTCTGGAAACTCCAACCATCTTCGAATTAACCTGAAACTACTCGGATCTGACCCGAGTATTGAAAATACCCGGATCAGGCTTGATAAACCAGCGTGAGAAAACTCAATAATAAATGACGGTCATATATCAGCCTTTGGATAAAATCCTTTGAAAAAAGAGTATCTCATAAGACTACACCCGCACATAAACACAGACAAGTTTTTACCTTATGATAACTAAAACACTTTTATATCAAAACCTTTGATATTATTTCTAATGACATCTCTTTGAAAACATTTGCAAAGAAACTTATTAGTCTTATCTGAAATGGTTACCCATGTAGCATTTCAAGGCTATTCATTACACCAATACAAACAAAACCATAGGTTCTTATTGGAGAATGGATTTCCATACAAATGATTAGGCGAAAGATCTACCTTCCGAAATGGGTACACCTCTAGAGGGATGTCTCGAGGACCATCACAAAGGATCCTCTACCAACATAAGATCGGCCTATCTCTGTAACTAGATAGTACCGAATATATTATCCCCCGGCCGTTACCGACCTTTAATTAAGCGCTCGTTTTCCATACACCACATTAATTTACATCCCTAACGTCATAGTGGGAAGAAATATATCTAAAAGGGGATGATCATACACTAATTGGGAATGATCCACTTAGCCTTGCTGCATCTAATCCTATTTCGGCCATTTCCGGTTTGATGAGGCTTGAGGCTACGATTACCTTTTCACAAAGCACATATCACATCATTGAATGCCACATTTCTATTCCCATTGACTACAAATTGCCTTCCACAAAAATACAACCCTTGAGCTCGTACGTCTCAAGGAGGGTGTTAAGCTAAGAGAAGTTGTCTTCTCCGCCACCACAGATGTACGTTTGTAAAAACCAATGTACGTAATATTTATAAATGCAATTTCAGACAAACATCCACACAAGTTGTCCAGGAACAGGACAAACCGAAGGCACTCTACTACTACCACTAGTAGCGATTAGTCCTTGCAATCCGAAAAATCTCCACAATAAGGAGGCCACTGCTATATATAACTCTATGATGGGTGCGACTCCGAGCAAATCAACAAGCAGTCCTCACACTATGATGATCCACGATCTTCAAAAATCATCATCTTCAACATGTCTTCACGTTCGAAACATATACATTTGTTCGAAGTGGCTTTCGGATAATAATTTTCCAAATCCGACCACGGTTCCTTCGAAGCCAATTATCGATTTAAAAGATGTTAAGTTCATATGTGGATATCAAATATCAATCAATTACTTCATCTTTTATAAAATATCTTTGTTAGATATGTTCTTTTCAATTTATTCCATTTGCTTTTCAAGAGTAAAAGGAATCATTAAGCCTCATTTATCAAACCATTTGGTTTATTTAAACCTTTCTTAAATCCTAGAATAATTCTAAATCATTTTCTCTTTTACTTAGGACAACCTTTCCAAATCATTCATTAAATCTTAATCAAAGATTTTCTTTCTTAACTTTTAACTTAAGGAAAATATTCCCTTTTTATAATATCACTTTGCAAAACATCCATTTAATTTAAAGAATTATTCACTGCCCAAAATCGCGAATATAATTCCTTTAATAAACATTCACATTTGACTTATCAATTCAAATTGATTTCAGATTTACAAAACGGCGTTTATAAATTCCATTTTTATTTTATAAACTTTCGTATACAAAAAATTTCTTTACTAACAAATCCCATTTATATCTCACTTATAAGTCAAAATCCAATTACTTATAAAACTCTTATTTACAAATTCATTCCTTTCAAATCTTATTATTTATAAAATCCATTATAAATTCTGTTCTATATTTCAATTGTAAACCCATATATAAATTTGATTACAAACCATTTATAATATTTATAAAAAACTTTTATAATTCCATTAATTTTATTTATAAAATATCAATTTTATAAATCTTATATATAGACCATTAATTCAAAGAATTTATTTCTTTTCTTTTGTCTTTGAAAAAACTTAATTAAGATCTCGTAGAGCATCAGGGCTTTCCTTTTGATATGTTCCACCCCTCGCCTAAGAAGAGAAAATATAGGCTAGTTAAGTTTAGGGCACTGGTTGCTCCATTTCTAATCTTAGTTAAACACCTTGCTTTATCTTCCCAGATCTCACAGGCGGGACAAATGCACTAGTCGTTTCCGCATTACTCATTTTGTTATTATATTCAATCTTCTTTGCTTATTGTTTAAGTGGTATAAACAATTCCTCTTTCCCATTTATTCAAACTCTCATTAAAACTTCCAAATCATCTTTAAATTACTTAATTATTCTTCTAAAATCATTCACAATTATATAGGAAAGAATTATTAAGTTTAAAGCTGCATTTCATAAGTTATTTCAAACTGCTGCGAAAAGCGTTTGCATATAGCGTTCTAAAAGCTATATTCTTCAAAACGACTTTTATATCCTTTAGAAATCCATATTTTCAACTTAAATCTCTTTTAATACATTTTAAAAGATTTTTAGGATTTATTTCATATTTTTAAAACATTTAAAATATCGATTTTAAACTTTGGCCACTTTACTACAAAAGCGTGATTTTTCTGAAAAATTGTTTTGGACATATTTAAAATATACAAGATAAAATCTTGATTTTCTTCCTTTACTTCTTTAATCATATTTAAATGTTTATAAAACATTTATAACTTATTTTAAAACTATTTCCAAAAGGTTTAAGCATTCCATATACACTATTTCATTTTCAAAAGGAAAGTGCTTTCCTTTGTGCTTATCGACGTGTATTAACGTGACTTGGTAAAACAATTTAACAATTATATCAAACAATCAGTACATGATGATCAAATCATATATAAGCATCCATAGCAATCATAACACAACATCAAACATGTGTGTGTGTGTGTGTGTGTGTGTGTGTGTGTGTGTAAATAGAGATGCTAAATATAGTTTCTCACCATAAACCAAAGCGATTAACTTCCTACCAACATTCTAATCAACCAACACTTCACTAATTAATTACTACTCCATTAAACACTAGCAAACAACACCCTCTCCCTTCTAATAGCTTGGTCGAGGCTTGAGTGGAGGTTGGCCAAAAATATAGAGAAGAAGCGGTAGAGCGTTGAACTTGAATTCCCAAGATTTAGATCCGAAAAATAGGTCATCTTTTCTCTTGTTTTGGCCTCTCTTACTCTCAAAATTTAAAAAACTTGCTAACTAAAAAGTTGTTGCAAATTATTTTCTCTTGATTTTAAGATAAAATAACTAATTGAATCCAAATTGTTTTGAGGGAGATATGACAGAATTAAGAAGAGGTATTGTCGTATTGACAAAAATGAAGCCCGAAAATGCACTTTAAAGAATTAAGTTTTAGATATAGTAAACCTCAAATATGTAAAAAGTTTTCAACAAAAAAGTTGTACCACTAGAATTTTATTTGTTTTGAAAAATATAATTTCTTAATTTGGATCGGCTATGATCAAGTTATGATAAAAAGAATGACCTATTCTCTGGCTTAAAAACTGGGCCAGAAAATGCACTATAAAGAAGTATATTTTTGACATAGTTAGCTTTAGAATGAGATAAAGTGGTCAACATGAAAGTTGTAGCCACTAGAAAAATACATGATTTAAAAAATGAATTTTGCATTTTGGTTCTTTTTGAAGAAGTTATGTTTGAGAGAAGAAGGAAAAATATGAAGAAAACATGAGTTTGATTTGAAGAGAATGAACATTGATTTCTTTTGAATATTTTGAAAATATTTCGATATTATTTATTTCTAATTTTTTCTATGGCTTGGAAGCCATTAAAGAGAAGAGGAAGAAGATAAAGCAGCTTGAGAAAAGAAGAAGAATAAATGTGAATGAAAGCGAAGAAGAAAGTGGGTATTTATAGAAAAAGAAAGAAGTGGTAAATTTACCAAAATAACCTCTTACCAAATTACCAAAATAACCTTACTTCAACCTAAAGTAATCTCCACTTTTTCAATACTTAATATCATCTTTCACATCCTTGCTTTATGTCTTAGTCACTTAAATTCTAAGTACGGAGTATCATAATTATGTTGGCTTTGTTTGATGTGATTTGATGTTTACTTTTGACTTTCGTACTTACTTTTGTTGATTCTTACTTACTTTTCTTAATGACTTCTAGAAGTTTTCTAGTCTTATTTAGTAAAAGTAAACATGTTTAGTGAATTAATTAATACTTGAACTATTTGAATATATGTTCCTATATAAGAAAATAAAGGTGCGACGACGTTGCGACAACTTTTAATCGACAAAACGTCGTTTTCTGATAAAATGTTTTACGGTCACATTTTGACATTTTAGTTAAACCATTTATTTATATGAAAAAAATTTAAAAATAAATTTTCATAATTCTATTTAAAAATATATACACTCATAAATTAATTAAGATTATTTATTTAACCATTGAAACATACTTTTCTGAAATCAGCATTTTGTCACTTTTGTTGTTATAGGCAAATGTTACTATTTTTGTGTATATTTCTCTTTCCAAATCATATCTAATATTGTTTTAATCATATAACCTTCCATATTATATATGTAAAATCACTTTGAATAGTATATTTTAAAGTGGTCAAATTCTGGGTCGTTATAGTAATCCTGTTTTAAAGTAAAAAACGCAGGGAGGAAAAAACGAAGGGTAAAAAGCTTCCGAGCACCGATTGAGGTTCGGATAGTCTTTTATTGGGTATGAAAATATCCATTGACGGCTTAAAGTTTTCAAAGTCGTAGAATTCACTGAGAGCTTCGTTATGACTGGTTATGGCTCCAGTAACTCTAAACAAGCCAACAGTTATGGTCGTCCAAAGAATTAATATCCACAGGGTGCAACATCTACGGTGCGAGGTGCAACATCCGTCCTAAATGCCAAAACAGTGTCCTACAACTTTTAGAAATGGGCACATGGATTTGAAACGGAAAAGTACTATGGTGCACTACTCTCCAGCGATGGTAAAACGAAGACCAGCCACGGTGATCACGTTTTAACGTAAAAATGCACGTGACGAAAAAACAAAGGGTAAAAAACTTCCGAGACCCGATTGAGGTTCAGATAGTCTTTTTTAGGTATGAAACTATCCAATTACGGCTTAAAGTGGTCAAAGCCGTAGAACTCACAGAGAGCTTCGTTTTGACTGGTTATGGCTCCCGTAACTCTAAACGAGCTAATATTATGGTCATCCGAAGAATCGATATCCATAGGGTGTAACATCTACGTTATAAGGTGCAATATAAATCCCAAAAGCCAAAACAGTGCCGTATGACTTTTAGAAATTGGTGCATGGATTTCAAACGGAACAGCACCATGGTGAACCACTCTCCATCGATGGTAAGTCGAAGACCAGCCACGGTGATCCAGTTTTAACGTAAAAATGCATGTGACGTAAAAGCGAAGGGTAAAAACTTCTGAAACCCGATTAAGGTGCGGATAGTCTTTTCTGGGTATTAAACTATCCAATGACGGCTTAAAGCGGTCAAATCCATAGAACTCATAGAGAGCTTCATTTTGACAGGTTATGGCTTCCATAAATCTAAACGAGCCAACAGTTATGGTCTTTTGAAGAATCGATATCCACAGGGTGCAACATCTACGTTGCAAGGTGGAATGTCAGTACGAAATGCCAAAACAGTGTCGTACGACTTTTAGAAATGGGTGCATGGATTTGAAACGGAATAGTACCATGGTGCACCACTCTCCAGCGATGGTAAATCGAAGACCAGCCATGGTGATCCCGGTTTATCGTAAAAGCGCACGTGACGAAAAACGAAGAGTAAAAAACTTCCAAGACCCAACTGAGGCTCGGATAGTCTTTTTTTGGATATGAAACTATCCATTGATGGCTTATAGTCGTCAAAGCCGTAGAACTCATAGAGAGCTTCGTTTTGACTGGTTATGGCTTCCGTAAATCTAAACGAGCCAACAGTTATGGTCGTCCGAAGAATCGATATCCACAGGGTGCAACGTCTACCGTGCAAAGCTCAACATCCGACCCAAATGCAAAAACAGTTCCATACGACTTTTAGAAATGGGTATATCGATTTCAAACGGAACAGTACTGTGGTGCACCACTCTCCAGCGATGGTAAATCGAAGACCAGCCGCAGTGATCCCGTTTTAATGTAAAAATGAACATGATGAAAAAATGATGGGTAAAAAATTTCCAAGACCCGATTGAGGTTCGGATAGTCTTTTTTAGGTATGAAACTATCCAATGATGGCTTAAAGAGGTCAAAGCCATAGAACTCACAGAGAGCTTCATTTTGACTGGTTATGGCTCCCGTAACTATAAATGATCCAATAGTTATGGTCGTCCGAAGAATCGATATCCACTGGGTGCAACATCTACGGTGCAAGCTGAAACATTCGTCCCAAATTCCAAAACAGTGTCGTACGACTTTTAGAAATGGGTGCATGGATTTGAAATGGAATAGTATCATAGTACACCACTCTCCAGAAATGGTAAATAAAAGACCAGCCACGGTGATCCCATTTTAACGTAAAAATGCACGTGACGAAAATACGAAGGGTAAAAAACTTCCGAGACCCGATTGAGGCTCGGATAGTCTTTTTTGGGGTATGAAACTTTTCATTAACGACTTATAGATATCAGAGCTGTAGAACTCACAGAGAGCTTTGTTTTGACTGGTTATGGCTCCCATACCTTTAAACGAGTCAACAGTGATGGTCGTCCGAAGAATCAATATCCATAAGGTGCAACATCTATGGTGTAAGGTGCAACATCCGACCCAAATGCAAAAATAGTGTCGTACGACTTTTAGAAATGGATGCATGGATTTGAAACGAAACAGTACCATGGTGCACCACTCTCCAGTGATGGTATATCAAAGACAACCACGGTGATCCCGTCTTAAAGTAAAAATGCACGTGACCAAAAAACGAAGGGTATAAAACTTCCGAGACCCGATTGAGGCTTGGATAGTCTTTTTTGGGTATGAAACAATCCATTGACGGCTTATAGCCTTTAAAGCTGAAGAATTCACATAGAGCTTTGTTTTGACTAGTTATGGCTCCCATAATTCTAATCGAGCCAACAGTTATGGATGTCCGAAGAATTGATATCCACATGGTGCAACATCTACGGTGCAAGGTGCAACATCCGAACGAAATTCCAAAACAGCGTCGTACACCTTTTAGAAATGGGTGCATAGATTTGAAATGGAACACTACCATGGTGCACCACCCTCCAGCGATGGTAAAGCGAAGACCAGCCACGGTGATCCCGTTTTAACGTAAAAATGACGTGACGAAAAAACAAGGGTAAAAAACTTCCGAAACCCGGTTAAGGTTTGGATATTCTTTTTTGTGTATGAAACTTTCCAATGACGGCTCAAAGTGATCAAAGCCATAGAACTCATAGAGAGCTTTGTTTTGATAGGTTATGGCTGCCATAACTCTAAATGAGCCAACAGTTATGGTCGTCCGAAGAATTGATATCCACAGGGTGCAATATCTACGGTGCAAGCTGCAACATCCGTCCCAAATGCCAAAACAGTGTCGTACAACTTTTAGAAAAGGGTGCATGGATTTGAAATAGAATAGTATAATGGTGCACCACTCTCCAGCAATGGTAAATCGAAGACCAGCCACGGTGATCCCATTTTAACGCAAAAATGCACGTAACGAAAAAACAAAGGGTAAAAAACTTCCGAGACCCGATTGAGGCTCGGATAGTCTTTTTTTGGGTATGAAACTATCCATTGATGGCTTATAGCCATCAAAACCATAGAATTCACTGAGAGCTTCATTTTGACTGGTTATGGCTACCGTAACTCTAAACGAGCCAACAGTTATGGTCGTCTGAAGATTCGATATCCACAGGGTGCAACATCTACGGTGCAAGGTGCAACATCCGACCCAAATGCAAAAATAGTGTCATACGACTTTTAGAAATAGGTGCATGGTTTGAAATGGAAAAGTACCATCGTGCACCACTCTCCAGCGATGGTTAATCAAAGACCCGCCACGGTGATCCCGTTTAACGTAAAACTGCACGTGACGAAAAAACGAAGGGTAACAAACTTCCAAGACCCAGTTGAGGTTCAAATCATATTTTTTGTGTACGAAACTTTCCAATGATAGCTTAACGCAGTCAAAGCTGTAGAACTCACAGAGAGATTTGTTTTGATTGGTTATGGCTGCCGTAACTCTAAACGAGCCAACAATTATGGTCATTCGGAGAATCGATATCCACAGGGTGCAACATCTACGGTGCAGGGTGCAACATCTGTCCCAAATGCCAAAACAGTGCCGAACGACTCTTAGAAATGGGTGCATAGATTTGAAATGGAATAGTACCATGGTGCGCCACTCTCTAGCGATGGTAAATCGTAGACCAGCCACGCTGATCGTGTTTTAACGTAAAAATGCTGTGACGAAAAAATAAAGGGTAAAAGACTTCCGAGACCCGATTAATGTTCGGATAGTTTTTTTTTGGTATGAAACAATCTAATGATGGCTTAAGGCAGTCAAACCCATAGAACTCATAGAGAGCTTCGTTATGACTGGCTATGGCTCCCGTAACTCTAAAAGAGCCAACAGTTATGGTTTTCCTAAGAATCGTTATCCACAGGGTGCAGCATCAATGGTGCAAGGTGTAACATCCGACCCAAATGCAAAAATAGTGTCGTACGATTTCTAGAAATGGTTGCATGGATTTGAAATGAAATAGTACCATGGCGCACCACTCGCCAACGATGGTAAATCGAAGACCAGCCATGGTGATCCCGTTTTAACGTTAAAATGCACGTGACGAAAAACGAAGGGTAAAAAACATTCGAGACCCGATTGAGGCTTGGACAGTCTTTTTTGCGTATGAAACTATCCATTAATGGCTTATAGCCATCAAAGTCGTAAAAAACATAGAGAGTTTCGTTTTGACTGGTTATGGCTTCCGTAAATCTAGATGAGCTAACAGTTATGGCCGTCCGAAGAACCCAAATCCCAAGGGTGCAACATCTGCGGTGCAAGGTGCAACATCCATCCCAAATCCCAAAACAGTGTCGTACGACTTGTAGAAATTGGTGCATGGATTTGAAACGGAACAGTACCATGGTGCACCACTCTCCAGCGATGGTAAATCGAAGACCAGCCACGGTAGTACCGTTTTAACGTAAAAATGCAGGGACGAAAAACGAAGGGTAAAAAACTTCCGAGCCCTGATTGAGGTTCAGATAGTCTTTTATTGGGTATGAAAATATCCATTGATGGCTTAAAGTTTTCAAAGTTGTAGAGTTCATAGAGAGCTTCGTTATGACTAGTTATAGCTCCCGCAACTCTAAACGAGCCAACAGTTATGGTTGTCAGAAGAACCAATATCCACAGGGCGCAACATCTACGGTGCGAGGTGCAACATCCATCCCAAATGCCAAAATAGTGTCGTACGACTTTTAAAAATTGGTGTGTGGATTTGAAATGGAACCGTACCACGGTGCACCACTCTCCAGCGATGCTAAATCAAAGACCAGCTACTGTGATCCCGTGTTAACGTAAAACCGAACGTGATGAAAAAACGAAGGGTAAAAAACTTCCGAGACCCGATTGAGGTTCGGATAGTCTTTTTTGGGGTATGAAACTATCCAATGACAGCTTAAAGTAGTCAAAGCCATAGAACTAACAGAGATCTTTGTTTTGACTGATTATAGCTGGTGTAAATCTAAATGAGCCAACAGTTATGGTCATCCGAAGAATCGATATCGACATGGTGCAACATCTACGGTGCAAGGTGCAACATCCATCCCAAATGCCAATACAGTGCCGTAAGACTTTTAGAAATGGGTGCATGGATTTGAAATGGAATAGTACCATGGTGCACCACTCTCCAACGATGGTAAATCGAGGACCAGCAACAGTGATCGCGTTTTAACGTAAAAATGCTCATGACGAAAAAACGAAGGGTAAAAAACTTCTGAGACCCGATTAAGGTATAGATAGTCTTTCTTTGGGTACGAAACTATCCAACGTCGGCTTAAAGCAATCAATGCTATAGAACTCACAGAGAGCTTAATTTTGACTGGTTGTTGCTCCCGTAACACTAAACGAGCCAACAGTTATGGTCGTCCGAAGAACCGATATCCACAGGGTGCAACATCTACGGTGCAAGGTGCAACATCCGTCCCAAGTGCCAAAACAGTTCCGTACGACTTTTAGAAATAGGTGCACGGATTTGAAATGGAATAGTACCATGGTGAACCACTCTCCAGCGATGGTAAATCGAAGACCAGCCACGTCAATCCCGTTTTAACATAAAAATGCACGTGACGAAAAAATGAAGGGTAAAAAATTTTTGAGACCCGATTGAGGTTCGGATAGTCTTTTTTGGGTATGAAACTATCCAATGACAATTTAAAACGGTCAATGTCGTAGAACTCACAAAGAGCTTCGTTTTGACTGGTTATGGCTCCCGTAACTCTAACGAGCAAATAGTTATGGTCGTCCGAAGAATCGATATCCAATGGTGCAACATCTACTGTGCATGGTGCAATATCCATCCCAAATGCCAAAACAGTGCAATATGAATTTTAGAAATGAGTGCATGGATTTGAAACAAAACAATGCCATGGCGAACCACTCTCCAATGGTAAATCGAAGGTCAGCCTTGGTGTTCCCGTTTTAACGTAAAAATGCACGTGACAAAAAAAACGAAGGATAAAAAACTTTCGATGCCCGATTGAGGTTTGAATAGTCTTTTTTGGGTATTAAACTATCCAATGATGGCTTAAAGTGATCAAAGCCGTAGAACTCTTAGAGAGCTTCGTTTTGATAGTTTATGGCTCTCATAAATCTGAACGAGCCAACAGTTATGGTCGTTTGAAGAATTGATATCCACAGGGTGCAACATCGACGGTGCAAGGTGCAACATCCATCCCTAATGCCAAAAAAGTGCCGTATGACTTTTAGGAATGGGTTCATAGATTTGAAACGGAACAGCACCATAGTGCACCACTCTCTAGTGATGGTAAATCGAAGACCAGCCATGGTGATCCTGTTTTAACGTAAAAATGCACGTAACGAAAAAACGATGGGTAAAAAACTTCCTAGCCCCGATTGAAGCTCGGATAGTCTTTTTTTGGGTATGAAATTATCCATTGACAACTTATAGCCGTCAAAGACGTATTACTCATAGAGATATTTGTTTTGACTGGTTATGGCTCCCGTAACACTAAATGAGCCAACAGTTATGGTCGTCCGAAGAGTCGATATCCACATGGTGCAACATTTACAGTGCAAGGTGCAACATCCGACCCAAATGCAAAAACCGTGTCGTACGAATTTTAGAAATGGGTGCATCGATTTGAAATGGAACAGTACCATGGTGCACCACTCTCTAGCGATTGTAAATCAAAGACCGGCCACAGTGATCCCGTTTTAATGTAAAAATGCACTTGACAAAAAAAACAAAGGGTAAAAAACATCCAAGGCCCGAATGAGGGTCAGATAGTATTTTTTGGGTATGAAACCATCCAATGATGGCTTAAAGTAGTCAAAGCCGTAGAACTCACAGAGAGCTTCGTTTTGAATCATTTTGGCTTCCTTAACTCTTAACGAGCCAACAGCTATGGTCGTCCGAAGAATCGATATCCACAGGTGCAACATCTACAGTGCTAGGTGCAGCATCCGTCCTAAATGCCAATACAGTGCCAATGACTTTTAGAAATGGGTACGTGGATTTGTAACGGAACAGTACCATGGTGCACCACTCTCCAGCGAAGGTAAATCGAAGATAAGCCACGACGATCCCGTTTTAACGTAAAAATGCACGTGATGAAAAAATGAAGGGTAAAAAACTTCTAAGACCCGATTGAGGTTCGGATAGTCTTTTTTTGTGTATGAAACTATCCAATGACGGCTTAAAATGGTCAAATCCATAGAACTAACAGAGAGCTTCGTTTTGGCTGGTTATGGCTGCCGTAACTCTAAACGAGCCAACGCTAATGGTCGTCCGAAGAATCGATATCCATAGGGTGCAACATCTGCGGTGCAAGGTGCAACATCTGTCCCAAATGCCAAAACAGTGCCGTAGACTTTTAGAAATTGGTGCATGGATTTGAAATGGAACAGTACCTTGGTGCGCCTCTCTCCAGCGATGGTAAATCGAGGACCAACCATTTTGATCGCGTTTTAACGTGAAAATGCACGTGACGAAAATACGAAGGGTAAAAAACTTCTGAGACCCGATTAAGGTACAAATAGTCTTTCTTTAGGTATGAAGCTATCCAACGACAGTTTAAGTAGTCAAAGTCTTAGAACTCACAGAGAGCTTAGTTTTGACTGGTTGTGGCTCCCGTTACTCTAAACGAACAACGGTTATGGTCGTCCGAAGAACCGATATCCATAGGGTGCAACATCTACGGTGCAAGGTGCAACATCCGTCCCAAATGCCAAAACAGTGCCGTATGACTTTTACAAATAGGGGCATGGATTTGAAATGGAACAGTACCATGGTGCACCACTCTCCAGCGTTGGTAAATCGAAGACTAGCCACGTCAATCCTGTTTTAACATAAAAATGCACGTGACGAAAAAAACGATGGGAAAAAAAATTCCGAGACCCGATTGAGGTTCGCATAGTCTTTTTCTGGGTATGAAACTATCAAATGTCGGCTCAAAATAGTCAATGCCACAAAACTCACAAAGTGCTTCGTTTTGACTGGTTATGGCTCCCGTAACTCTAAACGAGCCAATAATAAGGGTCGTCTGAAGGATCGATATCCACAGGGTGCAACATCTGTGGTGCAAGGTGCAATATCCATCCCCAATGCCAAAACCGTGTTGTACGACTTTTAAAATTGAGTGCATGGATTTGAAACGGAACAGTACCATAGTGAATCACTCTCCAGCAATGGTAAAGCGAAGACCAGCCACGGTGTTCCTGTTTTAATGTAAAAATGCACGTGACGAAAAAACGAAGGGTAAAAACTTCTGAGACTCGATTGAGGTTCGGGTAGACTTTTTTGGGTATTAAACTATCTAATGACGGCTTAAAGTGGTCAAAGCCATAGAACCCAGAAAGAGCTTCGTTTTGACAGTTTATGGCTCCCGTAAATCTAAACAATTCAACACTTATGGTCGTCTGAAGAATCGATATCCACAGGGTGCAACATCAACGGTGCAAGATGCAACATCCGTCCTAAATGCCAAAACAGTGTCGTACGGGTGCATGGATTTGAAATGGAACAGTACCATGGTGCTCCACTCTCCAGCGATGGTAAATCGAATACCAGCCTCGGTGATCCCATTTTAACGTAAAAATGCGCGTGAAGAAAAAATGATAGGTAAAAAACTTCTGAGACCCAATTGAGGCTCGGATAGTCTTTTTTGGGTATGAAACTATCCATTGATGGCTTATAGCCGTCAAAGCCGTAGAAGTCACAGGGAGCTTCGTTTTGACTGGTTATGGCTTCCGTAACACTAAACGAGCCAACAGTTATGGTCATCCAAAGAATCGATATCCATAGGGTGCAACATCCGACACAAATGCAAAAACAGTGCAGTACGACTTTTAGAAATGGGTGCATCGATTTAGAAGGAACAGTACCATGGTGCACCACTCTACAGCGACGGTAAATCGAAGACCAGCCACAGTGATCTCGTTTTAATGTAAAAATGCACGTGATGAAAAACAAAGGATAAAAAACTCTTGAGACCCGATTGAGGGTCAAATAGTCTTTTTTTGGGTATGAAACTATCCAATAACGTCTTAAAGCTGTTAAAGCTGTAGAACTCACAGAGAGCTTTGTTTTGACTGGTTATGGCTTCCGTAACTCTAAACGAGCAAACAGCTATGGTCGTCCGAAGAATCGATATCCACAGGGTGTAACATCTACGGTGCAAGGTGAACATCCGTCCTAAATGCCAATACAGTGATGGTTTTTAGAAATGGGTGCGTGAATTTGAAATGTAATAGTACCATGGCGCACCACTCTCCAGCGATGGCAAACCGAAGACAGCCCACGACGATCCCGTTTTAACCTAAAAGTGCACGTGATGAAAAATTAAAGGATAAAAAACTTCCGAGACCCGACTGAGGCTCAGATAGTCTTTTTTGGGTATGAAACTATCCATTGACGGCTTATAGCAGTCAAAGCCATAGAAATCACAAAGAGCTTTGCTTTGACTGGTTATGTCTCCCATAACTCTAAACGATCCAACAGTTATGGTCGTCCGAAGAACCGATATCCATGGGTGCAACATCTATGGTGCAAGGTGCGACATCCGACCCAAATGCAAAAACAGTGCCGTACGACTTTTAGAAATGGGTGCGTGGATTTGAAATGGAACTGTACCATGCTGCACCATTCTTCAGCGATGGTAAATTGAAGACCAACCACGGTGATCCCGTTTTAACGTAAAAATGCACGTGACGAAAAAACGAAGGGTAAAAAACATCCGAGACCCGATTGAGGCTCGGATAGTCTTTTTGAGTATGAAACTATCCATTGACGGCTTAGAGCCGTCAAAGCCATGGAACTCAAAGAGAGCTTCGTTTTGACTGGTTAAGGCTTCCGTCACTATAAACGAGCTAACAATTATGGTCGTCTGAAGAATAGATATCCACTGGGTGCAACATCTACGGTGCAAGGTGAAACATCTGACCCAAATGCAAAAACAATGTCTTACGACATTTAGAAATGTGTGCGTGGATTTGAGACGGAACAGTACCATGGTGCACCTCTCTCCAGGATGGCAAATCGAAGACCAGCCACGATGATCCCGTTTTTATGTAAAAATGCACGTGACGAAAAAACAAAGGGTAAAAAACTTCTGAGTCCCGATTGAGGTTCAGATAGTCTTTTTTTAGGTATGAAACTTTCCAATGACGACTTAAAGCGGTCAAAGCCATAGAACTCACAGAGAGCTTTGTTTTGATCGGTTATGGCTGCCATAACTCTAAACGAGCCAACAGTTATAGTCGTCCGAAGAATGGATATCCATAGGGTGCAACATCTATGGTGCAAGGTGCAACATCCGTCCCATGTGCCAAAACAGTGCCAAACGACTCTTAGAAATGGGTGCACGGATTTGAAACGGCACAGTGCCATGGTGCACCACTCTCCGGTGATGGTAAATCGAAGACCAGCCATGGTAATCGCGTTTTAACGTAAAAATGCACGTGATGAAAAAATGAAGGGTAAAAACTTTCAAGACCCGATTAAGTTTCGGATAGTCTTTTTTGGGTATGAAACAATCCAATGACGGCTTAAAGCAGTCAAAGTCGTAGAACTCACAGAGAACTTCTTTTTGACCGGATATGGCTCCCGTAAGTCTAAACGGGCCAACAGTTATGGTATTCCGAAGAACTGATATCCACAGGGTGCAACATCTACAGTGCATGGTGCAACATCTGTCCCAAATGCCAAAACAGTGTCGTACAACTTTTAGAAATGGGTGCATGGATTTGAAACGGAACAGTACCATGGTGCACCACTCTCCAGTGATGGTAAATCGATGACCAGCCATGGCGACCCCGTTTTATTGTAAAATTGCACGTGACGAAAAAACAAGTGGTGAAAACTTTCGAGACCCGATTGAGGTTCGGATAGTCTTTTTTTGGGTATGAAAATATCCAATGTCGGCTTAAAGCGGTCAGAGTCGTAGAACTCATAGAGTGCTTAATTTTGACTGGTTGTGGCTCTCGTAGCTCTAAACGAGCCAATGTTATGGTCGTCCAAAGAATCGATATCCACAGTGTGCACATCTGCGGTGCAATGTGCAATATTCGTCCCCGATGCCAAAACAATGTCGTACCACTTTTGGAAATGGGAGCATGGATTTGAAATGGAACAGTACCATAGTGAACCACTCTTCAGCGATGGTAAATCAAAGACCAGCCATGGTGATCCCGTTCTAATGTAAAAATGCATGTGATGAAAAAACAAAGGGTAAAAAACATCCGAGACCCGAATGAAGTTCAGATAGTCTATTTTGGGTATGAACCCGCATATTTTACAATTGTATATTTTACAACTACATATTTAAATATTTTTATTTAAATATGGCATCAATTGTCGGATTTTAGTCTGAAAAGCTACTTTTTGAAAACAGTCGAATTAGGACTCGAGACCACTTCCATTGAGTCCAAAATGTCGTTTGTGACCTTTTTGAATATAAACATCGATAAGTTTGGAGTTAGCTAGAATTTTGACCTTTTCACTTAGGGCTTTGGGTTTGGGGTTCAGCCCACTAATCCAACTCATCTTATATTCTAACTCTACCCCCTCTTCTCTTCATTCTTTCATAATATTCCTAACACTCAAGCTTCTTTGCAAATTCAAGTTCTAACTCCAAATTCCAGTTCTAACATCTTTGCAAATTCAAGTTCTAGCTCCAAATTCCAAAAGAAGCTTAGATTGAAAGCTTCTTGAGTTGAGATTGAAGAGTG
This sequence comes from Allium cepa, assembly GCA_030765085.1. Lineage (NCBI taxonomy): Eukaryota > Viridiplantae > Streptophyta > Magnoliopsida > Asparagales > Amaryllidaceae > Allium > Allium cepa. The sequence goes on from CM060938.1 coordinate 686,660,822, forward strand.
GTTGATCTTTCCTTATTTTAAAAGCTTCTCCTTCTTTGTTTTCGAGTAAAACGTGAGATTTCTATCTCACATCTATGTCTACAACCTTCATTGTTGTTAGGTATGAATTCCTAACTTCTATTCCATGTTCATTTGCTTTGGATTGAATTGCTTTTATGAATATTCCAATTTTTGGTGTTTTGAAGTCAAATCTTTAAAAATACTATCTGTTAACACCTCTTCGTTAGCGACCTAAAACCTAAAGATATGGAGCGACCTAACTACAGGAATGGCCTAGCGACCTATAGAAAGTCGCAACCTAACGGCTCAATTGGTGGGCGACCTATCAATCTCAATGGTCTAGTTCACGACCTAACCAGATAAGCAACCAAGCGACCTAACGAGTCAAAGGATTTAACGACCTAAAGTCTTTATGCGACCTAGTACCTTCAGTCCTTAGCGACCTAAGAGATGGAGCGGTCTAGCAACTTAACTGATCAAGTGACCTAAGAGTAGCTGCGACCTACAGAACTCTGCGACCTAAGGGAAGCTGCGACCTAAGGGATTCGGCGACCTACAGAACTCTGCGACCTAAGGGAAGCTGCGACCTAAGGGATTCAACGACCTATAGAACTCACACGACCTAACAAAGTGCTTCGACCTAAGGAAGGCCGCCACCTAAGGGATTCAGCGACCTAAGATCTTGAGCTATGATAACAGGAAGATACTCACGACCTAAGATAGGTCGCTCACGACCTAAGGACATTGCATTAGAAGGCCGCCTTCTCTAGGCCGCTACTGGTAAGGTCGCTTACGACCTAGAACTTGTTGAAACGAGCTTGCATGTTCTTATGGAAGGGGGGCCAGTGCTTCTTAGGTCGGCTACGACCTACGACCTTACTTAGGTCGGTCACGACCTATGACCTAACTCCGAAAAATGCCTATAAATACAACCTTAGTTCCAACTAGAGGGGGACTTTTGGCTCATTCATTTCAAGCGCCGTTACTCTGCTGCATTCTGAACTACTTCAACACCTTCATGGAACTTCACGAAGAAATCAAACATGTCTAACATGTGTTCAAAGATTTGGATCGACATTGAAGTTTAGGCTACTTGTTCTAAGTCACTTGAAACTCAAAGTGTGTTGTAATCAGAGTGTAACTGCATTGACTTGTAATCAAATCGTCAATAAAGATATTCAAAGTGGACGTAGGCTCTCTCTTAAGCCGAACCACTATAAAATTGCTGTTGTTTACTGTTTTTTCACTATTATCTGCTTATAATCTGTTCCCGAGCTATCGGGTAGTGCTTTCACAATCTCACTTCGTACACCGGGGTGTTAGCGTTCAAATTTTAGCGTTAACATTTTTGGTGCTTTCACTGAGAACTGAACTCAGGTGAACTATCATCATTGCTTCACAAAGGTTTGTAGAGAGAATTTCCTTGAAAACCAGAAGTCTATCCGAGATTATGGCTCCTGGAAGGAAAAGTAGATCTGTCAGATCTGGGAATATTCAAGAGGGAACCTCCGCTTCCCCTATATCAAATCAAGCCACTCCAGCTGTCGGAGTTACAAAGGCAGAGCTGGATGCTGCAATCTTAGGGCTGAACCAACAGATCAATGCCCAAAATGCATAATTTGAGGCTCAGAATGCCCTAATTCTGAATAGGTTGAACGATTTGCTTGGGGCAAACCGTCAACCGGCAGGTAATGAAAGGAATTTTGCTTGCAACATTCATGAGGCTGAAGAAAGGAATGCTCCTGAAAGGGCTGCTAGCCCCTTTGAACAAACACTTCCTGAGGTTGGTGGATCTAGAACTCGACATGATGAGGAGTATCTTTCTGGAATGGTCCGACAAATCATGAAAGAAAGTATGCAGAGGGTTGAAGACGAGAAAGAATGGGGTTTCGCCCCAAGTAAAACTCCATTTACTGAGAAAATCTTAAAGGCTGAATTCCCAAGGTAGTTTGTCCCTCCAACCATTCCAGCTTACAAGGGGACAAGTGATCCGAACGAATTCTTATACAAGTATGATTGGCACATGACAGGTGCCAGAGCCTCTGATGAAATAAAGTGCCGATATTTTCCTGTGTATCTCGAAGGCGTAGCTCTGCTTTGGTTCACCAAGCTACCAGTCCGATCTATCGATCAGTTTTCTGACTTAACCCGGAAGTTCAAGGAGCAGTTCAGACTATACGCTTCAAAAGCCAAAGATATTATGTCATTGTCAAGTTTAGAACAGAATCCGGGTGAAACTATCAGATCTTTCTTGAATCGCTTTAATATAGCGCTGGCCGAGGTAGACAATGAAGAACCACGGATGATCTTGACCTATCTAATGAGGGCCATCGACAAGTTGAGCGAATTTGGGAAATGGCTAAACATGAAGGAACCAAATTCCCTTGAAAAATTCTATAAAAAAGCAGATGAATTCATGCGCTTGGAAAGCCGTCCCGTACCGGTAAAGGCAGTGCTGGAAAAAGCTGAAGATAACACTGTTGCTCCACGCAAGAATGAATCTGTAGGGCAAAAAAGGGAAAATAACAATGGGAAGAAACAGAGTAATCTGAAGAAGCCCCGATCCTTCAAGCCATCAGAATATACTCCTTTATCAGATACGCCGGAGCGTATCTACCTTGCCATTAAAGATTCTATTGACTTTCCTAAACCTCCTCCTCTAAGGACCGGGAAAAAGGCTATACAGAGTGGGAAGTTCTGCCGCTTCCATAATCAACCCGGTCATGAGACCGACGAATGCCGCCAGTTGAAAAATCTGATTGAAAAATTGCTAAGGGAAAACAAACTGCAGCAATTTGTGAAAAAGAATAGCAACAATCCTGCTTCATCTAGTCAGGGGCAACAGGCTCCTACTCATCAGCCTAGGACGAGTGAGAAGGCTGCAGGGCATGAATCTGGAAGGCCCATTATTAATGTCATTACAGGAGGACCTCACCCAGCAGGCAGAAGCTGGGGTGAGATGGAAAGGTATACCCGAGCTTTAAAGTATGTACCGACCGAGGAAGATGTATTCGTTTTGGAAGGTGCTACGCCGTTGAAGCAACAAAGAACTTTCGATGATGATATTGTGTTCAAAGCTAGGGATTCCGCAGGTATTGAAGCTCCTACCTTGGATCCCTTAGTCATCTCGGCTGGTATCGGGCCAGCTATTGTCAGAAGAGTTCTCATTGATTGTGGCGCATCCTGCAATATCCTCTTCAAGAAAACATTCGACCAAATGATGATCCCTATGGCTGATGTGCAAGCCTCATTGCAGAAAATTGCCGGCTTCACTGGGGAGCCAAAGCAGCCGGTAGGAACCATTGATTTGTTTGTGGAACTTGGAGAAGGAGAGAGAAAAATGGTCCGCAAGCAAACTTTTGTGCTTGTCGACGAATTTTCTGCTTACAATGCTTTCCTTGGTCGTCCAACTCTGGCAGCGTTCAAAGCTGTTCTTGCCCCGTGGTGCCTCACTATTAAATTCCCTACAGACAATGGAGTAGGAGTCATAAAAGGGGATCAAAATGCTGGGCGAGAATGTTATCTAACAGAGCTACGAGAAACCAGAAAAAGAGAAATGGGAAAGAATGCAGCAGCCCCAGTCCGCATTAAAGAACCAGCCTTGTAGCAATTACAGGGCGGACCCTGCACTGGCGAGCACAGCGGAGCAAGGAAAGAGATGGATCCTAGAAAAGTCAGTGCAAGGGAAAATAGAGTGGTACCAGTGGAAACGACAATACCAATACCTGTTGACCCAAAGGACCCAAACAAGGTGTTGAATGTGGGTTCGCAACTTAATGCGTCAATTTAGAATATCTTAATATCTTTTTTAAAGGCAAATTTGGATGTTTTTGCTTGGACTCACGCTGATATGTGCGGAATATCCCCGGAAGTTGCAGTACACGCTCTAAATATTGATCCAAAATTTACACCTGTGAAACAGAAAAGGAGAACTCAAGGTCCAGAAAGGTCGGCGGCATTAAAAGAAGAAGTTGATTGGCTCATGGAGAATAATTTTATCAAAGAATCTACCTATCCGAATTGGGTTTCAAATCCAGTGCTGGTTAAGAAAGCCAACGGAAAATGGAGAGTATGCATCGATTTTTCAGATCTAAACAAGGCCTGCCCCAAAGACTGCTTCTCATTACCCAGAATCGATCAACTGGTAGACGGAACAGCGGGACACGAATTGTTATCTTTTATGGATGCTTACTCCGGATATAACCAGATCATGATGCATGAGCCAGATCAGGAGGACACGAGCTTTATCACCGACATTGGTCTTTACTGCTACAGAGTTATGCCCTTCGAGCTGAAGAATGCAGGGGCAACATACCAAAGACTTGTTAATGCTATGTTCAAACCGCAATTAGGCAAGACCATGGAAGTCTACGTCGATGACATGTTAGTAAAGTCTAAGAAAGTAGTGGATCACATAGAACACTTAGCGGACATGTTCGCAGTCCTCCGAAAATACGGAATGAAGCTCAATCCTTTGAAATGTTCATTTGGAGTGGAATCCGGCAAGTTTTTAGGTTTCATCGTGAGCGCTAGGGGCATTGAGGCTAGTCCAGCTCAAATTACTGCATTAAAGGAAGTCAAAGCTCCTAGAACAAAGAAGGAATTGCAAAGTCTCAATGGAAAGGTCACCGTCTTGAGTCGGTTCATTTCCAAAGCCACAGATAAATGCATCCCATTCTTTGACGCCCTAAAGAAAGGAAAGAAAAACTTCGATTGGAGTCCCGAATGCCAAAAAGCCTTTGATGAATTGATTCGCCATATGGAAACGCCTCCAATACTTTCTAGGCCTGGCGATGGCGAGGATCTTCTTATATACTTGGCAGTATCATCTCATGCTTTAAGTGCAGCGCTGATACGAGAAGACAAGAGGATTCAACATCCAGTTTACTATATCAGCAAAAGACTCAATGGGGCAGAGATGAATTACTCTAAGTTGGAAAAACTCGCCTATTGCCTACTAATTGCATCTAGGAAGTTGAGGTAATATTTTCAAGCTCATCCTATCAGAGTCCTCACTGATCAACCTTTAAAGCAAGTCCTGTTTTGCCCTGAGACTTCGGGTCGCCTTCTAAAGTGGAATATTGAACTCAGTCAGTATGACATCACTTATCATCCCCGAAAAGCAATCAATGGACAAGCTTTAGCGGATTTCATCGCAGAATTCACAGATAAGGGTAACAGTGAGGAGGAAACGGTCGACGATTCCCCAATCCAATGGAAGTTATATGTTGATGGTGCGAGAAACGACCACTGTTCTGGAGCCGGAATTGTACTTGAGACCCCTGAAGGCCGATCATTATGCTATGCGCTAAGATTGGAATTTCCTTCAACAAACAATGAAGCAGAATACGAAGCCCTTATCGCTGGCTTAAGGATTGCTAAAGAATTAAACATCCGAGCGTTACAGATATTCAGTGATTCTTAGCTTATTGTATGCCAAGTCAAAAAGGAATTCCAAGCAAAAGGGGGGAATCCGCCCGCCTACTTGTCAAAGGCTTGGGAACTCCTGGGTGATTTCGATCATTACATGATAAGTCACATTCCTCGAGAAGAAAACATGAAAGCAGACTCTCTCGCAAAGTATTCTAGCACAGGCGAAGCTCAATTTCTGGGGTTAACTCCAGTGGAGGTCCTGTCGACTCCTAGCATTGATGAGATGGACATTGATTGGATCATGAGCATGTCTCAAGAGCAAGAATCATGGATGACTCCGATAACAGAATATCTGCTCAATGGATCCTTACCAGGGAACTCAAAAGAACGACAAAAGATACTGAGAAAAGCCTCTCGATATATAATCCAGGATGGCCGATTATACAGACGGGGATTCTCAATGCAATTACTTCGATGTGTATCCAGGGAAGAGTCCAAAGCAATCCTAGCGGAGGTACACGGAGGAGAATGTGGTGATCATTCAGGTGGCCAAACATTAGCAAAGAAAATTCTCCGATACGGATATTTTTGGCCAGAAATTAATCGAGATGCAGCAGAGTATTCCCGAAAATGTGACAGATGCCAAAGATTCGCCAAAATTCCTAGAGCTCCTTCCACTGAACTCACACAGATGGTCAATCCATGGCCGTTTGCAATATGGGGGATAGACCTTGTAGGACCGTTACCAACTGCCAAATCTGGAATTAAATATGCCATTGTTGCTGTAGATTATTTTACTAAGTGGGCAGAAGCTGAACCACTGGCTACTATCACCTCAAAGAAGATGATAAGTTTTGTGACTAAAAACATCATTTGCAGATACGGTGTGCCTCAAAAAATAATTACAGACAATGGTACTCAGTTTGAAAGTGAAGAATTCCAAGATTTTTGCAAGCGATTCAAAATCCGAAAAAGCTTCTCGGCAGTGGCTCATCCGCAGGCAAACGGGCAAGTGGAAGCCGTGAATAAAATTATAAGTCAACCATCAAAAAGCAACTTGAAAGAGCAAAAGGTGGTTGGGTCGATAAGCTACCACTGGCACTATGGGCATACAGAACCACTCACAAAACTGCGACTGGGCACACCCCGTTTTCATTAGCATACGGGTCAGAGGCAATGATTCCGGTAGAAATAGAGGTCCCTTCACATAGAAGAATCCATTTCAATCAAGCAGAAAACGAAAAGCTACAGCTTGAAGCGCTAGATCTCCTTGATGAAAAAAAAGAGATGAGGCTAATCTCAGAATTGCAGCTCATCAGCAAAGGATAGCCAGACATTTCAATTTCAAAGTTCGCCAACGCAGCTTTGAGATTGGAGACCTAGTCCTGAAGAGAATTATGACAGCGACAGGTGTGTTTGGGCCAAATTGGGAAGGACCATATGTCATAGGTCAGAAGCTTCTTGACGGCACATTCAAACTCACTACTGTTAAAGGAGATCAAATTCCAAGGGCATGGAACAGCAATCATTTGCGTCCATACTTTACTTGGAAATTTTGTTGAAATATTGTAAAAAGAATTATGAATATATGATTCTTGTAATTGAAGGCAATTGTAAAACTGATGCAAGTAAATAATGAAAAAATATAAAGTGGATGTAGGCCCAATTTCCTGGCCGAACCACTATAAATCTTGTGTTCCTTATTATTATTACATGTTTGCTTTATTTTCGATATAAAAAGTACATAGAATGTATTGCTGAAATGTCGATTTAAATTTTTGCAGACAATGGAAGTGAAACTTGCACATAATAAGACCAAGTGATTCTTGCCAAATTTCAAGTCACAAAAGCTCCGAATTCAAATCCTAGATAGGAAGTACTTCAATTGAACGGCCTATGATTTCGACAGAAACGGGCCTTTGCTAATAAATTGAGATCGTTTGAACAAACAAACATCCAATTAAGAAGCTGATGCTCATTCTCACGAACTTGCCTGACAATGAAGTACACTTCCTTGGATTAAACAAGTTACTTGTAAAAAAAAAAATAGAGGATCACTGAAAAGGCATAAGCAAGTGGACAAGGGAACAACCAAAGCCATCATCGGCAGCACAAGTCCTCTTTGGAGGCACAACTCTTCGGAGGATAAAGACCTCTAATGGGTCATACGCCACAAAAAAGAAAGTTCTCTACTCAACAAAAAAGATTGGAGGAGTCATGACCCTCCAACCATGAGAGAGTAACTTCCAGGCGATGAAAACCCTCTCCGAGGCACATTTCACCAAGAGTTGAAGTGTAACAACCGCTCTTCGGAATTTCACTTCACCAGAGTTGAAATGCAAACAAAATAAAAGCCCTCTTCGGAGGCCCATTTCACCAGGAGTTGAAGTGTAACAACCGCTCTTTGGAATTTCACTTCACCAGAGTTGAAATGCAAACAAAATAAAAGCCCTCTTCGGAGGCCCATTTCACCAGGAGTTGAAGTGTTACGACCGCTCTTCGGAATTTCACTTCACCAGAGTTGAAATGCAAACAAAATAAAGACCTCTTCGGAGGCACATTTCACCAAGAGTTGGAGTGTAACAGCCGCTCTTCGGAATTTCATTTCACCAAAGTTGAAATGCAAAACAAAATAAAGACCTTTCTGGAAGTCCACGTTTCACCGAGATTGAAATAAAACTTCCAAGTGTTGAAACGTGAAAAGGCTTTCTTCGAAGGCACAACTCTTTGGAGGTACACGTTTCACCAAGATTGAAATAAAACTTCCAAGTGTTGAAACGTGAAAAATCCCTCCTCAGAGGTACAACCCCCCCCCCCCCCACGGGGACACAATCAAAAAGAAAGACCTCTTCGGAAGCCCGCGTTTCACCGAGATTGAAATAAAACTTCCAAGTGTTGAAACGTGAAAAGGCTTTCTTCAAAGGCACAACTCTTTGGAGGTACACGTTTCACCAAGATTGAAATAAAACTTCCAAGTGTTGAAACGTGAAAAATCCCTCCTCAGAAGTACAAACTTCTATTTAAAAAAAATATCCTCATCAAAGGCATACTTTAACTTTCAAAGGAAGAGTGATTTACCTATTCTAGAAAATAACCTTCCTCAAAAAAAAAAGGGAAGAAAGTTAAAGTACCCTTCAGAGGCCCGCTTTACCACATAGAAGAATTCACTTGGCAAAATGCGTACATAAGCAAAAAAAAAAAAGTGATTTCTTCGAAGGACAAAGCGTAAAAACTTATATGAAGGAAGTTGTACTCTACGAAAAATTTCTTCAAGAATGAAGTAATTATTCTTCAGAAAATAAGAGTGCAAGTCCCCTCAAAGTATAAAATATTGCAGCAAGCTTATGGTATGGGGGCAACATGGTATAGTTACATACAAAATGGTATAGCTACATCGGTAAAGTACGCTCAAACAACATACCACAAGTTCACCGCAATATCATATAAATAAACTTGTGCAAAAATGAATAATAAATGCATTCTCAAATTCAAATAAGAGTCTGTACAAATAAAGGATCATTTTATTCAATTGCAGATACAGGTTTCAAAATAAAAAAGCAGGGGCCGGTGCCTGCACAACACCCGACCATTACACAAAAAAGGAATCAAAAAGCCCGAAGCCCGACTCTTCACTTCTTCTTACCACCTTTGGACCCTTTGCCCGGCCGAATGATTAGCTTTTCAGGTCTATCTACAGGCATAAGGGAAGAAGGAGAGGGAGGTGCAACCGGTGCAACTTCCGGTTCTTCTTCAGTAGCAATGATTTTCTTCCCCCTCCTCTTCGATGTTCCGTGCTTCTTTCTTCTCTTCGAAGAAGACTCACTCCCTGGAGTAACAAGAGCGGACAAAACTACGTCATCAGAAGGAGTCCGCTCCGGAGAGATCTCGCCTCCTTCAAGTCCCTCGTCTTTCTGCTCTTGCGAAGCGATAGGGTCATCCAAGCCATGAAGAGCCTCAATTTGCTCCTCTTGTGACCCGGGCTGTGAAGCAGAAGGAGGAGTCACCTGAAGAGACGGAGGAGGGATAACCGGAGGAGGTGAAGTCTGCACAGTACTTGGTGTTTCAACTGCAGAAGAAGAGAAATTAAAAATATTAGTATCTCCCCAAAAGAAGGGAGATATGGGTTCGTCGAGATTCAAGAAGTAATCGAGAAGCTCATCAAACTTTTGAGGAGCAAGCAGGCGATCCACCTGAATCGGACCAATGTCAAAATTACCTGAAGATGTTTGCTTCGTTAGTTCAATCTCATAATTTTGAGCCCCGATATCCTCCAAAGCCTCATCATCAGTAGGGGTAATTACCCCGGTTCTTGTAGGAGGCAGCGAATGAGCACTGGAACCTATGATGTCAACTTCAGAAGAAACTAAAGGGCGTTCAGAAGTGGTAGGTGGTATTTCTTTTTCAGAACGTTCCCCTTCCGCCATTCCGGCCTGCACTCTGGCGAGTTGCTCTTTTCCCTTGGCAAGAGCGGCGTAGGCATCATCATCAAGATAATGCTCTTCAAGAGCAGACTCAGCGTAGCCAGCACCTTTACCACCGAGCATATCGAGTGCTGCCTCCCAAACTTCAGCTAGTGTAATTTCATACTTAGGGCCTAGAAAGGCAAGGCTGCCACGCCCCAAAATGCTGTGCAGATAAAAATCAAATAATGTGGAGCCAATGTCAGCTTTGGTTGCTTGATGGGCCTCTTCAGCCGCGAGTTTACCAGAAACAGCCTCGTCACGCTCCTTTTCGGCCATAACAAGTCGAGCTTTTAACATCTCTATCTCCAAGCTTTGAGAGCCGGTCTGTTCTCGCAGCTGTAAAGTTTCAGCGCGATATTCTTCTATGACCTTCTCCTTGTGTGTAAGCTTATCTTCGACTGCCCTTTGACTGGCATGCGCATCTCGTACTTGTTGCTGAAGCATGCTCTCCTTTTGAGAATAGAAAGTAGATGAAGTAGCTAATTCTTCCTTAAGATTTTCTACTTCCGCTTCCAGTTTTTCATTATAGGAAGCAATACTTCTCATTTCGGCGTCATGCTATTCGAGAGTCTTCTGCCACTCAGCCTTATCGTTCTCCATTGTGAGCATGGCCTCGAGATTGGCTCGGTTAACCCTCTGAAGCTCGTCGACAAGCTTTTTCCAGTTCGACATTCTTTCAATATCGGTCCTGACAGTATCAAGATTTCGCAGCATAGCCGATTTGTCGAGAGGAACCAAGTCGAGATCAAATCGAACCCCTCTCAGGCACCACTGAGGGAATCGACTTTGAAGAGTGGGAGGACCTTGCCCAACTTGGTATGCGGGCCGGTTGATGATTGTTTGAATGTCAGAACGAACGCGGGAAGGAGATTGAGCAGGAACATTTTCAGAAGCTGTCAGCATTGTTTCTTCAGTAAGTTTAGCCCGCTGGCTAGAAGAATCGTCCATGTGACCTTTACCTCTCTCATCGTGAGTCTTTCTTTTTTGGGTATCATCATCTCTGTGGGGAGGGTCATGTCTTTCTTGTTCTCTTTGATGACGTTCTTCATATGCTCGTCTCTCGTCTGCTTTCCTGATGGCCCTCTCTTCATCGGATTCTCTGTAAGAGGGGATGTGACGCCTATAATCATATTGGCTACGCCTCCCGTAGCGCTGGAAATCATCATAGTATGAGCTGCTGCGCCCCATTGGAGAATCTAGAATAAAAATAATAAGCTTTAGAAATCTTTAAAGTATAAGAAGATGAATGCGTAGAAGTGCTGAAAAATCCTAAGTGTTGTGTAACGTGTAAGCTACATGCATCAAGTTACAGACCACTCTGTGGAGTAGAGGTAGTGATAACTTGAGTAGAAGGGGTTGACATTTGTTCTAGAGAAGAAGTCGCCTCAATTACAGAAGAGATAGTTTTGGAAACATCATCCCTAAAAAGTTCTTGAGAAGTGACCATTATGTCACTTAAACTCCCAAAAATATCAACTCCAAGATCAACGTTCTTATCAGTATGAGGAAGGGACTCCTCTTCTTCAGTTATGGGGGCAAGTGCAGGCTTTTCAGACGGCTCCGCATCATCCCTTGGAGTGGAACATTTTACTAGTGAAGTTTCTATAGAGGTTCCTCCCCGCATGTGCTCTTTAATAGAGACCGGGGCATCAGGAGTTTTCATCGGAGAATCGGGAACTTCAGTCGGAACTTCATGAAGTTGAGTAGAACGGGAAGAATGTAAAAGCTCAAACCGATGAAGAAGTTCATCTGTCAATAGAAATTTTGCGCTCCTCTCTTCAGCAGCCACAATGCTTAGCCTTTCAAAGACTGGCTTATGACTGGAATCTCTAGAAGGAGGAGGAAGTGCTGTAAAAATAAGGAATGGAATCAGCATCTAGCAATGCGAACCATGAAAAATTTAGAATAAAATTGAAGAAAGAAGGGAAAGAAGATCTCACTTCCTATTCTCCAGTCTGCGTAAAATCCTGCGGGGCAACGAATGTAGACGAATTGATTCAAAAAACCATGTGCACTCTCCGGCAAATCCAAAATTAGTTTGCGGTTCCTCGCACCTCTTACAAGTACAATTGAAGGGTGGTCCTTGTTCTTCGCAAAAGTGCACAAGTAACAGATTTCCTCGAAACTCGGAAGACGGTCAAGAGTTCTCTTGAACAGAACGCACAATCCCATCAAAATGGCATAGCCATTGGGATGCAGTTGGAAAGGAGAGATCGTTAGTCGAAGAAGGATTTGTTGAAGAAATTCATTAAAGGGAGGAATTACTCCACTTAGCACATTTGGCGATTAATGGCAACAAAACCGGAAGGTGGTCTATCAGCAAAATCATTTGGTCCAGGGAGTAAAACTTCTGCCTCGGCAATGCCAAATTGAACGCATAATTGATTAAGCACCCGCTGTTTCAAAAGGGTAGGAGTTCTTTCTGGAGGGTTCTCTAGTAGAATAGCAACCGGGAAAGCCCCTTCGACGTGTTCTATCATCTCTTCTTGTTGAGATGTCATTCTACATGAGTAACTGGATGTTCAGGTGTGATGGTGCACGTTTCCTAAAAGTGTGAAGTGTTGTGCAAAACTAACAAAAATAACAAGCAAAATAACTGAAATTAAACTAATTGACAACTGATCGATTGTGAGATTTCAGGACTTGTTAATTTAAAACTCAAGCGCAGTGTTAATTCAAACAAAATTTTAGCTTTGCTTTAACACTTCATTTGAGTCGGTTGATTCACAGCATTTCACTCACACAGTTCATTTAAGTTGATTATTCTTTATCGACTAATCTGTCATTCGATGTGGGCGGTCAGTGACAGTATATTCGTCCCATTTTTCTGCAAATGTTATGTTTAAACAGGTTGTTAGATTAAAAGTTAGAGCAATCTGCAAAGGAATGTAATGAATTTCAAATGATTCAAGTCCAAGCAGTTCAATCAAATTCTCTCAAAAATTTCACAAGTCCTAGGTCGTCCAACGACCTAGTATAGGTCAGAGCTCTTTTAGGTCGCACTGTGCAAATTAAAGGGTTCTAAAGCAATGCAAATTTATTCAAGTTCTAACTCGGCTGCGACCTAAAAACCTATGCTGCAGAAATTAGGTCGTACAAGTTTTAAGTCGTTCAGCTACCAGTGGGCAGTATAACATTTTGTTTATGCAGGCCTTAGGTCGTTCAGCGACCTAACATAGGTCGAAAATTTTCTTTAGGTCTCAAGGGCCCTAAGATCGTGAAGCATCTTTTGTCACTCAAATTCGTTAGGTCGCCTAACTTCCTCTCTGCACCAGACCCGATAACCCGCCATCAACCACCCGAAGGGATTCATCGTCCTCTCCATGAAATTTACCATCCATTCATACCACCAGATCATTCTAAAAGCTAACCAAAAAATCCCTGATCCATCATAGATTCAACGCATTGCCATGACTTCCTAAATCAACCAAATAACGACCGAAAATCGATTGCAATAATCACTCGAAATAAAGCGTGATACATGGAGTTGAACTAAGGTCGGAAAGTGGGAATTCATAATTCAACGGCGATTATGATGGGATGAAGACCAGATTCACTTACGAGACGTAATGATAAAAATGAATCGATGACTGGATGGGTTGAATTCGCCTTTGGAAGCTCAGGGAATCGTTAATGGCGGTAGGAGATTAGAGCAATGGAATGAGGAAGAGGTAGCGACCTAACAGATTTATATGAGGCAAAAATGGAAAGACAAATAGGCACGCGTATTGGCACAAGTGTTAGGTCGCTCACGACCTAGCCAAGTCAGGTCGAAGCACGCGACCTATGTCATAGGCCCGTACTTCGAGGGGCAAATGTTAACACCTCTTCGTTAGCGACCTAAAACCTAAAGATATGTAGCGACCTAACTACAGGAATGGCCTAGCGACCTATAGAAAGTCGCAACATAACGGCTCAATTGGTGGGCGGCCTATCAATCTCAATGGTCTAGTTCACGACGTAACCAGATAAGCAAGCAAGCGACCTAACGAGTCAAAGGATTTAACGACCTAAAGTCTTTATGCGACCTAGTACCTTCAGTCCTTAGCGACCTAAGAGATGGAGCAGTCTAGCAACTTAACTGATCAAGTGACCTAAGAGTAGCTGCGACCTACAGAACTCTGCGACCTAAGGGAAGCTGCGACCTAAGGGATTCAGCGACCTACAGAACTCTGCGACCTAAGGGAAGCTGCGACCTAAGGGATTCAGCGACCTATAGAACTCACACGACCTAACAAAGTGCTTCGACCTAAGGAAGGCCGCGACCTAAGGGATTCAGCGACCTAAGATCTCGAGCTATGATAACAGGAAGATACTCACGACCTAAGATAGGTCGCTCACGACCTAAGGACATTGCATTAGAAGGCCGCCTTCTCTAGGCCGCTACTGGTAAGGTCGCTTACGACCTAGAACTTGTTGAAACGAGCTTGCATGTTCTTATGGAAGGGGGGCCAGTGCTTCTTAGGTCGGCTACGACCTACGACCTTACTTAGGTCGGTCACGACCTACGACCTAACTCCGAAAAATTCCTATAAATACGACCTTAGTTCCAACTAGAGGGGGACTTTTGGCTTATTAATTTCAAGCGCCGTTACTCTGCTGCATTCTGAACTACTTCAACACCTTCAAGGAACTCCACGAAGAAATCAAACATGTCTAACATGTGTTCAAAGATTTGGATCGACATTGAAGTTTAGGCTACTTGTTCTAAGTCACTTGAAACTCAAAGTGTGTTGTAATCAGAGTGTAACTGCATTGACTTGTAAACAAATCGTCAATAAAGATATTCAAAGTGGACGTAGGCTCTCTCTTAAGCCGAACCACTATAAAATTGCTGTTGTTTACTGTTTTTTCACTATTATCTGCTTATAATCTGTTCCAGAGCTATCGGGTGGTGCTTTCACAATCTCACTTCGTACACCAGGGTGTTAGCGTTCAAATTTTAGCGTTAACACTATCTTTGATGTTTGAACATGTATTGGTGATGCATAGAAGAGCCTATAGGACTGGGTTGCCGATTGGCGTAAACCCCGAACGCCCGTTGCTCGTCCGATCACGATTTGTAAGATTTTTGCCCCACAAGGGTGCTAGGCTAAATATGCTTCAGAAGCAGGTTCAGTCGACTTGACCAGGAGGACAGTCGACTAAACTAGAAGATTTAAAATGCTTTAGAAGCAGGTTCAGTCGACTGGACCAGTGGGTCAGTCGACTGAACCAGAACCCAGGTATTTTCCTGGGTCTGAATCAGTCGACTGACCCTGGGGCGGAAAATTTCATATCTCTGTGTCAGTCGACTGACCTCCTGGTCCAGTCGATTGACCTGCTTGTTTCCGCCCAAATTGCCTATTTTGCTCGAGATTCCAATTTTTAATGATTAATGATTTTCCAATTTGTTGTTATCACTTATTGTCGACTTTGATGACTTCTACTTTGGCATTTTTGGGGATACCCATCTTATTGGATTCGGTATCGATTTCTATGGATTTGATTCACATCTTCGTATGTGAATTTTTGGTGATTGATTGTTTCTACAATCATTTTTGTGACTTGTCACATTGAAATGCAAAGGTTTCTATACTAGTAGTAAATATTTAAACTCATTTACAAAGATGATTTCAACTCTATTTTTAATACAAAGCTCTTTGTAAAACCGTTTTCCAATCTATTAGTATATACAAACCCTTTCCTCATTCGTTTGAGAAATCTAATTAAACGGCTTAGTAAAATTAGTGGTATGAAACTTTGCGTTTACTTCGTCGGTAAATTTTTGGACTTGTTCGATTGAAAATCTTGTGACAATTTCGAGTGGAGATCTACAATTTGTTGGTAAATATTTAAGCTAAGCAGTGGTTATGGGACATGAAGTTAAACTCGTTTATTTACTAGCTTAGTGAATTGACACTTCTTGATGGTCGATGATGATCATTTTTGTGATTTAGACTAGCGATATGCTATATCTCTTTGTCCACGTAGGGGATCATACCTCATTTTATTGAGTTTCGTCTCATTTCTTTTATAGGCTAATGACCTATTGGTTCTTTGAAGTTTCGACTCATTTTTTTGGGCTAGAGACCCATGCTATTTTATGAAGTTCGGTTCATCGGACGTACCGTTGTACTACGTCGTTGTCCGTCTTATAAGGTTCATCGGGCGTACCGTTGTACTACATCGTTGTTCTGAATTATTTGAGTTTCAGGTTCCTCGGGCGTACCGATATTGTACTAGATCGTTGCAACGACTCAACGGTTAGCGACCATGGAATAGCGTTCCATTTATGATACACGTGTTGGTGAGTTTTCATGCTCCCGTTTGTGATAGACCTTCCCCTTTTGTGGTTTCTAGATTTCTAGTTGATGATTTCTAGAGTTTACGTTTCACCTCTTTTTGTGATTGGCAATGATATGTTTGACGATATTTGGGGTTTGGTGAATAAAATAAAGAATATGGAATTCTTTTTAGTGCTTTGACATTCTTGAGATATTGTATGATTTTTGTTGCTGAATAATGTATACTTTTCATAGTATGGTATTATTGTTATCTTAAGTTTTATCATATCTCTTATTCTATCTCATTTTTTTATATTTATAGCTAGACTGATCCGTTTATTATTTTAATATTAAATAATGCTCGGGTCAGACCGAGATATTACCATGTGCTTCTACTTGACTTCTTATCAGGGACCGTCGCCAGAATTTTGGCTACCTACTTTAGATTGGTAGTTTTTGTTGTTATACATTCGAGATAGAGACTCCTTGATGTATACATATTCTTTTGTCTAGCACTTGTATCTATTATTTGCGCTAGTTGACGGCATTACTCTGTAATGTCTTTGGCTAGCATGGGTATAGAGGTGGGGAGTCACAACTTGGTATAAGAGCTAAACTTCGGAATAATGTAGAATAATCCAACAAGGATCATCGCCTTAAGTCCTTCTTAGGAGTCGTACCTTAGAATTTTATTCGAGTCATTGGACCCGTTCTATCCTATTTTCTTTGTGATGTCTTGTTTTATTTTTTTGAAACTCAATAGGCTAAGGGAGCCTTGCCCTTTTATTATATCAATGTTATTATAACAATTTATATCAAAATACAACTGCACATATCACTCAGAAGAAAAATACACAAGAATGCTTACATATCAATACAACTGAACATATTTGCAATTAAACATGAATTGATGCCACCCTTGCTTGAACTTCAGAGAAAAAACAGTCTATTTCCTTTAAGCTTCATAACTATAAATTGCTTCTGTACTACAGATAAATGCTACTGCCTCAAATCTTTCAGACCTGCTATAAATTCCAGTCAACATGATATTACAGATAACATGCTACAGTCTGCACCTTCAGATTCCTATTGTTCTTCAAACCCAGTCTAAAGCCTCAGTGATTCACTACCATTACAATCATCTGCACCCATAGAAAATACTATCTAACCAAATTAATTATAATCAGTTACAAAGAAATCACTCATCTTTTATGCCTGCTATGAAACAAGTTCATTATCTTTGCACACAGTTCACTGCCTGATTTATAATTATTAGAGAAAATTCTTTCATTCCTTTCCTTCCATATTGCAGTAACAAAAATTTTAAGGACAGAAAGTAAATCTTTAGCTTTTGAATTTCTCCATCTAGTAGCCTTGTATATGTTGAACCATTCTTCCTTGGAGTTCTTATTGGGAGCATGAAAATTGCCTGAAAACATCAACTTGTTCCAAATATCAAAAGAAAACTCACAACTAAAGAATAAATGAGTATTACTTTCCATATGATCATTGCATAGAACACAAGAACTATTATTAATCAAACCATATGACTCAAGTTTATCCTTTGTTAAAAGTGCATTGGCCATAACTTTCCATAACATGAAATTTTCTTTAGCAGGACTATCATTGTTCCATATTCTATCCTTCCAAAGAAATTTTTCACTACATTCAGAATCCAAAAGCATATTATATATTAATTTAACTGAATGATTTCTTCTCTGAGTTGTCCAAAATACAAGAATATCACTCTCAGGAAATTTAGTCTTTGCAATATCATTCCATACCATTCTAACCTCCCTGGAGCTGCTGTAAGGAAGTACAATGTCATCATGAAGAATAAAATTTAAAGCTTTGGACTGACAGGGTATACCAGTGGAGATAACACTAGAGTAGTTCATACACCTTTTCAAAATTAACCCAGGTTTAGCCCAAGGATCAGACCAGAAGTAACAATTAAAATTCCTGTTTGGATTTATCTGTATCATAGGTAAGAATTTTTCTCTCAACCTTAAAATATTCCTCCAACTCCAACTAGAATTATTCTGAATTTGCATTTCCCAAAAATTCTTTCTCTTAATCAAATTTCTATTAATCCATATTGTCCATAAATCAACACTATTGCTAGGAATTTTGTCAATGTATTTTGAGACTGCAGCTTGATTCCAGAGTTTCAAATTTATAATACCAAGTCCTCCTTTGTCTTTAGGCAAAATTATCTTCCTGAATGATATAGGAATTAATTTCTTAGTGAAAGGATCCCCATGCCAAAGAAATCTGTTCATAGCACTATTAATCATGGAAATTAACTTTACTGGTAAGATATAATGTCTCATCCAATAAGTTGTCATGGCAGTTGCAATAGACTGAATTATCACTAGTCTCCCAGCTTGAGAAAATTTTGCACTTGGCCATGATGTAAGTTTTTCAGTGATTTTCTCAAATAAAGGCATGCAGCTAACTTTTGTAAGTCTAGAAGTTAAAAGAGGTAGACCTAAATAAGTAGCATTAGAATGCATTATATTTAAACCTGAAAATTTGATTATTTCTTTTTTGTTTTCCTCTTCCACTCCAGCTATTAGTATATTTGACTTACTGATATTAATATGCAGACCAGTGATCTTTCTAAACTTGTCTAATACCTCCAAAACAGTCTGAATATTTGCAATAGTAGGCTTTGTGAATAAAACTAAGTCATCAGCAAATAGTAAGTGAGTGATCATAGGATCTTTACATTTTGGATGTAATTCCAAAGATTTATTCCTAACCCTCTCCATTAAGAGAACATTCAAAATCTCCATTACAATAATAAACAAATATGGTGAGATAGGATCTCCTTGTCTAATTCCTTGTGTGCCCTTGAAAAAACCATTTAAGCAACCATTTCTAGACACAGAATAATATGGAGATGAAATGCATGTATAGATCCAAGCTAGCAGTGGTTTTGGAAAATTCATTCTTGCCATGATTGCAATGATAGAACCCCATGAAACACTATCAAAAGCTTTCCTAATATCTAGTTTTAACATACATCTAGGAGATATATTGGCAGTTGCATATCCCCTTAGAAGTTCTTGAGTCAACAAAATATTGTCACTAATGTTCCTTTTGGGTATAAAGGCAACCTGGTTATTTGATATTATAGAAGGAAGGACAGCTTGCATTCTGGTTGATATAATTTTGGTAATAATCTTGTAAACAACATTACAACAAGATATAGGTCTAAACTCTGAAACAATAGATGGATTATCAATCTTGGGGATTAAAGTAATTGCAGTGGAGTTAAATCCTTTGGATAGCTTATTAACACTGAAAAAATACTTTACTGCTCTAAGTACTTCATATCTAATTGTCTTCCAACAGAATTGGAAAAAATAAGTGTTGAAACCATCAGGACCACCACAACTCTCCTTATTCAAATTAAAAACTGCATTTTCAATCTCTTCATTTGTGATTTCCTCAATAAGCTTACTAGCTTGATGTTCTGATATGTGAGGAGTTTGTAGATGAAATAGAGGACTCACATCAGCATTATAAGGATTAGGATTAGCAAGAATGGATGAAAAGTATTCCACAAAAGCAGAATTAATATTCTCTTCTTTATCATGCTTAACCCCATTAATATCAAATATACAATTAGTTCTATCTTTTGCTTGCTTGACCTTAATAGATTCATGGAAAACTTTTGTATTCCTATCTCCAAATTTATCATATTTGGCTTGACTTAATTCTTTAGCCATAGAAATCTCAAATTCTAACATATCTTGTAATGACTTAGAAAGTTCATTTTCCTCCTTAGCAAGTGTAGCATTTAAGGGGTCTGAAAGTAAATCATTTTGTACCTCTAATAACCTTTTCCTCAAATCAGAAGAAATACGAGAACCAGCTCCAAAATTATTCCTAGCCCATGTCTTCAGTTTGCACTTTAACTTGAAAAGTTTAGTCTTGAGAATATACATAGGATTACCAAAAACTTCTTCCTGCCAAACCTGTAAAACTAAATCCTGAAAAGAAAAATGATTAGTCCAACATTTAAAAAATTTAAAAGAGGAAAATTTTGCCTTAGCGACCTCTCCCCATGATAAGATCAGAGGACTGTGATCAGAAATTGATGGTAGAAGTGTGTTACAGTATAAAGAAGGCCAAATTGAAATAGCAGGGGAATTTTGAAAGGCATGATCAAGTTTACAAAAAGTTCTAGGTCCAACTTTACATTTATTGTTCCAGGTGAAGAAGGGGCCAATGGATTGAATGGGAGAAAGAGATGCATGAATTAGCATTTGAAAGAGGGGAGATATATCTTTGGAAGAGAGAGGTGTACCCCCTGATTTATGAGAAGAAGAATACATACAATTGAAGTCTCCTAAAACAAGCCAGGGCAATGAAGAAATATTAAGAGTAGGCACAAGATTAAGAAAAACATTCCTTCTCTCACTGCAGTTTTGGGCATAGACAAAAGTAAGCAAAAAAGAGAGATTGGTTTCAATAGCAAGAACTTCATAATGCAGAAATTGGTCAGATTCATCCAATTTTTTCAGTTGATAATATTTTAAATTCCACATTACCAAAAGTCTACCATAAGATGCACTAGAAAGATTATCATCATGATGCCAATCAGGAGCAATAAACATGCAAGCTTTTTTTGATAAATCAGCATTCAACTTGGTTTCACCAACACACATGATATGAATATTTTCCTTTTTAATCAAATTCTTAATTTCATTTTGCTTGGAGAACAAGTGCCCTCCTCTAATATTCCAGTATGCTATATTCTTTAACATCATCAAGAATTGGGAAAGTATAATTTATCAGGATTCCTTCTAGTATGCCTTGTGAATTTTCCTGAAGAATTTAATACAGTGCAGTCAGATTTAGGTTGAACTTCATCAATATTGCAATCAACATCATTGATCAATTCCTCAGCTTCCTGATCCAAATTATTAGTTTTGACTCTTCTTCCTCTTTTAACTGACAATTTCATAGATGATATTTCAGTTGGTTGATTATCCTTCAAAGATGGTTTTGAATTCAAAGAAACAATTAAAGAAGAAGTAGGAATGGAATTAGCTTGCTTCAGGGTAGAAATCAATTTTTTAGGAGAAGTTGAAGGCTGTGGAATAGGTGGTGTAATTTTATCTGAAAGAGGAGGAGGAAGAATTATATTATCAGGAGGAGACAGATGAGAGTATGGAGAATTAGTGCCATCCACCATATTAAATTGTAAATTGTTATTATCATCATCATTCATTTCAGCTAGAACTGAAAAAGCATTAGAAGTAACCACCTCACCAGATTTATGGACTGCATTGTGATTTTGTTTTGAAAAATTGACCACAGTATCATGGTCCTTGATCACATCCTTAACATTTTTAGAACTTTGTTTATCCCCATAATGACCATCTGATTCCAAATTAGATACATTCCCATTAGAAATTTCCTTGTGCACCAAACTATCTACTTGGAAATTAACCTTTCTCTTCCAGATCTTATTCTTTCTTTTTAAAGGAACAAAATTTTTCTTTTCCAAATCCCTTGATTGAATAACTTGCATTGAATTGTATCTCTCAAAATTAACATCATTAATCCCCTTACCGAAATTACTATCTTCTGAATGCTTGTTCTCAAATTCCACTTCATTAAAAATCTCAAATGAATTCCCCATAGCAGATTCCATACAGTTATCAATTGTATGTCCA
The DNA here is from genome assembly GCA_030765085.1 of Allium cepa. Taxonomy (NCBI): domain Eukaryota; kingdom Viridiplantae; phylum Streptophyta; class Magnoliopsida; order Asparagales; family Amaryllidaceae; genus Allium; species Allium cepa. The sequence goes on from CM060938.1 coordinate 686,682,617, forward strand.
AAAACTTTGCAAAAATCACAAATACTAGGTTTCCAATCATATTCAATTCTAACTTTATATCCACTTTCTCCCAAACCATCAATTTCTATAAAATCAGGTAATTTTTGATTTGGCTCAATTTCTATCAATGCCTTCGCATATTTAAATCTCTTCAATTTTTCAGTATTCTCATCAAAACAGATCAATCTACCAATATGACATGCCAGCCAATTAATACCCATAAGAGTCCATGCAATTGTCGGAATTTTGTAAAAATGAACCCATATTGGTACTTTCCTAATACTTGCTTGAACACATCCAATAGTCGGATTCCACAAATTAATAATGAACATTTTTCCTTTGATGAAAATTGGATCTGATTGCAGAATAAGCATTTTATCTTGTTCATTCGAAAACTTAAAGTAAAAATTCTCATTGTCAGATTTAATATCAACTTCACCTTTTAGCTTCCAAATTCTTTTAAGATGGTTAGTAACAGTAAGATAAGAAAGAGAACCATCAAGAAAAAAACCAACCAAATGATCGCTCCAGAATTTAATACCTTCATTCTTGACTTCCTCAGGCAATTGATTAGGTTTCCCATCTTTATCAATATTGAAATCTCTAGGAAGGTAAACACCAGCATTCTTAGGCCTTTTCTTGAAAAGAGAAGACCACTTAGGTTCAGAAACATTAAAAGGTTGAACAGACTCCCCAATCACAGACGAAGATGATGAAAAAGGGTTCAGAGACGAAGCAGAAGGAAGAGGTTTCAAAGGAGAAGTATGAGAAAGAAAATGGGAAGAAGGACCAGAAGAAAGCTGAGACGAGGAAGACAGATTAGGAGGAGGAGGAGGAGGAGGAGGGGAAATTGGATGAAAAGGAGGAGGAGGAGAAAGAGGAGGCGGGGAAACAGGTGGAGGAGGAGGAATTGGAGGAGGAGGAGGAGAAAAAGGAGGGGGAATGATCACGGGATCAGAGATGGGGGAGACCGCCATGGCAAAATTCAAAATCTCTAGCCGATCCAGGGCCTTTTCTTGTTTTATCAATCATTATTGTTTGATATTCATCTTGAGAATAATCTTTTTCTTCTTCTTTCTTTCTTTCTCAAAGAAGAGAAATGGTTAGATCTAACCGACCCAGGGCCAGTCAATCCAGTGCTGCTCCTCAAGATGGAGTATTTATGTCTTCCCAATAGCTTCTAGATCTCGTAAAGAATGCTCAAGCTGTCGGACCCATCCCAGAGCCCACTCACCTAAAATCCGGGTTTGCACCCCTGTCAGTGATTATACAAATTTGCGTGGAAAGCCGTTCAAGGGTTCCGAGGGCGTTATCGAAGCCCAAGCTTGGCTCAGAACATGTGATCGCGTTTTATCTCACACGAATCTCATTGTTATTTATCGAGTCCAAGTGGCTTCTAGCATGCTCCAAGAAAGAGCATTTGATTGGTTTTAGCCTTTGATTTTCGAAATTATTGGAGCAGATCTTACTTGGGAGAAATTCTGAGAACGATTCGAATTAAAGTTTGTGCCGGAAGTTGAAAAAGTTACTTTTGCTCGGCGCTTTGTTGACCTTGTTCAAGGTGAATCCTCTGTGACGGATTACGTCGCATCTTTTGAATCCATCTCCAAATATGGGGTCGAGTGCATTAATACCCCATTGAGGAAGAATCAGAGGTTTGTCTATGGCTTGAATAAGAATCTCAAAAAGCCATTACTTCTTAAATCAGAAGTTTCTTTTGATCAGCTCGTTGATATTGCTCTTCGACTCGAAGAGGCCGATAAAGAAAAAGATGTTGAAGTTATGGGTGTCAAACCGAACTTCAAAAACAACAAGAAGAGGCCTATTAAGTTCAAAGGCACGTATCCCAATAAGAAAAGAAAGAAGGCAACTCCGGTAGCAAAGACTTCTACGCCTAGTCATAGGCAATGCTACAATTGTGGTTCTAAGGACCATTTTGCTAATAGATGTCTGAAACCTCTCTTTTGTCGTTATTGCAAAAGTTTGGGTCATCTTTTGTCTTCTTGCCCCAAACTTTAAAACAAGAGTGAGGGAAAGATAAATGTTGTGCAAGCCCCTAGTAACACTTCTCGTGGTCAAGGTACTTCTCATTCTATCGTTGATGGCATTATTATGTTTTGTGATCATCCTATTCGAGTCCTCTTTGATACGGTTGCATCCCATTCTTTTATATCAAAAGAACATGTGGATACTTTTTCTTTAAGTGTTATGGCTTTAATGACTTCTTTGAGAATTGCGAATCCGGTTGGTGGAACCGTAACACTCAGTTTGCTTTGTAAAGATGTCGAGATTATTTTATGTGGTTATGCTTTCCATGCCGATTTGCATGTTATGCGTTACTTAGGCTTTGCAATAATTTTAGGAATGGATTGGCTTAACCATTATGAAGCTCATATCCTATGTCTTGAGCGGACTATTCATCTTCGACATCCTCTATCTGTTAAGCAAATTTCTATTGTTCTTAAAGATTCGGATTCCAATTTGGCAACATCCTTGTATTCTTTAAATCATCATGATGACGACAATGATGATGAGGAAGACGTCATTTCTCTCATTCACGTTGTTCGTGAATTTTCTGACATATTTGAGGCCGTTTTAGGATTACCACCTAAGCGAGCAATTGAGTTCAGAATTAATCTAATCCCTAGAGCTCTACCTATCACTCGTCCTCCTTATCGTATGTCCAATAAAGAAAATGAGGAGATGCTTAGCCAATTATCCGAATTGGAAGAGAAGAAATTTATTCATTCTAGTTCCTCTCCTTGAGGAGCTTTTGCAATTTTTGTGAGGAAATCCGATGGTACACTTAGACTTTGCGTTGACTATCGCAAGCTTAATGACCTTACCGTTAAGAATAAATATCCTTTACCTTGGATTGATGATCTGTTCGATCAACTTTGCGGTGCTAGAGTCTTTTCACACTTAGACTTAGAAAACGGTTTTCATCAGCTTCGAATTGCAAAGGATAATATTCCTTTGACATCATTTCGTACTCGTTATGGATCTTATGAATGGCTTGTTATACCATTTGGTTTAACGAATGCCCCAGCTTATTTCATTGACCATATGAATCGAGTATTCAAAGGCTTCCTCGATCGATTTGTTCTCATCTTTATAGATGACATTCTTGTTTATTTTAAAACCGAGAAAAGGCATGAAAAGCATCTTCGGATTGCGTTGGAAGCTCTTAGGAGCAACCAATTAAAAGAAAAAAATTCTAAGTGCCACTTTTGGCAATCTTGTGTGAAGTTTCTCGGTCGTATTATTTTCGAATACGGAATTTCCGTAGATCCTTCAAAGATTAAAGCGATTCAAAATTGGAAGAGACCGAAGAGTGTGACGGAAATCCATAGTTTTCTCAGATTGGCGGGTGTTTACTGCCGTTTCATAAAAGACTTTTCAAAAATTTCCATGCATCTTACTAGTTTGACATAGAAGGGAGTTAAATATATTTGGTCGGACAAACGTGAAGCTTCTTTTAAGAAATTAAAAGGAATCCTTTCCTATGCTCCTATTCTTGTGATTCCCGAGGGGAACCAAGATTTTATTGTTTATTCCGATGTTAGTCATGCCGGTTTGGGAGCTGTTCTCATGCAAAGGGAATGGGTTATTCCTTATGCTTCTAGGCAATTAAAGCCTGTCGAGACTAGTTATACCACTCATGATATAGAGCTCGCAGCTACTGTTTTCGCCCTTAGGATTTGGCATCACTATCTTTTGGGAGAGAAACTTTTTCTCTACACCAATCATAAGTATTTGAAGTATTTATTTTACCAAAAGGAACTTAATTTGCATCAACAACGTTGGCTCGAGTTCCTAGCATTTTATGATCTTGATGTTCTTTATACCCCGGAAAGGGAATTCATGTTACCGATGCTCTTAGTCGTAAGCAACAAGCGGTCGTTTCCATGATGATAATGGAATGGAATGATCTCGAGACTTTGTCCACTTTTGAGATTCGAGATCGTGAATCCAATTTATGTTCATCTCTTGTTTTGTATAGCCTTGAGGCACGTCCTTCTCAATTAGACCGCATTCTTGAAGCTAAAAAGCTAGATCCCGAATTGGCCCTTCTTAGCCAAAGTTGTAGGGATAAAATTGATATTGAAGGATTGAAAGACTTTGATATTGATGCTCGTGGCAATATTCGAAAATTTGGTAGACTCATCGTGCCAAATATTAGTGATCTTCGTAAAGGCATTTTAGAAGATTCTCGTCGTTCTAAATTCACCATTCATCCTGGTAGTAGTAAAATGTATGCGGATATGAAGCGACCATATTATTGGGATGGAATGAAATCTAATATTACTAACTTTATTAAGCGTTGCGTGACATGCCAACTTGTTAAGGCCGAGCATCAAAGGCCCGGTGGGTTATTGCAACCTTTGGAGATTCCAAGTTGCAAGTGGGACCAAATTTCCATGGATTTTATTTACGGTCTTCCCCGTTCTCATTCGGGTCACGATAGCCTATGGGTGATAGTTGACAGACTTACAAAATACGCCCATTTTATTCCCGTTCTGTCCAATCGGACCGTACCTCTATTGGCCAAAACCTTTATTTGAGAAATTGTCAAATTGCAAAGGTTTCCTACTTCTATTGTTAGTGATCGTGATCCATTGTTTACTAGTGGATTTTGGAAGAGTCTTCAAAAAGCTTTGGGAACGAAGCTTAAATTTCGCACCGCTTATCATCCACAGTCCGATGGACAAGCCGAGCGTGTGAATCAAACTCTTGAAGATCTTCTTCGTGTATGTGTTCTTGATTTTGGTGGAAGTTGGGAGTATCATATTTCTCTTGTTGAGTTTTCCTATAATAATACCTTAAAATCTAGCAATGGTATGGCACGTTTCGAGGCACTCTGTGGTAGGCCATGCCGATCCCGTTCTTGTTGGCTTGAGGCCGGTGAGAAGTTAGTTTTAAGTCCAGACTTTATTCGTTATTCCACAAAAATATTGACCTTATTCGTCATAGGATGAAAGAAGCTCAAAGTAGACAAAAATCCTATGCCGATAACCGAAAAAAGAAATTAGAATTTTCTGTATGAGATTTGGTGTTTATTCGTATTTTGCCTATGATGGGTGTTGTGCGTTTCAGTCGATTGGAAAAATTAGCACCTCGATATATTGGTCCGTTACCCATCACCGAATGTATTGGTTCCGTGGCTTATCGCCTTTTATTACCGGCTCAATTTTCTGCTATTCATGATATGTTTCACGTCTCTCAATTTCGGAAATGCCTTCGAGATTCCGATTCTATTTTAGAGCCCGGTGTTGTGGAAGAAATTGAGGTTTCGCCTAATCTGACTTATGAGCAACATCTTATTCGTATTATTGCTTCGGAGGTAAAATGCCTTCGAAATAAAGATCTCCCTCTTGTGAAAGTTCGATGGTCCTCAAATCCTAAGTATTGCTCTTGGGAATCTAGAAAATTCATCGAGCGAACACATCCGGACTTATTCTCTCGTGCTCTTTGAGGTGAACTTCTTATTTCAAATTTCTTTTGCGTTGATATGCTGTATGGTTGTTACTTTTTATTTTCTTCTTAAGTATTACGAGGACGCAATTTCTTTAAGGAGGGGAGTCTGTAACAACCCGCATATTTTATGACTGTATATTTAAATATTTTTATTTAAATATGGCCTCATTAGTCAGATTTTAGTTTGAAAAGCTACTTTTTGAAAACAGTCGAATTAGGGCTCGAGACCAGTTACATTGAGTCCAAAATGGCGTTTGCGACCTTTTTGAGTATAAACATCGATATGTTTGGAGTTAGCTAGAATTTTGACCTTTTCACTTAGGGCTTTGTGTTTGGGTTTGGGGTTCAGCCCACTAACCCAACTCATCTTATATCCTAACTCCACCCCCTCTTCTCTTCATTCCTTCATAATATTCCTAACACTCAAGCTTTAGAATAATGGGGGAAGAGAAGAGAAATTAGAATTCCCAAGCCCAAGCTTCTTTGCAAATTCAAGTTCAAGCTCCAAATTCAAAAAGAAGCATAGATTGAAAGCTTCTTGAGTTGAGATTGAAGAGTGGTTGATCTTGCCTTTTTTTAAAAGCTTCTCCTTCATTGTTTTTGAGTAAAAGGTGAGATTTTTATCGCACATCTATGTCTATAACCTTCATTGTTGTTAGGTATGAATTCCTAACTTCTATTCCATGTTTATTTGTTTTGGATTGAATTGGTTTTATGAATATTCCAACTTTTGGTGTTTTGAAGTCAAATCTTTAAAAATCCTAGCTTTGATGTTTGAACATGTTTTGGTGATGCATCAAAGAGCCTATAGGGCTGGGTTGCTGATTGGCGTAAACCCTTTGCGCCCGTTGCTCGTCCGTTCGCGATTTGTAGGATTTTTTCCCCACAAGGGGACTAGGCTGAATATGCTTCAGAAGCAGGATCAGTCGACTGGACAAGGGGGTCAGTCGACTGAACTAGAAGATTGAAAATGCTTTAGAAGCAAGTTCAGTCGACTGGACCAGTTGGTCAGTCGACTGAAATAGAACCAAGGAATTTTCCTCGGTCTGAATCAGTCGACTGACCTTCTGGTCCAGTCGACTAACCCTAGACAGAAAATTTTGTATCTCTGTGTTAGTCGACTGACCACCTGGTCCAATCGACTAACCTGCTTGCTTCCGTCCAAATTGCCTATTTTGCTTGAGATTCCAATTTTTATCGATTCATGATTATCCGATTTGTTCTTATCACTTATTATCGACTTTGATGACTTCTACTTCGGCATTTTGGCGGATACCCATCTCGTTGTATTCGGTATCGATTTCTATGGATTTTATTAACGTCTTTATATGTGAATTTTTGGTGATTGATTGTTTCTACAATCATTTTTGTGACTTTTCACTTTGAAATACAAAGGTTTCTATACTAGTAGTAAATATTCAAACTCATTTACAAAGATGATTTCAATTGTATTTTTAATAAAAAACTCTTTATAAAACCGTTTTCCAATCTATTAGTATATAAAAACCTTTTCCTCATTCGTTTGAGAAATCTAATTAAACGGCTTAGTAAAACAAGTGGTATGAAACGTTTGCGTTTACTTTGTCGGTTAATTTTTGGACTTGTTTGATTGAAACTCTTATGACAATTTTTGAGTGGACATCTACAATTTGTTCATAAATATTTAAGCTAAGCCAGTGGTTATGGGACATGAAGCTAAACTCATTTATTTACTAGCTTAGTGTAATTGACACTTCTTGATGGTAAATGATGATCATTTTCGTGATTTAGACAAGCGATATGCTATGTCTCTTTGTCCACGTAGGGGATTGTACCTCGTTTTATTGAGTTTCGTCTCATTTCTTTTATAGGCTAACGACCTATTGGTTCTTTGGAGTTTCGACTCAATTTTATGGGCTAGTGACCCATGCTACTTTTTGAAGTTTGGTTCATCGGACGTACTGTTATACTACGTCGTTGTTTCGCTTATCACGTTCATCGGCGTACCGTTGTACTACGTCATTCTTCTAAATTATTTGAGTTTCAGGTTCCTCGGGCGTACCGATATTGTGCTACGTTGTTGCACCGGCTCAATGGTTAACGACCATGGAATAGCGTACCATTTGTGCTACACGTGTTGGTGAGTTTTCATGCTACCGTTTGTGATAGGCTTCCCCCTTTTGTGATTTTTGGATTTCTAGTTGATGATTTTTAGAGTTTGCGTTTCACCTCTTTTTGTGATTGGCAATGATACATTTGCCGATATTTGGGGTTTAGTGAATAAAATAGAGAATATGGCATTCTTTTAGTGCTTTGAGATTCTTGAGATATTGCGTGATTTTTGTTGCTGATTAATGTATACTTTTCATAGAATGGCATTATTGTTATCTTACGTTTTATCACATCTCTTATTCGATCTCATTTTTTTGATATTTATAGCTAGACTGATCCGTTTATTATTTTCTTATTAAATAGTACTCGGGTCAGACCGAGATATTACATGTGTTTCTACTTGACTTATTATCAAGGTCTCTCGCCTGATTTTTGGCTAACTACTTTAGATTGGTAGTTTTTGTTGTTGTACATTCGAGATAGAGACTCCTTGATGTATACGTATTCTTTTGTCCAGCGCTTGTATCTATTCTTTTATGATATTGTGGATCTTGTTTGACCACTACTCTGATGTACACTTCTATGTGTTATGTTCATTTCTGTTACCGCCATTGTGATAGGGATATCTGTAGCTGATTTATGTTATGTTTATTACAATATTTTTTTCCGAAGATATTATAGCCACCGTGTAGTAGCCTTGAGTTTGTATTTGATATGTTGGATTTCCTCTTAAAAAGAAATGCATGTTATACTATATAACATATCGGTGCTCGCACAAAGCAATTACACGGATGGTCGCTCCTCAACAGCCTTATTCTTTACGCTAGTTGACGGCATTACTCTGTTGTGTCCTTGGCTATCTTGGGTGTAGAGGTGGGGCGTCACTCCATTGATGGATTAAAGCCATCAAAGTAGTAGAAATAACAGAGAACTTCGTCTTGACTGGTTATGGCTTTCGTAACGCTAAACGAGCCAACCGTTTTGGTCGCCCGAAGAATCGATATCCATAGGGTATAACATCTACGGTGCAAGGTGCAACATCCATCCCAAATGCCAAAACAGTGTCGTACGCCTTTTAGAACTGGGTGCATTGATTTGAAATGGGACAGTACATGGTGCACCACTCTCCAGCGATGGTAAATTGAACACCAGCCACGGTGATCCCGTTTTAACATAAAAATTCACGTGATGAAAAAACGAAGGGTCATAAACTTTCAAGATCCGATCGAGGTTCGGATAGTCTTTTTTGGGTATAAAACTATCCAACGACGGCTTAAAGCATTCAAAGCCTTAAAACTCGTAGAGAGCTTCGTTTTGATTGCTTATGTCTCCTGTAACTTTAAACGAGCCAACAGCTATGGTCGTCCGGAGAACCGATATCCACAGGATGCAACATCTACGGTGCAAGGTGCAACATCCGTTCCAGATGCCAAAACAGTGCCGTACGACTTTTAGAAATAGGTGTATAGATTTGAAATGGAACATTACCATCTCTCCAATGATGGTAAATCGAAGACCAGCTACGGTGATCCCATTTTAACATAAAAATGCATCTGACGAAAAAACGAAGGGTAAAAAACTTTCGAGACCCTATTGAGGTTTTAATAGTCTTTTTTTGCGCATGAAACTGTCTAATGACGGCCTAAAGCAGTCAAAGCCATAGAACTCCTTGAGAGCTTCGTTTTGACTAGTTATGGCTCCCGTAACTCTAAACGAGCCAATAGTTATGATCGTCCGAAGAATCGATATCCATAGGGTACGACATTTACCGTGCAAGGTGCTACATCCGTCCCAGATGCCCAAACAGCGCCATACGACTTTTAGAAATGGGTGCATGGATTTGAAACGGAACAGTACCGTGGTGCACCACTATCCCGTGATGGTTAATCGAAGACCAGCCTTGATGATCCTGTTTTAATGTAAAAATACACGTGACAAAAAAACGAAGGGTAAAAAATGTCCGAGACTCGATTAAGGCTCGCATAGTCTTTTTTTGGGTATGAAACTATTCATTGACGGCTTGTAGCCCTCAAAGCCGTAGAACTCACAGAGAGCTTCTTTATGACTAATTTTGGCACCCGTAACTCTAAATGAGCCAACGGTTATAGTCGTCCGAAGAACCGAATATTTATGCACTCGTTTCTAAAAGTGTTTACATGGCCATATAGTGTTCATTAGATAAACTTACACCCATGCAACGTCCCATTTTCTTATTAATTTTAGAATTAGAAGAGGAAAAAACGACAGGTTTAAAAAAACTACCAGAGCTTCCAGGAAGTGTGTCTGCATACTTCAATCTGTTGCTGCGGCGAACAAGGGTTGGGGAGAGGTTTGCTAATTGTTGAGAAGCTGGAGGTAGTTCCTGGGTTGATGATTGAGCTTCAGGCTGGGGAGGTAGCACATCTTGCAGGCGAGGGGTCTGAAGACGAAGCGGAACAGAGAGGTCAAGATCTACAAGCGGGTCCCAACGGTGCTCAACAGGAAGCCAATCGTCCCATCTAAGTGGGCCCACCACTTCTATAGAGTCGTCTTGAATAATGTGCTGGGGGCGACAGGAAGGTTGGGCGGGGACATAGAGGCTTCAAAGTTCATTGCGCCAAAGCATGCATCTGAGTCCGACTGGTCCAAGGGAATGTTGAGGGGTTCATTAAAACATCTCTAATCTCGCTCGAAATCTGTGCCAGGAATGAGTCTCTACGGCCTTCTACTAGGATGTTCATGATCCCAACGCTCGACAGTAAGCATGTGTTCCACATTGTTAAGCCGATATACGAAAGTACATGGAGAGACAATTTCGGCAAAAAACTGTATTCGCAGATAAAGATATCGATGATCAAAAAGGGCCCAATCCCAGTCATCTAGGCTCATCGGCCGGCCAATGGGGTTTAAGGCTACACGCACCGCCTCCAGATTTTCCTGTAGAAGTTCGAGAAAGCCATGCACCCTAGCTCATGTTGTAGGTTCGAGGTTTGGTGCGGTCGGTGGCACAAAACCCATCCAGGTCTGGACGAGGAGTGTGCCAGAGTTGCCTGCTTTGGAAATGGTTCTGAGTTGCAGCGCCTTTTCTCGAACAATCATGAAAGGGTAGTAAACAAGGAAGCGTTTGTCAAAGAGGATCCACATAGGCCATTCATGGAGTTGGAGGTGCGATGTCAGAGTGATGGGAATGGTCTCAATGGTCCAGAAGCCATTAATAATGGTCGCGGTTAAGTATTTTGAGGGATCTTCCAATGGGAAATGTTGAGAAGAGAAGGGTTTTGGGACAGAGGTTTGAGGAGATCGTTGAGTATGGAGATGGGTTTGCATTGTGATGTTTTGTTCACCAGTAGGAATAGATATTGGGTCCCGCTTAAACTGAACGAAATGAATTTTTTGGGGAGCTGGCACTTTGCACACGGGTAACGAAGCATTTATATGGCTTTTTTATTGGGACAATACGATTGTGAATGACCATAGAACCCGCAAAAAAAAGTTCTTTGTGTCCCTTCAGTTTTTTGCCACGTGGTTGCTGCCGGCACACCGAATACAACAACTCTTGGCCTTCAAAAAATCAAGAGTTGCGTGGGTTGATTTGAAAATGGGGAGGAAACGATGGCGCTTGATCACAGGGGGATTTCGGAGTAGGGGAGAATGGGGAGTGGAGGCCGTCGCCTGAGCATATGTTTTAATCATAGTTGATCTATTGGTGGGGACGGTCTGAGGACGAACAGGCTGGTTGTAGGAATGACTTACTAGCTTGCATGGGGCGTCAACAGTAGGAGGGGTAAGAATAGGTTTGTCAGTAGGCCTAGCTCCACGGGGTGCCGCTGATTGTGGTGGGGTGGACGTGGATGAGGATAGGGCAGGTTCGGGGTAGAAAGTGGTGGGGGAATGGGGAGGGAGGACGAGAAAGACATGATTGAAGAAAGGAACTTTCGTTGTGAGAAAAAAGTCTTAACTTAATATGGCTATGTTTATGGTATCTATAATATCAAAAGCACTTGAATATTAAACAAATCACATGTTTCGAAACAACATTTCTTCATTATATTTCAAAACATATGTTCAATATTCATACAACATAATCTCAAACACGTTCCCAGGCACAGATAAAATATACTTATTAAAAATATGACAAGAGCGGTATATGAAGATACCCTCTTGGATGATTAGAGTCATATAATCATAACAAACTTAACACATACAATGCAAATACAACAAAGTATAGAGCTGTAACTCCGAAATCGCTATGCGCTAACCTCCAGCTTGCCTCCAGTAGCCTTATTCGTCATTCTACTAAACCTGATAAAGACCTTAATCTCTCAACCTACTCAAATCAATTTTGAGCACCCGGGAGTTTAAAGGGAAAACATAAACTTCGAGTCGTACTTAAAGCCTATTGTGAATAATACTATAAATCCCAGTTAATAATGTTAAGTGAGATCAGGGTGCTTAGCGGAACAGGTTTCCCTTTACTAGCATCCTTTTAAACCATTTTTTTGCAAAACCTTTTCTGCAACCAAAAACTGGTTAAATACTGTAAAGCTTCATTATATAACATATATAAATATCATATCATAAATGAACTATCTGTTCAAACACTTAAGTTATGTTAGGCTGACTTTTAACCTTTGGCTAACTCAAGCCTACTAGACAATATAAACACAATCAAGCTAACATCTTTTAGACGCTCCTCTTCTAGACGGTCTATCCTTGAGTATCTATTAAATACTTCTCTTTTGAATGGTCTGCCCTTAACTTAATCATCTCCCAGGTCAGATGATCCTAATGGTTTTTCGGGCTCACCAATAACCTAACTATATACAAAAATACATTCCTATCTGTGTGTAATCATAATTTTAGTCTTACCTATGACAAAGCCCTACATATGGAATTTTGGACAACAATCAGATATGGTCAATAGCTAAAGTATAGGGCACGACTCTATGCCAGTTGTTAACAAGAAAACTTGTCAACATCCCCAATGCTTTGATATGATGACCTTACATGGACAAAACTATGTAGATGAAATATATCTCACTTCTGAAAGTGTATCTTTGAATAAATTACTTTAATCAAATTAATATAGGAGAAAATGAGTTGTCATACCTTTCGACCTTATCGAAAGGTTAATGAAGCTATAACAACCCTTAGACTAGGTTGAAAATATGTTAGATTGTTGAACCTTTCGACCTTGTTGAAAGGTTTTAGGCATGACCTTCCTAACCTTCCATCTAAATTGGGATGGAAGGGATTAGTCCAACCTTTTGACCTTGTCAAAGGTTGTTAACAGAGTCACCCAACCTTTTGAATTTGTCGAAAGGTTGTTAATAGGATTACCCAACCTTTCGACTTTTTTGAAGTATATATAAGTTGCTAGACCTTTGTACTTTATTGAAAGGTATGACTAGGCTTATCCTACATTTCAATTAGTTTGAAGTAACCCTTAGTTGTTTAGCTTTCAGAAATAAGTAATTTGATTAATCTCATCCCTTCTTGGACTCGAAAGTAGCTATGGTTGAGGTCTACCTCTTCCTTATCAACCATATTGAAAGGTAATGTATGAAACCTCTCGACATTGCTATAAGGAGATGCATAACTAACCGCCAACCTAAAATGCTTCCGACCACATTGATGTCCATTTTCTTCCTACGGAACCAATTCGAAGGGTTTACTAATACTTAGAGAAGTAGATTCACTATGAATTAAATCTATTGTGAGTGGTTATAAGATATATATACCTGGGATTTCATTCAATAGAAAACTTTTCAACAAAGTGGAAAGGTTTTCCTCCTTTCGAAGCAGTCCCAGTGTGTATCCTTAACCCCTTTACTTTTTCCATGTGTGACCAATCTAGTTAATTCCAAGATCATACGCTTGGCGTATGTAACAAAACATCATTACTTTATATTAAATATGGATATTAACGATGACCTGCTTCAATAAGGAATATCTAAGTTGATCGTATGTATACAAAGAGCATAGATCAAGAGGGATTATGAGAAAAAAGTTGAAATCATGTGCAATTGATCATTAGAACAGCTAATGATTTTCCTTATTGCCAAAATCCATCATGAGTGAGCCATCTCCATTTATTTCATATCCAAAATGAGTTATAAGAAATTAAGCACTTTCCCCAATTGAATTTAGGGTTTTTCTAAGTACAATTATCACTAAGAAAGTAGAGAAAAGAAGACGAATTAAGTCCCCGCGAGTTCGGCCCCCAAAACTGGACCTTTTGGGTCTTATTTATAGATGCAGGCGGCCCACCTTTCATCTTCATGCTTCTGACTAGGTCGGAAGGTCCCCCTTTTATATGTTGTCTCAAACCTTTCGGCTGCAATGAAAAGTTATGAACCTTTCGAGTGTGTCGAAAGGTTATGAATCTCTTGTGCTTCTTATTCTACTTCTTTCACTTCCCCTTTTTCCACCATGTCAAAGGATCTCCTCTTTGCATACTATGTGAATCTTTTGACCTTATCAAAAGGTTTGCCGCCCTCATGCTATTATGAACCCTTCGACCTCATCGAAAGCTCTGCCTCATTATGAACCTTTCATTCTTGTCAGAAGGATTATTCTTCTTATGCCGTTATAAACCTTCCGCATTTGTCGAAAGGTTTGCGACACTTATGCTTTCATTAACCGTTTGACTTCATCAAAAGGTCTTTCCTTCGCATCTTTTGTGAACCTTTCGACCTTGTCGAAATGTTTGTCTTTACTTGAATGTTGTCAAGAGTTGCTCTTCTCTTCAATGTTGTCGAGACACTACTTTCCATTCTTTAATTACATATAAGTGTTGCTTTATTATAGAACCTTTCAACGCTGTTGAAAGGTGTCCTAGAAGTGCATTAACCATTTTGAATGGCTTACTAAGCTTTCGGTAAGGTTACTTTGGAGCGAACCCTTTGACTTTGAAAGGTTTGGCATGTAGTTGAAAGGAACGCTATTGATAGGCTTTGAAGTCATTACTACTTTATCATTTAGGTCGAAAGGTTGACTGTAGTGGAAGGTTCCGTTTGTTTTCATCTAAGTCGATGGCTTTACACTGTATGAACAATTGGACTTTTTGAACATCAATTTTTAAGTCGTCCATGATAACTTGGTTCGTCTCTTCATCAAAACTCCAACTTGATTATTCTCCTTTCATACTTCTGCCTTTGAGGAGATTTTATAGATAACATTTTGCCCCACTCCTCCATATGAAAGAAGCTTTTCTTCTTTAGGACAATGTTTTTCATAGCTCCCCTACCCTTCATAATTTTTACTTTCTTTTAATGTTTACGTTAGGAAGACCAGTTTGGGATTTTTGGTTGCTTGCAATAGACTCACTTACATCATCCCCGAAGTATAACCCAGATTAGGGCATTAACTTGTGAAGTTTATAGATTGATAATGTGATATCCAAAATCTAAATAGTAAAATCCCTAGAATAATTTTACATATGGCATTTCTTTGTCTAGTTTTAGGTTTTTATGGTCAAATAGACAAGAATTACTAGTATGATTCCCATATTAAACTTTGAGTCCAGATTAGGACATATTTGAGTAAATTCCTTTTCTAGAAAGAATCCTCAGCAAGATTAGGAAACATGTTTGTGTAAGCAGATAGTTGTTAGCATAGAAAACACTTGCCCGTATTCGGGCATATTTTGAGTAACCAGAAACCCATGGAGATTTTCTTCATAATGGATGTTTCGTACCTAGATTAGGGTATTGATTTGAAATTTGATAATAATTCCGAAACATAAGTTTGAGTACTAAGAATTTTAGTTACCAGTAATATTACTTGATTCGGGTTTATTAAAAATGGCGATCGATTGACATTTCAAAACCCATATTTGGGTATTAGACATTAAAATTCATATATGATAACTCTGAAACTCATATTTGAGCATTTGAAATGGATAGTAATCCAAAGATATTATACTTAGATTAGGGTTTAAATAAACAGCAGCCTTGATATCCAGATTAAGGTATAATAAATTAATAATTGATAATGATCTGAAACCCAGATTTGGGTATTTAGATAACGAAATTTTTATGTGAAAGATCCGAGACCCTTATTCGGGTATTGATAGTCGATGTTTAGAAATAAAGCCCTAAAACCCAAATTTGGGTAATAGTTATTGAGATTCAAATGTGAGAATTCCATAGCTCAGATTCGAGCACTAGTAGATGATGTTTAAGAAGTCCCGAAACCTAGATTCGAGCTTTAATAGATGATGTTAAGAAAGTTCCGAAACCCATATTTGGGTATTAGTAAGTGGAATTATGTTCCCCTGTTCTACTTCCATCTTCTTTGACATATATGCACCCTCCTGATTTTGAATATATATAAGAGTAATTTAATTAGCTTCCTCTTGAGTTAGGACATCTCAGTCTATGATTGAATATGCTTGAACTTGAACATCTTAGTTCAGTACAGATCGAGCCTCATTTGGGCTTGGACATCTTAGTCCTTTTTTGATTGGGCCTCTTCTTAGGCCTGGATATCTTAGTCCATTACTGAATGAGCCTCACTTGGCTTGGACATCTTAGTTGTTTTTGATTGGGCCTCTTCTTGGGCCTGGACATCTTAGTCCATTATCCAGTGCTCTTGGTTAGATCATCTTAGAGGCTGGAACCAAGGACTTACCCAACCTCCCTCCACGATGTAGGATCGATTTCACCCTAGAGGGTGGGTGAATAGGGTGATAGCATTAATTATAAAAATTAATTGCGGAAGCTTATAAATAATTTCAACACAGATTACAGAATAATAGCAGCACAGAAAAATAACAGAATAATAAAATGCAGAAATAGAACGACACGGAAATTACCCAGCTTCGGCAAAACCCTAGCTACGTGCTGCCCCCAAGGTTTTTACTAGAAATTAGATAGTCAGACGCTTACACACGTAAACTCGCGACACCCGCTATCGACTAAACCTAACTCTACGCTCAAAACCCTGCCACAACTCAGCCACTGAGTTGCAAATTCTCAAACTACGCACGTAGTTTGTCCCCTAGTCACACGACTAGAAAATACAACCTTTTAAAAAGAGTTTAAATATAGAAAACAAATTTAAAACTAATTTAAAAATAAAGCCCTAATTAAAACTTAATCCTTTTTAATTCTTTAACAAGGCCGACCCCCTTTTTATTTCTTCATTTATTCTAGCCCATTCCTTTTTCTTTGAGAATGGCGGCTTTGTTAATCTTCGTTCGTTCCTCTTTGGCGAAATTAGGGCCTGTGAAAATTGAAGGCGCCGCTTGAATCGCTCGATCGAATGATGATTGACGTGCTTCCTTTGTCGATCGATGCTCTCTTTTTTACCACACGGCTTCTCCAATTTGGATCGAGTTTGTCTGCGATTCTGGTATGTAATTTACTCCTTTTTCTTTGCTGGGTTTGGCTTGCTTGAACTCGATACCTTTTTCCAATGATTTTAATTTCAATTTATAGGGTTTGATCCCCTGAATTCTCGTCGTACATACTTTATTTGAATTTGTCAACTGATATAGCTTTGTCGTTGATTTTCGTTTGGATGTTTGAGATGATTTATGACTTGTTCATAATCGTATATATTTTCGTTGCTTGATGGTCACGGCTTTGATTCATTTCATGGTCACCACGATTTTGACTTTGATCAGAAACACGGCTTGACGATGTTTCCTTGGACACCTATGTTGACTTCGGCACTTGATATGTTCTTCACTCTGTGGACTTTGGCCATTTTGATTTTTGACTGACTTCAGCATGACATGAGTTTTGTTTTGACAATTTCACTGTGACTTCGGTTTTAACTTACTATTTTGTTTCTTCTAATTTTATTTTTTACTCCGGTCAGTTGCTTTGAATAGTTCGACATTGACTTCGACTTGGTCTTTTGGAGTCGTAGCTTGCACTGTGCATTCATGTGCTTGCTGTGTTACCATATTGATCCCTCTGTTTGCTTTGGCTTTATTTGATTATGTGATTTTGCATCACTGGATGTTGCCTTGTTCCCTGACCTTTGTTGCCTCTGTTCATTGGGCTGCACATGTTTCACTGGCACATATGTTTCATTTGAAGCAATATTTTCATCTTGATTGCTTGCATGTGTGTGTGTATGCATTCATGTATGTATATATGTGCTATCATCTTGTCTGGAGTAGCTCTGCGTTCACTTGTTGTTGTAGATGTTGATGTTGTAGTTTTTCGACCTGGCATTTGATCTGTAGTTGGTCTTGTTTCATGTTTGAACTGGTTTGAGTGGTCACTGAAACTTTGTTTCTTCCCTGACCTGTGCATTCCATTCTCGTGTGTGCATCCCTATAGTATATCCTGATGCTTGAATTTTACTGTTGTACATTAATGTGCCTCTTTGTGTATTGATGGTCTGATCATTCTTTGGTCTTGCTTGCTTGACGGCATTTGATCTTGCCTGGTTTTTCCTTTGTTGGTTTGTGATGCACTTGTTTTGTACTTCACTATACTACATATTAATCACCTTCTTGCTTGCATGCTTGAAGTCGTAGCCTGTACAACTGTCCTGTGTTGAATCCAGCTAATAGCTCGGGTTTGACCTTGTGCGTGTTGTGATTTTATTTATATTGCATTTGAGTTGAACCCGGCTTTTCATTTGGGTTTGACCTATGCTCACCTGTTCCCTGTAAATCAATCAAGTGTATATTTCGATGTGCACAGCCTTGTGGCATATACAATGATACACTGTGTATGTCACAAGCTGATCGTTTATGATGAATTCAAATTTAAATGATGACGAACAGCCCAAATAACTGAGGCAAATAATATTTTCAAAAACCATATTTTATTTTATATTGCAAAAATATTTCTTTTTCAATTTTACCGCATTAGTGTATATTTTGCAGATTGCTCAGATGCTGGATTCTAACTGGAATGAAGTTGAAGATGAACTACGAGTGTGAGTGATATGTAGTGAGGAATTTATGTAAATTGAATTGTGACGTAATTAGAATCAAAATTGTATATGTATAGTGAGAGCTTGAATTTGCACTATTTAAAATTGTAAAAAATATTTGTTTGAATAAAATTTCTTTCTGAATTTAAATTCTGTGTTATTTAATTTTATTCAGCAAATATTAATTTAATCTATGAAAACTAAAATAGTACATTAACAAATACATTTAAACGAATATATATGTTTATTATCATCAAACAAAAATCATATAAGCGCATATTCAATAATCTCCCCCTTTTGATGATAACAAACATGTATTTAAGATTTTGAATATGTTAAATGTATTTGATCATAGATATATCTTAATTTCTCCCCCTATTTAAATGCTTCCTCTCTATGCAAAGCTCCCTCTACATATATGCTTACAAATAGAAATATGCAAATGAACCTAGATGCAAATAGAAAATTATTTGACCTTTACTTTATTTTATTTGACAAAATCTTAACTTTTCTCTCCCCCTTTTGTTATCAGCAAAAGAGAAATAGTGTTAGAGAAAATATAGATAAAGTGATCGATATTAATTCAACATTAAAACTCAATTGAATATAAATATTAAATTTCAATAAAAAATCAAACAAAAATCATAAATATTTTGTTAGGCGCATATTCCACTTTTAGAATGATGGGAATTATGTCATCTATTCGTGGTATATTTATATCAGGAATTTGAATATCTACTAACCATGCATAACCGTTAGGACTTTTAAATGAGATTAGTAGTATTCCAATTTTTTTTTTAAAAATGAATTCAATTATCTTCTAACCACGCATAACCATGAGGACTTTTAAATGGGATTAGAATCAACTTGTTTATTTAAAAATCAACTTTTGATATGTGTTCCATACATGCATAACCGCGAGGACTTTTAAATGAGCATGGAAGCACATAACAAATTCCAAGTAATTCACCCATGCATAACCGTAAGGACTTTTAAATGAGAGTGAATACATTGGTATTTATTTATTATTATTATTTTTTATTATTTAAAAAAATGTAAAAAATGAAAAATGAACGATTCCTGTTTTAAAGTACCACATATCGACAAACTATATAGAATTTTGATGAGTGATGGTTGTTAGAAATATGATAGATATAGAGATGGTCATGGAATTTTTACCAACAAAAAGTTTTATAACTCTTGTTTAAATTTCTAAAGAAATTTTCTAATTATACTTTCTCGTGTTATAATATATGATCAATATCAACACTCATCACTTTTTCAATCACTATTTATCGTTTCAGATAATTAGTAGGGAGTCAGATTAGTCAAAGTAATCATTTAAAATCAAATTCAGAAATAATTATAAATCAATTTTTCTAAAAATGACCAAACTGAAAAACAAAGTCAAAAATGATTTTCTAGAAGGGGTTTTATAAGAAAATTTTCTGCTATTTGAAAAATTATTTGAATAGAAAATATATGCAGATATTTTCTTTGAATGAATGATGCAGTTACTAAATGTCTCAACAAAAATCTTGTTCCTCTAGTAAATTTTCTATCAACTAGATTACCAGTGTAATCTGCATCTGAATTTTACTTTCACTCAATTATCACTCGTTGAATGACATAGACCAGATTGTGAAATTTCAACAAACTATCTCAGAATCATTTTTAACAATTTTTAAATAAAATTATCTTGAATTTGAAATGAAGCCATGTTAACAATCAAACAAATATCATAGTGTTAATCTTAGAAGCCATAGGATAGACAACTATATTCATGAACAATCATCAGTCATTAAAACATCATTATCATTCCAAACAGTTTCTTGAAGTTTCAAAAATTTCTTAAAATCCTTTTTACAATTTTTAGATGAAATTCTTTAGGATTTTAATTGAAGTCGTGTCAAAAGAAATTGTGAATAAATAGTTAGTTGTATTATAACCAAATGTATTATCATCCAACAAAACATTATTCTTAATCCGAATAAATATATATATGATGTAGTTCAAAGATTCTAGAGATTTTTATAGTGTTTTTGGCATAAGAATATAATTGGCCAACAATTTTTAATAATTCAGAATCAAAATCATCATTATTTCATCATCTCATTACTGGCTGATTTTAATTCAGAATATGGTGCAGATTATCACATTTAATATATCATTCACCATTACCTGTTTTACCTTTACGATATTTTTCGTTGTTGTCCATTGTGATTCTGTCACCTTTATACTAGGCTAAGGAACTTTGCTTTGTCACCCGTTGTGTTTCTGGAATAGCCAAAACCCAGAGAACACTGTTGTTGTTCCTTAGCCTGCCACCACACCTACACAAGAAAAGATTTATGTGACCTATTTGTTTTTATAGGTCCATGGTTGTTAGTGGCAGAATATTTCAAAAAATAATTTTGTGGAGACCCGAAACTATTTATAATTGTTCCCTTCGGCACCCAAATTTGTTTAACTTTGAGAGGTTTTATATTTATGCCTTTTGGAACCCAAATCGGTATAGTTTTCACATGTTTGGGTCTATACCAACAATTATTGTGATTGTGTCCATATTTTCTACAAATTGTGCACATAGAATTAACTTTATTAATATTGCATTCAACAATTTTTGATTTATTATATCCAAGTCCTTGTCTAACCGTATTAACAGTTTGCATTCCTAATAACATATTCAACGATTTTTCACTTTTTGAAAATTTATCTAAAGTCGTTGACAATTGTTGGACTTGTGTTTTGAGAGATTTATTTTCGTTTAACAATTGTGTGCACTTTTTAATAGAATTCTCTCTCCTAGTATTTTCATTCTCTTTTAAAATCAGAATTTCATTTTCAAGTGATTTTATATTGATTTTTGATTTTTTAATTTCCTCTTCGAATGTTGGACACTTATCACACTTAGGGATCTGTGACGACCCGGAATTTTGAGCAATATCAATTTAATAATCTATGATAATAATTAAATTGATTTGATCATTTTATATTATAAATTGACAAGTTAAATTTATTTTAAAGATTGATAATAATAATTTGTAAATATCTATTAATATTTTTCCTTGCAATATAAATAGGCAAGATTAAATTCTTTTGAAAGTTGATAATAATTTGATTTGGAAATATTTATTTTGGTAAATAAGAAGTTTTAATGTAATAAAACTTTATATTCAAATTGTAATATATATGAATGTATATATATTGTGATTTGATATTTGTTTTAAAATTTAATTTGGAGATTAACAAATTTAATGATTTTTCTATTTTAAATATGTATATATATTTGTATATATATTTGAAATAGGAATTTATTAATTTGAATTTAATAAGTGTTTTCAAACTTTAATATGAATATAAAATGAGATTTGAAAAGTTAATTTGATTTTGTACTTTTGGAAATGTTATTTAAGATTTAAATTAAAATTTCATTTGTTTTAATAGTCTTTCATTTTTAATTTTTACATAAGATAAATTGTTTCAAAATTTTATAAAGAATTAAAAACAATTTCTCAAGTTTTAATATATAATACCATTACAATTTAATTCAAATGCATAAATAAAGCTATAATTGTTCACATGAATTCACTTTTATATATGTATTGAAATCCAAAGCTTATTCTTATAAAATAAATACATCTTATAATCATGTAAACATTTCATAAGTATTTATATAAGCTTAAAATTTGGTTATTAAAGATAAAATAATATTTAAAAGAAAAACATTAATAAAACAACAAAACACTTGTAAGAATATTAAGTTATGTAAGTTACATTTGTAAGAGTATAAACCTTTAAAGAGACACATGTCATTCTCCTTAGTAATTAAGTTTTAAATTAAATTGTAAATAATAAAAGGAAAGATTTTATCTTTCCAGCAAATTTTTCTCTTCATTTTACAAAGATGAATTCAAATCTGAAAAGGGAAAATGTAAATCAAAATACAAAATAAAGATCAAAAGAAACAAATGCAGAAAAACTGTAAAGTCTGGAAATTCAAAATCAGAGGCAAGCAAGATGTAAACTTCAACAATTTAAATGCTCAACTACAAGATAAAATTCAACATGCAAATTTATTCAAGCAATTCAGGATTAAAATCAACATGCAACAAGTTCAGGAAAGAATGCAAGGAATTCTGTAAATATCATGCAAAAGGGAATTGAAAGCCTGGGAAAAAAATATACAGATCTTCTCTCTGTTTTCTGCAAATGTACAGGTGAGTAAATGAAATTTTAAAAACAGTTTTAAAATTTAAATTTCATCTTGTTCTTATGTATGGAATCTTGATAATTGATTGGATTCTTGAATTTAAATTGTTGCATGATTGAGTATGAGTAATTGAGGATATTGAGATGACTGTAATCATAAATGTGCTCTATAAACCATAGCAGGTTTTCAAATAAATTCAATAACTTGGGTTTGAATTCGAATCTGCTTATGATTTATTTACAAATGTTGTTTGTAATCACATAATCTATTATCTAAAAATAATTTCAAGTTTTGATACTGAATAATTTATTATAAATAGTCAAATTTACAATGCATGTCAAATTTGGTCAGAAATTCATGAATTCAATTTTTAATTTTGGATTCATAATTGAATTGCAAATGGAAAATAATGATTTTTAGTGTTTGAATCACAATTTTTAATGTGGGGATTTGTGAGTATTTTGGGATTTACTGTTTTGGGTATTTTTGCCAAATCACGGCAAACCACGACGAGGTGGACATTGCCGTTGAACTCGAAGGTCGAGGGGGGTCCAGTGTTCATGAGAAAATGCTTCTAGAATTTTTAGTCAAGTGTGATGATTGTAGATTGAGGAAGTAGGGTTTAACGCCCTGTAGATGACATTGTTGTTCAGATGGAATTCTCAGCATCTTAACACAACCGGAAACTGTCGCGAGTGGGGCTATGGGTTCGAGGTGGCGTGGGGAAGTTACGGCAGCGGTGGCAAGGTTACTCGAGGCCGGGGGTTGCCGTGGAGGATTGGTTTGCAGGCGATGTGGTTTCGAACTGTGTTGCTCGTTTGGGTTCAGAGTGCTTGATTTTGATTCTCGTTTTTATTCTAGTTTCTGTGTGTCAAGCTTGAACGTTGGGGTCGAAGTTGACTTGTTGGAGCTGCGACGATGGTCGCTGGTGGAAAGGTGAACGGTGCACGTTGCACGGTGCAAGGGGGTATCAGGAAGTTTTGGGTTCTGGGTAGATGGAGGGGTAGGACTCGAAGATTGCATCGGGTATTAGGCGTTCTGACTCGAAGCAGGAAGATAGGTGGAAAACTCGAGGAGGTCACTGGGTTTTGTATAGTTTACTCGGGTTTTAGTAGGGGTTACTCGAGCATTAATATATCCAGGCTAGAACAGGATGTTTATGTTGATAATGCAAAGAATATTTGATTTTAGAAATAAGGTTTTTAAAACAAAGGTTGAACAAGTTTTCAAATTTAATTTGTTTCAAAGTTATGTTTTAAAATAAGTTTATATATTTTAAAATATGGTAGTTTTAAAATTAAATAAGTGGATTTTTAAATAAAATTAGTATTAAACTTTATTAAATAAATTTGGAAAGGTTTCTAAAGACTTAAAAGTTCAATTTAAAATATGTTTAAATTCAATTGATTTCTAAATATTATATTTAATTTAAATAAAGTTTAATGATTTAGAATTTGATAATCAATTGAAACAAAGATTATCTTTAGTTATTTTGAATTTGATTTAATTAAAGATAAATACATTTGTAAAGTTAATTGAGATAATTAAATTATTTTTAATTATTGAGTTTTAATTAAGACAATGTTTTCTTAATTAAGAATCTTTATAAGAAGTTAAGAATCATTTAATTAATTTTAAATGATTAAGTTAAATAGTTAATTAAGAAATTAACTTGTGATTAATTAAGATAATCACTTTGGATTAATATAATTACTTAGGGAAGTAATTAAAGTAATTAAGTAATTAATTACTAGAGGTTATTAAATAAAAATAATTACTTTATGAAAAGTAATTAAGTAATGTGATTAAGAGTTAATCACTTGTGTTATTAATTAAAGGATTAATTAATAATTAGTTAAAGGTTTAAATTATTTGATTAATGATTAATTAATAAAAAGGATTAAGAATAATTAATTAAGTGATTAATTACTTGTTAAAGTAATTAATTAAGGAAGAAATTTAATTTATGAAGTAATCATTAATTAATGGAAATGATTAATTAATTATTAATTATTAATTTAAGAATAATTGGTTTATAATTAAGTTTTAATTACTAAATGTAATTAAAGTAATTAATCAAAGATGATTAATTAAAAGTAATTAATCAGTGTGATTAATTAAAAGTGATTAATCAGGTGTAATTAATCAAAAGATAATTAAGGAATAATTATCAGGATAATTAAAGAATAATTAATCAAGGATTGATTAATTTTAAAAAGGGAATTAAGAGGTAATTACTTAGTATAATTTGGAAGTAATTAATCAGGATGATTAATTAATATGGTAATTAATAATTACTTAAAGTAATTAGGTGATAATTAATCAGGGAAGATTAATTGAAATGGAATTAAGTGATGTTAGTTAATTAATTAATTTGAATTTAGTTAATGAATAGTAAAATGGATTGAAGATAATCCAAGTATTTAATTTAAGGATTAATTAAATTAATCAAGTTTGAATCAAACTTGTTTATGAATGATAAATGATTGGATGATATATATATCATTGGATGAGTTAATGATATTGGATGTTGTTGGATGACATTGATTGATGGATGATGATGTGATATGCTATATCTGATTGTGATATATATGCTGCTTTGTAATATGTATAGATGCATGTGATTATAGATGCTCATCTATCTGAGTAATATGGTACATCCATTTATGTTAAGTAATAGTTCTAAATATCTATTGTTTAAATCCCTTAAGTACAACTTGGACATTAAAATGGCATTTGGATTCGGTGAGACCGGGATCGGGTTTCCATATTTGGATATCTGAAAACCACATCGATTCCAATTAAACGTTAGGACGTTAATCCAAGTGGAGCAAGTGAAGACTCGAGGTGTAAGGGCTATACGTCAATATAACTCTGTGGGTGATTCCGTAATGAGTTTGACGGAATAGTGCTTATAGATTCGAGATGGTGAATCAGAGTGCAAGGGCTATGGTCGTTGACTCTGAGGGTGATTCCAAAATGAGTGCAACGAGATAGTGCCTTCGGTTTCGTTCGAACCCGGAAAGAACTTGTATGGATTGAATGCTTTCAGCACATCGTCAGGCGGGCGATGAGTATTCTAAGATAATTGGTCCTATAAAGGTAATTGCAGCCTCAAGCCACATCAACCGGGAATGGCTAAAACAGGGGAGGTGCAGCAAGGCTTCGTGGGTCGCTCCCACTGGAGAGCGAGATACATCCCTATCTAGATGTCCCTTTATATTTCGGCTTAGTGGGCGGTTGGAACTGCAGCCAATGCGGGGTGGTCTTGTTCGGGACTGTTCAGTAAGGAATGGTTCCGGCCTTGTGTTGCAGGGGAGTTAGGGTGGCTCCTCGGTACGGTGATCTAGGCCACGTACTATGACGGGCGGTACCCCAGTAGCCCTGCCATTGACGGAAACCCATTTTCCCTATGAGACCCTACGGTTTTGTTTGTATTACCCACTTTTGTGGCTAGTAGCTGGAATTTAATAGATGTAACAATTTCGGCTATTTCATATTTATTTGAAAACCCTAGACACTATTATAATATCACTGGATTTCCTATCAAATGTTTTGGCTAGCGTAAGGTAAAAACTTTTCCATGTTTATGTGTGGGAAGTCTTACGTGATACCTTTTCTTTTCAAAGGATTTTCTAAAGTTAAGCAATCTTAAACCGTTTACTCACACAAGACCCCTGTCTGACCCAAGTGTTTATTTTCTGTTTTATTAAACTCTTGCGTACTCATATTATATATGAGTAGTCAAGTGATTCAGGTTATCTCTTGACGAATTTTGGAGGAGCTTTGGAGCAGGAGGCTTCAGCGTGTAGATATATGGTTGGAGTTTCCGCTGTGTGTTATTATGTATGATGACTTGTATTATATTAGGCAGAAATGTTATAACTGTCTAAGTTTGAGTTATTTAGTTGTGTACTCTGATGTATATGATACTATGTATATGTTCTATATTATATTTAAATTGTTCCGCTGTGAGATTCTGATGTGTTGTTTTCTCTTTCTTCTCTTTCTTTTCTTCTTCTCTCCCTTTCTTGCTTAATTAGTGATGCGATTTTCCGGGAGTGGAAAGTCGGGTCGCTACAGGATCCTTCTTTGATAGGTTTCAACTAATTGGTCAAGTTGTTCATTTAATTCTATCAAAGTGTCTTTTTGTGATTCAAGTTTAGCGTATTTTTACCTAAGTCGTTCAAAACAACCGTTTACTTCATGAAAATATATAAGCAACTCTGAATGAGTAAGTTTTGATACCTCGCTTGGCTCATCATCACCACTGTCAGTTATATCACCTCGAAGGCACAAATCTGCTTTTTCCCTCTCACTGCCAGTGCTTTTATCATCCTCATCCATTTCAACCCAAGTGGCTGCAAAACTTTTCCTTTTCTGTTTCTTTCCATGGCTGAATTGATTCTGTGGGCAATTTGACTTGATATGACCGGGTTGGTTGTACTTGTGACAGATGATCTTCTGTTCGTCTGAGTTGTCTAGTGCTTTGGCTATTCTGCTTTTCACTTTTTGAATTCGAGCTGAATTTCCGTATTTGTAATTCCACGTTTTGAATTTCTTTATTAATAGCTCCAATTCTGCTGCTGCATCATCATCATCGTTATCATCATCACTTTGGGTTGTAATTTTGAGCGCTATTGATTTCTTTCGAGTGTCACTTCCTTCACGCTCTTCCTTGAACTTTATTTCTAGCTCATAAGTGGCGAGATTACCGATGAGTTCTTCAACTTTCATCTGTTTCAAATCTTTTGATTCTTGAATGGCAGTCACTTTTGATTCAAATCTTCGTGGAAGGACTCTGAGAATTTTTCATACTATTTCCAATTCCGTATATGATTTTCCGAGAGCTTTTGATTTGTATACGATATTGGAAAGTCGTCCATACATCTCTTTGACATTTTCTTCCTTCGCCATTGTGAAGTTCTCGTATTCGCTGCTTAGCATGGCAAGGTGGGATTCTTTGACTTGAGATGTTCCTTCGTCGGTCACTTCTAGTGTGTGCCATATTTCCTGCGCAGTTAGACAATGTGAGACACGATTAAATTCATATTGATCCAATGAACAGATAATAGAATTCATAGCTTTAGCATTAGTATTTTGTAATTTATTTTCTAGTTCTGTCCATTTTTCCTTTGGTTTATCTATTTCCTAATTATCTATAGTTATAGTTGGTGCTCTATAACCTGTCTCAGCAATATTCCAAGTGTCAATGGTTTTCAGAAAAAATTCCATCCTATTTTTCCAGTAAGCAAATTCCCCATTGAACATTGGTGGTCTAACTAAGGATTGACCCTCAGAAAAAGCAGTATTAAAAGACGCTATTTTAAAATTCAATTTTTTTAAGACAAAAATTGATTTTTGTAAAATCAAATTTTTAAAACAAAAACGGCTTTTGTTCCTAGCTCCGGTACCACTTGTAGGATCGATTTCACCCTAGAGGGGGGGTGAATAGGGTGATGGTATTAATTATAAAAATTAATTGTGGAAGCTTATAAATAATTTCAACACAGATTGCAGAATAATAGCAGCACAGAAAAATAGCAGAATAATAAAATGCAGAAATAGAACGACGCTGAATTTACCCAGCTTCGGAAAAACCCTGCCTACGTGCTTCCCCCAAGGTTTCTACTAGAAATTTAGATAGTCAGATGCTTACACACGTAAACTCACGACACCCGCTATCGACTAAACCTAACTCTACGCTCAAAACCCTGCCACAACTCAGCCACTGAGTTGCGAATTATCAAACTACGCCACGTAGTTTGTCCCCTAGTCACACGACTAGAAAATACAACCTTTTAAAAAGAGTTTAAATATAGAAAACAAATTTAAAAATAAAGCCCTAATTAAAACTTAATCCTTTTTTATTCTTTAACAAGGCCGGCCTCCTTTTTATTTCTTCATTTATTCTAGCCCGTTCCTTTTTCTTTGAGAATGGCGGCTTTGTTAATCTTCGTCCGTTCCTCTTTAGCGAAATTAGGGCTTGTGCAAATTGAAGGCGCCACTTGAATTGCTCTATCGAATGATGATTGACGTGCTTCCTTTGTCCATCGATGCTCTCTTTTTTACCACACGGCTTCTCCAATTTGGATCGAGTTTGTCTGCGATTCCGGTATGTAATGTACTCCTTTTGCTTTGCTGGGTTTGGCTTGCTTGAACTCGATACCTTTTGCCAATGATGTTAATTTCAATTTATAGGATTCGATCCCCTGAATTCTTGTCGTACATACTTTATTTGAATTTGTTAACTGATATAGCTTGGTCGTTGATTTTCGTATGGATGTTTGAGATGATTTACGACTTGTTCATAATCGTATATATTTTCGTTGCTTGATGGTCATGGCTTTGATTCATTTCGTGGTCACCACGATTTTGACTTTGATCAGAAACATGAGTTGACGTTGTTTCCTTGGACACCTATGTTGACTTCGGCACTTGATATGTTCTTCACTCTATGGACTTTGGCCATTTTGATTTTTGACTGACTTTAGCATGACCTGAGTTTTGTTTTGACGATTTCACTGTGACTTCGGTTTTACCTTGCTATTTTGTTTCTTCTGATTTTTTTTACTCCGGTCAGTTGCTTTGTATAGTTCGACAATGACTTCGACTTGGTCTTTTGGAGTTGTAGCTTGCACTGTGCATTCATGTGCTTGCTGTGTTGCCATATTGATCCCTCTGTTTGCTTTGGCTTCATTTGATTATGTGATGTTGCATCACTTGATGTTGCCCTGTTCCCTGACCTTTTTTGCCTCTGTTCATTGGGCTGCACATGTTTTACTGGCACATATGTTTTCATTTGAAGCGATATTGTCATCTTGATTGCTTGCATATATATATATATATATATATATATATATATATATATATATGTATGTATATGTATATATATATATATATGCATTCATGTATGTATATATGTGCTATCATCTTGTCTGGAGTAGCTCTGCATTCACTTGCTGTTGTAGATGTTGATGTTGTTGTTGTTCGACCTGGCATTTGGTCTGTAGTTGGTCTTGTTTCATGTTTGAACTGGTTAGAGTGGTCACTGACACATTGTTGCTTCCCTGACCTATGCATTCCATTCTCGTGTGTTCATCCCTGTAGTATATCCTGATGCTTGAATTTTGCTGTTGTACATTAATGTGCCTCTTTGTGTATTGATGGTCTGATCATTCTTTGGTATTGCTTGCTTGATGGCATTTGATCTCGCCTGGTTTTTCCTTTGTTGGTTTGTGATGCACTTGTTTTGTACTACACTGTACTGCATATTGATCACCATCTTGCTTGCATGCTTGAAGTCGTAGCCTGTACAACTGCCCTGTGTTGAATCCAGCTAATAGCTCGGGTTTGACCTTGTGCGCGTGTTGTGATTTTATTTATATTGCATTTGAGTTGAGCCCGACTTTTCATTTGGGTTTGACCTATGCTCACCTGTTCCCTGTAAATAAATCAAGTGTATATTTCGATGTGCATGGCCTTGTGGCATATACAGTGATACACTGTGTATGTCACAAGCTGATCGTGTATGATGAATTCAAATTTAAATGATGATGAACAACCCAAATAACAGAGGCAAATAATATTTTCAAAAACCATATTTTATTTTATATTGCAAAAATTTTTTTTTTTCAATTTTACCGCGCTAGTTTATATTTTTGCAGATTGCTCAGACGTTGGATTCTAACTGGAATGAAGTTGAAGATGAACTACGAGTGTGAGTGATATGTAGTGAGGAATTTATGTAAATTGAATTGTGATGTAATTAGAATCAAAATTGTATATGTATAGTGAGAGCTTGAATTTGTACTATTTAAAATTGTAAAAAATATTTGTTTGAATAAAATTTCTTTTTGAATTCAAATTCTGTGTTATTTAATTTTATTCAGCAAATATTAATTTAATATGTGAAAAATAAAATAGTACATTAACAAATACATTTAAAATAATATATATATGTTTATTATCATCAAACAAAAATCATATAAGCGCATATTCAACACACGAGGAACCCTACCCTAGACCTTTTATTGCGCTAATATGCGCTTTTTCGATGCTCTGCCCAGGCAATTTTAGGCATGGATAGAGGCTTACTGTATCCTCCCTCCAGAAGGTGCCTTAAACTGGCCATTTTGCGGCGAGGTTAAAGGCTTGTTCAGTGCTCTACCTTGGACATCTAAGGCATGGATATAGGCTTACTACGTCCTTCCTCCAAGAGATGCTCTGCATTGGCCATCTCAAGACGGACAGAGTTTTTTCTACCGTCTTAGGTAGACTACCATCTTAGGTAGTATCCAAATTTAAGGAGCATTTCACTCCCAACTTATATATTTTCATTTTTAAAAGAAGCTCCTTATTAATCCATCTTTGGAAAATATGGCTTTAAATGTTTGGCATTCCATGTCTTAGGCACCATATTTTCGTTTGGGAGACATAGTTTGTAAGCTCCTGGTGATTAATGGCTCCTCCTAGTTTGGTCCCAGGATTTCATCTTGTAGTATTCTTAGTAATAGCCATTACACTTTGGAGTGCCAAATCAACCTCTTGAAATGACCGAACTCTTACTCTTTTGTTGTATTATTTCGAGATTCTCCTTTAGTATTCGGCGGCTCTTACCACTGCTTCATCTCTTAGTTCATGTATCAAATCTAATGATTCTTTCTTCAACTCTTGATTCTTGTCAAATGGAAAGGCAATCCTTCGTGTAAAGGTACTTCAATATTAATTAGTAACATTGCTTCACAGCCATATGTCAAAGAATGCAAGATGTGCCCCGTTGCTGTCTTAGTAGACGTTCGGTAGGCCCATAACACTAATGGTTCTACCCAATTTCCTTTTGCTTTATTCAGTCTCTTCTTAGAATGGTTTTTATGGTCTTATTTACAGCTTTAACAGTTCCATTAGCTTTTGGATGTGAGGCAGATGAAAAACTTCCGATAATCCCATTTTTGTGGCAGAATCGAGAGAATTCTTCGCATTCAAACTGTGTCCCATTGTTATAGATTACCTTTTAGCGAATTCAAAACCTGGTTATGATATTCTTAAAGGAAAATCTTAATATTTTTCCTAAAATCATTTTTCGAAGTGGTTCGACTTTAACCCACTTGGTAAAATAGTCAATTACCACTATGGCATATTTAGCTCCTCCTTTTGGAATTGACAATGGGCCGATCCAATCTATTCCCCAAACATAAATGGGCTAGGGGCTTGTGATTGGAGTTAATTGATTTGGAGACAACCTGGGTATTTTTGAAAGTTATTGTCATTTCTCACATCTTTCCACATAGTCTATAGCTTGGCTTACCATGTGTGGCTATTAAAATCCTTGCCTCATTACTTTCTTTTCAATCTTTGTCCCATTTGAATGATCGCCACGCAACCCATCCTGTGCTTCTGCCATTAATCTTATCCCATCATTTACATTCACACATCAAAGATAAGGTAGAGCTTATCCCTTCTTATAAAGAATTTATTTTATAATAATAAATATTGGAGCATGTCTCCATATTTTTCTTGCTTCTCCTTTAACGGATGGTAATGTTCCCTTAATTAAATACTCAACAATTGGTGCCATCCATGTTCCATCATATGCACTTTTTGGACTGGGTTGATCCATTATCTCTTTTGTTAGTTCTCGACCACTTTTCTACTTCATCTCGCCTTTGAGATTTATCCTAAGCTATAATCATCACAAGTAACTCTTTTCCTTGTTTGGATGTTTCTTTTTCAATGCTCGGCTTTTCTTGATATTCAGTGGGCACAATTCATGTTTCTGAGGCTCCCCATGAGCTGGCCAATTTTGCTAAAGAGTCTACCTATGCATTCTCTAACCTTGCAACTTGACTTACTGAAAAATCCTTAAACAAGGCAAGCATTTACAATACTCGATTCACATATAAAGATAGCTTGGGGACCTTTGTTTGGTATATCTGTTTCACTTGATTGACCATCACCTATGAGTCACTAAAAATTTGTATTCGGGGAATTTTTTATTCTAATGTCATAATTAGTCCTACCACCATTGACTCATATTTTGCTACATTGTTGGTTGTAGGAAATGCCAATTTCATGGCATAATGCAGTCAATGTCCGTCTTGGGTTATAATTACATATCCAACTCCAGCACCTTGCTCATTAGATGCCTCATCCACAAATAGTTGCCATATGAGCCTCTGATCTTTCTCCTTTTCCGACTGCTCCTTTATAAAGCTGGTGTTCATCAGGTGTAATTATGGTATATCCTTTCTCACTTTAATTCATCCATATTCTTATTGAATTAAATTCCTTATGTACTGATAATCAACTCCTGATACTTTGGTGTTCTCTAACTTGCTTTTGGCGAATGATGTTTGCCTTTCATCTTAATGAATTCCTTATTCTCTAAGAGTGACATGCTTCTAAATGTTCGTATTTGCGGATTTTACAGTTTCTTACTCAATGCATGTACGAATTTTTTTATAAACTCAACCTTCTTCAATGCCAGAAATTCAATCCTTTTTAACTTCTTCCTGCATAACAAATACCACTCAACAAAGCATTGATAAATTAATTGCACTTCTTGTTACAAAATATCATTCCTGGAATTCAACTAAACTAGAATTATGAAACATTAACTTATATACAACTGTGCATTATGTCAACATTAAAAAAAATTATACTCAAAAAAACTTGTCATTTCAAAATTAAGCATCATGGCCACTTAGCAAAACGGTAGAACAACTTCCCGATTACTGTTCATTTGGGAATGGCGATACGTTTGGGGCTAAAACGACAACATTGGTGATGATGGGTTCAACCCATATAGGCTGATAGAGTGAACACATCAATAGTGTGAAGTTTTCCTCAAAACTGTCCCGGATGGCAAAGTCCATCCAGAATGTGGCAGTAGTCAAGTCATAATACATGGTCCATGTGGCCATAAGGTGGTGATTGATGTGATCAGGCTATTGATGAACTGTATTGCTGGATTGTGCACTCTGCACGTCTCCCACCTTCTGGGGTTGATAGTAGCTCCAACGCGTAACAGCAGCAACAGTGATGCGCCTCCACGAGGATGAAGTTGGGACAAATTTGATGAATATTACATGCGGCCATTAGTGTTATTCTTATAGGGTAGACGAATGGTTTTTTATAAAGAAGGGAAGGACAATAAGATTTAGAATATTTAGGTTTTGTGTCATCTATAAATGTGATGATGTTGTTTTGTCAGATTGCAGGATTATTATGTTCGATTGATTTTAAAATAAATATTGAATAAAACTTATTTGGTGAATTTTGACATAAGACCATCCTCCAATAGGAAATGTTTCGAAAGCATGAATCATCTAGACACCCCCAATTCGTTTGCCACCTTTACTTTTCCTTCAACTAAGTCGAAAGCATCAATCTCTAGCCATACGAAACAAACATTATCATAAAGCAAGCTCTCATCACATGACTGGAATGCGCTTTCAACTAGGTGAAAATTTGGTCTATCATATGTACACAACCCCTCAGTCATGGTGGATAAGTTCTATTTTTACCTACAAAGATACTAAAGCTTCATATTAAGATATGATCAATTCCAAATTCAAGTAAAATAAAAAATTGCAAGTAAAGTAAAAGCGTCGAAAGTAAGTATCTGTTAGGTTGAAAGAAGGAGTAATATTCTCTTCATGATTGGTAGAATGTATAGCCTCTTCATCAAGCCTACTTAACTTTTCATTTTTTCCAACAACAACACAAAATTAATTTATAAGGAAAAAATAAGATTGGAGGTTCGAGCCTTCCTTCTAGTGCCAAAAATATTAACATGAAAACTTGTCAACATCCCCAATGCTTTGATAAGATGACCTTACTTGGAAAAAAACTGTGTGGATGAGATAAATCTCACTTTTGAAAAGTGTATTTTTGAATAAATTGCTTTAACCCAATTAATTTAGGAGAAAAGAATGATGAGTTTTCATACCTTTTTTCCTTATCGAAAGGTTAATGAAGCTACAATAACCCTTCGAATCAGTTGAAAATATATTAGATGATTAAACCTTTCAACCTTGTCGAAAGATTATAGGCATGACCTTCCCAACCTTCCATCTAAATTGAGATGGAAGGGAGTAGTCCAACCTTTCGACCTTGTCGAAAGGTTTTAAACAGGATCACCCAACCTTTCGACTTTGTTAATAGGATTACCCAACATTTTGACTAGGTTGAAGTATATATAAGTGCTAGACCTTTTTACTTTGTTGAAAGGTATGACAAGGATTATCCTACCTTTAGATTAGGTTGAGGTAACCCTTAGTTATTTAGCTTTCAGAAATAAGCAATTTGATAAATCACATCTCCTCTTGGAATCAAAAGTAGTTATGGTTGAGGTCTACCTTTTCCTTATCAACTATGTCGAAGGTACTGTATGAAACCTCTCGACATTGTTATAAGGAGACGCATAACAAACCGCCAACCTGAACTTCTTTCGACCCCATTGGTGTCCATTTTCTTCCTATGGAATCAATTCGAAGAGTTTACTAATACTTAAGGAAGTAGATTTCCTTTGAATTAAATCTATCGTGAGTGGTTATAAGATATATATACTCGAGATTTCAATAGAAAGTAAACCTTTCGACTAAGTCAAAAGGTTTTCCTCCTTTTGAAGCAGTATCGACTTATATATTTAACCCCCTCACTTTTCCCATGTAAGACCAATCTGGTTATTCCCGTAATAATACACTTAGCATATGTAACATGACATCAACACTTTATATTAAATATGGATATTAACGATGATGTGCTTCAACAAGGAATATCTGAGTTGATCTTGTGTATACATAGAGCATAGATCAAGAGAGATCATGAGAAAATGGTTGAAATCATGTGCAATTGATCATTAGACTAGCTAATGATCTTAATGGTTTTCCTCATTGCCAAAATCTGTCATGAATGAGCCATATCCTTTTATTTCATATCCAAAATGATTTACAAGAAATCGAGCTCTTTCTCCAGTTCAATTTAGGGTTTTTCTGAGTATAATTATCACAAAAAAAAGTAGAGAAAAGAAGATGAATTCAGTCCCCTCGTTTCGGCACCTAAAACTGGACCCCTTGGTCTTATTTATAGATGTAGGAAGCCCACCTTTCGTCTCCATGCCTCCGACAGAGTCAAAAATTCCCCCTTTTATATGTTGCCCAAAATTCTCTACGGCTAGATTGAACCGAATGAGCGTTCTGGATCAGTGCAGGAAGACCAAAAGGTGGGCAAATTTTGTAGTTGTCGACAAAGATGACTTGGAAAGTCAAGAGCATCCCTTCGATGGGGGGGCAAATGTTACACCAAAAGATCGACCTTTCGTCTAGGATGAAAGGTCTCTCAACAAAGTTTAAAGAAAAGGAGATTAGTTCAAACCTTTTGAAAGGGTTGAAGGGATGTAGTCAACAGTGTATAGCAGTCCCAGACGTTTCGAAGGAGTCAAAAGGTTTCATTCCTCAGCATCCAAAGTGTTGTTAACTTTCTAAGAGGATGAAGAAGTCAAAGCAAGTGCGAGCAAATACTTAATGACCTTTTTGAAAGCATAATAAGCCTTTTGAATGGTCGAAGCACATCTAGAGTACCTTCTGAAAATGTCAAAAGGTTTGTAAACAAGACAACACTCACAAGTTAGTGAAGAAAGAAAGACAACCTTTCAAAGACATCGAAGGAAAACACAACCCTCGACAACAATCAAGTGAAGACCGACCATCCAACAAGATCGAAGGGTTTAGAATAAGTAAGGGTAAAGCAACCTTCGGACTAGGTCGAAAGCTCATCGCAGCATGAAGTAGGAAACCTTTCGACCAAGACAAATTGTACGTGGAGGTGTAAAGAAAAGCAAGCCTTCCGACAAAGTCGAAAGGTCCATGGCAGCAGATGAAAGTCAAACTTCGCGGCAAAGTCAAAAGTTTCGCAGTCGCATATAAAAGGAGAACCTTTCTACCCAGTCGAAAGCATGGGGCTAAAAGGTTGGCCATGCACGTCTATAAATAAGACCCAAGGTGTCCTGTTTAGGGGATCCGAATTTTCTCTCGGTCTAACTTTGTAACTTCTTAAGAAAAGAATTACAACCCTAATTGAGTGTGATTTAGGGAATATTTAATAAAGTGAAGCTTTTTCTTGAATAGAAAGGGAAGTATTTTGCGTTACTGATTACTTTACTATTTTCGTAAATCTTTGTTGGGTTAAATCATATTTGCAGTTTCAACCTCATCAAAAGATCTTATCGACAAGGTCGACAACACTCCTGAACAATTATTAAATATAACCATTCGGAGTCTTAATCCCTCCAACCCAAACCTTTCAACTAGGTCGACAACCTATTTGGGTTAACATCCACTGAAACCTTTCGAAACTGTTGACTTTGCCACCTTAACCTTTCGACGAGGTGGGAATCTACTCAATATAAGTGATCAAACCTTTCATCATGTTTGCAAGCCACTACTTACCACCCAAATCCAAATAAGATTATTTCCCTAGCTTTTCGATAAGTTTAAAATATACTTCTTGAGGACTCAATTTAGTAAAACCTAATATAATGAAGAGAAAAGCATTTGTGGAAGTCTTCAAACAAGCTCAACAAAGCCGGAAAGTACCATAACCCAATATTAAACCTTTCGACGACGTTAAGAGGTCTGATTTGAAAGACAATTACCGATCAGGATACAAATGCAAGCTTCAAAGATATCACATCTTCTATTCAAGCTAAACCAGTTACACTATTTGAAATAACTTTGGGGTGTTGACCATTAATTTGGTTTACATTTTTGGCGCTAGAAGGAGGGCCTGAACCACCGACCTTTGATTTCTCCACCTGCTGTTCTACTTGGATAAATTTCTTAAAGCTTATCAACTCCTCTTTTTGAACAAGGAAGGATCTATTTTGGATAAAAGACTAACAATTCTTCTAACCAAATTTAGAGGATAAGGAATAGATTCAATGTTCGAAACAAGAGAAAGTTTTTGCAAAGGAAAATTGATTTAAGGGTCCACGGAACCTTTGGATGTAAGGTCTAGTTATCAAGCGAATCATAACTCGCGCTTACTTGAAGAGAAAACCCTCTGGCTTCAAGCTCTACACTCATTAAGAAGAAAAGACAAGTTATGCCCTATGACCCTTTAAAATGGAGTATCAACCCCTCCATTTGGGATCAACCTCGATCTTTGCTCTCAAAAAGGAGAATGCAAGGAAAGAAGACCTAATTTTACAAATGAGAAGGACCATTCAGTCATATTACCATGGAACTACCTTTGAAAATGAAATGATAAAGGATTATGACAGTTTTGCATATAAATGGAGTAAGATTATAAATAAGGCACACCATTCAAGGGAAAACTATGAACATATAGAAAAATCCACAACCATAGAATTGAGGGTAGTAAAAGAATTACCAAATGGAAGTATAAATATCCAAGAAATTTATGACCGAAACCATAAGATTGAAAGAAAGGCCCTTGAAAGAGGATCAGCGAACAATGAAAAGGAAACATAATGCTCAAGAAGAAGTACTTAAACCAAGTCACAACAGAATTAGATACCAGTCAAAGATGGCTAAAAATTCAAGACTTCTTAGAGAATACAATCTTAATACCTCGATTGAGGAAATATATATCTGAACCAAAGAAGAACTAAACTATTGGCCTTCTTGGAAAAAGAAGCTAGGATTTGAAAGGAAACTTAAGGGATTATATTACAACTTTCATCTAATGAATAGACATGATACAAATCAGTGCAAGGTGCAAGATAGTCCTACACTTCCTAGGACAAGGAAAACTTAAACAGTTTGTAAAGGGTTGAACAAATCATGCAAAAAATGTCATTTCTCAAAATAAGAGAAATCTACATGGTCGGGAGTAAAATTCTCCTTAAACTTAGACTACTTAAAATGATATACTACCAATAATAGTAGAAAGCCCTTGGTCGTGCAAAGATGGCCAGGTCAAGGCACCTTCTGGAGTAAGAGCGTAAGCATTTAGCCGCGCCAAAGTCAGAAATGGCCAGGTTAAAGCAGCATAATCCCTTATCCGCGTCATGCTACAACCAGGGTAAGGCCCCTCCTGGAGGGAGGACAGGTAATCCCTTGGTCCCACCACGCTATGGCCAGGCCAAGGTATCGACAAGCCCGTAGCCGCCTCACGCTATAGCTAGGTTAAAGTGCTTCGTGGAGGGAGGTCGGGTAAGTCCTCGGGTCTTGCTTGAGAATAACCTAGCCGAGCGCAACGGAAACCCAGCTGAAATGTTTGGCGAACTAAGAAAAGTCACTGTCTGAAATGGGCAACTGCTTAAGTAAGCACAAGAATTGGGGGAAAGAGTCCCTGCCTGAAATAGGCCAAAATAAATGAGTAAAGAAACTCGGGCCTGAGAAAGGAAAAGCATGCAAATTATCATTAAAGCCTGAAGTTGGTGCATTCATGAAGAAAATCAAAAAGAATTCATTGACTTCATCTGCTAGATTGGTATTCTGGTCTTCTATTAATTATTACCAGAAATGGTATTCTAGTCTTCTATTACTTATTACAAGAAATAGTACTCTGTCGTTTATTAATTATTGGCTGAAATGGTATTCTGGTCTTCTATTACATATTATCTGTAATGGTATTATGGTTTGCTTTTACTCATTGCCAAATTGATTCTCTGGTTTTCTATTACTTATGGCCGAAAACGATTTTCTAGTTTTCTGTTATTAATACTAGATTAGCAGAAATGGATTTATAACCTTTTATCACACATTACCAGAAAGGATATTCTGGGCTTCAAGATTTTCACATATATGAACTTTAAAATATAAATACCCAAATCTAGGTTTCGTGATACTCATTTCATAATTTCACTATTAAAACTCAAACATGAGTTTTGGCCTTCTATATAAAATCTTGTCATCTGATCACCCGAATCTGGGTTTTGAGTCAATATCGTTCTCTAATATATTATATCTGAATATGGATATGAAGACTGTTTTTTAATTAAGCCTTTGTCTAGGGACATGATTTTTAGGATTTTATTCGTCTCGAGTGCTTGAATCTAGGCCAAATGATGTAATTAAAGAGAATATTGTTAAGACTCCCCGAATGGGGAATTCGGGCTCTAACTATGTCAAAATAATGGGTGAGAAAGTTACCGCTTCAAAAATGTAGACATGGACTCCTGAATCAGGTTCTTCATTTAATGAAAGTTGTAATTCTAACATTCATTATTTTATGATAAGGGAGGATTTACTCCAGCAAGTCTTTTGCATTTCGAACAAGTGGAAAGAGTTAAATCCATGATCATTTATCATCATGGTTAAAGACGAGATCTTAACGTTTTGAATAAATTACATTTCATATGGTTGGCAAGATGACTTGCTAATTTAGGCAAATGATATACATAAACAAATTTATCAATTTAAAAGCTAACAATTAGAAGCATTGTTTGCTACACGTTCCGTAGGGAAGTCAGAATGGCAAGATATAGCAAAGGGTTTAGCAAGCACAAAAGTCGTCAAATGAGCAATTCAAAAGTATATCAGAGGTTATATCACAGAAAAGGATAATAAATCTGGCGATATTTACAAATTTCCCATAATTTATGTGAGTTATGTAGTCATTCGCAAACGACAAAGTTATGTAATAGATATATTTACATAGCCTAAATACATAAATGTAACACCCTGCATTTTTAGATATTTAAATAATCAAAATACTGATAAACAGTGAAAATGAGCATTTTGAATTTTTAAAATATGGCCTCGAAACTTATACCATTGTGTTTGTAGTGATTTTTTGATAATTTACGTATATAATATCCCTTGAACATACTTCGTATGAAAACTTTATTTGTATTCGAAAATTGAAAAATAATTATATGTGTAAACGTGCGTGAATATATTTTTTTATAAATATATGCACATATAAATTCCTGAAATAATGCATGTTTGGATTTCAAATAGGCGCGCGTCATAAAGGAAATTAATTGACATCAGCAATTAGAGGTGATTAACATTAGTAGGCAATGTTAATCAAATCAGCAGTTCAAGGAAATTAATGTACATTAATTAGCAACGTCTGAATTTCAAAATAAACTTGTTTTATAAGGGGAATTAAATTTTCAATTGATGGAAATTAATTAGAAATAAAGGCAACAGTTAAAGTTAACTTTTAAAAATAGAGGAAACAAATTAATACGTATAAAACAAAAAGGCTAGACAAGTCAAAACATACGCGTTTTTTAAACGGCTAGATTTCAATCGCTTTAAACAAACGGACGATGTTTCTTTGGCTTTCTATAAATAAATTTGCAAGGAAAGCCCTCCAACCCATATATTTTTGAATGGGCACGAAAGCTCTATCGCTTTTCTTTTTCCTCTAATTCTTCAGAAATCAAATATATTAGATTTAGGTTTTCTGATTTGCAATTTGGAGGTAGAAACTATAGTTCTAGAGAAGAGATGTCCAAATTAAGCCGTTCGTATGAGGAGAGTTTTCAAATCTAGTTTTCTTGTTTATCTATTTATTTTTCTTCAATTTGAACCAGATTTATAAATTCATAAAAATTCAGGTCCGTGGATCCAAATAGGGTTGCAAAGTGGAAGGCTATGGACAATAGAACTGGACCAAAAATCAGATCTGGAATTTAGAGTGTTTTCTTTTCAGATGAGTGGATTTAATTTATATACCCTTTATTTTGATGATATATATTATCGTTAGGTTTCCGTTAAATATTTTAATTCATCATTTAAACTAATTTCAGTAATTAGTTCTACTAGTTAGTATTGAAACTGTAAATTTTATAAGAGAAGTGTACTTATATTTGTAACAACCCAGAATTTGAGCTATAATAATTAATTAACGATTTAATTAAATAATAAAATAAGTTTGTAAAATTGTCAGAATTGGGCTATAGGAGTTGCAGCGTTGTGTCTATGGTTATTTTCTGATCAATTTCCATATATAACTTGTCAAAATCTGAGTTAGTATGGAGAAGATATGAGAGAAATAAGAAATCGAAAAAAAAATAGGCATGGGTCGACCCATACCACAATCTAGGTCGACCCAGGCTTGTGTAAGGTTGAACTAGGGGTTGACCCCCATAGTAGCTAGGTCGACCCTTGTCAATCGGCTAGTTTTCTATCGGTTTAGAAAATAGTCGAAAATCTTTAAAATAAATTTAACCGCAAGCGTACGGCGTATAATAGTTAGTACGTGGCGAGTATGGGTCGATCCATATGGAACTGTTAGAGTTTAAAAATATATTCAATCAAATTAGACCAAATGGAGGAGAAATTGTTAACTAGAAACAAAATGAAGCTAAAATTAGAAATAAATGTGATTTAAAAACTATTAGACTAGAAAACAATTTAGAGGCAAATCCACTCTCATATTTTTATAAATCAACAAACAAACAATTTATGATCACTAACTTCGATATTAAGTGAAATAATCATTGCATTTATCGTAAGTATAGTTTGTCTATGTTATAATTAACATAACTCAAACCATCAAACAATAATACAATAACTATACCACCTATAATTCTCATGAAAATGAAATCAAAGCTAAAGCTATTTAAGTATGATCTATTTACTATTGAAACTAGTAATATAAGTCATCAAATTTCATTTTTACTTTCATTTCAAAATCAATACCCGATTAGCAAATGATGATGCAAATTGTTTTATGTTGAATAAGAATAGATCATTTGCCAAAGCAACATAAGCTATCAAACCCACTTGTACAAACTTGCATCAAAATTCACTCTCATAAAGCACAAATCAAAAGAGATCATAAATCATAAAAAATGTTGAAATTACCTAAAGTTAGAGAGCTTCATCACCTCTAAGGGGTTAGCTGCTCATTTGTGTTATCAAATCAACACTTGTAAATTTCAACATTAAAAAGCAAAGAAATAAAAACTAAGCAAAGAAAGAAAGAGAGATTAACTACTAACTATTTGCATAAAAATTAAAGCTGCATTACGTGCATTAATGTAAATCTAAGCTATGAATATTATAAGAAAGAGAGCATAGAAATAAACATTAACATAAAAAAAAGTAAAACATGTAGAAAAGAGACGAGAAAGAGGCTTGGAAGCCATTTTTATTTCATGAAGCATTGTCATTACAACTTGCTCTTTTAATTTCCTAACTAATGTGAAAGTGTAGAAGATATGTTCATGTACGTAAGAGGGCTATTTATACATGCATAAACACCTAATTCTATTTTTAGGGGGCTTCCTAAAATGCCCTTTAGGAAGTATGGCCACCGAGTAACCATTAGCCACTAATTAATCCATCATTTAACGTACATGAAGCTTTAACCTCCACTTAGTTATCCATTAGCTCCTAATTGTACATTTAGGTAAGTGAGTGGGGTCCTCTATGATCTTGAAATTGAATTATTTCCTTTTCATTCCTTTGTATTTTCTTATGCATGCATATATCATCATGAATCCCTCTTCCATATGCATCAAAATATCCTATAAAAATCATAAAAATTGTCCAAGTAAAAATTCTCAAATTGACACATGCACAAAATGACCATTTTGCCCCTGAATGAAGATGAAAATATGATGGCTTGATAATAATTGTATTTTGTTTTAAACGTGTTAAAATGCCCAAATATGATGTTCATTTAAATAAAAAGAGATAAAATATG
This sequence comes from Allium cepa, assembly GCA_030765085.1. Classification (NCBI taxonomy): domain Eukaryota; kingdom Viridiplantae; phylum Streptophyta; class Magnoliopsida; order Asparagales; family Amaryllidaceae; genus Allium; species Allium cepa. The sequence goes on from CM060938.1 coordinate 686,725,914, forward strand.
GATGTAAATATATGCACATTTACATGCATATGAAATACCCCCACGCTTATCTTTTTATTCGTCCTCGAATAAAGGAAAGTTAAGATATATCCTTTTTCGTAGGGAGCATGATTGCGTTGAGCGTATGCAACAAGCGGTTAAACCTCTGAGTATCCTTAGTAGGACGAGTGTCATATCGTGAGGGGTTTTAGTGGATACTACCCACAAAATCCAAATGCAAAGTGAAAATATTTACAAAGTGCAAGATTTAACTACAATGGGATGGATGCAAGTTTTTAAAAAATATTTAAAAATGAAAGATTTACTTTTAAATAGACACAAACTAGTTAAATATAAGTTTTGGTCATTATCTTCAAAATTTTAGTCATTTACTCGTCAAAATTTCTAAAAAAATCAAGTTATCATAGCAAATAGACAATAGTTTAACTCGTTGTTTCGGTAGATAACAAAGTGTAACTATGAAATAAATCCTTAGTTGATTATCAAAATTTATCAAAGTGGTATTTTGATTTCTTTCCAATAACAAGTCAAATGAAACAAGTTAAAATGGTGCTCGCATTTCAATTTCTTATTCTCTCTTATTTGAAAATTTTATTGATATTAACAATATTTACATATGCATAACTCAGTTAAACTGAGGCCAGTTATATTACCCGTGCACTGCCTTCCGGACTGATGTGAGGGGAATATAGAGCGTGGAGAGTGAACACGCAAGTGTGAACACTTATCGACTGTAGGCGTTGTTAAAAAGAATTTTTTTATATACATACACCTAACTCGGATAAACTGAGGTCAGATATACCGATCGTGCACTGCCTTTCGGGCTTACGTGAGAATGGTACAGAGCATGGTGAGTGAACACATGAGTGTGAACACATGACTCTAGGTGTCAAAAATATATACATATATACAATTTATTTTTTACTTATATATTTTTTTTCTTGGATTTTTTTAATATTTTTTTTAGAAAGAGAGAGTTTTGAAAAATCATCTTAGCATCATTTAACTTACAAGATAAAAATGTTATATCCTTTACTTTAAATTTACCACTTTTTAAACAATAATTTTCAACTGGAACATACTTCATAATTAACACATATGAACCTTCCTATATACTAGTTAAACCATTGTTAATTATAGTCAAACTTCATTTTTATTTTTGTTAAGACAAATAAATTTTCAAAAATTCCAATTTATTGACCAAAACTTATACTTATCCCATAGCGTTTCTTCAAAATTAAATCAAAATGCTAAAAAGAAATTGTCTTTGAGATTTAGAAATTTGAGATTTTTTTAAGTTAAAAGAAAATGAAAATTCAAAAATGCCGTGAAACTAAAAAATTGAAAACGAAAATAAGACTCCTTCCCACACATAATTTTGACCGTGTCTCCACAGTCAATACATGATATAATGAGTGTAACGAGGCAAAATATGTACACATTTACAAGAGAGGGTTAACATTCTTACTAGACGTAGCTGGCTCATGAAGGATCATGAGCTCCTTCTCTTGGTTATTTGGAAATTGCAGGAAAGGTTTCAAACGATGACCATTGACTTTGAAAATCAATCCATCCTGGGTTTTTCTATTTCTACGGCACCATATGGAAAAACAGTTCGTGGCACAAATGATCTAGTCCATCTTGATTTAAGTTTCGCATGGAATAAATGAAGTCTTGAGTGATATAAAAGAACTTTCTAGTTAGGCGAAAACGTTTTCCTTAGGATTGAATTGTCATGAAAAACTTTGATTCTTTCTTTGTAAATTTTCTCGTTTTCATACGCGTCATTCCTAAGTTCTTCTGGTTCGTTGAGTTGTATTTTTCGGTTTTCGCCAGCATTGCCAAGATCAAAGTCTAAGTTCTTTATTGCCCACAACGCTTTGTGTTCGATTTTAACGGGTAAATGGCAAGCTTTACCGTAAAATAAACGAAATGGGAACATCCCAAGGCTATTTTTAAAAGCAATACGTTAAGCCTAAAGCGTGTCGGTCAATTTTTGAGACCAATCTTTTCAATTTTTGTTAACAGTTTTCCCAAAATCTGTTTTATTTGTCGATTTGAAACTTCAACTTGGCCACAAGTCTGAGGATGATACGGAGTGGATAACTTGTGGGTTATTGAGTATTTTTTCATTAAAGTTTCAAAAGAATGATTACAAAAATGGGTTCCATTATCACTGATTATTGTGCGAGGTGTGCCGAACCTCGAAAAGATGTTTTCTTTAAGAAATTTCACAACAATTCTATGGTCGTTGGTTTTGCAAGGAATGGCTTCAACCCATTTTGAGACATAATTGACAGCTAGAAGGATATAAAAGTTTTCAAAAGAATTGGGAAAAGGTCCCACAAAGTCGATACCCCAAACATCAAAGATTTCGATCGTAAGAATGGGGTTTAAAGGCATCATATCTCGTCGAGAAATTAGTCCAAGCACTTGATATCAATCGCAAGTTTTGCAAAATTAAAATGAGTCTTTGAAAAGAGAAGGCTAATAGAAACCACACGAAGCACTTTTTCGTAGTTTTCCGAGGACCGAAATGTCCACCGCACGCTTGATCGTGTCAAAACTAAAGAACATTACGGATCTCAATATCCGAAATGCAATGTCGGATGATTTGGTCAGGACAATATTTGAATACTTTTTTGGGCACTTGAGTGTGTTGCTTTTGGGTGCACAGTTCCTTAAGAAATTTCGCGTACGTGGGGACTTTCTGAACGATGTCAAGAAGCGGAATGTTAACTTTAACTTGTTCAAAAATTTCCATACATTTTTCCATATGGTCCGAGGGTTTCTTTGGTCGAAGACGATGTGGAAATGGAACACGATACTCAGTAGGCGGGTCAAGAAGAATTTTTATTGGCATTCGATTCAACATTTGGCTCCACATTCTATTCCGATTCGTTTGAAGCATCGAAAGAGGTTTTCGATAAATCGTTTAGGTTAATGTCTTGATTATCTATTTATTTACCGAAACGTAAAGTTGTGATAGCATTCAATTGGGTGACATTGCTATCTTGAACAACATGGGCTTGATTTGAGTTTGCGTTTTGATTTCTGGAATTTGGAATGGGCTGGCTTGGGAATGTTCCTCGTTCGCGTTCATTTACAGACGTAGCTAACTGGCTCATTTGCATTTCGAGTTTTGCAATTGATTGGTTTGCATTTTTCATATATTAAGTCAATAAATTTTGCAAATTGTTGTTTTGGTAAAGGCTTTGAGTAGTTTCTTTAGCCAATGTTTCAAGAGTTTTCTCGTGTGAACTTAAACGTCTATCGTCTTAGGGAGGATGAGCAAAATTTGGTTGAAAATTGTTGCGTTGAAAGGGAGGATTCAAAGCATTATTCGAGAATGCTGGAAAATTGGGACGAATCATATTTGCGTTGGGGTGTTTTTAGTTCCATGCAAAGTTCAGATGATTTCTCCAACTAGGGTTGTACGTTGGAGAAAACGGATAGTTTTTGGCTTTATAGAAAGCATTGATTTGTTCAACAGAATTGGGACACTAATCGACTATATGGTTAGGATTGTTACATTTTTAACACATTGGTTGGGAAGCTTGGTTCATTTGATTCGATGAGAAAACTTTATTGAATTTTTTAATCATTATGCTGATCTTAGCTTCCAAAGCAAAAGAAGATCCTATCGAGTGTGCACTCGATTGTGAGTAAATTGATTTTTCGTTTGAACGTTCCCATTGGGACGACTTATCAACGAGGTTTTCAAGAAATTGCCAAGGACCGTCGTGATGTTTGGCAAAAAAGTTACCGTGGCACATTGATTCGATCATGGTTCGTGAGCTATTTTTGAGTCCATTGTATAAGTTTTGGCAAATCGTCCATTTTTCAAAGTTATGCTATGGATGTTTTAATAAAAGCTCTTTGAATCTTTCAAAATATTTTCCAAATGGTTCTCCCTTGAATTGATGAAAATTTATAATTTCAGTTCGGATTCAACTTGTTTATTCCAAGGGGTAGAACTTTTTTTAGAAAGCTTTCACAAATTCTTCTCAAGTTTTAATTGAATTTGATGGTAAGCTGTACAACTATTTTTCAACGTAATCCGTAAAAGCGAATGGGATTAATCGAATTTTGATTCCATCACCGGAAAGTTGTTGGAGATTTTGATGGTTGCGCAAACTTGTTCGAATTTAATCAAAAAGATGTAAGGATCATCGCGCTTGAAATTGCAAAATTTCGAAAGCATGGCAATATGGTTCGAGTGAATTTCGAAATGGTTACTCGTGGGAGTGGGTAACGTGATGAAAGATGGAATAGAAACTCTATCGGGAAAGATTCTATCCATAAGAGTTAGAGGGGCATTTTCATTCGCCATTTCGGGAGGATCGTCTATTCGAGTTAAACGATTCGTGGTAGAATCGTGAGTCCAACGATTGGTTATTGTGTCATGAGTCCAAGTACTCATGCACAAGTGAAAGTCGAGAGGAGAAAGAAGTTAGAGTCGAGTTTAGAGAAGGAAAGAAAATTGGAAAAACGAAGTGAAAAATTGTTTTTTTTAAGGAAGGAAAATATTTACCAAATAAAATTTATTTCAAAAGAGAAGTTTTTTTTTCGTTTTTCAAATTTTTTTATATGTTTTTGTTTTTTTAGAATTTTCAAATATTTACTAAAAGGATTTTTTTTAGAAAATGGAAATTTGATTTTTGTTTTTGTTTTGAATTTTCAAATTTTTTCGTTTTTGAAAAGATTATTTTTTGGTTTTTGTTTTTGATTGAAATTTTTCGAAGGAAAGGGGGAAAAGATTTTTTTTTTGAATTATCTTTTCTGGATTGAAAACTAAGTTAAGTAAAATTTACAAAACTCATTTTTTGGATTTTAGATTTTTTGTTTTTTTTAAAATATGCACGAACTAATGCAACTAAATGAATGCAAAGGACTTAATTATAATTTTCTGTCCTTAGTAGCTCCTAACCCAAAATTGTATAATCATATTTATCTTAAATTAACAAAAATGTTTCTCGGCCAGGTAACAGGCAGGGGTTATTGGTGCACCACGAATCACCGTAGCAATGCAGCCGAAGGTTTAAGTACCTTCAGAGGAACAACCAGTATTATATTTAAGAGTCACCGCAACTTTTATAACTGGTTAATACTCTGCCATAGCCTAGACACCAAGAAACAAAATTGTTCAAAGCAAACAATTGTGAAGATACAATTAAGCCTTAGATGAGCTCGCGAGACCCTTAGGTTCAATGGCTAACCTTTATTAATAGTCAAATTCTACGATGAAATGTGTTTGTGGGTTAAGGAAAGGGTGATGAAATCTCTCACCTTATGTGAATTGGGGTATTGCCCTTAGAAAAAAAATCAAGATGATATGGATGGAAAATAAAAATTATACATGTATTAACAATGCAACTAAAATGAAGTTTGTTTTTGTTTTTGTTTTTTGGATTTTGAATTTTTTTTATAAATGCAAATGCAAGCAACCAATAATGCAATTAAAATTTAAAACAAGAGATGAAAGCACGATAATAGAGCATATAGATTATTAGCAACTTATTTTTTTAGCGCGATTTTTTTTGTCAAGCAAGCCGAGCAATGCGAAACAAGCAATTTTGGCAAGCAATTCCTATATTTCCTGCAACCTAAAAAGGGATTAAACTGGTATATACACTATTTTTTTTCAAAGAAGAAATTAAAAGAAACAAAACAAAACAAATTAAACTAAAAACAATTAAGAACAACCTAAGATCTTTTAAAAATAATAATAAAAGACAACAAGAGTTGAAAACAAACAACAAACTAAAACAAAATCAAACTTTTGAATTGAACCCAATTATTTTAAATCGAACAAAACGGTTCTCTCTTTTTCGTTGTTAAATAAAGGAAAAAATTAAAACAAAATAAAGGAAAAATTTAAAAGTAACTAAACTCATTATTATTATTATTATTATTTTAATAGGCTACTAGGGCTCAGCCCAAATTATTATTCAGTTAAAACGAAGAAAAACAAAAAATAAACGACTAAAACACTCCAACTCTTAATCAGATAAAATGACAACACAGATCATTAGATCTTCTAATTTCAAAAATGTTGTACCCAAAGTCAAGTTCTGCAAATCTAAAGCTTCTTTCTTTGACTGTGGTTGTCGTAGCGGGTTCGGAGGGAATCGAGGTGGTCGATTGTTGGGCGGTGTGACAGAGGATGTTGGAGTGAAAGGCGGTTTTCTGTTGTTATAAGTTGAGGGAGATGCTTTCTGGCAAGGGCGATTATGGTGTTTGAGAGGCGATGTGGTTTAATTTGCGATGGTTGGAGGTTCGAAGCAATGCTCGATGTTTGGTATTTGAGGGTGCAGTGAGCTGTGTGATGGTAGCAGATGATTTTCAGTCACTGACGCAAGCAGTTCGGAGTCGTTCGAAATGGATGGTCGAACATGCAAGTAAGATAGTGACAATGGGTAGTTATGTAGTTGAGGTGGGTTGTAGAGGATGATTTTTTTGGTTTTCTGGTATGTTGAAGTTGATGTTGAAATGTGAGATAGTGGGGTGGAAGATGACAACAGTGCTTTTGAGAAGCAAGAATATTGTAGCAGGAAGAAGGCGAGGCACGGTGCATGAAGAAGTGTATGGTGGAGGTTTGTAGATTTGGTCGTTCGAATGGAGTGGTACTATGCTCCTTATTAAGTATGTGTGGGTGACTGTGTGGAAAGTGGTTGGTGGGGAAGTATGTGTTGTGTAACGACGGTCGGAACAAGCTCCCCATCTCCAGCAAGTGGCGTACGCATATGGGTTGGCACACACTTTGTTGTAACAAAAGGAATCCCTAATGTTACATGCCTACCAACCCATATTTATACACCACTTTTCCACATTATTTAGCGATGTGGGACTTTTCTCCAATCCAAACTGTCGTTCCTCCATTAAACATGCGAGACAACCCTAACAGTCTCCCCCTTGACTCGTATCCCCATGCGGTAACCTTTGAGAGTATTGTCGTGTCCGCATGTCCCAGTCCGTAACCTTCGGCTCCGATACCACTGTTGTGTAACGACGGTCAGAACAAGCTCCCCATCTCCAGCACGTGGCGTACGCACATGGGTTGGCACACACTTTGTTGTAACAAAAGGAATCCCTAATGTTACATGCCTACCAGCCCATATTTATACACCACTTTTCCACATTATTTAGCGATGTGGGACTTTTCTCCAATCCAAACCGTCGTTCCTCCATTAAACATGCGAGACAACCCTAACAGTATGACTGAGAGGAATTTGATCGTGGGTATGATGTTTGTGATGTTAGTCGGGGCTGTGAAGTTTATAGGGTTATAGTAGTTTGTAAGTTGAGTCTATGGTGGCAGCGTGTATAATTCAGGCAGCGGCACAATATGGATGGTAGTCATGACTGGGTAGGGTGATTGGTTGAAATTTTTTGGAGATGAAGTCCGATGTTGAAGTTTTTGTCAGGCAGGATGAAATAGAAGTTGTTGTTCAAGTCAGAGGTAGCTGCAGTGTACTGGTTGTTAATGGCCATGGTTAGTGATGTGGTAGTTGATAGGAAGATGGATGAAGATGAATATGTTTGTAGCGACAGTTCAGTCTGATGGTTGGAGGAGAATGTGGTTGGATGGAGTTTATACTGCAATAATGGTTGTGGCAGCAAAGTTTTAAGGAGGTATGTAGTGATTGGTATATTGCAGGGTGCAACTGTTTGTGGTAATTTGAGGATGGTGTGGTCCGAGTGGTCAATGGATAGATGTCAGTTTGACCAGATGGGTGGTGTGTAGTGAAAGAGGGCCTAAAGGCATTCTGCACTTTGTGTAGTGCACAATAAACAGAGAAGGGGAAATTTACAGTGCACTTTTTTGTAAATTTAAATGAACATAAAAATAAGGCGAATGTAAATCCAAATTTCAATGCAATGCATGCAATATTTTTGTTTGTTGAAATGAACTTGTGTATGTAAATTTCTTTTTTTTGTAATGAAATGCAAATAGCAAAGCAACCTGGAACAACAAGCAACAAATCAAATGCTAACAAAAATCACACACAAACACATAATTTTTTAAAAAAAATGCAAACTAACACAAAAAAAACAAAAACACATAATAAAATCACACAAAAATAATTCGAAATAGAAAATTAAAATCAAATCGATTCCCCAGCAACGATGCCAAAAACATGTCAATCGGCTAGTTTTCTATCGTTTTAGAAAATAGTTGGAAATTTTGAAGTAAATTTAAACGCAAGCGCACAACGTACTTTTGTTAGCACGTGGCGAGTACGGGTCGATCCGTGGCGAACTGTTAGAGTTTAAAAATATATTCAATCAAATTAGACCAAAATGGAGGAGAAATTGTTAACTAGAAACAAAATGAAGCTAAAACTAGAATTAAAGTGTGATTTAAAAACTATTAAACTAGAGAACAAATTAGAGGCAAATATCTCTCATATTTTTGTAAATCGACAAACAAATTATTTATGATCTTTAACTTTAATAATAAGTGAAATAATCATTGCATTTATATTTATCATAAGTATCGTTTGTTTATGTTATTAATTAACATAACTCAAACCATCAAACTATAATAAAACAATTATACCACTTATAATTCTCATGAAATGAAGCCAAAGCAAAAGCTATTTTCAGTATGATCTATTTATTATAGTAACCAACAATACAGATCATCAAATTTCACTTTTACTTTCATTTCAAATCAAAAACCGATTAGCTAATGATGATGCAAATTGTGTTTATATTGAATAAGAATAGCTCATTTGCCAAAGCAACATAAGCTAACAAACTACTTGTATAAACTTGCATCAAAATTCACTCTAATGAATCACAAACCAAAAGAGATCATAAATCCTAAAAAATGTTAAAAGTACATAGAGTTAGAAAGCTTCATCACCCCTAAATTGAAGGGGTTTAGCTATTCATATGTGTTATCAAATCAACACTTCTAAATTTCAACATTAAAATGCAAAGAAATGAAAACTAAGCAAAGGAAGAAAGAGAGATTAACTACTAACTATTTAAATAAAAATTAAAGCAGCATTACATGCATTAATGTAAATCTAAGCTATGAATATTATAAGAAAGAGAGCATAGAAATAAGCATTAACATAAAAAAAAGTAAAACATGTACAAAAGAGGCGAGAAAGAGGCTTGGAAGCCATTTTTATTTCATGAAGCATTGCAATTACAACTTTCTCTTTTAATTACCTAACTAATGTGAAAGTGTAGAAGATATGTTCATGTACGTAAGAGGGCTATTTATACATGCATGAACACCTAATTCTATTTTTAGGGGGCTTCCTAAAATGCCCTTTAGGAAGTATGGCCACCGAGTAACCATTAGCCACTAATTAATCCATCATTTAACGTACATGAAGCTTTAACCTCCACTTAGTTATCCATTAGCTCCTAATTGTACATTTAGGTAAGTGAGTGGGGTCCTCTATGATCTTGAAATTGAATTATTTCCTTTTCATTCCTTTGTATTTTCTTATGCATGCATATATCATCATGAACCCCTCTTCCATATGCATCAAAATATCCTATAAAAATCATAAAAATTGTCCAAGTAAAAATTCTCAAATTGACACATGCACAAAAGTGACCATTTTGCCTCTGAATGAAGATGAAAATACGATGGTTTGAAAGTAACTGAATTTTAGTTTTAAACATGTTAAAAATGCCCAAACATGATGTTTATTTAAATAAAAAGAGATAAAATATGGATGTAAATATATGCACATTTATAGGCATATCTACCCGCCTTGTTTTTAGACGAAGAAGCATCCAGATTCGAGCCGCATGATATGTTTTGCAACTTTCTTCAAATCCAGCGCGTTCGTGCTTCCATTCAACGGTTCCTAGCGAGCCTATGAAATGGTTGCATTAGATATAATCTTCAAAACCAATGGCCTGAGATCCCTAAGCTACACTATAAACAAGACCCTAGACCTAGCTTTTTTTCTCATTCAGATTTTCTTCCAATTGGGTTTATTGCCTAAGGTTGGACCCTAAAAAGATTTTGTTTTTTTTGGAAGGAGATCTTTTTAATAAAAATATTCTACGCCCTATAAGTGGATCCCGGAAGGCTAAGGAATAGAGAGCTAAGGATCACAGGTGAGTGTTTTGTAATTATTTTAGATTTTTAAGTAATTTAAAATAATAGGGTTCTCAATATTTGTAATTTTTCGACAATTTTGAGGCAGTTTTTATATAAGTTATTTACAGTTAGTTTTTAGAGTTATTTTCAGTCTATTTTATTTAGCTATTTTTATTCAGCTATTTTATTGAGTTATTTACAGTTATTTGCAGTTATTTGTATTTATTTTCATCTGTTTTACGCTAAAGTTTAGCCTGTAAATGTTAGTTTTTTATTCCTTTTAAGAGAATTAAATATAAGAACATTAAACAGAAGGGAATTTGCTAATATGGATTAAATAGAAATAAACACTAAATTTACAGAAATTGGATGTAAAAAAAGAAAGAGATGTAATAAAAAGAAGAAAGAGCGAAATAGGAAAATTTGTGACATTTGCAAGCATGTTTATAACTAGTGATTATAACTAAAAAGATAGAATAGAAGACTAACAATTATACCCTAGGTTATAATTAAGTAGAAAGAATAGAAAAGGCATATTTTAAAACTTAGATTAAGTTAATAAGCAAATATAGCAAAAATAGTAGAAGAGGCTTATCTTGAAACATACATTAATAAGCAAACATAGAGGAAGGGCCTATACCAAAAGCATTCCCTTTCAGTCAGGAACTAATGGTCTAATGATAGTTAGGTGAGGCCGTGACACGTTTATGCTAATTAGGGTACATAAGTGTCCAATAGGTAGAAGATCAAATCTGGTGATTTGGGCAAGGGGCACAAACTAGTATTTGTTTGTTAGGACCAGTACCGGCTGCATTCCCTTTCATACTAGGACTGATGGTCTCACAACACTTAGGTGAGGCTGGGTAACATTCTCTTTCAGACTAGGACTGATGGTCTGACAATAGTTGGGTGAGTCTGGGCACGCATACGCGGATTAGGGTAAATAAGAGGCAAAAATATGGGGAGACATTTAGTGTGTACCAGCGACGATCGAGCGTGCGACGTCGATTAAGGTAAATAATTTACTATTGCGTTCCAAGCGCTAAACATGTGTCTTTTGCTATGACCAAAAGGATTGTTTCTCAATGGCACAATAGATATAGAAGGTCGATCAAAAGGTAGAATTAGGATTTCAGTCTAGTTAAAATAGGATTAGGGTTTCAACCTAATCATAGCAATTTAAGGCAAGTGCAAACAATCACAATCAAAGCAAATAGAATCAAAAATAGTATTTTATCCCGGTTTTACCTTTTCTTTATTTTCCTTTCGTACTAGAACTATTGTTTAGTCTATTATCTTTATCTTTCTTAGAAATGCTAGTAACAGTCTGCAGACTTATTGTCTGACCCACTCCTCCATTTCTCCTTTTGCCCCATAGTCCAGTAGAGTCGAGGACAGTAGATTTAGAATGCTTGGAGATATACTTTTGGAGTTCTTCATGTATTCTTCTTCTTGTTTTCAGTTTTCTTTTCAATTGACTGTGGATGTAATGGTACTTTATGAGAGGGATGATTTTTATTTATGTACTCTGATGATGTGACTGAGATTGTATTTTTCATGAGGCATGTGTATTTTGTTTTTAAGACATATTTTGTTTTGAAATGAAGTTTAATTTTAAATGCTAATTATTATTTAAATGTTTCTACTGTTTTTATTTATTTGTCTTATGAATCATACTCTCTGTGATGCTTTATCTATACCTTTAACCCACCACATCTTTTAGTGTGCTCGTTTTGGGTATACTAAGGGGTGTGGGGTTTTTACTTGGTATCAGACCTTTTGGTTACAGGATTCCTGAAAACTTGTTTTAAAAGTTAAGTATTTTTCAAAAGTAACATGTCTTTAAACTAAATGTTTTTTTCTCAAAGAATCTATTATTATAGAAATGGTTTTTAAGTATAAGAGAGTTTTTATAAAAGTCCCCTCGAAGTCCAGTTCAACCTTCTTCGAGCCTAAATTCTCTTTTCCTTGCATACAATGGCGGATGCCCTAAATCATCCGGAGGGTGTCTAAGTCCCTGGCTGGTTTTCTAGATACCTTCAAGATATGACACCAGAGCTGCAAGGGAAAGCACCCAATGTAGCGTCGGTGGGTGGAGATCCCATTAATCCACCTGTAGCAGCCAATTTTTCTAAGCTATTCGAGGACTTCGCTAATCTAGGAGGCAAGAAATTTTCCAGCATGGATTACTTCATAGAGGCATGAGCTTGGTTGAGAAATACAAAGCGGATATTTGGTCTGTTAGGATTGGAGGACCACCAGAGAGTTCAACTTGCATCTCGTCAGCTGAAGGTAGAGGCTTCTTACTTATCGAAGATCATAGAGATAGAAGGTAGAGACATTGGTTGTTTGGATTTCAAGAAAATTTTGAGAGAAAGTTCTTTTCTCAAGCCAAGGAAAGCATGCAGTTGGAGAAGTTCATTAGTCTAAAGCAAGGGAGTCTTTCTGTGAAGGTGTGTATATATATCGGTTTAATTAGCTACCGCAGTTCGGAAGGATCTTGTTAATACACCGCATAAGAAGGCCATCAAGTTTGCTAAGGGTTTGAACCAGCCCCTTCAAGGGTAAGCATTGACACATGTAACTATGGGAGCGATGTATGAGCCAATTGTCGAAATGGCTCTCATGTATGATGCCATTAAGGAAGGAGAGCTTAAGGAGGTTCCGAAGTCAGAAAACTCTGAGAAGCAATGGTGGAAGAATAAGAGGGATAAGGACAAGAAAAAGGAGGAGGACCTCCAAAGCAGATCAAGATGGGCGAAAAATGTCAAATTGTGGATTGATTGGGCATTTTCACAAAGGACTATAAAAAGGACATGACAAGGGGGAGGTGTTACAATTATGGGCAGCCTGGGCACCTTTGTAGAGCTTGTCCTCAAAAGATAGCGTAGAGAGTAGGCGCACCTGTAGTGCAAGTACAGTCTTTGGATGCAGCACCTTCTAGTAGTGGACTGGATCAAAGTAGGAGAGTCTCTGTAGAAGGTTTGATCTCTATTTCGAATTTTCCTTTTTGGACTCTTTTTGACTCTAGAGAAACCCATTTTTTCATTTCTAGTTCCTTGGTTGATTGTTTGCACTTAGATATTTCTCTAGTTGTAGACCCTATAGTTGTTTCAAACCCCATATGAGGATTTGCACATTTATCCATGATTTGTAGGGGTTTGAAATTTTTTATACTAGACGTAGAATTTTATTGTGATGCCCTATGTATTGGGATTTTTAGGATATGGGATGATTTTGGGGATGGATCGGTTATCCATTTATGGTGCAATATTAGACTACGAGAGGAGAGTCGTCGGACTAGAGACATGTAGCGGAAGGACTCTCGAGGTTTCCTACAACCCACAGGGGTCAGTCTTCTTGGGCTTCCTTTATTTCCTTGATTCATCACTAGGAGAGTAAGATTATGTTCCAGTCAGTAGAGATTTTCCAAACGTTTTTGAAGAGGTTAGGAGACTAACTCCCAAGAGAGATCGACTTTAGGATCTATCTGAATGATAATGCTAAGCCAATTGCATTTCCCGTGAGACATATGACTCCTAGAGAGAGGAAGGAGTTAAGTAAGCAGATTGGTGAGCTATTGGAGAAAGGTTGTAGGATGGTTTTCACCCTAGAAGGGGGTGAATATGGTGATACTAATAACAACACGAATTAATGTGGAAATAAAAATAATAACAGAAAGTATAGTAGAAGAGATCACACACAAATTTACACAGCTTCGACAAAACCCTGCCTACATGCTACCCTCAAGGTTACTACTAGAAATTAAGTAGTCAGATGCTTACACACGTAAACTTGCGACACCCACTACTTGACTAACCTAACTCTACGATCAAAACGCCACCACAACTCCGCCACTGAGTTGAGAATTTTCAAACCACGCCTCATAGTTTGTGCCTTGTCATACGACTAGAGAGTTACACAATTTTAAAAGAAAATTACAAAGTAAAATAAAAAAATAAACAAAATACTATATATCAATTAAGCCCAAAAAAAAATTAAATAGACTGGCCGAATAATGAATTAATAGGAGATAGTCTTCCCTTTATTCTTTCTATAGTAACTTTGGCCGCCTCTTTTATTCTATGAAATGGCTTCGGCTGGTTCTTTCGTTCCTCTTTGAAAATTAGGGTTTTTCCAACATTGAAGTCGTTGTTTAGAAATTTGATTGATTAAGAGTATGCTTCCAATTGATTGGCTATGTCGATCGATCCCTTAGCTTTGACAATGTTGCTGTTACTTCAGTGATGAGTTCGAATGCTACAAAATTGTAAGTAATTTGACCGTTTTTGATATTTGTTTATGCTCGATTTTATTGTCCTTGAACTCATGATTTTATGCCGATGATGATGTGGGAATTTATAGGGATTGAAAGCCCAATATTTGCATTCGTATATTTCTTTTTGAATTTGTTAAGATTTTACCATCTACGTTGAATTTTGATCGTATGATCTTGAGATCTCTGACTGGTTCATTTCGTACTTGTTATTACATGAATTTGAATTTCGTTACTTGAGTCAGTTCCATTCTTTTTCTCTCGTGCTCCTATGACTTCGGTATTTTGAATTAGAGATAATATTTTCCGATTTTATGATAATTGATTGGTTCACCATGATTTGTTGGCAATCAATTGTGGTATTTGAATTTTTGAGATTAAAGTGGACTTAGAAATAAACTTGATGATTTTGACTTGTTCATGACCCACGACTTGTTCAATTCATGTTAACGGCTTTGACTTTTATCGAACTCGTATACATATGAATTTGAAATGTCTTCATGCTTGTTGCACTTTGTACATTTGCAGTCTGGACTGTTGTTTCCTCTTATTTATGTTACATTCCATATTATCATGTTGCATTGAGTCATTCTTTGTACATGTAGTTCATGTCAATGTGCTTGGGCTCCTATTGAAGTAGAAGTTTACTGTTGTAATTCATCTTTTCATTTATGACTGTTTTGGTTTGTAATTGCATATTCGTACATGTCTAAAATGATTCACTTGAGTCTGGTTCGTATGTTTCACTTGAAAGCTCTGACTAGTGCCTATGTAACGACCTGGAATTTTCAAGCAATTAAAAATCAGAATATTTAATTGATTTTAAATATTCAATAGAGTAATTTTAACTTGAATTACAAATATCACAATTTATTTGATAATTGAATTATTTAATTTAATAAGTGAAGTTGGGTAAATTGTTGAATTTAGAATTTTAAGCTATTAAAAACAATTTGAAGGCTTATAAAATTTGTATTGATAATACTAAGGATAATAGAAGTTGTAAGATTGAATTTAACACCGATTCGTTTGGTTTGAAATTTGTATCGTTTAAATTGAATTTAAAATAGCCTTCCGAGGCACAGTCTTAGAATTCGACAAAGTTTGTTCCATTGGGTCCGTAATATTGAATTGTTACCGGATTTCAAATTTTGTAGCATTCGGAAGTAACGTGTGATCGTACGAGGTATAAACGCTTTGACGATAATTACCGATTTAAATTAAATTATAAAAATCCAATCAACAGTCGTCCTATATCTTCTTAAGTCACCCTCTCTCTGAATCTTAGCCACCCTACCCGGTACGCTCAGCCATCACGTCACAATTTCCTTTATTTTCAGCTGAGGCTTTCATTATATTTTCATGGGGAAATTTTATTCGTTAATGGCCGAAACAATAAAGGGATCACGTTCCTTTCCCCTTTTCTCTTTCCATTTCCCTTTCAAAACCGAGTACCCTCCCTCATCCTCTCGGTAACAGTTCAAACCAGAGCTTTTTTTGTTTCGCCCATTTCGAAATCAATTTATTAAACCCTAATCGAATTGAAATTGTGAGTTCGACTCGAGGGCTTCGTCAAGCACGACTTCAGTAGGGCAGAGTCAGGTAGATCGCGATGAGCTAGGGGCTTGTTTCCAAATCGGTTGTCTCGAGCTGATGTTGGGTTGGGTTCCTGGCGGCGTGATGGCGACGACGCTGCGCCGAGACATCGCGAAGGGGAAGGTGACGTGCGGGGTTGTTTGGGTCAAAAAGGAGAGACGTTGCGACTGTCTACACGCATACGCGTGTGGGTTCAGGTCGTGGTGGTTGTCTGAGTTGTTCCAGTAAGTAATTTGTTTTTTTTATCATTTAATTTAAATTAATTTGATTCAAATAGATATTAGTACATACATATCTTAATTTTAAATGTGAACAGGCAAAACAAAGATTGGTTTATATTAGATGAAGCTTGGAAAAAAAAATACATAGGATTTTTTTTAAATACTAAAGAATTTATGTAACATAAAGTAGATTTGGAATTTAAATTGTATGAGTATATAAATGGTCTCGGAAGAAACAAACATACAACTACATATTTTAAATTTGCTAGTTATTCAAAATAATACACTCAGGAAATTTGATTGAATTAGCTTATTTTAATTATTTAGTTACTAAAAGATATTTGAAAGGGATTTTATTTTATGTAAAATATATTTATATGGTTTTGGAAAATATATAAGAACTTTTAAAAGATTGAGGAGTTGTATTTAAAATTAGTTTGGTTGAAATTTGTAAAGTATTATATAAGTACATATACATAGTCAAAAGGGTAAATAAATCTGCATATATACATTTTATTTTTACTTAGTTATATTAAATATGGTGTATAAGGAGATTAACTTAATGGATTATTTTTGAAAATTAAAACTTATTTATTATAGGAGAAATTGGTTTAAATAGACTTAATTGCTTTTCGAAGATTAGTTTTAAATTAAATAGGTTGTTAATTAAATCTATGCGAATTAATTGTTCAATTAATTCGGATATTAATAAACTATATAATGTTATACAAGGTTTAAAATCGAGAAACAAGCTGGAATGGAAATGAATGGAAATTGACTGCAAATAAAAGCAAAGGTGAGCTAATCTCACTCAGTTTAAATAAAAATTCAAGTGATTAAATTTTAAATAGTTGATTGTGTGGTTGAATTGATTGATGTGATAGAGTATAGTATAATTTGAATTTGGCATATTATGTAATGCTAACGTCTGCGGATGCAGGGAAAACAGGTTAGAGGGATCCAACTGGATCCCTCAACATTTATTTAAAATTATTTAAATTTATCCTGTTAAGATGATTTGATATTTTATGATGGATTACGTTGAAATATTGAATGCTATAGTTGGATTGGATAATTGGGTATAATGAGTTTCCAGAAAAATATATAACTTGGATGTTGGAAAGAAAAGAAAGGAAGTGAATTTGTAAGTAAAAATAATTATGGAAATTTGAACAAATTTAAGAATGAAATAAAAATAAAATAAAGTGACATAAGAATTCTAATTAATAAATCTTGAATATAGAAAGGAGATTTTTGAATTGATAGAAAGTGAATGAATTGTAAACTCCAATGCCAATAATAATAAATAAATAAAATAGAACATTTATTTTAAATTTAAGATTTTAAATTTTGAAAAGAACAAAGAAGAAAATGGGACAAGCCTGGAATTTGTATATTTCAGTTAAAAGATTTAAATCAAACAGCAAATAATAATAATAATAAAGTCCATAATTAATGAAATTTTGAAATGAACCGAGCAAGTAAAGAAATTTATCTCAAAAAGAATGAATAGGAAATCAATTCGGGAAATTTATTTAAGCGTTTGAAGTTGGAACATTCTCTAGATAGCCAAGTACATGTTTTAAAAGTAAATTTGTAAATACAAATTAAATGTTTTAAAGTTGTTTTTAAAGAAATCACGTTTTGTAAAATTTATTATTTCTAATATTTAATTTCTAAAGCAAGTATTTCCTTTTAGTATATTATAGCATTAATTATTTAAAAGTGACTTAGTATTTGTTTTAAAAGTGAAAACCTGGTCTTAAAGTAACCTTATTTTCTCAAATTCATATAGTATGTATTTTTAACAAATTATTTAAGTAGTTTTATCCTAAGTGTTTTAAAGTATATATTTCAAAGTAAAGTGTTTTAAATTATTTTAAAAATCTATTTGTGTGCTTGGTGATTTCAGAGGAGATAGAAAATATATGGGAAAGTTGATTTTGAAAGAAATATGGTTTTGAAACTGTTTTCAAAGGATTGAAAATAGAAATATATCTTGTGAAAATATTTTTGAGATTAATAAATAATTTGGAAAATTATTTATTGGTTGATGGTTGTTTTGTGAATATAATTGATAGTTAAATAACCGACTATCAATATTGGACAAATGCGTTGATCGTTTCGAAGAGACCGGGATCGAGATCAATTTCTCGAAAACCACTTCGATCCAGTTTGTACGTTTCGTGTAAACGATTTTGGATTCGAAGATGGAGCAGTAAAGTGCAAGGGCTAGTCGCTACTAATCCTGAGGATATTTCCAATATGGATGTTGTAGGAATAGTGCCTTCGGTTCCGTTCAAACCCGGGACAGACTTGTATGGAAGAATGCTTGCGAAACATCGTCAGGAGGACGATGGGCATTCTAAGGGATATTGTTCTATAAAAGGTAACGCTTAGCCTCAAGCCTCATCAAATGGGAATGATTGAAAATCAGGGGTTATGCAGCAAGGCTAGGTGGGTAGCACCCAAGCAGGGTGAGGTCATTCCTGTCTAGATGTTCCTTTTTATTTCGGTTTAGTGGGCGGTTGCTGATCCCAACCGCGGAGTGATCTCACTGGGGATTCTCCAGTAAGGGGTAGTCCCGGCCTTGTGTTGTAGGGGAGTGGGCGTACTCCACGGTACGGTGATCTAGGCCCTGTACTGTGACAGGTGGTACCCCAGTGCCTAGTCATTAGTTGGAAATCCATTCTCCCTACGAGCCTTGTACGAGTTTTGTTTGTATTACCCACTCTGTGGCTAGTAGCTGGAATTTAATAGATGTAACAATTTCGGCTATTTTATAAGTATTTGAATATAGACCCTACTATAATATCAGAGGATTTCTACAAAAATTATTTTAGCTATCGTAAGGTAAAAACCCGACATGTTTATTTGTGGCGTGGTCTTACGTGATGCTTTTGTTTTCAAAGGATTTTAGAAACTTTAAAAATCAATTGGATGTGATTTTCTCACGCTGGTATTCCAGACTGACTCGGGTGTTATTTAACTGTAATGCTCGGGTCAGACAGAGTATTATAGAATACAGGAAGTGATGCTGTGGAGCTCAGGAGACGAGCAGGATGACAATACGTACTCCCATATTTGTATATCTTTATATATTCCGCTGTGATTGAGTTAATGTGTATCCATTGGTATGTTGTTGTTGAGTTGAGTGATGTACTCTGATGATATAATATATAAACATGTATATCTGATTTGTTTTGTGTAAAGATAATTTATTATCTATTATATTTTATTCCGCTGCGATGGTTAGATTCTGTTGTTGATTTCTATTTTCTTCTTCTATCTCTTCTTCTTTAACCCAAATGGTTCGTATTTCTGTGCAACTTGAGTTGAGTGTTGTAGAATAGTGTTGACTCAAGGGGTACGGATTTGCGGGCTGTTACAGAGAGCTTAGGTTGGTGATAACCTTGGCTCTGGTGGGAATTACTCATTGAATAGAGTCCGTAGTACTCTAGAATGAATTTGAGAGTATTAATAGATATGAGTGCGTATTTGTTAGTGAATATAAAATTGTTTTATATTGCGTTGATTTATCGGTTGAGTGTTTAGGGATTCTGGTCGATATATGGGACGCCATTTCATCGATAGGGATTTCAAAACTCTTAAACAAGATAAACCGACACAGTATTGTTTTAAATAGGGTAAATGAAATAATTTTACCTAAAATTATTTTATATATAAAGGAAATGATTTTCTTAATTATTATAGCTATACATGGATGTTTGGATGTTAGAAGTAATAAATATTAAATTATTATCATTGTATGATAATTGAATAAAGATTGAAATAACAACTAAAAATTAAGGAATAAATAAACATAATAGATGAAATTTATGAATGTGATTCATAATAGAATAAGGAATTGAATTCATAGTAAAAAACTAAGAAACCAATTCATATCAAATGAATTTGTAAATGTAAACTATAATGTAAATTATAGTATAATTAATTATTAAAGTAAGATAAAATTCCAAAGAAAAGTTTGAATTTAAATCTAAAGAGTTTGGAATTTGGAGATTTAAGTTTCTTTGATTTGGATAATGATTCTCAAAAGTTGGGAGGATAATATATATTGAGAAATATTTTTGAATCGGATTTGAAATCTAGAGAGATTTGGAATTTAAAGATATTGGATGGATTTTAGAAAGAGAATAAAAGCATTGAACTCTTTTGGTCGCTAGAAAATAACTTCGGTGATGACTGCAGCATCATCGATGTTCATTTTCGAGTTTCCAGAAGTGAAATTGCTACCAAATTGTTTTGAATTGAAATTGTTTGCAAAACTGGGTAAGTCTTGAAATTCCAAGAAATAAATTAAATTTATCCAAGGAATTTTGGATATAGAAGGTTTCAAAGGGAATTTGGAAATGTTGAAAGGTTGTTTAAACTTTGGAATTTTAACTAAAAATGTTCATGGCATATAAAAGTTTGATGACTGGTAAATTTGGAATTTATGAAATAAGTTCAACTGTGTAAGTAAGTGAAGTGAAAGCTGAATACTGGAATCTAAAAATTTAAAAGGAAATTGAAATTTAATGTTGAACTTAAGTTTGGAAAAGAAAATTTAGTTAAGTTGGATTAAACAAATAAAGTTTTACGATTAAAATTCATAAGTAACTAGTTAATTAATATGGTATGCAAATGAAATGAAAGGAAATTGGATATTGGATGATGTTGATTTAAATATGTAAAATAAGGAGCAGAATAAGTTCAAATGGACAAAATAAATAAATAAATAAATAAATAAATAAATAATAATATAATAATTAATGTTTGAAAACAAAATTCATTGGTTGAAATTGAATTAGTGAATGAATAAACGAATCAACTATTGAACGGATAAAGTAAAGTTGATATTAATAAGAAGGGATTGAAAATTTTAATCCGGCAAATAAAATTTAACTTAAGTGAGGAAAATATATTTGAATTTAACTTGGGATAAGTTGAATACAAATTGAAATTTAAATTGAATTAAATTGGATTATGATTAGAAGTGTTGTTGAATGAATTGGATTAAATTTGATATAAAGTTGAAAGGCAAATGATTATAATTGTGAAATGAATATGTGTATATGTTATAAACTTGGTTTATAAATGAATTTGTGACTTGTAGAACTTAGAAATGGAATTGTAAGTGAATTGAATATAAGTGGAGTCGGTTGGAATTGGATTACAATAGACATGATGTAAGTTGCAAATAAAATCCAATATGAATATAACGAGTTAATTGTGTGCTTAGATATTATCTTGATAATTTGGGAATGTGAATTAAAATTCAAATGGATTTGAATTAGTGATATACAAGCATGGGAGGTGGTTGAGCTTAAATAAAAATTTGGCAAGTATAAAATAGTTTGATTTTAAAATCGATTAAATTCGATATGAGTCTGTTTCAATTGGAAATGGTTGGTGATATACAAACATAAAATTATGTCGAGATAAATAAAATGGGTTCGTATGGAACCTATGTACTATGAAATAAAATATTATGTAAGTTAAAATAGAAAAGAATTGGAAATGAATTGAGTTAGAAATCAATTTAAATTTTGCTATGAAACTTAAGAAATAAAATTCTATGAACTGGTAAAGTTAAATAAAATTGATTTTGAAATAAATTGATTTGAATATGAGCTTGTTAGAATTAAATATGAATTGAAATGTATGGAATTGGATCAAAGTAAAAATGATTTGTGATGAAAACAAATCCAATTGAAGCATGAATTGAATAACCTTCTTATTAATAAATTCAATGATGAAATGTTAATGTGAACTAAAGTTTAAAAATGTATAAAAGAATAAACTAATCTGATAAATTAATGAATGGATGGGAATTGATCCAAGGAAATCAAAGATTTGAAGAGAAGTTGGTTGAATAAAATAAACTTAAGTTATTGGGTGGAATATTTGAAAAAATAAAAATAAAAAAATAAATAAACAAATAACTTAAGTAAATTGTGAGATGGTTATATTGGTTGTCGAGTATGATAAAATAGTTTAGAATAAAACTCTTTGTATATGGAAGAAATGCAATGGAAGTTTGTGAATAAATTAAAATGGGATGGGATTAAGCGTAAATTGAGTGGGAATCAATTTAAATGGTTATAAAGCTTAAGTAATAATTTATTCACACTAATATTGGCGAATGGCATAAGGAAATGGATCGTTTGATGCAAACGAGATTGGATAAAATGCTATGAATTATTAGAAGTAAAACAAAATGATTTTGGAATCAATTGGAATGAATGTGAAGTTGTTTTGCTTAAAATGAATTAAATATAAGCGTATAAGCTGTAAATCACTTCAACTGAATGAAATGGTTTGGGAATTGATTATAAGCAATTGTAATAAGTGTTGGAACCTTTTATATGCTTATGAAAATTAATTAACATGCATTTTATGTGAAATTTATATGTTTATGCCAGTATATCACATGCATTGTTACATAATCGATGTTTTAGCTATTTGAAATTAAGTGAAATGCTATAAACCTTATATATAGTACTTATGTGTTTAAATTGAGTAAGTACAGTTACCGGGAAGCCGTTTGGCTGGATTTTGGTCACACTAGATGCTAAAAAATAATAAGCTGCTTGCTTAAAATGCTAAATAAGGTACGCCTACGCAATAAAAATAGGAAATATGAACTGTTTTTGGTTTTTTCGACCGGATGGGTCAATGTATATATATTTATCTCTTTTGTCAAATTGCAAAAGCTCCTCCGTACAAAGGAGACTCTGTCAAAAAATTTCAGAAATTTTGGGAGTTAGAATATTTTTGAAAATTTTGGAAAATTTTGTTAACGACAAAACGATTTCAAACTGGAAAATTGAAATAAGTTAGTAAAGGGAGCTAATTAAAATCATGACATGAATCAGTATAAATGAAAAATAAAATTTAAAGTTTAGAGTTGAAAATAAATATAAGAAACACATAAATGCTTATACTATCTTAAGTAAGGAATGAGGCATTCTCAATTGGAAATTGATATTTCAAATATAATCTAAGTTAGTATTTGAGTTAATGGATATTGATATCTGTAAGTGAGTCGATAAAATGTTTTGGGATATTGTGATTGGATTTTAGTGCTAAGCAGAATATGCAGGTATTATAATGGGAAAAGAAATTTGGATTTGATTTCAAGAGATAAATTTGAAATGCTCGATAAAAAAGGTATGTATATAGAATTGGTGTGAATTTGATTGGGATTTTGGATTGATCCACTTGGCCTTTTGTTTTCTTTTTGGATTTGGGAGGCCGTAGAGCCATTTTGTAGTTGTACCGAGTCAGCCGCGCAAAGGAAACGCTGGCGAAATTTTTCAGGAATTTAGGGAGTTAGACAATTTTGAGAAAATTTTGATAATTCAAAATTGGTTTTAAGATTAAAACTTGAATGGTTAAACAAATGGTATGGTTTGGAACTAGGGAAAGGTTTGGAAGTCAATAAGAATGATAATGGATATTTTGTAAGAGATAGTTCGTAAGTTGTTGAATTGTTAGAAACTGTTTAGTTTTGGAAAAGTAACGGGTTTTGGACCATTCTTCCTAATTAGTAATTTCGGGGATGAAATTCTTTTAAGGGGGGAGGAATGTAACGACCCGGAATTTTCAAGCAATTAAAAATCGGAATATTTATTTGATTTTAAATATTCAATAGAGTAATTTTAACTTGAATTACAAATATCACAATTTATTTGATAATTGAATTATTTAATTTAATAAGTGAAGTTGGGTAAATTGTTGAATTTAGAATTTTAAGCCTGTTAAAAACAATTTGAAGGCTTATAAAATTTGTATTGATAATACTGAGGATAATAGAAGTTGTAAGATTGAATTTAACACCGATTCGTTTGGTTTGAAATTTGTATCGTTTAAATTGAATTTAAAATAGCCTTCCGAGGCACAGTCCCGGAATTCGAAGAAGTTTGTTCCATTGGGTCCGTAATATTGAATTATTACCGGATTTCAAATTTTGTAGCTTTCGGAAGTAACGTGTGATCGTACGAGGTATAAATGCTTTGACGATAATTACCGATTTAAATTAAATTATAAAAATCCAATCAACAGCCGTCCTATATCTTCTTGAGTCACTCTCTCTCTGAATCTTAGCCACCCTACCCGGTACGCTCAGCCATCACGTCCCATTTTCCTTTATTTTCAGCTGAGATTTTCATTATATTTTCAAGGGGAAATTTTATTCGTTAATGGCCGAAACAATAAAGGGATCACGTTCCTTTCCCCTTTTCTCTTTCCATTTCCCTTTCAAAACCGAGTACCCTCCCTCATCCTCTCGGTAACAGTTCAAACCAGAGCTTTTTTTTGTTTCGCCCATTTCGAAATCAATTTATTAAACCCTAATCGAATTGCAATTGTGAGTTCGACTCGAGGGCTTCGTCAAGCACGACTTCAGTAGGGCAGAGTCAGGTAGATCGCGATGAGCTTGGGGCTTGTTTCCAAATCGTTTGTCTCGAGCTGATGTTGGGTTGGGTTCGTGGCAGCGTGATGGCGACGACGCTATGCCGAGACATCGCGAAGGGGAAGGTGACGCGCGGGGTTGTTTGGGTCAAAAAGGAGAGACGTCGCGACTGTCTACATGCATACGCGCGTGGGTTCGGGTCGTGGTGGTTGTCTGAGTTGTTCCAGTAAGTAATTTGTTTTTTATCATTTAATTTAATTTGATTTAAATAGATATTAGTACATACATATCTTAATTTTAAATGTGAACAGACAAAACAAAGATTGGTTTATATTAGATGAAGCTTGGAAAAAAAATATATAGGATTTTTTTTAAATACTAAAGAATTTATATAACATAAAGTAGATTTGGAATTTAAATTGTATGAGTATATAAATGGTCTCGGAAGGAACAAACATACAACTACATATTTTGAATTTTCTAGTTATTCAAAATAATACACTCAGGAAATTTGTTTGAATTAGCTTATTTTAATTATTTAGTTACTAAAAGATATTTGAAAGGGATTTTATTTTATGTAAAATATATTTATATGGTTTTGGAAAATATATAAGAACTTTTAAAAGATTGAGGAGTTGTATTTAAAATTAGTTTGGTTGAAATTTGTAAAGTATTGTATAAGTACATATACATAGTCAAAAGGGTAAATAAATCTACATATATACATTTTATTTTTACTTAGTTATATTAAATATGGTGTATAAGGAGATTAACTTAATGGATTATTTTTGTAAATTAAAACTTATTTATTATAGGAGAAATTGGTTTAAATAGACTTAATTGCTTTTCGAAGATTAGTTTTAAATTAAATAGGTTGTTAATTAAATCTATGCGAATTAATTGTTCAATTAATTCGGATATTAATAAACTATATAATGTTATACAAGGTTTAAAATCGAGAAACAAGCTGGAATGGAAATGAATGGAAATTGACTGCAAATAAAAGCAAAGGTGAGCTAATTTCACTCAGTTTAAATAAAATTTCAAGTGATTAAATTTTAAATAGTTGATTGTATGGTTGAATTGATTGATGTGATAGAGTATAGTATAATTTGAATTTGGCATATTATGTAATGCTAACGTTTGTGGATGCAGGGAAAACAGGTTGGAGGGATCCAACTGGATCCCTCAACATTTATTTAAAATTATTTAAATTTCCCCTGTTAAGATGATTTGATATTTTATGATGGATTATGTTGAAATATTGAATGCTATGGTTGGATTGGATAATTAGGTATAATGAGTTTCCAGAAAAATATATAACTTGGATGTTGGAAAGAAAAGAAAGGAAGTGAATTTGTAAGTAAAAATAATTCTGGAAATTTGAACAAATTTAAGAATGAAATAAAAATAAAATAAAGTGACATAAGAATTCTAATTAATAAATCTCGAATATAAAAAGGAGATTTTTGAATTAATAGAAAGTGAATGAATTGTAAACTCCAATGCTAATAATAATAAATAAATAAAAATAGAACATTTATTTTGAATTTAAGATTTTAAATTTTGAAAAGAACAAAGAAGAAAATGGGAAAAGCCTGGAATTTGTATATTTCAGTTAAAAGATTCAAAATCAAACAGCAAATAATAATAATAAAAATAAAGTCCATAATTAATGAAATTTTGAAATGAACCGAGCAAGTAAAGAAATTTATTTTCAAAAAGAATGAATTGGAAATCAAATCAGGAAATTGATTTAAGTGTTTGAAGTTGGAATATTCTCTGGATAGCCAAGTACATGTTTTAAAAGTAAATTTGTAAATATAAATTAAATGTTTTAAAGTTGTTTTTAAAGAAATCTCGTTTTGTAAAATTTATTATTTCTAATATTTAATTTCTAAAGCAAGTATTTCCTTTTAGTATATTATAGCATTAATTATTTAAAAGTGACTTAGTATTTGTTTTAAAAGTGAAAACCTGGTCTTAAAGTAACCTTATTTTCTCAAATTCATATAGTATGTATTTTTAACAAATTATTTAAGTAGTTTTATCCTAAGTGTTTTAAAGTATATATTTCAAAGTAAAGTGTTTTAAATTATTTTAAAAATCTATTTGTGTGCTTGGTGATTTCAGAGGAGATAGAAAATATATGGGAAAGTTGATTTTGAAAGAAAGATGGTTTTGAAACTGTTTTCAAAGGATTGAAAATAGAAATATATCTTGTGAAGATATTTTTGAGATTAATAAGTAATTTGGAAAATTATTTATTGGTTGATGGTTGTTTTGTGAATATAATTGATAGTCAAATAACCGACTATCAATATTGGACAAATGCGTTGATTGTTTCGAAGAGACCGGGATCGAGATTAATTTCTCGAAAACCACTTCGTTCCGGTTTGTACGTTTCGTGTAAACGATTTTGGATTCGAAGATGGAGCAGTGAAGTACAAGGGCTAGTCGCTACTAATCCTGAGGATATTTCCAAAATGGACGTAGTGGGAATAGTGCCTTCGGTTCCGTTCGAACCCGGGACGGACTTGTATGGATGAATGCTTGCGAAACATCGTCAGGAGGACGATGGGCATTCTAAGGGATATTGTTCTATAAAAGGTAACGCTTAGCCTCAAGCCTCATCAAATGGGAATGACTGAAAATCAGGGGTTATGCAGCAAGGCTAGGTGGGTAGCACTCAAGCAGGGTGAGGTCATTCCTGTCTAGATGTTCCTTTTATTTCGGCTTAGTGGGCGGTTGCTCATCCCAACCGCGGAGTGATCTCACTGGGGATTATCCAGTAAGGGGTAGTCCCGGCCTTGTGTTGCAGTGGAGTGGGCGTACTCCTCGGTACGGTGATCTAGGCCCCGTACTGTGACAGGTGGTACCCCAGTGCCAATCATTAGTTGGAAATCCATTCTACCTACGAGCCTTGTACGAGTTTTGTTTGTATTACCCAATCTGTGGCTAGTAGCTGGAATTTAATAGATGTAACAATTTCGGCTATTTTATAAGTATTTGTATATAGACCCTATTATAATATCAGAGGATTTCTATAAAAATTGATTTAGCTATCGTAAGGTAAAAACCCTACATGTTTATTTATGGTGTGGTCTTACGAGATGCTTTTGTTTTCAAAGGATTTTAGAAACTTTAAAAATCAACTGGGTGTGATTTTCTCACGCTGGTATTCCAGACTGACTCGGGTGTTATTTAACTGTAATGCTTGGGTCAGACCGAGTATTATAGAATACAGGAAGTGATGCTGTGGAGCTCAGGAGACGAGCAGGATGACAATACTTACTCCCGTATTTGTATATCTTTATATATTCCGCTGTGATTGAGTTACTGTGTATCCATTGGTATGTTGTTGTTGAGTTGAGTGATGTACTCTGATGATATAATATATAGACATGCATACCTGATTTGTTTTGTGTAAAGATAATTTATTATCTATTATATTTTATTCCGCTGTGATGGTTAGATTCTGTTGTTGATTTCTATTTTCTTCTTCTACCTCTTCTTCTTTAACCCAAATGGTTCGTATTTCTGTGCAACTTGAGTTGAGTGTTGTAGAATAGTGTTGACTCAAGGGGTACGGATTTGCGGGCTGTTACAGCCTAACTGCTCTGGTCTGGTTGAGTATTATGTGTTCACTTCTGCTTTCTGGGTTATGATGGAGTTGGCCATTCAAGTCCATTTTGCATATGTATATTTTATGGTCAGACTTTTTTTCATGTCCTTGCATATTTTTGAATTGTGAGCACTCTTGAAACTTGTTGTATGCATGTGCGCTTGTATTTGTTGATTTGAGTCTTGTTAGGAGCTTGTTGAAGTCTGACTCCAGTTTGATTGAGACTGTTGTCATATGTACATGTATGTTCATGCTTGAGCTATTTCATGTTACTGCAGTGTTGCACTTGACCATATGTGCTTGATTCATTTAAGTTTTGTTATTGTTATGGCTGCTCTGTCCTCAATTCTGGTCCACTTTGCTAGCTGCACTATTGCTCGAAACTGTTTTGCTGGTTATTACTGTGTATATACATACATATATATATATATATATATATATATATCTGTGTGTGTGTGTGTGTGTGATTCTTACTTTGATTGTATCATCTCTAATTAGATCATGTTTTTATGTTCATGCCTGAATTGTGTGGTTCCACGTGGGTCTGATTTGATGCACATTGATTTGATGTCTGGTTTAATTTATTTTAAAATTTTGACATGTTCACTTTTGAATTGTGCATATGGATGAATCCCTTATTGTCACAATTGTTGTGTCGAAACTGAAATGTTTCATGCATCTGTGTTGAATCCAGCCTTGGCTTGGGTTTGACCTTGTGCTCACCTATCCCTGCAGTTTTAACAAGCAAGTGTATATCGGTATGCACGGTCTTGTGGCATGTACTGTGATACACTGTGCATGTCACAAGTTGTTCGTATAAGATGAATTCAAAAGAAAATGATAATGAACAACCCGAATAACTATGGCAAACAATGTTTTCAAACACACACTTCATTGTGCACTGTAAAATTTCTTTTCCAATTTTACTGCATCAGTGTTTATTTTGCAGATAGTTTAGATGCTGGATATAGACTGGAACAAAGTTGAAGATAAAATATGAGTGTTGTGTGAATATGTTGTGGGGTGTAATATGTAAATTGAAAATTGTATTGTACTTGAAATTGTATTGTAATTAAAAATGTGTAAATGTAGTGAGCGCTCAAATTTGTACTATTCGAGTTTGTAATGAAATATTTGTCTGAGTAAAATATTTTTTTAAATATGAATTCTGAGTTATTTATTTTATTCAACAAGTATTTAATTACGTGAAAAATTAAATAGTACAATAACAAATACACTTAAACAAATATATATATATATATATATATATATTATCATCAAACAAAAATCATATACTAGCATATTACACAAAGGCTTCAGCAAATAGAGCATATCTTAGTGGAGAGCGTCAGTCCTCTTTAATATAAACGCGGATGGTTCCCTTTGACTTTGAGTAGACTATAGAGAGTTGAATAAGCTCACAAAGAAGACCCGTTACCCACTTTATAGGATAGATGATCTATTCCATCGGTTGGTTGGCTCTTTAGTATTTTCTCAGCTTGATTTAGCTATTGGATTTCATCAGCTTAGGGTCGCTGATGATAGCATGATAAGTCAACATTTAGGATACCCGATGGATTCTTTGAGTGGTTGGTTATGGTGTTTGGGCTGACCAACGCCCCAGCCTATTCTGTAGATTTGATGAGCCATGTTCTAGTGTTTTCCAATGGTATAGAAGAGCATGCTATTCATCTTGAGGAGATTCTTCATGCAGCTAGTGTTCATCAGTTGAAAGCAAAATTCTCAAAGTGTCATTTTTGGCGTGAGGAGGTGCGTTTCTTAGGGCATGTAGTCTCAAGGGAAGGTTTAGTTGTGGATCCCGCTAAGATAGTAGCAATACAGGATTGGAAAGCCCCCAAGAACGCTACTGAAGTTAGAAGCTTCATATATTTGGCTGGCTATTATAGGAAGTTTATCAGAGATTTTGCTAAGATTTCAGCATCGCTTTCTCGCTTCACTAAGAAGAATATGGCATTCGTGTGTGATGTAGATTGTGAGGATTCCTTCACGATGCTGAAGAGGGCCCTTACTAGTGCACCAATGTTAGTTTTACCCAACGGGGTTAAACCTTTTACAGTATACACTGATGCATGTGGGAGAGATCTTGGAGAAGTATTAATGCTAGAAGTGAGCGAAGTATGTTATGGAAGTAGACATTTGAGAACTCATGAGAAGAACTACCCTACCCATGATTTGGAGTTTACTGCTATTATTTTGGCTCTCAAGTCATGGAGACATTACTTGTTAGGAGAGAGGTTCGAGCTTTTCACTGACTATAAATCATTGAAGTACCTGTTCTCACAAAAGGTTTAAAAATTGAGGCAGTAGTGTTACATGAGTTTTTGGCATCATATGAATTTGGGATAGCTTAAACCCCGGTAAAAGAAAACATAGTTGCGGATGCGTTAAGTAGGAAAAGAGCAACCCTTTATCCAATTTTCGTGGAGTGGAAAAGGCTAGAGTTTATTTCCACCTTCTATTTTAAGCCCTCTACGGACATTATCCCTGGATTATTACCAACACTTAAGGTTAAGCCTACCCTAATAGATTAGATTGGCTCAAGGCAGCGAGAGGATTCAGAGCTTATGGATATTTTGGATGGAATTAGTAGAGGAGAGGTGTCTAAACATCTTCAACTCTATTCCATTGATAGTAAATGGTGGCTAAGGAGAGATGGAAGACTTTGTGTCCCTCGCACTGGTGATTTGATGAGCGTAGTTCTAGCAGAAGCACACCATTCTCGAATGACTATTCATCCGGGTGGTGATAAGATGTAAAGGGACATGAAGAGAGTGTTTTATTGGACCGGCATGAAGAAGATGTAGCAGCGTTTCTAACTAAGTGTCTTTTGTGAAAAAGAGTTTAGGCGGAGCAGTAGAAGCCCGGCGAATTGCTTCAACCATTGGATGTACCCGAATTGAAGTGGGATAATATTTGGAAGGACTTTATAGATGGTTTACTCTGATCTAGGAACAGGAATACTAGTATTTGGGTGATTGGTGATCGTCTGACTAAGAGCGCCTACTTCATTCCGGTTAATACTAAGAGGATGGCACCTTACTTGGCATCGTTATATTTTTGTGAGATAGTCCGACTTCATGGAATTCCCTCTAGCATAGTAAGCGATATAGACCCTATATTTACTAGCATGTTTTGGAGAAGCTTGCAAGAGGCTTTAGGGATGTAGCTTAGATATAGTATGGCCTATCACCCCAGACAGATGGCTAAACGGAGAGAGTTAATAGAGTTCTTGAAGATTTGTTGAGGATGTGCCTTCTTGATTTTGGAAGAACTTGGTAGGAGCATCTTCCTTTGGTGGACTTCGCATATAATAATAGTTTTCAGGCTAGCATTGGGATGACCCCTTTTGAAGCTCCTTATGGAAGACCTTGCAAGTCGCCTTCGTGTTGGTTGGAGTCTAAAGAGAGATAGCTACTAGGTCCCGACATGGTTAGAGAGACTTCGAAAAAGTGTGATTTGATTAGAAGGAGAGTTAAGACAGCCCAAGATATACAAAAATCCTATGCAAGTAAGCGAAGAAGTGAAATTGAGTTTGAGATGGGAGATTTGGTTTTCATTAAGGTGTCTCCACAAAGAAAGGCAGTGATGTTTGGATCAAATGGGTAACTTGCTCCCAGATTCGTAGGACCGTTCCCTATAGTGGAAAAAATAGGAAAGATGGCATATCAGACATCAGATAAAGCTAACAAAGAGGTTCACGAGAGCTCATTATGTTTTTCATGTTTCACCCTTGAGAAAGTGCTTGCACGATTTAGTAGAGGTAGCATAACCTATTAAAATTGAGGAAGTTGAAGTGGAGAGAGATGCATCGGTTCGTCGTATTCCTACCAAGATCGTTGGACGTGATATTAAGAAGCTTACGAATAAGGAAGTCCCTTTGGTTAAGATGCAGCGGGGAGATTGTATTAAGGACGCTACGTGGGAGGCTGAGGAGAGAATACGTACCTCTTATCCGTATCTTTTCGATGGTACGTCTTGAATTTCTTATTTCCATCTTTAGTTTTGAATAGGTTCTTTCCTTTTGTATCTTTTAGGAGGGTAGATCTTGGGATTTAACTAATGGATGGTAGGACTGAATGTAATCATAATACTAGAACATGTTATGTATTTTGGACGGTAGTGGTTGCAAGTGTTTGCTAGTGGATGCTAATGGACACGTGTATATACACCAGGCATCTCTTGGGGATCGGCGTAACTAGGTCACTAAAACATATATATATATGGATGTGTGTGCATTTGCAATTTTATTTTATTTCCATGGTTGCTATAAATGGATGATTATTGTATGATTGTTGCATTTGGATGATGATTGTAGCACGCATATTGAACTATCAGTTATCATTAGGGAATTTTCATTCATTTGGATACATGGCACGGGCATGATTGCATTAAAGGAGGTCGACTGAATCAGTAGACCGCCTAATCTTTTGCAATAGTTAGGGACATTGACAGCACACTATTTCATATAACATAAATTGCTTTAGAAAGCTTAAGGACAATGGATGTAATGGATGATGGTTGATATGTGGTTGTAGAATTTTATGAAAATAGTTATTTCATTCTTCCGTGCTTATAGATTTAGGGGACAAAATCCTTTAATGAGGGGAGAATGTAACAACCCAAAAGTAAGCTATAATGATTAATTAAAAAATTAATTAAACAATAAAATAAGTTTTTGAAATTGTTAGAATCAAGCTACGGGGTTGCACCATTATGTCTGTGGCGATTTTGTGATCAATTTGCATATATAACTTGTTGAAATCCGAGTCAGTATGAAGAAGATATGAGAAAAATAAGAAATCAAAAATAAAATGGAAAAAATAATAATATAGGTGTATGTCGATCCATGTCGTAAGCCAAGTCGACCTATAGGTCAACCCAGGCTTGCGTAAGGTCGACCTATTGATCCCCATAGAAGCTAGGTCGACCCACCTTGTTTATGGACGAGGAAGCATCCAGATTCAAACCGTATGACGTGTTTTGCAATTTTCTTCAAATCCTGCCGTACGTCCTTCCATCCAATGGTTCCTAGCGAGCTTGTGACATGGTTGCAAGAGATGTAATCTTCAAATGACACCTGAGATCCCTAAGCAACACTATAAATAAGACCCTAGACCTTGCTACTTTTCTCGTTTAGATTTTCTCTAAATTGGGTTCATTGCCAGAGGCTGGACCCTAAAAGGAAAAACTTTCTTGGCAGGAGATTTTTTATAAAAATATTATTTGCCCTAGAAGTGTATTCGGGAAGGCCTAGGAATAAAGCTAAGGACCATAAGTGAGTGTTTAATAATTATTTTAAATTTTTAAGTAATTTAAAATAATAGGTTTCTCAATAGTTGTAGTTCTTCTGCAATTTTGAGATAGATTTTATATAAGTTATTTACAGTTAGTTTCTAAAGTTCTTTTCAGTCTATTTTATTCAACAATTTTTATTAAGCTATTTTATTTAGTTATTTATAGTTATTTGTATTTATTTACATCTGCTTTACGTTAGAATTTAGCATGTAAATATTAGTTTCTTTTTATTCCTTTTTACGCGAATAAAATATTAGAATATTAAAAAGAGGAGAATTCGCTAATATGGACTGAATAGAAATAAACACTGAATTCACAGAAATTAGATGTAAAATAAGCTGTAAAAAAGAAGATAGACTGAAATAGGCAAATTTGAGATATTTGCAAGCATTTTTATAACTAGTGGTTATAACTAAAAAGATAGAATAAAAGAGTAACAATTATAACATAGGTTATACTAAGCAGAAAGAACAGAAAAGACTTATTTTAAAACTTAGATTAAGTTAACTAGCAAATATAGCAGAAATAATAGAAGATTCTTATTTTAAAATTTACATTAAATTAATAAGCAAACATAGAAGAAGGGAACGTACCAACAGCATTCCCATTCAATCAGGAACTGATGATCTCACAATAGCTAGGTGAGACTATGACACAATTATGCTAATTACGGTACATAACCGTCCAGTAGATAGAAGCTCAAATCTGATGATCTAGGAAAAGGCCGCAAACTAGAATTTGTTTGTTAGGACCAGTAGCGGTATCATTCCCTTTCAGACTAGGACTGATGGTCTCACAATACTTAGGTAAGGCTGGACAGCATTCCCTTTCAGACTAGGACTTGTGGTCTGACAATAGTTAGGTGAGGCTGGGCACGCTTATGTGGATTAGGTTAAATAAGAGGTCAAAATATGAGGAGACATTTAGTGTGTACCGGCGACGACCGAGCGTATGAGATCGATTAGGGTAAATAATTCACAATTGCGTTCCAAGCGCTAAACATGTGTCATTTGCTGGGACCAACAGGACTGGTTCTCAATGGAACAACAGAGGTAGAAGGTCGATCAACAGGTAGAATTAGGATTTCAGCCTATTTAAAATAGGATTAGGGTTTCAACTCAATCATAGCAATCTAAGACAAGTGCAAACAATCACAATCAACGAAAATAGAATCAGAAATAGTATTTTATCCCAGTTTATCTTTTCTATATTTTCCTTTCATACTAGAACTATTGCTTAGTCTATTATCTTTATCTTACTTAGAAATGCTAGTAATTACTTTCACTCACCGAACTTATTCTCTGACCCACTCCTCTATTTCCACTTTTCCCCCATAGGCCAGTAGAGTCGATAACAGTAGATTTAGACCGCTTGGAGATATATTCTTAGAGTTCTTCAAGTATTCTTCTTCTTCTTTTCAGTTTTCTTTTCGTTTGACTTTAGATGTACTGGTACTTTATGAAAGGGATGATTTTTATTTACGTACACTAATGATGTGACTGAGATTGTATTCTTCACGGGACATGTATATTTGATTTTCTTGGCATATTCTGTTTTGAAATGAAGTTTAATTTTAAATGCTAGTTAGTATTTAAATGTTTCCGTTGTTTTTATTTATTTATCTTGTGAATCTTAGTCTCTACGATACTTTAGCTATACCTATAACGCACCACATCTTTTAGTGAGCACTTTTTAGGTATAGTAAGGGGTGTGGGGTGTTTCAATATTTAAATGTTATTTATATGGAAAACGAAAGGAATTCAATTAACTATAAGTAATATTAGGCGATAAAATTATAGAGAAAGGCATAAGCCTAAAAGTGAAAATATACAGTAAATTATGTTAAAATTCAGGGAGTGAAATTAAAATGGGAAATCTAATAACTTGATTTAAAAGTTAATGGTAGATTAGTAGGCAGGTTTAGAAAAGGGAATATATTTCCATAGTTGTAAGAGAAACGGTAAATGTAATCGCAAGAACAAAAGAAAGAAAAAATGGAAATAGTGCAAAATAGAGACATTCTTGTATTTTGCATTATCCAATAATTAAAGGAACAATAAAAGAAATATCTTGCAGTTACGAGTTACTTTTTATAGCATTGTTTAGTATAAAAATATGGAAATGGATTTTAGTACAGTTTTTGTAACCAACCAAATAGAATAGAACTACTTCCTAAAATAAAAGAGAATAACATGAAACGTTAAAGAAATTAAAGAATTTTAAATAATCAATTAAAATATTTGACAAGACTAGAAATAACAAATAGAAAATGTGACTAGATTTGCATTTACTATGATATAGTAGAATAAAAAGAATCAGTTATTATGGTAAGTAATTTGTGGCAGTTGGACGTAGTCCCAAGCTAAGACTGTCATATAATGTAAGAGAACTAAAGGGAATTTAGGATCATAATAAAAGAAGACAGACTAGAATAGGAAAGAGACATTTGTAATTACATTTATAACATGTAGGTCATAAAAGAAAGAAAAGAATATAAAAGTGACAATGCAAGTATAATTGTGAACACGTAGGTTATACTTAAAAAGAAAGAAGTAAAAGAGGCTTATTTTATCAAACTTAGATATTAGATTAAGTTAATAAGAAAAAATAATAGAAGTGGCTCGTACCGACAACATTCCCTTTCAGGTCTAGGACTGATGGTCTCACACATGAGTGGGGCCAGGCATGCTTGTTAGGGTAAATAAGTAGCCAACAAAATAATAAAAATAAACTAAACGCATCATAAAAGATTAGACATGGATTGTAATAAAATAGTAAGGTGTTTTTGTAGCAGCCTGAAGGGAATCTAGATAAAGAGCTTAACGAAGCAGTTCACCGTAGATTATTAGTACAGAAAGCGCACGTCCTACTTAATTATTTTGGGCTTGAAGGAAGTACGAGACTTCAACGGGACGTGAGGATACTCCAGGATGGCCCTCTAGGGAAGGCCTAACGAATCTGCACCCCTTGAAGCAGGTCTGTAGGTGTTCCATCTAGAGAGTATGCCTTGACTGCTTTTTCATTGCAGGGCTAACGAAGCGGACAATTGTAAGTGGTCAAAAGGTTGATGATGGAGTAGGATATTCATATGACATCGTACTCTAGTTTTCAAGTAGGTTATAGTAGGTAGGACCGATAAGGATAGTCGCATGTGGATATCAGCCCTCGTCAGTCTGAGTGAGTTCGGGAAAGACCAGGGTTAAACCAATAGGCCAATGATTCTTTCACTATCAAGACATTGGATGAGCGGCATAGCCAATTGGATGTTTAGATTGTTTGCAGTAGGGCGGATCCACTTAGATCTTGAAAGGTCTTTTGATTAGTTGAGGGGGGCTGCTGGGGCCATAGCCACGAGGAGAAAAGAGACAGACCAAGTATAATATCAGCCTAACCAAGCAGACCTTTACAGATATAGAAAATCCCCAACCGAGTTCCGTACAAGGTAGAACTTATTGGCGGAATTTATTGAGTAGACAGAATGATTACATGTGGTCCTCAAGGTACGCATTGGGTGGTACATTATGGATGTCCAAGCACTAGGGTAAGCGAGTACGGATGCAGTTTCACGTTTTCATAGTAGACGATGGAAAATCTGTATTGTAGGCCTCACGAAGCTGTCCTTTATAGATTTAGTTACAGTATGCTCTAGTAGCAAGACGATGGAATCCTTTTTGAGGAGGATACGGAAGGTACTATGGGTACACCAAGGACCGACGCGGTCTTTGGGCATGTATCTACCTATATATATATATATATATATATATATATATATATATATATATATATATATATATATATATTGGTTACTAGGTCTTAATCTACTAGGGAGTAGATGGGTACGATTCACGCATAGAGGCGAGAGTATTATAATCCCAAGAAACCTAATATAACAGAAAATGAAAATAAAACAGTATGTGCAGAATTATGCTTAGAAGCGTATTATTTTTTTGTTCACCAGAGCTTTAGTTCTAACCCCCTCCTTATATCATCCCATAGATTAGATCGATGGCAAAGATTTTCTAGCTTTGCGACACTTGTTTAGAAAGTGTTATCACCTTGTTGAGTATTTACTTACTATTAAATTTTAGTCAGTTCTACTGTGAGATATTTATTTGAGCTCTGATATATTTATCTTTGTCTATTTGCAGGATACTAGATACCCAACTCGGGCTTTAGTGGGCTTGGATTTTAGCATTATTGCAAAAAATCTGGACCCATTGGAATTCGAGTTGTTACATTTGGTGTCAAAGCTAAGGTTAGTAGATCCTAAGTAAATTTGGAAATATGAGTGAACCTATTTGTATTTTTGGATAAAATATAAATATATTATGTACTAAAACCCAAATAGTCCCATATTGTAGATTTTTACATATGGAAAGTTTTTGAAGTACATTTGTACATAGTTTTCTTGTTGGGTTTGGGATGACCCGAGGATGTTGTGCCCGATTTATAATGTACAATAATCTTTGTTTTAAGAGAAGATAGGTATCCATATGTTATAGGAAGTGGGAAAGTTCCCTAGGGATAGTTGGGAGAGTATTTTTATTTTTAAAGAAATAAGAGATTTTAGTAAGGAAATGAGATTTCCAAGATTTAGGAAGTGTATTCCTAGGGTTGTAAGAAGAAAATCCACTTTATGTCTAGCCTAATAAAATGAAACTTTTGGAATTGAAAAGTTGAAAAATAAACCTGTTTATGTGATTGAGGAACTAATTATTGGGTTTATGACAAAAAATTGGTGTGAAATTTAAATTGGTTTTTATATAATGTAAATTTTAGTGAAATTATTTTTGAAGAATTACAGAGCATGTATAGCTCACTAGTTTCTTTGTAGGTAACAAATATTTTAAATATAAAAAACCTAGAGTGTGTGAAGTATCAAAGGTGTAGGTTACAACATTTATTATTGTAATAGATGTTTTCATGAAAAATAAAAGAAGCATAGACTATAACACTATTGTTATAATATGTGACTCCCAAGGGAAATGTTTTTACATAGCATATGAGATTTATTAATATTTATTTTAATTGAATCCATATACTAGTATTTTTGGGTTGTAGTAACGGTGTTTTACGCAACTTCTGTTTTTATCCAAATAAAAATGAGTTTTGAAGATAATTTCTAAGTATAGAAATCAAGCGGTTTGTAAGTACATTTATTATTTAAATAAGTAAATGGAAAAAAATTCTAGTATATTAAAACAGTTTTGAAAATAAGTTCTTCTGAGAATAATGTAAATTAAATATAAGGAAATTAACAAATTACGTAGAAAATGTTTATTGTAAGTGAATATAGATTAAACATACTTTAATCTATTGGAATGAGATGAATAATGATATAATATTCTATGAAACCAAATTACAAATAAAGATGTTTTGTGTAAGTTATAAGGAATACGTGAAAGAGATGTACAAGGTATGGAAAGCACTATATTTTTTATTGCCTTTTTCGATATAATATATAATAATTTCCTTGTAATTTCACATAAACATGAAATCTTCCTTCAAAGGATTCATAGACGGTTTTAGCATTAATGATTTCTCATAAGAGAAAGTAGTTCCAATACATTAAGGTATAAAAAAATTTGGTGTAATAAGAAGTGTAATAATTAGAGACAGTATTAGTCAGGGGAGATATTATAGAGAGCCTTAGTAGGAAAGCTAAGCAATGGAAATTTTATATTTTTCCATTGATTATGCGCATTGGTTGCTTGCCTTTGTAGAAAGTCCCCATTTGTAGTAAGTTTGAAACTCCTCCAAGGTTAGGTAATTGGAAGAGTAGGAAAGTTAAGCGATTTATGATAAAATAATTGTTCCAATCTACCCCAATTTGTGTGAACTTGAAAATCTATGAAAAGAAGACGCTTTAAAAACATATGAGGACATTTTTGGAAGTCGAGAAAAAAATGTTCTAAGGACAAGCAAGGAATGTTTTAAAGAAAAATTGTTTGGTGAAAAAGTAAATAAGTTTTTTAAAGAGAAAAACTTAGTAAACAGTTAAATTTAAAAATCCAAATTTTTTTATGAAAAGCTGTTAAGGTCTTTAAAAGGAAAAGAGGAATAAGTTTCGAACTCAGAATATGTAAGTTTTCCCCTCTAGGTTTGGGGAATAATTTAAATTCAAAGAGCTATAAAGACGCAAGTCAGGAAAGATAAAATGTTAAGTAACCAAGTGCATTTGAATTTAATAGAAACTTCAAAGTAACACTTTTAAAGGTAAGAATTTTTGGTATTTGATGTTTCAAAAATTAGAAGCTTTAATTTTTGAAATGAAATGATAAATACCAAGCCAAACTTTTAAATATGGAGTAGATAGGAATCATTTTCTAGATGTGACGTGAAAAGTGTAAGGCTATAGCAGTGATCACTTTTAGTAGTAATAATAAAAGTTCCCGTAAAGTGTATAAGACACCAGTGAGAACCTAGGAATGGAGCTTCATCTGTGTAGACCATAGAGGAATAATGAAGTGATATTAGTAAGATAGTAAGACACACGTGGTTGGGAAAGGAAGACCTTACATGGGGAAAAATGAAAGGTAAAGGCAAAGAGAAAAATCTTCCATGCTTAGTTGCCTTTTTAGATAGAGACTGCATAGACTGAAATCCTTATTCATTGCAGCAAATAAGGCTTGGTTATTCCATTTTGAGTATGGAATGGAAGAGATAAATAGATCTTATTCATCGTGAGTAATATAGTTTAAGTTGAGTAATAGGCGATAGGAAAAGCGTGTGTGTTACTTGGATTCCAAGAGTAGAACCTTCCTGTGCTAGGGTGGACATGGTCCTAGGCCTCCTAGCCCTAGATGATAGATGTGTTTACCTTCTATATTAATTATCTAGTATTGATTTGTAGTGGGACTTGTTTTCTCTTTTAGTTATCAGATCGTACCCCTATGTAGCATTTTGTCTTTATTATTGCAAGTCAGTACCGATTAGTATGATGCTCGTTTTCTATGATGTTCACAAGAAGATAATAAAAACATAGGACGTAAATAGTAAAAGAAAAGTAAAAGCAGATAAAGTAAAAAAACAAATTTAAAGAAAGCGGCAAAAAAGTCAACAGAAAAATTTGAAAAGGAAAATTTTCTTATGTGAACTGTGCTTTGGAAAGCAAATAGAGATTTTTATAGAATAGTGGCACAAGTTCCAAGTATGGGGAATGAGGTGCGCAAAAGTAAAATGGTAAATGTGAGGTTTTCCATTTCAACCTTGTTTCTGACATAAGAAATCGAGTTTGGAAAAAAAAAATCTTCTAAAATTCAAATATTAATAGTTGTATGGTAGGATTTGGATGTGAAAATTGTTGAACTATGCCCCTATTTATTAGGAGAGTAGGAAAAATCGGATTAAAAATGTTTGGAGTTTTCAAAAGATTGCATTCTTATAAACAACGCAAGTATAATTAAGATGTGTGCCTCATATTTTAAAAAAGAGATTTTAAAGAAGAGAAGCATTCATATAGGAGGTACCGCTTAGAAATTCATGTACATGCATATATTTTATGTTGAATGACACTTTGTATAAAGACAGGATGGCTGCAAAATTGGATGTACACAAAATGGATGTGATTGGCGTGGACAATTACATAGTTGTACCCTTATCGAATTTATGGGATGAAATTTCCTGAAGGGTGGGAGAAAGTAACGCTTGCATTTTTAGATAATCAAATAACCAAAATAATTATAAACAGTGAAAATAAGAGTTTTTGGAATTATCAGAATATGGCCTCGAAACTTATACCATTGTGTTCGTGGCAATTTTTTGATTAATTTACATATATAATATGCCTCGAACAGACTTCGTATGAAAAAGTTATTGACATTCGAAGTTCCGTATCGAAAAATAATTATACGTGTAAATGTGCATGAATATTTTTTTTGATTATCTAGTATTGCTTTGTAGTGGGACTTGTTTCACTTTTAGTTATCAGATCGTACCCCAATGTAAGCATTTTGTCTTTATTATTGCAAGTCAGTACTGATTAGTATGATGCTCTTTTTCTATGATGTTCACAAGAAGAGAA
The DNA here is from genome assembly GCA_030765085.1 of Allium cepa. Lineage (NCBI taxonomy): Eukaryota > Viridiplantae > Streptophyta > Magnoliopsida > Asparagales > Amaryllidaceae > Allium > Allium cepa. The sequence continues at coordinate 686,767,468 of CM060938.1, forward strand.
TAAAAACATAGGACGTAAATAATAAAAGAAAAGTAAAAGCAGATAAAGGAAAACAACAAATTTAAAGAAAGTGACAGAAACGTCAACGGAAAAATTTGAAAAGGAAAATTTTCTTATGTGAACTGTGCTTTGGAAAGCAAATAAAGATCTTTATAGAATAGTGGCACAAGTTCCAAGTATAGGGAATGAGGTGCGTAAAAGTAAAATGGTAAATGTGAAGTATTCCATTTCTACCTTGTTTCTGACATAAGAAATCGAGTTTGGAAAAAAATATTTTTTTCTTCTGAAAGTCAATATTAATAGTTGTATGGTAGGATTTGGATGTGAAAATTGTTGAACTACGCCCCTATTTATTAGGAGTGTAGGAAAAATTGGATGAAAAATGTTTGGAGTTTTAAAAAGATTGCATTCATATAAAAATTGCAAGTATATTTAAGATGTGTGCCTCATATTTTAAAAAATAGATTTTAAAGAAGAAAAGCATTCATATAGAAGGTACCGCTTAGATATTCATGTACATGCATATATTTTATGTTGAATGACACTTTGCATAAAGACACGGATGGTTGCAAAATTGGATGTACACAAAATGGATGTGATAGGCTGGGAGAATTACATAGTTTTACCCTTATGGAATTTCGGGGATGAAATTTCCTAAAGGGTGGGAGAAAGTAACTCTTTGCATTTTTAGATAATTAAATAACCAAAATAATTATAAACAGTGAAAATAAGAGTTTTTGGAATTGTCAGAATATGGCCTCGAAACTAATACAATTGTGTTCGTGGCAATTTTTTGACTAATTTACATATATAATATGCCTCGAACAGACTTAGTATGAAAAAGTTATTGACATTCGAAGTTCTGTATCGAAAAATAATTATACGTGTAAATGTGCGTGAATATATTTATATATAAATATATGTGCGTATAAATTCCAAAAATAACGAGCATTTGAATTTCAAAATAAACGCGCATCATAAAGGAAATTAATTGATTAACTATTAAAAATAGGTAAAATAAATTAGTACGTATAAAATAAAAAAGTTAGACGAGTCAAAACGCATTTTGCTTGTTTTTAACGGCTAGATTTCAATCCCTTTAAACGAACGGACGACGCTGCTTTACTCTCTATAAATAAACGTGTAGGGCTAGCCTTCAAACCCATATTTTTTGAATGGGTGCGGAAGCCCTATCGCTTTTCTTTCTCCTCCAATTCTTCAAAAATCAAACATATTAGATTTAGGTTTTCTTATTAGCAATTTGAAGGTAGAAATTGTAGTTCTAGAGAAGAGATGTCCAAATTGAGCCGTCTGTAAGAGGTGAGCTTTCAGATCTGATTTTCTAGCTTATCTATTTATTTTTCTTCAATTAGATCCAGATTTATAAATCCATAGAAATTCAAATTTGTGGATCCAAATATGGTTGCAAAGGGGAAGACTATGGATAATAGAATTGGACTAAAAATCAGATCTGAAATTTAGAGTATTTTCATTTCAGGTGAGTGGATTTAAATTATATATCTTTTAGCTTGATGATATATATTATCGTTAGATTCCTGTTAAATATTTTAATTCAGCATTTGAACTAATTTCAATAATTAGTTCTACTAGTTAGTTATGTTGAAACTATAAATTTTATAAGAGAAGTGTACTTATATTTAAATGTTATTTATATGGAAAAAGAAAGGAATCCAATTAAATATGAGTAATATTAGGCTTAAAAGTTATAGAGAAAGGCATAAGCCAAAAAGTGAGAAATTTACAATAAATTATGTTAAAACTCGAGGAATGAAACAGAAAGGGGAAATCTATAACTTGATTTGGAAGTTATTGATAGATTAATTGGCTGGTTTGGAAAAAAGAATACATTTCCATAGTTTAATATTGTAAGAAAAGCGGTAAACGTAATTGCAAGAATAAAAGCAAAAAAAATGGAATTAGTGGAAAATAGAGACATTGTCGTATTTTGCATTATCCAACAAATAAAGGAACAATAAAAGAAATATCTTGCAGTTACGAGTTATTGTTTATGGCATTATTTAGTATTAAAATATGGAAATGGATTTTAGTATAGTTTCTGTAACCAACCAAATAGAATATAACTACTTCCTGGAATAAAAGAGAATAACATAAGGCATTAAAGAAATTAAAGAAGAGGAAATAATCAAGTTAAATATTTGACAAGACTAGAAATAATAAACAAAAAATGTGACTAGATTTTCATTTATTACGCATATAGTAGAATAAAAAGTGAAGCAGTTATTATGATAAGTAATTTGTAACAATTGGACATAGTCCCAAGCTAAGGCATCATATAGTATAAGAGAACTACAGAGAGTTTAGTATCATAATAAAAGAAAACAGACTAGAATGGAAAAAAGACACTTGCAGTTACATTTATAACATGTAGGTTATAAAAAACGAAAAGAATATAAAAGTGACAATTGCAAGTATAATTGTAATACGTAGGATATAATTAAAAAGAAAGAAATAGAAGAGGCTTATTTTATCAAACTTAGACCTTGGATTAAGTTAATAAGAAAAAATAATAGAAGTGGCACGTACCTGCAGCATTCCATTTTAGGTAAAGGACTGATGGTATCACACATGGATGGGGCTGGGCATGCTGATTAGGGTAAATAAGTAACTAACTAAACAAAAAAAGTAAACTAAACGCATAATAAAAGATTAGACGTAGGGTCTAATAAAATGGTAAGTTGCGTTTGGAGCACCCGAAGGGAATCTGGATAAAGAGCCTAATGAAGTAGTTCATCATAGATTTTTAGTACAGAAAGAGCACATCCAACTTAAGTATTTTGGGCTAGAAGGAAGTACGAGACTTCAACAGGACTTGAGGATACTCTAGGATGGCCCTCTGGGGTAGGCCTAACAAAGTTGCACCCCCGGAGGCAGGTCTATAGGTGTTCCATCAAGGGAGTATGCCTTGACCGCTTTTGCATTGCAGGCCTAACGAAGCGGACCTTTATAGGCAGCCAAAAGGTTGATGATGGAGTAGGATATTCGTATGACACCGTACTCTAGTTTGCGGGTAGGTTATATTAGGCTGGACCCATAAGGATAGTCGCATGGGGATATCGGCCATCACTTGTCGGAGCGAGTTTAGGAAAGACTAGAGTTAAACCAACAGGCCAATGATTCTTTCAAAATCGAGACATTAGATGAGGGATACAGCAAATTAGATGTTTAGATTGTTTGCATTAGGGCACAACCACTAGGTTCTTGAAAACTCTTTCGAACATTTGAGGGGTGCTGTGTGGGGCCATAGCCACGATAAGGAAAGAGAAAGACCAAGTAGAATATCCATGTTGTAGGCCCAACGAAGCGCACCATTATAGATATAGAAAATCCCCGACCGAGTTCCATAGAAGGTAGACCTTGTTGGTATAATTCAAGGAGTAGATAGAAGGATTACTTTGTATCCCGAAGGTACGCACTGGGTGGTACACTGTGGATGTTCGAGCACTAGTATAAGCTAGTGCAGATGCAGTCTCATGTTTTCACAGTAGATGATCGAACATCTATATTGTTGGCCTCACGAAGTTGTCCTTTATAGATGTAGTTACAGTACGCTCTAATAGCAAGACGATGGCGTCCTTTTCGAGGAGGAAACGGATGGTACTATGGGTAGTACCTAGGACCAATGCGGTCTTCGGGCATGTAGCTACCTATATATATTGATTATTAGGTCTTAATCTATTAGGGAGTAGATAGGTACGTTTCACGCACAGAGGCGAGAGTATTATAAACCAAATATACCTAATGTAACAGAAAATAGAATTAGAATGGTATATGTAGAATTATGCTTAGAAGTGTATAATTTGTCCATCCACCAGAACTTTAGTTCTGACCTCCTTCTCATATAATCCCACATGTTAGATAGATGGCAGAGATTTTCCAACATTGTCACACTTGTTTAAAAAGTGTTATTACCTTGGTGAGTATTGACTTACTGTTGTATTTTAGTTAGTTCCACTATGAGATATTTATTTGAGCTCTGATATATTTATCTTTGCCTATTTGCAGGATACCAGATACCCAACTTGGGCTTCAGTAGGCTTGGATTTTATCTCTTTTGCAAAAAATCTGGACCCATTGGAATTTGGGTTGTTATAATAAATAAATTACAAATCTTGAGATTCTTTATTAAGAGACTCCGCCACCGAAGGATTAACTACATGGTCAACTGTTGTGTGGAAGAACTTCTTTGATTTCTTTCTCCTTTCTTCTGATTGTATTCTCATCATCAATCACCTCGATGTTAATTTTCAAAGCACGGTTAAAGGCCCTGTTTGCTGCTCTAAGGGTCTGGTTTTCCCTTTCTAACTCAGCATCATGCTTTTGGAGGAAATAAATATTATGTTCAAGCTTTTTATTCTTGGCGGCATAGCCATTGATAGTCTGAGAATACTTTATCTTCTGCCGCTCATCAAAATATTTAACAATTTCGAATTTTACCCTCCGACATCAATTCCCCACTATGTTGTTCTCTAGGCCGGGAGAGGATTGAGCATAGTGTGAAATTTTTTAGCAGTGAGAAGTTTTGACCTAGTAGCTTAGTAGCACAACGAGGTTCTAGTGGGACCGAAATTTCAATTTTTGAAGTATTATCATCCAAATTGAATTCTAGAGAGGCACGCTGAGCTTGGCTATCTTTTAATTTCAGCTCTATATCATTTATCTACTGAATAAGCTCAGACATCTTTTGATCGAACCCGACAGAGGGATTTGGTTTCACTTCTCGTTTTACCAGGGTGACTATCTCATCTCTTTTCTTAATATCGGCCTCAACATTGGCTATGTGGTCTTTGTGGCCACTGGTAATGGTCTTTTGAATAAGGTATCTTTTATGCCACTTCACTGCTTCAATGTTGCTACCGAAAAGCTCAAGAAGGACTTCATCATGAATTGCAATCTCACCACTCTTTAATAATATCCTATCTCTAATGGCATCGATACGAGAAAGTAAACTTTGAGGAAGATGAGGCAAAGATGGCTGAATCTCCAATATAACAAAAAGAAATAAAATAATTAAAAATTCAAGATAACATTACTTTATTGTTATATCAAAGAATTACAAATCAAGTAGCTAAAAGTTAAAAGGAACAACAAATTCTTTCATTACATCTAAAGTTAAGAGACTAGATTTCTAACTTTGCCTAAAAGTATTAGTCGAAAGCATAATAGTTGAGTCAAAATGTATAGAAATCCCTTCAAGGGTAATAACTGGTGGACATTTACTATAATCCAATTTTTTGGCAGAAGGACTGTCGCGGCCACAAATCAACTTAGTATGGAAGGTTCTGCTTTCTTTTAAGATAGTTTCCTCTTCACCAAGAAAGTCAAAGCGGAGACAAGGTTATTTTGAGTATAATTTTTGTAAATCCCGAAGAGAGCAATATCTAGCTGACTTCGAAGTCTTTAAGAGTGATGCATTTTTAGAGTGAAACCTTCTCAGGTTAACTTATTGACTTAAATGGTCTCTTGGGATGACATGAGCTAAAGAACTGATATTCTGAAATAACACGGCAAAAAGAAGCTAAGTAAAGAGTGCATTACAAAAGCATGCGTTCATGAATCAATTACTTGTTACATATTTACAATCACCCATCAGGTTCATACACAACAGACTTGGAGAAAAACTCAGAAACAAATTTGTTCTTATAATACTTAAGCTTAATAGGGGAAGGTCTTGAGGAATTGATTTGACCCGTGGTAAGTTCCAGTAAGCTCGAGGATGCAGGTCAGAACCAAATTCATCGAAATATCTTTTATGGTATCGTCTAAGTAAACCCCCACTGAATTCGACTAAATATGTGAAATCTATTGTAGAATGTCTATAGTAAACTTTTTAAAAAATGATTAAAATTCCTCTTTCTTTAATCATCATCCTGAATAGGGTTATTAATTCTCTATTTTCCTTCAAGAGAGCATTATATCGAAGGCGAGCTTTCTTTAGTAAAGGGGTCGCTCTCTGAAATTTAAAAGATGCTAGTGCGAAAGTGCTCCTGTCCAGACTATGATATTTCTAGGATAGGGAATTGTGTTCCTTTATTAATTTGTCTAATTCCCTATGCAACTTGTTAATTTTCGATTATTTTCTCTTAGTTCTGCCCTATAGGGAAAGATTGACTTCTTCTTTATCTAAGACAAATGATTTATCGCTAATTATTCTCTTCGAGATATAAGACATTTAAATATAGAATTCCATACCGGTGAAATGGGAATAGAAGTCTAAGGGGCCTGTTCCTTCTCTTGAGGATCCTTGGGATGTGTGAGAGCAGTTTCCCCCTCTGGAGGAGCAGTTGAACCAGGAGATGTTGGTGGAATATCTTTTGGGGGGATTGCTCTTGTTCAAGAGCAACATCTTTATCTGCACTATCCATCCCTGAAGCACTGGAAGGACCCCCTTTGTCTCCTCCATGGCCTTGACCGCTAAGAGGGTCATCATCATGGTCATCATCATCATCATCATCAATATCCCAATTCATTTCGTCATCATCCTCCTTCTCTTTAGGATCTTAAATTTATCATCCTCCTTTTCCTTAAAGTCAGATATAATATCGAAGTAGGGAATATCAAAAGAGAGCTTCCTTAAAATCAACCGATCCCTCTTCGCCTTCAAGATCAGAGCACTGCTTAACTCGCTTAATTTTTTCCATAACCCTTTCGGTATAACTGGGCGAAGTGAGGAAAAATTAAAATCAGGACATTTATCATGATTATCAGCATAGGAAAGCATGAGGGCATCTTCATAATGGCACAGCATCATGGGCCGTAAGGTGGAGTCAGCAAAATTAGAAACATGCTTATGGAGGTCAGAAAGGGTTTGAACAGCCAGCTTGAGCAAAGCTCTCGACCTCTTGAATTTATCTTTTAGAAGAATATTCTTAGAAATCAGACGTGCTTTTTCCTCCTCTGAATTCTTTAAAGTCGGCTCCCTTGCAAATATTTCGTCAGAGATAAGACGATGAGCTCTCTTCTCCGCTTCTAGATCACCCTCGGCCCTAGTGGGGGAAGTCTTGATCTATTCTAATTTAGAAGAAGTGGTATTTTGGTTAGTCATCAATAAGGCCAGCTGACTTTTTAACTCAGCATTTTCCTCCTGAAGCTTGGAGGTTCCAGTAGAAAGTTTAGAAAGAAGTTCATTAAGGGAAACCCAATTCCAAGAAATCTACAACAAGAGAAGAGACACGTATTAGAAATTAGAAAGACCTAGTGATGATAGGATTAATTAGACAAGAGCTTCCCAAGAGTTGTTGCACCATGAGAGAGCGATGATTTTCTGCCAAATTTGGGCTAAAAGACTGCAGAGAAGAGGAAGCAAAAGATTGTGAGTGAAGAATAGGCTTGACGAGTTCGTCAAAATTAGTTGGTAGAGAAGAGAAAGATGACAACTTTGGAAGAGTATGTGATTTAGAGCGAGTCTCAAAAAGGGCAACTTGCATTTTCTCCAGTGCAGTTGGAGAATTTGAAATAGTAATAGGAGGAAGGGGGCTGGTGCAGGTGGAGTTGGCTCTACTTTATATTTTGAAGTTTCGACAGTCGAACTCTTTGAAGCTTTCTTAGGAGATATACGCTCTTCTCCCTCCTCAATATCAATGATCTTTGTTATATTAACTGGAGGTGCCGCCCTCAGGAGGTGCTCCTAGTCTTCTTTTTGAAGATCTCTTGGAGCTAGTGAAGGCCTCCAAAACTGATGTAACATCCGTAGATGGTGAAGAAGGAGCAACATCACTTAAAGGCACGACGGCCTATGAAAGAGCTAAAGAAAATTTAAGCAGATATAAAATTAGGTAGGGAAATTCATGCATTCTAGAAAAAAGAGAACACTAAGCTAACGGAATACCTGAAACGTCAGAACGAATAGGCGACAATGAGGTAAAATGATCAGCGTCGCTTAAGGAATAGAAGAGACTTCCTCGAGAGTTGTGCATAATGGCAGGTGGAATGCCGAGAATTCTTTGACCAATTAGATGCAAAGAATGTTTCCTTAGTTTCGAAAAGGTTAAGAGCGTCAACCTGCTCCTAAGATGTTCAGGAGCTGCAGTTAAAGAATTAATGATTCTTTGGTCTGCATCGCCGAGTGTCATGGAAGGTTCATCTTAAAAAGATCAGGGATTAGTTAGCAGAAAGAATAAAGAAAAGAAAAGATGACATTGAAATAAACTTAGGGGAAAGGAAAATTCCTCACAGACATCTACAAAGCATTTAACGAAAAAGAATTGGTTCTTCCAATCCTTAAACTTATTAACACCGTCCATATCAACTTCTTAGATACATTCACCCTGAAGATTTGCTTGTAAGACTTACTTGACCTTGACAATTTGGTCAAGGAGGTTAAAGTTTGAGGGCTATGTGAAGGAAGTCCAAATTCCAGCGCCAACATCTCGAGGGATAGAAGATGGGTATACACATTAGAAGAAAGTTGATCGGAGCAACTCCGATATAAGACAAGAAAGAGTGCAAGAATGCAGGAAATGGAAGAAAACCACCATGCCATATGTGGATGGCAGTGAATGCAAATACCCTTCTGGAGGGTTGCCAATAGTATCAGAGCATTTGGAAGGGATGGCTTCAACTTCGGTGATACCAAACCCCTTCAGAATAGCGTCTACTTTGCTCTGTGATTCAATGAAAGAGTGCTTGGCAGTAGCTTCAACTTTTGGATAGCTCATTGTTCTACCAGGTGCAAATGTTTTAATTAAAAACCTTAAATCAATTATAAATTTAGATAACAATCAAAAATACAAATGTGAATAAGTTTGCTCAGATAGGTTACACATAAAAACATTCACAAAGCTTTAAAATGGTGCAAATTTTCAGTCAAAAACTCAACGGTTTAAGATTTCGACAAAGTTGAAAGATTTACAGTTTGAGCTTCCAATGAAGTCGAAGGGAATATAGTAAAAGCTTTCGATGATGTTGAAGGATCAATAAAGTAAACTTTCGACAATATCAGGAAGAGTAATGATCTCAGCTTTGATTATTGTGCATCGAAAAAATTTAAAAGTAAACAAAAATGTAACTTTCTTAATGTTCGTCGACGGAAATTCTATCAGTTTAGAAAACCGTCGAACGAAGTCAAATGAAAAGTAACCGCAAGCGCACGGTGTACGAATGTAGCATGTGGCGAATACGGGTCGATCCATAGGGAATTGATGATTTTAAAATTCTATTCAATCAAATTATACCAAAATCGAGAGTGAATAGCTATAAATGTAAGAAACTAACAAAAACTAGCAAAAGAAAATGATAAAAATATGAGAGTTAAATGACAATTTAGAGATAATTCCACTCCCTATATCATATAGTTCAACAAATTATAAAATTATTCTCTCTCTTTTTTTGGTCATAAGTGAGTTTAAATGATGTGTTTATCATAAGTATGGCCCATTTGTGCTATTAATTAGCTCAACATAAGTCATCAAACTATAACACAACCTTTAAATCACTTACTAACTCTCATGAAAATGACTGACAACAAAGTTGAAAATGAAATCGATTTTAAGTATGGCCTATTAACTATTAATTAGAAATATAGACCATCAAATTTTAATTTCAAATCACTTTCTTATGCCATAATCATAATTTGATGAAGAGGCATTTGTTTTAGTGATTGTTTAAGCATAGCCTATTTGGTGTCAACAATATAGGATATCAAATTCAAAGCAAAAACAACAACAAAAAACCACTTCAAGCATTGTCATTAAGCACAAAAAAGAGAGCTATAATTATCAAAATGTTGAAGCTACATGATTAGAGGCTTCATTGCCCCTAAATTGAAGTGATTAGCCTCTCATATTTGTTATCAAAACAACAAATATAGCTTGCAACATGAAATAAAAAGAAAAGGAAAAGAGAGCAAAGTGAAATGAAAAAACTATTCTACTTGTGTAAAAATAAATCTACACTACGAGCATGAAAGGAAACAGACATGTAAGTAAAAGGAAACACTACTTAACATTGCATAAAAAGAAAAGAAAATTACATAAAATAAAAATGGCTAAGTAGCCATGAAAAGAGAAAGAGAGATTTCTTTTATTTGATCTAAACTAAACTAAAGAGAAGAGAAGGAGGCCTAAGAGAGACTAAGGAAGAGATTAATTAAGTGAGGCTACATGAAACATATGGGTATTTATACATGTATGAAACCATAATTCATATTTTGGGGGAATGCCCAAAATACCCTTGAGGTAGTGTGGAAGCCAAGTAATCATTAGCTTCTACTAATCATCATTTAAGTGTACATGAAGCCATTAATTCCATAAGCATGTGCATTAGCCTCTAACTTGTACAACAAGGTAGGTGGGTAAGTGGGGTCCTCCATGTTCTTCACTTTGAATTATTTCCATCTTCTTCCTTTGTATTCATTTTGTGCATGTATATTCCTTCATGAACCCACTTGTAATTGAGTTTAATTTCCTACAATATAATATAAAAATTTCGAATTAAATTTTCTCAAATTAATATATGCACAAAAATGACCATTTTGCCCCTGGATGAAGATGAAGATGTGACAATTTCAAGTAATATGAATTTTGGTTTAAACAAGTTAAAATACCCAATATTCTCATTTATTTAATTTAAAAAGACTAAATATGGTGGTAAAAATATGCACATTTACGTGCACATCACTTAAGCTGTCAACGAGGTCAAAAGGAAAAGGTGAAATGTTTACTACCTTTCGACAATTTCGATGGTTGTATGGGAACCTGCACCTATTCCAAGTGTAACCTCAAGATAAGTAGTAAGACCTATCGTTATACGCAAAATTAAATTTCCTAAGCTGAAAATAAACATCGTTAACATTTTGAAAGGCCCGGTCAAAGTATCAAAATATGTTATAACCGTTAAAGTCAAAACATTCCAAACATTGATCATATATGCATAAAACGTTCCAGCAAAGATGGGCATAGGCAACTCTAAGGGTGATGAATTTCAACCTTCTCAAAACCAGGTAGTCTAAAGGTTCAGACCCTTTAACCTTATCATAATCTTGTTGTCGAAAGGTTTCACTATGATATTACCTAACCTTTTGACCACAATGAAAAGGCGGCCTAAAAATACCTTCCGTCTTTATCGAAGGTACAAAGAAAGAGGTAAACCTAATTTTGCAGCCTCAACCTCTTTCATAGAGGTAGGAAAGTCATTTTAGATTGCCTAGTCGTGCACTAGTAGGTCCTAGGTTATCATATCGGGTTTAATAAAACCCGAACCAAATAATAAATATGGTTTTACCTTTTTCTTGAGAAACAAGCAAAATGAACTCATTCACAAAATACTTTCATCTAGAATTGATCTAGTGTTGTTCAAAAGAATAATATAATATTATCAATAGATCAAAACTCAAATTTGAATAAAAAACCAAAAACTAAATTTAGATACTTTGGGTATAAAATTGAACCCGATAAGGGGATTTTCCCACGGCAAACATCACCAGCATAAAATCTAACACCATAGATGAATTTTGTCCAAAAAATTGATTTAGGGAAAAACGGATTTCCGGTAAAACCAAGTTCGATTTCGAATTTTGGAAATTGGAAAATTTGGTTAGAAACTGATAAGGATGAAATTAAATTAGGATTCGTGAAGTAAATTTTCAAGAAATAATTTGTTGTAGTGAGTCGAGATTTAGAAAATATTTGAGAGTTCTTTTACTTATTTGCAGTGATTCTAATTTTAGGTAAAAGTGGAAAAAAGAGGATCATGCTACCTAAGAAAAGTCTCCCAAATTCTCCACCACTAGATTGAATTGGATTGAGCGTTGTAGATCAGCGCAGGGAGACAAGGAGGTAGGAAAATTTTGTAGCTGTCGACAATGATGACTAGGAAAGTCAAGAGCATCCCTTCGAATGTGGGGAGGGGGGAGGGGCAAATGTTACACCCAAAAATCAACCTTTCGACTAGGACGAAACGTTTCTCAACAAACATTAAATAAAAGGAGCTTAGTTCAAACCTTTCAAAAGGGTCGAAGGGATGCAATGAATAGTGTACAGCAGTCGCAGACCTTTCGAAGGAGTCAAAAGGTTTCACTCCTTAGCGTTCAAAGTGTTCTTATCTTCCGAAGAGGATGAAGAAGTCAAAGAAAGTGTTAGCAAATACTTAATGACCTTTTCAAAAGGTTTCGAAAGCATAATAAACCTTTCGAACCAGCTGAAGCACATCTAGGGTACGTTCCGACAATATCAAAAGGTATAAAAAGAAGACGACACTTACAAGTCAGTAAAGAAAGATAGACAAACATTCAAAGAAATCCGAGGAAATTACAGTTATCGACAATAATAAAGTGAAGAGCAACCTTTCGACAATGTTGAAGGGTTTACAACAAGTAAGGGAAAAGAAACCTTCCGACCAGATTGAGAGGTTCACAACAGCATGAAGTAGGCAAACCTTCTTACTAAGTCAAAAGGTACGTGAAGCCATAAAGTAAATCAAGCCTTTTGACAAAATAAAAAGGTCCATGGCAGCAGATGAAAGACAAACTTCGCGGCAAAGTCAAAAGGTTCGCAGTCGCATAAAAAAGGAGAACCTTCCAACCCTGTCGAAAGCATAGGGCTGAAAGGTTGACCATCCGCGTCTATAAATAAGACCCAAGGGGTCCTGACAAGGGAGATCAGAAGTTTCTCTCATTCTAACTTTGTAACTTCTTAATAAAATAATTACAACCCTAATTGAGTGTGATTTGGGGAAAATCTAATAAAGTAAAGCTTTTTCTTGAATATAAAGGGAAGTATTTAGAACAGTTAATTACTTAACTGTTTGGATAAATCTTTGTTGGGTTAACTCATATTTGCAGGTTCAACCTCATCAAAAGGTTCTTGTCGACAAGGTTGATAACACTCCTGGACAATTAATAAATATAACCATTCGGAGTCTCAATCCCTCCAACCCAAACCTTTCGACAAGGTCGACAACCTATTTGGATTAACATCCACTGAAACCTTTTGAAACTAGTAACTTTGCTGCCTTAACCTTTCGACAAGGTGGGAATCTACTCAATATAAGTGATTAAACCTTTTGTCAAGGTCGGAAGCTACTATTTACCACACAAATCCAAAGAAGGTTATCTCCCCAACTTTTAGATAAGATTAAAATCTACTTCTTGAGGAAAAAATTCTGGAAAACCCAATTTAATTAAGAGAAAAGCCTTTGTGGAACTCTTCAAACAAGCTCAACAGAGTCGGATGGTACAATAACCCAATATTTAAACCTTTCGACGTCGTCGAAAGGTCTTATTGAAAGACATTTACCGGTGAGGATACAAAGGCAACCTTTAAAGATAACGCATCTTCCATTCAAACCAAACCAATTATACTATTTGAAATAAATTTGGGGTGTTGACCATAAATTTGGTTAACATTTTCATTCTTGTCGAAAGGTTTATTCTTCGTATATTGTTATGAAACTTCCACCTTTGTCAATAGGTTTATGACTCTTATGCTTTCATTAACCTTTCAACTTCATCAAAAGGTTTGTCCTCCACATCTTTTGTAAACCTTTCGACCTTGTATAATGGGTTGTCTTTGCTTGAATGTTGTCTAGAGATGTGCTTCTCTTCAATATTGTCGAGTGGTTGTTTTTCATTCATTACTGACTTCTGAGTGTTGCTTTCTTTATAGCAACTTTTGACGCCGTCGAAAGGTGTCATGGAAGTGCCTTACCTATTTCGAAAGACGTAATAAGCTTTCAACAAGGTTACTTTGGACCGAAACCTTTGACTTCGATTGGTTTGGCATGTATTTGAAAGGAACATAATTGATTTCTTTCGGAAGGGGCTTTGAAGTCATCACTACTTTCTCATCTATGTCAAAAGGTTGACTGTGGTGGAATGTTTTATTTGTTTCCATCTGAGTGAATGCTTTACACTTTATGAATTGAATTTTCGAACGCCCCTTTTTTAGTCTTCCATAATAACTTGAATCATCTCTTCATCAAAACTCCAACTTGATTATTCTTCTTTCATACTTCTGCTTTCAAGGAGATTTTATAATTAATACCAGTCCCATCTGGTATTCTGATATCTGAGACATTTTCACTTAGTGGTCCCTTCCTATAATTTTCCTTGAAAATCATTTCAAAATGATTTAAAACCTTTAAATCTAACTTATACAAGGAAAATATAATCTCTATGCTTTACTCAAAATCACTTTGCCAGGTTGTATATATGCTTTACTCAAACCTTAGATGATGAAAACATTTAAACACTTGAAAGTACCGATTTCGATTCCATTGAAAGTACCCCGTTCTAAACCTTTGAAAGCATCTCCTTCGACACCAAGTAAAAACTCATTTATTATCTAGGATGAAAGGCCAAAGATTCGCTTTTGAAACCATACATAAAACCCCTTTCGAAACCTTTGACAACCTTCCTTTTGAAAGCATTAAAACCTTAGACATCATATTTTAAAAGACTTTGAAACATAACCTTGGAAACCATCCATTTCAACCCTTTTGAAAACATCAGAAATTGGCACTTTTCGACTTCTTCGAAACCCTTTGGGGAACCACTCCTTCAGAACCAATTTAAGCAACTTCCAAAAGCATTAACCTTTAGATACTTAAACCTTTTGAAAGCCCTTTGGGTTCAATTTAAAACATGTGGACAAACACCTTTCAAAACCATATAAGTCACCTCTTTCGAAACCCTTCGATTGTACTTCAATCGGTATAAAAGGGTTAATAAAAACATCTAAGTCAAAACCTTTCCTTTGAAACCTGTTCATAGGCAAAGAACTAATGGTGTCGAAACCATCCCTTCAAAATATGGGAGAAGTGGCTACTTTTGAAAGATAAGTAAACCCTTTGAAACCATTGACTTCGAAAGGTAGAAAGGCGGTAGTTGGGGGTTTCGACACCTTTGAAAGCTTAACTTAAAATAAAAGAAGGAAGCCAAGCAAAAACCTATCCTTTGAAAATATTTGACCCTGTAGAAAGCAACTGAGTCGAAAACAATCTCTTTCAAAATCAAAGCAGGCATTACCTATGGTTTATAAAATAAGCATACTCCAACCCTTTCGAAACCTAAGGTTTCGACCAAGTGCCCTTCACCTTTGTCCAATATGCTACGTACCAAGTAGCTTGATACCATGCACATTGGTTTCGATATCATTAAGGGCGAACGGTCTGGGTCGAAATCCTACGTACCAAATATTTTTGTTTTCAACTTAAAAGAGAAAACATTTCCATTAACCTGCCTTTATTTATCAAAATCTTATTGTTTGCTAAATGCTTTTTTCCAAAAGTGTTGCGAATATTTTCAGAAGTAAAGTATGATTTTATTTTTCAAAATGCCCCCTCCTCCTTAATAAAATATATAGAACATTTAAGACACATGCCATAAATAATTTTATATATTCATCAATACACTTGGAAAAAATCTGGAAAACTCCAAAATTTATTTTAATATGTTTTCCAACACATATAAATTTCAAACCCAAATAGTTATATATTTAGCCTAAATAATTTATAACCCATTAAATCCTTTTCTTCACTAGAAAATCATTATAAAGTCCATCAAAATTAAGAAAATTATGAAAATTGAAATCCATCTCTAAAATATCTTTTCTGATCTAGTTTAAATTTTCAAGGCATTTGGATGTCATTTAATAGGGTTTTCATATCAAACGTATCATAAAAAATAATATGAACATGTATAATTCAACAACAAGTATATATAAACATTTAGTCATCTAAAACATCGCATAATCATGCAAATTCATTTCGGTTCTAACTTAAAACTGAAAACATTAAGAAAAGAAAGATGTAGTAATTATTCACCTTAGCTTTGAGATTAAATAATGTGAGATTTGACGTTGAATAAGTTGATTTACTCCTTTCTCTTGATATCTTAGCTTTTATCTTCCCTTGAGATTAAAAATGGTGGCCGGCCTTGAAGTATTTTAGTTTGAGAGAAAAGAAACGAACATATGTTTTCATTTAGGGTATAAGTCCCTCCTTTTTCCTATTTTGCCCTTCCATTTTTCCACACACTTGCATTCATGTTATCACATTTTGATTTGTATTTAACATAGCACGGTTACCCTTAGTTAAATCAAATCTCAATCTATTAATCTTAACATTATTTTATTTAATTTAGCTAATTGAATATCTTAAATAAGGTTATAAAAATATGGGGTGTTACATCTTAGAATCACCTTGCCATGTTATGTACATATATTTTACCCAAACCTTAGTTGATGTGAACATTTAAACATTTGAAAGTACCCATTTTGATTCCATTTATAGCACCCCTTTCTAAACCTTTTAAACCAATTCTTTCGAAACCAAGTAAAACCCTTTATTTATCTAGGTCGAAAGGCCAAAGCATCCCTTTTGAAACCATACTTAAAACCCTTTCAAAACCTTCCTTTCAGAAGCATTAAAACCATGGACATCATATCTTAAAACACTTCAAGGCATTGCCTTTAGAAAACCTTGAAAAAACCTTCAATTTCTGCCCTTTTGAAACCATCATAAAATACTACTTTCCGAATCCTTCAAAATCCTTTGGGGAATAGCCCCTTTAAAACCATTTCAAATACCTTTCGAAAGCATCAAACCTTTAGAAACTCAAACCATTAGAAAGCACTTTAGTTTAATTTAAAACATATGGAAAAACACCTTTCGAAACCATTTGAATCAACCCATTCAAAACCTTTCAGTAATATTTTAATCAGAAAAAAGGGGCATTTAAAATATCTAAGTCATAACCTTTCTTTAAAAACCTATTCCTAAGTAAAGATGTGATGGTATCGAAACCGTCCCTTCGAAAGCATTGGAGAAGTGGTAAATTTTAAAAGTTGAGTACATCTTTCAAAACAATTGACTTCAAAAGTTGGAAGGCGGCACTTAGGTGTATCGACCCTTTTGAAAGCTTTACATATAAAATGAGTGCAATCAAGTCGAAACCATTCCTTTGAAAATATTTGATGCAGTCGAAAGTCAACTGAGCCAAAATCTAACCCTTCGAAAGCAAAGTAGGCGCTCCTTTGATTTTTAAAACAAAGCATACTCCAACCTTTTTGGAACCTAACATTTCGACCAACTACCCTTTTACCTTTGTCCAATGTGCTACGTACTAAGTAGCTTGATACATGTGCATTGGTTTCGAAAACATTGGTGGCGAAAAGTCATGGTCAGAACCCCCATTATCGAAAATGGAAGAACATGCTAAAAGGATGGTATTTTTGTTTTCAACTTAAGGAAGAAACTTTTCAATTAACCTGCCATTGTTTGTCAAATTCTTATTGGTTGCTAAATACCTTTTCAAAAAGTGCTGGTAATATTTTCAGAAATAAATGATGATTTTATTTTGCAAAAATGCCCCTTCTCCTTAGTTAAATATTCAAAAATTTAAGTCCCATACCTTAGTTGATTTTTTATATTCATCAAAACACTTGGGAAAAATCTGAAAAACTACCAGAAAATCTATTTAAATATGTTTTCTAACATATAAAAATTTTAGACCCAAATAATTATTTATTTAGCCGTAAAGAATTGAAAACCCAATAAATAATTTTCTTTACTTGAGAATTGATATAAAATCCACGGTAATTCAGAAAATTATGAAAATTTAAATTCATCTCTAAAATATTTTTTCTGATCTACATTTAAATTTCCAAGGCATTTGGATGTCATTTAATGGGATTTCCATATCAAACATTTTATAAAAATCAATAGAACATGCATAAATAATCAAAAAGTATACATAAACATTTAATCATCTAAAACAAGGCATTATCATGAAGCATACTTCAGATCATCATTAAAACCAAAAATCTTAAGGAAAGATGGATATAGTAATTATTCGTCTTAGCTTTCTCATTAAAAGATGTGAGATTTGATCTTTAATAAGTTTATTCACTTCTTCTCTTGAAAATCATAGCTTTATCTTTTCTTGAGATTGAAAATGCTGGCTAGCCATAGATTACTTTGGTTTGAGAGAAAATGAAATATATGTGTTTTAGTTCCCTCAGGGTATAGGGTATAAGTTCATCCTACTTACCATTTTGCCCTCCCTTATTTCCTAACACTTTTATTTATGCTATCTCATTTCTATTTGCATTTAACATGGCACGGCTACCCATTGGTTAAATCAAATCTCAATCCATTAATCATCTTACATTATTTTATTTAACTTAGCTAATTAAACATTCTAAACAATGTTATAAAACTATGGGGTAATATAGACTCCCCTCTTAAAGAATTTTATCCTTGAAGTTACAATAAGGCACACAACAAATCAATTAATAAGTAATACATACCATCTAACAAATCAGGATAAGCGTCTCTAATCTTGCTCTCAGTCTCTCAAGTACAGTCTCTCTCATCGTCTCTCCACTGGACTATCACAAGTCTGACTGTCTTCTTCCTTAGCCTCTTCTCATCTCTTACAATTATCCGAATCGGTTTTCTAACTATGGTCAAGTCCGGTTCTACTACTAAATCTTCTAACACCATCGGTGCTATAGTATTCTTCGGGTTTCTAACACATTTTTTAAGATAAGAAACACGGGAAAAATCATGGAATCTAGCCAAAATACTCGGTAATTTCATTCTATATGCCATTTTTCTAATCCTATGAAAAGTACGAAAAGGACCAATGAATCTCAGTGCTAACTTTCCTGATTTTCTCAATCTAATCACACCCTTCATCGGTGAAACCTTAAAAATCTCCAATTGAGAACTCCAAGTCTTTCCTCCTTCCGTCTGCGTAACTTTCTACCTAGACTGAGCTTTCTTCATCCTATCTCGAATCAACTCAATCTCCTTTGCGACTTCTTTCACTAAATCCGGACCAAGAACCAATCTATCTTCGGTCTCCAACTAACATGCGAGAGATTTGCATGGTCTTACATACAAAGCTTCAAATGGTGTCATTCCAATACTAGTCTGATAACTATTTTTATAAGAAAACTCGACTAGATGAAGATGGTCTTCCCATGAACCCCAACATCCAATACACAAGCTCATAACAAATCCCCCAAGGCTCCGGTAACTCTTTCCATTTGGCAATAAGTCTATGGATGGTAAGCGGTACTTATCTTAAGCTTAGTTCCAAAAGCTTCTTGTAGACTATTCCAGAATTTGCTAGTAAACAAGAAATCTCCATCACAAACAATACTATTGGGAATTCCGTGAAGCCTAACAAAAAATTTCATAAATAACTTTGCCAAAATAGGTGTCATCCAAGTTGACTTAACTGCAATGAAATGGGCACTCTTGGTCAGCTTATATACTATTTAATTTCCTCTACTAAATCTTGGCAACTCATCTATGAATTCCATAGGGATAGGAACCCACTTCCAAATTGGAACAACCAATGGTTGAAGAAATCCACTTGGCTTTTGGTGTTCAACCTTTGCTGCTTGCAATTCAAGCACTGCTTTACACATAAGCTAATATCCTATTTTGTACTTTCCCAGAAGAACTCTTCTTCATATCCTGATACATCTTGGTTCCTCCTGGATGAATAGTGAACTTCAAACGATGGAATTCTTCCAAAACTTCCTTCTTTATGTCTCCTACGTTCGGAACACAAAACCTCCCTTTCTTTCTCAACCACCCGTTATGGTCAAGACTAAAATCCTTTAAGTCATCCTCTCTGTTCCCTCTCTTAACGTACTGATCCGTTCAGCTAAAACTTTATCCTCCTCCTGTTTAGAAGCTATCTTCTCAATTATTACCGGTCAAACTTCCAAACAAGCCAACATAACACTTTATCCACTAGACCCAGCCTCAGATCTATACTACACTCTTCAAGCTGACAATGCTTCCAAATCTTTCCACTCGGCAATCATTGCCAACACTACATTCTGATTCTTCTTGCTAAGTCATCATCTACCTTATTTCGTTTTCCTGGTGTGTACTCAATTCCAAAGTCATAAGTAATAATAAATTCTGTCATCTTTTCGGTCTCATGTTCAGCTCCTTCTGAAAGAACAAGTAACGACTTATGATAGGTATAGAGCTTAAATCGCTCTCCAAAAAGGTAATGTCTCACACCTTCAAAGCAAATATAACTGCATCTCATTCCAAGTCATGCGTTGGATGTCTAACTTCATGTGGTTTGAGCTGTCTAGAAGCATAACCAATCACTTTATCTCTCTTCATCTACATCGCTCCCAATCCAGTTCCACACGCATCAGTATAAACAAAAAAATCCGGATTCCCCTCTGGAACCACCAATACCGGTCCTTGGGCCAATAAGTGTTTTAAGCTATAGAATGCTCCATCACACCTATCGGTCCATACAAACTTCACATCCTTTTGCGTTAGCTTATCATTAGTTCAACTATCTGTGAAAAATCGTTTATACACATTTGATAATATCCAGCCAATCCAAGAAAACTCTTTACCTCGGTTACTTAGAAAACTTTGCCTTCAATTGATGCTCTCTTAGCGTCTCAAGCATAACTATAAGATGAACTTCATGCTCCTTCTCATCTTTAAAGTATATCAAAATTATCTACGAAAACCAATAAGAATCTATCCAAGTGCTCCCAGAAAATCCGGTTCATCAAAGCTACAAAGAATGCCGACGTATTAGTTAGTACGAACGGCATAACTAACCACTCATACGATCCATATTAAGTCCTAAATGCCGTCAAAGGAATACTATCCTCTGCCACTCTAAGTAGATGAAATCCTGTCGCCAAAGCCAACCAAGAGAATGCCTTGGCTCCACTTAACTGGTCAAACAAATCGTCAATTCTCGGCAAGGGATATAGATTCTTTATGGTCTTCACATTTAACTTGCAATAAAAAGTACATAATCTCAACTATCCATCTAGCTTTTTAGCAAATACCGTTGTAGCTCCCCAATGTGAACTACTCGGTCTAATAAAGTTCTTGCCTTCCAAATCCGCCAATTACACCTTCAACTCTTTCTTATCTATATGTGTCATCCTTCTTAGTGGCCCACTCATTGGTTTTGCTCCAGGCACTAAATCTATCTGAAACTCAATGGCTTGCTATGGTTGTAATCCAACTATCAGCTCAAAGACATAAGCAAATTCTCTAACCATGAAAACTCGATTAACTCATCCTCTAACTCCACAACACCAACTAAAGCATTCACTTTGTAACTTGGGTTACCATGGTATAAACTATACGATCACCACAATCAGGGTGTCTAAATGACTTTTTCCTATCGTGGCAAAATATTCTAGTATCATACTCACTTAACCAATCAATCCCAAGAACAATCCTGAACCCCACAAAGTCAAATTCATGCAAACAACAAACAAAAGAATGACCTAGCATATCAAACTCTAAATGGTCACATCTCATCCTAAGTGGTGCATACCCTCCAATCAGATTTGCAACCCTTAAGGAAGTCACTAAATATGAGGGTTCTACATTAAGATTATCTACAAAAAACATCAAGAAATAAATGCATGTGATGCAGTAGTATCAAACGAAATGCTAACAGACATACCATGAATCCAGAGTGTGCCTCCCAATGCAGCCTATCCCTTTTCTTGCACCACTGGCGTCGAAGCGGCGGGTTCTAATGCATAACTTAGCCTTTTACATCCCTTGTAGGCTCCTTGCATTGGTTCTTGTAGTGGCAAATCTGATCACAATTAAAGCACTTGAAATTCTTTGTAACGACCCAAAATTTAACCACTTCAAAATATAATATTTAAAGTGATTTTAAATATAAAATATAAACGTTTTTATGATTCAAACAATATCAGATAGGATTAGGAAATAGAAATATACATAAAAATAGTAACATTTGCTTATATCGATAAAAATGACAAAATCCGGATTTCAGATGAGTACGTTTAAGTGGTTTAATAAATTATTTTAATTTATTTATGAGTGTTTATATTTTTAAATGACATTATACAAATTTATTTTTAAATTTGGTTTACATAAATTAATAGTTTAAATAAAACGTCAAAATATGACCGTAAAACATTTTTTCAAAAATCAACGTTCTGTCAATTTAAAGTTGTCGCAATGTTGTTGCACCTTTATGTACATGATTTAATAAATATGTTAACATATAAAGATAGATAACAATTAACTAAACAAGATTACTTTTAATAATCACACTTAGAAAATTCTATAAAGTAATTACCAAAAGTAAACTAAAAAAGATAAAACACATGTCACATCACATTTGACGTAAAGTTAAGAAATGTGACGTAAAGTAATGTAATCATTCTTATACTTTACTTAACTCTTAAGTGTTTGAATTTTAAAAGTGTAATGTGATGTGGATGGTAAGTTTTGAATTAAATAAGTTTACTTAATTCTTAAGGAAGTTTATTTAGGTGAAAACACAAATCTATATTTTATTCTCAAATATTTTCCATAAGTACCCATCCACTTCTTCTTCACTTTTGCACCATTTCTTATCTACTTTCTTAAGCTCGCTTACATCTTTTAATGGCTTCCTTCCATAATTAAATAATGCCAAAATATTTCCAAAAATACAAAGAAAAATATCAACAAAACTCCATCCATACCACTTCAAAACTCCCCCCCCTTCTCCCCTTCTATTGCTCATGCCCTCTTCCTCCATTTGGTAGAGCAATCCTAGCCTTCCCCAAGCCAAGTCGAGTCATCCAAGTCTAAGCGTTCAAGGAATCGTGAGCTAAAAACATCGAGTGGCGAAGCTATAGCCGATTTTCTGTTCGCCAAAACCAAACAAAGTGAGAACTCCTAATTTATATGTATATATTTGGTTGTGATGTTGTAATATATTAGTTTGGATGTTTGGTTATGATATTGATTTCCATATGTTATTTATTGCATAAAAATATTGAAACAAATCACAGATTTACACGACGTATAATCAAATAAAAATCACTTTTCGAAAAGATATGAAATGTGATATGAATTTAATTATACCTTTGAAAAATGTTTGAATATGTTTTAGAAGTGATTCCTAAGTGTTTAAACTTGTCTTGGAAAAGTTTGGATATGAATATCAATATACATGAAAAATTCGAAGCGTCGCGTAACGATAGTTCATGTTTTCGCGTCAAAAATTCAAATGAACATACGAAGTGGAGTATAGTTCGGAATTCTACGAAGTAAGAATTTTCCGAATCCTTCAATCCACATATTTCATATATAAATAGAAAATAAAGATTTCATCTTGAATATTTTGAAATATTGATAAATCAATTTTCAAGAAAAATTCAGTTTTTGCACCAAATGACCAAAGTTGTAAATTGATAAAAAAATCGTTTTAAAAATATGAATTAAATTCTAAAAATATTTTAAAATGTATTAAAAATAATTTAAGTTGAAAAGATGATTTTCTAAATGATATAAATGTCATTTTGAAGAATATAGCTTTTACAGCACTTTTTGCAACACCATTTGGAACCCTTTTCACAACGCTTTTCAATAAAGTTTGAAATAAAGGTTGAAACTTAGCAATTATTTCCCAAATCCTTATAAATTTTTGTAAGTAAATAATAAAGCATTTTAAAATAAATTTGAGCGATTTAACATTACTTCAAAGATGGTTAAACAAATGGTTAAGTGATTTAAAAAGGGAAAATGAGTATGCGAAAAAGACTAGTACATTTTTCGTGCCTATGAGATATAGAAGTGAAAATAAGGCATGTAACTAAGATTAGGGATGGATCAACCAGTGCCCTAAACTTACTTGGGCTCGGTTTTCTCTTTTATGCGAGGGTGGAGCATATCAAAAAGAAATCCCAAATGCTCAACTCGGATTTTATAGAAATAATCTGCTTATACTCATTATTAAAATCCAAAGAGGGAACTTGTCCTATTTGTGGAATTTAAAAGGTGATCTCATCGTTCTTCTGCCCATAGCACTCGTTGAATACGAAGTAGATTTTGAATAAAAGTAAAATGATTTCTATAATCCTATTTTCTCAAAAGATACCCTTTAAAAATGATTTGAGAAATATTGAAAAGAGAGGTTTAAATGATTCTGTATTCACTAAAAGAATATTTTGAAAATATATATCTCTTGAAGATATTTTGATAAAGGAAATGAATGAATCGAAAAACAATCACCTAATTACATCATTTTTATCAATGATTGGATTTCGAAGAAACCGGGGTCGGATTTAGGTGATTCCTATCCGAAAACCACTTCTAACCAATTTACGTGTTAGAAGATTGAAGATGTTTAAAGATGGAGATATTGAGACGAATAATAATGAGGGACTACTTGTTGATTAATTGGGGATAAACTCCCGATTCACTATATTGTTGCGGTGGTCTCATTGTCATGAAAAACCTCATAACCATAAGGGCTTCTCACCTAGTAATTGTTGAGGAAAGTGCCTTTGGTTTCGTTCGGTCCCAAAACAAACTTGTATGGATGAATGTCTGACCTTGCATTCCAAATAACAGTGAGTGATCTCTATAAAAGTATAGCAGTCAGTAGCGGAGAAGACACCTTCTCTTTGCTTAACACCCTTTTCCGAGACATACGAGCTCAAGAAGTTATACGTTTATAGAAATCAGTAGTGTGAATGTGTAATGGCAATGAGGCATTCAAAGTGAAAGGAGATGTGCTATGCGAAAATGTAATCGTAGCCTCGAGCCTCATCAACCGAAAGTCAACGAAACAAGGTTAGATGCAGCAAGGCTAAGTGGGTCATTCCCAATTAGCGCATGATCATCCCCTTCTAGAAATATTTCTTCCCGCTATGATATTTGGGATGTAAATTAATGTGGTTTGTATGCTCGTGCGCCCAATTTAAAGGTCGGTAACTACCGGGGATGATATATCCAGTACTATCTAGTTACAGAGATAGGACGGTCTTGTGTTGGTAGAGGATCCTTTGTGATGGTCCTCGAGACATCCATCTAGAGGTGTACCCATCGAAAGGTAGTCGCTTCACTTGGTCATTTGTATGGAAATCCATTCTCCAATAAGAACCTAAGGTTTTGTTTGTATTGGCATAATGAATAGCCTCGAAATTCTAATTGGGTAACCATTTCGGTTAAGATTAATAAGTTTATTTGCAAATATTTTCAAAGAATGTCAATTGCTAGCAGCAGAATTGGTTATTAACGCCCTTGAGAAAGATTGTGTAGAGAGATTAATGAAGAAATTAAATTAAAACAGATAACCATATACTAAATTAAATGTAGAAAACAAGAACACCAGATTTACAGTGGTTCAGCATAATTGCCTACATCCACTTTAAGTTTCGATCTTTGTTGCTTTCACAAGTGACTGAATACAGATACAATCCATACTATAAAGACTTGAATACAAATGCTAAGTAAAATAGAGTAAGTCTTGAAAGCGGCAGAGTCTCTCCAGTGTTCTCGAAATAAGATCCCTTTCACTATGCCCCTGCCCTTCTATTTATAGATGAAGACAGGCTGGACTCCCTACGCAGGCCTCAAGGCCGAGCTGACTTGGCCCACATAGGACGATCTTAAGCTGTCCTGTCCATTCTTGCCGAATCGTACCTAAATACCAAAACATGTCGACTGCATCAAACCCGTATATCTTCAGCTCTTCTTGGTCAGAATCTTGTCTAGTGCTAATACTAATATCTTCAACTGTCATTCTGTAGCCGGGCCAAGGTGCTGGATAACATTTTCCCCCTAAAGTGTGTCATGTGAACCGGCATGACACGCTTTGAATCAACGAGTATTCCTTGTTTCCAAAAATAAATCCATCGTGTTTCTTGAAAAGTCATTATCTTTCAATTTATCCTCCAAGGCATCGTATACTTCTTTGGTCGTCATGACGCTTGGCGATTCCCAATATTATAAATCCAGGGTTGTAGTTCATCAGTGGCCTTCTGTGTCCGGTTCTACGGAGCTAGTAAGCTTCGGCTATCTGATCCAGTCTTTTCTTAATAACCTTAAGTGAGAATTCAGTTTCTGTTGATTTCAAGAAGTCGAACTTTTCTGGTCGTACACTTGCATGTTCGTGTACATGCTCTTGCCATTGGCTCTCGGATGCATTATAAATGCTCATAAGTCGTCACCAATTCCATCTAATTTAATTGCAATTCAATTGCGATTCCTTATTTGTATTTTTTTGTGAAATAAGGGTTGTAATCAGCCATTTGATGAGAGCGGACTTCAAGTTTTACATGGAAGACGATCTCAGAGCAGAAAGCAAGGGCGAATGGAGTACGGCCAGTCATGGACTCGTGGGTAGTTTTATAAGCCCATAATGTTGTTGGGAGTTCATCCGCCCATTTACCTCTAGCCTTTTCCAAACCACTCTTCCGTACAGACTTTATGATTTTGTTCACAGCTTCAACCTATCTATTTGCAGTTATAATAGATCATGGAAGGTCATAAGGACAGATAACGTTACGAATAATGAAGTTGATTATTTTCTTCATCTTGGTCTTTAGAGTTCTTCATCTGCTAATTTGTTGAAGTAATCAACTGCTATGATGGTGTATTTCACACCACCTTTAGGATCTGCAAGAAGATGATTTCAGTACCCCAAAGTGGCAAACAGCTATGGACTAGCTATTTGAGTAATTTCCATCGGCTGGGTTCACGGATTTTTTGCAAACATCGTGCACTCGTCGCATTGTCTAGCATGGTCAAACACATATGGATTGATAGTTGGCCAGTAATACCTGTAGCAGAGTATTTTCTTTATCATGATTTTCACCCTGATGTTATCGCCGCATTCTTCTTCATAGACTTTGCTCAAGATATCATCATGGGCGATACGCCGAAGCATGGGGATGGATAAACTCCTTTCTACACACGACTTCTTCATGGATAATTTGGCGTGAAGCTTTTGAGGAGGATCTATCATTTCCCATTCCTTCATTCAGTAAGAATTCCTCATTGTAGATAGTCTTTGATAGGAGTCAACCATGACACCTTTTCTAGCTCTATCCCCAAGACCAAGCCGCTCTCCATCCGTCAATGCTTGGAATATTAAATATTTCAACTGAAACAATGTACGTCTGTTGCGCGTCCCTAAAACTGGCCAGCTTGGCCAGTGATTGGACTCTTTTCATTTTGTTCACTGAGTATGTGTGTAATGATGTAATTCGTGAAGTCGGCTAGTAGCTCTTGGACCTGGCCGAGATAAGGAACAAGACTATGCCCCCTAGCCACATCAACTTCCTTAACTTTGCATACTACCAATCAAGAATCACAAAAGATATGTAAAGTTTGCACTCTAAGTCCTCTAGCAAGTTTGAGGCTGGCGGGCGAGGCTTCATACTAAGTATCGTTGTTTGTTGTAGGGAAATCGAGTTTCAGGACATAGCAGATCGATCGTTCCTCAGGATTCATTAACATGACTCTTGCGCCATAATACTAATCGCTGGATGCTCCATCCGTGTACATTTTCCATCTGTTTTTGGTTCTCTACTACTCTTCGAGTAGTCGTCTGATGCAGTGAATTTGGATGTGAGGTCTGCTAATTTCTGTCCTTGGATAGCCCTTCGAGGGAAATAAGTAATATCGAATTGTCTTAGTTCCATATTCTATTTAAGTAGTCTTTCAGACATCTCAGGTCGTGGTATGCCCTGTCGCAACAGCTGGTAGGCATAGACATTGATGGGGTGAGCCTAAAAGTAAGAGTGGAGCTTTCATGATGAAATCAATAGATATTGTGCTAGCTTTTGTAGCTTCGGGTTGATATCCAATGCATGGCTCGCAATAGTTAATGAAATCATATATGAATGTCAAAATGGGTCCAAGGGAATATATCATCATTTATTCAGAAAAATCCAACTAATTCTTTTATCATCATTGCATTGAGCTGTGATCCAATATTCAGCACCAGGAAAGGGTCGCCATGGCTGGCTGTAATGTCGACTGTCAGCTTAGCAGGTGCAATCCCAGATTCTTCGAGTTCAGATGTAACTATTTTGCATAACATTCAATATGAAATGTGGTTGGGACGATGAATGCCGATGGTTATTCTAGACGAATCCTAGAGTCTTATCATGAGTTATTAAGTCTAATAGTGAAGGACTCTGAATGCCCTAATCGATTATCAGCAAATGGCCAAAGATCAAGCTTAAAAGCACATTGAAGGAAATGTCGAGTAGGAGTCAGCCTCGAGTTGTGTGCAGCTGTATAGCTGGATCTTGCTAGGAGTTTGAATTTGATTGTATATTCGAGTAACATACTTTCTATTCAATGCATTCATGATCCTTTACCTATCTTTCGGGTTGGAGTGACAGTCAGTTGCCTATGAGCTAAGGTATCGATTTAATGATTCTATCTCTAGGAATTCTTTCGGTGGTAGCCTTGAGTAGCTGTAAGCACTATATATAAGTTTCAAAATTGAGCTATCGCAGCCAGTCTTTGGATGGCCATGCATCAGCTCCTAGTCTCGGGTTGATAAATGTACTGCATGGATGGTTGAGTCTCGTCCTAGCTATGTTTATATTCCCCCCTAAACATCGAAAACATAGAGTTGATCGATGAATAGTCGGTTCACATTCATCTTGCTTCAAGCCCGTGCCCCCAAGTCTGGGGCATATACCGATAAGTAGGAAGGTCATCCATGCCCACTTTAGCATTACTCTCCTTCCCGTTGAATCATGGGATCAAGGCAGTTGACGGGAGTCTGGTCTTGCCTATCTTGGATTGTATTATGGGCTCTCATTCCAAGAGGAATACTTTGATGCCTCGTTAGTTTTAGGGCATAATTTGGACACCGGACGGTCATCCATTCCACTTTGGTTCAGCTCTATAACCAGATCTCAGGGTAAAGTTGGCTACAAATGCAGTCAGGTCATGTTCATCCAGTTTCAAACTCCTCCTAACGGATCGAAGGAGGGTGCAGGGGAATTTTTGACCAAGTACTCATGGTTTACTCTCCATTCCACACTCTAGAGGTCATAGTGTTTCAAGGAACATCCGAGTCACATTAATATGTGCTTGGTGCGGATCGGTATTGACCCTCGATCTGAGGTATGATATAGTCAGTTGCCTGTAGTTTTGGATGCCGTTTCGATTGGTTCTATATTGAGGCCTCCTTGTAGTCGTTGTTAAGTTGTAAAGAATGCCAAGCTAAAGCTATAGTAAGCTGTCGTATTCAGCTTTTAGAGACTTGTACTCCTGCTCCCAGCATTGATTTGACCAGGCCACTAGTTGGATGGTCGAACTCCATCCTTTGCGAGTTAATAATTCTCCTGTCGATTTCAGGCCGAAGTTTGCGGAATAGAGAACGGTCGGAATCCCCTCGTCTATTTATCGATATTTATACACTACTCTGCATTATGGTGACTTAGTGTTATTCTCCCCCCGGTCGACTTGCGCACAATTTGTGTTCATGCTTCGGTCCACACTTCAGGGACTTAGAGATTTGTCGAACGGTTTATGCTTTAGTCCACAGTTCGGGACGTAGAGATTTTCGTCAATTTGTTTATACTCCAGTCCGCACTCTGGGGACTTAGAGTACTCTAGTCCGCTTTTGGAACTTAGAGATTTTTCTCAAGTCGTTCATACTCTAGTCTGCACTCTAGGGACTGAGAGTACTCTTGCCCACTTTAGGGACTTAGTGGTTTTTAAGTCGTTTATAATCTAGTCCACGCTTTGGGGACTCAGTGTACTCTAGTCCGCATTCTAGGGACTTAGAGGTTTTTATATCGTTTATACTCTAGTCCGCACTCAGGAGACTTAGAGTACTCTAGTCCGCTTTAGGAACTTAGTGGTTTTTAAGTTTTTTATACTTTAGTCCGCATTTAGGGGACTCGGAGTACTCTAGTCTGCACTCAGGTAACTTAGAGGTTTTTAAGTCATTTATACTCTAGTCCGCACTCAGGAGACTGAAAGTACTCTAGTCCGCTTCAGGGACTTAGAGGTTTTTAAGTCGTTTATACTTTAGTCCGCACTCAGGGGACTCAGAGTACTCTAGTCTGCACTCAGGTGAATTAGAGGTTTTTAAGCCGTTTACACTCTAGTCCGCACTCAGGGGACTTACAGTACTCTAGTCCGCTTCAGGGACTTAGAGATTTTTGTCGAGAGCAGTCGTATTTTCACCCGTTTAATTTGTGTTTCATTTACCGCATCGAGGCTAATGCTATCAAATGGACGATCCGACCACGTTTGCTCATGGAATGGGACTCTGCCCCCAGCATAAAGGACGAAACTTGAAGAATGGACGATCGATTCTTGTGTGCTTGGTGATTATAGCTCTTCCAATCAAGTCAAGGAAGGAGGTACATGACAGATGGTTGGATCACATCCATGATGGGTTAGATAATCAAGTCTCACATAATTTGCTTCATATCTCTTTCTAGAAAATAAGGATAATAGACTTTTGAGTAGAAAAAGTAAGTTGCATATGTTTTAAGGTGCAATCATATCCACGTATTGAGAGCAATGGTTGGTAAGTAGGTAGTCCATCGCAGCTACTCCAAGTCGGGCTTTCGAACAACCTTTTGTGCTTGGGATAGGATTTGATGTGTAGATGATCAAATCACGTCTGCTCTAGATAGATCCCGACGTCACTTAGCTTCAGGAAAGGCATCTATATTTTGTTGAACTTTGTTTTATGACTCGATTTGAGTGGATGATGGGGCCATATAAATTTCAAGCCTTGCTTAGGCCTTCAAATCAAATGTGGAGGTCGATGAATGAACGATCGATCGTGTTCACTTTGTATTGGTCTCTGATCGTGATGAGTTTTTCGATCTCTAGTCCATAGCCCCAAATCGAAGGCATATGGTTGATGGTGAGCAGTCGAATCATGCTCGTCTTGATGAAACTCCATAGGTCCGATCATGGTTTTGTGTGGATTGGTTGGCGGCCAACTCTGAGTACTTGGTCACCTACATGGATTTGAAAGAAGTTTAGCTAAAGTTGGTCGTAACGCAAAGCATTATTGAAATCAACATATCCAAAGATGATTGGTATAAATCTCATTGTTAAAGGGAGCCAGTATCGTGTGCTTGCTATTCAACCCTGCCCCTAGCCCCTTCTAGCAGGATGTCTACTGCCAACAATCCAATTGATAATTAGAGTTATTTATTGATGGGCAACCGAAGGTATTGGATCGCCATTCTGCGAGGCTTGCACGTACAATTGAAGCTTTTCTTTCTGAATCCGCTTTTTCATGACACCTTGGAGGTGTTTGTAATCGCCAGTGTTAGGATCAGTGTGCATCTTGGAATATACAACATTCCCCTGATTTCCTCTAGACTTCGATGGACTCTCTCGAGGTTAGTTTTCATTACCACTTTGAGTTGTGAGTCTCCAAATAGAGGCTATCGATTGAATCTTTCAAAGAGCATATGAGTCTAATTTTGAGATCTTGTTTTGTCTACTCGAATCAGTCTCCTTAGCCGATGGGCCTTATTTCTCCTAGTCTGCTCCACTTCTCCTCACTTTGGTTCTGATTCATCTTGTAACATAAACAATCCATGGTCGTAGGAGGCTCTCCAGCTAACTAGATGCCAAAATATATCTAGAGGTGACTTTCCTATTAGTGTGATATCCTTGTTAGCATTTGGAATAAATTGCCTAGTGCCAAACATTGGTCTGCTTGGAGTCACTAAATTTGAAATGCTGGGCCAGTGAAGAATGGTGCTTGGAGTCAACTTGGCATTTTCCTAAAGTCATATCATCTATGTTCTCCTACCTTTGGGAGTATCGTTTGAGTAGCGGTTGCTTGTCCATTCCCTTGTTGCCTTTCAGAAGCTGCCATTGGATCCTCTATGCGCTAGTCGATCATGGGATGTAAGGGAAGTGCATAGAATGTTCCTTTATTAAGTTGAGTTTTAAATTCATTATCCGGAGCGTCTTTTTCAAAAATTTGGGACGTAACCGATTTTTTTTGAAAATTGGAGCCATACAAGACGTGTGGCTCGGCCTATATGTCGTTCGGCCTAGAAGTGTGGCTCGGCCTGGATGCCGCTCGGCATGGATGTATGGCTCGGCATTGGGATGTCGCTCGGCATAGTCATATGGCTTGGTATTCGAATGTTGCTCGGCATAGACATGTGGCTCAGCATTCGGATGTTGCTCGGCATAGATGTATGGCTCGACGTTCGAATGTCGCTCGGCATAGACGTGTGGCTTGGCATTCGGATGTCGCTCGACATAGATGTATGGCTCGGCTTTTGGATTTCGCTCAGCATAGACGTATTGCTCGGCATTTGGATGTCGCTCGGCATAGATGTATGGCTTGGAATTCGAATGTCTCTCAGCATAGACGCGTGGCTCGGCATTCGGATGTCGCTCGACATAGACGTATGGCTCGGTATAGACTTTTTTTGGAGCGGTCGGTATATGTTTTCTGGGGAGATCAGAATATGCCTTCAGAGGTAGGTCGGCCTTCATTCTACTCAAGTGCAAACTTCGACGTCCAATCCTCAGATCTTGCGCATACTTGGTTTCTCTGACTATGGCTATCAGCTTCCTTTAGATTTCTTTCAAATCTGAGTAGAATAGGAAGTCTTCTAGTAAACAATTGGATCTATCTCAAGAATATGGAAATCCACTAATAGACGATGAGATCCAATCAAGCTGAGAATTCAGTTCTCAGTTTAAGCACCAAAATGTTAGCACCAGAATTGGTCACTAACATTCTTGAGAAAGATTGTATAAAGAGATTAATGAAGATGGTAAATTAAAACAAAGAGCTGTATACTAAATTAAATGCAGAAAATAAGAACACCTGATTTATAGTGGTTCAGCGTAATTTCCTACGTCCACTTTAAGTTTCGATCTTTATTGCTTTCATAAGTGACTGAATACAGATACAATCCATACTATAAAGACTTGAATACAAATGCTAAGTAAAGTAGAGTGAGTCTTGAAAGCGGCAAAGTCTCCCCAGTGTTCTCGAAAAAATGTCCCTTTCACTGTGCCCCTACCCTTCTATTTATAGATGAAGATAGGCTGGACTCCCTGCGCAGGTCTCAAGGCCGAGGTGAATTGGCCCATATAGGATGATCTCGAGTTGGCCTCTCCATTCCTGTCGTACCATACCTAAATGCCAAAACATGTCAACTGCATCAAACTCGTATATCTTCAGGCTCTTCTTGGTCAGAATCTTGTCTAGTGCTAATAGTAATATCTTTAACTGTCGTTCTATAGCCGGGCCAAGGTGCCTGATAACATCAATAAAAATAATATCCATAAATTTTTCGTAATAAAGAGTTTTGGTTATAATAAGGTAAAAACCCGTTTCGTTTTTATGTGCAGCGTGGTTTTATGAGATACTTTTTTTTTCAAAACATTATACTTTAAGTTCTCACACCAGTCCCATGGCTGACCCGGAGATTTTTATTTTCCTTTAAACACTGGGTGACCTAATTTTTGGGCATAGTCAGGATACATTTTGGAGCTATGAAGCCGAAGTACCTTCTATAGATATGTACCCATTTTTCGTTGTGTTATGTACTATGTATTTTCCATCTTATGTATGGATAGACGGTTATAACTATCCCACTGGAATTGTATTTGACTCTGATCATTTATGTATAATTAAAATGATAGATGCGATGTGAGATTCTATTACTATGTTATCTTCTATCTTTATTTTCTTTTACACCCTTGATAATCTGCCTCCCTGGCACGTGGATACCGTGGATGTATTAGTTTCGATTTCTAAGGGTAGAGGAGATGGGTCGTCACATTCTTCTTTCCAATCACCTCCTTTCCCATTCCATATCTATTATGTCACTCGTGATCATGATATCCTTTCTTGTCGCATGAATAGCATACCACATCAGATTTTTCCTTCTTCATTGATCCTTGCTTCTGAGCATTCTTCTTATGAAAAAAAAATCTTTTCCGGCCTTATCCAATCTAGGCCACTTTCTTTTTATCCTTTTCCATAAAATCTAAAATTTCCTCTTGCATCCATGCCATTTCCACTACCACATCACATGGATTCCTTATGTGCGGTAAGGTAGCTCTCGCCAACTCCATTTTCAATCCTCTAATAAACTTCTCGTTTCTTATCATCACTGTGTCAACAGTAGCACACCCATATCAGGCCAACTCTTCAAATCTTCCAACATATTCTAGAACAAACATCTCCTTTTGTTCCAGTTTAGCAAACTTTCTAACCAACACAGACTGTGCCATAATCAACATGAATCTTTCTTGAAACCTCCTCTTAAACTCTGCCTATGTCATAGTCCCTCATCTACACCAGTATTCTACCAAAACAGACCAGCTTCCTCAAGCTATCTTGAAGCCAATCTCCTTTTCTTCTCTTTATTGAGTCCTAAGTCATCAAAAATTCTCTCACGGTGTAGAAGCAAGTTTTCCACCTCGATAGCATCCTCAGTGTATATAAACGGCTTCCCTCCAAGCCCAGTATACTCTCTGCTCAAGTTAGCATAGTGCTTTCCTATCGGAGCTTCCTGAACTCCTCTTCCAGTAGCAATCCTTCCGACAACTCCAGCTGCGATTCTAGCTTGCATCATGTTTACGAAAATCTGATATATGGCTCCCATATCCACTTAGGGAACCCCAGCACAAACATTTTCAGCTTGAGGCTGACCTTGAGCTCTTCTAGCATTCGGTCCGGAATTTCTATTTATGGTGGTGTTATCTCTTCCCATATTAACTCTGCCTCTTCATCCGTCCAAATCCGTATCCAAGCCTCATGGGATACAAATGAATAGCCAAATAAAGATGGGAGTCCAAAGGCATAGTGTATACTTATATATAACAAATACAAGTACGTTACTATAGCATTACCCCATACCTCGATCTTAACTTAATTCCTACGGATTATGTTTTCAAAAATCATTTTTAGTTAAAGTATTTCATTGACCATGCTCTGACACCAAGTTGTAACATATCCTACATAGAGGCCTAAAATTAAGCACTATAGATGTTGTAGTCATCTATAGTATTAGCTTCCGGTGCTAAATACTGCTATGTTAATGGTATATATAATAACAAAAGCATTTGAATATGAAACAAATCACAGATTTCAAAACAACATTTTTCCATTAGATTTAAAAGCAGATGTTCCATATTCATACTACATGATCCCAAATACATTTCCCAGACTTTGATAAAATATAATTTTTACAAAATACGCCAGACATTGATAAAATATACTTTTTACAAAACATGCCAAGAGCTACATATGAAGATGCTCCCTTGGATAACCATAGTCATATAGTCAAAACTGAGTTAACACATACACAGTGGAAATAACAACAAAACAAAGAACTGCAACTCCTTTATAGCTATACGTTAGTCTCCTGCTCGCCCCTGGCAGTTTATTCATCATCCTACTAAAAACGTGGAAAGCCTTAATCCCTCACCTTACTTATATCAACTTTGAGCACCCGTGAGTTTAAGTGGAAAACATAAACTTCGAGTCAGGCATAAAGCCTAGTGTGAATAATAATATACATCCCAGTTATAAATATTAAGTGAGACCACACTACTTCGTGGAACAGGTTTCACCTCATTTACATCCTTTTAAAACATATATTTTTCAAATCATTTCCTACAACCAAAACTTGTTAAATACTGTAAAGCATCAGTATGTAAACATATATCAGGTAATAAAAGAACTATTTGTTCAAACACTTTAGTTTTTTGGCTAACTATTAACCTTTGTTTGATTCGGGCGTACCAGACAATATAAACAAAAAATTTCTAACTTCTAATAGACACTCCACTAATGGACGGTCTGTCCTTAACTATTTTTTAAATACTTCTCTTCTGGACGGTCTTTCCCTGACTTAATCATCTCCAAGTCACCGGATCCTAATGGTTTTGTGGGCTCACTAATAACCTATATGTATACAAATATATATTTCCTTATTTTTGTAATCATAATTTTAGTCTTACCTATTTCAACATACTAGAATTTCGGACAGCAATTAGCTGGAGCCAATAGCTAATGTACAGGGCACGACCCTATGCTAGTCCCATCTGGTATTCTAATGGCTGAGTCATTTTCACTTAGGGATTCCTTCTCATAATTTCCCTTGAAAACCCTTTCAAAATGATTTAAATCTTAAATCAAACTCACATACGAAAAATATATAATCTCATGCTTTACTCAAAATCACTTTGCCATGTTATGTACATATTCTTCACACAAACCTTAGTTGATGAGAACATTTAAACACTTGAATGTACCCCTTTCAGTTTCATTAAAAGTACCTCTTTCTAAACCTTGAAAGCAACTCTTTCAAAGTCGATTACAACACTTTAGTTATCTAGGCCAAAAGGCCAAAGCATCGCTTTTGAAACAATACTTAAAACCCTTTTGAAATCATTGAAAACCTTCCTTTTGGAATCCGTAAAACCATGGACATTATATCTTAAAACACTTCAAAGCTTTGCCTATAGAAAACCTTGGAAAACCTTCTATTTCAACCCTTTCGAAACCATCAGAAAGTACTACCTTTCGACTCCTTTGAAATCCTCTCGGAAATCACCCCTTCAAACCATTTTGTTGACCCAAAAAATAGATCAACACCTTGGTTTGAGTTTGAAAGCACTAGCCCTGTTCTAATAGAGCAATATCATAGATAAAAGAGATAGAAAAAGAATAGTAAAAGAAAGGTGACAGAGAATTTTTATAGTGGTTTGGCTGTTGATGAAACCTACGTCCACTTTATAGTTTTATTATAGACTAATTGTTGTTGAAATAGATGTTCGATTATAAGGCTTTGATTATTTTCTAGCTAGAATGAATCTCCAGAGCTGGAATCCACTCGAGAATCATAGTGAATTCCTTTGAAGACTATTGTGAGGAAGATAGAGAGTGAAGAATGTTTCCAGCAGAGCTTTAGCAACCAATCTGGAGAAGCCCCTCGTTGTGTTGCAGGTAAGATGGTATTTACAGATATCGGAGAGCTTCTGGGCCGGGCCTGTTTATCAACTGCTCGTAAGTAGGTAGAAATGACCCAGGGAGAGTTTGGCTCGCAAAATGAGATAGAGCCATTGGTCGTTAGTGACCCATGATCTATGGAACACTGGCGACCCATGGTCTATGGGTCACTAGCGACCCATAGACTTGGCTCATTTGTCAGCCAATGCCTTGGCCTCTTTTCGTAGTGTTCTTCAGCTAACTTGTTTGAAGGCTTGAGAAGAGCCATGGGTAGCCAATGATCCAAGCACTTAGGATTTTCTGGAGTTTCGATTTAGAGATGCTTTGATTGTCTTTTATCATAGTTATCCTGTTTCGATGGCAATTCACTAGTTGCTTATGCTCAGCTGCTGATTGGGCTAAAAGAATGTTGGTCCCTTGGCTTAGTCGAATCCAATCGTTGCCTTAGTAAAATTGATTGGCTCTCATTCACTCCTTGCCTTAGCCTTTCCGGTTGAGTTCTATGCCATCCTGATGTCACGAGATTGTGCTACTTTCTTAGTAGGTCCAGCTGGGTTAAAAACCCGGATAACATTTGCCCCAGAGTATGTCTTTTGGGAACAAGGCGTGCTCTAGATGTTATCGATTATAGTATCTGTTTACTGGGTTCTAAATAATTGCATTAGAGTCTCATAGATATGTAGTAAGTTACACTGTTGATCGCCTAGTTTTGGTCTCGATCCTTATTGCTTGTCGTAAAGAATCAAATTTTTCTCCATAACTTCTTGGTATACTTTGATGTAATAGGTAATTGTCGACTACCATGAAAATTAGCCATCTGTTGAATTTTCAATGTGATTCATCAAATTCCACCTTAGGATGTTATTTTCAACTGAATGGCTTCTGATGGCTGTTCGTTTTTTTGTTTTGATCCGCATTTCAATTCATATTATTGACGATGAAATCTTGCTTCATAGTTTATGCAATTGTTTAGACCGGAAAATGGGTGCATAAAGATATAGGTTTGGAGTTGCCCCATATCGATTTAATTTGACCGACGGCAAAGCTAGGTTTACCTCGAATGATTGTACGGCATTCTAGAGAAAAATTTTGCTCTTTGCCTTCAGGTTTTTCTTCTTGGGAATTCAGTTAAGTTCCTATCGATGTTTTTGAGTTCCAATGCGACAATTTATTCCAAAATTGGATATAGTGGGTGATTTAATTGTATCGCACTTCCTATTTCTGCATTCCAGTGATCAAGAAAATCGATGCTTCCTGCGTCGCTTTGGGTAACGGCTCCATTATCGATTGTTGATCGATAATTGGCAAGTGTGGAAGAGATAATTTCGAAGGATGATATTGATTCTTTTTTAATGTAAGCAAGCTATCTACACAAGATTGTTGGCTCGTAGTATTCAGGATACTAGACTCTTCTCATGTAGATAATACACTACATCTGGCCCGGTCAACGCTTAGGACCCAATTGGTCAACATACGGTTACTTCACTTCGATTCTGGGCGTTAATTATACGAGGATATTTATTAATGTAAAACATACCTGACAGGGTTGAATGCCAAGTTTTGTTGTTGAAAATTACCTTTTGTTCTTCCAATCTTTAGTCCGGTAGAGGGACTTCCACTCCTCCAAAAATTGGGTCCTTCACAACATAGGTTTCTATTATTATCCTTATTATGGAATGATCGAGTACAATTAATTTACTAGGCACAGTTACTCTTGTAGAGTTGTAGTTGAAGTTCGATCAGGCACAGCTTCAGTCTTTGGAAACTAGTGCATGAGTTATCCGATCGCGAATATCTTTCCTTTGTAGTTTTTTGAGTTCAATCTGCACGCTAGCATCTATCTCAGAGGACTATTGGCTTAATTCCTCGGCTTCGAGAATTAATTTTTATTAACCTATGAAGTAGTTTGGTTTACCTATTTTTGTAGCTAATCCCTACTTATGCTAAATTGAGTTCGTTTTAACAAAGTGTTGGTGTAAATGCCTTAGCCCATAGGGCTGATTACTTTGACTACTGAAACAGCATATTTTGGGAGACTAGGTCGCCTAGGCAATAAGTTCGACTGCCCCAGTTTGATTAACACAGTAGCTACTATCTTCGGGAATTAGGGAATTTTTTCCTCGATACCAAGATTTGAGTTTTGTAGTAATATCGGTATGTATTAAAAAGATGTGTTTTTGGTATCTTTTACTAAAGCAAATTCTTCTGAGTCTGATGTTGAGATCCTAATCACGTGTTGGTTTCTATATTTAGAAACTCATATACGGATGACTCAACTCTATGGATTTTCCCTTGATATTGTGAATCTTCAAATAAAATGACCAAAATTTGGGTAATGGCGTTATCCTGCAAGTTGGAACCAAATGATCTACTTAGACCGTAAGTAGGCCATCGATCCTTTTCATCTTCGCCAGACTATGAGTGACGGTTGATTTCTGAATGTTAAATCCTTCATTTCCTTTGTTGGAGATTTTGTTGCCAGAATGCTCTGTTTGTAATATAGAGCCGTTATCTAGCAAACCTCGTAGCTGTTCATGTTTGGACTTTTGAAATATTTCTTTCGATCAAGTATACGTGCCTCTATCCCTTCTTGAGCGACTTGCTATGGTGAATGCGTATATTTGGGGGATTGTAAGAGGTGGAAATATGTAGGGAGAATTTCTTAATTTCCCTTAGTCTAGCTCTCTATCCATTTTGGAATTGAGGACGTTCGAGGATTTTACATTCGACCTTCCATAATTGCTCCCGCTTTTTCTTGGCCATGCATGCACTTTTTGGTTGCTGAAATTGTCATGGAAGTTTTGTTCATTTGTCAACTCTTGTCTTTGAAATTGAAAACCAAGCTGTTTAGTTCCTAGCGACATTTCCTCAACGCCTTTATCTTTCAGCTGTGTCTAAATTCTTTCTAATTTGAATATAGGAAATTTGGTTGTGCACCAGCTTTAATCCCTAGACCGGCTGACCTATGAAAGGATATGTCTTCTGGTTGTTGCCTGTCATTGGGGACTGGCAGTTTTCTGAAGACAAGTTAGAAACTCAGTTGAGGACTAACTTCTATCTTTGGAAACTAGTGCATCGATGGTTCACTGCGATGAGTGTTTCTCATCAGTCGTATAGGCATTTTCGGGGCAATACCTGTATTAGGGAGTAGAATGTTTCCTAGAGTTGCAAGGGAAACACCGGTACTTATGAA
This sequence comes from Allium cepa, assembly GCA_030765085.1. NCBI lineage: Eukaryota > Viridiplantae > Streptophyta > Magnoliopsida > Asparagales > Amaryllidaceae > Allium > Allium cepa. Next base: position 686,807,412 of record CM060938.1, read on the forward strand.
ATAGAAAGTTTCCTAGCATTGCCGGGGAAACACTGGTACTTAGGAAATAGAAAATTTTCCCAGCGTTGCCAGGGCAACATCGGTACTTAAAAGATAAAGAAGGCCTTATGGTTGGCAAGGCAATACCGACACTTAGGAGGTTGGGATTGATTTTTCCTTTCGATTTAGCGTTTCTCTTAATCCATTTGGGTACTACTTTCAGTCTTCGAAAACTAGAACTTCGATAGTTGGACGGTAGAAGTATTTTCTTAGTGCTTCCTATCTTTGGGCAGTGTTAAAGTCATGTTGGTGATGGTCTTTAACGGTTTGCACTTCTCTTGTCGATTTTAGGTTGGAATTACTGTAATAGGGGGCGTTTGAAACCCATTCATTGGTTAATGGTGTTGCATTCTATTCTAGATTTTAGGAACTTAGTGTCATTTTGCGAACGGTCGAGTCATATTCGATTTGTGTTTATACTTCGGTTCGCAATCCGGGGACTTAGATACATGGGTGGTCGCACTTTCGCCAAAATTTATTTACTCCAGTTCGTAGTTGTGGACTGGGAGATTTTTGTGAATCACTTTTCTATTCCACGCCCCAAGGACTTAGAGTACTTTAGTCCGCACTCCGAAGACTTAGAGATTTTTATAAATTATTTATACTCCAGTCTATGCTCCGAGGACTTAGAGATTTTTGTGAATAGTTTATACTCAAGTCCGCGCTCCGGGGACTTAGAGTCTGTTTGGTGATGGTTGAATTATTCATCTGATCCTTTAGAGTTGAGTAAATTCCCTTTAACCCAATGTGGTTGTTTTCCCAACGTTGCTTAATTTCGGGATGCACCATGTTCTATAACGATAAGAGTCCTAGGCGTTTCCGTTGCCGAGCTTTTTATAGCCGTCCAGTGTTACCCTTAGAGATGCAAGGCTGTTGCTTAACCGATTCCATAGTTATTCTTATTCATGAAAAATCAAATTTCCTCCAATCGATTTTCATTATGTTCTGATGACTACCTGGGGAATCCTTCACTTCCAGGTGCCAAAATTCAGGTTCTTATTGAAAATTTGGAATTGAGGAGCAAGTTACCACTTTCCCCTGGTATGACCGCGTTCATTCCTACACTGATCATGGACTGGTAGAGTTCGGTAGTGTTTGTGTTGAATGCGTGGCACTTAACCTTGCTTGTTTCAGGCCATATGCATTATGCTAGGCTGATAGCATTATTACGGATATCAATCTTATCCGTTGGTTCCAATCATTGGGAATCAATGGTTTAGCTGCTTGATTTCGAGCGTTCTCTCCTTTCTATGGTCCATCTTTGGACAACAGCTGGTTTTCTACTAGTAAGGGTTTGAAACCTCGGTCAAGCACCTGCTTCTATTCTTTGGAAACTGATGCATTGATGATTTGATTCTGGAATATCATTCCATCATCATCTATCTATGGTTGACAGTAATTTCATCCTTTAATTGCAAGTTGGAGCGATCATTTATACTAACCAATTATTAATGCGTTATGTGCCCCTCAGTCCACAGGGCTGATTATTCTGAAAAATTGATGTGAGACTTAATGTTCTAGGCAGCTCTCTATATGCCTCCAGTCAAAGGAAGTTGCAGCTCCTATCTCTGGGAACCCGTGACTTGGATGTCTTCAATTTTGACATTTAACTTTGGCCAAAAATAAGAACTCTTTGTCGACTTCTTGATTTGTAAGTTTTGTGGTACTACCAAAGCAATGTCGGTTCTTTTCGATAGTGGGAGTTGATCCCTATTAATAGAAGTGCTCGGCGTTTGAGAGTGTGTGACTTATGAAGTTCCTTTGTGCTGCCTATCTTCGGGCAACATGAGGGGTTTAAGCTCTTTAAGAGTTAGTACACCGCTTACGAAATGCATGGCTTTCCATGCTCCTCGGTGTTGCCTATCTTCGGGTTACGCGAGAAGCGTATATTTTGGCGTGGCTTTTGGAATGCATGGTTTTGGTGCTTCTCGGCATTGCCTATCTCTGGAAAACGCGAGGAGTTAGTTTTTTAGTGCTCCTCGGCGTTAGCCTATCTCTGGGCAACACGAGGAGTTAGTTGTTTAGTGCGAGGAGTTAGTTTTTGATTGCTCCTCGGCGTTGCCTATCTCTGGGCAACACGAGGAGTTAGTTTTTGATGCACAGCTTACGAGATGTGTGGGTTTGGTGCTCCTTGGCGTTGCCTATCTCCAGGCAACATACGGAGTGTAAGTTTTGAGTTCCTCGGCATTGCGTATCTTCGAAAAATGCTAGAAGTTAGTTCTTTTGTGCTCCTCGACATTGCCTATCTCCGGACAACACAAGGAGTTAGTTTTTGATGCACGGCTTACGAGATGTGCAGCTTTTGGTGCTTGTGGCATTGTCTATCTTCGAGCAACGTGAGGAGTTTAAGTTTTGGGCCTTCCCGATGTTGCTGGGACAAAATTGGTTTTTGAAAGGCAAGGATCATGTTCCGCTGATCCAACGGTTTGAGTCGATTTGCTTCCATCGACCCAACGGGTATTTATTATGAACACGGCTTTATTGGTTCAAGAAGGGAGGCATGGCTTACGCGATGCGCACAGTGGTTTGGGCCTTCTTGGTGCTGGAGGAGTGATACCAGTTCATAGAAGGTTCAGATTGAGTTTTCCTATCAATCCGGTGGTTTGACTTCGCTGGAACCCGGTTTCGTCAGTTCTAAGAGATAATTAGTTTTGAGATTGGGTCGTCGTGACTTGGTCATGATAAAAGAGCTTATAGGAGTTCGGGGGCAAGACTCTCAGTTTTCAGTCCAAACTGTGACTAGAGAATTGGTATTTGACTGGCATACGGTCTAAGAGGAAGAGGGATTGGAACGATAAAACAGTAGTTGGAAAGAAGTGGGCAAGTATTATGCTAGTATTTCATTTATTGCACTATCTAGGTCATTAAGTCTACGGCTGTCAAAATGCTAGAATTTTTGATCGGGCATAACAGAACTCTGGTATGATTAGTCTAGGCCTTTCTTAAGGCTATTCAAATGTGTGCAGTGCCCCCCATGCCACAGGGCTGTTGGCACGCTTGAACTGTATTGATGGTCTCTCCACAACTATTTTGATTGCCCGCAGTCAAGCTGGAGTGGTTCTTCCGAGTTATTAGTCTTGGCTTGATTCGAGTCAGCCTCTGATTAACCACAAGTTCGGTTCAGTTTTGGCTTAGTTCTTTTGTGCGACTTTGAAGCTCTGGGATTCAGCACTATTTGTTTCATCGATCATTTAATTATGTTGAGTGACCGATATGATTTTCAATTTGTGGCCTTGGAGCATAGCTTCGTTGACTCCAATGGGCATTGGATTAGATGATTACTGATCTTCAAATTCACCTTCATGGATATCAGTCATACATGAATTTCGTTGATCTACCGATTCGCCTCACGACACTTTAGTTCATGCAAGACCTTCATATTTGGGAAGGGATTTTTTTTGGATCAGATGTTCGCTGATCTACCGGTTTACCTTTATGATCACTAGTTCATAAAAGACCTTCACGTTCGCGACGGGTTTTTTAGGATCAAATGACCGCTGATCTACCGGTTTACCTTCTTGACGCTCTAGTTCGTGAAAGACCTTTACATTCATAAAGGATTTTTTGGATCAGATGACTGCCGATCTACCGTTTTACCTTCTTGACGCTTAGTTCATGAAAGACCTTCACGTTCGCGAAGGGTTTCTTTGGATCAGATGAAAGCTGATCTACGGTTTACCTTCAAGACTCTAGTTCGTGGAAGACCGTGACGTTCGTGAAGGGTTTTTTAGATCAGTTGACCGCTGAAATACCGATTTACCTTCAAGACGCTCTAGTTCATCACAGACTATCACGTTCACGAAGGGTTTTTTTGGATCTAATGACCGTTGATCTACCAGTTTACCTTCACGACGATCTAGTTTGTGAAAGACCTTCACGTTCGCGAAGGGTTTTTTCGATTCGATGACCGCTGATCTACCGATTTACCTTCACGACGCTCTAGTTCATGAAAGATCTTCATTTTCGCGAAGGGTTTTTTTGGATCAGATGACCGCTGGTCTACAAGTTTACTTTCACGACGCTCTAGCTCGTGAAAGATCTTCACGTTCACGAAGGTTTTTTTGGATCAGATGACCGCCGGTCTACAGCTTTAGCTTGATGACGCTCTAGTTCGTGAAATACCTTCACCATGCGAAAGATTTTTTGGATCAAATCACCGCTGATCTACCGGTTTACCTTCACGACGCTCTAGTTCGTGAAAGACCTTCACATTCGCGAAGGGTTTTTTAGATCAGAAGAAAGCCGGTCTACCGGTTTACCTTCATGACTCTCTAGTTTGTGAAAGACCTTCATATTTGTAAAGGTTTTTTTTGGATCAAATGACTGTTGATCTAATGGTTTACCTTTACGACGCTCTAGTTTGTCAAAGACCTTCACGTTCGCAAAGGGTTTTTTGGATCAGATGACTGTTGATCTGCCGTTTTACCTCCACGATGCTTAGTTCGTGAAAGACCTTCATGTTCATGAGGGGTTTTTTAGATCAGATGACTGCTGACCTATCGTTTTACCTTCACGACGCTCTAATTCGTGAAAAACCTTCACCTTCACGAATTGTTTTTTTTGGATTAGATGACTACTGATATACTAGTTTACCTTCACGATGCTCTAGTTCGTGAAAGACCATCACATTCACGAAGGTATTTTAGATCAGTTGACCGTTGATCCACTGGTTTACCTTCACGACGCTTTAGTTTATGAAAGACCTTCACGTTCATGAAGGGTATTTTGGATTAGATGACCGCTGATCTATCAGTTTACCTTCACAATGCTCTGGTTCGTGAAAGACCTTCACATTCATGAAGGATTTTTTTGGATCAGATGGTCGCTGGTTTACCTTCACGATGCTCTAGTTCATGAAAGACCTTTGCAGACGAGAAGGATTTTTTGGATTAGATGAATGCTAATCAACCTGTTTACCTTTCCAACGCTCTAGTTCGTGAAAGACCTTCACGTTCGCGAAGGGATTTTTGGATCAGGCGACCGCTGATCTTCCGGTTTACCTTCATGACGCTCTAGTTCATGACATACCTTCACGTTCGCGAAGGTGTTAGATCTGCTTGTTCAATGATCCTTTGGATAAGACTTTCCAATGCCCCCAGCAACGCCGATTCTCAAAAGGGGATGGACATGACTCCTTGTGGGCATAGAAACATTTCTTTCGCCATGCTTTCTTCAATACCCCTAGTGTCCCGCTATGGCCCATTTGGAAAAGGAGAGTAGAGGAGGATGGATGAGAAGGCATCGCTTTAGGTTGTTGTCCCTACTCCTATTTTGCTAGCTAGCTAGAGTGTTATTTGATAGTCTTCATTTCGTATGATTTCGTCAGTTTGTTGGGGCACTTTTCTGCTGGGTCTTAGTAGCCCTGCTTCGGTCAAAGGTCCTCGAGGTCCTATAGCTTCTTCACCATATGGTATGTTCTTTGGCACAATGCCGAGTTTTTCTTCTTCTAATTGCATTACATCTAGTCTTTAGAACCGATTTGTACTTATTTTACCGTGTCGAGGCAAGAGTTGTCGAATGAACGGTCGAACCACGTTCGTTCGTGCAATGGGATTTTGGCCCCAGCATTCAGGATGAAGCATGGAAATCAAACAGTTGATACACGTCTATTTGATAGTTGCGGCTTTTCCCATTAAGTCGGGAAAAAAGAAAGTGATGAATGATTTGATCACATTCATGTTGGGGTCAGATGATCAAGTTTTGCACAATTTTCTTCATATTCTTTCTAGCAAGTGGAGATAATGAGTTATTAAGCAGGCAATTAAGTTGCATTTGTTTTAGGCTAGAATCATATCCATTTGTTAAAATCTAGGGATGAACAACAGGCAGCCAGTCGTGACTACTTCGAGTCTAATATGAAGGTTGTTGAGTGGATAGTCAATCATTTCTACTTTCTATTAGATTCTGAACTTGTCAAGTTCTTTATTCATGCCTCAACGTCCCAAATCAAGGGTATATCGTAGCTAATGAATGATTGAATCACGTTCGTCTTGATGAAACTCCACTGGTTCAATCACGGTCTGTGGAGATGGGCTAATGACCAACTCTAAGTACTTAGTCACCTTCATCGTTGTGGAAGTAGTTTAGTTCGACTTGGTCATATTCACAACATAATCAAAATTTAAATAAAAATAAAATAATTCAAAGAAGATCGGAATAAATCTCATTGATAAGTGAAGCAGCATCGTGTTCTTGCTATTCCACTTTACCCCTAGCTCCTTTCAACGGGTGGCGACCCTCAATGGTCTAATTGATAATCAGAGTTCTAATTTGGTAAGCGTCGGATGTTCCCTGCTCTCCATTCTGTAGGGATTGCACATACTTTTGAAGCTTTCATTCCCGAATCAGCTTTACGATCACATCTCAAAATTTTTTGTAATCGCCAGTGTTAGGACGTCTGCATCTTGGAATATACAACATTCCTCGGATTTTTCTCTGAACTCCAGTGGACTCTATTGAAGCTGGTTTTCAGTGTTGCTCTAAGTCTTGAGCATCCACGTAGAGGCTATCAATAGAATCGTTCAAAGGAGCATGTGAGCTGAATTTTGAGATCCTTGGTTTGCTTCGAGTCAAATGGGTGATTACTCGAGTTCGAATTTGAGTCAGAACTAAAGTGGGTTTTCCAATGACTATTTTGACGATTTTTGATGATTTTCGATGACGACCATTCGTGGTTCAACGACTGGAGCTTGGCATTGTAACCGATCTCGGTTTATGTCATATCTTCTTGGTCCTCTTTCCTCTAAGAATACCTTTTGAGTAGAAGTTCCTCGTCCATTGCTTGTCATCATGCTCTGACAGGGGTTTTAGAGCTTCTTCTAGCATTTTTCACATTTGCATTTTCATCCAATTTGTGTTCTTTAAATTTTTTGTCATCTTCAGAATCGGAGAGAGCCATCCTTATATCCTTCCGTAGGGTTATCATTCCTAAGTTCAAGTTTATAGCCAGTCCTTTTGGAGTAGGTGGAGTGTTAACATTTTCTTCCATCATCAATCTTCTTAGAGCTCCGTCGATTGCTTCCTTTCGACTACATCTCCTTCAAACGACCTAGACGGTGGTCTCGTTGTACGTGTTAAAAATCATCACAAACCAAGCTAACTTCATGGATTGCTAGCATTACATAGGCTATGGATCGCTAATGACCCATAGCTTCTAGCAACCCATAGCTTCTAGCGAACCATAGGTTCTAGCGACCCATAGCTTCTAGCGACCCATAGGTTCTAGGGTTCAATAGCTTCTAGTGACCTATAGGTTCGAGCGACCCATAGCATCTGGAGATCCATAGTATGGGTCGCTGGTGATCCATAGTACATAGATCATTAGCGATCCATGTACTTCAGTGATTTCTGTACTTTGTCTTCTGGAGTGTATGGCGGTCTAGTGAAAAGGTATGAATCGCTAGCGACCCATAGTGCATGGATCGCTGGCGACCCATATGCTTAAGTGATTTATGATATATGAGTAGTCGAGGGATTCAGGTTAGCTTGACGAATTCTAGAGGAGTTTTGGAGCAGGAGGCTTCAGCGTGTAGATATATTATGGTTCCGTTGTGTTTGTGTGATATCTGTATCTTGTGATATCTTGAGTTGTATGGTTAGATAGATGTTTATAACTGTCTAATATGTGTTGTATAAGTTGTGTACTATGATGTAATATGATACTATGTAATATTTTATGTGATATATTATATTTCATTCGTTCCGCTGTGAGTTATCTGATGTTGTTGAGTTTCTTCTTATTTACCTTTTCTTCTTCTATCCCTTTCTTTCTTAATTCATGATGCGTTTTTTATGGAGATAGAAAAACGGGTCGTGACAGCTTGAGCTTTTCATTTAGGATCGCGTCTACTATCTCATATTGATGTTCTTCATCACCTTATCATGTGATTGCTTGCTTTTCCTCCGATCCTACAAAGAGGCGATTCAGGGTCTAACTTCTGAACCTATTAGATCCAAAGTAGATAGCTAGTTCTTCTTCTTCCAAGGGCCATTGACTCAAAACAAAGGATTCTTCAAGCAAAGATTGAGGATCTAATTTTTGGACCTATGGTATTCAAAGTAGATAGCTAGACCTAGATTTTGAGTTGGATTTCTCAGTTAAAGTAAAAAAATGTTGACCAAAAAATGGACCAACACCCTGGTTTGATTTTGAAAGCACCAGCCTTGTTCTGACAGAGCAATATCATAGATAAAAGATAAACAAAAAGAATAGTAAAAGAAAGATGAATTTTTTTTTATAGTGGTTCGGTTGTTATTGAAGCCTACGTCCACTTTGTAGTTTTATTATAGACTGATTGTTGTTACAATAGATGTTTGATTACAAGACTTTGATTATTTTGTAGCTAGATTGAATCTCCAGTGTTGGAATCCACTCAAGAATCATAGTGAATTCCTTTGGAGACTATTGTGAGAAAGATATAGAGTGAAGAATGTTTCTAGTAGAACTTTAGCAACCAGTCCAGAGAAGCCCCTTTATATTGCAGGTAGGATGGTATTTATAGAGATCAGAGAGCTTCTGGGCTGGGATTGTTTATCAACTGCTCGCAGGTAGGCAGGAAACGACCCGTAGAGAGTTTGGATCGCAAAATGAGATAGGGCCATGGGTCACTGGCGACCTATGGGTTATGGGTCGTTGGTGACCCATGGTCCATGGTTCACTAGCGACCTATCGACTTGGCTCGTTTGCAAGCCAATACCTTGGCCTTTTTCGTTGTGTTCTTCTGCTAACTTGTTTAAAGGTTTGAGGAGAGGCATGGGCAGCCAATGATCCAAGAACATAGGATTTTTTGGAGTTTAGAATTGGATATGCCTTGATAGTATTTTATCATAGTTGTCCCGTTTTGATGGTAATTCACTAGTTGCTTGTGCTCAGCTGCTGATTGGCCTAAAAGAATGTTGGTCCCTTGGCTTAGTCGAACCCAATCGTTGCCTTACTAACATTGCTTGGCTCTCGTTCACTCCTTGCCTTAGCCTTTCTAGTTGAGTTCTAAGCCATCCTGATGTCATGAGATTATCCTGCTTTCTTAGTAGGTCCTGCTGGGTTAAAAACTCGATAGCACATTTCAAATACCTTTAAAAAGCATCAAACTATTAGAAACTCAAACCTTTCAAAAGCACTTAGGTTCAATTCAAAACTTGTGGAAAAAACTTTTCAAAACTATTTGAATCAACCCTTTCAAAACCTTTGGGTTATAATTCAATCGGAACAAAAAGGGCCATTTATAACATCTAAGTCAAAACCTTCTTTTCGAAACCTATTCCTCGGTAAAGAAGTGATGTTGTCGAAACCATTCCTTCAAAAGCATTGGAGAAGTGGTAAATTTTAAAAGTTAAGTATAACTTTCGAAACCATTGACTTCGAAAGTTAGAAAGGCGGCAGCTAAGGGTTTCGACCCCTTCAAAAGCTTTACCTAAAAAAAGAGACACAACCAAGTCAAAACCATTCCTTCAAAAATATTTGACGCAGTCGAAATCAAACCTTTCGAAAACATAGTAGGCGCTCCTTTGATTTTTAAAAAAAAAAGCATACTCCAACCCCTTCGGAACCCAAAGTTTCGACCAAGTACCCTTTCGCTTTTGTCCAGTCCACTATATACCAAGTAGCTTGATACCATGTGCATTGGCTTCGAAACCATTGGTGGCGAAAGGTCTGAGGCGGAACTTGTGCCGAAAGTGGCGAAACATGCTAAAAGGATGATATTTTTGTTTTGAACTTAAAAGAGAAAACATTTCCATTAACCTTCCATTATTTGTCAAATTCTTATTGGTTGCTAAATACCTTTTCAAAAAGTGCTGCCATATTTTTAGAAGTAAATAATGATTTTATTTTACAAAATGCCATTCCACTTAATTAAATATATAAAACATTTAAGTCTCATACCTTTAATAATTTTATATATTCATCATAACATTTAGGAAATTTATGTAAAAATTCCAGAAAATCTATTTTAAAATTTTTTCTAACAAATAAATATTTCAAACCCAAATAATAATAATTATTCATTTAACCGTAAATGATTTAAAACCTAATAAATCATTTTTTCACTAGAAAATTGATATAAAATCCACAATAATTCAAAAAATAATAAAAATTGAAACACGTCTCTAAAATATCATTTCTGATCTGCATTTAAAATTTTGGTGCATTTTGATGTTATTTAATAGGATTTTCATATCAAATATATTGTAAGAATCAATACGAACATTCAAAAATCATTAATAACTATATATAAACATTTAATCATCCCAAAATGGCATTATCATGCAAACAAACTTCAGATCATCATTAAAACTGATAATCTTAAAAAATGTGAGATGTAGTAATTATTCAACTTAGCTTTGTGATTAAAAGATGTGTGATTTGATCTTAAATATGTTGATTTACTTCTTCCTTTGAAAATCCTTGCTTTACCTTCTCTTGAGATTAAAAATTATGGTCGGCCTTATAATACTTTGGTTTGAGGGAAAATGAAATGAAAGTGTGTTTTAGTTTCCTAAAGGATTAGGGTATAAGCTCATCCCATTTCCCATTTATCCCTCCCTTATTTCCTAACACTTTTATTTATGCTATCTCTTTTTGATTTACATTTAACACGGCACGACTACCCTTTGGTTAAATCAAATCTCCGTTAATCATCTTACATTATTTTATTTATTTAGCTAACTAAACATTCTAAATAAAGTCATAAATATACAGGGTGTTGCAAGAGTGGAGCTTATCTTCTGATTTTCCATGCCTCGCCATTATCAGATGGGAGTATTCCTTTAACAAGGTATTCAACAATGGATGACATCCAGATGTCATCACATATATTACTTGATCTTGGTTGGTCAACCCTTTCATCTAATATTTCTCTACCACTTTCTCTTCTCTCTTCCCCTTGCGATTTAGCTTGAGACCTTGTCAGAACTTACAACTTAATTCCTTGTTCGAATGTCCCCTTTTCAATTCATGGAATTTCTTGATATCCCACTGGGACAATACATGTCTCCAGGGATCCCCTTGAGCTTGCTAGTTTTGTTAGGTAGTCCGCTTGTGAATTTTTTGCTCATGGGACTTGGTGTATTATGAATTCTTCAAACAAAGCAAGCATTCTTAGTATCTTCTTCACATATAAAGATAGTTTGGGGTCCTTTGTTCGATATATCTATATCACTTGTTTCATAATAGCTGAGAATCACTAAAGATCTGTATTCGTGGAATTTTGAGTTCTAATGCCAAGGTTAATCCTACTACCATAGATTCATGTTCTACCACATTATTTGTTACGGGGAACCATAATTTCATGGCATAAGGCAAACAGTGTCCATCTAGTGTTAAGATTTTGTATATTACATCGGCCCGTTGTTCGTTTGATGCACCATCAACGAATAATTGCCACATTGGCTTATGATCTTTCTCCTTTTCTGATTGCTACTTTCTAAAGCTAGTGCACTCATTAACAAAGTTTGTTAATGCCTGTCCCTTGAGTGAGGCTCTTAGTTGAAACTCTATGTTATATTGACTAAGCTCAATCCCCTATTTTACAAATCTTCTTGAAGTTTCTAGATTACTAAAGATTGGCTTAAGGCGGAAATTGGTCAATACCCTGATCAGATGTACTTGAAAGTATGCTCTAAGCTTTCGAGCTGTAAGAGTCAAGCAATATGCTAACTTTTCTATAACTGGGTATCGAACCTCTCCATTCTTCAATCGTCAGCTTACATGATATACTGAAAGTTATGCCCTACTCCCTTCTCTAATAAGTACTGAGATGACTGCATGTTCTGAGACTGCCACATATCGGTATAAGATTTCCCCATTCTCGAGACTAGAAATTACCGGTGGGTTTTCTAGATGGCTTTTTAATTCTTGAATGGCTTTCCTACAATCTTATTCTCATTCAAAGTTATTCTTCTTCTTGATAACACCAAAGAAGGGTATACACTTATCGGTGGCTTTAGAAATGAATCTACTTAGGGCAGCTACCCTTTCATTCAAACTCATCACCTCCTTGCTGGTTTTGGACTAGGCCATGTCCTTAATGGCTTGAAGTTGATCAAGACTCGCTTAGATCCCTTTGGCACTTACAAGGTAACCTAAAAACTTTTCAGAATATATTCAAATAGAACACTTTTCCATGTTCAGTTTCATTTGATATTTTTGCAATATCTTGAACATTTCCTCCAGGTCTTTAAGATGATTTTTGGCCTCGTTGGATTTTACCAACATATCGTCCACATAAACCTTCATGTTTCGGCCAATTTTTTCTTTAAACATTCGGTTAACCAATCTTTGATACGTTTCCCCTGTATTCTTTAGCCCAAATGGCATTGCCTTGCAGCAATAGATTCCCCACTCAGTTATAAAGCAGGTATGCTTCACATCTGGCTTGAACATTGGTATCTGGTTGTATCTTGAATAGGCATCCATGAGCAATAACAATTTATGTATGCTTATTGCATTTACTAACTGATCTATTAGCGGTAGCAGGAAGCAATCTATCGAACATGCTTGTTGAGGTCCATGTAGTCAATGCAAGTTCTCCATTTTCCATTTGATTTCTTTAAAAGAACTGGGTTGGCTAACCACTTTGGATAGTATATTTCTCGAACAAATCCATTCTCAAGGACTCTATTTACCTCTTTTTTAAAGCATCTGATCATATCTTATCCAACTGTCTCTTTTTCTGCCTTATGGGGGATTCTCCTAGATTGATGTTAAGTGCATGACACATGACTGTTGGATCAATTCCCAACATACCAGAATGCGACAAGGAAAATACGACTTTGTTAACTTTGACAAACTGTATCAAATCCTTCTTTAGGTCACCCTTAAGATCTTTTCCCACTTGACCACTTTAGTAACATCATCTAAATCAAGGTAAGCTTCCTCAAGATCCTCTATGGGTTTTATCCTTTCCATTTCCCCTCGACAATCGAATTCTGTCACCATAGGGCTTCCTTCTGCTGAGATAGCATAAACTCTCTTTCTCTTGCCTCCTAAAGGAATGTACCTTTGATACAAACGTTGGTTATACATATTAATGTTAATCTTTGCTTCGAATGTTGGATGTGAGAATTCATCAACCAATGGCTGTAAAATAGTAGAATAACCAAGGTAAGCACAATACTTTCTTTTATACTGATTAAGGGTAGAAAAATACATATTCCAAGAGCAAAAATGCTCTCACGGACAGTCCCCCACCCTCTTTTTGTCAAGAATTTTAGCATGAGATATTTTGGGGAGACGAAAGAATCTATCTCTTCAAAAGATGGCCTGTCAAATAAGGGATTGTAGTATAAGGGTTGACTGATTATCAAAAAAATAGTTTCAAGGGTTCTACAGGTTGGTGGCACCCCCATTTGTGCGAGCAACTTTATTTGTCCCACTGGAGTTGATCCTTCATTGTTGAATCCAAATATGGACTCCATGCTTGGCTACAGTTTGTCTTCAGGAATGTTCATCTGATCGTAGGCATGCTTAAAGATTACATTAACCGCACTGCCTATGTCAACTAGAATTTTAGAGACGATAGATAATCCAATTTATGAAGCAATCGTCAAAGGATCATTATGAAGATGGCAAATCCCCTTTCTTGGCTCTTGTTAAGTGACAATAAGGTCAGGCATTTGAATGTTGAGACGTGGGTTCTTCACTAAGTGTTCCTCTTGGACAGAGTAGATCCCTTATTTAGCTTCCTTAATGTACCTGCTTCGAGCCCCCTTGTTGTTTCCTGCTGGATGCCCCTCACTATGAATCACGTCAATTTTTTTTATTGGCTCACTAAAGCTCAAAGGGTCTTCATCTTCCAATACATTTACAACATTATTAGGGTGTTTCTATGGACCATCTTATCCATCGAGCTTTTTGTAGATCATGAATGAACACCTTCAAATGACCCTCACGAATCAGTTTCTGGATAATTCCTTCTAGAAACCTGCACTTATTGGTCTTATTACCATTGGCCTTCTGATAAGCGCAATAATCTCCTACATTCCTTTGTTCAAGGTTATTCTTGGCTTTAAATGAGGTCGCCAATTTGACTCTTTCTTTGGCTACAACATATACGTAAGACGATTGCTTGTTTAAAGTGACTGTGTTAGCAATTGACTCTAACCATCTTGTTCTTTTGTGTCCATGGTCTATGCCGAATCTTCCCTATCTTTCTTGGGGATATTTTTTTTCTTAGTATAGTAAATTCTCATCCAACCGGATGAATTTGCCAGCTTGGAAATGAAAGCCTTGCAAATCTTTACAGTCGTTAACAAACAACTTTTTCCAGAAGGGGATTTTTTTCAATCAAGCCGAAATGAACTACTATAAGCTTGTCTCGATCGTTCACGTTTTTGGCTTTTAGAGCTTCAGCATTGAATTTCCTCAGGTAATCTCCCAAAGTATCTCCCTATCTTTGCTTTATATTAGCCAAGACTGTGTATTCGATCATGGAAACTTTGTAAATGCAGAATTGGGAAGAGAATTGATAATAATTGCTTTCATGTGTATATGAATTTCTCCCGGTATTGCCTATACCATTTTGCTGCAGCACCCTAGAGAGTGACTGGGAACAATCGGATTCTGATAGCTCCAGATGCATTATACAAATCAATTTGGCTATCAAAAGCCATAAGATGATCGTACAGGTCTGTAACCCCATGATATTTCATTGATGAGATCTTGACATATGGTGAGATGACTGTAGCCATGATCTCATCAGTGAAGGGTGGCACTCTTTCACTGTCATTACATTTTCATCCATTGTTCTCTTCCCTTTCCATTTCATAGAATCCTTTATCGCCTTTGCAGCTGCATCTTTTAGATACGCGTCAACATTGCGATAATTTTTCTACTCTGACCAATACTCATTTGATGTTGAGCTTCCAGACTGTTCAAGCGACTTATCGAGAACTCTTACCTGATGGTTAGCATTTGATTGGGGGTACAACTTCTTCTTGGAGGACGTCATATGTACTTTTCTTTTATATTCATTGGAGTTAGCTTTTAAATTCCTCCTGGGGAGACCACCTCATCCCCATAAAGTAGGTTTTGGTGTCTTTGAAGATTTCTGAGATAGTGCCATTTTAAGAAGTTCTTTCATCTCTTGCAGTTGTTATTCTAAGTATTTTATTTTAGCTATATTCTGGTCTTGTTGAGCTGGTGTCGAAGTCTATCCCTGAACGACCCCATACAAATTTAAGGATCGAGCTATGTTTTCTTCAAGAGAGGTGGTGCGGATCACTCCATCCTCAACTCTGCTTAATCATTTAGATCTTATTTTTTTCCTATATAAGACAAATGAACCAAAATTAGTCTGTGATACAACTTCAAGGTCAGAGGTTAGATCCCTCCTTCTAGCGCCAAAAATATTAACAAGAAAACTTATCAACATCCCCAATGTTATGTGAAAGGTAACTGATCTTAGATGAAAACAAGTTGTTGAAAAGGTCTCTTCCTTCAAAATGTACTTTTCGACCAGGTTGCCTCAGTTGAAAGGGTTTAAGGTGATGGTTCTACCTTTCGACTAGGTTGGTTTAATCAAAAGGGCCAAAAGAGTTTGTTCTACCTTTTGACCAAGTAAATTTATTCGAAAGGCTTTATGGAGTTAGCTCATAAATGAAGGCTAAGGAAGTAACATCCTGCTCGAAGCCTTTCCTTTGAGTGGGTCAAAAGTAACCGATCATTTTAGCTTTTCATTCCTTTCGACCATGTCGAAAGGTATTGTTCCGGCCCTTTCGATCATGTCGAAAGGGATGCATCTTTCTCTAATATGACACAGCTACTCTTGACTCCATGGTTTTGCTTCTTCTATTATGCAACCCCTTTGAAAGGGTTGACGATGGAGCTAGGGATAAACTTCATTCGAATGAGTTACCTTTTAATCCATCGTTAGTCAATTATAAACTGGAACCCCTTCGAAACCAAGCCTTTCGATTGGGTTGAAAGGGGTTACGTTCTTTCGAAACAGATCCATCTTGTAACTACCCTAAGCTTCACTTTGTTTTCCTTATATAGGATCGACCTGGATATTCCCCAATTTCATAAATTCTTCATTGCTGAAATCCTATCTTATTTTCATTGTCTAATGTTGGCTTCGATGATGTTGTGTTTTGACTGCTTATACCTAATTTGATCTTATGCATTGCATAGACAAAAAGAAATTAAGAGAATAGGTTATAATCATTTGCAATGGATCATTAGACTAGCTAATGATCTAAATGATCTACCTCCTCATCAAAATCCTTAATGAACCAACCATCTCTTTTTTATTAATAATCAAAAATGAGTTACAAGTAATAGAGTTTTATCCCCAATTTGATTTAGGGTTTCTAGAGGATTTAATTGCAACTAAAAAACTGGAGTAGAAGAAATGAATTTGGGATTTCAAAATTCGGTCCCTAAGAATGGACCTTTTGGGTCTTATTTATAGATGCAGGTTGGCCTTCTTCCATGTATATGCCTTTGACACGGTCGAAAGGACCCTTTCTATATGCCGCGTTATGCCTTTCGACTTTGTCAAAAGGCCATGTCTACCTTCGATGCTACCAAAAGGCATCTTTTCTAAGTCCCTTGATTTTCCCTTATGCTTCCTTTGTCTTTCTCATGACCCATCTACTAAGTCGAGAGGATCCTTTACCAATTTTTTGCTTTGTTAGGTTACGAGTATCTTTTTTTGTTGCTTCCTCTTGCACGCCTTCTGATTTGGTCGTAAGTTCTCCAAATATGTTTTTTTCTTCATGTTGCCTTGTTGTCATTGGGTGTAAGATAGGAGCTTCCGACTCTGTCGATAGGTTGTCCATATGGGTTTCAAAGATGTTGAAGTACCGATGGTTTCGATGATATTAAGTAGGTTTCGAATACATGCCTGAGGATTGTGGCTGACTTTCCCCTAATATCATTGGTCTTGACCGGCTTGAGAGGCTTATGTATGCTTTTGAAAGGTTTTTTTATAACGGCGAAACCTTTAGTTCCAAAAAGGTTTGGCACGCATACGGGAGATTATCATTCATTGTCTTCGAAAGGGGGTTCTAAAGCTCTTCATCTTTGTCGAAAGATCTTAAAAAGGCGGATAGATGGTTTTGCTTCCCCTTTTTTATTTTTTCAAAGGCTTATTTGTGGTTTATCGCCTATGAAAAAATCTGTTGGTTACGACTCCTTCGAAAGCCTTCTCAATGCCTTCGGAACTTCATCCATGATCTTTTTTGAAACCCATTTTAGTGGAGGCTGGTGTTTTTCTTATCTTCTTTCATGCCTTTACTCTTTAAGTGGATTTTATAGATAATACATATGATAGAGTTATACACGTTTTTAGTTATCAATTTTTAAATTATAATATAATTAAACTAATTATATAATTATATAATTATAATTATAATATGTATACCATCACCCCAAATATTAGTTCCCGCTTATCCCTTTTATGCTCAACATCCATGTTGTTGTGCCGCCGCCCTAATTCACCAACGACCACAGTGGCCATTCCCCGAGCACCCCCCGACCTCGATAAGCCCACGCTATAAGTGCTTCCAACCAACTTGCCGCTGATCACTAAAAAACCGAATCCAAACATGTCATGTTCATCTTGAAACTTTTGCCTCAACAGTTTACCATTAGCCACCAAACTTCGCCAATGCCTCGCTCGTCTTCCTCGACATTTCCCCTTTAGACACCATCACCTAAAAGTTCCTAGGATCACCGGTATTCTCAAAAGTAGATTCAACATTCAACTATGAACTACAGCTACCACACGACGATTGATGATGATCCAACCATTAAATTAGTCGAGCTCAATGTTGCGAACATATTCCTAGTTGAAGATTTCGCTTGAAAACGCCGTTAATGTCTCCGATGCACCAAAGGCCGTTGGATGAGGCTACGTTTCAATTCAAAATTTTGAACCTTTCTCTCGTTTGGGGATGCGATTATATAAGGTGAAGATGGTATAGTTGAATGTGTGAGAGGTATGGGTTAAGTGAGAGGAAGTATGGTTAATGTATGGTGAATATATATACATACATACATATATACATACATATATACATACATATATACATACATATACACATACATGCATGCATACATACATACATACATACATATATATATATAATTATAATCTTCTGCCTAAACATACTGGAAAATAGCAAACTCCGATCGAGGTATGTTGCCTGGCCTTCTATATGTAATACCCCTATTTCAAACACAATGGAACTAGTATCGAGATGCAATTCCATCATATATAGAAGTTAGCTTTTTAAATCCAATCATTTTATATTAATTTCTACAATTTATTTCTACGCGTTTTGAGCCCGTAAGTCCAAACAGTACGTCCAATCATGATGAAATTTGTCAGCTTTAACAATATATTATTACAGATCTAAAAGAACCTGTTTTCTTTAAAATCCGATATGTGCTCCTGAACGCTATTTTCACGTGTAATTAAAACAATTTTTTATTAAAATCAAATAAATCACTTTTGAACCTTATTTTTAAAAGTTTACTATACGATTCTTATTTATACTGAATTTAAATAAGATTCCAAAATCATGTTCATTAACATTAAATCTCAAATTCAATTATTTAAATATTCCAATTATTTAAATTTACTATTTAATATCTTTAATCAATCGCCAGTTATATACTCAAATAGATCCCTTTTAAAATTGAACTATTTTGCTTATAAAATTAATATCTCAATATTTAAAATTAATTAAATATTTCAAAACCAAATGACTAAAATTCTGGGTCGTTGCAGCATCAAATGCTATAAGAGAGGTAGAGATCGGTCAAGGTTGAAATGAGAGGAAGTAATAAAAAGGGATTTGAGGCACTGAAATATACCCAAGGAGTCTCAATATTTAAAATTAATTAAATATTTCAAAACCAAATGACTAAAATTCTGGGTCGTTGCAGCATCAAATGCTATAAGAGAGGTAGAGATCGGTCAAGGTTGAAATGAGAGGAAGTAATAAAAAGGGATTTGAGGCACTGAAATATACCCAAGGAGCTAATGTTGGACATGAGCACATGGAAGTTAGTAATCTACGTACTAGAATTATGAACTAGGAGTTTTTTTTCTCCTTAAAATTGGTTTAGGGACAGTGTTATAACTATTAGATTATAGAACTAGTGAATAGAAATACTAAGACGTCGTGTTTGGTCCTCGGTCCCTATTACTATTAGTACCATTATTAGCATCATTATCATCATCATTGTTTTTTAATTACTTTATATATATTTATTTTTATTTTTATTTTATTTATTATTATTGTTACAATTATTATTATTTATTTAATTATTTTACTTTATTTCATTACTATTATCATGGTTTTTAAATTGACTTCGTTATTTAATTTTGAGCTCTATCTATATCCTATCCCAACTTGTTTGAAAATAATGGTTAAGTTGTTGTTCTTATTGCTTCGTATTTGCGATGTCCGTGCAACGTATAACATTCCGTCGTCTGTAACCTTTCATGACGTAAGGTCCATTTTTTGCAACCCTTAGAAGAATAGTGAATGATCAACTTTGTAGTAGTGGCGGAGTCAGAGAAAAACCTTAGCGAGGCCACCTGATGCATGCATGATCATTTTTCGTGGATTGGAGACAATCATCTAAATAAACTTACACAATTAGTTTCGTGTCATTTTTTAAGTTATGTATGTGTCCATAAAATCGATATGAAACTAAATAAACTTGATAATTTTGTGCTAATGGAAAATCATTTCATTTTGTAAATATGATATTTTATAACATATTTATAATAATACAAATCAGTATTAACACCTCACTGGTTAAATAAAGAAATGGAGAACGAATGGTTGATGCCACGGAATTTTTTTTTACCAACTTTCAAAAAGAACTAGGACCAAGCACGTGGATTTCATTGCATTATTATAACAGTTGCCAATTGTTTGCATGTTCAAAGTCACAATTTAATGACCGTGGAAGCTAAAATATACGATGGACTTCGTGGGTCGGAAACCTATACGTAATCAAATTCTAAAATTAAAGCTGTGGGAGCTTAAAATAACGCATACAGATAGACAAAGGTACAAAAAAAATATAAAAAAGTTGAATAAAATAAAATAAAAACAGAATATATATTATATTCCACCAACCTACGTTGAAGGTGAAGAATGACATATATTTTAGTTCTATCCTAAGCTAAGCTATTTGGATAGATGAAATGGCGAACATACTCAGTAGTTATGAGTGTAGCAAGAAAAAAAATTTAGACGTACGCGTTCATTTCACCCGCTGTTTTTTTGACCCTAACCTGCCTCGGTCCGACCTCGAATAAGCTTTAACCCTAGACCATCGCGGTCCGAAACTCAATCGGACCTCGTTCATCTATGAACATTGGTCGGACCTTCAAACCAACTGTACAACCGCAATTTTACTCGATTGAACCACGGTTCTTTTGTTTTTTTCTACTTTCTCATTGTATAATTCTCTCTCATTTGCATATCCCTAGCTCTTTCGCGATTCTCATCCATAACTTTCTCACTTAGCGCAGTACCAAATCCACAACGTAACAATTGTAAGTGATATCATTGATTTTATAATATACGTTTTACTTCCTCATGTATAATAAATTATGAGAACCAAAAGAAGTAATATATCTCCCATATCTTCCTCATGTATAATAAATTATGAGCACCAAGAAAAGAAGTAATATATCTCCCATATCGATATTTGCTTCAAGGAAACAATGTAAATACTGTTCTTGAAAACTGAATACAGTAACTTTGGCTTTATATGTTTTGCACTTTTAACGGAATACTATATAAAATTAGAGCATGAATCGGTGGACTTATATCAGTTTAGTTTTATTTCAGATGTGAGAGTAAATACCATATATATACATAATTGACCAAAGGAAAACTCGAAAGAACATATTTTTATTTGTTGAAGATTTATGTCAAACAAATGTTAAAATTGATTAATATGGCAGATAGTACCTCACACAGAAAAATATTTAAATATTTCTTTGTAAAGATGACAAAAACTACAGTATGAAACAATGTAAACTATGTGGGTTGAGAAGAGAAAACTAGCTTGCCATGACATGACTAGTTAGGTTTAAATGCGAAGAATGATTAAAATTCCGATCTACGCATATCCAACTTTTTCCAAAAAATTGCAAGGGTGTTTTCTTCATTGTCAGTGCCATGACCAGCTAGGTTTAAATGCTGATAAAAATTTAGCTTCCCAACAAAGTATGAAAAATTAAACGATGATTTCTCCTTTAGATGAAAATGACTTTGGCTCATCTTTTACAATGAATATGGTGACATCTTTTATCTCCTTCAATCAAGTTCCATCACTTTCAGGAAGGCATGAATTATAATGATATGGGACCCATACCGCTTTTGTGATAGATTGATATTCATCTAAATGAGCATGTATGGGCAAAAGAATCTGTTACGTTAAATTAGACGCTTGTGAACGTGTCCTGTGAAAAAGATATTCTATGCTGGCAGACTTTAATAGCTTAGGTGGCTCCTTTATCAAACCTATATATATATATATATATAGGTAAGGGCGTTGTTTTCTACTATCAATACAAATATAAAAGCGTAAGAAAAAAAAAGTAATTGTTGTTTTCTACTATCAATACAAATATAAAATCGCAAGTGTGACACTGCTGAATTTTGAACCAGTTTAATTTGACAAATTATTTAATTTTTAGAATTAAATTATGAAATTTTGGTAATTAATTTTAAATTTTAAGATTTAAAAGTTGAATCAATTGGAAAATTTCCAGAATAAATAATGATATGCATTTTTAGATTGAATTTGGAATTTAAAAGCTTTGAAATTTAATGTATAAATATTTTTAATTTGTTTTGGATTTTTATAATATTTGTATAAACTTTTATTTTATAAATTGGATTTATTCATTTCAAAATTATCTACATGTAAATAAGCATATTAACTAATTAATTAAACACAAGCTTACATTTATTTTCTAATTAACATCTAATTAAATACTAATTAACATTTAATAAATACTAATTACTTAAAAAAACAAGTGCAAATAAATAAACAAGATATATGACAAGTGCCATTCCATTATTTATTTTCATTTTTATTTTCCTTTAATTTTAATAAAAATTCTAGTAAACATGTTATAAACTCTTATCTCCTCACTTTCAAAGAAAAATTCAGTTTTATCATTGCAAAACGAATGGTTGATGCCATGGAAATTTTTTTACCAACTTTCAAAAACAACTAGGACCAAGAACGTGGATTTCATTGCATTATTATAACCGCTGCCAATTGTTTGCATGTTCAAAGTCACATTTTAATGAGCACGGAAGCTAAAATATACGATGGACTTCGTGGGTCAGAAACCTATACGTAATCAAATTCTAAAATTAAAGCTCTGGAAGCTTAAAATAACGCATACAGATAGACAAAGGTACAAAAAATATATAAAAAAAGTTGAATAAAATAAAATAAAAACAGAATTTATATTATATTCCACCAACCTATGTTGAAGCTGAAGAATGACTTATGTTTTAGTTCTATCCCAAGCTAAGTTATTTGGATAGATGAAACGGCAGACATACTTAGTATTTATGAGTGTAGCAAGAAAAAAATTTAGCTGTACACGTTCATTTCACCCGGTGTTTTTTTGACCCTAATCTGCCTCGGTCCGACCTCGAATAACCTTTAACCTTAGACCATCGCGGTCCAAAACTCAATCGGCCCTCGTTCATCTGTGAACCTTGGTCGGACCTTCAAACCAACGGTACAACCGCAAATTTTACTCGATTGAACCATGGTTCTTTTGTTTTTTCTACTTTCTCATCGTGTAATTCTCTCTCATTTGCATATCCCTGGCCCTTTCGCGATTCTCATCCATAACTTTCTCACTCAGCGCATTACCAAATCCACGACGTAACAATTATAAGTGATATCATTGATTTTATAATATACATTTTACTTCCTCATGTACAATAAATTATGAGCACCAAAAGAAGTAATATATCTCCCATATCTTCCTCATGTATAATAAATTATGAGCACCAAGAAAAGAAGTAATATATCTCCCATATCGATATTTGCTTCAAAGAAACAATGTAAATACTGTTCTTGAAAACTGAATACAGTAACTTTGGCTTTAAATGTTTTTCACTTTTAATGGAATACTACATAAAATTAGAGCATGAATTGATGGACTTATATCGGTTTAGTTTTATTTCAGATGTGAAAGTAAATACCATATATATACATAATAGACCAAAGTAAAACTCGAAAGAACATATTTTTATTTGTTGAAGATTTGTGTCAAACAAATGTTAAGATTGATTAATATGGCAGATAGTACCTCACACAGAAAAATATTTAAATATTTATTTGTAAAGATGATAAAAATTTCAGTATGATACAATGTAAACTATGTGGGTTGAAAAGAGAAAACTAGCTTGCCATGACATGACTAGCTAGGTTTAAATGCGAAGAATGATTAAAATTCCAATCTGCGCATATCCAACTTTTTACAAAAAACTGCAAGGGTGTCTTCTTCATTTTCAGTGCCATGACCAGCTAGGTTTAAATGCTGATAAAAATTTAGCTTCCCAACAAAGTATGAAAAATTAAACGATGATTTCTCCTTTAGTTGAAAATGACTTTGGCTCATCTTTTACAATGAATATGGTGACATCTTTTATCTCCTTCAATTAAGTTCCATCACTTTCAGGAAGGCATGAATTATAATGATATGGAACCTATAACGCTTTTGTGACAGATTGATATTCATCTAAATGAACATGTATGGGCAAAAGAATCTGTTACGTTAAATTCAACGCTTGTGAACGTGTCCTGTGAAAAAGATATTCTATGTTGACAGACTTTAATAGCTTAGGTGGCTCCTTTATCAAACCTATATATATAGGTAAGGACGTTGTTTTCTACTATCAATAAAAATATAAAAGCATAAAAAAAAAAGTGAGCAGTTGTTTTCTACTATCAATACAAATATAAAAGCGCAAGTGTAACATTCCTGAATTTTGAACAAGTTTAATTTGACAATTTATTTAATTTTTGGATTTAAATTATGAAATTTTGGTAATTAATTTTAAAATTTTAGATTTAAAAGTTGAATCAATTGGAAAATTTCCAGAATAAATAATGATATGCATTTTTAGATTGAATTTGGAATTTCAAAGCATTGAAATTTAATATATAAATATTTTTAATTTGTTATGGATTTTTATAATATTTGTATAAACTTTTATTTTATAAATTGGATTTATTCATTTCAAAATTATCTACATGTAAATAAGTATATATTAACCAATTAATTAAATACAAGCTTACATTTATTTTCTAATTAACATCTAATTAAATACTAATTAACATTTATTAAATACTAATTACTAAAAAAAACAAGTGTATGTATATTAAGTTGTTTTAAACAAGTGTAAATAAATAAACAAGATATATGACAAGTGTCATTCCATTATTTATTTTTATTTTTATTTTCCTTTAGTTTTAATAAAAATTCTAATAAACATGTTATAAACTCTTATCTCCTCACTTTCAAAGAAAAATTCGGTTTTATCATTCCAAAACGAATGGTTGATGCCACGGAAATTGTTTTACCAACTTTCAAAAAGAACTAGGACCAAGAACGTGGATTTCATTGCATTATTATAACAGCTGCCAATTGTTTGCATGTTCAAAGTCACATTTTAATGAGCACGGAAGCTAAAATATACGATGGACTTTATGGGTCGGAAACCTATACGTAATCAAATTCTAAAATTAAAGCTCCGGAAGCTTAAAATAACGCATACAGTTAGACAAAGGTACAAAAAATATATAAAAAAGTTGAATAAAATAAAATAAAATTAAAACAGAATATATATTATATTCCACCAACCTACGTTGAAGCTGAAGAATGACTTATATCTTAGTTCTATCCCAAGTTAAGTTATTTGGATAGATGAATTGGCAGACATACTTAGTAGTTATGAATGTAGCAAGAAAAAATTTTTAGCCATACGCGTACATTTCACCCGGTGTTTTTTTGACCCTAACCTGCCTCGATCCGACCTCGAATAACCTTTAACCTTAGACCATCGCGGTCCGAAACTCAATCGGACCTCGTTCATCTATGAACCTTGGTCAGACCTTCAAACCAACGGTACAACCGCAAATTTTACTCGATTGAACCACGGTTCTTTTGTTTTTTCTACTTTCTCATCATGTAATTCTCTCTCATTTGCATATCCCTGGCCCTTTCGCGATTCTCATCTATAACTTTCTCACTCAGCGCATTACCAAATCCACAACGTAACAATTATAAGTGATATCATTGATTTTATAATATATGTTTTACTTCCACATGTATAATAAATTATGATCCCCAAAAGAAGTAATATATCTCCCATATCTTCCTCATGTATAATAAATTATGAGCACCATGAAAAGAAGTAATATATCTCCCATATCGATATTTGCTTCAAGGAAACAATGTAAATACTGTTCTTGAAAACTGAATACTTTAACTTTGGCTTTAAATGTTTTGCACTTTTAACAGAATAGTATATAAAATTAGAGCATGAATCGGTGGACTTATATCAGTTTAGTTTTATTTCAGATGTGAAAGTAAATATCATATATATACACAATAGACCAAAGTAAAACTCAAAAGAACATATTTTTATTTGTTGAAGATTCATGTCAAACAAATGTTAAATTGATTAATATGGCAGATAGTACCTCACACAGAAAAATATTTAAATATTTATTTGTAAAGATGATAAAAACTACAGTATGATACAATGTAAACTATGTGGGTTGAGAAGAGAAAACTAGCTTTCCATGACATGACTAGTTAGGTTTAAATGCTAAGAATGATTAAAATTCCAATCTGCGCATATCCAACTTTTTCCAAAAAATTGCAAGGGTGTCTTCTTCATTGTCAGTGCCATGACCAGCTAGGTGTAAATACTGATAAAAATTTAGCTTCCCAACAAAGTATGAAAAATTAAACGATGATTTCTCCTTTAGTTGAAAATGACTTTGGCTCATCTTTTATAATGAATATGGTGACATCTTTTTTCTCCTTAAATCCTGTTCCATCACTTTCAGGAAGGCATGAATTATAATGATATAGGAACCATACCGCTTTTGTGACAGATTGATATTCATCTAAATGAACATGTATGGGCAAAAGAATCTGTTACGTTAAATTCAACGCTTGTGAACGTGTCCTATGAAAATGATATTCTATGCTGACAGACTTTAATAGCTTAGGTGGCTCCTTTATCAAACCTATATATATAGGTATGGGCGTGTTTTCTACTATCAATACAAATATAAAAGCGTAAGAAAAAAAACTGAGCAGTTGTTTTCTACTATCAATACTAATATAAAAGCGCAAGTGTAACATTCCTGAATTTTGAACAAGTTTAATTTGACAATTTATTTAATTTTTGGAATTAAATTATGAAATTTTGGTAATTAATTTTAAAATTTTAGATTTAAAAGTTGAATCAATTGGAAAATTTCCAGAATAAATAATGATATGCATTTTTAGGTTGAATTTGGAACTTAAAAGCTTTGAAATTTAATGTATAAATATTTTTAATTTGTTGTGGATTTTTAATTTGTATAAACTTTAATTTTATAAATTGGATTTATTCATTTCAAAATTATCTACATGTAAATAAGTATATATTAACTATTTAATTAAATACAAGCTTACATTTATTTTCTAATTAACATCTAATTAAATACTAATTAACATTTAATAAATACTAATTACTTAAAAAAACAAGTGTATGTATATTAAGTTGTTTTAAACAAGTGTAAATAAATAAACAAGATATATGACAAATGTCATTCCATTATTTATTTTTATTTTTATTTTCATTTAATTTTAATAAAAATTCTAGTAAACATGTTATAAAATCTTATCTCCTCACTTTCAAAGAAAAAATCAGTTTTATTATTCCAGAGCGAATGGTTGATGCCATGGAAATTTTTTTTACCAACTTTCAAAAAGAACTAGGACCAAGCACGTGGAATTCATTGCATTATTATAACAGCTGCCAATTGTTTGCTTTTTCAAAGTCACATTTTAATGACCATGGAAGCTAAAATATACGATGGACTTTGTGGGTTGAAAACCTATACGTAATCAAATTCTAAAATTAAAGCTCTGGAAGCTTAAAATAACGCATACAGATAGACAAAGGTACAAAAAATATATTAAAAAACTTGAATAAAATAAAAGAAAAATAAAAACAGAATATATATTATATTCCACCAACCTACGTTGAAGCTGAAGAATGACTTATATTTTAGTTCTATCCTAAGCTACGCTATTTGGATAGATGAAATGGCAGACATACTTAGTAGTTATGAGTGTAGCAAGAAAAAAAAATTTAGCCATACGCGTTCATTTCACCCGGTGTTTTTTTGACCCTAACCTGCCTCGGTCCGACCTTGAATAACCTTTAACCTTAGACCATCGCAGTCCAAAACTCAATCGGACCTCGTTCATCTATGAACCTTAGTCGGACCTTCAAACCAACGGTACAACCGTAAATTTTACTCGATTGAACCACGGTTCTTTTGTTTTTTTCTACTTTCTCATGGTGTAATTCTCTCTCATTTGCATATCCCTGGCTCTTTTGCGATTCTCATCCATAACTTTCTCACTCAGCGCATTACCAAATCCACATTGTAATAATTATAAGTGATATCATTGATTTTATAATATATGTTTTACTTCCTCACGTATAATAAATTATGAGCACCAAAAGAAGTAATATATCTCCCATATCTTCCTCATGTATAATAAATTATGAGCACTAAGAAATAAAGTAATATATCTCTCATAACGATATTCGCTTCAAGGAAAAATGTAAATACTGTTCTTGGAAACTGAATGCTGTAACTTTGGCTTTAAATGTCTTGCACTTTTAACGGAATACTATATAAAATTAGAGCATCAATCGGGGAACTTATATCAGTTTAGTTTTATTTCAAATGTGAAAGTAAATACCATATATATACATAATAGACCAAAGTAAAACTCGAAAGAACATATTTTTATTTGTTGAAGATTTATGTCAAACGAATGTTAAAATTGATTAATATGGCAGATAGTACCTCACACAAAAAAATATTTAAATATTTATTTGTAAAGATGATAAAAACTATAGTATGATACATTGTAAACTATATGGGTTGAGAAGAGAAAACTAGCTTGCCATGACATGACTAGTTAGGTTTAAATGCTAAGAATGAGTAAAATTCCAATCTGCGCATATCTAACTTTTTCCAAAAAATTGCAAGGGTGTCTTCTTCATTGTCAGTGCCATGGCCAGCTAGGTTTAAATGCTGATAAAAATTTAGCTTCCCAACAAAGCACGAAAAATTAAACGATGATTTCTCCTTTAGTAGAAAATGACTTTGGCTCATCTTTTACAATGAACATGGTGACATCTTTTATCTTTTTCAATCAAGTTACATCACTTTCAGGAAGGCATGAATAAAAATGATATGGGACCCATACCGCTTTTGTGACAGATTGATATTCATCTAAATGAACATGTATGGGCAAAAGAATCTGTTACGTTAAATTCAACGCTTGTAAACGTGTCCTGTGAAAATGATATTCTATGCTGACAGACTTTAACAGCTTAGGTGGCTCCTTTATCAAACCTATATATATAGGTAAGGGCGTTGTTTTCTACTATCAATTCAAATATAAAAGCGTAAGAAAAAAAAGTGAGCATTTTTTTCTACTATCAATACAAATATAAAAGCGCAAGTGTAACATTCCTGAATTTTGAACAAGTTTAATTTGACAAATTATTTAATTTTTGGAATTAAATTATGAAATTTTGGTAATTAATTTTAAAATTTTAGATTTAAAAGTTGAATCAATTGGAAAATTTCCAGAATAAATAATGATATGCATTTTTAGATTGAATTTGGAATTTAAAAGCTTTGAAATTTAATGTATAAATATTTTTAATTTGTTTTGGATTTTTATAATATTTGTGTAAACTTTTATTTTATAAATTGGATTTATTCATTTCAAAATTATCTACATGTAAATAAGTATATATTAACTAATTAATTAAATACAAACTTATATTTATTTTCTAATTAACATCCAATTAAGTGCTAATTAACATTTAATAAATACTAATTATTTAAAAAACCAAGTGTATGTATATCAAGTTGTTTTAAACAAGTGTAAATAAATAAACAAGATATATGACAAGTGTCATTCCATTATTTATTTTTATTTTTATTTTCCTTTAATTTTAATAAAAATTCTAGTAAACATGTTATAAACTCTTATCTCCTCACTTTCAAAAAAAATTCGGTATATCATTCCAGAACGAATGGTTGATGCCACGGAAATTTTTTTTACCTACTTTCAAAAAGAACTAGGACCAAGCACGTGGATTTCATTGCATTATTATAACAGCTGCCAGTTGTTTGCATGTTCAAAGTCACATTTTAATGGCCACGGAAGCTAAAATATACGATGGACTTTGTGGGTCGGAAACCTATACGTAATCAAATTCTAAAATTAAAGCCCTGGAAGCTTAAAATAACGCATACAGATAGAAAAAGGTACAAAAAATATATCTAAAAAGTTGAATAAAATAAAATAAAAACAGAATACATATTATATTCCACCAACCTACGTTGAAGCTGAAGATTGACTTATATTTTAGTTCTATCCCAAGCTAAGTTATTTGGATAGATGAAATGGCAGACATACTTAGTAGTTATGAGTGTAGCAAGAAAAAAAATTTAGCCGTACGCGTTCATTTCACCCGGTGTTTTTTTGACCCTAACCTGCCTCGGTCCGACCTCGAATAACCATTAACCTTAGACCATCGCGGTCAGAAACACAATCGGACCTCGTTCGTCTATAAACATTTGTCGGACCTTCAAACCAACTGTACAACCGCAAATTTTACTCGATTGAACCACGGTTCTTTTGTTTTTTCTACTTTCTCATCGTGTAATTCTCTCTCATTTGCATATCACTGGCCCTTTCGCGATTCTCATCCATAACTTTCTCACTCAGCGCATTACCAAATCCACAACGTAACAATTATAAGTGATATCATTGATTTTATATTATACGTTTTACTTCCTCGTGTATAATAAATTATGAGCACCAAAAGAAGTAATATATCTCCCATATATATCTCATGTATAATAAATTATGAGCACCAAGAAAAGAAGTAATATATCTCCCATATCGATATTTGCTTCAAGGAAACAATGGAAATACTGTTCTTGAAAACTGAATACTGTAACTTTGGCTTTAAATGTTTTGCACTTTTAACGGAATACTATATAAAATTAGAGTATGAATCGGTGGACTTATATCAGTTTAGTTTTATTTCGGATGTGAAAGTAAATACCATATATATACATAATAGACCAAAGTAAAACTCGAAAAAACATATTTTTATTTGTTGAAGATTTATGTCAAACAAATGTTAAAATTGATTAATATGGCAGATAGTACCTCACACAGAAACATATTTAAATATTTATTTGTAAAGATGATAAAAACTACAATATGATACAATGTAAATTATGTGGGTTGAGACGAGAAAACTAGCTTGCCATGACATGACTAGTTAGGTTTAAATGCTAAGAATGATTAAAATTCCAATCTGCGCATATCCAACTTTTTCCAAAATATTGCAAGGGTGTCTTCTTCATTGTCAGTGCCATGACCAGCTAGGTTTAACTGCTGATAAAAATTTAGCTTCCCAACAAAGTATGAAAAATTAAATGATGATTTCTCGTTTAGTTGAAAATGACTTTGGCTCATCTTTTACAATGAATATGGTGACATCTTTTATCTCCTTCAATCAAGTTCCATCACTTTCAAAAAGGCATGAATTATAATGATATGGGACCCATACCGCTTTTGTGACGAATTGATATTCATCTAAATGAACACGTATGGGCAAAAGAATCTGTTACGTTAAATTCAACGCTTTTGAACGTGTCCTGTGAAAATGATATTCTATGCTGACAGACTTTAATAGCTTGGGTGGCTCCTTTATCAAACCTATATATATACGTAAGGGCGTTGTTTTCTACTATCAATACAAATATAAAAGCGTATGGAAAAAAAGGTGAGCACTTGTTTTCTACTATCAATACAAATATAAAAGCGCAAGTGTAACATTCTTGAATTTTGAACAAGTTTAATTTGACAATTTATTTAATTTTGGGAATTAAATTATGAAATTTTGGTAATTAATTTTAAAATTTTAGATTTAAAAGTTGAATCAATTGGAAAATTTCCAGAATAAATAATGATATGCATTTTTAGATTGAATTTTGAATTTAAAAGCTTTGAAATTCAATGTATAAATATTTTTAATTTGTTTTGGATTTTTATAATATTTGTATAAACTTTTATTTTATAAATTGGATTTATTCATTTCAAAATTATCTACATGTAAATAAGTATATATTAACTAATTAATTAAACACAAGCTTACATTTATTTTCTAATTGACATCTAATTAAATACTAATTAACATTTAATAAGTACTAATTACTTAAAAAAAACAAGTGTATGTATATTAAGTTGTTTTAAACAAGTGTAAATAAATAAACAAGATTTATGACAAGTGTCATTCCGTTATTTATTTTTATTTTCCTTTAATTTTAATAAAAATTCTAGTAAACATGTTATAAACTCTTATCTCCTCACTTTCAAAGAAAAATTCAGTTTTATCATTCCAAAGCAAAGATTTTCAACAACCAAATTCTCAGTTTTGAAACTGAGAAACAAAATGTAAATAAAAAAATCTGAGAAGCACTTAACCTCAAAAATTTCAACCAGGAAATCTTCAAAACTAAAGCCTGTAACTCCTCAAACCCAGAAATTCCTCTGAAATCCCTGATCCATTTTCAAATTGAAATTACACTCCTATAGCTCATTTCCAAAAATGCATTGCAAAAATCCCTGTAACATTAGCATGCAAGTTTGTATTTTTTTTAATCTGGAACGGTTACTGCATGCAACAATCTATTTTAAAAAGCTTGCGTGCATTTCTTCAAAATCTGGAAATTGGCCACTACAATTTCAATCTGTTTTAAGAAGCCTGCATCATCTTCAATCTGGGAACAAAAAAACTAATCAAATACCAATTAAGCAAACCTGGAAGTTCATGATTGAAGTCTTGAAGCAAGCAATTCAACTGTAAAACAAAACTGGAAACAAAGCAAAATTCCCAAATTCCAGGCCTCTGTCTTCAGAAAAGTGAGTAAACTAAACAACCTCTTGTTTTAAACTTAGTACATGTGATGATTTATGAAATTATGATGTGATAATCTATTTTCATGAGATGAAACTAGACTTGCATGTTGAAATAAGGTGATAAGTATGTATGTCTGTTTATCTGTGTTCACTCTGTATTACAGAGTTTATATTTAGATTTAAAAAAAAACAAATTTTAAAAATTGTTTGTGTTTAAAAATAAACCAAATTTTAAAATTTGGTTTAGGTAAAATAAGTTAGAAAATATTAATATGACTCTGGAAACTCAAGTCTCTGTAAAAATTCAAACATGTTAATTTTGCAATTCAGATATATAAACTAAATCCTTAAACTAAGACATGGTTTTTAAGAGTGAAATCATAATTTTTAATTTGGGTTTTGACTGAGCAAGTGAGTGTTGATCATAATTTGGTATTGGAGTGATCTCTGGTGATCTAGTTGCTAGGGAAGGTCAGGGTCTTCTATGGTGGTGGAGGAGCGATCAGTGTCAATGGGAAAATTATTAGGTGTTCGTGGATTTCAGTGTGAAGGTGGGAATTTTAGTTTGAAATCCGGTAACCTAGTTTTGGTCTTTATCGGAAAACGTGTTTGTGCGGCGTCGTAGGTGGATCGGAATCAGTCGCAGGAGGGTGAATCGTTGCATCATGGCAAGAGGATGCTCTAGTCTTGGTGGCTTATGTCCAGGTGGTCGGGTTCATTGGTGATGGTGGTTATTGTTGATCGAAGTTGGGGGTTCTGGGTGCATCGTCATACTCGATTTCGAGAATTAGGTGAATTTGTAGTCCTGGGTGTTTGCCTGTCATGGGGTGGTCGGCGGCGACGTGCGGGAGGTGTCAAGGGTGGTCAGATCACTGGCGAACATTGGTGCACGTGCATGCGTCACTATGTAGCTGGGTGGTTATGAAGTTGAGGAAGATGATGTTAACGCGAGGAAACTTTCGGGATTATCATGATTCGACTCAATGTCGAACTCGAGTTGGGTTTTTAACGTACCAGGTTCTAAACCTTTATGCATGCAGATGAACGCCTCATGGAATAGAGTGAATAACTCGACGCATTACTCGAGTTCAACCAGGAGATACTCGGGTTATCCTAAAATTGCAGTGATGTATATTGAAAATTAAGTAAAGTAACTTATTTTCTATAAGTTTTAAATATTATAGCTTAATAAAGGTTTAACTGTTGAGTTAAAAATGTAATACAAGTCTTCATTTTTTAGTTAACAACTTAATAATGTTTTAACACATAATTATTATCTTAAGTAAGTAAATTATTTAAGTTCAGTATAAAGTTTATTAACATTTAAGTTTATAATTAATAATGATTTGATTTTCAAAGTTTTCAAGAAGAACTTTTAAATGTTAATTAAGATAACTAATTAATATTGATTAATTGTTTTGGAGAGTAGTTAAGACTAATTACTTTATAATGATATTTAGAGTTTAGATTGATTAATGATTAAGTTGATTAATTCTTAAGTAATTAAGATAAGTTAATTTCAAATTTGGAATTAATTAAGAAATTAATTAAGATTAATTAATTGTGAATTAAGGGTTAATTAGTAATTAATTAAGGAATGATTAAATTTTATTTAATCAAGTTTTAATAATGAATAATAAAAGATTATTAATTAATTGTTAAAGAATAATTGATTAATTAAATAAAGATTAATTAATTGATAATAAGGTCAATTAAGAAGTGATTAATTAATTAA
Organism: Allium cepa; assembly: GCA_030765085.1. NCBI lineage: Eukaryota > Viridiplantae > Streptophyta > Magnoliopsida > Asparagales > Amaryllidaceae > Allium > Allium cepa. Next base: position 686,841,453 of record CM060938.1, read on the forward strand.
ATAATTGTGATTAATTAATTAATTGTTTGTTAAGCAAGGTAAGTTGATTAATTCTTAAGTAATTAATTTAATTTGAATTAATTAAATTAATTAAAATTTGAATTAGAAATATGCTTGCTTATGAATGATTGTATTGCCTTGCATTGCTTGTTATCTCTGGACTGTAATATTCTGTGATGTGAAATATGTTGTGTATTGATCTGTGATATCTGTGATATGTTTTCGATATAAAAAAAACCTCTCGGCCGATTAAACGATATTTGAAATTCGATGCGACAGGGAGTCGAATTCCAGTTGGTTATCCGAAACCCACATCGAATCATATTAGTGAATCCTTGTTATTGATAAATTTACTTTATCTATGAATCTGTGAATGAAGATAAGCGTTATAGCTTATACCGCTTATCAATATTGCTGCACTTTAATATGTGATGCGATGATTGTTGTTGCACTATTGTGTGTAAACCCCTAGACCACACCTACACACACAAATATGGATTGCACGTGGAAATCGGTTAAGTCATAGATTTTCAAAATAGTTTTAAATTTGAATTTTAAATTCAAATGGTTTTGGATTTGGTTTAGAAGTGAAAAGCTTTGGGAAAAGAATTTCAAAGATAAAAGTTATTTTTGAATAACTTAATTTATTTTTGAAATTTGATTTAAAATTTGAATTAAAAATTTGAAATTGAATTCTATTGATGATGTAAAAAGGGTATACAAACTATAAATGTGTTTATATGGATTTTTAAAACATTTTAAAAGTATGGTTTTGAAAATTTGAATTTAACCCAACTTTATATTTGAAAGGCCTTAACTCGTGCAAATTATAATCGGGTTTTCTGAAATGGAAAACAAGTGGTTTCAAATAATAATAGCTTTTATATAAGGAAAGATTTTTTCCAAATTATGATTTCAAATTTGAAATGGAATGATTTTGAAAGTTATATCTTTGTGAAAGATAGTTGAACCCTATTTTGAAATTGAAGAGGATATTAATGGTGTATCTTTTATGTATAAAAAAAATTTGAAATGGAATGTTTTGAAAGCTATGAAATGTGTCTTTGATTTAAAGACCCGATGAGTTAATCCAATTTGAAACGGGAATTGTTTTTGAAAGGCTATGAATAAATCTTTGTATAAAAGATTGGTGAACCTCGTTTTGAAATTGAAGAGGGGTTTTAAAGATAAATCTTTTGTTTAAAAGATTTAAGTATGGAAATTGTTTAAACCATTGTAGGTTTTTGAAATGAATCTTTTTGTTTAAAAGATTTGTAAATGGTAATTTGTTTAACCATTTGAAAGAAAAGTTTCGGATAATAAGTTGTGACTTCACTGAGATCCAATATCCATATCATTTTAAATATTGCGCTCGTTATTCGGTTTAGCTGGGAGAGGACCTTTGTGTCGTATAACCCATTCCAAATAATGATACGACGATATGGATGGCATTTGAAGGCCGGTGGTGACGGCCGGATATTTTTCGAAAACGAAAGGATAACCCGTCGAATGTCTCTTCACCGGCTGGTCCCCGGTATAGAGATTTGATCACCCTTTGTGATGGGGAGTCTGGACGTGATTAGGGATTATCCGAATTTGCATGGGCTTCTTTGGAAGTGCCTTCTGTTCTGTTCGAACCCGAAACAGACTTGTATGGATGTGTGTCTGACGTTACACTTTGAGATATATAACCGGTTTCTATCAAATACATTTCTGTTTGGTGGCGGGGATTTATTCTCTTAGCTTAACACCCTTCTCTGAGACGTACGAGCTCGGAGGTTATGTAGTTGATTGTTACTAGTGATACATTCCCAATTTGGTAATGTGGCATACGAAGTGTTGCTGAACATTTGTCAATCAAAGCATGGCTTTTGTGAAAAGCGTAGCTTTGTGGACGAGACTTCGTCGAACCTCACAACCCGGAATGGTCGAAACAGGAAGAATGCAGCAAGGTTATTTGGAGGTAGCGCCTCCTGAGGGTATGTTCATTTCCTTCTGGATAGAGGTGGTATCATAGTATGGATCCCAGATATTTAACCTATGTGGTTGCTGCAAATTTATTACTTTGTAGTTGTTGGCGAATCCCGGGATAAAGGTTGGTTACGACCGGGGATGGCATACTCGTGTAGTAGTTACGTAGTTACAGAGGTAACCCGGCCTTGTGTTGGTAGAGATCCGGTTAGGTTCTTGGGGCGTCCCTCTAAAGGCGTACCCATGTGGCAATGGGAAGTTCCTTGGCCTGACCATTTGTTGGAAAACCAAAGAAACAATACACACCCTGTACGGTTTTAGTTGTATAACCTGCCATGGAATGTGGTGGTAACCTGCTATTGAACAGTAGGCATAAGTGCAAAATGCCTATACTAGCTAAGACTAATATTATACTTTCGAAATGATTTTCCACACTTTGCACTTATAGTAATAATATCAAAGAAATTTTCGCGTATCAAGCATATTTGACTATCATAAGGAGAAATCTCCTCCAAGTCTGCGTTTGCATTGTGTGTGCGGCGGGAGGCCTTATGGTAGTTTCATTTTCTAAAAAACATTGCGGATTTCAAATTTAAATTCTTTGCTTGATTTAAAATACCAAATGTTTTTGTTTGCTCACACCAGTCCCATGACTGACCTGGAGTTTATTGTTCCCTTCCTAAACTCTGGGTGCCCACAATTTTCCACACGGGCAGTCTAGGGTTGGGTTTTCCAGATAATAGATATAGATATCGATTCGGTAGGTTTCAGCTCTCTCTTGGGTATTCCTTGGAGATCTTGGATATTGGAGTCTTTGGATTCAACATACTGGACTTGCTCATCTTGGTGAAATTGATGGGGGTTCAAGCTACTGATTTGGAGTTCTTGTTTTGGAGAATTGGATTGGAGATCTTTGGAGTTTTTGGTTCCGCTGTTATATCATATTGTTATTCCGCTGTAGCATTGTTATCTTGTATCTCTAATATTTGATTCATATTGTACCATTGTTGTATCGAATGTTGTATATCAATGAAATTCATTCTTTCTTCCGCTATGTTGTTATACTTGATGTGTTATAAGCTCCGGCGAACCAGATTCGACGTTCAAATCTGCGGCATTGTAATATGAGTGTCGTATTCGGTGTCAATTTTCGAAGGTCAAGTCAGGGTTGCTACAGCAAGAGAAGGAAAAAAAGTGAGCAATGGAAGTAGAATTAGAACACATAGACTTTATTGTAATATGTTTGTCGAGCTTAAGGCCATCACGTCAAATGCAATCGGAGAAGCCCGCTTTTATTTGAAACTGTTTGGACAAGACAATACAACACAAGAATTTGATTTTCCACTTGGAATCGATGAACACTTCAGTACGAATCTCCTTGGGCTATCGAACGCAGTGCATCTCCTTTCTTTTGGAACATCCATAAACCTAAAAAAATGAGAGAGTTGCACTACATCATCACCTCCTTTTATTACGAAAACGCAGCTGATTTTAACCAATGCGGAGTCAATTTTCATATTTCAGTTTACATGAATAATCACTGCGGTTATCGGAATGAGATTCTGATGAATTCTTGAGCTACATACATTTTTGGTTTACGTCCAGTTGATAGGCTTGAGGGGATTGGCATTACTGCTGATTTACGCAACAATGGCTGTTCCATGTGCCTTGAGGATTTTATTCATAAAGAAGAGAATGAAGCGGGAATGGATTTGATTCGTACACCCTGCTTACATGTTTTTCATTATGATTGTTTATCAAAATGGTTTGAAAGAAGACGTTGTTGTCCAATGTGCAGGTTCACAATATGATAATTTGTTAAATAAAATAGAAGCACACTAGTAATTCCAATGGAGCTTATAATTGTATCCATGTTTATGTCTTTTTAGAATTGCTGATAAAATAACAGGATTTAGTATATGACAGTATACGCAATTTTTAATTCAAACGCTATATTCATAAAATAAAACATCGCATTATCCTAACAAAATAATATAATCATAAATCATTTTGCCAAAATTTACGAAATATGCATTCCTATATCATTGTCTTTTTCTGTCCGAGCCCACTGATATTTTATATAATATAAACAAATGATAAGCATTGTTACAGCTTAGCCATTCATGAAATATATATATATATATATATATATATATATCTTTGCCTATGGAGTATTTTGAGCAACAGTCTCATCACGGGTTGTATTAGTTTGTTTGGATTTCATGATGGGCAGCGAGTGAGTTTTGGTTAATAGTTTGTATGCTGATCATTTTTGTGTGCACATGACATATTCATGCACACAGCCACTGTGCATGAGTTGTTTCTTTCAAACTTACCCACTGTATCTTCCATGTTGGTTGCATCCCCTTCTACACCATTCTCTTCCAATGTTGACAACGCTAAAAATCTATTATGCTTTGTGATGCCACACAGTTCATGTTCGTCATTAAACATCTCCGAAGTTTATGTGTTTTTTATGACTGTGTTTACCTCATTTGCGTGAGCTTCAGGCAATTTACTCGAAGCGGATGCTATGTTCTCTATTGTTTTCTCTGGGTGCATGCTATCGTCACGTTCCAGCAAAGTACTTCTATGTATGTTGGACACCATTCTTCTTATCTGTGTTTCACTGTTCTTATATACCTGCTTCCTCTTTGCAATCTTTTTCCATTGATGTGTTCCTACATAATTTCCTTTTTTTATTTTACTTTCCTGCATTTTTTTTCTTGTTCTTGGATGGGTGGCTCCACATGCTCTTGCTCCGGCTTAACATCACACAAATTCGTCTAATGACCAAATACTTTGCAGTGTAAGCAAATCTCAGGCTTCCATAGGTAGTTTACATGAATGTATTGTTCGCTTCCATCCAAAAGCATGACTGGAAATTTCTCAACTAGTTCTTTTCCTGGTGTCACTTCAACTAGGAAACTGGCATACTTTATCCTATCAAGCTTTTCAGTAGTTTCATCTAGACATATCAACTGACCAATTCGATTTGCCAGCCAGTTTATTCCAAGATGTGACCAGGCGTAGATTGGGATGTTGGAGAGCTGTAACCAGACTGGTACTGCTCTGATGTTGCCTCTGACATTGCCAAGCTCCAGGGTCCATTGTTGAATAATGAAAATCTTGTTTCTTATAAATAACGGGTCACTTCTCAAAATCTTATATCTATCCTCTTCACATGAGAGTTGAAAAAGGAATAAGACACCAACGAACTTGACTTTGACTGCTCCTTTCAATTTCCATATTCTTTTGAGATTTTCAACAACTGTTGTGAATGACTAAGGCTTATCAAGGAAGAAGCCAACAATGTGGTCTTGCCAAATCTCTTTGCCTGCTGCCATGACATCTGCTAGTGGGACCATGGCCTCACCATGGAACTCAAGGTTGATGCTGATTGGAGAATAAACGCCGGCATTACATGGCTTAGTTTTGAACAGATTCGACCAGGAAGGGCCTGAAGTGGAAGATTGGACAAGTTGTGGGATAAGCTGAGTTGGGTCAGTGGGAAGATTGGATGTGGAGGGCGGAGGAACAGTTGGTGTTGATGGCATAGGGATTGATGGTGCAGGAATGAATGGTAAGGTAAGGACAGGCGGTATGGGTGTGTCAGGAGGCATGGCACAGTTCGAGATGGGATTGGTCAAAGGAGAGGGGAGAGAGGGAAAACGGCTGCCATGAAAGATTTACTTGCTTTCGGAAGAGATGGCTTTAAAGTATTTAGAAAGGATCAATGGGATCGAAATGTGTGCTTTCAAATATCTTAATGTTTACATCAACTAAAGTTTGAGAAAAAAAATTGAATATACTAGTATAAGTTTTTTGTTTGATGATAATAAACATATATATATTCATTTAAATGTATTTTTTATTTTACTATTTTATTTTTCACACAATTAAATAAATATTTTCTGAATAAAATAAATAACATAGAATTTCAATTCAAACAGATATTTTATTCAAACAAATATTTTATTATAATTTTAAATTGTACAAATTTAAGCTTTCTCTACATATATACATTTTTTAATTACAATACAGATTCGATTATCTCAAATCTCACTTTACATTGTTCACCTCACTACATATCACTCATTCACTCGTATTTTATTTTCGACTTTGCTCCAGCTTGGATCTAGCGTCTGAGTTATCTACAAAATACACATTGACACGGTAAAATTGAAAAAGAAATATTTGTATAGTCTAAAATAAAGTGCATAAATGTTATTTCCCTCGGTTATTTGGGTTGTTCGTCATCATATTTATTTTGAATTCATCTTACACGAACAGCTTGCGACATGCACAGTGTATCACTGTACATGCCACAAGGCCATGCATTCCGATATACACTTGATAAAACTGCAGGGACAAGTGAGCACAAGGTCAAACCAAATTAAAAGCTAGGTTCAACTCAAGTGCAATACAAATAATGTAATGATACGAGCACAAGGTCGAGCCCGAGCAAAGCTAGGTTCAACTCGGGTGTAATACAAATACATCACAAAATTGCCGAGTACAAGAATCCAAAAACCAACATAAAACAAGCCTCGACCAAAAATTAAAGGTACACTTAAACCCAAAATGGTTACAGAAACCAAAATGCACAAGATTTCAAGAACAAACAAAACCTCAAATGGCCAGACTCACACTTTCCAAATGAACAAGTTCGATTGAAAACCAGAGATTTGGGCATGTGCACCAGAATTGAAAACAAAGCAATGCAAAACTTTTAGATGAACACAGCATATGTTCAACCAAGTGGATCAACACCTCAAGTACAAAGCAGGTTACATATTGAAATGCAGACAACCAGAACAAAGAAAGCCTAGCAAAATGGAAGCAAATGCAAACTAGGTCGAAGCAAAAACAAAGTGCAGACTTACATCAAAACACACACATATATGTTGATACGCTATATTTTGATCAATGACAATATGCTTCAACAAAAAGGAAGAGATATGTGCAAAGCTAAAAGAAGGACTCTAAAGACCAAGGATATCATGAGTAATTATTATATATAGGTCTTAGTCATAGTTTTATTGTTAAAATCTATCCTTAAGAAACTTGCACAAACACAAAAACACATAACACAACTTCATATTCTAGTTAAGTGTTCACTGTGCATAATCTACCAGTTCAGTCGACTGAACAGGATATTTCAGTCGACTGAACCTGTTACACAAAAACAACATGCACAGTTTCAGTCGACTGAAATTCTCTGTTCAGTTGACTGAATTCGAACTTGTGAATTTTTACTGAAGAGACGCGTTCTTCTTTCCAAGAGTTGCAACCATTCTCCAATGGTAATGGATGCACCCTTTGCCTGAATCTTTTGCAAATGGATACACCTCTTCTACACCTATAAATACATGTGTTTATCACTTGTAAATCACGAATTCTAATTGCTTTAATCTCTCTGTTATCTTGATCATATTTTCATATTACTCAAGTTTTCAAAAGCATTCACAAACCACTTCACTTGCTTGAATCTCTGATTTATTTTAAATAATCTTTTGATTCATAGCAATTTATATTTCCTAAATCTTCATAAATACATTTCATATTCTTGAGGATATGATTATAGGAAAGTTGTACTCAATTAGACTCATTAGTGTTATCAAGAACGCAACAAGTCAGAAATACTCTTAGTACCTAGTTGAAGTCCTCTTCGGTAGTTGAGGCAAGAAATCCCGTTCGGTTGTTCGGGTAAATTGTAAACCTATTCCGACGGGTTAAGTGAGGGTTGTTAGTTAGTAGAATGCCTAAGACGAGCTTAGGGACTGGACGTAGGACAAGAGGTCCGAACCAGTATAAAGTCTTGGTGTCTACTTCACTTATTATTGCTATTTACCTAGATCATTCCACGATTCCATACTATACGATCCTACCACATAGCTTCTTTTTAATTGGTATCAGAGCAAGGCCGTCCAATAATCATAACACCGTTATTTGACATATTGATAATATGGAAAATAACACAAGCACAAGCACAACAACTGCCTATGGCTCTACATTTGTAGAAGGACAATATACCCAAAGACCCCCTCTATTCAATGGACTAAACTATAATTATTGGGCTACAAGGATGAGGATTTATATGCAAGCAACAAGCTTTAAAGCCTCGAATGCAACTCAAGCAGAGTTCGTTGTACCCACAACTGATTACCCTACATGGACACAAACTCAGAAAAATGAAGCTAGTGCAAATGCCAAAGCTATGAATATGCTATTTTGCGCTTTGGATAGAAATGAGTTCAATAGTGTTAGCATTTGTACTACTGCACATTAGTTATGGGATACACTTAGAACCATACATGAAGTCACAAACAAGGTCAAACAAACAAAGATCTCCATGCTAAAGAACTAGTTCCATAACTTTAGAATGCGATAGAATGAATCCATCAATGACATGTACTCGAGATTTCAAGACATTCATCATGCCTTAATAGGATTAGGAGGAAAGTATACGGATTTTGATATTGTATCTAAGGTCCTAAATTCACTCACTGATGAATGGGAGAGAAAAGTCTTAGCAATTGAGGAAGCAAACGATCAATCCACTATGAAACCAGAAGAATTAATTGGAAACCTTATGTCTTATGAAGTTAACATGCAAGCTAAGAAAGGCCAAGCGCTGGAAAGAAAAAATGTGGCTATTCACGCAGAAAAGGAAGAATCGGAGTCTGAAGATGAGGATTTAGCATTTATTGCCAAAAATTTCAAGAAATTCTTAAAATATAGAAAAGGAAATAAAAACGGTTTCAAAAAGAATTTCTTGAATAAACCTTCATCCTCAAATATAGAATGCTTTAATTGTCACAAGAAAGGACACATGCACAAGGATTGTCCAGAACAAAAGAAGGAAAATCAGAAAATCTTCAACAACAAAAACAAGAAGGATAAATTCAAAAAGAAGGCATTTTCTATAACATGGGACTACTCAGATTCATCTTCATCCGAAAGTGATAGTAATAGCGACAATGAACAAGCAAATATATGCTTTATGGCTCAAGATTCTAAGGTTAGTGATTTATCTTATGATGATTTAATAGAAGTTAACACTGAGTTTTTAAATACTATAAAAATTATCAAAAAGAAACTTAAAGAGACACGTGAAAATCAAAACAAAGCTGAATTTGAAAGAGATATGTTAAAAGACGAGAAAATAATATTAGAAGAAGAACTTGAAAAAGTTCAAGAATCTCTCTCAAACTCAGAGAGTCAACTTTTACTTTTGAGCCAAGAAATTGAAACTTAAAAGACAAAGAATGATGAAATTATATTTGAAGATCACAATTTAAAAAATAAAATAAAACAAGTTGAATTAGAAAATACTAATCTTCAAATTAAATTAGACAACATTACTAAAAATGTTTCTAATTTTAACAAAGGAAGAGAAAATTTATCTAAGATTTTAGAAAATTCTCAATCTTCTCAAATAAACATGGATTAGGATATAAAAAGGAGTCAAAAATTCCTTAAAAGAAAAATACCAATCTTAAGAAGAATAATGATTCAAAACATAATATATCATTAAGAGCACCTACTAAAACAAAAGTAGAAACTAAGATAATCAAAATTTGGGTTCCAAAGACTAACAATAATTTAATTAGGAACAAATATGTTAAAACATTTATGAATACTGTTCATAACAATAAAAATTATATTTATAAAAGGGAACCCACTAGGGTTTGGCTTCCTAAGATCTAACTCTTAGGACCCTATTAAAAGGTGGATACCAATGTATTTATTAATATTTTTTGCATGTCCCACTCAAGAAAAGATAATGGATTTTAGATAGTGGTTGCTCAAAACACATGACCAGAGACAAAGAAATGCTTACAAATATTTCGTACTTTGATGGTGGCTCAGTTACCTTCGGAGATAACTCAAAAAGTTTCATCATTGGCAAACGAGATGTGTGCAACTACGTTATATCAAATTTACCCATTATTACAAATGTTTCTTTAGTTAAAAACTTAAAACATAACTTATTAAGCATAAGTCAACTATGCGACAAAGGTTTTAAAATAACTTTTTCTGAAAATAAATGTTGTATTTTTGATCAAAAATCAAAATCTCATTTTTGAAGGAAAGAGAGATAGAAATATTTATGTTTTAAACATGAAAATTAATAATAACAAAGATATGTGTTTAATGGTCAAAGATAATGATCCTTGGTTATGGCACAAAAGATTTTGTCATATTAATTTAAAACTATTCAAAAACTTTCAAAAAATGAATTAGTCAAAGGCTTACAAAAAATAAATTTTAAAATAAATAATATTTGCGATGATTGTCAATTTGGAAAATTAACTAAATCATTTCTTTTAAATCTAAGAAAGTCATTTCAACTTTGCAACCATTAGAATTATTACATATGGATTTATTCGGACCAACACAGGTTCAATCTATTAACCATAATCGGTATGTTTTTGTAATAGTTGATGATTTATCAAGATATACATGGACGATATTTATGAAAAACAGAAGTGATACGTTTGAATATTTCAAAAATTTTGTTAAAAGAATCCAAAATATTAAGAATTTAAAAGTCAAAAATATAAGGAGTGATCATGGAGGCGAATTTGAAAATGAATCATTTGAATTATTTTGTAATAAGAAAGGAATAAATCATAATTTTTCATTTCCTAGAACTCCACAACAAAATGGAGTTGTAGAAAAGAAAAATAGAACTCTTTAAGAATGCGCACGAACTTTATTAAATGGAAGTACATTACCAAAGCATTTTTGAGGAGAAGCTGCAGCAACTGCGTGCTATGTATTAAATCGTATTTCCATACGATCGTCAACTAAATACACGTCATATGAACTTTTTAATGGAAGAAAACCTAATATTTCGTACTTAATAATCTTTGGGTCAAAATGTTTTATTCTTAACACAAAAGACCAACTTGTAAAACTTGATCCAAAAGCTGACCATGATATTTTTGTAGGTTATTTAGAACGAAGTAAGGCATATCGTGTTTTCAATAAACGAACAAATGTAATTGAAGAAACTTTACATGTATCTTTTCATGAAAACTTTAATAAAAATATAAGCATCAAAGATGATGAAGAAATTATATCTAACACAGAAAATATAAGTTTTGAAAATAATGAAAATATTAATCAAATCGATAACAATCAAATTAGATCTCCTCCTAGAATTCTACGAGATCAATGATGTGCTTTGATGTATGGGGTATCGACTTTATGGGACCTTTTCCAAATTCTTTTGGAAACTTGTATATCCTTCTCGCTATCGATTACGTTTCAAAATGGATCGAAGTCGTTCCTTGCAAAACCAATGACCACAGAATTGTTGTGAAATTTCTTAAAGAAAACATCTTTTCGAGGTTCGGCACACCTCGCACAATAATCAGTGATAACGGAACCCATTTTTGCAACCGTTCTTTTGAAACTTTAATAAAAAAATACTCGATAACCCACAAGTTATCCACTCCATATCATCCTCAGACTTGTGGCCAAGTTGAAGTTTCAAATCGACAAATAAAACAAATCTTGGAGAAAACTGTCAATAAAAATCGAAAAGATTGGTCTCAGAAATTGACCGACGCGCTTTGGGCTTACCGTACTGCTTTTAAAACTAACCTTGGGATGTCCCCTTTTCATTTAGTTTACGGTAAAGCTTGCCATTTACCCGTTGAAATTGAACACAAAGCGTTGTGGGCAATAAAAAACTTAAACTTTGATCTTGAAAAATCTGGCGAAACTCGAAAACTACAACTCAACGAACTCGAAGAACTTAGGAACGACGCGCATGAAAACGAGAAAATTTACAAAGAAAGAACCAAAGTTTTTCATGACAAGTCAATCCTAAGGAAAACGTTTTTGCCTAACCAGAAAGTTCTTTTATATGACTCGAGACTTCATTTATTCCCTGGGAAACTTAAATCAAGGTGGACCGGACCATTTATGGTACGAACTGTTTTTCCTCATGGTGCCATAGAAATAGAAAACCCAAAGGATGGATCGATTTTCAAAGTCAATGGTCATCGTTTGAAACCCTTCTTGGAATTGCCCGGTAACCAAGAGGAGGAGCTCATGATCCTTCATGAGCCAAGCTACGTCCAGTAAGAATGTTAACCGTCTTTTGTAAATATGTACATATTTTTCCCCGTTACACTCATTATATCATGCATCGACTGTGGGGACACAGTCAAAATTAAGTGTTGGGGGGGAGTCTCATTTTCATTTTTTCTTTAGTTTTTCATGGCATTTTTTAATTTTCATTTTCTTCAAAAAAAAAATCTCAAAACTCCTAAATCTCAAAAACATTTTCTTTTAACCATTTTGATTTATTTTTGAAGAAACACTATGGGATAAGTATAAGTTTTGGTTAATAAATTGAAATTTTTGAAAATTTATTTGTCTTAACAAAAATAAAAATGAAGTTTGATTACAAATAACAATGGTTTTACTAGTATATAGGAAGGTTCATTTATGTTAATTATGAAGTATGTTCTAATTGAAAATCGTTGTTTAAAAAGTGGTAAATTTAAAGTAAAGGATATAACATTTTTGTCTTCTAAGTTAAATGGTGCTAAGATGATTTTGCAAAACTCTCTCTCTCTTAAAAAATATATATATATATAAAACAAAAAACAAAATAATAACATCTAAAGTATTCACTCTCATTTAAAAGTCCTCACGGTTATGTATGGGTGAATTACTTGGAATCTTTGATTATGTGCTTTCATACTCATTTAAAAGTCCTCACGGTTATGCATGTATGGAACACATATATATATAAAAAAAAGAACAGACTTAATAAAAACCACCTACGGTCGATAGGTGTATGCACGAAAGTGTGTACTCTCACCATGCTCTGTACTCCCCTCACATAAGCCCGAAAGGCAGTGCATGGGTGGTATATCTGGCCTCAGTTTACCTGAGCTAGGTGTGTAATTTTTCTTGCAAATAATGAGAGAGCAAGCAATTGAAATCCTAGCACTATTTTAACCTGTTTGACCTAACTTGTTATTGAAAAGAAATGAAAATACCACTTTAATAAACTTTGATAATCAACTAAGGATCCATTTCATAATTACATTGTGTTATCTACCGAAACAACTAGCCAAACTATGGTCTATCTGTCATGACAACTTGATTTTTATTGGAAATTTTGACGAGTAAATGACTTAAATTTTCAAGACAATGACCAAAACTTGTATTTAACTTATTCGTGTCAATTTAAAAATAAATCCTTCATTTGTAAATATTTCCAAAAAATTCGCATTCATCTCTTTGTAAATAAATCTTGCAATTTGTAAATATTTTCATCCTGCATTTGGATTTTGTGGGTAGTATCCGCTGAAAACCCTCATGAGACAACACTCGTCCTACTGGGGACACCCAAAGGTTTACCGGCTTGTTGCATACGCTCAATGCAATCGTGCTCCCTACGAAAATGGATTTATCTTAGTTTTCCTTCATTCGAGGACGAATAAAAAGATAAGTGTGGGGGTATTTGATGTGCACGTAATTATGCATATATTTACATCCATATTTTATCTCTTTTTATTTAAATAATCATCATATTTGGGCATTTTAACATGTTTAAAACCAAAATTCAATTATTTCCAAACCATCATATTTTCATCTTCATTCAGGGGCAAAACGGTCATTTTTATGCATGTGTCAATGTAAGAATTTTTACTTGGACATTTTTTGATTATTTTTATAGGAATTTGGATGCATATGGAAGAGGCTTATATGAAGATACATGCGTGCACAAGGAAATACAAAGGAATGAAGAGGAAATAATTCAAGTTCAAGATTATGGAGGACCCCACCCACTTACCTAACTTCCAATTAGAAGCTAAGCACATGCTAAAAGGACTTAAAGCTTCATGTACATATTAAGTGGGGGATTAGTGAATGTTAATGGTTACTTGGAGGCTACACCACCTCAAGGGTATTTTGGGAAGCTCCCTAAAAAGAGAATTAGGGTTTTATGCATGTATAAATAGCCCTCTTATGTACATGAAGATCATTATCTACTCTTTCATTTTACTTAGGAAATTAAGAAATCAAAGTGTAAGCTCAATGTTCTATGAAATAAAAATGGCTTCCAAGCCTATTTCTTCTCTCTTTTCTACATGTTTTTCTTTGTTTTATTGTTAATGTTTATTTATATGCTCTCTTTCTCCTTATGTTCATAGCTTAGATTTACATTTATGCAAGTAGTTAGTAGCTAATCTCTTTTGCTTTCTTTGCTTATTTTCTATTTTCTTTTCTTTAATGTTGAAACTTACTTGTGATGCTTCAATGCCACAAATGAGTAGGTAAACCCCTTCAATTTAGGGGTGATGAAGCTCTCTAACTTTATGTAATTTCAACATTTTTTATGATTTATGATCTCTTTGGTTATGCTTCATAAATGTGAATTTTGATGTAAGTTTATACAAGTGGGTTTGATAGCTTATATTGCTTATGCAAATGAGCTATTCTTACTCAACATAAACACAATTTACATCAACATTTGCTAATTAATTTTTGATTATGAAATAAAAGTTAAAATGAAATTTGATGATCTATGTTACTAGTTACAATAGTAAATAGATCATACTTAAAATAGTTTTTGCTTTGGCTTCTTTTTCATAAGAATTGTAAGTGGTATAATTGTTGTATTATAGTTTATGGTTTGAGTTATGTTAACTAATAACATAAACAAACCATACTTATGATAAATGCAATGATTATTTCACTTAATATCAAAGTTAGAGATCATAAATTATGTGTTTGTTGATTTACAAAAATATGAGAGTGGATTTGCCTCTAAATTGTTCTCTAGTTCAATAGTTTACTAATCACATTTCAATTCTAGTTTAGCTTCATTTTAGTTCTATCCAACAATTTCACTCGACTTTGGTATAATTTGATTGAATAGAAATTTTTAAAATCATCAATTCCCTGCGGATCGACTCGTATTCGCCACGTGCTACATTCGTACACCGTGCGCTTGCGGTATAAATTTTATTTCTAAATTCGTTCGACGGTTTTCTAATCCGATAAAATTTCCGTCGACGAACAATCAACCTACACAAAATATAATTGGAGAAATTGTCTCGCAAGTTCAACAAGAAGTCAACTAAACCAAATGGGACATGTTGCCTTTATTTCAACAATAGAACCTAAAAATCCTAAAGAAGCATCAACAGATGACTATTCGATTGTTGCTATGCAAGAAGAATTAAATTAATTAGAGCGTAACGATGTTTGGGAATTAGTTCCTCGTCCTAATAATAAATCAGTCATAGGAAAAAAATGGATTTACAAAAATAAAGTAGATGAAGAAGGAAATATAACTAGAAATAAAGCTAGACTAGTAGTACAAGGATATAATCAAGAGGAAGGTATCAACTTTGAAGAAATATTTACTCCAGTTGCAAGACTTGAAGCAATACGTATTTTATTAGCCTTCGCTTGTTTTCACAATTTTAAACTTTATCAAATGGATGTTAAAAGTGCATTTTTAAATGATTTTATAAAAGAAAATGTATATGTAGAACAACCTCCTTTATTCACTCATGAAAAATATCCGGATAATGTATATAAATTAAAGAAAGCTTTATATGGTCTTAAACAAGCACCTCGTGCTTGGTATGAGAGACTTAAGAGCTATCTACTAGATTCGAGATTTCAAATCGGAAAAGTAGATCAAACTTTATTCATTAAAAACACTACTAAAGACATTTTGATAATTCAAATATATGTAGATGACATCATATTTGGTTCAACTAATGAAAAATTGTGTAAAGAATTTTCAAACATAATGACTAAGGAGTTCGAAATGTCACATATGGGACAATTATCTTATTTTCTCGGACTTCAAATTAAACAATTATCGAAAAGAATCTTCTTAAACCAAGAAAAATATTGTGTTAATCTAATTAAATGTTTTGGAATGGAAAACACTTCTGGTAAACCTACCCTTATGAGTACCACAACTCATCTCGATCGAGATGAAAATGGCAAAAGTGTAGACCAAAAGTTGTTTAGAAGCATGATAGGCTCGTTACTTTACTTAACCGTTAGACTAGATATAATGATGAGTGTATGTTTATGCGCACGTTTTCAAGCTAATCCAAAAGAATCACATTTAAGAGCCGTAAAATGAATTATGCGATATCTTAATAATACTAAAGATTTTGGTCTTTTCTATCCAAAAGATTGTCCATTCGAATTAGTTTCATTTAGTGATGCTGATTTTGGTGGATCTCGAATAGATAGAAAAAGTACAAGTGGTACGTGCCATTTCATTGGAAAATCACTTGTATCTTGGTTCAGTAAGAAACAAATTGTGTCTCGCTTTCAACCTGTGAAGCGGAATATATATCTACCACCTTAGCTAGTACTCAAGTCATATATATGCAACAAACACTTAAAGATTTTAATATAAATTTAACAAACTCTACAATATATTGTGATAATACAAGTACAATAAATTTATCCAAAAATCCGGTAAATCACTCTCATACAAAACATATTGATATTCATCACCATTTTCTACATGACAATATCGGAAAAGGAATTATCAATTTAGAATATATTTCTACCGAAAATCAAATTGCCGGTATATTTACTAAACCATTACTAGAAAACTCATTCATAAAATTACGACGAGAATTAGGAATAATATCTTTCAAAGATATTTAATAACAAGAAATATAATGGCAAGGAACCTAAAATATGAGTAACATATCTCATACTTTAATTCACTTCATCTAAAAGTCAGACATGAATTTAGTTTACATAAACTATGGGTTTGAAAAACTTAATCATTTATACATTTGAATTAGCTAATATTTCATACACTAAAACATAACCATTCATTTCAAAGCAAATTATTAACCATTAATTTAATTTCTGGTTCTAAATCCTTAATGATTTTACAATGCATTTTTTATATAACTCTAAACCTATATATACATGTTAAATTTTTTTAAACAAAATACAAATTCTTTTTCAAAAAAAGAACAATCTCTGTTGAGAAATGTCTTCAAACAAATCAAACTCACCCATCATTATAACTTTTTCCACCGATAGCTCGGCTGATTCACCTCAACTTCCAATGCCAACACCAACACACGAGCCTGTGTATAAATGGGAAAATTACCGAACCGGGTATACACCGGATTCCAAAAAGGCCAAACGTTCTCTATTTATTTCTCCCGATACAATGAAAAAGATCGATGAAATTCATCATTATCAACAGCAGCAAATTGACCTCCAACGAGAATTGTATTTTGAACAGAAAATAACGTCTAAACGCTTAAGTTTTCTTGAACAAATTGGTTTGAAGTTTTGTAGCTCGAAGAAAAAGGATGTGAGTGAACCTTTACCACGACCAGTTAATCCATTTGATCCACCTTCGTCGTATCGTACATCAAACGACCCAATAAATCCTTGGGTCTCGCCTCAAAGACCTCAATATAGTCCAAATTCATGGGACAAAAACTATATGGCAAATGAAGGATATAAAACACCAAATAAGAAGACTCCATCCCCCAAGACTCCAGTGCCCAGGAAATGATGATTTTTTGGTCGAAATAATGTTGTTGTATCATAATGTTACTATATAATTATAATTATTTCATTAAATTAAACATTTGTGTTCAAAAAGTCAAGAAAAACGAAACATGCAAATTTCAGTCGACTGAATAGTTCTGCACAGTCAACTAAAAATACTACAGAAACTTTCAGCCAACAGCTCAGTCGACTGAATAGTTCTGCACAGTCAACTAAAAATACTATAGAAACTTTCAGACAGCAGTTCAGTCGACTGAAAAACTCTGTTCAGTCGACTGAATTTTAGCCAGAAAATTTTCGGCTTTCAGTTCAGTCGACTGAATAGACAAATTCAGTCGACTGAATGCAATTTTACCCAGTTTTTTACCTACTTATCCATCTCTTTCCCTTTCTACTTTTACTTTTCAACGTATCCAAACTTCATCTTCCCATTACTAAGCAAACCCTAGTTCCCAAAATTCTATTTTTCTTTAATTTCTTCATCCAAATATTCGCAATTATGCCTCCTAAGCGTTCTAGAGCTTCAACCTCAACCTCCTCCTAGCCAATTGATGCCCAAATCGCTCAATGGATTTTCAATGAAGTTGCAGTCTCTCGATGGAACAAAATGAAGAAGTCACGAATCTTTGAGCATTCATTTGTTGATTTCTAAGGTCTTCAAACCTACAATGTCCAAGCTCTAACAGACCAGGCAAATTTGACATCACTTTTATATATAAATCGTAATGACCATGCCATCAATCATATTATGGTCAAATTATTCTACGCCAATCTCAACCTCGGACACCAAACTCCATTAAATCCGAATGACAGTGTTTGGGCTATGGTATGCGGGAAGAAGGTATGGTTTTCACTTGATCGCATTGCTCATATTTTAGGATCCCCAAATGTTGGTAGAAAGCTTGAGGAAATAGATTTCAATCCTCGTATTCGTGACAATATAAATCATCAATTTTTAGAGTATGACATCAATAACCAAGAAATCAAATCCACCTCCTTAAGACCAAGAGCCAGGCTTTTACACAAAGCCCTTATGAGGACCATTACCCCATGCACCGGATCCTATGAAATAGTGTACCCGAATAACTACCGGGCACTATATGCTATATGGGGAAATATTAAAGTAAATTGCGTGCAATTGATACTTGATGAATTTCTTTCATTTAATAATGGGAAAATGAGAACAATATATTTGGCGAGTACATAATGCGACTTCTCCTAGACGTTGATACGCCACTACCCAACTCAGAAAATACGATGGTTCATCAAATCAATCATCGTACTATAAGCCTCATGCAACTACCAGTAAGGCCTCCTCATATCATGTCTCTAGCTGCATGGGAATCACGTCAACAAGAACCTCAACCTCAACCACAACCTCCACAAAAAGAAACTCTTGATCAAGAAGATGAAATCCGTCTTGTTCAACCTGATTTCACTACAAATCAATCGTTGGAAATTATATCAAGGAATCAACAAATCCTTGATACTCGTCTAAAAAAGGTTGATCACAAACTTGATAAGGTTAAAGGGTTCTTCAACAAACTTTAGGATGTCATTTCATGCACCAGCACCGCTTCTGCTTCTACCTCACGCGGCAAGCGTCCGGCTCCAACATTCACATGGACATCTTCCGAGGAAAATCCAAGTAGCAGCACTAGTGGCAACAGTGGTGGTCAAGGAGGGAGAGCTATTCGGCAACCAACCGGTGGCCCTGTTATTCGAGAACCGGAGGGAGGACATGAAGGATCTTATGATTGGTACAAGGATCCTTGATCATTTTTATTGGTTTGATTTCCAGAACTCTTTATTTTTTCTCAAACATTTCTGATAAGGCTTGTATAAATAGCCTTCATTTATAATACTCTGTGGTTTGTATAATTCATACTACGGTTATGTATGTATGTGATTGCTTTGCTTGACAATTTTATACTTTTACAAAATATTATTTCCTTTTTTGTCGATGAAAAAGGGGGAGAAAAGTCTACGTCACTAACTTTGTTTTGTAGGAAAGATAGTGCATATATTCAGGGGGAGGAAACATAATTACATCTCTACAAACATAGGTATTGTCATCAATCAAAAAGGGAGAGAATGTTGATACGTTATATTTTGATCAATGACAATGTGCTTTAACAAAAAGGAAGAGATATGTGCAAAGCTAAAAGAAGTACAATGAAGACTAAGGATATCATGAGTAATTATTATATATATGTCTTAGTCATAGTTTTATTGTTAAAATCTATCCTCAAGAAACTTGCACAAACACAAAAACACATAACACAACTTCATATTTTAGTTAAGTGTTCACTATGCATAATCTACTAGTTCAGTCGACTGAACCGGATATTTCAGTCGACTGAACCTGTTACACAATCACAACATGCACAGTTTCAGTCAACTGAAATTCTCTATTCAGTCGACTAAATTCAAACCGGCGAATTTTTACTGAAGAGACACCTTCTTCTTCCTAAGAGTTGCAACTATTCTCCAATGGTAATGGATACATCCTTTGCATGAATCTTTTACAAATGGGCACACCTCTTTTACACCTATAAATACATGTGTTTATCACTTGCAAATCACGAATTCTAATTGCTTTAATCTCTCAATTATTTTGATCATATTTTCAGATTACTCAAGTTTTCAAAAGCATTCACAAACCACTTCAATTGCTTGAATCTCTGATTTATCTTAGATACTCTTTTGATTCATAGCAATTTATATTTCCTAAATCTTCATAAACACATTTCATATTCTTGAGGATAAGATTATAGGAAAGATGTACTCAATTAGATTCATTAGTGTTATCAAGAACACAAGTCAGAAATACTCTTAGTACCTAGTTGAAGTCCTCTTCGGTAGTTGAGGCAAGAATCGTTCGGTTGTTTCGGGTACGTTGTAAACCTATTCCTCTAGGTAAAGTGAGGGTTGTTAGTTAGTAGTATTCCTAAGAGGAGCTTAGGGACTGGACGTAGGACAAGAGGTCCGAACCAGTATAAAGTCTTGGTGTCTACTTCACTTATTATTGCTATTTACCTAGATCATTCCACTATTCCATATTATACGATCCTACCACGTAGCTTCTTTTCAATATATACATACATAAATGTATGTATGCATACAAGTGGAGATGACACTGCAGCTACCAATTGAACACAGTCTCGACCAAAACAAACAAAATAGTCCAGGCTCTCAATAATCAGTGCAACTTCAAAATCACAAGCATACATATATACATAAGTAAACAACATGTATACATCTGCATGTGGACATGACTCAAAGCATCATCAATAAACCAGAGCTCAATACAGTGAATTACAACATCCAGATAATTTTCTAAAGCATGCAAGTGAAGCCTCAATCAAGCTCTACATAAAACCAGGCTACATAATGAACACAAGTGACTCAAAGCACAAGATGCAATACAACTGAATACAAGTACATATATACAACAAGCACATGACTCAAAAAACTATCATCGAAGACTTGAAAAATCAAGTGCAGACACTACATGAACTGGCTCGAAGACCAGAACAAGAAAACAATGAAGCAACCAAAGCTACAGTTTCAAGTCCACAACAACATCGAGTATGCCAAACCTCAGATGCAATGCACATGAATCAAAAGAAAGGAACAAATATGCTCATCTCTAAAAAGGACTAAATGAATACACACATATACACATACATAAATGTATGTATGTATACAAATGGAAATGACCAGAATTACGAAGAGCAACAAGCATGATGATATACAACAGAATGGACTACAACAATACATATATACACACGTACATACGTACATATGTACATATATGGTGTTAGCACAAGTATAAACAAATCAAAGCATTCAAGAGGAGCAGAAATACACATGACTCGAAACAACCAGACTGCAATGAACCAGATAAAAAAAACAGTATAGCAATCATTTTTTACTCACAAACACACATGTATACATATATACTTATATATGTATACACAGAGCCAGTTGTAGAGAATTTCAAATTGATCAAGCTGGAAAAGTCAGCAAGTAACAAAGCATTTACCAATTATAAAAAAGTCAAGGCTGAGACAAAAATCAATCAAATGATCAAATGTTCCAGGTTGAACAATTTTCCAGGTAGCAGTTTCAAATCAAGTCAATGTCACAAGAAATTCTATCCTAACATGTCTGATTTTAAAAATAACGAAGTCAAAGCCGTGGTGGCCAAGGTGATAACAAAAAATCAAAAGAATCCAGATTATCTCTAATTCAAAGTGCCATAATCAAAGATGTCATAAGAGAAAAGAATGGAACCAAATTCGTAGTAGGCGCAAGCCGTGAGAAACAAGCAAACGAAATTATACGAACTGAAAAAGTCGGAAAACATCACCAACATTCAAGTTAAATCAAACGGCCGAGATAAAGTAACTGAAGAATTCAAACAATATTATAGGAACGATAATTAAGGAAACTATTACCAATAAAAACCCAAGTCATCATCGGCTTTCACAGGTATTCAAGTTGAAGAAAATCAGAGAGCTAATCATTGAAGTAAATCAAAAAAATAACTCAAATCTAGGTGGAGCATAATCAAAGTCGAAAAGGAATATCACGTACCAATTATAAACCAAGTATACGCGCTCGACAATTTGAAGCAGCCGTGAACAAATTAATCGATCAAAGAAAGCAATCGAAGTATCATTCAAAGTCGGCGTGCTCAATTTCCTAAGAAGCCCAAATTTTAAACGAAGAGGAACGAGGCAGCCATTTTTCAATGCAAAAGATTCAAGGCTGAAGAAATAAAAAGAAAACGGGGAACCATGTCCTTGTTTATCACTTTGGGCCGGTATCTTTATTTTCTTGAGTGATATATTTTTATTGATCGGTTTCTTAAATACTTTGGGCTGTTATGTTAAAATAAGGTTTCTAGTTTTGATTTAAGTTGTTTTTTATTTGTAATTTACTTTCAAACTTTTATAAAGTTCTAGTCATGTGAATAAGGGATGAACTACAGTGGTGCAGTTCGAGAATTCGCAACTCGGTGGCTGAGTTGTAGCAGGGTTTTGAGCATAGAGTTAGGTGAGCCGATAGCGGGTGTCGTGAGTTTACGTGTGTAAGCGTCTGACTAATTAATTTCTAGTAGAAACCTTGGAGGCAGCACGTAGCTAGGGTTTTGCCGAAGCTGGGTAAATATGTGTTGTTCTATTTTTGCTTTTAATATTCTGCTATTATTTGTGCTGCTATTATTCTGCTATTATCAGTGCTGCAATTTGTTTATATATTTCCACATTAAATATTTACAATTATTAGTATCACCCTCTTCATTGCCTCAGGGTGAAATCGATCCTACAAGGGGTATCAAAGCTAGGAACAAAAGTCAACTTTTGTTTTAAAAATTTGATTTTTCAAAAACAAATTACTATTTTAAAATTTTAATTTTTTTTTAAAATGGCTTCTTTTAATAATGCTTTTGCTGAGGTTCAGTCCATAGTTAGACCACCAATGTTCAATGGTGGATATACTTACTAAAAAAATAGAATGAAAATTTTTCTGAAAACCATTAATGCTTGGAATATTGTTGGGACAGGTTATAGGACACCAACTATAGTAGTAGACAATCAAGAAATAGAAAGACCGATGGATTAATGGATAGAACTTGAAAATTAACTACAAAATGCTAACGCTAAAGCTATGAATTCTATTATTTGTTCATTAGACCAAATTGAATTTAATCATACCTCACATTGTCTAACTGCCCGAGAAATATGGCACACACTTAAAGTGACTCATGAAGGAACGTCTTAAGTCAAAGAATCTTGCCTTGCCATGCTTAGTAGCGAATACGAGAACTTCAGAATGGCCAAGGATGAAAATGTCAAAGCGATGTATGGACGACTTTCCAATCTCGTGTACAAATCAAAAGCTCTCGAAAAATCATACAGAGAGTTGGAAATAGTCCGAAAAATCCTCAGAGTCCTTCCGTGAAATTTTGAAGCCAAAGTCATTGTCATTTAAGAATCAAAGGATTTGAAACAAATCAAAGTTGAAGAACTCATCGGAAATCTCACCACTTATGAGCTAAAAATGAAATTCAAGGAAGAACGAGAAGGAGGTGATACACGAAAGAAATCAATAGCTCTTAAAGGAACAATGTAAAGTGATGATGATGATGATGATGATGATGATGATGATGATGGAGCGGCTGAGCTGGCGCTACTAATAAAGAGATTCAAAAAGTGGAACCGCAAATACGGAAATCAAGCTCCAAATCAACAATTGACAAGCAGAATAGTCAAAGCACTAAACAACTGAAAAGAACAGGAGATCATTTGTCACAAGTGCAACAAACACGGTCATTTCAAGCCCAATTATCCTCGGAATCGACTCAGCTATGGAAAAAAACAGAAAAGGAGAAGTTTTGCAGCCACTTGGGATGAAACTGATAAAGATGACAAAAGCAATGGCAGTGAGAGCGAAAAAGCAGATCTGTGCCTTCGAGGTGATATAACTGACAGTGATGATGACGTGCCAAGCGAGGTATCAAAACTTACTCATTCAGAATTACATACATATTTTCATGAAGTAAATGGTTGTTTCGAAAGACTTAGGTAGAATACGCTAATATTGAGTCACAATGAGCTACTTTGATTGATTTAAATAAACAGCTTGATCAATTGCTTAAAAACTATCAAACCAAATACTCTAAGTGTGACAAGTGTCCATCATTTGAACAAGAAATTAAAAATTAAAAAATTAAAATTAAGTCGCTTGAAAATGAAATTGTAATTTTGAAAGAAAGTAAAAATACTAGGAGAGAAAATTCTATCAAAAAATGCACTCAATTATTGAATATAAATGAATCTCTCAAAACACAAGTCCAAAAAATTTCTACACCTTTAAAAATTTCTACACCTTTAGGAAAATTTTCCAAAAGAGGTAGATCGTTAAATATGCTATTAGGGAAACAAACTGTCAGTCCTATTAGACAAGGACTTAGGTATAATCAATTTAAACGTATTAGAGGTGAAATTAATCAAGTCAAATCCGAGTGCACAATTTGTAGAAAAATTGGACATAATCAAAATATTTGTTGGTATAGATCCAAATATGTGAAAACCATTCCAATTTAGATTCCAAGAGGCACGAATATAAAATCCCTTAAAGTCAAACAAATTTGGTTGCCAAAAGGAACAAATATAAATTGTTTTGGGTCTCTAAAAACATATTTTAAAAAAAAACTGCCATTAACAACCATGGACATATAAAAACAAATAGGTCACAAAAATCTTTTCTCGTGTCGGTGTGGTGGCAGGCTAATGAATGACAACTGTTTTACCGGGATTCTGGCTATCATAGGCACACGATGGGCAACAAATCAAAATTCCATAGCCTGGTACAAAGGCGGCAGAATCACAATAGGCAACAACACAAAATTATCTTAAAGGTAAACTAGGTAATGGTATATCTATATTGAAGAGTCATTAAATGTGAAAATCTTCACCATAATCTGAATTAAATCAGCCAATTATGTTATAGAGAAATGAATGTTGATTTTGATTCATAATTTTTGGCCAAATTATATTTTATGCCGAGAACACTATAGGTACCTCTAGAATATTTGAACTAGTTTATATAGATTTGTTTGGACTAATGATGGTGTTCTATTGATTGATGATTACTTAAGATATTCGTGGATATATTTGGTTGTTTTGCTGTTGACACTATGTTCACTATTTGTTTATTTACACAACTTCAATTCAAATCCAAAAGAATTTAATTTAAAAAACTGTAAAAATGATTTCAAGGTATGTGTTGCATACATCACAGTTTGGTCTATGATAGCTAATGATAAATTTGAGTCAACAAGAAATTCAGATGCAGATTACACTGGTAATCTAGTTGATAGAAAAATTACTTGTGGAACGTGCTTTATGTAGAGACACTCATTAGCTGCATCACATTTATAGAAAAAATATCTGCATATGTTTCATTTCAAATAATTTCCAAGTAATAAAACCCCTTTCAGAAAATAGTTTTTGTTGACCTTAGTTCAGATTAGTCATTTTTAGAAAATTTGATTTTATAATTATTTTTAGATTTGATCTTAAATGACTACATAAACTAATCTGACTCCTTATTGATTATCGAAAAGATAAATAGTGATTGAAAAGGTGATGAGTGTTGATATTGATCATACATTATAACCTGAGAAAGTATATTTAATAAATTTTCTTAAAAATTTAAATAAGATTTGTAATAACTCTTGTTTGGAAAAAATTCCATGACCATCTCTATTTCTATCATATTCCTAATGACCGTCACTCAACAAAATCCAATATAGTATGTCAATATGTGGTATTTAAACGGGAAATTATTTATTTTTATTTTATTTTATTTTTAGCAACAAATACATGTACGGAACGCATAAAAAAATTTATTATTAAATAGACAAGTTGATTCTAATCCCATTTAAAAGTCCTCACGGTTATGTGTGGTTTGAAGATGCTTGAAATTCATTTTTACTATAAAAATTGGGAATACTACTAATCTCATTTAAAAGTCCTAACGGTTATGCATGGTTAGTAAATATTCAAATTTGTGATATAAATATACTACAAATAGACACAACTATGTAGATTTGTATACGACATCATCACTATCACTCTAAAGTGGAATATGCACCTAACAGAGTATTTATGACTTTTGTTTGATTTTTTATTGAAATTTAATATTTATACTCAACCGGGTATTAATGTTGTGTTAATGTCTATCACTTTATCTCTAATTTTTCTAACACTATTACTCTTTTGCTGATAACAAAAGGGAGAGAGAAAAGCTAAAATTTGGAAAATAAAGGTCAAATATTTTATTTTGTATTTTCTATTTGCATCTAGGTTCATTTGCATATTTTTATTTATTTTCATGCATATATGAAGGGGGCTTTGTTGTAGAGAGGGAGCATTCAAATAGGGGAAGCAAATTGAATGATCAAATACATTTGATAAATTCAAAATCTTAAACATATGTTTGTTATCATCAAAATGGAAGATTGTTGAATATGCAAGTATATGTTTTCTGTTTGATGATAATAAACATATGTCTATTCATTTAAATGTATCTGTTATTATACTATTTTATTTTTCACATAATTAAATAAATATTTTTTGAATAAAATAAATAACACATAATTTTTATTCAAACGAATATTTTATTACAATTTTGAATAATACAAATTTGAGCTCTCACTACATATATATTTTTTCAATTACAATAAAAATTCGATTACATCTCAAATCTCACTTTACATTATTCACCTCAGTACATATCACACATTCACTCGTACTTTATTTTCGACTTTGCTCCAGCTCGAATCCGGCATCTGAGTTATCTGCAAAATAAATAATGACGCAGTAAAATTGAAAAAGAAATATTTGTGCCGTGTAAAATAAAATGTGTATTTTGAAAATGTTATTTTCCTCGGTTATTTGGGTTTTTCCTCATCATATTTATTTCGAATTCATCTTACACGAACAATTTGTGACATGCATAGTGTATCACTGTACATGCCACAAGCCGTGCACACCGATATACACTTGATAAACTTTTAGGGACGTGTGAGCACAAGGTCGAAAAAATAAAATCTAGGTTCACCTCAAGTGCAATACAAATAAAGTCGCGATACGAGCACAAGGTCAAACCCGAGCCAAAGGTTGGTTCAACTCAGGTGTAATACAAATACATCACAAAATTGTTGAGTACAAGAATCCAAAAACCAACATAAAAAAAGCCTCGACCAAAAATTAAATGTACACCTAAACAAGACTGGTCAGAGAAACCAAAATGCACATGACTTCAAGAAGAAACAAAACCTCAAATGGCCAGACTAACAAATTCCAAATGAACAAGTTCGATTGAAAACCAGAGATTCATGCAAGTGCACAAGAATTGGAAACAAAGCAATGCAAAACTTTCAGATGAACACAACATATGTTTAACCAAGTGGATCAAAACCTCAAGTAAAAAGCAGGTTACATATTGCAATGCAGACAACCAGAACAAAGCAAGCCTGGCAACATGGAAGCAAATGCAAACTAGCTCGAAGCAACAACAAAGTGCAGACTTACATCAAAAAACACACATATATACATATATAAATGTATGTATGTATACAAGTGGAGATGACACTGTAGCTACCAATTGAACACCGTCTCGACCAAACCAAACAAATTAGTCCAAGCTCGCAATAACCAGTGCAATTTCAAAATCACAAGCATACATATATACATAAGTAAACAACATGTATACATTTGCATACGGACATGAATCAAAGCATCATCAATAAACCAAAGCTCAATACAGTGAACTACAAAATCCAAACAATTTTTTAAAGCATGCAAGTGAAGCCTCAATCAAGCTCCATATAAAACCAGACTACATAATGAACACAAGTGACTCAAAGAACATGATGTAATACAACTGAATACAAGTGCATATATACAACAAGCACATGACTCAGAACACCATCATCGAAGACTAGAAAATCAAGTGCAGACACTACATGAACTAGCTCGAAGACCAGAGCAAGAAAACAATGAAGCAACCAAAGCTACAGTTTCTAGTCCACAACAACGTCGAGTATGCCAGACCTCAGATGCAATGCACATGAATCAAAAGAATGGAACAAATATGCTCATCTCTAACAAGGACTAAATGAATACACACATATATACATACATAAATATATGTATGTATACAAATGGAAATGACCAGAATTATAAAGAGCAACAAGCATGATGATATACAATACAGAGGACTACAACCACACATATATACACACATACATATGTATGTATGTACATATATGGTGATAACACAAGTATAAACATATCAAAGCATTTAAGAGGAACAGAAATACACATGACTCGAGGCAACCAGACTACAAAGAAATAGACAAACGAAACAGTGCGGCAATCATTTTTTACTCACAAACACACGTGTATACATATATACTTATATATGTACACAAAGAACTAGTTGCAGTGAATTTCGAATTGATTAAGTTGAAAAAATCAGCAAGTAACAGAGTATTTAACATTTATAACAAACTCAAGGCTGAGACAAGAATCAATCAATTTGTCAAATGTTCCAGGTCGAACGATTTTCCAGGTAGCAATTTCAAATCAAGTCAATGTCGCAAGAAATTCTATATGAACATGACAGATTATAAAAATAACAAAGTCAAAGTCGTAGTGGCAAGGGTGATGACAAAAAATAAAAGAATCCAGATTATCTCTAATTCAAAGTGCCAAAATCAAAGATGTCACATGAGAAAAGAACGGAACCAAATTCATACCAGATGCAAGCTTGAGAATCAAGCAAACAAAATTATATGAATTAAAATAAGTCAGAAAACATCACAACATTCATGTTAAATCAAATAGCCTAGCTAAAGTAACTGAAGAATTCAAATAATAATATAGAATGGTAATTAGGGAAATTGATCCCTATAAAAACCCAAGTCATCATTAGCATTCACAAGTATTCGAGTTCAAGCAAATCAGAGAGCTAATCACTGAAGTAAATCAAACAAATAACACGAATCTAGGTCGGACATAATCAAAGTTGAATAGGACTATCACGTACCAATTTTAAACCAAGTATACGCACTCGACAATTTCAAGCGGCCGTGAACAAATTAATCGATCGAAGAAAGAAATCGAAGTATCATTCAAAGTCGGCGTGCTCAATTTCCCACGAAGCCCTACGAGGCAGCCATTTTTCAATGCAAAAGATTCAAGGCCGAAGAAATAAAAAGAAAAAGGGGAACCGTGTCTTTATTTACCACTTTGGGCTGGCATCTTTATTTTCTTGAGTGATATATTTTTATTGGCCCAGTTTCTTGAATACTTTGGGCTATTATTCTAAAATAGGGTTTTTAGTTTTGATTTAAGTTGTTTTTTATTTGTAATTTACTTTCAAACTTTTATAAAGTTGTAGTTATGTGACTAGGGTACGAACTACGGTGGTGTAGTTCGAGAATTCGCAACTCAGTGGCTGAGTTGTTGCAGGGTTTCGAGCATAGAGTTAGTTTAGTTAATAGCGGGTGTCGCGAGTTTACGTGTGTAAGCGTCTGACTACTTAACTTCTAGTAGAAACCTTGGGGGCAGCACATAGGCAGAGTTTTGCCGAAGCTGGATAAATCCGTATTGTTCTATTTCTGCATTTAATATTCTGCTATTATCCGTGCTGCTATTTTTCTGCTACTATCGGTGCTGCAATTATTTTATATATTTTCGCATTAAATTTTTATAATTGTTAGTATCACCCTATTCACCCCCTCTAAGGTGAAATAGCTCCTACAAAATATATATGACATGGCAAGGTGATTTTGAGTAAAGTATAAATATTTTATATTTTCCTTGTATAAGTTGGATTTGAAGATTTTAAGTCATTTTAATAAGATTTACAAGGAAAATTATGGGAAGGGATTCCAAAGTAAAATGACCAAATATTAGAATACCAGATGGGATTGGTATTGGGTCGCGCCCTATACATTTTCTATTAGCCCCAGCTAATTATTGTCCAAAATCCCAGTGTATAGGGCTTGTTCATGTAACGACCCGCCTTTTTGGACAGTTTAAACTAACGATCAAATACACATGTCGATTCCAAACCATTCAAAAGGGCAGATGGTTATTGGGGTAAATAAGAAAAGAAAAGAAAGAGAAATAAAGGAAATAAAACAACACAGAATCTCGCAGCGGAACGATAAAATATAATAGTCAAATAAACAGTTCATGAAGCTGTTTACTATACTTTGACAATTATTTATACAACATTTATCAGAGTTATACATATACAACAGAATAATTAAAATAATGCAGCAGATAGCATGATGCAAGGGTAATAATAGTAATAGTATACCAAATCTTCGTCTTCATCCTCCAGAATAGATCTTCAAAAGTCTGAAAAACTCAGGACTGACCCGAGCGTAATGAAAAGACAAAACACTCGAGTCAGGACTAAATACCCTTATGAAAGTTAAATCAATCGTAAATAAATATTAGTGTAACGGCGTCGGAGATGTTTACGGGGTTTGACATCTCCTACCCAGTGTCAACGTGCGTGCAATAACTCAAGAGATGTTACGGGATTTTCCATCTCTCAAGGATCCGTTAAACTATCTACTATGTAGTAATATACGCTAAGTAGATAATGCCTATCAGTAATATAAAGTATTAAAATAGCGTTAAGGCGTTACCATAATCCCCCTTAACACATTTTTATAATGCCATAGTCTATACAGCACCGTAAGCCCCACCGTAAGCTGGTGGTTATCAGAGGGTACCCCATAGGTATAACACAAAACAAAACGTAGTGGTCGCGAATAGGATAATCAGTATGACAAGGTACATGAGGCGATACCAACTAGGATACTAGTAGTTGCGTGATCCGGACTGATGTTGAGCATAGCCAGCAGCTACCCCAACACCACGAAACAACACTCCCAAATCAAGGGGTGCACCCAAATCGCATCACAAATGTAGTAGATATGGTATCGAAGAAGTGTGTCCGCTAGAGGTGGCGAACCTCAATGGCCCGGCGCGGCTCCTGTTTTAGTCATGTCAAGGGTCATCCAATATCGTTCTCTTTCTTCAGTCAACGCGTTCACCAAACCATCCACTTCATTCTGGATCAACACTCCGCGTATAATAGTTATTAAAGTGGTGTTCGGTATCGACAGAGAGTATGTCCATATCCGATCCCGGTCTCTTTAATAACTACGTATTATTACACCGTTGGCCCTTTTACATTTCAAATCGATTCATAATTTGATATCAAAACATCATATTCGCTTCAAAAATCAAATCCATTTCAAATATCGACATAGCCATTCAAAATATAAGCTTCCTTTTCAAAAATTATTTTTCGTCTCAATATCTCATTTCGATTTCAAAATCATTCCGAATTTCAATTTAGGTTGCAACTTCATTTAACCCAATTCGTATTTAAATTGAAGATTTAAACATAAACATTTCACCTTATTAACCATTTGGAATTTTAGAAAATAGTTTTAAGTAGTTATAAAAGTGGTTTTAAATAATTAAAATAGTTAAAATACTTAAAATCTTAAAATGGATTTGAAATAGATAAATTAGTTTAAAATAATTTAAATTGGGTTAAGTAGATTTAAAATAGATTAAAATAGTTTAAGTATTTAAAGATGGTTTATATAATAGAGTAATTTGGAAAACAAAATAAAATAGCTTCAAAACCAAACCATTTCAATTATAACTTCCCAATTCAAAACAAGTTTCAAATTCCGTTTTACCGATTCAATTTCGATTTCGATTCAATCAACGTCAACTTTCAACTTCAAATTTATTCAATTTTACATTCACCTTCAACTTATTCAATTCCAATGTATATCGATTTTTAGCTTGATTTTTTAAAATATCAATTTTTAACACTTAACAAAAATTTCCTTCAATATTCAAATTTAAATCCCACTTACAAATATGATTCGATTTCAAGCTCAATTTCAAATATCATTTTATATCGCTTTTACTTAGTAATATTCAAAGCTCGAATTAAGGTTCGATCTTTTAAAACGAATAATTCTCGAACTTCAATCATAACCCAATTTTAAATTTCAAAGTCTCAACTTAAATCATTTGACAATTTCTTTTAACCAAAATTTATTCCAACATTCCAAACTCAATTTTCGATAAATTCGATTTCTATAAATTTGATTTCTATTTATAATTTTTAAATCAAAACATTTAAATAAATTACAAATCGACGATTTTAAAAATTATTAATTCAGCCAATTCGGTGTCCGTATATAATTTTCTATCCTATGGCCAAGTAGTTATTTATTTAAATTAAATGTCAGGGATGAGTATATATCATTAAACCAATCACAGTGTCATATGTATGCATAACAGTATATATAAGCAAATAAACGTCCAAACATTTAAATATCAACCAATAACATCCATCAAAATACATCATCCAATAGACAATACAATTCATGGCAGTTTCATAGTTATCAATGTCAGGTAATTTAATCGCAATTCAATTTTAATTTCAATTTAACTGTCAATTTAATTTTTCAACGATGAATTCAAATGACAATTAAATTTTATCAAACAACGACAAATAAAATTCATAACACTTTATAATGTCGAATTTAACTAGCATAAAGATATTTAGTACGTTGTGAGCGTTATAAAACACTCACCTTGATTTTCAATTTCAAAGCAAATCGAACGACGTTCAATTTAACCCAAAATTTTCTCTAGCTCCAAACGATTCCAATCCAGCTCCCTAGTGTAGTGCTCGACGAAATGAAGACAACGCAACTTGTTTCGTAATTTTCCGACCTCGTATGAAAAAGTTACATCATTGTAAAGCTTATACGAATTTAAATATAAATTAGTTCACATTTTTTTTTATATAACCTTCTCAAATCAGAGCCATTCTTTACTGCTATTTGCATCAGGCCGCACGCAATATCTTCGCCTTCTTCCACTCATTCGTTCTCTCCTGTTCACGAAACCTACTCGCCGCCATCATACCCTAATGTCGCGCCTACCATACGTCACCTTTAGGTCGATCAGAGACCATCCTCCCAAAGCCCTACACCGACCTCACCCACGCCCCAAGCCATGTAGAGCTCGGTGGTTCCCACGCGCCCAAAAACGTGCTCGACCCGTGTGCGTTCAAGCACGAATTGCCGACCATCCACCACATGAAATCAAATCACAACCGTTGGATTTAAGGATCTCAGTGTGTTCTACCTTTTCCATGTTGGGAGTTTCGCGAATCATTGCGTCGATTAGAAGAAAATTAGAGGAGAGAGATGAGGCGATTTCGGCCATTGCTTCTGAAAGGGGCGGCCAGAAGAATAAAACCCTAGCTATTTATTTTCTTTTTTGTTTGTGAATAAAGGGGCCTCTTTATAGAAAACGACAAATACTATTCATTCGGCTTTTCCAAACTCTGAATTTCGCACGGTAACTGACGTTTCTAGGGTTTATCCCGCGTTCCGGGCACAATGGAACAGGTTTCGAAAGCTAATTCCATCGTATGCGCGAGTTATGGAAATAAACGATCGATTTTAAATTAAACCGATTAAACGACTTTCTATGCATTTTGGCTCGCCTCGGACAAACGGTAAATCCGATTGACACGAAATTTAAAATCTTACAATAATATCACATTATGGATCCGATGAAACTTGTTTCGTCGAAATCCTAGACCGTTTGAAAAATGGCTATTTTCCAGTCAATAATTAAATATTAAAATATACAATTTTCACAAATTTACTTTTAATTCGATTTTAATAGTTCTACAACATCATTCTAACTTTAATATGATAAAATAAAATTTTACAAATCATTTTTAATCATATTAGACCCGTTATTCAATTTATCCAATAAATTCCAATTTTAAAATCTTATTAACTCTATTATAATCCCAATATAACTTACATTCACTTTGGAAACCAATTTGAATCATATTAAAACAAATTTCAATTATTCACTCTATTTCCATATATTAAATTTCAATATCATATTAATCATATCAAATTCGGAATCTAATTATTCAAACATTTGTATTATTAAATTTAAACAAATTTTATTATTCTTGAATCACTATCTTTTGGGATATTCAAAACGAACTTAGAAATTTAACTTTTGAAACGAATTAAAATTATAGGACAACCATTTCCATTATACGGTTATTCAATTCCCATTATTAAATTATTCAAAAAATTCCAAATATTAAATTTAAACAATTTTGCTTATCCAATAATTCATTATCTTTTGAAATATTGAAATCGAACTTATAAGATTCAACCTTTAAAACCAATTCACAATTAAGAACACTATTTTCATTTTACAGTTATTCAATTATTCAATAAGTTTAAATATTTAATTTAAACAATTTATCTGTTCAATGTTCAATATTTGATTTTAAATAGATTTTACTTATCAATCAATTACTCTATTATACCCAGTGAATTCAACATTTATTATCCTATTCCACTATTGATTGCAAAGGCATTCACTAAGTAGCTTTTATTTTTCATTACTTGGATAATTATTGTCGCAATTCATTCCAGTTACTATTATTCCAACGAATTACAAAAAAAAATTCTAACATTAAATCGCAAAATCTTATTAAATTAGCTATTTTAATTATCGAAAATTTACGGGTCGTTACAGTTCACAAGTAGACAAGAATTATGATTACATGCCGAAAGGAATAAATGTTTGTATGTAGATAAGTTATTGGTGAGCACAAAAAACCATTATGAGCAGAAAGACCTGGGAGATGACTAAGTTAGGGACAGACCGTCCAAAAGAGTAGTATTTAATAGATAGTTAAGGGAAGACCGTCTAGAAGAGGAGTGTTTAACAGAAGTTAGATTAATTTTATTTATGTTGTCTGGTAGGCCCAAGTCAGCCAAAGGTTAAAACTTATGTGCTAGAACATATAGTTCATTTATTACCAGATATTTATGTATGTTTACATAATATGCTTTATAGTATTTAACAAGTTTTGGTTGCAGTGAAAATGATAATGCAGATATATGTCTTAAATGGATGTTAGTGAGGGAAAATCTGTTCTGCTAAGCAGCGTGGTCTCACTTAACATACTAAACTGGGATGTATAGTGTTATTCACACCAGGGTTCATGTCTTACTCGAAGTTTATGTTGTCCTCTTAAAATCTCGGGTGCTCAAAAGTAATTTGAGTAGACTGAGGGGTTAAGGTCTTTTTTAGGTTTTACTAGGATGACAAGTAAGGCCACCGGAGGCATGTAGGAGGCAAACAGATAACTATTTAATAGTCGCGGTTTTATGTTTTGTTGTATTTCTACTACGTTTGGGTTAAGTTTGTTATGACTATATGACTAATAATCCAATGGGGTATCTTCATATACCGCTCTTGGCGTATTTTGTAATAAGTATATTTTAATTATGCTTAGCAACGTATTTTGGATTATGTAAGAGAATATTGAACATCTGTTTTGAATGTAATGAAGAACAGTTGTTTTGAAGTCTGTGTTTTGTTTCATATTCAAGTGCTTCTGATAATGTAGATACCATTAACATAGCCATACTTAGTCGTTAGAAGCTAATACTATAGATGACTACCGCATCTGTAACATTTAGTTTTGGGCCTTTAGATTGAGGATGTTATAGCTTGGTATCAGAGCATGGTTTATGAAATACTTAAACTAAAGAATGGTTTTTGAAAAATATAATCTTTATTAATTAGAGTTAAAATTGGGGTATGGGATAACGTTATAGTAACGTATTTGTATTTGTTATATATAAGTGTACGCTATATCTCTAGACTCCTATCTTAGTTAGGCTATTCATCTGCATCTCATGAAAAATTGAATACAGATATGGAAGGAATAAGAGGAAAAGTTAATCTTGGGGGAGAGAGCACCTCCACTAATGGAAATGCCCGACCAAATGCTAGATTTAGTCCAGGTCAGGCTCAAGCTAACAATGTTGGTGCTAGAGTTCCCCAAGTCGTTATGGCAGCCACGTATCAGTTTTTCGTAAACATGATGCAAGCTGGAATTACAGCTGGAGTAGTTGGGGGAAATGCTGCTGGAGGAGGAGTTCGGAAAGCTCCAACAGTCAACCATTATGCTAACTTGAGCAGAGAACATATTAGGATTGGATGAAAGCTGTTCATCGGAACTGAAGATACGATTGAGGTAGAAAACTTGCTGTTACGTTGTGAGAGAATCTTTGCTGACTTACGAATGAATGACGACCAAAAAACGACACTAGCTTCAAGACAGCTTCAAGGAGCTGCTCTATTTTGGTTGAATATTTTTGTAGTTAATGTTGACCAGGAAACCATGACTTGGGCGGAGTTTAAGAGGAGGTTTCAAGAAAGGTTTATGTCAGCGATGGCATAGTCAGCATTGGTTAGGAAGTTCGTTGAACTAGAGCAAGGAGAGATGTCTATTCCAGAGTATGCTAGAAGATTTGAAGAGTTATCCTGGCACGGGTATGTCATGGTTTATATGGTGATAAGGAGAAATGAGAAGTTTATTAGAGGTTTAGATTCGGAGTTGGCAAGGGCTACCTTACCGCACTTAAGAGATCCATGTGATGTAGTGGTAGAGATGGCACTAAGGCTGGAAGAGGCGTTAGCTTATTGGGAGAAGAAGAAAGAGATGGAAGCTCACGTGGGACAAGGCTAAAAAAGAAACTTTTTCAATAAGAGGAATGCTTAGAATGGAGGAGCACAAAAGAAGGAAAAATCTAAGGTAGTCTATTATTAATGTGATAAGAAAGGACACTATGCTAATAAGTGTCGTACCAAGAAAGGGAAAGAAAAGGAGGTGATTGGAAAGAAAAATATCTGATGCTTTAATTGCGATCAGAATGGCCATTATAAGAACCAATGCAAAGAAACTACTAGTGAAGGAAAGGGACAGATGTATGCATTGGAGCCCCCAACTTCAAGGCCAGTTGTGTCGGAGAAAGGGAAGGTTTTTTCTTGAAGCTCACTATAGGTTCACGGTATGTCTGTTAGCATTCTATTTGATACATGTGCACCACATTCTTTTATTTCTCGATGTTTGGTAGATAAGCTTAACCTAGAGCCCTCGTATTTAGTTACTTCCTTAAGGGTTGCAAATCTGATAGTAGGGTATGTGACACTTGGGATGAGGTGTGACCATTTAGAGTTTGAATTGCTATTTCATACTTTTGATTGCTATTTGCATGTATTTGATTTTGTGGGGTTTGGGATTATCCTTGGGATGGATTGGTTAAGTAAATATGATGCCAGGTTACTTTTCCACGATAGGAAAAAATCATTTATTCACCCAAATTATAGTGATCGGATAGCTTATACCGTAGAAAACCCTAGTTGTGAGTTAAATAATCAATTGGGTATCATGAAGTTGGAGGACAAGTTACATCGAGTCTTTATGGTCAGAGAATTTGCTGATGTGTTTGAACTGGTAATTGGATTGCCACCGAAACGAGCCATTGAGTTTCGGATTTTTTTAGTGCCTGTTGCAGAACTAGTGATTAGGCCGCCAAGCAGAATGACACCTACTGAGATGAAAGAGTTGAAGGTGCAGTTGGTGGATTTGGAAGGAAAGAGTTTTATTCGACCGAGTAGTTCGCCTTAGTGAGCTTCCATAGTGTTTGTTAAGAAGTTGGACGGATCGTTAAGGCTATGTATCGATTGTCGTAAGTTGAATGAGAAGACGATATTTGCTAAGAATTGACGCTTTGTTCGATCAGTTAAGTAGATCCAAGTTATTCTCTCAATTGGATTTAACGACAGGATTTCATTAATTTAGAGTGCCAAAGGATAGTGTTCCTTTGACATCATTTAGGACAAGGTATGGATCGTTCGGACAAACTAATGCGTCGGCTTGGATTTGATGAACTAGATTTTTTGAGAGCACTTGGATAGGTTTGTATTGGTCTTCATTGATGATATTCTGATACACTCTAAGGACGAGAAGGAGCATGAAGTTCATCTTAGGGTTGTTCTTGAGACACTAAGGGAGCATTAGTTGAAGGTTAAGTTCTCAAAGTTCCATTTTTTGAAAAAAGGATGTGAATCTTCTTGGTCATGTAGTCTCATAGAAAGGGTTGTTTGTAGATCCGACTAAGATTGAGGTAGCGAATAACTGGAAGAAACCCGAGACAATGACCGAGACAAAGAGTTTTTTTGGATTTGTTGGATATTATCGAAGGTTTATAAAAGATTTTTTCCAGATAACTGCACCGATGACTAAGCTTATGCAAAAAGATATGAAGTTTATATGGACTGATAAGTGTGAGAAAGCATTCTAGAGCTTGAAACACTTATTGACCCATGCATCATTATTGGTGGTTTTGAAGGGGAATCTGGATTTAGTTGTTTATACAGATGCATGTGGAACTGGATTAGGAGTTTGTTGACGCAAAGAGGTAAAGTGATTGCTTATTCTTCTTGATAGCTCAGACAGCATGAAGTTAGGTCTCCAACGCATGAGTTGGAGTAAGATGCAGCTATATTTGCTTTAAAAGTGTGGAGGCATTATCTTTTGGGAGAGCGATTTGACCTTTAAACAAATCATAAGTTGTTGAAGTATTTTTCTCGCAGAAGGAGCTGAACATGAGACAGCATAGATGGTTGGAATTTATTGCTGCTTATGATTTTGGAATTGAGTATACACCCAAAAAAGGAAATAAGGTAGTGGATGCACTTAGAAGGAAACATCAGAAATGCAGTATTGGCAATGATTGTTGAATGGAAAGACTTAGAAGCATTGTCAGCTTGTAGAGTGCAGTGTAGATCCGAGTTAGAAACTAGTGCAGGAAGTGCTGTGTTATCTTGTTTAGAAGTTCGACCAGTAATGTTTGGTAAGATAACTTCTAAACAAAAGGATGATCAAGTTTTGGTGGAACAAATCATAAGTTTAAGAAAGGAGCAGAGAGCACGACTTAAAGGATTTCAGTCTTGACCAGAAGGGGTGGTTGAGAAAGAAGGAAAGGTTGTGTCCTCTGAACATAGGAAACATGAGAAAGGAAATTCTGAAGGAATGCCATGGTTCGAAGTTCACTATCCCTCCAGGAGGGAAGAAGATGTATCAGGATATGAAGAAAAGTTTCTTCTAGGAAGGCATGAAATGGGACATTGGTTTATGTGTTAAGCAGTGCTTGAATTGCCAACAGGCAAAGGCCGAACACCAGAAGCCAAGTTGATTGCTTCAACCATTGGATGTTCTGATGTGGAAGTAGGATTCTTTCTCTATGGATATTATTGATGAGTTTCCAAGGTCTAGTAGAGGAAATGAAAGCATCTGGGTCATGGTGGATAGACTAACTAAGTGTGCCCATTTCATTCCGATAAAGTCAACTAGGGCGGCACTTAATTTGGCGAAGTTGTTTATGAAGAATGTTGTTAGACTGCACGGGAATCCTAGTAATATTACCAGTGATAGAGATTCTTTGTTTACTAGTGAGTTTTGAAAGAGTCTATAGGAAGCTTTAGGAACCAAGCTCGACTTGAATACCGCTTACCATCCATAGACTAGTGGGCGAACGGAAAGAGTTAACAAAGTCCTGGAGGATTTGTTAAGAACTTGTACATTGGATTTTGTGGCATCATGGTAGGACCGTCTTCATTTAATCAAGTTCTTGTATAACAATAGCTATCAGACTAGTATAGGGATGGCACTATTTGAATCTTAGTATGAAAGACCATGCAAATCTTCTGTATGTTGTTTAGAGACCATGGATAGATTGGTTCCTTGTCTGGATTTAATGAAAGAAGCCGTAGAGAAGATTGAGTTGATCCAATCTAGGATGAAGGAAGCTTGGTCTAGGCAGAAAATTTACGTAGATAAAAGAAGGAAATACTTGGAATTCTTTGCTGGAGACTATGTATTTATCAAGATTTCACCAATGAAGTGTGTGATTAGATTCGTAAAGACAGGGAAGTTGCACCAAGATTCGTTGGCCCTTTTTGTATTATAAAGTGGAACGGAAAACTCCCTTATAGAATAGGTTTACATAATAGTTTGGTAGGATTTCATGACATTTTCCATATTTATCATCTTAGGAAATGTATTAGAGACCCGGAGACTACCATAGCACTTACAACGTTAGAGGATTTAGAAGTAGAACCAGATTTGAGTTTAGTTAGCCGATTCTGATTGTGGCAAGAGATGAGAAGAAGTTGAGGAATAAAAACATCTGATTGGTAATAGTCTAGTGGAGTGACGATGTTAGAGACTATACTTGGGAGGCCAAGAGTAGGAATAGAGACTCTTATCCCAAGTTGTTTTGATGGTATGTTTTACCTTTTGCCTAATTATGTACCTTAGTAATTTGGAGGATGAAATTCTTTAAGGAGGGGAGTCCTTAACACTCCATATTTTTATAACATTATTTAGGATACTTAATTAGCAAAATTAAATAATGTGAATATTAATAGGTTGAGACTTGATAAAACTAAGGGTAGCCGTGCCATGTTAAATGTAAATCAAAATGAAACAAGATGAATCAACGAGTTAGGAAATAGGGAAGGGCAAATTGGGAAATAAGAGAGGCTTATAACTTAAACCCTTGGGGAATGAAGCACGCTTTTATTCTCATTCTATCAAATAAAAATACATCAAGTCCGGCCACCATTTTCATTCTCAAGAGAAGCTAAAGCTAGGATTTAAGAGAAAGAAGTTAATCAACATATTCAACATCAAATCTCTCATCGTTTAATCTCAAAGCTAGCTGAATAATTACTACATCCTATTTTATTACGGTTTTCAGTTCTAATATAGATCCGAAATGTTTTTACAAGTTTATACTATGTTTTAGATGACTGAAGTTATATATATACCGGTTTATGAATTATACATGTTCATACTAGTTTCTATGATTTGTTTGATATGAAAACCCTATTAAATGACATCCATATGCCTTGAAAATTTAAATATGGATCAAAAATGATACTTTAGAGATGGGTTTCAATTTTCATAATTTCCTGAACTAATATGGATTTCATGTTAATTTTCTAGTAAAGAAAATGATTTATTGGGTTATAAATTATTTACGGTTAAAATAATAATTATTTGGGTTTGAAATTTTATACGTTGAAAAAAATATTAAAATAGGTTTTGTGGAATTTTTCCAGATTTTCCTAAGTGATTTGATGAATATAAGGTATGAGACTTAAATGTTTTATATATTTAATCAAGAAGAAGGGGCATTTTATAAAATAAAATCATTGTAAATTTTTGAAATTGTTGGCAAAACTTTTCTAAAAAGTATTTGGTAACCAATAAGAGTTTGACAAACAAAGGTAGGTTAGTTGAAAAGTTATCCCCTTTAGGTTAGAAACTAGAAAATCATACTTTTAGCATGTTTCAACCATTCTCGGCATCAAAGCCTCCGACCCAGACCTTTCGACAAGGTTGACAGATCGCTTTCGAGATTGTTTTGGGGAATTGGTGCTGAAAAGTTAAATTCAAAATAGCCAAGTATATTTACAAGCAACAAAAGGTTAAATATTCTCAGACTATCAATGATTATGCTCTACTCCTTCAAAAACATGCCTTGGAGTTCGAAAGAAATAACAAGACCCTTAGGGCTGCAAATAGGGCTTTCAACCATGCTCTAAAGACTAATTTTATGAGATTGGTGGTGAAAACAAAGCAAGGAAGAAATAAAAAAACTCAAAGAAGTTCTCTGTGCTGCGATTCGTCATGTTGCGAATCCTTCAGTTGTTGAGACTCTTGACAAAGCAGCTAATGACTTGTAATTATTAGTATTTTTGATATGAATAAACCTATTTTGTACATATATGTAAATAACTTCATAGTCTTGTTAATTATCTCATGACTTATGTAAATTATATAAATTATATAAATTTTGTAAATATCACCTTATTTGTAACCCTTGTAATGCCACTTTTGAAATGTTTTCTGATAGCTGATTCATTTCTTCCAAATTTGCTGAATCGTTTATTTCTCCTTGTTGTGCTGATTTCCCTGAAATGTACGAGGCAAACAGTTTTTCCAATTGTTTGCTTGAAATTGACATACATGTCTATGTATATCATTTGCTTAAATCAACAAATCATCTTGTTAATTGCATGAAAAGTAGTCTATACTAAACATTTAAATCCTATCTTCAACCATGACGAGAAATTCTCGAGAATTTAGCTTCCAGCATTTGGTTATAATATCTGAAATTTTTTGATAAGAAATCTCGTCTTAACATAAGGATATAAGTATTAGATAGCAATTTTTCAAGAGATAGTTTATAAGGAATTGAATACGGAAACCGTTGTCTGAATATTTGAAATAGAATCCCAGAGACCCATTCTCGGGCTTTAGTGAAATTTGAAACTTATTAACCCGAGAAACAGATTTGGGTATTAACGAAAATTAATAATGATAAACTTCTTAGGAGTATTTTTGATCGAGAATCGGGCATTTGTGATAAATAGAAATCATTATCGAAATTTTACACCCAGATTAGGGCTTTAAGTAAGTAGTAGTCTTGGTACCCAGATTTAAGTATAATAAAGTTATCGATAGATAAAGACCCAAAACCAGATTCGAGTATTAGTAAATGATGTCCTGAAATGAATGTTCGGAAACCCAGATTCAGGTATTAATTGGTGAGATTCGGATATGATAGAGCTGAAACCCAGATTCGGGTATTAACAGACAATGCTTAAAAATGTAATTCTCGAGACCCAAATTCAGGTGATAATAAGGGGAGTACTATTCCACTCCTTTGCTTCTGTCCTCTTTGACTCGTATGAACCTTTCTGGTTTTGAATATATAGACATAATTCGATTAACTGCCTCTTGAGCTTGGACGTCTTAGTCCATGATCAGATATGCCATTTATCGAGCTTGAACATCTTAGTTCATGATTTGATGAGCCTCTTCTTGGGCTTAGAAATCTTAGTCCATCGTTGAATGTGCCTCTGCTTGGGCTTGGACGTCTCAGTCGATTATTTAGCAAGCCACTTCTTGGGCTTGGACATCTTAGTTCATTGAATGATGGTCCTCTGCTCGTGACTGGACGTCTTAGTCCATGGTTGTCTGGAGCTCTTGGTTAGCTCATCTTAGAGGCTGGAACCAAGGATTTACCTAGACCTTCCTCCAAGAGGTGACCTGCCTTGGCCATTTTGTGGCGCGGACAAGGGCTTTTTTGGTGCTTTACCCTAGACATCTTATGGCTCGTATAAAGGCTTACTCCATCCTCCCTCCAGGAGGTGCCTTACCCTAGCAATAGTGTGGTGTAGATAAGGGCTTGTTCGGTGCTTTAACGTGGCTATCTTATGGCATGGATAATGAATTACTCTATCCCCTTCTAGGAGGTGCCTTGACCTGACCAGAGGCATGGCCGAGGGCCTGTCTGGTGCTTTAACCTAGCCATCTTATGGTGTGGCTAAAAGCTTGCCTGTCCTCACTCCAGGAGGTGCTCTGGCCTAGCCAACTCGGCACAGACAGAGGCTTTTCTACCATCTTTGGTAGTATCTAAATATAAGGAGCATTTCACTCCGAACCATGTAAATTTCTCATTAAAAGGTAACTCATTATTGATTCTTTATCAAATTTTCTTTACACATTCTTCGATCTTTTCTTGTTGAAAGAAATTTATGATCATCCCCTCTAAGGGCTCTGCAACGGTTAATTTCATGATGATTCATCATGTGGTAATGGCAATAGGATCCTCCCTGGCTTTTTTCATGTTTAGCCTCTTTTTCTGTGATGGCCAGTAGTTACGCTCATTCTTCATAAGCAAGTAGACATTTTTAT
Organism: Allium cepa; assembly: GCA_030765085.1. Lineage (NCBI taxonomy): Eukaryota > Viridiplantae > Streptophyta > Magnoliopsida > Asparagales > Amaryllidaceae > Allium > Allium cepa. The sequence continues at coordinate 686,885,298 of CM060938.1, forward strand.
GGAAGTTGTTAAGTTGCATTCCTTTGGAAGTCTAAACTTGAAGCTTGATTCTTGTGGATGGCTTTTTAACTTTTTGCTTCTTGGCCTTATAATTTCACGTTCTTCAATTGCTTTTCTTTTTGCCACCCTTTGGATTTCTTAATTTGGAAGTGCTCTTGCTATACTCGGTTGCCATTTGTATGCAAAAGAATTTTAGCCATCCATTATCGCTTTCTCAAAGATTGTGCCTTTGGAATAGTGTTGGATGGTCCTTCTCATTTGATTGAATACATTATCACTTCCATTTATTCTTTTTCCTAATGCAAAGACAAAGGAGGGGCCAACATGAAAGGGATCTAAGCTCCATTTCGCAGGATCATATGAATCCGCTTTTTTCTTGTTTATAATTCTTAGAGCTTCTAGCCTTAACCTTTCCTCTTCATTTTGATTGAAATATATTATGAATTTTGAGAACTTTATCTCATGTGGCACAGAGGATTCTTGTTTCAATCTTATGATTCTTCTAGCCATGTTTTAAACCAAAGTAGATGAACTTGAGATAGAGTTAAATTGGATTAGAGAATAGTGGTGTTAGGGGTTTATCCAAGTCGGAGGTTCGAGCCCTCCTTCTAGAGCCAAAAATGTTAACGGGATTTCTGATCAACACCTTAAAGATGTGCGAAATATTGAAGGTTATCCTTTATCCAAGTAAAGTAGAAAGGGAGTATGTATCCTTCCTAAAATTCCACTTTGAATAGGCTTTACATGATGAATGTCTTCTAAGTAAACTTTCGACTCTATCGAAAGGGTCAAATTCTGCATTAAATGACCTTTCGACCCAGTTGAGTTAATGTAGTTTCTTCAAAAGCCTTCCTCTTGATTCAATTGAGATTCCTTAAGTTAGGTTCACCTTGGTAGGTTTCGACCAAGTCGGAGGCCTAAAGCTATTGAATAGCTTGGTTTTAGGTTAATGATCAAAAGTATGGGTTTCGACCTTGTCGAATGCTATGGACTTTCCCTTTCTATGTTTGAATTGATAATCTCAAGCAAGAGTGAATGAGTTGTGGCTTGGTTTCAATCTTGTTAAAAGAAATGGTTCGAGGGTGAAGTAGCTCAGAGAAGGTATCTGTAGAAATTTGATTATAAGAGGTTTCAACTACGTCGAGAGGGTCTTATCGATATAGTTGACACCTGAAATATGTCGTTAGACCAGATAAAAGCTTTAAGAATAGAAAAATAATCTGTAATTTTCAGCTTCCCTTTCGCAAGAAAGAAATGGTTTTATTGCTTCCAATCCCCAAATCAATTTACAAATCAGGGTTATAATCCTTTAATTCAGAGTATACAAGTTGACAATGAGAGGAATCGAATCCCCAAAACATGTCCCCTTAGGTCATATTTATAGATGTGGGTCAGCACCATTCGACCCTGATGCTTTCAACTGAGTAGAAAAGTGACTGTTGAAATACTTAAGCATGTTTCTGCCTTTGTCAAAATGTATGGTGTGCTCCTCTTCTTTGAGTTGTCTTATAAGTGCTTCTGATTCTGTCGATAGCCTTTGCTTATTGGTTTGGATGATATTGTTTTCGCTTATGCTCTTGTTTCTGATCTGATGCGAAACCTTTATTTTACCACACTAGTTTCGACCGATTTGAAAGGCTTAATATAGCTTTCGAAGGGATTGCTCAAGATAATACTTACTTTCTAGCAGTTTGAATGAGTGCGAAACCATTGGTTCCGAATGGTTTGGCTTACGTACAAGGGCTATTCTTTATTGTCTTCAGAAGGTGTGGCTTCGACTCAATCGAAAGATCTTCATCTAGTTAAAAGGTTGTAAATGAAGGCGAAAGGGTGCTTTCGACTCCTTCATCCTCTTTGAAAGGTAAGAACCATCTAGATATTGATTAAATAAACCTTCTGACACCTTCTAAAGGTCTCGAAGCTTCCAAACATTGATGGCAACATCCCTTCGCCTCTTTCGAAACGTTTAGCTGGAGCTCATCTCTCTTATTCTTTACTCAAAGAGGTCTCGACTTAGTCGAAAGGTGGGATTTTGGAGTAACAGTTTCATTGGATTGCGTCTTTGTTTTTAAATGAATGCCTTTGATAAATCGAAACATCTAGTTTTCGCTTTTTAACCTTTTCGACCCCATGGGTTTCTTAGGGGTTGTTTTGTTTTAGAAATCAGCCCATTTCTCCAATGCTTTATGGGATGGTTTCAACACCATCACTTCTTTACTTAGGAAATGCTTTCGAAAGAATGACTTTCGACTTAAATCGTTTAATGACCTATTTTTTAAATCGAAGTATAACCCAAAATGGTTTTGAAAGAGTCATCTTTGAATGGTTTCAAAAGGTATTTCCTACGTGTTTTAAATTGAATCTAAATGCTTTCGAAAGATTTAGGTTTAATGCTTTCGAAAGGTTTTAAAAGAGTTTCAAGGGTGTGGTTCCCTGAGGGTTTCGAAGGAGTCGAAAGGTAGATTTTCTAATGGTTTTGAAAGGAAAAGGTTTTTCAAGGGTTTAAAAGGAAAGGTTTAAAGGTTTTTAGTGAAAGATGTCTAAAGTTCTAAAGCTTTCGAAAGGAAGGATTTCTAAAGGTTCGAAAGGGTTTGAGGTTAGTTTCAAAAGGATAGTTTTAGCCTTTTGACCTAGATAAAAGAAAGGGTTTTACTTGATTTCAAAAGCGGTACTTTCAATGGTTTTGAAAGATGTGTTTTCAATGATTTCAAAAGAGGTACTTTCAATGGTTTCAAATGGGGTACTTTCAATAGATTTTTGAAAGTGGACATTTAAATGTTTAAGTGTTTTCATCAACTAAGATTTAAGTAAAATGTGTATATATATAACATGGCAAGGTGATTTTTAGTAAAGCATAGAGATTGTATATTTTCCTTGATTGAGTTTAATTTAAAGGTCTAAATCATTTTGAAAATGTTTTCAAGGAAAATTTTAGGAAGATATCCCTAAGTGAAATGACTCAGATATTAGAATGCCAGATGAGAATGGTATAGGGTCATTCCATATACATTAGTTATCAGCCCCAGCTAATTTAGTCCAAAATTCCACCGTGTAGGGCTTTGTTATAGGTAAGACTAAAATTATGGATACATAAAGAAAGGAATATATTTTTGTATATAGTTAGTTTATTGGTGAGCCCGCAAAACCATTAAGATTAGGTAACCAGGAAGATGATAAGTTAAGGATACACCGTCTATAAGAGAAGTATTTAACAGATAATTAAGTATGGATCGTCCAAAAGAAGAGAAGTGTCTAATAGATATTAGAATAAATTTTTATATTTTCTAGTAGGCCCGAATCAACCAAAGGATAAAAGTTAGCCAAACAAAACTTATGTGTTTGAACAGCTAGTTCATTTATTATCTGATATATATGTATGTTTACATAATGATGCTTTACAGATACTTTGACCAGTTTTAGTTGTATGAGAGATTTTACATCTTGGTATCAGAGCATGGTTTATGAAATAATTTAACTAAAAATGATTTTTGTAAACATAATCCTTAGTAATTAGTGTTAAGATCTAGGTATGGGATAATGCAATTATAATGTATTTGTATCAGCTATATATATAAGTATACGCTCTCTAGACTCCTATCTTGGTTAGGCTATTCATCTGCATCTCATGAGGTTTGAATACAGATATGGAAGGAAGAAGAGGCCGAGTTAATCCTGGATGAGATAGCACCACCACTAATGGAAATGCCCTACCAAATGCTAGAAGAGGTCCCGGTCAGGCTCAAGCTGAAACTGTTGGTGCTGGGGTTCCCTAAGTGGACATGGGAGCCATGTACCAGTTCTTTGTAAACATGATGCAAGCTGGAATTGCAGCTGGAGTTGCCGAAGGAAATGTTGCTGGAGGTGGAGTTCAAGAAGCTCTGATGGTCAACCAGTATGCTAATCTGAGCAAGATTTATACCAGGCTTATGGATAAGCCGTTCATTGGAACTGACGATGTGATCGAGATGGAAAATTGCAAGCAGCATTACGAAAGGATCTTTGCAGACAAAAGGTTGAATGACAAGCAGAAGAGGAGATTGGCTTCGAGATGGTATCAGGGAGCCGCCTTATTTTAGTGGAATACTGTTGTTGCTGGTGTTGATGAGAAACCATAACTTGGGAGGAGTTTAAGAGAAGGTTTTCAGAAAGGTTTATGTCTGTGATGGCACAATCGGTATTGGTAAGGAATTTTACAGAACTCGAACAAGGGGAGATGTCTGTTATGGAGTATGTAAGGAAATTTGAAGAGTTGGCCCGGTACAGGTATGCTTTGGTTGATACGGTGATCAGGAGGAATGAGAAGTTTATAAGAGGCTTGAGACCGGAGTTGATAAGTGCTACCTTGCCGCACTTAAGAGATCCCAATGATGTAGTGGTAGAAATGGCGCTGAGACAGGAAGAGGCATTAGCTTTCTCAAGGAAGAAGGTGAAGAAGGCCTAGGTGGGACAGGGCAAGAAAAGAAAGTTTTTTATAAGAAAAATGCTTAGAAGGGAGGAGCACAGAAGAGGGGATAAGGTGAGGTGGGTTGTTATAAATGTGATAAGAAGGGACACTATGCTAATGAGTGTCAGACTGGAAAAGGAAAAGAGAAAGCAAAGGAGGTGATTGGAAAGATGATGCTTTAATTGCGACCAGATCAGCCATTATAGGAACCAATGCAAAGAACATGCTAGAGAAGGAGTGGGACACATATATGCATTTGAAGCTGCAATATCAAGGCCTATTATGCAGGAGAAAGGAAAGGCTGTTCTGGTAGGCACACTGCAGATTCACGGTCCATCGGTTAGCGTTCTGTTTGATACTGGTGCATCAAGTCTTTTATGTCCCTATGTTTGGTCGATAAGCTTAACCTAGAATCCTTATACTTAGTTACTTCCTTAAGGGTTCAAATCTAGGAGGTTATGCAACACTTGGGATGAGGTGTGACCATTTAGAATTTGATTTTCTAGGACGTACTTTTGATTGTTGTTTGCATGTGTTTGACTTTGGGGTATTTGTGATTATCCTTGGGATGGATTGGTTAAGTAAATATGATGCTAGGATATTTTTCCATGATAGGAAGATATCACTTATTCACCCGGATTATAGTGATCAGATAGTTTATACTGTAGAAAACACTAGTTTCGAAGTGAATGATTTATTGGGTATTATGGAGTTGGAGGATGAGTTGCATTGAGTCTTTGTGGTTAGAGAAATTTCTAATTTATTTGAGCTGGTAGCTGGATTAACAATGAAACGAGCTATTGCAATGCAGATTGATTTAATGCCCAGAGCAGAATCAGTGAGGAGGCCACCAAGCAGGATGACACCTACAGAGATGAAGGTGTTGATGGTTGGTAGATTTGGAAGGCATGAATTTTGTTTGATCGAGTTGTTCGACTTTGGGAGCTGCCATAGTGTTTGCTAAGAAGCCAGACGGATCGTTGAGGCTATGTATCGATTATCATAATTTGAATGTGAAGACAATAAATAACCGATATCCATTGCCGAGAATTGACGATTTGTTCAATCAGTTAAGTGGAGCCAAGGTATTCTCTCAGCTGGATCTGGCGATGGGTTTTCATCAGCTTAGAGTGGCAGTGGATATCATTCCTTTAACGATGTCTAGGACAAGGTATGGATCGTACGAATGATTGGTTATGCCATTTGGACTAACTTATGCACCAGCATTCTTTGTGAATTTAATGAACCAAATTTTCCAAGAGCACTTGGATAGATTTGTGCTGGTCTTCATTGAAGATATTTTGATATACTCTAAGGATGAGAAGGAGCTTAAGGTTCATCTTAGTGGCATGCTTGAGACGTTGAGAGAGCATCAGTTCTAGGCTAAGCTTTCAAAGTGCCATTTTTGGAAGAAGGAAGTGAAGTTCCTTGGTCATGTCGTCTCAGAGAAAGGGTTGTCTGTAGATCCGACTAAGATTGAGGCTGTGAATAATTGGAAGAGACCCGAGATGGTGACCGAGATAAAGAGTTTTCTTAGATTGGTTGGATATTATCGAAGATGTATAAAGCATTTTTCTTGGATAGCTGCACTGATGACTAAGCTTACGCGAAAAGATGTGAAGTTCGTATGGTCTGATAAGTGTGAGGAAGCACTCTAGAGCAAGAAAGACTTATTGACCCATGCACCGGTGTTGGTGGTTTCGGAAGGGAATCAATATTTAGTGGTTTATACTGATACGCGTGAATGAGGTCAGAGCTGTGTTGATACAAAGAGGTTAAGTGATAGCTTATGCTTCTAGACATCTCAGCCCATACGAAGTTAAATATCCTACGCATTATTTGGAGTTAGCTGCCGTTATATTTGCTTTGATATTATGGAGGCATTATCTGTTGTGAGAGTGATTTTAGCTTTATACGGATCATAAGTCGTTGAAGTACTTGTTCTCTCAAAAGGAGCTGAACATGAGACAGCATAGATAGATGGAGTTTATTGCTGCCTATGACTTTGGAATTGAATTTACACCTAGAAAATGAAATAAGGTAGAAAATGCACTCAGCCGGAAACATCAGAATGCAATATTGGCTATGATTGCTGAGTGAAAGGAGTTGGAAACATTGTCAACTTGTAGAGTGCAGTTTAGATCCGAGGTATGTTATGGTGTAGGTAGTGTTGTATTATCTAGTTTGGAAGTTCGACCGGTAATGATTGAGAAGATAGCTTCTAAACAAGAGGCGGATCCAGTTTTGGCTGAACGGGTCAAGTAAAGGGAAGGAACGGAGAGTAATGACTTAAAGGATTTCCATCTTGACCAGAAAAGGTGGTTGAGAAAGAAAGGAAGGTTATGTGTTCTGAATGTAGGAAACATGAGGGAGGAAGTTTTGAAGGAATGTCATCGTTCGAAGTTCACTATCCATCTAGGAGGAACGATGATGTATTAGGATATGAAGAGAATCTGGGAAGATATGGAACAGGGCATTGCTGTATGTATTAAGCTGTGTTTGAATGGCTAATAGGCAACTGAACATTAGAAGCCAAGTGGATTGTTTCAATCGTTAGAAGTTCCATTGTGGAAGTGGGATTCTATCTCTATGGATTTTATCGATGGGTTTCGAAGGTCTAGTAGGGAAAATGAAAGCATATGGGTCATAGTGGATAGACTAACCAAGACTGCCCATTCACTCCGGTAAAGTTAACTTGGATGGCACCAATTTTGGCTAAGTTATTTTGAAAGAACGTAGTTAGACTGCACGGGATTCCTAGTAGTATTATCAACGATAGAGATTCTTTGTTTACTAGTGAATTCTCGAAGTGTTTACAGGAAACTTTAGAAACCAAGCTAAACATGAGTACCGCTTACCATCCACAAACGGATGGGAAAATGGAAAGAGTTAACAAAATCTTGGAGGATTTATTAAGAGTTTGTGTATTGGATTTCGAGGGATAATGGGAAGACCATCTTCATTTAATCGAGTTCTCGTATAACAATAGCTATCAGACAAGTATTGGGATAACACCATTTGAAGCATTGTATGGAAGGCCATGCAAGTCAGCCGTATGTTGGTTGGAATTCGGGAATAGGTTGGTTCTTGGCCCGGATTTAGTGAAAGAAGATGTAGAGAAGATTTAGTTGATTAGAGCTAGGATGAAGGAAGCTCAGACTAGGCCGAAAATTTATGCTGATAGAAGAAGAAAGGACTTGGAATTCTCTGTTGGAGACTATGTGTCTATTAAAGTTTCACCGATGAAGGGTGTGATTAGAGTTGGGAAGTCCGGAAAGTTAGCACCTAGATTCATTGGTCCTTTTCATATTGTTGAGAGAATCGGGAAACTCGCTTATAGAATAGACTTACCGAATAGTTTGGCATGAGTCCATGATGTTTTCCATGCTTCTCATCTTAGGAAATGTGTTAGAGACTCGAAGGCTACTATAGCACCTACAGTGTTAGAAGATTTAGTAGTAGAACCGGATTGTACTATAGTTAGAAAGCCGATTGAGATTGTGGCTAGAGATGAAAAGAAGTGGAGGAATAAGACAGTTAGATCAGTAAAGGTCCAATGGATTGATGATGCTAGACACCGTACTTGGGAGACTGAGGGCAAAATTAGAGACGCTTATCATTATTTGTTTGATGATATGTTTTTCTTTTGACATATTTGTTGTATACCTTATCATAATTTAGAGGATGAAATTCTTTAAGGAGGAGAGTTTGTAACACCCCATATTTTTATAACATAATTTGGAATAATTAATTAGGTAAATTAAATAAAAAACTGTGGAGATTAATAGGTGAGAATTGATTAGTAAAGGTTAGTCATGCCATGTTATTGTGCAAATTAAAATAAAATAACATAAGATAACATGTTAGGAAATGAGAAGGGCAATATACACTACAAGAAAATATATCTTTTGCAGCACGAATGCGCAGCATTTCCATAAAAATGCCGCAATTATGTGAATGGATTATTCAAAAAAAATCAATTCTAAAACGCAGCCTCCAAGTGAAGTGTCCGCGATCTCCCAGCTAAAACGCTGCGTGTCTCATGAATGCGGGGAAATAAAAAATTTCCGACGTGAATACATCTTTTCAATCGTGGGAAATTAAATCCCTTCTTTTTCTCTAACCCAAATTAAATTAAAACTAAAACTTTCCCTAACATCGCTCAACATCGACCATCACTCAACATCGATCTCCATATGCACCGCCATCTCCATCATCTTCGTTATTATTTCTATCTCCGCCATCTTTGCAATCTCTGCTGTCGATTTCACCTGCCCAGCAACCCTCTAGTTTCGAAATAATAATTGAAGGTATTATTTGATTTCTTCATTCTTGATTTTGATACCTGATTTCTTTGTTTGTGGTATGAATAAACCATTACTAGAATGAGTATATGATTTTGGATCATCTATTTGTGATTATGACTCTGTTATAATGTCCGTGTTTTATCGGACTTTCAAGCTAAAGAATCAAAAAAAAAATTAATTTTTTGATAAGAATAGAATACATAAAATTTATTTTAAAGAAATAGGGTAACTTGGTATTTACATGTTCAAAGGAAATTTACATTTCAAATCTGGATTTGGAGTAATGACTTTTCTGAAATTTATTTGCAATAATATCTATTATTTTCTATTATTCAGTAACTAATTTATTTGCTTGAGATGTTCTTCCATATATTTTTATTGGTTATATTTATATATTATGTTTGAATCGGGTAATTACTTTCCTGCTTATGTACACAAATGAATATAAGGTCGTACTGATTAATTTTAGTATAAACGAATTGTTTGCGTTGGTAATATAAACAATCACTTATATGTAGGGAAATATCACAATCCGGTGTCTATACAAAATTTGAGGTGATTTACGAATCAATTTAAAAAACAACATATATGAAGTGATCTCTTAAAATAAAATAAAAATTAAGACATTTGGTTTCGGTATTTTTTTTAATCCTATCATCAATTAACACATCAAATGCCATAGATCTCACAAGTAGAATATTTTATGAGTCTAATTTATCATTTTAATTGGATTTTCATATTAAATTGGCACATCATTTGTTACGATCTTGTAATGTTATACATTACCATTCATTTTAAGAAAAGCTAACGTGGATCATCAAATTTAACCACTGGATTAAAAAGAATAGAAAAGACTCAATGGTTAGATATTGAAAAATCACGGTACGATTAAAATGAAGACAGAATTTTGATATTTTTTCGGTCTTTAGTTTTAGCGACTCATTAAAAACTGACTTTTAGTATCTAATACTAATAACTGAAGACTAATTTTTTCAGTATTTAACCTGTCTTTAACTAGGGACTGAAAATTTTCAGTTTTAATTGTCAGTCTCTAATCGATTATTTTTTGTAGTGTTATACGATTAATCAATTAATTAAAGACATTCAGTTCGGACATAAATATTAAGTCTATTGTAACTTTTCCTCTTAAGTCCTTCCATACTGACACAGCAGCATCCTTTCTGATATTGGTGCAGGTTCCTGCTACCATAGTCTGTAAGATAGGGAGCATGTCGTTATTAATGCAGCATTAGTAGGAAGAGGATATGGGACATAGCATAACTAACATTGGTTTTAGGATTTTTCATCTACATAAAGGAAGATTCTACATATAATAATTTCTTTTTTGACAAGTGAGAAAAGATTTTGGTCCATCTAAAGATTTTTCATCTAGCTATCACAAGGCTTCTACCGATAGCGATTTAAAGCTATTATTGTTAACTATTCTATATTAGGTTATGTGATTGTTGAACTCCAGCTAAGATTTATATGGACAGTAAGTAGAAGAATTATTTTTGTAGTTGATGAGACAAATAAAAAATAATTAAACTAATATGGACATGAAATTTGAGGGGAACATGAGTAGAGTTTTCGTGTAATCGCAGGCAAATATACACATTCATACTTTAATTGTCCAAACGTCTTCTCAATGTTGTAGCACATATACGAAAACCCATCTTCATCTTTGTACATCTCACAAAACTGAGCCAATAAGGCTTGCTGTTTAAAAAGGAAAAAATATTAATTTGTAGAAAGTTTACATTTTGACATTTTGACAAATGCAATGTAGGTTAGTGTCGTACTTTTAATATATTAAGTTCATCTTTCCTCTTAAAAAACGAAGAAATGGGAGGTCTACATACTGCCATCATCAATATCAATGCAATTTTCAATCAATCTTAATATGGGTGCTTGCTAACATAGAACCAACACATTGTGCCTATGCTATCATCCAATTTTGAAACTTGTTCAATTTCGATTATCTATTTTTTTCAATTTCACCCCTATTAAACCACCAAAATAAGAAAGTACATGTGCACTTATTTCAATATGGATTCAAAAATTAGTTTAATAGCATGCATGACTACTTTTATTTCTTATGATTCCACTTCATTTCGGTCGTGCAATATTATAAAGGTTTGAAATTCAAAATTTTTTAACTAGAAATTGACCACTTCCAAGTTAGATAGTATATCTTTTTGGTAAGTTATGTACGTCATGCATCATAATATGGTAATTTTCTTGTTGTTTAGTTGGTGCACCTACCAACTGTGTGCAATAAATTCATATAAATACTCTTGAAATCGCACAAAATAAAGTAGTCTTTATGTGCATAAATTCATCTTGTTGGTTTTTTTTTATATTTTGCTGAATCATTTGTCCTCGCTAGTCACTAGTAGTAGTACATTACTTTTGTCGTGTTTTATTTTATACTGATGCTTTATATGCACTGATTGATACATGCTAGATTTAAGTTAGATGAGGAAAAACGTCCCCATATTTTAGTAAATGGGGTGTGTTTTCAGATGTTCAAAATCTAGATTAGTCCAATGAATATTAAAAGCAAAGTCTAAGGAGGAAAGGCTTCAAATGAAACCAGATAACATAAGAAGTACAAAGGAGTCGAATGATTTTATTAACTTGAAACCTAGTTCAAAATTTAAAGTACTCTACTTCTAATCGTTCATCATTTTCATGTATTGGAATTAACTATCCAATGTATTATGTCTTTTTAGGGACAAAGCCAAACATTCAAAGATATTAGGTGTAAACAAATGCCACATACATGCGATCATGAAGGAATGGCTTGATTAGCTGAAGATATGGTAAGACATTTATTTTACATGATTTTAATTTTTTGTAGAAAATTCAGATGAAAAACACAATAAATACAGATGAAAAACACAATAAATACACCTTGGCCGAAATAATTATCAGCACTAGAGACGTTACGTATGGTGAAAAATGCACATAACATCTGGCTACATAGTTATATTTTATTGTAACTCATTTCATTTTGATGTCTATGATTAAACTACATCACCTTTAGATCCTAAGTCTAGAATGTCATACCACATACAAGATGAATTAGTGGTTCTTAACAATTTTTTAAATCAATATGTCAGAATTCGGGTAAAGTAGCATTATACCAGACTTACGGACTGATTTTACTTATTCAAAATATGAGCTTCAAAAATATTACATCGAAACCTAAATCATACATTTTTTATTTAAGACCATATGAAGCGTCGGTCGGTACCAGGACAAGTGGAAATATAATACATATAGATAGCAATAGTCCTAAATACGTATACGCCGCTAAAAGAGAATTTAAGTTTTTTGAACAAGGTTAAGATACATATAATTACAACTCTTGGCAAAAAATGAACCTAGATGCCAAAACCTATACCAATAAACCACCTACTATTTTAATTTGTAATAAAAATAAATAAAACAAGACCTGGCCTATGTGTAGGTAGTAAAATCCTAGCACTTTGATCATGTAAAACAAGATGCGGTATTCATTATTTAATTGCGCGGCTCAACTTAAACAAAATTTATTTTCACTATTTCAAAGAAACCACATTCTCTGCACATTTTGAACGCGTCAAATTCTCAAATAATGCGAGTTAATGTAATGATCCTAGATAGAACTCAACTAAGTAACCCTTAATTGTTCAATGACCAATTGATTGTGTTAGTCATTGAATGAATATGTGGCAATTATATCGATTTCACAAACAAAAAATTCTACTAAAAACATAATTCTGGACTGGAAAGTTTGGAGATCCTAGTGCAATACCATAATTCATAAAGTGAATAAATGTTGAAGGAACGTTAACCATCTATAAGCAATACACTGACAACATATTTTTCATGAAAAATTAGTATAGGAGAAACAGAAATTTTAACAATTTTAGGATCATTAGACAGGAAAGGAATACTGTAACAACTTGTGTAACAGAACACGGAAGTGTAAATGTGAACACAAAAGAAATGCAAACAAAGAAATGCATATTTTTTGGGAGATTTGGAACCTAGCAATGAATAAAATAACTGAAAACGGAAAACAAATGAAATGCACAAGAACTGAGACTACATGAATGTAACGCCCCACTCCGAGACCCACTCTAGTAAAGAGTATTACGGAGTAATACCGTCTACTAGAACGGAGAATAGAGTATAATGGAAGCGACCATATGTAATCAAGCTATAACTATCCACTGAATACGTCGAATAGGTGGTTTTCTTTTGTCAAGTGGTTCGACAATATCCAATAGATATTTATAACGAAACTACAATAGCTAAGGAAAATAGGTTCAGAACAAACATAATACTAAATGACAACATCATCATCACAGAACAGTCACATAACAGTCACAGAACATAGGTACAATATATCGTCAATACAGATCCAAATATCAAAAGGTGGGTACAAAGCCACCGCTCGCACATGTGAGTCAAAAATATGTACATAAGAGACTGAATAATCAGAGTATCAAAATAGTGGACAAATATAAAGAGCTATCTATCAGCATAGCAGATAATGTCCAAGCGGAAGCGTAAAAAGCTAAGTCCAGAGACCTTACCTGAAACAACTCGGTCTGACCCGAGCGAAAACACTCGGGTCAGGCTAGCTAAACAATCAGTAATAACTGAGATATATATTAATGCGGTACATAAATAAAACAGTACTTCTCCAAAGATAAGAGTAATATGGACTACATGAATATAATGACGATCCCTAATCATCAATAAACAGTAAAAATCTCCAAAGAGAATACAAACACCAAAGTGTTAAATAAATAAAATCGCCTCATATCATCGGCGTAGCCAAAGCTATATAAAGTTGCCCATAGGCAATAATCCCAAAAGTGACCAGAGTCGGTAATCAATGCCCAAGCAAAGATCGATGCTCCAAAGACCAATAGGGATATAATGAAAAATGATATCGAATACTGAAATGCAGTGTCCAGAGACACTGTGAATCCACAAGGTAACCGCACTTACATCGTATGGTTCCATAGAACCAATACCGAATGGCGATACTCGAATGGATATAAAAATCATCAGATAATACAAGTATAGCACGTGCACTGACCAGAGTCGTTATTGCCAAGTACTGTAGAGTTGTGATCGATCACTCGCACAGATGCGGAACGCGCGAGACGGCGGGATCCTTCCTAGAAGGATAAAGGCCCAGAGGCACATGCCGTAAAACTGCTCCATAGAGCAGGTGTCCAGAGACGGTTGCCCAGAGGCGTGGTGACCCAGAGGTCCAGTACTGGCCGCCCAGAGGCTAATGCGTCACAAACTTCTTGGAGAGGAACCCGTAAAGTGTTAACAATGAGTCCCATACCCACGTTCGCACTAAACGGTTTACTAACCAATAGCAAGCTCACACTCCAAACAATAAAAAGTCCACCTCGTATCATCGGTAAACTAGACCCAAAGGTCAAAACGATCAATCGAACAGGTCGGGGATTAACCGGAAAGAAAATACACACGGTTCCATAGGCCGGAGATTTCCTAACCGTTTAAGTACCTTTCCACTTCGCTCGACGTGCTAAAAGTGAGTGTGATATTTTTATTATAGAAAATAATGGTGTGAAACGGATTTTTAATTGATTTTGAAATCACTTTAAAACGGCTTTTGAAAACTCTCCTATCATGGAGTAATTAATTTAATAATTAAAAATAATATTATATAATAATTTCGAAAGCCATTTAGGAGTGAAAAATCCTTTTAAAATAGTTTATAAAAACCCGTTTACGAAATCCAGGGACAAATCTCAAAGAAATCAATAAATCAGAAAATCACTGAAAACCAATATTCGTGTTGGAAAATATTCCGAATGGTTGTGAACCAGAGTTAGACAAAAAAAAATTTAGCAATTGAAGCCCAAAGGTTCATTGCAGAAAAAATCAATTCGGAGCGGTTGCACCAAAATGGTGCAACCCGGACTCGGTTGCACCAAAAATGGTGCAACCGGTGGGTCGAAACCCGGCTGCGCTAAGTGGATGCAGCCCATTTTATTTTTTTCATTTTTTTATACCAAGATGTTACACCCCACTCCGAGACCCACTCTAGTAAAGAGTATTACGGAGTAATACCGTCTAATAGAACGGAGAATAGAGTATAATGGAAGCGACCATATGTAATCAAGCTATAACTATCTACTGCATACGTCGAATAGGTGGTTTTCTTTTCTCAAGTGGTTCGACATATCCATTAGATATTTATAACGAAACTACAATGGCTAAGGAAAATAGGTTCAGAACAAACATAATACTAAATGACAACATCATCATCACAGAACAGTCACATAACAGTCACAGAACATAGGTACAATATATCGTCAATATAGATCCAAATATCAAAAGGTGGGTACAAAGCCACCGCTCACACGTGTGAGTCAAATATATGTACATAAGAGAATGAATAATCAGAGTATCAAAATAGTTGACAAATATAAAGAGCTATCTATCAGCATAGCAGATAATGTCCAAGCGGAAACACGGAAAGCTAAGTCCAGAGACCTAACCTGAAACAACTCGGTCTGACCCGAGCGAAAACACTCGGGTCAGGCTAGCTAAACAATCAGTAATAACTGAGATATATATTAATGCGGTACATAAATAAAACATTACTTCTCCAAAGAGAAGAGTAGTATGGACTACATGAATATAATGACGATCCCTAATCATCAATAAACAGTAAAAATCTCCAAAGAGAATACAAACACCAAAGTGTTAAATAAATAAAATCACCTCATATCATCGGCATAGCCAAAGCTATATAAAGTTGCCCATGGGCAATAATCCCAAAAGTGACCAGAGTCAGTAATCAATGCCCAAGCAAAGATCGATGCTCCAAAGAGAAATAGGGATATAATGAAAAATTAATGATATCGAATACTGAAATACAGTGTCTAGAGACACTGTGAATCCACAAGGTAACCGCACTTACATCGTATGGTTCCATAGAAACAACACCGAATGGCGATACTCGAATGGATATAAAAATCATCAGATAATACAAGTATAGCACGTGCACCGACCAGAGTCATTATTGCCAAGTACTGTAGAGTTGTGATCGATCACTTGCACAGATGCGGAACATGCGAGACGGTGGGATCCTTCCCAGAAGGATAAAGGCCCAGAGGCACATGCCGTAAAAATGCTCCATAGAGCAGGTGTCCAGAGACGGTTGCCCAGAGGCGTGGTGACCCAGAGGTACAGTACTGGCCGCCCAGAGGCTAATGTGTCACAAACTTCTTGGAGAGGAACCCGTAAAGTGTTAACAATGAGTCCCATACCCCACGTTCGCACTAAACGGTTTACTAACCAATGGCAAGCTCACACTCCAAACAATAAAAAGTCCACCTCGTATCATCGGTAAACTAGACCCAAAGGTCAAAACGATCAATCGAATAGGTCGGGGATTAACCAGAAAGAAAATACACACGGTTCCATAGGCCGGAGATTTCCTAACCGTTTAAGCACCTTTCCACTTCGCTCGACGTGCTAAAAGTGAGTGTGAGATTTTTATTATAGAAAATAATGGTGCGAAACGGATTTATAATTGATTTTGAAATCACTTTAAAACGGCTTTTGAAAACTCTCCTATTGTGGAGTAATTAATTTAATAATTAAAAATAATATTATATAATAATTTCGAAAGCCATTTAGGAGTGAAAAATCCTTTTAAAATAGTTTATAAAAACACGTTTACGAAATCCAGAGACAAATCTCAAAGAAATCAATAAATCAGAAAATCACTGAAAACCAATATTCGCGTTGGAAAATATTCCGAATGGTTGTGAACCAGAGTTAGACAAATTTTTTTTTTAGCAATTGAAGCCCAAAGGTTCATTGCAGAAAAAACAATTTGGAGCGGTTGCACCAAAATGGTGCAACCCGGACTCGGTTGCACCAAAAATGGTGCAACCGGTGGGTCGGAACCCAGCTGCGCTAAGTGGATGCAGCCCATTTTATTTTTTTCATTTTTTTATACCAAGATGTAACGCCCCACTCCGAGACCCACTCTAGTAAAGAGTATTACGGAGTAATACCGTCTAATAGAACGGAGAATAGAGTATAATGGAAGCGACCATATGTAATCAAGCTATAACTATCTACTGCATACGTCGAATAGGTGGTTTTCTTTTCTCAAGTGGTTCGACATATCCAATAGATATTTATAACGAAACTACAATGGCTAAGGAAAATAGGTTCAGAACAAACATAATACTAAATGATAACATCATCATCACAGAACAGTCACATACCAGTCACAGAACATAGGTACAATATATCGTCAATACAGATCCAAATATCAAAAGGTGGGTACAAAGCCACCGCTCACACATGTGAGTCAAATATATGTACATAAGAGACTGAATAATTAGAGTATCAAAATAGTGGACAAATATAAAGAGATATCTATCAGCATAGCAGATAATATCCAAGCGGAAGCATAGAAAGCTAAGTCCAGAGACCTAACCTGAAACAACTCGGTCTGACCCGAGCAAAAACACTCGGGTCAGGCTAGCTAAACAATCAGTAATAACCTAGATATATATTAATGCGATACATAAATAAAACAGTATTTCTCCAAAGAGAAGAGTAATATGGACTACATGAATATAATGACGATCCCTAATCATCAATAAACAGTAAAAATTTCCAAAGAGAATACAAACACTAAAGTGTTAAATAAATAAAATCGCCTCATATCATCGGCGTAGCCAAAGCTATATAAAGTTGCCCATAGTCAATAATCCCAAGAGTGACCAGAGTCAGTAATCAATGCCCAAGCAAAGATCGATGCTCCAAAGAGCAACAGGGAAATAATGAAAAATCAATGATATCGAATACTGAAATGTAGTGTCCAGAGACACTGTGAATCCACAAGGTAACCGCACTTACATCATATGGTTCCATAGAACCAACACCGAATGGCGATACTCGAATGGATATAAAAATCATCAGATAATAAAAGTATAGCACGTGCACCGACCAGAGTCGTTATTGCCAAGTACTTTAGAGTTGTGATCGATCACTCGCACAGATGCGGAACGCGCGAGACGGCGGGATCCTTCCCAGAAGGATAAAGGCCCAGAGGAACATGCCGTAAAACTGCTCCATAGAGCAGGTGTCCAGAGACGGTTGCCCAGAGGCGTGGTGACCCAGAGGTCCAGTACTGGCCGCCCAATGGCTAATGTGTCACAAACTTCTTGGAGAGGAACCCGTAAAGTGTTAACAATGAGTCCCATACCCCACGTTCGCACTAAACGGTTTACTAACCAATAGCAAGCTCACACTCCAAACAATAAAAAGTGCACCTCGTATCATCGGTAAACTAGACCCAAAGGTCAAAACGATCAATCGAATAGGTCAGGGATTAACCGGAAAGAAAATACACACGGTTCCATAGGCCGGAGATTTCCTAACCGTTCAAGCACCTTTCCACTTCGCTCGATGTGCTAAAAGTGAGTGTGAGATTTTTATTATAGAAAATAATGGTGCGAAACGGATTTATAATTGATTTTGAAACCACTTTAAAACGGCTTTTGAAAACTCTCCTATTATGGAGTAATTAATTTAATAATTAAAAATATTATTATATATTATATAATAATTTCGAAAGCCATTTAGGAGTGAAAAATACTTTTAAAATAGTTCATAAAACCCGTGTACGAAATCCAGAGACAAATCTCAAAGAAATCGATAAATCAAAAAATCACTGAAAACCAATATTCGCGTTGGAAAATATTCCGAATGGTTGTGAACCAGAGTTGGACAATTATTATTTTTAGCAATTGAAGCCCAAAGGTTCATTGCAGAAACAATCAATTTGGAGCGGTTGCACCAAAATGGTGCAACCCGGACTCGGTTGCACCAAAAGTGGTGCAACCGGTGGGTCGGAACCCGGCTGCGCTAAGTGGACGCAGCCCATTTTATTTTTTTCATTTTTTTTCACTTTTTTTTTCCGCCGGCTGCACCGCATGGTGCAGCCTGTTTCTATGAACCAGGCTGCACCATGCGGTGCAGCTGGTTCAGTCCAACCCCAGCCCACATGGGCTGGGAAGAATTTGCAAGCCCCAGCCCGTTTGGGCTGGGGACATATAAATCCCCCCCCCCCTCCCCCCAGCCCGCATGGGCTGGGGAAATTCGGGCCCGCCCCCAGCCCGAGCGGGCTGGGGGATTTGGGCCCGCCTCCAGCCCGCGTGGGCTGGGGGATAAGGACCCGCCCCCAGCCCACGCGGGCTGGGGTCTTGAGCCTCGCCCCAGCCCACGTGGGCTGGGGTCTTGCGGCCCGCCCCAGCCCACGTGGGCTGGGGTCTTGCGGCCCGCCCCTGCCCACGCGGACTGGGGTCTTGAGCCTCACCCCTGCCCATGCGGGCTGGGGTCTTGCGGCCCGCCCCAGCCCGCGCGGGCTGGGATCTTGCGGCCCATTCCAGCCCATTTGGGCTGGGGACATGTAGCCAGTGGCTAGCCCAACCAGGCTAGCCTGCTATATCTGGGCTGCAGCCTGGGTGCAACCCAGACCCCTGTTTTCAGCCTGTTTTCAGGCTGAAGCATTCCAGCCTGCTCAAAATGATGATTTAAGTGATTTTGGGGTGTTTTTTTCAAGTTTTTGGCATCAAATTTCACTAATAACAATCACTAACTAGCATATAATGATTACTACACTATATTAAGGAGACAAAGGGCCAAAGCTTAGCATTACCTTATGAAGCAATATCACAAACACCTTATGTGCACAGCCAAAATGAAAGCAAAAATGATCAAAGATCTATGATGCACATGTTACATGATAAAACATGTGTTACTAAATTATTATTGAAGTCAAAAGAGGATTAAACACATATTAGAAGAGGTTTTTAGCAATATACCTCTCTAGAAAGCAACAAAGACCACTATAGCATCAACCCAAGTTAGCAAAAGATGATTAGGAGGCTATAAGATCATAAAAACACATAAAACATGTGTTAACAAACTAATTTCAGAAATTAGAAAGATATAAAAATGGATTTGAGGTGGGTATTTGCATTACCTTTGCATAGAATGACTTGCATAAGCTAAAACTTGAAGGAGATGAAGATGGAGGCCATTTTTGTTAAGAAAGCTTTAGGAAATGATTAAGGTTTTGATTAGGGATGAATGAATGAGGTTAGGAGAGTTTGAGATAATATATAGAGGAGGTTTTAGGGTGGGTTATTGGGTTAAGTTTTGTAACCCAATAAGAAGAAGGTTATTTACATGTTTTCAAAAATTAGTCTAAGTGTTCATGTATGTTTATAAACTCATTTTTCTTACCCAAACCCGTTTTAGAATCTCTCCTAAAATATTTTACTTTCCAAAAATCACATTTTATCCTCATTTTAAAATCCCATATTTCCCAATTTAATTAAAATAACCTTTTTCAAATAAATTTAGTTATTCAAAATTCTTTTACGCTTCATTAAAATAAATAAAAATTCTAACTTTTATTTATTAATTGGTAATGCAAATCCCGGGTTGTTACAGACCCCCCCTTAAGAAAATTGCGTCCCCGCAATTTCTTAAGATAGACATCGTCTATAACGTCAAATCCACCAAAGAAGTGATAGAGATAAAATATTAATAAATAAAATTCGTAAGTCGAATAAATTATTTTTCGAATATTGGATTTAATTTGGACAATTAAATCGATAATTTAATAATTTAAATTACAGAAATAATTGGAAGTTGGGTTAAATATGATTGTAAATGATTTGGAAAATTTTATTTAATCATATGGGAGTTAGAATGATGTTATAGAACTTTTAAAATCGAATTAAAAGTTAATTTGTAAAAAATTGAATATTTTAATATTTAATCGACTAGTGAAAATAGCCATTTTTCAAACAGTGTCGGATTTCGACAAAACCAGTTTCATCGGATCCGTAATGTGATATTATTGTAAGATTTCAAATTTCGTGTCAATCGGATTTATCGTTTGTCCGGAGCAAGCCAAAACGCATGAAAATCGTTTAATCGGTTTAATTTAAATTTAATCGTTTATTACTGTAACTCACACATACGACCGAATTAGCTCTCGAAATCTATTCCATTGTGTTCGGAACGCAGGGTAAACCCTAGAAACGCCGGTCACCGCGTGAGATTTGGAGTTTGGAAATTTGGAGTGAATAGTGTTTTTCATCGTTTTCTATAAAAGGAACCCTTCATCCCCTCTTTTCAAAACCCTAGCCAATAATGTCCAGCCGCCACTTGATATTTCGAAGGCCAGAAATTCACCTCCTTCCTCCCCTATTTTCTCCTCATCCGTCAACAATTAGAGGAAGTTGTCAACTGCAATGTTGTAGAGCTCTGCGAGCCCTACAAATCCAAAGGTTAAGATCGTCAATGGCGTGACGAATCAACGGCAAACTGCTCGAGAACGGCCGACGTTTACAAGCTTTTTTCTCGTGATGCATGCAGCCGAGTGTGGCCGGTCTTCGACCGTGGGTCGAGCTCGCGTTGAGCAACAAGGCGGTGGTCTCTGATCATATTGAAATCGAGTTGGGTGGCTCGCGATTTGATGAAGTCGACGTGCGTGATGGGTTCATTGCTTTGCGTACGTGATAGCCTGGAAGTAACGTGAGGGAGAGATGAATGATTGTGCGGCCAGATCTGGAATTTGAAAAATCAATGGCCGAGATTGTTGAGAGGTTAAAAATTAAAAGAAATTGTATAATTATTATATAAAAATTTGTATTAACTTTAAAATAATGTAACTTATTCATACGAGGTCGGAATTTGACGAAACTAATTGCGTTGCAATCATTTTGTCGAGCACTGCGCTATGGAACTAGATTGGAGTCATTTGAAGCTAGTGAAAATTTCAAGCAAAATTAAACGTCCGTTTAATTTTATTCGAAATAAAACGCTACAAATTGCTATCGGAAAAAAAAATCAAGGTGAGAACTTCTCACTCAATCGAACAGCTTCGATTTATATTTTAAATAGTTAAATTTAAAATTGCTTGATTTCTTGTTTGAATGATGATTGCTACCTGTTGAATGTAAATAGACCCTATACGCCGTTAGTAAGCGGAGGTTATTTATTAAAAACATATACCGCGATATTTCGCCTTGAAGTGAAATTGGTATTATATATGTACTTGGAGTTGATTTCCCGTATTATATAGCGGATGAGACCCTATTGCGCCGCATAATAGCGGATAATATTTTATTAATCCCATATACCACGATATTTCACATCGAAGTGAAATTGGTATTGTGCTAACATCTTTGGATGCAGGGAAATAGGTTGGAGGGATCCAACTGGATTCCTCATATAATTGAATTGGTTTCAATGTTGTGTGTTGATCTATTTATAATCTTTGAGATTATCTTTGTGATTGAGATAGTTAAAGGCTAAAATTTAGCCGAATATATTTTTGGTATCATTAGATGCCGAAATTAAATAAAATTGGATTTTTGAAAATTTAAGTTGAGAATTCATAATAAAATTTTATTTTGAAATTTATTCATTTTAAATAAATAAACATTGTAATTTTTATGTTATAAAAATAAAGATTTTTGTGAAATATTACCGAAATGTGATTTTTGAAATAAGTAGTTGATTTATTTATAAAATGGTAAAAATTGGGATTTTTGAATTATTATAAACGGTTGATATAAAAGATTTATAAAATTGATATTTATAAATTAAAATTATTGGAATTATAAAACGAGTTTTTATAAGGTTAAAATGAAGTATAAACGGATTTCATAAGTTAATGAAATTTGTAGATTTATAAATTGTGAAGTTATAAAATGAATAGATTTTTGTAAAATAAAAGATTATAAGTAATTAACTTATAAATTGGATTTTTGGCATTTAAATGAAATATAAATAGAATTCGTTAATAAAGTGATTTTATAAGTTGAAGTTGTGACAAAATATAAATGGAATTTATAAACGTTGTTTTATAAATTCGAAATCGACTTAAGTAAATTATTATAGATTATTAAAGGAGATATATCCACGATTTTTGACAGCGGATAACCCTTTAAAATAAAATATGTAGAAAGGTTGAATTTGGTTAAGTAAATATATTCACGATTTTGGACAGTGAATAATATATTAAAGAAATGTTTTGGGAAGTGATATTTTAAATAGAATTAAAACTATTTAAAGATGTTTTAAATTGTAATAATTATCGAAACCATTGATTTCAACATTCATTGTTGAAATTGGCGTTTTCGAGAAATAGAAGGAAATAGTGGACTATAACCCTGTTGTTATAGTAAATGATTTTCGAAAGGAAATGTTTTATATGGTATTGGGATTTACATATCTATCATAATTTTGAATCCCTATACCAATTATTTTGGGTTGTCGTAACGATGTTTTACGCAACATTCGTTTTGACCCAAATAAATGTATGTAAGAGAATGTTTTCCTTAAAGAATAAATTATATACTTAATTGTTATTTAAGTATATTAAATATTTTCCAAGTGTTGAAAATAAACAGATTTGTGAATTACTTATTATTAAATAAGTATGGAAATGTTTTTCCAATATGAAGTGAACGTTTTGAGATTTTATCTTTTAAAGATAAATTGAAAATGAATATTAGAAATCGATTTGAAAATCATATATTCATAGATATTTTGGAAATGTAAATTCGCTATGAATTTATAAAGGAAGGGAATTGGTTTAAAAAATAAACATTGATTTATTTTGAAGTGTGGAAATTATATCTTGTAAAGATATTTTGAAAAATAAATAATTTAGGAAATTTATTTATAATCGGGTGATGTCGTGAATACTAATTAATAGTTAAATAACCGACTATCAATATTGATCTTTAAATAGGTATTTGTTGTGAATTGGTTGAATTTGAATGCTACACTTATTTTTAAATTATTGCGCTCGTTATTCGGATTACCCATTCCGAATAGTGATACGACGCAATGGATAGCATTGAAGACCGGTGGTGAAGACCGGGTATTTGTGAAAACGATAGGATGACCTATCGATTGTCTCTGCACCGTTAGCTACGGTATGGAGATTTCCTTTGTGATGGGAAGTTTTATCGGGATTGTGAATACCCGGATTGCAAGGGCTTCTTTGGAAGTGCCTTCGGTTATGTTCGAACCCGGAACAGACTTGTATGGTTACGTGTCTGACATTACATTTTTTGAGATATAAACCAGATTTCTTTCAAATATATTTCCGTTGACGGCGGAGAATTTATTCTCTTAGCTTAACACCCTTAGAGGTTATGTAGTTGAAGGTTATCAGCGATATATTCTCAATCCGGTAATGTGACATGCTTAGTGCTGCTGTGTGATGATTATTTATTGATCATTTGTTGATCAAAGTGTGGCTTTGTGCCTAGATTTGTGGACGAGACTTCGTCAGACCTCACTCCCCGGAAATGGTCAAAACAGGAATATGCGGCAAGGTTATGAGGGTCGCGCCCTTTAGGGTATGTCATTTCCTTCTGGAAAGGGTGGTATCATGGTATGGAGCCCAGATACTTACTCATGTTGACACACTATATTTATTACTGTGTGATGTTGGTTATCGAGCGCTCGGATAAAGGTCCAAAGGGACCGGGGGATGACATATTCGTGTAGCGGTTACCTAGTTACAGAGGTAGCCCGGCCTTGTGTTGGAAGAGATCTAACCGTAACGTTAGTTTCTCAGGACGTCCCGCCAGAGGCGATCCCATTGACAGTAGGAAGTTTCTTAGCATGACCATTTGTTGGAAATCCAAATAAAACAATACGCATCTTGTACGGTTTTAGTTGTAGAACCTACCATTCACTTATGGTGGCGCCCCACTGTTTGGATGGTAGCTATAGTAGGCATAGTCGGAATGTCTATACTGGCTAAGATTTATATTCTGCTTTCAAAATATTTTCTGCACTTTGCACGTATAATAATAATATAAAAGAAATTTGCGTATCAAGCATCTTTGACTATCATAAGGAGAAATCTCCTCCAATTCTGCGTTTGCATTGTGTGTGTGGCGGGAGGCCTTATGGTAGTTTCATTTTCCAAAAGCATTGCGAATTGACTTTAAAAATTATCCTGTTGCTGTTTTAAAGACAAATAACTGTTTTAAGTTCTCACACCAGTCCCATGACTGACTAGGAGTTTATTGTTCCCTTCCTAAATTCTGGGTGCCCACCAATTTCCACACGGGTAGTCTAGAGTTAGGTTATCAGGTTATTCTGGAATCGGGAGTTGCTATAGAGATTTGGAAGCAAGCTGGATGGAGAGACGTATTACTTGTATATGATATTATCTTTCCGCTGTAAATTCTCCTGTAAGGACGCGTTTGTATAACAGTCCATTGTTTGTTATGTTGTATATTATTGTTGTATACTCTGATGTAATGTGATGTAATAACTGAGATAGTTCTTTGTTTTAAAAGATTATTCATTTATCTATTATATATTGTTCCGCTGCGACTGTGAGATTCTATTATTGTTTCTGTTATATCTTTTTCTCTCTTCTTCTATCTTTTTCTTCTTCTTTAACCATAACGATTCGGTTTTTCGACAATGAAAAATCGAAAATGTTACATCTGGTATCAGAGCATATGGTTAAGCGACAACCATGGCTCTGTTGGGTGTTACTCATTAGAGATAGAGTCAGTAGTACTCTAGAATGAGTGTGAGTGTAATAATAGATACGAGCGCGTATTTGTTAGTGAATATAAAAAAATGTTTTATATTGTGATGATTGGTTTGTTGAGTGGTATATGGATTCTGGTCGGTATAGTCTGTACAACTCTATCGATAGGGATCTCTAAACACTTGTTCAGAAAAATTCGACACGATATTGTTTTACATTGGGTAAATGAAATAATTTTGCCTTGATTATATTTTTATATATATAAAGGAAATTTTTTTTCTTCAAAAATTATTAAAGTGTATATAAATTGATTGTTTGGTTGTTGAAAATGTAAAAATGTATAAGTCAATAAAAGCTGTTTGAATAAGTTAAATAAAAACAACAGTTGTAAAAGAATGAATTGTATAAGCAAATGAATTATAAGTATGGAATTATAATTAAAATGATTTACAATTGTAAAATAATCTTGTATATACATAGTGAAATTATATAAGGAAATTTTTTTTATATAAATGTGATTTATAAACAATGAAAAGAAAATTTTTGAAAGATATTTAGCACTGATTTCACTATTGTTGCTGGGAAATAATAAGGGTGATGACTGCAGCATCATCAGTATCATTTTCAAGTTTCTATGTGATGGATTTGCTACCATAGTAAATTGAAAATTTGAGTTTTGTTGTGATAAACAAATTTGAAATTGAAAATCCAAGTTGAATAATTGAATGAAAATCAATTAAACGTTAAACCCATTGAAATTAAAAGTGTTAATGTAAATTTAATAATTTGGTTATGTTGGTTATGATTTTGTTTTTATATGATTGTTTGTTGATTGTATATGAACTCATTAAGTGTTGATGAAATTAAATTAGAGAAATTGAAAGCTAAAGTAAATGAATATGAACTGGATTTGAATTTGATTTGGAAGTGAACTAAAATGAATGTAAATTAGTGAATGTAAACTAAATGAAATCGAATGAATGAATGTTAGAAGAAAAAAATTTAATGTTAACAAATCAAACATGGATAAATGGGAAACCAATTTGAATGTGCAAAATAAATTTGAATATTGTAATTGGATATTATGGTTAGCAGGATTTACAGGTGTATTAAATGAAATAGAATCGGGATTTTGATTTCGAAGATAAAAATTAAATTGCTCGACAAAAAGGTACGTATTTCAATTTCAGTATGAAATTGATGATTCTCTTCTCCAGCCGCTTGGCTTTTTCTTTTCTTTTTGATTATGAGGGGCCGTTGTGGCATTTTGTAGTCGTACCGAGCTAGCCACGCAAAGGAGGTTATGGCGAAATTTTTCGAAAATATAAGGCGTTAGAATATTTTTGAGAAAATTGAAAAATTTTGGAAACTATAAATTTGGTTTTGGAGTTAAAAGTTAAACGATATAGTTGGTTTTGAAAACTATAACTAAGTATGATTTAGAAACTTAGTAAAGATTTTGTAAGAAGTTTAACTATGGATTTTGGGAAAGTTAATGGATTCTGTAACTTTTTCTTACTTGGTAATTTCGAGAACGAAATTCTTTTAAGGGGGGAAGTTTGTAACGACCCAGAATTTCTGTCAATTAAAAATTGTATATTTAATTGATTTTTAATATTAATAAATAAAATTCGTAAGTCGAATAAATTATTTTTCGAATATTGGATTTAATTTGGACAATTAAATCGATAATTTAATAATTTAAATTACAGAAATAATTGGAAGTTGGGTTAAATATGATTGTAAATGATTTGGAAAATTTTATTTAATCATATGGGAGTTAGAATGATGTTATAGAACTTTTAAAATCGAATTAAAAGTTAATTTGTAAAAAATTGAATATTTTAATATTTAATCGACTAGTGAAAATAGCCATTTTTCAAACAGTGTCGGATTTCGACAAAACCAGTTTCATCGGATCCGTATGTCATTGTAAGATTTCAAATTTCGTGTCAATCGGATATATTGTTTGTTCGGAGCAAGCCAAAACGCATAGAAAATCGTTTAATCGGTTTAATTTAAATTTAATCGTTTATTACCGTAACTCACACATACGACCGAATTAGCTCTCGAAACCTATTCCATTGTTTCGGAACGCAGGGTAAACCCTAGAAACAACGGTCACCGCGTGAGATATGGAGTTCGGAAATTTGGAGTGAATAGTGTTTTTCTTCGTTTTCTATAAAAGGAACCATTCATCCCTTCTTTTCAAAACCCAAGCCAATAATGTCCAGCCGCCACTTGATATTTCGAAGGCCAGAAATTCACCTCCTTCTTCCCCTATTTTCTCCACATCCGTCAACAATTAGAGGAAGTTCTCGACTGCAATGTTGTAGAGCTCTACGAGCTCTACAAATCCAACGGTTAAGATCGTCAATGGCGTGACGAATAACAGGCAAACTGCTCGAGGACAGCCGACATTTACAAGTTTTTTCTCGTGATGCGTGCAGCCGAGTGTGGCCGGTCTTCGACTGTGGGTCTAGCTCGCGTTGGGCAACAAGGCGGTGGTCTCTGATCATATTGAAATCGAGTTGGGTGTCTCGGGATTTGATGAAGTCGACGTGCGTGATGGGTTCTTTGCTTTGCGTACGTGATAGCCTGGAAGTAACGTGAGGGAGAGATGAATGATTGTGCGGCCAGATCTGGAATTTGAAAAATCAATGGCCGAGATTGCTGAGAGGTTTAAAATTAAAAGAAATTGTATAATTATTATATAAAAATTTGTATATATTAACTTTAAAATGATGTAACTTATTCATACGAGGTCAGAATTTGACGAAACGAAATGCGTTGCAATCGTTTTGTCGAGCACTACGCTATGGAACTGGATTGGAGTTGTTTGGAGCTAGTGAAAATTTCGGATGAATTTAAACATCTGTTTAATTTCATTCGAAATAAAACGCTACAAATTGCTATCGGAAAAAAAATCAAGGTGAGAACTTCTCGCTAACTCGAACAGTTTTGATTTTTATTTTAAATAGTTAGATTTAAAATTGCTTGATTGCTTGTTTGAATGATGATTGCTACCCGTTGAATGTAAATAGACCATATACGCTGTTAGTAAGCGGAGGTTATTTATTAAAAACATATACCGCGATATTTCACCTTGAAGTGAAATTGGTATTATATATGTACTTGGAGTTGATTTCCCGCATTATATAGCATATGAGACCCTATTGTGCCGCATAATAGCGGATAATATTTTATTAATCCCATATACCGTGATATTTCACCTCGAAATGAAATTGGTATTGTGCTAACATCTTTGGATGCAGGGAAACAGGTTGGAGGGATCCAACTGGATTCCTCAAATAATTGAATTGGTTTCAATGTTGTGTGTTGATCTATTTACAATCTTTGTGATTATCTTTGTGATTGAGATCGTTAAAGGCTAAAATTTAGCCGAATATATTTTTGGTGTCATTAGATGCCGAAATTAAATAAAATTGGATTTTTGAAAATTTAAGTTGAGAATTCATAATAAAATTTTATTTTGAAATTTATTCATTTTAATAAATAAAGGTTATAATTTTTATGTTATAAAAATTATGATTTTTGTGAAATATAACCGAAATGTGATTTTTGAAATAAGTAGTTGATTTATTTATAAAATGGTTAAAATTGGGATTTTTGAATTATTATAAACGGTTGATATAAAAGATTTATAAAATTGATATTTATAAATTAAAATTATTGGAATTATAAAACGAGTTTTTATAAGGTTAAAATGAAGTATTAACGGATTTCATAAGTTAATGAAATTTATAGATTTATAAATTGTGAAGTTATAAAATGAATAGATTTTTGTAAAATAAAAGATTATAAGTAATTAACTTATAAATTGGATTTTTGGCATTTAAATGAAATATATATAGAATTTGTTAATAAAGTGATTTTATAAGTTGAAGTTGTGACAAAATATAAATGGAATTTATAAACGGTGTTTTGTAAATTCGAAATCGACTTAAGTACATTATTATAGATTATTAAAGGAGATATATCCACGATTTTTGACAGTGGATAATCCTTTAAAATAAAATATGTAGAAAGGTTGAATTTGGTTAAGTAAATATATTCACGATTTTGGACAGTGAATAATATATAAAAGAAATGTTTTGGGAAGTGATATTTTAAATAGAATTAAAACTATTTAAAGATGTTTTAAATTGTAATAATTATCGAAACCATGGATTTCAACATTCATTGTTGAAATAGACGTTTTCGAGAAATAGAAGGAAATGGTGGACTATAACCCTGTTGTTATAGTAAATGATTTCGGAAAGGAAATGTTTTATATGGTATTGGGATTTACATATCTATCTTAATTTTGAATCCCTATACGAATGATTTTGGGTTGTCGTAACGATGTTTTATGCAACATTTGTTTTGACCCAAATAAATGTGTTTAAGAGCATGTTTTCCTTAAAGAATAAATTATATACTTAATTGTTATTTAAGTATATTAAATATTTTCCAAGTGTTGAAAATAAACAGATTTGTGAATTACTTATTATTAAATAAGTATGGAAATGTTTTTCCAATATGAAGTGAACGTTTTGAGATTTTATTTTTTAAAGATAAATTGAAAATGAGTATTAGAAATCGATTTGAAAATCGTATATTCATAGATATTTTGGAAATGTAAATTCGCTCTGAATTTATAAAGGAAAGGGAATTGGTTTAAAAAATAAACATTGATTTATTTTGAAGTGTGGAAATCATATCTTGTAAAGATATTTTGAAAAATAAATAATTTGGGAAAGTTATTTATAATCGGGTGATGTCATGAATACTGATTGATAGTTAAATAACCGACTATCAATATTGACCTTTAAATATGTATTTGTTGTGAATTGGTTGAAACTGAATGCTACACTTATTTTTAAATTATTGCGCTCGTTATTCGGATTACCCATTCCGAATAGTGATACGACGTAATGGATAGCATTGAAGACCGGTGGTGAAGACCGGGTATTTGTGAAAATGATAGGATGACCTATCGATTGTCTCTGCACCGTTAGCTATGGTATGGAGATTTCCTTTGTGATGGGAAGTTTTATCGGGATTGTGAATACCCGGATTGCATGGGCTTCTTTGGAAGTGCCTTCGGTTCTGTTCGAACCTGGAACAGACTTGTATGGTTACGTGTCTGACATTACATTTTGAGATATAAAGCAGATTTCTTTCCAATATATTTCCGTTGGTGGCGGAGAATTTATTCTCTTAGCTTAACACCCTTAGAGGTTATGTTGTTAAAGGTTATCAGCGATATATTCCCAATCTGGTAATGTGACATGCTTAGTGCTGCTGTGTGATGATTATTTATTGATCATTTGTTGATCAAAGCGTGGCTTTGTGCCTAGCTTTGTGGACGAGACTTCGTTAGACCTCACTCCCCGGAAACGGTTAAAACAGGAATATGCGGCAAGGTTATGAGGGTCGCGCCCTTTAGGGTATGTCATTTCCTTTTGGAAAGGGTGGTATCATGGTATGGAGCCCAGATACTTACTCATGTTGACACACTATATTTATTACTGTGTGATGTTGGTTATCGAGCGCTCGGATAAAGGTCCAAAGGGACTGGGGGATGACATATTCGTGTAGTAGTTACCTAGTTACAGAGGTAGCCCGGCCTTGTGTTGGCATAGATCTAACCGTAACGTTAGTTTCTCGGGATGTCCCGCCAGAGGCGATCCCATTGACAGTAGGAAGTTCCTTAGCCTGACCATTTGTTGGAAATCCAAATAAAACAATACGCATCTTGTACGGTTTTAGTTGTAGAACCTACCATTCACTTATGGTAGCTCCCCACTGTTTGGATGGTAGCTATAGTAGGCATAGTCAGAATGTCTATGTTGGCTAAGATTTATATTCTACTTTCGAAATGTTTTCTGCACTTTGCACATATAATAATAATATAAAAGAAATTTGCGTATCAAGCATCTTTGACTATCATAAGGAGAAATCTCCTCCAATTCTGCGTTTGCATTGTGTGCGTGGCGGGAGGCCTTATGGTAGTTTCATTTTCCAAAACCATTGCGAATTGACTTTAAAAATTATCCTGTTGTTGTTTTAAAGACAAATAACTGTTTTAAGTTCTCACACCAGTCCCATGACTGACTCGAAGTTTATTGTTCCCTTCCTAAACTCTGGGTGCCCACCAATTTCCACACGGGCAGTCTAGAGTTAGGTTATCAGGTTATTCTGGATTCGGGAGTTGCTATAGAGATTTGGAAGCAAGCTGGATGGCGAGAAGTATTACTTGTATATGATATTATCTTTCCGCTGTAAATTTTCTTGTAAGGACACGTTTGTATAACGGTCCATTGTTTGTTGTGTTGTATATTATTGTTGTATACTCTGATGTAATGTGATGTAATAACTGAGATAGTTCTTTGTTTTAAAAGATTATTCATTTATCTATTATATGTTGTTCCGCTGCGACTGTGAGATTCTGTTATTGTTTCTGTTATATCTTTTTCTCTCTTCTTCTATCTTTTTCTTCTTCTTTAACCATAACGATTCGGTTTTTCGGCAACGAAAAATTGAAAACGTTACACTTTTCGTTGTTGTGATAGGAAATAGGAAAGGCTTATACCCTAAACCCTTAGGAGTAGAAACTCACATTCATTTCATTTTACTCAAAAATACCTAAGGCCGGCCACTATTTTTATTCTCAAAGAAGATAAAGCTAGGATTCAAGAAAAGGAAGATAATCAACATAATCCACATCAAATCTCACATCTTTTAACCTCAAAGATAAGACGAATAATTACTACATCCTATTTTCTAGTGGTTTTCGGTTTTTAGATTAGATCCGAAATGTTTTTTGCTCAAATATGCCATGTTTTTTATGATTGAAATTATATATATATATATATATATATATATATATATATTGTTGATGAATTATATATATTCATGTTTGTTTTTATGATATGTTTGACATTGAAACCCTATTAAATGACATACAAAGCCTAGAAAATCTAAATATAGGTCAGAAATGATATTTTAGAGGTGGGTTTTGATTTTCATAATTTTCCGAATTTTTATGGATTTTACATTTATATTCTAGTGAAGAAAATGATTTAATAAGTTATAAATTATTTATAGCCAAAATAATAATTATTTGGCATTGAAATTTTTATATGTTAGGCAACATATTAATATCGATTTTCTAGGATTTTTCTATATTTTTCCTAAGTGATTTGATGAATATATAAAATTATTTAAGGTGTGAGACTTAAATGTTTTAATTAATTAGGTAGAAGGGGCATTTTATAAAATAAAATTATTATTTAATTTTGAATTTAGTGACAACACTTTCCTAAAAAGTGTTTGTATTCCAATAAGAATTTGACAAATAAAGGTAGGTTAGTTGAAAAGTTATATCGTTTAAGTTAAAAACAAAGAAACCATACTTTTAGCATGTTTTAACCAATTTTAGTATCAGAACTTCCGAGCTAGACCTTCCGACAAAGTGAAAGGGTAAGCTCTCCACAAGATAAAGATCAATGTAAAAGGTACCAAGTATCTTATTACGTAATGAATTAAACAAAGTCGAAGGGTTCCTAGTCGAAGGGTTGGTTTCCAAAAGAGGTTGAAGTATGTTTGTTTTATAAAACTAAAGCTTTCACCTTCTTTGCTTACGAATTAGGGCTTTCATCTTGGTTGCTTTCGACCAGACCAAATGTTTAAAATAAAGGTTTTGAACCTTTCGACACAGTCAAAAGGTGGTTGCTACTATTTTATCACAGTTTTTTTTAACACGGGTATCTATGGACACAAACTTTGAGTCAGACAATAAGTCTGGTATGAATAATCCCTTATCATCTCTTATCATAAATAGATATCTAGTACGACCACGCCGCTTAGTGGATCGGATTTTCCCCTCACTAATATCTAAAATTAAACATGCAAATCATTTACTATGCCCCTATACCCAAAATGATTAGTCTTAACATAATATGAAATAAAGCCATAAATCATATGTATTGGATATCCCATCCACCCATTTATTAGATATCCCATCTAAAAGCAATTTATTAGATTTCCCATCCAAAATTAATTAATTTGAGTTCCCATCCAAAATCAGTAAAATGACTATCCATCGTAATTTAATAGGTCTATCCATCTCAAATCCATTGAAAATAAATGCAGATTATCCATCGTACATTGTTTTATAAAAGATGGTGTGGGCTATCCACCGCATACTCCATAGTTTTCCTAGGATGACTATGAACCCTTAGGTGCCAAATCCCAAGGCTAACCACCTCTAGCAAAACATTCTTTAATTTAGAAATTTGATGTGGGCTATCCACCGCACATTCCATGGTTTTCCTAGGTTAACTAAGAACCCATCACTTGGCCAATAAAAAAATTATGATCCCCATGATTATTTATAAAAGTTCATGATCCGCATGATCACTTAATTTTCCTAGGTATACCACAGTTTAACTTATTTCCATTGGTGGCTCCAATTAGGTTAAATTAAATAAAAATATATTGATAGCCCCAATGTATATTTTTCAAAAGAATATTTCTGTTTGTAACCCCAAACTATTTATCGAAAACATTAAACCCACCTCATTGTCCCTAAGGTTTATTAACATTCATTTTATATAAGGATCCCCTTACATATTCAAACGAAGATAAGTATTTTATGCTATAACCCTTCGAAGTAACCCCTTCGACTTAGCAAAGACTTACTTAAGAAAAATGGCTAAAAACACCTCTTTAAAACACTTCGAATGAAGTCCCATTCGAAATCAAATAAACATCCGAAGTTAGCCCCTTCAGAAACCTTTATTTTGAAAGCATCAAAAAATCATACGTTTCGACCTTGTCGCAAGATCCCACCGTTCGACCTTGTCGCAAGGTTTCTTTTTGACATAGTCGAAAGGTTCTACCATTCGACCTTGTCGAAAACCTAGGGTATCCCCCTTTACAAAACCATTTGTAAATTTTTCTAAAGCGATTAAACTCAAAACCTTGCGAAATCATTGAAGCTCAAAACCTTTCCCAATCATTGAAGGTAACCCCTTCAAAACCTTTCGAAATCAAAACTTTCGAAATCAAAACCTTTCGAAATCAAACCTTTCACAATCAAAACTATTCGAAAACAAATCTTTCAAAACCAAAAACAATGAAGTGTTGGTGTTGGAACCAACCCTTCAAAAGTGTATTTCCGACCTTGTTGGAAGGTTTACCCTTCGACTTTGTCAAAGGCATTAAAACTTTTACTTTGAAACAACGGGAGGTTCAGAAGTAACCCTTCTTCTTCCTCCTTCTTTCCCTTCAGCTTTGTCGACGGCATCCCTTTGACCTAGTCTAAAATATTAAAACACCTTTATAGAATTTTTTTTTATAACAACTCCCTTGAAGGTCTGAACTTTCAAAGATCCCTTCATAACCCCTTCTTGAATATATAAAAATTTTAGTCTTTTATTAAATGATAGAGTCAAAGGATCCCTCTTTAACTTGTTCGAAAGCAATTATGTTTCTATCCGAAAGCAAAGAAAGCATCCTTCCCATACCTTCGCCCCTCTTTCCTTCGACATTGTGCCTACCTTTCAACTTAAGCAGAGGGTAATTGTTTGCCTTCCATCTTAGATGAAAATTGTCTTTCGACTTCATCGAAAGGGAAAAAGTGGGTTTGTTGGAGTCGTAGGCAGAACTGGGCCTACTGATGTGATGTTTTATCTTGCTTGTCTACTTTTGATTGGCTGAGGAGCCCTCTCCTATACTTCTAAGTAGTAAAAATTACACAAAATTCAACCTTTTTCTTAAGACACTATTATTCTTCCCCAATTAAATTTTCAAATTGTAGCCTTCCGTCCGAATTTACTAATTCGAAGGAAATTTTGCAATTTAGCCCTTAGGTTTAAATAATTTAATTACCTTAGTAAATCACTAAGGAAAATCCCCGAAAAAATCACCAAAATTTTGATAAATCATATACTTTGACATATTAAAATTTCAAAGCATATGAAGTTCAATACAACTTGAAATTTAACCAAAACGGAATAAAAACGTGTTAATTAGCCCATTAACATTTAAAACACCTAAGTCTAATCCAAACAAAGGTTTAAATAGTTATATCCTAAACAAAATCACAAACATGAATCAGATATAACCCATAACCGATCCAAACACAAAAAAATTGAGATGATAAACATGATTATTCACCTTGATTAGTTAATTGGAGAATGAGATAATTTCCTAGCTTTAATTCCTTAGTTTTTCTTCAATTTATTGCTCTTCCTGAAGCTTTTAATGGCCCGCCAAAATATAGGTGAGGAGTTATAAATGAGAAAGTAAAAGTATACTAAAGTGG
This sequence comes from Allium cepa, assembly GCA_030765085.1. Taxonomy (NCBI): domain Eukaryota; kingdom Viridiplantae; phylum Streptophyta; class Magnoliopsida; order Asparagales; family Amaryllidaceae; genus Allium; species Allium cepa. Next base: position 686,921,012 of record CM060938.1, read on the forward strand.
AGGAAGAGATTTATACTAAGAAATGTAGCCTTATTTCCAAGTTTACCCCTTAGGAATTCCTCCTTCTTAATTTAGTTAAGTCTTATTTTAGTTCATTCATTAAGACACAGCCATTGGATTTATTAATCTCATCTCCATAATTATTCACATTATTCTATTTATTTTGTCCAACTAAATATTCCAAATAATGTTAATTAAAATTTAGGGGCATTATAGACTCCACTTTAAAGAAATTCGTCCTTGAAATTTCAGTAAGGACAAAACAACAAGATATAGCCCATGCAAGCGAAGCTATTATAACCTACCAGCCAAATTCTGTATAAACCCTATATAGAACTTACCATTTAAAACAACCTAGGAAAAGTAGCCCCATCTCCCAAGTACAGTCCTTCACGTTGTCTCTCTACTAAACTTTCGCCAACCTGACTGTCTTGTTCCTTAACCTCTTCTCATCTTTTGCCACGACATGAACTGGTTGCCTCACAAAAGTCATATCCTATTCCACCACTAATTCCTCCAGTGCCATCGGAGCGATAGTAGTTTCTGGATCATGAACACACTTCCTAAGATGAGAAAAATTAAACAGATTATGGACCTCAGCCAAACTTCTCGACAAATCTACTCGGTATGCGAGTCTCCCAATCCTCTCTGATATAGGAAATGGTCCAATATATCTCAGTGCTAGATTCTCGGCCTTCCCTAACCGAACCACACCTTTCATCAGCGATACCTTGATGAAAACTCTATCTTCAACTGGGAACTCTAGGTCCTTACACCTTTTGTCTACGTAACACTTCTGCCTAGACTGAGCTTCCTTCATTCTTTCCCGTATTAACTCGATCTCTTTTGTCGCCTCTCTCACCAAATCTGGGCCAACGACCAATCTGTCTCCGGTCTCTGACCAACATGCTAGTGGTTTGCATGGCCTTCCATACAAAGCTTCAAAAAGGACAATTTCTATAGGAGTCTGATAACTATTATTATAGGAAACTCCACTAAGTGCAAGTGATCTTCCCAAGAACCACTAAAATCCCACACACATGCCCTCAACAGATCTTCCAGTACCTTGTTTACTCTCTTTGTCCGTCCATTCATCCGAGGATGATAGGCATTACTCATCTTGAGCTTAGTGCCTAACACATTCTGCAGGCTCTTCTAGGACTCGCTAGTAAACAAAGCATCTCTATAACTGACGATACTACTAGGAATTCCATGTAGTCTAACGATGTTCTTCATGAACAACTTAGCCAAAATAGGTGTCATCCTGGTTGACCTTAACGGAATGAAATGGGCATTCTTGGTCAATCTGTCCACTATGACCCATATACTTTCATTGCCCCAGTTTGACCTTGAAAACCTGTCAATAAAATCCATGGATATCGAGTTCCACTTCCAAACTGGAACATCCAAAGGCTGAAGCAAACCACTTGGCTTCTGATGATCGGCTTCTATTTGCTGACAGTTCAAACACTGTTTTACCTATAAGCCAGCATCTCTTTTCATTCCATCCCAGAAGAAACTTCTCTTCATATCCTGATACATCTTGGTTCCCGCAGGATGAATCGTAAACTTTGATCGATGATATTCCCTAACAACTTCCTTCCTAAGATTTCCAACATCCGAAACACATAACTATTCCTTCTTTCTCAACCACCCTTGCGATCAAGAATAAAATCCTTTAAGTCATCAATTTCGGTTCCAGTTTCTAACCTTCTAATCCTCTCGGCTAAAACTGGATCCTCTTTCGTCCTAGAAGCAATTCGTTTGATCAGAATTGGTCAAACTTCCAAACAGGAAATCATGGTGATATTCCGACTAGATCCAGCAGTCGACCTCAACTACACACTACAAGCAGCCAGTGCTTCTAAGTCTTTCCATTTCGCCAACATAACTAACCCCACATTTTAATGTTTCCTTCTAAGCGCATCCGCTACCTTATAAACTTTCCCTAGTGTATTCTCGATGCTGAAATCATAAGCTGCAACAAACTCCAGCCATCTCTACGGTCTCATGGTTCGCTCTTTCTGAGAGAATAAGTACCGTAGAGACTTATGATCCGTAAATAGCTCAAACTTTTCTCTCAAAAGATAATGTCTCCACACCTTCAATGCGAAGATTACCGCTGCCAACTCCAAATCATAAGTCGAGTATCTCGCTTCATGCGGTCTAAGCTGTCTAGAAGCAAAGGCAATAACCTTTCCATTCTGCATTAGCATAGCCAAACAAACTTCACGTTCTTCTTGGTTAGCATAGCCAAGGATGCCGCTATCCACGAGCATTCCTTAATGAACCTTCAGTAGTAACGTACAAGACCAAGAAAACTTCTAATCGCACTTACCATCTCTGGTCTCTTCCAATTGTTAACAGTTTTGATCTTATTGGATCAACTACTAACCCTTCCTCGAAAACTACATGACCAAGGAACTTCACTTCCTTCTTCAAGAAATGACACTTAGAGAACTTGGCCTTCAGCTGATGTTGCCCCAGCATTTCAAAAACTATCCTAAGATGATCCGCATGATACTTCTCATTCTTAGCATATACCAAAATGTCATCAATAAAAACCAAAACGAAACAATCCAAATGCTCTTGGAAAACTCGGTTCATCGAATCCACGAACAAAGCTGGAACATTAGTAAGCTCGAATGGCATAACCAACCACCTGTAATACCTATATTTGGTCCTAAATGCCATCAAAGGAGTATTGTCCTCTGCCACTCTTTGCTGATGGAAACATGTCGTCAAATCCAGCTAGGAAAACACTCTGGCTCCACTCAACTGATCGAATAGGTCGTCGATTCTTGGCAAAGGATACCTATTCTTGATCATCGTCTCATTTAACATACGATAGTCGATACACATCCTTAACGACCCATCTAGCTCCTTCACGAATATCGCGGCCGTTCCCCAAGGTAAACTGCTTGACCGGATGAAATTCTTTCCTTCCAATTCACTAGCTGCACCTTCAATTTCTTCATCTCAGTTGGTGACATCTTGCTAGGTAGTCTACTTAGGGTTCAGCTACTGGTACGAGATCTATCCGAGACTCGATAGCTTTTTTCGGCGGCAAGCCCGAGACTTGTTCAAACACATCCGCAAACTCTCTTGCAACATAAACCTTCTTCAACTCTACTTCCGTTCCCATAGTGCCTAATAATGCATAAGCATTTCCGTTTGAACTTCTTACTGAGTAAATGACTCGGTTACGGCTATTAGGGTGTCTCATTGATATTTCCCCATCCTGGAAAAATATCCTAGCATTATATCTATCTAACCAATCAATACCCAATATGATTTTGAAACCCACAAAATCAAAAACATATAAACTGCATGCAAACATATGACACAAAAAATCAAGTTCTAACCGGTCATATCTCGTTCCCAGAGTTTCATACCCTCCTATAGGATTCGCAACCATTAAAGGAGTAATAAGGTATAAAGGTTTCAAGCATAAGCAATCTACCAAATATCCAGATATAAATGAGTGCAATGCACCGGTGTCAAGTAGTATCCTAACCGGAGTACTATGAATCATAAGCATACCTTCCATCATAGCTTTTCCTTTCTCAGCAGCCGTTGGTCTAGAGGATGATGGTTCCCACGCAAAGACCTTTCCCTTTCCAGTCCTAGCAGCCTTGGGACACTTGTCCTTGTAATGCCCATCTAGCCAAAATTGTAGCACTTCACATTCGGCCTTACCGCAACTGCTCTTCCATCACCTGAGCGGCACTCATTAGCGTAGTGCCACTTCTTGTCACACTTGTAACAAACAATATCAGCCTTGCTCTTCTTAGCTGTTACCCCTGACTAGGCACCATTCTTCTTGAAGAACTTCCGCTTCTTTCCCTAAAAAATATAAACCTCAACCGGTTTCCCTTTCCCAAAAGTAGGAAGCATCTCTTCATTCCGAATAGCCATCTCAACAACAATATGACACGGATCCTGGAGTTTCGACATGGTTGCTATAGCGATCTCAGGATTCAACCCCCTGATAAACTTATCATTCCTCTGAATGATAGTATCCATAGTGGCATATCCGTAACGGGACAACTCGTTAAAATTTGTAGCATACCCAATCACTGATCTATCCCCTTGGACTAAATCTGCAAACTTCCTGAGCAATGCTGACTTGGCAACCTCTGATAGAAATCTTTCTTCGAACCTCCTTTGAAATTCAGCCCGAGTCAGGTCATCCTCTGGCTCTCCTATAGTAACTCTGTTACATCAAAACAATGATGCTCCTTGCAATTTCCTTGAAGCAATTCTCCTCTTCGACATATCCGTTAAGCTGAGATCTGCAAATATTCTTTCATAATGCAATAGCCAGTTCTCCACTCCTACTGCATCCTCGATTCCCAGAAAAGGTTTTCCTTCAAGACTAGCGTAATCCCTGCTCAGCTTAGCATAATTATTGTTAACTGGGGCCATTGAATTAGCTCCTTCAACGTTTCCTACAGCCACTCTCTTAGCTGCTCCAGCTTGCATCATATTCACGAAGAACCGATACATTATCCCCATATCAACTGATGGAGTCTCAGCAACAACATTAGCATTTGCATTTGAGTTTGCATTTGCATGTCGACCTTGGTTGCTCCTGGTATTGGGTCGAACATTTCCACTTTTTGTGATGCGTCTCCCACCTTGATTCACTCTTTCTCTTCCTGCCTCCATAACTTACTTCCCTACTACCTTAATTCCAATCATGTTAAGATACAGAAGAATGCTCTAAGAGAGTGGGGAATACATACTTAGGTATTTATGGCAAAGTACACATACGTTACTATAACACTTACCCAAGCCCAACCATATTTTAGATTCATTAGATTATGCTTTAAAAATCTTTTAAGGTTTAAATTCCTTTTAAGGACATAAAACATGCTCTGATACCAACTTGTAACATCTCGCCTTCTAAGGCCCAAAACTAACTGCTACTGATGCTGCAGTCATCCGTAGTTGTTATTCCTTGACGATCGAATACGACATAGTTAATATTAATACGCTGAACACGTGAACATGAAAATTTTCAAACTTCCAATAAACAGAATTTCTCATTTCATGCAAAATTACAATTTAAGATTAAATTACATAATCCCAGATGTTAACCACGTTCGAATCACATATACATGTACAAAATATGATAAGAGCGACATATGAAAATTTTCTCTTATGATGATCAAAGAACTAATAATATAAACTTTATAGTTCTTAGTACATCATAGTGGAAAACATAAAATAGCTCCTATATAGCTAACACTGCATCCTGCATGTCTCTAGAAGCTTATTCGTCCAAAAACCTGAAAGTCATCCACTCTCAGACAACTCAAATTAATTTTTAGTACCTTAAGAGTTTATGGAGAAACACAAACTTCGACTCAAACAATAAGTCTGGTATGAATAACCCTATCATCTCTTATCATGAATAGACATCTAGTGAGACCACACCGCTTAGCTGATAGGGTTTGCCCCTCACTGGTATCCAAAACAAAACATGCAAATCATTTACTATACCCCTACACCCAAAATGATTAGTCTTAAAATTATATGAAATAAAGCCATAAATCATATGTATTGGACATCCCATCCACCCATTTATTAGATATCCCATCTAAAAGAAATTTATTAGATTTTCCATCTAAAATCAAATTATTAGAGTTCCCCTCTAAAATCTTTAAAATGACTATCCGTCATAATTTAATAGGACTATCCGTCCAAAATCCATTTAAAATTAATGCAAATTATCAGTCATACATTGTTTTATAAAAGATGGTGTGGGCTATCCACCGCACACTCCATAGTTTTCCTAGGATGACTATGAACCTTGGGTGCTAAATCCCAAGGCTAACCACCTCTGGCAAAACATTCTTTACTTTAGAAATTTGATGTGGGTTATCCACCGCACATTCCATAGTTTTCCTATGTTAACCAAGAACTCATCACTTGGCCAATTAAAACATCATGATCCCCATGATTATTTATAAAAATTCATGATCCTCGTGATCACTTATTTTTTTCCTAGTATACCACTTGTTTAAAACCTATTCCCACCAGTAGCCCCAATTGGGTTAAATTAAATTAAAAAAACATTGATAGCCCCAATGTATATTTTCAAAAGCATATTTCTGTTTGTAACCCCAAACTATGTATCGAAAATATTAAACCCACCCCGGTGTCCCTAGGGTTTATTAACATTCATTTTATATAAGAATCCTCCTTACATATTCAAATAAAGATAAGTATTTTATGCTATAACCCTTTGAAGTAACCCCTTCGACTTAGCAAAGTCTTACTTAAGAAAAATGGCTAAAAACAACCCTTTAAAACCCATCAAATGAAGTCCCATTCGAAAGCAAATAAACATCTGAAGTTATCCCCTTCGGAAACCTATCTATTGAAAGCATCAGAAAATCATACTTTTCGACCTTGTCGAAAGGTCCTACCTTTCGACTTTGTCGGAAGGTTTCCTTTCGACCTAGTCGAAAGGTTCTATCTTTCGACCTTGTCGAAATCTTGGGGTATCCCCCCTTGCAAAACCATTTATAAACCTTCTGAAAACAATGAAACTCAAAACATTTCGAATCATTGAAGCTCAAAACGTTTCACAATCATTGAAGGTGACCCCTTCAAAACCTTTCAAAATCTAAACCTTTAATCAAACTTTTCAAAATCAAAACCTTTTGAAACTAAATCTTTCGAAACCATTCAAAAACAATGAAGTGTTGGTGTTGGAACCAACCCTTCGAAAGTATACTTCTGACCTTGTCGGAAGGTTTACCCTTCGACTTTGTCGAAGGCATTTAAACTTTTAATTTAAAAACAATGGGAGGTCAGAAGTAACCCTTCTTCTTCCCCTTCTTTCCATTCAGCTTTGTTGAAGGCATTCCTTCGACGTAGTCGAAAGGATTAAAACACCTTTCTTGAAAATATTTTAAAATAATTCTCTTGAAGGTTTAAACTTTCGAAGATCCCCTTCGAAACCCTTTCTTGAATATATAAAAAAAATTAGTCTTTTATAAAATGATAGAGTCGAAGGATCCCCCTTCAACTTATTCGAAAGCAATTATGTTTCTATTTGGAAGCAAAGAAAGCAGCCTCCCGATCCCTTCGCCCCCTCCTCCTTTTGACACCGTGCTTACCTTTCGACTCAGGCAGAGGGTAATTGTTTACCTTTCGACTTAGACGAAAGGTACCTTTTGACTTAGAAGAAAGGTTAAAAGCAGGCTTGTTAAAGTCGAAGGCGGAACTGAGCCTACTAAAGTGATGTTTTATCTTGCTTGTCTAATTTTGATTGGCTAAGGAGCCTTCTCCTATACTTCCAAATAGTAAACAGTATACAAAAGTCAACCTTTTTCATAAAACACCGTTCTTCTTCTCTAATTAAATTTTTGAATTGCAGCCTTCCCTCCGAATTGACTAATTCGGATGCAATTTTGCAGTTAACCCTTAGGCTTAAAAAATATAATTAGCTTAGTAAATCACTAAGGTAAATCCCCAAAAAAATCATCAAAAATCTGATAAATCATATACTTCAATATATTAAAATTTTGAAGCATATGAAGATCAAACAATTTGGAATTTAACCAAAACCAAATAAAACGTGTTAATTAGCCCATTAACATTTAAAACACTTGTGTCTTATCCAAAAAAAGGTTTAAATGGTTATATCCTAACCAAAATCACAAACATGAATCGGGTATAATCCATAACCGATCCAAACACAGAAAAATAAGATGATAAACATGATTATTCATCTTGATTAGTTAATTGGAGAATGAGATAACTTCCAAGCTTTAATTCGTTAGCTTTTTCTTCAATTTATTTCTCTTCCTGGAGCTTTTAATAGTCGGTCGAAATATAGGTGAGGAGTCATGAATGAGAAAGTAAAAGTTTACTAAAGTGGAGGAAGAGATTTATACTAAGAAATGTAGTCCCATTTCCAAGTTTACCCCTCAGGAAATTCCTCCTTTTTAATTTAGTTAAGTCTTATTTTAGTTCATTTATTAAAATACGGCCATTGGATTTATCAATCTCATCTTCTTAATTATTCGTATTATTCTATTTAATTTATCCAATTAAATATTCCGAATAATGTTAATTAAAATTCAGGGGCATTGTACATCCTTCCTGTAGGATCTAGATTAACCCTAGAGGGGGGTGAATAGGGTTATAGCAAATTTTCTTGAATTAAACTGCAGAGAAGTAAATATGCTGAAAAGTAAATCACACACAAAATTTATCCAGCTTCGGCAATCCCTGCCTATTGCTGCATTCCTAGATTTCTATTAGAATTAAACAGTCTCCCGCTTACAAACACTCTAACAGACTCACAAACCCTGCTACCACCTATAGAGTTTTGCAAACTCGCAAACTCTGCTCACTGAACTAATTCTAACTAGACAATCTGACACTACCTAAATCCTAGGTGGTGATATACCAAGATTTGACAACCTTAAAAGAGAATTTAAATTTAAAACAAACTTAAAAACAATTTTAAAACTAAAACCCTAATTAAAAATAAAACCCCTTATAATAAACAAAGAAACACCGGCCCCCTTTTATTTCTCTAGATCATTCTCTTTTCTCTGGCTTGTGAAGAAAATGGCGGCCTCGTTAATCTTCGTTCGTTCTTTGTCCAAATTAGGGCTTTCAGAAAATATAGATGATCGCGACTATTAATGCTCGATTGAACTTGGTTCTCTTGCTTTATTTGTTGATCGTCTCTTGAGATGATGTCGGCTGCTCTCGTTCCTTTGCTTTGCTTGCAATTAGGGTTTGTGAAATTTAGGGCTTATGGAGTTCGACTTCAATTTGGTATGTGACTTTCCTTTTTTCTTTTCTGTTATGCTCGATTGAACTCCGATTGATCGATGATTTTACCGATGATGATTGTGAGTTTATATTTGGATTTGATTGAATTTTTCACACCTGTCGATGATGATTTGGGGTTGTATTTATATGGACTTCATCACTTTCCTATTTTTCGATTGCCTGATATTTTTGACTTGATGCACACGGTCTTGATTTTGAAACGTTCAATTTACCTTGAGTCATACGGCAAAAAAAAACTTTCCTCTTTTGATTTGTTTTGACTTTTTCAAAAATACGCATGTACTCACTTGATTTCTAACTTGGTCATCTCTGCACTGTTGAATTTCGTTCACCCCTGTTTTGAACTGTACCATCTGTTCCATGATGATGAACTTTATATCTTTGTTCATTCTCAGCTTCATACTAATTTTGGCATGTCTGCATCCATATATGTGTTCATCTTTGCACTTTTCTTTTTCACTGTAATTGAACCTTAATGTTCTTCATACTATGTGTACATGCTTCATTTGATCTATTCTCTGTAAGCTTGAGTTTGCATATTATTGTGGTTCATGTTTGCATCACTGGTCTTTGAGGTTTATGCAGCTTGCACTGAGCATTTATGTTGTCCACACATTGTTGAGTTCTTGGATTTCACCATACTATTGTTCCATCCATTTGTTTGACCCATGCATATGCTTTTGTTTGCGCAAAAAATGGACAAACACCTCCAAGTCGTATTATTTAGTTGATTTTATGTTGTTCTTAGTAATATGGGTGAGTTATGCAAATAAGTAAAAAACAGGGGCTAAATTGTAAAAAGACACGCAGATTTATAGTGGTTCGGCCAGAACGTGCCTACGTCCACTTTATATGTTATTCTCTCTTTTCTTTCAAATTACAAGTACAAAGCTTTGTATACAAGTATATGAAAGTTGTTTGAAAGTTCCTTCCGTGCTTGAGCTCTCAAACTTGTCTGCCGTTGTTGTACCCCTGCCCCTCTATTTATAGAGTGAGGTCGGGGGCAGGGGTCCTGGAAGTATATAACAGCTGGCGGGCCTGGGCTGAAGCAATCTGGCCTGAAAGCGTTCTGGTTCAGTGAGGCTTCATTCGGCGTGGAACTTGGATCGGTGATGGAGTGGACCGGTGGTAGGTGGTTTGGAGGTTCATTCGGCAGTGGGTTTAGAGGTGTTGGTTCGACATGGAGCTTGGGCCGGTGATGGAGTGGTCCGGTGGCAGGTCGACTCGGTGGTGATGGGGAAGGGATTGGTTCGGCATGAGGGCGGTGTTGGTTCGGTAGAACATGGAGGCGAGGTGGTTCGGTCAGAGTTGGTTCGGTAGCGTGGAGGGAAGGTGGTTCGGTTGTAGTTGGTTTGGTAGCATGGATTTGGTTCGGTGATACGAGGAGGATGGGTTGGTTCGGCTGTACGTGGTCCGGTGGATCATGGTTCGGTGATACGAGGAGGATGGGTTGGTTCGGTGGCCACCTGGTTCGGCCGGGGTTGCTAGAGAAGCTTTTTGGTTCGGTGGCGAGAATTCGCCCAACATTTGTCCCCCAAAGCAGGGCATATGTTAGTATATGTCGTGCTTTGTTTTAGCTTGGTGGTCTTCGTTCGGTCCCTGAGTGCCGAACCAATTGGTCCGGTGTCCAACATTTGCCTATAAATAGGGGCTATACGCCTTCGTTATTTCTTATTAGCCGAACCATCTCCTTGTCTTTGCCGAATCAAAGAGTTATCTCTGCCGAATCAAAGTCTCTGCCGATCAAATGAGGAGCTACTAGGTCGAACTTTACTTTCGATTACCGAATGAATCTTGGACCTTCAGTACCGAATGAAACTTGGACTTTCAATACCGAATGAAACTTGGACCTATTTGTTTTATATTTTCACACTCCTTGTTCTAACAACATGTCTTTCACTTTTGTGTATGCAGATAAATGTCTCGCAAAGCGGAAACTCGATCAGATAGAAAGAAGTCCAAGGATAGAGAAGAGTCTTCTTCCGTGCCCCCAGCCCAACCAGGACCGGCGCGACATGGACCTGCCCCAAGGTCGCTAGTGTATGGGTATGGTCCCCAGGAACTTCTGTTCTCCCCTCCCGATTGCTTTCCAAGCTCCCTAAAGTAGGAGCAACTTGATGTTATATCTCGTTCCTTCGGGATAGATAGAGCGCTTATGCGGTTGCCGGGGAACGGAGTGATGCCGTACAATCCCCCTGAAGGATATTTTGCATATAGTAGGTACCACTGCATGTGTGGGGCCATTCCTCCCATTAATACCTGGATAGTCAGCTTCATTACTTATCTGAAGGTGGCTCCTTTTCAGCTTCAGCCCAATTCCTACGCCATCTTGGTGTGCTTATACATTATTTTCCAGAGAAGGTACGGGCGTCCCACTTCCAACCGGGAGATCCGGTATCTATATAACTTGAGGGGTTACAAGAAGGGATCTTCGTACGTTAGCTTGGAAGCGGCTGTTCCCTTCAAACCAGTCCTGGACCTATATTTGAAGCTCGGTATGTTTAAGAAAGAATGGTTTTTCATCAGGGATGACTCCGTTTCCTTCCGCCTTTTCACCTCTGGCTGTGAGTCGAACTTTATTTATAGTTTCCTTGTTTCGGCCACAACGCTTCTTCTTATATGCTTTTATTTTTTGCTAGCGATAGGTGGCTTTACGGTCGTGGAGAATGATTCCTTGGTTCAGATGGCTGCGGAAATAAGAGCCATTCCGGCACGGGATCGGTCGGCTTCTTACTTGATCAGGAACGCTACTCTCCTGGAGCACAACTTGATCCTCCCACGTCAGTCCGTGGTTAAGCAGAGAGATACAGCTGAGGAGAAGGCTGTCAAAGCCAAGGAAGGGGCCACGGAGAAGAGTGGCAAGAGGAAGACTTTTACCAAGCCTTCGGTTGTCGGGGGTAAGAGACTTAAGGAGTCTGACGGCCCCTCTCCTAGTACTTTCCCGATTATCCCGGAGGAGGAAGATGTGGAAGAGGATAGAGGCGAGGGTGAAGGAGGCGATGTAGGAGGAGAGTCAGAGGGTGGAGGAGATGGCGATGGAGATGGAGAGGGCAATGGTGATGGCGATGGACTGGGCGGTAGTGGCACTGGTGCCTTAACCTCCGGGCAAGTGGGGGAGCTCCAGGAGTGGACGGATGAGGCTCTCCATCAAGCTTTCGGGGAATCGGAGGGAGAATCGGATTTGGCGGAGAAGGCGAAGAAGACTGGCAAGGCCGGGGCTGCCCCCGATCCATTCCCTAAGATTTCCTCAGCTAGGGTGACTCCGGCAGTGCAAGGTGAACTTTTGACTTCTGCGGACTCCATTTATGACAGGGACTTAGGAATATTTTATGGCTCGCTCCCGTCCTGCGATGAAATTCAGGACTTATTGCAGGATCCTACTCCTCCGCAGGGTTTGTATAATAGATGTGTCTTCTCATTCTTTTTAACTTAACATATTTCTCGAATTATGGACCATTGTATGTTCGTAACACTTGTTCTTTATTACAGGGGCAGGCGAGGTGGCCAAAACTTCAGACGTTCGACACCACCTTGAACAATTCAAGTTGATGAGAGCTTCTACTAAGCCGAAGCCGCCAACTGGCCGTTCCGGGGATGTAGTTAGATATCGCCCTCTTCTTGGAGTCATTGAGGAAGGTATCCAGCAGAGGAAGAGGAGGCGTTCCTTGTTTGATTCACCACCTGGTCCTCAGTCTCCTACTCAGCCTCCCCGAGATACCACGGAGAAGACCACGGAGTTTGTCCCCTCTTCGCCTCCTTCCGAGAATCCTACTGTGATCCGCATAAAACGTCCCGACGTGCCTCGCAATCCCTTTGTCGGCCACCCGGATTTGGACCCAAGCTCTCAGGATATTTTATTTGACGAGGCCACGGGCGAGCATCTTCTTCCCCGCAATCCCATGGTTCGGGTTCTTGATGAGGCTAAGTCCCTAGATCTGGATCTGCTCACTACTCGGATAGCTGCTATGGGGGACGAAGCCAAGGCCAACATCGACCGGGTCGCGGAGGAGGTCAAGAAGTTAATGGAACATCACGTCCTATTGGCCAAGGCCGGGGAGGAGATAGGGAGTGCTAATATAAGGTTGCGGTTAGTGGTTGCTGATCAAGCCAAACAACTTGACGACCAGGCCATTCAGATATCCCAGCATGAGGCGGCCACCCGACGACTAAAGAAAATCATGGAGGAGGCTAGCAAGGCTGAGTTGAGAAAGGTGGAGGCCGCCTGCAAGGAGCGGATTGACATAGCCATTGCTACGGTGGACGAGGTTCGGAGGGCGGATCTCGAGCAAGTAGAGGAGTTATCTGGGAGACTTGAGGCCGCAGAGCTTGCTCAGGCTAGGCTAAAGGAAGAGATGGAGGAAATGAGGAGGTCTCTCCAGGCTGACTGCTTGAGATATCGATCGGAGAGGGATGTCGCCGTCGTTAAGTTGTTGTCTTCCGAGGCCCGGGTGAGGGAGTTTGAGGAGAATGAGGGGATGATGGATGAGATGTTGCAGGATATGTACTTCCGTACCTGGAAGCAGGGTAATTTATCCTGGATGGATGACTATCCCCGGATCATGGCTAGGATATATCTCCGGGCTTTGGAGGAGGCCAAGGCCGATGTGGATAAGGAAGGTGGAGCGGCATTCAGGATGGACATGGTAACCGCCCAGTTCTCAAAGGAGGAGAAGGTAGCGGTGAAGGAGGGGATGCGGCTACTTGCTGCGGAGGAAGCCGGTGTGCAGTTGGGGGATGAGGACCGAGAAGCGGGTGCTGGTGATTCTCTCTTCTCTTTTCTTTTTAGACTTTCATAACTTGATCGTTCGCTGTTTATCTGATGGATTCTTCTTCTGAATTAGACAGGTGGGACCTCTGGTCAACATGCTGGGAGTTCCGATCCAGCAACCAAGTAGATTCGGAGAGCTGGTTCTGAAGTGTAGTGGTTAGCACTAATGCAGCTGGTTATTTTATTTGGTCTGCTTGACATTCCTGTATATGCTAATTCAAAACATTAATGTACTGTAATAATGACTTTATGTAATTTCATAACATAAGCTGATTCCTTTATGTTGGAATGTTATCGCTATTTTGTTGTGCTGTGTAAGTGATGTAACTATGCATGTTACTAGTGACTTGACTGTGCCTGATGCCAAGTTTTTTGCTTAAAGTATAATTTTCTCATTTTGCAACGTAAATGTGATGTGTGAATATGAACTACAGCTATGCATTAATGTATAAAAGTAGAAGGTACCGCCTTTCATGTTTCAGCTGTGGACGGCAACTTCGTGCACCCTGTAAGATTAAGCACTGAATGTTGTTGAGTGTCTCGCCACCCGATCGTAAGTTTCCGTTCCCATTAGCAAGCGTTCCCTATTTCATGTCCTGTACTTTCAAGCACCGTTACGAAGAATAGGAGAAAAGTTTTACATGAAATGGAAATATAGGAAAAGTAAAACTTCCAGTCACGGAAGGCCGTCGATGTGCTTAAGTTCGTGGCAAACGGGTTTTGCAGTCACTTTCCCTAGCTGTGGGTCTTGGAGACATTTGTCACCTATCTTACGCCTCTGCGGGGAGTTTTCTTTTTTACCACAGCTGCACTTAAGACACATCGGAGTCGATCGCGCACAGTAACTACCCGGGCCATTATGGCCCGTAATCATGGGTATTATTCGATTTACTGTGGCCTGCTAGCGTGGGGGCCGATCGTCAACTGTGAACTGCCCCTGGCTGGCCACACCTTATGTTGGGGCTTATGATCGGTTCACAGTTGCCGGCGAGCCGAATCGCTGTAACGAGCTGCCATCGGCTATAGTCAGCCTTTTTTTTGATGACTTATACTTGGCTTATAACAGTCGGCTTTAAGGGCCGAGGCAAACAATGAGTTAACTCGCGGTAGAGGGATACCGGAGCAAAGTGTCTCATTGGCGAGGGCATAGGAGCGTAGCGTACCTGTTAGATTTTGTCCAGGTGGAGTTGTGTCGTGAAGCTCTGAATTGAAATGTCATCTGCAAAGGATTTTGTTCAATAACAAAGGATAAAGCTTAACAAGTAGCCAAGATATAAAGGAACAAGTTAACAAGAGCCAAGTTTTTTAAAGTGGTTCGGCACGAAAATGCCTACGTCCACTGATTCTCTTTGTTAATTCACTTCATATGGGCAGTACAAGTTAAGAAAAGTATTGACGGAGGTGTCGGATGTTCCATGCCCTCTGGAACACCTCTCCGTCCACTGTTGACAAAATATAAGCTCCGTTGTGGAGATCTTTATGAATTACATATGGTCCGTCCCAGATGGGGTCCAGTGCCCCGGGGCGCGGAAAGATTCGCTTGAGGACAAGATCTCCTTCTTGTAAGCAGCGATGTTTGACTTTGGAGTTGTATAGTGCTGCCACTTTTTGTTTGTGAGCTGCTGCTTTGAGTGCTGCGTCATTTCTTCTCTCCTCAATCAGATCCAAAGACATGAGGAGGAGCTCTTCGTTCTCTTCCGGGTTGTAGTGGATCCCACGGTGAGAGGGCACTATAGTTTCAACTGGAAGCATAGCCTCCGATCCGTATGCCAAAGAGAAGGGAGTATGCCCTGTTGAAGTTCTGTAAGATGTGCGATAGGCCCAAAGTGTCGTAGGAAGTTCGTCCACCCAAGCGCCTTTCGACTTTTCAAGTTTCTTCTTGATTAAGGTCTTGAGGATCTTATTGACAGCTTCGACTTGGCCGTTTGCCTGGGGATAAGCCACGGATGAGAAGCTTTTGTGAATCCCATGTTCTTGGCACCAGTTGGCGAATTCTTCGCTGTCAAATTGAAGTCCGTTGCCTGATATGATCTTGAGTGGGACTCCGTACCTGCACAGAATATTTTTGATCAAGAAGTTGATAACTTTTGCCGAAGATATTTTATTTAGAGGTTCCGCCTCCACCTATTTGGTGAAATGGTCAACTGCCACTATAGCATATTTGGCTCCGCCTCGGCCCGTTGGCAGTTCGCCAATCAAGTCAATTCCCCATACTGCAAAGGGCCCAGGGCTGGTCATTTGAGTAATCTCATTTGTGGGTAGTCGAGGAATCTTGGCAAATTTCTGACATCTGTCGCATCTCTTGACGAAGTCCAAGGCATCTTTGTTTAAAGTGGGCCAGAAATACCCATATCGGAGTATCTTTTTTGCTAGGGTCTGCCCTCCGGTGTGGTCTCCACAACTTCCCTGATGGATATTGGATAGAATTTCCCTGGCTTCTCTTCCAGCAACGCACCTCAATAAGGGGTTAGAGAAGCCACGCCGATAGAGGACGCCTTCTTGCATTGTGTAGCAGGAGGATTTCCTTAGAATTTTCTTAATTTCATTTCGCCCGTCGGGTAGGGTGCCGTTTTGTAAGTATTCTCGGATAGGGGTCATCCATGTTTCTTCTTCGGTTACAGCTATCAGATTTACTTGCTCGAAACTCGGGGTTAGTAGCCTTGAGACAGTTGTCGTTCCAGAAGTGGTACCATCTCCCATGCTAGCTTGCTTTGCCAGCTCGTCGGCCTCTTGATTTTCTTCTTGAGGAATGTGCTTGATCGAGTAGTGATTCAATTGATTGAGCAGCCGCTTGGTCTTTTTCAG
The DNA here is from genome assembly GCA_030765085.1 of Allium cepa. Taxonomy (NCBI): domain Eukaryota; kingdom Viridiplantae; phylum Streptophyta; class Magnoliopsida; order Asparagales; family Amaryllidaceae; genus Allium; species Allium cepa. Next base: position 686,937,411 of record CM060938.1, read on the forward strand.
ATATGCCGTGAGCCGCTCTCCTCGAGTCTGGAACTCCCCAAGTATTTGATTTACGATGAGTTGCGAATCACTATGAAGACATAAGGAACTGACTACGATCTCCAGGGCAAGCTCTAATCCGGCTATTACTGCTTCATATTCGGCATCATTGTTGGTGGCAGCGAATTCCAATCTTAGGGCATAGTGCAGCTTCTTTCCCCTGGGGGTGATTATCACGACACCTACCCCGGAGCCTTGTTCGTTCGACGCCCCATCTACGAAGAGATTCCATTTGACGTCTTCTGACACCTCGGATTGCTCCCTACCTTCACCGATGGTGAATTCGGCAATGAAATCGGCCATAGTTTGTCCCTTGATGGCGGTGCGGGGATGGTAGGTGATATCATATTGACTCAATTCAATGCACCATTTAAGTAACCGCCCAGAGGTATCGGGACGATGAAGTACTTGCCTTAGTGGTTGATCGGTTAGAACTCGGATGGAATGAGACTGGAAGTAGTGTCGCAGTTTCCGTGACGTGATTAGTAAGCAGTACGCTAGCTTCTCAAGTTTAGGATATCTGGCTTCTGCTCCCATGAACCTTTTGCTATGAAGTACACTGGCCGTTGTGTGCGATTTTCTTCTCTTACCAGAGCGGCGCTTAGAGCATGGGATGACACAGCAAGATATAGGTATAGTTCTTCGCCTTCATTCGAAGTCGAGAGTACTGGTGGCCGTTGGAGGTGCTCGATTAGGTTAAGGAAAGCCGCTGAACATTCGTCGGTCCACTCGAATTTTCCTTTGTCTCTCTTTAGGGCTTCGAAGAAAGGGACACACTTGTCAGTTGCTTTGGAGATGAATCTGCTTAGGGCGGCCACCTTCCCGTTTAGGCTTTGCATTTCTTTCCGAGTGGATGGTATTTTGATATCTTGCAAGGCTCGGACTTGTTCGGGGTTTGCTTCGATCCCTCTGGCATGGACGATGAATCCCAAGAACTTTCCTGATGACACTCCGAAGGAGCACTTTAGAGGATTCAGCTTCATTCCATATTGGCAGAGTACTTGGAACATCTCGTCCAGGTGGCTTACATGATCGTTGGCTTTTCTTGATTTAACCAGCATGTCATCCACATAGACCTCCATAGTTCGTCCTATCAGTTCTGCAAACATCTTGTTGACGAGGCGCTGATAAGTAGCTCCGGCGTTTTTAAGTCCAAATGGCATTACCTTGTAGCAGTACAATCCTCGGTCAGTGATGAAGCTAGTGTGGTCTTGATCGGGGGCGTGCATAGGGATCTGGTTATATCCTGAGTATGCGTCCATAAAGGATAAGAGTTCGTGTCCGGCAGTGCTGTCCACGAGTTGGTCGATTCGGGGGAGTGGGAAGCAGTCTTTCGGGCAAGCGTCATTTAAGTTGGAGAAATCGATGCATGTTCGCCACTTCCCATTAGCTCTCTTTACCAGTACCGGGTTGGCAATCCATTCCGGGTAGATGGCTTCACGTATGAAGTCATTGGCCAGTAAGTTCTTTACTTCTTCCTCGAGGGCCGCTGATCGTTCTGCCCCCATACTTCTCTTCTTTTGCTTTACCGGTACCTTAATAGGATCGATGTTTAGTGCGTGGCATGCTATGTCCGGAGAGATTCCAGTCATATCAGCGTGCGTCCATGCAAATACAACCATGTTGTGGCGAAGAAAATCAATGAGTTGATTCTTTAATTCTCTTTTTAACTGAGATCCGACTCTCAGCAGTTTACTTGGGTCGCGTTTGTCTACAGATACGAATTCCATAGCCTCTGCAGGCTCGGCGGTGGCCTCCTCCTCTTTGTCCCTGGGGTCTAATTCATTGAAAGGATCACTGGTATACCGAAGAGGAGGGGCTTTCTTTAGTTGCTATGCTTCCAAGCTTTTCATGCAGAGAATGGTCTCTGCATTTTTCCCTTTATCTCTCCTGCGATTATTGCGAAGTTTGGTTACATAGCAGTCCCGAGCGGCGTCTTGATCCCCTTCTACTTCTCCCACTCCATTATCCGTTGGGAACTTCATCTTCAGGCACCATGGGGCAAGGACAATTTGGAAGTCGGACAAGGCCGGTATTCCTAAAAAGGCATTGTAGGCCGAGTGGTTGTCTATTAGCACGAATGTTTGTTTCCGAACGGCGGAGCGGGGATGACTTCCCAATTCAACAAAGAGATCCAATCGTCCGAGGGGCATCTTTGCTTCTCCAGTGTAACCGTGTAGTGGTTTGTTGTAGGGGGATACATCCTTCATTGACAGCTTCATTTTGTCGAAAGCATGCTTGAATAAGATATTTACTGAACTTCCAGTGTCTATTAAAATTCGGAAAACTTTGGCTGGACCGAACCAGGCAGAGATGACCATAGGGTCCATGTGTGGGTACTGCCTTCCTTCTAGGTCGCGCCCACAGAATGTGATGTCATTATTTTCCTTCCGCTTAGGGTGGCGTTCTTCCATAACAGAATTGACGCAGTCACCCTCGCTTCTGAGTGAGTTTCCATATCTTTCCATTTCTGCCCAGCTCTTGTCGGCGATGTGTGGCCCCCCTGATATTGTATGGACCACTATCTTCTCTTGGCTGGAGCCGCTGGTGTTGCGATTTCCTCCGCCTGTCTCTGGGTGGAGCTGCCCTGGGTTTTCCTTGGCAGGAGCTGGGGTCCTGTTCTGTCCCTTCACATAGCATTCTAATCTCTTTCTCTTGATGTGTTCTTCAATTAGGTCTTGGATATGGCGGCATTCATTGGTATCGTGCCCATGAGACTCGTGGAAACAGCAGAATTTTTCGGACTGGATTGCGCGATCCGACTCTTTCTTGTATGGGGGGGCTTGTATGTAAGTTCGTCCTAGGTGGCCAGGAAGATGTTCTCGATTGTTTCATTCAAGGGAGTTTAAGCGTCAAATCTCGATCCTGGTCGGTACAAACGCTTTTCTCCCTTCTTGCCCCCTGCATTGTCTCTGGAGTCATTTCTCCAAATGTCCTTCGCTGCGGCGGGGGCGTTTCCATGAGCCGTCTTAGTCTGTGGTCCTGTCTGCCTTTAAGTGGCAGCCTCTTCGAGTCTCATGTACTTCCCAGCTTCATGGAAGAAATCGGGCAAGGTAGCTGGTTTTTCTTTAGTTAATCTTCTAGCAAACTTGGTATCTGGGTGCACACCACTACAGAGGGCCATTAGGGTGAGTTTCTCATCGGCATCTTGGACTGCGGCTGCTGCGGCGTTAAACCGGGTTAGATATTGTTACAGTGTCTCTCCGGATTTCTGTTTGACATTGGATAGAGAATAAGCATCCTTGGGTTGTTCCACATGAATGCGGAACTGGCTAATGAACTTTTCCTTCAACATTTCCCATGAACTGATGGATCCTTGGGGTAGATGGCAGAACCAGGAGGTAGCTAGATCTGCTAAAAATAGTGGAAAGCATTTGCATAATACTCCTTCCATTGCCCCGCTCATGAGCATATGTTGTGTGTATCTTTGCAGGTGTACAACGGGGTCGGAAGTTCCCTTGTACGGTTCCATCGTCGGCATTTTCCATTCTCGAGGTGTGATGGCGGTTTCGATGTTGCGGGTGAAAGGGCTGGTTACCCTAGCGCCTATCCCTCGATCTCTTTGCTCCCGTCGGACGCATTCCCTGAATAATCGTGCCATTCTTTCATCAGAATTTAGAGCGGACAAAAATGAGCTTGGTTCTTCCCTACGGGATCGATCTCGTCCAGATGACCTATAAGGATGGTATAGCCTATCACTTCTGACGTTATCCAGTGGCTGTCTTTGGCTGCTCGGATGCATGCTAGGACCAGCTACACTTGCCCCCTGCCTTGATCTTCCCCTGTGGGGTTTTGCTTCGAGCATTTCCATGGGGTCAACTTCGGGCTGGGTTCTAGCTCGGCTCCGTTCAGCGGGGTTTCTATGATTAGGCGGCATGACCGGCTCAGCTACATCCGACCCACGCCTGGTGCCTCCCCCATTGGGTTCGGTTCCAAGCGCTTCCTCGAGTCGGAGTTCGGACTGAGTCCGGGCACGGCCCCTATCATTGTTGTTCCTGTTGATAGCTTCTTCGAAGAGGGAAGACCTTTGCTGTCTCTGAGATCCTCCAGATTGAGACTCACCCCATGATTCAGTGTTGCGGTTGGATTCTTCGGCATCCCTCAAGCGTGACATGAGTTGGTTCACCAAAGCTTCTTGTTGGGATGCGAAGCGGTTAGTCACTTCAACCACAACTCTGTCTAGGTCTTCCCTAGTGATTGTTGTCGGTTGTTCCGCGGCAGGGGCTGTCGGAATTGCCTGATCTACATTTGGCACTGCTGTCGTAGTGGGACGGTTCTCTTGATCTGGATCCACTGGATCTGGAGCGCTGCTGGTTGCAACGTTCTTTCCATTGTTGGCGTCTTTTCTCGGCCTGGAAGTCATGTTTCCTAGGCAATGAAGGGTGCTATTGGGAAAGAAGGTTGAATGAGGGAAGCTGAAGCTTCGAGTTCCAAGTTTTTAGTGAAAGCACCAAAAATGTTTGCGCAAAAAATGGACAAACACCTCCAAGTCGTATTATTTAGTTGATTTTATGTTGTTCTTAGTAATATGGGTGAGTTATGCAAATAAGTAAAAAAAACAGAGGCTAAATTGTAAAAAGACACGCAGATTTATAGTGGTTCGGCCAGAACGTGCCTACGTCCACTTTATATGTTATTCTCTCTTTTCTTTCAGATTACAAGTACAAAGCTTTGTATACAAGTATATGAAAGTTGTTTGAAAGTTCCTTCCGTGCTTGAGCTCTCAAACTTGTCTGCCATTGTTGTACCCCTGCCCCTCTATTTATAGAGTGAGGTCGGGGGCAGGGGTCCTGGAAGTATATAGCAGCTGGCGGGCCTGGGCTGAAGCAATCTGGCCTGAAAGCGTTCTGGTTCGGCGAGGCTTCATTCGGCGTGGAACTTGGACCAGTGATGGAGTGGACTGGTGGTAGGTGGTTTGGAGGTTCATTCTGCAGTGGGTTTAGAGGTGTTGGTTCGGCATGGAGCTTGGACCGCTGATGGAGTGGTCCGGTGGCAGGTCGACTCGGTGGTGATGGGGAAGGGATTGGTTCGGCATGAGGGCGGTGTTGGTTCGGTAGAACATGGAGGCGAGGTGGTTCGGTCAGAGTTGGTTCGGTAGCGTGGAGGGAAGGTGGTTCGGTTGTAGTTGGTTTGGTAGCGTGGATTTGGTTCGGTGATACAAGGAGGATGGGTTGGTTCGGCTGTACGTGGTCCGGTGGATCATGGTTCGGTGATACGAGGAGGATGGGTTGGTTCGGTGGCCACCTGGTTCGGCCGGGGTTGCTAGAGAAGCTTTTTGGTTCGGTGGCGAGAATTCGCCCAACAGCTTTTTGTAGTATTATGATCTTGAGATGATTGCATATTCCTGATGCACTTGGTCATTCATTGGTTTGTTTGCATATTTGTGCATATTGAGCCTTGGTCTCTGTTGCATGCATTGCTGTTGGGTTGCTTTGGGATTGAACTTGAGCTTTGTACTGTCAATTGTTGCACTTGTGTTGCTCACCATGTTGCATACATGTTTTCCTGTGTTCATGCTTGTGACATTCATGTTGTTTGCATTGAGTCACTGATTTTGGTCGAGATTTGTTTCAGTTCGCATGTTTGTACTGAACTGGTTTGGTGTCTCACTTCCATTTTGAGTTTGCATCTGGTTAGTGAGTTGTGTTTGTGAACATCATCGGGTCTTGTTGTATTTGCATTGTACCATGTTGTTACCTGTACTGTCTGGTTGAAGTTCTGATCATTTGTATACATACATTCATGTATGTATATATGTGTATGTCTGCACTCATCTTTTCTACTGAAGGAGTCTTGTTGCTAGTTTGATTCACCTGTTTGTTATTTGAACTTGATGTTGTTTCTCGACATTGCATACTGCTCTCTGATTTTGCTTTGGTCATGAGACTGTAGTTGTATACTTGGGCTTCATTGAGTTTGTTGTTGCATTCATGTCTGCTGTCATTACTATATTGAGATCACTGTTGCATTGTGTTGGTCTAGCTTGAACTTGATATTGTTGAACCTGTTAGTCGAGCTTGCATACTTCATGTTGCCTTGACTTTGGTTGTTGCATTGAGTTGAGTCATGATTGCAATGACTTGAGCTTGCATACTTCATGATTGCAATGACTTTGAAATTTCACCTGAGTTGAATCCAGTTTCAAAACTCAGGTTTGACCTTGCGCTCGTGTCGTGATTTTATTTATATTGCACGTGAGTTGAACCCGGCTTTTCATTTGGGTTTGACCTGTGCTCACCTGTCCCTGTAGCATTATCAAGTGTATATCGATGTGCACGGCCTTGTGGCATGTACAATGATACACTGTGCATGTCACATTGTTCGTGTATGATGAATTCAAATGTAAATGATGACAAACAACCCAAATAACTGAGGCAAATAATATTTTCAAAAATTCATATTTTATTTTATATTGAAAAAATATTTCTTTTTCAATTTTACTGCGTTAGTGAACATTTTTGCAGATTGCTCAGATGCTGGATTCTAACTGGAATGAAGTTGAAGATTAACTACGAGTGTGAGTGATATGTAGTGAGAAATTTATGTAAATTGAATTGTGATGTAATTAGAATCAAAATTGTATATGTATAGTGAGAGCTTGAATTTGTACTATTCAAAATTGTAATAAATATTTGTTTGAATAAAATTTCAATTTGAATTCAAATTCTGTGTTATTTAATTTTATTCAACAAATATTTATTTAATCTGTGAAAATGAAATAGTACATTATCAGATACATTTAAATGAATATATATATATATATATATATGTTTATTATCATCAAACAAAAATCATATAAGCGCATATTCAACACTTCCACCTTTACTCTATCGAATCATTCCTTTCGACCTAGCCGAAAGAATTTCATAGCCAAACTTCTACTACCGCTGGCGATTGGGCTTCCTCCTTTCTTGCTTTATTGCTTTAGACTTCTTCGAAAGGTATATTTCTTGAATGCTTCAAACTTCGTTGAATGGTATTGCTTGAGAGCTTTTGCTTTTATCAAAAGGTTTATCGCTTTATCACTTTCGACACTATCGAAAGGTGTATAGACACTCCTTCTACTTAGCTATTAATGTTCTATGTAAATTAGCATGAGTGCTAGCCTTCGAGACTGTAAAAGTATATGCTTTAGAGGCTTCGAACGAGTTGAAACACCGTTGAGATATCAGCTGTACGAGACATCAGTCCGAAGTATTCTATCTGTCTGGAGTGGAAACCTATCTCCTTGTGTTTGATACAGAATTCCTGTAATCTTTTCCTTTATAGGTGATGATGGCTTTAACCAATTCGAAAAGGTAATATATGCTTTTGAAAGGGTAGATCTATTTGTACATTCTTCTGGTGGAAGTAAATAAAGACGAACCGGTTGTTTCGAATGGTTTGGCACACATGAAGTTCATTGCCTTAGAAAGGTACCTTTCAACCTCTTTGCAAGTCGAAATTCCGTTGCCTCCGAAAGGTGCCTCTCGACCTCTTCAAAAGCTTCTTGTTTATTCAACATACCGCTGAAGCATCTCTTTGACTCCTTCGAAAGGCTCTGTTGGTGCCGTCATTTTCTGTTCATCCTTCTTTTTTATCCATCTTGGTTTCAACAACGTCGATATGATTTATTGATCATGATGTAGTTGTTTTCTCAATGCTTAGCTGGCTTCTTTCCAACTTTGTCGAAAGCCCTGTTTGTTGTTTGAGGAGACCATTCGAACAATTTTAAAACCTCACTAATGCTAATGCTCCTTCTTTCATACTTTTACTCTTGAAAATATTTTATGAATAACATTGAGGATTGAGGATTTTCAGGTTTTAGTAGGTGGACGAATAAAGCTTCCGGAGACGAGCAGGATGCGGATGCTAGCTATCTAGGAGTTGTTATGTTTTTATTTCCACTGTGTTGTATTAAGTCAGTTATGAGTACTTTGTACTCTGATCAACTAAGGGGGCATCTTCATATGTCGCTCTTGGCGTATTTATGTAATAATTATACTTGATCTGAAATTGAGAAACGATTGAGATTATGTAATTGGATATGAAACATGTTTCGTGAAATGTAATCAGAAAGGTTGTTTTTAAATTTGTGATTTTGTTTCATACTCATGCGCTTCTGATATTATGGATACTATTAAAGTTACTCTATTTTGTCGCAGAAAGTTAATACTATAGATAACTGCAGCATCTATAGTGCTTAGCCTTGGGTCTCAAGATGCATTTTAAGCATCTATAGCGCTTACTCTATGAAATGACAAAAATATCTAAAAATAAAAATGTGATAATAATGAATAAGCGTATCTTTATGCATTTTAAGCTCTTTCAATTAATATCAACATTAGAAATTAGTACACAATGCTACCAAAGTAATAAACGAAATATTTGTTTACCGACTAAATGAAATATTGACTAAAAGAAACATTACAAATTATATTGTTATTTTAATTTGTAAACATTATAATTTGGTTTTAAATCGTTGTTTCATACCTTATTAATTTTAATTTGTAATAACAAATCTAAATTAATTCGTAATAATGAAATATTGACTAAATGCATACGCATGAACCTAATTTACATAAATTATCACGTAGGGGTGTTTTGTATACTTTAATTGAAAATATGAATGGCTTGTGCAAAGCTCCACTTAATAATGCCCATTTTAATTTGCATAAAGTAGGCAACATCTTAGGTGCGTTGCAGATCAAATATTTGGCCAAACAATTCTTTCATGACAAAGTAGAGTTGGATCAGTTTAATTATCTTTTGTAAATGGATATGCACGAGTGGTATCATCATTCAATTGGTAAAAGAAACATTTTTAGAAGCGAAAAATATTCTTCATTTCTTATGTATTTCCATGCTTTGATTCACACCTACAGGCTTAATAGTTATAGTTATATTTTCAGAATATTATGTCCGGCCATTCTTTTGAATGGCTATGATTTACTTTGTAAGTTTTACATGTTTCGAAAAGTAAAATCTATTAATATTAAAAACCTTTATTTTCCTTTTTCGTGTCTACGGTACTATAAGCATGTTCACATTTTCAAAGATACTAAGGGTACATTGGTGAAAGAAACATTGTTAGCAGCGGAAGATATTATTCTTTTCTAGCCTATTTCTATGCTTTTGTTTCGGACCAACGTAATTTTTTAATAATATTAATAATATTTGTAATAGCATTGGTGTCACCCTTGTTTGGTATTAATGTGAACTATAAAAAACGCACCTCTATAAATTATCAAATCTTAATTACTTAAATATTAGATCTTATTTTAAACTTTTTTTTTTATAAATTCAAACGTTCCTAAAAGTTGGGTCTAACAATTAAACATACTTTACAAATTCAAAACGCTTGCAAAAATATGATCTAAAATTAAACTTTTTTTATAAATTTAAAATACTTCTTTACACATATACAAATCTTGATATCATTTGAAAATAAAAAATTATTTTTTGACTGATTTAAATATGTATAATTTATAAGAAAAAGAATTCAAGCGCGAAATGCGTAACTCTCGTGCTTAATAATTTTAGTCACCTTTCAGAACATCATGTCCAACCATTCTTTTAAATGGCTATAGATCTTCTTTCTAAGCTTTGCAAGTTTTTGACGACTAAAATCTATCAATATCAAAACTTTTATTTCCTTTTTTCGTGTATACTGTCGTATAATCATGTTCGCATTTGTAGAAACATTAATGGTGCATTCGGGAATAGTAAAATAGCACATTATCGTCCCGTAAGTCAGACGCATCGGACATGCCCAAAGCGTCGAAAACGGAAACAAATCAAATGAGGCGTTCATACGCATTAGGAATTTTGGCAGGTTCGAGAATCAATTAATGTGAGTTATGGATAATTTATATTTTTAAAAATTTCTAAAATTAATAACAAGTGTGAATAAGATTTGTTTACGACACGGGTTTTTGCGTTGCGATCGTATCAAACTGATATACATTATGAATTTGTTTTAAACTGAATCGGAATAATTTATAATTGTAAAATTTATTTATTTTTGCAAATTATTTATACATAAAAAGTAAATAAATAAATAATTAAATATATAAATCAACTTTATTTTAGAGTGTATATTTCAAATACTCCGTTCAGATTCTCTGATCACAACACACAAATCGCACGCACCATTCACTCAAATTCCAACTCAAATGCGCTGCTTAGATTTTCTGTTATAGTTCAGTTGAGAATGCGCCATAACTCCGGCATTAACTTTGAATGGCTCTGCGCCCTGACTCTGGCATTTACTTTGAATGGCTACATGGATGGACTTGCTTTCTGGTATAGGACTCTTCTTGCTAAAGTATAGCTGTGCTCATGACCGTATACTAAAAAAAATGTTCCGTACATCTAATTGCTTCACATGACCTCCTCTCAAAGTTGTTTTAATTACCCTGTTGATATTTTCAGCATTCAAGTTCATACGTTCATGTTTCATTTCATAAGTAAATTGGGCCATGTATTTGTGAATATTCACAATCATTTGAGAACGATACTAGATTGTATGATGTTTCCATTAATAAAATATGTATCTGTTGATTGTCAATCATGTCAAGGAGTGCGTTTAGAGTCAGTGCGTTTAGAGTCTCAAATACCAAAATTTGGATGAACTTACCAACTTGCCACCGAACCATGTCGCTGTTGAAAAGCCTTTGAAAATATATATGTGAAAGTGACAAGTATGGTTTTCCATACTTTTTTCCCATAGAAATTTATATCAAAGTTACTGTTGTCAATAACTGAAAGTGACAAGTATGGTTTTCCCATACTCTTTTCCCATAGAAATTTATATCGTTGTCAATGACTGAAAGTGACAAGTATGGTTTTCCCATACTCTTTTCCCATAGAAATTTATATCAAAGTTACTGTTGTCAATAACTGAAAGTGACAAGTATGGTTTTCCCATACTCTTTTCCCATAGAAATTTATATCGTTGTCAATGACTGAAAGTGACAAGTATGGTTTTCCATACTCTTTTCCCATCAATGACTGAAAGTGACAAGTATGGTTTTCCCATACTCTTTTCCCATAGAAATTTATATCAAAGTTACTGTTGTCAATAACTGAAAGCGACAAGTATGGTTTTCCCATACTCTTTTCCCATAGAAATTTATATCGTTGTCAATGACTGAAAGTGACAAGTATGGTTTTCCATACTCTTTTCCCATAGAAATTTATATCAAAGTTACTGTTGTCAATGACTGAAAATGACAAGTATGGTTTTCCCATACTCTTTTCCAATAGAAATTTATATCAAAGTTACCGTTGTCAATAACTGAAAGTGACAAGTATGGTTTTTCCATACTCTTTTCCCATAGAATAACTGAAAGTGACAAGTATGGTTTTCCCATACTCTTTTCCCATAGAAATTTATATCAAAGTTGTTGTCAACGACTGAAAGTGACAAGTATGGTTTTCGCATACTCTTCTCCCATAGAAATTTATATCAAAGTTACTGTTGTCAATAACTGAAAGTGACAAGTATGGTTTTTCCATGCTCTTTTCCCATAGAAATTTATATCAAAGCTGATGCTTGCCATTTACTGTTGTCAATAAATGAAAGTGACAAGTATGGTTTTCATGACCGTTCCTCGAACCGTGTGATTGAAGGTTTAAGCTTCTAACGGTTAAACCAGTCGAACGGTCGAAACCGTAATTTTTTTTTTTTCGAAAATTTGCTCATTTATCTACTGCAAACTATACAAAAAATTTGTTCATACAATTGCAGTGACGTATTTAATTTGACCACTATTGCCGTTAAAATAGAAGTAAACATTTAAGTTTCAAAAATCAGACGATGTAAACAACAGTAATTGATTTCTACATCAGCTGCTCGAACAATGCTTAAGAAATAAGTTTAAGGTCTACTTTAATACAATAAATTCTACAATTGAATTATTTTTAACATAAAATTCCTAAATAGACGACTGATAAAAACTTATGGATATAACCGATCAATTGAAAAGAGCACTTGAAATCCATGGGAGAAGTAAAATTAATTCTGACATAAGACCAAACTACCAAGTCCGACATTACTATCGCTTCAAATTGATAGGACCGCGATGTATAATTAATACCTCAAGCAATTTACGGTTCTTCATTTTTTGCAGTAATCAAGAAATGGAAGCTATTTTCAAAAGATTTAAGGTCCGGATGTCCATTTATATTGAGTTGCCCTCAATAAATTGTGAAAAGAGAAACGTCTTCTTTCGTCTTTATGGGTGTCTATGACAGGCAAGTAAAACAGGCATGTAAAAGCACATAGACATAGGGCAGTGGAACAGTAAAGGACATAACTGTCCTTTTATTCTTTTTTTTTTCTTGACACAGAGGATATTATGGTAATTTCAAAAGCTTTTCCATTATATATAGATTCTGTTTTGTACCTACGTACATATGTATTTGTTAGTTCTAAAGATCCGAAGTTTTTACTCAGATCAATTGTTAGTTTTCATATTCAGTTCTAAAGATCCCAAGTCTTTTTCCAACCATTATATGTTAAAATCTGGTATGTCTAACTGCTTCAATCGTTTGTTTACCCACCATTTGATCAGCCTTTGTTTACCCCAGACTTAGTATTGAACTTCCGCTGTAGAAGAAGATTAATAGGCACAGTTACTGCGTAAGTTTTGTATGTGCACACTTTTTTTCTCTGAATATACCGTCCTGCATTTTGAGTTACTGCGTAAGTTTTGTATGTGCACACTTTTTTTCTCTGAATATACCGTCCTGCATTTTGAGTTACTGCGTAAGTTTGGTATGTGCACACTTTTTTCCTCTGAATATGCCGTCCTGCGTTTTGAGTTACTGCGTAAGTTTTGTATGTGCACACTTTTTTTCTCTGAATATACCGTTTTGTATGTGCACACTTTTTTTCTCTGAATATACCGTCCTGCATTTTTAGTTACTGCGTAAGTTTTGTATGTGCACACTTTTTTTCTCTGAATATACCGTCCTGCATTTTGAGTTACTGCGTAAGTTTGGCATGTGCACACTTTTTTTCTCTGAATATACCGTCCTGCATCTTGAGTTACTGCGTAAGTTTTGTATGCGCACACTTTTTTTCTCTGAATATACCGTCCTGCATCTTGAGTTACTGCGTAAGTTTTGTATGCGCACACTTTTTTTCTCTGAATATACCGTCCTGCATTTTGAGTTACTGCGTAAGTTTTGTATGTGCACACTTTTTTTCTCTGAATATATTGTCCCGCATTTTAATCGTTCTTTCTCTGTTCCGCATTTCAATATCAAAAAACGAGTTGCAGGTTCCTACTATTTTTGATGTTGTTATAAGAAAAGTCCATGTATATATAAATATGTAAATTTAGTCCCTATTTTTTGAAAAATAGAAAACGCAAGTTAATTTACAATTTCCTGACAGAAAATGCAAGCTAACTTGCAACTTTTATCAGAAAAACGCAAGCTAGTTTGCGTTTTTTTACTTTGAAATTTTTTTAAAATTTTTGAAATTTTCAAAAGAAATTAAATTTTTGAAAAGCGCGAGTTAACTTGCACTTTTATAAGAAAAGCGCAAGATAGTTTGCGCTTCTTAATTTATAAAAAACAGGGACTTAATTTACATACTTATTATCATAGAGACTTTTCTTACAGCAACATCGAAAATAGAGACCTTCGGTGCAAAGCCCTTTATTATTATTATTACTATCGTTTAAAAAGTGTAAACTCAGAAATAAATAGTCCCGAAACTTAAGGCATATAGATTTCTATACTAACATAAGTAGTTGAAGGCTTGAAGCATATTGGTCCAAGCAGAATACAGTCATGGATTGATGCATGTTTTAAGTTTTAACAAAACTAATTTGATACAAGTTTCCGCAATCCTCTATAGGAAAAAAATATGAACTAAACCTTGTACCGACAACTTGAAAAAAATGTCACTACTATGACATATCAGCAGAAGTGTAAATTCGAAGTATATCCCCCTCTCTTCTAAGCTTTTGTTTAATTTTGGATGTCAAATCAAAAGGTAAGATATTACCCAGCATCAATGTAACCACACTATTTCCAAGTCTGCCCATGTATATGGAAAGGCTTATGAGACGATAAAGATAATAGTATGTTATACACTACCATCACTATGATTATTTACGTGTGAGCGTCCTATAAGTAGCATACAGAAGCGATCTTGAAACATGTAACCCTTGTTGACTTACATACGTGAAAACACACAAGTTGTTGACATGTTCATTGAAGTATTAAAAACAAGATTCAAATGGTAAATCATTACGTTTAAACTTTAAATCAAAACTGAATTTAAGTTGTGACTGGTAGATTCAAAGGATCATATTGAAACTTGTGTGTGCTTGTGTTGCACACTTCTATGCTATTTGTTCACTACTAGTGTACGCACACGGTTGTCATTTTAGAATTTTAAATTAAACACCATTAAAAAACTTATAAATAGTAGAATATACATTTACAAACACAATTCAGATATGTATTAAACACACAGATAAAATAAATTTAGAGTACAATCTAAATATTACAAATAAGTTTATTTTTTGATACGTAGTAGCACATGAAAAAAATTGAACTAATTTCATAAAAGTACAAACAAATTACAATAAAAACATATTTTTTGTGTAATCAACACACGGTTTATTTAACATATTTTTGCTGACGTAATCCAAAGAATACACAATCATGATAAGCTTAAATACATGAAGTGAGGCACCATCGCTTATGACAAAATAAGCTATAGTCAAAGCCAAATAAATAAAATTGTGCAATATTTCCAACAAATGTATATCTTATATTCAACAGTAGAGAAAATTATTCCCAGACAAAATATGTAAAACTGCTGACTTGCACTAAGTTCCATGTGAAAAAGGTTTTAAGAAGTAGGCCTTGAGTTGAACATCTAGATAAATTGTAAGTTTATTTACATGAAAAGACAAAATTTCCAAGCGTTCGTTAATCTGGAGTTGTCCACCAGTTGAATACAAATGACATGCGAACCAGATACTTCATAATCTTCATATTAGAGGAAGATATTTTGAGCTTTCCAGCAATGAATAGGGTCTAGTGAAACTGCATGGAAATATACTATGTTAGCTCATTGACAGATAAGCATACTTCACTGTAAAAATAGACTTGATAAGTTGACATAAGTTGTATCCACATTAACAAATACTTTTTCCATCAGCACAAATATTCGACGTTTATATTGCATTTAGATAAAAAAAAATCAATCATTGATTATTCAAACATATAAACGGGAAACCATGCTTATTTAACCTCGGTCACTGAAATTTCCTTTAACGGAAGAAATAAGCATGGAATTTTTTTGTGTTCTTTGTAGTTGCTTCCTGCATTACCATGAGTTCTGCTACCGTTTTCAAAGCTGGGGATGCCACTGTATGGACTGTCGGAAAAACTGATTAAGGAAAGCAGGCTTCTAAGAAAATTGTCCATATTGGCAACACTGCCTTATTGAATATAGCAGTCGGTACCACAATATGATAGGAGGTCAGCAAATCCAATTACGATAACTACAGCAGAAGACCGTCAATGTCAAGCCATGCAACAGGCAACGACTCCATAGTGATCAAGTCGGTAGGGGATCACTTTTTCCTCTGTGGGTTTCCTGGTCATTGTGCCCAAGGCCAAAATTTCAAGGTCTATACCCAAACGAAAGGCACCTCTGTTGCCCCTTACATCTCCCCTACAACCACCCCTCCCCAATGCCCACTTGAAGCCATGGCAGTCCTATGATGATTACTCCTTCGACTGCAAGCACCATTCCCATGACTCCTGTAGCTACTTCTGGTAGAAGCCATGTCGCTTTCACTTTGACCTCCTTTGGATTCAGCTTTGTTGTTTTTATTGCTTCACTTACTGTTGCTCTTATCTAGTTTTCTTATTTCCATTTTAATCCACTTTGTAGTTTCACCCTGTCTTGTTTTAATCATGCGTTGTATTGTGGCTGGTTTTTGACTATTGACAAATATGATTATGAATGTTATTTTTTTTAGTATGAATTTGCTTAGGTAAAAAACAAAAACAAAATATACTTATTATCGGCTAACTTTCAGATACGTATTTTGAATCAAACAGTTATGAAATGTAGTCGTTGGGCCAAATCATGAAAATGCCTTTTTTTATAAGTAGCTTCCCTATGCAAAATAATATCATATTTCAACAACTTAGCACCAGTGAACAAATGTTTGAACAAATTGTGTCCATTTTAGATATATTTCATTTTAGAGTACATTTTCATTTTCGTACGCTTGAAAGAGGAATTGCTTTTATAAACTCATTATAAACCAACTGACACATAAATTTTTATGTCAGTTGGTCAACCATTAATGCAAATAAAAGCAAATAGTGTTGAAACAATACTATGTGTGCTTTAAGTTTATGTAACCATGAGGAAATTCACTTTCATGTTTACTGTAGTTTTGTTATGAGGTATTTGACAACCAAAAAATTGTTTAGTTTAGAGAGAGTATCTTCAGTGCAATGTCAGGTAAGGGAAAAGTAATAGAGTAGAAAAGAGATAAATATATGTAAGAGGAGCGAGTAGTTGTTTTATTGGACCGAGGCTTTTAAGTTTAGGGTTTATTCGTTAAGATAAAGAACTTGGTTTGTTTATAAGTTGGTTGACTCAAGGCTTATAACAATCACCATATTTTTTTGTGAGAAAATGTTTGTCTTATTTGTAATGTGATTGATTAGTGGATAACTTTATGCATATTTCTTTAGCACACTGAAGACATAGTTATTGCAACAAAATCATATTTGTACAACATTATACCAGATTCGACCATTGTAATGTGTTACTAACTATGTTATGAGTAACTACCTCAAAACCCAACTTTCTAATAAATACAGTGCAGTCATACAAAGCTATTTTAGATTTGATACCATATAATAGATTACAGTTTACCACTATATGTTTTCATTATATATGATGATAGCTTCCAACATCCTCATTAGCTTTATCTAAGATTTTTAACAAACTTAAAAATATTACACACTCACCTTTGCCCTGTGACTCAAACTAATACCAAAGTTAAACCTTTGTTTTCGCCTTTTGCACTCAATATAGATACCGCTCAACGACCAAGGAGGAAGGGAAAAGTGTTGATGATCCTTGGAGGGACTGGTTATGATGCAAAGCAAGAATTCTGAATGACAATGTGATTACTTGTGAATTATATGACATATATTAAACGCGTACCATAGCTATATACGAAGAAAAAGGAGAAAAAGGTAAAATAGGAACAAAACTGCAAAAATACAGCAATTTAGCTCTACCTCTTTTTGTAGTTTGTGAAGCAACAGAGATATCACAGTTTATCGAGCTCAACATGGACGGCGCCCTGCAAATATAGTTTTGAGCAAATAATCCATCACATGGTGTAAGTAATATGATAAATGTCTGTATAATTTCAATTGCATGTCCAGTCAACTATACGAAAGTACCTATTTGGAACCATGCATGTTTAAGTCACCTCATAATCAGCATTAGATTTAAAATCCATACGTTGAAGTTCAAGTTATAGAAGACTATCCAATCGAGAATGGTTTCATCCTTCACATACATAGATGCACTCATTTCAGAGATTGATGTTTCCATTTTCAGTTATAAAAAACAGTTTCTACATGAATGTAACGCAAAACACACCATCGGTTTATTACTGTTTGAAATACCCATCAGAATGAGTTGGAAATGAAGTAATCTTGAAGACAATCTAATAAGTTAATGATTAAAAATTGGAATTGTTCATTGCACGACATGTTACAAACTTGCTACATTAGCTTATCAGATATGAGTCACGAAATGTCTTGCAAATGTTTTTAAAATTGATATATAGGGCAGCAACTCGTTAAAAAAAATTTATGATCTGGTTCAGGTGCATCATGAATGCAAATAGTATAAAAGTCAGCCATCTAATGATGACCGCCAATTTTTCCCTCTATTCTAACCCTTGCTCATCCAATATATGTTCATAGCACATTAATATCAAATAAACATCTTCAGTTAAAAAAAAATCATCTATAACTTGATAATGTGTGTGTATACAAACACGTTATATTTACATTCTAAAGATAATGTATGTAATCATGCATGCACGCACACATGTTATGCATGCATGCATGTATCTAGTCTATTAGACTATATAATAGCTTTTCCCCTTTTCACTACACGGTACATGGGAAATGGAAAGTAAGAATATAATCGTGGATCTAAATCAACTTTTACACCAAAGTTTCCCATTTGTAACAGAGCCTCAAATTATAACCAACTTTTAGCTATTGATCGCATTAATTGGGTGACATGTCTAGCTTTTGTCGAATGAAAAGACAATTAAATATTAGATAAATATATTGAAAATGTAGAATTTTTATCATACAACAATCATGTAGCTGAGACTTAACCAAGTTAAAATGAGAATGAAATCAGCCTTACTTCACAACATGACTACGACGATGATAAATGTGGTGACCGTAGGCGCTTTCATCAAATTAATTTAACTTAGTAATCAACAACTCAGAAAAAATAGAAGTATTTGATACCGTTTGGTACTAATTCACTACATTAATAAGTACTATATGATGTTATATGATACTGATAAATAAATATCTTATTACAGTAATAAGTGAATTTTGAAGCATTACACAAACACGTTTTTCCTGAGTTGTTGATTACTAAGTTCGCATTAGTAGAAAACAATGTCAGGATTCTTACCTTTGAATTTTGAAGCATTATTATCAAAGGTAAGAATCCCGATGGACCTTATTTCATGACACTAAAACATCATATAACAAAATATACATAAAGCAAAGACATGTGACGAACTGAATATTGGAAATGAGAACCATGATTACTAATTTTTCTTTCCACTCATTTATCTTTAAGCTTTATTACAAATATATGCATTTAAAAACCATACTCCTATTGAAACAACTCGTATGTGGGTCTACGTATATTATACACACATATACAAAAACCTTAAATCAATCGATGTTATGTACACATATTTCGTTACAGAAGTGAAATATGTCTATGTTTAGCAAATTGATATCATAGATCAACCGATCACTATGCGTCCTATGTCATATACAGGTATTCATGGAATTTGAAGTATTAGTTTAAGAAATTGATATCATAGATTAACTATATCCTATGTCCTATGCGTTCTATGTCGTACACAGGTATTAACGGAATTTGAAATATTATTTTAACAAATTGATATCATTGATCAACTAACCACTACTAAATCAAAACAGATCGACCAAGCAAACTAACTTGAAGTGCAGGAACAAAAAGCGAAGCCATACAGGAGCAACTGCAGATCGAAATATCCCAAAAATGGAATTCAGATATAACGCATCATGAAAATCATTTAATTATGGCAGATTCAAACATTTACTCAGTTCCCTTTTGTTAATTGGTGAACAAATATGGTGCATTTAATCAGACAAATTAATATCATATATAAACCAATCACTATCTAACCACAACATATTTGACCAAGCAAACCAACCTAAAGTGTAGGAATTAAAAGTGAAGCTATACAGAAGCAATTGCAAATCAAAATATCCCTAAAATGGAATTTGGATATACCGCATCATGAAAATCATTTAAATAGGGCAGACACAAACATTTATCCAGATTCGTTTTGTTAATTGCTGAACAAATACTGAGTGCATTTAATTAGCGAAAATGACAATAGTGAACACACATACCCAATTTTTGCACCAAATGCGGAAGGGATGATGGGCGTAGGTCGGGTGAGGGAGAAGTAACCTGGCCGACGAATGGAAAGGGACACCAAATCGACGCAGAAGACTATATTTGGCAAAGGAATATTGCGTTCGAACGGGAGCAAATTCAGAGGAAAAAACCGATGGGAATTTGACGGCAACAGGGGAAACAACAGCTATAATTAGCCGTTGGGGCAGACGAAATCAGCGATTCGTTGAAATTGGGAAGCAGATCTAACGCGGGAAGGAGGGCACTTCCTAATTCACCATTGAATTAAGCAAGTGACTTATTTGGTCGCTTCTTGGAGGAAATTTAGGGTAGGTAGTGTTTGGGGAAGGAGAGACCGTTGGACCTCTGAACAAAAAAGCATACGAGTCCCTTCCTCATAACCAGTCCCTCCAAGGATCATCAAATGCGGAAGGAATAAATTTAGGGTAGGTAGTGTTTTAAGGAAGAAGAAGATGGAATATAAAAAAATTAAGAATTACATTTGCAAGTGCAGAATAAGTCATATTTAATCAATTTTTTTCATGAGTGAAACAATATGAAATAGATGCAGAATTGTAGTCATTATGTGATGCATATAGATCTCACAAATTCTTGGCATTCAAAAACAACAACATTGTCAAATCACCCTGAAGAAAGATTACAGCAATGTATATAGAAAAAGGTTGAGTAGACACAGTAATACAATTCAGCAATTCAAAAGATGACTAAACTGGTTGATTAATATAGCTAGTCTCTGACTCTTTGTACTAAATTTTGAGATCATGGAAACAAAACTTAGAAACCTAAAAAATTTACTCAAAAATCAACATGCTTTGTATTTGTCATTAAAGAGATGACATTATATATGTCTCGTGTTAAATATGCAATGCTGGAGGAGATTTTTGGAAAAATTGGGAATTTTGTACTGGCACAATGGAACATACCAACTATTAAGTCAAGGTGAAAGTACACAAGTTGTTGACATGTTCGAAGTATTAAAAACAAGATTCAAATTGTAAATCATTACGCTTAAAATTTAAATTTAAGTTGTGACTCGTAGATTCAAAGAATCATATTCAAATTTGTGTGTATTTGTGTACGCGCCGAAATTGATCACAAACCCCAAAAGTAGTGAAAGCATCAATGTTTACAGACAAACCCTTAGCATCAAGTCACAGATCTCAGATTCAGATGATGTAGAGAGTAAAAATGAAGAAATAGCAAAATTAAAATGACAGAAAATGAGGTAAGACACAAGGTTTATTGTGGTTCGGCTATCTCCAGCATACGCCCACTTTGAATTGATCATTTTATTCCTTTTATACTGATTGCAGTTACAATCCTTCGAAACCAATAACCAAAATGGCAGAGTTTCGCCTAGCCAAGAAGAAGATCCATCTTCAGTTGTCAGAGTTGTTATTTATAGGAGTAGTTCTGGAAATATCAGCCCCAAAGCTTGGAATACCCCTTCTCACGCGTAGATGGGCCCACCACATCGATCGGGGGCTATTTGAGATCGATCCCCAATCGATCCATGCTTCCTTCGTATCGATCGAGAGTGCCTCCGATTGAGCTGCGATCGATCAGGTGAGCTCTTGAGTTGATATGAAAGCTCCTGTGAAAGTTTCGTGGCATTTGGATTCGTAATTTGAGAGTTATGATCTATCCAATATCTAGTTTGCAAGCAGGCTGAATGATTTCGTATCCATCAACCATGCATCCATATGTCCCCATGTCCATAGCTGTAGCCTTCGTATCCATCCAAGTTTCACGCCTCGATCCATGCAACGCGCTTCTTTCCTTGACTGGTTCCTTCGTATCTATTGATACGAAATAGCCTATGAGCGCTTGCTACTCTTCGTATCCATCCCCTGCACATATCTTCATATCTATTCCAAATGTCCTAGTGAAGTATATTACTTTGTATCCATCAAGGACGTACCCATCCAAGCCTTGCTTACTTCGTACCGATCCCAACTTTGATCGATACGAAGCGAGCCGACATGTCTTGCTGCATCCATCCAATCATGTGCATTGCATCGATACGTAGTCTATAGGCACTTGCTACTCTTCGTACCCATCCCCTGCACCTATCTTCGTATCTATGCCAAATGCCCTAGTGAAGTATATTACTTCGTATCCATCAAGGCCGTACCCATCCAAGCCTTGCTTACTTCGTACCGATCCCAGCTTTGATCGATACGAAGCGAGCCGACATGTCTTGTTGTATCCATCCAATCATGCGCATTGCATCGATACGAATCATATCGATTTGAAGTACACAATCCACATCATTCCGATCGATACGAAAGTATCGATACGAGTTGGTTTGCATGAACATTGATTCATCCATAACTTAAGCATATGAACTCCGATTGACCTGAAATTTGAAAGGTAGTCTCACTTATCCTTGTTATCATTCCTAATCGATCTCGCCTTGATTGGAGCTTGGTCCAAGTTTTGATGGTATCGATCATAGACTTGTTTTCAATCGATCTTTAATCCTGATATCCATCCATTTTAGCCAATTTATTGATAGAAACATTTGCTCCCAAAATCATGTCATGCGGTAGGAAGGCGTGTTTTGAATAGCTTTTAAATCCAATATACAAAATCCATATTCCATCCATAGCCATATTATCTGATCCATGATCCAATCCATTGCCAACCCATTCTATCCAAGTGTCATATCCATAGCATATCTCTATTCAAACCCGCAACTGCTCTGAGTCGATATCTGATTCCGAATCCGGTAATCAAATCCTTAGCCAATTCCATATTCATCCGAACCCAACATCCAAGTTTTAACCCATCCATATCCGGTAACCAACAATCAAATCCATGACCTCTCACGGTCGATATCTGAATTCGGGACCGCTCCAGGTCCTTATCCAAAGCCGGAACCACTCCGGGTTCACAGCCAATCCTTAGCCATTCAAAGCCGGAATCCGAATCCGTAATCTCTTTGGGTCTTTGCCGAGCATAGTCCATACTCGACGACTCGTATGCCAAATCCTACGCAATAAATCTCGGCCTAAGTCCTAGGCCAAACCTGGTAATTTTGGACCCTTGTCGAGCATAATTCATACTCAACGACCTGAAATAGTAAATGATAGGTAAAATGGGGCTTAGATCCTAGGCCGAATCATGGTCTCTCCGGATCCTTGTCGAGCATAATCCATACTCGACGACCTGAATAAGTCAATTTGTCACGTTCGGACGAAGCGACTTACCCCTTGCCAGGCATAATCCATACCCGACGACCACTTACCAAAAAAAGATAAAAATCCAATAGAAATCCTATCCGAAATCCAGATCAAATCAGAAAACCCGAAATACATATCAATAATCCAAACCAAGATCCAAACCAAAAGATAAACATCAAACCAAAAAACAAACAAAACCAAGAGTTCAAACCAAACTTTAAAACCAAACCAGAAAAAAGCAAGTGTCCAAATCAAAAAGGAAAGGCAGATTTCACAAACTGAAGCATCATGATTTATCGTCATCTCAGAGCATGCCTATGGGCTATCTTCGTCCCCATACACGAGTAAGTGACTTGGACGTCCATCTAGAGTTCGCTACTTATTTCATACCATCTCAATCAGTCGATAACCAATCGACCATCATTCCCGAGCCCTGTATCGTCGTTGTTTGAGATAGACGGTGGCTCCTCCTGTTCCACCACCATAATCTGGGCCCCGACATGTTGCCGTAACTGACAATTCCTTACGTGTTTCTCGATTATATCCTTTAGATGTCTGCAGCTGTTAGTATCATGTCCGTCCAGGTCATGAAAGAGACAATTGCCTTTCCGATGTCCTTTCGCTTCTGAGGGTTCTCTCTTTGTCGGTCTTCGATAAGAAAGACAATCTCGAGTTTCCATGTACATATGTTCCAATGTTTCATTCAATCATATGTAAGTGGAGAATTTTGGTTCTCCCCACCGTTTTCTTGCCCTGTCAGAATCGTTATCCGACTTCTTCTTCCCTTTATCTTATCCTTACCCGAGCTTTCGCCCGGACGGTTCTCCATCCTTAATCATGTTTACTTCCTTTGGTTTCATATACAAGTTCGCATCCTCTTTTCGAAAAAATCTCTAGGCCTCATGAAAGAATTCCCCGCGATCCATTGGTGGATCACGTAATAATGATACCTTGATATCCAAGTTGTCCTTGAATCCTGACACTACCGCCATAACCATTATTGATGGATCCGACCGATCCACCGAAGCAACCGCCACATTAAACCGGGTTAAGAATGTCCTGAGCGATTCTCTTGTCCTTTGCCTTACCGACGTCAGTGTCATCATATTTTCGACCTCTTGATATGAACCCGAAACTGCTTCAGAAACATGTCCACCAATTCCGTCCATGTCCTAATAGATCCATTTTCCAACTGCTTGAACCACATAACAGCAATATCCGTCAAGTACAAGGGGAAACACTAAGCCATAACCTCCTCCGATGCCTCGGCACTTCCATGTGTCTTGTATACCTCATCAAATGATTGATGGGATCCGTCCTACCGTTGTATATCTCCAGGTAGGCAGCTTGAACTCTGGTGGATTCCTAGCCATCCTGATGTTAGGAGTGAATGGACTCCTGCTCACTCTTTCTAGATCCTTGTTTGTCAAATCTCCGCACATAGTTCGTTTGATTATTTCAGCCACTCCAGCATTGTCCACCAAGGTTGCCTCCCGTCTTCATTTTCTAACTGTCCCCCGAGTCTTCAAGGGAATTATGATACGTATTCCTCATCACGCACTCATGTATTCCTACCGGCACCATGTTGTGCAGCGTCACCTGGTATTCCTCCATGAATTGGTCCAACATTACACGGTGGTGTGCCCCTCCGAGTCTAGGTCCATCCAAATTGGTGGTAGTTTGCTGATTAGGGGCTACCCCCTGCTGAACCACTCCATCTGCTTGCCTGTTGAGTCCTACTGATCCAGCTCCATGGATCTGAGCTCTTGCCTGTCCAAACTGTCTGAGAAGGTTTTGTATCATCTCATCCTGCCTTTTCATCAACTGCTCCTGCATAGAATCCATCATGGTCTGCATCTTATCCCTCGTGATGTAGATGGATGCCTGATCTGCTCCAACTCTGGAGGAAGCCTCTTGACTTCCCTCATGATGGCTCCTTTCTGTTATATGTCTCCTTGTCAAAGGCCTAACCATGGTTCCTCCTAGATCCGATCCTTTAGCTTTCAGATCCAAATCCAAGCTTCCAAATTCTTGAGTGCGAGCTTTCTCGGTGAAAACACCAAAGTGTTTGCGCTGAAATTGATCACAAACCCCAAAAGTAGTGAAAGCACCAGTGTTTACACACAAATCCTTAGTATCCAGTCACAGATCTCAGATCCAGATGATGTAGAGAGTAAAAATGAAGAAGTAACAAGATAAAAATGAAAGAAAATGAGGGAAGACATAAGGTTTATAGTGGTTCGGCTATCTCCGACCTACGTCCACTTTGAATTGATCCTTTATTCCTTTTATACTGATTGCAGTTACAATCCTTTGAAACCAATAACCAAAATGACAGAGTTTCGCCTAGCCAAGAAGAAGATCCCTTTTTAGTTGCCATAGAGTTGCTATTTATATGAGTGGTTCTGGAAATATCTACCTCAAAACTCGGAATACCTCTTCTCACGCGTAGGTGAGCCCACCAGATCGATCTGGGTCCATGCTTCCTTCATATCGATCGAGAGTGCCCCCGATTGAGCTGCGATCAATCATGTGAGCTCTTGAGTTGATATGGAAGCTCCTATGAAAATTTCGTGGAGTTTGGATTCATAATTTGAGAGTTATGATTTGGATCTAGTTTGCAAGCAGGATGAACGATTTCATATCCATCCAAAGCTTCATATCCATCAACCATGCATCCATCAATCCCCATGTCCATAGTCGTAGCCTTCGTATCCATCCAAGTTTCACGCCTCGATCTATGCAACGCGCTTCTTCCCTTGACTGGTTCCTTCGTATCGATCAATACGAAATAGCCTATGAGCACTTGCTACTCTTCATATTCACCCCTTCACCTATCTTCATATTGATCCCATGTGTCCTGGTGTCAAGTCTGTACCCATCCAAGCCTTGTTTACTTCGTATCGATCCCAGCTTTGATAGATACGAAGCATGCCGACATGCCTTGCCGTATCCATCCAATCGATGTGCATTGCATCGATACGAATCCTATCGATCTGAAGTACACAATCCGCATCGTTCCGATCGATACGAAAGTATCGATACGAGTTGATTTGCATGAACATTGATTCATCCATAACTTGAGCATACGAACTTCGATTGACCTGAAATTTGAAAGATAGCCTCACCCAGCCTTGTTTTCCATTCCCAATCGATCTCACCTTGATTGGAGCTTGGTCCAAGTTTTGATGGTATCGATTATAGACTTGTTTCCAATCGATCTCCAATCCAGATATCCATCCTTTTTAGTCAATTTGTTGATATCTCGACCTTGACCAAAAGATGGGATAATATACCTTGCGGTAGGAAGACGTGTTTTTGAATAGCTTTAAATCCAACATCCAAAGTCCATATTCTATCCATGGCCATATTATCCGATCCATGATCCAATCCATTGCTAAGTCATTCTATCCAAGTGCCATATTCATAGCATATCCCTATCCAAACCCGTGATTGCTCTGAGTCGATATCCGATTCTGAATCTGGTAACCAAATCCTTAACCAATTCCATATTCGTCCGAACCCGACATCCGAGTTCTAATCCATCCATATCCAGTAATCAACAATCAAATCCATGACCTCTCTGGATCGATATCCGAATCTGGGACCGCTTCAGGTCCTTATCCAAAGTCGGGACCACTCCGAGTTCACAGCCAATTCTTAGCCATTTAAAGCCGAAATCTGAATCTGCAATCTCTCAGAGTCCTGGCCCAGCATAGTCC
This sequence comes from Allium cepa, assembly GCA_030765085.1. Classification (NCBI taxonomy): domain Eukaryota; kingdom Viridiplantae; phylum Streptophyta; class Magnoliopsida; order Asparagales; family Amaryllidaceae; genus Allium; species Allium cepa. The sequence goes on from CM060938.1 coordinate 686,964,104, forward strand.
ATACTCGACGACTCGTGTGTCAAATCCTGCGTAATAAATCCAGGCCTAAGTCCTAGGCCAAACCTGGTCATTCTGAACTCTTGTCGAGCATAATCCATACTCAACAATCTGAAATAGTAAATGATAGGTAACATGGGGCCTAGGTCCTAGGCCGAATCCTGATCTCTTCGGTTCCTTGTCGAGCATACTCCATACTCGACGACCCGAATAAGTCAATTTGCCACATTCGGACGAAGCGACTTACCCCTTGTCAGGCATAATCCACATCCGACGACCACTTACCAAAAACCAAAAAAAATCCAATCAAAATCCGATCCGAAATCTAGATCAAATCCGAAAACCAGAAATACATATCACAAATCCAAATCAAGATCCAAACCAGAACACAAAACCAAGAGTTCAAACCAAACCAAAAAAAGCAAGTGTCCAAATCAGAAAGATAAAGCAGATTTCACAAACTGGAGCATCATGGTGTATCATCTCAGAGAACGCCTAGGGGTATCTCCATCCCCACACATGAGTAAGTGACTTGGTCGTCTGTCCAGAGTTTTCTACTTATTCCATACCATCTCGATCAGTCGATACCCAATCGACCATCATTCCCGAGCCTTGTTTCGTCGTTGTTTGAGATAGACGGCCGCTGCTCCTGTTCCACCGTTGCATTCCGAGTCTCAACATATTACCGCAATTGACCATTCCTTACGTGTTCCTCGATTATATCCTTTAGATGCATGTAGCTGTTAGTATCATGTCCGTCCAGGTTATGAAAGAGACAGTGCCCTCCCAACGTCCTTTCGCGTTTCGAAGGTTCTCACCTTGTCGGCATTCGATAAGGAAGGAGATCTCGAGTTTCCATGTATATCCGTTCCGATGTTTCATTCAGTTCTGTGTAAGTGGAGAATTTTGGTTCTCCCTACCGTTTCCTTGCCCTGCCAGAATCGTTGTCCGACTTCCTCTTCCCTTTATCCTTATTCTTACTTGAGCTTTCGCTGGACGGTTCTCCATCCTTAACCACGTTTACTTCCTTTAGTTTCATATCCAAGCTTGCAACCTCTTGTCAAAGAAACCTCTCGGCCTTATTAAAGAATTCCCCGAGATCCATTGGTGGATCCGGTAGCAACAATACCTTGAAATCCGAGTTGTCCTTGACTTCTGACACTGCCGCCATTAAAACCATTGATGGATCCGACCAATCCATCGAAGCAACCGCGCATTAAACCGGGTTAAGGAAGTCCTAAGCGATTCTCCTGTTGCTTTACCGACGTCAGTGTCACCACATTTTTCGACCTTTTGATATCAACCCGAAACTGCTTCAAAAACCTGTCCACCAATTTCATCCATTTCCTAATAGATCCATTTTCTACCTGTCTGAACCACATAGCAGCTACTTCCGTACAGTATAGGGGAAAACACTAAGCCACCTCCGATCCCCCCAGCACTTTCATGTGTCATGTATACCTCATCTAATGATCGATAGGATCCGTCTTACCGTTGTATACCTCCAGAGTAGGCAACTTGAACTCTGGTGGATTCCTAGCCATCCTGATGTTACGGGTGAAAGGACTCCTGCTCACTCCTTCTAGATCCCTGTTTTTTAGACCTCCGTGCATAGTTCGCTTGATTATTTCAGTCAATCCAGCATTGTTCACCAAGGGTTGCCTCCCGTCTTTATTTCCTAACTACCCCCCGAGTCCTAGGGGGAATTCTGGTACGTATTCCTTGTCACGCACTCGTGTATTCCTGCCGGCACCATGTTGTGCAGCGTCACTTGGTATTCTTCCATGAATTGGTCCAGCATTACATGGTGGTGCGCCCCCGAGTCTAGGTCCATCCAAATTAGTAGTTGGTTGCTGATTGGGGGATGCCCCCTACTGAACCACTCCATCTGCTTGCCTATTGAGTCCTTCTGATCCAGCTCCATGAATCCGAGCTCATGTCTGTCCAAAATATCTGAGAAAGTTTTGTATCATCTCCTCCTGCCTTTCATCAATCGCTCCTGCATAAAATCCATCATGGTATACATCTCATCTCTCGTGATGTAAATGGATGCCCGATCTGCTTCAGCTCCGGAGGAAGCATCTTGACTTCCCTCTTGATGGCTCCTTTTTGTTATCTATCTCCTTGTCAATGGCTTAACTATGGTTCCTTCTAGATCTAATCCTTTAGCTTTCAGATCCAAAATCCAAGCCTCCAAATTCCTGAGTGCAAGCTTTCTCAGTGAAAGCACCAAAGTGTTTGCGTCGAAATTGATCACAAACCTCAAAAATTGTGAAAGCACCGGTGTTTACACATAAATCCTTAGTATCCAGTAACAGAACTCAGATTCAGATAATGTAGAGAGTAAAAATGAAGAAATAACAAAATTAAAATGAAAGAAAATGAGAAAAGACAGAAGGTTTATAGTGGTTCAGCTATTTCCGACCTACGTCCACTTTGAATTGATCCTTTTATTCCTGTTATACTGATTACAGTTACAATCCTTTGAAATAAATAACCAAAATGACAGAGTTTCGCCTCGCCAAGAGAAGATTCCTCTTTAGTTGCCATAGAGTTTCTATTTATAGGAGTACTTTTGGAAATATCTGCCCCAAAACTCGGAATACCCCTTATCACGCGTAGGTGGGCCCACCAGATCAATCTGGGATGTTTGGGATCGATCCCCAATCGATCTATGGCTCCTTCGTATCGATCGAGAGTGCATCCGATTAAGCTGCGATCGATCAGATGAGTTCTTGAGTTGATATGGAAGCTCCTGTGAAAGTTTCGTGGCGCTTGGATTCGTAATTTGAGAGTTATAATCGATCCAATATCTAATTTGCAAGCAGGCTGAACGATTTCGTATCCATCAACCATGCATCCATCAGTCCCCATGTCCATAGCCGTAGCCTTCGTATCCACCCAAGTTTCACGCCTCGATCCATGCAACGCGCTTCTTTCCTTGACTGGTTCCTTTGCATTAATCAATAAGAAATAGCCTATGAGCACTTGCTACTCTTCGTATCCATCCCTTGCACTTATCTTTGTATCGATCCCAAGTGTCCTGGTGAAGTATATTACTTCGTATCCATAAAGTCCTTACCCATCCAAGCCTTGCTTACTTCGTATCAATCCCAGCTTTGATCAATACGAAGTGTGTCGACATGCCTTGCCGTATCCATCTAATTGATGCACATTGTATCGATACGAATCCTATCGATCCTAAGTACACAACCCACATCGTTTCGATTGATACGAAAGTATCGATACGAGTTTGGTTTGCAAGAACATTAATCCATCCATAACTTGGGCATACGAACTTCGACTGACCTGATATTTGAAAGGTAGCCTCAACTAGACTTGATTATCATTCTCAATCGATCTCACATTGATTGGAGCTTGGTCCAAGTTTTGATGGTATCGATCGTAGCCACTGTTTTAAATCTCGGATATCTCAGTCGATATCTCAGCCGAGATCTCGGTTGAAGGCTTGGGCGAAACGAAACATGAGATATCGGTTGATATCTCGTACATATATCGGTCGATATTTGGAGAAAAATGATATTCCGAGATATCCTCGATGTAATTTTTTTTCAAAAAAATAGGCCCATCTTAGTCTATCATAAAAAAATGAACAAAGCCCTTTTCTTTCTGATTCAACTTCTCAAAAGATCACGTTCCTTGTCAAAATATCGAACTCCCTCTTCTCCAGAGAAAAAAATCGTACTCCATCTTCTTCAGAGAAAAAAATCGACCCTCCTCTTTTAAAAAACCGAACTCACTCTTCTAACATCCGATAGCTCGCGGTTGCTTCCAATTTTCGACTACTCGATCTCGCTTTTGCGAGTTTGCGGCTTCGTCTTCGACCATTCTCTCTACTCTCTACATGTATGTAAATTACTATTTTAATGAAATTCAATTTTTCAAAAATTGAATATATAATATAATTTAAAGTAGATTTGCAAGTAGATTTACTTTGTTATTCTTATTGCATAACCTTCTGCAAGTAGATTTGCATTGCCTGAAACCCTTCGATTCCTGATATCTCTTATATGCATTTGCTTTTATTTGCATAAGTTTCTGATAGTGTTGTTATGTTATTCTTACTACATATATGTAATTGTATAGAACCTGTTTTTGTTCAGTTAATTTGTCATCTTCCATCCACTTATATGTAATTGCTAAAACTGATGATGTTTTGTAACTTTTGTTGAACATTCATATAGTTAAAGTATAATTGCATTATTTTTTTAGTTAGAATAGTGGAGATTAGTTGTGATAATTCAGTAACTGTTAAATAAACCGATACCATGTATTTTTTGCTATAAATTATGTGATGTGTTATACTCCGATATGGTCCCATGATGAACTTTAGGTCTAAGATGTAAATCCGATATTGGCACCCGAGATGCACTCGTCTCGTCCGAGATCTCCCCCGATACGATACCGAGTCACTAAAATCGCCGAGACGAAGCCCGATATCCGAGATTTAAAACCTTGATCGTAGCCTTGTTTACAACCGATCTCCAATCCTGATATCCATCATTTTTAGCTAATTTGTTGATAGCCCGGTCTTGACCAAAAGGCGGGGCAACATTGTGTTACACACTTCTATGCTATTTGTTCGCTATTATTGAATGAAATTTAAGCATGTGAAAGAATAAATCCTTATCTTCATACTACTTATTGATTTTTGATACCGACTCCGATGCTTGAGTTTCTACATCTGCAAATGTAATTCTTAATTTTCTTTTATATTCCATCTTCTTCCTTAAAACGTTTAATGAAACGAGTATTTTATATAATATTTTTTTGAAATTGATATTTTATATATACGTACATATATATGTATGTATAATTATTTATTTGAGCATGAAGCCAATGACTTCTCCAAAATGCAATCTGAATTGGCTTTTGAAATAGAATTTGACATTTTAATCAAAATTGGAGAGAAATTATATGAAACGGGATTCAAACCATGAGATCTCAAAGATTTATGTGCAATGCATAATACAATTACTTGTATTTGTAATGACAAGGTAATACAAATTGGAACCATATGGAATTTTAGAGATCTTTGTGGTCATTAAACATGCCAAAAGAACCACATATACACCAATATCACTTGAATATTTAGGGTTTGATATCAATCTTGGCGGTTTATGCCCAAAGATAATATGAATCTTAACATGACAATTGCAAGCATACCTCACCGGGATGACGACTATTCATAGTGTTAGCACCAAAATTGGTCACCAACACCCTTAGAAAGATTGTGTAGAGAGATTAATGAAGAAAACAAATTAAAACAGAGGAGAATGCATAAATTATAGTGCAGAAAGTAAGAACACCGGATTTGTAGTGGTTCGGCGTAATAGCCTACGTCCACTTTGAAGTTGATCTTTATTTCTTTCCTTGATACTTGATTACAGATACAACCCGTTTCTAAGTATTTGAATACAATTGCAAAGTAAAAGAAATAAGTCTTGAATGAGTCTTGAAAATGGCAGAGTATCCTCAGTGTTCTCAAAAATCTGCCCCCGTTTTCTGTGCCCCTGCCTCTCTATTTATAGACGAAAGTGGGTTGGGCTTCCCTGGCGGGCCTGGTAGCTGGATAACTCGGTCCAAGTAATGTATGTACTGTGTGCCGAACCAGGGAGGCCGAACAAGGCATGCCGAGCCTTCCTCTTTGTGTCGAATGAGGCGTGTTGAGAGTTCCCTCCTTATGCCGAACGAGGCGTGCCGAGCCTTCCTCTTTGTGCCGAACGAGGAGGCTGAGCAGTAGTTGAAACCGGTTGTGCCGGGGAGGACGCCGAGCCATCTGATTAGCCAAACGCTTAGGGATGCCGAGCGTCCCTTGGCCGAAAGCATGTGGGAGGCCGAACAGCCTTCGATGCCGAACGATCTTCTTTTGCCGAACGACATTCAATGCCGGATGATCTTCTTTGGCCGAATGGCATTCAATGCCGAACGTGTTCTGGATGCTGAACAACCTAGGTTATCCGAACGCTCTTCTGGTTTCGGGCGATACTTTTTAGCCGAACGTTTCTTTTGGCCGAACAACGTCTTCCTTTGGCCAAACGATGAATCTGGACACCGGGTACTCTCTGGATGCCGAGTACTAAGTTGCCTGGTCAATCCCCTAGGAAACACTTGCCCCCCAAAGTATAACATGTGATCAAACATGTTGTTCTTTGGATTACGAGTTGTTGCAATGCCGAACGATATAGTTGAAGCCGAACGACCTGCGCATGCCGAACGATCTTTTTTACCGGCCGAATGATACCTCCTTGACCGGCTCCACCGGCATTGAACTGTTTGTATTCTTCTTGTCCTTTATAAAATTAGGCGCCTCCCTTCTTCTCCTCTTTTTACATTTTCAACCCTGCAGTCTTGCATTCGTCGAATCTTTCAGTTGACAAACTCTAATGATTTTCCAATCCTAACCGAGTCCTCATCCCCTTGATTAGGTATTAACTCTTTTCCACAACTTAAAAGAACTCATACTCGAGTCGTGCAATCGATGGGTTAAATCGGGCCTAGGTATAGATCCTATGGTTTTTTAGTGTTGGACGACGAGGGTGGAATGAGGAGTGGACAGGAATGAACTTTCTTGAAGGCTGTTGGGAGGCGAGTTGCGGTTCGACATTATTCTTCTGTGCCGAACGAGATTGAAGGGGGAGAGAAGGTAGGAGGAGCAGGAGATGGTCGGGAGAGAAGAAAGGTTGAAGGCAGTGCCGAGGGTTGAGGCTCGTTGCAATCCAGGTTCGGCGTGGTACGCCATGTGCCGAACGATGGATGGAAGGTTCTGGTGGAGGCATGAGCCAGCGTGGATGCTGGGTGTAGTTTTGGCCGAACAGAGCCTTCGCCGAACGATACCAGGCCGAGTGTAAATTAGTTCGAGTGACATCTAAGCCGAACGAGTGTTTGGCCGAACCAATTCTATGCCAAACAGTACTTAGCCGAACTGAAACATAAATGCCCAGCGAATGACGTGCCGAATAAAACACGCCGAACAAATGCCATGCCGAATGAAACATGCCGAACAAAATAGGTCGGACCATTCCTAGGCCGAACAAACATAACTTGAACCAAACGAACAACTGCCTTGCCTAATTTCATAACTGAATAAGGACAGAAACTCCTGCATACTCGTACATAGGACTGATAACCTTCCCAACAGATATAATTTACTTGACGCAATCGGATATCTTCCTTTGGCGTTCTCCAAACCTGAAGCTGTAACCGCCATAAAGAAGGCTTTTGGAGACGGCCAGCGATGACAGTCTTCGAAGGCGGTGACTTTAATCTTAGTTTTATGTTAATAATTCCAAACTTTCAATGCTCTTACACAATTGATTGCACTAGTTCACACACCATGTGGGGGGATATTTGTGCTATTAATTCTAACGTTGACCATTTTTCAAGTATAGTACGCACATGTGCTTAGCTAAATTATTTACCAAAGATGTCTAAAAGGTCTAGCTCTGCCACTCTCTCAGATAGGCCCGGCCCGTCTTCCAAACGAAGGGATGCGGATGTTTCTAATCCATCGACTCCCCTGGCTCATGACCTGTCTCCTGATTCTCTTGAGTCATCAATTCTCCTGGATAATCCGATCGACTCGTAGGCTTCGAAGATCAACGAAGCCACGCTTCAGCGAATATGTTCCATTCATTGGATTCCCTTTACCGATGTCTTGGTTCAGTCGAGGCATGATCGTCCACATCTGCCCCCAGTTGGATATACTGCTTGCAATAAATTCATGTGCTGGGTTGGTAGCGTGCCTCCGTTCAACTTATTTCTTCGGGATGTGCTGCAATATATTGACATCGCCCCGTCGCAGCTGCGTCCGAACAGCCATGCCTTCATCTATGGCACCTATATGCTCTTCATGAGCGTCTTCTCCAGACCGCCAACCCCTGGCGATATTAGATACATATACGTGATTAAAAAGCGGGGAGACAGTCCCTCTTACACGTTCCTCGAGCCACATCGAAAGTGTCAAATCTTTATCGGGGCGTGGAGCAGCAAATTCGCACAGTACAAACAGGAATGGTTCTACGTGCGCTGCCCCCAGGCTTTGCAAGGAGATGGGTTGAAGGAAGTAAGTCTCTTCCCTAAGTCGATAGTTGCGTTCAATCGGAGCTGTGCTTTTTCTGACCTTTCGCTTCGTCTTTTCAGGCAACAACCCCCATCCCGAGGGCCCAGGGTATTCTGACGCCGTTGAAGCCATTAGAGCTCTTCCTGCCGAGGAACGGGGCATCCGAACACTCATTTCAAATGAGTCATTATCAAGGTTCAGATTGTTACCAGAAGGCCGCCGGATTAGTCTTCCTGAGGGCGTCACGATTCCTAAGGCCTTATCTGGTAAAGGGAAAAAACTAGCTGGATCCTCATCACGTCATATCTCTGATGTGCAGGAAGAGGGGGAAGTCAAAGAGCATAAAGTCCCGGAGGCACAAGGTTAGAATGTGGGTTCTACTCCGGGACCACTGGCCGAAGTGCACGATATTGAAACGTCGTCTTCCCCTTCGAAGGGGAAGAAGAAGTTGACGTATAAGATAAGGAAGGAGAAGGTTGGCGGAACTTCCAAAGTTACGTTTATCCCGACAGAGAAAGAGGCTTCTTCACAGCACGTGGAGAGTTCTTTAAAGGGTCTGTCGAATCACTTCATCCCCGATGATCAGCTCAACTACGGCTTTGGAGATCCGGAGGCATTCAAGTTCCATTCGCCCGCTAGAGGCGATGTGGGGATTCCATCCCAAAGTCAGGGAGAGAGAACTCCTGTTAGCAAGGCTACCAGTCCGTCGGGGGGAAACACTAGGATACACATGAACACTTGCACTTAAATCCTCAACTAGATTCTTTATCGTCATTCCCCCTTTTGCTAATTCATTGTTATTTGAATTTCGTGCAGGTGACATGGGGCGCTCACACGGATTTGATCGTCTCCGTGGTTCTTCTATTTTCCATCCATCCGGACGGGACTCAGGTTCCGAAAGGCATCGAGATAGGGACGGTGATGGCGATAAAGATTACCATTCCTGGGACTTGTCATTCCGGAAGAAAACTTACTATCAGCCAGAATACCACCAGGAGACCTCTTCTCATCGGGAGCGAAGCAAAGAAAAGCACGGTCATAAGAGATCGCATTCCGATGCCCCCCGGGACCAACACTCCGATTCCTCCTCTACTCGGCATTCCTGAGATTCTCATAGGAAGGGCGAACTTTCAAAGCTGTCTCCTCCCGCTCCTGGGACAGACCTAACTGTGTCGGAGAAACTGACCGAACTCAAGGCCAAATTTCCGAAGATCTGTTTTGATGGGCTAAAGTTTCTCCCGGCAATTCACCTTATTCCTGGAGACGTTAAGAAAAACGCCATCGCCTGTACTAACGACGTCTATGTTCAACATGACGCGTTTGTTCATCTGGATGAGAAACTTTCTGAAGTCTCTGTGGAGCGCCAGCACGAAATTGATCGTCTGAAACTCGAGGCCGTCTATGATAGAGACATTATCAAAAACAAGATGAGGAGCTTATGTCCAATAAATCTCAGCTTGAGGTCGCCCAGCAGAGTGCCCATGATACCGCTGAAGCTGTATCCCTCCTAGAATCAACCCATAAGAAAGAACTTGATGAGGCGGTTCAGCGATGTGGGGCTTTGGCTTTGGAGAAGGACTCTGTTCAAAAAGAGAGGGATGCATTCAGCCTCCGGGTTAAGGAACTCGAGGAACAGCTCCGAAGAGAGAAGGAGGAGAAAATCTCCGCCCAAGAAGAGTCACAAAGCTACTATGACGAGATTGTCGCCACTCGACTCTTAAAAGAGAAACTCGAGGGTGAGCTTTCCAGGGTCGAGGCGTTAAAGAGCGAGGCCCATGAAGAAGGGAAAAGGTTGGCGTCGGAGGACATCGAGTCCCGTCTCGAGGCAGCCAGGGAAGAAGGCAGGGAAGAGATCAAAACCGCGTTCGACCCGCTTATTGCCGAGTTCAACGCCCGCGTGCTCATGCATCGCGACTTAACATTTTTAGGCGACGGCTATCTTGAATTGTTGTACGAGGCATGGAAAACCTTAATTCAAATCAAGAAGGTTGAGTGCGGCACTAAAGAGATTGACGAGGGGGCCTTAATAAAAGAGTTCCTCAAAGGAAAGGAACCCACAGACTTGTCGATGGCCAAAGCCAATTATTGTAAAGGCTCCCCTTCGAAGAAAGGGAAAGAAGTTACCGTCGGTCCATCCGGAGTCGAGCCTCCTATTCATGTGACTATGCAGCCGGCCAGTCGTTCAATACTTGATCCTTTCGAAAGGCATATTGGCTATGATCCGAAAGCTCCCGGCCTGGGCGTTCATGTTTTATCTCCTATCCTAGAAGGTGAGACCCCCCTAACGACTAAGGTCCAGCCGGAACCTGGTAGGCGATTCTCTTGCTTTAATGTTCCAAGTGTTTTCTTAGAAGCTATCGTATTCTAATACTTTCTTTTCATGATTTTATGCAGGTCATTCTGATCCTGAACCTACTCCAAGGAGCGATGTCGTTAAGGAGGCGGAGAAGGAAACAAGTGAGGCTCCTCATGCCGGCGAGGTTCCCGGTCCTGATGCTCAGGTGATCGGGGAACTTGACGAAGGCAAATCCGGTTCCTCCTCCGGGAGTTACGAGATTGAAGTCAAAGGCGTCTCTGAGCACACATTCGAACCGAGCATGAAGGAGCGGCTCGATAAAGAGAAGGAAGAGACAGCCAAGGTTAAGGCTGAGCCTCGGGATGTGGACCTAGACGACCCCTTGAACAAACCGTTGAAGGTCATCCTCCCTGGCAAGTCCAAGCCTATGGATGTTCCCCCTACTTCTTCGGTCGTCACCCCTCCATCGAGGAAGGGTTCCAAGGGTAAACGCTCTGAGGAGGAGCCGTCCGGGAAGAAGTCAAAGAGGCACAAGAAGTGATTGTCACTCTCGTTCAATGAGAGGTAGTTGAAGTCATGTAATTTTTCTTTTCTTTTTACTTCCGTAGTCTTTGTAAATAATTTGTTGACTACGAACTTTGGAGGGTTTGTAGTAGAAACTTTTTCTGAATAAAGTGTAGTTTCTTTTTCTATTTCTGTTAAAACTCTTATGATTCAGTCTTCTGTGTGGTTGTGACTTGAATCCAGACTGTCGTGAGTAACATAGACTTCTTGGTTTATCTTCGAACAGCTGGGAACTCCTTCGGGGGTCGTTGGACTTCCATTTCGTGCTTCGAGCACTCAGAATACTATCTAGTCCGTATGCCAAGGATTCGACGAATCTAAGTCATTTGTGTCATAGTTCATATTCAGGGAACTTGGAGATTTTGAATTGTTTATACTTGAGTCCGCGCTCCGGGGACTTAGAGTACTCCAGTCCGCACTCCGGGGACTTGGAGGTTTTGAATCGTTTATACTCGAGTCCGCACTCCGGGGACTTAGAGTACTCCAGTCCGCACTTCGGGGGCTTGGAGATTTTGAATTGTTTATACTCGAGTCCGCGCTTCGGGGACTTAGAGTACTCCAGCCCGCACTCCGGGAACTTGGAGTCTTTGAATCGTTTATACTCGAGTCTGCACTCCGAGGACTTCGAGTACTCCAGTCCGCACTCCGGGGACTTGGAGGTTTTGAATCGTTTATACTCGAGTCCGCACTCCGGGGACTTGGAGGTTTTGAATCGTTTATACTCGAGTCCGCACTCCGGGGACTTGGAGGTTTTGAATCGTTTATACTCGAGTCCGCACTCCAGGGACTTAGAGTACTCCAGTCTGCACTCCGGGGGCTTGGAGGTTTTGAATCGTTTATACTCGAGTCCGCACTCCGGGGACTTAGAGTTCTCCGGTCCGCACTCCGGGGACTTGGAGGTTTTGAATCGTTTATACTCGAGTCCGCACTCCGGGGACTTAGAGTACTCCAGTCTGCACTCCGGGGACTTGGAGGTTTTGAATCGTTTATACTCGAGTCCGCACTCCGGGGACTTAGAGTACTCCAGTCCGCACTCCGGGGGCTTGGAGGTTTTGAATCGTTTATACTCGAGTCCGCACTCCGGGGACTTAGAGTACTCCAGTCCGCACTCCGTGGGCTTGGAGGTTTTGAATCGTTTATACTCGAGTCCGTACTCCGGGGACTTAGAGTACTCCAGTCCGCACTCCGGGGGCTTGGAGGTTTTGAATCGTTCTCGAGTCCGCACTCCGGGGACTTAGAGTACTCCAGTCCGCACTCCGGGGACTTGGAGGTTGAATCATTTATACTCGAGTCCGCACTCCGGGGACTTAGAGTACTCTAGTCCGCACTCCGAGGGCTTGGAGGTTTTGAATCGTTTATACTCGAGTCCGCACTCTGGGGACTTAGAGTACTCGAGTCCACACTCCGGGGACTTGGAGGTTTTGAATCGTTTATACTCAGTCCGCAATCCGGGGACTTAGAGTACTCCAGTCCGCACTCCGGGGGCTTGGAGGTTTTGAATTGTTTATACTCGAGTCTGCACTCCGGGGACTTAGAGTTCTCCAGTCCGCTGTTTCGGACGTTCATACGCTAGTCAAAATAATGTAATTTCAGTTACCCGCCACAGGAATATCATACGCGGAAACATCAGTCATTCACGAAAAAGATGGCTTCAAGCCTTTATTAATGAAAGCAAACTAAATTGTCTTACTACATGCCAAAGACTAAGAACGAAAATGTACTGGAAATAAATGCAACTACTGCATAAAGGAAATAGATTAAGTGTGATAACGTCGCAAGTGCTCGCTGTTCCATGCTTGAGGGAGTGTTGCACCATCGACGGTCGCTAGCTTGAAAGTTCCTTCTCCAAGCCTCCGTTCGATGACGTACGGACCTTCTCATGCGGGATTCATGTGAGATGGGGTTGGAAAAACTCGTTCCAAGATGAGATCTCCCACAACAAAGATTCTTGGTTGCACTTTTCCATTATAATATCTAGCGACTCGGTGCCTGTATGCGGCCGCTCTCAAATCAGCTTCTTCGCGTTTCTCATCAATGAAGTCTAAAGATTCCAATAGAAGATCCTGGTTCAATGCAGGATTGTAATAGGTTACCCGATGTGACGGAACTTCGAGCTTCACGGGTATGACAGCTTCCGTGCCATATGACAATGCGAATGGAGTGCGTCTAGTCGCGGTTTTGTAGGTAGTTCTAAAAGCCCAAAGTGCCGTCGGGAGTTCTCTACCCACTTACCTCTAGCCTTTTCCAAACGCTTTTTCAATATGGACTTGATTATTTTGTTTACGGTTTCCACCAGTCCATTCGTCTTTGGGTGAGCAACTGCCGCAAACCTTTTCTCAATGCCATATTTCTGACAAAACTCTTTGAATTCCTTGCTTTCGAATTGAGTTCCATTGTCCGTTATGATGGTCCGTGGAAGGCCGAACAACATATGATATTTCGTACAACGAAATTAATGACATTCTTGGTGGTGATTGTGGCCATAGGATCTGCTTCTGCCCATTTAGTGAAATAATCGACTGCCACTATTGCATATCTTGCGCCTCCTTTGGCTATGGGTAGAGAACCGATCAGGTCAATTCCCCACATCGCGAATGGCCAGGGACTAACCATATGTGTGAGTTCTGTCGGCGGAGCTCTTGGAATCTTTGCGTATACCTGGCATTTGTCACATCCCCTCACATAGTCTGCGGCGTCACGATTTACGGTTGGCCAAAAGTATCCATAACGGAGGATTTTCTTGGCCAATGTTTGCCCTCCAGTATGATCACCACACTCTCCCTCATGGACTTCTTTTAGCACCCGTTTTATCTCGTCATGGGCCACGCATCGGAGTAAGGGGGTCGATAATCCCCTCCGATACATTATTCCGTCCTGTAATACATAACGCGAAGCCTTACGAAGGACTTGGCGTCTTTCGCTTCTTTTTCCAGGCAAATTCCCTTGCACCAAGTATTGTTTGATCGGGGGTCAACCACGATTCCTTTTCGAGTTCGGTCTCTAATGCGTAATCTATCTCCATTAAGTCTATACTTAGAGCATGGAGAGTCTCAACAGGGAACAACCCCATTTTCTATGCATCGCCGGTGCTTGCGAACTTTGCCAACGAATCAGCTTCTCTATTTTGTTCTCGTGGGACATGGGATATGTCATGATATTCGAGACTTGCCAGTAATTCTCGGACCCGAGCAAGGTAGGGAGCCAGTCGTTGTCCCTTTGCTTGATAGTCTCCCCGCACCTGATATACGACCAGCTGTGAATCGCAGAAGATTTTGATTGACTTCACTTCCAGTTTGATGACGAGTCTCAAGCCAGCAATCAATGCTTCATATTCGGCTTCATTATTTGTTGCTACAAACTCAAGCTTCAAAGCGTAGCAGATCGATCGGTTTTCTGGGGTTACGATGACTATACCTGCCCCCGAGCGATGGTCGTTAGATGCCCCATCGGTGTACATCTTCCATCGAACGGGAGGTGCGATCCCGTAGCTGCTCGGTTCGTCTGGCAGAGTGAATTCAGCAATGAAGTCAGCTAGTGCTTGCCATTGTATGGCCCTTCGGGGCAAGTAGGCAATGTCGAACTGACTCAACTCAATATTCCATTTTAGCATCCTTCCGGAAGTTTCCGGTCATTGGAGCACATTTCGCAATGGTTGGTCAGTGTAAACACTGATCGAGTGTGCCTGGAAGTATGGATGAAGCTTGCGCGATGCAATCACCAAGCAATAGGCGAGTTTCTCAATCTTTGGATAATTCCTTTCCGCCCCCGTCAAGCGCTTACCAACATAGTAAACTGGCTTTTAAACTCGGTCTTCCTCGCGGACCAAGGCTGTGCTGATAGCATGCTGGGAGACAGCTAAGTACACGTACAACATTTCAAGATCCATCGGTTTTGATAGCACCGGGGGACTTTCTAAGTGTCTTACCAGAGCTCGGAATGCTTCATTGCAGTCGGCTGTCCATTCGAAGTTTCTCTTTCCTTTCTTTATAACATCGAAGAATGGAATACACTTGTCTGTAGCTCTAGATATGAATCGACTCAGCGCAGCCACTTTTCCATTCAAGCTTTGCACCTGCTTTATGGACCTGGGCACTTGTATGTCTCGGATGGCTTGAATCATCTCCGGGTTAGCTTCAATTCCTCGTGCATTCACAATGAAACCCAAGAACTTCTGTGATGCCACGCCGAATGAACACTTCAAAGGATTGATCTTCATCCCGAAGTGCCTCAGTATATCGAACATCTCTGCTAAGTCTCGGATGTGGTCGTTTGACTGTCGTGACTTCACAAGCATGTCATCCACATAGACTTCCATCGTTTTTCCAATCTGATCTTTGAACATTCGATTTACCAGACGTTGATAGGTTGCTCCCGCATTCTTCAATCCGAAGGGCATTACCACGTAGTAATACAACCCGACGTTCGTGACAAAGCTGGTGTGCTCTTGGTCCGGGATGTGCATCGGAATTTGATTGTAGCCAGAGTATGCGTCCATAAATGATAGTAACTTATGTCCGGCTGTTGAATCGACCAGTTAGTCAATCCTTGGTAGCGGGAAGCTATCCTTTGGGCAAGCTTTATTTAAGTCAGAGTAATTGACACAAGTTCTCCATTTCCCATTCGCTTTCTTTACCAATACGGGGTTAGATACCTATTCAGGGTAGAGGGCGTCGCGGATGAACTGTCCACCTCCTCTTTGAGAGCTGCGGACCTCTCTGGGTCCATGCCTCTTCTTTTTTGTTTCACAGGTACATATTTTGGGTCTATGTTCAACATATGACTCGCAATTGCTGGAGAAATCCCGCTCATATCAGAATGTGTCCAAGCAAAAACATCAAGGTTCGCTCGGAGGAAATCGGTAAGGTTTTCAGCTACCACAGGGTCTAGCTGTGCTCCTATTTTAAGAACTCGTGATGAGTCGTTGCAGCTAACTGAGATGTCAACAGTTAGTTCAGCCGACGCTGCATTTGTTTCCCTGGGTTCCCCACCATCATCTCTTGGATCTATGTCTCCATGGATCCGAGAATGTCGCCCGAGCCAGGGCTCGGGCGCTAGTTATCAATCATCAAAATTTCGGGTGCAGACAGAGTTGTCCGCGATCTTTCCTTTCTCCCTACGCTGCGCCTCTCTGAGCTCAGCCACATAGCATGCACGGCCGGTTGCCTGATCTCCATGCACTACTCCTACTCCTTTGTCTGTGGGAAACTTTAACGTCAAACACCACGGGGCCAAAGCTGCCCTGAATTCTGCCAGGGCTGGACGTCCCAGAAATACGTTGTATGGGAAATCAACATCCAGCACTATGAATGGTAGGATTTGCACTCTCCTGCGTTCACCTTGTCCCAGTTCAACGGGTAACTCCACATATCCTACCGCGTCTGTCGCTGCGCCGTTAAAGCCATGGATCCTGGCTTTAGATGATTTCAAATTCTTCGTCTCCAGTCTCATTTGGTCGTATGATTTCTTGAAGATGATGTTAACGGAACTTCCACAATCAATTAGAATTCTTTTCACAAGTGCCGGTCCAATGGTCACGGATATGACCATTGGGTCGATAGTAGGAGCCTCCACCTTATCCGCATCTCTACTCTTGAATACGACATCGTCATTCATCGTGCGCTGCTGCTTCACGGGAGTTCCATCCTCCACGTTTGAACAGCACTCATACTCCGAATGTCTCAGAGAGTTAGCATATCGCTCCATCTCCTGCCGATTCTTATCCGAAGGATGAGGTCTACCAGCGATCGTGTTAATAACCAATCTTCCCATAGTCCGAGCAGGTTGTTCTGGCTGGCGTGGAGCTGGCCCACGTCCGGGGTCCGATATCTCTTGTCTTCCGTCTGGCGACTCTTTGACAAATTCCTGTAGCTTTTTCTACCTAATCAATTTCTCAATAGCGTCATAAAGATGTCTGCACTCCTCTGTGTTGTGCCTGTAAGACTCGTGGAAGCGACAATACTTTCCAGTCCGCTTCTGCTCCTCTGTCGATTCCTTTAGGCGTGGTTTTCTGTATTGAAAAGTGCTGCAGGTTAACAAGCAGATGTTCTCAAGAGATGCGTTTAGTGGAGTATATTCATTGTAGGTTGGGATTCTTGACTTCCATTTCCCCGTCTCCTTCTTCTTTCCGGTATTTCCACCTCCGGATCCCTTAGACTGCCCGGGCCTATTCTGGATGTTGACTTGATTGTTTCCAGGGTAACCGCCGGTTGTCTTCATGGTGACGTTACTCTTTACAGATTCCTGAACGGGTTCTAGTGCCTTGTCTTTCCTTGTCCGTCGAGCTTCCTCCCTACTTATGAACTGATGAGCTTTCGAATAAAAACGTTCCAGCGTAGCTGGGGGCTTTCCCGCCAACCAATCTCTCCAAATTCAGAATCTGGATCCACTCCACGCATTACTGCCATCAAAATTGCGTGGTCGTTAGGATTGCCCACCTCGGTAGTAGCAACATGAAACCTTTACAAGTATGCTTTTAATGACTGTCCCGGAGCTTGAATTATGCTTGATAAAGACATCACGTCCTTCGGGCGAGTGGTGTATATCCTGAATTGTTCTATGAACTTCATTGCTAACTCATCAAAGTTGGATATAGATCGAGGCGGGAGTCGAGTGAACCACATGGTGGCAATTCTAGACAAAGTGATCGAGAAGCATCTACACTTGGTAGTGTCATTGGCTCTTGCAGAATCCATCATCCATCCATACCTCATCATATGCTGTCTAGGATCGGTCTTCCCTTCATAGGCTGGGATGGGAGCATGCTGAACTTTCTTGGATATTCAGCTTGTAGAATGGTGTCCGTGAAGGAATATGGCTCTTCGACGCTCCCCAATCTTCATTAGTCAGACCTTGATTCTCTCTCATCAGCTGCCTGATCATAGCTGTCAAATCCGAGGTTTGTATGGAAGAAGGGAGGTTGGGTTCCGTTCCACGGGCTTGTTTTCTAGTTGATCGATCAGTGGCACCTGCTTGTGCATCTTCATCCTTGTGGCGTCTTCGCTTAGGAGGTTCATCTGCTGAAGTCGAACTATCATCTTCAGAGTGAGGGACATGGCTGCCTCCGGTATCCTGATGCTGTTGCTGAGAAAGCTGGGCCATGAGATCAGCATTGGCCTGCATTTGTTCAGCAAGTTGCTTCCTACTTTCCTTAAGCTCTCTTATCAAGCCTTTGAATTCTGCTCGGGAAACAACTTCTGCTTGGTTTAGGTTGGAGGGCCCTGCGTCTGGAGCTACTTGCTGATTGTTAGGTCCAATTCGTTGCACACTTGCTGATTGGGAGGCTGATCTTGTTCACGGTCTCCACATGGTAGAATTGTTGGTTGTAACTCTGAGTAGAATCAACAGATGTCTTATGAATGATTTCGGATCTCCCTTGAGGGATTTATGCAATCCAGTAACTACAAGGTAGATTCTAATAGCCCGAGAATTCAACTCTCAGTGAAAGCACCAAAATGTTAGCACCAAAATTGGTCACTAACACCCTTAGAAAGATTATGTAGAGAGATTAATGAAGAAAACAAATTAAAACAGAGGAGAGTGCATAAATTAAAGTGCAGAAAGTAAGAACACCGGATTTATAGTGGTTCGGCGTAATAGCCTACGTCCACTTTGAAGTTGATCTTTATTTCTTTCCTTGATACTTGGTTACAGATACAATCCGTTTCTAAGTATTTGAATACAATTGCAAAGTAAAAGAAATAAGTCTTGAATGAGTCTAGAAAATGGTAGAGTCTCCTCGGTGTTCTCTAAAATCTGCCCCCGTTTTCTGTGCCTCTGCCTCTCTATTTATAGACGAAAGTGGGTTGGGCTTCCCTGGCGGGCTTGGTAGCTGGATAACTCGGTCCAAGTAATGTATGTACTGTGTGCCGAACCAGGAAGGCCGGACAAGGCATGCCGAGCCTTCCTCTTTGTGCCGAATGAGGCGTGTTGAGACTTCCCTCCTTATGCCGAACGGGGCGTGCCGAGCCTTCCTCTTTGTGCCGAACGAGAAGGCTGAGCAGTAGTTGAAACCGGTTGTGCCGGGGAGGACGCCGAGCCATCTGATTAGCCGAACGCTCAAGGATGCCGAGCGTCCCTTGGCCGAAAGCATGTGGGAGGCCGAACAGCCTTTGGTGGCCGAACGATCTTCTTTTTCCAAACGGCATTCAATGCCGCACGATCTTATTTGGCCGAACGGCATTCAATGCCGAACGTGTTCTGGATGCCGAACAACCTAGGTTAGCCGAACGCTCTTCTGGTGCCGGGCGATACTTTTTAGCCGAACGTTGCTTTTGGCCGAACGACGTCTTCCTTTGGCCAAACCGATGAATCTGGACACCGGGTACTCTCTGGATGCCGAGTACTAAGTTGCTTGGTCAATCCCCTAGGAAACACATAGCATGAGCATCAAACTTATAGTTATGTTGGGGAATCAACTCTGATGAGTCTGAAGACTTGTGCCAGGATATTCTGGCACAAATGAAAAAAGAGTTTGACTTTAAAATGTTACAGTAAATATAATAGGATGATTGAAATATGCACAAAAAATTTCAAGACGCTTAATAAGGAGTAACAATAGTACTCCAGAATCAACCAAATTTTCCACATAGCTATTTATCTTCATTTACATAGATGAATATCTATGTTACATATGGCACTAGATTGATTTAATAAAATTAAAGAACACGAGTAAATTTAAAGTAGATAATCCATGTTTCAGTGTATAGTTACTTATCGCGATAGCAATTTCTTGATGATAAGCACCTTGGGGAAAATGCTCCTATCAAGAACTATACGGCTAAGCTCTCTACTCAATGACTAGTTGAAACAGCTTTTTTATATCCATAACATACCTGCAGATTATTTTCCCAAAGTTTTTTTAAGTTGTGATCAAAACACATAACAGACCATCCTGATGTGACGACCACTAACACTTGTTTTCTTATTTCTCCATTTTTGTAACTCCGATCAACAAAACCAGTTGCCATAGCAACAGGGCGCCTTCAGCTAAAACTCGTGCCTCGCTGTACCCTTCATCTACTACCCTTCATCTACTCACCTACTATGCGGTTCCAATACCTAGAGAAATAAATAAGTAGGCCAACATAAGAATGCAATAATTTCACTTTGCACGGCTAGTGTATATAGAAAAATACAAAACATATCATAAGAAAATTGTTGTCACACACGCGTGCAAGCACGCACACATCCACACACACTGCGCATATGCGCGCGCATACACGCAACGGGCAACGATGCGCTCCTGAAGCACTTCGCTTAAGGTATGCAATGCAACTTGAACTATGCACTCGCTTTTATCGCATATCCCCATGTGCAACGCGCCAGGTAAGCACGCTCAATTGAAGATGTGCGAGGGTTTGGGAAAAAGGAAGAAAAAAAATACGATTGACCGGGCTTGAACGTCTAAAATAATTGTGTTTGCCCTAATTGTGACTTCAATTCATACACGCTTCAAATGAGATCCTCTTCTTCCAGCGGCTTCAACTCATACAACGACCAGGTAAACTTCTCTTCTTCTTCTTTAATCTTTCTCTTCTTCTTCTTTAATATATTTCATCTGTAACTTCTGTCTTCTTCTGTTTCTTCTTTATTTTTTTTATTTCTGTCTGCTATGTGCTTATCAACTTGTCCCAGCGAGTTTCTTCACTACTGTAATGAGTTCTTTGTTTAATGAGTTCTTTGATACTGTATGTAACTATGTATATAGCATCATCATCTAAAAGGCATTTAGTTGACAAGAATGAAGTCAATGAGGAAATTGAATTTGACGAGGGTGATAAAGATCTTAATAATAGTCAAGATAAGGATTTTGAAAATCTTGAAGATGGTGATGCTCAATTTATGTCAAGAACTGATCTAATAGGGATTAGTGGTTAAACTCCCTATGTTTCTTTTGTTTTTATGACTTGAAATTGGAATTGAGTATTTGAGTTTGAATCTTGTTATTACATGACACGGTTTAGTTATTTAATGACTTTCTTATGAATGTGTTACTTTCTATTAACTCATAATGTTTTACATTATTTACATGTGTAAGATGTGTGTCTATATATATACGCGCACACGCACACACATACACACAGATATATATATGTATGTATGTATATATATATGTGTGTATATATATATATATATATAATTTTTTACACAAGGTGCGCTTTTCTTCGATGAAGCGGGCACTTTGCGTTTGCGCATTGCGCTTATGCTCCAAGGGGTCTTTGCACTTTGGTGCGCGTTTCATGTTTAAAAACACTGCACACACATCCACACGCACGCACGCACACATGCATCACACACGCACGCACCCCTACACACACAGAGAGATGCTGGATTAAATTAGCTTGTTACACTGATGTCTGCCTTTTCATGTACTACTATAAGTGCAGTATCATTATTTACTCTCTATTACAATATTTCAACTCAAATAGCAAATCAATTACTAAAAGCCACTAACAAAGTGGTAGGGCCTTTGGAATGTGAATATGGAAGTCATGGTTTGAAACCAGAGGTCTTTCGGTCTGAAATATGATATCAGGTAGCAATTTATTTATTTCGAAATACCAGTCACTCAAGTAAAAAGTTTTATTTACAAAACAGCATATATGTTATGGCTAATTCTATTCCAATCCATATATTCACTTAGTATCCCCCCTTAAAAAAAAATTATCTGAAAACAAAAATACCCTTAACAAACCTTCCTTCCAATTTATCTGCCTTACGTATTTTTTCAGGCTCCTAAAACATATAAACTTCAAAACTCTACTTTTCAAATCGTTGAAAAAAATTGTTTTGAAATTAGCAGATGATGGATTTTGAAAAGGAGGGTGAATCTCTAGTGCAATTACAGCAGATTATTGGACAAAAAAATTTTTGATAATTTTTTGCAAGTACATTCGAAATCACTCGATCAATGGGATTTGCGACAATCCACGTATAGGCAATACTAAGTTTTTGGCCAAACCTAGGAGGGGAATGGCGTGGTTATTCAAAAACAACGCGCACATACCATGTGTTATTGATCAAATAACGCAAGGACTATGCGTGGTTTTCACAACTACCACGCGTGCATCCTGCGTGGTAGTTCATAATTTTTTTCCTGTTCATCTTTTTAGTGTTCAATAATTATGACACTTGTTTTCTGCAGATTGTACCATTTTCAAGTGATGAAAAAACGTATGAAGAAATAGTGTTGGATTATTCAAATTAGTTTATGACTTATGATGTAAGTTTACGTTGATTAACGTTTGAATAAATCTATACTAGGAAAAAAATCCATACTTGTTCAAATATTACTTACATTTTTTTAATGCAGATATTTCCTTCTAGAAAAAATTTGGTTGATTGGGTTCGTGATACAGGAAAACGTCTTGGTTTTGTTATCATAATTATGAAATCGGATACTGGTGCTTCAACCAAAAAACCAAAAATTATGTTTGCTTGTGAACGAAATGGTGTGTAAAAGAAGCGAAAAGACAAAAACCAAAAGAACCTCCGAATGACAGTACAAAAAAATGCAATTGTTCATTTAGACTTAAAAGTGAGAAACTTCCTACTTTAGATGGTTGGCGATTTCATGCTGTTAATGGTATTCATAATCATTCGAAATTAAAAAAAAACGAAGGACATTCGTATATTGGTCGACTAACTGAAGATGATACCAAGTTAGTTATTGAGATGCATAGGAACATGCTAAAAGCAAAAGAAATTTTACACACGCTTAAAAGAAATGATCCTACAAATTATATCACCATCAAAACAGTTTACAATGTTATACGAGCACAAAATGCTATTGAGCGAGCAGGTCGATCTCAAGCTCAATATTTGTTTGGTAAATTGAAAGAGTTTGGTTATTTTGAATGGCATCGTAAAACGCTAAATGGAACAGATATTATTAAAGATATTTTTTGGGCGCATCCTACCAGCTTGGATATTCTAGGTACATTTCCTCGAGTTATTATACTTGCACGTATAAAACCAATAGGTATAGAATGCCTTTACTTGAGGTTGTTGGCGTTACTTGCATAGATCTTAAATTCTGTATCGCGATTGCGTACTTAGTTGCTGAAACTGAGGAAAATTATATATGGGTCTTAGAACGGTCGAAATCTGTTTTGGTTGACTGTGAATTTGAATTGCCATCAGTCTTCATTTCTGATAGAGAAACAGCACTAGTTAATGCAATTGAATTTGTTTTCCCAAACTCCGCACATATGTTATGCACATGGCACATTAAAAATAATCTTCAAAAAAATGAAAGGAATGGAAGTTGAAGAGAAGAAGTAATTTTTATTTGATTGGAATGAACTTGTTTGTTCAAAAAAATTAGTTGTGTACAATGAGAATCTGCAAGTATTACATGAAAAATACGCGAAGCATACTTCACTCTTGAAGTATATTCAGGAGACATGGTTGGGTACATATAGTGACCGATTTGTTCAAGCATGGATAGATGATTACAAGCATTTTGGAAATTATACTTCTATTCGGTAATTTTTTTAATAACCATGTTAATATTCATGCCAACTAGTAATTATTGTTTTAGTAATCATATATTTGTGTCATATACAGGGCCGAGTCCGCTCATTCAAAATTAAAGAAACAATTAGCTAGTTGTCAATGTAATTTTGGACAGCCTTGGACGAAGATGCATTCACTATTGGAGCTCTCGTTTACCGAACTTAAAGCATCCTTTGACCAAAGTTTAACAAAAGTAAAGCACATATTTCATATACGAGAGTTTAGAAATTTACGAGGATTTGTTTCTATCAAGGCACTTGATTTGATTCACTATAGAGAATAAAAGAAGTTGGTGAGGAAGAATTGTTATGTGGATGTGTAGTTCGTAAAACACATGGATTGCCTTATGCGCATGAGTTAGCTCGTCTTGGACCTGGTACCGCAATATCGCTTGATATGATTGATGTTCAATGGAAAAACTTTATCTTGTTGAAATAAATGGAAAGAATGATGTGGGAGTAGTAAAAAAAATGAAAGTACTATTAAACGATGTGAAAAAGATGAATACTCCGTACCAAATGCAAATTTATAGGAAGATGTTGGAAGTTGTTGAACCATGTACGTCATCTCTCGCATCTCCTAAAAAGCAAAATAAAAACACGTGGAAGAGAAAGCAAAAAAAGTGCTAATAATTCAACTAAAAGAATGCCTTCGTCATTTGAGCTTGTTGAAAGTGTGTACTCTCAAAGTTCGTATACTCAAAAAAGGCTCGTACCGATAAACTTCCTATTCGTAAACCAAAAAAGGTATGTATACTAAATATTATTTTCGTACACATATAAGTACTATATTAACTTACTATATCATCCTTTTTTCCAGTTGGAAGAACTAACTATTTACATAAGAACTTATTTGCATCAAATACCATTGGAGCTGAAGGCATTTGTTACTGATATTATTGACGTACGATCAAATGGTAACTGTGGATATCGGTGTGCGGCGGCTTTGCTTGGTTTGAGATAATCAAGCTGGAGTCAAATTAGGAGGGAGTCATATGAAGAATTATATGAAAATCGGAGTTTATACGATCGCGTTGTCGTAAAGCACAATAGAAGTGCTTTCCTTCTCAAAAGCCTTATGCATGAACATGAAGGTTGTGCGCGAAGAGAAAAGTGGATGTTAATGCCCGATGTTGGTTATATTGTTGCAACTAGATATAACGTTGTAGTATTCCACATTAGTGAAAGACTTTCGTTTACAATACCTCCGTTGAAAAGAAAAGTGCCTCCACCGATACAGCGCACTGAAATTGCAATAGCTTTTGTTAACCAAGATCATTTTGTTCAGGTACGCAACGTCAGTGCAATTGCATTTGAAATAGTTGTTAGGTTTAATAATCTGTTTGAAATAGTTGTTAGAGTTAATAATCTATTTGAAATAGTTGTTATGTTTAATAATCTGAAGTTACATACCTGAACAAAATGATCTTGGTTAACAAAAGCTATTGTAATTTTAATGCGTTGTATCGGTGGATGCACTTCTCCTTTCAACGGAGGTATTGTCAACGGAAGTCTTTCACTAATGTTGAATGCTACAACGTTATATCTAATTACAACAATATAACCAACATCAGGCATTGACATCCACTTTTCTCTTGGCGCAAAACCTTCATGTTCATGCATAACGCTTTTGAGAAGGAAAGCACTTATATCGTGCTCTACGAGAACGTGATCGTATAAACTCCGATTTTCATATAATTCTTCATATAACTCCCTCCTAATTTGACTCCAGCTTGATTCTCTCAAACCAAGCAAAGCCGCCACACTCTGATATCCATAGTTACCATTTGATCGTACGTCCATAATATCAGTAACAAATGCCTTCAGCATGGTATTTGATGCAAATAAGTTCTCACATAAATAGTTAGTTCTTCCAACTGGAAAAAAGTATGATATAGTAAGTTAATATAGTACTTATATGTGTACGAAAATAATATTTAGTATACATACCTTTTTTGGTTTACGAATAGGAAGTTTATCGGTACGAGCCTTTTTTGAGGTATACAAACTTTGAGAGTACACACTTTCAACGAGCTCAAATGACGAAGGCATTCTTTTAGTTGAATTATTAGCACTTTTTTTGCTTTCTCTTCCACATGTTTTTATTTTGCTTTTTGGAGATGCGAGAGATGACATACGTGGTTCAACAACTTTCAACATCTTCCTATAAATTTTCATTTGTGTTCATCTTTTTCACATCGTTTAATAATACTTCCATTTTTTTACTACTCCCACATCATTCTTTCCATTTATTTCAACAAGATAAAGTCTTGTCCAATGAACATCAATCATATCAAGCGAAATTGCGGGTACCAGGTCCAAGACGAGCTAACTCATGCGCATAAGGCAGTTCATGTGTTCTACGAGCGACACATCCACATAACAATTCTTCCTCACCAACTACTTTTATTCTCTGTATTCTGAGTGAATCAAATTAAGTGCCTTGATAGAAGAAAATCCTCGTAAATTTCTAAACTCTTGTATGTGAAATATGTGATTTACTTTTGTTAAACTTTGCTCAAAGGATGCTTTAAGTTCGGTAAACGAGAGCTCCAATAGTGAATGCATCTTCGTCCAAGCCTGTTCAAAATTACATTGATAACTAGCTAAATGTTTTTTTAATTTTGAATGAGCGGACTCGGCCCTGTATATGACACAAACATATGATTACCAAAACAATAATTACTAGTTGGTATAAATATTAACATGGTTATCAAAACATTACCGATTGGAAGTATAATTTCCAAAATGCTTGTAATTATCCGTCCATGCTTGAACAAATCGGTCTTTGTATGTACCCAACCATGTCTCCTGAATATACTTCAGGAGTGAAGTATGCTTCGCGTACTTTTCATGTAACACTTGCAGATTCTCATTGCACACAACTAAATTTTTTGAACAAACAAGTTCATTCCAATCAAATAAAAATGACTTCTTCTCTTCAACTTCCATTCCTTTCTTTCTTTTTTGCATATACGTAAGAAGATTATTTTTAATGTTCCATGTGCATAACATATGTGCGGAGTTTGGGAAAACAAATCCAATTGCATTAACTAGTGCTGTTTCTCTATCAGAAATGAAGGCTGATGGCAATTCAACTTCACAATCAACCAAAACAGATTTCAACCGTTCTAAGACCCATATATAATTTTCCTCATTTTCAGCAACTTAGTACGCAATCGCGATATAGAATGTAAGATCTGTGCAAGTAACGCCAACAACCTTAAGTAAAGGCATTCTATACCAATTGGTTTTATATGTGCAATCTAGTATGAAAACTCGAGGAAATGTACGTAGAAAATCCAAGCTGGTAGGATGCGCCCAAAAAATATATTTAATAATATCTGTTCCATCTAACGTTTTATGGTGCTATTCAAAATAACCAAACTCTTTCAATTTACTAAGCAAATATTGAACTTGAGATCGACCTGCTCGCTCAATAGCATTTTGTGCTCGTATAACATTGTAAACTGTTTTGATGGTGGTACAATTTGTAGGATCATTTCTTTTAAACGTGTGTAAAATTTCTTTTGATTTTACCATGTTCCTATGCATCTCAATAACTAACTTGGTCTCATCTTCAGTTAGTGACCAATATACGAATATCCTTTGGTATTTTTTTAATTACGAATGATTATGAACACCATTAACAACATGCAATCGCCAATCACCTAAAGTAGGAAGTTTCTCACCTTTAAGTCTAAATGGGCAATTGCATTTTTTCGTACCGGTCATTCGGAAGTTCTTCAGGTTTTTGTCTTTTAGTTTCTTGTACACACCACTTCGTTCACAAGCAAACATAATTCTTGGTTTTTTGGTTGAGGCACCAATATCCGATTTCATAATTACGATAACAAAACCAAGACGTTTTCCTGTATCACAAACACAATCAACCAAATTTTTTCTAAAAGGAAATATCTACCTTAAAAATGTTTAAAAAAATATAAGTAATATTTGAACATGTATGGATTTTTTTCTTAGTATAAATTTATTCAAATGTTAATCAACGTAAACTTACATCATAAGTCGTAAACACATTTGAATAATCCAACACTATTTCGTCGTACATTTCTTCATCACTTGAAAATGGTACAATCTGCAAAAAACAAGTGTCATAATTATTGAACACTAAAAAGGTGAAAAGGAAAAAAATTATGAACTACCACGCAGGAAGGCTGTGTGGTAGTTGTGAAAACCACGCATAGTCCCTGCGTTGTTTGATCAATACCACGTGGTATGTGCGCGTTGTTTTTGAATGACCACGCGATTCCCCACGTAGGTTTGGCCAAAAACCTAGTATTGCTTATACGTGGATTGTTGCAAATCCCATTTATCGAGTGATATCGACTGTACTTGCAAAAAATAAAAAACTTATAAATTTTTTTGTCCAATCACCTGTTGTGATTGCACTAGAGATTCACCCTCCTCTTCAAAATCCATTATCTTCTAGTTTCAAAACAATTTTTTTTCAATGATTCAGAAAGTAGGGTTTTGAAGTTTATATATTTTAGGAGCCTGAAAAAATACGTAAGCCGGATAAATTGGAAAGAAAGTTTGTTAAGGGTATTTTTGTCTTTAGATAAAAAATTTTTAAGGGGCTACCAAGTGAATATATGGGTTGGAATAGAATCAGCCATGTTACTGACTTCTTTGGGGTTGTAACCAATCTGCAGTTAAATTATCGAAGGTTTTTCATTAAACCAAAACAAAACTACAGTTTGAATATTTGATTTTGGAAGAACGTATT
Organism: Allium cepa; assembly: GCA_030765085.1. Taxonomy (NCBI): domain Eukaryota; kingdom Viridiplantae; phylum Streptophyta; class Magnoliopsida; order Asparagales; family Amaryllidaceae; genus Allium; species Allium cepa. The sequence goes on from CM060938.1 coordinate 686,992,306, forward strand.
TTGAACTTTTTGGTTATAATGAAAAATAGAAATTCCGATCACTTAGTCATACTAGTCCGCGTAATAATTTGTGTGTTGATGGCAATGAAAACATATCAGAGTACCTGAATCTTGGCATCGTGAGTAGCGATAAGGATCTCGCTTTTGCCGTTGCCATTCAGATCGGCAACAATAGGCGGGTGAAGTCGATCAGCTTCGTATTTGATTGGAATTTCGTCGATTAAGTGCATCCATGCTTCTTTAAATGAAAATTCGCCTCTATGCTAAGCAAATCAAAATCAATATTAAAATAAGATTTTATAACCTGAACATTGATAACAGTGATTAAATTATTCAGCACCTGAAGAGAGAAGAAGATGGCGAAGGCAGAGAGGAGGAGAACTCCCAAATCCCATTTTCTCATTCATAACTCTACTACCGGAGCTTAATTTATTTTCTAAAACCCCCACCTTGTAATTAGAGTCGATTACATACGGAGGAGAAGGATTATTAGCTGGAATGGGAATGTTACCACTTTTAAAAGGGAAAATATTCAGTCCAACATTACCCTTTTATTACTCCGAAGGAGAGCCACAACTAGGCGCTGATTAAGTTGAATTGACTCCTAAATGCAATCCTTAATATTCAGCTGAATATATAATTGTTGGAGATTCTCTAGCGGGCAGGTTTAGGTTGATCGGCCCCTATTTTGACCTATCAAGATCCATCCCATTGGGCATTGAGACGGGTAGACTCATGATGCGCTCGCGAAAGCTTCAAGTCCAACATCAACCCAGAAGCAATCCCCATAAGTTAGCGAAAGAGACAAGTGGATAAAGTTCGAATAGATGCTCTGAAGGAGGAAGTTGATGTACTCCTTGAAAATGGTTTAATCCGGTAGGTATATTACCCCAAATGGTTAGCGAACCCGGTTCTGGTGAAAAAGTCAAATTGGAAATGGAGAACATGTATCGAGTACACAGATCTAAACAAAGCATTCCTGAAGGATTGTTTTCTATTGCCCAAATAGATCAGTTGGTGGATGCAATGAGTGGACACAAGTTGTTATCTCTTATGGATGCTTATTTAGGGTACAATCAGATATCGATGTTAAAGTCAGATGAAGATCATATCAGCTTCATAACGGAGTAGGGAATTTATTGTTATAGGGCCATGCCATTTGGTTTAAAGAATGCATGGGCGCCTTATCAGAGATTGGTTAATCAAATGTTCAAGGAACAAATTGGCAGAAACATGGAAGTTTATGTTGATGCCATGCTGGTAAAATCTAGCGAACCTGAAAACCATCACAAGAATCTAGAGGAAATGTTCGAAATATTGCGGAGGTATCAAATGCAGTTAATCCGCAAAAGTGCTCTTTTGGGGTCCATTATGGAAAGTACTTAGGATACTTGGTAAGTGCTCAAGGAATAGAGGCAAGTCCCAACCAAATTCAAGCTATAAGGGATATAGTCAAACCAAAAACTAGAAAATTGGTGATGAGCTTAAATGAAAGAGTAGCTGCCCTAAGCAGGTTTATCTCAAAAGCTACTGACAAATGCATACCTTTCTTTTATGTAATCCAGAAAAGGAAGAACTTCAAATGGGGGGAGGATTGCAGAAAAGCTTTCTTGGAATTAAAAAGCCATTAGGAGAAACCATTGATACTCTCAAGATCCGAGAGTGGGGAAACTTTGTATCTATATATGGCAGTATCGAAACATCCAGTCAGCTCAGTACTCATTCGAGAGGACAATAGAGCACAACTCCCAGTATACTATGTATGTCGGCGATTAAAGGATGTAGAAGTTCGATACCTAGTTATAGAAAAATTAGCTTATTGCTTGATTCTTACAGCTTGAAAGCTCATAGCATACTTCCAAGCACATTCGATCAGGGTATTAATAAATTTTAATCTTAAGCAAGTTTTCAGTAAGCCTAAGACTTCAGGGAGGTTGGTGAAATAGGGGATTGAACTTAGCTAATAAAAAAAATAACCAAGGGCTGCAATCAAAGGCCAGACCCTAGCAGACTTTATTAATGAATGCACCAGCTTTATAAAGAAATAATCGAAAAGAGAGAAAGCCCAGAAGCCCATATGGCGACTATTTGTGGATGGTGCATCAAATGAGCAAGGTGCCTGATCACGCTATGTAATTATAACCCCAGATAGATATTGATTGCACTATGCAATGAAATTGGGATTTCCTTCAACCAACAATGTGGCGTAATATGAATCAATGGTAGCGGGACAAACTCTGGCATTCGAATTGAAAATCCTACGAATACATATTTCAATGACCCACAACTAATGGTCAATCAAGTGAAGAAGATATATAAAACAAAGGACCCCAAGCTATCTTTATTTGTGAAGAAGATACTGCAAATGCTTGCCTTGTTTGAGGATTTTACGGTAAATCAAGTTCCAAGGAAAGAGAATGCACAGGCCGACTCTTTACCGAAATTGGCCAGCTCAAAGGGAGCACCAGAGACATGAATTGTCACTGTCGGATATCAAGAAAGTCAAGTATTGAAAAAGAGACATCCAAACAAGGAAAAGAGTTGCTTGTTATGAAGAGATCTTAGGCCAAATCTCATAAGGGAAAGGAAATATAAAATGGTCAAGAGTTAACAGAAGAAAAGATGAGCCAACCTAGGCCAAGTAGCACATATGATGGTACATGGATGGCGCCTATTGTTTAGTACTTAATTAAAGAAACATTACCATCCGATAAAGGAGAAGCAAGAAAAATCAAGAGGAAGGCACCAACCTTTGTTATGATAGACGAAATTCTCTATAAGAAGGGATATGCTCTACTTTATCTTCGGTGTGTGAGTATGAATGATGGGATGAGGCTAATGGTTGAAGCACACGAGGCGTATCGTGGTGATCATTCAAACGGAACAAAGCTTGAAAAGAAAGTAACGAGGCAGGGATTTTACATCCCATACATGGTGAGCCAAGCTATAGATTACGTGAACAGAAGTGAGAAATGCCAGAAATTTTCAAAAAATACCCAGGTTGCCTCTAGGTTGGTTAACGCCAATCAAAAGTCCATGGCCATGTATGTGAATTAGATTTGATCGTCCCATTGCCAATTTCAATGGGAGGAAATAGATATGCTGTAGTGGCCATCGATTATTTTACCAAATGGGTTGAAGCCGAACCACTTCCAAAAATCACTTCTGGGGAAGTACTGAAATTCGTTATTAAGAATATCATAACCAGGTTTGGAATTCCTCAGAAGATACTTTCCGACAATGGGACGCAATTTAAAAGCGAAGAATTCTCCCTATTTTGCCACAAAAGTGGGTTATTTAAAAAATTCATATGCCGCACATCCAAAAGTTAATGGAGCAATTGAGGCTATAAATAAAACCATAAAAACCATTCTGAAAGCGAATTAATAAAGTGAAAGGAAATCGGGAAGAAGAAATACCATTAGTGCTATGGGCCTATCGAACATCTGTTAAAATGGAAACGGACATACCCCATATTCTTTGACATACGGGTGTGAGAAAATGCTACCAATCGAGATTGAAATACCCTCGCACTAAAGGATTGCCTATGCATTTGATAAGAATCAAGAATTGAAGAAAGAATCACTGAACTTGATACATGAGTTAAGAGATGAAGCGGCGGTAAATACCGACTAATATCAGAGAAGAATTTTTAAATATTACCACTAAAGAGTAAGAGCTCGGTCATTTCAAGAGGGGGATTTAGTACTCCTAGAGTAATGGCCAATACTAAGAATCCTGCAGATGGATCATAGGACCAAACTGGGAGGAGCCATTAATCATATGTAAAGTAATTCCTCCGGGAGCCTACAAATTATGTCGCCCAGACGACAATATGGTGCCTAGAACATGGAATGCTGAACATTAAGGCTATATTTTCCAAAGATAGATCAACAAAGAGCTTCTTTTTGTAAAGAGGAAAATCTACATGGTTGGGAGTGAAATGCTTCTTAAATTTGGATATTACCTAAGATGGTAGGCTACCTAAGATGATAGAAAAGCCTCTGTCCGTGCCAAGATGGCCATGGCAGTGGACATCCTGGAGGGAGGGAGGGTAAGTCTTTAGCTGTGCCATGAGATGGCCAGGTTAAAGCACCGGACATGCTCTTGGCTGCGCCTCTAGTCAGGTCAAGGCATCTCCTAGAGGGAGGACGGAGTAAGCCTTTATCCGCGCCATAAGATGACTAGGTTAAAGCATCGAATAAGCCCTTATCCATATCACGCTTTGGCCAGGTTAAGGCACCTCCTAGAGGGGGGACGGAGTAAGCCTCTATGCGCACCATAAGATGGCCAGGGTAGAGCACCGAACAAGCCTCTGTCCGCGCTGCAAAAGGGCCATGGCAGGGCGCCTCCTGGAGGAAGGTCGGTAAGTACTTGGTTCTAGCCTTTAAGATGAACTAATCAAGAGCATCGAACAATAATGGACTAAGATGTCCAAGCCCGAGAAGAGGCTCAATAAATAATCGACTGAGACCTCCAAGCCCGAGAAGAGGCTCAATCAATAAGGGGCTAAGACTTCCAAGCCCGAGAAGAGCTCAATCAACAATGGACTAAGATGTCCAAGCTCGGGAAGAGGCACAACCAATAATGAACTAGGATTTCCAAGCCCGAGAAGAGGTGTAATCAATTGAGGACTAAGATGTCCTAGCTCAGATAAAGGCTCATCAAATTATGGACTGAGACGTTCAAGGCCCAGAGGAGGAACATCAAATGAAAGACTGAAATATCCAAGCCTAAAAGGCAGCATATCAAATTATGGAATAAGACGTCCAAGCTCAAGAGGCAGCTAATCAATTATTTCTATGCAAAACCTGAAGTGTTCTTATATGCCGAGAAAGACAAAAGAAAAGGAGTAAAACAAATCTCCATTTATTATTACCTGAATCTAGGTTTTGGGACTTCCTTCACGTCATCTATTAATGCTCGAATCCGGGCTTCAGGATTCTCATATATGAATTTTAGCATCTAATACCCAAATCTAGGTTTCGGGACTTTATCAATCGCCATCTTTGTTAAGCTTGAGTCGGGGTATGAGAACATCGTTGATCATTACAAATCTTAATACGTGAACTTGGGTTTTGGGATTATTATCAAATTTTGCCAGAATACCCTAAGTTGCGTCTATGGCATCCATTATGAAGACATTTCCATAAATTGCTGGTTATTCAAAATATGCCTCAATACGGGCAAGGGGTTTCTATTTTAACAACTATCTAACTACACAAATAAGTGCCCAAATCTGGGCCGAAGATTCTTCCTACGAAGAGGATTGACTCAAATGTGTCGTTATCTGGACTCAAAGCTTAATATGAGAATCATACTACTAATTCCCATTTTGTTGGCCATAAAAACCTTAATCTGGGTTTAGAAATGCCATGTATAGAACTATTTTTGGGATATTGTCATATGGTTTCTAAAACGCTATCAATCTCCAAACTTCATAAGTTAATACCCTAATCTGGGCTAGATTTCATGGACGATATAATGTAATTGAGTCTATTACAGGCAACCAAAGATTTCAATCTGATCTTCCTAATGCCAAAATTAAAAGCCGATGTTTATGAATTCCAAATGATGCTTATCAAGCGAATAAGGGCACTAATATGCTGATCAACTACTGAACATACATGTAAGTATGATAGTAACAATGGTGCTTTTAATTTTGAATTTTGGAGGAAAGACAAAATTATGAAGAGTAAGAAAGCTATGAAAACTTTGTTCTAAAGAACAAAAGCTTCTTTTATATAAGGGGGGCAAAATGTTAACCATAAAATCTAGTTGAAAGACGAAGTACGAAAGAAGGATAATCAATTGAAGTTTTGATGAAGAGACAGGCCAAGTCATCATGAAAGACTCAAAAAAGGATGGTTCGAAGGTCCAACTACTCATATGGTGCAAAGGCCTTCGACCCAGATGAAAACAAATAGGACCTTCCGCCACAAATAACCTTTCGACACAGATGAGAAAGCAATGATGACTTCAGAACCCCTTTCGAAAGCAATCAATAGTGTTCCCTCAACTACACATCAAACCTTTAGAAGTCAAAGATTTCACCCCAAACTGACCTTTTTGAAACCATAGCAAGCCTTTCGAGTCGTCTAAGACACATCCAGAATACCTTTGGACAGCATCGAAAGGTGCTATGAAGAAAACAACACTCAGAAGTCAGCAAGGGCAAAGGAACAAGAGAATACCTTTCGACAACGTCAATAGGAAGTACAGCCTTCGACAATATTGAAGGGAAATACAACTCTCGACAACATTCAAGTGAGGACAAATCATTCGTCAAGGTTGAAGGGTTCACAAAAGTATATAAAAGGCAAACCTTTCGACAAAGTTGAAAAGGCTCATGAAGGCATAAGAACGGCAAACCTTTTGAAAATGTCAAAAGGTTCATAACAACACATGAAGGACAAACCTTTCGATAAGGACGAAAGGTTCATAACAAGGGAAAACCTTTTAATGAGGCTGGATGGTTCATGATAACATATAAAAGAAGACCTTTCGACCTAGTCGAAGGCAAGGAAGCAAAGAGATAAACCAAGAAGCACAAGAGATTCATAACCTTTTGACATGGTCGAAGGGTTCATAATCTTCCGATTGAGTTGAAAGGTTTAAGAAGGCATATAAAGGGGGACCTTTCGATTCAGTCAAAAGGTAAGGCGCGGCAAGGGGTCAACCTGCATCTATAAATAAGACCCAAGAGGTCCAATTTTAGGGATCGAATTCTTGGATATCGAATTCATTTTCTTTTCTCTACTTTCATAGCGATAATTATATTTAGAAGAAACCTAAATCAAGTTGGGGAGAAAACTTAATTTCTTGTAACTCATTTTGGATGATAAATAAAAATGGAGATGGCTTGTTCATGATAGATATTGGCGATGAGGAAGACGATTATGTTCATTAGCTAGACTAATGATCAATTGCACATGATTTCAACCTTTTTCTCATAGTTTCTTTTGATCTATTCTATATATGAGATCGACTTAGACATTTCCATTCGAAACACATCATCATCGAAACCCGTACTTAATACGGAAAATAAAAGTGATGATGAGGTGTCAACTATGTGGAATGCATGAGTTATGGGAATATTTAAGTTGATCTCATATAGAAAAACAAGATGAGTTGAAGACTATTAAACCGGGACTACTTTGAAGTGTAGAACACCTTTCGACCTAGTCGAAAGGTGTGCTTCCGAAAGGAGTCCTGGTTTATATATCTTACAACCATTCATGATGGAATTCATTTGAGGGGAATCTACTTGATGTGCACGTAAATGTGCATGTTTTTACTTCTATATTTAATCGAATTAAATTAAATAAATGATCATATTGGGTGTTTTAACATGTTTAAACCAAAATTCAAATTATTTCAAATTGTCACATATTCATCTTCATCCAAGGGCAAAATGATCATTTTTGCGCATATATTAATTTTCTGAAATTTAATTGATACATGTTATTTTGTAGGAATTTAAATTCAAACACAAGTGGCTACATGAAGATATATGCATGCACAAGGGTGAATACAAATGAATGAAGATGGAAATAATCCATTTCGTGGATTATGGAGGACCCCACATATCCACATATCTTCATGTACAAATTAGAGGTTAATGCACATGCTAATAAAGTTTAAAGCTTCATGCACATCTAAATGATAATTATTTGATGTTAATGATTACTTGGCATCCACACTCTCGCATTATCCAAAAAAATGGATTAGGGTTTCATACATGTATAAATACCTCTTATCTTCATGTAATTAGCTCTCCTTCCTTAATTTCTTTTTAGTTTAGTTTAGGCTCACAAATGAACTAAATTCTCCTCTTTCTTTTCATGGCTACTTAGCCATTTCTTTTATGTAATTTTTTTATGCAATTTTAATTCAAGTCTTTTCTTGTTTATTTACTTTTATGCAAGTAGTGTAGATCTTCTTTCATTTTATGCAAGTAGAATACCTCTTCCTTTACTTTGTTTTGGTCTTCTTCTTTTTTGTGTTTCACATTGCATGCTACTTGTGTTGATATGATCAAACAAATGATAGGCTAATTCTTCAATTTAGGGGTAATGAAGTCTCTAATCATGTAGCTTCAACATTTTGATAATTATTGCTCTCTTTTTATGCTTAACGAGAATGAATGAAATGATTTAACTTGTTGTTTTTGCTTTGAATTTGATAGCCTATATTATTGACACCAAATAAGCTATGCTTAAACAATCACAAAACACAAATTGCATCTTCATCTAAATATGATTATGGCAAAGAAGTGAATGTTGAAATTAAAATTTGATAAGTTATATTTTTAATTATTAATTAATAGGTCATGCTCAAAATAGATTTTGCTTTCAACTTTGTTGTCATATTTCATGAGATTTAAATGTATATTAGTGGTTGTGTTATAGTTTGATGGTTTATATTGGGCTAATTAATAGCACATATATACCATACTTATGATAAGCACATCAACTAATTTCGCTAACGACCAAAAGAGAGATCGTAACTTCATTTTGTTGATTTATGCGATCTAGAGAGTGGAAATTACCTTTAAATTGTCTTAACACTCTCATATTTTTTATCATTTTCTTTTTGTCATTTTTCTACATTCTTAGCTAATCTCACTTTCAACTTCGGTTTATTTGATTGAATAGAGATTTAAAATCTAACAATTCTCTACGGATCGACCTGTACTCACTACGTACTACGATAGTACGCCGTGCGTTTGCGGTTTAAATTTTATTATAAGTTTTTTGACGATTTTCTAACTCATAGAAAAACCTTCGTTAAACAAGTTTTTGGCGCCGTTGCCGGGGAATAGTTTTGATTTTGATTTTCTATTCTTCGAATTATTTTTCGTTTGATTTTTGTGTGTGTTTGCATTTAAAAAAAAAATTGTTGTGTGGATTTTACTTTCATTTTGATCTATTTGCTTATTGCTGTTTTTCTACTAGCATTTCTATTTTAAAAAAAAAAACACAATTGCAATTAAAAAAAAAGGAAAAAAAAAAATCTTATTTTATTTTCAATTACAAATTTCTTTGTACAAATTTTCTTTTCTACAAAATTTACATTTTCTATTTGCATTTACTGTTCATTGTTTCTGCCTTTCTAACAACAAACAGTCCATTCACAGCTCCACATACCAAACTGTCTACATACCAAAACCACTCACAGCCTACAACTACACAGTGCACTGGTTCATACTGATTCATTAGTTCCATATCACAAACCTTCCCACCACTCAGTAACCAAAGCTTCACTTTCAAACAAGCACCGTCACTTCATCTTCAAACCCCCACTCCATCTCTGCCAGCACTGCAATAAAACTCTGTAGACATCCCAAACTCACGACTTCTCTTCAACCACCAATTCCTTGCAACTTCTTTGTACAAGACTGTCATTTATGCCTCCCTTCTTCCTGCCTCACCATCAAGACAACTGCTGCTTGTCATACTCAACTGACCTTCACAACCATACCATATCCCCCTACCAATCCACCATAGTTCATTTCATACAAACCATCATCACTCCTTACCAAACCACCCATTGTCCTGACAGTTCAACCCTTACCACCCTTCTTTCATCACCCATTCACCTGACCACTGTGCTACTGTCCAACACAACAACCCTTTCAAACACATACACTATGCTACTGTGCAATATCATAGCTCTGCTAACACACTACTCCCATCCTGTGCTCCTTCCTCACAAACAATACCCCGGCATATCAACACCTTGCTTTGCAAAAATAAAAAATAAAAATCCACAACTTCCATAAACGTCACAATCATCAACAAAAAACATCTGCTTCACCACATCATATCAACAACATCTGACCATCTTTCAGTAACAATGCCTGTCAACTTCCACTTCAGTCTCCACACCACTACTCAACTTGAACGGCATCTCCGTGAACACTGCCACCACAGTCCACCACTTGCCAAATTTCTTGAACACTGCCATCGCCAATCCTCTGGCCATCTCATTCATCCACTATATCAACTTGCGATTCAAGCACGACCCCTCCCCTCTTGAACAGTCATATAGCGACCACGAAATTCTCAATCACGAGCAAACTTAAGCCTGCAGTCATCCGCTTTTCAATATCAACCAGACTCACTTAGCATCAACCCCAAGTCGCCAAATTGACCAACATTCAACCTCCATCACGAACTTCCGCCCTCACGAAACCCAATTTAAATAAAAAATAAATAAAAAAAAATACGACCGCAACTTCAAGCGATAACCAACCGCACCTCCATGAATCCCCAAGTCGAACTCAACCGCAAACTCGAACCACGATCTCGCCAATCACTCAACCAGGACATCGAACTCGACTGCAAACGCCTCCACCTCGACCTGAAAACATAGACCTCCTCAAACCCACTACCTATTGAATCAACCCAGTCGAACAAAAAAAAAAGTCGAATCAAGAAATTTAATCCAATTTGAATGGAATTTCAATTGGAGATTTTGTTTTGAAATCTAATTTAAGTATCTGGGTTGAAGTCGTATTGTTGTTTGGAGGCAATTAAGAGACATGATTCGTGATTTACGTCTGGGTTGAGAAAGATTAATTGGGCCGGGTGAAGTTGGGTTTGTTTCTTTTTTTTCCATTTTAAGTTGAAAAGTTACTGAGGGGTTTGTCCCCTTCTTAAAAAAATATTCTTTCTCTTATTAAAAATTAAAATAAAAGAGCTGTTTTAAGCTTTTTTTCAAGTGACTTTAAATCTGGCAAGTTAATTTGGTTTCATTTTTTTAGTTTCTTCTTTATAAAAAAAACTGTATATACATATTATTTTTTTGGTTGTAAGAAATAAGCAGAAGGAGTTGCTTCCCAAAAATAAATTGCTTGCTTGCTTTAAATAAAGATTTGCCGCTTTAAAATAAAAAATTGCTAATAATCTACACGCTCTGGTATCGTGCCCCCTTTATCCCTTGTTTCTATCTTAATTTGCATTGTTGATTGCTTGCATTTTAAACAAAAAAAAATTCAAAATAAAAAACATTCATAGTTGCATTGTTAATACACTTTTAATTTCAGCTTTGCATTTCATCTTAGATTTTGTTAATAATAACAGTTAGACATCGATGACACTTAATTGTATACTGACAATTTGTCTTCTTTCAACAATTTAATTTTCTGGTGTCTATGTTACGACAGAGCAATAATCATTTATAAATATTACGGTGATTCGTAATAATTATAGTGGTTGTTTCTCTTAAGGTACTTAAACCTTCGGCTGCATTGCTACGGTGATTCGTGGTGCACTGATAAATCATGTCCGTTACCTGGCTAAGAGCTATCTTGTTGATTTAAGACAGAGTGTGAGTATATAGTTTTTGGTTAATGTAGGATAAATCATTTGTAATTAACTCTTGCATTCATTTAGTTGCATTAGTTCATGCATATTTAAAAAAACAAAAAAAATTCAAAATTCAAAACTAAAAAAAATTGTAAATATTTCATTTCCTTTCCTTTGAAAATTTTCAAAATCAAAAATCCAGAATCTCCAAAAAAAAATTTACTTAGTTTTTTAGAAAATCAAAAATCCAAAAAAATATAAAATATTTCAAACAACAAAAAAAATTGATTTTTCATTTTGTAAAATAAATTCTATCTGTAAATATTTTTCCTTTATAAAAAAAAACATTCTTGAAAATGTCCGATTTTCTCCACTTATGTAAATTTTACAATAGTTGTGAAAATCAATATAATGCATATGATTTCATTTCAAATTCGTATGGTTATTTTAATGACAACCATTGTATAAATAATTCGAATTTTGAACAACAAAGTTTTCAAAACAATGACCAACCTTCGACACTTGAAAATAACATTTCATCTTTACTTGAATTCTCTACACAACAAAACCAAAGTATAAATGATTTGTGTAATTCATATTTGCGTAATAACTCGAGTCAAGGATTTCAAAATTTGAATTTAGTTCAAAATTCAAACGATTTCGATTATAACCCATGCCAATTCAATTTCGAACTCCAAAATGAATTTCAAACTCAAAATGAAAATTGAAACAACTTTTCACACGAATTTGGCAATGGGAATAATCTTAACCACGTTACGATTGAGAATCTTTGTTCTCAACAATTTCGAACTGAAAATCCTTATGTTAATAACTATAAATTGGATTTTGTAGAGCAAATGAACGAAACTTACGATGATCACACAGATTCATTGTTTGAAACATATATGAAACAACGTGAGAAACAAAATCAAGTCTCAACGTGTGAAGAGTCAAGTGATAATCCATCTTTTACCCAATTTGATGATTTTCAAATAATAACTTTTGAAATCGAAAACGACAATCTTAATGAAGTTGTTGAAAATACGGTAATTGAGTTGGATTTCAATTCTTTTAAAGGGGAGAAACTCGATTTAAGATTCGGTCTTCCTTTTTCCGATCTTGAAATTTTGAACACAACAACTTTGGATTTTGAACTTGACACATGTAATAAAGTTGTTGATAATTCAATAAAGGAAGACGAATTCAATGAACACGATTTCTTTGGACTTTCCAAAAATGAGATGTTGAATTCTGAGGGGGAAGATTTGAATTACCATTTCAATTTTGAAATCTATAATTTTGAAGATTTTGTTGATGATGAGCTTAACTTTCAATTTGGTGAAAATAAACTTGAATTTCAATCAATTGTTTTATCAGCCCCAAAAATCATCGAAAATAAAACAACTCATACGATTTTCAATAAAACGACATTCGTTTTTCCAAATCAACATTCAACTTTGAAATCATTTATGATTTGGTTTTCCAAGCTTAAGCTGTGTCTCGCATACTTGACAAGACAAATGAATCGGTCTTTGGAAGACCGTTTCATTTACTTTTTGAAGATATACTTTCTGATCTCATATAAGTATCGTTCATTTTCATGAAAATATAGGTCATCCTTTTATTTTTGTTTTATTTTTCTCCTTCCACTTGGGTTGACTGTGGGGACACAGTCAAAATCAAGTGTGGTGGGAGACTCATCATCATTTTTGATTTTTCATGGTTTATTTTTTACATTTTCTTTCCATGTCCTTTTGTTATAAAAAAAATCTCAAAAACAAAAAAAAAAATTTTTTTAAGCATTTTGATCTATTTTTAAAGAAACAATATAAGGTAGATATATGGTTTTGGTTAATTAAATTAAAAAATTTGAAAATTTATTTGTCTCAAAAAAATAAAAATGAAGTTTGATTACAAACAACGATGGTTTAACTAGTATATAGAAACGTTCATACGTGTTAATTATGAAATATCCTAATTGAAAATCTTTGTTTTAAAAAGCGGTGAATTCAAATAAATGGATATAACATTTTTTTTGTCTTCTAAGTTAAATGTATCTAAGGTGATTTTGCAAAACTCTCTCTTCAAAATAAAATAAAAAACAAAAACAAATCTTGTATATATATGTATGTATTTTTTTAATAAACACCTAGAGTCGTGTGCTCACATCGTGTGTTCACTCGCCATGCTCTGTACCCTTCTCATGTAGGCCCGAAAGGTAGTGCACGATCGGTATATCTGGCCACAGTTTATCTGTGTTAGGTGTGTGTGTATATATAAAAAATTACTTTATTAATAACGCCTACAGTCGATAAATGTTCACTCGCCAAGCTCTGTATTACCCTCACATAAGTCCGCAAGGTAGTGCGTAGCACGAGTAATATATCTAGCCTTACTTTATCTGAGCTAAGCATATGCAAATATTGTAAATTTCAATAAAATTTTCAAAAAAAAATAGAGAGAGTAAGCAAATGAAATCCATGCACTATTTTAACTTGTTTGATTTGACTTGTTATTAAAAAGAAATGAAAATACCACTTTGATAAACTTTGATAATCGATTAAGGATCCATTTCATAGTTACATTGTGTTATCAACCGAAACAACGAGTTAAACTATAGTCAATTTGTTATGATAACTTGATTTTTGTTGGAAAATTTGACAAGTAAATGACTTAAACTTTCAAAATAAAGACAAAAACCTATATTTAACTTATTCGCATTAATTTAAAAATAAATCCTTCATTTGTAAATATTTTCAAAAACTCGCATTCATTACTTTGTAAATAAATCTTGCATTTTGTAAATATTTTCATCCTGCATTTGGATTTTGTGGGTAGTATCCGCTGAAAACCCTCATGAGACAACAATCGTCCTACTAGGGACGTCAGGTTTAACGGCTTGTTGCATACGCTCAATGCAATCGTGTTTCATACAAAACGGATTTATCCTAGTTTTTTTTCTTTATTCGAGGACGAGTAAAAAGATAAGTGAAAGGGTATTTGATGTGCACGTAAATACGCATGTTTCTACTTCTATATTAAATCGAATTAAATTAAATAAATGATCATATTGTGTGTTTTAACATGTTTAAAACAAAATTCAAATTATTTCAAATCATCACATATTCATCTTCATCCAAGGGCAAAATGGTCATCTTTGTGCATATATTAATTTTCTAAAATTTAATTGAAAATTTATATGTTGTTTTGTAGGAATTTAAATTCAAATACAAGTGGCTTCATGAAGATATATGCATGCACAAGAGTGAATACAAATGAATGAAGACGGAAATAATTCATTTCATGGATCACGGAGGAACCCACTTACCAACATATCTTCATGTACAAATTAGAGGCTAATGCACATGTTAATAGAGTTTAAAGCTTCATGCACATCTAAATGATGATTATTTGATGCCAATGGTTACTTGGCATCCACACTTCCTAAGAGGGCATTTTGTGCATTCTCCAAAAAATGGATTAGGGTTTCATGCATGTATAAATATCTCTTATCTTCATGTAATTAGCTCTCCTTCCTTAATCTCTCTTTAGTTTAGTTTAGGCTCACAAATAAATCAAGTTCTCTTCTTTCTTTTCATGGCTGCTTAGCCATTTTTTTATGTAATTTTTTTATGCAATTTTAATTCAAGTCTTTTCTTGTTTATTTACTTTTATGCAAGTAGTGTAGATCTTCTTTCATTTTATGCCAGTAGAATAGTTTTCCTTTACTTTGTTTTCATCTTTTTTTTTTTGTGTTTCATGTTGCATGTTACTTGTGTTGATATGATACAAAAAACATGAGAGGCTAATCCCTTCAATTTAGGGGTAATGAAGTCCCTAATCATGCAGCTTTAACATTTTGATAATTATTCCTTCACTTTTTGCTTTGAATTTGATAGTTTATATTGTTGACACCAAATATGCTATGCTAAAACAATCACAAAACACAAATTGCTATTCATCTAAATATGATTATGGTAAAGAAGTGAATGTTTTCCATGAAGTATTAACCACATATGAATTTTAGATTTAGAAGGAGCATTTGCTTTCCAACTAAAGTTAAAGGAGATGTTTGATGTGCCTGAAAAGCTAATAAATATATAAAAAGAATTTGGAGTATATTTCTTACCCTTATCCTATTCCCACATAATAGTGTCATTATCATTATCAATATTATACAGATTTAATTTAGCATAAAGCAAGGAAAGCTGCCTAAGAGTTGAGCTTACTAGAATTCTGTTAAAAGTAAAGTTCCAAGGGGGATCGTTATCAGGAGAAAAAACATCACTATTTAACGCATACTTAAAGTTGCAGATTTCGTAAAGCTCTTTCAATTCTAACTTAAGAGGTAAAACGGAAATCCAACGGTCATGCCAAAAAGAAGTACAATTACTAGAGTGGACTATCGTACTATGACCTAGGTTGAAAATATCCTGACATTTCAAAATGGATTTCCAAAAATTAGAAAGATTTTGATTGTCAGGAGAAATGATTTGATATGAGTTAATACAACCATTATAGTAATATTTTATAATGATCTCTTTCCAAGTAGCATTATCGTTTATATCCTTACACTTTCATAACCATTTACTTAGCAATGACAAGTTCATATTACGCAAGTTAATTACTCCTAAGCCACCATCCTTTCTAGCTTTGCAAACAGTTTCCAGTTTACTAAACATTTTATGCTATTGTTAGTATTTTCCCCACTCCATAAGAAATCTCTTCTAACTTTGTCAATTTTATCTGTTACCTAATCAGGAAATAAATGCATAGACATCCAGTATATTGGAAGGGCAGTTAGAACAGAATTTATTAAAACTAATCTACCTGCTCTAGATAATAATCTCCCATTCCAATTAGATATTCTATTTTTGATTTTATCAATGATTATAAACCAGTCATCATGTTTGAGTTTAGAAGGTCTAGTCACAAAGCTGAGATAATCAAAAGGAAAGTTCATAGTCTTGCAATTTAGAGTATTTGCAACTAAACTTTCAACATTTTCGTGATCGTTTAGGACTAAAACAGAACTTTTATCAAAATTTATTTTCAAACCTGATAGGAGTTCGAAACAATATATTATAAACTTAAGAGAAATGATATGTCTAGGTAAATGAGAAGAAAAAAAGCATGGTATCATCAGCAAATTGAAGGACTGATATACCATTACACGATATATCATTACCTATCAAAGATCCATTATCAACCGCTTTTTTAATTATCTTAGCAAAAACGTCTACGGCGAGATTAAACAGAAGAGGCGATAAAGGGTCCCCTTGCCTTAAACCTCTCTTAGATTGAATTTTATTACCTAAAATACCATTAGCCATTATACTAGAGTTCCCAGTTTTGAGCAAACTCATGATCCAGCTAATCCATCTATGACTAAAACCTCTAGCATGAAAAATATCAATTAAAAAATCCTAATCGACGGAATCGAAAGTTTTGGCGAAATCTAGTTTTACGATAGCACAGGTAATATTGTTTTTACAACAGTGATTAAAATATTCTTGAAAAACAGCTACCCCATCAGTGATATTTTTTCCCTTTATGAAAGCAGATTGAGAACAGTCAATTAGATCATTCATTCTTATACTCAGTCTAGCAGCTAATACTTTTGAAATAATTTTAACAGAACAATTAATCAAAGAAATATGTCTAAAATCTTTTAAATTATTTACGCTTACTTTTTTGTGTAATAAAATAACATTTGCAAAATTGAATCTTCCTAATTGCAAGCTTCCATTATAAAAATCAGTAAACATATTAATTAGGTCTAATTTCAAGACATCCCAAAAAGTTATATAAAAAAAAATGGGGAACCCATCCGGACCCGGAGATTTATCACTAGGCATGTCGTTAATAGCTTTCCAAATTTCCTCTGCAGTAAAAGGTTTATCTAGTTCCGAAAGATCAACATTGGATTCAGGCGGGTAAATATCATTCCAGTTAACATTTATTCTAAATTTATTTTTAGCACCAAATATATCTCTATAATAATCTGTAAAAGCCTTATTAAGATCTATCTGATCAACTAAAATTTCATTATTAATAGAAATAGAATTAATTGTATTAATTCATTTTCTATCATTAGCCATGTTATGAAAAAAAATTGTATTATAATCACCTTCATTAATTCACTGGATTCTAGACCTCTGCTTCCACATAACCTCCTCCTTTTCTAGAATAGAATTAAGCTCTTCTTTAAGATTAGCGAGAACGTTACGTTCTCCTAAATTTAGCTGTCTAGTTTCTTCAATCTTATTTATTTTGAGCATCTCATTAAGAATATTATCTTTTTTATTTTTTATATTACTGAAAACATTTATATTCCAATTTTTAAGACAAATTCTAAGGTTTCTAAGTTTTAAAACAAAATTTTTAGCAGAGTTATCTTTATTTCTAATATTATAAAAACTCAAAGAGGTCCACTTATTTTGAATCAAATTTAAAAAGTTAGATTCTAAAAGCCACATTTTTTCAAATTTAAAAAGTCTATTAATTACCCTATGCTTTTCACAAGTAAGAATAATTGTCAGAGTATGTGTAAAGGCAAACCAGAAACTCTGCAAATGAGAAATTTATCCTCGATCTCATCACTAACAAAGTACATGTCTAGAAGAGCCATGGAAGGGAATTCCCTAGTATTACTCCAAGTAAAATTTCTGTTAGAAAGATTGATTTCAATCAAATTAGAGTTAATAATAAAATGACCAAATTCCTCCATGGCAGAGAAATCTCCTTCACGAGGAGAACGCTCTCCCAAAAAATGTGTAACGTTAAAATCCCCTCCAGGATCCAAGAGCCCAGAGCTAAAGATGTAAACTCTAGGCATTCGTTTTGTCACTCTAAATTTTTAGCTAAAGACCTCTAAATTGTCTTAACACTCTCATATTTTTATCACTTCATTTTTGTCATTTTTCTACATTTTTAGCTAATCACACTTTCAACTTTGGTTAATTTGATTAAATAGAGATTTAAAATTTAACAATTTCATGCGGATCGACCCGTACTCATTACGTACTATGATAGTACGCCATGCGCTTGCTATTTAAATTTTATTATTAATTTTTCGACGATTTTCTAACTCATAGAAAAACAGTCGTTGCTACTCTTTATGGCATCAGTAATCCTTTCGAAGGGATTCCACGAAAGGAATATCAACCCAAGAGGTTGAAAGCAATAAATAAATATAAAATAGAGTAAACATCTCCTGTCGACAAGATCGAAAGTTCTTGAATAACACCTTTAAATGTAATCAAAAGGAGGTGAATGACATCGATGATTGACTACCTTCAACCTTCAAGGGAGCTGAGACTTGATAAAGGGATAATGTTGAAATCTATATGAATGTGAATAGCTTCAAGAAATAATTGCTATTATGACAACCTAGTTGGAAGATTGGAGTGGCCTCATTAACCTTTCAATAAGTCAAAAGGTTTGATAATCTTATGCTATCCCAACCAAGTCGAAAGGTTGGAGTGGCACATTAACCCTTCGACATGGTTGATAGGTTTGTTAATATTCTATTATGCCATCCAAGTCAATAAAGGCTGGAACGACATCCTTAACCTTTCGATAATGTCGAAAGGTTTGCCATTTGTCATTCTTTTCGATCAGGTCATCTTAGTCTAAAGCTTGAGCTATCACTTCAAATCCTTTCGACTTAGTCATTCTATTTGAAATATATGCTCTCGAAAAGTCGAAGACATGAATCCTCTCAACCACATGGTTGTGTTCACATAAAATAATCTTATAAAAAGCATTGGGGATGTTTACAAGATTTCTTGTTAACATATACGTACGTACACATACGTACGTATGAATTCTTTGTTAAGATATATTTCGTACATTTTCTTTTCTGTCTATCGTCCTATACTATGTAATTTTCGGATTGCTTTTCCCATATTCAAAGATAGCATGCAGTTCAATTTTTTCTTATGCCCACGTGTACAGGCCAAAACCTCCTTTCCAAGTAATGCATACTAAAGCACAAAATAAATAAGAAAAACAATACAAAGAAGACCATCTCAAAGTTTGAAATGGATGAAGTTGCTCAAATAGTGATACTTGATACTCATTTGTGGGATATTCTTAAGGGAAGATGTCAAATTCATTATGCAAATGAAGATGAAGGATATTCCAAATTCCACTCTAATGAAAATGTAGATTACCTGTAGTAATTATGTTTATGTAAAGCACATCCAACGGACGCGTGCAAAGAAAAATACGCGTTAACTTCATTTTAGTACAAAACAGTATGTACAAACACAAACAAAACTCAACATATTCATTATGCGCATAAATTTGATTATTCTGTAAATGACAAAGAGAAAAAATTATAGTGCATAAGATTCTTTAAGAGTGGATTATAGTGCATAAATTTGATTATTCTTTACCTATCTTAATCGAGGGTGTGCTGAAATATTTTCCTTGATCAATGAGTAAGTTCTTTTTTTGTAGTGTTTGAAAAATAAAATAAAAACTATTCATAATGGACACTTATTAAAGGATAATCATTCTTTAACATAAAATCATTGAAAAACAGAATACCCCCTTGAGAACTTACTGGAACAAACAACGAAGACCACTTTTACAATCTATTTTCCTTTAAAATCAAATAGTTTGTAAAAATTGGGATCAACTTTAAAACTGATCAAGCCTCTTATATAATTTTTTTTTAATAATAGTCAATATATCATAAGAGTAAACAAAGGCTAAAAGAACTAAAAATTTGGTTGTGTGAGGAATTGGATCAAACAACATACAAGGAGTGCTATAATACCAACTCAAATTCATTATGCCATATATTCCGTACACTAATAAAGTATACAGCACTAACCCTGAAAATTTGCGTAATAACATTTAAAGTGAACAGCTGAAATCAAAGCGCAATAGTAAGCAATAAATATTTTAGTATATACATTGCTAGACACATGCAAAGCTGTAGGTTAACAAATAAAATAGAGACCAACTATTAAAACTTTAATACACGACATTTTCAGACCTAGAACTTGATCCATATAGAGATTTTCATCAGCCTTATGTAGATGCAATCGTAATCCTAAAGTTTTTTGACAGTGCATCATTCTGTAAACTCAAAGATGTGATTTGTACCAATTCAGTAAGATGGTAATTGAGCACGTCTCGAAAATATTGTATGTACCTATTTTTAGCCTTTTTTTTAATTCTCACTAATGAGATTCCTCTCCACTTTGAGAGTATCGATGATCTCTGATGATTCTCTCAAGAAAGTACGTCCGTTATATAGAAATTTAAAAATTTAAAATCCAACTTCTGGAGAATTTCCCATCACCGTCGCCACCGAATTAATTCTCCTACGACACATGCTGGTGGTAGCTGCAACCATTCACTGAGACCCAATGGTGCTTGATAGGGCCATTGTACCAGTTAAGAATCTTGTTCAAGATTAAGAGCTCTCTTTCGCCATTTTCATTCTTCTGCTATTTAATTATTTGTTTTAATAAGCATAGTAATTATCGTAAAGGAGATCTGAAGCAAACCAAGTAGGAGTGGAAATTATAATAGGAGAAATTTCAATGGACGTGCAGATAAAACATGATGAAGAAGAATGACCAAAGAATCCACTTGAAATCTTAGTCGTAATTGTATCTGAAGTAGGGCAATTTCATAATATCAAAAGCTTCATTTGGAGGTTTCCTCGTTATATAAAGATATAGAACACCAAATGATACTTATCTCCAAAGTTAACAGAGCATTTAACAAACATACCGTACATTGTAACTTCAATGTGAATTTGTATACCAAAAAAGAGAAATAAGTGCATGTTCCGCCAAAGCTAGAACGATCAAGAAAACAAACATGCACTTCACTTGTGGTCTTCCCAAACACATAAAAATGACATTGTTCATATATCAAAATTATCACACCATCTGAACCCTTGTGCATATTTTTTTCACTTAACATTAGTCCCTTAATTTCACATAACAAATACAACTGCAATATCATTGTCAGCATGACCTATAATCCATGGAAACCCTAGGATTGCATTTTCCAGTAGAATTCAGGTGCTGAGAATCAAACAGAACCCCCATAATAACAATGAGACAACCAACAAGAGTGCTGAAAAATAAAGCTCCAGGCTGCCTGGTCTGCACAAATCCATAAACCCCACTAGAAGTTACTAGAATGATATCCGTTAGGCCATCCCCTGAAAAATCCTGCAAAACCAAAGCGTGAGTTGGCAATCCAGGCAGCTCTACAATCGCCAGCTGGCTGCCACCTGGTGATATCACAACCGCTTCTTGGTCGCCCCCGGCTATTATCACTTCCTGATGATCGTGAACTCTGAGTTCGAACGTTTTTAGGATTGGGATCACTTTATCTTCCATTAAGCCGGATGGAGATGGGAGGTTTGACCATCTTGCCCCTGTTGTTATTTGCCATCTCCAAACTGCGCCGTCTCCATGTAAGCTAGGGGAGTAAGATGTGACCTGAATAGGCGATATATATTTCTTTATTTGAGGAAATTCTTTTTACAAGCAAATCTATTGTATTAAGGGAAAATTCTATTTAAATACACTAAATTACTGAAGATATACATACCTCTCCTCTGCTGTTCAAGAAAACGACGTCGCCATGACTTCTTCTCCTGTGCTGATTGTCATCATCTCTATGCACAAAAAATAGGAGTTGCTACCTCTATAGCACCTACCTCAGGAGTTCTACCGAAACTTCTAGCAATATTACCATGCTGGAATAAACCAAAATGTGCATGATGACATATAGATATGTTGAATAGTTTCTCTTATAGGTACGCCTGAAGTAACCACTGCGTGACATGGTTTAAATACTTCCATTGAGCCACTCACTACAGTTTGCTTGGCTCCATGTCCTCCTACTGCCTATAACCAAATACAACCATTAATAACTTCCCTAGAAATGCATGCAATTGTAGTGCATATTATGGGTGGTTTCTGTATGAACAGCTGGCCATATGTAGAATATACCGTTATACTGTATGTGCACAAACTTTGTCATACGATCTATCGTATTCAAATACTAAAATGACCAAGTAGGTTCAAAAAGTTCATGCATTCCTATATAAGACTATTGTATGACCATGAAATTTTAAAGTCCTACATAATAATTAGAAGTTATAAATTGCTAATGTAAGCATTATTCAAGGTCCAAAAAAAGTTGTAAATTAATTTCTAACGCCATGTTGTGGGACCTGGCAAGAGCAAGATGAAAGTCGTTCCCTTTATGTTATCACAGCTAGACCCGTCAATGGATGCTTTTGGATGCGGATAGTGTTATATCTGCATCCGCATTCGAAATCATTTTTGGATATCCGCATCCGTGGATACGTACAAATGAATATCGAATAATTATCCTATCCGCTAACGACCGATAAATCAAGAATTATAAAAAGAAAATTTTAGTTAAACATAAATATTTTTCAATCCCATCGGTTATAAAGTGTTAAAAATTAACAAATATAATGATAATAAATAGTTTCGATCAGTTAAAAAGCATTAAGTGCTTATAATATGAACTACTAACTTAATAAAATAATAAACAAACATCTTTCACTGCACTCAAATACACATAATTTGAACTAAAATCTTGACAAAAACTGGACGGATAATTTTCGAATGCGGATGTTTTCGAATCCGCATCCGTTTTTTCAGATATCGAATATTCATCCGCTTTTCAGATGCGGACGCGGATGGATTTTGGATTTTTCGGATATCCATTGACAGCCATAATCTCACCATATCAAAATGAAGAGCTCCATATTGTTTGATACGTTTTGACACCTTGGCAACTAGCTAAATATACTATACTTTAATTTATACTTATTTTAATAAAGCCATAATCAACTGAGCTGAGCTAAAGGTCAGCCATAAAAATTCAACTATTTGTTGTTGCACCATGAATTACGGTTGTCGTACTAGGCAGAAATTTTGGTCAACGTGGTTATACAGACAGGAATTTGGGCACACCTGAACATGGTCAAGAACACCATCTCCGTTAATATCAGCATGTAGTCCTCCCTCTATAAGATGAAGCTGGAAATAAGAAATACACAGTTGATGTCAGTAAAAATAATTTTGGAGAAATGTTTACCGGTCAAACTGTTTTCAGATGCAGAGAAAATGAGTTCATGTTAAGTAACTAGACCTATTTTATGTCAAATGTAGTCTGGAATGCTGCAGCTGCAGCCAGCCTGTTATGGTAACGGAAATCATTACCATAACGATACCAAATAATTGGTAACCAATATCGACCTGCAATGCTATCAATACGGCAACGGTAAATTTATCATTATTAACTGTAATGTAGCAGTAAGAAAAATATCAAAACCAATTGTTATGGTAAATTAATCCATCATATTAATTTTGTTTTTTTCACTATTTTAATTAATCTGAACCACAAAAACCTTGGAAGGTTTATGTATTTTAAGCTGGTGCTTATAGTATCATTTATTATTATATTTCTTTTTGGCTTTAATAACTTCAAAGTTTAAGATTAGTAAATTATTATTTCACATTGTTGTAAATAATTTGTGAAGAATCAAAAAATTCTCTATCAACTAAAATGAGTCAAACTTTATATGTAAGGAGTAATGGAATTGGAATTAGTAACGAAATATTTACATTTTCATCAACATCGAAATTATAATATAATAAAATTTTAATGTCTTCACGGGTAAATTTACCATTACCAGTCAACGGCTTACCAATTTATTGGTATAACAATGAACATTCTATCCGCGGTAACAGTAAAATATCAGTAGTCATTTTTGACTTATCAGTAGTATCGGTACGGTAACAGTTTTCTCATATCGGTAGTGGTTAACATTACCGTAACAGCCGTAGCTACAGGCTATAATATGATGTAAGTTTGAACTTTCAACTCAAAATTTCAATTAAAAAGGATCTCAATTATGCAGAACTAACTCGATAACAAGCAATATTTTGGGTCAAAACAGGTGATGTCATAATTTTCTGAGAAAATACTTCATTAAGTTGAACAATGGCAAATTTTATATGTAACTGACTATTTCGATAAGAACATCAAAAAATAAATAACAAACTATTAGACATAAAAAAATCTTCACACTCACTATTTTTTTAACAAAAATATCCCTGTACAACTTTCCTCTTCCAAATTTGAAACTCATTCACAGAAAAAGCTTAGAAATTGTTAACACTAAATCCATTCAAAATTCAATAGAAAATAGTAAATTATTTACCTTTTTTCAAAAATACTTCAACTTCAGTAAAACCAACTCTAATTTTAGAGGGAAAAAAAGTAAATTTAATCATAAATCAAAATGGTCAATGGTGAAGGTTGTCATAACTGATTTTTAAGGTTTCTTCAACAAAAAAATCATAAACTTCTTCGTCGAAATGTCTTGATTTGATCAAATTTCTTTTTTAGGGTTTTAATTTGATGGGATAAGAAAAAAGGGGTTAGAAACGCAATAAAGGAGAAAAGTTGAATTTAGTCATAATTTTTTTAAAAAGAATAATGGTGTATGTTGCGTAATACATGGTCCTCAAATAAAAGTTTCCATGAATAACTATTTTGGTAATGTAGGTGATAAGTCATGTTAGGGGATGAGCAAGTAACATGATAGAGATGGCCAACATTCACAAGCAAAGCCAGAGAGGTATGGTTGTTTGTTTGAACATTTACGACAATGATTACCTGTGACCAAAATAATCACGGTGATGTATATGAGTTACGATAAAGGAATTGCCGGTGTAAACAAAAGAAAGTGACAAAATATCTCAATCTCCTACTGAATCTCAATGAGGACCAAGCGTACAGTAGTTAACTTCACAAATTATAACATCGGTATAGCTCAGTTGTTATTAAGGTATATCCCCTATGCTATAAAAGAACATTTCGCTCTTCTATTTTATCGACTAACATTATTACAGGTGCAGACAAATAATAAGTGTAACAAGTAATATTTTGAAATTGTAACAGTATATCGAACCAAAAGATTTTACAAATTCTCTTTCCAAATTTAAATAAAAAAAATAAACATAATTAATTGTGTATTTATCTGCAATTTTATGAAAAATAAATCATGTGAGTTTTTAAAATTATGTTCATGTTCGCAATTAATAATTGTTAATAGACAATTATGCATCCGAACTATCACACACAAAATAATGAGTGAAGTAAAAAGTTAAATGAATGAAAAAAAGTTTGGAATGAAAAAGTACATAAAATAATATACAAAAAAATTGAGTGGCTAGAATGAGAAATGATACAAATAGATATCACTCTTAAAAGCCATATACTTCGTCTTCTAAGTCTATAGATACCCTAAAGCTTAGGTGCTCAAACCATCATCGTTCTTCAAAACTCTCATTTTTCAAGTATAAGACAGAAGATCTCTCACCATGAAAAAAATTAAGGTAGAGTTTGATTTGAAAACGAGCTTTGTGTTTTGCGTTTTCAACATGTATGTTAAAATGCATGGGAAAATAAAAGTGGATGGAAAACGATCGATTTGAAGAACGGTTCTAACATATAAAGTTGAAAATGACATTTTCTTATTTTCCGTCTTTTGAAAACTATCAAAAAATATGTTCTTCCTTTTTCTTCTTTCCGTTGTTGGAATTACTAGAATTTTCCGATCCTTCTTAACTCCCACATCATTTGACATGCATATTATTAACGTAAAACACAAAACTCATTTTCAAGCCAAACACTACATAAGTTAATGAGACCTCCCATCATAAGCCTCTCCAGGTTTCGTCTTCCCTAGATTTGCTTTGAGTGAAACTGTTAAACATAAAGTTCACTCAAGAATGTAGACATGATAGAAGGCAATCCGAAGGCATCAAAAGAAGGGTCTGCAAATGCTAAAAGAAGGCTTACGAACGCATCATAGAGGCTTCGCTTCGCAAGAGTTGAAAAAAGTATTCCGCCATGGTTCAAAATTGGGGTTTCAAAAGCATTGAAGTAGGTTTCGAAAGCATTGGAGTAGATTCCAGAAGTATTGAAGGAGTTCTCGAAGGCATTGAAGGAGCTTTCAAAAGCATTGAAGTAGCTTTCAAAAGCATCAGTGTAAGTGCTTCCGCTTACACTAATGAAAGGTCTTCGTTAGAATTAAAGAAGAGCTTCCACATAGGTCAGAGGGAAAGCTTCCACAAGAGTTGATTCAATAACCCAATGTCATTCCTTCTGCATGAGATAACAAGCTGCATGTCAACCCTCTGCGACCGTCAACCCTCCATAGGGGTAGATTTCACTAGAACAAACCCTTCGAAAGAGTTGAAATGCTTCGTTCTGCACTTGTTGATTTAGATACGTTCCCGCATTTATTGTTGTAAAAGCTGCCTCAAGTGTTGAGTTAGATTGATTCAAACATTGACCATGTCTTCCGTAACCATTGAAGAAGGTGCTTTCGTCCGGGTCGAAAGGGGTTTCACAGACATTAAAGGGGGCTCTGCAAGAGTTGGTTTCTTTCCTCCATCAATGCAAGCCCTTCGTATGACTTCCATCCGCATATCATTAGTCTACGGAAGCACCAAAGACTAATAACAGCAATGTGGCACCACAAGGATACTAACAATGTCGAAGCCATCATTATGCTTTATCGCTTTATCAAGATAGCATATGACATCAAATTTATAAAGAATATTGACCAAAAGTATGTTGTAGATCAGTAATTGAAATAATATTTCGTGATTATCGATGTCACACCATTTATACACTTTAAGATATTGAAGATCAAACAAAGAGAGAAAGATTAGAGCCATCCACAAAGCAAATTCAACGAGAATTGGCTCATTTTCCTTTTTAAAGCTTCCAAAACTTTCACATTCCTTCATAACTTCTATGGAGCTATTAATCCCACATCACGAATTGGAGCAAACAAGTCTCCATCCTACCTCTATAAATATATATGTATCCCCTCATAAAATGGGACATTTTTAATTTCTCTCTCATATGGCTCCTTTTGTAATAGAATTAAAATATGAATAAAGAAGATGGCTTGAGCATATTCAAATTTTATCTACTTTGTTCTTTTATGTCTTGATTTGATCAAATTTCTTTTTTAGGGTTTTAATTTGATGGGTTAAGAAAAAAGGGGTTAGAAACGCAATAAAGGATAAAAGTTGAATTTAGTCATAATTTTTTTAAAAGAATAATGGTGTATGTTGCGTAATACATGGTCCTCAAATAAAAATTTCCATGGACAATTAAACTATTTTGGTAATGTAGGTGATAAGTCATGTTAGGGAATGAGCAAGTAACATGATAGGGATGGCCAACATTCACAAGCAAAGCCAGAGAGGTTGGGTTGTTTGTTTGAACATTTACGACAATTATTGCCTGTGGCCAAAATAATCACGGTGGTGTATATGAGTTACGATAAAGGAATTGCCTGTGTTAACACAAGAAAGTGACAAAATATCTCAAATCTCCTACTGAATCTCAATGAGGACCAAGCGTACAGCAGTTAACTTCACAAGTTATAACATCGGTATAGCTCAGTTGTTATTAAGGTATATCCCCTATGCTATAAAAGAACATTTCGCTCTTCTATTTTTTCAACTAACATTAATACAGGTGCAGATAAATAATAAGTGTAACAAGTAATATTTCAAAATTGTAACAGTGTACCAAACCAAAAGATTTTACAAATTCTCTTTCCAAATTTAAATAAAAAAATAAACATAATTAATTGTGTATTTATCTGCGATTTTATGAAAAATAAATCATGTGAGTTCTTAAAATTATGTTCATGTTCGCAATTAATAATTGTTAACAGACAATTATGCATCCGAACTATCACACACAAAATACCGAGTGAAGTAAAAAGTTAAATGAATGAAAAAAGTTTGTTATGAAAAAGTACAGAAAATAATATACAAAAAAATTGAGGGGCTAGAATGAGAAATGACACAAATTGATATCACTCTTAAAAGTCCTATACTTCGTCTTCTAAGTCTATAGATACCCCAAAGCTTAGGTGCTCAAACCATCATCGTTCTTCAAAACTCTCATTTTTCAAGTATAAGACAGAAGATCTCTCACCATGAAAAAAATTAAGGTAGTGTTTGATTTGAAAACGAGCTTTGTGTTTTGCGTTTTCAACATGTATGTTAAAATGCATGAGAAAAGAAAAGTGGATGGAAAACGGTCGATTTGAAGAATGGTTCTAACATATAAAATTGAAAATGACATTTTTTTATTTTCCGTCTTTTGAAAAGTATCAAAAAGTATGTTCTTCCTTTTTCTTCTTTCCATTGTTGGAATTACTGGAATTTTCCGATCCTTCTTAACTCCCACATCATTTGACATGCATATTATTAACGTAAAACACAAAACTCATTTTCAAGCCAAACGCTACAAAAGTTAACGAGACCTCCCATCATAAGCCTCTCTAGGTTCCGTCTTCCCTAGATTTGCTTTGAGTGAAACTGTTAAACATAAAGTTCACTCAAGAATGCAGACATGATATAAGGCATCCGAAGGCATCAAAAGAAGGGTCTGCAAATACTAAAAGAAGGCTTGCGAACGCATCATATGGCTCCTCTTGTAATAAAGAGGATAGCTTGAGCATATTTTAATTTTATCTACTTTGTTCTTTTATGTCTATGAATTTAAATTCAATCGATTTCGTAATTTATTACAAACCTCAAGGACATTTGTGGAACTTCTACAAATAAGCTTATATTGTACACTCATTTGGGGTGTTAGAATTTTTATCGTTAACAGAAACTAACTAATGATCACTACTAAGTGAGTATGTCATAACACACTTGTAAGAAAGGACAAAATCCAATACACAAAGCTCTCCACTTTGCGAGAGCCTGGATGTGAGCAACCTTGGAAACTAGTCTTCATTTGAAGTGAATAATACTTAGTATGATGTGACCAAGAATCAAATTCATTACTGATAAAACCACATTTTTTTTCTTTATCTTGAGTCCGTCGATGAATACTTTCGAATATAGATAGTGCATATCCACATTCGAAATCATATTCTCGAATATTTGTATCCGCAAATAATGGACAGATATTAAATATTATCCTATCTGCTAACAATATATATATATATATATATATATATATATATATATAAACATAAATAAAAAAAATTAAGTTAAACAAAAAATTATTATAGTCCCGATGATTATAGAAGTATAGGTGGAACCCAGTACACGAAGTTCCGGCACGATGGCGGACTCTGGTGATGTCGATAATGTATGCAGTCTTTCCCTCGCATTGGGAAGATGCTGTTTCCAAACTCGAATCTGGACGTCAAGATCACCATGCGGGTGACCTAACCGTTACGCCAAGGCTCCACCTCTATTATAACAAAATACACATAATACACACTACCATCTTGACTAAAACCAGATGGATAATTTTCGAATGCAGATACCTTTGCATCCATATTCGTATTTATTTTTTCAAAAATTTGATACTTATCCGCTTTTCGAATACAGCTGCGGACGAATTTCGAATTTTGGACATCCATTGAAAAACTTATCGTGATACTGACTTACCACCAATTATTTGTAACTTAGCGGAGAACATAAAATTAACATACATGAGTTCATTGTTCTTTACTAATTACTACTCATGGATCGTTGTTTTTTATTATTTTGCTTTCAAATCCTATCAAATAATTAACTTCCAACATATGCATATGTGAGGGGTATATAACATGATGTGAGATCACGGCTGGA
This sequence comes from Allium cepa, assembly GCA_030765085.1. Lineage (NCBI taxonomy): Eukaryota > Viridiplantae > Streptophyta > Magnoliopsida > Asparagales > Amaryllidaceae > Allium > Allium cepa. The sequence goes on from CM060938.1 coordinate 687,022,337, forward strand.
ATGTCAAAATTCCAGCCATCTCGGACAAGTTTCAGTGAAGACCGGTTCGAGATTTGTTGACTCGGTCCAAGTTGTCTAGAAAAAACCAAATGTATTGAAGTAGAACAAAGAATTTATGAACAAATTAAAAGGGGGATAAAGGTTGCTTCTTCCGAAATTACCATTAATAACAGAAGAAGAGGAAGAAAGAAAATAAGGTAAGAAAGAGAGAATAATAGCACGAAAGACACAAGTAAAAGCAAGAGATAAGATTATATTGTACATATGTGTGTACTTTCGATAGTGAATTTTTTTTCTCTAGTGGACTTTACTGCCTAGGCTACTGTAACACTAATATTGGACTTGTACAGTAATGAATGTGAATTACTTTATTACATTTGGTTTTATTTCAATACTTATTACTAATAATACCGCTTTATTTGAAAGTTATGGTTTTTAAGTTTTTTTTTGAATCATAACAGGACGGAAATTCAAAACTCGTACTTCAAAAAATTAACGAAATACAAAAGAATAGAAGTATATAGCTAAAAATATTGTTTACATAAAATGCCAAAAAATTAGTATCATTAGTCGAACATACCTAAAAAATTTAACATTAGTTATTGAGATAAATGATTAAAATGTATTTGTTGTGTTTTCAGTAATACTTAATGAAACTTAGAAACTAAGGCTCCGTTTGGCTTGTCGTTTTTAGTTTTGTGTTTTCGCTTATACAAAAGCGCGTCCGTTGTATGTATTGTTGAAAAACAAACAATTTTGAAAAATGAAATTAACATGTAAAAAAGAAAACAAGTTTATTTTGTTTTTCTTGTTCTGAGAGATAACAAAAGCACAAAAAACAATCCCGAGTTAAGTTTGTTCTAATTTCTGAACATCAAACGAAAAATGCAAACCATAGAAGCTTCAGTTGATTGTAAGATAGATATTTATGAGGACATTAGGACTGTGGAAGGTGGGGTAATGAAGGCAGTATTTGAGAGTATGTTAATTATTGTATTATTGGTTTATGGGGGTTTTGTGAAAATATTATTTGCCTTCTGTTCTGTTGCTATCTCCAGAATTTTGTCCGCACTAAACTTGGATTTTATGGCCGTACATATATTTCTAGATGTTATTGGAAGACGTATTCGCTAGTGGATACATGTTTAACTTCAAAAATAAATAAATAAATAAAATAAACAGTCCACTGAAAGATCGTGTATGCAGTATGTGATTCTCTATACCTTTTAGAATACTGTTTAATCATGTTGCAATTTCCATTTATTGCATTACTGGGCCAAAGTCGTGGAATTTTTTAATCTTACCTTGCGTATAGTTCGCCCAGAAGCCAGATGAACAGCTTCAATTCCTTCTTTTTGCTGTGCAACAACCACATTTGGAACCCACCAAAGTTGAGTATGGTTTGTGATTGTACGAATGTATTGTACCCTCTGCATTAAAGATTTAAATCGTGTTCTTTTGGTCAAACAAGGAACCACTATATGCACTAATATATCCAAAAGGAAATCCAACTTATCAACACTAGTCATGTACTAACCAATGACCTCTAATAGTGGTAAGAGACTTTGTTGTGTAGCCAAATATCATGATTTTGGCACTAGCCACCAGTCACGTAACACATTTTTCTTCTCCAGTATCTTATTTGTTAACATGCAAAGCTTAAAATGATGATATGCATATTTTCCCCATAAAATCGGTTATCAGACCCTATGAACTGAAATTAAAGTGTAAAATTATTATCATGCCACACACATACGCTGTAGTAATCATTAACAAAAAGGATTTTCACATGCCAATTGGATAATTGGACGTTAACCATTCAAGGGTCACTTTATCACACTTATCCTCCTTACCCTAACATTTGCAATGAGGAATCAACTGTGATGAGTCTGAAGACTCTGCCTCGATATTCTGGCAGAAATGAAAAAAGAGTTCGACTTTAAATGTTACAGTAAATATAATGGGATTATTGTAATATGCACAAAAAATTTCAAGACGCTTAATAAGGAGTAACAGTAGTACTCCAGAATCAACCAAATTTTCCACATAGCTATTTATCTTCATTTACACAGATGCATATCTATGTTACATATGGCACTAGATTGATTTAATAAAATTAAAGAACACGAGTAAATTTGAAGTCGCACTTGCACAAAACCTAGAGTTTAAATAACTAGCAATGTGGATAAGCTTTAGTGGTGTAAGAAGGAAGTTATTACTTCAGTTTTCCTGGCCCACCGAGTTGCACCATTACGTCTAGCAAAAGGATAGAAAGCAAAGTGACGGAGATCTGCAGATGTACTGTTCTCTGAATCCTACATATAATTAACGTATTTTAGTATCAAATTATGATTGCAAGTTGACCGTTACCGGAAAAGATCCAAGGCCTCCAAAATACTAATTCTAACTTCTGAACAATATGTGGTTTGCTAAGTTCGTAGTAGTTAAGGCGCAAAAAGGTGCAAGCCTTGAGCCTTGAGCCTTGGGCTTTTTTGAGCCTTGGGCCTTTTTGCGTGCCTTTTATACAAGTTTGATCTACTATTCTACTAAATACAAATTAAACTTTAACCATATTTTATAGTTCATTCAACTATTTAAATATTATATTATCTGAATTTTAAATTTTAAACAATATTTTATAATTTATTTAACTATTATAATTTTTTATTTAATTATTTTGTAAACTAAAATTTGGATTTTGCAAAAAGGCGCACTCAAACCGCAAAAAGGCGCACAACATGAGCCTGAGCATTTTCTGAGTCTAGGCGCGCGCCTTGATAACTATGGCAAAGTTGATAAATGGATGAAATAATTGAGTAAAAAAATTGCAAAATCCAAAATTTCAAACATGATTCAATAATAGCTTGAACAGAGTTCAAATGCTTGATTTAATACAAAAAGGAGAAGCCAAGCGTTGCGTTTATTCCAATAGTTCAGCTTGTCATATTTAATCAGTTTTTTTCATGAGTGAAACAATATGAAATAGATGCAGAATTGTAGTCATTATGTGATGCAACATTAGAATTATATGTAAAAAGCTGACCTCTTTTTCCATAGAAGATCTGTGCTGAAGTTCACCCATTTTCTCTGATATGAATGCCTCTTCAAATAGATCCATGGAATTCTTCAGCAAAGCAAGACAAAATTTTAGCATGCACATCACATATACAAACAATGAACAAAATATGACTATAGTATTTTTCATCGATTTAAAAGAGTCGAGATGTAGCCTATAGCACCAAGATCGATGATAACATGAGATCTCACAAATTCTTGGCATTCAAAAACAACAACATTGTCAAATCACCCTGAAGAAAGATTACAACAATGTATATAGAAAAAGGTTGAGTAGACACAATAATACAATTCAGCAATTCAAAAGATGACTAAACTGGTTGATTAATATAGCTAGTCTTTGACTCTTTGTACTAAATTTTGAGATCATGGAAACAAAACTTAGAAACCTAAAAAATTTACTCAAAAATCAACATGCTTTGTATTTGTCATTAAAAAGATGACATTATATATGTCTCGTGTTAAATATGCAATGCTGGAGGTGATTTTTGGGAAAATTGGGAATTTGTACTGGCACAATGGAACATACCAACTATTAAGTCAAGGTGTTTTTATTTTCAATCTTGATCTGGTATATCAATACCAGAGCAATTTAAAACTGGAAAAAAAAATAATGCATTATCATGGCAGTTCAAATTTCCATTAACAAATTGTAAACATGTAGCATATTCCTGCATGTATAAGAATGAATAAAAAAAAGTTATGAACTTCGGTAAACTTTGAACTGACAGTTATTCATAACCACCCAAGTACAAATTTTTAGGAATTCTCAATGAAACTTTGAACTGGTTGTATACTAAGTTTAAACCGGTTTATTCTTATTACTATTATTTAAAAAGTGTAAACTCAGAAATAAACAGTCCCGAAACTTAAGGCATATAGATTTCTATACTAACATAAGTAGTTGAAGGCTTGAAGCATATTGGTCCAAGCAGAATACAGTCATGGATTGATGCATATTTTAAGTTTTAACAAAACATTTGATACAAGTTTCCGCAATCCTCTATAGGAAAAAAATATGAACTAAACCTTATACCGACAACTTGAAAAAAATGTCACTACTATGACATATTAGCAGAAGTGTAAATGTAAATTCAAAGTATATCCCCTCTCTTCTAAGCTTTTATTTAATTTTGGATGTTAAATCAAAAGGTAAGATATTACCCAGCATCAATATAACCACACTATTTCAAAGTCTGCCCATGTATATGGAAAGGCTTATGAGATGATAAAGATAATAATATGTTATACAATACCATCACCATGATTATTTACGTGTGAGCGTTCTATAAGTAGCATACAGAAGCGATCTTGAAACATGTAACCCTTGTTGACTTACATACATGAAAACACACAAGTTGTTGACATGTTCATTGAAGTATTAAAAACAAGATTCAAATTGTAAATCATTAAACTTTAAATCAAAACTGAATTTAAGTTGTGACTGGTAGATTCAAAGGATCATATTGAAATTTGTGTGTATTTGTGTTGCACACTTCTATGCTATTTGTTCACTATTATTGAATGAAATTTAAGCATGTGAAAGGATAGATCCTTCTCATCATACTATTTATTTATTTTTGATACCGACTCTGATGCTTGAGTTTCTACACTTGCAAATGTAATTCTTAATTTTCTTTTATATTCCATCTTCTTCTTCCTTAAAACGTTTAATGAAATGATTATTTTATATATTTATTTATTTATTTATTTGAGCATGAAGCCAATGATTTCTCCAAAATGCAATTTGAATTGGCTTTTGAATTAGAATTTAACATTTTAATCAAAATTGGAGAGAGATTATTTGAAACGGGATTCAAACCATGAGATCTCAAAGATTTATGTGTAATGCATAATACAATTACTTGTATTTGTAACGACAAGGTAATACAAATTGGAACCATATGGAATTTTAGAGATCTTTGTGGCCATTACACATGCCAAAAGAATCACATATACACCAATATCACTTGAATATTTAGGGTTTGATATGAATCTTGGCGGCTTATGCCTAAAAATAATATGAACCTTAACATGACAACTGCAAGCATACCTCACCAGGATGACGACTATTCATAGCATGAGCATCAAGCTTATAATTATGTTGAGGAATCAACTGTGATGAGTCTGAAGACTGTGCCAGGATATTCTGGCACAAATGAAAAAAAGGTTTGACTTTAAATGTGACAGTAAATATAATGGGATTATTGTAATACGCAAAAAAAATTTCAAGACACTTAATAAGGAGTAACAGTAGTACTCCAGAATCAACCAAATTTTCCACATAGCTATTTATCTTCATTTACACAGATGAATATCTATGTTACATATGGCATTAGATTGATTTAATAAAATTAAAGAACTTGAGTAAATTTGAAGTAACACTTGCACAAAACCTAGAGTTTAAATAACTAGAAATGTTGATTAGCTTTAGCGGTGTAAGAAGAAAGTTATTACTTCAGTTTTCCTGGCCCACCGAGTTGCACCATTACGTCCAGCAAAAGCTAGAATGCAAAGTGACGGAGACCTACGGATGTACTATTCTCTGAATCCTGCATATAGTTAACGTATTTCAGTATCAAATTATGAATGCAAGTTGACTGTTACCGAAAAAAATCCAAGTCCTCCAAAATACTAATTCTAACTTCTGAACAATATGTGGTTAGCTAAGTTCATAGTAGTTAAGGCGCTAAGGCGCAAAAATGCACAATCCTTGAGCCTTGGGCTTTTTTGAGCCTTTGGCCTTTTTATGTGCCTTTTATACAAGTTTATCTACTATTTTACTAAATACAAATTAAACTTTAATCATATTTTATAGTTCATTCAACTTTTTAAATATTTTATTATCTAAATTTTAAATTTTAAACCATATTTTATAACTTATTTAACTATTAAATTTTTTATTTAATTATTTTGTAAACTAAAATTTGGATTTTGCAAAAAGGCGCCTCAAATTGCAAAAGGCACACTCAAACCGCAAAAAGGCGCACAACACGAGCCTGAGCTTTTTTTGTGCCTAGGCGCGTGCCTTGATAACTATGGCTAAGTTGATAAATGGATGAAATAATTGAGTAAAAAAATTACGAAATCCAAAATTTCAAACATGATTCAATGATAGCTTGAACAGAGTTCAAATGCTTGATTCGATACAAAAAGGAGAAGCCAAGCTTTGCAATTTTTTCCAACAGTTCAGCTTGTCATATTTAATCGGTTTTTTTCATGAGTGAAATAATATGAAATAGATGCAGAATTGTAGTCGTTATGTGATGCAACATCAGAATTATATGTTAAAAGCTGACCTCTTTTTCCATAGCAGATCTGTGATGAAGTTCACCCATTCTGATATGAATGCCTCTTCAAATAGATCCATGGAATTCTTCAACAAAGCAAGACAAAATTTTAGCACGCATGTCACATATACAAATAATGAACAAAATATGACTAGTATTTTTCATCGATTTAAAAGAGTCGAGATGTAGCCTATAGCACCAAGATCGATGATAACATGAGACCTCACAAATTCTTGGCATTCAAAAACAACAACATTGTCAAATCACTCTGAAGAAAGATTACAACAATGTATATAGAAAAAGGTTGAGTACACACAGTAATACAATTCAGCAATTCAAAAGATGGCTAAACTGGTTGATTAATATAGCCTAGTCTTTGACTCTTTGTACTAAATTTTGAGATCATGGAAACAAAACTTAGAAACCTAAAAAATTTACTCAAAAATCAACATGCTTTGTATTTGTCATTAAAAAGATGACATTATATATGTCTCGTGTTAAATATGCAATGCTGGAGGAGATTTTTGGGAAAATTGGGAATTTTGTACCGGCACAATGGAACATACAAACTATTAAGTCGGGGTGTTTTTATTTTCAATCTTGATCTGGTATATCAATACCAGAGCAAGTTTAAAACTGGAAAAATAAAATAATGCATTATCATGGCAGTTCAAATTTCCATTAACAAATTGTAAACATGTAGCATATTCCTATATGTATAAGAATGAATAAAAAAAGTTATGAACTTCGGTAAACTTTGAGCTGACAGTTATGAATAATCACCCAAGTACAAATTTTCAGAAATTTTCAATGAAACTTTGAACTGGTTATATACTAAGTTTAAACCAGTTTATTATTATTACTATTATTTAAAAAGTGTGAATTCAGAAATAAATAGTCCCGAAACTTAAGGCATATAGATGTCTATGCTAACATAAGTAGTTGAAGGCTTGAAGCATATTGGTCCAAGCAGAATACAGTCATGGATATTCAATTGTATAGTGAGCATGGATGTTCAGAGAAAAAAATCGGTAACATACATGAGGAAGATGATTTATTGGTAAATTATGTATGAGGATGTCCAATCTCATATTGTGTTTAAGGAAAAATGTAAAATTATGTTTTGAAGTTAAGTTTCCTGCTAAAATGAAAATAACACAGGTTAGCTAATTTATGCATACATAACACATAGCACATTATTGATTAGAAATTATGGAATTGGAACATACATATGGTCGCATTTCCATCCTCCCTCCTACAATAACCAATCCTGAATCTCCATGTTTCAGTGTATAGTTACTTATCGTGATAGCGATTTCTTGATGATAAGCACCGTGGGGGAAATGCTCCTGTCAAGAACTATACGGCTAAGCTCTCTACTCAATGACTAGTTGAAACAGCTTTTTTATATCCATAACATACCTGCAGATTATTTTCCCAAAGTTTTTTTAAGTTTTGATCAAAACATATAACAGACCATCCTGATGTGACGACCACTAACACTTGTTTTCTCATTTCTCCATTTTTTTAACTCCGATCGACAAAACCAGTTGCCATAGCAACAGGGCGCCTTCCAGTAGATATGCGAATTTTATCAGGCAATAAAGAAACTTCAGCTAAAACTCGTGCCTCGCTGTACCCTTCATCTACTAGCCTACTATGCGGTTCCAATACCTACAGAAATAAATAAGTAGGCCAACATAAGAATGCAATAATTTCACTTTGCACGGCCAGCGTATATAGCAAAATACAAAACATATCATAAGCAAATTGTTTTCACACGTGCGCGCGCACGCACGCATAGATCTACACACACTACGCATATGCACGCGCATACGCGCAACAATGCGCACCTGAAGCGCTTCGCTTAAGGTATGCGACGCGACTTGAACTATGCACGCGCTTTTATCGCATATGCCCCATATGCAACGCGCCAGGTAAGCGCGCTCAATTGAAGATGTGCGAGGGTTTGGGAAAAAAGAGAAATAAAATATGATTGACCGTCTAAAATAATTGTGTTTGCCCCAATTGTGACTTCAACTCATGCACGCTTCAAACATCAACCGCTTCAAATGAGACCCTCTTCTTCCAGCGGCTTCAACTCATACAACGACCAGGTAAACTTCTCTTCTTCTTCTTCAAGCTTCTTCTTCTTCTTTAATCTTTCTCTTCTTCTTCTTTAATATACTTCATGTGTAACTTCTGTTTTCTTCTGTTTCTTCTTTATTTTTTTGATTTCTGTCTGATATTTGCTTATCAATTTGTCCCACTGAGTTTCTTCACTACCGTAATGAGTTCTATGATACTGTATGTATATAATATCATCATCTAAAAGGCAATGAAGTCAATGAAGAAATTGAATTTGACGAGGGTGATAAAGATCTTAATAATAGTCAAGGTAAAGATTTTGAAAATCTTGAAGAAGGTGATGCTCGATTTATGTCAAGAAGTGATCTAATAGGGATTAGTAGTTAAACTCCTATGTTTCTTTTGTTTTTATGACTTGAAATTGGAATTGAGTATTTGAGTTTGAATCTTGTTATTACATGACATGTTTTAGTTGTCTTATGACAATTTGATTTGCTTATGAATGTGTTACTTTCTATTAACTCGTAAGGTTTTACATTATTTACATGTGTAAGATGTGTGTGTGTGTGTGTGTGCATATATATATATATATATATATATATATATATATATATTACACATGGTGCGCTTTTCTTCGATGAAGCGAGCACTTTGCGTTTGCGCGTTGCACTTATGTTCCAAGGGGTCTTTGCACTTCGGTGCGCGTTTCACATTTAAAAACACTGCACACACATCCACACACGCACGTACACATGTGCACACATGCATGCACACACGCATCCACACACACGCGCAACCCCACACACGCACCCACACACACACACACAGATGCTGGATTAAATTAGCTAGTTACACTGATTTCTGCTTTTTCATGTGCTACTGTAAGTGCAGTATCATTATTTAATCTCTATCACAACATTTCAACTCAAATAGCAAATCAATTACTAAAAGCCACTAACAAAGTGGTAGGGCCTTTTGAACGTGAATATGGAAGTCATGGTTTGAAACCAGAGGTCTTTCGGTCTGAAATATGATAGCAGGTGCCGATTTATTTATTTCGAAATACCAGTCACTCAAGTAAAAAGTTTTATTTACAGAACATCATATATATTATTGACTTCTTTGGGGTTGTAACCAATCTGCAGTTAAATTATCGAAGGTTTTTCATTAAACCATAAAAAACTACAGTTTGAATATTTGATTTTGGAAGAACGTATTTTGAACTTTTTGGTTATAATGAAAAAAGGAAATTCCTATCACTTAGTCATACCAGTTTGCATAATAATTTGTGTGTTGATGCAATGAAAATATATCAGAGTACCTGAATCTTGGCATCGTGAGTAGCGACAAAGATCTCGCTTTTTCCGTTGCCATTCAGATCGGCAACAATAGGGGGGGGGGGGTGGTGGGGGAATCGATCAGCTTCGTATTTGATTGGAATTTCATCGATTAAATGCATCAATGCTTCTTCAAATGAAAAGTCGCCTCCATGCTAAGCAAATCGAAATCAATATTAAAATAAGATTTTATAACATGAACATTGATAACAGTGATTAAATTATTCAGCACCTGAAGAGAGAAGAAGATGGCGAAGGCGAAAAGGAGGAGAATTCCCAAATCTCGTTTTCTCATTCAGAACTCTACTACTGGAGCTTAATTGTTACGGCCCGACATTTCATCAAACACCTGGTAAACATTCACATAACGAGACATTTCATCGAACAGTGGAGACAAATACTCTATCCCATTCACTAGCAGCTAATTCTATGGAATTTAAGGATTCAGAAGTGTTGATGGGAAGGATGGAGACAAGTAAAAAAACTCAGTTTGGATTAACGCAAGAGATATAGGGCTGTAAGCTTGTGCACGTGCACACATGCATATGTGTGCATATTTAAAATGTAAAATACACTGGGTAGAATCAGTCAAATAGGGATGAGTTGGCAATTATGATGTGATTAGCTGGTAGTAACGGCTAGTTGTATGTGGCTCTATGTATATGTAGTCATGAGTATGTATGCAAAGATATGTGAGAATTGAATAAAGAAATTACCAGTTTCTTCTTTTGCTCGTTATATTCTTTCTTGTTCATCACTTAAGTATTACCTTCCATTTTCGCCCTTATTCTTCTACTTTTATTATCTGCAGCATTATTTCTTCACCCCTTTCTTTCAAACTCTAGTATATAACATCACCTTCCTTCTGACTGCTTCACCTCTGAGCCTCTGTTCTTTATATTCATGTCATGACTAATTCCAGATCACAAACTGCCAAGAAGCTGGAGCATCACAATATGGTATCAGAGCGAGATGGTGAGTCAGACGTCGACCCTCACCCAAAAAATATATCACTTCCAGACAGTAGTGAAGATCCTGGAGATGCTCCTCCACCTCTTGATGCCATTAACCTTGAAGAGCTGTCACAAACAGAAAAATGGCAAAAGCAAGACGTCATAAATAACAGGAATATGTTGTCGCTCAGAAAATTAGAAAAAACAACTCAAGAAATGGCAATCAGTATAGCAAGAAATGCTCAGGGCCTTCAAGAAATTCAAGAAACTCTTGATAGATCACTGGCAATTTTTTTTTTCTGAATTCAAAGATTTGAAAATTCAAAAACAAACTGAAGAAACTTCTCGAGTTGATTTCGCTAGATCTGCTTCTTTCCCACAAGTATCTTCCCAGTATTACAAGTCAACATTTATGTCCCACCTAACCAACGACCTTCTTTATTACCCAGACCTGACATTATCAATTCAGAACATTCTCCATATAAACAAACAGACCTTCAACATGTACATTCAAAAGAAAATTCGAAGATCAAGATTAAGATGGATTTCCCTCAGTTTACTGGAAAAGACAGAGTCATTGATTGGTTACGACAAGTGGAACAATTCTTCTCTTACAACCACACCAATATACAAGACTGGGTGCATATCTATTCATACCACCTCAAGAAAGAAGCACTTCAATGGTTCTACAGATACTCACACAATGTTTCAGATTATGACCAATGGTCAGTTTTTCACAAGGCTATTCAGGTTCGTTTTAATACAGATGATTTATATAGACCGTATGACACATTTTCAGCTCTTAAACAAACAACTACTGTTATGAATTATGTTAATCAATTCGAGCAATTAGAAGGTCTAATAGAACACATTACACCTACCCATCTTCTACAAAAAAAATTAGGAGGATTAAAAGATGAAATTAAATATAAAGTCATAGCTGCTAATCCTACTGATTTTGATTCTGCTGTTTCTTTAGCTAAAACATTTGAAACAAGTTGGTTGCTAAAACAAAAAACCAAAAAGAAATTTACTTCTTTTCCTTCAAAATTTTTTCAAGACAGTAACCAACTTCCTCTTCCAAAACCAATTACAAAATCTTTAGAAAATTTATCCAAAATTAAAAAGCTTTCACCACAAGAATTTTTAGAAAAGAAAAATAATAATCTTTGTTATGGGTGTAATGAAAAATACCATTTTGTTCATAAATGCAAGACAATAAACCAATAGCCTATATAAGTCAAGCATTACAAGGCCGAAATCTGCACTTATCAACATATGAAAAGGAATTATTGGCTTTAATTCATGCAACAAAAAAATGGTCACAATATTTATTAGGCAGAAGATTCATCATTAGAACAGATCATCAGAGTTTACAACATCTACTTTCTCAAAAGCTTTCTACAGGTATTCAAGGCAAATGGCTTGCAAAGTTGCATGGTTATGACTATGAAGTACAATATAAAAAAGGAAGAGAAAACATTATTGCTGATAGCCTCTCACGAGCACATGACAAACCAAGTATACATGCAATTTCAGTATTACAAACAGACTGGACATCAGAGCTTAAAAACCAACTACAACAAAGCCAATTCTATGCAGCCAAAAAGGATCAAATTCTTCAAGGTTCTCTACCATCAAATAAATACAAAATTATCGATGATCTCATCTTTTATAAAGGCAGAATATTATTAGACCCAAATCTGCAATCTATCATTCAAGAAATTTTATTTGAATTCCACTCTTCACCATTGGGAGGACATGCTGGTGTGAAAAAAACAATGAAAAAAAATAAAAAGAGTCTTCTTCTAGAAACACAAGAAAAAATCTATTGAAACCTATGTACAACAATGTGACAACTGTCAAAGGGCTAAATCTGAAAGTAGTGCCTCCCCTGGTCTTCTACAACCTCTCCCTATTCCTGATAATGTGTGTAATGACATTACTATGGACTTCATCACTCATCTACCAAAGAGCAACAGTGCAACTGTCATTTACGTTGTAGTGGATCGATTATCCAAATACTCACATTTCTTCCCACTTCAACACCCTTACACTGCAAAACAGGTCGCCAAAATATTTTTTGATGGAATCTTTAAACTCTATGGTATGCCGCAATCTATAGTAAGCGACAGAGACTCTATTTTCTTAAGTAATTTCTGGCAAGAATTGTTTGCTCTCCAGGGTTGTTCATTGAAATTCAGCTCAGCCTACCATCCACAAACAGATGGTCAAACCGAGATCACAAATAAAATATTAGAGAACTATTTACGATGTTTTGTACGTCATCATCCATCTGACTGGGCAAACTGGTTAACTTTAGAAGAATTTTGGTATAACACGTCTTGGAAGGAATCAACAAAACTTACTCCATATGAAGTTTTATATGGCAAATCACCATCTACACTTTTAACTTATGTGCCACACACAGCCAAAGTCCAGGAGGTAGAACAACATTTATTCTCAAGAGACATTACCATACAATTCCTCAAGGACAACCTACAGCTTACACAGGAAAGAATGCGGAAGTTCACAGATAAAAATAGAACAGAACGTCATTATTCAGTAGATGATTGGGTTTACTTAAAGCTCCAGCCATATAGACAAATCTCAGTCGCCTTAACAAAGACTACAAAGCTCTCACCCAAATTCTATGGTCCTTACAAAATACTCAAAAAATTGGAAAAGTTGCTTATAAACTAGAACTTCCTGACTCTTCACAAATTCATCCAGTTTTTCATGTCGGCCAATTAAAGAAGAAATTAGGCTCACATATCACTACTCAACATGAAATACCATCAGCAAATGCACAACTAGTTGATGAACCAGAAAAGATTTTGGACCGAAGGCTTATCCTCAGAAATAACAAGGCAGTGGTACAAGCTCTCATCAAATGGAAGAGCAAACCTATGCTAGATGCAACTTGGGAGGACTACTGGCCTCTGGTGAAAAGGTTTCCCACTCTGGACCTTGAGACAAGGTCTCTTTTTAATGGGGGAGGGAATTGTTACGGCCAGAAATTTCATCAAACACCTAGTAAACATTCACATAATGAGACATTTCATCGAACGGTGGAGACAAATACTCTATCCCATTCACTAGCAGCTAATTCTATGGAATTTAAGGATTCAGAAGTGTTGATGGGAAGGAAGGAGACAAGTAAAAAGACTCAGTTTGGATTAACGCAAGAGATATAGGGCTGTGAGCTTGTGCACGTGCACACGTTCATATGTGTGCATATTTAAAATGTAAAATACACTAGGTAGAATCAGTCAAATAGGGATGAGTTGGTAATTATGATGTGATTAGCCGGCAGTAGCGGCTAGTTGTATGTGGCTTTATGTATATATAGTCATGAGTATGTATGCAAAGATATGTGAGAATTGAATAAAGAAATTACCAGTTTCTTCTTTTGCTCATTATATTCTTTCTTGTTCATCACTTAAGTATTATCTTCCAGTTTCACCCTTATTCTTCTACTTTTATTATCTGCAGCATTATTTCTTCACCCCTTTCTTTCAAACTCCAGTATATAACATCACCTTCCTTCTGACTGCTTCACCTCTGAGCCTCTGTTCTTTATATTCATGTCATGACTAATTCCAGATCACAAACTGCCAAGAAGCTGGAGCATCACATTAATTCATTTTCTAAAACCCCACCTTGTAATTAGAGTCGATTACATACGTAGAAGTGTACGAAGTATTATTATTTGGAGTAAGTTACTGCACTCATGTTTGTATTATTGATTTGACTTACATAAGAGTATTCTAATCCTGACTCGAGTGTTTTGTCTTTTCATTACGCTCGGGTCAGTCCCGACTTTTTTCAGCGTATGGAAGACTATTCTCTAAAAGACGAAGACGGTTGCATTATGCTATTTTGCTGTATTGATTATTTATCCCTGATATGTATATATAACTCTGATAAATGTGTATAGATTATAATCAAATGTATAGTAAACAGCTATATGAATTTGTTTATTTGATTATTATATTTTATCGTTCCGCTGTGAGATTCTGTGTTTTTATTTCTTCGTCTCTTCTTATTTTTCTTATTCAACCCCATTGATTATCTACATTCAGGATTGTTTAAGCCGGACATGTGTGGATTATTGTCGATTTAAACCTTCCGAAATGTGGGTCGTCACATATATTATGTTTGATTTTAGATCTATATAACCACGAGCGTTACGGCACGCGCTTCGCACGTGAGTTGTTTTTTTACGAATTGCATATGTTTTAACACATTTAAAAAAACACAAATATTTAATCATATTTTGCATTGAAATCATGTGTAATTTTTGAAACTTAACGGTCGGACCAAAGGATTGCACTTCTATTTCAATTATGAATAAATGTTATATCTAACAATTTTATTTGTGTATGTGTGTGTATGCCTGTTAGTATATATATTTTGGCACGTGCAGTGCATATAAGATCTTTATTAAATTTGAAAGTTCTATGTAGTTTAATAAAAATAAACTGAAAAACACATAGAAAAATGTAATTTTTTTGTTGAAATAGAATTTGAACTTGTAACATTGTTTATGTTTAAAATTCCCATTTGAAAATAGATGTCAATATTTGTTCATAGTGAGATTCGAATTCATCACATCTTTTTTCCATGTAAGGATATTTTTGAAATTTCACGGTCGGACCAAAAAATTGTGTTTTTATTTCAACTATTAATAAAGATAGGGACGGTAATGGGACTGGTTTAGGGTGACCCGCTCCTATTCTGAGAACCTAGTAATATCAGCTCATTATAGTTTATTGATTTATTCAACAAAAATTTCTATATGAAGATATTATAATGTTTTATACAAATAAGTTATATTATTTTGAAATACTAAATTGCATTATTGCTAATTGTATAAAAAATACATATTATTTGAATTCTAATTGAACACTTCAAATTTTTTTAAATTTTATAGTCATTATTATCTACAGTCAATATATTTTTTAATATACATCTTTCTTACACATAAAAGCATTGGTGTATGCAAATTAGAATCAATTTTTGAAACGAACAAACAAAGACGTACTGGGTTTCGGGACAGGTCGGGTCTTAACCAGCTCTGGTTGGGGCGAAAATCCAGACACGCACCGGGTCTACAGGGCTGATCTGGGGCGGCGTTTATAAAACTTGGGTTGGGTATGGGGCATGAAAAACTTGTCCTAACCCGTCCCATTGTCATCTCTAATTTGGAACACCCTCGGATCTACTTAAGAGCACATTTTGCAACTGCTTCTGACGAACCTAAACTATTTTAAATCAGTCATTGTAATACGTATTTGGCAACTTCTATAAGGAGCTTGCAAAAGTGATTAGCAAGTCAAAATATAAGAAATAATAATTTATTGCTTATGACTTACGGACAAAATTTATTACTTACTTCAACAAATTATTTTACTTATTTTAACTATCGAAACACTTCTACTTATAAACCATAATTTAAAATTACTTAGAAGTTACTATTCGAATATTCTTTTAAGCAGTTTTAGAATAGTAGTTGTCAAACGCGCTCTAAGTACTTTAGTTCAACAAAAAAAAAGGCAGTACAAAGTTTAGAGCACGACCTTATCGATGCTAATGGGGGAATTCAATAGTAAGTGGGTTGGACGTCATAAGAGAATCTCCAACCACAATCATCTGCAAAGATTAGGATTATGCACTTTAAGGCTTCATTTGGGAGGTTTTTTCAACCGGTTTTGACTTGTTTTGGACAACTCTGTAGTTTAAGTGTTGTCATAACCACATTTGTAAGTTTTTTTTATATCGGTTGTTGTTGGTTATAAAAAAGATGAAAACCGATGTAGGGTAATTTTGATGGTAATTCTCAACCAATCAAATTGGGGTGTTTTGAGATGTTATAGCCTTTTTTTAAACTATACCCCTACTATCATATTGGAAAATTAATCTTCACAAAACTAAATAATATACATACATACATACGTACATACGTACATACGTACATATACATATATATATATATATAGTTGTATCTTAATAGAAAACTCTTAAAACCAGTGTATATTAAACTCTCAAGCATGTAATAATCAGTTATAACAATACTTAATATAAACCAATCAAAACCGCTACAATCATTGTTGGTTGTTATCCGGATTTTTAACCCGGCAAGATCCAACAAGAGATAGAACAATCTCGTATTATCGGAATGGTTTAGAACTTAACCAAAAAGACTAAGGCAAGAGGTTAACGAGAGCCAAACTATATGGCTAAGGCAACGACTAGTATCGACGAAGCCGAGAGATCACCATTCTTTTAGTCCAATCAGCAGCTGAGTGCAAAAAACTAGTGAATTGCCATCAAGATGAAACAACTACGATAAAAGACTATGCGAACATCTCCAATTCCAAACTCCAAAAAAAACCTAAGTGCTCGGATCATCAGCGACCCATTCCTCTCCTTAAACATTTAGACAACTCAGCCAAAAAATACTACGAAAAGAGGCCAAGACATTGATTCGCAAAACGAGCCAAGTCTATGGGCCGCCAGCAACCCATAGGCCATCGGTTGACAACGACCTACGTTTCTTCCTCGTATTTCAAGCCGCATCCTCCATTGGTCGTTCCCTACGTACCAGCGTGCATATAATGGAGAGCCCTGGCCCAGAAGCTCTCCGGTCCATATAAATACCAACCTACCTACAGCATAAAGAGGATCTTCTTCGGACTAGTTGCAAAAGCTCTATTGGAATTATTCTTCACTCTCCACCTCCCTCACAACAATCTCCAAATGAATACATTGTGATTCTCTAGTGGATTCCTACTCTAGAGATTCAATCTAGCTAGGAAACAATTAAAGCCTTGTAATCAAACAACTCTTGTAACAGCAATCAGTCTATAGTAAAGCTATAAAGTGGACATAGGCTTCATTAACAGCGAACCACTGTAAAAACTCTCTGTCTTCTTTCTTTTACTGTTCTATTTCTATACCCGTTATCTGTGATGTTGCTCTGCAAGAACGGGGCTAGTGCTTTCAAACTCAAACCAGGGTGTTGGTCCATTTTTTATGTCAATATTTTGGTGTTTTCACTGAGAACCCCAACTTAGGCTTAGATCTAGCAATCTACTTTGGATCAGATAGGTTTAGAAGTTAGATCCTCAATCTTTGCTTAGAACGTTCGCTGTTGAGAATAGAAGAACTAACCAAGAAGGATTGGAGAAAAATCAAGCAAACACATGCTAAGGTGACGGAGAACATCAACATGAGATAGTAGACTTGATCTTAAAGAAAAAACTCAGAAACCATTAAGTACATGGGTCGCTAGCGATCCATGCACTATGGATCACTAGCGATCCATACCTTTTCACCAGATCGCCATAAACTCCAGAAGAAAAAGTACTAAAATCAGTTAAGTACATGGATCGCTAGCGATCCATGTACTATGGATTGCCAACGATCCATATTATTTTGCCAGGTCGCCGCAAAGTCTAAAATCGCTAGTTATCCATGTGCTATGGATCGCCAGCGATCCATATTACTATGCCAGGTTGCTATTGAGCCAGAAGCTATGGATCGCTAGCGATCCATAAAGCTAGCTCGTTTCGTGATGATTCTTGCATATACCGTGAACCTCGGGGCATAGCCCTCGAACCCCCAAACCAGGGCGCCTTGCCCCTGGACCCCGACTCGCTAACTGGCCAAAGAGATTGCCGTCCAGGTCGTTCGAAAGGGGATATAATTGAAACGAAGCAATGGGCGGAGCTTCGATAATTATGACGGAAGAAAATTCTAACACTCCACCTACTACAAAAACACTGGCTACAAAACCGAACTTAAGGGTGGAAACCCGACGAGAGTATATAAGGATGGCTCTCTCCTACTGTGAAGAAAAAAAATTCGAGGAAGACAATTAGGTGAAAATTCCAACATGCAAAACGCTAGAAGGAGCTCTAAAACCCATTCTGTAGCACAGTGCCAAGGAATGGACGAGGAACTACTACCCAAACGGTATTCCTAGAGGTAACGGGACCAAGAAGATAAGGTACAAACTGAGATCAACTACAATGCCAAACTCCCATGATATATGATGATGACTCCTGACAGACCTGCTTCAAATCCCATTTTGCAGCTTCTATCAATATTGGTCATCGTGAAAAATCATCAAAATGGTCGTTGAAAAACTCACGTAAGGGTTGACTCGAAGTTGAACTCGAGCAATCGACTATTTGACTCAAAGCAGATTCTAGAAGTCCTGACTCGAAGTCATACTCAGGTAATCACCCATTTGACCCGAAGCAAACCTAGGAAATTCTGGTCCATAGCTTAATCTCAGGTAAAACCAAGATTTTCTCCAAGAAAATAGGCAAATGGCTCTAAGCAACATTTGTCACCAACCCAGCACTTCAAATTCTATGACTCCAAGCGAACCATGGGCTGACTCCAAGCAACGTCAAATTTTCTCAGGCCAAACTCCAAGTAAAATACCATCAACTCATCGACGCTGATCCATCTTCTTTTGCCCATAACTCGAACGTGCGAACTCTGAATACTTTGAAATTTGGAATGCAACCTTGTGCAGCCTTCTTAGTTACTCCCGATCGATCTCACCTAGTTTGAAATTTTTTGGGGACCGTCGCTAATCCATGACCCCATCATAAGCGATTCGCCATTTAGTTGGCATTTCTAATCATTCAAGCATGGACAGTCATGCTTCTATCATTCTCAAGCATTATAAACTTCTGTAACTTGAAAACTGACCGATTTGACAGTGATTAGAATATCTTCCCCAATCTAAATCCATTCACCGAAGCTGTTCAACATGCAGAATATTCAAAGAAGTTTATCATGCCAACTATACCTTTTATAAAAACATACAATCGATTCAAAATTGCTTCTTTATAGGTATGACTAACATATGGATGAAGTAAGGGTGACAAATGTAGTCTGCTGCAAGGCCCTCAGGAATCATCAAAGGATGAAACAACCTGCTACCCTGAAAGAATTCTATGTGAAGGCAACCCGGTTCTAAAAGACTAAAAGTAGTGCAATTAGAAGAAGGCAAACCCGACAGTGTGCCAAAGAACATACCAAACGGTGAAGAAGCTACAGGACCTCAGGGATCTTCTGCCTAATCAAGGCTACTAAGACCCAGTAGAAGAGCGCCCCAACTAACCGACGAAATCAGATAAAAAGATGATTATCAAATAACACTCTAACTTGTTAGCAACTAAGGAATGGGACTGCACCCTAAAGCGATGCCTTCTCATCCATCCTTGTCTACTCTCCTTTACCAAATGAGCAATATTGGAACACTAGGGGCATTGCAGACAGCACAACACCTAGGAAAACCTCACCCATTAGACCGGGACAACCAAACGAGTTATGGTGAAACCATGGATATAGTTCAAGCATGCCAACAGTCCTGTGGCATAAGGGGTACCGCACACGCTTGAATATCCATAAGAATGACCAAGACTACTAATACCATAGTTTTTTTATGCCTGATCGAAAATTCTGGCATTTTGACAACCACGGACTTAATGACCTAGCTAGTGCAACAAACAAAGCATAATACTTGCCCACTTCTTTTTTCACTATTTTATCGCTCTTGGTGACCATTCCTCTTAGACCGTATGCCAGTTAAAGAGCCATTCTCTTAATGCAGTTTGGATCAAGAGATAAGAGTCGTGCCCTAAACTCCGGAAGGCTCTTTTTCAATCCATCTTCATGCGGTCAACGATAGATCTCTTTACCATGGCAGCATATTCTATTTGGACATGTACATCTTCCAAAAACATGGAAGGTTCATCCAAGCCATGATTATCCGAACCAAAAACTGTTTAGCTTCTTGAACCAATAAAACCGTGTTCGCGTAAGCAATCTGCTAAGTCGATGGGGTCAAATCAATTCGAAAATCATTGTTTAGTTGCTTAGATCGATCAAATTATGCCCGAGTATGCTTCATCAAATCACCGAATCAAAGAAAGCGAATCGACCCAAACCGAATTGACTCAAACCGTAAACTCCTTGTCTTGCCAGAAGATAGGCAATACCAAGGAGCACTAGAATCAAAACTCCTCGTGTTGCTTGAAGATAGGCAACACCGAGGAGCCTCAAAATCAAAACTTCTTGTGTTGTCAGAAGATAGGCAACACCAAAGAGCACCGAAACTCCTCGTGTTACCCGAAGATAGGCAACACCGAGGAGCTCTAAAATCAAAACTCTTCATGTCGCCCGAAGATAGGCAACTCCAAGGAGCATTGAAACTCCTCGTGTTGCCCGAAGATAGGCAACTCCAAGGAGCATTGAAACTCCTCGTATTGCCCGAGATAGGCAACACTAAGGAGCACCAAAATCAAAACTCCTTGTGTTGCCCGAAGATAGGCAACACCAAGGAGCGCCGAAACTCCTCGTGTTTCCCAAAGATAGGCAATACCGAGGGGCACCAAAATCAAAACTCCTCGTGTTGCCCGAAGATAGGCAACACCAAATAGTGCGAAACTCCTCGAGTTGCATGAAGATAGGAAACACCAAGGAGTGCCGAAACTCCTCGTTTTGCTCCAAGATAGGCAACACCATAGACCACCAAATTCAAAACTCCTTATGTTTCCTGAAGATAGGTAACACCGAGGAGCCTCAAAATCAAAGCTCCTTGTGTTGCCCAAAGATAGGCAACACCAAGGAGCACCGAAGCTCCTCATGTTGCCTGAAGATAAGCAACACCGAGAATCACCAAAATCAGAACTCCTTGTGTTGCTCAAAGATAAGCAACACTGAGGAGCACCAAAATCAAAACTCCTCGTATTGCTTAAAGATAGGAAACACCAAGGAGCGCCGAAACTCCTCGTGTTGCCCGAAGATAGGCAACATCTAGGAGCGCCAAAATCAAAAATCCTCATGTAACCCGAAGATAGGCAACACCGAGAAGCACCAAAATCAAAACTCCTCATATTGCCCGAAGATAGGCAACACCGAGGAGCCTCAAAATCAAAACTCCTCGTGTTGTCCGAAGATAAGCAACACCAAGAAGCGCTAAAACTTCTTGTGTTGCCTGAAGATAGGCAACACCGAGGAGCCCCAAAATCAAAACTCCTCGTGTTGCCTAAAGATAGGCAACACGAAGGAGCACTGAAACTCCTCGTGTTGCCAAAGATAGGCAACACCGAGGAGCACCAAAATCAAAACTCCTCGTGTTGCCCAAAGGTAGGCAACACCAAGGAGCACCAAAACTCCTCGTGTTGCCCGAAAGAAGGAAAATCAAGTTGTGACTTAGCTAAATTTCAAATTTTATATTAAAATTATCCAAACTATAATTTACCGCTCATTTGAAGTAAACATCTCTTTGAACTAGAGGGCATTCACTTGTACTTAAATAAAATCAATTGAAAACAATAAGTGCACAAGTTCTGTTACTCAAAAAAAAAAGAATTGTTACTCCAAATAAAATTTTTGGCGACAATCACAAAAACTAAATAAGTGTAAACAAAACAAGCACAAGTGCACAGAGCACACATATTGGTTTTGACGTATTCGAAAGGCTTACTATAGCTTTCAAAGGGGCTGCTCAGGATAATACTTGCCTTTACCAGTTTGATCGAAGGCAAAATCATTGGTTACGAATGGTTTGGCACATGTTCAAAGAGCTATTCTTCATTTTTTCTGAAGGAATGGCTTCGACTTAATCAAAAGGCCATCATCTAGTCGAAAGGTTGTTAATGAAAGCGAAAGAGTGCTTTCGAATCCTTCACCTCCTTCGGACCATAAAAACCTTCTAGATATTGGTTGGAGAAACCTTTCAACACCTTTGAAAGTTCTTGAAGCTTCCAGACTTTGACGGTAGCATACCTTCGACTCCTTCATAAGGCTTAACTGAAACTCTTTTCTCTTGTTCTTTACTTGAGGTCTTGACTCAGTCGAAAGGTGAATATGTGGAGTAAAATTTGCCACCTTGCGAAGGGATGCACTTCACTTGCCAAGTTGACTTTTTCGAAACCTAAAAGCTTTTCGCCTCTTAGTTTTATCGCGTAAATATGAGCCGTCCATTTAAATCTGATCTAGCGGCTGATAGCTCTAGGTGACTTTTCTTATAAGGTATTTTCTTCTTCTTCTTTCTCTTTCACTTTTCTGCAATCAAAATTCAAGCACAAGTAAAGTAAAACCGAATCTAATCTATAAGTTTAGATTCATTTCTATTTTTTAGTTATCTTCTCCGTTGTTTGTGCTTTAATGGAGCTTTAATTTTCAGATTCCAAAATTGAGATTCTATTTTGAAATGTGCGAACCTCGATTTTTTGAGAGTAGATTGGATTTGATTTACTATAAAAAATTAATCCAATAGAATTTGCTTCTCATTTTGGATTTTTATTCTAATATTGACAATTTCTGTTCTTCTTTATAAAGTTTGGGTTTTCGGTCTGATTATAATTTTTATATTTTCAAATTTGCAAAAGATTGATCTCTGTTGAAATTCATTTTCTTAACAGGTGTAATGTATTTATTTTAAGAAAAATTTGAAACCCTGGATCTACAGTCGGGTTTGGGGAAGATAGTGGAACCTGCTTTCTTCGTTCGAAAGTTTCAAATGTATGAATGATAACTTGGCGCCCCAAAATGACAATTCTGCCCTTTCGAAAGGGATTGAGGCGACAACATTATTTTTGCTTCCTTAGCCCCTTTCGATGTCATCAGAAGGCGTTGTTGT
This sequence comes from Allium cepa, assembly GCA_030765085.1. Classification (NCBI taxonomy): domain Eukaryota; kingdom Viridiplantae; phylum Streptophyta; class Magnoliopsida; order Asparagales; family Amaryllidaceae; genus Allium; species Allium cepa. The sequence goes on from CM060938.1 coordinate 687,045,753, forward strand.
GCCAATTTGATCATCCTTGTTGAAAGGATGTGTAATTAAATAGGGTGTAGTCACCCCTTCGAAAGCAAAACATTTCGACTTAGTCAAAACCTATTCTGCCGATTGCAATCCATCCTACTTAGTTAACCTTCGGAACCATCATACCCCTTCGACCCTTTCGACAACATTTTAGTATAATGGGTTGAAACCCTTTAGATTTATTTTTCTCCAGCTTTGTCGAAACGTTCTATATGCTCATAAGTTTAACTTAGGACCTTACGACCTAATGACAATATAAGGTTTCAACAACATTTGTATGTCTCTAAGGAAACCTAAGTTATTGGTTTCGACAGTGTCGAAGAATTTTGCTACCTTGTTTGTGAAATGTTTGCAGTGTACATTTTTGTTCAAGTTTTAAGTTTACCTGGACTACTTCCTTTAAACAACTGAGCTACTATGAAGCTTTCGACATTGTTGAAATCACTACTTTTTATTCCTATCTTTTCTTTCAACCTTGTCGAAAGCTTAATAATGGCTCATATTATGCTTTCGATATTGTCGAAAGGTTGTGACTAAATGTTTAACTTTCTTTCCCTTTAGACCTTGTCGAAAACTCCATGAATGCTTTTATTTAAAATTTTGACACTACTATGAGGTATTTGCTAAATGTTGATGTCCCTTTTCCTTTTAACTCTTCCAAAAGCTCAACATCTTTAACTATTAATTTAAACATTTTTCAAGAATTTGAAATTCCCTGTTTTGCTTTATGTTTAAGTTGGCTTTATATCAATTCTTGACAATATGCTAAATTTATAATTTACTAAAAAATTTAACAGAAACGTTCTCACCTAGCAGAATCGTGAACTCTCCAAAGAAGGCTAAAGCTATATCCAAGCATTCTCTCATTTCAACTTAAGACAAAGTCGATGCCATCGTTAATGACATTGGCATTACTGGTGTTAAAGACATTCCTCCCAAGGAGACTAATACTATCAACAACCCTCTTGAAGGGTCCTTTGCCTATACCGCCATCCATACATGACATGGAGGATTCTTGCCTATTCCAAAATTCTTATCTTCGTTCCTCTCTCATCTCTGGATTATTCCAATCCAATTGTTGCCAAATTTTTATATCTATCTCTTATCTTTAGAAATGATGGCACTAGAATCTGGAATTCCCTCCCTTAACGATGAAGTATTGAACTACTTGACCTGGCTAGTTAAGCTTAGTAACCTTAATAGTCAGATACACAAAGCTAATCCCCAGAAAAGGATGATATAAGATGGGGTTAATAAATTCAGTGACTGGGAAAACCAGTTTTTCTTTATCAAGTGTTTTTCAAACATCGGTGCGATTTTCGCTTACCCTTATAAGTTTAGACTTTTATTATCTTTCCTCATTCAATGTTTTCTCTTGCCTAATATCTACTTTTATCTGGTACCATACTAAAGAGCTTAAGGATGATGACAAGAGAACAATTTAACCTCTAATTACGGCCTCAAGCCAGGTTGGGAGAAGATTGACGCTGTTGACTCCCCTAAATTTATGAAAATGCTCTCTTCTATTTGCAGTCTAGAAGATCCTAGTCACTCCTCCATCTATTCAACATGCTTCTCATGGCTAACTCTTCCTCTCTCTGGGAGACCCGTCAACTTTTTCTCCTATGTCACCCATTTGTGCTAACCACTCTAGTATGTGAAGAACACTACTCTTATTATGAATTATTACGCCACTTTTTCAATTTATTTTGCTAACATATAATCTGTTCGGATTTTTTTTAGTTATTCCTCAAGTTATAATGTCGGTTGAAGGTGCCACTCCCCCTCCTATAACCATTGGAGCACCATCTATCACTGAATCTCTCACCAAATCCAAGAAGGCTTTGAAAAGGAAGGTGGTGGAATCATCCAAAATAGAACCTCCTAAGAAAGTTGCTAAAGTTATCGATTTAGAGGAAAAGATGCTTCATCTCTTGTTAAAGCTTTGAAAAGTCCAATCATAGAAGATCCAAAAGAAAAATCGAAGTAAACTCCAATTGTAATCGACCCTCTTTCTTGAATTTCAATTTTTGATTCTCCAGCTGCACTTCAGCAAATGCAACTGGCTTTGGAATGACTCCGTCTTTAAATCAAATTCGATCGAAGCTATCGTCTTCTTCTCCTCCTTCCATCGTCTTCGAAGAAATAACCAAGTCCATGCTTCACTCTGAGTCCTTTACTTCCATTCGCCCACCTTCTTCCGTTGCATATTCGGCAAAGCACTATCGCTTTCTAATAAAGGAAAAATTTCTGGTAAGCTCCACTTCAATTGACCATATGATCATTAATTTTCTCTAAATCGCTAACTTGTGTTACATTTCCTCTTTTAGGTTTCTAAGAGGGTGTTAACTCTTCATGAGCATGCAGCCAAATCTTCCCTTGAATCATCTAAGTCCCGTGAGGAAATCTCGACTCTTAAGAATTAAGGTACTACACTTTCTACTGCCAAAGATGTAGCTACTTCAGAACTGGAATAACTGAGAGCTTCTCTTGCTCAAGTAGAAACAGATCTCTTGGCATAAAGAAGAGCTCATCAACCCCTTGCTGATGAAATTTTTTTCTATCGAGCTTACTTAAAGAGATTCAGACTTAGAGAAACCCCACATAAAGGAGGAGAATATTTCTTTGAAGGAAAAGTTTAAGAAAAATAGGGCTTCACTAAAATTTGCTGTCAACTCAATCTCCGACTCTAAGCAGTGAGTATCACAATTCATTACTAATACTCTTGGGCAAATGTTGCTAAACTCCTATGAAGAAGCCCTCATGCTTGCGTATTCTAACAATTTTAAGAAGTGTCTTAACTTTGGTTACCCCATGCTTAACTTTGCATTGTTGATAGAGTAATGGGAAAAATCAACCAAATGAAGTAGGGGATTGAACCTATAGATGAGAAGGAAATTGACTTTTCTAAGATTCTTTCCTTTGACGTCCCCTCTTTTGAAATTGAATCAGACATTGAGGACGAGTACAACAAGAACGATGTCATCGATGAAGAAGGTGATGATGATGGCGATGACAATGATGATGATAATGATGATGATAACGACGATAACCTCGCCAGCCGTCCAGGTTCTGATGGAGACAGAGGGATAATTCTGGAACTTCTTTGAAGAATGGTGGTGACAACGTAAAGCTCCTGAAAAAGAGCTATCTCCCCAAAAGGAAGTTACGTCTCAATCCTCTAGGCCTTCTGCTCCTCAAGAGGATGAGCTTGCTCCCACTAACATTGAAGAGCTTAAAGGGAAAGAGCATTCTTCCCAGTCCTTTGTCCTGATATCATAGGTATGGGATTATCTATTTTAAAATCTTTTATATTAAAGGTTATAATAGTGTAAATCATTCTTTTTAGATAAGGAAGAAGCCTATCCTCCCCTATAAAACAAAACTTGAGAGAAAACAAGATGAAATTAACAAGTTATATAGGGAGTTAGAAAAAATGATAAGGGAGCATTATGTAAAGTCCGATAACTATCATAGGCTTGATAGGAGTGCTTCGTGCTAGCATCTGTTAAACATCAGAAGGTAGCCCCTTACTTAAGAGAGCGCACCTCCAATAAGACGCTCACTTAATGGACAATCAGGAGTTAAATTACATTATTTTGGATACTGATTGAAGAGAGAGACATGCTAGTTAACTTTTTATATAAAGCTTATTGTAAACATTCAATTGTTTATTTTTTGCACTTACGAAAATTCAGTGGGGGTCTACTTAGATGAATTTGGATCTGACCCGCCTCCTAAAGCTTGTTGGAACTTACCATGGGTCAGATCGTTTTCTCAAGATCTCCCTCCTGAAAAGCTTAAATATTGTAAGAATAAATTTGTATTTAAGTTATTTTCCAAGTCTATTTTGTGTGAACCAGATGAGTAGTTGTAAACATATAATATTGTATCGATTTATGAATATTTATTTTAGTTTTTCTTTTTATGCTTAGCTTCATTTTATTATATTATTTCAAAGTGACTGTTTATTAGGCCGCTTTGTTTCTATAGACCATTTAAGCTAATATGTTAAACTAAGAAGATTTTATCTGAAAAGACATCAATTTTAAAATCTTCGAAATTAGCAAGATACTGGTTCCTTAGAGATTTGCAAAAACTTTACTTGGAGTATCCTAGACTTTGGTTTGATTTTCTTGGTGATGAGAAGGAGAAATTTCTTAAAGACATTAGGACATTCCATACAAAATTAATTTGCGGCCGTGATAGTCCTCCATTTGGGATATGGGACTATAGCATATGTCCTCTAGTGTTAACCCCAAAGGGACTAAATATTCCCTGTGATTCCTACTACATCATTAGACAAAGTTAAAAAAAATGTAATTTCTAAACTTTATGTGCAAACCAGCTGTTTATTGTATTTTTTGACTTCGTTGTTGTTTGAATTGTAATCTTTTATAGTAATAATAAAGAGATTCCTCAACTCTGATTTTGATTTGATTTTGTTTTATTTCTTTTACTTAAATAAGAGCTGCAACTATTAATAATTTATCTCTCTCTCTTGATTTATCGTTATGCATCGCTGCTCTTAGGGAGAAATTTTTAAAATCAAGTGGAAGGGTTGAGCTTAGGGACGATATCTTATTCGATTATTTCAGTGGAAATATCAAAGCTTTGAAATGGCACAAAAGATATTTTCTTTAAAAAGCCATTGCCAGCGATCGGAAGGACTAAATTTATTATCTTGAAGCTGAAGTTAAAAGTAAGGACGAAACAATTTCCTAACTTAAGCGTTAAGTGAAGACGAATTCCTCAATCGACTTTGATCACAAGATGTCAGAGCTTATAGACAAATAAGTGACTTGAAATTGGAATTGAAGGATAGTCAGGAACAGTGCGCTTCACTAGAATTCATTATAGGAGACAAGATTTCAACCATTTATTTATTGGTCCCTCACGCTACTTCTTAGGCTACTAAACCTACAAGGTCAACACATCTCGCGACCCATAAATTCCTTACTATACTCAACCCTCCATCGGGCTTAGATGAGAATGTTGTGGGGAATTGGTGCTAGAAAGTTAAATTTTAAATAGCCAAGTATTCTGACGAGCAAAAGAAGCTGAAATATTCTTAGACTATCAATGATATATGCTGCTAAGAATCAAAAGCTCGAACACGATAATTACTTCCTTCAAAAGTGCGACGTAGAGTTAGAATGGAATAGCAAGACCCTTAGGGCTGAGAATAGGGCTTTCAACCACGCTTTGAAGACTAACATTTATGCGATCGACATCGAAAATAGAGCAAGAAATAAGGAAAAGAAACTCAAAGAAGTCCTTTACGTTGCGATTCGTCATGTAGTGGATCCTTTAGGCGCTAAGACTCTTGACATGGCTGCTCAAGACTTGTGATTTATCTGTATCTTTGGAATGTTGAAACTTGTTTCGTATATATGTGAATAATTTCATAGTTTTGTAAATTTCTCACGACTTATGTAAATTATATAAACTTTGTAAACAACACCTGATTTATAATCCTTTTCTATAATGTCACTTATGAAATGCTTTTTGATAGCTCATTCATTACTTTCGAATTTGCTGAATCTTTCAATTCTCTTTGCTGTGCTAATTTCCTCAAAAAGTTTACAGCAAACAATATTTCTAATTGTTAGCTTGAAATTGAAATATCAATCTATGCATATCATTTGCTTAAATTAACAAATCATCTTGTTAATTCCATGAAAAACTGTCTATATTAAACATTTAAATCCCATCTTCAACCGTGATGAGAAATGCTCGAGAATTCAACTTTAACCATTTGATTGGAATATCTGAAATTTTAGATAGAAAATCACGTCTTAACACTAGGGTATAAGGATTAGATAGAAATATTTCAAGAGATAGTTAATAAGGAATTGAATCCAAAAACCATTGTCTGAATATTTGTAATAGAATCTCGGGGACACATTCTCGAGCTTTAGCGAAATTTGAAAAGTTGGTAATCTGAGACCTAGATTCGGGCATTAATGAAAATTTATAATAATAATCTCTTTGAGATTATTTTCTAACCCATATTTTTGCATTTGTGATAGATAAATAGAAATCCATTATCGAAATTTTACACGTAGTTGGGGGTCAAATAAGTAATTGTCTCGATACCTAAATTCAGGTATACAATGATAGCCAGTGATCGATATAGACCCGAAATACATATTCAGGCATTAGTAAATGAAGTCCTAAAATGAATTTCCCAACACACATATTCGAGTATTGATTAAGGAAGTTCAGATATGAGAAACTAGAAACCCAAATACGGGTATTAACATATGATGTTTAGAAATGGAAGTTCTGGAACCTTGATTCAGTATTAATTTGATAAAATTAAATTATGAGTGACCCAAAACCTAGAGTCGAGTATTAATAAGTGGAGCTCTATTCTACTCCTTTGATGTGTGAACCCTTCAGGTCTTGCATAGATTTAATTCGATTAGTTGCTCTTGAGGTTCGATGTCTTAGTCCATAATTGGAAATGCCTTTTCTCGAGATTGAACATCTTAGCTCATGATTTTATGAGCCTTTCCATGGTCTTAAACATCTTAGTCTATTGCTGAATGTGCCTCCTCTGTGGCTTGGACGTCTTAGTCCATTAAAGAATGAGCCACTTTTCGGGCTTGGATATCTTAGTCCATTATTCGATGGGCCTCTTCTTGGGCCAAGACATTTTAGTCCATTGTTGTCTGGTGTTCTTGGTTAGCTCATTATAGATGTTGGAACCAAGGGCTTCAACCTCCCTCTAGGACACATGCTACCTGGTCCTTGTGCAGCGCGAACAGGGGCTAGTTTGGTGCTTTACCTGGCCACCTTATGGCACATATAAAGGCTTACTTCATCCTCCCTCCAAGAGGTGCCTTACCTTGGCCATAGTGGTGCATGGATAAGGGCTTGTTTGGTGCTTTAACTTGGCCATCTTATGGCTCGGCTAAAGGCTTACTCCGTCCTCCCCCGGGAGGTTCCTTGACCTGACCAAAGGCACGACCAAAGGCTTGTCCAATACTTTAAACTGGCCATCTTAGGGCACGACTAAAGGCTTACCTGCCTTCCGTCTAGGAGGTGCTCTGCCCTAGCCAATATGGCGCGGATAGAGGATTTTCTACCATTATAGGTAGAATACCATTTTAGGTAGTATCCAAATGTAAGGAGCATTTCACTCCCAATCATGTAGATTTTCTTTTTATTAAAAGTAGCTCTTTATTGATTTTGTCTTAAATTCTTTTCACAAACTCTTGAATTTTTCCTAATTGGAAGAAATTTGTGATCATGCCCTCCAGGGCTCTGCAATGATTAGTTTTGTGACCATTCATCATATGGTAGTGGCAATAAGATCCTCCCAAATTCCTCTTATGTTATCGCTTCTTCTTTTGTGAAGGCCAATAGTTAAGATCCTCCTTAGCAAGCAAAATAAGCAAGTAGACGTTTTCTATAGATGTTGTTAAGTTGCATTTCTTTGGAAGTCTAGACTTGAAGCTTGATTCTTGCGGATGGCTTTTTGACTTTTTGTTTCTTGGCCATATAGTTTCATGCTCTTCAATTGCCTTTCTTTTTGTCACCCTTTGAATTTCTTGAGTTTGAAGTGTTCTTGCTTTTGTTGGCCGCCACTTATGTGCAAAGTCATTGTAATCATCCATTACCTCTTTCTCAAACATTGTGCCTTTTGTATAGTGTCGGATTGATCTTCTCATTTGATTGAAGACATTGTTACATCCATTTATTTTCATTCCTAGTGCAAAGATGAGGATCGAGTCAACATGAAAAGGATTTAAACTCCGTTTCTTAGGATCATAAGATTGCGCTTTCTTTTCGTTTATAATTCTTAGAGCTTTCAGTCTTAGCCTTTCCTCTTCGTTTTGATTGGAATATTTAAAGAATTTTGATGAGAACTCCATCTCATGTGGCTTAGAGGATTGTTGTTCAGATGTTATGATTCTTCTAGCCATGATTAAACCGTAGTAAATGAACTTGAAGTAGGGTTGAGTGGGGTTAGAGAATAGTGATGTGGCTATTAACCGCGAGGTCGGAGGTTCGAACCCTCCTTCTAGTGCTAACAATATTAACAAGACTTCTTGTCAACGTCCCAAAGTTATGCTAAGTAATGAGGATTATCCTTTAAGAAATTAGGGTAGAAAGGGAAGTATGAATCAGTTTTGAATTTCTTCTTAAATAGGCAATAATAGGTAGGAATTACTCAGATCGACCTTTCGACTGTGTCAAAAGGGTTGGTTTCCGTGCGTAATCACCTTTCGACCTAGTTGAGATAGTTTGGATCCTCCTTTGAAGGTTTTCCTTTCGATATTATTGTGATATCTTGGATAAGATTCCTTTTGGTTGGATTTGATCTGCTAAAGGCCATGGTGGTTAGATAGCTAGGACTTTATCCACACATCTGAAATAGAGGTTTCGACCCTGTCGAAAGCAACAATGGTATGGAATCAAAACATAGACCTAGTATCGCGGGTAAGGTTTCGAACTTGTCGTGAGCTCTAGGATTAAGTGTCCTTAGTTTGGGTTATGAATCTCAAGTGGAAATTTCTTAGAGCAAGCTTTTACCCTTGTTAAAAGCTAAAGGTTTTACTGGATTGAGCCTGGGTGTCGACCTTGTCGAAAGCAAAGACGTAGGGAAAGGTAATTCGAAGTATGTAACAGAATATACTTGGACATAGAGGATGTTTTGACTATATCGGCAGGGACCTTTCGATGCTGATGAAACCTGAAATGTAAGAGAAAACCTAATAATATCCTTAAAAACAACAAATTAAATTGAAAGATTTGTGACTTTCTTATCGTAAACAAAATGATAGTTTTATCACTTCAAATCCTCCAATTCAATTTTGTAATTAGGATTACAACACTTTTCTTAAGAGTATACAAGTTGAGAATGAGAAGAATTGAATCCCTAAAACCTGACCACTTGGGTCTTATAAATGCAGGTAAGCACCTCTCGACCCTAATGCTATCGAATGGGTCGAAAGGCGCCTGCCCAAAGACTTAAACTTGTTGCCGCCTTTGTTGAAAGGTAAGGTTGTGCTCCTCTTATTTTAGGTTTGTTGTAAGCGCTTCCACTTTATCGATAGCCCTTTTTCATTGGTTTCGATGATGTTAGTTACATATGTGCTCTTTTTTCTGATATGATGTGGAACCCTCCTGGACCACATTGGTTTCTGCCAATTCGAAAGACTTACTATTTCTTTCGAAGGTGTTGCTCATGATAATATTTGCTTACTGGAAGTTTTAGTGAAGGTGAAACCATTGGTTTCGTATGGTTTGGCGCATGGTCAAAGAGCTATTCTTCGTTGTCTTCGAAGGCTATGACTTAATTGAAAGGTCTTCATCTAGTCGAAAGGTTGTTAATGAAGGTAGAAGGGTGCTTTTGACTTCTTAATAATATTCAAAAGGCAAGAGCATTCTAGATATTAATTGGAAACCTTCCGACACCTTCAAAAGATCCTCAAGCTTCCAGAATTTGACGGCAACATCCTTTCGACTTCTTCGAAAGGCTTAGCTGGAACTCTATTCACTTGTTCTTTACTTAAAGAGGTCTCGACTCAGTCGAAAAGTGAATGTTTGGAGTAAAGAAGCAAAACGTGAAACTTTAAAATTTTAAAATAATGTTAAATTTAAAAATGAGATATATTAGGCTATCGACAAAGTCAAAAGAAAAGAAAAAGTTAACACTTAACAAACACCTCTCAACTATGTCGAAAGCCAAGATTTAAACATCTACTTAGCTTTTGACAAGATCAAAAGGAAGGGATGAAGTATATGTCCAATCGACACTTCTACAATCTCGAAAGCTCGATAGGAACTATGTTTTTAAAAGAGAATAGTTATAACCAACTTAGAATCTTGAAAAAAGTATACACTGCCAATATTCAATGGACAAGATAACAAAACCATTCGACATTGTGAAAACCTGTGACCTATGTTTTTACGTAGGAATATGAATTCCATCGAAGCCCTATGTAACAATTGAGTTGAAAGGTTCAAAGTTAAAGTCATATTGATAAAAAAAATAAAGGACTTGGGACATTTCGATAATGTTGTAAAAAGATAATGATTACGTCCCAGACATTTAATGGAGGTTTCGACTCATTACTAATAAAAGGCTTCGATAGAATCGAAAGGGCTATATGGTTTCGAAAGCTTGCTAAAAAAAGTTTCAATCAATACAATAGGTTTCGACTAAGTTGAAACATTTGGCATGGTTCGTGAATTTAATAAATTGTGCTTTCTTCAACCCGGTTTATAAATTATATATATCTCTAACTTAAACAAATTTGAAACAAGTTTACATGAATGGTTGCAAAACCTATAAGATAGTATCTATGCTTTCGAAAATGTAGGTTACGATGCATAACCAACATCTAAAAGGTATTAAAGCCGAAAGCATAAAATTGTGTTTGATGAGGTCGGTTTCATATGAACTAAAGAACCTATCGACATGGTCAATGAAATTAAGCGCTAGATTATCTTTCGACCCCATCAAAAAGAGCTGTAAAATCAAAAAGAAAATTGCCGCCTCAATCTCTTTTGAAGGGTTAAAAGGGTAAAACTCTAGTGCTAAATTTTTAGTCCGTGCATCTCAAAATTTTTGGGCGAAGTTAACCTAAGTATCCTTCTTCTCCAAACCCGATTTCAACCCAAAAACACTTAAAAACCTTCGAACTGGCAGATTTAAACATAAGTTAATTATTTATGTTTCAAAACCTTTGAGATAAAAATCCAAATTTTCTAAAAACAACTATAAGGATAAAATGTGGAAACGAAGAAAAATCATAATAAAAATTAACAAAAATAAATAAATCGAATCAAAGAATATTTTCAGTTAAATTAAAACTCGAAGAAATTCCATAATTCAAAACCGAATTTCAAAATCTTGATTGTGAGGTTCGAGAAGTTGAAATTCACCGTAAAATAAAAAAGGAGAAAGAATTTCAAAAGCGAAATAAATAAAGCTTAGTTAGATCAAGATTTTTGATCAAGGAAGATAAGATTATCTGGTAATATTGAAGACTTTGATTTCGCATTAAGTTTTTCTCATTTGTAGGTAAATGAGAGAAGAAAAGAGGAAGACATAATTTATAATAAAAGTCAGCAAGGACAATAAGTCAGTCGATTATATTTAAATGAACGACCTAAATTCGTCAGGAATATCAAAAGGTAGGAAGATTCTGGGTTTATTCATGATTGGCTTGGAAAGTCTAGAGCATCCCTTCGCAAGAGGGAAAATGTTAATACTAAAATTCCTTTAGACCTTATCAAATCGGCTTGAGCAGAAGACAATGAAAAGCATAAGGAAGAAGCTCCATCAAGACCTTTCAAAGGAGTCAAAGGGATGCTACTGCAAAGGTTCAGAAATATTATAATTTTTCGAAAGGGTCGAAAGCACCCTTCCGCTTCGTTGACCACCTTTCGAAGTAAATGATTCCATATGTATGAAGACCTTTCGAATGAGTTAAAGCAACACCTTTTGAAGGCAAGGTAGGACAATCCTTCTTGTACGCGCCAAACCTTTCGAAACCAAAGGTTTCACTTTCACTCAACCACTCAGAAGTATGCATTGGCTGGAATAGCCCTTTTGAAAGCCATACTAAGCCTTTCGAATAGATCAAAGCCATTATCATCCAGGGAGGTTCTAGATCAAGTCACAGAGAAAAGTTCAGAAGAAATTAATAAAGTCGAAACCACATGTATTACAACACCTTCGAAACCACTTGATAAAGCCTATTGATAAAGTCGAAAGCTCCTACAAAGTAACACGAAGAATAAAGGCACAACCATACCATTTGACAAGGGAGGAAGCATTCTATGGACTATATAACAGCCACCTTACAACAAGGTCGAAAGCATTGGGTCGAAAGGTGCTGATCTGCACTATAAATAAGACATGTAGGGTCTGGCTTTAGGGATCCGAAACGAGTCATTCTACACTTGTACTTTCTTAATTCTAAAAGTTATAACCCTAATGTCAAATTAAATATTATGGAAATTGAGCAATGAAGGCCTTATTGAGTTACGAAAGGAAATTCTTCAATATTTTTGACTACTTGGTTGTTTCACAAGCTATTATAAGATCTAACAATGTTTTTCCATGTGTCAAAAGGACTCTTCCAACTTGATTGAAACCCATGCAAATTCAAGTCATTCCAATTATAGACTTCTGGCTACCTTTTATTGAACTTCTATTTCGACAAGGTTGAAACCTTTTCCTAATTCACTTAAACCTTATATTCCCAATCCAAACAGAAGACACTCAATACTTCAGCTTTCGATAGGGTCGAAACCTCAATCCCAGCTGAATTCCTTTAGTTCCCAAAACCAAAACCTTAAGCACCAAACAACTTAGCCTTTGACAAGGCCAAAACCCACTGAATCAAACCTTAGCATCGAATTCTTTGAATTATCCTTTAGCGTGTCACAACTGCTTTGAAAGGAAGGCTTTTGAAGGGGTAACCATAGTATCTCAAAAAGCTCGAAGGGCCGATAAGATAGGATATTAAGTGTTTTGACTAGATCAAAATTTTGTACAAGACAGTCTTCACTAAATCATCTTATTCGAAAGGGTAATCAAGAGGAATACACACGGAGTAATCTTTTCAACTTAACTGAAGGGCACCAAAAGAGATCAACCTCTTACCTCAACTTTACTTTGGCGTGTAGAGAAGACTTCTTGTCAACAATTATCATCAACGTTATCATCGTTATCATCATCATTACCATAGCCATTACCATCATCATTTTGTCGCATTCTTCTTTAACAATCTCATCTTTGTCGCCTTCATCTTCGAAGTCAGATTCGACTTCGAAGGAAGGAAATACAAAAGATAGGATTTTTGATGCATCAACCTCCTCCTTCTCGAAAACTTTAGTCCCCTAACCCATCTTTTTTATTTTATCCGTATCCCTATCAACACAAGCAGGGTCGAGTGAGGGGAAGCGCAGATCTGGACATTTCTCGGCATTGTTAGCATAGGTAAGCATCAGAGCGTCCTCGAAGGAATTCATAATAATATCTTCAAGAGAAGAGTCAAGAAATTGTGACACTCGTCGCTTAGCATTGGAAATTGCGCTGATAGCCAATTTCAAGGAAGCTTTATTCCTTTTAGCTTTTCTTTTTAAGAGGATAGTTTAGCCGCCATTCATGCCTTTTCTTCTTCGAACTCTTTTAAAGTCATTGTCAATGCTAAGCTTTCATCGACAAGAAGTTGGCGAGCTTTCTTGCCTTCCAAAATGATAGACTCAGACTAGGCGAGAGAAGCCCTCAATCCCTCCATTTCAATTGTAGCCTCATCCTTCCCTGCAGATAAGAAGGAAACCCGATTGTTCAAGTCAGAAATTTGCTCTCGAAACTTAGATGATTTGGCGGAGGACATTGAAGAATCTCTTTGCAACAAAAACAAACTCTTGGAAATCTGAAAGAAAAAGAACAATATTAGTTAAAACTAAAAGAAAAACAGAAACAATAAAGTCAAGTGAAGGAAAGCATACCAGGAGTTGATGTTCGATGAAAGACAGATAATGACCCACTAGGTCAGAAACAGACGAAGACTAGTGAATTGAGGTATAAGATGATGGATTTAACGTAGAGTGGACCAACTTTTCGAAATCACTCAAAGGCATGGAAGATGATGGCCTAGGAAGGTTCAACACTTGTGAAGGGGTCAAAGTCACCAAGTCCTTCTTCATCTGCTCATCACGATCGGGGAGCTAGAGAAAACAATGCAAGAAAGATCGACCTTAGTAGAAGTTTCCATAGGTAGATCATGAGAAGCTTCGATGGTCGGACTTTCTAGAGATTCATCGACATTAGCAAACTCCTCTTCTTTCAATATTGGAAAATCAAGAACTTCAACCACTTTGGCTCTCTTTGGGGATGATTCCACCATAGTCGTTTTAATAAGTTTCCTTTTAGCAGCCATCTTTGACCTAGCAATGGCATATGAAAAAGATGATGCATGAGAAGTTGAAGAGGGAGGACCTGGATCTCCCATTTGTCTTTCAACTTGAGGAGCAGCTGTAGAGAATTCAATCAGATTATAAGTCAAAAAAATAATTTGAAAAGCAACATATCAATAGATAACAAGCTCAACATTTAAACTTACCGCAGCGATCAAGGTATACAAGGGACAGTTGGGAGAAGTATGACTGTTCTCCCAAAGAGAGAAAGCATTTTCTTTAGGATGTGTTTGGACCAAAGGGGGTTCGAAACATACCCTTTGACCGCAGGCAGGAGGGAGTGATTTTGTAGATTTGTTGGATTCAGCAGCATCAACATATTCCCAATTTTTTTGGAAGTTGCAACCAGCGACTCGACTACTTTTTTTTCTTTTGCCTTTAACTTTTTAGTAGGACCACCTGACAAAAAGAAGAGATCAGCAAAGAAATGTAACTAGTTGGAAGGATAATAATCTAAAATCTAGGCTTACGGGGAAGAGGACGTCCTGCTAATGTTAGGGAAGCATTTAAGAAAAAGAACCGATTCTCCTAATCTTTGGACTTGTTCAGTCCTTTGGATATCAGTTTCTTGGGAGGATTTTCCCCGAAGATATGGTTTTTTATGTTGCTTAGCTTAACCAACTAGGCAAGGTGATTCAACATTTCAGCAATTAAAGAGGGGATCCTAGACTCCAGCGCCATCAACTCCAAGGACAAGAGATAAGTGTACACGTTAGGTGATAATTGAATCGGGGAAAATCCAAGATAAATTGATAACTTAAATTGGGAATCTGGAAAAGAAAGGAATGGTTTGTGCCAAATGTGGATTCCAGTATAGGCAAAATACCCTTCAGGAGGGCTGTTGATGGTGTCATTTTCAGTAGGCAAATGGCTACTATCCCTGTGATCTAAAAGTCGTGAAGGATTGCGTCTACTTTATCTTGAGTGGATACCAAGGAACTGTAACATCCTGTATATAGAGGTCGAAAGATAAGCGCTACAGATATTGCAACCATCTACAATATTAACTTCTGGTGATAAAATATGGTAATGCTAATGGTATTCATAATATCAGAAGCAGTGGAATATGAACAAACTCATAGATTTTAAAAAACAACATTTAACTAATTACATTTCAAAATAAATTCATATCCAGGTTACATAACCCCATAGCGTTTCCCAGGCATTGAATCAAATATAATTTACAATAATACGCCAAGAGCGGCATATGACGATGCTCCCTTAGTTGATCAAAGCAATATAGTCATATCTGACTTAATACATACAGTGAAAATAAACAAAATAAATTGCACCTCTTAAGTAGCTATCCATCAGCCACATGCTCATCTTCGAAAGCTTTAATCGCCAAAATTACTAAAATATGAAAACCTCAACTCTCAACCTGCTCAAATAAATTTTGAGCACCGAATGTTTTAGGGGAAGCAAAAACTTTGAGTTAGACTTAAAGCCTAGCGTGAGTAGTACTGTTACATCTCCGCATACTTATATCGAGTGAGACCGTGGCGCTTAGGGGAACGGGTTTTCCCTCACTAATATCCTTATCAAAAAAAATATTTTGCAACCCTTTTCTTGCAACCTAACTGGTTAATCAAATTGATTATAATAATAATAGCAATATCCATTATGCTATAAACAAGTAACTAACAGACTAACTATTCATAAGTAATAAGTGGACTATCTGTCCCGAAACTAGACTAACAGCCCATAAACTTGACTAACTATCCGCAAACTGGACTAACGGTCATCAAACTGGACTAACTGTCCTCAAACTAGACTAACTGTCTGAATCAAAATGGACTATTGGTTAATAAGGATTACATACTTCTCCAAAGTAAGTTTAAACCCTTTTAACTTGAAAACACTTAAGCTATAGTACGTATTAATACATTGGAAACCTTGTTTAAAACCTTTAAACAACCCTTTCGAAACCCTTGAAAGAAACCCCTTTGAAACCATTGAAAGTACCCCTTTCGAAACCATTGAAAGTACACCTTCTGAAACCATTGAAAGTATCCCTTTTGAAACCATTAGTAGTATCCCTTTGGAAACCAGTGTAGTAGCCCTTTCGAAACCATTGAATGTATCCCTTTCGAAACCATTAAAATCCTTTCCTTCGAAAGCATCAAAAGATTAGGCTTCCTTCTTTAAAACCTTTATATACTTCCTTTAGAAAACATAGGAAACCCTTTTCCTTTCAGCCCTTTGGAAACCCTGGGGAACCACCCCTTCGAAACCCTTCCTTTAAAACCCATTCAAAAGCAATAAAACACTAAATTTTTCGAAAACCTTTGGGTTCAATTTAAAACATGTAGAAACCATTTGAAACCATTCAAAAATTTACCCATTCGAAACCTTCGAAAATTGTTTCGGTTGAAACCCTATGGATTATGCCTTCATGTAGAGAAAAAGGATCAGAAACCTATTAAGTCGAAAGAATTTCTTTCTAAATCATTCCTAAGTAATGAAGTGATAGTGTCGAAACCATCCCTTTGAAAGCATTGGAGAAGTGACCAAATTCTAGAAAACAAATTTACCTCTTCGAAACTATCTGGGTAGAAAGGTAGAAAGCGGCAGCTAAAGATTTCAACCTAGTCGAAAGCATTAATTTAAAACAAAGACACAACCCAATCGAAATCATTTCTTTAAATCCATTTGATCCGGTCGAGAGCCAACCCCGTCGAAAGCTACAAAGTCGAAAGCAAGTAGACACATTTTCATTCAAAAGAAAAGTAGTTCCTCAACCCCAGGTTTCGACCCTATACCTCCTGCCTACATCCAATTCACTATGTAACAATACTCTGATACCATGTGCATTGGTTTCGATGAAGGTTATGGCGATTGTATAGAGGCAAAACTTGGTGCCAAAAGCATCGAAATAGTGATAAACATATTTATTTGTCCTTTTAAACTATTTCTTTTGCACCCAACCTACCTTGTTTGTCAAATTGTGATTGGTTGCCAGTTTCTCTTCTCAGAAGTTTTGCCAACTTTCCAGAAATAAAAATTTTAATTTATTTACAAAAAGCCCCTTCTCCCTTTATAGATGTGTAAAACATTTATGTCCCGTACCTTAAATAATTTTATACACCCATCAATAAACTTAGGTAAATTCTGCACAAATTCCTGAAAATACTTTCTATATGTTTTCTAACATACATAAATTTCAGACCCAACCATTAATTATTTAACTGTAAATAATTTATAACCCAAAGTAACATTTTCTTCACTAGAAAATTTATATAAATTCCACAAAAATTCTAAAAATTGCAACCAATCTCCAAAAAGTTATTTCTGATCTATTTAAAAATTCGCAAGGCATTTGGATGTCATTTAAAAGGGTTATCATATAAAAAATGTCATAAATACGAACAAGTACAAATCATCAACAAGTATATATAACCTTTCCATCATTCAAAAACATGGCAAATCAATGCAAAATATTTCGAATTTCATCTTAAAACTGAAAAAAAGAAATAAGAGATGCAAACATCGTTTACCTTAGCTTTAGAGACTGGGATGTGAAATGATTCGATTTGAATTAGCTTCTTCCTTAGCTTTTCTTAATCTTCTTCCCCTTTCTCTTATAAATGGTGGTAGGCCTAAGGTTTTAAAATTTTGATAAATGGAAAAATGAATGTGTATGGGATGAAAGCCAAGTTTTAAGGATGTAGGAATGGCCTCTCTCTTATTTTACCCCTCCTCTGCTTCATTTTAACTCTTATTTTAATTCATTGTTTAAATGGCATAACGACTACCCCTTAATTAAATCAAATCTTAATCCTCTAATCAAAACATTATTTTATTTTATTTTATTTAACTAGTTAAATATTCTAAATAATGTTACCAAAAATATCCGGTGTTACAAACTCCCCTTCTTAAAGAATTTCGTCCTCGAAATTACGATAAGGTACACAATAAATCGGTGAAAAAGTAAAACGTACCCTCAAACAAGCCGGGATAAGTATTTCTATTCCTGCTCTCAACTTCCAAGTATAGTTCTTGTCACTGGCACTCCATTAGACTTTGACTAACCTGACCACCTTGGTTCTAAGCCTCTTCTCATCTCCTGCGACGATGCGAATCAGCTTTCTTGCTATAGTCAAACCCGGTTCTACTGCTAAGTCATCTAGAAGATTCGATGCAATGGTAGTCTATGGGTCTCTAACACACTTTCGGAGATTAGAAACATAAAAAACATGGTGGAATCCTATCAAACTGCTAGGTAACTCAACACAATATGCGAGTTTCCCGATCCTCTCAACAATCGAAAATGGTCCAACGAATCTCGGTGCCAACTTCCTTGATTTCCCAAATCTAATCACACCCTTCATCGGTGACACTAAGATGAAAACCTGATCTCCAACTGAGAACACTAAATCTTTTCATCTTTTATCCGCATAACTTTCTGCCGAGACTGAGTCTCCTTCATTCTAGCTCGAATGATCTCAATCTTTTCTGCAGCTTCCCTAGCCAAATATGGACCAAGAACCAATCAATCCCCGGTCTCCAACCGATAAACGGGCAATGATTGGCCTTCAATACAAGGCTTCAAATGGTGTCATCCCCATACTAGTCTAATAACTATTGTTATACGGAAACTCAACTAAATGTGGATGGTCTTTCCATGATGCCTCGAAATCTAGAACAGAGGCTCTTAACAAATCTTCCAAGATTTTTTATTGCCTGTAGACGATAAGCGGTACTCATCTTGAGCTTGGTTCCCAAAACTTCCTATAGACTCTTCAAGAACTCGCTAGTGAATAAGGAATCTCTATCACTACTTATGCTACTAGGAATTTCGTGCAGTCTAGTCGCATTCTTTATAAACAGCTTGTGCTGTTCTGGCTTACTTAACTGGAATGAAATGGGCACTCATGGTCAATCTGTCCACTATAACCCAAATACTTTCATTTTCTCTGTTCATCCTTGGCAACCGATCAATAAAATCCATAGAAATAGAATCTTACTTCCATACAGGAATATCTAATGACTGAAGCAACCCACTCTGTTTCTGATGTTCAGCTTTTACTTGCCGGCGGTTCAAAAACTGCTTCATCCATAAGCCAACATCCCGCTTCATACCTTCCTAGAAGAAACTTCTCTTCATATCCTGAAACATCTTAATCCCTCTTGAATTAATAGAGAACTTGGAACGATGGCATTCTATAACATCCCCCATTTAGAGTCCCAAAGCTAAGTGCTACAGATGCCATAGTTATCTATAGTATTAACTTCCAACGGTTAAATACGACTATTTTACTAGTATCTATAATATTAGAAGCACTTGAATATAAAACAAATCACAAATTTTAAAACATCTTTTTCTGTTACATTTTAAAACATATTGTTAACCCAAAAAATGGACCAATACCCTGCTTTGATTCTAAAAGCACCGGCTCTGTTCTGACGAAGCAATATCGCAAATAACAAATATAGATAGAACAGTAAAAGCAAGAAGATAAGAAATTTTTACAGTGGTTCTACTGTTATTGAAGCCTACGTCCACTATATAGTTTTATAATAAAGTGATTGTTGTTACAGGTGCTGATTACAAGGCTTTTGATTATCCTAAGCAAGATCGAATCCCTTAGGTTGGAATCAACTAGAGAATCATAGTGAATTCCTTGGAAGATTATTGTGAGGAATATAGAGAGTGAAAAATGTTTCTAGCAGAGCATCAGCCACCAGTCCTGAGAGGATCTCGTTTATGTTGAGGTAGGATGGTATTTATAGGGATCGGAGAACTTCTAAGATTGGCCACTTCATCAACTTCTCACAGATGGATGCATAACGAACTAGGAGGGTTTAACTCGTGATTTCGCTAGCTATCCATAGTCTATGGATCGCTGGCGATCCATAGACTTGTCTCGTTCACGAGCTAATGACTTAGTTGCTCATTCCATTACTGTAATATGCTAGGTCGCATCTAACTAAGGATATATATACACGTAATATTTTGTCTTTCTATCTTCTAGGCTTCTTATCCCTGTTTCCCTCAGTGAGCCATCATGTCTTTATTGATCGCTGGCGATCCATAGATATGGGCCGCTAGAGATCCAAGAACTTTGACTGTTTCTAAAGTTCTAAATATGGGATGCTTTTAAAGCCTTGTTTGGATGTTGTTCGTGTAGTCTTGTTATCCGCTATTCTGTTTTGATGACAATTTACCGGCTGGTCACACTTATTAGCTGACTGGGCTGAATTGGCGCTAGTTTCTTAGTTTTGATGGATTTGGTCGTCGCTTTAGTAATTTGATTTGGCTCTCATTAGCTCCTTTCCTTAGCCTTTCTAGTTAAGTTCTAAACCAGTTTGATGTCACGAGATTGTTTTGCTTTCTAATTGGTCCTGCTGTATTAAAAACTCGGATAACATTTGTCCCCCAAAGTACGTCTTCATTGTAAACAAGGTGTGCTATGGAAGTTATGACTTTCAATATATTTCCGTCGAATTCCAACTGATCGCATTAGAGGTTTACAAATACGTGGCAGGTCATGTTGCTAATCACCTAGGTTTGGTATAAATTGCAATTGCTTGCCGTAAAGGATAAAATTTCTTCACATAGTTTCATGGTATGCTTCGAAACGATAGACAAATATCAGAGGACAAGTTCCAGAAAAATATGCTCCTACCTTATGGTTCACCAGCGATCCATAAACTTGAAAAATTTGGCTCCAAAAGTTGAGTCGCTAGTCATCCATGGTGGACCAAAGGCGACCTAATAACTTAACTAAATTTTTTCTTTATTTGCCTACATATACGAAATTGGGCCGACCTGACTACTTAATCGAGCCAACCTACATCAACTTCTTCATGCGATCCGATCTTCCCGCGACACATTCTCAAGCGATTCAACGACTCCCTAGTTCGATTTCGTCCGTCATTCCTCGACCACTTCTGCCTGTGATTCCGCCTATTGATTCTTCGCTCACCGAAACCCTAACTTATCTTTTCTACAGGTTATTACCGATCAATCTTTTGGCTCACCATCAGTCCATCTTCAGCTCGTTAATTATGCGTCTTTAATTGTTTATGTGTTCTAAAATTCAATCATGGGCTTGTTAATGGTTTGTTAATTACATTATTTCCGTAATTACTTGATGATGGCAAGTTTGCATTTGCAACGTTGACCGTTAGATGTTTGGGTTGATTGCAGTCTAATGGAGGAAGATAGTAAATCGATTCTTGAGTTTTTTCTAAAATGACATTCGAGCCTTGGCCCAATACTTGACATATTTTGCTGTCTTCGTCCATTGGGTTAAAATTGACTTGTGCAAAGTCCCATAGCTGATACTGCATGACATATCGTTACTTGTTGCCAACTGTTTCAAAGGATTTGGACTTACCTTTCTCATTTGTTGCACACCCAATGTCCCTATAACGAGAAGAATCTTTTACGTCCCTTCGGAACAGCAGATCCATTATCGATCATTGATCGACAACATGTAAGTGTAGGAGAGTGAAAATAAAAATAAAGTGATGCAGGAAGTCTTTTTCTTCTTTTGTTGGGAGTGAACTATCCACCGAGGATATAACATTTGTTGTGTTTTGGGCACCAATTTTTTCTCATATTAAAGCATGCTGCACTTGCCCCAATTCACGCTTGAAATCCAATGTTCCAATCATGAATTTATGTCTCTTTAGAATTCAAGTTTTGTAAGGGAAACTATTAGTTTAGGATAGAATTACCTAACTGTTTTGGATGCAAGTTCTGTTGTTTAGAATGAAGCAGACATTCATGCGTGATAAGTATAGCGGGGGAAGCCCGACATTCTCAAAACCCGAGTCATCATCCATTACACTTACTCCTCCCACTTTGTAGGCTCAATATGACCAATTGATCAGCTATTGGATGGAACGTCTCCTAACTTCAGAGTTCTAGTAAACTAGCCGAAGTGAGCTTTTTCGGTGGTTTCTGCTAAAGTTCTTCACAACATCTGCAAGCAACACTGTACTATGGAGGAGAATGTACGCCTACCGGAGAAGAATGAATTCGCTCACTCTCCTCCTTGGGGTATACTGCCTGCCATCGATACATGAGTCTGAATAGAACCATGCCTCCCTTTAACGACTTTCTATGGGATACTCTTTCAAACTTAGGCATTGACCCATTCCAATTCCACCCCAATGGTTATGCCATACTAACTTGTCTACATGTTCTTTTTATGCGGACGTTCAACCACGCTCCAAGCTTTGATGAGCTGCTGTACTTTCTGTCATTCAAAAGGAGAGATGACTGCCCATCCTTGATTGTGATTGAAGCCCAAATGAATCAAAAAATGGTCTTATGCCTGCAAAGCAACTTGTTGCAATTCAAGACACAATACTTCTTCGCTAGCTGCCCCGAGGGGTTCAATTAGTTCAATCGTCTATGGACGATTGGGGTAAATTCCATTTTCACCCATAGAGCTCTGGTGCATTGCAATGAAGTTTCTAACAAATGTATGCCTTTTAAAGTTATTCCAAGGCCAAATAGAGACATGTCTTTTGATGAAGTTTTTCAGACTCTGAAGGCTATTGAGGTCGAAGAAAGATTTGTTAAGGTTTCGCTAAACAATGAAAATTTACATCAATGTAGGCTACTGCATCTTGATCGATTGACCGTTCAAGTTGAAATCACTTCTCTAGCTTGGTCCAGGGTTCGCACCCAATACACTACTTCTTCTTGTGGCTCCGAACAAGGCGCTTCTTAGGGGAGAGAGGGTTTGTTTAGAGAACCGGCTGAAGAAACCCATGAAGGAGAGGGTGTCACGGCGATTGGAATCAGTAGCCCGGTTAGAGTGCCTCCGATCCTAGAAGAAAGAGCAGGGGAATTCAAGAAGAGAGAATGCAAGGCTTCATTAGACTTAGAAAAGGAGGGGGAATTTGAGAGTAGTAGTGACTAGTCTGATTACTTCTTGTCAGAGTCTGATGGTGGGGACTCAGAATCTTGCGATGAGACTCCGAGAATAGGTCTCGTTCTTCCAAGTTCACCTCCTCCTGATATGAGTGACAAAGACAAAGCCCCAGAGACCAGAGGGCAACAAGATTCTTTAAGTAAAGACATTAGAGCAGAGTTTGGGGACTTTAGCGAAGTTTATGTTGACTTTGACGCATTCATGAAAGAAGATTCTAAATTTGATGCGATGCCTCACCGCTCGAGTGATATCGTGCCCAAAGTTAGCCCAGTTCCACCTACGATGGCTGAAGTTAGTCCAACTCCACCTTCTATGGTCGTTCGTTCAGGTTCGTGATGATGTTTTAGACCTTCCTTAGAAACACACTACACACTAACTAGGATTACACTCACTTCCACTCGTTCCTTCATTTTTATTGTGTATATTTTATGCTTATAAAACCTTTTATGTTTGCTTCATGCTAGGTATGACGAGGGGACGTTGATTTTATGATGTCTTCTAAGAATTCATAGACTCACGGCAATATATTAAACGCACCTTTGGCCGTCATCAATTTCGAGACATAGAGGAGGAATATAGGAGGAGGAAAGAGCTTGAAGCCGAAACCCTCCGCTAATTAGAAAGAGATCGAGGCCGATCATATAAAGGAGGGTATAGGAGGTGGAGATCTTTTGAGGAAAGGAATGAACTATCCAAAAAATTGAAGTTTGAACATCATCCTCATTCTTCGGAGCTTGCTCCAACACTTTCTTCTGTGAGCCAAGAAATTCCTTTTACTATTGCCCTGATTCCACCTTTAGCTCATATTTTATCATCTTCCCTTATTACTGCTGCCTCTAGTGCTTCTCGCGCCCATCGGAGACCTGCCTATGTCCTTCCTTCGAGCCCTCCTAAACTTGAGGTAGCACTTCCCATGAAGGTGGTTAAGTTCAACCGCGATCTACACCCAGTTCATAAAGATTAGTATATACCACACCTCCAAGCTATTCAGAGCTACTTGGACCAGACCAAAGGGTGGAAGAAACTCTATAAACTATTGGCGGATACGAATCGCAATAATTATCAGGAGATCCTCTCTTTCGAATCATAGAAGGGCGACATTGAGAGGGCGTTGGTTGATCGCGAGGCTAAGATTAATCAGTTAGAGGATGAGAAGGAAGTGACTTTATAGGAGAGCAAGAGGAGCGCTAACTTGCTGAACGAGTTAAAAGAAGCTCATGCGCGAATAGAGATTGTCTATAGAGGCGATATAAATAAGGCTCATGCAGAAGAAGAGAAATTAACACAAGAAGCATCTACATGCAATGCAATGATTAAGGCCCATTGGAAAACTATTGCTAATCATAACCTCATCGTCGAGGGGCACAACAAAAGTATCTCTGACTGGGCTAAGATAATTACATGGTAACAAGCTCAGGCCACACAGCTTAGACTGATAAGTCTGATGTTGAAGTCAAGAAGGCTACAACGAGAGCGGATTTCATGGAGCTTCATAATGCCTTCGAAAGAAAGATGTAGAAGCTTGATGCAACCATCCTAAATATTTACGTTAACTCCCTGTTGTAGCAAGGGAGTCTCAATTACCTAGGTCTGAAGTTCCCATGCACTCTTTCTCAGGTATGGGAAGAAGTCTTGTCCCACATTTCAAATAGTGGAGATGTCTACAGAGAGAAAGAGTTGGAGGACGCTTACTTGAATGAGGGTTAAAAGAAAGTGTTGCTCATTTGTCGGGAAATCTTGCAAGCTGAGAGAGAAAGAAGCAACCGACTCTACCTTGGCAGCCGCCAGTGAAATGCCTATCAAGATCCTTACTTCTGACGTGGGAAAATCATAAGGGCAACTCCATGACCTTTCAACTAGTTCAGAGCTTGAGATTCTTCCTCGGGTAATGGAGCCATTGAAAGAGGGCAAAGGCGATGAGTTTGAAGATGCCATTCTCGATCAATCCTCTGGTGCAGGTAGTGTTCTTGCTTCCTTCGAATTTGGGAGCTTCCAGCTTAAGCCGCAAGAGCATGAAGAATTTAATGCTTTCATTTTTGATGTTTTAGGCCCATCTACCCTTCTTGTTGATGTGCCGATTTCTTTGGCGCCTTGACTAGCTGCTATCTTTACAGCTTCTGTGGCCATCTCTATTCCTGTTCATGTTCCTACGTCTGTATCTGGCTCGCAGCCGGGGCCGGAGTCAAAAAAGATAGTCATGCTTCATGGCACGGATGACCCTTCTATGTCTTTGGAATGTGACATAACAGTGGCATTGACTAAGGAGCGGGAAGTTCAAATAGAACAGCCCCACAAGACTCAGCATGAGTTGGTCGCTATCAAGAAGAAACAAGTGGAAGTGATCAAAGCCTCAAAAAGCTCACGTAAATCATGGAAACGAAAGGCGAAGGGAGAAACTTCCGAGAAGGCTTCATAGGAGGAGGAGGACATTGCCAACGAGGTATTTGTTGACATCACCGGTAGCGACACCACTCTTGAGAAGAAGCAAAAGTTGCCAACAAAGGACAGAAAGAGGGGCGGAGGAAGGAAGTGTTAAAAAGCTTGTGTGAGGACTGAATTGTTATTAATGAAAGCTAGCATGAAGATCAACTTGTTTTTGTTTTCTTGAGTCATTTTGTTCAAGTGTAGAGTCTGCACTTAGCGTCTTTATTGTGGATTCTATATTTTCTTTTTTTTGGCCAGTGTTGTGTGGGTAGGGCCCCCATGTTTTGATCCTA
The DNA here is from genome assembly GCA_030765085.1 of Allium cepa. NCBI lineage: Eukaryota > Viridiplantae > Streptophyta > Magnoliopsida > Asparagales > Amaryllidaceae > Allium > Allium cepa. The sequence continues at coordinate 687,071,332 of CM060938.1, forward strand.
TGTAAAGAAAATTATAAGGAATATATTGATATTTTGACTGTACTCTTATTTATTTGTTCATATGTGTTCTGTGTACTTGTGCTCGTTTTATTTTATACTTTTCTAGTTCTACGATTAAAGCCAACATTCTTTATTTGAACTAACAGAACTTTAGAAATTAACAGAACCTAAGAATTTTTTGTTTAGACATTAACAGAACTTAGAAATTAATGGAACATAAGAAGTAACAACCAAAATACTTTATTAATAGAACTTAGTAATTAATAGAACTTTAGGAATTAACAGAGCTTAAAATAATTTTGTTTAGAAATTCTTTGTTAACTTCTTTGTTTAAAAATTCTTTGTTTGGAGTGATAGAACTTGTGAACTTATCATTTCCACATGTTTTTATCCAAGTACTGATGTATGCCCCCTAGTTCACAGGACTGTTTACTTTAAACAACTTTCAGTGTGTTTTTATTCCCGTATTATACTTGAAATTTGGCTAAGTCATGGCTAGATTTTCCATTTTTTGGAAGTTTTGCAATGTAAGCACATAATCCAATGTTCTTGTGATATTCGAGTAAGTATCCAATGTGTTTGGGTTTGAAAGGTGCATATTGCATAGATGAACTGAGGGAAGTTTTAATCATTAAGCGTCCTTAGTTGAAACTTTTCAGCCGGTTTGTGATATTCCAATTTCATTGGAGTTATGCTCATTATTCTCAATTATAAGAGTAGTTTGTGTTGTTTATGATATGTACGGTTTCTTGTTCCTCTCATTGTAGTATATCTCCAGTCAATGCGAGGAGTTAGTACTCTGGAATTCAGTGCACGGCTTATGAAGTGCATGGCTTTTCGTTCTCCTCAACATTGCTTATCCTCGGGCCACGTGAGGAGTTATCATTTTAGTGCGCAACTTATGAGATGTGTGACTTTTGGTTTTCCTTAGTGTTGCCTATCTTCGGGCAATGTGAGGAGTTATTATTTTAATGCATGGTTTATGAGATGCATAGCTTTTGTTTTTCCTCGGTATTGCCTATCTTTGTGCAGCGTGAGGAGTTATTATTTTAGTACGCGACTTATGAGATATATAGCTTTTATTTTTCCTCGGTATTGCCTATCTTCGAGCAACGTGAGAAATTATTATTTTAGTGTGCTGCTTATGATATGTGTGGCTTTTGTTTTTCCTCGGTGTTTCCTATCTTCAAGCAACTTGAGGAGTTATTATTTTTTCCCTCTCGACGATGCTGGAGCAACATTGGTTTTTAGAAGGCAAAGATCGAGCTCCGCTAGACTAACAGTTTGAGTCAATTTACTTCCGTCGACCCAACGATTAATTATCATGAACATGATTTGTTGGTTCTAGAAGCAAACTTTATTAAGGAAAACAGATTAATTTTTCCTATGTACATTTCCCCAGGATTCCAGGACGTCTTATTTCTATAAAATAAAACGTACGTAAGGTAGCTTGAAGACAAAGTAACGGCAGAGTGATTCGCTATTCCATGCCTTGGAAACTTTAGTTTCATCGATTGGCTAGAATGTCCCATCTCTTAGCTTTTGACTAATGACATATGGTCCCTCCCAAGTTGGTTTGAGGGCCCTCGGAATGAGATAAAGTCGCTCGAATACAAGATCTCCCACTTTAAAGGTTCAACTGTGAACTCTGGAGTTGAAGTACCATGAGAACCTTTTTTGGTGACCATTCTCAACTCTACTTCTTCTCTTTTTTCATCAACCATATCTAGTGATTTAACTAAGAGCTGCATTTTTTGTTTTTGATTGAATTTCTACCTCTAGTGCGAGGTTTAACTTAGCAAGAATCATTGCTTTGGATTCATAGGCTAAGGCGAACAGAGTGTGCCTAGATGCCTCTTTATGGGTATTTCTATAAGCCCATAGTGGTAGTGGAAGTTCATCAACTAGTTTTCTTTAGATTTTTCTAGTCGCTTTTTGATAGTGGACTTGATGATCTTGTTTATCGCTTCCACCTACCTATTTTCTTGTGGATGAGCCACTATGGAAAAGCTCTTTTCAACCCGAAAGCGCTTGCGGAAGTCTATGAACTGTGCACTTTCGAATTAAGTTCCATTGTCAGTGATGACTTTTTGTGGCATGCCAAATCTACAAATGATGTTTTCAGTAACAAGTTTAATAACTTTCTTTGTGGTTACGGTGGCCAACGGTTTTGCTTCCGCCCATGTTGTGAAATAATCTACGATAACTATAGCATATTTGTCTCCCCATTTTGCTATTGGAAGGATGGCAATCAAATTGATCCCCTATATTGCGAACGACCATGGGCTGACCATCTATGCTCGCTCTGTTGAAGGAGTTCTCTTTGCTTTGCTGAATCTTTTGCAGCGATCGCATCTTCTAGTGTGATGTGCAACGTCATGATTTATTGTTGGCCAGAAATATTCGTATCAAAAGAATTTCTTCGCAAGGGTCTGCCCTCCATGTGATCTCCGCATTTGCCGTCATGTACCTCTTTTAGGATCCATCGTGCTTCGTCATTGGTCAAATGCCTAAGAAGGGGGGTTGAGAATCCCCTTCTATACAGTATTCCATCCTGTATCATGAACCCTGGAGCCTTCCGGAGGAGCTTCTTCTATTGATTTCGGTCAGTTGGAAGGGTTCCTGCAAGTAGATAGTCCTTTATCGGTGTCATCCACGTATCTGGTACGACCGTGGTTTCGGGAATCTAGTCGATGTCCATTTCATCTATGCTTGGGTTGGTTACAGTATCAAATGGGACTAGTCCCAATGATTAAGCTTCTCCAGAACTTACCAGCTTAGCTAAATAATTTGCATTGGTGTTCTGCTGCCGTGGAATGTGAGATATAGTGTAGTATTTGATGTTGCTTAGCGGTACTTGTACTTTGGATAGGTACAGGGAAAGATTCTCCCTACACGCCTGATACTTCCCTTTTACTTGACAAACGACCAAGTGTGAGTAGCTGTATATGTGAACATATTTTATCTTAAGCTCCTTCACAACTTTTAGTCTAGCGATTGGCGCTTTGTATACTACTTCATTGTTTGTGGTGGGGAATTCTAAGTGCAAAGCGTCGCTCACGGCTCACCCCTCGGGGGTTCCAAGCACTACTCCTGCTTCCAAATAGAAGTTTTTAGATGCACCATCGACAAAGAGTTTCCATTATGCATCTATTTTTGTCCGAGCATCCGCCTCATAATTCCGCATAGTAAATTCGGTGATGAAATCGGCCAACGCTTGCCCATTGTTGGCTTTCCTTGGGTGGTATGTGATATCATATTGACTCAACTCTATATTGCAATTGAGTAGTCATTTGGAAGTTTCTGGTCGGTATAACACTTGCTTCAGGGGCTGGTCAGTCGACACTTTGATTGGATGAGCCTGGATATACGGCGTAACTTCCAAGACGCGATCAGGAAGTAATATGCTAGCTTTTCTAGTTTTCGGTAATTCTTCTCAGCTCCGGTGAACCATTTTCTAATGTATTACACAGGTCGTCGGATTCTTACTACTTCCCATACAAGAGCGGCGCTTAGCACAGGTGATGAGACTGCCATGTAAATGAATAAGTCTTCTTCATCCACTAGCTTATACAAGATTGGTGGAGCTTCCGTGTGTCGTAGCAGTTCTTTGCAAGCCGTTTGACAAGCTTCGCTCCATTCGAAGTTTTTCTTTCCCTTCTATAGTGCATCAAAGTATGGTATGCACTTGTTTGTAGCTTTTGAGATAAATCGGCTTAATGTTGTGACCTTTCCATTCAAGCTTTACAGTTCCTTCTTATTTTTTCGGGCTTGGACTTCTTATAGCACCGCTATTTGTTCTAGATTCGCTTTGATGCCTCGAGCACTTATAATGAATCCTAGAAATTTCCCAGAGGCTACTCTGAAGTGGCATTTGAGTGGGTTGAGCTTCATTCCATACTTATGGAGTGTTATGAACAATTCAGCGAGATTTTCTAGATGATTACTAGCCACTCATGACTTGACCAACATGTCATTTATGTAAACTTCCATTGTCTTTCTAATTGGTATTTGAACGAAGTATTCACCAATCTTTGGTACGTTTCCTTGGCATTTTTTAAACCAAATGGGATTACCATGTAGCAATATAGTCCCAATCGATGATGAATCGGGTGATACCTTGATCAGGCTCATGCATAAGGATCTCGTGCAGCCCGGATATACATCCATAAATGACAGCAATTCATGCCCTGACATTCCATTTAAAGGCTGATCGATTTTGGGGAGTAGGAATCTAACCTTCGGGCAAGCTTGTTTAAGTCCGAGAAATCAATACAAGTTCACCATTTTCCATTAGACTTCTTAAGTAAGACTGTGTTTGAAACCCATTGGGGTAAGTTGCACCTCGGATGAAGCCATTAGCCATCAATTTATCTACCTCCTCTCTTAGTGCCTTGGATCGTTCAAGGACCAAGCTGTGCCTTTTTTCATTACTGGTGCAAATTTGGAGTCAATATTGAGCGTCTGGCAGGCGATTTCGGGTGATACCCCACACATATTGAAGTATGTCCCAGAAAATACGTTCAAATTGGCATGGTGGAATTTAGTAAGTTCTGACTACATCCTGTTTCTAAGGTGCAATATGGTTTTCAATAACCGATTTGGGTCATCCACACAGACTGGGACAAACACCGTCAATTCTGCTGGTGCTGCCCGATCCTCCCCTGAACTCTTCTTTCTAGGGTCCAAAGCCTTGTCGAATCGGCTATGGTCCTCGAGCCATGGCGGCTCTGTAATTGCTATTCGGTGAGCTCACGAATATGGAGATTTTTTCCCACATCCTTTCCGTTTTCCTTTCTCCTTGACTCACGCAGTTCTGCGATATAACATTCTCGGGCGGTGCACTGGTTTGCCTACACAATTTTGAAACCGTGCTTTGTACGGAACTTCATTATAAGGCACACTAGGCCAAATGATATTCTGTAGTCAGCTAGTGCGTGTCGTCCCAAGAAAGCATGGTATGCTAACATTTAATCCATGATTGCAAAAAGTCTAAATGAGGGTGACCCTTCGCATACCCTCTCCAAGCTCCATAGGTAGGTCAATTGATCCTACCAGTTGTTTGGGTTCACTGGTAAACCATTGAATCTTTGTTTGGAATGTGGATACGCTTTTCATGCCAATCTTCATCTGATCGAAACTACGCTTAAAGAGAATATTAACTGAACTGCAACTATCAACCAACACTCGTCGTACCACGGCAGGTCCTATTCCTACCATCACCACCATCGGATTGATTCCTTTGCTCTCTTGGGTGCTGCGGATCTACAGACTGACCAGGGTTTTGCTGTTGTCTTACGTACTGCTAGAGTTTGTTGTTTTGGATCAACTTCTCAATGAGGTTTTTAGGCGGCGGCATTCATTTGTATTATGGTCAAATGTTTCGCAGAAGCGGCAGAACTTCCCTAACCACTTTTTCTGCTTAGTTGCCTCCTTTCAAGGTGGCTTTGTGTATTCCTCGGTACCTTGAATCATGAGAAAAATATTTTCCAGAGTGTCATTTAGGTGGTGTAGCCTTTGGGCCTAAAGCCTTTGAGCTTTTTCTTTTTTCCATTACTTTTTTTCTTATTGCAGTTTTGACTTCTCCTCTTTGAGTTTCCATCTTTCCAAGTAACTCCTTCAGTGACCCGAGAAGTGTGCGCATTTCGACTCATTACTGCATCACTTTAATTGACGTTCGTCAATTGCACATTAATAGACTTCCCTTCCAATTCATGTGCTTCCTCCAACCTTTGGAATTGACTTACTTTACGGTTGAAATCCTTCCTGGTGGTAGGTTGTTTCATCGTAATCCACTTTTCGAATTCAATTTTCAAGGAGTAGCGTGGATTAATGCCATGAAAACCATGTCTTCATTGGGGATGCTCGCTTCCGTCTCTGCGGTGTTAAACTTGTTCCTGAAAGATTTCAATGATTCGTTATGCCCTTTGAACAACCCAGATAGGGACACGACATTTTTGGTTGCACTATATGGAGTTTAAACTGATCTAGGAATCTTTTCGCCAGTTGGAAAAATGTAGAGATAGATCTCGGTGGAAGCCTAGTGAACCACATTGACGCAACTCCTTTAAGAAAGATATGAAAGCATCTGCATCGGAAAGCTTCGTAGGCATTAGCTCCACCCATATACCAACTATTAATAGCATTTCTTGTCAACACCCTAAAGCAATGCTAAGAAAAATGAATATCCTTTTCAAGAATAGCGAGTAAGATTCCCTTACAGTTTGGTTTTATTTATGGATAATTCTCCATCCAACCTTTCGACATCGTCGAATGTTTTAGCCTTTGAATTGTATAACCTTCCAACCTCATTAAGCTAGTATGACGTCTCTTGCAAGGACTTGCCATTCATTTAGGTTGAGATTCTCCGAGTTAAGTCCTTAAAAGGGAGGTTTCAATCTAGTCAAAGGCTAAGGTGATAGCTTTCCTTGGCTTTAGGAAGGAAATCATATATTTCAGTTGATATGAAGAAAGTTTCGACATTGTTGAGGGGTTGGGTCATAGAGTATATGGTTTAAAAAGGTTGTAGGTGCTTTTTATGCATAAATAGCTGTCGACCGACCTTGTCGAAAGGTTCAATCCGCAAAGTTGACGACTTCAAAAGATTATAGAATATGTTTGGACCAGATGTGTTGTCGACCTTGTCGACAAGAACCTTTCGATGAGGTTGAACCTAGAAAATAGAAGTTAAACCAACAAAGGTTTTAGTGGACAGTAAAGTAACTAAATAGCTCAAGACTTCCCTTTATGCATCCAGTTAAGCTTTATTTCATAAAATTCCCAAATCAACAATTTCCCTAATTAGGGTTAAATGCTTTGTTTAAGAGAAATACAAGTTTCAAATGAGAGAAATTAAATCCCAAAAACATGACCCTTTGGGCCTTATTTATAGATGTAGGAGGCCCCCTTTTCGAGTCCATGCTTTCTACAACGTCGAAAGGTCCACCTTTAATATGCAGATGTGAACTTTTCGACCTTGTCAAAAGCTTTTCCCCTCATATGCCATTATGAACCTTTCAACCTTGTCAGAAGGTTTGCCTTTCTTATGAATTCACGAACCTTTCGACTTTGTCTAAGTTTTACCTTTTATATACTGTTATGGACCCTTGAACATGATCGAAAGGTTAGTCTTCACTTATTATGAACCCTTCGACCTTGTCTGAAGGCTTGTACTTCACTTAAGTGTTGTCGAGAGCTGTATTTCCCATCAATGTTGTCAACTGTTGTTCTTCCTCTCGACGCTGTCGAAAGGTGTCCTTTCATTTCCTTACCTTTGATGACTTTCGAATGTTTCTTTCTTCATAGCACCATTTGACATTGTCGAGCGGTGTTCTGGATGCGTCTTAACTGGTTTGGAAGGCCTGATAACTCATCCCTTCCACTCCTTCGAAAGGTTTGGTCCGAACTCCTCTTTCTTAGTCTTTGTTGAAGGACCTTCCAAACCAAGCGAAAGGTGGATTTTTATTTGCAGTAACATTTAGACCCCCTATTCAAAAGGATGCTCTTGACTTTCCAAGTCAACTTTGTCGGATGCTAAAATCTGCTCGACTCTTTGGCTTTCCATGTAGATCTAGGCCATCCATTTAAATCTTATCCAACGGTCAAGGATTTGGGTGAATTATCTTATATAGTAAGCTTCTTCTCTTCCTTCTTCTTTACACATAATTAAAATTTTCAAGCAAACGTTAAAGAATTCTCCAAAATCACCTTAACTTTGCTTTTTAGAAACCAAGGTAATTCCTAAACTCAAACTTTGAGAATGGATTAATCTATGTTTTCTTAGTTTTCACTCGATTTCCACTTATACCCTAATTAAATTTCATTTTTCCAGATCCCAAAATTGAAATATAATTTTGATCCGATTTGCTAAAAAAATTCTCTTAATTCAATGTGTTAAATCCATAGAATTCATTTCTTGCTTTAGATTTTGAGGTTGATAGTGATTGTTACTAAAAATACCTTTATTGAGTTTAGTTCTTATTACAAAATTTTTGATTTTTATCTTTGTTTTTAACCTGGGTTTTCGATTTATAGTAAATCTTTATACCCCTTTTGAAGTCGAGTTAGATTAATTAAGGTTAAACCTATTTTGTTAGCTGATTTTGGTTTGCTTTTCCTTCAAGAGAATTTTGTAAACTGGATTCATAATTGGGTTTTGGTTAGTTAAACCTGATTAGATTACCCGAAAACGTATCGTGTATAGATGATAAATTTGGAGGCACTAAAATGACTATTCGGCCCCGTTGAAAGAGGTTGAGATGGCAATATGAGATTTTCCCTCTTGGCACCGTTCGATGGGGTCGAAAGTTGTAGTGGTGCCAAACCGATCAATGTTGCCAAAAGGATAGGAAATTAAGTAGAGTGGATCTACCCCTTCGACAATAAGCTCTCGACGAGGTCAAAGACTTTCAAACCTTTCGGCTATTAGCTTTCAAAAAGATTAAAATTCTTTGACCCTAGAGTTGTCTCTGCCCATCTTTTTCGAAATGTTTAGAGCATATATGAGTTGAACCTAAAACCATTTGACTTCAGTGTAGGATATGTTTCAACAACATTGATCTGACCTTTCGAGACATCGTTAATAGTAATACTTTACTAAGAAATATTAGGTTCTTGGTTTCGATCATGTCAAAAGGTCTTGTCACTTAGCTTCATGTTGCACTTGAAGTGTATCCAGGCTTCATAGAGCATTCGACATTGTCGAAAGGTGATGAATGGGTTAATGTTTCATTTCGTCCTTTTGACATTGTCAATCGTTCAAGGAATTCATATTATTACTTTTTAGTCTTTCAATCATTGTTGAAGTATGCAGGTTTAAAGTTGATGCCATTATCCTTTTGATATTTTCAAAAGCTTGAGCTATTGACCTTTCAACATTGTCGAAAGCCTAAACTACTTAGTTTTTCACCATTTTAAAATTTTATGTCTATTTTCATGCTTGAGTTATTTAAGTATTTTTATTTGTATACTTCTTGATTTCCTTCTAAATTCATAAATAATCAAGGGTTTTAACTAAAATGTTTTCACCTGGCAGAATCATGAGCAAAGAAAACGATCAGCATACCACTTCCAATGAGTTGGAGCGGATAAAGGCCTCCCTTGCAGGGTTGAAGCAAATTTAGAAGCAAAGTAAATGGAACATCAGCTTACCAATGACGAAAAATTTACTATGAAGCTAAATCTTAAAGGTTAGAAGATGAAAAAAAACTCGCTTGGGCGCCAATAATATATCTTTGAAAAACAAATTCAAAAAGACCAGAGATTCGCTCAAACAAGCCGTTCATACCTTCTCTGATGTTAAGCGGAAAGTATCTCAATTCGCTGACGTTACACTTTGGACTATGATGTTAAAGAATTATGAAGATGCCCTGATGCTCGCTTACACCGACAACTACAAGGACTTCCCGAACTTTGGCTTTCCTTCGCTTGATCCTGCCTTAGCCAAAAGAGTTATGGATAAAATCAACTAGCTGAAACATTGCATCAAACCAGAAGGTGAGGAAGAAGTTAACGCTGCCGAAGATCTTTCTTTTGATATCCCCTCCTTTAACATCGAGCCTGATTCTATGGAGGAGGTTGACTCTCATAATGCAAAAGAGGAAAAAATGATGATGGTGATGAGGGCAGCGATAATGACAATAACAATGATGACAATGATGATGGACCACGCGAAGGTCTAGGCCATGGTGGAGACATAGAGGGGCCATACGATGCCTAAGAAAAAGATGGTGGCGAACAAGCTGAACTCTTAGAAAAGAAGCCATCAGAAGGATATGACTCCTACATTGCCTGGGCCCTCTGCTCCTTTTGGGGATGAACCTGCTTCCACTTATACCAAGGGTTCAAAGGAGAAGAAGTCGGAATTCCAGGCTTCCATTTTAGTTTCACAGTTTCGGCTTCTCTGTTTAAATATCTTGCACTTCGAAGATAATAATTAACGCTAAATCCTTTGTTTTAGATAAAGAAGAAGTCTACTTTTCCCTATAGAACAAAACTTGATGGAAAAACAAGCGGAACTTACCAAGTTATAAAGGGAGTTAGACAAATTGATAAAGGAGAACAATGTTCTGTTTGAGAAATATCATATATTTGATAGGAGCACCTCCGTATTAGCATCTTTTAATACCGAAGGGTTGCTCCTTCACTAAAGAGAGCGCGCATCCGGTATGATGCTCTCTTAAAGGAAAATCAAGAATTACTAACTTTATTCTGGGTGATGATTGAAGAGAGAGATATTTTAGTTAACTTTTTGTATAAAGCTTATTATAGACATGCTATTATAGATTTTTCGTACATAGGTGAATTCAGTGGGAGTCTACTCGGACGTTTTCATAAAAGATACTTAGATGAATTCGAATCTGACCTGCATCCTGGGGCATGCTGGAACTTACCGCCGGTCAGGTCGATTCCGCATGATCTTCCCCCTGAAAAGCTTAAGTACTATAAAAATAAATTTGTTTATGAGTTTTTCTCTAAATCTATTTTGTATGAACCAGATTAATGATTATAACATGTAATAGTTAATTGATATATAAATTTACGTTTTATTTCTGTTTTCTTTATGCTTAGCTTCATTTTCTATAATATTTCAGAATGACGGTTCTTTAGGTCGACTTGTCCCTAAAGACCATTTATGCCAATATGTTAAACTGAGGAGATTTTATTCTGAAAATGCATCAATTTTAAAGACTTCGAAATTAGTGGGATATCGCTTTCTTCGAGATTTACGAAAATTGTACTTGGAGTACCCTCGCCTTTATTTTGACTTCCTTGGTGAAGAAGAGGAAAATTCCTTAGAGAAATCAGAACCTTTTACACTAGATTAATTTGCGATCACGATCGTTCCCCGGTTGAGAAATGAGACTATAGCCAATGCCTACCAGTAATAACCCTCGAAGGAATCACTACGCCCTTTAACTCAATAGTTATGTTTCAGCTAACTCTCTTGACAAAGTAAGATAAGTAGTTTCTATGCTGTAAATGTAATCAAATTGCATGTTGCACCCATTAACTTTGTTGTTGTTTTAGTTGTAATCTACTGTGATAATAATAAAGATTTTTTTATCTCTGTCTTAATTTTCATTCTATTTATTTTTGTTTAAATAGGAGCTACAACCATCTTCGACCCATCTTTTTCACAACTTACTTTCACACGTCGATGCTATCAGAGAAAGACTATAAACAATGAGCGGCGGGATCGTGGTCCACGATGAAGTCCAACTTGAGTGTTTCGGTGGCAATGTTGAAGCCGTGAAATGGCATAAAGGATATTTTCTCCAAAAGACTATTGCCAATGGTCACAAAGACCATATAGCCTATCTCGAGGGTGATATCAAGAAATAAGATGAGATGATCACTGCGCTTAAATGACAAGTGAAGACTAATCCCACAGTTGATTTTAATTAAAAAATGCCTGAACTTATTTAGCAAATAAATGATTTGGAGATAAAGCTAAAAGATAGCCAGGCGTAATGTGCTTCTTTAGAGTTCATTTTGGGGATAAGACTTTAAAGATCAAACTTCCGATCCCTCATGCAGCCCCTCTAGCTGCTAAGCCTGCTAGGTTAAAACTTCTCGCGGCTCAAAAATTTCCCTCCATGCTCAACCTTCCCCCAGGTTTAGATGATAATGTAATGGGGAATTGGTGTAGGAGGAAAAAATTCAAAATTTCCAAATATTTTGATGAGCAGTAGAAAGTGAAGTATTCTCAAACTATTTATGAATACGCTGCCAAAACGTAGAAGTTGGAGCATGTCAACTATATGCTCGACAAGTGTGTCGCTGAATTAGAGAGGGAAAATAAAACAGTTAGAGCTGCAACAGAGTTTTTAATCATGCCCTGAAGACCAACATTGACTCAGATAATGATGAGAACAAGATAAGAAGGAAGTAAAAGAAACTCAACGAATTTCTCAATGCCGCAAATAGTCATTTGTAGACCCTTCAGTTGCGAAAACTCTTGATAAAGCTTCTTAAGACTTGTAATCCATTTACACTTTTGTAAACATATCTTGTATGTATGTAAATAATGTCATAGTTTTGTTAATCAATTTCAAAATTTATGTAAATATCATAAACTTTGTAAATATACCTGGTTTGTAATACTCCTCTATAATATTACCCTTGAAATACCATTGGATCGCCCGTTTATTGATTTTTGGGCATGCTGAATCTTTCGTCATTGCTGGCCATTTTGACTTTCTTGAAAAGCATGTAGCATATAATATTTCTAATTGTTTGCTTAAAACTGACATATTTTTTCATGTGTATTACTTTGCTTAGATCGACAAATTATCCTATGATTTGAATGAAAAGATGGTTTACACTAAATGTTAAAATCTCATCTTTAACCACGATGGGAGATGTTATAGGAAATTGCTTTTTCTACTTGTCCGGTATGTTTGAAATTTGTTGATAGAAAGTTCTACCTTATCATAGGGGTATAAATATTAAAACGTCACCTTTATTTAATAAAGAAACCAATCTATGAAATTTTGAAGTAATAACTATTTGACCCATTCCTTAATATTAATGGGATTTTAAAAGTTAGAAACTCGAAATTCCCATTTGGAAACTCTTAACAACAACCTCCATGGTGATATTATTTAGCCCAAATTCTGGTATTTAGGGTGAATAGAAATCCAAAGAACTTGCACCCAGATTAGGGTTTATATAAGGAGTAGTTTTGGTACCTAGATTCAAGTATAATAAGTTAGTGATTATTAAGTACACGAAACCTAGACTTGAACATTGGATAATGAAGTTTTTACATGAAAGACTCAAAAAACTAATTCGAGTATTAATAGCTAATGTTTAGAAATGAGAATCCTGAAACCGAGATTCGGATAATATTATGCAATGTTCTGTCTCACACCTTTGCCTCTGTCTTCTTTGACATGTATGAACCCTCCAGGTTTTGAATATATATAGGAATAATTTGATTGGATACCTCTTGAGCTAGGACGTCTTAGTCCATAATCGGATATGCTTTTTCTCGAGCTTAAACATCTTAGTTCATGATTTGATGATCCTCTTCTTCAGCTTGGACATCTTAGTCCATTGTTGAATGTGCCTCCTCTTGGGTTTGGACATCTTAGTCCATAATTTAATGGGCCTCCTCTCCAGTTTGGGCATCTTAGTCCATAGTTTAACGGGCCTATTCTTGGGCCCGGACGTCTTAGTCCACTGTTGTCTTGTACTCTTGGTTAGCTCATCTTGGAGGCTGGAACCAAGGACATATCTGACCTCTCTCTAGGAGGCGCCTTGCCCTGGCTCTTTTGCGGTTCAGATAGGGGCTTGTTCATTGCTTTAACATGGACATCATATGATGCGGTTGAAGGATTACTCCACAGTCCTTCCAGGAGATGCCTTACCTAGGCCATAGCATGTCACGGATAAGGGCTTGTTCGGTGCTTTAACCTGGCCATCTTATGCGGCAGTTAAAGACTTACTCCATCCTTCCACCAGGAGGTGCTCTGCCCTGGCCATCTCGGCACAGACAGAGGCTTTTCTACCATCTTAGGTAGATTGCCATATTAGGTAGTATCCAAATATATGGAGCATTTCACTCCCAACCATGTAGTTTTTCTCTTTTATAGAAAATAGCTCTTTATTAATTCCATCTCAAATTCCTTTTACAAATTCTTGAATCTTTCCTTGCCGAAAGAAGTTTATAATCATCTCCTCCAAGGCTTTGCAATGATTAGTCTCATGACCATTCATCGTATGATAGTGGCGGTAGGATTCTCCCAAGTTCCTTTCATGTTTTGCTTCTTTTTCTGTGATGGACAATAATTGAGTTCATCCTTTGTAAGCAAGTAGATGTTCTCAATTGATGTTGTTAAGTTGCATGCGTTTAGAAGTCTAGACTTAAAGCTTGATTCTTGTAGATAGCGTTTTGACTTTTTGTTTCTTGGCCCTATGTTCTTATGTCCTTTAATTGCTTTTCTTTTTAGCACCTTTTTGTGCATCTTGTATAGGAAGCGTTCTCTTTTCAATTTGTTTTTGCCATTTATTTGCAAAGGCATTATAATTAACCATTATTTCCCTCTCAAATATTGTGCCTTTGGAAAAACATTGTATGGTTCTTCTTATTCGATTAAGACATTGTCACTTCCCTTTGTCATTTTTCCAAATGCAAAGATAGGGGTAGGACCAATACGAAAAGGATTTAGACTCCATTTCTCAGGATCAAAGGATTTTTCTTTCTTTTTGTTTATAATTCTTAGGGCTTGAAGCCTTAGCCTTTGCTCTTCGTCTTGATCAGAGTTCCTTATGACTGCTCTGGAGAACCTTGTCAAATGTGATTTAGAAGATCCTCATTCAGATCTCTTAAATTAGTTGGCCATGTTCGAACCAAATTAGATAATCTTAAGGTAGGATTGAATGAAGCAGGGTTAGAGAATGATGGGGTTGGGGATTTATCCAATCGGTGGTTCAAGCCCTCCTTCTAGCGCCAAAAATGTTAACCGGATTTCTTGTCAACACCCCAATGCAATGCTAAGAAAAATGAATTCCGCATTGCAAGAATAGGGCACGAGATTCCCTTAAGGGTTACCTTATGAGTTGGTTTTATTTAATGATAATTCTCCAATCCGACCTTTCGACGTCATCAAAAGGTTTAGTCTTTGAATTGTATAACCTTCCGACCTTGTTGAGCTATTATGAGGTCTCTGGCTAAAATTTACCTTTCGTTTAGATTGAGATTTCCAAAGTTAAGTCCTTAAAAGGTAGGTTTCAATATAGTCGAAGGCTAAGGTGATAACTTTCCTTAGGTTTAGAAAGGAAAAAATATACTTCATTCGATATGAAGCAGGTTTTCACCTTGTCGAGTGGTTAGATCACAGAGTATGTGGTTTAAAAAGGTTATAGGAGTTGTTTACGCATAAAGAGCTATTGATCGTCCTTGTCGGAAGGTTCAATCCACAAAGTTGATGACTTAAAAAGTTTACAAAACATGGTTGGACCAGATGTGTTGTTGACCTTGTCGACGAAAACCTTTCGATGAGGTTGAACCTAGAAAATAGAAGTTAATCCAACAAAGGTTTTAGTGAGTTAATCCAACAAAGGTTTTAGTGAACCATAAAGTAACTAACAAAGTTGAAGACTTCCCTTTATGCATCCAACAAGCTGTATTACATAAAATTTCCAAATAAAAAATTTCCCAAATTAAGGTTACAATGCTTTGTTTTAAGAAAGATACAAGTTTCAAATATGTGAAATCGACTCGCCAAAACATAACCCCTTAGTCTTATTTATAGATGCAGGAAAACCCCCTTTCGAGTCCTTGCTTTCAACATGGTCGAAATGTCCCCATTTTATATGCAGCTATGTACCTTTCAAACATGTTAAAGGGTTTGCCCCTCATACGCCATTATGAACTTTTTGACCTTGTCGGAAGGTTGTTTTCTTATGACTTCATGATTTTTTTGAATTTATCAAAAGCTTTGCCTTTTATATACTGTTGTGTACCCTTCGACCTAGTCGAAAGGTTTGCCATCACTTGTTGTTATGAACCCTTCGACCTTGTCAGAAGGTTTGCACTTTACTTGAATGTTGTCTAGTGCTATATTTCCCTTCAATGATGACGAAGGTTATGCTTTCTCCCGACGTTGTTGAAAAGTTTCCTTTCATTCCTTTGTCGTGGTTGAGTTCTGATTGTTGCTTTCTTCATAGCACCTTTCGACATTGTTGAAAGGTGTCCTGGATGGGACTTAACTGTTCCGAAAGGCTTGCTACGCTTTCGAAAAGGTCACCATGGGGTTGCCAATACTTGATCTGACTTCTTCGTCTTCTTTAAAAGGTAGGAACTCCCTGGATACTCTAAGATGGAACCTTCCGACCCCTATAAAAGGTTTTGATGCTGTTAAACTTTGATGGCTGCATCCCTTCGACTCCTTTGGAAGGTTTGGTCTGAACTCTTCTTTCTTAGTCTTTGTAGAAGGACCTTTTAACCCCGTTGAAAGGTGGATTTTTTTTGGAGTAACACCAATTGTATTTGTATAGTTGAGGCTTTATGTAACGATCCCGATTTTTGAGTAAAATTAAATTCAGTAATTGATATAAATTTGTGGATTTAAATAGTAATCTAATTTAATTTTTCCAAATTAAACAAGATATTTGTTTGTTTATATATGTATATTTGATTTGAAACTCAAAGGTGGATATTTTGAAAATATATTAGATTTGAAAAGAACTCTATATTTCAAAATTAATAAAAAATTGTTTTGAAATTTTAATATGTATATGAATTTATATACATTGTAATTTGAAAGTTATGATTTAAATGTAATATAACAAATTTTTTACAAGATTAAATTCTAATTTATTTAATGTGTAATTAGATTTTAAAAATCAATTTGTTAAAGTTATAAATATATAATAAAAGAAAATGGATTTGTAAATAGAAAATATAATATAAAGTTATATTTAAATAATAAATATGAAAATTTAAAGTGTTTAAAATATAATACATATGTAAATAAGGTGTTTATAAAAACATTAATATATAAATAAATTAGAGAGAAGGGTTTCAACATAAAAATACAAATAATTCACATTTGTAAAAGTATGAATATAAGTTATAAACACTTGTAGGATTAGTACTTACAAGTGGAATTTTTACTTTTCTTTTAAAAACTTAATTTTAAAATATAGTATTAGCAAAGAAGAAACCAGGCTATTTCCATTTTTCACATTCATTTCTAAATTTCTTTCATCTTCAAAAGACAAATCAAAACTTGGTAACAAAATAGTAAACCAGGCTAATTCATTTCATTCTCCTCTTCAAATTCTTCTCTTATCTTCTGTGACGACCCGACTTTCTACTCCCAGAAAATCGTGTCATCTTGAAGAAAGAAAGGGATAGAAGAAGAAAGAAAGAGAAAGAAGAACACAAACAACATCAGAGAACTCACAACGGAACGAATAAAATATAATATATCTCATAAAATATTACATAGTATCTCATTACATCAGAGTACAACTATACAACACATATTAGACAGATTATAAACTTCTGTCTAACTATACAACTCAAGTATACAAGTTACAGACACAACATACACAGCGGAATCAATATATAAATCTACACGTCGAAGCCTCCTGCTCCATATCTCCTCCAGAATTCGTCAAGCAAACCTGAACCACTTGACTACTCATACGTAATATGAGTACCCAAGAGTTTAATAAAACAGAAAATAAACACTCGGGTCAGACAGGGGTCTGGTGTGAGTAAACGGGTTAAAATTGCTTAACTTTAGAAAACCTTTGAAAAGAAAAGGGTATCACGTAAGACTTCCCACACATAAACATGGAAAAGTTTTTACCTTACGCTAACCAAAACATTTGATAGGAAATCCAGTGATATTATAATAGTGTCTAGGGTTTTCAAGTAAATAAGAAATAGCCGAAATTGTTACATCTATTAAATTCCAGCTACTAGCCACAAAAGTGGGTAATACAAACAAAACCGTAGGGTCTCGTAGGGAAAATGGGTTTCCATCAATGGCAGGGCTACTGGGGTACCGCCCGTCACAGTACGTGGCCTAGATCAACGTACCGAGGAGCCACCCTAACACCCCTGCAACACAAGGCCGGAACCATCCCTTACTGGACAATCCCGAACAAGACCACCCCGTAGTTGGCGCGACCAACCACACACTAAGCCGAAATAGAAGGGACCTCTAGACAGTGATGTATCTTGCTCCCCAGTGGGAGCTACCCACGAAGCCTTGCTGCACCTCCACTGTTTTAGCCATTCCCGGTTGATGAGGCTTGAGGTTACGATTACCTTTTATAGAGCATCAAATCTTAGAATGCTCATCGTCCGCCTGACGATGTGCTGAAAGCATTCAATCCATACAAGTTCGTTCCGGGTTCAAACGAAACCGAAGGCACTATCTCGTTGCACTCATTATTGGAATCACCCTTAGAGTCAACGACCATAGCCCTTGCACTCTGATTCGCCATCTCGAATCTATAAGCACTATTCCGTCAACTCATTACGGAATCACCCACAGAGTTATACTGACGTATAGCCCTTACACCTCGAGTCTTCACTTGCTCCACTTGGATTACGACCTAACGTTTAATTGGAATCGATGTGGTTTTCGGATATCCAAATATGGAAACCCGATCCCGGTCTCATCGAAACCAAACGCCATTTTAATGTCCAAGTTGTACTTAAGGGATTTAAACAGTTTAACTTATACTCAGGATGATATATAAACAATAGATGAATCACATTATCATCACAGATAATTTATATCAACATTCATTTCACAAAGCAGCATAACATATATCAGAGATATCCAAATCATCCAGTATCAACCAAACATCCAATATCATCATCCAATATCATTCAACACCCAATACCAATCATCCAATATCAATCATTCAATATTAATCAATTACCCATAACAGAATTGATTAACTCTTAATCAATTTAATCAACCTCTAATTAAATTATTATCCTTTAATCATTTGGATTACCTTAATCCTACTTCATTGATTTATTTCAAATCAAATTCATTAATCATCTCTTAATGATCTTCTTAAATTAATCTTCCCTGATTAATCATCTTTAATTACATTCAAGTAATTATCCTTAACCATATTCAGTAATTATCCCTTAATTACTATCATTAATAATTAATGATCATACATTAATTAATTAACTATAATTAATTACATTAATTCTTAATTAATTACAATTAATTAATCATACTTAAATTAATCACCTATATTAATCAACCTTGATTAATATCATTAATTACATTAATTAATGATCCTTATTAATTTATAATTACTTTAATTAATTAACTTATAATTAATCATCTCATTAGTCTTAAACAGAAATTAACAATTTATAATTACTTAACTTAATTAATTAACTTCTTAATTAATTTCTAATTTAATTATATTAATCCTTGATTAATTAATCCATTTAATTAATCTTTAATTACTTCATTAAGTAATTGCTATTCAATCTAATTAAAAATTAATCCTTAATTAATTACTTAATTAATTAATTACATTTTAATTAATTACCCTTAGTAATTAATCTCAACTTAATCACATTCATTCATTAATTACATTAATTAATTAACTAAAATAATTAAATAATTAACTCTTAATCTTACATAAGTAATTATCTCTAATTACTTCATTAAATAATTACACTTAATTAATCCAAAATTAAGTGATTATTAAAAATTAAATAAATAATTAACTAATTATTTAAAATTAATTAAACAATTAATCAATTAACATCTTATAATTCAAAATCCTAAATTTATTAAGTGAATAGTAATCTTAATTAACAAATCATATTTATTAAGTATTCTCAATTTCATATCAGAATAATTTAACATTATTTATCTTTATAAATAAGTTATTTGAAACCGATTAAGCTTAAACAATTCATAAACAAATTATTCAATTTTGGTTTTAATATTAAAATCTTATCCTTATTTGAAAATAAAGGATTTAGAAATCAAATTCAAATTGAAAACACTTTAAGTTATCTAATTAAAACTTAGTTTTAAAATCATTACTTAACCTTTGATTAAATTTTTAAATTCAAAATACTCTTTTTAAATTGAAAACCAAAATGTAATTAAATTACTTCAAATATGAAATCCCTTTAAATAAATTTAAATTGGAATAAATTATATAATTTCAACTTATACTTTATAAATTTGATTATCATTAAATTTTTAAACAACAAGTATAAAGTTTTCATTTTGTCCTTTAAAAACTATCATCAGACAACACCCTAAGAAACCCGAAGCAATCCACCCTTCATCCCGAGTTAACCCCGAAGCAACCCAAATCTATCCTGACTTCGAGTTACCCCCGAAGCTTGCACGGTCACCTACCCGAGACAACTCCATCCTTCCCAAACTAAATCTTCAGTGCACACAACTACACGCGTGCATACTGCACGGCGAACCAAGCCCCTCCGGCCATCTCCCTGATCGCCGACCGATCACGCAGTGCCTCGTCAACCTTCTCCACAACCCAGAATCCAAAAATTGACATTCGAATCGAAATTCGAAACTTCGAACCCAAAGGCCTCGAACATCAGCACAGTCACGACCCAAAAACCACACCGTCAACGACGAACTCGCCGCCATAAACTCCGGCAACTTCACCACCGAACGCCAAGATCTCAAGCTTCATTCTACCCAAACGCGATCGAACTCGATTCGATAATAATGTCGCAAAAGCCATTACAGTAAACTCGAACAGTAACTCACCTAAAACCCTAGTTTTAGCAATTCTCATCAATCCAACATTTTTGAAAATTATCCTGTAATTTTCCCATGATCAATAGCTTACAAGCAAGCTTTGATTCAAATACCAAATCGAATTAATGAACAAATCATTAGAAATCTACAAAATGCCCAATATTGCTCCTTACTTCAAAACCCAACAATCACTCTACCAAAAATCCTGATTTTACTTCCTAAAATCATCATCTTCAATTTATAACATGTTCCTGAATTCAAATTTCTGAATTGTGATGATTTATTTTGACATAATATATTATATTTACTGGGTTTTCTATTTAAAAATTATTTGTAACTTAAAAATTCCACAAACTATTTTAAAAATTGCCTTCAAACATTAATAACATTTTCCATCTAAACATCAATGTCATATGACCAGGTTTATTTGGAAGATTTGGGATTTTGAAGATTGATTCTGGTTTGAACAACAAAGAACAGAGAGTTGATAAAAACATAGATCCTTTCACATATATAAAACATGTCTGTAAATTCAATGTTATAAATTCTGAATGATTTTCATGCAACTCCAGTATCCAATCTCAAATTAACACATGCAATTAGAATTCATATCTGCTTTTAGAACACATTTACTCACTTGTTTGTATAGTCAGAGCAGGTTTTCAACTCTCAGGCAATCTCTATCGCTAGCATGCATATATGACAGTACTCATTTAAACAATTATCCATTTACCAAGCCAAATTTATCACATGCAACCACAAATTCAAGTATACTATGACAAAAGCTGTTTTTAAAAGGTTTACTCACCTTATAATTTGCAGGGGCAGAGAACAGATTTTTAATTCCAGGCTTGCATTCTTTTAAATTTGAAAACTGCTTTTACTTTGCTGTTGAATTACATTGCATGCTTACAGTCGTTGTTTAACTTGCAGGTTGAACTCATTTTGGTTGCAGATGCTCTCAAAAGAAAGTGCAGGTTGAAGATTTCCAGTATGCAGGTTGAAGATGAGATGAAGATGCAGATTTGAAATTGCAGTTGAACTGCAGATTTTCATGAGCTTCCAGTTTGCAGATTTGATCTCATTACTTGAATTTGCATGTTGTAAATTCATTTCAGATTTATTTGCTTTTGATTTTTGCTGTATGGTTTAAATTCAGATTTTGAGAATACATTTCTGTTTTGAATTAAGTTGAAACAAAGTAAATGATAGTGTTATGTTTTTAGTAAAATTAAAGAAAGTATAATTTCTAAAATAAAGAAACTTGTTCCCAAATTTTACATTTGTCACTAGGAAGCTTGATTGAGTAACAAGTGTTTTTAAGGGTGTTAATATGCTACATTTGTACTTAGGAATTTATTTATAAAATTTTATTTAATTTAAGATGTAAACATAAACTTACATATTTATTTTACTTTATTAATTAATCCTTACATATGTGAATATAAATTTACCTTTATAAGAAAATGTTCTAAAGCTAATTATAATATAAATCTCATACTGTTATTCAAAATTTAAAACGTTCATATATACATTTATAATCGTTTAAATTTAAGTACTTTAAAAAGAAAGCAAAACAAAATGTTTAAATCTTTTAAACTATCATATTTAAAATAAACAACTATCTTATATTTTGAAAACAAATAAATTAATCTTTATATCTTTAAAACAATTGAATTAATATTTAAATTAACTTTTGAAGACATTGATTCTAAAACAAAGCTTCAATCCACAATATTTATACATTATAAATTATCAATTGATTAAATTAAATTTCAAAAACAATATCAAATTATAACATATACATACATATATATTACAATTTGAAAATTCATCTTTAATTTAAAACAAAAGATATCCTATTCACAATATATATCAATTGTATATATTATAAACAGAAGAAAATCTGATTAACTTTGAAAAACAATTCTTATCAAATTCAAATTGTCAGAAAGATATATTGATTATTATTAACAGATTAAAATTTATTAACCCTTAAAAGAATAAATTAGCCAATTTTAAATTAAAATTATAAAGAAAATTATCAAATCAATTAAATTATTAACACAGATTATTAAATTTATATTGCCCAAAATTCCGGGTCGTTACATCTTCGAACTTAAAACTGAAATAAAAATCAAATAAAAATCAAACTATTCAAATCAAGATCAACCTGAAGCAAACCAGTAAAGCAACTCAAACATCTTCAACATGATACAAACCTAAGGAAATGAAGATAAAAAAAAATCAAAATCTGGAAAATCTCAGACATCTCAAACCTAATCAAGAATAAGGCAAATTCAACTCAAATTTGAAGCTATGAATCACCTCAAAACAATCAGATCAGATTCGAATTCAATATCAAGCTTCATATCAAAAATACATCAGGATCTAGTTCTCTATTTTCTTCAAAAAGGAGAGTAAACTTCACTTTTGAATCCAAATCTTGTTATTTATTGATGACTGTGGTGATGGTAAACTTGAAATGTTTGTTATGGATGTAAATGTATGTGCATGTCTGTTTTTAAGTGTATATATATACACACGCATCATATTGTTGTTTTACAGGCATATGATTTCCTTACAAAAATTCATATCTCAAAATTTAAACTAATTTTGGCGATGAACTCTAAATGAAATTTAGTAAATATTCAGAAAATATGAAATCACAGTAGATTCTTTTAAAATCTGGATTTTTTTTTTAATTTCGAGTTTTGTTGCTATCAATAGATTCATATTATAAAATTTTGATTTCTGGAATAGAAATACGGATTTTTAGTATCGATTTAGGGTAGAAAATTCGAGATGAACGTATTTCATTTTTTCGTTTATCCATGATGATTGGGAAAAGCTATGATCATCGAGACTAAGATGGAAGGAGACTTGGATGATGGTGAACGCAGGAAAAATACTTAGCGATTTTCCTGATGATCGTGGTGACCAGATAATGATGAACTAGGTTTTTCATCACAATTTTGTTTGACGAAGAAGACATGGCGATTTCATCGACTGTGGTGCATCGAGGTCGATTGCACCCAGGGGAAAAGCTTCGTGGGTGAGTAGAGAGGTTTGGACTTGAAGGCGGGGTGACTGGATGTCGAAGTTGTTGGGACGAAGAGGCTTTTGGCGACTGGATTCATTCTAGGTTGGAGGTTCTCGAGCTCGATTTCGATTTCGAGCTCGAATCAAAGTCTGGGTGGTCGGAATTGATAAAGGAGGTCAATGATGATCTGTGGGTGGCCGCGACATTGATCGATAATGGTTCCGGCAATCGTACACGTGCACGTGAACCTGTATATGTCTGGAGATGTTTAGATTTAGGAAGAAGAAAGAAAATACTTGCGTTCTACTCGAAGTAGTTATAGGAAATTCTCGAAGTAATCGAGTTTGTGCATGGCCTGGAAGCTGGGTTCGGGAAAAATCATGAATGGCTCAGGTCTATAAAAATAGTTTTAAACTTTAAATCATATCAAGTTTTATTTGTAACAATTTTGGTTAAAACCAAATCTTTTGTAATGTTAAATGTTTATCCGAGTTTTTAGTCGGTTAAAAAGGTTTTTAAATAAATTTTTTTAAATTAATTTAGCTTAAAATGTTTTAAACATATGCATAACCCTTATTTTAAAGTTTACTTTGAATAAACTTAATAATATTATGAAGTTGATTAAGAAAAGATGTTTTAATTGTTAATTAACTTTAAATTCTTAGTTAAATTATTACAAGATTTGTTTAATAAGGTTTAAAGGATAATTAAAGTGATTAATAAAAATAAAATGGTTTATCTTTTAATTTAATTAAGTAATTAATGATTTGTTAATATAATCAATTAAGGGATAATTAATTAAGAATAACTACTTAATGATTAAAGATTAATTAATTTATGATTAAAGGTGAATTAATTGATGATTAAAATTTAATTAATTTGGGATTAAAAGATAATTTCGTAATTAAGGGATAATTAATTATGTAATTAACTTGAAGGTTAATTTAATTAATGTAATTAATAAGGAATAATTAATTAAGAGCAATTGATTAAGATGGGTAATCAAAGTTGATTAATTAATTTCATTAATTAAAAGCAAATAATTAATAATTAATTAATCAGGATGGGGTAATTAATTCATAAGTAATTAATTTAAATGGGAAATTAAATATGAATTAATTAAGGATTAAATAATTAATTAATCATGCTTATAAATGATTATTGAATGCTAGGATTGCTTATGAATGTTTGTATTGTATATGATGCCTTGAATTGATAGTTCTCTCTGATCTATGATATTCTGTTCTATGAATTGAGCTGTGTATAATTTATTTATTTATCTTTGATACATTTGCATATTATTTGTGAATCTGTGAATGAACGATAAGCGTTATAGATTATACCGCTTATCGATATTACTATACTTGAATCTGTGATGATTGATAATATTGCACTATTGTGTAAAACCCCTGGACTACACAAACACACACATAAATATGGATATCACAAGATATTGGTTAAGTCATGGAAATTTGAAATGGTAAAGATTTGGGAAATTTAATTTTTGAATCTAAATGGAATTGGTTTTGATATAAAGAGCTTTTGAAAAAGGAAGTCTTTTGAAATTGAACCATTTTGAATATAATATGGTTTATTAAAATTTGAAATTAAAATTTAATTAGAATTCAATGAATTTAAGTTAAAATCTATGTAATTTTTAATTGGAAATTCTTTCCAATATATTTTAATTGGTTTTTAAAAAGGCTTTGGAACTTTAAAGTTGAATTATGAGAAATAATTATTTAAAGTATTGTTTTAAATAATTGATCTTTAACTTTGGGAAACTATGGTTTGAAAAGGATATTCAAGTTATAATATTTTAAAACAATTCCAAAGTATTTTAAAGTAATTGTTTTGAGAATTCAGATCTAACTTAAATAGAATCTGCTTAGGATATGGCAGGTCCGCTATTTTTTCCAAATTAGGCTTTAAAAGGGCTACAACTTGAGTAAATGGAATTGGATTGTTCTAAAATGGAAACATTTTTTTTCAAATAATAATAGCTTTCATATATAAAAAAAAGGATTTTTCCAATTTTGTTCAAAAGATTTCCAAGTTATGGTTTAAAATCACATTTGATATGGAAATTGTTTTGAAAGCTATGAATTGAGTTTTGATAAAGATATGAATGAGTGAATCACTTTCGAAAAGGAAATTGTTTTGAAAACTATAAAAGGATCTTTGTTAAAGACCGAGTGAACTTTGTTTCGAACTAAGAAAGGATCTCAAAGATAATCTTTCGTTGAAGTATTATAAACTAATTTTGTTAAAGATTTGGTGAACATTGAATTGAAATTGAAGAGGATCTTAAAGGTATATCTTTTGTATAATAGATTTGGAATTGAAATATCTTTGAAAGCTATGAATGAATCTTTGTGAAAGATGGTGAACTTTGTTTCTAATTGAAAGTGACCTTAAAAAGTGAATCTTTTATTTATAAGATTAAAAATGGCGATTTGTTTAAACCATTTGAAAGAAAGGTTTTGGGTAACAAGCTGTGACTTAACTAAGATCCCATATATCCATATGGTTTTAAAATTAAGACTCATTATTCGGTTTAGCATGGAGAGGTCTTTGTGTTATAAAACCCATTTCGAATAATGATACGACGTAACGGATAGAATTCGAAGATCGGTGGTGAAGACCGGATATTTTAAAAAGCGAAATGATTACCTGTCGAATGTCTCTGCACTGACTAGTCCCTGGTATAGAGATTTGATCACCCTTTGTGATGGGGAACCCGGACGTGATTAGGGATTATCCGGATTGCAAGGGCTTCTTTTGAAGTGCCTTCAGTTTCATTCGAACCCGGAACAGACTTGTATGGATGTATGTCTGACGTTACACTTTGAGATGTAAAGTTGATTTCTATTTAGTACATTTCTGTTTGGTGGCGGAGAATTTATTCACTTAGCTTAACACCCTTCTCTGAGACGTACGAGCTCAGAGGTTTTGTAGTTGATGGTTACTAGTGATACATTACTAATTTGGTAATGTGGCATACGAAGTGCTGCTGATCATGTGTTGATCAAAGCATGACTATTGTGAAAAGCGTAGCTTTATGGACGACACCTCATCAGGACCTCACAAACCGGAATGGTTGAAACAGGAAAGATGCGGAAAAGTTATTTGGGGGTAGCGTCCCCTGATGGTATGTCCATTTCCTTATGGATATAGGTGGTATCAAGGTATGGAGCCTAGATATTTAACCTATGTGGTTACTACAAATTTATTACTTTGTCGTTGTTGGTGTCGAGGCCTCGGATAAAGGTCGGTTACGACTGAGGGGTGGCATACTCGTGTCAGTAGTTACCCAGTTACAGAGTAACCGACCTTGTGTTGGTAGAGAGCCGGTTAAGTTCTTGGGGCATCCCTCCAGTGGCGTACCCATGTAGCCTAGGAAGTTCCTTAGCCTGACCATT
The DNA here is from genome assembly GCA_030765085.1 of Allium cepa. Classification (NCBI taxonomy): domain Eukaryota; kingdom Viridiplantae; phylum Streptophyta; class Magnoliopsida; order Asparagales; family Amaryllidaceae; genus Allium; species Allium cepa. The sequence goes on from CM060938.1 coordinate 687,098,049, forward strand.
TGATAGAAATCCCTAGAAACAATACGCGCTCTGTACGGTTTTAGTTGCATAACTTGCCATGGAATGTGGTGGTAACCTGCTATTGAACATGGCAGCTATAGTAGGCATAGTACGAAATGTCTATGCTGGCTAAGATTAACATTATACTTTCGAAAAGTTTTCTGCACTATGCACTAATAATAATATCAAATGGTTTTCGCGTATCAAGCATGTTTGACTATCATAAGGAGAAATCTCCTCCAATCATGCGCTTGCATTGTGTGTGTGCGGGAAGGCCTTATGGTAGTTTTGTTTTCCAAAAAGCATTGCAGATTTATTTTAAATCTTTTGTTTTGCTTTTGATAAAGATAAACTGTTTTTTTTTGTTCACACTAGTCCAATGACTGACCTAGAGTTTATTGTGCCCTTCCTAAACTCTAGGTGCCAATAATTTTCCACACGGGCAGCCTAGAGTTAGATTTTCAGATAATCAGCTAGTAGATGTAGATTCAGTAGCCTTCGGCCTTCTGTTTGGAAATCTTTGAAGCCAGTTTGGATTTGTCGATTGCATTGTGTTTCATTCTGTCACCTAGTTTTCTTGATACAACGATGATGGTGGTTCGAGCTTGAAGTTTGGAGCTTTGGCATTGAAGATATTGTTTTTCGCTGCTATCGATGGTGTTTGTTGCTATTGTTTCTTTCCGCTGTTATATTCTACTCTGATATTTTTGGATCTGTTATAACTTATTGTATCAGATATTGTATCATTGTTGTATCGAATATTTTGTATCAATGATATTCATTTTTCCCGCTGTGTTGTTATACTTAATGTGTTATAAGCTCTGGCGATTTGGATTTCGACGTTTGAATCTGCGGCATTCGAATATGGGTGAAGGATGGATGTCTATTTTCGAGCGCCAAAATTCGGGTCGTCACATTTGGTATCAGAGCTGAAGGTTGAACTTTAGCTCAGGAGTATAACATATTATGTAACTCATTAGAGATAGGGTTACAAATACCCTATAATGAGTATCCCTAACATATCTGTTTGTATGCCTCAATATATTCTCTTACTATCCACTGATAGTGAGAATGAGTGCAAGAAGAGGACGAGATAGGGGACAGGGAAATACCACTACAAATGGTTAATACCTGTAACAATAAGGAAACAACCTTCCTATCAATCTCCTTTGTTGATCATCCGATTCTTTGATGAATTCATGGCAGCTCAGGGAAGAAGCTTTGGTGTGATGGTGGCCCTGCGAATCGTGTAGATAAGTTCCTATTTCATATTCTCTTCATCGATTCCCTATCAGCCTTTTGATTTTAACTTTAATGAATTTAAAATTTTATTTAAAATAAATAGTTAAATAAAATATGAAGATTTATATCGATAAAACGATTTCGATTAAAACCAAATTTGAAATTCTATTAAAATTTGTTGTGAAGATCATAGTCCGAAGAGAGACAAGCCGGTATAAACTTTGGGGTATTCCGATCTGAGTTTGGAATCCATACCTAATATTTGAGAATTGTGGAAGATTGAATTTATTTGTTTGTTCTTCTGGGTCCAGATATATTCTAAGAATGGTTAGTTATCCCTTCGAACTAACCAGTGCCCCTGCATATTTCGTAGACCGGATGACCCAAGTATTTTGTGAGATATTGAATAGATTCTTTCTTATATCTATTGATGAAATTCTGATTTCGTAAGCCAAATGCAGAATAGATATTCAGCTTGATTGATGAGTCGATTCTCTATCCTTGTGTATCTATCTTTTGTTGTCTCCCTAGCAAATTTCGGGAACGAAATTTTCTTAAGGGGGGATCTGTAACGATCCCGATTTTTGAGTTAAATTAAATTTAGCAATTGATATAAATTTATGGATTTAAATTGAAAATTAATTTAATGTTTCCAAATTAAACAAGATGTTTGTATGTTTATATATGTATATGGATTGATTTGAAATTCAAAGGTAGATATTTTGAAAATATATTGGATTTGAAAAGAACTCTATATTTTAAAATTAATAAAAATTTGTTTTGAAAGTTTAATATGTATATGAATATATATACATTATAATTTGAAAGTTATGATTTAAATGTAATATAATAATTTTTTGAAAAGGTTAAATTCTAATTTATTTAATGTGTAATTAGATTTTAAAAATAAATTTCCTAAAGTTATAAATATATAAATAAAAGAAAATAGATTTGATAAAAGAAAATGGATTTAAAAATAGAAAATATAATATAAATTTATATTTAAATAATAAACATGAAAATTTAAAGTGTTTAAAATATAATACATATGTAAATAAGATGTTTATGAAAACATTAATATATAAATAAATTAAAGAAAAGGGTTTCAACATAAAAATACAAATAATTGACATTTGTAAAAGTATGAATATAAGTGATAAAAACTTATAGGCTTAGTACTTACAAGTGGCATTTTTATTTTTCTTTTAAAAAATTTAATTTTAAAATATAGTATTAGAAACCAGGCTATTTCCAGTTTTCAAATTCATTTCTAAATTTCTTTCATCTTCAAAAGACAAATCAAAACCTTGTAACAAAATAGTAAACCAGGATAATACATTTCATTCTCCTCTTCAAATTCTTCTCTTATCTTCAAACTTAAAATTGAAATAAAAATCAAAATAATTCAAACCAAGATCAACCTGAAGCAAACCCGTAAGGCTACTCAAACATCTTCGACATGATACAGACCTGAGGAAATGAAGATCAAAACAAAAATAAAAATCTTGAAACTTTAAGACATCTCAAACCTAATCAAGAATAAGGCAAATTCAACTCAAACTTGAAGCTATGGATCACCTCAAAACAACCAGATCAGATTCGAATTCAATAACAAGCTTCATATCAAAAATACATCAGGATCCAGTTCTCTGTTTTCTTCAAAAAGGTGAGTAAAATTCACTTTTAAATCCAAATCTTGTTATTTATTGATGCCTGTGGTGATAGTAAACTTGAAATGTTTGTTATGGATGTAAATGTATATGCATGTCTGTTTACATACATAAATAAATAAATAAATAAATGAATAAATAAATAAATAAATATATATATATATATAGACACACACATACCATACTGCTGTTTTACAGGCATATGATTTCCTTACAAAAATTCATATCTCAAAATTTAAACAAATTTTGGTGATAAACTCTAAATGAAATTTGGTTATAATACCTGATTGAATTTTTAAAAACAATTCTAAGCATTTATATATAGTAAATATTCAGAAACTAGGAAATCATAGTAGATTCTTTTAAAATGTAGAAATTTAATGTTTTTAATTTTGAGTTTTGTTGATATCAACAGATTCGTATTATAAAATTATGATTTCTGGAATAGAAATCAGGATTTTTAGTATCGATTTAGGGTAGAAAATTGAAGATGAACGAATTTCATTTTTTTTGTTCATCCACGATGATTGGCAAAGCTATGATCATCGAGACTAAGATGGAAGGAGACTTGGATGATGGTGAACACAGGAAAAATACTTAGCGATTTTCCTGATGATTGTTGTGACCGAATAATGATGAACTAGGGTTTTCATCACAATTTTGTTCGACGAAGAAGACATGGAGATTTCGCCGAATGTGGTGCCTCGAAGTCGATCGCACCCAGGGGAAAAGCTTCGTGGGTGAGCAGTGAGGGTTTGGACTTGAAGGCAGGTTGACTGGAGGTCGGAGTCTTCGTGACGAAGTGGCTTTTGGCGACTGGATTCGTTCCAAGTTGGAGGTGCTCGAGCTCGATTTCGAGCTCGAATCAAAGTCTGGGTGGTCGGAATTGATAAAGGAGGTCAACGATGATCGGTGGGTGGCTGCGACGATGATCGGTAATGGTTTTGGCGATCGTGCACGTGTACATGAACCTGTATATGTTTGGAGATGTTTTGATTTAGGCAGAAGAAAGAAAATACTCGGGTTCGACTCGAAGTAGTTGTAGGAAATTCTTAAAGTAATCGAGTTGCAAATTGCCTCAAAGCTAGGTTCGGGAAAAATCATGAATGGCTAGGGTCTATAAAAACAGTTTTAAACTTTAAACCATATCAAGTTTTATTTGAAACAATTTTGGTTAAAACCAATTCTTTTGTAATGTTAAATGTTTATCCGAGTTTTGAGTTGGTTGAAAAGGTTTTTAAATTAAATTATTTTAAATTAATTTAGTTTAAAATGTTTTAAACATATGTATAACCCTTATTTTAAAGTTTATTTTGAACAAACTTAATAATATTATGAAGTTAATTAAGAAAAGATGTTTTAATTGTTAATTAACTTTAAAGTCTAAGTTAAATTATTTCAAGATTTATTTAATAAGGTTTAAAGGATAATTAAAGTGATTAATAAAGATAAAATGGGTTGTCTTTTAATTTAATTAAGAAATTAATAATTTGTTAATATAAGCAATTAAGGGATAATTAATTAAGAATAATTACTTAATGATTAAAGATTAATTAATTTATGATTGAAGGTGAATTAATTGATGATTAAAAGTTAATTAAGTTGGGATTAAAAGATAATTACTTAATTAAGGGATAATTAATTATGAAATTAACATGAAGGCTAGTTTAATTAATGTAATTAATTAAGGAATAATTAGTCAAGAATAATTGATTAAGACGGGTAAAATTGATTAATTAATTTCATTAATTAATGGAAAATAATTAATAATTAATTAATCAGGATGGGGTAATTAATTCATAAGTAATTAATTTAAATGGGAAATTAAATATGAATTAATTAAGGATTAAATAAATAATTAATCCTGCTTATAAATGATTATTGAATGCTTGGATTGCTTATGAATTTTTATATTGTACGTGTTGCCTTGAATTGATTGTTCTCTCTGATCTATGATATTCTGTTCTATGAACTGAGCTGTGGATAATTTATTTATTTATCTGTGATACATTTACATATTATCTATGAATCTGTGAATGAACGATAAGCGTTATAGATTATACCACTTATCGATATTACTATACTTGAATCTGTGATGAATGATGATATAGCACTATTGTGTAAAACCCCTGGACTACACAAACACACACACAAATGTGGATATCACAGGATATTGGTTAAGTCATGGAAATTTGAAATGGAAAAGATCCGGGAAATTTAATTTTTGAATCCAAATTGATTTGAAAATGGAATTGGTTTTGATCTAAAGCGCTTTTGAAAAAGGAAGTGTTTTGAAATTGAACCATTTTGAATATAATATGGTTTATTAAAATTTGAAATTAAAATTTAATTAGAATTCAATGAATTTAAGTTAAAATCTATGTAAGTTTTAATTGGAAATTCTTTCCAATATAGTTTTATTGGTTTTTAAAAAGGCTTTGGAACTTTAAAGTTGAATTTTGAGAAATAATTATTTAAAGTATTGCTTTAAATAATTGATCTTTAACTTTGGGAAACTATTGTTTGAAAATGTTAACGCTAAAATTGAACGCTAACACCCCGGTGTAAGTAGAGGTAAAGTGAAAGCACCACCCGTCAATACGGGAATTAGGAATAAGAAGAAATCACAGAAGAACAGTAAAAAGACAACAGTTTTATAGTGGTTCGGCTTCAAGTTAAGCCTACGTCTGCTTTAATCTTCTTTATTGCTGATTCATGTACAACTTTTACAACAATCTTCGATTACAACACCACTAATACAAGTAGCTAGAACTCCGATGTAGAAGAATTCTTCGAATTCATGTTGAATGTGTTAGATCTCTTCTGAAAGTTCCATGAAGTGTCTTTGGTGTTTGAAGTGTCGAGTGAGTCGAGAAAACAGCAGTGTAGGCGATCCAGAAGTAAGCCAAAAGGTCCCTTTTCAGTTGGAGTAGGTGGGGTATTTATAGGGAGAATCTGGAGTTAGGTCGTAGGTCGTGAGCGACCTAGGGGTAGGTCGTAGGTCGTGGGCGACCTAATGGACACGGTTTACGGCTTAACAGGGGTGCATCTGATTACTTGAACACGCTGGTAGGTCATAGGTCGTGAACGACCTAGGGGAGATGTGGCATAAGAAGTTGTCTTGGTCTTGTTTAGGTCGCTAGCGACCTAATGAAGGAGACAGAAGGCATGCGGTATTTCTTTGCTTTTAACACGCTAGGTCGCTAGGTTGCTAGGTCGCTCCCCTCTTACCCCGTTAGGTCGTTAGGGCCCCTTAAGCCGTTGATTCGCGTCATGTTGTGCCGCTTTATGATTTAGGTCGTTAAGTCGCTAGACCCTTTAGGTAATTAGGTCGTTGCTCCATTGAGTTACTAAGTCATTAACTTGTTGAGTAGCTTAGGTCATTAGCTCATTAGGTCGCAAGACCTCTTAACTTTCTAGGTCGCTAAGTTTCTTAGCTCGTTAGGTCACAGAGCTCTTCAACTGGTACCATGTTAACTTGTTAGGTCGCAAGACCTCTTAACTCTTTTTAGGTCGCTGGGTCCTTTAATCCATTAGGTCGCTAAGTCGTGAAAAAGTAGGGTTAACTCTTGCCCCTTGAAGTATATGCCTATGTCATAGGTCGTGTGCTTCGATACTTCTTAACTCGTGCCTTGCTAAGTCGTTGGGTCGTGAGCGACCTAAAGAAGGAGTTAGGTCGTGAGCAACCTAAATAAGCTCGTTGACTCGTGTGCTGATGCATCCTTTGCTCTTTCCCTTATATAAGCCGTTAGCTCGCTTCATCTTCTTCACTGAGTTGTTTACCTCTGCCGCCATTGATACACCAGAGCTCAGAGACTTAGCATGAAATATTTCCTTTTTCTTCTCCAATCGTTAATTCCATCAGTGAATTTAGGTAATTTCAAGCATTTATTCGCCGCATTTGTCACCGATTTCCCCATAATCATCTCTATACGATTTTTGTTATTATGTTGCAAAATTGCATTCAGATTTGCCCTTCAATTCTTGTCGAGTTGTTAGTAATTGCTGTAAGAATGAATCGGCCTAGGGTTTCATGGAGTTTCTAGAAATTTGGAGAAGACGATGAGGTTTCAGGAGTTTGGAGGAGGCGAAGAGATACTTGGTTAACGGGTTAATGGATAGCGGGTTATACGATTTGCTGAGTGGAGAGGAGCAAGAGAGTTAAGAAATGATCGGTTTAGGAGCTTAGGACGACCTTAGGATTATCGGTTTGAATGTGAATGGAACGACCTAATTTGCTTGGGACTTAACTTGCTCGCGACTTATCTTGCTGGAACAACACAAGGCTTAAAGCAGAGCGACCTAAGGAAGCCCGACCTATGCTAATCTTATGAACTTTGCGACCTTCGATGTATGGCATGCCGCTTCGGACGAGTCGTCCCTTTTAATGACCTACCTTTAGGTCGCATTAGGACTTGGGCGAGCTAACTTTTCATGACACAATCTTATAGGTCGCGGACGAGCTAGTACTTAGACAAATTTGCATTGTCTTGTCCTGAAGCCTTATTCCTTAATATGCATTATAACTTTAATTTGTAGGAGCATGAATAATGAACTTTTTGACTTGATCAGCACGACTTAATGGAACTTCGACCGATGCTTAGTCGCTTGAGCTTGATTACTTGCAAAAATATGACAACACTTGATTAAATTTCCAACTTGAACAGCAAGAATGAACTGCTTGAACTTGTTGCATTTTGTCATAGATTATATTAACTTTTGAAGCTAACAACCTATTAAATACAACATTGCAGAAAACTAGGGCGAATATACTGCCACTGATCGCCCACATCGAATGACAGATTAGTCGATAAAGGATAATCAACCTAAAGAAATTATATGAAATGCTATGAATCAACAAATTCAAGTGAAGTATTAAAGCAAAGCAATATTAATCAATTAAAGTTGATTTGTTTGCATCAACACTGCACTTGTACTTGGACTTAAAACAACAAGCCCTGAAACTTTATAATTGACAAATGCCTATTAGTTTAATTTCAGTTATATTTGCTTGTCGTTTTATTAGTTTTGCACAACACTTCACACATTTAGGAAACGTGCACCTTTATATTTGAATATCCAGTTCCTTGTGTAGAATGACTTCTCAGCATGAAGAAATAGTAGGACAAGCTGGAGAGGTTTTCCCGATAGCCAATCCACTAGATAATCCCCCGGAAAGAACTTCAACTACCCTGAATCAACACGTGTTCAACCAATATGCATTCAGTTTGGTATTGCTGAAGCATATGCTTTACTTCCTGGGGAAAACAATACTACTAACAGGCGACCTCTCGGTTTTATCGCAGTTAATCGTCAGATGTGCTTGAGTGGAGCTATTCCTCCCTTTAATGATTTTCTTCAACAAATCCTTCTCCGATTAACTATCTCTCCCTTCCAGTTGCACCCCAATGGCTACGCCATCTTGATGGGACTGTGTGTACTATTCAGGAGGACACTTGATCATCTTCCGAGTTTTAAAGAGATTTGTTACTTATGCACATTTGCAAAAAACAAAGATCATCCCTCTATCATACTCGTGAGAAGCGCCAGGAACCGTAAACTGGTCACTGATCTTCCCGAAAGCGCCCACGGGTTCTGGAGTCAATTCTTCTTCGTTCGTTGCCCCCCAGGATTTTACGCCATCTGGAGAGTAGGAAGTAAGATTGCTTATCTCCGTTCTTTCCATTTCTGAGTTTTTCGAGATCCGAGTTGTCAAGTGCTAACTTCATTCTTTACTTTTTTCAGCACTTCCTCCTCTTTCTAAAGACTCTAGACACAAGCCAACTTTTGACAGACTAAGTGCTGTGGCGGTTGAGGAGAGAAGTATTAAATTTTTGCTAAGAGACGAGTTTTTGCACCAATTTGGACTTTTACATCCTTCTCGGTCAACTCAGCTTCATGATGCCCCTGGTTCTCAAGCAGAGACTTCAGATGCCCTAATTTCCGCCGAAGAACTTACAACGAAAGAACCCACTACCAAGGCTTCATTGGTGCAGTGTTCTGCTTTTGTTGACGTTGCGGGGTCATCCGGCAAATTTACACTTGCCCCGGTTATCAAAGAAGAGGAACCTCCTCAACACTCCGGGAAATCTACTGATGAAGGAGCTGAGAGGACGAGTCCCGCTAACCACGGCGGTGACAACATTTTTAAGGGATTGAGCGACCTAATGGTTACTTCACAGGAGCTCTTTAAAGATGATACCACTACTACTAAAGTTATTTCTCCAGTAGTTGAAGCGACATCTGTCATGCAACAAACTCCGTCAGCCCAAGAGTTGACACTTGCTGTAAAATCCGTCATCACCCCCAACCGAAGAGTGGTTCGTAGTTTGACGCGCGCAGCCTGCACGTTACACAGTTAGGATTTTTGGCACTTATATGCACCTTGCTTCTTTACTTTGAATAATCTTAAGCTTTGTCTCTTTCTCACTTTCAGGTTCTCCAATGACGCGAAGTAGCTCATAGTATGATGATTTTCAATGCTACGGAAGGCGCGATTCTTATGATCCAAGGCGGTATCTTCCTGCCTCCAGGGAGACCGACGAAGAAAGAGCTGCAAGAAAAGCTCGCGAGAGGCGTGCTTATGAAGAACGCTGCGGGAGAAGGGATGAACGACATGATTCTTCCCAGAGAGAAGATGATTCCCACAAAAGAAAATCTTATGAAGTTAAAGGGAAAGGTCATGTCGCTGAAGATCCGAGCAAACGGGCAAAACTTAGCGAAAAGCCAGCATCTGCAATTTCTGAAAAGCCCGCTGTTCCCGTATCTTCTCAATCTCCTGCCCTGACTAGAAATGACATTCAAACAATCATCAACAAACCTTCATATCAAATTGAGAACCCCCCGCCTACACTCCAAAGCCGGTTTCCAAATTGGTGTTTAAAAGGAGTATGCTTTGACTTGGACTTAGTTCCTATCGATAAGCATGCCATGCTGAGGAATCTTGACGCCGTTAAACTTGACATCGAGAGAATGTCTAGATGGAAAAAGCTGGTTGACGAGCTTCAAAGGGTTAATCGCTTAAATCTTAAAGCCATGTTAACTATGGAGAACGATAAGTCCAAATGGAAGAAAGTTCTTGACCGGCATGATACAGAGATGAGAAATATCACTGCATACAACGAAAAACTCGAAGCTGAAGTCAAGCAACTCAAAGAAGACCTTGCTGCCTCTTCCACTTCTTACATCTAAAAGGATGAGGTGCTACAAAAGCAAGTGAGAGATGCTCATGCCAGCCAAAGAGATGCTGAAGCTAGGCTTGAAGCGCAGGAGAAGATTGTAGAAAGTTACCGCACCGACGTTGCTCGGTTACGAGAAAAAACTAGCTCCCATGACATGGAGATTGAAATGCTAAAAGCTCGACTTTCTAAAGTTGAAAAAGAGCGCGATGAGGCCTTCGCCGGCAAAGTTGCAGCCGAAGAACCTTATGAGGCCACTAAGGCCAACATCAGCTCTACGTTATTCGATTTTTACTTGCACAGCGTCCTGGGGCGCGATAGTCTCTCATTTCTGGGCCCTAAGTATGAGATCACCTTGGTCGAAGTGTGGGAGGCCGCAATTGATATGCTTGGAGGTGCTGGCTATGCTGAGGCAGATCTTGAGGTGCACTATCTGGATGATGATGCATGCGCTACCCTTGCTAGAGGGAAGGAGCAACTTTCTAAAGAGCGAGCTGAAATGGCAGAAGGAGAACATTCGGGGAAGGCAACTTCGACCGACCCGACTCATCCTTTGGCTTCGGCCGACATAGATATCCTCTAGTTCCCATTCTCCGCCTCCTACTAAAGTTGACATTGAAATTGCAACTGCTCACACTGGAGATGAGACTCAAGAAAGCACTGAAGCACAAGACTTTGAAGTTGACGTAATAAAGCCTACTTCTCCAGGTAACCTCAACGCTGATCTTGCTCAAGTGGACTGCTTGTTTACTTCACATGAGCTTGATGAACTTTTTGATTATTACTTAAGTCTTGACGCGCCACTATCTCCTCTCTTTACGAGAGATACTGATTTTAACTTCTCTTCTCCTGTAGTGAAAACGCCAAGTGTTGTTCAAACTTCCCCTCTTCCAGCTGTTCCCCCTCCGTCTCTTCAGATTACTCCTCCTTCTGTTTCTCAACCGGGGACGCAAGAGGAGCAGATAGAAGCTCTTTAAGGCTTGGATGATCCTGTCGCTTCACAAGAACAGAAGGCTGAAGAAACTGAAGAAGGCGAAAGAACTCCGGAGAAAATTATTTCTGATGACACAAAGTTGTCTGCACTTGTCACTCCGGGCAGCGAGTCTTCTTCAAGGAAGAAGGGGAAACGTGGAATCTCAAAGAAAAAGAGGGAAGCTTCTGTCAGTGAAGAAAAAGCAGAAGAAAATCCAATTGCACCCCTTTCTCCTTCTTCCCCTACTCTTACAAGCCGACCCAAAAAGTTAACCATCCGGCCAAGTGAAGGCTCCAAAGGTGGCAGGAAGAAGAAGTGATGGGTTTAGTTCTATGCTTTTCGTCTCGCTTTTTTCTTTTTTGCTTGTATATATAAAGGCTTGTGTTGACCGGAGATTGTGCGGGTACAGGTCCCCGCCTTTTTTTTATTTTGAAACCTTCACATGTATAAAATTTTCATAGTATGGAATAAAATGATTCTTTTACTTGTACAAACTTCTGTCTGTATTTGAGAATGCATTTATTCTTCATTTTCATACAAGTTTCTTTATTTTCTTTGTGTGATGTTGCAGTAAGCCTGTCGTATGTTTCTTGAGCATTGCTTTTATGAATGTAACTTTATTATATTGCCCCCATACCACGGTTTATTGCAATCTCTTTCACATTGGCAAAATTTTGGAGAACAACTCTTCTGTTTCGAGAAGACTTGTACTCTTTCTTTGGAGAACAACTTTTCCATTTGGAGAAGGCTCGCATCCGTACTTTAGAGAATAATTTTTCCATTTTAAGGAAATATTTCTCTGATTTAGTAGAATACGCCTTGTATTGGAGAAGTCTTCTCTTTTTTCTATGAAAAAATTTCTACACTTCAACTTTTGGAGATGATCACTCTTTTTTTTAAAAGAAAAGTAGTGAATTCTCCTGTGCGGTGAAGTGGGCTTCAAAAGAAGGCTTTGATTTGGCACTTCAACTTTCGGAGAAGAATATTCTCATTGTGGAGAGATTGATCTTCTCTTAAGAGTAGAAGTATGCCTCCGAAGAGGGCTTCTTTCTTTCTTTCTTTTTATGCGGGGTAGTGGGCCTCCGAAGAGGGCTTTTGGCATTTCAACTCTGGTGAAATGGGCCTCCGAAGAGGGCTTTCAGCATTTCAACTCTTGTGAAGTGTGTCTTCGAAGAGAGCTTGAAATGGGCCTCCGAAGAGGGCTTTTGGCATTTCAACTCTGGTGAAATGGGCCTCCGAAGAGGGCTTTCAGCATTTCAACTCTTGTGAAGTGTGTCTCCGAAGAGAGCTGTTTGCACTTCAAATTCTGGTGAAATGTGTGCCTCCGAGGAGGGCTTTTGGCATTTCAACTCTGGTGAAATAGGCCTCCGAAGAGGGCTTTCAGCATTTCAACTCTTGTGAAGTGTGTCTCCAAAGAGAGCTTTTTGCACTTCAGATCCCGGTGAAATAGGCCTCCGAAGAGGGCTTTTGGCATTTCAACCCTGGTGAAATGGGCCTCCGAAGAGGGCTTTCAGCATTTCAACTCTTGTGAAGTGTGTCTCCGAAGAGAGCTGTTTGCACTTCAAATCCTGGTGAAATGTGTGCCTCCGAGGAGGGCTTTTGGCATTTCAACTCTGGTGAAATGGGCCTCCAAAGAGGGCTTTCAGCATTTCAACTCTTGTGAAGTGTGTCTCCGAAGAGAGCTGTTTGCGCTTCAAATCCTGGTGAAATGTGTGCCTCCGAGGAGGGCTTTTATTGCTTGGAAGTTACTTTCTTATGGTTGAATGGATTCATGGGGCGGACACAATTTACTTAATTGGATGTTCGTTTACACAAACGATCGCAACCAGTTAACAAGGGCCTTGTGCCTTCCGGTGATTCCACCAATCTTTTTGGTTGAGAAAGAGAACTTTCTTTTTCCGGCATGCCTCATTAGAGATCTTTATCCTTCGAAGAGTTGTGCCTCCGAAGAGGGCTTGTGCCTCCGAAGAGGTCTTTGGCTGTTTCCTGCCTGCTCGCCCATGTCTCTTCGTCATTTGCTCATCAGCGATTCCCTGTTATCATTTCCAATCACATGTCCCTTTCTTTTGCAAGTAGTTTGTTTTATCCAAAGAAGTGTACTTCATTGTTAAGTGAGTTCGTAGGGCAGACACAGGCTACTTAATCGGATCTCCGTTTGCACAAACGATAACAATTAGTTAGCAATGGCCTACCTCCGGCAGAATCACTAACTATTTGCTTGAAGCACTTCTTATATAGGATTTGAATCTGGAATTTTTGTGGCTTAACATTTGTTTGTTGAGTAATGTCCGGGATCGCTTGGTCTTGTGATGGGTAAGCTTTATTTTAATGGCCTGCAATATTAAATCGACATTTTAGCAATACATTTAAGGTATTTACATATCGAAATAAAACAGGCATTTTATAATAGTAGAGAACACAAGATTTATAGTGGTTCGGCCAAGAACCGGGCCAACATCCACTTTATAGTTCTTATTATTCATCTGCACTGGTTTTACAATGGCCTTCAATACAAGAATCATACATCCATAATCACTTTACAAATTTAAGTAAAGCTTCTAAGTAAAATATGGACGCAAGTGATTGCAGTTCCAAGCCCTTGGAATTGGATTTCCTTCGTCAGTTGTGAGTTTGAAAGTGCCATCAAGAAGTTTTTTGCCTATGACATACGGCCCATCCCAGTTTGGCCCAAACACTCCTGTTGCTGTCATGATCCTTTTCAAGACTAAGTCCTCAATTTCAAAGCTGCGTTGGCGAACTTTAGAATTGAAATGCCTGGCTATCTTTTGCTGATGGGCTGCAATTCTGAGCTTAGCCTCTTCCCTTCTTTCATCAAGGAGGTCAAGTGCTTCAAATTGCAGCTATTCATTTTCAGCTTGGTTAAAATGAATTCTTCTGTGTGAAGGGACCTCTGTTTCCACCGGAATCATTGCTTCTGATCCATATGCTAATGAGAACGGAGTGTGCCCAGTCGCAATTTTGTGGGTAGTTCTGTATGCCCATAGTGCTAGTGGAAGCTTATCGACCCAACCACCTTTTGCCTTTTCCAGCTGTTTCTTGATGGTTGACTTGATAATTTTGTTTACTGCTCCCACTTGTCCGTTTGCCTGCGGATGAGCCACTGATGAGAAGCTTTTTTGGATCTTGAATCGCTTGCAAAAATCCTGGAATTCTTCACTTTCGAATTGGGTACCATTGCCTGTGATTATCTTCTGAGGCACACCATACCTGCAAATGATATTTTTAGTCACAAAATTTATCATCTTTTTAGAGGTAATAGTAGCCAATGGTTCAGCTTCAGCCCATTTAGTGAAATAATCAACAGTTTAACAATAGCATATTTGATTCCGGACTTGGAAGTCGGTAAAGGCCCAATGAGATCTATCCCCCAAATGGCAAATGGCCATGGACTGACCATTTGTGTTAGTTCGGTGGAAGGTTCTCTTGGGATTTTTGCAAATCTCTGGCATTTGTCACACTTTCGGGAATAGTCAGCAGCGTCTTGATTAATATCTGGCCAGAAATATCCATAACGAAGAATTTACTTGGGTAAAGTTTGGCCGCCTGAATGATCCCCACACTCTCCTCCGTGCACCTCAGCTAAAATTGTTTTAGCCTCTTCTTTGGTCACACATCAGAGTAACGACATTGAGAATCCCCGTCTGTACAATCGGCTATCTTGAATTATATATCTAGAGGCTTTTCTTAGCAACTTCTGGCGCTCTTTTGAATTCTCCGGCAGGGAACCGTTGAATAGATATTTCTTGATTGGAGTCATCCACGACTCCTGCTCTTGAGATACAACCATGATCCAGTCAACATCCGTTTCATCAGTACTTGGAGTTGACAAGATTTCTACATGAACTAATCCCAATAATTGAGCTTAACCAGTGCTGGAATACTTCTCTAGAGAATCTGCCTTCATGTTCTCTTCCTGGGGTATGTGGCTTATCGTGTAATGGTCAAAATCATCAAGAAGCTCCCAGGCCTTTGACAAGTAAGTAGGTAGATTTCCCCCTTTGGCTTGAAATTCTTTCTTAACTTGGCATACAATAAGCTGAGAATCACTGAAAATTTGCAATACTCTGATGCTCAGTTCTTTAGCGATCTTCAAGCCGGTAATAAGAGCTTCATATTCTGCTTCATTGTTTGTCGAAGGAAATTCTAACCTCAATGCATAGCACAATGACCGCCCTTCAGGGGTTTCAAGCACAACCCCAGCTCCAGAATAGTAATCATTTCTTGCACCATCCACAATAATTTCCATCGAATTGGGGTGTTATCAATCACCTCTTCCTCACTATTACCTTTATCTGTACATTCTGCGATGAAATCTACTAAAGCTTGTCCATTGATTGCTCTCCGGGGATGATAAGTGATATCGTATTGGCTGAGTTCAATATTCCACTTCAAAAGACGGCTCGAAATTTCAGAGCAAAATAGGACTTGCTTTAGAGGTTGATCGGTGAGGACTTTAATAGGATGAGCTTGGAAATATGGCCTCAACTTTCTTGATGCAATTAGTAGACAATAGGCGAGTTTTTCCAACTTTGAATAATTCATCTCTGCCTCAGTGAATATTTTGCTGATATAATAAACCGGGAGCTGAATTTTTGCGTCTTCCCGTACCAACGCTGCACTGAGTGCATGAGATGAAACTGCCAAATATATGAAAAGATCTTCACCATTGTTAGGCTTAGAAAATATTGGAGGCGTTTCCATATGACGAATCAACTCATCAAAATCTTTCTGGCATTCAGGAGTCCAGTCGAAGTTTTTCTTTTCCTTTTTCAGAGCATCAAAGAATGGAATGCATTTATCAGTAGCTTTGGTAATAAACCGACTCAAGGCAGTGAGTTTTCCATTGAGACTTTGCAATTCCTTCTTCGTTATAGGAGCTTTGACTTCTCTTAAGGCAGTAATCTGAGCAGGGTTAGCTTCAATGCCCCTAGCACTCACAATGAAGCCCAAGAACTTTCCGGACTCCACCCCAAATGAACATTTCAATGGATTAAGCTTCATTCCGTACTTTTGGAGGACCGCGAACATTTATGCCAAGTGATCCATATGATCCACTGTCTTCTTTGATTTCACCAACATATCGTCAACATAAACTTCCATAGTCATGCCAATCTGCAGTTTGAACATAGCATTAACAAGTCTTTGGTAAGTTGCTCCCATATTCTTTAGTCCGAAGGGCATAACTCTATAGCAGTAAAGACCAACATCGGTGATGAAGCTCGTGTCCTCCTGATCTGGCTCATGCATCATGATCTGGTTATATCCGGGGTAAGCATCCATAAAAGATAACAATTCATGCCCTGATGTTCCATCCACCAACTGATCAATCCTGGGTAACGGGAGTAGTCTTTGCGGCAGGCTTTATTTAAATCTGAAAAGTCGATGCATACTCTCCACTTTCCATTAGCTTTCTTAACCAGTATTGGGTTTGAAACCCAATTTGGATAAGTAGACTCCCTGATGAAGCCATTCTCCATGAGCCGATCTACTTCTTACTTTAATGCTGTTGACCTTTCAGGACCCTGGGTTCTTCTTTTCTGCTTTACGGGTGTAAACTTCGGATCAATATTCAGAGTATGTACTGCAACTTCTGGGGATATTCCACACATATCGGCATGAGTCCAAGCGAATACGTCCAGATTTGCTTTCAAGAATGATATCAAAGAATTTTGAACCGTCACACTAAGTTGCGAACCCACATTCACCATCTTGTTAGGATCTTTCGGGTCAACAGGTACTGGCACCGTTACTTCCACCGGCACCACTCTATTCTCCCCTGCACTGGCTTTCCTGGGATCCATTTCTTTTCGAGCACCGCTATGCTCGCCAGTGCAGGGTCCACCCTGTAATTGCTACAAGGTTGATTCTTTGATGCGGACTGGGGCTGCCGCATCTTTTCCCATCTCTCTTTTCCTTGCTTCACGCAACTCTATAAGGTAACATTCTCGCCCAGCATTCTAATCCCCTTTAATAACACCAACGCCATTATCTGTTGGAAACTTCAAAGTAAGGCACCACGGGGCAAGAATTGCCTTAAATGCCGAAGAGTTGGTCGGCCTAGGAAGGCGTTGTAAGTAGAAAATTCATCGACAATCACAGAAGTCTGTTTTCGAACCACCTTTTTCTGCCCCTCTCCAAGCTCCACAAACAAGTCAAAGGTTCTGATTGGCTGCTTCGGTTCCCCAGTAAACCCAACAATCTTCTGCGATGAAGCTTGAACATCAGCCATTGGAATTTTCATTTGTCCAATGTCTTTTTGAAGAGAATATTGCAAGAAGCGCCACAATCAACAAGAACCCTTCTCACAATAGCTGGCCCAATGCCTGCAGAGATGACCAAGGGATCCATGGTGGGAGCTTCAACACCCATAGAGTCCCTGGCCCTGAACACAATATCATCATTAAAAGTTTTCTGCTGCTTCAAAGGTGCAGCATCTTCCAACACAAAAAAAAATTCTTTTGTTGGTGCATACTTCAAGGCACGAGCATATCTTTCCATCTCACCCTAGCTTCTGCCTGCTGGTTGAGGACCTCCCGTAATCACATAATAACATGCCTCTCTGATTCATGCGCTGCTGCCCTCTCACTCGAGCTCGGTTGATGAACAGGAACTTGTTGCCCCTTAATTGATGAAGTTGGGTCGTTCCTGTTCCTCTTCACATACTGCTGAAGTTTATTTTCTCTCAATAGCTCCTCAATCAAATTCTTCAAATGGCGGCACTCATTAGTATCATGGCTGGGTTGATTGTGGAATCGGCAAAATCTTCCATTTTTTTCAGCATTTTTTCGAAGCCTCAATTTAGCTGGTATGGGTATTCGACAGTATCCTTGGTTGCAAAGAAAATGTTTTCTGGGGTATCGGTTAAGGGAGTGAAGTCTAAGGGTCTAAAAGGACGATTTTTCTTCGTATTTCCTTGCTTCTTCCCACCATCGTTCTCCCTCTTCTGAGTACTAGATTCCTTTTTATTTGGAGCAGCATTATTGTTCCCAACCTCTGTCAATACCACTTTTGCCGGTGCTTGAGGGCTTTCCAAGCGCATGAACTCATCAGCTTTCTTATAGAATTTCTCAAGCGAATTCGGCTCTTTCATCTTCAGCCACATCCAAAATTCACTTGATTTGTCGATAGCCTTCATCAAGTATATCAAAATCATTCGAGGCTCTGCATTGTCGACTTCAGCCAAAGCTATGTTGAAGCGGTTTAAGAAAGATCTAATAGATTCTCCGTGATTCTGTTCCAGGCTGGACAATGACATTATGTCCTTCGCCATTGAAGCATACAACCTGAATTTTTCCTTAAACTTTCGAGTTAAATCGGAGAACTGGTCTATAGATCGGACCGGTAGCTTTGTAAACCATAGTAGAGCCACTCCTTTCAAATATACCGGAAAGTACCGGGATTTGATCTCATCCGATGCCCTGGCACCTTTCATATGCCAGTCATACTTGTACAAGAATTGATTAGGGTCGCTTGTCCCCCCATAAGCCGGAATGGTGGGGGGAACAAACTTCCTTGGAAATTCTGCTTTCCGGATTCTCTCGGTGAACGGAGTCTTGCTCGGAGCGAATCCCCATTCTTTTTCATCTTCATCCCTCTGCATGCTCTCTTTCATGATTTGTCGAACCATTCCCGAGAAATATTCCTCATCGTTCAGAGGCTCTGCGGGGCAGACATCAGCCATTTTCTCGGAAGTTTGTCTTCGCAAGTGCTCGTGGAGAGTTGGCTGCGGCCCTGATCCTCCAGCTTGGGGAGGTGTCCCTTCGACGGGGCCAGCTGCCCTTTGAGGAATATTTCTCCCTTCAACATTGTGAACATCATCAGCAAAGTTTTCTTCATTATTCACTGGTTGATGGTTAGCTCCGAGCAAAGCATTCAACCTATTTAGCATTAAAGTGTTATGGGCTTCCATTTACTGATATAACCCAGACACTGCAGCATCTAACTCTGCCCGTGTAATTCCAACACTTGGAGCTACTTAACTTAATGGAGGAGAAGTGGCGGTATTCTCATGGTCATCACCGGATCTAGCAGATCTGCGCTTTCTTCCAGGGGCCATTATCTCTGATAGATTTCTGGTTTTGTGAGAAATTCTTTCAACAAACTTTTGTGAAGCAATGATGAAAACAGCCCGAGTTGGGTCCTCAGTGAAAACACCAAAATGTTAACGCTAAAATTGGACGCTAACACCCCGGTGTAAGTAGAGGTAAAGTGAAAGCGCCACCCATCAATACGGGAATTGGAAATAAGCAGAAATCACAAAAGAACGGTAAAAAGACAACAACTTTATAGTGGTTCGGCTTCAAGTTAAGCCTACGTCCACTTTAATCTTCTTTATTGCTGATTCAAGTACAACTTTTACAACAATCTTCGATTACAACACCACTAATACAAGTAGCTAGAACTCCGATGTAGAAGAATCCTTCGAATTCATGTTGAATGTGTTAGATCTCTTCTGAAAGTTCCTTGAAGTGTCTTTGGTGTTTGAAGTGTTGGGTGATTCGATAAAACAGCAGAGTGTAGGCAATCTAGAAGTGAGCCAAAAGGTCCCTTTTCCGTTGGAGTAGGTGGGTATTTATAGGGAGAATCTGGAGTTAGGTCGTAGGTCGTGAGCGACCTAGGGGTAGGTCGTAGGTCGTGGGGGACCTAATGGACACGGTTTACGGCTTAATAGGGGTGCATCTGATTACTTGAACACGCTGGTAGGTCATAGGTCGTGAACGACCTAGGGGAGATGCGGCATAAGAAGTTGTTTTTGTCTTGTTTAGGTCGCTAGCGACCTAATGAAGGAGATAGAAGGCATGCGGTATTTCTCTGCTTTTAACACGCTAGGTAGCTAGGTTTCTAGGTCGCTCCCCTCTTACCCCATTAGGTCGTTAGGGCCCCTTAAGCCGTTGAGTCGTGTCATGTTTTGCCACTTTATGATTTAGGTCGTTAAGTCGCTAGATCCTTTAGGTAATTAGGTAGTTGCTCCATTGAGTTACTAAGTCGTTACCTTGTTGAGTAGCTTAGGTCATTAGCTCATTAGGTCGCAAGACCTCTTAACTCTTTTTAGGTCGTTGGGTCCTTTAATCCATTAGGTCGCTAAGTCGTGAAAAAGTAGGGTTAACAGAAAAGGATACTCAAGTTATAATATTTTAAAACAATTTCAAAGTATTTTAAAGGAATTGTTTTGAGAATTCAAATATAACTTAAATAGAATCTGCATAGGATACGGCAGGTTCGCTAATTATTCCAAATTTGGCTTTAAAATGGTTACAACTTGAGTAAATTGAATCGGATTGTTCTAAAACGAAAACATTTGTTTTCAAATAATAATAGCTTTCATATATAAAAAAAGGATTTTCCAATTTTGTTCAAAAGATTTCCAAGTTATGGTTTAAAATCACATTTGAAATGGAAATTTTTTGGAAGCTATTAATTGAGTTTTGATAAAGATATGAATGAGTGAATCACTTTTGAAAAGGAAATTGTTTTGAAAACTATAAAAGGATCTTTGTTAAAGACCGAGTGAACTTTGTTTCAAACTAAGAAAGGATCTCGAAGATAATCTTTTATTGAAATATTATAAATGAATCTTATTAAAGATTTTGTGAACTTTGATTTCAAATTGAAAAGGATCTTAAAGGTGTATCTTTCGTATAAATGATTTGGAATTGAAATAGTTTTGAAAGCTATGAATAAATCTTTGTGAAAGATGGTGAAATTTGTTTCAAATTGAAAGTGACCTTAAAAAGCGAATCTTGTATTTAAAAGAATAAAAATGGTGATTTGTTTAAACCATTTGAAAGAAAGGTTTTGGGTAATAAGTTGTGACTTAACTAAGATCCCATATATCCATATGGTTTTAAAATTAAGCGCTCATTATTCGGTTTAGCCGGGGGAGGACTTTGTGTTATAAAACCCATTTCGAATAATGATACGACGTAATGGATAGCATTCGAAGACCAATGGTGAAGACCGGATATTTTCGAAAGCGATAGGATTACCTGTCGAATGTGTCTGCACCGACAGGTCCTCGGTTTAGAGATTTGATAACCCTTTGTGATGGGGAGTCCGGACATTATTAGGGATTATCCGGATTGCAAGGGCTTCTTTTGAAGTGCCTTCGGTTTCGTTGGATCCCAAAACAGATTTGTATGGATATATGTCTAACGTTACACTTTGAGATGTAAAGCTGATTTCTATCAAATACATTTATGGTTGGTGACAGAGAATTTATTCTCTTAGCTTAACACCCTTCTCTGAGACGTACGTGCTTAGAGGTTATGTAGTTGATGGTTACTAGTGATACATTCCCAATTTGGTAATGTGGCATATGAAGTGCTGCTTATCATGTGTTGATCGAAGCATGTCTTTTGTGAAAAGCATAGCTTTATGGACTAGACCTCATCAAGACATTACAAACCAGAATGGTTGAAAAAGGAATGATGCGGCATGGTTATTTAGAGGTAGCGCCCCCTGCGAGTATGTTCATTTCCTTCTAGATAGAGGTGGTATCATGGTATGGAGCCCAGATAATTAACCTATATGGTTACTGCAAATTTATTACTTTGTGGTTGTTGGTGTCGAGGCATCGGATAATGGTCGGTTACGACCGAAGGGTGACATACTCGTGTTAGTAGTTACCTAGTTACAGAGGTAACCCGGCCTTGTGTTCGCAGAGAGCTGGTTAAGTCCTCGGGTCGTCCCTTCAGAGGTGTATTTATATGGCCCAGAAAGTTTCTTAGCCTAACCGTTTGTTGAAAATCCAAAGAAACAATACGTGCCATGTACGGTTTTAGTTGTATAACCTGCCATGGAATGTGGTGGTAACCTGCTATTGAACATGGTAGCTATAGTAGGCATAGTACGAAATGTCTATGCTGGATAAGATTAATATTATACTTTCAAAATGTTTTCTACACTATGCACTAATAATAATATCAAATGATTTTCGCGTATCAAGCATGTTTGACTATCATAAGGAGAAATCTCCTCTAATTATGCGCTTGCATTGTATGTGTGCGGGGAGGCCTTATGGTAGTTTCATTTTCCAAAAAGCATTGTGGATTTCTTTTAAATCTTTTGTTTTTCTTTTGATAAAGATAAACTTTTTTGTTTTCTCACACCAGTCCCATGACCGACCTCAAGTTTATTGTTCCCTTCCTAAACTCTGGATGCTCACAATTTTCCATACGAGCAACCTAGAGTTAGATTTTCAGATAATCAGCTAGTAGATGTAGATTCAGTAACCTTCGGCCTTCTATTTGGAAATCTTTGAAGCCGTTTGGATTTGGCGATTGCATTGTGTTTCATTCTATCACCTAGTTTGCTTGATACAACGATGATGGTGATTCGAGCATGAAGTTTGGAGCTTTGGCATTGAAGATGTTGTTTTTCGTTGCTATCGATGGTGTTTATTGCTATTTTTTCTTTCCGCTGTTATATTCAGCTCTGATATTTTTGGATCTGTTGTATCTTACTGTATCAAATATTGTATCATTGTTGTATCGAATATTATGTATCAGTGATATTCATTTTTTTCCGCTGTGTTATTATACTTAATGTGTTATAAGCTCCGACAATTCAGATTTCGACGTTTGAAACTGCGGCATTCGAATACGGGTGAAGTATAGATGTCGATTTTCAAGGGCCAAAATTTGGGTCGTCACACTTTGGGTCTTTTGTCCCATCATAGGATGGAATAGTTGGCATTGTGAATTTTTTCAAATATTTCTCACTCAAGATTTCGTTGATGAAGTGAGTCCGACTTGTGCGGATCCCTATTCATCATATCTTCTATTTTTACTTTCATCCATCAATCATTTGATCATATCCGCGATGTATACCTCTGATATCCGGTAATCCTAAGGATGACAATCAGTCACCACACCAGTTTTTGGCTTTGCAAACGGTCTTTTTGAGTGAGCTGAAACCTAGACTCTCCTATCTTTGGAAGTGCCATTCCTGTAGGTTCCCGTTGGCTTGCAGTTAACCTAACTGGAGCGATTTTGGTATTCCTAGCATTATCACATGCATTGGCATATTCTTAAAATTTGTCCTTCCGCTCTCCATCCTCTGAGTTGGAGAGGTCCACGGCTATGTCCTCCAGGGTCTCTTCCCCTTGATTCAAGTTGAGAATAGGTTGCCTCATGGCTAACGGAATGCTTTCATTTCCATCCACGTTGAGCCTTGTTGTTACCCTTTTTTTGGTCACTTTTTGTTTCTCCTATACGTACACAAAATAATGGAATTCCCTTGCCCTATAGAAGCCGTGGGTTCAAACACAGTCCTTAGAGCAGGATTTGACAGTAGTGTTAGAAGTGCGTTAAACTTGTCCATTAGAGCCTTTTGGCTACATTCCTTTTTTGATTGATCTAATCAACCGTTTTATTTAGCTCATCCCTGGTGACAACTTCACGTTGATTGGAGGATGTTGGTGCCTGATTTCATAAGATAGCGCCATTTACTTCTATTTATTAGGGATTGGCATCTTCTCCGGCTACTCTGCCCCAATGGTCCTTCTAGAGGTAGTTCTTCTTCTCCTAGGGGCCATTGATTTCAAACAGCGGATTCTTCAAGTAAAAATTGAGGAACTAACTTCTGGACCTATAGGATCCAAAGTAGATAGCTAGATCTGGATCCTGAGTTGGATTTCTCAGTGAAAGTACCAAAATGTTAATCCAAAAAAAGGACAACACCCTGGTTTGATTTTGAAAGCACCGGCCCTGTTCTGACAGAGCAATATCACAAATAAAAGATATAGAAAAGAATAGTAAAAGGTAGATGACAAGAAATTTTTATAGCTGTTCTGCAATTAATGAAGCCTATGTCCACTTTATAGTTTTATTGTAAATTGATTGCTGTTACAAGTGGTGTTTGCTTACAAAGGTTTTGATTATCCATAGCTGGATCGAATCCCCAGGGCTGGAATCCACTGGAGAATACTAATGAATTCCTCTGGAGGTTGTTGTAAGGAATATAGAGAGTGAAGAATGTTTTCAGCAGAGCTTCAGCCACCAGTCCGGAAAAGATCCCCTTTATGTTGCAAGTGGGATGGTATTTATAAGGATCAGAGAACTTCTAGGCCATGCCACTTCATCAACTTCTCATAGATTTATGCATAACAAATTAGGAGGGTTTAGCTCGCGATTCAAGCTCTAACCATAGATCTCTAGCGATCCATAGATTTGGCTCATTCGCAAGATAATGACTTAGTTTCTCTTTCCATTACTATAACATGCTAGGTCTCATCTAATTTAGGTTATATATGGATCGCTCACGATCCATCGTGTATGGATCGCTCACGATCCATCGTGTATGGATCGCTTGCAATCCATATGTTTAATATTTTTTCATTCTGTCTACTAGGATTCTAATCCATGTTTCCCTTAGCGAGCCATCATGTCCTCATGGATCTCTAGTGGTCCATAGATATGGGTCAATAGGGATCCAAGAACTTTGACTGTTTCTGTATTTCCAAGTCTGGGATGCTTTTATGTCCTCGTTTTGATGTTGTTCGTGTAGTCTTGTTATCCGTTGTTTTGTTTTGATGAAAATCTACCAATTGGTTACACTTAGCAGCTGATTAGGCTGAACTGATGCTAATTTCTTAGTTTTGATGGATTTGGCCATCACTTTAGTAATTTGACTTGGCTCTCATTAGCTCCTTGCCTTAGCTTTTCTGGTTAAGTTCTAAACCATTTTGACATTACGAGATTGTTCTGCTTTTTAGTGGATCCTACTGGGTTAAAAACCTGAACAACACGTATGTTCTACATAATCCCAAAATGTTTCCCAGGCAATAATAAAATATACTATTATAAAATACATTAAGAGTGACATATGAGGATGCCCTCTTGGATATTCAGAGTAATATTGTCTAACTGACATAATAACATAGTAGAAAAAACAATAAAACAAGAACTATAACTCCCAAATAGGTATCTGTTAGCCTCCTACCCGCCTATGGTAGCATTATTCGTCATCCTACTAAAACTGAAAGATCCTCAACCCTCAGCCTTCTAAAATCAGTTTTGAGCACCTTAGAGTTTAAGAGGAAATAGAAACTTTGAGTCAGACATAAAGCCTGGTGTGGATAATACTATATATCTCGATTACTAATGTTAAGTGTGACCACATCGCTTAACGAAGCGGGTTTCTCCTCACTAACATTCTTTTAAAATATATATTTCATTCGCAAACCTTTTCCTGCAACCCAAACTGGTCAAAATCTATAAAGCATCGTTATGTAAACATACATATCATGCAACAAAAGAACTATATGTTCAAACATTTTTGTTTTGTTTGGCTAATTATTAACCTTTGGCTGACTTGGGCCTACCAGACAATATAAACAAAATTTATCTAATATCTGTTAGACACTCTTCTTCTGAACGATCTTTCCCTGACTATCTGTTAAATACTTCCCTCCTGGAAGGTCTATCCCTAAAATAACATCTCCCAAGGTCACTCGATCCTAATGGTTTTGCGGGATCACCAAAAACCTATATGTATACGAATATATATATATATATATAATATTTTGTGCATAATCATAATTTTAGTCTTACTTATGACAAACCCCCACACATTGGAATTTTGGACAAAAATTAGCTGGGGCCAATAGCTAATGTATAGGGCGTGACGCTATACCAGTCTCATCTGGTATTCTAATATCTGAGTCATTTCACTTAGGGATCCCTTCCCGTAATTTTCCTTGAAAACCATTTCCAAATGATTTAAACCTTTAAATCAAACTCACATAAGTAAAATACTTATACTCCATGCTTTACTCAAAATCACAATGCCATGTTATATACATACTTTTCTCAAACCTTAGTTAATGAAAACTTTTAAACACTTGAAACCACCACTTTTGATTCCATTGAAAGTACCCCTTTCAAAACCACATAAAGCACCTCTTTCGAAACCAAGCAAAACCCCTCATTCAGCTAGGCCAAAAGGCATAAACCTTTATTTCGAAACCATTCTTAAAACCCCTTTCGATGAAAACCTTTCTTTTGAAAGCTTTAAATCCTTAGACATCATCTCATAAAACACTTCAAAACATTGCCTTTAGAAAACCTTGGAAACACCTTCCAATTCAACCTTTTTGAAACTATTAGAAAACACTACCTTTTGACTCCTTCAAAACCCTTTGGGGAACCACCCCTTCAAAACCATTTTAAACACCTTTCGAAAACATTTAACCTTTAGAAAATCAAACCTATCGAAAGCACTTGGGTTAAGTTTAAAACATGTGGAAAAACACCCTATGAAACCATTTAAGTCGAAACTGTTCTCTTTTGAAACCATTGGGTTAGACTTCAACTGAACAAAAAGGCCTATAAAATCATTTATTTCGAAATCGTACACTTCGAAAGTTATCCCTAAATAAAGAAGCAATGGTGTCGAAACCATCCATTTGAAAGCATTGGAGAAGTGGATAATTTTAAAGGTTAAACATATCTTCCGAAAACATTAACATCGAAAGGAAGAAAGGAGGCAACTAGGGGTTTCGACCCCTTCAAAAGAATTTCTTAAAATAATAAAGTGCAATACATTCGAAACCTTCCCTTTAAAAATATTTTACCAATTGAAAGCCAACCGAGTCAAAAGATAACCTTTTGAAAGAAAAGCAGGTGCAGCCTTTAATTTTTAAAACAAGCATACTCCAACACCTTCGTAGCCCAGCGTGTCGACTACGTACCTTCCACCGTTATCCAAAACACTACGTACCAAATAACTTGATACCATGCGCGTTAGTTTCAAAAGCATGGTGGCGAAATGTCCTTGTCAGAAACCCTATGCTGAAAGTAGCGGAACATGCTAAAAATATGTTATTTTTGTTTAACTTAAAAAGAAAACTTTTCAACTAACCTCCTAATATTTATCAAATTCTCATTGGTTGCTAATACCTTTTGAAAAAGTGTTGCCTATATTTCCAGAAATAAACAATAATTTTATTTCACAAAATACCCCTTTCCTTTATTAAATATATAAAAAATTTAAGTCCCGTACCTTAAAAAAATTTATTTATTCATCTAGACAATTAGGAAAATGCTACAGAAATTCCAGAAAAATCAAATTTAATATGTTTTCTAACATATATTAATTTCAAACCCAAATAATTATTCATTTAGTTATAAATAACTTAGAACCGAAATAACCATTTTATTTAATAGAAAATTAATATAAAATTCACAAAATTATGAAAAATTTAAACCCATCTCTAACACATTATTTATGGTCTTCATTTAAATTCGCAAGGCATTTTGATATCATTTAATAGGGTTTTCATATCAAACATATCATAAATATCAATATGAACATTTATAAATCATCACTAGACATATATAAACATTTAATCATCCAAAATATGGCATTATCATGCAAGAATACTTCGGATTATCATTAAAATTGAAAACCAAAAAGAGTGAGATGTAGTAATTATTCACCTTAGCTTAAGATTAAGGATTTGAGATTTGAGTGACTTTGATGTTGATTAAGCTTCCCCTTTTATCTTTCTCTTTCTTACTCTTGAAAATGGTGGTTGGACTCACTTTTAGTTTTAATTTTTGCAAATGAAATGTAGTGGTACTCACGACTAAGGGTCTAGGGTATTAAAGACCCCTTTTTCCTATTTTAACCTTCCCTTATGACAATATTTCCCTAGTACATTTTATTCATGCTATGTCGTTTTGACTTACATATTGACATGGCAGGCTACCCTTAATTATAATCAAATCTCAATCCATTAATGATCTTATAGTATTTTAATTAATTTAACTAACTAAATATCCTATATAATGTTACTAAAAATATGGGGTTTTAAAGACTCACCCCTTAAAGAATTTTTTTCCTCGAAATTAAAATAAAATGCACAACAAATTAATCAACAAGGTAAAACATACCTTCAAAACAGATCAGGATAAGTGTCTCTAATCCTGCTCTTAGTCTCCCAAGTGCTGTCTCGCTCATTGTCGTTCCATTAGACCTTCACTAGTCTAACTGTCTTGCTCCTTAGTTTTTCTCATCTCTCGCAGTTACCTGAGTCTGCTTTCTAACTAGGGTCAAGTCCGATTTTGCTACTAAATTCTCTAACATTGTTAGTGAAATAGTAGTCTCCAGGTCTCTAACACAATTTCTATGATGAGAAACATGGATAAGATCGTGGACTCCTGCCAAACTACTCGGTAACTCTACACTATACACGAGTTTCCCAATCCTCTCAATAATACGAAAAGGTCAAAAAAAGCTCGATGCTAACTTCCCTGGTCTTTCGAATCTAATCAAATCCTTTATTGGTGCAACCTTAATAAACACATTATCTCCAACAGAGAACTCCAAGTCTTTCCTTCTTCCGTCAGCATAACTTTTCTGCCTAGACTGAACATTCTTCATTATATCTTGAACCAACTCAATCTTATCAGCGACTTTTCTCACTAAATCCTGACCAAGTACCAACTTATCCCCAGTCTCCAACCAACAAACTAGAGATTTGAATTCCATACAAAGTTTCAAATGGTGCCATCCCAATACTAGTCTGATAAATGTTGTTATATGAGAACTTGACTAGATGTAGATGGTTTTCCCATAGTCCCCTGAAATCCAATACACAAGCTCTTACCAAATCGTCCAAGACTTTGTTAACTTTTTCCATTAGCCCATCAGTCTGTGGATGGTGAGCAGTACTCGTCTTGAGCTTGGTTCCTAAAATATCATGTAGATTTTTCTAGAACTCACTAGTTATAAATAATCTCTATCGTAAACAATACTACTAGGAATTTCGTGCAGTTTAACCACATTCTCCATAAATAACTTTGCCAAAAAGATGTCATCCTAGTTGACTTAACTGGAATTTAATGGGCACTCATGGTCAGTCTATCCACTACGACCCATACACTTTCATTTCCCCTTCTAGATCTAGGAAACCCATCAATAAAGTCCATAGAAATAGAATCACATTTCCATACTGGAATATCCAATGGCTGAAGCAATTCACTTGGCTTCTGATGTTCAGCTTTTACCTGTTGGCAATTTAATCATTACTTACCATTAGCCAATATCCCATTTCATACCTTCCCAGAATAAACTCCTCTTCATATCCTGATACGTATTTTATCCTCCAGGATGAATAGTGAACTTAAAACGATGGCATTTTGTAACACCCAAGATTTTTAATAACATTATTTAGGATATTTAGTTAGATTAACTAAATAAAATAATGTGTTGATTAGGAGATTGAGATTTGAGTTTTATTAAGGTAGCTGTGGCTTTGTAATGAATTAAAAGAAGGGTTTAAAATAAGTTAGAGGAGGGTATTACGGGAAATAGGCCATTCCTATATCTCTTAACCTAGGCCATGTATTATTTTAGAGGTTCATTCTCATTTCAAAATTTTCAAATCAAGGCTAGCTACCATTAACAAGGAAAAGGGAAGAAGAAATTAAGAAAAGCTAAAGGAAAAGCAAATTCAAATCAAATCCATTCAAATATCAAGCTCCTTAATCTCGAAAGAAAAGGTGAATAATTTTTACATCTCTAAAAAATTTATGGTTTAGGTTTTAAGGTCAAATCCAACTCTTTTTGCAATGATTTGCTATGTTTTTAAATGATAGAATGATTACATATACATGTTAATGATGTATGAATGTACTTATAGATTTTATGACATGATTTGAGATGAAAACACTATTAAATGACATTTCTTGGTCATATGAATTTTTATGATGATCTAATAATATATTTTAGGGATGGATTTCAATTTTTAGATTTTTCTAAATTTTTGTGGAATTGTTATGAATTTTCTAAGGAAGAAATCGGTATCTTGGATTATAATTTTTTTTACAGAAAATTAATTTATTATTTTAGTCTCAAAATTTTATATGTTGAAACACATATAGTAACTGATTTTCTAGAATTTTTCCAGATTTTCCCAAGGTGATATAATAGTTATATAAAATTATTTAAGCTTTGGGACTTAAATGTTTTATATAATTATAAAGGAGAAAGGGGCTTTTTCTAAATTGTTTAAGTTTCCAAATAAAGAAAGTCGGCAAAAAATTAGATTATAAAAATATGGCAATCAGATTTAGACAAATAAGGCAGGTTAGGTACAAAAGGACAACTTTAAAGTACAGGTAAATAGCTTTTTTACTATTTCAACTCCTTCGACAAGAATTTCCACCACTATTTCAAACCCTCTGACAAGATCGAAACGTATTAAACTTTTTGACTAGGTCAACAAACAATGCACGTGGTAATAAGCAACTGGTATGTAGTCAATTAAAAGAAGTCGAAAGGTTTATGGCCAAAAGGTAAGAGCTTTCGAAAGAAATGAAACTTTGTTTTGCTTTTAAAGAAAATATGCCTGCTAACTTTCGGCAAAGTCAAATGGTTTTAAAGAAAAGATTTCGATTAGTTTGCTTTGTTATTTTGATTTAAACCTTTCGACAAAGTCAAAAGGTAAAGCTTTTGACAAGGTCGAAATGTACGAATCCTTTCGACAAGGTCGACAAGAACATATTTGCCACTTCCTACCTTTCGATTCAGTATCTTTCGAACGAATTCTTTTGTTTTCTAAAATTTTCTGCCTCTCCATTGGTTTCGAAGGGTTGGTTCCAATGTCATCACTTCAGTGTTTATATAAGGTTTTAAAAGAGTTAGTTTTAAAAGGTTTCGAAGTAGTTGCTTTCAACTCCAATGTTTTTCTGATCCTTTTGCTCAACTTGAAGGCATAATCCAAATGTTTTAAATCTAACCGTTTTAAAGGTTTCGAAGTAGTCAACTTCAAATGGTTTCGAAAGATTTCCACTTGTTTTAAATTTAACCCAGTGACTTCGAAAGGTTTTAAGTTTCAATGACTTCGAAAGATTTTATAAATGGTTTCACAGGGGTTGTGATGTGTTCGTAAATGTACATATTTTTACATCCATATTTTATCTCTTTTTATTCAAATAAATGTCATATTTGGGCATTTCAATATGTTTAAAACCAAAATTCAGTTATTTTCAAATCATCGTATATACATCTTCATTCAGGGGTAAAATGGTCATTTTTGTGCATATGTCAATTTGAGAATTTTACTTGGATATTTTTTATGATTTTTGTAGAAAATTTTGATGCATATGGAAGAGTAATTCATGATGATATATGTATGCACAAGGGAATACAAAGGAATTAAGAGGAAATAATTCAAGTTCAAGATCATGGAGGACCGCACCCACTTACCTAAATGTACAAGTAGGAGCTAATGGGCAACTGATGGAGGTTAAAGCTTCATACACATTGAATAATGGATTAATTAGGGGCTAATGGTTACTTGGTGTCCACACTTCCCAAATGGCATTATAGGAAGCACCCTAAAAATTCAATTAGGGTTTTATGCATGTATAAATAGCCCTCTTATGTAAATGTAAATATCTTCTACTCTCTCGTATATTTTGCTTAGGAAATTAGCAAGTTGTAAACAAAAAATCAATGTGAAATAAAAATGGCTTCCAAGCTTCTTTCTTCTCTCTTTTCTACATGCTTTTCTTTGTTTTATTATTAATGTTTATTTCTATGCTCTCTTTCATTTATGTTCATAGCTTAGATTTACATTCATGCAAGTAGTGTAGCTTTAATTTTTATGCAAATAGTTAGTAGTTAATCTATCTTTCTTCCTTTGCTTAGTTTTCATTTTTTTTTTCATTTTAATGTTGAAACTTTCATGTGTTGATTTGATAACACAAATGTGCACCAAAACCCCTTCAAATTAGGGATAATGAAACTCTCAAATATAATGTAATTTCAACATTTTTATGATTTATGTTCTCTTTAGCTTGTGCTTCATGAAAGTGAATTTTGATGTAAGTTTATACTAGTGGGTTTGATAGCTTATAATGCTTATGAAAATAGGCTATTCTTATTCAACACAAACACAATTTACATCATCATTTGCTAATTAATTTTTGATTTTGAAATGAAGGTAAAAATGAAATTTGATAATCTATGTTACTAGTTACAATAGTAAATAGATCATACTTAAAATGGTTTTGCCTTGGCTTCATTTTTATGAGAATTGATAAGTAGTTTATTAGTTGTATTGTAGTTCGATGGTTTAAGTTATGTTAATTAATAACATAAAAAAACATACTTGTGATAAACACAACAATTATTTCACTTAATATCAAAGCTAGAGATCATAAATTATTTATCTGTTGATTTACAAAAATATGAGAGTGGATTTGCCTCTAAATTGTTTCTAGTATAATAGTTTTTTAAATCACATTTCAGTTCTAGCTTTAGCTTCTCTTTTGTAGTTAACAATTTCCTCTCACTTTTGTCTAATTTGATTGAATTGAAGATTTTAAAATCTTAAAAATTCCCCATGGATCGAGCCATACTCGCCATGTACTAAAATTGTATGCTGTGTGCTTGCAGAAATTTAATTTGAATTTTTTTGGTGATTTTCTAATTCGATTGAAAATTTTCCATTGAACAAGTTTTTGGTGCCGTTGCCAAGGATTTGTTTTGATTTTTATTTTCTATTCTTCCAATTATTTTTGTTTGATTTTATTATGTGTTGTTTTATGTGTTCATTGAATTTAAAAAAATTTGTTGTGTGTTTGTGTGTGCCTTTTGTGTACACGTGTTTATATATTTGTTTTCTAGTTTTGTTTGTTAACATTTCTATTTGAAATATAAAGAGAAAAGAGAAACACGCTTTTACTAATTTTTTTTATTGCATCTACATTTTTACAACTACATTTCTCTTTTCTTATTTTTTATTTATTTACTATTTTACATTTTAGGAGAAAAAAATCCTTCCACATTGCCTTCTCTGTGCAATAGTGCACACACCATTTCTGCACAATAACTTTACCAATACCTCCCTGTCATACCCTGCATCAATTAAAATACCACTTCACAGTTACAACCCACTTCTTTACTTCTTACCTCCAACCATCATCCCTCCATCACACTACCATATTGTTTGCTCTGTCAAACTCCACAAACTACGACATCAAACCCGAACACCAGCATTTCTGTTAACATTTGCACCAACATACTTCCCCTTCCATTTCCCTCATGTTCTTGCACTCAATAACAACTCTTCCACAACATAGCACCACAACAGCTTCATTTCAACACTATGGACTTCTCGACATTAATCACTACCAATGACAGTTCACTGCAACTTCACATCCACTGTATCAACATCCACCCTACCTCTCTGTCCACTGTCAATCATCATACCTCATCACATTCCCAAATTTCATTACTTCGATAACCATTCCGCTATCTTACCTCCCAACTTCACATCAATCTTCTTCTAAGTAACACTCCATTTCCTCCTCAAACCATCCATCTACACAAAACTGCTGTGAGTTGCTCCTACACATTCACAGTTGCCACTGCTCTCACATTTTCATATCCATCCAACTTCAACATTCACAACACTCAACACACATCGCAACTTCAACCTCCTCTACACAATATTCAGAACACCCTCAATCCCACTAACACTGCACATATACATACTAGCCTCTGTTTCCACTTCTAATCAATACTTCAAACACCCCTGACTTCAATCCACCAAGCCATTACTTCTGCCTTATCCCATAACTCTAGCATTTCATCCTCCCTGATCATCACTTTCAAAACATCAACTACTACCATCTTCTACCTGCATATCATCTCCTCCACTGCAATAAGTCTTCAAACCATCACCACCAGCAAACCACTCTAGCATACCCACCTCTCGACAAACCCGACCACATTGCCTACTTCATTTCAACCATTCAACAAGATAACTACCACCAACTACATACCAATATCATCAACCACTTCTGTTCAACACTACAAAACTACCATCACCAGTACAAAACATACCACCATTTCTCCATCATCAACATAGAAAAATCATCTTCTCTACCCAAACAACCACAATTCATAAAACATTCCAACTCGTCACTTCTGATCAGATACCCACACACTATGTAACGACCCATGATGTGCACGTAAATGTGCATATATTTACATTCATATTTTATCTATTTTTATTCAATTAAACATCATATTTGGGAATTTTAACATGTTTAAAACCAAAATTCAATTATTCTCAAACCACCATATTTTCATCTTCATTCAGGGGCAAAACGATCATCTTTATGCATGTATCAATGTAAGAATTTGTACTTGGACAATTTTTATTATTTTTATATGATATTTTGATGCATATGGAAGAGGGATTCATGATGATATACGTATGCACAAGGAAATAAAAAGGAATAAAGAGGAAACAATTCAAGTTCAAGATCACAGAGGACCCCACCCACTTACCTTGATTTTCAATTAGGAGCTAAGCATATGCTAAAAGGTCATTAAAGCTTCATGTACATTTAAGTAGGGGATTAGTGGATGTTAATGATTACTTGGTGTCC
Source organism: Allium cepa (assembly GCA_030765085.1). Classification (NCBI taxonomy): domain Eukaryota; kingdom Viridiplantae; phylum Streptophyta; class Magnoliopsida; order Asparagales; family Amaryllidaceae; genus Allium; species Allium cepa. The sequence continues at coordinate 687,132,544 of CM060938.1, forward strand.
ACACTACCTCAAAGGTATTTTGGGAAGCTCTCTAAAAATAAATTTAGGGTTTTATGCATGTATAAGTAGCCCTCGTATGTACATGAACATATCTTCTACCTTTTATATTACTTAGGAAATTTAAGTGCAAAATTGTAAGCAATGTTTCATGAAATAAAAATGGCTTCTTAGCCTCTTTCTCTTCTCTTATTTATATGCTTTTATTTAATTTTCATGCTTTTATTCTCATTCCTTTTCTTTGTTAGTAGATTAGTTTTACATTTATTCAAGTAGTGTAGCTTAATTCCTTTTGTTATAAGTAGTTTAATTACATTCTGTTCTTTGCTTATTTTTTATTTTCTTCTCTTCTAATGTTAAAATTTACTTGTGTTTCTTCAATGCCACAAATGAGTAGCTAAACCCTTCAAATTAGGGGTAATGAAGCTCTCAAATATTATGTAATTTCAACATTTTTTATGATTTATGATCTTTTTGTTTGTGCTTAATGAAAGTGAATTTTGATGCAAGTTTATACAAGGTTTGATAGCTTATATTGCTTATGAAAATGAGCTATTCTTATTCAACATAGACACAATTTGCATTATCATTTTCTAATCCATTTTTGATTGTGAAATTAAAGTAAAAATGAAATTTGATGATCTATATTACTAGTTACAATAGTAAATAGGTCATACTTAAAATAGCTTTTGCTTTAGCTTCATTTTCATGAGAATTATAAGTGGTTTTTTTTGTATTATAGTTTGATGGTTTGAGTTATGTTAATTAATAACATAAACAACCCATACTTATGATAAATTCACCAATATTTCACTTAAATCAAAGCTAGAGATAATAAATTGTTTGTTTTTTGATTTATAAAAATATGAGAGTGGATTTGCCTCTAAATTGTTTCCTAATTCAATAGTTTTGAAGTCAAATTTTAATTCTAGTTTTAGCTTCATTTTATTTCTATTCAACAATTTCTCCTCCATTTGGTCTAATTTGATTGAATATATTTTTAAAACTCTAACGATCCCTACGGATCGATCCGTACTCGCCACATACTAACTATTGTACGTCGTGTGATTGCGGTTATTTTGATTTGAAAATTTTCAACATCTTTCTAAACTGATAGAAAATTAGCTGATTAACAAGTTTAACGACGAAAATTCTATCGAGTTAGAAAATTGTCTGTAAATTTTGAATTAAATTTATACCGCAAGCACACGACGTACAATAGTTAGTACGTGGCGAGTACGGGTCGATCCGTAAGAAATTGTTAGAGTTTAAAAATCTATTCAATCAAATTGGACCAAATAGAGGAGAAATTGTTTGTAAGATCGATTTCACCCTAGAGGGGGGGTGAATAGGGTGATAGTGTAAATTATTAAAAATTAATCGCGGAAGCTTATAAATTAATTTCAATACAGATCACAGAACAATAGCAGCACAGATAATAGCAGAATAATAAATACAGAAATAGAACGACATAGAATTTACCCAGCTTCGGCAAAACCCTGCCTACGTGCTGCCCCCAAGGTTTCTACTAGAAATTAGATAGTCCCTCGCTTACACACGTAAACTCGCTATACCCGCTATTGACTAATCTAACTCTACGCTCAAAACCTTGCCACAACTCAACTACCGAGTTGCGAATTCTCAAGCTACGCTACGTAGCTTGTCCCCTAGTCACACGACTAGAAATTAAAACGGTTTAAAAAAGAAAATACAAATTAAAAGCAATTTGAAATACAAAACCCTAATTAATAAAAACTAAGCCCAAATTAATAAAACAAGGCCGGCCCCTATTCACTTCTTCACCCCGTTCCTTTTTCTTTACTTTGTGAAAATATGGCCGATCCTCTTTCGTTCCTCTTTGCGAATTAGGGATTTCGTTCGTGTGATCCAATTTAGGGTTATTGGAGAAGTCGACTGATTTGTTGGTTGATTGCAATCACTGTTCCTCTGATTTGCTTCGGCAATCGACCGTATCTTCGATTTGAACACGACTTCTTATTTGATCGAGTTCGATTGCAAATTGGTATGTGATTTTTGCTTTATTGCTCTAAGTTAATATTCTTGAACTCAATAATATGCCGATGATGATTTGTGGTAATTTATATAGGATTCCAGTTCCTATAATTTCGTCGTATATATTTATTTGACTTCGTCTGATAATTATGCTTGAATTCTTCTTGGCTATACGATTTTGATCGAATGCTGTGATTCATTTTTGACTTATTCAAATTCGTATAACTGATGGCTTGGCTACTTGATAATCACGTCTTTGAATTATTCTTTCTCGATTCAGTTTCTTGACCACGGCTCAGATTTTTGCCTTGCCTTACTTTTGGTTTGAGTTTTGCCTTCAAGTTTGGTTTTGTGGTTGAAGTTGTAGCTCTGACAGAATTTGGCATGTACTAGTGCATTACATAATGTGTACTTGTATCGTGACATTTTTATGGGTTGCATTGAGTACATCCATACTTATGTTAAGTGCTGGTGTACTTGATATCTTTACTAAACTCTAGCCTCAAATATACTTCTGTCTAGTGCTGGTGGACTTTCACTTTGTGGTTCACTTGTTCATCTGGGGTCGTGGCATTCATACTTTACTGTCATGTAAACTTGTTGTCTTCATGTATAGTTGTTGTCTACATTCATGTTTGGTTGCCACTGAATTTTGATGTTTTTGCCATTCACTTGTGTACCATATGGAGCTTGTTGTATATATGATATGCTAGCTCGAGTTGCTTCACCATTGAGTGTTTCATTGCGTTCATGTACATTTGGGTCTGGTCTCTGTAGCATTGACTCATGTGTTCATTTTGTAGTCTGGTTTCTTTATCCACACTTTGTTGATTAATATACACTGCTCTGTGTACATCTCCACTACTTCATTTTGTTGCACTGTATATTCCAGTGTGCCTTTGGTCATTTTATTGAACTTGAGTCTGAGCTTGTATGAACTTGTTCATTGTATTGCTCCTTGATTTTCTGGCCTTCACTTGATATCTTCTGCACCATGTAGAGACTTTGCTTGCATATAGTCTTGTTGCCTCTGTTTCATGTTGTATGGTCTGGTTTGGTCTGTGTTGTTTTGACTTGAGTCTGGACTGACCATGTGTATATTTGAAGTGTTGTATGTTGTCTTGCGTGCCCTGAGTTGAATCCAGTTTTTATAACTCGGGTTTGACCTTGTGCTAAAGTCGAGACTTTATTTTGCACCTGAGTTGAACCCATCTATTCTTTTGGATTTGACCTGTGCTCACCTATCCCTGTAACATTATCAAGTGTACATTTCGGTGTGCACGGCCTTGTGGCATGTACAGTGATGCACTGTGCATGTCACAATGTTCGTGTGTGATGAATTTGAATATAAATGATGACGAACAACCCAAATAACTGAGGCAAATAAATTTTTTAAAAATCACATTTTATTTTATACTGCAAAAATATTTCTTTTTCAATTTTATTATGTCAGTATACATTTTTGCAGATTGCTCAGATGCTGGATTCAAACTGGAACGAAGTTGAAGATTAAATACGAGTGTGAGTGATATGTAGTGAGGTGATGATGTAAATATGAAATGTATTGTTATTGTAATCAAAGTTGTATAGTTATAGTGAGAGCTTGAAATTGTACTATTCAAAAATTGTAATAAATATTTGTTTGAATAAAATATTCGTTTGAATTCAAATTCTGTGTTATTTATTTTATTCAGCAAATATTTATTTAATCTGTGAAAAAATAAAATAGTATATTATCAAATACATTTAAACGAATGTATATATGTTTATTATCATCAAACAAAAATCATATAAGCGCATATTCAATAATCTCCCCCTTTTGATGATAGCAAACATATATTTAAGATTTTGAATATATTAAATGTATTTGATCATTGATATGCTCTAATTGCTCCCCCTATTTACATGCTTCCTCTCTACACAAAGCTCCCCCTACAAATATGCATACAAATAAAAATATGCAAATGAGCCTAGATGCAAATAGAAAATTATTTGACCTTTGCTTGATTTTATTTGACAAAATCTTAACTTTTCTCTCCCCCTTTTGTTATCAGCAAAAGAATAATAGTGTTAGAGAAAATAGAGATAAAGTAATCGATATCAATCCAACATTTAAAACTCAATTGAATATAAATATTAAATTTCAATAAAAAATCAAACAAAAATCATAAATATTTTGTTAGGCGCATATTCCACTTTTAGAATGATGGAAATGTTGTCATCATATAAAACCATATAGTTATGTCTATTTTTGGTATATTTATATCAGGAATTTGAATATCTACTAACCATGCATAACCGTTAGGACTTTTAAACGAGATTAGTAGTATTCCAATTTTATTTAAAAAAAATGAATTCAAGTATCTTCTAACCACGCATAACCGTGAGGACTTTTAAATGAGATTAGAATCAACTTGTTTATTTTAAAAAAAACTTTTGATATGTGTTCCATGCATGCATAACCGTGAGGACTTTTAAATGAGCATGGAAGCACGTAACAAATTCCAAGTAATTCATCCATGCATAACCGTGAGGACTTTTAAATGAGAGTGAATACTTTGGTTTTTATTTATTATTATTATTATTATCCCCTTTTTTTTTAAATGTGAAAATGAAAAAAAAAACGATTCCTGTTTAAAGTACCACATATCGACAAACTATATAGAATTTTGATGAGTGATGGTTGTTAGAAATATGATAGATATAGAGATGGTCATGGAATTTTTACCAACAAAAAGTTTTATAACTCTTGTTTAAATTTCTAAAGAAATTTATTAATTATACTGTCTCAAGTCATAATATTTGATTAATATTAACACTCATCACTTTTTCAATCATTATTTTTCTTTTCGATAAACATTAGGGAGTCAGATTAGTCAAAAAATAGTCATTTAAAATCAAATTCAAAAATAATTATGAAATTAATTTTTCAAAAATGACTAATCTGAAACTATGGTCAAACATGATTTTCTCCAGGGGGTTTTAAAAGAAAATTTTCTGCTATTTGAAAATTATTTGAAATGAAGAATATGCAGATATTTTCTTTGAAAAACGATGCAGTTACTAAATGTCTCAACAAAAATCACGTTTCACTAGTAATTTTTCTATCAACTAGATTACCAGTGTAATCTACATCTGAATTTCTCTTTCACTCAAAAGTTATCATCAATTGAATTTTATAGACCAAAACATGAAGTGTGCACCAAAAATTTCAAACTCAATTTTAACAACAATTTAAATGACATTCTCTTCAATTTGAAATGAAGCCGTGTAAATAATCAGAAAAAACCGTGAATATAGAGTTAGCCGTATTATAACCAATTGTATTATCCAACGAAACACTATTTTTAATCCAAACTGATATATATGAAGTAATTCAAAGAATCTAGAGAATTTTATAGTGTTTTTGGCATAAGAATATAATCGGCCAACTATTTTGAATAAGTCAAAATCAAAATCACCATCTTTTCATCAATCTCAATATTGGCTGATTTTAATTCAGAATATGGTGCAGATTATCACATTTAATATATCGTTTTAAAACATACCATTACCAGTTTTACCTTTACGATATTTTTCGTTGTGATTCTGTCACCTTTATACTATGCTGAGGAACTTTGCTTCGTCGTCCGTTGTGTTTCTGGAACAGCCAAAAATCCAGAGAACACTGTTGTTGTTCCTTAGCCTGCCACCACACCTACACGATGAAAGATTTATGTGACCTATTTGTTTTTATAGGTCCATGGTTGTTAGTGGCAGAAAATTTTGAAAAACAATTTTGTAAAGATCCAAAACTATTTATAATTGTTCCCTTCGGCACCCAAATTTGTTTAATTTTGAGAGATTTTATATTTGTGCCCTTTGGAACCCAAATCTGTATAGTTTTCACATGTTTGGGTCTATACCAACAATTATTGTGATTGTGTCCATATTTTCTACAAATCGTGCACATTGAATTTTCTTGATTAATATTGCTTTCAACAATTTTCGAATTATTATATCCAAGTCCTTGTCTAACCATATTAACAGTTTGCTTTCCTAATAGCATATTCAACGATTTTTCACTTTTTGAAAATTTATCTAAAGTCGTTGACAATTGTTGGACTTGTGTTTTGAGAGATTCATTTTCGTTTAACAACTGTGTGCACTTTTTAATAGAATTCTCTCTCCTAGTATTTTCATTCTCTTTTAAAATCAGAATTTCATTTTCAAGTGATTTTATTCTGATTTCTGATTTTCTAATTTCTTCTTCGAATGTTGTACACTTATCACACTTAGAGATCCTACTTTGATAGGTTTTAACTAATTGGTCAAGTTGTTTATTTAAATCTATCAAAGTGTCTTTTTGAGATTCAAGTTTGGCATACTTCTCCCTAAGTCGTTCAAAACAGCCATTTACTTCGTGGAAATAAATAAGTAATTCAGAGTGAGTAAGTTTTGATACCTCGCTTGGCTCGTCATCGTCGCTATCGGTTATATTCCCATGAAGGCACATATCTGCTTTCTCACTCTCACTGCTATCGCTTTTATTCCACGTGGCTGTAGCATTTCTCCGTTTTGATTTCTTTTCAAAATCGCGTTGAAATCGAGGACAATTGGGCTTGATATCACCGGGTTTGTTGCAAGTGATCCCGTGTTCTTCCGAGTTGTCCAGTGCTTTGATTATTCTGCTTTTTAATTTTTTATTTAGAGCTGGATTTCCGTATTTGTGATTCCACCTTTTGAATTTCTTCATTATTAATGCCAGCTCGGCTGCTCCATCATCATCCTCCTCATCACAACTGCTATTTACCAATCCTGTTAAGCACAATTCTTTAACTGAGTTGGTTGTGGAGGATTTCTCATTGCTGTTGACTTTTGCACCATATATTGCATTTAAAGTATTCCAGATTTCCTGTGCATTTTCACAATGAGAGATGAAATTAAAATTATCTTGATTAATATGAGAATATAATAAATGCATAGCCATAGCATTAATCGAGATAATTTTCTTATCTGTTATATCACACCCATTTTCAATAATATCCCAACATTTAATATTAACAGATTTTAAATAAATTTCCATTTTTAATTTCCAATTCAAAAAATCAGTTCCATCGAAAATAGAAGGAATAATATTGGAGCGACCCTCAACCGAAGTATTAATAAAAGAAGCCATTTCAAAAATTCAAAATTTTAAAACAAAAATCAATTTTTAAAACACGAATTTTTAAAACAAAAATTGATTTTTGTAAAAAAAAATTTTAAAAACAAAAACGACTTTTGTTCCTAGCTCTGATACCACTTGTAGGATCGATTTCACCCTAGAGGGGGGGTGAATAGGGTGATAGTGTAAATTATTAAAAATTAATCGCGGAAGCTTATAAATTAATTTCAATACAGATCACAGAACAATAGCAGCACAATAATAGAAGAATAATAAATGCAGAAATAGAACGACACAGAATTAACCAGCTTCGGCAAAACCCTGCCTACGTGCTGCCCCCAAGGTTTCTACTAGAAATTAGATAGTCCCTCGCTTACACACGTAAACTCGCTATACCCGCTATTTACTAATCTAACTCTACGCTCAAAACCTTGCCACAACTCAACTACCGAGTTGCGAATTCTCAAGCTACGCCACGTAGCTTGTCCCCTAGTCACACGACTCGAAATTAAAACGGTTTAAAAAAGAAAATACAAATTAAAAGCAATTTGAAATACAAAACCCTAATTAATAAAAACTAAGCCCAAATTAATAAAACAAGGCCGGCCCCTATTCACTTCTTCAACCCGTTCCTTTTTCTTTGCTTTGTGAAAATATGGCCGATCCTCTTTCGTTCCTCTTTGCGAATTAGGGCTTTCGTTCGTGCGATCCAATTTAGGGTTATGGGAGAAGTCGACTGATTTGTTGGTTGATTGCAATCACTGTTCCTCTGATTTGCTTCGACAATCGACCGTATCTTCGATTTGAACACGACTTCTTATTTGATCGAGTTCGACTGCAAATTGGTATGTGATTTTTGCTTTATTGCTCTAAGTTAATATTCTTGAACTCAATAATATGCCGATGATGATTTGTGGTAATTTATATAGGATTCCAGTTCCTATAATTTCGTCGTATATATTTATTTGACTTCGTCTGATAATTATTCTTGAATTCTTCTTGGCTGTACGATTTTGATCGAATGCTGTGATTCATTTTTGACTTATTCAAATTCGTATAACTGATGGCTTGGCTACTTGATAATCACGGCTTTGAATTATTCTTGCTCGATTCAGTTTCTTGACCACGGCTCAGATTTTTGCCTTGCCTTACTTTTGGTTTGAGTTTTGCCTTCAAGTTTGGTTTTATGGTTGAAGTTGTAGCTCTGACAGAATTTGGCATGTACTTGTGCATTACATAATGTGTAGTTGTATCGTGACATTTTTCTGGGTTGCATTGAGTACATCCATACTTATGTTTGGTGCTGGTGTACTTGATATCTTTACTAAACTCTAGCCTCAAATATACTTCTGTCTAGTGCTGGTGGACTTTCACTTTGTGGTTCACTTGTTCACCTGGGGTCGTGGCATTCATACTTTACTGTCATGTAAACTTGTTGTCTTCATGTATAGTTGCTGTCTACATTCATGTTTGGTTGCCACTGAATTTTGATGTTTTTGCCATTCACTTGTGTACCATATGGAGCTTGTTGTATATATGATATGCTAGCTCGAGTTGCTTCACCATTGAGTGTTTCATTGCGTTCATGTACATTTGGGTCTGGTCTCTATAGCATTGACTCATGTGTTCATTTTGTAGTCTGGTTTCTTTATCCGCACTTTGTTGATTAATATACACTGCTCTGTGTACATCTCCACTACTTCATTTTGTTGCACTGTATATTCCAGTGTGCCTTTGGTCATTTTATTGAACTTGAGTCTGAGCTTGTATGAACTTGTTCATTGTATTGCTCCTTGATTTTCTGGCCTTCACTTGATATCTGCTGCACCATGTAGAGACTTTGCTTGCATATAGTCTTGTTGCCTCTGTTTCATGTTGTATGGTCTGGTTTGGTCTGTGTTGTTTTGACTTGAGTCTGGACTGACCATGTGTATATTTGAAGTGTTGTATGTTGTCTTGCGTGCCCTGAGTTGAATCCAGTTTTTATAACTCAGGTTTGACCTTGTGCTAAAGTCGAGACTTTATTTTGCACCTGAGTTGAACCCGTCTATTCTTTTGGATTTGACCTGTGCTCACCTATCCCTGTAACATTATCAAGTGTACATTTCGGTGTGCACGGCCTTGTGGCATGTACAGTGATGCACTGTGCATGTCACAATGTTCGTGTGTGATGAATTCGAATATAAATGATGACGAACAACCCAAATAACTGGGGCAAATAAAATTTTTAAAAATCACATTTTATTTTATATTGCAAAAATATTTCTTTTTCAATTTTACTGTGTCAGTATACATTTTTGCAGATTGCTCAGATGCTGGATTCAAACTGAAACGAAGTTGACGATTAAATACGAGTGTGAGTGATATGTAGTGAGGTGATGATGTAAATATGAAATGTATTGTTATTGTAATCAAAGTTGTATAGTTATAGTGGGAGCTTGAAATTGTTCTATTCAAAAATTGTAATAAATATTTGTTTGAATAAAATATTCGTTTGAATTCAAATTCTGTGTTATTTATTTTATTCAGCAAATATTTATTTAATATGTGAAAAAATAAAATAGTATATTATCAAATACATTTAAACGAATGTATATATGTTTATTATCATCAAACAAAAATCATATAAGCGCATATTCAACATTGTTAACTACAAAAGGAAGCTAAAGCTAGAATTGAAATGTGATTCAAAAAAATATTAAACTAGAGAACAATTTAGGGATAAATCCACTCTCATATTTTTGCAAATCAACAAACAATAATTTATGATCTCTAGCTTTGATATTAAGTGATATAATTATTGTATTTATCATAAATATGGTTTGTTTATGTTATTAATTAACATAACTCAAACCATCAAACTATAATACAACAAATAAACCACTTATCAATTCTCACGAAAATGAAGCCAAAGCAAAAGCTATTTTAAGTATGATCTATTTACTATTGTAACTCGTAATATAGATCATCAAATTTCATATTTACTTTCATTTCAAAATCAAAAATGGATGAGCAAATGATGATGCAAATTGTGTTTATGTTGAATAAGAATGGCTCATTTGCAAAAGAAAAATAAGCTATCAAACCCACTTGTATAAACTTACAGCAAAATTCACTCTCATGAAGCATAAGCAAAAAAAGATTATAAATAATCGAAATGTTGAAATTACATAATATTTGAGAGCTTCATTCCCCTGAATTGAAGGGGTTAGCTACTCATTTGTGTTATCATATCAGCTTATGTAAGTTTCAGCATTGAAAATGAAAGAAAGTAGAGAATAAACAAAGAAAAAAGATGATTAACTACTAGAAGGAAATGAATAAAACTAGTGCATAAATGTAAATCTAAGCTATGAACATCAAAAGAAAGAGAGCATGGAAATAAACATTAACAATTAAACAAAGAAAATCATGTAGAAAAGAAAAGAGTATGAGGTTTAGGAGCCATTTTTATTTTATTCAACGTAGAGCTTACAACTTAATTTCTTAATTTCCTAACAAATATGAAAGAGTGGAAAATATGTTCATGTACATAAGAGGGCTATTTATACATTCATAAAACCCTAATTCTATTTTTAGGGAGCTTCCTAAAATGCCTTTCAGGAAGTGTGGCCACCAAGTAACCATTAGCCCCTAATTAATCTATCATTTAACGTGCATGAAGCTTTAACCTCCATTTAGTTGTCCATTAGCTTCTAATCGTATATTTAGATAAGTGGGTGGGGTCCTCCATGTTCTTGAACTTTGAATTATTTCCTCCTCATTCCTTTGTATTTCCTTGTGCATGCATATATCAACATGAATCCCCCTTCCATATGCATCAAAATATCCTATAAAAATCTTAAAAATGTTCAAGTAAAAATTCTCAAATTGACTCATGCACAAAAATGACCATTTTACCCCTGAATGAAAATGAATATATGATGATTTAAAAACAATATAATTTTTGTTTTAAACATGTCAAAATGCTCAAATATGATGTTTATTTACGTGCACATCAAATACCCCCATACTTATCTTTTTATTCGTCCTTGAATAAAGGAAAACTAAGATAACTTCGTTTTCGTAGAGATCATGATTGCATTGAGTGTATGCAACAAGCCGTTAAACCTCTGGGTGTCCCTAGTAGGACGAATGTTGTCTCATGAGGGTTTTCAACGGATACTACCCACAAAATCCAAATGAAAAGTGAAAATATTTACAAAGTGCAAGATTTATTTACAATGGGATCAATGCATGTTTTTGAAAGTATTTACAAATGTAAAGTTTGCTTTTAAATAGACACAAATAGGTTAAATACAAGTTTTGGTCATTGTCTTGAAAATTTAAGTCATTTACTCACCAAAATTTCCAATAAAAATCAAGTTGTCATAATAGATAGACCATAGTTTGCTAGTTATTTCGGTTGATAACACAATGTAATTAGGAAATGAATCCTTAGTTGATTATCTAAGTTTACTAAAGTGGTATTTTCATTTCATTTCAATAACAAGTTAAATCAAACAAGTTAAAATGGTGCTTAGATTTCAATTTCTTATTCTCTCTTATTTAAAATTTTCATTGATATTAACAATATTTACATGTGCCTAACTCGGGTAAACTGAGGCCAGATATATTACCCATGCACTGCCTTTCAGACTTATGTGAGGCGAATAAAGAGCGTGGCGAGTGAATACATGAATGTGAACACTTATCGACTATATGAATTATTAATAAAAGAATTTATATATACATACACCCAGCTCAGATAAACTGAGGCCAGATATACCGATCATGCACTACCTTTCGGGCTTACGTGAGAAAGGTACAGAGCATGGTGAGTGTACACACAAGTGTGTACACCTGTCGACCGTAAGTGTTAATAGAAAATATTTACATATATACAAATGTTTTTTTTGTAGAAAGAGAGAGAGTTTTGCGAAATTGTCTTAGCACCAGTTAGCTTAGAAGATAAAAATGTTATATCCTTACTTTAAATTTACCATTTTTTTAAACAAAGATTTTCAATTAGAACATACTTCATAATTAACACAGATGAACCTTACTTTATATTACTTAAACCATTGTTATTTGTAATCAAACTTCATTTTTATTTTTGTTAAGACAAATAAATTTTCAAAAATTTCAATTTATTAACCGAAACTTATACTTATCCCATGGTGTTTCTTCAAAAATAAATCAAAATGCTAAAAAGAAAATGTATTTGGGATTTAGAAATTTTGATTTTTTCAGATAAAGGAAAAATGAAAATTCAAAAATCCCATGAAAAATGAAAAACCCAGAATTTCAGTAATTTGGAATTCATATACTTAATTAATTCTAAATATTCATAAGTAAATTTTATAAGTTGAATAACATATATTTACTAATTTAATACGACAATTAAATGATTAATTTAATATTTGAAATTGTGAAAATAATTGGAATTTGAATTTAATGTGAATAAAAATGATTTATAAAGTTGAATTAATTTCTATTTGAATTAGAATGCTGTTAGAGAGCTTTTAAAACTGAATTAAAAGTTAATTTGTAGAAATTGAATATTTTAATATTTAATCGACGTGTAGAAATAGCCATTTTTCAAATAGTCTCGGATTTTGACGAAATAAGTTTCATTGGATCCATAATATTATATTATTGTAAGATTTCAAATTTCGTGTCAATCAAATTTACGGTTTGTCTGGGGGAAGCTAAAACGCGTAGAAATCTGTTTAAGAAAATTATAAATTTAAATGGTCGATTCAAAAATCTATCTTCCAAATACGATCGAATTGGTTTCCGTTGTGTTCGAAATAGGGGTAGAACGTTATAAACGCCAGGCGGCATGTTTCGTTTTGAGTTCGAAAATTTTTCGGGCGAATAGTGTTTTGAAATTTTCTATATAAGCACTTGATTTTTTATATCTTCACTAAAACCCTAACAAGGCTAAGGCTAGCCGTCGTTTGAAATTGAACAGCCATGGAAGCTCGAAATTTCCTTCTCTAATATCTTCCAATCCATAAATTAATTCAAGAAAATACCTTCTATAATATTGTAGAGCTCGCCAAGCTCTATAAATCCAACGGTCACGATCTGGAACGGAGTTGCGTAGTGTGATGGATCTAGCCTTGAAGTCGCATCGTTCATTTGTAATTATCTCGGCGTTGGTGAGGTCGAGCTGCATGTGGTTTGGCCATAGGCGGAGCTCCCTATGGTCATTCAAATGAAGGTGTTCGATAGTGCTCCGGTTGTGTTGTGGAGGTGCGGCGTTCAAAACTTGAATGCGATGATGGGTTCGATTTCATACGTATAGGCCAAGGGAAGAAGAAAATAAACTTGTGGCTAAGATCTGCGTCTTATAAATGAACAGCCTTGATCAAGTGGGTTTAAAAAAAATAAAAAATAAAAAGCTTTCGAAGTTAATTATATATTTAATTCGTGTGAACTTCTAAACGTCATAACTTCTTCATATGAGGTCCGTTTTTGACGAAACAAGTTGCATTGGATTCATATTCTTGAATGCTACATGATCGAGCTGGTTTGGAGTTGATTGGGGCTAGTGTAAATTTTGGGTGAAATTAAACGCTCGTTTAATTTTATTTGGAATAAAACACTTCAATTGCTGTTGGAACCAATGTGAGTACAACTCACTCTTTCTGACTCACTGATATTTTATATAAGTAAGAATAAATTTATTTTACGATGAATGATGATTGTTTGGATGTGATATGATATATTATCAATATATTGATTGGTATTTGGAATATTCCTGCCTATTCGAGCAGATGAGACCCTATACATTCTCGTGTATGAGTGGATAACACTTTGTATGCGCGTCTGCCTCGAAGCGGACATTATACACATTCTCATATGTATATTTGTTGCAGTTGATAGGTTGGAGGGATCCAACTGGATTCCTCACCAGTATTGGTTTTATTTATAGATATTGTGATATATGTTGTTATCATATGGTATATGATGTTTTGATGCCATGATTGATGTATTTAGTGTTGTTGCAGCATTGGGCCTATTTTTGGTAATTTAAAAACGTTAAAGTGATGAATTCAGTTTGAAAAGGATTTTTAAAGTGATTTTGAAAATACAAGTTGTGTTAGTTTTGAATTGTTAAGTAAATGGATTTATTTTCAATAAATGAAAATTCTAATTTTTATGTTATAAAAATTATGATTTTTGTAAAATATATCAGAAATGCGATTTTTGAAATATGGTGTTACTTATTTTGTAAATGGTTTAAAATGATATTTTGATTTATTATAAATAGTTTTATGAATAAGATTTATAAAATTGATTTTTTATAAATCAAAGTAAGGAGATTGTAAAGGAGTTTTATAAGTATTAAAATAAAGTCATAAATCGATTTTATAAGTCAATAAGATTTACGAATTGTGCAGTTATAAAATGAATGGATTTTGTAAATAGATGATTTATATGTAATTAACTTATAATTTAGATTTTGGCATATATATGAGATAAACGGAATTTGTTGATAAAGGAATTTTATAACTGGAAGTTTATATAAAAATATAAATGGAATTTATAAACATTGTTTTATAAATCCAAAATCAATTGAATTTGATAATTTAAATATAGAAGATTATTAAAGGAATTACATCCACGATTTGGATAGTGTATAATTCTTTAATTAAATTTTCAATAGTGATGAATTTGGTAAAGGCATTATATTCACGATTTTAGACAGTGGATAATTATTTATTAAATATGTACGAGTATTGATTTGGATAGGAATTATATTCACGATTTTGGAAAGTGAATAATTTTTTAATTTAAATAAATGTTTTGGAAAGTGATATTTTAAATGAAGTTAAATGGTTTAAAGATGTTTTAAAACGTGTTAAGTAGCGAAACCATAGATTTCAACATTCATTGTTGAAATAGGCGTTTTCGAGAAATAAGGAAATGATGGACTATAACATTATTGTTATAGTAAATGACTTTTGATAGGAAATGTTTTTGTATAGTACGCAGGATTTATGTATCTATCTTATTTTCGAATCTCTATACTATTGATTTTGGGTTGTCGTAACGACGTTTTACGCAACAATCGTTTTGACCCAAATAAAAGTGTTTTAAGAGAATGTTTTCCTTAAAGAATAAAATTTATACTTAATCCTGATTTAAGCATATGCAATGTTTTCTAAGTGATGAAAATGAAGTGAATTGTGAATTACTTATTATTAAATAAGTATATGGAAATGTTTTCTAATATTTTGTTGTTGAAATGGTTTTGAGATTATACCGTTTTAAAGATAATTTGAAGTGAATATTTGGCGTTTGATTTAATTAATAAAAGATTAATTAAAGGTCCTGGTGAATGTTTATGGTGCTAAATATATGTTTGTTTGCTTTGATGGTTAAATAACAGACTATTGAATTTGGCCTTTTTAGTGCTCGACTTGATGTGGGAACTATTTAGTCATACACTTAGTACGTAGCCTTCTGTGTAGGCTTGATTATCATTTGTGTTGAGGATGTTGATTCTTAGTGCGGAGTATTACTCCAATCTATCAAGCTTCCTTCTTGGCCGAAGGATAGCAAGTTGAAAGTTGGAGACGTGATAAGTCTATAAGACTTAGTATCTTTATGAGATTGAGAAACGCTTTGGAGTTGTTAGTGCGAAGAGACCGTGATCAGATTTATCTGAAAACCACTTCGGACCAATGTATATGCGTTCAATTGTGCAGGCTATAATGATATTGATATTCAGGATTTTCATAGCGGAGGACCGGTTGTTGATCATTTGGGGTTAAAATCCCAATATACATCCAGTAGTAGTAGTCTCTTCATTATGAAATATCCAATGAAAGGACTATTCGCTACTAATCCTAGGGAAGTCCCGAGAGGCTGAGGTAGGAAAGTACCTTCGGTTTGTCCTATTCCTGGACAACTTGTATGGATGTTTGTCTGACATTGTATTTCTACAGATTACGTACACTGGCTTTTACAAACATACATCAGTGGTGGTGGAGAAGGCAACTTCTCTTAGCTTAACACCCACCTTAAGACGTATGAGCTTAAAGGTTGTATTTTGGTGGAAGGCAATTAGTAGTCAACAGAAATGGCCATGTGCCATTCTAAGTGATGTAATATGTGATTGTGAACGGTAAATCATTACCTCTGGCCTCATCAACCGAAAATGACCAAAACAAGGTTAGATGCAGCAAGGCTAAGTGATCGCTCCCAAGTAGGATATGATCATCCTCTTCTAGATATATTTTTACATGCTATGACGTCGTGTCTCCGATTATTGTGATTTGTATGCTTCGAGGGCCCTTGGTAAAGGTCGATAATGACCGGAGGATGACATATTCGGTACCATCTAGTTATAGAGGTAGGCCGATCTTGTGTTGGTAGAGGAACTTTGTGATGGTTTCTTGGTACATTCCTTTAGAGATGTACTGCCGGAAGGTAGTCCCTTCACCTGGTTATTTGTATGGACATCTAAACTCCACTATGTACCTACCATTTATTGTAGAGCCTAGCAAGCTGGAATTTAATAATGGTAACAATTTTGGATATTTTGATTATTATTTGTATACTAGACACTATTATAATATAAGAGGATTTGATATGAAATTTTTTCGTTATCCTAAGGTAAAAACATGTCCGTGTTTATGTGTGGACGTGTCTTACGAGATACTTTTGTTTTGAAAAGAAAAGTTTGGTAATTTAATAAATTCAGTTGAGTATGTTTCTCACGTTGGTTTACCATACTGATCCAAGCGTTCTTCCCTTTCAATGTTTGGGTCAGACCGAGTATATTTATAGGTTCATATTTGGTGCTATTGGAGCTTAAGCAGGAGAGCTGGAGATCTTCATTTTCGTATACATGTATCTGCTTTGATTATCCGCTGCTTAGTTGTTTTATATTATCGGCAATTGTAAGGATATGTTATTATAACTATTCTGGCTGATAGCTATTGATTGATAGTTGAACTCTGATTGATGTATGTATATATACAGTTTCTGTTTTGTAAAGATCATTGATACGATATTATATGATTTCCACGGCAACGTGAGATTCTGTATTGTTCTATTTTGTTCTGTCTTCTCTCTTTCTTCTCTTCTCTTCTTCTCTCTTCTTTTCTTTCTCATGACTTTCCATCAGTCTGTGCTTTTTGGACCGGACATGAGTGGTTTACTGTCGATTCAAAAGGAATGGAATTGTGGGCCATCACACAATACATCAACAACCAAGCAACTCACTACTGCTTCAACATCCTACTTACTGCCTACTTCAACTTGCAGCCTACAACTCCTTTCAAACTTCATCTTCAACTACATACCTAACCAGTGCTATACAAAATCATGTGTACACAGCACAACAGCAACCTATCTGACCAGTTTTCTTCTCCTTCTTGACTCCGTCGCGACCCACAAAGACGCCAATCCATATCGAAGTCGAGAATCACAGTCGTCATCGAACCAGACATCGACTGCATTCCACCGCCAATCGTAACCTATTGCTGATCCACGACAACAAAATCCATCATCGAATCCTACTCTCAAATCCGACTCCTCAAATCCGCCTACTCAACAACAACATAAACAATTTCAATCGACACTCCATCACTTAGAAACTCACCTACAATCGAATACCTCCTTCACCCAAAATCACCGCTGACATCAAGCATAGATTTATGGAAGTTACAAATTAAAATTTTGGAAAAAGACTGTAGTTTTGGGAAGATTTTGGAAATAGATTTGCTTTGTTTTGATGTTCAAGTATGGGGGAAAGAACATTTTGACTCTGAGCGATTGATTTAATTTTCTTTTTCTTTTCTGCGTATAATTAATAGTGGGTAGTGGGTATGGCCCAGGCTTATTTGTTTTTAGAATTTTGTTTTATGTAATTTATTTTGTTTTGTTTTAATATTTTTCTAAGTCTATAAAAAAACAAAAAACTTTTCAAATATTTTGTAAAAAAGTTTTGCTTTCTTTTAGTTTTCTTTTATTTTATCCAAAAAAACAAAAAAAGTTTTTAAATTTGTTTAGTTTTGATTTTTTTTGTTTTAGTTTGTTTTATGGACCGCCCTTAAAGATTAAAAAACAAATAAACAAATTGTTTTTTTTTGTTTTTCATTTGCTTTAGTGATTTCTTGGGTATTTCAAAAAAACTATATATATGTCTTGTTTTTCATTTCAGGTTGCCAAAGCAGAAAATCAACAAGCATCGCTTTGCTAGCTTATACAAAAGTTGCCGCTTAAAAAAAATTTGCTAATAATCTGCACGCTTCGGTATCTTGCTTTCATCCTTTGTTTGTATTTGAATTGCATTGTTGGTTGCTTGCATTTGCATCTATATATAAAAAAAATTCAAAATTCAAAAACAAAAACAAAATTCATTTTAGTTGCATTGTAAATTCACGTCTAATTTTTGTTTTGCATTCATCTCATCTTATTTTATTTTCTAAGGGCAAACACCAATTCACGTTAGGTAAGGGATTTCATCACCCTTTCCTTAGTCCAAAAATGCATTTCATTATAGAATTTGACTAATAGTAAATGTTAGACATTCGAATTAAGGTTGTCACGAGCTCACTTAGGGCTTAATTGCATCTTCACAATTGTTTTCTTTGAAGAATTTTATTTCTTGGTGTCTAGGCTACGGTAGAGTAATAACCAGTTATAAAATTATGGTGATTCATAAATATTATACTGGTTATTCCTCTAAAGGTACGTAAACCTTCGGTTGCATTGCTACAGTTATTCGTGGTGCACTAATAACCCCTGCCAGTTACCTGGCTGAGAAATATTTTTGTTGATTTAAAACAAAGTGTGATTATGTAATTTTAGGTTAGGAGCTACCAAGGACAGAAAACTATAATTAAGTCATTTGCATTCATTTAGTTGCATCAGTTCATGCATATTAAAAAAAAATCTAAAATTAAAAAAAATACTGTAAATTTTACTTTACTTAGTTTTTAACCCAAAAAAATCCTTTTTCCTTTCCTTTTAAAATTTTCAATTAAAAACAAAAATCAATTTTTTTAATAAAATCTTATCATTTTTTTTTAAAATTCAAAAACAAAAATCAAATTTCCATTTTGTAAAAATAAAAAAAATCCTTTTGGTAAATATTTGGAAATTTGAAAATTCAAAAAAAAATACAAAGATAACATATAAAAAAATTTGAAAAGCCAAAAACAAAACAAAAATTGAACAAACTTTTCACTTGGTAAATAGTTTTCTTCCTTGTAAAAAAACAAACAAATTTTTCACTTCGTTTTTCAAATCTTGTTTCATTCTTCAAACTCGATTCTAACTTCTCTCTCTTCTTGACTTTCACTTGTGCATGAGTACTTGGACTCGCGACATAACAACAAATCGTTGGACTCACGACTCGACGACTAACCGTTTAACTCGAACAGAGGATCCTCCTGAAATGGTGAACGAGAACGCCCTTCGAACTCGTATGGATAGAATCTTTCTCGATAGAGTTTCTATAGCATCTTGCATCACGTTAACTGCCTCTACGGGTAACCATTTCAAAATTCACCCGAACCATAATGCCACACTTACAAAATTTGGCAATTTCGAGCACTATGATCCATAAATCTTTTTAACTAAATTCAAACAAGTTCGTGCAACCATTAAACTCCAACAACTTA
Organism: Allium cepa; assembly: GCA_030765085.1. Classification (NCBI taxonomy): domain Eukaryota; kingdom Viridiplantae; phylum Streptophyta; class Magnoliopsida; order Asparagales; family Amaryllidaceae; genus Allium; species Allium cepa. The sequence goes on from CM060938.1 coordinate 687,152,329, forward strand.
TCGATGACGGAATCAAACTTCGATTAATCCCATTCGCTCTTACAGTTTACGCTGAAAAATGGTTTTACAACTTACAATCAAACTCGATTAGAACTTGGGAAGAATTTGTAAGAGCTTACTTAAAAAAGTTCTACCCTTTGGGAAAAACAAGTAGAATCTGCAACGAAATTGTAAATTTCATCAATTCAAGGGTTAACCATTTGAAAAATATTTTGAAAGATTCAAAGAGCTTTCGAAAAAATGTCCTCACCATAACTTCGAAAAATGGATGATTTCCCAAATTTTATACGATGGACTCAAAAACAGCTCCGAACCACGCTCGAATCAATGTGCCAAGGAAACTTTCTTGCCTAGCATCACGACGATGTTTGGCAATTTCTTGAAAACCTCGCTGAAAAATCATCCCAATGGGAACGTTCAAAAGAAAAATCAATTCACTCACGCTCGAGTGCACAGTCGATAGGATCTTCTTTTGGTTTGGAAGCTAAGATCGACGCAATGATTAAAAAATTCGATAACATTTTCTCATGAAATCAAATGAACCAAGCTTTCCAACCAATGTGTTATAAATGAAACGATCCTATTCATATAGCCGATCAGTGTGCTAATTCTATCGAATAAATCAATGCTTTCAATAAGGCCAAAAATAACCCATTTACTCCAACATACAATCCAGGTTGGAGAAACCATTCGAATTTTTCTTCGAACCAAAACAATCCCAACATGAATATGATTCATCCCAATTTTCAAGCATTCTTGAATAATGCTTTGAATCCTCCCTTTCAGCCCAACGATTTTCAACCAAACTTTGTGGGTCCGTCTCATAATCAACCGCAACAATTGAATTTTCAACCAAATTCTACTCATCCTCCACAAGACGATAAACGTTTAACTTCACTCAAGAAGACTCTTGAAACATTGACTATAGCAAATAGTCAAAGCCTTCAATCAAAGAGCAATTTGCAAAATTTATTGACCTCATATATGCAAAACACGAACCAATCGATTGTGAAACTCAAAATGCAAATGTGTCAATTAGCCATGTTTGTAAGTGAACGTGAACGTGGAACATTACCAAGCCAGCTAGTTCCAAATCCTAGAAATCAAAACGAAAATTCAAATCAAGCCCATGTTGTTCAAGATAGCAACGTCATCCAATTGAATGCTATCACAACTTTACATTCCGGTAAACAAATCGATAATCAAGTCGTTAACCCAAATGTCTTATCGAAAACCTCTTGCGATAATGCTAAAGCGACAAACGAATCTAAATAGAACATGGGGCTAAACGTCGAATCGAATGCCAATCAAAATTCTTCCTTTTCTACTCGAGTAGACCCGCCTGCCGAGTACCGAGTTCCATTTCCACATCGTCTTCGTCCAAAGGCACACTCAGACTAAATGGAGAAGATGTTGGAAATTTTTAAACAAGTGAAAGTGAACATCCCACTTCTTGACATCGTTCAGCAAGTCCCCACTTACACGAAATTTCTTAAGGACTTGTGTACCCAAAAGCGACACACTCAAGTACCCAAAAAAGTCTTCTTAGCCGCCAGTTTGAGTGAAGTCCTGTCCTAATCCATGCCCGTAAAATACAAAGTTCCTGGCTGCCTTACGATTTCGTGTACAATTGGAGATAAGACAATTAACAAATGCTTGATAGACTTAGGTGCGAGTGTCAATTTGATTCCATATTCCGTATATAAACAATTAGGCTTAAGTGAGCTCAAACCCATAAAAGTCACGCTATAATTTGCCGATTGTTTCATTTAGAAGCCCGTAGGGAGAAATTGAGGACGTGCTCATTCGAGTAGGGCAGCTCATATTCCCCATTGACTTATCGTTCTCGAAACACAACCCATGACAAATCCCGCGATTCAAATTCTATTGATTTTAGGCCGACAATTCTTAGCCACCTCAAATGCCTTAATTAATCGTCGTAACAGTTTGATGAAAATCTCTTTTAGAAACATGAGTTTGGATATCAAAATTTTCAATCTTGAAAGCCAATCGAACGAACCTCGTGACCAAACGTTGGAAGTTAGTGCCATTCACAAAAACTTTGAAAATGAAACACTTGATCTTAACGACAAATACGAGGCCGAGTACGAAAATTGTTTCATGAAATTCCCAAGGAGGTTGAATACATTCTTCCATTTGAATCACTTCCAGTTGAGTTTGAATCTCAACCGAATTTTTTGATCGAAAAATTTCCAAAGTTGGACCTCAAACCTCTTCCCGATCACCTTATGCATACTTAGGTGGTAACAAAGTGTTGCCCGTCATAATTTCTACAACTCTTTCTCTTGACCAAGAAACTTTTCTTCTCTCTATTCTTTCCAAAAAAGGAAGCGATTGGATGGTCGATCTCCGATACAAAGAGAATTAGTCACTCTCTTGTTTAACATCGCATCCATTAAATCGACGATGCTAAGCCTATTCGTGACGCACAACGAAGGCTTAATCCAAAAATGAAAGATGCGGTGCGTGATGAAATTCTTAAACATCTCGATAATATAATCATTTATCAAATTTCTAATAGTTCATGGGTTAACTCAATTCACGTTGTACCGAAAAAATTTGGGCTAATCATTATCAAGAATGATTCAAACGAACTTATTCCAACTCGTACTCAAACGGGTAGGCGTGTTTGCATTGACTATCGAAAACCAAAATGCCGCAACATGTAAACATCGCTTCCCTCTTCCTTTCATTGACCAAAGGCTCGAATGTTTAGCCGGCCACGAATTCTACTTCTTTCTTAATGGTTATTCCGGCTATAACCAAATTCCAGTCGCTCTTGATGATCAAGAGAAAACGACTTTCATGTGTCCATTTGGTACCGTTGCTTATCGACGTATGCCATTCGGACTTTGTAACGCTCCTGCAACTTTCCAACGATGCATGGTTGGAACTTTTTCTGACATGATTGAACGCTTTCTAGAAGTATTTATGGACGATTTCTCTATCTTTGGCAATTCTTTTTTCTAATGTTTATATCATCTTGAGTTGGTTCTAAATCATTGTAAAGAACAACATTTGACTTTGAATTGGGAAAAATGCCATTTTATGGTCAACAAGGCATAGTCCTTAGACTATCATCTCAAATAAAGGCATTGAGGTAGATAAATCGAAATCGACGTAAGTGCAAACCTACCCATTCCCAAATCTGTTAAGGATATTCGATCATTCCTAGGACAGGCTGGTTTTTACCGATGCTTTGTGAAAGACTTTAGAAAAATCGCTCTTCCTTTAATGACACTTCTCGGAGATGACATTCCATTCAATTTCAACTCTAAGTGCATCTCTTCTTTTGAACGTTTCAAAAACAAACTCATTTCTGCTCCAATCATTTGCGAACCCAATTGGGATCTTCCTTTTGAAATAATGTGTGACGCTTCCGACTTTGTGGTTGGTGATGTCTTAGACCAACGCATCAAGAAAATCCATCATTTATTTTAATATGCAAATATGACTTTGAACGACGCTCAACTCAACTACACAGCAACTAAAAAAGCCTCTATCTGTCGTTTTCGCGCTTGAAAAGTTTTCGACCTTATTTGATAGGTTCATGCATTACTGTGTACACGAACCACTCTATGCTTCGATATCTCTTCACTAAAAAGGATGCTAAATCCTGTTTGATTTGTTGGATCGTTTTACTTCAAAACTTTAACCTTACGATTAAGGACGAAAAAAGGATCCCATAATGTCACAGTCGATTATGTCTCATCTTCCGAATGGACCTCTTCTTTGCCAATCAATGAAAACTTCCCCGATGAACAACTTCTTTCTATTTCCATCGATCCATGGGACGCTGATATAGTAAACTACTTAGTCACTAAGAAACTCCCTTATCTTGGTCCAAATAGGACAAATGCAAATTCATGTCCCAAGTAAAATACTTCTATTGGGACGATCCATACTTTTTCAAATATTATCACAACCAAATCATTTGACGTTGCGATCCAGATAATGAGATGAGGAGTGTTCTTTTGTTTTTCCACGATCAAGCATGCAGTGGACATTTCGGTCCTCGAAAAACTACGCAAAAAGTGCATCGGTGTGGTTTCTATCGGCCTTCTCTTTTCAGAGACTCGTTTGAATTTTGTAAAACTTGCAATCGATGTCAAATGCTTGGACGAATTTCTCGACGAGATATGATGCCACTAAACCTCATTTTTACGATCGAAATCTTTGATGTTAGGGGTATCGACTTTATGGGACCTTTTTCCAATTCTTTTGGAAACTTGTATATCCTTCTTGTTGTCGATTACGTCTCAAAATGGGTCATAGCCATTCCTTGCAAACCAACGACCATAGAATTGTTGTGAAATTTCTCAAAGAAAACATCCTTTTGAGTTTCGGCACAACTCGCACAATATTCAGTGATAACAGAACCCATTTTTGTAACCGTTCTTTTAAAACTTTAATGATAAAATACACGATAACCCAAAAGTTACCCACTACGTATCATCCTCAGACTTGTGGCCATGTTGAAGTTTCAAATCAACAAATAAAACAAATCTTGTAGAAAACTATCAATAAAAATCGAAAAGATTGGTCTCAGAAATTGACCGACGCGCTTTGGGCTTACTGTACTCCTTTTAAAACTAACAATGGTTTAACTAGCATATAGAAAGGTTCATATGTGTTAATTATGAAGGATGTAAATTTAAAGTATGTTCTAATTGAAAATATTTGTTTAAAAAGTGGTAAATTTAAAGTAAATGATATGACATTTTTATCTTCCAAGTTAAACGGTGCTAAGATGATTTTTCAAAGCTCTCTCTTTCTAAAAAAAAAGAAAAAAAAGCATTTGTATATATGTGGATATTTTTTTTAACACCTAGAGTCATGTCTTCACTTGCCATGCTCTGTACCCTTCCAGCGTAAGCCCGAAAGGCAATGCGCTATCGGTCTATCTGGCCTCGGTTTATCTGAATTTGGTGTATGTATATAAAAATTCTTTTTAATAATCCCTACAGTCGATAAGTGTTCACACTTGTGTGTTCACTGGCCATGCTCTGTATTCCCATCCCATTAGTACGTAAGGCAGTGCTTGGGTAATATATTTGGCCTCAGTTTACCTGAGTTAGGCATATGTAAATATTGTTAATATCAATAAAATTTTCAAATGAGAGAGAGTAAGCAATTGAAATCCGAGCACCATTTTAACTTGTTTGATTTGACTTGTTATTGGAAATTAATTAAAATACCACTTTGATAATCTTTGATAATCAACTAAGGATCTATTTTATAGTTACACTATATCATCGACCGAAACAACGAGTTAAACTATAGTCCATTTGTTTCGATGACTTCGTTTTTATTGAAAATTGTGAGGAACAAATGACTTAAATATTCATGACAATGACCAAAACCTATATTTAACTTATTCCTATCAATTTGAAAGTAAATATTTCATTTGTGAATATTTTCAAAAACTTGCATTCATCCCATTGTAAAATAAATCTTGCATTTTGTGAATATTTTCATCCTGCATTTGGATTTTGTAGGTTGTATCCGCTGAAAACCCTCGTGAGACAACACTCGTCGTACTAGGGACACCCAGAGGTTTAACGGCTTGTTGCATACGCTAAATGCAATCATGCATCCTATGAAAATGGATTTACCTTAGTTTTCCTTTATTCGAGGACGAATAAAAAGATAAGTGTTTGCACGAAAAATGGACAAACACCTCCAAGTCGTATTATTTAGTTGATTATATGTGATTTTCAGTGATTTTAGATGAGTATGTAAATATGAAAGAAGTAGGGGCTGAAATGTAAAAGACACACAGATTTATAGTGGTTCGGCCAGAATGTGCCTACGTCCACTTTATATGTTATTATCTTCTTTCTTTCAGATTACAGGTACAATGCTTCGTATATCAGTATATGAAAGTAGTTTGAAAAGTTCCTTCCTTGCTTGAGCTCTCAAACTTGTCTGCCATTGTTGTACCCCTGCCCCTCTATTTATAGAATGAGGTAGGGGGCAGGGGTCTTGGAAGTATATAACTGCTGGTGGGCCCGGGCTGAAGCGATCTGGACTGGCAGTTGTCTGGTTCGGCGGGGGACATTCGGCATGGAGCTTGGTCCGGTGGTAGGCGTGGTCCGGCAACGAGTGTGGACCGGTGATTATTTGGTTCGGTTGTGAAGATGATCCGGTAGATAAGTGGTTCGGTGGTAGCGTGGGAGTTGATTCGGTAGTGGGGTGATGGTTGGTTCGGAGGAGTATGGTGGACCGGTATGGCTGGTCCGGTAGTAGTAGGGGATGTTTGGTTCGGTTACCGGATGGGCATGCTGAATGGCACTTGTGATTTGCCCGAATATGGTTGGTCCGGCTACTGGATGGACATGCCGAATGGAGTCATGGGGCCGAATGGGGATGGACTTCTAGCTTTGTGTTTGTCGAACGAGGTGGAGGTTGCGAGCTCGGGTAAAACTGTGACTTCTTGGTCTCGAGAGCTTCTGGGTGAGAATTCGCCCAACATTTGCCCCCCAAAGTGGGGCACGTGCTTGCACGTGTCGCGCTTTGTTTCCTGGTGATAGAAAGGCTTGTTTCGTAACGCCATGGGCTGGACGTTCGTATCCTGCGGATGTCCTGCAAAGGAATTTACAGTTTTAGTGTGGTTTCAAATAACGACCGTTCGTGGTTGGAATATTTGAGATGAAGTGAACTGTGTCGCTCGGGACGAGCAAGTGTGCCCCGAAGGGGCTTAGCATCGTCGATGCCAGGTTTACGTTAGAGTGGGTTCCTGGGTCGTTTGCCAAGGTGGTTTATCGCCAGCTCAGAGCATGCCTAGGGATCGTTCGCGACCCCGTACATGTGTAAGTAGCTTAGCCATTTCATAATAATTATCAAATATCCATATGACCGATGGGCTTAAGAACGCGTGTCAAAGTGTAAATTCCCACGATGGTAGGGTTAATAACCATTCAGAGCGTGCCTGTGGACCATTCGAGGTCGCGTACACGTGTAAACGATTTAATCCACGTCGGTGAGCATTTTACGACTTATTCATCGTTATCATAATCTTATTTTATTAGTTAGTTCTGGAGTTCGGTACTTATCTGAGGGAGGCGCTTTGCACACCACTAGTTCCTGGTCTTGGACGGTAGAGAGAGAGTTCCATTCGGTTCTTGGTTGGTCCGGCTATTCACATTCGGCTTCTGGTGGTCCGGTATTATTGGTCCGGTTGGGCGAGTCGTTTGGTTCGGTGGTTGTGAGTTCGCCTATATATAGAGGCCGTACCCCCTTGTTTTTCTTCACCGAACCAACAAGCGCCGAATCAATCTATTGCCGAACCAAGTGTTTTGCCGAACCAACCTTATACCGGACCAGGTATACACTTATTGCCGAATACACACGTACGTCTTCGTTTCACCGAATGGGACTACGGCCTTGGGGCCGAATGCCTTGCGTACCGAATGCCCCTGATACAGTACCACCGAATGAACATGATGACCGAATGAGATGGAAAACCGAATGAACATGATGACCGAATGAACTTGATGACCGAACGAGATGGAAACCGAATGAACACGATGACCTTGAAAACTTTAGTTTGCGAATGAAATCCCACACTTGCACGCACTTGTTTGTTTACTTTTCTATGTTCCCTGTTCTAATGCCTTGCTTTCCTTGTGTTGCAGAAAATGTCTCGCAAAGCGGAAACACGATCGGATAGAAAGAAGTCTAGAGGCACAGGAGAGCCTTCTTCTTCCTTGCCCCCAGTCCAACCAGGATCCGGGCAACACCGACCTATTCCGAGGTCTCTAGTGGACGGATATGGTCCACAGGAACTTTTGGTCTCTCCCCCGGATTGCTTTCCTAGCTCCCTAAAGGAGGAGCAACTTGACGTCATATCCCGTTCCTTCGGGATAGATAGGGCTCTTATGCTGCTGCCGGGAGATGGAGTGATGCCATATAATCCTCCCGAGGGCTACTTCGCTTTTAGCAGATACCATTGCATGTGCGGCGCTATCCCCCCTATCAACGCTTGGATAGTAAGCTTCACCACATATTTGAAGGTGGCTCCCTTCCAGCTTCAGCCTAACTCATATGCTATCCTGGTGAGCCTCTTTGTTATCTTCCAGAGGAGGTACGGGCGTTCTCCTTCTAACCGGGAAATCCGATACTTGTACAACCTGAGAGGCTATAAGAAGGGGTCTCCGTATATTAGTCTGGAGGCGGCCGTACCCTTCAAACCAGTTCTGGACTTGTATTCCAAGTTCACCATGTTCAAGAAGGAGTGGTTCTTCGTCAAGGACGATGCTGTTTCTTTCCGCCTTTTCACTTCCGGCTGTAAGATTGATTTCATTTATATTTTTCATGTGTTTTGACTGTAGTGCTTTTTCTGACATGCTTCTATTTCTGGCTAGCGACAGGTGGTACTGCAGTCGTGGAGGACGATTCCTTAGTGCGAATGGCTGCTGAATTAAAGGCTATTCCGGCACGGGACCGGTCGGCCTCTTTCTTGATCAGGAATGCAACCCTCTTGGAGTATAACTTGATCTTACCGCGCCAGTCCGTAGTTAAGCAAAGGGATACGGCTGAGGAGAGGGCTGCTAAAGCTAAGGAGGGGGCTACAGTAAAGAGCGGTAAGAGGGAGCCTTTCGCAGAGCGTCCCGTGGTCGGGGGGAAGAAACTGAAGAAGTCCGATGGCCCTTCTCCAAGTACTTGCCCGACTGTCCCGGAGGAGGAAGGTGTAGAAGAGGAAGAAGGAGGCGAAGTTGGAGAAGGGTCGGAGGGTGGAGGAGATGGCGACGGTCAAGGTGGTAGTGGTGTTGCTGCTCTAACCTCTGAACAAGACCTCGAACTGGATGAGGCTCTCCGTCGGGCCTTCGGGGAGTCGGAGGGAGAGTCGGAAACGGAGAAGGGAACGGAGAAGGCAAAGGAAACCGGCAAAGCTGTGGCTGGCACTGACCCATCCTCTAAGGGTTCCTCAGCTAGGGTGATTCCGGCGATGCAAGGTGAACTTTTGTCTTCTGCCGATTCTATTTTCGATAAGGACTTAGAAATTTTTTTACGGTTCACTTCCGTCCTGGAATGAGATCCAGGACTTATTGCAGTATCCCACTCCTCCGCCGGGTTTGTATAATAGATGTGTCTCCTCACTTTTCTTTCTTTTTAACTTAGCACATTTTTTGAATTGCGGATTATTGTATGTTCGTAACACTTGTTCTTTATTCCAGGGGCAGGCCAGGCGGGTAAAACGTCGGATGTTCGACACCGCCTCGAACAATTTAAGTCGAGGAGAGCTTCCGCGAAACCTTCTACTGATCGCACTGGGGACATAGTCAAGTACCGCCCTCTTCTTGGGGTCATCGAAGAGGGCATTCAGAAAAGGAAGCGGAGCCGTTCCTTATTTGAGTCTTCTTCTGCTTCGCAGCTTCCTACTCTGCCTCCCCCTACTCAGCCTCCTCGTGATACTACGGAGGAGAGCACGGAGCCCTGCCCCCCTCCTCCTCCTTCCAAGAGTTCTACTGTCATTCATATAAGGCGTCCCGATGTGCCTCGCCCCGTGCCTCGTGACCCTTTTTCCGGCCATCCTGATTTAGACCCAAGTTTTCGGGACATTTCATTCGATGAGACCACGGGCGAGCACCTCCTTCCCCGCAACCCCATGGTAAGAGTGCTGGACGAGGCCAAATCTTTAGATCTTGATTTACTTACTACACGGGTAGTCACCATGGGGGATGAGGCCAAGGCTAATATCGACCGGATGGCCGCAGAGACCAAGAAGTTAATGGAGCATCATGCTAAGTTGGTCAAGGCCGGGGAAGAGATCGGGAGTGCTAACATTCGGTTGAGGTTAAAGGTTGCCGATCAGGCCAAGCAACTCGCCGACCAAGCCATCCAGATTTCCCAGCATGAGGAAGCCTCCAAGCGTCTGAAAGAGACCATGGAGAAGGCCAGTAGGGCGGAATTACGGAAGATGGAGGTCGCTTGCAGGGAACGGATTAACATAGCTATCGCAACGGTGGATGAGGTTCGAAATGCGGATCTCGAGCGGGTAGAGGAGTTGTCAGGGAGGCTCGAGGCTGCGGAGATGGCTCAGGCCGAGTTGAAGGAGGAGATGGAGGAGATGAGGAGGTCCCTCAAGTTGAAGGAAGAGGAAATGAGGAGGTCACTCCAGGCTGACTGCTTGAGATACCAATCAGAGAGGGACGTCGCCATCGCCAAGTTGCAAGCTTCCGAGGCCCGGGTGAGGGAGTTTGAGGAAAACGAGGGGATGATGGATGAGATGCTGCAGGATATGTACTTCCACACTTGGAAGGAGGGCGGCTTGTCTTGGATGGACGATTACCCTCGGGTCATGGCCAAGGTGTATCTCCAGGCTTTAGAGGAGGCCAGGGTGAATGCGGGTAAGGAAGGCGGAGAGGCTTTCAACTTGAGTGCGGTTACTGCTCAGTTCTCAAAGGAGGAGCAAGCGGCGGTGAAGGAGGGGATGCGGCTACTCGCTGCAGAGGAAGCGGGCGTGCAGTTGGATGATGAGGATCAAGCGGCGGATGCTGGTGAGTTATTCTTTTCCCTTTCTTTTCTTTTCGTGTTTTCATAACTTGATCGTTCGTTTAATGAATTCCTCTTCTGATCTGGACAGGTGGGACTTCAGATCCACATGCTGGGGGCTCTGATCCTGCGGCTAAGTAGGCTGGGGGAGTTGGTGATGGAGTGTGGATGCATCTGCCATCTTTTTGTTTCTTTTTTATCACTGTTCATGTTAGTCTTTGATATGCAACTGTAATAAAATTATTTGCAAAGAATAACTTCGTGTGATCTTATAATATAAGCTGATTTTGTCATGTTTAAATGTTGTTGCTATCCTTATGTGCTGTGTGAGAAGTATAATTATGTATATGCCTGTGATTCCAGTTGTGTTTGATGTTAAGTTTTTGCTTGAAATATAATTTCACGTTTTGCAATGTCAGTGTATGAATAAGCTATAGTTACGCATTTATGTACAAGAGAAGAGAGTACCGCCCTTTATGCTTTATTCGCAGGCGGTAGCTTTGAGTGTCTTGTGTAATTGTTCACGGGTATAGCTGAGCGCCCTGCCACCCAGCACGCAGGCTTGGAGCCTCATGAGTGAATGCTTCCTATTTGGTTTCCTGTACTTTAGAGTTTGTTATACAGGATAGGAGAAAAATATTTAAGTGAAATGGAAATATAGTAAAAGTAAAACTTCCAGTCACGGAAGGCCGTCGATGTGCTTAAGTTCGTGGCAAACGGGTTTTGTAGTCACTTTCCCTAGCTGTGGGTCTTGGAGACATTTGTCACCCATCTTACGCCTCCGCGGGGAGTTTTCTTTTTTACCACAGCCGCACTTAAGACACATCGGAGCCGAGATCGCGCACGGTAACTACCCGAACCATTATGGTCCGTAATCGTGGGTATTATTCGATTTACCGTGGCCGACTAGCGTGGGTGCCGTTGGCCGTGAACTACCCCTGGCTGGCCACACCTTATGTTGGGGCTTAAAGTAGGTTCACAGTTACCGGCGAGCCGAACGCCGTAATGAGCTGCCATCGGCTATAGTCGGCCTTTATGATGACTTATAATCGGCTCATTACAGTTGGCTTTGAGGGCAGGCGCGCAATGAGTTAACCCACAGCAGAGGGATGCTGGAGCAAAAGAGTCTCATTGGCGAGTGCATAGAATCGTAGCGTACCTGTTAGGCCTAGTCCAGATGAGGCCGCGGTGCGTCTTGAGTGGAGATGCCATAGGATTTTGTTCAACAGAAAGGGATAAAACTTAACAAGTAGCCAAGACATAAAGGAACAAGTTAAAAAGAGACAAGATTTTTTTAAAGTGGTTCGGCACGAAAATGCCTACGTCCACTGATTCTCTTTGTTAATTCACTTCATATGGGCAGTACAAGTTAAGAAAAGTATCGACGGAGGTGTCGGATGTTCCATGCCCTCTGGAACACCTCTCCGTCCACTGTTGACAAAATGTAAGCTCCGTTGTGGAGATCTTTGTGAATTACATATGGTCCGTCCCAGATGGGGTCCAGTGCCCCGGGGCGCGGAAAGATTCGCCTGAGGACAAGATCTCCTTCTTGTAAGCTGCGATGTTTGACTTTGGAATTGTATAGTGCTGCCACTTTTTGTTTGTGAGCTGCTGCTTTGAGTGCTGCGTCGTTCCTCCTTTCCTCAATCAGATCCAAAGACATGAGGAGGAGTTCTTCGTTTTCTTCTGGGTTGTAGTGGATCCTACGGTGAGAAGGCACAACAGTCTCAACTGGGAGCATTGCCTCCGATCCATATGCCAAAGAGAAAGGAGTATGTCCCGTTGATGTTCTGAAAGATGTGCGGTATGCCCATAGTGCCGTAGGAAGTTCGTCCACCCAAGCGCCTTTTGACTTTTCAAGTTTCTTCTTGATTAGGGTTTTGAGAATTTTGTTGACAGCTTCAACTTGTCCGTTTGCCTGAGGGTAAGCTACTGATGAGAAGCTTTTATGAATTCCATGCTCTTGGCACCAGTCGGCAAATTCTTCGCTGTCAAATTGGAGCCCGTTGTCTGATACGATCTTGAGGGGGACTCCATACCTGCACAGAATGTTTTTGATCAAGAAGTTGATAACTTTTGCTGAAGATATTTTATTTAAAGGTTCCGCTTCCACCCATTTGGTGAAATAATCGACTGCCACTATAGCATATTTGGCTCCGCCTCGGCCCGTTGGCAGCTCGCCAATTAAGTCAATTCCCCATACAGCAAAGGGCCAAGGGCTAGTCATTTGAGTAATTTCGTTTGTGGGCAGTCGAGGAATCTTGGCGAACTTCTGACATCTGTCGCATTTCTTAACGAAGTCTAGGGCATCTTTGTTTAGTGTGGGCCAGTAATATCCATATCGGAGTATCTTTCTTGCCAAAGTCTGTCCTCCAGTGTGATCTCCGCATCCTCCCTGATGGATGTTTGTTAATATCTCCTTGGCTTCCCTTCCGGCGACGCATCTTAGTAGGGGGCTAGAGAAGCCACGCCGGTAGAGGATGCCTTCTTGTATTGTGTAGTGGGGAACTTTTCTCAAGATCTTCTTAGCTTCGTCACGCCTGTCGGGTAGTATGCCATCTTGCAAATATTTCCGGATAGGAGTCATCCAGGTTCCTTCTTCGATTGCAGTTATCAGATTCGCTTGTTCGAAACTCGGGGCAAGCTGTCTTGAGATTGCTAGTGCTCCGGAAATGGTGCTGTCCTTCATACTAGCTTGCTTTGCAAGTTCGTCTGCCTCTTGGTTTTCTTCTCGAGGAATGTGTTTGATTAGATAATGGTCCAATTGATCGAGCAGCAGTTTGGTTTTCTTTAGGTATGCTGTGAGTCGTTCTCCTCGAGTCTGGAATTCTCCTAGTACCTGGTTTACGATAAGCTGAGAATCACTATGAATACATAAGGAATTGACTCCGATTTCTAGGGCCAGTTCCAATCCCGCTATTACTGCTTCATATTCAGCATCGTTGTTAGTGGCCGTGAATTCCAATCTTAATGCATAGTACAACTTTCTTCCCCTGGGGGTGACGATCACAATACCTGCCCCCGAGCCTTGTTCGTTCGATGCTCCGTCTACAAAGAGGTTCCACTTGATGTTTTTTGCTACTTCGGATTGTTCCTTGCCTTCGTTGATAGTGAATTCGGCAATGAAATCAGCCATGGCTTGTCCTTTGATAGCGGTGCGAGGATGGTAGGTGATATCATACTGACTTAGTTCGATGCACCATTTGAGGAGTCGTCCAGAAGTGTCAGGACGATGGAGCACTTGTCTTAGTGGTTGATCGGTTAGAACCCTGATGGAGTGAGACTGGAAGTAGTGTCGCAGTTTTCGTGACGCGATCAATAAACAATATGCTAATTTCTCAAGTTTAGGATATCTGACCTCTGCCCCTGTAAATCTCTTACTTACAAAGTAAACCGGGCGTTGTGTGCGGTCTTCTTCTCTTACCAAGGCGGTGCTTAGAGCATGAGATGATACAGCGAGGTATAGGTATAACACTTCACCTTCGTTTGGAGTTGAGAGTACTGGTGGTCTCTGAAGGTGTTCGATTAGGTTGAGGAAGGCTTTTAAGCATTCGTCGGTCCACTCGAACCTCCCTTTGTCTTTCTTGAGTGCCTCGAAGAAAGGGACACACTTGTCAGTTGCCTTGGAAATGAATCTGCTTAGGGCGGCCACCTTTCCGTTTAGGCTCTGCATTTCTTTTCGAGTGGAAGGTATCCTTATTTCTTTTAAAGCTCGGATTTGTTCAGGGTTTGCTTCGATTCCTCTGGCGTGGACAATGAATCCTAAGAATTTTCCCGATGATACTCCGAAGGAGCACTTTAGAGGATTCAGCTTCATTCCATATCGGCGAAGTACCCGAAACATATCGTCCAGATGGCTTACATGGTCGTCGGCTTTCCTGGACTTCACCAACATGTCATCCACATATACTTCCATAGTTCGTCCTATCAGTTCTGCGAACATTTTGTTGACGAGGCGTTGATAGGTAGCTCCAGCATTTTTGAGTCCAAAAGGCATGACTTTGTAACAATATAATCCGCGGTCGGTGATGAAGCTAGTGTGGTCCTGATCGGGAGCGTGCATGGGGATCTGGTTATATCCGGAGTATGCATCCATAAAAGATAGGAGTTCGTGCCCAGCTGTGCTGTCTACGAGTTGGTCAATTCGGGGAAGTGGGAAGCAGTCTTTCGGGCAAGCGTCATTCAGATTGGAGAAGTCAATACATGTTCGCCACTTTCCATTGGCCTTTTTTACTAGCACTGGGTTGGCGATCCATTCTGGGTAGATGGCTTCTCGTATGAAGCCATTAGCAAGTAGATTTTTTACTTCCTCATCAAGGGCTGCTGATCGCTCTGCCCCCATGCTCCTCTTTTTCTGCTTTACTGGTACCTTGGTGGGATCGATGTTCAACATGTGGCATGCTATGTCTGGGGAGATTCCTGTCATATCGGCATGGGTCCACGCAAATACATCTAAGTTGTGGCGGAGAAAGTCAATGAGTTGATCCTTCAATTCCGTTTTCAGCTGAGATCCGATTTTTAATAGTCTACTTGAATCATGCTTATCTACCGATACGAATTCCATAGCCTCTGCAGGCTCGGCGGTAGCCTCCTCCTCTTTATCCCTAGGGTCTAGTTCATTGAAGGGATCGCTTGTGTATCGAAGAGGAGGGGCTTTCTTTAGTTGCTATGCCTCCAAGCTTTTCATGCAGAGAATAGTCTCTGCCTCTTTTCCTTTATTCTTTCTGCGGTTATTGCGAAGTTCAGTTACATAGCAGTCTCGGGCGGCATCTTGATCTCCTTCTACTTCTCCTACTCCGTTGTCTGTTGGAAATTTCATTTTCAGGCACCAAGGGGCTAATACAATCTGGAAGTCAGACAAGGCTGGTCTTCCCAAGAAAGCGTTGTAAGCCGAGTGGTTTTCTATTAGTACGAACGTTTGTTTTCGCACAACGGAGCGGGGATGGCTTCCTATTTCGACGAAGAGGTCAAGTTGCCCGAGGGGCATTTTTGCATCTCCAGTGAAACCGTGCAGTGGTTTGTCACAGGGGGATACATCCTTCATTGATAACTTCATTTTGTCGAAAGCATGTTTGAACAGGATATTTACGGAGCTTCCCGTGTCTATTAGAATCCGAAAAACTTTAGCTGGACCAAACCAGGCAGAGATGACCATGGGATCCATATGTGGGTACTGTCTTCCTTCCAAATCATGCCTACTGAATACAATGTCATTGTTTTCTTTTCGTTTCGGGTGGCGTTCCTCCGTAATGGAGTTAACATATCCTTCGGCATTTCTAAGCGACTTGCCGTACCTTTCCATCTCTGCCCAACTTCTGTCGGCGATGTGTGGTCCTCCTGAGATGGTAAGGACCACTATCTTCTCTTGACTAGAGCCACTGGTGTTGTGATTGTTGCGATTCCCTCTGCCTACTTCTGGGAGGGGTTGCTTTGAGTTCTCATTGGCAGGAGTTGGAGTCCTGTTCTAACCTTTCACATAACGTTCCAGTCTTCTTCTTCTAATGTGTTCTTCGATCAAGTCCCGAAGATGGTGGCATTCATTGGTGTCATGTCCGTGGGATTCGTGGAAGCGACAGAACTTTCCGGACTTGAGTGCGTTATCTGATTCTTTCTTGTGCGGGGGGCGCTTGTATCCGAGTTCGCCCTGAGTGGCTAGGTAGATGTTTTCGATTGTTTCATTCAAAGGAGTGTAGGAGTCAAATCTTGGCCCTGGTCGATATTGGCGCTTCTCAACCTTTCTGCCCCCAGCATTGTCTCTAGATTCATTTCTTCGAGCGTCCTTAGCTGCAGTGGGAACCTTGTCCTGAACTATCTTGCCTTGTTGCCCTGACTGCCTCTCCGTAGCAGCGTCTTCAAGTCTCATATACTTTCCAGCTTCATGGAAGAAATCAGGCAAGGTAGCTGGTTTTTCCTTAGTTAATCTTCTGGCAAACTTGGTGTCTGGATGTACACCACTACAGAGGGCCATTAGAGTGAGTTTTTCATCGGCATCTTGAACTGCTGCCGCTGCGGCGTTGAACCGTGTTAGATATTGTTGCGGCGTCTCTCCGGATTTCTGTTTGACATTGGATAGAGAATAAGCATCCTTGGGTTGTTCCACATGGATGCGGAACTGGCTAATAAACCTTTCTTTTAACATCTCCCATGAGCCGATGGATCCTTGGGGTAGATGGCAGAAGCAGGAGGTAGCTAGATCTGATAGGAATAGCGGAAAGCATTTACATAATACTCCTTCTGTTGCTCCACTCATGAGCATATGCTGGGTGTATCTCTGCAGGTGTACGATGGGGTCGGAAGTTCCTTTGTAAGGTTCCATGGTTGGCATTTTCCATTCCCGGGGGGTGATGGCAGTTTCGATATTTCGGGTAAAGGGACTGGTGACCCTAGCGCCTATTCCCCGGTCCCTTTGCTCCCGTTGGACACATTCTCTGAATAATCGTGCCATTCGTTCGTCAGAACTTGGAGCGGACAAAAATGAGCTCGGTTCTTCCCTGCGGGATCTATCTCGTCCAGATGACCTGTAGGGATGGTACAGTCTATCACCTCTAGCATTATCCAGTGGTTGTCTTTGGCTGCTTGGATGCACGCTAGGACCAGCTACAGTTGCCCCCTGCCTTGATCTTCCCCTGTGGGGTTCTGTTTCGAGCACATCCATGGGGTCAACTTCGGGCTGGGTTCTAGCTCGGCTCCGTTCAGCGGGGTTTCTATGATTAGGTGGCATGACTAGCTCAGCTACATCCGACCCTCGCCTGGTGCCTCCCCCGCTAGGTTCGGTTCCAAGGGCTTCCTCGAGTCGGAATTCGGGCTGAGTCCGGGCGCGGCCCATATCATCGTTTTTCCTGTTGATAGCTTGTTCGAAGAGTGAAGACCTTTGTTGCCTCCGGGATCCTCCGGATTGGGATTCACCCCATGATTCAGTGTTGCGGTTGGACTCTTCAGCATCCCTTAAGTGTGTCATGAGTTGGTCCACCAAAGTTTCTTGTTGGGATGTGAAGCGGTTAGTTACTTCAGCCACAACCCTGTCCAGATCTGCCCTAGTGATTGGTTGTTCCGTTGCGGGACCAGTTGGATTTTCCTGATTTTCATCTGGTACTGCTGTTGAAGTGGGCTGATCTGTGATTGCTGGATCTGGAAGGCTGCTAGTTGCGATGTTCTTTCCTTTGTTAACATCCCTTCTCTGTTTGGAAGGCATGATTTCTAAGCAACGAGTGATGTTGTTAGGAAGAAGGTTGAGTGGGAGAAGATGAAGCCTGAGTTCAACTCTCAATGAAAGCACCAAAAATGTTTGCACGAAAAATGGACAAACACCTCCAAGTCGTATTATTTAGTTGATTATATGTGATTTTCAGTGATTTTAGATGAGTATGTAAATATGAAAGAAGTAGGGGCTGAAATGTAAAAGACACACAGATTTATAGTGGTTTGGCCAGAATGTGCCTACGTCCACTTTATATGTTATTATCTTCTTTCTTTCAGATTACAGGTACAATGCTTCGTATATCAGTATATGAAAGTAGTTTGAAAAGTTCCTTCCTTGCTTGAGCTCTCAAACTTGTCTGCCATTGTTGTACCCCTGCCCCTCTATTTATAGAATGAGGTAGGGGGCAGGGGTCTTGGAAGTATATAACTGCTGGTGGGCCCGGGCTGAAGCGATCTGGACTGGCAGTTGTCTGGTTCGGCGGGGGACATTCGGCATGGAGCTTGGTCCGGTGGTAGGCGTGGTCCGGCAACGAGTGTGGACCGGTGATTATTTGGTTCGGTTGTGAAGATGATCCGGTAGATAAGTGGTTCGGTGGTAGCGTGGGAGTTGATTCGGTAGTGGGGTGATGGTTGGTTCGGAGGAGTATGGTGGACCGGTATGGCTGGTCCGGTAGTAGTAGGGGATGTTTGGTTCGGTTACCGGATGGGCATGCTGAATGGCACTTGTGATTTGCCCGAATATGGTTGGTCCGGCTACTGGATGGACATGCCGAATGGAGTCATGGGGCCGAATGGGGATGGACTTCTAGCTTTGTGTTTGTCGAACGAGGTGGAGGTTGCGAGCTCGGGTAAAACTGTGACTTCTTGGTCTCGAGAGCTTCTGGGTGAGAATTCGCCCAACAATAAGTGTGGGGGTATTTGATGTGCACGTAAATATGCATATATTTACATCCATATTTTATCTCTTTTTATTTAAATAAATATCATATTTGGGCGTTTTAACATGTTTAAAACCAAAATTCAGTTATTTTCAAATCATCATATATTCATCTTCATTCAGGGCAAAATGGTCATTTTTGTGCATATGTCAATTTGAGAATTTTACTTGGACATTTTTTATGATTTTTATACGACATTTTAATGCATATGGAAGAGGGATTCATGATGATATATGCATGCACATGGGAATACAAAGGAATGAAGAGGAAGTAATTCAAGTTCAATACCATGGAGGACCCTACCCACTTACCTAAATGTACAATTAGGAGCTAATGGACAACTAAGTAGAGGATAAAGCTTCACGTGCATTAAATGATGGATTAATTAGTAGCTAATTGTTATTTAGTGGCCATACTTCCTAAAGGGAATTTTAGGAAGCACCCTAAAAATTGAATTAGGGTTTTACGCATGTATAAATAGCCCTCTTATGTACATCTAAATATCTTCTACTCTCTCATATATTTTTCTTAGGAAATTAGCAAGTTGTAAACAAAAAATCAAAGTGAAATAAAAAAGGAAGCCTCTTTCTTCTCTCTTTTCTATATGCTTTTCTTTATTTAATTGTTAATGTTTATTTCTATGCTCTCTTTCTTTTTATGTTCATAGCTTAAATTTACATTCATGCAAGTAGTGTAGCTTTAATTTTTATGCAAATAGTTAGCAGTTAATCTCTCTTTCTTCCTTTGCTTAGTTTTTTTTCCTTTTAATGTTGAAACTTACATGTGTTGATTTAATAACACAAATGAGTAGCTAAACCACTTCAATTTAGGGGTAATGAAGCGCTTAAATATTATGTAATTTCAACATTTTTATGATTTATGATCTCTTTAACTTGTGCTCCATGAAAGTGAATTTTGATGTAAGTTTATACAAGTGGGTTTGATAGCTTATATTGCTTATGCAAATGAGCTATTCTTATTCAACATAAACACAATTTACACCATCATTTGTTAATTAATTTCTGATTTTGAAATGAAAGTAAAAATGAAATATGATGATCTATATTACTAGTTACAACAGTAAATAGATCATACTTAAAATAGTTTTTGCTTTGGCTTCATTTTCATGAGAATTGATAAGTATTTATTTGTTGTATTATAGTTTGCTGGTTTGAGTTATGTTAATTAATAGCATAAACAAACCATACTTATGATAAATACAATAATTATTTCAATTAATATCAAAGCTAGAGATCATAAATTATTTGTTTGTGATTTACAAAAAATGTAGGGTTGCCTCTAAATTGTTCTCTAGTCTAATAGCTTCTAAATCGCATTTCAATTCTTGCTTTATCTTCTCTTTTGTAGTTAATAATTCCCTCTCATTTTGGTCTAATTTGATTAGATTGATTTAAAATCTTTAAAATTCCCTATGGATCGATCCGTACTCACCACGTACTAAAATTGTATGCCATGCGCTTGCGGAAATTTAATTTGAAATTTTTTAGTGATTTTCTAATTCGATAGAAAATTTGTCGTTGAACAAGTTGTTCCCTAGACCTTCTGACAAGGTTGGAAAGAAACCTTCTGACAAGATCGAAAAGTGAGACCTTCCGACAAGGTCGAAAGGTATGGGTTTTCATTTTTTTGCGACGGCAAAGGCTATTAAAGTTGGATGTCATATATTGTAAGGCTTATAAAAGAAAGGCTTTTATAGTTTTGAAGGAGTTACCTTCAATGATTTCGTAGGGTTTTATTAATGGTTTTGACGGGGTTACCTTTAATGTTGTCGAAAGGTTGTTTGAATGTTTCAAACAAAGGATTTGAACATAGTGACTAGGCAGATAGCCTAAAGGTTTAAATTATAAAGGACTTTCACTTATTTGAAGAGGATAGATAATCCTTATTGAACATCATCAGCATTATTTTGAGTAAATGTATTTCTAACATGGAAAAAATAGTCTAGAGTAAAGCTAAAGATATATTTTCCTTACATAAATATATGATTTGATGGACTAAATCATTTTGAAAAGGTTTACAAGGATTATTTAAAGGTTAGTTAACCATAAGAAAATTCGAGCAGTTAGCTCATTTAAATTCGGACAGATTTTGAGGGCAGTCAGCCAAGCTGACAGTTAGTCCAAATTAGGGCAGTTAGCCTAGATATGGACAGTTAGTTCATTTGTTAGCATAAGTGACCTTGCTACTTCTTAAGAACAGTTAGTCCACCCATTTTTACCTGTTTTATGGATAGACAGTCCATTATTTAGCATAAAGGATATTGCTACATTGGTATAATTGGATTTAGGAAAGTTAGTCCAGTAGAGAACAGTTAGCTCAGATTTCGGACAAATAATCCAAATATTTCGTATTTTAGCATAATAGATTTTGCTATATTAAATTATAATCAGTTGATTAACCAGTTTGGGTGTTGGAAAGGATTTGCAAAAATTTATGTTTTGAAAAGAGATATTAGTGAGGTGAAACCCATTCTGATAGCAGTGTGGTCTCACTGTATATCAGTAAACAGAGATGCAACAGAAATTACTCATACCAGGCTTTGCGTCCGACTCGAAGTTTTTATTTCTCCTTAAACTCTCGGGTGCTCAAAAATTAATTTAGTAAGCTGAGGGTTTAGGTTTCAGGTTTGGCAGATTTTGGCATATAAAGCTTTCGAAGACGAGCAGGTGACTGATGGATAGTTAAATTTAGATACTCTACTTTATTGTTTTCGCTGTCTATATTGCCTTGATCATCCAAAGGGGCATCCTCATATGTCGCTCTTGGCGTATTGTTGTAATTATATTTTATCATTTCCTAGGAATATGTTTAGGGATTTTTGTCACTTGGATATGATATTATTTGAAATGTATTCATCGAAATTATTTTTTTGGAAATCTATGATTTTTTTATATTCATGCGCTTCTGATATTATTGATACCATTACATTACCGTATTTCATCGCCAGAAGTTAATATTGTGGAAGACAGTAGCATGCATAGCACTTAGCTTTTGGTCTCTAGATACTGGATGTTGCAACATGGTATTAGGGCACAGGTTTATGAAAAAAGTAATTAAAAATGGTTTTGAAAACAAAAATCCAAAGGAATTAGAGTAAGATTGTGGTTGGGACAATGCTAAATTAACATAATTGTATTTGATATATACATATAAGTAGGCACTTTGTCTCATCTTAGAGATCCTTTTGATATTGTTATGGAGGTGGCTTTAAGGCAGGAAGAAGACCTTGAGTCTTTGTTGAAGAGTAAGGCAAAAGCAGTCTAGGTTTGGTAGGGCCAGAAGAGGAAGTTCTTTCCAAAGAAAGTTGCTCAAAAGGGTGGAGCAGCCAAGAAAGCGAAGTCTGAGGTTGTCTGCTATAAATGCGACAAGAATGGGCACTTTTCTAATGAGTGTCGTTCAGGGAAGACAAAGGATGTGCCTAAGGGGAAGAATGTCATGTGCTTCAACTATGACCAGATAGGCCATCATAAGAACTAGTGCAAGGAGCCCATTAGAGATGATAAGGGCAAGGTGTGTGCATTTGAGCCTGCTGCTTCCAAGCCAACAACCCAAGAAAAGGGAAAGGTAGTCCTTAGAGGAATGCTTCAGATACATGGTATGTTTATTAGCATTTTATTTGATACTGGTGCATCGCATTCTTGTATATCTAGATATTTAATAAATAAGCTTAACCTTGAACCTGGATATTTAGTTATTTCCTTACGAGCTGTGAATCCAATAGAAGGGTATGCAACTCTAGGGTTGAGGTGTGACCAGTTTAAGTGTAATATCTCCCTATTTGAAGGGCCAAAATTAATGGCTATGAATGCTACATTCATCCATTGTTATTAATCATCGGAGAGCACATACGGTAGTGTTAGATACATTGATACACATATCACATAAATATGTAAAAAAAATTAACAATTCAAAAGCATATTTCCACATTCAAGACAAAGAATTTCATGTTCATTACATAATCCCCAAATTACGTTAACCGCATTCAACAAAATATAATAATTTCAAATACGCCAAGAGCGACATATGAAGATGCCCCTTGGTTGATCAGTGTATATAATAAGGCTAATAAATCTGCCTTCACAAACAAAATACACAACTGAAAAGATATCTCTAAATAACTAACTGCCTCCTGCATGCCTCCAGAAGCTTTATCGTCTAAGAAGAGAATCCGGAAACCATAAACCTGAAACTACTCAAAATCAATTGAGTACCCGAGAGTTTAAGGGGAAAATAAAACCTTCAAGTCAGAAGTAAAGTCTGATATGAATAATAATCTAACATCTTAATCCTTTTTAGATATCTAGTGAGACCATGCCGCTTAGCGGAACGGGTTTTCCCTTCCTTAGTATCCTAAAGCCTTTATAAAACCATATACTGTACTCCTGCATCCACAAGTGGTTAAAACATACATTTTCAAAATATTACGATGATATGCGTACATGAAAATAATTAAGATTTCCTTTTAGTTTTCATGGGTTTACTAATAATCTTTAAATAATTAAAGAACACCCTATCCTATTCATAGTTTCCATAGGGTCACCAAGAACCTATAAGCTCTTGCCAATTAACTTAATTAATTCATGGGCCCCCCTAAACCTATTAGTCATTCCAAAAACTAATTAACTTATCCTAGTTTTTATTCATACACTAGAAACCTATGGACTTATCCAGTAACTCACTTCATAAACTAGTTTTCATTGGTTGACTAGGAACCTACTAATACTTCCATTAGCCACTTGCTTATCCTAGTTTACATGGGTTTACTAGGAACCTATTGACTGGTGTCAATTCTATGTATGGATATAGTTTTCATGGGTTCACTACAAACCACTTAGCTCATACTTGTTCTTGATACATAGTTTTCATGGTATAACTACGAACCTGTTGGTTTACTCCAATAACTACATGATCATAGTTTTCATGGGTTCACTATGAACCCATTTGGTTTATGCCAATAACTACTTTATCACGGTTTTCATGGGTTTATTACGAACCTTTTTGATTACCTCTAATAAATACAATGTTTGGGAATCCTACAATTTTTGTCACCCTGACTCTTTGGATGCAATTCTACTCATTCAAGAGTTTAAGTAATTTTATATTCACTATTGAGTTAACCGAAATCGTTCTTCTATCCTTTTTTACCCAAAATATAGTTATTTGTTTTTATGTGAATATATTCATATTTGAAGAAGCAAAACAGTGATTTTGCAATACCATTCCTGTAGGTTTAATTTCCTTGAAATACATTTCATAAAACATAATTAACACCTTTTATCTTTTATTTTTATCAAGGCAATACTTTTTCAAAATTTTATACTTAAAGTTATCACGAAACTCTTTTATATAAGTCATCGGTTTTCCTTAAAAATTTAGATTATAAGTTTTCTAAGACCTTTCGAAACCATTAGAAAGCAAACCTTTCAAAAGCTTAAACAACATTTAAAAACCTTTCGAAACCCAACCCTTCGACCTTGTCAAAGAGTCTCCTAAATCCTTTCAAAACCAAACCTTTCGACCTTATCGAAAGGTCTTTGAAACAATCTTTTGAATCCAAACCTTTCGAATGCATTCGACTCTTAAAATACAAACCTTACGAAGACTTACTGGGTTCAGTTTAAAATATTCGAAAAATCCTTTTTTAAAACCTTTCGACTACATTGGAAACAACCTTTCAACTTTGTCGGAAGGTCGGCTTCAAAGGCTTTGAAAACCCAACTTTAAAACAATTAACTTCAATCTTTAAAACACCTCCTTCGAAAGCTTTGGGTTATACTTCAATCACAAACAAGAGTAAATCATCTAAATCAAAAGCTTTGATACCTTTCGAAAGCAATGGAGAAGCGGCTAGTTTTAAACCAAGTAAACCTTTTGTCTTTGTCAAAAGCAATGACTTCGACAGGTTGAAAAAAGTGGCAAATACCTTTCGATTATGTTGGAATGTTCAATATAAAACAATGATAAGCATTCATAACCTTTGGACTGTGTCGTAAGGTTTAAAACCTTTATTTGAATAATTGAACCGGTCAAAAGCGACCAAGTCAAAAGCTTCTTTTTCAAGGCATGTAGGTGAAAGCTTTTGGTTTAT
The DNA here is from genome assembly GCA_030765085.1 of Allium cepa. Taxonomy (NCBI): domain Eukaryota; kingdom Viridiplantae; phylum Streptophyta; class Magnoliopsida; order Asparagales; family Amaryllidaceae; genus Allium; species Allium cepa. The sequence continues at coordinate 687,177,094 of CM060938.1, forward strand.
AAAACAAACATACCCTAACTTCTTTACCAATCAACCTTTCAACTAAGTACCCTTCGACATTGTTCAATTCATTACGTACCAAGTAACTTGATTCCAGATGCATCAAACTTTGACCTTGTCAAGAGGTAACCTTTCGGTTAAGTCGAAAGGTCTGGGTCCGAAGGTCTGATGCTAAAATTGTCTAAAACATGCTAAAGTATGATTTCTTTGTTTTTAACTTAAAAAGATAACTTTTCAACTAACCTGCCTTTATTTGTCAAATACCTAAATAACAAATACTTTGCAGAAAAGTGCTACCACTTATTTCAGAATTTAAATAATAATTTTATTTTATAAAATACCCCTTCTCCTTAACTAAACATATAAAACATTTAATTTACCTTAAATAATTTATATACTCATCAAAACACTTAGGAAAAACCTGGAAAAATTCTAGAAATTCTATTTTAATATGTTTTCTATCATATAAAACTTTCAAACTCAAATAATCATCATTTTAGCCGTAAATAATTTATACCCCAATAAATCATTTTCTTCACTAAAAAATTAATTTCAAATCGATATAAACTCAAAAATTATGGAATTTGAAACCCATCTCCAAAATCATGTTTTCTACAATATGAAATTTACCTGTGGCATTTAAAAATCATTTCATCGTAGTTTTACCCTAAACCGTGTATATCTTCTATTTAAACAACCTTGTTCCATCCATATAAATCAAGCATATCATCATTCAATATATCATACAAACAGATTAACACAAAAATCCAAAAACGTATGATCATAAAACTAAAATAGCAATGTAGAAATTATTATTCACCTTAGATTGGATAAGAAAATTGAATTTCGGTTGAGACTGATTCTTTCTAATTTGAATCCAAAGCTTTTAAGTTAATTTTCTCTTCTCTTCTTCTTAATGGTCGGCCTTGCTTTCTTCTTACATTTAAAATTTTGTTTGAGATAAAAAAGAATGTGTATAACTATGGACATATTATAAGGTTGCGAAGTATGGGCGGATAATTACCCTAATGCCCTTGAGTTCTATTACTTAATCATGTTTATAAGTTCATTTGATTTAATTAAGCACAGCCACCTAGTTTATTGATCAACCTCAATCTCCTTATCTATATTATTCTATTTAATTTATTCTAATTAAGTCTCTTGACAATGTCACTAAAATTAGATGTCTTACAAGCTTCCTTCCTTAAAAGAATTTCATCCTCGAAATTCAGCAAGGACTAACTAGCAAGCATAGCAATCATTGTAACATCTCTTAACAACCATACTAGTCTACTTAACTATCATAATCAATATAATCTAATATAGACGTACCATCGAAGAAGTCCAAGATAAGCCTCTTAAATCTTGTCTTCCATCTCCTATGTATATTCTTTCTCGTTGTTGCTCCACTGAACTTTCACTAACTAGACTGTCTTGGTCCTTAATCTCCTCTTATCACTTGCAACAACTAGAACCGGTTGTCTAACAAGAGTTAAATCAGGCTCTATTATTAAATCCTCCAACTCTAAGGAATGGTAAACTTTAGATCATGCACATACTTACAAAGAGAAGACACATGGAATACATTATGAACACCTGCCAAACTGCTCGGCAAACCTAAACTATACGCGAGATTTCAAATCCTTTCTACAATCTAAAATGGACCAATATATCTTGGGGCTAACTTTCTCGATTTTTCAAATCATACCACACCCTTCATCGGTGATACTTTAATGAAAACTCTATCTCACTGAGAATTCTAGGTCTTTATGACTCTTGTACGCGTTACTCTTCTTCCTAGATTGAGCTTCCTTCATCCGTCATGGATTAAGTCAATCTTCTCTGATGCCTCCTTAACCAATTTCGGACCTAAGTCCAATTATCTCCAGTTGCTAACCAACATGCTGGTGATCTATATAGCCTTCTACAAAGCATCAAAAGGCGCTATTCCTATATCGGTCTAATAACTATTATTATAGGAAAACTCAATCAGATGTAGATGATCTTCCCAAGATCCACAAAGTCCAACAAACAAGCTCTCAATTGGTCTTCAAATACTTTATTGACTCTTTCTGTCTTCCCATCTGTCGGTGGGTGATATGCTGTACTCATCTTGAGATTGGTACCTAATACATCTTGTAGACTCCTCCAAAATTCGCTAGTGAATAATGCATCTCTATCACTGACTATGTTACTAGGAACCCAATGAAGTCTAACTATGTTCTCCATGAACAACTTTGCTAAAACAGATGCTGTCCTGGTTGACTTTACCAGAAAGAAATGAGCTCGCTTGGTCAACCTGTCCACTATAACCCATATGCTTTCATTTCCTCTATTTGACCATGGTAACCCGTTTATAAAATCCATCGATATCGAATCCCATTTCCAAACTAGAATATCTAAGGGCTGAAGTAACCCACTGGCTTCTGATGTTGGCCTTTTCTTGTTGACAATTAACGCACTGCCTAACCCACAAGCCAACATCCCTCTTCATGCCTTCCCAATAGAAGCTCCTCTTCATGTCTTGATACATCTTGGTCCCTCCTAGATGAATCATAAACTTCGATCGATGACATTCCTATAGAACTTCCCTCCTTAAGTTCTCTACATTCGGAACACACAATCTTTCCTTCTTTCTCAACTATCCTCTTTGGTCAAGACTTAAATACTATAAGTCACCAATCTCTGATCCTATCTCAAGCCTTTTATTCTTCTCGGTTAAAACTGGTTCTTCTCTTTTCTTAGAAGCTATCCATTCAATCAACACTGGTTGAACTTCTAAACAAGATAACATGGCAGTACCCTGACTAGAACTAGGAGTAAAACTCAACCGCACACCACAATAAGCTAAAGCTTCTAGATCCTTCCATTCCGCCAACATTGCTAACACCGCATTTTGAAGTTTTCTACTAAAAGCATCTACTAGCTTATTTCGTTTCGCAGTAGCATATTCTATACTGAAATCATAAGCCGCCAAAAACTCTAGCCATCTCTGTTGCCTCATACTCAACTCCTTCTGAGAGAATAAGTACTTCAGTGTCTTATAATCGGTAACCAACTCAAATCTCTCTCCTAAAAGATAATGCATTCAAATATTCAAGGCAAAAATTACCGCATCTAACTCTAAGTCGTAAGCAGGGTATCTTACTTCATTTGGTCTAAGCTGCATAGATTCGTAAGCATTGACTTTGCCCTTCTACATTAATACTACTCTCAATCCAATGCCACATGCATCGGTGTATACTACCAACCCTTGGTTACCATCTGGAACTACTAACACTGGTGCATTGGTTAAAAAATGCTTTAATTTAAGGAATGCTTCCTCATATTTGTCGGACCAAACAAACTTCACGCCTTCCTGGTCAACTTAAGGTGCTGCTGTCCGCGAGAAATCCATGATGAATCTCCGGTAATAGCCAGCAAGTCCAAGAAAACTCCTAATCTCGGTTACCGTCTCTGGTCTCTTCTAACTATTGATAGCTTTAATCTTAACTTGATCAACTGACAATCCTTTCTTTGAATCACATAACCAAGAAATTTAACCTCTCTCTTCCAGAAATGACACTTGGAAAAAATTTCCTTTAGCTGATTCTACCTCAGCGTCTCCACACGACTCTAAGATGAATCTCATGCTCTCCTTCATCTTTAGAGTACACTTAAAATATCATTTATGAACACCAACACGAATCTATCCAAGTGCTCATAGAAAACTTGGCTCATCAAATCAATAAAGAAAGCAGGTGCATTCGTCAATCCGAATGGCATTACTCATACGAACAATACCTAGTCCAAAATGTCGTTAAAGGAATGCTATCCTCCGCCACTCTCAAATGATGGAACCCCGATGCCAAATCCAATTAGGAAGAAACTCTAGCTCCACTCAACCGATCAAACAAGTCATAAATCCTCGGTAGAGGGTACCAATTTTTGATCGTCTTTTAGTTCAATTTACGATAGTCGATTTTAATGCTTAACGAACCATCTGGTTTCTTTACAAATACGGCAGCTACTTCCTAAGATGAACTGCTCGGTCTAATAAAATTCCTACCCTCCAGATCCACTAGCTGCACTTTCAATTCCTTCATCCCCGTCAGTGTCATCCTGCTAGGTGGTTTACTAATAGGTTTAGCTCCTGGTACAAGGTCTATCCAAAATTCAACAGCTTGTTTTGGGGATAATCTTATAACCGACTCAAAGACATCAGCGAATTCTCTGGCTTCATGAACCTGACTAAACTCATCTTCAACCTCCATGGGTCTCAACAAAGCACAAACAATCTTACTGGAATTCTCCATCGAGAAAATGATTCGGTTATGACAATCTTGATGCCTTAATGATATTTCCCCATCCATACAAATTATCCTAGGATCGTACTTACCCAACCAATCCATACCTCAGAAAATCCTAAAATCTATAAAATCAAAGACATACAAGCTGCATGCAAACTTATGATCTAACAAATCAAGTTCTAGCTGGTCATATCACATCCCAAGATATGCATGCACTCTTATCGGATTCGCAACCCTTAAGGAAGTAACAAGGTATGCGGGTTCTATACATGACCTATCAACCAAATACAAAGATATAAATGAATGTAATGCACCGATATCAAAAGGTATCCAAACTGGTATATTCCGAATCAAAAGCATACCTTCCATCATAGTTTTCCCTTTCTCCACTGCAGTTGGTCAAGAAGAAGATGGTAGTCCAATAGCAAATACTTTCCTCTATCCGTCCTGACTTACTATGGACATTGGTTCTTATATTGCCCAACTTGGTCACAGTTGAATCATTTCACGTTCTTCTTCTCTATAGGCTTCTTTCCTTTGCATATCCAACACTCATGCGCATAATGACCCTTCTTACACAGTGATAACACACTAAATCATCCTTTGCCTTCTTAGTACCCTCCCTTTTCAAGGCTCTTTTCTTCTTAAAGAATTTCCTTTTTTCTTCCCTAAGAACCTTGGAACTCAACTGACTTCTCCCTAGTTGAAACAACAAGCATCTTCTCATGGTGGACGGTCATCTCCACCATCACATGATAAGTTTCTACAATATGAGTGATAGCCATTCTTCCTAACTCGTCCTCAAACCTCTGATGGATCTCCCATTCTTTCTGACATCAATGTTAACCAAAGCATAACCATATCGAGATAACTCATCAAACTTAGCAGCATACTCGATCACAAACATCAGTTTTTGAATACGATCCATGGCGAACTTGGATGAGAACCTCTGCTAAACCTCCTCCTGAAGTCAGGCTATGTTAACTCTTCCTCCAGCACTCCTGCTGTCACGCTGTTCCGCTAATGAAGCGCTAACCCTTGCAACTGTCTAGAGGTTAGCCTTCTCTTCTCTCTATCATTCAAGCCTAAATCCGTAAAGATCCTTTCACAATTCAATAGCAGTTCTCTACCTCAACAACGTCTTTCGTTCCAGCAAATGGATTTACTCTAAACTAATATAGTCCCTACTCAGCTTAGCATAATTATATCCAACCGAAACTATAGGATTAGCTCCACCAAGATTCCCAACAGCTTCTTCTTGCAAAAGATTAACCAACAACTGATATAACATACCCATATCTACCAGGGGATTCCCAGCACCTATATTGGCCTTGGCATTAGCCAGTCAATTTTGGTTTCTCCAATTATCTGGTCGAGCATTTCCATTAGCAATGGTGCTTCCTCCACCTAAATTTCCTCATTCGTTTCCTACCTCCATATCTTCTTTCTCGTATATCTGCTTACGAGCTTTTGTAAGATACACAACAACGGTCCAAGAGAGAGGGGAATATGTACTTACACACACACACACACAATTATATATCAAATACAAGTACGATAATATAGCATTAACCCAAACTACGACCATATTTTCAAATTCATTGGATTATGTTAAAAATCTTTTAGGTTTAACTTAATTTTCTTTTATATTTTCACAAACCTATGCTCTGATACCAACTTGTAATGTCCCCCTATTTGAAGGCCAAAACTAACAGCTATGAATGCTGCAGTCATCCATATAATCTTCGACGACCAAATACGGTGGTGTCAAATACATTGATACATAGGTTACAAAAATATGTAAAAAAATTAAGAACTCAAAAACATATTTCCACATTCAAAACAAATCATTTTATGTTCATTACATAATCCCTAAATTATGTTAACCATGTTCAGCAAAATATAATTATTACGAATACGCCAAGAGCGACATATGAATATGCCTCATTGGTTGATCAGAGTATATAATAAGGCTAATGATTCAGTCTTTACAAACAAAACACACAGCGGAAAAGATATCTCTAAATAACTAACTGCCTTGTGCAGGCCTCCAGAAGCTTTATTCATCTAAGAAGAGAACCTGAAAACCCTAAACCTCAACTACTCAAAATCAATTGAGTACCCAAGAGTTTAAGGGGAAAAAAACTTCGAGCCTGATATAAATTTTGGTATAAATAATAATCTAAAATCTCAATCCTTTTTAGATACTAGTGAGACCATGCCATTTAGCGGAATGGGTTTTCCTCTCACGAGTATCCTAAAGCATTTGTAAAAACATATACTGTACTCCTACATCCACAATGGTTAAAACATACATATTCAAAATATTATGATTATATGCATAATTGAAAATAATTAAGATTTCCTTTTAGTTTTCATGGGTTTACTAATAGCCTTTAAATAATTAAAGAAAACCCTGTCCTATTCATAGTTTTCATGGGGTCACTAAGAACATATAAGCTCTTGCCAATTAACTTAATTAATTCATGGGTTCCCCCGAACCTATTAGTCATTCTAATAACTAATTACCTTATCCTAGTTTTTATAGGTTGACTAGGAACCTATGGACTTATCCAGTAACTTACTTCACATCCTTGTTTTAAAGGATGACTAGGATCCTACTAATACTTCCATTAGCCACTTTCTTATCCTAGTTTTCATGGGTTTACTAGGAACCTATCGAATGATAACAATTCTTATTCTGGATATAGTTGCCATTGGTTCAATACAAACCACTTAGCTCACGCTGGCCCTTAATACATAGTTTTCATACGTTAACTATGAACCTGTTGGTATCCTCCAATAACTAGTTAATCATAGTTTTCACGGGTTTACTATGAACCTTTCTGGTTTATGGCAATAACTAATTTATCACAGTTTTCACGGGTTTACTATGAATCTTCTTTGTTACCTCTAATAACTACAAATTTTGGGCATCCTATAATTTCGGTCACCCTGACTCCTCGGAGCAATTCTACTCATTCAGGAGTTTAAGTAATTTTATATTCACTTATTAAGTTAACCTAAATGGTTTTTCTACCCTTTTTCCCAAAAATACAGTTATGGGTTATCATGTGAATATAGTCATATTTGAAGAAGCAAAACAACAATTCAGCAATACCACTCCTAAGGGTTTAAGGCCTTTGAAATACATTTCATAAAACATAGTTAACACCTTTTAACTTATATTTTTATCAAGGCAATACCTCTTCAAAGTTTTATACTTAAAGTTACCACAAAACTCCTTTATATAAGCCATGGGTTTTCCTTAAGAATTTATAGTATGGGTTTTTCAAGACTTTTTGAAACCATTGGAACGCAAACCTTTAGAAAGCTTAAACAATATTTAAAACCTTTTAAAACCCAACCCTTTGACCTTATCGAAGGGTCTCCTAATGTCTTTCAAAACCAAACCTTTCGACCTTTTTGATAGGTATTTGAAATAACCTTTTGAATCCAAACCTTTCGAAAGCATTCAACTCATAAAATAAAAACCTTTCAAAGACTTACCGTGTTCAGCTTAAGATATGCGGAAAATCCTCTTCTAAAATCTTTTGACTACATTGGAAATAATCTTTCGACTTTGTTGGAAGGTCTACTTCGAAGTCTTTGAAAACCTACCTTTAAGACAATTAACTTAAATCTTTAAAACACCTCCTTCGAAAGCTTTAGGTTATACTTCGATCACAAATAAGAGTAAATCATCTAAGTTGAAAGCTTTGATAACTTTTGAAAGCATTGGAGAAGTGTCTGGTTTTAAAATAAGTAAATCTTTCGTCTTTGTCGAAAGCAACTACTTCGAAAGGTTGGAAAAAACGGCAAATACCTTTCGACTATATTGGAAGGTTCAAACCAAAATAATGATAAGCAGCAGTAACCTTTCGACTCTGTTGGAAGGTTTAAATACTTTATTTAAATAATTAACCTGATCAAAAGTGTCCAAGATGAAAGCTTCTTTTCAAAAGCATGCAAATGAAAGCTTTTGGTTTATAAAAGAAACATACCCCAACATCTTTGGTAATCAACTTTTCGACTAAGTACTCTTCAACATTGTTCAAATCATTTTGTACCAAATAACTTGATACTAGATGCATCGAACTTTGACCTTGTCAAGAGCTAACCTTTTGACTAAGTCAAAAGGTCTGGGTCGGAAGGTTGATGCTAAAATTGGCTGAAACATGCCAAAAGTATGATTTATTTGTTCTTAACATAAAAGGATAAATTTTAAACTAACCTACCTCTATTTGTCAAATTCCTATAGGTTAACAAATATTTTTCACAAAAGTGCTGCCACTAATTTCATAATTTAAATAATAATTTCATTTTATAAAATGCCCTTCTCCTTAATTAAATATATAAAACATTTAAGTCTCATACCAAAAATAATTTTATATATTAATTAAAACACTTAGGAAAAATTCCAAAAAATCTATTTCATTATGTTTTTAAACATATTAAAATTTCAAACTCAAAGAATCATTATTTTATCTTTAAATAATTTATACCCCAATAAATCATTTACTTCACTTGAAAATTAATATAAAATCCACATAAACTCAGAAAACTATGGAAAGTGAAACCCATCTCCAGATACATGTTTCTACAATATAAAATTTACCCATGGCATTTAAAAATCATTTCATCTTGGTTTTACCCTATAACTGTGTATATCTTCTTTTTGGATAACCTTGTTCCATCAATATAAATCAAGCATATCATCATTCAATATATCATAAAAATAGATTTACACTTAAATCAAAAACCATATGATCATAAGACTAAAATAGAGATGCAGAAATTATTATTCACCTTAGATTGGATAAGGAAATTGAAGTTTGGTTGAGATTGATTCCTTCTAATTTGAATCCTAAGCTTTAAGTTGATTTTCTCTTCTCTTCTTCCTAATAATCGACCTTGCTTTCTTCTTACATATAAAATTTTGTTTGAGATAAAAATGAAAACGTCTGACTAAGGGGATAATATAAGGGTAGGAAATATCGGCAGCTAATTACCTAGTGCCCTTTTATTCTATTACTTAGTCATTTTTATAAATTCATTAGATTTAATTAAGCACGTCCACCTAGTTTAATCAACCTCAGTCTCCTTACCAACATTATTCTATTAATTAATTCTAATTAAATCTCTTAAATAATGTCACTAAAATCAAGGGTGTTACATTAATTTTGACCTGTTAGGTCATACTTTTGAGTGCAGTTTGCATGTGTTTGATTTGTGGGTTTGGGATTATCCTTGATATGGATTGGTTATGTGAGTACGATGCTAAGATATTCTGCTAGGGTAGGAAGTTATCTATTAGACATTCGAATTATGGCAGATAGATTGTTTTCATCATAGGTGTTCTTATGGTGAGGTGGTTGCTTTATTGGGTGCTTTGGATTCAGATGATGAGTTCATCCAAAGTTTTCGTGGTTAGAGAATTCGCTGATGTGTTTGAGTCTATAGTTTGATTGCCACCAAAGTGTTCCATTGAGTTTCGAATAGATTTAGTCCTGTGTGCAGAACTAGTGAGTAGGCCGCCAAGTAGGATGACCCCTTCAGAAATGAGGGAGTTAAAGGTGCAGTTGGTGGAATTAAAAGGCAAGAGTTTCATCAGGCCAAGCAGTTCACCGTGGGATGTAGCGTTAGTGTTTGCTAAAAAGCCAGACGCATCATTAAGACTACGTATCGATTATCATAAGCTGAATGAGGTGACGATAAAGAATCGATATCCATTGCCCAAGATTGATGATTTGTTCGATCAGCTAAGTGGAGTAAAGGTATTTTCTCAGTTGGATTTGGCAACAGTTTTCCATCAGCTCAGGGTAGCAGACGATAGTATAACTTTGACAACATTTAGGACCAGGTATAGGTCATACGAATGGTTAGTTATGTCGTTCGGATATATTCCAGCTTTCCTCATGGATTTGATGAATTTGATTTTCCAAGAGCACTTGAATAGGTTCGTGCTAGTTTTCATAGATGATATATTGATTTACTCTAAGAATGAAAGAGAGCAAGAACTTAATCATAGAATGGTGCTTGAGACGTTGTGATTTTTTGCTTTGAAGGTGAGGAGACATTACCTTTTGGGAGAAAAGTTTGAGCTGTATATAGATCATAACACACTAAAATATTTGTTCTCTCAGAAGGAGCTAAACATGAGACAACAGAGGTGGTTAGAGTTCATAGCTGCTTATGATTTTGGGATTGAGTATACACCAGGGAAAGGCAACAAGGTTGCAGATGCACTTAGCAGGAAATATCAGAATGTAGTGCTAGCAATGACGACTGAGCGGAAAGATTTAGAAGAATTAGTAGATTGTAGAGTACTGTGGAGATCCAAGGCTGGGTCTGGTGGTAATACTATTGTATTGTTTTTTTGGAAATTCGATCTGTGTTGATCAAACGGGTTGCTTCTAAGAAGATAGAGGATCTGGTGTTAGCTGAATGGATCAAGAAGCTAAAGGAGGGAAACAAGAGCGATGACTTGGAAGATTTCAGTCTTGAACAAAATGGATGTTTGAGAAAAAAGGAAGATTATGTGTTTCGAGTGTAGGAAACATAAAGAAGGATGTCTTAGAGGAATGCCATCATTCGAAGTTCACTATAAATCCATGAGGTACCAAGATGTATCAAGATATGAAGAGGAGTTTCTTTTGGGAAGGAATGAAGCGGGATATTGGTTTGTGTGTGTAAGGTGGTGCTTGAATTGCTAAGAGGCAGAGGTCGAAAACCAAAAGCCAAGTGGTTTGCTTTAGCCATTGGATATTCCATTATGGAAGTGGGATTCTATTTTTATGGACATCATAGACGGGTTGCCAAGTTCAAACAGAGGAAATGAAAGTATATGGGTCATAGTGGACGGAGTGACCAAGGGTGCCCATTTTATTCCAGTTAGGTCAACCAGGACAGCTCATGTTTTAGCGAGGCTGTTCATGAAGAAAGTAGTTAAACTGCATGGAGTTCTTGGGTAGCATAGTTAGTGATAGAGATTCCTTTCCAATAGCAAGTTTTAGAAGAGTCTGTAGGAATTTTTGGGAACAAAGCTTAAGATGAGTATAGCTTACCATCTGCAGACAGAGGGGCCAACAGAAAGAGTTAACAAAATCTTGAAAGAATTGTGAAGAGCTTGTGTTCTAGACTTCGAGAAATCATGGGATGGCCATCTGCATCTAGTTGTGTTTTCATATAACAACATTTATCCATCTAGTATTGGGATGGCACTATTTGATGCTTCGTATGGAAGGCCATGCAAATCTCCCGCTTGTTTGTTGGAGACTGGGGATAGGTTGATTCTTGGTCCAGATTTTGTTAGAGAGGCTAGAGAAAAGATTAAGGTCATTCAGGCCAGAATGAAGGAGGCTCTATCTTGGCAGAAGAGCTATGCAGATAAGAGATGGAAAGATTTGGAGTTCTCAGTTTTGGAATAGATTTTCGTCAAAGTATCACCAATGAAGGGTGTGTTTAGATATGGGAAGTCAGGGAAGTTATCTCCTAGGTTCATTTGACCTTTTCCTATTGTTGAGAAGATCGGAAAACTTTCTTATAGAATAGAGTTACGCAGGGAAGGGGCTTTTTCTAAATTGTTTAAATTTCCAAATAAGTAAAGTTGGCAACAAATTAGATTATAAAAATATGGAAACCAATCAGATTTAGACAAATAAGGCAAGTTAGGTACAAACAGACAACTTTAAAAGTATAGGTAAATAGGCTTTTTGCTATTTCAACTCCTTCGACAAGAAGTTCCGCCTCTATTCCATACCTCCAAAAAGGTCGAAACGTACCAAACCTTTTGACTAGGTCAACAAACAATGCACATGGTAATAAGCAAACTTTTCGTAGTGAATTGAACGAAGTCGAAAGGTTTAGGGTCAAAAGGTAAGAGCTTCCGAAAGAGATGAAACTATGTTCTGGTTTTAAAGAAAATACGCCTGCTAGCTTTCGACGAAGTCATATGGTTTAAAAGAAAAGATTTTGACTAGTTTGCTTTCGTTTTTTGATTGAAATTTTTCGACAAGGTCGAAAGGTAAAGCTTTCGACAAGGTCGAAAGGTATGGAATCTTTCAAAAAAGTTGACAAGATACCTTTCGATTCTGTTGCTTTCGAAGGGAATCTTTTGTTTTTTTAAAATTTGTCACCTCTCCATTGCTTTCAAGGGTTGGTTCCAATACCATCACTTTAGTGTTTATATAAGGTTTTAAAAGAGTTAGTTTTAAAAGGTTTTGAAGCAGTTGCTTTCGACTCTAATGTTTTTCTGATCCTTATACTCAACTTGAAGGCATAATCCAAATGTTTTAAATCGAACCGTTTTAAAGGTTTCGAAGAAGTCAACTTCGAATGGTTTCGAAAGGTTTCCACTTGTTTTAAATTAAACCCAATAACTACGAAAGGTGTTAAGTTCCAATGACTTTAAAAGGTTTTATAAGTGATTTCATAGAGGTAGTTCCCTGGACCTTCCGACAAGGTCTCAAAAAGAAACCTTCCGACAAGGTCGAAAGGTGAGACCTTTCGGCGTGGTTGAAAGGTATGGATTTTCAATTATTTCTGAAGGCAAAGGATAAAGGATTTTAAAGGTGGATGTCATATATTTTAAGGCTTATAAAAGTTTTTTTTTATTGGTTTTGAAGGAGTAACCTTCAGTGATTTCGAAGGGTTTTATTAATGGTTTTGAAGGGGTTACCTTCAATGTTTCCGATAGGTTGTTTAATGTTTCAAATAAAGGATTCGAATATAATGACTAGATAGATAACTAAATATTTAAGTTGGACTTCAACTTATTTTAGAAGGATGGATAATACTTATTGAACATCATCAACATTATTTTGATTAAAGTATATATAACATGGCAAAAATAGCTTAGAGTAAAGCTAAAGATATATTTTCCTTGTATATATGTACATGATTTGATGGACTAAATCATGTTGAAAAGATTTTCAAGGAAAATTTCAAGGGTAGTTAACCCTAAGAAAACTCGAGCAGTTAGTTCATTTAAATTCGAATAGTCAGTCCATTTTGATGGTAGTCAGCCTAGAGGACAATTAGCCCTGATTAGGGCAGTTAGCCCAGATATGAACAACTAGTTCATTTGTTAGCATAACGGACCTTGATACTTCTTAAGGATAGTAAGTTTACCATTTTTTCCTGTTTTATGGGCAGATAGTCCATTATTTAGCATAAATGACATTGCTACTTTGGTATAATCAGAATTAGGATAGTTAGTCCATAGAAAGCAATTAGCTCAAATTTCGGATAGATAGTCCATTTATTTCGTGTTTTAGCATAATGGATTTTGATATATTAAATTATAAACAGTTGATTAACCAATTTGGGTGCAGGAAAGGATTTGGAAAAATATACATCTGGAAAGAGATATTAGTGAGGGTAAACCTGTTTCGCTAGCAGTGTGGTCTCACTATATATAAGTAGATGGAGATGTAACAGAAATTGTTCATACTAGGCTTTATGTCTGACTTGAAGTTTTTGTTTTCCCTTAAACTCTCGGTTGCTCAAAATTTTATTTGAGTAGGCTAAGTGTTTAGGTTTCAGCTTTAGCAAATTTTGTCGAATAAAGCTTTCGAGGACGAGAAGGTGGATGACGGAGCTAAATTTTGGAATTCTGCTTTATTATTTCCACTATGTATTAAGGCAATTATTCTATATTGCTTTAATCATTCAAGGGGGCATCTTCATATGTCGCTCTTGACGTGTTGTTGTAATTATATTTGATCATTGCTTGGGAAAACATTTGGGAATTTTTGTAACTTGGATATGATATTATTTGAAATGTAATCATTGAAACTATTGTTTTTGGAAATATGTGATTTTGTTATATTCAAGTGCTTTTGATATTATGGATACCATTAACATTACCATACTTCGTCACCAGAAGTTAACACCGTGGATAACTATAGCATCCATAGTGCTTAGCTTTTGGCCTTCAAATATGGGATGTTACACATTCCTCCAAAACTCCCTTCCTTATGTCTCCTACATTCGGAACACATAAGCTTTCTTTCTTATCCACCCATTCTGGTCAAGACTGAAATCCTTCAAGTCAAACTCTCTGTTCCTTCCTTAACTTCCTGATTCATTCATCTAAAACTGGATCCTCCTGTTTAAAAGTAATCTTCTTAGTCATCACCAGTTGGACTTCTAAACAAGTCAACATAGCACTTTCTCCACTTGATCCATCCTTAGATCTACACTGCACCCTATAGGGTGACAACGCTTCAAAATCCCTCCACTTAGCAATGATCGCCAACACTGCATTCTGATGTTTCCTGCTAAGTGCATTTGCTACCTTATTTCCTTTTCTAGGTGTATACTCAATTCCAAATCCATATGCAGCAATAAACTCTAGCCACCTTTGCGATCTCATGTTCAGCTCCTTCTGACAAAAAAAATACTTCAATGACTTATAATCCTTGTAATACTCAAATCGTTCTACATAAAGGTAGTGCCTCCACACCTTCAAAGAAAATATCACCATAGTTAATTTCAAATCATGCGTTGGATTTCTAATTTCATGCGGTCTAAGCTTCTAGAAGCATAGGCAACCGCTTTACCTCTCTACATTAGTACAACTCCTAATTTTGTTCCAACCACATCAGTATAAACAACTAAATCCTAATTTCCCTCTAGAACAACCAACACTGGTGCATGGTTCAATAAGTGTTTCAAGCTTTGGAATGCTTCCTCACACTTATAGATCCACACAAACTTCACATCCTTTTGTGTTAGCTTGGTCATCGGCACTGCCATCTATGAAAAATCCTTTACAAACCTTTGGTAATATCTAGGCTATCTAAGAAATCTCTTTATCTCCATCACTATCACGGTTCTCTTCCAATTATTTTCCGCCTCAATCTTAGTCGGATCTACAGACAACCCTTTCTCTGAGACGATATGACCTAGGAACTTCACTTTATTCTTCCTGAAATGGCATTCAAAAAACTTGGCCTTTATATGATGCTGCCTCAGCTTCTCAAGCACAACTCTAAGATGAACTTCATGCTTTTTCTCATCCTTAGAGCATATCTAATATCATCTATGAAAACTAAAACAAACCTATCCAAGTACTCTCGGAAAATTCGGTTCATCAAATCTACAAAGAATGCCGACGCATTAAATAGTCCGAATGGCATAACTAACCATTTTTACGATTCATATTTTGTCCTAAACGTCATCAAAGTTATACTATCCTCCACTACTCTATGTTGATGAAATTCCATTGCCAAACCCAATTGGGAAAATACCGTGGCTCCACTTAACCGATCGAACAAATCATTAATTATCGGCAACGGATATCAATTCTTTATTGCCATCTAATTCAACTTACGATAATCGACACATAGCCTTAATGATCCGTCCAACTCCTTAGCAAACACTACAGGTGCTCCCAAAGTTGTTCTGCTTGCTCTCATATAACTCTTGCTTTCTAAATCCACCAACCGCACCTTCAACTCTTCCATCTCTGTAGGTGTCATTCTACTTGGCAGCCTACGCACCAGTTCTGCTCCAGGTCCCAAATCTATCTGAAACTCAATGGCTCATATCGATGCTAATCTAACTATCGGCTCAAAGACATCCGCGAATTCTCTCACCACAAAAACTTGATTCAACTCGTCTTCTTACTCTACAACATCCAATAAAGCATTCGCCTGACAACTAGAGGTTTCTACCGTATAAACTATCTGCTCACTACAATCAGGATGTCTAAGTGATATTTTCCAATCGTCGAAAAATATCCTAGCATCATACTTAACCAATCCATGCCTAATATAATTCTGAACTTTACAAAGTCAAACACATGAAAACAACAAACAATGGTATGACTAAACAAGTCAAACTTCAAATGGTTACATTTCATCCAAGTGTCGCATACCCTCCTTTCGGATCGGCAACCCTTAAGGAAGTAACTGAATATGAGGGTTCTAGGTTAAGATTAACTAACAAACATCGAGATATAAAAGAATTCGATGCACTATTATCAAACAGAACGTTAACAAACATACCGTGATTCTATAGCGTGCCTCTTGGAACATCCTTTCCCTTCTCCTACATTGCTGGCCTCGAAGCAACGGGCTCCAATATATACATTTGGCCCTTTCTATCCTTTGCAGGCTCCTTGCATTGATTCTTATAGTGGCTGATTTGAATACAATTAAAGCACCTGATGTTCTGCTTTCCAACCACCTCCTTTTCTTTTTATTTTCCAGTACGACACTCATGAGCATAGTGTCCATTCTTGTCGCACTTACAACAAATCACCTCAATCTTCCCCTTCTTTGCTGCTCCTCATTTCTAAGCATTCTTCTTGTGCAAAAACTTTCTCTTTTAGCCCTATCCAACCTGGACCTCCTTCTTCTTCTCTAAACAAGCTAACATCTCCTTGTGTCTCGGTGCCATTTCATAACCACATCACATGGGTCTCCGATGTATGGTAAGGTAGCTCTCGCTAACTCTTGCTACAAACCTCTAGTAAACTTTATATTCCTTTAAAACACTGTGTCACTGGTAGCATACCTATATCGGGGTACTTCTTCAAATCTACCACCATATTATAGAACAGACATCCCTCCTTGTTCTAGTTCAGCAAACTTTCTAACCAACACAGACTGCGCCATTATTGACATGAACCTTTCTTGAAACCTCCTCTTGAACTCTGCCCATGTCATGGTCTCCTCAAAAACACCAGTTGTTACAGTATTATATCAAAACAATGTGGCTTATTGAAGCTGTCTTCAAGAAAGTCTCCTCTTCTGCTCATCATTGATCCCTAAGTCAGCAAAAATCCTTTCATAATTTAGTAGCCATTATTCCACTTCGATAGCATCCTCAGTCCTGATAAACCGCTTTCCTCCAAGCCTAGTTTAGTCTCTGCACAAGTTAACATAATGGTTGACTATCAGAGCTTCTTGAACTCCTCCTCTAACAGAATTCCCACCAACAACTCCATCTACAATTTCGGCTTGCATCATGTTTATGAAAAACTGATACAAGGCTCCTATATCCACTTGTGGGACCCCAGCACCAATATTTTCAGCCTGAGCCTGACCTTGACCACTTCTAGCATTCGGTCATTTATTTCCATTTGTGGTGGTGGTGTCTCCCCCTAAGTTAACCTTGCCTCTTCTTTCGTCTATATTTGTATTCAAGCCTCGTGAGAAACAAATGAGTAGCCTAAGAGAGATAGGAGAATAGTGGTATAACATATACTTATATGTAGGAAATACAAGTGCATTACTATAGCGTTATCCCATACCCTGATCTTAACTCTAAATCCTAAGGATTATGTTTTCAAAAATCATTGTTTTTAGTTAAAATATTTCATAAACCTATACTCTGATACCGAGTTGTAGCATCGCCGATCTAGAGGCCCAAAGCTAAGCGCTATAGATGTTGCAGTCACCTATAGTGTTAACTTCCCGCGACTAAATACGACAATGTTAATGGTATCTATAATATCAGAAGCGCTTTAATATGAAACAAATCCTAAATTTTAAAACAACATTTTCCATTACGTTTCAAAGCATATGTTCCATATTCAGATTACACAATCCCAAAATGTTTTCTAGGCAATGATAGAATACAATTACTACAAAATTCGCTAAGAGTGACATATGAAAATGGCCCCTTGGATGATCTGAGTAATATTGTCATAACTCACATAATACACATAGTGGAATAAAACAATAAAACAAGAATTGCAATTCCTAAATAGCTATCCATTAGCCTCTTACCAGGCTTTGGTAGCTTTATTCGTTATCCTACTAAAGCCTAAAAGATCCTCAATCCTCAGCCTACTCAAATCAATTTTGAGCATCCAAAAGTTTAAGGGGAAAAGATAAACATAGAGTCAGACATAAAGCATGGTGTGAATAATATTGTACATCTCGATTATTAATGTCTGTGATACCATGTCGTTTAACAAAACAGGTTTCCTCTCGCTAACATTCTTTTAAAATATATCTTTCTTTTGAAAACCTTTTTCTACAATCAAAACTAGTTAAAATCAATAAAGCATCATTATGTAAACATACATATTAGGTAATGAAAGAACTATTTGTTCAAACGTATTAGTTTTGTTTGACTAACTATTAACATTTAGCTGAGTCGGGCCTACTAGACAATATAAACAAAATTTATCTAACAAATTCTAGACACTCTTCTTCTGGATAGTCTATCACTAACTATCTATTAAATACATCTCTTCTGGATAGTCTGACCTAACTTAACATCTCCAAGGGTCACTTGATCCTAATGGTTTCGCGGGCTTACCAATAACCAATATGTATACGAATATATATTCCCTTCTGTATGTAATCATAATTTTAGTCTTACCTATGACAAAGCCTGACACATTGGAATTTTGAAAAAAAATTAGTTGGGGCCAATTGCTAATGAATATGGCGCGACCCTATACTAGTCCCATTTGATATTCTAATATATCAGTCATTTTTTCTTAGGGATCCCTTCCCATAGCATTCCTTGATAACCCTTTTAAAATCATTTAAACTTTAAATCAAACTCACACAAGGAAAATACTTATACTTTATGCTTTACTCGAAATCACCTTGCCATGTAATATACATAGTTTACTCAAACCTTAGTTAATAAAAATAATTAAACACTTGAAAGTATCCCTTTCTATTCCATTGAAAGTACTCCTTTAGAAAACATTGAAAGCACCTCTTTTGGGACCAAATAAAACCCTTCAGTCATCTAGACTGAAAGACCAAAACCTTCCTTTCGAAACCATTCTTAAAACCCCTTTCGAAACCTTTGAAAACGATCTTTTCGAAAGCTTTAAAACCTTAGAAATCATATCATAAATCACTTCAAAACATTGCCTTCAGAAAACCTTGGAAAAGCCTTCCATTTCAACCCTTTCAAAACCATCAGAAAACATTGCCTTTCGACTACTTCGAAACCCTTTGGGGAACCACCCCTTCGAAACCATTTTAAACCCCTTTTGAAAGCATTAAACCATTAGAAACTCAAACCTTTTGAAAGCACTTTGGTTCAATTTAAAACATGGGGAAAAACACCCTTCAAAACCATTTAAGTCAAAATCGTTCTCTTTCAAAACCATTAGGTTATACTTCAACAGAACAAAAGGGCCTATAAAATTATTTAACTCGAAAGCTGATCCTTTGAAAGCTATTCGTAAGTAAAGGAGTGATGGTGTCAAGATCATCCTTCCAAAAGCATTGGAGAAGTGGAAAATTTTAAAAACTAACTATACCTTCTAAAGCCATTGACTTCAAAAGGTAGAAAGGCTGCAGCTAGTGGTTTCGACCCCTCCGAAAGCATTACTTAAAATAAAAAGTGCAACCCATTCAAAACCTTCCCTTTAAGGATATATGATCCAGTCAAAAGCAAACTGAGTCGAAAACTAATCTTTCTAAAGCAAAGCAGGCGCAATCTTTGATTTTTTAAACAAGGCATTCTCCAACCCTTTCGGAACCAAGCATTTTGACTACGTGATTTCCACCTTTATCCAATATGCTATGTACCAAGTAACTTGATACCATATGCATTGGTAGTCTCAAAAGCATGGTGGCATAACCTCCTTGTTAGAAACCTTGTGCCAAAAGTAGCAGAATATGTTAAAAACATGTTGCTTTCAAGTAACCTGCTTTTGTTTGTCAAATTTTCATTGGTTGCTAAATACCTTTTCCAAAAGAGCAGTCAATATTTTCAGAAATAAGAAAAATACCTTTTCCGAAACCATCGACTTCCAAAGGTAGAAAGGCGGTAGCTAGGGATTTTGACCCCTTCGAAAGCAATACTTAAAATAATAAATTGTAACTCATTCAAACCTTCCCTTTAAAGATATTTGACCCATCCGAAAGCCAACTGAGTCGAAAGATAAGTCAAAAGCTACCATTCAAAAGAAAAGCAGGCGCAACCTTTAATTTAAAAAATAAATCATACTCTAACCCTTTTGGAACTAAGTGTTTCGACTACGCATCTTCCGCCTTTATCCAATACGCGACATACCGAGTAACTTGATACCATGCACATTAGTTTCAAATGCAAGGCCGCAAAACGTCCTTGTCGGAACCCTTGTGCCGAAAGTAGCGAACATGTTATAAACATGTTATTTTTGTTTTTAACTTAAAAGAGAAAACGTTTCTAGCAACCTGCTATTATTTGTCAAATTCTCATTTTGCTAAATACCCTTTTCAAAATTGCAGCCAATATTTTCATAAAAAAGCAATAATTTTATTTTAAAAAAAATACCCTTTTTCCTTCAGTATATAAAACATTTATGTTCAATACCTTAAATAATTTTATATATTCATCAAAATACTTAGGAAAATTCAATAAAAATTTCAAGAAAATCCAACTTAATATGTTTTCTCACAAACATTAATTTCAGACCTAAATAATTATTCATTTAGCCATAAATAATTTAAAACCCAAATAACTAGTTTCTGCACTATAAAATCCACCTTAATTCGGAAAATTATGAAAACTAAAACCATGTCTAAAATATTATTTCTAGTCTACATTTAAATTCTCAAGGCACTTGGATGTCATTTAACAGGGTTTTCATATCAAACATATCATAAAAATCAATATGAACATTCATAATCATCAACATGCATATATAAATATTTAATCATCCAAAACACGGCATTATCATGCAAATATACTTCATATTATCATCAAAACCAAAAATCCTAAAAAGAGTGAGATGTAGTAATTATTCACCTTAGCTTGAGATTAAGGATTTGAGATTTGAGTGATTTTGATTAAGCTTCGCTTTTTGTCTTTCTTCTTCTTTCTCTTGAAAATGGTGGTTGGCCTCTCTTTTATTTTTAAATTTTGCAAATGAAATCTAGTGGTACTCACGGCTAAGGGTTTAGGGTATCATAGAGCGCTCTTTCCTATTTTACCCTTCCTTTATAACATTATTTTCCAAATAAATTTTATTCATGCTATGTCGTTTTGATTTACATATTAAGATGGCACGACTACCCTTAATTATAATCAAATCTCAATCCATTAATCATCTTGCATTATTTAATTTAATGTAACTAATTAAATATCCTAAATAATGTTACTAAAAATATGGAGTGTTACACATTCCTCCAAGACTTCTTTCATTATGTTTCCTATACTCGGAACACATAGTCTTCCTTTCTTTCCCAACACCCATTCTGTTCAAGATTGAAGTCCTTTAAGTCATCGCTCGCAGCTCCATCTCCTAACTTCCAACTAGTTCATCTAACACTGGATCCTACTCTTGCTTAGAAGCCATCTTTTCGATCATCACTGGTTAAACTTCCAAACAAGATAATACAATAGTCTCTCCACTAGATCTGGCTTGGATCTCCACTGCACTCTATAATCTGACAATGTTTTCAAATCTTTCCACTCAGCAATCATCATAATACTGCATACTATTGTTTCCTATTATGTGCATCTACAAACTTGTTGCCTTTCCTTGGTATGTACTGAATCCAAAAATAATAAGCAACTATAAACCCTAACTATCTCTATTGTCTCATGTTCAGCTCTATCCAGAGAACAAATTCTTCAGCGACTTATGATCTGTATGTAACTCAAACTTTTTTCCCAAAAGGTAATGTCTCCACACCTTCAATGCAAAAATCACTATAGCCAATTTTAAATCATGCATCAGATATTTGACCTCATGCGGTCTAAGCTGTCTAGAAGCCAATACAATAACTTTACCTCACCGCATAAGCATAACTTCTAATCCTATTCCACACGCATTTGGATATACCACCAAATCTGGATTTCTTTCCGAATAAACCAACAAAAGTGCATTGGTCAATAAGTACTTCAAATTCTCGAATGTTTCCTCAAACTTATCGGTCCACACAAACTTCACTGTTTTTCTCGTTAGCTTGGTCGTCTGTGATGTTATCTGTGAAAATTCCTTAATGAACCTTCGATAAAAACTAGCTAATCTAAGGAAACTCTTTATCTCAATGACAGTCCCAGGTCTCTTCCAACTATTCACAGCTTCAATCTTATTCGAATCTGCTGATAACCCTTTCTCTTAGACAACATGACCAAGAAACTTCACTTCCTTCTTCCAAAAATGACACTTCAAGAACTTCGCCTTCTGTTGATGCTACCTCGGTGTCTCATGCACCACTCTACGACGAATTTCGTGCTCTCTTTCATCCTCAGTGTATATCAAGATATCATCTATAAAAACCAATACAAACCAATCTAAGTGCTCTCGGAAAAACCAGTTTATCAAATCCACAAAGAAAGCCGACGAATTAGTCAGTACGAACGACATAACCATCCATTTTTATAACCCATATCTGGTCCTAAATGGCGTCAAAGGTATACCATCCTCCGCTACTCTGAGTTGATGGAAACCTGTTACCAAATCTAATTGAGAAAATACCTTGTCTCAACTCAACTAGTAAAACAAATCATCGATCCTTGGCAATGAATATCGATTCTTCATCGTTATCTCATTCAACTTACGATTATCTATATACACACACACACACACTCTCAATGATCCATTCGGCTTCTTAGCAAACACTATGGCTGCTCCCTAAGACAAACTACTCCGTCTGATAAAACTCTTGCCTTCCAAATCCACAAACCGCATCTTCAACTCCCTCATCTCTGTGGTGGTCATCCTTCTTGGCGTGTTACTCTTTGATTCTACGCCCAGAACCAAATTTATCCGAAACTTAATGGCTCATTTCAGTGGCAATCCTACTATAGGTTCAAAAACATCCGCTAATTCTCTAACCACGAAAACTCAGCTAGGCCCATCATCCAACT
This sequence comes from Allium cepa, assembly GCA_030765085.1. NCBI lineage: Eukaryota > Viridiplantae > Streptophyta > Magnoliopsida > Asparagales > Amaryllidaceae > Allium > Allium cepa. Next base: position 687,200,175 of record CM060938.1, read on the forward strand.
CCATAACACCCAACAAAGCATTCATCTCGCCTCTAGAACCTTATATGGTATAAACAATCATGTGGCTAATATCAGGGTGCCTAAGCGATATTTTCCTATCCTAGCAAAATATCCTAGCATCTACTTAGTTAACCAATCCATACCAAGAATAATTCCAAATCCCACAAAATCAGACACATGCAAGCTGCAGACAAAGGTATGACCTAATAAGTCAAACTCTAATCGGTCACATCTCAACCCTAGAGTTGCACACCCTCCTATTAGATTTCCAACTGTAAGGAAGTAACTAAATATGTGTGTTCTAGGTTAATCTTATCTATCAAACATATAGATATAAAAGAATGTGATGCATCAGTATCAAATACAACGCTAACAAACATACCATTAATCTAAAGTGTACCTCCAAAAACTACCTTTCCTTTCTCCTGGGTTGTTGGCTTCGATGTAACATGCTCCAATACATACACCTTGCCATTTCCATTCTTAGCGGGCTCCTTGCAATGACTCTTATAGTGGCCATCCCATCATAGTTGAAGCACCGAACATTCTTCCTTCCAGTTACTTTCTTGGCCATTCCAACACGACACTCATTAGCGAAGTGCCCCTTCTTGTTGCACTTAAAACAGACAACCTCAAACCTCCCTTTCATAGCTGCTCCACCCTTCTTGGAATCCTTCTTAGGAAAGAATTTCCTCCTCTAACTTTTCCTACCTAGACCTCCTTAGCCTTACTCTTCTCTAGAGAATCATGTAACTACAATATCAGAAGGATCTCTAACACGAGATAATGTAAACCTTGCTAATTCAGGCTTCAACCCCATATTGAACTTCTCATTCTTCTTCATCACTATGTCCATTGAAGCATACCCATATCTAGCAAAATTCTCGAACCTTCTGGCATACTCTAAAACATACATCTCTCCCTACTCTAACTCAGCAAACTTTCTAATCAGAGAAGACTGTGCCATCGCAGACATGAATCTCTCATGAAACCTCCTCTTGACATCTGCTCATGTCATGGTTCCTTATCCACTGCCACAATGATAGTCTTCCACCAAAATAAAGCTACTCCCTGAAGCTTTACAAAGTAAGCCTCCTCTTCTGCACATCATTTGAGGCCCAAATCTGCAAAGATTCTCTCAAGTGCAGCAACTAATTCTCCACCTCAATGGCATCCTTGGTTCCAGTAAATGGCTTCCTCCATGCTTAGTATAATCTCTACTCAGCTTAGCATAATGGTTTATTATCGAAGCTACCAAAACCCTTGCTTCTACGACGTTTCCTCCTAACACTCCAACTGCAACAACTGCTTGCATCATATTCATAAAAAAACTGATACGTAGCTTCTATTCCAACTTGCAGGACTCCAGCACCATCATACTGTGATTGTGCTTGACATTGGCTTCTCTTCGTATTCGGTCTGGTATTCCATTAGTGCCTTCTCATCCTGGACTAACTCTTCCACTTCTACTATCCATATTTGTATTGAAGTCTCATGAGAGACAGAAGAATAACCCTAACAAAGCTAGAGATAAAGAGTGTATTTATATATAGCAAATACAAGTACGTTACTATAGCACTATCCTATACTCGACCTTACTCTAATTCTTTAGGATTATGTCTTCAAAATCAATTTTAGTTTAAAGTTTTTCATATACCTATGCTCTGATATCAATTTGTAACATCCCGTATCTTGAGTCCAAAAGCTAATTGTTACAGATGCTGTAGTCATCTCTAGTATTAACTTCTGATGACAAAATACTAATGGTATCCACAATATCAGAACCACTTAAATATGAACAAAATCACATAAAAACAACATTTAGTTGATTACATTTCAAAACAAATTCATATCCATGGTACATAATCCAATAACATTTTCGAGGCTTTGAATCAAATATAATTTACAATTGCCAAGAGCGACATATGACAATACCCCCTTGGTTGATCAAATTAATTTAATCATATCAGACTTAGTAGAAATAAACTAAATAAACTACATCTCCTAAGTAGCTAACTGTTAGCCACCTGCCTGTCTCCAGAAGCTTTATTCGCCAAAATTACTAAAACTTGTAAATCTCAACTCTCATCCTACTCAAATCCATTTTGAGCACCCAGGAGTTTAAGGGGAAACAAAAAATTTGAGTCAGACATAAAGTCTGTTGTGAATAATATTGTTACATCTCAGTTTACTGATATAGAATGAGACTACTCCGCTTAGAGAAAGGAGTTTCCCCTCACTAATATCCTTTTCAAAACATATATTTTGTAAATCTTTTCCTGCAACCAAATCGGTTAATCAAACTGATTGTATTAATAATAGCAATATCTGTTATGCTATAAACAAGTAAGTAATGGGATATCTATCTATGAGTAATAAATGGACTATTTGTCCGGAAACTGGACTGAGTGCCCGCAAACTAGACTGAGTGTCCTCAAACTGGACTAACTGTCCGAATCAAAATGGACTATATGTCCGAATCATTTTCTTAGGGCTAATACCCTTCAAATTTTTCCTTGAAAACCTTTTCAAAATGATTCAATCTTTTAAATTATATTTATACAAGGAAAATATATTCTTAGCTTTACTCTAAGCTATTTTGCCATATTATATAAAATTTATACAAAATAATGTTGATAATAATTAATGGGGGCTACATACTTCTCCAAAGTAAGTTAAAACCATTTTTAACTTGAAACCACTTAGGTTATATACCCTAGTTAATACATTCGAAACCTTTATTTAAAACCTTTAAACAACCCTTTCGAAACCCTTGAAAGTACCACTTTCGAAACCATTGAAAGTATCCATTTTGAAACCATTAAAAGACTTTCCTTTGAAAGCTTCAAAACATTAGACTTGTTCTTTAAAACCTCTAAATATTGCCTTTTGAAAAAATAGGAAAATGCTTCCTTTCAACCCTTTCAAAACCCTCGGGAACCAACCCTTCGGAATCAATCATTAAAATCCTTTTGAAGGCATTAAAATACTAAACCTTGCGAAAGCATTTGCGTTCAATTTAAAACATGTGGAAACCTTTCGAAACCATTCAAAAATTTACCCCTTGGAAACCTTTGAAAACTGTTTCGATTGAAACACTTTGGATTATGCTTTGAAGTAGAGCAAAAGGATCAAAAAGTCATTGAGGTCGAAAGCACTTCTTTCGAAATCATTCCTTAGTAAATAAGTGATGGTGTCGAAACCGTCCTCTCGAAAGCATTGGAGAAGTGATAAAAATTTAGAAAACAAAGTAACCCCTTTAAAATCATCTTGGTCGAAAGGTAGAAAGCGGCAGTTAAAGGTTTCGACCTAGTCGAAAGCATTTATTTAAAATAAAGGCGTGACCTAATCGAAACCATTTTGTTAAAACCATTTGATCTGGTTGAAACTCATCCTAGTCGAAAGCTACTCAATCGAAAGCATGCAGGTGCATTTTCATTTAAAAGAAAAGTAGTGCCTCTACCCCATTAGAACCCCCGTTTTCAATCCTATATCATCCGCCTACATCCAATTCCCTACGTACCAATTCCCTGATACCATGTGCATTGGTTTCAATAGAGTCGTAGGCGAAGGTATGGTGGCTGAACCTGGTGTCGAATGCATCGAAACTGTGAAAAACATGTTTATTTGTCCTTTTAAACTATTTCTTTTGTACGTACCCTGCCTTGTTTGTCAAATTGTGATTGGTTACTGATGTGCACGTAAATGTGCGTATTTTTACTTACATATTTTATCGAATTTAATTAAATAAATGAGCTTATATGGTACTTTAACATGTTTAAATCGAAATTTAAATTATTTTCAAATCATTGTATATTCATCTTCATACATGGGCAAAATGGTCATTTTTGTGCATATATTAATTTGAGAATATTTATTTCCACGTTTTATTTTTATTTATAGGAAAATTGGATGGAAATTACAAGAGCCTTCATGGAAAATATGCACGCACAAGAAGAAAAAAACAAATGAAGATGGAAATAATTCATTTCATGAAACTTGGAGGACCCGACTTACCATGATATACAATTAGAAGATGATGCATATGCTAGTAGAGTTTAAAGCTACATGCACATTTAAGAAGGATTAATACATGCTAATGATTATTTAGTGGTCACATTATCTCAAGGTTAGTATGGGTAGTTCCCGAAAAATGGATTAGGGTTTCCAAACATGTATAAATACCACATATGTTCATGTAAGTCTTCTCTTAGTCTCTTACCCTCCATTTAGTTTAGGATCACAAATAAATCCAAGTTCTCTTTTCTTTTTCATGACTACTTATACATTTTCCTTTCTCGTATTTTTTACGCACTGTCAGTTAATGTTCTTTTCCACTTACATGCTCTCTTTCTTCTTGTGTTAGTAGCTTAGTTTCATTTCTTATGCAAGTAGATTAGTTTTTATTTCATTTTAATTTGCTCTCTTTTTACTTTTCTCTCTTTTTTCTCTTATTTTTTATTTTATGTTGAATGCTACAGTGATATGATAACAAATATAAGAGGCTAAACCCTTTCAATTTAGGGGTAATGAAGCTTTCTTTATCATGTAGCTTCAATATTTTGATAATTATTTATCTCTTTCTGTGCTTAATGGAAATGTTAGATGTAGTTAAATTTTGTTGTTTTATCTTTGAATTTGATAGCATATATTGTTGATGCCAAATAAGCTATGCTTAAACACAAATTATCTTTTCATCTACATATGATTATGTAATAAAGTGAATGTTGAAATCAAAATTTGATGGTCTATATTTCTAATCAATAGTTAATATGACATACTTAAAATAGATTTTGTTTTCAATTTCATTATCATTTTCAAGAGAGTTAGCAAATGGTTTAATGTTGTGTTAATCATATTTTTATATTGTGTTGATTTATGTGATCTAGAGATTGGATTTATCTCTAAATTGTATTCAAACTCTCATATTTCTATCCATTTTCCTTTGTTAGCTTGCTACATTTTTTTAGCTAATCACACTTTCAAATATTGGTTTAATCCGATTGAATAAAAAATTTAAAATCTAAATAATTCCCTGCGGATCGACCAATACTCGCCACGTACTAGAATTGTACATCATGCACTTGTGGTTATTTTTAATACAAATTTCTCGACGATTTTCTAAACAGATAAAAAAATCGTCGTTAATTTTTTTTTTGGCTCCATTGCCAGAAATTTGATTTGATCTTAATTTTTTATTCTTCGAATTGTTTTCGTTTGATTTTTGTGTGTCTTAATTTTTGTGTGTAGATATGTATTAAAAAAAATTGTTGTTTGTTTGTGTGATTTTTGTTCTCATTTTGATTGTGTGCTTATTTATTGTTTTTGTATTTTTATTTAAAAAAGAACATATACAAGTTTATTTCAAAAAGGGAAAGAAATAAAAATTCATTCACATTTTACTGTTTGTTAGTTTACACTTACAATTTGCAGCGTTACATATCTGTTACATTTTCCACTTTTATTTCACATTTCAATGAAACACTTCAGGCCATACTTCATTGTCATTCATTCCTCTGCGTAACTTCAAACCGCAGCAACACAACCTCTCTACCATCATCTAACATCTGCTACACCATCTCATAGCACCCCGGTTACTTCAACCTGCTCAGCCACATCCCATGCCTTTACTTCTAACACATCCCCCCTTCATAGTGTTATACAACTTACTACTGCCCCCTCGACAAACCACTTCCTCCTCTGCAATTCTTCTCACTTCACAAACATAACACTTCAAATCAAACCACTTCAACTCAACACTACATCCAACACTTCACTATTACAACAGACTCATCACTCCACTAGCCAACATTCATACCCTGAACTTCATCAACCTACCATTGAACTGTCAGTACTGTTAATCACTGCCTTACTCAACACAGCTACACTGCACCGTTTCTGTTGTGCATCACAACAAACCACCAACCTCTCATACAACCATTTCACACAACTGCATAATTTCTAACTTCCCTGACCAATTACACCATCACTGCCTTTAACATTCTCCCACTCCTCGTTACAACAGCCAATCCCAGTCATCTTCTCTGACCATCTGGCATTCAATCCACTACACCACTAACTTGCCTCCACCCATTGACCACTGTTACATTTCCTATCTGAGCGAACTGCTGCACCACTTCATAAACTCTTTACCAATTCGCCAATACACCAGGCATATCATAAATTGTCCGACCCAACCCCAATTCGCCAAACATTCCAACTGCATTACAAGCCACAGTCAGTACTTCATACACTTTCTAACCTACTGTCACAATCAACTTCACAACTACATCACTCAACAACCACAATAACAGTCATATCAACACCCTCTACTGTCAGCAATTCAAACTCAACACTACTGTTACTTCTTACTACAAATACAAAACTGCAACCAACAATCTACAATCCAACCCCTAATACACAATAACCATCCTCCCACTAATACACTTCAACCTCCACTGTGTGTGCACTACCACCTTCTTGCTACCACACCAACGAATACCCACACCACTACAAAAACGAGCCTATATCTATCTACAGACCTATATCTGATCAAATACTCACATTATCAAACCATAACAGTATTCTCATACCACTGTCAAGCAATAGCAACCCACTGTCAATACAAATTTCTCCAACCACCAACAGCGCGACCATCTCACAGCAAACCGAACCCACCGACAGTGCCTGCCATCCAACGACCCAGTACCTCCCTGAAACTGCAGCGATCCCAAACCAACTCCTCCAATTGTGAATTCCAAAAAAAGCGAACTCCAAAAACCAGTTCAAACCGCAAAACCACCTTGCTGACATCAAACAACTGCCTTAGCCATCTCCCCTCTCCCTCAACACAGACATAACAGTTCAACTCACAACCGCTGCAAACCCAACTTCCCTCAATCACAACCAATCCACAAACCACTCAGACCCACTCCAAATTCTCGACCAATCCACCAGTCTCCAACCAGAAACGACACTGTCGCACCCACAACCAGAAGCCCACCAAAATCGCCGATCAACTGCAATCCCACGAAAAACCCTCTTTCCACCTTCAACTTCAAATCACATACATTCAAATCGCCTGCCGTAATCACCTAACGATCACCTTTATCCGAGCTTCAAACTCCATTTCCAAAATGCTCACCTACCATCGAACGCTTGCATCAAACACGTCTTTGCGAGTTCAACTTTTGATTAATCTTTATTCGTGAACTCTATTGGATGTTCTTTGTTGATAAATTTTGATGTAATCTTAAGGTGCACAAGGTATGAAACCTTAAGGAAACATTCATGTCAAAGCATAAACACTGACCACCAACTATTAGTTACTTGGTAATTATTAGTCTGTATTTTAGTTTTCATATATAAGGAATGCATAAGTTCAACATGTGTTTGTCCTGTATTTAAAGTATAAATATAAAAACATATTAGTTTGAATTCGATAATATTGTTCCAAACCTCATATAAATTGTCCAAAGAGTGGGCATTCATATTTAGTTCAAACAAGTAACACTTCAAAATTTGCATTGATGCATTTTTTATCATTACCAATGCTAAATGAATTTGAAAAATATGCCAGTAGCTTTGAGACTTTATATTTCCTGACATAATAATGAGTAATATTGTGAAAAAGTATGAAATTATTAATAAAGCATAACTAATTTTTAAACAACCAACAATTTTTCATTTTATTTGTACCTTTCGTAGAAGGAAAATAATTGAAATAATATAACAATAAACATAATTCAAAGGTAAATAACCAGTCGTCACAACACAGAATATTTTGAAATACATTTAGAAAATAATTCGGATGACATTTTGTTAATAATAACGAAAAAAACACACGACCTAATTAAACATATTCAACAAAGGAAATTATGAAAATTTATTGTTATTATTACTAAAATGAAATTATCATATGTAAAATAATCGTTAGTGTAACAATTGATATACATAGTAGTTTTGTGAAATAGTAAACTAAATTAGCTATGTTGTGAACATAATGGATTCCATTTATAATCGTCTTCATCTTTTGAAGTCACATCTGAAAGCCATTGTTGTCATTCAACGTTTGTTGTTATTCAAACATTACATAGAATCCATGAACAGAAGTTGTAACCACAAGATCAAAAGTAATAACCGTTGCCCGTTAATTTTTCGGACAAGTCCCTGTCAAAATAATATCCAGTACATACAAAAGCCACTTTGCACCTGACAGTTTTAGACAATAAGATCAAATAGTCAGCTTAACATTTAGTTGGACCCAATTAAATACCACAACCTGTCTATATATAGCCCACTAATAAACAAAAACCTTTATGTTTATAAACATTGCCATCTACCATCAGTCAGGGATAAACAACTCAGAACTAAACAAAATAGAATCATAAGCAATTTAATTTTCAGCGATCCATTTCAATTAAGCATTAACTTCAGATCATCGGTGCCCTGCACATCGGACATGCATTCTTCTCCTCGAACCATCTAGCAAGACATTGAAAATGAAAGACATGGGAGCAAGACGTGCGAACCAACTCCATTCCTTCCTCCTCTACTATATGATCACCATGACCATCAAACTCCATAAGACATATGGAACAACATGCACCGTCTTCTAGTCCTTCCCTCCCATTTAACCACTCAACTTTTCAGCCTAATATCATCCTTGAATCAAATGTTTCATCAAAATATGCATAATTTCCCCCAGTTCCAAATGCAGACATTTCATCGTCCATTTCGTCACCTGTATCAACAAAATCATCATAGAAGAACACTTCCACTTCATACTTCACTCCACTTCTTTCAAATATAGCCAGGCTTCGCTTATAGAAATCAACAATAATATGATGCAATGCTCGTATGTTTCCTGGTCTATGAATTTACAGATTAGAACCTTCTACGGACACATTTCGTTGAATTGTGTGTAGAAGGTTGATGTTGAAGCGAGCATCTTCGTTTCGTGGCAGTTGAAATGAAAATTCTTCGGTGATGGTTGCTCTTAAATCAGCTACGTTTGCACCACTCAGTTTTGACAGCAATACCCTAACGCATGGATTTATTTGTACTTCTGTGCGAATGGCTTTCAGTACTATGGCCATATCCATATAATCTATTTCTTCTTCAATTACATTAGCCAATGATTTTTTGTTTTTGTTTTTTAATTACAAACGAAGGACGGCCTGGAAAAGAAAAAAGAAAAAAGAAAAAAAGAGTTGTAATTGAGTGATAAGTTTTGGAAGATAAATAAGGGCAAAAAAAAATATGTATCAATACGTGTTTTGTTTGACTGGCCTCTGCACTTGCATGCATGATACTAAATTATTTGCTTAGCGTAATCGGTCATGTGCATCAACTTTTGTGCACTGGTTCATGTAATTTGAAAATAAATGCATTATTCAATCTTTGCATTAATTGGACTGGACTTACAATTATGGATTGATTAGATTTACAGTAAAATTGGAAAATTGAAATCTAAATAAAGATACTATCTTTATGTAAACTTTATACTTTAACTAGAAGTAATATTAAATCGATATTGTCAGTTTTGTACTTCACTGGTTTAAGATATTTGGTCAGCCGGCCGGGAGTTGAAAAGTTCCAAATTATCGTTAAAACTTATAACATGCTGTCATATTTACAGATCACATAAATGAACTACTACCTAGGTCAACCAAGCGTAGAAATTTACATCAAACAAATATAGAGAAATAATCAATACACAGTTTAAAAAATTTGGATGAAAGTAGGTGGAGAAAAAATAAACAATATGTGTATGTTTGTGTATAGTAAAGATTAGAGAGGTTTCAAGCAGGTCATCTGCCTAAAATATCGCCAGTTTCAAACAATTTTACCTCTACATCATACACATATATGCACATATTTATAACATATCCACACCCGCTAGCATACATACATGTAATAATATGTGTTTTTTACCGAGCATGGAGATGCACAAAACTGTTGTACAAACTCTCGTACGTAAAAAAATTCTTATACTGACATGTACTTGCAGAGATTTAGATTAAGTATAACCATACTCCGTATATTGAAATGTGGAACAGAGAAAAAACAATTAAAATGTGGGACAGTATATTCAGAGGAAAAAAGTATGCACGTACAAAACTTAAGCAGTAATTGTGCCTATTAATCTTCTTCTACGTACGGCGGAAGTTCCTTAAGTCTGATCAAATGGTGGGTACCCCGATCCAAGCTGCAGTTCCACAGATACTAGATTTTAACATGTAATGGTTGGAAAAAAACTTGGGATTTTTAGAACCGAATATGAAAACTAACGATTGATATGAGAAAAACTTTGGCTCTTTAGAACTGACATTGACAAATACATATAGGTACAAAACAGAATCTATATATAACGAAATACTTCTGTTTGGAACTTTTGAAATTACCATAATATCCTTTGGGTCAGGTAAAAGAAAAACAACAGAATAAAAGGATAGTTATATCCTTTACTGTTCCACTATCCTATGTCTATATGCTTTTACTTGCCTGCCATAAAGTATCACAAATTGAGGGCAACCAATATAAATGACATCTGGACCTTAAATCCTTACTCTTTTCCACTTATCTTTTGAAAATAGCTTCCATTTCTTGATTACTACATAAAATGAAGAACCAATAATTGCTTGAGGCATTAGTTATACATTGCAATTCTATTAAATTTAGGCATCAGTAATGTCGACTTGGTAATTTGGTCTTATGTCAGAATCAATTTTATTTCTTTCATGGATTTCAAGTCCTCTCTATAATTTGTATGCTCTTTTCAATTGATCGGTTATATCCATAGGTTTATATCAGTTGTCTATTTAGGAATCTTACGTTAAAAATAATTCAAGTGTAGAATTCACTGTTTTAAAGTAGACCTTAAACTTATTTCTTAAGCATTGTTCGAGCATCTGATGTAGAAAACACTTACCGCTGTAATCTGATTTTTGAAACTTAAATGTTTATTACTATTTTAACGGCAATAGTGGTCAAATTAAATACATCACTATAATTGTATGAGGCTAATGCTTAATGTTATTCATCATATAATAATGAAATTGCTGTAATTGACAACAACTATCCAAAACTACGTAATAGGAAAGCTACTGAACAATCCAAATCCACATGATCGAAAATTTGCCAAAACTATTATACAATATTACTAAGGTACTATTGTTACTAGGCTAATAGTCCAAAATTCTTTTCGATAAGGGATGATAGTAATTATTTACAGACAAACGTTACTTACATAACCGTAGTGGGCAATTCATAAATTGTTTTACTATTATTTTAGTTGTATAAAGATCAATAACCATTGACTATCTATGCAACTAACATATTTAGTGGAGGCTAATATGGAAGAATTGAGAGTCAAAGGGTGAAAAATGAGGAACAACAAGAATATTAAGCTGTAAATATTTCTCAAGATACGTTATTGTATAATTCTATTTGCGGTAAATGATTACTTTTGATGCTTATTGGTCTTTTTCTTTAACTTAAACACATACCATAAGTTATAGAATGAAGATACATATTATATACTTTTAGAAAAATAACTAATTTTTTCTAAAAATGTTAATAATATATTTCATTGAATTAGAAATGTGGATCTACAAATTATTTGTTTTATTCTAACATTAAGTAGCATGAGTATTTGAGTTATAATAATTCTTATAGTTTTTCGATATGGTATTTGAGTATTGTGCACATTTCTACGTACTATTTTGAACTAAACAAAAGTTAACATATGGTTTTCTTTGCATACGTCAGACGGATGTGCCACACGTCAGATGTCTATTATAAACTTAAAAGTTGTATAGGGTTGAATTTATTTGTTTGCTCCTTTGCCTAAAACACATATTGTTAAAGAATATTAACTAAAAAGTTACCATAGCACCGGTGTTTTCATGACCCTATCCTGCCTCGGTCCGACCTCAAATAACGCTGAACCTTGGACCACCATGGTCCGGAACTTAACCGGACCTAATTCATTCTTGAACCTTGGTCGGACCATCAAATCACCAGTCCAGCCATCAATTTAAACCTGTTGAACCATGATTCTTTTGTTTTTTTCTAATTTCTCATGGTGTAATTCTCTCTCATTTTCATCTTTTGCATTGTTTTGAAGAAAATAAGTAAATATATATTTCCAAAATCATAATTGCTCCAAACTCTAAGCCACTAACTTTATTACTTTGTTCTTCACGGCTGCATACTCTTCTAATACCACTGTAAGATTCGTCAAATTTATCGTCATTAAACTTCTATCGTCGTGCACTACTCTACTATATACAAAGTTGTAGTTATGCACTGCAACAACACACAACTTTTTTTGTGTACATAGCATTATTATTTCAATATTTTTGTGTATAGTTTGCAGTAGTTAAATGAGCAAATTTGCGACAAAAAATTATGGTTTCGGCAGTTCAACTGGTTTAACCATGAAAAGCTTAAACCTTCAATCACATGGTTCGAACCACAGCACGGTCATGAAAATCATACTTGTCACTTTCAGTTATTAACAATAGTGAATGGCAAGCAACAGCTTTGATATAAATTTCTCTTTTAACGCAATGGGAAAAAAGTAAGATCTTCAAACTAATCATGGGAAGAAATTAACGTTGGTGATTGGATAACCTGAATACCTAGGTTTCCATTTTAGGATAAAAGTGACTAGACAACATAAAGGAAAAAACAAAGGTATTTAATATAAACATATTTCAGTCACCAAAAATTTAGCAAAGCTATAGTAATTCAAATTAAATGTGGAAGTTAATATTTTCAAAGGCTTTTCAATAGTGTTAATAGGTTTTACTCCCAAAAACATATAGAGCTTATATCCAGTTTGAATGCTAGTTGTGATTCTTTTTTTTTACCTCAACGACATGGTTCGGTGGCGAGCTATTTTGGTAAGTTTATCCAAATTTTGGTATTTGAGACTCTAAACGCACTCCTTGACAATATTGACAATCAATAGATACAATATTTTATCAATGGAAACATCATGCAATCTAATATTATTCTCAAATGATTGTGAATATTCACAAATACATGGCCTAAATTTACTTATGAAATGAAATATTTTTTTTTTTGAGAACCCAGAAGGAATCGGTAGTCTGGTAAACTCTGGAGGATGATACAATAACGTGGTCCACTGATCCAAGCCCCCATACCCCCGGTTAAATTTATATAGGATAGAGAAGCGCATGGTAGGAATCGAACTTGGGTCTTTTTACCAGAACCCAAGCCTCCTTTACACTGCGCTGCACCCACGGGCTTATGAAATGAAGCACGAGCGTTACGACACGTGTTTCGCACTTGAATTCATTTTCTTATAAATTATACATATTTAAATCAGTCAAAAAATAATTTTTTATTTTCAAATGATATCAAGATTGTATATGTGTAAAGAATTATTTTAAATTTATAAAGAAGGTTTAATTTTAGATCATGTTTATAAAAGTGTTTTGAATTGGTAAAGCATTTTAATTGTTAGGCCCAACTTTTAGGAACGTTTGAATTTACAAAAAAAAGTTTAAAATTAGATCTTATACTTAAGTGATTATGATTTGATAATATATAGAGGAACGTTTTTGATAGTTCACATTAATACCAAAAAAGCATGACACCAATGCCATTACAAATATTATTAAAAAAACGTAGGTCCGAAACAAAAGCATAGAAATAGGCTAGAAAAGAATAATATCCTCCGCTGCTAACAATGTTTCTTTCACCAATGTACCCTTAGTATTGAAAATGTGAACAGGCTTATAGTACAGTAGACACGAAAAAGGAAAATAAAGGTTTTTAATATTAATAGATTTTACTGTTCGAAACATGTAAAACTTACAAAGTAAATCTATAGCCATTCAAAAGAATGGCCAGACATAATATTCTGAAAATATAACTAAAATTATTAAGCATGCAGGTGTGAATCAAAGCATGGAAATTTGCGAGAAATGAAGAATAATTTTCGCTTCTATCAATGCTTCTTTTACCAATTGAATGATGATACCACTCGTGCATATCCTTTGACAGAAGAAAACTAAACCGATCCATCTCTACTTTGTCATGAAAGAATTGTTTGGCCAAATATTTGACTCGCAAAGAACCAAAAATGTTGCCTACTTTATTCAAAATAAAAGGGGCATTATTAAGTGGAGCTTTGCACAATCCATTCATATTTTCAATTAAAATATACAAAACACCGTTATAATTTATGTAAATTAGGTTCACGCGCATGCATTTAGTCAATATTTCATTATTACAAATTAATTTAGATTTATTATTACAAATTAAAATTAATAAGGTATGAAACAATGATTTAAAAACAAATTATTATTTTTACAAATTAAAATAACAATATAATTTGTAGTGTTTCTTTTAGTCAATATTTCATTTAGTCAATATTTGATTTAGTCGGTAAACAAATATTTTATTTATTACTTTGGTAGCATACTAATTTCTAATATTAATATTAACTGAAAGAGCTTAAAATGCGTAAAGGTATGCTTATTAATTATCATCACATTTTCGTTTGTAGATATTTTTTTCATTTCACATAATAAGCGCTATAGATGCTTAAAATGCATCTTGAGGACCATGGTTAAGCATTATAGATACTGCAGTCATCTATAGTATTAACTTCCTGTGACAAAATACGTTAATGTTAATAGTATCCATAATATCAGAAGTGCATGAGTATAAAATAAAATCTTAAATTTAAAAACAGCCTTTCTGATTAGATTTCACGAAACATGTTTCATATCCAATTACATAATCCCAATCGTTTCTCAATTTCAGATCAAGTATAATTATTACATAAATATGCCAAGAGCGACATATGAAGATGCCCCTTTAGTTGATCAGAGTACTAAGTACTCATAACTGACTTAATACAATACAGTGGAAATAAAAACATAACAACTCCTAGACAGCTAGCATCTGCGCCCTGCTCGTCTCCGAAAGCTTTACTCGTCCACTTACTAAAACATCAAAATCCTCAATCCTCGGTGTTATCTATAAAATATTTTCAAGAGTAAAAGTATGAAAGAAGGAGCATTAGCATTGGCGAGGTTTTGAAATTGTTCGAATGGTCTCCTCAAACATCAAACAGGGCTTTCGACAAGGTTGGAAAGAAGCTACCTAAGCATTGAGAAAACAACCACATCATGATCAAGAAATCGTATCGACGTTGTTGAAACCAAGATGGATAAAAAAGAAGGATGAACAGAAAATGACGACACCAACAGAGCCTTTCGAAGGAGTCGAAGAGATGCTTCAGCTTTATGTTGAATAAACAAAAAGGTTTTGAAGAGGTCGATAGGAACCTTTCGAAGGCAATATACAACAGAATTTCGGCTTGCAAAGAGGTTGAAAGGTATCTTTCTAAGGCAATGAACTTCATGTGTGCCAAACCATTCGAAACAACTGGTTCGTCTTTATTTACTTCCACCAGAAGAATGTACAAATAGATCAACCCTTTCGGAAGCATATATCCTTTCGAATTGGTTAAAACCATCATCGCCTATAAAGGAAAATATTACAGGGATTCTGTGTCAAAACAAGGAGATAGGTTTCCACTACAGACAGATATAATACTTCGGACAGATGTCTCCTACAGCTGATATCTCAAAGGTGTTTCAACTCATTCGAAGCCTCTAAAGCATATACTTCTACAGTCTCGAAGGCTAGCACTCATGCTAACTTACATAGCACTTTAATAGCTAAGTAGAAGGAGCGTCTATACACCTTTTGACAGTGTCGAAAGTGATCAAGCGGTATTCCTTTTGATAAAGACAAAAGCTCTCAAGTAATACCTTTCGACGAAGTTGGAAGCATTCAAGAAACATACCTTTCGAAGAAGTCGACAAGAAAGGAGGAAGCCCAATCGTCAGCGGTATTAGAAGTTTGGCTATGAAATCCTTTCGGCTAGGTCGAAAGGTACGATTCGAAAGAGTAAAGGCGGAAGGATGTATAATGCTTCTGAATTTTAATTAACATTATTCAGAATATTTAATTGGATAAATTAAATAGAATAATATGAATAATTCAGAAGATGAGATTAATAAATCCAATGGCCGTGTCTTAATGAATGAACTAAAATAAGACTTAACTAAATTAAAAAGGAGGAACTTCCTAAGGGGTAAACTTGGAAATGAGGCTACATTTCTTAGTATAAATCTCTTCCTCCACTTTTGTAAACTTTTACTTTCTCATTCATGACTCCTCACCTGCATTTCAGTCGGCTATTAAAAGCTCCAGGAAGAGCAATAAATTGAAGAAAAAGCTAACGAATTAAATCTAGAAAAGTATCTCATTCTCCAATTAACTAATCAAGGTGAATAATCATGTTTGTCTTGTCATTTTTCTGTGTTTGGATCGGTTATGGATTATACCCGATTCATGTTTTTGATTTTCGTTAGGATATAACCATTTAAACCTTTTTTTGGATAAGACGCAGGTGTTTTAAATGTTAATGGGCTAATTAACACATTTTTATTCTGTTTTAGTTGAATTCCAAATTATTTTGATCTTTGTATGCTTCAAAATTTTAATATATTGAAGTATATGATTTATCAGATTTTTGGTTATTTTTTATGGATTTTCCTTAATGATTCACTAAGGTAATTATATTATTTAAGCCTAAGGGCTAGACTGCAAAGTTGCATTCGAATTAGTCAATTCGAAGGGAATGCTGCAATTCGTAAATTTAATTAGGGAAGAAGAATAGTGTTTTAAGAAAAAGGTTGACTTTTGTATATTTTTACTATTTGGAAGTATAAGAGAAGGCTCCTTAGCCAATCAAAATTAGACAAGAAAGATAAAACATCACTTTAACAGGCTCAGTACCGCCTTCGACTCCAACAAGCCTGCTTTTAACCTTTCTCTAAGTTCCGCCTTCGACTCCAACAAGCCTGCTTTTAACCATTCTCTAAGTCAAAAGGTACCTTTCGTCTAAGTCGAAAGGTAAACAATTAACCTCCGCCTAAGTCGAAAGGTAAGCATGGTGTCGAAAGGAAGAGGGGGAAGGGATCGGGAGGCTGCTTTTTTGCTTCCAAATAGAAACATAATTGCTTTCGAATATGTTGAAGGGGGATCCTTCGACTCTATCATTTTATAAAAGACTAAATTTTTTATATATTCAAGAAGGGGTTTCGAAGGGGATCTTCGAAAGTTTAAACCTTCAAGAGAATTGTTTTAAAATATTTTCTAGAAAGGTGTTTTAATCCTTTTGACTAGGTCAAAGTAATGCCTTTGACAAAGCTAAAGGGAAAGAAGGGGGAAGAAGAAGGGTTACTTCTGACCTCCCGTTGTTTTTAAAGTAAAAGCTTAAATGCCTTCGACAAAGTCGAAGGGTAAACCTTCCGACAATCATAAGTATACTTTCAAAAGGTTGGTTCCAACACCAACACTTCATTATTTTTGAATGGTTTCGAAAGATTTGGTTTCAAAAGGTTTCAAAAGGTTTTGATTTTGAAAGTTTTTGAAGGGGTCACCTTCAATGATTGTGAAAGGTTATGAGCTTCAATGATTTTGAAAGGTTTTGAGTTTCATTGTTTTCCAAAGGTTTATGAATGGTTTTGTAAGGGGGATACCCTAAGCTTTAGACACAGTCGAAAGGTAGAACCTTTCGACTAAGTCGAAAGTAAACCTTCCGACAAGGTTAGAAGGTAGGACCTTTCGAAATGATCAAAAAGTATGATTTTGTGATGCTTTCAATAGAAAGGTTTTCGAAGGGGATAACTTAAGATGTTTATTTGCTTTCGAATGGGACTTCATTCGATGGGTTTTAAAGGGTTGTTTTTAGTCATTTTTCTTAAGTAGACTTTGCTAAGTCGAAGGGGTTACTTCAAAGGGTTATAGCATAAAATACTTATCTTTGTTTAAATATGTAAGGGGATCCTTATATAAAATGAATGTTAATAAACCTTAGGGACAATGGGGTGGATTTAATGTTTTCGATACATAGTTTGGGGTTACAAACAGAAATATGCTTTTGAAAATATACATTGGGGCTATCAATGTGTTTTTATTTAATTTAACCTAATTGGGGCTATCGATGGGAATAGGTTTTAAACAAGTGTTATACGTGGAAAAAGTAAGTGATCATGGGGATCATGAATTTTTATAAATAATCATGGGGATCGTGAAGTTTTAATTGGCCATGTGATGAGTTCTTGGTTAACATAGGAAAACCATGGAATGTGCGGTGGATAGCCCACATCAAATTTCTAAAGTAAAGAATGTTTTGCCAGAGGTGGTTAGCCTTTGGATTTAGCACCCAAGGTTCATAGTCGTCCTACAAAAACTATGGAGTGTGCGGTGGATAGCCCACACCATCTTTTATAAAACAATGTATGACGAATAATTTGCATTAATTTTAAATGGATTTTGGACGGATAGTCCTATTAAATTATGACGGATAGTCATTTTAAAGATTTTAGAGGGGAATTCTAATAAATTGATATTAGATGGGAAATCTAACAAATTTATTTTAGATGGAATATCTAATAAATGGGTGGATGAGATGTCCAATACATATGATTTATGGCTTTATTTCATATAATTTTAAGACTAATCATTTTGGGCGTAGGGCTATTGTAAATGATTTGCATGTTTTGTTTTGGATGCCAGTGAGTGGAAAACCCGATCTGCTAAGCGGCGTGGTCACACTAGATATCTATTCATGATAAGAGACGATATGGGATTATTCATACCAGATTTATTGTTTGAGTCCAAGTTTGTGTTTCTCCACAAACTCTCGAGGTACTAAAAATTAATTTGAGTAGTCTGAGAGTGGGAGACTTTTAGGTTTTTGGACGAGTAAGCTTCCGGAGACGTGCAGGAGGCAGTGTTAGCTATATAGGAGCTATTTTTTGTTTTCGCTGTGATGTACTAAGAACTATAAAGTTCATATTACTAGTTCTTTGATCATCATAAGAGAAATCTTCATATGTCGCTCTTATCATATTTTGTACATGTATATGTGATCCGAACGTGGTAAACATCTAGGATTATGTAATTTAATCTTAAATTGTAATTTGCATGAAATGAGAAATTCTGTTTATTGGAAGTTTGAAAATATTTGTATTCATGTGTTTAGTGTATCAATATTAATTATGACGTATTCGGTCGTCAAGGAATAACAAATTTGAATGACTACTGCATCAGTGGCTTTTAGTTTTGGGCCCTAGAAGGCGGGATGTAACAAGTTGGTATCAGAGCATGATTTATGTACCTAAAAGGAATTTAAACCTTAAAAGATTTTTAAAGCATAATCTAATGAATCTAAAATATGGTTGGGCTTGGGTAAGTGTTATAGTAACGTATGTGTACTTTGCTATAAATACCTAAGTATGTATTCCCCACTCTCTTAGACTGTTCTTCTGTATCTTAACACGATTGAAATTCAGGTAGTAGGGAAGTAAGATATGGAGGCAGGAAGTGGAAGAGTGAATCAAGGTGGAAAACGTACCGCAACAAGTGGAAATGTTCGACTCAATACTAGGAGCAACCAAGGTCGACGGGCAAATGCAAACTCAGATGCAAATGCTAATGTTGTTGCTGAGATTCCACCGGTTGATATGGGGATAATGTATCGGTTATTCATGAATATGATGCAAGATGGGGCAGCTACGAGAGTGGTTATAGGAAATGTTGGAGGAGCCAATTCAATGGCCTTTAATTGGTAATAATTATGTCAAGCTGAGCAAGGATTACGCTAATCTTAGAGGAAAACCTTTTCTGGGAACTGAGGATGCAGTAGGAGTGGAGAACTGGCTATTGCATTATGAAAGGATATTTTCTGATCTCAGCTTGACAGATATGTCGAAGAGGAGACTTGCTTCAAGGCAATTGCAAGGAGCAGCATTGTTTTGATGTAACATAGTTACTATAGGAGAGCCGGAGGATGACATGACTTGGGCTGAATTTCGAAGGAGGTTCGAAGAAAGATTTCTATCAGAGGTTACGAAGTCAGCATTGCTCAGGAAGTTTGCAGATTTAGTCCATGGGGATAGATCAGTGATTGGGTATGCTACAAATTTTAATGAGCTGTCCCGTTACAGATATTCCACTATGGATACTGTCTTTCGGTGGAATGATAAGTTTATCTGGGGGTTGAATCCAGAGATCGCTATAGCAACCATGTCGAAACTCTAGGATCCGTGTCATATTGTTGTTGATATGGACATTCGGAATGAAGTGATGCTTCCTACTTTTGAGAAAGGGAAACCGGTTGTTTAGAATTTTTAGGGTAAGAAGCGTAAGTTCTTCAAGAAGAATGGTGCCTAGTCAGGGGTAATTGTTAAGAAGAGCAAGGCTGATATTGTATGTTACAAGTGTGACAAGAAGGGGCACTATGCTAATGAGTGCCGCTCGGGTGATGGAAGAGCAATTGCAGTAAGGCCGAATTTAAAGTGCTACAATTATGGAAAGATGGGCATTACAAGGACAAGTGTCTTGAGGCGGCTAGGAGTGGAAAGGGAAAGGTCTTTGCATGGGAACCATCATCCTCTAGACCAGCGGCTGTTGAGAAAGGAAAAGCTATGATGGAATGTACGCTTATGATTCATGGAACTTCGGTTAGGATACTACTTGATACCGATGCATTGCACTCATTTATATCTTAGTATTTGGTAGATTGCTTATGTCTGAAACCCTTATAACTTATTACTCCTTTAAGGGTTGCAAATCCTATAGGAGGGTATGAAACTCTGAGAATGAGATATGACTGGTTAGAACTTGATTGGTTAGGTCATATGTTTGCATGCAATTTATATTTTTCTAATTTTGTGGGTCTGGGAATCATATTAGGTATTGATTGGTTAGATAGATATGATGCTAGGATATTTTGCCAGGACGGGGAAATATCATTGAGACACCCTAATAGCCGTAACCAAGTCATTTACTCAGTAAGGAGTTCAAACGGAAATGCTTATGCATTATTAGGCGCTATGGGAACGGAAGTTGAGTTAAAGAAGGTTTATGTTGCAAGAGAGTTTTCGAATGTGTTTGAACAAGTCTCGAGCTTGCCGTCGAAAAGAGCTATCGAGTTTCAGACAGATCTTGTATCTGTTTGCGCAAAAAATGGGCAAACACCTCCAAGTCGTGTGATTTAGTTGATTTTATGTGATTCTTAATGATTTAGATGAGTTATGTAAATATGAAAAAAAAGCAGGGGCTGAAATGTAAAAGACACGCAGATTTATAGTGGTTCGGCCAGAACGTGCCTACGTCCACTTTATATGTTATTATCTTCTTTGTTTCAGATTACAAGTACAATGCTTTGTGTCCAAGTATATGAAAGTAGTTTGAAAGTTCCTTCCGTGCTTGAGCTCTCAAACTTGTCTGCCATTGTTGTACCCCTGCTCCTCTATTTATAGAGTGAGGCTGGGGGCAGGGGTCCTGAATGTATATAGCTGCTGGTGGGCCCGGGCTGAAGCAATCTGGCCTGATAGTTATCTGGTTCGGCGAGGCCTCATTCGGCATGGAGCTTGGACCGGTGGTAGGTGTGGACCGGTAGCGAGTGTGGTTCGGTGTTAGATGGTGTGGGCTTTGGACCGGCAATGGCCTCGTCCGGTAGTAGTGGGGGATGTGTGGATCGGTAGTATGATTGGTTCGGCCATGATGGGAATGGGTTTGGTTCGGCCTTGATGGAGATGTGTTTGGTCCGGTGGCCGAATGGGAATGCCGAATGAGCTTGTATATTGCGAACGCCGGATGGACTTCTATGCTTGCATTGAGCCTTGTGTTTGTCGAACGTAGTGGGGGTTGTGAGCCCGGGTGAAACTGTGATTCCTTGGTCTCGAGATCTTCTGGGTGAGAATTCGCCCAACATTTGCCCTCCAAAGTGGGGCACGTGCTTGCATGTGTCGCGCTTTGTTTCCATGCGGTAGGAAGGCTTGTTTTGTAATGCCATGGGCTGGATGTTCATATTCTGTCGATGTCCTGCAAAGGAATTTACAGTTTTAGTGTGATTTCAAATAACGATCACTCGGGATCGAAATTTTTGAGATAGAGTGAATCGTGCCGTTCGGGGCGAGAGGGTGTGCCCCAAGGGGGTTTAGCATTATCGATGCCAGGCTCACGTTAGAGTGGGTCCCTGGATCGTTTGTCAAGGTGGTTTATCGCCAGCTCAGAGCATGCCTAGGGATCGTTCGCGACCCCGTACATGTGTAAGTAGCTTAGCCATTTCATAAGAATCAAATATCCATTTAATCGATGAGCTTAAAAAGGATGTCAAAGTGCAAATTCTCACGACGATAGGGTTAATAGCCATTCAGAGCGTGCCTATGGACCGTTCGTGGTTGCGTACACGTGTAAATGATTAACCCACGTTGGTGAGAGATTTACGACTCATTCATTGTTATCATATTCTCTACTTTATTAGTAGGTCCTAGAGTTCGGTACTTATCTGAGTGAGGTGCTTTACATGCCCCCTGTTTCTGGTTTTCGCTGGTGGAGACAGCTTCATTCGGTTTTTGGTTGGTCCGGTATGGATAATTTCATTCGGTATTTTGTTGGTCCGGTATATGTTGGTCCGGTGGGCCGGACCAGTTGGTTCGGCAGATCTGAGCGCGCCTATATATAGAGCTACGCCCCCTTAGTTTTTTCCTTACCGAACCAGAGAGCCGAATCAACTGACCACCGAACCAAATCTTCTGCCGAACCAAGCTTCTTCCGAATCAGGTACATCCTTTTTTGCCGAATGGGTTTGATTGCCGAATACATATGAAAGATTTCAAATGCCGAATGAACTTGAGACATCAGTGCCGAATGAACTTTCGTCATAAGTGCCGAATCAACTTTAGACATCATCGCCGAATGAACCTTCGTCATAAGTGCCGAATGAACTTTAGATATCATCGCCGAATGAACATAGGACCCTAGTACCGAATGGCCTTGAATCCCAGTGCCGAATGACTTTTGTATTCGGACTTTGAGTGGAACTCCAGACTTATGCATGCTTGCTTGTATTCTTGTTCTAACATCATGTTTTTCACTTTTTTGTATGCAGATAAATGTCTCGCAAGGCGGAAACACGATCAGACAGACGGAAATCCAAAGATAGAGGCGAGTCTTCCTTCGTGCCCCCAGCCCAATCAGGATCTGGGCAGCATCGACCTGTTCCGAGGTCGTTAGTGGACGGATATGGTCCACAGGAACTTCTGGTTTCCCCTCCCGATTGCTTTCCTAGCTCCCTAAAGGAGGAGCAACTTGATGTCATCTCTCGTTCATTTGGGACAGACAGGGCTCTTATGCTGCTGCCGGGAGATGGGGTAATGCCGTATAATCCCCCCGAAGGTTACTTCGCTTACAGCAGGTACCATTGCATGTGTGGTGCTATCCCTCCTATCAATGCCTGGATAGTCAGCTTTACCACATATTTGAAAGTGGCTCCATTCCAGCTTCAGCCGAACTCCTATGCCATTCTGGTAAGCCTCTTCGTCATCTTCCAGAGGAGATACGGGCGCCCTCCTTCTAACCGGGAAATTCGGTATTTGTATAACCTGAGGGGCTACAAGAAGGGGTCTCCGTATATTAGTCTGGAAGCGGCCGTGCCCTTCAAACCGGTCTTGGACTTATATTCAAAGTTTACCATGTTCAAGAAGGAATGGTTCTTCGTCAAGGACGATTCTGTTTCTTTCCGCCTTTTCACTTCCGGCTGTAAGATTAATTTCATTTATATTTTCCATGTTCTGACTGTAGTGCTTCTTCTGACACGCTTCTATTTCTTGCTAGCGACACGTGGCATTGCTGTCGTGGAAGATGATTCTTTGGCGCGGATGGCTGCTGGAATAAAGGCCATTCCTGCGCGGGACAGGTCGGCTTCGTTCCTGATCAGGAACGCTACCCTCCTGGAGTACAATTTGATCCAGCCGCACCAGTCCGTTGTTAAGCAGAGGGACACGGCTGAGGAGAAGGCTGCTAAAGCTAAGGAGGGGGTCACGGTGAAGAGTGGCAAGAGAAAACCCTTTGCACAGCATCCCGTCGCGGGGGGCAAGAAGCTTAAAGAATCGGAGGGCCCCTCTCCCAGTACTTGCCCGATCATTCCGGAGGAGGAAGGTGTGGAAGAGGGCGAAGGAGGCGATATGGAAGGAGAGTCGGAAGGCGGAGGAGATGGAGATGGTCAGGGTGGTAGTGGTGCTGGTGCCTTAACTTCTGGGCAAGACTCTGAGCTGGATGAGGCCCTCCTCCAGGCCTTCGGGGAATCGGAAGGGGAATCGGGAGCGGAGAAGGCGAAGGAGACTGGCAAGGTCGGGGCTGGTGCCGATCTATCCCCCAGGGGTTCCTCAGCCAGGGTGACTTCGGCGGTGCAAGGTGAACTTTTGTCCTCTGTCGATTCCAATTTCGATAAGGACTTAGAAATATTTTATGGTTCACTCCCGTCCTGGAATGAGATTCAGGACTTATTGCAGTACCCCACTCCTCCGCAGGGTTTGTATAATAGACATGCCTTCACACTTTTCTTCCTTTTTACTTAACATGTTTCCTGAATTGTGGACCATTGTATGTTCGTAACACTTGTTCTTTATTCCAGGGGCAGGCCAGGTGGTTAAAACGTCAGACGTTCGACACCGCCTCGAACAGTTCAAGTTGATGAGAGCTTCTGCGAAGCCTCCCACTGGTCGTACTGGGGACGTGGTCAAATACCGTCCTCTTCTCGAGGTCATCGAAGAGGGCATTCAGAAAAAGAAGAGGAGTCGTTCTTTATTTGAGCCTTCCCCTGGTCCGCAGCTTCCTGTTCAGCCTCCTCGTGATGCCACGGAGGAGAGTACGGAGTTTATCCCCCCTCCACCTCCTTCCAAGAATCCTACAGTTATCCGCATAAGGCGTCCTGACGTGCCCCGTGACCCCTTTGCCGGTCATCCTGATTTAGATCCAAGCTCTCGGGATATTTCATTTGATGAGGCCACGGGTGAACACCTCCTTCCCCGCAACCCCATGGTACGAGTGTTAGACGAGGCTAAGTCTCTAGATCTTGATCTGCTTACCACTCGGGTAGTTACCATGGGAGACGAGGCCAAGGCTAATATTGATCGGGTGGCCGAGGAGACCAAGAAGTTAATGAAGTATCATGCTCAATTGGTCAAGGCTGGGGAGGAGATTGGAAGTGCTAATATTCGGTTGCGGCTGAAGGTTGCTGATCAGGCCGAACAACTTGCCGGTCAAGCCGTTCAGATTTCTCGGCACGAGGAAGCCTCCAGACGTCTGAAAGAGACCATGGAAAAGGCTAGTGGGGCGGAATTACGGAAGATGGAGGCCGCCTGTAAGGAGCGGATCGACATGGCCATTGCGACAGTGGATGAGGTTCAGAATGCGGATCTCGAGCAGGTAGAGGAGTTGTCTGGGAGGCTTGAGGCCGCGGAGATGGCTCAAGTCAAGTTAAAGGAGGAGATGGAGGAGATGAGGAGGTCTCTCCAGGCTGACTGCTTGAGATACCGATCAGAGAGGGATGCCGTTGTTGCCAAGTTGCAGGCTTCCGAGGCCAGGGTGAGGGAGTTCGAGGAGAATGAGGGGATGATGGACGAGATGCTGCAGGACATGTACTTCCGCACTTGGAAGGAGGGCAGCTTGTCTTGGATGGATGACTATCCCCGGGTCATGGCTAAGATATATCTCCGGGCTTTAGAGGAGGCCAGGGTCGATGCGGGTAAGGAAGGTGGAGTGGCTTTTAGCCTGGATGTGGTCACTGCTCAGTTCTCGAAAGAGGAGCAAGTGGCGGTGAAGGAGGGGATGCGGTTGCTCGCTGCGGAGGAAGCGGGTGTGCAACTGGAGGATGAGGATCAAGCGGCGGACGCTGGTGATTTATTCTTCTCTTTTCCTTTTTTTTCCGGGTTTCCATAACTTGATCGTTTATCGTTTGTTTAATGGATTCCTTTTCTGAATTGGACAGGTGGAACTTCCGATCAACATGCTGGGGGTTCCGGCCCTGCGGCCAAATAGTCTTGGGAAGTTGGTGATGGAGTGTGGACGCAGCTGGTTACTCGTCCGGATTCGGCCGCTTTTTATTTCTTTTTTACTGTTGTTTACGTTAGTCCAAAACATTGATGTGACTGTAATAATATTATTTGCAGAGAATAACTTGGTGTGATTTCATAATATAAGCTGATTTTGTTATGTTTAAACGTTGTTGTCATTTTGATGTGCTGCGTGAGAAGTATAACCATGTATATGCCTGTGATTTTAGTTGTGTTTGATGTTAAGCCTTTGCTTGAAATATAATTTCATGTTTTGCAATGTTGGTGTGACATATGAATAAGCTATAGTTATGCATCTATGTACAAGAGAAGAGAGTACCCCCTTCATGTTTTATTTGCAGGCGGTAGTTTTGAGCATCTCGTGTAACTGATCATGAATATATCTGAGTACCTTGCCACCCAGTACGCGGGCTTAGATTCTCATGAGTGAATGCTCCCTGTTCGGTTTCCTGTACTTTAGAGTTTGTTATACAGGATAGGGGAAAAGTATTTAAATGAAATGGAAATATAGAAAAAGCAAAACTTCCAGTCACGGAAGGCCGTCGATGTGCTTAAGTTCGTGGCAAACGGGTTTTGTAGTCACTTTCCCTAGCTGTGGGTCTTGGAGACATTTGTCACCCATCTTACGCCTCTGCGGGGAGTTTTCTTTTTTACCACAGCCGCACTTAAGACACATCGGAGCCAAGATCGCGCACGGTAACTACCCGAACCATTATGGTCCGTAATCGTGGGTATTATTCGATTTACCGTGGCCGGCTAGCGTGGGTGCCGTTGGCCGTGAACTACCCATGGCTGGCCACACCTTATGTTGGGGCTTAAAGTAGGTTCACAGTTGCCGGCGAGCTGAACGCCGTAATGAGCTGCCATCGGCTATAGTCGGCCTTTATGATGACTTATAATCGGCTCATTACAGTTGGCTTTGAGGGCAGGCGTGAGCAATGAGTTAACCCGCAGCAGAGGGATGCTGGAGCAAAAGAGTCTCATTGGCGAGTGCATAGAATCGTAGCGTACCTGTTAGGCCTTGTCCAGATGAGGCCGTGGTGCATCTTGAGTGGAGATGCCATAGGATTTTGTTCAACAGAAAAGGATAAAGCTTAACAAGTAGCCAAGATATAAAGGAACGAGTTAAAAAGAGACAAGATTTTTTAAAGTGGTTCGGCATGAAAATGCCTACGTCCACTGATTCTCTTTGTTAATTCACTTCATATGGGCAGTACAAGTTAAGAAAAGTATCGACGGAGGTGTCGGATGTTCCATGCCCTCTGGAACACCTCTCCGTCCACTGTTGACAAAATATAAGCTCCGTTGTGGAGGTCTTTATGAATTACATATGGTCCGTCCCAGATGGGGTCCAGTGCCCCGGGGCGCGGAAAGATTCGCCTGAGGACAAGATCTCCTTCTTGTAAGATGCGATGTTTGAATTTGGAGTTGTATAGTGCTGCCACCTTTTGTTTGTGAGCTGCTGCTTTGAGAGCTGCATCGTTTCTCCTTTCCTCAATCAGATCCAAAGACATGAGGAGGAGTTCTTCGTTTTCTTCTGGATTGTAGTGGATCCTACGATGGGAAGGAACAATAGTCTCAACAGGGAGCATTGCCTCTGATCCGTATGCCAAAGAGAAAGGAGTATGTCCCGTTGATGTTCTGAAAGATGTGCGGTAGGCCCAAAGTGCCGTAGGAAGTTCGTCCACCCAAGCGCCTTTTGACTTTTCGAGTTTCTTCTTGATTAGGGTTTTGAGAATTTTGTTGGCAGCTTCGACTTGTCCGTTTGCCTGAGGATAAGCTACCGATGAGAAGCTTTTATGAATTCCATGCTCTTGGCACCAGTCGGCGAATTCTTCGCTGTCAAATTGGAGTCCGTTGTCTGATATGATCTTGAGTGGTACTCCGTACCTGCACAGAATATTTTTGATCAAGAAGTTGATAACTTTTGCTGAAGATATTTTATTTAGGGGTTCCGCTTCCACCCATTTGGTGAAATAATCGACTGCCACTATAGCATATTTGGCCCCGCCCCTGCCCGTTGGCAGTTCGCCAATTAAATCAATTCCCCATACAGCAAAGGGCCAAGGGCTGGTCATTTGAGTAATCTCATTTGTGGGTAGTCGAGGAATCTTGGCAAATTTCTGACATCTGTCGCATCTCTTGACGAAGTCTAAGGCGTCTTTGTTTAGTGTGGGCCAGTAATATCCATATCGGAGTATCTTTTTCGCCAGAGTCTGCCCTCCAGTGTGATCTCCGCAACTACCTTGATGGATGTTGAATAAGATTTCCTTGGCTTCCCTTCCAGCGACGCATCTGAATAAGGGGCTAGAGAAGCCACGCCGATAGAGGATGCCTTCTTGTATTGTGTAGTGGGGAGCTTTCCTCAAAATTCTCCTGACTTCATCACGTTTGTCTGGTAGTGTGCCGTCCTGCAAATATTTCTGGATAGGATTCATCCAAGTTGCTTCTTCAATTGCAGTTATCAGATTCACTTGTTCAAAACTTGGGGCTAGCTGCCTTGAGATGGCTAGTGCTCCGGAAATGGTGCTATTCATCATACTAGCTTGCTTTGCTAGTTCATCGGCCTCTTGGTTATCTTCTCGAGGAATGTGTTTGATTAGATAATGGTCCAATTGGTCGAGCAGCAGTTTGGTTTTCTTTAGATATGCTGTGAGTCGTTCTCCTCGTGTCTGGAATTCTCCTAGTACTTGGTTTACGATAAGTTGAGAATCACTATGAAGACATAAAGAATTGACTCCAATTTCTAAGGCAAGTTCCAATCCCGCTATTACTGCCTCATACTCCGCATCGTTGTTAGTGGCCGCGAATTCCAACCATAATGCATAGTACAGCTTTCTTCCCCTGGGGGTGATTATCACAATACCTGCCCCCGAGCCTTGTTCGTTTGAGGCTCCATCTACAAAGAGGTTCCACTTGATGTTTTTTGCTATTTCAAACTGATCCTTGCCTCCGTTGGTGGTGAATTCGGCAATGAAATCAGCCAGGGCTTGCCCCTTGATAGCAGTGCGAGGATGGTAGGTGACGTCATACTGACTTAGTTCAATGCACCATTTGAGGAGTCGTCCAGAAGTGTCGGGACGATGGAGCACCTGTCTTAGTGGCTGATCGGTTAGAACTCTGATGGAGGGAGATTAGAAGTAGTGTCGTAGTTTTCGTGACGCGATCAATAAACAATATGCCAATTTCTCAAGTTTAGGATATCTGGCTTCTGCCCCTGCAAATCTCTTACTTATAAAGTACACCGGGCGTTGTGTGCGGTCTTCTTCTCTTACCAGGGCAGCGCTTAGAGCATGAGATGATACAGCGAGGTATAGGTATAGCTCTTCGCCTTCGTTTGGATTTGAGAGTACTGGTGGTTTCTGAAGGTGTTCGATCAGGTTAAGGAAGGCTTTTAAGCATTCATCGGTCCACTCGAACTTTCCTTTGTCTTTCTTGAGAGCTTCGAAGAAAGGGACGCACTTGTCAGTTGCTTTGGAAATGAATCTGCTTAGGGCGGCTACCTTTCCGTTTAAGCTCTGCATTTCTTTTCAGGTGGAAGGTATCCTTATTTCTTTTAGAGCCCGGATTTGTTCAGGGTTTGCTTCAATTCCTCTGGAATGGACAATGAACCCTAAGAATTTTCCCGATGACACTCCGAAGGAGCACTTTAGAGGATTCAGCTTCATTCCATATCGGCGAAGTACCTGAAACATCTCGCTCAGGTGGCTTACATGATCGTCGGCTTTCCTGAACTTTACCAACATGTCATCCACATATACTTCCATAGTTCGTCCTATTAATTCTGCGAACATCTTGTTGACGAGGCGCTGATAGGTGGCTCCGGCATTTTTGAGTCCAAAAGGCATGACTTTGTAACAATATAATCCCCGGTCAGTGATGAAGCTAGTGTGGTCTTGATCGGGAGCGTGCATGAGAATCTGGTTGTATCCGGAGTATGCGTCCATAAAAGATAAAAGTTCGTGCCCGGCAGTGCTGTCCACAAGTTGATCGATTCGGGGGAGCGGGAAGCAGTCTTTCGGGCAAGCGTCATTTAAGTTGGAGAAATCAATGCATGTTCGCCACTTCCCATTAGCTTTCTTTACTAGTACCGGGTTAGCTATCCACTCGGGGTAGATGGCTTCTCGTATGAAGTCATTAGCAAGTAGGTTCTTTACTTCCTCGTCGAGGGCTGCTGATCGTTCTGCTCCCATGCTTCTCTTTTTCTGCTTTATCGGTGCCCTGGTGGGATCGATGTTCAGCATGTGGCATGCTATGTCTGGGGAGATTCCTGTCATATCGGCATGTGTCCACGCAAATACATCTAAGTTGTGGTGGAGAAAGTCGATGAGTTGATCCTTCAATTCTGTTTTTAGCTGAGATCCTATTTTTAATAGTCTGTTTGAACCATGTTTGTCTACAGATACGAATTCCATGGCCTCTGCAGGCTCAGCGGTAG
This sequence comes from Allium cepa, assembly GCA_030765085.1. Classification (NCBI taxonomy): domain Eukaryota; kingdom Viridiplantae; phylum Streptophyta; class Magnoliopsida; order Asparagales; family Amaryllidaceae; genus Allium; species Allium cepa. The sequence continues at coordinate 687,230,601 of CM060938.1, forward strand.
CCTCCTCCTCCTTATCCCTGGGGTCTAGTTCATTGAAAGGATCGCTGGTGTATCGAAGAGGAGGGGCTTTCTTTAGTTGCTATGCTTCCAAGCTTTTCATGCAGAGAGTAGTCTCTGCATATTTCCCTTTATTCTTTCTATGGTTATTGCGAAGTTCAGTTACATAGCAATCTCGAGCGGCGTCTTGATCTCCTTCAACTTCTCCTATTCCGTCATCTGTTGGGAATTTCATCTTTAGGCACCACGGGGCTAGGACAATTTGGAAGTCAGACAAGGCTGGTCTTCCCAAGAAGGCGTTGTAGGCCGAGTGGTTTTCTATTAGTACGAACGATTATTTTCGCACAACGGAGCGGGGATGACTTCCTATTTCGACGAAGAGGTCAAGTTGCCCGCGGGGCATTTTCGCATCTCCAGTGAAACCGTGCAGGGGTTTGTTGCAGGGAGACACATCCTTCATTGACAGTTTCATTTTTTCGAAAGCATGCTTGAACAGGATATTTACGGAGCTTCCTGTGTCTATTAGAATTCGGAAAACTTTAGCTGGACCGAACCAGGCAGAGATGACCATGGGATCCATATGCGGATACTGTCTTCCTTCTAAATCACGCTTACTGAATACGATGTCCTCACTCTCTTTCTGTTTCGGGTGGCGTTCTTCCATAATGGAGTTAACATAGCCTTCAACATTTCTAAGTGACTTGCCGTATCTTTCCATCTCTGCCCAGCTTCTGTCGGCGATGTGTGGTCCTTCCGAGATGGTATGGACCACTATCTTCTCTTGACTAGAGCCACTGGTGTTGCGATTCCCTCCGCTTACTTCTGGGAGGGGTCGCTTTGAGTTCTCATTGGCAGGAGTTGGAGTCCTGTTCTGACCTTTCACATAGCGTTCCAGCCTTCTTCTCCTGATGTGTTCTTCGATCAAGTCCCGAAGATGGTGGCATTCATTGGTGTCATGTCCGTGGGATTCGTGGAAGCGGCAGAACTTTCCAGACTTGAGTGTGTTATCAGATTCTTTCTTGTGCGGGGGGCGCTTGTATCCGAGTTCGCCCTGAGTGGCTAGAAAGATGTTTTCGATTGTTTCATTCAAAGGAGTGTAGGAGTCAAATCTTGGTCCTGGCCGATATTGGCGTTTTCAACCTTCTTGCCCCCAGCATTGTCTCTAGATTCATTTCTTCGAATGTCCTTGGTTGCAGCGGGAACCTTGTCTGAAGTTGTCTTACCTTGTTGCCCTGACTGCCTCTCAGTGGCGGCGTCTTCGAGTCTCATATACTTTCCAGCTTCATGGAAGAAATCAGGTAAAGTAGCTGGTTTTTCCTTAGTTAATCTTCTAGCGAACTTGTTATCCGGGTGTACACCACTATAGAGGGCCATTAGGGTGAGCTTTTCATCGGCATCTTGGACTGCGGCCGCTGCGGCATTGAACCGGGTTAGATATTGTTGTAGTGTCTCTCCGGATTTCTGTTTGACATTGGATAGAGAATAAGCATCCTTGGGTTGTTCTACGTAGATGCGGAACTGGCTAATGAACCTTTCTTTCAACATCTCCCATGAGCTGATAGACCCTTGGGGTAGATGGCAGAACCAGGAGGTAGCTAGATCTGCTAGGAATAGCGGAAAGCATTTACACAGCACCCCTTCTGTTGCTCCGCTCATGAGCATATGCTGGGTGTATCTTTGTAAGCGTACGATGGGGTCGGAAGTCCCCTTGTAAGGTTCCATGGTTGGCATTTTCCATTCCCGGGGGGTGATGGCAGTTTCGATATTGCGGGTGAAGGGGCTGGTGACCCTAGCGCCTATTCCTCGGTCCCTTTGCTCCCGTTGGACGCATTCTCTGAATAATCGTGCCATTCTTTCATCAGAATTTGGAGCGGATAAAAATGAACTTAGTTCTTCCCTGCGAGATCGATCTCGTCCAGATGACCTGTAGGGATGGTATAGTCTATCACTTCTGGCGTTATCCAGTGGTTGCCTCTGGCTGCTCGGATGCATGCTAGGACCAGCTACAGTTGCCCCCTGCCTTGATCTTCCCCTGTGGGGTTCTGTTTCGAGCATTTCCATGGGGTCAACTTCGGGCTGGGTTCTAGCTCGGCTCCGTTCAGCGGGGTTTCTATGATTAGGTGGCATGACTGGCTCAGCTACATCCGACCCTCGCCTGGCGCCTCCCCCACTGGGTTCGGTTCCGAGCGCTTCCTCGAGTCGGAGTTCGGGCTGAGTCCGGGCGCGGCCCCTATCATTATTATTCCTGTTGATGGCTTCCTCGAAGAGGGAAGATCTTTGCTGTCTACGAGATCCTCCAGATTGGGATTCATCCCATGATTCAGTGTTGCGGTTGGATTCTTCGACATCCCTCAAGCGTGACATGAGTTGGTTCACCAAAGCTTCTTGTTGGGATGCGAAGCGGTTAGTCACTTCCACCACAACTCTGTCTAGGTCTGCTCTAGTGATTACTGCCGGTTGTTCCGCGGCAGGGGCTGTTGGAATTGCCTGATCTACCTGTGGCACTGCTGCGGTAGTGGGATGGTTCTCTTGATCTGGATCCACTGGATTTGGAGCGCCGCTAGTTGCAGCGTTCTTTCCCTTGTTGGCGTCTTTTCTTGGTCTGGAAGTCATGTTTCCTAGGCAATGAAGGATGCTATTGGGAAAGAAGGTTGAATGAGGGAAGCTGAAGCTTGAGTTCGATTCTCAGTGAAAGCACCAAAAATGTTTGCGCAAAAAATGGGCAAACACCTCCAAGTCGTGTGATTTAGTTGATTTTATGTGATTCTTAATGATTTAGATGAGTTATGTAAATATGAAAAAAAGCAGGGGCTGAAATGTAAAAGACACGCAGATTTATAGTGGTTCGGCCAGAACGTGCCTACGTCCACTTTATATGTTATTATCTTCTTTGTTTCAGATTACAAGTACAATGCTTTGTGTACAAGTATATGAAAGTAGTTTGAAAGTTCCTTCCGTGCTTGAGCTCTCAAACTTGTCTGCCATTGTTGTACCCCTGCTCCTCTATTTATAGAGTGAGGCTGGGGGCAGGGGTCCTGAATGTATATAGCTGCTGGTGGGCCCGGGCTGAAGCAATCTGGCCTGGTAGTTATCTGGTTCGGCGAGGCCTCATTCGGCATGGATCTTGGACCGGTGGTAGGTATGGACCGGTAGCGAGTGTGGTTCGGTGTTAGATGGTGTGGGCTTTGGACCGGCAATGGCCTCGTCCGGTAGTAGTGGGGGATGTGTGGATCGGTAGTATGATTGGTTCGGCCATGATGGGAATGGGTTTGGTTCGGCCTTGATGGAGATGTGTTTGGTCCGGTGGCCGAATGGGAATGCCGAATGAGCTTGTATATTGCGAACGCCGGATGGACTTCTATGCTTGCATTGAGCCTTGTGTTTGTCGAACGTAGTGGGGGTTGTGAGCCCGGGTGAAACTGTGATTCCTTGGTCTCGAGATCTTCTGGGTGAGAATTCGCCCAACAGTATCGGAAGCTGAACTCTAAGTAGACTACCTAGCAGGATGTCACCAACTGAGATGAAGGAACTGAAGGTGCAGCTAGTGAATTGGAAGAAAAGAAATTCATCTGGTCAAGCAGTTTACCTTGGAGAACGGCCACGGTAGTCATGAAGAAGCTAGATGGGTCAATAAGGATGTGTATTGACTATCGTATGTTGAATGAGAGGACGATCAAGAATAAGTACCTTTGCTAAGAATCGACGACTTATTCGATCAGTTGAGTGGAGCCAAAGTGTTTTCCTAGCTAGATTTGACGACAAGTTTCCATCAGCTAAGAGTTGCAGAGGACAATACTCCTTTGATAGCATTTAGGACCAGATATGGGTATTTCGAGTGGTTGGTTATGCCATTCGAGCTTACTAATGTGCCAGCTTTCTTCGTTGATTTGATGAACCGGGTTTTCCGAGAGCACTTGGATTGGTTCGTGTTGGTTTTTGTTGATGACATTTTGGTGTATTCTAAGAATAAGAAGTGTCATGCAGATCATCTTAGGATAGTTTTGGTAACGCTGGGGCAACATCAGCTGAAGGAGAAGTTCTCTAAGTGTCATTTATGGAAGAAGGAAGTGAAGTTGCTTGGTCATGTAGTTTCCGAGGAAGGGTTAGCAGTTTATCCAATAAGATCGAAGCTGTTAACAATTGAAAGAGACCAGAGATGGTAAGTGAGATTAGAAGTTTACTTGGTCTTGTAGGTTACTACCGAAGGTTCATTAAGGAATGCTCAAGGATAACGGCATCCTTGGTTATGCTAACCAAGAAGAATGTGACGTTTGTTTGGCTATGCTAATGCAGAATGGAAAGGTTATCTCCTATGCTTCTAGACAGCTTAGACCGCATGAAGCGAGATACCCAACTTATGATATGGAGTTGGCAGCGGTAATCTTCGCATTGAAGGTGTGGAGACATTATCTTTTGGGAGAAAGGTTTGAGCTACTTACGGATCATAAGTCTCTACGGTGCTTATTCTCTCAAAAAGAGCGGACCATGTGATAGTAAAGGTGGCTAGAGTGTGTTGCAGCTTATGATTTCAACAACGAGAATACACTAGGGAAAGTTGATAAGGTAGCGGATGCGTTAAGAAGGAAACATCAGAATGTGGTGTTAGTTATGTTGGCGGAATGAAAAAATTTAGAAGCACGGGCTGCTTGTAGTGTGTAGCTGAGGTCGACTGCTGGATCTAGTCGGAATATCACCATGATTTCCTATTTGGAAGTTCGACCAATTATGATCGAACGAATTGCTTCTAGGAAGAAAGAGAATCCAGTCTTAGCTGAGAGGATTAGAGGGTTAGAAACTAGAACCTAGATTGATGACTTAAAGGATTTTATTCTTGACCGCAAGGGTGGTTGAGAAAGAAGGAACAATTACGTGTTCCGGATGTTGGAAATCTTAGGAAGGAAGTTCTTAAGGAATATCATCGATCGAAGTTTACGATTCATCCCGAGGGAACCAAGATGTATCAGCATATGAAGAGAAGTTTCTTCTGGGATGGAATGAAAAGAGATGCTGGCTTATGGGTAAAATAGTGTTTGAACTGTCAACAAGTAAAAGCCGAATATCAAAAGCCAAGTGGTTTGCTTCAACCTTTGGACGTTCCAGTTTGGAAGTAGAACTCGATATCCATGGATTTTGATAGGTTTCCAATGTCAAACCGGGGTAATGAAAGTATATGGGTCTAGTGGACAGATTGACCAAGAGTGCCCATTTCATTCCGTTAAGGTCAACCAAGATGGCTTCTATTTTGCTTAAGTTGTTCATGAAGAACATCGTTAGGCTGCATGGAATTCCAAGTAGTATTGTCAGTTATAGAGATGCTTGGTTTACTAGCGAGTTTTGGAAGAGCCTGCAGAGTGTGTTAGGCACTAAGCTCAAGATGAGTAATGCATATCATCCTCGGACAAATATGCGGACAAAAGAGAGTCAACAGGTACTGGAAGATCTGTTGAAGGCATGTGTGTGGGATTTTAGTGGTTCTTGGAAAGATCACTTGCACTTAGTGGAGTTTCCTATAATAACAGTTATCAGACTACTATAGAAATGGTTCTTTTTGAAGCTTTGTATGGAAGGCCATGCAAATCACTCGCATGTTGGTTAGAGACCGGAGACAGATCGGTCCTTGGTCCAGATTTGGTGAGAGAGGCGACGAAAAAGATCTAGTTGATTCGGGAAAGAATGAAGGAAGCTCGGTCCAGGCAGAAGAGTTACGTAGACAAAAGGCGTAAGGACCTAGGGTTCTCAGTTGGAGATAGAGTATTCATCAAGTTATCACTAATGAAAGGTGTGGTTCGGTTCGGGAAGGCCGGGAAGCTAGCACCGAGATATGTTGGACCATTTCCTCTATCAAAGAGGATTGGGAGACTCACATACCGAGTAGATATGCCAAGCAGTTTGGCCGAGGTCTATAATATGTTTCATGTTTCTCATCTTGGGAAGTGTGTTCATGATCTAGAAACTACTATCGCTCTGATAGCACTGGAGGACTTAGTGGTGGAATAGGATATGACTCTTGTGAGGCAACCAATTCATGTCGTGGCAAAAGATGAGAAGAGGTTGAGGAACAAGACAATCAGGTTGGTGAAAGTTTAGTTGAGCGACAACGTGAAGGACTGTACTTAGGAGATAGGGCTACTTTTCGTAGGTTGTTTTAAATGGTAAGTTCTACATAGGGTTTATATAGAATTTGGCTGGTAGGTTATAATAGCTTTGCTTGCATGGGATATATGCTTGTTGTTTTATCCTTACTGAAATTTCGGGGACGAATTTTTTTAAGAGGGGAGTCTATAATGCCCTTGAATTTTAATTAACATTATTTGGAATATTTAATGGGACAAATTAAATAGAATAATATGAATAATTACGGAGATGAGATTAATAAATCCAATGGCTGTGTCTTAATGAATGAACTAAAATAAGACTTAACTAAATTAAGAAGGAGAAATTTCCTAAGGGGTAAACTTGGAAATAGGGCTACATTTCTTAATATAAATCTCTTCCTCCACTTTAGTAAACTTTTACTTTCTCATTCATAACTCCTCATCTATATTTTGGCGGGCCATTAAAAGCTTCCAGAAGAGCAATAAATTGCAGAAAAACTAAGGAATTAAAGCTAGGAAATTATCCCATTCTCCAATTAACTAATCAAGGTAAATCATCATGTTTATCGTCTAGTTTTTTTGTGTTTGGATCGATTATGGGTTATATCTGATTCATGTTTGTGATTTTGTTTAGGATATAACTATTTAAACTTTTATTTGGATAAGACTTAGGTGTTTTAAATGTTAATGGGGTAATTAACACATTTTTATTCGGTATTGGTTAAATTTCGAGTTGTACTAAACTTTGTATGCTTTGAAATTTTAATATGTTGAAGTATATGATTTATCAGATTTTTGGTGATTTTTTTGGGGATTTTCCTTAGTGATTTACTAAGGTAATTAAATTATTTAATACTAAGGGCTAAATTGCAAAATTGTCTTCGAATTAGTCAATTCGGAGGGAAGGCTACAATTTGAAATTTTAATTGGGGAAGACTAATAGTGTTTTAAGAAAAAGGTTGATTTTGGTATACTTTTTACTATTCGGAATTATAGGAGAGGGCTCCTCAGCCAATCAAAAGTAGATAAGCAAACATCACTAGGCCCAGTTCTGCCTTCGACTCCAACAATCCCACTTTTTCCCTTTAGACGAAGCCGAAAGGTAATTTTCATCTAAGACGGAAGGTAAACAATTACCCCTCCGCTTAAGTTGAATGGTAGGCATAATGTCGAAGGGAAGAGGGGTGAAGGTATGGGGAGGATGCTTCCTTTGCTTTCGAATAGAAACATAATTGCTTTCCAACAAGTTAAAGAGGGATCCTTTCACTTTATCATTTAATAAAAGACTAAAAATTTTAAATATTCAAGAAGGGGATTCGAAGGGAACCTTCGAAAGTTCAAAGCTTCAAGAGAATTGTTTTGAAATTTTTTCTATAAAGGTGTTTTAATATTTTCGACTAGGTCAAAGGGATGTCGTCGACAAAGCTGAAGGAAAAGAAGGATGAAGAAGAAGGGTTACTTCTGAACCTTATGTTGTTTTCAAAGTAAAAGTTTTAATGCCTTCGAAAAAATTCGAAGGGTAAACCTTCCAACAAGGTCGGAAACATGCTTTTGAAGGGTTGGTTCCAACACCAACACTTCATTGTTTTTTATTTCGAAAGATTTGTTTTCTAAAGGTTTTGATTTTGAAAGGTTTGATTTCGAAAGGTTTTGATTTTGAAAGGTTTTGAAGGGTTTACTTTCAATGATTAGGAAAGGTTTTGAGCTTCAATGATTTCGCAAGGTTTAGAGTTTAATTTCTTGCAAAAAATTTACAAATGGTTTTGTAAGAGGGGATAACCCAGGTTTTCGATAAGGTCGAACGGTAGTTACTTTCGACTATGTCGAAAAGAAACCTTGCGACAAGGTCATACAGTGGGACCTTGCGACAAGGTCGAAAGGTATGATTTTGTGATGGTTTCAGAATAAAGGTTTCTGAAGGGGCTAACTTCGTATGTTTATTTTCGTTCAAATGGGACTTCATTCGAAGTGTTTTAAAGAGGTGTTTTTAGCCATTTTTCTTAATGTTATCCCAATTTTTGGACAAAACTGGAATATCCATGTTGAGCGCGTTTCCACCTCGAAGAAGCAGCCAGCAAGCGTATACAAGTTGAAGATTTCATTCATAACCCAAGTGCAAAAGCTCATTCGATATTAAGAAGTTTTAAGGTTTCATTCGGCATAGCCCATTCGGCCATAAGAAGCAAGGCCTCATTTGGCACTCGGAGCACGTAGGTTCATCCGGCGTTCCCAGCAACAATGTACATTCGGTATTCATCCATTCGGTAGTATGAAGCAAAGCTCATTCGGCATCCACAACCAAAGGCATCATTCGGCAGATCCATTCGGTGATACCCCACGCCGAACCAAGCCTCCCTACCACCGAATCACCATCTCCATATCCCTTCCCATCGAATTAGCTACAACCGAAACACCATCTCCATGCACTACCGAGCCAAACACACCTCTCATCAACCACCGGACCAATCCTTCTCAAGCCATCACCGAACCACACTCCTCTATGCAATACCGAATGACCTTCCAAAATACCTACCACCGGTCCACTCCATCACCGGACCAACCTTCATACCGAACCAACTCTGCCAGGCCAGATTGCTTCAGCCCAAGCCCACCAGCAGCTATAAACATCCAAGACCCCTACCCCCAGCCTCACTCTATAAATAGAGGGGCAGGGGTACAACAATGGGGGGACGAGTTTTGAGAGAAGTTTGAGAGCTCAAGCCTGGAAGGAACTCTCAAACAACTTTAGATACTTGCAATCACAGCTTTGTACTTGTAATCTAAAGAAAAAAGGAGAATAACATATAAAGTGGACGTAGGCACGTTCTGGCCGAACCACTATAAATCTGTGTGTCTTTTACAGTTTAGTCCCTGCTTTTCATATATTTGCATAAATCACCCAAATCACTAAGAACAACATAAAATCAATCAACTCATACGACTTTGGGTGTTTGCGGCCATTTTTTACGCAAACATTTTGGTGCTCTCACTGAGAGGAACCAGCTTCCGCTACATCGGATAGAAGTTGAATTTGAAAATCTAAGAGTTCAGATCTAAGAGTTATGACGAGACAAACAAGTAGAAGGCAAAGGCCAGAGAGAAGTGAACACCAAGGAAGTCAAGAGGCTTCCTCAGGAGGGAATCAAGCATCGATCTTCATCACTAGGGATGAGATGGAGGCCATGATGAGAAGACAAGAAGAGATGATCCAGAACTTACTTCAACAAATTGGGCAAATTGGAGCACAAATCCAAGGAGCAACTGGGGTTCAGAACGGAGCAGGACCATCTGGCGCAGCACCAGAGCTAGGGGGCACTCACGCAGAGCATGTTGATCCGACCCCGGGAAGTGAGATGGGGGCATCCGAACCACCTGGTAGCAATAGAGGAATGAACGTTCAGCCAGGGAGGCATACACATGAAAACTCCCGCGGACTTGGGGGGCAGGTCGAAGACAGTGAACGAGAACTACAGCTTGGAGACAATGACAGATTAGCAGAGATGGTTAGAAGAGCTATGAGAGGCGGTTTAGTAAACAGAGACTTGGAAGATGTAAACAGGAGTCCTTTTTCTTCTGCGATTAGGATGGCTAGGAACCCACCAGAATTCAAGCTACCATCATTGGACATGTACAACGGGAAAACAGACCCCACGGTCCATCTAACGAAGTATATGAGACATATGGAAGTGCTGGGGGCATCAGAGGAGGTTATGGCCCGGTGCTTTCCACTGTATTTGACGGACATTGCAGCGTTATGGTTTAGGCAACTGGAGAGCGGCTCCATAGGAACATGGGCAGATTTAACTGAGAGATTCATGAGGCAATTTAGGGTTCATATTGCGAGACCCAAGAATGTGATGACTTTGGCAACCTTGAAACAGAAAACTGGAGAGAGTTTGAGGAGCTTTCTAACGCGATTTAATGCGGCGGCAGCATCAGTGGATCGACCAGATCCATCTATGGTCATGATGGCAGCTGTATCTGGAATAGCTGGTAATACAGAATTCAAGAATTCATTAACCAAGGACCCGCCTATGAATCTGGGAGAGTTCTATCATGAGGCTGAAAAGTTTCTGCGTTTGGAAGATGCTAGTGCAGAAAGAGAGGAAGAAGATGACGTTTACGTAATCAAGAGCGGAAACACACCTGGAAAGGGTGCGGAGACTAGCAAAGGAAAAAGAAAGGCTGAGGATAATGATGACAGGACAAAGTGGCTACGAAGAGAACCACGCTTCACCACCCATTCAGAGCTGAATGAGAGTTTGGAACGGATTTATCAGGATACCAAGGGGCAGGTTCCGTATCGTAAACCAATGCGAAGGGATCCAACCTCTGACGAAAGAAAATCAGATAAGTTTTGTGTATTTCATGAATTGAATGGTCATAACACTAATGATTGCAGGCATTTGAAGGACGAGGTAGAAGGGCATATCAGGAACGGTATGCTCCTTCAGTATGTGAGGAGGCGAACTCCAGCGGTGGAGCCAGAGCGACCGCCCTCTACGTCAGCTAGAGGTGACCCTAGATCGGGGCACCATTTGATTATCCCTTGATTGCTTGATTAAAATAACGATGAACAGGTCGTAAGCTTCCACTAACGCAATTAAATCATTTACACATGTACGAGATCGCGAACGATCTCCAGGCATGCTCTGAATGATCATTGACTGCTTCGGAGTGGGAACTTACACTTTGACATCCTTGTTTTGCTTTTGTTTCGATTTGAACATTTGAATTCTTCCTGTTTGGACATTTCTGCTGTAAGATACTATTGCTTTAACATTTACAATAATTCTATGAAAAAATTATTTACTTGTATGCCCGTTGGATCACGAACGGTCCACGAGCACCTATTGCATGGCAACGAACTGCCAAAGCCTTTGATTCGAAAAATTCCCCCAAACAATGACTCCAACACTGATAATATTAAGTCCCCCCCGGGCACACTCATTCGCCTCGAACGGCACCCGACTTCGAACAGTCACAATTCGCCTCGAACGGCATTCGACTTCGAACAGTCACAATTCGCCTCGAACGGCACCCGACTTCGAACAGTCACAATTCGCCTCGAACGGCACCCGACTTCGAACAGTCACAATTCGCCTCGAACGGCACCCGATCGCGAACGGTCACAAATCGCCTCGAATGGCACATGATCGCGAACGGTCACAACTCGCCCCGAACGGCACAACTCGCCTCGAACGGCACAACTCACCTTACCTCAAATGGCTCGATCGCGAACGGTCGTCATTTGAGGTCCGCCACCTGATCACTGACTGTTACACCTTACCTCAAATGGCTTGATCGCGTACGGTCGTCATTTGAGGACCACCACTTGACCGCGCACTGTCGCACTTTACCTCGAATGACTCGATCCCGAACGGTCGTCATTTGAAGTTGAGCGCTTGACCTTGAACGGTCACATTTCACCGCAGATGACTCGATCCCGAACGATCGACACATGGATTTACGCGCTTGACCGCGCAGGGTCGCACTTTCCCTCGAATGACTCGATCGCGAACGGTCGTCATTTGAAGTTAGGCGCTTGACCATGAACGGCCGCGCTTCATCCTGAATAGCTCGATCCCGAACGGTCGTCATTTGGGGCCATATAAACTATCAAATTCTTTACAGGTTGATGACAGGATATGAACATCCAGCTCATGGCATTACAAAACACGCCTTCCTACCGCAAGGCATATTTTGGGGGGCAAAGTGTTATCCCAATTTTTGGACAAAACTGGAATATCCATGTTGAGCGCGTTTCCACCTCGAAGAAGCAGCCAGCAAGCGTATACAAGTTGAAGATTTCATTCATAACCCAAGTGCAAAAGCTCATTCGATATTAAGAAGTTTTAAGGTTTCATTCGGCATAGCCCATTCGGCCATAAGAAGCAAGGCCTCATTTGGCACTCGGAGCACGTAGGTTCATCCGGCGTTCCCAGCAACAATGTACATTCGGTATTCATCCATTCGGTAGTATGAAGCAAAGCTCATTCGGCATCCACAACCAAAGGCATCATTCGGCAGATCCATTCGGTGATACCCCACGCCGAACCAAGCCTCCCTACCACCGAATCACCATCTCCATATCCCTTCCCATCGAATTAGCTACAACCGAAACACCATCTCCATGCACTACCGAGCCAAACACACCTCTCATCAACCACCGGACCAATCCTTCTCAAGCCATCACCGAACCACACTCCTCTATGCAATACCGAATGACCTTCCAAAATACCTACCACCGGTCCACTCCATCACCGGACCAACCTTCATACCGAACCAACTCTGCCAGGCCAGATTGCTTCAGCCCAAGCCCACCAGCAGCTATAAACATCCAAGACCCCTACCCCCAGCCTCACTCTATAAATAGAGGGGCAGGGGTACAACAATGGGGGGACGAGTTTTGAGAGAAGTTTGAGAGCTCAAGCCTGGAAGGAACTCTCAAACAACTTTAGATACTTGCAATCACAGCTTTGTACTTGTAATCTAAAGAAAAAAGGAGAATAACATATAAAGTGGACGTAGGCACGTTCTGGCCGAACCACTATAAATCTGTGTGTCTTTTACAGTTTAGTCCCTGCTTTTCATATATTTGCATAAATCACCCAAATCACTAAGAACAACATAAAATCAATCAACTCATACGACTTTGGGTGTTTGCGGCCATTTTTTACGCAAACACTTAAGTAAGTCTTTGCTAAGTCGAAGGGGTTACTTTGAAGGGTTATAGCGTGAAATACTTATCTTCGTTTGAATATGTAAGGGGATCCTTATATAAAATGAATGTTAATGAACCTTAGGGACAACATGGTGGGTTTAATGTTTTCGATACATAGTTTGGGGTTACAAATAGAAATATGCTTTCGAAAATATACATTGGGGCTATCAATATGTTTTATTTAATTTAACCTAATTGGAGCTACCAATGGGAATAAGTTAAACAGGTGATATACCTTGGAAAATTAAGTGATCATAGGGATCATGAACTTTTGTAAATAATCATGGGGATCATAATGTTTAATTGGTCAAGTGATGGGTTCTTGGTTAACCTGGGAAAACCATAGAATGTGCGGTGGATAGCCCACATCAAATTTCTAAATTAAAGAACGTTTTGCTAGTGGTGGTTAGCCTCGGGATTTGGCACCCAAGGGTTTATAGTCATCCTAGGAAAACTATGGAGTATGCGGTGGATAGCCCACACCGTCTTTTATAAAACAATGTACGATGGATAATATGCATTTATTTTAAAGGGATTTGAGACGTATAGTCCTATTATATTATAACGGATAGTCATTTTAATGATTTTAGATGGGAACTCAAATAAATTAATTTCAGATGGGTAATCAAATAAATTGCTTTTAGATGGGATATATAATAAATGAGTGGATGGGATATCCAATACATATGATTTATGGCTTTATTTCATATTATGTTAAGACTAATCATTTTGGGTATAGGGGCATAGTAAATGAGTTGCATGTTTATTTTGGATACTAGTGAGGGGAAAATCCGATCCGTTAAGCGGTGTGGTCTCAATAGATATCTATTTATGATAAGAGATGATAGGGGATTATTCATACCAGAGTTATTGTCTGACTCGAAGTTTGTGTCCACAAATACCCATATTCAAAACAAAACTATGATAAAACAATAGCAATCTTTTCGACTGTGTCGGAAGGTTCAAAACCTTTAATTTAAACATTTGGCCTGGTCGAAAGCAACCAAGATGAAAGCTCTAATTCGAAAGCAAAGAAGGTGAAAGCTTTAGTTTTATAAAACAAACATACTTCAACCTCTTTTGGAAACCAACCCTTCGACTAGGGACCCTTCGACTTTGTTCAATTCATTATGTACTAAGATACTTGTACCTTATGCATTGATCTTTGATCTTGTGGAGAGCTAACCCTTTGACTTTGTCGAAAGATCTAGGTTGGAAGTTCTGATGCTAAAATTGGTCAAAACATGCTAAAGTATGGTTTCTTTGTTTTTAGCTTAAAGGATATAACTTTTCAACTAACCTACCTTTATTTATCAAATTCTTATTGGAAAAAAAATACTTTTTAGAAAAGTATTGTCACTAAATTCAGAATTAAATAATAATTTTATTTTATAAAATGCCCCTTCTACCTAATTAAATATATAAAACATTTAAGTCTCATACCTTAAATAATTTTATATATTCATCAATCACATAGGAAAAATATGGAAAATTCTAGCAAATCTATATTAATATGTTGCCTAACGCATAAAAATTTCAATGCCAAATAATTATTATTTTAGCCGTAAATAATTTGTAACTTATTAAATCATTTTCTTCACTAGAATATAAATATAAAATCCACAAAAATTCGGAAAATTATGAAAATCGAAACCCATCTCTAAAATATCATTTCTGACCTATATTTAAATTTTCTAGGCTTTGGATGTCATTTAATAGTGTTTTCATGTCAAATGTATCATAAAAACTAACGTAAATATATATAATTCATCAACAGTATATATATATATTATTTCAATCGTAAATAACATGGCATATGCTTGCAAAAACATTTCAGATCTAATCTAAAAATTGAAAACCACTAGAAAATAGGATGCAGTAATTATTCATCTTAGCTTTGAGATTAAAACATATGCGATTTAATGTGGATTATGTTGATTATCTTCCTTCTCTTGAATTCTAGCTTTATCTTCTTTGAGAATAAAAATAGTGGCCGGCTTTAGATATTTTCAAGTAAAATGAAAAGAATGTGAGTTTCTATTCCTAATGGTTTTGGGTATAAGCCTTTCCTACTTCCTATCACAAAAACAAAAGGGATTTTTGCAGCCTTTTAGAATTACTGTCATTATCATCCGTGGCGTTTCGAAGAACGATGTATTATGTCCTGCTGCAAAAGAGCACTAATATACTGTAGCGTTTCTAAAAGCTGCTAAAAACAAATATACCACAGCCTTTTGAAAGGTTGTTAAAAAATGGATTCTGAAGCTTTTATAAAACGCTGCGAAAGTTTTTAATGCATCGTTTTCTAAGTATAGCTAATTCATTTAGCAGCATTTCGAAGAACGCCGTCAAAAAACATGTTTCAACATGTCGTTAATATTTCATCGTTTATAAAACGCTGCAGTAGTATGTAATGCCGTGTCTTTGCTGTTTTGCAGCATTTTGCTATTTTATTTTGCAGTAGTTTGAAAACCCTGCTGTATATCAAAGTTTTGCTTCTTTTTTCATTTGCTGCAGCAGTTTTAAATCAGTTATAGCTAATAAATTCAATAACAAACTGCTCAATTTGTAACACAATAATGGATATACTGTGATATAATAAACAACTGTAAAGATTAAACATAATCACAGCAATATTAATTTCATTAACTATAAGAATTTGTCATATACAAAATTATAAAAGCCGTGTTTTGACTCAAACGTTAGTGACATAAAATCAGAAAAAAAAGTTTGTTAAAAGAGCATAATATAAATCAAGGAATAAGCTCTTCTCCTTCGAAAGTCCAATATTCCTACAAGAAAAAAACAATTAGAGATAAACAATGGAAGATTGTCATATAGTGCTTGGAAATGGTCATTCAACACACATAACAAGAATGGTTATTCAAAAAATAACGACCTGCATACTCATACTATTTCAATAGAGTTCATCAACGTTTAACATCATGCAGTCAATCTAAAAGTATAATCCAAATATTTACCAAACATAATCCAACAATATGTTCATAAGCCCCTTGCAACACACGGGGCTTTCCACTTTTATACACATATAAAGCCTTTGATCTCATTAATCGGTATATATAAAAGAAGCAACAATGTATGACAAATAAACACACATGTATAACAGTTTTATATCTATATATTAAAGTAAATATAATGTACCATGTCAATTTGACTATCCATGATAGTTTTCACTAAAAAAAGAAATAATACAAAAAAACAAAAGTTAAATGTGCATTTCATTCTGTTACATTTTCTCAATTCATGTAGTCACAGTTCTTGTGCAATTCATTTGTTTTCTATTTTCACTTATTTTATTCACTACTGCATCTAATTTTCATTCACTGTTTTCGTTCTCTGCCACACTTCTTGTTTCTGTTTTCATTTATTGTTACAGTTGCATATCATTTTAGTTTGCATTATAGTTTCATTTCATTCACAAAAAGGTTCCAAATCTCCCAAAAAAATGTGCATTTCTTTGTTTGCATTTCTTTTATGTTCACATTTACATTTCTGTGTTCTGTTACACAAGTTGTTACACAAGTTGTTACAGTATTCCTTTCCTGTCTAATGATCCTAATATTGTTAAAGTTTTGCTTTCTCCTATATTAATTTTTCATGAAAAATATGTTGTCAGTGTATTTCTTATAGATGGTTAACGTTCCTTCAACATTTATTCACTTTATGAATTATGGTATTGCGCTAGAATCTCCAAACTTTCCAGTCCAAAATTATGTTTTTATAGAAATTTTTGTTTGTGAAACATATATAATTGGTGCATATTCATTCAATGACTAACATAATCAATTGGTCATTGAACAATGAAGGGTTATTTAGTTGAGTTCTATCTAGGATCATTACATTAACTCACATTATTTGAGAATTTGATGCGTTTAAAATGTGCAGAGAATGAGGTTTCTTTGAATTGAGCTGCGCGATTAAGTAATGGATACCGCATCATGTTTTACATGATTAAAGTGCTAGGATTTTACTAACTACACATAGGCCAGGTCCATTTTTATTTATTTTTATTACAAGCTAAAATAGTAGGTGATTTATTGGTATGGGTTTGGGCATTTAGGTTCACTTTTTTGCTAAGAGTTGTAATTATATGTATCTTAACCTTATTCAAAAAACTTAAATTCTCTTTTAGCAGCCTATACACATTCAGGACTATTGCTATCTATATGTATTATTTTTCCACTTGTCCTGGTACCGACTGATGCTTCATATGGTCTTAAATAAATAAAAAAATGATTTAGATTTTGATGTAATATTTTTGAAGCCCATATTTTGAATCAGTAAAATCAGTCCATAAGTCTGGTATAATCTACTTTACCCGAATTCTTACATATTCATTTAAAAAATTATTAAGAACCACTAGTGCATCTTGTATGTGGTATGACATTCTAGAATTAGGATCTAAAGGTGACGTGCTTTAATCATAGGACATCAAAATGAAATGAGTTACAATAAAATATAACTATGTAGCCAGATGTTGTGTGCATTTTTCACCGTACATAACGTCTCTAGTGTTGATAATTATTTTGGCCAAGGTGTATTTATTGTGTTTATCATCTGTATTTGTTGTGTTTTCATCTGAGTTTTCTATAAAAAGTTAAAATCATTTAAAATAAATGTCTTACCATATCTTCAGCTAATCGAGCCATTCCTTTACGATCGCATGTATGTGGCATTTGTTTACGCCTAATAGCTTTGATGCTTGGCTTTGTCCCTAAAAAGACATAATACATTGGATAGTTATTCCCTATACACGAAAATGATGAACGATTAGATGTATTCTACCTTAAATTTTGAATTAGGTTTCAAGTTAATAAAATCATTCCACTCCTTTGTACTTCTTATTTTATCTGGTTTCATTTGAAGCCTTTCCTCCTTGGACTTTGCTTTTAATATTCGTTGAACTAATCTAGATTTTGAACATCTAAAATACACCCTATTTAGTGAAATACGGGGAAGTTTTTCCATTCCTTATCTAACTTAAATCTAACCTGTAGCAATCAGTGTATATAAAGCATCAACATCAAACAAAACATGGCAAAAGTAAAGTACTACTACCAATGACTAGCGAGGACAAAAGATTCAGCAAAATATATAAAAAAAACCAACAAGATGAATTTATGCACGCAAAGACTACTTTATTTTGTGCGGTTTCAAGAGTATTTATATGAATTTATTGCACACAGTTGGTAGGTGCACCAACTAAACAACAAGAAAATTACCGTATTATGATGCATGACGTACATGACTTATCTAAATGATATACTATCTAACTTGGAAGTGGTCAATTTCTAGGTAAAAAATTATAAATTTTAAACCTTTATAATACCGAATGACCGAAATGAAGTGGAATCATAAGAAATGAAAGTAGTTATACATGTTATTAAACTCATTTTTGAAGCCATATTGAAATAAATACACCTGTACTTTCTTATTTTGGTGGTTTAATAGGGGTGAACTTGAACAAAATAGATAATTGAAATTGAACAGGTTTCAAAGTTGGATGATACCATAGGAACAATGTTTTGGTTCTATGTTAGCATGCACCCATGTTAATATTGATTAAAAATTACATTGATATTGACGATGGCAGTATGTAGACCTCTCATTTCTTTGTTTTTTTAAGAGGAAGATGACCATAATATATTAAAAGTATGACACTAACCTACATTGCATTTGTTGAAATGCCAAAATGTAACCTTTCTGCAAATTACTATTTTTTCCCTTTTTAAATAGCAAGTCTTATTGACTCAGTTTATGAAATGTAAAAAGATGAAGATGGGTTTTTATATATGTGCTACAACACTGAGAAGACGTTTGGGCGATTAAAGTATGAATGTATATATTTGCCTACGATTACATGAAACTTTACACACTTTCCTCACAAATTTCATGTCCATATTAGTTTTATTATTTTTTATTTGTCTTATCAACTATAGAAATAATTCTTCTACTTACTGTCCACATAAATCTTAGCTGGAGTTCAGCAATCACATAACCTAATATAGAATAGTTAACAATAATAGCTTTAAATCGCTTTCGGTAGAAGCCTTGTGATAGCTAGATGAAAAATCTTCAGATGGACCAACATCTTCTCTCACTTATCGAAAAAGAAATTATTATATGTAGAATCTTCCTTTATTTAGATGAAAAATGCTAAAACCAATGTTAGTTATGCTATGTACCATATCCTCTTCCTACTAATGCTGCATTAATAACAACATGCTCCCTATCTTACAGACTATGGTAGCAGGAACCTGCACCAATATCAGAAAGGATGGTGCTATGTCAGTATGGAAGGACTTAAGAGGAAAATTAATAATAGACTTAATATTTATATCCTAACCGAATGTATTTAATTATTTGATTACTTATATAACAGTACGAAAAATAATTGATTAGAGACCGATAATTAAAATTAAAAAATTTCGGTCCTTAATTAGAGACATGTTAAATACTGAAAAAATTAGTCTTCAATCATTAGTATTAGATGCTAAAAATCAGTTTTTAATGAGCCACTAAAACTAAAGACCGACAAAAGAAAAAAATTCTGTCTTCATTTAAGCCGTACTATGATTTTCCAATATCTAACCATTGGGTCTTTTCTATTCTTTTTAATCCAATGGTTAAATTTGATGATCCACATTAGTTTTTCTTAAAATGAATGGTAATGTATAACATACAAGATCGCAACAAATGATATGCCAATTGAATATGAAAATCCAATTAAAATGATAAATTAGACTCACAAATATTGTACTCGTGAGATCTATGGAATTCGATGTGTTAATTGATGATAGGATTCAAAAAAATACTGAACCAAATGTCTTAATTTTTGTTTTATTTTAAGAGATCACTTCATATATGATGTTTTTTAAATTGCTTTGCAAATCACCTCAAATTCTGTATAGACACCAGATTGTGATATTTCCCTACATATAAGTGATTGTTTATATTACCAAAGCAATCAATTTATTTATACTAAAACAACTTAATCAGTAAGGCCTCATATTCATTTGTGTACATAAGTAGGAAAGTAATTACCTGATTCAAACATAATATATAAATATAACCAATAATTATATATGGAAGAACATATATGGAAGAACATCTCAAGCAAATTAATTAGTTACAGAATAAAAGAAAATAATAGGTATTATTGCAAATAAATTTCAGAAAAATCATCACCGCAAATCGAGATTTGAAGTGTAAATTTCATTTGAACATGTAAATACCGAGTTACCCAATTTCTTTAAAATAAGTTCTTATGTATTCTATTCTTATCAAAACATTAAAAAAAATTGATTCTTTAGCG
The DNA here is from genome assembly GCA_030765085.1 of Allium cepa. Taxonomy (NCBI): domain Eukaryota; kingdom Viridiplantae; phylum Streptophyta; class Magnoliopsida; order Asparagales; family Amaryllidaceae; genus Allium; species Allium cepa. Next base: position 687,250,753 of record CM060938.1, read on the forward strand.
TGAAAGTCCAATAAAACACGGACATTAAAACAGACTCATAACCACAAATGGATGATCCAAAATCATGTACTCTTCTAGTAATGGTTTAATCATACCACAAATAAAGAAATCAGGTATCGAAATCAAGAATAAAGAAATCAAATAATACCTTCAATTATTATTTCGAAACTAGAGGGTTGCTGGGCAGGTGAAATCGACAGTGGATATAGCAAAGATGGCAGAGATAGGAAAAACGGCGAGGATGATGGAGATGACGGTGCGTGCGGAGATCAATGTTGAGTGATGGTCGATGTTGAGTGATGTTAGAGAAAGTTTTAGTTTTAATTTAATTTGGGTTAGAGAAAAAAAGGGATTTAATTTCCCACGATTTAAAAGCGTATTTACGGCGGCAAATTTTTTATTTCCCTGCGCTCATGAGGCACGCAACGTTTTAGCTGGGAGATCACGGACACTTCACTTGGAGGCTGCGTTTTTGAATTGATTTTTTTTGAATAATCCATTCACATAATTGCGGCATTTTTATGAAAACGTTGCGCATTCATGCTGCAAAGGATATATTTTCTTGTAGTGTATATTGCCCTTCTCATTTCCTAACACATTATCTTTTATTATTTTATTTTAGTTTGCACATTAACATGGCATGGCTACCCTTAGCTAATCAATTCTCAACCTATTAATCTGCACAACTTTTTATTTAGTTTACCTAATTATTTATTCCAAATAATGTTTTAAAAATATGGTGTGTTACAAACGCCCCCCCCTTAAAGAATTTCTTCCTCTAAATTATGATAAGGTACACAACAGAATAATCAAAGGAAAAACATATCATCTAACAAATCAGGATAAGCGTCTCTAATTCTGCCCTCAGTCTCCCAAGTATAGTGTCTAGCATCGTCACTCCACTGGACCTTTGTTGATCTGACTGTCTTATTCCTCCACTTCTTTCATCTCTAGCTAGAATATGAATCGGCTTTTTAACTATAGTCAAATCCGATTCTACTACTAAATCTTCTAACATTGTAGGTGCTATAGTAGCCTCCGAGTCTCTAACACATTTCCTAAGATGAGAAACATGGAAAACATCATGGACTCCGACCAAACTATTTGGTAAGTCTATTCTATAAGCGAATTCCCCGATTCTCTCACCAATACGAAAAGGACCAATGAACCTAGGTGCTAATTTTCTGGACTTCTCAACTCTAATAATACCCTTCATCGGTGAAACATTAATAAACACATAGTCTCCAATAGAGAATTCCAAGTCCTTTCTTCCTCTATCAGCATAAATTTTCGGCCTAGTCTGAGCTTCCTTCTCCTAGCTCGAATCAACTATCTTCTCTACATCTTCTTTCACTAAATCCGGGCTAAGAACCAACCTATCCTCAAATTCCAACCAATATATGGGCGACTTGTATGGCCTTCCATACAATGCTTCAAATGGTGCTATCCCAACACTAGTCTGATAGCTATTGTTATACGAGAACTCGATTAAATGAACCCTCCAAGATTTTGTTAACTCTTTCCATTTCCCATCCGTCTATGGATGGTAAGGGGTACTCATGTTGAGCTTGGTTCCTAAAGTTTCCTGTAAACTCTTCCAGAGTTCATAAGTAAATAAAGAATCTCTATCGCTGATAATAATACTAGGAATCCCGTGCAGTCTAACTACGTTCTTCAAAAATAACTTCGCCAAAATAGGTGCCATCTTAGTTGACTTTACCGATATGAAATGGGCTCTTGGTTAATCTATCCACTATGATCCATATTCTTTCATTTCCTCTACTAGACCTTCGAAACCCATTGATAAAATCCATGGAGATAGAATCTCACTTTCACAATGGAACTTCTAACGACTGTAGCAATCCACTTGGCTTCTGATGTTCGGTTGCCTGTTGGCAATTCAAGCATAGCTTAATACATACAACAATGCCCCGTTTCATACCTTCCTAGAAGAAACTTCTCTTCATATCCTGATACATCTTCGTTCCTCCTAGATGGATAGTGAACTTCGAATGATGACATTCCTCCAAAACTTCCTTCATAATGTTTCCTACATTCAGAACACATAACCTTCCTTTCTTGGTCAAGATGGAAATTCTTCAGGTCATTGCTCTCCGTTCCTTCCCTTAACTTGATCCATTTAGCCAAAAGTGGATCCCCCTCCTGTTTAGAAGCTATCTTCTCAATCACTAAGGGTCGAACTTCCAAACTAGATAATACAGCACTTCTTGCAACAGAACCTACCTCGGATCTAAACAGCACTCTACAAGTTGACAATGTTTCCAACTCCTTTCACTCAGTTATCATAGCCAATATTGGATTCTGATGTTTCCGGCTGAGTGCATTTGCTACCTTATTTCACTTTCTAGGTTAAATTCAATTCCAAAGTCATAGGCAGCAATAAACTCCAACTATCTATGCTGTCTCATGTTCAGCTCCTTTTGAGAGAAGAAGTACTTCAATGACTTATGACCCGTATAAAGCTAAAATATCTCTCGCAACAGATAATGCCTCCATAACTTCAAAGCAAATATAATCCCAGCTAACTCCAAATCATTCGTAGGATACCTAACTTCATGTGGCCTGAGCTGTCTAGAAGCATAAGCTATCACTTAACCTCTTTGTATCAACACAGCTCCGACCTCTTTCACATGCATCAATATAAGCCACTAAATCTTGATTCCCATCCGAAACCACCAACACTGGTGCATGGGTTAATAAGTGTTTCAAGCTCTGGAATGCTTCCTCACACTTATCAGACCATACGAAATTCACATCTTTTCGTGTAAGCTTAGTCATCGGTGCAGCTACCCACGAAAAATCCTTTATAAGTCTTCGATAATATCCAACCAATCTAAGAAAACTCTTTATCTCGGTCACCATCTCGGGTCTCTTCCAATTTTTCACAGCCTCAATCTTAGTCGGATCTACAGACAATCCTTTCTCTGAGACGATATGACCAAGGAACTTCGCTTCTTTCTTCCAAAAATGACACTTTGGAAGCTTAGCCTTCAACTGATACTCTCTCAACATCTCAAGCACACCACTAAGATGAACTTCATGCTCCTTCTCATCCTTACAGTATATCAAAATATCATCTATGAAGACCAGCATAAATCTATTCAAGTGTTCTTGGAAAATTCAGTTCATTAAATTCACAAAGATTCCCAGTGCATAACTTAGTCCGAATAGCATAACCAACCATTCGTACGATCCATACCTTGTACTAAACATCATCAATGGAATAATATCCTCTACTACTCTGAGCTGATGAAATCTCGTCGCCAGATCCAGTTGAGAGAATACCTTAACTCCACTTAACTTATTGAACAAATCGTCAATTCTTGGCAATGGATATCGGTTCTTTATTATCTTCACATTCGAATTATGGTAATTGATACATAGCCTCAACGATCCGTCTGGCTTCTTAGCAAACAATGTGGAGGCTCCCAAAGTCGAACTACTCGATCAAAAAAAATCTTGCCTTCCAAATCTACCAATCGTCAACTCCTTCATCTCTGTAGGTGTCATCCTGCTTGGTGGCCTCCTCACTGATTCCGCTTCCGGCACTAAATCAATCTGAAACCCAATAGCTCGTTTCGGTGTTAATCCAGCTGCCAGTTCAAATAGATTAGCAATTTCTCTAACCATAAAGACTCAATGCAACTCATCCTCCTACTCCATAATACCAAATAAAGCATTCACTTCGAAACTAGTGTTTTCTATAGTATAAACTATCCGATCACTACAATCCAAGTGAATAAGTGATATCTTCCTATTATGGCAAAATATCCTAGCATCATATTGACTTAACCAATCCATCCTAAGGATAATCCCAAATAACCCAAAGTTAAACACATGCAAACAGCAATCAAAAGTACGTCCTAGCAAATCAAACTCTAAATGGTCACACCTCATCCCAAGTGTTGCATAACCTCCTATTAGATTTGCAACCCTCAAGGAAGTAAATAAGTACAAGGGTTCTAGGTCAAGCTTATCAACCAAACATCGGGACATAAAAGAATTGACGCACCAGTATCAAATAGAACGCTAACCGACGGACCGTGAATCTGCAATGAGCCTACCGGAACAGCCTTTCCTTTATCCTGCACAATAGGCCTTGATATTGCAGCTTACAATGCATATATCTGTCCCATTCATTCTCTAGCAGCTTCTTTGCATTGCTTCTTGTAATGGCCGATCTGGTTGCAATTAAAGCATCAAATGTTCATCTTTCCATTCACCTCCTTTGCTTTCTCTTTTCCTTTCCCAGTCCGACACTCATTTGCATCGTGTCCCTTTTTATCACATTTATAACAACCCACCTCAGCTTTTTCCCGCTTCTGTGCTCCTCCCTTCTGAGCATTTTTCTTATAATAAAACTTTCTTTTCTTGCCCTGTCCCACCTGGGCCTTCTTCAACTTCTTCCTTGAGCAAGCTAATGCCTCTTTCTGTCTCAGCGCCTTTTCTACCACTACATCATTGGGATCTCTTAATTGCTACAAGGTAGCACTTATCAACTATGCTCTCAAGCCTCTTATAAACTTCTCATTCCTCCTGGTAATCGTATCAACCAAAGCATACCTGTATTGGGCCAACTCTTCAAATTTCGTTACATACTCCAAAACAGACATCTTTGCTTGTTCGAGTTCTGTAAACTTTCTTACTTACACCGATTGCGCCATCATAGAGATAAACCTTTCTGAAAACCTTCTCTTAAACTCCTCCCAAGTTATGGTTTCTCATCAACACCAGCTACAACAGTATTCCACCAAAATAAGGCGGCTCCCTGAAGCAATCTCGAATCCAATCTCCTCTTCTGCTTGTCATTCAACCTTTAGTTTGCAAAGATCCTTTCATAATGCTGCTGCCAATTTTCCACCTTGATCACACCTTCGGTTCCAATGAATGGCTTATCCCTAAGCCTGGTATAATCTTTGCTCATATTAGCATACTGGTTGACCATCAAAGCTTCTTGAACTCCACCTCCAGCAACATTTCCTCCAACAACTCCAACTGCAATTCCAGCTTTCATCATGTTTACAACGAACTGATACTTGGCTCCCATGTCCACTTAGGGAACCCTAGCTCCAACAGTTTTAGCTTGAGCCTGATCGGGACCACCATTAGCATTTGGTGGGGAATTTCCATTAGTGGTGGTGCTATCTCATCCAGGATAAACTTTGCCTCTCTCTTCATTTCATATCTGTATTCAGACCTCATGAGATACAGATGAATAACCTAACCAAGATTGTAGTCTAAAGATATAGCGCATACTTATATATATATATAGCTAATATAAATACATTATAATTGCATTATCCCATACCCCGATCTTAACTCTAATTACTAAGGATTATGTTTACAAAAATCATTTTAGTTAAATTATTTCATAAACCATGCTCTGATACCAATCTGTAAAATCTCCCATACAACTAAAACTGGTCAAAGTACCTGTAAAGCATCATTATATAAACATACATATATATCAGGTAATAAATTAACTAGCTGTTCAAACACATAAGTTTTGTTTGGCTAACTTTTATATTTTGGTTAATTCGGGCCTACTAGAAAATATCAAAATTATCTAATATCTATTAGACACTTCTCTTCTTTTGGACGATCCGTCCTTAATTATCTGTTAAATACTTCTCTTCTAGATGGCGTGTTCATAACTTATCATCTTCCCGGATTACCTAATCCTAATGGTTTGGCGGGCTCACCAATAACCTAACTATATATAAAAATATATTCCTTTCTTTGTGTATCCATAATTTTAGTTTACCCGTGACAAAGCCTTACGTGGTGGAATTTTCGGCTAAATTTGCCGGGGCTAATAGCTAATGTATAGGGAATGACCCTATACCATTCTCATCTGGTATTCTAATATCCGATTCATTTTACTTAGGTACATCTTCCCAAAATTTTCCTTGAAAACATTTTCAAAATGATTTAGACCTTTAAATCAAACTCAAACAAGGAAAATATACATTCTCTATGCTTTACTCAAAATCATATTGCCATGTTATATATATATATATATACACACATTTTACTTAAATCTTAGTTGATGAAAATACTTAAACATTTAAATGTCCACTTTCAAATATATTGAAAGTACCCCATTTGAAACCATTGAAAGTACCTCTTTCGAAATCATTGAAAATACCTCTTTCAAAACCATTGAAAGTACCGCTCTTTAAATCAAGTAAAACCCTTTCTTTTATCTAGGTCGAAAGGCTAAAACTTTCCTTTTGAAACTAACCTCAAACCCTTTCGAAACCTTTAGAAATCCTTCCTTTCGAAAGCTTTAGAACTTTAGACATCTTTCATTAAAAACCTTAAAACCTTTCCTTTTAAACCCTTGAAAAACCTTTTCCTTTGAAAACCATTAGGAAATATCCCTTTCGACTCCTTCGAAACTCTCAAGGAACCATCCCCTTGAAACCTCTTTTAAAACCTTTTAAACCTTTCGAAAGCACTTGGATTCAATTTAAAACATGTGGAAAATACCTTTCGAAACCATTAAAAGATGACACTTTCGAAACCATTTTGGGTTATACTTCAATTTATAAAAAGGGTCATTAAATGATTTAGGTCGAAAGCCATTCTTTCGAAAGCATTTCCTAAGTAAAGAAGCGATGGTGTCGAAACCATCCCATAAAGCATTGGAGAAATGGGCTGATTTCTAAAACAAGACAACCTGTAAGAAACCCATGGGGTCGAAAAGGTTAAAAAGCGACAACTAGATGTTTCAATTTATCAAAGGCATTCATTTAAAAACAAAGATGCAATCCAATGAAACTGTTGCTCCAAAATCCACCTTTCGACTAAGTCGAGACCTCTTTGAGCAAAGAACAAGAGAGATGAGCTCCAGCTAAACGGTTTGAAAGAGTCAGAGGGATGCTTCCATCAATGTTTGGAATCTTCAAGACCTTTCGAAAGTGTCGGAAGGTTTCTTCAATCAATATCTAGATGGTACGTACCTTTCAAAGAGGATGGAGTCCAAGGCACCCTTCCACCTTTATTTACACCTTTCAACTAGATGAAGATCTTTCAATTGAGTCGAAGACACACCTTTCAAAGACAATGAAGAATAGCTCTTGTACATAAGCCAAACCATTCAAAAAAACAATGGTTTTGCGCTCATTCAAACTGCTAGAAAGTAAGTATTATCTTGAGCAACCCCTTCGAAAGCTATAGTAAGCCTTTCGAATGGGTCTAAACTAGTGTGGTCCAAGAAGAGTTCTGCATCAGATCAGAAACAAGAGCATAGATGAAACCAATGAGCAAAGGCTATCGACAGAGTCGGAAGAACTTACAAGACGACTCAAAGAAAAGGATCACACCATACATTTCGACAAAAGCAGAAATATGCTCAAGTATTTCAGCAGCCACTTTTCGGCTCAGTCGAAAGCATCAGGGTCAAAAGGTACTGACCCACATCTATAAATATGACCTAAGGGGACATGTTTTGGGGATTCGATTCCTCTCATTGTCAACTTCTATACTCTGAATTAAAGGGTTATAACCTTAATTTGTAAATTGATTTGGGGATTGGAAGCAATAAAACCATTTCTTGCTTGCGAATGGGAAGTTGACAATTACATATTATTTTTCTATTCTTAAAGCTTTTATCTGGTCTAACGACATATTTCAGGTGTCGTCTATATCGATAGGACCATCTTGACGTAGTTGAAACCTCTTATAATCAAGTTCCTACAGACCCTATTCTGAGCTACTTCCCCCTCGAACCATTGATTTTGACAAGATTGAAACCAAGCCACAACTCACCGAAACCCACAACTAACACAAGGAGCCCAAGGTTTAAGCTTTCCAAAAGGTCAAAACCTATCTTGGATTCACTCTAGCTTGAGATTATCAATTCAAACATAGGAAGGGAAAGTCCATAGCATTCGATAAGGTCAAAACCCCTACTTTTGATTTTAACCTAAAACCAAGCTATTCAACAGCTTCAGGCCTCCGACTTGGTCGAAATCTAACAAGGTGAAACTAACTTAGGGAATCTCAATTGAACCAAGAGTAAGGCTTTTGAAGAGAATACATTAACTCAACTGGGTCAAAAGGTTATTTAATACAGAATTTGACCCTTTCGATAGAGTCGAAAGTTTTATTTGGAAGACATTCATCATTTAAAGCATATTCAAAGAGGAAATTCAGGAAGGATACATACTCCCTTTCTACTTTACTTGCATAAAGGATAACCTTCAATATTTTGCACATATTTAGGGTGTTGATGAGAAATCTTCTTAACATTTTTGGCGCTAGAAGGAGGGCTCGAACCTCTAACTTGGATAAACCCCTAACACCATTATTCTCTAACCCAATTTAACTCTATCTCAAGTTCATCTACTTTGGTTTAAATCATGGCTAGAAGAATCATCAGATCGGAACCAGAATCCTCTGTGCCACATGAGATAAAGTTCTCAAAAATTCATTATAGATTTCAATCAAAATGAAGAGGAAAGGTTAAGGCTAGAAGCTTTAAGAATTATAACCAAGAAAAAAGCGGATTCATATGATCCTACGAAATGGAGCTTAGATCCCTTTTATGTTGGCCCCACCTTTATCTTTGCATTAGGAAAAAGAATAAATGGAAGTGATAATGTATTCAATCAAATGAGAAGGACCATCCAACACTATTCTAAAGGCACAATCTTTGAGAAAGCAATAATGGATGATTAAAATTCTTTTTCATATAAAAGGCAACCGAGCATAGCAAGAGCATTTCCAAGTTAAGAAATCAAAAGGGTGGAAAAAAGAAAAGCAATTGAAGAACATGAAACTATAAGGCCAAGAAGCAAAAAGTCAAAAAGCCATCCACAAGAATCAAGCTTCAAGTTTAGACTTCCAAAGGAATGCAACTTAACAACTTCCACAAAAATTGTCTATTTGCTTACGAAGAATGAGCGTAACTACTGGCCATCACAGAAAAAGGGGCTAAAACATGAAAAAAAACCCAAGGAGGATCCTATTGCCATTACCACATGATGAATCATCATGAAATTAACCGTTGCAAAGCCCTGGGAGGGGATGGTCATAAATTTCTTTCAACAGGAAAAGATCGAAGAATATGTAAAAAAAATTTGAGAAAGAATCAATAATGAGTTACCTTTAAATGAGAAATTTAATTGGGAGTGAAATGCTCCTTATATATAGATACTACTTAAGATGGTAGAAAAGCCTCTGTCTATGCAGAGTTGGCTAGGCCAGAGTACCTCCTAGAGTAAGGGCAGGTAAGCTTTTAGCCACACCATAAGATGGCCAGGTTAAAGCACCAGACGAGCCCTCGGCCAGGCCTTTGGTCAGGTCAAGACATCTCTTAGAAGGAAGATAGAGTAATTCATTATCCGTGCCATAAGATGGCCAGGTTAAAGCACCGAACAAGCCCTTATCTGCGCCACGCTATGGCTAGGGTAAGGCACCTCCTAGAGGGAGGATGGAGTAAGACTTTATACGCGCCATAAGATGTCTAGGGTAAAGCACCAAACAAGCCTTTATCCGCGCTACAAAATGGCTAGGGCAGGGTGCCTCCTGGAGGAAGGTCAAGGTAAATCCTTGGTTCGAGCCTCTAAGATGAGATAATCAAGAGCACCAGACAACCATGGACTAAGACGTACAGTCACGAGAAGAGGATCATCAAACAATGGACTAAGATGTCCAAGCCCAAGAAGTGGCTCGCTAAATAATTGACTGAGACGTCCAAGCCCAAGAAGAGGCACATTCAGCGATGGACTAAGATGTCTAAGCCTGTGAAGAGGCTCATCAAATCATGAACTAATATGTTCAAGCTCGAGAAAAGGCATATCTGATCATGGACTAGGACGTCTAAGCTCAAGAGGAAGTTAATCAGATTATTTTTATATATTCAAAACGAGGAAGGTTCATATGAGTCAAAGAGGACAGAAGCAAAGGAGTGGAATAGAACTCCCCTTATTATCACCCGAAATTGGGTTTCGAGAATTACATTTTTAAGCATCGTCTGTTAATACCTGGATCTGGATTTCGGGTCTGTCATATCTGAATCTCATCAATTAATACCTGAATCTGGGTTTTTGGACATTATTTCAGGACTTCATTTACTAATACCCGAATCTGGTTTTGGGTCTTTATCTATTGATAACTTTATTATACTTAAATCTAGGTACCAAGATTATTGCTTACTTAAAGCCCTAATCTGGGTGTAAAATTTCGATAATGACTTTTATTTATCACAAATGCCAGACTCTCGGTCAAAAATACTCCCAAGAAGTTTATCATTAAAATTTTTTGTTAATACCCATATCTGTTTCACGAGTTACTAAGTTTCTAATTTCACTGAAGCCTGAGAATGGGTCTCTGGGATTCTATTGCAAATATTCAAACAACGGTTTCCGTATTCAATTCCTTATTAACTATCTGTTGAAAAATTGCTATCTAATATTTATATCCTTATGTTTAGACGAGATTTCTTATCAACAAATTTCAGATATTATAACAAAGTGGTTGAAGTTAAATTCTCGAGCATTTCTCATCACGGTTGAAGATAGGATTTAAATGTTTAATATAGACTACTTTTCATGTAATTAACAAGATGATTTATTAATTTAAGAAAATGACATACATAGACTTGTATGTCATTTTCAAGCAAACAATTGGAAAAACTGTTTGCCTCGTACTTTTTGGGGAAATCAGTACAACAAGGAGAGATAAACGATTCAGCAAATTTGGAAGAAATGAATGAGCTATCAGAAAATATTTCAAAAGTTACATTACAAGGGTTACAAACCAGGTGATATTTACAAAATTTATATAATTTACATAAGTCATAAGATAATTTACAAGACTATGAAGTTATTTACATATATATACAAAATAAGTTTATTCATACCAAACATACAAATAATTACAAGTCATTAGCTGCTTTGTCAAGAGTCTCAACAACCGAAGGATTCACAACATGACGAATCACAGAGAACTTGTTTGAGTTTTTTATTTCTTCCTTGCTTTGTTTTCATCACCAATCGCATAAATATTAGTCTTTAGAGCACGGTTGAAAGCCCTATTTGCAGCCCTAAGGGTCTTGTTATTTCTTTTGAACTCCGCGGTGTGTTTTTGAAGGAGTAGATATCGTGTTCGAGCTTTTGATTCTTGGAAGCATAATCATTCATGGTTTGATAATATTTTACCTTATGTTGCTTGTCTAAATACTTGGCTATGTTGAATTTACTTTTCGGCACCAATTCCCCAAAACAATCTCGAAAGAGATCTATCGACCTTGTCGAAAGGTTTGGGTCGGAAGCTTTGATGCCGAGAATGGTTGAAACATGCTAAAAGTATGATTTTTTAGTTTTTTACCTAAAGGGGATAAATTTTCAACTAACCTACCTTTTTTTGTCAAATTCTTATTGGTTACCAAATAATTTTCAGAAAAATGCTGCCAATAATTTCAAAAATTAACAATGATTTTATTTTATAAAGTGCCCCTTCTCCTTAATTAAATATATAAAATATTTAAGTCTCATACCTTGTATTCATCAAATCACTTAGGAAAAATCTAGAAAAATTCCAGAAAACCTATTTTAATATGTTTTCCAACATGTAAAATTTCAAACCCAAATAATAATTATTTTAACCGTAAGTAATTTATAACCCAATAAATCATTTTATTTACTAGAAAATTAACATAAAATCCATATTAGTTCAAGAAATTATGAAAATTGAAACCCATCATTAAAATATCATTTTTGATCCATATTTAAATTTTCTAGGCATATGGATGTCAATTAATAGGGTTTTCATATCAAACAAATCATGGATACTAATATCAAAATGTATAATTCATAAACCGGCATATATATATATATATATATATAATATACTTTAATCATCTAAAACATGGCATAAACTTCCCAAAACTTTTCAGATCTATCTTAGAATTGAAAATCATTAGAAAATAGGATGTAGTAATTATTCACCTTAGCTTTGAGATTAAACGATGAGTTATTTGATGTTGAATATGTTGATTAACTTCTTTCTCTTGAATCCTAGCTTTAGCTTCTCTTGAGAATGAAAATGGTGGTCGGACTTGATGTATTTTAATTTGATAGAATGAGAATGAAGGCATGTTTCATTCCCTAAGGGTTTAGGTTATAAGCCTCTCTTATTTCCCATTTTTCCCTTCCCTATCTCCTAACACATTAATTCATGTTTTTTCATTTTGATTTACACTTAACATGGCATGACTACCCTTAGTAAAATCAAGTCTCAACCTATTAATATTTACATTATTTAATTTTTCTAATTAAGTATCCAAAATAATGTTATAAAAATATGGAGTGTTACGATCTCCCACCCTTAAATAATTTCGTCCTCCAAATTATGATAACGTACACAATCAGGCAAAAGATAAAACATACCATCAAAACAACTTGGGATAAGAGTCTATAATCCTACTCTCGACCTCCTAAGTATAGTCTCTAACATCGTCACTCCACTAGACTATTACCAATCAGATTGTTTTATTCCTCAACTTCTTCTCATCTCTTGCCACAATCAGAAACGGCTAACTAAAGTCAAATTTGGTTCTACTTCTAAATCCTCTAACGCTGTAAGTGTTATAGTAGTCTCCGGGTCTCTAACACATTTCCTAAGATGATAAATATTGAAAATATCATAGACTCCTACCAAACTATTATGTAAGTCTATTCTATAAGCGAGTTTTCCGTTCCATTCTATAATACAAAAAGGGCCAACAAATCTAGGTGCCAACTTCCCTATCTTTGTGAATCTAATCACACCCTTCATTGGTGTGACGACCGCCCATGACTCCCGCACGGAACAAGGAAATGGTGCGCTGAAAGTGTGCCAGGCAGCCATGGACGACCGTCAAGGGTAGAATAAACATCGCAGACTCTATCGTAAGACTCACAACGCATGGATAAAATACAATAGAGAAGTATAATATAGTGAAGCTCTATAGAACAGAAACTGCATATCATAAAATCTGAACAGCTTTATACAAGGTCTGAATCAGGAATACAAGAAGCCTCACTACATGGCACTCAGAGTAACAACAAACAGCGGAAAAACCCAGTACATAGAATATGAAAATAACATGCAAAGCCTCCTGCTCGTCTTCGTCATCATCAGCGTGAGCCACTAAGATCAGCACCTGCCACCTGTCACCTAGTCTTCCCATCCCAAACATGGATGAACAGCCCAAGGTAATAAGAGGAGACATAAAACCTTGAGTCAGACAAAATCTTAGTGAGCAGTAAATCAACTATCAAACATACCAAAAGAGCATAAGGGATAAAAGGAATAGGAACCCAAATCATCCCACTCCACCTCTTTCTACAGTGATAGCCCCCAGACACACACTAAGGAGAAGCAAGCATAGCAAAGCAGATAATTAAAGTAAAGCAATAATCACTCGAGTCAAGGTCGATGTTTTCTAAATACAAACCCCCAAGGCCTAAACCAAGATCAGATAAGCACCCTGAAAACACCGCTCTTGAGACCGAATGATGATACAACCAAACATCCATGACTCTGGCTATCACTGTTATCATTGCCTTGATTTTATCGTTAATTGAATGACCAACTCATCTTTCAAACATCCGTCAAAGGCTAATGGCAACCCCGGTTCTAGACATAACTCCACACGTCCTCGTGACCCGTGCCTAGGTATAACGAATCTACCCAGAGTACTAGCACGTCATCATGACCCACGCCTGGGTATAACAGATCTACCCAACGTACTCTTGCTTTGAGCTTGCTAGAACCTTCAATAACGATAAGATCTCAGCCTTCTAGTCATCCTCCTCGACGACTATTCCCATTATAGCTCAAGCACCTCTCGAGCCACCATTATCCACCAACTCGAACCGCATCATCGAGTAATCAACATGCTTGGGATGATCCCGTCTGGATTAAACCAAGGCTTCCACATCATGCTTTGCTCCAACGCATCTTAGCAAAGTCCATCTCATCATCATACTTTGCTTCCTCTAACTATAGCAAAGTCCTCGAACCCATCCATATGAGCTTCATTATCCGCTTCATATGCCACAGCAGCTTTCACCATTCAAGAGCCTTTCTACTTAGCTTTTGAATCATCTTCAACCATCTTGTCCCAAATCAACTACAAGCTAACTCGAGACAATCAAATAAATCATACATCCAAACAATCAAGCATCCAAACAAGATCTAATCAAGTAATATCAACTATAATGGCAATTTCGTAAATAAATGAGCATAAGTCTAACATATATGAAATCATGGATTTTAGCATAGATCTATCAAATATAAAACATGGGTTTTGTCTCTATAACTTGTTAATTGAACTTGCATAGGTAAACATCTTCAAAAGTAATGAATCTAGTCTTGGAACTAAGAAAAATGCATGAAATCTCTAACTTTAATACTCAAACAAGCCACAAATCCAATATACTCCTTTGGGTCCGCGTGAGAGATAACTACCACTCACCGAATCACCCTAACACTTCAAAAACAATCAACAAAAGATCTGGACAGCAAGGACTCAAGCTCGATTCGTCGAAATCTCGCTTGAAATGGTGAGATCTAGCTTCGTCGGATGAAGATCTTCAACTTTGGCTCTTCGATCTTGATCTTCGATCTTCAATGGATGTTAGCACTAGATTGAAGTAGAGAAAGAAGTGAAGAAAATATTGTAGTCGAGTTTCCAAAATGGCAGCACTTCGTTGCTTCAAATACCGGTGCCAAAAAGTGAGCCAAACCCCTCTATTTATAAGCTGAAAACTCCATGAGTCGTTCGTCCATAAGTCGTCCACGAGTCATCCCTGAGTCGTTCATGACTCATCATATTCCATGACTCAGAGAATCCCAACAGCATACGACCTAACAAGCTACGACTCATCCAAGCGCGCGACCTAACCCACACGCGACATAACGACCTAAGCCCTCAACGACTCATCTACTATACGACTCATCCCCTTAACCCGGTCACGACTCAACCTATCCCGTTAACTCGTAACCTGGCAATGTTCTAACTCTATAAGCCGTTAACCACCATGAGTCGTCCCATACGAGTTAACTCATAACTCTTAACTCGTTAGCTCCTTATCCCCTGAGTCGGTCAAAACCTTAAGTCATTCACGACTCATACATGAGTCGTTCACTACCTTGACTCGTTAACTCGTGCACACTCATCTCTTAACTCGAACACGACTCATCACTTAACTCACGAGTTAACTTCCTAAACGACTCAGGCTAGAGACAACATAAACAACACTAACGACCTGTAAATTCTACGATATATCGACACGTAAAATACGGGTCGTTACATTCTCTCCCCCTTAGGAATTTCGCCCCCGAAATTCCAAGCAAACAACAACAACCAAAGATATTCCGCATGCCTACCATCCATAGCAATCAACAAACCATACATCCAATTCTAGCCTAGCATGCAGAATTCTAAGATAGAACAAGGTACAAATTCATGAGATGTCACGACACCTTAGGGCCATACCTCGAAGAGTTCTGGATGAGCTGCCTTCATCCTCTCTTCCTCCTCCCATGTACAGTCGTTAACATCATCACTCCATTGTATCTTGAGCAACGTAACCGTCTTCCTCCTAAGCTGTTTCGTATCGGTTTCAACAATACGAAGCAGCTTACGAGGTCTTCTAACAACTGGATCAACCTCCAAATCTTCATAGCTATCAGCAGAAATCACTGTACTCGAGTCGTGCACATACTTCCGTAGATATGATACGTGAAAAACATTGTGCACACCCGCCATCTTTTCTGGCAACTCTAATCTATAAGCGAGCTTTCCAATACGCTCGATGATCGAGAATGGTCCAACAAATCTCGGAGTCAACTTCCCTTTCTTCCCGAATCTAATAACATTCTTCAGAGGAGAAATCTTCACAAAAACCATATCACCTACGTCGAACTCCAAATCCTTTCGACGTTTATCTGCATAACTTTTCTGACGATCCTGGGCTGCCTTCATTCGTTGCCGAATGATCTCTATGCAATCCGTAGTCTGATGAATCATCTCTGGCCCAAGTATCAGCTTTTCTCCAGTTTCCAACCAACATGTCGGAGAGTTGCACGGTCTTCCATACAGCGCCTCATACGGTGCCATACCAATGCTTGACTGGTAACTGTTATTGTACGCAAACTCCACCAAATGAAGATGATCTTCCCACGATCCTCCGAAATCCAAAACACAAGCTCTGAGAAGATCTTCCAAAACTCGGTTGACTCTCTCAGTCTGACCATCTGTTTGGGGATGATAAGCTGTACTCAAACACAACTCGGTTCCCAAAACTTCCTGGAAGCTCTTCCAAAATCCACTAGTGAACAATGGGTCTCGATCGCTCACTATACTCTTCGGAATACCATGGAAACGAACTATCCACTTAACATACAACTCCGCCAACTTTGATGCAGTTCTAGTTGATCGAACAGGAATGAATCTTGCACTCTTGGTCAACCGATCCACTATGACCCAAATTCCTTCATTTCCCGCTCTCGTTCTAGGTAGACCATCGATAAAATCCATTGATATTTGCTCCCACTTCCATGTAGGAACTTCTAATGGCTGAAGCAATCCACTTGGCTTCTTTTGCTCTGCTTTAACCAACTGGCAATTCATACACTTGGAAATAAAATTTCCAACATCCTTCTTCATGCCTTCCCAGTAATAGGTTCTCTTCATATCCCGATACATCTTATTTCCTCCTGGATGAATTGTCAACTTCGAGTGATGACTTTCCTTCAGAACTTCATCTCTCAATTCGTCTATATCTGGAACAACTAGTCGTCCTTGCTTCCGAAGCCAACCCTCTCGATCGACCTCGAATCCTTTATCCTTCTCTGGTTCCAATCCAGATTCCAAATCACGGATAATCTTGACAAGCTTATCGTCTCGCTTTTGGCTCTTGCCAATTCTTTCCATAAGAGTAGGCCTTATCGATAAGTTTGCCAACATCTCAGGTTCCAATTCACATCTAGGCCTGAAGTCAAATCCAGCTAAATACTCGAGACTCTTCCATTCCGAAAACATGGCTCCCAATCCTGCATGTCTTCGACTCAACGCATCAGCTACTGCGTTACCTTTACCCGGAGTATAAGCTATACCAAAATCATACGATGCTAAAAACTCTAGCCACCGTTGCTGCCGAAGATTCAAATCCTTTTGGGAAAACAGATACTTCAACGACTTATGATCCATAAACAACTCGAATCGAACTCCCAAAAGATAATGTCTCCACATCTTCAGAGCAAATACAATCGCCGCTAACTCCAAATCATGTGTCGGATAATTCCTTTCATGCGGCTTCAGTTGTCGACTAGCGTACGCAACAACTTTATCTTTCTGCATTAGCACTGCTCCAAGTCCAGTACCACATGCATCGGTGTAAACCACCATCTCATCATTCCCACTAGGAATGGTCAAAACAGGAGCACTTGTCAGTCGCTTTTTCAGGATTACGAAAGCTTGCTCACAATTAGCGTCCCAACTGAACACTTGGTTCTTCTTCGTCAATCCTGTCAATGGTGCAGCTATCTTGGAAAAGTCTTTGATAAACCGACGATAATATCCTGCTAATCCAAGAAAACTTCTCACATCAGATGCATTCTTATGTCTAACCCAATCCTGGATTGCTGCCACCTTAGCGGGATCAACCGCTATTCCATTTCCAGAGATAACATGGCCTAAGAATCTCACTTCACTCTTCCAGAAGTGACACTTCGAAAACTTAGCCTTCAGCCGATGTTTCTGCAAGATTTCTAAAACAATACGCAAGTGCGTCTTGTGCTCTTCCTCAGTTCTAGAATAAATCAGAATATCATCCACGAACACAAGCACGAACTTATTCAACTGATCTCTGAACACTCTATTCATAAGATCCACAAAATATGCTGGTGCGTTAGTCAATCCAAACGGCATTACCAGCCACTCATAAAAACCGAATGGTGTCCTGAAAGCAGTCTTCGGCACACTATCCTTCGCCACCCTTAACTGGTGAAATCCTGTTGCCAAATCCATCTGAGAAAACACCTTAGCCTCGTGAAGCTGATCAAACAAGTCATCTATTCTCGGCAATGGATACTTGTTCTTCTTAGTCATCTTATTCAGCTCACGATAATCGACACACAACCTCAACGATCCATCCACTTTGGTTGCGAACACAACTGGTGCACCCCATTCGGACACACTACGCCGAATGAATCCTTTCCGTAAAAGGTCATCAACTTGCACCTTCAACTCTTGCTGTTCCCTAGGCGCCATCCGCCTAAGAGGCATCACAACGGGTCTGGCTCCCTCAACTAGATCAATACGAAACTCGATCTCTCTATGCGACGGTAACCCTTTGACTTCGTCAAAGACATCCTCAAATCCATTCACAATAGGCACCGATGACAGTCCATCCCGTGGAACAACCAGCGAATACATAAAGCTCATGAAGACGCCTTCCTCATGCTTACATCGTATCACAACCTTTCGCCCTTCCACATTCCCGACTGTCACCTCCAGCCTCTAACAATCAATCCTTGCCGCATACTTCCTAAGCCAGTCCATACCCAAAATAATTCCGAACCCCGCAAAGTTCAGAACAAAGCAATCACAAACAAACGAGCAATCATGACTCGACACAACTAGACCACGGCATATCATACACAGACATGACGAACCCCCAACTGGATTTGTCACAACCAGTGGCCTAACAACAATATCCGGTTTCAAACCTAACCGGCCTACCAAATCATCACAAACAAAAGAATGCGACGCTCCAGTATCAAACAACACTCTAACTGGAACACCACAAATGGAAAGAGTACCTTGAACCACCACACTCTTCCCCTTCTCTTCAGCAGTAGGAGCTTTTGAAGATGACGGGACAGCTCCCAAAGCATAAGCTTGCACAACCTGCCTGTCCTTTATCGGTTCCGGACAGTTCTTCTTAATGTGCCCCAGCTTGTCACAGTTGTAGCACTTCAACAACACGTTCGGATTCTTGCAATCCTTGGAGAGATGGCCCTTCTGCCGACAATTATAGCAGGTCTTTTCCCCCTTCAGCTTCTTCTGACCATCCTTACCCTTCTGCTGTTGCTGCTTCCTCTTCTTGTTTCCACCCTGCTGTGGTTTAGACTCCTCCTTGGTCACAGCAACAACATATACTTCCTTAGGAAACAAACTCTCGTGCCTGAGAGCTTTCTCCACCAGCTTCTCAAATGGATCGTCCAGATGATCCACCAACTGCCTTCCAAGATAACTGTCCAAGCCTGTCACAAACTTCTCATTCTTCTGATAAGAAGATTCAATATACGACCGAGCATACTTGGACAAGGCCTCAAACTCAGAAACGTACTCAAGAACCGAGCTCCCACCTTGCTTGAGCTCAACAAACTTTTTAAACAAAACAGACTTCTGAGCTGTAGAGATAAACTTGGCTTCAAATCTAACTTGGAATTGCTCCCAAGTAATCTCTTCTTCTGGAGTGTCTATGGTGATAGAATTCCACCAATCAGCAGCTCTCCCTTGGAGCTGTCTCGATGCAAGCTTCCTCTTAGTTGCATCCTCAATTCCTAAATCTCCAAAGATCCTCCTACAAGCATCCATCCATCTCTGCACTTCAATGGTCGATTCCGTTCCCAAGAAAACCTTCCCTCCAAGAGCAGTATAATCCTTACAAAGCTTAGCAAAATCCACCGGTCTTGGAGCTTGAACTTGAACTCCAACATCCACTGATGGCCCTGAAGCTGGTATCCTTCTCATGATCGAAGTCATCATGGCCTCAAACATAGGAGCATAATCAACAGCTTCCCTAGCAGCTGGTCTCCCCCTTCGACTCATCCTTAATATCTACAAAAAGGAATGACTTAGAACACCTTGAGAAACAATTGCATAAGAAGTTCAAATCCTTCTAAACTACTATATTATATATAGTCATCATTCATCAAAATACAATTACGTCTCTCATACGTAGTTACGTCAGCGAGCGTTGTCTAAAATCGATTAGCCAAAGCTCTGATACCAAATGTGACGACCGCCCATGACTCCCGCACGGAACAAGGAAATGGTGCGCTGAAAGTGTGCCAGGCAGCCATGGACGACCGTCAAGGGTAGAATAAACATCGCAGACTCTATCGTAAGACTCACAGCGCATGGATAAAATACAATAGAGAAGTATAATATAGTGAAGCTCTATAGAACAGAAACTGCATATCATAAAATCTGAACAGCTTTATACAAGGTCTGAATAAGGAATACAAGAAGCCTCACTACATGGCACTCAGAGTAACAACAAACAGCGGAAAAACCCAGTACATAGAATATGAAAATAATATGCAAAGCCTCCTGCTCGTCTTCGTCATCATCAGTGTGAGCCACTAAGATCAGCACCTGCCACCTGTCACCTAGTCTGCCCATCCCAAACATGGATGAACAGCCCAAGGTAATAAGAGGAGACATAAAACCTTGAGTCAGACAAAATCTTAGTGAGCAGTAAATCAACTGTCAAACATACCAAAAGAGCATAAAGGATAAAAGGAATAGGAACCCAAATCATCCCACTCCACCTCTTTCTACAGTGATAGCCCCCAGACACACACTAAGGAGAAGCAAGCATAGCAAAGCAGATAATTAAAGTAAAGCAATAATCACTCGAGTCAAGGTCGATGTTTTCTAAGTACAAACCCCCAAGGCCTAAACCAAGATCAGATAAGCACCCAGAAAACACCGCTCTTGAGACCGAATGATGATACAACCAAACATCCATGACTCTGGCTATCACTGTTATCATTGCCTTGATTTTATCGTTAATTGAATGACCAACTCATCTTTCAAACATCCGTCAAAGGCTAATGGCAACCCCGGTTCTAGACATAACTCCACACGTCCTCGTGACCCGTGCCTAGGTATAACGAATCTACCCAGAGTACTAGCACGTCATCATGACCCACGCTTGGGTATAACAGATCTACCCAACGTACTCTTGCTTTGAGCTTGCTAGAACCTTCAATAACGATAAGATCTCAGCCTTCTAGTCATCCTCCTCGACGACTATTCCCATTATAGCTCAAGCACCTCACGAGCCACCATTATCCACCAACTCGAACCGCATCATCGAGTAATCAACATGCTTGGGATGATCCCGTCTGGATTAAACCAAGGCTTCCACATCATGCTTTGCTCCAACGCATCTTAGCAAAGTCCATCTCATCATCATACTTTGCTTCCTCTAACTATAGAAAAGTCCTCGAACCCATCCATATGAGCTTCATTATCCGCTTCATATGCCACAGCAGCTTTCACCATTCAAGAGCCTTTCTACTTAGCTTTTGAATCGTCTTCAACCATCTTGTCGCAAATCAACTACAAGCTAACTCGAGACAATCAAATAAATCATACATCCAAACAATCAAGCATCCAAACAAGATCTAATCAAGTAATATCAACTATAATGGAAATTTCGTAAATAAATGAGCATAAGTCTAACATATATGAAATCATGGATTTTAGCATAGATCTATCAAATATAAAACATGGGTTTTGTCTCTATAACTTGTTAATTGAACTTGCATAGGTAAACATCTTCAAAAGTAATGAATCTAGTCTTGGAACTAAGAAAAATGCATGAAATCTCTAACTTTAATACTCAAACAAGCCACCAATCCAATATACTCCTTTGGGTCCGCGTGAGAGATAACTACCACTCACCGAATCACCCTAACACTTCAAAAACAATCAACAAAAGATCTGGACAGCAAGGACTCAAGCTCGATTCGTCGAAATCTCGCTTGAAATGGTGAGATCTAGCTTCGTCGGATGCAGATCTTCAACTTTGGCTCTTCGATCTTGATCTTCGATCTTCAATGGATGTTAGCACTAGATTGAAGTAGAGAAAGAAGTGAAGAAAATGTTGTAGTCGAGTTTCCAAAATGGCAGCACTTCGTTGCTTCAAAAACCGGTGCCAAAAAGTGAGCCAAACCCCTCTATTTATAAGCTGAAAACTCCATGAGTCGTTCGTCCATAAGTCGTCCACGAGTCATCCCTGAGTCGTTCACGACTCATCATATTCCACGACTCAGAGAATCCCAACAGCATACGACCTAACAAGCTACGACTCATCCAAGCACGCGACCTAACCCACACGCGACATAACGACCTAAGCCATCAACGACTCATCTACTATACGACTCATCCCCTTAACCCGGTCACGACTCAACCTATCCCGTTAACTCGTAACCTGGCAATGTTCTAACTCTATAAGCCGTTAACCACCATGAGTCGTCCCATACGAGTTAACTCATAACTCTTAACTCGTTAGCTCCTTATCCCCTGAGTCGGTCAAAACCTTAAGTCATTCACGACTCATACATGAGTCGTTCACTACCTTGACTCGTTAACTCGTGCACACTCATCTCTTAACTCGAACACGACTCATCACTTAACTCACGAGTTAACTTCCTAAACGACTCAGGCTAGAGACAACATAAACAACACTAATGACCTGTAAATTCTACGATATATCGACACGTAAAATACGGGTCGTTACAATTGGTGAAATCTTGATAAATACATAGTCTCCAGCAAAGAATTCCAAGTATTTCCTTCTTCTATCTGCGTAACTTTTCTGCCTAGACCAAGCTTCCTTCAACCTAGCACGGATCAATTCAATCTTCTCCATGGCTTCTTTCATCAAATCCAGACAAGGAACCAATCTATCCATGGTCTCTAAACAGCATATGGAGATTTGCATGGTCTTTCATACTAAGCTTCAAATAATGCCATCCCAATACTAGTCTGATAGCTATTATTATATGATAACTTGATTAAACGAAGACGGTCCTCCCATGATGCCCCGAAATCCAATATACAAGCTCTTAACAAATCTTCCAGGACTTTGTTAACTCTTTCCATTTTCCCTATAGTCTGTGGATGGTAAGCGGTACTCAAGTCGAGCTTGGTTCCTAAAGCTTCCTATAGACTCTTCCAGAACTCACTAGTAAACAAAGAATCTCTATCACTGATAATATTACTAGGAATCCCCTGAAGTCTAACAACATTCTTCATAAACAACCTTGCCAAATTAAGTTCCGCCCTAGTTGACTTTACCGGAATGAAATGGGCATACTTAGTTAGTCTATCCACTATGACCCAGATGCTTTCATTTCCTTTACTAGACGTTGGCAACTCATCAATAATATCCATAGAGAAAGAGTCCCACTTCCACATCAGAACATCCAACAGTTGAAGCAATCCACTCGGCTTCTGGTGTTCGGCCTTTGCCCGTTGGCAATTCAAGCACTTCTTAACACATAAACCAATGTCCCGTTTCATGCCTTCCTAGAAGAGACTTCTCTTCATATCCTAATACATTTTCGTTCCCCCTAGATGGATAGTGAACTTCGAACCATGGCATTCCTCTAGAAATTCTTTTCTCATGTTTCCTATGTTTAGAAAACACAACCTTCCCTTCTTTCTCAACCACCTCTTCTGGTCAAAACTGAAATCCTTTAAGTCGTCGCTCTCTGCTCCTTTCTTTAATCTTATGATCTATTCCTCCAAAACTGGATCAACCTTCTGTTTAGAAGTTATCTTCCCAAACATTACTGGTCGAACTTCAAACATGATAACACAGCACTTCTTGCACTAGTTTCTAACTCGGATCAACACTCCACTCTACAAATTGACAATGCTTCCAAGTCTTTCTATTCAACAATCGTTGCCAATACTGCATTTTTGATATTTACTTCTAAGTTCATCTGCTACCTTATTTCCTTTTTCGAGTGTATACTCAATTCCAAAATCTTAAGTAGTAATAAATTCCAACAATCTATGTTGTCTAATGTTCAGCTCCTTCTGAGAGAAAAATACTTCAATGACTTATGATCTATATAAATATCAAATTGCTCTCCCAAAAGATAATTCCTCTACACTTTAAAAGCAAATATATCTGCATCTAACTCCAACTCATGCGTTGGAGACCTAACTTCATGTTGTCTGAGCTATCAAGAAGAATAAGCAATCACTTAACCTCTTTGCCTCAACACAACTCCTAATCCAGTTCCACATGCATCAGTATAAACAACTAAATCCTGATTCCCCTGCGAAACCACAGACAATGGTGCATAGGTCAATAAGTGTTTCAAGATCTAGAATGTTTCCTCACACTTATCAGTCCATACAAACTTCATATCTTTTTGCATATGCTTAGTCATTGGTGCAGTTATCCATGAAAAATCTTTTATAAACCTTCGATGATATCTAGCAAATCAAAAAAAACTCTTTGTCTCAGTCACTGTCTCGGGTTTCCTCCAGTTATTCACTGCCTCAATCTTAGTCGGAGCTACAAACAACGCTTTCTATGAGACTAAATGACAAAGAAGATTCACATCCTTTTTTCAAAAAATGGAACTTCGAGAACTTAGCCTTCAACTAATGCTCCCTTAGTGCCTCAAGCACAACCCTAAGATGAACTTCATGCTCCTTCTCATCCTTAGAGTGTATCAGAATATCATCTATGAAGACAAACACAAACCTATCCAAGTGCTCTCAAAAAATTCGGTTCATCCAATCCAAGCTGATGCATTAGTTAGTTCGAATGATCCATACCTTGTCCTAGATGATGTCAAAGGAACACTATCCTTTGCCACCTCTAAGCTAATGAAATCCTATAGCTAAATCCAACTGAGAGAATAACTTAGCTCCACATAACTGATCGACATATCGTCAATTCTTGGCAAATATCGTCTTCTCATTCAACTTACAATAATCGATACATAGCCTTAATGATCCATTTGACTTCTTAGCAAACACTATGCCAGCTCCCTCAGGCAAACTACTCGGTCAAATAAAACTCTTTCCTTCCAAATCCACCAACTGCACCTTCAACTCTTTCATCTCTACAGGTGTCATTCTACTTGGCGGCCAACTCACCGGTTCTGCTCCAGGCACTAAATCAATCTGAAACTCAATGGTTCATTCCGGTGGCAATCCAATTACCGGCTCGAACATATAAGAAAATTCTCTAACCACAAAGACTCGATGTAACTTATCCTCCAACTTCATGATACCCAATAAAGCATTTAACTCACAACTAGGGTTTTCTATGGTATAAACTATCCGATTACTACAATTTGGGTAACTAAGTGATATTTTCCTATCGTGGAAAAATAACCTAGCATCGTATTTACTTAACAAATCCATCCCAAGGATAATCCCAAACTGCATAAAATCAAATACATGCAAACAGCAATCAAAAGTATGAACTAACAATTCAAACTCTAAATGGTCACACCTCATCCTAAGTGTCACATACCCTCCTATCATATTTGCAACCCTTAAGGAAGTAACTAAATATGAGGGCTCTAGGTAAAGCTTATCTACCAAACATCGAGAAATAAAAGAATGTGGTGCACCGGTATCAAACAGAATGCTAATAGACATACCGTGAACCTGTAGTGAGCTTCCCGGAACAACCTTCCCTTTCTCCTACACAACTGGCCTTGAAGTTGGGGGCTCAATGCATATATTTGTCCCTTTCCTTCACTAGTAGTTTCTTTGCATTGGTTCTTGTAATGACTGATCTGATCGCAATTAAAGCATCAAATATTCTTCTTTCCAATCACCTCCTTTTCTTTCCCTTTCTTGCTATGGCACTTATTAGCATAGTGTCCTTTCTTATCACATTTATAATAGACCACCTCAGATTTTCCCTTCTTCTATGCTCCTTCATTCTGAGCATTCCTCTTATCGAAAAACTTTCTTTTCTAGCCTTGTCCCATATGAGTTTCCTTCTCTTTCTTCTTCTCCAAATAAGCTAACGCCTCTTCCTGCCCTAGTGCCATCTCTACCACTACAGCATATAGATCTCTTAAGGTGCGGTAAGGTAGCCCTTGCCAACTCCGGATTTAAACCTCTTATAAACTTCTCATTTCTCCTTATCACCGTATAAACCATGACATACCCGTGTCGGGATAACTCTTCAAATCTTCTAGCATACTCTAGAATAGACATCTCTTCTTTCTCTAGTTCAACGAACTTCCTAAACAATGCTGACTGCGCCATCACTGACGTAAACCTTTCTTGAAACCTCCTCTTAAACTCTGCCCAAATCATGGTTTCCTCGTCAACAATAGCTTCAACAATATTCCACCAAAATAGAGCAACTCCCTGAAGCTATTTTGAAGCTAGTGTCCTTTTCTGCTCATCATTCATTCCTAAGTCAACAAAGATTCTCTCACAATGTAACAACCAGTTTTCTACCTCAATCGCATCTTCAGTTCCGATGAACAGCTTTCATCCAATCCTAATATTTTCTCTGCTCATGCTAGCATAATGGTTGACTATTGGAGCTTTCTGAACTCCTCCTCCAGCAGCATTTCCCCCAACTATTGCATCACGTTTACGAAAAACTGATACGTGGCTGCCATATCGACTTAGGGAACTCCAGCACTAACATATTTAGCTTGAGCCTGACCTAGACAACTTCTAGCATTTGGTCGGGCATTTCCATTAGTGGTAGTGCTCTCTCCCCGAAGATTAACTTTTCTTTCTTCCATATCTGTATTCAATCTTCATTAGAGCAGATGAATAGCCTAACTAAGACAGGAGTCTAGAGATATACCGTATACTTATATATGACAAATACAAGTACGTTACTATAACGTTATCCCATACCCCAATTTTAGCTCTAATTACTAAGGATTGTATTTTACAAAAACCATTCTTTACTTAAAGTATTTCATAAACCATGCTTTGATACCAAGCTATAACATCCCCAATCTAAAGGCTTAAAACTAAGTGTTACATATGTGGTAGTCATTTATAGTATGAGCTTCTGACGACTAAGTATGGTTATATTAATGGTATCTATATTATCAGAAGCACTTGAATATGAAACAAAACATAGACTTCAAAATAACTTTTCTTCATTGCATTCAAAATAGATGTTCAATATCATCTTACATAATCCAAAATACGTTCCTAAGCACAATTAAAATATACTTATTACAAAATACGCCAAGAGCAGTATATGAAGATACCCCATTGGATTATCAGAGTCATATAGTCATAATAGACTTAACACAAATGCAGCAGAAATACAACAAAAAATAAAACTACAACTACTAAATAGCTATCTGTTTGTCTCCTACATGCCTTTGGTAGCCTTACACGTCATCTTAGTAAAACCTAAAAAAGACCTTAACCCATCAGTCTACTCAAATTACTTTTGAGCACCTGAGAGTTTAAGGGGAAAACATAAACTTCGAGTAAGACATAAACCCTAGTGTGTTTAACACTATACATCCCGGTTTAATATGTTAAGTGAGACCATGTTGCTTAGCGGAAGGGGTTTCCCCTCACTAACATCCATTTAAGACATATTACCATTTTCCCTGCAACTAAAACTTGTTAAATACTGTAAAGCATCATTATGTAAACATACATAAATATCTGGTAATAAATGAACTGTATGTTCTAGCACATAAGTTTTGTTTGGCTAACTTTTAACCTTTGGTTGACTTGGGCCTACCAGACAACATAAACAAAATTAATCTAAAATCTATTAAACACTCCTCTTTTGGACAGTCTGCCCTTAACTATCTATTAAATACTACACTTTTGGTCAGTCTGTCCCTAACTTAGTCATCTCCCAGGTCTTCTTGCTCCTAATTGTTTTTTATGCTCACCAATAACTTATCTACATACAAATATTTATTCCTTTCGGTATGTAATCATAATTCTTGTCTACCTGTGACCAATCCCTATACATTGGGATTTTGGATAACAATTAGCCAGGGCTAATAGCTAATGTATAGGGCACGACCCTGTACCAATCCCATCTGGTATTCTAGTATCTAAGTCATTTTACTTAGGAATCCCTTCCTATAATTTTCCTTGAAAATCTCTTTATAATGACTTAAATCTTCAAATCCAACTTATACAAGGAAAATAAAATATTTTTACTTTATTAAAAATCATCTTGCCATGTTATGTATGTTTTGTAGGAGCGATTTCATCTTAGATGGGGGTGAAGAGGGTGATACTAATAATTATAAAAATTTAATGCGAAAATATATAAAACAATTGCAGTACTGATAATAGCAGAAAAATAGCAGCACAAATAATAGTAGAATATTAAGTGCAGAAATAGAACAACACGGATTTACCTAGCTTCAGCAAAACCCTGCCTATGTGCTACCCCAAGGTTTCTACTAGAAGTTAAGTAATCAGATGCTTACACACGTAAACTCACGACACCCGCTATCGACTAACCTAACACTACGTTCGAAACCCTACCACAACTCAGCCACTAAGTTGCGAATTCTCGAACTACACCAGCATAGTTAGTCCCCTAGTCACACAACTAGAACTTTATAAAAGTTTGAAAGTAAATTACAAATAAAAAACAACTTGAATAAAAACTAGAAACCCTATTTAGAACAACAACCTAAAGTATTTAAAAAACTGGCCCAATAAAAATATATCACTCAAGAAAATAAAGATGCCGGCCCAAAGTGATAAACAAAGACACGGTTCCCCCATTTTCTTTTTATTTCTTCGGCCTTGAATCTTTTGCATTGAAAAATGGCTGCCTCATAGGGCTTTGTGGGAAATTGAGCACGCCGACTTTGAATGATACTTCGATTGCTTTCTATGATCGATTAATTTGTTCACAGCTGCTTCAAATTTTCGAGTGCATATACTTGGTTTAAAATTGGTACGCGATACTTCTATTTGATTTTGATTATGATCGACCTAGATTTGAGTTATTTGTTTGATTTACTTCAGTGATTAGCTCTCTGATTTGCTTGAACTCGAATACTTGTGAATGCCGATGATGACTTGGGTTTTTATAGGGATCAATTTTCCTAATTATCGTTCGTATAATATTGTTAGAATTCTTCAGTTACTTTAACTAGGCCATTCGATTTAACTTGAATGTTAGTGATGTTTTCTGAATTTTTTAATTCGTATAATTTTGTTTGCTTGATTCTCAGGGCTTGCGTCTGGTATGAATTCAGTTCCGTTCTTTTCTCATGTGACATCTTTGATTTTGGCACTTTGAATTATAGATAATCTAGATTCTTTTGATTTTTTGTTATCACCCTAGCCATCACAACTTTGACTTTGTTATTTTTAAAATTTGACATGTTTAGATAGAATTTCTTATGACATTGACTTGATTTGAAACAACTACCTAGAAAATTGTTCGAACTGGAACATTTGATAAATCGATTGATTTTTGTCTCGGCCTTGACTTTATTATAAATGTTAAATGCTTTGTTACTTCCTAATATTTTCGGCTTAAAAAATTTGAAATTCACTACAACTAGTTCTCTGTATACGTATATAATTATATATGTATACATGTGTGTTTGTGAGTAAAAAATGATTGCTTCATTATTTCATTTGTCTAGTTCTTTGTAGCCTGGTTGCCTCAAGTCATCTGTATTTCTATTCCTCTTGAATGCTTTGATATGTTTATACTTGTGTTATCACCATATATGTACATACATGCATACATACATACATACGTACGTACACACATATGTATGTGTGTATATATATGTGGTTGTAGTCCACTCTGTTGTATATCATCATGCTTGTTGCTCTTTGTAATTCTGGTCATTTCCATTTATATATATACATACATTTATGTATGTGTATATGTGTGTATTCATTTAGTCCTTGTTAGATATGAGCATATATGTTCCTTTCTTTTGATTCATGTGCATTGCATCTAAGGTCTGGCATACTCGATGTTGTTGTGGACTTGAAACTGTAGCTCTAGTTGCTTCATTGTTTTCTTGTTCTGGTCTTTGAGCCAGTTTATGTAGTGTATGTACTTGATTTTCTAGTCTTCGATGATGGTGTTTTGAGTCATGTGCTTGTTGTATATATGCACTTGTATTCAGTTGTATTGCATCTTTTGCTTTGAGTCACTTGTGTTCATTATGTAGTCAGGTTTTATGTAGAGCTTGATTGAGGCTTCACTTGCATGCTTTAGAAATTTGTCTCGATGTTGTAATTCGCTGTATTGGGCTTTGGTTTATTGATGATGCTTTGAGTCATGTCCATATGCAGATGTATACATGTTGTTTACTCATGTATATATGTATGCTTGTGATTTTGAAGTTGCACTGGTTATTGAGAGCCTGGACTGATTTGTTTGTTTTGGTTGAGACTGTGTTCAATTGGTTGCTGCGGTGTCATCTCCAGTTGTATACATACATACATTTATGTATGTATATATGTGTGTTTTTTGATATAAGACTGCACTTTGTTGTTGCTTCGACCTAGTTTGCATTTGCTTCCATGTTGCTAGGCTTGCTTTGTTCTGGTTGTCTGCATTTCAATATGTAACCTGTTTTGTACTTGAGGTGTTGAACCACTTGGTTGTACATATGTTGTGTTCATCTAAAAGTTTTGCATTGCTTTGTTTTCAATTCTGGTGCACATGCCTGAATCATTGGTTTTCAATCAAACTTGTTCATTTGGAAATTGTGAGTCTGGTCATTTGAGGTTTTGTTTGTTCTTGAAGTCTTGTGCATTTTGGTTTCTATGACCATTCTGGGTTTAAGTGTACCTTTAATTTTTGGTCGAAGCTTGTTTTATGTTGGTTTTTGGATTCTTGTACTCGGCAATTTTTTGATGTATTTGTATTACACTAGAGTTGAACCTAGCTTGGGCTTGACCTTGTGCTCGTATCTTTACTTTATTTGTATTGCACATGAGTTGAACCAACCTTTTGATTTGTTTTGACCTTGTGCTCGCCTATCCTTGCAGTTTTATCAAGTTTATGTCAGAGTGCACGGCCTTGTGGCATGTACAGTGATACACTGTGCATGTCACGAGTTGTTCGTGTAAGATGAATTCAAAATAAATATGATGACGAATAACCTAAATAACCGAGGGAAATAACATTTACATATTTTATTTACACTGCACAAATATTTCTTTTTCAATTTTACCACGTCAGCGTGTATTTTATAGATAACTCAGATGCTAGATTCAAGCTGGAGCAACGTCGAAAATAAAATACAAGTGAATGAGTGATATGTAGTGAGGTGAATAATGTAAAGTGATATTTGAGATGTAATCGAATTTGTATTGTAATTAAAAAATGTATATATGTAGTGAGAGCCTAAATTTGTACTATTCATAATTATAGTAAAATGTTTGTATGAATAAAATATCTGTTTGAATTTAAATTCTATGTTATTTATTTTATTCAGCAAATATTTATTTGATTGGGTGAAAATAAAATAGTAAAATAAAAAATACATTTAAATGAATATATATATATATATATGTTTATTACCATCAAACAAAAAACATATAATAGCATATTCAATATTTTTTTCTCAAACTTTAGTTGATGTAAACATTAAGATATTTGAAAGCACACCTTTCGATCCCATTGAAAGTACCCCTTTCTAAATACTTTGAAACCATCTCTTTCGAAAGCAAGTAAATCCTTTATTTATCTAAGCTGGAAGGCCAAAACGTTTCCTTTCGAAACCATACTTCATTCCTTTTGAAACCACTGAAATATTTTCTTTCGAAAGCATTAAAACCTTAGACATCCTATATTTAAACACTTCAAGACATTGCCTCGAAAAACCATGGAAAATTTTTCCATACTAACCCTTTCGAAACCATTCGGAAATAGGGCCCTTCGACCTTGTCGAAAGCTTTTCTTTTGACTATGTAAAAAGTCATTTACTTTGAATGCTTAAAACATAACTTTTAAAACAATTTGAAAACACGTCTTTCGAAACCTTGGGTTATACTTCAATTAGAATAGAAAGGGTGAAACATCTAAGTTGAAAGCTTTCTTTCGAAAGCATGGGAGAAGTGGCTGATTTCAAAAAGACAATTGTACCTTTCGACCTTGTTGAAAGCCATTGACTTCGAAAAGTAGAAAGGCGACAACTAGGGGTTCGACCCCTTCAAAAGAATATTGGCCTTTCGACCTTATCGAAAGCATTAAACCTTTATTTTTAATTTTTGACCAACTTGAAAGCAACCAAATTGAACGCTTCTTTTCGAAAGCAAGCAGACTTTACCTTTGGCTTATAAAACAACATACTCCAACCCCTTCGGCAACTAATGTTTCGACCAAGTATCCTTCCGACCTTGTCCAGTATGCACCAAGTGACTTGATGCCATATTCATTGGTTCCGTCATTGTCGAAAGGTCTGGGTCGAAGGCTTTGATGCCGAGAATGGCTCAAACATGCTAAATTTATGATTTTCTTGTTTTTAACTTAAAAGGGATAACTTTTCAACTAACTTGCCTCTTTTTGTCAAATTCTCATTTGTTACCAAATACTTTTCAAATAATGCTGCCAACAATTTTAGAAATAAATAATGATTTATTTTATAAAATGCCCCTTCTGCTTAATTAAATATATAAACATTTAAGTCCCATACCTTAAATAATTTTAATTATAAATCACTTAGGAAAATTCTAGAAAAATTCCAAAAAATCCATTTTAATATGTTTTCCAACATATAAAAATTTCGAACCCAAATATTTATTGTTTTAGCCATAAATAATTTATAACCCAATAAATCATTTTCTTCACCGGAAAATTAACATATAAGCCATATTAATTTAGAAAATTATGAATATTGAAACCCATCTCTATAATATCATTTCTGACCTATATTTAAATTTTCATGGCATTTGGATGTCGTTTAATAGGGTTTTTATATCAAACGTATCAGTTTCCTAGGGAGGGATAGCTTCAATTCCAGTAATACCAAAATCCCAAAGGATGGCCTGACTTCGTCCTGAGTTACAATACTAGAATGCTTTGAATTGGCTTCAACATTCTTTTGAGAACTCATGATTCTGCCAGGTGAGAACGTTTTAGTTAAAATCCTTGATTATTTATGAATTTTAAATGCATTCAAAAATTACACAAGGAAATCTACTTGGATAATTTATACATGAAGACAGACATAAAACTTTAGGATTGTGCTAATAGTTTAAGCCAGAAACAAAATAGATTAGCTTGAGCTTTTGACAAAGTCGGAAGGACATTAGCGTCAAACTTTGGACCAGTATATCTTAACATTATCGAAAACCTAAAGAGTAAATAAATAATAATATATGTTCTTCGAGCTATAGACAAGGTCGAAAGGATGAGACATGGCATTAATCCATTCAACTCTTTTCGATAATATCGAAAGCTCGGTAGGAGCCTGGATATCTTACAAGTGTAACCTAAAGCTAAGCAATAAGACCATTCGACATTGTCGGAATTAATAACTTAAAATTCCTAGAAAATAAACTAAAGTTTTCGATGTGTATGAAAGGTCTGATCAATGTTGTCGACGTTGTCGAAAGGACATGTCAATGTTGTTCAAATCTATCCTACCCATTGAAGTCGAAAAGTTTGAAAGGTTTTGACCTAAGGTTGTAGTCGAAGAGGATGAAGGGTTCGATTAAGTCGAAACGTTTGGCTATCGAAGGTATCGATCCACTCCACCTAGCTAGCTATCCTTTCGGCAACATTGATCAAATTGGCATCACAACACCTTTCGACCCCATCGAAACGTGCTAAGAAGGAAAATCCAAATTTCCATCTCAATCTCTTTCGAAGGGGTAAGAAGATCATTTTGTGCTGCCAAATTTATCATTTGTACACAAGACAGTTCCTGGTAATTGAATCAGATTTAACTAACCCTAAACTCGATTATAAATACAGCTTTCAAAAAATCCTTAAAAACAAGAAAATAAAATATTTTAACCGAATAAACTCAAGCAGAAATTCAATCTATCTCAATTTCAAAAGGCATAAAGATAATCAGTAAATCAAAAACCGAGGACATAAACAAAAAAAAGTTAAAATTTTTGGGATAAGAACTAAACCAAATAAAGTGGGTTTCCAATAACAATCATTGTCAACCCCTAACACCAAAGCGGGAAATAAATTCTATTAATTTAAGAGACCGAATTAAGAGGATGTTTTTCAACCTGTCGGACCAAAATTAATTTCAATTTTGAGATCTGGAAATTGAAATTTAATTAAAGCTTGAATGATGTTCGAATGAAAACTAAAGCGACGAAGATTAATCTAAACTTACGGTTTGGATTTGGAATTAAACTTGAAAGCATGGTTTTCGAAATTTTGAAGAATTCTTTTACTTCTGCTCGATGATTTTGATTTGTAGGAAAATGGAGAATAAAGAGAAGAAGTGTGCTTTATAAGAAAAGTTGCCTAGATAATCAATTGTTGGATACAATTTAAATGAACAGCCCAGATCTACGCAGGAAGGCCAAGAGGTGGGAAGTTCTTAGGTTTCAACAAAGAATACTTGGAAATTCAGAGGCATCCCTTCACTTGGGGGGAGGGGGAAAATGTTAATGTAAAAGATCCACCTTCAACTAAATCGAAGGGTTGCAACCGTAGAAGTTCAGCAACTTCAAGACCTTTCAAAGGTTTCGAAAGGTTCATTCTAACAATATTCAGGGAGTTCTTACCTTTTAAGAAGGAGAAGAAGTCTAAGAAAGTGTTGGTGACCCCTTCGAAAGCTATAGTAAGCCTTTCGAACCAGTAAAAACCATTATGGTCCCAAAAGGGTTCTGCATCAAGTTAAAACAAGAGCATAGGCTACTCAACAATGTCGAAACCAATGACAATTGAATCTCTACAAAACCAATGTGATTAACCTGTCGACCATGTCGAAGGGTTCAAACTTACTTCCACTAACAATAAGGAGGTAAAGATCCACCCAGGACACCTTTCGAAAATGTCGAAAGGTGCTATGAAGAAAGCAACACATAGAAGACATCAAACGAGAAAGAAAAATAAAAAACCTTTCGAAAACGTCGAAAGGAGGTATGGATTTTGACACAGTCGAAAGGTTAACTGAGAATGAAGGAATTGTTAGTGCATGACAAGAAGAATAACTACACCTTTCGACAACGTCGAAGGGAAGCATAGCTTTCGACCAGGTCGAAAGGTTCAAAAAGGATGTAAAGGAACACCATTCGACAACGTCGAAGGGAAGCACAGCTTTCGACCAGGTCGAAAAGCTCAAACAAAACGTAAAGGAACACCTTTTGACTATATCGAAAGGAGGAATAGCTTTCAAACCGGTCGAAAGATTCACAACAGTATATAAAAGGAGGATCTTCCGACATTGTCGAAAGCAAGGGCGTAGAAGGGAGGTTTCCTGCATCTATAAATATGACCCAAGTGGTCACGTTTTGGGGATTCGTTTTCTCTCATTCTAAACTTGTATTTTCTTTAACAAAGCATTGTAACCCTAATTTGGAGATTATTGATTTGGGAATTCGATGAATTAAAATTTCTTTTGATGTAAAAGGGAGTACTTGTGCACTATCAATCTCTTTTATAATTATGCAAGCTTTTGTTACATTAACTCGTATATTTTAGGTTTAACTCCATCGAAAGGAACCTATTGACAAGGTTGATACCCCTTTTGATTCTAGCATCTACTGTAACTTCTGAAGCTGTCAACACTGTAGTCTAAAGCTTTCGACAACGTTGAAACCCTTTCTTTAAATACCAAAACTTGGACTTATAGATTTAATACCAAGGAAGTCATCCCCATAGCTTTCGACATGGTAGAAGCCTACTCCTACCTTTCGATAAGGTCGAAACCAACCTTTAAAATATTTAACTTGGGGAATTTCAACCACATCGAAAGGAAGGCTTTCGAAGGAGAACTCATATTAGCTCATCACTATTGAGGGGTCACTTAAACCAGAGACCATACCTTTTGACGATGTCGAAAGTACTAATTTGAGAAATTCCCATAAATAAAACTAAATCAAGAGGCAATTCCTAAAGGAGTTACGCTCACTGTTCATACAAAGGATTATTCATCTTTCTAAGCATTATTTATGGTTTTGACAAGAAAACTTGTTAACAGTTCTCTCTGCTTTTCCCTGAATTCCTTTCGACGTCGTCAAAAGGGCCACAGATGCACTTTTCTCTTTTTGTTGCTTTGCCTTCGTTAGAAGTAATTATAAGAGCTTTGATAGGTTGTTTACTCGGGCTTCGAAGATGTTGAAGTATCAATGGTGTCGATATTGTAGGTAGGTTCCGAATGCATGTTTATGACTTGATGCGGAATCTTCGCCGATATTATTAGATTCGACCGGTTCAAAAGGATCGATTATGCTTTCGAAAGAGTTTTTTAGTAATATGAATAAAGGCGAAACCTTTGGTTTCGAAAAAGGTTAGGCACGCATATGAAAGGTTATTATTTATTGCCTTCGAAAGTGGTTCTGAGCATGTCCTTGCTTTTTCTATAGTCATGAGGCCATTTTATCGAAAGGCTTGAATGAGATGGAAGGGAATCCCCGCTTCGAAAGCTTTTGCACTGTTTATCTCTTATGAGGGTGTATGGTGCTTGCGACTCCTTCGAAAACCTTCTTAATGCCTTAGAAACATTCTTTTGTGACCACTACCGAAATTTGTTCCTGTAATTTCAATAGAGCCTTGCATTTCATTCGTCTTCTTTCATACCTTTGCTCTTAAGTGGATTTTGTGGTCAACATTTTCCCCTTGTATGAAAGAAGTTTTTGTTCTTTAGGACAAAATTTTCACAAATTCTTTGATCCTAACGATCTTCTCTTCCTGCAAAATTCAAAGGAAGTGGTATTTTCCATTACAAACTCATTATCTTATAAATAGTCTTTATGATAAGTCAGCACAACATCACTTCTAAATTTAAATAGTTAGTTAATTGATTGTTATTCATGCATATAATAATTGAAGTCTAAGAACTTCCTGTCAGAGATGACCAATGTCTGGAAAGAGGAGGTCATAAGCTATTATTTTGAAATAAGTTTTTGTAACCTGTAAATCTTAATATTTATTTAGAAATTCCTCTTAGAGATAAGAATAACACCGGAGTCTGAATTCAGATGTCAGTGAACATCATTTAGAGTTGCAAACTAATAACCCTAATTGGGTGTTAAGAAGACCATCTTGAAGTTTCTAGTTGATGACATAGATGTTTATTGTAGTTTTAATACTTTTGCTTTAAAACCTAGATTTGGTAATTGATATACAGAATCCAAAACTGATGGTAAAAGACTTGAAAATTCGAATTCAGGCATTAGAAAGTCATGAAGTCTTAACCAAGAATAGGGCATCATCAAGTGAAGTTTATAAGTTAATAGTCAGATGTCTAGAACCCAGATTCAGGTTTCTAATAAGCAAGATTTAAAAATAGTATTCAAAATAGAATTCTCAAACCCAGATTCCAGCATTGATGGTGGGTAATCTAAATTTTTTTATAATAACCTTTATGAAAAAAATCTCGATCCCGGATTAGATAATATGTCGGATAATCAGAAATCCACGATAATTTTCTTTATCGTAGAAATCTCCAGCCTAGATTAAGGCATGTGTTGGATAATCATAAATCCATAGTAATTATATTTATAATAGGCATCTCCAGCCCAGATTTGGGCATATATTAGATAATTAGAAATTCGTAGTAACTGTCTTTGTAATAGTAATCTCTAGCCTAGATTTTGGCATTAATAAGTGACGTTGGATAATACTCTCGAAATTAAGATTAGGGTATGAGGTAGACCTTAAGCAATTAGTGAAGAACGAAAACCTATATTCAGGCATTGAAATATAAAGTCCAAAAGTGGGAGACCCAAAATCCAGATTCGGGTTATAGTAATGAGTGTAGTTTTGTTCTACTCCTTAGATTTTGTCTTCTTCGACATATGTAAGCCCCTTTAGGCCTCATATGTAGTTGTAGTTTGATTGGCTGCTTCCCAAGCTTGGACGTCTTAGTCCATCATTTTATACGCCACCTCTTGGGCTTGGACATCTAGTCCCTTGTAGATATATCATCTCAAAGGCTTGAAAATCTCAGTCCATTATTTGACGAGCCACTTCTTAGGCTTAGTCCATTGTGGACATGGCTCTTCTTGGGCTTGGACATCTTAGTCCATTGGTTTATGAGCCTTTTATTAGGCATAGATGTCTTAGTCTATTATTTGATGAGCCTCTTCATAAGCTTGGATATCTTAGTCCATTATTTGATGAGCCTCTTATTAAGCCTGGACGTCTAAGTCCATTATTGGATGAGCCTCTTCAAGGGTGTTGAAGTATTAGTCAATTATTGCCTGTTGCTCTTGGTTAGCTCATTCTTAGAGGCTAGAACTAAGGACTCACCCAACCTCCCTCCAGGAGGCGCCTTGACTTGACCAGAGGCGTGGCCAAGGGCTTGTCGATGCTTTATCCTAGCCACAGCATGGTGCGGATAAAGGCGTATATTCCTCCCTCCAGGAGGTGCCCTGCCCTAGCCATAGCATGGCGGGGACAGGGGCTTGTCGATGCATTAACTTGGCCATAGTGAGGCGTAGATACAGGCTTACACTCCTCCCTCCGAGAGGTTCCTTGACCTGACCAAAGGCGCATTGAGGGCTTGTTAATGCTTTAACCTAGCAATAGCGTGACGTGATTAAAGGCTTATACTCCACCCTCCAAGAGGTGCTCTGCCCTGGTATCTTGGCATAGACAGATGCTTTGACCGTAAAAGGTAATGTCCAAATGCAAGGAGAGTTCTATTCCTAACCATTTAGATTTTTCATTTTGAAGAAAGAGATTCTTTATTCTTTTATTGTAAGAAAATATGGTTCCAAATGTTCCACATTCCATGTTCTAGGAACAATATTGTCGCTTACGACACAACTTGTAAGATCTTGGGGGATTACTATGCAGATAATTAAGTGTCCTTCCCAATTTGGTTCCAGCAATCCATCGGCAAGATTTTTTGTGTTTGCCGTCAGAGTACCAGATCTCCTACTTGAAATGATTGTGTTTATAATTTTAATTTATAATACTTTAAAATACTTCTTTGATATTCAATTGTTTTGGTTGCTGCTTCATCTCTCAGCTCATGTATCAAATCAAGTAATTCTCTTTTTATTTCTTGGCCTAAATCGAATGCATATGTGATTCTTCAATGTGAAGGTATTTCAATCTCAACTGGTAACATTGCCTCACACCCATATGTAAATAAATAAGGAATATGACATGTTTCCATTTGGTAGATGTTCGATAAGCCCATAATACAACTGGCAACTCTTCTACATGTTTCCTTTAGCCTTGTTCAATCGCTTTTACAAAATTTCCTTTATGGTCTGTAGCCTCAACTACCCCATTTTCCGTTGGATGCGCAACAGAAGAAAAGCATTTTGTAATTCCATTCTTATGGCAAAACTAAGAGAATTCATCACTCATGAATTGCTTTCCACTATCGGAGATAATCTTATAGGGGATTCTAAATCTAGTTATAATATTTTTATAGACAAATCCGAGTACCTTTCCAAAAGTGATCTTGGGAAGCGGTTCTGCTTCTACCCGTTTAATGAAATAGTCTATGGCGAATACATCATATTTTGCTCCCCCTTTAGAAATGGGCAACGGGCCAATTAAATCAATTCCCCATACATCAAAGGCCCATGGACTTGAAATTGGGGTTAATTGACTTAGTGGTATTCAGGGGATTTTCAAGTACTTTTGGCATTTCTCACATCTCTTGCATATTCTATGGCCTGACTCACCATATGAGGCCAATAAAAATATTGTCTCGTTATCTTTTTTGCTAGTTTTTCTCCTTCAGAGTGGTCTCCATGGAATCCTTCATGTGCTTCTACTATCAATTTCATCCTATCCTCCAAGCTTACACACGTTAATAAGGAAAGGCATATCCTTTATTTTAAATGATTTCGTCCACTATCGTGAAAGTTGGAGCTTGTCTTTGGTTTTCCTAGCCTCCCTCTTGTTAGGTGGTTAATTTTCCATTGAATGATAATCGACAATAAGTAACTTCCATGTGTTATCATAATAATTATCTGCACTTAGCTGGTTAACCCTCTCATTTGGGACTGCCCCAATGGCTTCATTTTCTTTTCCCTCTCGTGTCAAGGTTTATGATCTTGTTAGAACTAGCAATTCTTTCCATGTTCTGATGTCCCCTCTTCTATATTTGGATTTTCTTGATATCCCACTAGCACAATTCGCGTTTCCGGGGCCTCCCTTGAACAAGTCAATTTTGCAAAGGAATTTTCTCGCGAATTTCCTCTCTAGGAACTTGATGTATGGAAAAGTCTTCGAATAAATCTAGCATTTTCCATATCTTCTTTATATATTGCTACCCATAAAATCTACTCAAAGGCAAGAGTATGAAGGAGAATAAAAGAATTGAAGATTTGATAAAGAGACAAGCCAAGTAGTCATGAAAGACTTAAAAAGGATGGTTTGAAAGTCTAATTATTCATACAATGTAAAAGCCTTCGACCTAAAGGAAAGCAGACAAAGCCTTCCACCACAAACAACCTTTCAACACAGATGAGAAAGTAGCGAGGACTCTAGAGCCTTTGTCGAAAGTAATCAATATTATTCCTATCAACTATACGTCAAACCTTTCAAATCCAAAGGTTTTTCCAAAAAGTGATCTTTTTGAAAGCATAGCAAGCCTTTCGAAATTGTAAGGACACATCTAGGATACCTTTCGATAGCGTCGAAAGGTATGAAGAAAGAAACACTCAAAAGTCAACAAAGAGTGGAAAGCAACCTTTCGATAACGTTGAAGAGAAGCACAACTCTAAAAAATGTTCAAATAAAGACAAACCTTTCGAAAATGTCGAAAGGCTCATAAAAGATGTAAAGGACAAACCTTTCAATGAAGTCGAAAGGTTAATGAAGCATAAGAGTGGCAAACTTTTTGACAAAGGTGGAAGCTTCATAACGACATATGAAGAAAAAGCCTTTCGATAAGAATAAAAAGTTCATAATGAGGCAAACATTTTGATGGGGTCAAAGTGTTCATAATAGCATGAGGGAGGAAAACATTCGACAAGGTCGAAAGGTTCACATAGTATACAAAGAAGAAACCCTTTGACAAGGTGGAAGACAAGGAAGCAAAAGAGATAACCCAAATAGCACAGGAGACTCTGACTCTTTTGACACGATCAAAAGGTTCATAACCTTCCGATGAAGCCAAAAGATTTAAGGCATCATATAAAAGGGGACCATTCGACTCAGTAGAAAGCATGAAGTCGAAAGGTGGACCACCTGTATATATAAATAAGACCCAAGGGTTCTAATTTTGGGGGACGTATTCTGGATACTAAATTCATTTTCTTTTCTCTACTTTCATTGCGGTAATCCTACTTGTAAAATCATAAATGGAATTGGGGAGACCACTTAATTTCTTGTAACTCATTTTAAATATGAAATAAAGGAAGATGGCTCATTCATGATGGATAATAGCAAAGAGGAGAATCATTAATATCATTAGCTAGACTAATGATCAATTGCACATGATTTTAACCTTTTTCTCATAATCTCTTTGATCTATGCTATATATAAGATCAACTTAAACATTCCCCATTGCAACACATTATCATTGAAATCCACACGTAATTTGGAAAGATAAAGCGATGATGATGTGGAGAAAATGCTAATTGCATGGTTATGGGATTAAATAAGTTAATCCTATATAAGAAAAGTATATGGGTTAAAGATATAAGCTGGGATTGCTTCAAAAGAAGGGAAACCTTTCGACTTAGTTGAACGGTTCACTTCCTAATGGAATCCTAGGTTATATGTCTTATAACAAATCATGGTGGGTTTTAAGCATTAGCAAACCCTTCGAGTTGATTCCATAGGATGAAAATGGACATCAAAGGGGCCAAAAGCAGTTAAGGTTAGCAAATGAACTATATATCTCCTTACAAACATGTTGAGAGGTCTTACATATAACCTTTCAGCTTGATTAAAAAGGAAGTAGTAAACATCAACCATGACTTATTTCGAATCTAAAGGGATATGGAACTCATCAACTTATTGATTTGTGGAAGTTTGATAGCTAGAAAAACTATTTCTCACCTTTCGACAAAGTTGAAAGGTTTGATAACTTACTTCTATTCCAACGTAGTTGAAAGGTTGGAGAGATCTCAATGACAACCTTTCAACAATGTTGAGAGGTTGGGTTGTTTCCTTCTATTCTAAACTAATCGAAAGGTTAGAGTATATGAAAGTCTATGGGGTGGATCATATAGTGTATATGCAAGTATATGTGACAAAATGTATGATGCAACTAAAACAATGTTAATCTAAGTAAATATAGAACAAGCACACCAGGATTTTGTACTGGTTCGGACCTCCCGTCCTACTTCCAGTCCCAAAGCGCTCCTTCAGAATTCTACTATCAACCACCCTCGCTTCGCCTAGAGGAATAGGCTTGGTTACAATAAGTTGTTCTTGTCAAAAGTGTGTTCAGTATAACTAAGATGTTGACTAATTAGTACAATAGCTTCCAATATATCTATGAGAAAATGTGTATACGGAAGAGTGAATACAAGTAACAATTGGTAGAATGTAGAGATCGAGAGTAGGGTATAGAATCAGAGAGCATAAGTAAGGTGAGTAAGGTTGGATTCTCTTGATTCTTGATGCTATATAT
Organism: Allium cepa; assembly: GCA_030765085.1. Taxonomy (NCBI): domain Eukaryota; kingdom Viridiplantae; phylum Streptophyta; class Magnoliopsida; order Asparagales; family Amaryllidaceae; genus Allium; species Allium cepa. The sequence goes on from CM060938.1 coordinate 687,293,254, forward strand.
AGTTGTATATAGGTATGTTGAGTAGTTACATCCATTAACGAGTGCTCTACAGTTGCTTCTGTTGATGATGAAGAGTTGCAGCGAAGTGAAGTGATGTCCATTCAAATGTGGCAGTGGAAGTTCTTATTTGAAATCCGAGTTCAAATTCAGACGTTTGGTATTCGTATCATATGTATGATACTATATATTTTTTGAACATAGTAGGTTTTCAGACGTCAGAGTGCTATTACCAGATGTCTGGTTTAGCCTGTTTGTTGTTCCAAAGGACTTTTCCAGACATCTGGCATGTGCACCCATACGTCTGATACTTGTGTATGTCTATTTTGTGCATCTTTTCTTTTGCTTCTTTGTACCTATCGACTTGTAGTCTCTTGTAGTGTACTTTGAGCCTCGTTCTTGTCTATCTAGTGATGTTGTTCTAGCAAGTACCTGTATATATATATATGTGTGTGTGTGTGTGTGTGTGTGTGTGTGTGTGTGTATGCATGTATATATATGTATATTTGATTTCCATTGGATAGTGTTGCCATCGAAACCGTAGATTTGATTTCCTAACAATCTCCGCCTTTTTGATGATGACAACTATACAATGTACTTAGGTATAAGTTTATAAATCTCCCCCTGAATATGTGCTTTCATTAATTATTGTGCTTACTATTATTTCCCCCCCTTTGGCATTATCAAAAAGCATTATTAAATTTTAACTTTAGACATCATGTTTATTCCATTTAATATTTACCAATTGTCGTAAATTTACATGAATATACACAGAAATTACACACCAAAAAGCACTTTTCATTAATCATATTAATCGATTACATGCATAGATTTTTTTATCATTTTTGTACAAAAGATGGAATCCTAATAAAATCTAAGGATATTTTGCGGAATCTTTAGCTTGTTCGTCTCCTTCATCTTTGGATGAGCTAGCTTGTTTTTTAGAAGATTTCGGTGGGAGCTCGAGAGGTTCTTCTTCCTCTTCAAAAAGTTCGGAATGTTTTGAAGGAGGAGGAGAAGACACTAGATTTGGCCAATTTTGTGAAGGTGGTATAGACCACGAACTCTTTGAAGAACCACTTTTAGAATGGATAATGTAATTGAAATCGAAGCTTCAACTGTAGCTAGGTGAGAAGCAAAAGATGCTTCAAAACTATCAATATGCATAGCCAATAATTTTTGAATTCGAGATAGAATAAGTTGATTTTGGAGAGCTAAGTCGCAAACACTCTCATTTGGATTTGTCTCAATGCGAGTCTCTAAATTGTCGTCTTGAGACGTATAATCAAAAGGTGCAAGAGGAGGAGGAGGAGCATGCTCGCGATGTTGCTCTGCCTCTTGTGATTGTTCAGGTTGTTGTTGGGGTAGAGGCCTAACTTGACTATCTTGACGACGTTGCGTCCATTCTTCAAATGTGATAAAATCCAGAGGATTTTCTGGTCGGTGCGTTAGAGAGAAGAATTTTATGGACGCATATTTTGGAGAAATCTCTTCAAAAGTTGATAGATATGAAGGGATGTTGTGAGCTCGCAGAAGACGCATGATGTATGCAGGGTAGATGACGGATGGGCGTGATCGAGTCCAGTAGTGTTTGAGCTCGTCAAATATAAATTTCGCCCAATTAACCCTTGTTCCACTAAAGATAGCATATAGAGCCTTATGCTCCAACTCTGTGATTTTCTCATGGATTCCAAGGCAAGGAATGATAGTGTTGATAATCATTCTCATGAGAAGCCTCGCCTTAGGTCTTAAGTATTTTGATGCAAATCAAGGCATTTCATCTCCCATATTTGATGAGTGATTTTATCTCTCGGTTTGAGGATCATATCGGGAATATTATATAAATCTTCTCCGGTGTCGGAGCATCCGAGAGTTCTGCCTATGATCCCTGGAGTTAGTCTAAATGTGTTCCCGTAAATACTTGACCATAGCCAATTATCATCTTTTCCGTATTCCAAACGGCTGTGCTATCTAAATTAGCATAGAATTGGAATATCGCAAGTTGGTCTATTTGAATATTATTTGAGTTGAAGGAGATCAACTGATGTAACCCTACATTTTCGCATATTTTATCCAAGTCGTACATAGGAAATTTGAGCAAATTGTAGAAAGGATCGGTATGAAGCTTCTTCTTTTGAATGTCTTCGTATCTTTTGATGGAATGTGGTACCCTATTCATCCATCTCTCTTTTTGAGCAAACTTGCGGATGGAATGAAGTAGCTTGGTCTTGCTTGTGCCTAGAGATTTTAGAGTTTTTGTTTTAGGTGCCATGAGATTCGATCCTGGTTGGAGTGAAAAGCAACTTTGAGAAATAGGGAATCGAGTTTGCAGTAGAAGCGAAATGAAATTGAGAATAGTGAAAAAATAGATGTTATCAGGTTACTTAAGAGTGTCGATTGAATTTCAGACGTCTAGAAGGTGAATCAAACGTATGATTTGACCTAGTTTGAGGACAGTAAAAAAGATCAGACGTCTGGTTGTTGGTGGTAGACGTCTGGAATAGATCGAGTTAGAAATTTAAGAAGACAGATAGTTTTGGCAGACGCCTGGAAGTAAAATCAGACGTCTGAAATTGGCCTTGTGTTTATGTTTAATAGGCAGAAACTTTGTTCAGACGTCTATGTGACAGACCTAGTTAAGCAAGCATGTAGAAAATTTAAGTCATTCAAATTTTATTTTAGTTATGTGAAAGAAAAAAAAATATAAATACAATTTTCTGGGAAGTGCTTGCGTGAAAATGAGAATTCATGTCCTTGTGCATGTGCACACTGTTGCAGTGTACAGCCTGAGCAAGTAATTTAGTAAGGATCTTGCAAGCAAATAAGAAATGAATTAGTGCATGACCATTAAGTACGAATACACAATAGTTTGAATAAAATGCATAAACAACCTAAGGAAGATTTTAACTCTAACTTCCATGGCATAAGTACAAGCACAGTGGCTTGTGTGGGTAGAAAAAAATAATATAAATACATATGAACATATATACATATACCCAGCATTTAGTAGAAACACACACATAGCTGGCCATACAAGTAAACTTATATGCATGATTAAAACCAGAAAATACAAGAAATGCCGAGCCAAAGAAATCATGCATATAGTGTGTAAAGAAATTTGCCAAAAATAGTTAAGACAAGGAAAAAGGGGGAAATGGCAGGGAGGGAAAGTGGAGAGGGTAAACTGTTGGGTGAGATCAGAAATAATGATGGGATTTCTGATGAAAATAAATTACCTAACTAACCTTAAAACCCTAACAACTCCACCATATACCTCATTATCTCCTACGGGTACACATTAGAAAACCAGAAAACAAAATATAGAAAAGAAAAAGAAAGTAGGCAGCAGATTGAGAAAAATAATGGCAGACCTGAATCAAGACTTGGGAAGAAGAAACTTGGTGAGTAAACCCTCACTTGGAAAGGCATTAAGACCTATGAAAGGCAGCCATTTAACCTCTAATTTATTTTACTTATGTTTGAAGTTTTCTTGCATTTCTAGTCTAACCATTTTCTGATGCTTCTGAAGTATATTGTTTAGTTATCATTTAACCTAATGATTGTTTACACATGATGTATACTTAATGATAGGATGGTAATAACTGATTTATTTATATGATTATAAACCTGAGAAATGTTTTTGGTTAAAGCATAAACTAATAAGAAAAGTAAGGTGCAAGGCAGTAAGAGGAAGGGGTCCTCTGGCTTATGTCTTGCATTTGAAAGGATGATTGAGATGCAGTGGAATTTCCATATGCTAAATCTTGATCCATCATTAAGTACTCTCTGAAAATAAGGTTGAGCAATAAGTGAACGCATTTCAAAGAAAAAAAATATATGTATAAATTGACTGCAAGGACCTTATTACTGGGAACCACAGTGGCATTTCATTTCCTAAAATATTTTGATCCATGCTTTAGCCAAAGGCCTGTCTCCGAACAAAACTGACTTGAAATAGTATACAAATGTGATTAATTGATTGTTGAAATGTATGAATGGATGAATGTTTCATGGATGCATGAAAACTGCTTGCACTTACTGGTTAGCTACATAAAGATTTTGGGCATGACATAGTATAGTTGATACCTGCACACATGAAAGGAAAACTTAGTAATTAAACTAAGGAATTGGGTCACCTCTATCAGGTTGGGTATGAGGGAAGTGGGTATGACATAGTGGTTGGCTTGCATCAAAGATGGGGTGTGAGTTTGCACATGGCATGTTCATGTCCAAATAGCTTGTAGTGCACTGGAAATCAAACAGTAGTTCCAGGCAGTGTGCACCAGTGCAACCATGAATGTGATATTGGACCCTTAAAAATGATATGAAATGAACTTACAAGCAGAGGTGAATATGCTAGGAGTATGTTGAGTTCTGGTATGCAGACTCAGTTTTGATGCCTTAGCTTAATGATATGGGTGTTGCTTGTTCATGTTTATGAGATGCTTGTGTGATTTATGTAATGGCTGGTATGAATTCTTCAAATAGGAATTTCTGCTAAGAAATCAGTCTAAGCACATGTATATGTATTTAGCAATTTATTCACTTCACTGTAAGGATACAAAAAGTGTACATGAGGAAGTGGTTTAATAATCTGAGTAGAACATTTAACTTCTAAAATAAAGGTGATGTGGAACTAATTTCATTAATCTTATGTACTGTCAATTGAATTTACTCATACCAGACTTTAGTCTGACCTGTTTGTTGCTGGCATCAAATGGGTGCTTCAGTCACATTGTAGAGTAGATCATATGGTGTCTGCAGGAAAGAAGGAAGCTAAGTGAAAAGGGGCAGAAGCATGATGCTAAGATGAATTTGCTAGTTAACTAAAATTTAGATTTATAGAAGAATGCTTCTTTATGTTTCTTTTTCTTTTGCTAAAAAAAAACTGGTTTGTGGTAATGTTTGAATTATGTTGTAAATCAAATTTGCAATGTATTGAATGGTTTAAGCTGCTTGTGGTAGAACTAGTCTCAGTGAAGAAAAAGATAATGAAATTTAGCTTTATATTATAACCTGTCAGCAAGAAATCTTTGTTTGCATCAAGTAATGAGTTTGGTAGTGGATCTGAAGCATATGTGAACTAGTGATGTATGCTTATGTACTAGATTGTTTTAGAGAGTAGAAACTATTCACATGATAACTGTAAGTATTGTAAAGTAAGGAAAAAAAAATTATAGGCAGATATGAAGAAAAAAAACACAAGAAACATGAACCCAGATTTAAAGAAAAAGTTTGATGATCATATGAATAAGTAAAACTTGTAGATTATAACTAGTTAATCCAGGAATCTTATTCAAACAAATTAGTCCACCTGAGGACTAAGGTGAGGCATATAGCAACTGTGCATGGTTATGTGCACACAGGTGCACACAACAGCAAGCACAACCCCGGTTCAACTGTTTGAAAAGCAAACTTTGACAAATTTAAATGCTATGAGTTAGTTCACATATTTTTCTAAATACACAAATGCTAAGCACAAGAAAATAAATAGGAATTGGTTAATTAAATTGCACAGAGATTCAGTAGAAAGGATCTTCTCAATTCCTTTTTACTGTGAATAACCTCAGTTTATTTTTTTTGTTTAAAATAGGCTGGGTTTTTCTTTACAAAAATACTCTGATATTTGAAATAAAAAAAATATGATCTGAATGTTTATATGAACATTCAAATAGTTTTTACAAAGTAGTATATCAATATTTCTATATTGATCAGATTGGGTCTTGGGGAAAATAAAATTTTATAAAAAAAAGAAAGATAGTTGGTTTGTGAAAGAGGGCAACCCTGAATTTAGCTCAGACTAAATTTTGTCATTCAATCAAAATGACAAGTTAGGTTGGGGTTGTCTCAGTTGGTATCAGAGCTATGTTAACAAATACATAGCCAAAACAAATACTTGCTTGAACATGTGTGCCTTGTTTGCATTGTTTGCTGCTTGCTTGAGTTGCTTTACTTATTATGAATAAATAAGTTCACTGTTAGTTTTAAAAAGAAAACGTAGTGAATAACAATCAGGACTAACTACATTAGAAATGTTCAATAGAGGCCCAGAGGAGTTAGAATCAATCCCCAGGCCACAGGAGAAAGAGAAAATGGTCAATCTTCTGATACTACTGAGCAAGCAACTAGAACGGCTGCTGGTCCCCCAATGATTAACATGCAAGATTTTGTTCAAATGCTGAGGGATGGAATGGCACCTAGGGGAGATAATCCATATGAAGAGCTGTCCAAATTGATTAAAACATATACAAACTTAGGAGGTAGTAGCTTTGATGGCATAGAAAATGCCATAGGTGTCCAGTCATGGTTAAGAACAGTAGAGAGGATCTTTGTAGACATGCAAGTCAATGATCAGAGAAGAAGGCAAAGAGCTTCAAGTAAACTAAAAGGCATAGCTTTGGACTGGTGGGAAGTGATTATTGTAGGCAGGCAAGAACAAGAAATCACATGGAATCAGTTCAAAGAAATGTTAAAAGCCAGATTTGTCCCAGCATCAACAAAAGCTTCATTGCTTGAGGAATTTATCAAGTTGAGACAAGGATCTATGAGTGTTACTGAATACACTCAGAAATTTGAAGGGTTGTCTAAATATGGGGCAGTACTAATCCCAGATGAAACATCAAGGAATGCTAGGTACATTCAGGGGTTGAATGCTGGATTGAGTAGAGCCATGTTACCATATAAAGACAGAACATTTGATCAAGTTATGGACTTGACATTGTCATTTGAGCAACATGACAATGCCAGAGAAAAGTTCAAGAATTTCAAGAACAACAAGAAAGGAAAGAATAGAGCACACCCGTATGAGAGGAAGAAGGGAGAAGCAATGAATAAAGAAGGAAGTAAAGTGGCAAGCTTTGACAATAAGAAACCTAAAGTGATCTGTTATAACTGTGGAAAGGAAGGCCATATAAAGACCAAATGCCAAGCACCCAAGTCAAATGTTCTTAGGTGCAACAACAGTGGAAAAGAGGGGCACATGAAGAGGCAGTGTCCAGAGATGGCAAAGTGGTTGTACTTGAAGGGAAAGGAAAGGCAATGGAGGCACCTAGCCAAGTGGAAGGTATATTATTTATAAAAGGCATACCCATATCAGTTGTTTTTGACACAGGAGCCACACACTCTTTTATTTCATATGATATAGTTCAGAAATTAGGGTTGACATGTATTCTTGTTGATAAGACTTTGCATATTGATAGTCCTTTAGGTAGTTCCTGCATTACCCATATGAAATGCATGCAAGTAGAAATAAGCATGGGTGGTCACGCCTTTATCTCAGAATTATATGTGTTGAATTACCCTAGGCTAGGTATCATATTGGGAATGGATTGGTTAAAAAGTTTTTGTGCTATTATTAACTTAGGAAATTCTACCATTTCACTACAACTTCCTGATGGCAAGAGGGTTGTGGTTATGTATGAAGCAGCCAAGGATAGGGGTATGGGAAAATTGTTCAACTTGAACAGTGGTGAAGTTGAATTAAGTCAAAATAAGATACCTATAGTTAACCAATACCCTGATGTGTTTGGTGAAGTAAATGGCATTCCTCATAACAGACCAGTAGAGTTTCAAATAAGACATAAACCAGGAACAAACCCTGTCATCAAGAAACCAAATAGAATGGGTCCTAAAGAACTGATTGAGTTGAAGAAACAACTAGAGGAGTTAGAACAAAAAGGCTTTATTAGGCCTAGAAGTTCAAATTGGGGATCACCAGTAGTGTTTGTTAAGAAGCGTGATGGTTCCTTGAGAATGTGCATAGACTATAGAGAACTAAACTCAGTCACCATCAAAAACAAATACCCTCTACCTAGAATTGATGATCTCTTTGATTAACTAAATGGTGCTAAAATATTTTCTAGACTTGATTTAGCAACTGGTTTTCACCAAATGAAAGTAGAAGAAGAAAGTATCAAATATACAGCTTTCAACACTAGGTATGGCTTGTATGAATACTTAGTAATGCCATTTGGTTTGACTAATGCACCATCCTATTTTGTGGATTTGATGAATTGAATTTTCAGAGATTACTTAGATAAATTTGTACTGATTTTCATTGATGATATACTAATATATTCTAAGACAGATAGTGAACATGAAAAGCATTTGCATATGGTACTGAGTAGACTAAGGCAACAAGACCTTAAAGCCAAGTTTGCAAAGTGTTCTTTTTGGAAGAATGAAATAAAAAATTCGGGCCACATAATTTCTCAAGAAGGAATTTCAGTAGATCTAAGTAAAGTCATGGCAGTGCAAGCATGGGAAAGACCAAGCAATGTCACTGAAATCAGATCATTCATGGGCATGGCTGGATACTACAGGAGATTCATAAAAGATTTTGCTAAAAAGGCAATCCCACTAACCAAGTTAACGAGGAAAGACCAGCCTTTTATGTGGACTGACAAATGTGAAGGGGCATTCAATCAATTGTAGAAGGCATTAATGGAAGCACCAGTGCTAAAAATCCCAGAAGGCAATGACAATTTAGTGGTATACACTGATGCATGTGGATCAGGTATAGGAGCTGTCCTTATGCAAGATGGTAGGGTAATAGCTTATGCATCAAGACAACTGAAACCCAGTGAAACCAAGTATGCAACACATGACTTGGAATTGGTAGCAGTGGTGTATGCACTAAAGCTTTAGAGACACTACCTGTTAGGAGCAAAGTTTGAGCTTTATGCTGACCACAAGGCTTTGAAGTATTTATTTTCTCAAAAAGATTTAAACATGAGACAATATAGGTGGGTGGAATTCCTTGCTGCCTATGATTTGGACATTAGGTACACACCAGGGAAAGCAAATAGAGTGGTAGATGCATTAAGTAGACAACATGCCAAGTTGGCTACACTGATGATAGAGGAGTTTAAAAGGTTATTAACACTGACAGATGTAGAAACGGAATACATGGGGGAACAAACTATGGAAGTGGGTAAGGATGTGGAGCACTATGGTAAGCTCAGCCTTATCACAATAAAATCAGACTTAGTGGAAGAAGTGAACCAGTCCCAAGACATTGATGCATTCTTGAGAGAAAAGAAGGAGTTGTTAAAGAATGGTTCAAAGCCTGACAAATTTGAACTGGATGAAAAAGGATGTATAAGACATAAAGGAAGGTTATGTGTGCCTAACACAGAATCACTGAAGAGAAAGACCATGGAGGTTCATCACAAGTCAAAGTACACCATACACCCAGGTGGTACTAAAATGTATCATAACCTAAAAAGAAGTTATTGGTGGAAAGGAATGAAGAGAAGTGTGGGTGAATATGTGGCAAGGTGTATGACTTGCCAACAAGTCAAGGCTGAGTACCAAAGACCCAGTGGACTGTTGCAACCTATGGAAGTTCCAAGGTGGAAATGGGAAAGCATATCAATGGATTTCATTGATGGCTTGCCAAGATCAAAGAGAGGAAATGACAGCATTTGGGTGGTGGTAGATAGATTAACCAAATCATCACACTTCATACCAGTAAAGAGTGATTGAAATGCACCAAAACTAGCACAAGTCTTCATGAAAGAGATAGTAAAATTACATGGGGTTCCTACCACTATTATTAGTGTTAGAGATACCATATTCACATCTAAGTTCTGGAGTAACTTTCAACAGGAAATGGGGGTTGAGTTGTGCTTGAGCACAGCCTACCATCCCCAAACTGATGGTCAAACAGAAGTAGTCAATAAATTTTTGGAGGATTTACTTAGGGCTTGTGTGCTGGATCATGGTGGGAATTGGGAAGACTACCTTCATTTAGCAGAATTTGCTTACAACAACAGCTACCAAAGTAGTATAGGAATGGCACCCTATGAGGCTCTATATGAAAGGCCTTGTTTATCACCTTCTTGCTGGTTAGAAGTGGGTGATAAGGTAATGTTAGGACCAGACCATGTGAAAGAGACAAATGCTAAAGTTACATTAATCAGACAGAGAATGAAGGCAGCGCAAGATAGAATGAAATCATATGCAGATAGGAGAAGGAAGCCACTTGAATTTGAGTTAGGAGAATATGTGTACTTAAAAGTTTCACCAATGAGGAAGGTGTTGAGATTTGGCAAGGCAGGGAAGCTAACCCCAAGGTATATAGGACCATATAAGATCATTGCAAAGATAGGAAAGATGGCTTACAATTTGAAATTGCCAGAAGATATGAGTGGGATACACAATGTATTTCATGTATCACAATTGAGAAAATGTGTGCATGATGAAGCTTCAGTAGTTCAGTCACCAAGCAAAGTGGAAGTTAGACCAGATCTGGTGTATGAGAAGAAGCCAGTAGGCATTGTAGCTAAGGAAGATAAGAAATTGAGAAACAAAATAATTAAACTGGTAAAGGTGCAGTGGAGTTTAGACCCTAATGATTGCACATGGGAGGCTGGAGACAACATAAAAGTCCAATACCCTCAATTATTTGCAACTGATAGTTAAGGCAGAGGTATTTTAATATTCACGCTTGAATTTGCTTAGTTGAACATGATATTCAAAGTTGAGTGTGCTTGTTTGATATATGTTTTGGTTGAATTAAGAATGTGTATTCATGTTTGATTTTGACACTTGATTTATATAGTAAGAAGTGTTAAATTGTGGGACACAATTTCTTAAAGGAGGGGTGTACGTGACAGCCCTAGTTAAGCAAGCATGTAGAAAATTTAAGTCATTCAAATTTTATTTTAGTTATATGAAAGAAAAGAAAAAAAAAATACAATTTTCTGGGAAATGCTTGTGTGAAAATGAGAATTCGTGTCCTTGTGCATGTGCACACTGTTGCAGTGTACAGCCTGAGCAAGTAATTTAGTAAGGATCTTGCAAGCAAATAAGAAATGAATTAGTGCATGACCATTAAGTATGAATACACAATAGTTTGAATAAAATGCATAAACAACCTAAGGAAGATTTTAACTCTAACTTCCATGGCATAAGTACAAGCACAGTGGCTTATGTGGGTAGAAAAAAATAATATAAATACATATGAACATATATACATATACCCAGCATTTAGTAGAAACACACACATAGCCGGCCATACAAGTAAACTTATATGCATGATTAAAACCAGAAAATACAAGAAATGCCGAGCCAAAGAAATCATGCATATAGTGTGTAAAGAAATTTGCCAAAAATAGTTAAGACAAGGAAAAAGGGGGAAATGGCAGGGAGGGAAAGTGGAGAGGGTAAACTGTTGGGTGAGATCAGAAATAATGATGGGATTTCTGATGAAAATAAATTACCTAACTAACCTTAAAACCCTAACAACTCCACCATATACCTCATTATCTCCTACGGGTACACATTAGAAAACCAGAAAACAAAATATAGAAAAGAAAAAGAAAGTAGGCAGCAGATTGAGAAAAATAATGGCAGACCTGAATCAAGACTTGGGAAGAAGAAACTTGGTGAGTAAACCCTCACTTGGAAAGGCATTAAGACCTATGAAAGGCAGCCATTTAACCTCTAATTTATTTTACTTATGTTTGAAGTTTTCTTGCATTTCTAGTCTAACCATTTTCTGATGCTTCTGAAGTATATTGTTTAGTTATCATTTAACCTAATGATTGTTTACACATGATGTATACTTAATGATAGGATGGTAATAACTGATTTATTTATATGATTATAAACCTGAGAAATGTTTTTGGTTAAAGCATAAACTAATAAGAAAAGTAAGGTGCAAGGCAGTAAGAGGAAGGGGTCCTCTGGCTTATGTCTTGCATTTGAAAGGATGATTGAGATGCAGTGGAATTTCCATATGCTAAATCTTGATCCATCATTAAGTACTCTCTGAAAATAAGGTTGAGCAATAAGTGAACGCATTTCAAAGAAAAAAAATATATGTATAAATTGACTGCAAGGACCTTATTACTGGGAACCACAGTGGCATTTCATTTCCTAAAATATTTTGATCCATGCTTTAGCCAAAGGCCTGTCTCCGAACAAAACTGACTTGAAATAATATACAAATGTGATTAATTGATTGTTGAAATGTATGAATGGATGAATGTTTCATGGATGCATGAAAACTGCTTGCACTTACTGGTTAGCTACATAAAGATTTTGGGCATGACATAGTATAGTTGATACCTGCACACATGAAAGGAAAACTTAGTAATTAAACTAAGGAATTGGGTCACCTCTATCAGGTTGGGTATGAGGGAAGTGGGTATGACATAGTGGTTGGCTTGCATCAAGGATGGGGTGTGAGTTTGCACATGGCATGTTCATGTCCAAATAGCTTGTAGTGCACTGGAAATCAAACAGTAGTTCCAGGCAGTGTGCACCAGTGCAACCATGAATGTGATATTGGACCCTTAAAAATGATATGAAATGAACTTACAAGCAGAGGTGAATATGCTAGGAGTATGGTGAGTTCTAGTATGCAGACTCGTCTTTGATTCCTTAGCTTAATGATATGGGTGTTGCTTGTTCATGTTTATGAGATGCTTGTGTGACTTGGTGATGGCTGCTATGAATTCTTGAAATAGGAATTTCTGCTAAGAAATCAGTCTAAGCACATGTATATGTATTTAGCAATTTATTCACTTCGTTGTAAGGATACAAAAAGTGTACATGAGGAAGTGGTTTAATAACCTGAGTAGAACATTTAACTTCTGAAATAAAGGTGATGTGGAACTAATTTCATTAATCTTATGTATTGTCAATTGAATTTACTCATACCAGACTTTAGTCTGACCTGTTTGTTGCTTGCATCAAATGGGTGCTTCAATCACATTGTGGAGTAGATCATATGGTGTCTGCAGGAAAGAAGGAAGCTAAGTGAAAAGGGGAAGAAGCATGATGCTAAGATGAATTTTCTAGTTAACTAAAATTCAGATTTGTAGAAGAATGCTTCTTTATGTTTTCTTTTTCTTTTGCTAAAAAAAAACTGGTTTGTAGTATTGTTTGAATTATGTTGTAACTCCAATTTGCAATGTATTGAATGGTTTAAGCTACTTGTGATAGAACTAGTCTCAGTGAAGAAAAAGATAATGAAATTTAGCTTTAAATTATAACCTATCAGCAAGAAATCTTTGTTTGCATCAAGTAATGAGTTTGGTAGTGGATCTGAAGCATAGGTGAACTAGTGATGTATGCTTATGTACTAGATTGTTTTAGAGACTAGAAACTATTCACATAATAACTGTAAGTATTGTAAAGTAAGGAAAAAAACTATAGGCAGATATGAAGAAAAAAAAACACAAGAAACATGAACCCAGATTTAAAGAAAAAGTTTGATGATCATATGAATAAGTAAAAATTGTAGATTATAACTAGTTAATCCAGGAATCTTACTCAAACAAATTAGTCCACCTGAGGACTAAGGTGAGGCAGATAGCAACTGTGCATGGTTATGTGCACACAGGTGCACAACAGCAAGCACAACCCCGGTTCAACTGTTTGAAAAGCAAACTTTGATAAATTTAAATGTTATGAGTTAGTTTACATATTTTTCTAAGTACACAAATGCTAAGCACAAGAAAATAAATAGGAATTGGTTAATTAAATTGAACAGAGATTCAGTAGAAAGGATCTTCTCAATTCCTTTTTACTGCGAATAAGCTCAGTTTATTTTTTTATTTAAAATAGGCTGAGTTATTCTTTACAAAAATACTCTGATATTTGAAATAAAAAAAATTATCATCTGAATGTTTATATGAACATTCAAATAGTTTTTACAAAGTAGTATATCAATATTTCTATATTGATCAGATTGGATCTTGGGGAAAATAAAATTTTATAAAAAAAAAAGAAAGAAAGATAGTTGGTCTGTGAAAGAGGGCAACCCTGAATTTAGCTCAGACTAAATTGTGTCATTCAATCAAAATGACAAGTTAGGTTGGGGTTGTCTCAGTCTAGGAACCAACTTTAGACATCTGAAATAGGCCGTTTTGTTTTTTTATAAGGCATAAAGTATTTTCAGACGTCCAAACGGTTATATCAGACGTCTGATTTATGCACGATGCTTAAAAATTTGTGTGATACAAGAGTGTCGGACATGTTTGATGGTATTGTTCAGACGTCTGAAATCCCCAGCTTGTCTTAAAATAGCCTAATGTTGAAGGTTGTTGCTTATTTTTTGAAATATTATTTTTATTAAAACATAATATTATTATTTGTGAGAAAAATTAAATGATTTAAATACAATGAAAATAAGCATATTTATTTAGATGACGATGGGGCATTTTGATCTTCGGACTTGCTATCCCTCCATGGCTTGAGTGGAGACCAAATGTTTCCACGTTCATTGGTCTTTGGGGAACCAGAGAAACGCCTAGGTGGAGGATCCGATGGTGTTCGATAAAAGAAAGAGGGAACCAAAGGATTGCAAGGAATCGGAAATGATTCATGTACATCCTTCTTCCATGAATTGTAAAATTTGATTGTTACTTTCTCTTGAAAATTTAATCGTCCCGCAGTGACTTTTTGTTCGAAATATAGTTCTCGTTGTAACTCTATTTGTTGTTTTTGGTAATGATGTATATCATCAATTTTCTCCTTGGTGTTAAGAGAGACAAATAGAGATCTTTTGGCCCTTTTTTGATCAGGGGTGAATCCCATATGGTAGGAGGACCACTTATAGGTTGGTTCCTGCTCTGGTGTAGGAGTAGGAAGGCGATGAGGGGTATGCCTTGAACTATCCGAGGTTGGCGTTGAGAAAGAGATATAAGAGTTGTCGGAAGACATTTTTTCTTTTGTCTTTTAAAATATAAAATCTATATTTTCTGTTAACAAAGGAAGTTATTTATGCAAGTTTGAATGGGTTATAGATAGTTAGATAAAAAATAATCTAAAAAACTATTGGTTATTGTTTTAAAAATTTAGACTGTGGATTAAAACTCTTTTACTAAAAATAAAATAAAGAATTAGTTGACAAGATCATTGAGAGAACCTATTCCTGAATCACGTCATAGTTTAACAAAAGTTTGTTCATTTAGAGGTTTTGTGAAAATATTTGCTATTTGATTCTCAGTATTTATGTATTTTAATGTAATAATTCCTTTGTCTATATTGTCGCGTCAAAAGTGATGTCGTATATCTATGTGTTTAGTACGTGAGTGATTTACAGGTTTTTTGATAAATTTATTGCACTTGTATTATCGCAATATATTGGTGATTTATCGATAACTTTTCCAAAATCCTTAAGCATTTGTTGCATGTATATCACTTGTGCACATGCTAAAGCCGCTGAAATATATTCAGCTTCGCAAGTCGATAAGGAGACACAATTTTTCTTTTTTCTAAACCATGAAACTAATGATTGTCCGATAAAATGACATGTTCCGCTAGTACTTTTACGATCTGTTTTACAACCACCAAAATCCACGTTGCTATATGAAACAAGTTCAAATGATGACCCCTTAGGGTAAAAAAAACCGTAATTTCTAGTACTAGATAGAAATCATAGGATACATATAACAGCTCTTTGGTGAGATTCTTTTGGTTTTGCTTGAAATCGGGCACAAAGACATGTGCTCTTCATAATGTCGGGTCGACTGGTCATCAAATATGGTAAGGAGCCAATCATACGATGATATAATTTTTCATCAAAACCTTTTGCATTATTATCTTTTTCTAAGTTAACACTAGTACTCATTGGTGTTGGTTTACTTGAAGTTTATCCATTCCAAATGACATAATAAATCGTTACAATATTTTTCTTGATGTATAAAAATACCATTTTCAAGATGTTTTATTTGCAAACCTAAAAAGAAATTTAATTCACCCATGTGAGACATTTCAAA
The DNA here is from genome assembly GCA_030765085.1 of Allium cepa. NCBI lineage: Eukaryota > Viridiplantae > Streptophyta > Magnoliopsida > Asparagales > Amaryllidaceae > Allium > Allium cepa. The sequence goes on from CM060938.1 coordinate 687,308,985, forward strand.
TTCACTTTTCATAATATTTGAAAATTGAGAATTAAGATTTTAGTTAGATGAACCAAACATAATATCATCTACATAAATTTGTACTACTAAGATGTCGTTATTTTCTCGTCTAATAAATAAAGTCGTATCTATTTTTCCTATTTTAAAACCAGAAGAAATTAAATTATTCTTAAGACGTTCGTACCAGGGACGGGGTGCTTGCTTCAAATCATATAGGGCTTTGTGTAATTTAAAAACATGATCGGGATATTTTTCAAGAACAAATAATGGAGGTTGTTCAACATATATGTTTTCTTTAATAAAACCATTTAAAAAAGCACTTTTAACGTCCATTTGAAATAATTTAAAATTGTGATGACTTGCAAAAGCAAGTAATGTTCGTATGGCTCCAAAGCCTTGCTACTGGAGCAAAAGTTTCGTCATAGACGATAACTTCTTCTTGATTATATCCCTGATCGACTAATCGTGCTTTATTTCTAACTATATTTCCATTTTCATCTGCTTTTTTTTAAATACCCATTTTGTACCAATGACTGATTGATTTTTTGGTCTTGGTACTAATTCCCAAACATTATTACGTTCAAATTGTTTTAATTCTTCTTGCATGGCTATTATCCAAAAATCATCATTTGAAGCTTCTTTATAATTCTTTGATTCAAAAATTTGACACAAATGAAATATGACTTAATTGGTTAAGTTGATTTCTAGTTACTCTAGAATTTAGATCCCCAATGATATTATCTCTTGGATGATCTTTTAGAAATTTAGGGGCGACACTAGAGTATTATTTTGTACATTTGTCTCATTATTAGATGAGTTTGTTGTATTTGTCATAGGAATAATTTCTGCATCCTCGTTAGTATGATTGTTAAGGAACTTTTCATCAAATGAAACATGTAAACTTTCTTCAATTGTGTTAGCATGTTTATTAAAGATTTTATATGCCTTGCTTCGATTCGAATATCCAACAAAGATTATTTCATTAGCCTTCAGGTCAAATTTTCCTAAATTATATTTTGTATTTGATATAAAACATTTTGATCCGAAAGTTTTAAAGTATGATACTTTAGGTTTTCTTCCAAAAAACATTTCGAAACAAATATGTTTAGTCATATGTCATATGGCTACTTGATTCAAAACATAACAAGGCGTAGCAATTGCTTCAGCCCAAATATGTTTTGGTAAACCGCTATTATTTAATAGTGTTCGTGCACATTCTTGTAACGTACGATTTTTTCTTTTTACTGCACCATTTTGTTGTGGTGTGCAGGGAAAAGAAAAATTATGACTTATGCCCTTTTTATTACAAAAATTAGTAAAAAGATCATTTTTGAATTCTCCACCATGATCACTTTGAGTATTCTTAATTTTTAAATCCATTTGAGTTCTAATTCTTTTAGCAAAAATTTTAAACGTACAAAAAGTGTCGCTTTTATGTTTTTAAAAATAAGGCCCACGTATATCTTGAAAAATCATCAACTATTACGAAAACATATTTGTTGTGATTTATAGATCGTACTTGAGTTAGGCCAAATAAATCTAAATGTAATAATTCCAATGGTTGTTTTGTAGAAATATTATTTTTGGATTTAAAAGAACTTTTCTTTAGTTTACTGATTTGACAAGAGTCACATAAATTTTTTACTTTATAATTTATTTTAGGTGAACCTCTAACTAGTTTATATTTTGCTAATTTATTAATATATTTAAAATTAATGTGACAGAATCATTTATACCACAACTATGGGTTATCATGTTTGGCAGTTAAACATATGTTTGAATTTTGATTTATATTAATATTTAAGATATAAATATTTTTATTTCTAAAACCCTGAAAAATTAGTTGATTGTTATTGAAAATATTACATTTATCTTTTTCGAAATTGATTTGAAAACCTTTATCGCATAATTGACTAATGCTAAGTAGGTTATGTTTTAGATTCTCTACTAACGAAACATTTGTAATAATAGGAGAGTTAGAAATACCAGAGTTGATGACTTGTCCGATACCAACGACGCATCCTTTTGAGTTATCTCCAAAAGTAACTGTTCCACCATCGATATATGTTATATTTGATAACATTTTTGCATTTGCGGTCATATGCTTGGAGCATCCACTATCAAGTATCCATTTCTTATTATTTTTTATTTTGGGTACCTGCAAGATAAAAATAATTTAATTGGTACCCATATACTTTGTTAGGGTCCTAAATGTTGGGAGGAGCAGGTAATCATACCCAAGAAGGTTTGGTACCTTTATGAATATAATTTTTATTATAGACTACGTTATCTAGAAAATTATTAATATGTTTTTGTCTAATGAAATTATTATTTGTCTTAGGAATCCAAATTCTTATATTTTTGGTATTCGTTTAGACCTAGGTGATTTTTTAGTCTTTTGATAAATAAAACTACATTTCTTAATGTTATTCCCCTTTTGTTCAGGAATATTTTTAATCCAATTCCATTTCTATTACCTGAAGGTTTTGAAGTTTTGATAAGATTTTCCAAATCTTGTTTTCCTTTATTAAATTTTGAAACATTATTTGTAATTTTATCTAATTTTTATTTTAAATCAAAATTTTCAATTTTTAATGTTTCTATATTACTTTCAAGTTGATATTTTCTTCTAACAAATTATCCTTTTCTAGTTTAACTTTTCTAAAATCAATAGACATAGTTTCATATTCAATCAAACTACTTTTATTTTTCTCTTAGAATAATTCTAGTTCCTCCTCTAAAATAACTTTTTCATCTTATAACATTCCAATTTCAAGTTCTAATCAATTAATTTTGGCTATGTGATCTTTATTTAATTTTTTAATTTGTCTAAATTTATCATCTAATTCCATGCTAAGCTCTAATAATTCATCATAGCTAAGGTCAGGACATACCTCATTAGTTTGTGCCATAAAGCATACATTAGCTTGTTCTCCGTCACTATCGCCGTCACCCTCTAATGATGATGATGGTTAAGAATATGAGTCATCCTATGTTACTTTGAAAGCTTTCTACTTTTTGAACTTTTCAAATTTGTTCTTTTTATCATTCTTGAGCTTGGGACAATCTTTCTTCATATGTCCAAATTGATCACATTCATAGCATTTGATTAACGTTTGATTTGTTGAACTTGATTTTCCTCCTTTCAGAAATCTAGTCATTTTACTAAATTTCTTGAATTTGTTATAGTTTTTGGCAATAAATACGATTTCTTCTTCGTCGAAGTCGGAGTCTTCATTTGTTGCTAGAAATGCTATGTTTTTCTTTTCCGAATTTTGTTCTTTTCTTTCTTGCAAATTGGCTTCATAGAAAATTAAATTTCCTATCAATTCATCTACTAAGAGTTTTGAGAGGTCATTAGCTTCTTCGATAGCTAATACTTTTCTTTTCCACTCCGGAGTTAAAGAATTGAGCATTCTAGATACTAAATCAAAATTTGTGAATTTAACTCCGAGTGACATTAAATCGTGTTGAATAGTTTGGAATCTAGAGTACATGTCCACTATAGATTCATTTTGTTTCATTTTAAATGATGAAAATTGATTTCGTAAAATAGACATTTTAGTTTGCTTAACTTTGTTCGTGCCTACGTGTGTAACTTGTAAGGTATGCCAAATATCATATGCAGTGTTAGATAACATGACACGTGAAAATTCATTTTTATCCAATGAACAAAATAAAACATTCATAGCTTTGGCATTATTAGAAGATGCAGTTTTTTATGCATCAATCCATGTGTTCATAGTAGTAGCAGGTGCTTCATATTTATTTTGAGTGGCTGACCAAATTTATAATCCGTTAGCTTCTATAAAAATTGTCATACATGTTGACCAATATGCATAATTAGAACCATTAAAAAGTGGAGGACGTCCTGTGGATTGACCTTCTTGAAAAATACTTGCCATATTAAAGTGATTCAAATACGTGTTACTATACTTTGTTCAAACCTTGCTCTGATACCAATTGAAAGTCTAGAGGTGGATTGTATAGTGTATATGCAAGTATATTGGATAAAATATATGATGCAACTAAAATAATATTAATCTAAGTAAATATAGAATAAGCACACCAGGATTTTATACTGGTTCGGGCCTCCCGTCCTACGTCCAGTCCCGAAGCTCCCCTTCGGAATTCTACTATCAAACACCCTCGCTTCGCTAGGAGGAATAGGCTTGGTTACAATAAGTTTTTCTTGTCAAAAGTGTGTTCTAATATAACACGCATGTTGACCAATTAGTACAATAGCTTCCAATATATCTTTAAGGAATATTATCTATGAGAAAACGTATATATGGAAGAGTGAATACAAGTAAGAATTGCTAGATTGTAGAGATCAAGAGTGGGGTATAGAATTAGAGTACATAAGTAAGTAAGGTGAATAAGGTTGGATCTTTCTCTTGATTCTTGATGCTATGTATAGTTGTAAATAGGTATGTCGAGTAGTTACATCCATTAGCGAGTGCTTTACAGTTGCTTCTGTTGATGATGAAGAGTTGCAGCAAAGAGAGCGGAGATATCCATTCGAATGTGGCAGTTGAAGTTCTTATTTGAAATCCGAGTTCGAATTCAGACGTCTGGTATTTGTATCAAACGTCTGATACTATGTATTTTTTGAACGTAGTAGGTTTTCAGACGTCTGAGTGCTATTACCAGACGTTTGGTTTAGCCTGTTTGTTGTTTCGGAGGACTTTTCTAGACCTCTGGCTTGTGCACCCAGACGTTTGATACTTGTGCATGTCTATTTTGTGCATCTTTTCTTTTGCTTCTTTGTACCTATCGACTTATAGTCTCTTGTAGTGTCCTTTAAGCCTTGTTCTTGTCTTTCTAGTGATGTCATTATAGCAAGTACCTGTATATATATATATATATATATATGTGTGTGTGTGTGTGTGTGTGTGTGTGTGTATTCAATTTCCATTGTGTAGTTGTTGTCATAAACCGTAGATTTGGTTTCCTAACATAATATCGTTAATAACCTTTCAACAGGGTCAAAAGGTTGAGCTATTCCCTTCAATACTAGCTTAGACGGAAGGCTGGGATGGTAACGCTTTCAACCATTCGACAAGGTCGAAAGGTTTGCCAACCAAGCATTTCATAAGCTTGATCAAAGGGTTAGAGCCACTTCATTAACTTTTCAACAAGGTCGAAAGTAATGACCATTCATTATTCTTTTCATCAGATCACTTTAATTAAGACATTTTATCCAAAGATCCACTTCTAGAAGCAAGAAATTTCTCCACCACATGGTTGTGTCCAAACAAAAATATCCTATCAGAGCATTGGGGATTATGACAAGATTCCTTGTTGATATTTTTGGCGCTAGAAGGAGGGCCTGAACCTCCGACCCTATCATTATGTATAGACTAAATGTGGTTCATTTCTCTTGCTTAGGGAAAATGAGATCAAAACGCTTAAGTGGACTCTACGAGAGAGTAATGCACACTTTCAATCTTGAGGAGAATATTTCTCAACTTTCAACCAAAATGGGGTTATCCTAGGTCAAACTTCATCACCAGCGCACATGATGAGAATATAGAGAAAATCAAGCATTTGGAGTAGCAATTACAAAAAATGTAAGAACTGTTCAAGATGGCTTTATCTCAAAGATCATCAAAAACTCCAAGGCAAACTCAAGGAGAGGAAGTAGTTTCTCTTAGAAAAAGTCTGAGAGCCAGATCCTAGGAATGCAAGGATAAAATAGACTTGACTTCCTCAAAGAAGAAAAAGCTTCCACAAATAAAATCAAACCATCAAGGAAGAATTCTTGACAACTCATTAGAGCAGTCTGGCAGCTCAACTTCTAATGAATATCACCCTAATCAGAAAAATTATGGTAATATGGAGGCCTTCCTTAAAGATGTTGCTGAAAATGCAAATTAGGACGCCATGAATTCAAAGGGTAAAAGAAGCATGGATGAAAATGCAAATGATAACGAGAGGGAGCCGCCATTTACTAATGAGATCACGACAATAGTAACTCCTTCTTATGTCAAGAGTCCATCTATGAAGTACCATGGGAATACAAATCCTGATGACCACCTTATGACATTTGATATCTAGATGGACGTATCTAATGCTTCTGAAGTAGTCAATTGCCGATTGTTCCCCATTACCCTTCAGGCGGCGGTGGCCAAGTGGTATAGGTAGTATAAAGAGAAAACTATCTATTCTTGGAAATGGTTTGGTTATGAATTTCTAGCACAATTTTGTATTTGTAAGGACCCAACCATTGATTATACAATCTTGGCCAACATAAAGCGAAGGCTGGGTGAATCTTTGGAAGATTATCTAAGGAGATTTAACATAGAAGCCTTGAAAGCGAAGGACATAAATGAAAGAGACAAAATCATACAGTCTATTCTGATTTGGTTGAGAACACTCCTTTTTGGAGGCAGCTATTTGTCAATGGTTGCAAAAATCTCCAAGATTTCCACTTTCAGGAAGACAAAATCATCCGGATGGATGAGCTTTACTATACTAAGAGAAAGATACAACCTAGAAAGGAGGGTGGAATATTTGGCTTTGAACGTAGCTATAAAAGGGTCAGGTGGGATGAGCCAATCGCTAAAGCAGTCGATTGAAACTAGCCATTGTCTTACACATACGCTACACCAAATGAAAGAGTCAACTTTCCAACCTCCTACGAAGCTACAAATAATCCGAAGCAGAATAAGGAGGAAATTACTGCAGCCATCATGAAGTAAACGGCCTTAAAATATTTGAATGTAGAGTGCTGGCCGGCATAATACAGAAGCTGATCCGAGATGGCTATCTCAAAGAATTTATCCAAGATCAACACAAAGCCCAAAGCCCAAAGAAACGAAAATTCTCCCCAGAAGCATCTAGCCAATGCTATAATTGTTCTGGAAGAAGAATATCTCCTCAACATAAGCCCACCGGTTAACAGGATCGTTGTGATCCACGGCGGGCCGCATCCATTCGAAGATACTAAAGGAGCTCGAAACAGGTATATCAAGAAAGCTAAGGAGGGAATTTATTCTGTTTTGGAAGAGACTCCAACGAAGAGCCTCGAATTAATATTCAGATGCCAAATTTGGTGGTCACTCTATAGGAGATGCGTAAGGGTGTCCATCTTCCACCTAACGACCCCTCAAGATCACAGCACAAATCGGACTGTTAATTGTCTCCAAAATTCTGGTCGACACAAGGATTGCGGTCAATGTTATCTTCAAGCATGCTATTGATCAAATGAATATCCCAGAGCACAAACTAGAGCCAAGCTGCGAACCGATATTTGGGTTCAACGACAAGGGATCTACTTCGATGTGGCAAATAATGCTTCTAGTACAAATGGGGGTGTCTCTTATTTGCCAAACATTTGAAACCATCTTCGTTATAATTGATCAACCCTCTACTACAATGATTTCTATGACAGGCCAGCCTTGGATGAAATTAATGCTTTCGATCATCAAAGTACCTCATGGTGAAGTTCTTAATAAAGCGAGGTTGGGAGACTGTATGGAGAGAACTATTCAGCTCCCATGAAATATACTTCGCCACACTTGATCAATATAAAAGGGAGTATTCTAATTATTTTGATTATTCTATTACATATAACCTTTGGATGATGGATGTCTACATCCAACATTCAAAACAAAGATTAATGGTAAGAAGTCTAATAAGCGTATGTATCAAAACTATATTTCTATAGGAAGCAAGAGAAAGAGGGTTGATACTAATTCAGCAGAAGAAGGTCCGATAGAAACAGAATTTGATTTCCTGGGTAAAACAAAAAGGATATAGACCATACAGGACCTTAAGGAAACCCATATAGATTCTGAAGATGTTTCTAAAGTGGTCAAAGTAGGGTTTTTCGCCTCCATCCTCGTTTGGTCGTAGGCGCGTTTAAAAAGAATATTGATAGTGCTTCCACTGTCGACTAGGATCCTCTTCATCCAACTAGGACCTATCTGGGCTGATATGACTAGTGGATCGATAGTGTGGGCTTCAACTCTATCAGCGTCTCTGTTTCGAAAAATGATCTCGTGTGTCATCATTTTTAATTGTTTCATCGGATCCCCATCATCAATATTATTGCAACATCCGAAGCCTGCATGCCTAATTGAGCTGACATATGACTCCATTTCCTTCCATCTCTGGTAAGCTGGATGTGGACCACCTCTAACTGTATCTATTACCAACCTCCTACCAGTATGTGCGGGTTCCTCTGGTCTAGCCTGGTTTTGACCTTGATTTGGGTTTAATGGGCCTACACCTCCATTCTGTTGAGCCCGAACAAACTTTTCCAACTTTCTCTCTTTTATCAACTTCTCGATAATATCATGCAAGTAACGGCACTCATTAGTGTTATGGCCGTAACTGTCGTGGAATCGACAGAATTTTCCTATTTGGATCTAATTTTCAAATGAATGTTTCGGAGCTGGTTTTTATATTTTTCGGTATTACATGTCTGAAAATAAACATTCTCCATGGATGTATTAAAATAGGTATATTGGTCATACATCAAGGCTTTGGTTCTATGTCCACGGTTCGAGTTTCGCTTCTTACCCTGACCTACATTCCCTTTTTGTTGGCTCTGCTTGTTCTAAATATTCAATGCACATAGCTAGAGTTCTCAATCGTCTATTTCACAGCAACATTACTTTGAATGCCTTCACCACTGGGTCTCACATCATCCTGCTTCCTAGATCGTCTAGCGTCTTCTCTCCTCAAAAACTAGGCTGCCTTAGTGTAGAAACGATCCAACGATGTGGGTGGTTTCCCAACCAACCAATTGCCAAACTCGAAAACGAGATCAATTCCTTTAGTCAATGCCATTTAGATAGAATTGTCATTTGGGTTGCTGACCTCAGCACATGCAGCATGAAACCTTTCCAGATAATGTCTAAATGTTATTCTCGGAGCTTGGGTAACGCTGGTCAAGATGTTGACATCTTTTGGCCTTGTGACATTCATGCGGAATTGTTCAACGAACGAAGTCGCCAACTGATCAAAATTGGAAATAGATTTGTGGGTGAACGAGTAAACCACATCGTTGCAATACCTCCCAACAATATAGGGATTCTTGATTCATTCGTACTACAATATGTGTGGATTAGGATCTTAACTTCCTTCATACACAGGCTGGATAGGCATCCTAAATCGATGAGGTGGCTCAGCATAAAGGATGTTGTTCATGAATGGAGTATGACTTTGGGAGATTCCCCAATCTTCGTTGGTAAGACCTTGATTTTCACGGATCATTTGGCGGTTCATGGTTGGAATGTCAGGCATTTGGACTTTCGAGGCCAAGGCATGGTCGGGTTCCACATTACGAGGACAGTTCAGGCGCGGTCGACGGTTCATTCCTTGCCTCCTTCGCTCTGGCTCTTAAGGATCATAAGGTTCTAGAGCACGAACATGTTGATGAAGGGTCAAATCTACTCTTTTTCGAATATCAGATTCCAAGTCCACAACGATAGTAGCTGTGTGGCTATCGACAGTGTGATAAGGAAGCGTCCCTCTCGGGAGGAGGGCCCAGCTTGATGTCCTATGGAAGGGCCGGCCCCGGCTTGTCTGAGATTCATGGCACGCCGTTGCCCAGAGGCTTGCGCATGGCTTTCGTCCAACCATTGGTGCGTAGATCTATGATGGAAGTCAGAGGAGGCTAAGATTTATGTTAACGAGTAAGAAGCACGATCCCTTTTGAACCTCCTTTATCTTTCCTCATTCAATTGGTTCGCAAGGTCCGTGTTGGCATGGATCTGCTGGGTGAGTTGCTGTCGGCTCTGGGTTAGCTCTTGCATCAGAATCTGGAACTCTTCCCTAGTCACAAGGACTTATGGTTCTAGAGCTTCGGTAGATGCTTGACCCGTTATATTTAGCTGAATGGGGTTCTGCCTATCCCTTCCTTCTGGATCTGCAGCAATTGAAGCAGTTTCGGTAGTAACCCTGGCGAGTGATGTAGATTTTTTATAGATTTAGTGAAACCGAATAGAATGGAAGGAACTACTGGATGACAGATCTAGATCTTCTTCTTAGATTTCAGCAATCCAACAACTGTAGTAAATCCAATGAGCAGAAGAAAAATTGGGTTTTCTCAGTAAAAGCACTAAGGTGTTTGTACCAAAATTGGACACAACACTCTTTGGACAAATTTGAAGAGATTAGATTGAAGAATATAAATGTAAAAAGAGGCTAATCTAACAAACACGCCAAAACAGGCAAACAGAAATGCAAGAACAAAGGAATTTATAGTGGTTCAGCATTGTAGCCTACGTCCAATTTGGAAAGTTTGCTATTTTATTGATGTCTACTAACTGATTACAACAACAAATACTCATACACTCAAGTTACAATGGGTTCTCGGCAGAGCATTGGCGTAGCAAAATCGAAAGTCCTTTTTATGAAGGCATAGGGCTGCTATTTATAGGTGTAGGGTGATAATATTTGACTTAGACCTTGGAATACCTTTTCTCCCACATGGTTGGGCCCACTTGATCGATCCGGGGTCATTTGGGATCGATCCCTGATCGATCTCTACTCCATTCGTATCGACCAAATTAGCTCCTTTTGGGCTGAGATCGATCGTAGACATTCTTAAGATGGTAATCAAGCTCCTGTGAAAATTTGGTGGCGTTTGGACTTGTAGATCTTGATTTATGATCGTTCTAAGTTTGATTTTAAAGTAGGCTGAACTATTCGTAACGATAGTGGTTCGTATCGATGTTATGCGTATCGATCATCATGACGTGAAGCGATGGTCTAGGAGCGATCCACTTTTCATGCTGCATAACCGCTTCTTTCACTTTATCATGTCTTCTTCATATTGCTGTTAGGAATCAATCTTCGCATCGATAAATGGAGGGTCTATTAGTATCGGTCATCCATAGCCGCTTCGTATCGATGGTCTTTATTCCAGTTTGTATCATTCACAATTATGTCTTCATATCGATCCTTGATTATACTTTTCGTATTGATCTTCCATGACTCCTCTCGTATCGATCTTTGACTCTCTCCTTTGTATCGATCAAGCGAGAGATCGATACGAACTAGGCCACTTCTGCTCGATGGATACAAATTGAAGTAACATGAGGGATGGATATGAAATAAATGCTTCTGGTTGATGCATACGAATGTGGTTGTCCTATGATGGATACGAACACCATGCATCTGAATGAGATTGACTTCTTGATTTTGATCGATCCATACCGTAAGCATACGAACTTCGATTGAGCTGAAATTCAAAATATTGGCTTTCACAGCTTTTCTTGTTGTACCATGTTAATTATAGCTCGATCCGGACACAGACAAAATTAGCCAGTATCCATAGTTGACCTTGTGTATAACTGATCTTCGGGACGGATTGTCTTGGGTTTTCAGTCATGTTCTTGGTGTCACGGTATTGCCAAAAGGCAGGATAACAATCTATTTCAATAGTTTTTCCAACATATAAAAATTTCAAGCCCAAATAATCATTATTTTTTCCGTAAATAATTTATCACCCGAGAAATCATTTCATCACTAGAAAAATTCATATGAAATCCATATGCACTAGGAAAATTATAAGAATTGAAACCCATCTCCAAAATCATGTTTACCATAACGTAAAATTTTTCCATGGCATTTAAAAATTATTTTCATCTTGGCTTTTCCCTAAACCGTGTATATCTTTTATTAAACAACCTTGTTTATTCACATATAAATCATAAACAAGCATATCATCATTCTAAACATCATAAAATAGATTTATCCTTATACCCGAAATCATTTGATGTGAAAATCAAAGTAGAGATGTAGAATTATTATTCATCTTGCTTGAGATAAGGAGATTAGAGATTGTTTGAGACTGATTTTCTTCTAGGTTGAATCCTAAACTTTCCTTATATTTTCTTCTTTGCTTCTATCTTCTTAGGGCTAGCCTTGATGCTTCTTATGTTTATAGTTTTTTCTTTGACATAAAAATGAAGTGTAAAACCTAATGAGAATAGTATAAGGGTAGGAAGTGTGGGTGGCTATTTACCTTAATGCCATTATGTTTAACTTCTTAACCATTTTTAAAAATTCATTAGTTTAATAAGCATGGCCACCTAATTAATTAATCAACCTCAATCCCATTATCTACAATATTCTATTTAATTTATTCTAATTAAATCTCCTGAATAATGTCAATAAAGTTAGGGTTGTTACAGGCTCCCTTCCTTAAAGTATTTCTTCCTCGAAATTCAGTAAGGATTAACTAACAAACATAGCAATCATCTGTAACATTTCCTAACAACCATACTAGCCTATCTGACTAGCAACCAATCTATATAAATCTGATATAGACATACCATCAAAGTAGATCGGGATAAGCTTCTCGAATCCTGTCCTCCGTCTCCCAAGTAGAGTTTTTCTCGTTGTCGCTGCACTGAAGTTTTACTAACTCGATACTCTTGGTCCTCAATCTTTTCTCATCTCTTTCTACAACCCAAAATGGTTGTCTAACAAAAGTCAAATCGGGCTCTAGTACTAAGTTCTCCAACTCTCTTTGAGGAATAGTGGCCTCTAGATCATGTACATACTTACGAAGATATGAGACATGGAATACATTATGGACACCTGCCAAACTACATGTAACTCAACTCTATACGCGAGCTTTCCAATCCTTTTCATAATCTGAAATGGACCAATATAACTTGAGGCCAACTTTCCCGATTTTCCAAATCGTACCATACCCTTCAACGGCGACACTTTATTGAAAACTCTGTCTCTTATTGAGAACTCTAGGCTTATCCGCGTAACACTTCTACCTGCATTGTGCTTCCTTCATCCTTCCTTGGATTATCTCAGTTTTTTTTGATGCCTCTCTAACTAAATCTAGACCTAAGACCAATCTGTCTCCAGTCTCTAACCAACATGTTGGCGATCTACATGGCCTTCCATACAAAGCTTCAAAAGGCATCATTCCTATACTAGTCTGATAACTATTATTATAGGAAAAATCAATCAGATGTAGGTGTTCTTCCCAAGATCCTCTAAAATCCAACCCACAAGCTCTCAATAAATCTTCGAGTACCTTATTGACTCTCTCTGTCTGCCCATCCATATATGGGTGATATGCTGTACTCATCTTGAGCTTGGTACCTAATACCTCTTGTAGTCTCCTCCAAAATTCACTAGTGAATAATGCATCCCTGTCACTAACTACACTACTAGGAATCCCATGAAGTCTAACTATGTTCTTCATGAAAAACTTTGCTAGAGAAGGTGCCATCCTAGTTGACATTACTGGAATAAAATTGGCACTTTTGGTCTACCTGTCCACTAGAACCTATATGCTTTCATTTCCTCTATTTGTCCTTGGCAACCCATCGATATCGAATCCCATTTTCAAACTGGAATATCTAAAGGCTGAAGTAGCCCACTTGGCTTTTGATGTTCGGATTTTACTTGTTGACAGTTAACACACTGCCTAACCCACAAGCCAACTTTCCTCTTTATGCCTTCCCAATAGAAGCTCCTCTTCATGTCTTAATACATCTTGGTCTCTCCAGGATGAATTGTAAACTTCGATTGATGACATTCTTCTAGAACTTCTCTGTGTAAATTCTCTACATCTGGAATACATAACCTTTCCTTCTTCCTCAACCATCCACTTTAGTCAAGATTAAAATCATTTAGGTCATGAACCACTGATCCTTCCTTAAACCTTATAATCCTCCCGGTCAAAACTGGATCCTCTCTTTGCCTAAAAGCTATCCTTTCGATCAGCACTGGTTAAACAAGATAACATGGCAGTATCTTGACTAGAACTAGTAGTAGATCTCAACTGCACCCCACAACTGGCTAAAGCTTCTAGATCCTTCCATTCTTCCAACATCGCTAATACTATATTCTGATGTTTCTACGGAGAGCGTCAGCCACGTTATTTCCTTTTCCAGGAGTACACTCTATACTGAAATCATATGTAGCCAAAAACAACAGCGATCTCCGCTGCCTTATGTTAAACTCATTCTGAGAGAATAAATACTTTAATGACTTATGATCGGTATACAACTCAAATCTCTCTCCCAACAAATAATGCCTCCAAATATTCATGGTAAAAATAACCATTGCCAACTCGAAGTCATGAGTAGGATATCTTATTTCATGCGGTCTATGCTGCGAAGATGCGTAAGCATTAACTTTGCCTTCTGCATCAATACTGCTCCCAATCCATTGCCACATGCATTGGTGTAGACTACCAACCCTTGGTTACCATCTGGAACTACTAACACTGGAGCATTGGTCAATAAATGCTTTAGCTTAAGGAATGCTTCCTCACATTTTTTGGACCAAGCAAACCTCATGTCCTTCTTAGTCAACTTAGCCAAAGGCGCTGCCATCAGCGAGAAATCCTCAATGAATCTTCGATAATAGCCAGCTAGTCCAAGAAAATTTCTGATCTCGGCTACCCTCTTGGGTCTCTTCCAATTACTGACTGCCTCGATCTTAACTATATTAACTGAAAATCCTTCCTCCGAAACCACATGACCAAGAAACTTAACTTCACTCTTCCAAAAATGACACTTGGAAAACATCACCTTCAGTAGATTTGGCCTTAGCATCTCTAAGACTACTCTATGATGAATCTCATGTTCTCCTTCATCTTTGGACTACACCAAAATGTCATCTATGAACACTAACACAAACCTATCCAAGTGCTCTCTGAAAAATCGGTTCATTAAATCAACAAAGAGAGCAAGCGCATTCGCCAATCCGAGTGGCATTACTTACCATTCATATGAACCATACCTAAATCATAATGTAGTCAAATGAATACTATCCTCCGCACTCTCAACTGATGGAACCCCGTTGCCAAATCTAATTGGAAAAATATTCTGGCTCCACTCAATAGGTCAAATAGATCGTCAATCCTTGGTAGAGGTTACCTATTATTGATCGTCCTTTCAGTCAACTTACGATAGTCGATACACATCCTTGACAAACCATTTGGTTTCTTCGCATACACCGCATATGCTCCCTAAGGCGAATTGCCTGGTCCGATAAAATTTCTTCCCTCAAGATCCACTAACTGCACCTTTAATTCTTTCATCTTTGTGGGTGTCATCCAACTAGATGGTCTACTAACAGGATCAGCTCCTGCTACAAGGTCTATTCTAAATTCAACAACTCGTTTCGATGGTAATCCAGTGATTGGCTCAAATACATATGCAAACTCTCTAACCACATGAATCTGACTAAGTTCTTCTCCAGACTCCATGACACTCAACAAAGCACAAACACTGTTACTATATTTCTCTACTAAGAAAATGATTCGATTACGATTATCATGGTGCCTTAATGATATTTCCCAATCCTAGCAAAATATCCTAGCCTCATGCTTATCCAACCAATCCATAGCTAAGATGATCCTGAAATCTACGAAATCGACAACATACAAACTGCATGCAAACATATGACCTAACAAATCAAGTTCAAACTAGTCACATCTCATCCTATGAGTTGCATACTCTCATATTGGATTCACAACCCTCAAGGACGTAACACAGTAC
Organism: Allium cepa; assembly: GCA_030765085.1. Lineage (NCBI taxonomy): Eukaryota > Viridiplantae > Streptophyta > Magnoliopsida > Asparagales > Amaryllidaceae > Allium > Allium cepa. The sequence continues at coordinate 687,324,482 of CM060938.1, forward strand.
GTGGGTTCTATACATAACTTATCAACCAAACACTGAGATATAAATGAATGCGATGCACCGGTATCGAAAAGTACCCTAACAGGTACATAATGAATCAAAAGCGTACCTTCTACCATAGTCTTTCCTTTCTCCGCTGTAGTGGGTTTTGAAGAAGATTGTGGTCCAATAGCAAACACCATCCCTCAGTCCTCCAGTCACCGCCCTGACTGGCTCTGGACACTAGTTCCTATAATGCCTAACTTGGTCACAGTTGAAACATTTCACATTCTTCTTCTCTGTAGTTTTCTTTCCTTTTCCAGTTTTGCACTCATGGGCTTAATGGCCCTACTTATCACACTTATAACACATGACATTAGCCTTTATCATCTTAGCTTCCTCTCCCTTCTGGGATCCTTTCTTCTTAATGAATTTCCTTTTTCTTCCACGGGAACCCTAGGACTCAACTGGCTTTTCCCTAGCTGAAATAGAAAGCATCTCCTCATGTTGGACTTTCACTTCCACCATCACATGATAAGGTTCTCAAATATGAGTCATAGCCATCCTTCCTAGCTTCGGCCTTAAACCCCTAATGAATCTCTGACACAGCGGATTAATCAAAATTAAACTTCAATCGATGAAAGTAGCAATCGGTGGATTGAAGATACTGAAATGCCCAAATTCGTTGATCACAATGATACCGAATTCTAGCTATCTTCGACGCGTTGATCGCGCACGATACCGTGAGAGAAGATCTTCAATTCTTCAAGCGTTGATCAAGCGCACTTGATTCCACGAATCGGCTTCAACAATCGTTGATTCGAGCGCACTCGAATAACCGAAAGTGGAGATAGGAGATTACACTCAACTACCAATTTGAGATGAAAGCACACAGCAATCAACAAGAAATTTTATTCAAAATCAGCCACTAAAAAGTTACAACTCACTCCCTATTTATAGTATTTCACCAACTGGCCCTTAAGTCGTATGCGACCTACGACTCGACATAAGTCGCCAGCGACTCAACGTACACAGCGTTTTACAACCCAGTTCTAGACACGACTCACGACTCATCTTGAGTCGGCAACGACTCAACAACACATCACTCATATTACAATACATGTAAATCGGCAGCGACTCAACAGCCTCTTCACACGGCATTACAATTATGCGACCTAAAGACGAGACGACTCACGACTCATATTACAATACGACACATACTTACATCTTAACAGAACATAGTACACGACATAAGACCCGAACGATTTACAACTCAACCTTCCACGACTCATAGAAAATCTACACATCCAGGCTTACGACTTAAGACTTCCAATGACTCAAGCTCTTAGGTCGTAACTCGTAACTCGTTAACATCCTTCTCTGTTCTCCAGTTAGGTCGTGGACGACCTAGGCCTTCAACTTCTGCTCTGTTAAGTTGTGAACGATTCAAACCCCCACTAGGTCGTAAACGACTCAAGCTTCCATTAACTCGTGAACGACTTAAGTCTGAAACCTCCTCCATTCGACCTATGGCTCTTTTATCTGGTAACTTCTTCTTACGTATTTCATTAAGTCGTAGACGACTCATGCCATCACCTTCTAATCTGTTAAGTCGTGAACGACTCATGCCACTGCTCTTAACTCGTGTACGACTTATCCTTCTAGCCTGGGCTACATCATCCTCCCCTGGTTGAGAAAAATTCGTCCTCGAATTTGTATAATACGGCACAAGATGCTTAACATTGAATACGTCAGAAGTGTATACATCCTCCGGCAGCTTCAACTTATAAGCATTCTCATTGATCCGTTTCACAACTTCTACAGGACCAATTTTTCTGGCTTTCAACTTGTTATAAGCGCCTACTGGAAAACGATCCTTGGTTAACACAGCGTATACCAAATCTCCTTCGTTAAATTCAACATTTCGTCGCTTCAAGTCTGCAGTCTTCTTATACTTCTCATTCGACTTCTCCAATCGTTCCTGAACGATCTTATGACATTCGGTTAACCCATCAACAAAATCAGCTGCTCGTTTAACCGTCCCCTTTGGTTGTGGTACTACTTCCAAATCCAACGGTCCCTTGGGTAAATTTGAATATACAATCTGAAATGGACTGAATCCCGTACTACGATTTACTGCATGATTATGTGCAAACTCTGCCTGTCATAACTTCATGTCCCAACTCTTCAGATTATCTTTCACAAGACATCGCAACAAATTTCCCAACGATCTGTTAACAACTTCGGTCTGTCCGTCCGTCTGCGGATGGTAAGCACTACTAAATTTCAACTTTGTTCCCACCATCTTCCATAAACTAAGCCAAAAATGACTCAAAAATCTGGTATCTCTGTCTGAAACAATAGACTCCGGCAACCCATGTAAACGATAGATTTCCTTGAAAAACAACTGAGCAACACGAACAGCATCCGCCGTCTTCTTACAAGCAATAAAATGTGCCATTTTAGAAAATCTATCCACCACAACAAATATAGAATCATTTCCCCTTTGAGTTCTAGGCAAACCCAAAACGAAATCCATGCTGATATCAACCCATGGTTTAGACGGTACAGGTAACGGCATATACAATCCTGCATTGGTCGCAATTCCCTTCGAAACCTGACATATATGACATCTCTCCACAAATTTTTCAACCTCTTTCCTCATTGATGGCCAAAAATAAGATTGAGAAATTAACTGCAAAGTACGATCTCTGCCTACATGGCCTTCGTCATGTAACTCTTTGATAACCTTCATTCTCAAACTGCCCTCTGGAATACATAATCGATTTCCTTTAAACAAGAATCCATCAACCAACATAAATTCATTAGTATCTCCATCCTTAACTTTCTCAACGAACTTTGCAAAGTAAGGATCTTCGTCAATCAATTCTGGCAATAATTCAAACCCTATCACCTCAACTTTCATTGTAGTCAACAAATGACTCCTCCTACTCAACGCATCAGCCACACGATTCGTTGCCCCATATTTATGTTTCACGACAAAAGTAAACTGTTGTAAATAAGCAATCCATGATGCATGTCTTGCTGAAATCTTGTCCTGTCCCTGCATATGCTTCAACGCCTCATGATCAGTGTAAAGCACAAACTCTTTCTGAAATAGATAGTGTCTCCAGTGTTTAATAGCTTGCACAACAGCATAAAACTCAACATCATATGTACTGTATCTCATCTTCGCTCCTGACAACTTCTCACTGAAATAAGCAACGGGTTTCCCACTCTGACTCAAGACTCCACCAATTCCCACCTTTGACGCATCAGTATGCAATTCAAACAACAACTGAAAATCTGGTAAAACAAGAATCGGTGCTGTCGTCAATAGTTCCTTGATCTTCTCAAAAGCAACCCCCGCTTCCTCTGACCATACAAACTGTTTCCCTTTCATACAATCAGTAACCGGTGCCATCACGCTACTGAAGTGCGGTATAAATCTTCGGTAGAATGACGCTAGCCCATGAAAACTTCTCACTTCTGTAATTGTCCTTGGTTGTGGCCAATTCCTGACTGCTTCAACTTTATTCTTGTCCACCTGGATTCCCTTCTCAGATAAAACATATCCCAAAAATAATAAACTTCGAGTCATGAACACACATTTCTTCGTAGCTGCATAAAATTGTTCCTCATGAAGAATAATTAACACCTTTCTCAAATGCTCTACATGCTCCTCTGTACTAGCACTATAGATTAGAATATCATCAAAGTAAACTACCACGAACTTCCCAATGAATGGTCTAAAGATTTGATTCATCACCCGCATGAATGTACTAGGTGCATTTGATAAACCAAATGGCATAACCAACCATTCATATAAACCTTCCCTCGTCTTGAATGCGATCTTCCATTCGTCTCCCGGTCTAATTCGAATCCGATGATAACCACTCTTCAAATCAATCTTCGAAAAGATAGTAGCCCCACTCAACTGATCTAGCAAGTCATCCAACCTTGGCATAGGAAACCTGTAACGAACAGTAATCTTGTTCAAAGCTCTACTATCGGTACACATTCTCCATGTTCCATCCTTCTTCGGCACCAACAATGCTGGTACTGCACAAGGACTCAAGCTTTTCTGAACACGTCCCTGTTCTAATAACTCTTCCACTTGCCTTCATAACTCCTCATGTTCCTTCGGACTCATTCGGTAATGTGGTCGATGTGGTAAAACTGCTCCCGGAACAAGATCAATTTGATGTTGAATGTCCCTCAATGGCGGCAACTCCTTTGGCAACTCTTCTGGAAATATATCTTCAAATTCTTTCAAAACTGGCTTTGCTTCTTCTGGAATTTCAACCTCTTCACTACACTCTCGCCCAATCAACAAAAAGACTTCAGGCTCCTCTTCGACTTCTTTAACAAACTCCTTCAAAGATAGCAAAGTTTTCAGTTCTTCGATCTCCTCCAACTTGCTTTCCTTCTGTTGTTGCTTCTTGGGAACTAAAGTGATTTTAGTACCTTCAAACATGAAACTATAGCTATTAGCACGACCATCATGTTGCACTGCTCTATCAAACTGCCATGGTCTGCCCAACAACAGATGACACACATCCATGTCTACAACGTCACACCAAATTTCATCTTTGTACTTCTTCCCAATAGAAAAATTCACACAAGCTCTTCGACACACCTTCACTTCACCACCCTTCCTCAACCATGCTAACTTGTACGGTTTTGGATGCTTCTCAGTTTTCAAGTTCAACTTCCTTACTGCTTCTGTGGAGATAATGTTGTCACAGCTTCCAGCATCAATAACAAACTTGCAAACTTTCCCTAGAATAGTGCATGTCGACTGAAAAATATTGCTTCTCAACCAACTAGAATCCGCTTCTTGCTTTGGTGTAAGACATGACCTCCTCATCATAAGATTACAACCTTCATCTCCAAACAATTCTTCTTCCTCCTCAACATAAGGTGTATTTGAACATTCTGCCTCCTCACCATCATCCTCAATCTCAGCAACCATTGTTCTCTTCTTCGGCTTCTAACATTCATTGCTTTTGTGACCCAACTCCTGACAATTATAACATTTGAAACCACTGCTAACCTTCGCCTTCTCAGCCTCCTTCACCACTGGTTTTGTAACAGGTTTAGGAACATTAGAATTTCCACTAACACCCTTCGCTTGATTATTGGAATTAGTAAACACACCACCTCCACGCCTTCCTTGCTTCTCCCAAGCCAACGCTTTCTGATGTGCCTCTGCAACTGATCTAGGATCAAACATATTAACCATATCCTGGATCTGCATTCTCAATCCCCCAATGAATCTAGCAGTTAGCTGTTCTTCCGTTTCCATAATATCATTCATGGCAATGAGTTGGTAAAATTCATCAGCATAATCACTAACAGACTTCGTCCCTTGCCTCAGATTCTGCAACCTCTGGTACATAAGTGATTGATAGTTGTAAGGTAACAAAGTAGCTCTCATCAACTTCTTCATCTTATCCCAAGATTCAATCTTTGACTTTCCCATTCTCTCCCTTGTAAGTTTAGTTTACTACCACCATGCCAAAGCTCTCCCCCTCAACCTAGTAGCAACCAACTTCACTCGACGATTCTCCGGAACATCCTTGAAATCAAAAATCTCTTCAACATTAGACAACCAATCAAGAAATTCTTTTGCTACCATTCCACCCTTGAACTCTAGAATTTCCATCTTCATACCCGATTCCCATCGACGATCATCATCTACATCCCGATATGAATTTCGAACTAGGTCTCGATCTCGATAATGCATGCTAGCTCTATCACCCTCTTCATCAAAATCAAAAGTACACCTACATCGATCTCGACTATTATCATCCCTTCGTTCATGCATGCTTCTTCGATTATGTCTCTCTTCATCTCTATATGCCTCATTGTCAAATTCACGTTGACTTCTTCTCTCTTCATTTCCATAGTCATGATGATCTCTCCGTGATGAAATTGATGTTTCTCTTCTATCTCTAAAAGAATGCGGTGATACCCTCCTCGCTTCCGTAACCGATGGCGAAACTCAGTTTCCTCCATGGTTCGAGTTTAGTGATCTCCTCCTTTGAGTTTGATTCAAATCATTCATCAACTTCTCTAACTTTCCAATGCCTTCATCAAATTTCTCATTAATACGTTGTTCCATAAGCTCGGCTTCTTCTCTTCTATACAAAGCTTCAACATTTTGATGACGGTTAGCTCTCCTTGGCGGCATGATTGAAAACTCTTCACAAACACTTCAAAACTTCTCAAATACTTCAACAAATCAAACACAAAACTTCAACACAAGACCAACAAGTCACGGCCTCAACCTTGACTCGGCAATAGCTCTACATGGCTTAACTCTTAACTCGGCAACAAGTGTCTCTTGACTCGGCTCGCTTGCAACGACCCAAAGTTAGGTCGACTCGGCTTGAACTCACGGCTTAACTGCACTTGGCTCGGCCACCTACTTCAGCCCTTCAATTCAAACAACAACAAGGCACGACTCCAATCACTAGCGCGGCCTCAATACTTCAAACACTTTTTCATCTCTAGATCCAAAATGAAATGGATCAAAATCTTCAAACTCGTTGCAACTTCAAGATGAACACGATGAACAACAACTTCAAACTTCAACTTCAAAAATTGGCTCCAAGTCTCGGCTTAGCTATGATTGGCTAAGTCTAGCTCCGATACCAAACTGACGCAGTGGATTAATCAAAATTAAACTTCAATTGATGAAAGTAGCAATCGGTGGATTGAAGATACTGAAATGCCCAAATTCGTTGATCACAAAGATACCGAATTCTAGCTATCTTCGACACGTTGATCGCGCACGATACCGTGAGAGAAGATCTTCAATTCTTCAAGCGTTGATCAAGCGCACTTGATTCCGCGAATCGGCTTCAACAATCATTGATTCGAGCGCACTCGAATAACCGAAAGTGGAGATAGGAGATTACACTCAATTACCAATTTGAGATGAAAGCACACAGCAATCAACAAGAAATTTTATTCAAAATCAACCACTAAAAAGTTACAACTCACTCCCTATTTATAGTATTTCACCAACTGGCCCTTAAGTCGTATGCGACCTACGACTCAACATAAGTCGCCAACGACTCAACGTACACAGCGTTTTATAACCCAGTTCTAGACACGACTCATGACTCATCTTAAGTCGGCAACGACTCAACAACACATCACTCATATTACAATACATGTAAATCGGCAGCGACTCAACAGCCTCTTCACACGGCATTACAATTATGCGACCTAAAGACGAGATGACTCACGACTCATATTACAATACGACACATACTTACATCTTAACAGAACATAGTACACGACATAAGACCCGAACGATTTACGACTCAACCTTCCACGACTCATAGAAAATCTACACATCCAGGCTTACGACTTAAGACTTCCAATGACTCAAGCTCTTAGGTCGTAACTCGTAACTCGTTAACATCCTTCTCTGTTCTCCAGTTAGGTCGTGGACGACCTAGGCCTTCATCTTCTGCTCTGTTAAGTTATGAACGATTCAAACCCCCACTAGGTCGTAAACGACTCAAGCTTCCATTAACTCGTGAATGACTTAAGTCCGAAACCTCCTCCATTCGACCTATGGCTCTTTTATCTGGTAACTTCTTCTTACGTATTTCATTAAGTCGTAGACGACTCATGCCATCACCTTCTAATCTGTTAAGTCGTGAATGACTCATGCCACTGCTCTTAACTCGTGTACGACTTATCCTTCTAGCCTGGGCTACATCAATCTCTCATTCCTCCTGACATCCATGCCAAACAAAGCATAACCATATCGAGATAGCTCATCAAACTTAGTAGCATACTCGATCACAGACGTCTTCCCTTAGTCAAGATCCATAAACTTCCTCATTAATGCCGTTTTGGCAACCTCAGACCAGAACCTCTGCTCAAACCTCCTCTTGAAGTCAGCCCAAGTCAACTCTTCCTCTGGCACTCCGGCCGCCACACTATTCCACCAATGAAGCACTAACCCTTGCAACTTCTCGAGGCTAGCCTTCTTGTCTGACCATCATTAAAATCTAAATCAGTAAATATCCTTTCACAGTTCAACAGCCCATTCTCTACTTAAATAGCATCTTCCATTCCGGTAAACGGCTTTCCTCCGAGACTAACATAGTCTCTACTCAGCTTAGCATAGTTATAACCAATTGGAACTACAAGATTAGCTCCACCAATATTTCCAGCAGCATTACCTTCGACTTCTTCGGCCCCAATTCCAACATGCATCATGTTTACAAAAAACTAATACATTGCTCCCACATCCATCTAGGGAACTCCTACACCGACAGTTTCAGCTTGTGCCTTACCTGGACTTCTTCTAGCATTGGATCGGTCATTTCCATTAGTATAGGTGCTCTCTCCTCCAACATTAACTCTTCCTCTTCTTCCTTTCATATCTGTATTCAAACCTCATGAGATATAGATGAATAACCTAGCTAAGATAGGAGTCTAGAGATATAGCGTATACTTATATATATAGCAAATACAAGTACGTTACTATAGTGTTATCCCATATCGCGATCTTAACTCTAATTTCTAAGGAATATGTTTTCAAAATTCATTTTTAATTAAAGTATTTCATAAACCTATGCTCTCATACCAACTTGTAACATCCCCCTACTTGGAGGCCCAAAACTAACAGCTACGGATGCTGCAGTCATCCGTAGTTCGTTGATAGGCTGATGGGGTTAGATTCATTGATACACTAATCACAGAAAAATGGAAATTTTTTAACAATTCAAAAATACATTTCCATATTCAAATCAAAACTTTTCATGTTCATTTCATAATCCCAAAATTCGTTAACCAGGTTCAATAAAATATAATTATTAAAAATATGCCAAGAGCGACATATGAAGATGCCCTTGGTTGATCAGGGTATATAGTAAGGCTCATAAATCTGCATTTAGAAACAAACACACAACGGACAGAAAAACCTTAATTAACTATCTTCTTCCTGTAGCAACCCAAAATATAAGCTATAATTATTTTTTTAGCAAAGGCTAGCGGGGTTAACAGGGCCCCTACCTGATTTTATTGCAACAAAACAATAAAATACAAAGCTTGTTCGAAGATTGGAAACAAGCAAGGGAATGCACACAAGGAAAAACAAGAGGAAAATAAAATTAAAAAACAAGCAAACTGAGCAATCTGGAGAAGAAAAAAACCAAGACACCCAACTATCTCCACACATCTCTGAAACCAGTAGGTAAAGATGGGATTAACTTCATAGCTTGATAGATATCTTTCTTCAAAACTTCCCATAACACATTCCCATCCCTCCTCCTCTTTTCAAAACAAATGAAGTTTCTTTCTAGCCATACAATTGACATGTATTTCTTCAGGCAGATAGTAATGCATCTAGCTTTCATAGTACGCCGCCTAGTAGCTTTATAAATAATATCAAGATCCACAGCCCTGAGCGTGGACAGCAAATTACAACCAGCAACTTGCATCATTTTATCAAAAAGCATCATAGTATAGGTACATTGAAGAAACAAATGGTGCGTGGTCTCTGTTGCATTATCACAAAAGAGGCAGGTCAAACCAGTATCAAAACCCATCTCCATCAACCTGCTTTTAGTTAACAAGGCATTCTGGACAACTTTCCATGGCATCAGGTTGTCCTCTGGTGTAGAATCAACAGACCAAATGACATCACACCATTTAAAAGCTAGGCTATTGTAAGTTTGCAAATTTTTATACATAAGAGAGACAGTGTGTGGTTTTGCATTCCAATGCACGGCATCAACATCAACAGCAGGGTAGAGTTTACCTTGGATTTCATTCCAATATGACCTGATCACTTGATTAGAGGAGTAAGGAAGTTGCAAGTAACCATTGTTAATATAATCAACAGCAAAGACATCATAGGGAATACCAGATTGAATCATTTGTTGATTGCTGAGAAGTTTATGCAATAACACAGCATTGGCAACCCACGGATCAAAACCAAAACTTAACAGCAGAAGAGTTAGCCATTCTATGAACAATGAGGGGAAGTAGCGTTTCACGCAAATCAAGAATCTTTCTCCATGTCCAACTACAAGTATGAGGAGCCGACATAGTCCAGAAATTAGACCTACCGATTCCGTATGCCCATACCCACTTAACCCAACTTGAATTCTTCCTGGCAATTATAGAGTTCAAATGAGTACTGAAAGCAGCTATATTCCAATTGAAAATATTCATAACTCCCAAACCACCAGATTTCAAGTCCTTTTCCATGAGATTGTAAGAGCATGGCAGTGGTTTCCTGTTATTAATGGATCCCGTCCAAAAAAATCTTAGCATCGCACCTCTAACCAGATACAACAGCTTGACTGGGAGAATAAAAGCTTTAGAAAAATAAACAGTCATGGAAAATGCAACAGATTTGATTAGAACAAGCCTTCCAGCCTGAGATAAGAATCGATTGGACCACTTATCAAACAAAGAAACAATTTTAGAGTAGAGTGGTAGGCAATCAGCAGTCTTCGGTCTAGAGGTTAGCAGGAGGCCAAGATAAGTCATATCAGTGACCATACTTTGAAGACCGGTAAGTTGCATTAGTGTAGTTGAAATTTCAGAGGATATCCCTGCAAAAGATATACCTGAGTTAGAACAATTGAGTTGCAAGCCAGTCATCTTAAAAAAATCAGACAAAGTATTTATGACACACTGAATTGACGGGAGGTGAGGCTTTGTAAAAATAATTATATCATCAGCAAACATAAGAGTAGTAACATTAGTGAGCTTACATTTAGGGTGGTACCTGATCAGACCAGAAGAGAACTTGGTATTAATATATGTAGTTAGGACTTCCATCACAAGAAGAAATAAGTAGGGTGAGATTGGATCACCCTGCCTAATTCCTTGCCTACTCTTGAAATATCCTACAGGTCGACCATTCAGAACAATGGAGAAACTAGGAGTTGATATACATTCGTACACCCAACCAGCAAATGGCTTTGGAAAATTCATTAATGCCATGATCCGAACTATTGAGGACCAGTGTATGGAGTCGTACACTTTCGTGATGTCTAACTTTAACATAGCAGATGGAGATGCATTAGATCTCGCATACCCACATAGAAGATATTGTGCAAGAAGAATATTGTCAAAGATTGAACGGTTGGGAAGGAAGGCTACTTGGTTGTTCGAAATAATATGAGGGAGGACAAGCAAAAGCCTAGAAGAAATAATTTTCGATATACACTTGTACACCACATTACATCATGAAATAGGTATAAAGGAAGAAACAGAGTTAGCTTCATGACATTTAGGGATAAGAGCAATATTTGTAGAGTTTACTTCTGATAGGAGAGTGCATTTATTAAAAAAATTGTGCACAGCTTTGCAAAAATCAACATGAACAATGTCCCAGCAACTAACATAGAAGTGAACGTTGAAGCCATCAGGACCACCACTCGATTTTCTATTCATGGCAAAAAGAGATTTCTTTATTTCGTCATCAGTAACCTGTTTAACAAGCATCTCAGCTTGCAAACTGGAAATGGCTGGTAGGGCGATTTCATTCAACATATCAAGGTCAGGGGAAAAATAAGAGGAGTTACCTAGTAAGTTTTCAAAATAATCAATGAAGGCAAATCAATTTGCTCAGGGGAGGAGATTATAGAACCATCAGGAGTAAGAATAGTTTGAATATTCTCTTTAGCTTGCTTTATTTTGATCGAGGAATGAAAAAACTCAGTGTTACGTTCACCAAATTTAAGCCACTTATAGTGCAACTGTTGTTGTTTCATTCCACTTTCAATATCAAGGGCTTTGTTGAGAAGAACACAAAGTTTGCCCTCCTCCTCAGCAGCGACCGGATCATGGGGGTTGTTCATCATAAACTCCTGTGCTTGTTTATACATTGTCTTCAAAATAGTAGTTTGTTTGGAACCATCACTATACTTTTCAGCTGCCTATGTCCTCAAGTACTTTTTAACAAAATTGAGCTTCCTGCAAAGAATAAACATAGGGTTACCATAGCAATATGTGGACCAAGCTTTACCCACAATTGGTTTGAATTCAGAGGAGAGTGTCCAGTCATTAAAAAATTTAAAACTTCTTTTTACATTTTTAATATAGGGACCATTTGAAAGAATCAAAGGGGAGTGATCAGAGAGGATGGGGTGGATAAGATTGACCAAGAGATTAGGCCAGCAAGTGGGGGCTTTGAAATTAATGAAGGCATGATCGATTGTGGAGAAAATTCTGTTTCCACTCCTACTTTTGTTATTCCATGAATATCTTGCTCCAGAAGAATGAAGCTTGAGAAGGTCAGAATCAGATATGGCAACACTTAACGGTAGGATATGCTTTGGGAATAAAGGCTGGCCGCCAAATTTATCATCAAGCTGATAGCAGCTGTTAAAATCGCCCATGACTAGCCATGGGTGCGATTCTTGCCTGAGAAAAGGCAAGAAATCAAAAAGTTTTTGTCTTGAAGCAGTAGAATTGTCTGCATAAATAAAAGTAAGATAGAATGATAATTTGGATATATGGCAGATGATTTTATTGTGGATGTATTGCCTTGAAGTAAGAACAGAGGATATGGAATATGCAGCTGGATCAAATAGGATTAAAATCCTACCATATTCAGCATCAGATAGGTTATAGAGATACTTCCAGTTAGGGTTCACATAAGAAGCAGCCCTAGAAGTTAAAGAGAGATTAAGTTTAGTTTCGAGGATAGCAATAATTTTAAGATTGTGAGAAAAAAAAGATTTTTAACTTGATCAAGTTTCAAATGACTATGAGCACCCCTAATATTCCACACACCAATATTTTGTATCATCATAATCTAAAGAGATTGGTGGGTAATGTTTTTTCTACTCCTAGTTGCAGGAGATTGGGTTTCAACAGATCCAGCTTTGGATTTAGGTGGTTTTTTAATTGTCATTATGGAATTACAGTCTTGGTTTCCATGGCTAGATTCATCACCCAATTGCTTACCCTTGTCATACCATCCTGGTATAGTTGCATTATGAACATAAGGAAAGTGAGTAGAAGAAGATGGTAAAGAAGGTGACATGTTACGATTGTGGGGAATAGGAGTGTCTGTAGGTGGATCAGAGAGGTTTGGTGTGGTAGAAGACAAGTTTTGATTGAGGGTAACAGGAGAAGTTGAAGTAGCTTCAGTGAGATTTGGTAGAGAAGAGGAAGGAACATTTTGCATTACACAGGCAAGGTCAAAAATGATTTTTGCAAAAAGTTGATAAGTTTGGATTCAGAAGAAGTTGTGTGATGGAAATTGATGTCATTTGATGCCTCCTTAAGTGTTTGATCATTAAAAGTTTGAGGTAGGCTTGCTTCATGCTGATTGATTTCAGAACTGGTATGCACATGCACTGGTGTAACAGCATGCACAGAGACTATATCTTTTGAATTCCCACTTACACTTACTTGGTGGCGGTTAGCTGGAACTACCTTACCAACTTCGAGTATTTCTCCCTCCTCAATACTTAATACATCACCTATAGCTTTTTTCTTAACTACCTGAACTGTTTCATCTGCTTCCTGAGTATTCCCACTTTCAGTTACTTGGTGGCAGTTGGCTGGATCTACCATAACTACTTCGAGTATCTCTCCCTCCTCAATACTTAAAACATCAACAACAGCTTTGTTCTTAACTACTTGACCTGTTTCATCTGATTCTCCTAGTATTTCATCAGCAAGGACTTGAAAGCTATTCACCATACTATTATCACTTCCATGAGATGCCAGAGGTATATTTTTATTTTTAAAAACTCCCTCCTTGGAACTTCCCTCCACATTTGCAGTAGAACACTGCATAGTCTTAGTGCCAATAGTGTCAGTTTAGTATTCACCAACTTCTAAAATACTAGCATCCTTGTTCTTACTTTTATTATTATTAACTTTTGTCCAAACCTGTTTCTGATTTCTTTTTATGCCTGTCATGCCATTCTTGTCTTTAACTGACTCCTTTATACTATGAGCAACATGCACATCTTGATTTGTGACTTTAGCTACTTTTGAAGCAAAAAAGCAGTTATGTGCAGAGTGACCAAATTCTCTACAAATAACACACACCTCCGGTTTCCATAAGTATTCAACTGAAACCATCTGGTCACTGCCATCCATCAGCTTAACAAGAAAATTATTAATTAATTCCTTGTCAGGAGTAACCTCAACAAGGCATTTAGCAAAAGTTATCCTCTCCAAACTCTCGGTAGACTGGTCCATGCACAGAAACTTCCCAACCCTCGATGCCAACCAGTTAACTCCATAATGCGACCAGGCGTACAAGGGTATATTATATAACTTGATCCAAACAGGAACTGAACGTATTGTCCCACAACTATTTCCCACAGAAACATCCCAAGGCTTAATGATAAACAGCTTGTTTTTCATTATAATAGGATCTGCTTCAGAGATTCTATGCTTATCCTCAGAAGAAGAAAAACTGAAGAGAAAAAGGAAACCATCAGACTTAACTTTAACTTCACCTTTCATCTTCCAAATTTTCTTCAGATGATACACAACAGATGCATATGGTAGTGGTTTATCCAGGAAAAAACCCACAAGGTAGTCTTTCCAAACTTCAGTGCCTGCCTTAATTATTTCACTGGTTGGCACAAGAACGTCACCAGTGAACTGGAGCAGGATTTCCTGGGCAATGTACGAGCCAGCGTTACGAGGTTTTGATTTGAAGAGAGAAGTCCAAGGCACCGAGTCAAGCAAAGGAGATTGGTTCAAAGGAGGAAAAGGAAAATGGACATGAGAAGGAGATGAGGAAGGAGGAGGTTGTACAGCGACTACTTGAGGTGGGGGGTCAGGAGACGGAGGAGGAAGTAAGGGAGGGACAGAATATTGAAGTGACAATTGAGGAATGGGAGTGGCAGACGAGGGAGCAGAAGAAAGTATGGGAAAGACAGATGTTTGAACAGAAGAAAGGACGGGAAGGGATGGAGAAGAAACGGTCCCCATGAAAAAAATGAGCCAAAACTATTAATTTAAGAGTTAATTAAATAACAAAATAACTTTGTAAAATTATCAGAATTGAGCCACGGGAGTTACACCATTGTGTTTGTGGTAACTTTTTAGTCAATTTCCATATATAGACCGTCAGAATCTGAGCTAGAATGGAGAAGATACGAAAGAAAGAAGAATTCAGAAAATGAGAAAAGAAGGAAAAAAAAACAATTGGTAAGGTCGACTCTTATCATGGCTAAGTCAACCTATAGGTCGACCATAGCATTGTGGATCGATGGTTAGGTCAACCTGCCTTGCCTTCTATACGTACCTTCGCCCAGTTCGATTCGAACACGTCATTTTTCCATTTCTACACCATCATGTGCATTCGTGTTTCCATTCGACGGTTCCCAGCGAGCCTATAACGTGGTTGCACTAGATTTAATCTTCAAATCCAACAGTCTGAGACCCACAAGTGACACTATAAATAAGACCCTAGGCTTGGCTATTTTTCACATTCAGATTTTCTCCATCTGGGTTCATTGCCTGAGGATGGACCCTAAAAGGAATATTTTTCCGAGGTGAAGATCTTTTTAATTAAAATATTTTTATACCCTAGAAGTGGATCCGGAAAGGCTAAGGAAAAGAGCAAAGGACAATAGGTGAGTGTTTAACTAATTATTTTAGATTTTTAAATAATTTTAAAATAATAAGATTTCCAATTGTTGTAGTTTTTCTATAATTTTGGGATAACCTTTATATAATATTATTTACAGTTAATTTTTATAAAAATTTTAGACTTGCTTTCTAGTCTCTTCTCTTTTAGTTATTCTATTTCAGTTATTTGCTATTATGTACTGGTAGTTATAGTTTTTCCAATTATTTAGAGTATTTACAGTTATTTATAGTTATTTATATTTTATTTACATCTATTCTACGTTAGGATTTATTCTTTAGATGTTAGTTCGTTTTAATTCCCTTTTTACGTTAGTGGAATAACTAAAAGAGAATAATTTGCTAATATGGACTAAAATATAAGAATACTGAATTTACAGAAATTGGATATAAAATAAGAAGAACTGTAATAAATTGGATATAGACTGGAATACGCAAATTTGAGATATTTGCAAGCATAGTTATAACATGTAATTATAACTAAAAGGAGAAAATAGAAGAATTAGCAGAAGAAGCTAATTTTTAAACTTAGACCTTGAGTTAAGTTAATAAGCAAAATAATAACACACCGGTTATAATTAGACACAACAGAAAAAGCTTATTTTAGGACTTATATAAGTTAATAAGCATGCATAGCAGAGATAATAGAAGAGGCTTATTTTAGAACTTATATTTAAGTTAATAAGCAAAGATAGAAATAGGACTCATACCGGTAGCATTCCTCTTGGGACACGCTTTTGCTGTTTAGGGTAGATAAGTGGTCAATAATCGAAAGTAGGACCCGTACCGGCAGCATTCCCCTAGGGACACGCTAATGTTGTTTAGCGTAGATAAATGGTCAATAATCAGAAGCTCAAATCAGGGGATTTGGGCAAGTGGCGCAACTAGATTTTGTTTGTTAGGACCCGTATCGGTAGCATTCCCCTTGATGTGCACGTAAATGCGCATATTTTTGACACCATATTTAATCTATTTAAATTAAATAAATGATCATATTGGGTATTTTAACTTGTTTACACCAAAATTCAAATTAATTTCAAATTTTCTGATATTCATCTTCATATAGGGGTAAAATGGTCATTTTTGTGCATTTATTAAATTGTGAAAATTTACTTTGAATTTTCTATGTTGTTTTATAGAAAATTTAGTAAATTTTACAAGTGGTTTCATGATGATATATGTATGCACAAGAGTGAAGAGAACAAATGAAGATGGAAATAATTCAAAATGATGATCATGGAGGACCCCACTTACCCACCTACCTTAACGTACACTTAGGAGCTAATGCACATGGTATAAGACCATTAAATCTTCATGCACACTTAATGGATGATTATTGTATGTTAATGGTTAGTTGGCCATCACACTTCCTAAAGGGTGGTTTTGGCATTCACCAAAAAATATGAATTAGGGTTTAACACATGTATAAATACCTTTATGTTTCATGTAATCTCCTCTTCCCTTAGTCTCTCTTAGGCCTTCTTTTCTTTAGTTTAGTTTAGATCAAATAAAAGAAAGCTCCTTTTCTCTTTTCCATGGCTACTTAGCCATTTTTGTTTTCATGTAACTTTCTTTTTTTATATGCAATGTTAATTAGTGCTCTCTTTTCTTTTACATGCTTCTTTTACTTTCTTGTTAGTAGTTAGTTTATTTACATGCAAGTAGAGTAGATTTTATTTTATGCAAGTCGATTTGTTTTGCTTTTCATCTTGCTCGCTTTTTCCTCTTGTTTTATTTTGTGTTGCGAGCTACAAGTGTTGATATGATAACACAAATTAGAGGCTAATCCCTTCAATTCAGGGGTAATGAAGCCTCTAAGTTTGATAGCCTATGTTGTTCAAAACAAATGGGCTATGCTTAGTCATTTGAATCACAAATTGCCTCTTCATCTACATATGATTATGGCAATGAAGTGAAATTAAATCAGAATTTGATGGTCTATATTTCTAATCAATAGTTAATAGGCCATGCTTAAAATAGATTTCATTTTCAACGTCTTGTTATTTTTCATGAGAATTAAAAGTGGTTTAAAGGTTGTGTTATAGTTTGATAGCTTATGTGAGCTAATTAATAGCACAAATGAGCCATATTTATATAAATACATCATTTAAACTCACTTATGACCAAAAAAGTTGTAACGACCCATTAAATTAATAATATTAAATGAATTGAATTAATATAATTTCTAATCTAATTTAGAATAAATGTAGAAATTTGGTATAGTAGTTGTAATTTAGTGTAACAATAAAATTTTATGACAATAGATTTGGATAATGTAGATTGTCACAATTTGATTTAAAGTTAAATATAAGAAACTGATATAAGGGTTGAATTAGTGAATATCAATAAAAAGATTAAGTAGAATGGAATTCATTTAATATAAAATAAATAGTGGAAGACTTACATTGGATTGTAAAATGGATAGTAACTAAATAAAAGGTGACCGCTGAATAAATCAATGCAATAAGTGTTGATAAGGAAATTTAATGAATGTTGTCAATAATAAATGGACTTAAGATAGTAATAAAATTTGTTTTGCCTATGTAAATTTTATGTATTGATAAGCCATAATTAAATTTGAAATTTGGTAGTAAATAGGGGATAAGTTGACTAAGGCAATTAGTAATTTAATAAATGAATGCATAGCAAGTAAGTGGAAATGTATGCATAAAAATATTTTCATATATGGGATAATTACAAAAGTTTACCCATTTATCTAATGTATATAATTGAATCTAAATTTAGGGCAACATTTTGTTATTGATGGTATAAGTGAATTTGAATAAAAGGGTAAAAATTATGTAGATTTAACATGTATTGAGTATATAGCTAAGAAGGGCATTCGATGTAAATGAATCTAAATTAATGTGTCTAGTCAATAAAGGAGAACTTTAAGGGAATAAATATAAATGAATGTATTTGGGGAATGGAGTCCTTTTATATGTTGAATAGTATAACATTGTTATTAAGAATGAACGTTACTTTAGTAATTATTAATATGGTAACGGAAGAGTGTATAAATTTTATAGTAACGTAAAACGTATTGTAAGGTAATAATTATGTGTAGACTTATAAAATAGATTTATGACAATAATTATTGTACGTATTTATTCTATTTGTTTGTTAAGTTTATTTTAATCAATTTCAATTTATGCACTAAATTATTTCAGTTAGTGTGGAATTTTTGTAAGTGGATAAATAAGATGTAACCAAGGGAAAATTTCATTTTTATAATATAATAATTAGTGTAATCTTAAGAATGAAACCGAAGTGGAATGAATTAATTGAGGTTTTAAGTTTTATTCAAGTGTTAAGTTAACAAAATTTCCAATAAGATTGAAATACAGTAATTTATGCAAATAAAAGATGGAAATTGGGTAAATATTAATGTATTGGAATATAAAAGAAACGTTAACTATGTAGGGAGTAATAATTGATTTATTTGTGAGTTGTAATCAAATAGAGTCAAATTTATTAGAATTTATTGCAATTAATGGGATTTATTGCAGTAATCTTTGAAGATTTATTCACTAAAATAATTGACGATGGAAATTATATGTAGATTTGCTTTTAGTTAATTTAAAATATCCAGAGGGCTAGAAATGACACAAATCTATTAGTTTAGAAATTTACAATAAAAAGTGGTAAGTAATTTTTCTAAATATTTAGATAGTAGGAAGATGTAGATTTAGATGGAATTTATTATTTAACTATTTCATAAGTTGAGATCTAAGTTTAGAATTGAGATTTTTAATGTATAGATATTGAGCCAATGTTAGTTTCATTAAATTGACATCAATAACTTTGAATAATAGAAAGAAAGTGAATTTAATAAATTTAATCGAACGTATAATGTTGAATTTATTAAAAATTGGAATTTAACCTTTAAGTAAGGATTAACACCTAAATTGATGAATAGAACAACTATGTATTGACACTTGAATTGTTTAGAATTGGAGTAAATAATTAAGAAAATTTAAAGGGAGAAAATTTGGTCAATTTTTGAATTTAGATGTAAAAATTGGATTTTATAATTTATTTAATTTATTTAATGAATATTAAAAATAGTCATTTTTGTCACGGACTCGGATTTTGACGAAACCAGTTTCATCGGATCCATATCGGTGAATTATTATAGGGTTTCAAGTTTCGTATCGATCGGACCTGTCGTTTGATCGTACGGACGCGAAACGCCTTGAAAATCAATTTTATTAAAATCAATTTGAAATCAATTTGGAAATTTTGTTTTCAACAGAACTTCTTCATACGATCAAATTTGGACGTGAAACTTTTTCCATCGCGTTCAGAATATCTTAAAATACCTATTTGGATATATAGATTTAATAAATTCGGTTCCGGAGGCATAGCGGGCTTTTTGGGCCATAGTTTGTTCCGCACGTTCATTCTACAGTCTATCTACCCTATCTCTAGTCTACCTATATAAACACAGTTATAAACCCTAGCCACTCCTTATTTTCATTTTTCTATACATACATCTCCTTCTCACCTCCTCATTCTAATGGCAGAAAAAAAAAACCTAATTCCCAAATTCCAAAAAATAATAATTTCAAATTCAAAAAAAAAAAAAAAAAAATTCGGATCTGCAGCAGCTTCTGGTCGCGCTTCGGGTTTTAGGGGAGAAAACCCTAGAGCAACTTCGGGTCAGGAAGAAAATGACTCGGGTCGCTCCGGGTCGTTTTGGCGAAAACTCCAAGCAAGCACCGGGGAATTGAGGCGGCGCACCGAAGTCGAACCCGAAGTCGACCCAGGACCAGAATTTTCCATTTTTCAAATTTTCATAACTTTTGCATACGAGCTCGGATTTACGCGCGGTTTGTTTTGCTGGGATCATATCGGAATTTCTGACGTTTTGACGCTGGTTTGGATGGATTTGGAGACCGTCAAAATTTTGAGTTTAAATTGAATATAAATTCGATTTAAATTCCAAAGGTGAATGTTTTAACCCACTCACAACTACTAGAAGCTTTTATGTTTGTTAAATTAATTTTAGAAATGAATAGAAATTTATTTATGAGTATTTGGCATGTTTATTTCACTCATATTTGTTGAATTGCATTTATTAAATTTAACTGTTAATTTAATTTATTTGTTGCGTATTAATTGATAGTTAGAATTTATTTGTTTGCCTATAAACTGCTAGTTAACAGTTATATAGATTATTACTGAATATAAACTGTTAGATTAATAGTTGTTAAATTTAATCTGAATAAAATTGCCAGTTATTACCTGTTATATATTATCAAATATAAATTGTTATTGATTGATATTGCTTGATGATTGTGATTGGATGATGGGTGATGTTGATGGATGTTTTATTGTATTTCATAAAATTGCAAATTATCATGCATATTTCCTTTCATTCGGGATTGTGGTTTGAAATGATATACAACCGCAAAATTTTATATTTTTTTTTAAATTGCGGATTGAAATGAAAAATATCCGTATCACTTGACCATAGGATAGAAAATTATATACAGGCACCGCGGTCTATATATAACTATTTTATGTGATTTCTATGGTTTGGATGGAATACGGTTTATAATAATCTTAAAGTTTATATTGTATAAATATTTTTCTTCCATATATATATACATATGAAGTTGAAAATTTTGAAATTAAAAGGTGTATAAAAATCTTTATTAAAAATGGAAGAAAATTAAGAAAATGGAGTTTAATAATTTATATCATATGGTTAAATGTTAAGTTTGGAAATTTTAAGATATGATATTTATAATTGGATTTTTCCCAAAATAAATTGAAATGAATATTCTAGTATAATTTAAATTGGGAAGATATATATATTTTATCACTAGAAATTGAAGTCTTATTATTTATGGATTTTATGTGAATATTCAAGACTAATTAATAGAACAATGGATCTGTTGAAAGAATAAAATCGAATTTTAGTTTGAAATATTGTTACTCAAAATGGATATACGTATATATAAATAAATTGAAGTGGTTTTGGAACTTGAGAGAGATAATATAAATTTTGGTTTAGACTTTAATAAAGAAATGTATTTGTAAAGCCATGAGAACTATTTCTTTACAAAGTAACATTTAAGTTAAACCATTTAATTCATATACCGTTGAATGTCCAAACCATTCAAGTTTTTTTTAGAAGTTATGGTTTTAAATTATGATTTCCAAAATATTATGCTTTGAAAATATTTGATTTTCAGACGTTATGAAGTTAAAGCATTATGATTTTGGAAAAGAATTATATTTGGGATAAGTGATAAAATATGGTTTTGGGTTTTGAAATGATATCGTATTCATGGTTATGAAATGGAATGTTTATTCTGATTTTTAAAGTATAACCTATTTTTAAATGACCGCGGTGTTATAGTAACGATGGGTTGGCAAAGAGACCGGGATCGGATATGGACATACTCTCTGTCGATACCGAAAACCACTTTGACTAACCGTGTACGCGGTGGAGATTCCAGAATGAAGTAGGTGGTGGCGACGTTTCCTGTAAGGTAAATACGTGGACCCGACTCCCGTGAGTTGGCATAAGGTGGCTAAAACAGGAGCGATTCTCAGGCCAATGAGGTCATTCCTCTGATCGGACCCTCCTCTTCGATATTATACTTTGACTTGGATTGATTCAGTGGCCACTTCTATATTTTGATTTTGGGGAGTTAGTCCGAGGTGGGCGGTAACTGCGGCTACGCGTTTCCACCAGCCTGGATAGCAATTGGTATATCTACCCTGGCATTGCCTAGTTGTGCCGTGTCACCTACCATACCGAGCCTTTACTACGAGTTTCTATTTGTGTCGTACCTATGGAGTATCCTCTGGTAGCTTCCCGATCAGGAGGTATTACGGTACTGTATAGACTATTGGCATTATTTGTGTTAAGGGCTATATGGGTAACCCCTTAACGCTATTAAAAAGTAAGTTTATTTTATAAATAGACACTATTATAATAGCGCAATATACTACATAGTAAATAGTTTAACGGATCCTTAGGAGATGTAAATCCCGAACATCTCTTGGGTTACTGTACTCATATTTATTTCTGTTAATTTAACTCACATAAGATCTTTTAGTCTGACTCGAGTGTTTTTGTCTTTTCAAATTCGCTCGGGTCAGTCCGAGCGTTTCAGGATCGAAGATTTTACCTTTGGAGGACGAAGACGAAGAATCCGTATTATATTATTTATAGTATTGCACCACACTCTAAATTTCCGCTGCATTGTTTGTATTGGTATGTGTAACTCTGATATTCATTGTATAAGTAAAATAAATATTTTGTAAACAGTTATCATGAACTGTATATTGATTATTATATTTTATCCTTCCGCTGTGAGATTCTATTTTGTTTTATTTCTTCTCTGTTTTTCTCATTTACCCCATAACAATCCGCCCTTCCGTATGCTTTGAATTGGCACGTGTGTCGGTTTAAAGTGTGTGAAAAGGCGAGACATTACAATTGGTATCAGAGTCAGGTTTAGCGATAAACTTTGGCTTTGTGGGGTTTGACTCTTTGTTAATAGGGTAGTAATACCCTATGGGAGTCGCTAGGTGTATATATATGAGAGAGCGTATTTGTTAGTGTTGATAAAAGATTTTGATATTGTATTAATCTGTTCCGCTTTGTATTTATAAATTCTGGTTGATGCATGGGACGCTATGTCATCAATAGGGATTTCTAAACACTTAATAGGACAGACCGACATAATATTTGTTTTAATATAGGTGAATGAAATAATTTTGCCTATTATATTTTCTATATATAAAAATATTTCTATTAAGATATATACATTTGGTTGTTATAGATTGGGTGTTAGGAAATAAAAAATATTTATAATAATTGAAGCTAAGTTGAAATTATAATAAATCAACTTGGAGATTTTAGAGCTTAAGTCCGGGATTTTGAAAATCTGCTTTCAAAGGATTTATGAAATATGATGATTTGGTTTATAAAAATTTTCTTGTATAAATATTTAGTATAATTCGGAAGAAATGTTTTAAAGAAGATTTTAGAGAAAATAATTTTGTACTTTCCTCTCTGTCGCTGGAAAATAATTTCGGTGATGGCGGCCGCATCATCGACTTTCATTTTCGAGTTTCGAAGGGGAAAGGCCACTGTGGAACACTCTACTGCAGATTTATTTTGAAATTAATTGAATTTTCATTTGTTTTAAAATATAATTGAGATATAAAAGTTGTAGGAAGCAAATTATCTATTAATTTAAAATAAATGGAAATTTGACCCGGTATTTAATTCTAAAATTTCCATTAATTAAATTGTTTAAACTATCTTAGTGGAATAAAAGGTAGGTAAGTAATTTAATTGAAACCTCTAATGTAGGTAAGAGAATTAATGAAAAGTTATAAAGAGAAATTTGAAATTGTTACCAAGAGTAATATTGATTAACATTAAATTTAATTAAAAGAATTGAGATAAAACTTGTATAAGTCCTTTGCATTTTCTTTAACATAAATAACTTACCAAATATGAAAAGTTGAAATGTTAAATAAGAGATTGAAATAGAATATTATACAAGTAGAAGTTTTTGGAAATAATGAAGTATTCAATGAATTGCTATATTAAATAAGAATTTAATGGTATAAACTTAAGTTATAATTTAAATTTTACTAAAAATAAAAGGTAAATATTATTACTAAGTGATTGTAAACTTAAGTATATAAAATGAAATTCTTTAATTAATAAAGATTGGTGTGTAGGGTTATAAACTTAAGTATGATTACTAGTAATATAATAAAAAGTAGGTAATATAAATAAATGTCTGTAAACCCTAGATAATAAATTAATAAAATCCTTTATTTATAAAAATGGAGGTTTTAAGGTTAATAATTTAAGTGTAAGTAGAGGGTTACTGTAATTAAATATAATAAAACGTAAACATTAAATAAAGGAATGAAATTAAGGGTAAGTTGAAATTGTAATTTATAAAACGAATATATATTTATTGAACCATTAATAAATAAAAAGGAATTGAGAAGAAACTTGTAAATTTTCACTTACATTCTTAAAACATACATAACTTACCATATAATAAAAGTTGCAATGTTAGTAAGAAAATGTAAGGGGAAATCTTACAAGTGAAGCTTGAGGTAATTAAGGTATTCAATAAATTTGTTGTTATTAATGAGAATTAATTGTATAAACTTAAGTTAAATTGGAAATTTTACTATATAAGAAAGGGTAAGTAGTATAAATAGATGATATAAACTTTAGTCAATAAATTGGAATACAAATACAATGAATTTTGTAATAAATGAAAAAAAAAATTGTAAGAAATAAAGAAATCCCTCCATAAATGAAAGAAAGAAAATCAAACCACTAAAGCATGAAATAAGAGTATAATAAGTTAATTTGGTTGTTGGTTTGAATTGTTATTGTTTGATTTATGTTTGTTGGGTAAGGAATTTGAAGTTGTGGGATGAATAAATAATCTATCTTTGTTCCATCTAAGACTGTAGAAGTAAAGGATGCACTTGATAGTTAATTTCATTTCATACAAATTTCAAATTTGAACCCAAATAACTATTTGTTTGATGGATTAAATGGTTGCTTTGCATTGTGTATGTATGCTGTTTGTAAGATTGATGGTTGTTGTATTGTTTGGTTGATTAATGATTGAATCCACTTGAATAATTCACTTTAATATAAATATTTAACCTTTTAGATTATATAAGTGAATACAGGTGATGGAAGCAACTGCTACTGCTTTTGGTTCCATAATAATAAGCGTATATTGCCCGACAAATAGGTACGTTTTCGGATTACGTTTAAAGCGCTACTTTTCCCGTGTTGGGATATAATATTTTGATAATATATGTAATATATTTGTATATTTTGATATTATATTTTCTCCCGAGCCTCACCGTACAAAGGAGACTCTGCCAAAAAATTTCGTAAATTTTGGACTTAGAATTTTGTTGAATATTTTCCAAACTTTAATGATTTAAGTATAAAAGGTTGTAATGATTATAAACGGGTATATTTCATTAAAGGAAATTAATCCAGTAAATTATTGTTTATAAGTTAATATTTGAAATAAGATGTACTGTTTATTCTCCCTTCTCCCTTCTTTTTTCTTTTCGGCAACGAAAAGTTTTGAGTGGGGGAGATTGTAACGACCCGTTAAATTAATAATATTAAATGAATTGAATTAATATAATTTCCAATCTAATTTAGAATAAATGTAGAAATTTGGTATAGTAGTTGTAATTTAGTGTAACAATAAAATTTTATGACAATAGATTTGGATAATGTAGATTGTCACAATTTGATTTAAAGTTAAATATAAGAAACTGATATAAGGGTTGAATTAGTGAATATCAATAAAAAGATTAAGTAGAATGGAATTCATTTAATATAAAATAAATAGTGGAAGACTTACATTGGATTGTAAAATGGATAGTAACTAAATAAAAGGTGACCGCTGAATAAATCAATGCAATAAGTGTTGATAAGGAAATTTAATGAATGTTGTCAATAATAAATGGACTTAAGATAGTAATAAAATTTGTTTTGCCTATGTAAATTTTATGTATTGATAAGCCATAATTAAATTTGAAATTTGGTAGTAAATAGGGGATAAGTTGACTAAGGCAATTAGTAATTTAATAAATGAATGTATAGCAAGTAAGTGGAAATGTATGCATAAAAATATTTTCATATATGGGATAATTACAAAAGTTGACCCATTTATCTAATGTATATAATTGAATCTAAATTTAGGGCAACATTTTGTTATTGATGGTATAAGTGAATTTGAATAAAAGGGTAAAAATTATGTAGATTTAACATGTATTGAGTATATAGCTAAGAAGGGCATTCGATGTAAATGAATCTAAATTAATGTGTCTAGTCAATAAAGGAGAACTTTAAGGGAATAAATATAAATGAATGTATTTGGGGAATGGAGTCCTTTTATATGTTGAATAGTATAACACTGTTATTAAGAATGAACGTTACTTTAGTAATTATTAATATGGTAACGGAAGAGTGTATAAATTTTATAGTAACGTAAAACGTATTGTAAGGTAATAATTATGTGTAGACTTATAAAATAGATTTATGACAATAATTATTGTACGTATTTATTCTATTTGTTTGTTAAGTTTATTTTAATCAATTTCAGTTTATGCACTAAATTATTTCAGTTAGTGTGGAATTTTTGTAAGTGGATAAATAAGATGTAACCAAGGGAAAATTTCATTTTTATAATATAATAATTAGTGTAATCTTAAGAATGAAACCGAAGTGGAATGAATTAATTGAGGTTTTAAGTTTTATTCAAGTGTTAAGTTAACAAAATTTCCAATAAGATTGAAATACAGTAATTTATGCAAATAAAAATGGAAATTGGGTAAATATTAATGTATTGGAATATAAAAGAAACGTTAACTATGTAGGGAGTAATAATTGATTTATTTGTGAGTTGTAATCAAATAGAGTCAAATTTATTAGAATTTATTGCAATTAATGGGATTTATTGCAGTAATCTTTGAAGATTTATTCACTAAAATAATTGACGATGGAAATTATATGTAGATTTGCTTTTAGTTAATTTAAAATATCCAGAGGGCTAGAAATGACACAAATCTACTAGTTTAGAAATTTACAATAAAAAGTGGTAAGTAATTTTTCTAAATATTTAGATAGTAGGAAGATGTAGATTTAGATGGAATTTATTATTTAACTATTTCATAAGTTGAGATCTAAGTTTAGAATTGAGATTTTTAATGTATAGATATTGAGCCAATGTTAGTTTCATTAAATTGACATCAATAACTTTGAATAATAGAAAGAAAGTGAATTTAATAAATTTAATCAAACGTATAATGTTGAATTTATTAAAAATTGGAATTTAACCTTTAAGTAAGGATTAACACCTAAATTGATGAATAGAACAACTATGTATTGACACTTGAATTGTTTAGAATTGGAGTAAATAATTAAAAAATTTTAAAGGGAGAAAATTTGGTCAATTTTTGAATTTAGATGTAAAAATTGGATTTTATAATTTATTTAATTTATTTAATGAATATTAAAAATAGCCATTTTTGTCACGGACTCGGATTTCGACGAAACCAGTTTCATCGGATCCGTATCGGTGAATTATTATAGGGTTTCAAGTTTCGTATCGATTGGACCCGTCGTTTGATCGTACGGACGCGAAACGCCTTGAAAATCAATTTTATTAAAATCAATTTGAAATCAATTTGGAAATTTTGTTTTCAACAGAACTTCTTCATACGATCAAATTTGGACGTGAAACTTTTTCCATCGCGTTCAGAATATCTTAAAATACCTATTTGGATATATAGATTTAATAAATTCGGTTCCGGAGGCATAGCGGGCTTTTTGGGCCATAGTTTGTTCCGCACGTTCATTCTACAGTCTATCTACCCTATCTCTAGCCTACCTATATAAACACAGTTATAAACCCTAGCCACTCCTTATTTTCATTTTTCTATACATACATCTCCTTCTCACCTCCTCATTCTAATGGCAGAAAAAAAAAACCTAATTCCCAAATTCCAAAAAATAATAATTTCAAATTCAAAAAAAAAAAAAAAAAATTCGGATCTGCAGCAGCTTCTGGTCGCGCTTCGGGTTTCAGGGGAGAAAACCCTAGAGCAACTTCGGGTCAGGAAGAAAATGACTCGGGTCGCTCCGGGTCGTTTTGGCGAAAACTCCAAGCAAGCACCGGGGAATTGAGGCGGCGCACCGAAGTCGAACCCGAAGTCGACCCAGGACCCGAATTTTCCATTTTTCAAATTTTCACAACTTTTGCATACGAGCTCGGATTTACGCGCGGTTTGTTTTGCTGGGATCGTATCGGAATTTCTGACGTTCTGACGCTAGTTTGGATGGATTTGGAGACCGTCAAAATTTTGAGTTTAAATTGAATATAAATTCGATTTAAATTCCAAAGGTGAGTGTTTTAACCCACTCACAACTACTAGAAGCTTTTATGTTTGTTAAATTAATTTTAAAAATGAATAGAAATTTATTTATGAGTATTTGGCATGTTTATTTCACTCATATTTGTTGAATTGCATTTATTAAATTTAACTGTTAATTTAATTTATTTGTTGCGTATTAATTGATAGTTAGAATTTATTTGTTTGCCCATAAACTGCTAGTTAACAGTTATATAGATTATTACTAAATATAAACTGTTAGATTAATAGTTGTTAAATTTAATCTGAATAAAATTGCCAGTTATTACCTGTTATATATTATCAAATATAAATTGTTATTGATTGATATTGCTTGATGATTGTGATTGGATGATGGGTGATGTTGATGGATGTTTTATTGTATTTCATAAAATTGCAAATTATCATGCATATTTCCTTTCATTCGGGATTGTGGTTTGAAATGATATACAACCGCAAAATTTTATATTTTTTTTAAATTGCGGATTGAAATGATAAATATCCGTATCACTTGACCATAGGATAGAAAATTATATATAGGCACCGCGGTCTATATATAACTATTTTATGTGATTTCTATGGTTTGGATGGAATACGGTTTATAATAATCTTAAAGTTTATATTGTATAAATATTTTTCTTCCATATATATATACATATGAAGTTGAAAATTTTGAAATTAAAAGGTGTATAAAAATCTTTATTAAAAATGGAAGAAAATTAAGAAAATGGAGTTTAATAATTTATATCATATGGTTAAATGTTAAGTTTGGAAATTTTAAGATATGATATTTATAATTGGATTTTTTCCAAAATAAATTGAAATGAATATTCTAGTATAATTTGAATTGGGAAGATATATATATTTTATCACTAGAAATTGAAGTCTTATTATTTATGGATTTTATGTGAATATTCAAGACTAATTAATAGAACAATGGATCAGTTGAAAGAATAAAATCCAATTTTAGTTTGAAATATTGTTACTCAAAATGGATATACGTATATATAAATAAATTGAAGTGGTTTTGGAACTTGAGAGAGATAATATAAATTTTGGTTTAGACTTTAATAAAGAAATGTATTTGTAAAGCCATGAGATCTATTTCTTTACAAAGTAACATTTAAGTTAAACCATTTAATTCATATACCGTTGAATGTCCAAACCATTCAAGCTTTTTTTAGAAATTATGGTTTTAAATTATGATTTTCAAAATATTATGCTTTGAAAATATTTGATTTTCAGACGTTATGAAGTTAAAGCATTATGATTTTGGAAAAGAATTATATTTGGAATAAGTGATAAAATATGGTTTTGGGTTTTGAAATGATATCGTATTCATGGTTATGAAATGGAATGTTTATTCTGATTTTTAAAGTATAACCTATTTTTAAATGACCGCGGTGTTATAATAACGATGGGTTGACAAAGAGACCGGGATCGGATATGGACATACTCTCTGTCGATACCGAAAACCACTTTGACTAACCGTGTACGCGGTGGAGATTCCAGAATGAAGTAGGTGGTGGCGACGTTTCCTGTAAGGTAAATACGTGGACCCGACTTCCGTGAGTTGGCATAAGGTGGCTAAAACATGAGCGATTCTCAGGCCAATGAGGTCATTCCTCTGATCGGACCCTCCTCTTCGATATTATACTTTGACTTGGATTGATTCAGTGGCCACTTCTATATTTTGATTTTGGGGAGTTAGTCCGAGGTGGGCGGTAACTGCGGCTACGCGTTTCCACCAGCCTGGATAGCAATTGGTATATCTACCCTGGCATTGCCTAGTTGTGCCGTGTCACCTACCATACCGAGCCTTTACTACGAGTTTCTATTTGTGTCGTACCTATGGAGTATCCTCTGGTAGCTTCCCGATCAGGAGGTATTACGGTACTGTATAGACTATTGGCATTATTTGTGTTAAGGGCTATATGGGTAACCCCTTAACGCTATTAAAAAGTAAGTTTATTTTATAAATAGACACTATTATAATAGCGCAATATACTACATAGTAAATAGTTTAACGGATCCTTAGGAGATGTAAATCCCGAACATCTCTTGAGTTACTGTACTCATATTTATTTCTGTTAATTTAACTCACATAAGATCTTTTAGTCTGACTCGAGTGCTTTTGTCTTTTCAAATTCGCTCGGGTCAGTCCGAGCGTTTCAGGATCGAAGATTTTACCTTTGGAGGACGAAGACGAAGAATCCGTATTATATTATTTATAGTATTGCACCACACTCTAAATTTCCGCTGCATTGTTTGTATTGGTATGTGTAACTCTGATATTCATTGTATAAGTAAAATAAATATTTTGTAAACAGTTATCATGAACTGTATATTGATTATTATATTTTATCCTTCCGCTGTGAGATTCTATTTTGTTTTATTTCTTCTCTGTTTTTCTCATTTACCCCATAACAATCCGCCCTTCCGTATGCTTTGAATTGGCACGTGTCTCGGTTTAAAGTGTGTGAAAAGGCGGGACGTTACAAAAGTGAGATCATAATTTCATAAATTGTTGAACTATACGATCTAGAGAGTGGAATTATCTTTAAATTTTCATTTAATCTCATATTTTTTATTACTTTCTTTTTGTCATTTTTCCTATATTTTCTAGCTAATTACTTTTAACTTTGGTTTAATTTGATTAAATAGAGATTTAAAATCTATAATTCACTGTGGATCGATCCGTACTCACTACGTACTACGATAGCACGTCGTGTGCTTGCGGTAAATTAATTTGAAATTTCTCGACTATTTTCTAAACTGATAGAAAATTAGTCGTTGAACAAGTTTTTGGCGCCGTTGTCGGGGAATTTCTTTGATTTTATTTTCTATTCTTCCAATTATTGACATTTGATTTTTACCGTGTGTTTGTTTTGCGTGTTGGTTTGCGATTAAAAATATATTGTGTGTTTGTTTGATTTGTGTGCATTTATTTGCGTGCTTATAGTTCTAGTTTCCTTTTCCATTTTTCTTGCATTTACATTTCTAAAAAAACAGCATACATGATTTCAACAAAATCAAAAATAGTTTATTTCCTTTTTTATTTGCAATATTCCATTGCAATTTTTTTCTTTTTTCTTTGACAATCTACATTTTCATTATACGGTGCATTTCACTGTGCACTTTTGTTACATACCACATCTGTTACATCCACTTCACCATTTCAATTGCCTGAACTACTATCACTTTCCTCCCCTTCAGACATAGCACTGCCTTTTCAACAAACTACCCCTTGCATACCATCTCCTGAAACTGCCTTCATACCATCAAAATTGCCATTGCATCAACAACTTTCATCAAACTCTCACCTGAACTACTCATAATGTTCGTCCTTCCCACAAATACATCTACCACAATATCAACTGACAACTGCCTTGCTCAACTCCTCAACACACAGTTGCTTTCAGTCCTACCCAAAGTAAGCATCATAGAATTGCCGCCTGTCTCTACATAAACCATCACATCCACTTTATTTCAAAACCCATATACAACTTCAAACTGCTACCCCAACCTGACTTCATCTTCTTCATACCTGCCTACATACATACTTCAACTCCTCTGCCTGTTACAAACCCCTCCACTGGTGGCATACCGCAATTCAAACTACCAAACAAATACAAAACACTAGCACTTCACCTTCAATCCACTGCCTACTGTTCCTCAAGTTCATC
This sequence comes from Allium cepa, assembly GCA_030765085.1. NCBI lineage: Eukaryota > Viridiplantae > Streptophyta > Magnoliopsida > Asparagales > Amaryllidaceae > Allium > Allium cepa. The sequence continues at coordinate 687,356,710 of CM060938.1, forward strand.
CACCTTCCTTTCTACAACAGTTACATCACTTCCTCCTCTACAGTCCAACCTGCCTTACACCCCATAATTCATCCTCTAACTTGAAACCGGCTAACAACAACATCTTTACAAATAAACACTCATAGCAACAAGAATCAGCACACCAATCATTCCTTCACTCCACTCAGTCCACATAATTCATAACAGCCATCAACATATCCACTTTTCATCTCCATGTTCACTCAAACTCAACCATACGACTGCATTGCACTGCAGTTCCACTGACCATTTTATACCAAATACCTTTGCTTCATCTCATCAAATCACCCTTCTTTTCCATTCCCTGAACCACCAAACAACCTCCAACAAACAGTGAGCTGCAGCAATAACCAATTCCATATCTATGTTCAAACATCACTCTTGACCACCTCAAAACCACCTGACAACGCCTACTTCCTCTATCGCGAACCCACCCCGCATCCCAAAACAAATTGAAACTCAATTGAAACTACAACCAACTCACGGTCGAGAATCACGTATGTTCCATGACCATCTTCTTCCACTACAATCGCGACAAGTACCCAATAAGTCAATATCCAAATTGCATCAAACTCCGCTGAACCAAATACCAATACTGTTGAAACTTCACCAAACACACAAACAACATCGAGTAACATCATCTACTCGTCATCATTTCAGCGCATTTCAAACCTCCTCTACAACCTGAAATCATCTTGCCTATAATTCGAACTCGAAGATCGAATTGCATCCGCAATCTTCGCGCCCAAATCCAACCCATACACCCACAAACATCGCCACTTCCACCTCGAACTTGAAAACCCTCGAACCCGCGCCTGAACAATTTCACTTTACGAATTTGAATTAAGAGGATTTTTGCCTTTGGGAATTTTGGAACGTGATTTTGATTTTGATTAATGAAGTGTGGGAACGAGATTTTTGAATTAAGGATTTTCTTTTTTTTTTTGGGCATTGTTGCTATTTGATTGTTGGGCCTTGCAGGTAAATTAATGTGTTAGCATGGCTTGATTTTGGGTTTTGCTTTTGAATTTGATTTTAGGTGTGATAAAAAAACAAACAAGAAAAAAAAAAATAACAACATACAAGTCTTTCCTTCGCTTGTTTTGTTTTGTTTCATTTGATTTTAATTATTTTGATTTTCCATTTGTTTTAATCTTCTTTCCCTTCGAAAAAAACTTCCTCTTTTAGTTACCTTGTTTTGGTTTCTTTTGTTTACTTCTAAAAAAGCAAACTTGTTTTCTTTTGTTTACTTTATTTTGTTTTACTTTAGTTTTGTTTTATTTTGTTTTAAGTTCCATCCTAATATATTAAAAAGGAATATTTTGTTTCTAAATTTCAGGTTGCTAAAGTAGAATTGTAGAAGGAGTAGATGTGCTTGCTAAAATAAATTGCTTGCTTTGCTGAGCTTATAAAAAATATATCTGCTTGCTTATTTATAATTTTCTTTTTATTTGTCATGCATTGTATATATCTATTGTTTTTATTTGTCTTGCGTTGCTGGTTGCTTGCATTTGCATTTATATATATAAAAAAATTCAAAAAACCAAAAACAAAAATTTCATTCGTAGTTGCATTGTTAATACACGTTTAACATTGCATTTCGTTTTAGGATATTTATTAATACTAACGGTAGCTCTTAATTATATGTTGACAATTTGTCTTCTTTGAACAATTTAATTTCTCGGTGTCTAGGTTATGGTAGAGAAATAATCAATTATAAATATTACAGTGATTCGTAAATATTATACTGAATTGTTTCTCTGAAGGTACTTAAACCTTCGGTTGCATTGCTACTGTGATTCATGGTGCACCGATAACCCCTACTTGTTACCTGGTTGAGAAAAATTTCGTTGATCTGAGACAAAGTGTGATTATACAATATTGGGTTAACTTAAGATAAATAATTTGTAATTAGACCCCTGCATTCATTTAGTTGCATTAGCTCATGCATATTATTTGAAAAAAAAATTCAAAATCCAAAACTAAAAAAATTATAACTATTCCTTAAACTTTTTTTATCCTTTCTTTTGACTTTTTTAATAAAAAACAAAAATCCAAAAAAACTTAGATTTTTTTGGAAAATAATAAATTCAAAAAAATATAAAACCAAAAAAAATTGAAAAACCAAAATACAAAAAAAAAAAAAAATCAATTTTCCATTTTGAAAATAATAAATTCTATTTTTAAATATTTTTTCCTGTAAAAAAATTCTTTAAAATGTCTGAGTTTCATTTTCCTTACTCACTTGAATTTTACAATAATTATGAAAGTCAATATAATCCATATAATATCACTCCAAATTCTTATGGATATTTCAACAACAACTATTGTTTAAACGATTTGATTTTGAGCCAAAAAATTTTCAAAATGATGAACAACCCTTGAATCTTGAAAATTGCATTTCGTGTTTACTTGAAATATCTACACAACAAAACCAAATGATAAATGATTTGTGTAATTCATATTTGTGCGATAACTCAAGTCAAAGTAATCAAGTTTTGAATTCACTTCAAAATTCTAACAATTTCGATTATAACTCATGCCAATTCAATTTCGAACTCCAAGAATTTCAAACTCAAATTGAAAATGGAAATAAATTTTCAAATGAATTTGACAATGAGAATAATCTTAACCACGTTACGATTGAAAATATTTGTTCTCAACAATTTCAAAGTGAAAATCCTCATGTTAATAACTATAAATTGGATTTTGTTGAGCAAATGACGAAATTTACAATGATCACACAGATTTGTTGATTGAAACATACATGAAACAACGTGATAAACAAAATCAAATACCAATATGCGACGAGTCAAGTGATAATCCACCTTTTACCCAAATTGACGATTTTCAAATAACAGCTTTTGAAATTGAAAATGAAAATCTTAACGAAGTTGTTGAAAACTTGGTAATTGACTTGGATTTCCATTCTTTTGAGGGTGTGGAACCAAATTTAAAATTCGATCTTCCTTTTCTCGATTCAAAAATTTTAATACAACAATTTTGGATTTTGAACTTAATATATGCGATGAAATTATTGATAATCCAAATAAGGAAGACGAATTCAATGAACACGATTTCTTTGGACTTTTCGAAAACGAGGTGTCGAATTCAGAAGGGGAAGATTTAAATCACTATTGTGATTATGAAATCAATAATTTCAAGGAAGTTTTCAATGATAAATTTGAATTTCAACTTGGTGATAATAAACTTGAATTTTAATCAATTATTCTATCAACCCCGAAAATTATTGAAAATAAAACAACTCGTGCAACTTTTAATAAAACGCCATTGGTTTTTCCAAATCAATATTCAACTTTAAAATCTTTGAAGGTTTGGTTTTTTAAGCTTCAGCTGTATCTCGCATACTTGACGAGACAAATGAATAGGTCTTTGGAAGACCGTTTCATTTACTTTTCAACGATATACTTTCTAAGGTCGTGTAAATACATTTCATTTTCATGTAAATAATAATAAACGTTCCTTCCACTTTGGTTGACTACGGGGACTCAGTCAAAATCAAGTGTTGTAGGGAGACTCATCTTCATTTTCGATTTTTCATGATTTATTTTTATTTTTTCTTTCCAAAAAAAATCAATTTTTTTATGCATTTTGATTTGTTTTTAAAGAAACGTTATAAGATAAATATATGGTTTTGGTTTATTAAATTGAATTTTTTGAAAACTTATTTGTCTTAACAAAATTAAAAATGAAGTTTGATTACAAATAACAATGGTTTAACTAGTATATAGGAAGATTCATACGTATTAATTATGAAATCCATTCTAATTGAAAATCTTTGTTCCAAAAAGTGGTTGGTTTAAAGTAAAAGATATAATATTTTTTTATCTTCTAAGTTAAATGGTGCTTAGATGATTTAGCAAAACTCTCTCAACAACAAAAAAAAAACAAAAAAAAAAAAAAATTCTTGTATATATGTATATTTTTAATAAAACACCTAGAGTCATGTGTTCACACTCGTGTGTTCACTCGCCATGCTCTGTTCTCTTCCCACGTAAGCCTGAAAGGCAGTGCACGATTAGTATATCTGGCCTCAGTTTATCTAAGTTGGGTGTATGTATATAAAAATTCTTTTACTAATAACGCCTACAGACAGTAAGCGTTCACTCGCCACGCTCTGTATTCCCCTCACATAAGTCCACAAGCAGTGCATGCGTAATATATTCAGCCTCAGTTTTTCTGAATTAGGCATAGGTAAATAATGTAAATATAAATAAAATTTTCAAAAAAATAAAAAAATAAAAAAATTAGAGAGAGTGAGCAAATGAAATTCAAGCGCTATTTTAACTTGTTTGATTTGATTGGTTATTGAAATGAAAATACCACTTTGATAAATTTTGATAATCAACTAAGGATCTATTTCATAGTTATACTTTGTTATCAACTGAAACAATGAGTTAAACTATAGTCTATTTTTTATGATAACTTGATTTTTGTTGGAAATTTTGACGAGAAAATGACTTAAATTTTCAAGATAATGACCAAAACTTATATTTAGCTTATTCGTGTTAATTTAAAAATAAATCCTTCATTTGTGAATATTTTCAAAAAAAAAAAAAAAAACTCGCATTCATCTCTTTATAAATAAGTCTTGCATTTTGTAAATATTTTCATATTATATTTGGACTTTGTGGGTAGTACCCATTGGAAACCCTCACAAGACAACATTTGTCCTACTGGGAACAGCCAAAGGTTTAACAACTTGTTGCATATGCTCAATGCAATCGTGCTCCCTACAAAAATGGATTTATCTTAGTTATTAGTTTATTCGAGGACGAATAAACAAATAAGTGTGGGGGTATTTGATGTGCACGTAAATATGCATATTTTTACCACCATATTTAATCTATTTAAATTAAATAAATGCATATTTAAACTTATTTAAACCAAAATTCAAATTATTTTCAAATTGTCACATATTTATCTTCATATAAGGGTAAAATGGTCATTTTTGTGCATTTATTCAATTGAAAATTTACTTAGAATTTTCTATGTTGTTTTATAGGAAATTTAGTGAATTTTACAAGTGGTTTCATGATGGTACATGCATGTACAAGAGTGAAGAGAACAAATGAAGATGGAAATAATTCAAAATGATGATCATGGAGGATCCCACTTACCCACCTACCGTAACGTACACTTAAGAGCTAGTGCACATGCTAAAAGGCCATGAAATCTTCATGCACACATAATGGTTGATTATTGGATGCTAATGATTACTTAGCCACCACACTTCCTAAGGGGTAGTTTGGGCATTCTCCAAAAATATGAATTAGGGTTTAACACATGTATAAATACCCTTATGTTTCATGTATTCTCCTCTTCCCTTAGTCTCTCTTAGGCCTTCTTCTCTTTAGTTTAGTTTAGATCAAATAAAAGAAAGCCCTCTTTCTCTTTTCCATGGCTACTTAGTCGTTTTTATTTTCATGTAACTTTCTTTTTTATATGCAATGGTAATTGGTCCTCTCTTTTCTTTTACATGCTTTTTTTACTTTCTTGTTAGTAGTTAGTTTATTTTCATGCAAGTAGAGTAGATTTTATTTCTGCAAGTAGATTGGTTTTTCTTTTCATCTTTCTCTCATTTTCCTCTTGTTTTATTTCATGATGCAAGCTACAAGTTTTGTAACAACCCGAAATTTTCAACCATTCGCATCCATTATAAGTGTATAGGTAGACACTCATGCCTGAATTGAATTGCTCAAAATACCGCGTTGTAAATAAAAATTTGGCAAATCTCAGAATATACAGTAAATAATAATCACAGATCACAGACACAGAGTCTATAATAATGCAGCGGAAGTAAAAAGAGATAGTAGTTCATGAAGCTACTATATAAAAATAAGATACATCAGAGTTAAATAAGATACAACTTAAGAGTAACAAGATGCATCAGGTACAAATCAGAATACATCACTGAAACACTGGATACTGAAACAAAATAGATGGCTGGATCTTCAGGGAAAGCTCCAACTCCGAAGGTGAATCTTGAATGCTAACTTAATCAATCTGACTCGAGCGTAAAGCAAAATACAAAACACTCGAGTTAGGACATAAATACTTATGAACTATAAATAAACTCAAGTGAACAGTAACAAAAATGCATCAGTAACTTAAAGGATGCTTGGGATCGCCCATCCTTTAAGGATCCGTTAAACTATTTACTATGTAGTAATATTGCGCTATTATAATAATGTCTACAGTAAAATAAACATACTTTTAAATAGCGTTAAGGCTTTACATTTTCTACCTTAACACGTAAAATGCCAGTAGTCTATACAGTATCTGCATATCTCCTGATCGGGAGACTACAAGAAGATACTCCATAGGTACGACACAAATAGAAACTCATAGTAAAGGCTCGATATGGTAGGTGACACAGCACACAAGGCAATGCCAGGGTAGATATACCAATTACGCACACGGGCTGGTGGTAACGCAGCAGCCACATACGCCCACCTTGGAACACACTCCCAATCAAAATCGGAGGATGGCCATCTAATCAATCACCAGTAAGAGTATAGTATCGAAGGAATGTGTCCGACCAGAGGTGCTACCTCCTTTGGACCGAGATCGCTCCTGTTTTAGCCACCTTATGCCAACTCACGGGAGTTGGGTCCACGTAATATACCTCAGGAACGTCGCCACCATCCTACTTCAATCTAGAATCTCCACCGCGTACACAGTTGTTAAAGTGGTTTTCGGAGTTGGCAGAGAGTATGACAACTTTCGATCCCGGTGTCTTTAACCACTAATCGTTATTATAACGCCGTGGTCATTTCAAAATAGCTTATAATTCAAAAATCAAATCATTTCATTTTAAATTTTATCCCTTTCAAAATATTTATACTTTGAAACCAAAACCATTTTATTTTAAAACTCTTTATTCAATCTAAATAGTTTATACTTCGAAACCAAAATCATTTTTATTTCAAAACTATATTCAAATCAAAATAGTTTATCACTCCCGTTTCAAACATACATTCACCTAAAAAAAATTCATAATACTTTCAAAGTATAACTTTTTCGAAACCAAAATACTTGAAATCATTACACTTTGAAAATCGTAACATTCCGAAATCATACATTTGAAATCATCCTTTAGTTCTTTACACTTTACAAATTTATTCCATAAACCCAAAATTTCAAATTTCCACTTTAATTCAATTCAAACCATCAGTTTCAATTAAATTTAATTTTCTAGAAAAACATTTCAAATCTTATAAATTTCAATTATAGATTTGATCTACAAAATAAACAATCCAATTTTAATATATTTTCAAACTTTAATATCCCACATTTCAAAACTAAACTTTATAATTCCATATATTCATATCTCAAATCTAATTTCATTATTATTTAGTTTTGAACTATTTATGTCATAAATCCAATATTACTTAAATAAATTTAAATTACAATTAAATCAAATATCTTTTCATACAAATATAAACTTCAAATATTCCTTTATCAAATAAATCAAAACCAAATATCATTCCACATTCATATTCTTTATTAAAATAAAGATCAAATCCTTTCCAAACTATTACAAAATCATTAAAATACCATATCCTTTCAAAACCTCATTATTAAAACATTATTTGAATTTAAATTCAAATACTCAAATATTAATATCATTTTTAAATCAAATAAGTCATTCAATTATTATTTCAAGTATCATTACAAAATACATTAAAAATTCCATTCAAAAATTCATTTATCTCATTACATTTCATTCCATTTAACACATAACCAAACAAACCTTATTTAAATTTAAATTCAAATTTAAATTCCTAAAAAATTCAAATTTAAATATAAAACATACTCAAAACTTCTTAAATTTCACAATTAATAAATTTCCAAAAAGTTAAATTATTTAATACTTTAAAATAAAACTCAAACAGTGTTAAAATCTATAACATTTCAAACATTGTCAAATTATAGCAATGAAAGCATTTGTATAGTGCTATCGTAGCTTATAGTTTCCAAAATGGTCAAGAATAACAGCATTTATAAATGTCGTAATAGATATTTAATTATTCCAAACATTGTTAGATTCAAAACAACGGCATTTAAAAATGCTGTCAAAAGACTACAGCATTTTGAAAATGCTATAAAATTCCATATTTCATTTTAGCTTTTCAAAAGTAATAATAAAACTCCAAATTTTATTATTATAACTTGAAAATCATATTTCTAGACTTCAAAATTTCACATTTAAAATCATTTTAACATATGATTTAACACAATAAAATTTTAAGATCAAATATTTAAATTTAAAAACTCTATTCATTTATTAAGTCAAAATTCACTGTTTATTAATTTATAAATTTAATAAAACTTAACATTTTACTTCAAATATCATTTCAAAACTTCAAATTCAATTTTCATTATTTGTTTACATTTTAAAATAAAATTTAAAGTCAAACATCACATTTACTCCAAATTTACATACTTGAATTCATTTAAATTCACAATTTCAAGATTTAATATTTAACTTTCTTAAAACCATAATATATATATTTTTAAATCAAAATTTAATACTTTTGAAAATACATATTTAAAAAAAAATCATTTAAAAATATACCACGGGGTCTGTATATAATTTTCTAACCTAGGTCAAGTGATACGGATATATATCATTTCAATCCGTAATTTACAAAGAAAACCGGGTTTTATCATTTCAAACCCGCAATCCCAATTCAAATAAAATACAATAAAAATCGCTCAGGCCTATCATTTCAGCCCATAACGATTTTTCCCTATTCTAAAGTCCGTTCGGGTATGTATCGTTTCAACCCATAGTGATTCTATTCAAACAGGGAACTTGCAGTGTGAATATATGCATCAACAATATAAACAATGTCAATGTCACAATATAATGTCATATATTAGATGTCAGGTGATAATTAATAGTTTTAACATGGTAATAACATGGCATAGCATATCATATGATCATCATTAACTTGCATAAACATTTTATATTACTAAACACCTGTCATCAATTCACTATTTCATAAGTATAAATGTCAGAGTGAGAAAGACTCACCTTTTCAAGCTGAAGACCACTATGACACACAAACATGATTCCAAGGGCAAGACAAGCACGACAATGGATTCAAATAAGTGGAGAGAGCCTAGATGATCATCTTGTAACAATCCAATAAACACAAACAAGACAATGCAACACAAGAATATACAACACAAAACAATATTGAACAAGTTGAAATACAAAGCAATAAAGAGCAAAGTGACTTGACCTTGCCTTATCACTCAAATGCATAGCCTAAGTGGAGCATACATTCATCCATGATCAGGTTTAGCTCGGGTATGGCATCCATAAAGCATGGCTAGAAGGAATATAAAAGGTAGGGTTTGCAACATGAAGCATATCAATGGACAAGGCAAAATAGGTGAAGTTTTTGGTGCATTTTGGTTCGGCTATGACCCCATATAGGCTCGGCCGTGGGGTCTTCATGTTAGTTCAGATCTGGATAGCAGTGAAAGGGGCAGCCAAAGGTGAAGTAGATGAAGGTGGTGGTGGCTAAGGGGTGGCCAAAAGCAACTATGAAGACAATAGTGGAGTACAGGCTTGGCTAGCATTGTTTTGTTGAAGTGCTTTGCAAATTTGAGGTGGTGGCTTCATCTAATGGTCATGGCCAGAGGTGGTGGTCAGAGGAGAGGGGTTGGTACTGCTGTAGATGGTGGAGAGTATGGTGGTGATGGTGGGTGGTAGGGGCCAAGCAAAGTTGAAGAGAGATCTAGGCAAAACAATGAAAATAGGAAGGAAAAGTAGAAGAAGAAGACCATGAACTTTGCCTTTTTTTTTCTCAAACTGAAATGCCGTGAGTTTAAGTGAAGAATGATGTTTTCTCACGTGAATTTTGAACTGAGATACACGGCTAAGAAAGAAAAAAGTACGGCTAAAAGAAAGAAGAGGAAAAGGCAAAAGCAAATGAAAAGACAAGGATATGAAAAGACTAGAAAATGAAAGGATTTTGCCTCTTTGTTTTCTATTTTCTTTTTAAATTTTAAATACATGTAAAATATGTATAAATACAGATAAAATACGAAAATATAGTAAATAAACAAAAATAAATAAATAAATATTAATTAAATATAATTAAATTAAGAAAATAACAAAGAAAATGTAAATTAGGCTTGAAAATTTGAAAATAAATGAAATGAACTTTGGAAAAATTGTATGTACATGAAAAATATTTATAAATAAAGATCAAAACATAAAAATAAGATGCATACATAAAAATGAATAAATATATTTTAATTAAATATAATTTAAATAAAGAAAATAACAGAAAAATGGAAACTAGGCTTTAAAAATAGAAAATAAATTCAATAAGCTTTGGAAAAATTCAAACATCACTTTAAAAATACTTAAAAGGTAAGAATATATGTAACATAACATATAATACAAATTAGAATAAGATATGACAATTAAAAAGATTATTTATATAATTTAAAATAAAAATATTGTTAAATAAAACAATTTACACCCAATTTTGTAAAAAGCATAACTTTCACAATATTATTCGGATTTCAACGAAACGAAAAGTAGTGTTCTTGAAATTTTATTTACTTTCATAACAAAAGATAAAATTCAAATTTTCAAACTTTTAAATTTTAAATTTAAAAGTCAAAGTTTGACCAAATTGACCAAAATTCACATTTTCTGGAAATATTCAATTTATTCATGTTTGAAATTCTAATTCACATACAAATCAAAAAAAAATATTAAAATAACTAAATTATTCTTTTTAATAAATAAAATAAAGTTTTATCCAATTTAAATAAATACAGTTTTTAAGTCGGGAATTTCAATTTAAAATTTTTAAATTATACAATTAAATAAATCACAAAAATACACGGTTGTTACACTCTCCCCCACTCAAAACTTTTCGTCCTCGAAAAGGAATGAGGTATGGGAAAGCACAGAAAAACCTAGAATGAAATAAGATTAAGACAAGATGAGAAGGAGATTTATATTATACATGATAACTATTGTTATAGGTAAGTTTAACACGATGGAGGTGATCAAATCAAGAACACAAACACGAAAAGATCCTTTAGAGTCTGAATCACCCCTTTCACTTGACCGACGGTCTATGAATGGAAAAACAGTGTTCAGATCCAGATGAGTAACAAAGATTATCAAAGATTACAGAAGGATTTCTAAACAGACTGGTATAAGCAATAGCCTTCCCATTTTGTAACAAGATAAGAGAAATAAGGACAACCAAAAGATAGTTTGAAAACAAAATAAGATAATAAATTTGAATCATAATGCTTTGAAATCATAATACTTCAAAGATGTTATTATTTGGAAATCATACTTCTAAAAATCATAACACTCTTAAAATAATCTTCATTTAAACCATTTAAATTCAAGGTAAAATAATATTCATTTCAAAGTTGTAACATTTCTAAGTTCATTCATTCAATTATAAAATTCCCAAAACATTGTATTTTTAGAAACAACAGCACTTATAATATGCTACAGTAGATATATTAGTATTTCAAATCAGTTCAATTTTAGAAATATTCATTTGGATATCATATAACTTATGATTTATTAAAAACAAACTTTTATGAATGGAATATCCAAATAAACTATACTTCATTTATTAAGTCAAAAGCTCACTACTTTAGTTAGCTCTTAATTTAACACATAACCTAACACTCATTTAAAATACCCATTTCATAAATAGATATTCCTTTAATAAGTTACACTTAAAATTCCATTTGAAAACCAAATTCTTAATTATCAAATTTTAGTGATATTAAAAAAAAAAATACAATTTTCTATTTAAATCACAATTATTCATTTTTCAAGACATATCTATTACATAAATAAAATATTCCTAGGTTAGACTTAAGGTTCCATATTAAATCAAATTTGATTATTAAGTTATTTAAATAAAAAAATTTAAATTCCTTTTTCTTTATTTACCTCTATTAATCTTTTATAACTAAAATTTAAGTGTATAACATTTATTATAACCACTCAAATTTTATTTATAAAATCCTTTTATATTGTATATTGTCTAATTACATTGTTAACTTTTAAAAATTAAGGTAAGTTATATTGGAATGAAATTGTGTGTTATACAAATAAAACTTTGAAATTCAATTATCTCAAGTTTGAATCATTTATCCAAATTTTTAAATATATTTTTTTCTTTCATAATTGAAATTATTCTTTAAGATAGAATTTAAGAATTAAATTTCCGATTCCATTCAAACCATTTAGAGATAAGTAATAATATATACATAATATGTCAAATCAAATTTCAATCATATATCTATATATATTATAATCAAGTCATATTTTAGAAATTCAAATCAATTAAATTCCCAAAACAAAGCTGTAGTAAGACTACAGAACTGTCTCTTCACTTCAAAACTCGAAAATGAATGTCGATGATGCTGTAGTCATCACCGAAATTATTTTCCAGCGACAAAGAGAAGAGCACTAAATTTAAATTTAAAATTCTTTGGAAACAAATTTCTATTCGAAAATACTTTAAATAATATATCCTTTAAAACTTTAAACACAAAGTTTGAAATACATCGGGAATTAAATTCTCAAATTCCTGTTTTACGTTCAATTTAAATTTCCAAATAAATTTATAACCATGTTTTATAGTTCAATTAGATATATGAAACAATAGAAAATGATATATAAATCAAATATTATTTCTTAACAACCAATTCAAATAAATCCAGATAAAGATTTATAATATAGTTACAAAATTTATTTCACAAAATTTATTTCATTACTAAATTTTAAAAACATATTGTGTCAGTTTGCTCTGTTCAAGTGTTTTGGAAATCTTATCGATAGCGTTGATCAGACGAATCGATTAGAAACCCAAATCAACATCAACAACTCAAACAGCACAATATATAAAACATTTTAAATATTAGTTTACAAATACACTTCAAGAATGATTTGAAGATAAGTTGGAAACAAAATGAGATGATTAAATAACAGAATAGGGAGATGGACGAGTTTATATGAATCGCGGACAACCTTAACCGGGTCAACCGTGACTTAAAGAATAAGACCGTTGTGGATTTCTTGGGTAAATCAACATTCGGTCTCAATAGATAGAGTTCGGGATTACAAGATGTACTAGCATCTAAACCAAGGATATAGAATCTTTGGTGAATCGATGCTGTTGTAAAGGAGTTTCCCCCTTTACAAATAAATTTGAGGTTGGCGAGACTGCCGACTCATTATAAAGATCATTCAAAGTGGAATTATGGGATACTCCAGAATCAAATGAAGATGAATAGTGAGGGACACGAAATGGATTTTGAAACCGCAGGGATCGTTCCAAAATCAAAGGAATCGAGTCAAAAGGAAGAGATTCAAACTCAAATGAAAGTGATTCTGTAAATTCATTTACTCTATATGCTGAGTTTTGCCAAGAGCTACCAAAGCTCCGATATCAACTGTAACAACCCGATATTTTCAACCATTCGCATCCATTATAAGTGTATAGGTAGACACTCATGCCTGAATTGAATTGCTCAAAATACCGCGTTGTAAATAAAAATTTGGCAAATCTCAGAATATACAGTAAATAATAATCACAGATCACAGACACAGAGTATATAATAATGCAGCGGAAGTAAAAAGAGATAGTAGTTCATGAAGCTACTATATAAAAATAAGATACATCAGAGTTAAATAAGATACAAAGGAAGAGTAACAAGATGCATCAGGTACAAATCAGAATACATCACTGAAACACTGGATACTGAAACAAAATAGATGGCTGGATCTTCAAGGAAAGCTCCAACTCCGAAGGTGAATCTTGAATGCTAACTCAATCAATCTGACTCGAGCGTAAAGAAAAATACAAAACACTCGAGTCAGGACATAAATACTTATGAACTGTAAATAAACTCAAGTGAACAGTAACAAAAATGCATCAGTAACTTAAAGGATGCTTGGGATCGCCCATCCTTTAAGGATCCGTTAAACTATTTACTATGTAGTAATATTGCGCTAATATAATAATGTCTACAGTAAAATAAACATACTTTTAAATAGCGTTAAGGCTTTACATTTTCCACCTTAACACGTTAGTCTATACAGTACCTGCATATCTTCTGATCGGGAGACTACGAGAAGATACTCCATAGGTACGACACAAATAGAAACTCGTAGTAAAGGCTCGATATGGTAGGTGACACGGCACACAAGGCAATGCCAGGGTAGATATACCAATTACGCACACGGGCTGGTGGTAACGCAGCAGCCACATACGCCCACCTCGGAACACACTCCTAATCAAAATCAGAGGATGGCAATCTAATCAATCACCAGTAAGAGTATGGTATCGAATGAATGTGTCTGACCAGAGGTGCTACCTCCTTTGGCCCAAGATCGCTCCTGTTTTAGCCACCTTATGCCAACTCACGGGAGTTGGGTCCACATAATATACCTCAGGAACGTTGCCACCATCCTACTTCAATCTGGAATCTCCACCGCGTACACAGTTGTTAAAGTGGTTTTCGGAGTTGGCAGAGAGTATGACAACTTCCGATCCCGGTCTCTTTAACAACTAATCGTTATTATAACGCCGTGGTCATTTCAAAATAGCTTATAATTCGAAAATCAAATCATTTCATTTTAAATTTTATCCCTTTCAAAATATTTATACTTTGAAACCAAAACCATTTTATTTTAAAACTCTTTATTCAATCTAAATAGTTTATACTTCGAAACCAAAATCATTTTTATTACAAAACTATATTCAAATCAAAATAGTTTATCACTCTCGTTTCAAACATACATTCACCTAAAAAAAATTCATAATACTTTCAAAGTATAACTTTTCCGAAACCAAAATACTTGAAATCATTACACTTTGAAAATCGTAACATTCCAAAATCATACATTTGAAATCATCCTTTAGTTCTTTACACTTTACAAATTTATTCCATAAACCCAAAATTTCAAATTTCCACTTTAATTCAATTCAAACCATCAGTTTCAATTAAATTTAATTTTCTATAAAAACATTTCAAATCTTATAAATTTCAATTATAGATTTGATCTACAAAATAAACAATCCAATTTTAATATATTTCCAAACTTTAATATCCCACATTTCAAAACTAAACTTTATAATTCCATATATTCATATCTCAAATCTAATTTCATTATTATTTAGTTTTGAACTATTTATGTCATAAATCCAATATTACTTAAATAAATTTAAATTACAATTAAATCAAATATCTTTTCATACAAATATAAACTTCAAATATTCCTTTATCAAATAAATCAAAATCAAATATCATTCCACATTCATATTCTTTATTAAAATAAAGATCAAATCATTTCCAAACTATTACAAAATCATTAAAATATCATATCCTTTCAAAACCTCATTATTAAAACATTATTTGAATTTAAATTCAAATACTCAAATATTAATATCATTTTTAAATCAAATAATTCATTCAATTATTATTTCAAGTATCATTACAAAATACATTAAAAATTCCATTCAAAAATTCATTTATCTCATTACATTTCATTCCATTTAACACATAACCAAACAAACCCTATTTAAATTTAAATTCAAATTTAAATTCCTTAAAAATTCAAATTTAAATATAAAACATACTCAAAACTTCTTAAATTTCACAATTAATAAATTTCCAAAAAGTTAAATTATTTAATACTTTAAAATAAAACTCAAACAGTGTTAAAATCTATAACATTTCAAACTTTGTCAAATTATAGCAATGAAAGCTTTTATATAGTGCTATCGTAGCTTATAGTTTCCAAAATGGTCAAGAATAATAGCATTTATAAATGCCGTAATAGATATTTAATTATTTCAAACATTGTTAGATTCAAAACAACGGCATTTAAAAATGCTGTCAAAAGACTACAGCATTTTGAAAATGCTATAAAATTCCATATTTCATTTTAGCTTTTCAAAAGTAATAATAAAACTCCAAATTTTATTATTATAACTTGAAAATCATATTTCTAGACTTCAAAATTTCACATTTAAATATGATTTAACACAATAAAATTTTAAGATCAAATATTTCAATTTAAAAACTCTATTCATTTATTAAGTCAAAATTCACTGTTTATTAGTTTATAAATTTAATAAAACTTAACATTTTACTTCAAATATCATTTCAAAACTTTAAATACAATTTCCATTATTTATTTACATTTTAAAATAAAATTTAAAGTCAAACATCACATTTACTACAAATTTACATACTTGAATTCACTTAAATTCACAATTTCAAGATTTAATATTTAACTTTCTTAAAACCATAATATATATGTTTTTAAATCAACATTTCATACTTTTGAAAATACATATTTAAAAAAAATCATTTAAAAATATACCACGGGGTCCGTATATAATTTTCTAACCTAGGTCAAGTGATACAGATATATATCATTTCAATCCGTAATTTACAAAGAAAACCGGGTTTTATCATTTCAAACCCGCAATCCAAAGTCAAATAAAATACAATAAAAATCGCTCAGGCCTATCATTTCAGCCCATAACGATTTTTCCCTATTCTAAAGTCCGTTCGGGTATGTATCATTTCAACCCATAGTGATTCTATTCTAACTGGGAACTTGCAGTGTGAATATATGCATAAACAATATAAACAATGTCAATGTCACAATATAATGTCATATATCAGATGTCAGGTGATAATTAACAGTTTTAACATGGTAATAACATGGCATAGCATATCATATGATCATCATTAACTTGCATAAACATTTTATATTACTAAACACCTGTCATCAATTCACTATTTCATAAGTATAAATGTCAGAGTGAGAAAGACTCACCTTTTCAAGCTGAAGACCACTACGACACACAAACATGATTCCAAGGGCAAGACAAGCACGACAATGGATTCAAATAAGTGGAGAGAGCCTAGATGATCATCTTGTAACAATCCAATAAACACAAACAAGACAATGCAACACATGAATATACAACACAAAACAATATTGAACAAGTTGAAATACAAAGCAATAAAGAGCAAAGTGACTTGACCTTGCCTTATCACTCAAATGCATAGCCTAAGTGGAGCATACATTCAGCCATGATCAGGTTTAGCTCAGGTATGGCATCCATAAAGCACGGCTAGAAGGAATATAAAAGGTAGGGTTTGCAACATGAAGCATATCAATGGACAAGGCAAAATAGGTGAAGTTTTTGGTGCATTTTGGTTCGACTATGACCCCATATATGCTCGGCCGTGGGGTCTTCATGTTAGTTCAGATCTAGATAGCACTGAAAGGGGCAGCCAAAGGTGAAGTAGATGAAGGTGGTGGTGGCTAAGGGGTGGCCAAAAGCAACTATGAAGGCAATAGTGGAGTACAGACTTGGCTAGCATTGTTTTGTTGAAGTGCTTTGCAAATTTGAGGTGGTGGCTTCATCTAATGGTCATGGCCAGGGGTGGTGGTTAGAGGAGAAGGGTTGGTGCTGCTGTAGATGGTGGAGAGTATGGTGGTGATGGTGGGTGGTAGGGGCCAAGCAAAGTTGAAGAGAGATCTGGGCAATACAATGAAAATAGGAAGGAAAAGTAGAAGAAGAAGACCATGGACTTTGCCTTTTTTTTTTCCTCAAATTGAAATGCCGTGAGTTTAAGTGAAGAATGATGTTTTCTCACGTGAATTTTTAAGGGAGATACATGGCTAAGCAAGAAAAAGGTACGGCTAAAACAAAGAAGAGGAAATAGCAAAAGCAAATGAAAAGACAAGGATATGAAAAGACTAGAAAATGAAAGGACTTTGCCTCTTTGTTTTCTATTTTCTTTTTAAATTTTAAATACATGTAAAATATGTATAAATACAGATAAAATAAGAAATGTTGTAAATAAACCAAAATAAATAAATATTAACTAAATATAATTAAATTAAGAAAATAACAAAGAAAATGTAAATTAGGCTTGAAAATTTGAAAATAAATGAAATGAACTTTGGAAAAATTGTATGTACATGAAAAATATTTATAAATAAAGATCAAAACATAAAAATAAGATGCATACATAAAAATGAGTAAATAGATTTTAATTAAATATAATTTAAATAAAGAAAATAACAGAAAAATGGAAACTAGGCTTTAAAAATAGAAAATAAATTCAATAAGCTTTGGAAAAATTCTAACATCACTTTAAAAATATTTAAAAGGTAAGAATATATGTAACATAACATATAATACAAATTAGAATAAGATATGGCAATTAAAAAGATTACTTATATAATTTAAAATAAACAATATTGTTAAATAAAACAATTTACACCCAATTTTGTAAAAAGCATAACTTTCACAATATTATTCGGATTTCAACGAAACGAAAAACAGTGTTCTTGAAATTTTATTTACTTTCATAACAAAAGATAAAATTCAAATTTTCAAACTTTTAAAATTTAAATTTAAAAGTCAAAGTTTGACCAAATTGACCAAAATTCACATTTTCTAGAAATATTCAATTTATTCATGTTTGAAATTCTAATTCACATACAATCAAAAAAATATATTAAAATAACTAAATTATTCTTTTTAATAAATAAAATAAAGTTTTATCCTATTTAAATAAATAAATAAAGTTTTTAAGTCAGGAATTTCAATTTAAATTTTTTAAAATGTACAATTAAATAAATCACAAAAATACAGGGTTGTTACAAGTTTTGATATGGTAACACAAATGAGAGGCCAATCCCTTCAATTTAGGGGTAATGAAGCCACTAATCTTGTAGCTTCAACAAATTGACAATCTTTGCTCTTTTTGTGCTTGATGGAAAGTTGATATTTATGTAATTTTGTGTTTGGTATTGAGTTTGATAGCCTATGTTGTTCAAAACAAATAGGCTATGCTTAGTTATATGAATCACAAAATTCCTCTTCATCTACGTATGAATATGGAAATGAAGTGAAATTAAATCAAAATTTGATGGTCTATATTTCTAATCAATAGTTAATAGGTCATGCATAAAATAGATTTCATTTTCAACTTCTTGTTATCTTTCATGAGAATTAAAAGTGGTTTAAAGGTTGTGTTATAGTTTGATGGCTTATGTGAGCTAATAGCATAAATGAGCCGTACTTATGACAAACACACCCTTTAAACTCACTTATGACCAAAAAAGAGAGATCATAATTTCATAAATTGTTGAACTATATGATCTAGAGAGTGAAATTATCTCTAAATTGTCATTTAATCTCATATTTTTTATCACTTTCTTTTCGTCATTTTTCTTACATTTTCTAGCTAATCACTTTCAACTTTAGTTTAATTTCATTGAATGGAGATTTAAAATCTATAATTCCATGCGGATAAACACATACTCATTACGTACTACGATAGCACGCCGTGCGCTTGCGGTAAATTTAATTTGAAATTTCTCGACTATTTTCTAAACCGATAGAAAATTAGTCGTTGAACATCAGTTGGGACCTGGTGGTCTCACAACACACTCAGGTGAGGCTGGGCATGCTTATGCTGTTTAGGGTAAATAAGCGGTCCAAAAAGGGAGCAAAAGATAGTGCGGGCCTAACGGTGTCCAAGGGTGCTGCCTCGGTGTAGGAAGATAAATCGCTATTGAGTTCCAAGCGCTAAACATGTGACATTTTTTTGTAGAACGTATAGGATGCGACTAGCTCACAGTGGCACAACAGAGATAGAAGGCCAATCAAAGGGTAGAATTAGGACTTCAGCCTAATTAAACTAGGATTGGGATTTCAGCCTAATCAAAGCAGCTATCTAAGACAAGTGCAAACGATGAAACAATCATAACTATCTAAGCAAAGAAAACAGTTAATCCGTATTTGATTCCAGCTTTATCTTTTCTTTTATTTCCTTTTATAACTAGAACTATTGAAAATTCTATTATCTTTATCTTGCTTAAAAATATTTGTAATTACTTTCATTCACCAGACTTTAGTCCGACCTACACCTCTGTTTTCCCCTTTTCCCCCATAGGCTAGCAGAGGCAAGGGCAGCAGACTTTCAGCTTTCTAGGAGTGATATTCTTGGAGATTCTTCATGTATTTTTCTTCTTCTATTTTAGTTTTCATTTTATTTTAGTTTGGATGTACTAGTACTATTGAGAGGGATGGTTTTTGCTTATGTACTCTGATGTTATGACTGAGATCGTGTTTTTCATAAGACATATGTATTTGGTATTTTGAGACATATTTTGGTTATGACTTATTTTATGAAGTTTGATTTATAAATAAGTTATTGTTTTAAAAGTTTCCACTGTTTTATTTATTGTCTTTTTAATCTTAGTCTATATAAAGTTTAGTTATACTTATAACGCACCACATCTTCTAGTATGCCCTTTTTGGGTATATTGAAGGATGTAGGGTGTTACACTTCCTGCACGTCTCCGGAAGCTTTATTCATCTAACAAGAGAATCCATAAACCTTAAATCTCAAGCTACTTAAAATCAAGTAAGTATCCGAGAGTTTAAGGGGAAAACAAAAACTTCGAGTCATACATAAAGCCTGGTATAATAATCTAACATCTCAATCCCTTTGGACATCTAGTGAGACGATGCCACTCAACATAATGGGTTTTCTCCTCACTAGTATCCTAAAAACCTTTATA
The DNA here is from genome assembly GCA_030765085.1 of Allium cepa. Lineage (NCBI taxonomy): Eukaryota > Viridiplantae > Streptophyta > Magnoliopsida > Asparagales > Amaryllidaceae > Allium > Allium cepa. The sequence continues at coordinate 687,377,393 of CM060938.1, forward strand.
AAACCATATACTATGCTCCTACATCCACAATGGTTAAACTTACATTTTCAAAATATTATGATGCTATGCATAAAAATTTCTATTCCCGGTTTAAGTTGACACCTGTCATAATTATAGTTTCTAGGATCACTATTTACCTTTTTAGTTTTCATGGTTTACTAATAACCTTCTCATAATTAATAATTCATAATTTTCATGCCATCTCTAAGAACCTTTAGGCTCCTACCAGTAAACTTAATCAATTCATGGGTCCTTCTTAACGTATTGAAATTCCAATAACTAATCACCTTATCCTAGTTTTCATGGTTTTACTAGGAACCTATGCATTTATCTAGTAACTCACTTCACATCCTAGTTTTCATGGGTTGACTAGTAAGTTACTTATACAACGGTTAACCACTTACATATCCTAGTTTTCATGGGTTTACTAGTAACCTATTGACTGATGTCAATTTTTAATCCGGATATAGTTTTCATGGGTTCACTACAAACCAATTAGCCCCTGCCAACTACTCTTGATAGATAGTTTTCATGGGTTAACTATGAACCTTTTGGTATGCACGAAAAACTATAAAGTTTAAGCATCCTTTATTTTTGGTCACCTTGACTCCATGGATGCAATTCTACTCATGCAGGAGCTTAAGCAATTTATATTCACTATTGAGTTAACCTAGCTGGTTCTTCTATCAATTTTCTCCAAAATAAAGTGATGGGTTATTGTTAACAAGATTTCTTGTTAACATCCCTGATGCTTTATACAAAATTGTTTAATATAGGCTCTACTTTTCGGTCGAGTGAATTCACATATTTGAATCAAAATGACTAAGGCGAAAGGTTCCAAGGTCTTAATTTTGGCAATTGTTTGAGACAATCAATGTCAGAGAACTTTAGGAGACTATTTATCCTTTGAAGAAATTAAGAACGGAATTTGTTAATTTTTAACTAGGTCGAAGGGTTAAAGTTCCATCCAAACCTTTCGGCTTGACTAGAGTTAGGGAATTACTAAACCTTCCGTTTTGGCCGGAGGATTTAAGTGGTCACTTAAACCTTTCGACCTGATTATACTCATTACTCGACATCATACTTTATTACGTCATTTTATTCTATCGCTCTTGAAAGTCGAATGTAATTAATTATTGATCGACATCTCTTTTGACTCCCTCCGGAAGGTTATGAACCCTTCGGCATCATCGAAAAGAGATCTTACTCTATCTGCCGCTCTCTTGATGCTTTCGGCTTCCTTGGTTGATATTCCTTTTTTGAAAAACCTTTGAAAAAGAATGTATCATCCAAACATAATTAGAAATTAATAAGAGCGGATTTGATATGCCATGAGACTCATATCGGGAATTAATCCACAAGTCGCATTCCCCCTTTTTGTGGTTGATATTAAGTAAAGGAGAATGGAACGTATGAAAATGTCCATCGATAGTTTCATGGCATATACTTGACATAAACAAAGAATACAAGAAATAAATCATAAATGGTTAGCCGTTAATATTAATTCAACACATAATCATGATTATCCCCAAATTCCAAGTCGATCACAAGCTACCATTCTCTTTATTTCATAATAATGAAAGTCGATACAAAATTTAAGTGGTTGGCCCCCAATTTGATTTCTAAACTAGTGTTACAGAGTAGTAAGATAAAGCAAGAGTAGTTGGTCTGTGGGAGAATGGGAAGAAAATCAGATCCCGAAAGAACACCTTGGGTCCTATTTGTAGATGCAGGCGGCCCTCCTTTCGGCCTAATGCCTTCGTCGGGGATGGAAGGTTGCTTCTTATACGCCATTGTAAACCTTTCAGTCTTGATGAGGGGTTGTTTCTCATATGAAATTGTAAACCTTTCAGTCTTGACGGAAGGTTGGTTTATTGCACTTTATCATAGACCGCTGAATGTCATCGAAGGTTTTGTATTTCCCAATGAATGCATGAACTCCGTATCTTTCCCGCAGGGTTGGTTTCTTATAAGGTATTGTAAACCCTTTAACCTTGTTAGAAGTTTTCTCCCTTACTTGATTATTGCCAAGATCTGCGCTATTCCTGAATTTGTTGGAAGACTGTCTTCTATTGTGTTATGGATGCTGCCTTTACTTGAAGCTTTCGGTATTGTTGAAAGACACAATATATGTGTTTTAACCAATATGAAAGGCTTATTATGCTTTCGAAAGGATTGTTATTGAGTCACATGTTTTTGTCCTGACTTCTCTACTCCTTTGAAAGGTGATGACTCTTTGAATGATGAGAGATGAAACCCTCCGTCTACTCTGAAAGGTTAAAAACTATTGCAAATTAATATTCGCATTCCCTCAATACTTTTAGAAAGGTTTAGAATGACCTTCTTTTTCCTTAGTCTTTGTGTTATGTTAGGTGGCTCCATGACCATTTTTCTTTTTTTCTAGGAGGTGCTTATTAGTTTTATATCTAATTGTTGTTTTGTGCTTCAGTAGTTCATTCCTTCACGCTTGCGAAAGCCTTACCATGTGCTTCTTCTTCACATGTGCCATACAACCTTTTCGGTGTCGTCGGAAGTTGAGTTCTTCTGGCACTCTTTACCTTTGCGAAAGGTTTCTGGAGTGCCTTCTTTATCTTCATTTACTTTTCATGGTTAATATTTAGCCCCTCTTGTATAAGGAAGGCTTTTGTTCTTTAGGAAAAAGGTTCCAGGATTGTCGAGCTGCCCCTACATTCCTGTAATTCAACTAGTAATATTTGCTTGGTTAGTTTCTACTACAAATATCTTTCTAATATGGTTGGCTTCTAACTTTGATTTTATTTTGGCGAGAAATTCATCCTTTCAAAATTCAAAACCAAACAACAATTACTTCCCATTTCATTATAGATAATAAAAGTTTCTTGGCAATGGGATATTAAAGACCATGAATGGGTAGTTTAGAAGCTTGTGTCTTGCGACAATAAAGAATGAAAGTTCCATAATAATGAGAGGACCAGAATCCCAATCTGATCATTTTTTCTGAAATAAAAGTCCAGGAGGTCACTCTTGGTTGTAAACATTAAAAGTTCAAATGGCTTTGTCATCTAATAACTGAAATCCGTAAGGCTGCTTCTAGTAGTAAGTAATAGGAAAACAGAAGTGCACGTTTTAATAATGCGCAATAGAAAACTAGAAACCCACTTTGGCATTGATGATGGAAATCTAAAACTCTTCTGGCAATAATAGTTGATCAAGATATCCCTTTTTGTTATTTGATAGTAAAAGTCTAGGGCATCATTTAATGAGAGAAGTCTAGGGTACCATTTCTGGTGATTAATAGCAGAAGATGAGAATTCCATTTCTAGTAATTAATAATAGATGACCATAATGACATTTTTGGTAATTAACAATAGAAGACTAGAATATCATTTTTGGTAAATAATAGAGGACTAGAATACCACTTCTGGTAATTAATAATAGAAAGCCATAATACCATTTCTGGTAATTAATAATAGACGACCAGTGTACCATTTATGATAAAAAATAATAGAAAGCCAAAATACCATTTTTGGTAACTAATAATAGATGACCAAAATACCATTTCTGTAAATAATAGAAGACTAGAATACAATTTCTGGTAATTAGTAATAGAAGGCCAGAATACCAGTCTAGCGAAAGTTCGAGAATTCTTTCTGTTTCTGTCTATTGAATGTGCCATCTTCAGGCTTTGAGGATGTCTTGCATGCTTTTACTTTCTCTCGCCCTAGTTTACTTTGTCCATTTATCATTTTTTGGCCTATTTTAGGCAGGGACTCTTTTATTCGATTTTGTGCCTAGTTAATCAGAGCCTATTTCATGCTGTTTGTCATTTTTGACACTACCTACCTTTTTGGTGGTTGCTATTTTAACCAATGCCAATTTCTGGCGGTGCTTATTTCAGGCATGGACTTTTCTTAGTCTGCCGGACATTTCATCCAGATTTCCGGTGAGCTTGGCTAGCTTATTCTGCAGCAATGCCCGAGGACTTTTCCAACCTCCCTCTAGGAGGCGCGTTAACCTGGCCATAGCGTGACGCGGTTAAGGGCTTGTTCGGTACCTTAGCCAGACAATAGTGTGGCGGGCCAAGGGATTACCTGTCCTTCCTTCAAGAGGCACCTTATCCTAGCCATAGCGTGACGCGAATAAGGGCTTGTGCTGCTTTAACCGAGCTATTTCTGATTTTGGCATGGATAAAGGCTTATGCCCTCCCTCCAAGAGTTGCCTTGTTCTGGCCATCTGGACACGACCAAGGGCATTCTACCATTATCCGTAGCCTACCATCTTAGGTTGTCCAAGTTTGAGGAGAATTTTATTCCCAACCAAATATACTCTTCTTAATGAATCATAAAAGGAGGCGTTCTTGAAAATTCTTTATTCATTAAGTGTCAGAAACTATTGTTTCAAATGTTCCGCATTTCAGGTTCTTGGCACCATATTACCATCAGGATGACATAACTTCTAGGCCCACGTGGTTATTTCTTGGAAGACTATTAGGGGACCTTCCCAATTTTTTCCCAATATCCCATGTGATGGGACTCTTGTATTGGCCACCACTCTTCTAAGTACCAAATCCCCTTTCCTGAAAGACCATGTTTTCACCTTTGAGTCATAGTATTTTGAAATACTCCTTTGGTACTTAGCTGTTCTTAAGGCTGCTTCATCTCTTAATTCATGAATTAGGTCGAGTGATTCCCTTCTCAATTCTTGGTTTGGGTTAAAGGCGTAGGCAATCCTTCGATGAAAAGGTATTTCGATTTCTACTGGTAGCATTACCTCGTATCCATATGTTAGTGAATACAGGGTATGACCTGTTACGTTTCTACTGGATGTTCTATAAACCTTCAAAACTAGGGTAATTCCTCTACCTAATTCCCTTTTACCTTTATCAGTCTCTTTTTCAAATTATCTTTATGGTTTAATTAGCAGATTCAACGGCTCCGTTGGCCTTGGATGAGGGATGGAAGAGAAACTTTGTATGATCCCTTTCTTGTGACAAAATTGTGAAAATTCTTCACTCTCAAATTGGGTTCTGCTATCGGATATTTTCTTGTAAGGTATCCCAAACATTATGACAATGTTTCTGATTAATAATCTCAGTACTTTCCCAGAGGTGATTTTGGAAAGTGGCTCTGTTTCAACCCATTTTGTGAAGTAATCAATTGCCATTACAGCATATTTCACTCCTCCTTTGGAGATTGGAAGCGGCTTGATTAAATCAATTCCTCGAACATCAAATGGCCATCGTGTAGTAATGGGAGTTAGTTGACTTGGTGGGAGATGTGGTATTTTCGAATAATGTTGGCATTTTTTGCACCTTTTAACATAGTCAATTGCTTGGTTCATTAATTTTGGGCAGTAAAACACTTGCCTAATTACCATTTTGGCCAGTTTAATTCCATTAGAGTGTTCTTCATAAAATCCTTCATGTGCTTCCTTCAATATCCTCAACCTGCTTTCTGGTTTTACATATCGCAAATAGGGAAGAGCATAGCCTTTCTTATACGGAATTCCATCCATAATGGTAATACTTTGGGCTTGCCTTTTTAACTTTCATGCTTCTATCTTACCTGTTGGCAGTTTCCCATTAATAATAAAATTCATAATTGGAGTCATCCATGTGTTTTCGTAACATTCTTGTGCTATCAGTACTATAGGTTCTTTATTCATTATTTCCTGATTTATTTCTTATGGTCTCTGTGCCATGGCATGTGATCTGGTAAATACTAATAGTTCCTTGGTTTTCTCTTGCTTATTCTCCTTAATGCTGGGATTAGTCTAAAATCCAAAAGGCAACATACGAGTCTCGGGGCCCACTTGAACTTGCCAACTTAGCCAGCGATCTGCTTGGAAATTATCCCCTCTTGAGCTAGCCAACTTAGCCAGCGAATCTGCTTTAAAATTATCCCTTCTTGTTATTTGATGTACATATAAATCTTCAAAAAGCGAGAGCATTGTCAAAAATTTCTTCACATACTGACTAAGTTTGGGATCTTTGGTTTGATATACTTGTTTGATTTGGTTAACCATCAATTGGGAGTCGCTGAATACTTGAATCTTAGGGATTTTGAGTTGTAGAGATAGGGTTTACCTTACAACCATGGATTCATATTCTGCTAAATTGTTATTTGTTGAAAATCCAAATTTCATTGTATAGTGAAGTTTGTAACCATCTGTATAATATATCTGCCCCGCCCCCCTGTTCGTTTGAAGCGCCATCAACAAATAACTGCCATTTGGGTTTTTCATCCATTTCCCTTTAGATTGTTCTAAAATGAATCTCGTACACTCGTTAATGAAATAAGCTAAATCTTGTTCTTTTGTAGCCATTCTTGGCTGATATGCTATATCATACTGACTTAATTCGATGCCCCACTTAATCAATCTTCCAAAAGTTTCAGGCTTTCGAAATACTTTTATAAGGTTGGTTAAGAATTAATCCACTCGTTAATGGAAAGTTGGTTAACACTTTTATAAGGTGCGCTTGGAAGTACGGCCTTCCAGGCCATTAAAATTAGACAGTATGCCAGTTTCTTAATGACCAGGTAGCAGATTTCAGTGTCCTTTAATCTTCTACTCACATAATAAACCGACAATTGTAACCTCTTATCATTTCTGATCAATACTGAACTACCAGCGTGTTCAGAGAATGCCATGTACAAGAATAAGTCATCTCCTTCTTTGGGATTAGATAATATCAGTGGTTTTTCCAAATGTAGCTTAAACTCTTGTAATGTCCTTTTGTAATCCTCATTCCATTTAAATGTTTTCTTTATCTTTATTACTTCAAAGAAAGGTATGCACTTTTCAGTGACCATTGATATGAACCTACTTAGCGTTGCTACTTTTCCATTTAAACTCATAACATCTTTATTTGTCTTAGGCTCACCTATATTCTTCTATGAGTATGCTATGATATATACATATATATGTATATGTATATATTTCAACGACATTAAACCCATAAGAGTGGTATTGCTAAATTGTTGTTTTGCTTCTTCAATATGAGTATATTCACATGATAACTGTTAACCATAAAATGTAAATAAAGATAAAGAAGGCACTTTAGATACCTTCCGCATAAGTAAAGAGTGCCAGAAGTACTCACCTTCCGACGGCACCGAAAAGCTTTATGCAACAAGTGAAGAAGAAGCACACGGTAGCGATAGGGAAAGGCCTTCACAAGCGCGAAGGAATGAACTACTGAAGCGCAAAAAAATAGCTTGATATAAAACTACCAAGCACCTCCTGGACAAAATAGAATAATGGTCATGGAACCACCAAACGAAACACAAAGACTTGGGAAAAATAAGGTCATCCAAAACCTTTCTGAAAGGATTGAGGGAATGCGGGTAACAGTTTGCAACAGTTTTAAACCTTTCAGAGTAAACGGAGGGTTTCGTCTCTCATCATTCGAAGAGTCATTGCCTTTCGAAAGGGGTAGAGAAGTCAAGATAAGGACATATGACTCAATAACAACCCTTTCGAAAGCATAATAAGCCTTTCGAACTGGTTAAAACATATATTTAGTACCTTTCGACAATACCAAGAGCTTTAAGTAAAGGCACCATCCATAACACAATAGAAGACATCCATTCGACAATATTCAGGAAGAGCGCAGCTCTCGGAAATAATAAAGTAAGGAAGCAACCTTCCTACAAGGCCGAAGGGTTTACAATTCCTTATAAGAAACCAATCCTATGGGAAAGATGAGGAGTTCATGAATTCATTGGGAAATACAAACCCTTCGACGACATTCATCGATCCGTGAAGATGTACAACGAACCAACCTTCCATCAAGACCGAAAGGTTTACAATGGCATATAAGAAACAACCTTCCATCAAGACTGAAAGGTTACAATGGCATATAAGAAGCAACCTTCCATCACCGAAGAAGGCATAAGGCCGAAAGGAGGGCCGCCTGCATCTATAAATAGGACCTAAGGGGTTTTATTTCGAGATCCGATTTTCTTTGCATTCTCTTACATGCCAACTACTCTTACTTCCACTTACTACTCTACAATCACAGTTTAGAAATAAAATTAGGGGCCAACCTCTTAAATTCTGAATCAAGTTTCATTATGAAGAAATAAAGAGAATTGTGGCTTTTGATGGACTAGAAATTTGGGAATAATCATGATTAGAAGTTAATTTAATATTAATGGCTTATCATTTGTGATTTATTTCTTATATTCTTTGTTTATTTTGAGTACATGCCATGAACCTGTCGATGGACATTTTCATAAGTTTCATTCTCCTTTACTTAGCATCAACCATAAAAATGGGGAATGCGACTTGTGAATTAATTCCAGATATGAGTCTCATGGCATATTAAATCATCTCTTATTATTATCTAAATTTGTTTGGATGACGCTTTCTTTTCGAAAGGTTTTTCACGAAAGGAATATCAACCAATGAAGCCAAAAGCGTCAAGAGAGCGACTGCTAGAGTAACCTCTCTTTTCGATGACACCAAAGGGTTCATAACCTTCTAAAGGGAGTCAAAGGAGATGTTGATGAATAATTAATTACTTTCAATTTTCGAGGGAGATAGAATAAAATGAAGTAATAAAGTTGGATGCTGGGTAATGAGTATAATCAGGTCGAAAGGTTTAAGGACCTCTTAAATCCTTCGGCCATAATGGAAGGTTTAGTAATTCCCCAACTCTGCTCAAGACGAAAGGCTTGGATGGAACTTTAACCTTCGACTGGTTATAAGTTATCAAATTCCTTCCTTAATTTCTTTAAAGGATAAATAGTCTCCTGAAGTCCTCTGACATTGATCATCTCTGACAATGGCTGAAATTAAGACCTTGAAACCTTTCGGCTTATTCATTTCATTCAAAAATGTGAATTCACTCGACCGAAAGGTTGAGCCTATATAAATTATTTTTTGTAAAGCATTAGGAATGTTAACAAGAAACCTTGTTAACATTTTTAGCGCTAGAAGGAGGGCTCGAACCTTTGACCTTGTGGCTTACATGACTAATTGTGAAAATTTGATTTATTGTAGGAAAATGTGATTAAAACAGCTTCTTTCCACCAATCAAAGGGATGAACTTATAATTTCACTAGAGAAGAACATCTCACCATCTTTCAATCTTGGAAACAGGGAATAAGGGCAATCTTGCGCCCCAGTTCAACCAATTCCACCTATGGCTCAGATTCGACTATCACCATAACTACAGTAAGAGAATCGTATTATCACTAAAGAATGATACACGGCGATAGGGCGACTCGCAATGAAGGAAGGCTGCGACGACTTTAACCTAATTAGATTTTAGGAAGTAAGATACAAGCCAGAACCATGACAAACACCTGAAGCTAAGGATTGGAATGTAAATGACAATTCTGCCCAATGTCTTCTAATTATTTACGAAAAGCCCAAATTTTGTCACGGAAATAACCGTGACAAAACAATACAACAATAATAACAGTTACAAATTTCCAACAATAATAACCGTGACAAAATGAAATGAAAAAAGTGTGATAAAATGGCCTGTTTGGTGTAGTGTTACTAAAATCACATATTTAGAATGGCAAATGACAGAGATGAAAGATCTTCAGAATGAGGTGTTATCTCATAGATTGAAACGACCCGTAAATTTTCGATAATTAAAATAGCTAATTTAATAAGATTTCGTGATTTAATGTTAGAAAAAAATTGTAATTCATTTGGAATAATAATAACTGGAATGAATTGCATCAAAAATTATCCAAGTAATGAAAAATAAATGCTACTTAGTGAATGCCTTGCAATCAATAGTTGAATAGGATAATAAATGTTGAATTCATTGGGTATAATAGAGTAATTGATTGTTAAGTAAAATCTATTTAAAATCAAATATTGAATATTGAACAGGTAAATTGTTTAAATTTAATATTTAAAACTTATTAAATAATTGAATAACTGTAAAATGAAAATAGTGTTCTAAATTGTGAATTGGTTTTAAAAGTTGAATCTTATAAGTTCAATTCCAATATTTCAAAAGATAATGAATTATTGGATAAGCGAAATTGTTTATATTTAATATTTGGAATTTATTGAATAATTTAATAATGGGAATTGAATAACCGTATAATGGAAATGGTTGTTCTATAATTTTAATTCGTTTCAAAAGTTAAATTTTTAAGTTCGTTTTGAATATCTCAAAAGATAGTGATTCAAGAATAATAAAATTTGTTTAAATTTAATATTACAAATGTTTGAATAATTAGACTCCGAATTTGACATGATTAATATGATATTGAAATTTAATATATGAAAATCGAGTGAATAATTTAAATTTGATTTAATATGATTCAAATTGGTTTCCAAAGTGAATGTAAGTTATATCGGGATTATAATAGAGTTAATAAGATTTTAAAATTGGAATTTATTGGATAATTGAATAACGGGTTTAATATGATTAAAAATGATTTGTAAAATTTTATTTTATCATATTAAAGTTAGAATGATGTTGTCGAACTTTTAAAATCGAATTAAAAGTAAATTTGTGAAAATTGAATATTTTAATATTTAATTGACGAGTTAAAATAGCCATTTTTCAAACAGTCTCGGATTTTCATCAGATCCGTAGCGAGATATTATTGTAACATTTCAAATTTCAAGTCAATCGGATTTACCGTTTGTCCGAGGCGAGCCAAAGCGCATAAATTACCTGACATTGATAACTATGAAATTGCCATGAATCATATTGTCTATTGGATGATGTATTTCGATGGATGCTATTGGTTGATATTTAAATGTTTGGGTGTTTATTTGCTTATATATAACCTGTTATGCATACATATGACACTATATTTGATTTAAGTGATATATATTCATCCCTGACATTTAATTGAAATAAATAATTACTTGGCCATAGGAGAGAATATTATATACGGGCACCGAATTGGCTAAATTAATAATTTTTAAAATCGTCGATTTGAAATTTAATTAAATGTTTTGATTTAAAAGTTATAAATAGAAATCGAATTTATCGAAAAATTGAGTTTGGAATGTTGAAATAAATTTTCGTTAAAAGAAATTGTTAAATAATTAAAAATGGAGACTTTGGAATTTAAAATGGGGATATGATTGAATTTTGAAAATTGATTTGTTTAAAGATTTAACCTTAATTCGAGCTTTGAATATTACTAAGTAAAAGTGATATAAAAATGATATTTTGAAATCGAGCTTGGAATTGAATCATATTTGAAATTTGGATTTAAACTTGAATATTGATGGATAATTTTGTTAAGTGTTATAAATGGATATTTTTGAAAAATCAAGCTCCAAATCGATATAAATTGAAATTGAATTAATTGAAAGTGAAAATAAAATTGAATAAATTTGAAGTCAAAGTTGACGTTGATTGAATCGAAATCGAAATTGAATCCGTAGAAGGGAAATCGAAATTGTTTTGAATTGGGAAGTTGAAGTTGAAATGATTTGGTTTTGAAGCTGTTTTATTTTGTTTTTCAAATTACTCAGTTATATAAACTATTTTTGAGTACTTAAACTATTTTAATCTATTTTAAATCTACTTAACCCAATTTAAATTATTTTAAACTAATTTATCTATTTTAAATCCATTTTAAGACTTTAAGTATTTTTTAACTACTTTAATTATTTAAACTACTTTTTAAACTTCTTAAAACTCTTTTTCTAAAATTTCAAGCTGGTCAATAAGGTGAAATGTTTATGTCTAAATCTTGAATTTAAATACGAATTGGGTTAAATGAAGTTGCAACCAAAATTGAAGTTCGAAATGATTTTGAAATCGAAATGAGATATTGAGACGAAAATGATTTTTTGAAACAAAATCTTACATTTGAATAGATACGATGATATTTGAAATGGATTTGATTTTGAAGCGAATATGATATTTTGATATCAATTATGAATCGATTTGAAATGTAAAAGAGCCACCGGTGTAATAATACGTAGTTATTAAAGAGACCGGGATCGGATATGGACATACTCTCTGTCGATACCAAAAACCACTTTAATACCTATTATACGCGGAGTGTTGATCGAGAATGAAGTGGATGGTTTGGTGAACGCGTTGACTGAAGAAAGAGAACGATATTGGATGACCCCTGACATGACTAAAACAGGAGCCGCGCCGGGCCATTGAGGTTCGCCATCTCTAGCGGATACACTTCTTCGATTCCATATCTATTACATTTGTGATTCGATTTGGGTGCACCCCTTGATTTGGGAGTTTTGTTTCACGGTGTTGGGGTAGCTGCTGGCTATGCCCAACATCAGTCCGGATCACGCAACTACTAGTATCCTAGTTGGTATCGCCTCATGTACCTTGTCATACTGATTATCCTATTCGCGACCACTACGTTATGTTTTGTGTTATACCTATGGGGTACCCTCTGATAACCAGCAGTTTACGCTGGGGCTTACGGTGCCGTATAGACTATGGCATTATGAAAATGTGTTAAGGGGGATTATGGTAATGCCTTAATGCTATTTTGATACTTTATATTACTGATAGGCATTATCTACTTAGCGTACATCACTACATGGCAGATAGTTTAATGGATCCTTGAGAGATGGAAAATCCCGTAGCATCTCTTAAGTTATTGCACGCACGTTGACACTGGATATGAGATGTCAAACCCCGTAAACATCTCTGACGCCGTTACACTTATATTTATTTACGATTGATTTAACTTTCATAAGGATATTTTAGTCCTGACTCGAGTGTTTTGTCTTTTCATTACGCTCGGGTCAGTCCTGAGTTTTCAGATTTTAGTAGATCTATTCTGGGGGACAAAGACGAAGATTTGTTATACTCTTACTATTATTATCTTTGCATCATGCTGTCTGCTGCATTATTTTATTTGTTCTGTTGTATATGTATAACTCTGATAAATGCTGTGTAAATAATTGTCAAAGTATTGTAAACAGCTTCATGAACTGTTTATTTGACTATTATATTTTATCGTTCCGCTGTGAGATTCTGTGTTGTTTCATTTCCTTTATTTCTCTTTCTTTTCTTTTCTTATTTACCCCAATAACCATCTGCCCTTTTGAATGGTTTGGAATCGGCATGGGTATTTGATCGTCGGTTAAACTGTCCAAAAAGGTGGGTCGTTACAGTTGGTATCAGAGCTTTGGTTTAGCGATATCCTTAGCTTTGTGGGGTCTGACTCTTTATAAATAGGGTAGTAATACCCTATGATGAGTTTCTGAATGTATACATATGAGAGAGCATATTTGTTAGTGATATAAAATGTTTTATATTGTGTCGGTTGATTTGTTGAGTGGCTTATGGATTCTAGTCAATACGAGTAATTAACGTCATCGATAGGGATCTCTAAAGACTTAAACAGAACAATTCGACATAGTATTGTTTTGAAATAGGGTAAATGAAATAATTTTGCCCTAATTATATTTTGTATATAAAGAATTTATTTCAGAAATTATTGCGACTTATCTAGCTTACCTGGTAGTTAGGAATGATAATATTGGTTGTTATCATTAATTGGGTATTGTAACTTAATAAATAAGGAATTACAAAATGAACAATGATAAAACACTTGTGGAATGTTTTAAGAAAGAAAATCCTATAAGAATATTTTATAAAGGTGACTTATGAATTAAAACAGATTTAAATTGGAAAATATTGAATTTAAGACCCAGAGATTTTGAAAAAATGGTTCTCAAAGTTTTGAAGAAATATATAGCAATATTAGTTGGAAATTGTTTATGGAAATATTTTGAAAGGATTTTTAAAGGAAGGAATGAATTCAGTACTCCTCTCTTCTGTCGCTGGAAAATAATTTTGATAATGACTGCGCAGCATCATCGACGTTCATTTTCGAGTCTCAAAGTGGGGGAGACTTCTAAGAAGCTTTGCTTTTCTTCGAAATTATTTTGGGTAAATGGGTTTTGGTTTAAACTCCAAAGGTATGATTTGATATATTAAAGATATAAGTGTATATATTTATTTCAAACGGTTTGAAAAGAACCGGGCATTTAAATTTCTAAGTTCTGTTAATTAATAATGTTCAAATTATTTGAATGAAATGTGAATAACCAGAATTTATAAAATAAGAGGATTAAGATATCTAAGCTTATGTCTTAGGAAAACTTTAGAGTTGTAGTGTACCTTTAAAGTTGAAAGGTAAAGAGGATTTAAATAAATCAAAATTATGTACATTATAATTAAGTAAAATGAAGTTCTATAAATTTGTATAATACCAAATTTGCATTCTAATAACATATAATATGACTTACCAAATGTTAAGAAGTTGAAATGATGTTTTTTATATGTAATGAGATATTGTATAGATAAACAGAACCTGAAAGTAATTGAAATATACAAGTAAGGAAAACTCAAACGGAATTAAAATTTATATAAATGAAAATTTGGTTGTGATAAAAATGTTATATACTTAAATATAACATGAAATGATGAATGGATAAATGGAACAAGTAAGTGAACTTAAGAAAGAAGATAAATGAATCGTATTACATCTTTGTAAATTGGTTATAGAAAATAAATATAAATTGCAAAGGGATTGAAAAAAATTGAATTTGCAACCTTTAAGATAACTGTAAACTAAGAAAAGACATTTATGAGAGGTTAGACTTTTATAGGATGATTAATAAACTAAAGTGCTGGTTAATAAAATGTTCCACAAATGAATTCGTTATTAACTGAAATTATGAAAATGAAATAAATGTAAACAAAGGAATTTCTTATAGCTAAGAATTGATTGGGAAAAGAAATTGAGTTTAATTAAATTATATAGAATGTTTAAAATGAACTTGAGTAAGCAAATTCTTTGATATGATGTTTAAGAAAAGATAATGTCAAAGAATATGCTATGTAAAGAAATGAATATACTAACTGAATAATGGATTGTGAGTAATTAAGTGAAAAAAATAATATAAAAGCCAATGAAATAATTTAGTATAGATAAATTGGATAGAAATCCATTGGAAGGTGATACATAAGTTGTATGTATATTATTTTATTCGCATAACGATTTGATCCAAATTCGAGCACAAAATTTCGAGATGATTTATATCGATCCAAGTTAGGATTTTTCACTCGATTTTCGACGGCAAACCCTGGATGTGGATTTTTAATTTGATTCTGCAATTCTCTATCATAGTATATGGCTATGCAAGGAGAGTAACAGTTTCCAATCAAGGAACCAAATCTGAGTCCGCACTAGAGAGTCGTGTGAACGATACTTGTTTGGAAGTGAAATTGTTTGATCGAATAAGCGATTAGATTGATATTGCTCACGGATGATATATGTACGGCTTACGGACTTAATTAAAGTTAATATTGGAAATTTAAGATGCCAAATATAATATGATTCTTTTAAAATTATATAACATGATATATATATATAAAAGAGATAAACCAAATTGAATGTAAAATTAATAATTTGGTTATGTTGGGTATGATTTGGTTGTTATATGATTGTTAGTTGATTTTATATAATTCATTAAGTGTTAATGAAATTGAAAGCTATAAATCATTGAAATCAAATTGGAAGTTAAACGAATTTAAATAGAATTTAATTTGATTCCAATTGGAAGTGAACTAATGTAAGTATAAATTAGTGAATGTTAACTAATTGAATTGAGAATGAATGTTAGTAAAAATCCAACGTTAATGAATCAATTGTGATTAAAATTGAAACCCAAGTCAATAAATATTAATGAGAAGTGAATCTATATTGATTGGTTATGGATTTGTTGGACGATAGTTGGATGATAATTGACTTGGTGGATGCATTTGTTGTTTTGTTGCATTTACTATATTGGCACATGTAGTTTTTATGTTTCTATATGATGTATATTGATATTATTTTCATATATGCTTGTTTCTCATGGTTTGTTGAGTGTTTAGTAGGTGCGGATTGCGCTTGCTTCGCATTTGGAGCTCGCTTTCGCGCTATATTAACCGCATATGCTAGCTAATAATATATAAGGTACATATCTCGGATTACATACCGTACTTTTACACTTTTTTCCCTGCGGGATGCCTCATCACTTGATGAGATGTATATTTGTGATATATATACTGTCATTTTTTTCCGATCGAGCCGCGTAATGGAGACTCTGTCGAAATTTTTCGTAAATCCGGGTGTTAGAAATTTTTTCAAGTTTTAATTTTTTTTATAACTTGTTTTGATAACTAACTTTTAAAGTTAGAAAGCCGTTCAGAGTAACTTAGTGGAAGCGTAGTTATGACTTTATAAATGGAATTTCATTGTTTATAAGTTGGTAACTTTGAATAAAATATATCTAATGTTGAATTCTATACTTAGCTCCTTTTCCCTTCTTTTCCTTTTCGGGGACGAAAAGTTTTGAGTGGGGGAGAGTGTAACGACCCGTAAATTTCCGATAATTAAAATAGCTAATTTAATAAGATTTCTTGATTTAATGTTAGAAAAAAATTGTAATTCATTTGGAATAATAATAACTGGAATGAATTGCAACAAAAATTGTCCAAGTAATGAAAAATAAATGCTACTTAGTGAATGCCTTGCAATCAGTAGTTGAATAGGATAATAAATGTTGAATTCATTGGGTATAATAGAGTAATTGATTGTTAAGTAAAATCTATTTAAAATCAAATATTGAATATTGAACAGGTAAATTGTTTAAATTTAATATTTAAAACTTATTGAATAATTGAATAACTGTAAAATGAAAATAGTGTTCTAAATTGTGAATTGGTTTTAAAAGTTGAATCTTATAAGTTCAATTCCAATATTTCAAAAGATAATGAATTATTCGATAAGCAAAATTGTTTATATTTAATATTTGGAATTTATTGAATAATTTAATAATGGGAATTGAATAACCGTATAATGGAAATGGTTGTTCTATAATTTTAATTCATTTCAAAAGTTAAAATTTTAAGTTCGTTTTGAATATCTCAAAAGATAGTGATTCAAGAATAATAAAATTTGTTTAAATTTAATATTACAAATGTTTGAATAATTAGACTCCGAATTTGATATGATTAATATGATATTGAAATTTAATATATGAAAATCGAGTGAATAATTTAAATTTGATTTAATATGATTCAAATTGGTTTCCAAAGTGAATGTAAGCTATATCGGGATTATAATAGAGTTAATAAGATTTTAAAATTGGAATTTATTGGATAATTGAATAACGGGTTTAATATGATTAAAAATGATTTGTAAAATTTTATTTTGTCATATTAAAGTTAGAATGATGTTGTCGAACTTTTAAAATCGAATTAAAAGTAAATTTGTGAAAATTGAATATTTTAATATTTAATTGACGAGTTAAAATAGCCATTTTTCAAACAGTCTCAGATTTCGACGAAACCAGTTTCATCGAATCCGTAGCGTGATATTATAGTAAGATTTCAAATTTCAAGTCAATCGGATTTACCGTTTGTCCGGGGCAAGCTAAAACGCATAAAATTCGTTTTATCGGTTTAATTTAAAATAGATCGTTATTTCCGTAACTCGCACATACGATCGAATTAGCTTCCGAAACCTATTCCATTGTGTCCGGAACGCGGGGTAAACCCTAGAAATGCCGGTCACCGCGTGTAAATCGGAGTTCGAAAATTTGGAATGAATAGTGTTTGTTAAAATTTCTATAAGAGCCTCTTGACATTCATTTTTTTGCAAAATTAATAAAACCTAGGGTTTCTTTACCCAGGCCGCCACTTCATTCTTCCAATGGCCGAAAATGTTCCATCTTCTTCTTCAATTCTTAATCAATCCACAAACAATTTCAAGAAACTTTCAACACGAAAGATGAAGAGCTTCGCGAGCTCTACGATGTGAACGGTCATGATCAGAAAATTCGAAGGAAATCAATGGCAAATCATTCGTGAAGGCACTGCATTTGGACATGTTTTCCAAGTGCTACAAGAGGCCGAGTTGGCCATCGTGCAGGCCGATGACGTGTCGCGTGATGGGCTAAAGGATGGAGCCCACTGATCAACTTCCGGTCGATGTTTGGAGGCACGGCCATCGGGTTTTGTTGCGTGCGAGATGGGTTTTCGTGAACGACCTGGGATGCATGCGTGAAGGAAGGGAGGAAGAAAAAGGAGGCGGCTCAGATTCTTCAAAACCAAAATCAACGGCCTAGATTCAGTAGGGCTTAAAGTTAAAATAAAAATGTAAATTTATTTATATTAAAATGTGTATTAACTTCAAAATATCATAACTCTTTCATACGAGGTCCGTTTTGGACGAAACGAATTGCGTTGCAATCGTTTTGTCGAGCACTACGCTTTGGATTAGATTAGAGTCGTTTGGAGCTAGTGAAAATTTTGGGTAAAATTAAACGCTCGTTTAATTTTATTCAAAATAAAATGCTGGAACTACATTGAAATCAAGGTGAGTGTTTTATAACGCTCACAACATACTGAATATCTTTATGCTAGATAATCTGATATTATGAAGTGATATGAATTTTATTTGTCGTTGTTTGATAGAATTTAATTGTCATATAGATTGTCATTTGAATTAACCATTGAAAATTAAATTGACAGTTAAAATTGAAATTGAAATTGGATTACGATTAAATTACCTGACATTGATAACTATGAAATTGCCATGAATCGTATTGTCTATTGGATGATGTATTTCGATGGATGCTATTGGTTGATATTTAAATGTTTGGATGTTTATTTGCTTATATATAACCTTTATGCATACATATGACACTATGTTTGATTTAAGTGATATATATTCGTCCCTGACATTTAATTGAAATAAATAATTACTTGGCCATAGGATTGAAAATTATATGCGGGCACCGAATTGGCTAAATTAATAATTTTTAAAATCGTCGATTTGAAATTTATTTAAATGTTTTGATTTAAAAGTTATAAATAGAAATCAATTTATTGAAATCGAATTTATCAAAAAATTGAGTTTGGAATGTTGAAATAAATTTTGGTTAAAAGAAATTGTTAAATAATTAAAAGTTGAGACTTTGGAATTTAAAATCGGGATATGATTGAATTTCGAAAATTGATTTGTTTAAAGATTTAACCTTAATTCAAGCTTTGAATATTACTAAGTAAAAGTGATATAAAAATGATATTTTGAAATCGAGCTTGGAATTGAATCATATTTGAAATTTGGATTTAAACTTGAATATTGATGGATAATTTTGTTAAGTGTTATAAATGGATATTTTTGAAAAATCAAGCTCCAAATGGATATAAATTGAAATTGAATTAATTGAAAGTGAAAATAAAATTGAATAAATTTGAAGTCAAAGTTGACGTTGATTGAATCGAAATCGAAATTGAATCCGTAGAAGGGAAATCGAAATTGTTTTGAATTGGGAAGTTGAAGTTGAAATGATTTGGTTTTGAAGCTGTTTTATTTTGTTTTTCAAATTACTCAGTTATATAAACTATTTTTGAGTACTTAAACTATTTTAATCTATTTTAAATCTACTTAACCCAATTTAAATTATTTTAAACTAATTTATCTATTTTAAATCCATTTTAAGACTTTAAGTATTTTTTAACTACTTTAATTATTTAAACTACTTTTTAAACTTCTTAAAACTCTTTTTCTAAAATTTCAAGCTGGTCAATAAGGTGAAATGTTTATGTCTAAATCTTGAATTTAAATACGAATTGGGTTAAATGAAGTTGCAACCAAAATTGAAGTTCGAAATGATTTTGAAATCGAAATGAGATATTGAGACGAAAATGATTTTTTGAAACAAAATCTTACATTTGAATAGATACGATGATATTTGAAATGGATTTGATTTTGAAGCGAATATGATATTTTGATATCAATTATGAATCGATTTGAAATGTAAAAGAGCCACCGGTGTAATAATACGTAGTTATTAAAGAGACCGGGATCGGATATGGACATACTCTCTGTCGATACCAAAAACCACTTTAATAACTATTATACGCGGAGTGTTGATCGAGAATGAAGTGGATGGTTTGGTGAACGCGTTGACTGAAGAAAGAGAACGATATTGGATGACCCCTGACATGACTAAAACAGGAGCCTCGCCGGGTCATTGAGGTTCGCCATCTCTAGCGGACACACTTCTTCGATACCATATCTATTACATTTGTGATTCGATTTGGGTGCACCCCTTGATTTGGGAGTGTTGTTTCGCGTTGTTGGGGTAGCTGCTGGCTATGCCCAACATCAGTCCGGATCACGCAACTACTAGTATCCTAGTTGGTATCGCCTCATGTACCTTGTCATACTGATTATCCTATTCACGACCACTACGTTATGTTTTGTGTTATACCTATGGGGTACCCTCTGATAACCACCAGTTTACGGTGGGGCTTACGGTGCTGTATAGACTACGGCATTATAAAAATTTGTTTAGGGGGATTATGGTAACGCCTTAACGCTATTTTGATACTTTATATTACTGATAGGCATTATCTACTTAGCGTACATTACTACATAGTAGATAATTTTACAGATCCTTGAGAGATGGAAAATCCCGTAGCATCTCTTAAGTTATTGCACGCACGTTGACACTGGATATGAGATGTCAAACCCCGTAAACATCTCTGACGCCGTTACACTCATATTTATTTACGATTGATTTAACTTTCCTAAGGATATTTTAGTCCTGACTCGAGTGTTTTGTCTTTTCATTATGCTCGGGTCAGTCCTGAGTTTTCAGATTTTAGAAGATCTATTCTGGGGGACGAAGACGAAGATTTGGTATACTCTTACTATTATTATCTTTGCATCATGCTGTCTGCTGCATTATTTTATTTGTTCTGTTGTATATGTATAACTCTGATAAATGCTGTGTAAATAATTGTCAAATTATAGTAAACAGCTTCATGAACTGTTTATTTGACTATTATATTTTATCGTTCCGCTGCGAGATTCTGTGTTGTTTCATTTCCTTTATTTCTCTTTCTTTTCTTTTCTTATTTACCCCAATAACCATCTGCCCTTTTGAATGGTTTGGAATCGGCATGGGTATTTGATCGTCGGTTTAAACTGTCCAAAAAGGTGGTTCGTTACATAGATCATCCATGAAAGCTGTTACGGTGGAATAAGAAGTTGTATCTTTGAGAAAGAATTTGAAGATCAGCATGGATGTCGCAAATCGTAAAGTTAATATTTCTTCATCTAAATAGAAACATCGCCTTCAACTAAAGGCCAATCATCAAGGAAGAGTTCAGGCGGAAGATAAGGATTATTCCGCAAGCTCAACTTTGAATGGTTATAATCTAGACAAAAGGAACTATTTGAGCGGTGAAGCCTACCTCTAAGATGTAGCAGCAAAGGCAGTAAAGGACCTATTGAATGTCAAGTGTAAGAGAACAGAAGATGAATGAGTAAACAACAACGAAAGGGTTGCCCCTTTTATCGACGAAATCTTGTCGGCATCTATTCCACCTCATGTAAAGGTCCCAACTATGAAATATCATGGGACAACTGACCCAGATGACCATTTGATGGCCTTTGATAGTCAAATGGATTTATTCAATGCTTCCAGCACTGTTGGATGTTAGCTCTTTCGAGTCACACTACAAGGAGCTGCTGCTAAATGGTACAGACAATATCGTGAAAACACGATATATGCTTGGAAAATATTCTTCTACGAGTTCTCTAATTAGTTTTGCATATGTAAGGATCCCTCTATTGACTATACCCTGCTTGCTGACATCAGACAAAACCGTGGAGAGTCATTAGGAGATTATCTGAAGAGGTTCAATATCGAAGCCTTGAAGGCCAAAGGAATGAATGATAAAGATAAGCTCATTGTTGTTCACTCGGGTCTCATAGTCAATTCTCCTTTCTTGAAGGAGTTGTTTATCCATGGATGATGGGATCTTTAACACTTCCGTTTTCAAGCCGACAAATTTATTTGAATGGACAAATTGTAATACTCAAGGAAAAAACTTAGTAATAAGATGAATAGCGGTAAATTCAGCCTAGAAGGAATTCCTAAGAGAGCTAGATGGGAAGACACTAATACTAATGCGGTGGCGTTAAACCGATTGATTTCCTGCATCTATCCAATGATCCAAGATAAGATCAACTTCCCCACTTCATTCAAAGCCCAAAATGACTATAAACAGAAGAGAGGAGACGAATTTTGTGCCTACCACAAAGCAAATGGCCATAGAACCAACGAATGTAAGGCACTAGCTGGAATAATTCAGAAGTTAATTCGAGAAGGGCAGTTAAGGAGTTCGTAAAGAATCTGCAACAAACTCTCTCGTCAAATAATGATGCAAGATAGTCTGCTGGTAATGCCGTAAATATAATCGAAGATGAGGACCACTTATCCTGGGTCCACCTTAAAACAGAATTGATGCTATATACGGTGGGCCGCATCCTGCCGGTAGAAGTCAAAATGCTTGGAATAAATACAATCGTGAGGCAAAGAAAGATGTATTTTCTATAAAAGAAGAATCGCCACTCAAGAGCCCAAAATACTACAACAATATGCACACACTGGTGATCAATCCACAAAAATTAAGAAGAGGAATCCATCATCCCCACAACGACCCCTTAATGATCATAGCTCAAATAGGGTCCCCAGTGGTCATAAAAATCTTGGTTGACACAAGAAGTGCTGTAAATGTATATTTCATCATGCATTTGAACAAATGAGTATTTACAAGGACAAACTTGAGTCTAGCCCTAAACCTATCTTTAGGTTCAACAACAAGGGGACGACTCCACTTGGGCAAGTAAAGCTTTTAGTTCAACTAGGAGTTCCCCCATGCTCCTAAATTTTTGAAACAACCTTTGTGATCATATATCAACCATCATTCTACAATGCCTTCTTTGGACGACTGGCACTAGATGAAGTTGACGCATCTGTCTCGCCAAAATACTTGCTCCAGTTCCTTACTAAAAACAACTGGGGCACCATCCGAGGCGAGCAGTTTGCATCGAGAGAAATGTATTTTGCACCTTTGGGGCAATATAACAGGAAGTTCACTTGTTACTTTGATTCTTCCATTACTTTATAGCCTTCGGAAGATGGATTTATACATCCTTCGTTCAAAGTAAAGAAAAAATCTAATAAAACTAACAAACGTATTGCTGGAAGATGTTTTGCAGTCTATGGGATGGGAAATAGAACAGATTCCAACTCGGTTGAAGAAAGTGAAGTCGCTACAGAGTTAGATTGTCGAGGAGAAGTTGAAAGAATTAAGCCGGTTGAAGAAACTAAAGAAGTTCCTATAGATTTTACTGATTCTAATAAAATAATCAAAGTGGCAAAGGATCTAATGGAGCACTTATATTCAACATAGGGATTTGATTGTATCTAGAATACGCATCCATCAGTGAGAGCAACTTGTGTCCGCTGGTGGATTCGACCAATTGGTATATCCTTGGTGGGGGTAACAACCCTTTGGACAAGCTTTATTAAAATCTATATAATCCACGCATGTCCGCCAATTCCTATTGGATTTCATTACCAAAACTGGATTTGCCAACCATTTAGGGTACCGGAATGCTCGGATAACCCGATTTTGCCGCAATTTCTTGACTTCCTCTTTTAAGGGGTTGATCCTTACTCTATCGAATTGTCTTTTTTTCCTTGACCAAAAGAACATCTTGATTGATATTCAGGGCGTGGCTCATAAACGTAGGGCTAGTTCCAACCATGTCAGAGTGGGTCCAAGCAAAAATATCCATATTGCATTTTAAATTTTTTGTCAGTCTTGACTTTAAGTGCTCTTTTAGATCCTTTCCCACTTTGATTATTTTATTAGAATCAGTAGAATCTGTAGGAAAAACCGACTTAATTCTTTCAACTTCTCTTCGACAATCTAACTCTGTAGCGATTTCACTTTCTTCTATCGAGTCGGAATTTGTTCTCTTTCCCATCCCATAAACTGCAAAACATCTTCCAACAATATATTTGTTAGTTTTATTACATTTTTTCTTTACTTCGAATGATGGAAGTATAAATCCATCTTCCGAAGGCTATAAAATAATGGAAGAATCAAAGTGTCAAGTGAACTTCCTGTTATATTGCTCTAGAGTTGCAAAATACATTTCTCTCGATGCGAACTGCTCGCCATGGATGGTGCCCCAGTTGTTTTTAGTAAGGAACTTGAGCAAGTATTTTGGCGAGACAAATGCGTCAACTTCATCTAGTGCCAGCCGTCCAAAGAAGGCATTGTAGAATGATGGTTGATGTATGATCACAAAGGTTGTTTCAAAAATTTGGGAGCATGGGGGTAGTCCTAGTTGAACTAAAAGCTTTACTTACTTGCCCAAGTGGAGTCGTCCCCTTATTGTTGAACCTGAAGATAGGTTTGGGGCTAGGCTAATGTTTGTCCTTGGAAATTCTCATATGTTCAAATGCATGGCGAAATATCACATTTACAGCACTTCCTGTATCAACCAAGATTTTTGTGACCATCGGGGACCCTATTTGAGCTGTGATCATTAAGGAGTCATTGTAGGGATGATGGATTCCTCTTCTTAATTCTTGTGGATTGATCACCGGTGTGTACATATCGATGTTGTATTTTGGGCTCTTGAGTGGCGGTTCTTCTTGTGTAGAAAATACACCTTTCTTTGCCTCATGAATGTATTTATTCCAAGCATTTGGTCTTCTACCGACAGGGTGCGGCCTACCGTATATAGCATCAGTTTTTTTTTAAAATGGACCAAGGATTTGTGGGTCCACATCTTCAATTATATTTATGGCATTACCAGCAGACTTTCTTGCATTAGTATTTGACGAGAGAGTTTGTTGCATATTCTTCATGAACTCCTTAACTGCCCCTCTCGTATTAACTTCTAAATAAATCCAGCTAGTACATTACATTCGTTTGTTCTATGTCCATTTGCGTTGTGGTAGGCACAATATTTGCCTCCTTTGTTCTAATTATAGTCATTTTGGGCTTTGAATGAAGTGGGGAAGTGGACCTTATCTTGGGTCATTGGATAGATGTAGGAAATCAGCTGGTTTAATGCCACCACATTAGTATTAGGTCTTCCCATCTAGCTCTCTTAGGAATCCTTTTTGGGCCGCATTTACCGCGATCCTTCTTGTGACTAAATTTATTCTTTGAATAGAACAATTTGTCCATTCGAATAAATTTGTCCGCTAGAAAATGGAAGTCTTGAAGATCCCATCATTTATGGATGAACAACTCCTTCAAGAAAGGAGAATTGACTATGAGACCCGAGTGAACAACAATGAACTTTTCTCTATTATTCATTCCTTTGGCCTTCAAGGCTTCGCTATTGAACCTCTTCAGATAATCTCCTAATGACTCTCCTTGGTTTTGTTTGATGTCAGCAAGCATGGTATAGTCAATAGAGGGATCCTTACATATGCAAAACTAAGTAGAGAACTTGTAGGAGAATATTTTCCAACCATATATCGTGTTTTCACGATATTGTCTGTACAATTTAGCAGCATCTCCTTGTAGTGTTACTCGAAAGAGCTGACATCTAATAGTGCCGAAAGCATTGAATAAATCCATTTGACTATCAAAGGCCATCAAATGGTCATCTGGGTCAATTGTCCCATGATATTTCATAATTGGGACTTCTACATGAGGTGGTACAGGTGCTGACATGATTTTATCGATAAAAGGGGCAACCCTTTCATTGTTGTTTACTCTTTCATATTCAGTTCTCTTACACTTGACATTCAATAGGTCCTTTACAGCCTTTTCTGCTACATCTTTGAGGTAGGCTTCACTGCTCAAATAGTTCCTTTTGTCTAGCATACAACCATCCAAAGTTGAGCTTGCGTAACAATCCTTATCGTCGGCCTGAACTCTTCCTTGATAATTGGTCTTTAGTTGAAGGCGATGTTTCTATTTAGATGAAGAAATATTAACTTTACGATTTGCGACATCCGTGTTGATCTTCGGATTCTTTCTCAGAGAGACAACTTCTTCTTCCACCGTAGTAGCTTTCATGGATGATCTATGAGATAACACCTCACTTTGAAGAGCTTTCATCTCTGTTATTTGCCATTCTAGATATTCGATTTTAGCACTGTGTTCCTCCAGCTGAAGATTTTGAGTTGGAGTAGTTGTGGTGATAGTCGAATCTGAGCCGGAGGTGGAATGGGTTGAACTGCGGCATAAGATTGCCCTTAATCCCTGTTTCCAAGGTTGAAAGATGATGAGATGTTTCCTCCAGTGAAGTTATAAGTTCATCCCTTTGATTGATGGGAAGAAGCCTGTTTGATCACATTTTCCTACAACAAATCAAATTTCCACAATTAGTTGTGTAAGACACAAGGACGGAGTTTTGAGCCCTCCTTCTAGCGCTAAAATCATTAGCAAGGTTTCTTCTTAACACCCCTAATGCTTTACACAATTTTTTTTTTAAATAGGCTCAACCTTTCGGTCGAGTGAATTTACATTTTTGAAATAAATTGACTAAGACGAAAGGTTTCAATGTCTTAATTTCGGCCATTGTTAGAGATGATCAATGTCAGAGGACTTTAGGAGACTCTTTATCCTTTGAAGAAATTAAGGAAGGAATTTGATAACTTTTAACCAGGTCGAAGGGTTAAAGTTCCATCCAAACCTTTCGGCTTGACTAGAGTTGGGGAATTACTAAGCCTTCCATTCCGGCCAAAGAATTTAAGAGGTCACTTAAACCTTTCGACCTGATTATACTCATTACTCAGCAACCAACTTTATCACTTCATTGAATTCTATCTCCCTCAGAAATTGAAAGTAATTAATTATATATCAACATCTCTTTTGACTCCCTTCGGAAGGTTATGAACCCTTCGGCATCATCGAAAAGAGATTTTACTCTATCAGTTGCTCTCTTGACGCTTTTGGCTTCCTTGGTTGATATTCCTTTTGTGAAAAACCTTTCGAAATGACAGTGTCATCCAAACAAATTTAGATAATAACAAGAGCTGATTTAATATGCCATGAGACTCATATCTGGAATTAATTCACAAGTCACATTCCCCCTTTTATGGTTGATGCAAGTAAAGGAGAATGAAACTTATGAAAATGTCCATCGAAAGGTTCATGGCATGTACTCGAAATAAACAAAGAATATAAGAAATAAACATAAATGATTAGCCATTAATATTAAATTAACTCCTAATCATCATTATTCCTAAATTTCGAGTCGATCACAAGCCATAATTCTCTTTATTTCTTCATAATGAAACTTGATTCCAAATTTAAGAGTTTGGCCCCTAATTTTATTTCTAAACTATGGTTATAGAGTAGTAAGCGGAAGTAAGAGTAGTTGGTGTGTAGGAGAATGCGTAGAAAATCAGATCCTGAAATAGGACCTCTTGGGTCCTATTTATAGATGCCGACGGCCCTCCTTTTTACCTTATGCCTTCTTCGGGATGGAAGGTTGCTTCTTATAAGCCATTGTAACCTTTCAATCTTGATGGAAGGTTGTTTCTTATATTCCATTGCAAACCTTTTGGTCTGGCGGAAGGTTGGTTCATTGTACATCCTCATAGACCGCTGAATGCCGTCGAAGGGTTTGTATTTCCCAATGAATGCATGAACTCCTCGTCTTTCCCATAGGGTTGGTTTCTTATAAGGAATTTTAAATCCTTCGGCCTTGTGGGAAGGTTTCTCCCTTACTTGATTACTGCTAAGAGCTACGCTCTTTCTCTATGCTGTCGAAAACTGTCTTCTATTGTGTTATGGATGGTGCCTTTACTTAAAGCTTTCGGTATTGTTGAAAGGTACTAAATATGTTTTTTAACCAGTTCGAAAGGCTTGTTGTGCTTTCGAAAGGGTTGTTATTGAGTCACATGTCCTTGTCTTGACTTCTCTACATCTTTCGAAAGGCAATAACTCTTCGAATGATGAGAGATGAAACACTCCGTCTACTCTGAAAGGTTTAAAACTATTACCCGCATTCCCTCAATCCTTTCAGAAAAGTTTTGGGTGACCTTATTTTTCCCTTGTCCTTTTGTTTCGTTGGGTGGCTCCGTGACCATTTTTCTATTTTATCCAGGATGTGGTTAGTAGTTTTACATCAAGCTATTTTTTTGCGCTTCAGTAGTTCATTCCTTCGCGCTTGTGATGGTCTTTTCCTAAAGCTACCATGTGCTTCTTCTTCGCTTATGCCATACAATCTTTTCGGTGTCGTCAGAAGGTGAGTTCTTCTGGCACTCTTTACTTATGCAGAATGTTTCTGAAGTGCCTTCTTTATCTTCATTTACATTTTATGGTTAACAGTTATCATGTGAATATAATCATATTGAAGAAGAAAAATAACAATTTAGCAATACCACTCCCGTGGGTTTAAAGTCGTTGAAATATATCTATATATATATATATATCATAGCATAGTTAACCTCTTTAACTTATCTCTCCATCAAGGAGATATCATCAAAATCACATACTTAAAGCCATTATAAAACTCTTTATATAAGCCGTGGATTTTCCTTTAAAAAATAGAGTACGGGTTTTCAAACCTTTAAAAACAAACTTTTCGAAACCATTGACACCATTCGAAAATTTAAACCTCTCGAAAGTATTCAACTCTTATAACCTATACCTTTCGGAAACGTATTAGTGTCAAGTTAAAACTTGCAGAAGGTCCTCTTTTATTACCTTTCGAATACAATAGAAGCAACCTTTCAACTTTTCTGGAAGGTCTACTTCGAAAGAGTAAATCACTTCATTTAAAACAAAAGACCTTCGCCTTTTCAAGCAACTCCTTCGAAAACTTGGGTTATACTTCAATTATAAATCAAGGGTAACTCATCTAAGTCGAAAACTTTGAAACCTTCCAAAAGCAAATGAGAGAAGCGGTTGGGTTTTTAAAAAAAGTAAACCTTTTGACTAAGCCATTGTGACCCTTCGAGTTCTTTTCAAAAATCTCTTTGGAACAACCTTTCGAAACCAAACCTTTCGACCTTGTCGAAAGGTCTCTTAAAACCTTTCAAAAACTAACCTTTTTACCGTGTCAGAAGATCTTACATAAAAAAAGCTTGTAAAATCCAAACCTTTCAGCTGTGTCGCAAGGTTCAAAATAGAACAATAATAAGTGGGAGTAACCTTTAGACTTTTTTGAAAGGTTTAAAACCTTTCGTTAAACATATGACCTGATTGGAAGCAACCAACTCGAAAGCTCTACTTCTAAAGCAAAGTAGGTAAAAACTTTAGTTTATAAAAGAAACATATTCCTACCTCTTTGGCCATCAGCCTTTCGATTACAAACCCTTCTACTTTGTCCAGTTCATTACTTACAAAGTACTTGTTACCATATGCATTTATTTGACCATATCGAAAGGTTTATTCTTACGACTTAGACGATAGGTATGACCCGGAAGGTATTATGCCTAAAGGCTGAAACATGTTAAAGGCATGATTTTCTTGTTTTTAACTTAAAAAAGGTAACTTTTTGACTAACTAGCCCCTTTTTATCAAATTATCATTGGTTAAAAATTTACTTTTCAGAAAGACGCTACCGCAAATTTTGTTTAAATAAAAAATTATTTTATAAAATGCCCCTTGTCCTTAAATAAATATATAAAAAATTTAAGTCCATACCTTAAGTAATTTTATATATCCATCAAAATAGCTAGGAAATATTTATAAATATCCTAGAAAATAAATTTCAATAGGTTTTCCAACATATAAAAATTTCAAACCCAAATAATCATTAATTTTGCAGTAAATAATTTATAACCCAATAAATCATTTCTTCACTAGAAAAATTCGTATAAAATCCATACCCACTTGGAAAAATATAAGAATTGAAAAACCCATCTTCAAAATAATGTTTACCATAACATAAAATTTTCGCATGGTATTTAAAAACTATTTACATCTTGGTTTTGCCCTAAACCGTGTATATCTTTTATTAAACAACCTTGTCTAATTGCATATAAATCATAAACAAGTATATCATCATTCGAAACATCATAAAACAGATTTATCCTTAAATCTGAAATCATTTGATGTGAAAATCAAAATAGAGATATAGATATTATTATTCACCTTGCTTGAGATAAGGAGATTAGAGACTGTTTTAGATCGATTTTCCTCTAGATTGAATCCTAAGCTTTCCTTAAATTTTCTTCTTCTCTTTTGTCTTCGTAGGGCCAGCCTTGATGCCTCTTACATTTATAGTTTTTGCTTTGAGATAAAAAAGTAGGTGTAATCCTAATGAGAATAGTATAAGGGTGGGAAGTGTGGGCGGCTATATACCCTAATGCCCTTATGTTTAACTTCTTAACCATTTGTATAAATTCATTAGTTTTATAAGCAGATCCACCTAATTAATTAACCTCACTCCCCTAATTTATGTTATTCTATTCAATTTACTCTAATTAAATCTCCTAATTAATGTCAATAAAATTAGGGATGTTACAACTTGGGTAGATTGGTGCTGGTTCTCACAAATGACAGCTTGATTTACTCTAAGGATTAAAGAAAGCACGAAGTTCATCTTAGGGTGGTGCTTGAGACACCTAGGCAGCATTAGTTGAAAGTGAAGTTTTTGAAGTGTCACTTCTTAAAGAAGGAGGCGAAGTGTCTTGGTCATATAGTCTCAGAGGAAGGGTTGTGTGTGGATCCGACTAAGATCGAGATAGTGAATAGTTAGAAAAGACCAGAGACATAAACGAGATTAAGAGTTTCCTTGGGTTGGCTGGCTGTGATCCGAGGTTCATTAAGGATTACTCGTGGACAGCAGCATCGATGACCAAGTTGAGAAGGAAAGATGTGAAGTTTTTGTGCACTGATCAATGTGAGGAAGCATTCCAAGGTTTGAAACACTTATTGACCCATGCACCTGTGTTGGTTGTTCCTGAAGGGAACCAAGATTGTTAGTTGATACCGATGCATGTGGAACAGGATTAGGAGCTCTGCTAATGCAGAGTGGCAAAGTGATTGCTTATGCTTCTAGGCAGCTTGGATCATATGAAGTCAGATATCCGGCGTATGATTTGGAATTAGCCGCAGTGATTTTCGCTTTGAAGGTGTAGAGGCATTACCTTTTGTGGGAACGGTTTGAGATGTATATAGATCATAAGTTGTTGAAATATTTCTCTCTCAAAAGGAGCTGAACATGAGACAACATAGGTGGTTAGAGTACATGGCCGCTTATGATTTTGGGATTGAGTACACACTAGGGAATGACAACAAGGTTGTAGATGCACTTAGCAAGAAGCATCAGAATGTGGTGTTAGTAATGATAGCTGGATGGAAAGACTTGGAAGCATTAGCAGATTGCAAAGTATAGTGGAGATCCGAGGTTGGATCTAGTGGAAATACAGTTGTATTGTTTGGTTTGGAGGTTCAACCGGTGTTGATCGAATGGGTTGCTTCTAAGCAGATTGAGGATTCGGTGTTAGCTGAGCTGATCAGGAAGCTAAGGGAAGGAACCTAGAGCAATGACTTTTAGTCTTGACCAGAATGGCTGGTTGAGAAAGAAAGGCAGATTATTTGTTCCAAGTGTAGAAAACATAAGGAAGGAATTCTTAGAGGAATGCCATCGTTGGAAGTGCGCTATACATTCCGAAGGTGGCAAGATGTGTAAGGTATGAAGAGGAGTTTCTTTTGGGAAGGAATGAAGCGGGATATTGGTAATTGTGTAAAGTAGTGCTTGAATTGCCAATAGGCTAAGGCCGAACACCAGAAGCCATGTGGTTTGCTTTAGCTGTTGGATATTCTAGTATGGAAGTTGGATTCTTTCTCAATGGTCGTCATAGACGGATTGCCAGGGTCAAACGGAGGTAACGAAAGTATATGGGTCATAGTGGACAGATTGACCAATAGTGCCCATTTCATTCCAGTTAATTCAACCAGGATGACATCAGTTTTAGCGAGGTTGTTCATGAAGAATGTAGTTAGGATGTATGGAGTTCCTTGATGTATAGGTAGTGATAGAGATCTCTTATTCACTAGCGAGTTTTATAAGTGTCTACAGGATGTTTTGGGAAACAAGCTTAAGATGAGTACCGCTTATCATCCACAGACAGATGGGAAAACAGAAAGAGTTAATAAGAACTTGAAGAATTGCTAAGAGCTTGTATTTGGGATTTCAAGGGATCATAGGAAGACTATATACATTTAATCAAGTTGTCGTCTAAGAATAGTTATCTGACTGGTATGGGGATGGCACCATTCGAAGCTTTGTATGGAAGGCCATGCAAATCTATCGTTTATTGGTTGGAGACCGAGGATAGGTTGACTCTTCATCCATATTTTGTTAGAGAGGCTGCAGAATAGATTGAGGTCATTCGGGTTAGAACGAAGGAGGCTCAGTTTAGGAAGAAGAGTTATGCAGATAAGAGATGGAAAGATTTGGATTTCTTAGTAGGGGACTAGGTTTTCGTCAAAGTATCACCAATGAAGGGTGTGATTGGATCAGGAAAATCAGAGATGTATTTCCTAGGTTCACTGGAACTTTTCCTATTATTGAGAAGA
The DNA here is from genome assembly GCA_030765085.1 of Allium cepa. Classification (NCBI taxonomy): domain Eukaryota; kingdom Viridiplantae; phylum Streptophyta; class Magnoliopsida; order Asparagales; family Amaryllidaceae; genus Allium; species Allium cepa. The sequence goes on from CM060938.1 coordinate 687,409,731, forward strand.
TCCAGAAACTCGCTTATAGACTTGAGTTACCGAGCAGTTTAGCAGGTGTCCATGATGTTTTCATGTTTCACATCTCAGAAAGTGTGTTAGAGACCCATGGACAGCTGTTGCACCGACATTGCTTGATGATTTAGTAGAAGAACCAGACTTGACCATAGTAAGGGAGGCAATTCGCATTGTTGCAAGAGATGAAAAGAGGCTTGGAACCAACACGGTAAGATTAGTCAATGTCCAGTGGAGCGACGATGACAGATGATGTACTTGGGAGGTTGAGAGCACGATTAGAGATACTTATCCTGACTTGTTTGATAGTATGTTTAACCTTCTTATTTGTTTTGTGTACCAGATTGTAATTTTAAGGACGAAATTCTTTAAGAAGGGAACTCTGAAACACCCCGGATTTTTGGAAATATTGTTTAAGCGATTTAGTTAGATAATCTAAACAAAATAATGTATGATTGGGGGATTATGATTTGATTTTAATTTAGGTAGCCATGCCTTTTAAACTAATGAATTAAAAGAAGAATTTAAAATATATTAGAGGAGGGTATTTTGGGAAAGATGCCATTCCTATATTCTCTTCCTTAGGCCGTGTATTATGTACACATTCATTTCATTTCAAAATTTTAACATTCAAGGCCAGCCACCATTAATAAGGAAAGGAGAAGAGGAAACTAAGGAAAAGCTAAAGGAAAAGCAAATCAAACCCATTCAAATCTCAAGCTCCTTAGTCTTTAAAACAAATGTTAATAATGTTTACATCTCTAAATTTTTATTGGTTTCGGTTTTAAGATTAGACCCGAATATTTTGCAAAGTTTTGCCATGTTTTGAATGATAAAATGATTATATGTATACATGTTTATGATTTATTTATGTTCATATAGATTTTATGACGTATTTTGAGATGAAAACCAATTAAATGGCATCCGTTAGCCTTGTGAACTTTTATGATTATCTAAAATGATATTTTAGAGATGAGTGTCAATTTTTAGATTTTTCTGAATTTTTGTGAAATTATTATGAATTTTTTAAGGAAGAAAATGGTATTTCGGATTATAAAATTATTTATGGGAAAATAATTTATTTTTTGGGTCCAAAAATTTTATAAGTTGAAAAACATATATTAATTGATTTTCTAGAATTTTTCCAAATTTCTCTAAGGTGATTTAATAGTTATATAAAATTATTTAAGGTATAAGACTTAAATGTTTCTTATAATTATAAACGTGAAAGAGGCTTTAAATGTTTCATATAATTATAAATGTGAAAGAGGATTTATCTAAATGGTCTAAATTTACAAATAAGGAATGTCGGTAGCACTTTTGAATATAAAAATCTACCAGCCAATCAGATTTGGACAAATAAGATAGATTTGGTACAAAAGGACAACTTTCGATTACAAATAAATAGGCTTTTTGCTCTTTTGACTCCTTCGGCAACTAGCTTCTGCCTCAACTACAAACCTTTCGACAAGGTCGAAAGGTATCAAACCTTTTGACTAGGTTGACAATCAATGCACATGGTATTAGGCAACTGGTACACAGTGAATTGGAAGGGGTCGAAAGGTATAGGGATGAAACTATTTCGAAAGAGATGAAACTTTGTTTTGGTTTTTAAAAAAATATGCCCGCTAGCTTTCGACAAGGTCGGCAAGGCCTAAATGCTTTCGACAATGTCAAATGGTTTAAAAGAAAATGTTTCGATTGGGTTGCATTCTTGTTTAAATTGAAACTGTTCGACAAGGTCAAAAGATAAAGCTTTAGATAAGGTCTAAAGCAAAATTTTCGCTTCCAACCATTCAACTCAGATGGACTCGAAAGGGATTGTTTTGTTTTCTAAAATTTGTCACTTCTCCATTGCTTTCGAAGGTTTGGTTCTACCACCATAACTTCATTGTTTATGAAAAGGTTTTAAATAAGTTACTTTTAAAAGGTTTCAAAGTAGTTGCTTTCGACTTCAATGTTTTTCTGATCCTTTTGCTCTACTTGAAAGCATAATCAATATGTTTTAATCCTGAAACGTTTAAAAGGTTTCCAAGTAGTCAACTTTGAATGGTTTCTAATGGTTTCCACTTGTTTTGAATTGAGCCCAATGATTTCGAAAGGTAAGAGCTCTCGACAAGGTCGAAAGCAAACCTTTCGACAATGTCGAAAGGTGTACTTTTTTTCTCCAAATGCAAAGGTTTAAAGGATTCGAAAGATGGATGTCATATATTTTAAGGCTTATAATAGAAAGGATTTTCATTGGTTTTAAAGGAGTTACCTTCAAAGATTTTATTAAAGGTTTCGAAGAGGTTACCTTCAATGCTTTCAAAGGGTTTATTAATGGTTTTAATGGGTTACCTACAATGTTTTCGAAAGGTTGTTTAAAGGATTTAAACAAAGGTCTCAAATGTAATGACTAGGCTGATAGCCTAAATGTTTAAGTTATAAAGGAATTTAACTTATTTTAAAATGATAGATAATCCTTATTGAACATCATTAACATTATTTTGACTAAAGTATATATAACATGGCAAAATTGCTTAGAGTAAAGTTAAAAATATATTTCCTTTGCACGTATGTCTGATTTGATGGACTAAATCATTTTGAAAAGGTTTTCAAGGAAAATTCAAAGGGTTGTTAACCCTAAGAAAATTTGGGCAATTTTCTCATTTAAATTCGGACAATCAGTCCATTTCGAGGGCAGTTAGCCTATGGGAATGTTAGTCCAGATAACGGCAGTTAGCCCAGACATGAGTAGTTAGTTTATTTATTAGCATAATGGACCTTGGTACTTCTTAAGGACCGTTAGTCCACCCTTTTTACCTGTTTTATGGATGGATAGTCCATTATTTAGCATAAAGGATATTGCCGTTTTGTATAATCAGATTTAGGACAGTTAGTCCATAAAGAGTAGTTAGCTTAGATTTACAACAGATAGTCCATTTATTTCCTGTTTGCTTAATGGATCTTGCTATATTATTATTATTATAATAATATTTTATTGATTAACCAGTTTGGTTGTAGAAAAGGATTTGCAAAATATATATAATTTGAAAAGAAATATTACCGAGGGGAAACACGTTTCGCTAAGAAGCATGATCTCACTATATACAAGTAAACAGAGATGTAGTAGAAATTATTCATACCAGGCTTTATGTCCGACTCGAAGTTTTTTCCCCTTAAACTCTCAGGTGCTCAAAATTGATTTGAGTAGGCCAAGGGTTTAGGTTTCCAGGTTTTAGTAGATTTTGGCGAATAAAGCTTTCGAAGATGAGCAGGTCGCTGATGGATAGCTAAATTTAGGAATTCTGTTTTTAATTTTTTTCCGCTGTGTATTAAGACAATTATGTCTATATTGCTTTGATCATCCAAGGAGGCATCTTCATACTCTTGGCGTATTGTTTTAATTTATATTTCATCATTGTCTGGAAGTACGTTTGGGGATTTTTGTAACTTGGATATGATATTATTCGAAATGTAATAACTGAAATTATTGTCTTTGAAATATGTGATTTTGTTCATATTCAAGTTCTTCTGATATTATGAATGCCATTAACCTTACTGTATTTCATCACCGGCAGTTACTACTACGGATGACTGTAGCATCCATAGCGCTTAGCTTATGGCCTCAAGATATGGGAAGTTACATTGAGTTAAGCCTCCTTTAAATTATATGTATTAATTTCATGCTCCCGGTGGCTATGTATCGTCCCTTTAAGACAACTTTTTTTCATCCTTATACTATTGGTTATTAACTTCCATTTAGTGAAAAAGAGGTAAGTAGTTTAGTACTAATTTCATTTGGCGATATGAAGATCTTGTATTGAAATCAAATTTTAAATTCATTGAAAAATTCAAAAATCATCATAAAATTCAATAGTAGAATACACAACTCTCAAAGTTAGCAATCCAATTAGAGGCCCATAAAGAAATCAAAAATATGAAATCCATAAATTACCATCAAAATCCACAAGGAAGATTAAAATCCATAAAATAAGTAAACCGACAAGAGATCATCCAAAATCCAATGAGGAAATCATGAACACAAAATCCATAAATTATCTTGGAAACCCACAAGGAAATTTTAGAATTCACTAAATTATAAATTCAAAAGTGGTCATCAAAAATTTCAATTGGGGAATTAGGAATATGAAATTCATGAATCATCGTGAAAATAAATAAGAAAATTCAAAGTTCACAAAATTCGAGATCCAATATGAGTTCATCAAAGAACCAATAGGGCAATCATAAATATGAAAATCATAAATCATCATTAAATACATATGGAAGTGTAGGGATAATCAAATCAGAAAATCGATAAGGGACCATCAAAATTTAAACAATGAAACGAGGAACACAAAATTGATGAATAATTATAAAAATCCAGAAAGAAATTCAAAATTCATTATATCAGAAATCCAATATGAGATCATCACTGATCCATAAAGGAAATTAAGAATACAAAATTCACCAATCATCATAAAGATCCACAAAGAAATTTGAAATTCACTAAATCAGATTTCTCATAAGGGGTTATCAAATAACCAATAAGGACATCGGAAATTCAACAATCATCATGAAAATCAACCGGTAATTTCAAAATTCATCAAATCGAAAGTTCAGTGAAAGATCATCAAAAATTCAAATAAGGAAACTAGGAGTACGAAACTCATCAATCACCATCAAAAGCAGCAAGGAGACTTAGATTTCATTAAAACGAGATATCATTATAAAAAGGAGCCAAAAAATCAAGGAATTTAAGATTGTAATCAAAAACACGTTCATTCTAATTCATAGTCAAAAAAATTAGTGGGAAATCCATAAATTATAATGGAAACTCAATAAAGGAGTTTAGAAATCAAGAACTCATAAAACAAGTGAACAATAAGAAATCAACATGAAAAGCCTATAGGGAATAATATATAAAATTCACCAATCATCTCAACGAGGAAATTGAAAATTCACGAAGCCAGTAATTTTGTAAGAAATCACTATGGAAATTGACCAAAGAAATTTGGAATACGAAACTCATAAATCATCCTACAAGTCAATATATGGGTTTTTGGATTAACAAAAAACAAAAAGGAAATCCTCATGGAAGGAAGCTCAAAGTTCATAAAATAAGGAATTTAACCAAAATTTTGTTAGGATTTCATATAACAAATGGATTATTATGAATTCATTCAATAGAAGCATAAAATAAGAAATTTGTCTAATAAAGGTAAACTTAGTAAGTTTAAGCAAAAGATTCCTAGGTTATGGGTTAGTAGTGAGTCGTTCTATAAAGACATGCAATCATTCGGAATAGTGGCTCCACATATAATATCGAGATTCCTCTATCCTTAGGGGGTCACCCAATATCTGAAAATTCAGGAGCGGTTTAATCAATCTAATCTTCGAGTGAAGTCTCTATTATCATTAGTGATAACTTATTGTCTATTTCATTCTTTTGGCTTTTGTATAGATCTTTACTCTTGTTACCACATTATGGATTCCCTACTCCGTTTTTTTGTCTCAAGTTTTCTTTTAGGATATAGATTTCTTAATCCTTTTATGTGAAAATCATTTCTCAAGAATTAGATGCTCTAAGGTTTGTTAGCCAATATTTTGTCTTTTCTAGTTATGATTTTGGATACTTAGTTTGTTCTTGATTTTGACACTGGACACTTTCATCCTTTTGCCTCTATATATATTCCCCTTTAGGATTTTAACTTCGTCCCAGTCATTGGTTAGATTTCTTTCTTTAACCCTTTATTCACTTAGGTTCTAACTCATGCTTTAGTAGATAGGTTTCTTTCTTTAATCTTTTATTGTCTTGGGTTTTGACGTTTGTTTTGAGTTGTAGACATCTTTGTCTTTCTTTTTCTGTTTGGTGATTGTTTTGGGCTTCCTGTGGTTCTAAGGGATGTTGCTAATTCAAATACTCACTTTTCGACTTAGTCGACACCTCTTTAGTAAAGAATAAGAGAAAGAGAGTTCCAGCCAAACCATTCGAAGGAGTAGAAGGGATGCTTCCATCAAAGTTTGGAAGTTTTAGGACCTTTTGAAGATGTCGAAAGGTTTCTCCAATTAATATGTAGAGGTTTCTTACCTTTCGAAGAAGATGAAGGAGTCGAAAGCGCCCTTCCGCCTTTATTGAGAACCTTTTGACTAGATGAAGACCTTTCGATTAAGTCGAAGCCACACTTTCCGAAGACAATGAAGAATTGCTTTTTGAACATATGCCAAACCATTCGAAACCAATGGTTTTGCCTTCATTTAAACTGCTAGAAAGCAAGTATTATCTTGAGCAACCCCTACGAAAGCTATAATAAGCTTTTTGAATCGGTCGAAACCAATATGGTACAAGAAGGGTTCCGCATCAGATCAGAAACAAGAGTATATGCATAACCAACATCATCGACACCAATGAGCAAAGGCTATTGACAGAGTCCGAAGCACTTACACGACAACCCAAAGAAGAGGAGAGCCACCGTACCTTAGGACAAAGGTTGGAACATGTTCGAGTCTTTTGGTAGCCACCTTCCCACCCAACTGAAACCATCAAGGTCGAAAGGTGCTGACCCGCATCTATAAATAAGACCCAAGGGGTTACATTTTGGGGATCTGATTCCTTTCATTCTCAACTTGTATACTCTTAAGTAAATTTTTGTAAACCTAATTTGTAAATTGATTTAGGAATCAAAAGAAATAAATTTATCTTAGCTGGATAAACGGAAGTCTTGAATACTTTAGACTACTTTACTGTTTCCTTAAAGCTTTTGTTGGATTCGCTTTTATGTTTCAGGTTTCACCACCATCGAAAGCCAACTATCAACATAGTTGAAACCACCTCAAATTCTAATAACTTTATTAATTGATTCCAAGCTATCTTCCCTTGAGCCATAGACTTCGACAAGATTGAAACCAAGTCATTGCACACTTAAACCCTCAACTAATACAAGAGGCCTAAGGACCTGGCTTTTGACAAGGTCAAAACCCTCACTTTTAACCCTTTACTTAAGTCCAAACTGTTCAATAGCCTAAAGCTCTCAACAAGGTCGAAACCCAAACCAAGTTTCCTGGTTCAAGCTTTATCATCGAGATAACCTTGCTTATGACAAGGTCAGAACCTGTGAATCAGAATTTTTGGAATAAGTCCTATCAACACAACCCTCAAGGTCTTCGACTAGGTCGAAATTTCCAAAGGGAAGGCTTTCTAAGATACCTCTATTCATTCGAAAGGAAGGCTTTGGAAGAAGAAACAATACTAATTCAACTGGATTGGATGGTCATTTAACATAGAAACCGACCCTTTCGATAGAGTCAAAAGGCCTGTTTAAGAAACATTCATCATCTAAAGCCTATTAAAAAAGGAAATTCCGAAGGGACACATAATTCCCTATATTTTATACCCGTATAAAGGATAACCTTCATTCCTTAACACATCTTCGCGGTGTTAACAAGAAATCTTGTTAACATTTTTGGCGCTAGAAGGAGGGCTTGAACATCCAACCTGGATAAGCCCCCAACACCACTATTCTCTAACCCCACTCAACCCTATCTCAATTTCAACTACTTTGGTTTGATCATGACTAGAAGAATTAAGAGTTTAAACAAGGGTCATCCGAACCATATTTGATAAGGTTCTCCCTAATAATCATCGAGGATTCCAACCAAGATGAAGTGCAAAGATTGAGGCTAGAAGATCTTAGAATTATAAACCAGAAGAAAGCAAAATCTTATGATCCTAAAAAATGGAGCTTAAACCCTTTTCTTATTGGCCCTACCCATATATTCGCATTAGGAAGGAAAAAAAATGGAAGTTACGATGTCTTCAATGAAATGGGAAGAACCATCCAACATTCCTCTAAAGGCACAATCTTCGAGAAAGAGGTAATGGATGAATACAATGTCCTTGATTATTAATGGCAACCAACTACAGCAAGGGCACTTCCAACTCAAGAAATTCAAAGGGTGGAAAAAAGAAAAACAATTAAAGAATAGGAAATAATAAGGCCAAAGAAAAAAAAGTCAAAATGTCATCTTCAAGAATCAAGCTTCAGATCTAGACTTCCCAAAGAATGCAATTTACCAACATATATGGAGAATGTCTACTTGCTAACTAAAGATGAGCTTAACTATCGGCTATAAAAAAATAAAATGCAAAAACATGAAAGGAATATGGGAGGATCTTATTGCCCCTACCACATGATGAATGATCACGAAACCAACCATTGCATAGCCTTGGAGGGAATGAACATAAATTTCTTCAAGAAAGGAAAGATCCATGAGTTTGTAAAAGGAATTTTAGACAAAATCAATAAAGAGCTACTTTTTGTGAAGTGAAAATCTACATGGTAGGGACTGAAATGCTCCTTATATTTGGATACTACCTAAGATGGTAGTCTAGCTAAGATGGTAGAAAAGCCTCAGTCAGCGCCGAGATGGCCAGGGCAGAGTACCTCTTGGAGGGAGGGCGGGTAACCTTTAGCTGCGCCATGAAATGGCCATGTTAAAGCACTGGACAAGCCCTTGGCCATGCCTCTGGTCAGGTCAAAGCACCACCTTGAGGGAGGACGGAGTAAGCCTTTATCCGTGCCATGAGATGGTCAGGTTAAAGTACCAAATAATCCCTTATTCACTCCATGCTATAGCCAAGGTAAGGTATCTCACAGAGGGAGGACGCAATAAGCTTTTATCTACGCCATAAGATGGCTAGTGTAAAGCACCAAACAAGTTCCTATCCGAGTAGCAAAAGGGCCTGGGTAGGGTGCCTCCTAGAGGGAGGCCAGGAAAGTCCTTGATTCTAGCCTCTAAGATAAGCTTACCAAGAGCAACAGAAATAATAAACTAAGATTCCCAAGCCCAAGAAGTGGCTTAATCAACAATAGATTAAGATGTCCCAGCCTAAAGAGAGGCTCTTCAAATTATGGACTAAGATGTCCAAGACCCAGAGGAGGCTCATCAAGGAAAGGACTGAGAAGTCCAAGGACAAAGGAGGCTCATTAAGAAAAAGACCGAGATGTTAAAGCCTTAGAAAGCGGCATATACAATCATGGACTAAGACGTCCAAACCAAAAAGGAAGCTAATAAGATTATTTCTATATAAAACCCAAAAGGTTCATACATGTCAAAGACGATAGAAGAAGGGGAGTAATAGAGCTCCACTTATTATTACTTGAATCTAGGTTTTTGGGACTTTCAGTTCTACACATCACCTATTAATATTTGAATCTGATTTTCAGGTCTCTCTTATATATGAATTTCGTTAGTTACCGAATCTAGGTTTTTGAACATTCATTTCAGGACTTCATTTAATAATACCCGAATCTTGGTTTTAGATCTTTATCAATAACTAACTTTATTATGCCTGAATCTTGATATCTAGACTATTACTTATTTGAGCCCTAATCTGGGTGTAAGGTTCCAATAGTGGATTTCTATTTATCCATCGCAAATGCCCTAATCTGGGTCAAAGAATATTGTCATAAAGATCACTATTAACAATTTTCAAATTTGAATTTCGAGTTTCTATTTTTTCAAATCCCATTAATGCCAAAGAAAGGGTTGAAGTGTTTCTACTGCCGAAATTCAGATGTTGATTTTTGGATTTATTTCTTTATTAAATATCTCTTGAAGGTTGCATTCCAACACTTATCCCCTTGTGATAAGGTGGAATTTCCTATCAATAAATTTCAGACATTCCAGTCAAGTGAGTGAAGTTAAATTCTTGATCTTCTCTCATCATGGTTAAAGATGAGATTTAGACATTTAGTATAAAATAGTTTTTAAGCAAATGACATATATGGACTAATACATCGATTGCGAGCTAACAATTAGAAATATTGTTTGCTTCATGATTTCTAGGAAAATGGTATAGAAAAGAGTAATGAATGATTTAGCAAGTATAAAAATCAGTAAAGGGGCAGTCAAAAGGCATTTCAAAAGTGACACTACAAAAAGAATTACAAATCAGGTGATATTTACAAAATTTGTACGATTTAAATGAGTCATGGAATTATTTACAAAATTATGAAATTATACACATACGTACAAGATAAATTTATATCAAACATACAAGTAAATCACAAGTCTTGTGTAGCCTAGTCAAGAGTTTAGGCGACTAAAGGGTCCACTACCCGACGAATCGCAGCGCAAAGAACTTCTTTAAGTTTCTTTTCTTTCCTCCTTACTATATTTTTGTCGTCCATCGCATCAATATTGGTCTTCAAGCCATGATTGAAAGCTCCATTTGCACCCCTAAGGGTTTTATTTTACCTTTCTAACTCTGCAACATGCTTCTCAAGCAGGTAGTTATCGCCTTCGAGCTTTTGATTCTTGGCAGCTTAGTCATTAACAGTTTGAGAATATTTCACCTTTTGCTCCTCATCAAAATACTTGGCTATTTTGAACTTAACTTTCCGACACCAATACCCCACAACATTCTCGTCTAAGCCCGAGGGAGGGTTGAGCATAGTAGGGAATTTCTGAGCCTCAATTTATATTGACCTTGTAGGTTTAATAGCCCAAGGAGTAGCGCGAGGGACCGGCAAATTAATATTTGAAGTCTTGTTCCCCATAATGAATTAGAATGAAGACATATTGTGCCTAACTATCCTTCAATTCTAGCTCCAAGTCACTAATTTGTTGTATAAGCTCTGATATCTTGTGATGAAGTCAATTGAGAAATTTGTTTTGACTTGTCGCTTAGTGCGGTTATGGTTTCAACTTTACTTTTAACTTCAGCCTCAAGATAGGGGATTTGGTCTTCTTGACCGCTGGCAATGGTTTTCGAGAGAAAATATCTTTTGAGCCATTTCACTGCTTTGATATTACCACCGAAGCATTCTAATAAGATATTGTCGCTAAGAATCATCCCTCCACTTGCTTTCAACAATTTTTCTCTAAGAGCATCAACGCATGACGATAAATTATAAGGAAGAGAAGTTGTAGATAATAGTAGCTCCTATTTAAGTTAAAAGAGATAAAATAAGGTCAAATTCAAGATGAAAAATCTCTTTGTTACTATAATAACGGATTACAACTCAAATACCAATAAAGTTAAAAGGTACAATAAACAATTGGTTACATCAAAAGCTTAGAAACTACTTTTCTGACTTTATTTAATGAATTAGAAGAAGTGTAACTGTTGAATCAAAGGGGATAGTAATTCCTTCTAGGGTAAAGACCAGCGGTTGGGGAAATGACTGGCGGGCATTTGCTATAGTCCCACTTCCCAGCTGGAGGATTATCATTACCGCAAATTACTTTGGTTTGGAATGTTCTAATCTCTTAAAAAAAGTTTCTTTCTCATCACCAAGGAAGTCAAAATGGAGGCGTCGGTATTCTAGGTAAAGTTTTGTAAATCTCAAAGAAAACAATATCTCGCCTATTTCGTAGTCTTCTGTGTTTAATATATTAGCCTAAATGATCTCTAGGAATAGGTCGACCTATTGCACGACATTCTGTAATAGTATAACAAAAGAGAGGATAAGCATAAAAAGAAAGACTGAAATGAATATTCATAAATCAATACACTATAACATATTCACAATCACTCATCAGGTTCGTACAAAACAGATCTAGAAAACAATTCGGTTACCAATTTATCTTTATAGTACTTAAGCTTTTCAGGAAGAAGATCTTGAGGAATCAACCTGACCCATGGTAAGTTCCAACAAGCTCCAGGATGCAGGTCTAACACCCCATAATTTTATAACATTATTTGGAATATTTAATTAGCTAAAATTAAATAAAATAATGTGGAGATTAATGGATTGATATTTGTTTTAGCTAAGGGTAGCCGTGCCATGATAGTGTGTTAATTAATATAAAATAACCTAAACAAAGGTGTTAGGAAATGACAAGGGCAATATAGGAAATAGGTGGAGCTTATACCCTAGGCCTTTAGGAGGTAGAATGCTCACATTCATTCTCATTTTTATCAAACTAGAAATGCTAAGGTCGGCCACCATTTTCAATCTCAAGAAGAAGATTAAAGCTAGGATTCAAGAGAAGGGAAACAATCAACTAAATCAACATGAAATCTCACATCTATAATCTCAAAGCTATGGTAAATAATTACTACATCCCATATTCTTTTAATTTTCAGTTTTTAGACTAAGATCTAAAATGTTTTTGCAAGTAATTGCCATGTTTTGAGGACTAAAAGTTATATGTATGTTTGTTGGTGAATTATGCATGTTCATAATTGTTTTAAATGATATGATTGATATGAAAACCCAAATTGATGATATCCAAATGCCATGAAAATTTAAATATAGGTTGAAAATGATATTTTAGAGATAGGTTTCAATTTTCATAATTTTTTGAATTAAGGTGGATTTTATATTAATTTACTAGTGAAGGAAATTGTTTATTAGGTTTTCGGCTAAAATAATTATTATTTAGGGTTGAAATTTATATATGTTAGGCAACATATTGAAATAGATTTTCTGGGAATTTTCCAGACTTTTCCTAGGTGTTTTGATGAATATATAAAATTATGTAAAGTATGAGACTTAAATTTTTTATATACTGAATTAAGGAGAAGGGGCATTTTGTAAAATAAAATAATTATTAATTTTGAAAATAGTGTTAGCACATTTCTAAAAAGAATTTGTTAACTAATGATAATTCAACAAACAAAGGCAGGTTAGTTGAAAAGTTATCCACTTTAAGTTAAAAACAAAGAAATCATACTTTTAACATGTTCCAGCCTATTACAGAAGTAAGCCTTCCAACCTTGACCTTCAGACAAGGTCGGTAGGTTCAAAGCTTTCGATAAGGTCAAACCAATGCATATGGTATCAAGATACTTGGTACATATTGAATTAGATAGAGTCTAAGGGTTCTTAGTCAAAAGGTTGATGGCCAAAGAGGTTGGGGTATGTTTGTTTATAAACCAAAAGCTTTCATCTGCTTTGCTTTTGAATTGGAGCTTTCGACTTGGTTGCTTTTGACCAGGTCAAAATGTTTAAAAGAAAGATTTTAAACCTTTCGACATAGTCGAATTTCTACTAATACTTTGTGTTGAAACCTTTTATCATAGTCCAAAGTTACCGCCGCTTTATATAAATGTTTTGTTTTGAACCTTCAAAGTCGAAAGGTTTACTTTGATTGATTTCAAAAGGTTTACTTTTTTTTCAAAACTAGCTGCTTCTCCATTCTTTAAAGCTTTCAACTTAGCTGATTTACCCTTGTTTTATAAATTGAGCTATAACCCAAAGCTTTCAAAAGGGTGGTTTTAAAAGATGCTTTAAAGCTTTCGAAGTAGATCTTTCGCTTAGCCGAAAGGTTGCTTTCAATGGAGTCGAAAGATTTTTAAAAGAATGTTTTCCACATGTTTTAAATTGAACCTTGAAATTTTTTCGAAAGGTTTTGTTAAAGAATAGTTAATGCTTTCGAAAAGATTTGTTTACTAAATGGTTTTAAAAGGGATCAAAAGCAAAGCTTTCGAAGAGGTCGAAAGCCAAGCATTCTATGGAGTAGAAAGTTAACCTTTAGAAGGGGTCGAAAGGTCGCTTCCGACTAGGTCGAAAGGTTTAGTTTTTGAATGATTTTGGAAGGTTTTAAATGTAAGGATTTCTAGATGTTTTCTAAGGCAATGTTGCAAGTCGTTTTAAAATAGGATGTCTAAGATTTTATTGCTTTCGAAAGATTTGAAGGTCAATAGGTTCGAAAGGTTTTGATTACTAAGGGTTTGAGGGTACCATTGGAAACAATAAACGAATATGACCTAAGTCAGTTATACTAATGGAAATAGGTTAATCATGGGGCTAACACGATACAAATATATTCATGGGGCTAGCATGAGTCAAATGGCAAATTCAAATAGAATCATGGGGCTAACATGATACGAATAGAATCAAAGGGCTAATATGATATAAATAAACTCATGGGGCTAACTTGGGACCATTAAGTTCTTGGGGCTAACATGAAATAATTGGATTCATGGGGCTAGCATGAATCAAGTGGCAAAATGATGGATTCATAGTCATTCTAGGAAAACTACATGATGTGAGGTGGATTGTCTATATCAACTTAAGCAAAATTAATTTGGAATATAGAGACCCTCTTTGATGTAATTAAAGTCTAATTAGGGATGTGGAAATCCTAATTGTTTTCAAGTATGCATATCACCATAATGTTTTAGAAATACATGTTTTAACCATTTTGGATGCAGGGGCAAGTTTATGGTTTTATGAAAGGTTTTGCAAAAGATATGTTTTAAAAGGATGTTAGTGAGGGGAAATCCATCCCACTAAGCAGCGTGGTCTCACTTAACATGTTTAACCTGGATGTAGAGTATTATTCATACAAGGCTTTATGTCTGACTAGAAGTTTATGTTTTCCCCTTAAAATCTCGGGTACTCAAAATTAATTTTAGTAGGCTGAGGGATTAAGTTTTTTTTAGGTTTTAGTAGGATGACGAATAAGGCTACCGGTGGCATGCTGGAGGCAAACGGATAGCTGTTAGGATTTGCAGTTCTTTTTTGTTTTGATGTGTTTCCACTATGATTGTACTAGGTCTATTATGACTCTTTGACTCTGATCAACCAAGGGGGTATATTCATATACCACTCTTGGCGTAATTTGTAATAATTGTATTTATATATGCCTGGGAACGATTTGGGATTATTTGTTGTGAATGTGAAACAATTGGTTTAAAATGTAATGTAGTCCAAATTTGTTTTGAAATATGTGTTTTGTTTCACATTCAAGTGCATTCGATATTATTGATACCATTAACATAGCCGTATTTAGTCGACGGAAGCTAATACTATAGATGACTACATCATCTATAGCGCTTAGTTTTAGGCCTCTAGATAGGGAATGTTACTTCTTGGTATTAGAGCATTCTCTATGAAATACATTAACTAAAAATGATTTTTTAAGACATAATTTTTGAAATTAGATTTAAGATCTAGGTCGGAATAACGCTAGAGTAACATACTTGTATTTGCTATATATATATGTATACGCTATATCTCTAGACTTCTATCTTAGTTAGGCTGTTTATTTGTATCTCACGGGGTTTGACTACTGATATGGAAGGAAGAAGAGGCAAAGTAAACCTTGGAGGAGATAGCACCACTACTAATGGAATTGACCAACAAAATGCTAGAAGAGGTTCCGGTCAGGCTCAAGCTGAAAATGTGGGTGCATGGGTTCCTCAAGTGGATATGGGAGCCATATATCAGTTATTGGAAAACCTTTTGCAAGCAAGAGCTGCTGGTAATATTGGTGGAGAAAATCATGTAGTTCCAGCTAGATATAATTATGTTAAGGTGAGTAGAGACTATATTTGTTTGGGAAGGAGGCCGTTTGCTGGAATAGAAAATGCTATTGAAGTGGAGAATTGACTGTTGAACTGTGAAAGGATTTTTATGGATCTAGGTTTGAATGGTGGAGAAAAGAGAAGGCTAGCCTCGAGGAAGTTGTAAGGGTTAGCGCTTCAATGGTGGAACAGTGTGGTGACCACAGTGCTAGAGGAAGAGTTTACTTAGGCTAACTTCAAGTGGTGGTTTGAGCAGAGGTTCTTGTATGAGGTGGAAAAGTCGGTGTTAATGAGGAAGTTTATGGATCTTGTCTAAGGACTAATGTTTATGATCGAGTATGCTGCTAGGTTTGATGAGCTATCTCGATATGGTTATGCTTTGGTTGACACAGATGTTAGAAGGAATGAGCGACTCATTAGAGGATTGAGGTCAGAGCTTGGTAGAATGACTATGGCCCATATTCGATATCCTTCTGCTGTTGTAGTGGAAATGGCCATTTTCCATGAAGAAATGCTTTCTATTTTGGCTGGGAGAAGCCAGTTGAATTCCATGGTCCTTAAGGGAAGAAGAGGAAGTTCTTTAAGAAGAAGGGCGCTTAGAGAGAAGGACCCACCAAGAAAGGGAAAAGGAATATGGTTTGCTACAAGTGTGATAAGAAGTGTCTCTATGATAATGAGTGTCGTTCGAGTGATGGAAAGTCGGTTGTGGGGAAGCAGAATGTGCAATGCTATAATTGCAACCATATGAGGTATTACAAGAACAATTGTCCTGAAGCTAACAAGGTAGGAAAAGGAAAGGTCTATGCTTTAGAGCCATCATCCTTTAAACTAACTGTTGTTTTGAATGGAAAGTCTATGATGGAAGGTACGCTTTTATCCATGGCATACTAGTTAGGGTATTGTTTGATACCAGGGCATCTCATTCTTTTATTTCTCGATGTTTGGTAGATAAGCTTAACCTAGAATCCTCATATCTAGTTACTTCCTTAAGGGTTGCAGATCCAATAGGAGGTTATGCAACGCTTGGGATGAGGTGTGACCATTTAGAGTTTGATTTTCTAGGCTATACTTTTGAGTGATGTTTGCATGTGTTTGACTTTGTGGGATTTGGGATTATCCTTGGGATGGATTGGTTAAGTAAATATGATGCTAGGATATTTTTCCATGATAGGAAAATATCACTCAGTCACCCGGATTATAGCGATCGGATAGTTTATACCATAGAGAATCCTAGTTGTGAAATGAATGCTTTATTAGGTACTATGGAGTTCGAGAAAGAGTTGCATCAAGTCTTTGTAGTTAGAGAATTTGCAAATGTGTTTGAGTCGGTAGGCCACTGAAACGAACTTGAGTTTCCGATTGGTTTAGTGCCTAGAACAGAACCGGTAAGTAGACCTCCAAGTATAATGACTCACACTAATTTGAGAGAGTTGAAGATGTAGTTGGTGGATTTGGAACGCAGGAGTTTTATCCGACCAAGTAGTTTGCCATGGGGCGCTGCCACTGTTTTGCTAAGAAGCTGGACAAATCATTGAGACTGTATATCGATTGTCATAAGTTAATGAGAAGACGGTAAAGAACCAATATCCATTGCCGAGAACTGGCAATTTGTTTGATTAGTTAACTAGAGAAAAGGTATTCTCTCAACTGGATTTGGAGATGGAATTTCATTAGCTTAGAGTGGTAGCAGATAGCATTCCCTCGATGGTGTTTAGGACAAGATATGAATCGTATGAATGGTTAGTTATGCCATTCGAACATACTAATGAGTCGGCATTCTTTGTAGAACTGATGAATATGATTTTCTTAGGGAACTAGGATAGGTTTTTGTTGGTCTTTATAGATGACATTTTGGTATACTCTAAGGATGAGAAGGAGCACGAAGTTCATCTTAAAGTTGTGCTCAAAACGTTGAGGGAGCATCAGTTGAAGGTTAAGTTTTCAAAGTGTCATTTATTAAAGAAGGAAGTGAAGTTCCTTGGTCATGTCGTCTTAGAGGAAGTGTCGTCTGTAGATCCAACTAAGATTGAGGTGGTGAATAATTGGAAGAGACCCGAGACGGTGACCGAGATTAAGAGCTTACTTGGATTGGCTGGATATTATCGAAAATTTATCAAGGGTTTTCATGGACTGCTGCACCGATTACCAAGCTAACACCAAAAGGTGTGAAGTTCGTATGGACTGATAAGTGCGAGGAAGCATTCCAAAGCTTGAAACACTTATTGACACATGTGCCGGTGTTAGTGGTGTGGGAAATGCGGAATACGGATCATAAGGCTAGGATTAACTCTAAAGGGGGGTGAATAGTGTTTAAAGGAATTACTAAATATTTTTGAGTATTTGTTAATTTGAACACAAATGTATGCAATATTCAGACATAGATATAATCACAGAATCAAACACAGATGCAGAAATAAAGTAAAAGCAGTAAAAGAAAGAACACACTGGATTTTATACCGGTTTGGAGTTACCCTACATCCAGTCCAGCACACAAGTACGGATTTCCTTTCAAAAGCAATCTTTACAATTACACCCTCGAAGACCCTCCAGATTCACAATCCTCTGGGTAGAGATACTTGATTTCACGGGGAACAAGTTCACCCAATTGATTTCCAAGGCTACAATCACACCTTTTCTCACTTGATTGATTTCCAAGGCAACAATCACACCTTTTTTCGCTTAAATGATTACGAAGAAGCCTATAACTCTGAATAGCACTAAGGATCTTGTTGAGATAATGATAGAGAATCAAACCAGAAACGATCTAGTTAGATTTAATGGTGATTCGGCAGAGTAATGTTAAGAATATGTATAAAGAAATGTGGAAGAAGAATAGGAGTGAAAACTAGAAAATTATGATTAGAAATTCGTTGAAAACAGCCCGTATTTATAGAAGAACAACAACCACGTCCATTCGTGAAGGGATATGACAAATAGACACTTCTTTTGAAATTCAAAATTTTGAAATCAACTGACACTATGTCGATATGGGTATCTTGAGTATGTCGACATTCCAAAGGAAATTTTGATGGTTTGTTTTTCCTTGAGAATAACTTTTATCTTATATTAAAACTATTTTAAACTTTTATAAATATGCTTAAATATAGTTAAAATGCACAAATAAATATAGAGAATAATATTTTGGTATATATAAAATTTTAATATAATTTTATATTTAAATCTAAGTATAAGTATTAAAAGTTAAATATATTATTATTAAAGATAATTTAAAACCAAGGATAATTTGATTTTGAAATAAAGATTATTTTAAGGCTAAAAATATTTAAAACCAGGATAGATGTTTTTGATTCTTTTAGAAGGATGGTTCTGAAATCATTTTGAAAACAAGATATAATTTTGTAAAAACATTTTGAATAAAGGTTAGCGGATGCAAAACAATGTTCCACTAGATTTTTCGTAGGTTCCATCCTACTTAGGGTTCCATCCCTTTAACAAGCTCAAAGTGGATTCCATTCCACGAATAAGTTGGATTTTAAGATGCCAGTGCTTTTCAACGAGTTTTAACAAAATTCCTCATTAAATTAATTATTCTTGAAATGTTGAACTCTTGAAAATCTTTATATTCTTGATGCTCATGTGTCTTCAATCTTGATATCTTGAATCTCTATATTGTACAGTCTTCATTCTTGGTACCTGCATGGTTAAATCCTGCATATACATATATATCTAAACTATAATGTTAGTATTTATATTTTATAATATTATTCTAAGGTTGTTGTTGTCAAAACCATCATATCAAGGACTAACAATCTCCCCCTTTTTGATGATGACAACCGTTGTTTATAAAATATTACTTCTATCCTAATTATTCGCCCTAAAACTAACAACTCCCCCTTAATCTATGCCTAACTATCCTATTTTATACTTCTCCCCTTTTGTCATCAACAAAAACTAACTCCAAACTATATAACTCCCCCTTAATCTAATACTATGTGATTATAATGATAGTGTTATCATAAATAATCAACACTTAACTCTAAACCTTAAAACTTAGTCCTAAACTACTGACTATCCTAACTAAGTATCCATATAATAATAATTTTAATAGAACACATATAGGAACACGAACTATTAATTAATTATATAGTTATATTTACATTTTCGTAGAAAATGTAAGAAAGAATATACAACAATAGGAAAAAGAGAAACTAATGAGTGTCTTTGAAAATGGGAGATCTATGAACCGAACAATTTAGATAGTGGAAAAAGAAATTTCCACATTGTTTAATAAGATTTCCATCTTTGTCAAAGCACACTTCGCCAACACAAACGACTTTGTCATCTTCTTCAACGTGCTCTTCTTCTATGAAGGCTTCTTCTTCTTCTTCTTCCTCGCTTCCCTCTTGCATTTGATCTCATGAACAATCTTCGTCAATCAAGATTGGGTTAGCATGATTGCCCATTAGAAATTTTAGAAAATTCTTAAGGATTTTGCCTTGCCTCTCTTGTTCTTTCACCGTTCTAAGTTGCGAATTTCAGTCAATAATCGTAGTGCATCCTTTAGAGAATCCTCCATTTTTGTCACTCGAGCGAGCGCAGTTCGTTGAAACGGTCCAGAAGTAGGAGAAGGGAATGTAAAGGTTGAATTTTTGTTTAATTTGGAAGAGGAGGCCATGGTTTAGTTTATTTCATAAATTGGAACAGAGAGAGAACAAAGAGAATGATCAAAATTTCGAAAGTAAGAAGAATATATAACCAATTATTTGAATTTTGGTGGGAAAAATTTAAAAAATAAAAAATCGTTATATGTCGACATGGGTAGAGGGGGGATGTCGACAAGGTGCTTGAATTTTTTGCTATTTAATTTATTTTGACTCAATTTTTAATTGAGTAAATATAGATTCATTTAAGGGTTTTGTTAATATATCAGCAAATTGATTCTCGGAATTAATATAATCTAGAGTAATTACTTCCTTATTTATATTATCTTTGAGAAAATGATGTCTTATATCAATATGTTTAGTTCGAGCATGTTGAGTAGTATTTTTGGATAAATTTATCGCACTAGTATTATCACAATAAATTGGTGATTTTGAGATATTTAAACCATAATCTTTTAAACTTTGTTGCATGTATATTACTGGAGAACAAGCCAAAGCAGCAGAAATATATTCTGCTTCAGTTGTTGATGAAGAAACTTTTTTTTGCTTTTTACTAAACCAGGAAATCAAAGGATGCCCCAAAAAGTGACAACTTCCACTTGTACTTTTTCGGTCTGATTTACAACCCTCATAATCAGCATCACAGTAAGATAATAAGTTAAAAGAATCATTTTAGGGTAAAATAAGCCATAATCAGAGGTGTGTTTAACATATCTCACGATACATTTTACGGCTTTTAAGTGGGTCTCCTTAGGTTGGGATTGATATTTTGCATAGAGACAAACACTATGCATGATATCAGGCCTATTAGCAGTGATATAGAGTAGTGATCCAATCATTCCTCTACATAATTTTTTATCTACATCTTTCGAGGGATCTTCTTTACTAAGGTACTCATTGGTTGCTATGGGAGTGGGTTTTCCACTCGCAGTAGTCAAACCAAATTTATTAATTAGGTCATTAGCATTTTTTTCTTGACTAGTAAAAATATCATTATCTTATTGTTTTATTTATAATCCTAAAAAGAAGTTTAATTCACCCATATGACTCATCTCAAATTCTTATGTCATTATTTCAGAAAATTCTTTATTCATTTCAAAATTAGTTGATCCAAAAATGATATCATCCACGTAAACTTGTACTAGTTGAATAAATTTTTATTTCTTTTAATAAAAAGAGTATTATCTACTTTACCAATTTAAAATTTTGATTGTAATAAGTAATATCTCAGTCTATCACACCAGGCTCTAGGAGCTTATTTTAGACCATATAGAGCTTTCTTAAGTTTGTAAACATGATTTGGTAATTTTTCATTTTCAAAAAGTGATGGTTGTTCAACATATACTTCCTCTTTTACAAATCCATTTAAAAATTCACTTTTAACATCCATTTGAAATTATTTGAAATTATTATGATTTGCGAAAGCAAGTAGAATCCTAATGGCTTCTAATCTTGCTATGGGAGTAAAGGTTTTATCAAAATCTATTCCTACTTCTTGACAATAACCTTGAGCGACTAACCGAGCTTTATTTCTAACAACCTATCATTGTTCATTCATTTTATTTTTATAAACCCATTTAGTTCCAATTATAGTTTTATTTTCAGGTCTAGAAGCAAGTTCGCGAACATCATTCCTAGTGAATTGATTTAATTCTTCTTGCATAGGCAAAATCCATGAATCATCAGTTGATGCTTCTTTTGGATTTTTGGGTTCAATAGTTGATATAAAAGCTACATTGCTCATTTGTCTTATTTGATTTCTAGTTTTAACAACAAATTGCATATCTCCAAGTACATTTTCTATAGGATGATTTTTAAAAGTTTAGTCCTTTTATTAGGTTGATTAATTTCATTATTAGTTTCAGTTGACTCTTGATTTTGAGTGATTAAACCCTCTTCATCATTTGAATCTTAATTTTTTTTGAGATTTTCATTGAATGAAACATGCATTGTTTGTTCGATGGTATCAAAATTTTAAATTAAACACTCTGTATGCTCTACTTCTATTAGAATATCCGATAAAGATACCTTTGTCAGACTTAGGATCAAATTTATCTAAGTTGTCTTTTGTATTTAAAATAAAACATTTACTTCCAAAAATTCTAAAATAAGATACCTTAGGTTTCTTTGAGTGGAGAAGTCCATAAGATGGCTTATCATTTGATGGTCTAATTAAAATTCTATTTAAAATATAACAGGCGGTAGCAACTGCTTCTGCCCAAAAATACATTGGTAATTTACTATCTAAAAGCATAGTTCTCGCACACTCTTGAATCGTCCTATTTTTACGTTCTACTACTCCGTTTTGTCGTGGAGTTCTTAGGAATGAAAAATTGTGAGTTATTCCCTTTTTATTGCGGAATTCCTCAAACTTTTCATTTTCAAATTCACCACCATGATCACTGTAGGCGGTTATAATTTTTAGAGAAAGTTGATTTTGAATCATTTTTGTAAAGTTCTTAAAACATTCAAAAGTATCACTTTTATGTTTCAAAAATATTGTCCATGTAAATCTAGAATAATCATCTACAATTACAAAAACATATTTACTATGATTTATTGATAGAATTTGAGATGGACCAAATAAATCAAGGTGAAGTAATTCAAGAGGTTTTGAGGTTGAAATCATGTCTTTTAATTTAAAAGAACTTTTTCTAAGTTTTCCCAATTGACATGCATCACATAGACTGTCTACTTTAAAATTCGTTTTAGGGAGACCTCTTACTAGATCATGTTTAGATAGACTAGATAAGAGACCTCTTACTAGATCATGTTTAGATAGACTAGATAAGAGTTTGAAATTCAAATGACCAAATCTCTTATGCCAAATCCAAGGGTCACTTGTATTTTCCAACAGACACAGGTTATCATTTGAGACTTTCATACTAACAATATAAATATTCTTTTTCTTAATTCCCTCAAATATTATGGTTGAATTATTATGTTCAATGTGATACGTATCTTTTTCAAAATTATTTTTTATCCTTTATCGCAGAGTTGACTTATACTTAGCAAATTATGATCCTGATTCTTAACTAGCAAAAATTAGTAATAATAGGAGTTTCAGAGTTACCGACTTTGTCGATGCCAATCACATATCCTTTTGAATTGTCTCCAAAGTTAACCAGCCCTCCGTCTTTATATATTATATCATTCAGCAAATCTAGATTTCCATTCATGTGTCTAGTGCATCCACTATCGAGTATCCATTTGTTCTTTTTGATCTGCACAATTTGTCCGTTGTGGATTGATTCCTTAACCCCCATAAAGCATGTTTCCTGCACATCAAACAATTTTGGTAGATAACTTGAATTTGAACATTGATTATATATAGACTCAAGAGACAATGATGATTTGAATATTTTTAAACTAGTATTAACAAACATAGCCATTTAAAAGAAAATTCAAAAATCAGATTATGAAACTTTGAAAACCTAGCTCTGATACCGAATGTGAGAAATGCGGAATATAGATCTTAAGGCTAGGATTAACACTAGAGGGAGGTGAATAGTGTTTAAAGGAATTACTAAATCTTTTTGAGTTTTTGTTAATTTGAACACAAATGTGTGCAATATTCAGACACAAATATAATCACAGAATCAAACACAGATGCAGAAATAAGGTAAATGCAGTAAAGGAAAGAACACACCGGATTTTATACTGGTTTGGAGTTACCCTACATTCAGTCCCGCACACAAGTACGGATTTCCTTTCAAAATCAATCTTTACAATTACACCCTTGATTTCAAGGCCACGATGTATGCCCTTCAGATTCACAATCCTTTTGGTAGAGATACTTGATTTCACGGGCAATAAGTTCACCCAATTGTTTTCCAGGGCAACAATCACACCTTTTCTCACTTGATTGATTTCCAAGGCTATAATCGCACCTTTTCTCGGTTAAATGATTACAAAGAAGCCTATAACTCTGAATAGCACTGATGATCTTGTTGATATTGTGATAGAGAATCAAACCAGAAATGATCTAGTTAAAATCAGTGGTGATTTCGGCAGAGTAATGATAAGAATATGTTAAAGAAACATGGAAGAAGGAGAGGAGTGAAAACCAGAAAAAAATATGATTAGAAATTCGTTGAAAACAGCCCATATTCATAAAAGAACAACAACCATCTCCATTCGTGAAGGGATATGACGAATAGACACTTCTTTTGGAATTCAAAATTTTGAAATCAACTGACACTATGTCGACATAGGTATCTTGAGTATGTCGACATCCCAAAGGAAATTTTGATGGTTTGTTTTTCCTTGAAAATAACTTTTATCTTATATTAAAACTATTTTAAACTTTTATGCTTAAATATAGTTAAAATACATAAATAAATATAAAGAATAATATTTTGGTATATATAAAATTTTACTTTAATTTTATATTTAAATCTAAGTATAAATATTAAAAGCTAAAAATATTATTATTAAAGATAATTTAAAACCAAGGATAATTTGATTTTGAAATTAAAGATTATTTTGAGGCTAAAAATATTTAAAACCAGGATAGATATTTTTGATTCTTTTAAAAGGAAGGTTTTGAAATCATTTTGAAAACAATATATAATTTTGTAAAAATTTTTTGTATAAAGGTTAGCGGATACAAAATAATGTTCCACCAGATTTTTCGTAGTTGCCATCCTACTTAGGGTTCCATCCCTATAACAAGCTCGAAGTGGATACCATTCCATGAATAAATTGATGCCAGTGCTTTTCTAGGAGTTTTTACAAAATTCCTAATTAAATTACTTATTCTTGAAATCTTGAACTCTTGAAATCTTGATATTCTTGATACTCATGAGTCTTCAATCTTGATATCTTGAATTGCTATATTGTAGAGTCTTCATTCTTAGTACCTGCATGGTTAAACCCTGCATAAACATATATATATATATATATATATATATATATATATATATCTAAAAAATAATGTTGGTATTTATATTTTATAATCTTATTATAAGGTTGTAGTCATCAAAACCATCGTCTCAAAGAATAACAAGTGGTTCCGGAGGGGAGTCATGTTTATACTGATACGTGTGGAACTCGACTAGGAGCTTTGTTGATGCAAAGTGGTAAAGTGTTTGCTTATGCTTCTAGACAACTCAAACCACATGAATTTAGGTATCCGACACATGACTTGGAGTTAGCTACCATCATATTTTCTTTGAAGGTGTGGAGGCATTATCTTTTATGAGAGCGATTTGAGCTTTGTACTGATCATAAGTCAATGAATTACTTGCTCATTCAGATGGAGTTGAACATGAGACAGCAGAGATGGTTGGAGTTTATTGCTGCATATGATTTTGCAATTGTGTATACAACTGAAAAAAGAAATAAGGCCGCGGATGCACTAAGATGGAAACATCAGAATGCAATATTGGCTATGATTGCTGAGTGGAAAGATTTAGAAGCATTATCAGCTTGTGGTGTGCAGTTTAGATCCAAGGAAGGTTCTAGTAGCGGAAGTACTGTATTGACTTGTTTAGAAGTTAGACTGGTAATGGTTGATTAAATTTCTTTTAAGCAAGGAAAGGATCTAATTTTGGCTGAACAAATCAAAAGGTTGAGGGAAGGAATGGAGAGCGATGACTTAAAGGATTACGGTCTTGACCAAAATGGGTAGTTGAGGAAGAGAGGAAGGTTGTGTGTTCCGAAAGTAGAAAACATGAGGAAGGAAGTTTTTAATGAATGCATTCGTTCGAAGTTCACTATCCATCCAGGAGGAACAAAGATGCATCAGGATATGAAGAGAAGTTTCTTCTGGGAAGGTATGAAACAAGACATTGGTTTTTGTTTTAAGCAGTGCTTGAATTGCCAACCGACAAAAGGCTGAATACCAGAAACCAAGCGGATTGGTTTAACCGTTGGAAGTTCTGTTGTGGAAGTGGGATTCTATCTCTATGAATTTTATTGATGGGTTGCTAAGATCTAATAGAGGGAATGAAAGTATATGGGTCATAGTGGATAGATTGACCAAGAGTGCTCATTTCATTCCCATCATATCAAATAGGACGCCACCTAGTCTAGGGAAGTTGTTTATGAAGAATGTAGTTAGATTGCAAGGGGTTCCTAGTATTATTGTGAGTGATATAGATTCTTTGTTTACTAGTGCGTTCTAAAAAAGTTTATAGGAAGCTTTAGGAACTAAGCTCAACATAAGTACCGCTTACCATCCGTAGACTGATTGGAAAATCGAAATAGTTAACAAAATCTTGCAAGATTTGTTAAGAGCTTGTGTATTGGATTTCGGGGATCATGGGAGGACCATCTTCACCTAGTCGAGTTCTCGTATAACAATAGTTATCAGACTAGTATTGGGATGGCACCGTTTGAAGCTTTGTATGGAAGACCATCCAAGTCTCCCGTATGTTGGTTAGATACCGGGGATAAATTTGTTCATGGTTCGGATTTGGTTAAGGAAGCTGCAAAGAAGATTTAATTAATTTGAGCAAGGATGAAGGAAGCACAATCTAGGTAGAAAAGTTATGCCTATATAAGAAGGATAGATTTGGAATTTTCTGTCGGAGACTATCTGTTTATTAAGGTTTCACAAATGAATTTTGTGATTTGATTTGGGAAATCATGAAAGTTAGCACCTGGATTCATTGGTCCTTTTTGTATTGTAGAGAGGATCGAGAAAGTCTCTTATAGAATAGAGTTACTGAGTACTTTGGCTGGAGTCCATGATGTTTTCCGTGTTTCTCATCTTAGGAAATGTTTTAAAGACTCCTAGACTACTTAGCACCTACAGTTTTAGAAGATTTAGTAGTAGAACTGGATTCGACCATAGTTAGAAAGCCGATTCAGAATATGGCTAGAGATGAGAAGAAGTTGAGGAACAAGACAATCAAGTTAGTAAAGGTTTAGTGGAGTGACGATGCTAGAGACTGTATTTGGGAAATAAAGAGCAGGAATAGAGATATTTATCCCGACTTGTTTGATGGAATATTTTACCTTTGATTGTTTTGTTGTGTAACTTTTCGTAATTTCAAGGAAGAAATTCTTTAAGGAGGGTAGTCTGTAACACCCCGTATTTTTATAACATTGTTTGAGATATTTAATTAGCCAAAGTTAAATAAAATAATATGGAGATTAATGGATAGAGATTTATTTTAACTAAGGGTAGCTGGGCCTTGATAGTGCGTTAATTAATATAAAATAACCTAAAAAAGGTGTTAGGAAATGACAAGGGCAATGTGAGAAATATGTGGAGCTTATACCCAAAACCTTTAGGAGATAGAATGCTCATGTTTATTTCTATATTTATCAAACTAAATATTCTAAAACTGGCCACCATTTTTACTCTAAAGAAGAAGATTAAAGCTAGGATTCAAGAGAAGGGAAACAATCAACTAAATCAACTTCAAATCTCACATCTAAAATCTCAAATCTAAGGTAAATTATTACTACATCCCATATTCTTTTTGCCTTTTGTTTTAAGACAAAGATCCGAAATGTTTTTCAAGTAATTGTCGTGTTTTGAGGATTAAAAGTTATATGTACGTTTGTTGGTGAATTATGCATGTTCATACTTTATTTAAATGATATGTTTGATATGAAAACCCTAGTCGACGACATCCAAATGCCTTGAAAATTTAAATATAGATCTGAAATGATATTATAGAGATGCATTTCAATTTTCATAATTTTCCAAATTAAGGTGGATTTTTATTAATTTTCTAATGAAGGAAATTGTTTATTGGGCTATGAAATATATTCGGCTAAAATAATATTACTTGGGTTGAAATTTTATATGTTAGGCAACATATTAAAATATATTTTCTAGGATTTTGTAGATTTTTACCAAGTGCAATGATGAATATATAAAATTATTTAAGGTTTGGGAATTAAATGTTTTATATATTTAATTAAGGAGAAGGGGCAAATTGTAAAATAAAATGATTTCTAATTTTGAAAAAGAGGAAACATATTTTTGAAAAGAATTTTTTACCAATAGCATTTGACAAACAAATTTAGGTTAGTTGAAAATTTATAATTTTTAAGTTAAAAATAAAGAAACGATACTTTTAGTATGTTTCAGCCTATTACAGCAGTAAACCTTCTGACCCAGATCTTCGGACACGGTCGAAAGTTCTAAGCTTTCGACGTGGTCAAACCAATGCATATGGTATCAAGATATTTGTTACGTAATGAATTGGACGGAGTCAAAGGGTTCTTAGTCGAAAGGTTGAAGGCCAAAGAGGTTGGAGTATGTATATTTTATAAACTAAAAGCTTTCACCTGCTTTGCTTTCGAATTAGAGCTTTTGACTTTGTTGCTTTTGACTAGGTCAAAATGTTTAAAAGAAAAGTTTAAAACCTTTTGACCCAGTCGAAAGGTTACTGCTGCTACTTTGTTTTGTAACCTTTTGTCATAGTCGAAAGGTTACTGCCGCTTTATATAAATGTTTTGTTTTGAACATTCCAACAAAGTTGAAGGTTTTACTTTGATTGATTTCAAAAGGTTTACTTGTTTTAAAAACTAGCCAATTCTCCATGCTTTCGAAAAGAAATTTTCAACTTAGGTGATTTACCCTTGTTTTATAAATTAAACTATAACCCAAAGTTTTCGAAAGAGTTGTTTTAAAAGATGCTTTAAAGCTTTTGAAGCAAAGCTTTCGAATTAGCCGAAAAGTTTCTTTCAATGGTGTCGAATGGTTTTAAAAGAAGGTTTTCCACCTGTTTTAAATTGAACCCAAAAAACTTTTCAAAAGGTTGTGTTATTGAAGATTTAATGCTTTCGAAAATATTTATTTACTGAATGGTTTTAAAAGGGATCGAAAGAAAAGCTTTCGATGGAGTCGAAAGGTAACCTTTCGAAGGAGTCGAAAGGTAGCTTCCAACTAGGTCAAAAGGTTTAGTTTCTAAATGATTTCGGAAGATTTTAAATGGAAGGGTTTTGAAAGATTTTCTAAGGCAATGTTTCAAGTCATTTTAAAATAGGATGTCCAAGGTTTTATTGCTTTTGAAAGATTTGAATAACAATGGATTCAAAAAGTTTGAGGTTCAATGGTTTCGAAGGGTTGAGTTTCAATAGTTTCGAAAGGTTTTGATTTCTAAGGGTTTGAGGGTACCAATGGAAACAATAAATGAATATGACCTAAGTTAGGGATACTGATGGAAATAGGTTATACATGGGGCTAGCATGATACAAACAGATTCATGGGGCTAGCATGAGTTGAATGGAAAATTCAAATAAAATCTTGGGGCTAACATGATACAAATAGAATCATGGGGCTTATATGATATAAATAAATTCATGGGACTAACATGAGACCATTAAGTTCATGAGGCTAACATGAAATAATTAGATTCATGAGGCTAGCATGAATCATGTGGCAAAATGATGGATTCATAGTTGTCCTAGCAAAACTATGTGATCGGAGATGGATAATCTACATCAACTTAAGAAAAATGAATGTGAAATAGGTAGTCCCTCTTTGATATAATTAAACTCCAATTAGAGATGGGAAAATCCTAACTGGTTTCAAGTATGCATATCATCATAATGTTTTACAAATACATATTTTAACCATTGTGGATGCAGGGGCACAATATATGGTTTTATTAAAGGTTTTGCAAAGCTATGTTTTGAAAGGATGTTAGTGAAGGAAAACCTATTCCACAAAGCATCGAGGTTACAATTAAAATGTTTAATCAAGATGTATAGTATTATTCATACCATGCTTTATGTCTGACTCGAAGTTTATGTTTACCCCTTAAACTCTCGGGTGCTCAAAATTAATTTGAGTAGGCCGAGGGCTTATGGTCTTTTTGTGGTTTTAGTAAGGTGATGAATCTGGCTACCAGAGGCATGTAGGAAGCAAATGGATAGCCATTTAGGATTTGCAGTTCTTGTTTGTTTTGATGTATTTCCGTTGTGATTGTATTAAGTCTATTATGACCCTATGACTCTGATCATCCATGGGGGCATCTTCATATAACGCCCTTGGCGTAATTTGTAATAATTATATTTGATCTAGGGAATAATTTTAGATTATGTGTCGTGAATGTGAAACAATTGGTTTTGAAATGTAATAAAGTAAAATTTTGTTTTGAAATCTATGTTTGGTCTCATATTCAGTGCTTCTGATATTATTGATATCGTTAACATATCCATATTTAGTCACCGAAAGCTAATACTATAGATGACTGCAGCGTCTGTAGTGCTCAGTTTTGGGCCTCTAGATAGGGGAGGTTACAGCGGGTCAGATCCAAATTCATTTAAGTATCTCTTATGAAAACGTCCAGGTAGACCGCCGTGGAATTCGCTTAATTACGACATGTAAATAATTCAATGTCTACAATAATTTTTATACAAAAATTTAACTAAGGTGTCTCTCACTTCGATCAGGATCCAAAATAAAGTAAGTAACTCTTGATTCTCCTTTAAGTGAGCGTCGTATCGAAGGCGCGCTCTCTTTAATAAGGGGCAACCATCTCGTGCTTAAAAGATGCCAGTACCGAGGCACTCCTGTTGAGCCTATGATACCTTTCGAAGAGTACGTTATGCTCCCTTATATATTTGTCTAATTCCATGTATTACCTTTCTGTTTCGCCTTGCTTTCTTTCAAGTTTTGTCTTATAGGGAAAGGTAGACTTCTTCCTTATCCAAAATGAATGATTTTGCACTAATTGTTTCCTTCGAAGTGAAAAATACTTAAACATAGAATCCCACATCTGAGATACCATGATGGAAGCTTAGGAGGCCTGCTCTTTACCTTTGGGATCACCAACAGGAGCGGGGGCCGGCTCATCCTCCAAAGGAGCAGAAGGCCCAAAGGATGCGTGCAGAGCATCCTTCTGTGGAGATGGCTCTTTTTAGGAGATTTAGCATTGTCGCCAACATCCTTCTCAGAAGTTACAGAACGACCCCCTCTGTCCCTATCAGAATCTTGTTTGCCAGCAAGGTTATCATCATCATCACCATCATTATCATCATCGTCGTCATCATCATTGTTGCATTCCTCCCCGATGGCATCATCTTTGTCACCCTCGTCCTCAGAGTCTGAATCGATTTTAAAGGAGGGGACAACAATAGAAACGATCTCAGAGGCACTGATTTCCTAATCATTTGTAGGCTGTATCCCCTGCTTCATTTGGGTGATCTTTCCTATTACTCTAACGACTAGGGCTGAATTAAAATAAGGGAAGCAAAAGTATAGACATTTCTTGAAGCTATCAACATATGAAAGCATGAGGGCTTCTTCATAAGACTTCAGCGGCATTTGCCCAAATAGTGGTTCAACAAATTGAGATATTTTCTGCTTAGGGTTAGTAATATTTTTGACTGCAAGTTTCAACGAGGCCCTAGTCTTCTTGAACTTTTGCTTCAGATAAATGCACTTTGAAGCCAAGCGAGCTTTCTCATCTTCAAAGTCTATTAAAGTGAGATCCATAGTAAATTTCTCAGCAAGGAGTTGACGAGCCAGTTTTGCTACCAGGGGATTAGTTTCAGCTTGGGCAAGAGAAGCTTTTAATCGATCCAGCTCCGAGGAAGCTCCATCTTTAGCAAAGGAAAGAAAGGACACTTGATTTTTAAGATCAGAAGTTTTCTCATGAAATTCGAAGGTTTTGGCAGAAGATTTCGATGCATGTTCTTTAAAGATAGTGAACTCTTAGAAATCTGATTGGAGAAATGTAACACAAGTTAGTGATTTAGAGAAAACCATTAATGATAAAGCCAACCGAAATGGAACTTACCAGAAGTTGTTGCTCAATCAAAGAGCGGCAGTGTCCTGTAAAATCATGGGTAGTTGAGTGCAGGTAGATAGAAGTGAATGATTAGGAATGTAAAATGGAATAAGTTATCACTTCAAAATTAATGGAAGGAGGAGTAGAAGACGACGGCTTCGATGGAATTTGCTTTAAAGATGGGGATGCCTCCAAAGCATGTTGTATTTGTCAAAGTGTAGCTAGGGAATAAGAAATGGAAATTCGAGAAAGAGGGTCGATCACGGTTGGAGTCTATTCCTATCTTTCTTTAAGAGTTTCTATGATGGGACTTTTCAAAGCTTTACCAAGTGATGAATCATCCTCGTCCTCTATATGAACAATTTTTGCAACCTTCTTTGGTTGCTCTATCTAAGATGTTTCCAGCAACTTCCTTCTGAAAGATTTTTTTGATTTGGTGAAGGATTCAACAATTGATGACACTCTGAAAGTTGAAGGGAGATTGGCAGCGCCACTAACGGGCACTGTGACTTGAGAGGAAGTTGAAAAGGCTCGGGCAGATCAAAAGTCAGCAACATAATTCAGAGAACGCTAGGGAAAGCAAGAAAATACTAGACCTATAACATACCAGAGCGGTCAGCACAAATGGGTGACATGTAAAAAAATTGATGGGTCTCCTAGGGTGAGAAAGCATTTTCCATGGGAAGTATGTTGAACAAATGGAGGAGTTCCTAATATCTTATGGATTGTTGGTAGAAGTGAGTTCTTTCGTAAATTTGTGGGAGTCAATAGCGTTCCCAACTTGGCTTAACATCACAATTAGATATTCAATTGTTTTTTTATCAACATCTTAAGCTCTTTAGCAGGAATAGAAGATAGAAGCAGAGATTATGCAAGAGAAAACATTAAGGAAAGACGAAAAAAATCAAGACTTACGAGGGGAAGTGAAAGTCACGCAAATCTTAGGAAAGCACTTGACGAAGAAAAAATGGATTTCCTAACCCCCGAATTTTTTATCCCCTTATAATATCAGCTTTTTCTAGGGATTGGCTCAATATATCTGGCTATTGAGATTACTAAGCTTGACTAGCCAAATCAAGTAGTTCAATACTTCACGTTGAGGGGCATAAGTCCAGATTCCAATGCCATCATTTCTAAAGGCAATAGATAAATGTAAAAATTTGGTGACAATTGGATTGGAGCAATCCCGACATAAGAGAGGTATGGACATGAATTCTTGAATAAGCAAGAATCCTCCATGCCATATGTGGATGGCGGTGTAGGAAAAGAACCCTTAAGGGGGGTTGTTGATGTTGTCAGTGCCCTTAGGAGGAATGGCTTCAATACTAGTAATGCCAAAGTCATTAAGGATGGCATCGACTACGTCTTGAGTTGATTGAAAGAATGCTTAGAGATAACTTCAGCCTTCTTTGGCGAGCTCATGATTTTTCCAAGTGAAAATGTTTCGGTTAATTTTTTTTATTAATTATCAATTTTGCATACTTTTACGAATTAGTCAAAAGACTAATTCAAATGATAAACAAAAACCAAATTCGAAACTTCAAATTTGTGAAAATTTTCAGGTTTAAAGTCAAAGACATTGGGTTGTCAACATGGACGAAAGGAAAAGGGCATCAATATTTCGCAAGAACATCTCGACATTGTCAAAAGCCTAGTTAAGAGTGTTCCTTAAGCTATCAGCCGGGTCAAAGGTATAATTCAAAATATTTGGTTAATTGGCACTTTTTAACAGTGTCGAAACCTCTACTGGAACAAAATTTCTAAAAGTAGACAGTTGAGGATAAATTAGGAATTTGAGTAGGAATTTACACTACAAACATTTCATAAACCAAGTAACAAGACCGTTCGACACTATCGAAACCTATAACTTAGGTTTCTGAAGAAAAACACAAATTTTGTCGAAATCTAACAGACTTATCAAGTCGAAAGGTTCTAAGTTAAACTCTTATGTACTTAGAACGTTTTGACAAAGCGAGACACAAAAAAAGCTCTAGAGGGTTTCGACTCAGTAGATTGAAGTGGTGTCAAAGGGGTCGAAGGGATCTTATGATAGTTCCCAAAATCAACTAATGAAAATGATTGCAATCAAAACAAAGAGTTTCAACTAAGTCGAAAATTTTTGCAATCGAAAGGGTTACTACGCTCTACTCAACAACATACTCTTTCGACAAGGTTGATCAAATTGGCACTACAACACCTTTCGACCCTATCGAAAGGAGCGAAGGAGGCAAAACCAAGGTTTCGCCTCAATCCCTTTCGAAGGGTTAGAAAGGTCATTTTATGGTGCCAATTTTTCATCCGTAAATTTCTAACTTATGGTTGAAGAAAATAGGTTCTATCATTTTCCCCAAACCTGATTGCAAATCCAGGATTCCAAAATTTCTTAAAAAACAAGTAAATCTAACCTATTAAGAAAATGAATTCAAACAAAAATTAATATTTTTATTTCAAAAGTATTCCATCAAACTAAAAATCCAGATTCACTGATGAATTACAAAAATAGTAAATTTTGAAACGAAAATCCAAATTCGATAAGGGGATGGATTTCAGTATCATCCTCTATCAATTTCAAGATTATAAACGAGAAATAAACTCTATTAATTCCTGAAACTGAATCAGGAAAAGTTTCTTAGTAAATCAAACCTAATATGCCCTTAAAAATTAGAGATTCTGACATTTCAAACTAGAATTACAATTTGAAATCTGGAAAAGTAAAATTCGATTAAAACTTGAAAAATGGAGTTGAACCTAATCTTACAAATTAGATTTTATGATCACGTTGATTTCTAGGAGCCAATTGAAAGTTTGAGGATTTTAGAATTATTTTACTCCTGTCTAGAATTTTGATTGCAGAAAAGTGAAAGTGGAAGAAAATGAAAAGCGTACTTTATAAGAAAATTTTCCTAAATTTATCAACCACCATATCAGATTTGAATGAACGAACTAGATTCACACGAGAAGACAATGAGGTAGAAAGCTTCTATGTTTCAATGAAGTTGACTTGGAAATTCAAATGCATCCCTTCAGGGGGCCAAGGGGAAAATGTTACTCCAAATATTTACCTTTCGACAAAGTCGGTACCTCTTTAAGTGAAGAATAAGAGAAAAAGTGTTCTAGCCAAAGCTTTTTACCATCAAAGTCTTGAAGCTTCATGAACTTTCGAAGGTGTCGAAAGGTTTATCCAATCAAATACAGAGGGTTCTTACCGTCCGAAGAAGATAAAGGAGTCAAATGCCCCATTCCGCCTTCGTTAACAATCTTTCCACTAGATTAAAACCTTTCGATTAAGTTGAAGTTACACGTTACGATGACTATGAAGAATAGAACTTCGAACATATGCCAAACCATTCGACCAATGGTTTCGCCTTCATTCAAACTGGTAGAAAGCAAGCATTATCTTGAGCAACCCCTTTGAAAGCTATTGTGGTACTTTTGAGTCGGTCGAAACCATTATGATCCATGAAGGGTTCCGCATCAGATCAGAAAGAAGAGCACAGGCGTAACCAACATCATCGAAACCAATGAGCAAGGGCTATCGACCGAGTCAGAAGCACTAACAAGGCATCTCAAAGAAGAGTGCACCACCATATCTTTCGAAAAATGCAGCAACATGCTTAGGCTCTCGACACCAGCTGCCGACCCAGGTGAAGGCACCAGGGTCGAAAGGTGCTGACATATATCTATAAGTAAGACACAAGGGGTCATGTTTTGGGGACCCAGTTCAACTCATTCTCAGCTTGTATACTCCTATGTTAAGTGTTGTAACCCTAATTTGTAAATCAGTTTGGGAATTTAAAGAAATAATGTTTTCTTACTTGGATAAAGGGAAGTCTCGAATACTTTAGTCTACATTACTGTTCCCCTAAAGCTTTTGTTGGATTCAATTTTATGTTTCATGTTTCACCTCCATCGAAAAGCCGCTATCGACACAATCAAAACCCCTTCAAATTTTAACAACTTTAGAAACTGATTCCAAATTATCTTCCCTTGAGCTAGAGCCTTCAACAAGGTCAAATCCAAGTCGTTACACACTTATATTCTCAACTAATACTAGACGCCTTAGGACCCGGCTTTCGACAAGGTCGAAACCCTCATTTTTAACCCTTTACTTAAGTCCAAACTATTCAACAGCTTAAAGCTCTCGAAAAGTTCGAAACCTAGATCCAGTTTCCTAGTTCAAGCATTATCATCGAGATCATCTCGCTTCCGATAAGGTCGGAGCCTGTGAATCAAAATTATTGGAATAAGTCCTATTAACCCAACCCTCAAGGCCTTCGACAAGGTCGAAACTTCAAAAAGGAAGACTTTCTAAGATACCTCTATTAATTCGAAATGAGGGCTTTCGAAGAAGAAACCATACTAACTCAACTGGGTCGAAGGGTCATTTAATACAGAAACCAGCCCTTTCAATAGAGTAGAAAGGCCTGTTCGAGAAAGATTCATCATCTAAAGCCTATTCAAAAAGGAAATACAAAAGGGACACATACTTTCCTTTCTTCTCTACTTGTATAAAGGATAACCTTCATTCCTTAGCACATCTTTGGTGTGTTAACAAGAAATCTTGTTAACAGATGCAGTGTATGATGAACAAACCTTCCTCTAGAAGGTTGCTGATGGGTGCTTACCCTGACTTAACACCTAAGAAGTGGTTTGGACATCAGGGGTTTTGTCTCTCCCTTGAGGAGATGCTACGGAATAGCGTCGTTGGCTTATGTACCTCCCTTTAAGAGGTTCTACAGAATAGCGTCATAGGATTATGTCCATCCCTCTAGGAGGTGCTACGGAATAACATCGTAGGCTTAAATACCTGTAGTGAAAATAATTACTTGCCAACTAAAATAGAGTCTCCTTTAGGAGAAAGAATTTTATAACTAAACCCTTCTTGTATATTAAGAGGTTATCATTTGAAAAATAGTTTGGACTCATGAATCCTTCCGATAAAAGAATTTTTCTCAATGTTTTATTTTGCAAGAACTTTCTTGCCGTTCTCGTAATAAAGACATGAATCTCAAGTAGGAGACTGGGGGGTCATGATTCATGCACCAATAGTCTTTTAATTGAGAACTGGATTCTATAATTCGAGTTTCAATGAACCTTTAATGATTTCAAAACCTTTATTGAAAAAGTACGAATAGGCTTTTCTTTGCCCATAATTATTTTAGGAAACTTGAAATACTAAAATTTATCACTTGGATGTCTTTTTTGTGCATTCATTAATGCTATATAATATCTCAAATAGGTTGCACAAAACAACTTTTGAAACAGATGGGCATTTTCTTTCTCCCAGGCCCTCGGGGTAGTTGAAAATAATTTTCTTATAAAGATGTGTTTGGGAAATCTCTTTTAAAACCATTTGCTAAAAATAAAGTTAGTATATATAGACTTTCTCTTAAATTGATGTAGGGTTGGTGGTGATATAATATTTTATGGAAGATAGCGTTTGTATTACGTTGATTGAAATACTGATGGTTATCCCGTATCAAGCATTTGAGCCATCTTTTCAAGTAGCTAGAAATTTGTTCTGTTCTAAGAGTATGTTGAATTCTTTGGACTGATTTTGTTTTACCTAGAGTAGCACTCGAGTTTTAATCAGTGCATGGTCAATGCACAACACAAATATAAGTATGAATCAAAATACAAATTGAGTTAAAGGGATATGAAAAGAGGGAGAGTTCATAGCTGAACTAATGCCATGAGAGTTCATGATTTTATAGGAATCTACATTTTGAAGTTGCTGAGTTGCTTTCCTCTTTGCTTGAATAAGATGTCTTTTAGGTTTCTTTGACGAACTCCTGTAAGAATCCTGACCTAATCATGCCTTGAATTTTCTTTGCTAAGATGCGACATTCATCAGTTTCATGTCCATTTGCTTTATGGTAATGTAGTAACTCCCTTCTTTATTCGGTTCTGGAGCGCTTCGAACCATAAAAGAAGTAGTAATTTCATTGTGGAAAATATGTAGGAGAGGGGTTTGTTTAGGACTTCGTAATTTAATTTGGAAATATTTCTTTGACTTCCCTTCGAGTTTTCACTTTCCCTTAGTGTCTTGTCATGACGCCTAAAATCAGATTTCTCTTGTTTGGATTCTCATCGAAATTCTTTCTTATCATGATGCATTTCATCCATTAGAATAAACTTGTCATCTCGAAGAACAAAATATTTTAGATCCTTGCACCCATTAATATAAAGGTCTTTATAGAAAGGGGTTTGTTCAATTAGCTCAGATCGAACTGCCATAAGCTTTTCTCTATCAGTTATACCTTCTTCCTTTAATGCTATGCTGAGTCTGTTCAAATATTCACTTAGTAGTTCTCTTGGTTTTGGTCTAATGGTTGCTAACAAGCTAAAGTCCATAGTTTTATCTCTGAATATAGAAAATTGGGCTACAAAGTCACAAGTAAATTGTTTCCAAGAATAGAGGATTTCCATTTGGTAACTCCTGTACCTTTTAACAGCTGCTCCCTGAAAAGTAAGGGGAATTTTTTTACAATGAACTACCTCTAGTGAATTATATAAGTTCATCCAGTTTTAAAAAACTACAAGATGATCATCCGGATTAGTCGTTCCATCAAATTTTAATAAAGGAATTTAGATGTGGGGATGGAGACTAGCTGCCATTATTTCTTCTAAGAAAGGAGTCTTTTGTAGGATAAAATATTCTGCTAGATAGAAAATTCTCTTTTCCCTAAGCGTATCCATCATTATTTGGTGTAGGACGTTTTCTTGGTCGGTTTCATTTCTATGGCTACTTTTGTGATTTCCTTGGACTGGGCTATTAGATTGCTCGAGGGACCTTTTTGCTTGAATTTCTAGGTTTAACTCTTGATCCTCTACCTTGTTTATAGGTTGCGCTTCATCCTCTATTTCCATAGTCCTTAATGAATCTTGAGATAAGCTCTTTCAGGACATTATTGCACCGCTATCATTTATGACCATTGATTCTGAGCTTTGATCGCATTATTTTCCAATTTTGTTAGGGTTGAGGTTGCCTAATGTTTGTATTACCGAAGTTAGAGTTTAGTACCATGTGATCTTTCAATGTTGACTTTGAAGCGGCTTCTTCATTGGATTGCTGTTATTACTCCTTGCGTTTACCATTTTCCTCTTACGGATGATGTACTTTATGCAATTAATTTATGATGAAATTTATTAGGGAGTAGAGGTTCAAGTCCTCCTTCTAGCACCAAAAATTTTAACAATAAAACTTGTCAATGCCTTGAATTGAAATACGGGGCAGGGGTGAGGTCTTCGAAAGCTCTTCAAATGAGTGAAGATTACAAACGCTCTGCTGGATGGGAAACATTGGAGAAAATAGTTCCTTAGGACCATTCAACTTGGTCGAAAGGTTGTCTCATCTTTTTGAAGGTCCTTTTGAATAGGTTGGATTAGACTCTAATGGAACTACATTCCGACACAGATAAGGTAGCTTATGATGTGCATTTAATGATCTTTAGAAATTGAGAAATTGGAGGTTTGACTCCGTCGACAGGGATACTACCTATTATCTTGTTGGTTCGGACTAAGGCTTTTGGGAAATATGAGCACTATAGGTTTCGACATGGTTGAAGGTGGATCTTTTGATTAGTTCGACTACAGGATCACATATCAATGAAAAATGAGAAAATCCAAATTGCTCAGTAATAAAAATTATTGCAATCCTTTTTTTTATTGAATTTAATTGTAAAAATTGACCAAATCTCTAATTTGATTTGGGTATTAGGGTTTGTGAGCTTAAGACAGTACAAGTGAGAAGTCAAAGAAATCAGATCCCTTAAAACCAACCTCTAGGGTCTTATTTATAGGTGCGGGATTGCACCTTTCTACCCCAAAGCTTTTGACGCGGTCGAACAGTCGACTTCTTGCTTTTGTGAGTGTCTTTTAGATCCTAGGTTATTCTTCCGCTGTAGATGAAGGCTGGCTTTCATTCTTTTGCTTAATTCCTATCTACTTTATCGAAAGGTACTACTTAACTCCTTTCGACTTTGTCGAAAGGCATCTTCTTGGTTTCCTTTTGACTTCACTGAAAGGATCATATATGTGTTTTTCACTTGGATGTTGACGTGCCATGTGAGTTAGCCTAGGTTCTAACTTTTAATGTTGTTGAAAAATGTTCTCCTTGGGTTACGAATGGGTCTAAACACCTAAAAGGCTTTGTTGTAAATGGTCCTCTTCGAAAGCTTCTGCCCAGACAAATTCGGAACCTTATGCTTTTTTGGTACTAAATGTGCAGTTCTTTCTTCATAGGTGAGAGCGGGCCTAAACGTTTCGAATGGCCATATATGCTTTCGAAAGGGCTGATTTGTTTGAACATACTTCTAGCGGATGTGAGTGAATGCGAAACCAAGCCGTTTTGAATGGTTTGGTGCAAGATGTAGAAAGTCTGCTATTCACTGCCCTACAATGGTGTCCTTTGATCACTATGAGACCATTTAACGTGTTTGATAGTGCCTTCGAAAGGTAGCCTTTGACCTCGTTGAAAGCTTTTTGCTTACTCCATTGAAACGTCATCTTGGCCTCTTTGAAAGGTGCTACGAGCGCTTTCGTTTTCTTATCGAAACTATGTTTAAATAGACCGTTCTGGTGCTTTTTGGTTATTATCGACGCTCTCGCTTCTTCTTTCATATTTCATCCTTGAGAATATTTTATGGATAATAGTTTTGACCTTGTCGAAAGTAGGAGTCATGAGTGTTTATGTTTGGATTAGGAATCGAAGTTCAAAGAGGATTGGGGTAGGGTTTCGACCTTGTCAAAAGTAGAAGTCCGGTAAAAGTTGGCCGGAAGCCAATAATTGGAGTTACTTGAATATGCAAGGGTTTTGATCAATTCGAAAGAGACCTTTCGATGTGGTCGACACTTGGAAAAACATGATTATTTTTGATAATAAAGCTTTGAAACAACTAAGTAATCAAGAATACAAGGGCCTTCGCTTTCTCAGCTCAAAGAAGTCTTTATTTCTCAGTTACCCCTATTCAATTTATTAATTAGGGTTTACAGTTTTTAGAATTAAGAAAATACAAGTATAGAATGACTGAGTTTGAATCCCTAAAACCAGACCCCTTGGATCTAATTTATAGATGTAGGTCAACACTTTTCGACCCAATGCTTCTGACCTGGTCGAAAGGTGTCTTTAGAAGTGTCTTTTGAATGCTTTTGCCTTTGTCGAAAGGGATGATCGCACCTTTCTTTTCTATGTTGTTTTTAGGAGCTTTTGACTCTGTCGATAGGCTTTATCTAGTGGTTTCGTAGATGTTGCAATATTAATGGTTTCGACTATGTTAGTTGCTTCTAAACCTTTTAATGTGACTTGAT
The DNA here is from genome assembly GCA_030765085.1 of Allium cepa. NCBI lineage: Eukaryota > Viridiplantae > Streptophyta > Magnoliopsida > Asparagales > Amaryllidaceae > Allium > Allium cepa. Next base: position 687,450,611 of record CM060938.1, read on the forward strand.
GCGGAACCTTCTGGATGATAATGGCTTCGATCAGTTCTAAAGGCTTGGTTTGGCTTTCGAATTGTTGTTCCAACCGTGCATGCTTCTAAATGGTTTGAATGAAGGCAAAACCTGTAACGACCTGGGATTTTCAACATCCCGAATTGTGAATATTAATTCCTAATATTTAATAATACAATATTTTAGTTAATAGAAATCCCCGTTAAACAACATTTGATAATAATATACAATATTTCAAACCAATATGAAATTGAAATTTCCTGATCTTTAATTATAGAACCGAAGATTGATTAAATAGGAATTTCCAATATATGTATATGTATATTTAGGACAACAAAATAATATATATATATATATATATATATATATTGTAAAAAATAGGGAATTGATTTAATTGAAATTTCTTATGTATGCATTTTTACATATACGAACAATAGAATTTTATTTGTATATATATACATATATTGGGAAGAGATTAATAGCAAATAAATATAGATGAAGAAGCAAAAGAAAAATATTTTAAATAGAAATAACTTTGGGTGATGAACAATTTAATATATTTCAAATAAAAGAGTTTTAAGTTGAACTTTCCTAAAATGAATATATATACATCCTTGGGTTAGGAAGAAGGTATATATGTGTAGATATGAGTTCAAAAAGGAAGGATTTATTGTATTTAGAAATAAATAAAACATTTATACAAAGGAAAATTATATAATCCTGTAAGACATGTTAACAAAGAAATGTTTTGTTAAAAGTGTTATTTTATATCCTTAAATTAAAATAACAAAGCTTCCATTGTTTACTTTAAATTGTACAAAGGTATGTATATAACAATGTGTAAACATTAACATTTGTCTAAAACTATTTTTTTATAAGACTTGGCACAAGACATTCATGTATATGTAAGTGCAGGCATGTAAAGAAACCAAATACAAAAGGAAAATGAAAAGGCTAAATCAGCAAAGTAACAAGTAAAGTTTAAAACATTTGTTTGGTTAAATCATAAACAAAAGTAACCCATGTACATATTCATGTTTATTGTAAGGAGTATGAAGCCTAAGGCATGTAAGCAAATGGAGAACAACCCAGTATAAATGCAAATATATATGCATACACACAGGCATGGTTTGATTAAAAGAGGCAAAAACCAAAATATGCAAACTTAACCTCTTTTCATCTCAACATAATATCAATTCAAGTTATCCAATTCAAAACCATCTATCACTGTACAAAGATTTGAAAAGCATATCAGACTTTTGAAAATAATAATAATAACTAAAATAAATATTATATGTATACATTATTGTCGGGATGTAAGTGTATATATATATGGAGGGTGTTATCTTCAGTTTGAAGCCTGTAAGTAAGTAAAACTCTATAACAAAGGAAGCTCTGTAACTAAAAAATGTGAGAACAAAAAAAAGAGAAGAGGAAGAAACATCCTCTATTTAAAATCAAATTAAAGTAGAAAACAAGGATTCAAAGCAAGGTTTCAAGATTCTAGGTAGAAGATTTATAGTTTCAACTTGAAGTTTTGAGAATCAAAACGTGGAAGATGAGAGACTCTAAATTTAACCTGGGTGTATTTAACATTCTACTATGTTTATTTAATCAAAAAATATTTATACATGTCCTTCTTTCTAAATCTTTAACTCGAATTCTATTACAAATTCGTAGGTAGTGTAAACTAATGAAATGTTTATCTTCGAGCATAGAACATGTTAAAAATTTCTTGAAGCTCCATCATGCCATAGATTGGGAGGAAATTTGAGTTTACAATAAACCACCATAGTTTTGACAAATATCAATATCTTTAAAACATTTAGTCGTGTGCATAATCATGATCAGTTTGTGAAAACTGGATTTTTAGAAAAGGTTTCATGGTTTTTAGAAGTCTAGATCTTGAGAAAGTCAAAGACGATCAGAATTGTTTAAAAAAATAAATTTCTGGCAAGGCGATCGACAAGAGAGGTGCGGCGTCTTCGAGGAGTGCCGGCAGGACGTAGCGAAAGGTTTCACCGAAGCCAAATGTTGATTTTGACCGTATTTTTGTTTGGTATAGTGGTTTTATGGTTTAAGTTATGCTATGGGAAGAGGTGGAACACATCGGTTTTGGGAAGAGCATGGGGGACCGAGTGGAGCCGGAGTTGGCATGGAGGAGGTGGAAAAGTGGAGATCCCAATGGTGGGGGCGACAGGCTTTGTAGCGGCGTGATGTAGTCGTGGAAACATCATTTTCGGTCATGACTTGATGACGTTGCTGTGGTTCGCCTGGGCTCAGTCATTTTTGTCCATGGCGATCGGGGTGGATTTTTAGGGAAGGAGGTGGTCGTGTTTAAGGAGGCTAGCGGGTGAGTGACCTCGGTTGGTCGATAGTGGGTCGGGCCTGCTCGTGCATGCGGTGCATATTGTGCCTGGGTTGTTATGCTCGGATTTCCAAGCGAAAGGAGGGTGTAGTTCGTCGTAGGCAATCGGTGGGATGAGTGCTTGATTTGGAGTTGATCGGTCCAGTTGTCGGGATGGTTCGAGCTCGAGGAGCAGAAGTGAGTATTGTTCAGAGAAACTGGAAGCAAAGAATGAGAAAGTGAGAGAGGGAAGAAGGATAAGGGGAAATAGGTTAGTGTGGTTTGGTTAGTGCAATGATGGGTTCGGCCCGTTTGAAATAAATGAAAATAATAAAGAAATTTATTTGTAAATGTTTTGAATTTTATAAATATAAAATGAATGAGAAAAATATATGACAACAAGATAATATAAAATGAAGATTGGATCGGTTACAGTTTTTCAGAGAAATAATGAAAGGACTTTGCAAGGTCTAAAAGGTAAAATTAGTTTATAAAAATATATTATACTTTGGTTAATTTTAAAGATGCGGGGACTAATGTTTACAAAACTGATTTACACGCATTATTGCAATGGGTTCGTATTGACGGATGTTTAGCCGTCGTAAGATCTGCTGTCGGGCCGGAATAAATAAACTTTTGCAGCAATTTGAAGGCGGACATAATTTGAGTGATAAATGTAAAAAATATATCGGCATTTGAGTTCATATAGCCCGTATTCTGAAGTGTTTTGCCTGATAAAAATAGTGACTGGTTAATTTAGTTTATGTACAACATTTAAACATTTGGTTAGCGGAAATAAACATCGTTCCGCTAATTATTTTAATTGAACCCTATTAGCAGAATAAGCCACCATTCTGCCGTTATCTCTGAATATATATATTTGTTGTGAATATTTACTAGCAGAAAATAAAAACCCTAATCTGCTATTTTATCCGCACATACATTTGTTTATTGGCCTGATAATTATATTGGACAGTATGATGTGAATTGATCTGTGAAAGCTGATTAATATGAACATCCGTATTTGTTATTCTGGGCTGTTATGAAGTTAAATGGTAGCTTAATTAAGTACCATTGGGATGGTTAAGCCTTCTTCTCTGATTTGGGTTGACTTTGAATTTGGATTTGTTTTAATGATAATTATTATTGTTTAATGATGTTTTAAAGTTAACTGGCAAATATTTTGGAAATGTTTAAAGTAGTTAATTTATTATTCTTAAAAATCTTTATAAAAAGTATTAGTTTCTGTTTAAAGTTATTAATTATCTAAATAAGAACTATTAGTTAGAGTAATTTATAGTGATTATATTAAAGGTAAAATTTTATTTTAGTGTAATTAGTATTAAAATATATTTATTTCAAGATAAATCATTTTAATACTAATGATGCTTTAAGAATAATATTTCATGTAGTAAACTTTTATAAAGGAGTATTTTACTTAAATTAGAATTTGGAAAATCTGTACTAAAACTTTATAAGTGTTATTTTAGGAGGCTATTAAATAAAGATTATGGGAAGTAATGGTATACTATTGAGCAATGATCGATGGTTCGATACCGCAATAATGCTTCCTAGGTCTACATTTTGAAAGGGTTTCTTCGAATATTTTGAAAAGAATGGTTTCATGAATATACTTATCCGATGAGATAAGCATATGTTGTTGATTAAGCTATTTTAATTTATTTGGATTTTAAATTAAATAAGGCTTAATGCGTGCAATGGGAAATGAAACTTTGGTTGAATTGATTGTGTATTTGATAGTTAAATAGCCGACTAACAAAAAAAATCTAGACCCAATATAACTTTGGGAATATCTAGAAGAAACTCGGAAATTATATGGTACAATTACCATTCGAAGTGTTATACTATACGTATAAACTCATTCGTTTTCTAGGACAATGATAAGGAAATTCGTCCACTAATGGTTAGGAGGTGATCTCCGATCTTATTTTCGTTAGTGTATTTCCTAAATAACCGGAGTTGAGTTTACTAGGAATTGTGAACGTTGTTTCGAGGAGACCGGGATCGGATAAGTTATCCAAAAACCACTTCGATCCAACGAGTACGTTTTCGTGATGAAGACAAGAGCTTGGAGTCCAAGATGTAGCAGTGAAGTGCAAGGGTTAATCGCTACTAGTCCTGAGGGTAATTCCAAAATGGATGTAGTAGGAATAGTGCCTTCGGTTCTGTTCGGACCGGGAGCGGACTTGTATGGACGAATGCTATCAGACCATCGTCATTGAAGGACGATGAGCATTCTAAGTAAACATGTTCTAAAAAGGTAACGCACAGCCTTAAGCCTCATCAACCGGGAATGGCTAAAACAGGGGAGGTGCAGCAAGGCTAAGTGGGTAGCACCAAATTAGGGTAAGGTCATCCCTGTCTAGAGTCCCTTGATCTCGACTGTGTGGGCGGTTGCTGATCCCAACCATGGGGTGATCTTATTTGGTCTATCCTGGTTAAGGGTAAGTCAGTTTTGTGTTGCAGGAGATTGGGAGTGGTCCTCGATTCTTTGATCTAGGCCAGGTACTGTGACAGGCGCTACCCCAGTAGCCCTGCCATTGTATGAAACTCAATCTCCAATAAGCTCTCGTACGGTTTTGATTGTGCCCAACTATGCTGGAACGTGAGATGTAGGCATTTCAGCTATTTGAATAAGTATTTGTAATTAGACACTAGTGTAATATCAGGGAATTTTGACACGGAATGTTTTGTTTATCGTAAGGTAAAAATCCGATAAGTTACATTATGGCATGGTCTTACGAGATACCTTTGATTTCAAAAGATTTTGAAACTTTAATAACTCAAATTGAATGTGTTTCTCATGCTGGTTTTACCAGACTGACCCGAGCGTGGTTTTTTTCCTATGTGCTTGGGTCAGACCGAGCATATTTATAGGTTTAGCTGGAAGACTGGAAGCTTCAAGAGAGGAGCTGGATTGATAGAGAGGTATCGGCGTAGATGATTATATTTCATTGCATTTGGTAGTGTTTATCAACAATTGTAAGAGGAGATTGTTATAACTGTCCATGCTGAATAGGCGTATACTCTAATTGAAGTTCGTATATGTTTTTAAAGCTACAGTTTTGTTTCATGTTATAGATTATTCGTTCCGCTGTGAGATTCTATGTTGTTCTATTTTCTTTCTGTCTTCTTTCTTTCTATCTTCTACCTTCTTTCTTTCTTTTACTATCTGCCTTTCCATGCAATTTGGCTGATAAGTGCGGTTAAAATTCAGTTTAGATCTATACATAAAAAGTGGGTCGTGACATTGTGGTATCAGAGCATAAGTTTAGCGAATACCTAGGCATCGGTGGGGTTACTCATTAAAGATAGGGTCGGAAATACCCTAGAATGAGTCTGAGTGTATATATATGTATACGATAAAGCGTATTTTTTAGTTATGTAAAAAATGATTTATATTGTGTTAATTGATTGGTTAAGAGGTATATAGATTCTGCTCAATACGAGTAGCTAATGTTACTTATAGGGGTCTCTAAACAGTTGAACAAGGCTAACAGACACAATATTGTTTTAAAGTGGTAGATGAAATAATTTACCCGAGGAATATTTTTATATAAAAGGCAAGATTTTCAAATATATAATAGTTTGAATTGTTATTTGATAAGTGATGATAATAATCATATAGATTTTGAATGGTCATAGCCGTCAACTTTGAGTATCTTTCATTTGTCGGTCCTTTGACTTGAGTAAGCCCTTAGAAATTGAGTCCCGTAGGATAGAAGCTTTGGGAAATTAGGATTTTTAGCAAATTTTATTCACAAGAGAAAATTGGACTATTTTTGTAGAAATATTATGGGAAAAAATTTTCGTAAGATAAAAGCACATTTTGTAGTAGCTGATTTATAAAAAGAGGTATTTAAGAATCAAAAACCTCTAGTGACTTCCGAAAAGTGTTTAGAACAAATTTTTGAGGAAAATGATTGTTGGAAAATTTTGAATAGTAGGAATGAATAAAGAAAATATATTTGAAGTATGAACCCATATATGTACTCGTGAGCATATAGAAATTTTGAGACCTTAGGATCTCACTTTTGGTTTTGGTAATTGATTGTAGAGAACCCGTAGTATCAACAGAAAAGGAGCACTGGCTAAGGCAAGGAGGGGCTGCGATGATGACTTGGTCAGAAGGATTCGGACGAATCTTAGCAAGCCGTTAATATACAAGGAAGAGCGTATGGAACCTATCGAGCAGCCACAACCTCAGGAAGAAGACCCCAAGGAGGAAGCAGATGAGGAGCCCGGGAAAGAAGCCGAAGAAGACCCTGAGGAGGAATTCAACGTAGAAGAAGAATTTGAGGTCGAAGATGAGGAGGAGTTTGATGATGAGGAGGAATTTGAAGTGGAGGAAGATACTGAATCCGAGAATGATGACGCAGTCATTTGGGAGATGGGAGAGGTTGAAGAGGAGCCAGTTGTCGATGGGAATCACCACAAGAGGGAACCAAGTCCAGTGTTTGCATGGGTTCCAGACAACGATGTGGAGTCCATGGAATTGAAGGGACCCGAGGTGGAGGACTCAGATGGAGAGAGTCCATAGTGAGCGTTGGTTTGCGTCCCTAGATAGTGTATGCCTATTAGTCTATGCTAGTTGAACGTCATGTTTGTTCAATTATAATTCTGTAAAGCATCTCTGTAATTGTTTAGTCGAACGATACATATATGTGTGTGTATGGGTAAATGATGGTGACTCTTGTAGGAATATTCTAGCTAGTATTAGATATAACAGATATTTTGGTGTATATATGAAGTTATATGTATTAACTGGGGTAATATGGGTGTTCACTTATCCGTAAATAAATAGAAACTTGGTTAGTTTTACTAACCTAGTTGTGGAAATTTCGGGGACGAAATTCTTTTAAGGGGGAAGGAACGTAAAGACCCGGGAATTTTGACATCTCGAGTTGTGAATATTAATTTTTAATATTCAATAATACAATATTTTAATTAATAGAAATCCCAGTTAAACAACATTTGATAATAATATATAATTTTTCACACCAATATGAAGTCGAAATTTCAAGAACTTTAATTATAAAACCGAAGATTGATTAAATAGGAATTGCCTATATATGTATATGTATATTCAGGACAACAAAATAATATATATATATATATATATATATATATATATATATATTGGAAAGAATAGGGAATTGATTTAATTGGAAGTTTGTTAACTACACATTTTTACATATACGAACAACAGAATTTATATGTGTATATATACATATTGGGAAGGGATTAGTAGCAAATAAATATAGATGAAGAAGCAAAAGAAAAATATTTTAAATAGAAATAACTTTGGCTTGTGAACAATAAAATATATTTCAAATAAAAGAGTTTTAAGTTGCACTTTCCTAAAATGAATATATATATACTGGGTTAGGAAGAAGGTATATATGTGTAGAATTAAGTTCAAAAAGGAAGTATTTATTGTATTTATGAAATAAACAAAACATTTATACAAAAGAAAACTATATAATCATATAAGACATGTTAATAAAGAATTTTTTTGTTAAAAGTGTTATTTTATATCCTTATATTAAAATAAAAAAGTTTCCATTGTTTACTTTAAATTGTATAAAGGTATGTATATAACAATGTGTAAACATTAACATTTGTCTAAAACCATTTTTTTATAAGCCTTGGCACAAGACATACATGTATTTGTAAGTGTAGGCATGTAAAGAAACCAAGTGAAAAAGGAAAATGAAAAGGATAATCAGCACAGTAACAAGTAAAGTTTTAAACATTTGTTTGGTTAAATTAAAAACAAATATAACCATGTACATATTCATATTTACTGTAAGGAGTATGCAGCCTAAGGCATGTAAGCAAATGGAGAAGAACCAGTATAAAAGAAAATATATACGCACATACACACACTGGCATGGTCTGATCAAAAGAGGCAAAAACCAAAATATGCAAACTTAACCTCTTTTCATCTCAACATAATATCAATTCAAGTTATCCAATTCAAAACCATCTATCACTGTATAAATATTTGAACAGCATATCAGGCTTTTGAAAAAAATATAATAATAACAAAAATAAATATTATATGTATACATTATTGTCGGAATGTAAGTGTATATATATAAGGAGGGTGTTAGCTTTAGTTTGATGCCTGTAAGTAAGTAAAACTGTATAACAAAGGAAACTCTGTAACTAAAAATTGTGAGAAAAAAAAGAGAAGAGGAAGAATCATCCTCTATTTAAAATCAAATTAAAGCAGAAAACAAAGGATTCAAAGCAAGGTTTCATTTCTAGGTAGAAGATTTAAAGTTTCAACTTGAAGTTTCGAGAATCAATGTGGAAGGTGAGAGACTCCAAATTTAACCTGGAAGTATTTAACATTCCACTATGTTTATTTAATTGGAAAATATTTATACATGTCCTTCTTTAAAAATCTATAACTCGAATTCTAGTACAAATTTGTAGGTAGTGTAAACTAATGAAATGTTTATGTTCGAGTATAGAACATGTTAAAAATTGCTTGAAGCTCTATCATGCCATAGATTGGGAGGAAATTTGAGTTTCCAGCAAACCACCATGGTTTTGACAAAATATCAATATCTTTAAAACATTTAGTCGTGTACATAATCGTGATCAGTTTGTGAAAATTAGATTTTTAGAAAAGGTTTCATGGTTTTTAGTAGTCTAGATCTCGAGAAATTCAAAGATGATTGGAATTGTTTAAAAACAATTTCTGGCGAGGCAGTCGACAAGGAGAGGTGCGGCGTGGTCGGGGAATGCTACGAGGACGTAGCAAAAGGTTTCACCGAGGCCAAATGTTGATTTTGACCTTATTTCGGTTTGGTATAGGGGTTTTAGGGTTTAAGTTATGCTATGGGAAGTGGTGGAACACATCGGTTTTGGGAAGAGCACGGGGGACCGAGTGGAGCCGGAGTTGACATGGAGGAGGTGGAAAATGTAGGGATCTTGATGGTAGGGGCGGCAGGATTTGTAGCGTCGTGAAGTAGTCGTGGAAGCATCATTTCCGGTCGCGCCTTGATGACGTTCGCCTGGGCTCGGTCAATTTTGTCCTGGGCGATCGGGGTGGATTTTTAGGAAATGAGGTGGTCGGGTTTAAGGAGACGAGCGGGCGAGTGGCCTCGTTGGTCGATAGTGGGTCAGGCCTGCTCGTGCACGTGTACGCGGTGAACGTCATGTCTGGGTTGTTCTGCTTGGATTTCCAGGCAAAGGGAAGGTGTAGTACGCCGTAGGCAATGGGTGGGATAAGTGCTTGATTTGGGGTTGATCGTTGCGGTTGTCGGGATGGTTCTAACTCGAGGAGAAGAAGTGAGTATTGTTCAGAGAAACTGGAAGCAAAGAATGAGAAAGTGAGAGGGGGAAGAAGGATAAGGGGAAACGGGTTGGTGTGGTTTGGTTAATGCAATGATGGGCTTCAGCCCATTTGAAATAAATGGAAATAATAAAGAAATTTATTTCTAAATGTTTTGAATTTTAAAATATAAAATGAATGGGAAAAATATATGATAACAAGATAATTTAAAATGAAGATTGGATCGGTTACAGTTTTTCAGAGAAATAATGAAGGTCTTTGTAAGATCTAAAAGGTGAAATTTATTTAAAATTATATATTATACTTTGGTTAATTTTAAAGACGCGGGGACTAATGTTTACAAAACTGATTTACACGCAGTGTTGCAAGGGATTCGTATTGACAGATGTTTCACCGTGGTATTGTCTGCTGTCGGGCCGGAATAAATAAATTTTTATAGCAATTTGAAAATGTACAGGATTTGAGTGATAAATGTAAAAACAATACCGGCATTTGAATTGATATAAGCCGTATTCCGAAGTGTTTTTCCTGATAAAAATAGTGACTGGTTAATTTAGTTTAAGTACTACATTTAAACATCTGGTTAGCGGAAATAAACACTGTTCCGCTAATTATTTTAATTGAACCCTGTTGGCAAAATAAGTCACCAGTCTGCCATATATATTTGTTGTGAATATTTACTAGCAGAAAATGAAAACCCTGATCTGCTATTTTATTCGTACATACATCTGTTTATTGGCCTGATAATTATATTGGATAGTATGATGTGAATTGATCTACGAAAGATGATTAATATGAACATCCGTATTTGTTATTCTGGGCTGTTATGAAGTTAAATGGTAGCTTAATTAAGTACCGTTGGAACGATTAAGCCTTCTTCTTTGATTTGGGTTGACTTTGAACCTGGATTTGTTTTAAAGATATTTATTATTATTTAATGTTGTTTTAAAGTTAACTGGCAAATATTTTGGAAATGATTTAAAGTAGTTAATTTGTCATTCTTAAATTTTTTTTATAAGAAGTATTTGTTTCTGTTTAAAGTTATAAATTATGTAAATAAGAACTATTAATTAAAGAATAATGTATAGTGATTATACTAAAGGTAAATTTTTATTTTAGTGTAACTAGTATTAAAATATATTTATTCAAAGATAAATCTTTTTAATACTAATGATGCTTTAAGAATAATATGTAATGTAGTAAACTTTTTATAAAAGAGTATTTTACTTAAATTAAAACTTGGAAAATCTATACTAAAACTTTATAAGTGTTATTTTTGGATGTTATTAAATAAAGATTGCGGGAAGTAATGGTATACTAATTAGCTACGATCGATGGTACGATACCGCAGTAATGCTTCCCAGGATTACATTTTGATAGGGTTTCTTCAAATATTTTGGAAAGAATGGTTTCGTTAATATACTTATCCGATGAGATAAGCATATGCTGTTGATTAAGTAATTTTAATTTATTAGGATTTTAAATTAAATAAGGCTTAATGAGTACAATGGGAAATGAAACTTTGGTTGAATTGATTGTGTATTTGATATTTAAATAATCGTCTATCAAAAAAATCTATACACAATATAACTTTGGAATATCTAAAGGAAAATTAGGAATTATATGGTACAGTTACCGTTCGAGGCACTATACTGTACGTATAAACTCGTTCGTTCTCTAGGACGATGATAAGGAAATCCATCCATTAACGGTTAGGAGGTGATCTCCGATCTTATTTTCGTCGGTGTATTTCCTAAGGAACCAGAGTTGAGTTTACCGTGAATTGCGAACGTTGTTTCGAAGAGACCGGGATGAGATAAGTTATCCGAAAACCACTTCGATCCAACATGTATGTTTTCATGATGAAGACAAGAGCTTGGAGGCGAAGATGGAGCAGTGAAGTGCATGGGCTAATCGCTACTAGTCCTAAGGGTAATTCCAAAATGGATGTAGTAGGAATAGTGCCTTTGATTCCGTTCGTACCGAGAACGGACTTGTATGGACGTATGCTATCAGACCTTCGTCATTGGCGGACGATGGGCATTCTAAGTAAATGTGTTCTAAAAAGGAAACGCATAGCCTCAAGCCTCACCAATCGGGAATGGCTAAAACAGGGGAGATGTAGCAAGGCTAAGTGGGTAGCACCCAATTAGGGTAAGGTCATCCTTGTCTAGAGTCCCTTGATCTCAGTTGTGTGGACGGTTGCTGATCCTAACAACAGGGTGATCTTATTCGGTCTATCCAGGTTAGGGGTAGGCTGGTCTTGTGCTGCAGGGGATCGGGAGTGGTCCTCGGTATTCTGATCTAGGCCAGGTACCGTGACGGACGATACCCCAGTAGCCCTGCCATTGTATGGAAACCAATCTCCAATAAGCGCCCATATGGTTTTGATTATGCCCAACTATGCTGGAACTTGAGATGTAAGCATTTCAGCTATTTGAATAAGTATTTGTACTTAGACACTAGTATAATATCAGAGAATTTTGATATGAAATGTTTTGGTTATCGTAAGGTAAAAACCCGACATGTTTCTTTGTGGCGTGGTCTTACGAGATACCTTTAATTTCAAAAGATTTTGAAACTTTAATAATTCAAGTTGAGTGTGTTTCTCACGCTGGTTTTACCGGACTGACCCGGGCGTGGTTTTTTTCTAATGTGCTCGGGTCATATTGAGCATATTTCCAGGTTTAGCTGGAAGACTGGAAGCTTCAGGAGAGGTGCTGGATTGACAGAGATGTAACTACGTAGATGATTATATTTTGTTGCATTTGGTAGTGTTTATCAGCAATTGTATAGGGTGATTGTTATAACCTTCGATGCTGAATGGGTGTATATTCTGATTGAAGTCTGTATATGTTATTAAAGCTACGGTTTTGTTTCATGTAAAGACTTGTTTTATATTATAGATTATTCATTCCGTTGTGAGATTCTGTGTTATTCTATTTTCTTTCTATCTTCTTTCTATCTTCTATTTTCTTTCTTTCACTATCTGCCTTTCCATGCAATTTGGCTGACAAGTGTGGTTAAAAGTCCGTTTAAATCTATACATAAAAAATGGGTTGTGACAAAACCTTTGTTTCAAAAGGTTTAGTGCGTATATGAAGAGTTGACATTTCTTGTCTTCGGAAGGTGTTGCTTTAACTTATTCGAGAGATCTTTATGCATATGGAATCATTTGTTTCGAAAGGTGAGCACCGAAGCGAAAGGGACCTTTTGACCCTTTCGACCTCTTCGAACGGTTGTAATACTTATGAACCTTTGTCATAGCATTGCTTTGAATCCTTCGCAAGGTCTTACCAGAGTTTCTTCCTCTTGTTTCTTTTTGTCCTCTATCCAAAATTGTTTCGAGATGGTCGAAAGTAATTTTGGTAGTAAAATTTTCACCCCCTAGAATCTTCCCGCCTTTGGTATTCCTGCATGAATCTGGACCGTTATTTTATATCTAATCGAACGACTTGTCATCCTTACTGACTTTTCTTATAAGTAACGTCTTCCTCTTTTCGTCTCTCATTTTCTTGCAAAAGTGTAACACGCCATATTTTTATAACATTATTTAGGACATTTAATTAGTTAAATTAAATAAAATAATGTAACGATTAATAGATTGAGGTTTGATTACAACCAAGTGTAGCCGTGCTATGTTAATATGTAAATCAAAATGAGATAACATGAATGAAGGTATTAGGAAGTAAGGAAGGGCAAAATGGAAAAAATGGGCATTTTAATACCCGAAACCTAGGGCATGAGTCCTTACTTGAATTCATTTGCAAACATTAAAATTAAAAGAGAGGGTGGCCACCATTTTAATCTCAATAGAAGATAGAGCTAAGTTTTCTAGAGGAAGAAATAAATCATCTTATTCAACATCAAAACTCACATTTTTTAATCTCAATGCTAAGGTGAATGATTACTATATCCCTCTTTTCTTGTATTTTTTGGTTTTAGGTTAAATCCAAAATGATTTTGGATGATTATGCCATGTTTTGGATGATTAAAAGTTTATAGATACTTGTTGATGATTTATGCATGTTCATATTAGTTTTTATGATATGTTTGACGTGAAAAACCTATTAAATGACAACCAAATGCCTTGAAATATAAATATAGATCCGAAATGATATTTTAGAGATAAGTTTCAATTTTCATAATTTTCTAAATTAATGTGGATTTATATTAATTTTCAAGTGAAGAAAATGATTTATTAGGTTATAAATTATTTACGGCTAAATAAATAATTATTTGGGTTTGAAATTTGGTTATGTTGGGAAACATATTAAAATTGATTTTTTTGGAATTTTTTCATATTTTCCTAAGTTTTTTGATGAATAATAATTTTTTAAGGTATTGGACTTTATTGTTTATATATTTAATTAAGAAGAAGGGACGTTTTGCAAAATAAAATCACTCTTTTCTTCCAAAAAAATTGGTAGCACTTTATGGAAAAGTATTTAGCAACCAATAATAATTTGACAAACAAAGAGAGGTTAGTTGAAAACGTTCTCTCTTTTAAGTTAACAACAGAAATAACATATTTTTAGTATGTTCTGCCACTTTTGGCACAAAGGGTTCTGACCAAAACCTTTCGCCCTCAATTGTTTTGAAATCAATGCGCATGGTATCAAGCTACTTGGTACGTAGCATATTGGACAAAGGTGAAGGGGTACTTGGTTGAAACGCTAGGTTCCGAAGAGTTTGGAGTATGTTGTTTTAGAACCAAATGTAGCTCCTGCTTTGCTTCCGAAAGAGATTAGTTTCGGTTTAATTACTTTCAAATGGGTCCAATTTTTTCAAAATAAAAGATTTTACTTGGTTGCATTCTGTTGTTTTAAGTAAAGTTTTGAAGAGCTCGAAACCCATGGCTACCGCCTTTCTAACTTTCGAAGTAAATGGTTATAAAAGGTATATTTAACTTTTAAATTAGCTACTTCTCCCATGCTTATGAAGAGATGGTTCCGACATCATCACTTCCTTACTTAGTAACAATTTTCGAAAGGAAGGTTTCGACTAAGATGTTTTAGTTGGCACTTTTTATTTTGAATAAAGTATAAACCGAGGGTTTCGAAAGAGATAACTTATATGGTTTCAAAAAGTGTTTTTTCACCAGTTTTAAATTGAACCCAAGGGCATTCGAGAGGTTTAAGTATCTAAAGGTTTAATGCTTTTGAAAGATGTTTAAAATGGTTTTTAAGGTGTGATTCCCTAAAGGATTTCGAAGGAGTCGAAAAGTGTTAATTTCTAATGGTTTCGAAAGAGTTGAAATGGAATGTTTTTCCAAGGTTTTATAAAGGCAATGTTTTGAAGTGTTTTAAGATAAGATGTCTAAGATTTTAATGCTTTCGAAAGGAAGGTTTTCAAGGTTTCGAAAGGGCTTTATGTATAGTTTTGAAAGGAAAGCTTTGGCCTTTCGGCCAAGATTAAAAAAGGGTTTTACTTGGTATCGTAAGAGATGCTTTCAAAGGTTTAGAAAGGCGTGCTTTCAGTGGAATCATAAGAAATACTTTCAAGTGTTTAAATGTTTTCATCAACCAAGGTTTGAATAAAGTGTGAGTGTATGTGTGTGTGTATGACATGGCAAA
The DNA here is from genome assembly GCA_030765085.1 of Allium cepa. NCBI lineage: Eukaryota > Viridiplantae > Streptophyta > Magnoliopsida > Asparagales > Amaryllidaceae > Allium > Allium cepa. Next base: position 687,465,864 of record CM060938.1, read on the forward strand.
GTGATATTGAGTAAGGCATAGAGATTATATATTTTTCTAGTCTAAGTTTGATTCAAAGGTTTTAAATCATTTTGAAAAGGTTTTCAATGAAAATTATGGGAAGGAATCCCTAAGTGAAAATGACAGATACTAGAATACCATATAGACTGGTATGAGGTTGTACCCTATACATTATCTATTGGCCCCGGCTAATTGTTGTCAAAAATTTCATTGTGTAGGGCTTTGTCATAGGTAAGATTATAATTATGGTTACACAGAGAAGTGAATATATAATTATATATATATGTTATTGGTGATCCCGAAAAACCATTAGGACCATGTGACTTGGGAGTTGATCAAGTTAGATAACATTTGTCCAAAAAAGAAGTATTTAACAGATAGTTAAGGACAGACTGTCCAAAAGAGGTGTGTCTAATAGATATTAGATTAATTTGGTTTATATTGTCTAGTAGGCCTGATTCAGTCGAAGGTTAAAATTTAGCAAAACAAAACATAAGTGTTTGAATAGATAGTTCATTTATTACCTGAGTTTTATGTATGTTTACACAATGATGCTTTATGGTGTTTAACCAGTTTTGGTTGCAAGAAAAGGTTTTGCAAGATGTTTTCTACAAAAGGATGTCAGCGAGGGAAAACCCATTCCGCTAAACGGCGTGGTCTCACATAACATTAATAATCGTGATGTATTGTATTACCCACACCAGGATTTAGGTCTGACTCAAAGTTTATGTTTTCCCATTAAACTCTTGGGTGCTCAAAATTGTTTTTGAATCGGCTGAGGAATCAAGGTCTTTTTTAGGTTTTTGGTAGGGTGACAAATAAAGCTACCCGAGGCAAGCAGGAGGCTAACGGATAGCTATTTAGGAGTTGTAGTTCTTTGTTTTGTTGTAGTTATTTCCGTTGTGTTTGCATTAAGTAAATTATGACTATATGACTCTGATCATCCAATGGGGTATCTTCGTAAACTGGTCTTGGCTAATTTTGTAATATGTATAGTTTTTCTATGCTTGGAATGTACTTGAGATTATATTTTATGAATATGGAATATATGTTCTAAAATTTGATGAAGAGATGTTGTTTTTAAATCTATGATTTCTTTCACATTCAAGTACTTATGATATTATAGATACCATTAACATAGCTGTATTTAGTTGTTGGAAGCAAAAACTATAGATTACTCCAACATATGTATGGTTAGTTTTGTGCCTCTAGATAAGGGATGATACAGCTTGGTATTAGAGCATGGTTTATGAAATACTTTAACTAAAAATGATTTTTTGAAAACATAATCCATAGGAATTAGAGTTAAGGTCCGGGTATGGGATAACGCTATAGTAATGTACTTGTATTTAATATATATGTAAGTATATGCTTGATCTTTGGACTGCTATTTTTGTTAGGTTATTGATTTGTATCTCATGAGGCTTGAATATTGGTACGGATGGAAGAAGAGGTAGAGTTAACCTAGGAGGAGAGAGCGTTACCACAAATGAAAATGATCAAACAAATGCTAGAAGAGGTATATGTCAGACTCAAGCTGAAAATGTTAGTGCTGGGGTTCCCTAGGTGGATATGGGAGCCATGTACTAGTTTTTCATAAACATGATGTAAGATGGAATTAGAGCTGGAGTTGTTGGAGGGAATGATGCTGAAGGAGTAGTTCAGAAAGCTCCAATAGAAAGCTCCGTTAGCTAACCACTATGCTAACTTGAGCAGAGACTATAATAAGCTTGGGGAGAAGTCGTTCATTGGTACTGAGGATGCAATTGAAGTGGAAAACTGGCTGCTACATTATGAGTGGGTTTTTTCTGACTTAGGACTCAACGACGACCAGAAAAGGAGACTTGCTTCAAGGCAACTTCAGGGAGTTGATCTATATTGGTGGAATACTGCTACAACTTGTGTTGATGATGATACAATGACTTGGGCGATGTTTAAACGGGGGTTTCAAGAAAGATTTATGTCAGTGATGGTGCAGCCCGTGTTGGTTAGGAAGTTTGCTGAACTGAGAACAAGGAGAAATGTATGTACTAAAATATGCTGCGCGATTTGAAGAATTAGCCATGTACGAGTACACCATTATTGATATAGTGATGAAAAGAAACGAGAAGTTTATTGGAGGTTTGAAGCCAGAGTTGGCAAGAGCTACCTTTCAACACCACGAGATCCGTGTGATGTAGTTGTAGAAATGGCCATGAGGCAAGATGAGGTGTTAGCTTGTTAGGAAAAGTAGAAAGAAAAGGGGGTTTGGGTGAGCCAAAGCTGGAAAAGAAAAAATTACCATAAGAAGAATGCTCAGATGGGAGGAGCAGTGAAGGCGGGAAAATATGAAGTGGTCTGTTATAAGTGTAATAAGAAAGGACTTTATGCTCACAAATATCGTACTAGAAAAGGAAGAGGAAAGGAAGCAGTTGGAAAGAAGAATGTTAGATGTTTCAATTGTGATCAGATCAACCATTATAAGAATCAATGCAAAGAGCCTGTGAATGATGTAAAGGGACAAGCGTATGCATTAAAGCCGCATGTAACACACCAGATTTTTGGTAACATTATTTAGGATATTTAGTTAGTTAAATTAAATAAAATAATGTGTTGATTAGAGGATTGAGATTTGATTTTAATTAAGGTAGCTGTTCCTTTTAAAATAAAAAAATTAAAGAAGGGTTTAAAATAAATTAGTGCAGGGGTAATATGGGAAAGAGGCCATACCTATATCTCCTAACCTAGGCTGTGTATAAAGTACATGTTCATTTCATTTCAAAATTTTCATAATAGAGGACAACTACCATTAACAAGGAAATGGGAAAATGAAATTAAGAAAGGCTAAAGGAAATGCTAAATCAAATCAAATCCATTTAAATCCCAAGCTCCTTAATCTCTAAAGCAAAGGTGAATAATGTTTACCTCTCTTATTTTTTTTGGTTTCGATATTAAAGTTAAATCCAAATATTTTGCAATTATTTGCCATGTTTTTGAATGATAGAATAATTGTGTATACTTGTTGATGATTTATGTATGTTCATATAGATTTTATGATAGGTTTTGAGATGAAACCCCTATTAAATGACATCCCATTGCCTTGTTGATTTTTACGTATATCTAAAATGATATTTAAGAAATGGGTTTAAATTTTCAAATTTTTCTGAATTTTCTTGGATTCATTATGAATTTTCTAAGGAAGAAAATGGTATTTTGGATTACAAAATTATTTACGGAAAATAATTTATTATTTGGGTCCGAAAATATTACATGTTGGAAAAAAAATTATAAAGTGATTTTCTAGAATTTTCCAGATTTTTCCAAGGTATTTTAATATTTATATAAAATTATTTAAGGTATTAGATTTAAATGTTTTATATAATTATAGAGGAGAAGGGGCTTTTTAAAAATGTTTAAGCTTCCAAAAATGGAAAGATGGCAGCATTTTTGAAAGTAAAAATCTGGCAACCAATCAGATTTGGACGAACAAGACAGGTTAGGACAATAGGACAATATTAAAGTGCAAATAACACAGCTTTTAACTGTTTTGTCTCCTTCGACACCAAGGTTCCGCCTCTATTACTTCCCTTCCGACTTGGTTGAAACCAATGCACAAGGTATTAGGCAACTGGTACACAGTTAATCTGGAGAGGGCGAAAGTTATAGGGTCGAAACTAAGAGGTTTCAAAAGAGGGGAAGCTTAGTTTTGGTTTTAAGAAAAATAAGTCTGCTTGCTTTCGATTAAGTTGCTTTCAACCTAAATGCATTCGACAAAGTTAAATGGTTTAAATGGAAAGGTTTTGATTGGGTTGCTTTCCTGTTTTAATTGAGTGCTTTTGACATAATCGAAGCTTATGGCTTCCGCTTCCTACCTTTCTATCCAGATGGTTTCGAAGAGAAACTTTTGTTTTCTAAAATTTTCCACCACTCCATAGCTTTTAAAGGGATGGTTTCGACACCATAACTTCATTGTTTATGAAATGTTTTTGAAACAGTTACTTTCAAGGGGTTTTGAAGCAGATGCTTTCGACGATAATGTTTTCCTGATCCTTTTGCTTTACGTGAAGGCATAATCCAAATGTTTTGGTTGAAACATCTTAAATGGTTTCAAAGCAGTCAACTTCGAATGGTTTCAAAAGGTATCCATCTGTTTTCAATTGAACCTAAAGTGCTTCTGAAAGAATTTAGTTTGATGTTTAGGAGTGATTTTGTAAATAGTTTTTGTTAACCATAAAATATTTAGAAGAATGAAGGTATGAAAGAAGGGTCATGAGAGCATGAGGAAAGATCAAAAAGCGTCAAGATGTTCTAGATAATCATACCTTCCGACAAGGAGCTTTCGACGAAGTCTAAGGCTATCTTTCATAGTCCATAGGTAGGATAATGCTCCGAAAATCCACCTTTTGACTAGGACGAGAGGTCTTTCAACAAAAACAAAGGAGAAGAAGCTCAAACCAAGCCTTTCAAAGGATTCGAAAGAATGCAATCATCAGAATTCATTAGCATTAAACCTGCCGAAGGAGTCAAAAGGTCCATCTCTTAATGTAGAAGAGTTTCTTACCTTTTGAGAAGAATACAGAGATCAAAGCAGGCGCAAGACACTCCATAATAACCTTTATGAGGGCACATCAAGCCTTTCGAACCTATTGATGCAAGTCTAGAATACCTTTTGGCAAAGTCGAAAGGTTTTTATAAAGAGGCCAATATTCAAAAATTAGCAAAGAATGGTAGAAAACATTTCAAAAACATTAAAGGGAAGCACAGCTCTTGACAACAATCAAGTGAGAAGCAGCCTTTCGGCAAGATCAAAGGATTCACAACAAACACATGAAGAGCACCCATTCGACAAGGTTGAAAGGTTCACAACAGTTAAGAGGAGAGATAACTTCCGACAAGGTCAAAGGGACCACAACAGTAGGAACAAGGCAAGCCTTTCGGCAACATCGAATGGTTCATGAAGACATCAGAAAAGAAACCTTTCGTCAAGGTCGAAAGTTTCATGAAGACATCGAAAAGACATATCTTCCGAAAGTATTGAAAGGTTCATTATGACATACAAGGGGAAAACCTTTCGACATATAAAAGGGGAACCTTCTAACCTAGACGAGAGCATGGAGTCGAAAGGGAGGCCTCCTGCGTCTATAAACAGGACCCGAGGGGTCATGTTTTTGGGATCCGATTTCTACCATTCTGATCTTGTAACTTCTTAATCAAAGTATTGTAACCCTAATCGAGAATGATTTGGGGAAATTTAATAAAAGGAATCTTTTTCTTAGATATAAAGGGAAGTGCTTAGCTTTGCTAACTACCTTACTGTTTGCTTAAATCTTTGTTAGTTTGACTCAAATTTTCAGGTTCAACCCCATTGAAAGGTTTTTGTCCACAAGGTCAACAACACTCCTATGCAAGCGATAACTATAACCTTTAAAAGTCTTAAGCGCTATAATTTAAACCTTTCGATAAGGTTGGAATCCATTCAATATAAGTGATTAAACCTCTCATCAAGGATGGAAGCGGCTGCCTATTCACCAAAGATAACTCAATCTAACCAAAAGAAGGCCTTTCTAGAGACCTCAAGCATGCTCAACAAAGCTGGAAGGTCATTTAACTCAATTTCTATACCTTTCGACGTCAACGGAAGATCTAATACATGACATATCAACTAAATAAGTTAAATTGAAAGACGCTTAAAAGGAATCACACCCTTTGTTCACCAAAGTGGAGATCCATCCTTCTAAACATATTTTGGTGGTGTTGAAAATAAATCTTATTAATATTTTGGTGCTAGAAGGAGGGCTCGAACCTCCAATCTCTTATAACTTTCATCTCTAATAGATTTCATAAAGTATGGTTAAGGCTAATAGTGGTAACAATAATCCCGACGATGAGGCCACATCGTGGTCAACCTTTAAAGGTCACACAGACTCAAATCCTAAATTAGGCAATATAGAAGTAAGGCAAGCTTCAGCCTTAATAGAATTTGAAAGCAATGTGATCAAGGTTCAGAATCGATGGCCATAATGGATAGAAGTAAAGGAGTGTTCAGAGAGAGCTCCAACCCAGGAACCAATAAAGATTATGGAGAGAGAGGATGAAGCGCAACCTCCAAATATGATAGAAAATCAAAGGTTAAACCGAGATAGTCGTGTAAGTAAATCACTTAAACAGTTGGATAGCTTTATCCAAGAAGACAACAGGTGTAGTCACAAAAATGAGACCAACCAAAATGACAACCTACACTATATAGTGGTTAATGCACTTAGAGGAAAAAAAATTACGATCTTGAAGAATATGTTATCCTACAAAAGGCCCCCTATGTCGAAGAAATAATGGAAACAAATCTTCCTCCACACATTCAAACTCCCTCGCTAAAGTATAATGGGACGACTAATCCAGATGATTACCTTATCGTGTTTGAAAACTGGATGAATCTATACAATGCTCTAGAGGCAGTTCATTGTAAACTTTTTTCCATTACTTTTCAAGGAGCAGCAATCAAAAGATATAGGAGAAAACCCATATATACCAAATTTATTTTTATCAAATGATTTCCAAAGGGAATTTGTTAGACTATTTCCTAATAGGAAAACTATTTTCAGTCACCCCATGGCTTGGGGGTAAACAAATACTTATTTATCCAAAAATCAGATTTATGCGACTAATTGGAGATATTATAATTGCACATCAAAAGACTTCAAACTAAGCAATATAATGTTTCAAAATCTACTAAAATCATGGGAGGAGATATGCCTATTCATACTTTTACAAAAAATATTTTGAAAGAACAAAAAGTTTATTGGAACTCAAACTAGAGGATCTATTCTCGACTAAAAGGCTGTTGGTTCGTGAATCAAGACCTCCTAGTCTCCTATTTGAGATTCGTGTCTACATTATGAGAACATGAAGAAAGTTGTTGCAAAAGATTTTATCAAAACCTCGTTCATAAAAAGGATTTATGAGTCCAAACTATTTTTTAAAAGAAACTCTTCAATATAATAGAAGGGTCTAATTACAAAATTTCTTCTCTCAAAGGAGAGTTCGTTTCAATTGGCCAGAAATTATTTTCGTTTACAAATATTCAAGCCTACGATGCTATTCCGTAGCACCTCCTAAAGGGAGGAACATAAGCCATGATGCTATTTTATGGCACCTCTTAGAGGAAAGGACATAAGTCTATGACGCTATTCCGTAGCATCTCCCAGAGAGAGATAGAAACCCTAACGTCCAAACCACCTCTTAGGGGATGGGTCAGGATAGTACCCATCAGCAACCTTCCAGAGGAAGGTCAACTAAATATATATCCTTTCGAGATAAGGGAAGCCCAAAGAGAGGCTCATCAAACAGTGGACTAAGATGTCTAAGCCTAAAGAAAGCCTCATCAAACAGTGGACTAAAATGTCCAAGCCCAGAGAGAGGCTTATCAAAGAGTGGACTGGGACATCCAAGCCTAGTGGGACTTTAAACAAATGAACGATGAAAAAGATGTCCAACACTACAATTAAAAATAGACAAAAAATCTAGAATTATATCGAAAGGAAATAAGATATGAACTATCGAATCCTAGAACATCTATTGCTTGAGAAATAGTTACCATATCAATGAACTAAGAAATCATATTCTCATAGATGACAGGGGACAAGAAAAGGGATAAAAGAAATCCCCATCATGGAATCAAAGACCAAAATATATATGAAAGCCAAATGAACGGAATAAACAGCAAACTACTTCAAACGGTAAAAGAAATTACACACAAGGAATAGATGAATAAACTACTATAGAATCCACAGAAACAGAGCAATCCCTTAGAACAATAGAGACTCTTTAAGTATATAAGGAGCCTGTATTCCAATTAATCACAAGGTCTTCCAGAGGCAACTCAACTCCAATATATCAGAACTTTAATAACCCATAGGTCTAGGAGAGTGTTGTTTGGCTAGATAGATTTCTAAGTTGATAGTGGATGAATTTCTAGTAATCTATTTGTCAATCTGGATCCGGACAAGGTTTTGGTTAGGTTCCTGATTTATGGACTTTCAATTCCTTTTCATGAAGATTTCATTTATGACGATTTATTAACTTCATGAAAACTTATTAATCTCGTTGGAGAATTTCTATAAAGGTTTCATATTAAATTCCTAGTTCCATGGTCTTCTAATTCCTTTATTAAATTTCAAAACGGTTTATGGATTTTACATACTTGGATTTTCATGATGATTTTTCATCACTCGTTTGTTTATTGAGTTCCTGAATTCTTAACTAATTTGTGAAGTTTTCACGATAATTTATGGATTTCCCATTTATTTTTGTGATGATTTGCTGATTATCTATTCATGATCTCTTTATTAAATAAATATGGTGATTTTTTTGCTAAATTATTGGTTTAATGAATTTCCCTACTAATTTCTCTGATGATTCATGAATTTTACATGTTACAATTTCCCATTGAATTTTCATGACGATTTACTATTGATCGCTTCTTTCATGGGTTTATGATTTCTTAGTTCCCTTTATTGATTTTTCCATGAAAATCTATGAATTTTCCACCGACCTTCTGATTTTGAATAAGAATGGATGGATTTCAGATTACATTTTGATTCTGGGATTTTTAATTCACTAATATAATGGAATTTAAGCTTCCTTACTAATTTTTTGGATGATTGATGAATTTCGTATGTCTAATTTTCCTATTGGAATTTTTGGATGATTTTTATTAGGCTTTTGAATTGATGAATTCTGAAATTACTTGATGATTTATGATTTTTAATTTCCTATTGGGTGTTTGATAATCCTTCATAAATTTTTTGATTTAATAAATTCCAAGATTTCCCTATGGATCTTTATGGTGATTTGTGAATTTTGCGTTCTCAGTGGATTTTGGATACTTTCTTATTGGAATTTTGATATAGTGAATTTTGAATTTCCTTGCTCGTCTTTGTAATAATTCATGAATTTGGTTCTCTATACTTCCATGGTAGAATTTGGGTGGTTTCCTGCTTGTTTTTTGATTTGTTGAGATTCATGTTTTCCTTTGGATTTCGATGAGAATTTAAGATTTTCCTATTCTCTACCGTTTATTTAGATTTTCAGGCACCTGATTTAATTTTTTTTGTTTCCTTAATCATTTTTATCATGATTCGTCGGTTTCATATTTCCATTGTCCTTATTGCGATTTTTGATGATCACTATTTGGATTTTGATCAAATGAATTCTGAAATTTCCTTGATAGTTTATGGATTTTCTATGCTGGATTTCCGCACTGAGTTTTGAATGATCTTTTGTCAATTGGCCAAATTTCATGGACTTTAAATTTTCTATTTGGATTTTGATGACAAGTAATGAATTTCGCATCTTCGATTTCCTTGTGGGACTTTCACTGGATTCCTAACTTTATAAATTCTATATCCTACTATTGAACTTTATGATGATTTGTGAATTTCCCATTAAATATAAAATTTGATTTCAGTACGAGAACTTCATGGCATCAAATGGAAATATTACTAACTACTTTCTACTTTTTCACCAAATAAGAATTACTAATCGATGTTTTAAGGTTGAAAATAAAGGAAACTTAGAGGAATAAGGAAAAATCCCCAATAGCATGAAATTGATTTCCACAAGTTGAAAAGGTCTAAATCGAGAAAGACATATCAAGGGTATGTAGTAAGCTTTCTCCAAAGGTTCATTTATCAGGTGATACTATTCCACAATCCTAAAGAAGTTTAAGTATGATCATTATAGAGCAATTTATCTGAAAAATATTGCCTTAATGGCATGTTAAATATTAGTTTTAAAAATTTAAGATTGCTTATTATGGTCTCTTAACAAAGTTATAACTTCAATAGGTGTTATTATTTATATTACTGGAAGTATAAAAGGGAAACCATTGGAGTTTTCTCCTAAAGAACAAAAGCTTCTATCATACAAGGGGTGCCTAAATGTTGGCCATAAAATATTCAGAAGAATGAAGGTATGAATGAAGGGTCACGAGAGCATGAGGAAAAATCGGAATGCACCAAGATGTTCTGGATAATCATACATTCCTACAAGGATCTTCTGGCAAAGTCCAAGGCTATCTTTCAAAGTCCATAGGCAGGATGATGCTACAAGAATCCACCTTTTGACTAGGATGAGAGAGAAGAAGCTCAAACCAAGCATTTCAAAGGAGTCGAAAGAATACAATCATCAGAATTCATTAGAATTAAACCTTTCAAAGGAGTTGAATGGTTCCATCTCTTAAGGTACAAGAGTTTCTTACATTTGTAAGGGAATGAAGAGATCAAAACAGGTGTAAGACACTCTATAATGATCTCTTCGAGAGCATAACAAGCCTTTCGAAACGGTTGGAGCGCATCTAGAATACCTTTCGGCAAAGTCGAAATGTTTTTATGAAGAAAGCAATATTCAAAATTCAGTAGAGAATGGTAGACAACGTTTCAAAAACATTTAAGGGAAGCACAACTAGTGACAACAATCAAGTGAGAAGCAGCCTTCCGATAGGATTGAAGGATTCACAACAAACACATGAAGAATAACCTTCCGACAAGGTCGAAAGGTTCAAAGAAATTAGGAGGAGAGTTACCTTTCGACAGGGTCGAAGGGAACACGATAGCAGGAACAAGGCAAGCCTTTGGGAAACATCGAAAGGTTCATGAAGATGTCAGAAGAGAAACCATTCGTCAAGGTCAAAAGGTTCAAGAAGACATTAGAAAGATAGACCTTCCGACGGCGTCGAAAGGTTCACTATGAGATACGAGAGGAAAACCTTTCGACAAGGATGAAAGGTGTATGGTTGTAAAAGGGGAACCTTCCTACCCAAACGAGTGCATGGAGTCGAAAGGGAGGCCTCCTGCGTCTATAAATAGGATTCGAGGGGTCATTTTTAGGGGATTCAATTGCTATCATTTTGATCTTGTAATTTCTTAATCAAAGCATTGTAACCCTAATTGAGAATGATTTGGGGAAATTTAATACAAGGAAGCTTTTACCTAGATATGAAGGGAAGTACTTGGCTTTGCTAATTATCATACTGTTTGCTTAAAATTTGTTAGTTTAACTCATATTTCCAGGTTCAACCTCATCGAAAGGTTTTTGTCGACAAGGTCGAAAACACCCTTGTGCAAGCGATAACTACAACCTTTCGAAGTCTTAAACCTAACGATTTAAACCTTTCGATAATGTTAGAATCCATTCAATATAATTGATTAAACCTGTCGTTGAGGACGAAAACCACTACCCATTCACCAAAGATAACTCAATCTAATCAAAAGAAGTCCTTTCTGGAAACCTCATGCAAGCTCAATGAAGCTGGAAGGTCATTTAACTCAAGTTCTAAACCTTTCGACGTCAATGGAAGATCTGACACGAGACATATCAACTAAATAGGTTAAAGTGAAAGACAATCTTAAAAGGAATCATTCCCTTTGTTCTCAAAGGAGGAGATCCATCCTTCTAAACATATTTTTAGGGTGTTAACAAGAAATCTTGTTAACAGTTTCGAAAGAGGTGGTTCACCAAGGTTTCGACAATGATGAAAAGGAAGGTTATTCCTATGTTTCCGAAAGGTAAGGTTAAATGGTTTGAAGGTGGATGTCATATATTTTAAGATTTTAAAGGAAAGGCTTTTTATTAGTTTCTAAGGAGTTACCTTCAATGTTTTCGAACGGGGTACTTCCAATTGTTTCGAAAGGATCTTTTAATGGTTTCCAAGAAGTTACCTTCAATGATTTCGAAAGGGTTGCTTAAAGGTTTTAAAAAAAGGTTTCGAATATATTGAATAGGAAGATAGCCTAAGTGCTTTAAGTTGTAAAGGACTTTAACTCATTTTAAAAGGATATTTAATCCTTATTGAACTTCATCAATATTATTTTGGGTAAAGTTTATATAACTTGGCAAAATAGCTTTAAGTAAAGCTAAAGATATATTTTTCTTGTATAAGTATGATTTGATGGACTAAATCATTTTGAGAAAGGTTTCCAAGGAAAATTTAAAGGGTAGTTAACCCTAAGAAGATCTCGGGCAGTTAGCCTAGAGGACAGTTAGTCTAGTTATGACCAGTTAGCCTAGTTATGAATAGTTAATTCATTTGTTAGGATAACGGACCTTGCTACTTCTTAAGGACGGTTAGTCCACATTTTTACATGTTTTATGGATAGATAGTCTATTTATTAGCATAAATGATATTGCTATTTAGGTATAAACAATTTTAGGATAGTAAGTCCAGTAGAGGGCAGTAAGCACAGATTTCGAACAATTAATCCATTTATTTTTTGTTTTTAGCATAATAGATCTTGCTATATCATTATAATAATCAGTTTATTAACCAGTTTGGTTGAGGGAAAGGATTGGAAAAATATATGTTTTGAAATTGCAATATAAGTGAGACAAAACCCGTTCTGCTAAGCGGCATGGTTTTACAAATTACTAGTAAACAGAGATGTAATAGAAATTATTCATACCAGACTTTATGTCTGACTCAAATTTTTTTTCCACTTAAACTCTTGGATGCTCAAAATTGATTTGAGTAGGCTGAGGTTTTAGATTTTTAGGTTCTAGCGGATTTAGGCGAATAAGCTTCCGAAGACGAGTAAGTGGCTGACAAATAACTAAATTAGGAATGCTGTTTTTTGTAATTTTCGCTGCGAATTAAGACGGTTGTGTCTATATTGCTTTGATCATCCAAGGGGCATCTCTATATGTTGCTCTTGGCATATTGTTGTAATATATATTTGATCCTTACCTAGGAATACGTTTTTGAATTTTTTAACTTGGATATGATTTTATTTGAAATGTAATCACCGTAATTATTGCTTTTGGAAATCTGTGATTTTTTTCATATTCAAGTGCTTCTGATATTATGGATACCATTATCATTGTTATATTTTGTCACCGGAATTTAATACTATTGATGATTGCAGTATCTATAGCGCTTAGGTTTTGGCCTCTAGATACAGGAGGTTATAATTTTTTATCAGAGCATAGGTTTACGAATTTTTTAACTAAAAATAGTTTTGAAAACAAAAATCCAAAGGAAGTAGAGTAAGATTTGGGTTGGGATAATGCTATATAAAATACATGCATTTGCTATATATAAGTATGCACTTTATCTCTATTCACCTATCTTTGATTAAGTTATCTTTCTGTATGTCATGAGGTTTGAAAACAGATATTGAAACACCCCACACCCATTAGTATACCCAAAAAAGGCACACTAAAGAATATGGTGCATTATAGATATAACTAAAACTTTACAGAGAGTAAGTTCACAAGGCAAATAAATAAAACAACTGAAACATTTAAATAGTAACTCATTAAAAATTAAACTTTATAAATAAGTCATAAAACCGAGTATGTCTCAAAATACCAAATACACATATCTTATGAAAAATATCATCTCGGCCACATCATCAGAGTACATAAAAATAATCATCCCTCTCAAAAAATACTAGTACATCAAAAACTAAATGAAATGAAAACTGAAAAGAAGAAGAATACAAGAAGAACTCCGAAAATATCTCCAAGAAAGCCTGAAATCTATCGCCCTCGATTCTGCTAGCCTATGGGGAAAAATGGGAAATGGAGGAGTGGATTATACTATAAGTCTAGTGAGTGGAAGTAATTACTAGCATTTTTAAGCAAGGTAAAGGTAATAGACTTAGTAATAATTTTAGTACAAAAGGAAATAAAGGAAAAGATAAAGCTGGAATAAAATATTGTTTAACTGTGTGCTGTGATAGTGATTGTTTGCACTTCTCTTAGATAGTTGCTTTGCTTATGCTGAAATCCTAATCCTATTTTAATTATTCTAAAGTCCTAATTCTACCTTTGATTGGCCTTCTATCTCTGTTGTGCCACTATAAACTAGTCCCAACCTGTGGGTCCTATAGAAAAAGACACCATTAGCGCTTTGGAACACAACATAGACTTATCTCCTTGCTTCGATGCCGCATGTTCGGTCACCACCGATTCGCACAAACTGTTGCTCCCTCTTTTGACCTCTTATCTACCTGCTTCAGCATAAGCCTCTCCCGTCTTACCTGATATATTATGAGACAATGAGTCCTAATCTGATAAGGTCCTGCCCCGTCTCACCTAAGTGTCTTATGAGACTATCATTCCTAGTCTAAAAAGGGAAACAATATCAGATACGGGTCCTAACAATCAAAATCTAGTTACATCCCTTGCCTAAATCCCCCTCCCCCTCCCCCCCCCCCTCCCGATTTGAGCATCAAACTATTGGGCACTTATTTACCCTGGTTAGCATAAGCATTTTCCAGCCTCACCTAATCTGTTGTGAAACCATCAGTTCATGACTGAAAGGGAATGCTATTGGTTGTGGGCCCTATTTCAATCTTTGCTTATTAACTTAGTGTAAGTTCTTTAAAATAAGTCGCTTGTGTTATTGTACTACATTTGCTTATTAACTTAATCTAAGTATTAAAATATGCCTCTTTTGTTATCTTTGTTATATTTTCTTATTAACTTATTCTAAGTTTTAAAATAAACCTCTTTTGTTATCTTTGCAATATTTGCTTATTAACTTTTTAAAATAAGCTTTTACTGTTTTTCTGCTTAATTATAACCTACGTTATAATTATTATTCTTCTTTTCTATATTTTTAGTTATAACTACTAGTTATAAACCTGTATGCAAATGTCTCAAATTTGCCTATTTTAGTATATCTTCTTTTTATTACAGTCTTTCTTATTTTACATCTAATTTCTGTAAATTTAGAGTTATTCTATTTTAATCCGTATTAGCAAATTCTATTGTTTTTAATTATATTCGCATAAAAAGGAATAAGAAGAAACTAACATTTACGAGCTAAATTTTAACACAAAATAGTTGTAAAAAAATGCAAGATAGCAATAAATAACTATAAATAACTGAATAAAATAGCTGAATAAAAATAACTGAATAAAATAGAATGAATAGAACTTTAAAAACTAGCTGTAATTAACTTATACAAAATTGTCTCAAAATTGCAGATAAACTACAACTATTGAGAATCCTATTATTTTAAATTACTTAAAAATCTAGAATAATTACTAAACACTCATTTGTGATCCTTAGCTCTTTTCCTTGGCCTTCTAGGATCGAATTCTAGGGTGTAAACTATTTTAACTAAAAAGATCTCCCCCTTAGAAAAATATTCTATTTAGGGTCCAGCCTCAGGAAATGAACCACGTCATTTAGGCCTAGGGTCTTATTTATAGTGTCATTTAGGGATCTCAGGCCATTGGATTTGAAGACTAAATGTTGTGCAACCACGTCATAGGCTAGCTGGGAACCATCTGATGGAAGCACGAACGCACAGGATCGAATATAAATAGCAAAACGACGTTTTCGAATCGAACTGGATGAAGTTACGTAAAAGAATGCAAGGCAGGTCGACCTACCTGTTGACCAACACATGCTAGTGTCGACCTAGCCATGGTGAGGGTCAACCTTATTTTTTTATTTTTGTTCATTTCTTGTTTGTTATGTAACTTCTTCATTTTATCTCAGATTTTTACAAACTATATATGGAATTTGACCAGAACATTACCACGACACAATGGTGCAACTCCCATTGCTTAATTTGGATAATTTTAGTTATTTTATTATTTAATTAATTTGTTAATTAATTATTATAACTTAAATTTCGGGTTGTTACATTCTCACCTTCGTCCCCGAAATCTCCATGGAAAGAAGAATGAAATTAATAATTTCATCCAAATACTACAACCAACTACTCAACTATCGTCCATTACATTAGTTTTCCTTATGTTTTCTAATGCAATTTATGATATATATATATACACACACATACATACATACATATATATGCAAATAGTGTAGCGTCATTGTCCCTAACTAATGCAAAAGATTAGAAGGTCTACTGATTCAATCGACCTCCTTTTTATGAAATCATGTCCATGCTATGTATCCAAATGAATGCAAATTTCCTAATAATAACTGTTAGTTCAATATGCGTGCTACAATCATCTTCCAAATGCAACAATCATACGATAATCTTCCATTTATAACAATCATGGAGAAAAATAAAATGCAAATGCGCACACATCCATATGCGTATGCTGTAGTGACCTAGTTAGGCTGATCCATAAGAGATAATAGTGCCTAGTTTATATATATGAGTCCATTAGCATCCACTAGCAAACACTTGCAACCACCAGCGTCCAACATACATAACATCTTCTAGTAACATGTTTACATTCAATCCTACCATCCATAGGTTAAGACCAAAGATCTACACTCCCAAAGGATAATAAAGAAAAGAACCTATTCAAAACTATAGACGGAAATAGGAAATTCAAAATTTATTATCAAAGAGATGTGGATAAGAGGTACATATTGTCTCCTAATCAAATCAATCTTCTTTGAAGTCTCTTTAACCATGTCGGGACCAAGTATTAATCTCTCTGTAGACTCTAACCAACATGAAAGCGACTTGCATGATCTTCCATAAAGAGCTTCGAAAGGTGTCATGCCAACGCTAGCTTGAAAACTATTATTATATGCAAATTCCACTAAAGGAAGATGCTCCCTCCAAGTTCCTCCAAAACAAAGAATACACATCCTTAACCACATGTGCCTTACCATCTTACTAATATCACCTTACTATACAGTAGACACACATGAAGCAACATTTCTAGGTTTCCACTAGTGTTCAATACACTTTTGGAAAATTTCTGTTATTACTTCTAAAAGCAGCCACTGCTATCTCCTATATAACCTATACTTTTTCCGTCATACCAAGGAAATGATTCCTATCTACTCCATATTTAAAAGTTTGGTTTGGTATTTATTATTTCATTTCAAAAATTAAAGCTTCTAAACTTTTAAAACATCAAATCCCAATTTTTTTTCCTTTAAAAGTTTATATTCAAGTTTCTATTAAATTCAAAGGTACTTGATTACTTAACATTTTATCATTCTACTTTTGCATCCTTACATCCATTTGAATTTAAATTATTTCCCAAACTTAGAGGGGAGAACTTACAAATTGTAAGTTTAAAATTTATTCCTCCTTATCTTTTAAAGACCTTTACAGATTTTCATAAAATTCTGGATTTATAAATTTAACTGTTACTAAGTTTTTTTTCACCTCCAAAAACTTATTTACTTTTTCACCAAACCATTTTTCTTTAAGATATATTTAAAATGTCCTCACATGTTTTCAAAACATCTTCTTTTCATAGATTTTCAATTTTGCAAAAACTTGAGTAGACAAGAATAATTATTTTATTAAAAACCCTTAAATTTCCAATTACCCAACGTTGGAGGATTGTCGAATTTACTACAAATTAGGACTTTCTACATAGGCAAGCAACCTATGTGCATAATCAATGGAAAAGAAAATATATGAAATTTCCATTGTTTAGCTTTTTTTACTAAGGCTTTCTGAAATATATATCCTAACTAACACTGTCCCTAATTATTACACTTCTTATTACACCTAATGGTTTTACACCTTAATATATTGGAACTACTTTCTTTTATAGGAAACTATTAACGCTAAAACCTTCTATGAATCCTTTAAAAGAGGACTGCATGTTTATGTGAAATTATAAGGAACTTATTTTATATTTTTTGACATAGGCTATACAAAATATGGTGCTTCCTATACCTTGTACATCTCGTTCACGTATTCCTTATAACTTGCACAAAGCATTTATGATTTGGTTTCATAGAAAATTATATCATTATTCATTTCATTCGAATGGATTAAAGTATGTTTAATCTATATTCTCCTAGGATAGACAATTTCTATGAAATTTATTAATTTCCTAATATTTAACTTACACCTTTTTTTCCAAAAGCATTTTCAAAAAAATTTAAATATTTTCATAAGCAGAAAACATTTCCTTATACTTATTTAAATAATAAGTGTACTTACAAACCACTTTATTCCTATACTCAGAAATTATCTTCAAAACACATTTTTATTTGGGTCAAAATAGACGTTGCATAAACCACCGTTGCTACAGCCCAAAAATACTAATTTATGGGTTCAGATACTAATAAATCTCATATACTATGTAAAAATATTTCCTTTGGGAGTCACCTACTGTAACAGTAGTGTTATAGTCTATGCTCCCTTTTATTTTTCATGAAAACATCTATTACAACAATAAATGTTGTAACCTGTGTTTCTCATACTTAATATACTCTAGGTTTTTATTTTAAAAATCTTTGTTTACCTACAAAGAAATTAGTGATCTAGCTATATATGTTCTATAAATCTAAAAAAAATTCACTTTTTACAAAATTTACATTTTCCAACTTTTCAGTTTAACAATTTCATTTCATTGGGCTAGACATAAGGTGAATATTCTTCTTACTTCCCTAGGAGCGCCCTTCATAAATATTGGAAATTCCATTTCCTTGCCGAAGTCTTTTATTCCTATCCCTCCTTTATGCTTATATTTATTCCGAGGTACTACTGTTAAATCCACTTATCTAAAACAATTATAATTTTTACAATTATTTACCATGGGCTTTCCTCTTTTTTTCAGCTGTATCTAATTTACACCTCCATTCTTTGCCTACAACTCTTTGGATTTCCACAACCAAAACCTAAATGTAAAAAACCGTTTCTCAAACTCTTTCCATGTATTGACCTTCTCTATGCCTTAAGAAATGTACTTCCTCACGCCAAAAAGTGACACTTCAAGAATTTTGCCTTCAACTGATGATAGCGAAGTGTACGGAGAACCTCCTCTTGATGAATAGCATGCTCTTCCATACTCCTGGAAAATACAAAAATGTCATCCACGAATACTATTACGAACTCCTTTAGGATATTTCCAAAAACATGGCCCATCAAATCTACAAAATAGGCTGGGGCATTGGTTCTCCCAAACGGCGTAACCAACCACTCAATGAATCCGTCTGATGAAGCCTTTCTCACCAATCTACTTAATTAACCCTTCCTTTCATGTATCTCATGGTGAATGCCACCGATTTAACATTATCATTCATATAGATCCTAAATTCGATCAATCTCTTAGGGGATAGTCCTCTAACCACCTCAAAAATGTTTGGGAAATTTCTAATGAATGGAACAAAATCTTGCACTCCTAGTGACGAATCAAGGGAATAATGGAAGCTCAGCATGACTGACCCCTGTGGGTCATAACAAACCTCGAGAGTCCTACAGCTACATGTCTCTAGTCTAACGACTCTCTTCTCGTAATCCAATATCGCTCCATAAGTGGAAATCCAATCCATCCTCAAAATCATCTCATATCTCGAAAATCCTGAAACATAGGCATCACAGTCAAACTCGAAGCTTAGTATAAAATTTTCAAACACCTACAGATCATGGATAAATGTTCTGATCCTCCTATGGGGTTTGAAACAACTATAGGGCTACCACAAGAGAAATATCTAAGTGCAAGCAATCAACCAAAGAACTAGAAATGAAAGAGTCCGAATAGAAAAATCCAAAATAGAGATCAAACCTTCTACAAAGACTTTCCTACCTCGATCCGGTCCACTACTAGAAGGTGCTGCATCAAAAGCCTATACTTGCGTTGTAGGCATGCTTGCTTTTTGCCCCGTCCTATAAGGATAAGTTCTACTAAGGCAACCTGGCTGCCCATAGTTGAAACACCTCCTCTTCATCATTTTATTATTACAGTCCTTTGCATATTGACCAATCAATCCACAGCTATGACATTTCCCGCTTTTCTTAATTCGCTTCTGAGGTCCTCCTTCTTTCCACTTGTGTTTTTCCTTCTTGTCTTCCACCATGGCTTCTTAGAGCTTTTTGACTTAGGAACGTCCTTCAACTGCAAAGATACAGGTTGAACTTTTTGTCGGTCCTTCAATCCTAATAGCCTAAACATTCGCTCCGTGTCCTTCAACCTAGCTCGTGCCTCCTCGAAATCCTCTGTGCCAGAAAACGTCTTGCCTTCTAGACTAGCAAAGTCCTTGCATAGCTTAGAAAAATTGGCTACTGTAGGTGGATTAATGGGATCTCCACTAGTTGTTAATGTATTAGGCGCTTGCCCTTGCACTTTTGGCACCATAGCTCTACAGAACCACTCAGCCATACCGTGTAAAGAAAATTTAGGCTCGAAAGAATTGAAAGAAGGTTGAACTGGGCTTTTAGGGGAATTTTATAAAAATTCTCTTTTATGCTTGAAAAACTATTTCTGTGATAAGAGTTTCTTTCTGAAAAATACTTCTAGTATGAAGATATGCTTCTTTTAAAAATAGGTCACTTTTGGAAAAATACTATATTTTTAAAATAATTTTTTAGGAATCCTATAAGCTTAGGCTCTGATACCAAGTGAAACAACCCCACGGCCCTTAATATACCTAAAAAGGGAACACTAAAGAATATGGTGCATTATAGGTATGGCCAAAACTTTACAGAGACTAAGATTCACAAGAAAAATAAATAAAACATCGGAAACATTTAAATAGTAACTCATTAAAAATTAAACTTCATAAATAAGTCATAAAACCGAGTATGTCTCAAAATACCAAATACACATGTCTTATGAAAAAAACCATCTCAGTCACATCATCAGAGTACATAAAAATAATCACCCCTCTCAAAAAAGTACCAATACATCAAAATCCAAATGAAATAAAAACTGAAAAGAAGAAGAATACATGAAGAACTCCGAAAATATCTCCAAGCAAGTCTGCAATCTACTACTGCCAATTCTGTTAGCCTACGGGGGAAAACCCCTGACATCGAGGAGTGAATCAGAATATAAATCTGGTGAGTGGAAGTAAATACCAGTATTTTTAAGCAAGGTAAAGATAAAAGGCTTAGCAACATTTCTAGTATAAAAGGAAAGAACGAAAAAGATAAAGTTGGAATAAAATACCGTTTAACTTTTTCTTTGATTGTGATTGTTTGCACTTGTCTTAGATAGCTACTTTAATTAGGCTGAAATCCTGATCCTATTTTAGTTAGGCTAAAGTCCTAATTCTACCCTTTGATCGGACTTCTATCTCTGTTGTGCCACTGTGCGCTAGTCCCATCCTATGGGTCCCAAAGAAAAAGACACCTGTAGCGCTTTGGAACTCAATAGTGAATTATCTACCTACTTTGATGCCACACGCTCGTTCACCGCTGGTTTGCACTATCTACTGCTACCTCTTTTGACCTCTTATCTACCTGCTTCAGCATAAGCATGCCCAGCCTCACCTGATCTATTGTGAGACCATCAGTCCTAGTCTGATAAATTCTTGCCTAGTCGCTCCTAAGTGTTTTGTGAGACCATCATTCCTAGTCTGAAAGGGAAATGCTGCCAGATACGAGTCCTAACATACCAAATATAGTTGTGCCCCCTGTCTAAATCTTCCCGATTTGAGCTTCTATCCATTGGCCACTTATTTAACCTAGTTAGCATAAGCATTTCCTAGCCTCACCTAATCAGTTGTGAGACCATCAGTTCCTGACTGAAAGGGAATGTTATTTGTAATGGGCCCTATTTCTATCTTTGCCTATTAACTTAGTGTAAGTTCTTTAAAATAAGCCTCTTCTGCTATTCTTTAAAATAAGCCTCTTCTGCAATTCCACTATATCTGTTTATTAACTTATTCTACGTTTTAAAATAAGCCTCTGCTGTTATCTTTGTTATATTTGCTTATTAAATTATTCTAAGTTTTAAAATAAGCCTTTACTGTTCTTTTTGCTTAATTATAAACTACGTATAATTGTATTCTTCTTTTGTATCTTTTTAGTTATAACTACTAGTTATAAACTCACTTATAAATGTCTCAAATTTGCCTATTTTAGTCTATCTTTTTTTTATTACAATCTTTCTTATTTTACATCTAATTTCTGCAAATTTATTATTGTTCTATTTTAATCCATATTAGCGAATTCTATTCTTTTTAATTTTATTCGCGTAAAAAGTAATAAGAAGAAACTAACATTTATAGGTTAAACTTTAACGTAAAAGGGATGCAAATAATTGTACATAATAGTAAATAACTATAAATAACTAATAAAAAAGATTGAAAAGAACTTCAAAAACCAGCTGTAATTAACTTATACAAAAATTGCCTCAAAATTATAGAAAAACTACAACTATTGAGAACCTTATTATTTTAAATTACTTAAAATATAAAATAATTACAAAACACTCACCTGTGGTACTTCGCTCTTTTCCTTGCTCTTCCTTGATCCACTTATAGGGTGTAAAATATTTTAATTAAAAAGATCTTCTCCTTAGAAAAATATTCTATTTCGGGTCCAGCCTTAGGCAATGAATCCAATGAAAGAAAATCTGAATGTGAAAAATAGCTAGGCCTAGGGTCTTATTTATTGCATCACTTAGGGATTTCAGGCCATTGGATTTGAAGATTAAATCTGGTGCAACCATGTCATAGGCTCGTTAGGAACCATCGGATGGAAGCACGGACGCACAAGATCGAATAGAAATAGCAAAATGACGTGTTCGAATCGAATTGGACAAAGTACGTAAAATATTGCAAGGCGGGTCGACCTACCTGTCGACCAACACATGTGAGGGTCAACCTATAGGTCGATCTAGCCATGGTGAGGTTCGACATTGCCTATATATTTATTTATTTTATTTTATTTTTTCTTTTTGTTCGTTTCTTGTTTAGTTCGTAACTTCTTCTTTTTTGCTTGGATTTTTACAAACTATATATGGAAATTGACTAGAAAATTACCATGGACAAAATAGTGCAACTCCTGTGGGTTAGTTCTAATATTTTTACAAAGTTATTTTATTATTTAATTAATTCTTTAATTCATTATTATAGCTTGAATTTCGGGTTGTTACATATATGGATGGTAGAAGAAGCAAAGTTAACCCAGGAAGGGGAAGCACTAAACGGGATGCTGGACCTAATGTAGGGAGAGGTAAAGCTCAGGGCTAAGCGGAGAATGTATGTGCTGAGGTCCCATAGGTCAGAATGGAAGCCATGTATTAGATTTTTAGGAATATTATGCAGGCAGGAGTTGCAGCCGGAGTGTTAGGAGGAAATGCTGCAGTATCAAATGTTTCAGATGTTCCGGTAGTTAACCATATTGTTAAGATAAGTGGTGATATTGTGAAGCTTTGAGGGAAGCCATTTATGGGTACCTAGGATGCCACTGTAGTAGAGAACTATGAATGGATTTTTGCATATTTAGGGCTTAATGATGAGCAGAAGAGGTGGTTGGCATCTAGACATCTTCAGGGAACTGCATTATTTTGGTTGAACTGTGTGACTGTGAAGGTGGATGAGGAGATAATGAACTAGGAGGATTTAAAGAGGAAATTCTGGGAGTGGTTCACGTATGTTATGGCATAGTCAGCTTTGATTAGGTAGTTTGTTGAGCTGATGTAGGGTGAGATATCGGTTGTAGGGTATGGTAGGAAGTTTGAAGAGTTGGCTAGGTATGGGTATGCTTCGGTGGATACGGTATTGAAGCGAAATGAGAAGTTTATTAGAGGATTGAAGCCAGATTTGACTACTTCTACTTTGCCTCAACTTAGAGATCCTTATGATATTGTTGTGGAGATGGCCATGAGCCTGGAGTAGGTCCTTAAGTCTGTGAAGAAGAGCAAGGCCAAGGGGTCCAAGTTGGACAGGGCCAGAAGAGGAAGTTCTTTTCTAAGAAAGGTGCTTAGAAGAGTGGAGCAGCCAAGAAAGGAAAGTCTAAGATTGTCTGCTATAAGTGCGACAAGAATGGGCACTTTGCTAATGAGTGTCATGCTGGGAAGCCAAAAGAGGTGGAAAGAGGAAGAATGTTAGGTGCTTTAACTGCGACTAGATAGGCCATTACAAGAACCAGTGCAAGGAGCTTGGTAGAGATGGTAGGGCAAGGTATATGCATTGGAGCTAGCTGCTTCTAAGCCAATAGCCCATGAGAAGAGAAAGGTAGTTTCAGGAGGAGTGCTTTAGATCATGGTATGTTTGTCAACATTTTATTTAATACCGGCCCATCGCATTCTTTTATATCTAGATGTTTGATAGATAAACTTAACTTTTTTGAATCCACATATTTAGTTACTGCCTTATGGGTTGTGAATCCAATAGAAGGGTACACAACTTTTGTATGCAGTTTGCATGTGTTTGATTTTGTGGGGTTCGGGATTATCCTTGTTATGGATTGGTTAAGTGAGTACGATGCTAGGATATTTTTCCAGGATAGGAAGCTATCTCTTGGACACCCTAATTGTAGTGACCAGATTGTTTAAACCATAAAAGGTTCTAGTGGTGCAGTGTTTTCTTTGTTGGGTGCTTTTGATTTAGATGATGAGTTGAGCCAAATATTCGTGGTTAGAGAATTCACAGATGTGTTCGAGCCTGTTGTGGGATTTTCGCCGAAGTGAGCCATCGAGTTTCATATAGATTTGGTTTTGGGAGTAGAACCAGTGAGTAGGCCACCAAGTAGGATGACCCCTTTAGAGATGAGGGAGGTAAAGGTGCAGTTGGTGGATTTAGAGGGTGTTACACCAAAAATCAACCCTTCGACTAAGTCGAAAGGACTTTGAACAAATATAAAGGAAAATAAGCATAATCCAAACATTTCGAAGGAGTCGATGGGATATAGTCATCAGAGTTTAACAGTACCTAACCTTTTGAGGAGTCCAAAGGTTCCTTCTCTTAGTATCCAAGGAGTTCTTACCTTTTGAAGAGGATGAAGAAGTCAAAGCAAGTGTGCTCAACTCCATGGTGACCTTTTCGAAAGCATAACCAGCCTTTTGAACCGGTTAAAGCACATCCACAATACCTTTCGACGAAAGGTTTTATAAAGAAAGCAATACTCATAAGTCAGCAAAGAATGAAAGACAACCTTTCGACAACACTGAATGGCCACCCAGCTCACGACAACAATCAAGTGAAGAGCAACCTTCCGACAAGGTTGAAGGGTTCACAACAATCAAGTGAAGAGCAACCTTCCAACAAGTTCGAAGGGTTCACAACAGTATATAGAAGGCAGACTTTTCGACAAAGACGAAAGGTTCATGAAGGCACAAAGAAAGGCAAACCTCTCGAAAATGTCGAAAGGTTCATTATGGCATATGAAGGGAAGTCTTTGGACGAAGTCGAAAGGTTCATAGCAGCATATAAAAGGGGAACATTCTACCCAGTTGAGAACATGGAGTCGAAAGGGGTGCTGCCAGCATCTATAAATAAGACCCAAAGGGTCATGTTTTGGAGATCCAATTTCTCTCATTCTAATCTTATAACCTCTTAATCAAAGCGTTGTAATCTTAAATGGGTGTTGATTTGTGAAATCTAATAAAATGAAGCTTTTTCTTGGATACAAAGGGAAGTTTTAAGATTTTTTAATTAGTAGATTGTTCATTTAACCTTTGTTGGATTAACACCTATTTTCAGATTCAATCCCATCGGATGGTTCTTGTCGACAAGCTCGACAACGTTTATGCTTCAAGTAACTACTGCAAACCTTCGAAGCCTTCAACATTCCAATCCGAACCCTTCGACAAGGTTGCCAACTTATTTGGCTCAGCGTTTACCAAAACTTTCCAAAATCATTGGCTCCATGGTCTAAGCCGATCCACATGGTTGGCAGTTATTTATACTTTAACAACACTCGAACATTCCGAAGCTACAAATCAAGTGATCTAACCTTTCGACAAGTCAAAATCTTTTCTCTAAATATAAATACCTGGACTTGAAAGGCATGGTCCAAAAAAAGTCATTCTAATACCTTTCGACAAGGTCGAAACCCACTCCACAAAAGTGATCTAACCTTTCTACAACGTCGAAACCTACTTTATGTCTACCATAAGTAAAGCATGCCCGGCTTCAACCCAAGGAAGACCATTACCTTAACCTTTCGACAAGAATAAATCCAACCTTTAAGGGACTAATTTAAGGGATTTTATCTTAGCCAAATAGAGAATTTTTGTAGGAAACATTATACAAGTTCAACTAAGACGAAAGGTTATCTAATTCAAAGACTGAACCTTTCGACGACGTCGAAGGGTCTGATCCAAGAATCAACAACAAGAAAGGCTAAATTTAAGGGCAATTTTGAAGGGTATCACGTCCTCAATTAAAACAAGTCTATCCATCCTTCTTGGAATAACTTTGGGGCGTTGACAAGAAATCCTATTAACATTTTTGGCGCTAGAAGGAGAGGCTCGAAACTCCGACTTGGTTAACCCCCTAACAATACTATTCTCTAACCCCCTTACATCAATCCTATGTAAAGTTTTTCCACTTTGGTTTGATCATGGCCAGAAGATTTAAAAGATCTGAATAAGAGTCTTCTGAACCACATTTGTCAAAATTCTCCCAAATAAACATTAAAAATTCCAATCAAGATGAAGAACAAAGACTAAGGCTTGAAGCCTTAACGATTATAAACAAAAAGAAAGCAGAATCTTGCGATCTTGAGAAATGGAGTCTAAACCCCTTTCATGTTAGCCCTACCACAATCTTTGCACATGGAAAGAGAAAAAATGGAAGTGATAATATCTTTAATCAAATGAGAAAAACAATCCAACATTATTCTAATGGCATAATCTTTGAGAAAGAGATAAAGAATAATTACAGCAACTTTGCACACAAATGGCAACCAACTGCAACAAGAGTACTTCCAACCCAAGAGGTTCAAAGGGTAGCAAAAATAAAGAGAATTGAAGAGCGTGAAATGATAAGACCAAAAAATAAAAAGCCAAAGAGCCATACTCAAGAGTCAAGTTACAAGTCTAGACATACGAAAGAGTGCAACTTAACCACATCAATGGAAAATGTTTACATGCTTATAAAGGATGAACTTAAAAATTGGCCATCACAGAAGAAAATGCCAAAACATGAAAAGGAACCTAGGAGGATCCTTCTGCCCCTATCATATGATGAATGGTCATGAAACCAACTATAGCAAAGCACTTAAGGGGATGATCATCAATTTCTTTAGACAAGGAATGATCGGTGAATTTGTAAAAAGGACTTGAAAAATGATTAATAATGATCAACGTTCTGTAAAGAGAAAGTCAACATGGTTGGAGTGAAATGATCCTCATATTAGGATACTACCTATAATGGAAGTTTATATAAGATGGTAGAAATGCCTCTGTCGAGACAGAGATGGCCAGGGCAGAGCGCCTCTTGGAGGGAGGACGGAGTAAGCCTTTATCCATGCCATGAGATGGCTTGGTTAAGGCATCGAACAAGCCCTTATCCATGCCATGCAATGGCCGGGTTAAGGCACCTCTTGGAGGGAGGACAAAGTAAGCTTCTATCCCGACCTAAGATAGCTAGGGTAGAACAACGAACAAGCACCTATCCGTGCCAAAAAAGGGCCAGGGCAGATGTCTCCTAGAGGGAGGTAGGGTAAGTCCTTTGTTCCAACCTCTAAGATAAGCTAACTAAGTGCACTGGACAATGGACTAAGTGTCCAGGCCCAAGAAGTGGCCCAAACAATGGATTAAGTTGTCCAAGCCCAAGAAGGGGCCCATCAAACAATGGACTAAGATGTCCAAGCCCGGGGAGAGCCTCGTCAAATTATGAACTAAGACGTTCAATCTCAAACAGAAGCATATCCAATTATGGACTGAGACGTCATAGCTCAAGAGGCAGCTAATCAAATTATTTCTATTCAAAACCTGGAGGGTTCATACACATCAAAGAAGACAAAGGCAAAGGAGTGAGACATAACTCCACTTATTATTATCTGAATCTGGCAAAACTCCCATTTCTAAATAACAACTATAAAATACCCGAATCTGGGTTTCAAGATATTCATTTCAAATTTCACTATATAATACTCGAATCTGGGTTTCGGGTCTCTGTTAAAATTGATTCTCTTGATCTACCCAAATCTGGGTCTCAAGATATTTATCTCTAACATCCGCTATCAATACACGAATTAAGGATTCGGGTCTTTCATATAAAATTTTCGTCATCTAAACACCCGAATCTGTTTTCCGGGTCATTATCAATCACTCACTTACTATATTCGACTCCGGGGACCAAGCCTGCTGTTTAGTTAAGCCCTAATCTAGGTATAAGATCTTTGGATTTCAATTCATCCTAAATTTTTGAACTTGGGCAAAAGAATATTATCAAAACTGTCACTATTAAAACACCTCGAATGGGAACTTCGGGCTTCTAATATTTTAAATACCATTAGTGTTAAAGAATGGGTGAGAGGGTTAGTACTTCAAAATTTTAGACAGACTCCTGAATCAGGTTTTACTGAATAAAAGTTATATTCTAATATTCGTAACCATATGATAAGGCGGAATCTACTACCAATAAGTTTATGCATTCCAAACAAGTGGAGGGGAATCATTCCTCTTTATGGTTAAAGATGAGATCTTAACATTTTGAATAAATTACTTTTCATATAATTGGAAAGAAGATTTGCTATTCTAGGCAAATGATATACATGGACAAATATGTCAATCTCAAGCTAATAGTTAAAAATATTGTTTGCTACTTGTTTATCAGGGAAATTAGAATGACAAGGAGTAACAAAGGATCAACAAGAACAAAAGTCGCTGAATGAGCAATTCAAAGGCATATCAAAAGTTACACTACAGAAAAATATCACAAATTAGGTGATATTTACAAAATTTCTAAAATTTACATAAGTTATGAAGTCATTTACAAACATCAAAAATATGTACAAGATAGATTTATATGGCTCAAATACATAAATAAATTACAAACTTGAGCTTCTTTATTAAGAATCTACACCTCTGAAGGATCTACGACGATTAATTGCTACGCAGAGAACTTCATTAAGCTTCTTTTCGTTTCACCTTATACTTCTCCCACAATTAATGGCATCAATATTGGTTTTCAAAGCATGGTTAAAGGTCCTATTTACAGCCTTAAGGGTTTTGTTTTCCCTATTCTGCTTTGCAACCCGCTTATCAAGCAAATAATTGATATGCTCCAGCTTCTAGTTCTTAATAGCATAGTCAATGATGTTTTGAGAATACTTCAATTTTTGTTACTCGTCCAAATATTTGGTGATTTCGAACTTTACCCTCCGACGCCAGTTCCCCACCACATTATCATCTATTCCGAGGGAGGGTTGAGCATGGTTAGAAATTTCTGTGCTATGAGAAGCCTTGACCTGATAGGCATAACAGATGGGGAAATTGGCTTGGGGACTATGGGATCGACGTTTTGAGTTTTGTCCTCTAAAATGAATTCCAAAGAGGCATATTGTGTTTGACTTTCCTTCAATTTTAACTCCATGTCGCTTATTTGCTAAACGAGTTCAAACATCTTTTCATCGAAGTCGATTGTAGGATTCGACTTCACTTGTCGTTTGAACACAGTAATCGCTTCATCTTTTCTCTTAATTTCTGCTTGAAGATAGTCAATGTAATCCTTACGATTATTGGCAATATTTTTTCGAATAAGGTATATTTTTAGCCATTTTAGGGCTCCAACGTTACCACCAAAGCATTCTAATAAAACTTCATCATGAGCCAAAATTGTTCCACTCGCTGTCAAAAGTCTCTCTCTTATGGCATCAACGCAAGATAGTAAGTTTTGAGAGAGAGAGAGGTTATAGATGACCATGGCTCCTAATTAAATAATAGAAATGAGAGAAAATTCAAAATTGGGATAAAAAAATTCTTTATTATTATTGTACCGGATTACAACCCAAATTACCACAAAGTTAGAAGGTACAATGAACACTTTGATCACACTTAAAGCTATTAAACTACTTTCCTAATTTTATCTAAAGAATTGGCTGAAAGCATGATTGTTGAATTAAAGGGTATAGTAAATCCTTCGGGAGTTATGACCAGTTGGACATTTGCTACAGTCCCATTTCTTAGCAGGTGGACTATCCCAACCACAAATTAGTTTAGAATGAAATGTACTAGTCTCTTTAAGGAAATTTTCGTTCTCGCTGCTAAAGAAGTCAAAAGGAAAGTAAGGATTTTCCACGTATGATTTTTGTAAATCCTGAAGAAGGCAATATCTCGCTAATTTCGAAGTCTTTAAAACTGATACATTTTTAGAAAAAAAACCTCCTCGGTTTAACATATTGGATTAAGTGATCTCTAGGGACGAGTCATCCTAAAGAGCTGTTTTTCTTAAATAGTACAATAAAAGAAACTAAGCATATAAAATAGGCCAAAATGTATATACATAAGTGAATTAATGGTTACATATTTGTAATTATTCATCAGGTTCATTCAAAACAAATTTGGAAAAAAACTCAAACACAAATTTATCTTCATAGTACTCAAGCTTTTTAGGGGGAAGATCTAGAGGAAACAACCTGACCCGCGGTAAGTTCCAACAAGCCCTGGGATTTGGTTCAGATTCGAGTTCATCTAAGTGTCTTTTATGAAAATGTCTGAATAGACCTCCACTGAATTCGCTTAAGTACAAAAAATCTATAATACAATGTCTATAATAAGTTTTATACAAAAAATTAACTGAAATCTCTCTCTCCTTGATCATCATCCAAAATAAAGTTAATAAGTCTCTATTTTCTTTCTAGAGAACAACATATCGGAGGCACGCTTTCTTTAATAAAGGGACATCCCATTGATATTTAAAAGAAGCTAATATGGCGGTACTCTTTTCCAGACTATGATATTTCTCAGATAGAACATTGTGCTCCTTTATTTTTTCAAACTACTTATATAATTTGTTAATTTTTGCCAGTTTGCTCTCAAGTTTTTTATAAGGAAAATTTGACTTGCTCTCTATCTAAGACAAATGATTTATCACTAAATATTATGTTCGAAGTATAAGACATTTAAACAAAGAAGCCCATACCTGTGAAACTGGAATGGAAGCCTAAGGGGCTTGTTCTTTCTTTTGTGTATCTTTGGTATGAGTGGGAGCAGGTTTCTCCTTTGGAGGGGCAGATGGACCAGGGGATGTTGGTGGCATATCTTTTGAAGGGCATTGCTCTTGCTTGGGAGCTTTGTTTTGATCACCACTGTCCATACTTGAATCACCGAAAGGCCTCCACTGTCTTCATCTAGACCTTGACCTCCAGAACGGTTATCATCATTATCATCGTTATTATGGCTGTCCTAATCAATTCTTCGTCGTCCTCATCTTTTTTCGTGGGATCTTATCTTTACCATCCTCCTCTTCATAATCAGATTCAATTTCAAAGGAGTGGATATCAAATGAGAGCTTCCTTTACATTAACAATCTCCTCCTCGCCTTCGGGCACGGTACCCTGCCTAATTTGGTCAATTTTGTCGATGACTCTTTTGGCTAAAGTTGGGTCAAGAGAGGGAAAGCCAAAATTAGGACATTTCTCATGCTTGTAGGCATAATAAAGCATGAGGGCATTTTCATAATGTTTCAGAATCATGGGCCCCAAGGTGGCTTCAACAAACTCAGAAACTTTCTTTTTGACATCAGAGAGAGTTTGAATAGCTAGTTTAGCGAAGCTCTGGTCCTTTTGAATTTGTCTTTTAGTAGAGAATTCTTGCTGACCATGTGAGCTTTCTCATCTTCTGAGTCTTTGAGAGCTAGTTCCATTGCAAATTTTTCCTCAGTGTAGAGTTGGTGAGCTTGCCTCTCTGCTTCAAGATCAGCTTTAGCCCTGGTAAAGGAAGCCTTGACTCGCTCCAACTCAGAGGAAGTGTCATTTTGAGACATGGTCAAAGAAGATAGTTGATTTTAGAGTTCATCATTTCCCTCCAATTGCTTGGAGGATCAAGCAGAGAGCCCGGAGACATGTTCATTTAAAGAAATCCAGTTCCTAAAAATCTGCAATAAAAAGAAGAGAAGCACAAGTTAGCGATTAGAAAGATCTAATGGTAATAGAATTAATTGGGTGAGAGCTTACTAAAAGTTGTTGCTCCATTCAAGAGCAGATTTTTTGCCAAGTCTAGACTGAATGACGGCAAAGAAGAAGAAGTGAAATATTCTAAATGAAGGATAAGTTCGATAAGTTTATCAAAACTGGTTGACTAAGGAGCAAAAGATGACGACTCCGGAGGACTTTGCATCTTAGAAGGGGTCGGGATTAGAGCAAGCTACATTTACACAAGTGTAGTTTGGGAGTCAGAGATAGTTATATGAGGAAGGGGTGCCAAAGTCGGAGGAGTTTCGTCCATTTGTTTTTTAGAAGCTTCAACAATGGGGCTCTTTAGCACTCTTTCAGAAGATAAACGCTCCCCTTCCTCCTCCACATCAGTAATTTTATGCATTTTCGCCGAAGGAGCTCAGTAGAAGGTACTGTCAACTTTCTTTTAAGAGATCTTTTAGATTTAGTAAAGGCCTCCATGAAAAATGTCGCCTTCAAAGAGAATGGAGGTGGAGCAGCACCACTTGAAGATACAATGGCCTTTGAGGGAGTTGAAACAAATTCAAATGGATATAAAATTAATCAAAGTAATTTAAAGAATTTCAAAGACTAAGAAGAAAATACTAAGCTAATAATATATATGAAGTTTTAGCACAGATGAGGGACATTGAAGTGAAGTGTTCGGCGTCTCCTAAGGAAAGGAAACGCTTACCACGAGTGGTGTGCATAATAGTGGGCATAGTGCCTAGGATCCTTTGTCTAGGTAGCAGCAAAGAATGTTTCCTTAAATTCGAAGGGGTTAGGAGCCTCATCCTAATTCCAAGTTGTTTTTAAGTTGTGGTTAAAGAATCAATGGTTTACTTGTCAGCTTCACTGAGTTTTTTTGGAAGATTCACCTAAAAAAATTCAAAGATTAGTTAACAGAAAACGTAGAGTAACGCAAAGACAACATTGAAGTAGACTTATGGGGGGAGGCAAAAGTTCCATGAACATTCGCAAAACACTTGATGAAGAAAAATTTATTTTTCCAGTCTTTGAACTTATTAATGCTATCTGATATAAGCCTATTATAAACATTAACTCTGTAAATCTGCTTGTTAAGATGACTTAACCTTGCCAACTTGGTCAAGGAGTTTAGAACCTCAGCATTAAGCGAAGGAAGTCCAAATTCCAACTCCATCATTTCCAAAGACAGAAGGTGAGTGTAAACATTCAGAGATAGTTGTATTGGAGCAACTCCAACAAGAGACAAGTAAGAGAGCAAGATCTCAGGGAACGGAAGAAATCCACTATGCCAGATGTGGATGGTTGTTTATGCAAAGTACCCATCACGAGGGTTGTCAATGGTATCAGTTGGTTGAGGAGGGATGGCTTCAATCCCAATGATGCCAAAGTCTTTGAGAATAGCATTAACTTCATTTTGAGTTTCGATGAAGAATGCTTAGCAATGGCTTCAACCTATGGAGAGCTCATGATTCTACCAGGTGAAAACGTTTTCATCGAATCTCGTCTATCTATGCGTTTAGAAAGCAATCAAGAATTCAAAAGAAAATAAGTTTGCTTAGATAGTTTAAATGTGAAAACATACACAAAGTTTAAAAAATGGAGTAAAAAGTTTAAGTCAAAAAACTTTATGGTAAAAGCTCTTGACAAAGTCGAATGGTTTGTACCCAAAGCTTTCGACAAAGTCAAAAGGTTTGTACCAAAAGCTTTCGAAAAGTCGGAAGGTTTGTAGTAAAAGCTTCCCGAAACATTTATAGATAAAGATTTCGATAATGCCAGAAGGTATAACAACCCCTATCTAGAGGCCCAAAACAAAGCGCTACAGATGTTGCAGTCATCTATAGTATCAACTTCCGGCGACATACGACTATGTTAATGGTATTAATAATATCAGAAGCACTTGAGTATGAAATACAATACAGATTTCAAAACAACTTTTACTTCATTACATTTCAGAACCAATTGTTTCACATTCATAACACATAGTCCCACATCATTCCCAGGCACAAATAAAATAATTCCCAGGCACAGATAAAACATAGTTATTACAAAATATGTCAAGAGCGATACATGACGATACCCCCTTGGATGATCAGAGTCATATGGTCATAATAGACCTAATGCAAATGTTGCAGAAATAAATCAAAACATAAAACAATAACTGTAACTCCTAAATAGCTATCTGTTTGCCTCTTGCATGCCTCCGGTAGCTTATTCATTGTCCTACTAAAACCTAAAAATACCTTAATCCCTCAGCCTACTTAAAAATTAATTTTGAGCACCCGAGAGTTGAAGGGAAAAACATGAACTTCGGGTCAAACATAAAGCATGCTTGAATAATATTATACATCGAAGAATAATTATGTTAAGTGAGACCATGCCACTTAGTGGAATGGGTTTCCCCTCACTAACATCCTTTTAGGACATATCTTTGCAGAACCATTCATAAAACGAGATATTGTGCTCCTACATCCACAATAGTTAAATACTATAAAGCAATCATTATTTAAACATAAAATAGCAGGTATGAACTATCTGTTCAAACACGCAAGTTTTGTTTGGATAACTTTTAACCTTTGGCTGACTCGGGCCTACCTGACAATATAATCAAAATTGACCTAACACTTGGTAGATATTCTTCTCTGGATTATCCATCCTTAACTATTTGTTAAACATTTTCCATTTGGACGGTCTGTCCTTAACTATCTGTTAAATATTTCACTTCTGGATGGTTTATCCCTAACTTAATCATCTCTTAGGTCTTCCTAATCCTAATGGTTTTTCGGGCTCGCCAATAACCAATCTCTATACAAACATATATTCCTTTCCATGTGTAATCACAATTTTAGTCTACCTGTGACAAAGCCCTACACACTAAAACTTTGGACAACAGTTAGCTGGGGCTATTTGCTAATGTATAGGGCGCTACCTCATACTAGTCCCATCTGGTTTTCTAGTATCTAAATCATTTTCACTTAAGGATCCCCGCCTATAAGTTTCCCTGATAACATTTTTCAAATTGATTTAAAACCTTTAAATCGAACTTAAAAAAGGAAAAGTGTATAATCGTTGTAATTTACTCAAAATCACATCACTATGTCACGTATATATTCTTTACTCAAACTTTAGTTGATGAAAACATTTAACCATTTGAAGAACCACTTTCTAAACTTTTGAAATAATTTCTTTCAAAATCAAACATTAAACCTTTTGAAACTATTCTCCAAACTTTTCAAAACCATTGAAAAGCAAACCTTTCAAAAGCTATAAAACTCCATACATCCTTCTTTAAAATCACTTTGAGACATTGCCTTAGTAGAACCTTGGAATACCATCCATTTAAACATTTCAAATCCATTGAACTAAACCTTTCGAAATCATTCCAAACAAACCTTTCAAAACCATTCGAAATCATCAGATTCAAACCTTTTGAAATCATTCAATAAACAAATCTTTCGAAACCATTATATATAATCCTTTCGAAACCATTCAATATAAACCTTTTGAAGTCATTAAGTATAAATTTTTCAAAATCATTCACTTTAAAAAGCATTTCATAATCATTCTGGATTCAATTTAAACAAGTAAAAACCTTCCTTTTAAACCTTACGAAATCATTAGAAGCAACATTTGGACTTTGTCGAAAGCTCTGCTTTGAAAGTTTGGTTATATTTCAACTTATAAAACAATGGTAAATCACCTAAGTCGAAATCTTCCTTTCGAATGCGTGGACAAGTGGCGATTTTTTAAAACAAATAAACATTTCATCTTTGTCGAAAGGTTCAAACCAAAACATTTATAAAGCGACAGTAACCCTTTCACTATGTAGAAAGGTTTCAAAATGGAATAGTGTTAAAACAACGGTAAACTTTGGACTTTGTCGAAAGGTTTTGAAACATGTATTTAAACATTTGACTTGGTCGAAAGCAACAAAGTCGAAAGCTCTTATTCAAAAGAAAATTAGGTGAAAACTTTTGGTTTATAAAACAAACATATACCAACCTCTTTGGCCATCAACCCTTCATCTTAGAACCCTTCGATTATGTCCAATTCATTGCGTACCACGTAGCTTGATACCTTATGCATTGGTTTGACCTTGTTGAAATCTCGACCTTGTCGCAAGGTCTGGTTCGGAAGGTTTATTGCCGCAATGGCTAAAACATGTAAAAAAATATGATTTCTTTGTTTTTAACTTATAAAGGAAGCCTTCTCA
The DNA here is from genome assembly GCA_030765085.1 of Allium cepa. NCBI lineage: Eukaryota > Viridiplantae > Streptophyta > Magnoliopsida > Asparagales > Amaryllidaceae > Allium > Allium cepa. Next base: position 687,501,776 of record CM060938.1, read on the forward strand.
ACTAACATACCTTTGTTTGTCAAATTTTCATTGGTTGACAACTACTTTTGAGAAATGTGCTACCACTATTTTTAAAATTAAGTAATCATTTTATTTTACAAAATGCCACTTTTCCTTAATTAAATATATAAAACATTTAAGTCATATACCTTACATAATTTTATATATTCATCAACACACTAAGAAAACATCTGGAAAAATTATAGAAAATCTATTTTAATATGTTTTCCATGGTATAAAAATTTCAAACCCAAATAATAATTATTTTAGCTGTAAATAATTTATAGCCCAATAAATCATTTTCTTTACTAGAAAATCAATATAAAATCCATATTAATTAAGAAAATTATGAAAATCGAAAATCATCTCTAAAATTTCATTTCTGATCTATATTTAAATTTTCAAGGCATTTGCATATTATTAAATAGGGTTTTCATGTTAAACATATCATTAAAACTAACATGAACATATATAATTCATCAACAACATATATATAACTTTAATCATCAAAACAAGGCATATATTTGCAAAATCATTTCGGGTATAATCTTAAAACTGACAACTAATTGAAATTTGGACATAGTAATTATTCACCTTAGCTTTGATATTATAGATGTGAGATTTGATGTTGATTTGGCTGATTGTTTCCCTTCTCTTGAATCCTAGCTTTAATCTTCTTCTTGAGAAAGAAAATGGTGGTCTACCTTAGGAAATTTATGTTTGATAAAAGTGAGAATGAATGTGAGTTCTATTTCCCAAGGGTTTAGGGTATAAGTTCCACCTAATTCACATATTTCCTTTCTCACATCCTAACACATTAACTTAGGTTATTTCATTTTAATTAACACACTAACATGGCATGGCTGCCCTTAGCCAAAGCAAATCTCAATCCATTAATCTCTATGTTATTTTATTTAATTTTAGATAATTAAATATCCTGAATTATGTTATAAAATATGGGGTGTTACAAAATTCCTACAAAGAATTTCATCATCGAAATTACGTTAAGGTACACAACAAAACAATCAAAGGTAGAACATACCATCAAACAAATCAGGGTAAGGGTCTCCAATTCTGCTCTCCATCTCCCAAGTACAGTCTCTAGCATTGTCACTCCACAATACCTTTACTAATTTGACTTTCTTGTTCCTCAACTTCTTCTCATCTCTAGCCACAATCAGAATCGGCTTTCTAACAATGGCCAAATTCGGTTCTACTATATATCTTCTAACACCGTAGGTGCTATGGTAACCTCCGGGTCTCTAACACATTTCCTAAATGAGAAACATGGAATCCAGCCAAACTACTCAGTAACTCTATTTTATAAGCGATTTTCTCGATCCTCTTAAAAATACGGAAAGGTCCAACGAATCTAGGTGCGAACTTTCTAGACTTTCCAAATCTAATTACATCCTTCATTGGTAAAACCTTAATGAACATATAGCCTGCGACAGAAAATTCCAAATCTTTCCTTCTTCTATAGCATAATTTTTTTTCCCTAGATCGAGCTTTCTTTATACAAAATCGGATCAACTCAATCTTCTCCTCCGCTTCCTTCACCAAATCAGGACCAAGAACCAGTCTATACCCGGCTCTAACTAACATACGTGAGATTTGCATGGTCTTCCATACAAAGCTTCAAACGGTGCCATCCCAATACTAGTCTGATAACTATTATTATACGAGAACTCGACTAGATGAAGATGGTCCTCCCATGATCCCCTGAAAACCGACACCCAATCTCTTAACAAATCCTCCAAGGTTTTGTTAACTCTTTCCATTTTCCCATTAGTCTATTAATGGTAAGCGGGTACTCATGTTGATCTTGGTTCCTAAAGTTTCCTGTAGACTCCTCTAGAACTCACTAGTAAATAAAGAATCTCTATCATCGACAATACTACTAGGAATCCTGTGCAGTCTAACTACATTCATCTTAAATAACTTTTCCAAAATAGGTGTTGTCCTAGTTGACTTTCCCGGAATGAAATGGGAATTCTAAGTTAGTCTATCTACTATGACCCATTTGCTTTCATTTCCTCTACTAGACTTTGGCAACCCATCAATAAAATCCATGGAGATAGAATACAACTTCCACAGTGGAACCTCCAATGAGAAGCAATCCACTAGGCTTCTGGTGTTCAGCATTCGCCTGTTGACAATTCAAGCACTGCATAATACATACACCAATGTCCCGTTTCATACCTTCCCAAAAGAAACATCTTTTCATATCCTGATACATCTTCGTTCCTCTTAGATGGATAGTGAACTTCGAACAATGAAACTCATCCAAAACTTCTTTCCTCATGTCTGAAACATTCGGAACACACAACCTTCCATTCCTTCTCAGCTACCCATTTTGGTCAAGATTGAAATCCTTTAGGTCATCGCTCTTTGTTCCTTCCCTCGACCTTCTGATCAGTTTAGACAAAACAGGATCCTCCTTCGGTTTAGAAGCTATCTTCTCAATCATTATTGGTCGAACTTCTAAACAAGGAAACGTAGCACTTCCTGCACTTGAACCTACCTCGAATTTAAAATGCACACTACAAGCTGATAATGCTTCCAAATCATTCCACTCAACAATCATAGCCAATAGCGCATTCTGATGTTTCCAGCAGAGTGCATCCGCCACCTTATCTTTTTTTCGGGTGTGCACTCAATTCCAAAATAATAAGCAGCAATAAACTCCAACCACCTCTGTTGTCTCATATTCAGCTCCTTTTGAGAGAACAAGTACTTCAATGACTTATGATCTGTATAAAGCTCAAATCGCTCTCCCAAAAGATAATGTCTCCACACCTTGAAAGCAAATATAATGATAGCTAACCCAAAGTCATGCATTGGATGCCTAACATCATGTGGTCTGAGCTGTCTAAAAGCATAAGCAATCACTTTACCTCTTTATATCAACACAACTTCCAATCCAGTTCCACACGCATCAGTGTAAACAACTAAACCTTGATTCCCCACCGGAACAATTAACACTGGTGCATGGGTCAATAAGTGTTTCAAGTTGTAGAATGCTTCCTCATGCTTATTAGTACATATAAACTTCACACCTTTTCATGTAAGGTTAGTCATTGGTGTAGCTATTCATGAAAAATCCTTTATATACCTTCGATTATATCCAGCCAACCGAGGAATGATCTTAATCTCAGTCACCATCTCGGGTCTCTTCCAATTATTAACCGCCTCAACCTTAGTTGGATCTACATACAACCATCTCTCTAAGATGACATGACCAAGGAACTTCACATCCTTCTTTCAAAAATGGCACTTTGAAAACTTAGCCTTCAACTGATGCTCCCTCAACGTCTCAAGCACAACTCTAAGATGAACTTCGTGCTCCTTCTATTCCTTAGAATATATCAAAATGTCATCTATGAAGACCAACAAAAATCTTTCAAGTGCTCTCGAAAAATTCTATTCATCAGATACACAAAGAATGACGACACATTAATTATTCTGAATAACATAACTAACTATTATTAAGATCCATACCTTATCCTAAACGCCATCAAAAGAATTCTATCCTCTGCCACTCTAAGCTGATGAAATCCCGTCACTAAATCCAGCTAAGAGAATACCTTAGCTCCAATTAACCGATCAAACAATTCATCAATTTTCGGTAACATATATCGGTTCTATATCGTCTTCTCATTGAACTTACGAAAACTGATACATAGCTTCAACTATCCATCTAGTTTCTTAGCAAACACTACAGCAGCTACCCATGTCGAACTAATCGGTCGAATAAAACACTTGTCTTCCAAATCCACCAACTGCACCTTCAACTCTCTCATCTCAATGGGTGTCATCCTGCTCGGCGGCCTACTCATAGGCTCTACTTCAGGCACCAAATCAATCTGAAACTCTATAGCTTGTTTCGGCGGCATTCCAACTACTGGCTCAAATACATCAGCAAATCCTTTAACTATAAAGACTCGAGCAATGAAAAGTATGGCCTAGCAAATCAAACTCTAAATGGTCATACCTTATACCAAATGTTGCATAACCTCCTATTAGATTTGCAACCCTTAAAGAAGTAACTAAATATGAGGGTAATAGGTTAAGCCTATCCACCGAACATGGAGAATTAAAAGAATTAGATGCTCCAGTATCAAATAGAACTAAAAGACATAACATGAATTTGCAGCAAGCCTCCCAAAACAGCCTTCCCTTTGACCAGCCTAACTGGCCTTTAGCTTATGGGATCCAATGCATAAACTTACCACCTTCCTTCTCTTGCACGCCCTGGGCACTTGTCCTTGTAATGACCAATCTGATCATAATTAAAACATCTAACATTCCTCTTTCCACCAGCCTCTTTTCCTTTTCCTTTACCGGTTAGGCACTCATTAGCATAGTGTCCCTTCTTGTGACATTTGTATCAAACCACTTCATCCTTTCCTTTTTTTATGCTCCCCCTTTCTGAGAATTATTTTTTAGAAAAAACTTACTTTTCTGGCCCTGTCCCATCTGGGCCTCCTTCATCTTCTTCCTTAAGCAAGCCAACACCTCGTCTTTCCTTAATGCCATTTCAACCACTACATCATTGAGATCCCTCAAATGCGACAAAGTAGCACTTATCAAATCTAGCCTCAATCCCCTTATAACTTTTCATTCCTCCCGATCACAATGTCTACCAAAGCATACGAGTATTGGGCCAATTCCTCAAACTTCCTCACATACACCAAGATGGACATATCTCCTTGTTCCAACTCTGCAAACTTCCTAATCAATGCCGACTATGCCATTACCGACATAAATCTTTCTAAAAACCTTCTCCTAAACTTCTCCCAAGTTACGGCTTCCTCATCAACTCCTGTAGTAAATGTATTCCACCAGAATAGAGCAGCTCCCTACAGCTGCATCGATGTCAATCTCCTCCTCTATTCATCTTTCAATCCTAATTCATCAAAAATTCTCTCGCAATGGAGTAGCCAATTTTCCACCTAGATTGCATCATCAATACTAATAAACGGCTTCCCTCCAAGCCTAATGTAGTCTCTACTCAAGTTAGCATACCGATTGACCATCAGAACTTCTTAAGCTCCTCCTCCAACAACATTACCTCTGACAACTCCGGCTGTAATTCCAACCTGCATCATAATTACAAATAACTGATACATTACTCCCATTTCCATCAAAGGAACTCCTGCACCAACAGTTTCAGCTTGAGTTAAACGTTCCTCTCCTTGCTTTGGTCGGGCATTTCCATTAGTGTTCGGTGCTATCTCCTCCAAGATTAATTCTGCCTCTTTTTCCTTCCATATCTGTATTCAAACCTCATGAGATGCAGATGAATAGCCTAAATAAGATAGGAGTTTAGAGAGATAGCGTATACTTTTTTTTTTGAAAATGGGTAAAATTTTATTAGGGTCATATACAGCCCAAGTTTAGTACAGCCCAGTACGACATGCCGTATGGGATCGAATACAAAATGACTTACATAGTTAATACAACTTAAGTTACTAATTATACTTCATCGATGCTTATCTTCTTCGAATTCATGGCGGCCAGTAGCTTGTACTTGGGTTTCCTCCCGATGTATTTTGCTGATCCTTTGCACAGTTCGATCTTCATCTGATTCCCACGAGGTAGGCAGAAAGTTTTTGTTTCTCTTCTTCATCAATTGGATATCAGATCTAACGAGTTTGCTGATTTCCTCACTTTTGCGTTGTTTTTTTTCATGTAATCTTCGATTTCTCTCCTTCCACACATTCCAAACTATCGCGGTAATGGAAGTACTGGCCAAATTGGATTTGCTGTCTACACCGTCTCCTCTCCGCAACAGGTGATGTATTTCCTCCTCCAAGGTGCTTTCTTGTGTAGGCAGATTTTCTTTAGTTTTGCATTGTGTCCATATCTCGTTTGAGATTTTGCATTTAAAGAACAAATGATTATGTGTTTCTTCCTCCTGTTCACAGAGTTCACATTTGTTTTCTGTAATGATCCCCCATTTCATAAGTCTGTCTTTAGTAGGCAAGCGCTTCTGAATCGCTTTGAATGCAATGAATGCCATTTTAGGGTTATTTACTTTATTCCAGATGACTTTGCTCCAATCTACTTTGTTATCATGGTGACGTATTTCTTCCCACGCTGTTTTAGTAGTAAATTCTTCCCCAGATGGCTTCCAGATCCATACATCATTTTCTCGTCCATTATATGTTGGCATGTATTGTATTTTTTCTTTGATTTCTCGGTTTAATAGTAAGTTTGAGCAGTCCCATTCATTGTTTTTAATTATGTCAGAAACATTTTTTTCCGGACAGCCATAATCTGAATAAGTAGTAATCCCCAGTATATCAATTAAGGAAGTACTTGCTATCCAAGGATCTTTCCACAGATTTGTCTCTCTCCTCTTAGCTATTTCTTTGCTAAAACACTGAGCTAGTGTTTTTCTTATTCGCAAGATAACTTTCCAGTTTGTTGAAGCGTTATTGTCTATCTCCATGCTCCAGAAGTTGTCTTTAATGTATCTTCTTCTCATCCAATTTCCCCATAGGCCCTGGCCTTTGATTATCCTCCAAGCTTGCTTTAATGTGAAAATCATTCTCATATCTTTAATCCGTCTAAGTCCCACGCCACCCTCATCTTTAGGTCTACATAAATCCTCAAATTTAATTTGATGCATGCCTCCTTTCCAAATGAAGTCTGCACAGACTTTTTCAAATTTTTTTATTGACGCATCCGGAATTTGGAAAGTCTGTAACCAGAAGTTGATTTTGGCATGAATAACTGTATGAACCAGTTCAATTCTGCCTGCTAATTATAAAAGTTTAGAGCTCCATCCCTGCAGTTTATCCCTTATAAAGGAGACCAGTACTGCACATTCTCTATCAGTTATTTTATTTTTTGATAGGGGTACACCAATATATTTGACTGGAAGCTCTCCTTCTTTCACTGCTAAGATATTCAGGATCTCATTTCTATTGTTGCATGTCTTGTTAAAATAGCATTTGGTTTTTTATTCGTTCAGTTTAAGCCCTGTGTATCTCTCTAGTTTGCAGAATGTTTCCTTGACTGATTTAGCCGATGCATTGGAGGATTTTATAAAGATGAGCAGGTCATCTGCATATAATAGGTGGGTCACAATAGGCTGAATATTGTATATTGGCTGGACTAATTTGTTGTGGGTTGCCAACTCCATTTGTAACGAAAAATATTCCATGGCAATAGCAAACAAGTAAGGGGAGAGGGGATCACCTTTTCTAATACCTCTGTTGGATACTAGGAAGCCTTTTGGTATCCCATTTATCAGTATTGAGTAGGTAGGAGTGGTTATGCATTCTTTTATTATATTCACAACTTTTGAAGGGAAGTCCATTGATCTTAGCATATGAATGATGAATTCTCTGTTTATTTTATCATACGCTTTATGTAGATCTACTTTTAGAGAAAATTTATCTGCTCCTGGTTTGTTGAAGTTTCTAATCAATTCATGTGCCATCAATGATTTTTCAGAAATGCTTCTTCGTTTGATGAATGCACTTTGACTTTCTGAAATGAGGTCAGGTAAAATGAGTTTCATTCTATTGCACAAAATTTTACTTAGTATTTTGTATATCACATTGCAACATGAAATAGGTCGATAGTCTTCTATCTTTGTTGGATTTTCTTTCTTAGGAATTAGGCATATGAATGTGTGATTAATTTCTTTGACGAATTTACCGCTTTGTAATATATCCTGCATTGCTGATAGAATGTCTTCTTTCAGGGCTTCCCAGTGGCAAATGAAGAATTTGGACCCCAGCCCGTCTGGCCCGGGACTAGAGTCTATATGGATGGATTTCAGAGCCTCCCAAACCTCTTTCATAGTTATGTTCCTGGACAGAATTCTTTTCCCTCTGTCATTTACCAACCGTCTGCAATGAACTTCTGCTATTGTATAGTTAACTTCTCCATTAAACAAATCTGTATAGTAATTTATAGTTTGTTCTTCAAATGCAGTACTATTGATACAGTTGTTACCGTCTTGATCAAATAAATTATGATTGTTGTTGATGTTATGTCTTATTGCCATTTTCGTATAAAAGAATTTTGTGCATTCATCTCCTTCAGTCATCCACTTTTCTTTAGCTTTCTGTTTTAATTCAGTGGCTTTTATGTGAAGAGCTTCTTTTAGATTGCTTTGAGATTGATAATATTGTCTCCATACATCATCTGTTGAATCTCCATTGTCAATTAATTTTAACAGTTCTTCACATTTTGTCTGAAGATTGTTGATCTGATCTTCATTTTTAGGTCTTTTTTTATTCCATTCCTTTAGTTGATGTTTGGCAGCTTTAAGAGTTTGCACAAGTTTGTAGCATTCAGTTCCTTCCTCCCTTGGAATACCAGTAATGTTTATTGCTGTTGTGTAACCTTCTAATACTGGCCATTGATTTGAGTACCTGAAAGGTTTTCCTTTTTCATGCTTATTCTTTTCCTTTAAGTTTATGAGGATGGGACAATGGTCACTTGTTGAAGGAGGTAGAATGTTCACATTAATGTTTGACAATTTATTTATACATTCTACATTCACCAGAGCTCTGTCCAATTTACAGAAAATTTTCTTACATTCACCACTCCTCCATGTATATTTCAGGCCACAGTGTATGGGCTCTAGTAATCCCGCACCAATAACACATTTGTCAAATTCCTCTAGTTGGGAAACTCTGATGGTAAGCCCCCTTTCTTTTCTTCTGCTTTCAGGACAGCATTAAAATCACCCATTACTATCCAAGGTTCTTTTATCTTGTTACTGATATTTTTTATGGCTTCCGACAATTTGGTACGATGATATGATATATTACTTGCATAGACACAACTTAGAATGATTTTAAGGCCCCATGAATTAATAGCAGTAACTGTTATTTGTTGATCACCCTTTTCAAGAAGATTGACATTCCATATTTTTTTGTTCCATAATAAGAGAATGCGACCTTTACCTCCTACATCATTGTTATGTATAGTGCCCCATTCATGTTCTAAAGACTCAGTAAAATATTGAAGATTATTTACACCGAGTTTATTTTCCAGGATACTTATAATAGAAGGAGAGTATTTTCTCCTTAAATTTAAGAGGTCTAAACGTCTAGTATCATTATTTCGACCTCTTACTTTCCAACTTATTATGGACAACTAGAATTGGAGGTCGACTCCTCATTTTCCTAGGAGAGACCTCACGACTTGAGCTCGCCTTATCTTTTCCCTCTGATTTTTTAAATTGGGATGCATATTTTTGATTGGATTTTTTGTATTTGTTTATGTTTTCTTCCTTTGACTCAGATTCTGATTCCATATTGTCAAGTTATATATTATTAATCTCCTTTTCTACTTCTGCAGTTGCTAATGAATTCTTGTCATGGGTATCTTCCAAGCTATGATTATGGGCATTATCTAACCCCTCAGTGTGAATTCTGGACCTCTGTTCCTACAGTTTTATCCTCCTGATCCGTAGTTGTATCATGCTTATTATGTATATAATCTAGCTTTGCCATATTTTGTTGTAACGGATCAGTCTGGACAGTAATTTTTTGTCTCCAAACTTGTGTGATAGGAGGTAACACAGTTTCACACTGTTCCAGTTTGTGACCAAAACATTTACAGTTAGAGCATATAGGTGGGATGTGCTCATATTCTATTTCCTGAATGTAGATATTGCCTTGTCTATCTTTGGCTCTCACTTGTTTTTTAATGTTATCACTTGCTTTAATTTCTACTAGCACTCTAGCATAGTTTAATCTTTTCACTTATTTGGTATAATCATCCATATCCAGCGGATTACCAATCAGACTATCTATTTTGCTGATACCTCTTGCATTCCACAAAGATAGATCTAGATTTTTCAATCTCACCCAAACTGGATGTGATTCAAGCATATCCCTTTCAAGTCGTAAATTAGGTTCCCATTTTTTAATAAAGATAAGTTTACTATCAATGAACCATGGTCCACCATCTAAAACTTTCTTGCAATCTGATTCTTTTGCAAATTTTATTAAGTAGAACCCATTTTCCCTAGGGAAAATATCCCAATTACCAGTAGGTTTCCACTCTTGTTTAATATAAGCATTTAGAGGAATGTAATATGGCCTTTTACCTGACACATACATGTATATTGAGGTTCCCCACATGCCTTTTGATGCATTAAATACTTCATCATCTAGATCTGCATACGTTCCATCCTCGTCTTCTTTATAATAAAATTTCTGGACCCCACCTTCAATTCGAGTATTACCTGCTATCACATCTGTCCACGTTTTTATTCCTTTCATGATTGCTGGTTTGTCAGTAGATCAATTTAGATTTGTTATTTTAATCGAATTATTTGATCTCTGTCCCACCAGATCTGCTGCTTTTCGATAGTTACCAAACGAGTTTGTTACCTTATGATACTGCTGTCGATCCCTTATTTGATTAGGCCTTTTGTTTTTATATCTAACCTCTGTCCATCCCGTGTCAGCTTCTTCATTTTCCACGGAGATAGGTTGATTTGGATTGGTTTCTGTAGTATCTTTTTTGATCTCAGTTGTTTCGTTGACGCCATTGTTGCCCTTGTCGCCTTTGTCCGCCAATGTTTCTTTCTTTTTATATAAATTAATTAATGTTTATTAAATGTTGAGATAGCGTATACTTATATATATGTATATATATAATACAAGTACATTACTATAGCCTTATCCCATACCCCGATCTTAACTCTAATTTCTAAGATTATGTTTTTAAAAATAATTTTCAGTTAAAGTGCTTCATAAACCATGCTCTGATACCAAGCTGTAACACTCCTTATCTAAAGGCCCAAATCAAAGCATTGTAGATGCTGCAGTCATCTATAGTATTAGCTTCCAACGACTAAATATGACTATGTTAATCGTATCAGTAATATCAGAAGCACTTGAATGTGAAAAAAAACCAGATTTCAAAACAACTTTTACCCATTACATTTCAAAACCAATTGTTTTACATTCACAACACATAATACCAAATTGAACCGAGCGTAGATAAAATATAATTATTACAAAATACGCCAAGAGTGGCATGAAGATACCCACTTGGACGATCAGAGTCATATGGTCATAATAGACCTAATACAAACATAGCGGAAATACATCAAAACATAAAACATGAATTGCAACTTCTAAATAGCTATCTGTTTGCCTCCTGCATGCCTGCGGTAGCTTTTTCGTCATTATACTAAAACTTGAAAAATACCATAACCACTCAGCCTACTCAAATAAATTTTGAGCACCCGAGAGTTTAAGGGGAAAACATAAACTTTGAGTTAGACATAAAGCCAAGTGTGAATAATGTAATACATCCTGGAATAATTATTTCAAGTAAAACCACACAGCTTAGCGGAATGGGTTTCCCTCGCTAACATCCTTTTAAAACATATCTTTGCAAAACCTTTCATAAAACCAAATACCATGCTCCTGCATCTTCAATGGTTTAATATTGTAAAACAATCATTATGTAAACATACATAAATATTAGGTAATAATGAACTATCTATTTAAACACACAAGTTTTGTTTGGATAACTTTTAACCATTGGCAGAATCGGGCCTACCAGACGACAAAAATCAAAATTAACCTAACATCTGTTAGATTTTCTTCGTATGGATTACCTATCGTTAACTATCTATTAAACATTTTCCATCTGGATGGTCTGTCCATAACTATCTGTTAAACACTTCACTTCTGGGCATTTCGCCCCTAACTTAATCATCTCCCAAGTTTTCATGATCCTAATGGTTTTTCAGGCCCAACAATAACCTATCTGCATGCAAACATATATATTTCTTTCGGTGTATAATCATTATGTTAGTCTACCTTTGACAAAGCACTACACACTAGAATTTTGGTTAGCTGGGGCTATTAGCTAATGTATGGGGCACGACCATATACCAGTCCCATCTAGTTTACTAATATCTAAATCATTTTCACTTAAGGATCCCCTTCTATAATTTTCCATCAAAATATTTTTCAAAATGATTTAAAACCTTTAAATCAAACTTAAACAAGGAAAAGTGTATAATATTTATACTTTAGTCAAAATCATATCACTATGTCATATATATGTTCTTTACTCAACATTTAGTTGATGAAAGCATTTAACCATTTGAAAGAACCTCTTTCTAAACTTTTAAAATCATCTCTTTCAAAATCAAATGCTAAACTTTCGAAAATATTCTCCAAACCTTTCGAAACCATTGAAAAGCAAACCTTTCGAAAGCAATAAAACATTGGACGTCCTTTTTAAAACCACTTTAAAACATTTCCTTGGAAAAACCTTGGAATACCTTCCATTTAAACCTTTTGAATCCATTGAACTAAGCCTTTCGAAATCATTCAAAATAAAACTTTCGAAATCATTAGATTCAAACCTTTCGAAATCATTGGATTCAAACCTTTCGAAATCGTTCTATAAACAAACCTTTCGAAACCATTCAATATAAACCTTTCGAAACCATTCAATATAGACCTTTTGAAGTCATTCAATATAAACCATTCGAAATAATTCACTTAAACAAACCTTTCGAAATCACTCTGGGTTCAATTTAAACAAGTGGAAACCTTCCTTTAAAACCTTTTGAAATCATTGGAAGCAGCCTTTAGATTTTTTCAATAGCTCTGCAACGAAAGTTTGGTTATACTTCATATTATAAAACAAGAGTAAATCAACTAAGTCGAAAGCTTCCTTTCAAAAGCATGGAGAAGTAGCTAGTTTTTAAAACATGTATACCTTACTTCTTTGTCAAAAGGTTCAAAAGAAAACATTTATAAAGCGGCAGTAACCCTTCGACTGCGTCGAAAGGTTTCAAAACAGAATAGTGTTATAACAGCAGTAACCTTTCAACTATGTTGAAAAGTTTTGAATCCTTTATTTAAACATTTGACTTAGTCGAAAGAAACCAAGTCGAAAGCTATTATTTGTAAGCAAAGTAGGTGAAAGCTTTTGATTTATAAAACAAACATACTGTAACATCTTTGGCCATCAACCCTTCGACTTAGAACCCTTCTACTCTGTCCAATTCATTACGTACCAAGTAGCTTGATACCATATGCATTGGTTTGACCTTGTCGAATTCTTTAAGCCTCTCGACCTTGTCGAAAGGTCTATGTCGGAAGGTTTACTGCCGTAATAGGTCGAAACAAGCTAAAAGTATTATTTCATTGCTTTTAAATTTAAATGGATAACTTTCCAACTAACCTGCCTTTGTTAGTCAAATTCTCACAAGTTAACAAATTCTTTCCAAAAATGTGCTACCACTATTTTCAAAATTAATATTCAAGTTTTTATACAAATTGCCCCCTCTCCTTTATTAAATATATAAAACATTTAAGTCCCATACCTTAAATAATTTTATTTATTCATCAAATCACTTTGGAAAAATCTAGAAAAATCCTAGAAAATCTGTTTTGATATTTTTTTCCAATGTATAAAAATTTCAAACCCAAATATTTATTATTTTAGCCGTAAATCATTTATAACCCAATAAATCATTTTCTTCGCTAGAAAATTAATATAAAATCCATATTAATTCATAAAATTATGAAAATTGAAAAACACCTCTAAATATCATTTCTGGCCTATAGTTAAGTTTTATAGACATTTGGATGTCATTAAATAGGGTTTTCATGTCAAGCATATCATAAAAACTAACATGAACATATATAATCCATCGATAACACACACACATATAACTTTAATCAACAAAACAAGGAATATACTTGCAAAATCATTTCGGGTATAATCTTAAAACCGAAAACTAAAAGAAGTTGGGACGTAGTAATTATTCACCTTAGCTTTGTGATTATATATGTGAGATTTTATGTCGATTTAGCTGATAGTTTCCCTTTTCTTGAATCCTAGCTTTAATCTTCTTATTGAGAATGAAAACGGTGGCCGGCCATAGGATAATTTAGTTTAATAAAAATGGGAATGAACGTGAGTTCTATTCCCAACATTTAGGGTACAAACTCCACCTAATTCCCATATTGCCCTTCTCATTTCCTAACATTTTAACTTAGGTTATTTCATTTTAGTTAACACACTTACATGGTACGGCTTCCCTTAGCTAAAACAAATCTCAATCCATTAATCTTCACATTATATTATTTAATTTTAGCTAATTAAATATCCTAAATAATGTTATAAAAATATGGGGTGTTACAAAAGGTTAGCAATTCAAGCTTTCGACAATGTCAAAAGGACAATGGCATTAACCTTACCATCATACTTCAAAATTGATGAAAACCTAGAAAGTGAACAAATAATATTATAAATTCCGTATAGACATAGTCGAAGGGAGGAGATGAAACATTAACCTATTCATCACCTTTCGACAATGTCGAAAGCCCTATGGAAGCCTGAATACTATTCAAGTATAATATAAATTTGGTGGCAAGACCCTTCAACATGGTCGAAACCAAAATCACAAAATTCCCGGGTTAAAAATATTAATATTATTAATGTTGTGGATAGGTCTGGTAAAAGTTGTCAAATGTGTCATACCTATTGAAGTCGAAAGGATTTAGGTTCAGCTTACGTGTGCTTTAAAGGTTTCGACAAAGATGGGCAGAGATAACTCTGAGGTTGAAGAATTTCATCCTTGTCGAGAGCTAGTAGTCGAAAGGTTCGAAACACTTCAACCTTATCGAGAGATCGTTGTCGAAAGGTTACACCATTTAATTATCTAACCGTTCGACAACAACGGTAAAGTTGGCATCATAAAACCACATGACCCCGTCGAAAGGTACAAAGAAGGAAAATCTATTGTTGCCGCCTCAGTCTCTTTCGAATGGGTAGAAAAGTCATTTTGTACCGCCAAATTATACACAAGAGGGTTCTCGATAAACATACTAGGTTTAACCAACCCTAAACCTGATAATAAATGCAGTTTTCAAATTTTTCTTGAAGGATAAGTAAATCAAACAAATTAACAAAATTGATCTAAATTGAAATCACATCAACTAGATTTCAAAAGAAGAATAAAGGTTTTCAATAAATCCAAAACTTATGTTTAAAACAAAAAGCAAAAATTAGAGACTTTGCATTAAAAACTAAACCCAATTGGGAAATTCTCTTTATCAAACACTATCAACTTTAAAATCCAAAGATGAAGATGAGTTTTGTGAATTTTAAAAAGAAAATTATTTAGGATAAAAATTTCTCAGAAAACCAAACTAAAATTGAATTTCATTTTTGGGGTTTGGGAAACTAGAAATCTGGTTTAAAACTGATAAGAGCCGAGATTTATCTAGGATTCATGAATTGAATTTGAGAAATTACCTTGTTATTTTAAATCGAATATTTGGAAGTTTCAGAGAATATTTTTACTTTTGCACGATGATTTTGTTTGTAGGTAAAAGAGGAAGAAAGAGAAGAAGCATACTATATAAGAAATTTCGCCTAAATTCTTAACCATTGATCATATTTAAATGGACGCCCCAGATTAATGCGGGAAGGCCAAGAGGCGGGAAGCGTTTCATAGCTTTCGACAAAGATGACTGGAAAAGTCAAGAACATCATTTCAAATGGGGGAGGCAAATATTACACCAAAATCAACCCTTCAACTTAGTCAAAAAGTCTCCCAACAAGGACAAAGGAAAAGTAGCGCAACCCTAACCCTCCGAAGGAGTCTAAAGGATGTAATCATCAGTATTTAAAAGTCCCAAACCTTTCAAAGGAGTATAAAGGTTCCATCCTTAGTATCCAGGGAGTTCTTACCTTTTGAAGAGAATGAAGAAGTCATGCAAGTGTGAGAAAATCCATAGTGACCGTTTTGAAAGCCTAGCGAGCCTTTCGAACCGGTTAAAGCACATCCAGGATACCTTTCGAAAATGTCGTAAGGTTTTATAAAGAAAGCAAAACTTATAAGTTAGCAAAGAATGAAAGTCAACCTTTCGACAACATTGAAGTGAAGCATAGCTCTTGACCACAATCAAGTGAAGAGCAATCTTCCAACAAGGTCGAAGGGTTCACAAAATCAAGTGAAGGCCAACCATCCGACAAGATAGAATGGTTCACAACAGTAAATTGAAGGTAGACCCTTCGACAAAGCCGAAAGGTTCATTAAGGCACAAAGAAAGGAAAACCTTTCAACAATGTCGAAAGGTTCGTGATGGCATATGAAGGGCAACCTTTTGATGAAGTCGAAAGGTTCACAGCTGTATATAAAGGGTAACATTCCTACTTGGTCGAGAGCTTAGAGTCAAAAGTAGGGCCGCCTACATCTGTAAATAAGACCCAGGGTCATGTTATTGGAGATCCATTTTCTCTCATTCTGATCTTATAACCTCTTAATCAAAGCGTTTTAACCATAATTGTGTGTTGATTTGGATAATTTAATAAAATGAAGTTTTTTCTTGGATAGAGAGGGAAGATTTGAGATTCGTTAACTAATTTACTGTTTACTTTAACTTTTTTCGGATTAACACTTATTTTCAAGTTCAACCCAATGGAAGGTTCTTGTCGACAAGCTCGACAACACTTCTGCTTCAAGCAACTACTACAGCCCTATGAATCCTTCAATGCTCCAATCTGAACCCTTCGATAAGGTCGTCAACCTAATTGTATCAACGTTCACTAAAACCTTCGGAAATCATTTTCCCTACGGTCTAAACCTTTCGACATGGTTGGCAGTTCTTTATACTTTAACAACACCTGAAACTTTCGAAGCTACAAACTAAGTGATCTAACCTTTTGACAAGGTTAAAATCTAATCTCTAAATATAGATACTTGGACTTGTAAGGCTTAATCCAAAAAACATCATTCCCATACCTTTCAACAAGGTTGA
The DNA here is from genome assembly GCA_030765085.1 of Allium cepa. NCBI lineage: Eukaryota > Viridiplantae > Streptophyta > Magnoliopsida > Asparagales > Amaryllidaceae > Allium > Allium cepa. The sequence goes on from CM060938.1 coordinate 687,518,563, forward strand.
AACCTACTCCATAAAAGTGATTTAACCTTCCAATAATGTCGAACCCTACTTTGTGTCCACCATAAGTAAATCATACCCTGCTCGAACCCATGGAAGGCAATTACCTTAACCTTTCGAAAAGATTAAAACTAACCTTTAAAGTGCTAACTTAGGGGATTTTATCCTAGCCGAAAAGAAAATATTCATAGGAAACTTCATATAAGTTCAACTGAGATGAAAGTTTATCCAAATCAATGACTGAACCTTTCAACGACGTCGAAAGGTCTGACCCAAGAATCAACAACAAGTAAAGCTAAATTTAAGGGCAATTCTTAAGGGTATCATGCCCTTTATTCAAACAAGTCTATCCATCCTTCATGAAATAAATTTGGGGTGTTGAAAAGAAATCTTATTAACAGGGGGCAAGAGTATTATCAGGCCAAGTAGTTCTCCTTAGGGTGCAGCGGCAATGTTTGCTAAGACGCTGGATGGATTGTTGAGGCTATGTATCGATTATCGTAAGTCAAATGGGAGGACGAAAAAGAATCGATATCCACAGCCCAGGATTGACGATTTGTTCGACCAGTTGAGTAGAGTAAAGGCAATTTCTCAATTGGATTTGCTAACAGATTTCCATCAGCTCAAGGTAGTAGAGGATAGTATACGTTTAACAACGTCCAGGACCAGATATGGGCCGTACGAATGGATAGTTAGGCCATTTAGACTGACATGCACCAACTTTTTTTGTGGATTTGATGAATAGGATTTTCTGAGAGCACTTGGATAGGTTCATGTTGGTTTTCATAGATGACATCTTAAATTACTCTGAGGATGAATGAGAGCATTAAGTTCAGCTTAGGGTGGTTCCTGAGATGCTAAGGCAGCATCAGTTCAAGGCAAAGTTTTCAAAGTGTCACTTCTGGAGGAAGGAGGTGAAGTTTCATATTCATGTAGTCTCAAAAGAAGGGTTGTCAGTGGATCCAACTAAGATCGAGGTAGTGAATAGTTAGAAGATACTTGAGACAATAACCAAGATAAAGAGTTTTCTTAGGTTGGTTGGTTATTATTGGAGATTCATTAAAGATTTCTCGCTGATAGCGGCACCAATGACCAAGATAAAGAGAAAGGATGTGAAGTTTTTATGGACTGATAAGTGTGAGGAAGCATTCTAGAGTGTAAAATAGTTATTAACCCGTGCACCTATGTTGATTGTTCTAGAGGGGAATCAAGATTTGGTAGTTTATACTGATGCATGTTGTAACACCTCATATTTTCATAACATTGTTTAGGACATTTAATCGGTTAATTAAATAAAATAATGTGGAGATTAATGGATTGAAATTTGTTTTAGCTAAGGGTAGATATGCCATAATAGTGTGTTGATTGAAATAAAATAACCTAAATAAAGGTGTTAGGAAATAACAAGGGCACTATGGGGGTGGAGCTTATACCCTAAACCTTTAGGTGATAGAAACCCACATTCATTTCATTTCACTCAAACTGAGAACACCAAGGCCGACCCCCATTTTCACTCAAAAGAAGAAGACTAAAGCTAGGATTTAAGAGAAGGAGCATAATCTACTAAATAACACCAAATCTCACATCTATAATCTTCATTCTTAAGTAATAATTACTATACTCCATTTTCTTTGGATTTTAGTTTTAAGATGAAGATCTGAAATGATTTTGCATGGATATGCCATGTTTTGATGATTAAAGTTACATATATTTATTCGTTGGTGAGATAAGCATGTTCATACTAGTTTTATGATATGTTTGATATAAAAACCTTATTTTATGACATCTAAAAGCCTTGAAAATAAAAAAGGTCAGAAATGATATTTTGGAGATGCATTTCAATTTTTCATAATTTTTCAAATTATGGTGGATTTTATATTAATTTTCTAGTGAAGGAAATTGTTTATTGGGTTATAAATTATTTTCGGCTAAAATAATAATTATTTGGGGTTGAAATTTTTATATGTTAGGAAACATATTAAAATAGATTTTTTTGGATTTTTTCATATTTTTCCTAAGTGTTTTAATGAATATATAAATTTATTCAATGTATGGAACTTAAATGTTTTATATATTTAATTAAGGAGAATGGGCATTTTGTAAAGTAAAATGATAATTAATTTTGAAAATAGTGGCAACACATTTCTAAAAAGAATTTGTTATCCAATAAGAATTTGACAAACAAAGGCAGGTTATTTGAAAAGTTATCCAAAAAAGAAATCATACTTCTATCATGTTTCAGCCCATTGCAGAAGTAAACCTTCCGACCTATACCTTTAGACAAGGTCGAATGATCTAAGCTTTCGACAAGGAGTTAATGCATATGGTATCAAGCCACTTATTGCGTTATGAATTGGGCAGAGTCGAAGGATTCTTAGTCGAAAGGTTGATGGCCAAAGAGTTTGGAGTATGTATGTTTGAAAATCTAAAAGCTTTCACCTTATTTGCTTTCGAATTAAAGCTTTCGACTTGTTTGTTTTCGACCAAGTGAAATTTTTTAAATGAAAGGTTTTAAGCCTTTCGACATAGTCGAAAGGTTACTGCTGCTACTTTGTTTTGAAACCTTCTTTTATAGTCGAAAGGCTACTGCCGCTTTATATAAATGTTTTGTTTTGAACACTCTGATAAAGTTGATGGCTTTACTTTGATTGATTCGAAAGGTTTACTTGTTTTAAAAACTAGCCGCTTCTCCGTGCTTTCGAAAAGAAGCTTTCGACTTAGGTGATTTACCCTGATTTTATAAATTGAACTATAACCCAAAGTTTTCGAAAGAGTTGTTTTAAAAGATGCTTTAAAGCTTTCGAAGCGGAGCTTTTGACTTTGCTGAAAGGTTGCTTCCAATGGAGTCGAAAGGTTTGAAAACAAGGTTTTCCACCTGTTTAAATTGAACCTAAAAAGTTTTCGAAAGGTTTTAGAAGGTTAATGCTTTCGACAGATTTTGTTTACTGAATGGTCTTAAAAAAGGGTCGAAATCCAAGCTTTCGAAGGGGCCAAAAGCCAAGCTTTCGATGGATTCGAAAGTTAACCTTTCGAAGGGGTTGAAATGTTTTCGTCTCTGAATGATTTTGAAAGGTTTAAAATGGAAGGGTTTCCAAAGGTTTTCCAAGTCAATGTACCAAGTGTTATAAAATAGGATGTCTAAGGTTTTAATGCTTTCGAAAGAGATGATCTCAATGGTTTTGAAAGGTTTGACTTTCAAAGGTTTGAAGTTCAATGGTTTCGAAAGGTTTGATTTTCAAAGTGTTTGAGGATACCAATGAAAACTATAAATGAATGTAACTTAAGTTAGGGATACTAATGGAAATAGTTTAATCATGGGGCTAACATGCGATAATTAGATTCAGTGGGCTAGCATGAATCATGTAGCAAAATGACGGGTACATAGTCATCCTAGGAAAATTATGGGTTGTTTGATGGATAGTCAACATCATGTCGGGGATGGATAGTCTCCGTATGATTGAAGAAGTGTTCATAGTCATCCTAGGAAAACTATGGGATGTGTGATGGATAATAAGCATCATATCTAGGATGGATAGTCTCTACAGGCTTTAAGCAAGGTTCATAATTATCATAGGAAAATTATTTGATGTGCGATGAATGTGAGATGAATAGTCCACATAAGTTTAGGTAAATTTAATATGAGATTAATAGTCCATATCAGTTTATGTAAAATGAATGTTAGATAGATAGTCCACATCATATTATGTAAAATGAATGTGGGATGGATAGTCCCTCTTTGATGTAAATAAAGTCTAAAATGGGATGGGTAGTCCTTGAAAATATAAACGGATAGTCAAACTTAGATGGTTAGACTAACTAACGTGGGATGGGAAATCTTAATTTTTTTCAGGTATGTATATCACCATAATTTTTTATAAATATATAACCATTATGGATGCAGGAGCACAACATATGGTTTTATGAAAGGTTTAGCAAAAGATATGTTATAAAAGGATGTTAGTGATGGGAAACCCATTCTACTAAGCGGCGTGGTATCATTTAACATATTAAACCGGGATGTATAGTACTATTCATACCAGGTTTTATGTCTAACTCGAAGTTTATTTTTTCCCTTCAAACTCTCGGGTGCTCAAAATTAATTTGAGTAGGCTGAGGGATTAAGTTCTTTTTCAGATTTTATAATGTTGACGAAAAAGCTACCGGAGGCAATTGATAGCTATTTAGGACTAGCAGTTCTTGTTATATTTTGATGTATTTCCACTGTTATTGTATTAATTCTATTATGACCATATGACTCTGATCATCCAAGGGGTGTATCTTCATATACCGCTCTTGGCGTAATTTTTAATAAATATATATTATATATGCTTGGCAACGATTTGGGATTATGTGTTGTGAATGTGAAACAATCGGTTTTAGAATGTAAAAAAGTGAAAATTTGTTTTGAAATATGTTTTGTTTCGTATTCAAGTGCTTTTGATATTATTGATACAATTAACGTAGCCGCATTTAGTCGTTAGAAGCTAATACTATAGATGATTGCAGCACTAAGTTTTGGGCCTCTAGATAGGGGATGTTACAGCTTGGTATCATAGCATGGTCTATGAAATACTTTAATGAAAAATGATTTTTGAAACATAATCCTTAAAAATTAGAGTTAAGATCGGGGTATGGGATAACGCTGTAGTAACGTACTTGTATTTTATATATATAAGTTTATGCTATATATCTAGACTCCTTTCTTAACCAGGCTATTCATCTGTATCTCACGAGGTTTGAATACAGATATGGAAGGAAGAAGAGGCAGAGTTAATGTTGGAGGACAGAGCACAATCACTAATGGAAATGCCCGACCCAATCCTGGAAGAGGTCAATGTTAGGCACAAGTTGAAACTGCTGGTGTAGGAGTACCCTAGATGGACATGGGAGCAATGTATCAGTTCTTTATGAACATGATGCATGCTGGAATTACAGCTGGAGTTGTCAAAGGTAATGCTTTGGGAAATGTTGGTGGAGAAAATTCTGTTGTTCTAGTTGGATATAACTATGCTAAACTGAGTAGAGACTAAACCAGTTTAGGAGCAAATCCGTTTGCTAGAGCGGAAGATGTTGTTGAAGTGAAGGAATTGCTGTTAAACCGTGAAAGGATTTTTATAGATCCAGGCTTGAATGATGGGGAGAAGTAAAGGCTAACCTCGAGACAGTTGCAAGGGTTAGCGCTTCATTGGTGGAATAGTAAGATGGCAGGAGTGCCAGAGGAAGAATTGACTTGGGTTGAATTTAGGAGGAGTTTTAACAACGGTTCTTGTCTGAGGTGGCCAAGTCGGCATTAATGAGGAAGTTTATGGATCGTGTCCAAGGACAAGTGTCCGCGATCGTGTATGCTGCAAGGTTTGGTGAGCTATCTCGATATGGTTATTCTTTGGTTAACACGAATGTTAGAAAGAATGAGAGATTCATTAGAGGATAGAAGCCAGAGTTGGGCAGAATGACTATGGCCCATATCCAAGACCCTTCTAATGTAGTAGTGGAAATGGCCATTCGCCATGAGGAATGCTTGATGTTTCGGCTAGGGAGAATCCCGTTGATTTCCATGGCCCTCAAGGGAAGAAGAGGAAGTTCTTCAAGAAGGGTGCTCAGAGAGAAGGAGCCGCCAAGAAAGGGAAAGAAGATATAGTTTGCTATAACTGTGATAAGAAATGTCACTACACTAATGAGTGCCGTTCAAGAGATGGAAAGTTGGTAGTGGGGAAGTAGAATGTGCAATGTTGTAATTGCAACCGGATGTTGCATTACAGGAACAAATGTCCTGAAGCCAACAAGGCAGGAAAAGGAAAGGTCTTTTCTTTGGAGCCATCATCATCTAAACCTACTGCTGCTGATGGAAGGTATGCTTTTGACCCGTGGCATACCAATCAGGGTATTATTTAAATACCGGACCAACTCATTCTTTTATTTCTCGATGTTTGGTAGATGAGCTTAACCTAGAACCCTTATATCTAGTAACTTCCTTAAGGGTTGCAAATTTGATAGGAGGTTATGCAATGCTTGGGATGAGGTGTGACCATTTAGAGTTTGATTTGCTAGGCAATTATTTTGAGTGTTGTTTGCATATGTTTGAATATGGGGGATTTGGGATTATCCTTGGGATTGATTGGTTAATTAAATACGATGTTAGGACATTTTTCCTTAATAGGAAAATATCACTTAGTCACTCGGATTGTAGTGATTGGATAGTTTATACCGTAGGGAACCCAAGTTGTGAAATGAATGCTTTATTAGGTACTATGGAATTGGAGGATGAGTTTCATTGAGTCTTTTTAGCTAGATAATTCGCAGCTATGTTTGAGTTGGTTACTGGTTTCCACCGAAACGAGCCATTGAGTTTCAGATTGATTTGGTGCCTGAAGTAGAGCCGGTGAGTAGGCCTCCGAGTAGAACGACGCCCACCAAGATGAGAGAGTTGAAGGTTTAGTTTGTGGATTTGGAACGCAAGAGTTTTATCCACCAAAGTAGTTTGCCTTGGGGAGCTACCGCTATATTTGCTAAGAAGCCGGATGGATCGTTGAGGATGTGTAACGACTATCGTAAGTTGAATGATAGGACAATTAAGAACCGATACCCATTACTAAGAATTGATGATTTGTTTGATCATTTAAGTGGATCCAAGATATTCTCTCAACTGGATTTGGCAATGGGATTTCATCGGCAAAGATTGGTATAGGATGGCCTTACTTTGATGGTGTTGAGGACAAGATATGGATCGTATGAATCGTAAGTTATGTCGTTCGGGCTGACTAATGCACCGACATTCTTTGTGGATCTGATGAATAGGATTTTTCGAGTGCACTTGGATAGATTTGTGTTAGTCATCATAGATGAAATTTTGGTATACTCTAAGGATGAGAAGGAGCATGGTGTTTATCTTAGAGTTGTGCCCGAAACATTCAGGGAGCATCAGTTTAAGAATAAGTTTTCAAAGTGTCATTTTTGGAAGAAGGAAGTAAAGTTCCTTGGTCATGTCATCTCAAAGAAAGGGTTATCTATAGATCCAACTAATATTAAGGCAGTAAGTAAATGGAAGAGACCCGAGATGATGACTGAGATTAAGAGCTTTCTTGGATTTGCTAGATATTATCGAAGATTTATCGAGGATTTTTCCCGAATAGCTGCACTGATGACTAAGCTTATGCAAAAAGATGTGAAGTTTACATGGACAGATAAGTGTGAGGAAGCATTCCAGACCTTGAAACACTTATTGTCCCATGCACGGTGTTAGTGGTCCAGGAGGGGAATTAGAATTTTGTTGTTTATACTAATGCGTGTGGAACTGGATATGTTGATGCAAAGAGTGAAATTGATTGCTTATGCTTTTAGACAGATTAGACCACATGAAGTTAGGTATCCAACGCATGACTTGGGGTTTGTTGCCATCATATTTGCTTTCAGGGTGTGGAGGCATTATCTTTTAGGAGAGCGATTGAAGCTTTATGCTGATCATAAGTCATTGAAGTACTTGTTCTCTCAGAAGGAGCTGAACATGAGACGGCAGAGGTGGTTGAAGTTTATTGTTGCTTGTAATTTTTGAATTGAGTACACACCAAGAAAATGAGATAAGGTGGTGGATGCACTCAACCGGAAACATCAGATTGCAGTATTGGCTATGAATGCTGAGCGGAAAGATTTTGAAGCATCGCCAGCTTGAAGTATGCAGTTTAGATCCAAGGAAGGTTGTAGTATCAGAAGTGATATATTGTCTTGTTTAGAAGTTACACCGGTAATGATTGAGAAGATTGCTTCTAAGCAAGAGGAGGATCCAATTTTGGCAGAATGGATCAAAATGTTGAAGGAAGGAACAAAGAACGATGGCCTAAACGATTTCAGTCTTTAACAAAATAGGTGGTTGAGGATAAAAGGGAGATTGTGTGTTCCGAATGTAGAAAACATGAGGAAGGGAGTTTTGGATGAGTTCCATCATTCAAAGTTCATCATCCATCCAGGAGGAACAAAGATGTATCGGGATATGAAGAGAAGTTTCTTCTAGAAAGGTATGGAATAGGAAATTGGTTTATGTGTTTAAGAAGTGCTTGAACTGCTAATAGGCAAATGCTGAACACTAGAAACCAAGCGAATTGTTTCAACCGTTAGAAGTTCCATTATGGAAAAGGGATTCTATCTCTATAGATTTTGTTGATGGGATGCCAAGACCTAATAGAGGGAATGAAAGTATATGGATCATAGTAGATAGACTGACTAAGAGTGCCTATTTCATTTCTGTAAAGTCAACTAGGACGGCACCTATTTTGGTGAAGTTATTTATGAAGAATGTAGTTAGACTACATGTGATTACTTGTGGTATTTTTAGTGATAGGGATTCTTTGTTTACTGGTGAGTTCTAGAAAAGTCTATAGGAAGCTTTAGGAACCAAGCTCAACATGAATATCACTTACCATCCGCAGACTGATGAGCAAACGGAAAGAATTAACAAAATCTTAGAGGATTTGTTAAGAGCTTGTGTATTGGATTTTGGGGGATTATGGGTGGATCATCTTCATCTAGCTAAGTTTTTGTATAATAATAGTTGTCAGATTAGTATTGGGATACCATCGTTTGAAGCTTTGTATGGAAGGCCATGCAAGTTCCCCGTATGTGGTTCGAGACCGGGGATAGATTAGTTTTTGGTTCGTATTTATTGAAGGAAGCTGTAGAGAAGCTTGAGTTAATCCAAGCTAGGATGATGGAAGCTCAATCTAGGCAGAAAAGTTATACAGAAGAAGGAAAGATTTGGAATTTTTGGTCGGAAACTATTTTTTTATTATGGGTTCACAGAAGAAGGGTTCGACGTTTTGCCTATGTCCACAATGAAATGATTGATGTTTGTTGAATTTGACTTGTTAATTATAGGAGATTACAATAGTACAACTGAAGTATAATAGTGATTTCGGCTAAGTATCAGCATAGAAAAGCCAAAAAGTCCCTTTTATGAAGTCCTAGGACTGCTATTTATAGGTGTAGGCTGAAAATATCTCTCTCAGATCTCGGGAGACCCCTTCTCTCACGTGGGTGGGCCCACTGATCGATCCCTGGACATTTGGGATCGATCCATGATCGGTACGTATACAATCCGTATCGATCAAAAACGACTCCATTTCGGCTGAAATTAATCAGAGACCAATTAGAGATAGTACGCAAGCTCCTATAAAAATTTGGCGGCATTTGGACTTATAGATTTTGGGTTATGATCGATCCAAGTTTGTATTTGAAATAGGCTACCGAGTTCGTATTGATCTTATTTGTACCGATCGCTTCGTATTGATACCACACGTATCGATCTGGGTGACATGGCGCTACGCTTCAGGATCGATCCACTTCATGCCGAATGATCATTTGCTTCATTTGAACGTGGTTTGTTCTTATCGACCTGGAACGCTTCATTTCGTCTCAATGATTCAAACCACTGCGTATCGATGATCAAAGGTCTCCTTTGTACCAATGCTCATTGGATCCTTTCGTATTGATCGTTTGTAGCCGCTTCGTATCGATACAAACAAATTACGTTCAAATAAAGGAAATGATCATTCGGCATAAAAAGTGGATCGATCCTGAAGTATAGCGCCATGTCAACTTGATCGATGCGTATGGTATCGATACGAAGCGATTGGTACGAATAGGCTTGATACGAACTCGACAGCCTTTTCAAATACAAATTTGGATCGATCATAACTCAAAATCTACAAGTCCAAATGCTGCCAAATTTTCGCAGGCACTTGCGTACCACCTTTACTTAGGCACTGATCGATCTCAGCCCAAATGGAGTCATTTTTTATAGATGCGAATTGTATACATATCGATAATGGATCGATCTCAAATGTCCAGGGATCGATCTAGTGAGCCTTCCCATGCGAGAGAGGGGGTCTCTCGAGATCAGAGCTAGATATTTACAGCCTACGCATATAAATAACAGTCCTAGGCCTTTAGAAAAGGGACTTTTTGGCTTCTCTATGCTGATACTCGGCCGAAATCACTATTATACTTCAGTTGTATTTTGGTAATCTCCAGTAATTAGAAAGTCAAATTCAATAAAAAACCATCATTTCATAGTGGACGTAGGTAATATGTCGAACCACTCTAAATTTATGTATCTATATTTTTTCTTATCTGTTGATTGGTGTGTTTGTTAGATCTGCCTTATTTTACATTTACTTTCTTCATTTTATCTCTTCAAACACTTTCGAAGAGTGTTGTGCCCAATTTTGGTACAAACACTTTGGTGGTTTCACTGAGAAAACCCAGGTTTTCTCCTGCTCATTGACCTACTGCCGATATTGGATTGCAAGAATCTAAGGAGAAGATCCAGATATCAAGCCTAGAAGTACTTCCATCCTATTCAGTTTTACGCCAAGTGTAGGAGAGAACTTTGCTATTCGCCATGGTCGCTACTGGGACTACCTCAACAGCTTCAGATCCAGAAGGACGGGATAGGCAGAACCCTGAACAACTTCCCTCTGTAGATCAAAACACCGCTCAGATCCACAAGTCCCTGTCACCAAGGAGGAGTTCCAGCTACTGATGCAAGAGCTGATTCAATGCTGCCAGCAGCTTACCTAGTAGCTCCATGCCAACGCGGAGTTAACCAATCGGCTAAACCGTGAAAGACGAAGGAGATCTAGAAGGGATCAGGCTTCCTACTTATCTACTAAAAGTTCAGCTTCTTCTGATTACAATCACAGATCCACGTGTCCACGGCTGGAAGGAAGCTATATATAGGCTACGGGGCATTAGCGCACTTTGAATCTTGGGCAAGCGAGAGTTGGTCCATCAAACAACCACCAGAATGGACCCTCCTCCCGAGGAGGAATGGTTCCTTATCACACTACTGACAACCGCACTGGTGATGCTGCTATCGAGTTGGAAGCTGACACTCGAAACCAAGCAGATCTGAACCGTCGCCAACGTGATTATACTCCTGAGCCTTATGTTCCTAAAGGCCTAAAGCCAAGGAGACGAGGTATGACCGTCGACCGCGCCCAGCCTATCCTCGCATTATGGAACCTGACCTCCCCTTGGCCCAACAAACAATGATCCGCTAGATGATCCGTGAAATCCAAGGCCACACCAATGACGATTGGGGAATCTCCAAAAGTCAGACCCCTTTAACCGATGGCATCCTTTATGCTGAACAGCCTCAGCAATTCAAAATGCCAACTCTAGCTGTTTATAAAGGGAGTTCTGACCCTAACCAGCACATTTTAAAGTATGAATGGTTGATGAATGCTGCACGGGCTGATGAGCGGTCAAATGCCGAAGTTTCACAATCTCTCTGGGGGAATTCCAACTATGTGGTTTACTCGCCTACCACCTCGATCTATTTCATGTTTCGAGCAGTTGGCTACGAAGTTTGCTGAGTAGTTTCACATGCATGTCACAAGGCCCAAAGATGTTAATACCTTGTCTAGTGTCAATCAAGCTCCCGGAGAGACACTCAGATGTTACATGGAGAGGTTCCACGTTGCATTCGTTGAGATTAGTAACACAAATGGAAATTCCATTCTGATGGCACTAACAAAGGGAGTCGATCACGATTTCGAATTTGGCAACTGGTTGGTCGGAAAACCCTCTGCATCATTGGACCGTTTCTATTCCAAGGCAGCTCAGTTCTTGAAAAGAGAGGATGCAAAATAGTCTTGGAAAAAGGATAATGTAAGGCTCGATGTGGAAGGTATCTAAAGAAATTACGTTGTGAAACGAACCGGGGAGAGTTCAGAAAAGGTAAGGTTAAATATACGAAATAAGCATAATTTATAGAAAGGCATTGGAATTCAGGGAAAGTAGGACCAAAATCGTGGACCGCGACATAGAGCTCCCATATCTGACACCTATACTCCTTTTAATACATCCTTGGAAAATATGTACTTGCAAACTTGTAATACTATCCAATATAAGAAACCTGCTCCAATGCAATCGTTAAAGAAACAAATTCAAACTGGGAATTTTTGTAAATTTCACGATAGTTATAGCCATAACACAAACGAGTTTCATCATCTATAGATATTATCAAGAAGTTGATCCAAGAAAGTAAGTTGGAGCATTTCGTTCGGGTGCCGCAGGCTGGAGGTGCGGGCCCATCAAATCAAAATCAAACACCAAATCAGGTTAGATTGGCGAAACCCTAACTTACCGACGGAAGGTTAGTGATTAACATTGTTAGTGGTGGTCCTCATCCAGCGGATCGGAGCTGGAGGGAAATGGAGTCGTATGCCAATTCTATTAGGCATGCGAGCTTCGAATGTTGTAGTAACTTGGAAGACGGAGCTTCGGATAAACAACAAAAAACGATGACAGAAGACATCGTATTCTGAAATGGGGATGCCGATTGAGTGAAGCCCCTACCATTGGTCCACTATTCATTTCATCTCATAAAGTACCTGCTAGGATGAAAATGATCTTAGTGGACAATGAAAGTTCAATGAACATACTTTTTAAGCGGGCCTATAATCAAATGAAGATGGAGGCAAAAGATTTGAAGCCTTCTCAGTCTCGTATTCACGTCTTGAATGGAAGTGCGACTATACCCACTGGGATGGTGGAGCTCTTAGTGGAGTTGGGAATTGGGGAATACTGAGAGTCTGGATACTGCAGTTTGTTGTATTGGACATTGACTCACCGTACAACGCTTTATTGGGCCGATAGATCCTAGCTAAGTTCCGAACTACTATTTCCCCTTGGTGTCTAAATTTGAAATTCCCTACCAACAATGGTGTCGGGGTCGTTCAGGGAGACCAGGCTATTATACGGGCCTGTTATTTTGCTGAGCTGCTGGAGGCGTAACGAAAAGAGAAAAGAAAGGGCGTAGAGGAATCTCTCTACGTCTTCTTTGAGGATAATTAACATTTAGCGCCTTGCCAAGGCCTAGGCATTGAAACCAATCCACAAGAGGTCTTGACCCAAGAGATACTAAAAGTAAGGGCGAAGTCAAAGATGGTCAGCTTCTCCACCAGAGCCAACGGTCGATGTTTCGATCGATAATGATGAAGATTCTAGAATGGTAAAGATTGGATCTTAGCTAAGTCAATAGATGAAGGAGGAATTGGTTGAATTTCTCCAGGCAAACCTTAATGTGTTTGCTTGGATGCACTCCGACATGTGTCTAATCTCGCCGGACGTCGTGAGACACGCATTGAGTATTGACCTGTGGCATGACCCGGTCAAACAAAAAAGGCATGGTATGGATCCAGGGAGATCTGCTGCACTAAAGGAAGAGGTAGATAAACTCAGGTTGAACGAGTTTATCCGAGATGCGTTATATCCAGAATGGGTGTCCAACCCTGTACATGTCAGGAAACCTAACGGAAAATAGAGAACTTGCATTGACTACTCAGACTTGAATAAAGCTTGCTCTAAGGACAATTTTTCACTTCCCCAGATTGATCAACTTATAGATTCAACAACTGACATGAGCTCTTATCCATCATGAATGCCTATCAGATTCCTATGCACTTTCCCAATCAAGAGCATACCTACTTCATCACCGATCTAGGACTTTACCGCTACAAAGTCATGCCATTTGAACCCAAGAATGTTGGAGCAACTTTCCAACAACTAGTTAATTGAATGTTTGCTGACCAAATCGGAAAAACTATAGAGGTATATTTGGATGTCATGCTCTTAAAGTCAAGACTCACCACCAATCATATCAACGAACTGGAAATGATGTTCAGTATCCTTCGAGAGTACAGAACGAAAGTCAACCAATTGATGTGTCACTTTGGGGTCGCGTATGGATAGTTCCTTGGATTCATCATTAATGCTTGGGGAATAGAAGCAGAAAATCTGGGAAATTAGAAATCTTGAGACTCCAAGGACTATAAAGCAAATTCAGAGCCTTAACGGGAAAATAGTAGCATTAAGCAGGTTCGTTTCAAAAGCCACCGACAAATGCATTCCCTTCTTTGATCTAATCAGAAAAGGGAAACAGAACTTTGAATGGACTACTGATTATGAGGGCGCATTCCAAGCACTGGTTCAACACCTATCCACACCACCCATTCTGCCAAAACCTATTGATCATGAGATATTGTACATCTATTTAGCGGTTGTAGAAAACTCAATCAACGCTGCTTTAACTCCGAAGGAGGATTGGATACGACGGCCAGTCTATTATGTCAGTAAACGACTAACCAGAACAGGGAGAAATTTTCCAAAGTTGGAGGAGTTAGCTTATTGTCTTGTCATTACCTTGAGGAAGATCCGTCCGTATTTTCAGGCTCATCCTATCACTATCAACACCGACGAGCCATTACGACAGGTCCTTACGCGGCTTGAGACGTCTGGTAGGTTACTCAAGTGGAATATCGAGCTGAGTCAGTTCGACATCACTTACACACAAAGGCGAGCTATTCAAGGACAATTCCTAGTAGACTTCATCGTCGAATTCACTATCCCGGAGGACTTACCTGTAAACAGTAATCTCCCAAATATGTCTAGAAGTTTCATATTGATGGGACGTCAAATGACTGCTGCTTAGGCGTTAGGGTTGTGCTTGAAACTCGTGAAGGCCGAACTATATGCTATTCTTTAAAGTTCGATTTCCGTGTGACAAACAATAAGGCCGAAAACGAAGCCCTACTCCCCGAACTAAGGCTTGCTAGAGATTTTAGAATTATTGCTGTGGAGATTTACTACGATTCAAAATTGGTCGTCAGCCATGTACATTGGGAAACCAGGCCAAAGACCGGAGACTGGCTACATATCATGGTCGGGTCTAGGAAAACTTGAATCACTTCGATTATTATGACATCTATTGCATACCCCGAGAGCACAATTAGAAAGCCTTGGCAAAGTTAGCCAGCACCGGTGAGGCACAATAAATGGTACTCGGTCCCGTTGAGACACTATCTTCCCCGACTATTGATCAAATGTAGACCAATTGGGTACTTAAAGCCGTACCCGATAAGGAATCATGGATAACTCTGTTTAGGAACTGTCTCGAGCATGGGACCCTGCTAGAGCGTAGAGTGAAAAAACACTAGTTCTTCAAAAGGTTTTATGGTTCACCATTCAAAATAGATTCATGTATATAAGAGGGTACTCTATTCACTTACTCCTGTTTATCGCCCACGATAAAATCAAATGAGTATTACTTGATGTGCACGAAGGAGAATGTGGCGATCACACCGGGGGCAAGCTCTTGCTAAGAGATTACTCTGATACGGCCATTATTAGCTGACTATAAATTGCGACGCATCAGATTATGCCGGAAACTATGACAGATGTCAGAAACATGCTCGGATTCCAAGAGCCCCACCTACCGAGATAACTCAGATGGTCAGTCCATGGTCGTTCGCAGTATAGGGCATCAATATTATTAGGTCTCTACCTCTAGCTAAAGGTGGCATGAAGTACACCATCATTGCAATTGATTACTTCACCAAAAAGGCGAAAGTCAGGCCCCTTGCTACCATCACAATAAATAAAGTGATCGACTTTGTGGTATGCAACATTATCTGTCGATTTGGTCTCCCATACACCATCATCACTGATAACGGAGCCTAATTTGATAGTATCGAGTTTAAGAATTTCTGTCAACGATTCTGTATCCAAAAGAATTTCTCAGCTATTGCACATCCTCAAGCGAATGGACTGGTCGATGTTGTTAACAAAGTATAAAGTCCATTCTAAAGAAAATATTAGAAAAGGCCGGCGGCATATAGGTCGATGAACTTCATATCGCCCTATGGGCATATCAAACAACCCACAAGTCCACGATCGGCCACACTCCATTTTCACTTTCCTACGGCTCAAAAGCCGTCATTTGGGTTGAATTGGAAGTACCGTCACATCATGTCACTTATTATGATCCGAAGACAAATGCTATATTGCTTGTCGAATCTCTGGACTTGCAAAATAAGAATGTGAAGAGGCTAATTTAAGGGAACTTGCGCACCGAAGTCGAGTCACATGATTGTACAATGCTAAGGTCCAACCCCAAACCTTTGAACTTTGCGATCTCGTCCTCAAGAGAATTTACCCAGTCCCTTCGCATATGAAACCAACGTGAGAGGGACCGTATGTTGATGAACAAAGACTCAGAGATGACACATTCAAATCATCGACCATTAGTGGTCTCACTTTGCCGAGAGCCTCGAACAACGAGAGTCTTTGTGGCTACTACACATAACAGGCTTTATTTATTCATTCAGTCTTCTTTTCATTTGCAATTTGTTTATGCATTTCGAAATTTGAATTTGTGATAAGGCTACTGACTTTGCCATACTTTCTTATTACAGCAATAAAATGCCATCTCTTCTAGCCAGAGTAGCGATTCTTAAAATGTGTCATACAACCATCACAATGCACGGAGAGCTAAGTTCCATCCTACGGTAGGACTTATTCAAATAGGGAGTGATTGTGATACAACCGGTCACTCACTAAGTAGAACCCAAGCTCGAGGGCAAGCCATCAAACTAAAGCCAAAAAGGATTGATGCACGACAATCCTCTAACTAACTATGGCTCCCAAAGTGCGAGATGGAGTATAAACTTACCAATGTGGGCTCGAAGAGGGTGGAGCCTTCCACCTAACGACTTCGCCCGTGTTTAATCCAAGTCTAAGGAGGATAGATCTGTCCATCTAATGACCTCACTTGTTAACTCAGGGTGGATGTGACTCGACCATCCATGATCCTGATAAATCTATCGTTCCCAAAGTGCGAACGAAATCTTAAAACCAAAAGTAGATGTGATCGACCGTCTGTTGACCAATTCCGGATTCCCAGAGTGCGAACTGGGGTATAAGTATCAAAATGGGTGAAACTGACCACCCATCGACTCAATCTACGTCCCCAAATGCAGGCTGGAGTAAAAACACAAACCGTGTGTGAACCGACCGCCCGTGAGACAACTCCAAACCCCTATATTGCGGATTGGAGTATAAATACAAATTCAGTGTGACTGATTACCCCCAAAATGAATCTAAGTCCCCAGAGTGTGGACGAAATTCTAAATATCAAATGGGTGTGACTGACTGCCCGTAAAATAACTTAAAGTCCTCGAAGCGCAGACATATCTTTAAACATTAAATAGGCATGACAGACCGCCGATGCAGAAGTGCAATCCCTAGAGTGTGGATGCGATTACCAATAGATGAGCGAGTGTGATCCGGCCATCTAAACTCGTCTCGTTTCAACTTCATTCCGACTAAGTTAAGCTTAATTTATCAAAGGCGGAAAGCAACCGCCGACCGACTGCTTCAATTTATCCCCAAGGCTGGGGGCAAAACTTAAGTACCAGCTACTTATCGAGACAGTGCAATATTGGGATTCGACTTAACGTTCAGCTATGACCCAAAGTCATAACTTCGAGACTTGACAAGCGAACTCAGGTCTGATTCAAAGACTAAAGCCTCACAAGTACATTAAATGGGCTAAAACACTTAAGAAAATATACACAAAATTATGCTGAAAACAAAATGGAATTTCATTTCAACTATTCATTGAAAGAGAAGGATAAGTAAAAAAAATTCAAGAATTCCTAGAAGTAGGAGCCGAACCCGCATTTATACACGGCCAACAGGAGGCAAAAATAAATTCCTATCTATCAACCAAAAAAGGGAGCAAGAAGATACGTTTACTCTCCCAGTTTCTTCTTCTTCCGCAGCGTCGACCTACTGGAGCTACCGCTCAGATGCCTTTTCGAGCCTTTGCCTTTTGACAATTGGTCTCCAACATGAGGAATTATGGTGATCTCTTCCTACGAACTCATGGGAATTGGAATACTTTCTGAATATGGAGGTGGAGTAATAGGAACACTCTCGATGTTGGAAGATGTGGGAGGCATGCCAGTGTCGACAACTGTACCACCAGGAGAAATCATTCGCAGAGGATCTAGGCCAGGACCCCCATACCACATCCAATACCACTGGCCTACGCGGATGCTTCCATCTCGGCATTATTCTCTGCCATTATCTCTTCCTCATGAATTTCTTGAGCGTCCACGAGAATGCAGCTTGTTGGGCCCGAAGAGCTGGCTGTGAATGCGCCTTCACCCTTAACGAATGGCAGGACAGTAAGTGCGTCACTTTGATGACCAAGGAGTTCTTCCATTATCTGTTCATCAAAAACAAAAGCGCTCCCCTGCACTCCCTCAGTTAGTGCAGCGGCCGTTGTTATGGTTGCCTCCCTAATAAGGGCCTCGTACTCATGATGCAATTGTTAGGTTGTGGGGGCACGGTCGGTGCAGCTCCTATCACTGAATGAAGATAAGAAAAATATTAGTGAATTTTTTTGATAACACTCCAAACTTGGAATGAATTCGAGAAGTGTTCAGAATACCTTCCTCAAATTGGCTCGTGGGTGGAGTCGGAGTAGCTTCAGGGACATGTTAGTGAGCTGGAGACGATTGCGGTTGATCAGGATTGTAAGCAGGCACAGATATAGGATCAAGTGCAGGAGTAGATTCAGGCTGGGTTGCATAGTAATTTCAGAGCGTACATCAGATGCTCAATGCCAGAACCCTCTCCAGCCTCCGGATGCTAAGTGACGAGTCTCTCTTTTTCAAATATGATAGTGGCATCATGGAGAACTCTTCTCTCATCCTCGGTCAGCACTCGGTTCTCCAATTCAAACTCATCAATGGATTTAGTATGATGCTCTGCTTTTCCATCTTCAACTAAGTGGTAGCACCAAGCATTATACAGATGCGATGGGTAATCTTTGAGCCAGCTCATATTTTGATGCTTCAGAACATTGACATTAAACGTAACGAGGAGATCTCAATGTCGCCCTCCAGCCCTAGCCTCTGCGGCTCCGGCCTCAATCTGAACCCTAGCCTCGGCTTCCTGCACCTTTAGTATAGCTACATCCCGCTCACTCCTAAGTTCCACGGCTTGATCACATGCCTCTTGGTCAGCTTTATTAGCGTCGTCCTTTTCTTTGACGACTTCAGCATACTTCGCCTTAAGCTCATTGAGCTCCTTAAGCACATTATCTCTTTCGGCTATGACAGTCGCATTTCTGTGGCCCATATCATCGACCAAAGTTAGATGCTATTGTCTCATCTGCACCATATTCTTGTTTGCCTCATCGACTTTCTTCATGGCCTCTTTTGCCAGATTTATTCATAGCGTCGTTCTCAGTAGTGAGCACTTGCACTATACGGTCCTTCTGAGCGATATCGGTTCCCAGTTTTTCAATTGTCTTCGCCCGCTCAAAGGCCATCACCAATGCTTTCTCAGCGACCTTCATCCATTCCCGATACTGGCCATAAACATCGTATATATAGTCATGCATCATTTGTTCTGCCTCGTTGGGAATTCATTTTAAATGTAAAGGGAATATGTGGCTGTCGAAGCAGATATTTGGGAAATTGTTTTTCAAGTTAGCGATTCTAACCGCCCCTTCCCCGGTGAGTTCTATAATGGCTTGTTCAGTGGCAATGGGGGTCTCAGTTTCGATCCTCTGACGTTGTTCATCGGGTCTTGAAGTTTGAGAAGATGGTACTTGAAGCGAAGATACTGAGGGTTGTTTGCCAGAACCAGAAGGTCGTGCTGGACCTCTAGGTGGCGAAGAGCATGACCGGGAATGGCGCCTATACTGCCTCTCCCTCTCCTTATCTCTTTCCCTCTCGTAGTGCTCCCTCTCTTGACTGGTGTAGCCGCAATCGTATTCTCTATCTGCCTCACGGCTGCGAGACTCTGAGTAAGAGCTAGATGAATGGCACGTAGAACAGAGACTACCAAACACAGATGCCCGCCTTGACATCGTATCTGTAAAATGAAAAGAGAAACAGAGTAGGTAATCTCCAGAGATGAATGACTTGTGATTAAAAATTGTGTGGTGCCGTAGAGTGTGTATGCATGTGCAAACCCCCAACCAACCGGTTTTAATAGCCATGCTCAGAGGAGTTGGCTCTCCTATGTTTAAGGCGCTTTGAAGCCCCTCTAATCCGGTATCTTGTGCAAATGCAAGTCATCCATAATGGGGATCTCTGCCAGTCCCGCTAAGAAGCTCTCCATCTGCGAGGTAGGAATCTCTTGACCAGTAGTAGGCAAAGAGACTATGACAGTTTTGAGCCTTATAGATTTTCGAGCAGTAGACTTGCCTCTTCTCTTCTGCTCTAAAGATCTATGACTTTGCGAAGGCCCAACTACATGCTCATCTCCAGAAGACATATTCTCATCATCGCCTTGTTCAGTAATTACTATCCTAGGAGCTCTCCTTCGAGCTTGCCTCACCGGGGCCATTGCTAAGAACTTCTACGAGTCCAATGCTTTGTTCTCTGTCATTTAGTCCAATGGCAACAAGATTTTTGTCCGTAGGGGCTACATCGATCTCTCCGTACTCGGCAGGCACCTCTTGAAGAACTTTACTATCTCTTTAAACTAAGCACCTTTAGATCGCAGAATTGAAGCAATAAAAGAGAGAAAGTGTTAGACTCAACATCAACCATTATTATCCACCTAATCAACAAAGAGGCTAGGGCACTTACATCTTGCAAGCCACCGTCTGGCAAAACCCGGTGGACACCGAACGTAGAACCATTCGGTCTTGAAATAGCTTAGCTTGCTCCAAGCCTCGACCACGATTTGAAAATTCCTAACCGCCTCTAAGAAAGTGAAGAAAGGATTATCTCATTGACTCTTTATGTTGAATAAATATCTCACTTCCTCTAGAGTTGGGGTCGGAAAAGGTGTCCTATGAAGACCATGAATAAAATGTTCAACAGGGCATAAGAATTCGTAAGCAATAGGGATAGGGAAATCCTCAAGAAATTAGAACTTCTTGAATGAATTGATTAAATAGAGGGAGGGTACCAGCTACACACATAAATCTATTACAGGTGGTGTAACCTTTCGTTGGGGGAAGGGGGTGTGAGCTCTATACTCTAGCCCTAGTAATAAGACATCGTTTATCGACAGCCCATGCCTTAGGCAAATCATACCAAGCATATCTTTAGAAATATTGGAAGGAACATAATCTTATGAGTGTGCAATAAAGGCTACTCCTATCAATTCATCTAGAGCAGGGCTAATTTCGTCAGCTGCAATAGCCGGCATTTCGATTATAGGGAGAGGCGGACTCTGAACATCCTACGACTATGAACTTCAGGGTTTAATAGCTATTGAACTCAGTAAGAATCATCGCTAGACGGTAATAAACCCATGTTTCCCCCAGTGTGAAGTGTGTGAATGTGTTGTGCAGTGCAGTGCTATATAATACTTAAGAAATTCTACATGATTTATGAAATGTTCAAATGACAAGACTTTAAGATTTAGCAGAAGTTACCGTCATCGCTGACCGTCACACCCATGCCATCCAGGCTCCGAAGGATGATCCAAGTTAGAGTTCTTCAAAATTTTCAAGTTACGGTTCCACCGACGAGCTTCGAAGGGAAGTCAAATATGTGATGAAATGATTAAGTCCAATTATGCGATGTAGAAGCTCGTCGAAGTCAAATGTTCGAGGGAGCAAAAATTTTGTATCCTTTAAGGTCAAGACTTGGATCGATCACCAGAAGCTCCATACATATTGGTCATGGAGGAAAGAATTTTGTATCGGCCGCCAGAAGGCCAATTCATATCGATCCTTAGTCGTTCCTCTCATATCGATTATAGGCAACGTCTTCGTATTGCTCAACATAACCAATACTTGGATCGATCAGACAGTTAGTCTTTCATATCAATACAAATCCCACCTCCTCCTATAGATAAGAAGCCACTCCCCTATTTGATATGAAGCTCCACTGTCTTCAGTCAATACGAACTTTAGTTGCCCTCAGACTTATACAAATCACTTTTCCACGATCGAAAAGAGCGCTGCCTTCGTATCCCTCAATACTCCTTCTTCTCCAATCGTCCTGAACTCCGTTTCCTTCTTCCTCAACCATGCTCCAGCCCCATTTCTGGCCTTGACATCACCTAAACTAGCCACTACCACGGACGAATTGTCTATGATCTCAGTTCCAATTGTTTTAATGTGAGATTTATCAGATGATTACCTAAATTAAAGAATCAATTTGATGGATTAGAAAGTTATGTTAGGTTGAAGACGAAGGCAGTTTTAATTTCTTATTTTTTTAATCAACACGAAGGAAAGAATGAAATTAAGGCGGATGAAAAAAATTTATAAATCCTAAGTGTATTTATATGGGTACGAAATAAAGGGAAAGAAATGCTTCATCTCCCAACACTAAATGACCGGTGGAAACAGTTTCTCATGTTATCAATATGAAGAGACGCCATTGTATCCATCCGCTATCAGTCTTTGTAACAACCCGCCTTTTTGGACAGTTTCAACCGACGATCAAATACACATGTCGATTCTAAACCATTCAAAAGGGAAGATGGTTATTGGGGTAAATAAGAAAAGAAGAGGAAAGAGAAATAAAAGAAAGGAAACAACACAGAATCTTGCAGCTGAACGATAAAATATAATAGTCAAATAAACAGTTCATGAAGCTGTTTACTATACTTTGACAATTATTTATACAACATTTATCAGAGTTATACATATACAACAGAATAATTAAAATAATGCACAGATAGCATGATGCAAGGGTAATAGTAGTAATAGTATACCAAATCTTCGTCTTCATCCTCCAGAATAGATCTTCAAAAATCTGAAAAACTCAGGACTGACCCGAGCGTAATGAAAAGACAAAACACTCGAGTCAGGACTAAAATATCCTTATGAAAGTTAAATCAATCGTAAATAAATATGAGTGTAACGGCGTCAAAGATGTTTATGGGGTTTAACATCTCATATCCAGTGTCAACGTGCGTGCAATAACTCAAGAGATGTTACGGGATTTTCCATCTCTTAAGGATCCGTTAAACTATCTACTATGTAGTAATGTACGCTAAGTAGATAATGCCTATCAGTAATATAAAGTATCAAAATAGCGTTAAGGCGTTACCATAATCCCTCTTAACACATTTTTATAACGCCATAGTCTATACAGCACGGTAAGCCCCACCGTAAACTGGTGGTTATCAGAGGGTACCCCATAGGTATAACACAAAACATAACGTAGTTGTCGCGAATAGGATAATCAGTATGACAAGGTACATGAGCCGATACCAACTAGGATACTAGTAGTTGCGTGATCCAGACTGATGTTGAGCATAGCCAGCAGCTGCCCCAACACCGCGAAACAACACTCCCAAATCAAGGGGTGCACCCAAATCGCATCACAAATGTAATAGATATGGTATCGAAGAAGTGTGTCCGCTAGAGGTGGCGAACCTAAATGGCCCGGCGCGGCTCTTGTTTTAGTCATGTTAGGGGTCATCCAATATCGTTATCTTTCTTCAGTCAACGCGTTCACCAAACCATCCACTTCATTCTGGATCAACACTCCGCGTATAATAGTTATTAAAGTGGTTTTCGGTATCGACAGAGAGTATGTCCATATCCGATCCCGGTATCTTTAATAACTATGTATTATTACACCGTTGGCTCTTTTATATTTCAAATCGATTCATAATTGATATCAAAATATCATATTCGCTTCAAAAATCAAATCCATTTCAAATATCATCGTATCCTTTCAAATATAAGATTTCGTTTCAAAAATCATTTTTCGCATCAATATCTCATTTCGGTTTCAAAATCATTTCGAATTTCAATTTAGGTTGCAACTTCATTTAGCCCAATTCGTATTTAAATTCAAGATTTAAATATAAACATTTCACCTTACTGACCAGCTTAGAATTTTAGAAAAATAGTTTTAAGTAGTTTAAAAGTAGTTTTAAATAATTAAAATAGTTAAATTACTTAAAATCTTAAAATGGATTTGAAATAGATGAATTAGTTTAAAATAATTTAAATTGGGTTAAGTAGATTTAAAATAGATTAAAATAGTTTAAGTATTCAAAAATGGTTTATATAGCAGAGAAATTTGGAAAACAAAATAAAACAGCTTCAAAACCAATCCATTTCAATTTATAACTTCCCAATTCAAATCAATTTCAATTTCCGTTCCACCGATTCAATTTCGATTTCAATTCAAATCAATGTCAACTTTGACTTCAAATTAATTCAATTTTAGATTCACTTGCAATTAATTCAATTTCAATTTATATCGATTTAGAGCTTGGTTTTTCAAAATATCAATTTATACCACTTAACACAATTATCCGTCAAAATTCAAATCTAAACCCAAATTTCAAATATGATTCAATTTAAAGCTCAATTTCAAAATATCATTTTTATATCACTTTCGCTTAGTAATATTCAAAGCTCGAATTTAGGTTCAATCTTTAAACAAATTAATTTTCAAACTTCAATCATATCCAAATTTTAAATTTCAATGTCTCAACTTAAATTATTTAACAATTTCTTTTAATTAAAATTTATTTCAACATTCCAAACTAAATTTTTCGATAAATTCGATTTCTATAAATTCATTTCTATTTATAACTTTTAAATCCAAACATTTAAATAAATTTCAAATCAACGATTTTTAAAAATTATTAATTTAGCCAATCCGGTGTCCGTATATAATTTTCTATCCTATGGCCAAGTAATTATTTATTTCAATTAAATGTCAGGGATGAATACATATCACTTAAGTAAAATCATAGTGTCATATGTATGCATAACAAGTTATATATATAAGCAAATAAACATCCAAACATTTAAATATCAACCAATAGCATCCATCGAAATAAATCGTCCAATAGACAATACAATTCATGGCAATTTCATAGTTATCAATGTCAGGTAATATAATCTCAATTCAATTTCAATTTCAATTTTAACGGTCAATTTAATTTCAGTGGTTAATTCAAATGACAAGCTATATGACAATTAAATTTTTATCAAACAACGGCAAATAAAATCATAACACATCATAATGTCAAATTTAACTAGCATGAAGATATTTAGTACGTTGTGAGCGTTATAAAACACTTACCTTGATTTCAATGCAGTTCCAGCGTTTTATTTCGAATAAAATTAAACGAGCGTTTAATTTTATCCGAAATTTTCACTAGCTCCAAATGATCCCAATCCAGTTCCATAGCGTAGTGCTCGTCCATACGATTCCGGCGCTGCCGGTTTCGTCCAATTCCGACCTCGTATGGATGAGATGTGAGTTTACAAAGTTCTATAAGAATTTTAATACAAAATTAACAACTTTTATTTTATTATTAATGCCCAAACCATCATCACCGTACGCTGCCTGATGCAAAATCACGGCCACAAACACCATCTTCTTCTCTCCAGTTTGAACACGCGAACATGAACCCAATAAACCCAAACTAGGGTTGCATATCGCGGCCTCCACGATTATCGATAACACGATCAGGAGCCACCATCACGAAGCTCACGCCTTCCACTACCCACGCGTACGACCGCCACAAACTCGGCCACCCCTATAGCGCGCGAGACGAGGGCGAACGTCCACCAACGCGGCCCCTTCTGGTCCTCTACGCTCCATCATATCCCATTTCCACCGTATGGATTGAAAGCTCTCTTCGAGCTCTTCGACTTTCGCGTTGAACACTTCGAGTAAATGTTTACGGATTTGAAGCAATTAAGGAAGGAAGACGCACGATTTCTGGCCTTTGGTTTTGAAAATGGCGGCCGGCTTTGTTTAGGGTTAGGTTTTAGTTTTTTAAAAAAAAGAAACAAATGAAGTGCCTTTATAGAAAACGACGAACACTATGCATCCTGGGTTTTCTGAACTCCGATTTACGCACGGTGACCGGCGTTTCTAAGGTTTACCCCGTGTTCCGGACACAATGGAACAGGTTTCGGAAGCTAATTCGATCGTCTGTGCGAGTTACAGCAATAAACGATCAATTTTAAATTAAACAGATTAAACGATTTTCTAGGCGTTTTGGCTTGCCTCGGACAAACGGTAAATTCAATTGACACGAAATTTGAAATCTTACGATAATATCAAATTACGGATCTGGTGAAAAATGTTTCGTCGAAATCCGAGACAGTTTGAAAAATGGCTATTTTAACTCGTCAAATTAATATTAAAACAATTTCGATGCGTTTCGAGCTGCCACGGTCAAACGAAAACTCCGATTGCTACGAAAATTGAAATCCGATAATAACAAACTATTACGGATCCAATGGAACAGGTTTCGTCCAATTTTGAGACTGTTCGAAAATTGGCTATTTTCAGTCGATAATTAAATATTAAAATATTCAATTTTCACAAATTTACTTTTAATTCGATTTTAAAAGTTCTACAACATCATTCTAACTTTAATATGATAAAATAAAATTTTAAAATCATTTTTAATCATATTAAACCCCTTATTCAATTATCCAATAAATTCCAATTTTAAAATCTTATTAACCCCATTATATTCCCAATATAACTTACATTCTCTTTGGAAACCAATTTGAACCATATTAAATCAAATTTCAATTATTCACTCTATTTTCACATATAAAATTTCAATATCAAATTAATCATATCAAATTCGGAATTTAATTATTCAAACATTTGTAATATTAAATTTAAACGATTTGATTATTCTTAAATCACTATCTTTTGAAATATTCAAAACGAACTTAAAATTTAACTTTTGAAACGAATTAAGATTATAGAACAACCATTTCCATTATATGGTTATTCAATTCCCATTATTAAATTATTCAATAAATTCCAAATATTTAACTTAAACAATTTCGATTATCCAATTATTCATTATCTTTTGAAATATTGAAATTGAATTTATAAGAATCAACTTTTAAAACCAATTCACAATTTAGAACACTATTTTCATTTTATAGTTACTCAATTATTCAATAAGTTTTAAATATTTAATTTAAACCATTTACCTGTTCAATATTCAATATTTGATTTTAAATAGATTTTACTTATCAATCAATTACTCTATTATACCCAATGAATTCAACATTTATTATCCTATTCAACTTTTGATTGCAAAGGAATTCACTAAGTAGCTTTTATTTTCATTACTTGGATAATTATTGTCGCAATTCATTCCGGTTATTATTATTCCAAACGAATTACAAAAAAATTTCTAACATTAAATCACGAAATATTATTAAATTAGATATTTTAGTTATCGAAAATTTACGGGTCGTTACACTCTCCCCCACTCAATACTTTTCGTCTCCGAAAAGGAAAAAGAAGGGGAAAGGAACTAAGTATAGAATTCAACATTTGATATATTTTATTCAAAGTTACCAACTTATAAACAATGTAATTCCACTTATAAAATCATTACTACACTTTCACTAAGTTATTCCAAACGGCTTTCTAACTTTAAAAGTTAGTTATCAAAACAAGTTATAAAAAAAATTAAAACTTGAAAAATTTTCTAACACCCGGATTTACGAAAAATTTCGGCAGAGTCTCCTTTACGCGGCTCGATCGGTACAGCTACAAAACGCCTCTACGGGCCCCAAACCAACAAAAGAAAATCAAAAGCCAAGTGGCTCATCAAAAATCACCAAATCTAATGACAAAATAAACATGTACCTTATATTTTATTAGCGAGTATATACGACTAATATAGCACGAAAGCGAGCTCCAAATGCGAAGCAAGCGCAATCCGCACCTACTAAACACTCAACAAACCATGAGAAACATGCATATATGAAAATAATACCAATATACATCATATAGCAACATAACAACTACATATGCCAACATAGAAAATGCAACAAAAGCAACAAATGCAACCATCAGTCAACTATCATACAACTATCATCCAACGAATCCATAACCAATCAATATAAATTCACTTCTCATTAATATTTATTGACTTGGTTTCAATTTTAATCACAGTTGATTCATTAACGTTGGATTTTACTAACATTCATTCTCAATCCAATTAGTTAACATTCACTAATTTATATTTACATTAGTTCACTTCCAATTTGAATCAAATTAAATTCTATTTAAATTCATTTAACTTCCAATTTGATTTCAATGATTTATAGCTTTCAATTTACACTAAATGAATTATATACAATCAACTAACAATCATATAACAACCAAATCATACCCAACATAACCAAATTATTAATTTTACATTCAATTTGGTTTATCTCTTTTACATATATATCCTGTTATATAATTTTAAAAGAATCATTTTATTATTTGGCATCTTAAATTTCCAATATTAACTTTATTTAAGTCTGCAAGCCGTACATATATCATCCATGAGCAATATCAATCTAATCGCTTATTCGATCATACAATTTCACTTCCAAACTAGTATCGTTCACACGACTCTCTAGTGCGGACTCAGATTTGGTTCCTTGATTGGAAACTGTTACTTTCCTTGCATAGCCATATACTATGATAGGGAATTCCAGAATCAAACCAAAATCCACATCCAGGGTTCGCCGTCGAAAATCGAGTGAAAAATCCTAACTTGGATCGATACAAATCATCTCGAAATTTTGTGCTCGAATTTGGATCAAATCGTTATGCAAATAAAATAATATACGTACAATCTCACTTATTACCTTCCAATGGATTTCTATCCAATTTATCTATACTAAATTATTTTACCGACTTCTATTTTTTTCACTTAATTACTCACAGTCCATTATTCAGTTAGTATATTCATTTCTTTACATAGCATATTCTTTAACATTATCTTTTCTTAAACATCATATCATAGAATTTGCTTACTCAAGTTCATTTTAAACATTCTATATAATTTAATTAACTCAATTTCTTTCCCCAATTGATTCTTAGCTATACCAAATTCTTGCGACGACCCAACTTCCTATCCCCTGGAAGTCGTATCGCTAGTAAGAAAGAAAGGGATAGAGAAAAGAATAGAAAGAAGAGAAAAAGAAACAACACATCAGAATCTAAACAGCGGAACGAATAAATTATATTAATCACATAATACTTTGCATGGTATCATATACATCAGAGATACACAGCATAATCAACTCATACTAGACAGTTATAAACACCTGTCTAGTTATACAACTCAATACAACTCAAAATAACAACTCAGAGAACACACAACGGAATACTCTATAGCTATACGCAGAAGCCTCCTGCTCCATTGCTCCTTCAGAATTCGTCAAGCCAACTTAAAACCTAACCTGAATCCCTTGGCTACTCGTAAAAATTTGAGTACCCAAGAGTTTATGAAAAACAAAAATAAACACCGGGTCAGACATGGGTCTGGTGTGAGTAAACGACTAAAGTTGCTTAACTTTTAAAAACCTTTGAAAAGAAAAGGTATCACGTAAGACTTCCCACACATAAACATGGAAAAGTTTTTACCTTACGCTAACCAAAACATTTGATAGGAAATCCGATGATATTATAATAGTGTCTAAGGTTTTCAAATAAATATGAAATAGCCGAAATTGTTACATTTATTAAATTCCAGCTACATAGGTATACAATCAAAACCGTTGGCACGTATTGGGTTTTGGATTCCATACAATGGCAGGGCTACTGGGGTACCGCCCGTCACAGTACGTGGCCTAGATCACCGTACCGAGGAGCCACCCTAACTCCCCTACAACACCAAGCCGGACCTATTCCTTACTGAATAGTTCCGAATAAGACAACCCCGACGGTTGTAGCTATTCAACCGTCCACACAGCCGAGATAAAAGGGACCTCTAGACAGGGGAAAATCTTACTCTCCAGTGGGTGTGACCCACGAAGCCTTGCTGCACCTCCCCTGTTTTAGCCATTCCCGGTTGATGAGGCTTGAGGTTACGATTACCTTTATAGGACATATCACTTAGAATGCTCATCGTCCACCTGACGATGTGCTGAAAGCATTTAATCCATATAAGTTCGTTCCGGGTTCGAACGAAACCGAAGGCATTATCTCGTTACACTCATTTTGGAATCACCCTCAGAGTTAAGGACAATAACCCTTGCACTCTAAACCACCATCTCGAATCTATAAGTACTATTCCGTCAACTCATTACGGAATCACCCACAGAGTTATACTGACGTATAGCCCTTACACCTCGAGTCTTCACAAAGCTCCACTTAGATTCACGACCTAACGTTATTTGGAATCGATGTGGTTTTCGGATATCCAAATATGGAAACCCGATCCCGGTCTCATCGAAATCCAAAGCGTGTCTTTTAGGGTCCAAGTTGTTTTAAAGGTTTTAAAACAATTAAATTCAACTATCTATATATACACATAATAGATAATTCACAGGCCACAATTGATAATCAACATTATCAAATAACAGGTAATTCATATAATCCATATCATAATAGATAATCCATATATCAACATTCCAAATTGATAATCTATATCACAATCCAATCAAACATCCATACCACACAACCATACTTATCTCAATACTGAGATCACAAAGCATTCAAGACGATCAATGTCATCCAATCATTCATAAGCAATGATTAACACAAACTGAATTATATTAACTATCTCTAATTAATTTAAAGTGAATTAAATTAATTACCTAATCACTTAATTAATTTAAAATTAATTAAATTAATTACCTTCATCCAATATCTTGCCTAAATAAACATTAGTTAAATCAATCAATTAATCCTAATCAACCTTGATTAATTAACTCTTAATAAAGAAATTAATCCTTAATTATTTTCATTAATCATATCAATTAATGAACCTTAATTAATTAATCATGCTTAGATTATTTACTTTTAATTAATCAACTTAAATACAGTAATTAATTATTCTTAATTACTTCTTAATTACTTTATAAACCTTTTGATTTATTACCCAAGTAATAAACCTTTAATTACTTTAACAAGTAACTATCCATTTAAAATTACTTTCCAATCAGTAATTTACCTAACTCAATTACCTCTGTAATTTATGAATTACTTATCTTAAGAAATTAACCTTATCAAAACTTATTAAGTAATAATACTTAATCATTTATCAAGTGACCATAATTAATTAATTAACAAATTAATTAACTACTAATTCTCATTCATTTCATAAAACAAAATTAAGTAATTCATCCCTAATTACTCATTAACCCAAATTAATCTTCAACTAACAGATTAATTATCTTCAAATATTAATTAATAAACCTTAATTATCAATCAATTCTTAAACCAAAGTAATTAATCACTAATTACTTTTATAACTAATTAATTAAAATTAATTAACTAATTAATCAATTCTTAATCATTAATTAATAAACTTAATTATTAATTAACAATCTTAATTACAAATTAATTAATCCGTAAATATAATTAATTAATCCTTAATTAAAATTAATTAACCTTAAATAAAACAGTTAATTAATTCTTAATTAACTTTCATTATAAATTAATAATCCTTTAATTATTAATTAAGAAAACCCAATTAAAACTTAATAAAACCTTTATTAATTATTAATTAATTACTATTTTAAATTAATCCTTAATTACTTAAATAAATAAGTAATTACAAATTAATTAACCATTTGTCATTAATTAAATCATCATCTTAATTAATAGTTAATTAAATAATTAATTACTTAACTAACCCCTTTTAAAATAATAATTAAATAAGTGAATTAACTTAAAATTCTTTAATCAATCAACTAATTACAAATTATTAATAGTTAATTAATCATTTTAAAATAAAACATTATCTTAAAAAAAAATTGAAATCTTTACTTAACTTAATTCTTTAATTAAATTAAATAATAAAAAAATCATTAATTAATTTCTTTAATCATTAATTTAGCAATTCCTAATTCAAGTTAATAAATTATCTTAAACTTTATTTGTTAATTGATAAAATAATTATAAATTTCTTTTATTATTTCCAAAATAAGTTTGAAAACAACATTAGCTAAACATTTAAAAAAATCATATAAATTTCATTATAAAACAATTCCATTTCAAAACAAGAATTAAAATTTTAACTTAACCCTTTTTAAAAGTTTAAAACTTTACTTATTTAAAATTTCAAATCTGGTTAAGCATTTCTATTTTGATTCAACCTATACACATGAATCTAAGAATCTGATTTAAATTTTTAAAACTGTTTCAATTCAAAAAAAAAAACTAAAAACAGTTAAGTTTTAAAACTAACTGTTAAAAACATAACAGTTATCTTCTGTATATAAACCCATACCCACACGTCCTTCAACCCGAGCCACAACCATATTACTTCGAGCTTTAACCCGAGTCATACTCCCTTCTACCCAAGCTTCAACCCAGTACCCAAACTCAAAACAAAACCCAAAACAACTGACACAACTTCCACCACCGTGCAACCTGCACCGTCGCCGAATCCTCTCTGGTCACCAGCCAACCCACCGCCGAGTCACTCCACCACCCTACAAGCCTCCACGACCAACCAAACTCCAACATTTAACCCAATTCAAAATCGAGCATTTAAGTGGGACTGAACCCCTATAACATCACCAGAAAAACCCAATTCGAATCGCCTCCGATCAACTACAACGGCCACAACTCCGTCCATAGCTCATTGATCCACCAAGGTTCCTTCACCCGTACTTACATCAAACTCGATGCAGTAATGAAGACGGAACGACCCCATTTTTCCCAGCTCCACCCAAATTAGGTTTAAAACCTAAATCAACCAATCGCCGACGCTACGGCGAACATCCAACCCCTCGATTATTTTTGCCGTACTCCTCGTGCGATCACCTATCTCCACCAAAAATCCCGAACATCCCAGACCATGAGGCCAACAGAAATCACTCAAAAACAAAGTTTCAGACAAACCCAAAATTCTTGTTTATTTCAAATCTAAAAATTTTGGTATTTGTCTTAAAAATCATAACTTCCATAATGTATTCAAGTTATGATCTTAAATCAGTGAATTAAGATGATAGATTTTACATATTTTAAGTATCTCTACTGTACTTTCCAGATTTTATCAAAGTTTAAATCTCATAATACTTGAACCTAATTAAATTCCTGGATTAGGCTTTAAACTAAACTATATTGTTTAAATTGTTACAGTCTAACAGGAAAGACTTGCAAGGATTTTGATCTTGATCAAAATCATATGTTCTGTACTAAAAACAGAGAAACTAGAATCAACAGATAAACATACATCACATATACACAGAGAGTTGCTGACATGCATACATACAGAATAATTATCATCACAGATTTCAAAATCAACCATATAATTATCTACTTAACTTTAATTTTTTTTTAAAAAATTTACTCACCTTTCTTTTATAGAAATGCAGAGGTCGATGTTGGTGATAGAACTGGAAATTTGCGAAAGAAATTTGAACTTGAAGCTTTGTTTGAAACAGAGAAACTTTCAGATTGCCTTAAACCATTTGCATGCACATGGAAGTTGATGTAGACAGGAAAAAATTGCAGATCTGATATTGATAGCTTGCATGCATCCTTGACAGAGGGTTACAGGCCTGAGTGATTAACATAGCTTGCAAAAATGTTTGAAACATGATGTAGATCTAGGTTTTAAACTGTGGTGCTTCCAGGTTAACAAATTACAGAATTTGTTGCATTAAAGATTGATCAGATTTTTGTGATTTGAACATGGGAAAGTTTGTACAGGTAACAAAATTGCAAATTTATTTTGAGGAGGATTTTGTTTTGAGAATAACTGCAGATATGCAGTTTTGTTTGCACATAATAATGCAGGCTTTTGATATAAAGTTTCTGGTTTCAGACTTTGATAACAGAAAAGGGTTTGAGTTTTGAAGAGTGTTTGCAAGCTTGAAAAAAAATTGTACAGGAAGAACAAATTTGCAGATTTGTTTTAAAAAAAACTGCATTGCTACAGGTTGCACATAAACATTGATGCAGGCTTGCAAGTGTTTTCCAGGATTTGAAAACAGAATGGTTTGAGGATTTTCTGGTTTTAGAATGAGTGAAGATTGCATGAAGATTTTAGGTTTTCTTTTAGAAATGAACAAAGGTTTAAGAAAATGATAAAGAGGGTTTTTATAGGATAAAATTTCAGATTTAATAAATTAAAAAGAAATTAGAAAAACAAAGGACACTTGTCTCTATTTACACAAATGGCTTAACACTTGTTATCAAGGTGTTTTAGAGTTAAACATTTGTCACTATTAAGTTTATTTTTAATTATAAAGAAATTTAAAAGTTTTTAAAATTATTCTCCTAATTACTAATGTGTTTCTTAAATTTAAAAAAAATACACTTACACATTTACAAAGGTTGCTAAATCTAAAAAATACAATCTTTAAAAAGAAATGCAACTAAATATAATTTAAATAAAATTATACAACATTTCAACCTTACTTTAAAATGTTATTTCAAAAGCCTTTCATTTATTTTATTAAACACATACAAATCAAATTTATATAGAACAAATCTTATTTTAAAATAAAAGCATTATCTATATATTAAAACCAAATTATATATATATTATTTTATTTTAAGATACATATATATCTTTGAATTCAAATTTTATATTCATTTCAAAGTCCAATTTAAAAACCAAAACTAAAATAAATTTAAATGAATATAAACAACTATTTTAAAATAAGCTTATTATTATTTTCAAATAATATATCCTGTTTTAAAATCAATTTGAATACACAGATTTAAATATACAGATATAAATGTATTTAAACATACTTATAAATTTTAAAAACAATATACCAATTTAGAATTTATTCACACAAATAAAATAATTAATCTTAATATAAAACCAATTTATAATAATAATTAAAATGTTACTTGGTTAATTATTTTTGAAAATAACAGTTTTATCAATTCAAATAATTTTATTAAGCGATTATCAGCATTTTAAACTCCTGGAAATTCCGGGATATTACAATCCTCCCCCCTTAACAGAATTTCGTCCTCGAAATTTAAAACAAAGATAATCCAAAGTTTTATTTTATTTTATTTCAACCAATTCAAACATACATAACAGCCATACACTATCAATCAAACAAACAATTTCATCCAAATAAACAATTCAATCAAACAACACTAGCTCTCCGGACACAGATCCGGATAAACTTCCTAAATTATCTCGAGTTTCCCCAGTATAGACACTCAAACTAGCTATACTTATAAGCTACTGAGTTCCTACTCAGCTAGATCTATAATCTACCCAAGATACCAGACCAAGACAAGTCTGATCAACAACTAAAACCTACATAGAATTACTGGTCTCAAAACCAGTGATGACCAAAACACGGACTCCCTCAGAGACACGTGAAATAATTTGAATTCCAGTTTTCCAAACTGGCAATTCAACTCTTCAAACCAAAACACCGATCTCTACAAAACTCAAAAGAATCCAATAAACTACGGAGCTTACTTCAAATCTCATTGCTCCCTTTACCAGAGAAAATCTCAATAACATCGAAGTCTCCAACTTCGAATTCCAAATTCTTCCGTTACTTAACCTCAAAACTTACCGGATGATCCGGGCTGTCTACAGATCCTTCCCAATCAGCTTAACCTTCACTGATACTTCTACAACAAAGTGGATCAACTCACAAACTGATCCTCACAAGATTAATCAAAAAAATCAAAACCAAATTCCACTATCAATAGTAGAAAACAATTTCTCCTATTCGGAAAAGACAGAACAGAATCACTCACCAACTTGCCTCAGATTCTAAAAAATAAATTCAGTAGAAACTCTCTTATCCAAAATACTGCAATTCCCAGTTGCTTCCACTTAAGAACAACAGCCACCTTGCTTCCGCTGCACAACTCTGATCTGGAGCAGATGAAAATGCCATAGAAGAACACAGGCACAAACTAACATCACATCTTGGAAATAAGGTTCAACAGAAATTCCAAGAAATACAGAGTTGCTTCACCAAGCCACCAACCTAGGAGACAACCTTCTACCCAACTGAATCTCCGGTATCACTCCTATCAAGTCGATTCAAAACTTAAACTCCAGTGCGGGCAAAACTCTAACTTTCCTGAAGATATATCCAGCAAAATCTTCAGCAACTCCTACATCCTCTAGAGATGCCACAAATCCAAGCAAAGACTATCTAAGCTAATCACCAAACCATCGCAAGCCACTTTTTTGATTACCAATCCAATATCCAAGATACTGTTCTCTTTCCACTAATCATAACAGTTTATCCTTAACCAACTAATCCATCGAAGAAACAGATCCTCACTGCTGCTTCTGAATCCACCTCTAGGAAATGCCAAAAAGATCTTCCTGCTGAAACACAGAACATTCCCGAGCTACACAGCTAGCACAGATGCTAAAGACTTCCAAAACAAAGCTCTCCGAGAAACTCGGACCTCCAACTTAACACATACATATTGCTGAACTCAGCTACAACCCAAAGCAAACATACTTCCTTAAACTTGCTCCGAAAGAAACATCTTCAAAGACATCCATAGTCACTGCATCTCATCACGCAGCTACTACTTCCTGAGGTATCGAAATACCATCACTTACTTCTGCCCAACCGACAGATCCAAATTCTCAAAAATCCGCTCACACGAGCGCAAATCAAACTCACACTTCAAAGATGAACTCCGAACCTTAACAGGTTTCCTTCAGAGATCAATGAAATCCTTACACCAGAATACAAAGATTACTCGAGACAGTATTAGGTCTATAGTCTCGACAAATACACTTCCAACCTCAAACATTCAAACTCCAACAAATGGTAGCCGTGTTACACACACCACTACCTCATCTACCTTTATATTGGAAAACCCGAACAGGTAACCCAACAGATAGGTAGAAATATATATATATATATATATATATATATATATATATATATATAGTTATATAAAAATTACAAGTACGCTCTCTCAAGAAAGACACCACTATAGAGCCTAGGTATTCACTCAACCTAATGCTCTGATACCAAATGCGACGACCCAACTTCCTATCCCCAGGAAGTCGTATCGCTAGTAAGAAAGAAAGGGATAGAGAAAAGAATAGAAAGAAGAGAAGAAAGAAACAACACATCAGAATCTAAACAGCGGAACGAATAAATTATATTAATCACATAATACTTTACATAGTATCATATACATCAGATATACACAGCATAATCAACTCATACTAGACAGAAAACACCTGTCTAGTTATACAACTCAATACAACTCAAAATAACAACTCAGAGAACACACAGCGGAATACTCTATAGCTATACGCAGAAGCCTCCTGCTCCATTGCTCCTTC
Organism: Allium cepa; assembly: GCA_030765085.1. Classification (NCBI taxonomy): domain Eukaryota; kingdom Viridiplantae; phylum Streptophyta; class Magnoliopsida; order Asparagales; family Amaryllidaceae; genus Allium; species Allium cepa. Next base: position 687,555,607 of record CM060938.1, read on the forward strand.
AGAATTCGTCAAGCCAACTTAAAACCTAACCTGAATCCCTTGGCTACTCGTAAAAATTTGAGTACCCAAGAGTTTATGAAAAAAAAAAATAAACTCCAGGTCAGACATGGGTCTAGGTATGCAATCAAAACATCCTACATCCTCTAGAGATGCCACAAATCCAAGCAATGACTATCTAAGATAATCACCAAACCATCGCAAGCCACTTTTGTGATTACCAATCCAATATCCAAGATACTGTTCTCTTTCCACTAATCATAACAGTTTATCCTTAACCAACTAAACCATCGAAGAAACAGATCCTCACTGCTGCTTTTGAATCCACCTCCAGGAAATGCCAAAAAGATCTTCCTGCTGAAACACAGAACATTCCCGAGCTACACCGCTAGCACAGATGCCAAAGACTTCCAAAACAAAGCTCTCCGAGAAACTCGGACCTCCAACTAAACACATACATCTTGCTGAACTCAGCTACAACCCAAAGCAAACATACTTCCTTAAACTTGCGCCGAAAGAAACATCTTCAGAGACATCCATAGTCACTGCATCTCATCACGCAGCTACTACTTCCTGAGGTATCGAAATACCATCACTTACTTCTGCCCAACCGACAGACCCAAATTCTCAAAAATCCGCTCACACGAGCGCAAATCAAACTCACACTTCAAAGATGAACTCTGAACCTTAACAGGTTTCCTTCAGAGATCAATGAAATCCTTACACCAGAATACAAAGATTACTAGAGACAGTATTAGGTCTATAGTCTCGACAAATAAACTTCCAACCTCAAACATTCAAACTCCAACAAATGGTAGCCGTGTTACGCACACCACTACCTCATCTACCTTTATATTGGAAAACCCGAACAGGTAACCCAACAGATAGGTAGAAATATATATATATATATAGTTATATAAAAATTACAAGTACGCTCTCTCAAGAAAGACACCACTATAGAGCCTAGGTATTCACTCAACCTAATGCTCTGATACCAAATGCGACGACCCAACTTCCTATCCCCAGGAAGTCGTATCGCTAGTAAGAAAGAAAGGGATAGAGAAAAGAATAGAAAGAAGAGAAGAAAGAAACAACACATCAGAATCTAAACAGCGGAACGAATAAATTATATTAATCACATAATACTTTACATAGTATCATATACATCAGATATACACAGCATAATCAACTCATACTAGACAGTTATAAACACCTGTCTAGTTATACAACTCAATACAACTCAAAATAACAACTCAGAGAACACACAGCGGAATACTCTATAGCTATACGCAGAAGCCTCCTGCTCCATTGCTCCTTCAGAATTCGTCAAGCCAACATAAAACCTAACCTGAATCCCTTGGCTACTCGTAAAAATTTGAGTACCCAAGAGTTTATGAAAAACAAAAATAAACTCCGGGTCAGACATGGGTCTGGTGTGAGTAAACGGTTAAAGTTGCTTAACTTTTAAAAACCTTTGAAAAGAAAAGGTATCACGTAAGACTTCCCACACATAAACATGGAAAAGTTTTTACCTTACGCTAACCAAAACATTTGATAGGAAATCCGATGATAATATAATAGTGTCTAGGGTTTTCAAATAAATATGAAATAGCCGAAATTGTTACATTTATTAAATTCCAGCTACATAGGTATACAATCAAAACCATTGGCACTTATTGGATTTTGGATTCCATACAATGGCAGGGCTACTGGGGTACCGCCCGTCACAGTACGTGGCCTAGATCACCGTACCGAGGAGCCACCCTAACTCCCCTGCAACACAAAGCCGGACCCATTCCTTACTGAATAGTTCCGAATAAGACAACCCCGACGGTTGTAGCTATTCAACCGTCCACACAGCCGAAATAAAAGGGACCTCTAGACAGGGGTAAATCTTACTCTCCAGTGGGTGCGACCCACGAAGCCTTGCTGCACCTCCCCTGTTTTAGCCATTCCCGGTTGATGAGGCTTGAGGTTACGATTACCTTTATAGGACATATCACTTAGATGCTCATCGTCCACCTGACGATGTGCTGAAAGCATTTAATCCATACAAGTTCGTTCCGGGTTCGAACGAAACCGAAGGCATTATCTCGTTACACTCATTTTGGAATCACCCTCAGAGTTAACGACAATAACCCTTGCACTCTAAACCACCATCTCGAATCTATAAGTACTATTCCGTCAACTCATTACGGAATCACCCATAGAGTTATACTGACGTATAGCCCTTACACCTCGAGTCTTCACAAAGCTCCACTTAGATTCACGACCTAACGTTATTTGGAATCGATGTGGTTTTCGGATATCCAAATATGGAAACCCGATCCCGGTCTCATCGAAATCCAAAGCGTGTCTTTTAGGGTCTAAGTTGTTTTAAAGGTTTTAAAACAATTAAATTCAACTATCTATATATACACAGAATAGATAATTCACAGGCCACAATTGATAATCAACATTATCAAATAACAGGTAATTCATATAATCCATATCATAATAGATAATCCATATATCAACATTCCAAATTGATAATCTATATCACAATCCAATCAAACATCCATACCACACAACCATACTTATCTCATTACTGAGATCACAAAGCATTCAAGACAATCAATGTCATCCAATCATTCATTAGCAATGATTAACTCAAATTGAATTATATTAACTATCTCTAATTAATTTAAAGTGAATTAAATTAATTACCTAATCACTTAATTAATTTAAAATTAATTAAATTAATTACCTTCATCCAATATCTTGCCTAAATAAACATTAGTTAAATCAATCAATTAATCCTAATCAACTAATTAACTCTTAATAAAGAAATTAATCCTTAATTATTTTCATTAATCATATCAATTAATGAACCTTAATTAATTAATCATGCTTAGATTAATTGCTTTTAATTAATCAACTTAAATACAGTAATTAATTATTCTTAATTACTTCTTAATTACTTTATAAACCTTTTGATTTATTACCCAAGTTATAAACCTTTAATTACTTTAACAAGTAACTATCCACTTAAAATTACTTTCCAATCAGTAATTTACCTAACTCAATTACCTCTGTAATTTATCAATTACTTATCTTAAGAAATTAACCTTATCAAAACTTATTAAGTAATAATTCTTAATCATTTATCAAGTGACCATATTTAATTAATTAACAAATTAATTAACTACTAATTCTCATTCATCTCATAAAACAAAATTAAGTAATTCATCCCCAATTACTCATTAACCCAAATTAATCTTCAATTAACAGATTAATTATCTTCAAATATTAATTAATAAACCTTAATTATTAATCAATTCTTAAACCAAAGTAATTAATCACTAATTACTTTTATAATTAATTAATTAAACTTAATTAACTAATTAATCAATTCTTAATCATTAATTAATAAACTTAATTATTAATTAACAATCTTAATTACAAATTAATTAATCCATAAATATAATTAATTAATCCTTAATTAAAATTAATTAACCTTAAATAAAACAGTTAATTAATTCTTAATTAACTTTCATTATAAATTAATAATCCTTTAATTATTAATTAAGAAAACCCAATTAAAACTTAATAAAACCTTTATTAATTATTAATTAATTACTATTTTAAATTAATCCTTAATTACTTAAATAAATAAGTAATTACAAATTAATTAATCATTTGTCATTAATTAAATCATCATCTTAATTAATAGTTAATTAAATAATTAATTACTTAACTAACCCCTTTTAAAATAATAATTAAATAAGTGAATTGACTTAAAATTCTTTAATTAATCAACTAATTACAAATTATTAATACTTAATTAATTATTTTAAGATAAAACATTATCTTAAATACAATTTTGAAATCTTTACTTAACTTAATTCTTTAATTAAATTAAATAATAAAGAAATCATTAATTAATTTCTTTAATCATTAATTTAACAATTCCTAATTTAAGTTAATAAATTATCTTAAACTTTATTTGTTAATTGATAAAATAATTATAAATTTCTTTTATTATTTCCAAAATAAGTTTGAAAACAACATTAGCTAAACATTTAAACAAATCATATAAATTTCATTATAAAACAATTCCATTTCAAAACAAGAATTAAAATTTTAACTTAACCCTTTTTAAAAGTTTAAAACTTTACTTATTTAAAATTTCAAATCTGGTTAAGCATTTCTATTTTGATTCAACCTGTACACATGAATCTAAGAATCTGATTTAAATTTTTAAAACTGTTTCAATTCAAAAAAAAAACTAAAAACAGTTAAGTTTTAAAACTAACTGTTAAAAACATAACAGTTATCTTCTGTATATAAACCCATACCCACACGTCCTTCAACCCGAGCCACAACCATATTACTTCGAGCTTTAACCCGAGTCCTACTCCCTTCTACCCGAGCTTCAACCCAGTACCCAAACTCAAAACAAAACCCAAAACAACTGACACAACTTCCACCACCGTGCAACCTGCACCGTCGCCGAACCCTCTCTGGTCACCAGCGAACCCACCGCCGAGTCACTCCACCACCCTACAAGCCTCCACGACCAACCAAACTCCAACATTTAACCCAATTCAAAATCGAGCATTTAAGTGGGACCGAACCCCTAAAACATCACCAGAAAAACCTAATTCGAAACGCCTCCGATCAACTACAACGGCCACAACTCCGTCTATAGCTCATTGATCCACCCAGGTTCCTTCACCCGTACTTACTTCAAACTCGATGCAGTAATGAAGACGCAACGACCCCATTTTTCCCAGCTCCACCCAAATTAGGTTTAAAACCTAAATCAACCAATCGCCGACGCTATGGCGAACATCCAACCCCTTGATTATTTTTGCCGTACTCCTCGTACGATCACCTATCTCCACCAAAAATCCCGAACATCCCAGACCATGAGGCCAACAGAAATCACTCAAAAACAAAGTTTCAGACAAACCCAAAATTCTTGTTTATTTCAAATCAAAAATTTTTGGTATTTGTCTTAAAAATCATAACTTCCATAATGTATTCAAGTTATGATCTTAAATCAGTGAATTAAGATGATAGATTTTACATATTTTAAGTATCTCTACTGTACTTTCCAGATTTTATCAAAGTTTAAATCTCATAATACTTGAACCTAATTAAATTCCTGGATTAGGCTTTAAACTAAACTATATTGTTTAAATTTTTACAGTCTAACAGGAAAGACATGCAAGGATTTTGATCTTGATCAAAATCATATGTTCTGTACTAAAAACAGAGAAACTAGAATCAACAGATAAACATACATCACATATACACAGAGAGTTGCTGACATGCATACATACAGAATAATTATCATCACAGATTTCAAAATCAACCATATAATTATCTACTTAACTTTAATTTGTTTTTAAAAAAATTTACTCACCTTTCTTTTATAGAAATGCAGAGGTCGATGTTGGTGATAGAACTTGAAATTTGCAAAAGAAATTTGAACTTGAAGCTTTGTTTGAAACAGAGAAACTTTCAGATTGCCTTAAACCATTTGCATGCACATGGAAGTTGATGTAGACAGGAAAAAATTGCAGATCTAATATTGATAGCTTGCATGCATCCTTGACAGAGGGTTACAGGCCTGAGTGATTAACATAGCTTGCAAAAATGTTTGAAACATGATGTAGATCTGGGTTTTAAACTGTGGTGCTTCTAGGTTAACAAATTACAGAATTTGTTGCATTGAAGATTGATCAGATTTTTGTGATTTGAACATGGGAAAGTTTGTACAGGTAACAAAATTGCAAATTTATTTTGAGGAGGATTTTGTTTTGAGAATAATTGCAGATATGCAGTTTTGTTTGCACATAATAATGCAGGCTTTTGATATAAAGTTTCTGGTTTCAGACTTTGATCACAGAAAAGGGTTTGAGTTCTGAAGAGTGTTTGCAAGCTTGAAAAAAAATTGTACAGGAAGAACAAATTTGCAGATTTGTTTTAAAAAAAACTGCATTGCTACAGGTTGCACATAAACATTGTTGCAGGCTTGCAAGTGTTTTCCAGGATTTGAAAACAGAATGGTTTGAGGATTTTCTGGTTTTAGAATGAGTGAAGATTGCATGAAGATTTTAGGTTTTCTTTTAGAAATGAACAAAGGTTTAAGAAAATGATAAAGAGGGTTTTTATAGGATAAAATTTCAGATTTAATAAATTAAAAAGAAATTAGAAAAACAAAGGACACTTGTCTCTATTTACACAAATGGCTTAACACTTGTTATCAAGGTGTTTTAGAGTTAAACATTTGTCACTATTAAGTTTATTTTTAATTATAAAGAAATTTAAAAGTTTTTAAAATTATTCTCCTAATTACTAATGTTTTTCTTAAATTTAAAAAAAAAATACACTTACACATTTACAAAGGTTGCTAAATCTAAAAATACAATCTTTAAAAAGAAATGCAACTAAATATAATTTAAATAAAATTATACAACATTTCAACCTTACTTTAAAATGTTATTTCAAAAGCCTTTCATTTATTTTATTAAACACATACAAATTAAATTTATATAGAACAAATCTTATTTTAAATTAAAAACATTATCTATATATTAAAACTAAATTATATATATATTATTTTATTTTAAGATACATATATATCTTTGAATTCAAATTTTATATTCATTTCAAAGTCCAATTTAAAAACCAAAACTAAAATAAATTTAAATGAATATAAACAACTATTTTAAAATAAGCTTATTATTATTTTCAAATAATATATCCTGTTTTAAAATCAATTTAAATACACAGATTTAAGTATACAGATATAAATGTATTTAAACATACTTATAAATTTTAAAAACAATATACCAATTTAGAATTTATTCACACAAATAAAATAATTAATCTTAATATAAAACCAATTTATAATAATAATTAAAATGTTACTTGGTTAATTATTTTTGAAAATAACAGTTTTATCAATTCAAATAATTTTATTAAGCGATTATCAGCATTTTAAACTCCTGGAAATTCCGGGATATTATAATTCTTTTGTTTACATTTACTTCATATTCATAGTTTCAGTTAATACAAATTTATTTGTGGAACCTTTTATTAATCATCACTTTAGTTTATAGTCATTCCATAAAAGTCTAACTTCTCATATATGACCTTTCTTAGTTTACGATTATCTCAAAGGTTACAAATTAAAAATCTTTTTTTTCCTATGCAACTTATATTTATTTTCCATAACCAATTTACAAAGATATTATACAATTTATTTGTCTACTTCCTTAAGTTCACTTACTTGTTCCATTTATCCATTCATCATTTCATGCTATATTTAAGTATATAACATTTTTATCACAACCAAAATTTTCATTTATATACATTTTAATTCCCTTTGAGTTCTCCTTACTTGTATATTTCAATTACTTTCAGGTTCTGTTTATTTGTACAATATCTCATTACATATCCAAAACATCATTTCAACTTCTTAATATTTGGTAAGTCATATTATATGTTATTAAAATGCAAATTTTGTATTATACAAATTTATAGAATTTCATTTTTCTTGATTAGAATGTACACAAATTTGATTTATTTAAATCCTCTTTACCTTTCAACTTTAAAGTTTTCCCAAACAATAGCTTAGATATCTCAGTCCTCTTATTTTATAAATTTTTGGTTATTCACGTTTCATTCAAATAATTTGAAAATTACTAATTATCATAACTTAGAAATTTAAATGCCCGGTTCTTTTCAAATCATTTTAAATAAACATATACACTTATATCTTTAATATATCAAATCATACCTTTGGAGTTTTAACCAAAACCCATTTACCCAAAATAATTTCGAAGAAAAGCAAAGCTTCTTGAAGTCTTCCCACTTTGAGACTCGAAAATGAACGTCGATGATGCTGCGCAGTCATCACCAAAATTATTCTCCAGCGACAGAAGAGAGGAGTACTGAATTCATTCCTTCCTTTAAAAATCCTTTCAAAATATTTCCATAAACAATTTCCAACTAATATTACTATATATTTTCTTCAAAGCTTTGAAAACCATATTTCAAGATCTCCGGGTCTTAAATTCAATATTTCCAATTTAGATCTATTTTAATTTATAAGTCACCTTTATACAATATTCTTATAGGATTTTACTTTCTTCAAATATTCCACAAGTTGTTTTATTATTGTTTATTTTTCAATAAGCCTTATTTATTAAAACACAATATCCAATTAATGATAACAATCAATATTATCGTTTCCAACAACCAAATAAGCTAGATAGATCATAATAAATTTTAAAATAAATTCTTTATATACAAAATATAATTAGGGAAAAATTATTTCATTTACCCAATTTCAAAACAATACTATGTCGAATTGTTCTGTTCGAGTGTTTAGAGATCCCTATCAATGACGTTAATTACTCGTATTGACCAGAATCCATAAGCCACTTAACAAATCAACCGACACAATATAAAACATTTTATACCACTAACAAATACGCTCTCTCATATATATATATATATATATATTCACTCAGCGACTCATCATAGGGTATTACTACCCTATTTATAAAGAGTCAGACCCCACAAAGCTAAGGTTATCGCTAAACCAAAGCTTTGATACCAACTGTAACGACCCACCTTTTTGGACAGTTTCAACCGACGATCAAATACACATGTCGATTCTAAACCATTCAAAAGGGCAGATGGTTATTGGGGTAAATAATAAAAGAAGAGGAAAGAGAAATAAAAGAAAGGAAACAACACAGAATCTTGCAGCGGAACGATAAAATATAATAGTCAAATAAACAGTTCATGAAGCTGTTTACTATACTTTGACAATTTTTTGTACAACATTTATCAGAGTTATACATATACAACAGAACAATTAAAATAATGCAGCAGATAGCATGATGCAAGGGTAATGATAGTAATAGTATACCAAATCTTCGTCTTCATCCTCCAGAATAGATCTTCAAAAATCTGAAAAACTCAGGACAGACCCGAGCGTAATGAAAAGACAAAACACTCGAGTCAGGACTAAAATATCCTTATGAAAGTTAAATCAATCGTAAATAAATATGAGTGTAATGGCGTCAAAGATGTTTACGAGGTTTGATATCTCATATCCAGTGTCAACGTGTGTGCAATAACTCAAGAGATGTTACGGGATTTTCCACCTCTTAAGGATCCGTTAAACTCTCTACTATGTAGTAATGTACGCTAAGTAGACAATGCCTATCAGTAATATAAAGTATCAAAATAGCGTTAAGGCGTTACCATCATCCCCCTTAACACATTTTTATAATGCCATAGTCTATACAGCACCGTAAGCCCCACCGTAAACTGGTGGTTATCAGAGGGTACCCCATAGGTATAACACAAAACATAACGTAGTTGTCGCGAATAGGATAATCAGTATGACAAGGTACATGAGGTGATACCAACTAGGATACTAGTAGTTGCGTGATCCAGACTGATGTTGAGCATAGCCAGCAGCTGCCCCAACACCGCGAAACAACACTCCCAAATCAAGGGGTGCACCCAAATCGCATCACAAATGTAATAGATATGGTATCGAAGAAGTGTGTCCGCTAGAGGTGGCGAACCTCAATGGCCCGGCGCGGCTCCTTTTTTAGTCATGTCAGGGGTCATCCAATATCGTTCTCTTTCTTCAGTCAATGCGTTCAGCAAACCATCCACTTCATTCTGGATCAACACTCCGCGTATAATAGTTATTAAAGTGGTTTTCGGTATCGACAGAGAGTATGTCCATATCCGATCCCGGTCTTTTTAATAAATACGTATTATTACACCGTTGGCTCTTTTATATTTCAAATCGATTCATAATTGATATCAAAATATCACATTCGCTTCAAAAATCAAATCCATTTCAAATATCCTCGTATCCTTTCAAATATAAGATTTCGTTTCAAAAATCATTTTTCGCATCAATATCTCATTTCGGTTTCAAAATCATTTCGAATTTCAATTTAGGTTGCAACTTCATTTAACCCAATTCGTATTTAAATTCAAGATTTAAATATAAACATTTCACCTTATTGACCAGCTTAGAATTTTAGAAAAATAGTTTTAAGTAGTTTAAATAATTAAAATAGTTAAATTACTTAAAATCTTAAAATGGATTTGAAATAGATGAATTAGTTTAAAATAATTTAAATTGGGTTAAGTAGATTTAAAATAGATTAAAATAGTTTAAGTATTCAAAAATGGTTTATATAGCAGAGTAATTTGGAAAACAAAATAAAACAGCTTCAAAACCAATCCATTTCAATTTATAACTTCCCAATTCAAATCAATTTCAATTTCCGTTCTACGGATTCAATTTCGATTTCAATTCAAATCAATGTCAACTTTGACTTCAAATTAATTCAATTTTATATTCACTTGCAATTAATTCAATTTCAATTTATATCGATTTAGAGCTTGGTTTTTCAAAATATCCATTTATACCACTTAACACAATTTTCCGTTTAAATTCAAATCTAAATCCAAATTTCAAATATGATTCAATTTCAAGCTCAATTTCTTAATATCATTTTTATATCACTTTCGCTTAGTAATATTCAAAGCTCGAATTTAGGTTCAATCTTTAAACAAATTAATTTCGAACTTCAATCATATCCAAATTTTAAATTTCAAAGTCCCAACTTAAATTATTGAACAATTTCTTTTAATCAAAATTATTTCAACATTCCAAACTCAATTTTTCGATAAATTCGATTTCTATAAACTAATTTCTATTTATAACTTTTAAATCCAAACATTTAAATAAATTTCAAATCAACGATTTTTAAAAATTATTAATTTAGCCAATCCGGTGTCCGTATATAATTTTCTATCCTATGGCCAAGTAATTATTTATTTCAATTAAATGTCAAGGATGAATACATATCACTTAAATCAAATCATAGTGTCATATGTATGCATAACAGGTTATATATATAAGCAAATAAACATCCAAACATTTAAATATCATCCAATAGCATCCATCGAAATAAATCATCCAATAGACAATATAATTCATGGCAATTTCATAGTTATCAATGTCAGGTAATATAATCGCAATTCAATTTCAATTTTAACGGTCAATTTAATTTCAACGGTTAATTCAAATGACAAGCTATATGACAATTAAATTTTTATCAAACAACGACAAATAAAATCATAACACATCATAATGTCAAATTTAACTAGCATAAAGATATTTAGTACGTTGTTAGCGTTATAAAACACTCACCTTGATTTCAATGCAGTTCCAGCGTTTTATTTCGAATAAAATTAAACAAGCGTTTAATTTTATCCAAAAATTTCACTAGCTCCAAACGATCCCAATCCAGCTCCATAGCGTAGTGCTCGTCCATACGATTCCGGCGCTGTCGGTTTCGTCCTATTCCGACCTCGTATGGATGAGATATGAGTTTACAAAGTTTTATACGAATTTTAATACAATATTAACAACTTTTATTTTATTATTAATACCCAAACCATCATCACCGTACGTTACCTGATGCAAAATCACGGCCGCAAACACCATCTTCGTCTCTCCAGTTTGAACACGCGAACATGAACCCAATAAACCCAAACTAGGGTTGCATATCGCGGCCTCCACGATTGTCGATAACACGATCTGGAGCCACCATCACGAAGCTCACGCCTTCCACTACCCACGCCTACGACCGCCACGAACTCGGCCACCCCTATAGCGCGCGAGATGAGGGCGAACGACCACCAACGTGGCCCCTTCTGGTCCTCTACGCTCCACCATAGCCCAACTCCACCGTATGGATTGAAAGCTCTCTTCGAGCTCTTCGACTTTCGCCTTGAACACTTTGAGTAAATGTTTACTTATTTAAAGCAATTAAGGAAGGAAGACGAACGATTTCTGGCCTTTGGTTTTGAAAATGGCGACCGGCTTTGTTTAGGGTTAGGTTTTAGTTTAAAAAAAAAGAAATAAATGAAGTGCCTTTATAGAAAATAACGAACACTATTCATCCCGGGTTTTCTGAACTTCGATTTACGCACGGTGACCAGCGCTTGTAGGGTTTACCCCGCGTTCCGGACACAATGGAACAGGTTTCGAAAGCTAATTCGATCGTCTGTGTGAGTTACAGCAATAAACGATCAATTTTAAATTAAACCGATTAAACGATTTTCTAGGCGTTTTGGCTTGCCCGGACAAACGGTAAATCCAATTGACACGAAATTTGAAATCGTACAGTAATATCACATTAGGGATCCGTTGAGACTTGTTTCGTCGAAATCCGAGACATTTGAAAAATGGCTATTTTAACTCGTCAAATTAATATTAAAACAATTTCGATGCGTTTCGAGCTGCCACGGTCAAACGAAAACTCCGATTGCTACGAAAGTTGAAATCCGATAATAACAAACTATTACAGATCCAGTGGAACTAGTTTCGTCCAATTCTGAGACTGTTCGAAAATTGGCTATTTTCAGTCGATAATTAAATATTAAAATATTCAATTTTCACAAATTTACTTTTAATTCAATTTTAAAAGTTCTACAACATCATTCTAACTTTAATATGATAAAATAAAATTTTACAAATCATTTTTAATCATATTAAACCCGTTATTCAATTATCCAATAAATTCCAATTTTAAAATCTTATTAACCCTATTACAATCCCAATATAACTTACATTCTCTTTGGAAACCAATTTGAATCATATTAAATCAATTTCAATTATTCACTCTATTTTCACATATAAAATTTCAATATCAAATTAATCCTATCAAATTCGAAATTTAATTATTCAAACATTTGTAATATTAAATTTAAACGATTTGATTATTCTTAAATTACTATCTTTTGAAATATTCAAAACGAACTTAAAATTTAACTTTGAAACGAATTAAGATTATAGAATAACCATTTCCATTATACGGTTATTCAATTCCCATTATTAAATTATTCAATAAATTCCAAATATTTAATTTAAACAATTTCGATTATCCAATTTTTCATTATCTTTTGAGATATTGAAATTGAACTTATAAGAATCAACTTTTAAAACCAATTCACAATTTAGAACACTATTTTTATTTTACAGTTATTCAATTATTCAATAAGTTTTAAATATTTAATTTAAACCATTTACCTGTTCAATATTCAATATTTGATTTTAAATAGATTTTACTTATCAATCAATTACTCTATTATACCCAATGAATTCAACATTTATTATCCTATTCAACTTTTGATTGCAAAGGCATTCACTAAGTAGCTTTTATTTTCATTACTTGGATAATTATTGTCGCAATTCATTCCTGTTATTATTATTCCAAACGAATTACAAATTTTTTTCTAACATTAAATCACGAAATCTTATTAAATTAGCTATTTTACTTATCGAAAATTTACGGGTCCTTACAGTCTTGAACGAGGCTGTTCATACCCGTCGGCCACCAATCGATACGAACGATGCAAAAAAGGCGTGTTTGAACTATTTGGATCCATAGCATGGTTTTTCGTATCCATCAATGATTCATCGATACGAAGTGATAGTTTCGTATCCATCGCTATGAAGACCACAAGGATTCATATCCATCGATACAATTTTTTTTGAAGAAATAACTATTTCATAATGATAGCCATTAGTACAAAATGCCTATCCCAACTTTTCACATAGATTAAGGAGAGGATCGATACGAAGGGATACTCTAAAAGCAACCACCGAGCATTGTTACGACTTGAATTTCACATCGATCCAAGAGTGGATTGATACGAAACTCAATTAAAAAAAACTTGACAATGTCTCGTGAACATGCAAATGTTAACGGGAGCCAGGTTAACATACATGCATATATGACAGACTAATATTCAATTTTTGAAATTCGCAGGAATTGAATGCTCAACTGATGACAATTACAACCTTGAACAACAAATTGCTAACAATCGATGCTTAGCTACAACAATGAACTGTACAATCAATGGAAGTCAACAATCCAATATTTATCTTGTTAGGAATCAACAAATTGCTCCCTCTTTTATGACTATTCAACGAATCGGAAAGAACTTTTCAAACTAAAGATTGCATCTTTTCAAAGCATGTCATGTTCACACAAGACGTACTTTGAGAGGCAAATGTTATCCTACCGTTTGGCAAGGCCGTGACACCAAGAAATTAACTAGAAACCAAAGACAGTTCGACCCAAAAATCGGTTATACACCCTCCTATCGTTATCTTTGAGGAAATGATGTTTGATATCAATATGTTTGGTTTTGACATGATGAGTAGGATTATTGGATAAATTGATTGCACTTGTATTGTCACAATAAATTGGTGATCTTGAAATATTTAATCCAAAATCCTTTAGCGTCTGTCACATATAGATAACTTGAGAACAAGCCAAAATAGTAGAGATATATTCCTCTTTAGTTGTTGATAGTGAGATAATATATTGCTTTTTACTAAACCAGGAAACCAAAGAATGTCCTAAAAAGTGACAAGTTCTGCTTGTACTTTTTCGGTCTGATTTACAATCAGCATAGTCAGCATCACAAAATGAGATTAAATTAAATTAATCATTTTTAGAGTAAAATAGGCCATAGTATAAAGCGTGTTTAACATATCTTAGGATACATTTAACAGCTTTCAAATGGGTTTCTTTGGTTTGAGATTGATATCTTGCACAAAGACAGACACTATGCATGATATCAGGCCTACTCGTAGTTATATAGAGTAGAGATCCAATCATTCCCCCGTATAGTTTTTGATCAACATCTTTTGAAATGTCTTCTTTATTTAAGGCTTCAATGGTTGCCATAGAAGTGCGTTTTTCACTTGCAGTGCTCGTACAAAACTTACTAGCTAGATCCCTAGCATAATTTTCTTGATTAATGAAAATACCACTATTTAATTGTTTTATTTCCAATCCTCAAAAGAAAGCAAGTTCACCCATATGACTCATCTCAAACTCTTTTTTCATTATTTTAGAAAACTCTTTGTTCATTTCATTGTTTGTTCATCCAGAAATTATATCATCTACATAAATCTATACTACTTGGATACCATTTTTGTTTCATTTAATAAAAAGAGTTTTATCACTTTCCCAATTTCAAATTTTGATTGTAATAGGTAAGATCTTAGTCTATCATACCATGCTCTAGGAGCTTGTTTCAAACCATATAAAGATTTCATTTATTTGTAAACATGGCTTGGAAACTTTTCTTCTTCAAAAAGTGGAGGTTGTTCAACATAAACATCCTCTTTAACAAAATCATTCAAAAAGGCACTTTTGACATCCATTTGAAATTGTTGTGGTTTGCGAAAGTAAGTAGAATTCTAATGGATTCTAATCTTGCTACGGGTGCAAAGGTTTCATCAAAGTCTGTGCCTTCTTCTTAACAATTACCTTGCACGACTAACCGAGCTTTATTTCTAACGACCTTACCTTGTTCATTCGTTTTATTTTTATAAACTCATTTAGTTCCTATTATAGATTTATCATTAGGTCTAGGAACAATTTCCCATACAACATTTCTGGTGAATTGATTCGGTTCTTCTTGCATAGTAAGAATCCACGAATCATCAAATGATTCTTCCTTTGGATTTTTGGGTCCAATGTTGATATAAAACTACGTTACTCACTTATTTGGTTGATTTCTAGTTCTAACAACAGATTTAATATTTCCTAGTACATTTTCTGTAGGATGATCTTTTAAAAGCCTGATCTGTTTATTAGGATGAACTGTTTCACAATTTGTTTCATTTGATTCATTATTTAAAGTAATAAAACCATCTTCATCATTTATTTGAAAAAATCTTTAAAATTTACATTAGAAGATACGTGCATTGTTTCTTTCATGGTGTTAGTTTTCAAATTAAAAACAATGTATGCTTTACTTCTATTACAATATCCGATAAAGATTCCTTTTTCGGATTTAGAATCAATTTTATCCAAATTGTCCATTGTATTTTGAATAAAACATTTACTTCCAAAAACATTAAAATACGATACCTTTGGATCCTAATAGAAAATAATTTCATATGGTGTTTTATTCGTTAGAGGTCTAATTAAAATCCTATTCAAAATGGAGCAAGTTGTAGCGACTGCTTCAGCCTAAAAATTTCAGGGTATTTTACCATTTGAAAGCATAGTTCTCCACACTCTTGAATCGTCCTATTTTTACGCTCTACCACTTCGTTTTGTTATGGAGTTCTTTAAAAAGAAAAATTATGAGTTATTCCTTTTTTATTATAGAATTTCTCAAAATTTTCATTTTCAAATTCTACTCCGTGATTACTACGAATAATTTTGATTTTTAAATAAAGTTGATTTTAAATTCTTTTTGCCAAATTTTTAAATAAATCAAAAGCATCACTTTTATGTTTCAGAAAAATTGTCCATGTAAATCTAGAATAATCATCTATAATTACAAACATATTTACTGTGATTTATTTACTGAATTTGAGATGGACCAAACAGATCTAAATGAAGTAACTCAAGAGGTTTTGAAGTTGAAATCATATCTCTCAATTTAAATGAACTTTTCCTAAGTTTTTCTAACTAACGAGCATCGCATATACTATCTACTTTGAAATCCCATTTTAGGGAGACCTGTTACTAAATCATGTTTTGAAAATCCAAATAAGAGTTTGAAATTCAAATGCCCAAATCTTTTATGATAAATCCAAGGTTCACTTGTATTAGCCAAAAGACATAGGTTATCATTTGAGACTTTTATACTAAGAATATAATTATTTTTCTTCCTAATTCTATCAAAGATAATATTTGACTTATTATCTTCGATGTGACACTTATCCTTTTCAAATTTAATTTTGTAGCCTTTGTCACGTAGTTGACTTATGCAAATATGTTGTGTTTTGGATTCCTAACTTATAGAACATTAGAAATAGTAGGAGTTTTAAAGTTACCGACATTGCTGATGCCAATCACATATCCTTTTGAATTGTCTCCAAAGTTGACCATTCCTCCATCTTCATAAGTTATGTCATTCAGTACCTCCGGATTACTAGTCACATGACTTTAACATCCACTATCAAGTATCCATTTGGTTTCTTCATTTGCATCATTTATCCATTAAGTGTTGATTCTTTAAAAGCCATACAACACATCTATTCCTGCACAACACACCAATCTAGTAGATAAGTTGATTTTCTATAATAACAGCATGCACACTTATGATACAATGATAATTTGGATAGTTTTGAACTAGTGTTAACAGAATCTCCAAAAAATTTCATTTTTAGCCTTTTCAAAATTCAGATTATGACAACTTTGAAAACCAATTCTCGGATACCAATATGTAGGAAATGAATATTATAGAACTTAAGGTAGAACTAACACTAAAGGAGGGGTGAATATTGTTTAATTAATTTTATGTTTTTTTGAAATCTTTTCAAATTTAATCCAAACAGATGCAATTCACAAACACAGAAACAATCAATGAATTAGACATAGATGCAAATAGTAAATAAAAGCAATAAAGGAAAGAACATACCGTAATTTTATATTGGTTCGGAGTTACGCTACATTCACTCCCACACATTTTCGTGTGCGGATTTCTTTTCAAATATAATATCGATATTACAACCTCGATTTTAAGACCACAAGATACACCCTCCTATCTCTGAATCTAGGGAAAACTCTCTTGATTTAACTAGGCTATAAGATCACCTAATTGATTTATGGGCTACAACCACACCCAATTGATTTACAGGCCACAATCACACCGTTTCCAATCACACTTTGACAGTGAGAGACTTGATACACTTCGATCTTTTAATCTTTGATTACAAATGATCCTATAACTCATAATAGCACTGAGATCTTTGAGAGAGAGTGGAAGAGAATCAAACTAGAGATGATCAAGTTTGATTCGCTTAGAATTTCGAAAGAGTTTTGTTAAAGCATTTGAAATGTAAGAGAATATTTGAGTGGAGGAGAAGGAGTGAAGAAATGAAGAAAAACTAACTTAAAATTCATTGAAAACAACTGGTATTTATAGGAGAACAACAGTCGTGTCCACTTGTGAAAGCTTACGATGAATAGACACTTCTTTTGAAAATTTGAAATTTGAATTCTACGGCTACCATTTCGACAATGGGGCAGGGGCATGTCGACATCCCCTAGTATATTTTGAAAATTGATTTTTGTTTTAAAAGAGATTTTCTTTCTAAAGTTTTTCAAAACTATCTTAGAACTTTGTTAACTAATTTGAATATACTTTATGATTAAAAAACCTTTCGAAAATGATCTTATGAAATATAAAACTAATTAAAACTAAATATATAGATATTTTGAGACTAAAGCTAAAACATTGAAACTAGGAGATAGTTTAAAAACAAGAAATTATTTTAAAATTAGTATGATTAAAAATAGTTTTCGAATTAAGGCTAAAATATTTAAGCCGAGAGAGAGAGATGTCCTTTGAAAAAGATAGTTTTGGAAAAATCTAAAAATAAGTCATTTTGAAAATTTCGTTGATTCCATTCGACTAAAGAAGGTTGTGGGTTCCATCCCTCTAAAGAGGTCGTGGGTTCCATCCCACTATTAAAGCATCAAGGTGGATTCCATTCCACAATTATAATCCGAATAAAGATTTTACTTCTATTATGAAGTTTTAACATAAATCTAGACTCTATTACTTATCTTGATATCTTGAATTCTTGAACTCTGGATAATCTTGATACTCATGAGTCTTCAGTCTTGATTTATACAATCTTGAATTCATCTGTCTTAAATCTCTATACTCAGTCTTGAATCTTTATGCTTAGTCTTAAATCTTTATACTGTACTCTCTTCGTTCTCAGTACCTGGATATGTGTGTGTGTGTGTATCCTGCATGTACATGTATATCTAGACAAGAATAATAGTAATTACATTTTATGACAAGTCATAAGGTTATTGTCATAAAAACCATCATCTCAGGAACCAATAAAAGGTTTGAGCTTTATACAAATCATAAGTCGCTAAAGTATTTGTTCTCTTAGAAGGAGATGAACATGAGACACCAGAAGTGGTTAGATTTCATAAACACTTATGATTTTGGGATTGAGTACACACCAGGGAAAGGCAACAAGGTTGCAGGTGCATGTAGCAGGAACATCAAAATGCAGTGTTAGCAATAGTTGTCGAGTTCAAAGATTTAGAAGCACTAGCAGATTGTAGAATGTAGTAGATATCCAAGGCAGTGTCTAGTGGAAATACAGTTATATTGTCTTATTTTGAAGTTCGATCAGTGTTAATCGAATGGATTTCTTTTTTGTAGACTGAAGATCCATTATTAGCTGAATGGATCAGAAAGCGTAAGGAAGAAGCCAAGAGCGATGACTTGAAGGATTTCAGTCTTGACCAGAATGGGTTATTGAGAAAGAAAGAGAGATTATGTGTTCTGAGTGTAGGAAACATAAGGTGGGAAGTCTTGGAGGAATGCCATCATTCAAAGTTCAGTATACCTCTTGGAGGTGCCAAGATGTATCAAGATATAAAGAGGAGTTTCTTTTAGGAAGGAATTAAGCGGGATATTGGTTGGTGTGTAAGGCAGTGCTTGAATTGCCAGTAGGCAAAGGCTGAACACTAGAAGCTAAGTGGTTTGCTTCAGCCACTAGACATCCCAGTATGGAAGTGGGGGTCTATTTCTATGGACTTTGTTGACGGGTTGCCAAGGTCGAACATAGGAAATGAAAGTATATGGGTCATAGTGGACATATTGACCAAAAGTTCCCATTGAATTCCAGTTTGGTCAACGACGACGACACCTGTTTTAGTGATGTTGTTCAACAAGAATGTGGTTAGACTTCATGGAATTCCAAGTAGCATAGTTAGTGACAAGGATTCCTAGTTCACCAGCATTTTTGGAAGAGTCTGCAATAAATTTTGGGAACCAAGCTTGAGATGAGTACTACTTACCATCCATAGCAAGATGGGCAAACGGAAAGAGTTAACAAGATATTAGAACATTTGTTATGAGCTTATGTTCTGGATTTCGAGGGATAATGGGAAGATCATCCGCATCTAGTCGAATTTTCGTATAACAACAGTTATCAGACTAGTATTGGGATAGAACCATTTGAAGCTTTGTATGGAAGGTCGTGCAATTCAACCATATGTTAGTTCAAGACCAGGGATAGGTTGATTCTTGGTCTAGATCTAGTTAGAGAAGCTGCAAAAAAGATTGAGGTCATTTGGGCTAGAATGAAGGAGGCTCCGTCTAGGCAGAAAAGTTATGCAGATAAGAGACGGAAAGATTTGGAGTTCTCAGTTGTGGACCAAGTTTCTATCAAAGTGTCTCTTTTGAAGGGTGTGATTTGGTTTAGGAAAATGTGGAAGATATCTCGTAGGTTTATTGGACCTTTTCCTATTTTGAATAGGATCGAGAAACTCGCATATAAACTAGAGTTACCTAGCAGTTTTGCAGGTGCCCAAGTTTTGTTTCATGTTTCCCATCTCAGAAAGTGTGTTAGAGACCGGAGACTGCTATTGCATTGACAGTGCAAGATGATTTAGCGGTGGAACTAGACTTGATTATTGTAAGGAAGCCAGTTCTCATTGTTGTAGAAAATGAGAAGAGGCTTAGAACCCAGAAGGTCATATTAGTCAAAGTACAGTGGAGTAACGATGACAGAAACTGTATTTAGGAGGTTGAGAGCAGGATTTGAGATACTTATCCTGAATTCTTTGATGGTATATTTTACCTTCTTGTTTGATTTATTGTGTGCCTTATTGTAATTTCAAGGGTGAAATTCTTTAAAGAGGGGAGTCTGTAACACCCCAGATTATTGGTGTCAACCAAAATTAAGGTCAACACCGCAAAAGTTACTTCAACAGGAATAGGAAGGATAAATTAGATAAAGGACAAGATTTCTCTAAGGGTTTCCCTTATCTTTAGCTTTGCTTGTTGTTGATTTTTGGTTTGGGCCTTTCGGCGTAGTTAAAAGGTTAGATCCTCCAAGTAGAAAACTTGTCACCTCAGTAGAACTTGTAGGAGGCCTCAAGGAGTATTCCCTAGTGGTACGATTGATGCCCCCTAAATTTATCCTTTCAAAGCTAATTTTAATATCGTCAAAAGGTTTGGATGACTACCCTCTTTCTCAGTAGTTAGGATATTAAATTCCTAGGTGGTATTTAAAATCTTCTAACCTTGTTGAAAGGTTTGATCACTTATATGAAGTTGATTTCAATTTTTTCAAAAGGTCTGTGAACGTCCACCTTTGGATTGAGCCTTATATTCCTAGATTTAGACCTTGCCGAAAGGTTAGATTGCTTGCTTGGTAATTATGGAAGGCTTTGGTGTTGTTAAAGCATAAAGAAATACAAACTTAGTTGTAGGATTTATACCGTAGAACTAATGATTTTGGAAGGTTGCTGCTAAGATTAATGCAGGCAAGCTGTCGTTCTAATCGAAAGGTAAGGGTTGAAGGGTTGACAACGTTTGGAGATTGAAGTTATTACTTAAATAGGTGAGTTTTTTTATTTTGTTGGCAAGAACCTTCCGATGGAGCTAACCCTGAGAATGTGAGCCAATCTAATGAAGATTTAAACAAAACAATATGTAATTTAGTGGAACATAAGACTTCCCCTTTTTATTCAAAATCTGCTCTTTTATAAATCCCTAAATTGATTCCCAATTAGGGTTACAATACATTTATTTTGAAGTTACAAGAGTAGGATAAGAGAGATCGACCCCCAAAACTGGACCCCTCGGGTCCTATTTATAGATGCCGGCGGCCCTCCTTTCAGTCTCATGCCTTCGACTAAGCTGGATGGTCACCATTTATTTACAGTTGTAAACCTTTCGACCATGTCGAAAGGGTTTGTGGACCTTCGAACATTGTTGAAGGGTCTGTTCTTCTCTATGCTTTCATAAACCTTTTTCTGTTGCTGAAGGGTTTTCCTTATATATGCTATGTGAACCTTTCGACCTTGTTAGAAGGTTGCCTCTTTACTCTTTATTGATTCATAAATGTTGCCTTCTTTATAAACCTTCTAATATTGTCGAAAGGGTCTTGTATGCTTCCCAATCGATTCAAAACGCTTGATATACCTTTGAAAAGGTCATTAAGTAGTTTCTTACACTTGCTTTGAGTCCTTCATCCCCTACGAACTCCTTGGATACTAGAGGCGGAACCTTTTGAATCCTTCAAAAGGTTTTATGTCAACAAATTTTAATGACTACATCCCTTCGAGGGCTTCGGAAGGTTTGAACGGCGCTTTTCTTTCCTTTGCTTGTTTAAAGGCCATTCATCATAGCCTGAAGGTTAATTTTTAATGTAACATTCGTCCCCTTCCCCCATCTGAAGGGCTGCTCTTTACTTTCCAAGTCCTCTTTGCTGAAAGCTTCAAAATTTTCTACCTGTTGGTCTTCTTGCGTCAATCTAAAACGTCCAGTCAAATTTAATCCAACGGTCGAGAATTTGGGCGACTTTTCTTATATAACATTCTCCTTCCCTCTCTTCCACTCTTACCTACAATTAAAATTATTACAAACAAGTAATGGAATTCTCAAAAACATTCTAGATCTCAACTCACCGCAGCAAGGTATTCCTTGAATTTATTACTTAAGTCTTAGCTGAATCTTCACCCTCATCGATTTCTAACCAAATTTCCAGTTTCCCGAATATGAAATTGAATTCGGTTTTTTCTAGGAATTCATTTTTCCTTAAGTCATTTTTTTGGATAAAATTCATCTATGGTTTTGGATCTTATGTTGGTGATGTTTGCTACGAGAAAATACCCTTAGAGGCTTTAATTTTATACCCAAAATACCTAAATTCAACTTTTGGCTTTTCAAGACTGATTTTTTATCTATTGACAATGTTATACTATTCTTCGGAATTGAACTCGTTCGATTTCAGATATGGGTAATTCTGCTAATAGGTACATTTTGCTTGTTCTTTAATAAAAATTTAAAATCGCATTTATTATTGGGTTTGGGCTTTCTTAAACCCGATATGGTAACCTGGGCCCCACTAGCATACATTTAGGTAATGCGAAACTATCCTATCCCTTCAAAAGATGTTGAGGCGGCAAAAATTTGGTTTATCTCTTTTTGCACCTTTCGACGATGTCAGAGGGTATTTTGACATCACCTTTTTATTGTGGTAAGAAGTTTAAGTAAGACCATGGTGAAACCTTCTGACCAAGAACTTCTGACAAGATAGAAGAGTTTAAACCTTTCGTCTACATGTCTCCGACAAGGTTGAAATCCTTCAATCTTAAAGTCGTATTTTAAACACCTTTGACTAGACCTTTCTATAATATTAACAATATCATAGTTTTCCTATTTGGGAAATTTTCAAGTACTAATTTTGTTCGCATTGAAAGGTCTAGCCATTTAACTTTTGGTTATACTTGCAATAGGCCCAGGTTTTCATAAAACCTTCGACGTTGTCAAAAGCTTAAACTGCTGGTTTTTTTAGAAAATTCACATCATTCTAGAGCTTTGTGTATATTTTTATGCTTAATCTATCTATGCAGATTTATTTACTTTTATATTCTTGATTGCGATCTAAATCTATAATTGATTAAAGGTTTCTAATTAGAACGTTTTCGTTTGGCAGAACAATGAGTTCCCCAAAAATTGAAGCTATTGCCAAGCATTCTCTCATTAAATCTCAGAGGGAAGCGGACGCCATTCTGAAAGAGTTCGGCATTATCGGAGTTGAGGTCGTTCCTCCTAACTCCATAGATACTATTCATAACCCTCCAGAGGGGTACTTTGCGTCACCTCCATCCACATATGGCATGGTGGTTTTCTTCTGTTTCTTGTATTTCTGCACTTCTTTCTTTCTTATATTGGAATTGCTCCGATAGAACTCTCTCCTAACGTGTATACCCATCTTCTATCTCTCAAGATGCTAGCACTGGAATCTAGACTTCGTTTGCATAGACCTGAAATGTTAATCTCCTTGGCCAAACTGGCAAGGTCAAGTAAGTCTAACAAGCAGATTTTCAGGGTAAATGTATATAAAAAAGTGATATTGGATGGTATTAACAAGTTTAAGGATTGCGATAACCAATTCTATTTTGTCAGGTGGTTCGCAGACGTCCATAGGGCCTTTGATTTTCCTTGTAAGTTCATTTCAATTGCCGTCTCTGTCTTCCTCTATGCTTCTTGTTAACTAATTTCTAATCTTTTTCAGTTAACCCTCCAAAACACTAAGCAATTGCCGTCTCTGTCTTCCTCTATAGAACTCTCGAATTTACTTTAACCGATTTTATATCTTTTGGAATTCGCTCTAGCTCTCCCCAAGGTCATCGTGACATTAAGTGAAATTGCTCCTTCTTCTTCTTCTGCGGATGTCACATAAGTTTTGGGGGCTTTTGCTAGCTCCAAGAAATCTTCGAAAAGAAGACTAGCAGTGCCTCCTAAGGAGGCCCCTCCAATTAAAATAACAAAGGTCATCGATGTTGAGGAGGAAGAAAAGTGTATATCTCCAGAGAATGCTTCAGGAAGTCCAATTATCGAAGCTTCAAATGATGTAATGAATTCGACTCCCCCGTCGCTTTCTCCTCTTCTGCATATTCCAATCTATGTCTCTCCAGCTGCATTGAAACAGAGCAGGTTTCCCTTTTTGTGATTCCTTCCAAGTCTCACACTCTTCCAGAATCGTCACATTCCACTTCTTTGCCATCTAATTTTGACGACCTTGTCAAGTTCATTCTTCAGTCGGAATCCTTTACCTCCTCTTCTCTGTTGTCTTTTAACCCAGATTTGGTGGAAAATCATCACTCTCTCGTGGAGCAACAACTCTTCGTAAGCTCATATCTAATTAATTCTATTATCATTGGGTCTTTCCAATTGCAAACTTGTGTTTATTCTCTTGCTGCAACTTTCCAAGAAATGGGTTTTCCTTAATTAGCATGTTCCAAACTCTTTGTTGGATCCTCCAAGCTTTAGGAGGAAAATTATGAGTAAAATTTTCAAATATCTTTACTGATAGCCGCTCGGAATGACTCTTCTTTCGAGTAGGAGCGAATTAAGGCTTCCCTTTCTAAGGTTGAAGCTGACCTTGAAGCAAGGAGGCAAGCTCATAAACTTACCTCCAATGAGAAATTTGCAAGGGTGGTCACTCTAAAATACTCGGAAGATGAGAATGCTCATTAGATTTCTAAGAATACATTGCTAGGAGATAAATTCAAGAGGTCCAGAGCTTCGTTTAAACTTGCTATTCAAACCCTCTGCCACTTCCAAAAGCATGTTTTTGAGTTTGTTGATTCCACCCTACAGCCCATGATGATGAACTATTATGAAGATGCCCTTATGCTTGCTTAAACTGATAATCGTGATAAATGTCCTGACTTCGGTTTTCCTACACTTCTTTTGACTATAGCTAAAAGAGCTAGGGACAAAATCGAGTGAGGCAAGGAGTGTTCTTAATTCGAGAGTGAAAAGGAGACAGTTTACTTTAAAAAATCTTTCTCTTTTGACATTCCATCATTTGACATTGAGTCTGGCTCTGAAGAGGAGGATGACTAAATAAAAGATCCCAATGAGAAGAGGATGATAATCGCATGAACTAGGTGCTAATGATGAAGATGATAATGATGACAACCCTTTCAGAGGTCGGGGCCATGATGGAGGTATGGGAGGTCACTCTGGTGCTTAAGGGAATGATGGTGGGGGTTCAACCAAATCCCCTAGAAAAAGAGCCATCACCTTATAAAGATATGCCTCTAACATCCCCTTGTCCTTCTACATTTCTAAAGGAGGAAGCTGCTCCCACACATACCGAGGGTTCATAAGAGAGAGAAGAAGCTCTATGGGCCTCCATTCTAGTTTCACAGGTACGGGCTTCTCTATTTAACTATTTTACGCATGGAAAAAATAGTTAGTGATAAATCATTTTCTTTTTAGAAAGAGAAGTCAAAATTTCCCTACACCGTAAAACTTGAGAAAAAAGCAGAAATTAGCAAGCTATATAGGGACTTAGGTAAATTGATAATGGAGCATAAAGCCCTATCTAAGAAGTACCACAGTCTCGACAAGAGTACCTCTGCATTTATGTCTTTTAAATTCTAGAGTGTGGCTCCTTTATTAAAGAAAGCGGGTCTCTGATACGATGCTCTATTGAAAGAAAACAAAGAGTTAACATTATTCTGGATGGCGACGAAGACAAAGATATTTTAATTAGCTTCTTGTATAAAGTATATTGCAGACATTCAATCATAGATTTCTCATACTTAGGTGAATTCAGTGGAGGTCTACATAGACATTTTCACAAAAGATATTTAGACGAATCAAGATCTGACCCGCGTCCGAGGGCACGATGAAATTAACATCGGGTCAAATTGATTCCCCAATAACTTCCTGCTAAGAAGCTTAAGCATTAAAAGGACAAATTTATTTCTGAGTTTTTCTCTAAATCTATTTGTATGAACCCGAGGAACAATTATAATTGTGTAACAAGTATTTTCCTTATGAATACATGCATTTTGCAACGCATTCTATGCTCAATCTCTTTTCTTTACTGTGCCATTTTAGAATATCGGTTCTATGAGTCGTGTTCTCTTAAGAGACACTCTAAGACAATATGTTAACCTGAGAAGATTCTAATCTGAAGAAGCACCACTATTAAAAACTTCGAAGTTAGCAAGATATTGCTTTCTTCGAGACTTACAAAAATTATACTTGAAATTCCCTCATCTTCGTTTTGATTTCCCAGGCGAAGAGAAAGAAACATTCTTAAAGGAAATTAGAACATGTCACTCAAAGTTTATTTGCGGTCATGATAGTCCAACGGTTGGGAAGTGGGATTACAACAAATGTCCCATAGTTATTACTTCTGAAGGAGTCACTATTCCATTTTACTCGACAGCTATGTTTTCGGTTAATACTATAGGAAAAGTTAGGAATGTGGTATCTCAATTTTAGGTATGAATGAATTGATTGTTGTATGCTCCAACTTTTTTCCTACATGAGTTGTAATCCATTACTATAGTAATAAAGTTATCTTTTATCTCAACTCTGATTTTATTTTATTTCTTTTGGTTAAATAGGAGTCCTAATCATCTTCAACTTCACCCACTCAAAACTTAATATCTTGTGCTGATACCATAAGGGAAAGGTTGTTGATAGAGTGTGGAGCAATTGTGGTTCAAGATGAATTATTACTGAAATGTTTTGGTGGAAATGCCGGATCTGTGCAATGGCATAAAAGATATCTTACCTAGAAAACCATCATCAGAAATTGGAAAGATTATACTGACTATATTGAGGGCGAAACTAAAAAGAAAGACAAGGTGACCACTTTCCTCAGACGACAAGTAAAGTCAAATCCTTCAATTGAATTTGATGAGAAGATGTTTGTGCTTATCCAGCAAACAAGTGACTTGGAGTTGAAATTGAAAGATATTCAGGCAAAATGCGCCTCTCTAGAATTCATTTTTGGTGATAAAATTTCAAAGATTGAGATTCCGGTCACACTAGCAACCTCTTCATTAGCAAAGACTACTAGGTTGAAGCTGCTTGCAGCTTAAAAATTTCCCACCATGCTCAGTCCTTTCCCAGGTTTGGACGGCAATGTGGTAGGTAATTGGTGTCGGAGAGTAATTTTGGAAATCACTCGATACTTTGACGAGCAATAAAAAGTCAAGTATTCCCAAAATGATTATGCTACCAAGAATCAAAAATTGGAATACGACATCTACCTGCTTGATAAGCATGCTGTAGAGTTGGAAAGGAAACCAGAACCCTTAAGCAGCGAATAGGGCCTTCAACCGTGCCATAAAAACTAATATTGAATCAATCAATGATGAAAACACCATTTAGGAGAAGGAAAAGAAACTTAAGAAAGTTCTTGATGCCGCAATTAATCATGTAGTTGATCCTTCGGTAGTAGAGACCCTTAATAAAGTATCTCAAGATTTATAGTTAATATACTTGGATCATGTAAATTTATCTCATACACGATCGTGTTGTTTGTAAATTTCTTTATGAATTATGATAATTTTGTAAATATCACAAGATGTGTAATCTCTTGTAATGTAACCCTTAATACTCCTCTGAGTTGCTCTTTTGATGATTTTTATTCTTGTTGTGTCTTTTATTGTAACGACCCGCCGCCCTGACCGCCTCTAGTCGGTAATTAAACCAACTAGAAACGTTCAAGATGACGGATTGTTATTTAGTTTATAACATTTAAACAGAATCAGTCACAGAATCACAGAAACAATAATATATTTTATAAATAAACTTTTCTTTTGTATACAAATATCAGAGTTATACAATACATTACATTTTATACAGCGGAAACAATTTATTATTAAGTACAAGAAAAATTTTGCTGAAAACTTTAATGAAGTGCTTTCCCCTCTCTCTCTAACTTCGCTGCGAGAAAATCTCCAAGCTGCAAAAATACTCGGTCTGACCCGAGCGTTAATTGCAAAACACAAAAACACTCGAGTCAGGATTAATCTTAATTCAAGTAATTAAATTTGTAATGAACTGAATAAAATGGAAACAGAGATGATGAAACAAATGAACTAATTTAAAATCTATTTTAGATTTTTACATTAACAATTTCAAATTTTTTTATTCTGTCGAACGTGTATGGCTGCAGTACACACGTGTACTCATACCCATGTGCACTGCCTCGCCAACACATGTGTGCACCAACAAGAGCAAGCGTGCAAGTGCAAATCACAAAGATCACAAAGGAATGCTCAAAGCAAAACTAGTGCCAACTTGAACAAAAACATGAAGCAAACAAACATGCAGCAGCCAGCATGCAACAGGGGTCTAACAGTGAAACAAGTACAGGGAGCAGCAGAGGTAACGAGATAATTCTACTTAAATTTTTAAATTTATGATGGTTACTCTCAACATACAAATCAACATACAACCAGATATGCACAAGTCATCAATCAAGCAAAATTTAATATTAAGTTTTTTTTTTAAACAGAAAGTGTTACTCATAAACACACTATTTAACATACTATCAGGTATATAAACACAAGCATATTCATTTCAGTCATAAAATAAGCAACAGCTTATACTTAAATTTTATTTTGAGAAAAGAAGTTACTCACATTGTTAACAGGAAGACAGTTTCTATTTCTAAATCTGGGATCTTGCTTGATTACTTAATCTTTTGCTTCAATAAATTTTTTTTTTATATTGTTACAAGCATATTCCTTTTAAAATTTATAACTTAAATTCATTTAAATAGGAAGATACTAATTTTCCTATTTAGTTTGAGTCTGCAATTTTAAAACAGAGAGGAGCAAAAACATGATACAGGTGAACAATGCAACTAAATGAAACAGCGGACAGGACAAGTACAGTGATACTTAATGCTACCAAAGACCAACAGCAAAATGGACTGCAACAATCATGTGTGCAGACCAGACCAGACCAAACAAAGCATACATGAATGTATGTATAAGAATGAACAGAAATTACAAAGTGCAGTGGAACTACAGAAATGCACCAATGCAACAAAATTTAAAAACTCTTAATGACAATCTTAATGATGCCATATATGGTTGTGCAGACAACAATACAAGTACACCAAAAAAAAAAAAATAAAAACATGATCAGTACCCAAACAAGCAGCTGCAGTAGTGTGGAAGTTGAAATTTCATGGAAGTATGCCAGAGAACTTAAAGCAATGAATCAAGTCAAGACCAATGAGACTGGGTTCAACACAGTGACCCAAACAGTTTGAGAAAACAAGTGTAAGGCAACAAAAACATAAGCAACTTGGGTGAACACATTTCCATGTAACCATTTAGTTTACAGGATCATAGCAATAAGTAAATGAGACAAACCCAGTCAATCTTTTAAAGCAAAGTAGACACCTAACCAAACAATACATGAAAGAAATGCTTTGGTCAAATGGAACAGTGGGTACAATAAATGATGCAACAAATGACAAACCAGATTGAAAAATCTTCCCAACCACACTGACCAGGTTCACTAAGAACTGTATTTAATTTTTTTTTAAATTTGTTTTGAAAGACTCAGGTCAACCTATGCCTAAAAATATAAATTACATCAGTTTCAGAGATTAGGATCTAACTATTTTAACTTAAAACATGTTTAAATATTTAGTTTAGAATATACAACTTATATTGGCTTAACACTAAGCTCACACAATTAAATATATCTTGAGGAAACTGTTTTGAAAATTTAACATTTGTATTAAGGAACTTGAACAGAGATCTTAAGCAATCACCAAACTGAGGTAACACTTCCAGTTTCAATATTCAGGGTATCATATATACATATATGTCCTATTCATAGAGATATAAATAAACAACAAACTTATACTACTATTATATTTATTTTTATTTTTTTTCAAGCTACAGACAATCATATGTAGTTCATAAACTATTAGAGTTACACCAATTTAAAGCAAACATTTAAGTTCGATTCAGTAAACAAGTCAAAAGAAAATTCAGAAGTCAAACATAAGTTTTGAAGATCACACATGCACAATCATAATACTGTTCACAAACATATACTTTGCAGGCACTTTCATATATATCTATTTATAATTTATAAGCATGCATAATTTACCTATAAAAACAGTTTGTAAAAGAAGAGTTACTCACAGAAAACAAGATGCAGTATTTCATTTTGCAAATGGCCAGTGAAAGGGGTATATGTAGATTCACACAAATAATTTAAGCATCCAAATCATTTTGCTTTGATTCCTTTACAAGTTTAAAACAAAGTCCATCTTGTTTTACTGAAACAAAATCCATTGAAATAAAAAGAGACAAAGGGGAAAGAAAAAGGATTTTTGACAGGTTTTCCTTAAGAAAACAGTTTTCTGAACAAGATCGGAGATGATCAACAACTATTTCCTATTCTCAAGCATTTTCTAACAACAACATACACATAAAGCAGTACAAATATTCATTTAACAAAGCCAAATCCAACACATGCAGCCACAAACATAACGAGCAAAGTTTGGATACAGCATCTGTTCTTATCAGTTTTTTTTTTTAAACATACTTTGTTCAAGATTCATATACTATTAAAGATTGATTCAACAGCACTCAAGTTTTACTAAATTTTGGACCTGAAATTTAGAAAGACTGTCATAATCATAAAACAGTAACCTATACTCATAAACTAATACATGCAAAACTATATAGTATATTGCAAATCTGTATATTTAAACTAACCCAGATACATATTTACTTCATTGTATACACAGAATATCATCATAAAACAGCCATACAAAACATACACTTTTAAATTGAAACTTGAAATATACAGTTAAGTTTTATTTATAGCAGTTTTAAATTGAAACTTGAAATCTAAACTGTTAATTCAAAACAGAAAGGAGCATCTTCACTATACAGGCATGCATCCATAAATTTACACATATATACTTGCAAATATATTCCATCCAAGATCATCACATGCAGCAATAACAAGCAAGCAAAGTTTTGATATAGCATCTGTTCTTATCAGTTTAAAATCAAATTTCAAATATAGCATCTGCTCTCATCAATTTAAATAAAAATTATAGTATCTGTTTTTTTATCAATTTAAAAATACAATTTATAACATCCATTCTCATCAGTTTAATTAAAATTTAAGTAGCTTCTGTTCTTAACAGTTTAAATAAAAATCTAAATAGCATTTGCTCTCAACAGTTCAAAACAAATATAAATTCCAAATTTTTGTCTGTTCTTACGAGTTTAAATAAAATTAAATTCAATAGTATTTGTCCTCATCAGTTTAAATAACAAATTAACAGAGCAATTCATAGCAAAAGAACAACCAACAACCAACATGCAGTGAGTCATCTGTTCTTATTAGTCTAGAATTCAATTTTAACCGAGCAACTGAAAACCACAAACCACCAAAACAAAGCATGCAATCAAGTACTTATTGGTTCAACAGTTTAGATTAATTTATCCGAGCAACTGACAATGCATAACCCACAATTCCTAGCATGCAACCAAGCATTCACTTCAAAACAAATCTAAAAACTTGCATGAAGATTAACCGTGAGGAGAAACTCACCTTTCAAAATCGAAACAGCCGAAGAGAGCAAAGATAAAACGATTGAGCAAGGCAACGCAAATAGAACGAAGGCCCCAAATGGGATTGAGGAGCTGAAGCCCTAATTTTGAAAAAGAGGACGAAAGAGAACGAGATGAGTTGAAGCCGCCATTATTTTTATTTTCTTTCGTTAAAAATTTAGGGTTAAAAAAAATGGAAATGGTAAAGTGAAATAAAGGGGATCGGGTAATGAAAGGACAATGGGTTGTTTTCTCTAAGTTATGTTTGTTTTATTCTTATTCTTATTATTATTTTTATTCTATTTTTCAATTTTAAATTCAATTGGTTTGGTATAAATTATTCTCTTTACTTTGTTTTGTAAATTTTGTTTATATTATGTTGTAAATTTTTTTTACTAAGTGTATTTATTTATTTTATTTTGTATTGATTTTAATTTTTTATTTAAGCTAAAGAAAAAATGTTATTTAAAAACTAACCATCCATTAATAAATTTACATAAATAATGATCCTTGTATCCAAATTATTTTCTTAATTTATTAGTTTGAATTTCAATTACAAATTAAATATTCAATTTCAGCTCCAAAGTCAAGTTTAAATTTTTATTCAACTTCTTATAGATTAAATTTAAAAATTTAATCGCCAATTTCATTGTTATATTGAAAATTCAATTTAAATTATCATTCAAATATTTAAAATTAATTAAATATTCACAATTTAAATTGTTCAAAATTTAGGATCGTTACAATCTCCCCTCCTTAAAGGAATTTCGTCCCGAAATTACAAGTAAGGAGAAATGATTGTTGAAATTTCACTAATATTTATATTTTACACACTTTTATCAAGTTTGAAACTTATTAAAAATAAATGAATGCAGGATTCATTCTATTTGTTTTATCTCACTAGCTTTGTTTATTAACCCATTTGTCTATTATTTTCTACAATCAAGACACAAAAATCTTTACTAAAATTTCCAACTTACAAAAACCCAAATTTTAAATTTGAACTTCTTCATTTAAGAAATTTACATAGTATAACTTTTCCAAAGCTGTGGACTTTTCAAAACATTCCAAAAATCCTCTTCCTTAATTTATTAAGTTAGAATTTATGTCACTTTAATTTCAGATAATTGATTTTCTATTTAAAGTTTGAAAATACTTGCTAACTCGAAATTTAACAAGTCTACTGTCGTTCTTAAAGACATTAGGCATACGCTGGCCAGGCGCAAGTCTAACAATCTCCAAGTACTAAATATACTTGCTTCAATTCCCAGTGAAAATACCTTTTTAAAAATTCTTTTAAAAATGGATATGGAAAGCACATTCCCCCATGGATCACAGTTTACTCGGCGGTTCCGCTACTATCCCAGTAGAGTCGCTTGTAACTGTGGATATCTCATCCCTTGAATTTCGCCATGGTTGTTGCCAAAGATCGCGGTTCACACGGCGGTTACGCTACTATCCCAGTAGAGTCGCTTGTAACCGTAGGCATCTCGCCCCTCGAATTACGCTAGCACACTATACCAGTCCAAAAGGACATTCCAACTAATGGAAATACTACGTAGCTACGATTTTCAAATGGACACTCTTCTCGAGTTCCAACAACCTTCACAAATGTTTAAATGGAAGGTACTTTTCCATATCCTCAATTTGGAAAACATAATATCATACATACAAATATAATATTTCATTTCACATTTAGTACATATCATACTCATGTACTTACATAAGTTTTCCACAACAATTACTTTTCCAAACTAATTGGTTTTCGAATTAATCGTATTCACAAATATACGTTATGAAAACCACAATATTTCATACCCATAACAAATAGAGGTTTCACAAATTTCCATTTCATTATCCATTTAAAATTTTCCTCTAAGCCGATTTGGAAATTTAAGGTTATCTCAAACCTAATTCACATTCATAATCCAATTTATTATCGACTTCACACTCGATTTGGATTTCAGGTTACATCGTCAATCCTCAACACATAATTGATGTCTATCGATATATAACCTCTGGGCTCGTACGTCTCAGAGAAGGGTGTTAAGCTAAGAGAATAAATTCTCCGCCACCGCAGATATATATTTAATAGAGATCAATTGATATGTCGTCAATTCACAATGTTAGACATACAATCCAAATCATCCATTTAAAATTCAAAGTTCAACTTACATTGTTTTTGGGTGTCAAAGTTAAACTCCATTTAACTCAAAATTCAATCACTTTGAAATTTTTCCAAGTTAAACTAATTGTTCAAATTTCCCAAAAATAACATCTTTACAAGATATAAAATTTTTCACACTTAACCATTTGAAACAAATTCAAATATTCACTTTTCAATTTATCTTTAAAAGATAAAATCTCAAAACATTCACTTTTCACTTTATCTTGAAAAGATAAAATTTCAAACCTTTCGTTTCATATTGGAAAATATTTCCATACTTATTCAATAATAAGTAATTCACAAATCCATTTATTTTCAACAATTTGAAAATATTTGATATACTTAAACCAAAATCAAGTATATATTCCATTCTTAAAAGAAATCATTCTTTTAAACACATTTATTTGAGTCAAAACGAATGTTGCGTAAAACATCGTTACGACGACTCAAAATTACTAGTATAGGGATTCGAATTTAAAATAGATATATAAATCCCAATACTAAATAAAACATTTCCTTTTGGAAATCATTTACTATAACAACAATGTTATAGTCCACCATTTCCTTTCTTACTCTCGAAAACGTCTATTTCAACAACGAATGTTGAAATCTATGCTTTCGATTCTTAACACATTTTCAAAATGGATTACTTCATTTCATAGTGTTGCTTCCCAAAAACATTCTCATTTAAGTTTTTCAACTTCAACTTAATTCATAGTTTGAATTCTGCATACATTTCAAAATATTGGTTTTAAACCAACTTCAAATTTCCAATATTAAGTTTTCCACTTAACTTATTTCCATGCCCATTCAAATTCAAATTCTTCATTGCATCAATTTAAATCTCTTATAAATTTTCATTAGATTCATATCTCTTTTTATATCTCATTTATTGTCCAAAACCATAGATATAACACCTTTAATAAGTTACAATAATTTACTTATCAAAATAAGTCATTTGCGGATTTTATAAACAACTTTAGAAATTACATTTCTATTTATAAACTTTGTTTTATAATCTCCTTTACTAATTTGATTCAATTCAATTCCTATAACTTAGTTATATACCCAAAATCCATATTATAAGTTAAATACTTATAATCCATTTATTTACTAAATCGTTCTTCACAACATTTGAAATCAATTTTCAAAAGAATTCAAAATTAAATTTCCAAGTAATAGTTCAATAATCCATTTGATTATAATCAAATTGACATATCATTTTATTTTCCAATTACTACTTTGAAGATATTCAAAATATTTGATTTAAGCCAATTTAAACCAATTCATTAATTCTCTTAACTCATGTTTCATTTTCCATAACTCTCAAAAATTCGATAATGAGTTTCCGAATGATCGAAACTCAAGTCTAACGAGACCTCACCGAAGAGAAACGGTCGCAAACCCAAATTTAGAGAAGGGAATCTTCAAAATAATTCTAATTTTCAAAATACTTTTTATTTTAAAGAAAACAATTTTAAACTTCTTTAGATTTGAAAACACTTTCTTTGAAGTGGTTCTAGCAACTATTCATATTAAATGCCATAAACTAAGCTTTGTGTAAACCAAAGCTCTGATACCACTTTGTAACGACCCGCCGCCCTGACCGCCTCTAGTCGGTAATTAAACCAACTAGAAACGTTCAAGATGACGGATTGTTATTTAGTTTATAACATTTAAACAGAATCAGTCACAGAATCACAGAAACAATAATATATTTTATAAATAAACTTTTCTTTTGTATACAAATATCAGAGTTATACAATACATTACATTTTATACAGCGGAAACAATTTATTATTAAGTACAAGAAAAATTTTGCTGAAAACTTTAATGAAGTGCTTTCCCCTCTCTCTCTAACTTCGCTGCGAGAAAATCTCCAAGCTGCAAAAATACTCGGTCTGACCCGAGCGTTAATTGCAAAACACAAAAACACTCGAGTCAGGATTAATCTTAATTCAAGTAATTAAATTTGTAATGAACTGAATAAAATGGAAACAGAGATGATGAAACAAATGAACTAATTTAAAATCTATTTTAGATTTTTACATTAACAATTTCAAATTTTTTTTTTATTCTGTCGAACGTGTATGGCTGCAGTACACACGTGTACTCATACCCATGTGCACTGCCTCGCCAACACATGTGTGCACCAACAAGAGCAAGCGTGCAAGTGCAAATCACAAAGATCACAAAGGAATGCTCAAAGCAAAACTAGTGCCAACTTGAACAAAAACATGAAGCAAACAAACATGCAGCAGCCAGCATGCAACAGGGGTCTAACAGTGAAACAAGTACAGGGAGCAGCAGAGGTAACGAGATAATTCTACTTAAATTTTTAAATTTATGATGGTTACTCTCAACATACAAATCAACATACAACCAGATATGCACAAGTCATCAATCAAGCAAAATTTAATATTAAGTTTTTTTTTTAAACAGAAAGTGTTACTCATAAACACACTATTTAACATACTATCAGGTATATAAACACAAGCATATTCATTTCAGTCATAAAATAAGCAACAGCTTATACTTAAATTTTATTTTGAGAAAAGAAGTTACTCACATTGTTAACAGGAAGACAGTTTCTATTTCTAAATCTGGGATCTTGCTTGATTACTTAATCTTTTGCTTCAATAAATTTTTTTTTTATATTGTTACAAGCATATTCCTTTTAAAATTTATAACTTAAATTCATTTAAATGGGAAGATACTAATTTTCCTATTTAGTTTGAGTCTGCAATTTTAAAACAGAGAGGAGCAAAAACATGATACAGGTGAACAATGCAACTAAATGAAACAGCGGACAGGACAAGTACAGTGATACTTAATGCTACCAAAGACCAACAGCAAAATGGACTGCAACAATCATGTGTGCAGACCAGACCAGACCAAACAAAGCATACATGAATGTATGTATAAGAATGAACAGAAATTACAAAGTGCAGTGGAACTACAGAAATGCACCAATGCAACAAAATTTAAAAACTCTTAATGACAATCTTAATGATGCCATATATGGTTGTGCAGACAACAATACAAGTACACCAAAAAAAAAAAAACATGATCAGTACCCAAACAAGCAGCTGCAGTAGTGTGGAAGTTGAAATTTCATGGAAGTATGTCAGAGAACTTAAAGCAATGAATCAAGTCAAGACCAATGAGACTGGGTTCAACACAGTGACCCAAACAGTTTGAGAAAACAAGTGTAAGGCAACAAAAACATAAGCAACTTGGGTGAACACATTTCCATGTAACCATTTAGTTTACAGGATCATAGCAATAAGTAAATGAGACAAACCCAGTCAATCTTTTAAAGCAAAGTAGACACCTAACCAAACAATACATGAAAGAAATGCTTTGGTCAAATGGAACAGTGGGTACAATAAATGATGCAACAAATGACAAACCAGATTGAAAAATCTTCCCAACCACACTGACCAGGTTCACTAAGAACTGTATTTAATTTTTTTTTAAATTTGTTTTGAAAGACTCAGGTCAACCTATGCCTAAAAATATAAATTACATCAGTTTCAGAGATTAGGATCTAACTATTTTAACTTAAAACATGTTTAAATATTTAGTTTAGAATATACAACTTATATTGGCTTAACACTAAGCTCACACAATTAAATATATCTTGAGGAAACTGTTTTGAAAATTTAACATTTGTATTAAGGAACTTGAACAGAGATCTTAAGCAATCACCAAACTGAGGTAACACTTCCAGTTTCAATATTCAGGGTATCATATATACATATATGTCCTATTCATAGAGATATAAATAAACAACAAACTTATACTACTATTATATTTTTTTTTATTTTTTTTCAAGCTACAGACAATCATATGTAGTTCATAAACTATTAGAGTTACACCAATTTAAAGCAAACATTTAAGTTCGATTCAGTAAACAAGTCAAAAGAAAATTCAGAAGTCAAACATAAGTTTTGAAGATCACACATGCACAATCATAATACTGTTCACAAACATATACTTTGCAGGCACTTTCATATATATCTATTTATAATTTATAAGCATGCATAATTTACCTATAAAAACAGTTTGTAAAAGAAGAGTTACTCACAGAAAACAAGATGCAGTATTTCATTTTGCAAATGGCCAGTGAAAGGGGTATATGTAGATTCACACAAATAATTTAAGCATCCAAATCATTTTGCTTTGATTCCTTTACAAGTTTAAAACAAAATCCATCTTGTTTTACTGAAACAAAATCCATTGAAATAAAAAGAGACAAAGGGGAAAGAAAAAGGATTTTTGACAGTTTTCCTTAAGAAAACAGTTTTCTGAACAAGATCGGAGATGATCAACAACTATTTCCTATTCTCAAGCATTTTCTAACAACAACATACACATAAAGCAGTACAAATATTCATTTAACAAAGCCAAATCCAACACATGCAGCCACAAACATAACGAGCAAAGTTTGGATACAGCATCTGTTCTTATCAGTTTTTTTTTTTAAACATACTTTGTTCAAGATTCATATACTATTAAAGATTGATTCAACAGCACTCAAGTTTTACTAAATTTTGGACCTGAAATTTAGAAAGACTGTCATAATCATAAAACAGTAACCTATACTCATAAACTAATACATGCAAAACTATATAGTATATTGCAAATCTGTATATTTAAACTAACCCAGATACATATTTACTTCATTGTATACACAGAATATCATCATAAAACAGCCATACAAAACATACACTTTTAAATTGAAACTTGAAATATACAGTTAAGTTTTATTTATAGCAGTTTTAAATTGAAACTTGAAATCTAAACTGTTAATTCAAAACAGAAAGGAGCATCTTCACTATACAGGCATGCATCCATAAATTTACACATATATACTTGCAAATATATTCCATCCAAGATCATCACATGCAGCAACAACAAGCAAGCAAAGTTTTGATATAGCATCTGTTCTTATCAGTTTAAAATCAAATTTCAAATATAGCATCTGCTCTCATCAATTTAAATAAAAATTATAGTATCTGTTTTTTTATCAATTTAAAAATACAATTTATAACATCCATTCTCATCAGTTTAATTAAAATTTAAGTAGCTTCTGTTCTTAACAGTTTAAATAAAAATCTAAATAGCATTTGCTCTCAACAGTTCAAAACAAATATAAATTCCAAATTTGTGTCTGTTCTTACCAGTTTAAATAAAATTAAATTCAATAGTATTTGTCCTCATCAGTTTAAATAACAAATTAACAGAGCAATTCATAGCAAAAGAACAACCAACAACCAACATGCAGTGAGTCATCTGTTCTTATTAGTCTAGAATTCAATTTTAACCGAGCAACTGAAAACCACAAACCACCAAAACAAAGCATGCAATCAAGTACTTATTGGTTCAACAGTTTAGATTAATTTATCCGAGCAACTGATAATGCATAACCCACAATTCCTAGCATGCAACCAAGCATTCACTTCAAAACAAATCTAAAAACTTGCATGAAGATTAACCGTGAGGAGAAACTCACCTTTCAAAATCGAAACAGCCGAAGAGAGCAAAGATAAAACGATTGAGCAAGGCAACGCAAATAGAACGAAGGCCCCAAATGGGATTGAGGAGCTGAAGCCCTAATTTTGAAAAAGAGGACGAAAGAGAACGAGATGAGTTGAAGCCGCCATTATTTTTATTTTCTTTCGTTAAAAATTTAGGGTTAAAAAAAATGGAAATGGTAAAGTGAAATAAAGGGGATCGGGTAATGAAAGGACAATGGGTTGTTTTCTCTAAGTTATGTTTATTTTATTCTTATTCTTATTATTATTTTTATTCTATTTTTCAATTTTAAATTCAATTGGTTTGTTATAAATTATTCTCTTTACTTTGTTTTGTAAATTTTGTTTATATTATGTTGTAAAATTTTTTTACTAAGTGTATTTATTTATTTTATTTTGTATTGATTTTAATTTTTTATTTAAGCTAAAGAAAAAATGTTATTTAAAAACTAACCATCCATTAATAAATTTACATAAATAATGATCCTTGTATCCAAATTATTTTCTTAAGTTATTAGTTTGAATTTCAATTACAAATTAAATATTCAATTTCAGCTCCAAAGTCAAGTTTAAATTTTTATTTAACTTCTTATAGATTAAATTTAAAAATTTAATCGCCAATTTCATTGTTATATTGAAAATTCAATTTAAATTATCATTCAAATATTTAAAATTAATTAAATATTCACAATTTAAATCGTTCAAAATTTAGGATCGTTACATTTATCATCCATTGCCACTTCATATTTCCTGCGGAACAGGCAGCAAACAATGCTTTTAATTGTTAGCTTTCACTTTGACATATTTATCTATGTATGTCCTTTGCATGAGAAGAAATATTCTCAAAATGTTAAGATCTTATCTTGTAACAATGATGGGAAAGGCTCAAGGATTCGACTCCTTCCATTTGTCTTGAAAGTATAAAACTTGTTGCAAGTAGATTCTATTCTATTATAAAGTCATGAATATTAGAATATTACTTTTGTTCAATAAAGAACCTGGTTCAAGAGTTAATGTTCGAGATTTTGAAGTAATAACGTTCTCTTCCATCATTTTAATAATATTTTCAGCCTATATTTGGGCATTTGAGACGAATAGTAATTTTATGTCCTTGTACCCAGATTAGGGTTTGAATAAGCAACAACCTTTGATACACAGATTCAGGTATAATGAATTAGCATTTCGCAATAATTCGAAACGCAGATTTGGGCTTTCGATAGCTGGTATTTAGAAAAGAATGTGGGAACCCAAATTCAGCTAATAAACTTTGAAATCTAAATATGAGAATTTTGAATTCTGGAATACTCTTTTCAGTAATGAACAACCTGCAGATTCG
Organism: Allium cepa; assembly: GCA_030765085.1. Lineage (NCBI taxonomy): Eukaryota > Viridiplantae > Streptophyta > Magnoliopsida > Asparagales > Amaryllidaceae > Allium > Allium cepa. The sequence continues at coordinate 687,596,635 of CM060938.1, forward strand.
GTATCAGTAATAGGAGATCAAAAGACCATGTTTAGGCCATAAGCATCAGAAAATCAGAAAACCAATTTGGAAATAGAAGACCAAAGAACTAATTTGGCAGTAAGTAGTAGAAGATTAGGATATCATTTCCTATAATAGAAGACCAGAATGCCCCTTTGTTAAATGTTCGTGATAAGACGCAGGTGGCTTCTCTCTAATTCTTTTATCGAACGTGCCATATTCAGGCTTTGATAGTGTCTCGCATGCTTTTTCTTTCACGGGCCCGAGTTTTCATTATTCATTTGTTTTGGCCTATTTTAGGCCGGGACTCTTTAGATCAATTCTTATGCTTATTTAAGCAGTGCCCATTTCAGGCTGTTTGTCATTTCAGACTTTGCAACTTTTTTGGTCGTTTGGCGCTTTTAGGCGGTGCTAATTTTTAGCTATGCCCATTTCAGGAAAGGACTTTTCTTAGTCCGTCGGTCATTTCATTTTGGTTTTCGGTGCGCTCGGCTAGATTATTCTCAAGCAGAGCCCGAGGACTTATCCGACCTCCCTCTAGGAGGCGCTTTAACCGGGCTAATAGCATGACGTGGCTAAGGGCTTGTTCGATACCTTGGCCGGGCCATAGTGTGGCGGGACCAAGGGATTACCGTCCACCCTGCTGAAGTTGCCAAATCCTAGCAATAGAGTGATGTGGATAAGGGCTTGTGCTGATTTAACCTGGCCATTTTTTACTTTGGCATGGATATAGGCTTACGCCCTCCCTCTAAGAGGTGCCTTGTCCTGGCCATCTTTACTCGACCAAGGGCTTTCTACCATTATGGGTAGCTTATCATCTTAGGTAGTCCAAGTTTTAAGGAGAGTTTTACTCCAGACCATGTATTCTTTTCTTATTTTGAAGATAAAATTTATTTCCTTAACTTTTTCAATCTTTTACAAATTATTTAAGCTTTCCTTGTCCTACGAAGTGTAGGACCATTCTTTTAAGTACCTTGCATTGATTTTCATTATGTTCATTTATTAGATGAAAGTTGCAATATAATTCTTTTAGTTCCTTTTCTAATTTTGACTTCATTTTATAAGAAGGTTAATAATTTAGTTCTACCTTGGTTTGGACGTAGATATCTTTGATCATGGTACCTAGATTATATTATTCAATAGATAGTGGTTTTTGAGTCGCTTTGACTGACGTTCAATTTTCTTGTGTCTTAGCTCGAGCGCTTCTTCTTGACGTGCAACTTTCATTTTCATTGTTCGTCGATCTTCTTCCAAGGAATTTCCTTTCAACCTTAGGATTTTGGTGGAAAATTTCTTGGTAATCTTTATACTTCTACTTGGAAGTTCATTTATTATACTTAGTTCTTTGGTTGAGGACATTTCTATGCGTCCATGGCTTTTCCTTGAACGGTGAACTTCATTTATAATCTTACTCCATTTGTGTGAAAAATCATCATAATCTTTTACCATTTCCTTCTCAAAGATAGTCTCAAGTGAATATGATTGGATGGTCCTTCCCATTCGTTCAAATGGTTCCTCTTTCCTTGAGTTCACCTTTTCGAGAGTAAAGATTGGGGTTGATCCCTAATGGAACGGGTTGATACTCCATTTCAATGAGCCAATGGGTATAATTCTTTTTTCTCACAATGACGTGTAATACTTGGAGCTAAAGGGTTTGCTCTTCAAGTAAGGATGGGCTATAATCTATTCGATGATTAGGACTTATCTCTAGCGATTCCACAGACCCTTGAAATGATTTTTCTCTGCAAAAGCTTTCTCTAGTTTTAAACATTGAATCTATACCTTATCCTTTAATTGTACTCAAAAGTATTTTAAGTCTTATATCTAAAATAAATCCTTTCTTGTTCAAAAAGAAGAGTTGATAAGTCCTAAGGGGTTAGCCAGGCAAAAGAATAGGTGGGGGAACCCAGTAAGTTCAGAGGTTCGAGCCCTCCTTCTTACACCAAAAATGTTGACCACAATTACAGTCAACACCGCAAAATTTACTTCAATGGGAATGGGAAGGATGGATTAGAAAAGGATAAGATATATCTAAAGGGTAGCCCTTGTGTTTAGCTTTGCTTGTTGTTATTTTTGGTTTGGACATTTTGGTGTAGTCGAAAGGTTTTATCCTCCAAGTAGATAACTTTTCGCCTTAGTAGAACTTGTAGGAGGCCTCATGGAGTATTCTTTTGTGGTACGATTGAGGCCCTCTAAATTTATCCTTTTAAAGCTAATTTTAATATCGTCGAATGTTTGGATGACTACCCGCTTTCTCATTAGTTAGGATGTTAAATTCCTCGTGTTATGTAGATACTTTGACCATGTAGAAAGGTTTGATCGCTTATATGAAGTTGATTTAAATTTTTCGAAAGGTATGTGAACAACCACCTTTAGAATGAGCCTTATATTCCTAGATTTAGACCTTGTCAAAAGTTTAGATTGCTTAGTTGGTAATTGCGGATGGCTCTGGTGTTGTTAACGCATAAAGAAATACCAACTTAGTTATAGGAGTTTTTATACCGGAGAATCAATGATTACGGAAGGTTACTGCTAAGATTAACCCAGGCTAACTTTCATCCTAACAGAAAGGTTATGGTTGAAGGATTGACAATGTTTGAAGGTTGAAGTTATTACTTGAACAGGTGACTTTCTGATCTTGTTAGCAAGAACCTTCCTATGGAGTTAATCCAAAAAATGTGAGTCAATCTAATGAAGATTTAAACTGAACAATAAGTAATTTAGTAGAACATAAGACTTTCCTTTTTTATTCAAAATCTACTCTTTTATAAATCCCAAATTGATTCCCAATTAGGGTTATAATAAATTTATTTAGAAGTTGCAAGAGTATGATAAGAGAGATAGGCCGCTAAATGTGGACCCCTTGGGTCCTATTTATAGATGTTGGCGGCCCTCCTTTCGGTCTCATTCCTTCGATTGGGCCGCAAGGTCCCTTTGATACACAATTGTAAACTATTTGACCTTGTCGAAAGGTTTATGGCCTTCGAACATTGTTGAAGGGTCTGTTCTTCTCTATGCTTTCATAAACCTTTTGCATTTGTTAAAGGGTTTTCCTTATATAAGTTATAGTGAACCTTTCAACCCTGTCGAAAGGTTGCCTCTTTCCTCTTTGCTGATTCATGAATGTTGCCTCCTACATAAACCTTTCGACATTGTCGAAAGGTGTCTTGTGTGCTTCCCAACCGGTTCGAAAGGCTTGATATCCTTTCGAAAAGGTCATTAAGTAGTTTCTTACACTTGCTTTGACTCCTTCCCCTTCGAACTCCATGGACACTAGAGGCGGAACCTTTCGATTCCTTCGAAAGGTTTTGTGTTGGTAAATGTTAATGGTTGCATCCCTTCAAGGGCTTCAGAAGTTTTAAGATGCGCTTTTCTTTCCTTTTCTTGTTGAAAGACCCTTTGTCCTAGCCGAAAGGTTAATTTTTAGTGCAACAGTTAGTTACATTATTTAAGATATTTAGTTAGTTAAACTAAATAAAATTATGTATTGATTAGGGGATTGAGATCTGATTTTAATTAAGGTAGTCATGTGTAACATTCCCATTTTTAAATCAAATTTAAATTGGTAATTTATTTAATTTTAGCAATTTAATTGTGGATTAATTTGGTATTTTCCAAATTTAAATAGATATTTGTTTGTTTATTAATGTAAATGAATGTAAATATGATTTTAAAATAGAATTTCTAATTGGAAAATCAAATTAAATACTCTGAAAAAATTGTATCAACTATAGATTTGATTTTGGATTTAATTTGGAAATTTTGAATAAATATATATATAGATTGAAAGTTAAAATGGTAAATGAAATTTTGATTTGGAAAGTTCAAAATGTAAAAATTTATAAATATATAGGATTTGGAAACTCTACAAGTTTAAATACCAATAGGAAAATTTGTTTTGTACTTATAACATAATAAGTATAGATATAAATGGTAGAGAAATGTATGAATATATATATATATATATTGATTTTATTATGAGAAACAATTGTTCAAAATTAAATACTATTTTATATAGGTGTTATTTATTAAAAGCATATTTAATTGAAATCCTTTCTTTCTTTAAATTAATATAAGTAGTAATAATAAAACAAAATGCATATAAAATAAGAAATAAAAGTTTAAAATAATATACATATATATAGATGATTATTTATTTAAAAGATATAATGGTTTTAATTCAAAAGAAAAATATAATGAACTAAGCTTAAAATGGTATTGGTTTAAAAGTAATAGTACAAAATGGATATAAATAAAATTTACAAAAGCTATATAAAGAACTAAATTCCAATATATACGTATTATATACTTATTTATTTGTTTTGATAAAAAGATTTAAAATACATCTTCTTTTGAAAATAAATATAGTTGTATATTCACAAAATTTAAAACGTAAAAAAGTTTACAAATGTTAGAAATGTGAAGATATAAATAATACAAATTACGTCCATATTAACAAATTAATAATACAAAAGGGTAAAACATAATTTTTTTTAATAATATTGTATATATGTATATATCCAAACAAATGTAAACATACTTTAAAGATCTCACATATCTACATATATACAAAATGGCATCATTACTTTTTTTTAAATAATGAAATTTAAAATTAAAAGAAACTTTACATCTTCCCATATGCCATCATATAACATATCTTAGCAAATCTCAGCAAAATCTGAAAAAGAATTTTGCATCACACATCTCAATATCAAGGCTGTTCAAAAAAAAACCATAACCAAGAAACTACTCAGCTTTTAAACCAAAAGAAAAAAAATAAGCAACCTGGTCACAGTTCGAAACCTTTAATCAAATTTTCACAAATCTGGAAATGAAAAGCATGCATTTGGATCAGACATCAATCTGATCTAGAGCAATGCAAATGAAATAGAAGATCAGAGCAAGCAAAGTTCAAATAAGATCAAAAACAAAATATAAAACCTAAAATCAGAAACAAAGGCAATTCCAGTTTCCAAAAGAAAATAAATTTCAAATGTTGTTCTTTGCTTCCCTCTGTTCAAATCTTTCTGGTGAGTAAACCTCTAGCCCTTGTTCTGTTGATCATATCAGATTTTGAAATCAATTTAAATAGCAATAGAAATCTTCAACCTGATTCACAAAACAACTTCAACAAATTCGAGCTGGAGCAAATCAAAACTGAAATGGAGAATCAAAAAAAAAGCTTTCAGCCTAGAAAGCAAGATCTGGAAAACTAAAGTCCGATCAAGCAAAGCTTAGAGGGGAAAACATCATCAGGCCAAAGCAAGAGAAACAAACAAAACTTTGTTCCTCTCTGTCTTCATTCTACTGTGAGCAAACTCCTTAACCTTGTTTTATCTCTTAGTGTTTTGATTTGTCTTTGAAGTATGATATAAGTTATGGTTGAATGATTGTGTGAAAGTGCATTTCATGTCTCTGTGTATATACTTGACTGTATGCATACATGTTTTATCATCTCTTCCTTTAAAACCAGTAAACAGACCTTTCATCCTCTGATTCATTCCTATATTGATGCTAGTGAGTGAACCTATACTTTGCTCAAATTTCTTTTACGTTGAATACCTGCATGAATGAGGATAGTTTTGCATATGGGACAACGGTCAGGTTTGTGTTTTTGTTTGCTTGAAAATATGGTTCCCTGTAACACGCTGGTTTGTAGTGTAAAACATGTTAAAACCCAAAACTGTGCGCAAACTAACCTGCTTAAAGTCTTAAATTTGTGTTATGCTTGTTTCTGTAAAGTAATTGAAAAAAATTCGTTTACATGTTGATAAATATAGAGATGATAAGTCTGTTTAGCTGTGTGTGTATGTATATTCACATATATACACTCTCTGTTAAAGTTACAGACTAAAAAAACCATTATAGAAATCTACTGCTCCCTATATATTCACTTTTAGGTTTCGATTTATAAACAGAAAAGGATTAGAACAATGTAAATGCTTTTTTCAAAATTAGTTTAGGGAAATTTATTTTGTGAATACTTTGGGAAATATTTTTTTACAGTAGAAAATCATTTTTATCAGAAAATCAAATATTTTAAAATTCTTGACTTGAATTCATAATCTGATTTATTATAACAAATAATGAATTTACAAATAGAAATCTTGATTTTTGGATTGGAAATTGTTGAGATAATTTGGAATGAACTGATTTGGTTTTATTGTCGTTCCTCGTCGATCAACAGAATGATAGTCGCCGAATTCATTGATGAAGATAGTTTAAGGGCTATAAATTACTAGAAAATGTAGTGAATAATTTAACAATGATTGCGGTGGCTCGTCCTAGTTAAAGTAGGGTTTTGATGTCGAACGAACAGGCTGGGTTCTCGTGGTTGCCGCATCGTTGTGGTTGATCTGCAAGCAATCGCATATGGAGGAATTAGGGCATGGTGACGTGAGGTAACTGTGGGTTGATCGACATAGGTTCCAGCGAACGAATTCGTCGGTGCGAGTGGTTTTTGGCTTGATAGTTTGGTTCCGGGGAAAATTATTTGGCTCGATTTTGAATACTGGAAGGGATCGATGATCTGAGTGGTTTGAGGGTTTGAGTTGGTCATCGACGACTCACTGGTGACGGCAAGGATGACCGAAATTCATCGAAGCACGTGTGCATGTGCACGGGGTATTTGGATGTCTGGCAATGGTGTTCGGTGATCGAGGAAGAAGGGTTGCTCGGGTATTAGCTTGAGATCGATGGGGAGTTAACTCGAAGTGAGTGAGGAAGAGAATTTCTCGGGAATGACTCGGGGATTTTGCTGGGTTGACTCGAGTTCTTTTGAAGGGTATCAACGTTTAGAATTTGTAAAGCAAACAAGCTTATTTTAAAACAACTGTGTTAATCAGGTTTTGTATGAAAGGTTAATTTGTTAACAGGTTTTTAAAATAAAGCAGGAACAAGTTTTTAAGGTATAAAAATAAATTTAACTCTTCAAAGGTTATTTAAAATAATACTTAAATAATGATTATGAAATTAAATAAGATAAATAGTTTATCTTAAGATAATTGGAGTCTTAATTAATTAAAGGATCTTTGTTGATTTATATAGGATAATTACTTAATGAAAGTAATTAAAAGATAAATTAATTAATTAATTTATTAAAGGTTAATTTGTTAATGTGATTAATTAAAAGACAATTAATCAATGTAATTAAATAAAGGTTAATTAATTAAGTGATGGAAGAATAATTAATAATAAAAGGAAATTAATTAATTTGTGTGATTAATTAACAAATGTGATTGATTATAAGATAATTAATCAAAGTGATTTATTTATGATTTTGGGTTAATTAATTAATAAAAGTAATTAAGAGTTAATTAATTAACAATTAATTATAAATTAATTAAGATAATAAATTAAGAAATGATTTATTAATGATGGTGATTAAGACTTAATCAATAGTAAATAATGACAATTAATCATTAATTAAAGATAATTTATGAAAGTAATTATGTGGTTAATTTAAACCACACAATTTATTCATCTTAATTGTAGATGTTTGATTGTTACTGAATGATGTGTGATGGATTGATATTTTGATATGTGATGTGATGCTATTTGATGCTTTGTGCTAAGCTGTTATATCTGTGAGATATATATTGTTATATGAATATGCAAATCCTTTGACCCATAAAACGACATTTGAATTTCGATGCGATAAGGAGTCGGATTCCAGTTGGTTATCCGAAACCCACATCGAATCGTAATGATTGAATCTGTGATGATTGTTGATGTTGCACTATTGTGTAAAACCCCTGGACCACACTTACACACACACTAATATGGATTGCACATGGAAATGGGTTAAGTCATAGATTTTGAAAATAGTTTTAAAGATTGAATTTTTGAATCCAAAATAGTTTTGGAACTAGAATTGAAAGCTTTGGAAAATGAATTTCAAAGAAAATAAAAGTTATTTTGAATAACTTGATTGAGTTTTGAAATTTAAATAATTTGATTTAAATTTGAATTAAATATTTGGAAACAAATTCTATGATTTGGAAACTATGGTTTAAAAAGGTTGTTCAACTTATAAATGGGTTTATATGGGTTTTTAAACCGTTTTTAAAGTGTTGTTTTGGGAATTTAAATTTAACCCAAGATTTTAACTTGTATAAATGAAATTGGATTTTTCCGGAAACGAACACTATTTGTTTATAATAAAAGCTTTCATATAAGAATTGAATTTCTAATTGGTGTTAATGGTATTTCAAGTTTAAAATGAAATGGTTTTCCAAGTTATGAATAAATCTTTGGAAACGGGTTTGAAAGCTATAAGTCAAATCTTTAACTTAAAAAAAAAATTGGATGAGTTAATCCTAATTGTAATGGGAATTGTTTTGAAATCTATAAATAGATCTTTGTGAAACTAGGTGAACTTTGTGAAAAAATTCTTTTTGTTAAAAGATTTGAAATGGTAATTCGTTTAGCCATTTGAAGGAAAGCTTTGGATTTTAAAAGTTGTGACTTAACTAAAATCCCATATCCATATGTTTTCAAATATATTGCGCTCATTATTCGGTTTAGCCGGGGGAGGACCTTGTGTCATATAACCCATTCCGAATAATGATACGACGATATGGATAGCATTTAAAGACCAGTGGTGAAGACCGGATATTTCCAAAAACGAAAGGATAACTCGTCGATTGTCTCTGCACTGGCTGATCCCCGGTATAGAGATCTCCATATGTGATGGGAAGTCCGGACGTGATTAGGGATTACCCGGATTTGCAAGGGCTTCTTCGAAAGTGCCTTCGGTTCTGTTCGAACCCGGAACAGACTTGTATGGTTGTATGTCCGACTTTACACTTTGAGATATTAAATTGATATCTATCAAATACATGTATTCTTGGTGGCGGAGAATTTATTCTCTTAGCTTAACACCCTTCTCTGAGACGTACAAGCTCAGAGGTTATGTAGTTGATATTTATCAGTGATATACTCCCAATTTGGTAGTGTGGCATGCTGAGTGCTGCTGTGTGTTGATGATCATTTGTTGATCATTTGTGATCAAAGCATGGCTTTTGTATAAAGCGTAGCTTTGTGGGCGGGACTGCATCAGGACCTCACACCCAGAAAATGGTCGAAACAGGAAAGATGCAGCAAGGTTATGAGGGTAGGGCCCTTTAGGGTGTATCATTCCCTTCTGGAAAAGGGTGGTATCATGGTATAGAGCCCAGATGCTTACTCATGTGGATACTGCAGATCTATTACTTTGTGATTGCTTTGTGGTTTTTAGGCGCCTCGAATAAAGGTCCCAAAGGACCGGGGTATGGCATGCTCGAGTCGTAGTTACCTAGTTACAAAGGTAACCCGGCCTTGTGTTGGCAGAGATCCGGTTAGCTTCTCGGGACGTCCCGCCAGAGGCGATCCCATTGACAGTAGGAAGTTCCTTAGCCTGACCATTTGTTGGAAATCCAATCAAAACAATATGTGCCCTGTACGGTTTTAGTTGTATAACCTGCCATGGAATGTGGTGGTAACCTGCTTCTGAACATGGTAGCTATAATAGGCTAAAGTGCGAAATGCCTATGCTGGCTAGGATTTACATTATACTTTCGAAATGGTTTTCCACACTTTGCACTTATAGTAATAATATTAAAGAAATTTTCTCGTATCAAGCATATTTGACTATCATAAGGAGAAATCTCCTCCATTTCTGCGTTTGCACTGTGTGTGTGGCGGGAAGCCTTATGGTAGTTTCATTTTTTCAAAAAGCATTGCGGATTTATTTTAAATTCTTTTGTTGTTCATTTTAAAAAGACCAAATCTTTTTGTTTGCTCACACCAGTCCCATGACTGACCTGGAGTTTATTGTTCCTATCCTAAACTCTGGGTGCCCACTATTTTCCACACGGGCAGTCTAGAGTTGGGTTTTTCAGATAATTAATAGTAGATGTAGATTCGATAGCTTTCAGCCTAGGATTTGGCAATCGCTTTCGGACAAGGCTTGCTTATCTTTGTGCATCATTATTGGGAGTTCGAGCTATTTCTGGATTGGTGTTTTGAAGATGGGGTTCTTTCTTGAAGACCATATTAGAGATTTTTGTTCCGCTGCTAGTGTTATCTTTTCTGTTGCTGTTATTTCTTGTATCTTTGATGTATATTCATTGTATCATCTATTGTATCATATTGTATCTTATATTCTATCAATGTTGTATATTGATATATGCTATTCTGTTTCTTCCGCTGTGTTGTATTTAATGTGTTATAAGCTTCGGTGAACCAGATTTGACGTTTGGGTCTGCGGCATTTGAATACAAGTGTCCTATTCGGTGCCGATTTTCGAAGGTCGTGTCAGGGTCGTCACAATTGGTATCAGAGCTTTGGTTAAACTTTAACTATAGAGTATAACACATTAAGTAACTCATTAGAGATAGGGTGAAGTATACCCTAGAATAAGTATATCCTTAAGATATCCATTCGAACGCCTCAGTAAATTTTCTTACTATTCACCGATAGCGAGTATGAGTGTGAGGAGAGGACGAGATAGGGGACAGGGAAGCACATTACAAATGGCCAATACCCTGCAACAGTGGAAACAACTTTCTTCTTAATCTCCTTTGATTCGATTACAAATTCTTTTGATTGCTTCGTAGCAGCTACAAGAAGAAGTTTCGATGTGATAGCAGCCTTACGAATCGTTGTAGAAATTTTTTACTTCGTATCTTCATTCGTTTCTTATCAGCTTTTCGATCTAATCTCTAATGAATTTGAAATTGAAAATTTAAATTAAATAAATTGGAAATTTTAAATTAAGTAAATTGGTTAACTAATATGAAGCTGAATTTGAATTGTATCGATAAAACGATATAGGTTAAAACCAAATTTGAAATTTTATTGTAATTTCTTGTGTATATCAAAGTCCGAAGAGGGACAAGTTGGTATATACTTTGGGGTATTCCGACCCGAATTTGGAATCCATACCTAGCGGTTGAGAAATCGTAAAAGATTGAATCCATCTATCTATTCTATGGTATCCGATATTTTCTACGAACGATTAGTTATCCCTTCGAACTAATAAATGCCTTTGCATATTCGTAGACCGCTGGACCCAAATATCTCTTGTGTAATATTGTATGAGTTTGTTCTCATATTGTCGATATTCTGATTTGGTAAGCCAAGTACGGAATTAATATTCATTTTGATTTGGAAAGATATTTCTCTATCGTTTATTCTCTCTCGTCTTCCTTGCAAATTTCGAGGACGAATTTTTTTTAAGGGGGGAATCTGTAATATTCCCATTTTTAAATCAAATTTAAATTGGTAATTTATTTAATTTTAGCAATTTAATTGTGGATTAATTTGGTATTTTCCAAATTTAAATAGATATTTTTTTGTTTATTTATGTAAATGAATGTAAATATGATTTTAAAGTAGAATTTCTAATTGGAAAATCAAATTAAATATTTTGGAAAAATTGTATCAACTATAGATTTGATTTTTGATTTAATTTGGAAATTTTGAATAAATATATATATAGATTGAAAGTTAAAATGGTAAATGAAATTTTGATTTAGAAAATTCAAAATGTAAATATTTATAAATATATAGGATTTGGAAACTCTACAAATTTAAATACCAATAGGAAAATTTGTTTTGTATTTATAATATAATAAGTATAGATATAAATGGCAGAGAAATGTATGAATATATATGTGTGTGTGTGTGTGTGTATTGATTTTATTGTCAGAAACAATTATTCAAAATTAAATACTATTTTATATAGGTGTTATTTATTAAAAGCATATTTAATTGAAATCCTTTCTTTCTTTAAATTAATATAAGTAGAAATAATAAAACAAAATGCATATAAAATAAGAAATAAAAGTTTAAAATAATATACATATATATAGATGATTATTTATTTAAAAGATGTAATGGTTTTAATTCAAAAGAAAAATATAATGAACTAAGCTTAAAATGATATTGGTTTAAAAGTAATACTACAAAATTGATATAAATAAAATTTACAAAAGCTATATAAAGAATTAATTCCAATATATACATATTATATACTTATTTATTTGTTTTGATAAAAAGATTTAAAATACATCTTCTTTTGAAAATAAATATAGTTGTATATTCACAAAATTTAAAATGTAATTTTTTTTACAAATGTTAGAAATATGAAGATATAAATAATTCAAATAACTTCCATATTAACAAATTAATAATACAAAAGGGTAAAACATAAAAAAATAAATTGTATATATGTATACATCCAAACAAATGTAAACATACTTTAAAGATCTCACATATCTACGTATATACAAAATGGCATCATTACTTTTTTTTTAAATAATGAAATTTAAAATTACAAGAAACTTTACATCTTCCCATATGACATCATATAACATATCTTAGCAAATCTCAGCAAAATCTGAAAAAGGATTTTGCATCACACATCTCAATATCAAGGCTGTTCAAAAAAACAAAAAAAAAACCCAAAACCATGAAACTACTCAGCTTTTAAACCAAAAGAAAAATAATAAGCAACCTGGTTACAGTTCGAAACCTTTAATCAAATTTTCACAAATCTGGAAATGAAAAGCATGCATTTGGATCAGACAACAATCTGATCTAGAGCAATGCAAATGAAATAGAAGATCGGAGCAAGCAAAGTTCAAACAAGATAAAAAGAAAAATATAAAACCTAAAATCAGAAACAAAGGCAATTCCAGTTTGCAAAAGAAAAATTAATTTCAAAGCATGTTCTTTGCTTCCCTCTGTTTAAATCTTTCTGGTGAGTAAACCTCTAGCCCTTGTTCTGTTCATCATATCAGATTTGGAAATCAATTCAAATAGCAATAGAAATCTTCAACCTGATTCACAAAACAACTTCAACAAATTCGAGCTGGAGAAAATCAAAACTGAAATGGAGAATCAAAAAAAAAGCTTTCAGCCTAGAAAGCAAGATATGGAAAACTAAAGTGTGGATGAAGCAAAGCTTGGAGGGGAAAACATCATCAGGCTAAAGCAAGAGAAACAAACAAAACTCTGTTCCTCTCTGTCTTCATTCTACTGTGAGCAAACTGCTTAACCTTGTTTTATCTCTTAGTGTTTTGATTTGTCTTTGAAGTACGATATATGTTATGCTTGAATGATTGTGTGAAAGTGCATTTCTTGTCTCTGTGTATATACTTGACTGTATGCATACATGTTTTATCATCTCTGCCTTTAAAACCAGTAAAAAAACCTTTCATCCTCTGATTCATTCCTATATTGATGCTAATGGGTGAACCTATACTTTGCTCAAATTTCTTTTGCGATGAATACCTACATGAATGATGATAGTTTTGCATATGGGTCAACGGTCATGTTTGTGTGTTTGTTTGCTTGAAAATATGGTTCCCTGTAACACACTGGTTTGCAGTGTAAAACATGTTAAAAAACAAAATTGTGCACAAACTAACCTGCTTAAAGTCTTAAATTTGTGTTATGTTTGTTTATGTAAAGTAATGAAAAAAAATTCGTTTTCATGTTGATAATTATAGAGATGATAAGTCTGTTTAACTGTTTGTGTATGTATATTCACATATATACACTCTCTGTTAAAGTTACAGACTAAAAAAACCATTATAGAAATATACTGCTCCCTATATATTCACTTTCAGGTTTCGATTTATAAACAGAAAAGGATTAGAACAATGTAAATTCTTTTTTCAAAATTAGTTTAGGGAAATTTATTTTGTAAATACTTTGGGAAATATGTGTTTACAGCAGAAAATCATTTTTATCAGAAAATCAAATATTTTAAAATTCTTGAATTGAATTCATAATCTGATTTATTGTAGCAAATAATGAATTTAGAAATAGAAATCTTGATTTTTAGATTGGAAATTGTTGAGATAATTTGGAATGAATTGATTTGATTTTATCGTCGTTCCTCGTCGATCAACACAATGATAGTCGCCGAATTCATTGGTTAAGATAGTTTAAGGACTATAAATCACTAGAAAATTGAGTGCATAATTTAACAATGATTGTGGTGGCTAGTATGAATTAAAGTAGGGTTTTGACGTCGAAAGAGTAGGCTGGGTTCTCGTGGCTGCCGCGTCGTTGTGGTTGATCTGCAAGCAATCGCATATGGAGGAATCAGGACATGGTGACGTGAGGTAACCGTGGGTTGATCGGCATTGGTTCCAGCGAACGAGTTCGTCGGTGCGATTGGGTTTTGGGTTGATAGTTTGGTTCCAGGGAAAATTGTTTGGCTCGATTTTGAATACTCGAAGGGATCGATGATCTGAGTGGTCTGAGGGTTTGAGTTGGTTGTCGACGACTCACTGGTGACGGCAAGGATGACCACAATTCATCGAAGCACATGTGCATGTGCACGGGGTATTTGGATGTCTGGTAATGGTGTTGGGTGATCGAGGAAGAAGGGTTGCTCGGGTATTAGCTCGAGATCGATGGGGAGTTAAATCGAAGTGAGTGAGGAAGAGAATTTCTCAGGAATGACTCGGGGATTTTGCTGGGTTGACTCGAGTTCTTTTGAAGGGTATCAAAGTTTAGAATTTGTAAAGTAAACAAGCTTATTTTAAAACAACTGTGTTAATCAGGTTTTGTATGAAAAGTAAATTTGTTAACAGGTTTTTAAGATAAAGCAGGAACAAGTTTTTAGGGTATAAAAATAAATTTAATTCTTCAAAGGTTATTTAAAATAATACTTAAATAATGATTATGAAATTAAATAAGACAAATAGTTTATCTTTTGATAATTGGAGTCTTAATCAATTAAAGGATCTTTGTTGATTTACAAAGGATAATTACTTAATGAAAGTAATTAAAAGATAAATTACTTAATTAATTTATTAAAGGTTAACTTGTTAATGTGATTAATTAAAAGATAATTATTCAATGTAATTAAATAAAGGTTAATTAATTAAGTGATGGAAGGATAATTAATAATAAAAGGAAATTAATTAATTTGTTTGATTAATTAACAAATGTGATTGATTATAAGATAATTAATCAAAGTGATTTATTTATGATTTAGGGTTAATTAACTAATAAAAGTAATTAAGAGTTAATAAATTAACAATTAAGGATAAATTAATTAAGATAATAAATTAAGAAATGATTTATTAATGACGGTGATTAAGACTTAATCAATAGTAATTAATGATAGTTAACCATTGATTAAAGATAATTTATGAAAGTAATTATGTGTTTAATTTAAACCACACAATTTATTCATCTTAATTGTAGATGTTTGATTGTTACTGAATGATGTGTGATGGATTGATATTTTGATATGTGATGTGATGTTATTTGATGCTTTGTGCAAAGCTGTTATATCCGTGAGATATATATTGTTATATGAATATGCAAATCCTTTGACCCGTAAAACGACATTTGAATTTTGATGCGACAGGGAGTCGGATTCCAGTTGGTTATCCAAAACCCACATCGAATCGTAATGATTGAATCTGTGATGATTGATGAAGTTGCACTATTGTGTAAAACCCCTGGACCACACATATTCACACATAAATATGGATTGCACGTGGAAATGGGTTAAGTCACAGATTTTGAAAATACTTTTAAAGATTGACTTTTTGAATCCAAAATAGTTTTGGAATTAAAATTGAAAGCTTTTGAAAATGAATTTCAAAAAAAATAAAAGTTATTTTGAATAACTTGACTGAGTTTTGAAATTTAAATAATTTGATTTAAATTTGAATTAAATATTTGGAAACAAATTCTATGATTTGGAAACTATGGTTTAAAAAGGTTATTCAACTTATAAATGGGTTTATATGGGTTTTTAAATCATTTTTAACGTGTTGTTTTGGGAATTTAAATTTAACCCAAGATTTTAACTTGTATAAATGAAATTGGATTTTTCCGGAAACGAAAACTATTTGTTTATAATAAAAGCTTTCATATAAGAATTGAATTTCTAATTGGTGTTAATGGTATTTCAAGTTTAAAATGAAATGGTTTTCCAAGTTATGAATAAATCTTTGGAAACGAGTTTGAAAGCTATAAGTTAAATCTTTAACTTAAAAAAAATGGATGAGTTAATCCTAATTGTAGTCGTAATTGTTTTGAAATCTATGAATAGATCTTTGTGAAACTAGGTGAACTTTGTGAAAAAAATTCTTTTTGTTAAAAGATTTGAAATGGTAATTCGTTTAACCATTTGAAGGAAAGCTTTGGATTTTAAAAGTAGTGACTTAACTAAAATCCCATATCCATATATTTTCAAATATATTGCGCTCATTATTCGTTTAGCCTGGGGAGGATCTTGTGTCATATAACCCATTCCGAATAATGATACGACAATATGGATAGCATTTGAAGACCGGTGGTGAAGACCGGATATTTCCGAAAATGAAAGGATACCTCGTCGATTGTCTCTGCACTGGCCGATCCCCGGTATAGAGATCTCCATATGTTATGGGAAGTCCGGACGCGATTAAGGATTACCCGGATTTGCAAGGGCTTCTTCGGAAGTGCCTTCGGTTCTGTTCGAACCCGGAACAGACTTGTATGGTTGTATGTCCGACATTACACTTTGAGATATTAAATTGATATCTACCAAATACATTTCTGCTTGGTGGCGGAGAATTTATTCTCTTAGCTTAACACCCTTCTCTGAGACGTACGAGCTCAGAGGTTATGTAGTTGATATTTATCAGTGATATACTCCCAATTTGGTAGTGTGGCATGCTGAGTGCTGCTGTGTGTTGATGATCCTTTGTTGATCATTTGTGATCAAAGCATGGCTTTTGTATAAAGCGTAGCTTTGTGGGCGGGACTGCATCAGGACCTCACACCCCGAAAATGGTCGAAACAGGAAAGATGCGGCAAGGTTATGAGGGTCGTGCCCTTTATGGTGTGTTATTCCCTTCTGGAAAAGGGTGGTATCATGGTATGGAGCCCAGATGCTTACTCATGTGGATACTGTAGATCTATTACTTTGTGATTGTGTTAACCCCGTTGTGATCCACGACTTAAAAGTTGTGCGACTTAGTGGGCCGAGAGACCGGGCGACTTACGACTTAGAGAAGGCTACGACTCAACGGTTCAAAAGATGGCATGGCCAAGGAAAGAAGTGAGTGAACGACTCAGAGCTATCCACGACTCATCAACTTAAGGTTCCTAAACGACTCAGCGGGTCTACGACTCAAGAAGATTTACGACTTGAAGAAGCAAACCGACTCAAGGCCTCCAACGACTCAACGAATTAAGGAGCTACGACCTAGTGACTCAAGAAAGAAAAAAGCGCAAGCAACTGCATTTAAGTCGTGACCGATCTACGACCTAGGATAAGTCGTTCATGACCTAAAACTACAGAACATAAATTTAATGCTGCCCTATCTCGTGACCTTTGACTCGCAAACGAGTTAAGGCTTATATCCAGGTGAACAACTCAGAACTGCTTCACTTACTCCACTGCTTGCTAACTCTTGACCCTTAAGTCGAGCGCGACCTACGACTTTCTCTGAGTTGGGCACGACTCATGACTTGGGCGAAAAACCAATGCCCAGAATCATGCCTATAAATACGCGACCACCTCCAACATTCAGGGGACTTTTTTTGGATCATTTTCTTCAAGGCATTGAAACTTCACTATCTTCAAAGCAATCTACACTCCATCACTTCAAGCACACGCAAGACACTTAGATCAACTTTGCACAGGAATTCAACACATTCAATCATGGATTCGAAGAACTCTGTCACAATGAAGTTTTCCTTAGCTACTTGTTTTTTGAATTGAATTGGATTGTGATTGAAAGACATTGTAATAAGTTGTAATCCGATCAGCAATAAAAAGGATTGAAGTGGACGTAGGCTTGATCATAAGCCGAACCACTATAAACTCTATGCACATTTACTGCATTTTCTGTTACTTACTTTTATTCCTTGATTCCCGTATTCACGGGTGGTGCTTTCACATCGTTTCTACACACACCGAGGTGTTAGCGTCAGATTTTCACGTTAACATTTTTGGTGCTTTCACTGAGAACCGAACTCAGGAAATTTCCACTATTGCTCCGCAAAGGATTGTTGAAAGAATTTCTTTTAAAACCATAAGTTTACTGGAAATAATGGCTCCTGGGAGAAAACGAAGTTCTGCAAGATTCGACAATGATCAAGAGAATACTGCTACCTCTCCTCCTTCAAGTCAAGCAGCTCCAACTGTTGGAGTTACTCGAGCAGAGTTGGACGCCATGGTTTTGGGATTGAATCAACAATTGAATGCTCAGAATGCGCAATTGGAAGCCCATAATGCCCAGAATGCCTTGATTATGGATAGGTTAAATGCCTTGCTTGAGGCAAATCACCAACGACGGGATAATGAAACAATCTATGCTGAAGATGCCCGTGACCCCCAAGTGAAAGGTATTCCTCAAAGAGCAGACAACACCACTGCAAGGGCACCTTCCCAAGCTGAAGGGTCAAGGCCACAACCAACTTTTCAAACTTCCGGAAGGGCAGCTAACTTCTGCCAGGCAAAGTCTCAAAACGATGAGGAATATCTATCAGAAATGGTCCGCTCAATCATGAAGGAAATCATGTGGAGGCATGAGGATGAAAACGATTGAGGGTTCGCTCCGAGCAAGACTCCGTTCACCGAAAGGATTTTAAAGGCGGAGTTTCCTAGGAAATTTGTGCCTCCTACCATCCCGGCCTATCGAGGGACAAGTGGCCCTAACCAATTTCTATACAGATACGATTGGCATATGACCGGGGCACGAGCATTGGATGAGATTAAATGTCGATATTTTCTAGTATATTTAGAAGGGGTGGCTTTGCTTTGGTTCACCAAGCTACCGGTTCGATCCATAGATCAATTCTCCGATTTAACCCGGAAATTTAAAGAACAATTCAGATTGTATGCGTCAAAGGCAAAAGATATAATGTCACTGTCTAGTCTAGAACAATCACCCGGAGAATCCATCAAGTCTTTTTTGAACCGTTTTAATATAGCTTTAGCCGAGGTAGACAACGCGGAACCCCGAATGATCTTAACATACTTAATGCGGGCCATCAACAAGTCGAGTGAATTCGGGATGTGGCTCAAAATGAAGGAACCAAACTCACTCGAGAAGTTTTATAAAAAGGCCGACGAATTCATACGCCTAGAAAACCTCTCGATGCCAGTAAAAGCAGTGGTGGCCGAAATTAAGAATAACGATGTCATCTATAACAAGAGAGGATCTGGAAACCAGAAAAGGGAAAGTGATGAAGGAAAGAGGCAAGGAAATAAGAAAAAAACCTCGACGTTTTGACCCTTCAGATTTCACCCCCTTAACTGATACACCGGAAAAGATTTTCTTGGCAACAAAGGATGTTGTCAAGTACCCTAAACCACCTGAGATGGGGAGAGGTGCAGTGCAAAATGGGAAATTCTGTCGATTTCACAACCAACCCGGTCACGATACTGATCAATGTCGTCAGTTAAGGAGTGTGATTGAAGAATTGCTGAAACAGAATAAACTTCAACAATATGTGAAGGGAGACGGAATTGACCCAACCTCGTCCGCTAAGGGGCAACCATGTCCTGCTTATCGGTCCAGCTCAGGCAACAGAGCTACAGAACAGGAATCCAAGAAGCTGATCATTGACTAACATATGAATCACAAAATCATGGAATAACATTCATTTACACCCATATTTTACTTAATAGCATTGCCTAACTTTGTAAGATGATCATGGATGTATAATTCTTGTGCTGTTAACCACTGTAAATTTGATGTGAATCAGTAATGAGCAATTATAAATCTTATATTCTTTAATACCGTTAAAATGCCTGTATCATTTCGATATGCAAATATTACTAAAAATATCGATTTAGTATTGCAGGCTATCAGAATAAAGCTTGCTCATCCAACATATCACGAAGCGAACTGATCCCTACAAATCACGGAGTAAACAAATGACAAGTCACAAATGCTCTGAATTCAAGTATTTCGAAAGAAATGCAATTTGCAAACAACTGAGGACTCCACCAAAGAGGGCACCTTCCTAATAGGAAGATTATGAGCCTTTGCTAGCCAACCACGATCGTTTGTGTAAACGAACATCTGGCGGAGCAACTTGCATCTGCCCCATGGATCCACTCAGCAATAAGGCACATTTCTCTAGCAAAGAACAAATGAAAGAATGGGACATGTACTTGAAGTTATTGTGAGGGATTGCTAAGAAGCGTAGGGTATAAAGACACAAGCGCCAACGCAACTCTTTAGAGTCCAAAGTACTCTTTAGAGTCCAAATGCTTCTCTTCGGAGACCCAACGATACTCTTTAGAGTCCAAAGTACTCTTTAGAGTCCAAATGCTTCTCTTCGAAGACCCAAAGCTACTCTTTAGAGTCCAAATGCTTCTCTTCGGAGACCCAACACTACTCTTTAGAGTCCAAAGTACTCTTTAGAGTCCAAATGCTTCTCTTCGGAGACCCAACACTACTCTTTAGAGTCCAAAATACTCTTCAGAGTCCAAATGCTTCTTTTCAGAGACCAAACGCAAAGAGTCCAACGCTACTCTTTTGAGTCAAAAGCTACTCTTTAGAGTCCAAATCAAAGACCTCGAGCGGGCCTAGCTAGAAAAAGAGAGATCTTTCTCGTTACAAAGTTGCGGAATGATCGGTCGATACACTCCCGTGAATCCGTCCAACCGAGAAAAAGAAACTCCAAACTTCCAGGCAAAAGCCCTACTCAGAGGCACACGTTTCACTGAGATTGAAATAAAACTTCCAGGTGTTGAAACATGAAAAGCCCTCTCCGGAGGCCCATTTCACCACAGTTGAAATGCTAAAAGACCTCAGGCGGCCAACCAGAAAAAGAGAGATCTTTCTCGATACAAAGTTGCGGAATGATCGGTCGATACACTCCCGTGAATCCGTCCAACCGAGAGAAAGAAACTCCAAACTTCCAGGCAGTAACCCAATTCAGAGGCACACATTTCATCATCGGTCGATATACTCCCGTGAAATGAAATGTGAAAAGCCCTCTTCGGAGGCCCGCTTCCCAGCGAACAGGGAAAAATAAAAGCCTCTCCCAAGGGGCAAAATAAAATAAAATAATAAAGACCTCTTCCCAGAGGCACAACAAAACCAAAAGACCTCTTCCCAAAGGCAGAAATAAAAAGACCTCCTCCCTGAGGCACAATCAAACAGAAAAACCTCTTCGGAGGCACACGTTTCACCAAGATTGAAATAAAACTTCCAGGTGTTGAAACGTGCAAAAAGCCCTCCTCGGAGGCACAACTCTTCGGAGGCACACGTTTCACCGAGATTGAAATAAAACTTCCAAGTGTTGAAACGTGAAAAAGCCCTCCTCAGAGGTGCAACTTTTCAAAGAAGCAAAAATCAAAAAGCCCTTTACTGTGGCGTAAAAAAAAAAAAAGAGCCATCTTCAAAAGCACACTTTGACTCTTAAAGGAAGAATGATCCACCAATTCTGGAAAATACTCTTCCTCAAAAAGAAGTTAAAGTCCCCTTCAGATGCCCGCTTTACCACATAGAAGAATTCACTTGGCAAAATGTGTATATGCACAAAAGAAAAAGTGATATCTTCAAAGGATGAAGCGTAAAAGCTTATATGGAGGGAGTTGTACTCTGTTTTTTAACGAAATAATATTCCTCCAAGTATGGAATAATTATTCTCTAGAAAATAAAAGTACAAGTCCCCTCAAAATATAAAACATTGCAACAAGCTTATGGTATAGGGGCAACATGGTATAACTACATTGGTAAAATTGCGCTCGAACAATATACCACAAGCTCACTGCAATATCGTGCAAAGAAACTTGTACAAAAATGAATAATAAACGCATTCTTAGATACAGACAAGAAGTTTGTATAACGAAAAAGAATCATTTTATTCAACACTGTTATAATTTTGTATAGGTACAGGTTTCAAAGTAAAAAGTAGAAGAAAAGCGGGGGCCGATACCCGCACAATCCCCTACCAGTACGTGCAAAAAACAAAAAGCTAAAAACTGAAATCTTCATTTCTTCTTGCCACCTTTGGACCCTTCACCCGGCCGGATGGTTAGCTTTTTGGGTCGATCTGTAGGCATGAGGGAAGAAGGAGAGGGAGGTACAACTGGTTCAACTTTCGGTTCCTCTTCAGTAGCAATGATGCTCTTCCTCCTCCTTTTTGATGTTCCGCGCTTCTTTCTCCTCTTTGAAGAAGACTCACTTCCTGGAGTAACAAGTTTAGACAAAGTTATGTCATCAGAAGGAGTCCGCTCCAGAGATATCTCACCTCCCTCAAGTCCTTCGTCCTTTTGCTCTTGCGAAGCGGTTGGGTCATCCAAGCCCTGGAGGGCACCTATTATTTCTTCCTGTGATCCCAGATGAGGAGTAGGAGTGATTGGGGGAGACAGAGGAACAGTAACTGGAGGTGAAGAAGTTTGAATGACGCTCGGCGCTTTCTCTACAAAGGAAAAGTTAAAAATGTCAGTAATTCCCGCAAAAAGAGGAGACAATGGCTCGTCGAGATTCAAGAAATAATCAAGAAGCTCGTCAAATCCGTAAGAAACTGGCAAGTTGTCCCCCTGAGCATTATTAGGGTTACCTGGAGAAGTTGGTCGTATCACATCAATTTCGTAGTCATGAGCTTCAGCACTCTCTTTTGGCTCATTTACGGCTTGTGTAATTATGGCTTCGGTATCAGCTGTGGTAGGAATCGGTGTATGAGAGCTAGAACCAACAATGTCAACATCGACTGAAGTTGAAGGAGGGACAGGGCCAGTCAAAGTTGTTTCTTTTTCTTGATGCTCTTCCCCCATCATTTCAACTCGCGATCTAGCAAGTTGCTCCTTCCCTCTAGCAAGGGCTGCGCGGGCTTCGAAGTCTAAGTAGTGCGCCTCTAGCTCCTCTTCAGTGTACCCGGTGCCTTTAAACATATCAAGCGCAGCTTCCCATACTTCAGCTAGGGTAACCTCATATTTGGGACCCAGAAATGCAAGACTGCCACGCCCTAACACACTTTGCAAATAGAATTCAAATAATGTCGAGCCGATGTCAGCTTTGGTAGCTTCATGAGCTTCTTCAGCTGCAATTCTACCAGCAATAGCCTCATCTCGCTCTCTTTCGACTTTAGATAGTTGAGCTTTCAATTTTCAATTTCCGCAACCTGAAAGCTGGTTTGCCCTCGTAACTGAGTAATATCAGTATGGTAGCCCTCTACAAGTTGCTCCAGTCCATCAACCTTAGCCTCGGCATCCCTTTGTGCAGCATGAGCATCCCGCACCTGCTGCTGGAGCACACTCTCCCTTTGAGAATAAGAAGTGGAGGAAGTGGCAAGCTCCTCTTTGAGTTTCCCAACTTCCGCTTCAAGTTTTTCATTATAATCGGCAATGCTCCTCATTTCTGCATCATGTTGCTTAAGGGTCTTTTGCCATTCGGTTTTGTCATTCTCCATGGTCAGCATAGCTTCGAGATTGGCCCGATTCACCCTTTGGAGCTCATCAACAAGTTTTTGCCAATTTGACATCCTCTCAATGTCAATTCTAACGGCATCAAGGTTCCGTAACATGGCATTTTTATCTATGGGAACCAGGTCAAGGTGAAAGCGAACTCCTTTTAAACACCAATTTGGAAATCGGCTTTGGAGAGTGGCTGGACCTGGTCCAACTTGGTAGGAAGGCCTGTTGATAATTGCCTGGATATCAGTACGGGAAGGGGCAGGAGACTGAGAAGGAGTAGGAGCAGTAATCTTTTCAGAAGTTGCAGGCATTGGTTGCTCACTGACTTTAGCCCGTTTACTCGGGTCATCAGTTATGTGACTCTTCCCTATATCATCGTGAGATTTGCATTTGTGGGAGTCACCCTCTTTGTGGGAAGAATCATATCGGTCATCCTGTCTCCCATAACGTTCTTCATGGGCACACCTATCCCGAGCCTTCCGAGCGGCCCTCTCTTCATCAGTCTCTCTATGAACAGGAAGATAGCGCTTATAGTCATATTGGCCACGTCTCCCGTATCGCTGTAAGTCATCATAATATGAGCCACCTCGCTTCATTGAAGAACCTGAAATTAGAAAAAACACAACTTTAGAATTCTTCAAAGTACAAAGAGTCAGAAGCATAAAAGTGCCGAAAGATTCTAAGTGTGTGTGATGTGCAAGCTACGCACGACAAACTACGAACCACTCTTTAATTGTGGAGTAGTTGTAGGTGTAGTAATTAGCGTCAACTCTTGAGTCGACGGAGTCTGTTGCAGAGTAGAAGTCGCCTCGACCACTGAAGAAGAAACCCCGATAGTAATAGGATCATCTTTAAAGATCTCTTGTGAGGTGGCAAAGAGGTCGCTCAGTCCTTCGAAAGTGTCGCCCCTGCTCTGCTTGACAGGACTGGTTTTCTCAGCTTCTTCGCTAGATTTCTGTGAACGTTGGGGAGATCCCTGAGGCTCTTCTTCCTCAATAACCGAGGCAAGTTTGTCAGATGGCCCCGCAATATCAACAGAAGTGGAGCACTTCACTAGCGAAGCCTCGGGAGCAAGTCTTTTTGGTATGGATGTCTCGGTAGAAACTGGGGCATCCGACGCTCTAGCCGGGGAGTCTGGGATTTCATGGGGATGTGTAGAGCGAGAAGCGTGCAAAAGCCCATAGTGATGCAAAAGTTCATCCCTCAACAAAAACTTTATGCTTCTCTCTTCTGCGGCCACAGCTTTCCATCTCTCAAAAACTTGCTTATGGCCTGGATCTCTGGATAGGGGAGGAAGTGCTGAAAAAGGAAAGAGTGAAATTAACGATTAACAACTCGAAATTCGAAAAGCTCGGGAATGGAAAATAGAAGCAGGTAATCTTACTTCCTACTCTCCAGATGGCATAAAACCCTGGAGGGCAGCGAACAAAGAAAAACTGATTTAAAAATCCATGAGCACTTTCGGGTAGGTTAGTCACGAGTTTGCGATTCCTAACACTCCTTATGACGACAATGGAGGGATGGTCTTTAATCTTGGTGAAGGAACATAAGTAACAAATTTCTCCAAAGCTCGGTAGCCGACCCAGGGTTCTCATGAATAAAACACACAACCCCATCAGAATGGCGTCTATTGGGGTGTAGTTGAAACGGGGAGATAGTCAATTGAAGTAGAAATTGCTGAAGGAACTCGTTAAAGGGAGGAATAGCACTGCACAAGCACATTTGGCGGTTGACAGCGATGAAACCACGGGGAGGTCTATCAGCAAAATCATTTGGCCCAGGCAATATAGCGTCCGTTTCAACGATGCCAAACTGAGCACGCAATAAGCTAAACGTCCGGTAGTTTAAGGAAGTTGAGACTCTTTCCGGTGGAGTAGTCAGTGGAGCAGCTATTGGAAGAGCCTCTCTAATCTGTTCCGTTATTTCTTCTTGATGTGAGGCCATTCTACAAAAGCAACTGGATATTCAAATTTGAAGGTGCACGTTTCCTAAAAGTGTGAAGTGTTGTGCAGAACTAATAAAAATAAACAAGTAAATATAACTGGAGTTAAGCTCGTCAACAATTGATTGGCTATCAAATTTCAAGACTTGTTAATTTGAAGTTCAAGTACAGTGTTAATGCAAACAGGAAAGTTTGGTTGACTATTCCGATGTTGCCTTGATACTTTGCCTGAATTCATTGTTTTAAAGCACTTCGTTCACACAATCTATTTAAGATTATCCGTTTTTAACTAAACTGTCATTTGATGTGGGCAATCAATGGCAGTATATTCGTCCCATTTTTCTGCAAATGTTGTGTTGAACAGATTGTTAGCTTGCAAGTTAAAATGATCTGTGGAAAAAATGCAGCAAAGTTTAACAGTTCAAAGTTCAAGCAACAGTGCAAAGATTAAACAGTTCAAAGTTCAAAAAGGGTTAAAAGTGAAAAATGTCAAGCTGTAAATAACAAGTGCTGACTCGGCGACGACTTAAATTGACTCAGCAACGTCTCAGGTTGACTTGCCCGTGACCTAAAGGATCTTCCTTACGGGAATAAGCTAAGTCAGATCTCTGGTTGACTCGTCCACGACCTAAAGGACTTCGAGGCGGGACAGGTCGCTTCACTTTTGAGTCGTTGATACCTTGAGTCGGTAGTCCTTTGAATCGTGAGTCATAAAAGAGAGACAAGATTTCGAGTCAGAAAGATACGACCTAACTTGGTTACGACCTAAGACTCATGCCACAACTAGTCGAATGACCGTATCTCCACTCCTAAACCCATAAACTGTCTCACTCCTAAACCCATGAACCCGCTGACTATTATCTCGTCTTCTCCAAACCCCTAATAGCCTAAAAGATATCGAAACCCATTATCTTCTCCTCGCGAATTATCCAAAACCTAATCAAACTTCCTCGAGCTCGCCAGCAATCGATCGTAGCAACAATCGTGGTGAAGCGCGGTATAAGAAACTGAATTAAAGTTGATAATGGGGAGTCCGGATTTGCAAGTTAATGGTAATCGCAGAATCAAACGAACTGTAGACTTACTAACACGATGCGATGATGAAGACTGAATCAACGATAGGATAAACTGGTTGAATTTGTTTTTGAAGGCTCGAAGCTTGATGATGGCGGAAGAGATCGTTGCAACATAAAGAAGAAGGAAGTAAGGAGAATGGGTCAAACCTTTTATAGCATTGTACGGTGGAGCATGAATCTGAACACGAGTTAAGATAAGTCGAAGCACACGACCTACGACGTAGGCGCGTACTTCGAGGGGCAAATGTTAACCCCGTTGTGATCCACGACTTAAAAGTTATGCGACTTTGTGGGTCGAGAGACCGGGCGACTTACGACTTAGAGAAGGCTACGACTCAACGGTTCAAGAAATGGCATGGCCAAGGAAAGAAGTGAGTGAACGACTCAGAGCTATCCACGACTCATCAACTTAAGGTTCCTAAACGACTCAACGGGTCTACGACTCAAGAAGATTTACGACTTAAAGAAGCAAACCGACTCAAGGCCTCCAACGACTCAACGAATTAAGGAGCTACGACCTAGTGACTCAAGATAGAAAAAAGCACAAGCAACTGCATTTAAGTCGTGACCGATCTACGACCTAGGATAAGTCGTTCACGACCTAAAACTACAAAACATAAATTTAATGCTGCCTTATCTCGTGACCTTTGACTCGTAAACGAGTTAAGGCTTATATCCAGGTGAACAACGAAGAACCGCTTCACCTACTCCACTGCTTGCTAACTCTTGACCCTTAAGTCGAGCGCGACCTACGACTTTCTCTGAGTCGGGCACGACTCATGACTTGGGAGAAAAACCAATGCCCAGAATCATGCCTATAAATACGCGACCACCTCCAACATTCAGGGGACTTTTTTTGGATCATTTTCTTCAAGGCATTGAAACTTCACTATCTTCAAAGCAATCTACAGTCCATCACTTCAAGCACACGCAAGATGCTTAGATCAACTTCGCACAGGAATTCAACACATTCAATCATGGATTCGAAGAACTCTGTCACAATGAAGTTTTCCTTAGCTACTTGTTTTTTGAATTGAATTGGATTGTGATTGAAAGAGATTGTAATAAGTTGTAATCCGATCAGCAATAAAAAGGATTAAAGTGGACGTAGGCTTGATCATAAGCCGAACCACTATGAACTCTGTGCACATTTACTGCATTTCTGTTACTTACTGTTATTCGTTGATTCCCATATTCACGGGTGGTGCTTTCACATCGTTTCTACACACACCGAGGTGTTAGCGTCAGATTTTCACGTTAACAGATTGCTTTGTGGTTTTGAGGCACCTCGGATAAAGGTCCCAAAGGACCGGGGGATGGCATGCTCGATTAGTAGTTACCTAGTTACAGAGGTAACCCGGCCTTGTGTTGGCAGAGATTCGGTTAGGTTCTCGGGACGTCCTGCCAGAAGCGATCCCATTGACAGTAGGAAGTTCCTTAGCCTGACCATTTGTTGGAAATCCAATCAAAACAATAAGCGCCATGTACGGTTTTAGTTGTATAACCTGCCATGGAATGTGGTGGTAACCTGCTTCTGAACATGGTAGCTATAGTAGGCATAAGTGCGAAATGCCTATGCTGGGTAGGATTTATATTATACTTTCGAAATGGTTTTCCACACTTTGCACTTATAGTAATAATATTAAAGAAATTTTCTCGTATCAAGCATATTTGACTATCATAAGGTGAAATCTCCTCCAATTCCGCGTTTGCACTGTGTGTGTGGCGGGAGGGCTTATGGTAGTTTCACTTTTTCAAAAAGCATTGCGGATTTATTTTAAATTCTTTTGTTGTTCATTTTAAAAACACCAAATGTTTTTGTTTGCTCACACCAATCCCATGACTGACCTGGAGTTTATTATTCCTATCCTAAACTCTGCGTGTCCACTATTTTCCCACACGGGCAGTCTAGAGTTGGGTTTTTCAGATAATCAATAGTAGGTGTAGATTCGATAGCTTTCAGCGTAGGATTTGGCAATCGCTTTCGGACGAGGCTTGATTATCTTTGTGCATCATTATTGGGAGTTCGAGCTATTTCTGGATTGGTGTTTTGAAGATGGGGTTCTTTCTTGAAGACCATATTAGAGATTTTTGTTCCGCTGCTAGTGTTATCTTTTCTTGTCGCTGTTATTTCTTGTATCTCTGATGTATATTCATTGTATCATCTGTTGTATCATATTGTATCTGATATTGTATCAATGTTGTATATTGATATATGCTATTCTGTTTCTTCCATAGTGTTGTACTTAATGTGTTATAAGCTTCGACGAACCTGATTTGACGTTTGGATTTGCGGATTTGAATACGAGTGTCTCATTCGGTGTCGATTTTCGAAGGTCGAGTCAGGGTCGTAACGTCGTGCCTTTTAAAAAAAATTAAAGAGGGGTTTAAAATGAATTAGAGGAGGGGTAATATGGGAAAGAGGTCTTCCTATATCCCGTAACCTAGGCTGTACATAATGTACATGTTCATTTCATTTCAAAATTTTCATAATAGAGGCCGGCCACCATTAACAAGAAAAGGGGAAGAGGAAATAAAGAAAATACAAAGGAAAAGCTAATTCTAATCAAATCCATTCAAATCCCAAACTCCTTAAGCGCTAAAGAAAAGGTGAATAATGTTTACATCCCTAATTTTTTTATTGATTTCGATTTTAAGGTTAAATCCATATATTCTGCAATGATTTGCCATATTTTTGAATGATAGAATAATTATATGTACATGTTGATGATTTATGTCTGTTCATATAGATTTTATGACATGTTTTGAGATGAAAACCCTATTAAATGACATCCAATTGCCTTGCGAATTTTTATGTAGGTCTAAAATTATATTTAAGAGATAGGTTTCAACTTTTAGATATTTTTGAATTTTCTGAATTTATCATGACTTTTCTACGGAATAAAATATTATTTTGGATTATAAAATTATTTACCGAAAAATAATTCATTATTTGGGTTTGAAAATTTTATATGTTGGACAACATATATAAAGTGATTTTTTGAAATTTTTCTAGATTTTCTCAAGGTTTTTTAATAATTTTATGAAATTATTTAAGGTATTGGACATAAATGTTTTATATAATTATAGAGGAGAAGGGACTATTTATAAAAAGTATAAATTTCTAAAAATGGAAAAATGGTAGCTCTTTCAAATATAAAAGTCTCGCAACTAATCTGATTTAGGCAAACCAGCAGGTTAGGTACAAAAGGACAATTTTAAAGTACAAATAAATAGGATTTTAGCTATTTCCTCTCCTTCGGCACCTAGGTTATGTCTTTATTCCTCCCCTTCCGACTCGGTCGAAACCAATGCACATGGTATCAGGCAACTGATATGTAGTGAAATAGGAGAGGGTGAAAGGTATAGGGTCAAAACCAGGAGCTTTTGAAAGGGGTGAAGCTTTTTTTTTTTGGTTTTAAGAAAAATATGCTTGCTTGCATTCGATTAAATTTCTTTCAACCTAAATGTATTCGACAAAATAAAATGGTTTAAAAGGAAAGGTTTTGATTGGGTTGCTTTCCTCTTTTAATTGAGTGCTTTTGACATGGTCGAAGCCTATGGTTGCTGCTTCCTACCTTTCGATCCTGATGGTTTCAAAGAGAACCTTATGTTCTCTAAAATTTCCGACTCTCAATTGATTTTGAAGGGATGGTTTCAAAACCATCGCTTCATTGTTTACAAAATGGTTTTGAAAGAGTTACATTCATAGGGTTTCGAAGTAGATGCTTTGGACTATAATTTTTTCTGATCCTTTTGCTCTACTTGAAAGCATAATCCAAATGTTTTGGTTGAAACATCTTAAATAGTTTCGTAGTAGTCAACTTCAAATGGTTTCAAAAGGTGTCCACTTGTTTTCAATTGAACCCAAAAGTGCTTTCGGAAAAGTTTATTTGATGCTTTTGAAAGGTTTTATGAATTCTTTCCAAAGGGGTGGATCCCCAGGGTTTCAACAAAGATGAAAAGGAAATTTTTTCCTATGTTTTTGAAATGCAAGGTTTAAACGATTTTAAAGGTGGATGTCACATATTTTAAAGCTTTTAAAGGGAAGCATTTTTATTAGTTTCGAAGGAGTTACTTTCAATGTTTTCGAATGGGGTACTTTCAAAAGTTTCGAAAGGGTCTTTCAATGGTTTCGAAGGGGTTACCTTCAATGATTCTGAAAGGGTTGTTCAAAGGTTTTAAACAAAGGTTTTGAATATATTGAATAGGCATAGCGTACGTGTTTTATGTTGTAAAGGACTTTAACTTATTTTAAAAGGGTAGTTAATCCTTATTGAAAATCATGAATATTACTTTGAGTAAAGTATATATGATATGGCAAAATACCTTAGAGTAAAGCTAAAGATATATTTTCCTTGTATAAATATGATTTGGTGGACTAAATCATTTTGAGAAAGGTTTTCAAGGAAAATTTAAAGGGTAGTTAACCCTAAAAAAATCTCGAGCAGATGGCTCATTTAAATTCGGACAGTTAGTCCATAATGAGGGCAGGCAGCCTAGAGGACAGTTAGTCCAGTTAAGGGCAGTTAGCCTAGTTGTGAACAGTTAATTCATTTGTTAGCATAACGTACCCCGCTACTTCTTAAGGACAGTTAGTCCACCTTTTTACCTGTTTTATGTACAGATAGTCCATTTATTAGCATATAGGATATTGCTAGTTTAGTATAATCAGTTTTAGGAGACTTAGTCCAGCAGAGGGCAGTTAGCTCAGATTCGGACAATTAGTCCATTTATTTCCTGCTTTTAGCATAATGGATCTTGCTATAATATTATCATAATAAGTTGATTAACCAGTTTGGTGGCAAGAAAGGACTTGCAAAATATATGTTTTGAAAAAGGGATATAAGAGAGGGGAAACCCGTTTTGCTAAATGGTGTGGTCTCACTAATTATGAGTAAATAGAGATGTAACAGAAATTATTCATACTTGGCTTTATGTTTGACTCGAAGTTTTTATTTCCCCTTAAACTATAAGGTGCTCAAAATTGATTTGAATAGGTTGAGGTTTAAGTATTCAAGTTTTAGCAAATTTTGGCAAATAAGCTTCCAAGACGAGTAGGTGGCTGATGGATAGTTAAATTAGGAATTCCGTTTTTTGTTATTTCCACTGCATATTAAGAAAGTTATGTCTATATTGCTTTGATAATCCAAGGGGGCATCTTCATATGTCACTCTTGGTGTATTGTTATAATTTATATTTGATCATTGCCTGAGAATACGTTTTGGGATTTAGTAACTTAGACATAATTTTATTTGTAATGTAATCGCTGTAATTATTGTTTTTGGAAATCTATGATTTTTTTAATATTCAAGTGGTTCTGATATTATGGATACCATTAGCGTTGCTATATTTCGTCAACATAAGTTAATACTATGGATGACTACAGTATCTATAGTACTTAGCTTTTGGCCTCCAGATACGGGATGTTACACCGCAACTTCAAGCCCAGTGGTGTAGGAGAAGGGAAAGGTTGTTCTGGGTGGCATGCTACTTATTCACGGTACGTCTGTTAGCATTCTGTTTGATACTAGTGCATCACGTTCTTTTATTTCTCGATTCTTAGTAGATAAGCTTAACCTAGAACCCTCATATTTAATTACTTCCTTATGGGTTGCAACTCCGATAGGAGGGTATGCAGCACTTGGGATGAGGTGTGAGTATTTAGAGTTTGATTTACTAGGTCATAATTTTGTTTGTTGTTTGCATGTATTTGATTTTTTGGGGTTTTGGGTCATCCTTAGGATGGAATTGTTAAGTAAGTATGATGCTAAGAAATTTTGCCACGATAGGAAAACATCATTCAGACACCTTAATTGTTTTAGTGTGATAGTTTATACAATAGAAATCCCTAGTTGCAAAGTGAATGCTTTATTGGGCATTGTGGAGTTAGAGGATGAGTTGCATCGAGTCTTTGTGGTTAGAGACATAGCTAATGTCTTTGAGACGGAAGTTGGACTACTACCGATAAAAGGCATTGAGTTTTAGATAGATTTAGCGCTAGGAGCAGAACCGGTAAATAGGCCGCCAAGCAGAATGACACATACAGATATGAAAGAGTTGAAGGTGAAGTTGGTGGATTTAGAAGACAAGAATTTTATTTGAACGAGTAGTTCAACTTGGGGAGTTTCCACGGTATTTGATAAGAAGCTGGACGGACCGTTGATGCTTTGTATCGATCATCGTAAGCTAAATGAGAAGACGATAAAGAACCGATGTCCATTGCCGAGAATTTATGATTTATTTGATAAGTTAAGTGGAGCCAAGGTATTCACTCATTTGGATTTGGCGACAGGATTTCATCAGGTTGGAATGGCAGAGGATAGTATTCCTTTGACGACGTTTAGGAGGAGATATGGGTCGTATAAATGGCAAGTTATGATGCTCAGATTAATTAATGCATCAGCATTCTTTATAGATTTGATGAGCCAAATTTTCCGAGAGAACTCAAAAAGATTCGTTTTAGTTTTCATAGATGATATTTCTATATGCTCTAATGATGAGAAGGAGCATAATGTTTATCCTAGAGGTGTGCTTGAGATGTTAAGGGGGTATCAGTTGAAGGCGAAGTTTGCTAAGTTCCATTTTTGGAAAAAGAAAGTGATGTTCTTAGGTCATGTGGTCTTAGAGAAAGGTAGTCTGTTGATCTGACTAAGATTGAAGTGGTGAATAATTGGAAGATACCCGAGACAGTGACCGAGAGAAAGAGCTTTCTTGGATTGTCCGGATATTACCAAAGGTTCATAAAGGACTGTTCACGGATAGATCGATAACAAAGCTAATGCAAAAAGATGTGGAGTTTATATGGACTGATAAGTGCGAGGAAGCATTTCAGAGCTTGAAACACTTATTGACCCATGCATCGGTGTTGGTGGTTTAGGAAAGGAATAAGGATTTGGTTGTTTATACTGATGCGTGTAGAACTAGATTGGGAGCTGTATTGATGTAGAAGGGTAAAGTGATTGCTTATGCTTCTAACAACTCAGACCACATGAAGTTAGATATCAATCGCATGACTTGGAGTTAGCTATAGTTATATTTTCTATAAAGATGTGGAGGCATTATCTTTTAGGAGAGAGATTTGAGATTTATATGGATCATAAGTCATTGAAGTATTTGTTCTCTCATAAGGAGCTGAACCTAAGACAGCAGAGATGGTTGGAATTTATTGCCGCTTCTGATCTTGGAATTGAGTACACATTGGGAAAAGGAAATAATGTGGCATGCACACTTAGCCGGAAACATCAAAGTGAAGTATTGGCAATGATTAATGAGTGAAAAGATTTGGATGCTTTGTCAGCTTGTAGAATGAAGTATAGACCGGAGGCGGGTTCAAGTGCAGGATGTGTTATGTTTTCTACTTTCAAAGTTCGACCGATAATGACTGGAAAGATAGCTTCTAAACAGGAGGTGGATCCAGTTTTGGCTGAATGAATTGGAAAGTTGGAGGAAGGAATGGAGAGCGATGACTCAAAGGATTGGAGTCTTGACCAGAATGGGTGGTTGAGAAAGAAGGGAAGGTTATATGTTCAGAATATAGGAGACATAAGGAAGGAAGTTCTGGAGGAATGCCATCGTTCAAAGATCACTATCCATCTAGAAGGAACGAGGATGTATCAGAACATGAAAAGGAGTTTCATCTAGGAAGGTATGTAATGGGATATTGGTTTATGCATTAAGCAGTGCTTGAATTGCCAGCAGGTAAAGGCTGAACATAAGAAGTGGGAGACATAAGGAAGGAAGTTCTGGAGAAATGCCATCGTTCAATGATCACTATCCATCTAGAGAAACGAAGATGTATCAGAACATAAAAGGATTTTTATCTAGGAAGGTATGAAATGAGATATTGGTTTATGAATCAAGCAGTGCTTGAATTGCCAATAGACAAAGGCTGAACATAAGATGCCAAGTGGGTTGCTTCAGCCGTTGGATGTTCTTATGTGGAAATGGGATTCTATCTCAATGGATTTTATAGACGGGTTGGCATGATCTAATAGAGGAGATGAAAGTATATGGGTCATATTGGACAGACCAACTAGGATTCTCGTTTCTTTTAAGGTAAAGTCGACTAGGACAACACCTATTTTGGCAAAGCTATTTATGAAGAATGTTGTTAGGCTACACGGAATTCCTTATAGTATTGTCAGTGATAGAGATTATTTGTTTACTAGTGAGTTCTGGAAGAGACTACAGGAAGCTTTAGGAACCAAGCTCAATATGGGTACCACTTACCATCCACAGACCGATGGGAAAACGGAAAGAGTTAACAAGGTTTTGGAGGATCTATTAAGAGCTTGTTTATTGGATTTTAGGGGCTCATGGGAAGTCCACCTTCATTTAGTCGAGTTCTCATATAATAACAGTTATCAGATTAGCATTGGTATGGCACCGTTCAAAGTTTTGTATAGAATACCATAAAAATCTCCCATGTGTCGGTTGGAGATCGGGGATAGATTAGTTCTTGGTTCGGATATAGTAAAAGTGGATGCATAGAAGATTGAATTGATCTGAGCAAGGACGAAGGAAGCTTAGTCTAGGTAGAAAAGCTATGCTGATAGGAGGAAAAACTTGAAATTTCTACTGGAGAGTATGTATTTATTAAGTTTTCACCGATGAAAGGTGTAATTAGATTTTGAAAATTAGAAAAGTTAGCACCTAGATACGTTCGACCTTTTCATATTATTGAGAGGATCGAGAACTCGCATGTAGAGTGGAGTTATCGAGTAATTTGGAAGAGTCCATGATGTATTTCATATCTCTTATCTTAGAAAATGTGTTAGACACTTGGAGACTACTATAGCACCGACAATGTTAGAGGATTTTATAGTAGAACCAGACATGCCTATGGTTAAAAAGCCGATGCTGATAGTTGCTGGAGATGAGAAGAGACTCAGGAGCAAGACAGTCCAAATAGTGAAAGTCCAGTAGAGTGACGATGATAGAGACTGCACTTGGAAGACTAAGAGTAGGATAAGAGACTCTTATCCTAATTTGTTAATGGTATGTTTTCACCTTTTTGATTGGTTATGTGCCTTAAATTAATTTCGAGGATGAAATTCTTTAAGGTGGGGTGTTTGTGATACCCCATATTTTTATAATATTATTTAGGATATTTAATTAGTTAAATAAAATAAAATAATGTGATGATTAAAATATTGAGATTTGATTACATCAAAGGGTATTCGTGCCATGTTAATATGTAAATCAAAATGAGACAACATCAATGAAGGTGCTAGGAAATAAGGAAGGGAAAAATTAGAAAAATGGGCATTCTAATAGCCTAAACCCTAGTCGTGGGTCCTCACTTGAATTCGTTTGCAAACATTCAAATTAAAAGAGAGGCCAACTACCATTTTTAATTTTATGAGAAGATAAAGCTATGTTTTTAAGAGTAAGAAGTAAACCAACTTATTCAACATCAAAATCTCACATCTTCTGATCTCAAAGCTAAGGTGATGATTACTATATCCCTCTTTCCTTATAGTTTTTGGTTTTAAGTTAAATCCGAAATGATTTTGCATGTTTATGCCATGTTTTGGATCATCACCAATTTGTATGTATTTGTCGATGATTTATGCATGTTCTAATTAGTTTTTATGACATGTTTAATATGAAAACCCCATTAAAAGACTCGGAATGCCTTGAAAAATTAAATATCGATCATAATTAGTATTTTAGAGTTGGATTTCAATTTTCATAATTCTCTTAATTAATGTGGACTTTATATTAATTTTCTAGTGAAGAAAATGATTTATTGGATTATAAATTATTTGTGGCTAAATAAATAATTATTTGGATTTGAAATTTGGGTATGTTGGAAAACATATAAAAATCGATTCTCTCGAATTTTTCCAAATTTTTTCTAGGTGTTTTTATGAACATATAAAATTATGTAATGTATGAGACTTAAATGTTTATATATTTAATTAAGGATAAGGGGCGTTTTGCAAAATAAAATCATTCTTCACTTCTTATAATATTGCCAGCCCTTTATGAAAAAGTATTTAGTAACTAATAAGAATTTGACAAACAAAGGCATGTTAGTTGAAAAGGTTTTCTCTTTTAAATTTAAAACGAAAATAACATATTTTTAGCATGTTATGCCATCTTCGACATAGGGGGTTCCGACCCAGACCTTTCGCCCTCAATGGTTACAAAACTATTGCGCATTGTATCAAGCTACTTAGTACGTACCATATTGGACAAAGGTGAATGGGTACATGGTCGAAACTCTAGGTTCCGAAGAGGTTGGAGTATGTTGTTTTAGAACCAAAGTAAGCACCTGCTTTGTTTTCGAAAGTGACTGGTTTCGATTCAGTTGCTTTCGACTGGGTCAAATATTTTTAGAGTGAAGGTTTTTACTTGGTTTCATTCTTTTGTTTTAAGTGAAACTTTCATAGGGGTCGAAGCCCCTAACTGCCGCCTTTCTACCTTTCATAGTCAATGGTTTTGAATGGTATATTTAACTTTTATATTAGCCACTTCTCCATGCTTTCGTAGGATGGTTTCGACATCATCACTTCCTTACTTAGGAACTGGTTTTGAAAGAAAGGTTTTTATTAAGATGTTTTAATTGACCCTTTTTATTTTGATTGAAGTATAACCGAAGGGTTTCGAAAGAGATAACTTATATTGTTTCAAAAGTTGTTTTCTCACAAGTTTTAAATTGAACCGAAGTGCTTTCGAAAGGTTTGAGTTCCTAAAGGTTTAATGCTTTCAAAAGGTGTTTAAAATTGTTTTAAAGGGGTGGTTCCCGAAAGGTTTTTGAAGGAGTCGAAAGTTGTTAATTTCTGATGGTTTCGAAAGAGTTGAAATGGTTGGTTTTTCTAAGATTTTCTAAAGGCAATGTTTTGAAGTGTTTTAAGATAAGATGTCTATAGTTTTAATGCTTTCAAAAGGAAGGTTTTCAAAGGTTTTGAAAGGTTTTATGCATAGTTTCAAAAGAAAAGATTTGGCCTTTTAGCATAGATAAATAAAGGGGTTTTAATTGGTTTCGAAAGAGATGCTCTCAAAGGTTTAGAAAGGGACTTTTAATGTAATCGAAAAGGGTACTTTCAAGTGCTTAAATGTTCTCATCAACAAAGGTTAGAGTAAAGTGCGTATATGTATAACATGGCTAAGTTATTTTGAGTAAAGCATAGAGATTATATATTTACCTTGTATAATTTTGATTTAAAGGTTCTAAATCATTTTGAAAAGGTTATAAAGGAAAATTATGGGATGGGATCCCTAAGTGAAAATGACTCGGATATAGAAGCCCGGATTGGACTAGTATAGGGTCGAGCCCAGTAGATTAGCTATTGGCCCCAGCTAATTATTGCCGAAATTACAGTGTGTAGGGCTTTGTCACAAGTAAGGCAAAAATTATGATTACAGGCGGAAGGGAATATATACTTTAATAAATATGGGTTATTAGTGAGCCCAAAAAAACATTTGGATCAGGTGACCTGGGAGATGATTAAGTGTGGGACAGAACATGCAAAAGAGAATTATTTAAAAGATAGTTAAGGATAGACCGCCCAGATGAGGAGTGTCTAATAGATGTTAGATTAATTTGGTTTATATTGTCTAGTCGGTCCGAGTCAGATAAAGATTAATAGTTAGCCAAACAAAACTTAAATGTTGGAATAGATAGTTCATTTATTACTTGATTTTTATGTATGTTTACATAATGATGCTTTACAGTATATTACCTGTTTTGGTTGCAGGAAATGGTTTCGCAAAAGGTATGATTAAAGGGATATTAGTGAGGAGAAACCCGCTCCTCTAAGCAGCGTGATCTCACTTAACGTTAATGACCTGAATGTATAGTATTATTCACAATAGACTTTATGGCTAACTCGAAGTTTATGTTCTCTCCTTAAACTCTCGGATGCTCAAAATTGATTTGAGTATGCTGAGGGATTAAATATTTTTTAGGTTTTTAGTAGGATGATGAATAAAGGTACAGGAGGCAAGCATGAGGCTAGCTATTTAAGAGCTACAGTTCTTTTTTTGTTCTAATTATTTTCGCTGTGTTGGTATTAAGTCAGTTATGACTATATGACTCTGATCATATAAAAGGGTATCTTCACATACTGCTCTTGGCGTATTTTGTAACATGTACATTTTATCTGTGCCTGGGAATGTATTTGGGATTATTTTGTATGTATATGGAACATCTGTTTTGAAATTTAATGAATAAATGTGGTTTTGAAATCTGTGATTTGTTTCATATTCAATCGCTTCTGATATTATAGATAACATTAACATAGCCATATTTAGTCATCGAAAGCTAATACTATAGATGTCTGTAGCATCTATAGTGCTTAGTTTTGGACCTCTAGATATTAATTAGGGTTTACAGCTTTTAGAATTAAGAAAATACAAGTACAGAATGACTGAGTTCGAATCCCCAAAAACAGACCCCTTGGGTCTTATATGAGATGCAGGTCAGCATCTTTTGACCCAATGCTTCTGACCTAGTCGAATGGTGTCTTAAGAATTGTTTTTGGAATGCTTCTGCCTTTTTCAAAAGGGATGGTTGCGCCTTTCTTTTCTATGTTGCTTTATAGGAGCTTTCGACTCTATGGATAGGATTTATCCAACTATTGCAAAGGTGTTGCAATACTGATGGTTTCGATTTTGTTTGTTGCTTCTAAACTTTTGCTTATAACATGATGCAGAATATTCCTAGATGGTAATGGCTTTGACCAGTTCGAAAGGCTTGGTTTGGCTTTTGAAATGGTTGTTCAAGCCAATGCATGCTTCTAGTGGTTTGAGTGAAGGCGAAACCTTTGGTTTCAAAAGGTTTGGCATGTACATGAAGATTTGACGTTCCTTGTCTTCAAAAGATGTTACTTTAACTCATTCAAAAGATCTTCATGCATATGGAATCATCTACTTCGAAAGATGGTCACTGAAACGAAAGGGATTTTTTTGACCCTTTCGACACCTTCGAAAGGTTGTAATACTTCTAAACATTTTTCCAAGCATCCCTTTGACTCCTTTGCAAGGTCTTGCTGGAGCATCATCCTCTTTTTTTCCTTTTTCCTCTATTCAAATGGTTTTAACAAGGTCGAAATGAATTTTGGTAGTAACATTTTCCCCCAGAATCTTCCAGCCTTTTGGTATTCCTGCATGAATTTGGACTGTTCATTTAAATCCAATCAAATGGCTTGCCGTCCTTGCTAACTTTTCTTTTGAATTAAGTCTTCCACTTTTTTGTCTCTCATTTACTTGCAAAGGTGAAAAATTCGCGCAAAATCAAATCTATATTATTTCCAGATTATCTTATCTCCCTTAATAAAAATTCAAGAACTATGTAAGTTTTATTTATTTTGCTTTTGAAATTTCTTTCTCGCTTTTTATTTCATGGTGAATTTCAACTTATCAAATCTCATAATTGGGATTTCGAATTTTGGTTTTGATTTACAGAATTAATTTAACTGAAAGTATTTTTTGTTTCAATTTCACAGTTCAATTCGATTTATATCTTCCTATTAATTTTCATTTTGATATCTTCGATTTCAGATTCTATCGTTATCGTTTTTTTTGAAAATTTAGAATTTTACCTCAGAGATTTCTGGACTTAAATAGTTAATTCATGTATAAATATGATTGTAATATGGTTTAGCAGTTTCTGGGTTGAAATTGGGCTTGGGAAAGAAGGAAGCTTCGGTTAACTTCACCTAGAAGATTTGCGATGTACGAACAAAAAATTTGGCGCTGGAATTTTACCATTTACCCCTTCGAAAGGGATTGAGGCGGTAATTTTCTGTTTTGATTTTTCAGCCCCTTTCGATATGGTCGAAAGCTAATCAAGCTCCATAATTTATTGATCATGTCAAAAGGTTGTTTAGTTCGTATGAAGCCGAACTCATCAAAGGCAATTTTATGCGTTCGGCTCTAATACCCTTCGAAGGTGTTGGTTATGCATCTTAGCCAACGTTTTCGAAAACTTAGATTTTATCTCATGGGTTATGCAACCATTCATGTAAACTTCTTTTGAATTTGTTTAAGTCATGGATAGATATACTTTATAAATTAGTTCGAAGAAAACACACTTTGTAAAATTCAAGAATCAAGGCAAACATTTTGACCTAGTCGAAACTTGATATATTGATTGAAATTATTTTTTGTATGCTTTCGAAACCATGATACCTTTTCAATTCTGTTGAAGCCTCTTGTTAATAATGAGTTGAAACCACCAATAAATATCCAGGGACTTAATCTTCATCTTTCTCCAACAAAGTCGAAACGTCCCAAGTCCTTTTATCATCATCATCATCATCATCATTGACTTTATTTTCGAACCTTTCGACTCAATTGGTATAGTAGATTTCGACAGCATTCATATTCCCTTAGTAGAACTAAGATTGTAGGTTTCGACGGTGTTGAAGTTTCTTTTCCTTATTGGACATTGGTAGTGTCTACTTTGTTTAAATTTTTAAGTTGGTTTTAACTATTCCCTTCTAATAACATTGTTCCTATTGAGCGTTTCGATTTGACATATACTTCAGCACTCCCTTTCGACCTTGTTGAAAACTCGATAGATGGTTTTATCTGAGCTTTCAACATTGTTGAGTGGTGTTTGATATGTGTTAACCTTTTCTTTACTTTCGACTCTGTCGAAAGTTTAATTTATCTCATTTTTAACTTTAAATTCTTTCAAGAATTTGAAGTTTCATATTTGGTTTGATGCTTTAATTATCGTAGTACTTCTACTAGTACTTGAAAGAATGTTAACTACATAACAAACTATAATTTCAATCCGAAACGTTTTCACTTGGCAGAATCATGAGCTCCCCAAAGAAAGTCGATGCTACTTCAAAGCATTCTTTATTATCCACTCATGATGAATTGGATGCTATTCTCAATGACTTTGGGATAACCGGAGTAGAAGCCATTCCACCTACAGAAAATGAGACCATCAACAACCTTCCGGAAGGTTTCTTCGCTTACCCCACTATACGCATTTGGCACGGAGGGTTTCTTCCATTCCCGAAATTCTTATCCACATTTCTATCTTATCTTGCAATCGCTTTGATCCATGTATATCCTAATGTATACACCTATATTCTTTCATTGGAGTTGATGGCATTAGAGTCCGACATTCCTTCTTTGAATGCTGAAGTATTGAATTATCTCGTCCAATTGTTTAAAATTAGTAATCTCAACAATAGAATCTTTAGGAAAAATCCTCCATACAAACTTATATCGGAGCAAGTGGACAAATTTAGAGACTGGGAGAATCGGTTCCCCTTTGTTAGATGCTTCCCAAATATTAGCGCGACTTTCTCTACTCCTCGTAAGATCATATTTTCATTATTTTTCCTTTTATCTAGTTTCTTTTCTTTGTCAATCCATGTTTTTAGTCAGGTGCTCCAGTTAAAGAACTAACTGAGGCAGATAAGAGAACAATGAGTCTCTGGTTGCAGCTTCAAGTAGGATTGGAAACTAATTAAGGCTGTTGAATCCTAAAATTTTGATTAAGTACTCTCTCCTTCCCTCTACTCAAGGGATTCTAGGGCAGCTCCTTTGATTCAACACACATCTTGAAGCAAAAGCTTCCTTTCCCAAGGAGATCCTACAAATTTCTCCCCTATGTTTCCCATTTTCCGGACCATTCCAATTAGCTTGTTAACCCAAAAAATGGATTAACACCCTGGTTTTAGTGTGAAAACACCAGGCCTATTCCTACAAAGAAATATTATAGATAACAGATATATAAAATGACAATAAAAGAAAGTAGATAGATGATTTTATTGTGGTTCTGCAGTTAATGAAGCCTATGTCCACATTGTAGCTTTATTATGATTGACTGCTGTTACAAATAGTGTTTGATTACAAAGCTTTTGATTACCTTTAGCTAGGCTGAATCCCTAAAGTTGGAATCCATAAAGAGTCATAGTGAATCCCTTTGGAGACTATTGTGAGGGCTATAAAGAATGAACAAAGTTTCCAACAGAGCTTCAGCAACTAGTTTGGAGAAGATGTAGTTTATGTTGCAGGTGGGATGATATTTATAGGGACTAGAATTTTTTTAGGCCAGGCCACTTCATCAACTGCTCGCAGGTAGGTATAGAACGATCTAGGGGGAATAGATCGCGATTCGAGTCGAAACCATGTAATGCTAGTGATCTATGGTCTATAAATCGCTAGCGATCCACGGAGTTAGCTTGTTAGCGAGCTGAATGATTACGTGCTTTCCTTCCATACTCTTTTATGTAAGGTCACAAGCATCATAGCTTCATATTGATCGCTAGTTATCCATCGTGTATGGATTGCTAGCGATCCGTACACTTCAAAAAATTTTATGCTACTATCTCTAAGGCTTCTTATCCCTATTTCTCTCAACTAACAAACATGTTAGCATGGATCGCTGGCGATCCATAGATATTGAACACTACATTCAAAGCACTCT
The DNA here is from genome assembly GCA_030765085.1 of Allium cepa. Lineage (NCBI taxonomy): Eukaryota > Viridiplantae > Streptophyta > Magnoliopsida > Asparagales > Amaryllidaceae > Allium > Allium cepa. The sequence continues at coordinate 687,639,444 of CM060938.1, forward strand.
AATTATTTCTGAGGTTCCAAGTTTGGGTTAATTTTATGACCATGCATTGACATTGTTCGTGTAATCTTGTTGCCCGTTATTCAATCATGATGACAATCTATTGGCTGATTGCACTCAACTGCTGATTGGAATGAACTGATGTTGGTATCTTGGTTTAGTTGAATATGGTCGTTGCCTTAGTAATATGACTTGGCTCTCATTAACACCTAGCCTTAGGCTTTTTGGTTAAGTTCTAAGCCATTCTGATGTCATGGAGTTGTTCTGTTTCCTAATGGATCTTGCTGGGTTAAAAACCAGGGTAACGTTTGCCCCTAGAGTATGTCTTTTTTGCAAACAAGGCATGCTCTGGAAGTTACCTCTTTCAGTCTATGTTCTTTTAATTCTAAGTGATCGCATTAGCATTTTATAGATACGTGGTGGGTCATGCCGCTAATTACCTAGTTGTGGTTATGGCTGCTATTTCTTGTCGTAATAGGTCAAATTTCCTTTTATAGCTTCCCGGTATGCTTCAAAACAATGGACAAACATTAGAGCACAAGTACGAAAAAAGTTGCCCCACCTTATGGGTTGTTGGTGATCCATGTATAATGGGTCACTAGCGACCTGATCTTGATAAAAATAGCCTTCAAAAAGATGGGTTGCTAGCAATCCATGTTGGATCGCAGGTGGCCCAATGTCTTAGCAAAATTTTTGCTTTGTCATTTTTTCTACCTATATATATGTTCGAGCCGACCTAAGCATTCATTCCACCAAAGGCAATATATTCCTTCATGAAAACTATTCCTCGTGCGACCCAACTCTGGGCAATTCAAAAGCTTCCTAGTACATCGATCCATCAATTATTGGTGATTATATTCTTCCATCACGATCTCCACTCCAGCCTTGACGTCTTTGGAGCATCGGACTTTGATCCCAACCCTAGTTTGAAATCCTAGCTTGCCATCATCTTCATTCGCCACCGATCCATCCCTTAGATCGCCATTGATCCATTCATAGCTCGTTGATTCTAAGTCTTTGATAATTCATATGCCCTAGAGTTCAATCTAACTTGGCTTTGCTAATTAGTTTTCTAATTACAACATTCGTGTTGTGATTTGATGGCGAGTATGCATTTGCAATGTTGGTCGCGAGAAGTTTGAGTCCATTGCAATTATTGGGAATAAGATAGTAAACTGAGTCACGAGTTCTTTAGGGAACGACACTTGGATTTTGTCCTGATGCTCGGCACACTTTGCTGTCTTCTTCCCAAGCATCAACATCGACTTGTGTAGAGTTACATAGTTGATGCAGCGTGACATATCATGGGTTGTCCTAGTTCCATCAGAGAAATTGGATTATTCTTGTTCTCGTTTGCACGCTTGGTATCCCTATAATGAAAAGTATTCTTCCATGTTGCTTCGAAGAATGGATTTGCTATCGATCGATGATCGATAACGGGTAAGTGTAGGGGAAGTAAAAAAGGAAGTGATGCAGGAGGTCCTTTTCTTCTTCCACTGTGAGTGAACTACCTACATGAAATAAAGCATTTGAAGTGTTTTGGGACCGAGTTTATCCCGTATACAAATCATACTGCACTTACCCCAGTTCACGCTTGAAATCTGATATGCCAATCACAATTAATGTTTCTTCAGGATTCAAGTATGGTAGGGAAAACTATTAGTTTTGGATAGATTTATCTGACTGTTTCAGATGCGAGTTCTTTTATTTAGAATGAAGAAGCAATCCATGCACCGTAAATTAAGCGAGGGAAGCTCGGTACTCTCAAAAGTCGAGTCATCATCCGTCACCCTTCCTCCTTCCACTATGCAAGCTCAATATGGCCAGTTGGTCTAGGTTAGTCCAATTTTGGACCAAACGCCTCCTAGCTTCTGAGTTCTACTCAACCTTCCAGGGAGAGCTACTTCGGTTTTTTCTGCTAATGTTCTTCACAACATCTGCGGATAACACGGTACACCGAAGGAGGATGTACGCCTACCAGAGAAGAATGAATTTGCCCACTAACCTCCTCCAGGGTATACAACCTGTCTGATTGGAGTCATGCCTCCCTTTATTATCTTTCTGTATGATACACTTTCGAACTTAGGCATCGGCCCATTCCATCTCCACCCTAATGGTTATGCCATACCGACTTGCCTGCATATTCTTTTCATGCGGACGTTCAACCGCGCTATGAACTTTGATGAGTTGTGGTAAATTCTGACGTTCAAAAAGGGAGATGAATGCAATTCCTTGATTGTGATTAAAGCCTAATGGAACCGAAAAATCATCTTACATCTGCAAAGAAACTTATCACAATTCAGATTGCAATATTTCTTCGTTAAATTCCCCGATGGGTTCAATCAACTGTGGAAGAAAGGGGGTAAGTTCCTTTTTCCATCCATTGAGCTCTAACGCATTTAAATGAAGTTTCTAACTAAGAGTATGCCTTCTACAGTTATTCCAAGGCCAAATATAGACGTGGCTCTTGATGAAGTATTTCAGACTCTGAAGGCTATTGATGCTGAGTAAAGATGTGTTAAAGTTCAGCTAACCGATGAAAAATTTACATCAATATAGATTACTACATTTGGATAGATTTGTCGTTCTACTTGAAGTTCTTTCTCCTACCCGATCTAGTGTTTGCACATGATCTTCTTCTTCTTCTCGCGGCTCTGAAGAAGGCGCTTCTTATGAAAGAGAGGGCTTGTTCGGAGAATCGGCCGAGAGACCAACGAAGGAGGGGATGTCACTACGGTAGGACTCAATGTCCTAGTTAGAATGCCTCCAATCCCGAAAGAAGGAGAAGGGGAGTTTAGCAGAGAGAAGGCAAGGCCCCATTAGACTTCGAAAAGAAGAAGGGGAAACTCGAGAGTACTAGTGACGAGTCCACTTCTAGTGACTACGTCCTATTAGAATCGAATGGTGGGCACTCAATGTCTTGCAACGAGAATCAGGGAATGAGTACCATTCTTTCGAGTTAATCTCTCCCAGATACAAGTAACAAAGACAAAGCCGCATAGACCGGTGGGCATCAAGGTTCTCCAAGTAAAGACGTCAGAGCGGAGTTCGAGGAGTTTGGTGACGTTTATGTTGACCTTGACGCACTTGTGAAAGAAAATTTTAGATTTCATGTGGCGCCTCCCTGCTCGAGTGAATTGCATCGGAAGTTAGCCCGGTTCCATGTACGATCGTATAAGTTAGCCCGATTCCGCCTATGACGGTCATTCATTTAAGTTCGTGATGATGTTTTTGGCCCACTTTAGAGACACCCAACACATCTCACTAGGATTACATTCACTTCCATTCACTCTTTCATTTTTGTTGTGTCTATTTTATGCTTCTAAAATCTTTTATTTATGCTTCGTGCTAGGTATGACGAGGGGACACGGCTTTTATGTTGACTTGAAAGAATTCACCGACTCGTAATGCTATTCCAAGCGCACCTCTTGCCGTCATCAATTCTAAGAAACAGAGGAGGAATATAGGGGGAGGAAAGAACTAGAAGCAGAAACCCGCCGCCAAGAAGAACGAGACCGAGGCCAATCATTTAAAGGCAGGTACGAGGAGAGGAGATATTTTGAGGAAAGGAAGGAACCATCGAAAAAGTTGAAGTTGGAACATCATCCTCATTCCTAAGATCTTGCTCCAATACATTCTTCAACGGGCCAAGAAATTCCTATTACTTTTGCTCTGATTCCGCCTTCAACTCAAATTTTGTCATATTCCATTGTTACATCTGCCCCTGGTGCTTCTAGCCCCCACCGGAGATAGGACTATATGCTTCATTCGAGCCCCCTAAACTTTTGGTAGCACTTCCGGGATGGTTCTTGAAGGGGTCAAGTTTTACCGCGATCTACCCCCTCGTTTGTAAAGATTCGTATATGCCATACCTCCACGCTATTCAAAGCAACTTAGAACTGGCCGAATGATGGGAGAAACTCTGTAAACAACTGGAGGATACGAATCGCAACATTTATCAGGAGATCCTCTCTTTTGAATCAAAGAAGAAAGACTTTGATAGGGCATTGGAAGATCGTGACGCCAAGATTAAGAAGTTGGAGGAGGAGAAGGCAGCAACCCTTCGCAAAACTAAGAAAAATGCCATCCTCATGAAGTAAATGAGAGAGGCATACATGAGAATTGAGAACATCTATAGTGGAGAGATTAAGAAAACTCACGCAGAAGAGGCTAATCTTTAATGGGAAGTGGCTAGTTGCAATGACACTATTGAGGCCCAGAGGAAAACCATTGATTACCATGATCATATTTTTGAGGGGCACAATTAGAGTATATCTAAATAAGCTGAGACAATTGCCATGTTACAAGCTCAAGTCGTACAGCTCGGTGTTGATAAGTCTGCTGTTGAAGTCAAGAAACTGTTGTGAAAGCCAATTTCCTGGAGCTTCAAAATGCCTTTGAAAGGAAGATGGAGAAGCTAGATGCGACCAATCTAAATTTTTATGTTAACACCCTCTTGCACCAAAGGAGTCTCAGCTATTTGGGTCCAAAGTTCCCGTGCACTCTCGCTTTGGTTTGGGAAAAATTTTTGTCTCGTTTTGCCGAAAACGGCGATGTATAATCCGAGCAGGATTTGTAGTACACCAACCTCAATGATGAATTAAACAAGGCGTTGCTCGAGAGTTGGGAAATTCTTTAAGTCGAAAGAGAGAAGGAGACCGCCGATGCTGCCTTGACGACTACCGCTGAAGCGTTCAATAAGCCTTTTATTTCTGGCACGGGTGAGTCAGCGGAGCATCCCCATGATCTGCCAGCAAGTTCAAGACTTGAAACTCTTCCTTAAGCAGTGGAACCATCGAAAGAGGGCGGAGGGGGTGAGTACGAAGTTGACATTCTCAACTATTCCTCTGGCGTAGATAATGTTCTTGCATCCCCCAAGTTCGGTAGCTTCCACCTTACGCCGCAAGAGCAAGAAGAATTTAATGCTTTCGTTTTTTATTTTATAAGTCCATCCACCTTTCCATTTAACGCGTCAACTTCCTCAGCTTCCGGACCCACTGCTATTTCAACAGCCTCCATGGTCATCTCTGTTCATGTTCCCGTTTCTACATTTCTCGCTCACAACCGAGGCTGGAGTCTAAAAAAATGGCCGCACTTCATTGCTTGGATGATCCTTCTGTGTGTTTAGAAGGTGATGTAACAGTGGAAAAAGCTAAGGAGCAAGAAGTTTAGACAGGGTAGCCATGCAAGAGTCATCATGAATCGGTCGCAGTCAAGAAGGAGAAGGTCGAAGCGATCAAGGCTTCGAAGAGCTCCTGCATGTCACGGAAGCGCAAATCAAAGGGAGAGTCTTCCGAGACGGCTGCAGAGGAAGAGGAGGACATTACCAATAATGTATTCATTAACATTGATGGCAGCGACATCACTCTGGAGACGAAGCGGAAGCCACCAACAAAGGGCAGAAAGAAGAGCGATGGTAGGAAGCATTGAAAAGCTTGCATGAACATTGATTTGTTTTTGTCGAAATTTTGCATGAAAACTTATTTTTGGTTTGATATTGAGTCATTCTTTTTGTTCATGTGCTGAATCTGCACTTAGTGTCTTTGTTGTGGAGTTTGTATTTTCTTTTTTGTCGGCCGGTGTTGTGTGAGTACGGCCTCCACTTTTGACCCTGTGTAATAAATTATAAAAATATGTTAACATTTCGATTCTATTCTCATATATCTATTCATTTATGTTTTGTGCGCTTGTGTATGTTTTATTTTATACTTATCTAGTTCTATGATTACTGCCACAATCCTTTGTTTGAAGTAACCGAACTAAGAAATTAACGGAACTTAAAAATTCTTTGTTTAAAAATTCCTTATTTGGAGTGAAAGAACTTGTGAACATATTTTGTTCACGTGTTTTTATTCAAATACCAGTGTAGACCCCCAGTTTACAGGGTTGTTTACTGCAAAAAAATTTCAAGTGACCAGTAACTTAGGGCTTAGATAATTCTCACACTATACTTGAAATTTCGCTAAGTAACAACTTGATTTTCCTCTTCTCGAAAGTTCTGCAAATTGAGCACGTAATCGAAGTTTCTCATGATATTCTGGTAAGTATGAAATATGCTCATGTTTGAGAGGTGCACATTGCATGGGTGAACTGAAGGCATTTTAATCATTAAGCGTCCTTAGTTGAAACTTTTCTGTTGGCCTGTGGCATTCCAATTTTTTTGTAGTTGTGGTCGTTATTCTCGATTGTAGGTGTAGTTGGCTATGGTTATGATATGCGCGGTTTCCGGGATTGATATAGTTCGACGGTCCAAAAAAGTTTTAATGATCCTCGATGCCGCCTATCCTCGTACGATGTGAGGGGTTTAAGCATTAAGAATTAGTGTACTATTTCACATGCTCCTCCCTTAGGCTATCTTCGGGCAACTTGAGGAGTTAGTATTTTGGAATTTAGTGTGTGGCCTATGAAGTGTGCAGCTCTTCATGTTCTTCAACGTTGCTTATCTTCAGGAAATGTGAGGAGTTATTACTTTTAGTGCACGGCTTTTGGGGTGCGTGACTTTTGGTTTTCTTGGTATTGCCTATCTTTGGGTGATGCGAGGAGTTAGTTTTTAGTGCGTGACGTATGTGGTGCGTGACTTTAGGTTTTCCTCGATCTTGCCAATCTTCAGGGAATATGAGGAAATTATTATTTCTATTGCGCGACTTATGAGGTGCACGACTTTTGGATATCCTCGGTGTTGCCTATCTTTAGGCAACGTGAGGAATTATTTTTTTAATGCGCGACTTATGAGATGCGTGCCCGTTGATTTTCCTCGATGTTGCCTATCTTCAGACAATGTTAGGAATCATTAATTTTAGTGTGCGGCTTATGAGGTGCACGACTTCGGGTTTTCCCTGTGTTGCCTATCTTTGGGCAACGTGAGGAGTTACTATATTCGGTGCGCAGCTTCTGAGGTATGCTACTTTCGGTATTCCTCGGCGTTGCCTATCTTTGGGCAATGTGAGCAGTTATTATTTTAGTCCATGGCTTATAAGTTGCGCAACTTTTGGTGCTCCTTGGCTTTGCCTATCTTTGGGAAATGCAACGAGCATGAGTTTTAGCCTTCTCGATGTTGCCGGAGCAACACGGTTCTTAGAGATCAAGATCGGGTTTCGCCAATCCAACAATTTGAGTCGATTTGCTTTCGTCGATCTAGCGGATAATTATTATGAACACGGTTTTGTTGGTTCAAGAAGAAAACTTTATTAAGGAAAGAAGGGCATTTTTTTCATATGTACAATGCCCCATGCATCCCAGGATAGATTATTTGTTGGAAAGTAAAAAGTACATAAGGTAATTATCTGATGAAGTATCGGAGGACTGATTCGCTATTCCACGCCCTGGGAACATGAGTTCCATCAACGGTTGTTAGTTTAAAAGTCCCATCTCTTATCTTTTTATTGACGACATATGGTCCCTCCTAGTTTGGTCCATATGCCCTCGGAATGCGGTAAACCAGCTTAAGCATAAGATCTCCCACTTCGAAGGTTTGATTATGAACGCTGGAATTGAAGTGCCCAGCGACCCTTTTTTGTGGGCGGCTTTTCTCAACTCTGATTCTTCCCTTTTTTTCATCAACCATATCTAGTTATTCGAGTAGGACCTACTCGTTTTGTTTTTCATTGAAATTCTACATTCGGTGCGTGGGGACTTCTAATTAAACAGGAATCATTGCTTCTCAACCATATGCTAAGGCGAATGGAGTGTGGCTGGTTGCTACTTTGTGGATAGTTCTATAACCCTATAGTGCGAGTGGAAGTTCATCAACCTAGTTTCCTTTTGCTTTTGCTTGTCGATTTTTGATAGTGAACTGGATGATCTTGTTTATTTCTTCCACTTGCCTGTTTTCTTGCGATTGAGGCACTATAGAAAAGTTGTTTTCAATTCTGAAGCGCTTGTAGAAGCCTTTGAATTCGACACTTTTTAATTGGGTACCATTGTCAGTGATGATCTTTTGCTGCACACCAAACCTGTAACTGATGTTTCTAATGACAAAGTTAATAAATTTCTTTGTTGTTAAGGTGGCCAGCGGTTCTGGTTGGGGCCACTTGGTGAAATAGTCTACAGTAACAATAGCATATTTAGCCCCTACTTCTGCTATTGGTGAGAAGCCAATCAAGTCGATTTCCCATATTGCAAATGGCCACGAACTGACCATTTATGTTAGCTCCATTGAAGTAGTTCACTAAGGTTTGTTGAATCTTTGGTAGCGATCGCATCTTCAGGTGTGATCCGTAGTATCGCGATTTATTGTCGGCCAGAAGTACCTGTATCAAAGAAATGTTTTCGCAAGGGTCTGCCCCCCAGTCTGGTCTCCGCATTCGCTTTCATGTACCTCCTTTAGAATTCGTCATGCTTCATCATCGATCACACACCTAAGGAGGGTTGAGAATCCCCTTCGTTAGAGTATTCCATACTGTAATGAGAACCACGACACCTTTCGAAGGAGCTTCTTCAATTGATTTCAGTCGGTTGGAAAGGTTCCTAAAAGTAGATAGTCCTTTTGTCAATGTCATCCCCGTATATGGTTCGACGTTGGTTTCGAGAATCCAGACAACGTCCATTTCGTCTATGCTTGGGCTGGTTAGAGTTTATACTGGGACTGGTCCTGTAACACCCCGCGTTAAATTACAATTATATATGCAAATAATTTAATTAAGTTACATACATTTGAAATTTTAAAACAATGAAATGTTTGTAATTAGGGCAACGAACTAATATTATTTTGAATACATATATATATGTGTGTGTGTGTGTGTGTAACAAATAAATTATAGAGAGAAATTATATAAATTCAATTAATAGGGAAGATTAATTTATGGTGTTTATTTAAAAGGGAAACTAATATTCAATTAATTAGTAAAGGTGATTAATTGACAGGAATTGACAAAAAAAGGAACTTATATTGTAGCAACTAATTGATATGATTAGAAACATATATGTCAGTGCAAGAGAATAAAATGGAGGAAGAGTAATTTATGTAAGTAATAAATTATCAATTAAAAAACATGGAGACTTATGGTAACATATATAATTAAGATCGTGATTCAAAATTCAATTGTAGAATATATGCATGCAATAATTATGGGAATAAAATAAATTAATAAGCATATATGTGACGAATTAATATGGTGTTGACTGGCATATTAATTTGGTAAGAAATCACAGTGCGGGCAGGGATTAATTCAATAGTAAATTTATTCTATCTGTATATAAAATCTATTAATTAGGTGATTAATAAGGGATCTTATTTAAAAGAAAATTTACATTTAAAAATATACGTTTTCATAGATTGCGAGAGAGAAGGGGAAAGTGATTAATGAAAAGATTGTTGGAGACTCAATTTGAAATAAAAAAATGCAGAAAAAACATATTAATTTAATGTCCTTAGACCGAGTGTGCACTTTAGATTTTAGGGTTTTATATCTAATGGTTAGCACTGATTGGAACCACTTTAAATATAAGTGAAAGCCTCATTTTTATTCTCATTATTTTTCTCTTGCCTACAGAAGCTCTACCATTTTTCTATCTCTTCTACACTTTCTTAATAACAAAATTTTAGAACTAATTCACACGAATTTAGATCTAAATAGAGAGAGTATAGAATTAAGTAGGAAATTAGGAATTGTTTCAGACAGATGGTTATGTCAATGGTAAAACCCTAGATTTGAGTTTTATTGCTATTTCTAATCCAAATATCTTCCTTTTCTCTTTAAAATATTATAGATCCGTAAATATATCGTTTGTAATTCCAAATAGGGATACGAGGTAGGTGAATATAGATGTTAGGGATAGATCTGAAATAAAAACAGGGAGATTGGGAAAGCTAGCAATATGAGTGGATTTAATTATATCTTTTACGTTTATGATATATTATCGTTATATTCCCATTAATAATTTTATTCAGTATTTCAGTAATTAATTCTGTTAATTAGTTAAGCCGAACTGTAAAAAATTTATACTTATTTACATCTGATTTGAAGTTATAATTTAGCCTAAATGTTAGTTTCTTTTTATTCTATAAGCGAATAATATAGTTAAAAAAATTCGTGATTATGGATTTGAAAGGAAAAATACTAGATTAGATGGAAAATAAGAAAAGTTGAAATAAAGCTAGAAAAATGGAATGTTGCAGTAAATTACGCTAAAACGAGAATAATAAATTAATCAAATAACTTGATTTGGAAGTAAGTAATATATTAATTGGTTGGTTTAGAAAATAAGACACATTTCTATAATTTAATATTTAAAAATAACGACAAACGTAACTGCAGGAATAAAAGAAAGAAAAAGAGAACTAGTGTAAAATAGAAAAACCACTGTATTTTAGACTATTCCAAAATAATAAAAGAAATACCTTGCAGTTACGAATTATTGTTTACAGTATGGAAATGGATTTTTAGCATAGTTTTTATACCCAACCAAATAAAATAGAATTACTTCCTAAAGTAGAAGAAAATAAAGCAAAATATGAAAGGAATCAAGTAAATTATTAGAAAAGAATTTGAAGCTGTAAACGATAATGAGCCTATATTTGCATTTACTGCACAGACTAAACAATAAGACAGTTATTATGATAAGCAAATTATATGTTATAAGAGAATAAAAGAATAATAAAAGAAGGCATATTAGAACAGAAAAGAAATGCTAGAATTATGTATGGACTATAAAAGAATGGAAAATGACAATTACATGTAGAATTATAACATAGGTTATAATTAAGTTATAAGAACGGAAAAGCTTATTTTGAGACTTTGAATAAATTAATGAGCAATAATAATGATAGAAGGTTACTTAAATAATTTATATTAAATCAATAAGAAAATAAAGCAGGAATGATAAAAAGAGCATATTTTAATGAACTTAAGATTTATATTAAGTTAAATAAGCAAGATATTAAATGTGGCTCATACTAACAGCATTTCCTATTAAATAAACAGAAATCTCACAATAGATAGTTTTAAGACGAGGGCGAGAATACGCTAATTAGGGTAAATAAGTAGCCAACAGAATAAGAAAGTAAACTAAACACCAATTAAAAGATTAGACTTAGGGTCTAATAAAAGTATTAAGATGTGTTTGGAGCAGCCCAAAGGATGAAGTGTCTAAAGAATCAGTTCATCGCGGATTTCAAAAATGGAGAAGCACATCCAACTTAGTATATTTGGGCTTAAAGGAAGTACGATACTTCAACGGTACGTGAGGGTACTCTAGGATGGCCCTCCGGGTAAGCATAACGAAGCTGCACTCCCAGAGGCAAGTTTATAGGTGTTCCATCAAGAGAGTGCCTTAACTGCATTTGCAATGTAGGCTAACAAAGCAGACCTTTGTAGGCAGCCAGAAGGGTTTGCCGTTCGGAGTAGGGTATTCGTACGTCCAGTACATGCAAGTAAGTTTAAAGATAGTCACATGCGGATATTGGCCAGCATCGACCAAGAGCGATTTCGGGAAAGACTAGAGTTTAACCAATAGGGCAATCATTCTTTCATTATCGAGACATTAGATGAGGGGCACGACCATTTGGATGTTAGATTGTTTACACTAGGGCGCGACTACTTAACGCTTTAGAAGTCTTTCGTACAGTTGAGGGGTGGTTGCGTTGGGCCATAGCCACGATGAAAAGAGATAGACCAACTAGAATATCTGTATTGTAGGCCTAACGAAGTAGTCCTTTACAGATACAGAAAATACCCAACAGAATTCCGTATATGGTAGACCTTGTTGGCGGGATTCAGACAGTAGACAGAACAATTACGTGGTTCTCAATGTATGCACTGGGTGGTACATTGTGGATGTCCGAGCACTGGCATAGACTAGTGTGGACGCGATTTACATTTTCATAGTAAGTAGTGGGGCATCTGTATTATAGGCCTTACGAAGCAGTCCTTTACAGATGTAGCTACGAAATGCTCGTGGAGCAAGAAGATGGAGTACTTGTATTGTATGCCTTACGAAGCAGTCCTTTACAGATATGACTACTGAGCAGGACGATGGCGCATCTATATTGTAGGCCTTACGAAGTAGTCCTTTACAGATGTAGTTACAGAACACTCTTGAAGTAAGACGATGGAGCCCTTTTCGAGAGGATACAGAACGTACCATGGGTGGTAGCTAGGACCAATATGGTCCTTGGCTTGGGTTTTAGCATATTTGTGAAAAATCTGAACCCACTATAATTCAAGTTGTTACATTTGGTATCAGAGCCTAGGTTTAGGATTCCTGGGTAGATAGTGAGTGAACGTATTTGTATTTTTGAATAAAATATAAATATATTATGTACTAAAATCCCAATGGTCCCCAACCATAGATTTTAACATATGGAAAGTATTTAGAAGTATGTTTATGCACAGTTTGCTAGTTGGATTTAGGATGACCCAAGAATGCAGAGCTCTATGTTATTATCGATTTATAGCATATAAATAAGCCATGTTTTGAGAGAAAAATTGTATCCATATGTTTTAGGAAGAAGGGAAGTTCCTTAGGGATAGTAGGGAGATTGTTTTTATTTCGAGAAGAATAAGAGGTTTTAGTATGAAGAAAATCCACTTTATGTGTAACCCAATAAAAATGAAAATTTTGAATTAAAAAAGTTGAAAAATATAATTGTTAATATATTTAAGCAAGTAAATATTGGGTTTTTGAAAAAATAAGTGGTATGAAATTTAAATTGGGTTTTATATGATGTAAATTTTGTTAAATATGAAATTCTTTTTAAACAATTATAGAGAATGTATAGCTCTCTAGTTTGTTTGTAGGTAAACAATGATTTTAAATATAAAAACCTAAAGTGTGTTAAGTATCAAAAACTTAGGTTACAACATTTATTGTTGTAATAAACGTTTTCAGTAAAGAAAAAGGAAGAATAGACTATGACACTATTGTTATAGTATGTGACTCCCAAAAGTAAATGTTTTTACATAGAATATGAGATTTATTAAAATTTATTTTAGTTGGATCCATATATTAGTATTTTTGGATTGTAGTAACGGTGTTTTACACAACATCTGTTTTGACCCAAATGAGTTTTGGATATAATTTCTAAAGTGACTTGTATGTACCCTTATTATTTAAATAAGCATATGAAAATATTTTCTAGTTATAAAGAAGTATTAAAAATAAGTTCTTCCGAAATATAATTTACGATAAATTAATGGATTAAGTAGGAAATATCTAATGGAAGTAAATATAGAGTAAACACACCTTAATCCGATGGAATGAAATGAATAATGATATAATTTTCTATTAATCACAAATGAAGATGTTTCGTGCAAGCTATAAGTAATACGTGAAAGAGATGTACGAGGTATGGAAAGCACCATATTTTGTATAGCCTATTTCGAGAAAACATAAAATAAATTCCTTATAATTTCACATAAACATGAAATCCCCCTTTAAAGGATTCATAGAAGGTTTTAGCATTAATGGTTTCTCATAAGAGAAAGTAATTCCAATACAGTAAGGTATAAAACCATTAAGTGTAGTAAATTAGTGACTCCTTCAAGGTTATGTAATTGGAAGAGTAGGAAAGTTAAGAAATTTTTGATAAAATAATTGTTCTTATTTACCCCAATTTTAGTAAATTTGAAAATCTATAAAAAAAATGAATATTTTAAAACATGCGAGGACATTATTTTTAAAGTCAAGGAAAAAGAAAAATGTTTTATGAATAAGCAGGACATGTTTAAAAAATTTGGTTTGGTGGATAGTAAATAAGTTTTTGAAAAGATAAAATTTAGAAGTTTTAATTTTTGAAGAAAATTTGATAATTATCAAACCAAATTTGACTTTTAAATATAGAGTAGATAGGAATCATTTCCAAGGTGTAACGGGAAAAGTATAAGGTTGTAGCAGTAATTACTCTTAGTAATAATAAAACTTCCCGTAAGGTGTATAGGACACTAAGAAAACCTAGAAATGTTGCTTCATGTGTGCAGACTATAGTAGAATAGTGAAATGACATTAGTAAGATGATAAGACACACATGGTTGGGATAGGTAGACCTTAGTTGGGAAAAAATAAAAAGTAAAGAGAAAATTTCTCCAAGCTTAGTTGTCTTTTTAGATAGAGATTGCATAGATTGAAACCCTTATGCATTGCAGTAAATGAGACTTAGTTATTCCTTCTGAGCATGGAATAGAAGAGATGAATTGATCTGACTCGTCATGAGTAATACAGCGTAAGTTGATAACAAGTATTAGGCGGTAGGAGGAGCATAAGAGTTAATTGGATTCCTAGAGTAGGACCTTTCTTTGTCAAAATGGACACGGTCCTAGACCTCCTTGCCCAAGATGATAGTTGTGTTTAGTTGCTGTATAAAAAAAAGAGTAAAACCAAAATACGATAACTAAAAGGAAAACAACAAATTCAATGAAAGCGACAGAAACGTCAACAGAGAATTTTTAAAAAGATATATTTTCTTATATAGACTGTGCTTTGGGAAGTAAATTTTTTTTTAGAATAGTAGCCTAAATCCCAAGTACGGAGGAAGATGTGCGCAAAAGAAAATTGGAGAAATATGAAGTTTTCCATTTTCCACCTTCTTTATCACATAAGAAATTGAATTTGGAAAATTATAATTTTCTAAAATTCGAAAATTAAAATTTGTGTGGTAGGTTTGGACATAAAAATTTGTCGAACTATGCTCCTATTTAGTAGGAGCGTGGGAAAAATTGAATGAGAAATGTTTTGAATTTTAAAAAGATTGCATTCATTTAGAAATTGCAAGTACATTTTGGATGTGTGCATCATGTTTTAAAAGGAATTTATAAAAGAAAAAGCATTCATATAGGAGGTACCACATAGAAATTCTTATAAATGCATATTTTATGATGTATTGCACTTTGCACTATGCACGGATTGTTGCAAAATTGGATGTACACAAAACATATGTGACTAATACGAGAAATTACATAATTGGACCCATGCCAAATTTCGAGGAGGAAGTTTCCTAAGAGGGGAGAATGTTACACCCCGCATTAAATTGTAATTATATAAGCAAATAATTTAATTAAATTATATATGTTTGAAATTTTAAAAAAAGAAATGTTTGTAAATGGGGCAACTAATTAATATTATTTGGAATACATATGTATTTCTGTAACAAATAAATTAGAGAGAGAAATTGTATAAAATCAATTAATAGGGAAGATTAATCGACGATGTTAGTTTAAAAGGAATTAATATTCAATTAATTAGTAGAGGTGATTAATTGACAGGAACTGAAACACACAACGCCCCTTAATATACTCCAAAAGGACACATTAAAAGGCGGGGTGCGTTGTAAGTATAACTAAAGCTAACAGAGACTAAGATTCAAAAGACAAAAATAGATAAAAAAAAATAACTTAAAATAATAACTTAATTAATACAAAACTTCATAATTTCTTCATAAATAAGTCAAATACAAAATACCACATACATGTCTAAAATTCCAATATTTCTCATGAAACAAAAACTCAAAATCTCAAAAATCAGAGTACATAATATCCCTCATAATAAGCCAGTACATAGAAAGAACTAAAGCTGAAATAAAAGAAATACATAGAAGAAATCTCACCCAAGAAAACTCCAAGCAACAACAATCTACTGACTTCTCCCTTTATTTCCTATGTGGGGGAGAAAAGCGAAAAAAAAGGAGCGGGTCTGACTAAAAGTCTGGTGAATGATAATAATTACTAGAGTCTTTAAGAAAGATAAAAGTAATAGACTCTACAACAGTTCTAGCATAAATAAGGATAACAAAGGAAATAGGAAAGAGATAAACTGGAAATAAGTATGATTAAATATTGCTCAATTTATAAGATAGTTTAACTTTGATTGTTTGCACTTGTCCTTGATTTCTGCTTTGATTAAACTGGATTCTTAATCCTGTAATTAGGATGTAACCCTAATTCTACCCTTTTTGATCGGTCTGCTACTCCATAGACCTTACTGCGGACCAGATGCTCCTGCATAACAACCATTGGTATCTACGAAAAATGCACAAAGCACCCACTATGGATCCGGATGACATATAGCTCCCTACATAGAAGGCAATGGTGTCTACGACAGACACCCATACTAAGCGCTTGGAACTTATAGCGATTACATAGCACCAGAATGGAACTCGCATGCGTAACTGCCACCACGCTCATGTTACCTTTTTTCCACTTATTGGGTCTTCTTATATCCTCGAACTCAACCATAAGCGTGACCATCATCCCACTTTAGGCTAACGTGAGATCACTGTGTCTCCATAGAATCTATAGGGGAAATGTTGTAGGTACTGGCCTATCATATAAACAATGTCTAGTTGCACCCCTTATCCAAATCTCCCATGATTTGGACTTCTATTTGACCAATTACAACCATTCTTATCGTAAGTGTGGCCTTATCTCACTTCAGGCTAATGTGAGACACAGTTTTGTCTAGTAAGGAATGTTATATGGTACAAGTTCCACTTTCACTTTGCTTATAAACTTAGATAAATTATTTAAATAAGCCTTTAAAATTTATCCCTACTATCTTTGCTTATTAATTTATTATAAGTCTTAAAATAAGCATCGTTCTGTTCTATTTATTATTATAACCTATGTTACAATCATGCTTATTATTTAACCCAAGGTGTAAGTGTGAAAATAAGCTTCTTTCTTTTTATATTCTTTTTAATTATAATTCAAAGTTATAACTAAGCCAATTAATTAGTCTAATTCTAATCATAACTAGGCATAATTTCAGTCCAATTCCATATATATTATAGTCTAATTCCATTATTTATTACAGTCTTCATAATTTACATCTTATTTTCTTCACTCAATATTCTTACTTATATAATCCATATTCACGTTTAATTCTCATCCATAAGTGAAGAAAAGAAGAAATAAGAGAATAGACGCTTGCATAAAATCCAAAATGTTGAAAATGATGTAAATGAGAAATAAATAACCGTATATAGACTTAAATGCTGTAAATAAACTGTAAGTAAATAAAAACTATGATTTATAATAATAAATTATAATTAACTGAAAAAGAATTACTAAAAGGGAATAGACTGACAAATAGGTCAAAAAATGATAAAAATACTATTCCAAAATCGTAGTAGAACTACGATTATTGGAAACACTTTTATTTTAAACCACTTAAAGAAATCTTAAAATAATTACAATCACTCACTTCCGGTCCTAAGCCCTTCCTTTGGTCTTCCTAGATCCACTTGGAGTTGTAAAAGAAATTAATTTATAACGATTTTCTCCTTTGGAAAAACTATTCCATTTAGGGCCTTCCTCGAAAGGTGAACCCAATTGGAGAAAACCTAGAATGAGAAAAAGTATTAGGTCTAGGGGCCAATTTATAGGGGTAGAAGTGGATCTCGGACCATTGGATTTGGGGATTGAATCAGATGCAACCATGTCATAGCCTGAATAGGAGCCAGTAGATGCAAAAATAGATGGACCGGATTGGTCAAAAGAATGCAAAACACGTCAGTTTGAGGCTGTGGAATGTTCAAACGAATGAACGTTCATTTGTTTATAAATAGCAGAGGCGGGACGACCAGGCGGTCGACCGCTTGGTGCCCAGGTCGACTGGCCGGTCGACCTACCTTTATATATATTTTCTTCTTCGTCTTCGTTTTCTGCTTATTTTGTTTATTTTATAACTTGGTCATATTAGCTCAGATTTTGACATTCTATATATGGAAATTGACCAAAAAATTACCATGGACACAGTGGTGCAACTTTTGTGGCTTAATTTTGATAATTTCAGAAAGTTATTTTATTATATAATTAATTAACGAATTAATTATTATGGATTAAATTTTGGGTTCTTACATTCTCCCCTCCTTAAGGGATTTAGTTCCAGAAATCTGTAAGGATAAAAGAATGTGCCAAATGTTTTCATCCAACTCTACAACCAACTACTCAATCATCAACCATTCATCCATTGAACTTAAGTTTTTCTAATGCACTTATGATACTTTTGCAATTAGTGTAGTGTAAATGACCCTAACTAATGCAAAAGATTAGGTGGTCCACGGGTTCAGTTGACCTCCATTTGTGAAATCATGTTCGTGCCATGTATCCAAATGAATGCAAAAATTCCAAATGATAACTAATAGTTCTATATGCATGCTACAACCATCATCCAAATGCACCATCATGTGATAAATATCAATTTATGGCAACAGTGGAAATAAAGTAAAAATGCACAAACATCCATACGCATATGCTCTAGTGTCCTAATTAGGCTGATCCCTAAGGAATAATAGTGCCTAGTGTACATATATGCGTCCATAGCATCCACTAGCAAACACTTGCAACCACTAGCATACATCATTAATAACATGTTCTATTAACATGTTTACATCAAATCCTACCATCCATAGGTTAAATCTTAAGTTCTACCCACCCAAGAATAATAAAGGAAAGAGCTTATTCAAATCTAAAGATGGAAAAAAATTATAAAACTTACTATCAAAAAGGCGAGGTAGGAAGTACGAATCTTCTCTTCTACTTCCCAAGTGGCGTCTGCAACATTATCTCCCCATTGCACCCTCACCAGTGAAACCTCTTTATTCCTTAGTCACTTGATGTCTCTTCCAATAATCTTCGTGGGGATATGCCAGACAAAAGCTTCCCTTCCTACCTCCACCACCTCTAACTGACTGGTCTCTTCAACTTCTGCCGAGTCTTGTAAGCACTTTTGCAAGTGCGAAACATGGAAAACGTCGTGCGCTCCTACAAGCCAATAAGGTAGCTTCACTTTGTAAGCCATATTCCCAACTCTCTCTATGATAGGGAATGGTCCAAAAAATATAGGGGTTAACTTTCCATTTGATCTGAACCATACCTCTTTACTAAGTCGGGACACATTGATAAAAACTAAGTCTCCATCCTCAAACTTTAATCTCTCCTCCGCTTATCTGCATAAGACTTTTGCCTATGTTGAGCTGTCTTCTGAAAGTGCGGTGTGTATACAATTATATGTGCTAATATAGTATACACGGATCGTGTAATATGGATTACAATACAAATGCTGAAATAGATGATAATAGCATTGTAAATAGAAAATAGAAAAATCACACCAGAGATTTTTATACTGGTTCGGAGCACCGTCCTACGTCCAGTCCCAGACTTCTATCTGGATTTTCACTATTAACTACCTCGCTTCACCCGGAGGAACAGGTTTACAATACCCGAACAACCGAACGGGATTTCACGCCTCTAATACACTGAGGACTTCAACACTTGCCTCTTACAACACAGAGGACTTCAACAAAAGAACAAATACAATTGTTGTTGACAACTTGTGTTCTTGAAAACACGGATTTGTCACTAGCAGTACACCCTTCCTATAATCTTATCCTCAAAGTATGCGATATGATGTTTTGAAAAGATTAAGGAAAGTATATTATTGAATCAAAGGATATGAAATAGTTTCAAAGATTCAATAAATAATTTAGAGCTTTTATAATACAGTATTGAGATCAGAGATTAGATTAAAAGAATATATGAAATCGTTGTAAAAACTTATGTATGAATCAATGATTTAGATGAGTATATATAGAGAAAAATAGTTGTAACTCTTTGTGAACAGTTGCCATTAAGAGTTATGATCATTGATGAAAGATAGGAGATGCAACCTTTGGAGAAGAGAAGTGTCTTTTGGAAAAGTTGCTTTCTGTTTAAAAACGGTCGACAGGTCAAAAATGGACCGGTAGACAGGAATTCAAATATATATATACGTTATGTGCATGTGTGCACGTTCACTGTGCAATTTACACAGGAACGGTCGACCGCACCTATGTTGACCGGTCGACCGGTGCCTGTTAAATTGCACATTGAATTGTGCAACTGCATGCAACTTATAAATTATTCGTATATATATTGATTCCCTTGATATGCATGATTATTTGAGGATAGATTTTAACAAATTTATTACTATTACAACAACAAATAATCAACCTATAATGTAGAGTACCATATATAGCTCTATTGACCTTGTTTGTCAGAAATCAAAACTTTCATAAAGCTTGTGACTCAACATTCTCCCCCTTTTTGATTGATGACAATATATATATCTGCAAATCTGAATCTCCCCCTGAGTATGTGATTTCTTTCCTGCAAGCAATTGTTAGCCCTTTTGCTCTGATACCATTCTCCCCCTTTTTGATTGATGACAATGTATATATCTGCAAATCTGAATCTCCCCCTGAGTATGTGATTTCTTTCCTGCAAGCAATTGTTAGCCCTTTCTCCCCCTTTGTCATCGACAAAAAGGAGTAACAGATCACTAGAATATGATATGCGTAGAATGAATATGATAAGCATAGAAAAATAAATCATTAACGCATCAAAGACATAACAGAGTTTACTACAGAACATAATGTTAATTGAAAAGCATAAATAACGACACTATTTAGTACAAGTGTCGAAAATGTTTTTAAAGAGCTAAAACAAAATAGAATCTAGGATGAAGCAGATCGAATCTCCTCTTCATCATCGTCATCGTCGTCGTCATCATCATCTTCATCTTCTTCCTCTTCCTCCTCATCATTGTTCCCTCTAGACGATTCTCCCTCGTCAGATGATGCCCATGTGAAAACTGGAGCAGCAGGACGTTTTCCTGGATCTTGTGCTTGAACAGAGGTGGATGAGGAACATGATATAGCGTCCCATAGCATACCGAAGAACGACTTGACCTTATTGAAGCGCTTATCAATTTTAGAGTCCATACGCTTGAGACGAGATTCAAGCAGAAATTGATTACGCGCAATGGTTTCAAGAGATTCTTTTGTTGATGACTTTGATCTTAAAAGTTTCACCTCATCGGGACGAGATCGAGAGGAAGTTGCTCTTTGTTTTCTCGGTCCTCGTTGTTGCCATTCTTCAAAAGGCATAATCTCAAGATAAGGTGGAGGAAGCTTCATTCTTTTGATGGTTATAGAATCAATGCATTTTGGTGTTGAAGTTGCAGAATCAGGAGGATTGACCCCACAAGCTAACAAAAGTCTCATGATATATTCATTATAGAAGAAATGAGGCCGGGTTGAATTATTTACCTTGAGAATTTCATCAAAAAGCATGTGAACCCAATTGATTTGGATTTCACCATAGATAGCATAGAGTGCCTTGAAGTTTTCTTTGTACACTGCATCATAATTTCCAAGTCTAGGAAAAAGAGAATGCATCAAGACCCGATGAAGTAACCTTGCTGTCGGTCGAAGTCCAATAGACTTAGTGCCATCACTATTGTCTTCTATAAACTGATGACTTGTACTATTTCGGGTGAAAACTTCGCAGAAGGTAGATGAAAATTCTTCGCCTCGATTTGGTATTCCAAGTATAGAGGCAATTCTAGCATGAGTAAGAAAATTTTGTTTTCCACAGACCATAGACCAGATGACGCCGTTTGGATTATCAGGTTGATATTCATCAAGATTCATGTTGGCGTAAAATAATTTAATCATTAAATGATTTATCTCCACACTATTTGCCGAAAAATCTATCAATGGAGTAATGTTGGCATTATCGGCTAACCTTCGAACTCCGTAAGCTGTGAAATCATCAAATTTGATAAAAGATCCCGGATGAAACTTGTAATTTGTCATTTGATTCCATCGTGTTATAGCAATTGGAGTTTGAAGCCATTTTTTGACGGAGATGGTATGAGATGAAGTTTCAGAGATTGCTCCTTTCTTTGATTTCTTTTGAGGAGGAGCCATTGTTGGAGGATTTGTGATTTGGGAATTGAAGAATGGGAACTAGGGTTTGTGATTTGGGGATAGAGAATAGTTTGAGTAGAGAGTGAATGAGGGTAGAGGGTAAAGTAACGTATAGGGTTATATATAAAAAACTGAAAAATGCGTAACCGGTCGACCTACAAATTTTGGCCGGTCGACCGTTTTCAACCAGAGAGTAAACGGTCGACCGGCAATAAAATGGGCGGTCGACCGGTCCTGGTCTGTGTGCATATAGGATTCTTTTTCAAGTTTTTTTATTATATATCAACCTATATATATATATATATATTATATTTTATACATAATACAAAATATAACCATCATTATACAAGAGATAGATAAATATATAACAACTATATATAAATCTAATGAGAAAGTTCGTCATTAGAATTATCGTTGTTTCCTTCAATACGATTCGACCATGGACTCCATTGTTTTTGAGCTCCTTCATTCTTTTCATAGTTCCGATCCCATGAGTTAGGACTTTTAGATGTTGATGGCCTAGATGGCATTGGTTCATGTACGTCATGTTTGTTGGAACCGCAGAAAAATGTTGCCAACTTTTCTAAAACAGACAATCGTGCCGATGTCCGTTGTTGCTCGTGATAAAGTTGACTTTGCCCGTAATGGAGTTGTCTCTGAAGGTCTATCTGATGTTTTTGGTAGTGGTGTATCTCATCAATTTGAGCTTTGGTTCGAGGAGAATAGAATAGTGTCCTTTTAACTCGTTTTGAATTTGGAGTTTTATCAGACATATAAGAGCATTGATGATGACAGCTCGATTTTTGTTTTGGAGTAGTAGGAGAATAATATTCGTCCGACTCAGAGCTTGTAATAGAAATGTGAGATTCTTGCGCACATTTGTCACAAATATGAGCCATAGTGTAAGTTGAATATAGTATTATGGTTAGATAAGAAGTAAAGATGAATAAAAAAAATTTTGCAAGCTTATATATATAAGTTTCTTATATATACTTTTATGGATGAGAGTTAATGATAACTTTTAACCACGAAAATATAAGCAGAAATTTTATTGTAAATCTAAAAATAGCTTTGTTTTTAAAACTGAATTTATAAAATGAGTAAATAGATTTTAACCATTAAATAAAGCAATGGCTAATATTTAATATAAAAAAATAGGTTAAGTAAAAGATACGGTTACTAGGAGAAAAGACATTAGTTTAGTTTAAACAAAAAATTATAATTAAAGAGAATAACCAAAAGAGAAGGTGTACATTAGTAATTGCTTAGTCAAGATTTTTTCTTGAAATTAATCCAAGCTCTCTTCGTAATCTAATAAAATTTGATTCGAGCAGCGGCTTAGTAAAAATGTCTGCTAATTGATTTTCAGTATGGACATATTCAAGACATATATTTCTTTTTTCAATATTATCTCGAAGAAAATGATGACGGATATCAATGTGTTTAGTTCGAGAGTGATTCACTGGATTTTTAGAAAGATTTATAGCACATGTGTTATCACAGTATATAATAGAATTTGATAAATGAATATCAAAATCTTGAAGTGTTTGTTGTATATATAGTACTTGAGTACAAGCGAGAGCCGCTGATATATATTCAGCTTCACATGTTGATAGTGAAACACAATTCTGTTTCTTACTAAACCAAGAGACAAGTGATTTTCCAATAAAATGGCATGTACCACTTGTACTTTTTCTATCTGTTCGTGAGCCACCGAAATCAGCATCACTATATGATACTAATTCAAATGGACATTCTTTTGGATAGAAAAGACCAAAATCTTTGGTATTATTAAGATAACGAATTATACGTTTCACTGCTCGTAAATGTGATTCCTTTGGATCGGCTTGAAAACGAGCACATAAACAAACACTCATTAATATATCTGGACGACTAGCTGTAAGATAAAGAAGAGAACCAATCATGCTTCGATATAATTTCTGGTCAACATTCTTACCACTTTCATCTTTTTCAAGATGTGTAGTTGTACTCATAGGAGTTGGTTTACCAGATGTATTTTGTAATCCGAAGCGTTTGATAAGATTTTCACAGTATTTTTCTTGATTGATAAAAATACCGTTTGAAAGTTGTTTGATTTGAAGTCCAAGAAAATAAGATAGTTCTCCCATATGAGACATTTCGAATTCTTTGGTCATAATACTTGCAAATTCCTTGCAGAGTTTATCGTTTGTTGAACCAAAGATGATATCGTCTACATATATTTGGATAACCAGAATATCTTTTCGAGAATGTTTAATAAACAAAGTTTGATCGACTTTGCCTATTTCAAATCCTGAATTAATAAGATAGCTACGTAATCGTTCATACCAAGCACGAGGTGCTTGTTTTAAACCATACAGAGCTTTCTTAAGTTTGAACACATGGTCAGGATATTTTTCATGTACGAATAAAGGAGGTTGTTCGACATAGACATTTTCTTTGATAAATCCATTGAGAAAAGCACTTTTGACATCCATCTGATAAAGTTTGAAATTATGATGACAAGCAAAAGATAATAGAATTCTAATAGCTTCTAGTCGAGCAACTGGTGCAAAAGTTTCTTCATAATCGATACCTTCTTCCTGATTGTATCCTTGTGCTACTAATCTTGCTTTATTTTTGGTGATATTTCCTTGTTCGTCAGCCTTATTTTTATAGACCCATTTAGTACCAATTACTGACTGATCAGTTGGTCTCGGAACAAGTTCCCAAACGTCATTGCGCTCAAACTGATTTAGTTCTTCCTGCATGGCAATGATTTAGTAATCATCTGTAGCAGCTTCTTTTGGATTCTTGGGTTCGATATTTGAGAGAAAAGCGACATGACCCATTTGATTGAGTTGACTCCTTGTTCTGACATGTGATGTTATTTCACCTATTATATTTTGGGCCGGATGGTCTCTTAATATTCTTGGTGGTGATTGTAATTCACATATTTGAGGAGTATTCTCAATAATTACTTCTGAGTCAGAATCAGTATTTGAGATGATTGGATTATCAATGACTATTGATTCGTCATCATCTGATATTGTGTGAGGATGCTGATAAATTTCATCAAAAGAGACATGAAGTGATTCTTCAATAGTTTTGGTTCGTTTATTAAATATCCGATAGGCCTTACTTCGTTTCGAATAACCGACAAATATTCCTTCATCGGCTTTTGGATCGAATTTTCCAAGCTGGTCTTTCGTATTTAAAATAAAGCACTTGGAACCAAAAACTTTGAAGTATGAGATTTTGGGCTTTCTTTTGTTAAACAATTCATAAGGAGTATTCTTGGTAAGAGGTCTTATGGACACACGATTTAAAACATAACAGGAAGTTGCGACAGCTTCTGCCCAGAAATGTTTTGGTAAGGTGGTTCCATTCAATAATGTTCTTGCACATTCTTGTAAAGTTCGGTTCTTTCGTTCTACTACTCCGTTCTGTTGTGGAGTTCTGGGAAACGAAAAATTATGATATATACCTTTCTTTGTACAAAAATGTTCAAATTCATTATTTTCAAACTCTCCGCCATGATCACTTCTTATATTTTTAACTTTAATCCCTTTTGATTTTTGAATTCTTTTGACGAAAGATTTGAAATGATCGAAAGTATCACTTTTATTTTTTAAGAAAATTGTCCATGTATAACGAGAGAAATCATCAACAATTACAAGCACATATTGACTGTGATTTATTGATTGAACTCTAGTAGGTCCAAATAAATCCATGTGCAGTAACTCAAGTGGTTGTAATGTTGATATGACTTTCTTGGATTTAAACGATGATTTGGTCAATTTTCCTAATTGACATGCATCACAAATGTTGTTAACTTTAAAACTCATTTTGGGTAGTCCTCTAACTAGATTGTTTTTGGCTAGCTTGTCAATAGTTCTGAAGTTTATATGACAGAAACGTTTGTGCCATAGCCATGGATCATTGTCATTAGCCACAAGACACATATCTGAATTATGATTAATATTCTATTTAGAATATATATATTTCTGTCTCTATAACCTTCAAAAACCAAATTATGGTCTTTATCTAAAATACTACACTTATTATTTGAAAAGGAAATTATAAAACCCTTGTCACATAATTGACTAATACTAAGTAAATTGTGTTTTAAATTTCTAACTAGCATGACATTAGTAATAAGAGGTAAGTTAGATGTACCGCAATTGCTCACATCGCCTTTGCCGATGATATAACCTTTTGAATTGTCTCCAAAAGTGACTGAGCCACCATCTGAGTATTTAATATTTGTTAATAAGCTCTTGTCTCCCGTCATATGCTTTGAGCAACCACTGTCCAATATCCACTTTCCTCTTTTCTTCAGTGGGACCTGCAAAAAATAGAATTAAGTTCATGGTACCCACTTTTTATAGGGTCCTAAGAGTTAGGTCTTAGGAGTCCAAACCCATTTGGGTCCGGTATCCCCTTTATATATATAATTGTTATTAAAATGTACATTATTCATGAATTGCTGAATGTATTTGTTCCTAATCAAATTATTATTTGTTTTAGGAACCCATATTTTGATAGTCTTGACATTTCTCTTTTGAAATTTCACAACTGGTTTTGGTTTGAAATATAATAAACTAAGATTTTTCTTAGCTTCAGTTTTTTGTACTTTCTTCTTCCTTTTATTTCTAAGATGTTTCTTAGTTTCATGTTTGTTATATCCCAAACCTTTTTTATCTGAAATAGATTGTGAACTTTCAATGATTTTAGTCAAATTTTCTCGACCTTTGTTAAAGTTAGAAACATTTTGAGTAATGTCATCAAACATTGTTTGTAAACTAGCTTTTTCTAGGTCTAGAATTTTGACTTTTGCTTTAAGTTCATGATTTTCAGTAGTGAGAGCATTATTTTTCTCTTTTTGAGCTTCTATTTCTTGACTCAAAAGAGATATTTGAGAGTCAACATTAGATGATGATTCTTGAATATTTTCAAGTTCTTCTTCTAATATTTTCTTCTCATCTTTTAACATATCTCGTTCAAACTCTGCTCTACTTAAATCTGCTTTGACTACTTTTAATTGACGTTTTAAGTCTTTATATTTGACTATCAATTCAGCATTAATATCAAGTAATTCATCAAATGTAGGAATTTGTACCTCATCTTCTGTTGCCATAAAGCAAACATTAGCTTGTTCATTCTCCGAATCACTTTCACTTTCTGATGAAGATGACTCTGAATCATCCCATGTTACTGAGAAGGCTCGTTTCTTTGATTTGTCCTTCTTATATTTGAATTTGTCATTTTCTGACTTTTTCTTTTGTTCTGGACAATCCTTCTGCATGTGTCCCTTTTTATGGCAGTTGAAACATTCTATAGCAGATGAAGATGGTTTATTTGATCCAGGTTTCCTTTTATTGTAGCGACTGGCTTTTCGATATTTTAGGAATTTTTTGAAACCTTTAGCAATGAACGCCAAATCTTCATCTTCAGAATCTGATTTATTTTCATCTTTCTCAACATGAAATGCTACATTTTTCTTTTCTTCTTTCTGTTCTTTTCTAGCCTGCAAATTTGCTTCATAGGACATTAAATTTCCTATCAATTCATCTGGCTTCATGATGGAAAGATCATTAGCTTCTTCAATTGCTAATACTTTTCCTTCCCATTCATTAGTTAGAGAATGTAGGACTGTTGAAACAACATCAAAATCAGAATACTTTTGTCCTAACCGAATAAGTGCATGGTGAATAGTTTGGAACCGTGAATACATGTCATTGATTGTTTCATTTGGTTTCATTTTGAAATTTTGAAATTGACTTTTCAGCATGGCTATTTTGGCTTGTTTAACCTTGTTAGTACCTTCATGAGTGATTTTTAGCGTTTTCCAAATTTGATATGCAGTAGTGCAGATACTAACACGGTTATATTCATTTTGGTCTAATGCACAGAACAACATATTTATTGCTCTTGCATTTACGGCTGCTGCCGTTTTCTCAGCCACAGTCCATTCTGAATAATCAGTTGTTGGATTTACTATTTCTCTTTAGTAGCATTCCAAGCATCATAGCTACTTGATTGCATAAAGAATGACATACGTGTTGCCCAATAACTGTAGTTAAGACCATTGAAAAATGGAGGTCTTTGTGTCGATTGCCCTTCTGTGTAAGTGGTGTTTTGAGTGCTAGTACTTGCGTTATTTGCCATATTACAAGAATATATCAAATAACTGTGTTACGGTTATATGATGACCGTGCTCCGATACCAATTTAAAGTGCGGTGTGTATACAATTATATGTGCTAATATAGTATACACGGATCGTGTAATATGGATTACAATACAAATGCGGAAATAGATGATAATAGCATTGTAAATAGAAAATAGAAAAATCACACCAGAGATTTTTATACTGGTTCGGAGCACCGTCCTACGTCCAGTCCCAGACTTCTATCTGGATTTTCACTATTAACTACCTCGCTTCACCCGGAGGAACAGGTTTACAATACCCGAACAACCGAACGGGATTTCACGCCTCTAATACACTGAGGACTTCAACACTTGCCTCTTACAACACAGAGGACTTCAACAAAAGAACAAATACAATTGTTGTTGACAACTTGTGTTCTTGAAAACACGGATTTGTCACTAGCAGTACACCCTTCCTATAATCTTATCCTCAAAGTATGCGATATGATGTTTTGAAAAGATTAAGGAAAGTATATTATTGAATCAAAGGATATGAAATAGTTTCAAAGATTCAATAAATAATTTAGAGTTTTTATAATACAGTATTGAGATCAGAGATTAGATTAAAAGAATATATGAAATCGTTGTAAAAACTTGTGTATGAATCAATGATTTAGATGAGTATATATAGAGAAAAATAGTTGTAACTCTTTGTGAACAGTTGCCATTAAGAGTTATGATCATTGATGAAAGATAGGAGATGCAACCTTTGGAGAAGAGAAGTGTCTTTTGGAAAAGTTGCTTTCTGTTTAAAAACGGTCGACAGGTCAAAAATGGACCGGTAGACAGGAATTCAAATATATATATACGTTATGTGCATGTGTGCACGTTCACTGTGCAATTTACACAGGAACGGTCGACCGCACCTATGTTGACCGGTCGACCGGTGCCTGTTAAATTGCACATTGAATTGTGCAACTGCATGCAACTTATAAATTATTCGTATATATATTGATTCCCTTGATATGCATGATTATTTGAGGATAGATTTTAACAAATTTATTACTATTACAACAACAAATAATCAACCTATAATGTAGAGTACCATATATAGCTCTATTGACCTTGTTTGTCAGAAATCAATCGCCTTATTTGTCAGAAATCAAAACTTTCATAAAGCTTGTGACTCAACATCTTCATCCTCCGCCCAATCAAATCCACCCTCTTAGATGTCTCTCTGACCATATTGGGCCTAAGTAATAACTTCTCCCTAGACTCAACCCAACATGATGGGGACTTGCATGGTCTCCCATATAAAGCCTCAAACGGTGCCATCCCTATGCTTGTGTGATAACTATTACTATAGGAAAACTTAACTAATGGAAGATGCTCCTCCCAAGAAACTCCAAAGTCCAAAATACACATCCGTAGCAAATCCTCAAGCACCCTGTTTACCCACTCCATTTGGCCATCCGTCTGGGGGTGATAGGCCGTACTCAACCTAAGTTGCGTCTGTAGTGCCTCTTGTAAGCTTCTCTAAAACTCACTAGTGAAAATAGGATCTCTATCGCTAACGATGCTAGAAGGAAATCCGTGTAGACAGACTTCTCTCGAAAATACAAGGATGCCAAATATGAAGCTGTACGCTTACTTTTAACTGGGATGAAGTGGGCACTCTTGGTCAATCTATCAACAATCACCCAAATGATAGTATTCCCTTTCCTATAATGGGGTAAACCATCAATGAAATCCATAGAAATACTATCCCACTTCCACTCCAGCACATCTATGGACAGAAGTAATCCACCAGGCTTATGTTGCTCTACTTTTACACTTTGGCATATGAGACACTTATCTACGAATTACGCCACATCCTTCTCCGTAGCACACCAATAGAACATCCTCTTCAAATCCTAATATATTTTGTCACCACCCGGATGAATAGTCATACGGGAATGGTGTGCCACCTCCAAAACCGCTCTCAACAAGTCACTTGCGCATGGAACATAAAGCCTTCCATTTCTCTTGAGCCACCCTCTTTTATAAATGGAATAGCATTGAATACATCTTGAGACCTCTCCTCGACTAATCCTATCCATAATTTCCATGAGCTCGAATCCTCCTGCTGCCTCGAGCCAATCTGATCCATAAAGGTAGGCCTCACCTCTAATGTTTGCCAACAACTGAGAGTAATGTCCGTAGAGGGCTTAAAATCAAAATTAGAAATAAACTCCAAGCTCCCCCACTCTACAAACAAAGGACTAAGGGTTGATTTCTTTCAACTCAATGCATCCGCAACCACATTACCCTTGCCAGCGGTATAAGCTATCTCAAAATCATACGAGGCTAAAAACTCCATCCACCTCTGTTTCCTTAAGTTCAAGTCCTTCTACGAGAATAGATGCTTTAATGACTTATGGTCGGTAAAAAGCTCAAACCTCTCTGCAAGTAAATAGTGGCTCCAAGACTTGAGCGCAAAAACTACGGTAGCCAACTCCAAATTGTGGGTAGGGTAGTTTTCTCTTGCATCCTCAATTGCCTACTACCATAATACACTACCCTCCCTTCTTACATCAACACTGCTCCTAGACCCGTTCCTCATGCATCAGTGTGTACAGTGAAAGGCTTAGCTTCATTGGGTAAAACTAACATTGGTGCACTAGTAAGGGCTCCCTTAAGCTTCATAAAGGAATCCTCACAATCAACGTCCCACATGAAAGTTTTATTCTTCTTAGTAAGGCGTTTGAATGGCGCCAAAATCTCAGCAAAGTCTCTAATGAATTTCCTATAGTAGCCAGCCAATCCTAGAAAACTCCTAAGCACGGTAACGTTCTTGTGGGCCTTCCAATCTTTCACCTCAATAACCTTGGCTGGGTCAACAGCCAAACCTTCCATCAAGACTATGTGCCCCAAGAAACAAACTTCCTCTCTCAAAATTACACTTCGAAAACTCAGCTCTCAAATGATGACTACGAAGTGTGCTAAGAACCACTTCCAAATGAATAACATGCTCCTACATATTCTTGGAAAATACCAAGATATCATCCATAATACCACCACAAACTTATTTAGGACATCCCTAATGACGTGGCTCATTAAATCAACAAAATAGGATGGAGCATTAGTTAGCCCAAAAGGCATAACCAACCACTTGAAGAATCCATCCGGTATCCTAAAGGCAACCTTATCTATGCTGTCATCAATGACTCTAAGCTGATGGAATCCCGTGGCTACATCAAGTTGAGAGAAAACCGAAGAACCTACCAACTGGTCAAATAAATCATCAATCCAAAGGAGTGGATACCGGTTCCTTTTGGTGAGCTTAATTAATTCTCTATAATCCACACAGAGTCAGAGAGAACCATCCGCTTTAATGGTGAAGACGACTGGTGCTCCCCGCTATGATATACTCCTTCTTTTGAATCCCTTCTCTAAAAGCTCACAAATCTGTTTGCTCAATTCTTTCCTCTTCCTAGGTGCCGTGTGCCTCACAGGTAACGCTACTGGCTTAACATTCTCGGTCAAATAAATCCAAAAGTCAATCTCTCTCTTAGAGGGTAATTCCCTAACCTCCTTAAATATGTATGCAAAAATCTCTAATGACAGGAACCGAATGAAACTCTGACGAAGATGAATCGAGGGAATAGAGATAACTCAACATGAATGACCCTTGCAGGTTGCAAGATACCTCTAGAGTCCTACCACCACAATTCTCAAGTCTGACGACTCTCCTCTCGCAGTCTAAGATAGCTCTGTATGTGGATAGCCAATCCATCCCTAAGATAATCCCATACCCCGAGAATCCCAAAACATAGGAGGTGGAGTGAAATTCTACACCTAGGATAATGATTTTCAAACCCCTACAAACCATAAATAAGTGTGTCGATACTCCTATGGGGTTTGAAACAATAATAGGTTCTACTACTAATGATATGTCCAAGTGAAAACAATCTACTGGAGAACTAGAGATAAAAGAGTGTGATGCTCCAGAATCAAATAAAGTTCGAATGGGAAAATAAGGTATAGAAATCAAATTTTCAGCTGTAACTTTCCAAACTCTATCTAGAATGCTACTAGAAGGTGCTGCGCCTAATGCCTGAATCTGTGCAACTGGCATACTCGCTCCCCGACCAACTCTCTGGGGACAACTCTTACTCATATGACCGGGCTACTCGCAAACATAGCACTTACCCTTCATCTTATCCTTCCTGCAATCCTTGGCCATATGTCAAACATTCCCACAACTATGGAACTTTATTCCCTTCTTAATCTGCTTCTGAGGACCATCACCTTTCTTCTTCTTATTCTTTTCCCACCACTTCTTCTTTGAACCTTCTAACTTAACCTCCTCTTTAGACTCTCCTTCCTTGACTGTATCCATTATGGGTTCCATCTCGACCAAAGACTCATAAGTATCTCCCATCGGTACATGAGTCAATAATAATCCCTGAAGGGGTTGATTCAATCCCTTCGCGATCTTCGTATCTTTCTTATGCGGTGTTTTCACCAAATCCATACCTAACCATGACAGCACATCGAATTGGTTGATGTATTCCTTAATAGACAAACTTCCTTGCTTCAAATTGATAAACTTCTCCAACTGAACACTCTCTTCTGCCTAAGATAGAAACTTCATATCGAGTCGCTCCCAAAATCCATCCCAAGTAATATTCCTTCCCGACAACTCGATCACCTCCTACCAATAAGAAGCCTCCTCCTTCAGCAGCTAAGCGGCTAGCTGAACTCGCTGCTGATCATCAATCCCAAAAGACCAAAATTCCTCTCTGTGTCCCTAAGCCATGCTCTCGCCTCTACAATAGTCTCCTTCCAGAAAAGTCTTTCCGCCCAAACTTGAAAATCTTTACAAAGCTTAGAGAAATTGAAGGCGGTAGGTGGGTTGATATGATTCCTACCCATTGGTGCATGATTGGGCCCAGGCCCATGCACCTCTGGGGTCCTGGCTTGTAAGTACCTATGAAACCAGGCTGGGATTGGAATGCCCACGGGAAGGTTCAGGGCATCAGCCATTCTACGAAAAGAAAAGGATAATTTAGGAAAGAGCCAAAGGGATATTGAACTGGTCTTATGACGGGATTTTTATAAAAACTCTTTTATACTTAAAACCATTTCAAAAAGTTCCTTCCTAAAAAATACTTTTAAAACAATTTATTTTAAAAAATACTTTACTTTTTTTGGAATCATGTAACCATAGGCTCTGATAACAAATAAAACACCCTACACCCTTTAATATACCCTAAAAGGACATATTAAAATTTGTGGTGCGTTGTAGGTATAGATAAGGCTAACAGAGACTAAGATTCACAAGACAAAAATAGATAAAAACAGCGGAAAATTAAAATAATAATTCAGTTAAAACAAAAATTCATAATTGCTTCATAAATAAGTCAAATACCAACTACCACATTTATGTCTAAAAATCCAATATATCTCATGAAACAAAAACTCATAGTGTCAAAAATCAAAGTATATAATATCCCACCTAATAAGCCAGTACATAAAAAGAACTAAAGTTGAAATAAAAGAAAATACACAGTAGAAATCTCCTTTAAGAAAACTCCAAGCAACATCAATCTACTAACTTCTCCCTTTATTGCCTACGGGGGAAAAAAAGGGGAAAATAGAGGAGTGGGTTAGACTAAAAGTCCGGGGAATGATAGTAATTACTAGAATCTTTAAGCAAGATAAAAGTAATAGACTCTACAATAGTTCTAGCATAAATATGGATAACAAAGGAAATAGGAATGAGATAAACTGGATATAAGCACGACTAAATATTGTTCAATTTATAAGATAGGTTAACTTTCATTGCTTGCACTTGTCCATGATTTCTTCTTTGATTAGGCTGAATTCCTAATCCTGTAATTAGAATGTAATCCTAATTCTACCCTTTTTGATAAGCTTGCTACTCCATAGACCTTACTATGGACCAGATGCTATATAACTCCCTACATAACAGCCAATGGTATCTATGAAAGATACACAAAGCACCCACTGTTGATCCGGACGACATATGTAGCTCTCTACGTAGAAGGCAATGGTGTCTACGAAAGACACCTATATAAAGCGCTTGGAATTCATAGCAATTACTGAGCACCAGAATGAAAGTCGCATGCGTAACTGCCACCGTGGCCATGCTACTTTTGCTCCACCTATTGGGTCTTCTTATTACCTCGAACTCCATCATCAGCGTGCCCTTCATCCCACTTCAGGCTAACGTGAGATCTCTCCCTAGAGTCTTTAGGGGAATTGTTGTAGGTACTAGCTCGTCATCCAAACAATGTCTAGTTGTGCCCCTTATCCAAATATCTCATGATTTGGACTTCTATTTGACCAATTACTACCATTCTTATCGTAAGCGTGCCCTCATCTCACTTCAGACTAATGTGAGACAACATTTAGTCTAATAGGGAATGCTATATGGTACAGGTTCTACTTTCATCTTTTCTTATTAACTTAGATAAATTATTTAAATAAGCCTTTACAATTTATCCCTGCTATCTTTGCTTATTAATTTATCATAAGTCTTAAAATAAGCCTCGTTCTATTCTATTTCTTATGATAACCTATTTTATAATCATGCTTATTAGTTAACCCAAGGTTTAAGTGTGAAAATAAGCTTCTTTTATCATATACTCTTTTTATTAATAATTCTACGTTATAACTAAGCCAATTTATTAGTCCAATTCTATTCATAATTAGGTATAATTTCAGTCAAATTCCATTAATATTACAGTCCAATTCCATTATTTATTATAGTCTTCATAATTTACATCTTATTTTCTTCATTCAATAATCTTACTTATATGATCCATAGTCGCGTTTAATTCATTCTAATCCATACGCGAAGAAAAGGAGAAAGAAGAGAACATACGCTTTCATAAAATCCAAAATGTCGAAAAATATGTAAATAAGAAATAAATAACGGTAAATAAACTTAAATACTGTAAATAAATAAAAAGCTATACTTAACATTAATAAATTATAATTAACTAAAAAAATAACCAAAAGGGAATAGACTGAAAAATAGATCTAAAACCGATAAAAAAGCAATTCCAAAGTCATAGTAAAACTACTATTATTGGAAACCCTATTATTTTAAACTACTTAAAGAAATCTTAAAATAATTATAATCACTCACCACCAGTCCTAGGCACTTCCTTTGGTCTTTCCCGATCCACTTAGAGTTGTAAAATAACTTAATTTTAACGATTTTCTCCTTTGGGAAAATTATTCTGTTTTGGGTCCTTCCTAGAAAGGTGAACCCAATTGGAGAAAACCTAAAATGAGAAAAAGTGTTAGGTCTAGGTGTCTACTTATAGGGGTAGAAGTGGATCTCAGACCATTGAATTAGGGGTTTGAATAGGATACAAGCACATCACAGGCTGAATAGAAGCCATTAGATGCAAAAATAGATGGTCTGGAGTGGTTAGAAGAATGCAAAACACGTTAGTTTGAGGCTTTGGAACATTCAAACAAACGAACGTCCGTTTGTTCAGAAATAGAAAAAGCGGGTCGACTAGGCGGTGGACCACCTGTTGCCAGGTCGACCGTCCGGTCTACCTGCCTTTATATATATATTCTTCTTCTTCGATTTCTGCTTATTTTGTTTATTTTACAACTTGGTCATATTAGCTTATATTTTGACATTCTATATATGGAAATTGACTAGAAAATTACCGCGGACACAATGGTTCAACTTCCGCGGCTTAATTCTGATAATTTCACAAAGTTATTTTATTATCTAATTAATTAAAGAATGAATTATTCTGGGTTAAATTATGGGTTGTTACAAGAACTGACAAGAAAGGGAACATATATTGTAGCTACTAATTGATATGATTAGAAACATATATGTTAGTGCAAGAGAATAAAATGGAGGAAAAGTAATTTATGTAAGTAATCAATTGTTAATTAATAAACATGGAGATTTATGGTAACATATATAATTAAGATTGTGATTCAAAATTCAATTGTAGAATATACGCATGCAAAAATTATGGGAATAAAATAAATTAATATGCATATAAGTGGCTAATTAATATGATGTTGATTGGCATATTAATTTGTAGGAAATCACAGTAGAGGCGAGGATAAATTGGATAGTAAATTTGTAGCGACCCAACTTTCTAACACCAGAAAGCCGCATCACTATTTAAGAAAGAAAGGGAAAGAAGAAGAAAAGAAAGAGAAGAAAGAACAACAACACATCAGAATCTCACAGCGGAACGAATGAAATACAATATATAACATAATACATAGTATCATATACATCAGAGTACACAACTATACATCTCAATTTAGATAGTTATAACATTTCTATCTAATACAATACAAGAATATCATACAGAATAACAACACAGCGGAAACTCTATCAATATATCTACACGCTGAAGCCTCCTGCTCCAAAGCTCCTCCAAAATTCGTCAAGAGATAACCTGAATCACTTGACTACTCATACATAGTATGAGTACCCGAGAGTTCAATAAAACATAAAATAAACACTCGGGTCAGACAGGGGTCTGGTGTGAGTAAACGGTTTAAGATTGCTTAACTTTAGAAAATCCTTTGAAAAGAAAAGGTATCACGCAAGACTTCCCACACATAAACATGGAAAAAGTTTTTACCTTACACTAACCAAAACATTTGATAGGAAATCTAGTGATATTATAATAGTGTCTAGGGTTTTCAAGTAAATAAGAAATAGCCGAAATTGTTACATTATTAAATTCCAGCTACTAGCCACAAAAGTGGGTAATACAAACAAAACCGTTGAGTCTCATAGGGAAAATGGGTTTCCATCAATGGCAGGGCTACTGGGGTATCGCCCGTCACAATACGTGGCCTAGATAACCGTACCGAGGAGCCACCCTAACTCCCTTGCAACACAAGGTCGGGACCATTCCTCACAGAATAGTCCCGAACAAGACAACCCCGCAGTTGGCTGCAGATCCAACTGCCCACACAGCCGAAATAAAAAGGGACTTCTAGACAGGGGAAAATCTTGTCCTAAAATGGGCATGACTCACCTAGCCTTGCTGCACCTCCCCTGTTTTAGCCATTCCCGGTTGATGAGGCTTGAGGCTGCGATTACCTTTATAGGAAACATTTATCTTAGAATGCTCATCGTCCGCCTGACGATGTTCTAAAAGCATTCAATCCATACAAGTCCATTCCCGGTTCGAACGGAACCGAAGGCACTATCTCGTTGCACTCATTTTGGAATCA
Source organism: Allium cepa (assembly GCA_030765085.1). NCBI lineage: Eukaryota > Viridiplantae > Streptophyta > Magnoliopsida > Asparagales > Amaryllidaceae > Allium > Allium cepa. The sequence goes on from CM060938.1 coordinate 687,676,499, forward strand.
CCCTCAGAGTCAATGACCATAGCCCTTGCACTCTGAATCATCATCTAGAACATGTAAGTACTATCTCCGTCAAACTCATCATGGAATCACCCCCAGAGTTATACTGACGAATAGTTCTTACACCTCGATTCTTCACTTGCACTCCACTTGGATTCACGACCTAACATTTATTTTGGATCGATGTGGTTTTCGGATATCCAAATATGGAAACCCGATCCCGGTCTCACCGAATCCAAACACCATTTTAATGTCCAAGTTGTACTTAAGGGTTTTAAATAGCATATTCAGAATATCACTTAACATAAATGGATGATTCATAACACACAGATAGATAATTCACTATTGTCGCATTCATCCGTACATATCACAAAGCAGCATATATATCACATCTCAGATATATCATGTAACGACCCAATATTTTCAACCCTTCGCATCCGCACATGTCGGACTTGAATTGTTCAAAATATTGCGTTGTAGAATAAATTTGCAAAACTCAGAATATACAGTAAATAAATCACAGAATCACATACACAGATATCAGAATCTCGCAGCGGAAATTTAAAATTTAGTGGTTCATGAAGCCACTGATACAACTTTACAAAACAGAACTTACATTGTCTATAATCCTCAATACAATTTTAAGACATAAATTTTAGGTAGAGTCTTCAAAGTCTCGGATTCCAGGAAAGATAAAGGCTGAAACAACTTCCAACAGCACAAATGATCTACTGAGTGTCCTAGCTACGGAGGAGAAACTGATGCTGCAACTCAGGCTGACCCGAGCGTACAATAAAACAAAACACTCGAGTCAGGACATACATACTTATATAATGTAAGCTAAATCAAGTGTACTGTAATATATAGCAAGTAACTTAAAGGATGCTTGGGATCGCCCATCCTCTAAGGATCCGTTAAACTATTTACTATGTAGTATATTGCGCTATTATAATAGTGTCTATATATAAAATAAACATACTTTTAAATAGCATTAAGGCTTTACATTTTCCACCTTAACACGTAATAGTCCCAGTAGTCCATCCAATATCATAGCTCCTCCTGATCGGGAAGCAACTAGAGGATACCACACGGGCTACGGGAGAAAACCAAACTCGTACAAGGCTCGATATGGTAGGTGACACGGCACAACTAGGCAATGCCAGGGTAGATATACCAATTGCTATCCGGACCGGTGGTAACGCGAAGCCGCAGCAACCGCCCACCTCGAACAACGCTCCCAAATCAAGGGTGCACCCAAACAATCACAAGAGTAATAGAATGGTATACGAAGAAGTGCGTTCGATCAGAGGAGCTACCTCATTAATCCGAGAATCGCTCCTGTTTTAGCCACCTTATGCCAACTCACGGGAGTCGGGTCCACGTATATAACTTTCAAGAAACGGCCACCACCAACCTACTTCATTCTGGAAACTCCACCGCGTACACGGTTAGTCAAAGTGGTTTTCGGTATCGACAGAGAGTATGTCCATATCCGATCCCGGTCTCTTTGCCAACCAAACGTTATTATAACCCGTGGCCATTTAAAAACAGTTTGTACTTTGAAACCAGAATAACATTTCCATTTCAAAACTATAAATATGATATCATTTAAAACCCAGACAATATGATATCGTTATATTCAAATATAATTCTTTTCCAAACCATACTGTTTAAAATTTATAATATGTGGAAAACAAATATTTGATTTATACCTTCAAAGCATAATATTTTGGAGATTTTACTTTAAAATCCATAACTCCCAAACACAATGGTTTGGATATTCACGGTATATAGAATAAATGGGTTAACTTTATGGTTACTTTGTAAAGAAGAGAATTTTCATAGCTTTACAAATAATTTCTCTATTTAAAGTTTTAAACCATAAATTAGACATCATTTATGTTCCCAAAACATTTTAATTCCCATTAAATTGGAGTATTTAATTATTCAAAACTAAGTTTGGGTTTTATTCTTTCACAAATCAATGTTTTATTATTTAGTCTTGAATATTCCCATAATTTCCATAAATAAAACTCCAATTTTAGCTATTTAAAAATTTCAAAACTTACTTAATACCAGAATATTCATCTTAAATTTATTAAGGAAAATCTAGTTATAAATATCCTATCTTAAGATTTTCCAAACTTAAATATAAAATAAAATTTATCAAATTCCATAAATTTTAGAGCAATCAAATTCTAGATTCCATAGCACTTAGGAAATGCTACCTAAAGTTATGGGTAAAACTAGTCCAATTTCAAAAGATAGCATTTAAATGCTGTAGTAGATTGTTTAACTTAATAAATATTTCCAAATATAACTTATTTATTTATTAACTGAAATCTTATTCTTTCAAAATCCCGATTTACCAAATAAGTTATATTCTAAATTTTATTCAAATATTTATTTATTTTTTATTTATAACTTATTAAAAATCAATATCAATTCCTTTAAAGATATAAATCAAATATTTAACTTCCAAAATAATTTTTAAATATTTCAGAAAATATTATAAGGACCACGGACCTGTATATAGTTTTCTAGCCTAGGTCAAGTGATACGGATTTATATCGTTTCAACCCGTAATTTACAACCCCGGGTTCTATCATTTCAAACCCGCAATCCCAAGTTATCAGTTAACAGCATAAATTATCAGTAATCATTTAGGCCTATCATTTCAGCCCATAACAGTATATATAACAGGGAACTTGCAGTGTGATTTAAGCAGTAAATAAACAATAACATAATATAACTGCAGATATAATACAACAGATAAATAACTGATGAGGTGTCAATTTAAATGGGGTCCATCATGCTATATTACACTACAGACAGATAATAGTGAAATACAATTTTACACATACACTTGCAATAATTTACTAAATATAAATACGTATGTCTGGTGAGAAATACTCACCTGGATGTTGCAGAAAATTTGAATTCAAAACGACGATTCACCGGTACAGAACGACAGAGGGTAACGATAAAATTTCTCGGATGTCGCCTAGATTCAAATCTAGAACAAAAGTAAAATATAGAATGCGCGACTTTAGAATTTTATGGTCAAAGAAAGATAAAATAGAACGAAAATGATTTGACTTGCTCGACCACTCCACCGTGTAATGTGACAAAACATACCCAAATGTGAACCGGGTTAACACTAAAATTTGTGACAAAATTTCCTAAAAGACCGACTAAACAATATGGTGAAGCTTCTCTACTATATGTCGTAGTACATAACTGGTGCACGTGCACGCCTTCTTTTCTTTTGCTCACGCACACGTACACACACGCCAACCATTTCACTTATTGCCTAATTTGTTTCACTTGTCCTCCCCTACCAGTATATCATTATCTTCTGCTATTTTTCTTGTTTTAAAATATTGCTTAGTTCGACTTAAAATACAACTTTGCAGGCTTTAACACCTATTAAACAGACAGGGAACCACAATTAACTTATACTAGACCCATCCCACCCTCCTTTGTTCTCATATATTATACTTCCTCATGCATCTGATCCATTCAATAAAACTCCAAAATTTTCTTTTTAAACTTCTCAGTTCAAAACTGCACCAAGCAACCCCACGCAACCATCATCACCCCTACCTACTTCGAGCCAATTATGCATTTTCTTCGAGTAACTCGCCTACTTCAGCTAAGTTCCCCTTTTTCACTACCATTTCTTTTACTCCCCCTTCTTTCCTCCTTTTTTTTTTTTTTTCCTCAATGCAACAGCCCCTGCTTCTACTAAACGCATCAGTATATATATACATATACAAGCTAAAAATTTGTACATCACCGCATCCATTCTATTCCACCACTAGGCTTGTCAGCCTTGAATCCAACATGTCCCTGACACATCCAGATGTGCACACGTGCACCATTTTCTCTGACATATGCAACAGTTGCATTTCTCCCCCTTCTACTTCTTTACTTCCACTGCACTTGACACACCACTTAATACTTCACTGGACCATCAACTACTTCCCTCTAGCATCTACAAAACTCTGGCCTTATCTTACCCAAATCAGGTCAGATGCACTTTGTGGAAAGCTCACCTGCTTTCTATCTATTACCAGTATCTAACAACTCCAGTTTACACCTTACTCCTGTCAGTTTAAATATGCACACACACAGTGATATCAATATGCACAGCCCATATCCCAACACCTACTACTGACTTAAGTGCCAAATTTTCTTGCCCAAAAAAAAAATGCAACTTATTCTTGCGTACAAGCTACAACTGAATACATGATGAACCCATGCTTCCACTTACTGAATTTATAGTCAAATAGCTACCTGTCTACAAATATTACTGGCATCAAACAACTCCAGTGACTCAACTAAACAACTCAGTTTCTCCTTCTATTCCAATTTGGCATCACGCCTACTCAAACATTACTTAACAGCAGCTACTCCTCCTACCTTCTCACAACCCCAGCCTTCCCTATGTAGCCCAGTCTATGGATTCATGCATGACTATATTATCATATCTAATTTCTGAAGCTTCGAATCAGAGCTATCTATTTCCCTACCAAAACAACCAGGCTCGGTCACTGATACATGTATATGCACTTAGTGACACACCAACATGCACATCTTATTACAGAGTTTTGCATATATGCAGACTCACCCAAAGGTCATGGAAGCAAACTGGAAAACTCACACCCCGACACTCGCCTGATATTATGTGCATACTTTGACCATGTACCCAATGCCATTACCAGATCCCTAGCCTATTTACAATTGCAGAATTACCCTTTGAATGAAAACTGAAAACTCAATACTCTAGTCATATCTTAATTTACCTTTATTTTATTTTATTTATTTATTTTATTTTTATTTTTTTATTTTTTTGCCCTACTATTCATCTTAAAATATACCTATCAGACCTTTAAATATGACTCAGAGAAGCACTTAACAATTCCAGTATGTATCCCACTCATGTCAATTTGAACATGCTCATGGTGATGCAAACATGTACCGCCTATCACCTAATTTTATATATATGCAGACTAAACAGTGACCATATATGTACAGCCTATCCCCAATTGCAGGCTTACTCATATTTTATCTTTATTTTATTATCTCTCTGGTTTATATATAACTTGGTTTAGGCAGGACAGAGTGGATTGGCCGATCAAGGCATAAATAAAAGGAAAAACAAAGAAACTGAAGAAGAAAGGAGGAGATCACAAATATTACCTGATGAAGCTCGAGAGGGGCAGAGGAAAAAGAATGGTGAGGTAGGTATATATATAAGCAGTGTGAATTTGAAGGAGAGGTGAAAGAAAATAACGTATTAGTTATATTGATATAAATTCACAATATGAATATGTGATCTTCTCATTAGCTGTTGCAATTCCAAAAGAGTCTTGATCAGTGGCATGATCTTCTCATAAGTTTGCAAAAGAAATAAATGGGATCGAACGTTTTTCAGTCAAGAGAATTTGTTTTGGGCTAAATCAAGGGAAAGACAGGCAAGATTTTTAGGAACCAGTAACCCAATGGTAAAATAATTTCGTGATATTGATTTCCAGTCTGTAGGTTTTGATCTCACAATTTCACCTGTATTAATGGCGTGATTCACTCCTTTCAGTTTCACTATGACGTTACTTTATGCATGCAAAAATATTCCTAGATTATGAACGAAAAAAAAAAAAGTGTTCGAATAAATGGCGCTTGATTGAAGGAACTGACTGATGGATATGGCTTGCGAGATATATGCTCTGATAACTGAAGGCTGAAGCAAAGGAGGGGTTTGATACATGTTTCAGTTTTTTTATTCTTCAAGTGTATATTAAATTTTCGAGTATCAATTCCATGAATTTCTTTAATTCTTTTGTATATGTATGTTACGATTTGTTTGGCCATGAATGAGATAGGGGCAGATGATTGTGCACGTTCAAGTTGAGAAGAGAATGTGTACAAGTTGCAAATGAAACAGCCAGGGAGAATTAACACTAAAATGCTTGAACGTTTCATATATAAATGTTGTGAATTTTGGTTAAAGTTTTCCTTTGATTTAGCTTGATATTGTTAAGTGCTAACGTTAAGATTTTTATGTAGTTAGTTTTAAATAGAACGTATGCCAAAAATATAAAACCAGCTGACAAATAAAATACGTAGCGTTCGTCAAAACACTGACTGATATTTTATGTCCAAAAATATTTAAAACATAATTTTTACACTACGCTAGACAGACGCAGTCTAAAACATCAAAACTTTTATAAAAATAGCATTTTAAAAACACACGTTTTATTACGTTGCTTATACCCTAAAAATTGACGCGTCTTTTAAACGCGAAATTTAACAGTTCAAACATAGCTTAAATTTTCACAGTTATTATTTAATTTTATTGACATATACAATTTTATAAAATATATCTTCAAATTAAATAATTAAACTATATTGTTAAACACAATTTATATAAAATATATTTCAAAATAAAAAAAATTAAAATAAAATAAATAGCTAAAACTAGGGTTGTTACACTCTCCCCCACTTAAGAACTTTTCGTCCTCGAAAAGGAACGAAAGAAGAGAAACAAAAGAAGATAAGCTAGATAAACAAGAACCTTAAACGGATAGTTCTGGATTTGAAGCACGAAGAAGATCCTCAAGAATCTGATTTACCCTTTTCTGTTTGACCGTCAGTCCATGGGTGCTCAGCGGTGCTCAAGCCCCGATGAGTAACAAAGATTTCAAAGACTATAGAAAGATTTCTAAATAGACTGGTATAAGCAATAGCCTCCCCAATCTGTAGCAGATAGGAAAACCAAGGACATTTAAAGATAGTTTGGAAACAAAATAAGATAATCTTTGAAATCATAATGCTTTTGAAATCATAATACTTTGAAAGACATTAAGATTTTATAGATATTATCATTTGGAAATCATACTACTAAAATCATAACACTTTTAAAATAATTTTCATTTATTCAATAATAAATTTTCCAAAACATTTTATTTTTAGAACAGCGGCACTTATAATATGCTGCAGTATTTCCAAATCAGTTCATTATTTACTTAACTCTTAGTTTAACAAATAACCTAACACTTTATTTGAAGTACCTATTTTATAAATAAGATATTCCTTTAATAAGTTATACTTGAAATTTCCATTTGAAAAACCAAATTCTCAATTATCAAATTTTAGTGGTATTAAAATACGTCTTATTTAAATCATAATTATTCATTTAGACATCAATATGATTTTTGAGATAGATAATCCTTACTACAAAATATCCCTTTCAAAATATTTTCTTTCAAAGATACCTTGTTTATTACACAACATTTTCATTTCAGGAAATAACTTTTATTAAAATCTCTTGGTTAGATTTTAAGGTTCCTTATTAAATCAAATTTGATTATTAGGTTATTTAAATAAAATTCCCCAAAATCCCTTTTTCCCTATTTACCCCTATTAATCTTTTATAACTAAATTTAAGTATATAACATTTATTATAAACACTCAAATTTTATTTATAAAATCCCTTGTATATTATCCAATTACATTGTTAACTTCTGAAAATTAAGGTAAGTTATATTGAGATGAGATTGGGTATTATACAACTAAAACTCTCAATTATCTCCAGTTGAAATTTTCTTATTCAAAATTTTATTTTTATTGAAATTATTCCTCAAGATAAAACTTAAGAATTAAATTTCCGATTCTCTTCAAACCATTTAGCGATAAATAAATATATATACATAACATGTCAAATCAAATTTAAATTATATATCTATATATATAAAGTCATACCTTTAGAAATTCGATTCAATTAAATTTCAATGTAACACTGTAGCCAGACTACAGAATGGCCTTTTCACTTCGAAACTCGAAAATGAATGTCGATGATGCTGCAGTCATCACCGAAATTATTTTCCAGCGACAAAGAGAAGAGCACTAAATTTTAAAATTCTTTGGGAACAAACTTCTATTTTGAAAATACTTTAAATAATCTATCCTTTAAAAAAATTTAAACACAAGGTTTGAAATCATCAGAAATTGAATTCTCCAGTTTTTGTTTTAAATTCATTTCTGTTTCTAAATTGATTTATAACCATTTTTATATTCAATTATTTATTTAGACAAACACATGGTTTACAAAATCATTAATAAAATCAAAACTTTTATCTCTTGAAAAATAGTTAAATTAAAATTTTTTCAAAATTCTGAAAATTATACTCATTTATATAATATTAGCTTTATTTCAAATATAGGAATAAACTTCTCAACCCAGGATAGAGACTCAAATTTGATGAACTCCAATCAAATAGAATTCAAGATAGGTTGGAATCAGAAGATCTGATGATAAAAATCAGAATAAGGAAACTGGGTAAGTCTTATATAAATCGCGGACAACCTTGATCGGGTCAACCGGGACTTAAAGAGTCAAATCGATGTGGTTGGTGTAAATCTACACTTGATCTGAGGAGATAGAATAACCAAAGATACTAGCATATAAACCGAGGACAAATAAAAATCTCCGGTGAGTCAATGCTAATGGTAAAGAAGTTTCACCCCTTTATAAGAATAATGGCGAGACCGCCAATTCACTATAAAGATTGTCCGAAGCGGAGTTATGGGACACTCCAGAACCTAAAGTAGATAAATAGTGAGGGATACGAATGAACTTTGGAACCGCAGGGAACGTTCCAAAATTCAAAGGAAATCGAATCAAAAGGAAGAGATTGAAGCTCGAATGAAAGTGATTCTGTAAATCAAATTTACCGTACACTCTAAGTTATGCCTAGAGCCAAAGCTCTGATACCAGCTGTAACGACCCAATATTTTCAACCCTTCGCATCCGCACATGTCGGACTTGAATTGTTCAAAATACTGCGTTGTAGAATAAATTTGGCAAAACTCAGAATATACAGTAAATAAATCACAGAATCACATACACAGATATCAGAATCTCGCAGCGGAAATTTAAAATTTAGTGGTTCATGAAGCCACTGATACAACTTTACAAAACAGAACTTACATTGTCTATAATCCTCAATACAATTTTAAGACATAAATTTTAGGTAGAGTCTTCAAAGTCTCGGATTCCAGGAAAGATAAAGGCTGAAACAACTTCCAACAGCACAAATGATCTACTGAGTGTCCTAGCTACGGAGGAGAAACTGATGCTGCAACTCAGGCTGACCCGAGCGTACAATAAAACAAAACACTCGAGTCAGGACATACATACTTATATAATGTAAGCTAAATCAAGTGTACTGTAATATATAGCAAGTAACTTAAAGGATGCTTGGGATCGCCCATCCTCTAAGGATCCGTTAAACTATTTACTATGTAGTATATTGCGCTATTATAATAGTGTCTATATATAAAATAAACATACTTTTAAATAGCATTAAGGCTTTACATTTTCCACCTTAACACGTAATAGTCCCAGTAGTCCATCCAATATCATAGCTCCTCCTGATCGGGAAGCAACTAGAGGATACCACACGGGCTACGGGAGAAAACCAAACTCGTACAAGGCTCGATATGGTAGGTGACACGGCACAACTAGGCAATGCCAGGGTAGATATACCAATTGCTATCCGGACCGGTGGTAACGCGAAGCCGCAGCAACCGCCCACCTCGAACAACGCTCCCAAATCAAGGGTGCACCCAAACAATCACAAGAGTAATAGAATGGTATACGAAGAAGTGCGTTCGATCAGAGGAGCTACCTCATTAATCCGAGAATCGCTCCTGTTTTAGCCACCTTATGCCAACTCACGGGAGTCGGGTCCACGTATATAACTTTCAAGAAACGGCCACCACCAACCTACTTCATTCTGGAAACTCCACCGCGTACACGGTTAGTCAAAGTGGTTTTCGGTATCGACAGAGAGTATGTCCATATCCGATCCCGGTCTCTTTGCCAACCAAACGTTATTATAACCCGTGGCCATTTAAAAACAGTTTGTACTTTGAAACCAGAATAACATTTCCATTTCAAAACTATAAATATGATATCATTTAAAACCCAAACAATATGATATCGTTATATTCAAATATAATTCTTTTCCAAACCATACTGTTTAAAATTTATAATATGTGGAAAACAAATATTTGATTTATACCTTCAAAGCATAATATTTTGGAGATTTTACTTTAAAATCCATAACTCCCAAACACAATGGTTTGGATATTCACGGTATATAGAATAAATGGGTTAACTTTATGGTTACTTTGTAAAGAAGAGAATTTTCATAGCTTTACAAATAATTTCTCTATTTAAAGTTTTAAACCATAAATTAGACATCATTTATGTTCCCAAAACATTTTAATTCCCATTAAATTGGAGTATTTAATTATTCAAAACTAAGTTTGGGTTTTATTCTTTCACAAATCAATGTTTTATTATTTAGTCTTGAATATTCCCATAATTTCCATAAATAAAACTCCAATTTTAGCTATTTAAAAATTTCAAAACTTACTTAATACCAGAATATTCATCTTAAATTTATTAAGGAAAATCTAGTTATAAATATCCTATCTTAAGATTTTCCAAACTTAAATATAAAATAAAATTTATCAAATTCCATAAATTTTAGAGCAATCAAATTCTAGATTCCATAGCACTTAGGAAATGCTACCTAAAGTTATGGGTAAAACTAGTCCAATTTCAAAAGATAGCATTTAAATGCTGTAGTAGATTGTTTAACTTAATAAATATTTCCAAATATAACTTATTTATTTATTAACTGAAATCTTATTCTTTCAAAATCCCGATTTACCAAATAAGTTATATTCTAAATTTTATTCAAATATTTATTTATTTTTTATTTATAACTTATTAAAAATCAATATCAATTCCTTTAAAGATATAAATCAAATATTTAACTTCCAAAATAATTTTTAAATATTTCAGAAAATATTATAAGGACCACGGACCTGTATATAGTTTTCTAGCCTAGGTCAAGTGATACGGATTTATATCGTTTCAACCCGTAATTTACAACCCCGGGTTCTATCATTTCAAACCCGCAATCCCAAGTTATCAGTTAACAGCATAAATTATCAGTAATCATTTAGGCCTATCATTTCAGCCCATAACAGTATATATAACAGGGAACTTGCAGTGTGATTTAAGCAGTAAATAAACAATAACATAATATAACTGCAGATATAATACAACAGATAAATAACTGATGAGGTGTCAATTTAAATGGGGTCCATCATGCTATATTACACTACAGACAGATAATAGTGAAATACAATTTTACACATACACTTGCAATAATTTACTAAATATAAATACGTATGTCTGGTGAGAAATACTCACCTGGATGTTGCAGAAAATTTGAATTCAAAACGACGATTCACCGGTACAGAACGACAGAGGGTAACGATAAAATTTCTCGGATGTCGCCTAGTTCAAATCTAGAACAAAAGTAAAATATAGAATGCGCGACTTTAGAATTTTATGGTCAAAGAAAGATAAAATAGAACGAAAATGATTTGACTTGCTCGACCACTCCACCGTGTAATGTGACAAAACATACCCAAATGTGAACCGGGTTAACACTAAAATTTGTGACAAAATTTCCTAAAAGACCGACTAAACAATATGGTGAAGCTTCTCTACTATATGTCGTAGTACATAACTGGTGCACGTGCACGCCTTCTTTTCTTTTGCTCACGCACACGTACACACACGCCAACCATTTCACTTATTGCCTAATTTGTTTCGCTTGTCCTCCCCTACCAGTATATCATTATCTTCTGCTATTTTTCTTGTTTTAAAATATTGCTTAGTTCGACTTAAAATACAACTTTGCAGGCTTTAACACCTATTAAACAGACAGGGAACCACAATTAACTTATACTAGACCCATCCCACCCTCCTTTGTTCTCATATATTATACTTCCTCATGCATCTGATCCATTCAATAAAACTCCAAAATTTTCTTTTTAAACTTCTCAGTTCAAAACTGCACCAAGCAACCCCACGCAACCATCATCACCCCTACCTACTTCGAGCCAATTATGCATTTTCTTCGAGTAACTCGCCTACTTCAGCTAAGTTCCCCTTTTTCACTACCATTTCTTTTACTCCCCCTTCTTTCCTCCTTTTTTTTTTCCTCAATGCAACAGCCCCTGCTTCTACTAAACGCATCAGTATATATATACATATACAAGCTAAAAATTTGTACATCACCGCATCCATTCTATTCCACCACTAGGCTTGTCAGCCTTGAATCCAACATGTCCCTGACACATCCAGATGTGCACACGTGCACCATTTTCTCTGACATATGCAACAGTTGCATTTCTCCCCCTTCTACTTCTTTACTTCCACTGCACTTGACACACCACTTAATACTTCACTGGACCATCAACTACTTCCCTCTAGCATCTACAAAACTCTGGCCTTATCTTACCCAAATCAGGTCAGATGCACTTTGTGGAAAGCTCACCTGCTTTCTATCTATTACCAGTATCTAACAACTCCAGTTTACACCTTACTCCTGTCAGTTTAAATATGCACACACACAGTGATATCAATATGGACAGCCCATATCCCAACACCTACTACTGACTTAAGTGCCAAATTTTCTTGCCCAAAAAAAAAATGCAACTTATTCTTGCGTACAAGCTACAACTGAATACATGATGAACCCATGCTTCCACTTACTGAATTTATAGTCAAATAGCTACCTGTCTACAAATATTACTGGCATCAAACAACTCCAGTGACTCAACTAAACAACTCGGTTTCTCCTTCTATTCCAATTTGGCATCACGCCTACTCAAACATTACTTAACAGCAGCTACTCCTCCTACCTTCTCACAACCCCAGCCTTCCCTATGTAGCCCAGTCTATGGATTCATGCATGACTATATTATCATATCTAATTTCTGAAGCTTCGAATCAGAGCTATCTATTTCCCTACCAAAACAACCAGGCTCGGTCACTGATACATGTATATGCACTTAGTGACACACCAACATGCACATCTTATTACAGAGTTTTGCATATATGCAGACTCACCCAAAGGTCATGGAAGCAAACTGGAAAACTCACACCCCGACACTCGCCTGATATTATGTGCATACTTTGACCATGTACCCAATGCCATTACCAGATCCCTAGCCTATTTACAATTGCAGAATTACCCTTTGAATGAAAACTGAAAACTCAATACTCTAGTCATATCTTAATTTACCTTTATTTTATTTTATTTATTTATTTTATTTTTATTTTTTTATTTTTTTGCCCTACTATTCATCTTAAAATATACCTATCAGACCTTTAAATATGACTCAGAGAAGCACTTAACAATTCCAGTATGTATCCCACTCATGTCAATTTGAACATGCTCATGGTGATGCAAACATGTACCGCCTATCACCTAATTTTATATATATGCAGACTAAACAGTGACCATATATGTACAGCCTATCCCCAATTGCAGGCTTACTCATATTTTATCTTTATTTTATTATCTCTCTGGTTTATATATAACTTGGTTTAGGCAGGACAGAGTGGATTGGCCGATCAAGGCATAAATAAAAGGAAAAACAAAGAAACTGAAGAAGAAAGGAGGAGATCACAAATATTACCTGATGAAGCTCGAGAGGGGCAGAGGAAAAAGAATGGTGAGGTAGGTATATATATAAGCAGTGTGAATTTGAAGGAGAGGTGAAAGAAAATAACGTATTAGTTATATTGATATAAATTCACAATATGAATATGTGATCTTCTCATTAGCTGTTGCAATTCCAAAAGAGTCTTGATCAGTGGCATGATCTTCTCATAAGTTTGCAAAAGAAATAAATGGGATCGAACGTTTTTCAGTCAAGAGAATTTGTTTTGGGCTAAATCAAGGGAAAGACAGGCAAGATTTTTAGGAACCAGTAACCCAATGGTAAAATAATTTCGTGATATTGATTTCCAGTCTGTAGGTTTTGATCTCACAATTTCACCTGTATTAATGGCGTGATTCACTCCTTTCAGTTTCACTATGACGTTACTTTATGCATGCAAAAATATTCCCAGATTATGAACGAAAAAAAAAAAGTGTTCGAATAAATGGCGCTTGATTGAAGGAACTGACTGATGGATATGGCTTGCGAGATATATGCTCTGATAACTGAAGGCTGAAGCAAAGGAGGGGTTTGATACATGTTTCAGTTTTTTTATTCTTCAAGTGTATATTAAATTTTCGAGTATCAATTCCATGAATTTCTTTAATTCTTTTGTATATGTATGTTACGATTTGTTTGGCCATGAATGAGATAGGGGCAGATGATTGTGCACGTTCCAGTTGAGAAGAGAATGTGTACAAGTTGCAAATGAAACAGCCAGGGAGAATTAACACTAAAATGCTTGAACGTTTCATATATAAATGTTGTGAATTTTGGTTAAAGTTTTCCTTTGATTTAGCTTGATATTGTTAAGTGCTAACGTTAAGATTTTTATGTAGTCAGTTTTAAATAGAACGTATGCCAAAAATATAAAACCAGCTGACAAATAAAATACGTAGCGTTCGTCAAAACACTGACTGATATTTTATGTCCAAAAATATTTAAAACATAATTTTTACACTACGCTAGACAGACGCAGTCTAAAACATCAAAACTTTTATAAAAATAGCATTTTAAAAACACACGTTTTATTACGTTGCTTATACCCTAAAAATTGACGCGTCTTTTAAACGCGAAATTTAACAGTTCAAACATAGCTTAAATTTTCACAGTTATTATTTAATTTTATTGACATATACAATTTTATAAAATATATCTTCAAATTAAATAATTAAACTATATTGTTAAACACAATTTATATAAAATATATTTCAAAATAAAAAAAATTAAAATAAAATAAATAGCTAAAACTAGGGTTGTTACATATCACATTCATATGAACATATCAACCAATGACATATAATATCAACCAATATCATTAACTCATCCAACGATATTTATCAACCAATCATTAATCATTCATAAACAAGTTTGATCCAAACTTAATTAATTTAATTGATCTTTAATTAAATTAATCCTTGTTTAATCACTTGGATTATTATCAATCCAGCTTACATATTAATTAATTAATTACAAATTAATTAACTAAACATCACTTAATTATCTACTTTAATTAATCATCCTTGATTAATTATTACTTAATTACTTTAAGTAATTATTTCTTAAGTACAGTATTAATTAATCATCTTGGTTAATTACTTCTTAATTAAACCAAGTAATTATCTCTTAATTGCCTTTTTAAATTAATCAACCTTGATTAATTATTCTTTAATTACCCTGTTAATTATTTCTCAATTGTCCTTTATAATTAATCACACCTGATTAATCACTTTTTAATTAAATATTCTTGATTAATTACTTTTAATTAATCACATTTAATTAATTACTTTTAATTAATCACCTTTGATTAATTACTTTTTAATTACATTTAGTAATTAAAACTTAGTTATAGATTAATTACCTTTTAATTATTAATTCTTTATTTCCATTAATTAGTGATCACTTCATTAATTAAATTTATTCTTAATTAATTACTTTAACAAGTAATTAATTACTTAATTAATTACTCTTAATCATTTATTAATTAACCATTAATTAAATAATTTAAACCTTTAATTAATTATATTAATTAATTCTTTAATTAATAACACAAGTGATTAACTCTCAATCACATCCACCTTAATTACTTTCATAAATTAATTAACCTCTAATTATTTTGTCCAATAATTATTCTTTACTTAATTACCTCCAGTAATTAATCACTTAATTACTTCACCAAGTAATTATACTTAATTAACTCCAAAGTGATAATATTTAATTAATCACTAATTTATTACTTAATTAATTATTTAATTAATCATTTAAATTGATTAAATGATTCTTTAACTTCTTATATTATAAAGAATCTTAATTAAGATACCATTATCTTAATTAAATCATTTATATTAACTAAAATACTTTAATTATTAAATAAAAATCTGAACTATCTTAATTATTTCACAAATTTATTTATCTTTAATTAATTCAAATTCTAAATTACTTAAGATAACCTTTATCATAATTGATTACCAAATTCTAAATCATTAAACTTTATTTAAAATAAAATATAACATTTTAGAAATCAATTTATAATTAAACACATTTTAAATTGAACTTTTAAATCTTTAAAACCTTTCCAAAGTTATTTAATAAAATCTAATACAAACTTTACTTCAAAATCCACTTATTTTATTTTAAAACTTTCATATTTTAAAATATATAAACTTGTTTAAAACTTTAACTTGAAACAAATTTAGTTTTAAAAATAAACTTGTTTAACCTTTGGTTTTAAAACTTGAATTATCTACTAAAATCATATTCTCTTTGTTCAAAGCTTTTTAAGACATAACAGTTAAATATTAAGACCCATCTCAACATAAACCCGAGCTATCCACTACACAAACCCTGGCAAAACCCACGTTTACCCCGAGTCTCTCCAACCCCTTCCCTCAATCTTGCTTCGAGCCAAAACAACACGAACCCGCGGTAATCTTCGAGCTCAATCCATCTTCTCCCACAACCCACCTCTGAAGCACGAAACTGTGCATGTTAACGTGCACATCGCCGCCGGTTGACGGCGAATTCCACGTCGGCCTCCTCTAAGTCGCACTCGACCCCTACAACTCAACGCACAACCCAGAAATTTTGATTTGATCGAGCATCAAAATATGACTATCGAACCCAAACTGTTCGAAACCACCATCACCCAAAACCACCCCTCCACGGTAACACCAAACTCGAGAAGACCCACCATCACTACCGAAGCGACATCACAACCTCCCAACCCCACGGCAATACTCGCGATCCTCTCCGGTAGCCTCTCGACGCCGCGAAGACACGATGAACCACGATGATATAAACAAGGTATAAAACCCTACATCATGAATTATCGGCCACTTCATTCAATAATAAATCACCAAACTAATTTTCTGATAATCAACAACATTCCTTCAACCTCCATGATCAACGTCGACACCCAGATCGCCGTCGCTCGCCGTTAATTGACCAAAATATGCAAATCAATCAAACTCCAAATTCACACTAAATACTATCCTAAAAATTATGAATCAACTATTAAAATTCGTAATTTAGCATCATGAATTAAATTATGCAATCAAAACTTAAATTTGTTTTGATAAATTTTTGACCAAATTTAAAATTTACTGTAATTCTTGGATTCCTGAGCAAATGTTTCATTTTAAGTTCATAAAATTATTTATAGATGAAAGATTTCATGATTGCAAACAATCTTTGTTTAGAAATTTTAAGCAAATTCGAATTCAACAGGAAGTTATTGATTTTATTAAGAAAATGAATTCTGTTATCATCACACAGGAACTACATTAACACTCAACAGGCATCAAACATCATATCCATACATGCATCAATTTTCAATTCAAGTATTCATCAACATCATGATATTCATCATAAGAACATGAAAGAAATTCTGGTTTTAAACTGTTTTTAAAATCCCATTTACTCACCTCTTGTTTTCAGAAGACAGAGAATGTTTTCCAGGCTTCAGAATTTATCTGCTTGTTGATGAATTCTCTGAATTGTTTAATTCCAGATTGCATGTTGATAAATCTTGAATTGTTTGTTGATTTCGAACTGCTTGATTGCATTGAATTAGAAAACCTGAAGATCTTGCTTTCCAGATCACCTTCTTTTGCTATTTCAGATTTTACAAGTTTCACAAATTTCATTTTTTCTTCAGATCTTTGTTTTGCAGTTGTATTCATTTTTGTTGAAGAGAATAAAGGAATTTCTTAGCTGAAAATAAAACTCTTCCTTTCTTTTACAATTTAATTTCAAATTAAATAAAAAGGATTGACATTTGTCATTTTAATGCTTTAAGGACCTTATACATATGCATATGATTTACAAGTGTCTTAACATACATTAAAAAGTAAGTGTTATATAATGTTTAATTCATATTTACAGAAGTTATTTTATAATGTTTTACTAATGTTATAAATGTTATTTTCTTTTTAATAATTTATTTAAGCTATATACATGTATTTATGTAATAGTCATATAATTATAAAATGTGTATACTTATCTTTTAATAAATATTCATATGAATTCAAGTAACTTATATTTTGATCAAATCATATAGCATGTGTTTATAAATTTTAGAAATTAAATTTAACTCCTTATATAAAAAATTTAAAACAATCTTATCTTATGACAAAATTAAAATGAAAGAATATTAAACAAATGAACTTTTAGTGTAGATCTTATTTAAAACACAACCCAAATCATAATATATATATTCATATATATTAGAAATTTGAATATAAAGCTTTTATTATATTAAAAACATCCTATTTACAAGATATATCAATATATATTATAAATAGAAAATATTTTGATTAGCTTTTGAAAAATAAATCTTACCAATTTTAAATTGCTAAAATAAATATTCCCAAATTAAAATATTATAAATTTTCAAAAGAATTAAAATTGCCTATTTTATATTGTTAAGAAAAACGTTAATAGATATTATCAAATTATTATTATCAGCCTTTAAAAGAATTTTAACTTGTCAATTTATAATGTAAAATTATTAAATCAATTTAATTATTAACAAAGATTATTAAATTGATATTGGTTAAAATTCCGGGTCGTCACATTCCTCTCCCCTTAAAAGAATTTCGTCCCTGAAATTTAAAAGCAAAGATAATTTAATAACCCAGCAAAAGAATTTAAATTTTCAATCAGAAATCAAACACTATCAATCATAGCAACCAATTTAAACAAAAAATTTTATTATCCAGACAAAATTCTGAATGGATCTTCCTAATATTATCAAAAGTTTTCCAGGTACCTATACTGGAATACTCGCTCTATAGAATCTTAAGTAACTACACTATTATAACCAAGAACTCCCTCATCTGATCCTACAAATCTAAACAAGATATCAGACTAATCTCAAAACCAGCCCAACTACCAGATCCTTTAGAACTTCTGGTTCTATCACTCGATGAATCATGCACGTATTCCTCAGAGATACGTGGAATACAATGCACTCCAGCTATCCGAACTGGCAATTCAATCCTGTGGATCAAAATCTAATCTCTAGAGAACACAGGAAAACTCAAAATACCTCCAGAGCTAGCTCTCCAGTTTTACCCTGTCTTATAATTCCTTTGATCGGATAAAACTAAAGCAATATCCAAATTTCAACTTCACATTCCAAATCTCCTCAATTCTTAACTGCACAACTCTTCTGATGATCCTGAGTCACCTTCAACTTCCCTGATCATCTTAACCCTTGCTGATTACTTTATCAACAAACTGGACCAAAATTAAACAAATCTCCAGGTCCTACTCAACAAAATGACTCTCCTAAAACATTTTCGAAATCCAAAACACAACTCTATTCCACAAGCATTAGTGGACTTCAAACCTCCCTCTCTTATCTGGAATAGCCAAATGGTTGCACCTGACAACCTTACCTTTCAAATCCTGAAAATTTCTTCATACTTGAATTTCCTGTAGAAATCCTTTAATCCAAGAAAACTGTAACTTCTGGTTGCTCCTATTCTAGAATAGCTGCTATCTCGCTTCTGCTGCACAACTCTGATCTACAGTAGATGAAAATGCTATCGAAGAACTCGAGCACAAACTTTCTCCATACATTGTTCATCCGACTCACTCCACATGGTCAAAACATTCTAGCAGAACCTTAACTAGAACTAGATGGTCAATCCTTTCCAAAGAATCCTGAGCAGCCTTGCCAACCTCTTCTCGCTCTAAGAGTCATCCCTCTATCTGGTTGAACCATCAGTATCGCTCCTGGAATCCAAGTCGATAAGAAACTCAATCTCCGATGCGGTAGACTTCTGATTTCCTCAAAAACATCTGGAAAATCTCTGACTATTTTCATACCTTTCACCTCTACTTGAGATGCCTCAATATCAAACCAAAGGATACTCAAAGATTTCCAAAACTAATCGCAAGTCACTTTTGCGATCATACCCAGTTTAGAGTCCAAAGAACTATCTTCACCAACTAGAACAGCTTTCCTAATCAAGATCAATCTTCAAGAATGGCTTATCTACCAGAAAAATTGATAGATCACTTCCAACAAATATCCTGCTCTGTTGAGCCTCCCGAAGAAATGATAAGCCTTCACTATCTGCCTGGTCTGCCGATAGAAGAATCCCAAAGATTTATGAATCATCGAAGAAACGGGTCCACGCTGCTGCTTCCAAACTTCACTTCAATGATACTGCTAAGCCAAAGATCTTCCTTAACCAAAAGCTACTTGAAACTCAAAACTATCACCCAATTCCACCAAAAATCCTTGAGACGGGTAGACATCTTCTCAATAAACTCGGCTCCAAACCAAACACCAACCACTTGTTCTTCTTAAGGAAAACAATGAGACCATGTCCGAAATGAGGTAACTCATTGACCTTAGTCTCAAACTTCAATATAGATAAGACTCCGTTGCTTGAGATCTAAAAGATTCCTAAACATGTGAATCTTCCCTACAGTAGGCACCAACGGTTCCTTCGACACCATATAAATCTTGCTTCAAAAGAACATCTTCAGAACCATCTATGGATACTACATCCCATTATATAGTTATTCCTTCCTGAAGTTACCAAGATACCATCACCTGCTTCTGCTCAGCTGACAGATTCAATTCTTAGAAATCCCGCTCACTTGAGAGCAAATCAACCTCACACTCCAAGAATATACTCTACTTCTTGAAAATACTTTATCTGGGATCAATAAAATCCTTTCACCAATCTACAAAGCATATTCGAGACGGTGTTAGGTCTACAATCTCGACAGATACACTTCCAACCACAACATATAAGCCTCTTCAATAAGTGGTAGTCGTGTTCCACACACTTCTACCTTATCTACCTGTATAACCTATGTTGGAAAATCTGAACAGATAACCCAACAGATTAGGTGATATAATATATATATATATATATATAATAATAATTACAAATACACTCTCTCAAGATAGACACCACTCCAGAGTCTAGGTATTCGCTCAACCTAGTGCTCTGATACCAACTATAGCGACTCGACTTTTTAACACCAGAAAGATGCATCACTATTTAAGAAAGAAAGGGATAGAAGAAGAAAAGAAAGAGAAGAAAGAACAACACATCAGAATCTCACAGCAGAACGAATGAAATATAATATATAACATATGCATAGTATCATATACATCAGAGTACACAACTATAAATCTCAATTTAGACAGTTATAACATTTCTGTCTAATACAATACAAGAACATCATACAGAATAACAACACAGCGGAAACTCTATCTATATATCTGCACGCTGAAGCCTCCTGCTCCAAAGCTCCTGCAGAATTCGTCAAGAGATAACCTGAATCACTTGACTACTCATACATAATATGAGCACCCAACAGTTTAATAAAACAGAAAATAAACACTCGGGTCAGACATGGGTCTGGTGTGAGTAAACGGTTTAAGATTGCTTAACTTTAGAAAATCCTTTGAAAAGAAAAGGTATCACGTAAGACTTCCGACACATAAACATGGAAAAGTTTTTACCTTACGCTAACCAAAATATTTGATAGGAAATCCAGTGATATTATAATAGTGTCTAGGGTTTTCATGTAAATAAGAAATAGCCGAAATTGTTACATTACTAAATTCCAACTACTAGCCAAAAAAGTGTGTAATACAAACAAAACCGTAGGGTCTCGTAGGGAAAATGGGTTTCCATCAATGGCAGGGCTACGGGGGTACCGTCCGTCATAGTACATGGGCTAAATCATCGTACCGAGGAGCCACCCTAACTCCAGTGCAACACAAGGCCGGGACCATTCCTTACTGAATAGTCTCGAACAAGACAACCCCGCAGTTGGCTGCAGATCCAACTGCCCACACAGCCGAAATAAAAAGGGACTTCTAGACAGGGGAAAATCTTGTCCTGAAATGGGCATGACCAACCTAGCCTTACTGAACCTCCCCTGTTTTAGCCATTCTTGGTTGATGAGGCTTGAGGCTGCGATTACCTTTATAGGACACATTTATCTTAGAATTCTCATCGTCCGCCTGACGATGTTCTGAAAGCATTCAATCCATACAAGTCCGTCCCGAGTTCGAACGGAACCGAAGGCACTATCTCATTGCACTCATTTTGGAATCACCCTCTGAGTCAACGACCATAGCCCTTGCACTCTGAATCATCATCTCGGACCTGTAAGTACTATCTCCGTCAAACTAATCATGGAATCACCCCCAGAGTTATACTGACGAATAGTTCTTACACCTCGAGTCTTCACTTGCACTCCACTTGGATTCACGACCTAACGTTTATTTTGGATCGATGTGGTTTTCGGATATCCAAATATGGAAACCCAATCCCGGTCTCACCGAATCCAAACGCCATTTTACTGTCCAAGTTGTACTTAAGGGTTTTAAATAGCATAATCAGAATATCACTTAACATAAATGGATGATTCATAACACACAGATAGATAATTCACTATTATCACATTCATCCATACATATCACAATGCAACATATATATCACATCTCAGATATATCACATTCGTATCAACATATCAACCAATGACATATAATATCAACCAATATCATTAACTCATCCAATGATATTTATCAACCAATCATTAATCATTCATAAACTAGTTTGATCCAAACTTAATTAATTTAATTAATCTTTAATTAAATTAATCCTTATTTAATCATTTGGATTATCATCAATCCAGCTTACATATTAATTAATTTATTACAAATTAATTAACTAAACATCACTTAATTATCTACTTTAATTAAACATCCTTGATTAATTATTACTAAATTACTTTAAGTAATTATTTCTTAAGTACAGTATTAATTAATCATCTTGATTAATTACTTCTTAATTATACCAAATAATTATCTCTTAATTACCCTTTTAAATTAATCAACCTTGATTAATTATTCTTTAATTACCCTGTTAATTATTTCTTAGTTATCCTTTATAATTAATCACACCTGATTAATCACTTTTTAATCAAATATTCTTGATTAATTACTTTTAATTAATCACATTTAATTAATTATTTTAATTAATCACCTTTGATTAATTACTTTTAATTAATCCCCTTTGATTAATTACTTTTTAATTACATTTAGTAATTAAGACTTAGTTATAGATCAATTACCTTTAAATTATTAATTCTTTATTTCCATTAATTAATGATCACTTCATTAATTAAATTTCTTCTTAATTAATTACTTTAACAAGTAATTAATTACTTAATTATTACTCTTAATCCTTGTATTAATTAACAATTAATTAAATAATTTAAACCTTTACTTAATTATATTAATTAATTCTTTAATTAATAACACAAGTGATTAACGCTTAATCACTTCCACCTTAATTACTTTCATAAAGTAATTAACCTCTAATTATTTTGTTCAATAATTATTCTTTACTTAATTACCTCCAGTAATTAATCACTTAATTACTTCACCAAGTAATTATACTTAATTAACTCCAAAGTGATTATCTTTAATTAATCGCTAATTAATTGCTTAATTAATTATTTAATTAATCATTCAAATTAATTAAATGATTCTTTAACTTCTTGTATTATAAAGATTCTTAATTAACATACCATTATCTTATTATTATTTTTGCAGATTAAGCGAGGTTAAAACTGGGCCCTACCAGCTTTATGAAACATAAAAAAGGAAAAATAGAAAGATCTCATTACAAAGGAGACAGGGAAAAGAAAAAAGAAGAAAAGGAACAGAATACACATAACAACACAGAAAAGACATTATAACTACAAGAAGTAGTTACGGAGTCCAAGGCTCAAAATGAATGTCAAGAAACTTGTAAGGGCTGATCCTCAAACACAACAGTATGTCATGCTTTAAGAATGACCAAAAATTTTCCTTGCTTCTACAGATACCGTCGAAGCATCGCTTATTTTTTTCCTTCTAGATATTCACCACTAGTTTCTTTAGAATGTAAAAAAAGTACTGCCTAATGTCTTCAGACCAAGAAATGGCACTTTCCATCAGGCACTTACCATTATCTTAATTAAATCATTTATATTAACTAAAATACTTTAGTTATCAAATAAAAATTTGAACTATCTTAATTATTTCACAAATTTATTTATCTTTAATTAATTCAAATTCTAAATTACTTAAGATAATCTTTATCATAATTGATTACCAAATTCTAAATCATTCAACTTTATTTAAAATAAAACACAACATTTTAGAAATCAATTTATAATTAAACACATTTTAAATTGAACTTTTAAATCTTTAAAACCTTTCTAAAGTTATTTGATAAAATTTAATACAAACTTTATTTCAAAATCCACTTATTTTATTTTAAAACTTTCATATTTCAAAATATATAAACTTGTTTAAAACTTTAACTTGAAACAAATTTAGTTTTAAAAATGAACTTGTTTAACTTTTGGTTTTGAAACTTGAATTATCTACTAAAATCATACTTTCTTTGTTCAAAGCCTTTTAAAACATAACAGTTAAATACTAAAACCCATCTCAAACTAAACCCAAGCTATCCACTACACAAACCCGAGCAAAACCCATGTTTACCTCGAGTCTCTCCAACCCATTCCCTCAATCTTGCTTCGAGCCAAAACAACACGAACCCACGGTAATCTTCGAGCTCAATCCATCTTCTCCCACAACCCACCGCTGAAGCACGAAACTGTGCACGTTAACGTGCACATCGCCGCCGGTCGACGGCGAATTCCACGTCGGCTTCCTCTAATTCGCACTCGACCCCTATAACTCAACGCACAACCCAGAAACTTTGATTTGATCGAGCATCAAAATATGACTATCGAACCCAAACTGTTCGAACCACCATCACCAAAAACCACCCCTCCACGGCAACACCAAACTCGAGAAGACCCACCATCACTATTGAAGCTACATCACAACCTCCCAACCCCGTGGCAACACTCGCGATCCTCTCCGGTAGCCTCTCAACGCCGCGAAGACATGATGAACCACGATGATATAAACAAGGTATAAAACCCTACATCATGAATTATCGGCCACTTCATTCAATAATAAATCACCAAACTAATTTTCTGATAATCAACAACATTACTTCAACCTCCATGATCAACGTCGACACCGAGATCGCCATCGCTCGCCTTTAAATGAACAAAATACCCAAATCAATCAAACTCCAAATTCACACTAAATACTATCCTAAAAATTGTGATTCAACTATTAAAATTCATAATTTAACATCACGAAATAAATTATGTAATCAAAACCTAAATTTGTTTTGATAATTTTTTGACCAAATTTAAAATTTACTGTAATTCTTGAATTCCTGAGCAATTATTTCATTTTAAATTCCTAAACTTATTTTTAGATGAAATATTTCATGATTACAAACAATCTTTGTTTACAAATTTTAAGCAAATTCGAATTCAACAGGAAGTTATTGATTTTATTAAGAAAATTAATCATGTTATCATCACACGGGAACTACATTAATACTCAACAGGCATTCAAACATCATATCCATACATTCATTAATTTTCAATTCAAGTATTCATCAACATCATGATATTCATCATAAGAACATGAAAGAAATTCAGGTTTTAAACTATTTTTAAAATCCCATTTACTCACCTCTTGTTTTCAGAAGACAGAGAATGTTTTCCAGGCTTCAGAATTTATCTGCATGTTGATGAATTCTCTGAATTGTTTGATTCCAGATTGCATGTTGATAAATGCTAAATTGTTTGTTGATTTTGAACTACTTGATTGCATTGATGTTGAAAATAATTTGTTGCTTGATTGAATTAGAAAACCTGAAGATCTTGCTTTCCATATCACCTTCTTTTGCTATTTCAGATTTTACAGGTTTCAAAGATTTCATTTTTTTCTTCAGATCTTTGTTTTGCATTTGTATTCATTTTTTTGAAGAGAATAAAGGAATTTCTTAGCTGAAAATAAAACTCTTCCTTTCTTTTACAATTTAATTTTAAATTAAATAAAAAGGATTGACATTTGTCATTTTAATGCTTTAAGGATCTTACACATATGCATATGATTTACAAGTGTCTTAACCTACATTAAAAATTTAACAAGTGTTATATAATGTTTAATTCATATTTACAAAAGTTATTTTCTAATATTTTACTAATGTTATAAATGTTATTTTCTTTTTAATAATTTATTTAAGTTATATACATGTATTTATGTAATATTCATATAATTACAAAATGTGTGTACTTATCTTTTAATAAATATTCATATGAATTCAAGTAACTTATATTTTGATCAAATCATATAACATGTGTTTATAAATTTGAGAAATTAAATTTAACTCCTTATATAAAAAATTTAAAACAATCTTATCTTATGATAAAATTAAAATGAAAGAATATTAAACAAATGAACTTTTAATTTAGATCTTATTTAAAACACAACCCAAATCATAATATATATATATATATATTCATATATATTACAAATTTGAATATAAAGCTTTTATTATATTAAAAACTTCCTATTTACAAGATATATCAATATATATATTATAAATAGAAAATATTTTGATTAGCTTTTGAAAAATAAATCTTACCAATTTTAAATTGCTAAAATAAATATTCCCAAATTAAAATATTATAAATTTTCAAAAGAATTAAACTTTCCTATTTTATATTGTTAAGAAAAATGTTAATAGATATTATCAAATTATTATTATCAGCCTTTAAAAGAATTTTAACTTGTCAATTTATAATGTAAAATTATCAAATCAATTTAATTATTAACAAAGATTATTAAATTGATATTGCTCAAAATTCTGGGTCGTCACAAAATTAATTGTAGGTATATATGAAATCTATTAATTGGGTGATTAATAAGGGAATCTTATTTAAAAGAAACATCACATTTAAAAATATATGTTTTCATAGATTGTGAGAGAGAAAGGGAAAGTGATTAATGAAAAGATTGTTGGAACATCAATTTGAAATAAAAACAAACAGAGAAGAAAACATATTAACTAATGTCCATAGACTGAGTGTATGCTTTAGATTTTAGGGTTTTATATCTAATGGTTAGCACTGATTTGAACCACTATAAATATAGACGCAGAGCCTCATTTTTATTCTCATTATTTTTCTCTTACCTACAGAAGCTCTACCAATTTTCTACCTCTTCTACACTTTTTAATAACAAAATTTTAGATCTAATTCACACGAATTTAGATCTAAATAGAAAGATAATAGAATTAATTAGTGAATTAGGAACCGGTTCAAATCAGAAGGCTATGTCAAACGTAAAACCCCAAATCTGAGTTTTATTTGCTATTTCTAATCCAAGTCTCTTTCTTTTCTCTTTCAAATATTATAGATCCATAAATATATCATTTGTAATTCCTAATAGGCATTAAAAGGAAGGTGGATATAGATGTTAGGGACAGATATGCAATAAAAACAAGGAGATTTGGAAAGCTAGCAATGTCAGTGGATTTAATTATATCTTTTACATTTACAATATATTATCTTTAAATTCCTGTTAAATAATTTTATTCAATAGTAATTAATCTTGTTAATTATTATGCTGAACTGTATGAAATTTATAATTAATCTTGTTAATTATTATGCCGAACTGTAAGAAATTTACAGTTATTTACATCTAATTTAAAGTTATAATTTAACCTAAATGCTAATTTCTTTTTATTCTCTTTGTATGCGAATAATATAGTTAAAAAGAAAATTCGCGATTATGCATTAAAATGGGAAAATGCTAGATTAGATGTAAAAAAAAAGTTTGAATAAAACTAGAAAAATGGAATTCTATAATAAATTACACTAAAATGGGAGTAATAAATTAATCTAATAACTTGATTTGGAAATAAGTAATAGATTAATTGTTGTTAGAAAATATGATACATTTCGATAATTTAATATTTAAAAGATAACGATAAATGTTACTGCAAGAATAAAAGAAAGAAAAAGGGAACTAGTATAAAATAGAGAAACCACTGTATTTTACGACATTCCAAAATAATAAAAGAAATACCTTGCAGTTACGAATTATTGTTTATAGTATTCTTTAGTATTAAAATTTGAAAATGGATTTTTAGTATAGTTTTCATACCCAACCAAATAAAATAAAATTACTTCCTATAATAGAAAAAAATAAAGTAAAGTATGAAAGGAATCAAGTATATTATTAGAAAAGAATTTGAAGCTATAAATGATAATGAACCTAGATTTGCATTTACTATGTAGATTATACAATAAGACAGTTATTATGATAAATGAATTATATAATATAAGAGAATAAAAGAATATTCTATATTGTAATAAAAGAAGGAAGAATAGAACATAAAAGAAATGCTTAAATTATGTACGGACTATAAAAGAAAAGAAAATGACAATTACAGGTAGAATTATAACATAGGTTATAATTAATTAATAACAACGGAAAATCTTATTTTGAGACTTTGAATAAATTAATGAGCAATAATAATGATAGAAGCTTATTTAACTAATTTATATTAATTCAATAAGCAAATAAAGTAGGAATGATAAAAGAGGCTTATTTTGATGTACATAAGATTTATATTAAGTTAAATAAGCAAGATAATGAATGTGGCTCATACCAACCGCATTCCCTATTAAATAAATGGAAATATTACAATAGATAGAGGCGAGATGAGGGAAACTATATGCTAATTAGGGTAAATAAGTAATCAATAGAATAAGAATGTAAACCAAACGCAAATTAAAAGATTAAACTTAGGGTCTAATAAAAGAATTGAGATGCGTTTGGAGCAGTCCAAAGGATGAAGCGTCTAACGAAGTTGTTCATCATGGATTTGAAAAATGGAGACGCACGTCCATCTTATTATTTTTGGGCTTCAAGGAAGTAGAGACTTCAACGGGATGTGAGGGTACTCTAGGATGGACCTCTGGGCAGGCCTAATGAAGCTGCACCCCTAGAGGCAGATTTGTAGGTGTATGCCTTGAATGCATTTGCATTTTAGGCCTAACGAAGCAGGCCTTTATAGCAGTCAAAAATGCTTGGTGTTTAGAGTAGGGTATTCGTATGTCCAGTAATTGCAAGTAAGTTTAAGGCTAATCACATGCGGATATCGGCCAATGTCAAGAGAAAGAGCAGTTTAGGGAAAGACTAGAGTTAAACCAACAGGCCAATGATTCTTTCACTATCGATACATTAGATGAGGGGACTGCCATTTGGATGTTAGATTGTTTTCAATAGAGAATGAAAATTAACTCTTTAGAAGTCTTTTGTATAGTTGAGGTATGGCTGCTTGGGGCATAGCCATGATGAGAAGAGACAGACTAACTAGAATATTTGTATTGTTGGCCTAATGAATCAGTCCTTTACAAAAATAGAAAATCCCCGACTGAATTTCGTACAAGGTAGACCTTGTCGGCTAGATTTTGATAGTAGACAGAACGGTTACTAGTCCTCCGTGTACACAATGGGTGGTACATTGTGGATGTTCGAGCATTGGCATAGACTGGTGCAGACGTAATTTACGTTTTCATAGTAAGTAGTGGAGAATATATATTGTAGGCCTTACGAAGCAGTCCTTTACAAATGTATCTATGGAACGCTTGCGGAGCAAGATGATGGAGCATATGTATTGTAGGCCTTACGAAGAGTCCTTTATAGATATAACTACTAAGCAAGATGATGGAGCTTCTTTATTGTAGGCCTTACGAAGTAGTCCCTTACAGATGTAGTTACGAAACGCTCTCGAAGCCGGATGATGGAGCCCTTTTTGAGGAGGATACGGAAGGTACAATGGATGGTACCTAGGACCAACATGGTCATTGGGCATATAGCTATATATATATATATATATATATATATATATATATATATATCAGTTATTAGGTTTTAATCTACTAAGGAGTAGATGGATATGATTCACGCACAAAGGCGAGAGTATGATAAACCTAGTGAACCTTATATAGTAATAAATGGAAATAAAATAGTATATGCAGAATTAAGCTTAAAAGTGTATAATTCATCCATTCACCAGAACTTTAGTTCTAACCCACTCTTCATAACATCCTCCAGGTTTGGTAGATGGCAGAGACTTCTCAGCTTTAAGACAAAAGTGTTATTATATGGGTGAGTATTTACTTACCATTATATTTTATTTAATTCCTCTGTGAGATATTTAATGGAGCTATGATATATTTGTCTTTGCCTTGTTGCAGAATACCAGATTCCCAACTTGGGTTTCAGTGGGCTTGGATTTTAGCTTTTTTGCAAAAAATCCGGACCCACAAGAATTCGGGTTGTTACAGGTCCCAATGACTGTGCTTCTCCGAAACTTGTCAGCTTTTCCAAATAATCTTACTTGATGTTTTGCTCCCGTGGGATGTGAGTTATAGTGTAGTGCTCGAAATCGCTCGGCAGTTCCTGTACTGTGGACAGGTATGGGACAAGTTTCTCCCCATATGGCCAATACTCCCCTTTTACTTAACAAATGACTAGTTGTAAGTCGACGTATATGTGAATAGATTTTATCTTGAGCCCCTTCACAACTTTCACTCCAGCGATCAGTGCTTCATATTCTGCTTCGTTGTTTGTGGAGATGAATTCCAAGCGCAAAGTGTTGTTAATGGCCCACCCCTCGATGGTTTCAAGCACTACTCCAGCTCCCGAACAGAAGTTGTTAGATGTGCCATCGACGAAGAGCTTCCATTGCGTGTCTATTTCTGACTAAACTTCTTCCTCATCATCCCGTATAGTAAATTCATCGATGAAGTCGGACAATGCTTGCCCATGGATGGCTTTCCATGGGTCGTATGTGATATCATATTGACTCAACTCTATATTCCAATTGAGCAGTTGTCCGGAAGTTTTCGATCGGTATAAGACTTGCTTCAAGGCTGGTCAGTCAGCACTTTAATTGGATGAGCCCGAAAATATGGTCGTAGTTTCCAAGACACGATCAAGAGGCCGTACGCTAGATTTTCCAATTTTGGGTAATTTTTCTCGGCTCCAGTGATCCGTTTGCTAATGTAGTATACGTGTCATTACACTTTAGCTTATTTCCATATGAGAATGGTGCTTAGTGCATGCGGTGAGACTGCTAAGTGAATGAATAGGTCTTTTCCAACCATTGGCTTAGACAAGATTGGCGGAGCTTCCATGTGTCATAGTAGTTCTTCGAAAGCTGTTTGGCAAGCTTTGCTCCATTTGAAGTTTTTCCTCCGCTTCTTTAGTGCATCGAAGAATAGTATGCACTTGTCTGTAGCTTTTGAGATAATCGGCTAAGTGCTAAGAGTTTTCCATTCAAGCTTTGAAGTTTCTTCTTATTTTTTGGGGCTTGGACTTCTCGTAGCACCATTATTTGTTCTAGGTTCACTTCGATGCCTCGGGCACTTACTTTGAATCCCAAGAATTTTCCATAAGCTACTCCAATGTTGCATTCCAGTGGGTTGAGCTTCATTTCATTCTTACAGAGTATTTCAAATATTTCAACGAGATTGTCGAGACGGTTAGCAGCTACTTAAGATTTGACCAAATGTCATCCATATATACTTCCACAGTACTTCCTATTTGGCCTTTGAACATAGTATTAACTAGCTATTGCTATTTTCCCCCCACATTGTTTAAACCAAACGGCATTACTCTGTAGTAGTACTGTCCCAAATAAGTGATGAAGCTAGTGTTCTCTTGATCTGGCTCATGCATTAGGATCTTTTTGTAGCCCTCGAATGCATTCATAAATGACAGCAATTCATGTCCCAAGGTCCTATCCACGAGTTGATCGATTCAAGGGAGTGAGAAGCTATCCTTCGGGCCAGCTTTATTTAAGTCCAAGAAATTAATGCAAATTTGCCATTTTGCATTAGACTTTGTGACGACCCGCCCTTCTTTGCCCAGAAAGACGTTTCGTCTTTAAGAAAGAAAGGGATGAGAAAATAGAAAAGATAGATAAGAAAGAACAACAACATCAGAATCTCATAGCGGAACGAATAAATTATAATAATCACATAAATATTTACATAGTATACAACATCGATCAGAGTTATATAGACAATACATCACATACTAGACAGTTATAAACACCTGTCTAGTTAATACAACATAATGAAATCAACTCAATCAATACGACTCAGAGATACCAACACAGCGGAACTATATATATATATAACGCTGAAGCCTCCTGCTCCATTTCTCCTCCAGAATTCGTCAAAGCTAACCTGAATCCCTTGGCTACCCGTAAAAATTTGGGTACCCGAGAGTTTATGACAAACAAAAATAAACTTCGGGTCAGACATGGGTCTGGTATGAGTAACAGGTTTAAGTTGCTTAACTTTGAAAATCTTTTGAAAACAAAAGGTATCACGTAAGACTCCCCACAAATAAACATGGGAAAGTTTTTACCTTACGCTAACCAAAACATTTGATAGGAAATTCTGTGATATTATAATAGGTCTAGGGTTTTCAAGTAAATAGAAAATAGCCGAATTATTACATTTATTAAATTCCAGCTACTAGCCACAAAAGTGGGTAATACAATCAAAACCGTTGTCACTTATTGGATTGTGAATTCCATACAATGGCAGGGATACTGGGGTACCACCCGTCGCAGTACGTGGCCTAGATCAACGTACCGAGGATCACTCCCGACCCCCTGCAACACAAGGCCGGAACCATTCCTTATTGAACAGTCCCGAACAAGATAAACCCCAGCAGTTGTTGCAATCAACCGCCCACACAGCCGAAAAATAAGGGACATCTAAACAGGGGAATATCCTTGTCCTGCTTGGGCATGACCCACCTAACCTTGCTGCACCTCCCCTGTTTTAGCCATTCCCAGTTGATGAGGCTTGAGGTTACAATTACCTTTAGAGAACACATTTCTTAGAATGCTCATCGCCCACCTGACGGTGTGTTGAAAGCATTCAATCCATACAAGTTCGTTCCGGGTTCGAACGAAACCGAAGGCATTATCTCGTTACACTCATTTTGGAATTACCTTCAGAGTTAACGACGATAACCCTTGCACTCTGAATCTCCATTTTCACTTCAGATTCACGACCTATCGTTAATTTGGAATCGATGTGGTTTTCGGATATTCCTAATGTGGAAACCCAATCCCGGTCCCATCGAAATCCAAAACGTGTCTTTTAAGGCCAAGTTGTCTATTTAGTCTTAAAAGTTTAATTTAATATAATCAACATACACACAGATAGAATATTCATAACATCGCAGTAGATAATCACAGATAATCTCATAAACAGATAATCAAGTATTATCATATTTAAACAAGCATCCATGACACATAGATATAATTCCTGCCAGATCACAACCATCAAATGAAATATCAATATCATTCATCCATAAGCAATGATTTATAATCATACCAGTTGTAATTAATTTAAAATGAATTAAATTAACTACTTCAATCTCTAATTAATTTAAAGTAAATTAAATTAATTACTTCATCTATAAATCCTGCTTATACAACCATTAATTAATCAAATTAATTAATCTCAAGATATTCATCTTGATTAATCACCCTTGGTTAATCATTCACTAATTACAATAGGAAATTAGTCTTTAATTAATTTTACAAATTAATTATTCTAAATTATTTATAGTAATTAACATTTAATTACTTTATTTTTAATTGACTACATTTATTCTTAATTAATCACATTAATTAATCACCACATTATTAATTATTTCTTAGTTAAACAATTCTTAATTTACATCATTAATTATATGAATTAATGATTTCTAATTCAGATTAAATTACATTATTAATCACATTAAGTGATTAATTTTTAATTAAACACAATTATTAATCACCCTTGATTAATATCATTCCAGTAATTACTATCCTTAATTACCATATTAATAAATTAATTATTCCCATAATTAATTATCTCCATTTATTAATCCTATGATTAATTATAAAAGTAATTATCCGAATTACTTTATTAACACATCATCTTTCATTAATTACATTCAGTAATTAACATTAATTACTTCCTTAAGTAATTGTGCTCCATTGAATACACTAAGTAATTATACTTATCAAATGATTTCCTTAAATTAATTAAACTAAATTAATTAACTTAAATTAATCATTTATCAAAATTAATTAAAAAAGTAATTAATCTCTTAATTACTATTATCAAGTAATTACATTTAACCACTTACAAAAGATTATCTAATTAATCTTATTAATTATCAAAATTTACCACATATATTAATTAATTAATAATCTTTTGTCAATTATCTTCATTAACTAATAACATTACTTAATTTATTTCTTAGTTAATTTCTAGTTATAAATTAATCTAAATTATTAATTTATAAATTAAATACATAAGTCATTCCTTAATTATCTTATTCATTTAAATCATTTTAATACCTTAATAATTTCTAAGATCATCTATTTCTTTATTGATGACTTCATTAATATTAAAGTGTATTAGGACGTTACATTTTAAAATTTAAATCCAAATTCCATTTTGAATTTGAGATTCAAAATGATTATTTATTTAAGTGTTTATAATCCTTTTATAAGAACCTTATCAAAATCAAGTTTAAATATTTGTTTGAAAACAAATCTACTTTTTTTTTAAAAAGCTATTTTAATTTAAAATTGTTTTAAGAACATTCAGAATTTAAAAACTTTTTCACATACCTCGATCTAAATTCAAGAAACTTGAATCCTCTATTTATTTAAAACATTTGATTCTAAACTTTGATTTAAACTTGTTTTAAACCTTGATTTAAAATTCTTTATTAACAATCCAAATTTCGTTTTAAAACTTTAAGATTCAAAAGTTTCATTTGAATCTAAACTTTATCTTTGGATTTAAACCCTAATAAAAATCCTGTTTCAAATTCTAAATTAAATTTAAAATATGAAGATGGTCAGGTTTTTGAACCTGAAACCCACCTTTAAATACTTTAAACTTTTATTTTAGTTCAAATTTGAATTTAAAAATAAACTTGAATTCAAATTTGCAAACTAAATTTAAAGTTGAATCTATACTTAACTTTTAATTTAACTTAGTTCAAATTTGTTATAATTTAAAGTTAAGCTTCAGGAGATTGAACAGGTTCTGGAACCTGTAACAAGCATTTATTCGAGCCTCCCACCTTACTTCGAGTCTCAACCCAAAAACTTCGAGGAAAAATGTGATTCAACCCGAGTAAAACTCGAGTTCAAAAACCCCACAACACCCCAACCTTCACCAGTCACGAATCCCTGTACCGTGCATATGCAAGGTAGCTCCGGCCACAACTGTTCGTTAACGATGAACGCAACACGTTAGGGAACAACCCAATAACCCTCCTCGACCATCAACTCATGACCGATCCCCCTGAATCGCCATCGAGCACTTAAATCCAAACCTGGAACAAACAGGACCCTCCCCTCTCGAAACCTGTCAACGCTCGCCTCTCGTCGCTCCGACCATCTGAAGGTCGGCAGCTCCGGCTACACCTTCGTCTACCTCCCCTTTACGAATCCCCCACAGCCCATAACGCTCGATCGTCTCTGGTCTTCGAACGAGACCAAAATGCAACCGTGACAAAAACTAGGTCTAGAAACTTCATTCACCTACCGTTGTCGCCAACGTGGCCGTGACCACTTCCGACCATTTTTCCTATCACCTCGGCAAGCTTCTCCACCCCCTCGCACAACCTCAACTCCTCTGATCAACGAGACCGACTTCGGCGACTCGAAAAGCAAAATTTGAACAAACCCAAACTGCACCTTCAATGCTTTATTAAAAATAGTGATTTTGATTTTAAAAATCAAGCTTTTGTTTAGTGTTTTAGTTTATATGCCTGAACTAAGTAATTATGAAGTTTGAGTTTTATCAAATCTTGAGTTTATACTGTCTTATTATCTTTCCAGAGCAAAATTTGAATTTTGTTTAGCTTAATAAAATTTTAACATCACCTTTATAACCAAACAATCAAGTCTTATCTTGATTCTGAGTCTTAACAATAAATGGATCAGACAGTAAAGATTTTTAAACTAATCTGGATTTGAAATTTTAGAACAGAGATGTT
This sequence comes from Allium cepa, assembly GCA_030765085.1. Taxonomy (NCBI): domain Eukaryota; kingdom Viridiplantae; phylum Streptophyta; class Magnoliopsida; order Asparagales; family Amaryllidaceae; genus Allium; species Allium cepa. The sequence goes on from CM060938.1 coordinate 687,712,614, forward strand.
CTTCAGGTATTTACAAACACATATACATCACACATCCAAAAATACACAGAGATATTCCCAAATATATACACATACAAACTTATTTCAGATATAAATAAAGCAACCATATTTATATTTGAGTTTAACAAAAAATGTTACTCGCCTGATTAAAGAAAAGGAGCAGAGCACCCTTGTTTTGAAACAGTTTTGAACTTTAAAAACTGGAAAGTGGTCTGCCTTCATTTCCTAAATCTTCTTGCTTGTCTTCAGTTGTAATTATTATTATAGTTGTATAGATGGAAGTGTTTGCCATTAATTCTTTGTTTCAGGTTTGATATGCTATGTTGAACGAACTAAAGAAGAAGGTATGTATATAAAGAAGTTCAGGGGAAGGTGATATCTGGGTTTAGGCTATTTGCAGGTAGGTGATAACTGGGTTAGCAAGTTTGCAAATACTATTATTGAGTTTTGTCTTTATCAGGCAAGATTTTATTAAATGGGGGCTGAAATAATCTTATAAGATTTCAAAATGACTTAGGTGGCTGCTAATAAATGGAGTCATTTAATGCTTACGTACTTAATGTCTCCTATTACTCATTCTTATGTATAGATATTTTTGTTTTGCATTCTCTTACAAGCAACCTACATATTTTATTTTCTTTTATTTCTTGCCTGAGTCTTAATCTACAAGCTATTAGTATTATATTTTATTTTATTTACCCTTTAGCTTGCATATCTATTTTACAGTCATGAATACTTGCTTTTGTAATTTACATACATATTATAAAATTTGTTTTAGTCATTGCCTTTGTTTATTCCTTATTTACTTTTTATTTCTTATTCTTATGTTAATATTACAATTTCTTAAGTTTATGTATTTAGACTAAGTTTTATAATCATATATGTGGTTTACACTTATGTTTCATATTTATAACGTTTGTTTATTTTTGAACATTGTTGAAAGATTTTTCTTTTAAATTTATAAATCATAGCTTTCCAAAATACATATGTATATTCATAAAATTAACATAACCACTTCCATTTATTTAAAATCCATTGTAAAGATATTACATTATTGTTATCGTTTAAAAATAACTCATTATTAATTCATAATTGAAATTATCACTACATAAATAAATTACTTATTTTATCAACTATATTTAAAACAAAAACAAAACAACCTTTGTTAAATTTAGATTTAAGTCAAAATCATTTAAACAAATTTTATTTTTAACATGCTTTAAAACAAATTCTTATTTCTTAAATTTTAAAACTGATCTTTAGATTATACACACACACACACACACACACATATATATATATTATTAGAAAACAATCTACTAGCTTTTTAAAGATACATCATCAGTTAAATATTTATTTCAAGGAAGATTATTACATCAATGCAAATCTTATTAACAATTATTATCAAACTAATTTTAATTTTCCATACAGATTATTAAATTTATATTGCCAAAAATTCTGGGATATCACATTCCTCCCCCCTTAAAAGAATTTCGTCCCCGAAATTTAAAACAAAGGTAATTTAATAATCTAGTTAAAATTTAAATTTTAAACACAAGCATATATCAACCATAAGCTAACAATCATAGCAACCAATTCATACAAACAAACAAATCTAACTATCCATACAAAATTCCGGACAGAACTTTCTCGAGATTTCCCAAGTATAATTTCTGGGACACTCGCTCTACAGAACTTCTACTCATCCAGATCTACGAACAAGACAGGATATCAGACTACAGACAAGTCTGAATCAACAACCAAAACTCCCTGAACTGCTGATTCAATAACCAGAGATAGATCTTACACGTACTCCCTCAGAGATACGTGAAACACAACGAATTCCAGATATCCAAACTGACAGTTCAATCCTGAAGACCAAGCACTTATCCAAAATCAAATCTCCGACTTCGAAATCCAAATTCCATCGTATCTTATCCACAAAACTCCTCGGACGATCCTGGGCTTTCTTTATTCTTACAGATCAGCTCAACTCTTGCTGATGCTCCTAGAAATAAACTGGACCAAAAACAATCTAACAAAATGATCTTCCTAATATCCACCAAAACTCAAAACAAAAACTCGACTCCAAAACAGGAAACAGAACTCACTTCTATCATAGAGAAAATAAAACAGGTGCACTCCAATCTGACCTTAGATCCAGGAAATCTCCTGTAGAACTCTCTAATCCAAACATTGCAATATCCAATTGCTTCCAAACTAAACAGCTGCCACCATGCTTCCACTGCGCAACTCTGATTGGACAGATGAAAATGCTGAAGTCGAACACAAACTGGACAACACATTCCAACATTAGGGCTCCACAGATCAAAAGAAAACTCATAAGTTTCTCCAAAATTTGAGCTACTTCCACAAGTCAAAATCATCCAATTACTAAGATGATTCATCGGTACCACTCTTAGAAATCCAGTCGATACCAAACTCAATCTCCTAAATGTTAGCAAAATTCTGACGTCTTGAAGACATCCATAAAAATCTCTGAAACATAAGAGAACACTCAAATAATCGCAAGTCACTTTTGCGATCGATCCAGCCTAATTCCAAAGATACTGCTCTCTCTTTACAAATCAGAACAGCTTACACTTATGTGGCCAATCCATCGAAGAAATGAAACTACTCTGCTGCTTTTGAAATTACCTCAATAAAAATTGCTAAGCCAGAAGACTTTCTAATCCAAAGCTCTTCGAGAAACTTGGACCTCAAAGCAAACAGGAACCCCCAACTGAACACAGCCATAACCGAAACAGACACTCTTCCTTAACTTGCCCCAAAGAAACATCTTCGGAGACATCCATAGACACTGTGTCTCATCACACAGCTACTACCTTGATATATCAAAATATCATGACTGGCTTCTGTCCAACCGACAGATCCAAATTCTAGCTCAATCAAATTACACTTCAAAGTTGAACTCCGAATCTTAACCGATTTCCTTCAGAGATCAATGAAATCCTTACACTACCCAAAGCTCACTCGAGACGGTATTAGGTCTACAGTCTCGACAAATACACTTCCAACCTCAAACAATCAAAGTCCAACCATTGGTAGTTGTGTTACACACACCACTACCCAATCTACCTTTATAGTTTATTGGAAAACCCGAATAGGTAACCCAACAATAGGTAGAAATAAATATATATATATATATATCAAAATTACAAATACGCTCTCTCAAGAAAGAAAACACTTAAGAGCCTAGGTATTCACTCAACCTAGTGCTCTGATACCAACTGTGACGACCTGCCCTTCTTTGCCCAGAAAGACATTTCGTCTTTAAGAAAGAAAGGGATGAGAAAATAGAAAAGATAGATAAGAAAGAACAACAACAACATCAGAATCTCACAGCGGAACGAATAAATTATAATAATCACATAAATATTTACATAGTATACAACATCGTTCAGAGTTATATAGACAATACATCACATACTAGACAGTTATAAACACCTGTCTAGTTAATACAACATAAGGAAATCAACTCAATCAATACGACTCAGAGATACCAACACAGCGGAACTATATATATATAATGCTGAAGCCTCCTGCTCCATTGCTCCTCTAGAATTCATCAAAGTTAACCTGAATCCCTTGGCTACCCGTAAAAATTTGGGTACCCGAGAGTTTATGACAGACAAAAATAAACTTCGGGTCTGACATGGGTCTGATATGAGTAACAGGTTTAAGTTGCTTAACTTTTAAAATCTTTTGAAAACAAAAGGTATCACGTAAGACTCCCCACAAATAAACATGGGAAAGTTTTTACCTTACGCTAACCAAAACATTTGATAGGAAATTCTGTGATATTATAATTGGTCTAGGGTTTTCAAGTAAATAGAAAATAGCCGAAATTGTTACATTTATTAAATTCCAGCTACTAGCCATAAAAGTGGGTAATACAATCAAAACTGTTGTCACTTATTGGATTGTGAATTCCATACAATGGCAGGGCTACTGGGGTACCGCCCGTCACAGTACGTGGCCTAGATCAACGTACCGAGGATCACTCCCGACCCCCTGCAACACAAGGCCGGAACCATTCCTTACTGAACAGTCCCGAACAAGATAAACCCCGGCAGTTGTTGCAATCAACCGCCCACACAGCCGAAAAATAAGGGACATCTAGACAGGGGAATATCCTTGTCCTGCTTGGGCATGACCCACCTAACCTTGCTGCACCTCCCTTGTTTTAGCCATTCCCAGTTGATGAGGCTTGAGGTTAAGATTACCTTTAGAGAACACATTTCTTAGAATGCTCATCGCCGACCTGACGATGTGTTGAAAGCATTCAATCCATACAAGTTCGTTCCGGGTTCGAACGAAACCGAAGGCATCATCTCGTTACACTCATTTTGGAATTACCCTCAGAGTTAACGACGATAACCCTTGCACTCTGAATCTCCATTTTCACTTCAGATTCACGACCTATCGTTAATTTGGAATCGATGTGGTTTTCGGATATTCCTAATGTGGAAACCCGATCCCGGTCTCATCGAAATCCAAAACGTGTCTTTTAAGGCCAAGTTGTCTATTTAGTCTTAACAATTTAATTTAATATAATTAACATACACACAGATAGAATATTCATAACATCACAGTAGATAATCACAGATAATCTCATAAACAGATAATCAAGTATTATCATATTTAAACAAGCATCCATGACACATAGATATAATTCATGCCAGATCACAACCATCAAATGAAATATCAATATCATTCATCCATAAGCAATGATTTATAATCATACCAGTTGTAATTAATTTAAAATGAACTAAATTAACTACTTCAGTCTCTAATTAATTTAAAGTAAATTAAATTAATTACTTCATCTATAAATCATGCTTATACAACCATTAATTAATCAAATTAATTAATCTCTAGATATTCATCTTGATTAATCACCCTTGGTTAATCATTCACTAATTACAATAGGAAATTAGTCTTTAATTAATTTTACAAATTAATTATTCTAAATTATTTATAGTAATTAACATTTAATTACTTTATTTTTAATTGACTACATTTATTCTTAATTAATCACATCAATTAATCACCACATTATTAATTATTTCTTAATTAAACAATTCTTAATTTACATCATTTATTATATGAATTAATGATTTCTAATTCAGATTAAATTACTTTATTAATCACATTAAGTGATTAATTTTTAATTAAACACAATTATTAATCACCCTTGATTAATATCATTCCAGTAATTACTATCCTTAATTACCATATTAATAAATTAATTATTCCCATAATTAATTATCTCCATTTATTAATCCCATGATTAATTATAAAAGTAATTATCCGAATTACTTTATTAACACATCATCTTTCATTAATTACATTCAGTAATTAACATTAATTACTTCCTTAAGTAATTATGCTCCATTGAATACACTAAGTAATTATACTTATCAAATGATTTCCTTAAATTAATTAAACTAAATTAATTAACTGAAATTAATCATTTATCAAAATTAATTACAAAAAGTAATTAATCTCTTAATTACTGTTATCAAGTAATTACATTTAACCACTTACAAAAGATTATCTAATTAATCTTATTAATTATCAAAATTTACCACATATATTAATTAATTAATAATCTTTAGTTAATTATCTTCATTAACTAATAACATTACTTAATTTATTTCTTAGTTAATTTCTAGTTATAATTATAAATTAAATACATAAGTCATTCCTTAATTATCTTATTCATTTAAATCATTTTAATACCTTAATAATTTCTAAGATCATCTATTTCTTTATTGATGACTTCATTAATATTAAAGTGTATTAGGACGTTACATTTTAAAATTTAAATCCAAATTCCATTTTGAATTTGAGATTCAAAATGAATATTTTTTTAAATGTTTATAATCCTTTTATAAGAACCTTATCAAAATCAAGTTTAAATATTTCTTTGAAAACAAATCTGCTTTTTTTTTAAAAAGCTATTTTAATTTAAACTTGTTTCAAGAACATTCAGAATTTAAAAAAAAAATTCACATACCTCGATCTGAATTCAAGAAACTTGAATCCTCTATTTATTTAAAACATTTGATTCTAAACTTTGATTTAAACTTGTTTTAAACCTTGATTTAAAATTCTTTATTAACAATCCAAATTTCGTTTTAAAATTTTAAGATTCAAAAGTTTCATTTGAATCTAAACTTTATCTTTGGATTTAAACCCTAATAAAAATCCTGTTTCAAATTCTAAATTAAATTTAAAATCTGAAGATGGTCAGGTTTTTGAACCTGAAACCCACCTTTAAATACTTTAAACTTTTATTTCAGTTTAAATTTGAATTTAAAAATAAACTTGAATTTAAATTTGCAAACTGAATTTAAACTTGAATCTATACTTAACTTTTAATTTAACTTAGTTCACCTTTGTTATAATTCAAAGTTAAGCTTTAGGAGATTGAACAGGTTCTGGAACCTGTAACAAGCATTTATTCGAGCCTCCCACCTTACTTCGAGTCTCAACCCAAAATCTTCGAGTAAAAATGTGATTCAACCCGAGTAAAATTCGAGGTCAAAAACCCCACAGCACCCCAACCTTCACCAGTCACGAATCCTTGTACTGTGCATATGCACGGTAGCTCCGGCCACAACTGTTCGTTAACGATGAACGCAACACGTCAGGGAACAACCCAACAACCCTCCTCGACCATCAACTCATGACCGATCCCCCTGAATCGCCATCGAGCACTTAAATCCAAACCTGGAACAAACAGGACCCTCCCCTCTCGAAACCTGTCAACGCTCGCCTCTCGTCACTCCGACCATCTGAAGGTCGGCAGCTCCGGCTACATCTTCGTCTACATCCCCTCTACGAATCCCCCACAGTCCATAACGCTCGATCGTCTCTGGTTTTCGAACGAGACCAAAATGCAACCGCGACAAAAACTAGGTCTAGAAACTTCATTCACCTACCGCTGTCGCCATCGTGGCCGTGACCACTTCCGACCATTTTTCCCATCACCTCGGCAAGCTTCTCCACCCCCTCGCACAACCTCAACCCCTCTGATCAACGAGACCGACTCCGGTGACTCGAAAAGAAAAATTTGAACAAACCCAAACTGCACCTTCAATGCTTTATTAAAAATAGTGATTTTGATTTTAAAAATCAAGTTTTTGTTTAGTGTTTTAGTTTATATGCCTGAACTAAGTAATTATGAAGTTTGAGTTTTATCAAATCTTGAGTTTATACTGTCTTATTATCTTTCCAGAGCAAAATTTGAATTTTGTTTAGCTTAATAAAATTTTAACATCACCTTTATAACCAAACAATCAAGTCTTATCTTGATTCTGAGTCTTAACAATAAATGGATCAGACAGTAAAGATTTTTAAACTAATCTGGGTTTGAAATTTTAGAACAGAGATGTTCTTCAGGTATTTACAAACACATATACATCACACATCCAAAAATACACAGAGATATTCCCAAATATATACACATACAAACTTATTTCAGATATAAATAAAGCAACCATATTTATATTTGAGTTTAACAAAAAATGTTACTCGCCTGATTAAAGAAAAGGAGCAGAGCACCCTTGTTTTGAAACAGTTTTGAACTTTAAAAACTGGAAAGTGGTCTGCCTTCATTTCCTAAATCTTCTTGCTTGTCTTCAGTTGTAATTATTATTATAGTTGTATAGATGGAAGTGTTTGCCATTAATTCTTTGTTTCATGTTTGATATGCTATGTTGAACGAACTAAAGAAGAAGGTATGTATATAAAGAAGTTCAGGGGAAAGTGATATCTGGGTTTAGGCTATTTGCAGGTAGGTGATAACTGGGTTAGCAAGTTTGCAAATACTATTATTGAGTTTTGTCTTTATCAGGCAAGATTTTATTAAATGTGGGCTGAAATAATTTTATAAGATTTCAAAATGACTTAGGTGGTTGCTAATAAATGGAGTCATTTAATGCTAACGTACTTAATGTCTCCTATTACTCATTCTTATGTATAGATATTTTTGTTTTGCATTCTCTGACAAGCAACCTGCATATTTTATTTCCTTTTATTTCTTGCCTGAGTCTTAATCTACAAGCTATTAGTATTATATTTTATTTTATTTACCCTTTAGCTTGCATATCTATTTTACAGTCATGAATACTTGCTTTTGTAATTTACATACATATTATAAAATTTGTTTTAGTCATTGCCTTTGTTTATTCCTTATTTACTTTTTATTTCTTATTCTTATGTTAATATTACAATTTCTTAAGTTTATGTATTCAGACTAAGTTTTATAATCATATATGTGGTTTACACTTATGTTTCATATTTATAACGTTTGTTTTATTTTTAAACATTGTTGAAAGATTTTTCTTTTAAATTTATAAATCATAGCTTTCCAAAATACATATGTATATACATAAAATTAACATAACCACTTCCATTTATTTAAAATCCATTGTAAAGATATTACATTATTGTTATCGTCTAAAAGTAACTCATTATTAATTCATAATTGAAATTATCACTACATAAATAAATTACTTATTTTATCGACTATATTTAAAACAAAAACAAAACAACCTTTGTTAAATTTAGATTTAAGTCAAAATCATTTAAACAAATTTTATTTTTAACATGCTTTAAAACAAATTCTTATTTCTTAAATTTTAAAACTAATCTTTAGATTATACACACACACACATATATATTATTAGTAAACAATCTACTAGCTTTTTAAAGATACATCATCGGTTAAATATTTATTTCAAGGAAGATTATTACATCAATGCAAATCTTATTAACAATTATTATCAAACTAATTTTAATTTTCCATACAGATTATTAAATTTATATTGCCAAAAATTCCGAGATATCACAGACTTCTTGACTAAGAATGCGTTTGATACCTATTCAGGGTAAGTTGCAGCTCGGAAGAAGCCATTAGCCATCAGTTTATCTACCTCCTCTCTCAGTGCCATCGACCGTTCAGGGCCCAAGCTATGCCTTTATTGCTTTACTAGTGTAAATTTAGGCCCAATATTGAGCGCATGGAAAGTAATTTCGGGTGATACCCAACATATATCGGAGTGTGTCCAAGCAAATACATTCAAATTGGCATGGAAAAATTTAATTATTTTTGACCGCATCATATTTCCAAGGTGCGATTCGATTTTCAAGACATGAGTTAGGTCGTCCGTACAGACTTGGACAAACACCGTCAATTCTGATGGTGTTGCCCGATCCTCCCCTGAACTCTTCTTTTTAGGGTCCGAAGCCTTGTCGAATCAGTTATGGTCCCCAAGCCAAGGGAAGCTCTGTAATTGCTATTAAGTTGGCTCATGAATGTGGAGTGTTTCCCCACATCCTTTCCTTTTTCTTTCTTCTTGACTCACGCAGTTCTACGATATAGGATTACTGGGCAGCACACTGGTCACCCTTTACAATTTCAGCTCCAAGCTATGTAGGGAACTTCATTGTAAAGCACCAATGGTCCAGTGCTATTCTGAAGTCAGCTAGTGCGTGCCGTCCCAAGAAGTTATTGTATGCTGACTTTTCACCCATGATCACAAAAGTCTGAATGAGGATGACCCTTCGCTCAACCTCTCCATGCTCCACAAGTAGGTCAATTGTTCCCACCGGTTATTTTGGCTAACGGGTAAACCCTTGAACCTTTGTTTGGAAACAGATATGATTTTAATACCAATCTTCATTTGATCAAAAGTATGATTGAAGATCATATTAACTAAACCACCACTCTCAACCAACACCCGTCAAACCACAGCAGGTCTTATTCCTAGCGTCATCGCCATCAGATCAAGAGTTGGAGCTTCCATCCCCCCCCCCAATTTTGGAACACTATGTCATCATTCAAAACCATTTGCTGCTTGACTGGAGTTTCATCTTCTATAGCTAAACATGTGTCTTTTGCAGCATGTTTCAACAACTTGCATATCGCTCCATTTCTCCCTAACTTCTTTGCCTAGGGCATCGTCCCCTGGATATTGTTCCAATAACAAGCCTTTGGTTGGCTCGTTTTGGCTGTTCTTCACTAGTTCCAGCTTGATTCCTTCACTCTCTTAGATGTTGAGGATCTACTACTTGGTCGAGTTTCTACGGCTGTCCTATGTACTGCTGGAGTTTGTTGTTCTGGATCAGCTCTTCAATGAGGTTTTTAGGTGGCAGCATTCGTTTGTATTGTGGTCGAGTTTTTCATGGAAGTGGCAGAATTTCCCTGAGCGCTTTTGCTACTCAGTTGCCTCCTATTTGGTGGCTTTTTGCAATACATGGTTCCTTGAATCATGAGAAAAATGCTTTTCGGTGTGTCGTTCAAAAAGGTGTGGCCTTCGGGCCAAAACCCTTTAAGATATTTGTTATTTCCTTTACCATTCTTCTTATTGGAGTTTTGACTTTTCCTCTTTGAGTTTCCATCTTTCCTAGTGGTTACTTTAGCATCCCGAGAAGTGAGCACATTTTGATTCATTACTGCATCATTTTGCCCAACATTCATCAGTTGCACACTAGTGACTTCCTTTCCAACTCATGTACTTCCTCCAACCTTAGGAACTGACTTGATTTACAGTTGAAATCCTTCCTTGTGGTAGGTTGCTTCATCTTAACCCTCCTTTTGAATTCAGTTTCTGGGTGAATAGGACGAACTAATGCCATGAAAACCATGTCTTCGTTGGGGTTGCTTACTTCCATCACTGTGGTGTCAAACTTTTCCATGAAAGATTTTAATGATTTGTTGTGCCCTTGGAACTATCCGGATAGGGGCATGACGTTATTTGGTTGTGCAATTTTGAGTCTGAATTTATGTAGGAACATTGTTGCCAGTTGGTCAAAAGTAGAGATGTATCTCGGTGAAAGGCTGGTGAACCACATTGGCACAACTCATTCGAGAAAGATAGGAAAGAATCTACATCGAACAGCTTCGGAGGCATTAGCTCCATCCATATACCTACTATATTTGTATAATTGAGGCTTTGGGTCTTTTGTCCCGTTATAGGATGGAATATTTGGCATTCTAAATTTTTCTAGATATTTCTCGTTCAAGATTTCATCACTTAAGGGAGTCCGACTTGGTGCAGATCCCATTCATTACCTCTTCTTATTTTACTCTCATGCATCAATCATTTGACCCTATCCATTATATTTTCCTTTGATGTCCGGTAATCCCGAGAATGGAAATTAGTCATTACACCAAATGTTTGGCTTTGCAAAAGATCTTGGTGCGTGGACCGAAACCTTTGATTTCGTGTCATTGGGTGTGCCATTCCTGTAGGATCCCGTTGGCATACGGTTGGCCTATTTGGAGCAATTTGAGTATTCCTAGCATTTTCGCAAGCATTGGGATTTTCTTCCAATTTGCTCTCTTGCTCTCCTACCTCTGAGTCAGAGAGATCGATAGCTAAGTCTTCTAACAAGGTCTTCGCCCTTTGATTCAAGTTGAGAATAGGTTCCCTTTTGGCAAAAGGATTACTTGCATTTCTATCCACAATAAGTCCTGGTTTCACCCTTTTTTGTGGTTGTTTTTCGTTTCTCTTATGAAGAACAGAAATGAAAACATAGGTTCAGCAATAGTCCTTGGAGCATGATTTGACGGTAAGGTTAAAAGAGCGTTGAGCTCCTACATCAGAGCCTTTTGGCTACTTTCCATTTTTTGGATGATCTCATCAACCATCTTATTCAGCTCATCCCTGATGACAACTTCATGCTGACTGAAGGATGCTCATGCCCGATTCCCTAAGTTCGTGCCATTTACTTCTATTTATTCGGGATTAGCATCTTCTCCAGCTGCTACTGCCCCTATGAACCTTCCAAAGCCAGTTCTTCTTCTTCCAAGAGCCATTGATTCTAGATGGTAGATTTTTAGGCGATTAAGGCCCATGGGATTTATAGTTGATAGCTAGATCTAGATCTTTAGAAGGAGTTCTTAGTGAAATCACCAAAATGTTAACCCAAAAAACAGATCAACGCTTGGGTTTGAGAATGAAAGCACCAACTCTATTTTTACAGAGCAATATTATAAATAATAGATATAGAAAAAGACAATAAAGGAAAGTAGACATAAGATTTTTATAGTGGTTCGGCTGTTAATGAAGCATACGTCCACTTTATAGCTTTATTATGTTTGATTGTTGTTACAAGTAGTGTTTGATTACAAGGCTGTTGATTATTCTTAGCTAGGTTGAATCCCCAGAGTTGGAATGCATAGGAGAATCACAGTGAATCCCTTTGGAGATTGTTGTGAGGGAGATGGAGAATGAAGAAAGTTTCCAGTAGAGCTTTAGCAACCAGTCCAAAGAATATCCATTTTATGTTGCAGGTCGGATCTTATTTATAGGTATTAGAGAGCTTCTAGGCAAGGCCACTTCATCTACTATTCGCAGGTAGGTATAGAATGACCTATGGGGGAATAGCTCACAATCCGAGCCAAAACCATGGATAGTTGGAGATCCATGGAGTTGGCTAGTTAGCGAGCTAACTATTTAGGTGCTTTCCTTCCATAATCTTTTATGCAAGGTCACAAGCATCATCGCTTCATATGGATCGCTAGTGATCCATCTATATCCAAGGTTTCTTATCTCTATTTCTCTTAGCCAACCAACATGCTAGCATGGATCGCCGGCGAGCCATAGATATTGATCGTTGTCGATCAAAGCACTCTGATTGTTTCTAGGGTTCCAAGTTTTCGTTGCTTTTATGGCCTTGAATTGATGTCGTTCGTAGAGTCATATTGCCCATTTTTCCATTTTGATGACAATCTACTGGACGGTTGCACTCAGCTGCTGATTGGAATGAACTGACGTTGTTATCTTAGTTTAGTTGAATTTGGTCATTGCCTAAGCAACATGACTTAGCTCTCATTATATCCTTGTCTTATCTTTTTTGTTTAAGCTCTAAGCCATTGCAATATCATGGAGCTATTCTGTTTCCTACTGTATTCTCCTTGGTTAAAAACTAGGAAAACATTTACCCTGAAGCAAATGCTTCCTTTCCTTGGGAGATCCTGCAAATTTCTATCCGGTGTCTCCCATTTTCTCCGACCACCGAGTAAGCTATAAATGCTACTCTTTTTTCTATTGCTGTGTTGTTTTCCAAATTATGCAGCCAACTTATAATCTATATGAATTCTCTATAGCTGCACCTCGGATAGAAAAACCTGCTAGTGATCTGGCTCCTCCTCCGATAACTACTCATTCTCATTCATTTTCTCAATCATTCACTAAAACAAAGATGGACATCAATAGAAAATTAGGCAAATCAACTATGGAGGAACCACAGCTGAAAATAGCTAAAATAGTTGATGTTACTGATTATGAGGAGGAGGAATCTTTAACGCTTGATAAAGCCTTGGAGAGCTTGATTGTTAAAGCACCTCACGACCAAACCAAGAAGACTCCGACTATAGTCGATCCTCTTCCCGCATCATTATTTCAAGCTCTCCTGGTGCCCTTGAGCAGATGCGAAAAGCTTTGGAGATGAACCCTTCTTAAAAGCACATTCCTCCAAGGCCATCATCTCCTACATCCCCTATTAACTTTGAAGAGATAGTCCAATAGATCTTAAGCACTGCATCATTTTCCTCCATTCACCCACCTACCTCTATTTCTGACTAGGCAGTAGATGCGAAAAGCTTTGAAGATGATCCCTTCTCAAAAGCACATTCACCCAAGGCCATTATCTCCTACATCCTCTATTAACTTTGAAGAGATAGTCCAATCTATCTTAAGCTCTGCATTCTTTTCCTCCATTCACCCGCTTACCTCTATTTTTGATTTGGTGGGTCATTATTGTTCTCTTATAGAATAAAAACTCTTGGTAAGCTTCTTTTCACTTGACTATATGACTACTGCTCTTCTTTAAGTTTCTGACGTATGATGTACCTTTTCTTTTAGATTTCTAAAATTTGGCTATCTTTGCAAGAGCATGCCTTCAAATCTTCTACCAAATCCACTTAGATTTAGGAGGAAATTTTTGCCTTAAAGAATAAAGTCTCTTCCTTGTCTATAAAAAAGATACAGCTACGTCGGAATTGGAGCGATTGAAAGCTTCTCTCGCCCAGTTGGAATCCTCTATCTCGGAGGAAAGGAAAGGCCCCAGCTCCTCCCCGACGAAAACATGGCAATGCAAATGACCATAAAAGAATCCAATGAGGAAAAAACCCTAATGGTGGAAAATGAAGCCTCTTTGAACGAAAAACTAGAAAAGAACAAGGCTTCTTTGAAACTAGTAGTTGACGCTATCTCAGACGAAAAACAGCAAATGTTATAGTCGCTCGATACTACACTTGATGAAATTATGATGAATTCTTTCGAGGATGCTCTAATGCTCACTTATGCTGACAACATTGACCAATGCCCAAACTAAGCTTTCCTTCACTTGACCCTGCCCTTGTTGATAGTGTTACGGGAAAGATTAATCAAATGAAGCAGTGGATTGAAGCTACGGAAGAAGAGGAGATTGACTCATCCAAGATTCTTTCTTTTAAAGTCCCTTCTTTTGAAGTCGAATCCGACTCCGAAGATGAAGGCGAAAAAGATAATGTCGTTGAAGAAGTGGGTGACAGCGATGATGAAAATATTGATAATGATGATAACATCAATGGCAGTTAAGGTTTAGGTGATGACATATGGGGCTACCTTGAGGCTTCTGACAAAGTTGGGGGCGATAGTACAAGAGCTTATGAAATAGATCCATCTCCTCACATAGTAGTCCCGCCTGAATCTGCCACACCCTCTACTCCTCAAGAAGCGCCTTCTTTTATTAACATCAAAGAACAAAAAGAAAAAGAGTAGGTTTCTCAAACATCAGTCGCGGTATCGTAATTATAGGATCCTCTGTTTAAACATCTTTCACTTAGAACATAATAATACTGTAAATCACTAGTTTTTAGATAAGGAATAAAACTATCCATCCCTATAAAACCAAGCTTGAAAGGAAACGATTATAAATAAATAGTTTATATAGGGAGTTAGACAAGAAATTGAGGGAGCATAATATATTTATGATAAATATCATATACTTAATAGAAGTGCAGTAGTGTTCGCATCTTTAAGGCATCAAGAAGCTGCCCCACGGCTATGGAGAGCACGCCTTCACTATGACGCTCTCTTGATGGAGAACTAGGAGTTAATTACCATATTCTGGATGTTGATTGAGGAGAGGGACATTTTAGTTAATTTATTATATAAGGCTTATTGTAGAGACCCTATAGTTGACTTTTCATATTTAGATGAATTTAGTTGGGGTCTACTAAGGCGCTTGCACAGAAGATATTTGGATGAATTCGGATCCGGTCTGCATCCTAGAGCTTGTTGGAACTTACCACGAGTCAGATCCATTCACTAAGGTCTACCTCCTGAAAAGCTTAAGTATTACAAGGATTAACTTGTTTCTGAATTGTTTGTAAATTAATATTTTATGAGCTAGATGAGTGATTGCAAATGTGTAATGATATATCGATCTGCTAATATTTGTTTTAGTCTTGCTTGTTATGCTTAGCCACATTCTATTATGTTGTCACAGAGTGACTGTTTCTCGGGTCATCTTATTTCTAGATACCACTTAAGCAATACGCTAAATTAAGAAGATTTTATCTTGAAAAGGCATCGATTTTAAAATTAAAATTTTAAAAATTAACAACATATTTTTCCCTTAGAGATTTACGAAAACATTAAATGGAACTTCCTTGTCTCCCCTTTAGTTTTCTTGGTGATGAGAAAGAAAAGCTTCTTAAGGAGATCAGGTCATACCATATAAAACTAATTTGTGGCAGTGATAGTCCTCCATCTGGGGTATGGGGCTATAGCAAATATCCTCCAGTGATTACTCCAGAGGGACTAAACATTCCTTTTGACTCTACAATTATTCTTTCTATCAATTCATTAAATAAAGTTAGACATGTTGTTTCTCATCTTTAGATATAAGACAAATGTCTATTATCTTTTAGTTTTATTGGCATTGGAGTTGTAATCTTTTATCACAATAATAAAGAGGTTCATCATTCTAGTTTTGACTCCATTCTGTTTCTTTTTCTATTTAAATAGGAGTAACAGTTATCTGCAGAACCTCTTTCACTTGTGTAAACGTCTCGCTTCATTACTCTTAAAGATAACCTGTTAACAAGACTTGAAAAGTGTAAACTTCTCGAAGATTCCTTACTCGCTCTCTTTCATGGTAATGATGGATTTAAGATGGCATTAAAGATTCTTACTTCAAAAAATGATTGTTAGAAATCTTAGGGATCAAATTGATAGTTTATAAGCTGGCATTAATAGCAAGAACGAGATGATCTATGCTCTGAAGCATCAAGTTAAGTGGAATCCTTCAATTGAATTTGATTAGAAAATGTCGTAACTTCTTCAATCGATAGGTGATTTGGAGAAGTAATTGAAGGATAGACAAGCTCAATGTGAGCCATTGGAATATATTATAGGGTATAACAATCCTAGCATCGATTTACCAACACCTCGCGCTACTCCTTCAGTCACCAAATCTACAAGATCTATTTCCCTCGCTATCCAGAAATTCCCCACGATGACCAATCCTCCTCCTACCTTAGATGAGAGGGTAGTTGGTGAATGGTGTAGGAAAGTATATTCAAAGTGGTAAAATATTTTGAAGAACAACAAAAAGTTATATATTCACAGAGCATAAACGAGTAAGCTAGCAGAATTCAGGAACTTGAACGCGATAACTACTTCTTTCAGAATGCATCTTCGAATTGGAATGGGAAAATAAATCCCTTAGAGGCACAAATAGAGCTTTTAATCGAGCTTTGAAGACTAATACCGATGCAACTGAGTATGTAGATAGGATAAGGAAGAAAAAGAAGAAACTCAAAGAGGTCATGTGCATCGCAATCCGTCATATTGTAGATCCTTCAATTGCTGAGAACTTGAACAAGGCTACTCAAAATCTATTGTAGATTCATATTCATAAAATGAATATACTTGTTCTGTATATTTGTAAATAATTTCATAAGTTATGTAAATTATATAAACATTGTAAATATCACTGGTTTGTGATCCTTTCCTGAAATGTTATTTCTGAAACGCATGTTTGATAGTTCGTACTATAATTTTTGTATTTGAAAAATCTTTCATTCCTCATTGTTGTTTTGATTTTTGTGACATCCCCTATCTAGAGGCCCAAAGCTAAGTGCTATAGATGCTGCTGTCATCTATAGTATTAACTTCGAGTGAACAAACATGGCTAAGTTAATGGTATCAATAATATCAGACGCACTTGAATATGAAACAAAGTGATAGATTTCAAAAGAACATTTTCCATTACCTTTCTAATCAAATGTTTCATATCCAGATCACACAATCATAACGTTTCCCAAGTAAAGATCGGATGTAATTATTACATAAATACGCCAAGAGCGACATATGATGATGCCCCTCGATTGAACTGGCATAATACAACACAACGAAAATAAAACAACAACAAAAACAACTATTAATAGCTATTTGTTAGCCTCCTACTTATCTTCAGTAGCTTTTGTTCATTATCCTACTAAAACTTGTAAACCTTATCTATCCGCCTACTCAAATCAATTTTGTGCACTTGAGAGCTTAAGGGGAAAACAAAAACTTCGAATCAGACATAGAGCAAGGTGTGAATAATACTATGCATCTCAATTATTTGACATTAACTGGGACACACCGCTTAGTGGAACATGTTTCCCTTCACTAACATCCTTTTACACATGTCTTTTGTGTATCTTTTATAGCAACCAAAACTGGTTAAAATAGTAGAGCATCATTATGTAAACAGACATATCAAGTAATAAATGAACAATCTATTCGAACACTATAGTTTTGTTCGGCTAACTACTAACCTTTGGCTGACTCGGGCCTACCAGACAATATAATCCAAATAATCAAACATCTATTAGACACTCCTCTACTGGATGGTCTATCCATAAATATTTATTAAGTACTCCTCTTCCAAACGGTCTATCCCTAAATTAACATCTCCTAGAGTCACCTGATCCTAATGGATTTTGTGGGCTAACCAATAACCTATCTGTATTCAAACTTATATTCCCTTCTGTGTGCAATCATAATTTTAGTCTCACCTGTGACAAAGCCCTACACACTATAATTTTGAACTAAATTAGCTAGGGCTAATAGATAATTTATAGGGTACGATCCAATGCCAGTCCGTTCTAGTATTCTAATATCTGAGTCATTTTACTTAGCGAAACCTTCCCTTCAATTTTCCTTGAAACCTTTTCAAACTGATTTAAGACCTTTAAATCAATCTTAAATAAGGAAAATGTATATATTCTATGCTTTACTCAAAATACCCGGCTAGGTTGTATGCACTTTTCTCAAATCTTTGTTGATGAAAACATGTAAACCTTTGAAAGCACCCCTTTCGAATCCATCTAAAGTATCCCTTTCGAAACAAAGTATACCCTTCTTTATAACCTAGGCCGAAAGGCTAAAACATTCCTTTCGAAACCATTTCAAAATATTTCTTTCGAAAGCTTGAAAAACCTCCCCTTCGAGAGCTCTAAACCTTAGATATCTTTCTTTTAAAACACATTAAACGTTGCCCTTCAAAACCGTTGAAAAACATTTCCTTTCAAACCTTTCGACACCCTTGGCAAACCACCCTTTTGAAACCATTCTTTAAAACCTTTCAAAAGCTTCAAAACAAAATCATTCGAAAGCATTTGCATTGAATTTAAAATATGTGGAAAACACTTTTAAAACCATCTAAAATCATCTCTTTCATAACTATATGGGTTATACTTCAACAAAGCAAAACGGTCATTAGAACCACTTAAGTCAAAAGCTTTCCTTTCGAAAGCAATTCCTAAGAAAAGAAGTGATAGTGTCGAAACCATACCATCTAAAAGCATTAGAGAAGTGGTCAATTTTTAAAAGCAAAGTGTACCTTTCGAAAACATTGACTACGAAAGGTGGAAAAGTAGCAGCCACGGGTTTTGACCCCTTCGAAGAATTTAGTTAAAATAAAAGGCGTAACCCATTTAAAGCCATTCATTTGAAAACATTTAAACAGACCAAAAGCCAATCAAGTCGAATGAATTTCCTTTGAAAGCAAAGAAGGCGCTATTTCATTTAAAATAAAGGCATGCTTCGGCCCTATTGGTACCCAACGTTTCGACCCAGTGTCTTCCACCTTTATCTAATTGCTACATACCAATTTTACTGATACCATGCAAATTGGTTTTGATATAGATGGTGGCGGAACATCTAGGTCGAAAATCCCTTTGCCAAAAGAGGTTAAACATGCTAAAAGGATGTAAATTATATTTTTAACTTAAAAGAGAAATACTTTTCAACTAACCAGCTATGTTTGTTAAATTCTTGTTTGTTGCTAATTTTCATTTCTAAATGTGCTGCTAAAACTTCATAAGTAAACAATTTATTTATTTTACAGAATACCCCTTCTCCTCTTATAAATGTATAAAATGTTTAAAACCGGTACCTTTATATATTCATCAATACACTTAGGAAAATTCTACAAAAATTCTAGAAAATCTCTTTTAATATGTTTTACAACATATATTAGTTTCAGACCAAATATATTAATTATTTTAGTCGTAAATAAATCTTAACCCAAATAAACATTTTCTTCACTAGAAAATTAATATAAAATCCACATTTACTCAGAAAATTATGAAAATTGAAGTCCATCTCTAAAATAGAATTTCTGATCTAAGTCTAAAATCGCAAGGCATTTGGATATAATTCAATAAGGTTTTTACATCAAAACATATCATAAAATCTATATGAACAAACATAAACCATCAACAAGCATATATAAACATTTCATCCTTCGAAATCATGTCATAGCATAGCAAAACACTTTGGATTCAACTTAAAACAAAAGATTTTTCGGAAAAGGAGATGTAGTTTTGTTCATCTTTGCTTTGAGATTAAAGAGTTTGAGATTGGAATGGATTTGAATTAATTCTCTTCTTCCTTTAGCTTTTTCTTTCTCTTGATTTTGTTAGTGGTGGCCGACTTCAATTTTTGGTTTTTAGATTATGAAATGAATTTGAGAATACACGAATGAGAGTTTAGGGTATAAGAATATCCTTTTTCCTCTTTTTTCCTAACATTTTAATTCTTTTGTTCATATATATATATATATATATATATATATATATATATATATATATGGCATAGCTACCCCTTAATTAAAATCAAATCTCAATCCCTTAACCATCACATTATTTTATTTCATTTACCTAATTAAATATCCTAAATAACGTACTAAAAATTAGGGTCATTGCAATTTCCCTAAAAAATATGAATCAACCAACATTTCTTATTGTTAGCTTGAAATTTGTGTATAGGTCTATGCATATCATTCGTGAAGATTAACAAGTCATCATGTTATCATATGGTAATAAGTGAAAAGTAGCTATATTTGGTCAAATGTCTGAAACCCATCTTTTGGTCATGATGAGAAATTTTAACCATATTGTTGGAATACCCGAAGTTTGTTGGTGGAAAATAATATCCTCGAGCGGGGGTATAAATATAAATGAGTCATCCTCCAAAGGTATTTAATAAGGAGCTAAATATGAAAAAGTCCAGAGATAATTATTTGAATATCTATAATACAAATCCAATGACCATACTCGGGTATTAATGAAATTTGAAAGCTTAGAAGTCTGAAACCCAGATTCGAGTACTAATGGAAACTCATAACAATGATCTTTTTGGGAAAAGTATTTGACCCGGATTCGGGCATTAGTGTTGGATAATCAGAAACCATAATAGAAATCTCAATCCTAAATTAGGGCATTAATAAGTAAGAGTTTGGAAACCCAGATCAAGATATGATAAGGACAGTAAGTGATTGATAAAGACAAACCCAGATTCGTGTATTAGTAAATGAAGTTTAGAAATGAAAGTCTCAACACCCAGACTTGGGTTTCAATAAGTGGAGTTCTGTTCTACTCCTTTGACTCTGTCTTCTGTGACATGTATGAGCCTTTTAGGTCTTATAGGTAGTTGTAATTTTATCGGTTGCCTCTTGAGCTTGGACATCTTAGTCCATAATCTGATATGCCTCTTCCTTGGCCTGGACATCTTAGCCTTTTGGAGAAATGTCGTTTCCAAGGCTTGGACATCTTAGTTTCTTGGAGATATGTCATTTCTCAAGCTTGAATATCTTAGTCTTTTGGAGATATGCCGTTTCTCAGGCTTTGGCTTCTTAGTCTTTTGGAGATATGTCATTTCTCAGTTTAGGACATCTTAGTCTATTGTTTGATGGGCCTCTTCTTAGGCTTAGATGTCATAGTACATTGTTGCCCGATGCTCTTAGTAAGCTCATTCTTAGAGGCTTGAAGCAAGGACTTACCCAACCTCCCTCTTGGAGGCTGACCTGAATAGTGGCGTGACCAAAGGCTTTTCCATTGCATGGCGTGAATAAAGGCTTACTCCGATCTCCATCCAAGAGGTGCCCTACCCTAGCCATAACATGGCATAGATAAGGGATTCTTTGGTGCTTTAAGCAGGCCATAGAGTGGCACGGGTAAATGCTTACTTCATCCTCCCTCCAGGAGGCGCCATGACTTGGCATGAGGCACGACCAAGGGCTTGGCTAGTGCTTTAACCTGGCCATAGTGTGGCATGGATAAATTCTTACTCCTACCTCCCACTAGGAGTGCTCTTCCTTGGCCAACTCGGTATAGAGAAAGGCTTTGACTGTTAAGATTAACGTCCTAATGCAAGGAGTATATCACTCCCAACGATGTTGATCTTTCTTAGAATATCAATTATTTATTGATCTTACATACGATCTTTTTCCAAATTCGCTGATCTTGCCTTGATGGAAGAAGCTGATTATCCTCCCCTTCTAGGGCCCTGCAGCGATTAGTTTCATGTCCATTCATCATGTGATAGTGGCAGTTGGATCTCCTTAGATACCTGTTGTACTTTGGCTTCTTTTCTATGATTGCCTATAATTAAGATCATCCTTGGTTAACAAGTTGACAATTTCGACGGACACTGTTAAGTCGCATTCTTTAGGCAGTCTAGATTAGATACTTGTTTCTTGATGATGGTGTAACATCTCGTATTTGGAAGCCAAAAGCTAAGCGCTATGGATGCTGCAGTCATCCACGGCATTAAATTCTGGTGATGAAATAGGTAATGTTATCGGTATCCATAATATCAGAAGCACTTGAATATGAACAAAACCATAGATTTTCAAAAACAATAATTTTAGTGATTACATTTTAAAAAATCTATATCCAAGTTACAAAAATCCCTAACGTAATCCCAGGCTTGATCAAATATAAATTTACAACAATATGCTAGGAGCGACATATGAAGAAACCCCCTTAGATGATCAAAGCAAACTAGACATAATTGTCCGAACACACAGCGGAAACAATTTTAAAATATAATTTCCTAAATTAGCTATCCATCAGCCACTTCCTTGTCTTTGAATGCTTTGTTTGCCAAAATGTGCTAAGACCTGGAAACCTAAACCCTCAGCTAACTTAAATCAAATTTTGAGCACCCGAGAGTTTAAGGGGAAACAAAAACTTCGAGTCAAACATAAAGCCCGGTATGAATAATTACGGTTACTTCTCAGTTTTTTGATATGTAGTGTGACCACGCCGCTTAGCAGACGGGTTTCTCCTCACTAATATCTCTTTTCAAAATATATATTTTGCAAATCCTTTCCTACAACCACTGGTTAATCACTTGATTATAATAATAATATAACAATATCCATTATGCTTAAGTAGGAAACAAAATAGACTATCTGTCTAAAATCTAAGCTATTTGTTCTTTGTTGGACCATCTGTCCTAAATTCAGATCATACCAAAATAACAATATCTTTTATGTTAGATAATGGGCTATCTGCCCAAAATAGGTCAAAAGGGTGGACTAGCTGTCCTTAAAAATTAAGCAAGCTCCGTTATGCTAATAAATGAACTATCTTTTCATATCAGAGCGAATTGCTCTATCTGCACTAACTGTCCTGGAATAACTATCCTATGGGCTGACTACCCTTAAAATGGACCGACTGTCCGAATTTCAAATGAGCTGACTGCCCGAATTTCCTTTTGGGTTAACGACCCTTTAAATTATCTAGGCTAACCGCCCTTCAAAATATCTGAGCTAACTACTCTTCGAATTTTCCTTGAAAACCTTTTCAAAATGATTTAGTCTGTTAAATCATATATATACAAGGAATATATATCTTTAACTACTCTAAGCTATTTTTGCCATGTTATATATACTTCACTCAAAATAATATTGATGATGTTCAATAAGGATTGCCTATCCTTTAAAATAAGCTAGTCCTTTATAACTTAAAAACTTAGGTTGCCTGCCTAGTTCTTATATTCGAAACCTTTGTTTAAAACCCTTAAACAATCATTCGAAAATATAGATGGTAACTCATTCAAAACCATTTATAAAACCCTTCGAAAGTATTGAAGGTAACTCCTTCATATCCTTTAATAAACCTTTCGAAACCATTGAAGATAACTCTTTCTAAACATTTTAAAAGCCTTCTTTTTACCAGCTTCAAATCCACCCTTAAATCCTTTAAACCTTAGCCTTTTAAAAACATAAAAACTATACATTTTGACATTGTCGGAAGGTTCCTTTTGGCCTGGATGAAAGGTTTCACTATTCGACTTTGACGAAAGCCTGGGGTATCTCCCCTATAAAATCATTTATAAACCTTTCGAAAGCAATGAAACTCAAAACCTTCCTAAGATATTGAGTTCAATTTAATATAAGTGGAAACCTTTCAAAACCATTCGAAGTTGACTAATTTGAATCCTTTAAAACGTTCTGACTCAAAACATTTGGATTATGCAATAGGATCGAAAAAACATTGGAATCAAAAGCAACTAGTTCGAAACCCTTATAAAACCTTTCAAAACCATTCGAAAACAATGAAGTGTTGGTGATGGAACCAACCCATTGAAATCAATAGAGATGGCGTCAAGTTTTAGAGAAAAAAAGATAACCTTTGACTCCATTTGTGTCGAAAAGTTAGGAAGCAGCAAATATGCTTTCGACCTTGTCAAAAGATATGCCTTTCGACTATATCGGAAGGTTTCATTTAAATTAAGAAAGAAAACAAATCGAAACCAATTTTTCTTTTAAACCTTTTGACAATGTCGAAAGCTCTTTGTGTAAAGCTAGCTGGCATATTTTCCTTAAACCAAAACAAAACTTCATTTCTTTCGAAAGTTATAACCTTTCGTCCCTAAACCTTTCGACTCCATCTAATTCACTACATACCAGTTGCCTTTGATACCTTGCGAACTTGTCGAAAGGTCTGGAATGAAGGCGGATGTCTTACTAAACGGGTTGAGATAGAAGAAAAACTATTTATTTGTAATTTAAAATAGGTATTTTGTACACAACCTGCCTTGTTTGTCTAAATCTGATTGGTTTGCAGAACTTTATATTAAAAAGTGATGCGGACTTTCCTTGTTTGGAAATTTAAATAATTTTAGAAAAGCCCCTTTATCCTTTAAAATTATATAAAACATTTGAGTCTCATACCTTCAATAATTTTATATAACTATTAAAACACCTTGAAAAATTTGGGAAAATTCTAGAAAATCAAATAATATGTTCTCTTCAACATGAAAAATTTTCGGATCCAAACAGTAATTACTTTTCCGGTAAATAAATTTTATAATCCAAAATAACATTTTCTTCCACAGAAAATTCATAACAATTCCACAAAAATTCTTAAAATTCTGAAATTTGAAATCCATCTCTAAAATAATTTTTTAGATCATCTTAAAATTTCGCAAGGCTAACGGATTTCATTTAATAGGGTTCTCATCTTAATACATGCAATAAAATCTATATGAACATACGTAAATCATCAATATGTATATATGATCACTTTAACATTCAAAACATGGAAAATCATTCCAAAATTGTTCAGGTTAACCTTAAAGCCGAAACCATAAAAGTTTATAGATGTAAACATTATTTTCTTTTGCTTTAATGATTAAGGAGCTTGAGATTTGAATTTCCTTTGTTAATGGTGGCCGGCCAAGCTTTTATATTTTTAAAATGAGAAATGAACATCAGTTTTGAGATACATGGCCTAAGGAAGACAATATAAGAATATCCTCTTTTTCATAATGCCCCTCCACTGATTCATTTTAAAACCTTCATTTAATTTATTATTTAAACAGGCACGGCTACCTTAATTAAGTCAAATCTTAATTCTCTAATTAACACATTATTTTGTTTAGTTTATCTAACTAATTCTCCTAAATAATGTTATCAAAAATCTAGGGTGTTACATATGGATTCTTGTTTCATGACCTTGTAGTTCACATTCTTCGATTGCTTTTCATTTTGACACACTTTGGAGTTCTTATGTTGGAAGTATTCCTATTGTAGTTTGGTGCCATACATATGCAAAGGTCTTGTAGTCAGCCACTATCTCTTATTTAAAGATTGTTGTTGAATATGCGCTTTGCGCTTATATGATTTTTGTTTGATGATAATAAACATATATATATATATATATTTAAATGTATTTGTTAATGTACTATTCTATTTTTCATAGATTAAATAAATATTTGTTGAATAAAATAAATTACACAGAATTTGAATAGAATTTGAATTCAAACAGAAATTTTATTCAAACAAATATTTATTACAATTTTGCATAGTACAATTTCAAGCTCTCGCTATACATATACAATTTTGATTCTAATTACATCATAATTTAATTTACATAAATTCCTTACTACATATCACTCACACTCGTAGTTTATCTTCAACTTCATTCCAGTTAGAATCTAGCATCTGAGCAATCTGCAAAAATGTTCACTAACGTAGTAAAATTGAAAAAGAAATATTTATGCAATATAAAATAAAATATGATTTTTGAAAATATGATTTGTCTCGGTTATTTGGGTTGTTCGTCATCATTTACATTTGAATTCATCACACGCAAACATGCACAGTGTATCACTGTACATGCCACAATGCCGTGCACATCGATATACACTTGATAATGCTACAGGGACAGGTGAGCACAGGTCAAACCCAAATGAAAAGCCGGGTTCAACTAACGTGCACTATATTTAAAACCATGACACAAGCACAAGGTCAAACCCGAGTTTTGAAACTGGATTCAACACAAGTGAAGTTTCAAAAATCAACATGAATGGATGCAAAGACCAGCGATGCAAGCAATGACCAGAACACTAAGTGCAGGCAGAGAAATGACACAGCAGAAATGGAACCAACATGAAACCACATTATGAACACAGTAGTGTACATGAATACATGGAGACAAGACTCAAGTATGCTCAAGTCCAAATGCATCAGGTCGAAATATTTCAAAGCCCAAGTATACAATATAACAATGCAAACATGAAGTGAATGCAATAACATCAAATACCACAATATCAAGTTCAAGTCAGAGCAACAAAAAAAGCACAGTGACAATTTGGAGTGTCATATGCAAAAAAACATGCAGATCAAACATAATGGACTACATGCACAGACCAAAGAGAAAATATGAACAAGTGATAGCAAGCTCCAACCAAATGAATGCAACAAGCAACATCAATAAACCAAATGCAAGACCAATGTGCAGCAGACACACTTAAATATGAAGACCACAAAGACAATGCAAATATACAGAAACAACACAAACCAAGCTACGACCACCAAGTGCAACAATGCACAAGTGACACCACTGACCATGAAGCAAAGCCAAGTAATTCAAGAAATATAACATGCATTTTTGCAGTGATACAAGGCAAACTGGCAACAACAAGTTAAAGTGAAACAATGCATGATGAATCAGACCAACTATCAACAGTGCAGAGATAACAAGTACATAGTAGTATAACCAAGTCAATGCCAGTGGTAGTCAAATATCACAAATTCAATGCCGAGAAGCACTGAAATAAAGATGGTCAGAGCCAAAGTTCACAGTGAAGCCAGAAGAATTGAACACTACAAGTCAGTAAATAGTTCAGTGGTAAAGATGAGTGCAGACTCGAAGTCGAAAGCAATAAACAAGTCCAAGTCGAAACCATGGAAGTATGACATGAAGCATGTACATGTGAGGACAGTGAAAACCGAAGCCAGCAGATACATGAAATAATGATATCAAATCAATGCACAACAACATGAATGTTGTCAACTGATATATGCAAACAAATTAATGCAACAGAAGTATGGTGAAATCCAGGAACTCAACAAGGCAGACTATAACATCAAGTTCAATTCCAAAACAACTCAACAGCAGTATGCAATGTCGAGAAACAACATCAAGTAGAAAGACATCAACAATATAGGCCGATACAGTATGCAGTGCATACACATGACAGTCAATGCCGAAGACAAAATGAAATCAGAGAGTTTTGAAAAGTTTTGAAAAAGTCAGAATTCAACGCAAGAAAAGTTTTGAAAAGGTCAAAACAAATACAAGAGGAAAGTTTTTTCCATATGACTCAAAAAAAATCGAACGCTACAAAATCAAGACCGTGCGCATCAAGTCACATAAATCAGGAAAGCAAGAATTAGGAAAGTAATGAAGTCAATACGAACAAATTCAAGTGTCTCGGAATTTATATAAATACATCACCCAAATCATCATCGGTAAGAAAATTAATCCACCGAGTTCAAGCAAGCAATTAAACCAGCATCAAAAGGGGAAAATTCAATCAAATCCAAATATAAACCCACTATCATCATCGGTAAAAATCATCGATCAATCGGAGTTTAATCGAGCATAACATAAAAGAAAAAACGAAAGTCACATACCAAATTGAAGTCGAACTCCAGAAGCCCTAAATTTCACAAACCCTAATTGCAAGCAAAGCAGAGGAACGAGAGCGGCCGACATCATCTCAAGAGACGATCAACAAATAAAGCAAGAGAACCAAGTTCAATCGAGGATTAATAGTCGCGATCATCTATATTTTCTGAAAGACCTAATTTGGACGAACGAAGAATAACGAGGTCGCCATTTTCTTCACAAGCCAGAGAAAAGAGAACGGGCTTGAGAAATAAAAGGGGGCCGGTTTTTTATGTTTATTATAAGGGGTTTTATTTTCAAATAGGGTTTTAGTTTTAAATTGTTTTTAAGTTTGTTTTAAATTCTCTTTTAAGGTTCAGATCTTGGTAAATCACCACCTAGGTTTTAGGTAGTGTCAGATTGTCTAGTTAGAATTAGTTCAGTGAGCACGGTGTGCGAGTTTGCAAAACTCTATAGGCGGTAGTAGGGTGTGCGAGTCTGTTAGAGTGTCTGTAAGCGGGAGACTGTTTAATTCTAATAGAAATCTGGGAATGCAGCAGTAGGCAAGGGTTGCCGAAGCTGGGTAAATTTTGTGTGTGATTTACTTTTCAACATATTTATTTCTCTGCAGTTTGTTTTTGTTTTTAATTTGAGAAAATTTGCAATAACCCTATTCACCCCCCCCCCCCCCCTCTAGGGTTAATCTAGATCCTACAAGTGGTATCTAAGCAAGGTATTTTTCTTTAACTCTAGAGTCATGAATCCACCAAATAATGCTTTTTCTAAGGGGCAATCTATTGTTAGGCCACCCAAGTTTAATGGGAATGATTATGCTTATTGGAAAGCTAGGATGGGTATTTATCTTAGTTCTGTTGATTATGATGTTTGGGACATTATTGAAACTGGTTATAAATCTCCCACTATAACTATTGGTGATACTGAGATTCCTAAACCTAAGGATAGGTGGGATGCTAACGATAAGAAATTAAAAACTACAAATGCCAAAGCCATGAATGCTTTGATCTGTACTCTTGATAAAACTGAATTTAATAGAATTTCTCATTGTAAAACAGCACAGGAAATTTGGCATACCTTGGAGGTGACACATGAAGGAACTTCTCAAGTCAAGGAGTCTCGTCTAGCCCTATTGAGCAATGAATACGAGAACTTTGTGATGGATAAAGGCGAGAGCATAAAAGACATGTTTGGATGCTTTTCAACTTTGGTGTACAGTGCTAGAGCGCTTGGGAAGGTATTCATTGAGGTAGAGCTTGTGAGGATGGTGCTACGAGTCTTACCGATGAGCCTTGGGGCAAAAGTCACGGCAATACAAGAATCGAAAGATCTGAGTAAACTAAGCATGGAGGAGTTGATTGGCAACTTGATGACATATGAGCTTGAGCTAAAAGCAAAGGAGGAACGCAACAACTCCGAACCAAAGAAGAAGACGATTGCCTTAAAGAGCAATGAAGAAAGCGATGAAGTAGAAGAAGATCCAATTGAAGAGCTTGCAATGGCTGTCAATAATCTTAGAAAATGGTCAAGATTCAAGCCAAGCAAGAAGAAAACAAATGGTAATAGGTCAAAAGATTCTAACAATTCCGATAATGAATTGGTGTGCTTTAACTGCAACAAGCCTGGCCACTTCAAACAAGAATGCCCACTTCTCAAAAAGGACAAAGGAAAGAAAAAGAAGAAGAAGGCCTTTGCAGTGACTTGGGATGATGAAGTAGGAGAGGAAGTTTCGAATAATAGCTTAGAGGAGGCTAACTTGTGTCTTATGGCAAAAACAGATTCAGAAGCAAGTTCAGAGGAATCTAGTGAGGGAGGTGGCTATTCTTATAAAGAACTTGTTTTTATGTGTCTTGATCTTACTAAAACAATTATACTCTTGAATCTAAAATTGAGAAACTGAAATCTGATAGGAGAGTACTTGCGCATGAAAATTTTAGGTTAGAAACTGAACTTGAAAATATTCAAAACCTAGAATGTAAAAAAATGTAAAATTTTAGATTCAGAGTTATCAAGACTTAAGAATAGCTTTGAGAATCTTGAAAAAGAAAACTTGAGTCTTAAGGAAACCATTGACACTTGGAAAAAAGGTTTTATAAATAGATTGTGATATCCCGGAATTTTTGGCAATATCAATTTAATAATCTTTATTTAAAATTAAATTGATTTGATAAATATTGATTAATAAAATATGATTTGGTTTAATAATCTGAATTGAATAAATATTCAATTTGAGATTTTATCTTTTGAAAGCTAAATAAATGTTTCTATCTATAATGTATATATATATTTGTATATATTATAGATAATCTTTGATTTGGAATTTAATAAATAAATAAAGTTTCGTTTTCAAATTCTAATAATTTGGAAACTATGATTTAAATTAATATTAAGTTTTTCAAAATAAATAACTATTTGGTTTTAAAATACTTAGAATAAATGTTTAATTGTTTGAATATATCTTAACTTAAGAAAATGTTGATTTTATATCTTTTTAAATATTTCTTAAAAAATATGATTTGTGAATATACCAAAGTTTAAAATAGAATTAATATATGATATATTAATTCATATAAGAAAAATAGTAAGTTATAATAAAGAGATAATTTCTTTTATAAATTGATTCTTTAAAATATTTGTATAAGTTTTAATTTGTAAATTGTTTTATTTACATTTACTTTTAATAGGAAATTCATATATATTTGCATAAACATAAAATAAAATTAAAGAAAATTCTTTTTAAACATTTAAATATATAACTAAATTATATAAAAGATAAATGTTAACAATTTAACAATCTAAGCCATGTGTTAGTTGTAAATCAAACAAAATGACAAGTGTCATTAAATTTCTATTTTCTTTTATTTATTTTGTCCAATTTATTTCAGCCCTCTTTTAAAACATTTTCATTTCCCCTTCATTCTACTTTTCAAAACAAAAGGTAAACGAATCAAAAGAAATCAAAAATCTAAAAGCTCAGAACCCCTAAAAATAAAACCTGCATTTGAAACTTGTTGTTCAGTTTCAAAATCAAATATTTGAAAATCCACTTCAAAAAGTAAATTTGAAAATCCCTCAAACAAAAAGATCTGCAGCACTCCTCAAACTAAAATGTGAATCTCAAAAACCTGCATTTCTTTTCATCTTGGAATCCATTCTTGAAAAATAAATGTCTGCATTTTACAACTTGAAGATTCTTTGCAATTCATCTCTGAAAATTTGAGCAAAATCAAAATGAAGCCTGCATTTTTATCAAACCTGCATGCATGTTCTTTCCTGGAAGCCTGCAGTTCCTTCTTTCTGTTTGAAACAACAACTAGGCTTGCATTTCTATTCTGGAAGCATGCATGTGATTCAGAGTAAAAGCATTACCATAAATCAAGTTTAAAGTTTTTTTAAAACAAAATCAAACATGCAACTGCAACAACAACTAGGCCTGCAATTTTCTTTCTGGAAGCATGCATCAGGGAGCAACGCAGAATAGAAACAAGATGAATAATTTTAAAGGCAAACTAAAGTTTTTAAAAGCAAATCCAAAAGCAATTTGGAGTTTTCAAAATTTAAGCATTCCAGTTCAGGGTTGTCAATAGCATGGGTACTCTGCTCATAATTTTCAAGGTGAGTAACTTTTTGTTTTTAAAAATTCTAAGGTAAATCTGGTTATTGAATCATGATTTAATGTAGGTTGTATTGGTATATTTGGTAAAACTCTTGTGCATTTGTGATGTGAGATATCTGAAAAATTTGGATTACCTATAGAATATTTCTGTTCTAAAGATTACAAGCCTGGTTCCAACTTAAATCATTCCCTTGACATTAATATTTAAAAATTAGGATTTAGAAAATATTGTTTGATTAAGCTATGAACTAAATTATAAAAATTTGATTTACTTAAATAGAAATTGTAATTTCTCAGTAAATCAAGTTTAGAGGTAAAAATTTTGTCACTGTTAAAATTCAAACACTGATGATTGTGCAATTCAGATATACAAATCAAAACCTTAGATTAATTCATGATTTTTTAATGTAAAATCATAAATAAAAAATGGGTTTTGACTGTGCATATGGGTGTTGAGCAAAATTGGGGTTTTAGGGTGTCTCTGGTGATTCATGTAGTAATGGTGGCTGTGCTTCTGCATGAATGGAGAAGAGTGATTAAGTTCTTTACAAAAATTAACAAAATGGTGAATTGATTCTTGATTTAGCAGAGGAGTGAGGAATTGTTCTGTAGCCCTAAGTTTTTAACAAGAAAGGAATTCGATCATCATAGCCATTATGATTTGATCGAGTGTTTAGGGTTTTTGAAGGATGGTTGTTGCGCCATAGAGGAGGAAGTGGCCGGAATTGTAACTTGAACGATGGTCCGAGTGATGTGAATTTGCCGTTGACAGGTGGGGGGTTTGGGTTGTACTGTGGTTTCCGGGTTTTAGAAGAAGGGTTGACTTTTGATTTTTGGTGGAATGGAGTATTCTGATGCTTAGTTGTTCAAGTGGGTTCAAGGGGGGGATGGTGGATGTAGATGATCATCTCTGATGATCGGAATTTGCCTAGGGATTTTGTGCATGTGCACGGTGGTCATATGGAGGTGTTTTGGTTTTTGGAATATGGTGAAGAGGTGTTGCTCGGGTAATTTCTGTTTTTGCCCGAAGTTAGGTGAAAGATGACTCGAAGTAGAATAGTTTTGGCTCGGGTAGTTTAGTTGCAGTGTTTTGTTTTCCATAACCTGAACTGTTTCAGGTTTTCAAATTTTAAAAATAAGTTAATCTAAAAAAAAGGAAAGCTAGGCAAGTTTAAATCTAAACTTAATGCAAGTTCAGTTTATGAATTCAAATGAATTTGAATTCCAGATTTTGAATAAATTTGCCGTAATAAAATAAAGTATTTAATAAAATAAAGTATTTAGTAAAATAATAAAACCTACACAGTTTTTATATAAAGTAATTTTTAAATCTGAAAATAAGATTTTAAAACAAGATTTAAATTTCTAGGTCAAATCTGAATTTTAAATCCTGAATTCAAACTAGAAGTTGAATCTGAAAGCTTCAAATAAAAACAAGCTATAAATTCAAATGTTATAATCAAGTTGAATGTTTTATAAATCTGAAATGAAATTTAAAATACAATTTAAATTTAAATCTTTGGATCTAAATCTGGAAGCATGATTTGAATTTTGGTTTGAATATCATTTGAAATATTTAAGGTATTCTAAATTTATTTAAATTGAATATGGGCTTAAGTTAAACTTTTCTTTTAAAATTGCTTTAAGAGATAAGTGATCCTTTAAAATGAAAACTAAAGAGTTTTAAATACTTAAAATTTTGTTTAAGTTTGATTTCCTTTTAATTCTAATTTAAAATAGAATTTAGAGAAAATTTAAAAGCAAATTATTTTTAAAATTAT
This sequence comes from Allium cepa, assembly GCA_030765085.1. Lineage (NCBI taxonomy): Eukaryota > Viridiplantae > Streptophyta > Magnoliopsida > Asparagales > Amaryllidaceae > Allium > Allium cepa. The sequence continues at coordinate 687,745,795 of CM060938.1, forward strand.
TTTGATAATGATAATTAAATCATTAATGAGAGTCATGATTATCATTATGTTGATTTGAACTTAATAATTTATTAATTGATCAAGGTAATTAAGTTTTGTAATTAATTTAATTAATTAATAATTTCGATTAATTAATTAAATAATAAAGGGTTTAATTTAATTAATTAAAAGGATTAAGTAAGTTAAGTAAACTTGATTAAATTATAATTAAGAAATCAATTAATTAAATGAGATTTGATTTAATTTAATTAATGATTTGAATTTATTAATCAAGTAATTAATAATTAATTAAGTTTTTAATTATCATTTGATTAATTAAATAATTAGAAATAAATTAATGAGTTTCTTTAAATAAATTAAGAATTAATATTGATTAATTCAATTAATTACTTTAGGAAAGTAATTAGATTTTTGTTATTGGTTAATGGAGGTCATTAACATAGTATTATTTAATAATTAATTAATGTAATTAATTTTAATGATTAATTGATTAATTAATTTAAATATAATCATTTGAGAATTGTTTAAGTATAATTACTTGATGCAACCCAAGATGAAGAACGTATGGATCTGCGGCCTAACTCCAACGAGTTAGTGAATACACGGCCTAAAGAAGGAGTTTGGGATCATCTGCGACTTAAAGAATCAAGAGACAAGAAGACACGACCTAACCAAGCTTTAAGTCGTTCGGTGTTGGAAAGAGTTTTAGGTCGGCCACGACCTAACAGGTCTGAAGAAGAGGAGCTACGACCTAACAAGCTGAAACCATCGGATAAGTCGTTGGAACGACCTATGCTAAGTCGCTGAAGGCTTTAAATCATGATGCTTTCTTAAGTCGCCTCCAGATAAGTCGCTGCCGAGTTATCTTTAGTAGGTCGTTCACGACCTAAGTAGAGTCGCTTCTGTGTTGAGTCGTTATGTTCTTGAGTTGTTGTATTCGTTGAGTCGCTGGTACTTAAGTCGTAGGTCGTTACCTTGTTTAACTCGTATGTGTTGTAATTTCTTTAAGTCGCTATAACTAGTGTTGTGATGAGTCGTATGTCGGCATGTAGATAAGTCGGCCGAATGTGTGTTGGTTTGTAACAGGTTGAGTCGACTATTTGATAAGTCGTAAGTCGTGTACTGGGCATGTTGGGGCTGTTAGGTCGCTAACGACCGAAGTAGGTCGTAGGTTGATTGCCGACCTAAGGGTCAGGTTGTAAAACGCTACAAATAGCTGCTGTGTTGTACATTTGAGGTTGGTTAATGTTTGAATAAACTTTTGTTTGTGAAGCTTTGTGCCTTCATTAAATTGGTAGTTGAGTGTAATCTCCTATCTCCACCTACGTTATTCGAGTGCGCTCGAATCATCGTTTGTTGAAGCCGATTCACGATATCTTGTGCGCAAGATCAACGTCGAAGAATTGTAGATCTCTTTTCACGGCATCGTGCGCGATCAACGTGTCAAGATAGCTAGAATTCGGTATCTTCGGATCAACGAATTTGGGCATTTCAGTATTTCTCAATCCACCGATTGCTACTTTCACAGTTTCATCTATTTTACATAATATCCGCTGCGTCAGTTTTGGTATCAGAGCTGGACTTAGCCAATCATAGCTAAGCCCAGCCTTGGAGCCAAGGAGTTTGAAGTTTGTTGTTCATCGTGTTCACCTTGAAGTTGCAACAAGTTAGAAGTTCTCTATCCATATTCTTTTGGATCAAAGTGTGGAAGTTGTTTGAATTTGGCCGTGAGATTTTTGCGCGCCAAAGTTTGAACGTAAAGTGCTTGAAGCCGTGCTTGTTGAAGCCAAGCCGACCTAAGTTATATTGAATCCGTGCTTATTGAAGCCGAGCCGAGTTAGTGGGAGGCCGTGACTTGTTGTTGAAGTTTGGGTTTTGGAAAGTTGTGAAGTTTGAAGATTGTATTGAGTCAATCATGCCGCCAAGGAGAGCTAATCGTCATCAAAATGTTGAAGTGTTGTATAGAAGAGAAGAAGCCGAGCAAATGGAACAACGCATTAATGAGAAATTTGATGAAGGTATTGGGAAGTTAGAGAAATTGATGAATGATTTGAATCAAAATCAAAGGAGGAGATCATCAATCTCGAACCATGGAGGAAACCGAGTTTCGCCATCGGTTACGGAAGCGAGAAGGGTATCACCACAATCTTTTAGAAAGTGAAGAGAAACATCAATTTCATCGAGGAGAGATCACCATGACTATGGACATGAAGAGATAAGAACTCCACGTGAGTTTGAAGAAGAGCTATATAGAGATGAAGAGAGACATAGTAGAAGAGACATGCGTGATCGAAGGGATGTCGATGGTCGAGATCGATATAGACGAACATTTGATTTTGATGGAGAAGGTGATAGAGCTAGCATTCATTATCAAGATCGAGACCAAGTTCGGAATTCATATCGAGATGTAGATGATGATCGTCGTTGGGAGTCAGGTATGAAGATGGAAATTCCAGAATTCAAGGGTGGAATGGTAGCAGAGGAATTTTTGGATTGGTTGTCCAATGTTGAAGAGATCTTTGATTTCAAAGAAGTCCCAGAGAATCGAAGAGTTAAGTTGGTTGCTACTCGTTTGAGAGGTAGAGCTTTAGCATGGTGGCAGCAAACTAAACTTACAAGGGAGAGAATGGGAAAATCAAAGATTGAGTCTTGGGATAAGATGAAGAAGTTGATGAAGGCTACATTCTTGCCTTACAATTATCAATCACTCATGTATCAGAGATTGCAGAATCTGAGGCAAGGGACGAAGACTGTTAATGATTATGCTGATGAATTTTATCAACTGATTGCTCGAAATGACATTATGGAGTCAGAGGAACAGCTGACTGCTAGATTTGTTGGAGGGTTGCGAATGCAGATTCAAGATAAGGTGAATATGTTTGATCCTAAATCTGTAGCAGAAGCACATCAGAAAGCGTTGGCCTGGGAGAAGCAGGGAAGGCGTGGAGGTGGTGTGTTTACTAATTCCAACAATCAAGTGAAGGGTGTTAGTGGAAGCTCTAATGTTCCTAAATCTATCAGTAAACCAGTTGTGAATGAAGTTGCGAAGAAGAAGGTCAACAACAGTTTCAAGTGTTACAATTGTCAGGAAGTGGGTCACAAGAGTAATGAATGTCCGAAGCCGAAGAAACGAACTATGATTGCTGAAGTTGAAGGTGAGGATGTTGGTGAAGGTTATCCTAGTCAAGTTGATGAGGAAGAACAGGATGTCGCGTCAGGAGATGAAGGATGTAATCTGATGATGAGGAGATCTTGTTTGATACCGAAGTAAGAAGAAGAAGCTAGTTGGTTGAGGAGTAACATCTTTCAGTCAACGTGCACTATTCTGGGGAAGGTGTGCAAATTTGTGATTGATGCGGGAAGTTGTGACAATATTATTTCTACCGAAGCTGTGTGAAAGTTGAAGCTGAAAACGGAGAAGCATCCAAATCCTTACAGGTTAGCATGGTTGAGAAAAGGAGGAGAAGTGAAGGTGGACAGGCGAGTTCGAGTTCCATTTTCTATTGGGAAGAAGTACAAAGACGAGATTTGGTGTGATGTTGTGGAAATGGATGTTTGTCATTTACTTTTGGGAAGACCATGGCAGTATGATCGAGCAGTGCAGCATGACGGTTGGACCAATAGCTACAGCTTTATGTTTGAAGGTGTTAAGATCATTTTGGTTCCAAAGAAGAGACAACAAGAAGAAAGCAAGTTAGAGGAGATTGAGGAGCTCAAGACTTTGTTGACTTTGAAGGAATTTATCGAAGAAGTAGAGGAGATTCCAGAGGTGTTTTTGTTGATTGGACGTGAAGCTACTGAATCTATAGAAGTTCCAGAGCAAGTCAAGCCGGTATTGGAAGAATTCAGAGATGTATTTCCTGAGGAGTTACCAACGGAGTTACCACCGTTGAGGGATATTCAGCATCAGATTGATCTTGTGCCAGGGGCAGTATTACCACACAGGCCACATTACAGAATGAGTCCTACGGAGCATGAGGAACTAAGGAGGCAGGTGGAGGAATTGCTAGAACAGGGGCGTGTTCAGGAGAGCTTGAGTCCTTGTGCAGTGCCAGCCTTATTGGTACCGAAGAAGGATGATTCATGGAGGATGTGTACAGATAGTCGGGCTCTGAACAAGATCACTGTGAGATATAGATTTCCTATGCCGAGGTTTGATGATTTTATAGATCAGTTTAATGGAGCTGTTGTGTTTTCAAAGATTGACTTGATGAGTGGATACCATCAGATTTGTATTAGGCCGGGTGATGAATGGAAGACTGCTTTCAAAACCAGGGAAGGTTTATATGAATGGTTGGTTATGCCGTTTGGTTTATCGAATGCACCAAGTACTTTTATGAGAGTGATGAACCAGATTTTCAGACCATTCATTGGGAGTTCGTGGTTGTTTATTTTGATGATATTTTGATCTACAGTGGGAGTATGGAAAAGCATGTCCAGCATTTACGTGAAATACTGTTGATTCTACGAAAGGAGAAATTTTATGCTGCAACAAAGAAATGTGTGTTCATGACGCACAGTGTTTTGTTTCTGGGATATGTTCTATCGAAGGAAGGAATTCAAGTGGATGAAAGTAAAGTAGAAGCTGTCAGGAGTTGGCCACAACCCAAGACAATTACTGAAGTACGGAGTTTTCATGGATTGGTATCTTTCTATCTAAGATTCATTCCACATTTTAGTAGTGTGATGGCACCAGTAACCGATTGTATGAAAGGAAAGAAGTTTGAGTGGTCAGAAGAAGCAGGGGTTGCTTTTGAGAAGATCAAAACACTATTGACGACAGCACCAATTCTAGTTTTGCCGGATTTTCAGTTGTTGTTTGAATTACATACTGATGCATCGAAGGTTGGGGTTGGTGGAGTTTTGAGTCAAAAGGGAAGACCAGTTGCTTATTTCAGTGAGAAGTTGTCTAGAGCTAAGTTGAGATATAGCACTTATGATGTTGAATTTTACGCAATTGTGCAAGCAGTGAAACACTGGAGACATTATCTATTTCAAAAGGAATTTGTTTTATATACGGATCATGAGGCATTAAAGCGTCTACAAGGGCAGGACAAGATTTCAGTGAGACATGCTTCATGGGTAGCATATCTACAACAATTTACTTTTGTTGTAAAACACAAATCAAGGGTGACAAATCGTATTGCAGATGCTTTGAGCAGGAGGAATCACTTGTTGACCACAATGAAGGTTGAAGTGACAGGTTTTGAACTATTGCCAGAGTTGTATGAGAAGGATCCTTACTGTGCAAAGTTTGTTGAGAAAGTTAAGGATAGAAGTACCGATGAATTTATGTCGATCGATGGATTCTTGTTCAAAGGGAATCATTTATGCATACCGGATTGTAGCTTGAGAATGAAGATAGTAAAGGAACTGCATGAGGAAGGACATGTGGGTAGAGACCGAACATTGCAGTTGATTTCTCAATCTTACTATTGGCCATCGATGAGGAGAAAAGTTGAAAGGTTTGTGGAGAGATGTCATATTTGTCAAGTTTCGAAGGGAACCGCGACCAATGCAGGATTATATATGTCGTTACCTGTACCGACTAAACCTTGGGTTGATTTGAGTATGGACTTTGTTCTGGGGTTGCCTATAACTCAAAGGGGTAACGATTCCATTTATGTAGTGGTTGATCGATTTTCGAAAATGGCACATTTTATTGCTTGTAAGAAGACGGCGGATGCTGTTCGTGTTGCTCAGTTATTTTTCAAGGAGATCTATCAACTTCATGGATTGCCTGAGTCTATTGTGTCGGATAGAGATACTCGCTTTCTGAGTCACTTTTGGTTAAGTTTGTGGAAGATGGTGGGAACAAAGTTGAAGTTCAGTAGTGCGTATCATCCGCAGACAGATGGTCAGACCGAAGTTGTGAACAGATCATTGGGGAATTTGTTACGATGTTTGGTGAAAGATAATCTGAAAAGTTGGGATGTGAAGTTATGTCAAGCTGAGTTTGCTCATAATCATGCGGTGAATCATAGTACAGGATTCAGTCCATTTCAGATTGTTTATTCAAACTTGCCAAAGGGACCGTTGGATTTATGAACAATACCATAACCAAAAGGGATAGTTAAACGAGCTGCTGATTTTGTTGATAGTTTGACGGAATGTCATAAAATCGCTCAGGAACGATTGGAGAAGGCAAATGAGAAGTATAAAAGATCCACAGACTTGAAACGAAGAAATGTTGAGTTTAATGAAGGAGACTTAGTGTACGTTGTGTTAACAAAGGATTGATTTCCAATGGGTGCTTATAACAAGTTGAAAGCCAGAAAAATTGGCCCTGTGGAAATTGCGTAACGGATCAATGAAAATGCTTACAGGGTGAAGCTGCCAGAGGGTGTATACACTTCTGATGTGTTTAATGTTAAACATCTGGTGCCTTATTTTGGAGTTGAATCATCCAACGGAGTAGAAAAATTAAATTCGAGGATGAATTTTTCTCAACCAGGGGAGGATGATGCAACCCAAGATGAAGAACGTATGGATCAGCGGCCTAACTCCAACGAGTTAGTGAATACACGGCCTAAAGAAGGAGTTTGGGGTCATCTGCGACTTAAAGAATCAAGAGACAAGAAGACACGACCCAACCAAGCTTTAAGTCGTTCGGTGTTGGAAAGAGTTTTAGGTCGGCCACGACCTAACATGTCTGAAGAAGAGGAGCTACGACCTAACAAGATGAAACCATGGGATAAGTCGTTGGAACGACCTATGCTAAGTCGTCGAAGGCTTTAAATCATGATTCTTTCTTAAGTCGCCTCCAGATAAGTCGCTGCCGAGTTATCTTTAGTAGGTCCTTCACGACCTAAGTAGAGTCGCTTCTGTATTGAGTAGTTATGTTCTTGAGTCGTTGTATTCGTTGAGTCGTTGGTACTTAAGTCGTAGGTCGTTACCTTGTTTAACTCGTATGTGTTGTAATTTCTTTAAGTCGCTATAACTTGTGTTGTGATGAGTCGTAGGTCGGCATGTAGATAAGTCGGCCGAATGTGTGTTGGTTTGTAACAGGTTGAGTCGACTATTTGATAAGTCGTAAGTCGTGTACTGGGCATGTTGGGGCTGTTAGGTCGTTAACGACCTAAGTAGGTCGTAGGTTGATTGCCGACCTAAGGGTCAGGTTGTAAAACGCTATAAATAGCTGCTGTGTTGTACATTTGAGGTTGGTTAATGTTTGAATAAACTTTTGTTTGTGAAGCTTTGTGCCTTCATTAAATTGGTGGTTGAGTGTAATCTCCTATCTCCACCTACGTTATTCGAGTGCGCTCGAATCATCGTTTGTTGAAGCCGATTCACGGTATCTTGTGCGCAAGATCAACGTCGAATAATCGTAGATCTCTTTTCACGGCATCGTGTGCGATCAACGTGTCAGAGATAGCTAGAATTCGGTATCTTCGGATCAACGATTTTGGGCATTTCAGTATTTCTCAATCCACCGATTTCTACTTTCACAGTTTCATCTATTTTACATAATATCCGCTGCGTCATTACTTATTGAAAGAAATTAAGGAAATTAATTACTAATTGTAATTAATTAATTTTATTTGATTAATTAAGTTAATTAATTAAGTTTAATTAATTTAAATTAATCATCGATTGATTTGAGAAGTAATTACCAATGTAATTAAAAATGAATAATTACATAGTAAAGTAATTAAGAAGATAAATTACTTGATGTAATTTAATTAAAGAATACTTGAATAATGAAGGAGTTTTGGAAATCAGTTACTTTGTGTAATTAAATATGTAATTTGTATGATTGAATAATTACTTAAGTAAGTAATTAATAATTAATTACTTAGTGTAATTAATTTAGGTTTTGATAATTGAGAATGATTAAGAGATGTAATTAATTTAACTAATTACTTAATGTGATTAATCAAGAATGATTAATCAATAGAGATAATTGATAATTAATTTAATGGAGTTATTTAAAATAAAATAATTTGAGATCATTAGTTTATATAATTAATGATATAATTAAGGATTGATTAATAAGAACAATTAATCAATGAAGTAATTAATTAATGTAATTAATTAAGGATTAATGTAATTAATTATAATTAATTAATTAATGAAGTAATTACAAGTTAATTACTGATTTGGTCTGGAATAATTAATTTGTGAAATTAATTAGAGGTTAATTATTTGAATGTAATTTAAAAATAATTAATAAAGATAATTAATTAGGGTAATTTGTTAAGAATAATTAATTAATTGATTTGTAATTAATTAAGGGATATGTAAGCAAGATTTATATGGAGAGGTAATTAATTTAATTCATTTTAAATTAATTATAGAATGGTGATTAATAAGTCTTTGCTTATGAATGATGATTGATACTGGTTACCCTAAATGGTTGAGATCTCAGATATAAGATATATGATGTTGTGTGATTTGAATGCTATGGTTGCATTGAGTTGATGATATGAATTATCTGTTTGGAATGATAATATGGATTATCTGTTGTGATGTAAATGTTAATTTTCTATTGTTATGTTAAGAATTATCTATCTTTGTGAATATGGATAATATTGAATTGAATTGTTTTAAAAAATTGAAAACAACTTGGACCTAAAAGACACGCTTTGGATTTCGATGAGACCGGGATCGGGTTTGCTTGTTGCTGTGTGCACGCATGATAGGGGGTTCTCGCTTTGCGTTAGGTGGCGAACGGGAGACTCTTACCCCTACATGTCCCGGGGGGTAGAATAAGGCCTTTTCGGGTTGGTTTTCTAGGTGCTTACAGTCGAGAGGCTGGCCATAAAGGCAAATCCGAGGTACCAATGGGAGCCACGGCGGTTATTATCCGTTGTCGATGGTTGCAAAGCCTAGACTATCTCAGTTGGTATCATAGCGCTAGGTTGAGCGAATATCTAGACTCTAGAGTGGTGTTTGTCTTGAGAGAGCGTATTTGTAATTTTGAAACATATTTATATATATTTATTTCTACTTATTTGTTGGGTTACCCGTATAGGTTTTCCAATATAAGTTATAAAGGTAGATAAGGTAGTATTGTGTGTAACACGACAACTACCATTGATTGGAGTTTGTATGTTTGAGGTTGGAAGTGTATTTGTCGAGACTGTAGACCTAATACCATCTCGAGTAAGCTTTGTAGCTTAGTGTGTGGACTTCATTGATCTCTGAAGGTAACCTGCTAAGGTTCGGAGTTCATCTTTGAAGTTGGATGAGTAGAGTTTGGATCTGTTGGCTGAACAGAAGCGAGTGATGGTATCTTGATACCTCAGGGAGTAGTAGCTGCGTGATGTGATGCAGTGACTATGGATGTTTCCGAAGATATTTCTTTGGAACAAATTTTAGGAAGTATGTCTGCTTCGGTGTTGTGGCTGAGTTCAGCAGGATGTTTCTGTTTGGTTTGAAGTCTGAGTTTCTCAAAGAGCTTTGGATTGGGAATTCTTTAGCATTGGTGTCAGCAATGCAGCTCGAAGTGTTCTGGGTGTTAGCAGAGTTGTCTGGCTTAGTAGTTTTCTGGAGATGGGGTTCAGAAGCAATAGAGTAGAATCCGTTTCTTTAATGGATTGGCTATACCAGCATAAGCTGTTATGATTAGTAAAGAGAGGACAGTTCTCTTTGGATTTTAGTTTGGATTGATCGCAAAAGTGACTTGCGATAGTTGAGTGTTCTCTTGGATTGTTGGAGATTTTTCTGGATGTCTTCAGGAAAGTTAAAGGTTATCCTCATCTAGAGATTCAGTGGTACCGGTGGATCAACTAGTTGAAGGTTGGTTCCTTGAGATGGAGTTTGGTGAAGCAGCTCAGGATTGGAGGAACTTTTGAGTTTTCTCTTGGTTATCAGAGATCTTCTGGGTTGTGTTGTCCAGTTGTCCTTGTGTTCTTCATCAGCATTCTTTTCTACTCCAGATCAGAGTTGTGCAGCGGAAGCAGTTTGGGAATGCATCTGCTTTTCTTTTCCGGATAAGAAAAGTTTGTTTTCTTCTGATGGTTGTGAGTAGGGTTTGTTCATGATTTTGATTGATCGTGGAGGATCATTCTGGTGGATTGAGTTTGGTCCAATTTGTTTCTTGAGACATCAACAAGGATTAAGCTGATCAGGTAGGAGGTTGGCAGCTCATGATCGTCCGAAGCGTTTTATGGATAGGAGTCGGAGATCTTATTTTGGATAAATTTCTCAGTTTTTAGGAGCTATAAATTTTGGTAAGGTTGGGTAAGCTAGCTCCGAGATGTTTTGAATTTCTTCTGTGTTCTGTTTTGGATAAGTGTTTGATTTTCTGGATTGAATTGCCAGTTTGGACAATTGGAATCCGATGTATTTCAAGTATCTCTGAGGGAGTACGTGTATGATCTATGTTTGGTTTTGGAATCAGCTGTTCTGGGAGATTTGATGGTTGAGTCAGACTTGTCTGTAGTCTGATGTCTTGTTCAGTTATAGATCTAGATGAGTAGGAGTTCTATAGCTTAGTAGTGTTAATTGTTTGGGTTTTATAGAGCGAGTATCCCGGTGTTTATACTAGGGAAACTCGTGAAAATTCTATTCGTAATTTTTGTCTGGATAGTTAATTTTGTTTAATTGGATGAATTGATTACTATGGTTGTTAGCATATGTTTGATATATGTTTGTTAATATATTCTTTTGTTTTAAAATAAAAATCTAAATAGATTATTAAATTACCTTTGTTTAAAATTTCGAGGACGAAATTCTTTTAAAGGGGAAGGAATGTGATATCCCGGAATTTTTGGCAATATCAATTTAATAATCTTTATTTAAAATTAATTTGATTTGATAAATATTGATTAATAAAATATGATTTGGTTTAAAAATCTGAATTGAATAAATATTTAATTTGAGATTTTATCTTTTGAAAGCTAAATAAATGTTTCTATCTATAATGTATATATATATATTTGTATATATTATAGATAATCTTTGATTTGGAATTTAATAAATAAATAAAGTTTCGTTTTCAAATTCTAATAATTTGGAAATTATGATTTAAATTAATATTAAGTTTTTCAAAATAAATAACTATTTGGTTTTAAAATACTTAGAACAAATGTTTAATTGTTTAAATATATCTTAACTTAAGAAAATGTTGATTTTATATCTTTTTAAATATTTCTTGAAAAATATGATTTGTGAATATACCAAAGTTTAAAATAGAATTAATATATGATATATTAATTCATATAAGAAAAATAGTAAGTTATAATAAAGAGATAATTTCTTTTATAAATTGATTCTTTAAAATATTTGTATACGTTTTAATTTATAAATTGTTTTATTTACATTTACTTTTAATAGGAAATTCATATATATTTACATAAACATAAAATAAAATTAAAGAAAACCCTTTTTAAACATTTAAATATATAACTAAATTATATAAAAGACAAATGTTAACAATTTAACAATCTAAGCCATGTGTTAGTTGTAAATCAAACAAAATGACAAGTGTCATTAAATTTCTATTTTATTTTATTTATTTTGTCAAATTTATTTCAGCCCTCTTTTAAAGCATTTACATTTCCCCTTCATTCTCCTTTTCAAAAAAAAAAGATAAATGAATCAAAAGAAATCAAAAATCTGAAAGCTTAGAACCCCTAAAAACAAAACCTGCATTTGAAACTTGTAGTTCAGTTTCAAAATCAAATATTTGAAAATCCACTTCAAAAAGTAAATTTGAAAATCCATCAAACAAAAAGATCTGCAGCACTCCTCAAACTAAAATGTGAATCTCAAAAACCTGCATTTCTTTTCATCCTGGAATCCATTCTTGAAAAATCAATGTCTGCATTTTACAACCTGAAGATTCTTTGCAATTCATCTCTGAAAATTTGAGCAAAATCAAAATGAAGCCTGCATTTTTATCAAACCTGCATGCATGTTCTTTCCTGGAAGCCTGCAGTTCCTTCTTTCTGTTTGAAACAACAACTAGGCTTGCATTTCTATTCTGGAAGCATGCATGTGATTCAGAGTAAAAGCATTACTGTAAATCAAGTTTAAAGTTTTTTTTAAAAAAAAAAATCAAACATGCAACTGCAACAACAACTAGGCCTGCATTTTTCTTTCTGGAAGCATGCATCAGGGAGCAATGCAGAATAGAAACAAGATGAATAATTTTAAAGGCAAACTAAAGTTTTTAAAAGCAAATCCAGAAGCAATTTGGAGTTTTCAAAATTTAAGCATTCCAGTCCAGGGTTGTCAATAGCATGGGTACTCTGCTCATAATTTTCAAGGTGAGTAACTTTTTGTTTTTAAAAATTCTAAGGTAAATCTGGTTATTGAATCATGATTTAATGTAGGTTGTATTGGTATATTTGGTAAAACTCTTGTGCATTTGTGATGTGAGATATCTGAAAAATTTGGATTACCTATAGAATATTTCTGTTCTAAAGATTACAAGCCTGGTTCCAACTTAAATCATTCCCTTGACATTAATATTTAAAAATTAGGATTTAGAAAATATTGTTTGATTAAGCTATGAACTAAATTATAAAAATTTGATTTACTTAAATAGAAATTGTAATTTCTCAGTAAATCAAGTTTAGAGGTAAAAATTTTGTCACTGTTAAAATTCAAACACTGATGATTGTGCAATTCAGATATACAAATAAAAACCTTAGATTAATTCATGATTTTTGAATGTAAAATCATAAATAAAAAATGGGTTTTGACTGTGCATATGGGTGTTGCGCAAAATTGGGGTTTTAGGGTGTCTCTGATGATTCATGTAGTAATGGTGGCTGTGCTTCTGTATGAATGAAGAATAGTGATTAAGTTCTTTACAAAAATTAACAAAATGGTGAATTGATTCTTGATTTAGCAGAGGAGTGAGGAATTGTTCTGTAGCCCTAAGTTTTTAACAAGAAAGGAATTCTATCATCATAGCCACTAGGATTTGATCGAGTGTTTAGGGTTTTTCAAGGATGGTTGCTGGGCCATAGAGGAGGAAGTGGCCGGAATTGTAGCTTGAATGATGGTCCGAGTGATGTGAATTTGCCGTTGACAGGTGGGGGGTTTGGGTTGTACTGTGGTTTTCGGGTTTTAGAACAAGGGTTGGCTTTTGATTTTTGGTGGAATGGAGTATTCTGATGCTTAGTTGTTCAAGTAGGTTCAAGGGGGGATGGTGGATGTAGATGATCATCTCTGATGATCGGAATTTGCCCAGGGATTTTGTGCATGTGCATGGTGGTCATATGGAGGTGTTTTGGTTTCTGGAATATGGTGAAGAGGTGGTGCTCGGGTAATTTCTGTTTTTGCTCGAAGTTAGGTGAAAGATGACTCGAAGTAGAATAGTTTTGGCTCGGGTAGTTTAGTTGCAGTGTTTTGTTTCCTGTAACCTGAACTGTTTCAGGTTTTCAAATTTTAAAACTAAAGTTAATCTAAAAAAAAGGAAAGCTAAGCAAGTTTAGTTTATGAATTCAAATGAATTTGAATTCCAGATTTTGAATAAATTTGCAGTAATAAAATAAAGTATTTAATAAAATAATAATACCTGCACAGTTTTTATATAAATTAATTTTTAAATCTGAAAATAAGATTTTAAAACAAGATTTAAATTTCTAGGTCAAATCTGAATTTTAAATCCTGAATTCAAACTAGAAGTTGAATCTGAAAGCTTCAAATAAAAACAAGCTATAAATTAAAATGTTATAATCAAGTTGAATGTTTTATAAATCTGAAATGAAATTTAAAATAGAATTTTAAATTTAAATCTTTGAATCTAAATCTGGAAGCATGATTTGAATTTTGGTTTGAATATCATTTGAAATATTTAAGGTATTCTAAATTTATTTAAATTGAATATGGGCTTAAGTTAAACTATTCTTTTAAAATTGCTTTAAGAGATAAGTGAACCTTTAAAATGAAAACAAAAGAGTTTTAATACTTAAAATTTTGTTTAAGTTTGATTTCCTTTTAATTTTAATTTAAAATAGAATTTAGAGAAAATTTAAAAGCAAATTATTTTTAAAATTACTTTGATAATGATAATTTAATCATTAATGAGAGTCATGATTATCAATATGTTGATTTGAACTTAATAATTTATTAATTGATCAAGGTAATTAAGTTTTGTAATTAATTAATTTAACTAATTAATAATTTGGGTTAATTAATTAAATAATTAAGGGTTTTATTTAATTAATTAAAAGGATTAAGTAAGTTAAGTAAACTTGATTAAATTATAATTTAGCAATCAATTAATTAAATGAGATTTGATTTAATTTAATTAATGATTTGAATTTATTAATCAAGTAATTAATAATTAATTAAGTTTTCAATTATAATTTGATTAATTAAATAATTAGAAATAAATTAATGAGTTTCTTTAAATAAATTAAGAATTAATATTGATTAATTCAATTAATTACTTTAGGAAAGTAATTAGAGTTTTGTTATTGGTTAATGAAGGTCATTAACATAGTATTATTTAATAATTAATTAATGTAATTAATTTTAATGATTAATTGATTAATTAATTTAAAGATAATCATTTGAGAATTGTTTAAGTATAATTACTTAATGAAAGAAATTAAGGAAATTAATTACTAATTGTAATTAATTAATTTTATTTGATTAATTAAGTTAATTAATTAAGTTTAATTAATTTAAATTAGTCATTGATTGATTTGAGAAGTAACTACCAATGTAATTAAAAATGAATAATTACATAGTAAAGTAATTAAGAAGATGTTGTTTGGGTCCAATAACAGCGGTTCCAGTTTGGGTCCAACTGTATAACTTACCAATTTATGCTTGGTCTCCACTTGGAATTAATTGGCTATGTAGCCATTTGGGGAAGATGCTGTGTATGGATGAAATGACAGAAAAGCAGGAAAGATTGAGCTATGCGAAATGTTTGGTGGAAATTAAACCAAACAAGGTACTACCTGACGAGTTTACAGTGAAGTTGGTTGAAGGAGGGTATTAAAAAATCTATGTGCAGTACTTATGGAAGCCTGATGTTTGCGTGACGTGCAAAAGATTTGGTCACAATGACGAGAGTTGTGAAAGTAAGGTAGAAAAACAGAATGTGTACAAAAAGGAAACAAGCAGCAACGCTAACAAAGACAACATGGTGGCAAAAGTCAACTCAATACAAGTTAGAAGAACTATGAAGCCAATTCAGAAACGTAATATAAGGGTTTGGCAACGAGTAAGTAGGAAAAGAGTGGAGTCAGAGGTCAAAGGAAAAAAAGAGGAACAAAAAGAAGGAAGCAATAAAGGAAAAAGCAATAGTGAGGGAGAAAAAAGGATAAGACATGAAGATGATACAATTGAAGAAGTAATTAATTGTGAAGCAAATGAAGAAGACATAATAAAAACATTATTAAAGGAAGATACTGTAAGTAATGTAAATGTCAAGGAAAAGGTAGCGGAGGCAAACAATATTATTTCTGAAGATGATTCTCTATCCTTCAACAAATTCGCTGTTCTGTTTAACTTGGATGAAGAGGAGAATGTTAATGGCATGTTAGAAGAATGTATGAATGTTAGCACTAAAAGTCAAAGTGCACAATGCGAAGCAGCTGAAGAACAAAAAGGAACACAGTATCAACCCACTCTAATGGAAGGGGGCAGTAACATAGTAATGAAAGGGAATAACAATGGTAAGCAAGTGATGAACAAGGAACAAAGTCATGAATCAGTTGATAATGTCTGCAATGGTGAAAGTCAGAGTAGTGACAGTGAAATAGGTGAAGATAAAAATATGGGAGGTAGGACAATCAGAAAGATTAAATTCAAAAATACCAAAGCCAGTTCAAATACCCTTGAAAAGGTGGATGTGCACTTCAACAAATGCACAGCGTATCAGAGTGCACAATGCAAAGTAGCTGAAGATCAAAGAGAAACACAGGAGCAACCCACTCTAATGGATGGGGGCAGTAACATAGTAAAGAAAGGGAATAACAATGGTAAGCTAGTGATGAACAAGGAACAAAGTCATGATTCAGTGGCTAAAGTTGGCAATGTTGAAAGTCAGAGCAGTGACGGAGAAATAGGTGAAGTTAAAAATGTGAGAGGTAGGAAAAACAGAAAGATTAAAATCAAAAACAACAAGGCCAGTTCAAATACCCTTGAAAATGTGGATGTGCACATCAACACATGCACAACGTATCTGAATATGCAAACTGATGAAAAATCTCCTCAAAACAATGCCACAACCACAAACTCACCTTTACAACACTATTATTCCAAAATTAAACCTCCAATGGCATTCAAAGCCCTTTCTACAGTTGAAAAGTCACCAATTAATTCCACAGCACATTCTTCTGCTCAGAACGGCAATCACTTACAAGACGAATCACAGAATCACGAAGTAACACCTCTTTCAGCTGCTATCCCTAACTACTTGACCTCAAAGCAAGCTGTGACAAGGAGTATGAAGATAGAGTTACTAAATGCAAGTATTGTCCAATGATGTTACGAATTGGTGCTTGGAATATTCGTGGTGCCCACCATGCAATTAAGCAGGACCAATGCAAATAACTAATCACAACGCATCAACTATCAGTTATAGCTATTCTTGAAACTAAGTTGAATCTTGCCATGACTCTCAAGGCAGCTGAGTACATTAATCCAAGGTGGAGGTATATACACAATCTGAATGCAACTCCTTTTGGTAGAATTTTGATTCTCTTCAATCCCAATCTGATCCATCTTACTCCCATTCTATCCACACCACAACTAATTCATTGCCATGCCACTGACCTCACTGATAAAACATCCTTCTACGTCTCCTTTGTATATGCTTTTAACACTGCTATTACTAGGACATCATTACTTTCGGTTATTCCATCTCTCAGACAATCCACGCATCCATGGTTAATTTTGGGGGATTTCAACTGTTGTTGCTCTGTCTCTGATAGAACTGGCGGTAACCCCCTGTCTCTCAATGAAATCAAACCTCTTGTTGATACTCTCTCTGATGCTGAGCTTGTTAAGGTTAGGACTGTGGGTATGCAACATACGTAGAACAATAAAAGGAGACATGGTTGTAGGACCTTTTCTACTATTGACCATACTTTCTCCAACCAAAGTGCATTAACTAAGTGGCCTCTCCTCTTCAACCATCTGCCTCCACCTCTCCTATCAGACCACTCCCCTCAAATCATCCACCTTCGTGAAGCGTACATGAGAGGAAACTCTAATTTTAAATTTTTTAATGCTTGGGTCACTGAACCAGACTTTAAACATACTGTGTTGGAAGCATGGAAAAAGACTAAAAATGGAAATTATTTGTTTATTTTGCAGGAAAAAATCAAGGAGACGAAATTAGTCTTGAAACAATGGGCTTACAATATTTACGGCCACGGCGACAAGATGAGCACAATGATTAAGGGCAAACTAATTGAAGTTCAGACAGCTATGTTGACTTCTGTTAATAATGCTAACCTTTCAGAATCTGAGAGCATTCTTTCTCAACAAAACTATCAAGCTTTAAGTAAGGAGAATGACATGATTAAGCAGAAGTCGAGAATTAACTGGAGAGAAAAGGGAGACAGAGATAGTGCTTACTTCCACGCAAGTCTTAAGAATAAGAAAAGGAGAGAGAATTTTACTACTATCTATGACACGCTTGGCAAACTGCATACCACTCCTGATGATGTCAAAGGGGCTGTTGTTAGTCACTTCTCTGACTTGTATGGCAATGTGAATAACTTTGTGCCTAGCATTGATCTAATTCCCAGTAATATTCTTCCAAGACTAAACCCTAATGATTATTCTTTTCTATGCAATGAAGTCTCCCCGGATGAAATTAAGAATGCAATGTTTTCTTTAAACACTGAACGTGTGAAGGCCGTGATGGGCTGAATGCACTATTCTATACCACTTGTTGGTCCATTGTCTCCGCTGATGTGATTAATGCTATTCTTCTGTTCGTCAAAAAAAGCAAAATATACAGATCATTTAACTATACAAACATATCTCTTATCCCCTAGACCAAGAATGCCCACTGTGTGAATGAATACCGTCCCATCTCCTGTTGTAACACCATCTATAAGTGTATCTCCAAAGTCATCGCTTCTAGATTAAAGCATGTTCTACCTACGTTAGTCTCCCCTAATCAGGCTGCTTACTTACCAGGAAGGAACATATTGGATCATGTTCTGCTATCCCATGAACTGATCAAGGGTTATAAGCGCAAGAGTGCAACACCGAGAGCCATGTTGAAGCTTGACATTATGAAAGCTTTTGATACGCTGCAATGGAATAGTATTGTGAGGATCTTGGGGTACATGAACTTCCCACCTCACATCATAGCTTGGATCTATGAATGTATCTCTTCCCCAACCTTTTCTATTAATATTAATGGCAAGAATGAGGGCTTCTTTGTCAATAAGCAAGGGATCAGGCAGGGGGATCCCCTCTCTGCCTACATATTTATTCTTGTCATGGAGCTCCTTACGAGAATGTTTGACAGGCTCATATCTTAGGGTAAATTCAAGCTCCATCCTGCTTGCAATGAACCACAGATCTCTGCGCTTATGTTTGCAGATGATCTGGTTGTACTTTGTACTCCTGAAATATCTACCCTCACGAACATAATGCATGCTCTTGATGAATTCTACGCTATCACAGGGCTTAAAGTGAATCTGCAAAAATCTGACATCATCACTGCTGGTGTTAGTCTTAAACAAAGTAATCTCATTTCTCAAACCACTGGGTTGACGCAAAACCAAAACACAATCACTTACTTGGGTCTCCCTCTAACAACTTCGAAGATCACTGCTACCCAATGTCTTCCTCTTTTTGAGAAGATTACTGCCAGGCTTAGCTGTTGGACATCCATGATGCTCAGTCAAGCTGGTAGATTAACTCTTATAAAATCTGTGATATTCTCTATGCAAGTGTATTGGGCTAGAACCTTTATTCTCCCCTTCAAGTTGATTAATATGATTAGGAGCGCATTCATGAGATATTTATGGAAAGGGAAAGTGACTGGCAGATACATTGCTCCTATCAAATTTGATAATATTGAAAAGCCTTTGGATAAAGGGGGTTGGGTATTCACAACTTAACTCATTGGACAAGGTAGAATTTGCCAAGCACATTGATACTTTTTATAACTGCACTGAAAGCTTGTGGGCAAAATGGTCTGAAAAGAATGTTATCAAGGGGAGGAGTTTATGGAGCATGACCAAGCCTCAGAATTTAAGTTGGACGTGGCAGTGCATATTTAAATTAAAGGAGATGTTCCTTCCTCTCATTCAAATGAATACCAATCCAATGTATAGGGTGAACTTCTGGGATGACCCGTGGTTAGATACTGGGTACATTATACGGCGGCAAATATCATTTGGTGAAATGCAGCAAACTGGTGTTCACTTGGCATCTATGGTCAAAGATTTACTGCATAACTTTCAGACTTCACGTAATTCAATTTCCAATCAACGTGTTCAGCTGATCTGGAACAGGATTAGATGTTTTACTCCTGTTAACACTGATGCTAAGAGGATGGTGTGAGGGGATAGAAAGGCATCATTCAAAATTGGTGTAGCGTATGAACTGCTGATGAAAAATAAATCTCGCCCTAGATGGAGATGGTGGAAGCGTACGTGGGGAAGGGATAGTAGTATGAGACATGACTTCACACTTTGGAAGGTACTAAACGGTGCAATATTAACTAGAGTGAAGCTTGCTAGCATGGGTATGAGCATTGACATCATCTGTAAGTTCTGTTGCACTATGCCTGAAACTGTTGATCATTTGTATTTTGAGTGTACATTTATTAAACAAATATGGATCACTGTAATGGGGAAGCTTCAAAGACGTGATGTCTCTCAAGATAATCTGCTGGAATGGAGTAGGATATATGCTCGATCTGGAATTAAAAAAGATAGTGAGAGAGTTTTTGGTGTGGTGATGAAAAGCTTTATTAGCTCAGTTTGGAGAGAGAGAAATTGTAGGCTATTTGATGCTACAAATGCCAAAACAGATGTCGGGTTCAAAAAGTGGATTATGGATGAAATTAAAGATTCTTTAGGTCAGTTAACGTTCACTATTGACCCTGGTATACGTGCTTCTTTTATTTTGAGCTAATCGGTGTTCTTTTGTTTTTTGTTGTTGTTCTTTGTATTCCCTGTGCTTGCTGCGCCAAGTTCCCCCTGTTCTCTATCTTCCCTTTGTTGTATTAGTTTTGTTCTGTCTGGTGTAGAAATATATGGTCGGGGTCCATTTAATCTCGTCGGCTTTGCCAAGATAAATTACTTGATGTAATTTAATTAAAGAATACTTGAATAATGAAGGAGTTTTGGAAAACAATTACTTTGTGTAATTAAATATGTAATTTGTATGATTGAATAATTACTTAAGTAAGTAATAAATAATTAATTACTTAGTGTAACTAATTTAGGTTTTGATAATTGAGAATGATTAAGAGATGTAATTAATTTAATTAATTACTTAATGCGATTAATCAAGAATGATTAATCAATAGAGATAATTGATAATTAATTTAATGGAGTTATTTAAAATAAAATAATTTGAGATCATTAATTTATATAATTAATGATATAATTAAGGATTGATTAATAAGAACAATTAATCAATGAAGTAATTAATTACTGTAATTAATTAAGGATTAATGTAATTAATTATAATTAATTAATTAATGAAGTAATTACAAGTTAATTACTGATTTGGTCTGGAATAATTAATTTGTGAAATTAATTAGAGGTTAATTATTTGAATGTAATTTAAAAATAATTAATCAAGATGATTAATTAGGGTAATTTGTTAAGAATAATTAATTAATTGATTTGTAATTAATTAAGGGATATGTAAGCAAGATTTATATGGAGAGGTAATTAATTTAATTCATTTTAAATTAATTATAGAATGGTGATTAATAAGTCTTTACTTATGAATGTTGATTGATACTGGTTTCCCTAAATGGTTGAGATCTCAGATATGAGATATATGATGTTGTGTGATTTGAATAATATGGTTGCATTGAGTTGATGAAATGAATTATCTGTTTGGAATGATAATATGGATTATCTGTTGTGATGAAAATGTTAATTTTCTATTATTATGTTAAGAATTATCTATCTGTGTGAATATGGATAATATTGAATTGAATTGTTTTAAAATTTTTAAAACAACTTGGACCTAAAAGACACGCTTTGGATTTCGATGAGACCGGGATCGGGTTTCCATATTTGGATATCCGAAAACCACATCGATCTAAATTAATGATAGGTCGTGAATCTTATGTGAAGAGTGAAGACTCGAGGTGTAAGGACTATATGTCAGTATAACTCTGGGGGTGATTCCGTGATGAGTTTGATGGAACTAGTTCTTATAGGTTCGAGATGAGGATTCAGAGTGCAAGGGTTATCGTCGTTAACTTTGAGGGTGATTCCAAAATGAGTGTAACGAGATAATGCCTTCGGTTTCGTTCGAACCCGGAACGAACTTGTATGGATTGAATGCTTTCAGAACATCGTTAGGTGGACGATGAGCATTCTAAGAGATGTGTTCTCTAAAGGTAATCGTAGCATCAAGCCTCATCAACCGGGAATGGCTAAAACAGGGGAGGTGCAGCAAGGTTTCGTGGGTAGCTCCCACTGGAGAACGAGATTTACCCCTGTCTAGAAGTCCCTTTATATTCGGCTGTGTGGGTAGTTGGTTGCAAACAACTGCGGGGTTGTCTTGTTCGGGAACGTTCAGTAAGGAAGGGTCTCGGCCTTGTGTTGCAGGGGAGTTAGGGTGGCTCCTCGGTACGGTGATCTAGGCCACGTACTGTGACGGGCGGTACCCCAGTAGCCCTGCCATTGATGGAATCTAAAATCCAATAAGTGTCATACGTATTAGTTGTGGCCAACTATGTTGGAACATGAGATGTAAGCATTCCAGCTATTTCTGTATTTTACTTGAAAACCGTAGACACTATTCTAATATCATCGGATTTCCTATCAAATGTTTTGGTTAGCGTAAGGTAAAAACTTTTCCATGTTTATGTGTGGGAAGTCTTACGTGATACCTTTTCTTTTCAAAGGTTTTTAAAGTTAAGCAACCTTAACCTGTTACTCCCACCAGACCCACGTCTGACCCGGAGTTTATTTTTGTTTTTCATAAACTCTTGGGTACTCAAATTTTTACGAGTAGCCAAGGGATTCAGGTTAGCTTTGATGAATTATGGAGGAGCAATGGAGTAGGAGGCTTGGGCGTTAGATATATAGTTCCATTGTGTGTTCTCTGAGTTGGTATCTTTTTGATTGAGTTGAATTGAGTTGTAAATACTAGACAGGTGTATATAACTGTCTAGTATGTGTTGTGTATGTTGTGTAACTCTGATAGATATTGTATATTGTGTAAATACTTATGTTATTAATATAATTTATTCGTTCCGCTGTTAAGATTCTAGTGTTGTTTCTTCTTTCTTTTCTTCTTCTATCCCTTTCTTTCTTAATTCATGATGCGTCTTTCTGGATAGTGAAAGACGGGTCGTGACATAGATGCACCTCACTTGTCACTGAAAACACAACACTAAAAACCACAGTCCAAAATCTTGAGAAATCTCTGAATAACTTTTCAAGAGGAGAAAAATCTGTTAACTCCTCTTCGTTAGCGACCTAAGACGTGACCAAGTTTAACGACTCAGAGAATTGCCGACCTAGTGACCAAATTGAAGAAGCGACCTAAAGTGTTACGACCTAAAAATGCCTCGCGACCTAACAAGAAGCTACGACCTAATAAAGGCCGCGACCTAGCGGTTCTCAGCAACCTAAGGAATGCCACGACCTAACAACTCTCAGCGACCTAAGGGAGCCCGCGACCTAGTGGTTTAAGAGCTCCACGACCTAACGACTTAAGAGGATCAGCGACCTAAATCATATGCGACCTAAAGAAAGCCATAGCCTACCGACCTAAGGACGAAGTGATCTCAGCGACCTAAGTCTCAGCCGACTTACGACCTATAATAAGTCGTACGCGACCTATCAACTCGCTGAGAAGAGAACCAAGCACAATTGAGATAGGTCAGGTTCCATCCCCTAGGTCGTTACCCACCTACGACCTACTTTAGGTCGAAGACGACCTAGCACTTGGAGATAAAGATACTGTCCAACGACCTAACGAAGTACTTTGATTACAGGAAAGTTCCCACGACCTATGATAGGTCGTTAACGACCTAGGATAAGTCGCTCTCGACCTATCTGTGTGAACAAAGGAGCCGCCTTTTTGCATGCCGCTGGAGATAGGTCGTTCACGACCTTGGACTTGTACGAATCAGCACGTATGTTCTTATGGAAGGAGGGCCAGAGCTTTCTAGGTCGACTGCGACCTACGACCTTACTTAGGTCGGTCACGACCTACGACCAAACTCCGATAAAAACCTATAAATACAGCCCTAACTTGAACGAGAAAAAGGACTTTGGTGGGGGGGGCTCATTTTCTTCAAGCGCCATTACTCTGCCAAATTCCAGACGACTTCAAAGCTTTTTAGATCCAACAAACTTCTAAAGGAACTCCATGAAGGAATCATCCACATTCACCATGGATTTGAAGATGATTGTCAACATCAAAGCTTGAGCTACTTGTTTCACATATCCTATCACTTGAAGTGTGTTGTAATTGAAAGATCTTGTAAAGAATTGTAATCAAACTAGTGATGAAAAGATTAAAGTGGACGTAGGCTGGATTATAAGCCGAACCACTATAAATACTGTGTCTCTTACCGTTTTTCTACATACTTTCTGCTTATTCCTGTTTCCCGTACAAACGGGTGGTGCTTTCACAATCACATCTTATACACCAGGGTGTTAGCGTTTAAATTTTTAGCGTTAACATTTTGGTGCTTTCACTGAGAATTGAACTCAGGACATCTATCATCATTGTTTCAGAAAGATTTGTAGATAGAGTTTCTTTAAGAACCAGAAGTCTATCCGAAATCATGGCTCCTGGAAGGAAAAGTAAATCTGTGAGATCTGCAAACATTCAAGAGGGAACCTCCACTTCCCCAACACCAAATCAAGCCACTCCAGCTGTTGGAGTTTCAAAAGCGGAATTGGACGCTGCTATCTTTGGGTTGAATCAGCAAATAAATGCCCAGAACGCGCAATTGGAAGCTCAGAATGCTCAGAATGCTCTGATTCTGAATAGGTTAAACGATCTGCTCGGGGCAAACCGTCAACCTGCGAATAATGAAAGGAACTTTGTCGGTAATGTCCATGATGCTGAAACTAGAAACATTCCCGAAAGGGCTGCTAGCCCCTTTGAACAGACATTGCCTGAGGCTGGAGGATCCAGAAATAGGAATGACGAAGAATATCTTTCTGGTATGGTTCGACAGATTATGAAAGAAAGTATGCAAAGGGTCGAAGATGAGAAAGAGTGGGGTTTCGCTCCGAGCAAGACTCCGTTTACTGAAAAGATCCTAAAAGCTGAATTCCCAAGGAAGTTCGTCCCTCCGACCATTCCAGCTTACAAAGGGACAAGTGATCCAAATGAGTTCCTGTACAAATATGATTGGCACATGACAGGTGCCAGAGCTTCTGACGAGATAAAATGCCGCTATTTTCCTGTGTATTTGGAAGGGGTAGCTCTGCTTTGGTTCACAAAACTACCTGTCCGGTCCATCGATCAGTTTTCAGACCTAACCAGGAAATTTAAAGAGCAGTTTAGGCTATATGCTTCAAAGGCAAAAGACATCATGTCGTTATCCGGTTTGGAACAGAATCCGGGGGAAACTATCAAGTCTTTTTTAAATCGCTTTAATATAGCGTTAGCTGAGGTGGATAATGCAGAACCCCGCATGGTCTTGACCTATTTGATGAGAGCTATCGATAAGTCAAGTGAATTCGGAAAGTGGCTGAACATGAAGGAGCCAAATTCTCTGGAAAAGTTCTACAAAAAGGCGGATGAATTCATGCGTTTGGAAAGCCGTCCTGTCCCGGCAAAGGCAACAGTAGAGAAAGCTGAAGACAACACTGCTGCGCCACGTAAGAATGAATCTGTGGGACAGAAAAGAGAAAATAATGGTGGAGGGAAACAACACAATTCGAAGAAGCCTCGATCCTTCAAGCCATCAGAATATACTCCTTTGTTAGAAACACCAGAGCGCATCTACCTGGCTACAAAAGATTCTTTTGAGTATCCCAAACCTCCTGTTCTCAGAACCGGAAGAAAAGCTGTACAAAGTGGGAAGTTCTGTCGCTTCCATAATCAGCCTGGTCATGACACAGACGACTGCCGTCAATTGAAAAATATAATCGAAGAATTGCTAAGAGAAAATAAGCTGCAGCAATTTGTGAAGAAGAGCTGTAATGATCCTGCTTCGTCAAGTCAGGGGCAACAAGCTCTTGCTCATCAGCCCAGGACAAATGAGAAGGCCGCAGGACATGAATCTGGAAGGCCAGTTATTAATGTCATCACAGGAGGACCCCACCCAGCAGGCAGAAGCTGGGGTGAAATGGAGAGGTACACTCGAGCTCTGAAACATATGCCAACTGAAGAGAATGTCTTTGTTTTAGAGGACTCTACACCCCTGAAACAACAAAGGACTTTTAATGATGATATTGTGTTCAGGGCTAGAGATTCCACGGGCATTGAGGCCCCTACTTTGGACCCGTTAGTCATCTCGGCCGGTATTGGACCGGCTATTGTCAGAAGAGTTCTTATTGATTGCGGCGCATCTTGCAACATCCTCTTCAAGAAAACGTTTGACCAGATGAGAATCCCGATGGCGGATGTGCAAGCCTCATCTCAGAAGATTGTTGGCTTCACTGGGGAGCCAAAGCAACCAGTAGGAACCATTGACTTGCTTGTGGAACTCGGAGAAGGAGAAAGAAAAGTAGTTCGCAAGCAGACTTTTGTGATAGTAGATGAATTTTCTGCTTATAATGCTTTCTTTGGTCGACCTATTCTTGCTGCATTCAAAGCTGTCCTTGCCCCATGGTGTCTTACTATTAAATTCCCTACAGACAATGGGGTAGGAGTTATTAAAGGAGACCAGAACGCTGGGCGAGAATGTTATATGACAGAGCTGCGAGAAACAAGGAAGAGAGAAATGGGGAAAGATGCGGCAACCCCAATCCGCATCAAAACACCAACCCTATAGCAACTACAGGGCGGACCCTGCACTGGCGAGCATAGCGGGGCACGAAAAGTGATGGATCCTAGAAAGGCCAGTGCGGGGGAGAGTAGGGTGGTACCAGCAGAAACAACGATACCGGTGCCCGTTGATCTGAAGGACCCAAACAAGGTGCTGAATGTGGGTTCACAACTTAGTGTGTCAGTTCAGAATGCCTTGATATCTTTTTTGAAAGCAAACCTGGATGTTTTCGCTTGGACCCATGCCGATATGTGCGGAATATCCCCAGAAGTTGCGGTACATGCTCTGAATACTGACCCAAAGTTCACGCCAGTAAAGCAGAAAAGAAGAATCCAAGGTCTAGAAAGGTCGACAGCATTGAAAGAGGAAGTTGACCGGCTCATGGAGAATAATTTCATCAGAGAATCTACCTATCCAAATTGGGTTTCAAATCCAGTGCTAGTTAAGAAAGCCAATGGTAAATGGAGAGTGTGCATCGACTTTTCAGATCTAAACAAGGCCTGTCCCAAAGACTGCTTCCCATTACCCAGGATCGATCAACTGGTAGATGGAACAGCGGGTCATGAATTGTTGTCTTTTATGGATGCCTACTCCGGATATAATCAGATCATGATGCATGAGCCAGATCAGGAGGACACAAGCTTTATCACCGATGTCGGTCTTTACTGTTACAGAGTTATGCCCTTTGGGTTGAAGAATGCGGGGGCAACATACCAAAGACTGGTTAATGCTATGTTCAAACCGCAGTTGGGAAAGACTATGGAAGTTTACGTTGATGACATGCTAGTAAAATCTAAGAAAGCAGTGGATCACATCGAACACTTAGCAGAAATGTTCGCAATTCTCCGAAGATACGGAATGAAGCTTAACCCTTTAAAATGTTCTTTCGGGGTAGAATCTGGGAAGTTCTTGGGTTTCATCGTGAGCGCTAGGGGCATTGAAGCTAGTCCAGCTCAAATCACTGCTCTAAAAGAAGTCAAAGCTCCTAAAACAAAGAGGGAATTGCAAAGTCTCAATGGAAAAATTGCCGCCTTAAGTCGGTTCATATCCAAAGCTACTGATAAATGCATTCCATTCTTCGACGCTCTAAAGAAAGGAAAGAAAAACTTTGACTGGGCTCCCGAATGCCAGAAAGCTTTTGAAGAATTGATTCAACATATGGAAACGCCTCCAATACTTTCCAGGCCCGGCGATGGCGAGGATCTTCTTATATACTTGGCAGTTTCATCTCATGCTTTAAGTGCGGCGCTGGTACGGGAAGACAAAAGGATTCAACATCCAGTTTACTATATCAGCAAAAGACTCACTGGGGCAGAAATGAATTACTCCAAGTTGGAAAAACTCGCCTATTGTCTATTGATTGCCTCAAGAAAGTTGAGGCAATATTTCCAGGCTCATCCTATCAAAGTCCTCACTGATCAACCTTTAAAGCAAGTCTTGTTTCGCCCTGAGACTTCGGGCCGCCTTTTAAAGTGGAATATTGAATTGAGCCAATATGACATCACTTATCATCCTAGGAAAGCGATCAACGGACAAGCTTTGGCAGATTTTATTGCAGAATTTACAGACAAGGGTAACAGCGAGGAAGAAACAATCAAGAACTCCCCAACCCAATGGAAATTATTTGTAGATGGCGCAAGAAATGATTACTGTTCAGGTGCTGGAATTGTTCTTGAAACTCCTGAAGGCCGGTCATTATGCTATGCGCTAAGATTAGAATTTCCTTCAACAAACAATGAAGCAGAATATGAAGCTCTGATCGCTGGTTTGAAAATTGCTAAAGAACTAAACATTCGAGCGTTACAGATCTTCAGTGATTCGCAGCTTATAGTATGTCAAGTCAAGAAGGAGTTTCAAACGAAAGGAGGAAATCTGCCCGCTTATGTGTCAAAGGCTTGGGAACTTTTATGTGAATTCGACCATTACACGATAAGTCATATTCCTCGAGAAGAAAACATGAAAGCAGATTCTCTCGCAAAATACTCAAGTTCTGGCGAAGCCCAATCCTTAGGGTTAGTTCCAGTGGAAGTTTTGTCAAATCCGAGCATTGATGAAATGGATATCGATTGGGTTATGAGTATGTCGCAAGAGCAAGAATCATGGATGACTCCAATAACAAAGTATCTACTCAATGGCTCTTTACCAGAAAACTCTAAAGAACGACAAAAGCTACTGAGAAAAGCTTCTCGATATATAGTCCAGGATGGTCAATTATACAGACGAGGATTCTCAGTGCCATTGCTTCGATGTGTATCCCGGGAAGAGTCCAAAACAATCCTAACTGAAGTGCATGGAGGAGAATGCGGTGATCATTCAGGTGGTCAAACATTAGCTAAGAAAATTCTCCGATACGGATATTTTTGGCCAGAAATTAATCGGGATGCCGCAGATTACTCCCGAAAATGTGACAAGTGCCAAAGATATGCCAAAATTCCTAGAGCACCTTCTACCGAACTCACACAGATGATCAGTCCATGGCCATTTGCAATTTGGGGAATGGATCTCATTGGGCCGCTACCAACCGCTAAATCAGGGATTAAATATGCTATTGTTGCGGTTGATTATTTTACTAAGTGGGCTGAAGCTGAACCATTGGCTACTATCACTTCTAAGAAAGTGATAAGCTTTGTGACCAAGAATATCATTTGCAGATACGGTGTGCCTCAAAAAATAATCACAGACAATGGTACTCAGTTTGAAAGTGAGGAATTCCAGGATTTTTGCAAACGATTCAAAATCCAGAAAAGCTTTTCGGCAGTAGCTCATCCGCAGGCAAACGGGCAAGTGGAAGCAGTGAACAAGATCATCAAATCAACCATCAAAAAGCAACTCGAAAGAGCAAAAGGTGGTTGGGTCGATAAACTACCACTTGCACTATGGGCATACAGAACTACTCACAAAACTGCAACTGGGCATACTCCTTTTTCGTTAGCATACGGATCGGAAGCAATGATCCCGGTTGAAACAGAGGTCCCTTCACACAGAAGAATCCATTTCAATCAAGCAGAAAATGAAAAGCTGCAACTTGAAGCGCTGGATCTCCTTGATGAAAAAAGAGATGAAGCTAACCTCAGAGTTGCAGCTCATCAGCAAAGGATAGCCAGACATTTCAATTCCAAAGTTCGTCAACGCAGCTTTGAAATTGGAGATCTAGTCCTAAAAAGAATTATGACTGCGACAGGTGTGTTTGGGCCAAATTGGGAAGGACCGTATGTGATAGGTCAGAAACTTCTTGACGGCACATTCAAGCTTACCACAGTTGATGGAGATCAAATTCCAAGGGCATGGAACAGCAATCACTTGCGTCCATACTTTACTTGAAAATTTTGTTGAAACATTGTAAAAAGAATTATGAATGTATGATTCCTGTAATTGAAAGCAATTGTGAAACTGATGCAAGTAAATAATGAAAGAATATAAAGTGGATGTAGGCCCAATTTCATGGCCGAACCACTATAAATCTTGTGTTCCTTATTATCATTATATGTTTGCTTTGTTTTCGATATAAAAATACACAAAATGTATTGCTGAAATATCGATTTAAATTTTTGCAGACAGTGGAGATAAAACTTGCGCATAATAAGACCGAGCGATTCTCACCATCATTCAACAAACAAATTTCAAGTCACAAAGACCCCGAATTCAAATCCTAGATAGGAAATGCTTCAATTGAACGGCTAATGATTTCTTCGAACGAGCCCTTGCTGATAAATTGAGATTGTTTAAACAAACAAACATCCAATTAGGAAGCTAGTGCCCGTTCTCACGAATTTGCCTGGCAATGAAGTACACTTCCTTGGATCAAACAAGCCACTTGTGAAAAAAAAAAAAAAAAAGGGATCGCTGAAAAGGCATAAGCAAGTGAACAGAGGAACAACCAAAGCTACCATCAGCGCCACAAGTCCTCTTCGGAGGCACAACTCTTCGGATAATAAAAGACCTCTAATGGGTCATATGCCACAAAAAAGAAAGTTCTCTACTCAACAAAAAAGATTGGAGGAGTCATGACCCTCCAACCATGAGAGAGTAACTTCCAGGCGATGAAAACCCTCTCTGAGGCACATTTCACCAGGAGTTGAAGTGTTATAACCGCTCTTCGGGATTTCACTTCACCAGAGTTGAAATGTAAACAAAATAAAAGCCCTCTTCGGAGGCCCATTTCACCAGGAGTTGAAGTGTTATAACCGCTCTTCGGGATTTCACTTCACCAGAGTTGAAATGTAAACAAAATAAAAGCCCTCTTCGGAGGCCCATTTCACCAGGAGTTGAAGTGTTATAACCGCTCTTCGGGATTTCACTTCACCAGAGTTGAAATGTAAACAAAATAAAAGCCCTCTTCGGAGGCCCATTTCACCAGGAGTTGAAGTGTTATAACCGCTCTTCGGGATTTCACTTCACCAGAGTTGAAATGTAAACAAAATAAAAGCCCTCTTCGGAGGCCCATTTCGCCAGGAGTTGAAGTGTAGCAGCCGCTCTTCGGAATTTCACTTCACCAAAGTTGAAATGTAAAAACAAAGACCTTCTTGAAAGCACACGTTTCACCGAGATTGAAATAAAACTTCCAAGTGTTGAAACGTGAAAAGGCTTTCTTCAAAGGCACAACTCTTTGGGGGTACACGTTTCACCAAGATTGAAATAAAACTTCCAAGTGTTGGAACGTGAGAAATCCCTCCTCAGAGGTACAACCCCCTCCCGGGAACACAATTAAGAAAAAAGACCTCTTTGGAAACCCACGTTTCACCGAGATTGAAATAAAACTTCCAAGTGTTGAAACGTGAAAAGGATTTCTAAAGCATAACTCTTTGGAGGTACACGTTTCACCGAGATTGAAATAAAACTTCCAAGTGTTGAAACGTGAAAAAATCCCTCCTCAGAGGTACAACTTTCTATAAAAAAAAAAAAAAAAAAAAAATCCTCATCAAAAGCGTACTTTAACTTTCAAAGGAAAAGTAATTTGCCTACTGTGGGAAATGATCGTAAAAAGAAAAGAAGTTAAAGTACCTTTCAGAGGTCCGCTTTACCACATAGAGGAATTCACTTGATGAGATATGCACATAAGCAAAAGAAAAAAGTGATTTCTTCGAACGACCAAGCGTAAAAACTTATACGAAGGGAGTTGTACTCTATAAAATTTTCTTTAAAGAATAAAATAATTATTCTTTAGCAAATAAGAGTGTAAGTCCCCTCGAGGTATAGAATATTGCAGCATACTTATGGAATGGGGGCAATATAGTATAATTACACACAATATGGTATAACTAAACCAGCAAAAGGTAACGCTCAAGTAACATACCATAAGCTCGCTGCAATATCAAATGAACTCATGCCAAAACAAATAACAAATGTATTCTTTAATTCAAACAAAAGTTTGTACAAACGAGGAATCATTTTATTCAATTACAATGCAGGTACAGGTTTCAAAATAAAGAAAAGCGGGGGCCGGTACCCGCACAATTCTCGGCCAGTACATGCAAAACACAAAAAAAAAAAAAAACTAGAAACTGAAGATCTTCACTTCTTTTTGCTGCCTTTAGACCCTTTACCCGGCCGAATGATCAGCTTTTCAGGTCGACCAGTGGGTATAAGGGAGGAAGGAGAGGTAGGCGCAGCTGGCCCAACTTCTGGCTCCTCTTCAGTGGCAGTGATTATCTTCCCTCTCCTCCTTGATGCTCCTTGCTTCCTTCTCCTCTTTGAGGAAGACTCACTTCCTGGAGTGGCAAGTTTAGATAAAGTTATATCGTCAGAAGGAGTCCGCTCCGGAGATATGTCACCTCCCTCAAGTCCCTCATCTTTTTGCTCTTGCGAAGCAACGGGATCATCCAGGCCATGGAGAGCTTCTATTTGCTCTTCTTGTGACCCAGGTTGCGAGGCAGAAGGAGGCGCTACTTGAAGAGATGGAGGAAGGATCACCGGGGGAGAAGAAGCTTGAGTTTGACTCGGTGCTTTCTCTACAAAGGAGAAAAAACTTAAAATATCAGTATCTTTCGAAAAGAGAGGGGATGACGGCTCGTCAAAAGTCGGGAATTCATTAACATTTGAGGAATAATCAAAAGTCGGGAATTCATTGACATTCGAAAAATAATCAAGAAGATCGTCAAGTTCACAAGGAGCGAACGAGCAGTTCACCACTTGGGCTGGTCCGGTGTCAAGTTTACCTGGGGAAGTTGGATCTCTGAGGCTGACTTCATATCGCTGTGCTTCGTTGCTTTCACCACCTTCATCCCCGCCTTGTGCACTTGTAGTTTCAGTTACTGTCTTAGTTGCAGACGGAGTAGAGGAGCTAGAACCCGTGATGTCAACCACAGGAGAAACTGGAGGTTGGACAGAGGAAGTAAGCGTTAATTCCTTTCCAGAACGTTCCTCTTCCGCCATTCCAGTTCTCATCCTGGCAAGTTGCTCTCGCCCCTTCGCAAGAGCAGCGCGAGCTCCCTCATCCAGGTAACGCGCCTCAAAATCTTCATCGCCATACCCGGCGTCTTTAAACATGTTAAGAGCAGCTTCCCACACCTCGGCCAGGGTGATTTCATACTTAGGACCAAGAAAAGAGAGGCTGCCGCGTCCCAAGACACAATGTAAATAAAAATCGAATAAAGTCGAATTGATATCGTTTTCCATGGTCTGAGCAGTTTCTTCGGCTGCAATTTTGCCAGCCATGGCCTCATCTCGATCTTTTTCGGTCTGTGCAAGTTGGGCTTTTAGCGCTCCAATCTCCATGTCCCGGGCGCTCAGTTTATTCTGCAGCTGGGTGACATCAGTGCGGTGGTTCTCTACAGCTTGTTCCAACCTCTCAGCTTTAGCTTCAGCGTCCCTCTGGCTGGCGTGCGCATCTCGCACTTGTTTTTGCAATACCTCTTCTCTTTGGGTGTAAGTATTAGTAGAAGAGGCAAGATCATCTTTGAGCTGCTTTACTTCAGCTTCGAGTTTTTCATTGTATTCGGCTATCTCCTTCATCTCAGCGTTGTGTTGATCAAGAATCTTCTGCCATTCTGATTTGTCATTTTCCATGGTCAGCATTGCTTCGATGTTAGCCCGATTAACTCTCTGAAGTTCATCAACCAGCTTTTGCCATCCAGACATTCTATCAATATCAAGCTTGACAGCATCGAGATTTCTGTACATAGCTTCTTTGTCGATGGGGACCAAATCAAGGTCGAAGCGTACCCCCCTCAAACACCAGTTCGGGAATCGGCTCTGCAAAGTCGGGGGCCCCCTTTCAACGTGGTATGAAGGCCTGTTGAGAAGTGTTTGGATGGCACTTCCTTCAAGAGCAGGAGATTCGGAAGGGATGTCAATAGAAACTGAGGCACCAGGTCTCTCAGATGTCACGGGCACGTGCTCCTCGCCAAGTTTGGTCCGCTTTCTCGAATCCTCAATATGGCTCTTCCCCCTATCATCGTGCGTTTTACGTTTATGGGAGTCATCATCCCTTGGGAAGGATTCATGTCGCGTGCCCGCTCCCTCATGACGTTCTTCATACCTTCTCCTCTCTTCAGCTTTTCGCGCAGCTCTCTGCTCATTGGTCTCTCTGGAATCGGTATAGTATTGCTTGTAATCATAGCTGCCACGCCCTCCATAGCGTCGAAAGTCTTTGTAATAAGAACCGCTACCGCTGCGCCCCATAGAGGAATCTGAAAGGCAAAAATAACAAGTCTTAAAAACTACCAGAGAAAAGAAGTTAAATGTGAACAAATGCCAAAAAATCCTAAGTGTTGTGTGATGTGCAAACTACACGCATTAAGCTACAAACCACTCTTTGGTGTAGAGGTGATGATAGCTTGGGTATGAGGAGTTGATGTTTGTGTTGGCGTTTGTCGAAGAAGAGACGTCGCCTCAATTACAGGAGAGATAATTTTAGATACGTCATCTCTAAAAAGCTCCTGCGAAGTCACTATTATGTCACTCAACCCCTCATAAACATCGTCACCATCATGCTTGGTGGGACTTGTTTTCTCAATTCCTACATCAGCTAATCCCCCGAGAGACTGTGAAGGTTCTTCTTCTTCCTCGATCGGGGCAAGCACCGTCTTACTGGATGACCCCATAATGTCGGTAGAAGTGGAACACTTCACCAATGAAGCTTCAATATTAGACTCTTTTGATGCGAGTTGTTCGACAGTAACCGGGGCGTCAGGAGTTTTCGTCGGGGAATCGGGAACTTCTGTTGGAACTTCATGAGCATGCGTAGAACGAGAAGCATGTAGAAGCCCGTATTGGTGTAAAAATTCATCCTTCAGCAGAAATTTTATGCTCCTTTCTTCCGCAGCCACGGCACTCAACCTCTCGAAAACTTGTTTATGAATCGGATCTCTAGAAGGGAGGGGAAGTGCTGAAAAGAGCAAAGAATGAAGTTAGCAACTGAAAGTTCGGATCTCGGAAAAAGTTTCAAAAACGAAAAAAATGGAAACACTAGTCTTACTTCCTATTCTCCAGATGGCATAAAAACCTGGAGGGCAACGAGCATAAAAGAACTGAGTCAAAAACCCGTGTGCACTCTCGGGCAAATCTAAAATGAGTTTGCGATTTCTCGCACCTCTCACAAGAATGATAGAAGGATGGTCTTTATTTTTCGCAAATGTGCATAAATAGCAGATTTCCTCAAAGCTAGGGAGGCGATCAAGCGTCTTCCTGAATAGCACGCCCAACCCCATCAAGATGGCATAACCATTGGGGTGCAGTTGAAAGGGAGATATAGCTAACCGAAGAAGGGTTTGTCGAAGAAATTCGTTAAAAGGAGGAATCGCTCCGCTTGAGCACATTTGGCGATTAACGGCAACAAAACCGTGAGGTGGTTGGTCAGCAAAGTCATTAGGTCCGGGAAGTAGAGCATCTGCTTCGGCGATGCCAAACTGGATGCATAATTGGCGAAAGGCCTTGTGGTTCAGAGTGGTTGGCATTCTCTCTGGGGGATCGATCAATCGGTTAGCAACTGGAAAAATCTCCCCAGTTTGTCCTGCTTCTTCTAATTGAGAAGTCATTCTACACAAGCAACTGGATATTCAAATATGAAGGTGCACGTTTCCTAAAAGTGTGAAGTGTTGTGCGGAACTAAAAAAAAAAAAAAAAAAAAAACAACAACAAGAGGAATTCAAACATAACTGAAATTAAGTTGGTTGACAGTTAGTCAGCTATGAAATTCCAAGACCTGTTGATATAACGCTCAAGTATTGTGTTAATGCAAACGAATCAGCTTTAACTGGATATTTTAAGTTTTGCTTTAGCACTTCACTTGAGTTCATTGGTTCACAACATTTCATTCACACAGTTCATTTAAGTTAATTATTCTTTATCAACTAATCTGTCATTTGATGTGGGCAGTCAATGGCAGTATATTCGTCCCGGTTTTCTGCAAATGTCATGTTTAACAGGTTATTAGCATGAGAGATAATCTACAACAAAGTGCAACAGAATTTGAGATTAAACAATCCAGTTCAATTCAACCAAGTCATCTCGGAATTTCATAAGTCATAGGTCGTCCAGCGACCTAGCATAGGTCGGGGTTCATTAGGTCGCGCTGTGCAAGTTAAAAGGTTCAAGGCAGTGCAGATTTCCCATAGTCCAAGTTTGGTTGCGACCTACGGCTTATGCCGCAAAAAGGATTAGGTTGTTCATTTTTTAGGTCGTCCTGCTTGAAATTCGTGTGCAAATTTGTTAAGTCCTAGGTCGTTTGAATCTCAGCGCGACCTAGGAGTTAAGTCGCAGATTTGAAGGATCCTTAAGTCGTTCAGATCTTCTAAATCACCAACTCCCTCTCCACGCAATATCACACCATCCCGATGAACTATGACCCAATAACCCATTATCACTCACGATGAAATCCATCATCCTCTTCGAGAGGTCCGTCATTCCTACGTACCATCGAATCATCCAAGAGGCGATTGAAAGCATCTCCGATCAATCACTAATTCAACTCAACACTGTGCTTTCATGAATCACAACTAATGGCGATCAAAATCGACCACAACTTGACTCAAAAGACGAAAAACGACACACGAAATTGCTATGAGATTCGGAGATGAGAAATTCCTGGTTCGGTGATGATCGTGGGGTGGATAGAGATCAGGTATACTTACACAATGTAATGGCGAGGTCGAATCGGTGGATGATTGAACTCTGGTTTGCTTTCCAAGATCGCGAGATGCTGTTAATGGCAGAATGAGGTGTTAAAACAGATGAAATGAAGAAGGAACGACCTAGGCTATTTATACCCCAGAGGAGTAGAAAGTGGATCGTCACACACGACCTAGTTCCTCAATAGGTCGCTTGCGACCTAACAACTCATCAGAGCGCGAGTTAAGAAGATCGAAGTACACGACCTACGACCTAGGCGTATACTTCGAGGGGCAAATGTTAACTCCTCTTCGTTAGCGACCTAAGACGTGACCAAGTTTAACGACTCAGAGAATTGCCGACCTAGTGACCAAATTGAAGAAGCGACCTAAAGTGTTACGACCTAAAAATGCCTCGCGACCTAACAAGAAGCTACGACCTAATAAAGGCCGCGACCTAGCGGTTCTCAGCAACCTAAGGAATGCCACGACCTAACAACTCTCAGCGACCTAAGGGAGCCCGCGACCTAGTGGTTTAAGAGCTCCACGACCTAACGACTTAAGAGGATCAGCGACCTAAATCATATGCGACCTAAAGAAAGCCATAGCCTACCGACCTAAGGACGAAGTGATCTCAGCGACCTAAGTCTCAGCCGACTTACGACCTATAATAAGTCGTACGCGACCTATCAACTCGCTGAGAAGAGAACCAAGCACAATTGAGATAGGTCAGGTTCCATCCCCTAGGTCGTTACCCACCTACGACCTACTTTAGGTCGAAGACGACCTAGCACTTGGAGATAAAGATACTGTCCAACGACCTAACGAAGTACTTTGATTACAGGAAAGTTCCCACGACCTATGATAGGTCGTTAACGACCTAGGATAAGTCGCTCTCGACCTATCTGTGTGAACAAAGGAGCCGCCTTTTTGCATGCCGCTGGAGATAGGTCGTTCACGACCTTGGACTTGTACGAATCAGCACGTATGTTCTTATGGAAGGAGGGCCAGAGCTTTCTAGGTCGACTGCGACCTACGACCTTACTTAGGTCGGTCACGACCTACGACCAAACTCCGATAAAAACCTATAAATACAGCCCTAACTTGAACGAGAAAAAGGACTTTGGTGGGGGGGGCTCATTTTCTTCAAGCGCCATTACTCTGCCAAATTCCAGACGACTTCAAAGCTTTTTAGATCCAACAAACTTCTAAAGGAACTCCATGAAGGAATCATCCACATTCACCATGGATTTGAAGATGATTGTCAACATCAAAGCTTGAGCTACTTGTTTCACATATCCTATCACTTGAAGTGTGTTGTAATTGAAAGATCTTGTAAAGAATTGTAATCAAACTAGTGATGAAAAGATTAAAGTGGACGTAGGCTGGATTATAAGCCGAACCACTATAAATACTGTGTCTCTTACCGTTTTTCTACATACTTTCTGCTTATTCCTGTTTCCCGTACAAACGGGTGGTGCTTTCACAATCACATCTTATACACCAGGGTGTTAGCGTTTAAATTTTTAGCGTTAACAAAATCATTCAACATGTTATTAGGAAATCAAATTTTTGCTAACAACAGAAAAGGACTAGGCTTTGGGGAAACACAAGTTGATGATAATGCAAAAGGTAAGAGTGTCTTTTCTCAATGTGAAATAATTGGACATCGTGTTGAAAATTGTAGTCATAGGAACAAGAACACAAAATTTATACAAATTTGGGTTCCTAAGAATTCTACAAACAAATTTCATGTCTATTGGAACAAGAATGAAAGAACTAAACAAGTTTGGGTTCCAAAGGGTTTGTTTATCCACAATGCTTCAGCCACTAACAATCATGGACCCTATAAAAACAAATAGGTCACAAAAATCTTTCATCGTGTAGGTATGGTGGCAGGCTAAGGAACAACAACAGTGTTCTCTGGATTTTGGCTGTTCCAGAAACACAACGGGCAACAAAGCAAAGTTCCTTAGCCTAGTACAAAAGTGACAGAATCACAATGGGCAATCACGAAAAATTATCGTAAAGGTAAAACAGTTGAAGGTATATTTGATCGATAATCTGCACCGTATTCTGAATTAAATCAGCCAATAATGTGATGATAAAGAGATGATGATTTTTTGATTCCGACTTGTTCAACATAGTTGGCCAATTATATTTATGCCAAAACACTATTCTTTGAATTTCTTCATATATATTAGTTTGGATTAAAAATAGTGTTTTGTTGGATGATAATACATTGGGTTATAATACGGCTAACTCTATATTCACAGTTTCTGATTATTTACGCGACTTCAAATTCAAGAATGCTGTTAAAAATTGAGTTTGAGTTTTTTATGCACACTTCATGGTCTGGTTTATCAAATTTAATTAGTGATGTTTTGAAGTGAAAGAGAAATTCAGATGCAGATCATACTGGTAATCTAGTTGACAGAAAACTTACTAGTTGAATGTGATTTATGGTGAGACATTTAGTAACTGCATCATTTTTCAAAGAAAATATCTGCATATTTTTTCATTACAAATAATTTTCAAATAGCAGAAATGTTTTCTCATATAACACCTTCGAGAAAATCATTTTTTGACCATATTTTCATATTAGTCATTTTTATTGATTTTAAATGACAAATTTTGACTAATCCGACTCCCTACTAATTATCAAAATGATAATTAGTGATTGAGAAGGTGATAAGTGTTGATATTTAACATATATTACTCAAGAAAGTATATTTGGAAAATTTCTTTAGGACTTCAAACATGAGTTATAAAACTTTTTGTTGGGTAAAGATTCCATGACCATTTCCATATCTATTATATTTTTATCGACCATTGTTTATCAGATCTTAAATATAGTTTGTCGATATGTGGCACTATAATCAGGGATCATTTGTTTTTCATTTCACATCTTTTTAAAAAATAAATAAATATCCACAGTATTCACTCTCATTTAAATGTCCTCACGGTTATGCATGGGTGAATTACTTGGAATTTGTTATGTGCTTCCATGCTCATTTAAAAGTCCTCACGGTTATGCATGTATGGAACGCATATCAAAATTAATTGATTAAAAAGACAAGTTGATTCTAATCCCATTTAAAAGTCCTCTCGGTTATGCGTGGTTAGAAGATACTTGAATTCATTTTTAAAATTAAATTGGAATACTACTAATCTCATTTAAAAGTCCTAACGGTTATGCATGATTAGTAGATATTCAAATTCCTGATATAAATGTACCACAAGTAGATACAACTATATGATTTTATATGAGTACATCATTTCCATTATTTCTAAAAGTGGAATATGCGCCTAACAAGGGTAGTTATGATTTTTGTTTGATTTTTATTGAAGTTTAATATTTATATCCAAATTGAGTTTAATGTTGGAATAATATTGATCACTTTATCTCTATTTTTCTCGAACGCTATTATTCTTTTGCTGATAACAAAAGGGGGAGAGAAAAGTTGAGATTTTGTCAAATAAAATCAAGCAAAGATCAAATAATTTTCCATTTGCATCTAGGCTCATTTGTATATTTCTATTTGTATGCATATATGTAGGGGGAGCATCGTGTAAAGAAGAAGCACTTAAATAGGGGGAGCAATTAGAGTATATCATTGATCAAATACATTTAACACAGTCAAAATCTTAAATATATGTTTGTTATCATCAAAAGGGGGAGATTGTTGAATATGCGCTTTGCGCTTATATGATTTTTGTTTGATGATAATAAACATATATATATACATATATATTCATTTAAATGTATTTGTCAATGTACTATTCTATTTTTCATAGATTAAATAAATATTTGTTGAATAAAATAAATTACACAGAATTTGAATGGAATTTGAATTCAAACAGAAATTTTATTCAAACAAATATTTATTACAATTTTGCATAGTACAATTTCAAGCTCTCACTATACATATACAATTTTGATTCTAATTACATCACAATTCAGTTTACATACATTCCGCACAACATATCACTCACACTCGTAGTTTATCTTCAACTTCATTCCAGTTAGAATCTAGCATCTGAGCAATCTGCAAAAATGTTCACTAACGCAGTAAAATTGAAAAAGAAATATTTTGCAATATAAAATAAAATATGATTTTTGAAAATATGATTTGCCTCAGTTATTTGGGTTGTTCGTCATCATTTACATTTGATCATACACGAACAATGTGACATGCACAGTGTATCACTGTACATGCCACAAGGCCGTGCACATCGATATACACTTGATAATGCTACAGGGACAGGTGAGCACAGGTCAAACCCAAATGAAAAGCCGGGTTCAACTAACGTGCACTATATTTAAAATCACGACACGAGCGCAAGGTCAAACCCGAGTTTTGAAACTGGATTCAACACAAGTGAAATTTCAAAAATCAACATGAATGGATACAAAGACGTGTGATGCAAGCAATGACCAGAACAATAAGTGCAGGCAGAGAAATGACACAGCAGAAATGGAACCAACATGAAACCACATTATGAACACAGTAGTGTACATGAATACATGGAGACAAGACTCAAGTATGCTCAAGTCCAAATGCATCAGGTCGAAATATTTCAAAGCCCATGTATACAATATAACAATGCAAACATGAAGTGAATGCAATAATAGCAAATACCACAATATCAAGTTCAAGTCAGAGCAACAAAAGAAGCACAGTGACAATTTGGAGTATCATATGCAAAACAACTTGCAGATCAAACATAATGGACTACATGCACAGACCAAAGAGACAATATGAACAAGTGACAGCAAGCTCCAACCAAATGAATGCAGCAAGCAACATCAATAAACCAAATGCAAGACCAAAGTGCAACAGACACACTTAAATATGAAGACCACAAAGACAATGCAAATATAAAGAAACAACACAAACCAAGATACGACCACCAATACAACAATGCACAAGTGACACCACTGACTATGAAGCAAAACCAAGTAATTCAAGAAATAACACATGCATTTTTGCAGTGATACAAGGAAAACTGGAAACAACAAGTTAAAGTGAAACAATGCATGATGAATAAGACCAACTAATCAACAGTGCAAAGATAACAAGTACATAGCATTATAGCCAAGTCAAAGCCAATGGTAGTCAAATATCACAAATTCAATGCCGAGAAGCACTGAAACAAAGATGGCCAGAGCCAAAGTTCACAGTGAAGCCATAAGAATTGAACACTACAAGTCAGTAAATAGTTCAGTTGTAACGACCCGTAAATTTTCGATAATTAAAATAGCTAATTTAAAAGATTTCGTGATTTAATGTTAGAAAAAAAATTTGTAATTCGTTTGGAATAATAATAACTGGAATGAATTGCAACAATAATTATCCAAGTAATGAAAAATGAATGCTACTTAGTGAATGCCTTTGAAATCAATAGTTGAATAGGATAATAAATGTTGAAATTCATTGGGTATAATAGAGTAATTGATTGATAAGTAAAATCTATTTAAAATCAAATATTGAATATTGAACAGGTAAATTGTTTAAATTAAAATTGAAACTTATTGAATAATTGAATAACTATAAAATGAAAATAGTGTTCTAAATTGTAAATTGGTTTTTAAAGTTGAATCTTATAAGTTCAATTTAAATATTTCAAAAGATAATGAATTATTGGATAAGCGAAATTGTTTAAATTTAATATTTGGAACTTGTTGAATAATTTAATAATGGGAATTAAATAACCGCATAATGGAAATGGTTGTTCTATAATTTTAATTCGTTTCAAAAGAAATTTTTAAGTTCGTTTTGAATATGTCAAAAGATAGTGATTCAAGAATAATCAAATTTGTTTAAAATTTAATATTACAAATGTTTGAATAATTAAATTTCGAATTTGATATGATTAATTTGATATTGAAATTTAATATATGAAAATAGAGTGAATAATTGGAATTCGGTTTAATATGATTCAAATTGGTTTTCAAAGTGAATGTAGGTTATATCGGGATTATAATAAGAGTTAATAATATTTTAAAATTGAAATTTATTGGATAATTGAATAACGGGTTTAATATGAGTAAAAATGATTTGTAAAATTTTATTTTATCATATTAAAGTTAGAATGATGTTGTAGAACTTTTAAAATCGAATTAAAAGTAAATTTGTGAAAATTGAATATTTTAATATTTAATTATCGATTGGAAAATAGCCAAATTTTGAACAGTCTCAGAATTGGACGAAACTAGTTCCATTGGATCCGTAATAGTTAGTTATTATCGGATTTCAGTTTTCGTAGCAATCGGAGTTGTCGTTTGACCGTGGCAGCTCGAAACGCGCTGAAATTGTTTTAATATTAATTTGGCGAGTTAAAATAGTCATTTTTCAAATGGTCTCGGATTTCGACGAAACCAGTTTCATCGGATCCGTAATATGATATTATTGTAAGATTTCAAATTTCATGTCAATCGGATTTACCGTTTGTCCGCGGCAAGCCAAAATGCCAAGAAATTAGTTTAAATCGATTTAATTTAAATTGATCGTTTATCGCTATAACTCTCACATATGATCGAATTAGCTTCCGAAAATTGTTCCATTGTGTCCGGAACGCGGGGTAAACCCTAGAAACGTCAGTTACCGTGCGAAATTCGGAGTTTGGAAATCCGGATTGAATAGAGTTCGTCGTTTCCTATAAATAGCCCCCTTGTTCACAATTTTCAACAAAAAAAAATAATAAAAAAGAAAACCCTAGCCGCCTCCTCTACAACCAATGGCCGAAAATGTCAGATCTTCTCCACTTAGTTTCTTCAAATCCGTAAAGCGATTCAACAAATTTCCAACTGCAACATTGTAGAGCGTATTGAGTTCTACGAGTTCAATGGTGGGGATCGAGTTTGGGTGAACGATTCAACGGTAATTGGGGCTGGAACCTTGGCCGTTCGGCCTCGTACCGCGTGCAGTAGGGAGGGCCGAGCTCCACCTGCTCCTAGCCGAAGGTAGAGGAGAGTGAGGGCTTCAATTTGACGGTAGTGTGAAGGAGTTTCGTGTAGCGTGGTAGTTGCGGCCTTAAACCCTAAGCACGCGTGATTGGTTCGAATTGTCTGGGAGCGAGCGTAAAAGGGGAAGAGGATACAAGGAGCCGCCACGATCAAGAACAACAGAAAGAATGGTCGTGATTTCGTTGGGCTAAAGTAAATAAAAGAAATTCTAATTTATTATATTTATAATTCGTTCAAATGTTTAAAAATGCATATCTCTTTCCTACGAGGTCGGAATTCGACGAGATGAAGTGCGTTGGGATCGTATTCGCGAATGCTACGCGATGCAATTGGATTGGAGTCATTTGGAGCTAGTGGAAATTTCGGATAAAATTAAACGTTCGTTTAATTTTATTCGAAATAAAACGCTGGAACGGCATTGAAATCAAGGTGAGTGTTTTATAATGCTCACACCGTACTAAATATCTTTATGCTAGTTAAATTTGATATTATGAAGTGTTATGATTTTATTTGTCGTTGTTTGATAAAAATTTAATTGTCATATAGCTTGTCATTTGAATTAACCGTTGAAAAATAAAATTGACAGTTAAATTGAAATCAAAATTGAATTGCGATTAAATTACTT
This sequence comes from Allium cepa, assembly GCA_030765085.1. Taxonomy (NCBI): domain Eukaryota; kingdom Viridiplantae; phylum Streptophyta; class Magnoliopsida; order Asparagales; family Amaryllidaceae; genus Allium; species Allium cepa. The sequence goes on from CM060938.1 coordinate 687,789,477, forward strand.
GACATTGATAGCTATGAAATTGCCATGAATTGTATTGTCTATTGGATGATGTATTTTGATGGATGTTATTGGTTGATATTTAAATGTTTGGATGTTTATTTGCTTATATATATCCTGTTATGCATACATATGGTACTGTGATTTAATTTAAGTGATTTATATATTCATCCCTGACACTCAATTGAAATAAATAACTACTTGGCCATAGGATAAAAAATTATATACAGACACCGAATTGGCAAAATTAATAATTTTGAAATCATCGATTTGAAATTTAATTAAATGTTTTGATTTAAGAGTTATAAATAGAAATCGATTTATAGAAATTGAATTCATCGGAAAAATTGAGTTGGAATGTTGAAATAAATTTTAGTTAAAGGAATTTTGTTAAATAATTAAGTTGAGACTTTGAAATTTGAAATTGGATATGATTGAACGTCGAAAATTGATTTGTTTAAAGATTTAACCCTAATTTGAGCTTTGAATATTACTAAGTAAAAGTGATATAAAAATGATATTTTGAAAGCGAGTTTGGAATTGAATCATATTGGGAATTTGGATTTAAACTTGAATATTGTTGGAAATTTTGTTAAGTGTTATAAATTGATATTTTGAGAAATCAAGCTCCAAATCGATATAAATTGAAATGGAATAAATTAAAGGTAAATGGAAAATTGAATTAATTCGAAGTAAAAATTGACGTTGATTGAATTGGAATCGAAATTGAATCGGTAGAATGGAAATTGGAATTGATTTGAATTGGAGAGTTATAATTGAAATGGACTGATTTTGAAGCTGTCTTATTTTGTTTTCCAAATTACTTGGTTATATAAACCATTTGAATACTTAAACTATTTTAATCTATTTTAAATCTACTTAACCCAATTTAAATTATTTTAAACTAAATTTATCTATTTCAAATCCGTTTTAAGATTTTAAAGTATTTTAACTATTTCTAATTATTTAAAACTACTTTTAAACTACTTAAAACTATTTTTCTAAAATCCTAAGCTGGTCAATAAGGTGAAACGTTTATATTTAAATCTTGAATTTAAATACGATTTGAGTCAAATGAAGTTGCAACCTAAATTGAAATTCGGATCGGATATAGACATACTCTCTGTCGATACCGAAAACCACTTTAATAACTATTATACGCGGAGTGTTGATCCAGAATGAAGTGGATGGTTTGGTGAACGCGTTGACTGAAGAAAGAGAACGATATTGGATGACCCCTGACATGACTAAAACAGGAGCCGCGCCGGGCCATTGAGGTTCGCCACCTCTAGCGGACACACTTCTTCGTTACCATATCTATTACATTTGTGATGCGATTTGGGTGCACCCCTTGATTTCAGAGTGTTGTTTCACGGTGTTGGGGTAGCTGCTGGCTATGCCCAACATCAGTCCGGATCACGCAACTACTAGTATCCTAGTTGGTATCGCCTCATGTACCTTGTCATACTGATTATCCTATTCGCGACCACTACGTTTTGATTTGTACCTTGAGTATATGGATTGCCCTCTGGTGACTTCCGGTTTTGGGGAAACTACGGTCTTGTATATGCTTTTGGGAATATAAAATGTGTTAAGGGGAATTATGGTAACGCCTTAACGCTATTTTGATACTTTATATTATTGATAGGCATTATCTACTTAGCGTATATTACTACATAGTAGATAGTTTAACGGATCCTTGAGAGATGGAAAATCTCGTAACATCTCTTAAGTTATTGCACGCACGTTGACACTGGATAGGAGATGTCAAACCCCGTAAACATCTCCGACGCCGTTACACTCATATTTATTTACGATTGATTTAACTTTCATAAGGGTATTTAGTCCTGACTCGAGTGTTTTGTCTTTTCATAACGCTCGGGTCAGTCCTGAGTTTTTCAGATTTTTGAAGATCTATTCTGGAGGATGAAGACGAAGATTTGGTATACTATTACTATTATTACCTTTGCATCATGTTATCTGCTGCATTATTTAATTGTTCTGTTGTGTATGTATAAACTCTGATAAATGTTGTATAAATAATTGTCAAAGTATGGTAGACAGCTTATCATTCCGCTGCGAGATTCTGTATTGTTTCATTTCCTTTATTTCTTTTCTTTTCTTTTCTTATTTACCCAAATAACTATCTACACGTTTGAATGGTTTGGAATCGACATGTGTAATTGATCGTCGGTTTAAACTGTCCAAAAAGGCGGGTCGTTACAGTTGGTATCAAAGCTTTGGTTTAGCGATAAACCTTGGCTCTAGTGGGGAATAACTCATTGAAATAGAGGTAAACTATATGAATGAGTTGAGTGTATATGAGAGAGCGTATTTGTTAGTTATATAAAATGTTTTATATTATGTCGGTTGATTTGTTGAGTGGCTTATGGATTCTGGTCAATACGAGTAATTAACGTCATTGACAGGGATCTCTAAACACTTAAACAGAACAATTCGACATAGTATTGTTTGAAATTGGGTAAATGAAATAATTTTGCCCTAATTATATTTTGTATATAAAGAGTTTATTTCAAAATTTATTGTGATCAATCTAGCTTATTTGGTTGTTGGAAATGAAATATTGGCTATTAACATTAATCGGATATTGTAATTTAAATAAATAAGGTGAACTACAAAATGAACAATGATAAAACAACTTGTAGAATGTTTTAAGAAAAAAATCCTATAAGATATTTTATAAAGGTGACTTATAAATTAAAATAGATCTAAATTGAAAATATTGAATTTAAGACCCGGAGATCTTGAAAAATGGGTTTCAAAGCTTTGAAGAAAATATGTTGTAATATTAGTTAGATAATATTTATGAGAAATATTTTGAAAGGATTTTAAGAAGGAATGAATTCAGTACTCCTCTCTTATGTCGCTGGAAAATAATTTCGGTGATGACTGCGCAGCATCATCGACGTTCATTTTCGAGTCTCAAAGTGGGGGAGACTTCTAAGAAGCTTTGCTTTCCTTCAAAATTATTTTGGATAAATGGGTTTTGGTTTAAACTCCAAAGGTATGATTTGATATATATTAAAGATATAAGTGTATATGTTTATTTCAAACGATTTGAAAAGAACCGGGCATTTAAATTTCTAAGTTATGTTAATTAGTAATTTTCAAATTATTTTAATGAAATGTGAATAACCAGAATTTATAAAATAAGAGGATTAAGATATCTAAGCTATTGTTTGGGAAACTTTAAAGTGAAAGGTAAAGAGGATTTAAATAAATCAAATTTGTGTACATTCTATTCAAGAAAAATGAAATTCTATAAATTTGTGTGGTACCAATTTGCATTCTGATAACATATAATATGACTTACCAAATATTAAGAAGTTAAAATGATGTTTTGGATATGTAATGGGATGTTGTACAAATAAACAGAACCTAAAAATGATTAAAGTATACAAATAAGGAAAACTCAAAGGAATTAGAATGTATATAAATGAAAATTTGGTTGTGATAAAAATATTATAAACTTAAATATAGCATGAACTGATGAATGGATAAATGGAACAAGTAAGTGAACTTAAGAAAGAAGACAAATGAATGGTATAATATCTTTGTAAATTGGTCATGGAAAATAAATATAAATTGCATAGGAAAAATTGAATTTGTAACCTTTGAGATAACGGTAAACTAAGAAAAGTCATTTAGGTGAGGTTAGACTTTTATAGGATGATTAATAAACTAAAGTGATGGTTAATAAAATGTTCCACAAATAAATTCGTTATTAACTGAAATTCTGGAAATAAAATAAATGTAAACAAAGGAATTTCTTATAGCTAGGAATCAATTGGAAAATGAAATTGAATTTAATTAAATTATATAGAATGTTTAAAATGAACTTGAGTAAACAAATTCTTTGATAAGATGTTTAAGAAAAGATAATGTTAAAGAATATGCTATGTAAAGAAATGAATATACTAACTGAATAATAGGTTGTGAATAATTAATTGGAAAAAAAAAGAAGTCAATAAAATAATTTGGTATAGATAAATTGGATAGAAATCCATTGGAAGGTAATACGTGAGTTGTACGTATATTATTTTATTCGCATAACGATTTGATCCAAAGTCGAGCACAAAATTTCGAGATGATTTATATCGATCCAAGTTAAGATTTTTCACTCGATTTTCGACGGCGAACCCTGGATATGGATTTTTAATTTGATTCTGGAATTCTCTATCATAGTATATGACTATGCAAGGAGAGTAACAGTTTCCAATCAAGGAACCAAACCCGAGTCCGCACCAGAGAGTCGTGTGAACGATACTAGTTTGGAAGTGAAATTGTGTGATCGAATAAGCGATTAGATTTACATTGCTCACGGACGATATATGTACGGCTTACGGACTTAATTAAAGTAAATATTGGAAATATATGATGCCAAATATAAAATGATTCTTTTAAATTTATATAACAGGATATATATATCAATGAGAAAAACCAAATCGAATGTAAAATTAATAATTTGGTTATGTTGGGTATGATTTGGTTGTTATATGATTGTTAGTTGATTGTATGTAATTCATTAAGTGTTATTGAAATTGAGAGCTATAAATCATTGAAATCAAATTGGAAGTTAAATGTATTTAAATAGAATTTAATTTGATTCAAATTGGAAGTGAATTAATGTAAATATAAATTAGTGAATATTAACTAATTGAATTGAGAATGAATGTTAGTAAAATCCAACGTTAATGAATCAACTGTTATTAAAATTGAAAACCAAGTCAATAAATATTAATGAGAAGTGAATTTATGTTGATTGGTTATGGATTTGTTGTATGATAGTTGATTGATGGTTGCATTTGTTGTTTTGTTGCATTTGCTATGTTGGCACATGTAGTTGTTATGTTGCTATATGATGTATATTGATATTATTTTCATATATGCATGTTTCTCATAGTTTGTTGAGTGTTTAGTAGGTGCGGATTGCGCTTGCTTCGCATTTGGAGCTCGCTTTCGCGCTATATTATTCGTATATGCTCGCTAATAAAAATATAAGGTACATGTTTATTTTGTCATTGGATTTGGTGATTTTTGGGATGAGCCACTTGGCTTTTGATTTTCTTTTGTTGGTTTGGGGCCCGTAGAGGCGTTTTGTAGTTGTACCGATCAAGCCGTGCAAAGGAGACTCTGCCGAAATTTTCCATAAAATCCGGGTGTTAGAAATTTTTTTCAAGTTTTAAAATTTTTATAACTTTTTGATAACTAACTTTTAAAATTAGAAAGCCGTTTGGAATAACTTAGTAAAAGTGTAGTAATGACTTTATAAATAGAATTTCATCGTTTATAAGTTGGTAACTTTGAATAAAATAAATCTAATGTCGAATTCTATACGTAGTTCCTTTTCCCTTCTTTTTCCTTTTCGGGGACGAAAAGTTTTGAGTGGGGGAGAGTGTAACGACCCGTAAATTTTCGATAATTAAAATAGCTAATTTAAAAGATTTCATGATTTAATGTTAGAAAAAAAATTTGTAATTCGTTTGGAATAATAATAACTGGAATGAATTGCAACAATAATTATCCAAGTAATGAAAAATGAATGCTACTTAGTGAATGCCTTTGAAATCAATAGTTGAATAGGATAATAAATGTTGAAATTCATTGGGTATAATAGTGTAATTGATTGATAAGTAAAATCTATTTAAAATCAAATATTGAATATTGAACAGGTAAATTGTTTAAATTAAAATTGAAATTTATTGAATAATTGAATAACTGTAAAATGAAAATAGTGTTCTAAATTGTGAATTGGTTTTTAAAGTTGAATCTTATAAGTTCAATTTAAATATTTCAAAAGATAATGAATTATTGGATAAGCGAAATTGTTTAAATTTAATATTTGGAACTTGTTGAATAATTTAATAATGGGAATTGAATAACCGCATAATGGAAATGGTTGTTCTATAATTTTAATTCGTTTCAAAAGAAATTTTTAAGTTCGTTTTGAATATGTCAAAAGATAGTGATTTAAGAATAATCAAATTTGTTTAAAATTTAATATTACAAATGTTTGAATAATTAAATTTCGAATTTGATATGATTAATTTGATATTGAAATTTAATATATGAAAATAGAGTGAATAATTGGAATTCGGTTTAATATGATTCAAATTGGTTTTCAAAGTGAATGTAGGTTATATCGGGATTATAATAAGAGTTAATAATATTTTAAAATTGAAATTTATTGGATAATTGAATAACGGGTTTAATATGAGTAAAAATGATTTGTAAAATTTTATTTTATCATATTAAAGTTAGAATGATGTTGTAGAACTTTTAAAATCGAATTAAAAGTAAAGTTGTGAAAATTGAATATTTTAATATTTAATTATCGACTGGAAAATAGCCAAATTTTGAACAGTCTCAGAATTGGACGAAACTAGTTCCATTGGATCCGTAATAGTTAGTTATTATCGGATTTCAGTTTTTGTAGCAATCGGAGTTGTCGTTTGACCGTGGTAGCTCGAAACGTGTTGAAATTGTTTTAATATTAATTTGGCGAGTTAAAATAGTCATTTTTCAAACGGTCTCGGATTTCGACGAAACAAGTTTCATCGGATCCGTAATGTGATATTATTGTAAGATTTCAAATTTCATGTCAATCGGATTTACCGTTTGTCCGCGGCAAGCCAAAACGCCTAGAAATTAGTTTAAATCGATTTAATTTAAATTGATCGTTTATCGCTATAACTCTCACATTTGATCAATTAGCTTCCGAAACCTGTTCCATTATGTCCGGAACGCGGGGTAAACCCTAGAAACGTCAGTTACCGTGCGAAATTCGGAGTTTGGAAATCCGGATTGAATAGAGTTCGTCGTTTCCTATAAATGCCCCCTTGTTCACAATTTTCAACAAAAAAAAATATAAAAAAGAAAACCCTAGCCGCCTCCTCTACAACCAATGGCTGAAAATGTCAGATCTTCTCCCCTCAGTTTCTTCAAATCCGTAAAGCGATTCAACAAATTTCCAACTGCAACATTGTAGAGAGTATTGAGTTCTACGAGTTCAACGGTGGAGATTGAGTTTGGGCGAACGATTCAACGGTAATTGGTGCTAGAACCTTGGCCGTTCGGCCTCGTACCGCATGCAGTAGGGAGGGCTGAGCTCCACCTGCTCCTAGCCGAAGGTAGAGGAGAGTGAGGGTTTCGATTTGACGGTAGTGTGATGGAGTTTCGTGTAGCGTGGTGGTTGCGGCCTTAAACCCTAAGCACGCGTGATGGGTTCGAATTGTCTGGGAGCGAGCGTAAAACGGGAAGAGGATACAAGGAGCGGCCACGATCAGGAACAACAGAAAGAATGGTCGTGATTTCATTGGGCTAAAGTAAATAAAAGAAATTATAATTTCTTACATTTATAATTCGTTCAAATGTTTAAAAATGCATATCTCTTTCCTACGAGGTCGGAATTCGACGAGCTGAAGTGCATTGGGATCATATTCGCGAATGCTACGCGATGCAATTGGATTGGAGTCGTTTGGAGCTAGTGGAAATTTCGGATAAAATTAAACGTTCGTTTAATTTTATTCGAAATAAAACGCAGGAACGGCATTGAAATCAAGGTGAGTGTTTTATAACGCTCACATCGTACTAAATATCTTTATGCTAGTTAAATTTGATATTATGAAGTGTTATGATTTTATTTGTCGTTGTTTGATAATAATTTAATTGTCATATAGCTTGTCATTTGAATTAACCATTAAAAAATTAAATTGACAGTTAAATTGAAATCAAATTTGAATTGCGATTAAATTACTTGACATTGATAGCTATGAAATTGCCATGAATTGTATTGTCTATTGGATGATGTATTTTGATGGATGTTATTGGTTGATATTTAAATGTTTGGATGTTTATTTGCTTATATATATATCCTGTTATGCATACATATGATACTGTGATTTAATTTAAGTGATATATATATTCATCCCTGACACTCAATTGAAATAAATAACTACTTGGCCATAGGATAGAAAATTATATACGGACACCGAATTGGCTAAATTAATAATTTTGAAATCGTCGATTTGAAATTTATTTAAATGTTTTGATTTAAGAGTTATAAATAGAAATCGATTTATAGAAATTGAATTCATCGGAAAAATTGAGTTGGAATGTTGAAATAAATTTTAGTTAAAGGAATTTTGTTAAATAATTAAGTTGAGACTTTGAAATTTGAAATTGGATATGATTGAACGTCGAAAATTGATTTGTTTAAAGATTTAACCCTAATTCGAGCTTTGAATATTACTAAGTAAAAGTGATATAAAAATGATATTTTGAAAGCGAGTTTGGAATTGAATCATATTGGGAATTTGGATTTAAACTTGAATACTGTCGGAAATTTTGTTAAGTGTTATAAATTGATATTTTGAGAAATCAAGCTCCAAATCAATATAAATTGAAATGGAATAAATTAAAGGTAAATGGAAAATTGAATTAATTCGAAGTAAAAATTGACGTTGATTGAATTGGAATCGAAATTGAATCAGTAGAATGGAAATTGGAATTGATTTGAATTGGAGAGTTATAATTGAAATGGACTGATTTTAAAGCTGTCTTATTTTGTTTTCCAAATTACTCGGTTATATAAACCATTTGAATACTTAAACTATTTTAACCTATTTTAAATCTACTTAACCCAATTTAAATTATTTTAAACTAAATTTATCTATTTCAAATCCGTTTTAAGATTTTAAAGTATTTTAACTATTTCTAATTATTTAAAACTACTTTTTAACTACTTAAAACTATTTTTCTAAAATCCTAAGTTGGTCAATAAGGTGAAACGTTTATATTTAAATCTTGAATTTAAATACGAATTGAGTTAAATGAAGTTGCAACCTAAATTGAAATTCGGAATGATTTTGAAAACGAGATGAGATATTGATGCGAAAAATGATTTTTGAAACGAATCTTACATTTGAATAGATACGATGATATTTTGAAATGGATTTGATTTTCGAAGCGAACTTGATATTTTGATATCAATCATGATCGATTTGAAATGTAAAAGAGCGAACGGTGTAATAATACGTAGTTATTAAAGAGATCGTGATCGGATATGGACATACTCTCTGTCGATACCGAAAACCACTTTAATAACTATTATACGCGGAGTGTTGATCCAGAATGAAGTGGATGGTTTGGTGAACGCGTTGACTGAAGAAAGAGAACGATATTGGATGAACCCTGACATGATTAAAACAGGAGCCGCGCCGGGCCATTGAGGTTCGCCACCTCTAGCAGACACACTTCTTCGATACCATATCTATTACATTTGTGATGCGATTTGGGTGCACCCCTTGATTTTGGAGTGTTGTTTCGCAGTGTTGGGGTAGCTGCTGGCTATGCCCAACATCAGTCTGGATCACGCAATTACTAGTATCCTAGTTGGTATCGCCTCATGTACCTTGTCATACTGATTATCCTATTCGCGACCACTACGTTTTGATTTGTACCTTGAGTATATGGACTGCCCTCTGGTGACTTCCGGTTTTGGGGAAACTACGGTCTTGTATATGCTTTTGGGAATATAAAATGTGTTAAGGGGGATTATGGTATCGCCTTAACACTATTTTGATACTTTATATTACTGATAGGCATTATCTACTTAGCGTATATTACTACATAGTAGATAGTTTAACGGATCCTTGAGAGATGGAAAATCCCGTAACATCTCTTAAGTTATTGCACGCACGTTGACACTGGATAGGAGATGTCAAACCCCGTAAACATCTCCGACGCCGTTACACTCGTATTTATTTACGATTGATTTAACTTTCATAAGGGTATTTAGTCCTGGCTCGAGTGTTTTGTCTTTTCATTACGCTCGGGTCAGTCCTGAGTTTTTCAGATTTTTGAAGATCTATTCTGGAGGATGAAGACGAAGATTTGGTATACTATTACTATTATTACCCTTGCATCATGTTATCTGCTGCATTATTTAATTGTTCTGTTGTGTATGTTTAAACTCTGATAAATGTTGTATAAATAATTGTCAAAGTATAGTAGACAGCTTCATGAACTGTTTATTTGACTATTATACTTTATTGTTCCGCTGTGAGATTCTGTATTGTTTCATTTCCTTTATTTCTTTTCTTTTCTTTTCTTATTTACCCCAATCACTATCTGCACTTTTGAATGGTTTGGAATCGACATGTGTATTTGATCGCCGGTTTAAACTGTCCAAAAAGGCGGGTCGTTACATCGGTGGTAAAGATGAGTGCAAACTCGAATTCGAAAGCAATAAACAAGTCCAAGTCGAAACCATGGAAGTATGACATGAAGCATGTACATGTGAGGACAGTGAAAACCAAAGCCAGCAGATACATGAAATAATGATATCAAATCAATGCACAACAACATGAATGCTGTCAACTGATATATGCAAACAAATTAATGCAACAGAAGTACGGTGAAATCTAGGAACTCAACAAGGCAGACTATAACATCAAGTTCAATTCCAAAACAACTCAACAGCAGTATGCAATGTCGAGAAACAACATCAGGTAGAAAGACATGAACAATGTAGGCCGACATAGTATGCAGTGCATACGCATGACAGTCAATGCCGAAGACAAAATGAAATCAGAGAGTTTTGAAAAGTTTTGAAAAAGTCAGAATTCAACGCAAGAAAAGTTTTAAAAAGGTCAAAACAAATACAGGAGGAAAGTTTCTGCCGTATGACTCAAAAAAAATCGAACGCTACAAAATCAAGACCGTGCGCATCAAGTCACAGAAATCAGGAAAGCAAGAATTAGGAAAGTAATGAAGTCAATATCGGAATTTATATAAACACATCACCCAAATCATCATCGGCAAGAAAATTAATCCATGGAGTTCAAGCAAGCAATTAAACCAGCATCAAAAGGGGGAAAATTCAATCAAATCCAAATATAAACCCACAATCATCATCGGTAAAAATCATCGATCAATCGGAGTTCAATCGAGCATAACAGAAAAGCAAAAACGAAAGTCACATACCAAATTGAAGTCGAAATCCAGAAGCCCTAAATTTCACAAACCCTAAATGCAAGCAAAGCAGAGGAACGAGAGCGGCCGACATCATCTCAAGAGATGATCAACAAATAAAGCAAGAGAACCAAGTTCAATCAAGGATTAATAGTCTCGATCATCTATATTTTCTGAAAGCCCTAATTTGGACGAACGAAGAATAACGAGGTCGCCATTTTCTTCACAAAACAGAGAAAAGAGAACAGGCTTGAGAAATAAAAGAGGGCCGGTTTTTTTATGTTTATTATAAGGGGTTTTATTTTTAAATAGGGTTTTAGTTTTAAATTGTTTTTAAGTTTGTTTTAAATTCTCTTTTAAGGTTCAAATCTTGGTAAATCACCACCTAGGTTTTAGGTAGTGTCAGATTGTCTAGTTAGAATTAGTTCAGTGAGCAGGGTGTGCGAGTTTGCAAAACTCTATAGGCGGTAGCAGGGTGTGCGAGTCTGTTAGATGGTTTGTAAGTGGGAGACTGTTTAATTCTAATAGAAATCTGGGAATGCAGCAGTAGGCAGGGGTTGCCGAAGCTGGCTAAATTTTGTGTGTGGTTTACTTTTCAGCATATTTATTTCTCTGCAGTTTGTTTTTGTGTTTAATTCGAGAAAATTTGCAAAAACCCTATTCACCCCCCCCCCCTCTAGGATTAATCTAGATCCTACAATTGTGCCTTTGGAATAATGTTGAATAGTTTTCCATATTTGACGAACAAATTATCACTTCCATTTTTCCTTTTTTCCTAAGGTAAAAGTAGTGTTGGGGCCAATGTGAAAGTGGTTCAAACTCCATTTCTTTGGATTATATGATTCCGCTTTTTACTTGTTCATAATTCTTAGAGCTTATGATTTAGCCTTTGCTCTTCATGTTGGTTAGAATCCTTGATGGTTCTTGGGGAGAATCCTATCAAATGTTTCCAGAAGATCTTTTCTTAGATCTTTTGTTTCTACTAGCCATGATGATATTAGACCAAGATAGATAAGCATGAAATTAAGTTGAGTTGGGTTAAAGACGAGTGGTATTGGGTGTTCAACCAACTCGGAGGTTTGGGCCATCCATTAAGCCCCAAAATGCTTTCGAAACAATCGCAAAAGATTATATTTTGGCTCTAAGGTTCAAGAGAATGATCTATTCTGAATGATTTTGACCTTGTTGAAAGCTGGAGTCACAACTGTTTAGGTTTGAATTAGGAATCGAAGCTCAAAGTGGATTTGGGTAGGGTTTCGACCTTGTCGAAAGTAGAAGTCTAGTAGAAGGTGGCTTGAAGTCTATAACTGGAGTTAACTGAATGTGCAGGGGTTTCAATCAAGTCAAAAGAGACCTTTCAATGTGGTCGACACTTGGATAAGCACTATTAGTTCTGGTAGTAAACCTTTGAAACAACTAAGTAATCAAGAATGCTAGGGTCTTCCCTTTCTCAGCTCAAAGAAATATTTATTGCTCAATTTCCTCAATTCAATTTACTAATTTCGGTTCGTAGCTTTTAGAATTAAGAAAATACAAGTATAGATTGACTGAATTCAGATCCCTAAAATCAGACCCCTTGGGTCTTATTAATAGATGCTGGTCAGCACCTTTCGACCCAATGCTTACGACCTGGTCGAAGGTGTCTTCCAAATTGTCTTTAGAATGCTTTTTCCTTTGTTGAAAGAGTTTTTTGCGCCTTTCCCTTCTATGTTGCTTTATAGGTGTTTCGACTCTATCGTTAGGCTTTAACCAGTGGTTTCAGAGGTGTTGCAATGCAAATGGTTTCGATTTTGTTAGTTGCTTTTGAACTTTTGCCTATGACTTGATATAGAACTTCCCTAATGATAATGGCCACGACTGGTTCGAAAGGCTTAGTATGGCTTTGCAAAGGATTGTTCTAGCCAATGCATGCTTCTGAGTGGTTTGAATGAAGGCGAAACTTTTGGTTTCGAAAGGTTTGGCACGTATATGAAGAGTTGTCATTCGTTGTCTTTGAAAGGTGTTGCTTCAATTCATTCAAAAGGTGTTCATCCGCAAGGTGGTCACCGAAGCAGAAGGGTTCTTTTGACCCTTTCAACCACTTCTACAGATTGTAATACTTTTGACCCTTTGTCATGGCACCCCTTCAACTCCTTTGTCAGGTCTTGCTAGAGCTTTATATTAATTTCAAGCTTGCCCACCAAAGATGGATTTCAAGACCTATAATCAAATATAATTACTTTTCATTTATTATCATATAATTCGCATAATGATTTATTAATTTTCGCAAACAATATAGAAAGACCTTTATATCAATTTCAAATATTCTTTGCTTCGTACTTTCTAGGGAAATCAGAACATTGAAGAAGAATGAAAGATCTAACAAATATAGAAATTATGGTTTGAGCTACCAATCAAGTATTTAAGAAATAACATTATAGGAAAGGATAAAAAATCAGGTGATATTGTCAAAATTTACATGACTTATGAAATTATTTACAAGTGTACAAACGAAATATATACACTTCATAAATATAAATCTTTCATAATTCTTGAGTAGCTTTGTTCAGATTCTCAATGGTTAAAGGATCTACAATGTGATGGATAAGATGAAAAGGACCTCTTTAAGTTTCTTCTTTTTTTCCTTATCCTATCCACATCATCAATTACATCAGTATTAGTTTTCAAAGCACGATTGAAAGCTCTATCTATGCCTTTCAGTGTTTTATTTTCCGTCTCCAAATCAACAATGCGCTTCAAGAGTGTGTATTTATCACGTTCCAGTTTCTGAATTCTAGCAGCATATTAGTTTATGCATTGTGAGTATCTAAATTTTGTTGTTCGTTAAAATACTTCATCATTTCGAATTTAACCTTCTTGCCCCAGTCGCACACTACCTTCTCATCTAAGCCAGAATGAGGATTAGTCATATTGGGGAATTTCTGGATAGCAAAGGGAAGTGAACCTTGTAGATTTAGCAAAAGGTTGAGTAGCATAAGGAACTGGTAAATAAATATTTGAGATATTATGCCCCATTATTTATTCCAACGACTCGCACTAAGCTTGACTATCCTTCAACTTCATCACCAAACCGCTTATCTGTAGGAAGAGTTTTGACATTTTATGATCGAATTCAATTGATGGATTTGACTTAACATGATGCTTAAGCATGAAAATTACTCCATTTGTACTATTAACATCTGCTTCAAAATCGACAATCTGATCCTTAAGATTTCAGGAAATTGTTTTCTAAAGTAAGAATCTCTTTTGCCAACATAAAGCCTTGGTACTGCCAACAAAATGAGCAAGTAAAGTATCTTCTAGAAGTTTACTCTTTTCAAGTTCCGTTAATAGCTTATCCTTAAGATTAATAAAGCAAGATGCTGAATCAAATGAGAGAGGTGTTCCGAATAAATGCACCTCCTACTTAAGAAAAAAGGAAAAAGAATCAAGTCAAAACCAAAATGGTAAATCTCTTTATTACTATAATAAATGATTACAACTCAAATGACAATAAAACTAAAAGGTACAATTAGACATTTGTTTTACATCTACACATGAGAAACTGCATTTCCAACTTTATTCAATGAAATGGCAGAAATAATGAAGGTAGAATCAAAATGAACATTTAGTCCTTCTAGACTAATTACTAGGGCATATTTGCTATAGTCTCATTCCCTGGTTGGAAGACTATCACGACCGCAAATTAGTTTAGTATGGACTATATGGATCTCCTTAACTAGCTTTTATGTCTCAATACCAAGGAATTCAAAGTGGAAAAGAGGATGTTCCATGTAGTTTTGTACATCTCGAAGAACAAATATCTTGCTAATTTTGAAGATTTTAAAATTGATGCCTTTTCGAGATAAAATCTTCTCAATTTAACAAACTGGCTTAGGTAATCTGTAGAGACAAGATTGCCTAAGGAACATTCTCTCAGTGATAACATAATAAAATAAAGCTAAGTGTAAAAGGATGACTAAAACAAATATTAACAAATTAATATCATTACATGTTCACAATCATTCATCCAGTTCATGCAAAATTGATTAATCTGTCCTTATAATATTTAAATTTTTCGAAAGGCAAACCTTGGGGAATTAATCTGACTCGTGACAGGTTCCAACCTGTTCCGGGATGCGGGTCTGATCTAAATTCGTGAAACTACATTTTGTGCATGTTCCTAAATAGATCCCCACTAAAATCACCTAAATATGAGAAATCAACGGTTGGGTGTCTGTAATAGACCTTGTATATGGAATTAACCAAAATGTCTCTTTCCTCAATCAACATCCAAAAGGGGGTAATTAACTTCAGTTTCTCTTTCAAAAAGAGTCATATCGAAGGCATGCTCTCCTCAATCATGAGGGAACTTCTTGATGTTTAAAGGATGCTAACACTACCGCACTTCTATTAAGTCTATGATATTTATCAGAAAGAATGTTGTGCTCCTTTATTGTTTGTCTAAATCCCCTATATAAACTATTTATCTCCTCTTGTTTTCTTTTAAGCTTGGTTTTATAGGGGTGAACAGATTTCCTCCTTATCTAAAATAAGTGATTACACTATTATTTTCCTCAAATGGAAAGATGTTTAAACAGAGAATCCCATACTTGAGATGCCACAACTAATGATTGGGAGACCTAGTCTTTATCTTTTGGCTCTTTAATGTTAATATAAGGAGGCTCTTCTTGAGGGACGAAGAGTGCAGGAGATTCAGGTGGGACTGCCTCGTGAGGAAATGGATCCTTTTCGAAAGCCCTTGTATTGTTGTCCTTGTCTTTTTCAGAAGCCTTAGTATGGCCACATTTATCACCGCATGGACCTTGACAGTCTTTGACGTTATCATCATTATCATAATTATCATCATCATTGTCATCATCGTCATCGTTACCCTCTTCTTCGTCGACCTCATCTTTATTACCTTCTTCTTCGGAGTCAGATTCAACGTCGATTGAAGGAGCTTCGAAAAGGAGAATTTAGGAGGCATCAATTTCCTCCCTTTCAGCAACCTCAATTCCTTTCCCATCTTTTTGACCTTTCCTATAAACCTATCAAAAATAGCAGGTTTAAGAGGGCGAAAGCTCAATTCAGGGAATTTGTCGACATTATTGATGAAGGTGAGCAACAAAGAATCTTCAAATAATTCAGAATAATATCCTCAAGATAAGTGTCAAGAAATTGTGACACTCACTGCTTTGCATTGGATATGGTGTCGACTGCCAATTTTAAGGAAGCTTTATTCTTCTTCAACTTTTCCTTTAGAGAGGTTTTTTTTGCCGCCATCTGGATCTTTTCCTCCTCAATTTCTTTTAGTCGTTTCCATTGCTCATTTTTCATTGGCAAGGAGTTGGAGGGCTTTCCTTTCCTTTGAAATAATGGATTCCAACTGGGTGAGAGAAGCTCTCAATCGCTCTATTTCATTCATAGCTTCATTTTTCTCTAAGGTTAAAGTGGAAACTTGATTCTTTAAGCTAGAATTCCCTTATGAAGCTTATAGGTTTCAGCAGAAGATCATGATGCATTTTCCCAGAAAGAAAGCCATCTCTTGGAAATTTGAAAGGAAAATTGTGGGACAAGTTAGAAAACATAAAGAAGAACAGTGATAATAAAGTCAAATGAAGAGAAATGTACGAAGAGTTGTTGTCCTATTAAAGAGCGATAGTGACCTGCTGAGCCAAAAACCGAAGAAGGCAGGTGAGTAGAGGCGAAAGATTAAGAACTCAAGATAGATCAGACTATCTCTTCAAAACTATTTGAGGATGTAGGAGACGATGACACAGAAGGAATGAGCTTTGGGAAAGGGTCGAAATCTCTAAAACCTACCGCATTTGCTGAATCTCACTTGGAGAGCTCGAGAAGACGATGCGGGAAAGCAGATCAACCGCCATGGGATCTTTTTGGGTTGATCAAGAGGAGCTTCAATAGTCAAAATCTCCAAAACTTTATCCATATTTAAAGACTACTCTGCCTTCGGTGGTGGAGAAACAGGAACTTCAACTATTTTTGCTATATTTAGAGGAGGCTCCACCACAGTCAATTTGACCATTTTTCTCTTGATGGCTGTCTTTGTCTTAGTAAAGGCCTGAGAAAAGGATGGTGCGCGAGAAGTCGAAAAGGGAGGAGCCGGACCACTGGTGGGTTTTTCAACTTGAGGAGCGGTGGTAGAGAATTCAAACAGATTATAAGTCAGCAAAATAATTTGAAAAGCAACATAGCAACAGACAACAAGTGCAGCGTTTAAACTTACCTAAGTAATCGGGGCATATAGGTGGCATTATGGACAAATTTGTAGGATCTCCCAAATAAAGTAAGCATTTTCTTCGGGATGTATTTTAGATCAAAGGAGGTTGGCAAGAATCCATTGATCGGTTGGCAAAAAAGAGTACTTTTGCATATTTATGGGATTCAGTAGCATCGGTCAGTTCCCAATCCTACTTGAAGCTACAATTAGGGACTCCACTATTTTCTTATACTCTTCATTTAGTTCTTTAGCATAAGCACCTTATAGAAAGCATAAATCAATGAAGAAAAGTAATTAAATTGAAAAAGTAAGACATGTACTTGCGTGGAGAAGAGAAAGTCCTGCTAACATTGAAGAAGCATCTAACAAAGAAGAATTGATTCTCCCAATTTCTGAACTTGTTCACTCCCTCAGATATCAGTTTCTTGGAAGGATTTGCCTTGAAGATTTGGTCATTTAAATTGCTAAGCTTAAACAAATAGACAAGATGGTTCAACACTTCATCATTTAAAGAGGGAATGCTGGACTCCAGCACCATCAGCTCCAATGACAAGAGATATGTGTATAGGTTTGGTGATAATTGTATCAGAGCAATTCAAAGATAATCTAAGAACCTAGATAAGAATTTCAGAAAGGGAAGGAATCCTTCGTGTCGTATGTGAATTGCAGTGTAAATGAAGTACCCTATATGAGGGCTATTGGTGGTGTCGTTTTCATTAGAGGGGTGGCTTCCACCCCTAAAATCCCAAAGTCATTAATGATCGCATCCCCTTCGTCTTGAGTGGATATTAAGGAGCGCTTGTGTTAACCATAAAATATTCTTAGGAATAAAAGCATGAAAGAAGGAACATGAGAGCATTGGTAAAGATCAGAATGCACCAAGATGGTCAAGATAAACATTGCTTTCGACAAGGAGATGAAAGCATACCAGCGATACCTTTCCACAGAGTCAACAAGAAGCTTTCGACAAATTTGGAGGCTACCCTTCGATGTCCATAGGCAACATGCTTCCTCCACATACCCTAAACCACTCAAGATGTTTGGTTTCTTCTCTTTATATGCACAATGGAAGGGTATTCCATTGAATGAGCCCCTTTTGAAAACATGCATAGCCATTCAAAACGTTTAGAGCGACTCTTATCCATGAAGGAAGAACTATACATCTAGTATAAGGTTCCGAGTTAGTCAAGATGGATGGTCTCAAGGGAGTCAATCTTCGACACGGCCATGTTAGGTGTTTCGACTCACTCAAAGCCAGAAAGAAGGCACAATTCGACAATGTCGAAGGCTAGGGCCCAAGATAACTTATTTGATACATCAGCATGTAAGTCAATAGCACAACAACAGACCCTTCGAAAAGGTCAAAATTCTATTGAGAAACTCCTTCCGACAAAGTTGATGGGAAATAAGGCAAAATGTAGATGCCTAGTCACCAACGGCAATAGAAAGATGACTAAAACCCTTTCGACTAAGTCAAAAGATATGGCTCAGTGAACATTTAAAAATGCAAATAGGTGGACTTATCGACCGCATCAATAGGTTGAGATCGAAATATCCAAACCTACAGCTATAGATATGACCCCAAGGGTCAGTTAGGTGGATCGGATTTCTTTCACTTCTCACTTGTATCTTTCTTAAACTTGTAAACCCAAATTCTCAAATCAAGTTAGGGATTTTTTTTCAATTTTTATAATGGAGTTCAATAAAAGGAAGATTATAAAATTAGTATTTACTTAGCAGATCAGATTTCCTCACTTTTCATTAAAATGTATGTATGTAGTTTTTACACTAAAAATCAACCTTTTGACTAAGACAAAAGGTCTTTCAACAAAAGAAAAGGAAAAGGAGTACTTCCCAAACCTTTCAAAGGAGTCGAAGGGATGCAATCATTAGAATTCATTAGCATCAAACCTTTCGAAGGAGTCAAAAGGTTCCATATCTAATATCCAAGGTGTTATTACCTTTCGAAGGGGATGAAGAAGTCAAAGAAAGTGTGAAAAACTACTTAGTGACCTTTTTGAAAGCATAAAAAACCTTTCAAACTAGTTAAAGCACGTCTAGGTTGCCTGTGGAGAATGACGAAAGATTTATAAAGAAAGCAGCACTCACAAGTCAACAAAGAGTGAAAGACAACCTTCGACAATTTTGAAGGAAATCACAGCTCTCGAAGAGCAACCTTACGACAACGTTGAAGGGTTCACAACAATCAGATGAAGAGAAACCTTACGACAAGGACGAAGGGTTTCACAAAAATCAAGTAAAGAGAAACCTTTCAACAAGGTTAAAGGGTTCAAAATAGTATAAAGGAGACAGACACTTCGATAAAGTCGAAAGTTTTATGAAGACATAAAGAAAAGCGAATCTTTTGACAAAGTCGAAACGTCCATAATTGCATATGAACTGCATATAAAAAGGATACCTTCCGACCAAGTCAAGAGCATGGAGTCGAAAGGAGGGCCACCTGCGTCTATAAATAAGACCGAAGGTGTCCAAGTTTGGGGATCTGAATTCTCTCATTCTAATCTTGTATTTTTTTAACCAATACATTGTAACCCTAATTGGGTGCCAATTTGGGGATTTAATAAATTCGGGATTTTCATGGAAAAAGAGGGAAGCATTACGCTCTATTAATTACTTTACCATTTGCTTTTACTTTTGTTGGATTGAATCCTAATTTTAGGTCCAATATCACCGAAAGGTTCTTGTCGACAAGGCCAACAACACATCTGCTACAAGTAAATACTACCACCTTTCGAAGCCTTAGCCCTGCTTTTTAAACCTTACGATAAGGTTGATAATATATTGGGTCAAAATATCATTGGTAACCTTCCGAAGTGGTTAACCTTGTGGTCCAAACCTTTCGACTAGGTCAAAAGTGCTATGCTATAACGGTATCAATAACCTTTTGGAGTTATCTTTCAAGTGGTTAAACCTTTCGACTAGGACAAAGACAACTCTTTATGTATAGATATTTGGACTTACAAGGCTTAATCCAAAAGAGACCGTTCCTAACCTTTCGACAAGGATCAAAGATACATCATATAATTGACCAAACCTTTCGATAAGGTTGAAAGCTTCAACATATCCATTGAGAAGTTTGATATCCAACTAAGACCCAAAGAGGGCTATCTTCATGAACTTTCAAAAAGATAAAATCTAACCTTTTAAGGACAAAATCAAGGAAATTCAATCTCAACAAAGAAGGAAACTCTTGAAGAGGATCTCATATTAACTCAATAAAGTCGAAAGGTTTCATAACCCTGCACCTAAACCTTTCGACGATGTCGAAAGGTCCGATTCGAAAGCTATCTACCAGTAAGGCTAAGTTTGAAGGCAATTCCAAAGGGATTCACACCCACTATTCATAGAAAGGACTTTCGTCCTCCTAAGCACTATTTTGGCATGTTGATAAGAAATATTGTTTACGTTTTTGGCACTAAAAGGAGGGCTCAAACCTTCAACATAGTTAACCCCGTTACACTACTATTCTCTAACCCTCCTTGGATCAATTCTAGATCAAGTTATCCACTTTGGTTTGAAAATAGCTAGAAGAACTAAAATTTATGAACAAGGGTTTTTTGAATCATACTTAACAAGATTCTCCCAAGTGAATGTCAAAAGCTCCAATCGAGATTAAGAGCAAAGACTATGGCTCGAAGCCTTAAGGATTATAAACAAAGAAAGCAGAATCTTATGACCTTGAAAAATGGAGTCTATATCCTTTTCATGTAGGCCCTAACCCGATCTTTCCACTTGGAAAGAAAACAATTGGAAGTGACGTTGTCTTTAGTCAATGAGAAGAACAATTCAACATTATTCCAAGGGCATAATTTTTGAGAAAGAAATAATGAATGATTACAATGCCTTTGCACACAAATGGCAACCAACAGTAACGAGAGCGCTTCTAACCCAAGAGATCTAAAGGGTAGCAAAAAGGAAGATAATTTAAGAGCATAAAATGATAAGGCCGAAAAGTAAAAGGCTAAAGAATCAACCTTAAGAGCCAAGTTTAAAGTCCAAACTTCCAAAAGAATGCAACTTAACCACATCAATAGAAAACGTCTACTTGCTTACAAAGGATGAACTTAACTATTCGCCATCACAAAAGAAAAGGCCAAAACATGAAAGGGACTTGGGAAGATCCTTCTATCACTATCATATAATGAATGATTATGAAACCAACCAATGTAAAGCCCTGGAGGGGATGATCATCAATTTCTTTAGACAAGGAAAGATCATTGAATTTGTAAAGAGAACTTGAGAAAAAATAATTAAGAACAGCTTTCTGAAAAGAGAAAGTCTATATAGTTAGGAGTGAAATGCTCCTCAAATTTGGATACTGCCTAAGATGGTAGGCAAAGCGCCTCTTGGAGGGAAGATGGAGTAAGCTTTTATCCATGCCTAAGATGGCCAGGGTAGAGCACCAAACAAGCCCTTATCCATGCCACACCATGGCCTGGGTAAGGCGTGTCCTAGAGGGAGGATGGAGTATGCCACTATTCATGCTTATGATGACCCGGGTATAGCACCGAACAAGCCCCTATCCACATCGCAAAAGGGTCAGGGTAGCACGTCTCCTGAAGGGGGGACGAGAAAGTCCTTGGTTTAAGCCTCTATGATGAGCTAATAAAGAGCACCAGACAATGTACTAAGATGTTCAGGCCCAAGAATATGCCCAATCAAAAAGGACTAAGATGTCCAACCCTATGTGAGGCTCAATCAATAATGGACTAAGACGTTCTAGCCCAAGAACAGGCCCAATCAAAAAAGGACTAAGATGTCCAAGCCCAAGTGAGGCTCATTCAATAATGGACTAAGATGTTTAGGCCTAAGAAGTGGTCCAATCAAAAAAGGACTAAGATGTCCTGGCCCAAATGAGACTCGATCCATACTGAAAAAAGGATGTTCATGCTTAAGCATATTCAATCATAGACTGAGATGTCATAACTCAAGTGGCAGCCAATCAAATTATTCCTATACATATTCAAAACTTGGAGGGTTCATGAACGTCAAAGAAGAAGAATACAAAGGAGTAGAATGGAACTCCACTTTCTACTACCCGAATCTAGGTTTCGAGGGATCTTTAACATCATCTACTAATGATTGAATCTGAGCTTTAGAATTCTCATATTTGAATCCCAGTAACTAATACTCGAATTTAGATTTCAAGATTCCATTAATCGCCGGCTTTATTAAGCCCAAATCGGGGCTTGAGAACATTATTGATCTGGTTTTCGGATCTTTCACATAAATATTTCACTATCTAAAATCCTGAATCTAGGTTTCAGATTATTATCAATTACTCACTTAATATACCCGAATTTGGGAAATAGGACTGCTTAGAATTTAAGCCCTAATCTAGATGCAAGATCTTTTGGTTTCTATCTATCCAAATGCCCAAATCTGGGCCAAAGAATGTTATCAAAAAGACCATTATTAAGACCCTCCGATTGGGAACTTCGGGCGTATAACATTTTAATCCCATTAATGTTAAGGATTGGATGAGGGAGTTACCACTACAAAATCTCAGATATAGACTCTTGAATTAGGTTATTTATCAAATAAAAGTTGTATTCAAATATCCATAACCTAATGAAGTCGGAATCTGCTGCCTACAAGTTTTGTGCATCCCGAACAAGTGGAAGGAGCTAAGTCGTTGATCATTTCTCATCATTATTAAAGCTGAAATCTTAACATTTTGAGTAAATATCTTTTCGTACAATTGGAAAAATGATTTGCTAATTTAGGATAATGATATACATAGACAAATATGTCAATTTCAAGCTAACAATTAAATATATTGTTTGCTACATGTTTCTCAAGAAAATTAGAATGACATTGAGTAATAAAAGATCTAGCAAGCACAAAAGTCATTGAATGAGCAATTCAAAGGTATATCAAAAATGGTACTATAGAAAAGGATCACAAATAGGGTGATATTTACAAAATTTCTATAATTTACATAAGTTATGGAGTTATTTACAAATAACAAAATTATATACAAGATAGATTTACGTAGCTCAAATAAATAAATAAATAAATTACAAGTCTTGAGCTACTTTTTTTAGCTCTCATCATCAATAGTATCAATGTTGGTTTTCAGGGCGCAATTAAAGGTCCTATTTACGGCCCTTAGGATTTTGTTTTCCCTTTATAACTCTACAACCCACTTATCAAGAAAGTAATTATCACGATCTAGCTTCTGATTTTTAGTAGCATAATCGTTAATAGCCAGAGAATACTTTAGCTTATGTTACTCATCGAAATACTTGGCAATTTCAAATTTTGTCCTCCGACACCAGTTCCCTACTGCATTCAAGTTTAAACCTGGGAGAGAGTTGAGCATAGTGGGAAATTTTTGAGACGCGGGTAGTTTTGATCTAGTGGGCTTGGCAGTTGAAGTAGTTGCTTGAGGAATAGGGAATTCAATCTTTGAAGCGTTATTGCCCAAAATGAATTCTAAAGAAGCACATTATGCCTGACAATCTTTCAACTTTAACTCTAAATCACTTATTTTTTGAATAAGTTTAGACATCCTTTGGTCATAATCAGTCGTGGGATTGCTCTTCGCTTGTCCCTTAAGTGAAGTGATCATCTCATCTTTTTGGTTGAAATCTGCACCAAGGTAGGCTATATGGTCTTTGTAGCCACTAGCGATGGTCTTCTAGATGAGATATCTTTATGCCAATTCACGGCTTCGGTGTTGCCACCAAAACGCTCGAGAAGGAATTCGTCAAGGACCACCATCTCACCATTCCTTGTTAACAATCTATCTCTAATTGCAACGGCGCAAAAAAGAAAATTTTGAGACTGATGAAACATAGATGGCAATGGCTCCTTTTTAAATAAAAAGAAATGAGTGAAAATCGAAATTATGATAAAAGATATTTTTATTATTGCAGAAATGAAATACAACTCAAACAACCACAAAGTTAAAATGTATTACAAAAACTTTCATCGCATCTAAAGGTTAGAGACCACATTCCTAACTTTGTCTAAAGTATTAGCGAAAAACATTACCGTCGAATCAAAAGGTATAGTAACACCTTCAGTAGTTATAACCGACGGACATTTACTATTATCTCGTTCTGCGGTTGGTGGACTATCGCGACCATTAATTAACTTGGAATAAAATGTTAAGATTTCTTTTAAGAATGATTCCTTTTCTTTGCCGAGGAAGTCAAAGCAGAGATGAGGGTATTCCAAGTATAATTTCTGTAAATCCCGAAGAAAACAATATCTCTCTAACTTCAAAGTCTTTAAAGTTGGTGCATTTTTAGTGTAAAATCTCCTTAAGTTAACATATTGACTAAAGTGATCTCTTGGGATGACATGACCTAAAGAACTGATATTCTAAAATAGTACAGTAAAAGAAACTAAGTATACAGAACATAACAAAAGCATGTATTCAAAAATTGATTACTTGATACATATTTACAATCACTCATTCGGTACATACAAAATAGACTTAGAGAAAAACTTAGAAACAAATTTTCCCTTATAGTACTTAAGCTTTTCAGGTGGAAGATCATTAATAATCGATTTGACCTACGATAAGTTCCAGCAAGCTGCAGGATGCTGGTCAGAACCGAATTCGTCTAAGTATCTTTTGAGAAAATGTCTATGAAACCCTCACTGAACTCCCCTTAGTATGAAACATCTATGATAGAGTGTCTATAATATGCTTTATACAAAAAATTGACTAAGATGTCTCTTTCTTCCATCATCGTCCAAAATAGATTTATTAACTCTCTATTTTCCTTTAAGAGAGCATCATACTAGTGATGCTCTTTCTTTAATAAAGGAGTGGCCACTGATATTTAAAAGATGTTAGAACGGAAGCACACTTGTCCAAACTATGGTATTTCAGATTTAGAGCATTGTGTTCCTTTATTAATTTGTCTAACTCCCTATATAACTTGTTAATTTCCATATATTTGTTATCAAGTTTTGTTCTATAGGGAAAATTTGATTTCTTCTTTATCTAAGACAAATGATCGATCACTAATTATTATTTTCTAAGTATAAGATATTTAAATAGAGAAGCCCATACCAGTGAAACTGGAATGTGAGCCTGGGGTGCTTGTCCTTTTCTTTTGGATCCTCGATATGAGTAGGAGTAGTTTCCTCCTCTAGAGGGGCAAATGGACCGGGGGTGTTGGTGGCATATCTTTTGAAGGGGATTGATCTTTCTCAAGTGTTTTAACTGGATCACCACTTTCCATCCCTGAAGCACCATAAGGACTTACTTTATCTCAACCTAGGCCTTGACCGCTATAGAGGTTATCATCGTTGTCATTATCATATTCACTATCCCAATCAAGGCCATCACCATCATTGCCGTTTTCCTTCAGGTCATTATCTTTATCACCCTAATCTTCAAAGTCGGATTCAATGTAGAAGAATGGGATATTAAAAGAGAGAGCTTCCTTTACATTAACAATTTCCTCCTCACCTTCGTGCTCGGTACCCTGCCTAATTTCATCAATTTTGTCCATTAATCTTTTCGCTAAACTGGGTCAAGAGAAGGAAAGCTAAAGTAAGGACATTTGTCATGATTATCGGAATAAGTGAGCATGAGGGCATCTTCATAATGATTCAGCATCATAGGCTCCAAGGTGGATTCAGCGAACTCAGTAACATGCTTTTGGAAACCGGAGAGCGTTCGAAGAGCTAGCATAAGTGAAGCTCTAGACCTCTTGAATTTGGCTTTCAGTATAGTATTCTTAGTAACCAAGCGAGATTTCTCCTTCTTTGAATCCTTTAAAACAACTCCCTTGCAAATTTTTCATCGAAGGTAAGTCGATGGGATTGCTTCTTTGCTTCTAGATCGTCCTTAGCCCTAATGAGGGAAGCTTTGATTCTCTCCAACTAAAAAGAGGAATCATTATAAGCAGCGTACAGTGGAGATATTTGACTTTTCAAATCAGCATTTTCCTCCTGTAGCCTGGAAGATCTAGAAGAGAGCCTGGAGACATCTTCTGTTAACCATATTTTTGGTTAACACTCCAAATAGTGCTTTGATGAGAAAGAGAAAGTTGATTGAGTAGTAAGGAATGTTATCCTTAATTATAATCTTTACAATTTGCTTTAAGAATCGCTGAACTTTGATTTAAATATCTCAATGTGGGCAAAAGGTTTAATCTTTCGAATAGAAGGTTTATTACCAGAGGTGAGCTTATTCGTAATCTCTGGAAGGCTCTCTTTTATAAACAAATGGAGATCAATCGAATATATTCCTTTAAAGTTGAACTCCAGCACTTCCGAAAGGTTTGAGTGATTAGGCTTCTTGGCGATAGAAACAATAATGAAACTCTGGTTGGTATACGAAGGACTTTGAACCTGTCATATGGTTTCGTCGCTCTTAAGAAGTTAGATTTATCCTGGCCATGAGATATGAGGATTACAACTGTCGAATTAAGCTTATTTTCTCGTTAGCAGGCTATCTCGAAGAATTTGAATGGAGGATTAATAACTACAGATAGTTTGGTTGCTGCTAATATATGACTATCTAATAATGTTAGTTGAGAGGTTCCAATTATGATGCTAGTAACTTCAGAAGGTTGCTACTTATATTAGCTAGTCTCAACTGTTGGTCCTATGAAAGGGTGAAAGTTGAAAACTCAACATCTTTCCTAATTTGAGGTTATAGATTTAACCGATCGATCTTCAGACTTTATCAGCAAGAACCTTTCGAAGGAACTAGCCATAAAATTTCATATTATTACAGCGAAGAGTTAAGTAATGAAAGAAAATGATTCATAAATCAGAAAACTTCCCTTGCAATTCACAATAAGACATCACTTTTGTCAAATTTCCCTAAATTGATCCCCAATTAGGGTTACAGGATGATGATCAAGAAGTTACAAGTTTTTCGAATGAAAGAAAGTCCTCACAAACCTAGACCCCTTGGGTCTTATTTATAGATGCAGGTGGCACTCCCTCCGACCTTATTCCTTTGACCTGTATGGAAGGTTGTCCCTTGTCCACAGTTACAAACCTTTAGGTCTTGCCGGAAAACTGCTTCTCTTACATGGTTGTAAGCCTCTTATTTTGGATTGAAGTTTGCTTACTGTACATCATCGTAGAATGTTGAATGATGCTGAAGGGTCTCTTCCTTCACTTATTTTTAGGAACCTAAAGCCTTTTATAGGAAGATTCATCATTTGTACGGCATATGAACCTTCCGAAGGTACCAAAGGGTTTCTAGCTTTTATGGATCCTTTGGCTTTGTTAGAAGGTTATTTTTCCCACTCGTCTACCGCCAAGAGTTGCGTTTTCCTTGGATGATGGAAGAATGTTGTTATTCGTTGACTTATGGACGTTGTTTTTAACTAAACCTTTCGGTAACATCGAAAGGTATCCTGCTGGTGTATTATCTGGCCCGAAAGGCTTATTGCACTTTCGGAAAAGTTGTCACGGTGTCATATGTCCTTGTTTCTGCTTGTTTGCCTACTTCGGAGGGTAAGCGCCTCTTGAACATTGTAGAATGATACTCCCCTTCTTCAATGAAGGGTCTTGAACTACTTTATATTATCAACTGCATCCCTTCGATCTCTTCAGAAGGTTTGATCTAGTTCCTTTCCTTCTATCCTCTATTTGAGAACTTATGGCTTAAGTGAAAGGTGAATTTAATGAGTAACATTTGTCTCCCCCCCCCATGCGAAGGGATGCTCTTGGCAAGTCATCCTTTCTAAGAATTATTGAGTTTCTGGGTTCATTTTCCTACAAATGTAAGTTCCAAGCATAAGTAAAAGAGTTCTTATAAACAATTTGACCTTTCCCAAAATAAGAAGGTCATCATTTTTTTAAGGTTTAAAACTGCTCTTAACATCAAGTTGATAATATGATCAGTGATCCAATTAAATGCCATTTCGGTAACCTAAAATGTTCCTTTTGCCCCTCCAATGGGAATTAAAGTTGCAGCACTAAACCTTCCGACGGGACCGGAAGGTATTCCAACCTTAATTTTTACTTATTGTCGGTAGGTCTAAACAACTTAATGGTTAGTCCTTCCGACAACAAGATTTCATTGGAATTCAAAAGCCCTAAACCTTCAGATTCCTTTCTGTTCTACAAAATATCATATAACCAAGTAATGAATACATAAGTACATTTTTAACCTTATAATATAAATTAAAAAATTCGACCAAAACATCCAAATGGATATATTAGTTCATATTACATTTTTCAAAATGATCTATCAATATATACATACCCAATAATTACTCTAGCATCCAGAATTAAAAATCGGACCAAAAAATAGCAAAATGATTTCTTCACTTCGTCCTACAGCCCATCCGAAAAAGGTGGAAGGTTTGGAACTAAATCGATGGGATTAACGGCGATGGGCTCAAACCATAGTGACTGATAAAGAGAATAGGTTATGAATGTAGGGTTTTCTCGCGATACATCCCAGATGGCTAAATCCATCCAAAATGTGTTCGTGGGCAGGTCAGAAAGAATAGAATATGTTGCTTTTATAGGTGGATTAAGAAAATTTGGTCGTGGGTGGACTGCATTACTAGATTGTGCTAGCAACCTATTCCTCCTCCTACGGAGGATTTAACATGCTTAACGTGAAGCAACAACAACAATTGGGTGCTTCCGCATCAACAAAAATTAGATGAATCTGATGGAGGTTACAAGCGGCCATTGATTCTTTTTCTATCTTATTTTGTGGTTTTTTTAAAATAAAATAAATGCCTATATAATGAATATTAGAAGGGAGAGAGAGGAAGATGAATGGATCATGTCAGTGATTCTGGTGCAAAAAATAAGACATTCTTCCGATCTCTAGAAATTTTCATTAATGGCTTTTGTCTTTTTATATGGTTACCGTTTCACACTTATTTTGAAAACAAATGTAGGTTAAACCTTATTCGACGAAATTCTACCAATGGCAGCTTTGATTCGACACTTTTTTTGGGTTCAGATGTTATAGATATAAGCTTGCTTTCGAATTTATCCATAAGTCCATTTCATACAGACCGGAGGGACGATTATAAACTTGTAACATGCAGTTGTTCTCGTGAATATATGCTTCTCGTTGCATATCACATTTTCAGCTTGTTTGTACTATATTTTTGTAGGCTACCTGTCCCTTAGCTTAGGAAACCTTAAGAGATCAACTTAGCCAATATGCATAATAGGTGAAAGCCTTCTTCAAAAATGACTTAATATAGAAGATTTTAGGGTAAAAAGCTTTTGTGTGTGGCACATTCTCGCTTCTCACCCGGCTTCTTTTAGAGGTAGAAGAGAAATTTCACTTAAAGCAGATCAGAATATTCTATCGTCAACAGCGAATCTCGATAAACACATTTTACTATGTGCTCTTATTACTGAAATAAAGAAATTTGATTTCTGTTTCGTTTGTTGATATAGTAGGCTCAAGTAAGGCTAGCTCTACCCTTCAAAGTCCCTACTTCAGAACTTGCAATGACTTGGATAGGCTAAGAGTAGATTTCAATTAAGGCTGATCTTCACAAAACCCTTTAGATCCTAAGCTCAAATGTCGCACTATTTTATATAAATTCTCCAAGGCAATAAACATTTCTAAGTTAGCTCTTTAGGAAGAAAGTGGGACTAAGATAACGAAATTTTACAGCATTTCATTAGTAGAGATACTTGCATCAATTTCAAAGTGGAATGACTAACTTTCATGAGAGGATAATCATCTTGAAAATAGAAAATATTTAAAAGTTAACATGGCACCACAAATTTGTAGAATTCATAATTAGTAATTCTATTTAGAGTGTCGGTTTCATGATATCTAGTGGTTTTACATAAGCGTTCGACCAAATCATAGGCATCTCAATATATATGATGTATTCTCCATACCCTAGTAATGCTATATAGTATAACACAATGTGACGTTTATAACATTGCAAATACTAACTATTTTGCTGCTTTTCATTCGCACCCTGTTTATCTCTGATTCAAACATTCCCCTCGAGGATTGATGTGCTTCTTTGCTTTCTATTTGGGTCTAGGACTCCTTTCTTGATTAAGCGAATCTGAATTACCCTCCATTCGTGATTTTCAAAATTAGCAAGTCATTGTGGAAATTATATGAAAAGGAACTCATTCAAAATATCAAAGTCTCATCTTTATCTATAATGGGGGATGATTGTAGATTTAGCTCTTTTTACTTGTTCAGCATTCCTAAAAATAGTTAATATCAAACCGCAAATAATTACCAAAACCTACCATTTGCTTAATAAAGGTCTTGAGGGGACATTCATGACCGGGATCTCGACATGTAATTTTCGAACTCATTCCCTGCAATTGAGGGAATCTGAGAGCAAAAAAGGTTCAAAGTTCCCATTTGTGGATTCTTCCGGTGGGTGGCCCCATTTGATAATATTCTTTGACTTGAGTCTAATTACCTAAGATGAGTAGAAGACCAAAAATTTTGTACCGAGATTAGGGCTCTCAATAATCAATTGCATTAGCATCCAAACCTTTTGGTATAACAATGGACTCTTACAAGACGTTACAATATCCAGATTCAGGTATCTGGAAACATTAAAATAATGCAATAGTCACTTTCCAATATGTTTTGATAATAAATGATGGGGAATTAAAATACCAGCTCTAATAAAAATAAATTTTAGAATATCGAGATGCCTTTTCTTGGCAATATGTGATAGAAACTCATTGTATCATTTCCCATGATGAACGGCATAAGAACAGATGTTTCTATTTGCTAATAAGGGTATAGGATCTATAATATGGAATAAAAGGTAAGAGTCCAGAAAACTATATGCGGTAATTAGGCATCAAAGGCCAAAAATTCCTTGTGCAACACTTGATAATTAGTAGAAAACCATGACTTCACCCATATTTGGTGGCTAATAATGAAGGACAGGGGGTTTAGCCTTACAATGTGCAATAAAAGACTGAACTACCATTATCGAAAATAAGTGATAAAAAACTAAGATGCCACCCTTAGAATCTTTTGGTAATAAAAGTCTCGGATATTGTTTATATTGGAAGATCGGAATATCATTCCGATAACAAGTGGTAGAAGATTAGAGTGTCACTTTTGGTAATGAGTGTTATAAAAATGGGAGTGTTCATCCTAATAATGAGTTGCAAAAGACCAGTGATTCAATTCATTGTCGATAATGGAAGTTCAATAAACCACTTCTGGTAATAGACAATGGATGATTATAATATTCCTTGCTGGCATTTGATAATAGAAATTAGAGCATCATATGATAGAAGTCTCGAAATCCATTTTCGAAAATTAATAGTAGAAAATCAGAATACCATTTCTATTAATTAATAATAGAGGATCAGAATTCCATTCCGGGCAATTAATAATAGAGGACCAAAATACCATTTCTGGTAATTAATAATAAAATATCATATTACCATTTCTAGAATTAATAATAGAAGTCCTCTAATTATGTCTATTGAATATGCAATCTTTGAGCTTTGAAGATGCCTTTCATGCTTTTGCTTTCTTGGGCCTAAGTTTTCTTTGATTATTTGTCATTTTCTTTTGGCTCGTTTTAGGCGGGGACTCTTTTGTCCGATATTGTGCTTATTTAAGCAAAGCCTATTTCAGGCTGTTAGTCATCTTTGACATTACCAACCTTTTGGTGGTTGCTATTTAGGCAATGCCAATTTCTGGCAGTGCCTTTTTCGGCATGGACCTTTCTTAGTCCTCCGAACATTTCATCCAAGTTTCCAGTGCACGCGGTTAGCTTTTTATGAAGCAGGGTCTGAGCACTTACCCGGCCTCCTTCCAGGAGGCCCCTTAACCTGGCCATATCGTGAAGCGGCTAAGGGCTTATTTGGTATCTTGGCCAGGCCATAGCGTGGTGGGACGAAGGGATTACTTGTCCTCCCTCCAGGAGGTGCCTTATCCTAGCCATAACGTGACGCGGATAAAGGCTTCTGCTGCTTTTCCTGGCCATTTCTGATCTTGGCGTGGATAAATTCTTACGCCCTCCCTCCAGAAGGTGCCTTGACCTGGCTATGTTGGCGCGACCAAGGGCTTTCTACCATCATTAGTAGCCTACCTTTTTAAGCAGTCCAATTTTAGGGAGAGCCCTTCTCCCGATCATTTAGGCTTTTCTTATTTTGAAAATAGAGCTTTAATTTCATGGCTTGAACAATCCTTTACAAAAATTTTAAGCTTTCCTTATTGTAGAAAGTGTAGGAACATTTTTCCTAGTACTTTGCATTGGCTAGTATCATGTCCATTCATGAGATGGAAATTGCAATATACTCCTTTAGACCTTCTCTCAAACCCCGGCTTTTTCTTTTGAGAAGGCCAATAGTTCGGTTCCTCTTTGGTTTTAATATAGATGTCCTCGATTGACGTTGTAAGATTGTACTCTCCAAGAAGTATTGATCTTTGAGCCATCTTTGACTGGCGTCTAAGTATTTTGGATTTTGGTTCAAATACTTCTTCCTGAAGAATAGACTTTCTTTTCATGGCTTGTAGTTTCCCTCCAAAGGCTTTCCATCCAATCTCGAGGTTTCGGTTGGAAACTTCTTGGTTATTCTTATGTTTCCACCAGCCAGTTCTTTTACTTGACTTACTTTTTGAGCCGTGGATTTTTCCGGAAGCTCATACCTTTCCCTTGGGTGGCCGGCCACACTTATGATTTTACTCCATTTGTTTGTGGACTTATCATAATTCTTTGTCATTTCCTTTTCAAAGATGGTTCCCTGGGAATATGACAGGACAATTTTTCTCATTATGTTAAAAATGTTGTCGCTTCCATCTACTCTTTTTGCGAGTGCAAAAATGGGGGTTGGTCCCACACGAAAGGGGTTCAAGCTTCATTTTTGAGGATCATAAGATTTTGTCTTCTTTTTGTTTGTAATCCTCAAGGCTTCAATCCTTAACTTTTGTTGCTCATTTTGATTAAAGTATTTGTTGTTTACATAAGAAAGTCTTGTGTGATGTGGCTCAAAAGACCCTTATTTGGACCTCTTGAATATTTTAGTCATAAACTAATCAGTAACAAGTGACGTTAATGTGAAGCTAGCTCGATGAGAATCGGAGAATTGTAGTGTTGGGAAATCAAACAAGTTGGAGGATCAAACCTTCTTTCTAGCACCAAAAATGTTAGCCGGATTTTTAGTTAACACCCGAAGTAGTGCTTTATGAGAAAGAGAAAGTTGATTGAGCAGTAAGGAATGTTATCCTTAATTATAATCTTTACAATTTGCTCCAAGAATCGGTGAAACTTGATTTGTGTTATCTCAATGTGGGCGAAAGGTTTAATTTTTTGAACAAAAGGTTCATTACCAAGGGTGAGATTATTCGTAATCTCTGCAAGGCTCACTTTTATAACACAAATGGAGATCAATCAGATATATTCCTTTAAAGTTGAATTCCAACACTTCCGAAAGGTTTGAGTGATTAGGTTCCTTAGCGATAGAATCAAAAATGAAACTATCGATGCTATACGAAGGCCTTTGATCTTGTCGTAAGTTTTCGTCACTCTTAAGAAGTTGGATTTAACATGGCCGTGAGATATGAGGATTCTAAATATCGGATTAAGCTTATTTTCGCATATATTGGCTATCCCGAAGGTTTTGAATGGAGGATTAATAACTATGGAAGGTTTGGTTGTCGCAAATATATGGGTATCTAATAATGTTAGTTGAGGGGTTCCAATTGTGATTCCAGTGACTTCAAAAGGTTGCTATTTATATTAGCCAGGCTTGGCTATTGGTCCTACCGAATGGTGAAAGTTGAAAACTCAACATCTTTCCTAGTTTGAGGTTACATATTTAACCAATTGATCTTTAGACTTTATCATCAAGAACCTTTCGAAGGAACTAACCCTAAAAATTGATATGACAGCGAAGATTTAAGTTATCAATAAAATGATTCATAAATCAAAAGACTTCCCTTGCAATTCACAATAAGACTACACTTTTATTAAATTCCCTAATTTGGGTTACAGAGTCCTCCCAAAACAGAACCCATTGGGTCTTATTTATAGATGTACGCGACATTTTCTCCAACCTTATGCCTTCGACTGGTATGGAAGGTCGCTCCTTGTCCACAGTTGCAAACCTTTTGGTCTTGCCAAAAGACTGCTTCTCATACATGGTTGTAGGACTCTCATTTTGGACGGAAGGTTTGCTTATTGTACATCACCATGGACTTCTAAATGCTTCCGATGGATCTCTTCCTTCACTTGTTTTTAGGAACCAGCTGCCCTTGTCGGAATATTCATCATTTGTACGACATATGAAAATTTTGAAGGTATCGGTGGGTTTCTAGCTTTTGTGGATCCTTTGGCTTTGTTAGTTGGTTACTTTTCCTACTCGACTACCACCGAGAGTTGCATTTTCCTTGCATGATGGTGGAATTTTATTTTCCATTGACTTATGGACGTTTCTTTTACCTAAACCTTCCGATTACATCAGAAGGTATCTTACCAGTGTATTATCTTGCCCGAAAGGCTTTTTGCTTTCGAAATTTTTTTCGTAATGTCTTATATCTGTGTTTCCACTTGTTTGCCTACTCCGGAGAGAAAGCGCCTCTTGAACATTGTAGAATGATACTCTCCTTCTTCCATGAAATGTCATGAACTGCTTTATATTATTGACCGCATCCCTTCAAACTCTTCGAAAGGTCTAATCCTGATCCTTTCCTTCCATCCTCTGTTTGAGACCTTATAACTTAAGTGGAGGGTGAATTTAATGAATAACATCTTCATTAAAGGAAATCCAGTTCCTGGAAATCTGCAACAAGAAGAAGTGTAACACAAGTTAGCGGTTAGAAAGATTCAAAGATAATAGGGTTAATTTAGATAAAAGTTTACCAAGAGTTGTTGTTTCATAAGAGAGCAGTGATTTTCTCCCAATTCTGGGCTAAATGGCGACAAAGAAGAAGAAGTAAAAGATTCTAAATGAAGGTTAAGCTCGATGAGCTTATTGAAAGTAGTCGGCTGAGGAACAGAAGATGATGACCCCAGAGGGGTTTGCACCATAGAAGGAGTCTATAGAAGAGAAAGTTGCATTTGCGCTAGCGCAGCTAGGTAATAAGTGATGGTAATGCGAGGAAAAGATTCTGGAGAAGGCAGAGTTTTATCCGTTTGGTCTTTAGAAGATTTAGAAGCTTTAATGGTAGGGCTCTTTGAAGCTTTCTCTAGAGATATATGCTCCTCTTCTTCCTCCACATCAGTGATTTTTGCTACTTTTGTTGGAGGAGCATCTTTAGGAGGTACTGTTAGTTTTCTTTTGAAGATCTCTTGGATCTAGCACAAGCCTCCAAGACTAATGTCACATCTGAAGAGGGTGGAGAAGGAGCAGCATCACTTGAAGATAAAAGGGTCTTTGTGGGAGCTGAAACAAATTCAAGCAGATATAAAATTAGGCAAAGTAATTTAATGAGTTCAAGAGACAAAGAAGCTAATAATATACTTGAAGTGTCAGCATAGATGGATCACATCGAAGTAAAATGCTCAACATCACCTAAGGAAAGGAAACGCTTGTTGCGAGAGGCATGCATTATGGTGGGTGGAGTACCTAGAATCCTTTGGTCAGGCGGCAGCAAAGAGTGTTTCCTTAGATTCAAAAGAGTTAAGAGCCTAAACTTGCTCCTAAGTTGTTTCGGACCTACAGTTAAAGAATCGATTGTTTTCTGGTTTGCATCACCAAGTGTCTTAGGAGATCAGAGATTAGTTAACAGGATATATAGAGAAAAGCAAAGACAATTTTAAAATAGGATTACCGGTGGAGGCAAAGGCCCGGTGAACATCCGAAAAGCACTTGACGAAGAAAAATTGTTTTCCACAATCCTTAAACTTATTTATTTAGTATAATATCAGCTTCTTACATACATTAACTCCAAAAATCTACCTGTTAAATTTGTTTAACCTTGTTAACTTGGTCAAGTAGTTTAAAACTTCAGGATTGAGCGAAAGAGGTCCGGAATCCAACACCAGCATTTCAAGAGATAAAAGATGTGTATAAACGTTGTGAGAAAGTTGTATTGGAGCAACTCCAATGTGGGACATGCAGGAGCACAAGAATTCAGTAAATGGAAGAAAGCCACATGCCATATGCGGATGGTCGTGTATGTAAAATACCCTTCTGGAGGGTTATCTATGGTATTAATGGGTTTAGAAGGGATGACTTCAATCTCGGTGATTCCAATGTCTTTCAATATGGCATTCACTTCACTTTGAGACTCGATGGAAGATTGCTTAGAAATGGCTTCAATCTTTGGAGAGCTCATGATTCTGCCAAGTGAAAATGTTTTAATTAAAAACTCTTAATCAATTATGAATTCTAAAAGCAATCAAAAATTCAAAAGTAATTAAGTTTTCTTAGATAGCTTAAGCATGAAAACATACACAAGGTCTAGAAGATGTGCAAAAAAGTTTGAGTCAAAAGCTTAACAGTTAAAGCTCTCGGCAAAGTCGAAAGGTTTATAATAAAAGCTTTCGACATCATCAAAAGGTTTATAATGAAGGCTTTCGACAAAGCCGAGAGGTTATAGATTGAGCTTTCGACAATGTAAAAAGGTTAGCAATTCAAATTTTCGATAGTGTTGAAAGGACAATGACAACATCTTTGACCATCTGTAATATCCCGCCTTTTGGACGCTTTAAGCAGACGCATGTGTCGATTCAAAACATACAGAAGGGTGGATTGTTATTGGGGTGAATAATAAAAAGAGAAAGAAATAAAACAATATAGAATCTCACAGCGGAATGACAAAATATAATAATCAAATAAACAGTTCTTGAAGCTGTTCCACAAAACTTTTGATTTATGCTTATAAAACACAGATCAAAGTCACTCATACCAGAGAATGATAAATAATAGTGCAGCAAACTAGTATGATGCAATGGGACCAATATAATAATAGTAGTACAAATCTCTGTCTTCATCCTCCAGAAATAAGTCTTCAAATCCTGAAATGCTCAGGCTGACCCAAGCGAATTGAAAAGACAAAACACTCGAGTCAGAACTAAAAGATCTTATGTAAGTTAAATCAACGGAACAAAATATAAGTGGAACGACATTAGAGATGTTTATGAGGATCTGTTAAACTATCTTCTATGTAGTACAATACGCTATTATAATATGTCTATAGTAAAGTAAACTACTAAAATAGCATTAAGGCGTTACCCATATCCCCTTAACATATTTTATAATGTCAACAATCTATACAGTACCGTGGCTCCCGTAAACTGGAGCCGCTAGAGGATACCCCATAGGTATGAGATAAAACAAACTCGTAGAAGGCACACTAGGGTAGGTGGCATTGTACAACTAGCCAATGTCAGGGTAGATATACCAATTACACTTTCGGACTATTGGTAAAGCATAGCTGCAACTACCGCCCAACTCGAAACACACTCCCGAGTAAAATCGAAGGGTGGCCACCAATAAATCAAAAGTCAGAATATAGTATCGAAGAGTGTGTCCAATAAGAGGAGCTACCTCATTGGCCGGTCGGTTGCTTCTGTTTTAGCCACCTTATGCCCACTCACGGGAGTCGGGTCCACCTAAATATACCTTTAGGATCGTCGCCACCATCCTGCTTCATTTTGGAATCTCCACCGCGTACGCAGTTGTCAAAGTGGTTTTCGGTATTGGCAGAGAGTATGACAACATCTAATCCCGGTCTCTTTGACAACCAATCACTTATCACACACCGGATGGTTCTCTTACATTTCCAAAGTCATTTCATAATCGATATCAAAATATCATATTCAGTTCAAACCATATCACTTTCGAAGTCATTACTTACTTTTGGAATTATATTCGCCTTTGAAATCATAATTCGATAATTATATTTTCTTTCAAATTCAAATTCACAATTTATATCAAGATATCGTATTCTCAAAAACTATACCACTTTCAAATCATATTTCTTCCAAAAATCATATTTAAAAAAACCGATTAGGTCCTTGCTTCAAATCATCATTTTGATTTATCATAACATTAAAAATTACAACTTAGATTATAACATCATTTAACCTTATTCTCTTTAAACTAATTGAAATGAATATAAACTCTTCCACTTACTTAGTTTGCAAATTTAGAAATCTGTTTAAATAGTTCCAAATAGTTAAAATGCTCTAAACAGTTTAATTATAGGTAAATACTTTTAAATTGATTTATGATAGTTAAATAGATTTAAATTGGATTAAATATAATTAAAATAGATTAAATAGCTTAAAATAGATTAATTAGATTTAAAATAAATTAAAAGGGTTTTATTAATTTTTAAAATAAATTAAATTGGTTTAAAATAGATCAAAATAATATATATAGTTAATATCGGTTAATAGTTTAATAAATTTGAAAATACTAATAATTTTAAATTTTAAAATGATATTTTTTTTAAAATTTACTTAAAATATGGGTTTGAAAAACCAAATTAAACTATTCATTTCATTTCAACATACCTAGACCATTCCAAATTTCCAAATCGACAACAAAATTTTAAATAAACTATCAAGTTTCATATCATTTCAATTCATGTTCAAATATCAAATTTCGGATGCTTCCAATTTCAAAATATTGCAAGGTTATTTTCAAACAAATTTAATAACTCAATTTCGATAGAATTTCATTTATACTTAAAATTTTAACTTCATACTTCCAATTTAATTTCCTAAAGAAATTCCTTTTTAAACCCATTTCACATTTCAACGCAAAACTTGATTTTTCAAGAATACTTCAATTTATATAAATCAAATTTTTATTTCATAACATCAATTGATTAAATTTAAAAATTTAAGGATCTTAAAACATTTAATTTAACCAATCCGGCATCCGTATATAATTCTCTACCCTAGGATCAAGTGATACGAATATTTATCATTTCAATCCGTAATTTAAACATTTTACGGTTATATATCATTTCAAACCGCAATCCCGAAAATAAATAAAAATACATAACGAACTTGCAGTTTATAATGATATAAAAATACAACATCCATTCATCCAAATTCAACAATCAACATCCATCACAATCATCATCCAAATCAATCAATAAATATCAATATAGAACTGATAATCAATAACAGGTATTTAACTGTCAATTCATATTCAATAAAAAATTAAATAACGATTTAATTTAAATAAATTCAAATTAACAGAGATGATGATTCGAATATACCAAACAGTCATCAATAAATTCATAATCACATCATAAATTAAATTTAACGAACATAAGAAATTTTAGAAGTTGTGAGTGAGTTAAAACACTCACCTTTGAATATAAATTGAATTTAAATTCAAAATAATCCCAAACTTTGAACATTCTCAGAATTCAAATACGATCCTAGTGGAGAAAACCTTGCATGAAACGAACCTCGTATGCAAAAGTTATACACGTTATAAGATAAACGATTTATATTAAAACAAACAAACAAAAATAAAAAAAAACAACCAGTACATACTCACCATGTCATGTCTCAACTCCCCTCCAGATAATCGTTCAAACGTGACTTCACCAGAGAAATGCACACAAATGCTCAAACGCATTGCCACTTGATGCTCGTCGCTGCTCGCCCGCGGTCGTCAATGGCAAGCGCGACCACTCCCCCACGTCCAGCAGGCCTCCACGCGTCACCGGTCGAGCCTAGTTGGCCCAGCCGCCGTATAATTTTGTAACCCTAATTGAATTTTCATCAAAAATCCAACCATCGATCCGATGGAAAACTTGTACGGATGGATTACGCTCGAGAATCTGCACAGATGCACATTGTCGATTCGACGATCGGTCGAAGTCGATCGCGGCCCAATGAACGGTCGAGAACAAATCACCTATTTTCGACCACATAATAACCAAGATCGAAAAATGAATAGAAAAATTGACCTGCGCTCATCGAGAGCTTCAAATCGATATATAATTTGACATAGTTTGAGGAGTTTGACTTTCAATATGATTTTTGATTTGGATTTGCAATTTGGGAATTAGGGTTTGTCCTCCATTGGAAAGAGTGGAACAGATGAAATTGTACATACAGACAAACTGAGTTGAGGAATACTATGGTTTATGATAGGATATTTATAGATAGGTCAGAAAATAGAAAGGACGGATAAGATTTGATTATAACGTTGAACGATAAATGGTCTGAAATGCCCATTCTATCTCGGGAATGAAAATGGGTAACCCAATATATCAAAATAGATATTTTTGATGATTTGAAATTCAATGGAAGAGGTTTCAAGTCCTAATTCGATCGTATGAAGAATTTATGATAAAATCAATTTATTTTAATTTGATTTCAATTAAATTGATTTCATGGTGTTTCGAGTCCGTACGATCAAACGACAAGTCTGATCGTTGTAAAACTTGAAATCCTATAATAATTCACATTTCGGATCCGATGAAACTGGTTTCGTCGAAATCCGAGTCAATGGCCAAAATGGCTATTTTCACGTTAATTAAATAAATTAATAATTAATTAATTAAATCACTTTTCATTTTAAATTTTAATAATTTATAACTTCTATCATTTTTTATTCTTAATCATTCAAAATAATTTAAACAAATTTAAATATCAATTTAACGTTGATTAATTCATCTATTTTAGTGCTAAATTTCAATTTCCTTAAATTCAGAAATTATAAATTATAATTCAAAAATCCAGTTACTAAATTTTTTAAACTTTGTTATTCAAGTCTTTTATTACAATCAGGATATAACTAACATTGGTTTATATCTTGGTACACTAATATTTCCCAATTTCATCTTAATTTCTATTTACGTAATATTTAATCACCTTTAATTGCAATTTGATTCCAAATTTTATTTAACACACTAAATAAATAAATAACATATATTAATTGTCATCCATAATTGTTAATCACACTTATAATTTTATTGTTTACAACCAAATGTTACTATTACATCCATAACACTAATTTCATTTAATTACCATTAACACTATATTATTTCATTATTAAATCACAATTTTTATTTTCTTCAATATTTAAATCACAGAATCTTATTAAATTAACAAATTTAATTATCGAAAATTTATGGGTCATTACACCCTCTCCCACTCAAAACTTTTCATTCCCGAAAAGGAAAAAGAAGGGAAAAGAAGAAATTAAATATTTAATATATCTCATTCAAATTATTAAATTTATAAACAATAAATTTACAAAATTAGATAATTTAAATAAAATGTATCAATTCATAACCATTAAATCCTTTTATGCTCAAAGTAATAAAGTTTGAAAAACATTTCTCGAAATTTTCTAAGTTCAAAATTTTCGAAAAAATTCGGCAGTGTCTCCGTTGTACGAGGAGGCTCTGGAGAAAATATAATATCAAATATAACAATTTATATCTATATATATCACAATATCACAAAATAATATATCCCAACAACTTTAAAATATATAATATCTCTAGAAAACCCATAATCCGAGAACGTACCTATTTGTCGGTCAAAAATGCTTAATTATGAAACCAAAAGCGGCAGCAATTTCTCCTATAACCTGTATTTCACTTATATAATCCAAAATAGATAATAATTATATCAAATGAAATATTTAAAGTTGTTTCAACCACTAATAAAAAAATCAATGTTAACGCTTAAAATCGAACGCTAACACGCCGGTATGTGAAGTGTGAATGTGAAAGCACCACCCGTTGGTATGGGAACAAAGTATAAGCAGAGAAATCACGGAAAAGTAGTAAAAGACAACAGTTTTATAGTTGTTCGGCTTAAGATTGAGCCTACATCCACTTTAAATTCCTTTATTGATGATTTGATTACAATTCTTTACAATGCACTTCGATTACAACACACTTTTGACTAGTAGCTCAAACTTTGATGTAGAAGAATCTTTTGAGTTCATGTTGAATGATCCAAATCTTCTCTTGAAGTTTGTTGTAGCATCTTTGGCGTTTGGAGTGCTTGTAGTGCTGTTTGAGTCGAGAGAATGAAAAAGTATCGACGCTTCGAAGAATGAGCCAAAAGTCCCCTCATGTTTGGAGCCCAGGCCGTATTTATAGGGAATTCTGAATAGGCCTTAAGTCGTTTACGACTTAAAGTAAGTCGTAAGTCGTGGGTTACGACCTAAGATAGGTCGTAGGTTGTCAGCGGGTTAAGGCGTTAGGAGTCACGACCTAGCTGGTTCGCACGTGTCCATTTGTACTAACTGATAG
Organism: Allium cepa; assembly: GCA_030765085.1. Lineage (NCBI taxonomy): Eukaryota > Viridiplantae > Streptophyta > Magnoliopsida > Asparagales > Amaryllidaceae > Allium > Allium cepa. The sequence goes on from CM060938.1 coordinate 687,831,824, forward strand.
GTATTAGCGACTTATGGAAAGCGGCATAGTTAAATCTCTAAGTACAAGGTCATGAACGACTTATAGTAGGTCGTTAAAGTTTTAAGTCGCTGCCGCTTTAACTCTCTAAGTCGTGAAGCCCTTCAGCCATTAAGTCGTCCAACCTTTAACTCGTTAAGTCGTCCAACCTTTTAAGCTGTTAAGTCGTCCAACACTTAAGTCGCTGAGTCGTGGCACTCCTTAAGTCGTTAGGTCGTGGCACTCCTTAAGTCGTTAGGTCGTGGACTCCTTAAGTCGTTAGGTCGTGGACTCCTTAAGTCGTTAGGCCGCTTCTTCTGTTAACTCGTTAACTCGGTTGAGCCGCTTTATGCCTTAAGTCGCTGATAGGTTAACTCGTTAGGTCGCTGATCTTTGGTCCAGCTTAGGTCGCGAGGTCTTCTTAGGTCGCAAGGTCTTATAACCCGTTAACTTGTTGATGCTTTAGGTCATATACCGTTTTGGACGGGGCGCTGCCCCGCACCCCGCCGGGGGCGCTGCCCCCCGGACCCCTGCGACCTGACCGGGCAGGTCGATCACCGTAGCGGTGGCGTTGCCCCCGCACCCCCACCTTGGGGGGTTGGCACCCCCTTGGACCCCCCCTCCGTAGGGGATCTTATCTGAAAAACCATTCAACAGAATCGAGACGAATTATCATTGGCTTTTCGGTCGATTTTTGATATCATGGCTTTGCTGAAAAAGTGGAGTTAACACTTGCCCCTCGAAGTATACGCCTAGGGACTAGGTCGTGTGCTTCGATTCTTCTCAACTCGTGCTTTACTGAGTTGCTAGGTCGAGAGCGATTGATGACCTAACCTCTTGCGGCTTAATTTTCAAGTCGTTGCTAAGCTCGTACCTAGGAAAACTTGCTTTGTTTTGACCCAAAGCCTTTTGAACTTGACCAGTGCTTGTTGCATCTCTTTACAGATTATTTTAACAACCTGTTAAATGCAACATTTGCGGGAAAATAGGGCAAATATACTCATCACCGATTGCCATATCGAGTGATGGATTAGATCAAAGAACTGATATTTTACTTTAAGTAAAGTAGTACGGATTTGATGAAGTGTTGCGAATCAACTATCTTGAATGAAGTATCAACTCAAAATTTACACAGTTATAACTGCTATCTGCATTGATACTGCACTTATTTTCAAATAACAAACCTCGAATTTTTCTGAATTAACATATTTGCCAATCAGTATTATTTCGAGTATTACTTTATTTACTTGTTATTTAAGTAGCTTTGCACAACACTTCACACGCTTTTAGGAAACGTGCACCTTTACTTTCGAATATTCACTTCTTTATGTAGAAAGTCTTCTTGATAAGTAGAAATAGTGGAGCAAGCTGGATTTTTTCATTTCTGAGATTTTCAGAATCCGAGTTGTTGAGTGCTAAATTTCGTTCTTTACTTTGCAGCATCCCCTCTCTTTCTGAATATTCCAGTCATAAGTCAATTTTTAAAAGACTAAGTGCTGTAGCGGTTAAGGAGAGGAGCGTTAAATTTCTGCTGAAAGACGAACTTCTGCACTTAATTCGGAATTTTGCCCTCTTTTAATTGACTCAGCTTTATGATGCCCCAAATTTTCAAGCAGAGACTTCAGGTGCCCCAGCTCCCGCAAAGGAACTTGCATCTAGGGGACCTGCACATGTATGAAATTTTTTATAGTATAGAATGAGATGATTCTTCCTACTTGTACAGACTTTTGTCTGTATTTGAGAATGTATTTATCCCTCATTTTCATACAAGTTTCTTTATTTTTCTCTACATGATACTGCAGTGAGCTTGTGGTGTGTTGCTTGGGTACTGCCTTTTACTAATGTAGCAATATTATATTGCCCCCATACCACAGCTCATTGTAATATTCTCCATTTTGCGGAGACTTTGGGGAACAATTCTTCTGTTTTAAGAAGACTTGTACTCTTTTTTTTTTTTTTTTTTTTTATTTATTTTTTTACACCTCATCCTTCGGAGATGGTCACTTTTGTTTTTGAGAAGTGGAATCTCCTATGCGGTGAAGCGGGCTTCCGAAGAAGGCTTTGGCACTTCAACTTGGTGAAGTGGCCTCATTAGAGGGCTTTATTTAGCACTACAACCTTTGAGGGAGAACATTTTCAAGATGGAAAAATTAATTTTCCCCTGAGAGCTGTAGTGTGCCTTTGAAGAGGGCTCTTTTTTTTTTAGTTGTGCCTCGTTGGAGGTTTTTAATTTGCACTTCAAATTTGGGAAGTGTGCCTCACTGGAGGGTTTTAGTTTGCACTTCAAACTTGGGAAGTGTGCCTCATCGGAGGACTTTAATTTTCACTTCAAACTTGGGAAGTGTGCTTCATTAGAGGACTTCGATTTGCACTTCAAACTTGGGAAGTGTGCCTCATTGGAGGGCTTTAGTTTGCACTTCAAACTTGGGAAGTGTGCCTCATTGGAGGGCTTTAATTCTCACTTCAAACTTGGGAAGTGTGCCTCATTGGAGGGCTTTAGTTTTCACTTCAAACTTGGGAAGTGTGCCTCATTGGAGGGCTTTAATTTTCACTTCAAACTTGGGAAGTGTGCCTCATTGGAGGACTTCGATTTGCACTTCAAACTTGGGAAGTGTGCCTCATTGGAGGGCTTTAGTTTGCACTTCAAACTTGGGAAGTGTGCCTCATTGGAGGGCTTTAATTTTCACTTCAAACTTGTGAAGTGTGCCTCATTGGAGGGCTTTAGTTTGCACTTCAAACTTGGGAAGTGTGCCTCGTTGGAGGGCTTTAATTTTCACTTCAAACTTGGGAAGTGTGCCTCATTGGAGGACTTCGATTTGCACTTCAAACTTGGGAACTGTGCCTCATTGGAGGACTTCGATTTGCACTTCAAACTTGGGAAGTGTGCCTCATTGGAGGGATTTAGTTTGCACTTCAAACTTGGGAAGTGTGCCTCATTGGAGGGCTTTAATTTTCACTTCAAACTTGGGAAGTGTTCCTCATTGGAGGGCTTTAATTTTCACTTCAAACTTGGGAAGTGTGCCTCATTGGAGGACTTTTATTATGCCTCGGGAGAGGGCTTTTTGTTTGTGCCTCGGGAGAGGGCTTTTTCCTCCGAAGAGTTGTGCCTCCGAAGAAGGCTTGTGCCTCCGAAGAGGGTTTGTGCCTCCGAAGAGGTCTTTATTTGGCATTTCAGCTCTGGTGAAATCTGCCTCTGAAGAGGTCTTTGTGTTTTCTGTCTGCTTGCCCATGCCTCTTCACCATTTGCTCCTCAGCGATTCCTCGTTATCATTTCCAAACCCATGTTCTTTTGTTTGCCAGTTATTTGTTTCTTTTCCAAAGAAGTGCTCTACATTATTAAGTGAATCCACAGGGCAGACCCAAACTATCCGACTGGATGTCTATTTGCACAAACGATCTCCGTCGGTTAGCAAGGGCCTGGAACCTTCGCATTGGGAAGGTGCCCTTTTGGTAGAATCAACTGTTTGTGAGTAACACTTCTTATGCAGGAATTGAATTTGGAACTTTTCTGGCTTGACATTTATTTGTTGAATGATATATAGGAATCGCTTAGCTTTGTGACGTGCTGACTAGGTAAGCTTTTCTTTGATTGCCTGCAATATTAAATCGACATTTTAGCAATATATTCAAGATATTTGCATATCGTGATGAAACAGGCATTTTATAGTAATAGAAAACACAAGATTTATAGTTCCTATATCTCATTTGCAATGTTTTTACAATGGCTTTTAACACAAGAATGATACATCCATCATTCTTTTACAAATTTGTAACAAAGCCTTAAAGTAAAACATGGATGCGAGTCATTGCTGTCCCAAGCTTTTCAGAATCGAATCTCTGTTGTGAGGGGACTAGATGGCAATATCTTTAAGAACATGAATATTCTCTCCCTCCGGGGCTTTTCTTAGGGCATGAGCATATCTTTCCATCTCATCCCAGCTTCCGCCCGCTGGGTGAGGGCCTCCTGTGATAGCATTAATGATAAGCCTCTCAGATCCCTGCTCTGCATTTCTTTTATTTGAGCCATATTGATGAGCAAGAAGTATTTGCCCCTGAGTGGATGAGGATGGGTCATTCCTGTCTCTTTTGACATATTGTTGGAATTTATTCTGTTTCAATAGTTCTTCAATCAAATTCCTTAAATGACGACATTCGTTGGTGTCATGACCAGGTTGATTATGGAACTGACAGAATCTCCCATTATGTATAGCATTTTTCCCAATCTTCGACTCAGGTGGTTTAGGATAATCAACAGCATCCTTGGTTGCGAGAAAGATGTTCTCTAGAGTATCAGTTAAGGGAGTAAAGTCTGAAGGTTTAAAGCGGCGAGCTTTCTTCAAGTCTCTTTGCTTTTTTCCACCATCGTTCTTCCTCTTCTGTCCTCCAGACTCTCTTTTATCAGAAGCAACACCGACATTCTGAATTTCGGCCACGATCGCTTTTGATGGCGCAGGAAAGCTTTCCAAACGCATAAATTCGTCGGCCTTCTTATAGAATTTGTCGAGTGAGTTTGGCTCCTTCATTTTTAGCCATTTGCCAAATTCACTCGATTTATCGATAGCCCGCATCAGATAAGTCAAAACCATCCGTGGCTCCGCGTTCTCGACTTCAGCTAGGGCTATATTGAAACGATTTAAGAATGATCTGATAGATTCCCCGTGGTTTTGTTCTAGACTAGAGAGTGACATTATATCCTTGGCCTTTGTAGCATATAGCCTGAACTGATCTTTGAACTTTCGTGTTAAGTCAGAAAATTGATCCACGGATCTAACTGGCAGCTTTGTGAACCAAAGTAAGGCCACTCCCTCTAAGTATACGGGAAAGTAACGGCACTTGATTTCATCTGTTGCCCTTGCCCCGGTCATATGCCAGTCGTACTTGTATAGGAACTGATTTGGATCACTTGCCCCTCGATAGGCCGGGATAGTAGGAGGTACAAATTTCTTGGGGAACTCTGCTTTTAAGATCTTTTCGGTGAACGGAGTCTTGCTCGGAGCAAACCCCCAATCCTTTTCATCCTCTTGTCTCTGCATGCTTTCTTTCATAATTGAGCGAACCGTCCCTGATAGGTACTCCTCATCGTTCAGAGGCCTCGCCGGACAGAGTTCAGCTGCCCTTTCGGAATTTTGCCTTGGCAAATGTTCGTGAAAAGTTGACTGTGGCCTTGAACCTTCAGCTTGGGAAGGTTCCCCTGCGGCGGTGCCAACGGCTTGCGGAGGAATACCTTTCTCTTGGGTGTCACGGGCATCTTCGGCAAAAGTTGTTTCATTGTCTTGTCGTTGGCGACTTGCCCCAAGCAGGGCGTTTAATCTGTCCATCATCAAAGCATTCTGAGTTTCCATTTGGTGGAACAATCCAGATACTACATCATCTAATTCAGCTCTTGTGACTCCAATAGTAGGAGTTGTCTGATTTGGTGCTGGGGAAGTGGAGGTTCTGTCATGAGCATCTCCGGATCTGGTAGATTTGCTCTTTCTTCCAGGAGCCATTATCTCTGATAGACTTCTAGTTTTGAGAGAGATCCTTTCCATATACTTTTGTGAAGCAATGATGAAAATAGCCTGAGTTCGATTCTCAGTGAAAGCGCCAAAAATGTTAACGCTTAAAATCGAACGCTAACACCCCGGTGTGTGAAGTGTGAACGTGAAAGCACCACCCGTTGGTATGGGAACAAAGTATAAGCAGAGAAATCACGGAAAAGTAGTAAAAGACAATAGTTTTATAGTGGTTCGGCATAAGATTGAGCCTACATCCACTTTAAATTCCTTTATTGATGATTTGATTACAATTCTTTACAATGCACTTCGATTACAACACACTTTTGACTAGTAGCTCAAACTTTGATGTAGAAGAATCTTTTGAGTTCACGTTGAATGATCCAAATCTTCTCTTGAAGTTTGTTGTAGCATCTTTGTCGTTTGGAGTGCTTGTAGTGCTGTTTGAGTCGAGAGAATGACAGAGTATCGACGCTTCGAAGAATGAGCCAAAAGTCCCCTCATGTTTGGAGCCCAGGACGTATTTATAGGGAATTCTGAATAGGCCTTAAGTCGTTTACGACTTAAAGTAAGTCGTAAGTCGTGGGTTACGACCTAAGATAGGTCGTAGGTCGTCAGCGGGTTAAGGCGTTAGGAGTCACGACCTAGCTGGTTCGCACCTGTCAATTTGTACTAACTGATAGGTATTAGCGACTTATGGAAAGCGGCATAGTTAAATCTCTAAGTACAAGGTCGTGAACGACTTATAGTAGGTCGTTAAAGTTTTAAGTCGCTGCCGCTTTAACTCTCTAAGTCGTGAAGCCCTTCAGCCATTAAGTCGTCCAACCTTTAACTCGTTAAGTCGTCCAACCGTTTAAGCTGTTAAGTCGTCCAACACTTAAGTCGCTGAGTCGTGGCACTCCTTAAGTCGTTAGGTCATGGCACTCCTTAAGTCGTTAGGTCGTGGACTCCTTAAGTCATTAGGTCGTGGACTCCTTAAGTCATTAGGTCGCTTCTTCTGTTAACTCGTTAACTCGGTTGAGCCGCTTTATGCCTTAAGTGGCTGATAGGTTAACTCGTTAGGTCGCTGATCTTTAGTCCAGCTTAGGTCGCGAGGTCTTCTTAGGTCGCAAGGTCTTCTAACCTGTTAACTTGTTGATGCTTTAGGTCGTATACCGTTTTGGACGGGGCGCTGCCCCGCACCCCGTCGGGGGCGCTGCCCCCTGGACCCCTGCGACCTGACCGGGCAGGTCGATCACCGTAGCGGTGGCGTTGCCCCCGCACCCCCACCTTGGGGGGTTGGCATCCCCCCGGACCCCCCCTCCGTAGGGGATCTTATCTGAAAAACCATTCAACAGAATCGAGAGGAATTATCATTGGCTTTTCGGTCGATTTTTGATATCATGGCTTTGCTGAAAAAGTGGAGTTAACAATCAATATAAAAAACAATCATTTAAAACCAACATACAATCATCATATGAAATCAATATAAATCAATTAGCCATTTATGTCAACCAAAACAAATAGTTTGTTCGGGTTGAGACACCTTTAATCACATAGAATGACAAATAACTACTAAGAGCATATCGTTTACTCAATAATCTTAGATAAAACTCAATAGATTATTCATACATACAAATAATTAGAAATATCCTTGCCCAAACGACCATAAACCAAAACAACAACACATAATTTACAATGTACTTTAGTTATTTTTATTAAATTTCTTTCACAACATTTACAGTTTTTTTTCCTTACAAGGATTATTTCTTTAACCTACATTTATTTCTCATAAAATTTTATTCTCATTCATTCAGTGTTTATTTCATTTATTTTCATTTGTTAGTTACAAAATTTTATTCTCATTTATCCATATAATGCCAATTTCTTTTTATTGCATTATATTCATTCATTAGTTACATAATTTCATTTGTTTACATTTATTTATTTATAATATCCATGTTAAATTCAATTACTTAGCATATCAATTTATTAACTTAAGTTTATAGTCACATACTTACAATATTTACCTTCTAACACCTTTTATTATAGTAACATTTCAATTATACTCAAGTTTGTAAAAACTACAACATCAAATTGTTATTTATTAGAGCATTTTATCCATTTCATCGAATACTTCCATTACTTTAAGTTTTACTTGTATGATATCCTATTACATTTTCTTATTAAACATTACAACTTTTAATATTTGGTAAGTTATATATATATATATATATATATATATAGCTGTGTGTGCTTTTAAGAATGCAATTGAAAGTTACACAAGTTTTTTCATTCCTTTTAATTAGTTGAATGTTCAATAATCATATCCTTAGTTTTATAGGTTACAGATTTCAACTTTTCTTGTAATTTCATTTAACCTAGCATTTAATCTCTTATTTCATTTAGAGGTTCCAATTATTAATTAGTTAATATTTTATTCCATTACAATAATTGAAGTCTCTAATTTATAGAAATTTAAGAACTAAATATCGGGTTCTATTTCAAATCATTTAAATTATCTATATAAACATATCTTATATATATATATATATATATATATATATCAAATCATATTAAAAATTTAAAATCAAGATTTATTTATCAAACAATTGTGTAGTTACTACTACAACAACCTTCCCACTTTGAAACTCGAAAATGAATGTCGATGATGCATGCACTCATCACTGAAATTATTTTCCAGCGACGGAGAGGGGAGTACAGAATTTATTTCTTTCCAAAATCCCTTTCATACAATTCTTTCAAATCATATTGAAATATTTATATCAGAAAAAACTTCTAAATAATATTATTATTGTATTCCAAAATCATTTGAAAGAAATTTTCAAAAACCCCGAAACTTAAGTTCTAAATTTCAAATTTTCATTTATTTTATTTTCAAATCTTATTTCCAACCAATATTTATAAATTTCACTACCTAAAAACCAAATATTACAACAAATATATATCATTTACAAAATCTATTATTTTATATACAGAAAATATAATAGGCAAAATTATTTCATTTACCTATATTTCAAAACAAATATTATGTCGGTCTGTCCTATTAAGTGTTTAGAAATCCCTACCGGTGTCATAGCATCCTATGCACCAACCAGAATTTATAAATACAAAACGGAACAAATTAACACAATATAAAATCTTTTATAACACTAACAAGTACGCTCTCTCACATATATACACTCAGCGACTCATTCTAGGGTATTACTACCCTATTAATAAAAGTCAAACCCCACAAAGCTAAAGTTTATCGCTAAACCAAAGCTCTGATACCAACTATAACATCCCGCCTTTTTGGACGCTATAAGCACACATACGTGCCGACTCAAAACATATAGAACAGTGGATTGTTATTAGGGTGAATAAGAAAAGGAGAAAGGAATAAAACAAAACAGAATCTCACAGCGGAATGGCAAAACATAATAATCAAATAAACAGTTCATGGAGTTGTTTTACAAAACTTTTGATTTATACTTATATAACACAGATCAGAGTTACTCATACCAGACAATAATAAATAATAGTGCAGTGAAATAGTATGATGCAATGGAACCAATATAATAATAATAGTACAAATTTTTGCCTTCGTCCTCCAGAAATAAGTCTTCAAATCCTAAAATGCTCAGGCTGATCCAAGCGAATTGAAAAGACAAAACACTCGAGTCAGAACTAAAAGGTCTTATGTAAGTTAAATCAATGGAACTAAATACGAGTGGAACGGCGCCAGAGATGTTTACGGGCTTTGACATCTCCTATCTTGTGTCTAACGTGAGTGTAGTAACTCAAGAGATGCTCGGGATTCACGCCTCCTAAGGATCCGTTAAACTATCTACTATGTAGTACAATACGCTATTATAATATGTCTATAGTAAAGTAAACTACTAAAATAGCGTTAAGGCGTTACCCATAACCCCCTTAACACATTTTATAATGTCAATAGTCTATACAGTACCATGGCTCCCCATAAATTGGGGCCGCTAGAGGATACCCAATAGGTACGACATAAAACAAACTCTTAGAAGGCGCTAGGATAGGTGACAGGCACAACTAGGCAATGTCAGGGTAGATACGCCAACTACACTTCCGGACTGTTGGTAATGCATAGCCGTAACTACCACCCAACTTGAAACACACTCCCGAGTAAAATTGAAGGGTGGCCACCAATAAATCAAAAGGCAGAATATAGTATCGATGGAGTGTATCTGATCAGAGGAGCTACCACATTGGCACGTCGATTGCTCCTGTTTTAGCCACCTTATGCCAACTCATGGCAGTCGGGTCCACGTAAATATACCTTTAGGATCGCCGCCACCATCCTGCTTCATTCTGGAATCTCCATAGCGTACATAGTTGTCAAAGTGGTTTTTGGTATTGGTAGAGAGTATGACAATATCTGATCCCGGTCTCGTTGAAAACCAATCGCTTATCACACACCGGATGGTTCTTTAACATTTCCAAAGTCATTTCATAATTGATATCAAAATCTCATATTCAATTCAAACCATATCACTTTCGAAATCATTACTTACTTTCGAAATCATATTCGCCTTTGAAATCATAGCTCGATAATTATATTTTTTTCAAAGTCAAATTCACAACTTATATCAAGATATCGTATTCTCAAAAACTATACCACTTTCAAATCATATTTCTTTCAAAAATCATACTAAAAATACCTGTTAGGTCCTTGCTTTAAATCATCATTTTAATTTATTATAACAGTAAAAATTACAGCTTAGGTTATAACATCATTTATTTTTATTCTCTTTAAACCAATTGAAATGAATATAAACTCTTCCACGTACTTAGTTCGAAAATTTAGAAATTAGTTTAAATAGTTCCAAATAGTTAAAATGCTCTAAACAGTTTAATTATAGGTAAATATTTTTAAGTTGATTTATGATAGTTAAATAGATTTAAATTAGATTAAATATAATTAAAATAGATTAAATAGCTTAAAATAGATTAATTAGATTCAAAATAAATTAAAAGGGTTTTAATAGTTTTTAAAATAAATTAAATTGGTTTTAAAATAGCTCAAAATAATATACATAGTTAATATTGGTTACATAGTTTAATAAATTTGAAAATACTAATAATTTGAAATTTTAAAATGATATTCTTTTTTTACAGTTTACTTAAAATATGGGTCTGAAATTAATACCAAATTAACTTATTCATTTCATTTCAACATATCTGGACCATTCCAAATTTCCGAATTGACAACAAAATTTTAAATAAACTATCAAGTTTCATATCGTTTCAATACATGTTCAAATATAAAATTTCGGATGCTTCCAATTTCAAAATATTCAAGGTTATTTTCAAACAAATTTAATAACTCAATTTTGATAGAATTTCTTTTATACTTAAAAGTTTAACTTCGTACTTCCAATTTAATTTCTTAAAGAAATTCCTTTTTAAACCCATTTCACATTTCAACGCAAAACTTGATTTTTCAAGAATACTTCAATTTATATAAATCAAATTTCTATTTCAAAACATCAATTGATCAAATTCAAAAATTTAAGAATCTTAAAATCATTTAATTTAACCAAACCGACGTTCGTATATAATTCTCTACCATAGGGTCAAGTGATGCGGATATTTATCATTTCAATCCGCAATTTAAACATTTTACGGTTGTATATCATTTCAAACCGCAATCCGAAATAAATAAAAATCCATGACGAACATGCAGTTTATAACGATATAAAAATACAACATCCATTCATTCAAATTCAACAATCAACATCCATCACAATCATCATCCAAATCAATCAATAAATATCAGTATAGAACTGATAATCAATAATAGGTATTTAACTGGCAATTTATATTCCATAATAAATTAAATAAAGATTTATTTTAAATAAATTCAAATTAACTGAGATGATGATTCAAATATACCGAACAGTCGTAAATAAATTCATAATCACATCATAAATTAAATTTAACGAACATAAGGAATTTTAGAAGTTGTGAGTGGGTTAAAACACTCACCTTTGAATTTAAACTGAATTTAAATTCAAAATAAGCCCAAATTTTGAACGTTCTCAGAATTCGTCCAAATAAGCGTCAAAATGTCCGGAATTCTAATACGATCCTGGCAAAGAAAACCGTGAATGAAACAGACCTCGTATGCCAAAGTTATACACGTTATAAGATAAATGATTTATATTAAATCAAACAAACAAAAATAAAAAAACAACCAGCACATACTCGCCACGTCACATCTCAAATCTCCCCCATATAATTGTTCGAACTTGACTTCGCCAGAGAAATGCATGCAAATGCTCAAACGCACCACCACCTGATGCTCTCGCGCACGGCCGCCAATGGCAAGCGCGACCACTCCCCCACGTCCAGCAGTCCTCCACGCGTCACCGGTCGAGCCCAATTGCCCCAGCAGCCATATCATTTTGTAACCCTTATCGAATTTTCAACGAAAATCCAACCGTCGATTCGCTGCAAAACTTATATGGATGGATTACGCTCGAGAATCTCCGTAGATCCACGTTGTCGATTCAACGATCAGTCGAAGTCGATCGCGGCCCATTGAACGACCGAGAACAAATCATCAATTTCCGGCCACATAACCTAGATCAAAAAATGAACAGCAAAATTTAACTGCGCTTATCGAGAACTTCAAATCGATATATAATTTGACATAGTTTGAGGAGTTTGATTTTCAATTTGATTTTTTATTTGGATTTGCAAGTTGGGAATTAGGATTTGTCTGCCTTTAGAAAGAGACGAACAAATGAAATTGTACGTACAGACAATTGAGTTGAGGAAAACTAGGGTTTATAATAGGATTTTTATAGATAGAACAGAAAATAGAAAGAACGGATAAGATTTGATTATACCGTTGAACGATAAATGGTCCGAAAAGCCTGTTCTGTCTCCAGAACGAAAATGGGTAATCCCATATATCAAAATAGATATTTTTGATTATTCAAATTCAATGGAAGACATCTCAAGTCCTACTTCCATCATATGAAGAAGTTACAGTAAAATCAATTTATTTCAATTAAATTGATTTTAAGGCATTTCGAGCCCGTATGATCAAGCGACAAGTCTGATCGTTACGAAACTTGAAATCCTATAATAATTTACCATTTCGGATCCAATGAAACTAGTTTCGTCGAAATCCGAGTCAGTGGCCCAAATTGCTATTTTCACATTGATTAAATAAATTAATAATTAATTAATTAAATCACTTTTCAGTTTAAATTTTAATAATTTACAACTTCTATCATTTTTGATTCTTAATCATTTAAAATAATTTAAAAAAAATTAGATGTCAATTCAACGTTGTTTAATACATCTATTTAAGTGTTAAATTTCAATTTCATTAAATTCAGAAATTATAAAATAAAATTCCAAAATCCATTTATTAAAATTTTAAACTTTGTAATTGAAGTCTTTTATTACAATAAGGATATTATATCTTGGTACATTAATATTTCCCAATTTCATCTTAATTTCTTTTTACGTAATATTTAATTACCTTTAATTGCAATTTGATTTCAAATTTTATTTAACACACTAAATAAATAACATATATTAATTGTCACCTATAATTGTTAATCACACTTATAATTTTATTATTTTAAACCAAATGTTACTATTGCATCCATAACACTAATTTCATTTAATTTCCATTAACACTGTATTATTTCATTATGATATCACAATTTTTATGTTCTTCGATATTTAAATCACAGAATCTTGTGAAATTAACAAATTTAATTATCGAAAATTTATGAGTCGTTACACTATCATAGTTCAACAATGCTGAAAAGAAAGTAAAAATTCAACTTCCTAAAGCCATCAACAATGTCGAAAGGAAGAGGTGGAACCTCGGCCCATTCATCACGTTTCGACAATGTCGAAAGCACTATGGAAACCTGGATCTAATTCTAGTGTAATATAAAGTTAAGTGGCCAGACCTTTTGACATGGTCGGAATAAAAACCTTAAAATTCCTAAGTCAAAAACATATATTGATATGGTTGATGTTGTCAAAAGGTTTGGTCAAAGTTATCAAAATATGTCATATCCATTGAAGTCGAAAGGTTTAGGTTTGGCTCATGCATACTATAAACGTTCCGACAAAGATGAACAGAAGTAACTCTAAGGCTGAGGAATTTCAACCTTGTCGAAAGCAAGAAGTCGAAAGATTCAAAATTCTTCAACCTTGACAAAGCTCATTGCGGATAGGTTACACAATAAAATTATCTAACCTTTCGACAACAATGAAAAGCTGGCATCTCAATACCTTTCAAACCCAATCGAAAGGTACAAAGAGGGTGAATCCATTATTGCTACCTCAGTACCCTACGAAGGGGTAGAAAGGTCATTTTGAGTTACCAAGTTGTACACTAGTGGGTTCCAGGTTATCATATTGGATTTAACCAAACCCAAACCCAATAATAAATGCAGATTTCAAATTCTTCTTGAATGTAAGTAAAACAAACCCATTATCAAAACTAATTTAATTTGGAATCGATCTAATTCTATTTCGAAGAGGATTACAAATTTCCAACAAGTCAAAAACCAAAAATAAAAGACAAAAGCCAAACTAAAAGACATTAGACTTAAAATTTAACTGATAAAGCGATTTTCCTTTATCAAACATCACCAGCTTAAAAAATCCAAAGCTATAGATGGATTTTGTTAGAAATCGATTTAGAGAGAAAAAAATTCAGCAAACCAAATCAAAATTAGACTTCGATTTTGGTTTTAGAAAACTGGGAAATTTAATCGAAAACTGATAATGGTAAACATTAGATTAAGAATTATGAAATGTATTCAAGGAATTACCTTGTTGCAACTTTTAGGAATTCTTTTACTTATATATGATTATTTTATTTTCAGGTAAAAAAGGAAGAAAGAGAAGAAGTGTACTATATAAGAAAAGTCGCCCAAATTCTCAACTGTTGTATCAGATTTAAATGGATGTCCTAGATTAACGCGGGAAAGAGGCAGGAAGTTTTATAGCTTTTGACGAATATGACTTGGAAAGTCAAGTGCAACCCTTCGAATGGGGAAAGGCTAATGTTACACTAAAAATCAACCTTTCGAGTAAGTTGAAAGGTCAGAGTACAGCCCGAACATGCATTCATCAGAATTCATTAGCATCAAACCTTTCGAAGGAGTTGAAAGGTTCCATCTCTAATATCCAAGGTGTTCTTACCTTTCGAAGAGGATGAAGAAGTCAAAGCAAGTGTGAGAAACTACTTAGCGACCTTTTCGAAAGCATAACAATTCTTTCGAACCGGTTAAAGCACGTCCATGTTTCCTTTCGACAATGATGAAAGGTTTATAAAGAAAGCAGCACTCGCAGGTCAACAAAAAGTGAAAGACAACACTTCAACAACATTGAAGGAAGGCACAACTGTCGATGAGCAACCTTCCGACAAGGTCAAAGGGTTCACAACAATCAGATAAGGAGCAACCTTCTTACAAGGTCGAAGGGTTTCAAAATAATCAATTGACGGGCAACCTTCCGAAAAGGTCGAAGGGTTCAAGATAGAATAAAGGAGACAAATCCTTCGAAAAAGTCGAAAGGTTCATGAAGACATAAAGAAAAGAGAACCTTTAAACAAAGTCGAAAGGTCCATAATAGCATATGAAAGACAAAGCTTTCGATAAAGTGGAAAGGTTCATGGTTGCATATAAAAGGGAGACCTTCTGACCTGGTCGAGATCATGGAGTCGAAAGGATGGCACCCTACATCTATAAACAATACCCGAGGGGTCCAGTTTTGGGGATCCAAATTCTCTCATTCTAATATTGTTTTATTTTAACCTATACATTATAACCCTGATGGAGTGCTTATTTGGGGATTTAATAAAATAGAGATTTTCAAGGAAAAATAGGCAAGTATTATGCTCTATTTATTACATAATTGTTTTCTTATACTTTCGTTGGATTAACTACTAATTTCAGGTTCAATATCAACGAAAGGTTCCTGTCGACAAGGTGGACAACACTTCTGCTAAAAGTAAATACTTCCACCTTTCGAAGCCCTTAGCACTGCAGTTTAAACCTTATGATAAGGTTGATAATATATTAGGTCAAAATACCAATGGTAACCTTCCGAAGTGGTTATCCTTGTGATCAAAACCTTTCGACTAGGTCAAAAGTGCTATGCTATAACAATATCATTAACCTTTCAGAGTTATAATTCAAGTGGTTAAACCTTTCGACTAGGACAAAGATAACTCTTTAAGTATAGATATTGGGACTTACATGGGTTAATCCAAAAGAGACCATTCCTGAACCTTTCTATAAGGATTAAAGATACGTCATATAAGTGACCAAACCTTTTGACTAGGTCAAAAGCTTCTACATATCCACTGAGAAGTTTGATATCCAACTACGACCCAAAGAAGGCTATCCTCCTGACCTTTCAATAAGATAAACTCTAACCATTTTAGGGCAAATTCAAGGAAATCAAATCTAAATAAAGAAGGAAACTCTTGAATAGGACTCATATTAACTCAATAAAGTCAGATGGTTTCGTAACCCAGCACCTAAACCTTTTGACGACGTCGAAAGGTCTGATTCGAAAGCTATCTACCAGTAAGGCTACGTTTGAAAGTAATTTGAAGGGATTAACATCGACTATTCATAGAAAGGACTTTCATCTTCCTATGCAATATTTTAGGGTGTTGACAAGAAATCTTGTTAACGGCAGTTAAACTGATCGAAAGGCCCTCCTTTCTACATTATCGAAACTCTCAGTTCTCAAATTTTCTAGAAGCCTTAGTTCAAATCCATCAGATTAGAAGTGCTACCACTTTCGATTGAGTCAAAATCATTCCAACTCCACAATTTCTAGAAAATGTTAGCATCCTAACCAAGACTTCTTGGTTCGTGACGAGAGGTGGTTTCGACATATTCTAAAGTCAACTCGTTCGAAAGGTATTATCAGAAGGAAGTCTAACCTTACAACAGCGTTGAAGGGTCTCAAAGACAAGTTATTTATCAGAATTATTCATCTAAATAGCTCAAGAAAACCTAGCAAACTCGAAGGGAGGTTTCGAAAGTATGTTTCCTATTTCAGCATAAAATTTGGGCTGTTGACAAGTTTTCTTGTCAACAATTTTGGCGCTAGAAGGAGGGCTTGAACCTCCGATCCTTAATTACCTTTATAAAATATTGATTGCATGCAATACTTTATCCAGAGGGGAAAAATGGTAAAAGCAAGGAGTAATAACAAAAATCCAAATGAAGAAGTTGCTTCTCCATCGTATTTGAAAGATCATGTGGTCCAAAAATGTAACAAAAGAAATATAGAAGATGGATAACCCTCAATCCTAACAAAATTGGAAAACAATATATGCTAGGTCCAGAATCAACTACCACAAATGATAGCAATACAAGAATATTCTAAAAGAGCTCCAACTCGGGAATCAATAAGGGTTATGAAAATAGAAAATGAAGAATGACTTCCAAATGAGTAAAAGGATCAAGAATTGAACCAAGAAATTCAAGTAAAAAGGTCCTTCGAGCAATCAGATAGCCCAATCCATGGAAATAGCAGAAATAGTCAATGAAATGAAACCGACCAAGATGTCAACCTATACCATATAGTGGTGAATACATTTAGAGAAAAAGGGATTTACGATCCAGAAGAATGTGTTATCCTGCAAAAGTCTCCCCTTACAGAAGAAACAAAGCCAGCAAATCTCCCCCCACACGTCCAAATTCTTTCACTAAAATTGTTACTAAATAAATCCACCTTTTGTCTAAGTCGAAAAGTCTTTCAGCAAAGGCAAGGGAAAAGGAGCACAACCCGAACCTCTCAAATGAGTCGAAGGGATGCAGTCATCATGATTCATTAAAAAAAACCTTTTGAAGGAGTCGAAATTTTTCATCTCTCAGTATTCAAGGAGCTCTTACCTTTCGAAGAGATGAGGAAGTCAAAACAAGTGTGAGCAACTCCATAGTGACCTTTTCGAAAGCATAACAACCCTTTCGAACCAGTTGAACCACATCCAGGATACATTTCGACAATGTCAAAAGGTTCATAAAGAAAGTGGCGCTCATAAGTCAGTAAAGAATGAAAGACAACATTTTGACAATAATCAAGTAAAGAGCAACCTTTCGACAAGCTCGAAGGGTTCACAACAACCAAGAGAAGGCAAACCCTTTGACAAATTCGAAAGGTCTATGAAGGCATAAAGAAAAGCAGACCTTTCGACAAAGTTGAAAGGTCCATAATAGCGTACGAAAGGAAAACCTTTCGATAAAGTCGAATGGTTCACAGCTGCATATAAATGAGAGACCTTCTGACCTAGTCGAGAGTATGGAGTCGAAAGGAGGGTTGCCGGCATCTATAAATAAGAACCAAAAGGTCCTGTTTTGGGGATCAGAATTCTCTCATTCTAATATTGTAACTTCTTAATCAAAGTATTGTAACCCTGATTGAGTGTGATTTGGGGAAATTTAATAAAATAAATATTTTTCTTGGATACAAAGGGGAGTCCTCGGCTTTGTTAATTACTTTACTATTTGCTTAAACCTTTGTTGGATTAATTCATAATGTCGGGTTCAACCCCATTGGAAGGTTCATGTCGACGACACTTCTCCTACAAGTAACTACTATAACCCTTCAAAGCCTTCAACTCTACAATCTGAATCTGTCGACAAGGTTGATGTAATATCAAGTCCAAACACCAAATGTAACCTTCCGATGTGATTAATTTGAAACTTAAACATTTTGACTAGGTCAAAAGTGCTTATGCTGTACTAATATCGGTAACCTTTCGGAGCTATAATCCAAGTGATCAAACCTTTCGACTAGGTCAGAGTCTGCTCTTTGAGTTATATACCCAGACATAAAAGGCTTAGTCCAAAAGAGACCATTCTCATACCCTTTGAAAAGGATCAACCATATATCATATAAGTGATCAAACCTTTCGACGTGATCGAAAGCTCCTACATACCACCAAGAAGTCTGATATCTTACCTAAAACCAAAGAGGGCTATCATCCTAATCTTTTGATAAGATAAATACTAACCTTTAAGGGACAAACTCAAGGAACTTCAACCAAACCAAAGTGGAAATCTTTTACGAGAGACCTTGTAAAAGTTCAACCAAGATAAAAGATTACTTAATCCAAGGACCAAACCTTTCAACGATGATGAAAGGTCCAACCTAGGAATCAACAACAAGCAAGGCTAAATTTCAAGGCAATCCTTTAGGGTATCACGCCCTACATTCAAATAAGTCTATCCATTCTTTTTGGAATAACTTTGGGGTGCTAGCAAGAATTATTGTTAGCATTTTTGGCGCTAGAAGGAGGGCTCGAACTTCCGACTTGTTCAACCCCCTTACACTACTATTCCCTAACCCCCCTTGGATAAACCATATATCAAGTTTATCTACTTTGATTTGATCATGGAAGTATATTTAAAAGATCTGAACAAGGGTCTTCTAAACCACACATGATAAGATTCTCCCAAGTAGACATCAAAAACTCCAATCAAGATGAAGAACAAAGACTAAGGCTCGAAGCCTTAAGAATTATAAATAAGAGAAAGTATAATCATATGATCATGAGAAATGGAGTCTAAACCCCTTTAATGTTGGCCCTACCCCAATCGTTGCACTTGGAAAGAGAACAAATGGAAGTGATAATATCTTTAATCAAATGAGAAGAACAATCAAACATTATTCCAAAGGCACAGTCTTTGAGAAGGAGATAATGAATAATTATAACACCTTTGCACACAAATTGCAACCAACTGCAACAAGAGCACTTCCAACCCAAGAGATTCAAAAGGGAGCGAAAAGAAAGATAATTGAAGAGCATGAAATGAAAAGGCCAAAGAATAAAAAGAAAAAGAATCATCCTCAAGAGTCATGTTTCAAATCTAGACTTCCAAAAGTACGCAACTTAACCACATCATTGGAAAACGTCTACTTGCTTCTAAAGGATGAACTTAACTATTGGCCATCACAAAAGAAAAGGCCAAAACATGAAGGAATTTGAAGGATCATTCTGTGTCTATCATATGATGAATGGTTATGAAACCAATCATTAAAAAGCCTTAGAGGGGATGATCATAAATTTTTTTAGACAAGGAAAGATCACGGAATCTGTATAGAAAACTTGAGAAAAGATTAGTAAAGATCAACTTTTAATAAAGAGAAAGTCTATATGGTTGGGAGTGAAATGCTCCTCAAATTTGGATACTACCTAAAATGGTAGAAAAGCCTCTGACCACGCCGAGATGGCCAGGGCAGAGCATCTCCTGGAGGGAGGACGTAGTAAGCCTCTATCCGCGCCTAAGATGGCAGGAGTAGAGCAGCGAACATGTTGTTATCCGCATCATGCTATAACCAGGTTGAAACATCCCCTATCTAGAGACTGAAAACTAAGAGCTATAGATGTTGCAGTCATCTATAGTATTAGCTTTTGGTGACTAAATATGGCTATACTAATGGTATCAATAAATTAGAAACAAATAAATATGAAACAAAACACATATTTAAAAACAACTTTTACTTCATTACATTTCAAAACCAATTGTTTCACATTCACAACACATAATCCTATATCGTTCCCACGCACAGATAAAATATAGTTGTTACAAAATACACTAAGAGCGGTATATGAAGATAGCCCCTTGGATGATCAGAGTCATATGGTCATAATAGACCTAATACAATCACAGCGGAAATACATCAAAACATAAACAGAACTGCAAATCCTAGATAGCTATCCGTTTACCTCCAGCATGCCTCTGGTAGCCTTATTCGTCGTCCTACTAAAACCTGAAAAAGACCTTAATCCCTTAGCCTACTGAAATTAATTTTGAGCACCCGAGAGTTTAAAGGGAAAACATAAACTTCGAGTTGAATATAAAGCCCGGTATAAATAGTCATTTACATGCCGATTAAATATGTTAAGTGAGACCATGCCGCTTAGTGGAATGGTTTTCCCCTCACTAACATCCTTTTAAAATATATCTTTGCAAAACCTTTCATAAAACCATATACTGTGCTTCTGCATCCACAATGGTTAAATACTGTAAAGCAATCGTTATGTAAACATACATAAATATTAGGTAGTAATAAACTATCTCTTCAAAAACACAAGTTTTGTTTGGATAAGTTTTAACCTTTGGCTGACTCGGGCCTACAAGATAATATAATCAAAATTAACCTAACACTTGTTAGATATTCTTCTTCTGGATTATCTATCCTTACCTATCTGTTAAACATTTCCCATTTGGACGGTCTGTCCTTAATTATCTGTTAAATACTTCGCTTCTGGACGGTCTATCCGTAACTTAATCATCTCCTAGGCCTTTTCGATCCTAATGGCTTTTCCAACTCACCAATAACCTATCTATATACAAACATAAATTCCTTTCGATGTGTAACCATAATATTAGTCTACCTATGACAAAGCCCTACGCATTTGAATTTTGGACAACAATTAGCTAGGCTATTGGCTAATGTACAGGACACGGTCCCATACTAGTCCCATCGGGTATTCTGATATCTGAGTCATTTTCACTTATGGATCCCCTCTCATAATTTTCCTTGAAAACATTTCCCAAACAATTTAAACCTTTAAATCAAATTTAAACAAGGAAGAGTATATAATCTTTATACTTTACTCAAAATCATATCACCATTGTTATATATCTTCTTTACTCAAACTTCGTTGATGAAAACACTTAATCATTGAAAGAACCTCTTTCTACAATCTTGAAATCATCTATCTCAAATTCAAATATCAAACCTTTTGAAATCAAACCTTTCGAAAACAATAAAACTTTGGGCATCTTCTTTAAAATATCTTTAAAACATTGCCTTAGAAAAACTAGGAATACCTTCCCCCTCAAACCTTTGGAAAACAATCACTTAAACCTTTCGTAGTCAACCATCAAACCTTCTGAAAACCTAGGGAACTTGAAAACAACACATGAAGGCGTAAACATTAACGGGAGTCAAGTTAACATACGTGCATGTACGCCAATTTAATATTTAAATTCCAAAGTTACAGGAATTGAATGCTTACCTCGTGACAACCGAAGCAATGAACAACAAATTGCAAGCACTCGACCTTCAGTTACAACAAAACACTACATTATCATTGGTAGCCTAGAACTCGACATTTAAAATACATGAAATTAATCGAAGGTTACATCTCTTGCTGAAAAAACAACAACTGTTCAACGAATCGGAAAGAACTTTTTTGGAATAAAGATCATAGCTTTTCAGAGCACATCATGTTGACAAAGGACGTACTTTGGGGGAAAAATGTTATCCTACCTTTTGGTAAGGCCATGACACCAAGGACTTGAGTAGAAACTGAAGACAACCCATCCCCAAGATCGGTTATCTATAGGTTGACGATGGATATAGGCTAACTTGGTCCAAGTCAGGATCGAGCTATAATTAGCATGGGATGACAGAAAAGCTATGAAAGGCAACATTCCAAATTTCAGGTCAATCAGAGTTCGTATGCTAAAATTATGGATCGATCAAGATCCACGTGGAACACATCAACTTCGTATCCATCTATCAAGACCTATCATTTTGTATCCATCAGGACCGATACGAAACAAGCACAAGTCCATGACTCAGCGTCCATCCACTTTGCATCCATCAAGTAGTAGCGCCTCTCGGATTGATCATAGTTCATTTGTCCTATAACTATCATTTCGTATCGATCACACTTCTGCACATTCCGATCGATCAGCTAATCGATTGATATAAAGCAAGGAGCCAAACATCGATACGGAACCACATGCATGCATCGATACAAAGAACCAAACCTTAGATGGATACGAAGGAAACAGTCGAACCAAAGGAAACAGTCTTTAGGCGTGAATCACAGATCTCCATTGAATTCTCGCTCCATGTCATCAATATGAAATCCATCGATACGCAAGCATTAATATGAAGTCCTTATCCCTACTTACAAACTCAACCTTGGATCGATCGTATCTCTCAAACTACAAGTCCAAATGCTGTGAAATTTTTACAGAAGCTTTCATATCAACTAAAGAACCACCATGATCATTTGCAGCTCAAACAGAGCCACCCTTGATCGACACGAAGACAATAGGGATCGATCCCAAGCAACCTCAAATCAATCTGGTGGGCCCACCTATGCATGAGAAGGGGTATTCCGAGTTTACGGGCAGATATTTCCAGAACCACTCCTATAAATAGCACCCATACACCTACTGAAAAGGGATTTTAGGATCTTCTACGCTGTTACTCTGCTAAAACTCCACTACAACTTGAGTGCTAGTGATTTGTACTATTGTAACTCAGCTGAGAATCATTAATAAACAACAAACTCTTCAAAGTGGACGTAGGCTACAACGCCAAACCACTATAAACTCTTGTGTTTTTTTATTTCTGCTTACTTTTCTTTGTGTGATTGTTAGGTTAGCCTCATCTTCCATTTAATTTCTTTATTCTAATCTCTTTATTTACATCCGATGAGTGTTGTGCCCAATTTTGGTACAAACAAGAACAATAAAAATTAATCATTATCATTATTTATATACTATATTATGTTTCCGAAACAATATTAATAAATCATTGTTATTAATTTCAAGCCATATTTATTTTTAAAATAATTAACTATAAATTGTTAAAATATTGATGAATAACTTTAAAACAAGATTAAATGTAAGTAAATAATATTTGAAGTAATATTTAATAAAAATAATCCTAAAAACAATAATTATAGATAAATAACTTAGAAAAGACAACAAAAAGGGTTAGAGTAAAATAGATGTTAAATCCTTTTAAACAAAATATTTCCAAAACTCAATTTCAAATACAAAATCATTTTCTATCGCAAAAACCAACTCCAAATCAAAGGCAATTTATAGTATATTTTAAAATACTAATTTGAGTCCAATAACTACCCAACATTTTACCAATATCAATATTGATTTTCTATCATTCTACGGTTTAAGTTTTGAACATATAATAATTTCATAATCAACAGAGCTAATAATCTGGTTTAATATCCAAAAATTCATAGGATATGATAGTATTGAAATTAAAATCAACAAGGAAAGTAATCATGTTGGATCCCTCCAACCTATCCCCTGCATCCCAAATAGTAAAAAATTATTAATATGGGTCATCTGCTACTAGGCGGGTATATATAAAAGGTCATCCGCTCCAGGGGCGGAAATATATCCAAACCAACTGATAAAACAGTAAATCATTCAAACATCCAATCAACAATCTTTATCAACTATATAATATACCGGTTTACCAAAAAGGTGAGTAAAACTCACCATTATTCCAATTGCTGTCGAGGCATTCCGTCTTGAAACAAAAGGCCGATTTTAGCCCAAATTTAAACTTGCTCAGAATTAGACCCAACCAGTTCCATCTAAATCTAACATCATCATGAGCACAAGTAAAAATTTGTACCTTGATTGGATCTTGTATTGTTAACAAGAAAACTTGTCAACATCCCTAATTATATGTGAAAGGTAATTGAGCTCAAACGAAACCAAGTTGTTGAAAATGTTTCTTTCTTTGAAACATACCTTTCGGCCAGATTGACTCAGTCGAAAATGTTAAAGATGATGGTTCTACTTTTCGACTGGGTTGGTTTAATCGAAAGGGTCTAAAGAGTTAGTTCTACCTTTTGACTAAGTGGATTAAGTCGAAAGGCTTCAAGGAATTAGCTCGGGATTGCAGGCTGAGGAAGTAACATCCTGCTCAAAGCTTTTCCTTTGAGTGGGTCAGAAGTAACTGAACATTTTAGCTTTTCATTCCTTTCGATCATGGTGAAAGTTATTTTTCTGGCCCTTTCGATCATGTCGGAAGGGATGCATCTTTCTCTAATATGACACGGATGCTCCTGACTCCATGGTTTAACTTCTTCCATTATGGAACCCCTTTGAAATTTTTGCCGATGGAGCTAAGGGTAAACTCCTTTCGAATAAGTTCCCTTCTAATCCATCATCGGTCAATTATAAACTCGGACCCCTTCAAAAACCCCCTTTCGATTGGGTCGAAAGGGGTTCCATTCTTTCAAGAAAGATCCAACTTATAATTCTTTTGATGCATAAACCCTTTGATGTTTGAACCCTTGAAGCGTGAACCCTTCAAGGCTTTTATATATAGAAGTAATTTGATCAGCTGCCTCTTGAGCTTGGACGTCTTAGTCCATAACTGGATATGCCATTTCTCAAACTTGGACATTTCAGTCTTTTATTTGATGAGCCTGCTCTTGGGTTTGAACGTCTCAATCCATTGTTTGATGAGCCTCCTCTTGGGTGTGGACGTCTCGGTCCATTATTTTATAAGCCTCTTCATGGGCTTGTACATCTTAGTCCATTATTTGATGGGCCTCTTCTTGGGCCTGGACATCTTAGTCCATTGTCTGGTGATCTTGGTTAGCGCGTTCTTATAATCTAGATCCAACGACTTACCCAACCTCTCTCCAGAAGGCGCCTTAACATGGGTAGAGACGCAGTCAAGGGCTTGTCTAATGCTTCAACCTGGCCTTCTTATTGTGTGGATAAAGGCTTACTCCGACTTCCCTCAAGGAGGCGCCTTGCCCTAGCCAATGCGTGGCAGGGACAGAGGCGTCTTCGGTGCTTTACCATGGCTACCTTATAGCATGGATAAAGGCTTACTCCATCCTCCATCTAAGAAGTTCCTTGACCTGACCAGAGGCGTGGCTAAGGGCTTGTCTGGTGCTTTAACCTAGTCATCGTATGGCGTGGCTAAAGGCTTACCCACCCTCCCTCCAGAAAGTTCTCTGCCTTGGCAATCTTGGCACGGACAGAGGCTTCCTACCATCTCAAGTAGACTACCATGTTAGGTAGTATCCAAATATAAGGAGAATTTCACTCACAACCATGTAGATTTTCTTTTTTTATAAAGAGATGCTTTATTCATTCATTTTCGGAATATATGGCCTCAAATGTTCGGCATTTCATGTTTTGGAACCGTATTGCCATCTGGTCGACATAAGATGATTAATGGTCCTTCTTAGTTTGGTCCAAGGGGTCCATCTGTGGGATTTTGGGTATTTACCATCACTCTTCAGAGTACCAAATCCCCCATGTTAAATGACCAAGTTCTCACTCATAAATTGTAGTACCTTAAGATTCTTCTTTGATACTCAACGATTCTTACCACTGCTTCATCTCTTAATTCATGTATCAAATCTAAGGATTATCTCTCTAGCTCTTGATTTTTATCGAATGCATATGCAATTATTCAATGTGAGGGTACCTCAATCCCGATTGGTAACATCACCGCACAACCATATATCAAAGAGTAGGAAGTATGTCCCATTGCCGTTTTAGTGGACGTTCGATAAGCCCATAACACAAATAGCAGTTTTCTACTCATTTTCCTTTTTCCTTGTTTAGTCGCTTTTTCAAAATTGTCTTTATGGTTTTTATCGCAGTCTCAACTGGCCCATTCGCTTTTGGATGTGTGACGGTTGAAAAACTTTTAATGATTTTGCTCTTGTGGCAAAAGCGGGAGAATTCTTCACCCTCAAATTGTGTCCCGTTGTATGAAATATCTTCTGGGGAATTCCAAACCCGGTTCTGCTATTCTTGATAATGAATCTTAGTACCTTCCTAGAAGTAATCTTTGGAAGCAGTTCCGCTTCAACCCATTTAGTGAAAGAGTCTATGGCAACTAAGGCGTACTTTTCCCATCCTTTTGAAATTGCCAATGGGCCGATTAATTCTATTCCCCATACGTTAAGGGCCATGGACTTGTAATTCGAGTCAACTGACTTGGGGAAATCTCGGAATCTTTGAATATTTTTGACACTTTTCGCATCTTTTCACATATTCGATGGTTCGGCTTACCATATGCAGCCAATGAAATCACTACCACATTATTTTCTTTTCCAACACTGTTCTATATGAACGATCTCTGCAAAACCCCTTCTGTGCTTCATCCATTCATTTTATTCCATCATTCATGCTCACACATCTTAGATAAGGAAGAGAATATTCCTTTATATAGAGGATTCCATCCATCATTCTTAGGGTTTGTAACATCCCCTATCTAGAGGCCCAAAACTAAGCACTACAGATGCATTAATCATCCATAGCATTTGCTTCCAGGAAACAAGTACGGCTTTGTTAATGGTATATGTAATATCAGAAGCATTTGAACATGAAACAAATCACGGATTTCAAAACAACATTTTTCCATTACATTTCAAAAAAGATGTTCCATATTTATATTTCATAATTCCAAATACGTTTC
Organism: Allium cepa; assembly: GCA_030765085.1. NCBI lineage: Eukaryota > Viridiplantae > Streptophyta > Magnoliopsida > Asparagales > Amaryllidaceae > Allium > Allium cepa. The sequence continues at coordinate 687,858,577 of CM060938.1, forward strand.
CCAGGCATTGAAAAAATATACTTATTACAACATATGCCAAGAGTGATATGTGAAGATGTCCCCTTGGTTGATCAGAGTCATATAGTTGTAACTGGCTTAATACATACACACTAGAAATAACAGCAAAACAAAGAACATCAACTCATATATAGCTATCTATTAGCTTCCTGCTCGCCTCCGATAGGTTTATTCGTCATCCTACTAAAAATCTGAAAAACCTTAATCCCTCAGCCTACTCAAATAAATTTTGAGCATCTAAGAGTTGAAGGGGAAAATAAACTTCGAGTTAGGCATAAAGCCTGGGATAAATAATAATACACATCTCGGTTATTAATGTTAATTGAGACCACGCCGCTTAGCGGAACAGGTTCCCCCTCACTAACATCCTTTTAAAACATATCTTTTTCAAATCATTTCCTACAACCAAAACTGGTTAAATACTGTAAAAGCATCATTATGTAAACATACATATCGGGTAATAAAAGAACTACTTATTCAAACACTTTAGTTTTGTTTGGCTAACTATTAACCTTTGGCTAACTCGTGCCTACGAGACAATATAAACAAAATTTATCTGACATCTGTAAAGCACTCCACTTTCGGACAGTTAATCCTTTACTATCTGTTGAATACTTCTCTTCCGGATGGTTTGTCCCTAATTTAATCATCTCTAGGTCACCTGATCCTAATGGTGTTGCAGGCTCACCAATAACCTACCCGTATACAAATATATATTCCCTTCTGCGTGTAATCATAATTTTAGTCTTACCTGTGACAAATCCTTACACACTGGAATTTTGGACAACAGTTAGCTGGGGCCAATAGCTAATGTATAGGGCGTGACCCTATACCAGTCCCATCTGGTATTCTAATATTCGAGTCATTTTCACTTAAGAATCCCTTCCTATAATTTTCCATGAAAACCATTTCAGAATGATTTAAATCTTTAAATCAAATTCACACAAGGAAAATATATAATTTCATGCTTTACTCATGTGACATCCCCTCTATAGAGGCCAAAAACTAAGTGCTACAGTCACTATAGTCATCTATAGTATTAGCTTATGGCGACCAAATATGGCTATGTTAATGGTATCTATAATATCAGAAGTACTTGAATATGAAACAAATCATAGATTTCAAAACAACATTTCTTCATTATATTTCAAAACAAATGTTCCATATTCATAAAACTTAATCACAAACACGTTCCCAGGCATAGATAAAATATATTTATTACAAAATGCGCCAAGAACGGTATATAAAGATAAACCCTTGGATGATCAGAGTCATATAGTCATAACTAAATTAACACAAACACAACGGAAATACATCAAAACATAGCACTGCAACTCCTAAATAGCAATCCATTAGCATCCTGCTTGCCTCCGGTGGCCTTATTCGTTATTCTACTAAAACCAGAAAAAGACCTTAATCCCTCAGCCTACTCAAATCAATTTTGAGCACCCAAGAGTTTAACGGGAAAACATATACTTTGATTCAGACATAAAGCCATGTGTGAATAATACTATACATCCTGGTAATAATGTTAAGTGAGACCATGTCACATAATTGAACCAGTTTCGCCTTGCTAACATCCTTTCAAAACATATCTTTGCAAAACCTTTTCTTGCAACCAAAACTGGTTAAATACTGTAAAGCATCATTGTGTAAACATACATAAATATCTGGTAGTAAATGAATTATCTATTCAAACACATAATTTTTGTATGGCTAAGTTTTAACCTATTGCTGACTCGGGCCTACCAGACAATATAAACACAATCAATCTAACATATGTGAGACACTTGTCTTCTGGATGGTCTGTGCAAATCCCCTATCTAGAGGCCCAAAATTAAGCTCTACAGATGGTGCAGTCATCTATAGTATAAGTTTTTGATGACTAAATATGGCTATGTTAATGATATTTATAATATCAGAAGCACTTGAATATGAAACAAAACACAAATTTCAAAACAACTTTTTAATCATTATATTTCAAAACAGATGTTCCATATTCTCAATACAAAATCCCAAATAAGTTACCAGGCACAGAAAAAATATATTTAGTACAAAATACACCAAGAGCGGTATATGAAGATACCCCCTTGGATGATCAGAGTCATATAGTCATAACTGAGTTAATGCGAACACAGCAGAAATACAACAAATCATAAAACTACAACTCCCAAATAGCTATCCGTTAGCCTCATACTTGCCTCCGGTAGCCTTATTTGTCATCTCAGCCTACAAAAATTAATTTTGTGCACCCGGGAGTTTAAGGGGAAAACATAAACTTCGAGTCAGACATAAAGCCTGGTGTGAGTAATACCATACATCCTAGTTAATAATATTAAGTGAGACCACGCTACTTAGTGGAATGGGTATCTCCTCACTAACTTCCTCTTAATACTCTTTCCAAAACCTTTTCCTTCAACCAAAACCGGTTAAATATGGCACAAAATCATTATGTAAACATATATAAATAGCAGGTAATAAATGAACTATCTATTCAAAACTATAAGTTCTGTTTGGATAAATTTTATCCTTTGGCTGACTTGGGCCTTCCAGACAATAAAAAAAATTGATCTAACATTTTTTGGACACTCCTCTTCTAGACGGTCTATCCTTAACTAAATGTTATATATTTTTCTTCTGGAAGGTTTTACCCTAACTTAATCGTCTCCCAGGTCTAAATTATCCTAATGGTTTTCGGGGCTCACCAACAACCTATCTGTATACAAAGATATACTCCTTTTAGTGTGTAATCATAATTTTAGTCTTATCTGTGACCAAGCCCTACACACTGAAATTTTGGACAACAGTTAGCTGGGGCCAATAGGCACGACCCAATATTTATCCCATTTGGTATTCTAATATCTGAGTCATTTTCACTTAAGGATCCTTTCCCATAATTTTCCTTGAAAACCCATTTAAAATGATTTAAAACCCTTAAATCAAACTCACACAAGGAAAATATATATAATCTCTATGCTTTACTCAAAATCACTTTTCCATGTCATATATATATATATATATATATATATATATTACTCAAATTTTAGTTGATGAAAGTGTTTAAACACTTGAAAGTACCCATTTTAATTCCATTGAAAGCACCCCTTTCAAACTCTATGAAATCATCTCTTTCAAAATCAAGTAAAACCAATTTTATTATCTAGGCCAAAAGGCCAAAGCTTTTCCTTTCAAAACCATACTTCAACCCCTTTCGAAACGTTTGAAATCATTCCTTTCTAAAACAATAAAACTTTAGACATCTTATGTTAAAACACTAGCTGAGAAAACCTTGGTAAAAATTTCCATTTCTGTTAACCCAAAAAATAGACTAATACCTTGGTTTGGGTCAAAAAGCACCAGCCCTTTCTGACATAGCAATATCATAGATAACAGGTACGCAAATAGAATTGTAAAAGAAAGAAGACAGATAATTTTTATAGTGGTTCGTCTGTTAATGAAGCCTTCATCCCTTTTGTAGCATTACTATTGACTAATTGCTATTACAAGAGTTGTTTGATTACAAGACTTTGATTGTTTCCAGCTAGATTGATTCTCCAGAGTAGGAATCCACCGAAGAATCATAGTGTATTCCTTTGGGAGATTGTTGTGAGGGAGGTAGAGAGTGAAGAATAATTCCAGTAGAGCTTTGGCAACCAGTATGGAGAAGATCACGTTTATGTTGCAGGTGAGATCATATTTATAAAGATCGGAGAGCTTCTGGGCCATGCCTGTCCTCATCAGCTCGTAGGTAAGTAGCAAGCGACCTATGGTGGACTTTGGCTCACAAAACGAGCCAAAACCATGGGTCATTGGCGACCGATGGCCTATGGGTCACTGGCGACCCACAGACTTAGTTCATTTTGCAGGCCAACGTCTTACCATTTTGGTAGTGTTCACTGGTTGGTTTGTTTGAAGTTTCAAGGAGTGGAACAGGTCACTGATGATCCGACAACTTAGGATTCTTCTGGAGTCTGGAGTCACTAGATGCTCATGCTAAGCTGCTGATGGGGCTAAAGAAATGATGATCTCTCGGCTTTATCGATCCCAGTCGTTGTCTTAATCATATAGCTTAGCCATGATTGATGCCTTATCTTAGCTTTTTCTTTTATTGTCTACACAAGATTGTTCTATTTTCCATTGGTTCCTGTTGGGTTAAAAACCCGGATAACATCTGGCCCCTTGAGTAAGTCTTTGTTGTAAACAAGGCGTGCTCTAGAAGTTTTATCGCTTTCAACATCTATCTATTGATTTTCGAGCAATTGCGCTAGATCTTTACAATGATAACCCAATGTTATTAGTCATCTTTGGTTTGTTCTAACGGCTTCTGTTTACCACAACGTCTTATATTTCTACTTGTAGTTTCCTGGCATGGCTTGGAATGACAAATAGATGTAATTGAACGAGTTTTGAGAAGAATAGATAAAGCCCTCTCTTTTCTTCCAGATAAACATATGTATTACTACATTTTTTTGTATGTCACTAAAGATCGTTGTGGGATGGGTTGCTAGCAATCCATGTGTGATGGATCGCTAGCGACCTGACTGCATAAGCATTTTTCGTGCTACAATGTTAGTTCGAATCGTTGGTGATGCATAATAGGTCGGGTCGCTGGCGACTCGATTACTTAGCAAAAATTTTCCTTTTATCCTTCTCTACTTATACTCGATCCAACCCTTTTTCCTTCGTTTGACGTGAGCTAATCCACTCTTTCAACCGACCAATTCATCCAGTGATTTGATCTAAGCAATCGAAGCAGCGTCTCGACCCGATTTCTTGCTTCGTTTGGATCTACTTACCGTTGATCCATCCATGCATTTGCCTATTTTGTGAAACCTTAGCCATCCATCATCTTTTTCAAAGCCAAACCTAGCCCACTGTGGAACTGTAGCCGACCCATCATTAGCTCACCAACAATCAAATCCATAGCTCGCTAAGTTTGATCATGATTCTTCTTGTGCCTTCAAATCAGTTTGAGGTTGATTTTCTTATTTTATTCGTTAATTGTTATGTTGGTACAATGATTTTATGACGGGTTTCACTTGCAATGTTGATTGCAAGAAGTTTGAGTTAGTTGTGGTATAAAGGAGGAAGATAGTAAATTGGGTCTAATGTTGTCTGCCAGAACAACATTTGGGTTTCAGCCGAATGCTTGACACATTTTGCTATCTTCATCCTTTAGACCAGAATTAACTTATATCGAGTTCCACATACACCACCATATGACATATCATTGGTCTACTTAGAGAAACTTAGCTTATCCTACTTGATTATTCCGCACTCGATGTTCCTGTAGTAAGAAGAGTTTTCCGTGTCACTTTGAACAACGGATCCTTTATCGATAATCAATAGATAACGAGTAAGTGTACAAGAAGTAAACAAAAGATGGAAAATGAACTTGCATGGGAAGTTCTTCTCTTTTTCCACTATGAGCGAACTATCTACATGGGATAGAGCGTTTATAATGCATCGAGCATCGAGTTTATCCCATATAGACAGCACACTGCACTTGCTCCAATTAGCACTTAAAGTATAACATGTCGATTAGAAGTCAAAGTTTCTTCGAAAGTCAAGTGCGAAAGGGGAAATATACGAAATTAGGATAAATTTACCTAACCATCTTTGAAAGTGAGTATTTTTATGTAGAATGAAGCAGCCATCCACACGCCATAATTCAAGCGGATGAAGCCCGACGCTCTCCGAAGCCGAATCATCATCCACCTTACCAGCCCAGTATGGTCAATTAGTTGTGGTTGTGCCCATCATCGGCCTCACGCTCCCAACTTTCGAGTTTCGCTTAGTCCACCTAAAGAGCCTCGTCAGTGTTCTCTACAAAAGTTCTTCATAATACATGTGCACAACATGGATTTTCTAAAGAGGACGTGTGTCTGCCGGCAAAAGACGAATTCGCTCATTTGCCTCCCCCAAGTTACAACGCTTGAAGTAGATATATGTGTTTAAATGGAGTCGTGCCTCCCTTGAACGATTTTCTGCACGAGATGCTCTCGAACATGGGAATTTCCCTATTCCAGCTTCATCCAAATGGTTACACCATCCTTACTTGCTTGTATGTCCTTTTCACGTAAATGTTAAACCACACTCCAAATTTCAACGAGTTGCAGCATTTTCTAGCGTCCAAGAGGAGAGGCGATCGTCCTTCTTCGATTATAGTCGAGACCCAAAGGAATTGAAAGATTTTCTTATGCTTACAAAGAAACTTCCCACAATCCAAGACGCAATCCTTTTTCATTAAATGTCCCGAGGGGTTCAACTTTGGTGGACGAGAGGGGTTAAGCTTTTCTTTTCTATTTATCGACCTCTGAAGCACTGTAATGGAGTTTCTAACTAATTGTGTGTCCTCTACAGTTATCCTAAGGCCGAACAGAGACATAATTCCTGATCAAATTTTCCACACTTTAAAGGCTATTGATGCCAATGTGAGGTGCATTAATGTTTCAATGACCGATGAGAAGTTGCACCAATACCGACTATTGGTGCCAGGTAGATCCATTGCTCAGATCGAAGCTCCCCTCTTGGCCGAGCAAGAGTTCGCACAAGATCCTCTCCCTCTTTCCACAATTCCAAAGAAGGTCAGGGGACAGGTAGCCCATCCAAAAGATCACTCGATGAGGCTGATGAGAAGGAAGAAGCCGCCGCAACTGGTCTGAGCGGTTCGGTTAGAATGCCTCCAGTCATGGAGGAAGCGGAAGATAGGCTTGTGCATAGAGAAGGCAAAGCAGTAGTGGACGTAAAGAAAGAGGAGGTGAGTTTGAAAGTAGTAGCAACGAAACCACTGCTAGTGAATACTTCTCCTTGAAATCTGAAGGTGAAGACTCGAAGTCGTGCAACGAGACTCTAGGGATGAGTCCCATTCTCCCAAGCTCGCCCCTTCAAAACGCAAGTGGCAAAGGCAAAGCCTCGAAAACTGGAAGGCTTCAGGATCCTCCTAGTAGGGATATTGGGGCGGACTTTGGAGATTTTAGCGATGTTTTTGTCGACTTTGTCATGCTTATGATAGGAGACTTCAAATTTTACATGACCTCGTCTTGTTCAAGTGATAACGCTCCATCAGTCAGCCCAGTTACAACCGAACCCAGTCCGTCCTCCCTTCGACCACCATTTGTTCTGATTTTTAATGGCTCTTTAAGCCTATATGAGAAATACACAACACATTGAACTAGGATTACAATTATTTCCGTTCTTTCATTCCTTCATACACTTGCTTAACTTATGTTATGCTTCTGAAACTTTTAATGAACTTTTTATATATGCCCTATTCCAGGTATGACGTGAGGACAAGACTTCTATGACGACTTCAAGGACTATATCGATTCACAATGGTACCCAAAGCGCTCCTTCAACGGCCATCAAGTCTGGGAGATGGAAAAAGAGTACAGGTGGAGGGATGATGAAAGCCGTCGCCAAGAGGAGAGAGATAGATCTCATTCATACAAAGGTGGGTATGAGAAAAGAAAATCTCATGAGGAAAGAGATGAGCCATCAAAGAAATCATTGTTTGACTATCACTCCTATCCTTCAGAGCTCGCTTCCAAACAAATTTCCCTGGGCCAAGAAATTCCTATCAATTCTGCCCCCAACATATGTTCCATCTTCTTCCATTATTGCTGCTACCCATGGTGCATCTCATCCCCACCGTAGACCGGCCTACTCTCTTCCTTCAAGCCCCCCTAAACTTGAGGCTGCGCTTTCGGGTAGGTTCTTAAGAGAGGTTAAGTTTGACATGGACCATCATCCCATTCACAGGGAGCTAATCCACTCTTTCAACCGACCAATTCATCCAGTGATTTGATCTAAGCAATCGAAGCAGCGTCTCGACCCGATTTCTTGCTTCGTTTGGATCTACTTACCGTTGATCCATCCATGCATTTGCCTATTTTGTGAAACCTTAGCCATCCATCATCTTTTTCAAAGCCAAACCTAGCCCACTGTGGAACTGTAGCCGACCCATCATTAGCTCACCAACAATCAAATCCATAGCTCGCTAAGTTTGATCATGATTCTTCTTGTGCCTTCAAATCAGTTTGAGGTTGATTTTCTTATTTTATTCGTTAATTGTTATGTTGGTACAATGATTTTATGACGGGTTTCACTTGCAATGTTGATTGCAAGAAGTTTGAGTTAGTTGTGGTATAAAGGAGGAAGATAGTAAATTGGGTCTAATGTTGTCTGCCAGAACAACATTTGGGTTTCAGCCGAATGCTTGACACATTTTGCTATCTTCATCCTTTAGACCAGAATTAACTTATATCGAGTTCCACATACACCACCATATGACATATCATTGGTCTACTTAGAGAAACTTAGCTTATCCTACTTGATTATTCCGCACTCGATGTTCCTGTAGTAAGAAGAGTTTTCCGTGTCACTTTGAACAACGGATCCTTTATCGATAATCAATAGATAACGAGTAAGTGTACAAGAAGTAAACAAAAGATGGAAAATGAACTTGCATGGGAAGTTCTTCTCTTTTTCCACTATGAGCGAACTATCTACATGGGATAGAGCGTTTATAATGCATCGAGCATCGAGTTTATCCCATATAGACAGCACACTGCACTTGCTCCAATTAGCACTTAAAGTATAACATGTCGATTAGAAGTCAAAGTTTCTTCGAAAGTCAAGTGCGAAAGGGGAAATATACGAAATTAGGATAAATTTACCTAACCATCTTTGAAAGTGAGTATTTTTATGTAGAATGAAGCAGCCATCCACACGCCATAATTCAAGCGGATGAAGCCCGACGCTCTCCGAAGCCGAATCATCATCCACCTTACCAGCCCAGTATGGTCAATTAGTTGTGGTTGTGCCCATCATCGGCCTCACGCTCCCAACTTTCGAGTTTCGCTTAGTCCACCTAAAGAGCCTCGTCAGTGTTCTCTACAAAAGTTCTTCATAATACATGTGCACAACATGGATTTTCTAAAGAGGACGTGTGTCTGCCGGCAAAAGACGAATTCGCTCATTTGCCTCCCCCAAGTTACAACGCTTGAAGTAGATATATGTGTTTAAATGGAGTCGTGCCTCCCTTGAACGATTTTCTGCACGAGATGCTCTCGAACATGGGAATTTCCCTATTCCAGCTTCATCCAAATGGTTACACCATCCTTACTTGCTTGTATGTCCTTTTCACGTAAATGTTAAACCACACTCCAAATTTCAACGAGTTGCAGCATTTTCTAGCGTCCAAGAGGAGAGGCGATCGTCCTTCTTCGATTATAGTCGAGACCCAAAGGAATTGAAAGATTTTCTTATGCTTACAAAGAAACTTCCCACAATCCAAGACGCAATCCTTTTTCATTAAATGTCCCGAGGGGTTCAACTTTGGTGGACGAGAGGGGTTAAGCTTTTCTTTTCTATTTATCGACCTCTGAAGCACTGTAATGGAGTTTCTAACTAATTGTGTGTCCTCTACAGTTATCCTAAGGCCGAACAGAGACATAATTCCTGATCAAATTTTCCACACTTTAAAGGCTATTGATGCCAATGTGAGGTGCATTAATGTTTCAATGACCGATGAGAAGTTGCACCAATACCGACTATTGGTGCCAGGTAGATCCATTGCTCAGATCGAAGCTCCCCTCTTGGCCGAGCAAGAGTTCGCACAAGATCCTCTCCCTCTTTCCACAATTCCAAAGAAGGTCAGGGGACAGGTAGCCCATCCAAAAGATCACTCGATGAGGCTGATGAGAAGGAAGAAGCCGCCGCAACTGGTCTGAGCGGTTCGGTTAGAATGCCTCCAGTCATGGAGGAAGCGGAAGATAGGCTTGTGCATAGAGAAGGCAAAGCAGTAGTGGACGTAAAGAAAGAGGAGGTGAGTTTGAAAGTAGTAGCAACGAAACCACTGCTAGTGAATACTTCTCCTTGAAATCTGAAGGTGAAGACTCGAAGTCGTGCAACGAGACTCTAGGGATGAGTCCCATTCTCCCAAGCTCGCCCCTTCAAAACGCAAGTGGCAAAGGCAAAGCCTCGAAAACTGGAAGGCTTCAGGATCCTCCTAGTAGGGATATTGGGGCGGACTTTGGAGATTTTAGCGATGTTTTTGTCGACTTTGTCATGCTTATGATAGGAGACTTCAAATTTTACATGACCTCGTCTTGTTCAAGTGATAACGCTCCATCAGTCAGCCCAGTTACAACCGAACCCAGTCCGTCCTCCCTTCGACCACCATTTGTTCTGATTTTTAATGGCTCTTTAAGCCTATATGAGAAATACACAACACATTGAACTAGGATTACAATTATTTCCGTTCTTTCATTCCTTCATACACTTGCTTAACTTATGTTATGCTTCTGAAACTTTTAATGAACTTTTTATATATGCCCTATTCCAGGTATGACGTGAGGACAAGACTTCTATGACGACTTCAAGGACTATATCGATTCACAATGGTACCCAAAGCGCTCCTTCAACGGCCATCAAGTCTGGGAGATGGAAAAAGAGTACAGGTGGAGGGATGATGAAAGCCGTCGCCAAGAGGAGAGAGATAGATCTCATTCATACAAAGGTGGGTATGAGAAAAGAAAATCTCATGAGGAAAGAGATGAGCCATCAAATAAATCATTGTTTGACTATCACTCCTATCCTTCAGAGCTCGCTTCCAAACAAATTTCCCTGGGCCAAGAAATTCCTATCAATTCTGCCCCCAACATATGTTCCATCTTCTTCCATTATTGCTGCTACCCATGGTGCATCTCATCCCCACCGTAGACCGGCCTACTCTCTTCCTTCAAGCCCCCCTAAACTTGAGGCTGCGCTTTCGGGTAGGTTCTTAAGAGAGGTTAAGTTTGACATGGACCATCATCCCATTCACAGGGATTCCTTCATGTCGCATCTCCAAGCTATCCAAAATGCCCTAGAGAAGGATGAGAAATGGGAGAAGCTTTACAAGCAGCTGGCGAACACCAACAGGAATAATAACCAAGTGATCCTATCCTTCGAAAACAAGAAAGATGATTTTAAAAGGGTTTTGGCCGATTGGGATGCTAAAATTAAACAACTGGAGGAGGAGAAGGATACAGCGCTTTAGGAATGTAGGAGGACCACCACCCAGATGAAGGAATTGAAGGACGTGCATGAGAAGGTCGAGATTGTTTAGAGAGACGAAATTAAAAAGACTCATGCAAAAGAGGCTAAATTGAATGAAGAAGTGACCGCTTACAACCTTATCATCGTAGCTCAACGTAAAACAATCTCCAAACACGATCTAATTATGTAGGGGCATAACAAAACAATCTCCGACCAAGCCAAGACCATCACTAGGTTACGGGCTCAGATCGAACAACTCAGTGCTGACAAGACTGCCATTGAGACTGAGAAGGCTGCGGTGACGGTAGATTATTTGGACCTCCAACATGCTTTTGATCATAAAATGGAGAAGTTGGATTCCATAATCCTGAACTTTTATGTTAACTCCTTATTGCTTCAAGGGAGCCTTAGCTACCTTGGCCTGAAGTTTCCGCGCACTCTTGCCCTCGTTTTGGAGGAAATCTTATCCCACTTTGCTGAGCGAGGCGATTTTTATACAGATTAAGAGTTGTAGGATGCTTATCTCAGTGAGGAGTCCAAGAAGGCGCTACTTGAGGGCTAGAGATCCTTCGGGTTAAACGAGAGAAGGAGGCCACCAAATCTTCCTTGATGACTAACATCGATGCGCTTACAAGCCTTGTATCTCCAGTGTGGATGGACCATCAAAGCAGCTCCAAGACCAGCCAATAAGTTCGGGGCTTGATGTTATTCCTCATGTGGTGGAGCCTTAAAATGAAGGTGAAGGTGATGAGTTCACGGTCGCCATTCATGATCCTTCCTCTGGTGCAGGTAACGTCCATGCTTCTCCTGAATTCGGGAGCCTTCGTCTTACGCCATAAGAGCAAGAGGAGTTTAATGCAATCCTTTTCGATCTTATAGATCCATCCAATTTTTGGCTGCGCTAACTACTTCAGTGCCTGTGCATGCTGCCATTTTCACATCCTTGGAGATTGTATATATTCCTGATCTAGTTCCCACATCCACGTCCAGCATGCAACCAGGGCCAAAGGCCGAGAAGATTATTATGCTCGATGGCTAGGATAACCCTTCGGCATCTTTGAAAGGTGATACAATTGCAGCTGAGGCTATGGAGTAGAAGATGCCAACGGAGCAGCTACAAAAGATTCCATAAGATTTGGTTGCCATTAAGAAGGAAAAAATGGAGGCAATCAAGGCTTTGGAGAGCTCCCAGAAATCGAGAAAACGCAAGGGGAAGGGATGCTCTTTTGAGAAGATTTTTGAGGAAGACAAGGAATTGCCACCGAAGTGTTCCTTAATATTACCGGCAGCGACACTTCTCTTGAAAAGAAGCAGAAACTACCAACTAATGGTTGAAAAGGTAGCGGTGGCAAGAAGCAATGAGCGGCTGGTGTGAGGATGGACTTCATATTGGCTTACGGCTTGTAGGAAGGCTGACTTGTTTTTTGTTTCTTTTTTGAGTCATTCCATTCAAGTGCAGAGTCTGCACTTTATGTCTTGATTGTAGAGTTTGTATTTCCTCTTTGTTAGCACTTGCTATGTGGGTATGGCCCCTAAATTTTGATCCTACGTTTAGAAAATCATAACCAATACAGTGATATTTTGATTGCATTTTCATCTATCTATTCGTGTATGCTTTGTGTACTTATGCTAGTTTAATTAATTTCTAGTCCTGTGATTATAGAAAAGTCCTTCATTTGACGTAATAGAAATTAGTGATTAATAGCACTTAAAGAATTTTTGTTTATACAAAGCTTTAATAATTTATAGTAGAAACTTTTGTTTAGTTTGAAAATCCATAAAACTTTGAGATATAACATGTGAATTTTTGGTTGTTTGGAGTGACAAAACTTGTGAAATTATTGTATTCATGTGATTCTGTCTCAGTACAAGTGTATGCCCCCTAGTTCATAGGGTTGTATACTCTAAAAAAATTCAAGTATCTAGTAGCTTAGGGTTTAGGTGACCTCTATTGAAAATCTAGCTAATTCATGACCTGATTTTCCTTTCTTCGTATGCTTTGCAACCTTAGCAAGTATTCTCAGTCTCCAGCGACATTCAAGTAAGTATGCAATTTACGTATGGGTATGTATTGTCAATCATTGATCGCTTTCCTTCTAGCACCAATTATTCCTAATCGAACGCATGGAGTTTCTTGGGCTTCTCATCATTGCCCATCTTCCGGTCATTTGGAGGGCTATTATTTTGAGATTTAACGCCCTGCTTGTGTCTTGTGTGGCCTTTGATGCTCTCTGACATCGCTCATCTACGAGTAATGTAGGGAGTATAAGTTTGGATGGTTTTTGGCGTTGTCTATCTCGGAGCAACACGAGAAGTTGGTTTTGATGCTCATTGACATTGCCTATCTCCGGACAACCCAAGGATTTCATCTTTAATGGTTCTCGACATTGCCTATCCTTGGCCAACGTGAGGGGTTTCAGCTTAAGCGTGCAGCTTGTGGGATGCACGGCTTTGGATGCTCCCCAGTGTTGCCTATCTCCAGGCAACACGAGTAGTTTGTTTTTGGTGCTCCAAGGCATTGCCTATCTTCGACCAACGTATGGAGTTGGTTCTTGAGTGCACAGCTTTGGTTGCTCATTGGCATTGCCTATCTCTGGGCAATGTAAGGAGTTCGAATTTGGAGCTCCTCGGCGTTGCCTATCTTCGAGCGATGCGAGTAGTTTCTTTTTGTTGCTCCTCGGCGTTACCTATCTCTGGACAATGCAAGGAGTTTGTTCTTGAGTGCACGGCTTACGAGATGCACGGCTTTGGATGCTACTTTGTGTTGCCTATCTTCGGGCAATGTAAGGAGTTTGAAATTTGGAGCTTCTCGGTGTTTCCTATCTTCGGGAAACGCAAGGAGTTTAATTTTGAATGTGTGACATACGAGATTCATGGCTTATATTTCTCCTTGGCGTTGCCCGTCTCCAGGAAATGCGAGGATTTTGTATTTGGAGCTCCTTGGCGTTGCCTATCTTCAGGCAACGCAGGGGGTTTAAATTTAAATGTGTGGCTTACGAGATGCGTGGATTTTGATGCTTCTTGACGTTGCCTATCTTCAAGCAATGCGAGGAACTCAAATTTGAAGCTCCTCGACGCTGCCTTTCTCCGGGTAACACGATGAGTTTAAATTTGAATGTGTGGCTTACGAGATGCACGGCTTTTGATGCTCCTTGGTGTTGACTATCTCAGGGAAACACGAGGAATATGAATCTAATGCTCCTCAGCGTTGCCTATCTCTGGGCAACGCAAGGAGTTTGTTTTTATAGCTCCTCGGCGTTGCCTATCTCCGGGCAGCGCAAGGAGTTTGTTTTTGTAGCCACTCGGGGTTGCCTATCTCCGGGCAGTGCAAGGAGTTTGTTTTTGTGGCTCCTCGACATTGCCTATCTCTAGGCAATGTGCGGGGATTGAATTTGTGTCCCTCTAGTTGCAGTCGGAGTAGAACCGATTTTTAGAGGGCCAAGATTGGGTTTTGCTGATCCAATGGTTTTAATCGATCTGCTTCTGTCGACTCGGCGGGTAATTATTACGAAAATAGTTTGGATGGTTCAAGAATTAAACTTCACTAAGAAAAGCATGGAAGATTATTAGCCTATTTACAATGCCATTGGTATTTTAAAAATGGATTATGTTCTTAAAAATAGAAAATACATAAAGTTTCTTTTAAATGAAATGACAGTGGAGCGATTCGCTATTCCAAGCACTGAAAATGGCGACCTCATCGATGGTAGTCAGCCTGAAGGTCCCATCCCCAAGCTTTGATTATTGACAAATGGCTCGTCCCAATTTGGTCCAAGGGTAAAATCGCTTGAGCACGAGATCACCAATTTCGAAGGTTTTGCTGTGAACTTTGAAGACCACCAATTCTCAACTCTTCTTATTCTCTTTTTTCTTCAACCATGTATAGCGATTCGAGTAGAAGTTTCGCTTTTTGATTTTGATCAAAATTTTGCTTTTGATGCAAGGGGACTTCTAATTCAACAGGAATCATTGCCTCTGAACCATATGCCAAGGCGAACAAGGTATGGCCATTGCCACTTTTTGTGTTGTCATGTACGCCCATAGTGCAGTGGAAATTCGTCAACCAAATTTCCTTTTGTTTTTGTTAATCGCTTTTTGATGGTGGACTTGATGATCTTGTTTGTTGCTTCCACTTACCCATTTGCCAATGCTTGATCCACCACGGAAAAGCTTTTTCAATTCGGAAATGCCTACAAAAGTCTTTGAAATTGGCATTTTTGAATTGGGTTCCATTGTCGGTGATGATCTTTTGCGGTACACCAAACCTGCTAATGATGTTTTTAGTAACAAAGTTAATAGCATTCTTTGTGGTTATGGTGGCCAGCGATTCTGCTTTGGCCCATATTGTGAAATAAGTTAAAGAAAATATAGCATATTTGGCTCCTCCATTCTCTATTGGAAGGATGACAATCAAATCGATCCCCTATATCACAAATAGCCATGGGCTAACCATCTACGTCAACTCTGTTGAAGGAGTTCTTTTAATTTTGTTGAACCTTTGACAGCGATCGCGTCTTCTGACATGATCTGCGGCATCACGTTTTATTGTTGGCCAAAATTATCCATATCGAAGGATTTTCTTTGCCGGGGTCTGCCCTCCAGTATGGTCTCCACAATCGCCTACATGCACCTCCCTTAGGATTCTTCATGCTTCTCCGTCGGTCACACATCTTAGAAGAGGGTTCGAGAATCCCTTTCGATAGAGTATTCCATCCTATATCACGAACCGTGGCACCGTTCGGAGGAGCTTCTTCCATTGATTTTGGAGAGTTTGAAGTATTCCTTCAAGTAGATAATTCTTTATCGATGTCATCCATGTATAATGTTCGACATTGGTGTCCAGAATCCTCAACTCTATTGAAGGAGTTCTTTTATTGTTGTTGAACCTTTGACAGCGATCGAATCTTCTGACATGAACTGTGGCATCACGTTATATTGTTGGCCAAAAGTATCCATATCGAAGGATTTTCATTGCCAGGGTCTGCCCTCCAGTATGGTCTCCACAATCGCGTACATGCACATCCCTTAGGATTCTTCGTGCTTCTACGTCGGTCGCACATCTTAGAAGAGGGGTCGAGAATCCCCTTCGATAGAGTATTCCATCCTATATCACAAACTGTGGCACCGTTCGAAAGAGCTTCTTCCATTGATTTTGTAGAGTTTGAAGTATTCCTTCAAGTAGATAATTCTTTATCGATGTCAACCATGTATAATGTTCAACATTGGTGTCCAGAATCCAGTCTAAGTGCATTTCGTCGATGCTTGAGTTGGTTAGCATTTCAACTAGAACCAATCCCAATGACTGGGCCTCTCTCGAGCTTGCCAGTTTAGCTCGATAATCTTCCTTGGTGTTTTGCTCCCATAGGATGTGAGCTATGGTGTAGTACTTGATATCTCTTAGCAGCTCTTGCACTTTGGACAGGTATGGGGCAAGATTTTCTCCTCGTGCATGTACTCTCCTTTAGCTTGACATATGACCAACTAGGAGTGGCTATATATGTGGATAGACTTTATTTTGAGTTCCTTCACAACCTTTAGTCCTACAATCAGTGCTTCGCATTTCGCTTCGTGATTTGTAGCTGGGAACTCCAGGCACAAAGCATTGCTAATAGCTCATCCCGTTAAGGTTTCGCGTACTACCGCTGGGCCCGAATAGAAGTTTTTTGATGCGCCGTCAATGAATATCTTCCATTGCGCGTCCGTTTCTGACTGAACTTCCTCCTCATCATCTCTTACGTCAAATTCGGCAATGAAGTAATACTTCAGATTTTTGATAACATTATATAGGAGATTAATTTAGATAAACTAAATAAAATAATATATTAATAAGGGGATTGAGATTTGATTTAAATAAGGTAGTCGCGCCTTTCTTACTAATAAACTAAATGAAGAGTTTAAAATGAATTAGAAGAGGGATATTATGGGAAAGAGGTCATTCCTATATTGTCTTCCTTAGGCTGTGTATCTCTATACACATTCATTTCATTTCAAAATTTGAAAAACCAAGGCCAGCCACCATTAACACGGAAAGAAGAAGAGTAAATAAAAGAAAATCTTAAGGAAAGAAAATTCAAACCAATCACATTCAAATCTCAAGCTCCTTAATCTCTAAAGCAAAGGTGAATAATGTTTACGTCTCTAAATTTTTATGGTTTTAAGTTTAATTTCGAATGATTTTGCAAAGGTTTGCCATGTTTTTGAATGATAAAATGATATATACATGTGATTAGTTATGTATGTTCATATAGATTTTATGACATATTTTAAGAAGAAAACCCTTTAAATGACATTCGTTGGCCTTGTGAATTTTTATGATGATCTAAAAATATATTTCAGAGCCGGGTTTCAATTTCCAGATTTTTCTGAATTTTTGTGCAATAGTTATGATTTTTCAGATGAAGAAAATGGTATTCTCGATTATTAAATTATTTGCGGGAAAAATAATTATTGTTTGGATCCAAAAAAATCATATGTTGAAAAGAACATATTAATTGATTTTCTGGAATTTTTCTAGAATTTTCTAAGGTGTTTTAATAGTTATATAGAATTATTTAAGGAATGAGACTTAAATGTTCTATATAATTATAAAGGTGATATTGGATTTTTAAAAATTATTTAACTTTCCAAATAAGGAAAGTTGGCAGCATTTATGAATACAAACTATGGCAACCAATCAGATTTAGACAAACAAGGCAGGTTCGGTACAAAATACTATTTTAAGGTACAAATAAATAGTTTTTCTACTATTTCAACTCTTTCGACAAAAGCTCCCGCCTTCATTCCAAACCTTCCGATAAGGTTGAATGGTATCAAACCATTCGACTAGGTTAATAACCAATGCACATGATATCAAGAAACTGGTACGTAGTGGATTGGAAGGAGTCGAAAGGTTTAGGGACGAAACGTAAAAGCTTTCTAAGGAGATGAAACTTTGTTTCGGTTTAAAGAAAATATGCCAGCTAGTCTTTGACAAAGAGCTTTCGACATTATAAATTGTTTTAAAAGAAAAAGGTTCGACTGGTTTGCTCTCTTGTTTTAATTAAAACCTTTCGACAAATTCGAAAGGTGTAGCTTTCGACAAGGTTGAAAGTATAGTTGCCACTCCTTAACCCTTCGACACAGATAGATTCAAAAGTAATCTTTTGTTTTCCAAAAACTTGCTTGCGCTCTCCATTGATTTCGGAGGGTTGGTTCCAAAACCAAAACATTATGTTTACGAATGATTTTATAAAGGTTTCGAAGCAGTTGCTTTCGAATCCAATTTTTTTCTGATCCTTTTCCTCAAGTTGAAGGCATATCCAAATGTTTTAAATCGAAACGTATTAAAGGTTTCAAAGTAGTCAAGTTCGAATTATTTCAAAAGGTTTCCACTTGTTTTAAAATTAACCTAATGTTTTTGAAAGGTTTTGAGTTTCATTGCTTTCGTAAGGTTTATAGATGATTTTATAGGGGAGGTACCCCAAGCTTTCGACAAAGTCGAAAGGTGAAACCTTTCGACTAGGTCAAAAAGAAACCTTCCGAAATGGTCGAAAGGTGGAACCTTCCGACAAGGTCGAAAAGTATGGTATTAATGTTTTCGTAAGGCTAAGGTTTAAAGGAGTTAAAAAGTGGATGTCATATGTTTTAAAGCTTTTAAAAGGAAGGCTTTTTAAAAGGTTTTGAAGGAGTTGCCTTCAATGATTTCGAAAGGTTTATTAAAGGACATGAAGGAGTTACCTTCAATGCTTTCGAAGGGTTTTATTAATGGTTTTGAAGGAGTTACCTTGAATGTTTTTGAAAGGTTGTTTAAGGGATTTAAACAAAGATTTTGAATGAAATGACTAAGCAGATAGCCTAAGTGTTTTAAGTTATAAAGCACTTTAACTTATTTTAAGAGGATAGATAATCCTTATTGAACATCATCAACATTATTTTGCATGAATTATATATAACATAGAAAAATTTGCTTAGAGTAAAGCTAAAGATATATTTTCCTTGTATATTTTAACGGACTAAATCATTTTAAAATGGTTTTCAAGGAAAATTTAAAGGGCAGTTGCCTAGATATTTTGAAGGGTAGTTTACCCCATAGAAAATTCGAGTAGATAACTCATTTAAACTCAGACAGTTAGTCCATTTTTAGGCTAGTCAACCTAGAGGACAGTTAGTCCAGAAAAAAGCAGTCAGCTCTAATATAAACAGCTAGTTCATTTATTAGCATAACGGACCTTGCTACTTTTTAAGAATAGTTAGTCCACCCTTTTTGTTCTAGGAAAATAGCCCATTATCTAGTATAAAAGAATATTGCTAATTTGGTATAATCAATTTTAGGATAGATTGTCCAGAAGAGAGCAATTGCTCAGAATTTAGGATAGATAGTCCAATATAGAGTAGATGGCTTAGACTTTAGACAGACAACTTATTTTATTTCCTATTTTAGCATAATGGATATTTCTATATTATTATTATAATCGGTTGATTAACCAGTTTGGTTGTAGTAAAACATTTGCAAAAATGCGTTTTGAAAAGATATTAGTGAGGGGAAACCTATTCCGCTACGCAGCGTGGTCTCACTATATATCAGTAAAAAGTGATGTAATAGAAATTATTCATACCAGGCATTATGTCTGACTCAAAGTTTTTATTTCCCTTTAAACTCTCAAGTGCTCAAAATTTGATTTGAGTAGGTTGAAGGTTTAGGTTTTCAGGTTTTAGTAGATTTTGGCGAATAAAGCATCTGAAGACGAACATGCTGCTAACGGATAGCTAATTTAGAAATTCTATTTTAAAAAAAAAAATTGTTGTGTATGAAGACAATTATGTCCATAATTCTTTGATCATCCAAATGGGAACTTCATATGTCCCTCTTGGCGTGTTGTTGTAAACTATATTTGATTAATGCCTAGGATAAATTTAGGGATTTTTGTAACTTGGATAAGATATTATTTGAAAGGTATTCGCTGAAAATTATTGTTTATGACAATCTATGACTGCGGCATCCATAGTGCTTATCTTTTGGCCTCCAGATACGGAATGTTACGACTTGGTATCAGAGCATTGGTTTATGAAAAATTTAACTAAAATAGGTTTTGAAAAAAAAATCCAAAAGAGTTAGAGTAAGATTTAGGGTTAGGTTAACACTATAGTAACACACTTCTATTTGCTACATATAAGTATTTTATCTCCATTTATCTTTCTTTGATTAGGTTATCTTTTTGTATCTCATAAGGTTTGAATAAAGATATAGATGGTAGAAGAAGTAGAGTTAACCAAGAAGGGGGAAGCACCGAAAAGAGTGCTTGACCTAATGCAGGGAGAAACCAAGCTAGGCAGAGAATGTTGGAGCAGATGTCCCGTATGTCAAAATGGAAGCCATGTATTAGTTTTTCAGGAATATGATGCAGGCAGGAGTTGCAGCTAGAGTGTTAGGAGGAAATAATGTAGGAATAGGGGTTGCAGAAGTTCTAGTAGTTAATAATTTCATCCAGATGAGCGGTGATTATGTGAAGCTAGGAGGAAATCCGTTTATGGGAACGGAGGATGCCATTGGGGTTGAGAACTAATTGTTGCACTGCGAAAGGATTTTTGTAGATCTAGGGCTCAATGATGAGCAGAAGAGGAGGTTGGCATCTAGGCAGCTTCAGGGAGCTGCATTGTTCCGGTGGAACATTGTAACAATGACAGTCGATGAGGAGGTAGTAACCTGGGAGGATTTCAAGAGGAGATTCCAGGAGAGGTTTGTGTCTATAATGGAACAGTTAGCTTTGATTAGGCAGATTGCGGAGCTGGTGTAGGGTGAGATGTTTTTTGCTGAGTATGCCAGGAAGCTTTGAACAGTTGGCCCGATATGGTTATGCTTCTGTAGATACGTTTCGCAGTGGAATGAGAAGTTTATTAGAGGATTGAAGCCGGAGTTGGCTATTGCTACTTTATCTCATCTTAGAGATCCTTCTGATATTGTTGTGGAGATGGCTTTAAGGGAGGAAGAAGTCCTTGAGTCTCTGAAGAAGAGCAAGGCAAAAGGGGTCCAAGTTGGACGGAGCCAGAAGAGGAAGTTCTTTCCCAAGAAAGGTGTTCAGAAGGGTGGAGCGGCCAAGAAAGAGAATTCTGAGGTTGTCTGTTATAAAAGCGACACGAAAGGGCACTTTGCTAATAAGTGTTGCTCAGGGAGAGCAAAGGATGTGGCTAAGAGGAAGAAAGTCTGGTGTTTCAATTGTGACCAAATAGGCCATTATAAGAACCGGTGCAAGGAGCACATTAGAGATGGTAAGGGCAAGGTGTATGCATTGGAGCCTGCCGCTTCTAAGCCAACGGACCAAGAGAAGTGGAAGGCAGTCCTTGAAGGAATGCTTCAGATTAATGGTATGTCTGTTATCGATTTATTTAATACTGGTGCTTCGTATTATTTCATATGTGGATGTTTGTTAGATATGCTTAACCTTGAACCCACATATTTAGTTACTTCCTTACTAGTTGTGAATCCAATAGAAGGTATGCAACTGTAGGGTTGAGGTGTGACCAGTGTGAGTTTGACTTGTTAGATCATACTTTTGTGTACAGTTTGCATGTGTTTGATTTTATGGGGTTTGGGATTATCCTTGCTGTGGATTGGTTAAGTGAGCACGATGCTAATATATTTTTCCAGGGTAGGAAGATATCTCTTAGGCACCCAGATAGTAGCGATCAGATTGTTTTCACCGTAGAAGGCTCTAGCGATGCAATGTTTGCAATATTGGGTGCTTTGGATTCATATGATGAGTTAAATCGAGTTTCCATGGTTAGAGAATTCACAGATGTGTTTGAGCCAGTAGTTCGATTGTCGTCGAAACGAGCCATTTAGTTTCGGATGGATTTGGTTCAGGGAGTAGAAACTGTGAGTAGACCGCCAAGTAGGATGACCCATTCAGAGATAAGGGAGCTGAAGTTGCAGTTGGTGGATTTAGAGGGCAAGAGTTATGTAAGGCTGAGCAGTTTTCCATGGGTTGCAGCGGTAGTATTTGCTAAGAAGCCGGATGGATCATTGAGGCCGTGTATCGATTATCGAAAGTTAAATGAGGGAATGATAAAGAATCGATACACATTGCCCATAATTGACGATTTGTTCGACCAGCTAAGTGGAGAAATGGTATTTTCTTAGTTGGATTTGGCAATGGGTTTCCATCAGCTTATTGTAGCCGAGGATAGTTTACCTTTGACAGCATTCAAAACCGGATATGGATCGTACAAATAGTTAGTTATGCCATTCAGACTGAAGAATGCTCTGGCTTTCTTTGTGGATTTGATGAATCGGATTTTCTGAGAGCACTTGGATAGGATCATGCTGGTTTTCATTGATGATATCTTGATTTACTCGAAGGATGAAAGAGAGCATGAAGTTCATCTTAGAGTGGTGCTTGAGACGTTGAGGCAGCATCAGCTGAAAGCGAAGTTTTCGAAGTGTCACTTCTATAAGAAGGAAGTGAAATTTCTTGGTCAGGTGGTCTCAGAGGAAGGGTTATCGGTGGATCTAACTGCGATTAAGGTAGTGAATAGTTAGAAGAGACCCATCACAATAACCAAGATTAAGAGTTTCCTTGGGTTTGCTGGTCATTATCGGAGATTCATTACAGATTTCTCACGGATAGCAGCACCAATGATCGGTCTGACGAGGAAGGATGTGAAGTTTGTGTGGACCGATTAGTGTGAGGAAGCATTCCAAAGTTTGAAGCACTTATTTACCCATGCACCTATGTTGGTGGTTCAAGAGGAGAATCAAGATTTGGTCGTCTATACCGATGCCCGTGAATAGGATTATGAGTTGTGCTGATGGAGAGAGGTAAAGTGATTGTCTATGCTTCCAGACAACTTAGACCGCATGAGGTCAGATATCTGACGCATGCTTTAGATTTGGCTGTAGTGATTTTTTCTTTAAAGGTGTGGAGACGTTACCTTTTGGGAGAAAGGTTTGAGTTGTATACAAAACATAAGTCGCTGAAGTAATTGTTCTCTCAGAAGGAGCTGAACATGAGGCAGCAGATGTGGTTAGAGTTCATTGCCGCTTATGATTTTGGGATTGAGTATACACTAGGGAATGGCAACAAGGTTGCAGATGCACTTAGAAGGAAACATCAGAATGCAATGTTGGCAATGATGGATGAGTGGAAAGATTTAGAAGCATTAGTAGATTTCAGAGTGTAGTGGAGATCCGAGGCAGTGTCTAGTGGTAATACAATTGTATTGTCTTGTTTGGAAGTTCGAACAGTGTTGATCGAACATATTGCTTCTAAACAGTTAGAGGATCTAGTGTTAACTGAGTGGATAAGAAAGCTAAAAGAATGAACCAATAGTGACGACTTGAAAGATTTTTGTCTTGACCTGAATGGGTGGTTGTGAAAGAAAGGTAGATTATGTGTTCCGTGTGTAGAAAACATAAGAAAGGAAGTCTTGGATGAATGCCATCGTTCAAAGTTCACTATATATCCTGGAGGTACCAAGATGTATCAGGATATAAAAAGGAGTTTCTTTTGGGAAGGAATAAAGCGGGATATTGGTTTGTGTGTAAGGCAGTGCTTGAATTGCCAACAGGCAAAAGCGGAACACCAGAAACTGAGTGGTTTGCTTTAGCCTTTAGACATTCCAGTGTAGAAGTGGTATCTATTTCTATGGACTTCAAAGATGGGTTGCCATGGTTTAACAGGGGTAATGAAAGTACATGGGTTATAGTGCACAAATTGACTAAGAGTGCCCATTTCATTCCGGTTAGGTCAACCAGGATGACAACTATTATAGAAAGTTTGTTTATGAAGAATGTGGTTAGATTGCAAGTGGTTCCTAGTAGTATAGTCAGTGATAGAGATTTCTTGTTTACTGGCGAATTTTGGAAGAGTCTGCATGAAGTTTTGGGAACCAAGCTTATGATGAGGGATGATTACCATCCGCGGACATATGGGCAAACAGAAAGAATTAACAAAATCTTGGAAGATCTGTTAAGAGCTTGTGCTCCGGATTTTGGGGGATCATGGGAGGACCATCTGCATCTAGTCAAGTTTTCATATAACAACAGCTATCAGAGTAGTATTGGATAGCACCATTTTAAAATTTTATGGAAGGCCATGCAAATCTCCCGTTTGTTGGATGGAGACAGGGGATAGGGTGATTCTTGGTCCAAATTTGGTCAAAGAAGCGGCAGTAAAGATTGAGATCATTAGAGCATGGATGAAGGAGGCTCAGTCTAGGCAGAAGAGTTATGTAGATAAGAGATGGAAAGATTTTAAGTTCTCAGTGGGGGACTAGGTATTCGTCAAAGTATCACCGATGAAGGGTGTTCTTAAATTTGGAAAGTCGTGGAAGTTATCTCCTAGGTTCATTGGACCTTTTCCTATTCTAGAGAGGATCAGGAAACTCGCTTATAGACTTCAGTTACCGAGCAGTTTGGCAGGTGTCCATGATGTTTTTCACATCTTTCATCTCAAAGTGTGTTAGAGACCAGGAGACTACTATTGCACCGACAGTGCTAGATGATTTAGTGGTAGAACGGACTTGACCATAGTGAGGAAGCATGTTAGCATTGTTGTGGGAGATGAGAAGAGGCATAGAACCAAGACGGTCATATTAGTCAAATTCCAACGGAGTGACGATGATAGAGACTGTACTTGGGAGGTTGGTGCAGGATTAGACATACTTATCCTGACTTGTTTGATGGTATGCTTTACCTTCTTGTTTGTTTTGAGCTTATTGTAATTTAAAGGATGAAATGCTTTAAATTGAGGAGTCTGTAACACCCCAGATTTTTTTTATAACATTATTTAGGAGATTTAGTTAGGTAAATTAAATAAAATAATGTGTCGGTAAATGGATTGAGATTTGATTTAATTAAAGTGGCCGTACCTTTTTAACTAATAATTTAAATGAAGGGTTTAAAATGAATTTGAGGAGGGGTATTATGGGAAAGAAGCTGTTCCTATATTATCTTCCTTTGGCTGTGTATCTCTATACACATTCATTTTGTTTGAAAAGTTTCAAAAGCAAGGCCAGCAACCATTAACAAGGAAAGAAGAAGATGAAACAAAAGAAAAGCTTAAAGAAAGTAAATTCACATCAAACTCATTCAAATCTTCAGCTCCTTAATCTCTAAAGCAAAGGTGAATAATGTTTACATCTCCAAATTTTTAAGGTTT
Source organism: Allium cepa (assembly GCA_030765085.1). NCBI lineage: Eukaryota > Viridiplantae > Streptophyta > Magnoliopsida > Asparagales > Amaryllidaceae > Allium > Allium cepa. Next base: position 687,883,773 of record CM060938.1, read on the forward strand.
CGATTTTAAGGTTAATGCCGAATGATTTTGCAAAAGTTTGCCATGTTTTTGAATGATAAAATGATATATATATATATATATATATATATATATGCATGTCGATACGTTATGCATGTTCATATACATTTTATGACATGTTTTGAGAAGAAAAGCCAATTAAATGACATCCGTTAGCTTTGTGAAAATTCATGTTGATCTAAATAGATATTTTTGAGATGGGTTTCAATTTCCAGATTTTTCAAAATTTTTGTGGAATTGTTATGAATTTTCTAAGGAAAAAAATGGTATTTTGGATTATTAAATTATTTATGACAAAAATAGTTATTGTTTGGATTCGAAAATTTTATATGTTGAAAAGAACATGTTAATTGTTTTTTTGGAATTTTTCCAGAATTTTCTAAGGTATTTTTATAGTTATGTAAAATTATTTAAGGAATGGGACTTAAATGTTTTATATAATTATAAAGGAGATAGTGGTGTTTTCAAAATTATTTAAATTTCCAAATAAGGAAAGTCGACATCATTTTTGAACACAAAATTCTGGCAAACAATCAGATTTTTACAAACAAGGTAGATAGGGTACAAAAGAACTGTTTTATAGTACAAATAAATAGTTTTTCTACTATTTCAACTCTTTCAGCAAGAGCTTCCACCTCCATTCCAAACCTTTTGACAAGGTCGAAAGGTATCAAACCTTTCGACTTGGTCAATAACCAATGCACAAGGTATCGAGCAAGTGGTAAATAGTGAATTGTGAGGAGTCGAAAGCTTTAGGGACAAATGGTAAAAGCTGTCGAAGGAGATGAAACTTTGCTTTGGTTTAAAGAAAATACGCCAGCTTGATTTCGACAAAGAGCTTTCGACATTGTAAAATGGTTTAAAAGAAAAAGGTTTTGATTAGTTTGCTTCCTTGTTTTAATTGAAACCTTTCGACAAAGTCGAAAGGTGTTGCTTTCGACAAGGTTCAAAGTATAGTTGCCACTTCCTAACCTTTCTACATAGATGGAGTCGAAGGTAATCTTTTGTTTTTCTAAAACTTGCCGCTTCTCTCCATTTATTTTGAAGGGTTTGTTCCAATACCAACACATCAATGTTTTCAAATGGTTTTGAAAGGTTTTATAAAGATTTCAAAGCAGTTGCTTTCGATTCCAATATTTTTCTGATCCCACTCCTTAACTTGAAGGCATAATCCAAATTTTTTAAATTTAAATTTTTTAAAGGTTTCAAAGTAGTCGACTTCGAATGGTTCCAAAAGGTTTTCACTTGTTTTAAATTGAACCCAATGTCTTTGAAGGGTTTTGAATTTCATTTCTTTCAATAGGTTTATAAATATTTTATAGGGGAGGTACCCTAGGCTTTCAACAAAGTTAAAAGGTGAAACCTTTCGACTAGGACAAAAAGAAACCTCCCGACAAGTTTGAAAGGTGGAAACTTCTGACAAGGTCGAAAGGTATGGTATTAATGTTTTCGTAAGGATAAGGCTTCAACAATTTAAAAGGCGGATGTCATATGGTTTAAATCTTGTAAAAGTAAGGCTTTTTAAAAGGTTTTGAAGGAGTTACGTTCAATAATTTCGAAAAGTTTATTAAAGGACATGAAGGAGTTGCCTTCAATGCTTCCGAAGGGTTTATTAATGGTTTGGAAGGAGTTACCATCAATGTTTTCGAAAGGTTATTTAAGGGTTTTAAACAAAGGTTTTGAATGAAATGACTAGGCATATAGCCTAAGTGTTTTAAGTTATAAAGTACTTAACTTATTTTAAAAGGATAGATAATCCTTATTGAACATTATTAACATTATTTTGAGTAAATTATATATTACATGGCAAAAATAGCTTAAAGTAAAGCTAAAGATATATTTTCCTTCTATATATATATATACACACACACACACACATATATATATGATTTGACAAACTAAATCATTTTGAAAAGCTTTTAAAGGAATATTTAATGGGCAGTTTGCCTAGATATTTTGAAGGGTAGTTAACCCAAAAGAAAATTTTGGCAGTTAGCTCATTTAAATTCGAAAAGTCGGTCCATTTTGATGGCAGTCAGTGTAACGTCCCGCTTTTTCGCATGCTTTAAATCGACACACATGCCAATTCAAACCATACGGAAGAGCGGATTGTTATGGGGTAAATAAGAAAAAAAGCAGGAAAGAAAAACACAAAATAGAATCTCACAGCGGAGTTATAAAATATAATAATCAAATATATAGTTCATGAAGCTGTTTTTTAAAATATTTAATTATACTTACAATATATATCAGAGTTATACATACCATAGAATATCAATAATATAGCGGAATACAATAGTGTAGTGGAATAATATAATAGGTAATATAAATAAAATCTTCGTCTTCGTCCTCCAGAGCTAGAGTCTTCGAATCCTGAAATACTCAGGCTGACCCGAGCAAATTGAAAAGACAAAACACTCGAGTCAGAACTAAAAGATCTTATGTAAGTTAAATCAACAATAAATATGAGTGCAGTAACTTAACAGATGCTCAGGATTCACATCTCCTAAGGATCCGTTAAACTATTTACTACGTAGTAATATTTCGCTATTATAATAGTGTCTATTAGTAAAATAAACTTACTTTAAAATATCGTTAAGGAGTGACCCAATATTCCCCTTAACACATAATATATTCCCATAGTATATACAGTACCTTAATCTCCCCCGTATTGGGCGTCGTCAGAGGGCACTCCATATGTATGGTACAAAACAAAATCATATAAGGCGCGCTAGGGTAGGTGACACAACACAACTAGGCAATGCCAGGGTAGATATACCAATTACGCTTCCGGTTCTGTGGTAACGCATAGCCGTAGCTACCGCCCACCTCGAGCCAAACCCTCAAATCAAAGAAATCAAAAGTGGCCACCGAATAAATCCCAAGTCAGAGTAGAATATCGAAGGGATGTGTCCGATAAAAGGGGCTACCTTCTTAACTCGTCGATCGCTCCTGTTTTAGCCACCTTATGCCAACTCACGGGAGTTGGGTCCACGTATTTACCTCAAAGGAAACGCCGCCGCCATCCTACTTCATTCTGGAATCTCCACCGCATATATGGTTGTTCAAGTGGTTTTCGGAGTTGGCAGAGAGTATGACAACTTCCGATCCCGGTCTCTTCAACAACCAAACGTTATTATAACACCGCAGTCTTTTCAAAATAGCTTAAAATTTTAAAACAAGAATAAAATATCCATTTCAAAACCATATAAATACGATATCATTTCTATTTTAAAAACCCAAATCAATTTTTGATATTATTTTCAAATATATCCTTTTCTAAAACTATAATATTTCAAAGTTATAATATTTCGGAACCCACTTGAAATATCGCCTTTCAAAACGTAAAACTTTAAATTTCATAACTTTGAAACATACTACACCACTTAAATGGTTTAACTATTAAATTACTTTATAAAATAAAATACTTCTTTAATTTCACAAGTAAATTCCAAATATCGATTTGAACCTCCAAATTAACCATTTCTAATTTAATATTTTCAAAGCTTAAAATTCAATATTTCAAAACTAAATTTTAAAATTCATATATATATATATATATATACACACACAATTTCACTTTTTCTTTTATTTAGTATGAAATATGTACTTAATAATCTAGTGTCCCTTTAATAAAACTCCAAATTTTAAAAATTGAATATTCCTCAATTCATTTAGACTTGATATTTTTACTTAAACCACCTTAACCCCGAATTTAGTTTTAGAACCATATTCCTTTAAAAATCTAAATTTCAATAAGTTCCAATGGATTTTTATTAAATAAAATTCATAATTAATTAAAATCTCAAGTCAATTTCAAAACTATTTTCTCATACTTGATTTATAAAATCAATATAAACTCTATACAAAAATAATATTTAAGTAGATACTTCCCATAATATAAGTTAATACAATCAACTTTATTATTAAAATTATTTATACTTTAAACAATTTTGTACCTAGCTTAAAACCAAGAATTTTACTATATATCAAATACCTTTATCAAATATCCGAATCGATATCTCATAAAACCATATATATTTTTTACAAAACCATAGAAAACATTTCAAATAATTTTATATATAGACCGCGGTGTCTGTATATAATTTTCTACCCTATGGTCAAGTGATACGGATATTTATCATTTCAATCCGTAATTTAAAAATGAAAATTTGCGGTTATATATAATTTCAAACTGCAATCCCGAATGAAATGAAATTGCATAATAACTTGCAGTTTATAACCATATAAAATACAGCATACATTCATCCAATATCAACCATCAACCATTTATCACAATCATCATCAAATTCAAACAATAGCATCAACATAGAACGGATAATAGACAACAGGCATTAAATAGCAATTTATATTCAATAATAAATTAAATAACTGTTTGATTGGCAGCTAATATACAATGAATAATTAATCAATAATTTAACTGGCAGTTTAAATGCAATGAATAAATTAAATAGCAATTTAATTTAAATAAATGAAATTAACTGAGATGATGATTAAAAATAGGCCAAACAAGCATAAATAAATTTTAAATCACATCATATATCAATTTAACCAACATAAGAAATCTTAGAAGTTGTGAGTGGGTTAAAACACTCACCTTTTGAATTTAAATTGAATTTAAATCCGATTTAAACCTAATAATTGAATAGTCTCTGAATCCGTCCAAACCAGTGCCAAAAAGTCCGAAATTTAATTACGATCCTAACAAAAAAATCGCGTGTTAAACGGAGTTCGTATGTGAAAGATACGATAGTTAGAATATTTGAAATTAAAATCTAAATAAAAATAAAATAAAATAAAATAACACGAAATAACCTAAACCACTCAAATAGCCACGTGACCACGCGAAAATTCACACGCACGACCATCAGGGTTTCGAACCCTAGCTGAGCCGCCGTCTAAAAATTAATTGACGCCGTTTCTCCAAAGCTCGTGACTCCCATCAAGCGACGCCACCATCTCTCCCTCTTCAAGTCGATCCATATGAACCCAACTCGGCCACCTCCGGCGCTTGAAAACGCCCCCGCCATCGCCTATGAAAATCACCAATTTCTGGCGATCGAGACCCCTATGACTCGAGCCGATCATGCCGATGCTAACTGCAGGTCGCTCTCAACAGGCTGCCACTCCCGATCGAGAAATCGTCGACGATCCACCGTCCAATAGGAATCCCTAGCTACGAACGGCCGGAAGTAAATCACAATTTCCTAGATGAACGATGACTCCAAACGAGAAACAAAACACATATCTGACTTACGCTCTTCGAGAGCTTCAACATATATTTTTTTTCTGAATTTTCCTGAGGAGTTTAAATTTTTAGCTTTGTATTGAAATTTTTATTGGATAGATTAGACTTTCATAGACATTGAAGAAGAGGAGCACAGCAGTTTTTGTACGTATAGAAATGAGGAATAGGGGCTGCTAGGGTTTATAACGGGGTTTATATAGGTAGGTCAGAAATTAGAATGGATGGATAAGGTTGGATATACGCGCTAATGCCAAAGTGGCCCAAAAAGCCCGTTTCGACTCCGGAATGAAATTGGGTCAATCCATATATCAAAATAGATATTTTAAAATATTTTAAACGTGATGGAACAAGTTTCAGGTTCAAATTGCATCGTATGAAGAAGATATGTTAAAAGCAATATTTTCAAATTGATTTCAATTGATTTCAAGGCGTTTCACGTTTGTACGATCAAACGACAAGTCCTATCGTAACGAAACTTGAAATCCTACAATAATTCACCGTTACAGATCCGATGAAAATGGTTTCATTGAAACCCGAATCAGTGGTCAAAATGACTATTTTTCCACTAATTAATTAAATAAATAAATTAGCTAATTAAATCAAATTTTAAATTTCAATTCGAAAATTGACAAATTTCATCACTTATGATCTTTAATCATTTACAATGATTTAAACAAATGTAAATGTCGGTTTAGAAATGATTAATTTATAAATTTCAATTTTAACCCTAATTTCATTAAATTCAAAATTTATAAATTTTATTTCCAAAAATTCTATTAGATTCACTTTTCATTATATTATTCAATTCACTACTCTTAAACGGATAAAATTTTACATTGAATTTGCTGATTTCAGTCAATTAAAACTTTACCATCTGTTTCAATTAATTGGGTATGCACAAATTTAGCTATTCAATCAATTTCAATTTACGGTACAATTATCATGGTTTATATCATATGCATTAATATCCCTATTTTATCTTAATTTCAAATGATTGAATATTAAATTCCATTTACTACAATAGATCCAACTTATTGAAATTTTATTTCGATAAATCGTTTTAAATTTGCCTTCCACCTTTATACTCAACCAATTTTTAAAAATCTAATAACATAGTTAACGAATCATTACCTTAATATACCTAAATTTTCATCTTTATTTATGTTATATTCAATTTATAACGTAATACTTTCTTAGTCATTACTTTACATATTTCCCGTATTAATTTCTCAATTAACATAATTTGAACTTATTTCCCAATCCACCAATTACTACTTAAAATAAATTTACGCTTCTATTAATTTACATTCACACTTCTGTTACTATATTAATAATTATTAAAGCAACATTTATTATCAATAACATCATTATAATTACTTAACATTTAAATGAACCTTGTTTCCAATAAATTCATTGACCAATTAATTAGGTAATTTATAATAGTTGTTATCCTACCCTTAAATTTATTTCCAAATAACGTACTACCTAATTTCCTTTAATTGAAATTTGATTTCCAAATTTTATGCAACATACTAAAGAAATAAAACATATATTAATTGATTCGTTTTAATTCAAATCTTTTTATTAAGTTCAGTACTACTTATAAACTTAGTTACCTTCTTTTTCCCATTCTAACAACTCCTAACCATTGTATTACATTTCACACAAATGTAACATTTATTACAATTTATCTCCAATTCCAATTAACCATCTAAATGAATAGGTAACCTACAATAAACATTATCGTTGCTCTTTAGTCACATAAGTAAGCCTCTATTACTTACAAATCAATGTTGACATTTATTTCTATACTACTAATTACATTCACTTATGTTCTGTCCAAACATCCTGTGAGGACCCGCAAATCCGTACTCCTTGAATATACACTAATCTCCATAGATTAACTCAAGATGAACAGAAATACGAATTCTCAATGTTTAAGAAAAAGAAAAAGACAGAAGAAGAGATAAGAAGATAGAAAATAGAACAGCAGAACAACATCAGAATCTCACAATCGCAGCGGAACAACATATAATAAATAAATGAATAATCTTTAAACAAAGAACTATATCGGTTATTACATTTTATACATTACATTACATCATCAGAGTGTACAACAACAAACAACAACAAACAATGCAGTGGAAAAAGAAATACTATATACTAATAATACGCCATGTCATCCATCTTGCCTCCAGCAACTCCTGAATTCCAGAATATCCTGGTAAACCTGTCTCTTGACTGCCCGTGTGGAAATTTGTGGGCACCCAGAGTTTAGGAAGGAAAACAATAAACTCCGAGTCAGTCATGTGACTGGTGTGAGAACTCAAAACAGTTTATTTATCTTTAAAATCAAAATAGAGGAATATTTCTAAAGTCAATTCGCAATGCTTTTAAAAATGAGACTACCATAACGCCTCCCGCACACACACACAATGCAAACGCAGAATCGGAGGAGATTTCTCCTTATGATAGTCAAAGATGCTTGATACGCATTAAAAAAGAACATTTGATATTATTACTAGTGCATAGTGTAGGAAAAATTCATTTCGAAAATAAAGATATAAATCTTAGCCAGCATAGGCATTCCGCACTTATGCCTACTATAGCTACCATGTTCAATAGCAGGTTACCGCCACATTCCATGGCAGGTTATACAACTAAAACCGTACAAGATCGTATTGTTTCTTTGGATTTCCAACGAATGGTCAGGCCAAGGAACTTCCCATTGCCACATGAGAACGCCTCTGGAAGGACGTCCCCAAGAACCAAACCGGATCTCTGCCAACACAAGGCCGGGTTACCCCTAAGTGGGTAACTACTGACACGAGTATGCCATCCCCCGGTCCTTTGGGACCTTTAACCGAGCGCTCGTAATCAACATCACACCAAAATAATAAGTGTTTCAACATGAGTAAGCATCTGGGCTCCATACCATGATACCACCCGTTTCCAGAAGGAAATGCACATACCCTAAAGGGAGCTACCCCTCATAACCTTGCTGCATCTTTCCTGTTTTGACCATTGCGGGGTGTGAGGCTCGACGAAGTCTCGTCCACAAAGCCACGCTTTATACAAAAATTGTGCTTTGGGTCAACAAATGATCATAGAAATGATCACCAAGATAAATGATCAAACAAATGATCATATCACAAATGATCAACACAATGATCATTTCACAGCAACACTCAGCATGTCACATTACCAAATTGGGAATATATTGCTGATAACCTTCAACTACATAATCTCTGAGCTCGTACGTCTCAGAGAAGGGTGTTAAGCTAAGAGAATAAATTCTCCGCCACCAACAGAAATATATTTGACAGAAATCGGCTTTATATCTCAATTTGTAATGTCAGACATACAATCCATACAAGTCTGTTCCGGGCTCGAACAGAACCGAAGGCACTTACAAAGAAGTCCTTGCAATCCGGATATCCACAATCCTGATCGGATTCCCCATCACATATGGAGAACTCTATACCGGAGCAACTCGGTGCAGAGTCAATCGACGGGTCATCCTATCGCTCTCGCAAATACCCGGTCTTCAACACTGGTCTTCAAATGCAATCCATAACGACGTATCACTATTCGGAATGGGTTATACGACCCCAAGGTCCTTTCCCGGCTAACCCGAATAGTGAGCGCTTATTCAAAAATAAGTGTGGCATTCAAATTCAAACAAATAACAACAAATACCCATTCAAAGCTAAATATTGATAGTCGGTTATTGAACTATCAATGGATATGCACAACATCACCAGATTCCAAATAATTTTCCAAATTATTTATTTCCCAAAAATATCTTTACAAGATATATAATTTTCACACTTCAAAAATAAATCAACATTTATTTTTAAACAAATCCCCTTTTTATTAATAAATTCCAAGGTGAATTTACATTCAAAAATATCTACGAATATACGATTTCAATTATTCATTTTCAATTTATCTTCAAAAAGATAAATTCTCAAAATATTCACTTCATATTGGAAAACATTTCCATACTTACTTATTAAGTAATTCTCAAATCCATTTATTTTCAACACTTGGAAAATATTCAATATACTTAAATCGAGATTAAGTACATATTTCATTCTTTAAGGAAATCATTCTCTTAAACATATTTATTTGGGCCAAAACGAATGTTGCATAAAACATCGTTACGACAACCCAAAATCACTAGTATAGGGATTCGAAATTAAAATAGATATATAAATCCCAATACTATACAAAACATTTCCTTTCGGAAATCATTTACTATAACAACAGTGTTATAGTCCACCATTTCCTTCTATTTCTCGAAAACGTCTATTTCAACAATGAATGTTGAAATCTATGGTTTCGAATCTTAACACATTTTAAAACATCGTTAGATTGTTTTAATTCTATTTAAAACATCACATCCAAAACATTTTCTTTAACATATTATTCACTATTCAAAAACCTGAATATACTACGTTAACCAATCTCATCGTTTCTATTCCTTTTATTTTAAAGGATTATTCACTGCATAAAACGTGAATATAACTCCATAAATAAGTTACAACAATTTACTTATCAAAATAAGTCGTTTGCGAATTTATAAAACAATGTTTATAAATTCCATTTCTATTTGTTTTATAACTACTTCCTTTATAATTTTCCTTTATTAACCTATTCAATTTATAACTCAATTATAAACCAAAAGTCTATAATTTAAGTTAAACACTTATAACTTATAAGATTCCCAAATTTATAAATATCAATTTATAAACCAAAAGTCCTATTCAAGAATCGTTCTTTGAAACTTCCCAAATTATAAATCTTATAACTTATAAGATTCATTTATTTACCCAAATCTATTCCTTTAATAACTTTACAAATTTTATAAACTTACTGCTTATAAAATTCCATTTATAACTTCACCGTTTATAATTCTATAAATTTCATTCATTTATGAAATTCATTCACAATTCATTCTAACACTTATAAAAACTCGTTTTATAATTCAAATATTTTAATTTATAAATTATCAATTTATAAATCTTTTTATATAAATCAATTTATATTATTATTTCAAAACGTCTTCAAAGTCCTTTATAATTTCATCATTTTTACTTATTTATAAAATAATCAAATTTTATAAATCCTATTTTTAAACTTTTTATAATAAATTCAGAAATCCCAATTTAAACCATTTTATAAAATCGTTAACCCCATATTTTCAAAAATCAACTTTTAACTATTTTTCTCAAAAATCTAATTTTATAACATTAAAATTATAACGTTTATTTATTTAAAATGAATCAATTCCAAAAATATTTTATAAACGTATACTCTTCAAAAATCACTTTAAAAAAAATCATTTTTAAAGTTCCAAATTTGGTCCAATGATGCTACACACCAAATAGTCAATCACGACAACAACGACCATCATGTATCGATATCTAAATCCATCAAATATCAAAATATCTGAAATCAAATAAATACTGTTGAGGAATCCAGTTGGATCCCTCCAACCTGTTTCCCTGCATCCAAAGATGTTAGCACAATACCAATTCCGTTCCAGTACGAAATTATCGCGGTATATGGGATTAAAAATATTATTCGCTTGATAGACGGCGCAATAGGGTCTCATCCGCTATATACTGCGGGAAAATCAAATCCAAGTACATAAATAATACCAATTTCACTGTTTATGAAATATTCGCGGTATATGTTTTTAATAAATAACATCCGCTTACTAACGGCGCATAATGTCTATTTTAACAATCAATAGATAACAATCATCATTCAAACATGCATTCCAGAATTTTAAATATAACTGTTTAAAATAAAAATCGAAACCGATTCGATTGAGTGAGAAGTTCTCACCTTGATTTCAATTTCGTTTTAGCGATTTATTTCGAATAAAATTAAACGCGCGTTTAATTTTACCCAAAATTTTCGCTAACTCCAAACGACTCCAATTCAATTCTATAGCGTAGTGCTCGTCCATACGATTCCAACGCAACTGGTTTCGCGCGTTTTCGACCTCGTATGAAAAAGTTATGATATTTCAAACATTACACGAATTATAAAATAATAATTCACAACTTAATTTTTATATTTTTCTAACCCTAATCAATCTAAGCCGTCCGTTTCCAGATGATAGAATCGTGGCCGTCCCCTATCTTTCTCCCCCTTCCCAGTAAACATCGCGACAACCAACCCATTAGCCGCCGCTTTTGCCTCCAATTTCGCGACCCCATCTATACACTTCAACTTGATCGAACAGCACCACCTTGTTGCTCGTAGCCGACATCATCAACGCCTGGAAGGAGGTGAAACTCGGTCAGCCTTATATCTCGAAAAACGTGCACGAAGCGTACGCCGGCACGATGGAAATTCGACCACTACGCTGCTCCATTCACGATCTTAACCGTTGGATTTGAAGATCTCGTCGTGCTCTATAATGTTGTAGTTAAGAGATTCAGCCAATTGTTTGTAGATTGGAAGAAAATTAGAGGAGAAAGGGAAGAATTTTCAGCCATTGGTACAGGGAGGTGGCGGCTCCAGCCTGAAACCCTAAGGGTTGGCATATTTCTGCAAAATGAAATGTTTAGGGGGCTTTTATAGAAAATTTTCCAATTTACTATTCACCCGGAATTTCCGAACTCCAAACGAAGCGTGTCGGTTGGCATTTCTAAAGTTTACCCCGCGTTCCGAACACAATGGAACGTGTTTCGGGAGCTAATTCGGTCATCTGTGCGAGTTATGGAAATAAACGTTCAATTTAAAATTAAACCGATTAAACGATTTTCTAGGCGTTTTAGCTTGGACCGGACAAACGGTAAATCCGATTGACATGAAATTTGAAACCATACAATAATATCACATTACGGATCCGATGAAACTTGTTTCGTGGAAATCCGAGACTGTCTGAAAAATGACTATTTTAACTCGCCAAATTAATATTAAAAACAATTTCGATGCGTTTCGGGCTGCCACGGTCAAACGATAACTCTGATTGCTACAAAAATTGAAATCCGATAATGACAAACTATTATGGATCCAATGGAACTAGTTTCGTCCAATTCTGAGACTGTTCGAAAATTGACTAATTTCACTAGTCGATTAAATATTAAAATATTCAATTTTCACAAATTAACTTTTAATTCGATTTTAAAAGTTCTAAAATATCGTTCTAACTCCAATATGATAAAATAAAATTTTACAAATCATTTCTAATCGTATTTAACTCAATTTTCAATTATTTCTGTATTTCCACATATTAAATTATCGATTTAATTATCCAATTAAATCCAATTATTCGAAATAAAATTTATTCGACTTATAAATTTCACTTATTAATATTTAAAATTAATTAAATATTCAAATTTTAATTAATAAAATTCTGGGTCGTTACATACTTCCCCCCTTAAAAGAATTTCGTCCTCGAAATTACCAAGTAAGAAAAGTTACAGAATCTATTAACTTTCCCAAAATTCATAGTTAAACTTCTTACAAAACTTTACTAAGTTTTTAAATCATACTTAGTTATCTTTTCAAAAACAACTACTATTGTTTAACTTTCAATTCCAAATCAAAGTTAAAGTTTTCAAAAAATTTCCAATTTTTCTCAAATTTTTCTAACGCCTTAAATTTTCGGAAAAATTCGCCATAGTCTCCTTTGCGCGGCTCGATCCGAAAAAAAATGACAGTATATATATCACAAATATACATCTCATCAAGTGATGAGGCATCCCGCAGGGAAAAAGTGTAAAAGTATGATATTTAATCCGAGATATGTACCTTATATATTTTATTAGCGAGCATATACGGCTAATATAGCGCGAAAGCGAGCTGTAAATGCGAAGCAAACGCGATCCGCACCTACTAAACACTCAACAAATAGATGAGAAACATGTATATAGACAATAGTATCGATATACAACATATAGCAACATAATAACTATATATGTCAACATAGCAAATGCAGTAAAAGCAATAAATTCAACCATCAACCAACTATCATCCATAACCAATAAATATTCATTCATATTCTCATTAATATTCAATGAATTGGGTTTTCAAATTTAATCACATTTGATTTATTAACAGTGGATGTTTTTACTAACATTCATTTTCAATTAGTTTATATTCACTAATTCATATTCAAGTTGGTTCACTTCCAAATCAAATTCAATTCCTTTAGCTTTCAATTTCATTAATTCAATTTCATTAACACTTAATGAATTATATACAATCAACTAACAATCATATATCAACCAATGTATATTAATTACAACCAAATTCCTTTGCTTAAATTCATTCAATTTGGTTGATCACCTTCAATTGGTTTAATTAAATTGATTTTCATTCAATCTTTCAACTTCCAATAACATTAGATTTTAATGTATTAATACTTACATTCATTATTCCATATCAATTATTTACATTCAATTTGATTAACATTTAATCCATTCATTCAATTCGATTACAAAAGTTGAATTTCATTACATAACTCAAGTTCACATTAATCACTTAACTCTATTAATTTACTTCGATACCAATATCAACTTCATTCTACATCTCTTAAGCTATACTTCATTTTATAAACATCACTTGGTTTTACTTAACTTAAATTCCCACTTATAAATAAATTCAGATTCCAATTCTAAGCAAATTTCCATTTAACTTTAAATTCATTTTTATTTATAACTCATATTTACAAATATATTCATATAGTTTCACTTCTTATATATATAAGTTTATTTCGCAATTGTAAATCACATTAATTATAATTCAATTCTTATAGTTCTTTTGCTTATACAATTATTCTTTAATTTAGATTATTCAAACAACTAAACAATCAACTTATATACATTTTAATAATTCTGAAAAATTATTCCTTTATATATAAAATATACTCAGGTAAAATTATTTCATTTACCCAATTTAAAACAATATCGTGTCGAATTGTTCTATTCAAGTGTTTAGAAACTCCTTCGGCATAGTTTTGCAGACCGTGCTGACGAAAGTTCGTATGCCACTCAATAAACCAATCATCACAATATAAAACAATTTTATATTCACTAACAAATACGCTCTCATAGCTATTATTACACTCAACTCATTCTAGAGTACTACTGACTCTATCTCTAATGAGTAATACCCAACAGAGCCATGGTTGTCGCTTAACCATATGCTCTGATACCACCTGTGAGGACCCGCAAATCCGTACTCCTTGAATATACACTAATCTCCATAGATTAACTCAAGATGAACAGAAATACGAATTCTCAATGTTTAAGAAAAAGAAAAAGACAGAAGAAGAGATAAGAAGATAGAAAATAGAACAGAAAACAGCAGAACAACATCACCAGATTCCAAATAATTTTCCAAATTATTTATTTCCCAAAAATATCTTTACAAGATATATAATTTTCACACTTCAAAAATAAATCAACATTTATTTTTAAACAAATTCCCCTTTTTATTTATAAATTCCATAGTGAATTTACATTCAAAAATATCTACGAATATACGATTTCAATTATTCATTTTCAATTTATCTTCAAAAAGATAAATTCTCGAAATATTCACTTCATATTGGAAAACATTTCCATACTTACTTATTAAGTAATTCTCAAATCCATTTATTTTCAACACTTGGAAAATATTCAATATACTTAAATCGAGATTAAGTACATATTTCATTCTTTAAGGAAATCATTCTCTTAAACATATTTATTTGGGCCAAAACGAATGTTGTGTAAAACATCGTTACGACAACCCAAAATCACTAGTATAGGGATTCGAAATTAAAATAGATATATAAATCTCAATACTATACAAAAGATTTCCTTTCGGAAATCATTTACTATAACAACAGTGTTATAGTCCACCATTTCCTTCTATTTCTCGAAAACGTCTATTTCAACAATGAATGTTGAAATCTATGGTTTCGAATCTTAACACATTTTAAAACATCGTTAGATCGTTTTAATTCTATTTAAAACATCACATCCAAAACATTTTCTTTAACATATTATTCACTATTCAAAAACCTGAATATACTACGTTAACCAATCTCATCGTTTCTATTCCTTTTATTTTAAAGGATTATTCACTGTATAAAACGTGAATATAACTCCATAAATAAGTTACAACAATTTACTTATCAAAATAAGTCGTTTGCGAATTTATAAAACAATGTTTATAAATTCCATTTCTATTTGTTTTATAACTACTTCCTTTATAATTTCCCTTTATTAACCTATTCAATTTATAACTCAATTATAAACCAAAAGTCTATAATTTAAGTTAAACACTTATAACTTATAATATTCCCAAATTTATAAATATCAATTTATAAACCAAAAGGCCTATTCAAAAATCGTTATTTGAAACTTCCCAAATTATAAATCTTATAACTTATAAGATTCATTTATTTACCCAAATCTATTCCATTAATAACTTTACAAATTTTATAAACTTACTGCTTATAAAATTCCATTTATAACTTCACCGTTTATAATTCTATAAATTTCATTCGTTTATGAAATTCATTCACAATTCATTCTAACACTTATAAAAACTCGTTTTATAATTCAAATATTTTAATTTATAAATTATCAATTTATAAATCTTTTTATATAAATCAATTTATATTATTATTTCAAAACGTCTTCAAAGTCCTTTATAATTTCATCATTTTTATTTATTTATAAAATAATCAAATTTTATAAATCCTATTTTTAAACTTTTTATAATAAATTCAGAAATCCCAATTTAAACCATTTTATAAAATCGTTAACCCCATATTTTCAAAAATCAACTTTTAACTATTTTTCTCAAAAATCTAATTTTATAACATTAAAATATAACGTTTATTTATTTAAAATGAATCAATTCCAAAAATATTTTATAAACGTATACTCTTCAAAAATCACTTTAAAAAAATCATTTTTAAAGTTCCAAATTTGGTCCAATGATGCTACACACCAAATAGTCAATCACACAACAACGACCATCATATATCGATATGATAATCCATCAAATATCAAAATATCTGAAATCAAATAAATACTGTTGAGGAATCCAGTTGGATCCCTCCAACCTGTTTCCCTGCATCCAAAGATGTTAGCACAATACCAATTCCGTTCCAGTACGAAATTATCGCGGTATATGGGATTTAAAATATTATCCACTTAATAGACGGCGCAATAGGGTCTCATCCGCTATATACCGCGGGAAAATCAAATCCAAGTACATAAATAATACCAATTTCACTGTTTATGAAATATTCGCGGTATATGTTTTTAATAAATAACATCCGCTTACTAACGGAGCGTAATGTCTATTTTAACAATCAATAGATAACAATCATCATTCAAACATGCATTCCAGAATTTTAAATATAACTATTTAAAATAAAAATCGAAACCGATTCGATTGAGTGAGAAGTTCTCACCTTGATTTCAATTTCGTTTTACGATTTATTTCGAATAAAATTAAACGCGCGTTTAATTTTACCCAAAATTTTGCTAACTCCAAACGACTCCAATCCAATTCCATAGCGTAGTGCTTCTCCATACGATTCCAACGCAACTGGTTTCGCGCGTTTTCGACCTCGTATGAAAAAGTTATGATATTTCAAACATTACACGAATTATAAAATAATAATTTACAACTTAATTTTTATATTTTTCTAACCCTAATCAATCTAAGCCGTCCATTTCTAGATGTTAGAATCGTGGCCGTCCCCTGTCTTTCTCCCCCTTCCCAGTAAACATCGCGACAACCAACCCATTAGCCGCCGCTTTTGCCTCCAATTTCGCGACCCCATCTATACGCTTCAACTTGATCGAACAGCACCACCTTGTTGCTCGTAGCCGACATCATCAACGCCTGGAAGGAGGCGAAACTCGGTCAGCCTTATATCTCGAAAAACGCACACGAAGCGTACGCCTTCACGATGGAAATTTGACCACTATGCTGCTCCATTCACGATCTTAACCGTTGGATTTGAAGATCTCGTCGTGCTCTATAATGTTGTAGTTGAGAGATTCAGCCAATTGTTTGTAGATTGGAAGAAAATTAAAGGAGAAAGGGAAGAATTTTCGGCCATTGGTACAGGGAGGTGGCGGCTCCAACCTGAAATCCTGAGGGTTGACATATTTTTGCAAAATGAAATGTTTAGGGGGCTTTTATAGAAAATTTTCCAATTTACTATTCACCCGAAATTTCCGAACTCCAAACGAAGTGTGCCGGTTGGCGTTTCTAAGGTTTACCCCGCGTTCCGAACACAATGGAACGTGTTCCGGGAGCTAATTCGGTCATCTGTGCGAGTTATGGCAATAAACGTTCAATTTAAAATTAAACCGATTAAATGATTTTCTAGGCGTTTTAGCTTGCACCGGACAAACGGTAAATCCGATTGACACGATATTTGAACCATACAATAATGTCACATTACGGATCCGATGAAACTAGTTTCGTCGAAATCCGAGACTATTTGAAAAATGGCTATTTTAACTCGCCAAATTAATATTAAAAACAATTTCGATGCGTTTCGGGCTGCCACGGTCAAACGATAACTCCGATTACTACGGAAATTGAAATCCGATAATAACAAACTATTACGGATCCAATGGAACTAGTTTCATCCAATTCTGGGACTGTTCGAAAATTGATTAATTTCACTAGTCGATTAAATATTAAAATATTCAATTTTCACAAATTAACTTTTAATTCGATTTTAAAAATTCTAAAATATCGTTCTAACTCCAATATGATAAAATAAAATTTTACAAATTATTTCTAATCATATTTAACTCAATTTTCAATTATTTTTGTATTTCCACATATTAAATTATCGATTTAATTATCCAATTAAATCCAATTATTCGAAATAAAATTTATTCGACTTATAAATTTCACTTATTAATATTTAAAATTAATTAAATATTCAAATTTTAATTAATAAAATTCTGGGTCGTTGCATATACATTAGATTTTATTTCCATTAATTAGTTCAATATTTACATCCATTTATTAACAATTTACTTCCATTTATACAGTTGCAATTCATTTTAGTTATTATTTGATTAATACTATTTCCCATTTTATTTCTTTCAGTATTAATTATACAATTATATTTAATTAGCAAATTATAATGTTTTCCACTATTTCTTTATTTGGATTTCATTCCAATTGTCAAGAATTGATTTTATTTACCATTGCAACATTTAATTTCTAACATTCGCTCCATTATAAATTATAAGATTTTCATTTCTTTCTACATTAATTAAAAATCTTATTAAATTAACTCATTTTAATCATCGAATTTTACGGATTGTTACACTCTCCCCCACTCAAAACTTTTTGTCCCCGAAAAGGAAAAGAAGGGAAAAGAAGAATTATAAATCAATATATATTATTCAAAACATTATATTCATAACAATTAGTTTACAGAATTGGATAAATTAAATAAAATATATAGATTATAAAAAATTAAATCCTTTATATTCAAATTAATAAAGTTTGGAAAACATTTTTCAAAATATTTTCTAAGTCCAAAATTTACGGAATTTTTTGGCAGAGTCCCCTTTGTACGGGGAGGCTCGGGAGAAAATAATGTTAAATATAACAATATACAACATATATTTTCCAAAATAATATATACCAACACGGGAACAATAATATAATAACGCTATAAACCGTAATCCGAAAACGTACATATTTGTCGGGCAATTTACGCTTAATTATGAAACCAAAAGCAGTTGCAATTGCTTCCATAACCTGTATTTCACTTATATAATCCAGAAGAATTAATAATTATATAAAATGAAATATTTAATGTTGTTTTAACCATAAGCAAACAACCAGTACAACACCAATCACTTGCAACAAAACAAACAACCATCACAGAGAATCAATACCAAACAATCATTCATTCATATTAAACAAACAACCAAGCAATCATTCATTCATATTAAACAAACAAATGGTTGTTCGGGTTTAAAACTTCAAATTATACATAATGAAACTAAACTACTAAGCGCATCATTTACTCAACAGTCCTTGATGAAGCTAAATAGATTATTCATACATCCAAACAATTTTGAAGTATCCTTACCCAAACAACCATAAACCAAAACAAACAACACAAATTTTCAAACAACGGATTAAATTTATCCTTTTTAATTCCATTCGTACATTTGTTGTTTGATTTTTCTTTTTCATTCATACAATGGTTTATCTTTTTAATTTACATTTATTTCTTACAATTTCGTTTACTTTTATTCATTTCTAACAAAATCTCATTTCCACTTATTCATATCATGAAATTTTTCCTTTTATTATATTACATCATTTATTCGCTACTTAATTTCATTTATTACAGCATTCATCTTTCTGCTTATTACAAAATAAATAACTTCAATCATTTACTTAAGTCTATAATTACTTACTTAAGTATATAACAATCAATTCTTATTTATAAAAGCAATTTATTGATCACTTCCTTACATACTTTTACTTGTAAAATTTCCATTACATTTTCTTATTAAACATTTCAACTTTTATTATTTGGTATGTTATATATATGCTTTTTAAGAATGTAAATAAAAGTTATACAAGTTTTCACATTTTCTTTAATTAATTCATTGCTCAATAATTTTATCGTTTACCTTATAAGTTACAACTTCAACTTTCTTATTTCATTTAGAGGTTTCAATCATTAGTTAAATCCCCTTTCACTACATTAATTGAACAATTAATTAACGGAAAGTTAAGAATTTAAATACCGGGTTAAATTTCAAATCATTTTAAAATAATAGATAAATGTATATACTTCCAGTTTATAACTCCAATTATATTCAAAACAATTTAAAGTTTATATTGTTTATCAAAAATGTATCTGCAGTAAAATTACTACAGTGGTCTTTCCCCTTCGAAACTCGAATATGAATGTCGATGATGCGGCCGCCATCACCGAAATTATTTTCCAACGACGGAGAGGAAGTACAGAACTTATTTTTTTCAAAATCTTCTTTAAAACTCCTTCCAAATTATATCGAAATATTTATATCGGAACATACTTCTACATAATATTAGTATTATATTCCAAAATCATTGAAAGAATTTTCAAAACCCCGGGCCTTAAATTCTAAATTTTCAATTTTCATTTATTTTATTTTCAATCTCATTTCAACTATTATTTATAAATTTCATTACCTAACAACCGATAGATTGCAACCCAATATATATATCATTTATAAAATTTATTTATATATATAGAAAATATAATAGGCACAATTATTTCATTCACCTATATAAAAAAATCAAATATTATGTCGGTCTGTCCTATTAAGTGTTTAGAAATCCCTATTGATGTCATAGCTTTCCATGCACCAACCAGAATTTATAAATACAAAACGGAACAGATTAACACAATATTAAAACCTTTTTATAACACTAATAAATACGCTCTCTCATATATACACTCAGCGACTCATCATAGGGCATTACTACCCTATTAAAAAAGAGTCAAACCCTACAATGCTAAGGTTTATTGCTAAATCATAGCTCTGATACCAGATGTAACGTCCCGCTTTTTCGCACGCTTTAAATCGACACACGTGCCAATTCAAACCATACGAAAGGGCGGATTGTTATGGGGTAACTAAGAAAAAAAGCAGGAAAGTAAAACACAAAATAGAATCTCACAACGGAAGGATAAAATATAATAATCAAATATACAATTCATGAAACTGTTTTTCAAAATATTTAATTATACTTACAATATATATCAGAGTTATACATACCATAGAATATCAATAATGCGGTGGAATACAATAGTGTAGTGGAATAATATAATAGGTAATAGAAATAAAACCTTCGTCTTCGTCCTCTAGAGCTAGAGTCTTCGAATCCGGAAATACTCAGGCAGACCTGAGCGAATTGAAAAGACAAAACACTCGAGTCGGAACTAAAAGATCTTATATAAGTTAAATCAACAATAAATATGAGTGTAGTAACTTAACAGATGCTCAGTATTCACATCTCCTAAAGATCAGTTAAACTATTTACTATGTAGTAATATTTTGCTATTATAATAGTGTCTATTAGTAAAATAAACTTACTTTAAAATAGAGTTAAGGAGTGACCCAATATTCCCCTTAACACATAATATATTTCTATAGTCTATACAGTACCGTAATCTCCCCCGTACTGGGCGTCGTCAGAGGGCACTCCATAGGTATGGTACAAAACAAAATCGTATAAGGCGCGCTAGGGTAGGTGACACGGCACAACTAGGCAATGCCAGGGTAGATATGCAATTACGCTTACGGGTCAGTGGTAACGCATAGCCGCAGCTACCGCCCACCTCGAGCCACACCCCCAAATCAAAGAAATCAAAATTAGCCACCGAATAAATCCAAAGTCAGAGCGGAATATCGAAGGGATGTGTCCGATAAAAGGGGCTACCTTCTTAACCCGTCGATCGCTCCTGTTTTAGCCACCTTATGCCAACTCACGGGAGTGGGGTCCACGTATTTACCTCAAAGGAAACGCCGCCGCCATCCTACTTCATTCTGGAATCTCGACCGCGTACACGGTTGTTGAAGTGATTTTCGGAATTGGCAGAGAGTATGAAAACTTTCGATCCCGGTCTCTTCAACAACCAAATGTTATTATAACACCGCAGACTTTTCAAAATAGTTTAAACTTTTAAAACCAAAATAAAATATCCATTTCAAAACCATATAAATACGATAACATTTCTATTTTAAAAACCCAAATCAGTTTTTGATATCATTTTCAAATATATCCTTTTCTAAAACTATAATATTTCAAAGTTATAATATTTCGGAACCCACTTGAAATATCGCCTTTCAAAACATAAAACTTTAAATTTCATAACTTTGAAACATACTACACCACTTAAATGGTTTAACTATTAAATTACTTTGTAAAATAAAATACTTCTTTAATTTCACAAATAAATTCCAAATATCGATTTGAACCTCCAAATAAACCATTTCTAATTTAATATTTTCAAAGCTTAAAATTCAATATTTCAAAACTAAATTTTAAAATTCATATATATATATATATATATATATATATATATATACCAATTTCACTTTTTCTATTATTTAGTTTGAAATATGTACTTAATAATCTAGTATCCCTTTAATAAAACTCCAAATTTCAAAAATTGAATATCCCTCAATTCATTTAGACTTTATACTTTTACTTTAACCACCTTAACCCCGAATTTATTTTTAAAACCATATTCCTTTAAAAATCTAAATTTCAATAAGTTCCCATGGATTTTTATTAAATAAAATTCATAATTAAATAAAATCTCAAGTCAATTTCAAAACTATTTTCTCATACTTGTTTATAAAATCAATATAAACTCTATATAAAAATAATATTTAAGTAGATACTTCCCATAATATAAGTTAATAAATCAACTTTATTATTAAAATTATTTATACTTTAAACAATTTTGTACCTAGCTTAAAACCAAGAATTTTACTATATATCAAATACCTTTATCAAATATCTGAATCAATATCTCATAAAACCATATATATTTCTTTACAAAACCATAGAAAACATTTCAAATATTTTTATATATAGACCGCGGTGTCTGTATATAATTTTCTACCCTATGGTCAAGTGATACGGATATTTATCATTTCAATCCGTAATTTAAAAATGAAAATTTGCGGTTAAATATCATTTCAAACCGCAGTCCCAAATGAAATGAAATTGCATAATAACTTGCAGTTTATAACCATATATAATACAGCATACATTCATCCAATATCAACCATCAACCATTTATCACAATCATCATCAAATTCAAACAATAGCACCAACATAGAACGGATAATAAACAACAGGTATTAAATAGCAGTTTATATTCAATAATAAATTAAATAACTATTTGACTGGTAGTTAATATGTAATGAATAATTAATCAACAATTTAACTAGCAGTTTAAATGCAATGAATAAATTAAATAGAAATTTAATTTAAATAAATGAAATTAACTGAGATGATGATTAAAAATAGGCCAAACAAGCATAAATAAATTTTAAATCACATCATATATCAATTTAACAAACATAAGAAATCTTAGAAGTTGTGAGTGGGTTAAAACACTCACCTTTTCAATTTAAATCGAATTTAAATCCGATTTAAACCCAAAATTTGAACAGTCTCCAAATCCATCCAAACTAGCACCAAAAAGTCCGAAATTTTATTACGATCCTAACAAAAAAATCGCGTGTGAAATGGAGTTCGTATGTGAAAGATAAGATAGTTAGAACAACTAAATTAAAATTTAAATAAAAATAAAATAAAATAACATGACATAACCTAAACACTCCAACAACCACGTGACCACGCGAAAATTCATGCGCATGCCATCAGGGTTTCGAACCCTAGCCGAGCCGCCATCTATAAATTAATTGTCGTCGTTTCTCCAATGCTCGTGACTCCCATCAAGCAACGCCACCATCTCTCCCTCTTCAGGCCGATCCATACGAACCCAACTCGGCCACCTCTGGCGCTTGAAAACGCCCCCGCCGCCGCCCATGAAAATCGCCAATTTCTGGCGATCGAGACCCCTATGACTCGAGTCGATCGTGCCGATGCTAACTTCAGGTCGCCCTCAACAGGCTGCCACTCCCCGATCGAGAAATCGTCGACGACCCGCCGTCCAATAGGACGCCCTAGCTACGAACGGCCGGAAGTAAATCGTAATTTCCTGGATGAATGATCACTCCAAACGAGAAACAGAACACATGTCTGACTTGCGCTCCACGAGGGCTTCAACATATATTTTTTTTGAATTTTTCTGAGTAGTTTAAATTTTTAGCTTTGGATTGAAATTTTAATTGGATATATTAGGGTTTATAGCCATTGAAGAAGTGGAGCATAGCAGGTTCTGTACGTATAGAAATGAGGAATAGGGATGCTATGGTTTATAATGTGGTTTATATAGGTAGGTCAGAAATTAGAATGGATGGATAAGGTTGGATATACGCGCTAACGCCAAAGTGGCCCAAAAAGCCCGTTTCGACTCCGGAACGAAATTAGGTCAACCCATATATCAAAATAGATATTTTAAAATATTTTAAACGCGATGGAACAAGTTTCAGGTTCAAATTGCATCGTATGAAGAAGTTATGTTAAAATCAATATTTTCAAATTGATTTCAATTGATTTCAGTTTCATTGATTTCAAGGCGTTTCACGTTCGTACGATCAAACGACAAGTCCGATCGTAACGAAACTTGAAATCCTACAATAATTCACTGTTACGGATCTGATTAAACTGGTTTCGTTGAAATCCGAATCAGTATTCAAAATGGCTATTTTTCCACTAACTAATTAAATAAATAAATTAGCTAATTAAATCAACTTTTAAATTTCAATTCGAAAAATGACAAATTTCATCGCTTATGATTCCTCAATCATTTACAATGATTTAAACAAATGTAAATGTCAATTTATAGATGATTAGTTTATAAATTTCAATATTAACCTTAATTTCATTAAATTCAAAGTTTATAAATTTTATTTCCAAAAATTCTATTAGATTCACTTTTCATTCTATTATTCAATTCACTATTCTTAAATGGATAAAATTTTAAATTGAATTTGCTGATTTCAATCAATTAAAACTTTACCATCTGTTTCAATTAATTGGGTATGCAAAACTTTAGCTATTCAATAAATTTCAATTTATGGTACAATTATCATGGTTTGTATCATATTGCATTAATATCCCTATTTTATCTTAATTTCAAATGATTGAATATTAAATTCCATTTACTATAATAGATCCAACTTATTAAAATTTTATTTCGATAAATCGTTTTAAATTTGCCTTCCACCTTTAGACTCAACCAATTTTTAAAAATCTAATAACATAGTTAACGATTCATTACCTTAATATACCCAAATTTTCATCTTTATTTGTGTTATATTCAATTTATAATGTAATACTTTCTTAGTTATTACTTTACATACTTCCCGTATTAATTTCTCAATTAACATAATTTGAACTTATTTCCCAATCCACTAATTACTACTTAAAATAAATTTACGCTTCTATTAATTTACATTCACATTTCTGTTACTATATTAATAATTATTAAAGTAACGTTTATTATCAATAACAACATTATAATTACTTAACAATTAAATGAACTTTATTTCTAATAAATTCATTGACCAATTAATTAGATAATTTATAATAGTTGTTATCCTACCCTTAAATTTATTTCCAAATAACGTACTACCTAATTTCCTTTAATTGCAATTTGATTTCCAAATTTTATGCAACATACTAAAGAAATAAAACATATATTAATTGTTTCGTTTTAATTCAAATCTTTTTATTAAGTTTAGTACTACTATATAAACTTAGTTACCTTCTTTTTCCCATTCTAACAACTCCTAACCATTGTATTACATTTCACACAAATGTAACATTTATTACAATTTATCTCCAATTCCAATTAACCATCTAAATGAATAGGTAACCTACAATACACATTATCGTTACTCTTTAGTCACTTAAGTAAGCCTCTATTACTTACAAATCAATGTTGGCATTTATTTCCATACTACTAATTGCATTCACTTATGTTCTATCCAAACATACATTTAGATTTTATTTCCATTAATTAATTCAATATTTACATCCACTTATTAACAATTTACTTCCATTTATACAGTTGCAATTCATTTTAGTTATTATTTGATTAATACTATTTCCAATTTTATTTCTTTCAGTATTAATTACACAACATATTTAATTAACGAATTATAATGTTTTCCACTATTTCTTTATTTGGATTTCATTCCAATTGTCAAGAATTAATTTTATTTACCATTGCAACATTTAATTTCTAACATTCGCTCCAATATAAATTATAATATTTTCATTTCTTTGTACATTTATTAAAAATCTTATTAAATTAACTCATTTTAATCATCGAATTTTACGGGTCGTTATGGTCAGCCCAAAGGACAGTTAGTCTAGAAGACAGTTAGTTTAGAAAAAAGCAGTCACCTCTGATATGAACAGTTAGTTCATTTATCAGCATAACGGACCTAGCCACTTTTTAAGGACAGTTAGTCAACACTTTTTACCTATTTTGGGCAGGTGGCCCATTATCTAGCATAAAAAGATATTAATATTTTGGTATAATCAGTTTTAGGAAAAATAGTCCATAAGAAAGTAGTTAGCCTAGAAATTAGGACAGATAGTCTAGTATAAAGCAGATAACTCTGATTTTAGATAGAAGGTTATTTTTTTAGCATAATGGATATTGCCATATTATTATTATCAGTTGATTAACTAGTTTGGTTGTAGGAAAGAATTCGCAAAATATACGTTTTGAAAAGACATATTAGTGATGGGAAACCCATTCCGCTAATCGGCGTGGTCTCACTATATACCAGTAAATAGAGATGTAACGGAAATTATTCATACCAGGCTTTAGGTCTAACTCTAAGTTTTTGTTTCCCCTTAAACTCTTGGGTGCTAAAACATTGATTTGAGTAGGCTGAGGGTTTTTTTTTCGGTTTTAGCAGATTTTGGCGAGTAACGCATCCGAAGACGAGTAGATGGCTAACGGATAGCTAATTTAGGAATTCTATTTTAAAATTATTCCATAGTGTATTAAGACAATTATGTCTATATTTTTTTGATCATCCAAGGGGGCATCTTCATATGTCACTCTTGGCTCACTGTTGTAAATTATATTTGATCAATGTTTGGGATACTTTTGGTGATTTTTGTAACTTGGATATGGTATTAAAATTATTGTTTTTGGAAATTTGTGATTTTGTTTATATTCAAGTGCTTCTAATATTATGGATACCATTAGCGCTACCGTATTTCATCACCAAAAGTTAATACTATGGATGACTGCAACATCCATAGTGCTTAGCTTTTGGCCTCCAAGCACGGGATGTTACAAATGAAGTCACCCAGTGCCTGCACATTTATTGCTTTCCTTCGGTGGTATGCAATATTATATTGACTCAACTCTATGTTCCACTTGAGTAGGTTCCCAAAAGTTTTGGGTCCGTATAAAAATTGCTTCAGGGTTTGGTCGATCAAGACTTTAATTGGGTGAGCATAGAAGCATGGTCATAATTTCTGGGATGTGATCAAGAGGCAATATGCTAGCTTTTCTAGTTTTGGTAATTCTTCTGTGCTATGACCTTTCCATTCAAGCTTTGAAGTTCTCTCTTGTTTCTAGGAGCTTGGACTTCTGTAGCGCTTTGATTTGCTCTAGATTCGCTTCGATGCCCCAGGCACTTACGATGAATCCCAAGAATTTTTCTGAGGCTACTCTGAAGTGGCACTTGAGCGGGATAAGTTTCATTCGATATTTTCAGAGTATTTCAAACATTTCAGCGAGGTTATCAAGATGATTAGCAGCTACTCTGGATTTGATTAACATATTGTCCACATAAACTTCCGTAGTCTTCCCTATCCGACGTTTGAACACAGTATTCATCGGCCTTTGGTGTGTTGCCCATGCATTTTTCAAACCGTAAGGTTTCACAAGGTAGCAGTACAGTACCAAATTGGTGATGAAGCTGGTGTTCTCTTGGTCTGGTTCGTGCATTAGGATCATGTTATAGCCCGAGTACGCATCCATAAAAGATAACAGTTCAGGTCTCGTTGTTCCATCCACTAGTTGATCAATTCTAGGGAGTGGGAAGCTATCCTACAGACAGGCTTTGTTGAGATTCGAGAAATCAATATAGGTTCGCAAATTTCCATTAGATTTCTTTACTATGACTGGATTCGGTACCCATTCATGGTAAGTTGCATCTCGGTTGAAGCCGTTGGCCATCAATTTATCAACTTCTTCCCTCGGAGCCTTGCACCGTTCGGGGCCTAAGCTGCGCTTTTTATGCTTTACTAGTGTAAATTTGGAGTCGATATTGAGCGGGTGACAGGCAATTTCAAGTGACACCCCACACATATCAGAGTGCATCCAAGCAAATACATCTGAATTGGCGTAGAGGAATTTGGTTAGTTCTGACCGCATCTTGTTTCCAAGATGCAACCCAATTCTCAGGACCTACGTCGGGTCATCTATACTGACTGGGATAGACATCGTCAGTTTTATCGGTGTTGCCCGATCCTCCCTCGAGCTCTTCTTCCTAGAGTCCAAAGCCCTATCGAATCAGCTATGGTCCCCAAGCCAAGGGCGATTTTGTAGTTGCTATTCAGAGGGTTCACGGATGTGGAGGGCTTTCCTCGTATCCTTTCTCTTTTCCTTTCTTCTTGACTCGCCCAATTCTGCAATATAACATTCTCGCGCAACGCTTTGATCTCCTTTTACAATTCTGACTCTGTGCTTGGTAGCTAACTTCATTGTAAGGCACCATTGGGCCAGTGCTATCTTGAAATCAGCTAGCACAAGCCGTCCAAAGAATGCATCCTATGCTGACATTTCATCAACGATCACAAAAGACTAAATGACGGTGACTCATCGCTCACCGTCTCCAAATTCTACAGGTAAGTCAATTGTTCCCACCGGCTGTTTGGGTTCTCCAGTAAACCCATGAACCTTTGTTTGGCACATAGATATCCTTTTTATGCCAATCTTCATCTGATAGAAAGTACGTTTGAAAAGTATTTTAACTGAGCTTCCGCTATCAACCAACACCTGCCGGACTACGGCGCTCCGGATTCCTATTGTCGCCACCATTGAGTCAAGAGTTGGAGCTTCAATTCCTTCAGTGTCCTTATTGCAGAACACTATGTCATTGCTCAGGACCTTTTGCTGCTTCAACGGAGTTTCATCATCCATTTCTAAACACGATTCCTTCGGGGCATGCTTTAATTAATTTGCATATCGCTCCATTTCTCCGTAACTTCTTTGTGCAGGATGTGGTCCCCCGGATATTGTTCCGATAATAAGCCTCTAGTTAGTTTGTTTTGATCCTTCTTCGCTAGTTCCAGCCTGATTTTTTTGCTCTCTATGAGACTGAGGGAGCATAGCTTGGATAGGTTTTCGTGGCCTTTTCACATATTACTGAAGTTTGTTGTCTCGGATCAATCCTTCAATGAGGTCCTTAACGTGGCAGCATTCGTTTGTATTATGCCCGAGCATCTCATGGAAGCGGCAGAATATCCCTGAGCTCTTCTACTTTTCTGTTGCCTCCTTTTTGAGGGGTTTCCAATACTTTTCAGTTTCTTGTGTTGCGAGATAAATATTCTCTTGAGTGTTATTCGAGGAATATATTCTCCTTTTCCAAACACTCTAAATCTTTTGTTGCTACCACCGCTATTTCTCTTGTTAGAGTTCTAGTTTCTTCTCTTTTGGTTCCCACTCTTCTCTGCGACTCCCTGATTATTTCCAATATCGTGTGCGCTTTACTTTGTCGTTGTGCCATTTTGTTCGGTTTTCATCTGTTGTGTTTCAGTAGCCTTTCTTTCCAGCTCCTACGCTTCTTCAAATCTCAAGTACTTGCTCGCTTTACGATTGAAGTCTTTCCTGTTGGTGGGTTGCTTCATCTTTATCCATTTTCTGAACTCTGTTTATGGATAGATAGCGTGGATAATGCTATAAAATCCATGTCCTTCTTGGTGTTGCTCACTTTTGCCACTGTAGTGTTAAACTGCTCATGAATGATCTCAATGATTCGTTGTGCCCTTGAACTAGTCCAGATAGGGACCTGACGTCCTTTGGTTGCGCGGTATGGAGCTTGAACTGGTCAAGGAATTTCATTGCAAGTTGGTCAAAGGTATAAATTGATCTTGGGGGAAGTCTGGTGAACCACATAGATGCAACTTCACCTAGAAAGATGGGAAAACACCGGCAGTGAACGGCTTCTGGAGCATTGGCTCCGTCCATGTATTACCAGCTATACTTGTACAAATAGGGTTTTGGGTCCTTTGTTCCATCATAGGAGGAAATAGTTGGCATAGTAAATTTATCAAGGTACCTTTCATTCAAGATCTCATCGATAAAAGGGGTCCGGCTTGGGGCATATCCCCACTCATTATCCATTCAGCTTTTACTTTCGTTCATCAGCCATTTGACCATGTATACTATATATACCTCTAATGTGTGGTAGTCTTGAGGGCGGCAATCAGTCGGTGCACCAAGTGTTTGGTTCTACAAACGGTCTTGGTGCATGAGGTGACGCCTAGGCCCTCCTGTCTTTAGGAAAGCCACTCCCGCAGGACCCCGTTGGCTTGCATTTAGCCTAACTAGAGCGATATGTAAGTTTCTTGCATTATCGAATGCGTCGACATCTTCTTCCACTTGATTACCATGTCTTCATCATCCAAATCGGAGAGGTTCACTGCTATGTTCTCCTAGGGATTTTGGCCCCTTGATTCAAATTCAAATTTGGTTGCTTGGTGCCAGGTGGGGTGTTCTCATTTTCCTCCAGGTTACACCGTGATGTTCCTCTCCTTAGTGGTTTCTTTCCGTTTCTTCTATGCAGGCCGGAAACAGAAGAATTTTCTTATTTTATAGCAGTTATTGGTTCAGGTATAACCCTTGGAGCGGGGTTTGATTGTAGGGTTAGCAAATGGTTCAGCTTATCCATTAGAGCCTTTTGACTATTCTCCATTATCTAGTTGATCCCCTAAGCCATCTTATTAAGCTCATCCCTGGTGACAACTACATGCTGACTAAAGGACCTGATGCTTGATTTCCTAAGCTTGCACAATTTACTTCAGCTTGTTGGAGACTAGCACCTTCTGCAGCTATTGTAGCCCCTATGGATCTCCCAGAGACAGTTCTTTTTCTTCTAGGAGCCATCGACTTTAAAACAGAGAGTTCTTTAAGCAAAGACCGGGGATCTAACTTCTGGACCTATAAGATCCAAAGGTACATAGCTAGAACTAGATCTTGAGTTGGATTCTCAACGAAAGTACCAAAATGTTGACCTAAAAAATGGACCAACACCCTGGTTTGAGTTTGAAAGCACCAACCTGGTTCTGACAAAGCAATACCATGGATAACATGTATAGAAATAGAATAGTAAGAGAAAGAAGGCAGATAATATTTTATAGTGGTTCGGCTGTTAATGAAGCCTACGACCACTTTATAGCTTTACTATAGACTGATTGCTATTACAAGAGTTGTTTGATTACAAGACTTCGATCGTTTCCTAGCTAGATTGAATCTACAAAGTAGAAATCCACTGGAGAATCACAATGTATTCCTTTGGAGAATGTTGTAAGGGAGGTAGAGAGTGAAAAATATTTCCAGCAGAGCTTTAGCAACCAGTCCATAGAAGATCCCATTTATGTTGTAGGTGGGATCATATTTATAGAGATTGGAGAGCTTCTAGGCTAGGTCTGTCATCATCAATTCGCTGGTAGGTAACAGGCGACCTAAGTGGGTCTTTGGCTCACAAAACAAGCAAAAACAATGGCTTGCTGGCGACCAATCGCCTATGGGTTGCTAGCGACCCACGGACTTGGTTCATTTTGCAAGCCAACGTGCTACCATTTTTGGTAGTGTTCACTAGCTAATTTGTTTGAAGGTTCGAGAAGTGGCATAAGTCACTGATAATCCAACCATTTAGGATTCTTTCGGAGTCTGGAGTCACTAGTTTCTCACTCTCAGCTGCTAATCGAGCTACAAAGGGATGTGGAGCTCTTAGCATCGTCGATCCCAGTTGCTTTCTTAATCATGTAGCTTGGCCATGATCAATGCCTTGTCTTAGCCTTTCCGGTTAAGTCTTGAACTATCTTGTCTACACAAGGTTGTTCTGTTTTCCATTAATTCATGCTGGGTTGAAAACCAAGATAACAATTTCAACCCTTTCAAAACCATCAGAAATTAGTACTTTCAACTACTTCGAAACCATCAGAATACAGTACCTATCGACTCCTTCATAGCCATCAGAAAATATTACCTTTCAACTCCTTCAAAACAAGTAGAAAATAGTACCTTTCAATACCTTCGAAACCATTTTAAACACCTTTCGAAAGCATTAAACTATCAGAAACATAAACCTTTCGAAAGCACTTTGGGTTTAATTAAAACATGTCGAAAAATCTCTTTGAAAACCATATAAGTCATCTCTTTTGAAACCTTTGGGTTATACTTCAAACGGAATAAAAAATTTAAAAATGCCTAAGTCGAAACCCTTCTTTCGAAACCTTTTTCGTAAGCAAGAAGCAATGGTGTCGAAACATCCCTTTAAAAGAATGGGAGAAGCGACTGATTTTAAAAGACATGTATACATTTCGAAACCATTGACTTCGAAAGGTAGTAAGATGGCAGCTAGGGGTTTCGACCCCTTCGAAAGCATTAAACCTTTATTTTAAATATTTGACCCAGTCGAAAGCAACTAAATCGAAACCATCTCTTTCGAAAGCGAAGTAGGAATTACCTTTGATTTTTAAAAAAAACATACTCCAACCTCTTCAGAACCTGAGGTTTCGACCTAGCGCCCCTTTATATTTTTCCAAACCGCTATGACTAAGTAGCATGATACCATGCATATTGTTTTCAAAACCAATGATGCTAAAAGGTCTGGGTTAGAACCCCTTGTAAAGAAAGTGGTGGAACATGCTAAAATAATGATTTTCTTGTTTTTAACTTAGAAGACAAAACTTTTCAACTAACTTGCCTTTATTTGTCAAATTCATATTGGTTACTAATAATTTTCAGAAAAGTGCTGCCAATAATTTCAGAAATAAATAGTGATTTCGTTTTATAAAATTCCCCTTCTCCTTAATAAAATATATAAAACATTTGAGTCTCATACCCCAAATAATTTTATATATTCATCAAAAAAACTTAGGAAAAATCTAGAGAAAATCCAAAATATTGGTCTTAATATGTTTTCCAACATATGCAAATTTCAAACCCAAATAATTATTTATTTAACCGTAAATAATTTATAACCGAATAAATCATTTTCTTTACTAGGAATTTAATATAAAATTCACATTAATTCAGAAAATTATGAAAATTGAAACCCGTCTCTAAAATATCATTTTTGACCTACATTTAAATTTTCAAGAAATTTGAATGTCATTTAATAGATTTTCATATCAAACATATCATAAAAATTAATATGAACATATATATATACACAAATATGTATGCATATATCTCATCAACAAGTATATGTAAACATTTTATCATCCAAAACATGGAATAAACATGCAAAATCCTTTCAGATCTAAAATCAAACGAAAAATATAACAAAATGGGATGTAGTAATCATTCACCTTAGCTTTGAGATTAAAGGATGTGAGCTTTGATGTTGAATAAGTTAATTTACTTCTTCTTTCTGAAAATCTTAGCTTTATTTCTTTGAGATTGAAAATGGTGGCAGGCCTTAAAATGTTTTTGTTTGAGAGAATAAAATGAACATGTATTGTCAATTTCTAAGGGTTTAGGGTATAACTCCCTCATATTTTCCATTTTTCCTTCCTTATTTCTTAACATATTTACTTATGTTATCTAACTTTGATTTATAACATGGCACGGCTAACCTTAGTTAAATCAAGTCTCAACGTATTAATCTTCATATTATTTCATTTAATTTAACTAAAAAATACTCTAATTAATGCTATAAAAATATGGGGTGTTACAGACTCCCCTCCTTAAAGAATTGCGTCCTCAAAATTACGATAATGTACACAATCAAGCTAAAAGGTAAAACATATTATCAAAAAAATCGGGATAAGTGTCTCTAACCCTGCTCTTAGTCTTCCAAGTACAGTCTCTATCATCATCACTCCACTGGACTTTTACCACTCTGGCTATATTGTTCCTTAGCTCTTCTCATCTCTCGCAACTATTCGAATCGGCTTTCAAACTATAGTCAAATCCGGTTCTATTACTAAACCTTCTAACATTGTTAGTGCTGTAGTAATCTACGGGTCTCTATCACATTTTCTAAGATAAGAAACATAGAAAACATCATGGACTCCAGCCAAACTATAGGATAACTCCACTTTATAAGCGAGTTTTCTAATCCTCTAAACAATACGGAAAGGTCCAATGAATCTAGGTGCTAACTTTCCTGATTTCCTGAACTTAATCACACACTTCATCGGTGAAACCTTGATAAATACATAATCTTTACAAAGAATTGCAAGTCTTTTCTTCTTCTATTATCATAACTTTTTTGCCTAGATCGAGCTTCCTTCGTCCTAGCTCGGATAAACTCAATCTTCTTCTTTCACTAAATTCAGACCAAGAACCAATCTATCCCGGTCTCTAACCAACGTAAGGGAGATTTGCATGGTCTACCATACAAAGCTTCAAATGGTGTCATCCTAATACTAGTCTAATAATTATTGTTATACGAGAAATCGACTAAATGAAGACAGTCTTCCCATGATCCCTCGAAATCCAATACACAAGCTCTTAACAAATCCTCCAAGACTTTGTTAACTCTTTCAGTTTTCCCATTAGTCTGTGGATGGTAAGCGGTACTCATGTTGAGCCTGGTTCCTAAAATTTCATGTAGACTCTTCTAGAACTCACTAGTAAAATTAGAATCTCTATCACTGACAGTACTACTAGGAATTCCATGCATCCAAACCACATTCTTTATAAATAACTTCGCCAAAATAGGTGCCGTCCTAGTTGAATTTACCGAAATGAAATGGACACTCTTTGCCAATCTATACACTATGACCCACAAGCTTTCATTTCCTCTGCTAGATCTTGGAAGCCCTCAATAAAATCCAAAAGGAAGAATCCTATTTCCATATCGGTACATACAACGGTTGAAGCACTCCACTTGGCCTCTGGTGTTTAGCATCTGTCTGCTGGCAATTCAAGCACTGCTTAACACATGAACCAGTGCCCCGTTTCATACTTTCCCAGAAGAAACTTCTCTTCATGTCTTAATACATCTTCGTTCATCGTAGATGGATTGTTAACTTTGAACGATGGCATTCCTCTAGAACTTCCTTCCTTATGTCTCCTATATTCGGAGAACACAACCTTCCTTTCTTCCTCTAACCATCCACTCTTATCGAGATTGAAATCCTTTAAGCCACTGCTCTCCTTTCCTTCCCTTAACTTTCTGATCCATTCTGCCAAAACTGGATCCTTCTTCTATTTAGAAGCTATCATCACAATCATTACCGATCGATCTTCTAAACAAGACAATACAACACTTCCTACACTAGGACCTAACTCCAATCTATACTGCACTTTACAAGCTGATAATGCTTCCAAGTCTTTCAACTCTACCATCATTTCGAATACTGCATTCTCATGTTTCCTGCTAAGTGCATCTGTTACCTTGTTTCCTTTTCAGGTGTGTCCTCAATTCCAAAATCATAAGCAGCAATAAACTCCAACCATCTCTGATGTCTTATATTCGGCTCCTTTTGTGAGAACATGTACTTTAATGACTTATAATCGTATCATGCCCAAATGACTCCCTTAAAAAATAATGCCTTCACACCTTCAAAGAAAATATTACCGCATCTAACTCCAAATCATGCATTGGATACCTAACTTCATGCGGTCTGAGCTATCTAGATGCACAAGCAATTACATACCTCTTTGCATCAACACAGCTTCCATTCCAGTTCCACACGGATCTGTATAAACAACTAAATCCTGATTCCCCTCCAGAACCACCAATACCGGTGCATGGGTCAACAAGTGTTTTAAGCTCTGGAATGCTTCCTCACACTTATCGGTCCACAAAAACTTCAATCTTTTCGCGCAAGCTTAGTCGTCGATGCAGTCGCCTAGGAAAAATCTTTTATGAACCTTCAGTAATATCTGGCGTCAATCGATGAAAATTCATTCTCTCGGATACCGTCTCAAGTCTTTTTCAATTATTTACCGCTTCAATCTTAGTCGGATCAACAGACAACCCTTTCTCTGAGACTACTTGGCCATGAAACTTCGCTTCCTTCTTCTAGAAATAGCACTTAGAAAACTTTGCCTTCAATAGATGCTCCCTTACGTCTTAAGCACAACTCTAAGATGAACTTCGTGCTCCTTCTCATCCTTATAGTATATCAGAATATCGTCTATGATGTTAACCATAAAATATCCTTGATGGTAGAAGTATGAGAGAAAAATGATCAAATTGGAGTTTTGATGAAGTGATAATCCAAGTCATCATGAAAGACTTAAAAAGGATGTTCAAAAAGTCCAATTACTTATACAGAGTAAAGCCTTCGACTCAAATGAAAATAAACAAAGCCTACCACCACGGTTAACCATTCGACATAGAGGAGATAGTAATGATGACTTCAAAGCCCCTTTCAAAAGCAATCAATAGCGTTTCTTTCAACTACACACCAAACCTTTCAAAGTCAAAGGTTTCGCTCCAAAGTAACCTTTAGGAAATCCTAGTAAGCCTTTTGAAATAGTTAAGACACTTTCAGGATACCTTCAATAGCTTTGAAAGGTGCCGTGAAAAAAGTAACACTCGAAACTCAGCAAAGAATGAAAAGCAGCTCTCGATAGCGTTCCAGTAAAGACAAACCTTCCATTAAAGTCGAGAGGTTAACAAAAGATGTAAAGGGAAAACCTTCCGATGAAGTCAAAAGGTTAATGGAAGCATAAGAGTGGCAAACCTTTCGACACAGTCGAAAGGTTGATGACCTTTCGATGAAGTCAAAAGCACGAAGCCAGAAGGTGGGCCGCTTGCATCTATAAATAAGACCCAAGGGGTCCGGTTTTGGGTGTCGAATTCTGGAGACTGAACTCATTTTCTTTTCTCTACTTTCATGGTCATAATTGTACACAGAAAAGCATACATCAAATTTTGGAGAGAGCTTAATTTCTTGTAACTCATTTTGAATATGAATAAAATGGAGATGGCTTATTCGTGATGGATATCGGCAATGAGGGGAATCATTAAGGTCAATATCTAGACTAATGATCAACTGCACATGATATCAGCCTTATTCTCATAATCTCTTTCAATCTGTGCTATATGATATTCCTTATCGAAGCACGTCATTATTGAAATCCATTACTAATATAAAGTAATGATGACATGTTAAGTATATGGTTATAAGGGTAACTAAACCGATCTTATATAGGAAAGGGAAAGGGTTTAAAGATATAAACTAAGGTTGCTCTGAAAGGAAGGAAAACCCTTTGACTAGGTCAAAAGGTTTACTTTCTAATGAAGTCCTAGGTTATATATCTTAAAACCGCTCATGGTCGATATAATTCGAAAGGAATCTACTTCTTTAAGTATAAATAAATCCTTTGAATTGGTTCCATAGAAGGAAAATGGACATTAGTGGAGCTAAAAGCAATTAAGATTGGCAATTAGATATGCATCTCCATGTAATAATGTCGAGAGGTTTCATTCATTAACCTTTCGACACAATTAAGAAGGAACCGGTAGACGTTAACCATAACTGCTTTCGAATCCAATTGGAGATGGAATTCATCAAATTACTGATTTCTGTAAGCTAAAGTATTAAGAGCTACTTAAACCTAATTGAAAGGTTGGAGAAATCTTGTCATACCTTCCAACAAATCGAAAGATCTGACAACTTACACATATTCCATCCTAGTCGAAAGGTTGGAGAGGTCCTGTTAACAACCTTTCGAAAAAATTGAATGGTTGGACTAATTCCTTCCACCCCAACTTAGACGTAAGGTTGGGATCGTCATGCCTATAACCTTCCGAAAAGGTCGAAAGGTTTAACAATCTAATATATTTTCAACCTAGTCGAAGTGTTTTTGTAGTTTCATTAACCTTTCGACAAGGTCGAAAGGTATGATAACTCATCATTCTTTTCTCCCATATTAATTTGATTAAAGCGATTTGTTCAAAGATACTCTTTCATAAGTGAGATTTATCTTATCAACATAATTATGTCCAAGTAAGATTATCTTATCAAAGCATTGGGGATGTTGACAAGTTTTCTTGTTAACATTTTGGACGCTAGAAGGAGGGCTTGAACCTCCGACCTTGTGGTTATATATAGACTAATCATGGTACATTTCTCTTTCCTAGCAAAAATGAGATCAAAAAGTCTAAGTGGACTCGATGAGGGAGTGGTACACACTTCTGACCTAGAGGAGAATGTTGCTCTAACTTTCAACCCAGAAAGGGTCATCCCAGGACAAACATCATCACCTACACAGCTAGGTGAGAATACAGAGAAAATCAAATGCTTGGAATAGTAATTACAAGAAATGCAAGATATGTTAACGATGGCTTTATCTCAAAGATCACCAAAACTCCAAGGCAAAGTCAGGGAGAGGAAGTTGTTTCCTCCTGGAAGAAATTTGAAAACCATTTCCAAGTAAAGCAAGGATAAGACTGATTTGACCTCCTTGAAAAAAAAGGAGCTTCCACCAGCAAAATCTAATCATCAAGGAAGAATTTGGACAAGTCATTAAAGAAATCAAGTAACTCAACTTCTAATGAATATCAGCCAAATCAAAAAAATTATGGTAATGTCGAAGCTTTCTTTAAAGATGCTGCTGAGTAGGCAGTCAAAGATGCCATGAATTCAAAAGGCAAAAGAACCATGGATGCAAATGTAAATGACAACGAAAGGATGGGGCCATTTACTGAGGAGATGATGGCAATAGTAATTCCTTCTTATGTCAAGACCGCATCTATGATATACCATGGGAATACGGATCCTGATGACCACCTTATGGCTTTTGACAGCCAAATGGATATGTACAATGCTTCTAGGGCAGCCAGGTGTTGACTATTCACTGTTACTCTCCATGGGGCGGCAGCCAGGTGGTATAAAAATTATAGAGAGAAAACTATCTACTCTTGGAAATAGTTTTCTTATGAATTCTCGGAATAATTTTGTATCTGCAAAGATCCAACCATTGATTACATAGTCTTGGCCAATATAAAACAAAGGCTGGGTGAATCTTTAGGAGGTTATTTGAGGATATTCAATGTAGAAGGTCTGAAGGATAAGGACATGATGGACCGAGACAAATTCATAGCCATCCATTCTGGTTTGATCGAGAACACTACTTTTTGGAAGTAGCTATTAATCAATGGCTGCAAGGATCTCTAAGACTTCCACTTTCAAGTAGATAAATTCATCGTATGAATGAGCTTTATTATTCAAAGAGAAAGACTCTTCCCACAAAGGAAGGAGGATAATTTGGCTTTGATCGCACCCACAAATGCGTTTGGTGGGAGGAACCAATCGCTAAAGCAGGCGCTTTAAACAGGCCATTATCTTACATATATGCCATAGCAAAGGAAAGAGTCAACTTCTTGACCAATTACAAAGCTAAGAGTAATCCGGAGCAGAAAAAGGGAGGAGATTATTGTGCTTATGATAAAGCAAATGGCCATAAAACAGATGAGTGCCGAGTTCTGGCCAGCATAATTCAGAAGCTGATCCGAGAAGGCTATTTCAACAAATTTATCCAAGATCGGCACAAAGCTCAAAGTGCCGATAGTGCTCCCCAGAAGCGTCCAGGTAACGCTATGAATGTTCTATAAGAAAAAGATCTCCTTAGCTTAAGCCCACAAGTTAACAGAATCGATGTGATCCACGATGATCCACATCCGGTAGGAAATACTAAAGGAGCTCGAAATAGATATATCAAGAAAGCTAAGGAAGGAAATTTTTCTCTTCAAGAAGAGCCTCCAACAAAGAGCCCTCAGCTCAATATTCATATGCCAAATTTGGTGATTACTCCGCTGGAGATGTGCAAGGGAGTCCATCATCCACATAACGACCTCCTTATGATCAATGCACAAATCAGACTTTCAATTGTTTCCAAAATTATGGTCGATACAGGGAGTGCAGGCAATGTTATCTTTAAGCATGCTTTTGATTAAATGAATATTCCAAAGAACAAGATAGAGATGTTCCGAACCGATATTTGGGTTCAAAAATAAGGGATCAACTCCAGTTGGGCAAAAAAAGCTTCTAGTACAAATGGAGGTGCCTCCTACATGCCGAATATTTTAAACCATTTTTGTGATAATTGATCAACCTTCCTACTACAATGGCTTCTTTGGCAGGCCGGCCCTGGATGAAATTGATGCTTACGTCTCGCTAAAATACCTCATGGTGAAGTTCTTGACAAGGCGAGGCTGGGTGACTGTGTGAGGAGAACAATTCAGCACCCGTGAGATGTATTTTTCCACCCTTGATTAGTATAAAAGTGAGTGTTCTACCTATTTTGATTCTTCTATTAATTTACAGCCTTTGGATGATGGATCTTTACATCCAATATTCGAAGCAAGGATTAAGGATATAAAAAAATATAATAACCGTATATATCTGCAGGAAACAAGAGAAAGAGGGTTGATACTAATTCGGCAGAAGAAGGTCCAATAGTAATAGAGTTTGATTTTCGGGGCGAGATAAAAAGAATAAGGCCTATAGAGGACCTTGAGGAAACCCACATAGATTCCGAGGATGTTTCTAAAGTGGTCAAAGTGGGAAAAGATCTTGATATCGAGTTAAATAAAAATCTGGTTCAGTTTCACAAAAACAACAAGGATGTGTTTGCTTGGTCACATTCCAATATGTTGGGAATTGACCCGACTGTAATGTGTCACTCCCTTAACATCAACCCAGGGAGCAACTCCTGTAAGACAAAGAAAGAGGCAATTGGATAAAGTTCGAACGGATGCTCTGAAAGAGAAATTTGATAGACTCCTTGAAAATGGATTAATCTGGGAAGTATATTACCCCTAATGGCTAGCGAACCCAGTTCTAGTGAAAAATTCAAATGGATAGTGGATAACATATGTTGATTACAAAGATATGAATAAAGCATGTCCGAAAGACTATTTCCCGTTGCCACAAATAGATCAGTTGGTAGATGCGACGAGTGAACACAAGTTGTTATCTCTTATGAATGCTTATTCATAGTACAATCAGATACCGATGTTCAAGCCACATGAAGACCACACCAGTATCATAACAAAGTGAGGAATTTATTGTTACAGAGCCATGCTATTTGGTCTGAAGAATACACGGGCTACTTATCGAAGATTGGTTAATTGAATGTTTTTTTTTATAAAAATAGTAGTGGATATACCAAGCCATATTTACTACTATAGTAATAAAAGTACCAATAACACAAAACCAGACAGACCATACAAACCATACTACTTACAAAACAGATAACAGCACAAACAAAAATATTCAGCATGCATTCAACAGCAGAACCAAAAAACCATATATACAATCACACGCAAGTAATCAAAAAACAAAAAGAAGACACTGCTAACCACTGAACATCAGCACTTCCTTAAACATCCTTCCTTCTCTCGCACTCCCTGCTAGTTACAGAACCTTCAATGTAATCAAAAGCTTTTTGTTTTTCGATTCCTACTCAAATATAAACAAACTTTAGAACTTGAAAAAGAATATTATTAGAAATGTTTGCAATGCCAAACATCTTTTGTTCCGCTCGTTCCCTAAAATACAGAAAAAAGCAATATTGGTTATGAAGAATTTGTATTTTGAGTCATCATTTCTATCAACTTTCCCAAAAATAAAACTGATCTCTAATATGATCTTTCCATACAAGATCATTATGCATATGCACCAGACATTTAGTCCGTATATAAAAAGCTACATCACAATAACAAATGAGATGAACATAGTTTTCAACATTTTCGCCACAAACAAACATTTCTCCAACACCATCGGTCCTTTCTTCTTCTTCATATCCGTTGTATTAAGCTTACCATAAATAATAGACCACATGAAAATCTTCGCTTTTATTGGCACATTCTTAACTTTCCACATATTTTTGTAACCAACATATTTTCTGCCTGAGAAATTAACAAACTGATACATATTTCTTACTTTATACTCCTTCTCATTATCAGTCTGCCATAAAAACTTATCACTGCCATCTTTTAAATGATACTCATCCATAAGTTGAATAAGATTTATAAGTTGAAAAAGAGCTCATCCTTCTATTATTGGATTAAAAGACAATTTCCATCTGAAACCATTAGCATTCCAATTATACATTTTAGCAACAGAGCTATATTTATCCACAGCTAATTCATACAGAGCATCAAATTCAACTGCTAGGGATGTGCACGTAAATGTGCATATATATACACATCCATATTTTATCTCTTTTTAATTAAATAAATATCATATTTGGGCATTTTAACATGTTTAAAACCAAAATTCAATTGTTTTCAAATCATCTTATATTCATCTTCATTCAGGGGCAAAATGGTCATTTTGTGCATGTGTCAATTTAAGAATTTTTACTTGGACATTTTTTATGATTTTATAGAAAATTTTGATGCATATGGAAGAGAGATTTATGAAGATATATGCATGCACAAATGAATACAAAGGAAAGATGAAGGAAATAATTCAAGTCCAAGATCATGGAGGACCACACCCACTTGCTTAAATCTACAATTAGAAGCTAATGGACAACTAAGTGGAGGTTAAAGCTTCATACACATTTAATGAGGGATTAATTAGTGGCTAATGGTTACTTGGTGGCCACACTTCCTAAAGGGCATTTTGGTAAGCTCCTTAAATATTGAGTTACGGTTTATGCATGTATAAATAGCCCACTTATGTACATGTAAATATATTCTACTCTCTCATATATTTGCTTAGGAAATTAGCAAGTTGTAAACAAAAATCGAAGTGAAATAAAAATGGCTTCCAAGCCTCTTTCTCTCTTCTTCTCTACATGCTTTTCTTTGTTTTATTGTAATTTTTATTTCTATGTTCTCTTTCTTTTTATGTTCATAGCTTAGATTTATCTTCATGTAATTAGTTTGATGTTATCTCATGCAAGTAGTTAAGCCCGTTTCCTTTGTTTAATTTCTAGTTATCTTTGCTTTCAATGTTGAAACTTACATGTGTTGATTTGATAACACAAATGATAGCTAAACCGCTTCAATTTAGGGGTAATGAAGCTCTCAAATATTGTGTAATTTCAACATTTTTATGATTTATGATCTCTTTAGTTTGTGCTTCATGAAATTGAATTTTGATCTAAGTTTATACAAGTGGGTTTGATAGCTTATATTGCTTATGCAAATAAGCTATTCTTATTCAACAGAAATACAATTTACATCATCATTTGCTAATTAATTTTTGATTTTGAAATGAAAGTAAAAATGAAATTTGATGATCTATATTACTAGTTGCAATAGTAAATAGATCATACTTAAAATAGATTTTGCTTTCGCTTCATTTTCATGAGGATTGATAAGTGGTTTATTTGTTGTAGTATAGTTTGATGGTTTGATGATGTTAATTAATAACATAACAAACCATACTCATAATAAATACAACAATTTTTTCACTTAATATAGCTAAATATCATAAATTATTTGTTTGTTGATTTACAAAAATATGAGAGTGCATTTGCCTCTAAATTGTTCTCTAGTCTAATAATCACATTTCAATTCTAGCTTTAGCTTATTATTTGTAGTTAACAATTTCCTCTCGCTTTGGTCTAATTTGATTGAATTGAAAATTTTAAAATCTTAAAAATTCCCTGCGGATCAACCCATACTTGCAGCGTACTAAAATTGTAGGCCGTGGGCTTGCGGTTAAATTTAATTTGAAATTTTTCAACGATTTTCTAACTCGATAGAAAACTAGTCGTTGAACAATTTTTTGACACCGTTGCAGGGGAATAGTTTTAATTTTAATTTTCTATTCTTCGAATTATTTTCGTTTGATTTTTGTGTGTTTGTATTTAAAAAAAAATTTGGGTGTGTGTGTGATTTTTGTTTGCATTTTAATTGTATGTTTTGTTGTTTTTTTTATTGCCATTTGCATATTAAAAAAAACATACACAATTTCAAAACAAAAACAAAAATATTTTATTTCCTTTTCATTTACAAATTTCATTTCCATTTACAATTGCATACATTTGTTTTTTTTTTTTTTTTGTCAATACATTTGTTTAATCAAAATAGTGCATCCCCTTTCAACGAGAGCAAATCCCCTGTACCAAATTCCCCTTGTTTCTCTGTCCCCAACCAATCGAAAACAATGATTTTCAATCATTTTGTAATTAAACCCCTGACAGCAGGAGAGAGAAAGGGGGGTTGATTGCAAAATGCCTGAAAATCATTGTTTCCGATTGGTTGGGGACAGAGGTGCAGAGGGCGTTAGGTACAGGGGATTTGGTCTCCCTTTCAACACTGCTATCCTCTCCTCTGTCAAAAACTGTCAACCTGCTTCTCAAACAACTTCCATACAATCACATTCCACTGTTCTAACCACTTCTGGACTTTCCTATCATTAGTCGTCACCACTTACACCTACCCAAACCACCTTACACTC
Organism: Allium cepa; assembly: GCA_030765085.1. Classification (NCBI taxonomy): domain Eukaryota; kingdom Viridiplantae; phylum Streptophyta; class Magnoliopsida; order Asparagales; family Amaryllidaceae; genus Allium; species Allium cepa. The sequence continues at coordinate 687,928,315 of CM060938.1, forward strand.
AACTCACTTCACGAATCAAGCAGTTCAATACCAGCCAAACACTGATCAAACACAACCTCACAACAACTTAACCACCAACATCATCAAATATACCATCCTTCATCAATTCCAAAAATACAAAACGGTTCACCAAATCCCCTTGCACACTTCACTGTGCATGTGCACAGTTCAAACAAATATCCTTCTCACTTTTCTGACTGGACAAAAACTAACCACCCACTTCGGCTATCATCGACTAAACTTCATCGGTTATACTATACCAACCAGCAACAAACAATACAATTCTCAGGTCCACTGTAACAAACAACACTTCTCAACCAAAACTGCATACAACTTCACCTGCTGTCAACTCATCACAGACAAAACCCATCACCAGCCCCTGCCCACAGCCTACTTCGATCAACTCCACACCCCTTCCAAACCATTGCCGTACTTCTACACACCCCTTCATACCATAGCATTTAATACACAAACCCACCTCTGACAACAAGCTACTACGCCACAATACAAAACTGCTGCATTCCATCACAATTACACCCCTGCCTCGTCTCACTGCCTTAACATCCTGCCTCCACCATTTTCAAAAGTCAACTACAACATTGCGGCTGATTGTCACAACCATCAAATTGGCACAACATCATTCCCTCCTCTACTGACAAAACAAACACCCCAACTCTCCTCATAATTCTGCATGCATTCAACAACTCCACCAAAGCCATACTTCCACTTTTTTAAACAGTTTAACTGTCTGACAGTGCATGCAACTCCCGACCACCTTCACAATTCAATCACCACATTTGCATCTAACAACTTCACTCGCGCCTACTGCACTTTCACCCAAACCACAAAACACATCACCACTTCCTACACAAAAACATCATAGCCCACAGTCTATAGCCTATCCAGTACGAGCACATCACCATCACCACCATCAGACAGCCACACTTTCCCCCACTACTTTTCCTACCATTTCCGACCTTACCGTCTTCAAACTTGCAAGCCACTGCCAATACAACACATCACCAAGCACTATAACGACCAAATCCCAGCAACGGCACTCTGTACCAAAGCTGCAACTACCATCTTCCCACTGCCGAGCTCAGCCACCAAACAATAACCCCAACTTCACCACTGCCTTCTCTCCAGCAGCCCTCCACCATCACCGCCACCTCATTCACCACTGTCAAGCGACACCAGTCATCCTCCTACACCACTGACCACTGCTGCAATTTAACCCAAAAAGAACAAAATCGCCGCGACCCCTGCAAATCACCGCCTCGACCAACGAGTTCTACAACTAAGAGCCTCAACTTTAATCGCGACTGAGATTCCCTTATTCGAAGAACTCACCGCAATACCTTCAATCGCCAGACCCACATCAGCCAACTCCTCTAAAAACCCAAACCAGCAACCACCTCAAATAGCTAAATCAAATCGAAACACGAATAAAAGAGTATGCGTTTTTTGAAAATTCGCGAGCTCCTATTTAGTTTGCATTCGTAAGAATTGAGTTATTAGCTAGCGTTTCTTTTAGTCTGTGTTTTTAATTAAGCTTTAATAAAGCTTGTTTTTGCTTCGATTTTGTTAATTTATTTTAACAGATAAGGAAAGAACTTCGGTTTTGGGCATTTTGACTTGTGGGCTGGCTATTTTTTATAACTTCGTTTTTTTGTTATTTTTTTCCTTTTTCCTCTTTTTATTTATTTAATTTGTTAAAGTTTTAAGTTTTTCTTTACTTGAAAAAAAAAGAGAAAGCTTCAAATTGTTTTGTCTTCATTTATTTTGCTTTCACATGTTTTGTTTTATTTTATTTTAGTTTCTTTTTTGATATATATTTAAAAAAATATCTGTATATGTATCTTGTTTTTATTTTCAGGTTACCAAAGCATAAAAGAGAAGTTTCTTGCTTCGCTTAGCTTGCCAAAAAAAATAACTGCTTGCTTGCTTAAAAAAAATCGTTTCTTAAAAAAATAAATTGCTAATACTTCTACATGATCTGGTATCGTGCCCTCATCCCTTGTGTTTATTTGAATTGCATTGTTGGTTACTTGCATTTGCATTTTTATATATAAAAATAATTTCAAAATCAAAAAACAAACTTCGTTTTAGTTGCATTGTAAATTCACGTTTATTGTTTTGCATCCATCTCATCTTATTTTCTTTTCTAAGGGCAATACCCCAATTCACATATGGTGACGGATTTCATCACCCTTTCCTTAGCACACAAACACACTTCATCGTAGAATTTGACTAATAATAAAGATTAGACGTTGGACTTAAGGGTGTCGCAAGCTCATCTAGGCTTTATTGTATCTTCACAATTGTTTTCTTTGAACAATTTTGTTTCTTGGTGTCTAGGGTACAGCAGAGTAATAACCATTTATAAAAATTATGGTGATTCATAAATATTATACTGCTTGTTCCTCTTAAGATACATAAACCTTTGGTTGCATTGCTACGGCGATTCGTGATGCATCGATAACACATGCCCGTTACGTGGCTGAGAAATATTTTGTTGATTTAAGACAAAGTATGATTATACAATTTTGGGTTAGATGCAACTATGGACAGAAAACTGTAATTAAGTCCTTTGCATCCATTTAGTTGCATTAGTTCATATATATTTAAAACAAAAAAAAACAAAAACAAAATCCAAAAAACAAAATTGTAAATTTTACTTAACTTGGTTTTTAATCAAAATAATAAAAAAAAATCCATTTTTCCTTTCCTTTGAAAATTTTCAATCAAAAATAGAAATCCAAAAAAAATATAAAATCTCAAAAAGAAAAAAAATTAAAAATTGAATTTTTTTTGAAAATTAAAAAATAAAAATAAAAATACAATTTCCCTTTTCAAAAAAATCCTTTTGGTAAACAAAAGAAAATACAAAAACAAAAACATACGAAAAAAATTTGAAAAGCCAAAAACAAAAGAAAAAAAATTCAAACTTTTGTTCTGAAAATAAATTTCATTTGGTAAATATTTTTCTTCCTTTAAAAAAAACAAAAACAATTTTTCACTTCATTTTTCAAATCTTCTTTCGTTCTCTAAACTTGTTTCTAACTTCTTTCTTTTCTCGACTTTCACTTGCACATGAGTACTTGGACTCGTGACACAAATACAAATCGTTGGACTCGCGACTCAACAGCTAATTGTTTAACTCGAACAGCTGATCTCCCCGAAATGGCAAAGGGGAACGCCCCTCGAACTCTTATGGATAGAATCTTTCCCGATAGAGTTTCTATTCCATCTTGCATCACGTTATCCACCCGTACGGGTAACCATTTCAAAATTCACTCAAACCGTTTTGCCACACTTCCAAAATTTGGCGATTTCGAGCAAGATGGACCATACATTTTCTTGAATAAATTCGAACAAGTTTGTGCAACCATTAAACTCTTAAAACTTTCTGATGACGGAACCAAACTTCAATTAATCTCATTTGCTCTTATGAATTATGCTGAAAAATGGTTGTGCAGCTTACCGTCGAATTCGATTAAAACATGGAAAGAATTCGTAAAAGATTTCTTAAAAAGTTCTACCCTTTGAAAAAAATGAGTAGAATCAAAAACAAAATTGTAAGTTTTCATTAATTCAAGGGAGAACCATTTGGAAAATATTTTGAAAGATTCAAAGAGCTTTTGATAAAATGTCCACACCATAACTTAGACGATTTTCCAAATCTTATAAGATGGACTCGAAAATAGCTCACGAACCATGCTCGAATCAATGTGCCATGGCAATTTTCTTGCCCAACATCACGACGATGCTTGGAAATTTCTTGAAAACCTCACCGAAAAATCATCCAAATGGGAACGTTTGAACGAAAAATTGGTTTACTCACGATCGAGTGCACACTCGATAGGATCTTGTTTTACTTTGGAAGCTAAGATCGACGAAATGATTAAAAAATTTGATAACGTTTTCTCATCGAATCAAATGAACCAAGCTTCCCAACTGATGTGTTATAAATGCAACGATCCTAATCATATAGCCGATCATTGTCCCAATTCCGTCGAACAAATCAATGCTTTCAACAAAGCCAAAAACGATCCGTTTTCTCCAACGTACAATCGTAATTGGAGAAATCATTCAAATTTTGCGTGGAACCAAAACAATCCCAACATGAATACGAGTCGTCCCAATTTTCAAGCATTCCCGAATAATGCTTTGAATCCTCCCTTTCAGCCCAACAATTTTCAACCAAACTTTACTGGTCTGTCTCATAATCAATCACAATAATAAAATTTTCAATCAAATTCTGCTCATCCTCCCAAGACGATAAACGTTTAACTTTGCTTGAGAAAACTCTTGAAACATTGGCTAAACAACTACTCAAAGCCTTCAATCAAACAGCAATTTGCAAAATTTATTGACTTCGTATATGCAAAACACAAACCAATCGATTGAAAAAGTTGAAATACAAATGTGTCAATTAGCCACGTCTATAAATGAACGCGAACAAGAAACATTCCCAAGCCAGCCCATTCCAAATCCCAGAAATCAAAATGAAAATTCATATCAAGTCCATGTTGTTCAAGATAGCAATGTCACCCAATTGAATGCTATCACAACTTTACGTTCCGGTAAACAAATAGATAATCAAGTCGTTAACCTAAACGGTTTACCAGAAACCTCTCTTGACACTTCTAAAACAATGAACGAATTTGAACAGAACGTGGAGCCAAACGTTGAATCGAATGCCAATCAAAAAAATTCTTCTTCTACTCAAGTAGACCCACCTACCGAGTATCTTGTTCCATTCCACATCATCTTCGAAGAAAGAAACACTCGGACCAAATGAAAAAATGTTGAAAATTTTTAAACAAGTCAAAGTTAACATTCTGCTTCTTGACATCGTTCAGCAAGTCTTCACATACACGAAATTTCTTACGGACTTGTGTACCCAAAAGCGACACACTCAAGTGCCCAAAAAAGTCTTCTCAGCCGCCGGTTTGAGTGAAGTCTTATCCCAATCCATGCCCGTTAAATACAAAGATCATGGCTGCCCTACGATTTCGTCTATAGTTGGAGATAAGACAATTAACAAATGTTTGATAGACTTAGGCATGTGTGTCAACTTGATTCCATACTCCATGTACGAACAACTAGGCTTAGGTGAGCTCAAACCCACAAAAGTTACGCTTTAATTCGTCGATCGCTTGATTAAGAAGTCCGTAAGAGAAATCGAGGACATGCTCATTCGAGTAGGGTAATTTATATTCCCCGTTGATTTTATCACTCTCAAAACACAACCCGTAACAAACCCTACGAGTCAAATTCCATTGATTTTAGGCCGACCATTCTTAGCCACCTCAAATGCCTTAATCAATTGTCGCAACAGCTCAATGGAAATCTCTATTGGAAACATGACTTTGAATCTTAACATTTTCAATCTTGAAAGTCAATCGAATGAACCTCGTGACCAAACGTTGGAAGTTAGTGCCATTCACGAAAACTTTGAAAACGAAATACTTGATTTTAACGATGAACGCGTGGCCAAGTATGAAAAAATTATTTCACGAAATTCCCAACGATATTTAATACACTCTTCCTTTTGAATCGCTTCCAGTTAAGTCTGAATCTCAATCAATTCGTCGATTGAAATACTCCCGAAGTTGGACCTCAAACCACTTCCCGACCACTTTATGTACGCATACTTAGGTGAAAACGAAACTTGTCCTGTCATAATTTCTAATTATCTTTCTCTTGACCAAGAAACTTTTCTTCTCTCTATTCTTTCAAAAAACAAGGAAGCGATTGGATGGTCGATCTCTAATATAAAGAGAATTAGTCCCGCTCTTGTTCAACATCGCATCCATTTAATCGACGATGCCAAGCCTGTTCGTGTCGCGCAACGAAAGCTTAATCCAAAATTGCAAGATGCAGTGCATGATGAAATTCTTAAACTTCTGGACAACGGAATCATTTACCCAATCCCAGGTTGTTCATGGGATAGCCCAATTCATGTTGTACCGAAAAAGTCTATGCTAACCGTTGTCAAGGATGATCCAAATGAACTTATTCCAAATTGTACTCAAACGGGTTGGCGTGTTTGCACTAACTGTCGAAAACTAAATGCCACAACACATAAAGATCACTTCCCTCTTCCTTTCATTGACCAAATGCTCTAATGATTAGCCGGCCATGAATTCTACTATTTCCTCGACGGTTATTCCGACTGTAACCAAATTCCAATCGCTCCCGAAGATCAAGAAAAAACGGCTTCATGTGTCCATTCGGTACCGTTGCTTATCGACGTATGCCATTTGGACTTTGTAACGCTCCTATGAATTTCCAACGATGAATGGTTGGCATCTTTTCTGACATGATTGAGCGCTTTCTAGAAGTTTTTATGGACGATTTCTCTATCTTTGGCGATTCTTTTTCCCAATGTTTACATCATCTCGAGTTGGTTCTAAATCGATATAAAGAAAATCATTTGACTTTGAATTGGGAAAAATGCCACTTTATGGTCAAACAAGGCACGGTCCTTGGGCATATCATCTCAAATAAAGGCATTGAGGTAGATAAAGCGAAAATCAACGTAATTGCAAACCTACCCATTCCCAAATCTATTAATGATATACGATCATTTCCAGGACACGTTGGCTTCTGCCGAAGCTTTGTTAAAGACTTTAGCAAAATCGTTCGTCCTTTGATGACTCTTCTCGGAAAAGACGTTGAATTCGATTTCAACTCTGAGTGTATCTCTCCTTTTAAAAATCTCAAAAACGAACTCATTTCAGCTCCAATCATTTGCGCACCTAATTGGGATCTTCCTTTCAAAATAATGTGTGATGCTTCGAACTTTGCCGTTGATGCTGTCTTAGGACAACACATCAACAAGAGCCTTCATGTCATTTACTACGCGAGTATGACTTTGAACGAAGCTCAACTGAACTACACAACAACCGAAAAATCTTCTAGCTGTTGTTTTTGCACTTGAAAAGTTTCAACCTTACTGGATAGGTTCACACAATACTGTGTACACGGACCAAACTACACTTCAATATCTCTTCGCTTAAAAGGATGCTAAATCTCGTTTGATTCGTTGGATCCTTTTACTTCAAGACTTTGACCTTACAATCAAATACGAAAAAGGATCCGATAATGTCATAGACGATCGCTTATCTCATCTTCCGAACGCACCATATTCTTTGCTGATCAATGAAAACTTCCCCAATGAACAACTTCTTTCAATTTCTATCGACCCATGGTACGCCGATATAGTGAACTACTTAGTCACTAAAGAAACACCCTCATCTTGGTCCAAACAGGACAAATATTGTTAGCACCAAAATTGGACACTAACAACCAAATCCAGATGAAAGCACCAAATCACAGTCACGGAACACAGACAGAATGCATGTAAAGAGTACAAATATGAAGGACGGTAAAAATTAAAAAGATAGCAATAAGAACAGAGGATTTACAGTGGTTCGGCTGACTCCGGCCTACGTCCACTCTAGAAATTTCCTTTTTATTGACATTAGAATCAATTAAAATTATAATCCTTAGTTTTTAGAGCAACAATTGCAGAGCAGCCTTAGTATAGAAGACGAAGGGAAACAGAATGAACATCTCTTTTCTGAAGCCCCACATGTTGTATTTATAGGTAAATCTCGAGTTACTGGGCTTCCTGAGTGGTCCAGGCCCCCTAAGGCCATAGCCGATCCAGACTCAACACCATGACCGACCCTGAGTTCAGAATATGCTGACCTGATATTTCCTAGGTGATGACCCGAAGTATGCCTACCTGCGAGTCGAAGTAAATGAAGCTGGGACTCGAAGAAGTAAACACGCTGATCCACTTCATCCCACCGAGCCACACCATCCTGCCGAGCCACATCATCTTGCCGAGCCACTTCAACATGCCGGTCCACTCAAAATGCCGACCCTGTCGCACTGCCGAACCACTCATGCTGCCAACCCAATCTTGTGACAATGCCGACCTACTCGCTTGGACCGATTCAGAAATGCGGAACCCAAGTTCCTACAACCTAACACCAACCCATTTCAGCCGACCAATCCACATCACCGAGACCGACCCACCTCAACATGCAGAACCACCTCATCCTGACTACTTGGTCGATCCATGCATGACCAATCCACCAAGGTCGATACCTTCCAAAGCCGAACCAAATCTGGCAGACCCACCTCAACTTTCACACCACGACCGAACGACATGCCTTCCCAGACCGAAACATGTATGGTCTCCACTCCTCAACCGAGCCATGTATGATCGATCCATCTTGACCGAACAGCTGAACCACGTGGCAGAACCTAAGCTCTGTAATCGTACATATATCATATGTGATTGATCGTCTATCCATCCAGTTGACTCAAACCCATCGTATCCCAGTCTCGATAGACAAGTAGTCAATTTAGTTAAATTCGTCCATCCACGGCCTTGCCAAAAGGCGGGTTAACATTTGCCTCCAAAAATATGCCTTGCTATTGGAAGGTTTGTTTTGAATAGCCTCAAATCCGATCTCCAAAATCCATATGTTATCCGTAGCTATACTTTCTGATTCATAATCCAATTCATTTTATCCAAGTTCCATTGCCGTATCCTTGTCCGAATCTGCAACTGCTCTGAGTCGATATCTAATTCCTATCCAGTAACCAAATCCTCATCCTATTCCACATCCATCCGAAATCAACTAACCGAATCCACGATCTCTCCGGATCATTTTATCTGAGTCCGGACCTCTTTGGGTTTAATTTCGAATCCGTAGGCCTCGTCGGATTGCTTTATCCTGTTCCGGCCTCAACTTTTCGTCGAGGACTTTTTATATTTTTCGGCCTCGGCTCACCGGCCAAGGACTTTTGTATTCTCCGGCCTTGGCCCTCCGGCCAAGGACTTTCATATTCTCCGGCCTCTACTTTCCAATCGAGGACTTTTTTATATTCTTTGCCTTGGATCTTCGGCGAAGGACTTTTATATTCTCCGACCTCGGCTCTCCGGCCGAGGACTTTTTTATTTTCTCCGACCTCTGCTCTCCAGCCAAGAACTTTTATATTCTCCAGCCTCGGCTCTCCTGCCGAGAAATTTTTATATTCTTCAGCCTCGGCTCTTCAGTCGAGGACTTTTTTATATTCTTTGGCCTCGGCTCTCCGGCCAAGAACTTTTATATTCTCCGGCCTCGACTCTCCGACCGAGGACTTTTTATATTATGTTCAAGTCCATTTCATCGTTCTCTGACGAAGGGACTCGTAACTTGCGATCATTGCCTCGTCTCTTTGGTCGGTACCATGATCGCGAGACATATATTATTTATTACATTTATCCAAATCCAATCATTCAAAATAAGAGTTTTAACAGCCAGGGAAAAACAAATAAATGTATGTACATCCAAGGAAGAAACTAAAATTTTTAGGAAAACGAAAAGAAAGATTTCATAGACTCGAGCAACATGATTTATCATTTACTCAGAGCATGCCTAGGGACCGTCCTCGAGCTCGTACATGTGTGAGTTATTTAGTCGTATTACTTTGAGTTTTATCACTTATTCAAAGCCATAAATCTATTTAGTTGATAACAAGCTAAATTTGCCTAGGTCTAATTCCATTCTCGTACGAGGTGGGAGGTAGTCGCTCCTGTTCCACTGCCATAGCTCGATTCCTTACGAACTATTGTAGACGACCATTCCTTACATGATCCTTAATTATATCCTTTAGATGTCGGCAATCGTTTGTGTTGTGCCCACCCAACTCATGGAATAGGCAATGCTTTCCTGATGCTCGCTCGTATTCAGAAGGTTCCCTCCTTGCCGTCCTTCGATACTGGAGGCGCCCTCGAGTATCCAAGTAAATCCTTTCTAGAGTCTCAGTTAAATTGTATAAGAAGAAAACTTTGACTCCCTCCGAAGCCTTTTCGAAGAGCTACCGTTGTCATTCATTTTCCTTTTTCCTTTATCATCTTTATTTGGATCCTTCCAGGGTGGACATCCACCTCGCATAGCATAAGCTTCAGCCTCTCTCCCTTCTCTCTCAACCTGTGCATCTTCCAGCCTTAGGAACCTTTCCGCCTCATGGTAGAACTCCCCAAGATCCCTCTGTGGGTCCCGTTCCAATGATATCTTGAAATTCGAATTATCAATAATTCCTGAAACTGCCGCCATCAAAACCATCGATGGATCGGGCCGATCCGCCAAAGCCACCACTGCATTGAATTTGGTTAAGAAATCCCTGAGTGACCCTCCTTTCCATTGCTTCATCGATGTTAAAGTCATCACGTTCTTGGGTCTAACTATGTGGACCTGAAACTGTCTCATAAACTTTTCAATCAGCTCCGTCCATGTGCCGATAGAGGCACTCTCCAACTGTCTGAACCATAATGCTGCAATATCTGTCAAATACAAAAGGGCGCAGCGTGCTATGACCTCCTACGATGCCCCCAGAACTTCCATATGCCTCATGCACCTCTTCAAGTGAACAGTGGGATCCGTTCTCCCATCATACATCTACAGTGTTGGTAGCTTGAAATCTGGGGGGTTTCTAGCTTGCTTGATTGCAGTAGCAAAGGGACTCCTATTCACGTCTTCCAAGTCTCTACTTACCAATCAGCCTCTCATGGATCATCTAACCATCTCCGCCAACCTATCACTATCGCCGAGCTGAAGTCCTTATCCATTGCTTCCAATCTGCCCCCTGAGTTCACAAGGGGATCCCGAGACCTGCTGTCCTAGATGAGCATCCATTCCTCTATCGACACCATATTGTATAGCTCCACCCTGTACTCCACCCGGGATTGGATCAACATGCTTCGGAGGAGTGCCCTCTAGTCCTGGCGCAGCTCCTGATGGTCCTACTCTATTCTGAATTCTGGTTGCTTCATGTCCTTGGTACTGATTTCGGGCTGCCTTCATTCCTGTTGCTCTAGCTGCATGATCCTCATTTCCAGCATCACCTGCTACCCCATTCCTTTGGTTTTGCACTCCAACTTATCCAACCTGTTGGAATAGGTTTTGTATCATTTCCTCCTGCCTTTTCAGTAACCTTTCCTGCATAGCATCCATCATCATTTCCATCTCATCTCTGGTGATGAAAACTGAGGTCTGATTAGCTCCTAAGAAAGCCTCCTTACTTCCTTCATGCTGACTTCTTTCCACTCTTTGTCTCCTTATTGATTGCTTTGCCATAGCTTTCCAAGGATCCGAGTTCCTAAGCCTTTAAATCCAAAGTCCAAGCTTTAGAGTCCCTGAGTTCAACTCTTAGTGAAAGCACCAAAATGTTAGTGCCAAAATTGGTCAATAACACCCAAATCCAGATGAAAGCACCAAATCACAATCATAGAACACAGACAAAATGCATGTAGAGAGTATAGATATGAAAGACGGTAAAAATTAAAAAGAAAGTAATAAGAACAGAGGATTTATATTGGTTCAGCTGACTCCGGCCTACGTCCACTCTAGAAATTTCCTTTTTAGAACAATCCAGAGTTTTTAGAACAACAATGGCAGAGCAGCCTTAGTATAGAAGACGAACGGAAATAGAATGAAGATTCTTTTTTGAAGCCCCACATGCTGTATTTATAGACAAATCCTGAGTTACTAGGCTTCCTGAGTGGTCCGGGCCCACCGAGACCATAGCCCATTCAAACTCAATATCACGACCGACCCTGAGTTTAGAATATGCCGACGTGATATTTCCTAGGTGATGACCTGAAGTATGCCTACACGTGACTCGAAGTAAATGAAGCTGGGACTCGAAGTAGTAAATGCGTCGATCCACTTCATCCCACCGAGCCACACCATCCAGCCGAGCCACACCATCATGCTGAGCCACTTCAACATGTCGGTCCACTCGAAATGCCAACCCACTCGCGATGCCAAACCACTCATGCTGCCAACCCAATCTTGTGATAATGCCAACCTACTCGCTTGGACCAATTCATAAATGTCGAACCCAAGTTCCTACTACCTAACACAGACCCACTTTAGCCAACCGATCCACATCACCGAGACCGACCCACCTCAACATGCCAAACCACCTCAGCCTAACTACCTTGGCCGATCCACACATGAGCAATCCACCAAAGTCGATCCCTTCCAAAGCCAAACCATATCTGGGCGACCCACCTCAACGTTCACACTACGACCGAATGACATAGCTTCCCAGACCGAACCATGTATGGTCTCCACTCCTCGACCGAGCCATGTATGATCGAGCCATCTTGACTGAACGACTGAACCATGTGGCCGAACCTCAGCTCTGTGATCATACATATATCATCCATGATTGATCGTCTATCCATCTAGTTGACTCAAACCCATCGTATCCCAGTCTCGACGGACGAGTAGTCAATTTAGTTAAATCCGCCTGTTCACGGCCCTGCCAAAAGGTTGGTAACAAATACAAATTCATGTCCCAAGTGAAATATTTCTATTGGGACAATCCATACCTGTTCAAATATTGTTTTGACCAAATCATCCGACATTGCATTTCGGATAATGAGATCACTTTCTTTTTGCCACGATCAAGCGTGTAGTGGACATTTCGGTCCTCGAAAAACTGCGAAAAATGTGCTTCAATGTGATTTCTATTGGCCTTCTCTTTTAAAAGACTTGTTTGAATTTTGTACAGCTTGTGATCGATGTCAAATGCTTCGAAAAATTTCTCGATGAAATATGATGCCTCTAAACCCCATTCTTACGAGTGAAATCTTTAATGCTTGGGGTATCGACTTTATGGGACCTTTTCCCAATTCTTTTGGAAACTAGTATATCTTCTTGCTGTCGATTACGTCTCAAAATTGGTCGAAGCCATTCCTTGCAAAATCAACGACCATAGAATTGTTGTGAAATTTCTCAACGAAAACAACTTTTCGAGGTTCGTCACACTTCGCACAATAATCAGTGATAAAGGAACCCATTTTTGCAATCGATCTTTTAAAACATTAATGAAGAAATACTCGATAACCCACAAGTTACCCATTCCATATCCTCCTCAAACTTGTGGGCAAGTTGAAGTTTTAAATCGTCAAATAAAACAAATCTTGGAGAAAACTGTCAACAAAAATCAAAAAGATTGGTCTTAGAAATTGACCAATGCGTATTGGGCTTATCGTACTGCTTTTAAAACTAACATTAGGATGTCCCCATTTCGTTTAGTTTACGGTAAAACTTGCCATTTAACCGTTGAGATCGAACGCAAAGCATTGTGGGCAATAAAGAACTTAAAATTTGATCTTGAGAAAGCTGGCGAAAACCGAAACTACAACTCAACGAACTAGAAGAACTTAGGAACGACGCGTATGAAAACGAGAAAATTTACAAAGAAAGAACGAAAGTTTTTCATGACAAGTCAATCCTAAGAAAAACATTTTTGCCTAACCAGAAAGTTCTTTTATATGACTCGAGACTTCATTTATTCCTTGGGAAACTTAAATAAAGATGGACCAGATCATTTGTGGTACGAACTATTTTTCCACATGGTGCCGTGGAAATAGAAAACCCCAGGGATGAATCGATTTTCAAAGTCAACGGTCATCATTTGAAACCTTTCTGGGAATTGCCCAATAGCCAAGAGGAGGAGCTCATGTTCCTTCATGGGCCAAGCTACGTCTAGTAAAAATGTTAACCATCTTTTGTAAATATGTACATAGTTTTCCCTGTTACACTTATTATATCTTGCATTGATTATGAGGACACAGTCAAAATTAAGTGTAGGGAGGAGTCTTATTTTCATTTTTTTTAATTTTTCATGGCATTTCTGAATTTTCATTTCTTTTAACTCAAAAAAATCTCAAAATTTCTAAATCTCAAAAACATTTTTTAGCATTTTGAGTTATTTTTTAAGAAAAACTATAGGACAAGTATAAATTTTGTTAATAAATTGAAATTTTTGAAATTTATTTGTCGTAAAAAATAAAAATGAAGTTTGATTACAAATAACAATGGTTTAACTAGTATATAGGATGGTTCATTTGTGTTAATTATGAAGTATGTTCTAATTGAAAATCTTTGCTTAAAAAAGTGGTAAATTTAAAGTAAAGGACATAACAATTTTATCTTCTAAGTTAAATGGTGCTAAGATGATTTTGCAAAACTCTCACTTTCTAAAAAAAATATTAAAAAAACAAAAATTTTGTGTATATGTATATATTTTTAACACTTAGAGTCATGTGTTCACACTAGTGTGTTCACTCGCCATGCTCCGTACCCTTCTCACAAAAGCCCGAAAGGCGGTGCATGATCGGATATCTAGGCTCATTTTATCTGAGTTAGGTGTATGTATATAAAAATTCTTTTTAATAATGCTCACAGTCGATAAGTGTTCCCACTTGTGTGTTCACTAGCCACGCTCTGTATTCCCCTCACATTAGTTCGCAAGGTAGTGCATGGGTAATATATCTGGTCTCAGTTTACCTGAGTTAGGCATATGTAAATATTGTTAATATCAATGAAATTTTCAAGTAAGAGGGAGTAAGCAATTGAAATCCAAGAACCATTTTAACTTGTTTGATTTAACTTGTTATTGAAAAGAAATGAGAATACCACTTTGAAAAACTTTGATAATCAACTAAGGATCCATTTCAATATTACATTGTGTTATCAACCGAAACAACTAGCCAAACTATAGTCTATCTATTATGACAACTTAATTTTTGTTGGAAATTTTGACGTGTAAATGACTTAAATTTTCTATATAATGACCAAAACTTATATTTAACTTATTTGTGTCTATTTAAAACTAAATCTTTCATTTGTAAATACTTTCAAAAACTTACATTCATCCCATTGTAAATAAATCTTGCACTTTGTAAATATTTTCACTTTGCATTTGGATTTTGTCGATAGTATCCGCTAAAATCCCTCGCGAGACACACTCGTCCTACTAGGGACACCCAGAGGTTTAACGGCTTATTCCATACGCTCAATGCAATCATGCTTCCTATGAAAATGGATTTATCTTAGTTTTCCTTTATTCGAGGTCGAATAAAAAAAATAAGCGTGGGGGTATTTGATGTACAAGCTGTAAATGTGCATATATATAGACACACACACACATCCATATTTTATCTCTTTTTATTTAAATAAATATAATATTTAAGCATTTTAACATGTTTAAAACCAATATTCAATTTTTTTCAAATCATCATATATTCATCTTCATTCAGAGGCAAAATGGTTATTTTTGTGCATGCGTCAATTTGAGAATTTTTACTTGGACATTTTATATGATTTTTATAGGAAATTTTGATGCATATGGATAAGGGATTCATGAAGATATATGCATGCAAAAACGAATATAAAGGAAAGAAGAAGGAAATATTTCAAGTCCAAGATCATGGAGGACCCCACCCACTTGCCTAAATCTACAATTAAAAGTTAATGGACAACTAAGTGGAGGTTAAAGCTTCATGCACATTTAATAAGGGATTAATTAGTGGCTAATGATTACTTGGTTTTATGCATGTATTGAATTAGGGTTTTATTTCCTAAAGGGAATTTTGGAAAACTATTTAAATATTGAATTAGGTTTTTATGCATGTATAAATAGCCCTCTTATGTACATGTAAATATCTTCTACTCTCTCATATATTTGCTTAGGAAATTAGCAAGTTGTAAACAAAAATCAAAGTGAAATAAAAATGGATTCCAAGCCTCTTTCTCTCATCTTCTCTACATGCTTTTCTTTGTTTTATTGTTAAGGTTTATTTATATGCTCTCTTTCTTTTTATGTTCATAGCTTAGATTTACCTTTATGCAATTAGTTTAATGATATTTCATGCAAGTAGTTAAGCTCGTTTCCTTTTTTTAATTTCTACTTCTCTTTGCTTTCCAATGTTGAAACTTACATGTGTTGATTTGATAACACAAATGAGTAGCTAAACCCCTTCATTTTAGGGTAATGAAGCTCTCAAATATTATGTAATTTCAACATTTTTATGATTTATGATCTCTTTAGCTTGTGCTTTATGAAAGTGAACTTTGATGTAAGTTTATACAGGTGTATTTGATAGCACATATTGCTTATGCAAATGAGCTATTCTTATTCAATATAAACACAACTTACATCATCATTTGCTAATTGATTTTTAATTTTGAAATGAAAGTAAAAATGAAATTTGATGATCTATATAACAAGTTCCAATAGTAAATAGATCCTACTTAAAATAGCTTTTTCTTTGGCTTCATTTTCATGAGAATTGATAAGTGGTTTATTTGTTGTATTATAGTTTGATGGTTTGAGTTATGTTAATTAAACATAAACAAACCATACTTATGATAAATACAACAATTTTTTCACTTAATATTAAAGCTAGATATCGTAAATTAATTGTTTGTTGATTTAGAAAAATATGAGAGTGGATTTGCCTCTAAATTTTTCTCTAGTCTAATAATTTTTAAATCACAATTTAATTCTAGCTTTAGCTTATTTTTTTGTAGTTAACAATTTCCTCTCATTTTGGTCTAATTTAATTGAATCAAAAAAATTAAAATCTTAAAAATTCCTTGCGGATCGACCTGTACTCGCCAGGTACTAAAATTGTACGCCGTGCGCTTGCGGTTAAATTTAATTTGGAAATTTTCTACGGTTTTCTAAATCGATAGAAAACTAGTTGTTGAACAGCTAGTGAAATTGAAATCAACCACCTATCATGTCAAAAAGATATTCTACAACCATTATTAACCACCACCTTCATACCTATTTTAAACAGCGGAGAAAAAATCAAAATGCCCTTCCAAAATTTGGAACATCTTCTGTCATCAACATACCTTGAAAACACATTATCTTATCGCGTAGCTAAATCCAATCGTTCTAGAGTGAGGACTTTGAATTAACCGTATACCATAACCACTTTCAAACTGATTTGCACACTTGATCACCAGCAATTAGTCAACATAAAGTTTTAGTCTCCTTCTTTCCGGTCTAAATAAAATTCCTTCTAAACATAAAGTTTTAGTCTCCTTCTTTCCGGTCCAAATAAACTTCCTTCTAATTGAATCAATCTTCTTAGTAACCCAGAGATGACATTTATAAAATGCAAACCAATACAATGGGATATAAGATAATACTGAATTAACCAAAACAAGTTTACCAGCTTTTGATAGAACTACTTTTCTATCTAGCAAGTCTTGTATCAACTTTATTAATCAACATATACCAATCATCATTGTGCAGTCTACCTAGTTTGATATTGAATTCCAAATAAGAAAGAGGAAATTCTCCAACTTTACAATTAAGCATATTAGCAAATAACTTTGCATCATCAGTATCCTTCCCTAAAACCATAACAGAACTCTTATGAAAGTTAATTTGCAGTCCAGAAAGACTTTCAAAAGCATACAAAATAAATTTCAAAGCTGATGTATATTTACAACTATACTTACTAGAGATAATTGTGTCATCTGCATAGTGCAAAGAGCTAATACCTCCCATCACAAACTCCTCCCCAAAGGTTTTAATCAATCTTTTATTACAACTAACTTTCAAAATCTTTGTAAATACATCAGCAGCTAAATTATACAACAGAAGAGAAAGAGGATCTCCTTGTCTCAGCCCTCTTTTATAGCTAATAGTTTTGCCAGCTGCACCATTAACAAAAATATTAGACGTACTTGAGTAAAGAATTTCCGAAATCCAAGAAATCCATATCCCACTAAAACCTCTAGCTCTTAATAAGTCTATTACAAGTCTCCAATCTAGTGTATCAAATGCCTTAGCAAAATCAAGCTTAAGAATAGTACATGAAATAGAATTCCTGGTACAGAAAGAAACAACTTCCTGAACAAGTGCAGCTCCCTCCAATATTGATCTACCTTTTATAAAAGCAGTCTGTGCCTTATCAATTAACAAATTCATCTTATTCTTTAATCTATTAGCAAGTACTTTAGTGATCAATTTGAAAGTACTATTTAATAAACTAATAGGTCTAAAATCAGTAAGACTTGAATCACCCTTTTTTTTGGGATATGGGTTCACATTCGCATAGCTCAGATTTTCCAAATTTATATTGCATGCTTGAAAACTGTCATAATGACTCATAATATATCTCTTTATCCAACTCCGGTATTTTTTAAAGAAATATTTAGGAACCCATTTAGCCCAGGAACTTTGTCACAAGGCATTTCATTTAAAGCACAAAAAACTTCTTCTTCTATAAACTTACCATCCAATTCTAAGAGATCAACATTATTAGGGAACGACAATTTCCAGTCAACATCAACTCTTTTATCTCTACATCTTCCAAATATTCTCTTATAATAGTCAGTAAAAACTCTATTCAAATCATCTTGCTTACTAATCTCAGTATCACCACACATAACACTACAAATCATATTAGATCTCCTTCTCCCATCTGCAACTCTATGAAAATACCTTGTATTTTTATCTTCTTCCTTCAACCACTGTACTCTCGATCTTTGTCTCAAAAAAATTCCTCCTAATCAATTACCTTTATTAGCTCATCTTCCTTCATTAAGCAAAAATTTCTCAATCTCACATAAACTTTCCTTTTCGGCCTTAATATTAAGCTCAAGAATTTCATTCATCAACTTCTCCTTCTTCAACTATATATCAATAGAGACATCTTTATTCCACCTCTTAAGGAATTTCCTCAAATAATTCAATTTCTTACTAAAGTTATTAGCCGCTTCTCTTGCTTTCCAATATTCATTCCATTTCCTCTTCCCCATCTCGTCAAAACTCTCTTTGAGACACCACATTTTCTCAAATTAAAAAAGGGATTTTCTCCATAATCAAATACCATAGGACAATGATCTGAAATTATAAATGATAAACCTCTTTGATATGGTAAAGGGTGTATATCTTCAAATTCAGGATTGATAAAGAATCTATCAAGTTTCATTGAAGTTGGTTTTTTCCTACCACTACTCCAAGTGTATTTTATGTTAGTAAGAGGAAGATCGATCAGATTACATTCTTTAATAAACTCTCCAAACTATTCAACATCGTCTACATAACCATCTGTTCTCTTGTTTCTCTCATCAATTAATCTGGTTGTATTAAAATCACCTCCTATTATCCAAGGACCTTAAATTAAATTTTTAAAATCAGCACAATCTTCCCACAGCTTTTTCCTCTTAGTTATAGTGTTAGGACCATATACACCTATGACAAAATATAAAATTCTAGTCAGGTTACACTTAAGTGCCAAATGTAAGAAAAATTTATTATTCACTTCTTGCATTAGAATATATTTATCACTATTCCATCCAATGAAGATTTCTCCAGCACTACCATTAGCCTCAATGAAACTCCAACCTTCCAACATAACACCACCTAAAAATAAAAATAGTTATCATAAGGATTATTGATTTTTTTTTCTTGAAGCAAAACAATATCAGGTTTAATAACTTTGATAACATTTCTAATTCTACAGCATTTTGCTTCATTACCCAAACCTCTAATGTTCCATGGACATATTATCAATTTAACGATAAGACCCTCTCAGCTTCTTTATCTTTAAATTCAGAAATATCATCCTCATTATTTTTTAGAAAAAAGCCCAAGCATTTCGCAATTTCATAATATTGAACATGAGTTAAACTGTTAAGAATGCTAAGGATGAAAACATTACCTTCTGAAGGATGATCAGCTTCCATTCTTCTTGCACTTCTTCTTAATATAGTAAATCCCACCTTCTCTTTGCCAATATCCTCCTTTATGCATGTCAGATTTGGACTCTCATGAGCATTCTTTGGATTCTGAAATATCACTAATTATTTGCCTTTATCATCTTCTTGGACAACACCTTCAGCTTCCATGTCCAAGTTATGATAACATTGCAAATTCTCCTCTACCTTGTTACTACCAGATTCAAAGTACAATACATTCTTATCATCACTGCTTGAAGTAATATTAGGAGGATTATCAATATCACCTTCTTGCATTTGATTGTTCGATTTCATCCTCCAAATTCTAAGACCACCATCAGCATCTTTCTCAAAATCAATCTTCTTAAAATTTTTAAATCCATCACCAATTTTGGATCGCCTATATACCTTCTAATACGAATTTCATAGTAATACTCATTAATGAAAAGCTTTATTAGTGAAGGAATTTCACAAGGGTCTGTTACTTCAACTTCAGCCTTTAAAGAAGTAAAATTAGCTAAGCTCATCGGCACTTTTTGAAGACTCTTAACTACACCAACTTTAGCCAAAATGCAACTTACCATATTAATACTTCTACAAGCCAAAGGAACGTTCTTGAGAACAACCCAAATCCTTACTCTTCTTCCGATCCAGGTACTTCCCAGTTGCAAGTTCCATATGCGTAACCCAAGAATTCCATTCTCACATATAATTGATCCAACATTATCACTACTGAAATAGTTCTGAGGAAATTTTACGATAAATTTTTTATCCAACTTCTTGACCTCCCATTTCCAGTTTCGATGAGTAAGCGTTATGTATTTCTTGCTAATCTGATGTTCAATATCTTTAATAGAAAAAGCCTCTCTGACAATTGATACTAAAACCCAAGAGCTTGCTCTATTAACTTCTTTGTCAATAGCAGTAGAGGAAAGAAAAACTTCATTGCCCTTTTTTGCCTCCATATATGACTTTTTACAAATCCAAAAATTACATGCAAATCCTATATGTCCTGTACGGTTGCATTTGAAGAAAATTATCGGATCCCTGTAACTTTTAGCCCAATGATCTCTCAAACTGCACCGAAAATACCGGATTTTTTATTTAACTTTCTGCAAAAAATATTTGTAATGATGGTTCTTGGAATACGAAACACTTGAAGTGGGTTTCGTGTTCAAATATTTAAGCAGAATTTCTTTATAACTAGAAAGAATTGTCACGTGAGAAAGCGGACGGAAGGAAGATGCGTCAAGGACGCCATTAGAGCATAAGGACGCTATTGATTCCACCAATATCGTCCCTGGTTAATCGAATGTTAAAGGAATGGATCAGTAGAAAGATGGAGGTTTATGTTGATGACATGCTAGTAAAATCAAGCAAGCCTGAAAACCATCTCAAAGATATAGAGGAAATATTTGAGACATTGCGAAAGTAGAAAATGAAGTTAAATCCAAAAAAGTGCTCTTTTGTAGTCCATTCTTGAAATTTCTTAGTCTACTTGTTAAGTGCTCAAGGAATGAAGGCTAGTTTCGATCAGATTCAAGCTATAAGGGATATGGTTGAACCAAAAACTAATAAGGAAATGATGAGCTCAAACGGAAAAGTAGCCGTCCTAAGAAATTTATTTCCAAAGCTACTGATAAATGCATACCTTTCTCTGATGTAATTAAGAAATAGAAGAATATTGAACGAGAGGAAGATTATAGAAAAGCTTTCTTGGAACTAAAAAGATGTTTAACGATGGAATTTCCATCGAATTAGAATGAAAAATTTCAAATTAAAATAACCGCAAGCGCATTATGTACGTATGCGAGCACGGATCGATCCATAGGAAATTGTTTAGATTATAAATTTATGTTCAAATTACACCAAAGTCGAGGAATTGTTAACTATCTAATAGAAAGTAAAAATAAACTACAACTAAGGAGAATAGAAATATGATATTAAAGAGCAATTTAAAGGCAAATCTCCTCTCATGATCACATAAATCAGCATAATGAAATTATGATCTCTTTTTGGTCATTTGTGAGTTTAATTGATACATTTATCATAAGCATGGTCTAATTGTGTAATTAATTAACACTCTTAAACCATCAAAATTTATGGCACCCTCTAAACCACTTGCTAACTTTAAAGAAAATGATATGAAATTAAAAGTAGAATCTATTTTAAGCATGGCTTGTTAACTATTGAATTAGAAATATAAACCATCAAATTTTGACTCTAAATCCACTTCTACGACCATGATCATATGTAGATGAAAAGGTAATTTGTGATTCATATGACTAGGCATAGCCTATTTGTCTTGAACAACATAAGCTATCAAATTCAATATTAAACACAAAATCACACAAACTTTTAACTTTCCATTAAGCACAAAAGAGATATAAATGAAAAATTATATTGCATCTACATGATTCAAGAGAGCTTCATTATCCATAATTGAAGGGGTTTAGCCTCTCATTTGTGTTATCATATCAACACTTGTAGTATGCAAAATGAAACTAAAAAAAGAAAGAAAATGAAAGCTAATGGAGAAGAAAGCTAATCTAATTGCATAAAAGAAAATCAAACAATTAGCATGAAAGAAAGAGTGCATGTAAGTAAAATAAAACACTAATTAACATTGCATATAAAAAGGAAAAGTACATGAAACAAAAATGGCTAAGTAGCCATGAAAAGAGAACGAGAGATTTTCTTTTTATTTTGAGCCTAAACTAAACTAAGAGAGACTAAGGAAGAAGAAGGTTCCATGAAACATAAGGGATATTTATACATGTGTTAAACCCTAATTCATATTTTTGTGGAATCCCCTAATTGCCCTTGAGGTTGTGTGGCCACAAAGTAATCATTAGCACGTCTTAATCCCTTACTTAAATGTACACGAAGCTTTAATAGCCTTTTAGCATGTGCATTAGCTCCTAATTGAAAATCAAGGTAAGTGGGTAGGTGGAGTCCTCCATGTTCATGAGTTTAGATTATTTTCATCTTCATTTTCTTTGTTTCCTTTTGTGCATGCATATCTTCATGAAGCCACTTGTATTTGAATTTAAATTCCTACAAAACAACATAGAAATTTTCAATTAAATTTTAGAAAATTAATATATGCACAAAAATGACCATTTTGCCCCTATATGAAGATGAATTTGTGAAAATTTTAAAATAATTTGGATTAGGTTTAAACAAGTTAATATATTCTATATGATCATTTATTTAATTTAAATTGATTAAATATGGTGGTAAAAATATGCACATTTACGTGCACATCAAATACCCCCACATTTATCTTTTTATTTGTCCTCGAATAATGAAAAACTAGGATAAATCCGTTTTCGTAGGGAGCACGATTGCATTGAGTGCATGCAACAAGTCATTAAACCTCTGGGTATCCCCAGTAGGACGAGTGTCGTGTCGTTAGTGTTTTCAATGGATACTACCCACAAAATCCAAATGCAATATGAAAATATTTACACAATGCAAGATTTATTTACAAAGAGATGAATGCTAGTTTTTTTTTTTGAAAATATTTACAATGAAGGATTTACTTTTAAATTGACATAAATAAGTTAAATATAGGTTTTGGTCATTATCTTGAAATTTAAGTCATTTACTCGTCAAATTTTCCAATAAAAATCAAGTTATCATAATAAATATACAATAGTTTAACTTGTTATTTCAATTGATAACAAAGTGTGACCATGAAATAGATCCTTAGTTGATTATCAAGGCTTATCAAAGTGGTATTTTCATTTCTTTTCAATAACAAGTCAAATCAAATAAGTAAAAAAAGTGCTTGGATTTCAATTGCTTATTCTCTCTTATTTGAAAATTTTATTGATGTTAACAATATTTGCATATGCCTAACTCAGATAAACCGATGTCTGATATATTACCCATGCACTGCCTTACAGGCTTATGTGAGGGAAATACAAAGCATATCGAGTAAACAAACAAGTGTGAACATTTATCGACTTTAGGCGTTACTAACGAAAGAATTTTTATTGCATACACGCACCTAACTCAGATAAATCGAGGCCAGATATACCGATCGTGCACTGCCTTTCGAGCTTACGTGAGAGGAGTGCAGAGCATGGCGAGTAAACACACGAGTGTGAACACATGACTCTAGGTGTTTATTAAAAACTATACATACATACATATAAGAAATATATTTTTGGTTTTTTTAGAAGAGAGAGTTTCACATCATCATCATAGCACCATTTAACTTAGAAGACAAAAAATGTTATATCCTTACTTTAAATCAACCACTTTTTAAAACAACGATTTGCAGTTAGGATGTATTTCAAAATTAACACGTATGAATCTTTCAATATGTTAGTTAAACCGTTGTTATTTGCAATCAAACTTTATTTTTATTTTTGTTAAGATAAATAAATTTTCAAAAATTTCAAATTAATTGTAACATCCTGCCTTTTCGCACACTTTAAATCGACACACGTGCCAATTCAAACCATACGGAAGGGCGGATTGTTTTGGGGTAAATAAGAAAAAACAGAGAAGAGAAAAAAACTAAACAGAATCTCACAGCGGAAGGATAAAATATAATAATAAATATACAGTTCATAAAATTGTTTACAAAACATTTGATTCTTCTTTATACAATAAATATTAGAGTTCACATACCAATAAATATCAATGTAGCGGAATTAAATGGTGTAGTGGAATAATATAGTAGATAGTACTACTACAAATCTTCGTCTTCGTCCTTCAGAATAAAATCTTCAAATCCTGAAATGCTCAGACTAACCCGAGCGAATTGAAAAGACAAAACACTCGATTCAGAACTAAAAGATCTTATGTAAGTTAAATCAACATGAATAAATAATAGTGCAGTAACTTAAAAGATGCTCGGGATTACATTTCTTAAGGATCCGTTAAACTATTTACTATGTAGTATATTTCGCTATTATAATAGTATCTATTTGTAAAATAAACTTACTTTTAAATAGCGTTAAGGAGTGACCCAATATTCCCCTTAAAAAAAAAATATTCCCATAGTCTATACAGTACCGTAATCTCCCCTGTACTGGGCGTCGTCAGAGGGCACTCCATAGGTATGGTACAAAACCAAAATCGTATAAGGCGCGCTAGGGTAGGTGACACGGCACAACTAGGCAATGCCAGGGTAGATATACCAATTGCTATTCGGACTGGTGGTAACGCATAGCCGCAGCTACTGCCCACCTCGGACAAACTCCCCCTAAAATCAAAAGTAAAAGTGGCCACCGACGACCTCGATCAATTGGGGGAGGAGGTCAAGCTCGTAAACCGGTGAGAGACCAGAGGTATTCAAATCAAAAGCAGGTGATTATGAATTGGTTGGATAGCAGTCCTCCCCTAAGAGTTCTCTCGGGAAATCGCTTCCTCTAGGCATACTCCCTTATCTGACGCGTTCCAGTCAGAGTATAGTATCGAAGAGGAGTATCCGATAAAGGACGCTAACCCCCTTGGCCCAAGAATCGCTCCTATTTTAGCCACCTTATGCCAACTCACGGGAGTTGGGTCCATGTATTTACCTCAAAGGAAACGCCGCCACCATCCTACTTCATTCTGGAATCTCCACCGCGTACACGGTTGTTAAAATGGTTTTCGGAGTTGGTAGAGAGTATGACAACTTCCGATCCCGGTCTCTTCAACAACCAAACGTTATTACAACACCGCGGTCATCTAAAAATAATTTATACTTTAAAACAAGAATATAATTATCCATTTCAAAACCCATAAATACGATATCATTTCCATTTCCAAAACAACTCATTTTGATATTATTTTTATAAAACCCAAATCAATAATATCATTTTTATTTCAAATATATTTCTTTTCCAAAATCATACTACTTTAAAATTTATAATATCTGGAAACCAACATTTGAATTATAACTTTCAAAACATAATACTTCGAAATTCATAGCTTTAAAACCATAACTTCTAAAACTTGAATGGTTTGGGTATTCAACAGTATATAGAATAAAATAGTTTGAATTTAAAATTACTTTATAAAATAATTTCCGTGACTTCATAATTTTTATTCATTTCAAATTTTAGGTCTAAACCCCATAAATTTAGATTCACTTTTAGTTTCAATAAAACACTTCGATTTCAATATATTCAAACTTTGAGGATTTAATTAATTTCAAAACTAAGGTTGGGAATTTTTATTCAATAATACTATTATTTAGTTTTGAAATGTTTACATAATAGATCCACAACCATTTAAAATAAAACCTAAATTTATTAACACTAAATATTTCCTTCCATTTATTTATACTAGAAATATTCATTTAATTTATCTTGAATAAAAATCCAGTTATAAATATCATACCTTTAAAATTTCCAAGTTTAATAAGTTTACACCAACTTGTGGAGTTTAATTTTTAAATAAGCCCAATTCCAAATAAATTTCCAATCTTAATTTATTTGAACTATTTAAAACTCTATATACATACAATATCTTAAACCTGTATTTAATCATAAATATAAATTATCAAACTCCATTTTTCAACTTATTTATTTCCATTTAATAAATTCATACATAGCTGAAATTCAATAATTTAAATATATATGTATATATAAAATATGATTTTATATAAGATTAAAATTAATATTTATTAAACTGCATCCTATCCAAACCATAGAAATCATTTCAAAAATAATTATATATATATATATATATATACCGCAGTGCCTGTATATAATTTTCTATCCTATGGTCAAGTGATACAGATATTTATCATTTCAATCCGCAATTTAAAAATAGAAAAAATGCGGTTGTATATCATTTCAAACCGCAATCCCGAATGAAATGAGAATGCATAATAACTTGCAGTTTATATAATATAGAACACATTATCCATTCACCCAGTATCAATCATAAAACAATTTTATTTCAATCATCATCAATTTAAACAAACATCAATAGAGCATATAAAATATAACAGGTATCGACGAACAGTTTATATTCAAAATAAATAAATAAATACCGTTTAACTAGCAGTTTGTATGCAAAATAAATAAATTTTAACTGTCAATTTATATGCAATAATAAAATTAAATAACAGTTAAATTAAATAAATGCGATTTCAACTGAGATGATGAAAAAAATATGCAAAACAGTCATAAATAAATTTCTACTCATTTCTTAAATCAATTTAACAAACATAAGAAAACTTAGAAGATGTGAGTGGGTTAAAACACTCACCTTTGATTTTAGCCCATAAAAATCCAAACAGAAGCGCAAAACTCAAAGATCTCCAAATTCAACTAATTCAATTTCATGTTGTCCCGAATATAAATTTGAATCCAATAGACGAAATCGCGCGTGAATCAAAGTTTATATGCAAAAGATATTCATGTTACAAGAAATATTATTAAAATAAAAATTAGTACGCTTTAAATATATATATAAATAAACAAATTTTAATACTTACTTTTTCTCAAGATGAGGCTTCAGGAAAAGATTGAAGAACAACTAAGATGAGGATAGGAAGTGTACGAAAAATGAAAAAAAAATCATTTTTATAAAAGAATGCTTTTGGAGTTGCAAGAATAAGAGCTTTTGAATATGAGGTGTTAGGAGAAACAAAATGTAGAAGAAGAAATAAGATGTAGGTTATTTATAATTAGGAAATGAAGGTGGAGGGACAAAACTAAATGTCACATTTTATTAATAAAGCTTCAAGCATTAATAATAGATAATGGAATGTACGTAGGAATGGAAAAGTTTGCAAATGAAAGTAGAATTTTGTACGCATTTAGGTTTTTATCTACGCATTATAAAATATTTATACTTACCTTAAAAGTGAGAATGTTCAATTTTGTTTTCTCAAAATGATCTTTTATTTCCATTAAAACACCCTTTTTGT
The DNA here is from genome assembly GCA_030765085.1 of Allium cepa. Classification (NCBI taxonomy): domain Eukaryota; kingdom Viridiplantae; phylum Streptophyta; class Magnoliopsida; order Asparagales; family Amaryllidaceae; genus Allium; species Allium cepa. The sequence continues at coordinate 687,955,768 of CM060938.1, forward strand.
TTAACACAAAACGTACGTTTCTTTTATTAAATCTATTAATTGCAATCAACGTTTCCTTTCTTTTTAATTGAAACATTTGAATTACATTAATTGCAGTTACTTAAATTTTAAAACAGACAACTAAAATGGATAAAGAAATAGAAAAATTGTTTATTTAAACACGTTTATAAATTTATTGTCTATACACAAGAGTAATAAATAGATTATTTTCCTACTCTTGTAATCAGTCTGTAAGCTAAACACAGTTCAAATAAACATATATTTGTTTCTTTCAAATCAATCTTTCTGTTCTTATTTTAATGAAATTAAAAGTACATTCACAGATGAAACATTCATTTTATTTGATGTAAATTTTTTTTTTATTAAATCAAACTTTCCCTATATTTTCACAAAACCTATGTTGCTTTTATTTACACCAATAAATTTACAATTAGTATTCTCTCTCCTATTAATTGAAAATTTTCAATTACATTAATTTCAGTTGATTAAGTTTCAAAATGGACTAAATGAATGTAATGAGAAGTATAACAATTATTTCCTATCTAATAGTAATTTAAACATATTAATACACTATTGGCTACAAACAGTAATTATATATATTTCTTACTAAATAATAGTTTCTCATCTCCACAATCAATCTTTCAGCTCTTTTGCTAAACTTATTCATTCTTATTCTTTATTAACATTTATTATTATAATCACCGTTATTAATTACATTCAATAATGTCATTAAATACACCTGATGTATATTATCATTTTTTTATCTTACTGTAATAAATGTTATTAGTAGAAGTTCAAATTAAGATCATAAACATATCTCTTAGCATATGTTAACAAAAATAAAATCATAAATTTTTATTATTCTACCACTTATATTCCTTACTACAATTATCCTTTGGTATTCCTATCCATTAATTACACAAATAACATAGTTAATATTTGTTTGTCTTTCACTACATTACTACTATCCAATTTTGGTCTTTTATTTATATTAATTGCTATATTTCAATTTAAATTGAATTTTGTTAGTTTTACATATTAATAAAAATTAAAATCCCAATTAATTATTTATCTTGGTTTCATTCTTTTTATTACTTCAATTGTTAACTTATGAATAAAATTAACATTTCTATTCATTTTGTTACATTCATAATTTTCAGTTATTGTCTAGATCTTATTAGTGTAACATTAAAGTTCATTTAATTGTAATTGATTTCCCATTCTTTTTATTCAAACAATCGTTATCCTATAAGCATATTTAACATTTGTTTACATTTCATTACACTGATACTTCTATATACATCTTAGATTTGTATCAACGGTTATATTTAAAAATGTGAATCTTGTCAATTAGGCGTATTAATTAAGGTTGTAAACTCAATTAACAAAGTTTCCTAAGTCCAATCCCTTTTTTTTACCAAATTTGACAATCCCTAACCATTTGTACTACATTCCTTATTAATGTAATATTTATTAGATTTTATTTCAAATTAATATACAACTTAATTTCCCTTAATTGAGATCTGATTCCCAAATTTTTATTTAATATACTATATTGAATAATAACCTAAATAAATGGTCACCTACTTACTTTCTTTCATTTATAAGTTTACTACTTACCCACCTAGTTATAAATCCCATACATAACACTAATTAATTCCATTAACACTGCATTATCCAATTATCATAAATTTGTTCAATAAATACTCTTGTTTACTCATAAATAAATTTATGTTTTCTATAAATTCTCATTCACTCTTCCCTTACTAAATTAAAAATCATTAAGTAACGTTTCATCAATAACAGTATTAAAATTACTTAACATTTAAGAGGACTTTATTTCAAATAAATTGATTGACAAATAAATTAGGTAATATAAAATAATTATTATCATACCCTTATGATTTACGCTTGTTCTCTTCTATTTGATTTATAGCCTAAAATAATATAAACAAATTCTAACTCCATAAATAAACTTATTTTATTACCCAAATTATACATAGTTTGAATTCAATACTTACTTTTATGTTTCTCCATATTTAATTATATTCAGGTATAATACTTACCCTATTTCATTTATTTCAGTTTCATTAAATCTATCCAAATTGTATTCTTTTTAATATTATTCCATTCATTCCAATTGCTCATTTAAATTCTAACATTCACTTTATTATCTTAGTTTATGTTCAATTTCCATTAATTTATTCAATATTGACATCCATTTAATAAAATTTACTTCCTTTATATAGTTGCAATTAAATTCAGTTATTATTTCATTAATTTTTTTTTTCCAACTTATTCCTTCCAGTATTAATTACACAATCAAATTAAATTAACAAATTATAAGGGTTTCCACTAATTCTTCAATTGGATTTCATTCCAATTGTCAAAATTTATTTTATTTATTCGCTCCCATTTTCAATTATAAGATTTTCATTTCTTTCTACATTAAATTACAAAAATCAATTTAAATTAACAAATAAAATGGTCGAAATTTACGGGTCGTTACTGTTTGCGCTAAAATTGGTCACAAACCCCAGATACCGTGAAAGCACCAATGTATGAATATGAATCAACAATATTCAAACACAAATAACAGATCTCAGCAAATAATAAGCAGCAAATCAAAAATAGCGAGTAGTGACACAAGTTTTATAGTGGTTCGGCTATCTCCGGCCTACGTCCACTCCAAAGTTTTATCCTTTTTATTAATTATCATTGCTGGTTACAAGTGATTACAGCAGTTACAAAGTCCAAATTCGAAATCAATGGTAGAAATGACGATATGGAATGATTCTGGCAGTGTCCGGGCGTGCTTGTTCTCTTCAAATTCTCCGACCCCTTTTCTGAATGACCCGGGGCTCTATTTATTGCTGTAAGAGGCTGATATTTCTCCTAAAAATCCGGTAGACCGCTTCTAGCACGTGAGGGGGCCCATACGGTCGAATTCTGGAGATTGGGCCCACATTGGGATCGATTCGAAGTAAGGTTCGAATCGATCAAGGATGCATCCAATCGAGGTGAAATTTGGTGTGAACATTCTTCAACATGTATGTAAGCTCCTGTGAAAATTTCATTGCATTTGGATCAACGGTTCGGAAGATATGATGGATTTGAATTTGGGGTTGTCCGTTGCCTGTCGCCTTCGAATCCATGCTTCGAACCCATTCTTCGAATCCATGCTTCGAACCCATCCAAAGCGCGTGCATATCGATGACGTGGCGCTTTTTCTCTGGGTCGATCCACCTTTGTCGCCGTGTTGAATGCTTCTCTTCCTGAAGACGCGTTCGTATCCATTTTCCACGCTTCGTCCTTATCCATAACTTTACAACGGTCATGCTCGTATCCATTAACTCGTGTCTCTCTTCGCATCGGTCCCAGGAGTTCACTTCGAATCGATCCCATGTGATATGGTCGACTCGAAACGAGCATGGGGACATCGATACGAAGTGGTCGTGAAGGATGGATACGAACGATGCCTCACCTGATCGATTCGAACGAAGCTCTCACCTGATGGATACGAAAGAAGCTCTCACCTTATACATCTCTAGATACGAAGGAGACCTCTGCCATCATCGAGTCGAAGCCTACCTAACCTTTTCTTCCGATCGATACGAAGTAACCGAGTCGAAACATGCCGATCGATACGAAGTGTATCGATTCGAAGTGGTATCGATATGAACCGTATCGATACGATCGTGACCCCTGATCGATTTGAACCATCCATGCCTGCCGATGGGTTCGAACAGCACGTCCTTCCTACCTTGAATCGATCATATTTCCTTCACATGGACTCCGATTAACCTGAAATTTGAAACATAGCCTTTCCTAATCCTTATCATCATCTCCAATCAATTTCGTCCCGATCGGAGTTCAACCAAATTTTGACAACATCGATCGCCGCCTTGCTTTCAATCGACCTCCAATCCCAATATCCATCATCCCTTGCCAATTTGTTGATATTCCAGTTTTGACCAAAAAGTGGGATAACACTTTGCCCCCCAAAACTTGCCTTTTGATAAGAAGGCGTGTTTTGAATAGTTTCGATTCCAATATCCAAAGTCCATAGCCATATCGCCAGAGTATGTCATCCTTGACTGCTTCGAGCCGATGCCCTATTCCAAATACCATAACCAAAGCCTTAGCCAATTCCATATCCATCCGAACTCGACAGCCGAGTCCTAATCCATCCTTATCCAATAGCCAATAACCAGATCCAGGACCTCTCCGGGTTGATATCCGAATCCATAACCTCTCCGGGTTCTTACCAAGCGTGATCCACACTTGACGACCGTGGTCCAGTGTCCCTGGACGTTGAGCTAACCTCTCCGGGTTCTTGCCAAGCGCAATCCACACCTGACGACTGTGGTCCAGTGTCCCTGGACGTTTTTCAAAGCCATGGCTTAAGTCCTAAGCCGAATCCTAGTCTCTCCGGACCCTTGTTGAGCATAGTCCATACTCGACGACCTGAAAATAACAATTGATAATACAGGGCCTAAGTCCTAGGCCGAATCCTGGTCACTTCGGACCCTTGCCAAGCATAGTCCATACTTGACGACCTGAATGAGCCAATTTACCACGTTCGGGCAAAGTGACTCACCCTTTGCCAGGCATAATCCATACCTGACGACCATTTATCAAAAACCAGATAAAAATCCAATCAAAATCCAATCCAGAATCCAAATCCCAAAATCCAAAACCAAAACCAAAGAATCAGAAATCCAAACCAGCATCCAAAACCGAAAACAATTGTCCAAAGGAAAAACCAAATCAAAAAGCAAGCAAAACCAAGAGTTCAATCCAAACTCCAGAACCAAATCCAAAAAGAAAAGCAGTGTCCAATCAAAAAGCGAAAGATAAATTTCACAAACCATAGCATCGCAGTTTATCATCATTCAGAGCATGCCTAGGGGCTATCTCCTTCCCCGTACATGTGTAAATTACTAGATTGCTCGCCAGTAGTTCGCTACTTATTTCATATTATCCTGATCAGTGGATGATCAATCGACCATCATCCCTGGGCCTCACATCATCACAGTGTGAGGTAGTCGGTGGTTGCTCCTGTTCCACCGTTGCATTCCGAGTTCCGGTATATTGCTGTAACCGTCCATTCCTTACATGCTCCTCTATTATATCCTTTAAGTGCCTGCAGCTGTTGGTATCATGTCCATCTAAATCATGGAAGAGGTAGTGCCTTCCTGATGTCCTCTCCCGTTCTGATGGTTCTCTCCTAGCCGGCCTCCGGTAGGGAAGGCGATTCCGAGTATCCAGGTATATCCGCTCTAGCGTCTCGTTCAATCCTGTGTATGTGGAAAACTTTGGATCCTTCCATCGATTCCTAGTGTTTCCAGAATCATCGTCCAACTTCCTTTTTCCTCTGTCTTTATCCGAACCTTTGCTGGACGGTCCTACATCCTGAGTTGCATTAACCCTTTTCACCTTTAAATCCATACTCGCATCTTCCTGCCGAAGGAACTTTTCTGCCTCCTGAAAGAATTCGTCGAGATCCTGTGGGGGATCTCGTATCAGAGATACCTTGAAATCCGAGTCCTCCCTGACTCCTAATACTGCTGCCATTAAAACCATCGATGGATCAGGCCGATCCACCGAAGCGACCGCCGCACTGAATCGAGTTAGAAAAGCTCTAAGTGATTCATCCATCCTTTGCTTTACTGATGTTAATGTCATCACATTCTTCGGCCTCTTGATGTGAACCCAAAACTGTCCCAAAAACTTTTCCACCAATTCCTTCCAAGTCCTGATAGATCCTTCTCCCAGCTGCCTAAACCACATTGCATCTATGTCCGTCAGATATAAAGGGAAGCATTGGGCCATCACTTCCTCCGATGCCCCCAACACCTCCATGTGTCTAGTGTACCTTATCAAGTGATCAGTTGGGTCTGCCTTACCATCATATACCTCCACGCTAGGTAGCTTAAACTTAGGTGGATTCTGAGCCATCCTTATTTCTCGAGCAAACGGACTCCTATTCAATCCTTCCAAGTCTCCGTTGGTCAAACCACCTCGCACAGTTCTTTTGATGATTTCTACTAATCAGGTATTGTCTGTCGGGGGTTGGCCCCCATGCCCCCGAGGGAACTCTGGTACATATTCCTCGTGTGGTTCACTAGCAGCAACGTTAGCTCTAGTTTGTTGAACTCCTTCCAAAGGTCCTCCTGTGTTGGATCCCGCGGGCCTGCCCCCAAGCCCTTGTTGATTGCCTTCTGGCTCCGTATCTCGTCCTCCGTTGGGTTCCACGGCCCCAGTCCCCTGTCCTGCATCCACGGCGGCTGTATCAGTTCCTAAGTTCTGCATCCCTATAGCTCTCATTTGCTCGAAGAAAGTTTGCATCATTTCCTGTTGGCTCTTCAACAATCTCTCCTGCAAAGAACATCCCGAGTTATGTAAATTGAAGCCTGTCCTTCCCCAGCTCCGGAGGATGCTTGTTGACTTCCTTCCTGTTGGCTTCTCTCAGCCCTTTTCCTTCTACTATTTTTCCTAGTCATTGTCTTCAAATCGAAACTCCTCAAACTTCTTCAAATCCAAACTTCAAATCTGATGTAGCGGGTGCTAGTCCTTCTCAGTGAAAGCACAAAAGTGTTTGTGCCAAAATTGGTCGCAAACCCCAGATACCGTGAAAGCACCAGTGAATGAATATGAATCAACAATATTCAAACACAAATAACAGATCTCAGCAAATAATAAGCAGCAAATCAAAAATAGCGAGTAGTGACACAAGTTTTATAGTGGTTCGGCTATCTCCGGCCTACGTCCACTCCAAAGTCTTATCCTATTTATTAATTATCCTTGCTGGTTACAAGTGATTACAGCAGTTACAAAGTCCAAATTCGAAATCAATGGTAGAAATGACGATATGGAATGATTCTGGCAGCGTCCGGGCGTGCTTGTTCTCTTCAAATTCTCTGACCCCTTTTCTGAATGACCAGGGGCTCTATTTATAGGTGTAGGCGGCTGATATTTCTCCTAAAAATCCGGTAGACCACTTCTAGCATGTGAGGGGGCCCATACGGCCAAATTCTGGAGATTGGGCCCACATTGGGATCGATTCGAAGTAAGGTTCGAATCGATCAAGGATGCATCCAATCGAGGTGAAATTTGGTGTGAACATTCTTCAACATGTATGTAAGCTCCTGTGAAAATTTCATTGCATTTGGATCAACGGTTCAGAAGATATGATGGATTCGAATTTGGGATTGTCCGTTGCCTGTCGCCTTCGAATCCATGCTTCGAACCCATTCTTCGAATCCATGCTTCGAATCCATCCAAAGCGCGTGCGTATCGTTGACGTGGCGCTATTTCTCTGGGTCGATCCACCTTTGTCGCCGTGTTGAATGCTTCCCTTCCTGAAGATGCGTTCGTATCCATTTTCCACGCTTCGTCCTTATCCATAACTTTACAACGGTCATGCTCGTATCCATTAACTCGTGTCTCTCTTCGCATCGGTCCCAGGAGTTCACTTCGAATCGATCCCATGTGATATGGTCGACTCGAAACGAGTATGGGGACATCGATACGAAGTGGTCATGAAGGATGGATACGAATGTGGCCTCACCTGATCGATTCGAACGAAGCTCTCACCTGATGGATACGAAAGAAGCTCTCACCTGATGGATAAGAAAGAGACTGGAGTCCAAATGAGCCATCTGCACCCATCCTGATCGATATAAAGCACATGGATTCAAAGATCCTCCACATTTCCTTCTAATCGATACGACCTGTATCAATTCGAATCAATATTTTCCCGATCGATGTGAAGCGCATCGATACGAACCATCCCTTATACATCTCTAGATACGAAGGAGACCTCTGCCATCATCGAGTCGAAGTCCACCTAACATTTTCTTCCGATCGATACGAAGTAACCGAGTCGAAACCATGCCGATCTATACGAAGTGTATCGATTCGCAGTGGTATCGATACGAACCGTATCGATACGATCGTGACCCCTGATCGATTCGAACCATCCATGCGTGCCGATGGGTTCGACCAGCACGTCCTTCCTACCTTGAATTGATCATATTTCCTTCACACGGACTCCGATTAACCTGAAATTTGAAACATAGCCTTTCCTAATCCTCATCATCATCTCCAATCAATTTCGTCCCGATCGTAGTTCAACCAAATTTTGACGACATCGATCGCCGCCTTGCTTTCAATCGATCTCCAATCCCAATATCCATCATCCCTTGCCAATTTGTTGATATTCCAGTTTTGACCAAAAAGTGGGTAACAGTTACACTCTCCCCCATTCAAAACTTTTCGTCCCCGAAAAGGAAAAAGAAGGGAAAAGAAGAATTAAGAAATCAATATTTCTTATTTAAAACATTAATTTTATAAACATTTAAATTTACAAAATTAGTTACTTTAAATAAAATATATAAAATTTTAACCATTAAACCTTTTATACTCAAATTAATGAAGTTTTGAAAACATTTTCACTTATATAATCCAAAGGGTTAACAATTATATAAAATGAAATATTTAAGGTTGTTTCAATCACACAACAATCAATACAACAACAATCAATTCCAACAAGGCATGCAACCATCATACAAAATCAACGCAATTCAGTCATTCATTCATATCAAACAAACAAATAGTTGTTCGGGTTCAAAACTTTAAATTGTACGGAATGAAAAATAATCTATCAAGTGTATCATTTACTCAACAGTCTTAGATGAAACAAAATGGATTATTTATCCATCCCACCAAATTTTAAGGTATCTTACCCAAACAACCATAACCCAAAACAACAAATCCAAACAACAATCAACTTTACTTACTATTAATTCATTTCATACCTTTGTTGTTTGATTTTCTTTTTATTTATACAATGATTTATCTTTTTAATTTACATTTATCTCTAACAACTTTAAATTTCATTTATTCATTTGGTGTTTGTTTCATTTATTTTTATTCATATTCAATCGAATTCTTAGTAGATAAATTTATTAACCTAAGTTTATAGTCAATTTTTTTTTTCGTTTCCAGCATTCATCTTTTATTCTTATTTTATTCAGAAATAACTTCAACTTATTCACTTAAGTTCATAATTTCTTACTTAAAATACCTACTTGACATTATATTTAATTAGTAGTATTCAATTATTCTTAAGTTTATACAACTACACATCAATTCTTATTTATTAAAGAATTCCATTAATTATTTTCATTACCTCAAGTTAATTACTTGTATAAATATCTATTACATTTTCTTATTAACATTTTCAACTTTTATATCTTTTGTTAAGTTATATATGTTAAAGAAATTGCAAATGAACTTATACAAGCTTATCTCATCCTTTAATTAAATTTAATATTCAATAATATTACTCTTTGTTTCCTATGTTACAAATTTCAAATTTCCTTTAATACCATTAATAACCTAGCATTAAATCTCTTATTTCATTTAGGGTTTCAACTATTAGTTAAATTCCATTTCACTACATTAATTAAACTATTAATAAATGGAAACTTAAGAATTAAATACCGGGTTTAATTTCAAATTATTTTAAAATAATATATAAATATACTTATAACTTATCTATATCCAAAAATTTCCTCCTGTTTATCAAAAAATAATCTGTAGTAAAACTACTACAGTGGCCTTCCCACTTCGAAACTCGAAAATGAAAGTCGATGATGCGTGCACTCATCACCGAAATTATTTTCCAGTGACAGAGAGGGGAGTACATACTTATTTTTTTTCCCAATTTCTTTTAAAACAATTCTTTCAATTTATATTGAAACATTTATATCAGAAAATATTTCTAAAATATTATTATTATATTCCAAATCATTTGAAAGAAATTTTCAAAACCCCGGGATTTAAGTTCTAAATTCCCAATTTTCATTTATTTTATTTTCTCTCTTATTTCGACTATTAATTATAAATTTATTACCTAACAAACAATATATAGCAACCAAATATATCCTTTATAAACTTTATTTTTTTATATATATAGAAAATATAATATGCAAAATTTATTTCATTCACCTATATTAAAACAAATATTGTGTCGGTCTGTCCTATTAAGTGTTTAGAAATCCCTATCGATGTCATAGCGTCCCATGCATCAACCACAATTTATAAATACAAAGCGGAACAGATTAACACAATATAAAACCTTTTTATAACACTATCAAGTGCGCTCTCTCATATATACACTCAGTGACTCTCATAGGGTATTACTACCCTATTAGTAAAGAGTCAAGCCCCACAAAGCTAAGGTTTATCGCTAAACCAAAGCTCTGATACCAACTGTAACATCCCGCCTTTTCGCACACTTTAAATCGACACACGTGCCAATTCAAACCATATGGAAGGGTGGATTGTTTTGGGGTAAATAAGAAAAAACAGAGAAGAGAAAAAAACTAAACAGAATCTCACAACGGAAGGATAAAATATAATAATAAATATACAGTTCATAAAATTGTTTACAAAACATTTGATTCTTCTTTATACAATAAATATTAGATTTCACATACCAATAAATATCAATGCAGCGGAATTAAATAGTGTAGTGGAATAAGATAGTAGATAGTAATACTACAAATCTTCGTCTTCGTCCTCCAGAATAAAATCTTCAAATCCTGAAACGCTCGGACTGACCCAAGCGAATTGAAAAGACAAAACACTCGAGTCAGAACTAAAAGATCTTATGTAAGTTAAATCAGCAGGAATAAATATGAGTGCAGTAACATAAAAGATGCTCGGGATTTACATCTCTTAAGGATCTGTTAAACTATTTACTATGTAGTATATTTCGCAATTATAATAGTGTCTATTTGTAAAATAAACTTACTTTTAAATAGCGTTAAGGAGTGACCCAATATTCCCCTTAACACGAAATATATTCCCATAGTCTATACAATACCGTAATCTCCCCGTACTGGGCGTCGTCAGAGGGCACTCTATAGGTATGGTACAAAATCAAAATCGTATAAGGCGCGCTAGGGTAGGTGACACGGCACAACTAGGCAATGCCAGGGTAGATATACCAATTGCTATCCGGACTGGTGGTAACGCATAGCCGCAGCTACCGCCCACCTCGGACAAACTCCTCCCTAAAATCAAAAGTAAAAGTGGCCACCGAATCAATCCAAAGTCAGAGTATAGTATTGAAGAGGAGTATCCGATAAAGGGCGCTAACCCCCTTGGCCCGAGAATCGCTCCTGTTTTAGCCACCTTATGCCAACTCACGGGAGTTGGGTCCACGTATTTACCTCAAAGGAAACGCCGCCACCATCCTACTTCATTCTGGAATCTCCACCGCGTACACGGTTGTTAAAGTGGTTTTCGGAGTTGGCAGAGAGTATGATAACTTCCGATCCCGGTCTCTTTAACAACCAAACGTTATTATAACACCGCAGTCATTTAAAAATAATTTATACTTTAAAACAATAATATAATTATCCATTTCAAAACCCATAAATACGATATCATTTCCATTTCCAAAACAACTCATTTTGATATTATTTTTATAAAACCCAAATCAATAATATCATTTTTATTTCAAATACATTTCTTTTCGAAAATCATATTGCTTTAAAATTTATAATATCAGGAAACCAACATTTGAATTATAACTTTCAAAACATAATACTTCGAAATTCATAACTTTAAAACCATAACTTCAAAAACTTGAATGGTTTGGATATTCAACAGTATATAGAATAAAATAGTTTGAATTTAAAATTACTTTATAAAATAATTTCAGCGACTTCCCAATTTTTATTCATTTCAAATTTTAGGTCTAAACCCCATAAATTTAGATTCACTTTTAGTTTCAATAAAACACTTCGATTTCAATATATTCAAACTTTGAGTATTTAATAAATTTCAAAACTAAGGTTGGGAATTTCTATTCAACAATTCTATTATTTAGTCTTGAAATGTTTACACAATAGATCCATAACCATTTAAAATAAAACCTAAATTTATTAACACTAAATATTTCCTTCCATTTATTTATACTAGAAATATTCATTTAATTTATCTTGAATAAAAATCCAGTTATAAATATCATACCTTTAAAATTTTCAAGTTTAATAAGTTTACACCAACTTGTGGAGTTTAATTTTTAAATAAGCCCAATTCCAAATAAATTTCCAATTTAATTTCCAATCTTAATTGATTTGAACTATTTAAAACTCTATATATATACAATATCTTAAACCTATACTTAATCATAAATATAAATTATCAAACTCCATTTTTCAAATTATTTATTTCCATTTAATAAATTCATACATAGCTTAAATTCAATAATTTAACTATATATGTGTATATAAAATAAGATTTTATATAAGATCAAAATTAATATTTATTAAACCGCATCCTATCCAAACCATAGAAATCATTTTAAAAATAATTTCATATATATACCACGGTGTCTGTATATAATTTTCTATCCTATGGTCAAGTGATACGGATCTTTATCATTTCAATCCGCAATTTAAAAATAAAAAAAATACGGTTGTATATCATTTCAAACCACAATCCCGAATGAAATGAGAATGCATAATAACTTGCAGTTTATATAATATAGAACACATCATCCATTCACCCAATATCAATCATCAACCAACTTTATTTCAATCATCATCAATTTAAACAAACATCAATAGAGCATATAAAATATAACAGGTATCAACGAACAACTTATATTCAAAATAAATAAACAAAGAAATAAATAACTGTTTAACTAGCAGTTTATATGCAAAATAAATAAATTTTAACTGTCAATTTATATGCAATAATAAAATTAAATAACAGTTAAATTAAATAAATGCGATTTCAACTGAGATGATGAAAAAAATATGCAAAACAATCATAAATAAATTTCTACTCATATCTTAAATCAATTTAACAAACATAAGAAAACTTAGAAGTTGTGAGTGGGTTAAAACAGTCACCTTTGATTTTAGCCCATAAAAATCCAAACAGAAGCGCAAAACTCAAAAATCTCCAAATTCAACTAATTCAATTTCATGTTGTCCGGAATATAAATTTGAATCCAATAGAAGAAATCGCGCGTGAATCAAAGTTTATATGCAAAAGATATTCATGTTACAAGAAATATTATTAAAATAAAATTAGTACGCGTTAAAAATATATATAAATAAACTAATTTTAATACTTACCTTTTCTCAAGATGAGGCTTCAGGAAAAGATTGAAGAACAACTAAGATGATGATAGGAAGTGTACGAAAAATGAAAAATATCATTTTTATAAAAGAATGCTTTTGGAGTTGCAAGAATAAGAGCTTTTGAATATGAGGCGTTAGGAGAAACAAAATGTAGAAGAAGAAATAAGATGTAGGCTATTTATAATTAGGAAATGAAGGTGGAGGGACAAAAATAAATGTCACATTTTATTAATAAAGCTTCAGCCATTAATAATAGATAATGGAATGTACGTAGGAATGGAAAAGTTTGCAAATGAAAGTAGAATTTTGTACGTATTTAGGTTTTTATCTACGCATAATAAAATATTTATACTTACCTTAAAAATGAGAACGTTCAATTTTGTTTTCTCAAAATGATCTTTTATTTCCACTAAAACACCCTTTTTGTTTAACACAAAACGTGCGTTTCTTTTATTAAATCTATTAATTGCAATCAATGTTTTCTTTCTTTTTAATTGAAACATTCTAATTACATTAATTGCAGTTACTTATATTTTAAAACAGACAACTAAAATGGATAAAGAAATAGAACAATTGTTTATTTAAACACGTTTATAAATTTATTGTTTATACACAAGAGTAATAAATAGATTATTTTCTTGTTCTTGTAATTAGTCTGTAAGCTAAACACAGTTCAAATAAACATATATTTATTTCTTAAAATCAATCTTTATGTTCTTATTTTAATGAAGTTAAAAGTACATTCACAGATGAAACATTCATTTTATTTGATGTAAATTTTTCTTTTTATTAAATCAAACTTTCCCTATATTTTCACAAAACCTATGCTGCTTTTATTTACATCTATAAATTTACAATTAGTATTCTCTTTCCTATTAATTGGAAATTTTCAATTACATTAATTTCAGTTGATTAAGTTTCAAAATGGACTAAATGAATGTAATGAGAAGTATAACAATTATTTCCTATCTAATAGTAATTTAAACATATTAATACACTATTGGCTACCAACAGTAATTATTTATATTTCTTACTAAATAATAGTTTCTCATCTCTACAATCAATCTTTCAGCTCTTTTACTAAACTAATTCATTCTTATTCTTTATTAACATTTATTATTATAATCACCGTTATTAATTACATTCAACAATGTCATTAAATACACCTGACGTATTTTATCATTTTTTATCTTATTGTAATACATGTTATTAGTAGAAGTTCAAATTAAGATCATAAACATATCTCTTAGCATATGTTAACAAAAATAAAATCATACATTTTTATTATTCTACCACTTATATTACTTACTACAATTATCCTTTGGTATTCCTATCCATTAATTACACAAATAACATAGTTAATATTTGTTTGTCTTTCACTACATTAATACTATCCAATTTTAGTCTTTTATTTATATTAATTGCTATATTTCAATTTATATTGAATTTTGTCAGTTTTACATATTAATAAAAATTAAAATCCCAATTAATTATTTTATCTTGGTTTCATTCTTTTTATTACTTCAATTGTTAACTTATGAATAAAATTAACATTTCTATTCATTTTGTTACATTCATAATTTTCAGTTATTGTCTAGATCTTATTAGTGTAACATTAAAGTTCATTTAATTGTAATTGATTTCTCATTCTTTTTATTCAAACAATCGTTATCCTATAAGCATATTTAACATTTTTTTACATTTCATTACACTAATACTTCTATATACATCTTAGATTTGTATCAACGGTTATATTTAAAAATGTGAATCTTGTCAATTAGGCGTATTAATTAAGGTTGTAAACTCAATTAACAAAGTTTCTTAAGTCCAATCTCTTTTTTACCAAATTTGACAATCCCTAACCATTTGTACTACATTCCTTATTAATGTAATATTTATTAGATTTTATTTCAAATTAACATACAACTTAATTTCCTTTAATTGAGATCTAATTCCCAAATATTTATTTAACGTACTAAATTGAATAAATAACCTAAATAAATGGTCACCTACTTACTTTCTTTCATTTATAAGTTTACTACTTACCCACCCAGGTATAAATCCCATACATAACACTAATTAATTCTATTAACACTGCATTATCCAATTATCATAAATTTGTTCAATAAATACTCTTGTTTACTCATAAATAAATTTATGTTTTCTGTAAATTCTCATTCAATCTTCCGTTACTAAATTAAAAATCATTAAGTAACGTTTCATTAATAACAGTATTAAAATTACTTAACATTTAAGAGGACTTTATTTCAAATAAACTGATTGACAAATAAATTAGGTAATATAAAATAATTGTTATCATACCCTTATGATTTATGCTTGTTCTCTTCTATTTGATTTATAGCCTAAAATAATATAAAAAAAATTCTAACTCCATAAATAAACTTATTTTATTACCCAAATTATACATAGTTTGAATTCAATACTTACTTTTATGTTTCTCCATATTTAATTGTATTCAGGCATAATACTTACCCTATTTCATTTATTCCAGTTTCATTAAATCTATCCAAATTGTATTCGTTTCAATATTATTCCATTCATTCCAATTGCTCATTTAAATTCTAACATTCACTTTATTATCTCAATTTACGTTCAATTTCCATTAATTTATTCAATATTGACATCCACTTAATAAAATTTACTTCCATTTATATAGTTGCAATTAAATTCAGTTATTATTTCATTAATATTTTTTTTTCAATTCATTCCTTCCAGTATTAATTACACAATCAAATTAAATTAACAAATTATAAGGGTTTCCACTATTTCTTCAACTGGATTTCATTCCAATTGTCAAAGTTTATTTTATTTATTCGCTCCAATTTTCAATTATAAGATTTTCATTTCTTTCTACATTAAATTACAAGAATCAATTTAAATTAACAAAAAAAATGGTCGAAATTTACGGGTCGTTACATTAATTAACCAAAACCATATATTTATCTTATAGTGATCCTTTAAAAATAAATCAAAATGCTATAATTTTTTTTTAAAGGATTTCATTTTATTTTTTTGAGTTTTGGAAGAAAAACGAAAAATTGATCATGAAAAATCAAAAAGAATATGAGTCTCCTCCCATACTTGATTTTGACTGTGTCTCCACAATCAACCCAAGTGAAAGGAGAAAAATAAAAATAAAAATGGCCTTTATTTATATGAAAATGAATAATATTTACACGAGATTAAAAAGTATATCATCAAAAAGTAAATGAAACGGTCTTCCAAAAACCGATTCGTTTGTCTCGTCAAGTATGTGAGATACAGCTTAAGTGCAGAAAACCAAATCGTAAAAGATTTTGGAATCGAATGTTGATTTGGAAAAACAAATGTCGTTATATTAAAATCGTACGAGTTGTTTTGTTTTCGATGAGTTTTAGGGTCGATAAAACAATTGGTTGAAGTTCAAGTTTATTTTCAACAAATTGAAATTCAAGCTCTTCATTAACAAATTTTTCAAAATTATTGATTTATGAAATGGTGATTCCAATTTTTCCCTTCAGAATTTAACAACTCATTTTCGAAATGTCCAAAGAAATCCTGTTCCTTGAATTTGTCTTCCTTTATTGAATCATCATCAACCTTATTACACGTGTCAAGTTCAAAATCCAAAGTTGTTGTGTTCAAAATTTCAAGATTAGGAAAAGGAAGATCAGATCTTAAATCGAGTTTCTGAAATCCAACTCAATTACCGTGTTTTCAACAACTTCATTAAGATCATCATTTTGCAGTTTCAAAAGTTGTTGTTTGAAAATCTTCCACTTAAGTAAAAGATGGATTGTCATTCGACTCGTGACATGTTGGAATTTGGCTTTGTTTATCACGTTGTTTCATATATATTTCAATCAACAAATCCGTGTGATCATTGTAAATTTTGTCCATTTGCTCAAAAAATCCAATTTATAGTTATTAACATGAGGATTTTCGTTTTGAAATTGTTGAGAACAAAGATTTTCAATTGTAACGTTGTTAAGATAATTCCCATTGCCAAATTCGTTTGACAAGTTGTTTCCATTTTCATTTTGAGTTTGAAATTCATTTTGGAGTTCGAAATTGAATTGGCATGGATTATAATCAAAATCGTTTAAATTTTGAATTGAATTTAAATTTTGAAATCCTTGACTCGAGTTATTACACAAATATGAATTACAAAAATCATTTATACGTTGATTTTGTTGTGTAGAGAATTCCAGTAAAGATGAAATGTTATTTTCAAGAGTTGAGGGTTGGTCATTGTTTTGAAACTTTGTTCGAAATTCGAATTATTTACACAATAGTAGTTGTTGAAATATCCATATGAATTTTGAGTTAAATCATATAGATTATATTTATTTTCACAACTATTGTAAAATTCACATAAGTGGGGAAACTCAGACATTTTCAAGAATCTTTTTTTTTTTGGTTTTTTTATAAAGGAAAAAGATATACAAATAGGAATTTGTTTTTCAAAAGGAAAATTTGATTTTCTGATTTTTTGTTGTTGAAAAGATTTTATGTACTTTTTTTGGATTTTTATTTTCTAAAAAAAGTTAAAGGAATAGAATTTAAAATTTTCAAAGGAAAATGAATATTTACAATTTTTTTAAGTTTTAGATTTTGATTTTTTTTTTTCTTTTTAAATATGCATGAACTAATGCAACTAAATGAATGCAAGGGTCTGATTACAAATTCTTTAACCTAAGTAAATCCATAATTGTATAATCACACATTGTCTTAAATCAACAAGATAGTTCTCGGTCAGGTAATGGGCAGGATTTATCGATGCACCACGAATTACCGTGGCAATGCAACCGAAGGTTTAAGTACCTTCAGAGGAACAACCACTACAATATTTATGAATCACTGTAATATTTATAAATTGGTTATTACTCTACCATATTGTAGACACTAAGAAATTAAATTGTTCAAAGAAGATACTTTGTTAACATACAGTTAAGTGTTATTGATTTCTAACCTTATTATTAACAAATTCTAAGATGAGAATGCAAAACCAAAATTAAACGTGTATTAACAATGCAACTACAAATGAATGTTTGTTTTTTATGTTTTTTATATATAAAAGAAAATGCAAACAACCAACAATGCAACTCAAATAAAACTAGAGATGAAAGCAGATTTTTTTTTTATAAAGCAAGTGAGCGGTTTTTCTTTTGGCAAGCTATTCTTCTACTTCTGAAATCTACTTTGACAACTTGAAATAAAAAAAGATATATTATACAGTTTATTAATTGGATTTTTTTTTTTTTTTTTTTTTAAGGAAAAGTCAAAACATTTGAAATTAAATGAAACCAAACAAAACAAATGAAAAAAAAGTTAGAGAAAAACACAACAAGACAATAAAACAATTGAAACGAAAATTTTGTAAGGATTTTTTTAGAAATTTTTTCGTTTTGTTTTTTTATAAACAAAGAACAAAAGAAAACTTACAAAAGAGCCAATGAACAATCAACCCAAACAATTCCACTCGGCCCGTTTTCTCTCATTTTTTTTGTTTTTCTTAATTTTAATCGGCTCGGACCAACAAAAACAATTACCCACCCAATATGAAATCCTATCGTTCCTGAAACACCTAAATCAAAGGCAATACATGGAGCTGCTTGACCGATTTCCTATCGTTTCTGAGAGACGTTAAAAAAAAATTGTATACCGAAAACAAGAAAAGCGGTGAAGTAGGCTGGTGATGTGAATTTTAGATTTCAGGTCAATTGGGGATAGAGATGATCGCGGTCATTGGTAGAGGGAGGTGAATAGATTAGGGTGCGTCAGTGGCCAATGGTTCGGTGATTTTGGCGAGGTCGCGTGTGAACGTGCAGTGGAATGGGCGAGCTGGAGGTTACGCGAAGTAAGGTGTTCGAGGCGATGGTTTCGGCTGGAGATTGATTTGTGATGGGGATTTGTGTAGAAGCTGTGATGTACAACCGAGGTCGATAGAATTTGCAGTTTTGTAGTGCGACCGTGGTTTGCATAAACTTGTTGCACGTGGTGGAAGATATGACCGCAGGTATTGTATTGTGTTGCAGTTGCTAGTATGGTGCTGCCATTTGTGAACCAAGTGTTCTTTTCTTTTTCTTTTTTCCTTTTTTTGAATGGTGGTTGTTAATGTACGAATTGTGATGGCCGGTAGAAGAGAGGGTTGAACTGAATGAGATATGCTCGATGTCGAATTGGGCGGAGGTGATTAAAGAGGAAGTACGTGGATGGTTGAGGTAGTTTTGATTCAGACTTGCGTACTAAGAATATTTTTTTGGTGTGGCAGAGAATGCTAAGGCAGCAGTTGGAGCAGTTGAAGCAAATGATGTATGTTTGCAGTGATGTGTTTGATGTTGTCGCACGGTTTTTTGATGTAGGTGAGAAGTGTGGGGAGGGGTACTGATAATTTGGAGTATGGTAACTTCAGTTTTGATTAAGTGGTGAAATGCAGTTTTGGAGAATGGCAAGGCAGTGCTGCTAGTTTGAGATGTAGCTGGTGGTAAATGAGGGATGATATGCTTGTTTTGATGTAGTTGTGAGGATGTTTGGGTGTAGTCGAGGAAGTTGAATCAGTGAAGCAAAGAGTACACTATTGTGTTGAGTGGCAGTAATAGTAAGTCAGTAGGAAGAGTTGTTAAGTTTGATGGTTGAAGAGGAGAACTGACTTACTGAAGTCTGTTGCAGAGAGGATTTTGGTTTGTTTGAGGTGAACTGAAGTGCACAAGTGCGCAAATACACAATGGGTCAGGCAGAGGCAGAGGAAGCATAGTCGGTCATGATATTAGGTGATTTTGGAAGATGCAGAAGTGTGTATGATTTGGAATGTGGAGAAATATGCAATGGTGGCCAGAGTTAATCAGAGACGATGAATTGCAGTGGCAAGTCGTTTGAACAAAAGGGTAGTGATAGCAGCACTATGCAGCAAGGCGTATAGGTGTGGCAAAGGCAATTGGTGAAGAGTATGGTTGTTTGTTTTGTGTAGGCGGATGCTGGGAAAGTGTATGTAGTTAAGGATGGTAGCAGAATGGTGCACTGGGAGGAATAGTGGGATGTTGATGTGGTGCCAAGTGTGTGCAGGTTGAAGTGGATGCAATAGTTGAAGTGATTGCGTGTATGGAAGTATTGAAGTAGCTGAAACCCTTTGATGTAAAGGACAGGGATGTATTTTATGTAGGACTGATGATGGAAGAGCACTGTCAGAGGTGAAGTATTGAAGTGAATGAATATATGCAAGGCAAAATGAACAAAGTGGAAATGCATGAGAGAAACAGTTGTTTTTTTGTATATGTACATAAAAAGTGGAAAATGGAATTGAAAAGAAAATGTAAATTGAAATTGAAATTTTACACAAAACTTGAAATGGAAATTTATTTTCTTTTTTAAATTTTGTATGATTTTTTTTAAATATATGCGAATGCGAATAAACAACACACTATAAAACAATAACACGCAAACAAAATGCAAACAAAAAAAATCAAACAACAAACATAACACAAATTTTTTTAAATGCAAATAAACACACTAAATCAAATAAAATAATTTAAAGAATAGAAAATTAAAATCAAAACTATTCCCTGGCAACGGTGCCAAAACCTTGTTTAATGATAGAATTTCTATCGAACTAAAAAACCGTTGAAAAATTTCAAATTAATTGCAAGCGCACGGCGTACAATTGTAGCACTTATGCGAGTACGGTCGATCCACAGAGAATTGTTAAGATTTTAAATTTCTAATCAATCAAATTAAACCAAAGTCGAGGATTGTTAACTATCTAAAAAAATAAAGTAAAAATAAACTAAAACTAAGGACAATAAAAATAGGAGATTAAAGAGAAATTTAGAGGCAAACCCTCTCTCATCATCACATAAATCAACGTAACGAAATTATGATCTCTTTTTGGTCATTTGTGTGTTTATTTGATGCATTTATCATAAGCATAGCCTAATTGTATTATTAATCAATACACTTAAACCATCAAACTTTCATGCACCCTCTAAACCACTTACTAAGTTTAATGAAAATGATATGAAATTAAAAGCAGAATCTATTTTAAGCATGGCTTATTAACTATTGAATTAGAAACATAAACCATTAAATTTTGATTCTAAATCCACTTCCGTTACCATGATCATATGTAGATGAAGAAGTAATTAGTGATTCATATGACTAAGCATAGCCTTTTTGTTTTGAACAACATATCCTATCAAACTCAATATTAAATACAAAATCGCACAAACATCTAACTTTCCATTAAGCACAAAAGAGACATAAATGAAAAATTATGTTGCATCTACTTGATTCAAGAAAGCTTCATTACCCCTAAATTGAAGAGGTTTAGCCTCATTTATGTTATCATATCAACACTTGTAGTATGCAACATGAAACTAAGAAAAGGAAAGAAAATGAAAGCTAATGGAAAAGAAAACTAATCTAATTGCACAAAAGAAAATCTACACTATTAGCATGAAAGAAAGAGAGCATGTAAGTAAAAAAACATTAATTAACATTGCATAAAAAAATGAAAAGTACATGAAATAAAAATGACCAAGTAGCATTGGAAAGAGAAAGAGTGCTTGTCTTTTTATTTTGAGCCTAAACTAAACTAAGAGAGACTAAGGAAGAAGAGAGTTACATGAAACATAAGGGGTATTTATATATGTGTTAAACCCTAATTAATATTTTTGGGGAATGCCCAAATTGCCCCTGAGGTATTCTGGCCACCAATTGATCATTAGCATGTCTTAGTCCCCCAATTAAATGTACATGAAGCTTTAATGGACTTTTAGCATGTGCATTAGCTCCTAATTGAAAAATAAAGGCAAGTGGACAGGTAGGGTCCTCCATGTTCATGAGTTTGAATTATTTTCATCTTTGTTTGTTTTGTTTCCTTTTGTGCATGCATATCTTCATGAAGCCACTTGTATTTGAGTTTAAATTCCTACAAAACAATATAGAAATTTTCGGTTAAATTTTAGAAAATTAATATATGAACAAAAATGACCATTGTGCCCCTATATAAAGATGAATATACGACAATTTGAAAATAACTTGAAGTTGGTTTAAACAAGTTGAAATACCCAATACGAACATTTATTAATTTAAATAGATCAATTATGGTGGTAAAAATATGCATATTTACATGCACATTAACAGACATTTGGGGAAACCGTTGATACTCTCAAGACCCAAGAGTGGAGAAACTTTGTATCTATATATGGCGGTATCGAAACATGCGGTTAGTTCTGTGCTTATTTGTGAAGATAAAGGAGCACATCTCCCAGTAAACTATGTAAGCAGGATGTTAAAAGGTGGAGAAATCCAAAACCTAGTTATTGAGAAATTGGCTTATTGTTTGATTCTTACTGCTCGAAAGCTCAAAGCATATTTCCAAGCACATTCGATTAGAGTATTGACGAATTTTCCTCTTAAGCAAGTTTTTCAGTAAGCGTGAGACTTCAGGGATATTGGTAAAATGGGGGATTGAACTCAGCCAATATGAAATAGAGTTTCAACAAAGGGCTACGATTAATGGCCAAGCACTAGTAGAATTTGTAAATGAAGGCACAAGTTTTATAAAGGAACAATCGAAAAAAGAGAAAGACAAGAAGCCCATGGGACAAATACTTGTGGATGGAGCATCAAATGAGCAAGGTGCCAGAGAAGGATTGTAAATATAACCCCAGACGGACACCGATTGCACTAGCCATGAAATTGGGATTCCCTACAACCAACAATGTGGAAGAATATGACTTAATAGTAGCAAGACTAACTTTGGCATTAGAATTTAAAATCCTCCGAATACAGATTTTCAGTGACTCACGACTGAAGGTCAATCAAATGAAATAGATATACCAAACAAAGGACTCCAAGCTATCTTTATATTTGAACAGAATATCACAAATGCTTGCCATATTTAAGGCTTTTTCAGTGAATCAAGTTCCAAGAGTAGAGAATGAACAGGCAGACTGTTTAAAAAAATTGGCCGGCTCAAGAGGAGCCCAAGAAACATGAATTGTTTCCGTTGGATATCGAGAAAAACCGAGCATTGAAAAGGAAGCATCCGAATAAGGAAAAGAGTTGCTTGTATTGAATAGAGCTCAGGCCAAATCTAAGAGGGGAGATGAAGTAGAAAGTGGTCAAGAACTAATAAAAGAAAGAATGGATCAACCTAGTCCATAAAGTGCATATGATGGAATATGGATGGCTCCCATTTTTGAGTATTTAATTAAAGGAAAATTACCATTCTATAAAGGAGAAGCAAGAAAAATCAGGAGACATGCTCCAATCTTTGTTATGAAAGAAAAAATTCTTTATAAGAAGGGATATGCTCTACCTTGTCATCGATTTATGAGCGTAATGATACGATAAGATTAATGGCTAAAGCACACGAGTGGTTGTGCGGCGATCATTAAAATGGAACAAAGCTTACAAAGAATGTAATGAGGCAAGGATTTTATTGGCCACACGTGGTAAGCTATGGTATAGACTATGTGAAAAGATATGAGAAATGCAAAAAGTTTTCAAAAATACCCAGGTCGCCTCCGAGTCAATTAACTCCAATCACAAGCCCCTGACCCTTTGATGTTTGGGGAATAGATTCGATCTGCCCACTGCTAATTTCAAAAGGAAGAGCTAAATATGCCGTAGTGGCAATTAACTATTTTACCAAATGGGTTAAAGCTGAACCACGTGTAAAAATCACTTTGGGAAAGGTATTGAGATTTGTCATTAAGAATATCATAACCAGATTTGGAATTCCCCAAAAGATAATCTCTAACAATGGGATACAATTTGAAAGTGAAGAATTCTCCCAATTCTGCCATAAAAATGGGATTATAAAAAGTTTTTTATCTATCACAAATCCAAAAGCTAATGGAGCAGTTGAAGGTGCAATAAGACCTTAAAAACCATTCTAAAGAAGCGACTGGGAAATTGGGTAGAAAAACCACGATTAATATTACGAACCTACCGAATGTCTGCTAAGACAGCAAGGAGCCATACCCCATATTATTTGACATATGAGTGTAAGGCAATGTTACCAATTGAGATTGAAGTACCTTCACACCGAAGGATCGCCTATGCATTTGACAAGAATCAAGAATTGAAGAAAGAATCACTAGATTTGATACATGGGCTAAGAGATGAAGCTGCGTTAAGAACCATCGAATATCAGAGGAGAATCTCTAAATATGACAACTCAAGAGTAAGAGCTTAGTCATTTCAAGGGGGATTTGGTGCTCCATGGAGTAATGGCTAACACTAAGTATCCTACAGATAGTCCTCTAGGACCAAACTGGGAGGGGCCATTAATCATATGCAAAGTAATTCCATTAAGAGCGTAAAAACCACGTCGTCCAAACGGTAATATGGCGCCTAGGACATGGAATGTCGAACATTTAAGGCCATATTTTCCAAGATGGATTAGTAAAGAGCTTCTTTTAAAAGAGAAGATCTACATGGTTAGGAGTTAAATGCTCCTTAAATTTGGATACTACCTAAGATGGCAGTCCACCTAAGATGGTAGAAAAGCCTATGTCCGTGTCGAGATGGCCAGGGAAGAGCGCCTCCTATAGGGAGGACGTTGTAAGCCTCTATCCATGCTTAAGATGGCCAGGGTAGAGCATCGAACAAGCTCTTATCTGCACCACGCTATGGCCAGGTTAAGGCACCTCCTAGAGGGAAGACGGATTAAGCCTCTATCCTCACCTATGATGGCCAGGTTAGAGCACCAAACTAGCCCCTATCTACACTGCAAAAGGGCTAGGGTAGGGTGCCTTCTGGAGGGAGGTCGGGTAAGTCTTTAGTTCAAGCCTCTAAGATGAGCTAACCAAGAGCACCGAACAATGGACTAGGATCACCAGGCTCAATCAAAAAAGGATTGAAATGTCGAAGCCCAAGTGTGGCTCATTCAATAATGGACTAAGACTTTCAGGCCCAATCAAAAAAGGACTAAGATGTCCTAGCCCAAATGAGGATCAATCCATACTGAACTAAGATGTTCACACTTGAGAAGAAGCTTATTCAATCATGGACTAGGACATCCTAGCTAAAGAGGCAGCAAGTAATTTTTTTTCTATACACATTCTTAACATGGAGGGTTCATGCAAGTCTAAGAAGACGAAAGCAAAGGAGTGGAATGGAAATCCACATTCCATTACTCAAATCTGGGTTTTGGGATTTTTATCTCTAAACATCAGCCATTAAAACCTGAATCTGGGTTTTAGGGTCTTTCATATAAAGAATTCATCATCTAACACCCGAATCTGGGTTTCCGGTCATTATCAATTACTAATTTGTTGTACATGAATTTGAGAATCAAGACTGCTGTTTATTTAAACTTTAATCTGGGTATAAGATCTTTGGATTACTATCCATTTCAAATGCTCGAATCTGGGTTTTGAAATTCTCGTATATGAATTTCAGCGTCTAATACCCCAATCCGAGTTTCGAAATATTATCGATCTCCATCTTTGCTAACCCGAATCAGGGTATATTACTGGTTACTACAATTCTTAGTACTCAAAGTTAAGACCCAGAATTGTTATTAAATTTTGCCTAGACACCCTAATTTGGGTACGACACATCTATTATGAAGACAATCTCCATGAATTTCTATTTATTCAAAATATGCACCAATACAGGAAAGAGATTTCTATTCTAACAAATATCTTCTTACATAAACATGCACCCTAACCAGGGCCGAAGATTCTTTCTACAAAAAGAATTGACTCAAATATGTCCTGATCTGGACTCAGAGTTTAATATGGGAATCATGCTACTAATTCTTGTTTGATTGGCCATGAAAACCTGAATATGGGCTTAGAAATGCATATATAAAACTATTCTGAGGATATTGTTATTTGGATTCTGAATATCACATTATTGATCATTAAACTTCATATGTTAATTCCCTAACTCGGGTTAGATATCGGGTGTAACGACCCAGAATTTGACCACTTAAAATATAATATTTAAAGTGATTTTTAAATGTAAAATAAGGCTATACGATTCAAACAAAATTAGATAGGATTGGAAAGAGAAGTATACACAAAAATAGTAACATTTGCATATATCAACAAAAGTGACAAAATGCCGATTTTTGAGAAGTAAGTTTCAATGATTAAATAAATTATTTTAATTAATTAATGAGTATTAATATTTTAAATAGCATTATACAAATTTATTTTTAAATTTGGTTTACATAAATAAATAGTTTAACTAAACGTCAAAATGTGACCGTAAAACATTTTTTCGAAAAACGACGTTTTGTCGATTTAAAAGTTGTCGCAACGTCGTCGCATCTTTATTTTCTTTTATTGGAACATATATTCAAATAGTATAAGTATTAACTAATTCACTAAACATGTTTAATTTTACTAAATAAGATTAGAAAACTTCTAGAAGTCATTAAGAAAAGTAAGTAACAATTAACAAAAGCAAGTAAGAAAAGTCAAAAGTAAACATCAAATCAATATCAAATCAATGCCAACATAATTATGATATTCTTTACTTAATTTTTAAGTGACTAAGACATAAAGTAAGGATGTGAAAGATGATGTTAAGTATTGAAAAAGTGGAGATTACTTTAGGTTGAAGTAAGGTTATTTCGGTAATTTGGTAAGAGGTCATTTCGGTAAATTTACCACTTCTTTTTTTCCTATAAATATCCACCTCCTTCTCTCATTTCATTCACATTTATTCTTCTTCTTTTCTCAAGCTTCTTCATCTACTTCCTCTTCTCTTTAATGGCTTCTAAGCCATAGAAAAAAATTAAAAAGAAATAATGTCAAAATATTTATAAAATATTCAAAAGAATTCAATGTTTATTCTCTTCAAATCAAACTCCTCTTTTCTCCACATTTTACCTCTTCTTCTCTAGGCCATAACTTCTTCAAACCGAATCAAATTGTAAATTTCTTTATTTACAATCATGTATTTTTCGAGTGGCAACAACTTTCATTTTGACCACTTTGTCCACTTCTTTGCATAAATAGGTCAAAATTCCACTTATTTCCAGTGCATTTTCTAGCCCAGTTTTTAAGCAAGAAAATGAGCCATTTTGTTTTGAACATAACTTAATCATAAGTAATCCAAATTTAGAAATACTTTTTTTCAAGACAACATGAAATTATAGTGGCTATAACTTTTAAGTTGATCACTTTTTCCAGTTTTGAGGTTTGCTATACTTGAAACTCAATTCTTTGAAGTATATTTTCGCGCTTTATTTTTTGTGAATCCGAGAATAGCTCTTTTATTTTGAACATATCTCTCTCAAAAAACTTGGATTCAAATGATTCTTTTTTTCAAATTCAATAGAAAAGAATTTGCAACCACTTTTCAGTTAATAAGTTTTTCAAATTTTGTGAGTAAGAGAGTCAAAAACAAGAGAGAAATGACCTATTTTTCGGATTTAAATCTTGAAAATTCAAGTTCAAAGCTCTACCGCTTCTTCTTTATATTTTCGGCCAACCTCCATCTCAAGACTCGGCCAAGCTATTGGATGGAAGAGGATATTGTTTGGTAGTGTATAATGGAGTAGGAATTAATTAATGAAGTGTTGGTTGATTAGAATGTTAGTAGGAAGTTAATCGCTTTGGTTTATGGTGAGAAATTCTCATTGCTTTTGAATTTATACTTTGATTATGTTATAAATCATATTTACACCCTTATGACATATGAATGTTTATACCAAATTGATTGTTAATATGGATGATTTGATAGTTAGTAAATTAAGTGAATTGTGATAATATATCCCGTTATGATATTAATAGTGAATGTTAGATTTGAAATCATATGCATGTGATTGGTTGAATGGATGTTATGTTAGTGATAAATATGAATAGTGGATATGTACATTTTGATTAAGTAATCCCTTTATCTAAAAAGACGATATTTTAATAATATGAGATATTGTGGAAAAATAAATCTCTTTTCATTTAAAAGTGAAATTAAAGTTAAAATGAAAGAGAATTTGAAATTTGAAGTGAAACGGATTTGAAAAGAATATTTAGTTAGAAATTGAAATTAAGATGAATAGTGAAACTGAAATTGAAATCGATTTTGAAAAAGTAAAGTTTAGTCTGAGATTGAATTGAAGCTTAAATTTAAAATAGATTTGAAATCTAAGTTTTAAATGTGTTTAATTTGAGATTAGAAATGAAATTGAGTTGAAATTAGAATTTAAAATTTAATATTAAAATAATGGGAATATAATAATATTATAATGTGGTAATAGTGAAAATATATCTTAAATACTTTAAAAAGTGAAAATATTGATTTAAAATGATTTGTAATGATTTTATAAGCGATAAAATTCAATTTGAATAAGATTATTTCAAATATTAAAAAATAAGTTAAAACTAGAGGCGTCGCGCAACGGTAGTTCGCAATTTCGCATCGAAAAATTCAAATGAGTGTATAGAGTGGAATATAGTTCGGAATTCTTCGAGATAAGAAAACTCCAGACTATTATATCCATATCTTCTAAACGAAGAAAGAAAATCAAAGTTTCAATGAGTAGATTTTGAATTAAGTCAAAATCAATTTTCTAGAAAAATCGCGCCAGTGCAGTTTAATGACCATAACATAAAATCTGTTTAAATGAATGTTTTTAATTATGGAAAAATATAGAATAAATTTGATAAATCTATTTAAATGTTTTAAAATATATTTGGGTTTGATAATATGAGTTTACAAATATTTATAAGTGGTTTAATTCAAATAAGCTTATTTAGCACTTTCCGCAGCACTTTTCTGCTGCAAATTTTATAACTTTTGGAATATAAGTTTAAATGTAACAACGTTTCCCAGAATCAACTGTGAATGTTTTAAAAAGGATAATTAAGCGTTTTGAAAGATAAATTGGGATATTTATAAGTAATTCCAAAATAAAGTTGAAAATCAGAGTATGCGGAAACGAGTATGCGGAAACGACTAGTACATTTGTCCCGCCTGTGAGATCTGGAAAGATAAAACAAGGTGTTTTACTAAGGTTAGAGATGGAACAACCAGTGCCCTGAACTTATCAGGCCCATGTTTTCTTTTCTTAGGCGAGGGATGGAACAGATCGAAAAGAAAGCCTGGATGCTCTTAAATAAAAAGATTCTGTATTAAGTTTTTGAATTTAAAAGAAGATAAGTATTATCCAAAATTTAAGCAATCTCAAAATAAATGATTTCTATAATCCTATTTACTCAAAAATATTTGCTAAGATTGATTTAGGGTTTATCGTAAACGATGTCTTAAATAACATTGTTTTTGACCCGCCCTAAAGTTAAGAAATTTGGATCAAAAATTAAGTAAGGAAATCTGAGATATTTTCCAAAGCAAACGAAAGAATTACTTAGAAATACTCTAAGTCAAAAGAAAGAGATTTCGAAATCATCCGAAAAGAATTAAAGTGAAAAAAGACTTAATAAATCCTATATACTCATATTCACTTTTATCGATGATTGGATTTCGAAGGAACCGGAGTCGGATTTGGTTAATTCCTATCCGAAAACCACTTCGAACCAATGTATATGTTCGAATGTGAAGACTTGTTGAAGATGGTGATTGAAGACCGTGGATCTTCCTAGCGTGAAGACTGCCTGTTGAACATGCTCTGGTTGGCCCCTATTATAAAGTTATTTATAGCATTGGTCTCCTCGTGATGGAGATTTTGCGGATTGCAAGGGCTTCTCTCCTAGTAATGGCCGAGGAAAGTGCCTTCGGTTTGTCCTGTTCTTGGACAACTTGTATGGACGTTTGTCTGACACTGCATTCCTAACGATTACGTACATTGGTTTTTACAAACGTACATCAGTGGTGGCGGAGAAGGCAACTTCTCTTAGCTTAACACCCTCTTTGAGACGTATGAGCTCAAGGGTTGTATTTTTATGGAAGGCAATTAGTAGTTAACGAAAATGGAAATGTGGCATTCAAAAATGTGATATGTGCTATGTGAAAAGGTAATCGTTTTCCTTAAGCCTCATCAAACCAAAAATGACCGAAACAGGATTAGATGCAGCAAGGCTAAGTGGGTCATTCCCAATTAGGATATGGTCATCCTCTGCTAGATATATTTCTTCCCGCTATGACGTCGGGGTGTAAATTAATGTGGTGTATGCCAGAGGGCCCTCGATAAAGGTCGGTAACGACCGAAGGATGTCATATTCGGTACCATCTAGTTAAGAGGTGGGACGGTCTTGTGTTGGTAGAGAATCCTTTGTGATGGTTCTCGGGACATCCATCTAGAGGTGTACCCATTTCGGAAGGTAGATCCTGCGCCTGGTCATTTGTATGGAAATCCATTCTCCAATAAGAACCTATGGTTTTGTTTTTAGAGCCTAGTATGCTGGAATTTGGTAATGGTAACAATCTCAGCTAAGACTAATAAGTTTATTTGCAATTGTTTTCAAAGAGATGTCATTAGAAATAATATCAAATGTTTTGATATATAGAAGTGTTTTACTTATCATAAGGTAAAAACCCATCCGTGTTTATGTGTGGGCATGGTCTTATGAGATACTCTTTCTTTTTCAAAGGATTTTATCCAAAGGCTGATATATGGCATTGTCATCTATTATTGAGTTTTTCTCACGCTGGTTTATCAAGCCTGATTCGGGTATTTTTAATACTCGGGTCAGATCCGAGTAGTTTCAGAATAGTCGAAGACGGTTGGAGTTTCCAGAGGAGAGCTGGAGATATTCATCAACGTATGGACATATTCTATTGTCCGCTTTGCTTAGTATATTTTGTTTGATATTTGTCTGCAATTGTAAGGACAGATGTTTATAACTGTCCAAGCTTAATTTAGGTTAGACTCTGATATATGTATTTATAAGTTTTCCGCTGCAAAATTATTATTGAAATAATATATGTTATTCCATTCGAGTGAGATTCTGTTCTGTCTATTTTTTTATCACCCTTAAAGATCTGTATTTTCGTGGAATTTGAATTGGACATGTGTGGTTCATTATCGATTTAAAGGATACGGAAAAACGGGCCTTTACATTTGGTATCAGAGCTTTTGGTTGAGCGAACACCGAAGCCTAATACGGGTAAGTCTCATCAGAGATAGGATTAGTAATATCCTAGGATGAGTAACTCATCAGAGATATGGTTAGTAACACCCTGGAATGAGTTATGAGAGTATTATATATATGAGAGCGTATTTGTTAATTTTATAAAAGTAATTTTTTTAAAGAAATTGGTAAATGAAATAATTTTACCTTGGGTTTATATTATAAATATTAAAAGGGAAATTATTATCTTTTGGGTTAGAAATCAAGGATTAATTGTAATTTTGCTTAGTGAAACTTAATATGAATATCTTGTGATTAGAATTGCATAATTTTACTATAAGATATTCCATATAGAATCAATTAGTTGAAGGCTAGAATTTAGAACTTTAATCATATACCCTTAAATATGTAGTATTAATAAATAATAATGATTAAGTGATTATCATAATGGATGTATTTAATTACTAAGTACAAATATCTTGTGAAGTAAAATTCACAATTTGACTGTAAGATATTTGATGACAATATTGAAGCTACAAGTTGTAACTAGAGAAAGTAAAAAGAAAATGCATACTTAGAAAAAATTATTATCAATAAGATAGGGAAAAGATAAACCTAAGTTGAGAATTTTTATAAAAGGATAAGTTCTATAACTTATAAATGAGATAAGATAATTTGAACTTTAGACATTTTGATTAGGTTAAAAGTCAAATTAAAATTTTGGAATAAGAGAGATAAGGAATATCATCCAAATTTAGAATTTTGAATTAGTGATACAATTAGGGTAACATTTGTAATTTAGAATGAAGCAAGAATAGAAGTGAATATTTTTGAATAAAATGGTTAATGGTTGATTGTTGGATGAAAATTTTAAATAACAAATACCACATGAATTAAGTTTCATAATTTGACTATAAGGTATTTGATGGATTTAAGATTAAGAAATTTGATTTAGAAAATGGATAGGTAAATAAGTTAAGTAGTTAATCATAGAATTAGTGAGGAAAAGGTGTACACTTAGAAAAGTAGTCTTATTAATATATGGATTGGATAAATAATATTACCTAAATCGAGATCTTAGGTAAATAAAACTAAGGATTAAGTTTTAGAACTTATTAGTTTGAGATAATAGTAGAATTCTACATTGGTTGAACACCTTAGTTGAAGTAATGACGATTTGAAGTTGGGGATATGTATATATACTCTTAGGAAGGAAAGGTATATTATACAAGTTTAAGTCATATTTGAATGCTTAAGTAATAATGTATTTAGAAGAAAGTAAATGGTTGTGAAATAAACTTGGATTAATAGAAATTTTAAAGAAATGCATTGGGTAAAGATGAATGTAAATAAGTACATAAGTTAAACGTAGATCATTTTGGCACATAAATTTGGATCTAAGATTTGAGTACAGAACTTTGAGGTGTCTACACCAATCCAAAAAAGGATTTATCACTCGATTCTTGACGGCGAGCATTAATGGGAGTTTATGATTATATACACGAGTTTTCTATCATAGTTGAGAGATATGGAAGGAAAGCACGGGTTTGTGATCAAGAAGTATGATCAAAGTCTGCACTAGAAAATCAACGGATCGATACTAGTTCAAAAGAAAAGTTGTGGATTCGAATAATAGATCGAATCAAATATCACATATAATATGATGAGTTGGGTCTGTCTATTTAGTAGTTGGATAGTTATCTCAAATAGTAGGCACTAGATATAGTGGTTGGACCGAAGTTTTGGTATGTATATATGTAGACCTCGGGTATAGCACATGCTCAGGACAGGGAATGAGTTATGTGGTGATATTCATTTATGTTGATATAATACCAGTGTGGTTGTTTTGGATGCATAGTCTTGTTTGGTTGCTGTATATATTATCTTAAGTGTGCGGTGTGCACTAGGATGGATACGATAGAAGTTTGACTTGATGTATGTGTATATAATCTTAAGTACATGATAGATACTCAGGTTAGTATGGGGAATCTCTGTATGTATGTTTGACATCATTTGCTTTTAGTATTGTTATGATATCGACCTTCTTCTTTTCTATCATCAGTAGAAATAAGTCAAATTATTTGAGGATATGAGTATGAGATAGATCCTTTTATCTAACTTTCATTTCGAGGACGAAATGCTTTTAAGTAGGGGAGAATGTTACGACCCAGAATTTGACCACTTTAAAATATAATATTTAAAGTGATTTTTAAATGTAAAATAAGTAAGGTTATATGATTCAAACAAAATTAGATAGGATTTGGAAAGAGAAGTATACACAAAAATAGCAAAATTTGCCTATATCAATAAAAGTGACAAAATGCTGATTTTAGAAAAGTAAGTTTCAATGATTAAATAAATTATTTTAATTAATTTATGAGTATTAATGTTTTTAAATAGCATTATACAAATTTATTTTTAAATTTGGTTTACATAAATAAATAGTTTAATTAAAATGTCAAAATGTGACCGTAAAACATTTCGTCGAAAAACGACGTTTTATCGATTTAAAAGTTATCGCAACGTCGTCGCATCTTTATTTTTTTATATAGGAACATATATTCAAATAGTGTAAGTATTAATTAATTCACTAAACATGTTACTTTTACTAAATAAGATTAGAAAACTTCTAGAAGTCATTAAGAAAAGTAAGTAAGAATTAACAAAAGTAAGTAAGAAAAGTCAAAAGTAAACATCAAATCAATATCAAATCAAAGCCAACATAATTATGATATTCTTTACTTAATTTTTAAGTGACTAAGACATAAAGTAAGGATGTGAAAGATGATGTTAATTATTGAAAAAGTGGAGATTACTTTAGGTTGAAGTAAGGTTATTTTGGTAATTTGGTAAGAGGTCATTTCGGTAAATTTACCACTTCTTTCTTTTTCTATAAATATCCACCTCCTTCTCTCATTTCATTCACATTTATTCTTCTTCTTTTCTCAAGCTTCTTCATCTTCTTCCTCTTCTCTTTAATGGCTTCTAAGACATAGAAAAAATTAAAAAGAAATAATGTGAAAATATTTATAAAATATTCAAAAGAATTCAATGTTCATTCTCTTTAAATCTAACTCCTCTTTTCTCCACATTTTACTTCTTCTTCTCTCGGCCATAACTTCTTCAAAACCGAATCAAATTGTAAATTTCTTTTTTTACAATCATGTATTTTTCCAGTGGCAACAACTTTCATGTTGACCACTTTGTCCACTTCTTTGCATAAATAGGCCAAAATTCCACTTCTTTCCAATGCATTTTCTAGCCCAGTTTTTAAGCCAGAAAATAGGCCATTTTGTTTTGAACATAACTTTTATGTTGATCACCTTTTTCAGTTTTTAGGTTTTCTATACCTGAAACTCAATTCTTTGAAGTGTATTTTCGGGCTTTATTTTTTGTGAATCCGAGAATAGCTCTGTTATT
Organism: Allium cepa; assembly: GCA_030765085.1. Lineage (NCBI taxonomy): Eukaryota > Viridiplantae > Streptophyta > Magnoliopsida > Asparagales > Amaryllidaceae > Allium > Allium cepa. The sequence goes on from CM060938.1 coordinate 687,990,353, forward strand.
TTGAACATATCTCTCTTAAAACTACTTGGATTCAAATGATTCTTTTTTTCAAATTCAATAGAAAAGAATTTGCAATAACTTTTCAGTTAATAAGTTTTCCAAATTTTGTGAGTAAGAGAGTTAAAAATAAGAGAGAAGATGACCTATTTTTCGGATCTAAATCTTAGAAATTCAAGTTCAAAGCTCTAACGCTTCTTCTTTATATTTTCGGCCAACCTCTATCTCAAGCCTCGACCAAGCTATTGGATGGGAGATGGTGTTGTTTGCTAGCGTTTAAGAGAGTAGGAATTAATTAATGAAGTGTTGGTTGATTAGAATGTTGGTAGGAAGTTAATCGTTTGGTTTATGGTGAGAAATTCTCATTGCTTTTGAATTTATGCTTTGATTATGTTATAAATCATATTTATACCCTTATGACATATGAATGTTTATACCAAATTGATTGTTAATATGGATGATTTGATATTTAGTAAATTAAGTGAATTGGATAATATATCCCGTTATGATATTAATAGTGAATGTTAGATTTGAAATCATATGCATGTGATTGGTTGAATGGATGTTATGTTAGTGATAAATATGAATATTGGATATGTTCATTTTGATTAAGTAATCTCTTTATCTAAAAATACCATATTTTAGCAATATGAGATATTGTGGAAAACTAAGTCTATTTTCATTTAAAAGTGAAATTAAAGTTAAAATGAAAGAGAATTTGAAATTTGAAGTGAAACGGATTTGAAAAGGATAGTTAGTTAGAAATTGAAATCAAGATGAATAGTGAAATTGAAATCGATTTTGAAAAGGTGAAGTTTAGTTTGATATTGAATTTAATCTTAAATTTAAATTAGATTTGAAATCTATGTTTTAAATGTGTTTAATTTGAGATTAGAATTGAAATTTAGTGGAAATTGGAATTTACAATTTAATATTAAAATAATGAGAATATAATAACATTATAATGTTGTAATAGTGAAAATATATTTTAAATACTTTAAAAAGTGAAAATATTGATTTAAAATGATTTATAATGATTTTATAAGTGATAAAATTCAATTTGAATAAGATTATTTCAAATATTGAAAAATAAGTTAAAACTAGACGCGTCGCGCAACGGTAGTTCGCGATTTCGCGTCGAAAAGTTCAAATGAGTGTATAGAGTGGAATATAGTTCAGAATTCTTCGAGATAAGAAAATTCCGGACTATTATATCCATATCTTCTAAACGAAGAAAGAAAATCAAAGTTTCAATGAGTAGATTTTGAATTATGTCCAAATTAAATTTCTAGAAAAATCGCGCCAGTGCAGTTTAATGACCATAGCAGAAAATCTGTTTAAATGAATGTTTTTAATTATGGAAAAATATGGAATAAATTTGATAAATCTATTTAAATATTTTAAAAGAGATTTGGATTTTATAATATGAGTTTTCAAATATTTAAAAGTGGTTTAATTCAAAATAGCGTATTTACCACTTCCAGCAGCATTTTTCTGCTGCAAATTTTATAACTTTTGGAATATGAGTTTAAATGTAACAACGTTTCCCAGAATCAATTGTGAATGTTTAAAAAGGATAATTAAGCATTTTGAAAGATAAATTGGGATATTTATAAGTAATTCCAAAATAAAGTTGACAATCAGAGTATGTGGAAACGACTAGTACATTTGTCCCGCCTGTGAGATCTGGGAAGATAAAACAAGGTGTTTAACTAAGGTTAGGGATGGAGCAACCAGTGCCCTGAACTTACCTGGCCTATATTTTCTTTTTTTAGGCGAGGGGTGCAATAGATCGAAAGGAAAGCCCGGATGCTCTTAAATAAAAAGATTCTGTATTAAGTTTTTGAATTTAAAAGAAGATTGGTATTATCTAAAATTTAAGAAATCTCAAAATGAATGATTTCTATGATCCTATTTACTCAAAAATATTTGCTAAGATTGATTTAGTGTTTATCGTAAACGATGTCTTAAATAACATTGTTTTTGATCCGCCCTAAAGTTAAGAAGTTTGGATCAAAAATTAAGTATGGAAATCTGAGTTATTTTCCAAAGCAAAATAATGAATTACTTAGAATTACTCTAAGTCAAAAGAAAGAGATTTTGAAATCATCCGAAAAGAATTAAAGTGAAAAGAGACTTAATAAATCCTATATACTCATATTCACTTTTATCGATGATTGGATTTCGAAGGAACCGGAGTCGGATTTGGTTAATTCCTATCCAAAAACCACTTCGAACCAATGTATACGTTCGAACGTGAAGACTTGTTGAAGATGGTGATCGAAGACCGTGGATCTTCCTAGCGTGAAGACTGCCTGTTGAACATGCTCTGGTTCGCCCCCATTATAGAGTTATTATAGCAGTGGTCTCCTCGTGATGGAGATTTTGTGGATTGCAAGGGCTTCTCACCTAGTAATGGCCGAGGAAAGTGCCTTCGATTTATCCTGTTCCTGGACAACTTGTATGGACGTTTGTCTGACATTGCATTCCTAATGATTACGTACATTGGTTTTTACAAACGTACATCAGTGGTGGCGGAGAAGGGACTTCTCTTAGCTTAACACCCTCCTTGAGACGTACGAGCTCAAGGGTAGTATTTTTGTGGAAGGCAATTAGTAGTTAGCGGAAATGACAATGAGACATTCAAAGATGTGATATGTGCTATGTGAAAAGGTAATAGTTTGCCTCAAGCCTCATCAAACCGGAAATGACCGAAACAGGATTAGATGCAGCAAGGCTAAGTGGGTCATTTCCAATTAGGATATGGTCATCCTCTTCGAGATATATTTCTTCCCGCTATGACGTCGGGGTGTAAATTAATGTGGTGTATGCTAGAGGACCATCGATAAAGGTCGGTAATGACCGGAGGATGTCATATTAGGTACCATCTAGTTAAGAGGTGGGTCGGTCTTGTGTTGGTATAGAATCCTTTGTGATGGTTCTCGGGACATCCATCAAGAGGTGTACCCATTTCGGAAGGTAGATCCTACACCTGGTCATTTGTATAGAAATCCATTCTCCAATAAGAACCTACGGTTTTGTTTGTAGAGCCTAGTATGGTGGAATTTAATAATAGTAACAATTTCAGCTAAGACTAATAAGTTTATTTGCAAATGTATTCAAAGAGATGTCATTATAAATAATATCAAATGTTTTGATATATAAAAGTGTTTTAGTTTTCATAAGGTAAAAACCCTTCCCTGTTTATGTGTCGGCGTGGTCTTATGAGATACTCTTTCTTTTTCAAAGGATTTTATCCGAAGGCTGATATATGACACTGTCATCTATTATTGAGATTTTCTCACGCTGGTTTATCATGCCTGATCCGGGTTTATTCAATACTTGGGTCAGATCCGAGTAGTTTCAGGATAGTCGAAGACGGTTGGAGTTTCCAGAGGAGAGCTGGAGATATTCATCGACGTATGAACATATTCTATTGTCCGCTTTGCTTAGTATATTTTGTTTGATATTTGTCAGCAATTGTAAGGACAGATGTTTATAACTGTCCAAGCTGAATTTAGGTTAGACTCTGATATATGTATTTAAAAGTTTTTCGCCGTAAAGATTATTATTGAAATAATATATGTTATTCCATTCGTGTGAGATTCTGTTCTGTCTATTTTTCTTTATCATTCTTAAAGATCTGTATTTTCGTGGAATTTGAATTGGACATGTGTGGTTCATTGTCGATTCAAAGGGTACAGAAAAACGGGCCTTTACATCGAGGATGATATAATTGAGTCTATTGCAAGCAACCGAAAATCTTAAACTGGTCTTCCTAATGCCAAAATTAAAAGTGGATATATCTAAATATCAAATGATGCTTATTTGGCGGATAAGAGCATTAATATGCTGATTGTTGTTGAATATACAGGTAAGAATGATGGTAAAAATGGAACTTTTTACTTTGAAATTTACAGGAAAGTCAAAATTACGAAGAGTTGGAAAGCTATGAAAAACTTTGTCCTAAAGAACAAAAACTTCTTTCATACATGGGGGAATGTTAGCCATAAAATCTCCTTGAAGAGAGTAGTATGAAAGAAGAATGATCAAATTGGAGTTTTGATAAGAGATAATCCAAGTCATCATGAAAGACTTAAAAGGGATGTTTAAAATGTCCAATTACTCATACAGAGTAAGGCCTTTGACTCAGATGAAAATAAACAAAACCTATCGCCACACTCAACCTTTTGACATAGAGGAGATAGTAATGAGGACTTCAAAGCCCCTTTCTAAAGCAATCAATAGCATTCCTTTCAACTACACACCAAACCTTTCAAAGTCAAAGGTTTTACTCCAAAGTAACCTTTTTGAAAGTGTAACAACCCTAATTTTTAGCTATTTTATTTTATTTTAATTATTTAATTTTTAAGATATTTTATATAAATTGTGTTTAAAGATATAGTTTAATTATTTAATTTGAAGATATATTTTATAAAATTGCATATGCCAATAAAATCTAATAATAACTGTGAATTTTTAAGCTATGTTGGAACAGTTGAATTTCGCGTTCAAAAGACGCGTTAATTATAGGGTATAAAGCAACGTAACAAAACGTGTGTTTTTAAAATGTGAATTTTGTGAAAATTTTTGATGTTTTAGACCGCTTCTGTTTTAGCGTAGTGTAAAAATCAAGTTTTAAATATTTTTGGATATAAAATATCAGTCAGTAATTCTATGGTAACCGGTATTTGGTTAACTGACAGTCTATTTTTTTTATAAATCTGTATACATTTTTCCTTCTTAAAAGCTTTGCATAAACTCGTACCATTTCACTTATTTTAATCAAACTAAAATCAAAATTCAGCTAAATTAAAAACAAATCACATGTAACGTTCAAAATTTTTATAACATACCATATATCACGCACTTACCAAATTTTAAACATAACTAATGCATGCATTCCTCCACTGACTTTTACTTTCACATCTACATTCATACAAGATTTAACAGATATGTATCAAATCATGGTGCCTGCAATCAAAATGTGAAACTGAAACGTGCATTTGCATTCTATTTCTCTTCCTCTGTTCATCAGCATTTATTTTTCCTTAATCAAGCGGCCTCATTCCTTTGCCTTCAATCTCGCAACTAGTAAACTGCTCTGAGGTTTGAAAGCTTAATATCTGGCAAGGTATCACGTGAAAAAAAAAAAAAAAAAAAAAAAAAAAAAAAACGATTAAAAATTCTACATATTTTACTTGCTTCAAACTTTGCCAGTCTTGCTTGATGCACGCATGTGTTAATTCTTTTGTAAACTGATTTATGATAATCACTCTCCTCCTTTGATTTCGCTATCAGTTATGTTCAAGACCACCAATTATACAAATCCTTAAATTGCTCACAAATCAAGCAGTTACTTTATAAGTTCGGCCTCCCCTGATTGATTCAATATATTGTATATAGTAAATTAATTCACTTGTTCCCTTGATCTTGCATTCAGTCTAAACATACAGCGAGATCATCTCATACGTTGTATTTATGATGGCCGTTTCTCCTATCAGAAAATCAACTGAAGTATTAAATCCTGCCTATCCTTGATTTTTTTCCTTGCGTGCAAAGGAACCACAAACCCCTTATAAATACTAGGCATCTTAATCACCTCTCTACATATTCATGTACATCTCATATTTTGCTCATTTCTTCTCTTGCGTAAATTTTTCCAGGTATGGCCTCTTCTTTTATATTTTCTTTCCTTCTCCTGGTTTCTCTGTTATTCTTTTACTTTGCTCGGCCACTCCTCCCCTTATGATCAACCTTTTCCATTTATGAGTGAGTTGTAGTACATCACCGATAGAACCTGGGAACAAAATGTACCAGCTTGTAAACAATATATTATGGGGGTATATGGGTAGATCTGTATCAAAAGTGGAATCTGAGTTAAAATGTTAGGTGCTAGTGGTTGCAGTGTACACAGGGGATGAGTTATATTGTATAGGCAGTTGTGTTTGTGATCAGAGAATGGGGAGGTAGTTGATGTTAACTGATGCAGTTGAAAGATGGGGAGTCCTAGACTTAGGGATTGAATGCAAGAAAAAAAAATATATATAGACATACATGAGTAAATTTAGTGAAAACTTAGGGGAGTGTTAGTCTGCATTTATAAATCCAGACAGTATACATACATAGTGTAGAGGATATTTGCGAGACTAAGATAGGCTGGGTATGTGCATACTATAGTTTGATATTGCAGGAACATGAGAATATATATGTATAAGACGAGAGCAAGGTGGAATAAAACAAAAGAGGAAAAGCTTTAGTGATGGAAAGATAGCCTGAAAAATGTTGAATCTCACAGTTGCATAAGCTCTTTTGGCATAGCATAGTAGTTGAACCAGTAGGAAGAATGGGTGGGACTTAAGTATTTATGCAGAAGAGTTGTATAAATTGTTAGTATAAAATAGGTTTGGATGTGACTATAGGGTAAGTTTTGCTTGCATTCGTAAAGCAAGTCTACATATCGGAGAATTTGTGTTGTAATGAGATGGATCACTGTGTGCACGTGCACAGCTGACATACGCATAGGAGTTGAACATGTGCCAGAGGAATTCATAATACAACAGAGGGGAGAGAGATAGGTTTACTCGAAGCAACTACCTAGGTTGGATTGATAGCCTGTAGGTGGAAATATAAGGATGGGTACAAGCATCTTGTCTGCATAATATACCAAGTGCAGCTGTATGGAAGTTGGCCTCTGACTAAACATAAAAAAAAAAAAAGCCTGAAAGTCCAATTTTTGAATACATGAGAAAGGAATGGTTGCACATAGAATTGAATCTAGTATGCTAGGTAAAGCACTTAGGCCTGTACTTGTCTGAGAGTGTTGATGCTTGTGAATATAGGCAAGTAGATAGGTAAGAAGTTTCAGTACTTTGGATGAGAGGTAATATGCATTCATGCTTTGAAAACAAACAGATCTGAGAAGGTTGGTAAAGATTGAAACAAATGTGTAGTGATGGCTGGAAGGATGGAAATGAAAGTAGATAGAAATATCTGGTGCAAAGCTCAGTGGGTCTGGAAGAGTTGCCTCAGTATATACAGAGAGAAGTAAGGGGACTCGAAGCAACTGCCTGCTTGCTCGAAGCAAACACACGTTTTCTCGAAGTTATGAAGGGAGTGACCCGGGGAAGTGTATGCAGATCTGGGATGAAGTGATTCAAGTGATGTAAACATATTAGGTTCTGATTTGTTTTGTATGGTCACGTGATATGCATGAATGAACATATCTACAGCTATTTAACTTAGCCTCTGCATGCTCAGTTTTGAAGACTGGGAAAGGAACTTAGACTGGAAAGGGGTAAGGACTTTAGTGATTGCAGTAAAAGTAAAAGTCTAGCTGTTGTAGCTAATTGGAAGTAGTAGTATAGGGATTTGCATATTTTGGAATCTGATGAGTTCAGGCAAGTGGTGATACTTTTAAAACTCAGTTAAATTGCAGAGCGAACAAAAATATGGACCAGTTTGAAAAAAAAATTTTATTATAATTTAAAGGAAATTTAAGTGAGAAGAAAAAAAAAGAGAGAGAGAAAGGATTGTCTACACATAGATGTGCCGTGTACATAAGCAAACCAGAAGGTAGGAGGTGTACACGCACATGAGCGTATCATGGCCTTAGAGCAGTGAAATTGTGTATGCACGAGTATGTATTCAACTTTTGTCATAATGGTTTTAGGAAAGATTTTGTCGTAAAATCTTGTGTTAGCACGGTTCACATATAAAGTATATTTTGGTCACGGTACACGGTGGAGTGGTCGAGCACGTCAAACCATTCTCGTTCTATTTTATCTTTTCTTTGATCGTAAATTCTTAAGTCACGTATTCCATAATTGAAATTTTGTTCTAGATTTGAATCTACGTCAGAAGAATTTGATCGTTATTCTCTGTCGTGCTTTATCGGTGAATCGTCGTTTTGTATTCAAATTTTCTGCAACTCTCAGGTGAGTATTTCTCACCAGACATACGTATTTATATTTCGTAAATTATTGCAAGTGTATGTGTAGAAATTTATTTCACTACTATCTGTCTGTTATGAATGATGAACCCCATTTAAATTGACATCTCATCAGTTATTCATCTGTGTATTATATCTGCAGTTATATTATGTTATTATATATTTACTGCTTAAATCACACTGCAAGTTCCCTGTTATATATATTGTTATAGGCTGAAATGATAGGCCTAAATGATTATCGCTGTTAAATTATGCTGTTAACTGCTTAACTGATAACTTGGGATTGCGGGTTTGAAACGATAGAACCCGGGGCATTTATAACTTACGGGTTGAAATGATATAAATCCGTATCACTTGACCTAGGCTAGAAAATTTTATACAGGCCCGTGGTCCTTATAATATTTTCTGAAATATTTAAAATTTTCTGGAAGCTAAATATTTGATTTTATATCTTTAAAGGAATTGATATTGATTTTTAATAAGTTATAAATAAAAATAAATAAATATTTGAATAAATTTGGAATATAACTTATTTGGTAAATCGGGATTTTGAAAGAATAAGATTTCAGTTAATAAGTAAATAAATAGGTTATATTTGAAAATCTTTATTAAGTAAACATCTACTACAGCATTTAAATGCCGTCTTTTGAAATTGGACTAGTTTTACCCATAACTTTAGGTAGCATTTCCTAAGTGCTATGGAATCTAGAATTTGATTGCTCTAAAATTTATGGAATTTGATAAATTTTATTTTATCTTAAGTTTTGGAAAAGCTCAATATTTATAACTGTATTTTCTTTAATAGATTAAAGATAAATATTCTGGTATTAAGTAAATTTTTGGAAAATTTAATGGAAAAAAAAAAAAAAAAAAAAAATTTTTGGAGTTTTATTCAAGACTAAATAATAAAACATTGATTTGTGAAAGAATAAACCCAAACTTAGTTTGAATAGTAAATACTCCAATATATATGGGAATTGTAATGTTTTGGGGATATAAAATGATATTTAAATTATGGTTTAAATCTTAAATAGAGAAATTATTTGTAAAGCTATGTAAATTCCTTTCTTTACAAAGTAACCATAAAGTTAACCCATTATTCTATATACCGTTAAATATCCAAACCATTGTGTTTGGGAGTTATGGATTTTAAAGAAAAACTCCAAATTATTATGCTTTGAAGGTATAATTCAAATATTTGGTTTCCATATATTATAAATTTTAAACAGTATGGTTTTGGAAAGGAATTATATCACATTGTTTTGGGGTTTAAAATAATATCGTATTTATAGTTTTGAAAAGGGAAATGTTTACTCTGGTTTTAAAGTATAAAATGTTTAAATGACCACGGGTTATAATAACGATGGGTTGGCAAAGAGACCGGGATCGGATATGGACATACTCTCTGTCGATACCGAAAACCACTTTGACTAACCGTGTACGCGGTGGAGATTCCAGAATGAAGTAGGTTGGTGGTGACGGTTTCTTGAAAGGTATATACGTGGACCCGACTCCCGTGAGTTGGCTTAAGGTGGCTAAAACAGGAGCGATTCTCGGATTAATGAGGTAGCTCCTCTGATCGAACGCACTTCTTCGTATACCATTCTATTACTCTTGTGATTGTTTGGGTGCACCCTTGATTTGGGAGTGTTGTTCGAGGTGGGCGGTCGCTGCGGCTTCGCGTTACCACCGGTCCGGATAGCAATTGGTATATCTACCCTGGCATTGCCTCGTTGTGCCGTGTCACCTACCATATCGAGCCTTGTACGAGTTTGGTTTTCTCCCGTAGCCCGTGTGGTATCCTCTAGTTGCTTCCCGAGTAGGAGGAGCTATGGTATTGGATGGACTACTGGGACTATTACGTGTTAAGGTGGAAAATGTAAAGCCTTAACGCTATTTAAAAGTATGTTTATTTTAATATAGACCCTATTATAATAGCGCAATATACTACATAGTAAATAGTTTAACGGATCCTTAGAGGATGGGCGATCCCAAGCATCCTTTGAGTTACTTGCTCTATATTACAGTACACTTGATTTAGCTTACATTATATAAGTATGTATGTCCTGACTCGAGTGTTTTGTTTTATTTTACGCTCGGGTCAGCCTGAGTTGCAGTTTCAGTTTTCTTTCCGGAGCTAGGACTCATTAGATCATTCGTGCTGCCGGAAGCTTGTCTCAGTTTCTATACTTCTGTAATTCAAGAACTTTGAAGACTCTATATCTATTTATGTCTAAAAATTGTATGGAAGATTATAAGTTATGTAAATTCTGTTTTGTTAAGTGGCTTCATGAACCACTGAATTTTTAATTTCCGCTGCGAGATTCTGATATCTGTGTATGTGATTCTGTGATTTATTTACTGTATATTCTGAGTTTTGCCAAATTTATTCTACAATCTATTATTTTGAACTATTCCAGCTCGACATGTTCTATTATTGTCGAATTCGAATGGTACATAATAGTGGGTCGTTACAGCTGGTATCAGAGCTTTGGCTCTAGGCAAAACTTAGAATGTACGGTAAGTTTGATGTACAGAATCACCTTCATTCGAGATTGAATCTCTTCCTTTTCGAATTTGGAACATCCCCTATGGTTCCAAAGTTCATTCGTGTCCCTCACTTTTCATCATCTTTAGACTCTGGAGTACCCCATAATTCCACTTCGGATGATCTTTATAGTGAATTGGCGGTCTCGCCATTATTCTAATAAAGGGGTGAAACTCCTTTGCAATTAGCATTGATTCACCAGAGGTTTATATTTATCCTCGGTTTATATGCTAGTATCTTTAGTTATTCCAAACTCTATCTCTTCGGATCAAGTGTAGATTTACTCAACCACACCGATCTGACTCTTCAAAGTCACGGATGACCAGATCAAGATTGTCCGCGATTATATAAACTCACCCAGTTCCTTATTTTGATATTAAATCATCAGTCTTTCTGATTTCCATTTATCTTGAATTCTATTTGATTTGAGTCCATCAAATTTGAGTCTCTATCCTTGTTTTGAAAAATTTTATTCCTATATTTGAAAATAAAATCTAATATTATATATAAGTATGATTTTCAGAATTTTATAATTAATTTAACTAGTTGTCAAAAAGATAATAGTTTTGATTTTATTTATGGTTTTGTAAGATAGGTATTTTGTCTAGAATAAAAATTTGAATATAAACAATGGGTATAAATTAATTTAGAAACAGAAATGAATCTAAAACAAGAACTTGAGAATTCAATTTCTGATGATTTCAAACCTTGGGTTTAAAAAGTTTTAAAGGATATATTATTTAGAGTATTTTTATAGAAATTTGTTTCCAAAGAAATTTTAAAATTAGTGCTTTCCTCTTTGTCGCTGGAAAATAATTTCGGTGATGACTGCAGCATCATCGACATTCATTTTCGAGTTTCGAAGGGAAAAGACCATCCTGTAGTCCGGCTACAGTATTTCCTTGAGTTTTTAATTGATTTGAATTTCTTAAGTATGATTTAATATATATAGATATATAATTTAAAATTGATTGACATATTACGTATATATATTTATTTATCTCTATATGGTTTGAGGGGAATCAGAAATTTAATTCTTAAAATTTTATCTTAAGAAATTTCATTTCAATATAACTTACCTTGATTTTCAAAAGTGAAAAATGAATCTGGATAATATACAATATAAAAAGGAGGTTATAAATAAAATTTGAGTGGTTATAATTAATGTTATACACTTAAATTTTAGTTATAAAAAAAAAAAGATAAATAAAGGTAATATAGAGATAAGAAAAATATATTTGGAAGGAATGTTTTGTAATAAGGATTGTTTATCTTAAAATCATAGTTAATTAATGTCCAAGGAAAATATTATGAAAAGAAATTTGATTGTTATATTTGCTATAATAAATATTCTATTTATGAAATAGACATGTCTTGAAAATAGATAATTATGATTTAAATAGTTAAGACATATTTCAATATCACTAAATTTTGATAAATTGAGAATTGGTTTTCCATTGGAAATTTCAAGAAGGAATATCTTATTTATTAAAATAGGTATTTCAAACAAAGTGTTAGGTTATTTGTTAAAATTAAGAATTAAATGCAATAATAAACTGATTAGGAGTGCTATCATATCTACTATAGCATATTATAAGTGATGCTGTCTCTAACAATAAAAATTTGTTTTGAAATTCTTATAATTGGATAAATGAACTCAGGAATATTTAAACTTTGATATGAATATTATTTCGCATTGAAACTGAAAGATATAAATGAGGATTATTTTGATAGTAATATGATTTTAGTAATATGATTTCCAAATAATATCTATAGATTTTAAATGACTTTCAAAGTATTATGATTTCAAAGGCATTATGATTTCAAAGTTATTATCTTACTTTGTTTTCAAACTATCTTCGAGTATCCTTGGTTTCCCTATCTGCTACGGATTGGGAAGGCTATTGCTTATTCCAGTCTGTTTAGAAATCTTTCTATAATCTTTGAAATCTTTGTTACTCATCGAGACCTGAGCACCGCTGAGCACCTAGAGCATGACTGTCAAACTGAAAAGGGTATAATCCGATTCTAAGGATCTTCTTCGTGCTTCAAATACCGGAACTATTCGTTTACGGTACTTGTTTATCTAGCTTATCTTCCTGTTGTTTCTCTTTTTCGTTCCTTTTCGAGGACGAAAAGTTCTTAAGTGGGGGAGAGTGTAACAACCCTAATTTTTAGCTATTTTATTTTATTTTAATTATTTAATTTTTAAGATATTTTATATAAATTGTGTTTAAAGATATAGTTTAATTATTTAATTTGAAGATATATTTTATAAAATTGCATATGCCAATAAAATCTAATAATAACTGTGAATTTTTAAGCTATGTTGGAACAGTTGAATTTCGCGTTCAAAAGACGCGTTAATTATAGGGTATAAAGCAACGTAACAAAACGTGTGTTTTTAAAATGTGAATTTTGTGAAAATTTTTGATGTTTTAGACCGCTTCTGTTTAGCGTAGTGTAAAAATCAAGTTTTAAATATTTTTGGATATAAAATATCAGTCAGTAATTCTATGGTAACCGGTATTTGGTTAACTGACAGTCTATTTTTTTTATAAATCTGTATACATTTTTCCTTCTTAAAAGCTTTGCATAAACTCGTACCATTTCACTTATTTTAATCAAACTAAAATCAAAATTCAGCTAAATTAAAAACAAATCACATGTAACGTTCAAAATTTTTATAACATACCATATATCACGCACTTACCAAATTTTAAACATAACTAATGCATGCATTCCTCCACTGACTTTTACTTTCACATCTACATTCATACAAGATTTAACAGATATGTATCAAATCATGGTGCCTGCAATCAAAATGTGAAACTGAAACGTGCATTTGCATTCTATTTCTCTTCCTCTGTTCATCAGCATTTATTTTTCCTTAATCAAGCGGCCTCATTCCTTTGCCTTCAATCTCGCAACTAGTAAACTGCTCTGAGGTTTGAAAGCTTAATATCTGGCAAGGTATCACGTGAAAAAAAAAAAAAAAAAAAAAAAAAAAAAAAAACGATTAAAAATTCTACATATTTTACTTGCTTCAAACTTTGCCAGTCTTGCTTGATGCACGCATGTGTTAATTCTTTTGTAAACTGATTTATGATAATCACTCTCCTCCTTTGATTTCGCTATCAGTTATGTTCAAGACCACCAATTATACAAATCCTTAAATTGCTCACAAATCAAGCAGTTACTTTATAAGTTCGGCCTCCCCTGATTGATTCAATATATTGTATATAGTAAATTAATTCACTTGTTCCCTTGATCTTGCATTCAGTCTAAACATACAGCGAGATCATCTCATACGTTGTATTTATGATGGCCGTTTCTCCTATCAGAAAATCAACTGAAGTATTAAATCCTGCCTATCCTTGATTTTTTTCCTTGCGTGCAAAGGAACCACAAACCCCTTATAAATACTAGGCATCTTAATCACCTCTCTACATATTCATGTACATCTCATATTTTGCTCATTTCTTCTCTTGCGTAAATTTTTCCAGGTATGGCCTCTTCTTTTATATTTTCTTTCCTTCTCCTGGTTTCTCTGTTATTCTTTTACTTTGCTCGGCCACTCCTCCCCTTATGATCAACCTTTTCCATTTATGAGTGAGTTGTAGTACATCACCGATAGAACCTGGGAACAAAATGTACCAGCTTGTAAACAATATATTATGGGGGTATATGGGTAGATCTGTATCAAAAGTGGAATCTGAGTTAAAATGTTAGGTGCTAGTGGTTGCAGTGTACACAGGGGATGAGTTATATTGTATAGGCAGTTGTGTTTGTGATCAGAGAATGGGGAGGTAGTTGATGTTAACTGATGCAGTTGAAAGATGGGGAGTCCTAGACTTAGGGATTGAATGCAAGAAAAAAAAATATATATAGACATACATGAGTAAATTTAGTGAAAACTTAGGGGAGTGTTAGTCTGCATTTATAAATCCAGACAGTATACATACATAGTGTAGAGGATATTTGCGAGACTAAGATAGGCTGGGTATGTGCATACTATAGTTTGATATTGCAGGAACATGAGAATATATATGTATAAGACGAGAGCAAGGTGGAATAAAACAAAAGAGGAAAAGCTTTAGTGATGGAAAGATAGCCTGAAAAATGTTGAATCTCACAGTTGCATAAGCTCTTTTGGCATAGCATAGTAGTTGAACCAGTAGGAAGAATGGGTGGGACTTAAGTATTTATGCAGAAGAGTTGTATAAATTGTTAGTATAAAATAGGTTTGGATGTGACTATAGGGTAAGTTTTGCTTGCATTCGTAAAGCAAGTCTACATATCGGAGAATTTGTGTTGTAATGAGATGGATCACTGTGTGCACGTGCACAGCTGACATACGCATAGGAGTTGAACATGTGCCAGAGGAATTCATAATACAACAGAGGGGAGAGAGATAGGTTTACTCGAAGCAACTACCTAGGTTGGATTGATAGCCTGTAGGTGGAAATATAAGGATGGGTACAAGCATCTTGTCTGCATAATATACCAAGTGCAGCTGTATGGAAGTTGGCCTCTGACTAAACATAAAAAAAAAAAAAGCCTGAAAGTCCAATTTTTGAATACATGAGAAAGGAATGGTTGCACATAGAATTGAATCTAGTATGCTAGGTAAAGCACTTAGGCCTGTACTTGTCTGAGAGTGTTGATGCTTGTGAATATAGGCAAGTAGATAGGTAAGAAGTTTCAGTACTTTGGATGAGAGGTAATATGCATTCATGCTTTGAAAACAAACAGATCTGAGAAGGTTGGTAAAGATTGAAACAAATGTGTAGTGATGGCTGGAAGGATGGAAATGAAAGTAGATAGAAATATCTGGTGCAAAGCTCAGTGGGTCTGGAAGAGTTGCCTCAGTATATACAGAGAGAAGTAAGGGGACTCGAAGCAACTGCCTGCTTGCTCGAAGCAAACACACGTTTTCTCGAAGTTATGAAGGGAGTGACCCGGGGAAGTGTATGCAGATCTGGGATGAAGTGATTCAAGTGATGTAAACATATTAGGTTCTGATTTGTTTTGTATGGTCACGTGATATGCATGAATGAACATATCTACAGCTATTTAACTTAGCCTCTGCATGCTCAGTTTTGAAGACTGGGAAAGGAACTTAGACTGGAAAGGGGTAAGGACTTTAGTGATTGCAGTAAAAGTAAAAGTCTAGCTGTTGTAGCTAATTGGAAGTAGTAGTATAGGGATTTGCATATTTTGGAATCTGATGAGTTCAGGCAAGTGGTGATACTTTTAAAACTCAGTTAAATTGCAGAGCGAACAAAAATATGGACCAGTTTGAAAAAAAAATTTTATTATAATTTAAAGGAAATTTAAGTGAGAAGAAAAAAAAAGAGAGAGAGAAAGGATTGTCTACACATAGATGTGCCGTGTACATAAGCAAACCAGAAGGTAGGAGGTGTACACGCACATGAGCGTATCATGGCCTTAGAGCAGTGAAATTGTGTATGCACGAGTATGTATTCAAC
Organism: Allium cepa; assembly: GCA_030765085.1. Classification (NCBI taxonomy): domain Eukaryota; kingdom Viridiplantae; phylum Streptophyta; class Magnoliopsida; order Asparagales; family Amaryllidaceae; genus Allium; species Allium cepa. The sequence continues at coordinate 688,006,341 of CM060938.1, forward strand.
TTTTGTCATAATGGTTTTAGGAAAGATTTTGTCGTAAAATCTTGTGTTAGCACGGTTCACATATAAAGTATATTTTGGTCACGGTACACGGTGGAGTGGTCGAGCACGTCAAACCATTCTCGTTCTATTTTATCTTTTCTTTGATCGTAAATTCTTAAGTCACGTATTCCATAATTGAAATTTTGTTCTAGATTTGAATCTACGTCAGAAGAATTTGATCGTTATTCTCTGTCGTGCTTTATCGGTGAATCGTCGTTTTGTATTCAAATTTTCTGCAACTCTCAGGTGAGTATTTCTCACCAGACATACGTATTTATATTTCGTAAATTATTGCAAGTGTATGTGTAGAAATTTATTTCACTACTATCTGTCTGTTATGAATGATGAACCCCATTTAAATTGACATCTCATCAGTTATTCATCTGTGTATTATATCTGCAGTTATATTATGTTATTATATATTTACTGCTTAAATCACACTGCAAGTTCCCTGTTATATATATTGTTATAGGCTGAAATGATAGGCCTAAATGATTATCGCTGTTAAATTATGCTGTTAACTGCTTAACTGATAACTTGGGATTGCGGGTTTGAAACGATAGAACCCGGGGCATTTATAACTTACGGGTTGAAATGATATAAATCCGTATCACTTGACCTAGGCTAGAAAATTTTATACAGGCCCGTGGTCCTTATAATATTTTCTGAAATATTTAAAATTTTCTGGAAGCTAAATATTTGATTTTATATCTTTAAAGGAATTGATATTGATTTTTAATAAGTTATAAATAAAAATAAATAAATATTTGAATAAATTTGGAATATAACTTATTTGGTAAATCGGGATTTTGAAAGAATAAGATTTCAGTTAATAAGTAAATAAATAGGTTATATTTGAAAATCTTTATTAAGTAAACATCTACTACAGCATTTAAATGCCGTCTTTTGAAATTGGACTAGTTTTACCCATAACTTTAGGTAGCATTTCCTAAGTGCTATGGAATCTAGAATTTGATTGCTCTAAAATTTATGGAATTTGATAAATTTTATTTTATCTTAAGTTTTGGAAAAGCTCAATATTTATAACTGTATTTTCTTTAATAGATTAAAGATAAATATTCTGGTATTAAGTAAATTTTTGGAAAATTTAATGGTAAAAAAAAAAAAAAAAAAAAATTTTTGGAGTTTTATTCAAGACTAAATAATAAAACATTGATTTGTGAAAGAATAAACCCAAACTTAGTTTGAATAGTAAATACTCCAATATATATGGGAATTGTAATGTTTTGGGGATATAAAATGATATTTAAATTATGGTTTAAATCTTAAATAGAGAAATTATTTGTAAAGCTATGTAAATTCCTTTCTTTACAAAGTAACCATAAAGTTAACCCATTATTCTATATACCGTTAAATATCCAAACCATTGTGTTTGGGAGTTATGGATTTTAAAGAAAAACTCCAAATTATTATGCTTTGAAGGTATAATTCAAATATTTGGTTTCCATATATTATAAATTTTAAACAGTATGGTTTTGGAAAGGAATTATATCACATTGTTTTGGGGTTTAAAATAATATCGTATTTATAGTTTTGAAAAGGGAAATGTTTACTCTGGTTTTAAAGTATAAAATGTTTAAATGACCACGGGTTATAATAACGATGGGTTGGCAAAGAGACCGGGATCGGATATGGACATACTCTCTGTCGATACCGAAAACCACTTTGACTAACCGTGTACGCGGTGGAGATTCCAGAATGAAGTAGGTTGGTGGTGACGGTTTCTTGAAAGGTATATACGTGGACCCGACTCCCGTGAGTTGGCTTAAGGTGGCTAAAACAGGAGCGATTCTCGGATTAATGAGGTAGCTCCTCTGATCGAACGCACTTCTTCGTATACCATTCTATTACTCTTGTGATTGTTTGGGTGCACCCTTGATTTGGGAGTGTTGTTCGAGGTGGGCGGTCGCTGCGGCTTCGCGTTACCACCGGTCCGGATAGCAATTGGTATATCTACCCTGGCATTGCCTCGTTGTGCCGTGTCACCTACCATATCGAGCCTTGTACGAGTTTGGTTTTCTCCCGTAGCCCGTGTGGTATCCTCTAGTTGCTTCCCGAGTAGGAGGAGCTATGGTATTGGATGGACTACTGGGACTATTACGTGTTAAGGTGGAAAATGTAAAGCCTTAACGCTATTTAAAAGTATGTTTATTTTAATATAGACCCTATTATAATAGCGCAATATACTACATAGTAAATAGTTTAACGGATCCTTAGAGGATGGGCGATCCCAAGCATCCTTTGAGTTACTTGCTCTATATTACAGTACACTTGATTTAGCTTACATTATATAAGTATGTATGTCCTGACTCGAGTGTTTTGTTTTATTTTACGCTCGGGTCAGCCTGAGTTGCAGTTTCAGTTTTCTTTCCGGAGCTAGGACTCATTAGATCATTCGTGCTGCCGGAAGCTTGTCTCAGTTTCTATACTTCTGTAATTCAAGAACTTTGAAGACTCTATATCTATTTATGTCTAAAAATTGTATGGAAGATTATAAGTTATGTAAATTCTGTTTTGTTAAGTGGCTTCATGAACCACTGAATTTTTAATTTCCGCTGCGAGATTCTGATATCTGTGTATGTGATTCTGTGATTTATTTACTGTATATTCTGAGTTTTGCCAAATTTATTCTACAATCTATTATTTTGAACTATTCCAGCTCGACATGTTCTATTATTGTCGAATTCGAATGGTACATAATAGTGGGTCGTTACAGAAAGCCTAGTTAGCGTTTCGAAATGCTTAAGACACTTCCAAGATACCTTTCAACAGCGTCGAAAAGTGATGTGAAGAAAGTAACACTCAGAAGTCAACAAAGAATAAAAAGCAGCTCTCGATAGCATTCAAGTAAAGACAAACCTTTCGAAAAATTCGAGAGGTTCACAAAAGATGAACCCAAGGGGTCTGGTATTGGCAGTCGAATTCTAGAGACTGGATTCATTTTCTTTTCTCTACATTCATAGCGATAATTGTCCTCAGAAAAACCCTAAATTGAATTAGAGAGAGAGCTTAATTTCTTGTAACTCATTTAGATATGAATAAAATGGAGATGGCTCATTCATGATGGATATTGGCAATGAGGAGAATCATTAAGATCATTAGCTAGACTAATGATCAATTGCACATGATTTCAACCATTTTCTCATAATCTCTTTTGTTCTATGCTATATATGTACATTTATATACATATGTATGATCAACTTAGATATTCCCTATTGAAGCACGTCATTATTGGAATCCATTCTTAATAAAAAGTAATGATGGCATGCTATATATGCTAAGTGTACGGTTCTGGGGGTGACTAAATTGATCATATATAGGAAAGGGAAAGGGATTAAAGATACAAAATGAGACTACTTCGAAAGGTAGTAAAACCCATCGACTAGGTCGAAAGGTTTACTTTCTAATGAAGTCCTGGGTTATATGTCTTAAAACTGCTCATGATGAATTTAATTCGAAGTTAAGATTGGCAATTAGATATGCATCTCCTTGCAACAATGTCCAGAGATTTCATTCATTAACCTTTCAACAAGATTAAGAAGTAAGCGATAGTCATCATCCATAACTGCTTTCGACTCCAAATAGAGATGGAATTCATCAAAATACTTATATCTAAAAGCTTAAGGATTAAGAGATACTTCAACCTAATCGAAAGGTTAGAGATGTATTGCCATACCTTCAGACAAATTCAAAAGGTGTGACAACTTACATGTATTCAAGCTTAGTTGAAGGGTTGGAGAGGTCCTGTTAATAACCTTTCGATAAGATCGAAAGGTTGGACTAATTCCTTCCACCCTAACGTAGACGGAAGGTTGGGATGGCCATGCCTATAACCTTTCGACAAGGTCAAATGGTTTAACAATCTAATATATTTTTAACATAGTCGAAGGATTACTGTAGCTTCATTTACCTTTCGACAAGGTCGAAAGGTAGGATAACTCATCATTCTTTTCTCCCTGGTTAATTTGAATAAAGCAATTTGTTCAAGATACACTTTCATATGTGAGATTTATCTCATCTACATAATTAGGTCCAAGTAAGATTATCTTATCAAAGCATTGGGGATGTTGTTAAGTTATCTTGTTAACATATGAAAACTAACATGAATCTATCCAAATGCACTCAAAAAATTCGATTCACCAAATCCACAAAGAATGCCGGTGCATTAGTTAGTTCGAACGCCATAACTAACCATTTTTATGATCCATACCACATTCTAAACGTCATCAAACAAATACTACCCTCTACCACTCTAAGCTGATGAAATTCTATCATTAAATCCAATTGAGAGAATACCTTGGCTCTACTTAACCGATCGAAAAAATCGTCGATTCTTGACAATGGACATCAGTTTTTTTATCACCATCCCATTAAGCTTATGATAATTGATACATAGCTCAACGACCCATCCGGTTTCTTCCCAAATACAACCTCTGCACCCCAAGGAAAACTACTCGATCGAATAACACTCTTGCCTTTCAAATCCACTAACTACACCTTCAACTCTTTCATCTCTGTGTGTATCATCATGCTTGGCGGTCTACTAACCAGTTCTGCTCTAGGCACCAAATCAATTGGAACTCAATGGCTCTTTTCGGTGGCAGTCCAACTACAAGGTCAAACACAAGCGAACTCTCTAACCATAAAAACTCAATGCAACTCATCCTCCGACTCCACAATACCCAGTAAAGCATTCACTTCACGACTAGGGCATTCTACTGTATAAACTATCCAATCACTAAATCCGAATTTCTAAGTGATTCTTTCCTATCATGGAAAAATATCCGAGCATTATATTTGCTCAACAAGTCCATCCCAAGGATGATCCCAAACCCCACAAAATCGAACACATGCAAGAAGAAATCAAAAGTAAGTCCTAGCAATTAAAACTCAAAATGGTCAACCTCAAACCAAGTGTCGCATAACCTCCTATCAGATTTGCAACCCTTAAGGAAGTAACTAATATGAGGGTTATAGGTTAAGCTTATCTAGTTGACATAGAGAAATAAATGAATGCAATTCACCAGTATCAAATAGAATGCTAACAGACTTACCATGAATCTATAGCGAGCCTCCCAGAAATGCCTTCCCTTTTTCCTGCACCATAAGTCTTGAGGTTGCGGGCTCCAATGCATACATCTGCCTCTTTCCATCTTTAGCAGGCTCTTTGCATTAATTCTTATAATAGCCTATCCGATCACAATTAAACCACTTGATATTATTCATTCCAATCACCTACTTTCCTTTCCCTTTTCCTGTATGACACTCATGAGCATAATGTCCTTTCTTATTGCATTTATAACAACCGCTTTAGATTTTTCCCACTTCTTTTCTCCTTCCTCTAAGTATTCTTCTTATGGAAAAACTTTCTTTTTTGGCCTTGTCCAAACTGAACCTCCTTCTCTTTCTTCTTCTCCCGACAAGCTAACGCCTCTTCCTACCTCAATGCCATTGCAACATCATTTGGATCTCTTATGTGCGGTAAGGTAGCTCTCGCCAAATCTGGCTTTAAACCTCTAATAATCTTCTCGTTTCTCTTTATAAGTGTATTGACCAAGTCATACACATACCGAGCTAACTATTTAAATATTCTAGCATACTCTACAACAGACATCTCTCCTTGCTCTAGTTCCGCAAATTTCCTAACCATCACTGACTGCGCCATTACTGACATAAATCTTTTTTGAAGCCTTCTCTTAAACTCTGCCCGAGTCATGGTTTCCTTGTAACAACATTCCACGAAAACAGAGCAGCTTCCTGAAGCTATCTTGAAGCAAGTCTCCTTTTCTACTCATCGTTTGGTCCTAAGTCAGCAAAGATCCTTTCACAATGTAACAAATAGTTTTCTACTTCAATCGCATCCTTGGTTTCAATGAACGGTTTCCTTCTAAGCCTAATATAGTCTCTGCTTGGATTAGTAAAGTAGTTGACTATCGAAGCTTCCTGAACTCCTCCTTCGACAGCATTCCCTCCGACAACTCTAGCTGCAGTTCTAGCTTGCATCATGTTTATGAAAATATGATACATTGCTCCCATATCTACTTGGAGAAACCTAGCACCAACATTTTCAACTTGAGCCTAACCTCGACGACTTCTTGCATTTGGTTAGGTATTTCCATTATTGGTGGTGTGCTCTCCTCTAAGATTAACTCTACCTTTTCTTACATCCATATCTATATCCAAGCCTCGTGAGATACAGATGAATAGCCTAACAGAGATAGGACTCTAGAGATATAACGTATACTCATATATAGAAAATACAAGTCTGTATTGGCGCAAGTTCTCGTCGATTAGCAAAACATTAATGCACCACTCCTTGGCATCAATGGCCTTCAAAGTTTCACAAATTTCATTAAGAGCTACGCCTTTGTTGGGCCTTAGGATAACTGCAAAGGACACACAATCAGCTAGAAACCTCATTATAGCACTTCAAAGTTTAGTAAATGGAAAAGAGAAGCTTACCCCATGTCGTCCATCGACGGTTGAACCTCTCGAGGCACCGAACAAAGAAGTACTGCATCTTAAACTATGATAAATTGCTTTGCAACCACAAGACGATCTTCTGGTTCCTTTGGGCTTCGATTATGATTAAAGAGGGATAGTCATCTCTCTTCTTGAATGCCAAAAAATATTGCAACTCATCAAAACTCATAGCGCGGTGAAACGCCCACATGAAATGCAAGCAAGTGAGGATGGCATAGCAATTTAGATGAAGTTGGAGTGGGGCGATACCCATATTTGAGAGTTTCACATAGAAAATCATTGAAGGGGGACACGACACCATTCAAGCACATATATCGATGGCAAGCGGTGAACCCCGAGGGAGGCATATGAGCGAATTCGTCTTTCACCGACAAGCGCACATCTTCCTCGGGAATTCCATGTTGTAAGCATATATTATGAAGAACATTGGCAGAGACCATTGATGATGTTCTTTTAGGTAAATTAAGTAGAACTTGAAAATTAGGAGGCGTGCGGTCCACGATGGGCCCAACCGAAACTAATTGACCTTAATGGGTTTGTGAGGTGGATGATGGTTCGACTTCGGGGAGCGCCAAGCTACACCCGCTTGACTTACGGCGTGTGGATAGCTGCTTCATTCTGTACAACAGAACTCGCATCCAAAAACGATCAGGTAAACCTATCCTAATTTCATAAGCTTTCCCGATCACACTTGAATTTCTAAGAAACCATGACTTATAATCGAGGTCGGACTTCAAGTGCGAACTGCGGCAAGTGCAGTGTGATATCTATATAGGATGAACTCAATGCTCGATGCACTACAAACACTTTCTCCCGTGTAGATAGCTCGCTCACAGTGGAAAAGAAGAAGAACTTCTCGTGTCAGTTCATTTTTCATTCTTTTTTTACTTCCTGTACGCTTACCCGTTATCGATCGATCGATAGCGGATCTGTTGTTTGTAGCGACACTGAAAACTCTTCTCACTACAGGGACACCGAGCATGTAATGATCAAGAAGGATAAGCTCGGGTTCTCTAAGTCGACCGATGATATGTCGGACGATGGTGTATGTGAAAGTCTACACAAATTAATTATGGTCCAAAGGAAGAAGATAACAAAACGTGTCAAGCATTGGGCCGAAGCCCGAATTTTGTTTCGGGATACAACTCATGAGCCAGTTTACTTTCTTCCTCCTTTGTATCGCAATTAACTTGAACTTCTCGCAATCGACATTCCAAGAAAAGGCTAGACATCAAGTCATTGAACGAGTAACAATTAATGAATCAATCAAGCAAACCCACCTTAAGCGAATTTAAAGGCACAAGAAGAATCACAAATCAAACTCAGTGAGCTATGGATTTGATCGTGAGAGAACTAATGATGGGTCGGCTACAGACTAATAGTGGGCACGGGATCAGATTCGAACACGGTGATGGAAGGCTAGGGTTTCGCAAGAAAAGCTAAAGCATGGATGGATGAACGACGAATCAATCCAAGCAAGGCAAGGAATCGGGTCTAGATGCTGCTTGATCGCTTTAGGTTAAGTCATTGGAAGGATTGATCGTGTGAAGAAGTGGGAGCTCGGGTCAAGTAAATGGAATGGGTCTGCTAAAGGAATATATGTATCTAGGCAAGAGGGAAAAATATTTCTAAGTGATCGGGTTTCTGACAACCCGAACCATCATGGGTCGTGGGTGACCTGACCTAAGTTCGAAAACGTTAGAATTTTTTTTATGCAGTTAGGTCGCTAGTGACCCATCCCATATGGATCGCTAGCAACCAAATTAAAAAGAGAGAGAGGAAAAGAAAGAGAAATTTCACTTATTATCCTCGAGCTGCATTTCCGGCATATATTCACCATTCCAAGACGAACGGAAAGTTACAAGCAGAAATGTGATATATTGTGATAAGCAGAAGTCATCAGAACAAAAGAGAGATAACCACTAACATTGAGTTAGCATACTTGTAAAACCCTAATGCAAACATTTGAAAATTAACAATGGATATTGAAAGCGATAACTTCTCGAGCACGCCTTGTTTATAATGAAGGCATGCTCTGGGTGGCAAAGGTTATTTGGGGTTTTAACCCAGTAGAATCTAATAAAAAACAGGACAACCTTGTGTAGAAGGATAGTTCATGATGTAACCGAAAAAGCTAAGACAAGGGCCAAGCTATACGAATATGATAACCATCGGGATCAACGAAGCCGAGGAGTCCGCATTCTTTAATCCAATCAGTAGCCGAATAAAGCAACTAATGAGTTGCCATAAAATTGTAAGAGCAATGATGAAAGGCCATGGAAACATCTCCAATTCCAGACTCTAGAAAAATCCTCAGTGTCTAGATCATCAGAGACCCATGCTTCTCCTCTAACCATCCAATTGTGGATGAGTACAAAAGAGGTGAGACATTGGTCCGCAAAATGAACCAAGTCCATGGGACACTAGCGACCTATGGACAATGGGTTGCCAGCGACCCATAGGCTATGGGTCGCCAGTGACATATGGTTTTGGCTCGTTTTGCGAGCCAAAGTCCCCCAAGGTCGCCTGTAGCCTGCCTACGAGCTGATGAAGACAGGCCTAGCACATAAGCTCTCTGACCTCTATAAATACCATGCCACTTACAACATAAAGAGGATCTTCTCCAGACTATTTGCAAGGGCTCTACTGTAATTATTTTTCACTCTCTACCTCCCTCACAATAATTTCCAAAGGAATACACTGTGATTTCCCAGGATTCTGGCTCTGGAGATTCAATCTCTCTTGGAAACAATTAAAGCCTTTAAATCAAACAATTCTTGTAACAACAATTAGTCTATAATAAAGCTATAAAGTGGATGTAAGCTTCATTAATGGCTGAACCACTACAAAATTCTCTGTCTTCCTTCTTTTACCGTTCCTTTTATTTACCTATTATATGTGATATTGCTTTGTCAGAACAGGGCTGGTGCTTTCAAACTTAAAACAGGGTGTTGGTCCAATTTTTTGGTCAACACCCTCCGACACCAGCTCCCCACTACATTATCATCTAAGCCTAGTAGAAGGTTGATCATAGTGGAAACTTATGAGTAGTAAGGAGTTTTGATCTAATAGGCTTGGCAGCTGAAGTGGTTGCTTGAGGGACCGAAAGTTCAATCTTTGAAATCCTATATCCCAAAACGAATTCTAGAGAGGCACATTGTGCCTGACTATCTTTCAATTTTAACTCCTGGTCACTTATTTTCTTAATGGGTTCAGACATCTTTTCATTAAAGTCGATCGTGGGATTCGACTTCGCTTGTCATTTGAGTATAATAATCGCTTCATCTTTTTTCTTAATTTTAGCTTCAAGATAGTCAATATGATCGTTATGATTACCGGTGATGGTTTTTTGGATAAGGTATCTTTTATGCCATTTTATGGCTTCAACATTACCACCGAAGCATTTTAATAAAACTTCGTCATGAACCACAATTGCTCCACTAGCTATCAACAGTTTGTTCCTTACAATATCAATGTGGGATATTAATTTTGAGCGAGTGAAATTTAAGATGACTGTGTCTCCTATTTAAAACAAAAGAAATAAGATAAGATCAAGATTGAAACAAAAGATATCTTTATTATCATACTAACAGATTACAACTCAAATAGCCATAAAGTTAAAAAGTACAACAAACGATTTCATCACGTCTAAAATAGAGAGATTACATTCCTAACTTTGTCTAAAGAATTAGCCGATAGCATGACTTTTAAATCAGACGGTATAGTGACTCCTTCAGGAGTTGTAACCGACGAACATTTACTATAATCCCATTTTTCGATGAGTGGACTATCACGGCCATAAATTAACTTGGAATGGAATGTTCTGATTTCTTTTAAGAATGATTCCTTTTCTTTGTCGAGGAAGTCAAAGCGGAGATGAGGGTATTCCAAGTATAAATTTTGTAAATCCCGAAGAAACCAATACCTTGCTAACTTGGAAGTCTACAAAATTGGTGCATTTTTAGAGTAAAATCTCCCCAAGTTAACATATTGACTTAGGTGGTCTCTTGGGACGACACGACCGAAAGAACTGACAATGTGAAATAGCACAGTAAAAAGAAGCTAAATATAGAAAGAAAAAACATGTATTCACAAATCGATTACTTGTTACATATTTACAATCATTCATGTGTTTCGTACAAATTAGAGTTAGAGAAAAACTCAGAAACAAATTTGCCCTTGTAGTATGTAAGCTTTTTAGGTGGAAGATCTTGAGAAGTCAATCTGACCGTGATAAATTCCAGCATGCTCAAGGATGTGGATCAAATCTGAATTCATCTAAGTATCTTATATAAAAACGTCAGAGTAGACCCCTACTGGACTCACCTAAGTATGAAAAATCTATGATGGAGTGTCTACAATGTGCTTTATACAAAATTTTTATTAAAATGCCTCTCTCTTCCATTATCATACAAAATAGAGTTATTATCTCTCTATTTTCCTTCAAGACAGCGTTATACCGAAGAGGTGCTTTCTTTAGTGAAGGAGCCACCTTTTGATATTTAAAAGATGCTAAAACAGAGGTATTCTGTCTAGACTATGATATTTCTCAGATAGAGCGTTGTGTTCATTTATTATTTTGTCTAACTCCCTATATATCTTATTAATTTCCGCCTATTTGCTCTCAACTATGGGGAAAATCTAACCTTTTCTTTGTCTAAGACAAATGACTTATCACTAGTCATTATTTTCAAAGTGTAAGACATGAAAACAGAGAAGCCGTACCTTTGAAACTGGAATGGAAGCCTGAGGGCTTGTTTTTTCTCTTGTGCATCATCGGTATGAGTGGGAGCATTTTCCCCCTCTAGAGAAGCAGATGGACTGGGAGATGTTGGAGGCATATCCTTATATAGAGGTGACTCCTTTTCAGTAGATTTAGTTGGATCATCACCATCTTTTTCTGTAGCACTGGAAGGCACCCTCTCTGTCTCCACACTGGCCCGGACTTTCAAAGGGGTTATCATCGTTGTCATCGTCATAGTCACTGTCCTAATCAAATTCATCGTCATCGTCATCTTTTTCTGTGGGATTTTTATCTCTGTCATCCTCCACATCTGAATTGGATTCTATATCGAAGGAGGGGATATCATAAGAAAGTGCTTCCGCAACATTAACTATCTCCTCCTCGCCTTTGAGCCCAATACCCTGTCTAATTTGATCGATTTTGTCCATGACTCTTTTAGCTAAAGTTGGATAGAGAGAGGTAAAGCAAAAGTCAGGTCATTTCTCGTTATTATCGGCAAAAGTGAGCATGAGGGCATCTTCGTAATGTTTCAGGATTATGGGCGACAAGGTGGCTTCGGCAAACTCGAAAACTTGCTTTTTGACATCGAAGAGGGTTTGAATAGCTAGTTTGAGCGCAACTAAGGTCCTTTTGAATTTTCCTTTCAGTAGAGAATTCTTGCCTACTAAGCGAGTTTTCTCATCTTCTAGGTTTTTCAAAGCTAGCTCCATTGCAAAATTTTCATTAGAGACAGTAAACGAGCTTGCTTCTCTGCTTCTAGATCAGCTTCAGCTCTGGTATTAGAGGCCATGACTCACTCCAACTCGAAGGAAGTGTCATTTTGAGTGTTATTCAAAGAAGACAGTTGATCTTTAAGTTCAGGATTTTTGTCATGTAGCTTGTAGGATCCAGCAGATAGCCTGAGGATATGTTCATTTAAGGAAATCTAGTTGCAATAAGAAGAAGTGTAACATAAGCTAGCAATTAGAAAGATCCAATGATAACATAAATAAATGGGTGAGAGCTTACCCAAAGTTGTTTCTCCATCAGAGAGCGATCATTTTCTGCCAATTCTACGCTGAATGACAACAAATAAGAAGTGAAATATTCTGAATGAAGGATAATCTTGACAAGTTCATCAAAACCGGTCGACGGAGAAGCAGAAGATGATGACTCCGGAGGAATTTGCATCTTAAAGGGACTCAGCATTAGAGCAAGTTGCCTTTGCGCGAGTGTAGTTGGGGAGTCGGTGCTAGTAATATGAGGAAAGGTTGTCGTAAAGGTGGAGTTTGCTCCATTTTATCTTTAGCGACTTCAATAGTGTAACTCTTTTAAACTTTCTTAGGAGATGTGCGCTTTTCTTCCTCCTCTACATCGGCAATTTTTGCAACTTTCGCCAGAGGAGTATCTTAAGAAGGCTCCGTTAGTCTTCTCTTAAGAGATCTTTTTGATCTAGCAAAGGCCTCCAAGAATAATGTCACCTACAAAGATGATGGAGGGGGGGCAACACCACTTGAAGATACAATGGAATTTGAAGGAGCTAAAAAAATTCAAACAGATTTTAAATCAGTCAAACTAATTTAAATAATTCCATAGACAAAGAATAAAATACTAAGCTAATAATATAGTAGAAGTGTCAACAGATAGGCGACATTGAGGTGAAGTGCTTAGCATCACCTAAAGAAAGGAAGCGCTTGCCACGAGAGGTGTGCATGATAGTGGGCGGAATGCTTAGGATCCTTTGGGCAGGTAGCAGCAAAGAATGTTTCCTCAAGTTTAAAGGGTTTACGAGCCTCAGCCTGCTCCCAAGTTGTTCTGAACACGTGGTTAAAGAATCCATGGTTTTCTTATCAGGATCACTGGGTTTCTTGGAAGATTCACCTAAAAAAAGTCATAGATTAGTTAACAGAAAGTGTAGAGTAAAGCAAAGACAACATTGAAGCAGACTTATGGGGGAAGGCAAAAGTCCCATGAATATCCGCAAAGCACTTGACGAAGAAAAATTGATTTTCCTATTCCTTGAACTTATTGATGCCATCTGATATAAGCTTCTTACACACATTTACTTTGTACATCTGCTTATTAACATTAGTTAACCTTGCCAACTTGGTCAAGGAGTTCAAAAATTCAGCAATAAGAGAAGAAAATCCGGATTTCAACACCAGCATTTCCAAAGATAGAAGGTGAGTGTAAATAATTGGGGATAGTTGTATGGGAGCAACTCCGACATGAGGCAAGTAGGAAAGAAGAAACTCGGGAAATGGAAGAAATCCACCATGCCATATGTGGACGGTTGTGTATGCAAAATACCCCTCTGGTGGGTTGTCAATGGTATCAGTTGGTTGTAGAGGAATGGCTTCGATCCTACCGATACCAAAGTCTTTGAGTATCGCGTTGACTTCACTCTGAGATTCGATGGAGGAGTGCTTTGTAATGGCTTCAATTTTTGAAGACCTCATGATTCAGTCAAGTAAAATGTTTTAGTTAAAACTCTTGATTAACTATGAATTTGGAGAGCAATCAAGAATTTTAAAAAATTTGCTTAGATGGCTTAAGTGTGAAAACATATGTAGAGTTTTAAAAATGAAGCAAAAAGTTTAAATCAAAAAACTTGACAATAGTCGAAAGGTTTATAGTAAAAGCGTTCGACCAAGTCGAAAGGTTTATAATAAATGCTTCCAACAAAATCGAAAGGTTTGTAGATCAAGATTTCGACAACGTCGAAAGGTTAGCAATTCAAGATTTAGATAATGTCGAAAGGACAATGGCATCAGTCTTAGCCATCATACTTCAAAATTATTTAAAATCTAGAGAGTGAACAAACAATAGTATAAATTCCTTAAGTTATCGACAAAGTCGAAGGGAAGAAATGAAACATTAACCCATTCATCACCTTTAGACAATGTCGAAAGCTCTACGGAAACTTGGATGCACTTCAAGTGTAGTATATGCTAGATGGGAAACCTTTCGACATGATCAAAACCAAAACCTTAAAATTCCTAAGTTATAAATATTGATATTATTGATGTTGTCGAAAGGTCTGGTCAAAGTTTTCAAACATGTCACACCCATTAAAGTCGAAAGGTTTCAGGTTCAACTTATGTGTGCTTTAAATGTTTCGACAAAGATAGACATAGACAACACTAAGGTTGAAGAATTTCCAACTTGTCGGAAGCTAGTTGTCGAAAGGTTTGAAACTCTTCAACCTTATTGAGAGCTCGCTGTTGAAAGGTTACACCATTTAATTATCTAACCTTTCGACAATGATGGTAAAGTTGGTATCACAATACCTTACGGCCCCATCGAAAGGTACGAAGAGGCCTAATCCATTATTGCCGCCTCAATCTCTTTAAAAGGGGTAGAAAGGTCATTTTGTGTTACCAAATTGTACACGAGCAGGTTCCTAGTTATTATATTAGGCTTAACCAAACCCAAACCCAAACCCAATAGTAAATGCAGTTTTCAAATTTTTCTTGATGAACAAATAAATATAACCATTTAACAAAATAGATATAAATTGAAATTGCTTCAACTTGATTTTAAAAGAAGAATAAAAATTATCAATAACTCAAAAACCCAGGATTATAAACAAAAAGCAAAAATTAGAGATCTTGGGTTAAAAAGCTAAATCCGATAAGAGCATTTCCTCTATCAAACATCACCAACTTAAAATCCAAAACCACAGACGAATTTTGTTAGAAACTAATTTAGAAGGAAAAATTTTCAGAAAACCAAACTAAAATTGAATTTCAATTTTGGATTTGGAAAATTTTAAATTTAATTGTAAACAGATAAGAGTAGAGATTAGATTAAAATTTATGAATCGAATTCGAGAAATCACCATTTTGTTATAAATCGAAATTCAATTTTTTTTGGAGAATTCATTTACTTATATGCAATAATTTTGATTTCAGTTAAAAGAGGAAGAAAGAGAAGGGGCATACAATATAAGAAAAGTCGCCCAAATTCTCAACCATTTGATCAGATTTAAGTGGATGCCCCAGATCAACGCGGGAAGGCCAAGAGGTAGGAAGTTTCATAGCTTCCGAAAAAGACGACTTAAAAAGTTAAGAGCATCCCTTCGAATGGGGAGGGGCAAATGTTACAACAAAAATAAACCCGTGGACTAAGTCGAAAGGTCTTTTAACAAAGACAAAAGAAAAGAAGCATAACCCAAACCTTTCGAAGGAGTCGAAGGGATGTAGTCATCAGAGTTTAAAAATTCAAAAATTTTCGAAGGAGTTAAAAGATTCCATCTCTCAATATCCAAGGATTTCTTACCTTTCGAAGAGGATGAAGAAGTCAAAGCAAGTGTGAGCAACTCCATAGTGACCATTTCTAAAGCATAAAAAGCCTTCCAAACCGGTTGAAACACATCCAGGATACCTTTCGACAATGTCGAAAGGTTTGTGAAGAAAGCAATAGTCACAAGTCAGCTAAGAACGAAAGACAACCTTTTGATAATATTGAAGGGAAGCATAGCTCTCGACAATAACAAAGTGAAGAGAAACCTTCCGACAAGGTCGAAAGGTTCACAACAATCAAGTAAAGAGCAACCTTCCGACAAGGTCGAAGGGCTCACAACAATATAGTGAAAAAGCAACCTTCTGACAAAGTCGAAGGGTTCTCAATAGCATGTAGAAGGCAAACCCTTCGACAAAGTCGAAAGGATCATGAAGGCATAAAGAAGAGCGCACCCTTCGACAATGTCGAAAGGTCCATAATGGCATATGAAGGGCAAACCTTTCAACAAAGTCGAAAGGTTTACAGCTTCATATAAAAGGGCGACCTTTCGACTCAATCGAAAGCATTGAGTCGAAAGGGGGTCCCCTGCATCTATAAATAAGACCCATGGGGCCCATTTTTGGAGGTCGATTTCTCTCGTTATAATCTTGTATCATCTTAATCAAAGCATGGTAACCACATTTGGGTGTCGATTTGGGGAATTTAATAAAATGGTGATATTTTCTTGGATAAGGAGGGAAGACCCAAACTTGATTAATTACTGTTTTCTTAAACTTTAGTTGGATTAAGTGCTAATTTCAGGTTCAATCTCATAGAAAGGTTCATGCCGACAAGGTCGACAACTCATCTGATAAAATCATTATAGCAACCTTTTGAAGCCATTAACACTATAATCTGAACCTTTCGATAAGGCTGATAATACATCCTGTCTAAAAACTAACTGCAACCTTCCAGAGGGATTAACTATGAGCCTTAAACCTTCCGACTGGGTCAATAATTCTTATGCTTTACTAATATCAGTAACCTTTCGAAGATATAATCCCAGTCACCTAACCTTTTGACAAGGTCAAAGTTTATTCTCTAGATATAGATACCTGGACTTGTATGGCTTAATCCAAATGTGGCAATTCCCATGCCTTTTAACTTTTCGACAAGGTCGAAAGCTGCTACATATCACCAAGGAATTTGATACTCTGCGTAAACTCAAAGGAGGAAATCACCCTAATCGCTCGGCAAGGTTAAAACCACCCATAAAAGGATAAACTCAGAGAGTTTCAACCAAACCAAAGGCAAAACTTGAAAAGACAATGCAGATCGTGCTATATGGAATTATATTAAACTAGTGTGGAAATAAACTAAGCTACTATAGTAATGTAAATAAGTAAAATAAAACAAGCACACCAGAAATTTTTATATTGGTTCGAACTTTCCATTCTACGTCCAGTCCCAGACTCCTTTTGGAATTTCACTAACAACAATCCTCATTTAACCCGGAGGAACAGATTTACAACACCTGAACAACAAAACATGATTTCAATGCCTCAACAGCTGAAGTGGGCTTCACTCGCCTGAACAGCAGAGCAAGACTTCAACTTATACAGAGAGTATTTGACACAATGTGTTCTTGATAACACAGATTTTCCCCTTAATAGTACAACCTTCCTATAATCTTCTCCTTTTGGTATATATATATTTATGTATGTGAAGAATAGGGAAGTAAATGAATGATTTTTTATGAACTTGAATGCACAAGTGTGTTAGAATCAAAGTAGTATAAGAATAGAAGGATTTAGATCGATTAGGTGAATAAAACTGATGATTCTAACATGTTTATATAGTATAAAAAGATGCAATTGTTCGCGAATAGTTATCATGAAAATATATGGACGTATCTATTGATAAAAAGTCGTATCTCTTTGTCGAAGAGAAATGTTTTGTTTAAAATATAGCCATTGTAGGAATTTAGACGTCTGAAAAATAGAATTCAGACTTCTGAAATTGTTAACGTGCAAACTAAAGCAAATAGGTTATTTTTAACCCGATTCAAACGTCTGAAAATTCCAATTCAGACATCTGAATATTATCTGATAATTCAATTTTGATTACAGATTCAGACGTCTGAAATGGTCAATTCAGACGTCTAAATTTGACTTTAAAATGCAAATGTGCTATATGCATGTGTGTATGTGCACGTGTCGACATATATCCAAAGGAGAGATTTTAACATCATTTTAACTATAGATAAAGACTCAATACAACATATATGTATAGTATGAAGTTCATATGAATATGGTCTTGTAGATATTCCTACAAAAAACAAGTTATTATAGAAAATCAACGTATATAGTTGTCGTAGTCAAAGTATCGTAAGTATGAGGCGTCGTAGATGAGGTTTCAACATTCTCCCCCATTTTGACGATGACAACTATATAATACGAGAAATGCACATACACACACACTCCCCCTATTTAAAAGCTCCCCCTGTCAAAAAGCAAGTTAGAATAAATAGACAATATCAACACCTTCTTCCCCTTTGACATCGCAAAAAGGAAAATATGAATATATGACAAAGCAAACTGGAGTATTCAAAACATACTACAATACCAGCAGATAATAAAGGAGTTTATGACAAAAATAGAAATAACAAACAACGAAATAGTTTAAAACAAACTGATTAATATCAAAGGAATTTAAAACCTAGGGCTTGAATCACTGCCTACATCATCATCATCATCATCATCATCATCATCATCATCATCATCATCTTCATCTTCATCTTCACCATTGTTGTTCCCCGAGCTTGATGACCATTGAAATGGAGCGGGGTTGAAAACTTCGTTAGATGATAAGGTGGAGCAACCAATACGTTCCCAAATTTTGTTGAGAAAGCCACGAATGGAATTAAAACGTTTTTCAGTTTTCTTTTCGAGATTGACCATTCGGGTTCTAAGCTTTGCTTGGTTTTGGGAAAGAGCGACCAAAGCATTTCTTGAGCTAGAGTCGGGAGAAAGAATCACTATATCATCATTGTCTTCTTCTTCTGAGGGAGAAGCAATAGGTTGAGCATGTTGACGAGGTTGGGTGGGTTTTGATCATGATTGGCAACCTATTCTTGAAATGAAATATATGCCAAACTTCCCGGTTGTTTTTACAAACCCATAAGATCCAATGTCTTTGATCCAAGCTTTTTGATCGATGTGAATTTGGAATCGGGAAAAGGAATGTTAAAGTTTTAGAGAATCTTCGTTATATAAGCACCCTAATGAAAGGTCTTATAGCGCCTTCGATGATTAAAATCCATGAATTCTACCAAAATCACTTGAGCCCAATTGATGGATTGACCTGAGTAGATAGCATAAAGGGCTTGGAAGTTTCTTTTGTTAAAAACTTCATAACTTCTTGTCCGTGGAATAATGGAGTGAATCAAAGCACTATGGAGGATAAGCTTGTGGGCGGAGCTGAATGGAAGTAATTCCAGTAATGCCATCATTCAAAAATTGATGTGAGACCTCGTCTCTATCATCCAAGTTGAAAGAAACATCAATTTCATCCAAATCAGTCCCCGTTGATGGACATTGAAGAATGTCACCAAGTCTAGCAAGTGGTAGATAAATTTTAACTCCAGAAACTAATGTCCAAATAAAATCGTTGCGATTGTGAGGAGCATGATGGTCCAAATTCATATTAGCATAGAACAATTTAACCAAAAAATGATTGATTTTGGTATTATTTGCAGCGTAAGAGACAAGAGATTCTAACCCATTTGATCTTACAATTTGTTGAATCCGATAAGCCTCGAATTCTTCAAACTTTATGAAAGCACTCGAAAAGAAGTAAGATCTACCCGTTTGTGCAAAATGTTGTCTTGCTTGCTCATTCCATAGGCATTGGTCGATGTTTAGGGTAGATGATGAAGTAGATAGCCTTGATCTTTTTTGTTTTGGAGCCATTAGTGAATATGTGGAAGAAATATTTGATTTTTAATGAGAAAAAACTGAAAAAGAAGATGAAGAATGAGGGTAGAAGAAAGGTAGGGGTTGAATAAAGGGGTAGTTACATAGAAAAACGTGCAAAAGCGATTCAATTTTGAAAAGCCAGAAGATTTTAGACGTCTGAAGTATCCAATTCAGACGTCTGAATTAAAGAAAATCAAGTCAGAAAGAAATTAGTTCAATTTAGGCTATATTCAGATGTCTGATTTTGTTGGTTCAGACGTCTGAATCTGAAGAAAAAATTCTTCTTCGGCAATATTCAAATGTATGAAACATCTATTTCAGATGTCTGAAAAATGTATGAAAACATATTTCAGACCTTAAAAAAATGAAGAAAATAAATAGATTATATTAATATTTGAATGATATGTAGTATACAATTATGATCATTCAAAAAAAATATAGACAAATGAAGCATTAGTTCGAATCACTTGGAGTCTTGCAATCTTCTGGTTCAATCTTGGTTATCTCCATGTATGGTTGCAATGGAGACCAATAGGGTTCATGTTCCCAAGAGTTTGGAGAAACTGAAGGACACTGTGGAATAGGCTCCCATGGATTCGAAGTTGAAGGTTGAACTACATCTTTCTTTGGAGATGTACCGTAGAATTCTAATGCCACTTGCTCAATGAAACAAAGTCGTTTGGCATTAACTTTCCGTTCTTAATACATCTCCCCTTGCAGATCCAACTGTTCTTTCTGGTAATGATGAATCTCGGCTATTTTTTCTTTGGTTGATGGAGAACCGAAGAAAAAAATCATCGAGATTTCTTCCTTTCTGGAGTATAACCAGATGATTCGTATGAAGGATGAGGTTTAGCCTGTTCACATGGTATTAGAGTAGCCAATATTTCTAAGGAAGATGTAGAATATGAAGAGGGCAAGTTGTCAGAGTTGTTGTTTGAAGCCATGGTGAGAAGGAGAAAAATCATGTTGAAATCTATAATAGTAAGATTTTGGTAAAAAGAAGAGCCGAATTAGTTTATAAAAGAAAGTGAAAATTTCAAAAAATAGAATGTTAGTTAAAAAATTGGTGGCTGAGATGTTTTAAACAATAATATGTACGTATTTAAAAACAAAGAAAACAAGAGGTTGTAAATGAAAGATAGTTTTAGATACTTTAGAGGTAAGAGTTTTTGATGAGGTAAGTTAACCAGAGTATCAATAACCCTTAGAAAGATATCATAAATTTTTAAGTGAGATGGTACCAAGCTCTCGTCTAAGTTTGATAAAAATATATTCTAAAAGAGGCTTTGTAAAAATATCAGCCAACTGATTTCAGAAGAAACAAAATCCAAATTTATTGTTCCTTTTTCAATGTTATCATGAAGAAAATGATGACGAATGTCAATATGTTTTCTTCGTGAATGATTGACAGGATTTTTAGATAAATTAATTGCATTAGAATTGTCGCAATATATAGTTGATTTTGTTAAGTTTATATTGAAATCTCTAAATGTCTGTTGCATACGGATTACTTGAGCACAAGCCAAAGTAGCAGAAATATATTCTGCTTCACATGTAGAGAGAGAAACTCAGTTTTGTTTCTTGCTAAACCAAGATACTAGTGATTTTCCAATAAAATGGCACATACCACTTGTGCTTTTTCGATCTATTCGAGATCCACTAAAATCAGCATCACTATATGAAACTAACTCGAATAGACATTCTTTTGGATAAAATAGACCGAAATCCTTGGTGTTAGTGAGATAACGTAATATACGTTTCACAGCTCTTAAATGTGATTCTTTTCGGTTGGCCTGAAATCTAGCACACAAATAGACACTCATCATTATGTCAGGTCGACTTGCCGTTAAATATAGTAATGATCCAATCATACATCGGTATAATTTTTGGTCAACACTTCTTCCATTTTCATCTTTTTCAAGATTTGTTGTTGTACTCATTGGAGTCATTTTGCAGAAGTATTTTCCATTCCGAATCGTTTGATTAAATTATCACAATATTTTTCTTGATTAATGAAAATGCCATTTTGAAGTTGTTTAATTTGTAAACCAAGAAAATATGTTAGTTCTCCCATGTGAGACATTTCAAATTCCTTGGTCATTATTTTGGAGAAGTCCTGACACAACTTGCCATTGATTGAACCAAAAATGATATCATCGACATGAATTTGAACTATTAAAATATCCTTTTTAGAATGTTTAATGAAAAGTGTTTGATCAACTTTCCTAATTTGAAATCCCGAAGAGATTAGATATGTCTTTAGTCGATCATACCAAGCATGTGGTGCTTGTTTTAAACCATATAGAGCTTTCTTAAGTTTGTAGACATGATCTAGAAATTTCTCGTGAATAAATAAGGGAGGTTGTTCAACATACACATTTTCTTTTATTTAACCATTCAGAAAAGAACTTTGAACGTCCATTTGATAAAGTTCGAAATTGTGAAAACATGCATAGGCCATTAAGATCCGTATTGCTTCTAGTCTTGCGATCGGAGCAAATGTTTCTTCGTAGTCAATTACTTCTTCTTGATTGTATCCTTGTGCAATTAACCTCGCTTTATTTCTAGTAATGTTGCCTTGTTCATCTGCTTTGTTCATGTAGACCCATTTAGTTCCGATAACAGATTGATCACTTGGTCTAGGAACTAATTTCCAATCTTCATTGCGTTCAAATTGATTTAGCTCTTCTTGCATTGCAATTATCTAGTAGTCATCTGTGGAAGCTTCTTTGGGAATTCTTTGGTTCGATGTTGGAAAGGAATGCTACGTGGCCCATTTGATTTAGTTGACTTCTAGTTCGTACGTTTGAATTAATTTCTCCGATAATATTTTGAACGGGATGATCCCGTAATATTTTTGGTGGAGATCTTAATTCATCATCGTTATTATAAACAATGTTTTCATCATTTTCAAGATTTGTAGTTTCCGTTTTTGTGATGTTATCAGAAAAATCTTCATCATCTTCTATACTTGGTTTTTTTTGAAAATTTTCATCGAAAGATATGTGTAAGGTTTCTTTAACGGTATTTGATCTTTTATTAAATATGTGATAATCTTTGCTACGATCTGAACATCCTAGAAAGATTCCATTGCCGGATTTCGCATCGAATTTTCCAAGCTGATCTTTGGTATTTGATATAAAACATTTTGAACCAAAAACTTTGAAATAAGATATTTTTGGTTTTCTTCTAGTAAAAAGTTTATAAGAATTGTTTTTCGTGAGAGGTCGTATAAACACACGATTCAAAACATAACAAGCAGTTGCAACAGCTTCTAGCCAAATTTTTTTTGGAAGAGTGCTTCCATTTAACAAAATTCTTGCACATTCTTGTAAAGTTCTGTTTTTACTACAACTCCATTTTGTTGTGGAGTTCTAGGAAACGAAAAATTATGAAAAATTCCATTCTTTTTACAAAATGGTCAAAATCTTCGTTTTCAAATTCTCCTCCATGATCACTTCTTATGTTCTTTATTTTTAAACCTTTTAAATTTTGGATTCGTTTGACGAAAACTTTAAAATGTTCTAACACATCACTCTTATTTTTCATAACAATGGTCCAAGTATATCTAGAAAAGTCATCTACTATTACAAATACATATTTATTGTGCTTTAAGGATTGAACTTGGGTTTGTCCAAATAGATCCATGTGTAGTAATTCAAGTGGTTGTAATGTAGTAATAACTTTCTTAGATTTAAAAGATGATTTGGTTAATTTTGCTAATTGACATGCATCACAAATATGATTGACTTTGAAGTTCGTTTTTGGTAAACCTCTGACTAAATTATTTTTCGAAAGCTTATTTATAGTTTTGAAGTTGATATGACAGAATATTTTGTGCCATAGCCAAGGATCATTTTCATTAGCTATTAAACACATATCTGAATTGTGATTGATTTCCATCTTCAGAATATAGATATTTTCGTCTCTATTTCCTTCAAATATAAGATTTTGATTTTTATCAAAAATGCTACACTTATCTTCAGAAAAAGAGATTTTGAATCCTTTGTCACATAACTGGCTGATACTTAAAGGATTATGTTTTAAGTTTTGAATAGTAAAACATTAGAAATAAGAGGTAAATTAGATGTACCGACATTGTTGACGTCGCCTTTTCCAATGATATATCCTTTGAAATTGTCTCCAAAAGTGACAGAGCCTCCATCAGAGTAAGTAATGTTTGATAGCATTTTTTTGTCTCCAGTCATATGTTTTGAGCAACCGCTGTCGATTATCCATTTTCCTCTCTTTTTAAGTGGGTCCTGCAAAATAATAATAATGACATTGGTACCCACTTTGTGATAGGGTCCTAAGAGTTAGGTCTTAGGAAACCAAACCCAATTGGGTTCAGCATCCCCCTTAAAAATATAATTTTTATTTTTATGAACAGTTTCCAAAAAAGTATTTATATATTTATTCCTAATTAAGCTATTGTTTGTTTTAAGAACCCATATTTTTATGGTGTTTGAGTTTTTATTACTTCTTGGACGAGTAGTAGGACTAGAAATCTTTCTCCTAATTTCCTTTTTAGATGGAGCCTTTGATTTCTTAGAATATCCTAGTCCCTTTTTATTAGAAGTGGATTGAGAATTTTCAAGAATATTAGATAGAGTTTCTCGACCTTTATTAAAGTTAGAAACATTTCTAGTAATATTATCTAAATTGGTTTTAAGGCAAGTATTATCTAATTCTATTATTTTGATCTTTGTTTTCAGCTCATGATTTTCAGAGACAAGAGAATCATTCTTTTCTTTTTAAGTTTCAATTTCTTGACTCAATAAAGTAAGTTGAGATTTATGATTCGAGAAGGTATCTTGAAGTTTTCCAAGTTCTTCTTCTAATATTTTCTTTTCATCATTAAGCATATCTCTCTCGAATTCTGTTTTTCTTAGATTTTCTAGAGCCTCTTTATATTTTCTTTTGATACTTTTTAAGGTATCAAGAAGTTCTGAATTAATTTCAGTCATATCATCAAAAATAAGATCATTTACCTCATTCTCTGAAGCCATGAAACAAACATTTGCTTGTTCTTTTTCACTATCACTATTGCTTTCTGAAGAAGAAGAATCTGAGTCATCCCATTTTACTAAAAATGCTTTTCTTTTAAACTTGTCCTTTCGATTCTTATTGTGATATGTTTTCTTTTGTTTTGGACAATCTTTTTGCATATGCCCCTTCTTATTGCAGTTAAAGCATTCTAGTATAGATGAAGATGGCTTATTTGTATTGTTGTTGAAGTTTCTTTTCCCGTTGTTTTGATTTCCTTTTCTGTACTTCAAAAACTTTTTAAAGTTTTTAGCAATAAATGCTAGGTCTTCTTCATCTAAGTCCGATTCTTCTTTTTCTGTATGAAATGCCATATTCTTATTGTCTTGTGCTTGTACTCTTTTAGCCTGCCAATTCACTTCGTAGGACATTAGATTTCCTATTAACTCTTCTGGTTTCATGGTAGAAAGATCATTAGCATCTTCAGTAGCTAAGACTTTTCTTTCCCATTCATTCGTTAAAGAGTTAAGGATTTTTGAAACAATATCAAAATCGGAGTATATTTCTCCTAGTCCTAGTAAAGAATGATGAATATCTTGAAATCTAGAGTACATATCATTTATAGATTCATCTTGCTTCATCCTAAAATTTTGAAATTGATTCTTAAGCATAGATATTTTACTTTGTTTAACCTTATCAGTACCTTCATGAGTGACTTTTAGTGTTCTCCATATTTCATATGCAGTGTTACATATGCTAACTCGGTTAAATTCATTTTAATCTAATGCACAAAACAACATATTCATTACTTTAGAATTAGCATAAGCATCTTGTTTTCGTGCAGCTATCCATGTAGTATATGCAGTAGTAGGCGCAGTATATTTTGTTTGTGTAACATTCCATGCTTTAAAACTACTGGCTTGCATATAAATACGCATTCGTGTTGCCCAATAGTTGTAATTCATGTCGTTGAATAGAAGAGGTCATGCAGTATATTGACCTTCAATAAAACTAGTGTTAGTGACAGTGTTAGTGGTAATGCTGGCGTTGTTTTCCATATTAGCAAGATATTAAATAACTGTGTAACGGTTATAAGATGCCTTGCTCTGATACCAAATGAAAAAACAGTGTGGATCATGCTATGTGGAATTATATTAAACTAGTGTGGAAATAAACTAAGTTACTATAGTAATGTAAATAAGTAAAATAAAACAAGCACACCAGAAATTTTTGTACTGGTTCAAACTTCCCATTCTACATCCAGTCCCAGACTCCTTCTGGAATTTTACTAACAACAATCCTCACTTAACTTGGAGGAACAGGTTTACAACACCTGAACAACAGAACATGATTTCGATGCCTCAACAGCCGAAGAGGAATTCACTTGCCTGAACAACAGAACAAGACTTCAACTTATACAGAGAGTATTTGACACAGTGTGTTCTTGATAACACAGATTTGTCTCTTGATAGTACAACCTTCCTATAATCATCTTCTTTTGATATATATATATATATATATATTTGTGTGTATGTATGTGAAGAATATGGAAGTAAATGAATGATTTTGTATGAATTTGAATGCACAAGAGTGTTAGAATCAAAGTAGTACAAGAATAGAAAGAGTTAGATTGATTAGGTGAATAAAACCGATGATTCTAACATGTTTATATATAGTATAAAAAGATGCAATTGTTCGTGTATAGTTATCATGAAAATATATGGACATGTCTATTGATAAAAAGTCGTATCTCTTTATGAAAGAGATGTCTATTCAAAAATATAGCCGTTGTAGGAATTCAAACGTCTGAAAAATAGAATTCAGACTTCTGAAATTGTTAATGTGCAAACCAGAAAGCGAATAGGTTATTTTTGACCTGACTCAGATGTCTGAAAATTCCAATTCAGACGTCTGAATATTGTCTAGTAAATCAATTTTGATTACAGATTCAGACGTCTGAAATGGTCAATTCAAATGTTTGAATTTGACTTGAAAGTGCAAATATGCCCTATGCATGTGTTTATGTGCACATGTCAACATATATATCAAAAGGAGAGATTTTAACATCATTTTAACTCTAGAGAAAGACTCAATACAACATATATGTATAGTATGAAGTTCATGTGAATCCGGTCTTGTAGATATTCCTGCAAAAAACAAGTTAGTATAGAAAATCAACGTATACAGTTGTCGTAGTCAAAATATCGTAAGTATGAAGTTCCGTAGACGAGGTTTCAACAAAACTTTTGCAGGAGACCTCATACAATTTCAATTAAGAAGAAAGGTATTTAACTCATAGACCAACCCTTTCGACGACGTCAAAAGGTCCACTCCAAAAATCAACAACAAGTAAACCTAAATCTAAAAGCAATTCTTAAGGGTATCACACCCTTCCTTCAAACAAGTCTATCCATTCTCTCTGGGACAAATTTGCGATGTTGACAAGAAATCTTGTTAACACAAAGCTTTTCCTTTTGAAACCATATTACAAACCCTTTCAAAACCTTTGCGATATTTCCATTCGAAAGCAATAAAACCTTGGACATCTTATCATAAATCACTTTTAAATATTGCCTTAGAAAACCTTGGAAAAACCTTCCATTTCAACCCTTTCGAAACCATCAGAAAATAGTATCTTTCGACGCCTTCAAAACTATCGAAAAATAGTTCCTTTCGAATCCTACGAAACCATTAGAAAATAGTATCTTTTGACTCCTTTGAAACCATTTTAAAATCCTTTCCAAAGCATTAAACCTTTAAAAACTTAAACCTTTTGAAAGCTCTTTTGGTTTAATTAAAACATGTGGAAAAACATCTTTCCAAGGCATATAAGTCATCTCTTTCAAAAACTTTAGGTTAAACTTCAATCAGAATAGAAAGGTTAGAACCATCTAAGTCGAAACCTTCCTTTCGAAACCTTTTTCCTAAGCAAGAAGCAATGGTGTCAAAACCATCCCTTCGAAAGCATGGGAGAAGCGACCAATTTTAAAAGACAAGTATACCTTTCGAAACCATTGACTTCGAAAGGTAGTAAGACGACAGCTAAGGGTTTCGACCCTTTTGACAGCATTTAACCATTATTTTAAATATTTGACCAAGTTGAAAGAAACTGATTCAAAACCATCTCTTTTGAAAGCAAATAAGGCGTTGCCTTTGGTTTGTGAAACAACCATACTCCAACCTCTTCGAAACCTAAGGTTTCGACCTAGTGCCCCTTCACATTTTTCCAAAATGCTACGTACCAAGTAGCTCGATACCATGCGCCTTGGTCTCAAAACAGGTGATGTCGGAAGGTCAGGGTTCGAACCCCCTGTACCGAAAGTGGCGGAACATGCTAAGTCGGAAGATCAAGGTTGGAACCCCCTGTACCGAAAGTGGCGGAACATGCTAAAGGAATGATTTTCTTGTTTTTAACTTAAAATAGAAAACTTTTCAAGTAACCTGCCTTTATTTGTCAAAATCTTATTGGATATTAAACACTTTTCAGAAAAGTGCTGCCAATAATTTTAGATATGAACAATGGTTTTATTTTATAAAATGCCCCTTCTCCTTAATTAAATATATGAAACATTTAAGTCCCGTACCTTAAATAATTTTATATATTCATCAAAACACTTAGGAAAAATCTAAAAATATTCCAGAAAATCTGTCTTAATATGTTTTCCAACGTATTAAAAATTCAAACCCAAATAATTATTTACTTAACCGTAAATAATTTATAACCCAATAAATCATTTTCTTTACTAGAAAGTTAATATAAATTCAAAATTAATTCATAAAATTATGAAAATTGAAACCCATCTCTGAAATATCTTTTCTGACCTGCATTTAAATTTTCAAGGCATTAGAGTTTCATTTAATAGGGTGTTCATATCAAACATATCATAAAAACAAATATATATATATATATATATATATATCATCAACAAGTTTATATAAACTTATAATCATTCAAAACATGGCCTAAACATGCAAAATCATTTCGGGTCTAAATTAAAACTGAAAACTTTAAGAAAATGGGATTTAGTAAACATTCACCTTAGCTTTGAGATTGAAAGATGTGAATTTGATGTTGAATAAATTGATTTACTTATTCTTCTTGAAACCCTTAGCACTATCTTCCTTTGAGATTGAAAATGGTGGCCGGCCTTAAGATGTTTTAGTTTGAGAGAATGAAATGAACGTGTATTGTCATTTCTTAAGGGTTTAGGGTATAAGTCCCTCATATTTCCCGTTTTCCCCTTTCTTATTTCCTAACATATTTATTTATGTTATCTCGTTTTGATTTACTTTTAGCATGGCATGGCTACCCATAGTTAAATCAAATCTCAACCTATTAATATTCTCATTATCTTAATTTTATTTAACTAAATGAATACTCTACTTAATTCCATAAGAATATGGGGTGTTATAAACTATCCTTAAACTACGTTAAATATTTTCATCTAGACGGTCTGTTCCTAACTTAAACATCTCCCACATCAACTGATCCAAATGGTTTTTCGGGCTCACTAATAACCTATTTGTATACGAAAATATATTCCTTTCTATGCGTAATCATAATTTTAGACAAATACCTACACACAGAATTTTGGACAACAATTAGCTGGGGCCAATTACTAATGTATAGGGCGCGATCCTATACCAGTCCTATCTAGTATTCTAATATCCGAGTCATTTTCACATAAGGATCCCTTCCCATAATTTTCCTTGAAAATCATTTCAAAATGATTTAAAACCATTAAATTAAACTTACGTAGGGAAAACATTATCTCCACGCTTCACTCAAAGTCACTTTGCCAAGTTATATATATACTTCATTCAAACCTTAGTTGGTGAAAACATTAAAACACTGAATGTTCCCATTTGATTCCCTTAAATGTACTACTTTCTAAACTTCTGAAAGCACCTCTTTCAAAACCAAGTAAAAGCCTTTTTATCTATCTAGGCTGAAAGGCCAAAGCTTCCCTTTTGAAACCATACATAAAACCCCTTTTGAAACCTTTGAAAACCTTCCTTTTGAAAGCATAAAAATCTTAGACTTCTTATTTTTAAAACGCTTCGAAACATAACCTTGGAAAACTTTCCATTTCCCCCCTTTTGAAAATAAATCAGAAATTGATACATTTCAACTTCTTTGAAACCCATTGGGGAACTAGCCCTTCAAAACCAATTTAAACATCTTTCGAAAGCATTGACTTCAAACGAATGGAAGAAGTGGCTACTTTTAAAAGATAAGTGTACCCTACAAAACCATTGACTTTGAAAGGTATAAAGGTGGCAGCTAGGGGATTGGACCCCTTCTAAATCTTAACTTAGAATAAAAGAATGCAACTAAGTAAAAACATTTCCTTCGAAAACATTTGACCTAGTCGAACGCAATTGGGTTGAAACCAATTTCTTTCGAAAGCAAAGTAGGCCTTACCTTTGGGTTATAAACAAGCATACTCCAACCCCTTCAAAAAATAAGGTTTCGACCAAGTGCTCCTTCACCTTTGTCCAATACACTACATACCAAGTAGCTTGGTATCATGCACATTCGTTTTGAAACTATTGAGGGTGAAAGGTCTAGGTCAGAACACGCTGCACCGAAAGTGGTAGAACATGCTAAAAACATGTTATTTTTGGTTTTAACTTAAAAGAGATAACCTTTTCAACTAACCTGCCTTTGTTTATCAAATTCTTATTATTTGCTAAATACATTTTCAAAAAGTTCTTCCAACATTTTCAGATGTAAAGAACGATTTTATTTTGAAAAATGCCCCGCCTCCTTACTAAAGTGTATGAAACATTTAAGTCACATTACTTAAATAATTTTATATCTTCAACAAAACACTTAGGAAAAATCTGGAAATATTCCATAAAATCTATTTTAATATTTTTTCCAACATATATAAATTTCAAACCCAACTAATAGTTTGTTTAGCCGTAAATAATTTATAACCCATTAATCATTTTCATCACTAGAAATTAATAGAAAATCCACCATAATTCAAAAAATTATGAAAATTGAAAACCGTATCTATAATTTCATTTCTAATCTACATTTAAAATTTTAAGGTATTTGGATGTCATTTAATTGGGTTTTCATATCAAACCTATCATAAAAACTAATACGAGCATGTATAATTCATCAACAAGTGTATATAAACATTTAGTTATCTAAAACATGGCAAAATCATGCAAAATCATTTCGGGTCTATCTTAAAACCGAAAACTACAAGAAAAGAGGGATGTAGTAGTCATTCACCTTAGCTTTGAAATTAAAAGATGTGAGATTTGATGTTGAATAAGTTGATTTACTCCTTTCCCTTAATATCATAGCTTTTATCCTCCCTTGAGATTAAAATTGGTAGTGGGCCTTGAAGTATTTTAGTATAAGAGAAATGAAATGAACGCGTGTTTTCATTTCCCAAGGGTCTAGGGTATAAGTCCCTACTATTTCCCATTGTGCCCTTCCTTATTTCCTAACACTTGCATTCATGTTATCTCATTTTGATTTCCATTTAATATGGCATGAATACCCTTAATTAAATAAAATCTTGGTCTATTAATTTTCACATTATTTTATTTTGTGTAGCTAATTAAATATCCTAAATAACGCTATAAAAATATAGGGTATTACAGACTCCCCTCTTTAAAGAATTTTGTCCTTGAAATTGCGATTATGTACACAGTCATTCAAAAAATTAAAAACGCACCATCAAACAAATCAGGATAAGAATCTGTAATCCTGCCATCAGTCTCCCAAGTACAGACTCTATCATTGTCACTCCACTAGATTTTCACTAGTTTGGCTGTCCTGTTCCTTAACCACTTCTCATCTCTTCCAGTTATCTAAATCAGCTTTCTAACTATTGTCAAGTCTGACCTACTACTAAATTTTCTAACACTGTCGGTGCTATAGCAGTCTCTGGGTGTCTAACACATTTTCTAAGATGTAATACATGGAATACGTCATGGACTCCAGCCAAACTACTCGGTAACTCCACTTTGTAAGTGAGTTTCTCAATCCTCCCAACAATACGAAAAGGTCCAACGAATCTTTCTAACTTTCCTGATTTTCTGAATCTAATCATACCCTTCATTAGCGAAACATTAACAAACACATAATCTCCAATAGAGAATTCCAAGTCTTCCCTTCCCCTATCTGCATAACTTTTTTGCCTAGACTAAGCTTCCTTCATCCTAGCTCTGATCAACTCAATCTTCCCTATGGCTTCCTTCACAAAATCCGGACTAAGGACCAACCTATCCCCGTTTTCCAACCAATATACGGGAAATTTACATGGTCTTCCATACAAAGCTTTAAACGGTGCCATCACAATAGTGGTCTGATAAATATTGTTATAAGAGAACTCGACAAAATGAAGATGGTATTCCCATTATCCTCCAAAATCTAATACACAAGCTCTTAACAAATCCTCCAAGACTTTGTTAACTCGTTCCGTTTTTCCATCAGTTTGTGGATGGTAAGCGGTACTCATGTTGAGCTTGGTTCCTAAACCTTCATGCAGAATTTTCTAGAACTCACTAGTAAACAACGAATCTCTACCACTAATGGTGCTGCCGAGAATTCCATGCAGTCTCACCATATACTTTATAAATAACTTCGCCAAAATAGGTGCCACCCTAGTTGACTTTACTGGAATGAAATGGTCACCCTTGGTTAATCTGTCGACAATGACCCATATATTTTCATTTCCTTTACTAGATCTTGGAAACCCAACTATAAAATCCATAGAGATAGAATCCCATTTCCATATCGGAATATCAAACGGCTGAAGCAATCCATTTGGATTCTGGCGTTCAGCCTTTGCCTACTGGAAATTCATGCATTGCTTAATACATAAACTAATGTCCGGTTTCATACCTTCCTAGAAGAAACTTCTCTTTATGTCCGGATACATCTTCGTTTCGCCTGGATGGATACTGAACTTCGAAAGATGACATTCCTCCAGAACTTCCTTCCTTATGTCTCCTACATTCTAAACACATAACCTTCCCTTCTTTCTCAACCACGCGTTCTGGTCGAGACTGAAATCTTTTATGTCATCGCCCTCCGTTCCTTCCTTAGAACTCCTGATCAGTTCTGCTAAAACTGGATCCTCATCCTGTTTAGAAGATATCTTCTCTATCATTACTAGTCGAGCTTCTAAACAAGACAATACAACACTTCCTGCACTGGAACCTGCCTCGGGTCTATACTACACACTATATGCTAACAATGCTTCCCAGTCTTTCCTTTCAGCAATCATTGCCAATACTGCATTTTGATGTTTCCTGCTAAGTGCATCCACAACCTTGTTTCCTTTTTCGGTTGTGTACTCAATTCCAAAATAATAAGCAACAATAAACTCCAACCATCTCTGTTGGCTCATGTCCAGCACCTTTTGAGAGAACACATCACGCTACAAAGTGAACCAGACGACAACAATCACATAACATAAGGCAGTTTGCTGTTATCCCAATATTTACCACTCTTTCACACAACACATGGAAAAACCATCTATTGTTTTTCATAGCCCATGAAATTTTTTCTATTGAGATTTCATCCATGCCATTCAGACAGCATTTTATTTGTTGTCTGATTAAAATCATGAAATTTTTTATTTTGGCTCCTTACCAAAATTTTGGTCTCACTCTCACTTTTGCCTAGATTATTTCTTGGCTGCATTATGTCAATTATTTCCTCCAATTTCTTTCGTTTCCAAAAAAAAATGGCGTTCATTCTCAAATCATTCCTTCCCTTCTTGTCTAAATCTAAGGTTCTCTCCTTATTACGCCTTCTTCATCCTTTAATTCTCTCATTGTTACGCATATTAATTTTCCTCCAAAATCCTTCCTTTGCCCTAAATCATTTACCTACGAATAAAGAAAAATCATGGTGCTTATTTGTTTGATCGGTGAGTGTATTTCTTTGTTTAGATTTTATTGATGGTTCTTCTATATTTGGTGCTCTTACGATGTCATGTGGATGCATGACTGTCGATTTGTAGTGATTGCGATTGCTATCACTTGTCGAGAATTACTGGTTAATCGCTCAGTATGATTTAGGTCTCTTTTAATTTTGTATTTTTTTCAACTTCGATTATATGCCGATGATGTGGGTATTATTTAAAGGGTTTGATTCCCTATGTTTTTGGTTTAAGAATTTCAATTTTCTTCTTGCTTTATATTAAAAATTGTTGCAATATGTTTGAATTTGTGTATACATATGCCATGCGTTGTTTTATTCTATAAAATTGCATTTGCCTTAAGTGTTGATCATCAACTTGAGTACTTAAGTGTTGAGTTGTTTTAGTTGTTTCGATTTGAGTTGTTTTTGGTTATTGCATTTACACTATCCCTTGTTTGTCCCGAACATATGTATATATGTATATACGTTACACACATACGTCTGTATATATATGTTAATGTTTGTGGGGCTACCTTGTTTTAATGGATTAATATGAACTATTTTCAAACTAATTAAGATGTGTATCATTGGGTATTGGGATCTGCTGAAACTTGACATGTTCATAGCTGAATCTCTAGACTAAAATGTTTTGATTATTTTTAATATATATCTTGTTGTATAGATTTGTTGTATATGTGTCCAGTTGCTTGATCTTGTGTTGAATTGCAGGTCCATAGCATTAACTATTGTTGTTATAGTTGAACTGCCAGTTGCTCATCTTTGAACATGTAAGCATATATACATGTATACATGTATATGCATATGTGTATACATGTATAAGTGTGTTGCTCACTTCATTATTGTTGCTTTGTTAATGCTTGAACTGTTTTTGTGTGTGTGTGCGCACTCCAGTGCCTTTGAGTTTTGGTTTCCCATGTATATAAACACATTAACATATATATATATATATATATATATATATATAATTTTGTGTGGAACTTAGTCAGTGCATTTATGTTCACTGTTTTGTTTGTGTACCCTTGTATCTCTAGTCTTGAGTTTGTTGAGATGTTCATGTGTATATGTCCTTACTTGTTCTTGTACTTATTCCGGTCCACTCGTAAACTTTACCATTATGTTTCATATGTTGCTTGTTTGGGAGCCATGCCTGGTATTTTGCTGGTTGGAGCATCTTTCAAGCTTTTCATGTATATACATACACATGTGTGTATGTATATATGTGAGGTAGTATGAAGTTTCTCCCTTTTGATTCACCATAGTTTGGTATTCTGTTTTGAACTGAAACGAAATGTGCATGTGTATTGAAACCGTTGTACGTGTATATGTGTGTTGCTCACATATATATACTGGTATGTGTGTTATACTATTGTATTTTTTTGTTGCTGACAGTAGTTGTGCACTGCGTTACTTGTTGTTTGCTTTCAACTGGCTTGTTGCCTTGTTATTGTGTAGCCACTTCCTCGTACTACTTGTACCAATGATATGATTTTCCACCTGAACTCTGCTTGTATGTAGGTTAAGTTAATCCTGTTGTGCCTTGTACACTCTTGCACCACACTCCTAGAATTGGTTGAACTTACTGTGAACATTTCTGAGTCCGAAGTACCACATGAACCTGAACTTTGCTCTTCCCTTGTCTGGACATGTTTATGTACTTTGGT
Source organism: Allium cepa (assembly GCA_030765085.1). Lineage (NCBI taxonomy): Eukaryota > Viridiplantae > Streptophyta > Magnoliopsida > Asparagales > Amaryllidaceae > Allium > Allium cepa. The sequence continues at coordinate 688,041,378 of CM060938.1, forward strand.
ATCTTAGTTTGGTTTGCCATGTACACTCGATCTTGTGAGTTTTAGTTTTGCTGCATCTGGCTTTGGTTTTGGTTTTGGTTTATACTTGTATGTGTACACTATACTCTATACTTATTTGTTTAATGCATTTTTCTTTGATTGCTTTGGTTCCTAATTCACTTGTTTCCTTGCCTTCCCTAAACCTTGAATGGCTTGAAATTGATATCTGAATAGCCTGAACCTTGTGTATGTTCATATATACATGTCTATACATATGTGTATATAGTTTGTTACTTAAGCTTTGAAGCTTTTTGTTTAGTTTGCTTGTGCTTGTACCGGTGCATTGTTGGCTAAAACTCATACTATTTATAATCTGAATGTGCCTTGAGTTTGTATATTCACATGTACTTGTTCTGGTGTACTTTACCCTTGTAGCCTTTTAATGTGTATCCATTCTTGACCTTTGCATTGTAGTATTGATATCTGCATATGTACATGCAGCTTTATGCATGTCTTGCATTTTTTAAAATGGTTTTGACTTTTATTGTTGTGCTTCTTGTCTTTGTTTTGCTGCCTGAATCATGTTGAACTCAGTTTTCCGATCCCTACTAACTCAGGCTTGAGTGTGCATTTTCTTGATTGCACTTATATATTTCTGGTTGGAGCATCTGAGTTTGATTTTCTAGTTTGAGTTGCATTTCCTTATGCATCTGAGTTGAGCCCGATGATGCTTGGGCTTGACCTTGCGCACATTTGCACAGTGTTGAGCCTTCGGGCTTGACCTTTGCAATAGTCTGTGAGATTTAATCGATGCCTGGCCTTGTAATATTCATAGTGGTACATTGTGCATACCATAAGTTGTCTGTGCTAGTAAAAAAAGTTATATGTGAGTGTAGTGAAAATTTGTATATATGAAAGTGATAATATAAGTTTTATTGTATTTGAAAGTGTAAGTTTAGTGAAAGTTGTTTTATACGAGAATTTAATTTGAAATAAAATATTTGTTTAAATAAAATGGCGATTCATTTATTTCACTCTTCAAATATATATTATAATTGTAATTGGTATGCATATATAGAAAATTCTAGAAATGATACTATAACATCATAAAACTGTTATTTTATTAACTTTCAAACAACATATAATATTCATCTCTACTATTTGTAAAACAAGAATAACACATTAGACAACACACAACTTTGTTTTAAGTGTTATGTCAGTTATTATAAGACTATCTATGGTTTGATATGTAATGAGACGACATGGAAATAGACGATGGATGGGTATTCATTCAGACAATGGAGCATATATGTCGTCTAATTCGTTTTTTCTCATAGTGACAAGTACTTCTACGACTTATGATCCGCATAAAGCTCAAATCGCTATCCCAAAAAGTAATGCCTTCACACCTTTAAAGAATATATTATTGCAGCTAATTCCAAGTTGTGCGAAGGATATCTAACTTCATGCGGTTTGAGTTGTCTAGAAGCAGAAGAAATCACTTTACCTTATTCCATCAACACAGCTCCCAATCTTATTCCATAGGCATCAATATAAACAACCAAATCTCGGTTCCTCTAAGGAACCACCAATATAGGTGCATGCATCAGTAAATGTTTCATGATCTGGAATGCTTTCTCACATTTATCAGTCCATACAAACTTCACATCCTTTCATGATAACTTAGTCATCGGTGCAGCTATCTGCGAAAATCCCTTTATGAACCTTCGGTAATATCCGGCCAATCTGAGAAAACTCTTTATCTCGATCATCGTTTTAGTTCTCTTCTAGTTATTCACTGCTTCAATCTTATTCGGATCTACGAACAACCGTTTCTCTGAGACTACATGCTCAAGGAACTTCACTTCATTTTTCCAAAAAGGCACTTAGAAAACTTTACCTTTTTCTGGTGCTCCCATTAGCGCCTCAAGCACAACTCTGAGATGAACTTCAAGCTCCTTCTCATCCTTAGATTATATCAAAATATCATCTATGAAAATCAACATAAATCTGTCCAAGTGCTCCCGGAAAATTTGGTTCATCAAATCCACAAAGAATGCCGGTGCATTAGTTATTTCGAATGGCATAACTAATCATTCATACAATCCATATCAAGTCCTAAACGCTGTTAAATGAATACTATCTTTTGCCACTCTAAGACGATGAAATCCCATCGCCAAATTTAATTGAGAGAATACCTTAGCTCCACTTAACTAATCGAAAAAACGCCAATTCTTGGCAATGGAGATCAGTTCTTTATTCTCTTCTCTTTCAACATACTATAATTGATACATAGCCTTAATGATTCAGTCGGCTTTTTAGCATATACTACAACAGCTCCCCAAGGTGAACTACTCTGTCGAATGAAACTCACCCCTTCTAGATTCTCCATTTGCACCTTCAATTCTTTCATCTTTATAGATGCCATTCTTCTTGGCAACCTACTCATTGGTTCTGCTTTAGGCACTAAATCAATTCGAAACTCAATAGCTCTTTTAGGTGGTAACCCAACTATTGGCTCAAATACATCAACAAACTCAATGACCAAAAACACTCGGTGCAACTGATCCTCCAACTCCTCATCCATATCCAATAAAGCATTCACTTATCAACTGCGGTTTTCTACCGTGTAAACTATCTGATCACTAGAATCAAGGTGCCTAAGTGATATTTTCCTATCATGGCAAAATATCATAGCATCATATTTACTTAACCAATCCATCCCAAGGATGATCCCAAACCCTAGAAAGTCAAACAAAAACAAACAAAAATCAAAAGTATGACCTAGCAAATCAAACCCTAAATGGTACACCTCATCCCAAGTGTCTCATACCCTCCTATCAGATTTGTAACCCTCAAGGAAGTAGCTAAATATGGGGGTTCTAGGTAAAGCTTATCTACCAAACATCTAGAAATAAAATAATGTAATGCACTAGTATCAAAACAAACACTAACAAACATACCGTGAATCTTTAGCAATCCTTCTAGAATGGCCTTCCTTTTCTCCCGAACAGCTAGCCTTGAAGTTGTGGGCTCCAAAGCATTCACTTTCCCTTTCCTTATCTAGAAGTATCTTTGCATTAATTCTTGTAATGGCCGATCTAATCATAATCAAAGCACTTAATATTATTCTTTCCAATTACCTCCTATCCTTTTCCTTTTCCAGTGCAAAACTCGTGAGCATAATGTCCTTTCTTATAGGGTTTAAATCTCACATACTATTGAGTTATGGTGGGAGGTGTGGGAAAATAGGTTAGATAATGAGCGGGTGAGGGGTGTTTGATCATGCCATATGTCTAGCCAGAAAAGACAGCTACCACCGTTGCCAATCGAGACATGGAATAGGGATTTGACACGGGGTATGGATTGTAAAATGCCAACCCAGAAGGGAGAAGGTTTAAGACGAGGGGTGGAGTGAAGGACTAGGTGAGGGCTAGAATGATAATGAAGCTGAAGTATGCAATCTTTCCAAATGAAATTGCACGGTTTGATGATACGCCAAAGCAATTTGGAAAGGGGAGCCATTTTAAAGAGCCAAGGTTAACTATTCCTAGGCCACCATCATCTTAATGCAAATAAACAGACTTCCAGTTGATCAAACATTTTTCTTTATTGCCATTCCAGAGAAAAGATCGTCTAATAGCATCAATTTTGTTTATAACCCAATTCGGAATTTTATGAAACGACATACAATATGAAGGAAGGGCTGATAGGACTGATTTGACAAGGACGAGACAACCTACAGATGATAGAGATTTGGCCTTTCATAATGAAAGCCGATATTCAGTCTTGGAGATAAGCGGGAGCCAGTCCAGTCGGGCAAGTTTAGTGGGGTGAAGAGGGACACCAAGGTAGGTGATGGGGAAGTGGTCCAGTTTATAGTTGAGAAGAGAGGCGGAAGAGGGGCCGAGGTGGTGGGAGTCGCCTAGCATGATGATGGAGCTCTTGTTAAAGTTGATGGATAAGCTGGAGATGAGTTCGAAGACATATAAAAGAACTTTAAGACAATGAATATGATCATGTTCCGGGGAAACCAACAGGATGGTGTCATCCGCAAATTGGAGGTATAAGACTGATAAGTCCGAGTTGGGGAGTTTAATGCCAGCAAGGAGGTTGTTGGATATTGCAAGCTTGACCATGCGGTTAAACACATCAGAAATGAGGAAAAAAGGAGTGGCGATAGGGGGTCGCATTGTTTTAAACCTCAAGCTGATTTTATATGCCCACCTAGAGAGCCATTGATGGAAATTGATGAAAAACTTGTACTGAGAATGCACGTGGTCCAACTACACCATGCATCGTAAAAACCTCTGTACTTCATAAGTTCAAGCAAAAAGTTCCAGATGACCGAATCAAAGGCTTTAGAGAAGTCAAGTTTGAGTAGGGCACCTGGAGTGGTAGAGTGATGACAGAAGGAGATGACTTCCTATGTGGCCGCCACACAATCAAGGATGTTACGGCCCAGAATGAAGGTCGATTGTTCAACCCCTACCAAAGATCCAATAACCCTTTGGAGATGATTGGAAAGTATTTTAGTGATGATTTTGAAGGTGGTTTTGAAGAGGCTAATGGATCGAAAGGAAGGCAGGGTGATTGAAACGGGGGATTTGGGGATAAGGATGATGTTGGCATAATTCAAACGTGCAACAGATGAGGGGTTAGATTAAAATTCAGAGCACATCTCTATGATATCAGATTTAACAGTGTCCCAGAAGTGTTTGAAAAATAAGGGACCAAAGCTGTCTGGACCTGGGGATTTGTCGTCGGCCATATCTTTTAGGAACGACCAAATTTCATCTTCAAAGAAGGGATGGTCAATGGAAATCGGAGAAGGGTTAGGATGAAGGAGATTCTAGTCAATGGACGGGAGCGGAGGAGAGGGTTTACCTAGTGATTGTGATAGAAATCAGTGAATAAGCGAAGGATATCTGATTGGTCAGAGAAGGTGGTATCTTTTTGAGAGATTTCAGAGATGAAGGTGGATCTACGACGCCCATTGGCGAGGCGATGGAAGAAAGCAATGTTTTTGTCTCCCTCATCAATCCATTTAGCTTTGGAGCATTGTTTCCATCCAATCCCTTCCTGCTTGAGAAGTCTGTCCAATTCAAGCTCCAACTCACGCAGGCGATTAGATTCAGAGACAGATAGGGGGTGAGATTCTTCCAGTATGCTGAGATGCAGAATGTCATCTTGGGTCGCCGCTATACAGGAAAGGATCGAGCGCCAAATGCATTTGTCCCAAGATCTGATGAGTTTTCTAAGTGATTGGAGTTTGAATACAACTCGAGCAGTGGCCGATTGAATCAGAGAGGGTTGGGTCCATGCTAGTTTGACAAAGTCGTCGAATGATGGTTCTAGGAGCCAAAGGCACTCAAATCTGAATGGACGCTTAGGGTTTAGTGTGGTGCCTAAATTAAGTAGCAGAGGACAGTGATCGAAGATGGTGGTGGCGAGGCTATTTGTTTGTACCAAAAATGGGCACAACACTCTTCGGAAGTATTTGAAGAGATAAAAATGAAGAATACAAATTAAAAGGTGGCTTATCTAACAAAAACTCCAAAAATTAATGAATGAATGCACATAAACAAGTGATTTATAGTGGTTCATCGTGTTGCCTACGTCCACTATGAAGTTTTTATGACTTTATTGATTCTTCCTCGATGAATACACCTGATTACAGCGAACAATAGTGAATTACAATTTGAAATAGCAGTATTAGGAGGCAAAGTTCAATCCAGCAGTGTCTGGACACTTGAGAATCAAAAAGCCCCTTCTTCTGTAGGCCCTGAGGCTCTATTTATAGGTGCAGGAGGTTGATATTTCGCTTAAACTTCGATAGACTCCTTTTGGCACGTGAGCGGGCCCATGCGATCGATACCATGAAGTTTCGACTCGATCTGTGATCGATACGAACCCAATTCGTATCAATCAAGATTGTGTCCAATGGATTCGAAACTTGGTGGTAACATTCTTTAGCTTGTGCGTAATCTCCTGTAAAAATTTCATAACATTTGGACTTGTGGATCTCGAGTTATGATCAACACGAACTAGGGCTTTTCGGCATACTGTCTTGTTTGAGTCGATGGTTTTGAATCGAACGCTCGAATCTATGGTTGCACGTGATCATGCGGTGACGTGGCGCGCACTCCTCGCATCGATCCACCTTTCACTCAAAGTTGACCGAGCCTTCCCTTAAATTTCTCCTTATTCCTATCAAAGGCCGTTGCATAGCTCGAACCCACCGATAGCGTGTGCTTCGTATCGATTTGGAGCTTTCCCACTTCGTATCGATGGAGGCGGCATAGTTCGCATCGATGGAAGTTGTCTCCATTCGACCGATATGAACAATCGATATTTGTGATGGATACGAAGTGAGGTCAACTGATGGATATGAACCAAGGCTATCTGGTGGATTCGATCACGTGCCTCCTCGATGATACAAATTAGTCATTGAAATACCGATACGAAGCGCACTATCTGTTGATGGATACGAAATCGATCGATTCGAATAGTGGCCTACTGATGGATATGAAGTAATGTTGTCTGATCAATGCGAACGCGACCGATTCGAACTGAGGTTTAGTGACGGATGCGAAAACAGGGTTATCTCCTCCAACTAGCATCGATCATAACTTGAGCATGGATTGATTGAAATTTGAAATGTTAGCTTTGTTTGCTTTTCTTATCATGTCTTGTCAATTATAGCCTGATCCAGACTCGGACAAAATTCATCGATATCCATAGCGAACCTGTGCGTACTCGATATCCGGGGCGAGTGATCCCTGGTTCCCAATAAGTTCCTTGATATCTCGGCCTTACCAAAAGACGGGATAACATTATTAACTAGAGAGAGGGGGTGAAGGTTATCCCAGGAGGAATTGAAAAGGAAACGGTCCAATTTTGATAAGGATGGCTCAGATCTACGGTTTGACCAGGTAAAGAGTCGGTTGCTGATAGGCGGGTCGATGAGGGCACAAGAATTGATAAAGTAATTAAAAGCATCAGAATCTTGTAAGCTGCTTCCGGAGTTTCTTTCAGAAGGAGATCTGGTCGTATTTAAATCCCCTCCAATAACCCAAGGACCATTGATATGCGAGGCAAATTCCAAGCAGTTCGACTAAAGGACAGATCTTTCATGGATATTTTGGTTTGACCATAAACATTGGAAAAGAGGTAGAGTATACCCGAGTGAAGATGGCGAAGGATAACATGTAGTGCAGGAGGATGAGAAATGATTTGACAAAGGGACCATATCGATTCATTCCAGGCGGTAGTTATACCACCCCTTGTACCAATAGCATCTGTGTGGGCCCAGCCAGACAGGAGGGGCCCATCTAATAGTCTGTGATGAGAAGGGGATGGGTCCGAAAGTTTAGATTGTTGGATTAAAAGGATGTCTATTTTTTGTGGGGCTAGAATAAGGTTGATAGCATGAAATTTATAGGGGCCCCCCAAACCCCGAACATTCCAAGAGACTATTTTCTTTGGGAAAGGGACATACGCTCAGATTCTAGTGTTTACATGGCCGTATAGTGTTCATCAGATAAACTTATACCCATGCAACGTTCCATTTTCTTATTAACTTTAGAATTAGCAGAGGAAAAAACAACAGGTTTAAAAAAACTACCCGAGCTTCCAGGAAGAGTGTCTGCATAGTTCAATCTGTTGTAGCGGCGAACAAGGGTTGGGGAGAGGATTGCCAATTGTTGAGAAGCTAGAGGTAGTTCCTGGGTTGATGATTGAGCTTCAGGCTGGGGAGGTAGCACATCTTGCAGGCGAAAGGTCTGAAGATGAAGCAGAATAGAGAGATCAAGATCTGCAAGCGGGTCCAACGGGGCTCAGCAGGAGGCCAATCGTCCCATCTAAGTGGGCCCACCACTTCCATAAAGTCGTCTTGAATAATGTGCTGGGGGCGATAGGAAGGTTGGGCGGGGACATAGAGGCTTCAAAGTTCATTGCGTCAAAGCGTGCATCTGATTCTGACTGGTCCAAGGGAATGTTGAGAGGTTCAATAAAACATCTCCAATCTCGCTCGAAATCTGTGCCAGGAATGAGTCTCTACGGCCTTCTACTAGGATGTCCGTGATACCAACGCTCGACAGTAAGCATGTGCTCCGCATTGTTAAGCCGAGATACGAAAGTACATGGAGAGACTATTCCGGCAAAAAATTGTTTTCGCAGATAAAGATATCGATGATCAAAAAGGGCCCAATCGCAGTCTTCTAGGCTTATCGGCCGACCAATGGGGCTTAAGGCTACATGCACCTCCTCCATATTTTCCCGCAGAAGTTCGAGAAAGCCATGCACCCTAGCCCATGTTGTAGGTTCGAGGTTTGGTGCGGTCGGTGGCACAAAACCCATCCAGGGCTGGATGAGGACTGTGCCGGAGTTGCCTGCTTTGGAAATTATTCTGAGTTGCAGCTCCTTTTCTCGAACAACCGTGGAGGGGCAACAAATGAGGAACCATTTGTCAAAGAGGATCCACAAAGGCCATTCATGGAGTTGGAGGTCCGATGTTAGAGTAATGGGAAGGGTCTCAATGGTCCAGAACCCATCAATAATGGTCGCGGTAAAGTATTTTGAGGGATCTTCCAATGGCAAATGTTGAGAAGAGATGTGTTTTGGGAGAGAGGTTTGAGGGATCGTTGAGTATGGAGATGGGTTTGCATTGTGATGTTTTGTTCACCAATAGGAATAGATATTGGGTCCCGCTTAAACTGAACGAAATGATTTTTTGGGGAGCTGGCACTACGCGCACGGGTAACGAAGCATTTATATGGCTTTTTTATTGGGACAATACGATTGTGAATGACCATAGAACCCGTAAAAAAAAGTTCTTTGCATCCCTACAGTTTTTTTCCATGTGGTTGATGCCCGCACACCGAAGACAACGACTCTTGGCCTTCAAAAAATCAAGAATTGCGTGGGTTGATTTGAAAATGGGGAGTTAATGATGGCGCTTGATCACGGGGGGATTTTGGAGCAGGGGAGAATGGGGAATGGAGGCCGTCACCTGAGCATATGTTTTAATCATAGTTGATCTATTGGTAGGGATGGTCTGAGGACGAACAGGCTGGTTGTGGGAATAAATTATTGGCTTGCGAGGGGCGGCAACAGTAGGCGGGGTATGAATAGGTTTGTCAGTAGGCCTAGCTCCATGGGGTGCCGCTAATTGTGGTGGGGTGGACATCGATGAGGATAGGAAAGGTTCGGGGTAGAAAGTGGTGGAGGAATGGGGAGAGAGGACGAGGAAGCCATGATTGAAGAAAGGAACTTTCGTTGTGAGAAAAAAAAGTCTTAAGTTAATATGGCTATGTTTATGGTATCTATAATATCAAAAGCACTTGAACATAAAACAAATCACAGGTTTCGAAATAACATTTCTTCATTATATTTCAAAACATATGTTCAATATTCATACAACATAATCGCAAACATGTTCCCAGGAACAGATAAAATATACTTATTACAAAATACGACAAGAGCGGTATATGAAGATACCCTCTTGGATGATTAGAGTCATATAATCATAACAAACTTAACACAAACACAATGCAAATAAAACAAAGTATAGAACTGTAACTCCTGAATAACTATGCGCTAACCTCCAGCTTGCCTCCGGTAGCCTTATTCGTCATTCTACTAAACCTGATAAAGACCTTAATCTCTCATCCTACTCAAATCAATTTTTAGCACCTGGGAGTTTAAGGGGAAAACATAAACTTCGAGTCATACATAAAGCCTATTGTGAATAATACTATAAATCCTAGTTAATAATGTTTAGTGAGATCATGGTGCTTAGCGGAACAGGTTTCCCTTTACTAGCATACTTTTAAATCATTTTTTTTGCAAAACCTTTTCTGCAACCAAAAACTGGTTAAATACTGTAAAGCTTCATTATATAACATATATAAATATCATATCATAAATGAACTATCTGTTCAAACACATAAGTTATGTTAGGCTGACTTTTAACCTTTGGCTAACTCGAGCCTACTAGGCAATATAAACACAATCAAGCTAACATGTTTTAGACGCTCCTCTTCTAGACGGTCTATCCTTGACTATCTATTAAATACTTCTCTTCTGGATGGTCTGACCTTAACCTAATCATCTCCTAGGTCAGATGATCCTAATGGTTTTTCGGGCTCACCAATAACCTATCTATATACAAAAATACATTCCTATATGTGTGTAATCATAATTTTAGTCTTACCAATGAGAATGCCCTACATATGGAATTTTGGACAACAATCAAATATGGTCAATAGCTAAAGTCTAGGGCACGATTCTATACCAGTTGTTAACAAGAAAACTTATCAACATCCCCAATGCTTTGATATGATGACCTTACATGGACAAAACTATGTAGATGAAATATATCTCACTTCTGAAAGTGTTTCTTTGAATAAATTACTTTAATCAAATTAATCTGGGAGAAAAGATGATGAGTTATCATAACTTTCGACCTTATCAAAAGGTTAATGAAGCTACAACAACCCTTAGACTAGGTTGAAAATATATTAGATTGTTGAACCTTTCGACCCTGTTGAAAGGTTTTAGGTATGACCTTCCTAACCTTCCATCTAAATTGGGATGGAAGGGATTAGTCCAACCTTTCGACCTTGTCAAAAGTTTGTTAACAGGGTCACCCAACATTTTGAATTTGTCCAAAGGTTGTTAATAGGATTACCCAACCTTTCGACTTTTTTGAAGTATATATAAGTTGCTAGACCTTTGTACTTTATTGAAAGGTATGACTAGGCTTATCCTATATTTCAATTAGGTTGAAGTAACCCTTAGTTTTTTAGCTTTCATAAATAAGTAATTTGATTAATCTCATCCCCTCTTGGAATCGAAAGTAGTTATGGTTGAGGTCTACCTCTTCCTTATCAACCATATTGAAAGGTAATGTATGAAACCTCTCGACATTGCTATAAGGAGATGCATAACTAACCGCCAACCTAAAATGCTTTCGAACCCATTGATGTCCATTTTCTTCCTATGGAATCAATTCAAAGGGTTTACTAATACTTAGAGAAGTAGATTCCCTATGAATTAAATCTATTATGAGTGGTTATAAGATATATATACCCGGGATTTCATTCGAATGAAAACTTTTCAACTAAGTGGAAAGGTTTTCCTCCTTTCGAAGCAGACCCAGTGTGTATCCTTAACCCCTTTACTTTTTCCATGTATGACCAATCTAGTTAATTCCAAGATTGTACACTTGGCATATGTAACAAAACATCATTACTTTATATTAAATATGGATATTAACGATGACGTGCTTCAATAAGGAATATCTAAGTTGATCTTATGTATACAAAGAGCATAGATCAAGAGGGATTATGAGAAAAAAGTTGAAATCATGTGCAATTGATCATTAGAAAAGCTAATGATCTTAATGATTTTCCTCATTGCCAAAATCACATCATGAGTGAGCCATCTCCATTCACTTCATATCCAAAATGAGTAACAAGAAATTAAGCACTTTCCCCAATTCAATTTAGGGTTTTTCTAAGTACAATTATCACTAAGAAGGTAGAGAAAAGAAGATGAATTAAGTCCCCCCGAGTTTGGCCCCCAAAACTAGACCCTTTGGGTCTTATTTATAGATGCAGGCGGCCCACCTTTCGTCTTCATGCTTCTGACTGGGTCGGAAGGTCCCCCTTTTATATGTTATCTCAAACCTTTCGGCTGCAATGAAAAGTAATGAACCTTTCGAGTGTGTCGAAAGGTTATAAATCTCTTGTGCTTCTTGTTCTACTTCTTTCACTTCCCTGTTTTCCACCTTTTCAAAGGATCTCTTCTTTGCATACTATGTGAATCTTTTGACCTTATCAAAACGTCTGCCTCCCTCATGCTGTTATGAACCCTTCGACCTCATCGAAAAGTCTGCCTCATTATGAACCTTTCATTATTGTCAGAAGGACTATTCTTCATATGCCGTTATAAATCTTCCGCCTTTGTCGAAAGGTTTGTGACACTTATGCTTTCATTAACCGTTTGACTTCATCGAAAGGTCTTTCCTTCACATCTTTTGTGAACCTTTCGACCTTGTCGAAATGTTTGTACTTACTTGAATGTTGTCAAGAGTTTCTCTTCTCTTCAATGTTGTCGAGACACTTCTTTCCATTCTTTAATTACTTATAAGTGTTGTTTTCTTATAGAACCTTTCGATGCTGTCGAAAGGTGTCCTGGAAGTGCATTAACCATTTTGAAAGGCTTACTAAGCTTTCGATAAAGTTACTTTGGAGTGAACCCTTTGACTTTGAAAGGTTTGGCATGTAGTTGAAAGGAATCTATTGATAGCTTTTGGAAGGGGATTTGAAGTCATTACTACTTTAACATCTAGGTCGAAAGGATGACTATAGCGGAAGGTTCCGCTTGTTTTCATCGAAATCGATGGCTTTACACTGTATGAACAATTGGACTTTTCGAACATCAATTTTTAAGTCTTCCATGATAACTTGGTTCATCTCTTCATCAGAACTCCAACTTGATTATTCTCCTTTCATACTTCTGCCTTTGAGGAGATTTTATAGATAACATTTTTCCCCACTCCTCCGTATGAAAGAAGGTTTTCTTCTTTAGGACAATGTTTTTCATAGCTCCCCTACCCTTCATAATTTTTACTTTCTTTTAATGTTTGCATTAGGAAGACTAGTTTGGGATTTTTGGTTGCTTGCAATAAACTCAATTACATCATCCCCGAAGTCTAACCCAGATTAGGGCATTAACTTGTGAAGTTTATAGATTGATAATGTGATATCTAGAATCTAAATAGCAACATCCCCAGAATAATTTTACATATGGCATTTCTATGTCTAAATTTAGGTTTTTATGGTCAAATAGAAAAGAATTAGTAGTATGATTCCCATATGAAACTTTGAATCCAGATCAGGACATATTTGAGCAAATTCCTTTGTAGAAAGAATCCTCAGCTAAGATTAGGAAACATGTTTGTGTAAGCAGATAGTTGTTAGCATAGAAAACACTTGCCCGTATTCCGGCATATTTTGAGTAACCAGAAACCCATGGAGATTTTCTTCATAATTGATGTTTCGTACCTAGATTAGGTTATTGATTTGAAATTTGATAATAATTCCGAAACATAAGTTTGAGTACTAAGAATTTTAGTAACCAGTAATATTACTTGATTCGGGTTCATTAAAAATGGCGATCGATTGACGTTTCAAATCCCATATTTGGGTATTAGACATTGAAATTCATATATGACAATTCTGAAACTCATATTTGAGCATTTGAAATGGATAGTAATCCAAAGATATTATACCTAGATTAGGGTTTAAATAAACAGCAGCCTTGATATCCCGATTAAGGTATAATAAACTAATAATTGATAATGATCTGAAACCCAGATTTGGGTATTTAGATGACGAATATGAAAGATCTGAGACCCTTATTCGGGTATTGATAGCCGATGTTTAGAAATAAAGCCCTAAAACCCAAATTCGGGTATTAGTTATTGAGATTCAAATATGAGAATTCAATAGCTCAGATTCGAGCATTAGTAGATGATGTTTAAGAAGTCCCGAAACCTAGATTCGAGCTTTAATAGACGATGTTAAGAAAGTCCCGAAACCCATATTTGGGTATTAGTAAGTGGAGTTATGTTCTTGTTCTACTTCCGTCTTCTTTGACATATATGAACCCTCCAGATTTTGAATATATATAAGAGTAATTTAATTAGCTGCCTCTTGAGTTAGGACATCTCAGTCTATGATTGAATATGCTTGAGCTTGAACATCTTAGTTCAGTATAGATCGAGCCTCATTTGGGCTTGGACATCTTAGTCCTTTTTCGATTGGACCTCTTCTTTGGCCTGGATATCTTAGTCCATTATTGAATGAGCCTCACTTGGGCTTGGACATCTTAGCCATTTTTTGATTGGGCCTCTTCTTGGGCCTGGACATCTTAGTCCATTATCCAGTGCTCTTGGTTAGATCATCTGAGAGGCTGGAACCAAGGACTTAACCAACCTCCCTCCACGAGGCACCCTATCCTGGACCATTTATTGCGCTAATATGTGCTTTTACGATACTCTACCCCGGCAATTTTAGGCGTGGATAGAGGCTTACTGTATCCTCCTTCCAGAAGGTGCCTTAAACTGGCCATTTTGTGGCAAGGTTAAGGGCTTGTTCAGTGTTCTACCCTGGACATCTAAGGCATGGATAGAGGCTTACTATGTCCTCCCTCCAGGAGATGCTCTGCCTTTGCCATCTCAACGCGGACAGAGGCTTTTCTACCATCTTAGGTAGACTACCATCTTAGGCAGTATCCAAATTTAAGGAGCATTTCACTCCCAACCTTATATATTTTCTTTTTTAAAAGAAGCTCCTTATTAATCCATCTTTGGAAAATACAGCTTTAAATGTTTGACGTTCCATGTCTTAGGCACCATATTGTCGTTTGGGAGACATAGTTTGTAAGCTCCTGGTGATTAATGGCTACTCCTAGTTTGGTCCCAGGGTTTCATCTTGTAGTATTCTTAGTATTAGCCATTACTCTTCGGAGTGCCAAATCAACCTCTTGAAATGACCGAACTCTTACTCTTTTTTTGTAATATTTCGAGATTCTCCTTTGGTATTCGGCGGCTCTTACCACTGCTTCATCTCTTAGTTCATGTATCAAGTCTAGTGATTCTTTCTTCAGTTCTTGATTCTTGTCAAATGCATAGGCAATCCTTCGTGTGAAGGTACTTCAATCTTAATTAGTAACATTGCTTCACAGCCATATGTCAAAGAATGCAGGATGTGCCCCGTTGCTATCTTAGTAGACGTTCGGTAGGCCCATAACACTAATGGTTCTACCCAATTCCTTTTGCTTTATTCAGTCTCTTCTTAGAATGGTTTTTATGGTCTTATTTGCAGCTTTAACAGTTCCATTAGTTTTTGGATGTGAGGCAGATGAAAAACTTCCGATAATCCCATTTTTGTGGCAGAATCGAGAGAATTCTTCGCACTCAAACTGTGTCCCATTGTCAGAGATTACCTTTTAGCGAATTCAAAAACTGGTTATGATATTCTCAATGGAAAATCTCAATATTTTTCCTGAAATTATTTTTGGAAGTGGATCGGCTTTAACTCACTTAGTAAAATAGTCAATTACCACTACGGCATATTTAGCTCCTCCTTTTGGAATTGGCAATGGGCCGATCCTATCTATTCCCCAAACATAAATGGGCCAGGGGCTTGTGATTGGAGTTAATTGATTTGGAGGCAACCTGGATATTTTTGAAAGTTTTGGCATTTCTCACACCTTTCCACATTGTCTATAGCTTGGCTTACCATGTGTGGCTAATAAAATCCTTGCCTCATTACTTTCTTTTCAAGCTTTGTTCCATTTGAATGATCGCCACACAACCCTTCCTGTGCTTCTGCCATTAATCTTTTCCCATCATTTACATTTACACATCGAAGATAAGGTAGAGCTTATCCCTTCTTATAAAGAATTTATTCTATAATAATAAATATTGGAGCCTGCCTCCTAATTTTTCTTGCTTCACCTTTAACGGAAGGTAATGTTCCCTTAATTAAATACTCAACAATTGGTGCCATCCATGTTCCATCATATGCACCTTTTGGACTGGGTTGATCCATTATCTCTTTTGTTAGTTCTTGACCACTTTCTACTTCATCTCCCCTTTGAGGTTTAGCCTAAGCTATAGTCATCACAAGTACCTCTTTTCCTTGTTCGGATGTTTCTTTTTCAATGTTCGGATTTTCTTGATATCCAGTGGGAACAATTCATGTTTCTGAGGCTCCCCGTGAGCTGGCCAATTTTGCTAAAGAGTCTACATATGCATTCTCTACCCTTGGAGCTTGACTTACTGAAAAATCCTCAAACAAGGCAAGCATTTGCAATACTCGATTCACATATAAAGATAGCTTGGGGTCCTTTGTTTGGTATATCTGTTTCACTTGATTGACCATCAGCTATAAGTCACTAAAAATTTGTATTCGAGGAATTTTTTATTCTATTGTCATAAAGTAGTCCTACCACCCACATTTTGCTACATTGTTGGTTGTAGGAAATGCTAATTTCATGGCATGATGCAATCAATGTCCGTCTTGGGTTATAATTACATATCCAACTCCGGCACCTTTCTCATTAGATGCCTCATCCATAAATAGTTGCCATATGAGCCTCTGATCTTTCTCCTTTTCCGACTGCTCCTTTATAAAGCTAGTGTTCATCAGGTGTAATTATGTTATATCCTTTCTCACTTTAATTCATCCATATTCTTATTGAATTCAACTCCTTATGTACTGATAATGTAACTCCTGACCCTTTGGTGTCCTCTAACTAGCTTTTGGCGAATGATGTTTGCCTTTCATCTTAATGAATTCCCTATTCTCTAGGAGTGACATGTTTCTAATTGTTCTTATTTGCAGATTTTATAGTTTCTTACTCAATGCACGTACGAAAACTTTTATAAACTCAACCTTCTTCAATGCCAGAAATTCAATCCTTTTTAACTTCTTCCTTCATAACAAATACCACTCAACAAAGCATTGATAAATTAGGTGCACTTCTTGTTACAAAATATCATTCTTGGAATTCAACTAAACTAGAATTATGAAACATTAACTTATATACAACTGTGCATTATATCAACATTCAAAAAAAATTATATTCAAAAAACATTGTCATTTTAGAATTAAGCATCATGGTCACTTAGCAAAACGGTAGAAAAACTTCCCGATTACTGTTCATTTGGGAATGGCGATACGTTTGGGGCTAAAACGAAAACATTGGTGATGATGGGTTCAACCCATATAGGCTGATAGAGTGAACACATCAATAGTGTGAAGTTTTCCCCAAAACTGTCCCAGATGGCAAAGTCCATCCAGAATGTGGCAGTAGTCAAGTCATAATACATGGACCATGTTGCCATAAGGTGGTGATTGATGTGATCAGGCTGTTGATGAACTGTATTACTGGATTGTGCACTCTGCACTTCTCCCATCTTCTGGGGTTGATAGCAGCTCCAACGCGTAACAGCAGTAGCAGTGCTGCGCCTCTACGAGGATGAAGTTGGGACGAATTTGATGAATATTACATGCGACTATTAGTGTTCTTCTCATAGGGGAGACTGATGGTTTTTTATAAAGAAGGGAGGGACAATAATATTTAGAATATTTAGGTTTGTCATCTAAAAATGTGATGATGTTGTTTTGTCATTTTGCAGGATTACTATGTTCGATTGATTTTGAAATAAATATTGAATAAAACCTATTTGGTGAATTTTGACATAAGACCAGCCTCCAATAGGAACTATTTTGAAAGCATGAATCATCTAGACACCCCCAATTCATTTGCCACCTTTACTTTTCCTTCGACTAAGTTGAAGGCATCAATCTCCAGCCATTCGAAACCTACATTATCATAAAGCAAGTGCTCATCACATGACTAGAATGCGCTTTCAACTGGGGTGAAAATTTGGTCTATCATATGTTCACAACCCCTCAGTCATGGTGGATAAGTTCTATTTTTACCTACAAAGATACTAAAGCTTCATATTAAGATATGATCAATTCCAAATTCAAGTGAAATAAAAAATTGTAAGTAAAGTAAAAGTGTCGAAAGTAAGTATCTGTTATGTTGAAAGAGGGAGCAATATTCTCTTCAAGATTGGTAGTATGTACAACCTCTTCATCAAGCCTACTTAACTTTACTTTTTTTCCAACAACAACACAAAATTAATTTATAAGGAAAAAATAAGATTGGAGGTTCGATCCTTCCTTCTAGTGCCAAAAATATTAACAAGAAAACTTGTCAACATCCCCAATGCTTTGATAAGATGACCTTACTTTGAAAACAAACTATGTGGATGAGATAAATCTCACTATTTAAAAGTGCATTTTTGAATAAATTGCTTTAACCAAATTAATATGGGAGAAAAGAATGATGAGTTTTCATACCTTTTTTCCTTATCGAAAGGTTAATGAAGCTACAATAACCCTTGGACTCGGTTGAAAATATATTAGATGATTAAACCTTTCGACCTTGTCGAAAGATTATAGGCATGACTTTCCTAACCTTCCGTCTAAATTGAGATGGAAGGGAGTAGTCCAACCTTTCGACCTTGTCGAAAGGTTTTAAAAAGGATCACCCAACCTTTCATCTTTGTAAATAGGATTACCCAACATTTCGACTAGGTTGAAGTATATATAAGTGCTAGACCTTTTTACTTTGTTGAAAGGTATGACAAGGCTTATCCTACCTTTAGATTAGGTTGAGGTAACCCTTATTTATTTAGCTTTCAGAAATAAGAAATTTGATAAATCACATCTCCTCTTGGAATCGAAAGTAGTTATGGTTGAGGTATACCTTCTCCTTCTCAACTATGTTGAAAGTTATTGTATGAAACCTCTCGACATTATTATAAGGAGACGCATAACTAACCGCCAACCTGAACTTCTTTCGGCCCCATTGGTGTCCATTTTCTTCCTATGGTATCAACTCGAAGAGTTTACTAATACTTAAGGAAGTAGATTTCCTTTGAATTAAATCTATCGTGAGTGGTTATAAGATATATATACTGGAGATTTCAATAGAAAGTAAACCTTTCGACTAAGTCAAATGGTTTTCCTCCTTTTGAAGCAGTATCAGTTTATGTCTTTAACCCCCTCACTTTTCCCATGTAAGACCAATCTAGTTATTCCCATAATAATACACTTAGTATATTTAACACGACATTATCACTTTATATTAAATATGGATATTAATGATGATGTGCTTCAACAAGGAATATCTAAGTTGATCTTATGTATACATAGAGCATAGATCAAGAGAGATCATGAGAAAATGGTTGAAATCATGTGCAATTGATCATTAGACTGGCTAATGACCTTAATGGTTTTCCTCATTGCCAAAATCTATCATGAATGAGCCATCTCCTTTCATTTCATATCTAAAATGAGTTACAAGAAATCAAGCGCTTTCTCTAATTCAATTTAGGGTTTTTCTGAGTATAATTATCAGAAAAAAAAAGTAGAGAAAAGAAGATGAATTCAGTCCCCTCGTTTCGGCACCCAAAACTAGACCCCTTGGGTCTTATTTATAGATGTAGGCAGCCCACCTTTCGTCTTCATGCTTCCGACAGACTCAAAAGTTCCCCCTTTTATATGTTGCCCAAAATTCTATACTGCTAGATTGAACTGGATGAGCGTTCCGGATCAGTGCAGGAAGACCAAGAGGCGGGAAAATTTTGTAGTTGTCTACAAAGATGACTTGGAAAGTCAAGAGAATCCCTTCGAATAAGGGGGGCCAAATGTTACACCGAAAGATCGACCTTTCGTCTAGGATGGAAGGTCTCTCAACAAAATTTAAAGAAAAGGAATTCAGTTCAAACCTTTTGAAAGGGTTGAAGGGATGTAGTCAACAGTGTATAGCAGTCCCAGACCTTTCGAAGGAGTCAAAAGGTTTCATTCCTCAGCATCCAAAGTGTTGTTAACTTTCGAAGAGGATGAGGAAGTCAAAGCAAGTGCGAGCAAATACTTAATGACCTTTTTGAAAGCATAATAAGCCTTTCTAATGGTTGAAGCACATCTAGAGTACCTTCCGACAATGTCAAAAGGTTTGTGAAGAAGACAACACTCACAAGTTAGTGAAGAAAGAAAGACAACCTTTCAAAGACATCGAAATAAAAGACAGCCCTCGACAACAATCAAGTTAAGAGCAACCATCTAACAAGATCGAAGGATTTATAATAAGTAAGGGTAAAGCAACCTTCGGACTAGGTCGAAAGGTTCATCGCAGCATGAAGTAGGAAACCTTTCGACCAAGACAAATTGTGCGTGAAGGTGTAACGAAAAGCAAGCCTTCCGACAAAATCGAAAGGTCCATGGCAGCAGATGAAAGTCAAACTTCGCGGCAAAGTCAAAAGGTTCGCAGTCGCATATAAAAGGATTACCTTTCTACCCAGTCGAAAGCATAGGGCTAAAAGGTTGGCCACGCATGTCTACAAATAAAACCCAGGGTGTCCTGTTTAGGGGATCTGAATTTTCTCTCAGTCTAACTTTGTAACTTGTTAAGAAAAGAATTAAAACCCTAATTGAGTGTGATTTAGGGAATATTTAATAATGTGAAGCTTTTTCTTGAATAGAAAGGGAAGTATTTAGCGTTATTAATTACTTTACTGTTTGCATAAATCTTTGTTGGGTTAACTCATATTTGCATGTTCAACCTCATCAGAAGATCTTATTGACAAGGTCGACAACACCCCTAAACAATTATTAAATATAACCATTCGGAGTATTAATCCCTCCAACCCAAACCTTTTAACAAGGTCGACAACCTATTTGGGTTAACATCCACTGAAACTTTCGAAACAGTTGACTTTGCCGCCTTAATCTTTCGACGAGGTGGGAATCTACTCAATATAAGTGATCAAACCTTTCATCATGTTTGCAAGCCACTACTTACCACCCAAATCCAAAGAAGTTTATCTCCCTAGCTTTTCGATAAGTTTAAAATATACTTCTTGAGAATTCAATTCAGGAAAACCTAATCTAATTAAGAGAAAAGCCTTTGTGGAAGTCTTCAAACAAGCTCAACAAAGCCAGAAAGTACCATAACCCAATATTAAACCTTTCGACGACTGTAAGAGGTCTGATTTGACAGACATTTACCGATCAGGATACAAATGCAACCTTCAAAGATATCACATCTTCTATTCAAACCAAACCAATTACACTATTTGAAATAACTTTGGGGTGTTGACCATAAGTTTGGTTTACATTTTTGGCGCTAGAAGGAGGGCCTGAACCATCGACCTTTGATTTCTCCACCTACTCTTCTACTTGGATAAATTTCTTAAAGCTTATCAACTCCTCTTTTTGAACAAGGAAGGATCTATTTTGGATAAAAGACTAACAATTCTTCTAACCGCATTTAGAGGATAAGGAATAGATTCAATGTTCGAAACAAGAGAAAGTTTTTGCAAAGGAAAATTGATTTAAGGGTCCATGGAACCTTTGGAAGTAAGGTCTAATCATCAAGCGGATCATAACTCGCACTTACTTGAAGAGCAAACTCTCTGGCTTCAAGCTATACAAGTCATTAAGAAGAAAAGACAAGTTATGCCCTATGACCCTTTAAAATGGAGTATCAACCCCTCCATTTGGGATCAACCTCGATCTTTGCTCTCAAAAAGGAGAATGCAAGGAAAGAAGACCTAATTTTACAAATGAGAAGGACCATTCAGTCATATTCCCATGGAACTACCTTTGAAAATGAAATGATAAAGGATTATGACAGTTTTGCGTATAAATGGAGTAAGATTATAAATGAGGCACACCATTCAAGGGAAAACTATAAACATAAAGAAAAATCCACAACCAAAGAATTGAGGGTAGTAAAAGAATTACCAAATGGAAGTATAAATATCCAAGAAATTTACGACCGAAACCATAAGATTGAAAGAAAGGCCCTTGAAAGAGGATCGACGAACAATGAAAAGGAAACCTAATTCTCAAGAAGAAGTACTTAAACCAAGTCACAAAAGAATTAGACACCAGTCAAAGATGGCTCAAAATTCAAGACTTCTTAGAGAATACAATCTTACTACCTCGATTGAAGAAATATATATCTGAACCAAAGAAGAACTGAACTATTGGCCTTCTCGGAAAAAGAAGCTAGGATTTGAAAGCAAACTTAAGGGATTATATTGCAACTTTCATCTAATGAATAGACATGATACAAATCAGTGCAAGGTGCTTGAAAAGATAGTCCTACACTTCCTAAGACAAGGAAAACTTAAACAGTTTGTAAAGGGTTGAACAAATAATGCAAAAAATGTCATTTCTCAAAATAAGAGAAATCTACATGGTCTGGAGTAAAATTCTCCTTAAACTTGACTACTTAAAATGATATACTACCAATAATAGTAGAAAGGCCTTGGTCATGAAAAGATGGCCAAGTCAAGACATCTCTTGGAGTGAGAGCGTAAGCATTTAGCCGCGCCAAAGTCAGAAATGGCCAGGTTAAAGCAGCATAAGCCCTTATCCGCGTCATGCTACAGCCAGGATAAGGCCCCTCCTGGAGGGAGGATGGGTAAACCCTTGGTACCACCACGCTATGGCCTGGCCAAGGTATCGACAAGCCCATAGCCGCCTCACGCTATGGCTAGGTTAAATTGCTACATGGAGGGAGGTTGGGTAAGTCCTTAGGTCCAGCTTGAGAATAAGCTAGCCGAGCGCAACGGAAACCCGGCTGAAATGTTTGGTGAACTAAGAAAAGTCACTGTCTGAAATGGGCCAAAATAAATGAGTAAAGAAACTCGAGCCTGAGAAAGGAAAAGCATGCAAATTATCGTTAAAGCTTGAAGTTGGCGCATTCATGAAGAAAATCAGAAAGAATTCATTGACTTCATCTGCTAGATTAGTATCCTGGTCTTCTATTAATTATTACCAGAAATGGTATTCTAGTCTTCTATTACTTATTACCAAAAATAGTATTCTGTCTTTTATTAATTATTGGTTGAAATGTTATTCTGGTCTTCTATTACTTATTATCTGTAATGGTATTTTGGTTAACTATTACTCATTGCCAAATTGATTCTCTGGTTTTCTATTACTTATGGCCGAAAACGATTTTCTAGTTTTCATTTATTAATACCAGATTAGCAGAAATGGATTTATAACCTTTTATCACACATTACCAGAAAGGATATTCCAGGCTTCAAGATTTTCACATATACGAACCTCAAAATCTAAATACCCAAATTTAGGTTTCGTGATACTCATTTCATAATCACTATTAAAACTCGAACATGAGTTTCAGCCTTCTATATAAATCTTGTCATCTGAACACCCGAATTTGGGTTTTGAGTCAATATCGATCTCTAATATATTATATCTGAATCTGGATATCAAGATTGTTTTTTAATTAAGTCCTAGTATAGGGGCATGATTTTTGTACTTTTATTCGTCTCGTGTGCTTGAATCTGGGCCAAATGATGTAATTAAAGAGAATATTGTTAAGACTCCACGAATGGGGAATTCGGGTTCTAACTATGTCAAAATAATGGGTGATAAAGTTGCTACTTCAAAAATTCAGACATGGACTCTTGAATCAGGTTCTTCATTTAATGAAAGTTGTAATTCTAACATTCATTACTTTGTGATAAGGGAGGATTTACTCCAGTAAGTCTTTTGCATTTCGAATAAGTGGAAACAGTTAAATCGATGACCATTTATCAACATGGTTAAAGACGAGACCTTAACGTTTTGAATAAATTACATTTCATATGGTTGGCAAGATGAGTTGCTAATTTAGGCAAATGATATACGTGAACAAATTTATCAATTTAAATTCTAACAATCAGAAGCATTGTTTGCTACACGTTCCGTAGGGAAGTCGGAATGGCAAGATATAGCAAAGGGTTTAGCAAGCACAAAATTCGTCAAATGAGCAATTCAAAAGTATATCAGAGGTTATATCATAGAAAAGGATAATAAATCTGGTGATATTTACAAATTTCCCATAATTTATGTGAGTTATGTAGTCACTTGCAAACGACAGAGTTATGTACAGATATATTTACATAGCTTAAATACATAAGTGTAACACTCTGCATATTTAGATAATTAAATAATCAAAATACTTATAAACAGTGAAAATGAGCATTTATGAATTTTTAAAATACGGCCTCGAAACTTATACCATTGTGTTTGTAGCGATTTTTTGATAATTTAAGTATATAATATCCCTCGAACATACTTCGTATGAAAACTTTATTTATATTCGAAGTTCCGTATGGAAAAATAATTATACGTGTAAATGTGCGTGAATATATTTGTTTATAAATATATGCACGCATAAATTCCAGAAATAGTGCATGTTTGGATTTCAAATAGACGCGCGTCATAAAGGAAATTAATTGACATCAGCAATTAGAGGTGATTAACATTAGTATGCAATGTTAATCAAATCAGTAGTTCAAGGAAATTAATGTACATTAATTAGCAACGTCTGAATTTCAAAATAAACTTGTTTTATAAGAATAATTAAATTTTAAATTGATGGAAATTAATTAGAATGAACGGGCAACAGTTAAAAGTTAACTTTTAAAAATAGAGGAAATAAATTAATACGTATAAAACAAAAAGGCTAGACATGTCCAAACATACGTGTTTTTTAAATGGCTAGATTTCAATCGCTTTAAACAAACGGACGACGTTGCTTTGGCTTTCTATAAATAGATGTGCAAGGCTAGCCCTTAAACCCATATATTTTTGAATGGGCAAGGAAGCTCTATCACTTTTCTTTTTTCTCTAATTCTTCAGAAATCAAATATATTGGATTTAGGTTTTCTGATTTGCAATTTGGAGGTAGAAACTATAGTTTTAGAGAAGAGATGTCTAAATTAAGTCATTCGTATGAGATGATTTTTCAAATCTTGTTTTCTAGTTTATCTATTTATTTTTATTCAATTAGAACCATATTTATAAATCCATAAAAATTCAGGTCCGTGGATCCAAATAGGGTTGCAAAGGGGAAGGCTATGGACAATAGAACTGGACCAAAAATCAGATCTGGAATTTAGAGTGTTTTATTTTCAGGTGAGTGGATTTAATTTATATACCTTCTATTTTGATGATATATATATTATGGTTAGGCTTCCGTTAAATATTTTAATTCAGCATTTGAACTAATTTCAGTAATTAGTTATACTAGTTAGTTATGTTGAAGCTGTAAATTTTATAAGAGAAGTGTACTTATATTTGTAACAACCCAAAATTTGAGCTATAATAATTAATTAACGAATTAATTAAATATTAAAATAAGTTTGTCAAATTGTCAGAATTGGGCTACGGGAGTTGCAGCGTTGTGTCTATGGCTATTTTCTGATCAATTTCCATATATAACTTGTCAAAATCTGAGTCAGTATGGAGAAGATATGAGGGAAATAAAAAATCAAAAATAAAACAAAAAAATAATATAGGCATGAGTCGACCCATGCCACAAGCCAGGTCGACCGAGGCTTGTGTAAGGTCGAACTAGGGGTTGACCCCCATACTAGCTAGTTCGACCCTTGTCAATCGACTAGTTTTCTATCGGTTTAGGAAATAGTCGAAAAACTTTAAAATAAATTTAAGCGCAAGTGCACGGCGTATAATAGTTAGTACGTGGCGAGTATGGGTCGATCCATATGGAACTGTCAGAGTTTAAAAATCTATCCAATCAAATTAGACTAAATGGAGGAGAAATTGATAACTAGAAACAAAATGAAGCTAAAACTAGAATTAAAATGTGATTTAAAAACTATTAGACTAGAAAACAATTTAGAGGCAAGTCCACTCTCATATTTTTATAAATCAACAAACAAGCAATTTATGATCTCTAACTTCGATATTAAGTGAAATAATCATTGCATTTATCATAGGTATATTTTGTTTATGTTATAATTAACATAACTCAAATCATCAAACAATAATACAACAACTATACCGCTTATAATTCTCGTGAAAATGAAACCAAAGCTAAAGCTATTTTAAGTATGATCTATTTACTATTGTAACTTGTAATATAAGTCATCAAATTTCATTTTTACTTTCATTTCAAAATCAATACCCGATTAGCAAATGATGATGCAAATTGTTTTATTATGAATAAGAATACCCATTTGCCAAAGCAACATAAGCTATCAAACCCACTTGTATAAACTTGCATCAAAATTCACTTTCATGAAGCACAAACCAAAAGAGATCATAAATCATAAAAAATGTTGAAATTACATAAAGTTAGAGAGCTTCATCACCTCTAAGGGGTTAGCTACTCATTTGTGTTATCAAATCAACACTTGTAAATTTCAACACTAAAAAGAAAAGAAATAAAAACTAAGTAAAGAAAGAAAGAGAGATTAACTACTAACTATTTGCATAAAAATTAAAGCTGCATTACATGCATTAATGTAAATCTAAGCTATGAATATTAAAAGAAAGAGAGCATAAAAATAAACATTAACATAAAAACAAAGTATAACATGTAGAAAAGAGACGAGAAAGAGGCTTGGAAGCCATTTTTATTCCATGAAACATTGCCATTACAACTTGCTCTTTTAATTTCCTAACTAATGTGAAAGAGTAGAAGATATGTTCATGTACATAAGAGGGATATTTATACATGCATAAAAACCTAATTCTATTTTTAGTGGGCTTCCTAAAATGCCCTTTAGGAAGTGTGGCCACCAAGTAACCATTAGCCACTAATTAATCCACCATTTAACGTACATGAAGCTTTAACCTCCACTTAGTTGTCCATTAGCTCCTAATTGTACATTGAATTATTTCCTTTTCATTCCTTTGTATTTTCTTATGCATGCATATATCATCATGAATCCCTCTTCCATATACATCAAAATATCCTATAAAAATCATAAAAATTGTCCAACTAAAAATTCTCAAATTGACACATGCACAAAATGACCGTTTTGCCCCTGAATGAAGATGAAAATATGAAGGCTTGATAATAATTGTATTTTGTTTTAAACGTGTTAAAATGCCCAAATATGATGTTTATTTAAATAAAAAGAGATAAAATATGGATGATATATGCACATTTACATGTATATTTAATACCCCCACGCTTATCTTTTTATTCGTCCTCGAAAAAAGGAAAGCTAAGACATATCCTTTTTTGTAGGAAGCACGATTGCGTTGAGCGTATGCAACAAGCGGTTAAACCTCTGCGTATCCCCAATAGGACGAGTGTCGTCTTGTGAGGGTTTTCAGTGGATACTACCTACACAATCCAAATTCAAAGTGAAAATATTTACAAAGTCCAAGATTTAACTACAATGGGATGAATACAAGTTTTTGAAAAATATTTACAAATGAAAGGTTTACTTTTAAATAGACACAAATAAGTTAAATATAAGTTTTGGTCATTGTCTTCAAAATTTTAGTCATTTACTCGTCAAAATTTCTAACAAAAAATAAAGTTATCATAGCAAATAGACAATAGTTTAACTCGTTGTTTCGGTAGATAACGAAGTGTAACTATGAAATAAATCCTTAGTTGATTATCAAAATTTATCAAAGTGGTATTTTCATTTCTTTCCAACAACAATTCAAATCAAACAAGTTAAAATGGTGCTCGCATTTCAATTGCTTATTCTCTCTTATTTGAAAATTTTATTGATATTAACAATATTTACTTATGCCTAACTCAGGTAAACTGAGGCCAGATATATTACCCATGCACTGCCTTGTGGACTGATGTGAGGGGAATATAGAGCGTGGCGAGTGAACACGCAAGTGTGCACACTTATCGACTGTAGGCGTTGTTAAAAAGAATTTTTTGTTATACATACACCTAACTCAGATAAACTGAGGCCAGATATATCGATCGTGTACTGCCTTTCGGGCTTACGTGAGAATGGTACAGAGCATGACGAGTGAACACATGACTGTGAACACATGACTCTAGGTGTTAAAAATATTTACACATATACAATTTATTTTTTACTTATATATTTTTTTCTTGGATATTTTTTCAATTATTTTAGAAAGAGAGAGTTTTGAAAAATCATCTTAGCATTATTTAACTTAGAAGATAAAAATGTTATATCCTTTACTTTAAATTTACCACTTTTTTAAACAATAATTTTCAATTAGAACATACTTCATAATTAACACATATGAAACTTCCTATATACTAGTTAAACCATTGTTAATTATAGTCAAACTTCATTTTTATTTTTGTTAAGACAAATAAATTTTCACAAATTTCAATTTATTGACCAAAACTTATACTTATCCCATAGCGTTTCTTCAAAATTAAATCAAAATGCAAAAATGAAATTGTCTTTGAGATTTAGAAATTTTGAGATTTTTTTAAGTTAAAATAAAATGAAAATTCAAAAATGCCGTGAAAATGAAAATAAGACTCCTTCCCACATATAATTTTGACCGTGTCTCCACGGTCAATACATGATATAATGAGTGTAACAAGGCAAAATATGAACATATTTACAAAAGAGGGTTAACATTCTTACTAGACGTAGCTTGGCTCATGAAGGATCATGAGCTCCTTCACTTGGTTATTTGGAAATTGCATGAAAGGTTTCAAATGATGACCATTGACTTTGAAAATCAATCCATCCATGAGGTTTTCTATTTCTACGGCACTATGTGGAAAAATAGTTCGTGCCACAAATGATCTAGTCCATCTTGATTTAAGTTTCCCATGGAATAAATGAAGTTTTGAGTCATATAAAAGAACTTTCTAGTTAGGCGAAAATGCTTTCCTTAGGATTGAATTGTCATGAAAAACTTTGATTCTTTCTTTGTAAATTTTCTCGTTTTCATACGCGTCATTCCTAAGTTCTTCAAGTTCGTTGAGTTGTATTTTCGGTTTTCGCCAGTTTTCCCAAGATCAAAGTTTAAGTTCTTTATTGCCCATAATGCTTTGTGTTTGATTTCAACAGTAAATGGCAAGCTTTACCGTAAACTAAACAAAATGGGGACATCCCAAGGCTAGTTTTAAAAGCAGTACGGTAAGCCTAAAGCGTGTCGGTCAATTTCTGAGACCAATCTTTTCAATTTTTGTTAATAGTTTTTCCTAAAATCTGTTTTATTTATCGATTTGAAAATTCAACATGGCCACAAGTGAAAGAGGCTATGCGGTAGGATCGTGTAATATGGAATAACGGAATAGTCTATGTAGATAAAGTAAGTAAAAGCAAGGTAGACACTAGGATTTTATACTGGTTCGGACCTTTAGTCCTACGTCCAGTCCCTAAGCTTCACTTAGGAATTCCACTAACAAAAAACCTCACTTAACCCAAAGTAATAGGTTTACAACTTACCCAAACAACCAAACGAGATTTCTTGCCTCAACTACCGGGGAGGACTTCAACTCAATTACTAAAAAACAATATTCGACTTGTTGTGTTCTTGTCAACACTAATGAGTCTAATGTAGTACAATATTCCTATATTCTTATCCTCGAGGGCATGCAATGTGTTTGTGAAGATTTAGGAAATGTGAATTGCTATGAATCAAAAGAATGTTAAAAACAAAGCAGTGATTCAAGTAATAGATTGGTGATTGCTTTGAGAATTTCTAGAGAATATGTTCAAGAAAATAGTAAGATTAAAGCAAGAGAATTCGGTAAATTGAAGATGTTAGAATCATGTATTTATAATTGTGGAAGAGGTGCATCTGTTGGCTAAGAGTATAGACAAGAGATGCTTCCATTTCCATTGGAGAATGGTTGCAACTCTTGGGAGGAAGAAGGTGTCCATTCATAGAAAATTCGCAGGTTCAAATTCAGTCGACTGAACAAGGAATTTAGTCAACTGAAAATATGAAGTAAAATTTCAGGAACAAATTCAGTCGACTGAGCAGGGTGTTTCAGTCGACTGAAACTGTACATGTTTGTAAATGTGTAACAGGTTCAATCGACTGGTCATCCCGGTTCAGTCGACTGAACTATTAAATTGTGCACAGTGAATGTTTATTAAAAAAATGAAATTTATAAAATGTGTACTAGTGTTTGTGCAAGCCTCTTGAGGATAGATTTTAACAATAAATCTAAACTAAGACCTATATAAAAATCATACTTATGTTTATCCCTTGTCTTCATTGTCCTTTCTTTAGCTTTGCACATATCTCTTCCTTTTTGTTGAAGCACATTGTCATTGATCAAAATCTTAGCGTATCAACATTCTCCCCCCTTTTGATTGATGACAATACTCATGCGTGTAGAGATTATTTCCTCCTCTTGAATATATGCACTATCTTTTCTACAAAAACATGGTTAATAACACAGATTTCTCCCCCTTTGTCATCGACAAAAAGGAAGTAATAATCACAGAAGTATATTGTCAAAACAATCACTGATATGCATGTCTATCGTTTAAGAATGTAGTATAGAATATAGCATAAAAATGTAGCATGAGAAATAAAATATAGAATGTTGCATGAATGAAAAAAACATAAAATGTTGCATGAATGAAACATAAAAGGCTATTTATACAAGCCTTGTGATTAGTGTTTTTGAAATAATAAAAAACCATAAAAGAGATTATTCATCTTTGTCCCTATCATATGAGGCTTCTCTCCCTCCCCTTGGTTCGCGGATAACGGGTCCACCTGCGGGAGGTCTATAACTTCCTCCTTGACCACCACTAGTGCCACTCGTGCTGCTGCTTGTTTGTTCTTTGGATGATGTCCATGTGAAAGTAGGTGCAGGACACTTACCGCGTGATGTTGAAGCGGTAGTGGAAGTTGAGCATGAGATGGCATCCCATAATTTATTGAAGAATCCTTTAATTTTACCAAGTTTGTGATCTACCTTCTTGAGGCGATTATCAAGAATTTGTTGATTTCTTGATAAAATTCCTAACGATTGATTGGTAGTAAAACTTGGCTCAATGATACGAATTTCATCTTCTCGGTCGAAAGGTTCTTCATGTGAAGCTTGTGGAGGTTGTTGCGCTTGTGGAGGTTGTTGTTGTTCTTGATGCCTAGTTTCCCATTTGGCAAGAGATATGATGCGATGAGGTCTATCCGGGAGTTGCATAAGGATTATTGTCCGTTGGTCAATTTGGTGGACCATTGTATTTTCGGACTCGGGTAATGGCGTATCAACATTGAGGAGAAGTCTCATGATATATTCTCCAAAATATATAGTTCACATTTTGCCATTATTAAATGTGAGAAACTCATCAAGGATTAGTTGGACCCAATTGACTTGAATATTGCCCCAAATAGCATATAGAGCTCGATAATTGATTGGGTAGACAAGTTCATATGAACCCGTTCGTGGAATAATTGTTCTCATAAGAGCTTTGTGAAGGATTCTAGCTCTAGGTCGTAGGGAAGTGGATTTAAAATCTCGAATATTAACATTATCATCCAGAAATTGATGGTTTATGATATCTCGAATTTGTGGATTGAATTCTACCTCATCAAGCTTTCTCCCTACATTAGGTGATCCTAATATGTGTGCCATTCGATCTAAGGAGAACCAAACTTTCTTCCCACACACCATACTCCAAACACTATCATTTGGATTTCTTGGAGTTTGGTGTCCAAGATTAAGATTTGCATAAAATAGTTTGACCATGATATGATTTATTGAATGGTCTTTCCTTTTTAAATCCAAAAGAGAAGTTAAACCTGCAAGATCCGTTAATGCTTGGATGTTGTATGTCTGAAGGCTTTGAAAATCAACGAAGGAGTGCTCGAAAATGTGAGAATTCTTCATTTTATTCCACCTCGTTATAGCTACTCCATCATAGAGTCGTTGTGAAATTTGAGCATCAATTGGCTCGGAGGATGAAGAAGAAGAAGCTCTTGATCTTTTTGGGGCCATTTTGTTGTGAGATTTGAGAGTAATTTGTGGATTGGGGGCTAGGGTTTTGGAAAACAATGGAGAAGAGGGAACTTTTGCAATGTAAAAAGTGAAGGTAAAAAGATGAAAACTGGTGGATAAAAGGAAAAAGTTGCCTAGGAATTGGCGTTCAGTCGACTGAAAAGTCTGTTCAATCGACTGAAATTTTGGCCGAAATTTTCTGTGTTAAATTCATTCGACTGAACAGAGGTTTAAGTTGACTGAACTATTGTATAGTTGTTTTATGCCTAGTGTTCAGTCGACTGAGCAGGAAGGTTCAGTCGACTGAACCTTGAGTTTTTGGAATTATAAAATTTAAAAAAAAATTCAATAAACGATTACAATAGTATAGACATAATATAATATAATAACATGATTTGGCCACCGAAATAATCATTTCTTTGGAGATGGACTATTTTTCTTTTTGCGTCCTTCATTCTCCATATAGTTTATATCCCATGAATTTGGACTATACCGAGGAGTCTTTGGCGACATCCAAGGATTCACGGGATCGACTGGTGTACGGGATCGACTGGTGTATCATATGAACTAACAGGTCGAGGTAGGGGCTCAGTCACTTCGTTTTTCTTTGAGCCACAAAAACGTAAACCAATTTGCTCTAGGAAGCTTAATCGTCTAGCCGTTACCTTTTGTTCGAAATATAATTCTCGTTGAAGATCTATTTGTTGTTGTTGAAAGTGATGAATCTTATCAATCTTTCTTTTTGTATCTGGAGATATAAAAAGTCCACGTTTTGCGTTCTTTGATTCAGGTGTGTAGCTAGTTCGATAGTTGTCACATTTATAAACTGGCTCATGCTTTGGTGTTGGAGTAGGCAGCTTTGGTGATGTTGGTGAGTTATCGACTGAAGAGGTGATGTTGATAGGATAGTATGAGTTGTTTGAGGACATGTTTATATCGACTTTTCAATCTTTTGTAAGTGAAAATGAGTTGTGAAAATGAAAATATGTTTAAACGTGTATTTATAGGATGAATATTCTAAAAATATTGTGGTCATAATTTATTAAAGTTTTTAACCAATCAAAGATTTATTGGTTAAAATAAATCAGTTAGAAATGTATGGATTAGAGATAACCCTTATATTAGTATTTATTATGTATCATTATTTGAAAATAAAAATTGGAAGTCATAGTTTTCTTAATTCAGTCGACTGAGCATATAGATTTAGTCGACTGAATTTTTTTTAATAACTTTCACTATAAAATATTTTTACAAGAGATTATTCCTAATTCTCGTCGTAATTTTATAAAGGAGTTTTCTAATAAAGGTTTAGTAAAAATATCGGCAATTTGATTTTCGGTAGAAATATGTTCTAAATTTATGATTTCTTTTTCGATATTGTCACGTAAAAAATGGTGACAAATATCTATATGTTTTGTACGAGAGTGATTAACCAGATTTTTAGATAAATTTATTGTACTTGTATTATCACAATATATCGTAGAGTTTGTTAAATTTATATTAAAATCCTTAAGTGTTTATTGCATGTAGATAACTTGAGTACATGCTAAGGCAGCTGATCTATATTCCGCTTCACAGTGGAAAGCGAAACACAATTTTGTTTCTTACTAAACCAAGATACAAGTGATTTTCCGATGAAATGGCACGTACCACTTGTACTTTTTCTATCTGTTCGAGATCTACCAAAATCAGCATCACTGAATGATACTAACTCAAATGGACACTCTTTTGGATAGAAAAGACCAAAATCTTTAGTATCATTAAGGTATCGCATAATTCATTTTACCGCTCTTAAATGTGATTCTTTGGTATTAGATTGAAAACGTGCACATAAACATACACTCATCATTATGTCTAGTCTACTAGCGGTTAAGTAAAGTAAGGAACCTATCATACTTCTAAACAATTTTTGATCTATACTTTGCCATTTTCATCTCGATCGAGATGAGTAGTGGTACTCATAGGAGTAGGTTTAGCAGAAGTGTTCTTTATTCCGAAACGTTCAATTAGATTAGCACAATATTTTTCTTGGTTTATGAAAATTTCATTGGTTAAATGTTTAATTTGAAGTCCGAGAAAATACGATAATTCTCCCATATGAGACATTTCAAACTCCTTAGTCATTATATTTGAAAATTCTTTACATAAATTTTCATTTGTCGAACCAAATATAATATCATCTACGTATACTTGAATTATTAAAATATCTGTAGTAGTATTTTTAATGAAAAGCGTTTGATCAACTTTTCCAATTTGAAATCCCGAATTTAGTAAGTAACTTTTAACTCTTTCATACCAAGCACGAGATGCTTGTTTAAGACCATATAGTGCTTTCTTTAATTTATATACATGATCTGGATATTTTTCATGTATAAATAAAGGAGGTTGTTCTACGTATACATTTTCTTTTATAAAACCATTTAAAAATGCACTTTTAACATCCATTTGATAAAGTTTAAAATTGTGAAAACATGCAAAAGCTAATAGAATACGTATTGCTTCAAGTCTTGCAACGGGAGCAAAAGTTTCTTCAAAATCAGTACCTTCTTCTTGATTGTATCCTTGTGCTACTTATCTAGCTTTATTTCTAGTTATATTACCTTGTTCATCTATTTTATTTTTGTAAACCCATTTTGTTCCTATAACAGATTGATTATTTGGACGGGGAACTAATTCCCAAACATCGTTATATTCAAATTGATTTAATTCTTCTTGCATTGCAATAATCCAGTAATCGTCTGTTGATGCTTCTTTAGCATTTTTAGGTTCTATTGTAGAAATGAAAGCTACATGTCCCATTTGATTTAGTTGATTTCTTGCCTTAACTTGAGAATTGATTTCTCCTATTATGTTTTGAGTAGGGTGATCTTGTAATATTCTTGGTGACGGTCTTAGTTCATAATTACAATTTTCAAGATTTGTATTTTCTATATTTATAAATTCTTCATCATCTTTTATACTTAATTCTTTGTTGAGATTCTCATCAAAAGATACATGTAAGGTTTCTTCGATTACATTTGTTCGTTTACTCGATATGCCTTACTTCGTTCTGAATACCTACAAAAATTCCTTCGTCGGCTTTTGGATCAAATTTACTTAGTTGATCTTTTGTATTTAAAATAAAACATTTTGATCCAAATATTTTAAAATAAGATATATTTGCCTTTTTGTTATTGAATAGTTCATATGAAGTATTTTTAGTTAACGGCCTAATTGATATTCTATTCAATACATAGCATGTAGTAGCTACGGCTTCTGCCCAAAAATGTTTTGGTAGAAAACTTCCATTTAATAATGTCCTAGCGCATTCTTAATGTTCTATTCTTTCTTTCTACAACTCCATTTTGTTGAGGAGTTTTAGGAAATGAAAAATTATGATTTATTCCTTTCTTTTTACAGAAAGTTTCAAAGGTTTCATTTTCGAATTCGCCTCCATGATCACTTCGTATATTTTTAATCTTCAAATCTTTAGTGTTTTGAATTCTTTTGAAAAATGTTTTAAAATGCTCAAAAGTATGACTTTTATTTTTCATAAAAATAGTCCATGTATATCTTGTGAAATCATCAACTATTACAAACACGTATCGATTATGATTAATGGATTGAACTTGTGTTGGTCCAAATAAATCCATATGTAGTAATTCTAATGGTTGTAAAGTCGAAACATTTTTCTTAGATCTGAAAGATGATTTCGTTAATTTTCCTTTTTGACAATCATCACAAAGATTTTTTATTTTAAAGTTTATTTACGGGTAAACCACTTTTATAATTCATTTTTGGAAAGTTTTCTAATAGTTTTAAAATTTATACGACAAAATCTTTTGTTCCATAACCAAGGATCATTATCTTTTGCTAGTAAAAACATACTTGTATTATGATTAATATTCATATTTAGAACGTAAATATTCCTATCTCTGTTTCCTTCAAAAACAGGATTTTGGTTTTGATCAAAAATACTACATTTATTTTCCGAAAAAGTTATTTTAAAGCTTTTGTCACAAAGTTGACTTATGCTAAGTAGATTATGTTTTAGATTTTAAACTAATGAAACATTTGTTATAGAAGGTAAATTTGATGTACCGTAATTGCTCACATCTCCTTTGCCAATGATATAGCCTTTTGAATTATCTCCGAAGGTAACTGAGCCACCATCAAAGTATGTGATGTTTGTAAGCATATCTTTGTCTCCGGTCATGTGTTTTGAGCAACCACTGTCTAGTATCCATTTCTTCTTTTCAAGTGGGACCTGAAAATAAATCAAAATTATTGGTACCCACCTTTTAATAGGGTCCTAAAAAGTTAGAGCTTAGGAAGCCAAACCCAATTTTGTTTAGTATCCTTTTTATAAATATAGTTTTTATTATAAAGAACACTATTCATAAATGTTTTAATATATTTATTC
The DNA here is from genome assembly GCA_030765085.1 of Allium cepa. Classification (NCBI taxonomy): domain Eukaryota; kingdom Viridiplantae; phylum Streptophyta; class Magnoliopsida; order Asparagales; family Amaryllidaceae; genus Allium; species Allium cepa. The sequence goes on from CM060938.1 coordinate 688,077,118, forward strand.
CTAATTAAAATATTGTTGGTCTTTAGAACCCAAAATTTTGACTATCTTGGCTTCTACTTTTGTTTTAATATGTTCTCTTAATAACATATGTTGTTTGAATCAATATTCCTCTTAAAATTTGTATTTTTCTTTTTAGGAATTTTTGACTCCTTTTTATATCCTAATCCATGTTTATTTGAAGAGGATTGAGGATTTTCTAAAATCTTAGATAAATTTTCTCTTCCTTTGTTAAAGTTAGAAACGTTTTTAGTTATGTTATCTAATCTAGCTTGAAGACTATTATTTTCTAATTCAACTTGTCTAATCTTAGTTTTTAACTCATGATTTTCAAAAACAATTACATCATTCTTTTTCTTTTGAGTTTCAATTTCTTGACTTTTAAGAGATAATTGAGTTTCCGAATTTGAATAAGACTCTTGAACTTTTTCAATTTCTTCTTCTAGAATTTTCTTTTCATCGTTTAACATATCTCTTTCAAATTCAACTTTGTTTTGATTTACACGAATTTCCTTAATTTTCTTTTTAAGAATTTTTATTGTGCTCAAAAATTCAGAGTTTACTTCAATTAAGTCATCGAAAGTTAAATTACTTACTTCAAATTCTTGAGCCATGAAGCATACATTTGCCTGTTCATTGTCGCTATCATTTTCACTATCGGATGAAGATGAATCCGAATCATCCCATGTTACAGCGAATGCCTTCTTTTTGAATTTCTCTCTCTTGTTTTTGTTGAGAGCTTTCTGATTCTCCTTCTTTTGCTCTGGGCAATCCTTGTGCATGTGACCTTTCTTGTGACAGTTGAAACATTCTATATTCAAGGGTGCAGGTTTGTTCAAGAAATTCTTATTGAATCCGTTTTTATTTCCTTTTCTATATCTTAAGAATTTCTTGAAATTTTTGGATATAAATGCTAAATCCTCATCTTCAGACTCTGATTCTTCCTTTTCTACATGAAAAGCTACATTCTTTCTTTCTTCAGCTTGATCTTTCTTAGCTTGCATATTTACTTCATACGACATAAGATTTCCAAGCAATTCTTATGGTTTCATTGTAGATAGATCATTTGCTTCCTCGATTGCTAGTACATTTCTCTCCCATTCATTAGTGAGTGAATTTAGAACTTTAGACACAATATCAAAATCTGTGTATTTTTCTCCTAGTCCGATTAAAGCATGATGAATGTCTTGAAATCTCGAGTACATGTCATTGATGGATTCATTTTGTCGCATTCTAAAGTTTTGGAATTGATTCTTCAGCATGGATATCTTTGTTTGTTTAACCTTGTTTGTGCCTTCATGTACAACTTTAAGTGTTTCCTATATTTGATATGTGGTAGTACATATGCTAACACGGTTGAATTCGTTTCTATCCAGGGCACAAAATAGCATATTCATAGCTTTGGTATTTGCACTAGCTTCATTCTTTTGAGTTTGTGTCCATGTAGGATAATCGGGTATGGGTACAACGAACTCTGCTTGAGTAGCATTTCAGGCTTCGAAACTTGTTGCTTGCATATAAATCCTCATCCTTGTAGCCCAATAGTTGTAGTTTAGTCCATTGAATAGGGGAGGTCTTTGGGTAGATTGTCCTTCCGCAAATGTAGAACTATAGGCACATGTTGTGCTTGTACTTGCGTTATTTTCCATATTATCAATATGTCTAATAACGATGTTATGGTTATAGGACGGCCTTGCTCTGATACCAATTGAAAAAGGCTATGCGGTAGGATCGTGCAATATGGAATAACGGAATAGTCTAGGTTGATAAAGTAAGTAAAAGCAAGGTAGACACTAGGATTTTATACTGGTTCGGACCTCTAGTCCTAATCCAGTCCCTAAGCTTCACTTAGGAATTCCACTAACTAAAAACCTCACTTAACCCGGAGGAATAGGTTTACAACTTACCCGAACAACCGAACATGATTTCTTGCCTCAACTACCGAAGAGGACTTCAACTCAATTACTAAAAAACAATATTCGACTTGTTGTGTTCTTGTCAACACTAATGAGTCTAATGTAGTACAATATTCCTATAATCTTATTCTCGAGAGTATGCAATGTGTTTGTGAAGATTTAGGAAATGTGAATTGCTATGAGTCAAAAGAATGTTAAAAACAAAGCAGTGATTCAAGCAATAGATTGGTGATTGCTTTGAGAATTTCTAGAGAATATGTTCAAGAAAATAGTAAGATTAAAGCAAGAGAATTCGGTAAATTGAAGATGTTAGAATCATGTATTTATAATTGTAGAAGAGGTGAATCTGTTGGCTAAGGGTATAGACAAGAGATGCTTCCATTTCCATTGGAGAATGGTTGCAACTCTTGGAAGGAAGAAGGTGTCCATTCATAGAAAATTCGCAAGTTCAAATTCAGTCGACTGAACAGGGAATTCAGTCAACTGAAAATATGAAGTAAAATTTTCAGGAACAAATTCAGCCAACGGAACAGGTTGTTTCAGTCGACTGAAACTATAAATGTTTGTATACGTGTAACAGGTTCAGTCGACTGGTCATCCATGTTCAGTCGACTGAACTATTAAATTGTGCACAATGAATGTTTATTAAAAAAATGAAATTTATAAAATTTGTTCTAGTGTTTGTGCAAGCCTCTTGAGGATATATTTTAATAATAAATCTAAAGTAAGACCTATATAAAAATCATACTTATGTTTATCCTTGGTCTTCATCGTCCTTTCTTTAGCTTTGCACATATCTCTTCCTTTTTATTGAAGCACATTGTCGTTGATCAAAATCTTAGCGTATCAACAACAAGTATGAGGATGATACAGAGTGGATAACTTGTGGGTTATTGAGTATTTTTTCATTAAAGTTTCAAAAGAATGATTACAAAAATGGGTTCCATTATCACTGATTATTGTGCGAGGTATGCTGAACCTCGAAAAGATGTTTTCTTTAAGAAATTTCACAACAATTCTATGGTCGTTGGTTTTGCAAGGAATGTCTTCAACCCATTTTGAGACATCATCGACAGCTAGAAGGATATAAAAGCTTTCAAAAGAATTGGGAAAAGGTCCAATAAAGTCGATACCCCAAACATCAAAGATTTCGATCGTAAGGATGGGGTTTAAAGGCATCATATCTCATTGAGAAATTCGTCCAAGCATTTGATATCGATCGCAAGTTTTGCAAAATTAAAACGTTTCTTTGAAAAGAGAAGGCTAATAGAAACCACACCGAAGCACTTTTTTCATAGTTTTTCGAGGACAGAAATGTCCACTGCATGCTTGATCGTGGCAAAACTAAAGAACATTATGGATCTCATTATCCAAAATGCAACGTCATAGGATTCGGTCGGGACAATATTTGAATACTTTTTCGGGCACTTGAGTGTGTTGCTTTTGGGTGCACAATTACTTAAGAAATTTCGCGTATGTGGGGACTTGCTGAACGATGTCAAGAAGCGAAATGTTAACTTTAACTTGTTTAAAAATTTCCAAACATTTTTCCATATGGTCCGAGTGTTTCATTGGTCGAAAACGATGTGGAAATGGAACACGATACTCAGTAGGCGGGTCAAGAAGAATTTTTATTGGCATTCGATTTAACATTTGGCTCCACATTCTGTTTTGATTCGTTAGAAGCATCGAGAGAGGTTTCCGGTAAATCGTTTGGGTTAATGTCTTGATTATCCATTTATTTACCGAAACGTAAAGTTGTTATAGTATTCAATTGGGTGACATTGCTATCTTGACCAACATGGGCTTGATTTGAGTTTGCGTTTAAATTTCTAGAATTTGGAATGGGATGGCTTGGGAATGTTCCTCGTTCGCGTTCACTTAAAGACGTAGCTAATCGCCTCATTTGCATTTCGAGTTTTGCAATTGATTGGTTTGCATTTTGCATATATGATGTCAATATATTTTGAAAATTGTTGTTTGATTAAAGGCTTTTAGTAGTTTCTTTAGCCAACGTTTCAAGAGTTTTCTCATGTGAACTTAAACGTCTATCGTCCTAGGGAGGATGAGCAAAATTTGGTTGAAAATTTGATTGTTGCGGTTGATTATGAGACGGATCCGCAAAGTTTGGTTGAAAATTGTTGGGTTGAAAGGGAGGATTCAAAGCATTATTCGGGAATGCTGGAAAATTGGGACGAATCATATTTGTGTTGGGGTTGTTTTATTCCACGCAAAATTCAGATGATATCTCAAACCAGGGTTGTATGTTAGAGAAAACGGGTCGTTTTAGGCTTTATAGAAAGCATTGATTTGTTCGACAGAATTGGGACACTAATCGACTGTATGGTTAGGATCGTTGCATTTTTAACACATTGGTTGGGAAGCTTGGTTCATTTGATTCGATGAGAAAACATTATCGAATTTTTTAATCATTGTACTGATCTTAGCTTCTAAAGCAAAAGAAGATCCTATCGAGTGTGCACTCGATCGTGAGTAAATTGATTTTTCGTTCGAACGTTCCCATTGGGACGACTTTGCGGTTAGGTTTTCAAGAAATTGCCAAGGATCATCGTGATGTTGGGCAAAAAAGTTACCTTGGAACATTGATTCGAGCATGGTTCATGAGCTATTTTTGAGTCCATCGTATAAGTTTTGGCAAATCGTCCATTTTTCAAAGTTATGCTATGGACATTTTATTAAAAGCTCTTTGAATCTTTCAAAATATTTTCCAAATGGTTCTCCCTTGAATTGATGAAAATTTATAATTTCATTTCAGATTCTACTTGTTTATTCCAAGGGGTAGAACTTTTTTAAGAAATCTTTCATAAATCCTTCTCAAGTTTTAATTAATTTGATGGTAAGCTGTACAACTATTTTTCAACGTAATCCGTAAAAGCGAATGGGATTAATCGAAATTTGATTCCATCATCGGAAAGTTGTTGAAGATTTTGATGGTTGCGCAAACTTGTTGGAATTTAGTCAAAAAGATGTTGGGGTCATCGCGCTTGAAATTGCAAAATTTCGAAAGCATAGCAATATGATTCGAGTGAATTTCGAAATGGTTACTCGTGGTGGTGGGTAACGTGATGCAAGATGGAATAGAAACTCTATCGAAAAAGATTCTATCCATAAGAGTTAGAGGGGCATTTTCGTTTGCCATTTCGGGAGGATCGTCTATTCGATTTAAACGATTCGTGGTAGAGTCGTGAGTCCAACGATTGGTTGTTGTGTCATGAGTCGAAGTACTCATGCACAAGTGAAAGTCGAGAGGAGAAAGAAGTTAGAGTCGAGTTTAGAGAAGGAAAGAAAATTTGAAAAACGAAGTGAAAAATTGTTTTTGTTTTTTAAAAGGAAGGAAAATATTTACCAAATAAAATTTATTCCAAAAGAGAAGTTTGTTTTTTTTGGTTTTTTAATTTTTTTATATGTTTTTGTTTTTTTAGAATTTTCAAACATTTACTAAAAGGATTTTTTTAGAAAATGGAAATTTGATTTTTGTTTTTGTTTTGAATTTTCAAATTTTTTTGTTTTTGAAAAGATTTTATATTTTTTTTTGTTTTTGTTTTTGATTGAAAATTTTCGAAGGAAAGGGGAAAAAGTTTTTTTTTCTGGATTGAAAACTAAGTTAAATAAAATTTACAAAATTCATTTTTTGGATTTTAGATTTTTTGATTTTTTTTAAATATGCACGAACTAATGCAACTAAATGAATGCGAAGGACTTAATTATAATTTTCCATCCTTGGTAGCCCCCAACCCAAAATTGTATAACCACGCTGTCTTAAATTAACAAAAATGTTTCTCGTCTAGGTAACGGGCAGGGGTTATTGGTGCACCACGAATCACCGTAGCAATGCAGCCGAAGGTTTAAGTACCTTCAGAGGAACAACCAGTATTATATTTAAGAATCGCCATAACTTTTGTAATTAGTTAATACTCTGCCATAGCCTAGACACCAAGAAACAAAATTTTTCAAAGAAAACAATTGTGAAGATACAATTAAGCCCTAGATGAGCTCGCGACACCCATAGGTCCAACGGCTAACCGTTATTATTAGTCAAATTCTACGATGAAATGCGTTTGTGGACAAAGGAAAGGGTGATGAAATCCCTCACCTTATATGAATTGGGGTATTGCCCTTAGAAAAAAAATCAAGATGATATGGATGCAAAACAAAAATTATACATGTATTAATATTACAATTAAAATGAAGTTTTTTTTTGTTTTTGTTTTTTGAATTTTGAATTTTTTTTATAAATGCAAATGCAAATAACCAATAACGCAATTAAAATTTGAAACAAGGGATGAAAGCACGATAACAGAGTGTACAGATTATTAGCAACTTATTTATTTTAGCGTGATTTTTTTTGGCAAGCAAGCCGAGCAAAGCGAAACAAGCAATTCCTTTATTTCCTGCAACCTAAAAAGGGATTAAACTGGTATATGCACTATTTTTTTTCAAAGAAGAAATTAAAACAAACAAAACAAATTAAGCTAAAAACAATTAAGAACAACCTAAGATCTTTTAAAAATAATAATAAAAGCCAACAAGAGTTGAAAACAAACAACAGACTAAAACAAAATCAAACTTTTGAATTGAACCCAATTATCTTAAATCGAACAAAAAGGTTCTCTCTTTTTCGTTGTTAAATAAAGGAAAAAGTTAAAACAAAATAAAGGAAGAATTTAAAAGTAACTAAACCCATCATCATCATAATTATTATTTTAATAAGCTACTAGGGCTCGGCCCAAATTATTATTCAGTTAAAACGAAGTAAAACAAAAATAAACAACTAAAACACTCCAACTCTTAATCAGATAAAACGACAACACAGATCACCAGATCTTCTAATTTCAAAAATGTTGTACCCAAAGTCAAGTTCTGCAAATCTATAGCTTCTTTCTTTGACTGTGGGTGTCGCAGCGGGTTCGAAGGGAATCGAGATGGTCGATTCTTGGGCGATGTGACAGAGGATGTTGGAGTGAAAGGCGGTTTTATGTTGTTATAAGTTAAGGGAGATGCAAGAATATTGTAGCAGGAAGATGACAACAGTGCTTTTGAGAAGCAAGAATATTGTAGCAGGAAGAAGGTGAGGCATGGTGCATGAAGAAGTGTGCAAGGCACAAGAACAGTTTGTAGTGGTGAATTTTTTTTTTGATTGTGGAGGGTGGTATGTGGTGGTTGATGGGGTAAATGTTATTGATGAAGACAGTTCGTTAACAGTAGTAATTTGGGTGGGGTTTAAACTGATAGATTTTTGTGATGAGAAGTTGAGCAAGGCAGTTATTGGATGGAGATGGTTAGCTTATATGGATGGTAGTGGTCTGTTGAGATGAAATTGGTGAGTGTTGTGAAGAGAGTGATGATATGGGGGGTCTGGAAGTGTTGGTGGAGGTTGGTAGATTTGGTCGTTCGAATGGAGTGGTACTATGCTTGTTATTAAGCATGTGTGGGTGACTGTGTGGGAAGTGGTTGGTGGGATGTATGACTGAGAGGAATTTGATTGTGGGTATGATGTTTGTGATGTTAGTCGGGGCTGTGAAGTTTGTAGGGTTACAGTAGATTGTAAGTTGAGTCTACGGTGGCAGCGTGTATAATTCAGGCAGCGGCACAATATGGATGGTAGTCATGACTGGGTTGGGTGATTGGTTGAAATTTTTTGGAGATGAAGTCTGATGTTGAAGTTTTTGTCAGGCAGGATGAAATAGAAGTTGTTGTTCAAGTCAGAGGTAGTTGTAGTGTACTTAATGGCCATGGTTCGTGATTTGGCAGTTGATAGGAAGATGGATGAAGATGAATATGTTTGTAGCGACAGTTCAGTCTGATGGTTGGAGGAGAATGTGGTTGGATGGAGTTTATACCGTGATAATGGTTGTGGCAGCAAAGTTTTGAGGAGGTATGTAGTGATTGGTATATTGCAGGGTGCAACTGTTTGTGGTAATTTGAGGATGGTGTGGTCTGAGTGGTCAATGGATAGATACCAGTTTGACCAGATGGGTAGTGTGGAGTGGAAGGGGGCCTGAAGGTAGTCTGCACTGTGTGCAATGCACAGTAAACAGAGAAGGGGAAATTTACAGTGCACTTTTTTGTAAATTTAAATGAACATAAAAATGAGGCAAATGTAAATCCAAATTTCAATGCAATGCAATATTTTTGTTTGTTGAAATGAACTTGTGTATGTAAATTTCTTTTTTTTGTAATGAAATGCAAACAGCAAAGCAAACTGGAACAACAAGCAACAAATCAAATGCTAACAAAAATCACACACAAACACACATTTTTTTTTAAAAAAAAAATGCAAACAAACAAAAAAAAAAAACACAAACACACACTAAAATCACATAAAAATAATCCAAAGAATAGAAGATTAAAATCAAGTCAATTCCCCAGCAACGACGCCAAAAACTTGTTAATAGGCTAGTTTTCTATCGTTTTAGAAAATAGTTGAAAATTTTGAAGTAAATTTAAACACAAGCGCATGGCGTACTTTTGTTAGCACGTGGCGAGTACGGGTCGATCCATAGGGAATTGTTAGAGTTTAAAAATCTGTTCAATCAAATTAGACAAAAATGGAGGAGAAATTGTTAACTAGAAACAAAATGAAGCTAAAACCAGAATTAAGATTTAAAAACTATTAGACAAGAGAACAATTTAGAGGCAAATCCACTCTCATATTTTTGCAAATCAACAAACAAAATATTTGTGATCTCTAACTTTGATATTAAGTGAAATAATCATTGCATATATATATATTTATCATAAGTATAGTTTGTTTATGTTATTAATTAACATAACTCAAACCATCAAACTATGATAAAACAATTATACCACTTATAATTCTCATGAAATGAAGCCAAAACAAAAGCTATTTTCAGTATGATCTATTTATTATTGTAACTAGCAATACAGATCATCAAATTTCACTTTTACTTTCATTTCAAATCAAAAACCGATTAGCTAATGATGATGCAAATTGTGTTTATGTTGAATAAGAATATCTCATTTGCCAAAGCAACATAAGCTATCAAATCCACTTGTATAAACTTGCATCAAAATTCACTCTCGTGAAGCATAAACCAAAAGAGATCATAAATCATAAAAAATGTTAAAAGTACATAAAGTTAGAAAGCTTCATCGCCCCTAAATTGAAGGGGTTTAGCTACTCATATGTGTTATCAAATCAACACTTCAAAATTTCAACATTGAAATGAAAACTAAGCAAAGGAAGAAAGAGAGGTTAACTACTAACTATTTGCATAAAAATTAAAGCTGCACTACACGCATTAATGAAAATATATGCCATGAACATTAAAAGAAGATGGCATAGAAATAAACATTAACATAAAAAAGAAAGGAAAACATGTAGAAAAGAGACGAGAAAGAGCTTTGGTAGCCATTTTTATTTCATGAGATATTGCTATTACAACTTACTCTTTTAATTTCCTAACTAATGTGAAAGGGTAGAAGATATGTTCACGTACATAAAGGGCTATTTATACATGCATAAAACCCTAATTCTATTTTTAAGGGGCTTTCTAAAATGCCCTTTAGGAAGTGTGGCCACCAATTAATCATTATCCACTAATTAATCCATCATTTAATAAGCATGAAGCTTTAACCTCCACTTAGTTGTCCATTAGCTCCTAATTGCACATTTAAGTAAGTGGGTGGGGTCCTACATGATCTAGAACTTGAATTTTTTTCTCTTCATTCCTTTGTATTTCCTTGTTCATGCATATATCATTATGAACCCCTCTTCCATATGCATCGAAATATCCTATAAAAATAGTCCATGTAAAAATTCTCAAATTTACACATGCACAAAAGTGACCATTTTGCCTCTGAATGAAGATGAAAAGACGATGGTACGAAAGTAATTGAATTTTAGTTTTAACATGTTTAAAATGCCCAAATATGATGTTCATTTAAATAAAAAGAGATAAAATATGGATGTAAATATGTGCACATTTACGTGTATATCAACCCGCCTTGTTTTTAGACAAAGAAGCGTCCAGATTCGAGCCGCATGACATGTTTTGCAATTTTCTTCAAATCCAATGCGTTCGTGCTTCCATTCAACGGTTCCTAGCGAGCCTATGACATTGTTGCATTAGATATAATCGTCAAAACCAATGGCCTTAGATCCCTAAGCTACACTATAAACAAGACCCTAGACCTAGCTATTTTTCTCATTCAAATTTTCTTCCAATTGGGTTTATTGCCTAAGGCTGGACCCTAAAAAGAAATTTTTTCTTGGGAGGAGATCTTTTTAATAAAAATATTCTACACCCTATAAGTGCATCCAGGAAGGCCAAGGAATAGAGCTAAGGATCACAAGTGAGTGTTTTGTAATTATTTTAGATTTTTAAGTAATTTAAAATAATAGGGCTCTCAATAGTTGTAATTTTTCACCAATTTTGTGGCAGTTTTTATATAAGTTATTTACAGTTAGTTTTTAGAGTTATTTTCAGTCTATTTTATTTAGATATTTTTATTCAGCTATTTTATTGAGTTATTTACAGTTATTTGCAGTTATTTGTATTTATTTACATCTGTTTTACGCTAAAGTTTAGCCAGTAAATGTTAGTTTTTTTATTCCTTTTAAGCGAATTAAATATAAGAATATTAAACAGAAGGCAATTCGTTAATATGGGTTAAATAGAAATAAACACTAAATTTACAGAAATTAGATGTAAAAAAAGAAAGAGATGTAATAAAAAGAAGAAAGAGCGAAATAGGAAAATTTGAGACATTTGCAAGCATGTTTGTAACTAGTGGTTATAACTAAAAAGACAGAATAGAAGACTAACAATTATACCCTAGGTTATAATTAAGTAGAAAGAATAGAAAAGACATATTTTAAAACTTAGATTAAGTTAATAAGCAAATATAGCAGAAATAATAGAAGAGGCTTATTTTGAAACATACATGAAGTTAATAAGCAAACATAGAGGAAGGGCCTATACCAAAAGCATTCCCTTTCAGTCAGGAACTGATGGTCTCACGATAGTTAGGTAAGGCTGTGACACGTTTATGCTAATTAGGGTACATAAGTGTCCAATAGGTGGAAGCTCAAATCTGGTGATTTGGGCAAGGGGCACAAACTAGAATTTGTTTGTTAGGACCAGTACCGGCTGAATTCCATTTTAGACTAGGACTGATGGTCTCACAATACTTAGGTGAGGCTGGGTAGCATTCTCTTTTAGACTAGGACTGATGGTCTGACAATAGTTGGGTGAGTCTGGGCACGCATACACGGATTAGGGTAAATAAGAGGTAAAAATATAGGGAGACATTTAGTGTGTACCAGCGACGACCGAGCGTGCGACGTCGATTAGGGTAAATAATTCACTACTGCGTTCCAAGCGCTAAACATGTGTCTTTTGCTGTAACCAAAAGGATTGTTTCACAATGGCACAATAGAGATAGAAGGTCGATCAAAAGGTATAATTAGGATTTCAGTCTAGTTACAATAGGATTAGGGTTTCAACCTAATCATAGCAATTTAAGGCAAGTGCAAACAATCACAATCAAAGAAAATAGAATCAAAAATAGTATTTTATGCCGGTTTTACCTTTTCTTTATTTCCTTTCATACTAGAACTATCGTTTAGTCTATTATCTTTATCTTTCTTAGAAATGCTAGTAACAGTCTCCAAACTTATTGTCTGACCCACTCCTCAATTTCCCCTTTTTCCCCATAGTCCAGCAGAGTCGAGGACAGTAGATTTAGAATGCTTGGAGATATACTCTTGGAGTTCTTCATGTATTCTTCTTCTTCTTTTCAGTTTTCTTTTCGTTTGACTTTCGATGTAATGGTACTTTATGAGAGGGATGATTTTTATTTATGTACTCTGATGATGTGACTGAGATTGTATTTTTCATGAGGCATGTGTATTTTGTTTTTAAGACATATTATGTTTTGAAATGAAGTTTAATTTTAAATGTCTAATTGTTATTTAAATGTTTCTACTATTTTTATTTATTTGTCTTGTGAATCTTAGTCTCTGTGATGCTTTAGCTATACTTATAACCCACCACATCTTTTAGTGTGCTCGTTTTGGGTATACTAAGGGGTGTGGTGTTTTTACTAGGTATCAGACCTTATGGTTACTGGATGCCTAGAAACTTGTTTTAAAAGTAAAGTATTTTTCAAAAGTAACATATCTTTAAACAAAAAGTGTTTTTCTCAAAGAATCTATTATTATATAAATGGTTTTTAAGTATAAGAGAGTTTTTATAAAAGTCCCCTCGAAGTCCAGTTCAACCTTCTTTCGAGCCTAAATTCACTTTTCTTTGCATACAATGGCGGATGCCCCAAATCATCCGGAGGGTGTCCAAGTCCCTGGCTAGTTTTCTAGATACCTTCAAGCTATGACACCAGAGCTGCAAGGGCAAGCACCAATGCAGCGTCGGTGGGTGGAGATTCCATTAATCCACCTGTAGCAGCCAATTTTCTAAGCTATTCGAGGACTTCGCTAATCTAGGAGGCAAGAAATTTTCCAGCATGGATTACTTCATAGAGGCACAGCTTGGTTGAGAAATACAGTGCAGATATTTGGTCGGTTAGGATTGGAGGACCACTAGAGAGTTCAACTTGCATCTCGGCGGCTGAAGGCAGAGGCTTCTTACTTGTCGGAGATCATAGAGATGGAAGGTAGAGACATTGGTTGTTTGGATTTCAAGAAAATTTTGAGAGAAAGTTCTTTTTGCAAGCCAAGGAAAGCATGCAGTTAGAGAAGTTCATTAGTCTAAAGCAATGGAGTCTTTCTGTGAAGGAGTGTATATATATCAGTTTAATTAGCTACCGCGGTTCGGAAGGATCTTGTTAATACACCGCATAAGAAGGCCATCAAGTTTGCTAAGGGTTTGAACCAGCCCCTTCATGGGTAAGCATTGACACATGTACCTATGGGAGCGATGTATGAGCCGGTTGTCGAAATGGCTCTCATGTATGATGCCATTAAGGAAGGAGAGCTTAAGGAGGTTTTGAAGTCAAAAAAACTCTAAGAAGCAATGGTGGAAGAATAAGAGGGATAAGGACCAGAAAAAAGGAGGAGGACCACCAAAGCAGATCAAGATGGGCGAAAAATGTCAAAATTATGGATTGATTGAGCATTTTCACAAAGGACGGTAAGAAGGACATTATAAGGGGGAGGTGTTACAATTATGGACAGCTTGGGCACCTTAGTAGAGCTTGTCCTTAGAAGATAGCGCAGAGAGTAGGCGCACCTGTAGTGCAAGTACAGGCTTTGAATGCAGCACCTTCTAGTAGTGGACCAGATCAAAGTAGGAGAGTCTCTGTAGAAGGTTTGATCTCTATTTCGAATTTTCCTAGTTGGATTCTTTTTGACTCTAGAGCAACCCATTTTTTCATTTCTAGTTCCTTGGTTGATTGTTTGCACTTAGATATTTCTCTAGTTGTAGATCCTATAGTTGTTTCAAACCCCATAGGAGGATTTGCACATTTATCCATGATTTGTAGGGTTTGAAATTTTTTACACTAGACGTAGAGTTTTACTGTGATGCCCTATGTATTGGGATTTTCGGGATATGGGATGATTTTGGGGATGGACCGGTTGTCCACTTATGGTGCAATATTTGACTGCGAGAGGAGAGTCGTCAAATTAGAGACATGTAGCAGAAGGACTCTCGAGGTTTCCTACAACCCACATGGGTCAGTCTTGTTTGGCTTCCTTTATTTCCTTGATTCATCACTAGGAGAGTAAGATTATGTTCCAGTCATTACAGATTTTCCAGACGTTTTTGAAGAGGTTAGGGGACTACCCCCTAAGAGAGATCGACTTTAGGCTCTATCTGAATGACAATGCTAAGCCAATTGCCTTTCCCGTGAGACACATGACTCCTAAGGAGAGGAAGGAGTTAAGTAAGAAGATTGGTGAGCTATTGGAGAAATGTTGTAGGATGGTTTTCACCCTAGAAGGGGGTGAATACGGTGATACTAATAATAGCATGAATTAATGCGGAAATAAAAATAATAACAGAAAGTAAAGTAGAAGAGATCACACACAAATTTTCCCAGCTTCGATAAAACCCTGCCTACATGTTGCCCTCAAGGTTACTACTAGAAATTAAGTAGTCAGATGCTTATACACGTAAACTTGCGATACCCGCTACTTGACTAACCTAACTCTACGCTCAAAACGCCACCACAACTCCGCCACCGAGTTGCGAATTATCAAACCACGCCCCATAGTTTGTGCCTTCTCTTACGACTAGAGAGTTACACAATTTTAAAAGAAAATTACAAAGTAAAATAAAAACTAAACAAAATACTATATATCAATTAAGCCCAAAACAAAATTAATAGACTGGCCCAATAACGAATTAATAGGAGATAGTCTTCCCTTTATTCTTTCTATAGTAACTTCGGTCACCTCTTTTATTCTATGAAATGGCTTCGGCTGGTTCCTTCGTTCCTCTTTGAAAATTAGGGGTTTTCCAAAATTGAAGTCTTTGTTTAGAAATTTAATTGATTAAGAGTATGCTACCAATTGATTGGCTATGTCGATCGATCCCTTAGCTTTGACAGTGTTGCTGTTACTTCAGTGATGAGTTCGAATGCTACTAAATTGTAAGTAATTTGCCCCTTTTTGATATTTGTTTATGCTCGATTTTATTGTTCTTGAACTCATGATTTTATGCCGATGATGATGTTGGAATATATAGGGATTGAAAGCCCAATATTTGCGTTCGTATATTTCTTTTTGAATTTGTTATGATTTTACCATCTACGTTGAATTTTGATCGTATGATCTTGAGGTCTCGACTGGTTCATTTCGTACTTGTTACTACATGAATTTGAATTTCGTTACTTGAGTCAGTTCCGTTCTTTTTCTCCCTTGCTCCTATGACTTCGGTATTTTGAATTAGAGATAACATTTTCTGATTTCATGATAATTGACTGGTTCACCATGATTTGTTGGCAATCGATTGTGGTATTTGAATTTTTGAGATTAAACTGGACTTCGAAATAAACTTGATGATTTTGACTTGTTCATGACCCACGACTTGTTCATTTCATGTTAACGGCTTTGACTTTCATCGAACTGGTATACATATGAATTTGAAATGTCTTCATGCTTGTTGCACTTTGTACATTTGCATTCTGGATTGTTGTTTCCTCCTATTCTTGTTTTACATTCTATATTATCATGTTGCATCGAGTCATTCTTTGTACATGTAGTTCATGTCACTGTGCTTGGGCTCCTATTGAATTAGAAGTTTTCTGTTGTAATTCAACTTTTCATTGATGACTATTTTGGTTTGTGATTGCATATTCGTACATGTCTAAAATGATTCACTTGAGTGTGGTTGGTATGTTTCAGTTGAAAGCTCTGACTAGTGCCTAACTGCTCTGGTCAGGTTGAGTATTATGTGCTCACTTCTGGTTTCTGGGTTATGATGGAGTTGACCTTTCAAGTCCATTTTGCATATGTATATTTTATGGTCAGACCTTTTTTCATGTGCTTGCGTATTGTTGAATTGTGAGCACTCCTGAAACTTGTTGTATTCATGTGTGCTTGTATTTGTTGATTTGAGTCTTGTTAGGATCTTGTTGAAGTCTGACTCCAGTTCGATTGAGACTGTTGTCATATGTACATGTATGTTCATGCTTGAGGTATTTCATGTTACTGCAGTGTTGCACTTAACCGTATGTGCTTGATTCATTTAAGTTTTGTTATTACTATGGCTGCTCTGTCCTCAATTCTGGTCCATTTTGCTAGCTGCACTATTGCTCGGAACTGTTTTGCTGGTTATTACCGTGTATATGTGTATATATATATATGTGTGTGTGTGTGTGTGTGTGTATGTATATATGTATGTGATTTTTACTTTGATTATATCATCTCTAATTAGATCATGTTTTTATGTTCATGCCTGAATTGTGTGGTTCCACGTGGGTCTGATCGGATGCACTTTGATTGGATGTCTGGTTTAATTTATTTCGAAGTTTTGACATGTTCACTTTTGAATTGTGCATATGGATGAATCCCTTATTGTCACAATTGTTGTGTCGAAACTGAAATGTTTCATGCATCTGTGTTGAATCCAGCATTGGCTTGGGTTTGACCTTGTGCTCACCTATCCCTGCAGTTTTAACAAGCAAGTGTATATCGGTATGCATGGTCTTGTGGCATGTACTGTGATACACTGTGCATGTCACAAGTTGTTCGTATAAGATGAATTCAAAAGAAAATGATGATGAACAACCCGAATTACTAAGGCAAACAATATTTTCAAACACACACTTCATTGTACACTGTAAAATTTCTTTTTCAATTTCGATACATCAGTGTTTATTTTGCAGATAGTTTAGATGCTAGATATAGACGGGAACAAAGTTGAAGATAAAATATGAGCGTTGAGTGAATATGTTGTGGGGTGTAATATGTAAATTGAAAATTGTATTGTAATTGAAATTATATTGTAATTAAAAATGTGTAAATGTAGTGAGAGCTCAAATTTGTACTATTCGAGTTTGTAATAAAATATTTTTCTAAGTAAAATATTTTTCTAAATATGAATTCTGAGTTATTTATTTTATTCAAAAAATATTTAATTACGTGAAAAATTAAATAGTACAATAACAAATACAATTAAACGAATACATACATGCATACATATATATATGCTTATTATCATCAAACAAAAATCATATACTAGCATATTACACAAAGGCTTCATCAGACAGAGCATATCTTAGTGGAGAGCGTCAGTCCTCTTTACTATAAAGGTGGATGGTTCCCTTTGACTTTGCGTAGACTATAGAGAGTTGAATAAGCTCACAAAGAAAAACCGTTACCCACTTTCTAGGATAGATGATCTTTTCGATCGGTTGGTTGCCTCTTTAGTATTTTCTCAGCTTGATTTAGCTATTGGATTTCATCAGCTTAGGGCCGTTGATGATAGCATCGATAAGTCAACATTTAGGACACACGATGGATTCTTTGAGCGGTTGGTTATGGTGTTTGGGCTGACCAACGCCCCAGCCTATTCTGTAGATTTGATGAGCCGTGTTCTAGTGTTTTCCAATGGTATGAAAGAGCATGCTATTCATCTTGAGGAGATTCTTCATACACTTAGTGTTCATCAGTTGAAAGCAAAATTCTCAAAGTGTCACTTTTGGCGTGAGGAGGTGCGTTTCTTAG
The DNA here is from genome assembly GCA_030765085.1 of Allium cepa. Lineage (NCBI taxonomy): Eukaryota > Viridiplantae > Streptophyta > Magnoliopsida > Asparagales > Amaryllidaceae > Allium > Allium cepa. The sequence goes on from CM060938.1 coordinate 688,094,203, forward strand.
GGCATGTAGTCTCAAGAGAAGGTTTAGTTGTGGATCCCGCTAAGATATTATCAATACAGGATTGGAAAGCCCCCAAGAACGCTACTGAAGTTAGAAGCTTCATAGATTTGGCTGGCTATTATAGGAAGTTTATCAGAGATTTTGCTAAGATTTCAGCATCGCTTTCTCGGTTCACTAAGAAGAATATGGCATTCGTGTGTGATGTAGATTATGAGGATTCCTTCACGATGCTGAAGAGGGCCCTTACTAGTGCACCAATGTTAGTTTTACCCGATGGGGTTAAACCTTTTACAGTATACAATGATGCATGTGGGAGAGATCTTGGAGCGGTATTAATGCAAGAAGTGAGGGGAGTATGTTATGGAAGTAGACATTTGAGAACTCATGAGAAGAACTACCCTACCCATGATTTGGAGTTTGCTGCTCTTATTTTCGCTCTCAAGTCATGGAGACATTACTTGTTAGGAGAGAGGTTCGAGCTTCTCACTGACCATAAATCATTGAAGTACATGTTCTCACACAAGGTTTTAAAATTGAGGCAGTAGTGTTAGATTGTGTTTTTGGCATCATATGAATTTGAGATAGCTTAAACCCCGGGAAAAGAAAACATAGTTGCGGATGCGTTAAGTAGGAAAAGAGCAACCCTTTATCCAATTTTCGTGGAGTGGCAAAGGCTAGAGTTTATTTCCACCTTCTATTTTAAGCCCTCTAGGGACATTATCCCTGGATTATTAGCAATACTTAAGGTTAAGCCTGCCATAATAGATTAGATTGGCTCAAGGCAGCGAGAGGATCCGGAGCTTATGGATATTTTGGATGGAATTAGTAGAGGAGAGGTGTCTAAACATCTTCAGCTCTATTCCATTGATAGTAAATGGTGGCTAAGGAGAGATGGAAGACTTTGTGTCCTCCGCACTGGTGATTTGATGAGCGTAGTTCTAGTAGAAGCACACCATTCTCAAATGACTATTCATCCGAGTGGTGATAAGATGTAAAGGGACATGAAGAGAGTGTTTTATTGTAGCGGCATGAAGAAGATGTGGCAGCGTTTCTAACTAAGTGTCTTTTGTGGAAAAGAGTTAAGGCGGAGCAGTAGAAGCCCGGTGAATTTCTTCAACCATTGGATGTACCCGAATGGAAGTGGGATAGTATTTGGATGGACTTCATAGATGGTTTACTCTGATCTAGGAATAGGAATACCGGTATTTGGGTGATTGTTGATCGTCTGACTAAGAGCGCCCACTTCATTCCGGTCAAAAGTAAGCGAATGGCACCTTACTTGGCATCCTTATATTTTTGTGAGATAGTCCGAATTCATGGAATTCCCTCTAGCATAGTGAGCGATATAGACCATATCTTTACTAGCATGTTTTGGAGAAGCTTGCAAGAGGCTTTAGAGACGTAACTTAGATATAATATGGCCTATCACGCCTGACAGATGGCCAAACGAAGAGAGTTAATAGAGTTCTTGAAGATTTGTTAAGGATGTGCCTTCTTGATTTTGGAAGAACTTGGTAGGAGCATCTTCCTTTGGTGGACTTCGCATATTTTTCAGGCTATCATTGGGATGACCCCTTTTGAAGCTCCTTGTGTAAGACCTTGCAAGTCGCCTTCGTGTTGGTTGGAGTCTAAAGAGAGATAGCTACTAGGTCCCGACATGGTTAGAGAGACTTCGAAAAAGTTTGATTTGATTAGAAGGAAAGTTAAGACAACCCAAGATATACAAAAATCCTATGCAAGTAAGCGAAGAAGTGAAATTGAGTTTGAGATAGGAGATTTGGTTTTCATTAAGGTGTCTCCACTAAGAAAGTGTAGAGCACATCACGAACTACCTATCCAACGGCTGAGATCGTCATCGGAGCATCGATGGAGGAGAAACACGGCCGCGACTTCCTACCGTTCGCATGCGTTTCTAGGCCTTTAGGGGAGGCCGAGCTTCGTGGTGCTCATGCCGAAGGTAGAGGAGGCGATGGACTTCAGTTTAGCGCTTGTTGATCGTCGCCAAAGTGGAGGGTTTGGTCGCAAAATTCAACCCTAGTTCGGCTTTGATGGGTTTGAGCGCATGATGTTTGCTGGGGAGGTTCGTGCGTGAGAACGAGGGGGAAAACTGACGAGATGAAGTGCGTTGGGATCGTATGGACGAGCACTACGCTATGGAATTGGATTGGGATCATTTGGAGCTAGAGAAAATTTTGAGTTGAATCGAACGTCGTTCGATTTGATTTAAAATCGTAAAATCAAGGTGAGTGTTTTATAACGCTCACAACGTACTAAATATCTTTATGCTAGTTAAATTGACATTATGAAGTGTTATGATTTTTATTTGTCGTTGTTTGATAAAATTTAATTGTCATATAGATTGTCATTTGAATTAACCATTGAAATTAAACTGACAGTTAAATTGAAATTGAAATTGAAATTGAATTGCGATTAAATTACCTGACATTGATAACTATGAAACTGCCATGAATTGTATTGTCTATTGGATGATGTATTTTGATGGATGTTATTGGTTGATATTTAAATGTTTGGATGTTTATTTGCTTATATATACTGTTATGCATACATATGACACTGTGATTGGTTTAAGTGATATATATTCATCCCTGACATTTAATTGAAATAAATAACTGCTTGGCCATAGGATAGAAAATTATATACGGACACCGAATTGGCTAAATTAATAATTTTTAAAATCTTCAATTTGAAATTTATTTAAATGTTTTGATTTAAAAGTGATAAATAGAAATCAATTTATAGAAATTGAATTTATCGGAAAATTGAGTTTGGAATGTTGAAATAAATTTTTGGTTAAAAGAAATTGTTGAATAAATTTAAGTGGAAGACTTTTAAATTTAAAATTTGGATATGATTGAATTTCAGAAATTTATTTGTTTTAAAGATTGAACATTAAAATTGAGCTTTGAATATTACTAAGTAAAAGTGACATAAAAATGATATTTTGAAATGAGCTTGGAATTGAATCATATTTGAAATTTGGATTTAAGATATTTTGAAAATCAAGCTAAAAATCGATATAAATTGAAATTGAATAAACTAAAGGCAAATGAAAAATTGAATTAATTCGAAGTAAAAGATGACATTGATTTGAATCGAAATTGAAATTGAATCAGTAGAATGGAAATTGAAATTGATTTGAATTGGGAAGTTATAATTGAAATGGATTGGTTTTGAAGCTTTTTTATTTTGTTTTCCAAATTACTCGGTTATATAAACCATTTTTGGATACTTAAACTATTTTAATCCATTTTAAATCTACTTAACCCAATTTAAATTATTTTAAACTAAATTTATCTATTTCAAATCCATTTTAAGATTTTAAGTATTTTAACTATTTTAATTATTTAAAACGACTTTTAAAACTACTTAAAACTATTTTTCTAAATCCTAAGCTGGTAAATAAAGTGGATTGTTTATATTTAAATCTTGATTTTAAATACGAATTGAGTTGAATGAATTTCGAAAGGATTTTGAAATTGAAATGAGATATTGATGCGGAAAAGATTTTGAAACGGAATCTTACATTTGAATAGATACGATGATATTTGAAATGGATTTGATTTTTGAAGCGAACATGATATTTTGATATCAATTATGAATCGATTTGAAATGTAAAAGAGCCAATGGTGTAATAATACGTAGTTATTAAAGAGACCGGGATCGGATATGGACATACTCTCTGTCGGTACCGAAAACCACTTTAATAACTATTATACGCGAAGTGTTGATTCAGAATGAAGTGGATGGTTTGGTGAACGCGTTGACTGAAGAAAGAGAACGATATTGGATGACCCCTGACATGACTAAAATAGGAGCCGCGCCGGGCCATTGAGGTTCGCCACCTCTAGCGGACACACTTCTTCGATACCATATCTATTACATTTGTGATTCGATTTGGGTGCACCCCTTGATTTGGGAGTGTTGTTTCGCGGTGTTGGGGTAGCTACTGGCTATGCTCAACATCAGTCCGGATCACGCAACTACTAGTATCCTAGTTGGTATCGCCTCATGTACCTTGTCATACTATTTATCCTATTCGCGACCACTACGTTATGTTTTGTGTCATACCTATGGGGTACCCACTAATAACCACCAGTTTACGGTGGGGCTTACGGTGTTGTATAGACTATGGCATTATAAAAATGTGTTAAGGGTGATTATGGTAATGCCTTAACGCTATTTTGATACTTTATATTACTGATAGGCATTATCTACTTAGCGTACATTACTACATAGTAGATAGTTTAACGAATCCTTAAGAGATGGAAAATCCCGTAACATCTCTTGAGTTATTGCACGTACGTTGACACTGGATATGAGATGTCAAACCCCGTAAACATCTCTGACGCCGTTACACTCATATTTATTTACGATTGATTTAACTTTCATAAGGATATTTTAGTCCTGACTTGAGTGTTTTGTCTTTTCATTACGCTCGGGTCAGTCCTGAGTTTTTCAGATTTTTGAAGATCTATTCAAGAGGATGAAGACGAAGATTTGGTATACTATTACTATTATAACCATTGCATCATGCTATCTGCTGCATTATTTTAATTGTTCTGTTGTATATGTATAACTCTAATAAATGTTGTGTAAATAATTGTCAATGTATAGTAAACAGCTTCATGAACTGTTTATTTGACTATTATATTTTATCGTTCCGCTGCGAGATTCTGTGTTATTTCATTTCCTTTATTTCTCCTTCCTCCTTTTTTCTTAATAACCCCAATAACCATCTGCCCTTTTTAATGGTTTGGAACCGGCATGTGTATTTGATCGTCAGTTTAAACTGTCCAGAAAGGCGGGTCGTTACCGGCAGTGAGGTTTGGATCAAATGGGTAACTCGCTCCCAGATTCGTAGGACCGTTCCCTATAGTGGAAAAAATAGGAAAGATGGAATATCAGATAAAGCTACCAGAGAGGCTCACGATGTTTTTCATGTTTCACCCTTGAGAAAGTGCTTGCAAGATTTAGTAGAGGTAGCATAACCTATTAAACTTGAGGAAATTGAAGTGGAGAGAGAAGCACCGGTTCGTCGTATTCCTATCAAGATCGTTGGACGTCATATCAAGAAGCTTAGGAATAAGGAAGTCCCTTTGGTTAAGATGCAGTGGGGAGATTGTATTAAGGACGCTACGTGGGAGGCTGAGGAGAGAATATGTATCTCTTATTTGCATCTTTTCGATGGTACGTCATGAATTTCTAATTTCCATCTATAGTTTTGAATAGGTTCTTTCCTTTTGTATCTTTTAGGAGGATAGATCTTAGGATTTAACTAATGGATGGAAGGACTGAATGTAATCATGTTACTAGAACATGTTATGTATGTTGGACGCTAGTGGTTGCAAGTGTTTACTAGTGGATGCTAATGGACGCGTGTATATACACTAGGCAACTTTTAGGGATCGGCGTAACTAGGTCACTAAAACATATATATATGGATGTGTGTGCATTTGCAATTTTATTTTATTTCCATGGTTGCTATAAATGGATGATTATCGTATGATTGTTGCACTTGGATGATGATTGTAGCACGCATATTGAACTATCAGTTATCATTAGGGAATTTGCATTCATTTGGATACATGGGACGGGCATGATTGCATTAAAGGAGCTCGGCTGAATCAGTAGACCGCCTAATCTTTTTCAATAGTTAGGGACATTTACACTACACTATTTCATATAACATAAATTGCTTTAGAAAGCTTAAGGACAATGGATGTAATGGATGATGGTTGATATGTGGTTGTAGAATTTTTATGAAAATAGTTATTTCATTCTTCCGTGCTTATAGATTTCAGGGACAAAATCCTTTAATGAGGGAAGAATGGAACAACCCAAAAGTAAACTATAATGATTAATTAATTATGTGCACGTAATTGTGCATATAGTTACATCCATATTTTATCTCTTTTTATTTAAATAATTATCATATTTGGGAATTTTAACATGTTTAAAACCAAAATTCAATTATTTCCAAACCATCATATTTTCAACTTCATTCAGGGGAAAAACGGTCATTTTTGTGCATTTGTCAACGTAAGAATTTTTACTTCGACATTTTTTGATAATTTTTATAGGAAATTGAATGCATATGGAAGAGGCTTATATGAAGATATGTGCATGCACAAATGAAATACAAAGGAATGAAGAGGAAATAATTCAAGTTCAAGATCATGGAGGACCCCACCCACTTACCTAAATGTATAATTTGGATCTAATGGACAACTAAGTGGATGTTAAAGCTTCATGCAAAAAACAAATGATGGATTAATTAGTGGATAATGGTTACTTGGTGGCCACACTTCCTAAAGGGCAATTTAGGAAGCTCCCTAAAAATAGAATTAGTGTTTTATGCATGTATAAATAGCCCTCTTATGTACATGAAAAGATCACCTTCTGCTCTTTCATTTTACTTAGGAAATTAGGAAATCAAAGTGTAATCACAATGTTTTATGAAATAAAAATGGCTTCCAAGCCTCTTTCTTCTCTCTTTTCTACATGCTTTTCTTTGTTTATTGTTAATGTTTATTTCTATGCTCTCTTTCTCTTTATGTTCATAGCTTAGATTTATACTTATGCAAGTAGTTAGTAGCTAAGCTCCTTTGCTTTCTTTACTTATTTTCTATTTTTCTTTTCTTTTTAATGTTGAAACTTACATGTGTTGCTTTAATGCCACAAATGAGTAGCTAAACTCCTTCAATTTAGGGGTGATGAAGCTCTCTAACTTTATGTAATTTCAACATTTTATGATGTATGATCTCATTTGGTTTATGCTTCTTGAAGTAGATTTTGATGCAAGTTTATACAAGTGAGTTTGATAGCTTATATTGCTTATGCGAATGAGCTATTCTTATTCAACATAAACACAAGTTGCATCATCATTTTCTAATCCATTTTTGATTGTGAAAATAAAGTAAAAATGAAATTTTATGATCTATATTACTAGTTACAATAGTAAATAGATCATACTTAAAATAGCTTTTGCTTTGGCTTCATTTTCATGAGAATTATAAGTGGGTTATTTGTTGTATTATAGTTTGATGGTTTGAGTTATGTTAATTAATAACATAAACAAACCATACTTATGATAAATGCAACAATATTTCACTTAAATCAAAGTTAGAGATCATAAATTGTTTGTTTGTTGATTTATAAAAATATGAGAGTAGATTTGCCTCTAAATTGTTCTCTAGTTCAATAGTTTTCTAATCACATTTTAATTTTAGTTTTAACTTCATTTTAGTTCTAGTCAACAATTTCACAACTTTGGGTTAATTTGATTGAGTAGGAAATTTAAATCAACAATTCCCTGCGGATCGACCCGTATTCGCCGTGTGCTACGTTCGTACACCGTGCGCTTGCGGTTATTTTTTTAATTTAAATTCGTTCGATGATTTTCTAATTTCATAGAATTTCTGCTGACGAACAAGTTTTTGGCGCCGTTGCCGGGGAATTGTTTTGATTTTGATTTTCTATTCTTCGAATTATTTTTAGTTTGTTTGATTTTTGAGTGTTTTTATTTTGTGTGTGTTTTCATTTTTAAAAAAAAATGTGTGATTGTGTGTGATATTTGTCTTCAAGTTGATTTGTGGTGCTTGTTTTTTTTTTCTATTTCTGCTTCTATTTAACAAAAAACAAGAAAAAAAACACTTCAAAACAAAACAACAATATTTTATTTCACTGCAAATTACATTTCATTTTCTGTTTTTACAATTTTTGTTTCCTTTCTTTTCCTTTTAGAATTCACTGTTACATTGCTGTGCATTACTGTGCACATTAGCCTGCAAACTTTCCTCTGCTTCATTCCACATTCCCCTGTTACAAACATCTTCCCCCTCAACAGTGCTTCCCTCATTTCTACCATCCAACTTCCATACCACATCCACTCTCCTTCATCTTCCTACATAATCATCACCTCATCTCTGTCTTAACATCTACAAATTTCTTCACTGCCTTACCCAAACGTCAAAATACACAGCATACCACTCATAGCAACATCCACAAACTACTCACTGTTAACCACCCTTCCTCATCACAAACCAATATACTGCCCATAATTTCCAACATCCACAAAATCATACCTATCAGTTGTCCACATCACTTCTGATCACTGCAGTGAACAACCATCACCAAGCTGTACATTTCTCACCATCATACATACCCAACACACTGACATCTACCTCCTACTGCACATCACTGTTTGTTTGTGAAGGCATAACTGTTTTTATAACAAACAGTCAACAACCTCAGTACAACATCATCTATTGCCTGCTGCCCTCTCACTTTACACTACCACTTCAACAACTTGCTGCTACCCTCTGTTCCGCTACCGCCACGATAGCAACAGACCAATACTGCAATTCCTTCACCACCTCATCCAACACCCCTCCAACTGCCTCAACATATCAATACTGCCACTACCGTACCACCATCCAAACTGCTGCACTAACAACCATATAACTCAAACATCCTCCACCTTCCTTACAACATCAAGTCGCAGCTTCTTCACTAACTGCCTTATAACCATCGACAGTTCTACCCATTCAACACAGTGTCAATCTCCACATACATCATCACCTTATCGATACCACAGTTCATCAGCAACCACTTCGCAACCCAGAACCGCGACAGTCACCATTTAATTGCCAACCGCAATCTTCTTTCAACTCAAATTTCCTGCCGCCAATTTCCACGTCAACCACCCAAACTTTCGATCACTAGAACCATTCTCTTTCACTTCCTCTTCCACTCAAACCCACGCCTTTCACTGCTCAAAACCCAATCCCCCAATCGCCAATTCTCCTAATCTCCAACATCCACACTCTGCCTCGCGACCACCACTTCAGAATCGAACCCCAATCGCTCCCTTCACCTCATATCCAACACCTCCAACACCCTTCAATCAAAAGTTTCAACTACCGCCTCTCCTCATAACCGCAATTCGAAACCATCAAAACCACATCAAAATAAAAAAATTCGCTGTGTATATGATTGCGAAATGAATTTGCAAATTCGATTTTGTGAATTTTGTTATTTTTGAGAGTTCGATTCCGTGATTTCGATTTTGTAATATCGTGGTCTGTGAAGTTAAATTGGGTGCGAACTTTTCTGTGTTAAGAATAAGATATTAGTTTTGGGCCGGGCCATTCTTTTGTTCCTTTATAAATTCTTTTGCCCTTTGATTACACAAAAAAAATCAATTCAAAAAAAAGTGTTTGTTTGAATTTGTTTTAATTTTGTTTTCATTTGTTTTGGTTTTGTTGCATTTTTATTTTGTTTTCATTTATTTTTATTTCCATTTTTGTAAGAAAAAAAAAGACAAGTATCTAACTTCTTTAGATTTCATTTGTTTTATTTCTTTTGATTTTGTTTTATAAAAAAATCTTTGGTTGTGTTTTCAATTACTTTGATTTTGCTTTAATTTAGTTTCTTCGTTCACATATATAAAAAAAACATAAAACATAAAAAAAAAGTTTCGCTTTGTTTGATTTTCATTTGTTTTCACTTGTTTTAGTTTTCATTTTTTTTCTTTCTCTTGTTTTTCATCTTTGATAAATATAATAAAAGAAAAAAAATTGTTGTATTTATCTTCATTCACTCCTTTTCAGGTTGCCAAAGCAGATTAAAAGGAAGAACTGCTTGCCAAAAAATAATTGCTACTTGCTTATAAAAAAATTGCCGCAAAATAAAATAAAAATTAATTGCTAATAATCTGCACGCTCTGGTATTGTGCTTCCATCTCTATTTGCATTGTTGGTTGCTTGCATTTGCATTTACATATAAACAAAAAATTTCAAAATCCAAAAAAAAAAAACAAACTTCATTTTAGTTGCATTGTTAATACACGTTTAATTTCTTGTTTTGCATTCATCTCATCTTATTTTCTTTTCTAAGGGCAATACCCCAATTCACATAAGGTGAGGGATTTCATCGCCCTTTCCTTAGCCTACAAAAGCATTTCATCGTAGAATTTGACTAATAATAAAGGTTAGACGTTGGACCTAAGGGTGTCACGAGCTCACTTAGGGCTTAATTGTATCTTCATAATTGTTTTATTTGAACGATTTTATTTCTTGGTGTCTAGGCTACAGCAAAGTAATAACCAGTCATAAAAATTACGGTGATGCGTAAATATTATACTGGTTGTTCCTCTGAAGGTACTTAAACCTTCGGCTGCATTGCTACGGTGATTCGTGGTGCACCGATAACTCCTGTCCGTTACCTGGCTGAGAAATATTTTTGTTGATTTAAGACAAAGTGTGATTATACAATTTTAGGTTAGGAGCTACTAAGGACAGAAAACTGTAATTAAGTCCTTTGCATTCATTTAGTTGCATTAGTTCATGCATATATAAAAAAAATTAAAAAAATCCAAAATCCAAAAAAAAAATTGTAAATTTAACTTGATTTTTCAAAAAAAAATTCTCTTTTTTTACCTTTTCCTTTGAAGATTTTCAATCAAAAAAAAAATCCAAAAAAAAATAAATAAAATCTTTTCAAAAAGAAAAAAAATTTGAAAATTCAAAAAACAAAAATCAATTTCCATTTTTTTTAAAAAAAATCCTTTTGGTAAATATTTAAAAATTCAAAAAAAATACAAAACCAAAAACATAAAAAAAAAACTTGAAAAACCAAAAACAAAAAAAAAATCAAACTTTTCTTTTGAAAATAAATCTCACTTGTTAAATAGTTTTCTCCCTTGTAAAAAAGGAAAAAATTCAAAAAAAAAAGAAGCAAAGCAAAAACAAATTTTCAAATCTTCTTTCACTCTCTAAACTCGATTCTAACTCCTTTCTCTTCTCGACTTTCACTTGTGCATGAGTACTTGGACTCGTGACATAACAACGAATTGTTAGACTCGCGACCCTTCTACATACCGTTTAACTCGAACAGACGATCCTCCTAAAATGGCGAACGAAAATGCCCCTCGAACTCTTATGGATAGAATCTTTCCCGATAGAGTTTCTATTCCATCTTGCATCATGTTACCCGCCCCTACGGGTAACCATTTCGAAATTCATTCGAACCATATTGCCACGCTTCCAAAATTTGGCAATTTCGAGCACGATGATCCATACATCTTTTTGACTAAATTCGAACAAGTTTGTGCAACCATTAAACTCCAACAACTTTCTGATGATGGAATCAAACTTCGATTAATCTCATTTGCTCTTACGAATTACGCTGAAAAATGGTTGTATAGCTTACCTTCGAACTCAATTAAAATGTGGGAAGAATTTGTAAAAGCTTTCTTAAAAAAGTTCTACCCCTTTGAAAAAACAAGTAGAATTCGAAATGAAATTGTAAATTTTCATCAATTCAAGGGTGAACCATTTGGAAAATATTTTGAAAGATTCAAAGAGCTTCTGATAAAATGTCCACACCATAACTTTGAAAAACGGACGATTTGCCAAATCTTATACGATGGACTCGAAATCAGCTCACGATCGATGCTCGAATCAATGTGCCAAGGCAATTTTCTTGCCCAACATCATAATGATGCTTGGCAATTTCTTGAAAACCTCGCTGAAAAGTCATCCCAATGGGAACGCTCGAACGAAAAATCAATATATCACGATCGAGTGCACACTCGATAGGATCTTCAGTTGCTTTGGAAGCTACGATCGATGCAATGATTAAAAAATTCGATAACGTTTTCTCATCGAATCAAACGAACCAAGCTTCCCAACCAATGTGTTATGAATGCAACGATCCTAATCATATAGCCGATCAGTGTCCTAATTCCGTCGAACAAATCAATGCTTTCAACAAAACCAAAAATGACCCGTTTTCTCCAACGTACAACCCTGGTTGGAGAAATGATCCAAATTTTGCGTGGAGCCAAAACAATCCCAACACGAATACGAGTCGTCCCAATTTTCAAGAACTTTCGAATAATGCTTCGAATCCTCCCTTTCAGCCCAATAATTTTCAACCAAACTTTGCCGGCTCGTCTCATAATCAACCGCAACAACCAAATTTTCCACCAAATTCTGCTCATCCTCCACAAGACGATAAATGTTTAACTTCTCTTGGAAAAACTCTTGAAACGTTGGCTAAGGCGACTACTCAAAGCCTTCAATCAAACAGCAATTTACAAAATTTATTGACTTCATATATGCAAAACACAAACCAATCGATTACAAAACTCGAAATGCAAATGAGTCAATTAGCCACGTCTGTAGTGAACGTGAACGAGGAACATTCCCAAGACAGCCCCTTCCAAATCCCAGAAATCAAAACGCAAATTCAAATCAAGCCCATGTTGTTCAAGATAGCAACGTCACCCAGTTGAATGCTATTACAACTCTCCGTTCTGGTAAACAAATCGAGAATCAAGTAGTTAATCCAAATGATTCACCAAAAACTTTTCTCGACACTTCAAAAACAACGAACGACTCAGAACAGAACGTGGAGCCAAACGTCGAATCGAACGACAATCAAAATTCTTCTTCTTCTACTCGAGAAGACCCGCCTATCGAGTATCGTTTTCCATTTCCACATCGTCTTCGACCAAAGAAACACTCGGACCAAATGGAAAAGATGTTGGAAATTTTTAAACAAGTGGAGGTTAACATCCCGCTTCTTGACATCGTTCAACAAGTCCCCACTTACACAAAATTTCTTAAGGACTTGTGCACCCAAAAGAGACACACTCAAGTGCCAAAAAAAATCTTCTTAGCCGCCAGTTTAAGTGAAGTCTTGTCCCAATCCATGCCCGTTAAATACAAAGATCCTGGCTGCACTACAATTTCGTGTACAATTGGAGACAAGACAATTAACAAATGTTTGATAGACTTAGGCGCGAGTGTCAACTTGATTCCATACTTCGTGTATGAACAATTAGGCTTAGGTGAGCTCAAACCCACGAAAGTTACGCTTCAATTTGCCGATCGTTCCATTAAGAAACCCGTGGGAGAAATCGAAGACGTGCTCATTCGAGTAGGGCAATTTATATTCCCCGTTGACTTTATCGTTCTCGAAACACAACCCGTGACGAATCCCTCGATTCAAATTCCATTGATTTTAGGCCGACCATTCTTAGCCACCTCAAATGCCTTTATCATTTGTCGTAACGGATCAATGAAAATCTCTTTTGGAAACATGACTTTGGATCTTAATATTTTCAATCTTGAAAGCCAATCGAATGAACCTCGTGACGAAACGTTGGAAGTTAGTGCTATTCACGAAAACTTCGAAAACGAGACACTTGACCTTAACAACGAACGCGAAGCCGAGTACGAAAAGTTGTTTCCCAAAATTCCCAACGAGATTGAATACACTCTTCCCTTTGAATCGCTTCAGGTTGAGTCCGAATCTCGATCCAACTCTTTGATCGAAAACCTCCCAAAGTTGGACCTCAAACCACTTCCCGATCACCTTGAGTACGCATACTTAGGTGAAGACGAAACATTACCTGTCATAATTTCCGCAACTCTCTCTCTTGATCAAGAAACCTTGTTACTCTCTATTCTTTCGAAAAATAGAGAAGCAATTGGATGGTCGATTTCCGATATAAAGGGAATTAGTCCTACTCTTGTTCAACATCGCATCCATTTAATGGACGACGCCAAACCTACTCGCGACGCGCAGCGAAGGCTTAATCCAAAAATGAAAGATGCGGTGCACGATGAAATTCTTAAACTTCTCGATAATGGAATTATTTACCCAATCTCTGATAGCTCATGGGTTAGCCCAATTCACGTTGTACCGAAAAAGTCCGGGCTAACCGTTATCAAAAACGATTCAAACGAGCTTATTCCAACTCGTACTCAAACGGGTTGGCGTGTTTGCATTGACTACCGAAAACTAAATGCCGTAACACGTAAAGATCACTTTCCTCTTCCTTTCATTGACCAAATGCTCGAACGTTTAGCCGGCCATGAATTTTATTGTTTCCTTGATGGTTATTCTGGCTATAACCAAATTCCAATCGCTCCCGAAGATCAAGAGAAAACGACTTTCACATGTCCATTCGGTACCTTTGCTTATCGACGTATGCCATTCGGACTATGTAACGCTCCTGCGACTTTCCAACGATGCATGGTTGGAATCTTTTCCGAAATGATAGAACGCTTTCTAGAAGTTTTAATGGACGATTTCTCAATCTTTGGCGATTCTTTTTCCCAATGTTTACATCATCTCGAGTTGGTTCTAAATCGATGTAGAGAAAAACATTTGACTTTGAATTGGGAAAAATGCCACTTTATGGTCAAACAAGGCACAGTCCTTGGACATATCATCTCAAATAAAGGCATTGAAGTAGACAAAGCAAAAATCGACGTCATCGCAGATCTACCCATTCCCAAATCCGTTAAGGACATTCGATCATTTCTAGGACATGCTGGCTTTTACCATCGTTTTATGAAAGACTTTAGCAAAATCGCCCTTCCTTTGACGACCCTTCTTGGAAAAGACGTTCCTTTCGATTTTAACTCTGATTGTATCTCTTCTTTTGAACGTCTTAAGAGCGAACTCATTTCTTCCCCAATCATTTGCGCACCCAATTGGGATCTTCCTTTCGAAATAACGTGTGATGCTTCAAACTTTGCCGTTGGTGCTGTCTTGGGAAAACGCATCAACAAGATCCTTCATGTCATTTACTACGCGAGTATGACTTGAACGACGCTCAACTCAACTACACAACAACCGAAAAAGAGCTTCTAGCTGTCGTTTTTGCGCTTGAAAAGTTTCGACCTTACTCGATAGGTTCACACATTACGGTCTACACTGACCATTCTGCGCTTCGATATCTCTTCGCTAAAAAGGATGCTAAATCCCGTTTGATTCGTTGGATCCTTTTACTTCAAGAATTTTACCTTACAATCAAAGACAAAAAGGATCCGATAATGTCATAGCCGATCACTTATCTCGTCTTCCGAACGCACCATCTTCCTTGTCGAGCAATGAAAACTTCCCCGATGAACAACTTCTTTCGATTTCTATCGATCCATGGTACGCTGATATAGTGAACTACTTAGTCACTAAAAAAACTCCATCATCTTGGTCCAAACAGGACAAATGCAAATTCAGGTCCCAAGTGAAATATTTCTATTGGGACGATCCGTACTTGTTCAAATATTGTCCCGACTAAATCATCCGACGTTGCATTCCGGATAATGAAATAAGGAGTGTTCTTTCGTTTTGCCATGATCAAGCGTGCGGTGGACATTTCGGTCCTCCAAAAACTGCGGAAAAAGTGCTTCAGTGTGGTTTCTATTGGCCTTCTCTTTTCAAAGACTCGTTTGAATGTTGTAAAACTTGTGATCAATGTCAAATGCTTGGACGAATTTCTCGACGAGATATGATGCCTTTAAACCCCATTCTTACGATCGAAATCTTTGATGTATGGGGTATTGACTTTATGGGACCTTTTCCAAATTCTTTTGGAAACTTGTATATCCTTCTCGCTGTCGATTACGTTTCAAAATGGGTCGAAGCCGTTCCTTGCAAAACCAATGACCATAGAATTGTTGTGAAATTTCTCAAAGAATACATCTTTTCGAGGTTCGGTACACCTCGCACAATAATCAGTGATAACGAAACCCACTTTTGCAACCGTTCTTTTGAAACTTTAATGAAAAAAATACTCGATAACCCACAAGTTATCCACTCCGTATCATCCTCAGACTTGTGGCCAAGTTGAAATTTCAAATCGGCAAATAAAACAAATGTTGGAGAAAACTGTCAATAAAAATTGAAAAATTGGTCTCAGAAATTGACCGACGCACTTTGGGCTTACCGTACTGGTTTTTAAACTAACCTTGGGATGTCCCCATTTCGTTTAGTTTACAGTAAAGCTTGCCATTTACCCGTTGAAATTGAACACAAAGCGTTGTGGGCAATAAAAAACTTAAACTTTGATCTTGAAAAAGATGGCGAAAATCGAAAACTACAACTCAACGAACTCGAAGAACTTAGGAACGACGCGTATGAAAACGAGAAAATTTACAAAGAAAGAACCAAAGATTTTCATGACAAGTCAATCCTAAAGAAAACGTTTCGCCTAACCAGAAAGTTCTTTTATATGACTCGAGACTTCATTCATTCCCTGGGAAACTTAAATCAAGGTGGACCGGACCATTTGTGGTACGTACTGTTTTTCCACATGGTGCCATAGAAATAGAAAACCCAAAGGATGGATCAATTTTCAAAGTCAATGGTCATCGTTTGAAACCCTTCTTTGAATTGCCCGATAACAAAGAGGAGGAGCTCATGATCCTTCATGAGCCAAGCGACGTCTAGTAAGAATGTTAACCCTCTTTTGTAAATATGTACACATTTTTCCCCGTTACACTCATTATATCATGCATCGACTGTGGGGACACAGTCAAAATTAAGTGTGGGGGGAGTCTCATTTTCATTTTTGTAGTTTTTCATGGCATTTCTGAATTTTCATTTTCTTCAAAAAAAAAATCTCAAAACTCCTAAATCTCAAAAACATTTTCTTTTAACCATCTTGATTTATTTTTGAAGAAACACTATGGGATAAGTATAAGTTTTGGTTAATAAATTGAAATTTTTGAAAATTTATTTGTCTTAAAATACAAATAAAAATGAAGTTTGAATACAAATAACAATGGTTTAACTAGTATATAGGAAGGTTCATCTATGCTAATTATGAAGTATGTTCTAATTGAAAATCTTTGTTTAAAAAGTGGTGAATTTAAAGTAAAGGATATAACATTTTTGTCTTCTAAGTTAAATGGTGCTAAGATGATTTTGCAAAACTCTCTCCTTTAAAAAATAAATAAAAAGATATATATATATATATATTTAATAATAACATCCAAAGTATTCACTCTCATTTAAAAGTCCTCACGGTTATGCATGGGTGAATTACTTGGAATCTTCGATTATGTGCTTTCATACTCATTTAAAAGTCCTCACGGTTATGCATGTATGGAACACATGTAAAAAAAAAGAACAGATGTAATAAAAACCACCTACGGTCGATAGGTGTATGCACGAAAGTGTGTGCACTCGCCATGCTCTGTACTCCCCTCACATATGCCCGAAAGGCAGTGCATGGGTGGTATATATGGCCTCAGTTTACCTGAGCTAGGTGTGTAATTTTTCTTGCAAATAATGAGAGAGCAAGCAATTGAAATTCAAGCACTGTTTTAACTTGTTTGATTTAACTTGTTATTGAAAAGAAATGAAAATACCACTTTAATAAACTTTTCTAATCAACTAAGGATTCATTTCATAGTAACATTGTGTTATAAACCAAAACAACTAGATAAACTATGGTCTATCTGTTATGACAACTTGATTTTTATCGGAAATTTTGACAAGTAAATGACTTAAATTTTCAAGACAATGACCAAAACTTGTATTTAACTTATTCGTGTCAATTTAAAAATAAATCCTTCATTTGTAAATATTTCCAAAAATTCGCATTCATTTCTTTGTAAATAAATCTTGCAATTTGTAAATATTTTCATCCTGCATTTGGATTTTGTGGGTAGTATCCGCTGAAAACCCTCATGAGACAACACTCGTCCTATTGGGGACACCCAGAGGTTTAACGGCTTGTTGCATACGCTCAATGAAACCGTGCTCCCTACGAAAACAGATTTATCTTAGTTTTCCTTTATTCGAGGACGAATAAAAAGATAAGTGTGGGGGTATTTGATGTGCACGTAATTGTGCATATAGCTACATCCATATTTTATCTCTTTTTATTTAAATAATCATCATATTTGGGCATTTTAACATGTTTAAAACCAAAATTCAATTATTTCCAAACCATCATATTTTCATCTTCATTCAAGGGCAAAACGGTCATTTTTGTGCATGTGTCAATGTAAGAATGTTTATTTGGACATTTTTTGATAATTTTTATAGGAAATTGAATGCATATGGAAGAGGCTTATATGAAGATATATGCATGCACAAATGAAATACAAAGGAATGAAGAGGAAATAATTCAAGTTCAAGATCATGGAGGACCCCACCCACTTACCTAAATGTACAATTTGGAGCAAATGGACAACTAAGTGGATGTTAAAGCTTCATGCAAAACAAATGATGGATTAATTAGTGGATAATGGTTACTTGGTGCCCACACTTCCTAAAGGGCAATTTAGGAAGCTCCCTAAAAAAAGAATTAGGATTTTATGCATGTATAAATAGCCCTTTTATGTACATGAAAAGATCATCTTTTACTCTTTCATTTTACTTAGGAAATTAGAGTGTAAGCACAGTGTTCTATGAAATAAAAATGGCTTCCAAGCCTCTTTCTTCTCTCTTTTCTACACGCTTTTCTTTGTTTATTGTTAATGTTTATTGTTAATGTTTATTTCTATGCTCTCTTTCTCTTTATGTTCATAGCTTAGATTTATACTTATGCAAGTAGTTAGTAGCTAAGCTCCTTTGCTTTCTTTACCTATTTTCTATTTTTCTTTTCTTTTTAATGTTGAAACTTACATGTGTTGCTTTAATGCCACAAATGAGTGGCTAAACTCCTTCAATTTAGGGGTGATGAAGCTCTCTAACTTTATGTAATTTCAACATTTTATGATTTATGATCTCATTTGGTTTATGCTTCATGAAGTAGATTTTGATGCAAGTTTATACAAGTGAGTTTGATAGCTTATATTGCTTATGCAAATGAGCTATTCTTATTCAACATAAACACAAGTTTCATCATCATTTGCTAATCCATTTTTGATTGTGAAAATAAAGTAAAAATGAAATTTGATGATCTATATTACTAGTTACAATAGTAAATAGATCATACTTAAAATAGCTTTTGCTTTGGCTCATTTTCATGAGAATTATAAGTGGGTTATTTGTTGTATTATAGTTTGATGGTTTGAGTTATGTTAATTAATAACATAAAAAAACCATACTTATGATAAATGCAACAATTTTCACTTAAATCAAAGTTAGAGATCATAAATTGTTTGTTTGTTGATTTACAAAAATATGAGAGTAGATTTGCCTCTAAATTGTTCTCTAGTTCAATAGTTTTCTAATCACATTTTAATTTTAGTGTTAACTTCATTTTAGTTCTAGTCAAAAATTTCACAACTTTGGGTTAATTTGATTGAGTAGGAAATTTAAATCAACAATTCCCTGCGGATCGACCTGTATCCGCCGTGTGCTACATTCGTATACCGTGTGCTTGCGGTTATTTTTTTAATTTAAATTCGTTCGACGGTTTTCTAATTTCATAGAATTTCCGCCAACGAACAATTAACAAATTAATTAAACAATAAAATAAGTTTTTGAAATTGTTAGAATCGAGCTACGGGGTTGCACCATTATGTCTGTGGCGATTTTGTGATCAATTTGCATATATAACTTGTTGAAATCCGAGTCAGCATGAAGAAGATATGAGAAAAAAAGAAATAAAAAATAAAATGAAAAAAATAATAATATAGGTGTGGGTCCACCCATGCCATAAGCCAGGTCGACCTATAGGTCAACCCAGGCTTGCGTATGGTCGGCCTATTGATCCCCATAGTAGCTAGGTCGACCCACCTTGTTTATGGACGAGGAAGCATCCAGATTCAAACCGTATGACGTGTTTTGCAATTTTCTTCAAATCCTGTCGTTCGTGCTTCCATCCAATGGTTCCTAGCGAGCTTATGACATGGTTGCAAAAGATGTAATCTTTAAATCTAACTCTTGAGATTCCTAAGCAACACTATAAATAAGAACCTAGACCTTGCTACTTTTCTCATTTAGATTTTCTCTAAATTGGGTTCATTGCCTGAGGCTGGACCCTAAAAGGAAAAACTTTCTTGGGAGGAGAATTTTTATAAAATTCTTCTATGCCCTAGAAGTTTATTCGAGAAGGCCTAGGAATAAAGCTAAGGACCATAAGTGAGTGTTTAATAATTATTTTAAATTTTTAAGTAATTTAAAATAATAGGTTTCTCAATAGTTGTAGTTTTTCTGCAATTTTGAGACGGTTTTTATATAAGTTATTTACAGTTAGTTTCTAAAGTTCTTTTCAGTCTATTTTATTCAACTATTTTTATTAAGCTATTTTATTTAGTTATTTATAGTTATTTGTATTTATTTACATCTGCTTTACGTTAGAATTTAGCATGTAAATGTTAGTTTCTTATTATTCCTTTTTACGCGAATAAAATATTAGAATATTGAAAAGAGGAGAATTCGCTAATATGGAATGAATAGAAATAAACACTGAATTCACAGAAATTAGATATAAAATAAGCTGTAATAAAAAAAAGATAGACTGAAATAGGCAAATTTGAGATATTTGCAAGCATTTTTACAACTAGTGGTTATAACTAAAAAGATAGAATAAAAGAGTAACAATTATAACATAGGTTATACTAAGTAGACAGAACAGAAAAGACTTATTTTAAAACTTAGATTAAGTTAACTAGCAAATATAGCAGAAATAATAGAAGATGCTTATTTTAAAATTTACATTAAATTAATAAGCAAACATAGAAGAAGGGCACGTACCAACAGCATTCCCATTCAATCAGGAACTAATGATCTCACAATAGTTAGGTGAGACTATGACACATTTATGCTAATTACGGTACATAAGCGTCCAGTAGATAGAAGCTCAAATCTGATGATCTAGGAAAAGGGGGCAAACTAGAATTTGTTTGCTAGGACCAGTAGCGGTAGCGTTACCTTTCAGACTAGGACTGATGGTCTCACAACACTTAGGTAAGGCTGGGCAGCATTCCCTTTCAAACTAGGACTGATGGTCTGACAATAGTTAGGTGAGGCTGGGCACGCTTATGTGGATTAGGTTAAATAAAGGTCAAAAGATGGGGAGACATTTAGTGTGCACCGGCAATGACCGAGCGTGTGAGATCGATTAGGGTAAATAATTCGTTACTGCGTTCCAAGCGCTAAACATGTGTCATTTGCTGTGACCAACAGGACTGGTTCTCAATGGCACAACAGAGGTAGAAGGTCGATCAACAGGTAGAATTAGGATTTCAGCCTATTTAAAATAGGATTAGGGTTTCAACTAAATCACAGCAATCTAAAACAAGTTCAAACAATCACAATCAAAGAAAATAGAATCAGAAATAGTATTTTATCCCAGTTTATCTTTTCTATATTTTCCTTTCATACTAGAACTATTGCTTAGTCTATTATTTTTATCTTGCTTAGAAAAGCTAGTAATTACTTTCACTCACCGAACTTATTGTCTGACCCACTCCTCTATTTCCCCTTTTTCCCTATAGGCCAATAGAGTCGATGACAGTAGATTTAGACCGCTTGGAGATATATTCTTAGAATTCTTCAAGTATTCTTCTTCTTCTTTTCAGTTTTCTTTTCGTTTGACTTTAGATGTACTGGTACTTTATGAGAGGGATGATTTTTATTTACATACTCTGATGATGTGACTGAGATTGTATTCTTCACGGGACATGTATATTTGATTTTCTTGGCATATTCTGTTTTGAAATGAAGTTTAATTTTAAATGCTAGTTAGTATTTAAATGTTTCCGTTGTTTTTGTTTATTTATCTTGTGAATCTTAGTCTCTACGATACTTTAGCTATACCTATAACGCACCACATCTTTTAGTGAGCCCTTTTCAGGTATACTAAGGGGTGTAGGGTGTTTCAATATTTAAATGTTATTTATATGGAAAAAGGAAGGAATCCAATTAACTATAAGTAATATTAGGCTTTAAAATTATAGAGAAAGGCATAAGCCTAAAAGTGAAAATATACAGTAAATTATGTTAAAATTCGGGGAGTGAAATAAAAATGGGAAATCTAATAACTTGATTTAAAAGTTAGTGGTAGATTAGTAGGCAGGTTTAGAAAAGGGAATATATTTCCATAGTTGTAAGAAAAAGGGTAAATGTAATTGCAAGAACAAAAGAAAGAAAAAATGGAAATAGTGCAAATTAGAGACATTCTTGTATTTTGCGTTATCCAATAATTAAAGGAACAATAAAAGCATTATCTTGCAGTTATGAGTTACATTTTATAGCATTGTTTAGTATAAAAATATGGAAATGGATTTTAGTACAGTTTTTGTAACCAACCAAATAGAATAGAACTACTTCGTAAAATAAAAGATAATAACATGAAACGTCAAAGAAATTAAAGAATTTGAAATAATCAATTAAAATATTTGACAAGACTAGAAATAATAAATAGAAAATGTGACTAGATTTGTATTTACTGTGATATAGTAGAGCAAAAAGAATCAATTATTATGGTAAGTAATTTGTGGCAGTTGGACGTAGTCCCAAGCTAAGACTGTCATATAATGTAAGAGAACTAAAGAGGATTTAGTATCATAATAAAAGAAGACGGACTAGAATAGAAAAGATACATTTGCAATTACATTTATAACATGTAGGTCGTAAAAGAAAGAAAAGAATATAAAAGTGACAATTACAAGTATAATTGTCAACACGTAGGTTATACTTAAAAAGAAAGAAGTAAGAGAGGCTTATTTTGTCAAACTTAGATATTGGATTAAGTTAATAAGAAAAAATAATAGAAGTGGCCCGTACCGACAATATTCCTTTTCAGGTCTAGGATTGATAGTCTCACACATGAGTGGGGCCAAGCATGCTTCTTAGGTTAAATAAGTAGCCAACAGAATAATAAAAATCAACTAAACGCATCATAAAAGATTAGACATGGATCGTAATAAAATGGTAAGGTGTTTTTGGAGCAGCCTGAAGGGAATCTAGATAAAGAGCTTAATGAAGCAGTACACCCTAGATTATTAGTACAGAAAGAGCACGTCCTACATAATTATTTTGGGCTAGAAGGAAGTACGAGAATTCAACGGGATGTAAGGATACTCCAGGATGGCCCTCTAGGGAAGGCCTAACGAAGCTGCAACCCTTGAGGCAGGTCTGTAGGTGTTCCATCTAGAGAGTATGCCTTGACTGCTTTTGCATTGTAGGCCTAACGAAGCGGACAATTGTAGGTAGTCAAAAGGTTGATGATGGAGTATGATATTCATATGACACCGTACTCTAGTTTGCGAGTAGGTTATAGTAGGCGGGACCGATAAGGATAGTCGCATGCGGATATCAGTCATCATCGGTCTGAGCGAGTTTAGGAAAGACTAGGGTTAAACCAATAGGCCAATGATTCTTTCACTATCAAACATTGGATGAGCGGCATAGCCAATTGGATGTTTCGATTGTTTGCAATAGGGCGGAACCACTTAGATCTTGAAAGGTCTTTTGATTACTTGAGGAGGGCTGCTGGGGCCATAGCCATGAGGAGAAAAGAGACAGACCAAGTATAATATCAGCCTAACCAAGCGGACCTTTACAGATATAGAAAATCCCCAACTGAGTTCCGTACAAGGTAGAACTTATTGGCCGAATTTATGGAGTAGATAGAACGATTACATGTAGTCCTCAAGGTACACATTGGGTGGTACATTATGGATGTCCAAGCACTAGGGTAAGCTAGTACGGATGCAGTTTCACGTTTTCATAGTAGACGATGGAAAATCTGTATTGTAGGCCTCATGAAGCTGTCCTTTGTAGATTTTGTTACAGTATGCTCTAGTAGCAAGACGATGGAATCCTTTTTGAGGAGGATACAGAAGGTACTATGGGTATACCAAGGACCGACGCGGTCTTTGGGCATGTAGCTACCTATATATATATATATATATATATATATATATGTATATTGGTTACTAGGTCTTAATCTACTAGGGAGTAGATGGGTATGATTCACGCATATAGGCGAGAATATTATAATCCCAAGAAACCTAATATAACAGAAAATGGAAATAGAACGGTATGTGCAGAATTATGCTTAGAAGTGTATTATTTGTTCGTTTACCAGAACTTTAGTTCTAACCCCTCCTTATATCATCCCATAGGTTAGATCGATGCAAAGATTTTCTAGATTTGCGACACTTGTTTAGAAAGTGTTATCACGTTGGTGAGTATTTAGTTACTATTAAATTTTAGTCAGTTCTACAGTGAGATATTTATTTGAGCTCTGATATATTTATCTTTGTCTATTTGCAGGATACCAGATACCCAACTCGGGCTTTAGTGGGCTTAGATTTTAGCATTATTGCAAAAAATCTAGACCCATTGGAATTCGAGTTGTTACATTTGGTGTCAAAGCTAAGGTTAGTAGATCCTAAGTAAATTAGGAAATATGAGTGAACCTATTTGTATTTTTGGATAAAATATAAATATATTATGTACTAAAATCCAAATAGTCCCGTATTATAGATTTTTACATATGAAAAGTTTTTGAGGTACATTTGTACATAGTTTTCTTGTTGGGTTTGGGATGACCCGTGGATGTTGTGCCCGATTTATAATGTACAATAATCTTTGTTTTGAGAGAAGATAGGTATCCATATGTTATAGGAAGTGGGAAAGTTCCCTAGGGATAGTTGGGAGAGTATTTTTATTTTTGAAGGAATAAGAGATTTTAGTAAGGAAATGAGATTTCCAAGATTTAGGAAGGGTATTCCTAAGGTTGTAAGAAGAAAATCCACTTTATGTCTAGCCTAATAAAATGAAACTTTTGGAATTGAAAAGTTGAAAAATAAACCAGTTTATATGTTTGAGGAACTAATTATTGGGTTTATGAAAAAAATTGGTGTGAAATTTAAATCGTTTTTTATATAATGTAAATTTTATTAAAAGTGAAATTATTTTTGAAGAATTACAGAGCATGTATAGCTCACTCGTTTCTTTGTTGGTAACAAATATTTTAAATATAAAAAACCTAGAGTGTGTGAAGTATCAAAAGTGAAGGTTACAACATTTATTATTGTAACAGATGTTTTCATGAAAAATAAAGGAAGCATAGACTATAACACTATTGTTATAGTATGTGACTTCCAAGGGAAATGTTTTTACATAGCATATGAGATTTACTAATATTTATTTTAATTGAATCCATATACTAGTATTTTTGGGTTGTAGTAACGGTGCTTTACGCAACTTCTGTTTTGATCCAAATAAAAATGAGTTTTGAAGATAATTTCTAAGTATAGAAATAAAGTAGTTTGTAAGTACATTTATTATTTAAATAATTAAATGGAAAAAAATTCCAGTATATTAAAACAGTTTTGAAAATAAATTCTTTTGAGAATATGTAAATTAAATATTAGGAAATTAACGAATTACGTAGAAAATGTTTATTGTAAGTGAATATAGATTAAACATACTTTAATCTATTGGAATGAGATGAATAATGATATAATATTCTATGAAACCAAATTACAAATAAAGATGTTTTGTGTAAGTTATAAGGAATACGTGAAAGAGATGTACAAGGTATGGAAAGCACTATATTTTGTATAGCCTTTTTCGATAAAATATATAATAATTTCCTTATAATTTCACATAAACATGAAATCTTCCTTCAAAGGATTCATAGAAGGTTTTATCATTAATGATTTCTCATAAGAGAAAGTAGTTCCAATACATTAAGGTATAAAACGATTAGGTGTAATAAGAAGTGTAATAATTAGAGACAGTATTAGTCAAGGGAGATATTATAGAGAGCCTTAGTAGGAAAGCTAAGCAATGGAAATTTTATATTTTTCCATTGATTATGCGCATTGGTTGCTTGCCTTTGTAGAAAGTCCCCATTTGTAGTAAGTTCAAAACTCCTCCACGGTTAGGTAATTGGAAGAGTAGGAAAGTTAAGGGATTTGTGATAAAATAATTGTTCCAATCTACTACAATTTGTGTGAACTTGAAAATCTATGAAAGAAGACGCTTTAAAAACATGTGAGGACATTTTTGGAAGTCGAGAAAAAAAATGTTCTAAGGACAAGCAAGGCATGTTTTAAAGAAAAATTGTTTGGTGCAAAAGTAAATAAGTTTTTTGAAGAGAAAAACTAAGTGAACAGTTAAATTTAAAAATCCAATTTTTTTTTATGAAAAGCTGTAAAGGCCTTTAAAAGGAAAAAAGGAATAAGTTTTGAACTCAGAATATGTAAGTTTTCCCCTCTAGGTTTGGGGAATAATTTAAATTCAAAGAGCTATAAAGGTGCAAGTCGAGAAAGATAAAATGTTAAATAACCAAGTGCCTTTGAATTTAATAGAAACTACAAAGTAACACTTTTAAAGGTAAGAATTTTTGGTATTTGATGTTTCAAAAATTAGAAGCTTTAATTTTTGAAATGAAATGATAAATACCAAGCCAAACTTTTAAATATAGAGTAGATATGAATCATTTTCTAGATGTGACGTGAAAAGTGTACGGCTATAGCGGTGATCACTTTTAGTAGTAATAATAAAAGTTCCCGTAAAGTGTATAAGACACCAGTGAGAACCTAGGAATGGTGCTTCATGTGTGTAGACTATAGAAGAATAGTGAAGTGATATTAGTAAGATAATAAGACACACGTGGTTGGGAAAGGAAGACCTTACTTGGGGAAAAAAGATAGGTAAAGGCAAAGAGAAAAAATTTTCAAGCTTAGTTGCCTTTTTAGATATAGACTGCATAGATTGAAATCCTTATTCGTTGCAGTAAATGAGGCTTGGTTATTCCATTTTGAGTATGGAATGGAAGAGATAAATAGATCTTATTCATCGTGAGTAATATAGTGTAAGTTGAGTAATAGGCGGTAGGAAAAGCGTATGTGTAACTTGGATTCCAAGAGTAGAACCTTCCTGTGTTAGGGTGGACATGGTCCTAGGCCTCCTAGCCCTAAATGATAGATGTGTTTAGCTACTATATTTATTATCTAGTATTTCTTTGTAGTGGGACCTGTTTTCTCTTTTTGTTATCAGATCGTACCCCTATGTAAGCATTTTGTCTTTATTATTGCAAGTCAGTACTGATTAGTATGATGCTCTTTTTCTATGATGTTCACAAGAAGAGAATAAAAACATAGGACGTAAATAATAAAAGAAAAGTAAGAGCAGATAAAGGAAAAGTAAAAGCAGATAAAGGAAAACAACAAATTTAAAGAAAGCGACATAAACGTCAATAGAAAATTTTGAAAAGGAAAATTTTCTTATGTGAATTGTGCTTTGGAAAGCAAATAGAGATTTTTATAGAATAGTGGCACAAGTTCCAAGTATGGGGAATGAGGTGCAAAAGTGAAATGGTAAATGTGAGGTTTTCCATTTCTACCTTGTTTCTGACATAAGAAATTGAGTTTGGAAAAAATTATTTTTTTCTTCTGAAATTCAAATATTAATAGTTGTATGGTAGGATTTGGATGTGAAAATATTTGAACTACGCCCCTATTTATTAGGAGTGTAGGAAAAATTGGATGAAAAATGTTTGGAGTTTTCAAAAGGTTGCATTCATATAAAAATTGCAAGTATATTTAAGATGTGTGCCTCATATTTAAAAAAAAGAGATTTTAAAGAAGAAAAGCATTCATATAGGAGGTACCGCTTAGAAATTCATGTACATGCATATATCTTATGTTGAATGACACTTTGCATAAAGACACGGATGGTTGCCAAATTGGATATACACAAAATGGATGTGATTGGCGCGGAGAATTACATAGTTTTACCCTTATCGAATTTCGGGGAGGAAATTTCCTAAAGGGTGGGAGAAAGTAACGCTTTGCATTTTTAGATAATTAAATAACCAAAATAATTATAAACAGTGAAAATAAGAGTTTTTGGAATTGTCAGAATATGGCCTCGAAACTTATAGCATTGTGTTCGTGGCAATTTTTTGATTAATTTACATATATAATATGCCTCAAACAGACTTCGTATGAAAAAGTTATTGACATTCGAAATTTCGTATCGAAAAATAATTATACGTTTAAGTGTGCGTGAATATATTTATTTATAAACATATGTGCGTATAAATTCCATAAATAATGAGTATTTGAATTTAAAAATAGACGCGCATCATAAAGGAAATTAATTGATTAACTATTAAAAATAGGTAAAACAAATTAATAGGTATAAAATAAAAAAGTTAGACACGTCAAAACGCATTTTGCTTGTTTTTAACGGCTAGATTTCAATCCCTTTAAACGAACGGACGACATTGCATTACTCCCTATAAATTAACATGCAGGGCTAGCCTTCAAACCCATATTTTTTGAATGGGTGCGGAACCCCTGTCACTTTTCTTTCTCCTCCAATTGTTCAAAAATCAAACATATTAGATTTAGGTTTTCTTATTAGCAATTTGAAGGTAGAAATTGTAATTCTAGAGAAGAGATGTCCAAATTAAGCCGTCCGCATGAGGTGAGCTTTCAGATCTGATTTTCTAGCTTATCTATTTATTTTTCTTCAATTAGATCTAGATTTATAAATCCATAGAAATTCAAATTTGTGGATCCAAATATGGTTGCAAAAGGGAAGACTATGGATAATATAATTGGATTAAAAATCAGATCTAGAATTTGGAGTATTTTCTTTTCATGTGAGTGGATTTAAATTATATATCTTTTAACTTGATGATATATATTATCGTTAGATTCCTGTTAGATATTTTAATTCAGCATTTGAACTAATTTCAATAATTAGTTCTACTAGTTAGTTATGTTGAAACTATAAATTTTATAAGAGAAGTGTACTTATATTTAAATGTTATTTATATGGAAAAAGAAAGGAATCCAATTAAATATGAGTAATATTAGGCTTAAAAGTTATAGAGAAAGGCATAAGCCTAAAGGTGAGAAATTTACAATAAATTATGTTAAAACTCGGGGAATGAAACAAAAGGGGAAATCTATAACTTGATTTGGAAGTTATTGATAGATTAATTGGCTGGTTTGGAAAAAAGAATACATTTCCATAGTTTAATATTGTAAGAAAAGCGTAAACGCAATTGCAAGAATAAAAGCAAAAAAAATTTGAATTAGTGGAAAATAGAGACATTGTCGTATTTTGCATTAGCCAACAAATAAGGGAACAATAAAAGAAATATCTTGCAGTTACGGGTTATTGTTTATTGCATTATTTAGTATTAAAATATGGAAATGGATTTTAGTATAGTTTCTGCGACCAACCAAATAGAATATAACTACTTCCTGGAATAAAAGAGAATAACGTAAGGCATTAAAGAAATTAAAGAAGAGGAAATAATCAAGTTAAATATTTGAGAAGACTAGAAATAATAAACAAAAACGTGACTATATTTGCATTTATTGCGCATATAGTAGAATAAAATGTAAAGCAGTTATTATGATAAGTAATTTGTAACAATTGGACGTAGTCCCAAGCTAAGGCATCATATAATATAAGAGAACTACAGAGAGTTTAGCATCATAATAAATGAAGACAGACTAGAATGGAAAAGAGACACTTGCAATTACATTTAACATGTAGGTTATAAAAATTAAAAAGAATATAAAAGTGACAATTGAAAGTATAATTGTAATACGTAGGATATAATTAAAAAGAAACAAATAGAAGAGGCTTATTTTATCAAACCTAGATCTCGGATTAAGTTAATAAGCAAAAATAATAGAAGTGGCATGTACCTGCAGCATTCCATTTTAGGTCTAGGATTGATGGTCTCACACATGGATGGAACTGGGCATGCTGATTAGGGTAAATAAGTAACTAACTAAATAAGAAAATTAAACTAAACGAAAAATAAAAGATTAGATGTAGGGTTTAATAAAATGGTAAGTTGCGTTTGGAGCACCCGAAGGGAATCTAGATAAAGAGCCTAATGAAGTAGTTCATCATAGATTTTTAGTACAGAAAGAGCACGTCCAACTTAAGTATTTTGGGCTAGAAGGAAGTACGAGACTTCAACAGGACTTGAGGATACTTTAGGATGGCCCTCTAGGGTAGGCCTAACAAAGTTGCACCCCCGGAGGCAGGTCTATAGGTGTTCCATCAAGGGAGTATGCCTTGACTGCTTTTGCATTTCAGGCCTAACGAAGAGGACCTTTGTAGGCAGTCAAAAGGTTGATGATGGAGTAGGATATTCGTATACGCCGTACTCTAGTTTTCGAGTAGGTTATATTAGGCAGGACCCATAAGGATAGTCGCATGGGGATATCAGCCATCACTAGTCGGAGCGAGTTTAGGAATGACTAGAGTTAAACCAACAGGCCAATGATTCATTCACTATCGAGATATTAGATGAGGGATACAACAAATTGGATGTTTAGATTGTTTGCATTAGGGCACAACCACTAGGTTCTTGGAAAGTCTTTCGAACATTTGAGGGGGGCTGTGTGGGGCCATAGCCACGGTAAGGAAAGAGAAAGACCAAGTAGAATATCTGTGTTGTAGGCCCAACGAAGCACACCATTATAGATATAGAAAATCCCCGACCGAGTTCCATAGAAGGTAGACCTTGTTGGTAGAATTCAAGGAGTAGACGGAAGGATTACTTTGTATCCCGAAGATACGCACTGGGTGGTACATTGTGGATGTTCGAGCACTATTATAAGCTAGTGCGGATGCAGTCTCATGTTTTCACGGTAGATGATGGAACATCTATATTGTAGGCCTTACGAAGTTGTCCTTTATAGATGTAGTTACAGTACGCTCTAGTAGCAAGACGATGGCGTCCTTTTCGAGGAGGAAACTGATGGTACTATGGGTAATACCTAGGACCAATGCGGTCTTTGGGCATGTAGCTACCAATATATATTGATTATTAGGTCTTAATCTACTAGGGAGTAGATGGGTACGTTTCACGCACAGAGGCGAGAGTATTATAAACCAAATATACCTAATGTAACAGAAAATGGAATTAGAACGGCATATGTAGAATTATGCTTAGAAGTGTATAATTTGTCCATTCACTAGAACTTTAGTTTTGACCTCCTTCTCATATCATCTCACATGTTAGATAGATGGTAGAGATTTTCCAGCATTGTCACACTTGTTTAGAAAGTGTTATTACCTTGGTGAGTATTCACTTACCGTTATATTTTAGTTAGTTCCACTATGAGATATTTATTTGAGCTCTGATATATTTATCTTTGCCTATTTGCAGGATACCAGATACCCAACTCGGGCTTCAGTTGGCTTGGATTTTATCTCTTTTGCAAAAAATCTAGACCCATTGGAATTTGGGTTGTTATAATAAATAAATTACAAATCTTGAGATTCTTTATTAAGAGACTCCGCTACCGAAGGATTAACTACATGGTCAACTGTTGTGTGGAAGAAATTCTTTGAGTTCTTTCTCCTTTCTTCTGATTGTTTTCACATCATCAATTAACTCGATGTTAATTTTCAAAGCACGGTTAAAGGCCCTGTTGCAGCTCTAAGGGTCTGGTTTTCCCTTTCTAACTCAGCATCATGCTTTTGGAGGAAATAAATATTATGTTCAAGCTTTTGATTCATGGCGGCATAGTCATTGATAGTCTGAGAATACTTTATCTTCTGCTGCTCATCAAAATATTTAACAATTTCGAATTTTACCCTCCGACATCAATTCCCCACTATGTTGTTCTCTAGGCCGGGGGAGGATTGAGCATACTATGAAATTTTTTAGACGTGAGAAGTTTTGACCTAGTAGCTTTGTAGCTCAAGGAGGTTCTAGTGGGGCCGAAAGTTCAATTTTTGAAGTATTATCACCCAAATTGAATTCAAGAGAGGCATGCAGAGCTTGGCTATCTTTTAATTTCAGCTCTATGTCATTTATCTACTGAATAAGCTCAGACATCTTTTGATCGAACCCAACAGAGGGATTTGGTTTCACTTCTCCTTTTACCAGGGTGACTATCTCATCTCTTTTCTTAATATCGACCTCAACATTGGCTATGTGGTCTTTGTGGTCACTGGTAATGGTCTTTTGAATAAGGTATCTTTTATGCGACTTCACTGCTTCAATGTTTCCACCAAAATGCTCAAGAAGGACTTCATCATGAATTGCTATCTCATCACTCCTTAATAATAGCCTATCTTTAGTGGCGTCGATACGATAAAGTAAACTTTGACGAAGATGAGGCAAAGATGGCTGAATCTCCTATATAACAAAAAGAAATAAAAGAAATAAAAATTCAAGATAACATTACTTTATTGTCATATCAAAGAATTACAACTCAAGTAGCTAAAAGTTAAAAGGAACAACAAATGCTTTCATTACATCTAAAGTTGAGAGACTAGATTTCTAACTTTGCCTAAAAGTATTAGCCGAAAGCATAATAGTTGACTCAAAATGTATAGAAATCCCTTCAAGCGTAATAACTGGTGGACATTTACTCTAATCCCATTTTTCAAAAGAAGGACTGTCGCGACCACAAATCAACTTAGTATGGAAGGTTCTGCTTTCTTTTAAGATAGTTTCCTTCTCTTCGCCAAGAAAGTCAAAGCGGAGACAAGCTTATTCTGAGTATAATTTTTGTAAATCCCGAAGAGAGCAATATCTAGATGACTTCGAAGACTTTAAGAGTGATGCATTTTTAGAGTAAAACCTTCTCAGGTTAACATATTGACTTAAATGGTCTCTTGGGACGACATGAGCTAAAGAACTGATATTCTGAAATAACACAGCAAAAGGAAGCTAAGTAAAGAGAGCATTACAAAAGCATGCGTTCATGAATCAATTACTTGTTATATATTTACAATCACCCATCAGCTTCATACACAACAGACTTGGAGAAAAAATCAGAAACAAATTTGTTCTTATAATACTTAAGCTTATTAGGGGAAGATCTTGAGGAATTTATTTGAGCCGTGGTAAGTTCCAGTAAGCTCAAGGATGCAGGTCAGAACCAAATTCATCTAAATATCTTTTATGGTATCGTCTAAGTAAACCCCCACTGAATTCAATTAAATATGAGAAATCTATTGTAGAATGTCTATAGTAAACTTTGTAAAATAATGATTAAAATGCCTCTTTCTTTAATCATCATCTTGAATAGGGTTATTAATTCTCTATTTTCCTTCAAGAGAGCATTATATCGAAGGCGAGCTTTCTTTGGTAAAGGGGTCACTCTCTGAAATTTAAAAGATGCTAGTGCGAAAGTGCTCCAGTCCAGACTATGATATTTCTAGGATAGGGCATTGTGTTCCTTTATTAATTTGTCTAACTCCCTATGCAACTTGTTAATTTTCGATTATTTTCTCTTAAGTTCCGTCCTATAGGGAAAGATTGACTTCTTCTTTATCTGAGACAAATGATTTATCGCTAATTATTATCTTTGAGGTATAAGACATTTAAATAGGGAATTCCATACCAGTGAAATGGGGACAGAAGTCTAAGGAGCCTGTTCCTTCTCTCAAGGACCCTTGGGATGTGTGAGAGCAGTTTTCCCCTCTGGAGTAGTAGTTGAACCAGGAAATGTTGGTGGCATATCTTTTGGGGGGATTGCTCTTGTTCAAGAGCATCATCTTTATCTCCACTATCCATCCCTGAAGCACCGGAAGGATCCCCTTTGTCTCCTCCGTGGCCTTGACCGATAAGAGGGTCATCATCGTGGTCATCAACATCTTCAGTATCCCAATTCATTTCGTCATCATCCTCCTTCTCTTTAGGATCTTTAATTTTATCATCCTCCTCCTCCTTAAAGTCAGATACAATATCGAAATAGGGAATATCAAAAGAGAGCTTCCTTAAAATCAACCGATCCCTCTTCGCCTTCAAGATCAGAACACTGCTTAACTCGCTTAATTTTTTCCATGAACCTTTTGGCTATAAATGGGTGAAGTGAGGAAAAATTAAAGTCAGGACATTTATCATGATTATCAGCATAGGCAAGCATGAGGGCATCTTCATAATAGCACAACATCATGGTCCCCAAGGTGGAGTCAGCAAAATTAGAAACATGCTTCTGGAGGTCAAAAAGGGTTTGAACAACCAGCTTGAGCAAAGCTCTCGACCTCTTGAATTTATCTTCTAGAAGAATATTCTTAGAAATCAGACAGGCTTTTTCCTCCTCTGAATTCTTCAAAGCCAGCTCCCTTGCAAATATTTCGTCAGAGATAAGACGGTGAGCTTGCTTCTCCGCTTCTAGATCACCCTCGGCCCTAGTAAGGGAAGCCTTGATCTATTCTAATTTAGAAGAAGTGGTATTTTGGTTAGTCATCAATAAGGCCAGCTGACTTTTTAACTCAGCATTTTCCTCCTGAAGCTTGGAGGATCAAGTAGAAAGTTTAGAAGTTCATTAAGGGAAACCCAGTTCCAAGAAATCTACAACAAGAGAAGAGACACATGTTAGAAATTAGAAAGACCTAGTGATGATAGGATTAATCAGACAAGAGCTTCCCAAGAGTTGTTGAACCATGAGAGAGCGATGATTTTGTACCAAATTTGGGCTAAAAGACCACAGAGAAGAGGAAGCAAAAGATTGTGAGTGAAGAATAGGCTTGACGAGTTTGTCAAAATTAGTTGGTAGAGATGAGGAAGATGACAACTTTGGAAGAGTATGTGATTTAGAGTGAGTCCCAAAAAGGGCAACTTGCATTTGCTCCAGTGTAGTTGGAGAATTTGAAATAGTAATAGGAGGAAGGGGGTTGGTGCAGGTGGAGTTGGCTCCACTTTATCTTTTGAAGTTTCGACAGTCGAACGCTTTGAAGCTTTCTTAGGAGATATACGCTCTTCTCCCTCCTCAATATCAGTGATCTTTGTTATATTAGCTGGAGTTGCCCCCTTAGGAGGTGCTTCTAGTCTTCTTTTTGAAGATCTCTTGGAGCTAGTGAAGGCCCCCAAAACTGATGTAACATCCGTAGATGGTGAAAAAGGAGCAACATCACTTAAAGGCAGGACGGCCTATGAAAGAGCTAAAGAAAATTTAAGCGGATATAAAATCAGGTAGGGCAATTCATGAATTATAGAAAAAATAGAACACTAAGCTAACAGAATACCTGAAACGTCAGAACGAATAGGCGACAATGAGGTAAAATGATAAGCGTCGCTTGAGGAATAGAAGCGACTTCCTCGAGAGTTTTGCATAATGGAAGGTGGAATGCCGAGAATTATTTGACCAATTGAATGCAAAGAATGTTTCCTTAGTTTCGAAAAGGTTAAGAGCATCAACCTGCTCCTATGATGTTCAGGAGCTGCAGTTAAAGAATTAATGATTCTTTGAACTGCATCGCCGAGTGTCATGGAAGGTTCATCTGAAAAAGATCAGGGATTAGTTAGCAGAAAGCATAAAGAAAAGAAAAGACGACATTGAAATAAACTTACGGGCAAAGGCACAGGCCTCACAGACATCCAAAAAGCATTTAACGAAAAAGAATTGGTTCTTCCAATCCTTAAACTTATTAACACCGTCCATATCAACTTCTTTGATACATTCACCCTAAAGATTTGCTTGTAAGACTTACTTGACCTTGACAATTCGGTCAAGGAGGTTAAAGTTTCAGGGCTATGTGAAGGAAGTCCAAATTCCAGCGCCAACATCTCGAGGGATAGAAGATAGGTATACACATTTGAAGAAAGTCGTATTGGAGCAACTTCGATATAAGACAAGAAAGAGTGCAAGAATGCAGGAAATGGAAGAAAACCACCATGCCATATGTGGATGGTAGTGAACGAAAATACCCTTCTGGAGGGTTGCCAATAGTATCAGAGCATTTGGAAGGGATAGCTTCAACTTCGATGATACCAAACTCCTTTAGAATAGCGTCTACTTTGCTCTGTGATTCGATGAAAGAGTGCTTGGCAGTAGCTTCAACTTTTGGATAGCTCATTGTTCTACCAGGTGAAAAGTTTTAATTAAAAACCTTAAATCAATTATAAATTTAGATAACAATCAAAAATACAAATGTGAATAAGTTTGCTCAGATAGATTACGCATGAAAACATGCACAAAGCTTTAAAATGGTGCAAATTTTCAGTCAAAGACTCAACGGTTTAAGATTTCGACAAAGTTGAAAGATTTACAGTTTGAGCTTCCCACAGAGTCAAAGGGAATATAGTAAAAGCTTTCGACGATGTTGAAGGATCAATAAAGTAGACTTTCGACAATATCAGAAAGAGTAATGATCTCAGCTTTGATTATTGTGCATCGAAAAAATTTAAAAGTAAACAAAAATGTAACTTTCTTAAGCTGTCGACGAGGTCAAAAGGAAAAGGTGAAATGTTTACTACCTTTCGACAATTTCGAAGGTTCTATGGGAACCGACACCTATTCCAAGTGTAACCTCAAGATAAGTAGTAAGACCTTTCGATACAGGCAAAATTAAATTTCCTAAGCTAAAAAAATAAACATCGTTAGCATTTTTGAAAGGCCCGATCAAAGTATCAAAATATGTTATAACCATTAAATTCAAAACATTCCAAACATGGATCATATATGCATAAAACGTTCCAGCAAAGATGGGCATAGGCAACTCTAAGGGTGAAGAATTTCAACCTTCTCAAAACCAGGTAGTCTAAAGGTTCAGACCCTTTAACCTTATCATAAGCTTGTTGTCGAAAGGTTTCACTATGATATTACCTAACCATTTGACCACAATGAAAAGGCGGCCTAAAAATGCCTTCCAACTTTATTGAAGGTACAAAGAAAGAGGTAAACCTAATTTTGCTGCCTCAACCTCTTTCATAGAGGTAGGAAAGTCATTTTACATTGCCTAGTCGTGCACTAGTAGGTCCTAGGTTAACATATCGGGGTTAATAAAACCCGAACCAAATAATAAATATGGTTTTAATTTTTTCTTGAGAAACAAGCAAAATGAACTCATTAACAAAATACTTTCATCTGGAATCGATCTAGTGTTGTTCAAAAGAATAATATAATATTATCAATAGATCAAAACTCAAATTTAAATAAAAAACCGAAAACTAAATTTAGATACTTTGGGTATAAAATTGAACCCGATAAGGGGATTTTCCCACGACAAACATCACCTGCATAAAATCTAACACCATAGATGAATTTTGTCCAAAAAATTGGTTTAGGGAAAACCGGATTTCCAATAAAATCAAGTTCGATTTCGAATTTAGGAAATTGGAAATTTTGGTTAGAAACTGATAAGGATGAAAATTATACTAGGATTCGTGAAGTAAATTCAAGAAATACCTTGTTGTAGTGAGTCGAGATTTAGGAAATTTTTGAGAATTCTTTTACTTATTTGCAGTGATTCTAATTTTAGGCAAAAGTGGAAAAAAGAGGAGCGTGCAACCTAAGAAAAGTCTCCCAAATTCTCCACCACTAGATTGAATTGGATTGAGCATTCTAGATCAGCGCAGGAAGACAAGGAGGCGGGAAAATTTTGTAGCTGTCGACAATGATGACTAGGAAAGTCAAGAGCATCCCTTCGAATGTGGGGGGGGGGGGGGGAATGTTACACCCAAAAATCAACCTTTCGACTACGACGAAACGTCTCTCCACAAAGATTAAAGAAAAGGAGCTCAGTTCAAACCTTTCAAAAGGGTCGAAGGGATGCAATGAATAGTGTACAGCAGTCCCAGACCTTTCGAAGGAGTCAAAAGTTTTCACTCCTTAGCGTTCAGAGTGTTCTTATCTTTCGAAGAGGATGAATAAGTCAAAGCAAGTGTGAGCAAATACTTAATGACCTTTTCGAAAGGTTTTGAAAGCATAATAAACCTTTCGAACCAACTGAAGCACATCCAGAGTACGTTCCGACAATATCAAAAGGTATTAAAAGAAGACAGCACTTACAAGTCAGTAAAGAAAGATAGACAACCATTCAAAGAAATCCGAGGAAATTATAGTTATCGACAACAATAAAGTGAAGAGCAACCTTTTGACAATGTTGAAGGGTTTACAACAAGTAAGGGAAAAGCAACCTTCCGACCAGGTTGAGAGGTTCACAGCAGCATGAAGTAGGCAAACCTTCTGACCAAGTCAAAAGGTACGTGAAGCCATAAAGAAAAGCAAGCCTTTTGACAAAATTGAAAGGTCCATGGCAGTAGATGAAAGACAAAATTCATGGCAAAGTCGAAAGGTTCGTAGTCGCATATAAAAGGAGAACCTTCCAACCCTGTCGAAAGCATGAGGCTGAAAGGTTGACCATCTGTGTCGATATATAAGACCCAAGGGGTCCTGCTAAGGGAGATCAGAAGTTTCTCTCATTCTAACTTTATAACTTCTTAATAAAATAATTACAACCCTAATTGAGTGTGATTTGGGGAAAATCTAATAAAGTAAAGCTTTTTCTTGAATATAAAGGGAAGTATTTAGCCATGTTAATTACTTTACTGCTTGGATAAATTTTTGTTGGGTTAACTCATATTTGCAGGTTCAACCTCATCAAAAGGTTCTTGTCGACAAGGTCGATAACACTCCTGGACAATTAATAAATATAACCATTCGGAGTCTTAATCCCTCCAACCCAAACCTTTCGAAAAGATCGACAACCTATTTGGATTAACATCCGCTGAAACCTTTTGAAACTATTAACTTTGCTGCCTTAACCTTTCGACACAGAATCTACTCAATCTAAGTGATTAAACCTTTCGTCAAGGTCGGAAGCTACTATTTACCACACAAATCCAAAGAAGCTTATCTCCCCAACTTTTAGATAAGATTAAAATCTACTTCTTGAGGAAA
Organism: Allium cepa; assembly: GCA_030765085.1. NCBI lineage: Eukaryota > Viridiplantae > Streptophyta > Magnoliopsida > Asparagales > Amaryllidaceae > Allium > Allium cepa. The sequence goes on from CM060938.1 coordinate 688,132,572, forward strand.
AAATTCTAGAAAACCCAATCTAATTAAGAGAAAAGCCTTTGTGGAACTCTTCAAACAAGCTCAAAAGAGCCAGAAGGTACAATAACCCAATATTTAAACCTTTCGACGTCGTCGAAAGGTCTTATTGAAAGACATTTACCGGTGAGGATACAAAGGAAACCTTTATCACATTTCCATTTAAACCAAACCAATTATACTATTTGAAATAAATTTGGGGTGTTGACCATAAATTTGGTTAACAATTTCATTCTTGTCGAAAGGTTTATTCTTGGTATGTTGTTATGAAACTTCCGCCTTTGTCGATAGGTTTATGACTCTTATGCTTTCATTAACCTTTCAACTTCATCAAAAGGTTTGTCCTTTACATCTTTTGTAAACCTTTCGACCTTGTATAATGGTTTGACATTGCTTGAATGTTGTCGAGAGATGTGCTTCTCTTCAATATTGTCGAGTGGTTTTTTTTTTCGTTCATTACTGACTTCTGAGCGTTGCTTTCTTTATAGGAACTTTTGACGCCGTCGAAATGTGTCTTGGAAGTGCCTTACCTGTTTCGAAAGACGTACTAAGCTTTCAAAAAGGTTACTTTGGATCGAAACCTTTGACTTCGATAGGTTTGGCATGTATTTGAAAGGAACATTATTGATTTCTTTCGGAAGGGGCTTCGAAGTCATCACTACTTTCTCATCTATGTCAAAAGGTTGACTGTGGCAGAAGGTTTTATTTGTTTTCATATGAGTTGAATGCTTTACACTGTATGAACAATTGGAATTTTCAAACATCCCTTTTTTAGCCTTCCATAATAAATTGAATCATCTCTTCATCAAAACTCCAACTTGATTATTCTTCTTTCATACTTCTACTTTCAAGGAGATTTTATAATTAACACCAGTCCCATCTGGTATTCTGATATCTGAGACATTTTCACTTAGTGGTTCCTTCCTATAATTTTACTTCAAAATCATTTCAAAATGATTTAAAACCTTTAAATCTAACTTATACAAGGAAAACATAATCTCTATGCTTTACTCAAAATCACTTTGCCAGGTTATATATATACTTTACTCAAACCTTAGATGATGAAAACATTTAAACACCTGAAAGTACCGATTTCGATTCCATTGAAAGTACCCCATTCTAAACCATTGAAGGATTCTCTTTCGAAACCAAGTAAAAATCAATTATTATCTAGGCTAAAAGGCCAAAGATTCGCTTTCAAAACCATACATAAAACCCCTTTCAAAACCTTTGACAACCTTCCTTTTGAAAGCATTAAAGCCTTAGACATCTTGTTTTAAAGGACTTCGAAACATAACCTTGGAAACCATCCATTTCAACCCTTTTGAAACCATCAGAAATTGGCACTTTTCGACTCCTTCGAAACCCTTTGGGGAACCACTTCTTCAAAACACATTTAAGCACCTTCCAAAAGCATTAACCTTTAGAAACTTAAACCTTTTGAAAGCCCTTTGGGTTCAATTTAAAACATATGGACAAACACCTTTCAAAACCATATAAGTCCCCACTTTCGAAACCCTTCGATTGTACTTCAATCGGTATAAAAGGGTTAATAAAAACATCTAACTCAAAACCTTTCCTTTGAAACCTGTTCATAGGTAAAGAACTAATGGTGTCGAAACCATCCCTTCAAAATATGGGAGAAGTGGCTACTTTGGAAAGATAAGAAAACCCTTTGAAACCATTGACTTCGAAAGGTAGAAAGCAGACAGTTGGGGGTTTCCACACCTTTGAAAGCTTAACTTAAAATAAAAGAAGGAAGCCAAGTAAAAACCTATCCTTTGAAAATATTTGACCCTGTAGAAAGCAACTGAGTCGAAAACAGTCTCTTTCGTAATCAAAGCAGGCATTACCTATGGTTTATAAAATAAGCATACTCCAACCCTTTCGAAACCTAAGGTTTCGACCAAGTGCCCTTCACCTTTTTCCAATATGCTACGTACCACGTTGCTTGACAACATGCACATTGGTTTCGATACCATTGAGGGCGAACGGTCTGGGTCGAAACCCTTTGTACCAATTTTTTTGTTTTCAACTTAAAAGAGAAAACCATTTCCACTAACCTGCCTTTGTTTATCAAAATCTTATTGGTTGCTAAATGCTTTTTCAAAAAGTGTTGCGAATATTTTTAGAAGTAAAGAATGATTTTATTTTTCAAAATGCCCCCTCCTCCTTAATAAAATATGTAAAACATTTAAGACCCATGCCATAAATAATTTTATATATTCGTCAATACACTTGGAAAAAATATGGAAAACTCTAAAATTTATTTTAATATGTTTTCCAACACATATAAATTTCAAACCCAAATAGTTATATATTTAGCCTAAATAATTTATAACCCATTAAATCCTTTTCTTCACTAGAAAATCATTATAAAGTCCATCAAAATTAAGAAAACAATGAAAATTGAAATCCATCTCTAAAATATCTTTTTTGATCTAGTTTAAATTTTCAAGGCATTTGGATGTCATTTAATAGGGTTTTCATATCAAACGTATCATAAAAAATAATATGAACACGTATAATTCAACAACAAGTATATATAAAGATTTAGTCATCTAAAACAGGGCATAATCATGCTAATTCATTTTGGTTCTAACTTAAAACTGAAAACATTAAGAAAAGAAAGATGTAGTAATTATTTACCTTAGCTTTGAGATTAAATAATGTGAGATTTGACATTAAATAAGTTGATTTACTCCTTTCTCTTGATATCTTAGATTTTATCTTCCCTTGAGATTAAAAATGGTGGCCGGCCTTAAAGTATTTTAGTTTGAGAGAAAAGAAATGAATGTGTGTTTTCGTTTAGGGTATAAGTCCCTCGTTATTCCCATTTTTCCCTTCCATTTTTCCACACACTTGCATTCATGTTATCACATTTTGATTTGTATTTAACATAGCACGGTTACCCTTAGTTAAATCAAATCTCAATCTATTAATCTTCACATTATTTTATTTAATTTAGCTAATTCAATATCCAAAATAACGTTATAAAAATATGAGGTGTTACATCTTAGAATCACCTTGCCATCTTATGTACATATACTTTACCCAAACCTTAGTTGATGAGAACATTTAAACATTTGAAAGTACCCATTTTGATTCCATTGAGAGTACCCCTTTCTAAACCTTTTAAAGCAATTCTTTCGAAACGAAGTAAAACCCTTTATTTATCTAGGTCGAAAGGCCAAAGCATCCCTTTTGAAACCATACTTAAATCCCTTTCAAAACCTTTTAAAACCTTCCTTTCGGAATCATTAAAACCATGGAAATCATATCTTAAAACACTTTAAGGCATTGCCTTTAGAAAACCTTGAAAAAACCTTCAATTTCAACCCTTTCGAAACCATCAGAAAATACTACTTTTCGAATCCTTCAAAATCCATTGGGGAATAGCCCCTTTGAAACCATTTCAAATACCTTTCGAAAGCATCAAACCTTTAGAAACTCAAACCATTATAAAGCACTTTGGTTTAATTTAAAACATATGGAAAAACACCTTTCGAAACCATTTGAATCAACCCTTTCAAAAACCTTTCAGTAATATTTTAATCAAAAAAAGGGGCATTTAAAATATCTACGTCATAACCTTTCTTCAAAAACCTATTCCTAAGTAAAGATGTGAAAGTATCGAAACCGTCCCTTCGAAAGCATTGGAGAAGTGGTTAATTTTAAAAGTTGAGTATGTCTTTCAAAACCATTGACTTCAAAAGGTGGAAGGCGACACTTAGGAGTATCGACCCTTTCGAAAGCTTTACATATAAAATGAGTGCAATCAAGTCGAAACCATTCCTTTTAAAATATTTGATGTTGTCAAAAGTCAACTAAGCCAAAATCTAACCCTTCGAAAGCAAGGCTGGCGCTCCTTTGATTTTTAAAACAAAGTATACTCCAACCTTTTTGGAACCTGACGTTTCGACCAACTACCCTTTTACCTTTGTCCAATGTGCTACGTGCTAAGTAGCTTGATACATATGCATTGGTTTCAAAAACATTGGTGGCAAAAGGTCTTGGTCAGAACCCCCATTATCGAAAATGGCAGAACATGCTAAAAGGTTGATATTTTTGTTTTCAACTTAAGGAAGAAACTTTTCAACTAACCTGCCATTTTTTGTCAAATTCTTATTGGTTGCTAAATACCTTTTCAAAAAGTGTAGGCAATATATTCAGAAATAAATGATGATTTTATTTTACAAAATGCCCCTTCTCCTTAGTTAAATATTCAAAAGTTTAAGTCCCATACCTTAGTTGATTTTATATATTCATCAAAACACTTGGGCTAAATCTGAAAAACTACAAGAAAATCTATTTAAATATGTTTTCTAACATATAAAAATTTTAGACCCAAATAATTATTTATTTAGCCGTAAAGAATTTAAAACCCAATAAATAATTTTCTTTACTTGAGAATTGATATAAAGTCCACGATAATTCAGAAAATTATGAAAATTGAAATTCATCTCTAAAATATCTTTTCTGGTCTACATTTAATTTCCAAGGCATTTGGATGTCATTTAATGTGATTTCCGTATCAAAAATTTTTAAAAAATCAATATGAACATTCATAAATAATCAAAAAGTATACATAAACATTTAATCATCTAAAACAAGGCATTATCATGAAGCATACTTCAGATCATCATTAAAACCAAAAATCTTAAGGAAAGTGAGATATAGTAATTATTCATCTTAGCTTTCTGATTAAAAGATGTGAGATTTGATCTTTAATAAGTTTATTCACTTCTTCTCGTGAAAATCATAGCTTTATCTTTTCTTGAGATTGAAAATGGTGGCTAGCCACAGAATACTTTGGTTTGAGAGAAAAATAAAATATATGTGTTTTAGTTCCCTCAGGGTATAGGGTATAAGTTCATCCTACTTACCATTTTTCCCTCCCTTATTTCCTAACACTTTTATTTATGCTATCTCATTTCGATTTACATTTAACATGGCACGGCTACCCTCTGGTTAAACCAAATCTCAATCCATTAATCATCTTACATTATTTTATTTAACTTAGCTAATTAAAACATTCTAAACAATGTTATAAAACAATGGGGTAATATTGACTCCCCTCTTAAAGAATTTTGTCCTCGAAATTACAATAAGGCACACAACAAATCTATCAATAAGTAATACATACCATCTAACAAATCAGGATAAGCGTCTCTAATCTTGCTCTTAGTCTCCCAAGTACAGTCTCTCTCATCGTCTCTCCACTGGACTATCACAAGTCTGACTGTCTTGTTCCTTAGCCTCTTCTCATATCTTCCAATTATGTGAATCGGTTTTCAAACTATGGTCAAGTCCGGATCTACTACTAAATCTTCTAACACCATCCGTGCTATAGTTTTCTTTGGGTTTCTAACACATTTTTTAAGATAAGAAACATGGAAAAATTCATGGAATTTAGCCAAACTACTTGGTAATTTCATTCTATATGCGATTTTTCTAATCCTTTGAAAAGTACAAAAAGGTCCAATGAATCTCAATGCTAACTTTCCTGATTTTTCGAATCTAATCACACCCTTCATCGGTGAAACCTTAAAAATATCCAATTGAGAACTCCAAGTCTTTCCTCCTTCTGTCTGCATAACTTTCTACCTAGACTGAGCTTCCTTCATCCTATCTCGAATCAACTCAATCTCCTTCGCGACTTCTTTCACTAAATCAGGACCAAGAATCAATCTATCTTCGGTCTCCGACTAACATGCGAGAGATTTGCATGGTCTTACATACAAAGCTTCAAACGGTGTCATTCCAATACTAGTCTGATAACTATTTTTATATGAAAACTCGACTAGATGAAGATGGTCTTCCCATGAACCCCAACACCTAATACACAAGCTCATAACAAATCCTCCAAGGCTTCGGTAACTCTTTCTATTTGCCAATAAGTCTTTGGATGGTAAGCAATACTTATCTTAAGCTTGGTTCCAAAAGCTTCTTGTAGACTATTCCAGAATTTGCTAGTAAACAAGAAATCTCTATCACAAACAATACTACTGGGAATTTCGTGAAGCCTAACAAAAAATTTCATAAATAACTTTGCCAAAATAGGTGTCCTCCAAGTTGACTTAACTGGAATGAAGTGGGCACTCTTGGCCGCTTATATACTATTTAATTTCCCCTACTAAATCTTGGCAACTCATCTATGAAGTCCATAGGGATAGGATCCCACTTCCAAATTGGAACATCCAATGGTTGAAGAAATCCACTTGGCGTCGGAGCGGCGCGTTCTAATGCATAACATGGCCTTTTACATCCCTTGTAGGCTCCTTGCATTGGTTCTTGTAGTGGCCAATCTGATCACAATTAAAGCACTTGAAATTCTTTGTAACGACCCAAAATTTAACCACTTCAAAATATAATATTTAAATTGATTTTAAATATAAAATATAAACCTTTTTATGATTCAAACAATATCAGATAGGATTTGGAAATAGAAATATACATTAAAATAGTAACATTTGCTTATATCGATAAAAATGACAAAATCCTGATTTCAGATGAGTACGTTTAAGTGGTTTAATAAATTATTTTAATTTATTTATGAGTGTTTATATTTTTAAATGACATTATACAAATTTATTTTTAAATTTGGTTTACATAAATCAATAGTCTAAATAAAACGTCAAAATATGACCGTAAAATATTTTGTCAAAAATCAACGTTCTGTCGATTTAAAGTTGTCGTAATGTTGTTGCACCTTTATGTACACAATTTAATAAATATGTTAACATATAAAGATAGATAACAATTAACTAAACAAGATTAATTTTAATAATCACACTTAGAAAATTCTATAAAGTAATTAGCAAAAGTAAACTAAAAAAGACAAAACACGTGTCACATCGCATTTGACGTAAAGTAAAGAAATGCGACGTAAAGTAAAGTAATCACCTTATACTTTACTTAACTGTTAAGTGTTTGAATTTTAAAAGTGTAATGTGATGTGGATGGTAAGTTTTGAATTAAATAAGTTTACTTAATTCTTAAGGAAATTTATTTAGGTGAAAACACAAATCTATATTTCATTCTCAAATATTTTCCATAAGTACCCATCCACTTCTTCTTCACTTTTGCACCATTTCTTCTCTACTTTCTTAAGCTCGCTTACATCTTTTAATGGCTTCCTTCCATAATTAAATAATGCCGAAATATTTCCAAAAAAGCAAAGAAAAATATCAACAAAACTCCATTTGGACCACTTCAAAACTCCCCAACTCTCCCCTTTTATTGCTCACGCCCCTCTTCCACCATTTGGGAGAGCAATCCCAGCCTTCCCCAAGCCAAGTCGAGTCATCAAAGTCTAAGCGTTCAAGGAATCGTGAGCTAAAAACATCGAGTGGCGAAGCTACAGCCGATTTTTTGTTCGCCAAAACCTAACAAAGTGGGAACTCCTAATTTATATGTATATATTTTGTTGTGATGTTGTAATATATTTGTTTGGATGTTTGGTTATGATATTGATTTCCATATGTTATTTATTGCATAAAAATATTGAAACAAATCACAAATTTACACGACGTATAATCAAATGGAAATCACTTTCTGAAAAGATATGAAATGTGATATGAATTTATTTATACCTTTGAAAAATGTTTGAATATGTTTAAGAAGTGATTCCTAAGTGTTTAAACTTGTCTTGGAAAAGTTTGGATATGAAAATCAATATACACGAAAATTCGAAGCATCGCGTAACGATAGTTCGTGTTTTCGCGTCAAAAATTCAAATGAACATGCGAAGTGGAGTATGGTTCGGAATTCTACGAAGTAAGAATTTTCAGAATCCTTCAATCCACATCTTTCCTATATAAATAGAAAATAAATATTTCATCTTGAATATTTTGAAATATGGAAAAATCAATTTTCAAGAAAAATCCAGTTTTTGCACTAAATGACCAAAGTTGTAAATTGATAAAAAGTCATTTTAAAAATATGAATTAAATTCTAAAAATATTTTAAAATGTATTGAAAGTAATTTAAGTTGAAAAGATGATTTTCTAAATGATATAAAAGTTATTTTAAAGAATATAGCTTTTAAAGCACTTTTTGCAACACCATTTGGAACCCTTTTCATAACTCTTTTCAATAAAGTTTGAAATAAAGTTTAAAACCTAGCAATTCTTTCCCAAATCCTTATTAAATGTTTTTAAGTAAATAATAAAGCATTTTAAAATAAATTTGAGCGATTTAACATTATTTCAAAGTTGGTTAAACAAATGGTTAAGTGATTTAAAAAGGGAAAATGAGTATGCGAAAACGACTAGTACATTTGTCATGCCTATGAGATATAGAAGTGAAAATAAGGCATGTAACTAAGATTAGGGATGGAGCAACCAATGCCCTAAACTTACCTGGGCTCGGTTTTCTCTTTTATGCGAGGGTGGAACATATCAAAAAGAAATCCCAGATGCTCAACTCGGATTTTATAGAAATAATCTGCTTATACTCATTATTAAAATCCAAAGAGGGAACTTATCCTATTTGTGGAATTTAAAATGTGATCTCGTCGTTATTCTGCCCATAGCACTCGTTGAATACGGAAGTAGATTTTGAATAAAAGTAAAATGATTTCTATAATCCTATTTTCTCAAAAGATACCCTTTAAAATTGATTTGAGAAATATTCAATAGAGAGGTTTAAATGTTTCCGTATCCACTAAAAGAATATTTTGAAAATATATATCTCTTGAAGATATTTTGATAAAGGAAATAAATGAATCGAAAAACAATCACCTAATTACATCATTTTTATCAATGATTGGATTTCGAAGCAACCGGGGTCGGATTTAGGTGATTCCTATCCAAAAACCACTTCTAACCAATTTACGTGTTCGAAGATTGAAGATGTTTAAGGACGGAGATACTGAGACGAATAATAACGAGGGACTACTTGTTGATTAATTGGGGATAAAGTCCAGATTCGCTATATTGTTGCGGTGGTCTCTTTGTCATGAAAACCTCATAACCATAAGGGCTTCTCGCCTAGTAATTGTCGAGGAAAGTGCCTTTGGTTTCGTTCGGTCCCAAAACGAACTAGTATGGATGAATGTCTGACCTTGCATTCCAAATAACAGTGAGTGATCTCTATAAAAGTATAGCAGTCGGTGGCGGAGAAGACACCTTCTCTTAGCTTAACACCCTTTTACGAGACATACGGGCTCAAGAAGTTATACATTTATAGAAATCAGAAGTGTGAATGTGTAATGGCAATGTGGCATTCAAAGTGAAAGAAGATGTACTATGCGAAAAGGTAATCGTAGCCTCAAGCCTCATCAACCGGATGTCACCGAAACAAGGTTAGATGGAGCAAGGCTAAGTGGGTCATTCCCAAATAGGGCATGATCATCCCCTTCTAGAAATATTTCTTCCCGCTATGATGTTTGGGATGTAAGTTAATGTGGTTTGTATGCTCGTGCGCCCAATTTAAAGGTCGGTAACTACCGGGGGATGATATATCCGGTACTATCTAGTTATAGAGATAGGCCGGTCTTGTGTGGGTAGAGGATCCTTTGTGATGGTCCTCGGGACATCCATCTAGAGGTTCTCCAATAAGAACCTAAGGTTTTGTTTATATTGGCCTAATGAATTGTTTGCGCCAAAATTGGTCACAAACACCCAGTATCACGAAAGCACCCATTTACGTACTCAACTTGATAATAATCAACACAGAACTCAGCAACAATCAATATAGAATTCAGCTCTAAGTAACAAATCACAGTAATTCACAAACAACAATCACGAACACAGGATTTATAGTGGTTCGGCGTTCGCGCCTACGTCCACTTTGAAGGTTTTCTCTTTATTGCTTTGCTTAATTAAATCGATTACAACGGATTACAGTTGATAATAGCTTTGAAATCTGAATACAACAGTGATTCTGATGAATAGATTTGAATCCGGCAGAGTCTTGGTGTTTAATGGCAGAAGTTCTCGGAAGATCCCCTTTTCTGAAGGCTTCAGGGTGCTATTTATAGGCGTTGGAGGCCCAGATCTTGCTGAAACTTCGGGAGACCTCTTCTGGCACGTGAGTGGGCCCACGCGACCGACCCCACCAAGTTTCGTCTCGATCTGACATCGATTCGAAGTCATTTCGAACCCATAAAGAAATGGTCCAATCGAGCTGAAACTTGGCAGGAACAATCTTTATCTTGTATGGAAGCTACTGTGAAAATTTGGTTGCATTTGGATCAGTGGTTTAGGAGATATGATCGGTTCGAAATGAGGATTCTCGGTTGGCTGTGTGGTTCGAACCGATAGTTTCGAACCCTTGAGTTCGAATCCATGATTGCACGTGGGTCTGCAGTGACGTGGCGCGTATCTCTCGAATCGATCCTAATTTATCTCCGAATGGACCGCTTCGACTCCGTGAACTATGGCGACTTCGTATCGATGGAGTGACATGTCATTCAAACCAGCTGACTCGGTGGATTCGAACAAAGGAGTATCCCTGGCTTCGAACGCGACCGATTCGAATCAGGGAGTCCCTATGGGTTCGAACTCGATCGATTCGAACAGGGTCGGTTCGAAGTGACATGGACTCAGAGCTAGAGGGTTTTCTATGGACTCGGACATACTGGCGAGGATGGATTCGAAGTAAGGGCTTGCATGGATTCGAAGCAAGGGTACGAAGGAAGACTTTGGGATGGTTTCGAACCAGATGGGTTCGAACTAGATGGGTTCGAAGCAAAGACAGTGGATGGGTTCGAACTGGATGGTTTCGAGGTAGGGGTATTGGATGGGTTCGAAGGTGATGGTTTCGAACCAGACAATGACTACCTCTCTCAAATTGAATCCATCATATCTTGAGCATACGGACTCGGATTGACCTGAAATTTGAAATGACGACTCCTTCGACCTTTCTTGTCATGTCCTATCAATTTTGGCCCGTTCCGGACTCGGACAAAATTCATCGATATCCATAGCAAAGTGAAGTATAACCAATCTCTGAGACGAACTGTCTTTTGTTTTCGATCAATCTTTCGGTATCACGGCTTTGCCAAAAAGCGGGATAACATTTTGCCCCCCAAAACATGCCTTGCGGTAGGAAGGTGTGTTTTGTAATGCTTCGAGTTGGACGTTCGTATCCGATCATCAACCTGCAAAGAACTTGATAGTTTCATATGGCCTCAAATGACGATCGTTCGGGATCGAGCTATTTAGGATGAAGCGCGGCCGTTCGTGGTCAAGCGCTCAACTTCAAATGACGATCGTTCGTGATCGAGTCATTCGAGGTGAATTGCGACCGTGCGCGGTCGAGCGTATAAATCCATGCGTCGATCGTTCGGGATCGTATGCTGTTTGAGGTGAATCGGGACCGTTCGCGGTCCGTGCCGTTCGTGGCATAGGATGGAATAGGACCGTTCGCGGTCGATGCCGTTCGCGGCAAATGATGAGATGGGACCGTTCGCGGTCGACTGCTGTTCGTGGAAAATGATGATCGTTCGCGACCAAGTGCCGTTCAAGGCGAATGGTGACCGTTTGAGGTCGGATTTTATAATTAATGAACTATGACCGCTCGCGGTCGGTGCCATTCAGGGCAGAAAGTGATCGTTCGCGATCGTGTGCCGTTCGAGGCGAATTTGTGACCGTTCGCGGTCGGGTATTGGACCTCAAGTGACGACCGTTCGCGATCAAGCCATTTGAGGTGAGGTGAGTTGTGACTGTTCGAAGTCGAGTGCCGTTCGAGGCGAACTGTGACCGTTCGAGGTCGGGTGCCGTTCGAGGCGAATTGTGTGCCCGGGAGGGCTTGGTATTATCGATGCCAGGGTCACGTTCAGGTGAGTTCCTGGATCGTTTGACAGGGCGGTTCATCGCCATCTCAGATCATGCCTAAGGATCATTCGCGACCCCATACATGTGTAAGTAGCTTAGCCATTCCCGAGTTATCAGAATCAAATATCTATTAAACGGATGAGTTTTTAAAACAGAAATGTCCAAATAAGCAAAGTCTAAATGTTCAAATCAAAATGAAACGAAAGCAAAGCATGGATGTCAAAGTGTAAGTTCCCACTACGAAACGGTTAATGATCACTCAGAGCATGCCTGGAGATCGTTCGCGATCTCGCACATGTGTAAATGATTCAATTGTGTTAGTGGAAGCTTACAACTTGTTCATCGTTACTTCACTCAATTGATAACCAAACGGTGCCTTGATTCAGGGTCGCCTCTAGCTGATGTGGACGGTGGCCGTTCTGGTTTCGCCACAGGAGCTCGCCTCCTTACATATTGAAGGAGCATACCGTTCCTGATATGCCCTTCCACCTCGTCCTTCAGGTGCCTACAATCGTTAGTGTTATGACCATTTAATTCATGGAATACACAGAACTTATCTGATTTCCTATCGTCAGAGGTTGGATCCCTTCGCATTGGTCTACGATACGGAATCTGTTCTTTGGTATCCTGATAAATTCGTTCCAGGCTCTCATTCAGCTCAGTGTAGGTGGTGAATCGCGGCTCCCTCCGTTGCCGCTTTGATCTGTCTCCGTCATTCCCAATCCTTCTTTTACCTTTATCCTTGTCCGAGTCCTTTCTAGGGGGCTTTTCGTCTTTGAGTGCATAAACTTCTATCCCATCTCCTTCTTCTCTTTCCGCATTTGCATCCTCTAATCGTAAAAACTTTTCTGCCTCATGATAGAATTCTCCCAGATCTACGGGTGGATCCTTAGTTAATGAATTTTTGAACTCCGTTCCGTCTGCTATTCCGGACACAGCCGCCATCATAACCATGGATGGATCCGGTCTATCCACGGAAGCTGCCGCCGCATTGAACCGTGTCAGGAAACTTCTCAATGTTTCTCCAGCCTTCTGTTTTAAAGTTGCCAACGTCATCACATTCTTGGGTCTTGTAATGTGAACCCTGAATTGCCTCATAAATCTCTCAGTTAAATCGTTCCATGTTCCGATGGACCCACTATCTAGTTGCCTGAACCATAACGCCGCAATATCCGCCAAGTACAGTGGAAAGCACCGGGCCATAACCTCCTCTGATGCCCCCAGCACTTCCATATGCCTCATATATTTTGTCAGATGGACCGTGGGGTCCGTTCTCCCGTCATACATATCCAACGATGGTAATTTGAAATCCGGTGGGTTTCTATCTCGTCTGATTGCCGGAGTGAAAGGACTCCTATTAACATCCTCTAGGTCTTTGTTCACCAAACCGCCTCTCATTGCTCGCCTAACCATCTCTGCCAACTTGTCGGTGTCTCCAAGATGTAACCTTCGTTCGTTACTTTCATCCTGCCCCCCGAGTTCGTGAGGGAACTCTGGAATCTGCCCCCTTGACTGAGCGTTCACTCCTCTACTACTCCTAGGTTGCGCAGATCCTTCTCTCTCTCTTTCCAAGATTGGGTCAACATTTTCCATATGCGTGCCCCCTAGCTCGGGTGCTATGCCGGATGGTCCTGCTCCATTCTGGACTCCATTGGCTTCTCTATTCTGTGCTCCAAGCTTTCCTATCTGTTGAAATAAACTCTGGATCAACTCCTCTTGCTTCTTCATCATCGTCCCTAGTGATGTAGATCGATGGTTGATTCGCTCCTGAGGAAGCCTCCTGACTTCCTTGTTGTTCACTTCTCTCTGGCCTTGGCCTTCGGCTTGATTGTCTCGTCATAATTTCTCAAATTTGAACTTTCAAACTCTCTTTGAACTTGCTATCAATTGGTAGAACTCCTGAGTTCAAGTTTCTTAGTGAAAGCACCAAAATGTTTGCGCCAAAATTGGTCACAAACACCCAATATAACGAAAGCAGCCATTTACGTACTCAACTTGATAATAATCAACACAGAACTCAGCAACAATCAATATAGAATTCAGCTCTAAGTAACAAATCACAGTAATTCACAAACAACAATCACAAACACAGGATTTATAGTGGTTCGGCGTTCGCGCCTACGTCCACTTTGAAGGTTTTCTCTTTATTGCTTTGCTTAATTAAATCGATTACAACGGATTACAGTTGATAATAGCTTTGAAATCTGAATACAACAGTGATTCTGATGAATAGATTTGAATCCGGCAGAGTCTTGGTGTTCAATGGCAGAAGTTCTCGGAAGATCCCCTTTTCTGAAGGCTTCAGGGTGCTATTTGTAGGCGTTGGAGGCCTAGATCTTGCTGAAACTTCGGGAGACCTCTTCTGGCACGTGAGTGGGCCCACGCGACCGACCCCACCAAGTTTCGTCTCGATCTGACATCGATTCGAAGTCATTTCGAACCCATAAAGAAATGGTCCAATCGAGCTGAAACTTGGCAGGAACAATCTTTATCTTGTATGGAAGCTACTGTGAAAATTTGGTTGCATTTGGATCAGTGGTTTAGGAGATATGATCGGTTCGAAATGAGGATTCTCGGTTGGCTGTGTGGTTCGAACCGATAGTTTCGAACCCTTGAGTTCGAATCCATGAGTGCACGTGGGTCTGCAGTGACGTGGCGCGTATCTCTCGAATCGATCCTAATTTATCTCCGAATGGACCGCTTCGACTCCGTGAACTATGGCGACTTCGTATCGATGGAGTGACACGTCATTCAAACCAGCTGACTCGGTGGATTCGAACAAAGGAGTATCCCTGGCTTCGAACGCGACCGATTCGAATCAGGGAGTCCCTATGGGTTCGAACTCGATCGATTCGAACAGGGTCGGTTCGAAGTGACATGGACTCAGAGCTAGAGGGTTTTCTATGGACTCGGACATACTGGCGAGGATGGATTCGAAGTAAGGGCTTGCATGGATTCGAAGCAAGGGTACGAAGGAAGACTTTGGGATGGTTTCGAACCAGATGGGTTCGAACTAGATGGGTTCGAAGCAAAGACAGTGGATGGGTTCGAACTGGATGGTTTCGAGGTAGGGGTATTGGATGGGTTCGAAGGTGATGGTTTCGAACCAGACAATGACTACCTATCTCAAATTGAATCCATCATATCTTGAGCATACGGACTCGGATTGACATGAAATTCGAAATGACGACTCCTTCGACCTTTCTTGTCATGTGCTATCAATTTTGGCCTGTTCCGGACTCGGACAAAATTCATCGATATCCATAGCAAAGTGAAGTATAACCAATCTCTGAGACGAACTGTCTTTTTCTTTCGATCAATCTTTTGGTATCACGGCTTTGCCAAAAAGCGGGATAACATGAATAGCCTCTAAATGCTAATTGGGTAACCATTTCGGTTAAGATTAATAAGTTTATTTGCAAATGTTTTCAAAGAATGTCAATCGCTAGCACCAGAATTGGTTATCAACACCCTTGAGAAAGATTGTGTAGAGAGATTAATGAAGAAATTAAATTAAAACAGAGAACCATATACTAAATTAAATGCAGAAAACAAGAACACCGAATTTATAGTGGTTCAGCGTAATTGCCTACATCCACTTTAAGTTACGATCTTTATTGCTTTCACAAGTGACTGAATACAGATACAATCCATACTATAAAGACTTAAATTCAAATGCTAAGTAAAATAGAGTGAGTCTTGAAAGCGGTAGAGTCTCTCCAGTGTTCTCGAAAAAAGATCCCTTTCACTATGCCCTTGCCCTTCTATTTGTAGATGAAGACAGGCTGGACTCCCTGCGCAGGCCTCAAGGCCGAGGTGACTTGGTTCATATAGGACGATCTCGAGCTGGCCTGTTCATTCTTGCCGAACTGTACCTAAATACCAAAACATGTCGACTACATCAAACCCGTATATCTTCAGGCTCTTCTTGGTCCAAATCTTGTATAGTGCTAATAGTAATATCTTCAACTTTCATTATGTAACCGGGCCAAGGTGCTGGATAACATTTTCCCCCCAAAGTGTGTCTTGTGAACCGACATGACACGCTTTGAATTTACGAGTATTCCTTGTTTCCAAAAATAAATCCATCATGTTTCCTGAAAAGTCATTATCTTTCAATTTATCCTCCCAAGGTATCATATCCTTCTTTGGTCGTCATGACGCTTGGTCGATTCCCAATATTATAAATCTAGTGTTGCAGTTCATCAGTGGCCTTCCGTGTCCGGTTCTACGGAGCTAGTAAGCTTCGGCTATCTGATCCAGTCGTTTCTTAATAACCTTAAGTGAGAATTCAGTTTTTGTTGATTTCAAGAAGTCGAACTTTTCTGGTCGTACACATGCATGTTCGGGTACATGTTCTTGCCATTGGCTCTCGGATGCGTTATAAATGCTCATAAGTCGTCACCAATTCCATCTAGTTTAATTGCAATTCAATTGTGATTCCATATTTGTATTTTTTGTGTGAAATAAGGGTTGTAATAAGCCATTTGATGAGAGCGGACCTCAAGTTTTACATGGATGACGATCTTAGAGCAGAAAGCAAGGGCGAATGGAGTACAGCCAGTCATGGACTCGTGGGTAGTTTCATAAGCCCATAATGTTGTTGGGAGTTCATCCGCCCATTACCTCTAGCCTTTTCCAAACCTCTCTTCCGTACAGACTTTATGATTTTGTTCACAGCTTCAACCTATCTATTTGCAGTTATAATAGATCATGGAAGGTCATAAGGACATATAACGTTACGGATAATGAAGTTGATTATTTTCTTCATCTTGGTCGTGGTTAAGAGTTCTTCATCTGCCTAATTGTTGAAGTAATCAACTGCTATGATGGTATATTTCACACCACCTTTAGGATCTGCAAGAAGATGATTTCAGTACCCAAAGTGGCAAACGGCTATGGACTAGCCATTTGAGTAATTTCCATCGGCTGGGTTCCCAGATTTTTTGCAAACATCGTGCACTCGTCCCATTGTCTAGCATGGTCAACCACATTGGATTGATAGTTGGCCAGTAATACCTATAGTAGAGTATTTTCTTTATCATGATTTCCCCCTGATGTTATCGCCGCATTCTTCTTCAGAGACTTTGCTTGAGATATCATCATGGGCGATACACCGAAGAATGGGGATGGATAAACTCCTTTCTACACACGGCTTCTTCTTGGATAATTTGGCGTGAAGCCTTTGAGGAGGATCTGTCATTTTCCATTCCTTCATTCAGTAAGAATTCCTCATTGTCGATAGTCTTTGCTAGGAGTCAACCGTGACACCTTTTCTGGCTCTTTCTCTAAGACCTAGCCGCTCTCCATCCGTCAATGCTTGGAATATTAAATATTTCAACTGAAACAGTGTATTTCTGTTACGCGTCCCTAAAACTGGCCAGCTTGGCCAGTGATTGGACTCTTTTCATTTTGTTCACTGAGTATGTGTGTGATGATGTAATTCGTGAAGTCGGCTAGTAGCTCTTGGACCTGGCCGAGATAAGGAGCAAGACAATGCCCCCTAGCAACATCAACTTCCTTAACTTTGCATACTACCAATCAAGAATCACAAAAGATATATAAAGTTTCCACTCTAAGTCCTCTAGCAAGTTTGAAGCTGGCGGGAGAGGCTTCATTCTAAGTATCGTTGTTTGTTGTAGGGAAATCGAGTTTACGGACATAGCAGATCGATCGTTCCTCAAGAGTCATTAACATGACTCCTACGCCATAATATTGATCGCAGGATGCTCCATCCATGTACATTTTCCATCTGTTGTTGGTTTTCTACTACTCTTCGAGTAGTCGTCTGATGCAGTGAATTCGGATGTGAGGTCTGCTAATTTCTGTCCTTGGATAGCCCTTCGAGAGAAATAAGTGATATCGAATTGGCTTAGTTCAATAATCTATTAAAGTAGTCTTTCAGACATCTCAGGTCGTGGTATGCCCTGTCGCAATAGCTGGTAGGAATAGACGTTGATGGGGTGAGCCTAAAAGTAAGAGTGGAGCTTTCATGATGAAATCAATAGATATTGTGCTAGCTTTTATAGCTCCGGGTTGATATCCAATGCATGGCTCGCGATAGTTAATGAAATCACATATGAATGTCAGAATGGGTCCAAGGGAATATATCATCATTTATTCAGAAAAATCCAACTAATTCTTTTATCATCATTGCATCGAGCTGTGATCCAATATTCAGCACCAGGAAAGGGTCGCCATGGCTGGCTGTATTGTCGACTGTCAGCTTAGCAGGTGCAATCCCAGATTCTTCGAGTTCAGATGTAACTATTTTGCATAACATTCAATATGAAATATGGTTGGGACGATGAATGGTGATGGTTATTATAGTCAAATCCTAGAGTCTTATCATGAGTTATTAAGTCTAATGGTGAAGGACTCTGAATGCCCTAATCGATTATCAGCAAATGGCCAAAGATCAGGCTTAAAAGCATATTGAAGGAAATGTCGAGTAGGGGTCAGCCTCGAGTTATGTGCAGCTGTATAGCTGGATCTTACTATGAATTTGAATTTGATTGTATATTCGAGTAACACACTTTCTATTCATTGCATTCATGATCCTTTACCCATCCTTCGGGTTAGAGTGACAGTCAGTTACCTACGAGCTAACGATTTAATGATTCTATCTCTAGGCATTCTTTCGGTCGTAGCCTTGTGTAGCTGTAAGCACTATATATAAGTTTCAAAATTGAGCTATCGCAGCCAGTCTTTGGATGACCATGCATCAACTCCTAGTCTCGAGTTGATAAATGTACTACATGGATGGTTGAGTCTTGTCCTAGCTATGTTTATATTCCCCCCTAAACTTCGAAAACATGGAGTTGATCGATGAGTAGTTGGTTCACATTCATCTTGCTTCTAGCTCGTGCCCCCAAGTCTGGGGCATATACCGATAAGTAGGAAGGTCAGCCATGCCCACTGTAGCATTACTCTCCTTCCCGTTGAATCGTGGGATCAAGGCAGTTGATGGGAGTCTGGGTCTTGCCTATCTTGGATTGTATTATGGGCTCTCATTCCAAGAGGAATACTTCGATACCTCGTCAGTTTTAGGGCATAATTTGGACACTGGACGGTCATCCATTCCACTTTGGTTCATGCTCTATAACCAGATCTCAGGGTAAAGTTGGCTACGAATGCAGTCGTGTCATGTTCATCCAGTTTCAAACTCCTCCTGACGGATCGAAGGAGGGTGCAGGGGAATTTTCGACCAAGTACTCATGGATTACTCTCCATTCCACACTCTGGAGGTCATAGTTTTTCAAGGAACATCCTAGTCACATTAATATGTGCTTGGTGCGGATCGATATTGACCCTCGATCTGAGGTATGATATAGTCGGTTGCATGTAGTTTTGGATGCCGTTTCGATTGGTTCTGTATTGAGGCCTCCTTGTAGTCGTTGTTAAGTTGTAAAGAACGCCAAGCTAAAGCTATAGTAAGCTGTCGTATTCAGCTTTTAGAGATTTGTACTCCTGCTCCTAGCATTGCTTTGGCCAGGCCACTAGTTGGATGGTCGAACTCCATCCTTTGTGAATTAATAATTCTCCTGTCGATTTCAGGACGAAGTTTGCGGAATAGAGAACGGTCGAAATCCCCTCGTCTATTTATCGATATTCATACACCACTCTGCATTATGGTGACTTAGTGTTATTCTCCCCCCGGTCGACTTGCACACAATTTGTGTTCATGTTTCGGTCCACGCTCCGGGGACTTAGAGATTTGTTGAACGGTTTATGCTTTAGTCCACAGTTCGGGACGTAAAGATTTTCGTTAATTTGTTTGTACTCCAGTCCGCACTCTGGGGACTTAGAGTACTCTAGTTCGCTTCTGGGACTTAGAGATTTTTCTCAAGTCGTTCAAACTCTAGCCCGCACTCTGGGGACTGAGAGTAATCTCGTCCACATTAGGGACTTAGAGGTTCTTAAGTCGTTTATAATCTAATCCATGCTTTGGGGACTTAGAGTACTCTAGTCCACACTCTAGGGAGAGGTTTTTATATCGTTTATACTCTAGTCCGCACTCAGGAGACTTAGAGTACTCTAGTCTGCTCTAGGGGCTTAGTGGTTTTTAAGTTGTTTATACTTTAGTCCGCATTCAGGGGACTCAGAGTACTCTAGTCTGCACTCAGGGGACTTAGAAATTTTTAAATCGTTTATACTCTAGTCTGCACTCAAGGGACTGAAAGTACTCTAGTCCGCTTCAAGGACTTAGAGGTTTTAAAGTCGTTTATAATCTAGTCCGCACTCAGGGGACTTAGAGTACTCTAATCCGCCTCTAGGACTTAGAAATTTTTCTCAAGTTGTTTATGCTCTAGTCCGCACTCTGGGGACTTAGAGTACTTTAGTCCACTTCATGGACTTGGCGGTTTTCAAGTCGTTTATACTCTAGTCTGCACTCATAGGACTGAGAGTACTCTAGTCCGCTTCAGGGACTTAGAGGTTTTTAATTCGTTTATACTCCAGTCCACGCTCTGGGGACTCAAAGTACTCTAGTCCGCACTCTGAGACTTAGAGATTTTTAATTCATTTATACTCTAGTCTGCAGTCAAGGGACTGAGAGTACTCTAGTCCACTTCAGGGACTCAGAGGTTTTTAGGTCATTTATACTCTAGTCCACGCTCTAGGGACTCAAAGTACTCTAGTCCGCACTGTGGGGACTTGAGAGATTTTTAAGTCGTTTATACTCTAGTCCATGCTCTGGGGACTCAAAGTACTCTAGTTCGCACTCTGGGGACTTAGAGATTTTTAAGTCGTTTATACTCTAGCCCACACTCAGGGGACTGAGAGTACTCTAGTCTGCTTCAGGGACTTAGAGGTTTTTAAGTCGTTTATACTTTAGTCCGCACTCTGGGGACTCAGAGTACTCTAGTCCGCACTCAGGTGAATTAGAGGTTTTTAAGCCATTTACACTCTAGTCCACACTCAGGGGACTTAGAGTACTCTAGTCCGCTTCAGGGACTTAGAGATTTTTGTTGAGAGTAGTCGTATTTCCACCCATTTAATTTGTATTTCATTTACCGTATTGAGGCTAATGCTATCAAATGAACCATCCGACCATGTTTTCTCATGGAATGGGACTCTGCCCCCAGCATAAAGGACGTAACTTGAATAATGGACGGTCGATTCTCGTTCGCTTGGTGATTATAGCTCTTCCAATAAAGTCAACGATGGAGGTACATGACAGATGGTTGGATCACATCCATGATGGGTTAGATAATCAAGTCTCACACAATTAGCTTCATATCTCTTTCTAGGAAATAAGGATAATAGACTTTTGAGTAGAAAAAGTAAGTTGCATATGTTTCAAGGTGCAGTCATATCCACGTATTGAGAGCGATGGTTGGCGATTAGGTAGTCCATCACAGCTACTCCAAGTCGGGCTTCCGAATAACCTTTTGTGCTCGGGGTAGGATTTGATGTGTAGATGATCAAATCACATCTACTCTAGATAGATCCTGACGTCACTTAGCTTCAGGAAAGTCGTCTATATTTTGTTGAACTTTGTTTTATGACTCGATTTGAGTGGATGATGGGGCCATATTCATTTTAAGCCTTGCTTAGACCTTCAAATCAAATGTGGAGGTCGACGAATGAACGATCGATCGTGTTCACTTTGTATTGGGCTCTGATCGTGATGAGTTTTTCAATCTCTAGTCCATAGCCCCAAATCGAAGGCATATGGTTGATGGTGAGCAGTCTAATCATGCTCATCTTGATGAAACTCCATAGGTCCGGTCATGGTTTGTGTGGATTGGTTGGCGACCAACTCTGAGTACTTGGTCACCTACATTGATTTGAAAGAAGTTCAGCTAAAGTTGGTCGTAACGCAAAGCATTATTGAAATCAACATTTCCAAAGAAGATTGGTATAAATCTCATTGATAAAGGGGGGCAGTATCGTGTGCTTGCTATTCAACCCTGCCCCTCGCCCCTTCTAGTAGGATGTCGACTACCAACAATCCAATTGATAATTGGAGTTCTTTATTGATGGGCAACCGAAGGTCTTGGCTCGCCATTCTACAAGGCTTGCGCTAAAAATTATGCTTTTCTTTCCGAATCCGCTTTTCGATGACACCTTAGAGGTGTTTGTAATCGCCAGTGTTAGGATCAGTGTGCATCTTGGAATATACAACATTCCTCTGATTTCCTCTGGACTTCGATGGACTCTCACGAAGTTAGTTTTCATTACCACTTTGAGTTGTGAGTCTCCAAATAGAGGCTATCGATTGAATCTTTCAAAGAGCATATGAGTCTAGCTTTGAGATCTTGTTTTGTCTACGAGAATCAGACTCCTTAGCCGACGGGCCTGCATTGTTATTTCTCCTAGTCTGCTCCACTTCTCCTCACTTTGGTTCTGATTCATTTTGTAACATAAACAATCCATGGTCGTTGGAGGCTCTCCAGCTAACTAGATGCCAAAATATATTTAGAGGTGACTTTCCTCAAACGTGATTAGTGTGATATCCTTGTTAGCATTTAGAATAAATTGCTTAGTGCCAAACATTGGTCTGCTTGGAGTCGCTAAATTTGAAGTGCTGGGTCAGTGAAGAATGGTGCTTGGAGTCAACTTGGAATTTGCCTAAAGTCATATCATCTATGTTCTCCTACCTTTGGGAGTATCGTTTAAGTAGCGGTTGCTTGTCCATTCCCTTGTTGCCATTCAGAAGCTGCCATTGGATCCTCTATGCGCTAGTCGATCATGGGATGTAAGGGAAGTGCATAGAATGTTCCTTTATTAAGTTGAGTTTTAAGTTCATTGTCCGGAGCCTCTTTTTCAAAAATTTGGGATGCAACCGAACTTTTTTTTGAAAATTGGAGTCGTACAAGACGTGTGGCTCGGCCTGGATGTCATTCGTCGTAGAAGTGTGGCTCGGCCTGGAAGGGTGGCTCGGCCTGGATGCCGGTCGGCATAGATGTATGGCTCGACATTCGGATGTCGCTCGACATAGTCACATGGCTTGGTATTCGGATGTCGCTTGGCATAGACATGTGGCTCGGCATTCGAATGTTGCTCGGCATAGATGTATGGCTCGACTTTCGAATGTCGCTCGGCATAGACGTGTGGCTCGACGTTCAGATGTCGCTCGGCATAGTCATATGGCTTGGTATTCGGATATCTCTCGGCATAGATATGTGGCTCGGCATTCGGATGTCGCTCGGCGTAGATGTATGGCTCGACATTTGGATGTCCCTCAGCACAGATGTATGGCTCGGCATTCGGATGTCGCTCGACATAGTCATATGGCTTGGTATTCGGATGTCGCTCGGCATAGACATGTGGCTCGGCATTCGGATGTCGCTTGGCATAGATGTATGGCTCGACGTTCGAATGTCGCTTGGCATAGACTTGTGGCTTGGCATTCAGATGTCGCTCGACATAGATGTATGGCTCGGCTTTTGGATTTCGCTCAGCATAGACGTATTGCTCAGCATATGGATGTCGCTCGGCATAGATGTATGCCTCGACATTCGAATGTCGCTCGGCATAGACGTATGGCTTGGCATTCGGATGTCGATCGACATAGACGTATGGCTCCGCATAGACTTTTTATGGAGTGGTCGTCATAAGTTTTTTCTGGGGAGATCAGCATATGCCTTCAGAGGTGGGTCGACCTTCATTCTACTTGAGTGCAAACTTCAATGTCCAATCCCCAGATCTTGTGCAGACTTGGTTTCTCTGACTATGGCTATCAGCTTTCTTTAGATTTCTTTCAAATCTGAGTAGAATAAGAAGTCTTCTAGTAAACAACTGGATTTACCTCGAGAATATGGAAATCCACTAATAAACGATGAGATCCAATCAAGCTGAGAATTCAGTTCTCAGTGAAAGCACCAAAATATTAGCACCAAAATTGGTCACTAACATTCTTGAGAAAGATTGTATAGAGAGATTAATGAAGAAAGTAAATTAAAACAAAGAACTGTATACTAAATTAAATGCAGAAAACAAGAACACCTGATTTATAGTGGTTCAGCGTAATTTCCTACGGCCACTTTAAGTTTCAATCTTTATTGCTTTCATAAGTGACTGAATACAGATTCAATCCGTACTATAAAGACTTGAATACAAATGCTAAGTAAAGTACAGTGAGTCTTGAAAGCGGCAGAGTCTCCCCAGTGTTCTTGAAAAAAGGTCCATATCACTGTGCCCCTGCACTTCTATTTATAGATGAAGATAGGCTGGACTCCCTATGCAGGTCTCAAGGCCGAGGTGACTTGGCCTGTATAGGACAATCTCGAGTTGGCCTGTCCATTCTTTCCGTACTGTACCTAAATGCCAAAACATGTCAACTGCATCAAACCCGTATATCTTCAGGCTCTTCTTGGTCAAAATCTTGTCTAGTGCTAATAGTAATATCTTTAACTGTCGTTCTGTAGCTGGGCCAAGGTGCCTGATAACATCAATAAAATTAATATCCCTAAATTTTGCGTAATAAAGAGTTATGGTTATAATAAGGTAAAAACCAGTTCCGTTTTTATGTGCAGCGTGGTTTTATGAGATACCTTTTTTTTCAAAACATTATACTTTAAGCTCTCACACCAGTCCCATGGCTGACCCGGAGATTTTTATTTTCCTTTAAACTCTGGGTGATCTATTTTTCAGGCATAGTAAGGATACATTTTGGAGCTATGAAGCCGAGTACCTTCTATAGATATCTACCCATTTTTTGTTGTGTTATGTACTATGTATTTTCCAACTTATGTACGGATAGACAGTTATAACTATCCTACTGTAATTGTATTTGACTTTGATCATTTATGTATAATTAAAATGATAAATGCGATGTGATATTCTATTACTATGTTATCTTCCATCTTTATTTTCTTTTACACCCTTGATAATCTGCCTCCCTAGCACGTGGATACCGTGGATGTATTAGTTTCGATTTCTAAGGGTCGAGGAGATGGGTCGTCACATTCTTCTTTCCAATCACCTCCTTTCCCATTCCCTTTCTAGTACGCCACTCGTGATCATGATATCCTTTCTTGTCGCATGAATAGCAGACCACATCAGATTTTTCCTTCTTCATTGATCCTTGCTTCTGAGCATTCTTCTTATGAAATTTTTTCTTTTCCGGCCTTATCCAATCTAGGCCACTTTCTTTTTATTATTTTCCATAAAACCTAAAATTTCCTGTTGCATCCTTGCCATTTCCACTACCACGTCACATGGATTCCTTATGTGTGGTATGGTAGCTCTCGCCAACTCCATTTTCAATCCTCTAATAAACATCTCGTTTCTTATCATCACTGTGTCAACAGTAGCATACCCATATCGGGACAACTCTTCAAATCTTCCAACATATTCTAGAACAAACATCTCCTTTTGTTCCAGTTTAGCAAACTTTCTAACCAACACAAACCGTGCCATAATCAACATGAATCTTTCTTGAAATCTCCTCTTGAATTTGCCTATGTCATTGTCTCCTCATCTACACCAGTATTCTACCAAAACAAAGCAGCTTCCTCAAGCTATCTTGAAGCCAATCTCCTTTTCTTCTCTTTATTGAGTCCTAAGTCACCAAAAATTCTCTCACGATGTAGAAGCAAGTTTTCCACCTCGATAGCATCCTCGGTGTATATAAACGGCTTCCCTCCAAGCCTAGTATACTCTCTTCTCAAGTTAGCATAGTGCTTTCCTGTCGGAGCTTCCTGAACTCCTTTTCCAGTAGCAATCCTTCCGACAACTCCTGCTGCGATTCTAGCTTGCAACATGTTTACAAAAATCTGATACATGGCTCCCATATCCACTTGGGGAACCCCAACACCAACATTTTCAGATTGAGGCTGACCTTGAGCTCTTCTAGCATTCGGTCTAGAATTTCCATTTATGGTGGTGTTATCTCTTCCCATATTAACTCTGCCTCTTCATCCGTCCAAATCTGTATCCAAGCCTCATGGATACAAATGAATAGCCTAACAAAGATTGGATTCCAAAGACATAGTGTATATTTATAAATAACAAATACAAGTACGTTACTATAGCATTACACCATACCCCGATCTTAACTTTAATTCCTAAGGATTATGGTTTCAAAAATCATATTTAGTTAAAGTATTTCATAGACCATGCTCTGACACCAAGTTGTAACATATCCTACATAGAGGCCTAAAACTAAGCACTACAGATGTTTTAGTCGTCTATAATATTAGCTTCTGGTGCTAAATACTGCTATGTTAATGGTATATATAATATCAAAAGCATTTGAATATGAAACAAATCACAGATTTCAAAACAACATTTTCCATTAGATTTAAACGCAGTTGTTCCATATTCATACTACATGATCCCAAATACATTTCCCAGACTTTGATAAAATATAATTTTTACAAAATACGCCAAACATTGATAAAATATACTTTTTACAAAATATGCCAAGAGCTACATATGAAGATGTTCCCTTGGATAACCATAGTCATTTAGTCAAAACTGAGTTAACACATACACGGTGGAAATAACAACAAAACAAAGAACTGCAACTCCTTTATAGCTATCCGTTAGTCTCCTGCTCGCCTTTCGCAGCTTTATTCATCATCCTACTAAAAACATGGAAAGCCTTAATCCCTCACCTTACTTATATCAACTTTGAGCACCCGTGAGTTTAAGTGGAAAACATAAACTTCGAGTCAGGCATAAAGCCTGGTGTGAATAATAATATACATCCCGGTTATAAATATTAAGTGAGACCACACTACTTCGTGGAACAAGTTTCACCTTATTTACATCCTTTTAAAACATATATTTTTTCAAATCATTTCCTGCAACGAAAACGTTAAACACTGTAAAGCATCATTATGTAAACATATATCTGGTAATAAAAGAACTATTCGTTCAAACACTTTAGTTTTTTGGCTAATTATTAACCTTTGTTTGATTCGGGCCTACCAGATAATAAAAAAAAATTATCTGACTTCTAATAGACACTCCACTAATGGACGGCCTGTCCTTAACTATTTGTTAAATACTTCTCTTCTCGATGGTCTTTCCCTGACTTAATCATCTCTAGGTCACCTGATCCTAATGGTTTTGTGGGCTCACTAATAACCTATGTGTATACAAATATATATTCCCTTATTTGTGTAATCATAATTTTAGTCTTACATATTTCTACACACTGGAATTTCGGACAGCAATTAGCTGGAGCCAATAGCTAATGTGCAAGGCACGACCCTATGCTAGTCCCATCTGGTATTCTAATGTCTGAGTCATTTTTACTTAGGGATTCCTTCTCATAATTTCCCTTGAAAACCCTTTCAAAATGATTTAAATCTTTAAATCAAACTCACATACGAAAAATATATAATCTCATGCTTTACTCAAAATCACCTTGCCATGTTATGTACATATTCTTCACACAAACCTTAGTTGATGAGAACATTTAAACACTTGAAAGTACCCCTTTCAGTTTCATTAAAAGTAACACTTCTAAACCTTGAAAACAACTCTTTCAAAACCAAGTACAACACTTTATTTATCTAGGCCGAAAGGCCAAAAGCATCCCTTTTGAAACAATACTTAAAACCCTTTTGAAATCATTGAAAACCTTCCTTTTGGAATCCCTAAAACCATGGACATCATATCTTAAAACACTTCAAAGCTTTGCCTTTAGAAAAACTTGGAAAACCTTCTATTTCAACCCTTTCGAAACCATCAGAAAGTACTACCTTTCACCTCCTTTGAAATCCTCTCAGAAATCACCCCTTCAAAACCATTTTGTTGACCCAAAAAATAGACCAACACCCTGATTTGAGTTTGAAAGCACCAGCCCTGCTCTAACAGAGCAATATCATAGATAACAGAGATAGAAATAGAATAGTAAAAGAAAGATGACAGAGAATTTTTATAGTGGTTCGGCTATTGATGAAACCTACGTCCACTTTATAGTTTTATTATAGACTAATTAGTGTTGAAGTAGATGTTCGATTACAAGGCTTTGATTATTTTCTTGCTAGATTGAATCTCCAGAGTTGGAATCCACTCGAGAATCTTAGTGAATTCCTTTGAAGACTATTGTGAGGAAGATAGAGAGTGAATAAGGTTTCCAACAGAGCTTTAGCAACCAATCTGGAGAAGCCACCCTTTATGTTGCAGGTAAGATGGTATTTACAGATATCGGAGAGCTTCTGGGCCGGGCCTGTTTATCAACTGTTCGTAGGTAGGTAGAAATGACCCAGGGAGAGTTTGGCTCGCAAAATGAGATAGAGCCATTGGTCATTAGTGACCCATGATCTATGGAACACTGGCGACCCATGGTCTATGGGTCACTAGCGACCCATAGACTTGGCTCATTTGTGAGCCAATGCATTGGCCTCTTTTCGTAGTGTTATTCAGCTAACTTATTTGAAGGCTAGAGAAGAGCCATAGGTAGCCAATGATCCAAGCACTTAGGATTTTCTGGAGTTTCAATTTGGAGATGCTTTGATTGTCTTTCATCATAGTTATCCTGTTTCGATGGCAATTCACTAGCTGCTTATGCTCAGCTATTGATTGGGCTAAAAGAATGTTGGTCCCTTGGCTTAGTCGAACCCAATCGTTGCCTTAGTAACATTGATTGGCTCTCATTAACTCCTTGCCTTATCCTTTCTGGTTGAGTTCTATGCCATCCTGATGTCATGAGATTGTCCTACTTTCATAGTAGGTCCTGCTGGGTTAAAAACGCGGATAACATTTGCCCTTAGAGTATGTCTTTTTGGGAACAAGGCGTGCTCTAGATGTTATCGATTATAGTATCTGTTTACTGGTAACTAATAATTGCATTAGAGTCTCATAGATATGTCGTAAGTTACACTGTTGATCGCCTAGTTTTGGTCTCGACCATTATTGCTTGTCGTAACGAATCAAAATTTTCTCCATAACTTCTTGGTATACTTTGATGTAATAGGTAACTGTCGAGGCTACCATGAAAAATCAGCCATCTGTTGAATTTTCAATGTGAATCGTCAAATTCCACCTTAGGATGTTATTTTCAGCTAACTGGCTTCTCATAGCTGTTCGTTTTTTTATTTCGATCCGAATTTCAATTCATATTATTGACGATGCAATCTTGCTTCATAGTTTATGCAAGGGTTTAGACCGGAAAATGGGTGCATGATGATATAGGTTCGAAGTTTCCCCATATAGGTTTAATTTGACCGGCGGCGAAGCTAGTTTTACCTCGAATGATTGTACGACATTCTAGAGCAAAATTTTGCTCTTTGTCTTCATCTTTTTCTTCTCAGGAATTCAGTTAAGTTCCTATCGATGTTTTTGAGTTCCAATGCGACAATTTATTCCAAAATTGGATATAGTGGGTGATTCAATCATATCTCACTTCCTATTTCTGCATTCCAGTGATCAAGAAAAGAGATGCTTCCTACGTCGCTTTGGGTAACGGCTCCATTATCGATTGTTGATTGATAATTGGCAAGTGTGGAAGAGATAATTTCGAAGGATGATATTGATTCCTTTTTAATGTAAGCAAGCTATCTACACAAGATTGTTGGCTCGTAGTATTCGGGATACTAGACTCTTCTCATGTAAATAATACACTACATCTGCCCTGGTCAATGCTTAGGACCCAATTGGTCAACATACGGTTACTTCACTTCGATTCTGGGCGTTAATTATACGAGGATATTTATTAAAGTAAAACATACCTGACAGGGTTGAATGCCAAGTTTTGTTGTTGAAAATTACTTTTTGTTCTTCCAATCTTTAGTCTGGCGGAGGGACTTCCACTCCTCCAAAAGCTGGGTCCTTCACAACGTAGGTTTCGCGTATTATCCTTACCATGGAATGATCGAGTACAATTAAATTACTAGGCATAGTTGCTCTTGTAGAGTTGTAGTTGAAGCTCGATCAGGCACAGCTTCAGTCTTTGGAAACTAGTGCATGAGTTATCCGATCGCGAATATCTTTCCTTTGTGGTTTTTCGAGTTCAATCTACACGCTAGCGTCTATCTCAGATGACTATTGGCTTAATTCCTCGGCTTCGAGAATTAATTTTTATTAACATATGAAGTAGTTTGGTTTACCTAGTTTTGTAGCTAATCCCTACTTATGCTAAATTGAGTTCGTTTTAACAAAGTGTTGGTGTAAATGCCTTAGCCCATAGGGCTGATTACTTTGACCGTTGAAACAACATATTTTGGGAGACTAGGTCAACTAAGCAATAAGTTCGACTGCCCCAGTTTGATTAACATGGTAGCTACTATCTTCGGGAATTAGGGAATTTTTTCCTCGATACCAAGATTTGAGTTTTGTAGTAGTATCGGTATGTATTAAAAAGATGCATTTCTGGTATCTTTTACTACAGCAAATTCTTCTGAGTCTGATGGTGAAATCCTAATCACGTGTTGGTTTCTATCTTTAGAAACTCATACACGGATGACTCAACTCTATGGATTTTCCCTTGATGTTGTGAATCTTCAAATAACATGAGCAAAATTTGGGCAATGGCGTTATCCTGCAAGTTAGAACCAAATGATCTACTTAGACCGTAAGTAGGCCATCGATCCTTTTCATCTGCGCCAGACTATAAGCGACGGTTGATTTCTGAATGTTAAATCCTTCATTTCCTTTGTTGGAGATTTTGTTGCCAGAATGCTCTGTTTTGTAATATAGAACTGTTATCTAACCAACCTCGCGCTTATTCATGTTCGGACTTTTGAAATATTTCTTTCGATCAAGTATACGTGCCTCTATCCCTTCTTGAGCGACTAGCTATGGCGAATGCCTATATTTGGGGGATTGTAAGAGGTTGAAATATGTAGGGCGAATTGCCCAATTGCCCTTAGTCTAGCTCTCTATCACATTCTAGAATTGAGGACGTTCGAGGATTTTATATTCGACCTTCCATAGTTGCTCCCACTTTTTCTTGGCCATGCGTGCACTTTTTGGTTGCTGACATTGTCATGGAAGTTTTGTTCATTTGTCAACTCCTGTCTTTGAAATTGAAAACCTAGCTATTTAGTTCCTAGCGACATTTCCTCAACGCCTTTATCTTTCGGCTGTGTCTAAATTCTTTCTAATTTGAATATAGGAAATTTGGTTGTGCACCAGCTTTCATCCCTAGAAACAAGTACATAATAATTCATATGATGAAAGGTCGACCCGCTGGCTGACCTATGAAAGGATATGTCTTCTGGTTGTTGCCTGTCATTGGGGACTGGTAGTTTTCCGAGGACAAGTTAGAAACTCAGTTGAGGACCAACTTCTATCATTGGAAGCTAGTGCATCGATGGTTCACTGCGATGAGTGTTTCTCATTAGCCCTGTAGGCATTTTCGGGGCAATACCTGTACTTAGTGAGTAGAATGTTTCCTAGAGTTGCAAGGGCAACACCGGTACTTATGAAATAGAAAGTTTCCTAGCATTGCCGGGGAAACACTAGTACTTAGGAAATAGAAATTTTTCCCAACGTTGCCAGGGCTTAAAAGATAAAGAAGGCCTTGTGGTTAGCAAGGCAATGCCGACACTTAGGAGGTTGGGATTGATTTTTACTGTCGATTTAGCGTTTTCTCTTAATCCATTTGGGTACTAGTTTCAGTCTTCGAAAACTAGAACTTCGATGGTTGGACTGTAGAAGTATTTTCTTAGTGCTTCCTGTCTTCGAGCAGTGTTAAAGTCATGTTGGTGATGGTCTTTAATGGTTTGCACTTCTCTTGTCGATTTTAGGTTAGAATTACTGTAATAGGGGGCGTTTGAAACCCACTTGTTGGTCAATGGTGTTTGCTTTCTATTCTAGATTTTAGGAACTTAGTGTCATTTTGTGAACGGTCGAGTCATATTCGATTTGTGTTTATACTTCGGTTCGCAATCCGGGGACTTAGATTCATGGGTGGTCGCACTTTCGCCCAAATTTATTTACTCCAGTTCGTAGTCGTGGACTAGGAGATTTTTGTGAATCGCTTTTCTAGTCCAAGCTCCAAGGACTTAGAGTACTTTAGTCCGCACTCCGAGGACTTAGAGGTTTTTATAAATTATTTATACTCTAGTCTATGCTCCGGGGACTTAGAGATTTTTGTGAATAGTTTATACTCTAGTCCGCGCTCTGGGGACTTAGAGTCTGTTTGGTGATGGTTGAATTATTCATCCAATCCTTTAGAGTTGAGTAAATTCCCTTTAATGCAATGTGGTTGTTTCTCAACGTTGCTTAACTTCAGGATGCACCATGTTCTATAACGATAAGAGTCCTAGGCGTTTCCGTTGTCGAGCTTTTTTATAGCCGTCAAGTGTTACCCTTAGAGATGCAAGGCTGTTGCTTAACCAATTCCATAGTTATTCTTATTCATGAAAAATCAAATTTCCTCCAATCGATTTCGTTACGTTCTGATGACTACCTGGGGAATCTTTCATTTCCAGGTGCCAAAATTCAGGTTCTTATTGAAAATTTGGAATTGAGGAGCAAGTTACCACATTTCCCCCGGTATGACCGCGTTCATTCCTACACTGATCATGGACTGGTAGAGTTCGGTAGCATTTGTGTAGAATGCGTGGCACTTAACCTTGCTTGTTTCAGGCCATATGCATTATGCTATGCTGATAGCAATATTACGGATATCAATCTTATCCATTGGTTACAATCATTAGGAATCAATGGTTTAGCTGCTCGATTTCAAGCTTTCTCTTCTTTCCGTGGTCCATCTTTGGACAACAGCTGGTTTTCTACTAGTAAGGGTTTGAGACCTCAGTAGAGCACCTGCTTCTGTTCTTTGGAAACTGATGCATTGATGACTTGATTCTAGAATATCATTCCATCATCATCTATCTGTGGTTGACAGTAAGTTCCTCCTTTAATTGCAAGTTGGAGCGATCTTTTATCCAAACCAATTATTAATGTGTTCTGTGCCCCTCAGTCCACATGGCTGATTATTCTGAACAATTTATGTAAGACTTAGTATACTAGGCCGCTCTCTGGATGCCCTCAGTCAAAGGAATGTTGCAGCTCCTATCTCTGGGAACCCGTGACTTGGATGTCATTAATTTTGACATTTAACTTTAGCCAAAAATTAGAACTCTTTGTCGACTTCTTGGTTTGTAAGTTTTGTGGTACTACCAAAGCAATGTCGGTTCTTTTGGATAGTGGGAGTTGATCCCTGTTAATAGAAGTGCTCGGCTTTTGAGAGTGTGTGGCTTATGAATTTCCTTTGTGTTGCCTATCTTTGGGCAACATGAGGGGTTTAAGCTCTTTAAGAGTTAGTGCACCGCTTACAAAATGCATGGCTTTCCATGCTCCTCGGTGTTTCCTATCTTCGGGTTACGCGAGAAGCGTATATTTTGGCACGGCTTTTGGAATGCATGGTTTTGGTGCTTCTCGGCATTGCCTATCTCTGGAAAGCGCGAGGAGTTAGTCCTTGGTGCTTCTCGGCGTTGCCAATCTTTAGGCAGTGCAAGGAGTTAGCCTTTTAGTGCTCCATGGCTTTGCCTATCTCAGTGTGAGGAGTTAGTTTTTTAGTGCTCCTCGGCATTGCCTATCTCTGGGCAACCCGAGGAGTTAGTTTTTGATGCACAGCTTACGAGATGTGTGGGTTTGGTGCTCGGCGTTGCCTATCTCCAAGAAAGATATGGAGTGTAAGTTTTGAGTTCCTCGACATTGCGTATCTTTGAAAAATGCGAGAAGTTAGTTCTTTTGTGCTCCTCGGCATTGCCTATCTCCGGACAACATAAGGAGTTAGTTTTTGATGCATGGCTTACGAGATGTGCAGCTTTTGGTGCTCTTGGCATTGCCTATATTCGGGCAACGTGAGGAGTTTAAGTTCTGGGCCTTCCAGATATTGCTGGGACAAAATTGGTTTTCGAAAGGCAAGGATCATGTTCCGTCGATCCAACGGTTTGAGTCGATTTGCTTCCGTCGACCCAGCGGGTATTTATTATGAACACGGCTTTATTGGTTCAAGAAGGGAGGCATGGCTTAAGCGATGCGCATAGTGGTTTGCGCCTTCCTGGTGCTGGAAGAGTGATACCAGTTCATAGAAGGTTCAGATCGAGTTTTCCATCAATCCGGTGGTTTGACTTCGTTGGAACCCGGTTTCGTCAGTTCTAAGAGATAATTAGTTTTTAGATTGGGTCGTCATGACTTGTTTATGATGAAAGAGCTTAAAGGAGTTCGGGGCAAGATTCTCAATTTTCAGTCCAAACTGTGACTAGAGAATTGATATTTGACCGGCATACGTTCTAAGAGGAAGAGGAATTGGAACGATAAAATAGTAGTTGGAAAGAAGTGGGTAAGTATTATGCTAGAATTTCATTTATTGCACTAGCTAGGTCATTAAGTCTGCGGCTGTCAAAATGCTAGAATTTTTGATCAAGCATAACAGAACTGTCGTATGATTAGCCTAGGTCTATCTTATGGCTATTCAAGTTTGTGCAATGCCCCCCATGCCACAGGGCTGTTGGCACGCTTGAACTGTATTCATGGTCTCTCCACAACTATTTTGATTGCCCGCAGTCCAGCTGGAGTGGTTCTTCCGATTTATTAGTCTTGGCTTGATTCGAGTCAGCCTCTGATTAACCACAAGTTCGGTTCAGTTTTGGCTTAGTTCTTTTGTGCGACTTTAAAGCTCTGGGGTTAAGCACTATTTGTTTCATCGATCATTTAATTATGTTGAGAGACCGATATGATTTTCAATTTGTGGCCTGGAGTATGGCTTTGTTGACTCCAATGGGCTTTGGATTAGATAATTATTGATCTTCAAATTCACCTTCATGGATATCAGTCGTACATGAATTTCATTGATCTACCGATTCACCTCACGACGCTTTAGTTCGTGCAAGACCTTCATATTCGGGAAGGGATTTGTTTGGATCAGATGTTCGCTGATCTACCGGTTTACCTTTATGATCACTAGTTCATGAAAGACCTTCACATTCGCGAATGGTTTTTTGGGATCAAATGACCGCTGATCTACCGGTTTACCTTCATGACGCTCTAGTTCGTGAAATACCTTCACGTTAATAAAGGGTTTTTTGGATCAGATGACTGCCGATCTACCGTTTTACCTTCTCGACGCTTAGTTCGTGAAAGAACTTCACGTTCGCGAAGGGTTTCTTTAGATCAAATGACCGCTGATCTATGGTTTACCTTCACGACTCTAGTTCATGGAAGACCTAGACGTTCGTGAAAGGTTTTTTAGATCAGATGACCGCTAAAATACGGATTTACCTTCAAGACACTCTAGTTCGTGACATACTATCATGTTCATGAAGGGTTTTTAGGATCTAATGACCGCTGATCTACCAGGTTTACCTTCACGATGTTCTAGTTTGTGAAAGACCTTCACGTTCGCGAAGGGTTTTTTCGATTAGATGACCGCTGATCTACCGATATACCTTCACGACGCTCTAGTTCATGAAAGATCTTCATTTTCATGAAGGGTTTTTTTGTATCAGATGACCGCTGGTCTACCAGTTTACTTTCACGACGCTCTAGTTTGTGAAAGATCTACATGTTCACGAAGGTTTTTTGGATCAGATGACAGCCGATCTACCGGTTTAACTTGATGACGCTCTAGTTCGTGAAAGACCTTCACCTTGCGAAAGATTTTTTGGATCAAATCACCGCTGATCTACCGGTTTACCTTCACGACGCTCTAGTTCGTGAAAGACCTTCACATTCGCGAAGGGTTTTTTAGATCAGATGAAAGCCGATCTACTGGTTTACCTTCACGACTCTCTAGTTTGTGAAAGACCTTCATGTTTGCAAAGGTTTTTTTGGATCAAATGGCTGTTTATCTAATGGTTTACCTTCACGACGCTCTAGTTCGTGAAAGACCTTCACGTTCGCAAAGGGTTTTTTGGATTAGATGATCGCCGATCTGCCGTTTTACCTCCATAATGCTTAGTTCGTGAAAGACCTTCACGTTCATTAAGGGTTTTTTAGATCAGATGACCGCTGATCTATCGATTTACCTTCACGACGCTCTAATTCGTGGAAAACCTTCACCTTCATGAATGGTTTTATTTGGATCAGATGAGTGCTGATATACATTCACGATGCTCTAGTTCGTGAAATACCATCACATTCACGAAGGTATTTTAGATCAAATGACCGTTAATCCACTGGCTTACCTTCACGATGCTTTAGTTTATGAAAGGCCTTCACGTTCGCGAAGGGTATTTTGGATTAGATGACCGCTGATATATCGGTTTACCTTCACGATGCTCTGATTCGTGAAAGACCTTCACATTCATGAAGGGTATTTTTGTATCAGATGGTCGTTGGTTCACCAGTTTACCTTCATGATGCTCTAGTTCATGAAAGACCTTCGCAGACGAGAAGGATTTTTTGGATTAGATGAATGCTAATTAGCCTGTTTACCTTCCCAATGCTCTAATTCATGAAAGACCCTCACGTTCACGAAGGGATTTTTGGATAGGCGACCGCTGATCTTCCGGTTTACCTTCATGATGCTCTAGTTCGTGACATACCTTCACATTCGCGAAGGTGTTAGATCAGCTTGTTCAACGATCCTTTGGATAAGACTTCCCAACGCCCCCAGCAATGTCGATTCTCAAAAGGGGATGGACATGACTCGTTGAGGGCATAGAAACATTTCTTTCTCCATGATTTCTTCAATACCCCTAGTGTCCCGCTATGGCCCATTTGGAAAAGGAGAGTAGAGGAGGATGGATGAGATGGCATCGCTTTAGGTTGTTGTCCCCACTCCTTTGTTGCTAGCTAGGTAGAGTGTTATTTGATAGTCTTCCTTTCGTATGATTTCATCAGTTTGTTGGGGCACTTTTCTGCTGGGTCTTAGTAGCCCTGCTTCGGTCAAAGGTCCTCTAGGTCCTGTAGCTCCTTCACCATATGGTATGTTCTTTGGCACAGTGCCGAGTTTTTCTTCTTCTAATTGTATTACATCTAGTCTTCAGAACCGATTTGTACTTATTTTACCGTGTCGAGACAAGAGTTGTCGAATGAACGGTTGAACCACGTTCGTTCATGGAATGGGATTTCGGCCCCAGCATTCAGGATGAAGCATGGCAATCAAACGGTTGATACACGTCTAATTGATTGTTGCGGCTTTTCCCATTAAGTCGGGAAAAAAGCAAGTGATGAATGATTTGATCACATTCATGTTGGGGTCAGATGATCAAGTTTTGCACAATTTTCTTCATATTCTTTCTAGCAAGTGGAGATAATGAGTTATTAAGCAGGCAATTAAGTTGCATTTGATTTAGGCTAGAATCATATCCATTTGTTAAAATCTAGGGATGTATAACAGGCAGCCAGTCGTGACTACTTCGAGTCTAATATGAAGGTTGTTGAGTGGACAGTCAATCATTTCTACTTTCTATTAGATTCTGAACTTGTCGGGTTCTTTGTTCATGACTCAACGTCCCAGATCAAGGGTATATGGTAGCTTATGAATGATTGAATCACGTTCGTCTTGATGAAACTCCACTGGTTCAATCACGGTCTGTGGAGATTGGCTATTGACCAACTCTAAGTACTTGGTCACCTTCATCGTTGTGGAAGTAGTTTAGTTCAACTTGGTCATAGTTCACAACATAATCAAAATTTAAATGAAAATAAATTAATTCAAAGAAGATCGGAATAAATCTCATTGATAAGTGAAGCAGCATCGTGTTCTTGCTATTCCACTTTACCCCTAGCTCCTTTCAGCGGGTGGCGATCCTCAATGGTCCAATTGATAATCAGAGTTCTAATTTGGTAAGCGTCGGATGTTCCCTGCTCGCCATTCTGTAGGGATTGCACATACTGTTGAAGCTTTCATTACCGAATTAGCTTTACGATCACATCTCAGAAATGTTTGTAATCGCCAGTGTTAGGACCGTCTGCATCTTGGAATATACAACATTCCTCGGATTTTTCTCTGGACTTCGGTGGACTCTCTCGAGGCTGGTTTTCAGTGTTGCTCTGAGTCATGAGCAACCAAGCAGAGGCTATTAATAAAATCGTTCAAAGGAGCATATGAGTCAAATTTGGAGATCCTAGGTTTGCTTCGAGTCAAATGGGTGATTACTCGAGTTTGAATTTGAGTCAGAACTAAAGTGGGTTTTCCAATAACTATTTTGACGATTTTTGATGATTTTCGACGACGATCATTCGTGGTTCAACGACTGGAGCTTGGCATTGTAACTAATCTTGGTTTATGTCATATCTTCTTAGTCCTCTTTCCTCTAAGAATACCGTTTGAGTAGAAGTTCCTCGTCCATTGCTTGGCATCGTGCTATGACAAGGGTTTTAGACCTTCTTCTAGCATTTTGCACGTTGGCATTTTCATCCAATTTGTCTTCTTCAAATTTTTTGTCATCTTCAGAGCCGGAGAGAGCCATCCTTATATCCTTCCGTAGGGTTTTCATTCCTAAGTTCATGTTTATAGCCGGTCCTTTTGGAGTAGGTGGAGTGTTAACATTTTCTTCCATCATCAATCTTCTTAGAGCTCCGCCAATTGCTTCCTTTCGACCATATCCCCTTCAAACGACCTAGACGGCGGACTCGTTGTACATGTTAAAAATCATCACAAACCAAGCTAACTTCATAGATTGCTAGCATTCCATAGGCTATGGATCGCTAATGACCCATAGCTTCTAGCAACTCATAGCTTCTAGCGAACCATAGGTTCTAGCGACCCATAGCTTCTCGCGAACCATAGGTTCTAGGGTTCAATACCTTCTGGTGACCCATAGGTTCGAGCGACCCATAGCTTCTGGAGATCCATAGTATGGGTCGCTGGTGATCCATAGTACATAGATGATTAGCGATCCATGTACTTAAGTGATTTCTGTACTTTGTCTTCTGGAGTTTATGGAGGTCTGGTGAAAAGGTATGAATCGCTAGCGACCCATAGTGCATGGATCGCTGGCGACCCATATGCTTAAGTGATTTCTGAGCTTTGCATTTAGGATCGCGTCTACGTTCTCATATTGATGTTCTTCATCAACTTGTCATGTGTTTGCTTGCTTTTCCTCCGGTCCTACAAAGCGGCGATTCAGGGTCTAACTTCTGAACCTATCAGATCCAAAGTAGATAGCTAGTTCTTCTTTTTCCAAGGGCCATTGACTCAAAACAAAGGATTCTTCAAGAAAAGATTGAGGATCTAATTTCTAGACCTATGGTATCCAAAGTAGATAGCTAGTTCTAGATTTTGAGTTGGATTTCTCAGTGAAAGTAAAAAAATGTTGACCAAAAAATGGACCAACACCCTGGTTTGATTTTGAAAGCATCTGACAGAGCAATATCACAGATACAAGATAAAGAAAAAGAATAGTAAAAGAAAGATGAATTTTTTTTATAGTGGTTCGGTTGTTATTGAAGCCTACGTCCACTTTGTAGTTTTATCATAGACTGATTGCTGTTAAAATGGATGTTTGGTTACAAGGCTTTGATTATTTTGTAGCTAGATTGAATCTCCAGAGTTGGAATCCACTCAAGAATCATAGTGAATTCCTTTGGAGACTATTGTGAGAAAGATATAGAGTGAAGAATGTTTTCAGTAGAACTTTAGCAACCAATCCACAGAAGCTCCTTTTTATTACAGGTAGGATGGTATTTATAGAGATCAGAGAGCTTCTGGGCTGGGAGTGTTTATCAACTGCTCGCAGGTAGCCAGGAAATGACCCGTAGAGAGTTTGGCTCGCAAAATGAGATAGGGCAATGGGTTGCTGGCGACCTATGGGTTATGGGTCGCTGGTAACCCATGGTCTATGGTTCACTAGCGACCTATCGACTTGGCTCGTTTGCAAGCCAATGCCTTGGCCTTTTTCTTAGTGTTCTTCTGCTAACTTGTTTGAAAGTTTGAGGAGAGGAATGTGTAGCCAATGATCCAAGAACATAGGATTTTTTGGAGTTTGGAATTGGAGATGCTTTGATAGTCTTTTATCATAGTTGTCCCGTTTTGATGGTAATTCACTGGCTATTTGTGCTCAGCTGCTGATTGGCCTAAAAGAATGCTGGTCCCTTGGCTTAGTCGAACCCAATCATTGCCTTAGTAACATTGCTTGGCTCTCGTTCACTCCTTGCCTTAGCCTTTCTAGTTGAGTTCTAAGCCATCCTGATGTCACGAGATTATCCTGCTTTCTTAGTAGGTCCTACTGGGTTAAAAACTCGATAACACATTTCAAATACCTTTCAAAAGCATCAAACCATTAGAAACTCAAACCTTTCAAAAGCACTTAGGTTCAATTTAAAACTTGTGGAAAAAACCTTTCTAAACTATTTGAATCAACCCTTTCAAAACCTTTGGGTTATACTTCAATCAGGACAAAAAGGGCCATTTAAAACATCTAAGTCAAAACCTTCTTTTCGAAACCTATTCCCCAGTAAAGAAGCGATGTTGTCGAAACCATTCCTTCGAAAGCATTGGAGAAGTGGTTAATTTTAAAAGTTAAGTATAACTTTCGAAACCATTGACTTCGAAAGGTAGAAAGGTGGCAGCTAAGGGTTTCGACCCCTTCAAAATCTTTACTTCAAAAAAAAGAGACACAGCCAAGTCAAAACCATTCCTTTAAAAATATTTGACCCAATCGAAAGCCAACTAAATCGAAATCAAACCTTTCGAAAACAAAGTAGGCGCTCCTTTGATTTTTAAAACAAAGCATACTCCAACCCCTTCGGAACCTAACGTTTCGACCAAGTACCCTTTCGCTTTTGTCCAGTCCACTATATACCAAGTAGCTTGATACCATGTGCATTGGTTTCGAAACCATTGGTGGCGAAAGGTCTGAGGCAGAACTTGTGCGAAAGTGGCGGAACATGCTAAAAGGATGATGTTGTTGTTTTGAACATAAAAGAGAAAACGTTTCCATTAACTTGCCATTATTTGTCAAATTCTTATTGGTTGCTAATTACCTTTTCAAAAAGTGTTGCCAATATTTCTAAAAGTAAATAATGATTTTATTTTACAAAATGCCATTCCTTTTAATTAAATATATAAAACATTTAAGTCTCATACCTTTAATAGTTTTATATATTCATCATAACATTTAGGAAATATATGTAAAAATTCCAGAAAATCTATTTTAATATTTTTTCTAACATATAAATATTTCAGACCCAAATAATTATTCATTTTACGGTAAATATTCTAAAACCTAATAAATCATTTTTTCACTAGAAAATCGATATAAAATCCACAATAATTCGAAAAATAATAAAAGTTGAAACACTTCTCTGAAATATCATTTCTGATCTACATTTAAAATTTTGGTGCATTTTGATGTCATTTAATAGGATTTTCATATCAAATATATTGTAAGAATCAATACGAACATGCAAAAATCATTAATAACTATATACAATCATTTAATCATCCAAAAAATGGCATTATCATGCAAACATACTTCAGATCATCATTAAAACCGATAATCTTAAAAAATGTGAGATGTAGTAATTATTCAACTTAGCTTTGTGATTAAAAGATGTGTGACTTGATCTTAAATAAGTTGATTTACTTCTTCTCTTGAAAATCCTTGCTTTACCTTCTCTTGAGATTAAAAATTATGGTCGGCCTTATAATTCTTTGGCTTGAGGGAAAATGAAATGAAAGTGTGTTTTAGTTTCCTAAAGGATTAGTGTATAAGCTCATTCCATTTCCCTTTTTTCCCGCCCTTATTTCCTAACACTTTTATTTATGCTATCTCGTTTTGATTTACATTTAACACGACATGACTACCCTTTGGTTAAATCAAATATCCATTAATCATCTTCATTATTTTATTTATTTAGCTAACTAAACATTCTAAATAATGTCATAAAAATACAAGGTGTTACAAGAGTGGAGCTTATCTTTTGATTTTCCATGCCTCACCATTATCAGATGGGAGTATTCCTTTAACAAGGTATTCAACAATGGATGACATCCAGATGTCATCACATATATTACTTGATCTTGGTAGGTCAACCCTTTCATCTAATATTTCTCTACCACTTTCTCTTCTATCTTCCCCTTGCGTTTTAGCTTGAGACCTTGTCAGAACTTACAACTTAATTCCTTGTTTGAATGTCTCCTCTTCAATTTATGGAATTTCTTGATATCCCACCGGGACAATACATGTCTCCAGGGATCCCCTTGAGCTTTCTAGTTTTGCTAGGTAGTCCGCTTGTGAATTTTTTGCTCTTGGGACTTGGTGTATTGTGAATTCTTCAAACAAAGCAAGCATTCTTAGTATCTTCTTCATATATAAAGATAGTTTGGAGTCCTTTGTTTGATATATCTATGTTATATTGACTAAGCTCAATCCCCTATTTTACCAATCTTCTTGAAGTTTCTAGTTTATTAAAGATTTGCTTAAGACGGAAATTGGTCAATATCCTGATCAGATAAGCTTGAAAGTATGCTCTAAGCTTTCGAGCGGTAAGAGTCAAGCAATAAGCTAACTTTTCTATAACTGGGTATCGAACCTCTCCATTCTTCAATCGTCAGCTTACATGATATACCGTAAGTTATGCCCTACTCCCTTCTCTAATAAGTACTAAGATGAGTGCATGTTCTGAGACTGCCATATATCGGTATAAGATTTCCCCATTCTCGAGACTAGAAATTAGAGATGGTTTTTCTAGATGGATTTTTAATTCTTGAATGGCTTTCCTACAATCTTATTCTCATTCGAAGTTATTCTTCTTCTTGATAACACCAAAGAAGGGTATACACTTATCGGTGGCTTTAGAAATGAATCTACTTAGGGAAGCTACCCTTCCATTCAAACTCATCATCTCCTTGCTGGTTTTGGACTAGGCCATGTCCTTAATGGCTTGAAGTTGATCAGGACTCGCTTAGACCTCTTTGGCACTTACAAGGTAGCCTAAAAACTTTTCATAATGTATTCAAAAAGAACACTTTTATGTGTTCAGTTTCATTTGATATTTTTGCAATATCTTGATCATTTCCTCCAGGTTTTTATGATGATTTTTGGCCTCATCGGATTTTACCAACGTATAGTCCACATAAACCTTTATGTTTCGGCCAATTTTTTCTTTAAACATTCGGTTAACCGGTCTTTGATACGTTTTCCCTGCATTCTTTAGCCCAAATGGCATTGCCTTGCAGTAATAGATTCCTCACTCAGTTATAAAGCAGGTATGCTCCACATCTGGCTTGAACATTGGTATCTGGTTGTATCTTAAATAGGCATCCATGAGTAATAACAATTTATGTATGCTTATTGCATCTACTAACTGCTCTATTAGCGGTAGCAGGAAGCAATCTTTCGGATATGTTTGTTTAGGTCTATGTAGTCAATGCAAGTTCTCCATTTGCCATTTGATTTCATTAACAGAACTGGGTTGGCTAACCACTTTGGATAGTATATTTCTCGAACAAATCCATTCTCAAGGACTCTATTTACCTCTTTTTTAAAGCATCTGATCATATCTTATCCAACTGTCTCTTTTTCTTCCTTATGGGGTATTCTCCTAGATTGATGTTGAGTGCATGACACATGACTATTGGATCAATTCCCAACATACCAGAATGCGACCAGGAAAATACGACTTTGTTGACTTTGAGAAACTGTATCAAATCCTTCTTTAGGTCACCCTTAAGATCTTTCCCCACTTGACCACTTTAGTAACATCATCTAAATCAATGTAAGCTTCCTTAAGATCCTCTTTGGGTTTTGTCCTTTCCATTTCCCCTCGACAGTCGAATTCTGTCACCATAGGGCTTCCTTCTGCTGAGTTACCATAAACTCTCTTTCTCTTGCCTCCTAAAAGAATCTACCTTCGATACAACGTTGGTTATACATATTAATGTTAATCTTTGCTTCGAATGTTGGATGTGAAAATTCATCAACCAAAGGCTGCAAAAAAGTAGAACAACCAAAGTAAGCATAATACTTTC
The DNA here is from genome assembly GCA_030765085.1 of Allium cepa. NCBI lineage: Eukaryota > Viridiplantae > Streptophyta > Magnoliopsida > Asparagales > Amaryllidaceae > Allium > Allium cepa. The sequence continues at coordinate 688,176,150 of CM060938.1, forward strand.
TTTTGTACGGATCAAGGGTTGCAAAATACATCTTCCAAGAGCTAAAATGCTCTCACGGACAGTCCACCACCCTCTTTTTGTCAAGAATTTTAGCATGAGATATTTCGGGGAGACGAAAGAATCTATCTCTTCAAAAGCTGGCCTGTCAAATAAGGGGTTGTAGTATAAGGGTTGACTGATTATCAAAAAAATAGTTTCAAAGGTTCTGCAAGTTGATGGCACCCCTATTTGTGCGAGCAACTTTATTTGTCCCACTGGAGTTGATCCTTCATTGCTGAATCCAAATATGGACTCCATGCTTGGCTACAGTTTGTCTTCAGGAATGTTCATCTGATCGTAGGCGTGCTTAAAGATTACATTAACTGCGTTGCCTATGTCAACTAGAATTTTAGAGACGATAGATAATCAAATTTATGAAGCAATCGTCAAAGGATCATTATGAAGATGGAAAATCCTCTTTCTTAGCTCTTGTTAAGTGACAACAAGGTTAGGCACTTGAATGTTGAGACGTGGGTTCTTCACTAAGTGTTCCTCTTGGACAGAGTAGATCCCTTCTTTAGCTTCCTTAATGTCCCTGCTTCGAGCCCCCTTGTTGTTTCCTGCTGGATGCCCCTCACTATGAATCACGTCAATTTTTTTCATTGGATCACTAAAGCTCAAAGGGTCTTCATCTTCCAATACATTTACAACATTGTTAGGTTGTTTCTATGGACCATCCTTATCCATCGATCTTTTTGCAGATCATGAATGAACACCTTCAAATGACCCTCACGGATCAGTTTCTGGATAATTCCTTCTAGAGCCCTGCACTTATTGGTCTTGTTACCGGTGGCCTTCTGATAAGCGCAATAATCTCCTACATTCCTATGTTCAGGGTTATTCTTGGCTTTAAATGAGGTCGCCAATTTGACTCTTTCTTTGGCTACAGCATATACGTAAGTCAATTGCTTGTTTAAAGTGACTGTGTTAGCAATTGACTCTAACCATCTTGTTCTTTTGTGTCCATGGTCTATGCCGAATCTTCCCTACCTTTCTTGGGGATAATTTTTTTCTTAGTATAGTAAATTCTCATCCAACCGGATGAATTTGTCGGCTTGGAAATGAAAGTCTTGCAAATCTTTATAGCCGTTAACAAATAGCTTTTTCCAGAAGGGGATTTTTTTCAATCAAGCCGAAATGAACTACTATAAGCTTGTCTCGACCGTTCATGTCTTTGGCTTTTAGAGCTTCAACATTGAATTTCCTCAGGTAATCTCCCAAAGTCTCTCCCTATCTTTGCTTTATATTAGCCAAGACTGTGTATTCGATCATGGGAACTTTGTAAATGCAGAATTGGGAAGAGAATTGATAATAATTGCTTTCAAGTGTATATGAATTTCTCCCGGTATTGCCTGTACCATTTTGCTACAGCTCCCTAGAGAGTGACTGGGAACAATCGGTATCTGATAGCTCCAGATGAATTGTACAAATCAGTTTGGCTATCAAAAGCCATCAGATGATCGTACAGGTCTGTAACCCCATGATATTTCATTGATGAGATCTTGACATATGGTGGGATGACTGTAGCCATAATCTCATCAGTGAAGGGTGACACTCTTTCACTGTCATTGCACTTTCATCCATTGTTCTCTTCCCTTTACAGTTCATAACATCCTTTATCGCCTTTTCAACTACATCTTTTAGATACGCGTCAACATTGCGATAATTTTTCTACTCTGGCCAATACTCATTTGATGTTGAGCTTCCAGATTGTTCAAGTAACTTATTGAGAACTCTTACCTGATGGTTAGCTTTTGATTGGGGGGGCAACTTCTTCTTGGAGGACGTCAGATCAACTTTTCTTTTATATTCATTGGAGTTAGCTTTTAAATTACCCTTAAGGAGACCACCTCATCCCCCTAAAGTAGGTTTAGGTTTCTTTGAAGATTTCTAAGATAGTGCCATTTTAAGAAGTTCTTTCATCTCTTGCAGTTGTTATTCTAAGTATTTTATTTTAGCTATATTCTGGTCTTGTTGAGCTGGTGTCGAAGTCTATCCCTGAACGACCCCATACAAATTTACGGATGGAGCTATGTTTTCTTCAAGAGAGGTGGTGCAGATCACTCCATCCTTAATTCTGCTTAATCATTTAGATCTCATTTTTCCCTATGTAAGACAAATGAACCAAAATTAGTCTGTGATACAGCTACAAGTTCAGAGGTTCGATCCCTCCTTCGAGCGCCGAAAATATTAACAAGAAAACTTATCAACATCCCTAATGTTATGTGAAAGGTAATTGAGCTTAGATGAAAACAAGTTGTTGAAAAGGTCTCTTCCTTCGAAATGTACTTTTCGACCAGGTTGACTCAGTTGAAAGGGTTTAAGGTGATGGTTCTACCTTTCGACCAGGTTGGTTTAATCAAAAGGGTCAAAGGAGTTTGTTCTACCTTTTGATCAAGTAAATTTATTCGAAAGGCTTTATGGAGTTAGCTCATAAATGAAGGCTAAGGAAGTATCATCCTGCTCGAAGCCTTTCCTTTGAGTGGGTCAAAAGTAATTGATCATTTTAGCTTTTCATAGCTTTCGACCATGTCGAAAGCTATTGTTCCGGCCGTTTCGATCATGTCGAAAGGGACTCTAATATGACACAGCTGCTCTTGACTCCATGTTTTGCTTCTTCTTTTGTGCAACCCCTTTGAAAGGGTTCACAATGGAGCTAGGGATAAACTTCATTCGAATCAGTTACCTTCTAATCCATCATTTGTCAATTATAAACTGGAACCCCTTCGAAACCTAGCCTTTCATTTGGTTTGAAAAGGGTTCCATTCTTTCGAAACAGATCCAGCTTGTAACTGCCTAAGCTTCACTTTGTTTTCCTTATATAGGATCGACCTGGATATTCCCCAGTTTCATAAATTCTTCATTGTCGAAACCCTATCTTATTTTCATTGTCTAATGTTGGCATCGATGATGTTGTGTCTTGACTGCATATACCCAATTTGGTCTTATGCATTGCATAGACAAAAAGAAACTAAGAGAATAGGTTATAATCATGTGCAATGGATCATTAGACTAGCTAATGATCTAAATGATCAACCTCGTCATCAAAATCCTTAATGAACCAGCCATCTCTTTTTTATTAATAATCTAAAATGAGTTACAAGTAATAGAGTTTTATCCCCAATTTGATTTAGGGTTTCTAGAGGATATAATTTCATCTATAAAACTGGAGCAGAAGAAATGAATTTTGGATTTCAAAATTCGGTCCCTAAAAATGGACCTTTTGGCTCTTATTTATAGATGCAGGTTGGCCTTCTTCCACGCATATGCCTTTGACATGGTCGAAAGGACCCCTTTCTATATGCTGCGTTATGCCTTTCAACTTGGTCAAAAGGCCATGTCTACCTTCGATGCTATCAAAAGGCATCTTTTCTAAGTCCCTTGATTTTCCCTTATGCTTCCTTTGTCTTTCTCACGACCAATCTACTAAGTCGAGAGGATCCTTTACCAACTTTTCGCCTTTATTAGGTTACGAGTATCTTTTTTCGTTGCTTCCTCTTGCACGCCTTCTGATTTGGTCGTAAGGTCTCCAAATATGCTTTTTCCTTCATGTTCCCTTGTTGTCAATGGGAGTAAGATAGGTGCTTTCGACTCTATCGATAGGTTGTCCATATGGGTTTCAAATATGTTGAAGTACCGATGGGTTCGATGATATTGAGTAGGTTTCGAATACATGCCTGAGAATTATGGCAGACTTTCCCTTAATATCATTGGTCTTGACCGGCTTGAAAGGCTTATGTATGCTTTTGAAAGGTTGGTTTCATAACGGCGAAATCTTTAGTTCCAAAATGGTTTGGCACGCATATGGGAGATTATCATTCATTGTCTTCGAAAGGGGGTTCTAAAGCTCTTCATCTTTGTCGAAAGATAATAAAAGGCGGATAGATGGTTTTGCTTCCCCTTTTTTATTTTTTCGAAGGCTTATTTGTGGTTTATCACCTGTGAAGACGTCTGTTGGTTACGACTCATTCGAAAGCCTTCTCAATGCCTTCAGAACTTCATCCATGATCTTTATTGAAACCCATTTTAGTGGAGGCTGGTGTTTTTATTACCTTCTTTCATGCCTTTAATCTTTAAGTGGATTTTATAGCTAATACATATGATGGAGTTATACACGTTTTTAGTTATCAATTTTTAAATTATAATATAATTAAACTAATTATATAATTATATATTTATAATTACAATATGTATACCATCTTCCCCAAATATTAGTTCCCGCTTATCCCTTTTATGCTCAACATCCATGTTGTTGTGCCGCCACCATAATTCACCAACGACTACAGTGGCCATTCCCCGAGCACCCCCCGACCTCGATAAGCCCACGCGGTAAGTGCTTCCAACCAACTTACCGCCGATCTCCAAAAAACCAAATCCAAACATGCCACGTTCATCTTGAAACTTTTTCCTCAACAGTTCACCATTAGCCGCCAAACTTCGCCAATGCCTCGCGCTCATCTTCCTCGACATTTCCCCTTTAGACACCATCACCTAAAAGTTCCTAGGATCACCGGTATTCTCAAAAGTAGATTCGATATTCAACTATGAACTACAGCTACCACACGACGATTGATGATGATCCAACCAATAAATGAGTCGAGCTCGATATTGCGAACATATTCTTAGTTGAAGATTTCACTTGAAAACGCCGTTAATGTCTCCGATGCACCATATGCCGTTGGATGAGGCTATGTTTCAATTCAAAATTTTGAACCTTTCTCTCTTTTGTGGATGCGATTATATAAGGTGAAGATGGTATAGTTAAATGTGTGAAAGGTATGGGTTAAGTGAGAGGAAGTATGGTTAATGTATGGTGAATATATATACATAGATACATATATACATACATATGTACATACGTACGTATATATATATATATATATATATATATATATATATATAATTATAATCTTCTGCCTAAACATACTGGAAAATAGCAAACTCCAATCGAGGTATGTTGCCTGGCTTTCTATATGTGATACCCCTATTTCAAACACAATGGAACTAGTATCGAGATGAAATTCCATCATATACAGAAGTTAGCTTTTTAAATCCAATCATTTTATATTAATTTCTACAATTTATTTCTACGCGTTATGAGCCCGTTAGTCCAAACAGTACGTCCAATCATGATGAAATTTGTCGGCTTCAACAAGATATTATTACGGATCCAAAAGAACCTGTTTTCTTTAAAATCCGATATGTGCCCCTGAACGCTATTTTCACTTGTAATTAAAACCAATTTTTATTAAAATCAAATAAATCACTTTTGAACCTTATTTTTAAAAGTTTACTATTCAATTCTTATTTATACTGAATTTAAATAAGATTCCAAAATCATGTTCATTAACATTAAATCTCAGATGCAATTATTTAAATATTCCAATTATTTAAATTTACTATTTAATATCTTTAATCAATCGCCAATTATATACTCAAATAGACCCCTTTTAAAATTAAACTATTTTTCTTATAAAATTAATATCTCAATATTTAAAATTAATTAAATATTTCAAAACCAAATGACTAAAATTCTGGGTCGTTGCAGCATCAAATGCTATAAGAGAGGTAGAGATCGGTCATGGTTGAAATGAGAGGAAGTAATAAAAAGGGATTTGTGGCACTGAAATATACCCAAGGAGCTAATGTTGGACATGAGCACGTGGAAGTTAGCAATCTACGTACTAGAATTGTGAACTAGGAGTTTTTTCCTCCTAAAATTGGTTTAGGGACAGTGTTATAACTATTAGATTATAGAACTAGTGAATAGAAATTCTAAGACGTCGTGTTTGGTCCTCGGTCCCTATTACTATTAGTACCATTATTAACATCATTATCATCATCATTGTTTTTTAATTACTTTATATATTTTTATTTTTATTTTATTTATTATTATTTTTACAGTTATTATTATTTATTTAATTATTTTACTTTATTTTATTACTATTATCATGGTTTTTAAATTGACTTCGTTATTTAATTTTGAGCTCTATCTATATCCCATCCTAACTTGTTTGAAAATAACGGTTAAGTTGTTATTCTTGCTGCTTCATATTTGCGATGTTCGTGCAACGTATAACATTCCATCATTTGTAACTTTTCATGACGTAAGGTCCATTTTTTGCAACCCTTAGAAGAAGAGTGAATGATCAACTTTGTAGTAGTGAGATTACATGCATACTTGTGCATATTACCCAGAACCAGTGGCAGAGTCAGAGAAAAACCTTAGCGAGGCCACCTGATGCATGCATGATCATTTTTTCGTGGATTGGAGACAATCATCTAAATAACCTTACACAATTAGTTTCATGTCATTTTTTAAGTGATGTGTGTGTCCATAAAATCGATATGAAACTAAATAAACTTGATAATTTTGTGCTAATGTAAAATCATTTCACTTTCTAAATATGATATTTTATAACGTATTTACAATAATACAAATCAGTATTAACACCTCACTGGTCAAATAAAGAAATGGAGAACGAATGGTTGATGCCACTGAATTTTTTTTTACCAACTTTCAAAAAGAACTAGGACCAAGCACGTGGATTTCATTGCATTATTACAACAACTGCCAATTGTTTGCATGTTCAAAGTCACATTTTAATGACCACGGAAGCTAAAATATACGATGGACTTTGTGGGTCGGAAACCTATACGTAATCAAATTCTAAAATTAAAGCTCTGGAAGCTTAAAATAACGCATACAAATAGACAAAGTACAAAAAATATATAAAAAAAGTTGAATAAAATAAAATAAAAACAGAATATATATTATATTCCACCAACCTACGTTGAAGCTGAAGAATGACTTAAATTTTAGTTCTATCCTAAGCTAAGCTATTTGGATAGATGAAATGGCAGACATACTTAGTAGTTATGAGTGTAGCAAGAAAAAAAATTTAGCCGTACGCGTTCATTTCACCTGGTGTTTTTTTGACCCTAACCTGCCTCGGTCTGACCTCGAATAACCTCTAACCTTAGACCAGCGCGGTCCGAAACTCAATCGGACCTCGTTCATCTATGAACATTGGTCGGACCTTCAAACCAACGGTACAACCGCAAATTTAACTCGATTGAACCACGGTTCTTTTGTTTTTTTCTACTTTCTCATCATGTAATTCTCTATCATTTGCATATCCCTGGCCCATTCGCGATTCTCATCCATAACACTCTCACTTAGCGCATTACCAAATCCACAACGTAACAATTATAAGTGATATCATTGATTTTATCATATACGTTTTACTTCCTCATGTATAATAAATTATGAGCACCAAAAGAAGTAATATATCTCCCTATCTTCCTAATGTATAATAAATTATGAGCACCAAGAAAAGAAGTAATATATCTCCCATATCGATATTTTTTTCAAGGAAACAATGTAAATACTGTTCTTGAAAACTGAATAATGTAACTTTGGCTTTAAATGTTTTGCACTTTTAACGGAATACTATATAAAATTAGAGCATGAATCGGTGCACTTATATCAGTTTAGTTTTATTTCAGATGTGAAAGTAAATACCATATATATACATAATAGACCAAAGTAAAACTCGAAAGAACATATTTTTATTTGTTAAAGATTTATGTCAAACAAATGTTAAAATTGATTAATATGGCAGATAGTACCTCACACAAAAAAATATTTAAATATTTATTTATACAGATGATAAAAACTACAGTATGATACATTGTAAACTATGTGGGTTGAGAAGAGAAAGCTAGCTTGCCAGATGGGTCAGAATTGTTTGTTTGGATAAATGGCTTGCTTTGGTTGCTATAGTTGATAGGTATATTTGGGTTGTTTAAACTAAAATTTTATTGGATTGCATCCATATATCTATTTATTCGTTTGGTCCCGGGATACTCTACGAGTGGTTAGTTATCCTTTGAACTAACCAATACCCCTGTGTATTCGTAGATCTGGTGACCCAAGTATCCTGATCCGTTCTTGTATCCATTATTTATATTCTGAATTGGGAAGCCAAATGCAGAATATATATTCAATTTTATCTGCAAAGATATTTCTCTATCTCTCATCTATTCTTGGTAGTCTCCCAATTTTCAAATTTCGAGGATGAAATTTTCTTAAGGTGGGAATCCATAACATTCTTGAATTTTAAACAAGTTTAATTTGACAATTTATTTAATTTTTTGAATTAAATTATGAAATTTTGGTAATTAATTTTAAAATTTTAGATTTAAAAGTTAAATCAATTGGAAAATTTCCAGAATAAATAATGATATGCATTTTTGATTGAATTTGGAATTTAAAAGCATTGAAATTTAATGTATAAATATTTTTAATTTGTTTTGGATTTTTATAATATTTCTATAAACTTTTATTTTATAAATTGGATTTATTTATTTCAAAATTATCTACATGTAAATAAGTATATATTAACTAATTAATTAAATACAAGCTTACATTTATTTTCTAATTAACATCTAATTGCATACTAATTAACATTTAATAAATACTAATTACTTAAAAAAAACAAGTGTATGTATATTAAGTTGTTTTAAACAAGTGTAAATAAATAAACAAGATATATGACAAGTGTCATTTCATTGTTTATTTTTATTTTTATTTTCCTTTAATTTTATGTTTTGCACTTTTAACTGAATACTATATAAAATTAGAGCATGAATCGGTGGACTTATATCAGTTTAGTTTTATTTCAGATGTGAAAGTAAATACCATATATATACATAATAGACCAAAGTAAAACTCGAAAGAACATATTTTAATTTGTTGAAGATTTATGTCAAACAAATGTTAAAATTGATTAATATGGCAGATAGTACCTCACACAAAAAATATATTTAAATATTTACTTGTAAAGATGATAAAAACTAAAGCATGATACAATGTAAACTATGTGGGTTGAGAAGAGAAAAATAGCTTGCCATGACATGACTAGTTAGGTTTAAATGCTAAGAATGATTAAAATTCCAATCTGCACATATCCAACTTTTTCCAAAAAATTGCAAGAGTGTCTTCTTCATTGTCAGTGCCACGACCAGCTAGGTTTAAATGCTGATAAAAATTTAGCTTCCCAACAAAGTATGAAAAATTAAATGATGATTTCTCATTTAGTTGAAAATGACTTTGGCTCATCTTTTACAATGAATAAGGTGACATCTTTTATCTCCTTCAATCAAGTTCCATCACTTTCAAGAAGGCATGAATTATAATGATATGGGACCCATACCGCTTTTGTGACAGATTGATATTCATCTAAATGAACATGTATGGGCAAAAGAATCAGTTACATTAAATTCAACGCTTGTGAACGTGTCCTGTGAAAATGATATTCTATGCTGACATACTTTAATAGCTTAGGTGGCTACTTTATCAATCCTATATATATAGGTAAGGGCGTTGTTTTCTAACATTAATACAAATATAAAAGCGTAAGAAAAAAAAGTGACCAGTTGTTTTCTACCATCAATACAAGTATAAAAGCGCAAGTGTAACATTCTTGAATTTTGAACAAGTTTAATTTGACAATTTATTTAATTTTTGGAATTAAATTATGAAATTTTGGTAATTAATTTTAAAATTTTAGATTTAAAAGTTGAATCAATTGGAAAATTTCCAGAATAAATAATGATATGCATTTTTAGATTGAATTTGGAATTTAAAAGCTTTGAAATTTAATGTATAAATATTTTTAATTTGTTTTGGATTTTTATAATATTTGTATAAACTTTTATTTTATAAATTGGATTTATTTATTTCAAAATTATCTACATGTAAATAAGTATATATTAACTAATTAATTAAATACAAGCTTACATTTATTTTCTAATTAACATCTAATTAAATACTAATTAACATTTAATAAATACTAATTACTTAAAAAAAAGTGTATGTATATTAAGTTGTTTTAAACAAGTGTAAATAAATAAACAAGATATATGACAAGTGTCATTCCATTATTTATTTTTATTTTTATTTTACATTAATTTTAAAATAAATTCTAGTAAACATATTATAAACTCTTATCTCCTCACTTTCAAAGAAAAATTCAGTTTTATCATTCCAAAGCAAAGATTTTCAACAACCAAATTCTCAGTTTTGAAACCTGAGAAACAAAATGTAAATAAAAAAAATCTGAGAAGCTCTTAACCTCCAAAATTTCAACCAGGAAATCTTCAAAACTAAAGCCTATAACTCCTCAAACCCAGAAATTCCTCTGAAATCCATGATCCATCTTCAAATTGAATTTAAAATCCTGTCGCTCATTTCCAAAAATGCATGGCAAAAATCCCTGTAACATTAGCATGCAAGTTTTAACGTACCAGATTCTAAACCTTTACGTGTGCAGATGAACGCCTCAGGGAATTGAGTGAATAACTCGAAGCATTACTCGAGTTCAACCAGGAGATACTCGGGTTATCCTAAAATTACAGTGATGTATATTAAAAATAAAGTTAAGTAACTTATTTTCTATAAGTTTTAAATATTATAGCTTAATAAAGGTCTAACTGTTGAGTTAAAAAAGTAATACAAGTCTTCATTTTTTAGTTAATACCTTAATAATGTTTTAACACATAATTATTATCTTAAGTAAGTAATTTATTTAAGTTCAGTATAAAGTTTATTAACATTCAAGTTTATAATTAATAATGATTTGATTTTCAAAATTTTCAAGAATAACTTTTAAATGTTAATTAAGATAACTAATTAATATTGATTAATTTTTTTGGAGAGTAGTTAAAACTGATTACTTTATAATGGTATTTAGAGTTTAGATTGATTAATGATTAAGTTGACTAATTCTTAAGCAATTAAGATAAATTAATTTCAAATTTGGAATTAATTAAGAAATTAATTAAGATTAATTAATTGTAAATTAAGGGTTAATTAGTAATTAATTAAGGAATGATTAAATTTTATTTAATCAAGCTTTAGTAATGAATAATTAGAGATTATTAATTAATTGTTAAAGAATAATTGATTAATTAAATAAATATTAAATAATTGGTAATGAGGTCAATTAAGAAGTGATTAATTAATTAAATAATTGTGATTAATTAATTAATGGTTTGTTAAGCAAGGTAAGTTAATTAATTTAATTTGAATTAATTTAATTAATTAAAATTTGAATTAGAAATATGCTTGCTTATGAATGATTGTATTGCCTTGCATTGATTGTTATCTCTGGACTGTAATATTCTGTGATGTGAAATATGTTGTGTATTGATCTGTGATATCTGTGATATGTTTTCGATATAAAAAAACCTCTTGACCTGTTAAACTATTTGAAATTCGATGCGACAGGGAGTCGGATTCCAGTTGGTTATCCGAAACCCACATCGAATCATATTAGTGAATCCTTGTTATTGATAAATTTACTTTATCTATGAATTTGTAAATGAAGATAAGCGTTATAGCTTATACCTCTTATCGGTATTGTTGCACTTTAATCTGTGATGTGATGATTGATGTTGCGCTATTGTGAGTAAAACCCTGGACCACACCCGTACACACACAAATATGGATTGCACGTGGAAATCTGTTAAGTCACAGATTTTTAAAATAGTTTTAAATTTGAATTTTAAATTCAAATGGTTTTGGATTGGGTTTAACAGTGAAAAGCTTTAGGAAATGAATTTCAAAGATAAAAGTTATTTTTGAATAACTTAATTTAGTTTTGAAATTTGAATTAAAAATTTGAAATTGAATTCTATTGATGATGTAAAAAGGGTATACAAACTATAAATGTGTTTATACGGATTTTTAAAACATTTTAAAATAGGGTTTTGAAAATTTGAATTTAACCCAAAATTGTATTTGAAAGGCCTTAACTCGTACAAATTATAATCGGGTTTTCTAAAACGGAAAACAAGTGGTTTCAAATAATAATAGCTTTTATATAAGGAAAGATTTTTTCCAAATTATGATTTCAAATTTGGAATGGAATGATTTTGAAAGCTATATCTTTGTGAAAGATAGTTGAACCCTATTTTAAAATTGAAGAGGATATTAATGGTGTATCTTTTATGTATAAAAAAATTGAAATGAAATGTTTTGAAAGCTATGAAATGTATCTTTGATTTAAAGACCCGATGAGTTAATCCAATTTGAAACAGGAATTATTTTTGAAAGGCTATGAATGAATCTTTGTTTAAAAGATTGGTGAACTTCGTTTTAAATTTGAAGAGGGGTTTTAAAGATAAATCTTTTGTTTAAAAGATTTAAGTACGGAAATTGTTTAAACCATTGTAGGTTTTTGAAATGAATCTTTTTGTTTAAAAGATATGTAAATGGTAGTTTGTTTAGCATTTGAATGAAAAGTTTTGGATAATAAGTAGTGACTTAACTGAGATCCAATATCCATATGATTTTAAATATTGCGCTCATTATTCGGTTTAGCCGAGAGAGGACCTTTGTGTCGTATAACCCATTCCAAATAATGATACGACGATATGGATTGCATTTGAAGACCGGTGGTGAAGACCGGATATTTTTCGAAAACGAAAGGAAAACCCGTCGAATGTCTCTGCACCGACTTGTCCCCGGTATAGAGATTTGATCACCCTTTGTGATGGGGTGTCTGGACATGATTCGGGATTATCCGGATTTGCAAGGGCTTCTTTGGAATTGCCTTCGGTTTTGTTCGAATCCAGAACAGACTTGCATGGATGTGTGTCTGACATTACACTTTGAGATGTAAAACCGGTTTCTATCAAATACATTTCTGTTTGGTGGCAGAGATTTATTCTCTTAGCTTAACATCATTCTCTGAGACGTACGAGCTCGGAGGTTATGTAGTTAATGGTTACTAGTGATACATTCCCAATTTGGTAATGTGGCATACGAAGTGCTGCTGATCATTTGTTGATCAAAGCATGGCTTTTGTCAAAAGTGTAGCTTTGTGGACGAGACTTCGTCGAACCTCACAACTCGGAATGGTCAAAACAGGAAGAATGCAGCAAGATTATTTGGAGGTAGCGCCTCTTGAGGGTATGTTCATTTCCTTCTGGATAGAGGTGGTATCATGGTATGGAGCAAAGATACTTAATCTATGTGGTTGCTGCAAATTTATTACTTTGTGGTTGTCGGCGAATACCGAGATAAAGGTTGGTTACGACAGGGGGATGGCATACTCGTGTCGTAGTTACCTAGTTACAGAGGTAACCCGATCTTGTGTTGGCAGAGATCCGGTTAAGTTCTCGTGGCGTCCCTCCATAGGCGTACCAATGTGGCAATGGGAAGTTCCTTGGCCTAACCATTTGTTGGAAAACCAAAGAAACAATACGCACCCTGTACGGTTTTAGTTGTATAACCTGCCATGTAATGTGGTGGTAACCTGCTATTGAACATGGTAGCTATTGTAGGCATAAGTGCGAAATGCCTATGCTGGCTAAGATTAATATTATACTTTCGAAATGATTTTCCACACTTTGCACTTATAGTAATAATATCAAAGAAATTTTCGCCTATCAAGCATATTTGACAATCATAAGGAGAAATCTCCTCCAAGTCTGCTTTTTTGCATTGTGTTTGTGGCGGGAGGCCTTATGGTAGTTTTATTTTCTAAAAAACATTGTGGATTTCAAATTTAAATTCTTTGCTTGATATAAAAGACCAAATGTTTTTGTTTGCTCACACCAGTCCCATGACTGACCTGGAGTTTATTGTTCCCTTCCTAAACTCTAGGTGCCCACAATTTTCTACACGGGCAGTCTAGAGTTGGGTTTTTCAGATAGTAGATATAGATATCGATTCGGTAGGTTTCTGGGTATTCTTTGGAGATCTTGAATATTGGAGTCTTTGGATCCAATATACTGGACTTGCTCATCTTGATGAAATTGATGGGGGTTCGAGCTACTGGTTTGGAATTCTTTTTTTGGAGCATTAGATTGGAGATCTTTGGAGTTTTTGGTTCGGCTGTTATATCATATTGTTATTCCGCTGTAGCATTGTTATCTTGTATCTCTGATATTTTATTCATATTGTACCATTATTATATCAAATGTTGTATATCAATGATATTCATTCTTTCTTCAGCTATGTTGTTATACTTGATGTGTTATAAGCTCCGGCGAACTAGATTCAACATTTGAATCTGCGGCATTGTAATATGAGTGTCGTATTAGGTGTCGATTTTCGAAGGTCGAGTCAGGGCCGCTACATTTGGTATCAGAGCTGAAGGTTGAAACTTTAGCTCAGGAGTATAACACATTAAGTGACTCATTAGAGATAGGGGGATGTATACCCTAGAATGAGTATATCCCTAATATATCTGTTCGAATGCCTCAATAAATTCCCTTACTATCACTGATAGTGAGTATGAGTGCGAGAAGAGGACGAGATAGGGGACATGGGAGTACCACTACAAATGGTCGATACCCTGCAATAGCGGTAACAACTTTCTCTATCAATCTCCTTCGATTCGTCTTGTCAATTCTTTGGTGATTCCTGGTTGCTCCACGATGAAGCTTTGATATATTTGCATGGAACACGAACTCCAGATGGGTCAGAATTGATTGTTTGGATAAATGGTTTTCTTTGGTCTCTATAGTTGATAGGTATATTTTGGTTGTTTAAACTAAATTTTTTTAGATTGCATCCATACGTCTGTTTATTCCTTTGGTCCCGGGATATTCTACGAGTGGTTAGTTATCTTTTGAACTAACCAATACCCCTGTATATTCGTAGATCTGGTGACCCAAGTATCCTCATCCGTTCTTGTATCCATTATTGATATTCTGATTTGGGAAGCCAAATGAGGAATAGATATTCAATTTTATCTGAAAAGATATTTTTCTATCTCTCATCTGTTCTTGGTTGTCTCCCTATTTTCAAATTTCGAGGATGAAATTTTCTTAAGGGGGGAATCTGTAACATTCCTGAATTATGAACAAGTTTAATTTGAATTAAATTATGAAACTTTGGTAATTAATTTTAAAATTTTAGATTTAAAAGTTAAATCAATTGGAAAATTTCCAGAATAAATAATGATATGCATTTTTAGATTGAATTTGGAATTTAAAAGCTTTGAAATTTAATGTATAAATATTTTAATTTGTTTTGGATTTTTATAATATTTGTATAAACTTTTATTTTATAAATTGGATTAATTCATTTCAAAATTATCTACATGTAAAGAAGTATATATTAACTAATTAATTAAATACAAGCTTACATTTATTTTCTAATTAACATCTAATTAAATACTAATTAACATGTAATAAATACTAATTACTTAAAAAAAACAAGTGTATGTATGTTAAGTTGTTTTAAACAAGTGTAAATAAACAAACAAGATATATGACAAGTGTCATTCCATTATTATATTTTTATTTTTATTTCCCTTTAATTATAATGTTTTGCACTTTTAACAAAATACTATATAAAATTAGAGAATGAATCGTTGGACTTATATCATTTTAGTGTTATTGCAGATGTGAAAGTAAATACCATATATATACATAATAGACCAAAGTAAAACTCGAAAGAACATATTTTTATTTGTTGAAGATTTATGTCAAACAAATGTTAAAATTGATTAATATGGAAGGTAGTACCTCACACAGAAAAATATTTAAATATTTATTTGTAAAGATGATAAAAACTATAGTATGATACAATGTAAACTATGTGGGTTGAGAAGAGAAAACTAGCTTGCCATGACATGACTAGTTAGGTTTAAATGCTAAGAATGATGAAAATTCCAATCTGCACATATCCAACTTTTTCCAAAAAATTGCAAGGATGTCTTCTTCATTGTCAGTGCCACGACCAGGTAGGTTTAAATCCTGATAAAAATTTAGCTTCGCAACGAAGTACGAAAAATTAAACGATGATTTCTCCTTTAGTTGAAAATGACTTTGGCTCATCTTTACAATGAATATGGTGACATCTTTTATCTCCTTCAATCAAGTTCCATCACTTTCAGGAAGGCATGAATTATAATGATATGGGACCCATACCTCTTTTGTGGCAGATTGATATTCATCTAAATGAACATGTATGGGCAAAAGAATCTGTTACGTTAAATTCAACGCTTTTGAACGTGTCCTGTGAAAATGATATTCTATGCTGACAAACTTTAATAGCTTAGGTGGCTCCTTTATCAAACCTATATATATATATATATATATATATATATATATATATATGTAAGGGCGTTGTTTTCTACTATAAATACAAATATAAAAGCGTAAGAAACAAAAAGCGAGAAGTTGTTTTCTACTATCAATACAAATATAAAAGCGCAAGTGTAACATTCCTGAATTTTAAACAAGTTTAATTTGACAATTTATTTAATTTTTGGAATTGAATTATGAAATATTGGTAATTAATTTTAAAATTTTAGATTTAAAAGTTGAATCAATTGGAAATTTCTAGAATAAATAATAATATGCATTTTTAGATTGAATTTGGAATTTAAAAGCTTTGAAATTTAATGTATAAATATTTTTAATTTGTTTTGGATTTTTATAATATTTGTATAAACTTTTATTTTATAAATTGGATTTGTTCATTTCAAAATTATCTACATGTAAATAAGTATATATATTAATTAATTAATTAAATACAAGCTTACATTTATTTTCTAATTAACATCTAATTAAATACTAATTAACGTTTAATAAATACTAATTACTTAAAAAAAAACACGTGTATGTATATTAAGTTATTTTAAACAAGTGTAAATAAATAAACAAGATATATGACAAGTGTCATTCCATTATTTATTTTTATTTTTATTTTCCTTTAATTTTAATAAAAATTCTAGTAAACATGTTATAAACTCTTATCTCCTCATTTTCAAAGAAAAATTCAGTTTTATCATTCCAAAGCAAAGATTTTCAACAACCAAATTCTCAGTTTTGAAATCTGAGAAACAATATGTAAATAAAAAAAAATCTAAGAAGCTCTTAACCTCAAAATTTCAACCAGGAAATCTTCGAAAATAAAGCCTGTAAATCCTCAAACCCAGAAATTCCTCTGAAATCCCTGATCCATTTTCATATTGAAATTAAACTCCTGTAGCTCATTTCCAAAAATGCATGGCAAAAATCCCTATAACATTAGCATGCAAGTTTGTATTTTTTTTCAAACTGGAATGGTTACTGCATGCAACAATCTATTTTAAAAAGCCTGCGTGCATTTCTTCAAAATCTGGAAATTGGCTACTACAATTTCAATCTATTTTAAGAAGCCTGCATCATCTTCAATCTGGGAACAAAAAAACTAATCAAATACCAACTAAGCAAACCTGAAAGTTCATGATTGAAGTCTTGAAGCAAGAAATTCAACTGTAAAACAAAACTGGAAACAAAGCAAAATCCCCAAATTCCAGCCCTCTTTTTTCAGAAAATTTAGTAAACTAAACAACCTCTTGTTTTAAACTTAGTACATGTGATGATTTATGAAATTATGATGTGATAATCTATTTGCATGAGATGAAACTAGACTTGCATGTTGAAATAATGTGATAAGTATGTATGTTTGTTTATCTGTGTTCACTCTATATTACAGAGTTTATATTTAGATTTAAAAAAAAAAAAAAAATCTTCTCTTCTGGTCCCTTATGGGGTGTAGTAATCAAACAAATTGTTTGTGTTTAAAAATAAACTAAGTTTTAAAATTTGGTTTAGGTAAAATAAGTCAGAAAATATTAATATGACTCTGGAAACTCAAATCTCTGTAAAATTCAAACATGTTAATTTTGCAATTCAGGTATATAAACTAAATCCTTAAACTAAGACATGATTTTTAAGAGTAAAATCATAATTTTTAATTTGGGTTTGACTGAGCAAGTGAGTGTTGAACAGAATTTGGTATTGGAGTGATCTCTGGTGATCTAGTTGAT
This sequence comes from Allium cepa, assembly GCA_030765085.1. Taxonomy (NCBI): domain Eukaryota; kingdom Viridiplantae; phylum Streptophyta; class Magnoliopsida; order Asparagales; family Amaryllidaceae; genus Allium; species Allium cepa. The sequence goes on from CM060938.1 coordinate 688,194,029, forward strand.
AGGGAAGGTCAGGGTCTTCTATGGTGGTTGAGGAGCGATCAGTGTCAATGGGAAAATTATTAGGTGTTCGTGGATTTCAGTGTGAAGGTGGGAATTTTAGTTTGAAATTTGGTGACCTAGTTTTGGTCTTTATCGGAAAACGTGTTTGTGCGGCGTCGTAGGTGGATCGGAATCAGTCGTAGGGGGGTGAATCATTGCATCATAGCATGAGGATGCTCTGCTCCTGGTGGCTTGTGTCCAGGTGGACGGGATCGTTGGTGATGGTGGTTAATGTTGATCAAAGTTGGGGGTTCTGGGTGCATCGTCATACTCGATTTCGAGAATCAGGCGAATATTTAGTTCTGGGTGTTTGCCTGTCATGGGGTGGTCGGCGGCGACGTGCGGGAGGTCTCAGGGGTGGTCAGATCATTGGCGAACGTTGGTGCACGTGCACGCGTCATTATGTAGCTGGGTGGTTATGAAGTTGAGGAAGATGATGTTAACGCGAAGAAACATTCAGGATTATCATGATTCGACTCGAAGTCGAACAGGAGTAAGGTTTTTAACGTACCAGGTTCTAAACCTTTACGTGTGCAGATGAACGCCTCAGGGAATTGAGTGAATAACTCGAAGCATTACTCGAGTTTAACCAGGAGATACTCGGGTTATCCTAAAATTGCAATGATGTATATTAAAGTTAAAGATAAGTAACTTATTTTCTATAAGTTTTAAATATTATAGCTTAATAAAGGTTTAACTGTTGAGTTAAAAATGTAATACTAGTCTTCATTTTTTAGTTAATACCTTAATAATGTTTTAACACATAATTATTATCTTAAGTAAGTAATTTATTTAAGTTCAGTGTAAAGTTTATTAACATTTAAGTTTATAATTAATAATGATTTGATTTTCAAAGTTTTTAAGAATAACTTTTAAATGTTAACTAAGATAACTAATTAATATTGATTAATTGTTTTGGAGAGTAGTTAAGACTGATTACTTTATAATGGTATTTAGAGTTTAGATTGATTAATGATTAAGTTGATTAATTCTTAAGTAATTAAGATAAATTAATTTCAAATTTGGAATTAATTAAGAAATTAATTAAGATTAATTAATTGTAAATTAAGGGTTAATTAGTAATTAATCAAGGAATGATTAAATTTTATTTAATCAAGTTTTAATAATGGATAATTAGAGATTATTAATTAATTGTTAAAGAATAATTGATTAATTAAATAAAGATTAATTAATTGATAGTGAGGTCAATTAAGAAGTGATTAATTAATTAAATAATTGTGATTAATTAATGGTTTGTTAAGCAAGGTAAGTTGATTAATTCTTAAGTAATTAATTTAATTTGAATTAATTAAATTAATTAAAATTTGAATTAGAAATATGCTTTCTTATGAATGATTGTATTGCCTTGCATTGATTGTTATCTCTGGACTGTAATATTCTGTGATGTGAAATATGCTGTGTATTGATCTGTGATATCTGTGACATATTTTCGGTGTAAATAAAAACCTCTCGACCCGTTAAACGATATTTGAAATTCGATGCGACAGGGAGTCGGATTCCAGTTGGTTATCCGAAACCCACATCGAATCATATTAGTGAATCCTTGTTATTGATAAATTTACTTTTTCTATGAATCTATGAACGAAGATAAGTGTTATAGCTTATACCGCTTATCGATATTGTTGCACTTTATTCTGTGATGTGATGATTGTTGTTGCACTATTGTGTGAACCCCTGGACCACACCTATACACACACAAATATGGATTGCACGTAGAAATCGGTTAAGTCATAGATTTTTAAAATAGTTTTAAATTTGAATTTTAAATTCAAATGGTTTTGGATTGGGTTTAAAAGTGAAAAGCTTTTGGAAAAGAATTTCAAAGATATAAGTTATTTTTGAATAACTTAATTTAGTTTTGAAATTTGATTTAAATTTTGAATTAAAAATTTGAAATTGAATTCTATTGATGATGTAAAAAGGGTATACAAACTATAAATGTGTTTATATGGATTTTTTAAACATTTTAAAAGTATGGTTTTGAAAATTTAAATTTAACCCAAATTTATATTTGAAAGGCATTAACTCGTACAAATTGTAATCGGGTTTTCTGAAATGGAAAATAAGTGGTTTCAAATAATAATAGCTTTTATATAAGGAAAGAGTTTTTCCAAATTATGATTTCAAATTTGAAATGGAATGATTTTGAAAGCTATATATTTTTGAAAGATAGTTGAACCCTATTTTGAAATTGTAAAGGATATTAATTGTGTATCTTTTATGTATAAAAAAATTGAAATGGAATGTTTTGAAAGCTATGAAATGTATCTTTGATTTAAAGACCCGATGAGTTAATCCAATTTGAAACGGGAATTGTTTTTGAAAGGCTATGAATGAATCTTTGTTTAAAAGATTTGTGAACCTCGTTTTAAAATTTAAGAGGGGTTTTAAAGATAAATCTTTTGTTTAAAAGATTTAAGTACGGAAATTGTTTAAACCATTGTAGGTTTTTGAAATGAATCTTTTGTTTAAAAGATTTGTAAATGGTAATTTTTTTAACCATTTGAAAGAAAAGTTTTGGATAATAAGTTGTGACTTAACTGATATCCAATATCCATATGATTTTATATATTGCGCTCATTATTCGGTTTAGCCGAGAGAGGACCTTTATGTCGTATAACCCATTCCGAATAATGATACGACGATATGGATAGCATTTGAAGACCGGTGGTGAATACCGGATATTTTTTCGAAAGCAAAAGGATAACCCGTCGAATGTCTCTGCACCGACTGGTCCCCCGTATAGAGATTTGATCACCCTTTGTGATGGGGAGTCTGGACGTGATTAGGGATTATCCGGATTTGCAAGGGCTTCATTGGAAGTGCCTTCGATTCTGTTCGAACCCGGAACAGACTTGTATGGATGTGTGTCTGACGTTACACTTTGAGATGTAAAACTAGTTTCTATCAAATACATTTCTGTTTGGTGGCGGAGATTTATTCTCTTAGCTTAACACCCTTTTCTGAGACGTATGAGCTCGGAGGTAATGTAGTTGATGGTTACTAGTGATACATTCCCAATTTGGTAATGTGGCATACGAAGTGCTGCTGATCATTTGTTGATCAAAGCATGGCTTTTGTGAAAAGCGTAGCTTTGTGGACGAGACTTTGTCGAACCTCACAACCCGGAATGGTCGAAACAGGAAGAATGCAGCAAGGTTATTTGGAGGTTGCGCCTCCTGAGGGTATGTTCATTTCCTTCTGGATAGAGGTAGTATCATGGTATGGATCCCAGATACTTAACCTATGTGGTTGCTGCAAATTTATTACTTTGTGGTTGTTGGCGAATCCCGGGATAAAGGTTGGTTACGATCGGGGGATGGCATACTCGTGTAGTAGTTACCTAGTTACAGAGGTAACCCGGCCTTGTGTTGGCAGAGATCCAGTGAGGTTCTCGGGGCGTCCCTCCAAAGGCGTACCCATGTGGCAATGGGAAGTTCCTTGGCCTGACCATTTATTGGAAAACCAAAGAAACAATACGCAACCTGTATGGTTTTAGTTGTATAACGTGCCATGGAATTTGGTGGTAACCTGCTATTGAACATGGTAGCTATAGTAGACATAAGTGCGAAATGCCTATTCTGGCTAAGATTATTCTTATACTTTCGAAATGATTTTCCACACTTTGCACTTATAGTAATAATATCAAAGAAATTTTCACGTATTAAGCATATTTAATTATCATAAGGAGAAATCTCCTCCAAGTCTGCATTTGCATTGTGTGTGTGGCGGGAGGCCTTATGGTAGTTTCATTTTCTAAAAAACATTTTGGATTTCAAATTTAATTTTTTTGCTTGATTTAAAAGACCAAATGTTTTTGTTTGCTCACACCAGTCACATGACTGACCTGGAGTTTATTGTTCCCTTCCTAAGCTCTGGGTTTTTCAGATAGTAGATATAGATATCGATTCAGTAGGTTTCAGCTCTCTCTTGGGTATTCTTTGGAGATCATGGGTATTGGAGTCTTTGGATTCAACATACTGGACTTGCTCATCTTGATGAAATTGATGGGGGTTCGAGCTACTGGTTTGGAGTTGTTATTTTGGAGCATTTTATTGGAGATCTTTGGAGCTTTTGGTTCCGCTGTTATATCATATTGTTATTCCGCTGTAGCATTGTTATCTTGTATCTCTTATATTTGATTCATAGTGTACCATTGTTGTATCGAATGTTGTATATCAATGATATTCATTCTTTCTTCCGCTATGTCGTTATACTTGATGTGTTATAAGCTCCGGCGATCCAGATTCGACGTTTGAATCTACAGCATTGTACGAGTGTCGTATTCGGTGCTGATTTTCGAAGGTCGATCAGGGCCACTACATTTGGTATCAGAGCTGAAGGTTGAAACTTTTGCTCAGGAGTATAACACATTAAGTGACCCATTAGAGATAGGGTGAAGTATACCCTAGAATGAGTGTAATCTTAAGGTATCTGTTCGAATGCCTCAATAAATTCCCTTACTATCCTAGTGAGTATGTGTAACGACCCGTAAATTTTCGATAATTAAAATAGCTAATTTAATAAGATTTCGTGATTTAATGTTAGAAAAAAATTTTGTAATTTGTTTGGAATAATAATAACTGGAATGAATTGCAACAATAATTATCCAAGTAATGAAAAATAAAAGCTACTTAGTGAATGCCTTTGCAATCAATAGTTGAATAGGATAATAAATGTTGAATTCATTGGGTATAATAGAGTAATTGATTGGTAAGTAAAATCTATTTAAAATCAAATATTGAATATTGAACAGGTAAATTATTTAAATTAAATATTTAAAACTTATTGAATAATTGAATAACTGTAAATTGAAAATAGTGTTCTAAATTGTGAATTGGTTTTAAAAGTTGAATCTTATAAGTTCAATTTCAATATTTCAAAAGATAATGAATTATTGGATAAGCGAAATTGTTTAAATTTAATATTTGGAATTTATTGAATAATTTAATAATGGGAATTGAATAACCGTATAATGGAAATGGCTGTTCTATAATTTGAATTTGTTAAATTATATAAATTCGTTTTGAATATCTCAAAAGATAGTGATTCAAAAATAATAAAATTTGTTTAAATTTAATATTACAAATGTTTGAATAATTAAATTCCGAATTTGATATGATTAATTTGATATTGAAATTTAATATATGAAAATAGAGTGAATAATTGAAATTCGACTTAATATGATTCAAATTGGTTTCCAAAATGAATGTAAGTCATATCGGGATTATAATAGAGTTAATAAGATTTTAAAATTGGAATTTATTGAATAATTGAATAACGGGTTTAATATGATTAAAAATGATTTGTAAAATTTTAGTTTATCATATTAAAGTTAGAATAATGTTGTAGAATTTTTAAAATTGAATTAAAAGTAAATTTGTGGAAATTGAATATTTCAATATTTAATTGACGAGTTAAAATAGCCATTTTTCAAACAGTCTCGGATTTCGACGAAACTAGTTTCATCGGATCCGTAACGTGATATTATTGTAAGATTTCAAATTTCGTGTCAATCGGATTTACCGTTTGTCCGGGGGAAGCCAAAAGGCATAGAAATTCGTTTAATCGGTTTAATTTAAAATAGATCGTTTATTTCCATAACTCGCACAGATGATCGAATTAGCTTCCAAAACCTATTCCATTGTGTCCGAAATGCAGGATAAACCCTAGAAACGTCAGTCACCGCGCGTAAATCGGAGTTCAGAAACCCCGGAATGAATTGTGTTCGTCGTTTCTATAAATACCCCCTTTATACACAAAAAATAAAATTAAAAAAAAGAGAGGGTTAGGGTTCTCATGGCCGGCTGCCACTTTCATATTCTAAGGCCAGAATTTCGTTTCGCTTTCCGTCAATTATCTCAAAATCCGTCGACTTTCATCACGAATCTTCAACTACAAAAATGAAGAGGGTGGCGAGATCTTGAAGATGAACGGTTGTGATCGTAAATGGAGTAACGTGGAGGGAGAAAAGAGGCCGCATGGGCCTGCCATTCGTGCATGATTTCCCACGTCCTGGGGGGGCTGAGTCCGCCATGGGTTCAGGCGAAGGTTGAGAGGGGCTAGGCGCTTCTTCTGGCGTCACTTGATCGGAGCGAAGTCGTCGTATGGTGGAGCGACTACAAACCCTAAAGGGCGGCAATGGGTTCGATGTCGCGCGCGCAAAACTGGAGAGGGAGGAAGATAGTGCGTGCATGGCCTGGATTCAATGAAGCTAGATCAACGGCCCAGAATTGTTATGGTATAAAATAAATAATAGAAATGTAAATTTAATTCTAATTTAAATCCTGTGATGTTTAAAACGTTGTATCTTTGTCATACGAGATCGAAAAATTGCAAGCCAAGTTGCGTTGGAATCGTATGGACGAGCACTACGCTATGGAATTGGATTGGAGTCGTTTGGAGCAAGAGAAAATTTCGGGTAAAATTAAACGCTCGTTTAATTTTATTCGAAATAAAACGTTGGAACTGCATTGAAATCAAGGTGAGTGTTTTATAACGCTCACAACGTACTAAATATCTTTATGCTTGTTAAATTTGATATTATGAAGTGATAGGAATTTTATTAGTCGTTGTTTGACAGAATTTAATTGTCATTTAGATTGTCATTTGAATTAACCGTTGAAAATTAAATTAACAGTTAATTTGAAATTGAAATTGAATTGCGATTAAATTACCTGACATTGATAACTATGAAATTTCCATGAATTGTATTGCCTATTGGATGATGTATGTCGATGAATGTTATTGGTTGATAGTTAAATGTTTAGATGTTTATTTGCTTATATATATACGGTTATGCATACATATGACACTGTGATTTGATTTAAGTGATATATATTCATCCTTGACATTTAATTGAAAAAAATAATTACTTGGCCATAGGATAGAAAATTTTATACGGACACTGTATTGGCTAAATTAATAATTTTTAAAATCGTCGATTTGAAATTTATTTAAATGTTTTGATTTAAAAGTTATAAATAGAAATAAATTTATAGAAATCGAATTTGTCGAAAAATTGAGTTTGGAATGTTGAAGTAAATTTTGGTTAAAAGAAATTGTTAAATAATATGAGTCGAGACTTTGAAATTTAAAAATTGGAATTTGATTGAATTTCGAAAACTGATTTGTTTAAAGATTTAACCTTAATTCGAGCTTTGAATATTACCAAGTAAAAGTGATATAAAAATGATATTTTGAAATCGAGCTTGGAATTGAATCATATTTGTAATTCGGATTTAAACTTGAATATTGAAGGATAATTTTGTTAAGTGTTATAAATGGATATTTTTTAAAAATCAAGCTCCAAATCGATATAAATTGAAATTGAATAAATTAAAGGTGAATGTAAAATTGAATTAATTTGAAGTCAAGGTTGACATTGATTTGAATTGAAATCGAAATTGAATCGGTAGAATGGAATTTGAAATTGATTTGAATTGGGAAGTTATAATTGAAATGGATTGGTTTTGAAGTTGTTTTATTTTGTTTTCCAAATCACTCTGTTATATGAACCATTTTTGAATACTTAAACTATTTAATCTATTTTAAATCTACTTAACCAAATTTAAATTATTTTAAACTAATTTATCTATTTCAAATCCATTTTAAGATTTTAAGTATTTTTAACTATTTTAATTATTTAAAACTATTTTTAAACTACTTAAAACTATTTTCTAAAATTCTAAGCTGGTCAATAAGGTGAAATGATTATATTTAAATCTTGAATTTAAATATGAATTGGGTTAAATGAAGATGCAACCTAAATTGAAATTCGAAATGATTTTGAAATCGAAATGAGATTAAGGCGAAAATGATTTTTGAAATGGAATCTTACATTTGAATAAGATACGATGATATTTGAAATGGATTTGAATTTTGAAGCGAATATGATATTTGGATATCAATTATGAATCGATTTGAAATGTAAAAGAGCCAACGGTGTAATAATACGTAGTTATTAAAGAGACCGGGATCAGATATGGACATATTCTCTGTCGATACGGAAAACCACTTTAATAACCATTATACGCGAAGTGTTGATCCAGAATGAAGTGGATGGTTTGGTGAACGCGTTGACCGAAGAAAGAGAACGATATTGGATAATCCCTGACATGACTAAAACAGGAGCCGCGCCGGGCCATTGAGGTTCGCCATCTCTAGCGGACACACTTCTTCGATACCATAGCTATTACATTTGTGATTCGATTTGGGGGCACCCCTTGATTTGGGAGTGTTGTTTCGCGGTGTTGGGGTAGCTGCCGGCTATGCTCAACATCAGTCCGGATCACGCAACTACTAGTATCCTAGTTGGTATCGCCTCATGTACCTTGTCATACTGATTATCCTATTCGCGACCACTACGTTATGTTTTGTGTTATACCTATGGGGTACCCTCTGATAACCACCAGTTTACGGTGGGGCTTACGGTGCTGTATAGACTATGGCATTATAAAAATGTGTTAAGGGGGATTATGGTAACGCCTTAACGCTATTTTGATACTTTATATTACTGATAGGCATTATCTACTTAGCGTGCATTACTACATCGTAGATAGTTTAACGGATCCTTAAGAGATGGAAAATCTCGTAACATCTCTTTAGTTATTGCACGCACGTTGACACTGGATGTGAGATGTCAAACCCTGTAAACATCACTGACGCCGTTACACTCATATTTATTTATGATTGATTTACCTTACATGAGGATATTTTAGTCCTGACTCGAGTGTTTTGTCTTTTCATTACGCTCGGGTCAGACTTGAGTTTTTCAGCTTATTTAAGATCTATTCTGGAGGATGAAGACGAAGATTTGTTACACTATTATTATTATTATCTTTGCATTATGCTGTCTGCTGCATTATTTTATTCGTTCTGTTGTATATGTATAACTCTGATAAATGTTGTATAAATAATTGTCAAAGTATAGTAAACAACTTCATGAACTGTTTATTTGACTATTATATCTTATCGTTCTGCTGCGAGATTCTGTGTTGTTTCATTTCCTTTATTTCTCTTTCTTTTCTTTTCTTATTTACCCCAATAACCATCTGCCCTTTTGAATGGTTTGGAATCGACATGTGTATTTGATCGTCGGTTTGAACTGTCAAAAAGGCGGGTCGTTACAGTTGGTATCAGAGCTTTGGTTTAGCGATAACCTTAGCTTTGTGGGGTCTGACTCTTTTTAAATAGGGTAGTAATACCCTATGATGAGTCGCTGAGTGTATATATATGAGAGAGCGTATTTGTTAGTGATATAAAATATTTTACATTGTGTCGGTTGTTTTGTTGAGTGGCTTATGGATTCTGGTCAATACGAGTAATTAACGTCATTGATAGGGATCTCTAAACACTTAAATAGAACAATTCGACATAGTATTGTTTTGAAATTGGGTAAATGAAATAATTTTACACTAATTATATTTTGTATATAAAGAAAATTTTAAGAAATTATTGTGACTTATCTAGCTTACCTGGTTGTTAATAATGATAATATCAGTTATTATCATTAATTGGACATTGTAATTTAATAAATAAGGTGAATTACAAAATGAACAATGATAAAACACTTGTGGATTTTTTTAAGAAAAAAATTCCTATAAGAATATTTTATAAAGGTGACTTATAAATTAAAATAGATTTAAATTGGAAAATATTGAATTTAAGACCCGGAGATCTTGAAAAATGGATTTCAAAGCTTTGAAGAAAATATATTGTGATATTAGTTGGAAATTGTTTATGGAAATATTTTGAAAGAATTTTTAAAGGAAGGAATGAATTCAGTACTCCTCTCTTATGTCGCTGGAAAATAATTTCGGTGATGACTGCGCAGCATCATCGACGTTCATTTTCGAGTCTCAAAGTGGGAAGACTTCTAAGAAGCTTTGCTTTTCTACGAAATTATTTTGGGCAAATGGGTTTTGATTTAAACTCCAAAGGTATCATTTGTTATATAAAAAAAAGGATATAAGTATATATGTTTATTTCAAACGATTTGAAAAGAACCGGGCATTTAAAATTCTAAGTTATGTTAATTAGAAATTTTCAAATTATTTGAATGAAGTGTGAATAACCAGAATTTTATAAAATAAGAGGATTAAGATATCTAAGCTATTTTTGGGAAAACTTTAAAGTTGAAAGGTAAAGAGGATTTAAACAAATTAAATTTATGAACGTTCTAATTAAGTAAAATGAAATTCTATAAATTTGTATAATACCAAATTTGCATTCTAATAACATATAATATGACTTACCAAATATTAAGAAGTTGAAATGATGTTTTGGATATGTAATGAGATATTGTATAAATAAACAGAACCTGAAAGTAATTGAAATATACAAGTAAGGAAAACTCAAAAGGAATTAAAATGTATATAAATGAAAAATTTGGTTGTGATAAAAATGTTATATACTTAAATATAACCTGAAATGATGAATGGATAAATGGAACAAGTAAGTGAACTTAAGAAAGAAGACAAATGAATTGTATAATATCTTTTATAAATTGGTTATAGAAAATAAATATAAAATTGCAAAGGGATTGTAACCTTTAAGATAATGGTAAACTAAGAAAAGTCATTTATGAGAGGTTAGACTTTTAATTGATGATTAATAAACTAAAGTGTTGGTTAATAAAATGTTCCATAAATAAATTTGTTATTAACTAAAATTATGAAATTGAAGTAAATGTAAACAAAAGAATTTGGTATAGCTAAAAATCAATTGGGAAAAGTAATTGAATTTAATTAAATTATATAGAATGTTTAAAATGAACTTGAGTAAGCAAATTCTTTGATATGATGTTTAAGAAAAGATAATGTTAAAAAAATGCTATGTAAAGAAATGAATGTACTAACTGAATAATAGATTATGAGTAATCAAGTGGAAAAAAAAATAGAAGTCAATAAAATAATTTAGTATAGATAAATTGGATAGAAATCCATTAGAAGGTAATACGTGAGATTGTACGTATATTATTTTATTTGCATAACGATTTGATCCAAATTTGAGCATAAAAATTTCGAGATGATTTATATCGATCCAAGTTAAGATTTTTCACTCGATTTTCGACGGCAAACCCTGGATATGGATTTTTAATTTTATTCTAGAATTCTCTATCATAGTATATGGCTATGCAAGGAGAGTAACAGTTTCCAATCATGGAACCAAATCTGAGTCCGCACTAGAGAGTCGTCTGAACGATACTAGTTTGGAAGTGAAATTGTGTGATTGAATAAGTGATTGGATTGATACTACTCATGGATGATATATGTACCGCTTACGGACTTAATTAAAGTTAATATTGGAAATTTATGATGCCAAATATAAAATTATTCTTTTAAAATTATATGATTTGGTCGTTATATGATTGTTAGTTGATTTTATATAATTCATTAAGTGTTAATGAAATTGAAAGCTATAAATATTGAAATCAAATTGGAAGTTAAATGAATTTAAATAGAATTTAATTTGATTCAAATTGGAAGTGAAATAATGTAAATATAAATTAATGAATGTTAACTAATTGAATTGAGAATGAATGTTAGTAAAATCCACCGTTCATGAATCAACTGTGATTAAAATGGAAAATCAAGTCAATAAATATTAATGAGAAGTGAATTTATATTGATTGGTTATGGATTTGTTGGATGATAGTTGGATGGTAGTTGATTGATGGTTGCATTTGTTGTTTTGTTGCATTTGCTATGTTGGCACATGTAGTTGTTATGTTGCTATATTGTGTATATTTATATTATTTTCATATATGCATGTTTCTCATGGTTTGTTGCGTGTTTAATAGGTGCGGATTGCGCCTGCTTCGCATTTGGAGCTCGCTTTCGCGCTATATTAGCCGTATATACTTGCTAAAATATATATAAGGTACATATCTCGGATTACATGCTGTACTTCTACACTTTTTTCCCTGCGGGATGGCTCATCACTTGATGAGATGTATATTTGTGATATATATACTGTCATTTTTTTTCCGATCGAGCTGCGCAAAGGATACTCTGCCGAAATTTTCCGTAAATCCGGGTGTTAGAAATTTTTTCAAGTTTTACAAAAAAAATTTATAACTTGTTTTGATAACTAACTTTTAAAGTTAGAAAGCCGTTCGGAGTAACTTAGTGGAAGCATGGTTATGACTTTATAAATGGAATTTCATTGTTTTATAAGTTGGTAACTTTGAATAAAATATATCTAATGTTGAATTCTATACTTAGTTCCTTTTCCCTTCTTTTTCCTTTTCGGGGACGAAAAGTTTTGAGTGTGGCAGAGTGTAACGACCCGTAAATTTTCGATAATTAAAATAGCTAATTTAATAAGATTTCGTGATTTAATGTTAGAAAAAAAAATTTGTAATTCGTTTGGAATAATAATAACTGGAATGAATTGCAACAATAATTATCCAAGTAATGAAAAATAAAAGCTACTTAGTGAATGCCTTTGCAATCAATAATTGAATAGGATAATAAATGTTGAATTCATTGGGTTTAATAGAGTAATTGATTGAGAAGTAAAATCTATTTAACATCAAATATTGAATATTGAAAAGGTATATTATTTAAATTAAATATTTAAAGCTTATTGAATAATTGAATAACTGTAAATTGAAAATATTGTTCTAAATTGTGAATTGGTTTCAAAAGTTGAATCATATAAGTTCAATTTCAATATTTCAAAAGATAATGAATTATTGGATAAGCGAAATTGTTTAAATTTAATATTTGGAATTTATTGAATAATTTAATAATGGGAATTGAATAACCGTATAATGGAAATGGTTGTTCTATAATTTGAATTTGTTAAATTATATAAATTCGTTTTGAATATCTCAAAAGATAGTGATTCAAGAATAAAAAAATTTGTTTAAATTTAATATTACAAATGTTTGAATAATTAAATTCCGAATTTGATATGATTAATTTGATATTGAAATTTAATATATGAAAATAGAGTGAATAATTGAAATTTGATATAATATGAATTAAATTGGTTTCCAAAATGAATGTAAGTTATATCGGGATTATAATAGAGTTAATAAGATTTTAAAATTGGAATTTATTGAATAATTGAATAACGGGTTTAATATGATTAAAAATGATTTGTAAAATTTTATTTTATCATATTAAAGTTAGAATGATGTTGTAGAACTTTTAAAATTGAATTAAAAGTAAATTTGTGGAAATTGAATATTTTAATATTTAATTGACGAGTTAAAATAGCCATTTTTCAAACAGTCTCGGATTTCGACGAAACTAGTTTCATCGGATCCGTAACGTGATATTATTGTAAGATTTCAAATTTCGTGTCAATTGGATTTACAGTTTGTCCGGGGAAAGCCAAAACGCATAGAAATTCGTTTAGTCGGTTTAATTTAAAATCGATCGTTTATTTCCGTAAATCGTACAGATGATCGAATTAGCTTTCGAAACCTATTCCATTGTGTCCGGAAAGCGGGACAAACCCTAGAAACGTCAGTCACCGCGCGTAAATCGGAGTTCAGAAACCCGGGAATGAATAGTGTTCGTCGTTTCTATAAATACCCCCTTTATTCACAAAAAAAAAAGATAAAAAAAAGGAGAGGGTTAGAGTTCTCATGGCCGGCCGCCACTTTCATATTCTAAGGCCAGAATTTCGTTTCACTTTCCCTCAATTATCTCAAAATCCGTCGACTTTCATCACGAATCTTCAACTACAAAAATGAAGAGGGTGGCGAGATCTTGAAGATGAACGGTTGTGATCGTAAATGGAGCAACGTGGAGGGAGAAAAGAGGCCGCATGGGCCTGCCATTCGTGCACGATTTCCCACGTCCTGGGGTGGCCGAGTTCGCCATGGGTTCAGGCGAAGTTGGAGAGGAGCTAGGCGCATCTTCTGGCGTCACTTGATCGGAGCGAAGTCGTCGTATGGTGGAGCGACTACAAACCCTAAAGGGCGGCAATGGGTTCGATGTCGCGCGCATGAAACTGGAGAGGAAGGAAGATAGTGCGTGCACGGCCTGGTTTCAATGAAGCTAGATCAATGGCCCAGAATTGTTATGGTATAAAATAAATAATAGAAATGTAAATTTAATTGTAATTTAAATCCTGTGATGTTTAAAACGTTGTATCTTTGTCATACGAGATCGAAAATTGCAAAACAAGTTGCGTTGGAATCGTATGGACGAGCACTACGCTATGGAATTGGATTGGTGTCGTTTGGAGCTAGAGAAAATTTTGGGTAAAATTAAACGCTCGTTTAATTTTATTCGAAATAAAACGCTGGAACTGCATTGAAATCAAGGTGAGTGTTTTATAACGCTCACAACGTACTAAATATCTTTATGCTAGTTAAATTTGATATTATGAAGTGATAGAAATTTTATTAGTCATTGTTTGATAGAATTTAATTGTAATATAGATTGTCATTTGAATTAACCGTTGAAAATTAAATTAACAGTTAATTTGAAATTGAAATTGAATTGCGATTAAATTACCAAACATTGATAACTATGAAATTGCCATGAATTGTATTGCCTATTGGATGATGTATGTCGATGGATGTTATTGGTTGATAGTTAAATGTTTAGATGTTTATGTGCTTATATATATAATGTTATGCATACATATGACACTGTGATTTGATTTAAGTGATATATATTCATCCTTGACATTTAATTGAAATAAATAATTAATTGGCCATAGGATAGAAAATTTTATACGGACATCGAATTGGCTAAATTAATAATTTTTAAAGTCGTCGATTTGAAATTTATTTAAATGTTTTGATTTAAAAGTTATAAATAGAAATAAATTTATAGAAATCGAATTTATCGAAAAATTGAGTTTGGAATGTTGAAATAAATTTTGGTTAAAAGAAATTGTTAAATAATATGAGTCGAGACTTTGAAATTTAAAAATTGGAATTTGATTGAATTTCGAAAACTGATTTGTTTAAAGATTTAACCTTAATTCGAGCTTTGAATATTACCAAGTAAAAGTGATATAAAATGATATTTTGAAATCGAGCTTGGAATTGAATCATATTTGTAATTTGGATTTAAACTTGAATATTGAAGGATAATTTTGTTAAGTGTTATAAATGGATATTTTTGAAAAATCAAGCTCCAAATCGATATAAATTGAAATTGAATAAATTAAAGGTGAATGAAAAATTGAATTAATTTGAAGTCAAGGTTGACATTGATTTGAATTGAAATCGAAATTGAATCCGTAGAATGGAAATTGAATTTGATTTGAATTGGGAAGTTATAATTGAAATGGATTGGTTTTGAAGCTGTTTTATTTTGTTTTCCAAATCACTCTGTTATATGAACCATTTTTGAATACTTAAACTATTTAATCTATTTTAAATCTACTTAACCAAATTTAAATTATTTTAAACTAATTTATCTATTTCAAATCCATTTTAAGATTTTAAGTATTTTTAACTATTTTAATTATTTAAATTTATTTTTAAACTACTTAAAACTATTTTCTAAAATTCTAAGCTGGTCAATAAGGTGAAATGTTTATATTTAAATCTTGAATTTAAATACGAATTGGGTTAAATGAAGATGCAACCTAAATTGAAATTCGAAATGATTTTGAAATTGAAATGAGATTAAGGAGAAAATGATTTTTGAAATGGAATCTTACATTAGAATAAGATACGATGATATTTGAAATGGATTTGATTTTTGAAGCAAATATGATATTTTGATATCAATTATGAATCAATTTGAAATGTAAAAGAGCCAACGGTGTAATAATACGTAGTTATTAAAGAGACCGGGATCGGATATGGACATATTCTCTGTCGATACCGAAAACCACTTTAATAACTATTATACGCGAAGTGTTGATCCAGAATGAAGTGGATGGTTTGGTGAACGCGTTGACTGAAGAAAGAGAACGATATTGGATAACCCCTGACATGACTAAAACAGGAGCCGCTCCGGGCCATTGAGGTTCGCCATCTCTAGCGGACACACTTCTTCGATACCATATCTATTACATTTGTGATTCGATTTGGATGCACCCCTTGATTTGGGAGTGTTGTTTCGCGGTGTTGGGGTAGATGCTGGCTATGCTCAACATCAGTCCGGATCATGCAACTACTAGTATCCTAGTTGGTATCGCCTCATGTACCTTGTCATACTGATTATCCTATTCGCGACCACTACGTTATGTTTTGTGTTATACCTATGGGGTACCCTCTGATAACCACCAGTTTACGGTGGGGCTTACGGTGCTGTATAGACTATGGCATTATAAAAATGTGTTAAGGGGGGTTATGGTAACGCCTTAACGCTATTTTGATACTTTATATTACTGATAGGCATTATCTACTTAGCGTACATTACTACATAGTAGATAGTTTAACGGATCCTTAAGAGATGGAAAATCCCGTAACATCTCTTGAGTTATTGCATGCACGTTGACACTGGATATGAGATGTCAAACCCCGTAAACATCTCTGACGCCGTTACACTCATATTTATTTACGATTGATTTACCTTACATGAGGATATTTTAGTCCTGACTTGAGTGTTTTGTCTTTTCATTACGCTTGGGTCAGACCTGAGTTTTTCATCTTATTGAAGATCTATTCTGGAAGACGAAGACGAAGATTTGGTATACTATTATTATTATTATCTTTGCATCATGCTGTCTGCTGCATTATTTTATTCGTTCTGTTGTATATGTATAACTCTGATAAACGTTGTATAAATAATTGTCAAAGTATAGTAAGCAGCTTCATGAACTGTTTATTTGACTATTATATTTTATCGTTCCGCCGCGAGATTCTGTGTTGTTTCATTTCCTTTATTTCTCTTTCTTTTCTTTTCTTATTTACCCCAATAACCATCTGCCCTTTTGAATGGTTTGGAATCGACATGTGTATTTGATCGTCGGTTTAAACTGCCCAAAAAGGCGGGTCGTTACAGTATGAGCGCGAGAAGAGGACGAGATAGGGGACAGGGAGTACCACTACAAATGGTCGATACCCTGCAATAGCGGAAACAACTTTCTCTATCAGTCTCCTTTGATTCGTCTTTTCAATTCTTTGATGATTCCTGGTTGCTCCACGAAGAAGCTTTGATATATTTGCATGGAACACAAACTCCAGATGGGTCAGAATTGTTTGTTTGGATAAATGGTTTGCTTTGGTTGCTATAGTTGATAGGTATATTTTGGTTGTTTAAACTAAGTTTTTTTTGGATTGCATCCATATATCTGTTTATTCGTTTGATCCCGGGATATTCTACGAGCGGTTAGTTATCCTTTGAACTAACCAATACCCATGTATATTCGTAGATCTGGTGACCCAAGTATCCCGATCCGTTCTTGTATCCACTACTGATATTATGATTTGGGAAGCCAAATGCAGAATAGACATTCAATTTTATCTGAAAATATATTTCTCTATCTCTCATCTGTTCTTGGTTGTCTCCCTACATTCAAATTTCGAGGATGAAATTTTCTTAAGGGGGGAATCTTTAACATTCCTGAATTTTGAACAAGTTTAATTTCGCAATTTATTTAATTTTTGGAATTAAATTATGAAATTTTGGTAATTAATTTTAAAATTTTAGATTTAAAAGTTGAATCAATTGGAAAATTTCCAGAATAAATAATGATATGCATTTTTAGATTGAATTTGGAATTTAAAAGCTTTGAAATTTAATGCATAAATATTTTTAATTTGTTTTAGATTTTTATAATATTTGTATAAACTTATATTTTATAAATTGGATTTATTCATTTCAAAATTATCTTCATGTAAATAAGTGTATATTGACTAATTAATTAAATCAAGCTTACATTTATTTTCTATTTAACATCTAATTAAATACTTATTAAAATTTAATAAATACTAATTACTTAAAAAAAACAAGTGTATGTATATTAAGTTGTTTTAAACAAGTGTAAATAAATAAACAAGATATATGACAAGTGTCATTCCATTATTTATTTTTATTTTTATTTTCCTTTAGTTTTAATAAAAAATTTAGTAAACATGTTATAAACTCTTATCTCCTCACTTTCAAAGAAAAATTCAGTTTTATCATTCCAAAGGAAAGATTTTCAATAACCAAATTCTCAGTTTGGAAACCTGAGAAACAAAATGTAAATAAAAAAAATTTAAGAAGCTCTTAACCTCAAAAATTTCAAACAGGAAATCTTCAAAACTAAAGCCTGTAACTCCTCAAACCCAGAAATTCCTCTGAAATCCCTGATCCATTTTCAAATTGAAATTAAACTCCTGTAGCTCATTTCCAAAAATGCATGGCAAAAATCCCTGTAACATTAGCATGCAAGTTTGTATTTTTTTCAATCTGGAATGGTTACTGCATGCAACAATCTATTTTAAAAAGCCTGCGTGCATTTCTTCAAAATCTGGAAATTGGCCACAACAATTTCAATCTGTTCTAAAAAGCCTGCATCATCTTCAATCTGGGAACAAAAAGACTAATCAAATACAAACTAAGCAAACCTGGAAGTTCATGATTGAAGTCTTGAAGTAAGCAATACAACTGTAAAGCAAAACTGGAAACAAAGCGAAGTTCCCAAATTCCAGGCCTCTGTCTTCAGAAAAGTGAGTAAACTAAACAACCTCTTGTGTTAAACTTAGTGCGTGTGATGATTTATGAAATTATGATGTGATAATGTATTTGCATGAGATGAAACTAGACTTGCATGTTAAAACAAGGTGATAAGTATGTATGTTTGTTTATCTGTGTTCACTCTGTATTACAGAGTTTATATTTAGATTTTAAAAAAAAATTAAATCTTCTCATCTGGTCCCTTACGGGGTGTAGTATTCAAACAAATTGTTTATGTTTAAAAATAAAGTAAGTTTTAAAATTTGGTTTAGGTAAAATAAGTCAGAAAATATTAATATGACTTTGGAAACTCAAGTCTCTATAAAAATTCAAACATGTTAATTTTGGAATTCAGGTATATAAACTAAATCCTTAAACTAAGACATGATTTTTAAGAGTAAAATCATAATTTTTAATTTGGGTTTGACCGAGCAAGTGAGTGTTGATCAGAATTTGGTATTGGAGTGATCTCTGGTGATCTAGTTGATAGAGAAGGTCAGGGTCTTCTATGGTGGTCGAGGAGTGATCAGTGCCAATGGGAAAATTATTATGTGCTCGTGGATTTCAGTGTGAAGGTGGGAATTTAAGTTTGAAATCTGGTAACCTAGTTTTGGTCTTTATCGAAAAACGTGTTTGTACGGCGTCGTAGGTGGATCGGAATCAGTTGCAGAGGGTGAATCGTTGCAACATGGCATGAGGATGCTCTGGTCTTGGTAGCTTGTGTCCTGGTGGCCGGGATCGTTGGTGATAGTGGTTATTGTTGATCGAAGTTGGGGGTTCTGGGTGCATCATCATACTCGATTTCGAGAATCAGGTGAATTTGTAGTTCTAGGTGTTTGCCTGTCATGGGGTGGTCGGCGGCGACGTGCGGGAGTTCTCGGGGGTGGTCAGATCATTAGCGAACATTGATGCACGTGCACGCGTCATTATGTAGCTGGGTGGTTATGAAGTTGAGGAAGATGATGTTAACGCGAGGAAACTTTCGAGATTATCATGATTGGACTCGAAGTTGAACTCGAGTAGGGTTTTTTATGTACCAAGATCTAAACCTTTACGCGTGTAGATGAACGCCTCAGTGAATTGAGTGAATAACTCGAAGCACTACTCTCACGATGTGGACGTACCCAGGGTGAGATGGCATTGAGTTCAACCAGGAGATACTAGGGTTATCCTAAAATTACAGTGATGTATATTAAAAATAAAGTTAAGTAACTTATTTTCTATAAGTTTTAAATATTATAGCTTAACAAAGGTTTAACTTTTGAGTTAAAAATGTAATACAAGTCTTTATTTTTTAGTTAATACCTTAATAATGTTTTAGCACATAATTATTACCTTAAGTAAGTAATTTATTTAAGTTCAGTATAAAGTTTATTAACATTTAAGTTTATAATTAATAATGATTTGATTTTCAAAGTTTACAGGAAGAACTTTTAAATGTTAATTAAGATAACTAATTAATATTGATTAATTGTTTTGGAGAGTAGTTAAAACTGATTACCTTATAATGGTATTTAGAGTTTAGATTGATTAATGATTAAGTTGATTAATTCTTAAGTAAATCAGATAAATTAATTTCAAATTTGGAATTAATTAAGAAATTAATTAAGATTAATTAATTGTAAATTAAGGGTTAATTAGTAATTAATTAAGGAATGATTAAATTTTATTTAATCAAGTTTTGATAATGAATAATTAGAGATTATTAACTAATTGTTAAAGAATAATTGATTAATTAAATAAAGATTAATTAATTGATAATGAGATCAATTAAGAAGTGATTGATTAATTAAATAATTGTGATTAATTAATTAATGGTTTGTTAAGCAAGGTAAGTTGATTAATTCTTAAGTAATTAATTTAATTTGAATTAATTAAATTAATTAAAATTTGAATTAGAAATATGCTTTCTTATGAATGATTGTATTGCCTTGCATTGATTGTTATCTCTGAACTGTAATACTCAGTGATGTGAAATATGCTGTGTATTGATCTGTGATATCTGTGATATGTTTTCGATATAAAAAAACCTCTCGACCCGTTAAACGTTATTTGAAATTCGATGAGATCGGGAGTCGGATTCCAGTTGGTTATCCAAATCCCACATCGAATCATATTAGTGAATCCTTGTTATTGATGAATTTACTTTATCTATGAATCTATGAATGAAGATAAGCGTTATAGCTTATACCACTTATCGATATTGCTGCACTTTAATCTGTGATGTGATGATTGTTGTTGCACTAGTGTGTGTAAACCCCTGGACCACACCTATACACAAACAAGTATGGATTGCACGTGGAAATCGGTTAAGTCACAGATTTTTAAAATAGTTTTAAATTTGAATTTTAAATTCAAATGGTTTTGGATTGGGTTTAAAAGTGAAAAGGTTTTGGAAAATAATTTCAAAGATAAAAGTTATTTTTGAATAACTTAATTTAGTTTTGAAATTTGATTTAAAATTTGAATTAAAAATTTGAAATTGAATTCTATTGATGATGTAAAAAGGGTATACAAACTATAAATGTGTTTATATGGATTTTTAAAACATTTTAAAAGTATGGTTTTGAAAATTTGAATTTAACCCAAATTTATATTTGAAAGGCCTTAACTCGTACAAATTATAATCGGGTTTTCTGAAACGGAAAACAAGTGGTTTCAAATAATAATAGCTTTTATATAAGGAAAGATGTTTTCCAAATTATGATTTCAAATTTGAAATGGAATGATTTTGAAAGCTATATCTTTGTGAAAGATAGTTGAACCCTATTTTCAAATTGAAAAGGATATTAATGATGTATCTTTTATGTAAAAAAATTGAAATGGAATGTTTTGAAAGCTATGAAATGTATCTTTGATTTAAAGACCCGATGAGTTAATCCAATTTGAAATGGGAATTGTTTTTGAAAGGCTATAAATGAATCTTTGTTTAAAAGACTAGCGAATCTCGTTTTAAAATTGAAGAGGAGTTTTAAAGATAAATCTTTTGTTTAAAAGATTGAAGTATGGAAATTGTTTAAACCATTGTAGGTTTTTGAAATGAATCTTTTTGTTTAAAAGATTTGTAAATGGTAATTTGTTTAACCATTTGAAAGAAAAGTTTTAGATTTTAAGTTGTGACTTAACTGAGATCCAATATCCATATGATTTTATACATTGCGCTCATTATTCGGTTTAGCGGGGAGAGGACCTTTGTGTCGTATAACCCATTCCGAAAAATAATACGACGATATGGATAGCATTTGAAGACTGGTGGTGAAGACCGGATATTTTTCGAAAACGAAAGGATAACCCGTCGAATATCTCTGCACCGACTGGTCCTCGGTGTAGAGATTTGATCACCCTTTGTGATGGAGAGTCTGGACGTGATTAGGGATTATCCGGATTTGCGAGGGTTTCTTTGGAAGTGCCTTCGGTTCTGTTCGAACCCGGAACAGACTTCTATGGATGTGTGTCTGACGTTACACTTGATATGTAAAACCGGTTTCTACAAATACATTTCTGTTTGGTGGCGGAGATTTATTTTCTTCGCTTAACACCCTTCTCTAAGACGTACGAGCTCGGAGGTTATGTAGTTGATGGTTACTAGTGATACATTCTCAATTTGGTAATGTGGCATACGAAGTGCTGCTGATCATTTGTTGATCAAAGCATGGCTTTTCTGAAAAGCGTAGCTTTGTGGACGAGACTTCGTCGAACCTCACAACCCAGAATGGTCGAAACAGGAAGAATGCGGCAAGGTTATTTGGAGGTAGCGCCTCCTGAGGGTATGTTCATTTCCTTCTGGATAGAGGTGGTATCATGGTATGGAGCCCAGATACTTAACCTATGTGGTTGCTGCCAATTTATTACTTTGTGGTTGTTGGCGAATCCCGGGATAAAGGTTGGTTATGACCGGGGGATGGCATACTCGTGTAGTAGTTACCTTGTTATAGAGGTAACCCGGCCTTGTGTTGGCAGAGATCCGGTTAGATTCTCGGGGCGTCCCTCCGGAGGCGTACCCATGTGGCAATGGGAAGTTCCTTGACCTGACCATTTTTTGGAAAACCAAAGAAACAATACGCACCCTGTATGGTTTTAGTTGTATAACCTGCCATGGAATGTGGTGGTAACCTGTTATTGAACATGGTAGCTATAGTAGGCATAAGTGCGAAATGCCTATGCTGGCTAAGATTAATATTATACTTTCGAAATGATTTTCCACACTTTGCAATAGTAATAATATCAAAGAAATTTTCGTGTATCAAGTATATTTGACTATTATAAGGAGAAATCTCCTCCAAATCTGCATTTGCATTGTGTGTGTGGCAGGAGGCCTTATGGTAGTTTCATTTTCTAAAAAACATTGCAGATTTCAAATTTAAATTCTTTGCTTGATTTAAAAGACCATATTTTTTTTTGCTCACACCAGTCCCATGACTGACCTGGAGTTTATTGTTCCCTTCCTAAACTCTGGGCGCCGACAATTTTCCACACAGGCAGTCTAGAGTTGGGTTTTTTAGATAGTAGATATAGATATCGATTCGGTAGGTTTCAGCTCTCTCTTGGGTATTCTTTGGAGATCTTGGATATTGGAGTCTTTGGATTCAACATACTGGACTTGCTCATCTTGATGAAATAGATGGGGGTTCGAGCTACTGGTTTGGAGTTCTGGTTTTGGAGAATTGGATTGGAGATCTTTGGAGTTTTTGGTTCCGCTGTTATATCATATTGTTATTCCGCTGTAGCATTGTTATCTTGTATCTCTGATATTTGATTCATATTGTACCATTGTTGTATCAAATGTTGTATATCAATGATATTCATTCTTTCTTCCGCTATGTTGTTATACTTGATGTGTTATAAGCTCCGGTGAACCAGATTCGACGTTTGAATCTGCGGCATTGTAATACGAGTGTCGTATTCGATGCCGATTTTCGAAGGTCGAGTCAGGGATGCTACAGCAAGAGAAGAAAAAAAGTGAGCAATGGAAGTATTATTGGAACACATAGACTATATTGTAATATGTTTGTCGAGCTTAAGGTCATCACGTCAAATGCAATCGGAGAAGCCCGCTTTTATTTGAAACTGTTTGGACAAGACAATACAACACAAGAATTTGATTTTCCACTAGGAATCGATGAACACTTCAGTAGGAATCTCCATTGGGCTATCGAACGCAGTGCATCTCCTTTCTTTTGGAACATCCATCAACCTCAAAAAATGATAGAGTTGCACTACATCATCACCTCCTTTTATTACAAAAACGCAGCTGATTTTAACCAACGCGGAGTCAATTTTCATATTTCAGTTTACATGAATAATCACTGTGGTTAACGGAACGGGATTGTGATGAATTCTGGAGCTGCATACATTTTCGGTTTACGTCCAGTTGATAGGCTTGAGAGGATTGGCATTACTGCTGATTTACGCAACAATGGTTGTTCCATATGCCTTGAGGATTTTATTCATAAAGAAGAGAATGAAGCGGGAATGGATTTGATTCGTACACCCTGCTTACATGTTTTTCATTATGATTGTTTATCAAATTGGTTTGAAAGAAGACGTTGTTATCCAATGTGCAGGTTCACAATATGATAATTTGTTAAATAAAATAGAAGCACACCAGTAATTCCAATGGAGCTTATAATTGTATCCTTGTTTATGTCTTTGTAGAATTGCTGATAAAATAACATGATTTAGTATATGACAGTATACGCAAATTTTAATTCAAACGCTATATTCATAAAATAAAACACCGCATTATCCTAACAAAATATCATAAATCGTTTTGCCAAAATTTACGAAATATGCATTCCTATATCATTGTCTTTTTCTGTCCGAGCCCATCCGATATTTCATATAATATAAACAAATGATAAGCATTGTTACAGCTTAGCCATTCATGAAATATATATATCTTTTCCTGTGGAGTATTTTGAGCAACAGTCTCGTCAAGTTTAGGCTATATTATTCTTGCATTACTATTTTTTATATATGTTTGCATGTCTTCGCGTACGTCCATATTAAGGCATGGTGAGTGGGTGCTAATTCTTTTAGTTTCACATTTATTTGCAAGTTAAGGTTGCATTTAGAGATTCTATTTTTTTTACGTGATTGATTGATATATGTGCATGTATGCATATACTTGCATTAACTAATTTCCTTATTGCCACTGACGTACCCTTGTCTTGCAATTTATATTTTCTTTCCAACTTCATGTGCAATGGCAATATGCATATTTGTGTTAAAAATATGTACTCCTACACTACAAGTCACGTAGTATTTAACAATGGCTACTTACTGTCGACGACAAACGGCTGTCGACGTTCATCGTCATCCAACGGCAGTAGCCGTCGCTGACTTGGTCGTCAATCCAAGAAAAAACGATGACCTTAACGACGGGCTCGTCGATAACTTTTTGCCAGCTATCGATAATACAGCCGTCACAAACCATTGCTAGCCAAAAGATCTAATCATGATGGATTTTGGATTTGCCATCGGCGGTCCTTGGCAAGATTATAAGTGTTATACAACTCCCGACAAAATGACCCGTTTCGAGCAAAATTTTTATCCGGTCATTTTTTCGTACGAATTCAACCATATGGATTGAATTAACACATTAAAAAGTATCAATTGTTAGGATGTGCTCTCGTTTGAAGGTCATCAGGCCTTCGAACGAAGCGTTTTAGTCCGAATGTGGACGAACGGTTATAAATCTAAAATTGAAGATCGACGCTCTGCAGTTGTTTATTTTAATCCTCTTTTAGAAATAAGTCCAAAGTACTTTAGATCGACGTAAGATCCAACAAATATATTTTTTTCTACCAAATATTTATTATATATAATTTTTTGTAACACATTTAAAAATTCGTAACTAATTATGCTATGGTGTAGAAATATTACACTTAATTAACTTTATCGTAGTTGCTTAATGGATAGACTTAAAGTTGCATAGTTCGGTTACGTGAGTTAGAATTTCAGTAAAAATAATTATTCGAATTACACGATAATAGATTAGCGAAAATACTATTTTAATTGATCACAAATATTCCTTAAGTTGAATGGCCATGCTAAAATATCATTTTTAGTTTTAAGAATTAAAATTGTATTTTTAAACTTTTTTAAAACATAAAGGGAAATTAATTAATTAATTATTAATTGATTAATTAATATATTGGGTACCTGTCACCCCTTCACGATGGGATCGTCGATGACCATCTCCTCTCTCCGCTATTTACTGTGTCTTGTTATTACCGTATATGTACTAGTATATTACACACACGTACATATTCACTTTTACGGTTGAATTTTTTTTTGTTATCGTCGTCAACCAAACCTTTCTATGCATATTTTCAAGCACCTGCTTGCATTATTAACTTCGTATTCACATTTATGGTTCAAACTTGATTAGAGATGACAACTCGGAATGAAAAGAATACCACAAAAAATTGAGGAAATTACCAGTTTCACTGTATGAAACAACAAAAATGCCGACGACTCTAGTCATCGAGGGCCGTTGAATGTCGAGAGAAATAGCCATCGAGATATTAGTCGTCGAACAAATGTTCTTCGACGGACTTTTTGACGGCTATCATCGACATTTAGATAGCTTTCAATGTACCACCATGCACACATGGAAGGTCAAACCTTTACCAATTTAGTATCCATGGGTCCCACAAGCCATCGGAAAATTTTCTTCCTCAAAGTCGTCAGAAACCGTAGAAGATGTGGATTTTTTTACAACTGCTCTTCATCCTCGAACCATACATATATAACAATGTATATCACACCCTAATTTCACACACGTAAATCATATATATCAAAGCCCAAATCAAATATATCACAAATATATCACATCAATAAAAAAACATCACGTCAAATAAACCTTATCCATCCAACAGCATCTCAAAATATATCATAAATATCAAACCACTTCAACCTTGTCTCTCAGCCATCTCAAAGTGCATATACACACAATGTAACAATATAAACAAAAAATCATACTTGTTGATCCTCACCGCCTCCAAAT
The DNA here is from genome assembly GCA_030765085.1 of Allium cepa. Taxonomy (NCBI): domain Eukaryota; kingdom Viridiplantae; phylum Streptophyta; class Magnoliopsida; order Asparagales; family Amaryllidaceae; genus Allium; species Allium cepa. Next base: position 688,220,693 of record CM060938.1, read on the forward strand.
CCTATTGATGATGGAAATGTTTCATGCTATTGCATATACGCAGCAATGTGCTCATCCAGCATCCGGTACATCTCCACAGGCCAATGCCTATCTCGTCACTCCGGGTCAGTAATCTGAGCTCTCAACGCTGCAATCTCCTAATTGTCTAAGGCTCTTTTTTAGCTACTTTGTCCGCCTCTAGCCTCTAACGTTGTCTACCAAAGTGTATGAGTCTCATATATCATGATTAATAAAATCAATATGTTATGCGTTATTTATAAATATATTGTACAAAAACAATACTTCTTCATTCCTAAAATCATAACACCTATTCTGCGTTGGTGGTTTCATTCAGGCTTCAGAAAAAGGCCCACCTCTTCTAAAATCAACTTGTCCCGACCCGTTTCCTCTAGTAGTTTCTCTTGTTCTTTCATGCATTTATCCTATGATTACAAATAGAATTACAATTCAAATTCATACTATATTATTTTAATTATTTATAAATTATAATTTAAAGTGATAATTAATAACTTATAATTTAAAATATGCTTACCAAGGCGTCCTGTGATTTCGTTCATACCATGTGCAGGTTATTGGGCCATCTTCATTGACATGCTTGATGGTGTGAGTGCTAATACACACTTTTAAGTATGAGATGACATGACCACGCTTTCTTTTCTGAAATAATTATTGTATATGTATTAATATTATTATATATAATTATACAATTTAATAACTATTTATAATCCCAATTAATAAATTTACCAGCTATTGATGGTAATGTTGGAACGACTTGAACCCCCATGATGTGTGGCAGGATTTTTATTTCTATTTGCAGAATTTCGTGAAGGTTCTACCTGTAAACTTAACATGTAGCGGTCCTGACTCGGCCTTCGAAAATCGGCACCGAATACGACATTCATATTCAAATGCCGCTGATCCAAACATCGAATCTGGTTCGCCGGAGCTTATAACACCAATAAGTACAAGATAGCGGAAGAAAATGAATAATATCATATACAACATCTGATACAATACCCAAATACAATGATGATACAATAGAATGATACAATTGAATATAAACACTATCAGAGACAAAAGGAATAGCAGCGGAAAAGAATATCTTCAATGCCAAACTCCAAATAATTCATCTCCAATCCAAAGCTAGCGAGAACTCCCATATAGTCGCACAAAGCTAAGCAAGGTTAGCAATGAAAGCTGCTGAAGTGTAGAGAATGCGAACCACAAATCCAAAAGGCTTCGAAGGCTGTCAAATTAGTTCCTACTTTTCGACTATCTGAAAAACCCAACTCTAGACTGTCCGTGTAGAAAATTGTGGGCACGCAGAGTTTAGGAGAGGAACAATAAACTCCAGATCAGTCGTGGGACTGGTGTGAGCAACAAAAACAGTTTATCTTTAGAAACAACCAAAAGAATTTACTTTTGAAATTCCCAATGCTTTTTGGAAAATGAAACTGCCATACGGCCTCCTGCCACACACACAATGCAAGCGTACACTGGGAGGAGATTTCTGCTTATGACAGTTGAAAAATGCTTGATACGCGAAAAACATTTGATATTATTATTAGTGCATAGTGCAGAAAACATTTCAAAAATATAATAGTAACCTTAGTCAGCATGGGCATTATGCACTTATGCCAACTATAGCTACCATGTTCAATAGCAGGTTACCGCCACATTCCGTGGCAGGTTATACAACTAAAACCGTACAGGGCGCGTATTGTTTCTTTGGATTTTCAACAAATGGTCAGGCAAAGGAACTTCCCACATAAAAAGGAACGCCTCTGGAAGGACGTCCTCGAGAACCTAACCGGATCTCTACCAAACAAGGCCGATGCTACCTCATGCTGTACAGCTGTAACTAGGTAACTAAGACACTGACGCTACCTCACGATGTACAACTGTAACTAGGTAGCTAACAGACAAGCTATGCCATCCCCCGGTCGTTACCGACCTTTATCCGAGGATCCTCAACCACAAAACAACAACCACAAAGTATAATAAATTTGCAGCATCAACGTAGGTAAAATATCTGGGCTCCATACCATGATATCACCTTTTATCCAAAAGGAAATGGCATACCCTAGGGACGCGACCCTTAAAAACCTTGCCGCAACGTTCCTGTTTCGACCATTACCGGGTAGTGAGGCTTGACGAAGTCTCGTCCACAAAGCTACGCTTTTTCACAAAGCCATGCTTCGATCACAAATGATCAACCAATGATCATCAACACACGGCAGAACTTAGCATGCCACTTTACCAAATTGGAAATGTATCACTAGTAACCATCGACTGCATAACCTCTAAGCTCGTACGTCTCAGAGAAGGGTGTTAAGCTAAGAGAATAAATCTCCGCCACCAACAGATATGTATTTGAAAGAAACCAGCTTTACATCTCAAAGTGTAATGTCAGACACACATCCATACAAGTTTGTTCCGGGTTCGAACATAACCAAAGGCACTTCCGAAGAAGTCCTTGCAATCCGGGTATTCACAATCCCGATCGGACTTCCCATCTCTTAGGTAATCTCTATACCCGTGCGGCTCAGTGCAGAGACAATCGATAGGTAATCCTATCGCTCTCGCAAATACCCTGTCCTCACCACCGGTCTTCAAATGCTATCCATATCGTCGTATCACTATTCAGAATGGGCTATATGACCCAAAGGTCCTCTCCCGGCTAAACCGAATAACGAGTGCAATACTTAAAAATCATATGGATACCGGGGTCTCAGTTAAATCACGGCTTAATGCCCAAAACCTTTCATTCGAATGGTTAAAACAAATTACCATTTCCAATCTTTTAAACAAAAAGATTTATTTCAACAACCTTCAATGGTTTAAATCCACACTTTTAATCTTTTAAACAAAAAGATTCAATTCACAAAATTCACCCCATTCACAAAGATTCATTCGTGGATTTCAAAACAATTTCCATTCCAATTGGATTAACTCGTTAAATCTTTAAATTAAGATTTAACTTATAGCTTTCAAAACTAATTTCCAAAGATTCATTCATAGCCTTTCAAAACAATTCCAATTCGAGTTGGATTAACTCATCCGGTCTTTGAATCAAAGATTCATTTCATAGGTTTCAAAACATTTCAATTCCATTTCAAAATTGAAACCTTTCAACATAATTTGGAAATCCTTTCTTTAAATGAAAGTTATTATTATTTGAAAACAAGTAGTTTTCATTTCGGGGAAATCCAATTTCATTTGCTCAAGTTAAAACTCTTCAAGTATAAAACTTGGGTTGAACTCAAATTCTCAAAACATTATGTTTTAAAATGGTTTAAAATCCATATAAACACATTATAACTTTGTATAAAAAATTTTAACCATAATCTCCAAACACAGAATTTCAATTTCAAATCATGAATTCAAATTTAATTCAAGTTATTTAAATTCCAAAACTTTATCAAGTTATTCAAATAACTTTTATCCTCAAAAATCCTTCTTCAAAAGCTTTCCATATTTAACCCAATTCCATTTCCAAACCATTTGAATTTAAAAATTCAAATTTAAAACTATTTCAAAAATCTGTGACTTAACCGATTTCCACGTGAAATCCATATTTGTGTGTGTAAGGTGTAGTCCAGGGGTTTCACACAATAGTGCGACATCATCAATCATCACAGATTCAATCAAAATTGATAAACGGTATAATCCATAACGCTGAATTTCATTCACAGATTCATAGATAAAGTAAATTTATCAATCACAAAGATTTACCACTACGATTTGATGTGGGTTTCGGATAACTAACTGGAATCTGACTCCCTGTCGCATCGAAATTTAAATGCTGTTTACGGCAAAAAGGATTTTGACATACACACAGAATCAAATCACAAATCACAGTTCAGCACAAAGCAATCCATTTTACATAGTATTATAAGCACATAACATAGATATCAAACAATTCACAGCAGTTCATACAATTCAAACATCCATAAGTAAGGTTAATTAATCATCTAATTAATTGAATCTAGATTAATCACTAATCTGGTTAATTAACATTAATTAATTACAATTTAACTAATTATCCTTTAAATCATAAATTAACCTTTAATTAATAATTAATCCTTTGATTAATTATCCTTAATTAATTACAATAATTAATTAAATAGTCCTTAATTAATAATCATTCTTTAATCACTTTCAATAATTACTTAACCTTTAAGTTAATGACATAATTAATTATCCCTTAATTCACCCTTAAGTAATTAGAAATTAATCCACCTTTAATTATTAATTGATTAATTACTTAGATTAATTGTCCTTTAATTGTTTAAGTAATTATCCCTTAATTACTTATTTTTATTTATTGATCAACTTTCAATTATTATTAAGGCAATTAACCTTTAAATAATCACATTAAGAAATGATCCTTTAATTTATAAATCAAAAATAAATCGTTACATTTCTTAATTACCATTTAAAACTTGTATTACTTAAACCTTTGTAATAAATCACCATTTACTAATAAACAACTTAAGTTCCTTAAGTTAATCTAGAATTTGACAACATTTCATTTTAACTTCTAAAACGTAGTTAATGTATTTTTGAGTACTTGAATAAATTAACATATACTTAAAAAAAAAACTTTGTTAAAAGTAGTTTAAAATCTGCTGTGCTCACAGCAACCCGATGCTTTCCTTAAGCAAAAAGCAAAATTCACGAGCCCAACAGCAATGACCCGAGCTAAACCCGGAAATAATCGTGCCTTGCTTCGAGTTTCTCTGCATCTCCTTTTGCTTTGAGTCACACCTGCATTTTTCTCGAGCTATACCCGATGATAACTTCATCTTCGCCAATCAGTAGCTTCCCCAAATATCCAACTACACATGTGCACATGCACACGAACCACAAACTCCTCCGGCCACCGTTGCGATCATCAGCAAGTCAACGACGTTGCCCTGATGCCTCGCGACCACCCAGAACCGTGAAAGCTCCATCAAATCAAAATCGAGCATAGCTCGAACAATCGCGACTCAGACATCGATCAAAGAAATGACTCGCCGCCGCGACTCCGACCGCCAGACGCTTTGAGCTTTCAGCCACGTCTTCGTCTTCCACCGAGCCACCACATCCCTAGAGCACGTGCGACTCGATTCACGTACGAGGCTGCGGTGATCATTTTTTCAACCATCTCGAAAATTAGGTTTAAAAACAAAAACTTCACACCGCCGTCACCTCGACGATCGAGAACATCTCCGGCTATTTTTCCCCGTAGCACCGTAGGCTCCTCCACCTCCACGGGAAACCCCGGCCTCTAGAACGTCGCCCATCGTCGGAATTCGTCAAAATATCATTTTTCGTTCATCCACGAACTGCTCTTAAACCACTCTCGTAAAAATCATCAAACAAAGCTTTAAATTCTTATTTTTTGATAAGGATTCAAGCTATATGATTTTAGTAACAAATCATTTCATTCGAATTTATTCAAATTTGAATTATACTCTGTAAACACACAATTATTTCTACTGTATAAACTTAACCTGCTTGAAACTATTTTTAAATTATAGTTTATACTTAAATACACATATTTGTTTTTGAAGTCAAGGCCTAACAATGATCAAGTGATAAGATATTGAGTTTTGAACAAGGTTGATGCTCTGAAACAAAAAGACAGAGATGGTTTCGACATAACAAACATTCACACCTACTAATATTCATACACATGGGAGATTTATGTATACATATACATAATAAAGCAATTTCAAATCTCAGATTAACAAGCAACAAATAATTATACTTAAATTTCCTTTTAAGTTGTTTACTCACCTGAAATATATTTCTTGAAACAGAGAGCACCTTATTTGTCTTTGAAATCTGCAGTTTGATTTCTTTTCTGTTTTGATCTTGAGTGATATTTGAATTTGATAAGATAATGATGTTTATATATTTTTCCTTCAGTTTTTGCTATGTTTTTGATGATCGAAATAGAATAAAAGGATGTGTATATATAAAAGATTGTGTACAGGCTAATGTATATGTAGGTACAAGATTTTTTATATTTGGTCAGAGAGATTTTTCTTTTTCATTTGGAGGCTAAGCAAAGTTTTCTCGGCTGAGATGATTTGTATTTGTGTTGAGAAGAAATGGCATTTAATGCAATGTTTCCATCTAAGTCTACATGCAATCTTTTTTTTTTCTTTGTACATAGATTTGCTGATAGGTTTCTTCCTTGCATACATTTTTTTCTTATTATCTTCTTATCTTCTTGCATACTCTCACGTACATACATTTTGTTTTTTTTTTATCTTCTTTCATACCTTTTGTTTACAGCCTGATCTCATTTTTTTTGTTTAATCTTATTACTTTGAAAACTAAATGAAGTTCTATATTTAATATGTTGTTAGAATTTAATATATTCACATGCATACATTATTATTATTATTATTTACTTAAAACTTAAACTACCAAATACTTTATTTATATCCATCTAAATTAACACATATTTTTATTTGAATTTGAAGAAACTCAAACCAATTTACCGATTAATTTCACAATTTTTTATTCAAAAATTAAATTAATTATCAATTTCAATTTAGTAAATATCCGGGATCATTACATAACATGAACATTATATTTCACATTTATAAATCGATGCAATCATTATACTATTTCTACAGAATTTTTAATAAACATACGAGACTAGTAAACTTATAATCGCTTCTGAACTTTTCCAGTAATCAATCCAAACTTCCCATATGCTTGTACTTATTCAGTCGGGCTTTTCCCCTTTTTTGATGCTTTACATTGTACCTCTGTGGTTTTTCATCACTTTTTAACATAGTAATTTCGACAAAGGGAATAGTCGGAATGCTATAAATCTACCGCCCATTGCGCAATGAATTTTTTTTATACATGTATAGTTAGTCAACAGATTGTACAGTGGTTATATATAAAGGAAAATTCACGTTTATACTTACATAAAAATCCTTCCAAATACACTCTAAAATGTGGGTTGGGATATTATCCCACATAGGTCAGCAAGTAGTCATTCTGTTGTGATAAGCAGCATTGGAAATATAAAGAACAACATCAGAGGGTTTCAGTTCAAAGCCCTTGTGTTAATTATGATATAGACCTTTAATAAATGATGAATAATATATCATAAATATTTATGATATTGCAATAAATGTGATACTTACATACTCCCTTTACTCACTAATGTGATTATGGGACGGTCAATCTTATGTGATTGGCCGCCATACCTCAAGCACCAGTTCCTCTCTAACTAAAGAGTGGGAACATGATGAATATGAAGATCTCTGACGTGCCAACATAACATTCGTCATAGACATTTCATTTTATATGTGAGAGCATATTGTTTTACTATGGGAAAACATCTTTAATTAGTTTCATAGCTAAGCATAAGTCAATGGAAGTTAGAAGGTACAAACAAAGATGAAACAACTCGAAAACATGGAAGCACACTTAGAAGGAGTAGAGAAAAAGCTTTGGTAAGTTCAAGAGGGATTGGAGCAACAGACATAGCTTGGTACCTAGCTACATAGGTCTTATATACATCTGTTAAACTCTATGCTTCGTATATACATCTCTAATAGCTCGTAGAAGAAAGACAAAAAAGCAGTGTATCAGTTGATAGAGAGAAGATTAATAGAATAAACCAATAATCAATCAAAATAGCATGGGGCACATCAGCATCAATATAGAAGAGCAAAGTAAGAGTTGAAATTGGATTTGTGCCAATAATTATAGTGCAGCATCACGCATCTGAAGGCCAAAATCTAAGCGTTATAGATGATGTTGTCTTCTATAGTATTAACTTCTGGTGACAATATACGGTAATGCTAATTGTATCCATAACATCTGAAGCACTTGAACATGAAAAAATCACAGATTCAAAAAAACAACATTTTGCTGATTACATTTCAAAAAAAATAATTCACATCCAAGTTACAAAATCCCAAAATGTTTCCCAAGCAATGATCAAATATAATTTAAAATAATAAGCCAAGAGCAACAATGGCGACGCCCACTTGGTTGATCAAAGAAATATAGTTATATCTGACCTAATATACACACTGGAATCAATACAAAATAAATTGAACTCCTAAATAGCTATCTGTCAGCCAATGCTCGCCTCTGGAAGCTTTATTTGCCAAAACTACAAAAACCTGAAAATCTTGACCCTCGGCCTAATCAAATCAATTTTGAGCACCCGAGAGTTTAAAGGGAAACAAAAATTATGAGTTAGACATAAAGCCTGGTGTGAATAATACTATTCACCTATGTTATTTTATGTTAAGTTAGACCACATCGCTTAGCGGAACGTATTTCCACTCACTAAAATCATTTAAAACAAAGCTTTTCCCCAAAAAAAATTCTACAACCAAAAGTGGTTAAAATTTGCAAAGCATCATTATGTAAACAAACATATCAGGTAATAAATGAACTATCTGTTCAAACACTTTTGTTTTATTTTGCTAACTATTAACCTTTGGCTGACTTGGGCCTACTAGACAATATATCAAAATTTATCCAATAGACACTCCCCTTTTGGACAGTCTGTCCATAACTATTTGTTAAATACTTCTCTTTTAGACGGTCTGTCCTTAACTTATCATCTCCTAGGGTCACCTAATCCTAGCAGCTTTGTCGTCTCACCAATAACATATCTGTGCATAAACATATATTCTTTTCTATGTGTATTCGTAATTTTAGTCATACCTATGAAAAAGCCCTACACATTGGAATTATGGATAAAATTAGCTGGGGCTAATAGCTAATGTATATAGCGTGACCCTATAACAGACCCATTTGGTATTCTAATATCCGAGTCATTTCACTTATGGATCCCTTCCTAAAATTTTCCTTGAAAACCTTTTAAAAATGATTTTAAACCGTTAAATCAAACTCAAGCAGGGAAAATATGTAATCTATATGCTTTAATCAAAATCACGTTGCCAAGTTATATATATACTTTATCTAAATCTAAACTGATGAAAACATTTAACCTTTTAAAGTCCCCTTTTCGAACCTATTGAAAGCACTCCTTTCGAACCATTGAAAGCACTCCTTTCTACACCAAGTAAAACCCTTCCTTTAATCTAGGCTAAAAGCCAAAACCTTCTTTTCGAAACCATTCTCAAAACCCTTCTGAAATCATTAGAAAACCATCTTTTCAAATGCTTTAAAAACCTTAGACGTCTTCCTTTTAATATCTTTCAACATTGCCTTTCGAAACCTTTGGAGAAACCTTTTCCTTCAATTCTTTCGAAACAACCAAAAAAAAAACTTTTTGACTCCTTCGAAACTATTAAGGGACTACCCCTTCGAAACCTTCCTTTTAAAACCTTTTGAAAGCATCAAATTTTGATAAATATAAATCTTTGAAAGAATTTGGGTTCAATTTAAAACATGTGCAAAAAACATTTCAAAATCATTTAAATCATCTCTTTCGAAACTAGTTAGGTTATACTTCAATTGAGCAAAAAGGTCCCATTTAAGTCAGAAGCCTATCTTTCCAAAGCATTCCTATGTAAAGAAGTGATGGTGTCGAAACCATCCCTTCGAAAGCCTTGGTGAAGTGGCCAATTTTTGAAAACAAAGCAATCCTTTTGAAGCCCTTTGGGTCAAAAGGTAAAAAGGTAGTAGCAAAAGGTTTCAACTTGGTCGAAAGCAGTCATTTAAAAATAAAGGCGCAACCCAATCGAAACCACTTGTTTTAAATCCATTTGACCTAGTCGAAAGCTAACTAAGTTGAAAGCTACTTAGTCGAAAGCAAACAGACACATTTTTATTTAAAAACTAAGTAAGGCCAAACCCCTACGAAACCCCAGATTTCGACCCACTACCTTTTGCCTACATCCAATTCACTGCGTACCAGTTTCCTGATACCATGTGCATTGGTTTCAACTATGTCAGAGGCGAAGGTTAAGAGGCGGAACCTGGTTCCAAAAGCATCGAAATAGTGAGAAACCTGTTTATGTGTCCTTTTAATCTATTACTTTTATACCTAACATGCATCGTTTATCAAAATCTGATTGGTTGCCATTTGACTTTTCCAAAAGTGCTGCCAAATTCGAAAAATAAAATTTGATTTATTTCGATAGAGCCCCTTCTCCTTTTATAACCTTATAAATCATTTAAGTCCCAAACATTTAATAATTTTATATGTCCATCAAAGCACCTAGGAAAAATTTACAAAAATTCCAGAAAATATCTTTTAATATATTTTCCAACAGAAAAAAATTTCAGACCCAAACCTTTTATTATTTAAGGGTAAATAATTCATCACCCAAATTAACCTTTTATTTGCTATAAAAATCATATAATTCCATAGAAATTCATAAAATTATTAAAATTGAAACCCATCTCTAAATCATAATTTCTGGTCTACATAAAAATTCACAAGGCATTTAGATGTCATCTAATAGAGTTTTTCTCTTTAAACCTATCAGAAAATCAATATGAACATGTATAAATCATCAACCAGTATATATAATCATTCCATCATTCAAAAACATGGAAAAACAATGCAAAACATTTTGGATTTCTTCTTAAACCAAAAACAAAACAAATGAGTTGTAAACGTTATTCACCTTAGCTTTCGAGATTAAAGAGATTGAGATATGAATGGATTTGATTTTCATAAGCTTCTTCCTAGCTTTTCTCCATCTTTATCCCATTTTCTCTTGCTAATGGTGGCCGGCCTTGGCTTTTTAAATTTTGAGAATGAAATGAACGTGTATGAAATACACGGCTAAGGTTTTTAGATATAAGAATGGCCTCTTTCATATTTTACCCCTCCTCTATTTCATTATAAATCTTCTTTTAATTCATTATTTAAATAGCACGACTACCCCTTCATTAAATCAAATCTCAATCCCTTAATCAACATGTTATTTTATTTTATTTAAATAATTAAATATCTAAATAATGTTATTAAAAATATGGGGTGTTACAGACTCCCCTATGTTTGTGCCAAAATTGGTCACAGACCCTGAATATCATGAAAGCATCAATATATGAATACAAATCAACAATGTCCAAACACAAATCTCAGATCTAAGCAAAACAGAGAACAATGGTTGAGAATTAACGAACAGGAAACACGAGATTTATAGTGGTTCGGCTATCTCCGGCCAACATCCACTTCAAATGATAATCCTTTTATTGATCTTCTTGCTGGTTACAGTGGACTAAAGTAGTAATTTTCGAATACAATGATGGAGTTTGATTGCAATCTTGATTACGGCAGAGTTTGGACGTCGCAGGACTAAAGTCCCCTTTCTGTAGGTTCTAGTGTGCTATTTATAGGCGTTCCCTGCGAATATCTGGCCCGAACTTCGAGGGACTCCTTCTGGCATGGGATTGGGCCCATGCGATCGGTCCCATGAAGTTTCGACTCGATCCGTGGTCGATACAAACATAATTCTTATCGATCAAGATTTTGTCCAATGGAGTCGAAATTTGGCAAGAATCTTCTTTAGCATGTACGTAAGCTCATGTGAATGTTTCAGTGCATTTGGACCTGTGGATTGCGAGATATGATCGATGCAAGATTGCATTTTTATGAGTGTTGTCGCGTTCTAATCGATCCTTCGTATCGATCCATTCGTATCGATCCAAGCACGTGATAGCATGTTGACGTGGCATGCACTCTTTGGATCGATCCACTTTTTATGCCGAGTTGATTGAGTCTTATTTACACCTCGTTCGTACCGATGATTTGCAGTCATGTTCGTATCGATGAATTCATATCGATATCTGGAGGTGTTTCGTATCAATCGTTCGATAGTCCACTTATATCGATCTGTTAGAGGGTGCACTGTTCGTATTGATCAATCTTGATTCTGTTCGTATCTATCAACTTGATTGATATGAACTAAGGGTTCATAATTCCTATTCGTATCGATACGAACAGTGAGCCTCGGATTGGTGCGAATTAAATCGACACGAACAGTGTAATTCGAGTGTGAACAGGATCGATGCGAATAGAACCAGCGCTATGAGTTTCTGGATCGATTCGAACACAGAGGCACGAACAGGACTTCCTGGATGGATTTTAACGTACATGAGTCTGATCGATACGAACACGATGGATACAAACAACGCAACTACAGATCGATTCGAACTTGATCGATTCAAACTTGATCAATTCGAACAGATCGAGGCGAAGCCATTCTAATGGATACGAATGTGATCGATTCGAACAGATCGATACCACGACTCTCCGTTGGATACGAATAACATATCTTTCTCAACTTGTATCGATCATATCTCGATCATACGAACTCCATTTGACCTGAAATTTGAAATTTGGCTTTCACGGCTTTGCATGTCATGTCTTGTCAATTGTAGCCATCCGGACTCGGACATAATTGATCGATATCCATAGTGAACCTACGATGTATAATCGATATTTGTGACTAGCGATCATTGATTTTCGGTTAATTTCTTGATATCTCGACTTTGCCAAAAGGTGGGATAACACTTTGCCCCCCAAAACATGCCCTTTTGTAAAAGGCGTGTTTTGAATAACTTCAAATCGAATGTAGTGAGTTCATGTTTTATTCATAGCTATATTATTGTCAATCAATTTTATGGCTATTAGGTATCCATTTCCTCCTGTGGAAGTCAAGAATGAAATTCTATGGTCTCTCCAGACTATCAATGGTCACTCTGGACCCTTGCCAAGTCCATTCCAGACTCAGCAATCGAATTGAAAAATCCTGTTGCGCTCTGGCGTTGCTTTCTATCCCTTGCACTCTGGGCCCAGCGAGGGCATATAGCGATGTCTTGGTCATTCTAGACCGATCATAGCCTCTTCGGGCTCTTGCCGAATCCCATCTTGTCACTCTCCGGTAAAGGAGAAACAACGTCGAGTGAACCGATCCTGTCGCTCACCGGCGAAGCGGCAACACCCCCTGCACTCCGGTTCAGTGTTTCTGAACATTAAGCGATGTTCTGGCCTAAATCCTAGGCTGATCATATCCACTCTGGGATCTTATCAAACCTGATCCAACTGCTCTTCGGTGAATGGGGAACGACATTAAGTGAGTCGATCATGTCGCTCTATGGCGAAACAACTAACTTCTTGCACTCCGGACCCTGCCTTTCCGGGTAAGGTCATAAAGCGATCATTTTCAAGCTGGTTTTCAATATTCATCCCTTAACTCTCCGGTCAAAGGTTTATTTCAAGAAATTCAAGTTCATTTATTAAATTCAAATCCTAGATGTTCAATCTCAAACAATAGGAAAAACTAGACATTGCCTCTCCGGACAGAGCAGTCTATTACCATCTCAGAGCATACCTAGGGATCGCTCCGGTTCCTGTACATGTGTAAGTGGAATAGCCGTTTTATTTTAAAATCAAATTTAAACAGTTTAATCAATCAAAGTCCAAATCCTGAACTTGGTCCTTTCCATCATAATCAGTTGATGACGAGTCGTGATCCTAATCCAAGACCAGTCCTGTTAGGTGGAGGCGGTAGTTGCCTAGGTCCTACGGCCGCTGTATGATCTCTGGTATATTGTGGCAATCTACCACTTCTGGCATGCTCTTGCACCTCATCTTTCACATGGAGGCATTCATCGGTAGTGTACCCATCCAGCTCATGGAATAGGCAGTACTTTCCACTTCTATGCTCCCGTTCTATAGGATCTCTCCTGGGTGGTTTTCGATAGGGGAGTTTCCCCCGGGTCTCCGTGTAAATCCGTTTCAGGCTTGCCCTCAAGTTTGTGTATTGCCTGAATCTGAGCTTTTGGAATTTCTTCCGTTTATCAGGACCATCGTATCTATCGTCCTGCTTTCGCTTTCTTTTGTCCGCTTCGGTCTGTTTTTTGGAAGTTCCTCCGCCTTGTACTGCGTTTGTGTCTCGTCTCTCGGGGCGCGAATCTTCTTGCCCAATGAATCTCTCAACCTCATGATAAAATTCTCCGAGATCTTGTAGTGGATCTCGTGCCAAAGAATCCTTAAACTCCGTGCCTTCAGCGACTCTTGCTAGTGCCGCCATCAAATCATCAATGGATCTGGGCGATCTACCGAAGCTACCATTGCATTGAATCGTAGTAGAAAATTTCTTATGGACTCTTCGGTCCTATGCTTCATCGAAGCTAAATTCATCACACTCTTGGGTCGCGTCACGTCGATCCTGAACTGTCTCATGAAGCACTCCACTAGCTCGCCCCATGTTTTGATCGATCCATTCTCTAGCTGCCTAAACCAAAGCACAGCCAAATCTGATAAAAATAAAGGGAAACATCGTGCCATCACTTCCTTGGATGCTCCCAGCACTTCCATACGCATGATATATCTAGTAATGTGCATGGTCGGGTCTGAGTTTCCGTCATAAGGGTCCAACATGGGTAACTTGAACTTTGAAGGATTCCTCGCATTCCAAGTATTCGGAGTGAGCGGACTACGACTAACTTCATCTAATCCTCCGCTCGATAATCCTCCTCTCATAACTCGTCGCACTAATCCATCCATCCTTTCATTCCATCCAAGGGTTGTCCCCTTGGAATGCTTCTATCCTGCCCCCCAGGTCTCGAAGGGTATTTTGGATAATATTCCTCATGTGGCTTATTAGCGTTGGCTCTGGCCTGTTGAGCTCCATCTACGGGTCTTCCAATGTCTGATCCCGAGGGTCTGCCCCCAAGTCCTTGTTTATTTCCTTCCACCTCTGCATCCTGGTCTTGAGTCTGACCTTCGTTGGTTACTACGATCCTAACTCCTTGTCCTATGTTCGCATCCACTATAGTCGGTCCAAGGTTCTGTGCTCCAGCCGCTCTCATCCGCTCAATGAAGCTTTGCATCATATCGCGTTGACTCTTCAACAATCTTTCATGTATTGAATCTGCTATAGCCTCCATCTCATCCCTGGTGATGTAGATCGAAGCTTGTCCTTCTCCAGCTCCAGAGGCAGCCTCTTGACTTCCTCCTTGTTGGCTTCTCTTGGCTCTTTGTCTTCTACTTGTTTGTCGCGTCATTGTCTTTCAAATCAGAATTCTTCAAGCTTTCAAATCTGAACTCCAAATCTGGTGTAGCGGGTGCTAGTTGTTCTCAGTGAAAGCACCAAAGTGTTTGCGCCGAAATTGGTCGCAAACCTCGAATGTCGTGAAAGCACCAATATACGAATACAAATCAACAATGCCCAAACATAAATCCTAGATCCATGCAAGACTGAGAACAACAATTAAGAAATAACGAACAGGAAACACGAGATTTATAGTGGTTCGGCTATCTCCGGCCTATGTCCACTTCAAATGATAATCTTTTTATTGATGTTCTTGCTGGTTACAATGGATTAAAGCAGTAATTTTCGAATACAATGATGGAGTTTGAGTGCAATCGTGATTTCGGCAGAGTCTAGACATCGCAGGATCCAAAAGTCCCCATTCTGTAGGCTCTAGGGTGCTCTTTATAGGTGTTCCCTGCAAATATTTGGCCTAAACTTCATGGGACTCCTTTTGGCACGTGAGTAGGCCTACGCGATCGATCCTATGAAGTTTCGACTTAATCAGTGATCGATACGAACGTAATTCATATTGATCAAGATTTTGTCCAATGGGGTCGAAACCTGGCAGGAACCTTCTTTAGCATGTACGTAAGCTCTTGTGAAAATTTCATTGCATTTAGACCTGTGGATTGTGAGATATGATCGATGCAAGATTGTGTTATTATGAGTGTTGTCGCATTCGAATCAATCCTTCATATCGATCCATTCGTATCGATCCAAGCACGTGATAACATGTTGATGTGGCATGCACTCTTCGGATCGATCCACTTTTTATGCCGAGTTGATCGAGTCTTATTTACACCTTGTTCGTACCAATGTTTTGTAGTCCTTTTTGTATCGATGAATTCATATTGATATCTAGAGTTGTTTCGTATCGATCGTTCGATAGTCCACTCGTATTGATCTGTTAGAGAGTGCACTACTCATATCGATCGATATTGATTCTGTTCGTATCTATCAACTTGATCGATACGAACTAAGGGTTCATAATTCCTGTTCATATTGATACGAATAGCGAGCCTTGGATCGATGCAATTACATCGACACGAACAGTGTAATTCGAGTGTGAACAGGATTGATGCGAACAGAACCAGTGGTATGAGTTTCTGGATCGATTCGAATACATGGGCACGAATAGGACTTCCTGGATGGATTCGAACATACATGAGTCTGATCGATATGAACTCAATGGATTCGAACAACGCAACCACATATCGATTCGAACTTGATCGATTCGAACTGATCGAGGTGAAGCCATTCTGATGGATATGAATATGATTGATTCGAACAGATCGATACCACGGCTCTCCGATGGATACGAACAACATATCTTTCTCAACTTGTATCGATCATATCTCGATTATATGAACTCCGTTTGACCTGAAATTTGAAACATCGGCTTTCACGGCTTTGCTTTTCATGTCTTTTCAATCTAGCCTGATCCGGACTTGGACAGAATTCATCGATATCCATATTGAACCTACGAACCCTCCTTAAAGAATTTCGTCCTCAAAATTACGATATGGTACACAACAAATCAAACAAGAAGGTAAAACATGCCATCAAACAAATCAGGATATGCATCTCTAATCCTGCACTCAACTTTCCAAGTACAGTCCTTATCATCATCACTTTCATTGGACCTTGACTAATCTGACCATCTTAGTTTTATGCCTTTTCTCATCCCTTGCAACTATATCAACTAGTTTTCGAACTATGGTCAAGTCCTGTTCTACTACTATTTCATCTAGCACATTCGGTGCAATAGCAGTCTCCTGGTCTCTAAAACACTTTTTGAGATGAGAAACATGAAAAATATCATGGACACCTGCCGAACCGCTCGATAACTGAACCCTATATGCGACTTTCCCGATCCTCTCAACAATACGAAAAGGTCCAACGAATCCTGATACTAACTTCCCTGATCTTCCAAATATGATCACACCCATCTTGATGAAAACTTGATCTCCAACTGATAAATCTAAATCTTTCCATCTCTTCTCTGGTTAACACTTCTTCTTAAACAGAGCCTCTTTCATCCTAGCTCGAATGACCTCAATCTATTTACAGCTTCTCTAACCAATTCTGGACCAAGAACATACATATCCCTGGTCTCCAACCAATAAACAGGAGATTTGCATGGCCTTCCATACAAAGCTTCAAACGGTGCCATCCCAATACTAGTCTGATAAATATTGTTATAAGAAAACTCAACTAGATGCAGATGGTCTTCCCATGATCCCTTGAAATCGAGAACATAAGCTCTTAACAAATCTTCCAAGATTTTTTTAACTTTTTCCATTTTCCCATCTATCTGTGGATGGTAAGCGGTACTCATCTTGAGCTTGGTTTCAAAAACTTCCTATAGACTCTTTTAGAACTCGTTAGTGAACAAGGAATCTCTATCACTAAGGAATTCCATGCAGTGTGACCACATTCTTCATGAACCACTTTGTAACATCCTAAAATTTTGATAACATTATTTAGGTTTTTTAATTAGATAAATTAAAAATAATATTGTGTTCATTGAGGGATAGAGATTTGATTTTATTAAGGGGTAGCCACGCCATTAACAATAAATTAAAGATTGGTTTAAAATGAATAAGAGGAGGGGTAATATGGGAAAGTGGCCATTCCTATACCGTTGCACAAAGCCGTGTATATTCTACATGTTCATTTCATTTCATTTTCGAATTTTAAAAATCAAGTCCGACCATCATTAATAATAAAAGAGGAAGAAGAAGTAAGAAAAACTAAAGGAAAAGCTAATAGTAATCAAATCTACTCATATCTCAATCTCTTTAATCATTAAGCCTAAGATGAATAATGTTTACATCTCTATTTCAGATTGTTTTTTGTTTTATGATGATATGAATTATTTTGCAGTATACTGCCATGATTTGGATGATGGAATGTTTATATATATTTGTTGACGAATTATACATGTTCATATTGATATTTATGATATGTTTTATGTTAAAACCCTATTAAATGACATCTTTATGCCTTGCGAAATACATATCATATATATTATTTTGGAGATGGGTTTCAATTTTCATAATTTTTGGAACTAATTTGGTTTCTATGTGAACTTTCTAGTAAAGAAAATGTTATTTTGGGTTAAAAATAATTTATAGGTAAATAATCAATTATTTGGGTCCGAAATTTTTATATGTTAGAGAATATGTATAATTTGATTTATTTGAGTTTTTCTAGATTATTCCTAAGAATTTTAATGGTTATGAAATTATTTAAGGTATGGGACTTAAATATTTCATATAATTATAAGGGAGAAAGGGCTTTCTAGAAAATGTTTAATTTGCCAAAAATGGAAAGTCGGCGGTACTATTGAAAAGAAAATCCAGGCAACCCATAAAATTAGACAAACAATGCAGGTTAGGTACAAAAGAACAATTTTAAAGTACAAATTAACCGCCTTTTTACTGTCTCGTGTCCTTTGGCACCTAGGCTCCACCTCCATACTACCCTTCTGACATTGTTGAAACCTATGGACATGGTATCAGGCAACTGGTACGTAATGGACTGGAAGAAGGAAAAAGGTATAGGGTCGAAACCATGGGGTTCCAAAAGGGATGGACTTTGCTTTGGATTTTAGAAAAGAACGCCTGCTTGCTTTCGACTAAGTCGCTTTCGAAGTAATAGGTTTTGACTAAGTCAAATGGTTTAAAATGGATCACTTTGATTGAGTTTCACTTTTTCCTTTTGTTTTAAATGAATGCTTTCGACATTGTCGAAGCATTTAACTGCCACTTCCTACCTCTCGGTCCAGATGGTTTCGAAGGGATCCTTCTGTTTCTAAAATATGGCCACCTCCGCATTGTTTTTTGAAAGGATGGTTTCGACACCACCATTTTGCTACCTAGGAAATGGTTTTGAAAGAGTTACTTTCAAATGGTTTTGAAAATGTTGCTTTCGACTTAAATGATTTTAATGGTCCTTTTTCTTGAATAAACTAAAACCTAAAATTGGTTTCGAAGAGATGGTATGAATGACTTCAAAAGGTGCTTTTGACTTTACTAGGTTTATGTCCTATTGCTCTACATGAAGGCATAATCCAAATGATTTTAACTGAAAAGTTTTGAAGGGTTTTGAAGTGGTCAACTTTAAATGGTTTCAAAAGGTTTCCATAAGTTTTATATTGAACCCAAATGCTTTCAAAAGACTTATGCTTAATGCTTTAGAAAGGTCTTAAAAGTTGATTCGAAGGGGTGGTTCCCCAAAGGTTTAGTAGGAGTCAAAAGGCATTGTTTTATGATGGTTTCGAATAGTTTCGGAAGGAGAGATTTTCCAATGGTTTCGAAAGACAATGTTTAAAGGTTTTAAAAGAAAGATGTCTAAGGTTTTAAAGCTTTCAAAAGAAGACTTCCAAAGGTTTTGGAAGTTTGAGAGTGATGTCGAAAGGAAGGTTTTGGCCTTTCGGCCAAGATAAAAGAAAGGGTTTTACATCGTTTCAAATGGGGGACTTTCAATTATTTCGAAAGAGGAACTTTCAATAGTTATGGAAGGGGACTTTCAAAAGTTAAGTGTTTTCATCAACTATGATTTAAGTAAGGTGTGCGTGTCTATATATATATATATATATATATATATATATATATATCATGGCAAGGTGGCTCAGAGTAAAGCATAAGAGATTATCCAATTTTCCTTATTTGAGTTTGATTTGAAGGTCTTGAATCATTTAGGATTTCAAGGAAAATTTTAGGAAGATATCCCTAAGTGAAAATGACTTAGATGTTAAGTACCATATGGGATTGATATAGGGTTGCGCCCTATACATTAGCTATTAGCCCCAGCTAATTTAGTCAAAAATTCTAGTGTGTATGGCTTTGTCACAGGTAATACTAAAATTATTGATACGCGTAGAAAGGAATATGTTTTGTATACAGATAGGTTATTGGTGAGCCTGCAAAACCATTATGATCAGGTGACCTTGAAAGATGATAAGTTAAGGATAGACTGTCTATAAGAGAAGTATTTAACAAATAGTTATAGATAGATAGTCCAGATGAAAAAGAGTGCCTAACAGATGTTAGATAAATTTTGATGTTGTCTGGTATGCCTGAGTCAGCCAAAGTTTAAAAGTTAGCCAAACAAAACTTTGTGCATGAACAAGTAGTTCATTTTTTTTACCTAATATATCTATGTTTGTATACATAATGATGATTTATAGATATTTTCGCTGATTTTGGTTGCAGAAAAAGAATTGCGAAAAGATATATTTTAAAGGAATGTTAGTGAGGGGAAAACCCGTTCTGCTAAGTGGCATGGTCTCACTTAATATAATTAGTAGAGATGAATAGTATTATTCACACTAGGCTTTATGTTCGACTCGAATTTTTTGTTTCCACTTAAATTCTTTGGTGATCAAAATTGATTTGATTAGGCTAAGGGTTAAGGTTTTATGGTTTTTTAGATTTTGGCGAATAAGCTTCCGGATACGAGTAGGTGGGTGATGGATACCTATTAGAAATTATGTTCTTTTTATTTTTTTCCACTATGTACTAAGACAGCTATGTCTGTATTTCTTTGTTCATCTTAGAGGTATCGTCATATGTCACTCTTGGCTTATTATTGTAAATTATAATTGACCATTGCCTAGGAATAGGTTTGGGGATTTTTTGTAACTTGGACATGATTTTATTTGAAATGTAATCACTGAAACTATTGTTTTGAAAATCTATGATTTTTGTCATATTCAAATGCTTCGATTATTAAGGATAACATTAGCATTACCGTATTTCGTCATTAGAATTTAATACTATGGATGACTACAACATCCGCAGTGCTTAGCTTTTGGCCGCTAGATACAAGATGTTATGACTTGCTATCAGAGCATATGTTTACAATTTTTTTTTAAATAAAGTGGTTTTAAAAGAAATCCTAAGGAATTAGAGTAAGATTGGGGTTGGGATAATGTTATAGTAATGCAATTACATTTGCTATATATAAGTATGCACTTTATCACTAGTCTCCTATCTTTGCTTAGGTTATATTTTTGTATCTCATGAGGTTTGATATAGATATGGATATTAGAAGTGGAAGAGCCAACCAAGGAAGGGGAAGCACTGAAGGGAATGTCGGACTGATTCCCGAAGAAACCTAGGTCAGGCACAAACAAAGAATGTAGGTGCTGGGGTCCCACAGGTCAGAATGAAAGCTATGTATCAGTTCTTCATGAGTATGGTGTAGGTAAGTGTTGCTGGAGGAGTAGGTGGTGAAGCTATAGAAGTTCCAGTTGTCTAGGTTTACGCTAAGCTGAGTGGGGATTACGTTAAGCTTGGAGGGAAGCGTTTTATTAGAACCGAGGATGCTATAGACAATTTGTTATTGCATCGCGAAGGGATTTTTCCAGATCTATGGCTCAATGATGAGAAGAGGAGGAGATTGGCTTCTAGACAGCTTCAGGGAGCCGCATTGTTCTAGTGGAACATTGTATCAACTGCAATTAACGAGGAAGAGATGACATGGGCAGAGTTCAAAAGGAGGTTCAAGGAAAGGTCCATGTCGGTTATGGCACAGTCATCTTTGATTAAGAAGTTTTCTAAGTTAGAGCAAGGAGAGATTTGGTGTTGGTGTATGCCAAAAGGTTTGACGAGTTAGCTCGGTATGGGTATATTTCTATAGATACCGTGTTGAAGAGAAACGAGAAGTTTATCTAAGGTTTGAAACTTGATTTGTTAGGGCTGTTTCACCGCATATCAGAGATCCCTGTGTTGTGTTTGTGGAGATGGCCAAGAGGCATGAGGAGGTTATTTATTCTCTAGAGAAGAAGAAGACTAAGGAGGTCCAGGATGGGATTGGTCAGAAACGAAAGTTTTTCAATAAGAAGGGTGCTCAAAAGAGTGGAGCAGCCAAGAAGGGGAGATCTGAGATTGTCCGCTTTAAGTGCGACAAGAAGGGGCACTTTTCAATGAGTGTCATTCGGGCAAGGCTAAGGAATTGGTCAAGAAGAAGAATGTCAGGTGTTTCAACTATAACCAGGCAGGCCACTATAAGATCCAAGGCAAGGAGCCCGTTAGAGATGGTAAAGGCAAGCGTGTATTCATTGGAACCTACTACTTTAAAGCCAATAGTTCAGGAGAAAGGGAAGGAAGTGTTGGGAGGTATGCTTCGGATTCATGGTACATCTGTTAGTGTTTTATTTGACACCGGTGCATCACATTCTTTTATATCTAGATATTTGATAGATAAGCTTAACCTTGGACCCACATATTTAGTTACTTCCTTATTGGCTGGGAATGCAATAGGAGGGCATGCTACTTTGGGATTGAGGTGTGACCAGTTAGACTTTGTTTCTTAGCAGTTTTCATGCGTTTGATTTTGTGGGGTTCATGATTATCCTTGGTATGGGGTGGTTAAGCTAGTATGATGCTAGGATATTTTGCTAGGATAGGAAGATATCCCTTAGACACCCTGATTGTAGCGACTAGATTATTTTCACCATAGGAGGTTCTAGCAGTGTAGTGTTTGCTTTGTTGGGTGATTTTTGTTCAGAGGATGAGTTAAGCCAAGTTTTCATGGTTAGAGAATTCGTAGATGTTGTTGAGCCTGTAGTTGGATTGCCGCCAAAGTGAGTTATCGAGTTTCAGATAGATTTGGTTCTAGGAGCAGAACTAATTAGTAGGCCGCCGAGCAGGATGACCCCTTCAAAGATGAGGGGGATAAAGCTGCAGTTGGTGGACATAGAAGGCAAGAATTTTATCAGTCTGAGTAGCTCGCCGTGGGGTGCAGTAATAGCGTTTGCTAAGAAGTCAGGTTGATCGTTAAGGCTATGTATCAATTATCGTAAGTTGAATGAGTGGATGATAAAGAATCGATATCCATTACCTAGGATTAACAGTTTGTTCAACCAATTGAGTGGAACAAAGGTATTTTCTCAATTGGATTTGGCGATAGATTTCCATCAGCTCAGGATAGTAGAGGATAGTATACCATTGACGACGTTCAGGCCCATGTATGGGTCATACGAATGATTAGTTATGACATTCAGACCGACGAATGCACAAGCTTTCTTTATGGATATGATGAACCGGATTTTCTGAGAGAACTTGGATCATTTCGTGTTGTTTTTCATAAATGATATCTTGATTTAGTCTAAGAATGATAGAGAGCATGTTGTTCATCATAGAGTGGTGCTTAAGATGCTGAGGCAGCATCGTCTGAAAGCGAAGTTGTCAAAGTGTCACTTCTGAAAGAGAGATGTGAAGTTTTTTGGTCACGTAAGCTCAGTGGAAGGGTTGTCAATAGATCCATCTAATATTGAAGCAGTGAATAATTAGAAGATACCCGAGACAATAGCAGAGATAAAGAGTTTCCT
This sequence comes from Allium cepa, assembly GCA_030765085.1. NCBI lineage: Eukaryota > Viridiplantae > Streptophyta > Magnoliopsida > Asparagales > Amaryllidaceae > Allium > Allium cepa. The sequence goes on from CM060938.1 coordinate 688,244,033, forward strand.
TAGGTTTGCTAGTTATAATCGAAGATTCATTAAGGATTTTTCACGGATAACGGCACCGATGACCATGCTAACGAGGAAGGATGAGAAGTTTGTATGGACCAATAAGTGTGAGAAATCATTCCAGAGTTTGAAACACTTATTGACATATGCACCCATGTTGGTTGTTCTACAGGGGAATCGGGATTTCGTGGTATATACGGATGCGTGTGGAACATGATTAAAGGCTGTGCTAATGTAGATAGGTAAACTGATTGCCTATGCTTCTAGACAACTTAGACTACAAGAGGTCAGATATCCTACGCATGATTTGGAATTGGCTGCGGTGATTTTTCTTTGCTGGTGTGGAAACATTACCTTTTGGGAGAAAGGTTTAAGCTACATGCAGATCATAAGTCGCTAAAGTGTTTTCTCTCTCAAAAGGAGCTGAACATGAGACAGTAGAGGTGGTTAGAGTTTATACCCGCTTATGATTTTGCGATTGAATACACATTAGGGAAAGGCAACAGGGTTGTAGTTGCACCTAGCAGGAAACATCAGAATGTAGCATCAACAATGATTGCTGAGTGGAAATATTTGGAAACACGGGCAGATTGCAGAGTGTAGTGGAGATCTGTGACTGGGTCTAGTAGGGATAGAGTTGTGTTGTCTTGTCTAGAAGTTCAACCAGTGTTGATCAAACGGATTGCTTCTAAACAGACAGGGGATCCAATGTTTGCTGAATGAATCAGGAAGCTAAAGGATGGAACCATGAACAATGACTTGAAAGATTTCAGTCTTGACCAGAATGGATGGTTGAGAAAGAAAGGAAGATTAGGTGCCCCGAGTGTAGGAAACATACGGAAGGAAGTCTTGGAGGAATGCCATAGTTCAAAGTTCACTATACATCACAGAGGTACTAAGATGTATCAGGATATGAAGAGGAGTTTCTTCTGGGAAGGTATGAAGCAGGATATTGGCTTATGTATAAAGCAGTGTTTTAATTTCCAACAGGCAAACACCGAACACCAGAAGACAAGTGGGCTTGCTTCAGCCGTTAGATATTCCAATATGGATGTGGGATTCTGTTTCCATAGACTTCATTGACAGGTTGCCATGGTCGAACAGAGATAACGAAAGTATATGGGTCATAGCAGACATATTGACCAAGAGTTCCCATTTCATTCCAGTTAGGTCAACCAGGATGGTGCCTTTATTAGCGAGATTGTTCATAAATAATATGCTAGACTTCATGGAATTTGGAGTAGTATAGTTAATGACAAAGATTCCTTGTTCACTAGCGAGTTTCGTAAGAGTCTGCAGGAAGTTTTGCGAACCAAGTTTAAGATGAGTACCGCTTACCATCGGCAGACAGATGGACGAACAGAAAGAGTTAATAAGATCTTAGAAGATTTGTTAATGGCTTGTGTTCTAGATTTCGAGGGGTCATGGAAGGACCATCTATCTCTAGTTGATTTTTCATATAACAATAGTTATCAAACTAGTATTTAGGTGCCACCAATTGAAGCTTTGTATAGAACGCCATGCAAATCTCCCGTATGTTGGTTGGATACTGGGGATGGGTTGATTCTTGGTCCAGATCTGGTTAGGGAAGCTGCAGAAAAGATTGAGGTCATTCGAGCTAGAATGAAGGAGCCTTAGTCTAGACAGAAGTTGTATGCAGATAAAAGATGGAAAGATAGAGAGTTCTAAGTTTGGAAACAGGTTTTCTTCAAGGTATCACCAATGAAAGGTGTGATTAGATTTGGGAAATCAGGGAAGTTATCACCGAGATTCATCGGACCTTTTCCTATTATTGAGAGTATCAGGAAACTCGCATATAGAGTTAAATTACCAAGCAGTTTGGTAGGTGTCCATAGAGTTTTTCATGTTTCTCATCTCAGAAATGTGTTAGAGACCTAAGGACTGCTATTGCACCAACTGTGCTAGAAGATTTGGTGGCAGAACAAGACTTGACAATAGTGGGAAAGCCAGGCCGCATTGCTACAAGAGATGAGAAGTGGCATAGAACCAAGATGGTCAGATTTCTCAAGGTCCTGTGGAGTGACGATGGTAGAAATTGTACTGGGGAGGTTGAGAGTAAGATTAGAGATACTTATCCTGATTTGTTTGATGGTATATTTTACCTTTTTGTTTGGTTTATTGTGTGCTTTATCGTAATTTCAAGTATGAAATTTCTTAAGGAGAGGAGTCTGTAACACCCTAGATTTTTAATAACATTATTTAGGATATTTAATTAGATAAACTAAATAAAATAATGTGTTGATTACGGGATTGAGATTTGATTTTATTAAGGAGTAGCCGTTCCATTTAACAATAAATTAAAGAAGGCTTTAAAATGAATAAGAGGAGGTGTAAAATGAGAAAGAGGCCATTCCTATATCTTTGGCCATAGCCATGTATATTCTGCACGTTCATTTCATTTCGTTTCACTTTGAAATTTTAAAAAGCAAGGCCGGCCGCCATTAACAAGGAAAGGGGAAGAAGAAGTAAGAAAAGCTAAAGGAAATGCAAATACAAATCAATCTACTTATACCACAATCTCTTTAATCACTATGTCTAAGGTGAATAATGTTTACGTCTCTATTTTGGATTGTTTTCGATTTTATGATGATTTCGAATTATTTTGCAAAATATTGCCATGATTTTGATGATGGAATGTTTATATATACTTATGACGAATTACACATGTTTATACTGATATTTATGACAATTTAACGTAAAACCCTATTAGTGACATCTTTATGACTTGTGAATTCTAATATGGATCAGAATATTATTTTGGAGATGGGTTTCAAATTTCAGAATTTTTGAAATTAATCTGGATTTTTTATGAATTTTCTAGTAAAGAAAATGTTATTTTGGGTTATAAATTATTTACGAGTAAGTAAACCATTGTTTGGACATGAAATTTTTATATGTTAGAGAACATATATAATTTGATTTACCGAAATTTTTTCAAATATTTCCTAAGAGCTTTAATGGTTATATAAAATTATTTATATGGGACTTAAACGTTTTATATAATTATAGAGGAGAAAGGGCCTTTTATAAAATATTTGATTTTCCAAAAATGGAAAGTCGAAAGCACTTTTGAATAGAAAAACCTGACGACCAATCAGATATAGACAAACAAGGCGCGTTAGGTATAAAAGAACTATTTTAAAATACAAATAAACATCCTTTTTACTGTTTCGTCTCCTTCGGCACCTAGTACCGCCTCCATGCTAACCTTCCAACACAGTCGAAACCAATGCATATGGTATCAGACAACGGGTACATAATGAATAGGAAGAAGGCGAAAGGTATAGAGTCGAAACCGTGGGTTTCCGAAAGGGATGGGACTATGCTTTGGTTTTAAAGAAAAAACGCCTGCTTGCTTTCGACTAAGTCGCTTTCGACTAAGTCGCTTTCGACTTAGTTAGATTTCGACTAAGTCAAATGTTTTTTAAAGGGATGGTTTTGATTGGGTTGCTCTTCTGTTTTAAATGATTGTTTCGACATGGTCTAAGCCTTTAGCTGCCACTTCCTACCTTTTGTCCCATATTATTTCGAAGGGATCCTTTTGTTTTCTAAAATATGGCCACCTCCCCATTTGTTTTTGAAAGGATGGTTTGATGCCATCATTTTACTACTTAGGAAATGGTTTTGAAAGAGTTACATTCAAAGGGTTTCTAAAACAGATGCTTTTGACTTAAATGATTTTAAATGACCTTTTTCTTCGAATGAAGCATAATCCAAATTTGGTTTCGAAAGAGATGGTTTGAATGATTTTAAAAGGTGCTTTCGACTTTACTGGGTTTATGTCGTTTTGCTCTAAATGAAGGCATAATCCAAATGATTTTAACCAAAATGTTTAAAAGAGTTTCGAAGTAGTCAACTTCCAATAGTTTCAAAAGGTTTCCAAATGTATTAAATTGAACTCAAATTCTTACGAATGGTTTAGGTTTAATTCTTTTGAGAGATCTTAAAAAGGCTTTGAAGGTGGGGGGGTTCCCAGAGGTTTCGAAGAAGGGTTGTTTTATGATTGTGTCGAATGGTTTCGAAAGGAAATATTTCCCAGTGGTTTTAAAATGAAATTTTTAAAGGTTTTAAAAGAAAGATGTCTAAGGTTTTAAAGCCTTCAAAAGGAAGATTTCCAAAGGTTTTGAAAGGGTTTTGAGAATGGTTTCGAAAGGAAGGTTCTAGACTTGCAGCCTAGATAAAAGAAAAGGTCTTACATGGTTTCGGAAGGGGGACTTTCAAGGTTTTGAAAGGGGTACTTCCTATTATTTTGGAAGGGTGACTTTCAAAAGTTTAGTGTTTTCATCAACTATGATTTGAGTAAATATATATATTACTCTTCTAAACAGAGGCTGGTTTTAATTTTAAATGGTTCGAGAGTTGCTGATAAGAAAGTGTCTTAGGAAATCTTGGTATCTGCCTTCTAGCTTTATCTCTTTCCTTTATAACTTGTTGTATTCTCTGTTCCATCAACTTAATTGTTTGTTGATCATAGTTGACTCCACTAAATTGATCTTCTAAGTACTGCTTTCTGGCAATAAGTGCTCCTAACTAGGATTGTGCTTTTTGGTATATATTCTAAAGGTCATTTAACTGTGAGGTTTGATTACTGATTATTTTTTGGAGAATGAGGAGTGGTCGAGGTTATCTGGGAATAAGTTTGATAGCAATCTTCTTCCACAAAATATTTTGGCCCAAATGCTTTTAGCTTCATCTAAAGCTTCTGATAATGTGTAAAAGCCTCCCCATACTGGATTGTAGAAATTTTTTGTTGATAACTGTACTTGATTGTAGTGTTTAAACACTCAGGTGTAGTTTCCTCTCTAGATCACATAACAAAAGTAATTTTTTCCAAGTGGTTTTTGTTGAACCTTGGAAAAGTATTGAGCAAAACAATTACCCAATTTTTTCTTGTTTTTTCTTTCTTGCTCTATTGTTCTGAGATTCCGTAAATGATCTAAAAGACACTGTTGACTGGGATCTGAAATTCTGACTAAAGGCTTGAATTTTCCGTGATCATCATTTTTATACAAAATCAGAGATGTTTGTCCAAAAGTCATACATGAGATGTTACTCTCCGTCGTTTGATTATTTATTTTTCTAACTGGAGGATTAGCTGAAAAACTAGTTGGGGAATTACCCACCGAAGATATTGCATGAGGTGTTTTAGGCGATTGCGCCTCTGGTTTAACAACTGCTGATTTACGTGGGGATTTCTTATCCATCGTTTCTTTACTCATTTCACCCAATATCTTCCTTTCTTTATTATTTGTTTCCTCGTTCATGAAATTTCTATACTGTAAATCACAAGAGTTGTTAGTAAAAGCAGATAATAATTTTCTAGATAATGGAATGGCAAGATGATTATTTTTATCTTTCATTTGCTCAAAATTAATAACATACCCATTGCCTTGAATTAAATTTTGTAAGTTTAACCATCTAGTTTTATTTATCTTCTTTGAGTTTTCGTTTGAAATAAATTTGGCAATTGTTTTACAATCTGTTCGTATTGTGAAATCTTTATTTAAAAAGATCTTAATCTTATCAAGTGCACTTATAAGGGCTTGGATTTCATAGTCTAATGAAGTCCAACTGTTAACTGTATGAAAATTACCAATTGCATAAGAAGTAATTTTTTTTGTAGATTTATCGTTATACTTAGAAGGTTTACATTTGAGGACTACTCACCATCCCTCTTTACAATCATCACACTCTATTATGATGCAATCTGTCTCTAATGGAAGTTTTAGGGGTTTAATTTTCTTAATCTCCTCATTGATTTTCTGTACTAATTTAATATCTTCCTTATTAAATCTTGTTTCTCCATTTTTTTAGAGATTTTTCCATATAGTGGACCTACAAATTTTGCTAAATATGGAATAAATTTTCTAGCATAATTTACCAATCCTAAAAATGCTTGTATTTTCTTTTTACTATCTAACTTATGTGGAAATTCAGCTATTTTCTTTGATATATGAGGTTGTAAATCGATTTTCCCATCACCTATTTCTAATCCTAAAAATGAAAATTTTCTTTTGAATAATTCCATTTTCTTTTTAGAGACTACTAGGCCATTATTTTCTATTTCCTTAAAAACTGTCTTTAAGTCTGACTCATGTTCCCTTATGTTATTAGATGCTACTAGAATGCCATCTATATAAACTAAGCAAAAATCATATTTTTTTAAAATATTGTCCACAAATCTTTGAAATAAAGCTAGTGTTGTCTTAAGGCTAAAACTAAGAACATTCCATTCGAAATGTCCTTCTGAACACATGAAAGCTGTCCAAGGTTTAAAGTCTTCTTCTAGCTTAAGCTGGTTATAGACTGACTTTAAATCAAATTTACTAAAAATGTTCTTATTCTGAATGAGATTGATTAAAGTATCCTTGTTAGGGATATTATAACCATCATCTTTGTATTATCATTTAGACGTTTATAATTATAGACTATTCTAGGTTTCCCTCTTTTTTGTTCGGAATGGTTACGAACTAAAAAGGCTGCTTACCTATGTTTACTGTCAAATCTTCCGATTAAATTCTGGTTTAACATTTCTCCAATTTGGATTTCAAATTCTTCGACATCAGCTGGAGAATAGTCAATGTTTGTTGTTTTAATTGTTATTTCTGGATTTATAATCTTGATTTTACAAGTATAATTAACTTTTTTTTTGGCATCGTCACTAATTAATCCTAATTTCTACTGCTTTTACTAACAATTCTTGTGATTTACAGGAAAAAAACTCATGAATGAAGAAAAAAATAATAAAGAAACGCATATATTAGGTGATACGGGTAAAGAAACGATGGATGAGAAATCTCCATGTAAATCAGAAGTTGTTAAACCAGAGGCGCCATCGCCTAAAACGCCTCATGCAATATCTTTGGTGGGTAATTCCCCAACTAGTTTTTCAGCTAATCCTCTAGTTAGAAAAATAAATAATCAAACGACGGAGAGTAACATCTCGTGTATGACTTTCGGACAAACATCTCTGATTTTGTATAAAAATGATGATCCTAGAAAATTCAAGCCTTTAGTCAGAATTTCAGATCCAAGTCAATAGTGTCTTTTAGATTTCAGTTAAAATTTTCATCGGCAAGCTACTACATTTAGTCCTCCTCCAAATTGGAAGGAGTTAGTACTTCAAGCAGAAAGTAGTAGATATCAAATATGGGGTGAAATGGAACTTAAAATCATATTATCCTTATCAGCAGCTATTCAAATATTCAATCCAGAAGCAGATGTCATAATTTATGATAGATTAGACTCAGAAGATGAAGATGAAAGTCCAGATTTATCATCAATGGCTAGAAACTACAGTCCAGAACATGAAGATATGGCAGATACGGATTAAAAACCCGTAATCTACCTAGTACTCTACTTACAAAACTACTACTTCCAGAAGATAAATAAATGAACGGCCGACAACTTTTGACGTGTAAAGATGCATTGTTAAAGGCATCCTATTTCCAACAGAAGAATCCTACAACGTGTTAAAAAGAGAATACCCACTAGCCAAAAGAAAAGACAACACGACTTTACTTTTTTTAGTAGCGAATAAATTATTGTACTATATAATTAAAACATGTGCCAGCTGTAAGTTTATAAGCAACCGGATTACCGGCTCTGCAAATATAAATGTTGTTGTATAGAGTGAAGAGAAGCATAGACCATTCACTCAAAAAAATTGCAAATTTCCTTTCAATGGCATCTTAATCTTCCTTTTCATTTCTCAGTGCATGCTTAGTTTCTACTGCAATTCATAATTTAAGAGAGATCCAAAAAGACTCTTATTCTTCCACAACCACAGCGCGTCTTCTTTTCTAATTTCGCTCCACTGCACTACTCTCGAAATCTACTCGGTATGGATAGCAGAAAGGTAATTCTCTATTTCATAATTCCATATTTATCTATTATTTCAGAACTTTTAGAGTTGTGTGTAATTATGTCTCTGTATTTAATTGGTGTGTTAGAAATTTTTACTGAAATTTTACTTTGAAAATTAATTTTGTAATTTGTATCATGCTTTTATTTGGTATCAGAGCATGGTTGATTCTAGTGTTACAATACAATTTTTATTTTAGATTAAATTAATAGTGGACAGGCTAAATTAGATTTCTTCAAACCATAATCAGAAAAAAAACATTTCCAGGATCAAAAGATCATAAATACGCTTTGTCAATTTTTGCATTCGAAACTATTAGAGAACTGGAAAAAGGAAAAGAAGCTAAATTCATTCCATATCAAATTATTTCACATTTAGAGAAATTAGGATTAATTGGTGATAATGTCACAAAAAACAAAGTTAATTATACTTGTAAAATCAAGATTATAAATCCATAAATAACAATTAAAACAGCAAAAATCGATTATTCTCCAATCGATGTCAAAGAATTTAAAATCCAAATTGGAGAAATGTTAAACCAGAATTTTATCAGAAGATCTGACAGTAAACATAGGTCAGCATCCTTTTTAGTTCGTAACCATTCCGAATAAAAAAGAGGGAAACTTGGAATAATCTACAGTTATAAACGTTTAAATGATAATACTGAAGATGATGGTTATAATATCCCTTACAAGGATACTTTAAACAATCTCATTCTGAATAAGAACATTTTTAGTAAATTTGATTTAAAGTCAAGCTATAACCAGCTTAAGCTAGAAGAAGACTTTAAACCTTGGCTAACTTCATCTGTTTAGAAGGACATTTCGAATGGAATGTTCTTAGTTTTGGCCTTAAGACAGCACCGGCTTTATTTCAAGGATTTATGGACAACATTTTCAAAAAATATGATTTTTGCTTAGTTTATATAGATTGCATTCTAGTAGCATCTAATAACATAAGGGAATATGAGTCACACTTAAAGACGGTTTTTAAAGAAATAGAAAATAATGGCCTAATACCCTCTATAAAAATTGAATTATTCAAAAGAAAAATTTTATTTTTAGGATTAGAAACAGATAATGGGAAAATCGAATTACAACCTTATATATCCCATAAAATAGTTGAATTTCCATATAAGTTAGATAGTAAAATGAAAATACATGCATTTTTGGGATTGGTAAATTATGCTAGAAAATGTATTCTATGTTTAGTAAAATTATTAGGTCCACTATATGGAAAAATCTCTAAAAATGTGAAACGAGATTAATACAGAAGGTATTAAATTAGTACAGAAAATCAAAGAGGAGATTAAGAAAATTAAACCCCTAAAACTTCCATTAGAGACAGATTATATCATAATAGAGTGTGATGGTTGTAAAGAAGGATGGGGAGCTGTCCTCAAATGTAAACCTTCTAAGTATAACGATAAATCTACAGAAAAAGTTGTTGCTTATGCAAGTGGTAATTTTCATACAGTTAACAGTTGGACTTCATTAGACTATGAAATCCAAGCCCTTATAAATGCATAAGACAAATTTAAGATCTTTTTAAATAAAGATTTCATAATACGAACAGATTGTGAAGCAATTGTCAAATTTATTTCAAACGAAAACTCAAGGAAGATAAATAAAACTACATGGTTAAACTTACAAAATTTAATTCAAGGCAATGGTTATGTTATTATTTTTGAGCACATTAAAGGTGTCGATCTATTATCTAGAAAATTACTATCTGCTTTTACTAACAATTCTTGTGATTTACAAGACAAAAATTTCATGAATGAAGAAACAAATAATAAAGAAAGGCAGATACCAGGTGAAACGAGTAAAGAAACAATGGATGAGAAATCTCCATGTAAATCAGCAGTTGTTAAACAAGAGGCGCAATCGCCTAAAACGCCTCTTGCAATATCTTTGGTGGGTAATTCCCCAACTAGTTTTTTAGCTAATCCTCCAGTTAGAAAAACCAATAATCAAACGATGGAGAGTAACATCCCGTGTATGACTTTCGGACAAACACCTCTGATTCTGTATAAAAATGATGATCCCAGAAAATTCCAGCCTTTAGTCATAATTTCTGATCCTAGTCAACAGTGTCTTTTAGATCATTTATGGAATTTGAGAACAATAGACAAGAAAGAATAAACAAGCAAAAATTGAGTAATGTTTTTTGCTCAATACTTTTCCAAGATTCAGCAAAAACCACTTGCAAAAAATTACTTTTGTTATGTGATCTTTAGAGGAAACTATACCGGAGTGTTTAAACACTACAGTCAAGTACAGTTAGCAACAAAAAATTTCTACAATCCAGTATGGAGAGGCTTTTACACATTATCAGAAGCTTTAGATGAAGCTAGAAAAGCATTTGGGCCAAACTATTTTGTGGAAGAAGATTGCTATCAAACTTACTCCTAGATAACCTCGACCACTCCTCATTCTCAAGAACAAATAATCAATAATCAATCCTCACAGTTAAATGACCTTCAAAATATGTACCAAAAAGCACAATCCTAGTTAGGAGCACTTATTGCTAGAAACCAGTACTTAGAAGATCAAGTTAGAGGAGTCAATTACGATCAACAAATAATCAAGTTGATGGAACAAAGAATACAGACAATTATAAAGGAAAGAGATGAAGCTAGAAGGTAGATACCAAGATGTCCCAAGAGACTTTCTTATCAGTAACTCTCGAACCATTTAAAATTAAAACCAGTCCCTATTATAGAAGAGTAATACAAAGTTTCAGGGATAAATATATAGATCAAAATAGATAAGATGGTGCATGACAGATGGAATGATCATTAAGCAATGCTACAACATAAGTTAAAAACTTATTACAAAGAAATAGTTCAAGGTCTACGATTGAAAATAATTCAAGACAAACGATCAAATATGCTTAGATTACAAATTGACATTGACACTTTGCCAAAAGATTTAGATGAGCTAGTTGATATGTTCGATCACGGAATGGTTTCAAGAATAACCTACCACCATATGACTCCAGCTAATACACTCAAAAGATTTGGAGAGCACTTTTATTTTATTGCAGCTCAATATCTTAGAGTCTTTAATGGTATTGTAGTTTGTATAAGTTCAACAACTCCACTTCTTATGTCAGATAGTAATTACAGGATTAAACCAGCTAATCACCGAATGGCTATTTTTAAGCACAAGGGTTATACAAGACTTCATGAGAGTAGTTGTTTGCAGGCATATTATCAACTCTATCAAGGTTCACCAATATGGTTTGAAGCTCATATGGCCTGTCAATTTCACCAGCAAGCTACTACACTTAGTCCTCCTCCAAATTGGAAGGAGTTAGTACTTAAAGCAGAAAGTAGTAGATACCAAATATGGGGTGAAATGGAACTTAAAATTCTATTACCCTTACCAGCAGCTATTTACATATTCAATCTAGAAGCAGATGCGATAATTTATGGTAGAATAAGATTTAGATGATGAAGATGAAAGTCCAGATTTATCAGCAATGGCTAGAAACTACAGCCCAAAACATGAAAATATGGCAAATACAAATTAAAAACCCATACTCTACCTAGTATTCTACTTACAAAACTACTACTTCCAGAAGATAAATAAATGAACGGCCGTCAACTTTTGACGTGTAAAGATGCATTATTAAAGGCTTTCTATTTCCGGTAGAAGAATTCTACAATGTGTTAAAAAGAGAATACCCACTAGCCAAAAGTAAAGACAGCACAGCTTTACTTTTCTTATTAGCGAATAAATTATTGTACTATATAATAAAATATGTACCAGGTGTAAGTTTGTAAGCAACCGGATTACCGGCTTTGCAAATATAAATGTTGTTGTATAGAGTGAAGAGAAGCATAGATTATTCACTCAGCAGTTTGCAAATTTCCTTTCAATGGCAGCTTAATCTTCCTATTCATTTCTCTATGCGTGCTAAGTTTCTGCTGCAATTCATAATTGGAGAGAGAGCCAAAAAACTTTTTTTCTTCCGCAACGACAGCGTCTCTTCTTTTCTAATTTCGCTCCACCGCACTACTCTCAAAATCTACTCTATATGGATAGCATAAAGGTAATTCTCTATTCCATAATTCCATATTTATCTTTTATTTCAGAACTATTAGAGTTTTTTGTAATTATGTCTCTGTATTTAATTGGTGTGTTAGAAATTTTTACTGAAATTTGCTTTTGAAAATTAATTTTGTAATTTGTATCGTTCTTTTATTTAAATATATATATATATAACATGGCAAGGTGGTTTTTAGTAAAGCATAAGAGATTATACATTTTTCCTTTTTTCGGTTTTATTTAAAGGTCTTAAATAATTTTGAAAAGATTTTCAAGGAAATTTTTGGAAAGATATCCCTAAGTGAAAATGATGCAGATATTAGATATCGGATGGGACTTGTAGAGGGTTGCGCCTTACACCTTAGCTATTAGACCAAATAATTTAGTCCGAAATTTTAGTTCGTAGGGCTTTGTCACAGGTAAGACTAAAATTATGGATACACACAGAAAGGAATATGTTTTGTATACAGATAGGTTATTGGTGAGTCCGCAAAACCATTAGGATCAGATGACCTTGGAAGTTGATAAGTTAAGGACAAATTGTCCATAAGAGAAATATTTAACAGATAGCTATGGACAGGTAGTCCATATGAAGAATAGCGTCCAATAGATTTTAGATAAAATTTGATGTTGTCTGGTAACCCCGAGTCAGCCAAAGGTTAAAAGTTAGCCAAAAAAAAAATTGTGCATGAATAGATAGTTCATTTTATTACCTGATATATCAACGTATGTTTACACAATGATGCTTTATAGATATTTTGACCTGTTTTGGTGCAGGAAAAGATTGAAGAAAGGTATGTTTTAAAGGAATGATAGTGAGAGGAAACACGTTTCGCTAAGCGGCATAGTCTCACTTAACATAAGTTAACAGAGATAAATAGTTTTATTCCCACCATGCTTTATGTCTGACTCAGAATTTTTGTTTCTCCTTAAATTCTCGGACGCTCAAAATTGATTTGAGTAGGCTGAGGGTTAAGATTTTCAATTTTTTGAGATTTTGGCAAATAAGCTTTAAGAGACGAGTAGGTGGCTGACAGATAGCTAATTAGGAATTTTGTTATTTTTGTTTGTTTCCGCTACATACTAATAAAGTTATGACTATATAACTTTGATCATCCAAGGGGAATCGTCATATGTCGCTCTTGGCATATTATTGTAAATTATAATTGATCATTGCTTAGGAATATGTTTGGGGATTTTTTGTAACTTGGATATGATTTTATTTGAAATGTAGCCAATGAAATTCTTGTTTTTGGCAATCTATGATTTTGTCCTTATTCAAGTGCTTCTAATATTATGGATACCATTAGCATTACACTATTTTATCATCAGAAGTTAATATTACGGATGACTATAGCATCTGTAGCGCTTAGCTTTTGGCCTCCAGATACGGGATGCTACAAACTTTGCTAAAACGTGTGTTGTCCTGTTGACTTAACTAGAATGAAATGGGCATTCCTACTCAATCTATCCACTATGACCCATGTAATTTCGATCCCTCTGTTCGACCTTGGAAACTCGTCAATAAAATCCATATAAATAGAACCCCACTTCCATACCGGAATATCTATCGGCAAAAGCAATCCATTTGATTTCTGATGTTCAGCTTATGCCTGCTTGGAATTCAAGCACTGCTAGACACATAAGCTAATATATTGCTTCATACTTTCCCAGAAGAAACTTCGCATTATATTCTGATACATCGTAGTTCCTCCTGGATGAATAGTGAATTTTGAATGACGGCCTAAAACTTCTTTCCTGATGTTTCCTACACTCGGAACACTTAACCTTCCTTTTGTTCTCAACCACACATTCTGGTCAAGACTGAAGTCCTTCAAATCATTTCAGTCGGTTGCTACCCATAAATTCTCGATCCGTTCAACTAACGTTGGATCTTCCTTTTGTTTAGAAGCAATCCTTATGATCGTTACTGGTCGAACTTCCAAACAAGATAATACTATAGTGTCTCCGCTAGACTCAGCCTCAATTCTCCAATGCAATATGCCAATGCTTCCAAATCTTTCCACTCAGCAATCATCGCCAACACTGCATTCTGATGATTCCTGCTAAGCACATCCGCAACCTTGTTGTCTTTACCCACTATGTACTAAATCCCAAAATCATAAGCGGCTATAAACTCTAACCATCTCTTCTCTCTCATGTTCAGCTCGTTTTGAGAGAACAAATACTTCAACGACTTATGATTTGTATATAACTCAAACCTCTTTCCCGAATGGTAATGTGTCCACACCTTTAAAGTGAAAATCACTTCTGTAACGACCCGTATTTTACGAGTCGATAAATCGTAGAATTTGCAGGTCGATAGTGTTGTTTGTGTTGCTTCTAGCTTGAGTCGTTTAGAAGTTAACCCGGGTACAAGTGATGAGTCGTGACCGACTCATAGGGGACCGACTCAAGGAGGGGTAGCGGTTTAAAGTGTTGGCCGAGATAAGGATGGACCGACTCAAGAAGTTAGGCGACTCATAGGATGACCGACTCATAGAGGGCCGAGATAAGAAGTGTGGCCGAGTCAACGAGTTACGACTCATAGGGTTTGCCGAGTTAAGGAGTTAACGGGTTAAGGGTGTAGCGACTTAAGGGGTTTAGGCTTAGGTCGTGGGTAATGAGTCGGCAGGGTTTTGAGTCGTAGGGCCTGATGAGTCGTGAGTCGGCATCATAGTTGAGTCGTGAGTGTGTATTGTTGAGTCGTCGTACGACTTAGGACTTGGGGAAAACGCGGCAGTGTCTTAGGTCGGAGGCTTTTAGGTCGTGACCGACTTATGTTGAGTCGGCACTGGTCTTGAGTCGTGAGTCGGTAGGTGTTGAGTCGGTTTGGGTTTGAGTCGTATGACCTTGTGCCTTGGTGTATTGAGTCGGAAGGCTGTGCAGTTGAGTCGGCTGGGGTAGGTCGTCATGGCAATGAGTCGTGAACGACTCATGGTAAGTAGGCAGTGTTATGTTGAGTCGGTAAGGGCTGATAAGTCGGCAACGACTCATGATGAGTCGTGGACGACTCATAGGGACGACGACTCATGGTTGATCCAGCCTATAAATAGAGGGGTTTGGCTCACTTTTTGGCACCGGTTTTTGAAGCGACGAAGTGCTGCCATTTTGAAGACTCGACTACAACATTTCTTCATCTTCTTTTCTCCATTCCAATCTAATTCTAACATCCATCCAAGATCGAAGATCGAGATCGAAGATCCAAGTGCCAAAGTTGAAGATCTTCATCCGTTCGAGCTAGAATTCATCGATTGGAGCGAGATATTGCCGGATCAAACCTTGATCTTCGCTGTCCAGATCTGAAGTGTGTAGTTTTTGTAGTGTTTGGGTGATTTGGTGAGTGGTAGTTATCTCTCACGCGGATCCAAGGGAGTATATTGGATTGGTGGCATGTTTGGGTGTTAAAGTTAGAGATTTCATGCATTTTTCTTAGATCTAAGTCTAGATCCATGGTTTTTTGAAGATGTTTACTTATGCAAGTTTGTTTAATAAGCATTAGAGACAAATCCCATGTTTTATAATTGATAGATCTATGCTAAAAACCATGATTTCACATATGTTGGACTTTTGCTCGTTTATTTACGAAATTGCCATTATAGTTGATATTGCTTAAATTGCTTAATAGATCTTGTTTGAATGATTGATTATTTGAATGTATGATTGATTTGATTGTTTCCAAGTTAGCTAGTAGTTGATTTGGAACAAGATGATGAAAGAGGATTCAAAAGCTATGGAAGAAGGCTCTTGAATGGTGAAAGCTGCTTAAGGCATATGTAGCGGATGTTGAAGCTCATATGTATAGATTGGATGATGTTGAGATGGGACTTTGCCATGATTTGATGAGGCAAACCATGTTGTTGAGTTGAGACTTTGCTTTGATGCGATGAAGCGAAGTATGATGTGAGTCTTGGCTTAATCCAAGCAGGGATCATTCCAAGCATGTTGATAACTTGAAGAGTAGTTCAAGTTGGTTGATAATGGATTGTTCAAGAGGTAGCTTGAGCTTGTATGAGGATAGTCGTCAAGAAGGATGGCTAGGAGGCTTGGATCTCGTCGTTGTTGAAGGTTCTAGCATGCTCAAAAGCAAGAGTACATGGGGCGCCCATAACGACTACAGGTAGGTAGTCGGGACACCCAAAAGACTACAGGTAGGTAGTTGAGTACTCTGGGCAAAGTAGATAAGTCCTAGGCACAAGGCAGTGTGCGGAGTTATGGTTAGAACCGGGGTTACCATTAGCCCTTGACAGATGGTCATTCAACTAACGGTGAAATCGAGGCAAGGATAACAGTGATAGCCAGAGTCATGGATGTTTGGTTGTATTATCATTCGGCTTCAAGAGCGGTGTTTTCTGGGTGCTTATCTGATCTTGGTTTAGGCCTTGGGGGTTTGTATTTGGAAAACATCGTCCTTGACTCGAGTGGTATTCGCTTTACCTTAATTGTCTATGTTGTTATGCTTGCTTCTCCTTAGTGTATGTCTGGGGCTATCACTGTAGAAAGAGGTGGAGTGGGATGGTTTGGTTCCTATTCCTTTTATCCTTTATGCTCTTTTGGTATGCTTGATAGTTGATTTACTGCTCACTAAGACTTTGTCTGACTCAAGGTTTTATGTCTCCTCTTATTACCTTGGGCTGTTCATCCATGTCGGGATGGGCAGACTAGGTAGCAGGTGACAGGTGCTGTGCTAGGAGTCCTACGCTAAAGATGACGAAGACGAGCAGGAGGCTTTGCATATTAGTTTTCTTACTATATGTACTGGGTATCCGCTGCTGTATTTGGTTGAGTGATTTGTAGTGAGGCTTTCATGTATGGATTTGAGTAGATGATTGTATGAAACTACTGTGATGCTTATATGATGATGTTCTGTTCTATGGAGCTTCACTATATTATATTTCTCTATTGTATTTTATCCATGCGCTGTGAGTTATGCGATAGAGATTCTTCTGTTTTGTTTTACCCTGACTATCGTCCATGGCTGCCTGGCACACCTTTTAGCGCATTATTTCCTTGATTTGGTGCGGGAGTCATGGGCGGTCGTCACATTTGGTATCAGAGCTTTGGTTAATCGATTTTAGCCAACGCTCGCTGATGTAACTACGTAAGAGAGACGTAATTGTAATTTGATGGATGATTACTATATATAATATAGTAGTTTAGAAGGGTTTGAACTCCTTATGCAGTTGTTTCTTAAGGTGTTCTAATCATTCTTATTTATAGATATTAAGGATGAGTCGAAGTGAGAGACAAGCTGCGAGGGGTAGCCGTGATGCTAGGGAAGCTGTTGATTATGCTCCTATGTTTGAGGCCATGATGACTTCAATCATGAGGAGAATACCAGCTTCAGGATCATCTGTGGATGTGGGAGTTCAAGTCCAAGCTCCGAGACCGGTGGATTTTGCCAAGCTTTGCAAGGATTATACTGCTCTTGGAGGGAAAGTTTTCTTGGGGACGGAGTCGACTATTGAAGTGCAGAGATGGATTGATGCTTGTCGAAGGATCTTTGGTGACTTAGGGATTGAGGATGCAACTAAGAGGAAGCTTGCATCGAGACAGCTTCAGGGAAGAGCTGTTGATTGGTGGAATTCTATCACTATAGATACCCCAGAAGAAGAGATTACTTGGGAGCAATTCCAAGTTAGATTTGAAGCTAAGTTCATCTCTACTGCTCAGAAATCGGTCTTGTTTAAGAGGTTTGTGGAGCTCAAGCAAGGGGGAAGGCCTGTTCTTGAGTACATTTCTGAGTTTGAAGCTTTGTCTAAGTATGCCAGATCGTATATTGATTCTCCCTACCAGAAGAATGAAAAGTTTGTGACTGGTCTGGATGCTTATCTTGGGAGGCAGTTAGTGGATCATCTGGACGATCCATTTGAGAAGCTTGTGGAAAAAGCTCTTAGGCATGAGAGTTTGTTTCCTAGGGAAAGTTCTGTTGTTTCTGTAACCAGGGAAGGATCTAAACCACAGCAGAGTGGCAATAAGAAGAGGAAACAACAGCAACAGAGGGGTAGGGATGGCCAGAAGAAGCCGAAGAGTGAAGTGACTTGCTATAACTGCCAGCAGAAGGGCCATCTTTACAAAGATTGTAAGAATCCCAAAGTGCCGGGAAAGTGTTACAACTGTGATAAGCTGGGACATATCAAGAAGGATTGTCCAGAACCGAGGAAAGATAGGCAGGTTGTGCAAGCCTATGCTTTGGGGGCTGTTCCATCGTCTTCGAAAGCTCCTACTGCTGAAGAGAAGGGGAAGAGTGTGGTTGTTCAAGGTACTCTTTCTATTTGTGGTGTTCCAGTTAGAGTGTTGTTTGATACTGGAGCGTCGCATTCTTTTGTTTGTGATGATTTGGTAAGCCGGTTAGGTATGAAACCGGATATTGTTGATAGGCCATTGGTTGTGACTAATCCGGTAGGGGGTTCGTCATGTTTGTGTATGTTATGTCGTGGTCTAGTTGTGTCGAGTCATGATTGCTCGTTTGTTTGTGATTGCTTTGTTCTGAACTTTGCGGGGTTCGGAATTATTTTGGGTATGGACTGGCTTAGGAAGTATGCGGCTAGGATTGATTGTGAGAGGCTTGAGGTGACAGTCGGGAATGTGGAAGGGCGAAAGGTTGTGATACGATGTAAGCATGAAGAAGGCGTCTTCATGAGCTTCATGTATTCGCTAGTTGTTCCACGGGATGGACTGTCATCGGTGCCTATTGTGAATGAGTTTGAGAATGTCTTTGAGGAAGTCAAAGGGTTGCCGCCGCATAGGGAGATCGAGTTTCGTATCGATCTAGTTGAGGGAGCCAGACCTGTTGTGATGCCTCTTAGGCGGATGGCACCGAGGGAGCAGCAAGAGCTGAAGGTGCAAGTTGATGACCTTTTGCGGAAAGGATTCATTCGGAGAAGTGTGTCCGAATGGGGTGCGCCCGTTGTGTTCGCAACCAAAACGGATGGATCGTTGAGGTTGTGTGTTGATTATCGTGAGCTGAATAAGGTGACTAGGAAGAACAAGTATCCATTGCCGAGAATAGATGACTTGTTTGATCAGCTTCACGAGGCTAAGGTGTTTTCTCAGATGGATTTGGCAACGGGATTTCACCAGTTGAGAGTGGCGAAGGATAGTGTGCCGAAGACTGCTTTCAGGACACCATCCGGGTTTTATGAGTGGCTGGTAATGCCGTTTGGGTTGACTAACGCGCCAGCATATTTTGTGGATCTTATGAATAGAGTGTTCAGAGATCAGTTGAATAAGTTCGTGCTTGTGTTCGTGGATGATATTCTGATTTATTCCAGAACTGAGGGAGAGCACAAGACGCACTTGAGGATTGTTTTGGAAATTTTGCGGAAACATCAGCTGAAGGCTAAGTTTTCGAAGTGTCACTTCTGGAAGAGTGAAGTGAGGTTCTTAGGCCATGTTATCTCTGGAAATGGAATAGCGGTTGACCCCGCTAAGGTGGCAGTGATCCAGGATTGGGTTAGACCTAAGAATGCATCTGATGTGAGAAGTTTTCTTGGATTAGCAGGATATTATCGTCGGTTTATCAAAGACTTTTCCAAGATAGCTGCACCGTTAACAGGATTGACAAAGAAGAACCAGGTGTTCAGATGGGATGATAAGTGTGAGCAAGCTTTTGTAATCCTGAAAGAGCGATTGACGAGTGCTCCTGTTTTGACTATTCCAAGTGGGAATGATGAGATGGTGGTTTACACCGATGCATGTGGCACTGGACTAGGAGCGGTGCTAATGCAGAAGGATAAAGTTGTTGCGTATGCTAGTCGACAACTAAAGCCGCATGAAAGGAATTATCCGACTCATGATTTGGAGTTAGCGGCGATTGTGTTTGCTTTGAAGATGTGGAGACACTATCTATTGGGAGTTAGATTCGAGCTGTTTACAGATCATAAGTCGTTGAAGTATCTGTTTTCCCAAAAGGATTTGAATCTTCGACAGCAAAGGTGGCTAGAGTTCTTAGCATCGTATGATTTTGGTATAGCCTATACTCCAGGGAAAGGTAACGCAGTGGCTGATGCGTTAAGTCGAAGACATGCAGGATTGGGAACCATGTTTTCGGAATGGAAGAGTCTTGAGTATTTGGCTGGATTTGATTTCAGGCCTAGATGTGAATTGGAACCTGAGATGTTGGCAAACTTATCGATAAGGCCTACTCTTGTGGAAAGAATTGGCGAGAGGCAAAGGAGAGATGATAAGCTTATCAAGATTATCCGTGATTTGGAATCCGGATTGGATCCAGAAAAGGATAAAGGATTTGAAGTCGATCGAGAGGGTTGGCTTCGAAAGCAAGGGCGACTAGTTGTTCCCGATGTAGATGGATTGAGAGATGAAGTTCTGAGGGAGAGTCATCACTCGAAGTTGACAATTCATCCAGGTGGAAATAAGATGTATCGGGATATGAAGAGAACCTACTACTGGGAAGGTATGAAGAAGGATGTTGGAAATTTTATTTCCAAGTGTATGAATTGCCAGTTGGTGAAAGCTGAGCAGAAGAAGCCCAGTGGATTACTTCAGCCATTAGAGGTTCCTGCATGGAAGTGGGAGCAAGTGTCGATGGATTTTATCGATGGTCTACCTAGAACTAGGGCAGGAAATGAAGGGATTTGGGTCACAGTAGATCGTTTGACCAAGAGTGCAAGGTTCATTCCTGTTCGATCGACTAGGACTGCATCGAAGTTGGCTGAATTATATGTGAAGTGGATAGTTCGTTTCCATGGTGTTCCGAAGAGTATAGTGAGCGATCGAGATCCATTGTTCACTAGTAGATTTTGGAAGAGCTTCCAGGAAGTTTTGGGAACCGAGTTGTGTTTGAGTACAGCTTATCACCCTCAAACAGATGGTCAGACTGAGAGAGTCAACCGAGTTTTGGAAGATCTTCTTAGAGCATGTGTTTTGGACTTCGGAGGGTCATGGGAAGATCACCTTCATTTGGTGGAGTTTGCTTATAACAACAGTTATCAGTCGAGTATTGGTATGGCACCATATGAGGCATTGTATGGAAGACCGTGTAACTCCCCGACATGTTGGTTGGAAACTGGAGAAAAGCTGATACTTGGGCCAGAGATGATTCGACAGACTTCAGATTGTATAGAGATCATTCGGCAACGAATGAAGGCAGCCCAAGATCGTCAGAAAAGTTATGCCGATAATCGTCGTAAGGATTTGGAATTCGACGTAGGTGATATGGTTTTTGTGAAGATTTCTCCTCTATTTCTCCTCTGAAGAGTGTCATTAGATTCGGGAAGAAAGGGAAATTGACTCCGAGATTTGTTGGACCATTTCCGATTATCGAGCGAATTGGAAAGCTCGCTTATAGATTGGAGTTACCGGAAAAGATGGCGGGTGTGCACAATGTTTTTCATGTATCTTATCTACGGAAGTATGTGCACGACCCAACTACGGTGGTTTCTGCTGATAGCTGTGAAGACTTGGAGGTTGATCCTGTTGTTTCGAGACCTCGTAAGCCGCTTCGTATTGTTGAAACCGATACGAAACAGCTTAGGAGGAAGACGATTACGTTGCTCAAGGTACAATGGAGTGATGATGTTAACGACTGTACGTGGGAGGAGGAAGAGAGGATGAAGGCAGCTCATCCCGGACTCTTCGAGGTATGGCCCTAAAGTGTCGTGACATCTCATGAATTTGTAGCTTGTTCTAAGTCATAGAATTCTGCATGCTAGGTTAGAATTGGATGCATGGTTTGTTGATTGCTATGGATGGTAGGCATGCGGAATAATTGTGATTGCTGTTGTTTGCTTGGAATTTCGAGGGCGAAATTCCTAAGGGGGAGAGAATGTAACGACCCGTATTTTACGAGTCGATAAATCGTAGAATTTGCAGGTCGATAGTGTTGTTTGTGTTGCTTCTAGCTTGAGTCGTTTAGAAGTTAACCCGGGTACAAGTGATGAGTCGTGACCGACTCATAGGGGACCGACTCAAGGAGGGGTAGCGGTTTAAAGTGTTGGCCGAGATAAGGATGGACCGACTCAAGAAGTTAGGCGACTCATAGGATGACCGACTCATAGAGGGCCGAGATAAGAAGTGTGGCCGAGTCAACGAGTTACGACTCATAGGGTTTGCCGAGTTAAGGAGTTAACGGTGTAGCGACTTAAGGGGTTTAGGCTTAGGTCGTGGGTAATGAGTCGGCAGGGTTTTGAGTCGTAGGGCCTGATGAGTCGTGAGTCGGCATCATAGTTGAGTCGTGAGTGTGTATTGTTGAGTCGTCGTACGACTTAGGACTTGGGGAAAACGCGGCAGTGTCTTAGGTCGGAGGCTTTTAGGTCGTGACCGACTTATGTTGAGTCGGCACTGGTCTTGAGTCGTGAGTCGGTAGGTGTTGAGTCGGTTTGGGTTTGAGTCGTATGACCTTGTGCCTTGGTGTATTGAGTCGGAAGGCTGTGCAGTTGAGTCGGCTGGGGTAGGTCGTCATGGCAATGAGTCGTGAACGACTCATGGTAAGTAGGCAGTGTTATGTTGAGTCGGTAAGGGCTGATAAGTCGGCAACGACTCATGATGAGTCGTGGACGACTCATAGGGACGACGACTCATGGTTGATCCAGCCTATAAATAGAGGGGTTTGGCTCACTTTTTGGCACCGGTTTTTGAAGCGACGAAGTGCTGCCATTTTGAAGACTCGACTACAACATTTCTTCATCTTCTTTTCTCCATTCCAATCTAATTCTAACATCCATCCAAGATCGAAGATCGAGATCGAAGATCCAAGTGCCAAAGTTGAAGATCTTCATCCGTTCGAGCTAGAATTCATCGATTGGAGCGAGATATTGCCGGATCAAACCTTGATCTTCGCTGTCCAGATCTGAAGTGTGTAGTTTTTGTAGTGTTTGGGTGATTTGGTGAGTGGTAGTTATCTCTCACGCGGATCCAAGGGAGTATATTGGATTGGTGGCATGTTTGGGTGTTAAAGTTAGAGATTTCATGCATTTTTCTTAGATCTAAGTCTAGATCCATGGTTTTTGAAGATGTTTACTTATGCAAGTTTGTTTAATAAGCATTAGAGACAAATCCCATGTTTTATAATTGATAGATCTATGCTAAAAACCATGATTTCACATATGTTGGACTTTTGCTCGTTTATTTACGAAATTGCCATTATAGTTGATATTGCTTAAATTGCTTAATAGATCTTGTTTGAATGATTGATTATTTGAATGTATGATTGATTTGATTGTTTCCAAGTTAGCTAGTAGTTGATTTGGAACAAGATGATGAAAGAGGATTCAAAAGCTATGGAAGAAGGCTCTTGAATGGTGAAAGCTGCTTAAGGCATATGTAGCGGATGTTGAAGCTCATATGTATAGATTGGATGATGTTGAGATGGGACTTTGCCATGATTTGATGAGGCAAACCATGTTGTTGAGTTGAGACTTTGCTTTGATGCGATGAAGCGAAGTATGATGTGAGTCTTGGCTTAATCCAAGCAGGGATCATTCCAAGCATGTTGATAACTTGAAGAGTAGTTCAAGTTGGTTGATAATGGATTGTTCAAGAGGTAGCTTGAGCTTGTATGAGGATAGTCGTCAAGAAGGATGGCTAGGAGGCTTGGATCTCGTCGTTGTTGAAGGTTCTAGCATGCTCAAAAGCAAGAGTACATGGGGCGCCCATAACGACTACAGGTAGGTAGTCGGGACACCCAAAAGACTACAGGTAGGTAGTTGAGTACTCTGGGCAAAGTAGATAAGTCCTAGGCACAAGGCAGTGTGCGGAGTTATGGTTAGAACCGGGGTTACCATTAGCCCTTGACAGATGGTCATTCAACTAACGGTGAAATCGAGGCAAGGATAACAGTGATAGCCAGAGTCATGGATGTTTGGTTGTATTATCATTCGGCTTCAAGAGCGGTGTTTTCTGGGTGCTTATCTGATCTTGGTTTAGGCCTTGGGGGTTTGTATTTGGAAAACATCGTCCTTGACTCGAGTGGTATTCGCTTTACCTTAATTGTCTATGTTGTTATGCTTGCTTCTCCTTAGTGTATGTCTGGGGCTATCACTGTAGAAAGAGGTGGAGTGGGATGGTTTGGTTCCTATTCCTTTTATCCTTTATGCTCTTTTGGTATGCTTGATAGTTGATTTACTGCTCACTAAGACTTTGTCTGACTCAAGGTTTTATGTCTCCTCTTATTACCTTGGGCTGTTCATCCATGTCGGGATGGGCAGACTAGGTAGCAGGTGACAGGTGCTGTGCTAGGAGTCCTACGCTAAAGATGACGAAGACGAGCAGGAGGCTTTGCATATTAGTTTTCTTACTATATGTACTGGGTATCCGCTGCTGTATTTGGTTGAGTGATTTGTAGTGAGGCTTTCATGTATGGATTTGAGTAGATGATTGTATGAAACTACTGTGATGCTTATATGATGATGTTCTGTTCTATGGAGCTTCACTATATTATATTTCTCTATTGTATTTTATCCATGCGCTGTGAGTTATGCGATAGAGATTCTTCTGTTTTGTTTTACCCTGACTATCGTCCATGGCTGCCTGGCACACCTTTTAGCGCATTATTTCCTTGATTTGGTGCGGGAGTCATGGGCGGTCGTCACAACTTCAACCAATTCCAAATCATGCGTTGGATCTCTGATTGGATCTCTGACCTTATGCGGTCTAAGATGTCAAGAAGCATAGGCAATCCATGCCAAATACTTTAGCGACTTATCGGTCCATATAAACCTCACATCCTTTCTCGTTAGCTTGGTCATCGAAGCTGTTATCCGTGAGAATTCCTTAATGAACCTCCGATAATAACTAGCTAGACCAAGGAAACTCTTTATCTCATTTACTGTCTTGGGTCCCTTCTAACTATTCACTGCTTCAATCTTAGTGGATCTACTGACAACCCATTCTCTGAGACTACATGACCAAGAAACTTAACTTTCTTCTTCGAGAATTGACACTTTGAAAACTTCGCCTTCAACTGTTTTCGCCTCAGCGTCTCAATCACCACTCTAAGAGGAACTTTATGTTCTCTTTCATCCTTAGAGTATAACAAGATATCATCCATGAAAACCAATACGAACCTATCCAAATGCTCTCAGAAAAATCGGTTCATCAAATCCACAAAGATAGCTGGAGCATTAGTCAGTTCGGATGGCATAACTAACCATTTATAGGATCCATATCTGGTCCTAAACTTTGTTTAAGATATACTATCCTTGCTACCCTGAACTTATGGAAACTAGTTGCCAAATCTAACTGAAAAAATACCTTGGCTCCACTCAATTGGTCGAACAAATCGTCAATTCTGGGCAATGGATACGATTCTTTTTCATCCTCCCATTCAACTTATGAAAGTTGATACATAGCCTCAATGATCTGTCTGGCTTGTTAGCAAACACTATGGTGGTTCCCTAAGGCAAAATACTCGGTCTGATAAAACTCTTGCCTTTTAAATACACCAACAGCATCTTTAAATCCCACATCTCCATAGGAGTCATCCTGTTGGGCGTCCTACTCACTGGTTCTACTCCTGGAATCAAATCTATCTCGCTTCGGAGGCAATCATACTACACTCTGAAAAACATCTGCAAATCCTCTAACCATGAAAACTCAACTCAACTCATCATCCAATTCCATAACGCCCAACAAAGCATACATTTCACTGCTAGAACCTTCTACAGTATAAAAAATTCTGTCCCAACAATCAGTGTGTCTAAGACATATTTTCCTATCCAGCCAAAATATCCCAACATCATACTAACTTAGCCAATCTATCCCATGAATAATTCAGAACCCCACAAAGTAAAACACATGAAAACTAAAAACAAAAGTATGACCTAACAAGTCAAATTTTAACTGGTCACATCTCAACCCTAGAGTTGCATACCCTCATATTAGATTCACAGCCCATAAGAAAGTAACCAAATATGTGTTCTAGGTTAAGATTATCTATCAAACATCTTGATATAAAAGAATGCAATGCGTTAGTGTCAAATAGAATGATAACAGACACACCAAGGATCTGAAGCATACCTCCCAAAATTGCCTTTCCCTTTTCTTGAGTTGTCGTTTTTGGAGTAACACGCTCCAATGCATACACCTTGCCCTTTATATCCTTAGTGGGCTCCTTGCAATGGTTCTTGTAGTGGCATATATGATCGTAGTTGAAGCACTTGATGTCCTTCATCCTAATCACTTCCTTAGTCTTCCGAGTATGACACTCATTGGCAACATGCCTCTTCTAGTCGCACTTGAAACAGACCACCTCAGACTTTCCCCTTTTGGCACCTCCACCCTTCTAAGCACCCTTCTTTATGAAAGAACTTTTTCTTCTGGCCTTGCCCAACCTAGACTTCTTTTACCTTATTCTTCTCCTGACAAACAAGCATCTCCTCTCGTCCCAAATCCGTCTACACAACCACACCATAGGGATCTTTGATATGCGGTAAAGTAGCCCTAGCCAAATCAGGTTTTAATCCCCTTATAAACTTCTCGTTCCTCTTCATCACTGTATCAACAGCGGCATAACCATATATGGCTAACTCCTCGAACCTACTGGCATACTCTAGAACATTTATCTCTCCCTATTCTATCTCTGCAAACTTCCAAATCAAAATAGAATGTGCTATAACTGACATGAACCTTTCTGGGAACCTCCTTTTGAACTTTGCTCAAGTCATAGTCTCCTCATCCACTACCATAGTCACACTATTCCACCAAAACAGAGCAGCTCCCTAAAGTTGTGTGGATGCCAACCTCCTCTTCTGCTCATCATTGAGCCTTAAGTTTACAAAAAATCTTTCATAGTGCAACAACTAGTTCTCAAGCTCGATAACATCCTTGGTCCCAATAAATGGCCACCCTCCGAGCTTATTTTGATCTCCACTCAATTTAGCATAGTCGTTGACAACTGGGGCTTTTGGTAATCCTCTTCCCATTACTCCAGCTGCAACTCCCTCTTACACCATGTTCACAAAAAACTGATACATGGCTTACATTCCAACTTGCGGGACTCTAGCACCCACATTTTCTACTTATGTCTGACTTTATGTTCTCCTCGTATTAGGCCTGGCATTGCCATTAGTGCCTGCACCTCTTGGGTTAACTCTTTCTCTTCTACCATCCATATCTGTATTCAAACCTCTTGAGATATAGAAAAATAACCTAACAAAGATAGGAGAGTATAGACAAATCTTATTGTAACAACCCATATTTTTGGCAACATTATATATGATATTTAATTGGCTAAACGAGATAAAATAATGTGATGATTAATAGATTGAGATTTGATTATAACCAAGGGTAGCCGTTCCATATTAATATGTAAACCAACATGAGATAAAATGAATAAAGATTTTACGAAATAATGAGGGAAAAATAGGAAAATGGGCATTATAGTACCCTAAACCCTAGCCGTGGGTCCTCACTTGAATTCATTGCAAACATTAAAATTTTAAAGAGAGGTCGTTCATAATTTTTAATCTTGAGGGAAGATAAAGCTAGAATTTCAAGAGGAATAAGTAAATCAACTTATTCAACATCAAATCTCACATCTTTTAATCTCAAAGCTAAGGTGAATGATTACTAAATCCTAACAGTTTATGGTTTTAACTTTAGTCCAAAATGATTTTGCATGATTATGCCATGTTTTAGATGACAAATAGTTTTTATATACTTATTGATGATCTGTTCACGTTCATATTAGTTTTTATGATATGTTCGATATGAAAACCCTATTAATTGACATCTAAATGTCTTGAAATTACAAATGAAGATTAGAAATAATATTTCAGAGATGGTTTTCATAATTTTCTGAATTAATGTGGATTTATATTAATTTTCTAGTGAAGAAAATGATTTATTGGGTTATAAATTATTTACAGCAAAATAAATAACTATTTGGGTCTAAAATTTATATATGTTAGAAACCATATTGAAATAGATTTTCTAGAATTTTGTATAGTTTTCCTAAGTGTTTTGATGAATATATACAATTATTTAAGGTATGCGACTTACATTTTTTATATATTTACTTAAGCAGAAGGAGCATTTTGTAGAATAAAATCATCCTTTACTTCTGAAAATATTGACAACACTTTTTGAAAAATTATTTAGCAACCAATAAATATTTGACAAACATTGGCAGGTTAGTTGAAAATGTTTTCTCTTTTAAGTAAAAACAAAAATATAGTATTTTTTGCATGTTCTACCACTTTCGGTACAAGGGGTTCCGACCCAGACCCTTCGCCACCAATGGTTTCAAACTAAAGTGCATGGTATCAAGCTACTTGGCATGTAGCATTTTCGAAAAAGGCAAATGGTTATGTGGCCGAAACCTTAGGTTCCGAAGGGGCGGAATATGTTTGTTTTAGAACTAAAGGCAGCGCCTGCTTTTCTTTAGAAAGAGATTGGTTTTGACTCTGTTGCTTTCGACTGGGTCAAATGTTTTAAAAGGAATGGTTTCGATTTGGCTACACTCTTTTGTTTTTTTGTAAAGCTTTCAAAGGGGTCGAAACCCCTAGCTATCGCCTTTCTACCTTTCGAAGTCAGTGGTTTCGAAGGCTATACCTATCTTTTAAAAAAAACCACTTCTCCCATGCTTTCGAAGGGATGGTTTAACCACTATAACTTCTTTACATAGGAAAAAGGTTTCGAAAGGTAGTTTTCGAATAAGATGTTTTAATTGACCCTTTTTATTCTAATTGAAGTACAACCCATGGATTTAGAAAGAGATGACTTATATGGTTTTGAAAGGTGTTTCCCTACATGTTTAAATTGAATGCAAAGCGCTTTTGAAAAGTTTAAGTTTCCAAATGTTTAATGCGTTCGAAAGGTTTTTAAAATGGTTTTGAAGGGGTGGTTCCCCAAAGGGTATCGAAGGTCTCGACAGGTAACCTTTTCTGATGGTTTTGAAAGGGTTGAAATTAAAGGTTTTTCCAAGGTTTTAAAAAGGAAATGTTTTAAGATATGATGCCTAAAGTTTTATTGCTTTCGAAAGGAAGGATTTCAAAGGTTTTTAAAGGGTTTGAAGTATGATTTTGAAAGGAAAGCTTTGGCCTTTCGGCCAAGGTAAATAAAGGGGCTTCACCTGGTTTTGAAAGAGTTGCTTTCAAAGGTACGAATGGGTACTTTCAATGGAGTCGAAAGGGGTACTTTCAAGTGTTTAAATGTTTTCATCAACTAAGGCTTTAGTAATATACATACATACGACTATATATAAATATATATATATATATATATATATATATATATATATACGTGGCAAGGTGATTTGAGTAAAGCATAAATATTATATATTTTCCTTGTGTGAGTTTGATTTAAAAGGTTTTAAATCATTTTGAGAAGCGTTTCAAGGAAAATTAAGGGAGGGTATCCTTAAGTGGAAATGACTCAGAAATTAAAATACCAGATGAGACCGGTATGGGGTCATGCCCTATACATTATCTATTAGCCCCAGCTAATTGTTGTCCAAAATTCCATTGTGTAAGGCTTTGTCACATGTAAGATAAAAATTATGATTAGAAACAAAAGGGTACATATTTGTTATATAGATAGGTTATTGGTGAGCACAAAACCGTTAGGATCGGTTGACCTAGGAGATGAATAAGTGAGGGACATACCGTCCAAAAGAGAAGTATATAATAGATAATTAAGGACTAACCGTCCGAGAGAGGAGTGTCTAACAAATGTTAGATTAATTTTGTTTATATTTTATGGTAGGCCCGAGTCAACCAAAGACTAATAGTTATTCAAACAAAACTAAAGTGTTTGAACATATAGTTCATTTATTACCTGATAGTGTTTGAAAAAATAGTTCATTTACTACTTGATATTTATGTATGTTTACATAATGATTCTTTACAGTATTTAACCAGTTTTCGCTGCAGGAAAGTTTTGCAAAAGATATGTTTTAGATGGATGTAAGTGAGGGGAAAACCCGTTCCACTAAGCGACATGTTCTCACTTGACATTATTAACTGGGATGTAGAGTATTATTCTAACGACCCTGACTCGACCTTTGAAAATCGACACCGAATACGACACTCGTATTCAAATGCCGCAGATCCAAATGTCGAACCTGGTTCGCCGAAGCTTATAACACAATAAGTACAACAAAGCGGAAGAAATATGCATGATACATTTGATATACAACATTTAATACAATATCTGATACAACAGAATACAATAGAATGGTACAATGGGTAACAATACTATCAGAGGTACAAGAAAATAGCAGCGGAAAGATAATGTCTTCAATGCCAAACTCCAAGAACTCCATCTTCAATCCAAAGCTAGCTCGAACCCTCCATCACATTCACTAAGAGAGCAAGACTGGTCCAATTCTGAAGTGCAGCAAATGCGATCCACAAATCCAAAGAGCTTCGAAGGCTAACGAATCTATACCTATTACAGGATTATCTGAAAACCCAACTCTAGACTGCCCGTGTGGAAAATAGTGGGCACCCAGAGTTTAGGAAAGGAACAATAAACTCCAGGCCAGTCATGGGACTGGTGTGAGCAAACAAAACAATTTGGTCTTTTAAAACAAACAACAAAGCTTTTAAAGTTTAAATCCGCAATGCTTTTTAGAAAATGAAACTACCATAAGGCCTCCCGCCACACACACAATGCAAACGCAGAATTGGAGGAGATTTCTCCTTACGATAGTCAAAAATGCTTGATACGAGAAAAATTCTTTGATATTATTACTATAAGTGCACAGTGTGGAAAAACCATTTCGAAACTATAATATTAATCCTAGCCAGCATAGACATTTCGAACTATGCCTACTATAGCTACCATCCAAACAGTGGGGCACCACCATAAGTAGATGGCAGGTAATACAACTAAAATCGTACAAGGCGCGTATTGGATGAATAAATTTCCAACAAATGGTCAGGCTAAGGAACTTTGCCACATGGGAACGCCTCTGGCGGGATGCCCCGAGAACCTACCCGGATCTCTGCTAAACAAGGCCGGCTACCCCCTTCCCGGGGAATAAAACCTGAGATATGCCACCCCCGGTCCTTTAGGACCTTTATCCGAGGGCCCTCCAACAACAACATCACACAGTAATAAATATACTACCATGATACCACCCTTTTCCAGAAGGAATGGTCATACCCTAGGTGAGCTACCCCTGAAACCTTGCCGCATCTTTCCTGTTTCGACCATTACCAGTTTGTGAGGCTCGATGACGTCTCGACCACAAAGCTACGCTTTTTCACAAAGCCATGCTTTGATCAACAAATGATCATCAAAATACAGCAGCACTTAGCGTGCCACACTACCAAATTGGGAGTATGTCGCTGATAACCTCCAACTACATAACCTCTGAGCTCGTACGTCTCAGAGAAGGGTGTTAAGCAAAGAGAATAAATTCTCCTCCACCAACAGATATGTATTTGAAAGAAATCGGCTTTACATCTCAAAGTGTAGTGTGAGACACACAACCATACAAGTCTGTTCCGGGTTCGAACAGAACCGAAGGCACTTCCGAAGAAGCCCTTGCAAATCCGGGTATTCACAATCCCGATCGGACTTCCCATCACTTAGGAAATCTCTATACCGTTGCTTCTCAGTGCAGAGACAATCGATAGGTCATCCTATCATTCTCGCAAATACCCGGTCTTCACCACTGGTCTTCACATGCTATCCATAACGACGTATCATTATTCGGAATGGGTTATATGACACAAGGTCCTCTCCCGGCTAAACCGAATAACGAGCGCAATATTTAAAAACATATGGACATGGGATTTTCAGTTAAGTCACAACCTATCATTCAAAACTTTCATTTAAATGGTTTAAACCAAATTACCATTTCAAATCTTTAAACAAAAGATTTATTTCACAAAGTTTAACCAGTTTCACAAAGATCCATTTACGGTTTCCAAAACAATATCCATTTTAATCGGATTAATTCATTTAATCTTTAAATCCAAGGTTTTACTCATAGCTTCCAAACCCGTTTTCAATTATTCATTCACAACTTGGAAAACCATTTCAATTCAAAATTGAAATTCCTTTTATACACATTGGAAATTCATTTCTTATACGAAAGCTTTATCATTTGAAAACAAGCAGTTTTCATTGTGGAAAAATCCGATTTCATTTATAGAAGTTAAAATCTTTGGGTTAAATTTAATTCCCAAAACAAAATTTTTAAAAATGGTTTGAACCCCATATAAGCTTCTATAACCTTTTTATATTTTAAATTCTCAAAATAGAATTCAATTCCAAATTTTTGAATTCAAATTTAAATCAGATTTCAAAACTAAATTAAGTTATTCAAAAATAACTTTTATCTTTGAAATTCTTTTTCAAAGCTTTTTACTTTAAACCCCATCCATTTCAAAAACCATTTGAATTTAAAAATTCAAATTTAAATATTTTCAAAAGTCCATGACTTAACCGATTTCCACGTGCAATCCATATTTGTGTGTGTATAGTGTAGTCCAGGGGTATTACACGATAGTGCACAACATCAATCATCACTGATATATCGATAAGCGGTATAACCCATAACGCTTATCTTCATCAACAGATTCATAGATAAAGTAAATTTATCAATCACAAAGATTCAGTAATATGATTCGATGTGGGTTTCGGATAACCAATTGGAATCCGACTCCCTGCCGCATCGAAATTCAAATGTCGTTTTACGGGCAAAAGGGGTTTCACAGTCATATGGGAACAAATCACAAATCACAGTCCATCACAAAGCAATCACAACATCACAACAAAAAGGTCAATCCAGAACAGAATATTTGATGATAGTCAATCGTCTTTGATTTAGGTGATTGTGATAAGAGTGAATTAACCATATAATTATCTTAATTAATTATTTTAAGTCAATGTTTAAATTTTGCTTAATTATGAATCAATTTAATCTTAATTGGTTTTATTAACTAATTATTCCTTTAATTAATTATTATAACTTACCAATTCTTAATTGTTAACCTGATTAAGTTTAATTATCCTTGTTAATTGACCATTCTTCAATTGATTAACTATTAATTATAAAAATCATTATCAAAAACATTAATTGTTAATCATTATTTAGTCATATAAATGAATTCGGTTTACAGTTAACAATTGATATTGTGATTTACTTCTAAAAATTTTAATAAGTTAAACCTTTGAAACAACTTTTATTTAAAAGAAAATATAAAATTTAAAATATTCTTAAGCCCCATAAATCTCAAAAGAATGTTTCAATACCATTCACCTAAATTCCATTTGTAACTATCATTAATTCATTCAGAAAAAATTATTAAATTTTGTGTTTCAAAAATTTAGTTAAAACTGGAATTTTCTGTTACTTTGTCCAACCCGAGGCTTGCTTCGGGTTTACCCTGAGATAAATACCCCTCTGCTTCGAGTTTCCACCCGAATCGACCCGGGAGAGAAAAATTTTCACAAATTCGTTTAAGTTTTAAATTCGACCCAAGACCGCATCAAAACGACTCGAGCTTCTCTTCGAGTTCCCACGCGATTTCCCCGTGTCATGCTTCGAGACTCCAGTTCCTTCTCCCCAAAACCACATACTGATACAACAACTACCCTCGTGCACATGCACCGGCACCGGAGGCGGTTCCAACCACTGGAGAACCTAGCCGCACGTCAACCACCAACCCATCAACCATCTCCAGTCATCGAAGTGCCCCATCTCCCCTCGCGTCAAAATTGAGTCATCAGCCTCGAACTGGAAAAACAACTGTTCGACCAAAACCTCCCCGACCACGCGACGCCGACCACCTGCCCTCGCACCACAGTGGCCACATCACCACCGGTGATCCACGAAGCTGTTCCAATGCTCGCCATATAGTCCGATGCGACCATGACGTCGAGACCGCCTCGCCATTCCACACGACCAAAAACCCCACTAGAACCCTAGATCATTTTCCCCCGACCTCTACATCAATTTATAAAATCACCGACCAATTTTCCAGTGATCGTCAATCCTCCAGCTATCCTCGACATCAAACCCAAACTCCAATTCGACATAGATCATCGAAAATTGGTGATTGACCCAAATTTGGAAAATTTTGATTATCTCAGCCAATACATAAGTAAAAATCATGATATTCCCATCATAATTCATCATTTCACTCCACAAATCAGATTTTATATTCAAAGATCGAGTTTAGCTCGATAAATTTTAGCCCATGCTTTTGATATTCCCTGTAACTCTATATTTTTGAAATGATTACTAAATATAAATGCTTAAAACTTCCTTTAAAATTTGTATTACACTGTTACAATCATCTTCTCTTCAGGAGTTACAGCTTGAATTTGATTAATTGAAGAGATAAAAATTTGTTTAGGTTGGTTTATACTTGTTACTCAAACAGAGGACTATACATGTATATAACCAGACATGCATACTATTATTTTTACATACATATATGGACATGTAGGCAATTTAACCCATATACAAACATCTCACTATCACACGATCAAGCATTTATCACATATTAACCATAGATAAACAGATTCAACCATAAATGAGGTCAGTTTGCTCACCTTGGGTTTTGAAGAAGCAGAGACAGTTTTGTTTATATATGTATTCTTTTTATTTGTCTGTCTGATTTAGAACTCCATTTGAACTTACTGCATGGCTTAATTTCCAAACTTCAACTCAAGCTACTTTTTGAATCTGAAAACTTTGGCTTGCTTGAGTTGCCTGAGTTGATCACCTCAGGTTGATTTGCATCTGCCTTTCCAGGCTGAAACTTTTGAAGACAGGTTTTGCTATTTTATTTTCAACTTTGATTTCCAGGATTCTTGGCTTTGAATTTAAACTTGCTTCTTGTTGTTTAAATTTTTTTTTTCTTCAGGTTTTTACTTGAATGATTGTTGCCTTCTATTTCCAGATTTTTGATCTTGAATTCCCAGTTTCTGTTTTGATGATTTTTTTTCTTGCCCTGAATTTTACTGCATGCCTCAATTCTGGTTGATCTTGTTTTGTTTGAAATGAATTCAAGTTTGTTTTAATTTACTTGTTTGAAGCTTTATTTTGTAGTTTTGTCTCAGGTTTGAGAAAACAGGAAATAGACTGAGTATATTTTCTTTTCATATAAGTTAAAAAGAAAATTAAATTCAAAATACAATTCAAATGCCACTTGTCTTTATGTTTACATTTGTTAAAACATGTTTTGATTTTCTTACAAATGTCTCTTGCAACCTAAATTGTGTTTAAGTCCTTACTTTAATTAAATTTGGAAATTATGGTTTAAACCCTTGTTAAGTTTATATCTACAACACAATTTATATTCATACATCTTTTATATGTATAAATTTAAAAGAAAAGCATATAGACCTTTTATCAAATCTAATTATTAAGTATACAAGATGATTTAGCTTTTGTAAACTTTTGTTTATATCAATTGGACAATATCACTTTTTAAACCAATATATTTAAGCTTAGTTCATTATATACTTTTTCTTTTGAATTAAGACTATTATATCTTTTAAATGAACAACTTATCTATATATATTATTTTAAACTTTTATTGCTCATTTTATACACATTTTGTTTTATTAATTTTAAAGAAAGAAATGATTTTTAATGCTAGTTAATTTTTTTTTAAAACATTTATTTCAAATTTAAATTCAATTTTCCATTTCAAACTTGAAATATAAACTTTCATATTCATTTATACATTCACACTTTATTTTGAACAAATTTAAATTAATTTTAAATATATATTCAATTTTCACTCATATATGAAATGTACATATGTGTAAGATTTTAAATTTAAATGACATTTTAAAACATTCATTCTTTCAATATTTTCAACTCATAATAAAATTGGAATTTATTTCATATATTATTTTCACTTATTTTATTTGTTTTTAGTTTTTTTTTCTTCCAATTTATTCCCAAATTAAATCCCAAGAGTTTGAAATATATTATTTATTTAAATTGATAACTTTGGGATGTTACTTTTTATCTATAAGGTTTTAAATATAAAAATTCAAAACCTCAATTAAATTTTAAAATAAATACTCAAATAAAAAAATATCCTATTTACTTTGAAAAATCCAAATTAATTTACAATTTTATTCCAAAATTTATTTACATTATCAATTTAATTTTAATTAAAAATCTGGATCGTTACAGATTTCCCCCCTTAAAATAAATTTCGTCCTCGAAATTTGCAAGGAAGACGACAAGGAATAGATGAAAGATGGAGAAATATCTTTCCAAATCAAACTGGATAACAATTCTGTATTTGGCTTAACAAATCAGAATATCAACAATATGAGAATAAACTCATACAATTATTTCATAAGATACTCGGGTTATCCGGTCTACGAATATGCAAAGGCATTGATTAGTTCGAAGGGATAACTAATCGTTCGTAGAATATATCAGATCCCATAGAATAGATAGATAGATTCAATCTTCTACAATTTCTCAAATACAAGATATGGGTTCCAACTTAGGTCGGAATATCCCAAAGTATACATCAACTTGTCCCTCTTCGGACTTCAATCAACACAAGGAATTACAATAGAATTTCAAATTTGGTTTTAATCGAAATTGTTTTATCGATACAAATTATTTAACTTTATATTTTAGATACCAATTTATCAAATTTAAATTTTTTGCTAAAGTTAAAAACGAGAAGCTGATAGAAATTTAACGAAGAGAATACGAAATAGAGACTTATCTACGATTCGTAGGGCCACCATCATACTGAAGCTTCTTCTTTCTTGAGCTGCTACAAAGCAATCAAAAGAATTGAAAAGACGAATCAAAGGAGATTGATAAAGAAGGTTATTTCCGTTGTTGCAGGGCATTGACCACTTGTACTGGTACCTCCCTGTCCCCTATCTCGTTCTCTTCTTGCACTCATACTTACTATCAGTGAATAGCAAGAGAATTTACTGAGGCATTCGAACGGATATCTTAGAGATTACTCATTCTAGGGTATACTTCACCCTATCTCTAATGAGTTACTTAATGTGTTATACTCCTGAGCTAAAGTTTTAACCTTCAGCTCTGATACCAAATGAAACGACCCTGACTCGACCTTCAAAAATCGACACTGAATACGACACTCGTATTCAAATGCCGCAGATCCAACTGTCGAACCTGGTTCGCCGGAGCTTATAACACAATAAGTACAACACAACGGAAGAAATATGCATGATACATTTGATATACAACATTTAATACAATATCTGATACAACAGAATACAATAGAATGGTACAATGGATAACAATACTATCAGAGGTACAAGAAAATAGCAGCGGAAAGATAATGTCTTCAATGCCAAACTCCAAGAACTCCATCTTCAATCCAAAGCTAGCTCGAACCCCCCATCACATTCACTAAGAGAGCAAGACTGGTCCAATGCTGAAGTGCAGCAAATGCGATCCACAAATCCAAAGAGCTTCGAAGGCTAACGAATCTATACCTATTACAGGATTATCTGAAAACCCAACCCTAGACTGCCCGTGTGGAAAATAGTGGGCACCCAGAGTTTAGGAAAGGAACAATAAACTCCAGGTCAGTCATGGGACTGGTGTGAGCAAACAAAACAATTTGGTCTTTTAAAACAAACAACAAAGCTTTTAAAGTTTAAATCCGCGATGCTTTTTAGAAAATGAAACTACCATAAGGCCTCCCGCCACACACACAATGCAAACGCAGAATTGGAGGAGATTTCTCCTTATGATAGTCAAAAATGCTTGATACGAGAAAAATTCTTTGATATTATTACTATAAGTGCACAGTGTAGAAAAACCATTTCGAAAGTATAATATTAATCCTAGCCAGCATAGACATTTCGAACTATGCCTGCTATAGCTACCATCCAAACAGTGGGGCGCCACCATAAGTAGATGGCAGGTAATACAACTAAAATCGTACAAGGCGCGTATTGGATAAATGAATTTCCAACAAATGGTCAGGCTAAGGAACTTCCTATTGCCACATGGGAACGCCTCTGGTAGGACGCCCCGAGAACCTACCCGGATCTCTGCTAAACAAGGCCGGCTACCCCCTTCCCGGGGAATAAAACCTGAGATATGCCACCCCCGGTCCTTTGGGACCTTTATCCGAGGGCCCTCCAACAACAACATCACACAGTAATAAATATACTAGTGTCCACATGAGTAAGTATCTGGGCTCCATACCATGATACCACCCTTTTCCAGAAGGAATGGTCATACCCTAGAGGAGCTACCCTTGAAACCTTGCCACATCTTTCCTGTTTCGACCATTACCGGTTTGTGAGGCTCGATGAGGTCTCGACCATAAAGCTACGCTTTTTCATAAAGCCATGCTTTGATCAACAAATGATCAACAAATGATCATCAAAATACAGCAGCACTTAGCGTGCCACACCACCAAATTGGGAGTATATCGCTGATAACCTCCAACTACATGACCTCTGAGCTCGTACGTCTCAGAGAAGGGTGTTAAGCTAAGAGAATAAATTCTCCGCCACCAACAGATATGTATTTGAAAGAAATCGGCTTTACATCTCAAAGTGTAGTGTCAGACACACAACCATACAAGTCTGTTCCGGGTTCGAACAGAACCGAAGGCACTTCCGAAGAAGCCCTTGCAAATCCGGGTATTCACAATCCCGATCAGACTTCCCATCACTTAGGAAATCTCTATACCGTAGCTACTCAGTGCAGAGACAATCGATAGGTCGTCCTATCATTCTCGCAAATACCCGGTCTTCACCACTGGTCTTCACATGCTATCCATAACGACGTATCATTATTCGGAATGGGTTATATGACACAAGGTCCTCTCCCGGCTAAACCGAATAACGAGCGCAATATTTAAAAACATATGGACATGGGATTTTCAGTTAAGTCACAACCTATCATTCAAAACTTTCATTTAAATGGTTTAAACCAAATTACCATTTCAAATCTTTAAACAAAAGATTTATTTCACAAAGTTTAACCAGTTTCACAAAGATCCATTTACGGTTTCCAAAACAATATCCATTTTAATCGGATTAATTCATTTAATCTTTAAATCCAAGGTTTTACTCATAGCTTCCAAACCCGTTTTCAATTATTCATTCACAACTTGGAAAACCATTTCAATTCAAACTTGAAATTCCTTTTATACACATTGGAAATTCATTTCTTATACGAAAGCTTTATCATTTGAAAACAAGCAGTTTTCATTGTGGAAAAATCCGATTTCATTAATAGAAGTTAAAATCTTTGGGTTAAATTTAATTCCCAAAACAACACTTTTAAAAATGGTTTGAACCCCATATAAGCTTCTATAACCTTTTTATATTTTAAATTCTCAAAATAGAATTCAATTCCAAATTTTTGAATTCAAATTTAAATCAGATTTCAAAACTAAATTAAGTTATTCAAAAATAAATTTTATCTTTGAAATTTTTTTTCAAAGCTTTTTACTTTAAACCCCATCCATTTCAAAAACCATTTGAATTTAAAAATTCAAATTTAAATATTTTCAAAAGTCTATGACTTAACTGATTTCCACGTGCGATCCATATTTGTGTGTGTATAGTGTAGTCCAGGGGTATTACACGATAGTGCACAACATCAATCATCACAGATATATCGATAAGCGGTATAACCCATAACGCTTATCTTCATCAACAGATTCATAGATAAAGTAAATTTATCAATCACAAAGATTCAGTAATATGATTCGATGTGGGTTTCGGATAACCAATTGGAATCCGACTCCCTACCGCATCGAAATTCAAATGTCGTTCTACGGGCAAAAGGGGTTTCACAGTCATATGGGAACAAACCACAAATCACATTCCATCACAAAGCAATCACAACATCACAACAAAAAGGTCAATCCAGAACAGAATATTTGATGATAGTCAATCATCTTTGATTTAGGTGATTGTGATAAGAGTGAATTAACCATATAATTATCTTAATTAATTATTTTAAGTCGATGTTTAAATTTTGCTTAATTATGAATCAATTTAATCTTAATTGGTTTTATTAACTAATTACTCCTTTAATTAATTATTATAACTTACCAATTCTTAATTGTTAACCTGATTAAGTTTAATTATCCTTGTTAATTGACTATTCTTCAATTGATTAACTATTAATTATAAAAATCATTATCAAAAACATTAATTGTTAATCATTATTTAGTCATATAAATGAACTCGGTTTACAGTTAACATTTGATATTGTGATTTACTTCTAAAATTTTTATTAAGTTAAACCTTTGAAACAACTTTTATTTAAAAGAAAATATAAAATTTAAAATATTCTTGAGCCCCATAAATCTCAAAAGAATGTTTCAATACCATTCACCTAAATTCCATTTGTAACTATCATTAATTCATTCAGAAAAAATTATTAAATTTTGTGTTTCAAAAATTTAGTTAAAAC
This sequence comes from Allium cepa, assembly GCA_030765085.1. Classification (NCBI taxonomy): domain Eukaryota; kingdom Viridiplantae; phylum Streptophyta; class Magnoliopsida; order Asparagales; family Amaryllidaceae; genus Allium; species Allium cepa. The sequence continues at coordinate 688,284,303 of CM060938.1, forward strand.
TGGAATTTTCTGTTTCTATGTCCAACCCGAGGCTTGCTTCGGGTTTACCCCGAGACAAATACCCCTCTGCTTCGAGTTTCCACCCGAATCGACCCGTGAGAGAAAAAATTTCACAAATTCGTTTAAGTTTTAAATTCGACCCAAGACCGCATGAAAACGACTCGATCTTCTCTTCGAGTTCCCACGCGATTTCCCCGTGTCATGCTTCGAGACTCCAGTTCCTTCTCCCCAAAACCACATACTGATACAACAACTCCCCTCGTGCACGTGCGCCGGCACCGGAGGCGGTTCCGACCACCGGCGAACCTAGCCGTACGTCAACCACCAACCCAGCAACCATCTCCAGTCATTGAAGTGCCCCATCTCCCCTCGCGTCAAAATTGAATCATCAGCCTCGAATTGGAAAAACAACTGTTCGACCAAAACCTCCCCGACCACGCGACGCCGACCACCTGCCCTCGTACCACCGCGGCCACATCACCATCGGTGATCCACAAAGCTGTTCCCATGCTCGCCATATAGTCCGATGCGACCATGACGTCGAGACCGCCTCGCCATTCCACACGACCAAAAACCCCACTAGAACCCTAGATCATTTTCCCCCGACCTCTACATCAATTTATAAAATCACCGACCAATTTTCCAGTGATCGTCAACCCTCCAGCTATCCTCGACATCAAACCCAAACTCCAATTCGACATAGATCATCGAAAATTGGTGATTGACCCAAATTTGGAAAATTTTGATTATCTCAGCCAATACATAAGTAAAAATCATGATATTCCCATCATAATTCATCATTTCACTCCACAAATCAGATTTTATATTCAAAGATCGAGTTTAGCTCGATAAATTTTAACCCATGCTTTTGATATTCCCTGTAACTCTATATTTTTGAAATGATTACTAAATATAAATGCTTAAAACTTCCTTTAAAATTTGTATTACATTGTTACAATCATCTTCTCTTCAGGAGTTACAGCTTGAATTTGATTAATTGAAGAGATAAAAATTTGTTTAGGTGGGTTTATACTTGTTACTCAAATAGAGGACTATACATGTATATAACCAGACATGCATGCTATTATTTATACATACATATATGGGCATGCAGGCAATTTATCCCCTATACAAACATCTCACTATCACACGATCAAGCATTTATCACATATTAACCATAGATAAACAGATTCAACCATAAATGAGGTCAGTTTGCTCACCTTGGGTTTTGAAGAACCAGAGACAGTTTTGTTTATATATGTATTCTTTTTATTTGTCTGTTTGATTTAGAACTCCACTTGAACTTACTGCATGGCTTAATTTCCAGACTTCAACTCAAGCTACTTTTTGAATCTGAAAACTTTGGCTTGCTTGAGTTGCCTGAGTTGATCACCTCAGGTTGATTTGCATCTGCCTTTCCAGGCTGAAAATTTTGAAGACAGGTTTTGCTATTTTATTTTCAACTTTGATTTCCAGGCTTCTTGGTTTTGAATTTAAACTTGCTTCTTGCTGTTTAATTTTTTTTTTCTTCAGGTTTTTACTTGAATGATTGTTGCCTTCTATTTCCAGATTTTTGATCTTGAATTTCCAGTTTCTGTTTTGATGATTTTTTTTCTTGCCCTGAATTTTACTGCATGCCTCAATTCTGGTTGATCTTGTTTTGTTTGAAATGAATTCAAGTTTTTTTTAATTTACTTGTTTGAAGCTTTATTTTGCAGTTTTGTCTCAGGTTTGAGAAAACAGGAAATAGACTGAGTATATTTTCTTTTCATATAAGTTAGAAAGAAAATTAAATTCAAAAGACAATTCAAATGCCACTTGTCTTTATGTTTACATTTGTTAAAACATGTTTTGATTTTCTTACAAATGTCTCTTGCAACCTAAATTGTGTTTAAGTCCTTACTTTAATTAAATTTGGAAATTATGGTTTAAACCCTTGTTAAGTTTATATCTACAACACAATTTATATTCATACATCTTTTATATGTATAAATTTAAAAGAAAAGCATATAGACCTTTTATCAAATCTAATTATTAAGTATACAAGATGATTTAGCTTTCGTAAACTTTTGTTTATATCAATTTTACAATATCACTTTTTAAACCAATATATTTAAGCTTAGTTCATTATATATTTTTTCTTTTGAATTAAGACTATTATGTCTTTTAAATAAACAACTTATCTATATATATTATTTTAAACTTTTATTGCTCATTTTATACACATTTTGTTTTATTAATTTTAAAGAAAGAAATGATTTTTAATGCTACTTAATTTTTTTTTAAAACATTTATTTCAAATTTAAATTCAAGTTTCCATTTCAAACTTGAAATATAAACTTTCATATCCATTTATACATTCACACTTTATTTTGAACAAATTTAAATTAATTTTAAATATGTATTCAATTTTCACTCATATATGAAATGTACATATGTATAAGATTTTAAATTTAAATGACATTTTAAAACATTCATTCTTTCAATATTTTTAACTCATAATAAAATTGGAATTTATGTCATATATTATTTTCACTTATTTTATTTGTTTTTAGTTTTTTTTCTTCCAATTTATTCCCAAATTAAATCTCAAGAGTTTGAAATATATTATTTATTTAAACTGATAACTTTGGGATGTTACTTTTTATCTATAAGGTTTTAAATATAAAAATTCAAAACCTCAATTAAATTTTAAAATAAATACTCAAATAAACAAATATCCTATTTACTTTGAAAAATCCAAATTAATTTACAATTTTATTCCAAAATTTATTTACATTATCAATTTAATTTTAATTAAAAATCTGGATTGTTGCAATTATTCAGACCAGGCTTTATGTCTGACTCGAAGTTTAAATTTTTCCCTTAAACTCTCGGGTGCTACAAATTGATTTGAGTAGGCTAAGGGATTAAGGCCTTTTTAGGTTTTTAGTACGATGACGAATAAGGTTACCGAGGCCAAGCAAGTGGCAAGCATGAGGCTAACAAATAACTATTTAGGAGTTGTAGTTCTTTGTTTTGTTGTTATTTCCACTGTGTATGTATTAAGTTAATTATGACTACATGACTCTTATCATCCATGGGACATCTTCATATGCCGCTCTTGGCATATTTTGTAATAAGTATATTTTTTCACTGCCTGGGCACGTATTATGATTATGTATTATTAATATGGAACATGTTTTGAAATGTAATGGAGAAAAGGTTGTTTTGAAATCTGTGATTTTTTTCATATTATAGTGCTTCTGATATTATTAATACCATTAACATAGCCGTATTTAGTTACCGGGAGCTAATACTATAGACGACTACGGCTTATGTAGCGCTTAGTTTTGGGCCTCTAGATAAGGGATGTATTACATATACTTATATATAGTAAATACAAGTACGTTACTATAGCGTTATCTATTACCCCAGTCTTACTCTAGTTCCTTACGACTATGTTTTCAAAACCATTTTTAGTTAATGATTTTCATAAAACTATGCTCAGATGCCAAGTTGTATCATCTCGTATCTGGAGGCCAAAAGCAAAGTGCTACAAATGCTACGGACATCTATAATATTAACTTCTGGTGACAAAATACAGTAATGAAAATCGTATCCATAATATTAGAAGCACTTGAATATGAACAAAATCATAGACTCGAAAAAACATTTCACTGATTACATTTAAAAACAATAATTCATATCGAAGTTACAAAATCCCAAAACATTTCCTAGGTAATGATCAAATATAATTTACAATTATATGCCAAGAGTGACATATGCCATGCCCCCTGGTTGATCAGAGAAATATAGTCATATCTGACTTAATATATGCAGCGGAATCAATAAAAAAATTAACTGAAACTCCTAAATAGCTATCTGTCAGCCACCAGCCCGTCTTTGAAAGCTTTATTAGCCAAAACTACGAAAACCAAAAAAAGTATGCTCTAGGGATCTAGTTCATAAGTTTGGCATGACCACTGCAAGTGGAAACCCACTCCTATGGCAACCATTGAAGCCTTAAATACAGAAGACGTGTCAAAAATGTTGATCAAAAACTATATAGGGGAATGATTGGATCCTTGCTCTATATAATTGCAAGTAGGCTTGATGTCATGCATAGTATCTATCTCTATGAAAGGTACAATCTCAACCCAAAGAAACCCTATTAAAAGCTCTTAAATTTATCCAAAGATATGTTAAACACACTTTAGACATTGGCCTATTTTACCCTAAAAATGATTCATTTGATTTAATCTCATATTGCAATGTTGGTTATACTGTTTGTAAATTAGATCGAAAAGTACAAGTGGAACTTGTACTTTTTAGGACATTCTTTTGTTTCCTAGTTTAGTAAAAAGCAAAATAATATCTCACTATCAACAACAGAAATAGTACATATCTCCGCTGCTTTGGCTTATTCTCAAATTATCTATATGCAACAATCTCCAAGGATTTTGGATTAAATATTTCAAAATCACAAATTCATTATGACAATAAAGTGCAATAAATTTATCCAAAAATCTTAATCATCATGCCAGAACCAAAATTATTGATGTCAAACATCATTTTCTCAAAGATAATACAAGTAAAGAGATTATCTCTTGAATTTGTCAACACCTGGATTCAAAAACTGATATTCTGACCAAACCCTTAAATCAATCAACCTTTACTAAATTAAGAAGAGAACTAGTTGTTTGTTTTATAACTGAGATATAGAATAAAGATATAGTTACATATATATATATATATGTATGTATCTATATATATATATTTGTTTTATAACTTGTATATATCTGTGTCTATGTTTCATATATATGTGTAATGCAACATCATATATATTAAAATTAGATTTATGTTTCAATTATTATACTTCTTATTAGCATCTAGTTCCATAGTATTAGTTTAAGGGGGGTTATGTAGTTTAGGCTTAGTTTTTGCTGATGACAAAGGAGGAGAATTATAAAATAGGATAGTTAGGCTGTTAGTTAAGCTCAAATTAATGGGGAATTAGTAGATTAAGTGGGAGTTGTTGGAATAAGTGGGAATTAGATAGAATCAGAGTTGGTGTAGTATATATTATAAACATAGGTTGTCATCATCAAAAAAGGGGAGATTGTTAGTTCCTGAGATGATGGTTTTGATGACAACAACCTTTGGATTAGCTATAAATTATAAGTACTAATATTCTGATCTAGATATATATGTATATGTAGGATATATATATATATATATATATATATATATATATATATAATTATATATGTGCAGGTGCTGAGAATGTAGACCGTACAAAATAAAGATTCAAGGTTGAGTATAAAGACTCAAGACTGAGTATTAAGATTCAAGACTGATGAATTCAAGACTGAAAAAATCAAGACGGGAGACTCATGATTACCAAGCTTTTCAAGATTATCAAGAGTTCAAGAGTTCAAGATACCAAGATAAGTAATAGTCTAGATTTGTGTTAAAACTTCATAATAGCATTAAAATCTTTATTTGGATTTTAATTGTGGAATGGAATCTACTTTCACGCTTTAATAATGGGATGGAACCCATGACTTCTTCAGTGGGATGGAACCTACGACCTCCTCTAATGGAATGGAATCCACGAAACTTTCAAAAATGATTTATTTTTTCAGAACTATCTTTTTAGAATTATCTCTATCAATTTAAATATTTTAGCCCTAATTCAAAAACTATTTTTAGTCATATTAATTTCAAAATCATCTCTTGCTTTTTTAAACTATCTCTGGTTTTTAATATTTTAGCTTTAATATATTTTTAAGATGATATCATTTCTGGGTTATCTGTTTGAATGGAGGGCTATCTGTTGAAGATGATAGGGCTAACAGATATTCAGAAGTAGTGATTAAAAATCAAATCATCTTGTTTAATGACTTAAAAATATGTTTGGATGATATCATTTCTAGGGTCGGAGTTTATGGTTCATTTGGTTCTAATAATGCTAATAGCAGTACTATTCTAAAACCTGTTGAGAGTGCAATAGTCTTAAATCCTGGCTTTTCAAATTCTCATTCTGAAGATAATATTTGACTCAATAAAAAGAAGAAAAGAACTTGTTCCAAAAATAGTTCAGATACTAAAACAAATAGAAGAAGTGCGAGATTTTGTAGAATGGTTCCTAGAGCTTTCGATAGCTCTAGCTCAGGTATGAACTCTCCCTTATGTAGTACATTTTGTGCTTATGCTTTAAATTATTTGTCTACAAATGAAACGCATTTTTTAGCTAAGAATTCAGGTTTAATTTTAGATGATAGTCAAATAGATATTGGATACATCAAAAATAAAGAATTAGAACGGGTTAGATCTTTAGATAAATGAAATTGATAAGTTGGAGTATTAAAAGGTTGAATGATTTAAAGAAGTGTAGAAAAGTTAAATCCGTTTTATTGGATAATATTAATATTTTCTTAATCCAAGAAACTAAAATAGAGAACCCTGATTACCATATGTTCAAAAATCTAGGAGGTCATTTTTTTGGTTATTGGGCTTATCTTCCTGCTCGAGGTAGTGCAGGAGGTCGTATGGTAGGTTGGAAAGACAACTATGTTAGACTCCTACAATCCATTTTTATAGAACATTTGATTCATTTAATTTTTTCTTACATTAATGATGATTCTATCCTTAACATTTTAATGTTTATGGGCTTAATTCTAAAACAGATCATAGGGTGCTTTGGTTAGAGTGTTTAGAATTTAGGTCATTGGCTCCCGGTTCTTGGATTATTGGAGGTGATTTCAATGTTACTAGATTTTTAGGTGAGAGATCCCCTAAAGAAGGGGATTTAGAGGCTATGGAAGAATTTGATAGATTTGTTATTTATTGTAATCTTTTTGAAATAAAATTGAGTAATAGGTGGTTTGCTTGGTTGAATAATAGAGATATTCATTCTATGGCATTGCTTGACAGGTTCTTTTTTGTGATGAAGTTGATGATAAATTTTTGTCCTGTAAAGTTGTTGGGGTTCCATATATTTTTCCAGACCATTGTCCAATTGTTTTAGTCTGTTATAATGTGAATATTAGTAATAAAAATTTTAGATTTGAGAAGATGTGGTTATGGGAGAATAATTTTAAAGATATTGTGGCCAATAAATGGTTTTCTATGAATAATTATAATTCTAAATTTCGAGGTAAAATTGCTAAAGTTTGGGTTGGAAAAATTAGAGAATTAAGATTTTTTTCTCAAAAAATGGAATAAAGATGTTTTTGGTAATATTAGAAGCAAAAAAGAAAAACTAATGAATGATATTCTTAAATTAAATAAAATTGAAGAAATAAGAACTTTAAATATTTTAGAAAAAAATATGCTTTATAATTTAAAAGAGGAACTAAAAAAAATTATTGCTCAAGAAGAAATACCATGTAAGCAAAGGTCTAGAATTCATTGGATGGATGAAGGAGACTTAAGTACTATTTTTTTTCATAAAATAGCTAATGGTAGAAAACGAAGTAATTCCATTAATTCCATTTTTATTAATGATGTTGAGATTTCTGATCAAGTAAAACTTAATAAGGAATTTACTAATTATTATAGAAACATCTTTGGTACAACTTATAGACATAGGATTAAAGCTGACTGGGATTTTCTCTACAATGAAGATTCTAAAGTTGACTTAACTGGTTTAGACGATCCTTTTAATGAAGAAATTATAAGGGCTATTAAAGATATGTTGAAAGAAAAAGCTCCTGGACCGGATGGATTTCCCATCTTGTTTTATGAATTTTTTTGGAATATCTAAAATATGATATTATTAAATTGTTTAATGAATTCTATGTAGGTTCTTTGCAGACTGGAAGATTCCAATTACGCAAATGTAATTCTTCTTCACAAAAAATTAGGTGCTAATGTTCTTGTAAAATTATCCCTAAAGTTTTAGCTAATAGATTAAGTACTAAAATGAATGCACTAATTGACAGTTCTCAAACTGCTTTTATAAAGAGCAGGAATATTATGGATGGTATAGCGATAGTTCAGGAACATATTAATTAATGCTGTACTAATAATCTTACTTGTTCTCTTCTAGAATTAGATTTTGCTAAAGCTTTTGATTTGGTTGATTGGTGTTTCCTTAAAGAGGTATTAACCGCTAGGTGTTTTAGTGCTAGGTGGATTAATTGGATTATGTCATTGTTATCTACAGGTAATTCTAGTATTATGGTGGATGGAATATTAGGTGATAAAATACAATCTAAACGTGGTCTCAAACAAGGGTATCCTCTTTCGCCTCTTCTTTTTATTTAGTCGCTGATGTTTTTTCTAGAGTCATTAAATTGGCTATCAAAAATATAATACTAGGTTGTATTGGTAATGAAATTATAGATAAATGTCTTTCTATATTACAATTTGCATATGATACCATGATTTTTACATCCCATTTACCTAAAGATATTATTGCACTTAAATTTATTTTATACAGTTTTGAGCTTCTTTCGGGTTTAAAGATTAATTTCGAAAAAAGTGTTGTTTTAATATTAAATGATATGGATAATTTAGAAAATCATATTTGCTTACTTTAAATTATAGTACAATAAAATTTCCAATTGAATATTTAGGCTTCTTAATTAGACCACAAAAACTTAAACACGATGATTGGAATATCATTATTGACAAAGTTAATAACAAACTTTCTAATTGGAATAGTAAATTCCTACCGAGAGCGGTAGAATTGTTGTTATTAATTCAGTTCTATCCGCATTACCCATTTACTGGATGTCGTTTTATCGTTTTCCTAATTGGGTAATAGATAAAATAGAAAAATTGAGAAGAGATTTTTTATGGAGTGGTATCAATTCCAATAGTAGCATTAAATGCCTCGTAAACTGGAAAATGGTCTGTAAATCTAAAATTGAAGGTGGTTTGGGGATTATAAATTTGCATAATTTATATGTTTCTCTTCTAGGAAAATGGTTTTGGAAATTTAGAGATAACAATGAAACTTCTTTATGGAAAGAATTAATTTCGAAATAATGGTATGGTAGTACTTTTAATTTGGCTCATTTGTGTATTAGTAATCACAATAAAATATCTCACTTTTGGAAATCAGTAATATCGAATTTTAACATACATAAGCTAGGAATTAATAATATAGTACATTCAGGTAATAATACCTCATTTTGGCATGATTGTTGGTCATCGAATATTCCTCTTAAAGTGGAATTTGAAGAATTATATGAAATTTGTAATTTTAAATTCATTTAAATTTCTGATATTTATAGGACAGATTTAAATTTTCCTTGGGATTTTAATTTTACGCGTACATTAACTGGTATTTCTTTTGTTCAATTTGCAATATTATGTGCTAAATTAGAATATTATAATATAGATAATGAGAAAGATATTATTATATGGTGTTGGGATAGATGTAAAGAATACACACCTAATTCATTTTACAAATTTATTAATTTTTCAGGAATCAAAATTAACATATTTAAATACATTTGGAAAGCTAATGCTCCATCTAAGACCAAAGTGCATATGTGGTTAATTTTACATAAAAATTGAATACTATCAAATTGTTAGAAAGAAAAAATATTTTTAATGATAAAGAGTTTTGCTTTTGTAATAATGAAAAAGAGGATATTTTACATTTATATTTTAATTGTAATAACACTAAATATATTCTTGTTAAAACTTTATGTCTTTTCAATTTTAATATAAATTTTACTTATATTACTAGTGAGATATATTGGAATAATATTAGATTTCTTTATCAGGGTTCAAATAGATTTTTACTAGATACTATTTTCACCATTATATGTTGTATATTTGGTTTAATAGGAATCAACATATATTTAATAATTCTAATTCGAATTTGGAGCATGTAACATATGTTATTTCCATATTTTGTTTTAACTTGATCTCCAATCCTAGTTATAAATTGAATAAAAATATAAATTTTAAAAATTATCTTAGAAAAACAAAACATCATTTTAATTCTTTTAGGAACAATATTTATTATATTTGTAGCAAAATCATAAGTCTGAATTTTGATTTTCTAGGCATTCACTTAAGGAATTCCTTTAATTATGTGCCTTTACTAGATTTTTAATTGAATAAAATTTGTTATATACCCCTTACATATATTGGTCTTGTTTATTCTATTCTAAGAAATTTTGTTGATTTTTAACTTATGAAATATAGATATATTTTAATATATTTAAAGAATTATTATAGATTGCAACAAATTTTTTTACTCTGTCTTGTAAGTTTGAAATTTAGGTTTTTTCAGCTTATATCTCAAGTGACACAACTCTAGTTGATCTAGTTAAAGCTTTATAAGTTATGATTTCTAATAAATTATATTTAATTTTCATTAATATATTAATAGTTCCCCAATTCTAGTTGAATTCAGTGACACAACTCAAGATTTGTTTTTTTACTGAATTTTTAATGGATAATAATTTTATTAGCTTGTATTTAATAATTTTTACTCGTGTATTTTTTTACTTTCAATAGAGTTAATTTTCATTTTGTACTTCATGAATTTGGTAATTCAACATTGTCTTGTAATGTTTCTTAGTTTGATAATTTTATAGACCTATTTCTTACCATACCTTAGAAAAAAACAAATAGTTATATAGATGGGTTTATTAAAAAATCTTAACAATTAATTTCGATAATAGAATTTAATTTAATTTAAGTGTTATATGCTCCTTATATCTAGTGGTTTTGTTTATTTTATTCTTGAACACATTGTAATTTTTTAGACTATGATATATAAATATATGTTACTATAGTTAACGATCTATTATAGTCTACAACAAAATTTTCACCCAGTCTTGTAAATTTGAAAATTTAAGGTTTTCGATTTGTGGTTTTTTAACACCGCTTTTTTATGGTTTTTAATTTTTATTAGCTTGAAATTTTTAATTTTTTACTAATGTTTTATTGTTAAACATAATAGTTTTGCTTTTCATTTATATGTACGTCATGAATCTGATAGTTTATATTATTGTTCCATAGAAAATTAGGAAAACTAATATTATATAAATGGAATAATAAATGTTATGCTAAAAGCTGTTAGGATTCTACAGTAAAAAAAAAATTAAAAGCTGCTATATTTTTTCTTAATTATATTCAGCTATTGTTTTGGTATTAAATCTTCATATTAAGTGTTTTCCAGTAATGCAGTTTAGTAAAATATTTTTAAAATTGGGATAGCAGTTCTTGATATAAGTTTTTCTACTTTCCAATAATGCAACAAATTGGGTTAGCAGTACTTCATTTTTCTTTTGTATATTTTCAATATGTATATTTAATCAGGATATTTGGCTTGATGGATTGGTTTCATACTTGCTTTATATAAAGTCTAGGTTCATCTGTTAATAGTTTCATGCTTGATGGATCTGGAGTCTGTTCTGCTCTAGAATTTCATATGGTTAGTGTTATGTATCTTAGCTTTTAGATTTCTATGCTACTTCTATATTGTCTGTACATTTGATAATTTATTATATTCTAAATATATTTTGAGGGTTTCTTACCACTACTTTATATTGAGAATATTATGAGTTTTGACACTAATTGTTGTTTTATACATGCAGTTAGATAAAATGTATGATTTCTATTTCGGCTGTGGTTCAGGTTTATACCGTAAGTCATATTACTATTGATCAATATATTGTTAGTTAGTTGAATTTATTGTCACTACTATGTATTTGTTATCTAGTTAATCCAGTTCTTTGTGTTTCTTATCGTCTTGTTATTCCAACCTTCAATAGTTATAATCTGTTTTGATATTGTGTTATTGTCACGACTGTATAGTCGGTCTATTAAAAGATACGCTAATATATAGTATTTTTTATATGCAATTTGATAAAAAAATATATATTCTGTTTTGTTTGTGGTTCAGGTATATTGTAAGTCATATTATTATTGTTCATTATTATGTTATGTTAATCAATTATATATGTTACCTCTAATGTATATTTAGCGGTTAATATTTTGATGTTTCTTATTACCTAAGTTATTCAAGTTTTCAATAGTTATTTAACTATTTTTATATGTGTATCTGTTAGTTTATATAAAGTTTCGGTATATTTTGTTATTAATTTGTTGGAATTATATAATAGGCTGAGTTTTTAAGATTTTGGGTGGTAGCTAATTAGTAACATGTTAAAGTAAGTAATAGGCTGTTGTTTTAGTTGATATTTAGTTAATTAATACATGCTTTGTATTATTTTGTGTATATAAAATATATACATACATATATATATATATATATACATACACATATTTATATATGTGTATATATTAGAGGTTTTGCTTTACTTTTCTTGTCTAGTTTATCTTAGCAGTTACAGGTGTTGATACTGGATTAGAAGGTTTCGTCGGACATGGAGGACTCGAAATTTGTTTTTTTTAGTTTTTTTAGTTTTTTTCTTTTTTTAGCAGTTTAAGTTTCTGGGTGGTTTTTTATTTTTTATTTTTATTGTTTACTTTTGTATGGAGGGTATTGCTATCTGCCAGGCTTGTTTGCAGCACCTCAATAGCATAGAATAAATTTATATGAGTGATGTCCTCCTTGTGAGGATCACTCATTTTTCTCAAAAAAAATATTTTAAAGAAATTTATACTTTGTTTTTAATATTACTTTTATATTATTGATTATATTTTAAGATTACTTTCTAAAATCGTTTATAGGTTTAAACTATGTTCAAAATGGTTTACAAAGTTTAGAAATTATTTTGACTAGTTTTAGAATAGAAATCATTTTAAAACAAAATCTATTTTCAAAAATAACATAGGCATGTCGACATCCCTCATCCCTCCATGTTGACATGATAGCCGTAGAATTTAAAATTCAAATTTTCAAAAGAAATGTCTTCTCGTTATGACTTTCACTAATGGACATGACCGTTATTGTCCAATAAATACCAGTCATTTTCAACAAATTTTAAGTTAGTTTTTCTTCATTTCTTCACTCCTTCTCCACTCAAACATTCTCTTATATTTCAAATTCTTTAACAACACTCAACCGAAATTCTAAGTGAATCAAACTCGATTATCTCTAGTTTGATTCTCTACCACTCTCTCTCAATCATCTCAGTGTTATTCATAGTTATAGGATCATTTGTAATTAAAGAAGTGTATCGAGTCTCTCTCGGTCAAAGTGTTATTGGGAATGGTGTGATTGTGGCCCATAAATCAATTGGGTGTGATTGTAGCCTTGTTAAATCAAAAGAGTTTGCCTAAGATTCGAAGATAAGAGGGTGTACCTTCTGGCCTTGAAATCGAGATTGTAATATCGACATTATATTTGAAAAGAAATCTGCAAAAGAAATTATGTGGCACTGGATGTAGGGTAACTCCGAACCAGTATAAAATTCTAGCGTATTCTTTCCATTACTGCTTTTATTTACTATTTGCATCTGTGTCTGGTTCCGTGATTGTCTCTGTGTTTGTGAATTGCATCTGTTTGGATTTAATTTGAAAATATTTCAAAAATATTCATAAAATTAATTAAACACTATTCGCCCCCCTCTAGTGTTAATTTTGCATTAAGATCCTTAATTCACATTTCCTAAATGATCTCCCAAAGATGCTTGAGATCCTTCAGTGGTATTGGATGCAATTGAACCTACTAAAATGTTTATTTAGAGTTGCTTAGGGAAAATTTCTGGTTACATTATGAGTGTAAGAGGCATTGAGGCTAATCTGAAGCAGATTACCACCTCATAGAATGTTATAGCCCCGACGACGAAGAAGTAATTACAAAGCTTAAATGGAAAGATAACGGCACTGAGCCGATTCATATCTAGAGCAACAAACAAGTGCATACCGTTCTTTGATGCATTAAAGAAGGACAAGAAGACCTTGAATGCAATTAGAACCGCCTGACTACTTTTGAGGAATTACTACGATATATGGGGACACCACCAGTTCAGCTTGCTTTAGTGGACGAAGGGGACTTATTCATTTACCTGGCAGTGTATACTGATGTGCTAAATGCATTTCTTGTATGTGAGGAGGCTATGGTCCAACGACCCATCTACTATATTAACAAGCGATTAACTGGAGCTGAACGGAGCCACTCAATATTGAAAAAGTTGACATATTTCTTGCAGATAACATCTAGGAAACTATGATCATATTTCTAGGGTCACCCAATCTAAGTGTAAATGGATCAACCCTTGAAACAAGTATGTTATCACAAAAATATTCTCAGGAACAAAAGCATGAAAGAAGGGCTGAGAACTCTAATAAAGATCAGAAAGCACACAAGCAATAACTTTTGAGAAGGTCCAAATAACGTCTCAATGATGTCAACAAAGAGCTTTCAACAAAGTCGCAAGCAAGCTTTCGAAGGTAGTAGCTAACACGAATACAACATCCAAAGTACTAAAAAAGTCACCTCTCGTAATGGATAACGGACTCTCTACTTTTTATGCCAAACTATTCGTAACCTCTTGGTTTCGCCTTCATTCATTTCATCAAAAGAGCATTCAACCGAATTAGCCCTTTCGAAAGCGTATGTTGCCTTTCTGAATAGTTAAATCCACTCTCACTAGTGAAGGAAGAACTATATGACCATTGCCATGAAGGTATGTTCCGAATTAGTTAGGGCAGAAGCTTTCGAAAGAGAGTGTTTACAACAAAGCCACATTGGGGTTCCGACTTTTCAAAGCCAAAATAAGACACATTTCGACAGCATCAGGGCTAGCTCCCAAGTCAACTTATGTGACACATCAGTATTCAAGACAGAAGCGCATCGAAGAACCTTTCAAAAAGGTCAAAAGGCTATCAAGAAACTCCAATCGAAAGGAAACAAAGTATAAGACAGAAGCCCAGCCTTCAGTAGTAGAAGAAGAACTACTAAAACCCTTTCGACTAGGTTAGAAGGTATGGCTCAGTGGACACTCATGAAAGCAGAAAGATTGACCTTTCAACCGTGTCAAAAGCTTAGGGTCGAAAGGTACCAACTCACATCTATAAATATGACCCTAGGGATCAGTTGTAGGGGATCTGATTTCTTTTGCTTCTCACTTATACGTATTTAAGCATGTAAACCCTAATTCCTTAATCAAATTGCGGATTTGGTCGATTTGTTTAATTAAGTTCAATAAAAAAGGATTCCCATAATCTTGTTTACTCACAGCTCCAATTTCCTTACTTTCCATATGTAGTTAACTCGATAGAAAGGAGCCCCTTCGACTAAGTCGAAACCCAAAGTCTTATTATTTTCTTGAAGCCTTTGCTCAAACATAATTGATCGCAAATGTTCCTCCTTTCGACATAGTCTAAACCTTTTCAACTCAGCTATTTCCTAGGACCATTAGGTTCATAACCCAAGCTTCCTTATCTGTGTTGAAAGGTTCTTTCAACAACATTCTCAGTCAACATATTCAAAATGATTTACTGGAAGATAACAACCCTTTTGACTTTGTTGAAAGGTATCAAGGACAAGTCTAAGATCAACATCACCTACTTGGAAAAACAATAGAAAGCTATATTCATTCAAAGGGTGGTTTTGATAGCATCATTTACATCCTAATTTTCAATTTGAGGTGTTGATCGAGTTTTCTTATCAACATTTTTGGTACTGGAAGGAGGGCTCAAACCTCCTATCTCTGACAACTTTCATCTCCTATTAATTGCATAAAGAACTTTGTCCAGAAGAGAAAATGGTAAGAGAAAGGAGTAGTAATAGCAATCCAAGCGAAGAGACTGCTTCATAGTCAACTTTAAAAGATCACATGGTCCGAAATTCTAACATAGAAATATAGAAGTAAGGCAACCCTCGACCCTAACAAAACTGGAAAGCAATGTGATCAAGGTCCAGATTCATCAGCCACAAATGATAGCAATAAGAAGCCTGTCCTAAAAAAACTCCGTCTTGAGAATCATTAAGGATTATGGAAGTAAAAGGTGAATCGTGACCTCCATATGAGGAAGAGGAACAATGTAACATCCCATATTCGATGGCCAAAAGATAACCGCTATAGATGCTATACTCATCCACAGTATTAACTTTGGTGACAAAATACGCTAATGTTAATGGTATCCATAATATCAGAAGTACTTGAATATGAACAAAATCATAGATTTCCAAAAACAATAATTATAGTGATTACATTTTAAATTAAAATCATATCCAAGTTACAAATATCCCCAAACTTATTCCTAGGCAATGATCAAATATAATTTAGAACAATACGCCAAGAGCAACATATAAAGATGCCACTTCGATGATCAAAGCAATATAGACATAACTGTCTTAATACACAGTGGAAATAAATAAAAACAGAACGGAATTCCTAATTTAGCTATCCGCCAGCCACCTACTCGTCTTTGGAAGCTTATTCACCAAAATCTGCTAAGACCTAAAACCTAAACACTCAGCCTACTCAAATCAATTTTTAGCACCCTAGAGTTTAAGGGGTAAAAAAAACTTTGAGTCAGATACAAAGCCTGGTATGAATAATTTATGTTACATTCCTATTACCGATATTTAGTGAGACTATGCTGCTTAGCGGAATGGATTTTCTCCTCCCTAATATCTCTTTTCAAGACATATATTTTGCAAATCCTTTACTTCAACCAAACTTGTTTATCAACTGATTATAATAATAATATAGAAAGATCCATTATGCTAAAAACAGGAAATTAATGGACTAACTGTCCGAAATCTATGTTAACTGCTCTTTACCAGACTAACTATCCTAAATTTGATTAAACCAAAATAGCAACATCGTTTATGCTAAATAATGGACAATCTGTCCATAAACATGTAAAAAGGTGGACTAACTGTCCTTAAGAAGTAGCAAGGTCCGTTATGTTAACAAATAAACTAACTGTTCAAATCTGGGCTAACTACCCTTAACTGGACTAACTGTCCTCTGGGACGACCACCCTCTAAACGAACTAACAGTCCGAAATTTTCTTTGGGTTAACTACCCTTTAAATTTTCCTTAAAAACATTTCTCAAAATGATTTAGTCCGTCAAATCATATATATAAAAGGAAAATATATCTTTAGCTTTACTCTATGCTAATTTGTCAAGATAAATATACTTTATCAAAATAAATTTTACGATGTTTAATAAGGATTATCTATCCTTCTTTTAAATAAGTTAAAGTCCTTTATAACTCAAAACACCTAGGCTATCTGCCTTGTCATTATATTTGAAATCTTTGTTTAAAACCTTAAAACAACCCTTTAGAAATCATTAAAGGTGATCCCTTCGAAACCATTGAAAGACAATTCGAAAACATTGAAGGTAACTCCTTCGTAACCATTGATGTGCACGTAAATGTGCATATTTTTACCACCATATTTAATCTGTTTAAATTAAATAAATGATCATATTGGGTATTTAACTTGTTTAAACCAAAATTGAAATTATTTCAAATCATCACATATTCATCATCATCAAAGGGCAAAATGGTTATTTTTGTGCATATATTAATTTTATAAAATTTAATTGAAAATTTCTATGTTATTTTGTAGGAATTTAAATTCAAATACAAGTGGCTTCATGAAGTATATGCATGTATAAGAGCGAATACAAAGGAACGGAGATGGAAATAATTCATTTCATGGATCATGGAGGACCCCACCTACATACATACCTTCAAGTATACTTAGGAGCTAATACTTATGATAATGAAAATTAAAACTACATGTACATTTAAGTAGGGGATTAAGACATGTTAATGATTACTTGGTGGCCAACTACCTCAAGGGTAGTTTAGGTAGTTCCAAAAAAAGGATTAGAGTTTCAAAACATGTATAAATACTCCTTATGCTTCATGTAACCTCCTCTCCACTTCTTTAGACTCTCTTAGTTAGTTTTAGTTAGGATCAAAAATAAAAGACAAGCACTCATTCTCTTTTCATGGCTACTTAGGCATTTTTATTTCATGTAATCTTCTTTTTTTAGGCAATATTAATTAGTGTTTTATTTTACTTACATGCTCTCTTTCTTTCATGCGAGTAGTGTAGATTTTATTTTATGCCATTAGATTAGTTCCCTTTTCCATTAACTTTCATTTTCTTCCTCTTTTTATTTCGTATTGCAAGCTACATTTGTTGATTTGATAACAAATATGAGAAATCAAACTCCTTCAATTTCGGGGTAGTGAAGCTCTCTAATCATGTAGGTTCAACATAATTTGATAATCTTTGCTGTCGTTTTGTGCTTCATGGAAAATTGATGTTTATGTAATTTTGTGTTTAGTATTGATTTTGGTAGTCTATGTTGTTCAAAACAAATAGACTATGCTTAGTCATATGAATCACAAATTGCCTCTTCATCTACATATTATTATGACAATGAAGTGAAATTAAAGAAAAATTTGATGGTCTATATTTCTAATCAATAGTTAATAGGTCATGCTTAAAATAAATTTCATTTTCAACTCCTTGTTATTTTTCATGAGAACTAAAAGTGGTTTAAAGGTTGTGTTATAATTTGATGGCTTATGATGAGCTAATTAATAGCACAAATGAGCCATACTTATGATAAACACATCATTTAAATTCACTTATGACCAAAAAAGAGAGACCATAAATTCAAAATTTATTGAACTACATGATCTAGAGATTTGAATTATCTCTAAATTGTCGTTTAGCTATCATTTTTTTATCACTTTATTTTTGTCACTTTCGCTTCACACACTTCAAATTCTTGGTTAATTTGATTGAACAGAAATTTAAAATCTAATAATTCTTTTCGGATCAACCCATACTCACTACGTACTACGATAGTACGCCATACGCTTGCGGTAAATTTTAATTTTAAATTTATCGGTGATTTTCAAAGCCGATATAAACTTCATCGTTAAACAAGTTTTTGCCTCGTCGTTGCTAGTGAATTTGTCTTGATTTTATTTTCTATTTTTCGAATTTTTTTTTTTTGATTTTATTATGTGTTTTCATTTTGTGTGTTGAGTGTGTTTAAAAAAAAATGTGTGTGGTTGTTGTGGTTTCAATTTTATTTGTGTTCTTGTTGTGTTTGTTGCTTTTCATCTTGCATTTGCATTTCTATAAAAAAAACATCACAAGTTCGTTTCAAAAACAGAAATATTTTATTTCATTGCATTTGCATTTTTACATTAAAATTTCTTTTTACATTTGCATTTTCTCATCTTAAAAAAACTGTACGCTGTGCACATATTTCTCCTATGCACAATTTTTCTGTACCACTGTTTACATAGCCATCACATTGCCTATGGTCAAAAAGCAATTCAACCTTCAACTCTCCTCGGCAAATCCATTCCCACGACAGATAATTTCACGCTTCCAGCACTCCAAAACTCCTACTTCTTCAACAAGCAACTCCCTGCCATATTCACATTTCTACACTCTGCATTCATTGATCATTTCCACCTTACATACATCACTTTGCCCTCGACACCACCGCTGCTACTACTGCACATTTCATCACACAGACTATTACATACAACATTTGAATTACTTCCAGTTCAACACAAAAAACACAATCCACATTCAACCAAAACCACTATAGTTTCATACCCACTTCAACGTACATCAGACATTCATCGACAGTAGTGTACACTACTGCACTTCAGACCCATTTTACATATCACAATTCTGTTCATATCTTCCCATGGAACTCCCGGCCATACTACAACATCAATATAACAAACTTCCAGTAGCACTACCTCAAAGCTTATAAGAGCTACAGCAGCCAACAACTCGCAATCAAACATTTCACTTCACCTTCAAACATTTCACTTTCGTACACCTTGCCGTTGCAACAGTCTTCCTTTTTACCTCACCATACAACTTGTTTGGACCCACAATCACATATACAACTGCAGCACTTCACCATAAACTACTGCAAATCTCTACACTTCACCATCTCCATATACTCTAGTTCCATCACACACACAATAGTCAATTGCAACAACCCACAATTCATCAAATTATCATCATAGACCAAAGAAGCACATATACTGACATCTCTGATCATCATCACCGTGCACATATACAATAGATACCCCCTCCTGTCTTCATCTATAAACATCCTCTTCTTACTGTAATGCCATAACAGCAGCCTCTTCACAAAGAAAAAGAAAAAAAAGCTACTGACCAACAACAAAGAAAATCAACCGCCACTTCATTGAATCGCATCCACCACTTTCAGTTCGACTACCATATCAACCTGAACACCCCAAACATCACACTTTCATTGTCAACATCAACAAACACTGCCTGACCAACCTCCTCTTTCATCAATCAAACCACCACCTTATCACTGCTCATCCAACATCTTCTCAGACTGCCTACTTAATCAAACGATCAGGTGTTCAAACACCTACAGCAACTCAGTCCAACTCAGTCAATCAACAAATGATCGCCATCTCCCAAATTACTACACACCCTTCTCCAAAAAATCGTGACCTATCACAGCAACCAACAACCCACCGCCATCGACATCTAAACGACCTCCCTAAACCACTCTTGAATTGCTCGCAAACATCAAAACTCCACAGCAAAACCAATCGCTCCTCTCAAATCCCCTTGAACCTGCGCCTTCCACTACCCAAGCCCATTGCCTAGTCCAACAACCCTCACCAGCAAATTGAAACTCAAACAACTACATCCCTTTTACTTCACAAACCACCACCTTCCTTGACCAGCAATCGCGACTTCGCCCCTCTTCATAACAGACCAGCAGACTCACCTCATCATCACTCGCGAATTCCTCAACATCGTCAAGTCCAAGACATCGAGCAACTTTGACAACGAACAACCCAATCACCGAAACAATCCTTCATCGATCACCACAATCCAACTGAATATTCGCCTTCCAAAACATCGCGAACTGTCGGCAATCCACCTCCGCCACCTTTGCAACTCTTCATAGCCACAACCAAATCACAAACCTCTTCCGTTTGTGGATCAAAACCTCTCGAATTTACATAGCACATCCTCTTAAAAAAAAGTTTGTAGTCGAACTTAATCATGGCGACTCTGCTGGGGATAAGGACACGAAGCATTTGATAGAATGTTATTTTTGTTTTTTTAGTCGGTCATTGTTAAAAAGAAGTTGCTCAATTTGTTTTTAGTTTTGTTTTAATTTAAACAAAAATAAATTTTGGATTTTAAATTTTTTAATTTTTTTTTAAACAATTGTATATATCTTGTTTGAAATTTTCAGGTTGCAGGTGGTAGAAGTGCTTGCTAAAAATAAACTGCTTTGCTTGCTTGCTTATAATAAATCGCCGCTAAAAAATAATAATAAATTGCTAATAATTCTACACGTTCTGGTATTATGCTTTTATCCCTTGTTTTATTTTCTTTGCATTGTTGTTTGCATGCATATTAAAAAAAATTCAAAAAAAATCCATTCGTAGTTGCATTGTTAATACACGTTTAGTTTTAGTTTTTGCATTTCATCCTAGCATGTTGATTAATAATGGTTAGAAATCGATAACACTTAATTGTATATTGACAATGTGTCTTCTTTGAACAATTTAATTTTTTGGTGTCTAGGGTATAGCAGAGTAATAAAAGTTATAAATATTATGGTGATTCGTAAAAATTATATTGAATTGTTTCTCTTAAGGTACTTAAACCTTCGGCTGCATCGCTACGGTGATTCATAGTGCACCGATAACCCGTGTCCGTTACGTGGCCGAAAACTATCTTATTGATTTAAGACAGTTTACGAATATACAATTTTAGGTTAGGTTAAATAGTTTGTAATTAAATCCTTGCATTCATTTAGTTGAATTAGTTCATGCATATTTAAAGAAAATTGTAAATATTCCTTAACTTTATTTTTAAATCCTTTTGATTTTTTTTAAAAACAAACGAAAAAATCCAAAAAAAATCCACTTAGTTTTCTTTAGAAAAACAAAATTCCAAAAAAAGAATATAAAATCTTTTTAAAAAACTTTAAAAACTTTAAAAACTAAAAAAAACAAACAAAAATCCTTCTAAAAAATAAATTCTATATGCAAATATTTTTCCTTTATAAAAAAACCAAAAACATTCTTAAAAATGTCCGAATTTCCATACTCACTTGAATTCTACAATAGTTGTGAAAATTAATATAATCCATATGATTTCACTCTAATTTCGTGTGGATATTATAATGACGGCTTATGTATAAATAATTCTAATTTCGAACAGCCAAATTTTCAAAACGATGATCAGCCCTCAAATCTTGAAAAAACCATAGAAATGATTTCGTCTTTACTCGAACTCTCTACACCACAAAATCAAGAGATAAATGAATTGTGTAATTCTAACTTTGTGCGATAACTCAAATCAATGTTTTCAAACAATCAAAATTTGAATTCACTTTAAAATTAAAATGATTTCGAGTATAACTCTTGCCAAGTCAATTTCGAACTTCAAAATGAATTTCAAAATAGAAACGAAAATGGAAACAACTTTTCAAATAATTTTAGCAGTGGAAATAATCTCGATTACGATGCGATTGATAATTTTTGTTCTCAAAAAATCCAAATAAAAAATTCTCAAGTTAATAATTATACACTGGATTATGTTGAACAAATGGAAGAAATCTACGATGAACAGACCGATTTGTTGTTCAAAATATATATGAAACAACGTGAGAAACAAAACCAAATCCCAACATGTGACGAGTCAAATGATACTCCATCTTTTACCCAAATAAACGATTTTCAAACAACAACTTTTGAAACCGAGAAAGATGATCTAAATAAAGTTGTTAAAAACACGGTAATTGAGTTGGATTTCAATACTTTTGAGGGTGAGAAACTCAATTTAAGATTCGATCTTTCTTTTTTTTGAAATTTTGAATGCAACAACTTTGGATTTTGAACTTGACACGTGTAATAAAGTTGTTGATAATTCAATAATGGAAGATGAATTCAATGAGCATGATTTTGTTGGACTTTTTGAAAATTAGTTGTTAAATTCTAAAGGAGAAGATTTGAATCACCATTAAAATTTTGAAATCAATAATTTCGAAAAATTTGTTGATGATGAGCTTAACTTTCAACTTGGTGAAAATAAACTTGAATTTCAATCAATTGTTTTATCAACCCTAAAAATCATTGAAAACAAAACAATTCATATGATTTTTAATAAACCGACATTCATTCTTTTAGATAACAATCAACTCTGAAATCTTATATGATTTGGTTTTTCGAGCTTAAGCTGTGTCTCGCATACTTAATGAGACAAATGAATCGGTCTTTGGAAGACCGTTTCGTTTACTTTTTGACTGTATACTTTCTGATCTCGTGTAAAGATAGCTCATTTTCATATAAATATTGGTCATTTTTTATTCTTCTCCTTTCAAATGGGTTGACTGTGGGGACACAGTCAAAATCTAGTGTGGGGTGTCTCATCTTTATTTTTCTTTTTCTTTTCTGAGCTTATGTTAAAAAAAATAAAAATCCAATAAAATATCAAAAAAATAAAAACAATTAAGCATTTTTGATTTAATTTTAAAGAAACACTATAAGATAAATCTTTGGTTTTGGTTTACTAAATTGAAACTTTTGAAAATTTATTCGTCTTAACAAAAATAAAAGTGAAGTTTGATTACAAATAATGATGGTTTAACTAGTATATAGGAAGGTTCATACGTGATAGTTCTGAAATATATCCTAATTGAAAATCTTTGTTTTAAAAAGTGATTGATTTAAAGTAAAGAATATAAAATTTTTTGTCTTCTAAGTTAAATGATGCTAAGATGACTTAGCAAAACTCTCTCTTCAAAAAAATAAAAAAAAATAAAAAAAAGACAAAGTATATATTTCTTTCGAGTATGTATATATTATTAATAAACACCTAGAGTCATGTGTTCACCCGCCATGCTCTGTACCCTTCTCATGTAACCCCAAAAGGTAGTGCAAGATCGGTATATCTGGCCTCAGTTTACCTGAGTTAGGTGTATGTATATAAACAATTCTTTTATTAATAATGCATACAGTCAATAAGTGTTCACACTTGTGTGCTCACTCGCCACGCTCTATATTCCCCTCGCATAAGTTCAAAAGGCAGTGCATGGGTAATATATCTGGCCTCAGTTTATTCGAGTTAGGCATATGTAAATATTTTTAATATCAATAAATTTTCAAATAAAAAATTAGAGGGAGTAAGAAAATGAAATCCAAGCACTATTTTAACTTATCTGATTTGACTTTACCACTTTGATAAACTTTGATCATCGACTAAGGACCTATTTCATAGTTACACCGTGTTATCAACTGAAACAACGAGTTAAACTATAGAATATTTGGTTTGATAACTTCGTTTTTGTTGGAAACTTCGACACGTAAAAGGTCAAAAATTTCTTGATAATAACCAAAACTTATATCTAACTTATTTGTGTCGATTTAAAAGTAAATCCTTCATTGTAAATATTTTCAAAAACTCGCATTCATCTCTTTGTAAATAAATCTTTCATTTTGTAAATATTTTCATCCCGCATTTGGATTTTGTGGGTAGTATCGGCTGAAAACCCTCATGAGACAACACTCGTCATACCGAGGACACCAAGAGGTTCAACAGCTTATTGCATATGCTTAATGCAATCGTGTTTCCTATGAAAACACATTATCTTAGTTCTTTTCTTTATTCGCGTATGAATAAAAATATGAGTGTGGAGTATTTGATATGCACGTAAATGTGCATATTTTTACCACCATATTTAATATGTTTAAATTAATAAATGATCATATTGGGTATTTTAACTTGTTCAAACCAAAACTGAAACTATTTCAAATCGTCACAAATTCATCTTCATCCATTGGCAAAAAGGTTATTTTTGTGCATATACTAATTTTCTAAAATTTAATTGAAAATTTCTCTGTTATTTTGTAGGAATTTAAATTCAAATATAAGTGGTTTCATGAAGATATATGCATGCACAAGAGTGAATACAAAGGAATGGAGATGGAAATAATTCATTTCATGGATCATGGAGGACCCCACCTACCCCACATATCTTCAGGTACACTTAGGAGCTAATACTTATGCTAATGAAAATTAAAGCTACATGTACATTTAAACGGGGGATTAAGACATGCCAATGTTTACTTAGTGGCCACATTACCTCAAGGGTAGTTTGGGTAGTTCCAAAAAATATGAATTAGGGTTTCTAAACATGTATAAATACCCCTTATGCTCCATGTAACCCCCTCTCCTCTTCTTTAGGCTCTCTTAGTTAGTTTTAGTTTAGGATCAAAAATAAAAGACAAGCTCTCTTTCTCTTTTCATGCCTACTTAGCCATTTTTATTTCATGTAATTTTCTTTTTTTTATGCAATATTAATAAGTGTTTTATTTTACTTAAATGCTCTCTTTCTTTCATGCTAGCTGTGTAGATTTTATTTTATGCAATTAGATTAGTTCCCTTTTCCATTAGCTTTCATTTTCTTCTTCTTCTTTTTTCATGTTGCAAGCTATATTTGTTGATTTGATAACAAATATAAGAGGCTAAACCCCTTCAATTTAGGGGTAATGAATCTCTCTAATTATTTAGCTTTAACATAATTTGATAATCTTTGCTCTCTTTTTGTGCTTCATGGAAAGTTGATGTTTATGTAATTTTGTGTTTGGCATTGAGTATGATATCCTATGTTTTTCAAAACCAATAGGCCATACTTAGTTATACGAATCACAAATTGCCTCTTCATCTACTTATGATTATGCCAATGAAGTGAAATTAAATCAAAATTTGATAGTCTATATTTATAATCAATGATTAATAGGCCATGCTTAATATAATTTTCATTTTCAACTCCTTGTTATTTTGTATGAGAATTAAAAGTGGTTTGAAGGTTGTGTTATAGTTTGATGGCTTATGTTGAGCTAATTAATAGCACAAATGAGCCATATTTTTTATAAACACATCATTTAAATTCACTTATTACCACAAAAGAGATCATACTTCATAATTTGTTGAACTGTACGATCTAGAGAGTGGAATTTTCTCTAAATTGTCTTTTAACTCCCATATTTTTATCACTTTCTTTTTGTCATTTTTCTACATCTTTAGCTTCACACGCTTCAAATTCTTGGTTTAATTGGATTGAGTAGAAATTTAAATTTAAAATCTATCAATTCCTTGCAAATCAACTTGTACTCACTACATACTACGATAGTACGCCATGCGCTTGCGGTAAATTTTAATTTGAAATTTATCGATGATTTTGTAAGCGGAAAGAAATTCGTCATTAACCGTTGAAAGATCTTTCGAAAATGCTGAAGGTAACTCCTTCAAAACTAATAAAAGCCTTTCCTAATAAAGTTTTAAAATATATGACATCCGCCTTTAAAACCATTTAAACCTTGCATTTTGAAAACATTGGAAAAACCTTCCCTTTCGATCTTGTCGAAACCCCACCCTTTCGACCTTGTTGAAACCCCGGGGAACCACCCCTTTCGAAACCATTGATAAAACCTTGCGAAAGATCAAACTAAACTCTTTTGAAAGCACTTTAAGTACAATTTGAAATAAGTGGAAACCTGTCGAAACCATTCGAAGTTGACTACTTAGGAACCCTTTGAAAGCATCTGCTTTGAAACATTTTGAAAGTACTCTTTCGAAATCATTTTAAAAACAATGAGGTGATGGTGTTAAATCCATCCCTTCGGAAGTAATGGAGAGGTGGTTAGTTTTAGAAAACGAAAGGTTCCCTTCGAAACCATCCGGATCGAAAGGTAGCAAGCGGTAGCTATGGTTTCAACCTTATCGAAGCACACAGTTAAATTAAGAAAGCAAGCCAATGGAAAACTTTCTTTTTAAACCATTTGACTTTGTCGAAAGCATTTAGGTCGAAAGAAACCTTTTCGAAAGCAACCTTTTTGAAAAGCAACCTTGTCGAAAGCAAGCAGGCGTATTCTCCTTAAAACCAAACAAAGCTTCATCTCTTTCGGAACCCCTTGGTTTCGACCCTATACCTTTCACCCACTTCCAATTTACTACATACAAGTTACGTGATACCATGTTTATTGGTATCAATCGTGTCAAAATGGGAGGAATAGAGGCGGAACTAAGGAGTCGAAACACTAAAAAGCCTATTTCTTTGTACTTTAAAATGTGCTTTTGTATCAAACCTGCCTTATTTGTCTAAATTTGGTTGGTTGCCAGATTTTTATATTCAAAAATGTTACCGACTTTCTTTATTTGGAAATTTAAACAATTTAGAAAAAGCCCCTTCTCCTCTATAATATATAAAACATTTAAGTTCCATACCTTAAATAATTTTATATAAATATTAAAACATCTTGGAAAATCTGTAAAAATTCTAGAAATTTGTTTTATCTATGTTTTCCAACACATAAAATTTTCGGTCCCAAATAATAAATTATTTTCCTGTAAATAATTTTATATTTAAAAATACCGTTTTCTTCCTTGGAAAGTTTATAATAAATCCACGAAAATTAAGAAAAACACTAAAACTGAAACCCACCTCTAAAATCTCATTTAAGATCTTCTTATAAATTTGCAAGTCAATCAGATGATATTTAGTACGGTTTTCATCTCAAAACATATCATAAAATCTGTATGAACATTTATAAATCATTAACATTATATATATGTTCATTCTATCATTCAAAACATGGAAAATCTTTGAAAAATATTTGGATTTAACCTTGAAACCAAAACTATAAAAATTAGAGATGTAAACATTATTCACCTTTGCTTTAGAGATTAAAGGAGATTATTTTTTGAATGGATTTGATTTGAATTTGTTTTTCCTTTAGCTCTTCTTAATTTCCTCTTCCCTTTCCTTTTTAATGGTCGCCGGCCTTGTTAGTAAAAAATTGAAAGGAAATGAACGTATACATAATACACGACCTAGGTTTGGAGATATAGGAATGGCCTCGTTCCCATATTGCCCCTCTTCTAATTCATTGTAAACCCTTCTTTAATTTGTTTATTTTAAGTGCATTGGCTGCCTTAATTATAATCAAATCTCAATCCCCTAATCAACACATTATTTTATTTAGTTTAACTAACTAAAAATCCTAAATAATGTTATCAAAAATTGGGGTGTTATAGACTCCCCTCCTTAAAGAATTTCTTCCTCGAAATTATAATAAGAAACAATAATCAAACAAGAAGGTAAAACATACCATCAAACAAGTCAGGATAAGTATCCCTAATCTTGCTTTCAACCTCCCAAGTATAGTCTCTGTCATCGTCACTCTACTGGACTTTGACGAATCTAACTGTTTTGGATCTAAGCGTCTTCAATGGGAACTGGCTTCCTTATGGTCAAGTCCAGTTCTACCACTAAATCATCTAGCACTGTCAGTGCAATAGCAGTCTCCGGTCTCTAATACACTTTATGAGATGTGAAATACGAAAAACATCGTGGACACATTCCAAACTGCTCGGTAACTCAAGTCTATATGCGAGTTTCTTGATCCTCTCAAGAATAGGAAAAGGTCCAACGAACCTAGGAGATAACTTCCCCGACTTCCTAAAATTATCACACCCTTCCGCAGTGATGCTTTTATGAAAACCTGTTCCCTAACTGAGAACTCTAAATCCTTCCATCTCTTATCTGCATAACTCATTTGCCTAAACCGAGCCTCCTTTATTGTAGTCTGAATGACCTCAATCTTTTCTACAACCTCTCTAACCAGATTTGGACCAAGAATCAACCTATCTTCGGTCTCCAACCAATATACAGGGGATTTGCATGGCCTTCAATACAAAGCTTTAAATGGTGTAATCGCAATACTAGTCTGATAACTGTTGTTATACGCAAACTCGACTAAATGCCAATGGTCCTCCTATGATATCCCGAAATCTAGAACACAAGCTCTTAATAAATCTTTCAAGATCTTGTTAGCTCTATCCATTTGCCCATCTGTCCACGGATGGTAAGCGACACTCATCTTATGTTCGGTTCCCAAAACTTCCTGCATACTCTTCCAAAACTTGCTAGCGAATAATGAATCCCTATCACTAAATATATTGCCAGGAACTCCATATAGTCTAACCATGTTCTTCATAAAAAACCTCGCTAAAACAGGTGCCATCCTACTTGACCTAACTGGAATGAAATGGGCACTATTGGTCAATCTGTCCACTATGACCTGTTTACTTTCATTTCCCCTATTCGACCTTGTCAACCCGTCATTGAAGTCCATTGAAATAGAATCCCACTTCTACACAGGAATATTTAACGGATGAAGCAAACCACTTGGCTTTTGGTGTTCAGCCTTTGCCTGTTGGCAATTCAAGCATTGCCTTATACACAACCAAAATCCTGCTTCATTCCTTCCTTGAAGAAACTCCTCTTCGTATCTTGATACATCTTGGTACCTCCGGGATGTATAGTGATCTTTGAACGATGGCATTCCCCTAAGACTTCCTTATTTTTCCTACACTCAGAACACATAATCTTCCTTTCTTTCTCAGTTGTCCAATCTAGTCTGGGACAAAATCTTTCAAGTCGTCTCTCTTGGTTCCTTCCTTAATCTTCATGATCTGCTCAGCTAACACTAGATCCTTTATCTGCTTAGAAGTAATATGTTCAATCAACACTGGTCAAGCTTCCAAACAAGACAATACAACTACATTCCCACTAGACCCGGCCTCGGATCTCCATTACAATCTGCAATCTTCTAATACTTCTTAGTCTTTCTACTCAGCCATCATCACTAGCACTACATTCTGATGTTTTCTACTAAGTTCATTTGCAACCTTGTTGCCTTCCACTTGTGTGTACTTAATCTCGAAATCATAAGCAGCTATGAACTCTAACCATCTCTGCAGTCTCATGTTCAGCACCTTCTGAGAGAATATATACTTCACGACTTATGATTTGTATATTATTCAAACCTCCCTCCTAAAAGTTAATGTCTCTACACCTTCAAAGCAAAAAATCAATGCAGCCAATTCCAAATCATGCGTTGGATATCTAACTTCGTCCCATCTAAGCTGTCTAGAAACATAGGCAATCACTTTAACTCTCTACATCAGCACAACTTCTGATCCTGTTCCACACGCATCAGTTTAAACTACCAAGTCCCGATTCCCCTCTGGAACAACCAACATGGGTGCGTGGATCAATAAGTTTTTCAAACTCTGGAAAGCTTCCTCACACTTATCGGTCCACACAAACTTCACATTCTTCCACATCAGCTTGGCCATCGGTGCTACTATCCACGAGAAATCCTTAATGAATCTTCGATGATAACCAGCCAACCCAAGGAAACTCTTAATTTTGATTACTGTCTTGGGTCTCTTCCAACTATTCACTGCCTCGATCTTAGTTGGATCCACAGATAACCCTTCCTCTAAGACAACATCTCCAAGAAACTTCACCTTCTTCCTCCCGAAGTGACACTTCAAAAACATCACATTTAGTTGATGCTTCTTCAGCGTCTCAAGCACCACTCTAAGATGAAATTCATGCTCTCTTTCGTCCTAAGAGTAAATCAAGATATCATCGATGAAAACCAGCACAAACCTATCCAAGTGCTCTCAAAAATCTAGTCCTTCAAATCCACAAAGAAAGCTGGCGCATTAGTTAGTCCGAACGGCATAAAGAACCTTTCATACGTCCCATTCCTTATCTTGAATGCCATAAAAAGTATACTATCCTCTTCTACCCTGAACTGATGGAAACCTGTTGCTAAATCCGACTGGGAAAATACCTTTGCTCCGCTCAACTGGTCGAGCAAAACGTCAATAATGGGCAATGTATATAGATTCTTTTATTCCCTCTCATTCAACTTACGATAATCGATATATGGCCTAAATGATCAGTTTGGCTTCTTAGCAAACACTGCCGCTGCACCTCAAGGCGAAATACTTGGCCTGATAAAACTCTTGCCCTCTAAATCCATCAACTGCGCCGTCAATTCCCTTATCTCTAAAGAGGTCATCCTGCTTGGCGGCCTACTCGTAGTTTCTGCTCCCGGAACCAAATCTATATGAAACGCAATGGCTCGCTGTGGTGGCAATTTAAGTACAAGCTTAAACACATCTGCGAATTTCCTAACCACGAAAACTCAGCTCAACTCGTCCTTTGAATCCAAAGCACCTAACAATGCAAACACTGCACTGCTCGAACCTTCTAGGGTGAAAACAATCTGGTCGCTACAATTAGGGTGACCAAAAGATATTTTCCTATCCTGGAAAAATATCCTAGCATCGTACTTACTTAACTAATCCATACCAAGGATAATCTCGAACCCTACAAAATCAAACACATGCAAACTGGTTCTAAAAGTATGACCTAACAGGCCAACCTCAAACTGGTCATACCTCAATCCTAGGGTTGCATACCGTCTTATCGGATTCGCAACCCATAAGTAAGTAACTAAATATGTGGGTTCAAGGTTTAGCTTATCTATCAAACACCTAGATATAAAAAAAAATGCGACGCACCAGTATCAAATATAACGCTAACAAACATACCATGATTCTAAAGCGTTCCTCCAAGAAACCGCCTTTCCCTTCTCTTGGGCTATAGGCTTAGAAGTAGCATGCTCTAATGCACACAGCCTGCCCTTGCCATCTCTAACAGGCTCCTTGCACTGATTCTTGTAATGGTCTATCTAGTCACAATTGAAGCACCTGACATTCTACCCCTTAGCCATATCCTTTTCCTTTCTAGCACGACACTCACTAACAAAGTGCCCCTTCTTGTTGCACTTACAGTAGACAATCTCAGACTTCCCTTTCTTGGCTATTCCACCCTTCTGAGCACCTTTCTTGGGAAATAACATCCTTTTCTGGCCCTGCCCAACCTAGACCTCCTTGGGCATGCCCTTCTTTAGAGACTCAAGGACTTCCTCCCGCCTCATGGCCATCTCCATGACAATATCAGAAGGATCCCTAAGGTGAGACAAAGTCGCACTAGCTAATTTTGGCTTCAGTCCTCTGATAAACTTCTCATTCTGCTTCAACACTGTATCCACTGAGGCATACCCGTACTAGGCCAACTCTTCAAACTTCCTAACATACTCTGCAACAGACATCTCACCCTGCACCAACTCAGCAAACTTCCTAATCAAAGCCGACTGTGCTATAACAGACATGAACCTCTCCTTGAATATCCTCTTGAAATCCTCCTAGGTCATTGTCTACTCATCGACTGTCACCGTCACACTATTCCACCAGAAAAATTCCACACCCTGAAGCTTCCTGGACGCCAACCTCCTCTTCTGCACATTAGTGAGCCCCAAATCTACAAAAGTCCTTTCGTAGTGCAACAGCCAGTTCCCCGCTTCTATTGCATCCTCCGTTCCCATAAACGGCTTCCCTTCAAGATTCACATAATCACCACTCATCTTAGCAAAATGGTTAACTACCAAAACTTTTGGAACCCTTGCTCCTGCAACATTTTGTAGTAACACTCCGGTTACAACTCATGCCTGCCTCATATTCTTGAAAAAATGACACATGGCTTCAATTTCTACTTATGGGACTTCTACACCTACATTCTCTACCTGACCTAGACCCCTTCTCATATTAGGTCTGGCAATCCGTTTGGTGCTTCCCCTTCCTGAGTTGACTCTGCTTCTTCTACCATCTATATCTGTATTCAAAACTCATGAGATTCAAAAAGATAACTAATCAAAGATAGGAGAATGGAGATAACGAAAATGCTTATATATAATAAATATAAGTACATCACTATAGCATTATCCCAACCCCAATCTTACTCTAATTCTTTAGGAATTTTGTTTCCAAAATCATTTTTAGTTATAATTTTTCATAAACCTATGATGTGATACCAAGTTGTAACATCCCATATCTGAAGGCCAAAAGCTAAGCGTTATGGATGTTGTAGTCATCCATAATATTGACTTCTGGTGATGATATATGGTAATGTTAATTATATCCATAGTATTAGAAGCACTTGAATATGAACAAAATCATAGATTTTCAAAAACAATAATTATAGTGATTACACTTCAAATTAAAATCATATCCAAGTCACAAAAGTCCCCTAACGTATTCTCAAGAAATGATCAAATATAATTTACAACAATATGCCAAGAGCGACATATGAAGATGACCTCCTGGATGATCAAAGTAACATAAACATAACTGTCTTAATACACAGCAGAAATAAACAAAATAATTGAATTCCTAATTTAGCTATCCGTCAGCCATTTGCTCGTCTTCAGAAGCTTATTCGCCAAAATCTCCTAAAACCTGAAAAATTAAACCCTCAGCCTACTCTAATCAATTTTGAGAAACCGAGATTTAAGGGAAACAAAAACTTTGAGTCAGACATAAAGCCAAGTATGAATAATTTCTTTTATTTCTCTATTTTCTAATATTTAGTGAGACCATGTCGCTTAGCTGAATGGGTTTCCCCCTCCCTAATGTCTCTTTTCGAGACATATATTTTGCAAATCCTTTCTTACAACTAAATTGATTAATCAACTGATTATAATAATAATATAGAAAGATTCATTATGCTAAAAACAGGAAATTAATGGGCTAACAGTCCGAAATCTAAGCTAATTGCTCTTTACCAGACTAACTGTCCTAAATTTGATTAAACCAAAATAGCAATATCGTTTATGCTAAATAATGGAATATCTGTACTTAAGAAGTAGCAAGGTACGTTATGCTAACAAATGAACTAACTGTTCATATCTGGGCTAACTGGCCTTAACTGGACTGACTGCCCTCTAGGATGACTAACCTCAAAATGAACTAACAGTCCGAAATTTTCTTCGGGTTAACTACCCTTTAAATTTACCTTGAATTTTTTTTCCAAAATGATTTAGTACGTTAAATCATATATATACAAGGAAAATATATCTTTAGCTTTAATCGAAGCTATTCTACCATGTTATTTATACTTTACTCAAAATAACGTTGATGATGTTCAATAAGGATTATATGTCCCTTTAAAAAAAAGATAAAATCCTTTATAGCTTAAAACACTCTGGCTATCTGCTTAGTCATTATATTCAAAACTTTTGTTTAACTCCTTTAAACACCGTTTCAAAATCATTGAAGGTGACCCCTTCAAAACCTTTGAAAGACCTTTCGAATACATTGAAGGTAACTCCCTCGTAACCATTGAAAGGCCTTTCAAAAACATTGAAGGTAACATCTTCGAAACCAGTAAAAGCATATCCTAAAAAAGCCTTAAAATATATGACATCCGCCTTTAAAACCATTTAAACCTTGCCTTTCAAAAACATTGGAAAAACCTTCACTTTCAACCTTGTCGAAACCCTTCCCTTTCTACCTTGTCGAAAACCTAGGGAACCACCTCTTTCGAAACCATTGATATAACCTTTTGAAATCATCAAACTAAAATCGTTCAAAAGCACTTTAGGTTCAACCTAAAACAAGTGGAAACCTTTCGAAACAATTCGAAGTTGACTACATCAAAATCCTTTAAAACATTTCAATTTAAAACATACGGATTGTGCTTTCAAGTAGAGGAAAAGGATTCAAAAAACAATGGATTCAAAAGCATCTGCTTCGAAACCCCTCAAAAATACTCTATCGAAACCATTTTATAAACAATGAAGTGATGGTGTCGAAACCATCCCTTTGAAAGTAATGGATAGGAAGAAAATTTTAGAAAACAAAAGGTTCCCTTCAAAGCCATCTGGATCGAAAAGTGGGAAGCGACTATGCATTCGACCTTATCGAGAGCTATGGTTTCGACCAAGTCATTGTCAAGAGCATACAATTAAAACAAGAAAGCAACCAAATCGAAACCTTTCTTTTTAAACCATTCGACTTCGTCGAAAGCATTTAGGTCGAAAGCAACCATGCTGAAAGTAACCTTTTCAAAAACAACCTTATCGAAAGAAAGCAGGCATATTTTCGTTAAAACCAAAACAAAGCTTCAACTCTTTCAAAACCCCTTGGTTTTGACCGTATACCTTTCACCCTCTTCCAATTCACTACGTATCAGTTGCCCGATACCGTATGCATTGGTTTCAACCGTGTCGAAAAGGGAGGAACAGAGGCAGAACCCAGGCACCGAAGGAGTCGAAACTTAAAAAAGCTTGTTTCTTTGTACTTTAAAAGGTCCTTTTGTACCTAACCTACCTGGTTTGTCTAAATTTTATTGGTTGCCACTTTTTTTATTCAAAAGTGCTACCGACTTTCCTTATTTGGAAATTTAAAAAATTAAAAAAAGCCTCTTCTCCTCTATAATTATATAAAATAATTAATTCCCGTACCTTAAATAATTTATATAATTATTAAAACATCTTGGAAAAATTCAAGAAAATCATTTTGCATATCCAACATATAATATTTTCAGACCAAAATAATAGATTATTTTCCCGTAAATAATTTATTAACTATAAATACCGTTTTCTTTCCTAATTTCTTTTAATAAATACACGAAAATTTAAAAAAACCTGAGAATTGAAATCCATCTCTAAAATATCATTTTAGATCTCCATAAAAATTCACAAGACAATTAGATGTCATTAATAGAGTTTTCAACTCAAAACATATCATAAAATCTATATGAACATTCATAAACCATTAACTTGTGTAAATATACAATGATTCTATTATCCAAAAACATGGAAAATCATTGTAAAATATTCAAATTTAACCTTAAAACTGAAACCATAAAAAATAAAGATGTAAATATTATTCACCTTTGATTTAGAGATTAAAGGAGCTTGAGATTTGAGTAGATTTGACTTGAATTTTCTTTTCTTTAGCTTTTCTTAATTTCCTCTTTCCCTTTTCTTTTTAATGGTGGCCGGTCTTATTAGAAATTTTTTTGAAATGAAATGAACGTGTGCATAATGCATGTCCTAGGTTTGGAGATATACCAATGGCCTCTTTTCTATATTACCCCTCCTATAATTCATTTTTAACCCTAATCAAAAAATTATTTTATTTAGTTTAACTAACTAAATCTCCTAAATTATGTTACCAAATATCTAAGGTGTTACAATCAAGAGTTAAACCGAGAAAGTCAAGAAAAAAGGCCCCTCAAACAATTTAATTACCCAGTCCAAGGAAACGGCAAAAGTAGTCACAGAAATGAAACTGACCAAGAAAACGTCCTAAACGAAATAATAATGAATATGCTTAGAGAAAATGGAATTTTTGATCTAGAAGAGTATGTTATCCTGCAAAAGGCTAGCTTTTCTGAAGAAATAATGGCAGCAAATCTCCACCCACACAGCCAAATTCCTTTACTAAAACATGATGGAATAATTAATCCAAATGATCATCTTGTCATCTTTGAAAATTGGATGAACTTATACAATGCTTTAGAGGCGGTTAGCTGTAAACCTTTTCCCATTACTTTCCAGGGAGTAGCTATTAAATCGTATAGGAATTACCAAATGGAAACAAATTATTCTTGGGGACAATTTACTTGTGGCTTCGTGGCCCAATTTTCTATATTCATAGATACAAGTATGGACTTTAGCTTGCTAGCAACCATCAGAAAAAAGCCATGGGAACTACTTGGTGAACATTTGAACAGATTTAGCATGGAAGAATTAAGGGCAAAAGTAACAACTGATAGAGAAAAACTTATGGCTGTTCGATCAAAGCAAATTGAAAAACTCCTTTTTGGAAAGACCTTTATATCAATGGATGCAATGATCTCCAATATTTCTTTCTTTGGGCTGAGAAGTTTATTCCAATAGATGAGATGCATCACACTAAGAAAGAATTTCATGGAGAATCTAAAGAAGAGAAATCTGATTTTAGGCATCTCAACAAGAAACCAAGGGAAAGCGAAAACCCAAAGGTAAGTTGAAGAAAGAATTCCAAAATAAATTATACAGTCCAAAACAAACCCCACTCTTATATATTCTCAAAGATGAAGGGAAACGATAAACTTACCGCTTCTCATAAGGTTTGGAGTGCTCCAAAGTCTAATAAAGGAGGAAGTTACTTTGAATACCATAAAGAAAATGGACATGAAACCGATGAATGCCATGTCTTAGCAGAGAAAATTCAATGCATGATCAGGTCAGGATTCGTGCAAGATTTTGTCAAAGAAATCTGAAGGACATCTTATTCAAGCTGAGAGGATAGCAATTCAGCAATTTCTAAATGTAGATCTCTATAAAATCATGAGAACTCGTAGCATTAGTTCAACTATGATCTTTCATTCTCTCTTTTCATATCTTTTTAACTCAATTAGTATTTTCATTCATATTTAGATTTGTGTTGTGCATTGACCATGTACTAATTAAAATTCGAGTGCGACTATAGGTAAAACAAAATTAATCCAAAACATTCAACAAACTCATGGAGCACAGCAAAGTTCTAGCTACTTGAAAAGACGAATCAAATGCCAGAAACAAAATAATTATTAATATTTCAATCAATGCAATACAAAGACATCCTTCCATAAGATATCATATCATCGCCAATTCCACATCTGCTAAAAGGAAGGTCTATATATATAAACTCTATTTTTTTCAAATGATTTTAAATGAAATTTCTCAAACATATCTTCTTAGGAAACTATTTTCAATTTCCACACGACCTGGTATAAAACAAATGCCCATCTGTATAAATACAAGTTTATGCAACCCATTTGACATATTGTATAACATTAACGAAAGCACACAAAAGACTTTAAACTGATCAATTTCAATATTTCAATATTTTTCTAAATTATGGGCAGAGAAAATCCTACTGAAACTTTTTCAAGAAAGACTTTGAGATCATCAAAAGTTTAATGAAACTTAAAATAGAGAATCCTACTCTCAACTAAAAGACCATTGGTTCATGAATCATGACCTCGCAGTTTCCTATTTGAGATCCGTGTCTCTATTATGAGAAAGCAAGAAAGTTGTACCACTTTGAGAAAAATTCTTTTATCAAAAGGATTCATTAGTCCAAACTATTTTTCAAAAGATAACCCCTCAATATACTAAGAGGGGTTAATTATTAAATTCTTTCTCTCAAAGGAGACTCTATTTGAATTGGCTAAAAATTATACAAATATTCAAGCCTACAATGTTATTCCATAGCACCTCTTAGAGGGAGGACATAAGCCTACGACGCGATTCTGTAGCACCTCTTAGAGGGAGGGACAAAGCCTATGATGCTATTCCATCGCATCTCCGAGAGGGAAGGATTAAACCCCCAACTTCAAAACCACCTCTTAGGGGATTGGTCAGGATAAGCACCCATTGGTAACCTTCTAGAGGACGGTCAACACAGCCTGCACTATATCCCTTAAAGATAAGGGAAGCCCAAGAGGAGGCACATCAACAATGGATTAATATGTCCAATGCCTAGAAGAGGCTCATCAAACAGTGGAGTCAGATGTCCAAACCAAAGTAAAAAGACAAAGATATCTACAACTCAAGTCAAAAGTCAAAACCCAAGAGGATAAAGGGTTCATGAAAAAAATCTGTCCACTATCTAAGATAAAGTCAAAATTTCAGAGAATAAAGGGTTAAAGAAGGAAAAATATCTACTCAAAACAAAGATGAAACCTAAGAAGTAAATGAAAAAAGGCAAAAGAGATAAAAATATCCAACGCCTAAAACCTAGAACGAACAAAGAATCGAAACTCATATACAAAAGGGACAGATATGGAATGTCCAATGTTTGAGAAATGATTTCCATATCAAAGGGCTAAGAGATCCGCATCCTTAAAAAACGCAAGATCAAGGAATGTAAAAGGACTTCCATAATATGACAGCAAAAATAAAGATCAGTACCAAAGCCAAAATAATGGAATAGACAAGTTATCAATAATGATAATATAGACTACTTATGAAGACTAGATTGAGTAAACCACTACTGAATCCCCAGAAATAGGTTAACCCCATGGAATAGAAAAGTCTAGGCATCATGAATTGAATCACTACTTCGAACGATGACATAACCATATAGAGCTACTCACTACTAACTCATAGTTTTATGAATCGTTTGCTTAGACTTATTAAGTTTATCTTTACCGAAAAAATTTCTTATTTTGTGCTTCCATTGAATGAATTTGTAATGATATATTTATTATATGGGATCCTGACGAGATTTTAATTAACTTCCTGATTTTATGAACTTTCTTTTGTGAAGATTTCATTTTTAGCTTTGTCAATCCTAATTGTGGTTTATGAGTTTATTTTCCTAAATTTCATTAGTGAACTTCCGTAGTGATTTCTGCGTGAATTTTCAATTTCCTCATTGACCTTTATAATGATTTATGGATTTTACATGGTACAATTCCTTGAATGATTTTCATGGTGATTTCATATTGACCGTCTGTTTTATGAGTTCTTGATTTCTTAACTTCTTTGTTGAGTTTACAGGATAATACATGGATTTCCCACCGATTTTCTAACTTCAAATTGGAATAGACAGGTTTCTAGTTGCATTCTTAAATTCTTGGATTTTGGGTTGCCTGTTTATAAAAATTTCTTATTTTAGTGAACTTTAATTTTACTTGCTTATTTTTTGGTGGTTGATAATTTCACGTTTCTTATTTCTGTATTTGGATTTTTGATGACCTGTTATTAAGCTTTCGACTTGATGAATTCTGAAATTATTTGCCGACTTTCACAATGATCTATGAACTTTTGATTTCGTTATTGGGTGTTTGATAATCTATAATGAGATTTTGATTTAGTGAATTCTAAATTTTCTTGTGAATTTTTATGATGATTGGTGGATTTTGTATTCTTAATGGATTTTTAATGATCTCGTATTGGATTTCTGATATAATGGATTTTTAATTATCTTGTTGGTTTTTATAATATTTGATGAATTTTGCACTCCTTATTTCCTTGTTAGAGTTTTGGTAGACCTCTACTGGTTTTCTGATTTGATGAACTCTACACTTCCTTATGGATTTTTATGAAGATTTACGATTTTCATATTCCTGATTGCCTTATTAGATCTTTGAACCTCTGATTTTGTGAATCCTAAATTTTCTTTTCATTTTGTAACACTCCTTATTTTTTTTAACATTATTCAGGACAGTTAATTAGATAAATAAAAAATATAATGTGGTTGATAAGAGATTAAGGTTGATTAATAAACTAAGTGGCCGTGCTTATTTAAACAAATAAACTTACAAATGGTTTAGTATTAAACATAAGGGCTTTAGGGCAAATAGCCACCAATATTTCCTATCCTTATACTATTCCCCTTAGTCATACTTGTTCATTTTACATCAAATAATAATTTATAACCGTAAAAATATAGCAAGGCCAGTCATTAGGAAGAAAAGAAAAATCAAAGTAAAGCTTAGGATACAAGCTAGAAGAAATCAACCTCAATCAAACTTCAATTTCCTTATCCATTCTAAGGTGAATAATAATTTCTATGTCTCTTTTTTTATAATTATATGGTTTTTGATTTAAGGGTAAATCTTTTGTTATGATATATTGAATGACGATATGGTTGATTGATGATTTATATGGTTTAAACAAGGTTGTTTAAAAGAAGAATGGCACAGTTTTAGGGTAAACCTGAGATAAAATGATTTTTAAATGCCATGGGAATAATTTATGTTATGAAAAACATAATTGTGGACCAGGGTTTCAATTTTCATAATTTTCCAATCTGTGAAGAAATAGTTATGAATTTTCCAAGGAAATTATGGTTATTTGGATCTATAAATTTACTTTGGAAAATATATTAAGAATTGGGGTCTAGAATTTCAATATGTTAGATAGCATGATTAAAGTGAATTTTTAATTTTTTTAGGGATTATTACTAAGTGATTTAGTATGGAAATTAGATTATTTTGAAAGGGGGCCCTGAATGATTTAATTGTTTAGATAATAGAAAGGGCTTACATGTTAAAAATCATCTTGATTTTAGACTTGAGAAAATGCGACAAATATTATCCAAATTATTTAAAAGTTTGTTGAAGCCAATCAAATGTTTATAAGTAGGCTAGTTTGTTACAAAAAGTTCACTTAATTTGGTAAAAACAACTTTTTATCAGAAAAAGGGGGTTCCCCTTCTTTGAACGGAACTTTCGACCAAGACATTTCAAATTCATTGAAACCAACAAGGTTGAAACTAATGCACATGATATCATTTAGGTGGTATGTAGTGATTTGGACAAAGACAAAAGGTAGGTTCCTTAATAATTTTTGGTTTGGATAGAAAACCACTTGCCTATTTTTAAAGAGCTTCCGACACAGTCGAAGCTATGGATTCAAAAGTTAGTTTTTAATGATCTTTCGCCACAGTCGAAAGCTGTGGTTATGAAAGCTTTCGAAAACGTCAAAATCTATGTTTTTGAAAGGGTATTTCAAAGAGCCTTTCGAAAAAGAGCTGCCGCCTTTGTTTTAATGAAGTAGCTTTTGAAGGAGTTACATTGTTTTTGTTCAAAGCTTTCGAAGGGGTAGTTGTCGACCTAGTTGATAATCTTCTAAAAATTTATGACCTTCCGATGTCAACGAAGGCGTTGATGCTGTTGAAAGGTTCAATTGCTTTTATAAATTACAAGCAGTTTTCCAAAGCTTTCGAAGGGGACGAAGGTAATGATTTTGAAAGGAGATTCGAAGCCAACCTTCAATTTTTTTCCTAGAGGTTTCAATGCTTTAGAAAGGATGGTTATGACACCATCAAACTTCTTCAATACTTTATAAAATAAAGAGTGTTTTCAAAAGAGATACTTTCACCAATTTTCACTTTGACCCAAAGTAATATTTTAAGTATAAACCCAATGCTTTTGAAAGGGTGACTTTTCAATTGTTTCGAAGTGTAACCTTAAATGCTTTCGAAAGGATACTTTCATCTGGTTTCAAAGCTATGCTTCTACTCTTATATGATAACACATTAACATGCTTGAAAGAATTCAAAAGAGGTGTTTTAAAGTATTATAAAGGCTGGAGCCTGTTGTTTTAAAATATGTCTTTTATGCTTTAGAAGGGGTCGAAAGTAGAGATTTTGAAGGGGCCAAAAGAAAAGCTTTTAAAGGGGATACTTTTATAAGGTGCTGTAAAATTATTTTCTTTTAACCAAGCTTTACACTTTCGGAGTGGATACTTTCGGAGGGGATACTTTTGAAAGGATATGTTTATATGACACACGTTTTTTAGATATGTAGTGTTGGTAACCTTATATGATAAATGATGCTTAACCTTGGGGATACCGAGGTGGGTTCAATGAGTTTAACACAATAGTTGGGGATACCAATGCTTATATGTTTTGACACAAACATTAGGGATAGCAATGTAAATTATAAATGAATATAACCTAAATTGAATAGGATAATCATGTGGATATCATGAGATAATTAGAATCATGTGGATAGCATGAGTAAAATGGCCAAGTGATGGGTTCATAGTCATCCTAGGATAACTATAGGATGTTTGATGGATAGTCACATCATGTAAGAGAGGGATATTATCTATATGATTGAAGTGATGGGTTCATTATCATCTTAGGAAAATTATAAGATGTTTGACGGTTAATCAACATCATGAAGGGGATAGATAGTCTCTGTATGATTAAAGAAGGGTTTATAGTCATCCTTGGAAAACTATGGGATGTGAGATAGACAGTCTGCATTAGTTTAAGTAAAATGAATGTGGGATGGATATTCCCTCTTTGATGCAAATAAGGTCTATAATGGGATGGGTTGTCCTTGATAATAAAAGATGGATAGTCAGTTGAAACTTAGAAGGTTAGCCTAACTAATGTACGATGCGAAATCCTAATTGTTTCAAGTATGCACATCATCCAAATTACTTTGAAAGGTATATTTTAACCATTATTGATGCAGGAGCATAAAATATGGTTTTATAAAGATTTTAGGATACTAGTAAGGGGAAAATCCATTCCGCTAAGCGGCGTGGTCTCACTAGATATCTAATAGGATTGAGGTGTTAGATTATTATTCATACCAGGCTTTATGTCTAACTTTTGGCAGTACCCTTAAACTCTTGGGTACTCAATTGACTTTGAGTAGTTTGAGATTTAGCGTATTCAGGTTCTCTTCTTAGACGAATAAAGCTTCCAGAGGCATGTAGGAGGTAGATAGTTGTTTTGAGTTTTCTTTTTCTACTATGTATTTTTTTGTAAAGCCAGATTTATTAGCCATAATATACACTCTGATCTACCAGTGGGGCATCTTCATATGTCGCTCTTGGCATATGTGTAATGATTGTATTTTTTCTTAACGTGGTTAACGTTTATTGGACTATGTAATGAACACCAAATGTTTTGATTTGAATGTGGAAGTATGTTTTTGAATTGTTTAAATTTTTTCCACATTCTTGTGATCTGTGTATCAATGTATCCAGCACCATCGTATTTGGTCGTAGAATATTAATAACTATGGATGACTATGGCAATCGTAGCCATTATTTTTGGGCCTTCATGTAGAGGGATGTTATAAGTTGGTATCAGAGCATAGATTTATGAAACTTTAAAAGAAAAGATAAACCTAAAAACTTTTGAAACATAATCCAATGAATTTGAAAATATGATCGGAGTTTGGGGTAGTAACATACTTGTATTTGATATAGGTATATATCTAAGTTCATATTCTCTTCTCTCTTAGACTGTTCTTCTATATCTTACTAAGGCTCATATG
The DNA here is from genome assembly GCA_030765085.1 of Allium cepa. NCBI lineage: Eukaryota > Viridiplantae > Streptophyta > Magnoliopsida > Asparagales > Amaryllidaceae > Allium > Allium cepa. Next base: position 688,327,744 of record CM060938.1, read on the forward strand.
TGGGTATACGAGAAAGAGGACATGGAAGCAAGAAACGGAAGAGGAAATCTACGTAGAGTAAGCATCACAACAAACAAAAATGATTGATTTAATGCTTGGAGAAACCAAGGTCGACAGGCTAATGGTAATCAAAATGCTCAGGCCAACGTAGGTGCTGGAAATCTGCCAGTAGATGTGGGGATGGTGTATCAGTTGTTGGCCAATCTTTTGCAAGCGAGAGTTGCTGGTAATGTTGGAGGAGCTAAACCTGTAGTATTAGTTGGATATAATTATGCTAGGTTATGCAGAGACTACACCAGTCTTGGTGGGAAGTCGTTTGGTTGAACAGAGGATACAGCTGAAGTTGAGAATTGGCTTTTGAACTGTGAGAGGATTTCTACATGTTTATGTTTGGATGATGGAGAGAAGAGAAGGCTAGCCTCTAGGTAGTTGCAAGGGTTAGAACTTTATTGGTGGAACAATGTAACGGCCAGAGTACTGGAGGAAGAGCTGACATGTGCAGACTTCAGGAGAAGGTTTGAGTAGAGGATTCTGTTTGAAGTTGCTAAGACTGGATTGATGAGGAAGTTCATGGATCTTGTCCAAGGAGATATGTATGTGATCGAGTATGCTGCTAAGTTTGATGAACTATCTCGGTATGGTTATGCTTTGTTGACACCGATGTCAAAAGGAAAGAGAGATTCATTAGAGGGTTGAGGCCAGATTTGGGAAGAATGACTATGACCTATATCTGAGATCCTTCTAATATGTTGGGGTGAGATGACCACTTGCCATGAGGAGATGCTTGTTATTTTAGCTAGGGAGGGGCCAGTTGATTCTTAGGTTCCTCAGGGGAAGATGAGGAAGTTCTTTAAGAAGAAGGGTACTCAGAGAGGAGGACCAAACAAGAAAGGAAAAGCAGATATAGTGTGATAAGAAGGGGCACTATGATAATGAGTGTCATTTGTGTGACGAAAGGCTGGTTGTGAGGAAGCCTAATGTGAAATGCTATAATTGCAAACAGATGGGGCATTACAAGTATAATTTTCCTGAAGCTCCCAAGGCAGGAAAAGGAAAGGTCTTTGCTTTGGAACCATCATCCTCTAGACTAACTGCTACTGATAAAGGAATGCCTATGATGGAATGTATGCTTTGGATTCATGGCGTGCCAATTAAGGTATTGTTTGATACCGGAGCATTGCATTCATTTATATCGTAGTATTTGGTTGATAGGTTATGTATAGAACCCACATACCTTCTTACTTCCTCAAGGGTTGTGAATCCAATAGGAGGGTATGCAACTCTTGGGATAAGATGTGACCGGCTAGAACCTTATTTATCATGTCATAAGTTTGCATGCAGTTGTTATATCTTTGATTTTGCAGGTTTGAGGATCATTTTGGGTATGGATTGGTTGGGAAAGTATGAGGCTAGGATATTTTTCTAGGATCGGGAAATACCGTTGAGGCACGCAGATAGTCATAACTGAATCATTCTCTCAGTGGAGAATTCCAGAAAGAGTGTTTGTGCTTTGTTGGGTGCCATGGAGGTTGGAGAAGTTCTTAGTCATGTTCATGTGGCTAGAGAGTTTGTAGAAGTATTTGAGCTAATTATTGGATTACCCTAGAAACAAGCTGTTGAGTTTCAGATAAATCTTGTACCTAGAGCTGAACTTGTCTATAGACCATCTAGCAGAATGACACCGACAGAGATGAGGGAATTGAAGTTGCAATTGGTGGATCTTGAGGGAAGGAATTTTATTAGACCGAGCAGTTCACCTTGGGGACCAGCCGCAGTGTTCGTGAAGAAATCAGAAGGGTCGTTAAGGATGTGCATCGACTATCGTAAGTTAAATGAAAGGACAATCAAGAATAGGTAGCCTCTGCCGAGGATAGATGATCTATTTGATTAGTTGAGTGGAGCCAGCGTATTTTCCAAATTGGATTTGGCTATGGGATTCCATCAGTTGAGAGTGGCGGAGGATAGCATTCCTTTGACGGTATTTTAGACTAGAATATTTCATATGAATGGTTGGTGACACTATTTGGATTGACGATTGCACCTTCTTTCTTCATTGATTTAATGAACCGGGTTTTCCGAGAGCACTTGGATAGGTTCGTATTGGTAATTATAGATGTCATTTGGTTATACTCTAAGGATAATAGAGAGCATGAGATTCATCTTAGAGTGGTATTGGAGATACTAAGGAAAAATCAGCTAAAGGTGAAATTTTCCAAGTGTCATTTTTAGAAGAAAGAGGTTAAGTTTCTTGGTCATGTGGTTTTAGAGGAGTGAATGTCAGTCAATCAAGTTAAGATTAAGGCTGTAAATAGTTTGAAGAGACAAGAAATAGTAACCGAGATTAGAAGTGTTCTTGTACTTGCTGGCTATTAACGGAGATTCATTAAGGATTTCTCATGGATAGCAGCACCTTTGACAAAGTTGACCGGGAAAGGTGTGAAAATTGTTTGGTCCGACAAATGTGAGGAAGCATTCCTTAAGTTAAAGCATTTATTGACCAATGTGCCAGTGTTAGTAGTTCCAGATGGTAACTTAGGTTTGCTAGTATACACGGATGCATGTAGGACTAAACTGGGAGCAGTATTGATGCAGAGGGGCAAGGTTATTGCTTATGCATCTAGGCAGCTTAGACCGCACAAAGTTTGATATCCTGCTCCTAATTTGGAGTTGGCTTAGGTGATCTTTGCCTTGATGATTTGGAGGCATTGTCTTTTGGGAGAAAAATTTGAGTTGTATACCGATCATAAGTCAATAATATATTTATTCTCTCAGAAGGAGTTGAATATGAAACAATAGAGATGGCTGGAGTTTTTGGCTGCTTAGATTTCGATATAGAGTATACTCCTAGGAAAGGAAATAAGATACAAGTTGCTCTCATTAGAAAACATCAGAATGGGGTGTTAGCGATGTTGGAAGAATGGGAGGATTTAGAAGCTTTAACCAGTTGTGGTGCACAGTTGAGATCTACTGCTAGTTCAAGTCAGAGTACTGCCATGTTATCATGTTTATAAGTTCGGCCAGTGTTGGCCAAGAGGATAACTTCTAAGCAGAGAGAAGATCTAGTTTTAGCCAAGTGGATTAGAAGGCTCGAGGTCAGATCAGAGGTTGATGGCCTAAAAGATTTTATTCTTGATCACAGTGGATGGTTGAGAAAGAAGGGATGATTGTGAGGGAAGTTTTTGAGGAATGTCATCAATCAAAATTTACGATTCATCTTGGAGGGACCAAGATGCATCAAGATATGAAGAGGAGCTTCTATTGAGAAGGCATAAAGAGGGATGTTGGCTTGTGGGTTAGGCAAGTGAAGGCCGAACATTAGAAGCCAAGTGGGTTACTTTAGCCTTTAAACATTCTAGTTTGGAAATGTGATTCAATATCAATGGACTTTATAGACCGGTTGCCAAGGACGAATGGAGGAAATGAAAGCATATGGGGTATTGTGGGCAGGCTAACCAAAAGTGCCTATTTCATTTCGGTAAAGCATACCAGAACGGCACGTGTTTTGGCTAAGTTGTTCATGGAGAACATAGTTAGACTTCATGGGATTCCTAGTAGCATAGTCAACGACAGAGATGCATTATTCACTAGCGAATTTTGGAGGAGTCTAGAAGAGGTATTTGGTACCAAGCTCCAAAAGAGTACCGCATATCACCCATAGACAGATGGGCAGACAGAAAGAGTCAATAAGGTACTCGAATATTTATTGTAAGCTTGTGTATTGGATCTTGGAAGGATCACCTACATTTGATCGAGCTTTCCTATAACAATAGTTATTAGACTAGAATAGGAATAGTGCCTTTTGAAGTTTTGTATGGAAGGCCATGCAAATCGCCAGCATGTTGGTTGGAGACTAGAGACAGATTAGACTTAGGTCTAGATTTAGTTAGAGAGGCATCGGAAAAGATTGAGTTAATCCGAGGACAAATGAAGGAAGCTCAATCCAGGCATAAGAGTTACGCAGATAAGAGGCATAAGGACCTAAATTTCTCCATGGGAGACATGGTTTTCATTAAAGTGTTAGCTATGAAGGGGGTGGTATGATTTGGAAAGTCGGGAAACGTTGGTTCTGAGGCATGTTGGACCATTGCAGATCATAGAAAGGATTCGAAAGCTCGCATACATAGTGGAGTTGCGCAGCAGTTTGGCAAGTGTCCATAGTGTATTCCATGTGTCTCATCTTCGCAAGTTTGTGCATCGTCCAAAGCTAATCGTTCCTCAAACAAAGTTGGAGGATTTGATAGAGAGTCTTGTTTGACCTTTGTTAGACAACCCTTTTGGGTTGTAGCAAGAGATTGAAAGATGTTGAGAACCAAGACAGTCAAGTTGATGAAAGTTTAGTGTAGCAACAACATTAAGGACTGTACTTAGGAAATATAAGACATGATTAGAGATACTTATCTTGGGCTGTTATAAGGGCATGTTCTTTACATTTTTCTATATAGACTCATTGGCTTGTAGGACATACTAGCTTTTGTTTACATGGTTTTTATGCTTGTTTGTAGTCCTTACTGAATTTCGAGGATGAAATTGTTTAAGGTAGGAGCCTGCAACACCCCTAATTTTTGTTTAGCATTATCCAGGACATTTAATTGGATAAATTAAATAGAATAATGTGGTTGATAAGGTGATTGAGGTTGATTAATAAAATATGTGGTTATGCTTATTGAAACAAATAAACGTATAAATGGTTTAGTAATTGAACATAAGGGCATTAGGATAAATAGCTGCCCATATTGCCTACACTTATAATATTCTCCTTAGTCATACACATTCATGTTATTTCAAACAAAATTTTATAACCGTAAGAGTAAAGCAAAGCCGGCCATTAGGAAGAAGAGAAGAGAAAAATCAAAGTAAATCTTAGGATTCAAGCTAGAAGAAATCAGTCTTAATCAAAATTCAATTTTCATATCCATTCCAAGCTGAATAAAAATTTCTACATCTCTATATTGGTTTTATAATCATATGGTTTTGGATTCAAGAGTAAATCTATTTATATGATATTTTGGATGATGATATGCTTGATTGATGATTTATATGGTTTAAACAAGGTTGTTTAAAAGGAGAAAGACATGGTTTTAGGGTAAAACCGAGATTAAGTGATTTTGAAATGCCATAGGAATAATTTATGTTACGAGAAACATAATTTTGGACTTGGGTTTCAATCTTTATAATTTTCCAAGCCGTGGAGAATTAGTAATCAATTTTCTAAGGAAAAATATGGTTATTTTGGTTTATAAATTTATTTTGGAAAATATATTAAGAAGTTGGGTTTGGAATTTTAATATGTTAGATAACATGATTAAAGTGAATTTCTAGAATTTTTTGGGATTTTTACTAAGTGATTTAGTATGGAAATTAAATTAGTTCAAAAGGAGGACCTAAATAATTTAATTATTTTTATAATAGGAGGGGCTTATTTGTTATAAATTATCTTGATTTTAGATCTGAGAAACTGCAACAAATATTGTCCAAATTATTTGAATGTTTGTAAAAGTCAATCAAATATTTACAAGTAGACAAGTTTGTTAAAAAAAGTTTACTTAAATTGGTAAAAACATCTTTTGATCAGAAATAGGGGGTTCTGCCTTCTCTGGAAGGACCTTTCGACTAAGACCATTCGACCAAGACCTTTTAACTTCCTTGAAACCAACAAGATCGAAACCAATGCATATGATACCAGTCAGGTGGTATGTAGTGAATTGGACAAAGGTGAAAGATAGGGTGTCGAATGAGTGCTTTCAAAGGAGTTGGTTCCTTAGTTATTTTTGGTTTGAAAAGAAAATCACTTGCCTATTTTTAAAGATCTTTTGACACAGTCGAAAGCTATTTTTTCGAAAGGATAATTTATAAAGGGCTTTCGACATAGTCGAAAGCTATGTTTTCGAAAGGGTATTTCAAACAGACTTTCAAAACAGAGTCGTCGCCTTTGTTTTAATGAAGTAGCTTCTAAGAAGTTACTTAGTTTTTGTTCAAAGCTTTCGAAGTGTAGTTGTCGACCAAGTCGAAATCATTCTGAGAATTTGTGACCTTCCGATGGCATCGAATGCATCGATGTTGTCGAAAGGTTCAGTTGTTATTATAAATTACAAGACGTTTTCTAAAGCTTTCAAAGGGATCGAAGGAAATGTTTTTGAAAGGTTTTGAAGCCAACCTTCAATTGTTTTCCCAAAGGTTTCAATGTTTTCAAAAGGATGGTTTCGACACCATCAAACTTCCTCGATACGTTATAAAATAAAGAGTGTTTTTGAAAAGGATACTTTTGCCTAAATTCACTTTGACCCAAGGTAATATATTAAGTATAAACCCAATGCTTTTGAAAGGGTGGATTTTCAATATTTTCGAAGGGTAACCTTCAATGCTTTCGAAGATACGCTTCTACTCTTGTATGATAAGACTTTAACATGGTCAAACGGTTTCAAAAGAGGTGTTTTAAAGTGTTATAAAGGCTGGTCGTCGTTGTTTCAGAATATGTGTTTTTTGCTTTCGAAGGGGTGGAAAGTAGAGCTTTCAAAGGGGATACTTTCAAAGAGGTTGTAAAAAAATTTCTTTTAACCAAGCTTTATACTTTCGAAGGGGATATTTTCAAAAGTATATGTTTCTATGACACATGATTTTTAGATATGGAGGGTGGGTAACCTTATATAGTAAATTTTGCTTAACCTTAGTGATCCCGGGGTGGGTTTAATGAGTTCAACACAACAGTTGGGGATACCAATGCTTATATGTTTTGACACAAGCATTGGGCGGTACTAATGTAAATTATAAATGAATATAATCTAAATTAGAGATACTAATGGAAATTGGTTAATCATGTGGATAGCAGGAGATAATTAGAATCATGTGGATAGCATGAGTTAAATGGCCAAATAAGGGGTTCATGGTGATCCTAGGAAAACTATAGGATGTTTAATGGATAGTCAACATCATGTTAAAGAAGGATAGTCCCTATATGATTGAAGTATTGGGTTCTTAGTCATCCTAGAATAGCTATAAGATGTTTGATGGATAATCAACATCATGAGGGGGATGGATAGTCTCCGTATGATTAAAGAAGGGTTCATAGTCATCCTAAGAAAACTATGGAACGTGAGATGGATAGTTCGCATCAGTTTAAGTAAAATGAATTAGGGATGGATAGCCCCTCTTTGATGCAAATAAAGTCTAAAATGGGACGGGTAGTCCTTGATAATAAAAATGGATAGTCAATCGAAACTTAAATGGTTAGTTAGCTAATATAGGATGGGAAATCCTAATTGTTTCAAGTATGCATATCATCCTTATTATTTTGAAAGGTATGTTTTAACCATTGTGGATGCAAGAGCACAGAATATGGTTTTATAAAGGTTTTAGGATACTAGTAGGAGAAAACCCGTTCCGCTAAGCGATGTAGCATCAGTGGATATCTAAAAGGACTAAGATGTTAGATTATTATTCATATAAGAATTTCTGTCTGACTCGAAGTTTTTGCATTCCCCTTAAACTCTTGGGTGCTCAATTGATTTTGAGTAGTGTGACATTTAGCATTTTCGGGTTCTCTTCTTGGACGAATAAAGCTTCCGAAGGTATGCAGGAAGCAGATAGTTATTTAGAGTTCTCTTTTTCCGCTATGTATTTGTTTGTAAAGGCTGATTTATTAGCCTTACTATGTACTCTGATCTACCAAGGGCGCATCTTCATATGTCGCTCTTTGTGTATGTGTAATGATTATATTTTTGATGAACGTGGTTAACGTTTATGGGATTATGTAATGAACATCAAATTTTTTGATTCGAATGTGGAAATATGTTTTTGAATTGTTAAATTTTTTCTATGTTCTTGTGATCTGTACATCAATGTATGTAGCACCGTCATATTTGGTCACCAGAGATTAACAACTATGGATGACTACAGCATCCGTAGCTGTTAGTTTTGGGCCTCCAAGTGGGGGGATCTTACCATTTTCAAGATGATTCATTCATTTCGTATTCCTGATTTTCGAATTAAGATTTTTGATAAACACTTATTAAACTTCTCGTTTAGCAAGTTTAAAAATTTCCTTGTGAGTTTCAATGAATGGTTTATAGATTTCATATGTATGATTACCTCATTGGATTTTGGATGATCTCCTATTAGTTTCCAAATTTTTTGGTACTTAAAATTCCTTTGGATTTTGATAGTAATTTATAGATTTCGTAGTTCTTATTCCCTTATGGGACTTTAATTGTATTATTGTCTTTGAGAATTCTATATTTTACTATGGAATTTTATGGTGATTAGTGAATTTTTCATCGAATTAAAAATTTGGTTTCAATCACCAAATGAAATGAGTATTAAGTTACTTACTGCTTTTTCAGTAAATAAGAATTACTAGCAAAAATGTATGGATGAAAATAAATTATAATAAGATTTCAATGAAAAACTTCTTAAAATGGAAAATTCATATCTAACGATCGAAAGTAACCAGACTTGAGAAAGGAAGATCTAGAATATATGATAACCTTCATCGAAGGTTAATTTATTTGAGTCAATGTTTGTAAATCAGGTGATATTATTCCACATTCTTAATAGAAGAAGTTTAATAATATATGTTTCAAAATATCGTATCTAAAAATATTGCCAAGTAACATCTTGAACATTGACTTGATAAGTTGAAGATTACTCACTAATGTTTCATAACAAGGTTACAATCTTGGTAGAGGTTACTATCTATTTTATAGGAATAAAGACAAAAGTTCCTTGGATTTTTTGTCGTAGAGAACAGAAGCTTCTTTCATACGAGGGGAGGGGAGGGGGAGGAAAGGGTAAATATTATCCCCAAAAATATTCCGTAGAATAAAAGCATGAAAGAAGGAGCGAGAACTCTAATAAAGATTAGAGAGCTGTAATACGTTTTGAAAAGGTCCAAAAGACATCTCAACATTGTCAACAAAGAGTTTTTGACAAAACCACAAGCAACCTTTTAAATGCGGTAGCTAACATGATAACGACATCCAAAGTACTCAAACCGACACCCCTCGAAGGCAATGATACCAGACTTTGCATTTTGCACCAAACTATTCAGAATATCTTCGTTTCGCCTTCATTCACTTCCATCAGAAGAGCCTTTAATCGAATCTGCCCTTTCGAAAAAGTATATAGCCTTTCGAAATGGTTAGAGCCACTCTCACCTATGAAGGAAGAACTATATGACCATTACCATAAAGGCAAGGTTTCGAATTAGTCAGGCAGAAGCTTTCGAATGAAAGCATTTACAACAAAGCCTTATTGGGGGTTTAGACCCATTCAAAGCTGAAAGAAGACAGGTTTCGACAGGGGCTAGTGCCTAAGTAAACATATGCGACACACCAATATTCAAGACAAAAGTGCATCAACAGACCTTTCGACAAGGTCAAAAACCTATCAAGCAACTCTTTTCGATGAAGTCGAAAGGAAACAAAGCAAGAGAGAGAAGACTAGCCTCCAGCATCAGTAGAAGAATGACTAAAATCCTTTCGACAAGGTCGAAAGGTATGGTTCATTGGACACCCATGAAAGCAGAAAGATTGACCTTTTGACCGCATCGAAAGCTTGGGGTCAAAAGGTCCCAATCCGTACCTATAAATATGACCCTAGCTTCTAAACCATAATTCTTTAATCAAATTTGGGATTTGGTCAATTTGTTCGATGAAGTTCAACAAAAAGAGGATAGTGATAATCATGTTTACTTAGCAGCTCTTATTTCCTTACTTTCCATATAAATGTCAACATGTAGTTAACTTGATCGAAAGGATCTCCTTCGACAAAGTCAAAACCCCGAATTTTATTATTTTCTTAAAGTCTTAGTTCAAATGTACTTGATCACAAATGTTCCTCCTTTCGTTAGAGTCCTAACCTTTCAACTTAGCTGTTTCCATAGACAATTAAGTTCCCAAACCAAGCTTCCTTATTTTTGTCGAAAGGTGCTTTTGACAGGGTTCTCAGTCAACCCATTCGAAAGGATTCACTAGAAGAAAACTGCCCTTTTGACTTTGTCGAAAGGTATCAAGGATAAGTCTACGATCAACATCACCTACTTGAAAAAACACTATCAACCTCCATTCATTCGAAGGGTGGTTTCGATAGCATTATTCATATTCTAATCGTTAATTTTTGGTGTTGAAAAGTTTTCTTATCAACAAAGTAATTTATCCGCATGAGACTAAAGGACGGCTTTTAAAGTGGAATATCGAGCTGAGAAAATATGATGTAACTTATCAACCCTAGGGAGCGATTAACCAACATGCGCTAGATGACTTCATTGTCAATTTCATTATTCGGGAGACGAGGAGGAGGATACGGCGATCACAATAATTCAATGGAAATTGTTTTTGATGGCACGTGAAATGGATTCTGCTCATGAGCGGGAGTTGTACATGAATCTCCTAAAGGATGACCAATTTGCTACGTTCTCAAGCTGTAATTTCCTACTACTAACAATGTGGTAGAGTAAGAGGCGTTAATAGCAGGATTGAAGATTGTGAAGGAGTTAGGAATAAAGACTTTGCATATCTACAGGAACTCCTACTGGTCATTTGCCAAGTTTAAAGGGAATATCAAGAAAAATGCGAAAAATTGCCCCTTACTTGTTGAAATCTAGGGAGTTGCTTAATGACATCTAACTCTACGTGATAACTCACATTCGTAGAGATGAAAATATGAAGGCATATCCACTATCCAAACTAACCGTTTCTGGACAGGCGTATCTAATAGGATTGATTGCAGTAGAACTGTCGACAACTCGTAGAATCGGCGAGATTGATGTCGATTGGGTTCTAGAGACTACAGAAGATTAATAGTAGTGCATGATGCCAACTGAGGACTACTTGCTAAGAGAAATACTCCCTTGAGACCAAAATGAATGAAAGATGCTTCTTCGGAAGGTGCCATGATTGGTAACATAGGATAGAGTACTATACAAGAGAGGATTCTCCTCCCCTTTGCTTAGTTGTGTAACCAAGAATGAAGCAAGGAAGATCCTTATGGAAAATCATGAATGTAGCTCTGGCGACCAAACTAAAGGGCAGACACTGGCAAAGAAGATACTCCCTAAGGTTACGTCTTGCCAATAATAAACCGAGATGTAGTAGACTACACCAGACGATGTGATAGATGCCACTGATTTGCAAAGATTTTAAGAGCCCCATCATCAAAACTTACGCAATTTGTCAGTCCTTGGTCTTTTATGATCTGGGGAACTGAAATAATCGACGTACTACCAATAGCAAAAGGAGGAGCCAAATGCGCCATCGTGGTGGCTGATTACTTTACAAATTGGGCTAGAGAAAAACTGTTTTTCACAATTACCAATAAAAAGGTAACTAATTTTTGACAAAAATAATAATTGCAGGTATAAAGTATCATAGAAAATCATCACGAGTAATGGAAATCAGTTCGAGAGCATTGACTCATGGACATTTGCATGCGTTATCGGATTAAGAATAGTTTTCTATGGTAGCGCATCCACCAACAAAAGGGCAAGTGGAAGTAGTGAACGAAATCATCAAATCGACCACAAAGAAGCAGTTGATTTGAGCTAAAGGAAATTGGGTTAATGAGCTTCCACTCGCACTATGGCCATACAGGACAACACACAAATCTATGATTGAATACTCACTGATTGCTTGGCATATGGCATAGAGGCTACGATCCCAGTAAATCGCTGAGAAGTGGGAAGAAGCTGAACTTTGGGTCACTGTCCACTAGAAAAGAATGGCATTCCACTTCAATGCCAAGGTTTGCAACCAACCTTCCATTTGGGAGATCTCGGCCTGGCTCCTTAAAAGAATCTTCTCGGGTATAGGAGTGCATCTTTCCATCAAGCTCAGCAAGGATCTTTGACTTTTCATTTATAGTTCTTTGAACTCCTGTGTTTAAAGTTCAAGCTCAAAGTCACTGTTGAGATTTTCCATGGACAGTTTGTCCACAACCTTAGAAAGTTTCTTCTTTTCATCAATAAGCTTTTGATTCTCCTATGTAGACTAATGAGTTTATCGAATTTCTCAGCAATGGTCAACTCCTAGGCTAGAATAGACTGGTCCTTAGCAGCAATTTTCCTTTACAGCTTCGCACCCTCCTAATCTGGGTGCTTTAAATTGTTGCGTGTTACCAATTCAATTTGCTATTGAATGTGCTTCGACTCTAATATCATACTATCGGTACTTGATTTTTGATTCTCTAAGAGATCTCTCTCTTTTCTAACCTTGAGAAAATCATCCTCACACCTTTTTGGCTTTCTCTTGAAGGCTGGTCTCTCAGTATCGAAGGGCTAGATGTTTGCATAGTTTACCTTATTTACATCGGAGTGAGTTGTACTTAATTTCTTCCATTAATACCCATTGTAGATTCCCTGCTGGACGTTCTTTATACTCTACATCACCACCTCTTTTGGCACATTCAAGACATCTTGATCAAACTTGGAGCTGTATAGAAGGATATAAGGGAACCCAGCTGATAAATGTAAAGGTCAAGCTGGAAGAGTAATTGAGGGAGTAAAGACGCCCTAGAGGAAAACATGATGGTTATAACTAAAGCTCAAGAGACCGATACTTGTTGGAAAGAAGTTCGAGCCTTTGTACGAGGCAAAATATCTACAGAAGTAGGTCCACGACGCTCGAAGGAATCTATAAGGTAGTAGCAAGGATACAAGATTGCTTACCTTTGGCCTCTCTCTTCATTCTCTCCCTCTCTCTACCTCTCCCAATCTCTATCAACCCCGTGAGTATCGTCGTAGTCGTGCTCTTTTCGCCTTCTACTTTCTTCCTTAGATTCATAGCGAAGCGTGGGTTTGGATTGGGAGTTCAGGTTCTGCATTCTCTCACATGGCAAGAAATTTCTCTACAGTATCCATCGCACATTGAATCTAAAACAAGAAGAATAATCTTATAAATATTTAAATTACAGAGGTTAAGTGTATACGAAGATGTGTGTCTGTAATCCTCACTGAAGTGCTTACAGACCATGTTCACATGGCGCAAGGATGGAGTTTCTCCATCTTAATTAGTAATTATTTCGAGACAAAGGTTAAAGTCAGAACCCACATCTTCCAAAATGGCACTAACTCTAAAATTGATCTCTTTAAGGTTACTAAAGTTGGCAAAAAGATTACTAAGAGGATGAGTTCAAGCTGCATTCCCTTTAGTAGTCACCACGACTTGATCACCGGCTATTCGGTAGTTTTAATAGCAATATGTTCTGGATGAGACGAATTAGTGAGATCAAGGCTCACTCTAGGTGACTCACCAAACGATTCATCCCATTTCTTGCAAGCATGGTACTTTCTATCATCATCACTGGTATCCTCTCCTTGATCCTCCTCTGCCATTAGGTTTTTGCATTATCTCCTTGTGAATGGTTCATATTCCTTTAAAATTGGGGCATTATTTGTAACATACCCTACTTTGAGGCCCGAAGCTAAGCACTACATATGCTGTAGTCATCTATTGGTATTAACTTTCAGTGAAAAAATACAGTAATGTTAAAAATATCCATAATATCAGAAGTTCATGAATATGAAATAAAATTAGCAAAGATTTCAAAAATAGTCTTTCTAATTATATTTCAAATCAACATTTCTTACTTAATTACATAATCCCAAAATGATTCCAAGTTGATCAAATATAATTATTGCAAATTACACCAAGAGAAACCAATGAAGATGCTATTTTAGAGGATAAGAGCACTAGATAGACATATCAATCGTAAATAAATCATAGCAGAAATGATACTAAATAGCTCCTACATAGCTAACTTTGCATCCTGCATATCATCGAAAGCTTATTCGTCCAACCTACTAAACCTAAAAATCCTTAACTATCAATCTACTCAGGTCAAATTTTGAGCGCCTGAGTGTTTATGGGGAAGACCTAAACTTTGAGTCGGATATAAAGCCTGGAGTGAATAATACTATTACATCGCAATTTATTGATATAAAATGAGACCATGCCGCTTAGCACAATAGGTTTCGCCTCACTGATATCCTTTTAAAAGCATATTTTTTGCAAATCAAAATCCTGCAATCAAGCTAGTTATAATAATAATAGCAATGTATATATGCACAATAATCTGAAAATCAATGGATAATCAGTTCACACTACAGTTTTATCTGGCTAACTATTAACCATTGGCTGATTCGGGCCTACCAGAAGAGGCTAATAGTCTAACTTCTACTAGGTTAACTGCCTACCACTTTCTTCTGCTAGAGTCAACCGAACCTAATGATTTTGCGGGCTCAACAAAATCCTATCACTACTATGTATATTCTCTTCTGTGTGTAACATTATTTTAGTCACATCTGTGAAAAAGCCCAACACACTGGAATTTTAGATTATATTAGCTAGGGGCTATTAACTAAAGTATAGGGCGCAACCCTACACCAGTCCTATCTGGTCTTCTAAAATCCAAGTCATATATTTAGGGTTAACTACCCTATTCATATTTCATTTTCTGTCATATACTTAGGGTTAACTACCCCATTCGAAAATTATTTTCATTGTAAGCAAACTTTACAAATGATTTACCCCTAAAATCATATCCTTATAAAATAAAGAAATAATATAACTTGTTTTACTCAAAACACTTATGCTATGATTTATGCTTTACCCAAAACAATGATGATGAAACCTAATCAATGGTATTACTTGTCCCTTCAAAATAATTTAAAACCCTTTTTATAGAAAAACTTAAGCAACACATTTCGAAATCATTGGAAACTACCATTTTCAAAGCATGAATTAAAACCTTAGACCTCATCTTTCAAAATCATTTATACTTATCCTTTGAAAGCATTAAAACCTTTCTTTCGAAGCACTTAAACCATATCTTTCAAAACCTTCATAGTATACCTTTTGAAAGTATTGGGCTAAAGTGAAGGATTGTTGAAACATTTCTTTGAAATCTTTTAGAATTACTCCTTTAGAAACCATTGGATTTAACATATAATAAAACAATTGGATCAAAGAAATAGAAGCTAAAGTATCATTTTTGAATATCTTATTCCAAATAAGGAATTGGGGAAGAGGATTACTTCAAAACCTTCCCGTTCGAAGCCAATACCTCTAGAATAATTTAAAAACGACTATACAACCCTTCTGAATACGTAGTTTTAAAGCTACAAAGAAAAGTGGCCTCGACTAATTCGAAAGGTATAAATGCCGTGGCATAAGTTTTGAATTGGTTCAGTGTCCTTTTGAAAGCTTCTTTTAAAACATTAGTAAGCGACAACTCTTTCGAAAGCTCTTTTCTAAAAAAGGTAAACGACAACTTCTTTTGAAGACAATTTTTGATGAAACAAAAACAAGTTAAAACCACCCTTCAAAACATACCTTCGACACTTTTACTATGTAAAATTCCTTTCGACTTAGTCAAAACGTGTTTGAGTAGAAGGCAAAGAAGACAAGAGGAAAAGGCTCTGGTTGGACCTTTCGGAAGAGCCAAAGGGATGTTACTACCAAAATCCAGAAGCATCATAACCTGTCGAAGGGGTTGAAAGAATGATACAATCAAGGTCCAGAAGATTCTACACCTTTTGAAGGTGTTGAAAGGGTCAAAAGCACCCTTCTACCTTCAGTGCTCGCCTTTTGAAGTAGATGATTCCAATAATTGAAGGCCTTTCGAATGAGTTGAAGCAACACCTTTCAAAGACAATGAAGGATAGTCTTCATATATGCGCTAAACCTTTCGAAACCAAAGTTTTCGCCTTTACTCATATCAATAAAAGTATGTACTGGCCTAAACAATGCTTTTGAAAGCCATACTAAGCCTTTTGAACCGGTCGAAACCATTATTATCTATGGAGGTTCCGTATTAGGTCACATGCAAGAGTTTAGAAGTAACTATCAGCTTTTCAACCCCATTAAAACAATTGAGCAAAACCTTTCGATTGAGTCAAAAGCTCTTACAAGGAATCATAAAGAAGAGAAGTGAAACTGTTGTTTTCGACAAAGGCGAAAGCATTAAAGAGTCATTTGGGCAGCAACCTTTTGACCCACATCTATAAATCAGACCCGAGGGGTCTGTTTTTGGGGATCTGAATTCAATCACCCAATTTGTATTTTCTCAATTCTAAGAGCTTTATAACCCTAATTTGTAAATCGAATGAGGGAAACTGATTAATAAAGTTTTCTTTGAACAAAGAAAGGGAAGTCCTAAGTATTCCTAATTTCTTTACTGTTTTGCAAGCTTTTATCGGGTCTAACCCTATGTTACAGGTATCGACCATATCGAATGGTCTCTTTCGAGTAGGCCGAAACCTTTATGGTATTAAGTAATACTAGCAGCATATTCCAGGACATCTTTACTAAGACTTCTACTTTTGACGAGGTCAAACCCTTGTATTAATCCACTTTGGCCCTAGATTCCCGGTCCAAATCTATGACACTTAAGGGTGCTACTTTCGATAGGATCTAAACCTCAATCCTGAATTTCTGATTCAAGCCCTAACCACAAATCACCTAAGCCTTCGATAAGGTCGAAACCTATCAGATCAAACCTCAACCTCAGATTTCTCAGAATATCCATTGAAGTCCTACAACCACTTCGAAAGAAAGGCTTTTGAATAGACGTCCATATCATCTTAGCAAGTTCGAAAGACTGCTAAGTAAGGAAACAAGCTGTTTCAACTAGGTCAAAAAGTCGACTTGACAAGTTTTTACTACACAATCTATTCGAAAGGAAATCCAAAGAGGATATACACATTCCACTCTTCTCTATTATCTTAAGGGAAACCGATAAGGGATATTCCTGTTAACAAAATTTCATTCCAACACTCCAAAGATGTTCTAAAGAATGAAGGTAATCCATATGCGGGCAGAGTAGAATGGGAGTTATGTGTCCCTCTCGAATTTCCTTTTCGAATAGGCTTTAGTTGATAAAGGTTTCGCAAATAGACCTTTTGACTCTATCAAAAGGTTTAGTTTCTATGTTGATGGCCTTTCAATCCAGTTGGATGAGTGTGGATTTTTCTTTAAAAGCCTTCCTTTTGATTCAGTTGAAATCCCCAGAGTTAAATTCGCCTTGTTAGGTTTTGACTCGGTCGTAGGCTAAAGCTGTTGAATAATTTTGTTTAGGTTGACGAGCAAAAGTGGGGTGTTTTGGCCTTGTCAAAAGTTGTAGACTCATCTTCTTGTGTTGAGTTGGTAATCTCAAGCTACAATAAATCTAGGATGGGTTTCGACCTCGTCGAAAGCTTGATCCCCGAGTTTCTTGTGTTGGTTATAATTTTCATTAAGTTTTGGCTATACTTCGACCTTGTCGAGGGCAATGGTTTAAAGGATAAATTGCTTGGTTATAAGTGGTTTCGAATGTGTCAAGAGGGTCCTATTGATGCAAGCGAAACCTGTAATACGAAGGTGAATCAAACAAAAGCTTTATGAAACAATAAAGTAATCTAAAGTTTTAGGGATTTCCCTTTATCAAGCTAAGGAAACTTTATATATCTAAATTCCTAAATCAATTCTCCAATTAGGGTTTACAATATTTTTCATAAGAGTATACAAGTTGAGAATTAGAGGAATCAGATCCCCCCAAAACGTAACCCCTTTAGCCCTATTTATAGATGCGGGGCAGCACCTTTCGACCCTGATACTTTCAATTTGGTCGGACGGTGGCTGCCAAAGGACTTGAGCATGTTGCCGCCTTTTTTGAATGGTATGGTGGAATTTCTCCTCTTTGAGTTGTCTTGTAAGTGCTTCCAACTCTGTTGATAACCCTTGCTCATTGATTTTGATGATATTGGTTATGCATGTGCACTTGTTTCTAATCTGATGCGGAACCCTTCCTGGACCTCATTGGTTTCGGCCGATTCAAAAGGCTTACTATAGCTTTCAAGGGGTTGCTCAAGATAATACTTGCTTTCTAGAAGTTTAAATGAATGCGAAACTATTGGTTTCGAATGGTTTGGCGTATGTTCAAAGAGTACTCTTCATTGTCTTCGAAAGGTGTGGCTTCGACTTAATCAAAAGGTCTTCATCTAGTAGAAAGGTTGATAATAACGGCGGAATGGTGCTTTCAACTCCTTCAGCTTTTTGGAAAGGTAAAAACCATCTGGATATTGATTGGAGAAACCTTTCTACACCTTCGAAAGTTCCTAAAGCTTCCAGACATTAATGGCAACATCCTTTCGACTCCTTCGAAAGGTTTGGCTGGAGCTCTTTTTCTTTGTTCTTTAGTTGAAGAGGTCTCAATTCGGTCGAAAGTTTAATATTTAACGTAACATTTGCCCCCCCCCAACCGCCCTCCCTCAACGAAGAGATGCACTTGCTTTCCAAGTCAACTTTACTGGAATCTAGAAGCATCCCGCCTCTTGGTCTTCCCGTGTGAATCTGGTTCGTTCATACAAATCTAATCTAGCGGCTGATAAAGCTGGGCGACTTTCCTTATAAAGCACGCTTTTCTTCTTCTTCCTCTTTTACTTTTCTACAATCAAAATTTCAAGCATGAGTAAAAGGATTCTAAAAATTCTCAAACTTTCTATTTGCTTCCAGAGATCAAGGTAATCATCAAATATAATCTGTAAGTTTAGATTCAAATGTATTTTGCTAGTTATAATCGAATTTTACTTTTTCAGGTTGTGAAATTGAAATTCAATTTTGAAATATCTGAATCTCGATTTTTTGAGGGTAGATTTGGTTTGATTTACCGAGAAACTTTTCCTAATGCAGTTTCAAGAATTAATAGAGTTTGTTTTTCGTTTATAATTTTGAAATTGACAGTGGATAATATTGAAATCCATCCCCTTATCGGTTTTGGATTATCATTTCAAAATTTAGTATTTTTCTTCTTCGTTAGTAAATCTAGATTTCTAGTTTGATTGTAATTTTTATACTTTTGAAATCGAACAAGTTTGTTCTCTGTTAAAATCCATTTTCTTAACTAGTTTAATTTATTTATTTTAAGAAATTTTTGACATCAGATATGCAATTGGGTTTAGGGAAGACAATGGAACCTGTTTTCTTCATCCGGAAGTTTCAAATGCACATATGAAAATTTGGCGCTACAAAATGACCTTTTGACTCTTTGAAAGGGATTGAGGTGGAAAAATTGGTTTTGTTTTCTTAGCCCCATTCAATGGGGTTGAAAGGTGCTGTAGTGCCAATTTGATGTACCGTATCGAAAAGGTATGCGGCAAATAAGATTGTAGTAACCCATTCAATAGCAAAACGTTTCGACTTAGTCAAAACCATTTATCTCGATTGCAGTCCATTTTTCAATAGTTAATTTTTGGAACCATCATACCCTTTAACTCTATTGACACCATTTAAGTCTAATGAGTCAAAATCCTCTAAAGTTATTTCCTTCACCATTATTGAAACATCGTAGGTGACATAGGTTTATCTTAAGACATTTTGGCCCAATGAGAATGTAAGGTTTCGACAATGTTTGTATTTGTCTTAGGAAACCTAAGCTAATGGTTTCGACTGTGCCAAAGGCTCTTGTTACTTAGTTATGGAATGTTTATAATGTAAGTTTCTACTCATGTTCTTAAGTTAACTTCAGCTATCTCATTTTAGCAATTCGGTACCTGTAGAGCTTTCGACACTGTTGAAAAGTGCTAGTTGCATAAATATTTTGACCTTTCCTTTCGACCTTGTCAATAGCTCAAGGATTACTTTCAGTTAGGCTTTTGACAATGTCATGATGTACTTGCCAAGTGTTGTTGTCTTTTTCCTTTCGACTCTGTCAAACGCCTAATGTCTTTGACTTTTAACTTAACATTGTACACAAATTTGAAATGTCATATTTATTTTTTGTTTAAGTCATTTGAATTGGTCTTTTGATTAATTCTTAAAAGAATACTATGTCCATATCAAACTTGATAATTTTGACCAAAATATTTTCACCAGGTAGAGTCATGAATTCCCCAAAGAAATTTGATTCTACTTCAAAGCGCTCTCTAATGTCCACTCAAGATGAATTGGATGTTATTCTCCATGAATTTGGAATTACCGGAGTGGAAGCATTCTGCCTCAAAAAACAACACCATCTGCAGCCCTCCTAAAGGGTTATTTTCCTGCACCGTTACACACATATGGCACGTAGGGTTTCTTCCTTTTTCGGAATTCCCATCTAGGTTTTTGTCTTATCTTGGAGTTGCTCTGATTTAGCTATCACCGAATATGTACATATATCGGCACTTGATCTGGCATCCCTTCTCGAAATGCGAAAGTATAGAACCACTTGACTCGATTAGTTAAACTTAGTGCTCTAAACTATTAGATCATCCGAGCTAACCCCATGAAGAATCTTATATTGGAAGGGTCAACAAGTTTAAAAGCTAGAAAAAACCCGTTTTTCTTTGTTCGATGTTTCCCAAATATCAATGGGACCTTTTCTCCCCCCTCCTCTCGTAAGTACAAATTTTCATTATATCTCTTTCATTTTATTACTTCCCATGTCTAATTTTTATCTTATTCCAGGTTCTCTTACCAATGAACTAAACGAAGCAAACAAGAGAACGATGGAATCCCTTATTGCAGCTTTTGCTAAAATTGGAAATCTACTAAAGCTACTGATACCTTCGAACTTGAGGAAGCATTCCCTTCTTCTCTCCTTGGCCAAAGGGTTTTGGGATAACCACCTTTGATCCATCACACTTCAAAAGAAAAGCGCTTCCTTGCTTTGGGAGATGTTGCCCCATGTCAACCATCTCTGAAGACAATTCTGGTAAGTTTTAGGCCAAGTATTTTCTTTCTGTCCCTAGTGTTCTCTGCATTATTTTGCCAACTTTTAATCTATTTTGAACCTTTACAGCTGTTTCTTAGGTTACAGTGCGCATTAGTGGTGCTGCCCCTCTTCCCTCAACTTCTGGAATTTCATCAATCATTAAATCATTTTCATGATCCAAGAAAGCATTTAAGAGGGAGTTGATGGAACCATTTGAAATAGAGCCTCTAAATAAGGTTAAAAAATTATTGATATAGAGGAAGTGGAGGATTCATCACTTAATAACTCCAAAAATTCCCATCATAAAAGCTCCTAAAGAAAAACTGAAGCAGACATGTTACACTGAATATTCACCTTTTGATCAAGTCGAGACCACTTTAAGAAAAGAGCAAGAGAGCAAACTTTTCAAAGGAGTCAAAAGGTTGTTGCCATCAAAGTTTATAAGCTTCAAGACCTTTCGAAGGTGTTGGAAGGATTCTCCTATCAATATCCGGAGAGTTCTTTCCTTTCGAAGAAGGTAAAGGAGTCTAAAGCATCCTTCTGTCCTCATTAAAAGCCCTTTGACTTGATAAAGACCTTTCGATTAAGGCAATTCCACACCTTTCGAAGACGACGAAGAATACTTCTTTGAACATATTCCAAACCTTTCAAAACCAATGGTTTTGCCTTCATTCAAACTGCTAGGAAGCAAGTGTTATATGAAGCAATCCCTTCAAAAGCTATGGTAAGCCTTTTGAAAATGTCGAAACCAATGTAGTCCCGGTAGGGTTCCGCATCAGATTAGAAACAAGAGCATGGGTGTAATCAGCATCATCAATACCAATGACAAAAGGCTATCAAGAAAGCCAGAGGCACTTACAAGATAACTCAAAGAAGAGGGGAGCCACCATACCTTTTGGCAAAGGTGGCAACATGCTTAAGTCTCTCAGCAATGACCTTCCGACCCAGTCGAAAGCATCAGGGTCGAATGGTGCCAAGCTACATCAATAAATAAGACCTAACAGGTCATGTTTTGGGGATCCGATTCCTCTCATTCTCAACCTTTATATTCTTAAGTAAAGTCTGGTAACCCTAATTTGTAAATCATCATGAAGAAATAAAGCCTTCTTAGCTGGAAAAATGGAGTCTTGAGTACCTTATTCTACTTTAGCATTCCTTTAAAGTTTTGCACCTTTTGTATTTTAGGTTTCGTCTACATAAGTAGTGCTCTCTCTCTCGACACAGTTGAAACCACTCATAACCAAGCAATTATAAGTACCTACTCCGAGTTACTTTTTCTCTAAACCACTGCCTTCGACAAGGTTGAAACAAATCTATAATTCACAATAGTTCATATCCACCATGAGAAACTCGGGTTTTATGCATTCGACAATGTTAACTAAATTTCTAGTCAACACCCCAAAACTATTCCAGCTAGTGTGGTTAGTTCAGTTTAAATGTTAGGATTGATAGACTTAAGAATTGCCTCTGTGATTTGCTTGTATATCTTTCAAATCAGACCTTGCGACATCGTGAAAGGTTGTGGTCTCCTTATTTGTGCTATATTGGATTCTTTTGAGCTAATCCTTTTAAGGGTGGAAGCTACCTTAAAGTTTAAGCTAGTTATCAAATTCCTTGTTGAATAGGCAGCAGCTTTTGTCAAACGGTTTGTTAGCTTGTATGAAATTGGAATAAACCTAGTTGAAAGGTTTGTGAATAATTTCCTTTAACTTTGACCTTTGTCGAAAGTTTTGATGACTTGGATTATAATGTTGACATATTAGTAGGATTGTTATAGCAAAAGAGCTGTCGACCTAGTCGGAAAGTTTAAGGCTCTAGGTAAATCACTCCGGAAGGTTGAAGTTAGCATTTGGACTTGTTGCATTATCAATCTCATCGAAAGGTTTAGTCCTTTGATTCAACGAATTCGGAAGGTTTAGTGATTGTTGAATTGATTTGGTCCTCAACTTAATCAAATGGTTCTTATCGGAGAGTTGGAGTCTTCGAAAGGTTGAAATAGTTACTTATGACAGAGTTGTTGAGGATCTTGTCGACAAGTACCTTCCACGGGGGTTAACCTAAAAATATGAGTTAATCCAACAAAGATTCAAGTAAATAGAAAAGTAATTAACTAAGTTTAAGTCTTCCGTCTTTATCCAAGAAAAAGGCTTTATATATTTTATTCCCTGGATCAACATTCAATTAGGGTTACAATGCTCAAACTAGGAAAGTACAAGACTAGAATGGAAGAAATTGGATCCCCTAAATAGAACCCCTTGGGTCTTATTTATAGAAACAGAGGTCGAACTTTCAGCCCCATGCTTTTGACTGGGTCATAAGGTTCTCCTTTTATATGCGACTGAACCTTTCCACTTTGCCGGGAAGTTATCCTTCATCTGCTACCATGCGCCCTTCAACTTTGTCAGAAGGTTTGCTTTTCTTTACGCCTTCATGTATCTTTTTGCTTGGTCAGAAGATTTGCCTACTTCATGCTGTGGTCAACCATTCGACTTTGTTCGAAGGTTGCTTTTACTTAGTTGTTGTAAATCCTTCGACCGTGTTAGAAGGTTGCTCTTCACTTGATTGTCGTTGAGAGTTGTGCTTTCCTTCAATGTCTTTGAGCGGTTGCCTTTCTTTCTATACTGACTTGTGAGTGCTGTCTTTTTCATAAACCCTTTGACGTGGACGAAGGGTATCTTGGTTGTGTTATAACTGGTTCGGAAGGCTTATTATGCTTTCGAAAAGGTCACTAAATCCTTGCTCACATCTGCTTTGACTTCTTCATTCCCTTTGAAAGGTAAGAACTCTCAGGATACTAAAGACGGAACCTTTCGGCTACTTCAAAAGGTTTGGTGCTAGTGAATTCTGATGACTGCACCCCTTTGACTCCTTCGGAAGGTATGGGTTGTGTTCCTTTTCCTTAATCTTTGTTGAGAGCCTTTGGCCCTAGACGAAAGGTTGATTTTTGGCGTAACAGACAAGGTCGAAATTTATCTCAGACCCATTGAAGCTTAAGGTGCCTATTTAAACACAAGAAAGACAAGTCCTCAAGCTTTCAACAAGGTCGAAACTCCCATTTCTGTTCAATAACCAGAACCTAAGCTAATCAACAGCTTTATGCCCCCAACTAGGTCGAAACGATTCTAAGAGAACCTAACTCAAGGAATTCCAATTTGATTGAAAGGAATGCTTTCTAAGGAGAAACCATACTTACTTATCTTGATCGAAAGGTCATCTAACACAGAAACCGGCCATTTCGAAAGA
The DNA here is from genome assembly GCA_030765085.1 of Allium cepa. NCBI lineage: Eukaryota > Viridiplantae > Streptophyta > Magnoliopsida > Asparagales > Amaryllidaceae > Allium > Allium cepa. The sequence continues at coordinate 688,351,645 of CM060938.1, forward strand.
GTAGAAAGGTCTGCTTGAGAAATATTATCAAATAAACCCTAATCGAAAGGCAATTCTAAGAGGATTCACAACTTCTTTTCTCCACTACTTGTATAAAGGATAATTCACTTCTCTTTTCATAATTTTAGGATGTTGGCAAGATATCTTGTTAACATTTTTAGCGCTGGAAGAAGGGCTTGAACCTCCGACTTGGATGAACCCCTAACACTACTATACTCTAACCCCATTTAGCCCTATCTCTAGTTCATTTACTTTGGTTTGATCATGGCCAAAGGAACTAAGAGATCTGAATAAGGGTACTTCGAGCCAAATTTAAAAGGTTCTCCCAAATAATCATTAAGGACTCCAATCAAGACAAAGACCAAAAAATAAGTCTTGAAGCCCTAACAATTATAAACTAGAAGAAAGAAGAATCTGATGATCCTCATAAATGTGTAGGATCGGTTTCACCCTAGAAAGGGGTATGAATAGGATAATACTAAGAATTATAAAAACTAATGTGGAAATATATAAAATAATTGTAGCACAGTTAATAGCAGAATAATAAAAGCAGAAATAGAACAACGCAGATTTACCAGCAAAACCCTGCCAGCGTGTTGGCCCCAAGGTTTCTATTAGAAATTAAGTATTCAGATGCTTACACACGTAAACTCTCGACACCCACTATCGACTAACCTAACTCTATGCTCAAAACCCTGCCACAACTCAGCCACTGAGTTGTGAATTCTCGAACTATACCATCGTAATTCGTCCCCTAGTTACACGACTAAACTTTACAAAAGTTTAAAAGAGAAATACAAAATAGAAATAACTTAAAACTAGAAACCATAATTTTCAAAAAATAAAGCCCAAGTAAGAATAGAGCCGGCCCACTAAAAACGTTTTCCCTCTTTTCTTTTTCTCTAAGTAAAAATGTTGGCTGATTCCTTTTGCTTTCGTTGCATCTCTTCGTTCCTCTTTAAGAGATTAGGGCTTTTGTAAATTGGAGCCGCCACTTAGTTGAATTGATTGTTGATGCTTCGAATGATTTATTTGATTCCTTTATTTGTTCATGGCTTCTTCGATTAAGTCGAGATCGATGTTGTCATTTGGTATGTGATTTTCTTATTCGATTTGAATTTTCTTGAGTTTGATTCAAGTTTTATGTGTGTTCGTGACTTAGCTAGCTCTGGTATTTGTTTTCACTCGAATGCCTTTGGATGTTGATGATGATAATGGGTTAAATAGGATTTGTAATCCTATAATCTCGTTCGTATATATTTTATTTGATTTCATCAATTGATATGCTTGGTCGTTCGATTTACGATTGAAAGTTAGTGATGTTTTTTGATTTTTTCAATTCGTACATTTTCATTGCTTGATTATCACTACTTTCGTTTCTTCTCTGTATTGTCATCTCTGATTTAATTCTTTGCTAGCAACAATCGATTTTTTTACTTTGGCTAAATGAAATTGTGATCTTTTGACTCTGACTTGATCGATTCCTGTTATCACCTTGGCTACCACGGCTGTGGCTTTGTTATTTAAAATCTAATATTGTTAGATAGTAATTCCTATGACATTGACTTTGATCATTTACGTATATGACCGGTTCCTTATTTCAGTTGAGTTTTCACTTGGTTGTTGTATACCTGCGCCTCCTTTTGCCTTCGCTATTCTGATTTTATATATAGAACATAGTATGCATATGCATGTGTGGCTCTAAGTTTAAGCTTGCATTGTCTTTGTCATTGCTTGACCATATGCATGCTGCGAACCTCTATTTCACTGGTGGTTATTTTGCATTGGGTTGTATTCATATGAGATTATCTAGTTGTGTTCGTGGAGTCGGGTTGTATTCTCTGGTTTACCACTTTGATGTTGCTTCTGAACTGATGAACTCTGGTAGCTGTAGTATCATGTGGACTTGTTCCTTGTGTTCATATTGTATCTGTTATGTGTCATATTGCTTCGAGGCGAATTTTCTTATTCATTTTGACAGGTCCGTTCTTTTCATTTCATGTGCTTGCATTTGAACTTGACTGTTGTGTTGATATTCGACTGCATTTCATGTATGTAGTCTGTTGCTCTTTTGAATGCTAGTCATTTCCGTTTGCATACATACATAAATTTATGTATTTATATATGTCTAATTGCCCTACTATCATTTTCGGTCGCTCACGTATATACATGGTGTACTTGAGTTATTCTAGTCGCACTTCATTTTGATGTTGTTGCCACTGCCTGTTAGACTTGAAGTCTATATTCATGTTTTAAGCTTCATGTCTACATTCGTCTGTGTGTTCATGGCTTCATGTTCTGGCCATTTGCTACATGTCATGTTGCTCTGTTTTCTTGTTCCACTCGAAGTGTGTCATCATATATGTACATACATACATATGTATGTGCAGTTGATCTATTGATGCCACTTGTTTTGATTTACTTGAGTCTTATCTTCGAGTTTGATTAAGTTGTCACTTCGCGCTGCACTTGTAGCATCACTATTGCCATTGATATTTGAGTCTATTGCACCATGTAGTTTGCTTGAAGTTTTAGCCTTGCCTCCATTTAACCCAGTGATTCACTTGTCATGTTGTATATGTTTTGTTCAATTTGGTAGCTATAATGTCCTGTAATCTAGACCCATGTCTGATGTATGTGTATGCTCCAATTTTATTGTATATGATTGCATGTCTGGGTTGCTTGAAAATTAAATTATGGTCTGTATGCATTTGCTTCAATTGCTCCTTTGTGTTTGTTCTGGGTTGTAGCCTTGCTTGCATATGGTTGGGTTGTTGATAGGTTTGTTTGGTCATAATGTCACAACTGTTTACATGTCCATTTTGGTTTCACATGAACTTCATCTTGATTTGACTGCACTGTTGAGTATGTTCTCATGTGTACACATTTGTGCACTTGTTAGCATGGTCTAGTTTTGGCTTCTTGTTGCATGAGAACTTGTATTCGACAATTTTGTGATGTATTTGTATTGCACCTGAGTTGGATCCAGCCTCGGGTCAGGTTTGACCTTGTGCTCACCGGTCCCTGTAGTTTTATCAAGTGTATATTGGTGTGCACGGCCTTGTCGCATGTACAGTGATACACTGTGCATGTCACAAGTTGTTCATGTATGATGAATACGAAATGAATATGATGACGAACAACCCAAATAGCCGAGGCAAATAATATTTTCAAAAACACATTTTATTTTACACCGCAAAAATATTTCTTTTCAATTTTACTACTTCAGTGTTTATTTTGCAGATCGCTTAGATGCTGGATTCAATCTGGAACAGGTTTAAGATAAATATGAGTGAATGAATGATATGTAGAGAGGACGGTTGTGTAAATTGAATGTATTGTAATTGAAATTTTTTATATATAGTGAGAGCACAAATTTATACTATTCAAATTGTAGAAAAATATTTGTTTGAATAAAATATGTGTTTGAATTTAAATTATGTGTTATTTATTTTATTCAGCAAATATTTTTTTAATTATGTGAAAATAAAATAGTACAATAGTAAATACATTTAAATGAATATATATATATATATATATATATATATATATTATCATCAAACAAAAATCATACACTAGCATAGTTAACAATCTCCCCTTTTTGATGATAACAAACATATATTTAAGATTTTGAATTTATTAAATGTATTTGTTCATTAATGAACTCTGTTTTCTCCCTTTATTTGAATGCCTCCTCCTTTACAACAAATCTCCCCTTTCATATATGCATGAAAATAAATTAAAATGTGCAAATGAACCTAGATGCAAATAGAAAATACAAAATAAAATATTTGACCTTTATTTGTCAAAATCTTAACTTTTCTCTCCCCCTTTGTTATCAGTAAGAAAGTAATAGTGTTAGAAAAAATAAAGATAAGGTGGTAGAAATTAATACAACATTAATACCCAATCGAGTATAAATATTAAATTTCAATAAAAAATTAAACAAAAATCAAAAATACACTGTTAGGCATAAATTCCACTTTAGAATGATTGGGATGATGTAAAACCATGTAGCTGTGTCTATTTGTGGTACGTTTATATCAAGAATTTGAATTTCTACTAACCATGCATAACCATTAGGACTTTAAACGAGATTAATAGTATTCCAAATTTTTATAAAACAAATGAATTTCAAGCATCTTCTAACCACGCATAACCATGAGGACTTTTAAATGGCACTAGAATCAACTTGTCTATTTAATGAGCAATTTTGGTATGTGTTCCATAAATGTATAACCGTGAGGACTTTTAAATGAGCATGAAAGCACATATACAAATATTCCAAGCAATTCACCCATGCATACCCGTGATGACTTTTAAATGAGAGCGGATACTTTGTGATGTTTTTATTAAAAAATAAATAAAATAAAAACGAATAATTTCCTGTTAAAAATACTGCATATTGACATACTATATTGGATTTTGATGAGTGATGGTCTTTAGAAATATGATAGAAATAGAGATGGTCATTGAATTTTTTACCCATAAATAGTTCTCATAAATCTTGTTTAAATTTTTAAAGAAATTTACTAAGTATACTATCTCAAGTCATAATATATGATTAATATCAACACTCATCACTTTTTCAATCACTATTTGTCTTTTTGATAATCACAAGAGAATCAGATTAGTTAATGCAGTCATTTAAGTTCAAATTATAAAATAAAATTTTCTAAAATGACTAATCTGAAACAAGGTCAAAAAAAATATTTTCTAGAAGTGGTTTTATAAGAAAAATGTCTACTAATTGAAAATCATTTGAAATGAAAAATATGCAAATATTTCTTTGAAAATGTGATGCAACTAATGAATGTCTCTACATAAAACACGTTCCACCAGTACATTTTCTACCACTTAGATTACCAGTATGATCTGCATCTGAATTTCTCTTAGACTCAAGATTATCATTAGTTTGATATCATAGACCAGATCATGAAGTTGCATCAAATACCTTAAAGTTATTTTACAGTTGTTAAATGAAATTCTTTTGGATTTGAATTGAATCCGTGGAACTAAACAAACAGTGAATGTAATGATAGGTCTAGAATCATTAAGACAAATAAATATATCCATGTGTAGCTAGAGTAAAAAAAATCAATACAACACCATCATTAGTCCAAACAAATCTATATGAACTATTTCAAAGACTCTTGAGGTACTTATAGTGTTCTTGGCATAAAAATAATAGTCTAGCAATTTTCACAATTTAGAGTCAAAATCAACATTTATCTCCTTATCACATAACTAGCTGAATTAAATCAGATTATGATGCAGATTATCATATTTAATATATCGTTCAAGATAGATATGCATTACCTATTTTACCATGAAGATAATTTTCGTTGTTGCCCATTGTGATTCTGTGTTCAACGATGAATTTTCGATCGGATTAAAAAATCACCAATAAATTTCAAATTAAAATTTATAACGCAAGCACACGGTCTAGAAAAAGTAGTATGTGGAGAGTACGGGTCAATTCGTAGGGAATTGTTTAGATTTTGAAATTCTATTCAATCAAATTAACCAATGTTGAAAGTGATTAGCTAGAAAATGTAAGAAAAATGACAAAAAGAAAGTGACAAAAATATGAGAGCAGAAAAATAATTTAGAGATAATTCACTCTCTATATCACATAATTTAACAAAATTGAAATTATGATCTCTCTTTTTTGGTCACTAGTGACTTTAAATGATATGTTTATCATATATATGGCTTATTTGTGCTACTAATTAGCTCAACTTAAGCAATCAAACTATAACACACCCTTTAAACTACTTAATAACTCTCATGAAAATGACAACAAAGTTGAAAATGAAATCTGTTTTAAGTACGGTCTATTAACTATTGTTTAGAAATATTGGCCATCAAGTTTTGATTAAAAATTCACTTCTTTGACATATTAATAGATAGATGAAGAAGCAATTTGTGATTCATATGACTAAGCATAGGCTATATGTTTTAAACAACATAAGCTATCAAACTCAATACTAAACACAAAATTACATAAACATCATTTTTCCATAAAGCACAAAAAGAGAACATAACATCAAAATGTTGCATCTACATACTAGAGAGCTTCATTACCCTTAAATTGAAGGGATTAGGCTCTCATATATGTTATCAAATCAACAAATGTAGCCTGCAATATTGAATAACAAGAAGAAAATGAGAGAAAAATGAAATGAAAAACTAGTCTACTTGCATTAAAATCAAACTACACTACTTGCTTGAAAGGAAGTAAACAAGAAAATAAGAGAGCAATGTATTAAAGTTGCATAAAAAGATAAATTGCATGAAAGAAATGGCTAAGTGGCCATGAAAAGAGAAGAGAAGCTTTCTTTTATTTCTAAGCTAAAAACTATGAGGAAGAGAGTTACATGAAGCATAAGGGGCATTTATACAAGTTTAAAACCCTAATTCACGTTTTTGGGGAATGCCCAAAATACCCCCCTTAGGAATAGTGGCCAAGTAATCATTAGCATCATATAATAATCCATTAAGTGTGCATGAAGATTTAATGGCCTTTTAGCATCTGAATTAGCACCTAAGTGTACATTAAGGTAGGCGAGTAAGTTCCATGATCTTGGTTTTGAATTATTTCCATCCTCATTTGTTCTCTTCACTCTTGCGCATGCATATATCCTCATGAAACCACTTGTAAAATTCACTAAAATTCATGCAAAACAACATATAAAATTCCAAGTAAATTTTAACAAATTAATAAATGCATAAAAATGATCATTTTGCCCTTATATGAAGATGAATATGTGACAATTTGAAAATAATTTGAATTTGGTTTAAACAAGTTAAAATACCTAATTTGATCATTTATTTAATTTAAATAGATTAAATATGGTTGTAAAAATATGCACATTTATGTGCACATAAAATACCCCTACATGTATCTTTTTATTCATCCTCGAATAACCTAAAACTAAGATAAATAATTTTTTATAGGGAGCACGATTGCATTGAGAGTATGCAGCAAGCCGTTAAACCTTTGGCCGTCCCATGTAGGGTGAGTGTTGTCTCGTGAGGGTTTTTAGCGAGTAATAGCCACAAAATCTGAATGCGATATGAAAATATTTACAAAATGCAAGATTTATTTACAAAGACATTAATGCAAGTTTGCGAAATATATACAAATGAATGGTTTACTTTTAAATCAACACAAATAATTTAAATATAGTTTTTGTCATTATTTTGAAAATTTAAGTCATTTACTCGTCAAATTTCCAACAAAAACGAAGTTGTTATAAAAAAATACTATAGTTTAACTTGTTGTTTCGGTTGATAACAAAGCGTAACTATGAAATGGATCCTTAATTGATTATCAAAAATTATCAAAGTGGTTTTTTCATTTCTTTTCAATAACAAGTCAAATCAAATAAGTTAAAACGGTTCTTAGATTTCATTTGCTTACTCTCTCCATTTTTTCTTTTGAAAATTTTATTGATATTAACTATATTTATATATGCCTAACTCAGAAAACTATCGTCAGGTATGTTAACCATGCACTGCCTTTCGGGCTTACATGAGGGGAATACAGAGCATGGTGAGTGAACACACGAATGTGGACACCTATCGACTGTAGGCGTTGTCAAAAAGAATTTATATATACACCTATTTTGGATAAACTGAGGCCAGATATACCAATCGTGCACTGCCTTTCGGGCTTATGTGAGAAGAGTACGGAGCATGGCGAGTGAACACACAAGTGTGAACACATGACTCTAAGTGTTAATAAAAATTATGTACATATACACAAATACAAATACATACATACATATATATAGTTTTTTTTCAAAGAGAGTTTTGCAAAATCATCTTAGCAACCTTAACGTAGAAGACAAAAAACACGTTATATCATTTGCTTTAAATTCAGCACTTTTTAAAACAAAGATTTTCAATTAGGATGGATTTCATAATTAACACGTATGAATCTTCCTATATATTAGTTAAACCATTGTTTTTTGTAATCAAACTTCATTTTTATTTTTGTTAAAACGAATAAATTTCCAAAAATTTTAATTTAATAAACCAAAACCATATATTTATCTTATAGTGTTTCTTTAAAAATAAACCAAAAGAATTTTTTTTCTAAGATTTTTTTTTTCAGTTTTATTTAAAAGAAAAATAAAAAATAAACCAAGAAATTAAAAAATGAAGATAATTCTCCCCCCACACTTGATTTTGACTGTGTCCCCACAGTCAACCCAAGTGGAAGGAGAAAATAAAACAAAAATATAATGATGACCTATATTTACATGAAAATGAATGGTATTTACATGATATCAGAAAGTATATCGTAAAAAAGCAGTGAAACGGTCTTCCAAAGATCGATTCATTTTTCTCGTCAAGTATGCGAGACGCAACTCAAGCTTGAGAAACCAAACCTTCAAAGATTTTAAAGGTAAATATTGATTTGGAAAAACGAATGTCGTTTTATCGAAAATCATATGAGTTTTTTTATTTTCGATTGTTTTCGGGGTTGATAAAACGATTGAATGAAATTCAAGTTTATTTTCACCACTTTGAAATTCAAATTTGTCATTGAAAACTTCTTCAAAATTATTGATTTCAAAATCAAAATGGTAATTTAAATCTTCCCCATCAGAACTAGACAACTCATCTTCGAAAAGTTCAAAAAATTCGTGTTTATTAAATTTGTCTTCCTTTATTGAATTATTAACAACTTCATTGCAAATGTCAAGTTCAAAATCCAAAGTTGTTGTATTCAAATTTTTGAAACCAGAAAAAGGAAGATCGAATTTTAAATTACGTTTCTCACCCTCAAAAGAATTGATATCCAACTCAATTAGCGTGTTTTCAATAACTTCATTAAGATCATCATTTTAAGTTTCAAAAGTTGTCTGAAAATCATCGATTTGGGTAGAGAAAAAATGGATTATCATTTGATTCGTTACATGTTGGGATTTGGTTTTTTTGTTCACGTTGTTTTTTGTATGCTAAAATCAACAAATCCATGTATTCATCTTAAATTTGGTCCATTTTCTCAATAAAATCCAATTTATAGTTATTAACTTGAGAAGTTTTTATTTGGATTTGTTGAGAAAAAAAATTTAACTTGAGTCATAGTCGAAATTATTCCCTTTGCCAAAATTATTTGGAAAGTACATCACACTTTCATTTTGATTTTGAAATTCATTTTGGAGTTCAAAATTGAATTGGCATGGGTTATACTTGAAATCATTTGCATTTTGAAGTGAATTCAAATCTTGATTACTTCAAAAAAATTGATTTGAGTTATCGTACAAATAAGAATTACCAAAATCATTTATCATTTGATTTTGTTGTTTAGAGATTTCAAGTAAAGACGAAATGTTATTTTCAAGATTTGAAGGTTCGTCATCATTTTGAAAATTCTGTGGTACAAAATTTGAATCATTTAAACAATAGTTTTTGAAATATCTATAAGAATTTGGAGTGAAATTATATGGATTACATTGATTTTCACAACTATCATAGAATTCATGTGAATATGGAAATTCAGACATTTTCAAGAATTTTTTTGGGTTTTTTTTATAAAGGAAAAATATTTACAAATAGAATTTATTTTTCAAAAGGGAAACTGATTTTTTTTTCAAATTTTTTCTTTGTTTTTGAAGAGGTTTTATGATATATATTTTTGGATTTTTTTTTCTAGTTTTTTTTTTGTATTTTTGATTTTGAAAACAAAAAAGGATTTACAAACAGAATTAAGGAATATGTACAAAAAAATATGCATGAACTAATGCAACTAAATGAATGCAAGTGTTTAATTACAAAATAGCTCCTAACCTAAAATTGTATAATTACACTTTGTCGTAGATCAATAAGATAGTTCTCAGCCAGGTAACGGAAAGGATTTATCGGTGCACCGCGACTCACTATAGCAATACAACTGAAGGTTTATGTACCTTCAGAGGAACAACCACTCTAATATTTACGAATCACCGTAATATTTATAAATGGTTATTACTCTGCCGTAGCCTAAACACCAGGAAATTAAATTGTCAAAAGAGACAACTAGTCAATTTACAATTAAGTGTTATTGATGTCTAACCGTTATTATTAATCAAAATCTAGGATGAAATGTAAAGTAGAAATTTAACGTGAATTAACGATGCAACTACAAATGGAGTTTGTTTTTGTTTTTGAAAATTTTGAAATTTATTTTTATAAAAGTGCAAGCAATTAACAATGAAACGCAAATAAATACAGGAGAAGGGGTTAAATACAGCGAAATTTTTATATAAGCAAGCTAGCGATTTATTTTTGGTCCTGTAAAGCAATGCACGCAAATGATTGTTCCTTATCTACTTCTGCAACCTGAAAATAAAACAAGGTTTATATACAATTTTTTTTAGAAACTGACACAAACTATAATTAAGCAAATTAAATTATAAGAGAACAATCTAAAAGAAAGAAAATTCGAAGTCAATCCTAAAAATCCTGCCAAGTAAATTTTTTTAAGAGAAAAGAACATAACAAAACTCAAGTTAAATTAAACAAAACAGAAATAAATAAAAATTCACAAAGGCCCACACCCAATACTTATGACCCAGCCAGCACGTTTGAATTGAAGCACCACTTCTCTTTTTTTTTTTGCCTTACGCAAACACTCAATCAAATTCGGTTCATAACCCACCCACAAAACTCATCCGACCCAATATAAAAAAATGAACTCGCTTCTACTTATAGATCAGCTAAATCACCGTAATAACGAAATGCATAAACAATTTCGTAACTAAATTGAAATTCCACAGTTAGTGATTTTCTATTGAGGAAGATGTTGCTAATGATGAATGAACTATGAAGCAAGTTTGACAGGAAGTTAGGATGTAATGAGTTGATATGTAGTGAGATGTTGTAACTAGTGAAGTGTTTTGTTTGGCTATGGCTGGTCGTCTATGATTGTAGCAGTTAGACTATTGTAGTAGTGAGCAGTATTGTGACAATGAATGTTGCTTCGAGTTGTGGTGATGTTGTTAAGATTTGTGAAGGAAGTAGGTGAACGTGTTGTAGTCTGCAGTGTGGAGGAGTGGTAGTAGATGCCGTAAGTTTGTATTGGAAGAGGTGATGCTAGCAGATGCAGTGCAACAGTGGAATGGGTTGATAGCTAAGCAAAGTTGAGTGAACCATTGCCATTTTTTATGGTTTGCTGTTGTGGGCTTGTACTCCTTAGTAGTGTAGTGATGTGCTGATGTGAGGTGCAAAAGGCATTGGATGTTGATGAGACAGGGGTGTTGTTTTGCTATCGTTTGTGATGTTGATTGTGATGGTCAGGGGAGTTGTGATGAGTGTTTATAGAAGTGTGAACGATGCTTAATGGTCGCAAGTTGATGATGGAAAGTGCTTGGTGGAGGAAGAACATTGATGTGGAAGTTGTATTTGGATGTGGAGGTTGTATTTATGGTTGGTGATTTTGCTGCAGTAGTTTTGCTGTGGAGTGGTAGTCTGATTGATGGTAGAGTTTGGTATTGGTGAATTTTGAATGATGGCGATATTGTAGAGGAAAGAAGTGGTGATTACTTATGACTGGAAGTATGACTATAAGTAGAGGCTGTAGGAACGTTTAAGTGTAGGCTGGTTGGGTTGGATGGTCATGGTGTGCTCTGTGCTTTGTATGTAGATGATGAAGTAAGACAGTGTTGTTATGTGGAGGCAAGGGGTGAATGCAGTGGACAGTAAGGTAATGTTGTGAATCTAAAGAAAAATGTAAATGTAAATGAAATCAAAATAGAAACTATAAATGAAAATAACGTTTTCTTTTTAATCGTGTATGTTTTTTTATATATAGAAATATAAAAATGCAAAGGAAAAAAACAACAACAAGCACCAAAATGCAAAAACAAAATGTAAGAAAAAACACAGATTTTTTAAAAAAACAATACAAACGAAACACCAAATAAACACACGATAAAATCAAATGAAAAATAATTCGAAGAATAGAAAATCAAAATCAAAACTATTCCCCGGCAACGGTGCCAAAAACATTCAATGACGAACTTTCTATCAGCTTAGAAAATCGCTGATAAATTTCAAATTATTTATACCGCAAGCGCACGACATACAAAAGTTAGTACATGGCGAGTACGGGTCAATCCGTACGGAATTGTTTAGATTTTTAAATTCTATTCAGTTAAATTAACCAAAGTTGAAAGTGATTAGGTAGAAAATGTAAGAAAAATGAAAAAAATAAAGTGATAAAAATATGAGAGCAGAAAAACAATTTAGAGATAAATTCACTCTCTACATCACATAGTTCAACCAAAGTGAAATTATGAACTTTTTTTGGTCATTAGTGAGTTTAAATGATGTGTTTATCATAAGTATGGCTTATTTGTGCTACTAATTAGCTCAACTTAAGCCATCAAACTATAAGACTCCTTAAAACCACTTAATAACTCTCATGAAAACGGCAACAAAGTTGTAAATTAAAACTATTTTAAGCATGGCCTATTACCAATTGTTTAGAAATATATGCCATTTAGTTTTGATTTAAACATTCACTTCTTTACCATAATCATATATAAATGAAGAGGCAAGTAGTGATTCATATGACTAAGAAAACTGTATTCTTTTTGAACATCATAAGCTATCAAACTCAATACTAAACACAAAACTACATAAACATAATTTTTCCATGAAGCACAAAAAGAAAACATAAAATCAAAATGTTGCATCTATATACTAGAGAGCTTCATTACCCCTAAATTGAAGTGATTGGGCTCTCATATTTGTTATCAAATCAACAAATGTCTCTTGCAACATGGAATAAACAAGAAGAAAAAGAGAGCAAAATGAAAAGAAAAACTAATCAACTTGCATTAAAATCAAACTACACTACTTGCTTGAAAGGAAGTAAACAATAAAAGAAAAGATCAATGTATTAAAGTTGCATAAAAAATTACATGAAAGAAATGGCTAATTAGTCATGAAAAGAAAAGAGAATCTTTCTTTTATTTCTAAGCTAAAAACTAACTAAAAAGAAGAGAGATACATGACGTATAAGGGGTATTTATACAAGTTTAAAACCCTAATTCACCTCTTTAGGCAATGCCCAAAATACTTCCTTAGGAAGTGTGATAGACAAGTAATCATTAGCATAATATAATCATCCATTAAGCGTTCATAAAGATTTAATGGCCTTTTAGCATGGGCATTAGCTCCTAAGTGTATATTAAGGTAGGTGGGTAAGTGGGGTCCTCCATGATCTTAGTTTTGAATTATTTCCATCTTCATTTGTTCCCTTCACTCTTTTGCATGCATATTTCATCATGAAACCACTTGTAAAATCCACTAAAATTCCTACAAAACAACATAGAAAATTCCTAGCAAATTTCAGTAAATCAATAAATGCACAAAAATGACCATTTAGCCCATATATGAAGATGAATTTGTGAAATTTGAAAATAATTTGAATTTGGTTTTAACAAGTTAAAATACCCAATATGATCATTTATTTAATTTAAATAGATTAAATATGGTGGTAAAAATATGCATGTTTTACGTGCACATCGTTCTGCTACCTTTATACTAGGCTAAGGAACTTTGATTTGACGCCCTTCATGTGCCTGGAACAGCTAAAATCCAAGTAATAATGTTGTTGTTCCTTAGCCTGCACCACACCTATACGAGAAAAGATTTTTGTGACCTATTTTTTTTATAGGTCCATGTTTGTTAGTGGCAAAAGTTTTTGAAAAATATGTTTGAGTAGACCCAAGACTATTTATATTTGTTCCTTTTGGCACCCAAATTTATTTGCTTTAAAGGATTTTATGTCCATGCCCTTTGGAACCCTAATTGGTATTTTTTCACGTGTTTGGGTCTATACCATCAATTATTGTGATTGTGTCCATTTTTTCGCAAATCGTGCACTTTGGATTGAGTTGACTAATTTTACATCTAATACGTTCAGATTGATTATGCCCAAGTCCTTGTCCAATAGGATTGACAGTTTGTTTTCCTAATAACAAATTTAGTGACTTTTCTCCTTTTAAAATTTTTCCTAAAGTTATAGACAATTGTTGGACTTGTGTTTTAAGAGATTCATTTTCATTCAATAATTGAGTGCACTTTTTAATAGAGTTTTCTTTCCTAGTATTTTCACTCTCTTTTAAAATCAGAATTTTCTTTTCAAGTGATTTTATTTTAATTTCTGATTTTTCAAATTTCTTCTTTAAATGATGGAAACTTATCACACGTAGGGCACTTGTTTTGATAGTTGTTAACTAATTGGTCAAGTTGTTTATTTAATACTATCAAAGTAATTTTAGCGTATTTCTCCAAAGTCGTTCAAAACAGCCATTTAATTCGTGAAAATATATAAGTAATTCCGCATGAGTAAGTTTTGATACCTCGCTTGGCTCGTCATCATCACTGTCAGTTATATCACCTTAAAGACACAGATCTGCTTTTTCACTCTCACTGCCAGTGCTTTTATCATCTTCATCAGTTTAATCCCAAGTGGCTACAAAACTTCTCCTTTTTGGTTTTTTCCTTGCTGAGTCGATTCTGAGGACAATTTGGTTTGATATGACCAAGTTTGTGGCACTTGTGACATATGATCTCCTGCTCTTCTAGGTTGTCTAAAACTTTTACTATTCTGCTTTTCAATTGTTGATTTAGAGCTGGGTTACCGTATTTGTGATTCCACATTTTGAATTTCTTTATTAATAGTGTCAATTCAGCTTCTCCATCATAATGATCATCATCATCACTTTCCGTTGTTCCTTTAAGAGCTATTGATTTATTTCGAGTATGACCTCCTTCTCGTTCTTCCTTAAATTTGATTTCTAGCTCGTAAGTGGTAAGATTTCCTATGAGTTCCTCGACTTTGATTTGTTTCAGATCTTTTGATTCTTGAATGGTTGTAATTTTCACTTCAAAATTTCAAGGAAGGACTCTGAGCACTTTCCGAAATGTTTCCAAATCTGTGTATGACTTTCCGAGAGCTTTTGATTTGTATATTAGATTGGAAAGTTGTCCATACATCTTTTTGTATTTTTTTCATCCTTCGCCATTGTGAAGTTCTCGTATTTTCTACAGAGCATTGCAAGGCAAGATTCTTTGAACTGAGGCGTTCCTTCGGGAGTCACTTCAAGTGTGTGCCAGATTTCCTGTATAGTTAGATAATGTGAGACACGATTAAATTCAATTTGATCCACTAAACATATAATAGAATTCTTAACTTTAGCATTAGCATTCTACATTTTATTTTCAAGATCTGTCCATTGATCCATTGGTTTATCTATTTCCTAATTATATATCACTGTAGTTGGTCTTTTATATCCTGTCTCAATAATATTCCAAGCATCAATGGTTTTCAGAAAAATTTTCATTCTATTTTTCCAGGAAGCACATTCACCATTGAACATTGGTGGTTGAACTACGGACTGACCCTCAACAAAAGTATTATTAAAAGAAGCCAATTTAAAAAAAATCAAAATTTTAAAATAGTAATTTATTTTTGAAAACTCAAATTTTTGAAAAAAAAATTGTCTTTTGTTCCTAGCTCTAATATGTATGATCGATTTCACCCTAGAGTGGAGTGAATATGGTGATACTAATAATTATAAAAATTAATGCGGAAATATATAAAATAATTGCAGCACATATAATAGCAGAAAAATAAAAGCAGAAAAAGAACATTCCAGATTTACCCAGCTTCGGCAAAACCTTGCCTACGTGCCGCTCCCAAGGTTTCTATTAGAAATTAAGAAGTCAAACGTTTACACAGGTAAACTCCCAACACCCACTATCGACTAACCTAACTCTACACTCAAAACCCTATCACAACTTAGTCATTGAGTTGCGAATTTTCGAACTACACCATCATAGTTTGTCCCTTAGTCACACGACTAGACTTTACCAATTTTAAAAGAGAAATACAAAATAAAAACAACTTAAAACCAAAATCCCTAATTTAAAAAAATAAAGCCCAAGTAAGAAAAGAGCCGGCCCACAAAAAACGTTTCCCCTCTTTTTTTTTCTCTGAGTAAAAATGTTGGCCGATTCCTTTTGCTTCGTTGCTTCTCTTCGTTCCTCTTGGAGAGATTAGGGCTTCTGTAAATTGGAGCCGCCACGTTGTTGAATTGATTACTGATGCTTCGAATGCTTCCTTTGATCGATTTATTTGTTGACTGCTGCTACAATTAAGTCGAGATCGATGTTGTGATTTGGTACGTGTTTTTCTTGTTCGATTTGAATTTTCTCGACTTTGATTCAAGTTATATGTGTGTTCATGACTTAGCTAGCTCTGGTAGTTGTTTTCACTAGAATGCCTTTGAATGCCGATGATGATAATGGATTAAACAGGATTCGAAATCCTATAATCTCGTTCGTATATATTTTATTTGCTTTCTTCAATTGAGATGCTTGGCCGTTCGATTTACGATCGAATGCTGGTGATGTTTTTTGACTTTTCAATTCGTATATTTTCGTTGCTTAATTATTGCGGCTTCCATTTCTTCTCTTTTTTGCCATCTCTGGTTTCATTCTTTGCTCGAAACGATCGATTTTTTTTACTTTGGCCAATAGTAATTATGATGTTTTGACTCTGACTTGATCGATTCCTGTTATCACCTTAGTCACCACATCTTTGACTTTGTTATTTAAAATCTGATATTGTCAGATAGTAATTCCTACTACATTGACTTTAATCATTGACGTATATTACTGGTTCCTTGTTTCTGAGTTTAAGCAACGCTTTTTGCCTTTGATGTTCTGATTTTATATATGGAACATAGTATGTGTATCCATGTGTGCCTCTGAGTTTAAGTGTAACGACCCGGAATTTTAGGCAATAAGAATTTAATAATCTGTGCAAATAATTTAATTGATTTGATAATTTTCTTTATAATTTTAATTTAAAATTGGCTAATTTAATCTTTTAAGGGTTAATAAATATTTAATCTGTTAATGGTAATCAATATCTTTCTGACAATTTAAATTTGATAAGAATTGTTTTTCAAAAGCTAATTAAAATTTTATTCTGTTTATAATATATACAACTGATATATATATTGTGAATAGAGGATATTGTGTTTCAAATTAAAAAAATAAAGTTGAATTTTCAAATTGTAACATATATGTATGTATATGTTATAGTTTGATGTGTTTTGAAATTTTAATCAATTAATAATTTATAATGTATGAATGAATGTTGTAATTTTAAAGCTTTGTTTTAAAATTTGTATTTTTCAAAAGTTAATTAAAGATTAATTCATTTGTTTCAGAATATAAGATAATTGTTATTTATTAATAAGATAATTTAAAAAGATTTAAACAAGTTTTGTTTTGTTCTCTTTTAAATTGTTTAAAATTTTAAAATGGTTATAAAATACATATATAAGAGATTCATTTGTATTATAATTAGTTTATAGTATTTTCTTTAAAAAGTAAGTTTATATTTACATATGTAAGTACTCATTTATAAAGCAAATTAAAATGTAAGTTTATGTTTACATTTAAATTAAATAGAAATTTATTAAAAACACTTAAAGACAAATGAAAACACATTAACACCTCTTAAAACACTTGTAAATTTAGAAAAGCATGCAAATGACATTTGTTCAATTTATGAACAAGTGGCAATTTATTCACCAAACATTTTTAAGAAGAAATTTAGTTTTCTTTCTCATTTTCTTTTGCTTTCTTCTTTCAAACATTAATGGCAAAATCAGAAACCAAGTTCCAAAAATCTAAAAATAAAAACTAAAAGCAAAATTTGCAAATTTAAACCTGCATATGAAAATCGAGTTCAACCTGCAAGTTTAAGCAACAAATTAAATATGCAAATCTGTAACCTGCATATGCAAGAACAACCTGCAACTAAAAGGAAGTTCAACTGCAAATTCAAGGGGAAGTCTGCATTTCTAAAATCTGCAATCAACCTGCATGTCAAAATGAAACTCTTCAGCATGTTTTAATAACAATTTGTAAGCATGCATTCAACTTAAACAGCAAGCAAATGCATTTTCTGGATTATAGTCAAGCCTGGGAAATGAAGTCCTCTACTCTGCATATTTTAAAAGAGGTGAGTAAATTATATTTTAAAAACAGATTTGATTTAGTTTTTTAATTGAATGTTGCATGCAAATGTGTTTGATTTAGATGGAGCATATTTGTTTACCTGCATGCAAGTTATAAAATAAATAAAATAAATAAGAGAGAAAAAAATGGTGAATGCTGTATATGTATACTGTTATATACAGATTTGTTTTCTTTCTGTTTAAATCAACAACTTGATTTTGGATGCAAATTGGACAATGATTTGTAGATGAAATTTGTTTGTAAACAAATGATTTATCATCTAAAAATATTTATAGGATTTTGAATGAATTGGATATTCATTTTTTTTTTATTTACAGTGAAACTGAAAGTTTGGTCAAAAATTAACTGCTTTAAAATCGAATTTGGATTGCATGCATGGAATTGTGATGAGAAATCATGATTTTAGATGTTACTATCATAATTTTGAATTGTGTAATTATCATGAATTTGGGGCTTATATGAAATTGGGGATTTTACAGATTTCTGATTATCTGTACATTAATTTAATTTGATTCTTGGATCGAAGCTAGCATATATGTCATAGATTACAGGGAAAATACTTTTGATTTTTTTCAGTGTATAATTTGATGGAAATTGAAGAGATTAGGATTTAAGCTTGCTGATGGTTTTCAGCTTGAATGGCGTGTCAGTGCGTCGAGTTTGATGAACCGAGCTCGTTCGGTTTTGGGGTGGAGGTTGTGCTTGGGTGTGGCGGCTCGGAGGTGTGGTCGGCGAGGTCTAATGGTGAATGGTTCGTCGGCGTTGATTGGTTTTTCGTTCGAAGTCGTGTGTCCAGTTTTGGTCTTAGGTGCTCGATTTTGCTTCGACGTTGTTTTTAGGGTTTTGGTTAGTCGAGAGGCTCGACATGGTCATTAGCGACTTGGTGATAGCCGGAGGGAAGCTTGCCGATGTTGGAATTATCGTCCAACGTGCACGGGTAGGATGGTGTGCACTGGGTATTCGAAGCTTTGGGGAAGACGGATGAAACTCGGGGAAGGTCTCGGGTTGTGCTCGCGTGCGACTCGAAGGAATTGGGGTTGGGTTGGCTTCGGGAAAAGCACTGGATTTTCTCGGGTTGTTACTCGAGTGGGTTGCTTTACTCTGTGTATTATATATATACAGTTTAGATTTATATATGTAAATTAGTATAATCAAGTTATTTACTTTAAGAACAAGTTTATGAAGGAAATGAAATATAAAGTTAAACTTGTTAATTTTAAAATGAAAGTAAACCAAACGTTTAAAAGTGAAAATTTATTTTATATTTTAAATTTAAAAATGTTTTAGGATGTCTGATTTTAAAATTTATTACCTTAATTAAGTTAAAATTCAAATTTAAAGGGGATTTGAATTTAATTATTAAATATTTAAGTTAAAGTTTTGAGGCAATGTTAGCAACAGAATTTCAAAATTATATGGAATTAAATAAGTTTAAAATTTGATAATTCAAAGTGTTTTTAAATTTGGAAATGATTTACAAATGCTTTATTTACAAGTAAGGTTATTATTACGATTTTGTAAATCAAGTTTAATAGTTTGTCTTTGAAATTAATAAGATTTGAATGATTCAAATAATTTATTTATGAGGATAATAAGGTTAAATTAATATTGATATGAATTTAAGAATACTTAATTTAAAAATGGTTGTTAACAAGTAAAGATTTAATTAAAATTTCTTTAATATTAGAAGTTAATTAATTGTTGTTTAATTAATTTTAAATAATTAGTTAATTATTTATCAACCACTTAATTCTGGATTAATTAAGTGGAATTACTTAATAAAGTAATTAATGAAAAATACTCATGAGAATAATTAAGTGGGAGGTGATTAATGGGTAATCACTTGTTGATATCAATTAAAGAATTGATTAATTTAATTGTTTTAAAGTTAATTAATTATGAAGTAATTAATTTATTCAAAGAATGAAGGACTGTTTGATGATGGAATTAATTATTTGTAAGATAATTAATTAAGAAAGTAATTAAAATTTATTAATTAATGAAAGTAATTAGAAATAATTACTTGTTAAGTAATTAAGAGTTAACTACTTAATTTATTTTAGTTAATTAATTAATGAAATTAATTAATGAATGTGATTAATTTAAGATTAATTACTAAGTGTAATTAATTAATAAATATTAATTAAGAATTAATTGTTAATTTAAATTAATTAATAATTACTTAATGAAGTAATTAAAGATTAATTAATTAAATTAATTAATCAAGGGTTAAGATAAATAATTAAGAAGTTAATTAATTAAGATAAGTAATTACAAATTGTTAATTACTAATTATGATTAATTAGGATTAATTATAAGCTAATTATTTAATTAATTAAAGTAGAAATTAATTAATAAGGATTGATTAATTAATATAGTTAGTGATATTAATCAAGGATGATTAATATAAGTGATTAATCTAAGTATGATTAATTAATTGTAATTAATTAAGAATTAATGTAATTAATTATAGTTAATTAATGAATGATCATTAATTATTGTAATTAATGATAGTAGTTAAAGGATTAATTAATGAATATGGTTAAGGACAATTACTTGAATGTAATTAAGGATAATTAATTAAGGAAGATTAATTAAGAAGATCATTAGAGATGATTAATTGATTTATTCGGAATAAATAAATGGAAGGATTTAGGTAATCCAGGTAATTAAGAGTTAATCAATTCTGTTTTGATATGGATGATGGATATTAGATGATTGATTGATATTGGATGATGATTGATATTGGTAATTGGTTGATACTGGATGATTGGATATATCTGTTATGTGATATGCAGTTTTGAATGTTGATATGAATTATCTATTGTGATAATATGATTCATCTATCTGTTTATATATCGTCCTGAAATATAAGTTTTAACTGTTTAACACCCTTAAGTATAACTTGGACATTAAAGTGGCGTTTGGTTTCGGTGAGACCGGGATCTGGTTTCTATATTTGGATATCCAAAAACCACACCGATTCCAATTAAACGTTAGGTCGTTAATCCAAGTGGAGCAAGTGAAGACTCGAGGTGTAAGGGCTATACGTTAGTATAACTCTGTGGGTGATTCCGTAATGAGTTTGACGGAATAGTGCTTATAGATTCGAGATGGCGAATTAGAGTGCAAGGGATATGGTCGTTGACTCTAAGGGTGATTCCAATAATGAGTGCAACGAGATAGTTCCTTCGGTTTCGTTCGAACCCGGAACGAACTTGTATGGATTGAATGCTTTCAGCACATCATCAGGTGGACGATGAGCATTCTAAGATAGATGTGTTCTATAAAGGTAATCGTAACCTCAAGCCTCGTCAACCGGGAATGGCTAAAACAGGGGAGGTGCAGCAAGGCTTCGTGGGTAGCTCCCACTGGAGAGCAAGATTTCCCCTGTCTAGAAGTCCCTTTTTATTCGGCTGTGTGGGCAGTTGGGTCGCGGCCAACTGCGGGGTTGTCTTGTTCGGGACTGTCCAGTAAGGGATGGTTCCGGCCTTATGTTGCAGGGGAGTGGGAGTACTCCTCGGTACGTTGATCTAGGCCACATACTGTGACGGGCGGTAACCCAGTAGCGCTGCCATTGATGGAAACCCATTCTTCCTATGAGACCCTACGGTTTTGACTGTATTTCCCACTTTTGTGGCTAGTAGCTGGAATTCAATAATGTAACAATTTCGGCTATTTCTTATTTACTTGAAAACCCTAGACACTATTATAATATCACTGGATTTCCTAACAAATGTTTTGGTTAGCGTAAGGTAAAAACTTTTCCATGTTTATGTGTGGGAAGTCTTATGTGATACCTTTTTCTTTCAAAGGTTTTTCTAAAGTTAAGCAATTTTAACCCGTTTACTCACACCAGACCCCTGTCTGACCCGAGTGTTTATTTTCTGTTTTATTAAACTCTTGGGTACTCATATTATATATGAGTAGTCAAGTGGTTCAGGTTTGCTTGACGAATTCTGGAGGAGATATGGAGTAGGAGGCTTCGACATGTAGATTTATATATTGATTCCGCTGTGTATGTTGTGTCTGTATCTTGTATACTTGAGTTGTATGAATTAGACAGATGTTTATAACTGTCTAATATCTGTTGTTTAAGTTGTGTACTCTGATGTAATGAGATGCTATGTAATATTCTATATGTTAATTATTATATTTTATTCGTTCCGCTGTGAGTTCTCTGATATTGTTTGTGTTCTTCTTTCTCTTTCTTTTCTTCTTCTATCCCTTTCTTTCTTCAAGATGACGCGATTTTCTGGGAGTAGAAAGTCGGGTCGCTACATTAAGCTAGCATTGTCTTCGAAATTTCCTGACCATATGCATGATTCGAGCCTCTATTTCACTGGTGGTTGTTTTGCATTTAGTTGTATTCATGTGAGCTTATCTGGTTGTGTTTATAGAGTCTGGTTATATTCTCTAGTTTACCACTTTGTTGTTGCTTCTGAACTGATGAACTCTGGTAGTTGTACTATCATGTGGACTTGTTCCTTGAGTTCATATTGTAACTATTGTATGTCATATTGCTTCGAGGCAGATCATCTTGTTCATGTTGCCAGGTCTGCACTTTGCATTTCATGTGCTTGCATTTTAACTTGACTGTTGTGTTGATATCCGATTGCATTTCATGTATGTAGTCTGTTGCTCTTTTAAATGCTGGTCATTTCCATTTGCATACATACATAAATCTATGTATTTTTATACGTGTAATTGCCCTGCTATTATTTCTGGTCGTTCATGTATAAACATGGTGTACTTGAGTTGTTATGGTCACGCTTCATTTTGATGTTGTTGCCACTGCCTGTTAGACTTGAAGTCTGTATTCTTGTTTGAATCTTCATGTATACATTCGTTTCTGTGTTCATGGCTTTATGTTCTGGCCATTGTTACATGTCGGGTTGCTCTGTTTTCTTGTTCCACTCGAAGTGTGTCGTCATATATCTACATACACACATAGATATATATGTGTGTGTGTGTGTGTGTGTGTTTGTGTTTTTGATCCGTTGATGCCTCTTGTTATGATTTACATGAGTCTGATCTTCGAGTTTGATTAAGTTGTTTCTTTGCACTGCACTTGTATCATCACCGGTGCCATTGATATTTGAGTCTGCTGCACCATGTAGTTTGCTTGAAGTTCTAGCCTTGCCACCGTTTAACATGGTGATTCTCTTATCATGTTGTATAAGTTTTGTTCAATTTGGTAGCTGCAGTGCCTTGTAATATAGGCCCACTATTATGTACATGTCTCTTACACCATGTCTGATGTATGTGTATGCTCCAGTTTTGTTGTACGTGTTGCATGTCTGGGTTGCTTGAATATTAAATTGTGGTTTGTATGCATTTTCTTCAATTGCTCCTTTGTGTTTATACAGGGTTGTAGCCTTACTTGTGTATGGTTGGGTTGTTGATAGGTTTGTTTTGTCTTGATGCACAACTGTTGACATGTCCATTTGGGTTTCACATGAACTTCATCTTGATTTAACTCCACTATTGAGTTTGTTCTCATGTGTACACATTTGTGCACTTGTTAGCATGGTCTAGTTTTGGCTTCTTGTTGCATGAGAACTTGTATTCGACAATTTTGTGATGTATTTGTATTGTACCTGAGTTGAATCCAACCTCGGCTCGGGTTTGACCTAGTGCTCACCTGTTCCTGCAGTTTTATCAAGTGTATATTGATGTGCATGGTCTTATGACACGTATAGTGATACACCATGCATGTCACAAGTTGTTCGTGTATGATGAATTCAAAATGAATATGATGACGAACAACCCGAATAACTGAGGCATATAATATTTTGAAAAACACATTTTATTTTATAGTGCCAAAATATTGCTTTTGTTAATTTTACTGCTTTTGTGTTTATCTTGTATCGCTCAGATGCTGGATTCAATCTGGAATAGAGTTCAAGATAAATACGAGTGAATAAGTGATATGTAGTGAGGACAGTTATGTAAATTAAAATGTATTGTAATTGAAATTTTGTATATATGGTGAGAGCACAAATTTATACTATTCAAAATTGTAATAAAATATTTGTTTGAATAAAATATCCGTTTGAATTTAAATTATGTGTTAATTATTTTATTCAGCAAATATTTATTTAATTATGTTAAAATAAAATAGTACAATAACAAATACATTTAAATGAATATATATATATATATGTTTATTGTCATCGAAAAAAAATCATATACTAGCATATTTAACAAAATAGAGTCTAAATCCTTTTCGTGTTGGCCCTACCCCAATCTTGGCACTAGGAAAGAAAACAAATGGAAGTGACAACATCTTCAATCAAATGAGAAGAAAAATGTGACACTATTCAATGGGCACAATCTTTGAGAGAGAAATAGTGAATGATTACAAAGCCTTTGCATATAAGTAGCAACCAACTACAGCAAGAACCCTTCCAACTCAAGAACAACAAACGGTGGTGAAAAGAAAAGCAATCCAAGTGTATGAAACAATAAGGCCAAAGAATAAGAAATCAAAGAGCCATCCTCAAGAATCAAGTTTCAAATCTAGACTTCCAACTTGACAACATCTGTGGAAAATGTCTACTTGCTTACTAATGATGAGCTTAACTATTGGCCATCACAAAAGAAAAAGCCTAAACATGAAAGAAACTTGGAAGGATCCTATTGCCACTACCATATAATGAATGCTCATGAAACTAACCATTGAAGAGACCTGGAGGGGATGATCATAAATTTCTTGTCACAAGGAAAAATCCATGAGTTTGTAAAAAGAACCTGAGATAAAATCAATAAAGAGCTACTTTCAATAAAAGAGAAAATCTATATGGTTGGAATGAAATTCTCCTTGTATTTGGATACTATCTAAGATGGTAGTCTACTAAAGATGGTAGAAAAGCCTTTGTCCGTGCCGAGATGGCAAGCGTAGATCACCTCTAGTGGAAGGGCGAGTAAGCCTTTAGCCATGCAATGAGATGGCCAGGTTAAAGCACTGACTAAGCCCTTGGTCGTGCCTTTAGTTAGGTCAAGACACTTCCTGGAGGGTGTACAGAGTAAGCCTTTATCCGCGCCATACGATGGCCAGGTTAAAGCATCGAAGAAGCCCTTATCCGTACCACACTATGGCTAGGTTAAGGCTCCTCCTAGAATGTGGACGGAGTAAGCCCTTATCTGCGCCATACGATGGCCAGGTTAAAGCACTGAACAAGCCTATATCGATGCCACTCTATGGCCAGGCTAAGGCTACTCTTTGCACCGTAAAAGGGCAAGGGGAGGATGTTTCCTAGAGGGAGGTCCAGTAAGTCCTTGGTTCCAGCCTCTAAGATGAGCTAATTAAGAGCACCGGACAACAATGGACTAAGATTTCCAAGCCCAAGAGGAGGCTCATTCAATCATGGACTAAGATGTCCAAGCCCAAGAAGAGGTGTATTCATCAATGGACTAAGATGTCCAAAATCCAAGAGGAGGCTCATTCAATCAAGGACTAAAATGTCCAAGGCCCAAAAGAGGCTTATCAAATAAAAGACTGAAATGTCCAAGCCTGTATAAGCAGCATGTCCAGTCATAGACTAAGACGTCCAAGCTCAAAAACAGCTAATCAGATTATTTCTACTCCAAACTTGATGGGTTCATACATGCCAAAGAAGTAAGAAACTAAGAAGTGGAACAGAGCTCCGCTTATTATGACCCGAACCTAGGTTTCGGGACTTTCGTTTCTACACATCACCTGTAAATGCCCGAATCTAAGTTTTGGGTCTCTCATATCTAAACATCATCAATTAATACCTGAATTTGGGTTTTGGGACATACATTCCAGGACTTTATTTACTAATAGCATAATCCGGATTTCAGGTCTATATCAACCACCTTATTTATTATCCCTGAATCATGGTATCAAGACTATTACTTATTTAACCATTAATCTGGGTATATGTTTTCGATAATGGATTTCTATGTATCAATCACAAATGCCCTAATTTGGGTCAAAGAATATTATCATAGAAATCGCTATTAAGAGTTTTCGAATGTGAGTTTCGGATTTCTAATTTATCTTATCCCATTAATGCAAATGAATGGGTCGAAGGGTTTCTAGTTCTGAAATTCAGATAGTGATTGTTGGATTTGATTCATTATTAAATATATATTAAAGAATCCATTCCAACATTTATCTCCTTACGATAAGGCAAGATTTTCAATCAACAAATTTCAGACATTCCAGCCAAGTGAAAGAAGTTAAATTCTTGATCATGTCTTATTGTAGTTAAAGATGAGATTTTGTCATTTAGTATAAACTACTTTTCATACAATTAATAGGATGACTTACTAATTGAGCAAATGGCATAAATAGACTAATATGTTGATTCCAAGCTAATAACTAGAAATATTGTTTGCTTTTTACTTTTCAGGAAAATCAGTATAGCAAATAGCAAAGAAAGAATTAACAAGTATAAAAATCAATGAATGTATAGTTCAAAAGGAATTACAAAAGTGGAATTACAGAAAATGATTACAATTCAGGTGATATTACAAAGTTTTGGTGACTATTTACAAAAACATGAAGTAATTCACATATATACAAGATAAAATTATATATTTCAATGATTCAAATATATCACAAATCTTGAGTAGCTTTGTTAAGAGTCTCAACAGTTGAAGGATCCACTACATGTTGGCTTGCTGCGCAGATAATTTGTTTGAGCTTCTTTTCATTCCTCCTTGAGCTATTTTCGTCATCAATCATGTCAATGTTAGTTTTCACAGCACGACTAAAAGCTCTTTTTGCATCCCTAAGGGTTTTTTCCCTTTTTAATTCTGCAATGCACTTCTCAAGCAGATAGTTATCGTATTCGAGCTTTTGATACACTACAGCATACTCATTGATTGTTTGAGAATGTTTCACTTTATGATGCTCATCAAAACATTTGGCTACTCCAAATTTAACTCCCTGGCACCAATGCCCCATAACATTATCGTCTAAGCCCTGGGGAGGGTTAAGCATAGTATCGAATTTTTGGGCTATGAGTTGTGTTGACTGAGTAAATTTAGTAGCCGTAGGAGTAGCTTGAAGAACCTGTTGATCAATGTTCGAAGTCTTGTCTCCCATAATGAATTCTAAAGAAGCACATTGTGCATGAATATCCTTCAATTTTAACTCCAAGACACTAATTTATTGTTTAAGCTCTGACATCTTATGATTGAAGTCAATTGAGTGATTTGCCTTCGCTTGAGAGCGGTGATCGATTCATCTCCACTTTTAATTTCACCCTCAAGATAGGAGACTTGGTCCTTTAAGTTATTAGTCATGGTTTTGTATACAAAATATCTCTTTTGCCATTTCACAACCTCGATATTGCCACCAAAAAATTCTAATAAAATGTCGCCACTAAGCATAATCCCTCCACTTGTTTGTAGCAATTTCTCCCCAAGAGCATCGACGCATAATGATAAATTAAAAGGAAAGGAAGTCATAGATAATTGTAGCTCCTATTTAAAACAAAACGAGATAAAGTAAAGTCATGATCAAGATGAAAAATATCTTTATTATTATAATAACTGGTTACAACTCAAACAGCAACAAAGTTAGAAGATTCAACAAACAATTTGATTACATTTAAAGCTGAGAAACTGCTTTTCTAACTTTATCTAGTGAATTAGCAAAAAGTGTAACAGTCGAATCAAAAGGCATAGTAACTCTTTTAGGGGTTATGACTGGTGAGCATTTGCTATAATCCCACTCCCCACTTAGGGACTATCGCAACAGCAAATTATCTTGGTTTGAAATGTTCTAATCTCCTTGAGAAATGTTTCTTTCTCATCTCCAAGAAAACCAAAACGGAGGAGAGGGTATTCCAAGTATAGTTTTTGTAAATCCCGAAGAAAGATATATCTTGTTAATCTCAAAGTCTTTAAATGTGATGCCTTTTCATGATAAATTCATATCATTTTAACATATTGACTTAAATGGTCTCTAGGAACGAGTCGACCTAGTGAACATTAAGTATAAAAAGAAAGGCTAAACATAAAAGGCAGGGCTAAAACATATATTCATAAATCAATAAACTGTTACATACTTACAATTTGGTTCATACAAAATGGACTTAGAGAAAAACTCAGAGACAAACTTATCATCGTAGTACTTAAGCTTTTCAACGGGGAGATTTTAAGGAATCGACCTGACCTGTGTAAATTCCAACAAGCTCCAAGATGGGTCAGGTCCGAATTTATCTAAGTATCTCTTATGGAAACGTCTAAGTGAACCCCCGTTGAATTTTCCTAAGTACGAAAAGTCTATTATTAAATGTCTACAATAAGCTTTATACAAAAAGTTAGATAAAATGTCTCTTCAATCATCAACTGAAATAAAGTAAGTAGCTCTCGATTCTCCTTTAATAAAGCATCGTATCGGAGGCGAACTCTCTTTAATAAGGGGGCAGCTCTTTGATGTTTAAAAGATGCTTGTACAGGGGCACCCCTGTCGAGATTATGGTACTTTTCGAAAAGAACATTGTGCTCCTTCATCAGTTTGTCTAATTTCCTATATAACTTGTTAATTTCTGCTTGTTTTCTTTCAAGTTTTGTCCTATAGGAAAAGGTGGACATCTTCCATATCTAAAAACAAATGATATTGCACTAATTATTGTCTTCGAAGTGAAAGGTATTTAAACAGAGAATCCCGTACCTGAGAAACTGGGACAGGAGCCAGGGATGCCTACACTTTTCCTTTTGGGTCTTTAGCATGAACATGAGCAGGCTCGTCCTTAAGATGACCAAAAGGTCTAGGGGATATAGGAGGAATATCCTTTTGGGGAGAATGCTATTTTTCAGGAAATTCTGTGTTGTCGCCACCATCCTTCTCAAAAGTTTGAGAGGGAACCCATTTATCTCCGTCAAAACCTTGGCCGCCAGAAAGGTTATCATCATCATCATCATCATCATCATCATCATTGCCTTCCTCTCCAGCAGCATCCTTTTTATCACCCTCATCCTTGGAGACTGACTCGATTTCGAATGAGGGGACACTAAAAGAAAGGACTTGAGAAGCATTAATTTCCTCCTCGTCTACAAGTTCTATCCCCTGCTTCATTTGATTAATTTTGCATATCACCCTATCGACTAGGGAAGAATCAAGTGAAGGGAAGCCAAAGTCAGGGCATTTCTTTTAGTTATCGGCATATGCAAGCAAACAGGCATCATCATAAGCCTTCGGCATCATTTGCCCTAGAGTGGCGCCAACAAATTGGGACACACGCTACTTAACATCAGTGATGGTTTGGATAGCAAGTTTTAACGATGCTTTGGTCTTCTTAAATTTCCTTCAGAGAGATGATCTTTGCGACTAAGCAAGCCTTCATCTCGTCAGAATCTTTTAAAGTGAGCTCCACGACAAGTTTCTCATCGATAAGGATTTGACGAGCTTTCCTTTCTACTTCTAGATCAGTCCTAGCTCGGGCAAGTGAAATTTTTACTTGTTTCAACTCTATAGAAGCATCGTTTTTAGTAATGGACAGATAAGAAACTTCATTTTTTAACTTAGAATTTTCCTCCTGAAGTTTGGAGGATTCGGCAGAGGACTTTGAAACATGTTCATTCAAAGCAGATCAAATCTTCAAAATTTGAAAGAAAAATGTAACACAAGTTAGTGATTTAAGAGAAAAGCAATGGTAATGAGGTTAATTGAAGAATAACTTGCCAAATGTTGTTGCTCTACTAAAGTGCAATAATACCCCGCCAAATCTGGAGTAGAAGAAGGTGGATGAATAGAAATGAAGGATTCTTAGCGGAGGATAGACTTAACCATCTCTTCAAAATTTATGGGGGTAGGAGAAGAAGATTCCAGTAGAGATGGAGCGTTCCATGGGGTAGGAGGCATATTCAAAGCCAGCTGCATTTGGGCAAGAGCAGCTGGCAATTTAGAACATAAATATGACTGATAGGATCAATGGCAGCCGGCGTTTGCACAGGCTTATCTTTGGGAGCCTCATAGTTGGGCTCTTCAGAGCTTTTCATAAGATAGGCGCTCCTCCTCCACATCTATGACTTTAGCAACTTTCTTTGGAGACGCATCTTCAGAAGATTCCATCAACTCTCTTTTGAAAGTTTGCATGGATTTAGCAAAGGATTCAATAATCGATGTCACTCCAGAAGTTGGGGGAAGAGGGGCAGCACCACTGACTGGCACTGTAACTTGAGATATAGCTAGAAAAAGTTAGAACGGATTGAGTTTAGCATAGTAATTCAGGAACCAACAAAGATAGGAAGAAAACACTTGGCCATTGACGTACCAAAGTGGTCAGTGCAAATAGGAGACATGAGAGAAAAAGTTAATGGGTCTCCTAGGGAGAGAAAGCATTTTACACGAGAAGTACCTAAGACAGAGGGAGGGGTTCCTAAGATCTTCTAGCCTACTGGCAGAAGAGAATGCTTCCTTAAATTTATGGGAGTAAGTAGCGTTAGTCTACTCCCAACTTGGCTTGATGCCACAATTAGAGATTCAATTGTTCTCTTATCGTCATTGTTAAGCTCTTTAGTAGGGACACATGATAAAAAAAGATATTAGGCAATAGAATAAATTGAGAAAGGAAAAGCAATAAAATCAAGACTTATAGGGAGAAGCGAAAGTCCTACGGATGTTAGGAAAGCATTTGACGAAGAAGAACTAGTTTTGTCAGTCCCTGAACTTGTTAACCCCATCTAATATCGACTTTATCTGGGGATTGGCTCTGTATATTTGATCATTGAGATTGCTCAGCTTTACCAACTGGGTTAAGAAGTTTAGCACCTTAGCATTGAGGGAAGGAAGTTCGGATTCCAATGCCATTATTTCGAAGGAATAGTGATAAGTGTGGACATTTGGCGACAACTGGATTTGGGCAATCTCGATATGAGATAAAGATGTAGATAAGAACTCTGGGAAGGGAAAGAATCAGTAATGCCATATGTGGATGGAAGTATAGGCATTAAACCTTCAGGAAGGTTTTTGATGGTGCGAGTCTCCTTTGGGGAAATGGCTTCGATACTGGTAATGCCAATGTCATTGAGGTCAGCTTCATCTTGAGTTGCTATGAAAGAATGCTTGGAAATAGCTTTAGCCGTCATTGGAGAACTAATGGTTCTTTTAGGTGAAAAACATTTTAGTTAAAAAAAATTTAATTATGTCTGTCGCATACTTTCAAGAATTGGTCAGAGAAACCTATTTAGATAACTTAAACATGAACCAGACTTGAAACTTCAAATTCTCAAAAAAGTTTATAAGTTAAAAATCAAAGACATTAGACTCTCGACAAGGTCGAAAGGAAAGTGACATCAACATTTAACATGTATATCTTGACATTGTCAAAAGCCTAGGTAAATGTGTTCCCTGAGCTATCGACAAGGTCGAAAGGATAAGACAAAATATTTGTTCGATCATCACTTTTCAACAATGTCGAAAGCTACACGGTAATCAAATTGCCAAGGAAAGATAGTTAAGATCATCTCAAAAACTTAAACAAAGATATACACAACAAAAATTTCGTAAAGTAAGTAACATGACCCTTCGATACTATTGAAACCAATAACTTAGGGTTCCTAAGAAAAGTACTAATGCTGTCGAAACCTAACCTACACATTAATTTCAAAAGGTTCTAAGTTAAACTCATGTGCGCTTAGGATGTTTCGACAGAGCTAGACAAAAATAGTTCAAGGTGGGTTTCGACCTAGAAAATAACGGTGGTATCAAAGGAGGTCAAAGGGGTTTGATGAATCCAAAAATTAATTAAGGAAATTGGGTTGCAACCGAAAATAATGGGTTTCAACTAAGACAAAACATTTTGTTATCGAAGGAGTTCCTAATCTGTACTTAATAGCATAACCTTTCGAAATGAATGATCTAATCATCATTACAACACCTTTCGTCCCCCATCGAAAGGGGTTAAAGAAGCTAAACTAATGTTGCCGCCTCATTCTCTTTCAACGGGGTCAAAAAGTAATTTTTTTGGTGCTAATATTTTGTCCATATGGTTGAAACTTCCGAGCTAAGAAAACAAATTCCACCATGTTCCCCAAAACCGAATGCAAATCCAGGTTTTTAAAAATTCCTCAAAAAAGAAAGTATACCTAATATATTAAGAGATAAATTCAACAGAAATCGATCTTCCTCGATTTCATAAGTATAAAAATAATTATCAAATTTAAAACCCGGATTTACTAACAACGAACTAAAATAGTAAATTCTGGAATGAAAATCTGGTCCCAATAAGGAGATGGATTCTAATATCATTCACTGTCAATTTTAGAATCATAAACAGAAATAAATTATAAAGAATTCCTAAAACTACAGTAAGAAAAGTCTCTCAGTAAATCAATCCAAATCAACCTTTAGAAAACCAGATTCTAGCATTTCAATAATCTAATTTCAATTTTGAAATCTGGAAAGGAACAATTCGATTCAGACTAGCAGAATATAGTTAAGTTTGAACTTACGACTAATATTTGATGGTTGCTCCAATCAATATCCAGATGGTTCTTACCTTTCAAAGAAGATGATGAGTCAAAAGCACTGTTTTGGTGTAACATCCCGCCTTTTTGTCCGTTTTAAGAAGATACACGTGCTGACTCAAACCATGTAGAAGGGTGGATTGTTATTGGGGTGAATAAGAAAAAGAGAAAGAAATAAAAAAAAAACAGAATCTCACAGTGGAATGACAAAATATAATAATCGAATAATAGTTCATGAAACTGTTTACCAAAACATTTGATTATATCTATACAACACAGTTTTAGAGTTACGCATATTAGAGATAAATAAATAATAATGCAC
The DNA here is from genome assembly GCA_030765085.1 of Allium cepa. Lineage (NCBI taxonomy): Eukaryota > Viridiplantae > Streptophyta > Magnoliopsida > Asparagales > Amaryllidaceae > Allium > Allium cepa. The sequence continues at coordinate 688,384,481 of CM060938.1, forward strand.
TGGAACAATATGATTTAGTGGAATAATATAGTAAATTGTAGTAGTACAAATCTTTATCTCCATCCTCCAGAATAAGTCTTCAAATCCTAAAATGCTCAGGCTGACCCGAGCGAATTGAAAAGATAAAACACTCAAGTCAGAACTAAAAGATCTTATGTAAGTTAAATCAACGGTGAATATGCATGTGATGGCGTCAGAGATGTTTACGGGTTTGACATCTCATATCCAGTGTCTAACGTGAGTTTAGTAACTCAAGAGATGTTCGGGATTCACATCTCCTAAGGATCCATTAAACTATCTACTGTGTAGTACAATACTCTATTATAATAGAGTCTACAGTAAAGTAAAGGTATTAAAATAGCGTTAAGGCTTTACATTTTCCACCTTAACACATTTTGTAATGCCAATAGTCTATACAGTACCGTAACTCCCCGTAAAATGAGGCCGCCAGAGGATACCCCAAAGGTGCGACACAAAACAAACTCGTAGAAGGCGCGCTAGGGTAGATGACATGGCACAACTAGGCAATGCCAGGGTAGATATACCAATTATACTTCCGGACTTTTGGTAAGGCATAGCCGCAACTACCGCCCAACTCGAAATAACTCCCGAGAAAAATCACGGGTGGCCACCAAATTAATCAAAAGTCAGAATATAGTATCAATGGAACGTGTCCGATCGATGGAGCTACCTCCCTTCAATTGGTCCTGTTTTAGCCACCTTACGCTAACACATGGGAGTTAGGTCCATGTAAATATACCTTTAAGATCATCGACACCATCCTACTTCATTCTGGAATCTCCACCGTGTACACAATTGTCAAAGTGGTTTTCAGTATTGGCAGAGAGTATGACAATATCTGATCCCGATCTCTTTAACAACCAATCGCTTATTACACACCGGATGGTTCTTTTACATTTCCAAAATCATTTCATAATTGATATCAAAATATCATATTCAATTCAAATCATATCACTTTCGAAATCATAACTTACTTTCAAAATCATATTCACCTCTGAAATCATAGTTTGAAATTATATTTCCTTTCAAAAGTCATATTTCCAAAATAGGTTAAACTTTCATTTCAAAATATTATATTAAACCAAATATGTTATTTAAATCCCAACTTAGGTTATAACATCATTAATCATATTCACCTAAAAATCGTGAATTTGAATATAAACCCATCCATTTTACTTAGTTTGAAATTTAGAAGAAAACGGTTTTAAATGGTTATAAATAGTTAATACAGATTTAAAATAAATTAAATATAATTAAAAGTTAGATTTAATATAAGTTAAAATGGTTTAATTAGTTTTAAAATACATTAAATAGTTTAAAATAGATTAGAATGATTCAATATAATTAATACAGGTTAAAATAGTTTAATACTTTGAAAATCTTAAAAATTAGAAGAAATAATATATTTTAAAATAATTTATATTAAAACATGAATTTGGAATTTATATCAAATTAAACTATTCATTTCATTTCAACACATTTGGACGATTTTCAATTTCTAAGTCAACAAACCAAATTCCAAACCATTCAATTTAACATGTCAATAAACTACTGAATTTATATCATTTAAATCCATGTTCAAATATCCATTAGGATCCAATTTCAAAATATTTCAAAGTTATTTTGAAACAAATTCAATGATTCAATTTCGATAGAATTTCATTTACGTAAAAGTTTAACTTTAAACTTCCAATTTAATTCTTAAAGAAATTCCTCTTTAAACCAATTCACATTTCAACACAAACTTGATTTTTTCCGATAATACTTCAATTTATATAAATCAAATTTTATTTCAAAATATCATTCAAATAACTTCAAAAATCAAGGATTTTAAAAATCATTAAATTTAACCACTCCAGTGTCCGTATATAGTTCTCCACCCTAAGGTCAAGTGATATGGATATTTATCATTTTACTCCGAATTTAAAATTTTAAGGTTATATATCGTTTCAAACCGCAATCCCAATGATGATCGACTCGAAGCTTCCACGAACGATCGCCAATCACCCGGATTTCTCGGCTTCGCCCTCGTCGTGCCAAGTGCCCCCCCCCCCCACCTAGAGGCCAGGTCCACCATTTCTACGTGAAAATGAGCAGCCGACGCTACGAAAATCGAGTCCTAATCGTCCAATTCCTGGAGATCTGAACGACGACCTCCTCCACGAACGACTCACATGAAATCCCCTTGCAAATCTCCACAACCCAGTACCATCCATTCGACGATTGGTTGCATTCGATGGTGACGAAACGAACGGTCTAGATTTGTTATTCAATTGCTGGACACACAAAGATTCGAATTGGAAAATGAATTACAGATCTGAAATACGCTTGCTGAGAGCTTCAGATCGATATACAATTCGATATATTTTGAGGAGATTTGATTTTGAAGTTGAATTTTGGAATAGAAATTGGATTGGATAATTTAGGGTTTTGGCTTGTCTGCCATTAGAATGAGGAGTTGAGAAGAAAATATACGTACAGACAAATGATAATAAGGAGTAGATAAGGTTTATAACGAGGTATATATAGTTAGATCAGAAATAGAGATGAACGGACATGATTTGATTGAACGATAAACGACCCGAAAAGCCCGTTCTGCCTCCGGAATGAAAATGGGTCAACCCTTATATTAAAATATATATTTTAAATAATTTTAAACTCAATGGGATAGGTTTCAGGTCCTAATCCCATCGTATGAAGAAGTTGCTCTAAAATCAGATTATTTCAAATTGATTTCAATTAATTTCAATTAAATTGATTTCTAGGCATTTCGATTTCGTACGATCAAACGACAAGTCTGATCGCTATAAAACTTGAAATCCTACAATAATTCACCATTACGGATCCAATGAAATTGGTTTTGTTGAAATCCGAGCAAGTGGCCAAAATGGCTATACTTCAGTTAACTAAATAAATTAATATTAAATTAATTAAATCAAATTTTCAATTTCAATTCCATAATTAACATAAAAAAATTATCATTTTGATATCTTAAACAATTACAATACTGTAAACAATTATGAGATCAATTTAAAGTTAATTACTTTACCAATTTCAGTGTTAAATTTTGATTTCAGTAAATTCATTGATTGCCAGTTGAAATTCAATAAATCCATTTAATATAAATTGATTTCCAGTTATTTATAATTAATTCCAATAAATTGATCTGATTCCATTCCAATCTTTTTATTAAGTCCATTATTACTATATAAACCTAGTTAACCTTTGTTTTACCTTTCGTTACCTTAATATACTCCAATTTAACAACTTCTAAACATTGTATTATATTTCACATTAATGTAACACTTATTTACATTTATTTAAAATTGATTTCGCATTTCAACTCAATAGACTAAATAAACAGGTAACACATAATAACTGTTACCCTTTAACTTTTAATCACCCTTGTAAGGGTTTATTGTTTACAACCAACTATTATAATTACTTACATAATATTGATTCTACTCAACTACCATTTATTATATTATTTCACTAATTAATTCCATAATTACGTTTGTTTTCAATATATTCAATTTATAACCAAGTATGATCTTAACATTATTCCATTTATTGGGATTTAATTTTAATTGTTAATAATTAGTTTAAATTAACATTCCTACCATTCATTTTAGTTATTACACCATCATTAAATTACCAATTACTATTTATTTCAATATTTAGTTACCAAAATCTTATTAAATTAACAATTTTTAATTATCAAAAATTATGGGTCGTTACATCCGGCGTCTTTAATAACCTTTCTACCAGATGAAGACCTTCGATTAAGTCGAAGCCACACCTTCCAGAGACAATGAAGAATAGCTCTTTGAACATACGCTAAACTATTCAAAACCAATGATTTTGATTTCATTCAAACTGCTTGGAAGCAAGTGTTATTTGGAGCTACCCCTTCAAAATCTATGGTAAGCCTTTCAAATCAGTCAAAATCAATGTGGTCCAGGATGGGTTTCGCATCAGATCAGAAACAAGGGCATGAGCGTAACCAACATCATCGAAACCAAAGATCAAAGGCTATCGACAGAGTTAGATTACAAGATACCTTAAAGAAGCTGGGCACCTCCATACCTTTTGACAAAGGCTATAACATGCTTAAGTCTCCCAGCAACAACCTTTCGGCCTAGTCGAAAGTATTAAGGTCGAAAGGTGCCGAGCCTCATCTATGAATAAAACATAAGGAGTTACGTTTTAGGGATCCAATTCCTCTCATTCTCAACCCGTACACTCTTAAGTAAAGTCTTAGAACCCTAATTTGTAAATCAATTTGGGAGTTTGAAGAAATAAAGTCTTCTTGGCTGGAAAAAGGGAGTCTTGAGTATTTATTCTACTTTACTGTTCCTTTAAAGTTTAGTTGGTTTCACCTTGTGTATTTCAGGTTTCGCTTGCATAGATAGGGCGCTCTATGGACATGGTCGAAACCACTCAGAATCAAGCAATTTTAGATACCTACTTTGAGTTACTTTTCCTTTGAACCATTGCCTTCGACAAGGTCGAAATTAAGCTATAATTCACTGGTGGTTCACATCCAACATAAGGAACTCGGGGTTTAAGCTTTCGACAAGGTCAAAACCTAACTCAGATCCACTAAAGCTTAAGATTTCCTACTTAAACACAAGAAGGACAAGTCCTCAAGCATTTGACAAGGTTGAAACTTCAATTTCTTCTCAATAACCAAAACACAAGCTAATCAACAGCTTTAAGCCTCCAACTAGGTTGAAACCTATCTAAGAGAACCTAACTTAGGGTATTCCAATAGGTTTTAAAGGAGAAAGCATACCTATTTATCTTGATCGAAAGGTCATCTAACACAGAAACCGACTCTTTCGGAAGTGTCGAAAGGCCTGCTTGAGAAATATTATCAAATAAAGCATAATAGAAAGGCAATTCTAAGATAATTCACACCTTTTCTACACTACTTGTATAAAGGATAATTCAGCTCTCTTAGCATAATTTTTGGGGTGTTGGCAAGAAATCTTGTTAATAAGACCCCAACTACGATTGACCCTCTTTCTCGAATTTCTATTTCTAATTCTCTAACTGCACTTCAACAAAAGGAACTGGCCTTGGAGGCATCCCATTCTTTAAAGAAAATTCCATCGAATCCATCGTCTTCCACTTCTTATTCAATGAGTTTTGAAGAGATAGTTGAGTCCATTTTACAATCTGAATCTTTCACCTATATCCACCCACCTTCAATTGTCCCTGATTTGGTGGAGCACTACTCTTTGATTGAGCTACAATTTATAGTAAGTTACATTTCGATCTACTCTTTCACCATTGGTTTTCTCTAAATCAGTAATTTGTGTCACAATTCACATTTCAGATTTCTAAGAGTTGGCTAGCTTTAAATGAACATGCATCGAAGTCTTCTACCGAATCCTCCAAATTTCAAGAGAAAATTTCTTACCTTAAAAATCAAATGTCCTCTCTTTCTGGTGCTAAAGATGAAGCTTCCTCATAATTGAAACGATTAAAAGCTTCTCTTGCTCAAGCTGAAACTAATCTTGTGGCAGAAAGACAGGCTCATCAACTCCTTACTGATAAGAAATTTGTCATAGAGCTTACTTTAAAAGTGTTAGCCATAAAATCTACTTAATAGCAAAAATATGAGAGAAGGTTAATAAAATTGATGTTTCGATGAAGAAATAGACCAAGTCATCATGAAGAGCATAAAAAGGATGTTTCGAAGGCATTGAGCAGGTATCGAAGGAGTCGAAAGCACCAACTATTCATGTTGTGTAAAGGCCTTCGACCTAGACGAAAATAGATAAGACATTCCTCCACTACCAACCATTCGACATAGATGAACAAGCAATGATGACTTCAAAACTCATTACGAAAGCAATCAGTAGTGATCTCCCAACTACACCTCAAACCTTTCAAAGTAAAAGGTTTCACCCCATAATAACCATTTCGAAAGCATAAGAAAACCTTTTGAACCGGTAAAGATCCATCGAGGACATCTTTCGATGGTGTTGAAAGGTGCTATGAAGAAAACAATACACAGAAATCAACAGAGGCAACAAAATAATTGAGAAACTTTCGACAATGTCAAAAAGGGTCATGGCTTTGTACCAGGTCTAAAGGTTAAGAAAGAATAAGCTGCTAGATATGACAAGAAGAACATGGACACCTTTCGATAATGTCGAAAGGAGACAAAGCCTTCAACAAGATTGATATGAAGCACGCCCTTCGACAATAATGAAAGGAAATATAGCTCTTGACAACATCGAAGAGAAACATAGCTTTCGACAACCTCGAGAGGAAGCACAGCTTTCTAATAGGACAAGAGATTTAAAACAAAATGTGAAAGGCAAACATTTTGACAAGGTTGAAAGGTCCATAACAGCATAAGAAAGGCAAACCTTTCGACAAGGTCAAAAGGTTCGTAAAAGCATATAAAGAGGGGACCTTTCGACGAGGTTGAAGGCAAGGAGGCGAATGGATAAACCAAGAAGCACAAGGGAATAACTTTCGACGACGTCGAAAGATATTCCTTTGTGCTTCTTGGATGTCGAAAGCTTCACAATCTTTCGATCAAGTTAAAAGGTTAAAGGCAGCATATAAAAAGGGACCCTTCGACACAGTCGAAAGTAAAGGTGTGGCGGGAGGTCGTCCTTCATCTATAAATAAGACCAAAGGGGTCCAGTTTGAGGGAGCAAAATCTGGATACTGAAGTAATTTTATTTTATCTACTTTAATAGTGATAATTGTACTTAGAAGAAACCCTAAATCGAATTGGGGAGAAAGCTTAGTTTATTGTAACTCATTTTGAATAATGAATAAGAGGGAGATGGCTTGTTCATGATGGATATTGGCAATGAGGAAGATCATTAGCTAAACTAATGATCAATTGTACAAGATTTCAACCTTTTTCTCATAGTCTCTTTTGATCTATTTTATACGCAAGATCTACTTTGACGTTCCCAATTGAAACACACCATATGATGTGGTGTCGATTATGTTGAGTGCATGAGTTATGGGAATATCTAAACTGATATTATATAAGTAAACTAAAGTAGGCTGTAGACTATTCAAATAGAACTATTTCGAAAGGAGAAATACCTTTCGACAAGGTTGAAAGGTGCACTTCCTTAAGGAATCCTTGTTTGTATAGCCTAACAACCATCCATGATGAATTCATTTGAAGGGAATCAATTCTATTTGGCATCAGTAACTCTTTCAAAGGGGTTCCATGGAATGAATATTGACCCCAAGAGTTTGAAAGCAATAAAGATAGAGTATGCACCCCCTTTCGACAAAGTGAAAGATGATAAATATGACCTTTTGATGCGATTGAAAAAGGGATGGAAGACATCAATAATTAGCTGCTTTCAACTCCTGAGGATGATGGGACTTGATAAAATGATGATTTCGAAAGCTATATGAGTATATATAAGTCCTAAAGACAACTTACTATCATTCCAACTGGGTCAAAAGGTTGGAGCGGCCATATTTACCTTTTGACAATGTCGAAAGGTTTGGTGATTAACTACTATTCCAACCTGGTTGAAAGGTTGGAATAGCCCCATTAGTTAATTTTTTATTATGCCATCTGGTCAGCAAAGTCTAGAATAGCCTCATCAACTTTTCAACAAGGTCAAAAGGATTGGCAATCTATCATTCCTTTCAATTAGGTCATTTGATCAAAATCAACTGCCATCATCTCAAATCCTTTTGACTTGGTCACTTTATTCGAAAGATATGCTTTCGAAGGCATGAATCCTCTTAACAACATGGTCGTGTTCAAATATAATTGTCTTATAAAAAGCATTGGGGATGTTGAAAAGATTTCTTGTTAACATTTTTAGGGCTAGAAGGAGGGAATGAACCTCCGACCTTTTGATTATATATAGACTAATTATGGTTAGTTTCTCTTGCCTAGGAAAAATGAGATCAAAACGGTTGAGTCGACTTGAAGCGGGAGCAACACACACTACCAACATGGAGGAAAATATATATCCAACTTTCAACCGAGATAGGGCCATTCCACGAAAATCTTCATCACCAGAATAGCAGGAAAAAAATACAACGAAAATCAAGCATTTGAAGAAAAAAATTCAAGAGATGCAAGAGTTGTTGATGATGGCTTTGTCTTAGAAATCATCAAAAAGCTCCAGGTGGATTCAAGGAGAAGAAGCAGTCTCTTCTTTAATAAATTTGAAAACCAGTTCCAAGGAATGCAGAAATAAGGTGGACTTGACCTCTTCAAAGAAGAAAGAACTTCCTCAAGCAAGAGCTAACCATCAATTGAGAATTCTCGACAAGTCACTAGAGCAGTCTGGAAGCTCAACTTCTAAAGAGTATTTCTCGAGTCGGAAAAATTATGGCAATGTTGAAGCTTTTCTTAAAGACACTGCTGAGAAGGCTATCAAGGACGCTATGAATTCTAAAGGAAAAAGAGCCTTCGATGAGAATAGAAATGATAACGATATGGTGCCTCCTTTCATTGACAAGATCATGGCAACAATAATACCACTTTATGTAAAAATCCCATCTATGAAATATAATGGGAATACAGATCCTGATGATTACCTTATGGCTTTTGATAGCCAGATGGACCTTTACAATGCTTCTGGGGTAGTCTAATGCCGAATGTTTCCCGTTACTTTCCAAGGAGCGGTGATCCAGTGGTAAAGACAGCAAAGAGAGAAAACCACTACTCTTGGAAACAGTTTTCTTATGAATTCTCATCACAATTCTGCATTTCTAAAGATCCACCTATTGATTGTACAGCCTTGGAAAACATAAAGCAAAGGAAGGATGAATCTTTGGAATACTAGTTGCGAAGATTCAATGTAGAAGCTTTGAAGGTTAAGGACATGAATGATCGAGATAAATTCATTGTCGTCCACTCTGGTTTAATCTAAAATACTTCTTTTCTGGAAGCAGCTATGTGTCAATGGTTGCAAAGATCTACAAGACTTCCTCTTCCAGGCTGATAAGTTCATTCGGATGGATGAGCTTTATTACTCCAAGAGAAAGACAATTCTCAAAAAGGAGGGAGGAAGATTTGGCTTAGACCATAGTCGTAAAAGGATCAGCTAGGAAAAACCAATTGCTAATACAGTCGCTTTAAACAGGCCATCGTCTTACATATATGCTGCAACTAAGGAAAGAATCAACTTTCTAACCTCCTACAAAGCTAAAAATAGTCCAGATCAAAAGAAGGGAGGAGACTACTATTCCTATCATAAAGCTAACGGTCATAAAAGAGATGAATGTCGCGTTCTACCCGATATAATTCTGAAGCTGATCCGAGAAGGCCATCTCAAAGAGTTTATTCAAGATCATCACAATGCCCAATGAACTAAAAGTGCTCCACAGAAGCACCTGGGCTATGCTATAAATGTACTGGAAGATGAAGACCTTCTCAGCGTAAGCCCTCCAATTAACAGAATAGATGTGATCCATGGACCCACATCTGGCAGGAAATAGTAAAGGGGCTCGAAGTAGATATATCAAGGTAGCCATAGAGGGAACTTATTCTATTCAAGGGGAGCCCCCAATGAGGAGCCCAAATCTTAATATCCAAATGCCAAATCTGGTGGTCACATAGCAAGAGTTGCGCAAAGGAGTTCATCATCCTCATAACGAACCCATTATGATCACTGCACAAATTGGGTTGTCAGTTGTCTGCAAAATTATGGTCGATACAGGAAGCGTATTTAATGTCATTTTCAAGCATGCTTTCTATTAAATGAATATCCCACAGCACAAATTAGAGCTGAGCTCCGAGCCGATATTTGGGTTCAACAAAAGGGGTCAACTTCGATGGGGCAAATAAAACTATTTGTACAAAAGGGGGGCCTCCAACTTGCCGAACATTTGTAATCGTCTTTGTGACAATTGTCCAACCCACATGCTACAACGCCTTCTTCAGTAAACCAGCTCTGGACGAGATTGATGCTTTTGTCTCAGTAAAGTACTATGATAAAATTATTGATAAAGCATTGATGGGCAACTGTGCGGGGTAAACAATTAAGTTCCCGAGAAATGTATTTTGCAACGCTTGATCAGTGCAAGAGGGAGTATTCTGCTTACATTCATTCTTCAACTATTTTACAGCCTTTGGATGATGGATTTTTACATCCAACATTCAAAGCAAAGATTGATATTAGAAAGTATAATAAGTGTATGTATCAAAAGTACATTCCTGTAGTTAGCAAGAGAAAGAGGGTTGACACTAACTCAACAGAAGAAGGCCTAATAGTCACAGAATTTAACTACCGAGGCAAGATATAAAGAATAAGACATATAGAGGACCTAGAGGAAACCTATATAGATCCAGAGGATTCTTCTAAAGTAGTTAAAGTGGGAAAAGATCTTGATAGTGAGCTAAAGAAAGATTTGTTTCAGTTCCTCAAAATTAACAAGGATGTGATTGCTAGGTCATTTATTCCGATATGGTGGGAATCGGACCAATTGTCATGTTCCACGCCCTTAATATCAACCTAGGAGCAACCCCAATATGACAGAGAAAGAGACAATTGGATAAAGTTCAAACACATGCTCTAAAGGAGGAAGTTGAACTTGAAAATGGTTTAATCTAGGAGGTATATTACCACAAATGGTTAGCCAACCCAGTTTTGGTGAAGAAGTCAAATGGAAAATAGAGAACGTGTATCGATTACACAGATCTAAACAAAGTACGACCGAAGGATTGTTTCTCGTTGCCATGAATAGATCAGTTGGTGGATGCAACGAGTGGATACAAGCTGTTACCTCTTATGAATGCCTATTCAGGCTACAATGAGATACCGATGTTCAAGCCAGATGAGGATCATACCAACTTCATAATAGAATGGGGAATTTATTGTTACAAGGCCATGTCATTTAATCTAAAGAATGCGGGGGCCACTTATTAGAGATTAGTTAATTGAATGTTCAAGGAACATATTGGCAGAAATATGGAAGTTTATGTTAATGACATGTTGGTAAAATCCAGTGAACCTAAAAACCATCTCAAGGATCTAGAAGAAATGTTCGAGATATTACGGAGGTATCAAATGAAGTTAAATCTATAAAAGTTCTCTTTTAGGGTCCATTTTGGAAAGTTCTTAGGCTACTTAGTAAGTGCTCAAGCAATAAGAGCAAGTCCCTACAAAATACAAGTTATAAGGTTTATGGAAGAACAAAAAACTAGAAGGAGGTGATGAGCTTAAATGGAAGGGTAGCTGCCCTAAGCAGGTTTATCTCAAAAGCTACAGATAGATGCAAACCTTTCTTCGATGTAATTAAGGAAAAGAAGAACTTCGTATAGGGAGAGGATTGTAGAAAAGATTTCTTGGAATTAAAAAACCATTTGGAGAAACGATCGATACTCTCATGACCCGAGAGCGGGGAAACTTTATATCTATATATGGCAGTATCAGAACATGCAACCAGCTCAATACTCATTCGAGAGGATTATGGAGCACAACACCCAATATACTATATAAGGAGGCAGTTCAAGGATGGAGAGGTTCTATACCCGATTATAGAGAAATTAGTTTATTTCTTGATTCTTACAGCTTGAAAGCTTAGAGCATACTTCCAAGCACATTCGATCGGGGTATTGACCAATTTTCCTGTTAAGCAAGTTTTTAGTAAGACCGAGACTTCGGGAAGGTTGGTGAAATGGGGGATTGAACTCAGCCAATACGAGATAGAATTTCAACAACGGGATGCAATCAAAGGGCAGGCGTTGGTAGATTTTTTTAATCAATGCACCAACTTATAAAGGAACAATCGGAAAAAAAGAAGGATCAGAAGCCCATGTGGCAATTATCTGTGGATGGAGCATCAAATGAATAAGGTGCCGGCATAAGATATGCAATTATAATCCTAGACGAACATCATTTGCACTATACTATGAAACTGGGAATTCCTACAACTAATAATGTAGCAGAATATGAGTCGATGGTAGCAGGATTAACTTTGCATTGGAATTGAAAATTCTACAAATACAGATTTTTAGGGATTCACATCTAATGATCAATCAAGAAAAGTAGGTATACCAAACAAAGGACCCCAAGCTATATTTCTTTGTGAAGAAGATATGGCAGATGCTTGCTTAGTTTGAGGATTTTTCGGTAAATTAAGTTCCTAGGGCAGAGAATGCACATGCAGACTCTTTAGCAAAATTGGCAACCTCAATGGGAGCCCCGGAAACATGAATTGTCCCCATCAGATATCAGGAAAAGCAAGCGTTGAAAAGGAAACATCCTAGTAAGGGAAAGAATTTCTAGTTATGACGAGATCCAAAGCAAAGTCTCAGAGAGAGGAAATAGAAAGTGGTAATGAGTTGACAGACGAAAGTATTGACCAACCCAGTCCAAATAGCACATACGATGATACATGGATGTCACCTATTGTTTAGTATTTAGTTAAATGGACATTACCATCTGATAAAGGGGAAGTAAGAATAATCAAGAGACGGTTTCCATCCTTTGTTATGATAGACAAAATCCTATATAAGAAGGGATATGCTCTACCCTATCTTAGGTGTCTGAGCATGGATGATGGGATGAGACTAATGGTTGAAGCACACAAAGGGCTTTGTGGCGACCATTCAAATGGAACAAAGCTTGCAAAGAAAATAATGAGGCAAGGGCTTTGCTGGCCCCATGTGTAAGCCAAGCCATAGACTATGTGAAATGATGGGAGAAATGCTAGAAATACTCAAAGATACCCAGGTTGCCTCCAAGTCAATTAACGGCAATCACATGTCCATGGCCCTTTGATGTATCGGGAATAGATTTGATCGACCCATTGCTAATTGCAAAGGGATGTGCTAAATATGCTGCAGTAGCCATCGACTATTTTACCAAATGGGTTGAAGCGAAACCACTTCCAAAAATCACTTTTGGGAAAGGATTGAGATTTGTTATTGAGAATATCATAAGCAGGTTCGGGATTCTACAGCAGATAATTTCTGACAATGAAACGCAATTTAAAAGTGTAGAATTATCTTGATTCTTCCACAAAAAGGGATTATTAAAAAAATTCATCTGTTGCACATCCAAAAGCTAATGGAGCAGTTGAGGCTACAAATAAAATCATGAAAACCATTCCAAAAATGCGACTGAATAAAGAAAAAGGAAATTGGGAAGAATAGCGGCCATTAGTACTACGGGCCTACCGAACATCTGCTGAGACGGCAACGGGACATGCCCCGTATTCTGTGACTTATGGGTATGAGGCAATGCTCTCAATCGAAAATGAAATACCCACACATCGAAGGATTGCCTATGCATTTGAAAAGAATCAAGAATTGAAGGAAGAATCACTGGACTTGATACATGAGCTAAGTGATGAAGCAGCGGTAAGAGCTGCCAAATATCAAAGGAGAATCTCTAAATATTACAACTCATGAGTAAGAGCTTGATCATTTGAGGTGTAGGATTTGATACCCCACAAAGTGATGGCCAATACTAAGAACCCTGCAGATGGACCCCTAGGATCAAACTGGCTAGGGCCATTGATCATATGTAATGTAATCCACACGGGAGCCTACAAATTGTGCCATCTAAATAGCAATATGGTGCAATAAACATGGAATGTTGAACATTTAAGGCCACATTTTCCAAGGATGGATTAATAAAGAGCTTCTTTTTGTAAATAGAAAATCTACACGGTTGGGAGTGAAATGCACCTCAAATTTGGATACTACCTAGGTAGTCTGCCTAAGATGGTAAGAAAGCCTATGTTCATGCCAAGATGGCCAGTCCAGAGCACCTCCTAGAGGGAGGGAAGGTAAGCTGATGTGCACGTAATCTATTCAAAGCACCTCCTAGAATTGTACGTTGGCGCTTATGGTTAAATTTAATTTAAATTCGTTTGGTTAATTTTCTAACTCGATAGAATTTAGCCGACGAACAAGTTTTTGACACCGTTGTCGGGGACTTGTCTTGATTTTAATTTTCTATTCTTCGGATTATTTTAGTTTTTTTTATTGTGTATTAATTTATTTATTTTAAAAAAATCGTGTGTTTGTTGTTTGATTTATGTTTATATTGCGTTTGTTTGCTTATTGTTGTTGTCTAGTTGTTTTTGCTTTTGCATTTCTATTTTAAAAAAAACAAAAAAAACAAAAAAAACAAAAAAACAACAATTTTATTTCATTTCCTTTTCTTTTACAATTTTACATTTACACTTTATATTTGCGATCTCATTTTTTATTATTGTTGCATTTACATTGTGAAAAAAAACTAGTGTTCCATCATATTACCACTGTTCGACCATCTACACACTTCAACTTTCAAACCTCTCTGTCATCGCCAACCTGCACACCTCCTTCCTTCATCTCTTTTAACCTCTTGCCAATACAACCCTCTCTACAAAGCAATCATAGTTGCATTAAACAATCACTGGGACCAAACTACCATCTACTCTTAATTCTGCAATCGCAGTTTCATCACATAACAGAATTCAAAACTCCACCATCTCCTCTTAAAATTCTCCAAACACTTGCAACCAATTAACCAAACTGTTCAGTGCACATTCCCCTGAACCAGCCAGCTATTGAACCACAACAGCCTTGTTAACATTTCCACCCTACAGCTTGAAACACCTGTACAACCGTTACTGTCAAACTGCTCTGCATTAACATCCACTGTCATTTTTTCAAGAGCGAACTGCACATCTATGCACATTCATCCACCTGCAGACCATACCTACAACTCATTGCAACTCCGCCATTCAATCCCATAACCATTCCCACTACCTCCCGTATCACCTATATGTTCACTGACAACAATACTTGATCATTCCTTGCTGACTTTCCTGATCATCTCCAAACTATCACTGCAAGCCAAACTGTTCTTGTTGCCTGTCTCTACCAAGACCATCACCTCCACTTCAATTCACATCCCATATACAACTCCACTGCTAGCGATCACTACTGCTTCCCCCACTTCTGTTACCACTCACAAACATTCACTTCCTATTACTGCACATCAAATTTCTAAAACTTCAAAACTTCTTTCTGTATACTGTGCCTACTGCATATCAAAACTTCTTTCTTTCTACGGCATATTAAATTTCTCCCCATACCCATTCACTTGCCATCTACACTTGTCGTATCTCCTCCTTTGAAACTGCCAACCATCAGCTTAACAAACAGCTCCTCTTCCAATCTCAATCGTCCACCTTTTCTGCAGTCAAATCATTACCCTATTCGATTCCGCCCGAACATCTTCCATCACTGCCTTGAACAGTACAAACTCCTACCTCTACCGCATTAGTTACAACTACGGACTACCTCATCTCTTCTACGCGACTAGCCTCTTCCTGTTCCTTCCTTCACCATTATCCTCACCAAGATAATCAACTTCATCTCGCCTCTTCCTGTTCCACGGGATAGCCACCAAGCCTTCGACCACTGCTTCAAAATCACCAGTCGCGATCGCCATCAAACCCATCGCAATTCCTCATGGCAATTCAAGCGCCTGCACCCCATCAATCCCGATCTAATCTCCGATTGCCGAACCCAAACCACGACACAAATCAAATCAAATAACTGGTTTGAGAGTTTTAATCTAGGGAATTCAAGTTTTGGAGTTGTGAGGAATTCGAAATTGCAATATAATTTGAGAAGCGGGATTGAGCAAAATTATTGCTGGATTTTGGCGTATGAAAGTTGTATTATTCTTTTCACTTTAATCATTCCATTTGGGCCGGATTTAGTTCAAGACCGAAGCTTTGTTTTGTTAGTTTGTTTTAGTTTATTTGTAGTTCCACACATCTTTAAAATACCTGTGTGTGTATGTTTTTATTTTCAGGTTCTCAAGCAGAAAATCGGAAGAAAAGGAATAGCTTTGCTTGCTAAAAAAAATATGCCACCAAAAAAAATTCCTAATAAATGTGTACGCTCTAGTATCGTGCTCTCATTTCCAGTTTTATTTTAGTTGCATTGATGGTTGCTTGCATTTGCATTTATAAAAAAAAATCCAAAATCCAAAAAAAAAACAAATTTCATTCTAATTGCATTGTTTAATACACATTTTATTTCAGCTTTGCATTTCATCTTAGAATTTTGATTAATAATGGTTAGAAATCGGCAACTCTTAATTGTATATTGGCGATTTGTTCTCTTTTGATAATTTAATTTCTTGGTGTCTAGGCTATGGCAAAGCAATAATCAGTTATAAATATTACGATGATCCTTAAATATTACACTGAATTTTTTCTCTGAAGGTACTTAAACCTTCGCTTGCATTGCTACGGTGGTGTGCCGATAAATCATGTTCGTTACCTGGCTGAAAACTATCTTGTTGATTTAAAACAAAGTGTGATTATATAATTTTAGGTTAACTTAGGATAGAATGTCTATAATTAACCCTTGCATTTATTTAGTTGCATTAGTTCACGCATATTGTAAAAAAACAAAAAATTTCAAAATCCAAAACTAAAATAATCGTAAATATTCCTTAATTTTGCTTTTAAATCCTTTTTTTTTCAATATAAAAAATCCCAGAAAAAATTTATAAAAACAAAAATAAAAATTATAATAAAACCTTTTCAAAAACAAAGAAAAAATTTGAAAATCCAAAAAAAATCAATTTCCCTTTTGAAAAATATATTCTATTTGCAAATATTTTTCCTTTATAAGAAAAAAAACCGAAAACATTTTTGAAAATGTTTGATTTTTCATATTCACATGAATTTTATGATAGTTGTGAAAATTAATTGGAAATTTCAATTTATTTTATGGCAAGTAAAGCAAAGTAATATAAATAAAAATGTAAAATGTAAATGAAAAATGCAAATGAAAAATGAAGTAGGATATATTTTTTTTTGAGATTATGTATGCTCTTTTTTTATATATATAATGCAAATGCAAAATAGAAAAGCAACCAACACACAGACAAATGCAAACACAAAACAAACACACAATAAAAATGAAAATAGTTCGAAGAACAGAAAATCAAAATCAAATCAAATCCCCGGCAACGACGCCAAAAACTTGTTCGAACGGTTGAACTTCTATGAACTAGAAAATAGCCGAACGAATTTTATAATAAAAATAACCGCAAGCGCACGGCATACACTTGTAGTACGTGGCGAATACGAGTCAATCCGTAAGGAATTGTTGGTTTTAAAATTCTATACAATCAAATTAAACCAAAGTCGAGTGAAAGTTTAGCTAGAGAATTATGGAATGAACTAACTAAAAGAAAAGAGATGCAAATATAAGAGTTAAATGACAATTTAGAGAATAAATCCACTCTCTAGATCATGTAGTTCAACACATATGAAATCATGATCTCTCTTTTATGGTCGATGGTGCTTCAATTGATGTGCTTATCATAAGTATGGCGTATTTGTGCTATTGATTAGCCAACATAAGCCATCAAACTATAACACACCCCTTAAGCCACTTACTAAGTTTCATGAAACTTGACAATGAAAATGAAAACGAAATCTTTTTTAAGTATGGCCTATTAACTATTGATTATAAATACAGACCATCAAATTTGAATTTCAAATCACTTTCTTATGCCACAATCATATTTTGATGAAGAGACATTTGTATTAGTGATTGTTTAAGCATAGCCTATTTGATGTCAACAATATAGGCTATCAAATTCAAAGCAAGAACACAAATAAAACACTTCATTGATCATCGTTAAGCACAAAAAGAGAGTATGAATTAACAAATAGTTGAAGCTACATAATTAAAGAGCTTCATAATCCATATAATTTCACTTAAAATTCTTATGGATATTTTAATAACGACTACTGTACAAACTATTAGAATTTTGCACTATAGGATTTTTAAAATAATGGTCAGCCCTCAACTCTTGAAAGTAGTACTGAAAAAGTTTAATCTTTACTTGAAAAACAACTTCAGTTTAATAATTTATTGAATTCATATCTATGCAACAATACAAGTCAAAGTTTTCAAAATAATCAAAATTCGTATTCATTTCCAAGTTCAAATGATTTTGATTATAGCCCTTGCCAATCCAATTTCGAACTCCAAAATGTATTTAAAACTCGAAATGAAAATGTGAACCACTTTTTAGATGAATTTGGCAATGAGGAATAGTTTCAACAATGGTGCGATTGACAATTTTTGTTCTCAACAAATTCAAACTGAAAACTCCCAAATTAATAATCATGAATTTGATTTAGTTTAGCAAACAGAAAAAGATTACAAGGACTTGTTACGTGAAACGTACAAAAAATTTCGTGAACAACAAAATCAAATCCTAACTTGTGAAGAATCACATGATAATCCACTGCTTCGAATTTGACGATTCTTGTTCTCAACAAGTCCAAATCGAAAATCCTCAAGTTAATAATTATAAATTAGATTTTTTAGAACAATTAAACAAAATTTATGATGATCATATGAATTTTTTGTGTGAAACCTAGTGTGAACCACAAAATCAAATCTCAACTTGTGAAAACTCGAGTGATAATCCGTCTTTTAACCAATTTGACGATTTTCAAACAACTTTTGAAAATAGAAATGATGATGTAACGACCCATAAATTTTCGATAATTAAAATAGCTAATTTAATAAGATTTCGTGATTTAGTGTTAGAAAAAAAATTGTAAGTCGTTTGGAATAATAATAACTGGAATGAATTGCAACAATAATTATCCAAGTAATTATTTATAGATTGAATGGAGTTCGAATCTAATTGAATTGACTCAAATGTTATAACTTGGTTATAAGGGAATATATGGAAAAACAAATGTAAATAAGTGAATAAGAATTGTGAATTATTTAGGTAGAAATACAAATTTTAAATAGATTGGTTTCGAAGATTTGAATAGTAATAGGTATTGAAAAATAAATGCTACTTAGTGTATGCCTTTGAAATCAACAGTTGGATAGGATAATATATGTTGAATTCATTGGGTATAATAGAGTAATTGATTGATAAGTAAAGTCTATTTAAAAATCAAATAATTGAATATTGAACAGGTAAATTGTTTAAAGTAAATATTTGAAACTTATTGAATAATGGAATAATTTTTTTAATGAAAATGGTTGTTCTATAATTTGAATTTGTTAAATTTTACAAGTTCGTTTCGAATATTTCAAAAGATAGTGATTTAAGAATAATCAAATTGTTTAAATTTAATATTACAAATGTTTGAATAATTAAATTCCGAATTTGATATGATTAATTTGATATTGAAATTTAATATATGAAAATAGAGTGAATAACTGAAATTTGATTTAATATGATTCAAATTGGTTGCCAAAGTGAATGTAAGTTATATGGGGATTATAATAGAGTTAATAAGATTTTAAAGTTGGAATTTATTGGATAATTGAATAACGGGTTTAATATGATTAAAAATGATTTGTAAAATTTTATTTTATCATATTAAAGTTAGAATGATGTTGAAGAACTTTTAAAATCGAATTAAAAGTAAATTTGTGAAAATTGAATATTTTAATATTTAATTGACGAGCTAAAATACTCATTTTTCAAACAGTCTCGGATTTCAACGAAACCAATTTCATCGAATCCGTAATGTGATATTATTGTAAGATTTCAAATTTCGTGTCAATCGGATTTACTGATTGTCCGGGGCAAGCTAAAACGCACAAAATTTGTTTAACCGATTTAATTTAAAATCGATCGTTTATTGCCATTACTCGCACAGGCGATCAAATTAGGACTTGAAACCTTTTCCACTGCGTCTAGAATAGGGGTATAACATTATGAACGCCTAGCGGCATGCCCTGATAGGGGTTCGAGATTTCGAGTTGCGTAGATCGAGGTATTTTGAAATTTAAACAAATATTTTAATTAGTCAATCTCCCTTTCAGCTGCTATCCCAACTTTTCACTGTACCTTTGACCCATTCAAACACGCAAGAGCCTCTCCTTCCCTTTTTAATAACTGCACACGCAAGCTTCAGGCAGGGAGAAAAACATAAATCCAACTTTAAAAATTTATTTCTTGCAAAATTTTCAATGAAAAAATCCCAAACCTCTTCCTAAAATCCTATTTTTGAATTCTATTCGATTTGGTATGGTCGTTGGAGGGTGCGGCTATGATTTGGAAAACGTCAAAGAGGACGAACATGAGCAAAGTGATCTAGGGTTTTAAAAATCGAGGGATTTAGCGATCGATTCGCGGATTGGAGTGCGTATTTGAACTCGTCGTCGAAGATAGCATCTCGGAGCAAGTTTTGGTGGTGTGCAGCTATGGTTTGGGACGCGCGACATTTCGCGTCGTTCGTGTAGCTGGGCACGAGTCGCCTGTTTCTAGAGGTGGCCGAGCCCAAAGTTGGTGGTGCGGGATGGTGGAGATTTCGGAGAGAATTGGATGGTATTGTCGGTTCGTTGAGTTATGTAGCCTAGCTCCGTATCACTGGGATTGATGCATGGCCATGGAGTTGTGCACAGGAAATGGCTACAGGCTTTGTTTGGGGAAGAAAATGGAGTTAGTGGGCTGGGCCTCATTTGCTTTGGGTATGAATTCATTTAATTATAATATAAAGTGTTTTATAAAATTCAAATATCGATAACTTATAAAATATATAACTCTCACATATGAGGTCCGATTGAGACGAGACTTTTTGCATTGCAATCGTAATGACGAGAGCTTCGAAATGAAATTGGTTTGGAAAAATTTGGAGATAGTTGAAATTTGGGCTAAAATTGGAAGTCATCCAGTTTAGTTCCAAACCGGAACGTCTCGGCGACAACGGAAAAATCAAGGTGAGTCTTTTATAACACTCACAACGTACTAAATATCTTTATGCTAGTTAAATTTGACATTATGAAGTGTTATGATTTTATTTGTCGTTGTTTGATAAAAAATTAATTGTCATATAGCTTGTCATTTGAATTAACCGTTGAAAAATTTAATTGACAGTTAAATTGAAATTAAAATTGAATTGCGATTAAATTACTTGACATTGATAACTATGAAACTGCCATGAATTGTATTGTCTATTGGATGATGTATTTTGATGGATGTTATTGATTGATATTTAAATGTTTGGATGTTTATTTGCTTATATATACCGTTATGCATAAATATGACACTGTGATTGGTTTAAGTAATATATACTCATCCCTGACATTTAACTGAAATAAATAATTACTTGGCCATAGGATAGAAAATTATATATGGACACCGAATTGGCTAAATTAATAATTTTAAAAATCATCGATTTGAAATTTATTTAAATGTTTTGATTTAAAAGTTATAAATAGAAATCATTTTATAGAAATCGATTTTATCGAAAAAATTGAGTTTGGAATGTTGAAATAAATTTTGGTTAAAAGAAATTGTTAAATAATTAAAGTGGAGACTTTGGAATTTAAAATTGGGATATGACTAAATTTCAAAAATTGATTTGTATAAAGATTTAACCTTAATTCGAGATTTGAATATTACTAAGTAAAAGTGATATAAAAATGATATTTTGAAATCGAGTTTGGAATTGAACCATATTTGAAATTTGGATTTAAACTTGAATATTGATGGATAATTTTGTTAAGTGTTATAAATGGATATTTTTGAAAAATCAAGCTCCAAATCGATATAAATTGAAATTGAATTAATTGAAAGTGAATATAAAATTGAATAAATTTGAAGTCAAAGTTGACGTTGATTGAATCGAAATCGAATCGGTAGAACGGAAATTGAAATTGTTTTGAGTTGGGAAGTTATAATTGAAATGGTTTGGTTTTGAAGCTGTTTTATTTTGTTTTCCAAATTACTCAGTTAAATAAACCATTTTGAATACTTAAACTATTTTAATCTATTTTAAATCTACTTAACCCGATTTAAATTATTTTAAACTAATTTATCTATTTCAAATCCATTATAAGATTTTAAGTATTTTTAACTATTTTAATTATTTAAAACTACTTTTAGACTCCTTAAAACTGTTTTCTAAAATTCTAAGCTGGTCAATAAGGTGAAATGTTTATATTTAAATCTTGAATTTAAATACGAATTGGGCTAAATGAAGTAGCAACCTAAATTGAAATCCGAATTGATTTTGAAATCGAAATAAGATATTGGGACGAAAAATGATTTTTGAAACGGAATCTGACATTTTAGTAGATACGATGATATTTGAAATGGATTTGATTTTCGAAGCGAATATGATATTTTGATATCAATTATGATTCGATTTGAAATGTAAAAGAGCCAACGGTGTAATAATACGTAGTTATTAAAGAGACCGGGATCAGATATGGACATACTCTCTGTCGATACTGAAAACCACTTTAACAACTATTATACGCGGATTGTTGATCCAGAATGAAGTGGATGGTTTGGTGAACGCGTTGACTGAAGAAAGAGAACGATATTGGATGACCCCTGATATGACTAAAATAGGAGCCGCGCCGGGCCATTGAGGTTCGCCATCTCTAGCGGACACACTTCTTCGATACCACATCTATTACATTTGTGATTCGATTTGGGTGCACCCTTGATTTGGGAGTGTTGTTTCGCGGTGTTGGGGTAGCTGCTGGCTATGCTCAACATCAGTCCGGATCACGCAACTACTAGTATCCTAGTTGGTATCGGCTCATGTACCTTGTCATATTGATTACACTATTCGCGACCACTACGTTTTGTTTTGTGTTATACCTATGGGGTACCCTCTGATAACCACCAGTTTACGGTGGGGCTTACGGTGCTGTATAGACTATGGCATTATAAATATGTGTTAAGGGTGATTGTGGTAACGCCTTAACGCTATTTTGATACTTTATATTACTGATAGGCATTATCTACTTAGCGTATTGTACTACATAGTAGATAGTTTAACGGATCCTTAAGAGTTGGAAAATCCCGTAACATCTCTTAAGTTATTGCACGCACGTTGACACTGGATACGAGATGTCAAACCCCGTAAACATCTCGGACGCCGTTGCACTCATATTTATTTACGATTAATTTAACTTTTATAAGGATATTTTAGTCCTGACTCGAGTGTTTTGTCTTTTCATTACGCTCGGGTCAGTCCTGAGTTTTCAGATTTTTGGACATATATTCTGGAGGACGAAGACGAAGATTTCGTTTACTATTACTATTATTATCTGTGCATCATGTCGTCTGCTGCATTATTTTAATTGTTCTGTTGTATATGTATAACTCTGATAAATGTTGTATAAATAATTGTCAAAGTATAGTAAGCAGCTTCATATGAACTGTTTAGTTGACTATTATATTTTATCATTCCGCTGCGAGATTCTGTGTTATTTCATTTCCTTTATTTCTCTTTCTTTTCTTTTCTTATTTACCCCAATAACCATCTGCCCTTTTGAATTGTTTGGAATCGACATGTGTATTTGATCGTCGATTTAAACCGTCCAAATGGCGGGTCGTTACAGTTGGTATCGGAGCTTTGGTTTAGCGATAACCTTAGCTTTGTGGGGTCTGACTCTTTATAAATAAGGTAGTAAAACCCTATGATGAGTCGCTGAGTGTATATATATGTGTAAAAGAGCGTATTTGTTAGTGATATAAAATGCTTTATATTGGGTCGGTTGATTTTTTGAGTGGCTTATGGATTCTGGTCAACACGAGTAATTAACGTCATTGATAGGGATCTCTAAACACTTAAACAGAACAATTTGCATAGTATTGTTTTGAAATTGGGTAAATGAAATAATTTTTCTCTAATTATATTTTTATGTAAAAAAAAATTCAGAAATTATTGTGACTTATCTAGCTTACCTGGTTGTTAGGAATGAAAATATTGGTTATTATCATTAATTGGAAATTGTAATTTAATAAATAAGGTGAATTACAAAAATGAACAGTAATAAAACAACTTGTGGAATGTTTTAAGAAAGAAAATCCTATAAGAATATTTTATAAAGGTGACTTATAAATTAAAATAGATTTAAATTGGGAAAATATTGAATTTAAGACCCGGAGATTTTGAAAATGGCTTTCAAAGCTTTGAAGAAAACATATTGTGATATTAGTTGGAAAATATTTATGAGAAATATTTTGAAAGGATTTTTAAGAAGGAATGAATTCAGTACTCATCTCTTCTGTCGCTGGAAAATAATTTCGATGATGACTGCGCAGCATCATCGATGTTCATTTTCGAGTCTCAAAGTGGGGGAGACTTCTAAGAAGTTTTGCTTTTCTTCGAAATTATTTTGGGTAAATGGGTTTTTGTTTAAACTCCAAGGTATGATTTGATATTTTAAAGATATAAGTGTATATATTTATTTCAAACGATTTGAAAAGAACCGGGCATTTAAATTTCTAAGTTCTGTTAATTAATAATTTTCAAATTATTTGAATGAAATGTGAATACCAGAATTTATAAAATAAGAGGATTAAGATATCTAAGCTATTGTTTGGGAAAACTTTAAAGTTGAAAGGTAAAGAGGATTTAAATAAATTAAATTTGCGAACATTCTAATTAAGTAAAAATGAAATTCTATAAATTTGTATAATACAAAATTTGCATTCTGATAACATATAACAAAACTTACCAAATATTAAAAGTTAAAATGATGTTTTGGATATGTAATAAGATGTTGTACAAATAAACAGAACCTGAAAATAATTGAAGTATACAAGTAAGGAACTTAAAAGGAATTAAAATGTATACAAATGAAAATTTTGGTTGTGATAAAAATATCATATACTTAAATATAGCATGAAATGATGAATGGATAAATGGAACAAGTAAGTGAACTTAAGAAAGAAGATAAATGAATCGTATTATATCTTTGTAAATTGGTTATAGAAAATAAATATAAATTGCAAAAGGGAAAAAATTGAATTTGTAACCTTTAAGATAACTGTAAACTAAGAAAAGTCATTTACGAGAGGTTAGACTTTTATAGGATGATTAATAAACTAAAGTGCCGGTTAATAAAATGTTCCACAAATGAATTCGTTATTTACTGAAATTATGAAAATGCAATAAATGTAAACAAAGGAATTTCTTATAGCTAAGATTCAATTGGAAAATGAAATTTGAATTAAATTAAATTATATAGAATGTTTAAAATGAACTTGAGTAAGCAAAATTCTATGATATGAGGTTCAAGAAAAGATAATGTTAAAGAACATGCTATGTAAAGAAATGAATATACTAACTGAATAATGGATTGTGAATAATTAATTGTAAATAAAAAAATAAAAGCCAATAAAATAATTTAGTATAGATAAATTGGATAGAAATCCATTAGAAGGTAATACGTGAGATTGTACGTATATTATTTTATTCGCATAACGATTTGATCCAAATTCGAGCACAAAATTTCGAGATGATTTATATCGATCCAAGTTAGGATTTTTCAATCGATTTTCGACAGCGAACCCTGGATATGGATTTTTAATTTGGTTCTGAAATTATCTATCATAGCATATGGCTATGCAAGGAGAGTAACAGTTTCCAATCAAGGAACCAAATCTGAGTCCGCACTAGAGAGTCGTGTGAGCGATACTAGTTTGGAAGTGAAATTGTGTGATCGAATAAGCGATTAGATTGATATTGCTAACGGATGATATATGTACGGCTTACGGACTTAAATAAGGTTAATATTGGAAATTTAAGATGCCAAATAATAAAATGATTCTTTTAAAAATTATATAACAGGATATATATATAAAAGAGATAAACCAAATTGAATGTAAAATTAATAAATTGGTTATGTTGAGTATGATTTGGTTGTTATATGATTGTTAGTGATTGTATATAATTCATTAAGTGCTAATGAAATTGAAAGCTATAAATCATTGAAATCAAATCGGAAGTTAAATGAATTTAAAAGAATTTAATTTGATTCAAATTGGAAGTGAACTAATGTAAATATAAATTAGTGAATGTTAACTATTTGAATTGAGAATGAATGTTTGTAAAATCCAACGTTAATGAGTCAAATGTGATTAAAATTGAAAACCAAGTCAATAAATATTAATGAGAAGTGAATTTATATTGATTGGTTATGGATTTGTTGGATGATAGTTGGATGATAATTGATTTGGTGGATGCATTTGCTGTTTTGTTGCACTTGTTATGTGGCACATGTAGTTGTTATGTTGTTATATGGTGTATATTGATATTATTTTCATATATGCATGTTTCTCATGGTTTGTTGAGTGTTTAGTAGGTGCGGATTGCGCTTACTTCGCATTTGGAGCTCGCTTTCGCGCTATATTAGCCGTATATGCTCGCTAATAATATATAAGGTACATATCTCGGATTACATACCGTACTTTTACACTTTTTTCCCTACGGGATGCCTCATCACTTGATGAGATGTATATTTGTGATATATATACTGTCATTTTTTTTTCCGATCGAGCCGCACAAAGTAGACTCTGCCGAAATTTTTCGTAAATCCGGGTGTTAGAAAATTTTTCAAGTTTTAATTTTTTTTTTAACTTGTTTTGATAACTAACTTTTAAAGTTAGAAAGTCGTTCGGAGTAACTTAGTGGAAGCATAGTTAGGATTTAATAAATGGAATTTCAATGTTTTATAAGTTGATAACTTTGAATAAAATATAGCTAATGTTGAATTCTATACTTAGTTCCTTTTCCCTTCTTTTTCCTTTTCGGGGACGAAAAGTTTTGAGTGGGGGAGAGTGTAACGACCCGTAAATTTTCGATAATTAAAATAGCTAATTTAATAAGATTTCGTGATTTAGTGTTAGAAAAAAATTGTAAGTCGTTTGGAATAATAATAACTGGAATGAATTGCAACAATAATTATCCAAGTAATTATTTATAGAGTGAATGGAGTTCCAATCTAATTGAATTGACTCAAATGTTATAACTTGGTTATAAGGGAATATATGGAAAAACAAATGTAAATAAGTGAATAAGAATTGTGAATTATTTAGGTAGAAATACAAATTTTAAATAGATTGGTTTCGAAGATTTGAATAGTAATAGGTATTGAAAAATAAATGCTACTTAGTGAATGCCTTTGAAATCAATAGTTGGATAGGATAATATATGTTGAATTCATTGGTTATTATAGAGTAATTGATTGATAAGTAAAGTCTATTTAAAAATCAAATAATTGAATATTGAAAAGGTAAATTGTTTAAAGTAAATATTTGAAACTTATTGAATAATGGAATAACTGTTTTAATGAAAATGGTTGTTCTATAATTTGAATTTGTTAAATTTTATAAGTTCTTTTCGAATATTTCAAAAGATAGTGATTTAAGAATAATCAAATTGTTTAAATTTAATATTACAAATGTTTGAATAATTAAATTCCGAATTTGATATGATTAATTTGATATTGAAATTTAATATATGAAAATAGAGTGAATAATTGAAATTTGATTTAATATGATTCAAATTGGTTGCCAAAGTGAATGTAAGTTATATTGGGATTATAATAGAGTTAATAAGATTTTAAAATTGGAATTTATTGGATAATTGAATAACGGGTTTAATATGATTAAAAATGATTTGTAAAATTTGATTTTATCATATTAAAGTTAGAATGATGTTGTAGAACTTTTAAAATCGAATTAAAAGTAAATTTGTGAAAATGGAATATTTTAATATTTAATTGACGAGCTAAAATATTCATTTTTCAAACAGTCTCGGATTTCGACGAAACCAATTTCATCGGATCCGTAATGTTATATTATTGTAAGATTTCAAATTTCGTGTCAATCGGATTTACCGATTGTCCGGGGCAAGCTAAAACGCATAGAAATTTGTTTAACCGATTTAATTTAAAATCGATCGTTTATTGCCATAACTTGCACAGGCGATCAAATTAGGACTTGAAACCTTTTCCATTGCGTCTGGAATAAGGGTATAACATTATGAACGCCTAGCAGCATGCCCTGATAGGGGTTCGAGACTTTGAGTTGCGTAGATCGAGGTATTTTGAAATTTAAATAAATATTTTATTTAGTCAATCTCCCTTTCAGCTGCTATCCCATCTTTTCACTGTACCTTTGACCCATTCAAACACGCAAGAGCCTCTCCTTCTCTTTTTAGTAACTGCACATGCAAGCTTCAGGCATGGAGAAAAACATAAATCCAACTTTAAAAATTTATTTCTTGCAAAATTTTCAATGAAAAAATCCCAAACCTCTTCCTAAAATCCTATTTTGAATTCTCTTCGATTTGGTATGGTCGTTGGAGGGTAAGGCTATGATTTTGGAAACGTCAGAGAGGACGAACGTGAGCAAAGTGATCTAGGGTTTGAAAAATCGAGGGATTTAGCGATCGATTCGCGGATTGGAGTGCGTATTTGAACTCGTCGTCGAAGATAGCATCTCGGAGCAAGTTTTGGTGGTGTGTAGCTACGGTTTGGGACGCGTGACATTTCGCGTCGTGCGTGTAGCTGGGCACGGGTCGCCGTTTTCTAGGGGTGGCCGAGCTCGAAGTTGGTGGTGCGGGATGTTGGAGATTTCAGAGAGAAGTTGGATGGTATTGTCGGTTCGTTGAGTTATGTAGCCTAGCTCTGTATCACTGGGATTGATGTACGACCATGGAGTTGTGCATAGGAAATGGCTACAGGCTTTGTTTGGGGAAGAAGATGGAGTTAGTGGGCTTGGCCTCATTTGCTTTGGGTAAGAATTCATTTAATTATAATATAAAGTGTTTTATAAAATTCAAATGTCGATAACTTATAAAATGTATAACTCTCACATATGAGGTCCGATTGAGACGAGACTTTTTGCATTGCGATCGTGATGACGAGAGCTTCGAAATGAAATTGGTTTGGACAAATTTGGAGACAGGTAAAATTTGGGCTAAAATTGGAAGTCGTCTGGTTTAGTTCCAAACCGGAACGTCTCGGCGACAACGGAAAAATCAAGGTGAGTGTTTTATAATGCTCACAACGTACTAAATATCTTTATGCTAGTTAAATTTGACATTATGAAGTGTTATGATTTTATTTGTCGTTGTTTGAGAAAAATTTAATTGTCATATAGCTGGTCATTTGAATTAACTGTTGAAAAATTAATTTGACAATTAAATTGAAATTAAAATTGAATTGCGATTAAATTACCTAACATTGATAACTATGAAACTGCCACGAATTGTATTGTCTATTGGATGATGTATTTTGATGGATGTTATTGGCTGATATTTAAATGTTTGGATGTTTATTTGCTTATATATACTGTTATGCGTACATATGACACTGTGATTGGTTTAAGTAATATATACTCATCCTTGACATTTAATTGAAATAAATAATTACTTGGCCATAAGATAGAAAATTATATACGGACACCGAATTGGCTAAATTAATAATTTTAAAAATCGTCGATTTGAAATTTATTTAAATGTTTTGATTTAAAAGTTATAAATAGAAATCAATTTATAGAAATCGAATTTATCGAAAAAATTGAGTTTGGAATGTTGAAATAAATTTTGGTTAAAAGAAATTGTTAAATAATTAAAGTGGAGACTTTGGAATTTAAAATCGGGATATGATTAAATTTCGAAAATTGATTTGTATAAAGATTTAACCTTAATTCGAGCTTTGAATATTACTAAGTAAAACTGATATAAAAATGATATTTTGAAATCGAGCTTGGAATTGAACCATATTTGAAATTTGGTTTTAAACTTGAATATTGATGGATAATTTTGTTAAGTGTTATAAATGGATAATTTTGAAAAATCAAGCTCCAAATCGATATAAATTGAAATTGAATTAATTGAAAGTGAATATAAAATTGAATAAATTTGAAGTCAAAGTTGATGTTGATTGAATCGAAATCGAATCGGTAGAACGGAAATTGAATTTGTTTTGAGTTGGGAAGTTATAATTGAAATGGTTTGGTTTTGAAGCTGTTTTATTTTGTTTTCCAAATTACTCAGTTATATAAACCATTTTGAATACTTAAACTATTTTAATCTATTTTAAATCTACATAGCCCGATTTAAATTATTTTAAACTAATTTATCCATTTCAAATCGATTTTAAGATTTTAAGTATTTTAATTATTTAAACTACTTTTAAACTCCTTAAAACTATTTTCTAAATTTCTAAGCTGGTCAATAAGGTGAAGTGTTTATATTTAAATCTTGAATTTAAATACGAATTGGGTTAAATGAAGTTGCAACCTAAATTGAAATCTGAATTGATTTTGAAATCGAAATAAGATATTGAAACGAAAAATGATTTTTGAAACGCAATCTGACATTTTGACAGATACGATGATATTTGAAATGGATTTGATTTTTGAAGCGAATATGATATTTTGATATCAATTATGAATCGATTTGAAACATAAAAGAGCCAACGGTGTAATAATACGTAGTTATTAAAGAGACCGGGATCAGATATGGACATACTCTCCGTCGATAACGAAAACGACTTTAATAACTATTATACGCGGAGTGTTGATCCAGAATGAAGTGGATGGTTTGGTGAACGCGTTGACTGAAGAAAGAGAACGATATTGGATGACCCCTGATATGACTAAAACAGGAGCCGCGCCGGGCTATTGAGGTTCGCCATTCCTAGCGGACACACTTCTTCGATACCATATCTATTACATTTGTGATTCGATTTGGGTGCACCCCTTGATTTGGGAGTGTTGTTTCACGGTGTTGGGGTAGCTGCTGGCTACGCTCAACATCAGTCCGGATCACGCAACTACTAGTATCCTAGTTGGTATCGCCTCATGTACCTTGTCATACTGATTATCCTATTCGCGACCACTACGTTTTGTTTTGTGTTATACCTATGGGGTACCCTCTGATAACCACCAGTTTACGGTGGGGCTTACGGTGTTGTATAGACCATGGCATTATAAAAATGTGTTAAGGGGGATTATGGTAACGCCTTAACGCTATTTTGATAGTTTATATTACTGATAGGCACTATCTACTTAGCACATTGTACTACATAGTAGATAGTTTAACGGATCCTTAAGAGATGGAAAATCCCGTAACATCTCTTAAGCTATTGCACGCACGTTGACACTGGATATGAGATGTCAAACCCCGTAAACATCTCGGACGCCGTTGCACTCATATTTATTTACGATTGATTTAACTTTCATAGGGATATTTTAGTCCTGACTCGAGTGTTTTGTCTTTTCATTACGCTCGGGTCAGTCCTGAGTTTTCAGATTTTTGGAGATCTATTCTGGAGGACGAAGAAG
Source organism: Allium cepa (assembly GCA_030765085.1). NCBI lineage: Eukaryota > Viridiplantae > Streptophyta > Magnoliopsida > Asparagales > Amaryllidaceae > Allium > Allium cepa. Next base: position 688,415,581 of record CM060938.1, read on the forward strand.
AAGATTTGGTACACTATTACTATTATTATCTGTGCATCATGCCGTCTGCTGCATTATTTTAATTGTTCTGTTGTATATGTATAACTCTGATAAATGTTGTATAAATAATTGTCAAAGTATGGCAAACAGCTTCATGAACTGTTTATTTGACTATTATATTTTATCATTCCGCTGCGAGATTCTGTGTTGTTTCATTTCCTTTATTTCTCTTTCTTTTCTTTTCTTATTTACCCCAATAACCATCTGCCTTTTTGAATGGTTTGGAATCGACATGTGTATTTGATCGTCAATTTAAACCGTCCAAATGGCAGGTCGTTACAGATGATCTTAATAAAGTTGTTGAAAATACGGTAATTAAGTTGGATATCAATTCTTTTGAGGGTGAGAAATTGGATTTAAGATTCGATATTCCTTTTCCTGATTTTGGAATTTTGAACACAACAACTTTGGATTTTGAACTTGACACATGTAATAAAGTTGTTGGTAATTCAATAAAGAAAGAAAAATTCAATGAACATGATTTCTTTGGACTTTTCGAAAATAAGTTGTTAAATTCTGAAGGTGAATATTTAAATCACCATCTTGATTTTGAAATCAATAGTTTTGAAGAATTCTCCAATTATGAGCTTGAATTTCAATTTGGTAAAAATAAACTTGAATTCCAATCAATTGTTCTATCAACCCGGAAAATCAACGAAAGCAAAACAACTCGTACGATTTTTAATAAAACGAGATTCGTTTTTTCCAAATAAAATTCAACTATGGAATCCTATATCATTTGGTTTTCTACACTTCAGTTGTGTCTCGTAGCTTGAACAGACAAATGAATCGGTCTTTGGAAGACCGTTTCATTTACTCTTTAAGTGTATATATTTTCCGATCTCTTGTAAATAATAATCTTTTCATTTTCATTTATATAAAGGTCATGTTTTTATTTTTATTTTTCTCCTTCCACTTGGGTTAACTGTGGGGACATGGTCAAAATTAAGCGTGGGGGAAGTCTCGTCTTCGTTTTTAATTTTTCATGGTTTATTTCTACATTTTCTTTCCTAAAAAAATTTTCCTCTAAAAAAAATCTTAAAAAACATTATTTTAAGCATTTTGATTTATTTTTAAAGAAACACTATAGGATAAATATATGGTTTTGGTTTACTAAATTGAAATTTTTGAAAATTTATTCATCTTATGAAAAATAAAAATGAAGTTTGATTACAAATAACAATGGTTTAACTAGTATATAGGAAGATTCATATGTGTTAATTATGAAATACATCCTAATTGAAAATCTTTGTTTTAAAAAGTGCCCAATTTAAAGTAAAGATCTAACATTTTTTTGTCTTCTAAGTTAAATTGTGCTGAGATGATGGTGCGAAGCTATCTTTCCTAAAATACAAAAACAACAAAAATATATTTCTTATATATATGTATATTTTTAATAAACACATGAAGTCATGTGTTCACACTCGTGTGTTCACTCGACATGCTCTGTACCCTTCTCACATAAGCCCCCAAGGCAGTGGATGATCGGTATATTTGACCTCAGCTTATCTGAGTTAGGTGTGTGTATACATAAAAAAAATTCTTTTATTAATAACGCATATAGTCGATAAGTGTGCACACTTGTATGTTCACTCGCCACGCTCTGTATTCCCCTCGCATAAGCCTGCAATGCAATGCACGGGTAACATATCTGGCCTCAATTTATCCGAGTTAGGCATATGTAAATATTGTAAATACCAATAAAATTTTCCAAAAAATAGAGAGAGTAAGTAAATTAAATCAATCACTATTTCAACTTCTTTGATTTGAGTTGTTATTGAAAAGAAATTAAAATACCACTTTGATAAACTTTGATAATTAACTAAGGATCCATTTTATAGTAACACTGTATTATCGACCGAAATAACGAGTTAAACTATAGTTTATTTGCTATGATAACTTGATTTTTGTTGGAAATTTTGACATGTAAAAGATCTTAAATTTCTCATAATAACCAAAACCTATATTTAACTTATTCGTGTAAATTAAATAATAAATCCTTCATTTGTAAATGTTTTCAAAAACTCGCATTCATCTCTTTGTAAATAAATCTTCCATTTTATAAATATTTTCATCCTGTATTTGGATTTTATAGGTAGTATCCGTTGAAAGCCCTCACGAGACAACACTTGTTCTACTGGAGACACCCAGAGATTTAACGTCTTGTTGCATACACTCAATGCAATCGTGCTCCCTACGAAAATGGATTTATCTTAATTTTTCTTTATTTAAGGATGAATAAAAAGACAAGTGTGGGGGTATTTAATGTGCACGTAAATGTGCATATTTTTACAACCATATTTAATATATTTTAATTAAATAAATGATCATATTAGGTATTTTAACTTGTTTAAATCAAACTTCAAATTATTTTCAAATTGTCACACATTCATCTTCATAGAGAGGCAAAATGATATTTTTTTGTGCATAAATTAATTTGAGAAAATTTAACTGAAAATTTCTATATTATTTTATATGAATTTAAACTCAATTACAAGTAGTTTCATGAAGGAGTATGCATGCACAAAGAAGATACAAAGGAATGAAGATGGAAATAATTCAAAATGATGATCATGGAGGACCCCGCCTACCCATCTATCTTAATGTACAAATTAGAGCTCATCACATGTTAAAAAGCCATTTAATCTTCATGCACACTTAATGGATGATTATTAGATGCTAATGTTTACTAGGACAACACACTTCTTAGAGGGATAGTTTGGGCATTCCCCAAAAAAGTGAATTAGGATTTTAAACTTGTATAAATACCCCTTATGCTTCATCCAACTCTCTTCCTCCTAGTTAGTTTTAGCTTAGAAATAAAAGAAAGCTTCTCTTTTCTTTTCATGGCTACTTAGCCATTTTCTATTTATGTACTTCTTTATGCAACTTTAACACATGTTCTTTTCCTTTACATGCTTATTTGCTTTCATGTTAATAGTGTAGATTTACATTTCATGCAAGTGGATTAGTTTTTCCTTTTGTTTTGCTCTCTTTTTCCTCTTGTTTGTCTAATGTTGCTTGCTACAGTTATTGACATGATAACTAATATGAGAGGCTAAACCCCTTCAATTTAGGGATAATGAAACTCTCTAATCATGTAGCTTCAACATTTTGATCATTTTTGTTCTTGTTTTGTGATGGAAACACTTGGAGTGGTTCAATTATGTTGTTTAGCTTTGAATTTGATAGTCTATGTTGTTCGTAACAAATAGGCTTTGATTGAAAAAACAAAAAACAAATTGCCTCTTCATCTATATATGATTATGAAAAAGAAGTGAATGTTGAAATTAGAATTTGATGGCCTATATTTCTAAAAATTATTTAATATGCCATGCTTAAAATAGATTTTGCTTCCAACTTTGTTGTCATATTTCATAAGTTTTAAATGTGTATTATTGGTTGTGTTATAGTTTGATGGTTTATATTAGGCTAATTAATAGCACAAATATACCATAATTATAATAGGCACATCAACTAATTTCACTAGTGACCAAAAGAGAGATCATCACTTCATTTTGTTGGTTCATGTGATCTAGAGAGTGGAAATTACCTCTTAATTGTCTTAACACTCTCATATTTTTATCACTTTCTTTTTTTCATTTTTCTTACTTTTTTTTAGCTAATCACTCTCAACCTTGGTTTATTTTGATTGAATAGATTTTTAAAATCTAACATTTCCCTATGGATCGATACGTACTTACCACGTACTAGAATTGTACACCATGCGCTTACGGTTATATTTTAATTTAAATTCATTTGGATAATTTTCTAACTCGATAGAATTTTGCCCACGAACATAAGCCTTTAACCGCACCATGAGATGATCAGCTTAAAGCACCAGAGAAGCCCTTGGTCATGCATTTGGTAAGGTCAAGGCACCTCTTGGAGGCAGGACGGAGTAAGCCTTTAACCACGTCATAAGATGGACCAGTTAAAGCACCGAACAAGCCCTTATCCGTGCCAATCTATGGCCAAGTTAAGGCACCTCCTGGAGGGAGGATGGAGTAAGCCTCTATCTATGCCATAAGATGGCCAGGGAAGAGCATCGAACAAGCCCCAGCCTACGCCGCAAAAGGGCCATGCAAATGCGTATAACAGTAGTTATCAGACTGGTATAGAGATGCCACCATTCGAAGCTTTGTATGGAAGGCCATGCAAATCTCTCGTTTATTGGTTGGAGACTGAGGATAGGTTAACTCTTCATCCAAATTTTGTTAGAGAGGCTACAGAATAGATTGAGGTCATTCGGGTTAGAACAAAGGAGGCTCAGTTTAGAAAGAAGAGTTATGTAGATAAGAGATGGAAAGATTTGGATTTCTTAGAAGGGGACTAGGTTTTCGTCAAAGTATCACCAATGAAGGGCGTGATCGGATCAAGAAAATCAGAGAAGTATTTCCTAGGTTCACTGGAACTTTTCCTATTATTGAGAAGATCCAAAAACTCGCTTGTAGACTTGAGTTACCGAGCACTTTGGCAGGTGTCTATGATGTTTTCATGTTTTGCATCTAAGAAAGTGTGTTAGAGACCCAAGAACAGCTATTGCACCGACAGTACTTAATGATTTAGTAGTAGAACTGGACTTGACCATAGTAAGGTAGGCAATTCGCATTGTTGCAAGAGATGAAAAGAGGCTTGGAACCAACACTGTAAGATTAGTCAATGTCCAGTGGAGCGACGATGACAGATGTTGTACTTGGGAGGTTGAGAGCACGATTAGAGATACTTATCCTGACTTGTTTGATAGTATATTTTACCTTCTTATTTGCTTTGTGTACCTTATTGTAATTTTAAGGACGAAATTCTTTAAGAAGGGAACTATAAAACACCCTGGAATTTTGGAAATATTGTTTAAGCGATTTAGTTAGATAAACTAAACAAAATAATGTATGATTAGGGGATTATGATTTGATTTTAATTTAGGCAGCCATGCCTTTTAAATTAATGAATTAAAAGAAGAATTTAAAATGAATTAGAGGAGGGTATTTTGGGAAAGAGGCCATTCCTATATTCTCTTCCTTAGGCCGTGTATTATGTACACATTCATTTCATTTCAAAATTTTAACATTCAAGGCCAGCCACCATTAACAAGGAAAGGAGAAGAGGAAACTAAGGAAAAGCTAAAGGAAAAGAAAATCAAACCCATTCAAATCTCAAGCTCCTTAATCCTTAAAAAAAATGTGAATAATGTTTACATCTCTAAATTTTTATTGGTTTCAGTTTTAAGATTAGACCCGAACATTTTGCAAAGTTTTGCCATGTTTTGAATGATAAAATGATTATATGTATACGTGTTTATGATTTATTTATGTTCATATAGATTTTATGACATATTTTGAGATGAAAACCCTATTAAATGGCATCCGTTAGCCTTGTGAACTTTTATGATTATCTAAAGTGATATTTTAGAGATGAGTCTCAATTTTCAGATTTTTCTGAATTTTTGTGGAATTATTATGAATTTTTTAAGGAAGAAAATGGTATTTTGGATTATAAAATTATTTACGGGAAAATAATTTATTTTTTGGGTCCAAAAATTTTATATGTTGAAAAAAATAGTAATTGATTTTCTAGAATTTTTCCAGATTTCTCTAAGGTGATTTAATAGTTATATAAAATTATTTAAGGTATAAGACTTAAATGTTTCATATAATTATAAATGTGAAAGAGGCTTTCACTAAATGGTCTAAATTTACAAATAAGGAATGTCGGTAGCACTTTTGAATATAAAAATCTACCAGCCAATTAGACTTGGACAAATAAGATAGATTTGGTACAAAAGGACAACTTTCGATAACAAATAAATAGGCTTTTTGCTCTTTTGACTCCTTCGGCAACTAGCTTCTGCCTCTACTACAAACCATTCGACAAGGTCGAAAGGTATCAAACCTTTTGAGTAGGTTAACAATCAATGCACATGGTATTAGGCAACTGGTACACAGTGAATTGGAAAGGGTCGAAAGGTATAGGGATGAAACTAAGAGCTTTCGAAAGAGATGAAGCTTTGTTTTGGTTTTAAAAAAAATATGCCTGCTAGCTTTCGACAAAGTCGGCAAGGCCTAAATGCTTTCGACAATGTCAAATGGTTTAAAAGAAAAGGTTTCGATTGGGTTGCATTCTTGTTTAAATTGAAACCGTTCGACAAGGTAAAAAGGTAAAGCTTTCGACAAGGTCTAAAGAAAAAAAATTTCTTACAACCATTCGACTCAGATGGACTCGAAAGGGATTGTTTTATTTTCTAAAATTTTTCACTTCTCCATTGCTTTCGAAGGTTTGATTCTGACACCATAACTTCATTGTTTATGAAAAGGTTTTAAATAAGTTACTTTTAAAAGGTTTCAAAGTTGTTGCTTTCGACTTCAATGTTTTTTTGATCCTTTTGCTCTACTTGAAAGCATAATCCAAATGTTTTAATCCTGAAACGTTTAAAAGGTTTCGAAGTAGTCAACTTTGAATGGTTTCTAATGGTTTTCACTTGTTTTAAATTGAGCCCAATGATTTCGAAAGGCAAGAGCTCTCGACAAGGTCGAAAGCAAACCTTTCGATAATGTCGAAAGGTATACCTTTTTTTCCAAAGGCAAAAGTTTAAAGGATTCTAAAGATGGATGCAATATATTTTAAGGCTTATAATTGAAAGGCTTTTCATTGGTTTTAAAGGAGTTACCTTCAAAGGTTTTATTAAAGGTTTTAAAGAGGTTACCTTCAATGTTTTCAAAGGGTTTATTAATGGTTTTAATGGGTTACCTTCAATGTTTTCGAAAGGTTTTTTAAAGGATTTAAACAAAGGTCTCAAATATAATGACTAGGCTGATAGCCTAAATGTTTAAGTTATAAAGGAATTTAACTTATTTTAAAAGGATAGATAATCCTTATTGAACATCATTAACATTATTTTGAGTAAAGTATATATAACATGGCAAAATAGCTTAGAGTAAAGTTAAAGATATATTTTCCTTGCGCGTATGTCTGATTTGATGGACTAAATCATTTTGAAAAGGTTTTCGAGGAAAATTCAAAGGGTTGTTAACCCTAAGAAAATTTGGGCAATTTGCTCATTTAAATTCGGACAATCAATCTATTTTGAGGGCAGTCATCCCAAGGGAATGTTAGTCCAGATAACGGCAGTTAGCCCAGACATGAGTAATTAGTTCATTTATTAGGATAAGGGACCTTGCTACTTCTTAAGGACCGTTAGTCCACCCTTTTTACCTGTTTTATGGATGGATAGTCCATTATTTAGCGTAAAGGATATTGCCGTTTTGTATAATCATATTTAGGACAATTAGTTCATAAAGAGCAGTTTTCTTAGATTTAGGACAGATAGTCCATTTATTTCCTGTTTTTGCTTAATGGATCTTGCTATATTTTTTTTTTGATTAACCAGTTTGTTGGTAGAAAAGGATTTGCAAAATACATATAATTTGAAAAGAAATATTACCGAGGGGAAATACGTTTCGCTAAGCGGCATGATCTCACTATATATAAGTAATCAGAGATGTAACAGAAATTATTCATACCATGCTTTATGTCCGACTCGAAGTTTTTCCCCTTAAACTCTCAAGTGCTCAAAATTGATTTGAGTAGGCCAAGGGTTTAGGTTTCCAGTTTTTAGTAGATTCTGGCGAATAAAGCTTCTGAAGACGAACAGGTCGCTGATGGATAGCTAAATTTAGGAATTCTATTTTTAATTTTTTTCCGCTGTGTATTAAGACAATTATGTTTATATTGCTTTGATCATCCAAGGAGGCATCTTCATATTATGCTCTTGGCGTATTGTCTTAATTTATATGTCACCATTGCCTGGAAGTACGTTTGGGGACTTTTGTAACTTGTATATGATATTATTCGAAATGTAATCACTAAAATTATTGTCTTTGAAATCTGTGATTTTGTTCATATTCAAGTTCTTCTGATATTATGAATGCCATTAACCTTACTGTATTTCATCACCGGCAGTTAATATTGTGGACGACTGTAGCATCCGTAGCGCTTAGCTTATGGCCCCAAGATATGGGAAGTTACATTGAGTTAAGCCTCCTTCAGATTATATGTATTAATTTCATGCTTCCGGTGGCTATGTATCGTCCCTTTAAGACAACTTATTTTCCATCCTTATACTATTGGTTATTAACTTCCATTTAGTGAAAAAGTGGTAAGTAGTTTAGTACTGATTTCATTTAGTGATATGAAGATCTTGCATTGAAATCAAATTTTAAATTCACTGAAAAATTCAAAAATCATCATAAAATTCAATAGTAGAACACAAAACTCTCAATGTTAGCAATCCAATTAGAGGCCCATAAAGAAATCAAAAATATGAAATCCATAAATTACCTTCAAAATCCACAAGGAAGTTTAAAATCCATAAAATAAGTAAACCGACAAGAGATCATCCAAAATCCAATGAGGAAATCATGAACACGAAATCCATAAATCATCTTGGAAACACACAAGGAAATTTTAGAATTCACTAAATTAGAAATTCAAACGCGGTCATCGGGGAAATAGGAATATGAAATTCATGAATCATCGTGAAAATAAATAAGGAAATTCAAAGTTCACAAAATTCGAGATCTAATATGAGTTCATCAAAGAACCAATAGGGAAATCATAAATATGAAAATCATAAATCATCATTAAAAGACATATGGAAGTGTAGGGATCATCAAATCAGAAAACCGATAGGGGACCATCAAAATTCGAACAATGAAATGAGGAACAAAAAATTGATGAATAATTATAAAAATCAAGAAGGAAATTCAAAATTCATTATATCAAAAATCCAATATGAGATCATCACTGATCCATTGAGGAAATTAAGAATAAAAAATTCACCAATCATCATAAAGGTCCACAAGGAAATTTGAAATTCACTAAATCAGATTTCTCATAAGGGGTTATGAAACAACCAATAAGGATATTAGAAATTCAGCAATCATCATAAAAATCAACCGGTAATTTCAAAATTCATCAAATCTAAAGTTCATTGAAAGATCATCAAAAATTCAAATAAGGAAACTAGGAGTATGAAACTCATCTATCACCACCAAAAGCAGCAAGGAAACTTAGATTTCATTAAAACGGGATATCATTATAAAAAGGAACCAAAAAATCAAGGAATTTAAGAATGTAATCAAAAACACGTTCATTCTAATTCAAAGTCAAAAAATTAGTGGGAAATCCATAAATTATTATGGAAACTCAATAAAGGAGTTTAGAAATCAAGAACTCATAAAACAAGTGAACAATAAAAATCAACATGAAAAGCCTATAGGGAATCATAATATACAAAATTCGCCAATCATCTCAACAAGGAAATTGAAAATTCACGAAGCCAGTAATTTTGTAAGAAATCACTATGGAAATTCACCAAAGAAATTTGGAATACGAAACTCATAAATCATCCTACAAGTCAATATATGGGTTTTTGGATTGTCAAAAAAACAAAAAGGAAATCCTCATGGAAGAAAGCTCAAATTTCATAAAATAAGGAATTTAACCAAAATCTTGTTAGGATCTCATATAACAAATGGATTATTATAAATTCATTCAATAGAAGCATAAAATCAGAAATTTATCTAATAAAGGTAAACTTAGTAAGTTTAAGCAAAAGATTCCTAGATCTATGGGTTAGTAGTGAGTAATTCTGTAAAGTCATGCAATCATTCGAAATAGTGGCTCCACATATAATATTGAGATTCCTCTATCCTTAGTGGGTCCCCCGATATCCGACAATTCAGGAGCGGTTTAATCAATCTAATCTTCGAGTGAAGTCTTTATTATCTTTAGTGATAACTTATTGTCTATTCCATTCTTTTGGCTTTTGTATAGATCTTTACTCTTATTACCACATTATGGATTCCCTTCTCCGTTTTTTGGTCTCAAGTTTTCTTTTAGGATATAGATTTCTTAATCCTTTTATGTGAAAATCATTTCTCAAGAATTAGATGCTCTAAGGTTTGTTAGCCAATATTTTGTCTTTTCTAGTTATGATTTTGGATTCTTAGTTTGTTCTTGATTTTGACACTGGACACTTTCATCCTTTTGGTTATATATATTCTCCTTTAGGATTTTAACTTCTTCCCAGTCGTTGGTTAGATTTCTTTCTTTAACCCTTTATTCACTTGGTTCTAACTCATGCTTTAGTAGATAGGTTTCTTTCTTTAATCTTTTATTGTCTTGGGTTTTGACATTTGTTTTGATTTGTAGACATCTTTGTCTTTCTGGTTTTGTTTGGTGACTGTTTTGGGCTTCCTGTGGTTCTAAGGGATGTTGATAATTCAAATACTCACTTTTCGACTTAGTCGACACCTGTTTAGTAAAGAATAAGAGAAAAAGAGTCCATCCAAACCATTCGAAGGAGTCGAAATGGATGCTTCCATCAAAGTCTGGAAGTTTCAGAACCTTTTGAAGATGTCAAAAGATTTCTCCAATCAATATCTAGAGGGTTCTTACCTTTCGAAGAAGATGAAGGAGTCAAAAGCGCCCTTCCGCCTTTATTGAGAACCTTTTGACTAGATGAAGACCTTTCGATTAAGTCGAAGCCACACCTTCCGAAGACAATGAAGAATTGCTTTTTGAACATATGCCAAACCATTTGAAACCAATGGTTTTGCCTTCATTTAAACTGCTAGAAAGCAAGTATTATCTTGAGAAATCCCCACGAAAGCTATAATAAGCCTTTTGGATCGGTCGAAACCAATATGGTACAAGAAGGGTTCCGCGTCAGATCGGAAACAAGAGTATATGCATAACCAACATCATCGACACCAATGAGCAAAGGCTATTAACAGAGTCCGAAGCACTTACAAGATAACCCAAAGAAGAGGAGTGCCACCATACCTTAGGACAAAGGTAGGAACATGCTCGAGTCTTTTGGCAGCCACCTTCCTACCCAGTTGAAACCATCAAGGTTGAAAGGTGCTGACCCGCATCTATAAATAAGACCCAAGGGGTTACAGTTTGGGGATCCGATTCCTCTCATTCTCAACTTGTATACTCTTATGTAAATTTTTGTAACCCTCATTTTAAATTGATTTAGGAATCAAAAGAAATAAATTTATCTTAGCTGGATAAAGGGAAGACTTGAATACTTTAGACTACTTTATTGTTTCCTTGAAGCTTTTGTTGGATTCACTTTTATGTTTCAAGTTTCACCACCATCAAAAGCCAACTATCAACATAGTTGAAACCACCTAATATTTTAATAACTTTAGTAATTGATTCCAAGCTATCTTCCCTTGAGCCATAGACTTCGACAAGATTGAAACCAAGTCATTACACACTTAAACCCTCAACTAATACAAGAGACCTAAGGACCTGGCTTTTGACAAGGTCAAAAACCTCACTTTTAACCCTTTACTTAAGTCCAAACTGTTCAATAGCCTAAAGCTCTCAACAAGGTTGAAACCCAAACCAAGTTTCCTGGTTCAACCTTTATCATTGAGATAACCTCGCTTCCGACTGGGTCAGAACCTGTGAATCAGAATTCTTAGAATAAGTCCTATCAACACAACTGATGCAGCACGATCTACAAATGCACTAGGCTTAGGTCGCTCACGACCTAAGGGGGAAGTTTTAGGTCGCTCATGACCTAGTGGGGTAAGCTCGCAAGTGCAATATGCAGAAGGGTTTGATGGGAAAAGACTTAACATGAAGATAGCTCGTCCAAATGACCTAATTAATAAAGGCAAACGACCTATCGAAGTTCGCTGGGAGTTAAGTCGCTCGGAGTTAAGTCGCTCGGAATTAGGTCGTTTGGGATATGTCGCATCTGCTGGGTTTGGTGAATCATTAGGTTGCCTACCTAACGGGTTACGACCTAACGGAGTAGGTCGCTCAGAAGCTTAAGTCGCATCTATTTTAGGTCGCTGGACCTTGTGCCGCTGGAAGAAGGAGCGCTGCAGTTGGGTGGTGCTGCATATAAGTTGAGTCGCTTGTGTCATAAGTCGTAAGTCGTTGTTATGTGTATATGTATAGGTCGCGTGCGCTGTATCTGTTAGGTCGTTAAGGCGTTTGGTGACTGTATTGTTTTTGTTTTTAAGTCGTATGTCGCTTTATGTGATAAGTCGTGCACTATGTTATAATGATAGGTCGTGGCCGACCTTGTTTAGGTCGTAGGTCGCATCTCTTGTATGTTGTTAGGTCGCGTGCGACCTGGGTTGTGTTGTGTCTTTTATTTTATGTCGTTAACGACCTATGGTAGGTCGGTGGTGTTGTAATGTGTTGTGTGGAGTGATGTAGCCTATAAATAGACGAGTTAGGGTCATTGTGAAAGGTTGTTGATTTTGGAATAAACTCTTGTTTGTTAGCTTTGTGCTTTCATTAAATTGGTAGTTGAGTGTGATCTCCTATCTCCACTCACGGTATTCGAGTGCGCTCGAATTAACGTTTGTTGAAGCCAATTCGCGGAATCAAGTGCACTTGATCAACGCTCGAAGAATTTTAGATCTCTTCCACGGTATCGTGCACGATCAACGTGTCAGAGATAGCTAGAATTCGGTATCTTCGGATCAACGAATTTGGGCCTTTTAGTATTTCTCAATCCACCGTTTGCTACTTTCATCGATCTATTTCGTTTCGTTAACTATCCGCTGCGTCAGTTTGGTATCAGAGCGAGGTTTAGCCAATCATAGCTAAGCCGAGTCTTGGAGCCAAGTTTGAAGTTTGAAATTGAAGTGTTTGAGCCGTGCTTTGTTTGAGTTGAGCCAACCTAAGCCTTAGGTCGTTGCATATTGTTCGAGCTAGTGGTGGCCGTGACTTGTTGTTCAAGTTTGAGTTGAAGATTTGTGAAGTTTTGAAGTGTTTGTGTTGATTCAATCATGCCGCCAAGGAGAGCTAATCGTCTTCAAAATGTTGAAGCGTTGTATAGAAGGGAAGAAGCCGAGCAGATGGAGCAACGCATTAATGAGAAATTTGATGAAGGTATTGGAAAGCTAGAGAAGTTGATGGTTGATATGAATCAAACTCAAAGGAGGAGATCGCCAATCTCGAACCATGGAGGAAACCGAGTTTCGCCATCGGTTACGGAAGCGAGAAGGGTATCACCACAATCTTTTAAAGAGAGAAGAGAATAATCATCGAGGAGAGATCGCCATGAATACGGACGTGAAGAGAGAAGAACTCCACGTGAATTTGAAGATGAGCCATATCGAGATGAAGAGAGACATAGTAGAAGAGACATGCGTTATCGAAGGGATGTTGATGATCGAGATCGATATAGACGTACATTTGATTATGATGAAGATGGTGATAGAGCGAGCATTCATTATCGAGATCGAGACCAAGTACGAAATGTATATCGGGATGTTGAAGATGATCGACGTTGGGAGTCGGGTATGAAGATGGAAATTCCAGAATCAAAGGGAGGAATGGTAGCTGAAGAATTTCTTGATTGGTTGTCTAATGTTGAAGAAATTTTTGACTTTAAGGAAATTCCTGAGAATCGAAGAGTTAAGTTGGTTGCTACTCGTTTGAGAGGTAGAGCTATGGCATGGTGGCAGCAAATTAAACTTATGCGGGAGAGAATGGGAAAGTCGAAGATTGAATCATGGGAGAAGATGAAGAAGTTGATGAGAGCTACATTTTTACCTTACAACTATCAATCACTTATGTACCAGAGATTGCAGAATCTGAGGCAAGGGACGAAGTCAGTCAATGATTATGCTGATGAATTCTACCAACTCATTGCCAGGAATGATATTATGGAGACAGAAGAACAGCTGACCGCCAGATTTGTTGGAGGGCTACGAATGCAGATCCAGGATATGGTGAATATGTTTGATCCTAGATCTGTAGCAGAAGCACATCAGAAAGCGTTGGCTTGGGAGAAGCAGGGAAGGCGTGGAGGTGGTGTGTTTACTAAATCCAACAGTCAAGAGAAGGGTATTAGTGGAAACTCTAATGTTCCTAAATCTATCAGTAAACCAGTTGTGAATGAAGCTGCGAAGCCAAAGGTTAATAGCAGTTTCAAATGTTACAATTGTCAGGAGTTGGGTCACAAAAGCAATGAATGTCCAAAGCCGAAGAGGAGAGCAATGGTTGCAGAGATAGAAGAAGAGGAAGTAGAAGCTGAATATTCCAATTCACCACTTGTTGAGGAGGAAGAAGATTTGTCCGGAGATGAGGGATGTAACCTAATGATGAGGAGGTCTTGTTTAATACCGAAGCAGCAAGAAGAGGCTAGTTGGTTGAGGAGTAACATCTTTCAGTCCACGTGCACTATTCTGGGAAAGGTCTGTAAGTTTGTGATTGATGCAGGAAGTTGTGACAATATTCTTTCTACTGAAGCCGTGAGGAAGTCGAAGCTGAAAACGGAGTAGCATCCAAATCCTTACAAATTAGCATGGTTGAGAAAAGGAGGAGAAGTGAAGGTGGACAGGCGAGTTCGAGTTCCATTTTCTATTGGGAAGAAATATAAAGACGAGATTTGGTGTGATGTGGTTGAGATGGATGTTTGTCATTTGCTTTTGGGAAGACCATGGCAGTATGATCGAGCAGTACAGCATGACGGTCGAACCAATAGCTACAGTTTTATGTTTGAAGGTGATAAGATTATTTTGGTTCCAAAGAAGAGACAACAAGAAGAAAGCAAGTCAGAAGAGATTGAGGAGCTGAAGACTTTATTGACTTTGAAGGAATTTATTGAAGAAGTAGAGGAGAGTCTAGAGGTGTTTTTGTTGATTGGACATGAAGCGACTGAATCTGTTGAAATTCCAGAGGAAGTGAAGCCAGTATTGGAAGAATTCAGTGATGTGTTTCCTGAAGTGTTGCCAACGGAGTTGCCACCGTTGAGGGATATTCAGCATCAGATTGATCTTGTGCCAAGGTCAGTGTTACCTCACAGGCCACATTACCGAATGAGTCCCAAGGAGCATGAAGAACTGAGAAGGCAGGTGGAGGAGTTGTTAGAACAGGGGCGTGTTCAGGAGAGCTAGAGTCCTTGTGCAGTGCCAGCTTTATTGGTACCCAAGAAGGATGGTTCATGGAGAATGTGTATGGATAGTCGGGCTCTAAACAAGATCACCGTGAGATATAGATTTCCTATGCCGTAGTTTGATGATTTGATTGACCAGTTGAGTGGAGCTGTTGTGTTTTCAAAGATTGACTTGAAGAGTGGATACCATCAAATTCGTATTAGACCAGGTGACGAGTGGAAGACTGCTTTCAAAACCAGGGAAGGTTTATACGAATGGTTGGTTATGCCATTTGGTTTATCGAATGCACCGAGTACTTTTATGAGAGTGATGAACCAGATTTTCAGACCATTCATTGGGAAGTTCGTGGTTGTTTACTTTGATGATATTTTAATCTATAATGGGAGTATGGAAGAACACATCCAGCATTTGCGTGAAATACTGTTGATTCTACGACAGGAGAAATTTTATGCTGCAACAAAGAAGTGTGTGTTCTTGACACACAGTGTTTTGTTTCTGGGATATGTTTTGTCGAAGGAAGGAATTCAAGTGGATGAAAGTAAAGTAGAAGCTGTCAGGAGTTGGCCACAACCTAAGAAAATTACTGAAGTGAGGAGTTTCCATGGATTGGTATCTTTCTATCAAAGATTAATTCCACATTTTAGTAGTGTGATGGCACCTATAACCGATTGCATGAAGGGAATGAAGTTTGAGTGGTCAGAGGAAGAAGGGATTGCTTTTGAGAAAATTAAGACACTATTGACGACAGCACCAATTCTAGTTTTACCAGATTTTCAGTTGTTGTTTGAGTTACATACTGATGCATCGAAGGTTGGGGTTGGTGGAGTTTTGAGTCAGAAAGGAAGACCAGTTGCATATTTCAGTGAGAAGTTGTCTGGAGCTAAGTTGAGATATAGCACTTATGATATTGAGTTTTACGCAATTGTTCAAGCAGTGAAGCATTGGAGACATTATCTGTTTCAGAAGGAGTTTGTTCTCTATACAGATCATGAAGCTTTGAAGCATTTGCAAGGGCAGGATAAGATTTCAGCTAGGCACGCTTCATGGGTCGCGTATTTACAACAGTTTACTTTTGCTGTTAAACTAAAATCAGAGGTGACAAATCGTGTAGCTGATGCATTGAGTAGGAGGAATCATTTGTTGACGACAATGAAAGTTGAAGTGACAAGGTTTGAACTATTGCCAGAGTTGCTTGAAGAAGATCCTTACTTTATGAAATGTGTTGAGAAAGTTAAGGATGGAAATACTGATGAATTTGCATTGGTTGATGGTTTCTTATTCAAAGGGAATCGATTATGTATACCAGAGAGCAGTTTGAGAATGAAGATTATAAAGGAGTTTCATGAGGAAGGACATGTGGGTAGAGACCGAACATTGCAGTTAATCTCTCAATCCTACTATTGGCCATCGATGAGGAAGGAAGTTGAAAGGTTTGTTCAGAGATGTCATGTTTGTCAAGTTTCGAAAGGAACAGCTACAAGTGCGTATGCCTTTACCCGTACCTAGAAAACCATGGGTGGACATTAGCATGGATTTCGTGTTGGGTTTGCCGAGAACGCAAAGGGGAAATGACTCGATATATGTTGTGGTGGATCATTTCTCGAAGATGGTACATTTTGTTGCTTGTAAGAAGACGGCGGATGCTGTTCATGTTGCTCAGTTATTTTTCAAGGAGATCTATCGACTTCATGGATTACCAGAGTCTATCGTGTCAGATAGAGATACTCGTTTTCTGAGTCATTTTTGGCTAAGTTTGTGGAAGATGGTCGGAACGAAGCTGAATTTTAGTAGCGCTTATCATCCGCAAACTGATGGACAAACGGAGGTGGTAAACAGATCGTTGGGAAACTTATTAAGATGTCTTGTGAAGGACAATTTGAAGAACTGGGATTCGAAATTGTATCAAGCGGAGTTTGATCACAACCATGCAGTTAATCGAAGCACAGGATTCAGTCCATTTCAGGTTGTTTATTCGACAATTCCAAAGGGACCGTTGGATCTAACAATAGTGCCATATCATAAGGGAGTTGTTAAGCGGGCTAGTGACTTCATAAATGAGTTACAGGAGTGCCACAGCACTGTTCATGACAGGTTGCTTGCATCTAATGAAAAGTATAAATAGTCGGCGGACAAGAAGCGGAGAAGTGTGTGTTTCGAGGAAGGTGACTTGGTTTATGCAGTGTTGACAAAAGATCGTTTTCCGGTAGGAACATACAATAAATTGAAGGCGCGAAAAATTGGTCCAGTTAAAATTTTGAAAAAATTCAATGAGAATGCGTATCAATTGAAGTTACTAGATGATGTTCATACTTCTGATGTTTTCAACGTCAAATACCTAATTCCGTTTCATGGAAACAAACTTATTGTGGAAGAAGATGGTGAAAATTCGAGGTCGAATTTCTGCCAACCAAGAGAGGATGATGCAGCACGATCTACAAATGCACCAGGCTTAGGTCGCTCACGACCTATGGGGGAAGTTTTAGGTCGCTCACGACCTAGTGGGGTAAGCTCGCAAGTGCAATCTGCAGAAGGGTTTGATGGGAAACGACTTAACATGAAGATAGCTCGTCCAAACGACCTAATTAATAAAGGCAAACGACCTATTGAAGTTCGCTCGGAGTTAAGTCGCTCGGAATTAGGTCGTTTGGGATATGCCGCATCTGCTGGGTTTGGTGAATCATTAGGTTGCCGACCTAACGGGTTACGACCTAACGGAGTAGGTCGCTCAGAAGCTTAAGTCGCATCTATTTTAGGTCGCTGGACCTTGTGCCGCTGGAAGAAGGAGCGCTGCAGTTGGGTGGTGCTGCATATAAGTTGAGTCGCTTGTGTCATAAGTCGTAAGTCGTTGTTATGTGTATATGTATAGGTCGCGTGCGTTGTATCTGTTAGGTCGTTATGGCGTTTGGTGACTGTATTGTTTTTGTTTTTAAGTTGTATGTCGCTTTATGTGATAAGTCGTGCACTATGTTATAATGATAGGTCGTTGCTGACCTTGTTTAGGTCGTAGGTCGCGTCTCTTGTATGTTGTTAGGTCGCGTGCGACCTGGGTTGTGTTGTGTCTTGTATTTTAAGTCGTTAACGACCTATGGTAGGTCGGTGGTGTTGTAATGTGTTGTGTGGAGTGATGTAGCCTATAAATAGACAAGTTAGGGTCATTGTGAAAGGTTGTTGATTTTGGAATAAACTCTTGTTTGTTAGCTTTGTGCTTTCATTAAATTGGTAGTTGAGTGTGATCACCTATCTCCACTCACGGTATTCGAGTGCGCTCGAATCAACGTTTGTTGAAGCCAATTCGCGGAATCAGGTGCGCTTGATCAACGCTCGAAGAATTGTAGATCTCTTCCACGGTATGGTGCGCGATCAACGTGTCAGAGATAGCTAGAATTCGGTATCTTCGGATCAACGAATTTGGGCCTTTCAGTATTTCTCAATCCACGGTTTGCTACTTTCACGATCTATTTCGTTTCGTTAACTATCTGCTGCGTCAACAACCCTCAAGGCCTTCGACTAGGTCGAAACTTCCAAAGGGAAGGCTTTCTAAGATACCTCTCATTCGAAAGGATGGCTTTGGAAGAAGAAACAATACTAATTCAACTGGATCGAATGGTCATTTCACATAGAAATCGATCCTTTCGACAGAGTCAAAATGCCTGTTTGAGAAACATTCATCATCTAAATCCTATTAAAAAAAGGTAACTTCGAAGGGACACATAGTTCCTGTTCATCGACGGAATTTCTATCGGCTTAGAAAACCGTCGAACGAATTTAGAAATAAAAATAACCGCAAGCGCACGATGTACGAATGTAGCACGCGGCGAATACGGGTCGATCCATAGGGAACTGATGATTTCAAAATTCTATTCAATCAAATTATACCGAAGTTGAGAGTGAATAGTTAGAAATGTAAGAAACTAACAAAAAACTAGCAAAAGAAAATGATAAAAATATGAGAGTTAAAAGAACAATTTAGAGATAAATCCACTCTCTAGATCATATAAATCAACAAAATGAAGTTATGATCTCTCTTTTCTTTTCATTAGTGAATTAGTTGATGTGCTTATCATAAGTATGGTATGTTTGTGCTATTAATTAGCTCAATATAAACCATCAAACTATAACACAACCACTAATACACATTTAACTCTCATGAAATATGACAACAAAGTTGAAATAAAAATCTATTTTATGCATAGCCTATTAACTATTGTTTAGAAATATGGGCAATCAAATTTCAATTTCAACATTCACTTCTTTGCCATAATCATATTTAGATGAAGAGGCATTTTGTGTTATGTTTGTTTAAGCAAAGCCTATTTGTTATGAACAACATAGACTATCAAATTCAAAGCTACACAACATCATTAAACCAGTTCAAGTGTTTCATTAAAGCACAAAAAGAGAGCATAAACATCAAAATGTTGCATCTACATACTAGAGAGCTTCATTACCCCTAAATAGTAGGGATTAAGCTCTCATATTTGTTATCAAATCAACAAATGTAGAAAGCAACATGAAATCAAAAAGAAAGGAAAATGAAAGCTAATGGAAAAGACAACTAATCCAATTGCATAAAGGTAAATCTACACTATTACATAAGAAGAGAAGAAGCATGTAAATAAAAGAAAATTAACATTGCATAAAAGAAAAGAAAATTACATGCAATAAAATGGCTAAGTAGCCATGGAAAGAAAGAGAGCTTTGATTTATTTTCTAAACTAAAACTAACTAACTAAGAGGAAGAGATATGTTACATGAAACATAAGGGGTATTTATACAAGTGTTAAAACCGTAATTCATTTTTTGGGGAATGCCCAAAATGCCCCTTAGGAAGTGTGGAGGCCAAGTAATCATTAACATGTCTTAATCCCCCATTAAGTGTACATGAAGCCATTAACTCCAAAAGCATGTGCATTAGCCTTTAATTTGTACATTAAGGTAGGTGGGTAGTTGGGGTCCTCCATGTTCTTCACTTTCAATTATTTCCATCTTCATTCCTTTGTATTAATTTTGTGCATGCATATCTTCATGAAACCACTTCTACTTGAGATCAAATTCCTACAAAAATATATACAAATTTTCAATTAATTTTTCTCAAAGAAATATATGCACACAAATGACTGTTTTGCCCATATATGAAGATGAATATGTGACAATTTGGAATAATTTGAATTTTTGGTTTAAACAAGTTAAAATACCCGATATGATCATTTATTTAATTCAAATAGATTAAATATGGTGGTAAAAATATGCATATTTACATGCACATCAGTTCCCTATCTTTTATACTTGTATAATGGATAACCTTCATTCCTTAACACATCTTC
Source organism: Allium cepa (assembly GCA_030765085.1). NCBI lineage: Eukaryota > Viridiplantae > Streptophyta > Magnoliopsida > Asparagales > Amaryllidaceae > Allium > Allium cepa. Next base: position 688,435,880 of record CM060938.1, read on the forward strand.
ACGGTGTTAACAAGAAATCTTGTTAACATTTTTGGCGCTAGAAGGAGGGGTTGAACATCTGACCTGGATAAACCCCCCACACCACTATTCTCTAACCCCACTTAACCCTATCTAAATTTCAACTACTTTTGTTTGATCATGGCTAGAAGAATTAAGAGATCTAAACATGGGTCATCCGAACCACATTTGACAAGATTCTCCCAAATAATCCTCAAGGATTCCAACCAAGATGAAGAGCAAAGATTGAGGCGAGAAGATCTTAGAATTATAAACCAGAAAAAAGAAAAATCTTATGATCCTTAAAAATGGAGATTAAACCCTTTTCATGTTAGCCCCACCCCTATATTCGCATTAGGAAGGAAAACAAATGGAAGTTACGATGTCTTCAACGAAATGGGAAAAACCATCAACATTCCTCAAAAGGCACAATCTTCGAGAAAGAGGTAATGGATGAACACAATTTCCATGCTTATAAATGGCAATCAACTACAGCAAGGGCACTTCCAACTCAAGAAATTCAAAGGGTGGTAAAAAGAAAAACAATCAAAGAATATGAAACAATAAGGTCAAATAACAAATAGTCAAAAAGTCATCTTCAAGAATCAAGCTTCAAATCTAGACTCCCCAAAGAATGCAATTTACCAACATATATGGAGAACGTCTACTTGCTAACTAAAGATGAGCTTAACTATCGGCTATAAAAAAAGAAAATGCAAAAACATGAAAGGAATATGGGAGGATCATATTGCCTCTACCACATGATGAATGATCACGAAACCAACCATTGCATAGCCTTGGAGGGAATGATCATAAATTTCTTCAAGAAAGGAAAGATCCATGAGTTTGTAAAAGGAATTTGAGACAAAATCAATAAAGAACTACTTTTTGTGAAGTGAAAATCTACATGGTAGGGACTGAAACTCTCCTTATATTTGGATACTACCTAAGATGGAAGTCTAGCTAAGATGGTAGAAAAGCCTCAGTCTGCGCTGAGATGGCAGGGCAGAGCACCTCTTGGAGGGAGGGCGGGTAACCTTTATCTGCGCCATGAAATGGCCATGTTAAAGCACTGGACAATCCCTTGGCCGCGCCTCTGGTCAGGTCAAGGCACCTCCTTGAGGGAGGACGGAGTAAGCCTTTATCCGTGCCATGAGATGGTCAGGTTAAAGTACCAAACAATCCCTTATTCGCTCCATGCTATGGCTAAGGTAAGGTATCTCATGGAGGGAGGACGTAGTATGCTTTTATCTACGCCATAAGATGGCCCGGGTAAAGTACCAAACAAGTTCCTATCCGCGTAGCAATAGGGCCTCGGCAGGGTGCCTCCTGGAGGGAGGCCAGAAAATTCCTTGATTCTAGCCTCTAAGATAAGCTTACCAAGAGCAACAAAAATAATAAACTAAGATGCCCAAGCCCAAGAAGAGGCTTAATCAACAATAGATTAAGATGTCCCAGCCCAAAGAGAGGCTCTTCAAATTATGGACTAAGATGTCCAAGACCCAAAGGAGGCTCATCAAGGAAAGGACTAAGAAGCCCAAGGCCAAAAGGAGGCTCATTAAGAAAAAGACCGAGATGTTCAAGCCTTAGAAAGCGACATATAAAATCATGGACTAAGACGTCCAAACTAAAAAGGAAGCTAATAAGATTATTTCTGTATAAAACTGAAAAGGTTTATACATGTCAAAGACGATAGAAGAAGGGGAGTAACAAAGCTCCACTTATTATTACACGAATCTGGATTTTTGGGACTTTCAGTTCTACACATCACCTATTAATATTTGAATCTGGTTTTCAGGTCTCTCTTATATATGAATTTCGTTAGTTACCGAATCTAGGTTTTTGGATATTCATTTCAGGACTTCATTTAATAATACTCGAATCTTGGTTTTAGATCTTTATCAATAACTAACTTTATTATGGCTGAATCTTGATATCTAGACTATTACTTATTTGAGCCCTAATCTTGGTGTAAGGTTCCAATAGTGGATTTCTATTTATCCATCGCAAATGCCCTAATCTGGGTGAAAGAACATTGTCATAAAGATCACTATTAACAATTTTCGAATTTGAGTTTCGAGTTTCTAATTTTCCAAATCCCATTAATGCCAAAGAATGGGTTGAAGTGTTTCTACTGCCGAAATTCATATGTTGATTTCTGGATTTAGTTCTTTATTAAATATCTCTTGAAGGTTGCATTCCAACACTTTTCCCCTTGTGATAAGGCGGAATTTCCTATCAATAAATTTCAGACATTCCAATCAAGTGATTGAAGTTAAATTCTTGATCATCTCTCATCATGGTTAAAGATGAGATTTAGACATTTAGTATAAACTAGTTTTTAAGCAAATGACATACATGGACTGATACATTGATTCCAAGCTAACAATTAGAAATATTGTTTGCTTCATGATTTTTAGGAAAATCGGTATAGAAAAGAGTAATGAATGATTTAGCAAGTATAAAAATCAATAAAGGGGCAGTCAAAAGGCATTTCAAAAGTGACATTATAAAAAGAATTACAAATCAGGTGATATTTACAAAATTTATATGATTTAAATGAGTCATGGAATTATTTACAAAATTATGAAGTTATACACATACATACAAGATAAATTTATATCAAACATACAAGTAAATCACCAGTCTTGTGTAGCCTTAGTCAAGAGACTAGGCGACTAAAGGGTCCACTACTCGACGAATCGCAGCGCAAAGAACTTCTTTAAGTTTCTGTTCTTTCTTCCTTACTATATTTTTGTCATCCATCGCATCAATATTGGTCTTCAAGCCATGATTGAAAGCTCTATTTGCACCCCTAAGGGTTTTGTTTTCCCCTTCTAACTCTGCAACACGCTTCTCAAGCAGGTAGTTATCGCCTTCGAGCTTTTGATTCTTGGCAGCTTACTCATTAACAGTCTGAGAATATTTCAGTTTTTCCTACTCATCAAAATACTTGGCTATTTCGAACTTAACTTTCTGACACCAATTCCCAACAACATTCTCGTCTAAGCCCGAGGGAGGGTTGAGCGTAGTAGGGAATTTCTGAGCCTCAATTTATATTGACCTTGTAGGTTTAATAGCCCAAGGAGTAGTGCGAGGGACCGGTAAATTAATATTTGAAGTCTTGTCCCCCATAATGAATTCTAATGAAGACATATTGTTCCTAACTATCCTTCAATTCTAACTCCAAGTCACTAATTTGTTGTATAAGCTCTGATATCTTGTGATGAAGTCAATTGAGAGATTTGTTTTTACTTGTCGCTTGGTGCGGTTATGGTTTCATCTTTACTTTTAACTTCAGCCTCAAGATAGGGGATTTGGTCCTCTTCACCGCTAGCAATGGTTTTCTAGAGAAAATATCTTTTGTGCCATTTCACTGCTTCGATATTACCACCGAAGCGTTCTAATAAGATATTTTCGCTAAGAACAATCCCTCCACTTGCTTTCAACAATTTTTCTCGAAGAGCATCAACGCATGACGATAAATTATAAGGAAGAGAAGTTGTAGATAATAGTAGCTCCTATTTAAGTAAAAAGAGATAAAATAAGGTCAAATTCAAGATGAAAAATCTCTTTGTTACTATAATAACGGATTACAACTCAAATAGCAATAAAGTTAAAAGGTACAATAAACAATTGGTTACATCAAAAGCTTAGAAACTACTTTTCTGACTTTATTTAATGAATTAGGTGAAGTGTAACTATTGAATCATAGGGGATATTAACTCCTTCTGGGGTAAAGACCAGTAGTTGGGGTAATGACTAGCGAGAATTTGCTATAGTCCCACTTCCCAGCTAGAGGATTATCGTTACCGCAAATTACATTGGTTTGGAATGTTCTAATCTCTTAAAAAAATGTTTCTTTCTCATCACCAAGGAAGTCAAAATGGAGGCGTGGATATTCTAGGTAAAGTTTTGTAAATCTCAAAGAAAATAATATCTCGCCTATTTCATAGTCTTCTGTGTTTAATATACTAGCCTAAATGATCTCTAGGAATAGGTCGACCTATTGCACGGTCATTCTGTAATAGTATAACAAAAGAGAGGATAAGCATAAAAAGAAAGACTGAAATGAATGTTCATAAATCAATACACTGTAACATATTTACAGTCACTCATCAGGTTCATACAAAACAGATCTAGGAAACAATTCGGTGACCAATTTATCTTTATAGTACTTAAGCTTTTCAAGAAGAAGATCTTGAGTAATCAACCTGACCCATGGTAAGTTCCAACAAGCTCCAGGATGCAGGTCTAACACCATAATTTTAAAACATTGGGATATTTAATTAGCTAAAATTAAATAAAATATTGTGGAGATTAATGGATTGATATTTGTTTTAGCTAAGGGTAGCCGTGCCATGATAGTGTGTTAATTAATATAAAATAACCTAAACAAAGGGGTTAGGAAATAACAAGGGGAATATGGGAAATAGGTGGAGCTTATACCCTAAACCTTTAGGAGGTAGAATGCTCACATTCATTCTCATTTTTATCAAACTAGAAATGCTAAGGCCGACCACCATTTTCACTCTCAAGAAGAAGATTAAAGCTAGGATTCAAGAGAAGGGAAACAATCAACTAAATCAACATCAAATCTCACATTTATAATCTCAAAGCTAAGGTGAATAATTACTACATCCCATATTCTTTTAGTTTTCGGTTTTTAGACTAAGATCTAAAATGTTTTTGCAAGTAATTGACATGTTTTGAGGACTAAAAGTTATATGTATGTTTTTTGGTGAATTATGCAAATTCATAATTGTTTTAAATGATATGTTTGATATGAAAACCCTAATTGACGATATCCAAATGCCATGAAAATTTAAATATAGGTCGGAAATGATATTTTAGAGATGTGTTTCAATTTTCATAATTTTTCAAACTAAGGTGGATTTTATATTAATTTTCTAGTGAAGGAAATTGTTTATTAGGTTTTCGCCTAAAATAATTATTATTTAGGGTTGAAATTTATTTACGTTAGGCAACATATTGAAATAGATTTTTTGGGAATTTTCTAGACTTTTCCTAAGTGTTATGATGAATATATAAAATTATTTAAAGTATGGGACTTAAATTTTTTATATATTGAATTACGAAGAAGGGGCATTTTGTAAAATAAATTGATTATTAATTTTGAAAATAGTGGTAGCACATTTCTAAAAAGAATTTGTTAACTAATGATAATTCAAAAACAAAGGCAGGTTAGTTGAAAAGTTATCCATTTTAAGTTAAAAACAAATAAATCATACTTTTAACACGTTCTAGCCTATTACAGAAGTAAACCTTCCAACCCTGACCTCTGGACAAGGTCGGTAGGTTCTAAGCTTTCGACAAGGTCAAACCAATGCATATGATATCAAGATACTTGGTACGTATTGAATTAGATAGATTCAAAGGGTTCTTAGTCGAAAGGTTGATGGCCAAAGAGGTTGGGGTATGTTTGTTTTATAAACCAAAAGCTTTCATCTGCTTTGCTTTTGAATTAGAGCTTTCGACTAGGTTGCTTTCGACCAGGTCAAAATGTTTAAAAGAAAGGTTTTAAACCTTTCGACATAGTCAAATTACTACTACTACTTTGTGTTGAAACATTCTATCATAGTCCAAAGTTACCGCCGCTTTATATAAATTTTTTGTTTTCAACCTTCAAAGTCGAAAGGTTTACTTTGATTGATTTCAAAAGGTTTACTTGTTTTTAAAACTAGCCGCTTCTCCATTCTTTAAAGATTTCAACTTAGCTGATTTACCCTTGTTTTATAAATTGAGCTATAACCTAAAGCTTTCAAAAGGGTGGTTTTTAAAGATACTTTAAAACTTTCGATGTAGAGCTTTCGACTTAGCCGAAAGGTTGCTCTTAATGGAGTCGAAAGATTTTTGAAAGAATGTTTTCCTCATGTTTTAAATCGAACCTTGAAATTTTTTCGAAAGGTTTTGTTAAAGAATAGTTAATGATTTCGAAAAGATTTGTTTACTAAATGGTTTTAAAAGGGATCAAAAGCAAATCTTTCGAAGAGGTCGAAAGCCAAGCATTCGGTGGAGTCGAAAGTTAACCTTTAGAAGGGGTCGAAAGGTCGCATTCGACTAGGTCGAAAGGTTTAGTTTTTGAATGATTTTGGAAGTTTTTAAATGTAAGGATTTCCAGATGTTTTCTAAGGCAATGTTTCAAGTCGTTTTAAAATAGGATGTCTAAGATTTTATTGCTTTCGAAAGATTTGAAGTTCAATGGGTTCGAAAGGGTTTGATTACTAAAGGTTTGAGGGTACCATTGGGAACAATAAACGAATATGACCTAAGTCAGGTATACTTATGGAAATAGGTTAATCATCGGGCTAACATGATACAAATATATTCATGAGGCTAGCATGAGTCAAATGGAAAATTCAAATAGAATCATGGGGCTAACATGATATGAATAAAATCAAAGGGCTAATATGATATAAATAAAATCATGGGGCTAACATAAGACCATTAAGTTCATGGGGCAACGTGAAATAATTGGATTCATGGGGCTAGCATGAATCAAGTGGCAAAATGATGTATTCATAGTCATTCTAGGAAAACTACATGATGTGAGGTGGATAGCCTACATCAACTCAAGCAAAATTAATGTGGAATTGGTAGACCCTCTTTGATATAATTAAAGTCTAATTGGGGATGGGGAAATCCTAATTGTTTTTAAGTATGCATATGACCATAATGTTTTAGAAATACATGTTTTAGCGATTATGGATGCAGAGGCACAATTTATGGTTTTATGAAAGGTTTTGCAAAAGATATGTTTTAAAAGGATGTTAGTGAGGGGAAACCCATCCCGCTAAGCAGCGTGGTCTCACTTAACATGTTTAACCTGGATGTATAGTATTATTCATACAAGGCTTTATGTCTGCTAGAAGTTTATGTTTTCCCCTTAAACTCTCGGGTGCTCAAAATTAATTTAAGTAGGCTGAGGGATTAATTTTTTTTTAGGTTTCAGTAGGATGAGGAATAAGGCTACCGGTGGCATGCTGGAGGCAAACGGATAGTTATTAGGATTTGCCGTTCTTGTTTGTTTTGATGTATTTCCACTATGATTGTATTAGGTCTATTATGACCCTTTGACTCTGATCAACCAAGGGGGTATATTCATATACCGCTCTTGGCGTAATTTGTAATAATTGTATTTATATATGCCTGGGAACGATTTGGGATCATGTGTTGTGAATGTGAAACAATTAGTTTTAAAATGTAATGCAGGAAAAATTTGTTTTGAGATCTGTGTTTTGTTTCATATTCAAGTGTATTCGATATTATTGATACCATTAACATAGCCGTATTTAGTCGACGGAAGCTAATACTATAGATGACTGCAGCATCTATAGCGCTTAATTTTGGGCCTCTAGATAGTGAATGATACAGCTCGGTATTAGAGCATGCTATATGAAATACTTTAACTAAAAATGATTTTTGAAGACATAATTTTTGAAATTAGAATTAAGATCTAGGTCGGGATAACGCTATAGTAACAAACTTGTATTTGCTATATATATGTATACGCTATATCTCTAGACTTCTATCTTAGTTAGGCTATTTATTTGTATCTCGCGGGGTTTGACTACTGATATTGAAGGAAGAAGAGGCAGAGCAAACCTTGGAGGAGATAGCACCACTACTAATGGAATTGCCCAACCAAATGCTAGAAGAGGTTTCGGTCAGGCTCAAGATGAAAATGTGGGTGCATGGGTTCCTCAAGTGGATATGGGAGCCAATATCAGTTATTGGCAAACCTTTTGCAAGTAGGATCTGCTGGGAATATTGGTGGAGCATATCATGTAGTTCCAGCTAGATATAACTATGCTAAGGTGAGTAGAGACTATATTTGTTTGGGAAGGAAGCAGTTTGCTGGAACAGAAAATGCTATTGAAGCGGAGAATTGGCTGTTGAACCGTGAAAGGATTTTTATGGATCTAGGTTTGAATGATGGAGAAAAGAGAAGGCTAGCCTCGAGGAAGTTGTAAGGGTTAGCGCTTCAATGGTGGAACAGTGTGGTGACTACAGTGCTAGAGGAAGAGTTTACTTATGCTGACTTCAAGTGGAGGTTTGAGCAGAGGTTCTTGTCTGAGGTGGCAAAGTCGGTGTTAATGAGGAAGTTTATGGATCTTGTCTAAGGACTAATGTTTATGGTCAAGTATGCTGCTAGGTTTGATGAGCTATCTCGATATGGTTATGCTTTGGTTAACACAGATGTTAGAAGGAATGAGAGACTCATTAAAGGATTGAGGTCAGAGCATGGTAGAATGACTATGGCCCATATTCGAATCCTTTTGATGTTGTAGTGGAAATGGCAATTTGCCATGAAGAAATGCTTGCTGTTTTGGCTGGGAGAAGCCAGTTGAATTCCATTGTCCTTAAGGGAAGAAGAGGAAGTTCTTTAAGAAGAAGGGCGCTCAGAGAGGACGAGCCACCAAGAAAGGGAAAGGGAATATGGTTTGCTACTAGTGTGATAAGAAGGTTCTCTACGATAATGAGTGTCGTTCGAGTGATGGAAAGTCGGTTGTGGGGAAGCAGAATGTGCAATGCTATAATTGCAACCATATGAGGTATTACAATAACAAATGTCCTGAAGCTAACAAGGCAGGAAAAGGAAAGGTCTATGCTTTGGAGCCATCATCCTTTAAACTAACTGTTGTTTTGAATGAAAAGTCTATGATGGAAGGTACGCTTTTATCCATGGCATATTAGTTAGGGTATTGTTTGATACCAGAGCATCTCATTCTTTTATTTCTCGATGTTTGGTAGATAGCTTAACCTAGTACCCTCATATCTAGTTACTTCCTTAAGGGTAGCAAATCCAACAGGAGGGTATGCAATGCTTGGGATGAGGTGTGACCATTTAGAGTTTGATTTTCTAGGCTATACTTTTGAGTGATGTTTGCATGTGTTTGACTTTGTGGGATTTGGTATTATCCTTGGGATGGATTGATTAAGTAAATATGATGCTAGTATATTTTTCCATGATAGACATATCACTCAGCCACCCGGGTTGTAGTGATCAGATAGTTTATACCATAGAGAATCCGAGTTGTGAAATGAATGCTTTATTAGGTACTATAGAGTTTGAGAAAGAATTGCCAAGTCTTTGTAGTTAGAGAATTTGCAAATGTGTTTGAGTCGGTAGGCCACTGAAACGAGCCTGAGTTTCCAATTGGTTTACTGCCTAGAACAGAACCGGTAAGTAGACCTACAAGTATAATGACTCACACTAATATGAGAGAGTTGAAGATGTAGTTGGTGGATTTGGAAGGTAGTAGTTTTATCCGACCATGTAATTTGCCATGGGGCGCGACCACTGTATTTGCTAAGATGCTAGACAGATCGTTGAGACTATATATCGATTGTCATAAGTTAATGAGAAGACGATAAAGAACCAATATCCATTGTCAAGAATTGGCAATTTGTTCGATTAGTTAACTAGAGCAAAGGTATTCTGTCAACTGGATTTGGCGATGGAATTTCATCAGCTTAGAGTGGAAGTAGATAGCATTCCCTCGATGGTGTTTAGGACAAGATATGAATCGTATGAATGGTTAGTTATGCCGTTCGGACTAACTAATGCGCCGACATTCTTTATAGAACTGATGAATAGGATTTTCTTAGGGAACTAGGATAGATTTGTGTTGGTCTTCATAGATGACATTTTGGTATACTCTAAGGATGAGAAGGAGCACGAAGTTTATCTTAAAGTGGCGCTCAAAACGTTAAGGGGGCATCAGTTGAAGGTTAAGTTTTCAAAGTGTCATTTTTTAAAGAAGTGAAGTTCCTCGATCATGTCGTCTTAGAGGAAGCGTCGTCCGTAGATCCAACTAAGATTGAGGTGGTGAATAATTGGAAGAGACCCGTGACGGTGATCGAGATTAAGTGCTTACTTGGATTGGCTGGATATTATCGAAAATTTATGAAGAATTTTCATGGACTGCTGCACCGATGACCAAGCTAATGCCAAAAGGTGTGAAGTTCGTATGGACTGATAAGTGCAAGGAAGATTCCAGAGCTTGAAACACTTATTGACGCATGTGTCGGTGTTAGTAGTGTGAGAAATGCGGAATACGGATCTTAAGGCTAGGATTAACACTAGAGGGGGGTAAATAGTGTTTAAAGGAATTGTTAAATCTTTTTGAGTTTTGTTAATTTGAACACAAATGTATGCAATATTCAGACACATATATAATCACAGAATCAAACACAGATGCATAAATAAGTAAAAGCAGCAAAGGAAAGAACACACCAGATTTTATACTGGTTTGGAGTTACCCTACATCCAGTCCAACACACAAGTACAAATTTCCTTTCAAAATCAATCTTTACAATTACACCCTCGATTTCAAGGCTACGAGGTACACCCTCCAGATTCACAATCCTCTTGGTAGAGATACTTGATTTCACGGGGAACAAGTTCACCCAATTGATTTCTAGGGCAACATTCACACCTTTTCTCACTTGATTGATTTCCAAGGCTACAATCACACCTTTTTCGCTTAAATGAATACAAAGAAGCCTATAACTCTGAATAGCACCGAGGATCTTGTTGAGATAGTGATAGAGAATCAAACCAGAAATGATCTAGTTAGATTAAATAGTGATTTCGACAGAGTAATGTTAAGAATATGTATAAAGAAATTTGGAAGAAGAAGAGGAGTGAAAACCAGAAAAAATATGGTTAGAAGTTTATTGAAAACAGCCCGCATTTATAAAAGAACAACAACCATGTCCATTCGTGAAGGGATATGACGAACAAACACTTCTTTTGAAATTCAAAATTTTGAAATCAACTTACACTATGTCGATATGCGTATCTTGAGTATGTCGACATTCTAAAGGAAATTTTGATGGTTTTTTTTTCCTTGAAAATAACTTTTATCTTATATTAAAACTATTTTAAAATTTTATAAATATGCTTAAATATAGTTAAAATGCATAAATAAATATAGAGAATAATATTTTGGTATATATAAAATTTTACTACAATTTTATATTTAAATCTAAGTATAAGTATTAAAAGTTAAATATATTATTATTATTATTAAAGATAATTTAAAACCAAGGATAATTTGATTTTGAAATAAAGATTATTTAAAGGCTAAAAATATTTAGAACCAGGATAGATGTTTTTGATTCTTTTAGAAGGAAGGTTTTGAAATCATTTTGAACAAGATATAATTTTGTAAAAACATTTTGAATAAAAGTTAGCGGATACAAAACAATGTTCCACTAGATTTTTCGTAGGTTCCATCTGTTATCCCGCCTTTTTAGCAAGGCCGTGATATCAAAAGATCGACCGAGAAAAGCAAGATAGCTCGTCTCAAAGATTGGTCAACTCAACAACTCAACAAATCAAGTTCTGTTAAATGAATCTTCCTCTAAGATGCCCTACGGAGGGGGGGTCCAGGGGGGTGCCAACACCCCAAGGTGGGGGTGCGGGGGCAACGCCACCGCTACGGTGTTCGACCTGCCGGTCAAGTCGCAGGGGTCCAGGGGGCAGCGCCCTCGGCAGGGTGCGGGGCAGCGCCCCGTCCAAAACGGTATGCGACCTGGGGCATGGAGTATCCAACGAGCTAAAACTTCCAGCGAGTTAACGGGTTAGAGCTTCCAGCGACCTAACTTCCCCAGCAGACGACCTAAAGCATGACCGACCTAACGATTTACGGAAAGGCGCGACCTAACTGCCTAAAGAACTAAGCGACTCAATGGTCCAACGACCTACGACTTAGTGAGCTGAGAGGTTCAGCGACCTAAAAAGTTAAGTGGTCTTGCGACCTAAAGAGCTAACGACCTAAGAAACTCCACGAGTTAGCGACTCAGTGACTTGATGAAGCCACGGCCTACCGACCAAGAGGTCCTAGCGACCTAAGCCATGCTCCCTCCAAGTTAGATCGCTCGCGACCTAAGCACTGCTTCATCCTAGATAGGTCGCTCACGACCTAAACCCTATACTACCTTCCCCGATAGGTCATTCACGACCTAATCTTCTACTAGGTCGCTCACGACCTAAGCCTACCGAAGTTCCTTCACATGCCACAACTCCGTAAATCACTACCTCCTCTCCTTAACCCGTAGGTCGCTCACGACCTAAACCCTTAACCCGTAGGTCGCTCACCACCTAAACTGTATCCTATCTCTTCCCTTAGGTCGCCCCATGCCTCAACAGCCTTAAGCCATGACTTCTCTAAGTCGCTACTCCCTAAGACGTAGCTCCCTAGGTCGCCGATCCCTGTGCCACTGCTTCTTAGGTCGCTAACGACCTTCGACCTATGCCTTAAGTCGCTATCCTCTCTCCTGCCACTCCATAGGTCGCTCGCGACCTATAATCCCGCCGACCTAACCCCAAGATCTCCTATAAAAACTCCACCAACTCCACATTCGGGGGGGACTTTCCGGATTCAAAAGGGGCGGAGACTCTGCCACTTTATGGACTCTTCTGACACTTCAACCATCGAAGAATCTTCATCAAGAGATCTACTTCATTCAACATGAATCCAAGAAGCCATTCATGATCAAAGTTCTAATCTCTTTCTTCAATTGTGTTGTATACTCGAAAGTGAATTGTAAAAGTGTTGTATTCAATCAATCGTGTTGTAAAGGTATTGTAATCTTGTAAAAGTGTGCTCGAAGAAGATAATGGAGGATGTAAAGTGGATGTAGGCTTGCTAGAAGCCGAACCACTATAAAAATCTATGTCTCTTTTACTTTTCTGCTATTTTTTGTTTACTTTGATTCCCGTGCAATCGGGTGGTGCTTTCACTTCATCACGATATACACCGGGTGTTAGCGTTTAAGCTATTTTTACCGTTAACACCATCCTACCTAGGGTTCCATCCCTTTAACAAGCTCGAAGTGGATTCCATTCCACGAATAAATTGGATTTTAAGATGCCAGTGCTTTTCAAGGATTTTTAACAAAATTCCTCATTAAATTAATTATTCTTGAAATGTTGAACTCTTGAAAATATTGATATTCTTGAAGCTCATGAGTCTTCAATCTTGATATCTTGATTCTCTATATTGCACAATCTTCATTCTTGGTACCTGCATGGTTAAATCCTGCATATACATATATATCTAAACTACAATGTTAGTATTTATATTTTATAATCTTATTCTAAGGTTGTTGTCGTCAAAACCATTATATCAAGGACTAACAATCTCCCCATTTTTGATGATGAGAACCTTTGTTTATAAAATATTACTTTTATCCTAATAACTCTCCCTAAAACTAATAACTCCCCCTTAATCTATGCCTAACTATCCTATTTTATACTTATCCCCCTTTGTCATTAACAAAAACTAACTCCAAACTATATAACTCCCCCTTAATCTAATACTATGTGATTATAATGATAGTGTTATCATAAATAATCAACACTTAACTCTAAAACTTAAAAAACTTAGTCCTAAACTACTAACTATCCTAACTAAGTATCCATATAATAATACTTTTAATAGAGCACATATAGGAACACGAACTATTTATTAATTATATAGTTATATTTACAATTTCGTAGAAAATGTAAGAAAGAACGTACAACAATAGGAAAAAGAGAAGCTAATGAGTGTCTTTGAAAATTGGAGATCTATGAACCGAATAATTTGGATAGTGGAAACAGAAATTTCCACATTGTTCAACAAGATTTCCATCTTTGTCAAAGCATACTTCGCCAACACAAACGACTTTGTCGTCTTCTTCAACGTGCTCTTCTTCCATGAAGGCTTCTTCTTCTTCTTCTTCCTCGCTGCCCTCTCGCACTTGATCTCCTGAAGAATCTTCGTCAATCAAATTGGGTTAGCCTGATTGTCCATTAGAAATTTTAGCAAATTCCTAAGGATTTTGCCTTGCCTCTCTTGTTCTTTCGCCATTCTAAGTTGCGAATTTCAGTCAATAATCGTAGTGCATCCTTCAGAGAATCCTCCATTTTTGTCACTCGAGCAAGCGTAATTCGTTGAAACGGTCCAGAAGTAGGAGAAGGGAATGAAAAGGTTGAATTTATGTTTGATTTGGAAGAGGAGGCAAAGGTTTAATTTATTTCAGAAATTGGAACAGAGAGAGGACAGAGAGAATGTTCAAAATTTAAAAAATAAGAAGATTATATAACCAATTATTTGAATTTTGGTGGGAAAAATTTCAAAAATAAAAAATCGTTATATGTCGACAATGGTAGAGGGGGATGTCGACATGGTGCTTGATTTTTTTGCTATTTAATTTATGTTGATTTATTTTTTAATTTAGTAAATATAGATTCATTTAAGGGTTTTGTTAATATATCAGCAATTTGATTCTCGGAATTAATATAATCTAGAGTAATTACTTCCTTTTTTATATTATCTCTGAGAAAATGATGTCTTATATCAATATGTTTAGTTCGAGCATGTTGAGTAGTATTTTTGGATAAATTTATTGCATTAGTATTATCACAATAAATTGGCGATTTTGAGATATTTAAACCATAATCTTTTAAAGTTTGTTGCATGTATATTACTTGAGAACAAGACAAAGAAGCAGAAATATGTTCTGCTTCAGTTGTTGATAAAGAAACTTTTTTTTGGTTTTTACTAAACCAGGAAATCAGAGGATGCCCCAAAAAGTGACAACTTCCACTTGTACTTTTTCGGTCTGATTTACAACCCGCACAATCAGCATCACAATAAGATAATATGTTAAAAGAATCATTTTTAGGATAAAATAAGCCATAATTAGAGATGTGTTTAACATATCTTATGATACATTTTACGGCTTTTAAGTGGGTCTCCTTAGGTTGGGATTGATATCTTGCACAGAGACAAACACTAATAAAATACCATTATCTTACTGTTTTATTTATAATCCTAAAAAGAAGTTTAATTCACCCATATGACTCATCTCAAACTCTTATGTCATTATTTCAGAAAATTCTTTATTCATTTCAAAATTAGTTGATCCAAAAATGATGTCATCTACGTAAACTTGTACTAGTTGAATATAATTTTTATTTCTTTTAATAAAAAGAGTATTAACTACTTTACCAATTTAAAAATTTGATTGCAATAAGTAAGATCTTAGTCTATCACAGTAGGCTTTAGGAGCTTGTTTTAGACCATATAGAGCTTTCTTAAGTTTGTAATCATGATTTAGTAATTATTCATTTTCAAAAAGTGATGGTTGTTCAACATATACTTCCTCTTTTACAAATCCATTTAAAAAGGCACTTTTAACATCCATTTGAAATAATTTGAAATTATTATGATTTGCGAAAGCAAGTAGAATCCTAATGGCTTCTAATCTTGCTACGGGAGCGAAGTTTTCATCAAAATCTATTCCTTCTTCTTGACAATAACCTTGAGCGACTAACCGAGCTTTATTTCTAACAACCTATCCTTGTTCATTCATTTTATTTTTCTAAATCCATTTAGTTCCAATTTGATGCAGGCCAGCATCATGAGACCTTAGGTTGCTTAAGCGAGCTACGAACTAACCGTGATCACAAGCTAAGTATAAGTCGTGTGCGACTTAACAAAGCTAAAGGGACAGGGTTACGACTCAACGGGAATTTGAGGTGTTTGAGTTTGATGAGTCGTCCACGACTCAAGGAAGGTTTGAGTCGTTTCCGAGCTAGGGAAAGAAGTCCACGACCTAACAAACCAAGGGAGAAGACAAGCCGAGATAACCAAGCATCGGAGTTGAGTCGCCCCCGACTCAACGGTCTAACCATGAGTCGTTTCCGGTTTAAGAGATTACAAGGGGGAGATAACATAGGTCGAGCAAAGTGGGCTTCGGAGTTGAGTCGTCCGCGACTTAGTATGAGTCGTTTACGACTTAGTATGAGTCGTCCCCGACTCAATGGAACACAGGAAGGAGGGTCGCGAGTTAACAAGCCAAGGGTGAAGGTAGGCCGACCTAGCAGTAGCATCTTGGGTCGTCTCCGACCTAACGGGCTACATGAACAAGAACATACTTTAGGTCGGTTCCGACCTAAGGATATTCGCATAAGTCGTCTACGACTTAACGTGAAGCAAAGAAAACCAGCAGGTGAAGACTTGAGTCGGAAGGAGTAAGGCGGCAAGGAGATGAGTCGGCAAGCGCTTGAGTCGGTCATGTTGAGTCGTGTGCTGTTGTAAGTCGGTATGTAGTTGGGTCGTGTTGTGTTTAGGTCGTAACCGACCTATGGGTTGTGAGGTTGTACTCAGTTGAGTCGGCCGATAGTCCTGTATATAGTTAAGTCGTGAGTCGGTCACATGTATATATTTGAGTCGGCGATGGTCTTGTATATAGTTAGGTTGAGTCGGCGTGTGTTGTAAAGAGCTTGTGTTGCTACCAGTTGAGTCGGTGCCGACCTAAGGATGTTGAGTCGGTCACGAGCTAAGACTCTGGGTGGTGAAACAGCTATAAATAGAGGGTGTGTTGTATATTTTGGGGTTTGAAGATTGAATAAAATTTCCTTTTGTTAGCTTTGTGCTTTCATACCAATTGGTAGTTGAGTGTAATCTCCTATCTCCTCTTTCGGATAATCGAGTGCGCTCGATTCAACGATTGCAGAAGCCGATTCACGGAATCTAGTGCGCTAGATCAACGTGCGAAGAATCGTAGATCTTTAACACGGTATAGTGCGCTATCAACGTGTTCGAGATAGCTAGAGTTCGGTATCTTTGGATCAACGAACTTGGGCGTTTTGGTATTTTCAACTCACCGATTGCTACATTCATCGATTGAAGTTTATTTCGAATTATCCGCTGCGTCAGTTTGGTATCAGAGCCATACTTAGCCAATCATAGCTAAGTTTGATTCTTGGAGCCAAGTTTTGAAGTTTTTGAAGTTTTTGAAGTTTGGAGTTGTTCATCGTGTTCATCTTGAAGTTGCAACAAGCTTGGAGTATTTGATCTATAGCATTTTGAATCAAGTGTTGGAGAGTGATTGAATTTGTGAGGAGATTTTTGCGCGCCAAGATTTGAAGTGTGGAGCCGTGCCGACTTAACCATAAGTCGTTGCACATTGAGCCGAATCAAGTCATAGCCGAGACATTGTTGAGCCGTGATTTGTTGAAGTCTTGTGATTGAATTGTTGAAGTTTGTGAAGTTTTTTCAATCATGCCACCAAGGAGAGCCAATCGTCATCAAAACATTGAAGCTTTGTATCGAAAAGAAGAAGCCGATCAAATGGAGCAACGTATGCATGAGAAGTTCGATGAAAGTTTTGGTAGATTGGAGAAATTGATGATGGATTTGAATACAAGTCAAAGCAGAAGGTCGCCAATCTCGGACCATGGAGGAAACCGAGTTTCACCATTGGTTACGGAAGCAAGGAGGGTGTTACCATCATCTAGTCGTGACAGAAGAGAATCATCAGTTTCGATGAGGAGAGATCATCGTGATTATGAAAAAGGAAGTAGAAAAGATGAGCATGTTCATAGCAGAAGCAATGTTCAGAATCGATATCGAAGCTCATCTAAATTTGAAGAAGATCGTTATGGTGATAGTGTTCATTTTCGATTTCAGGAATCTAGGAAGGATACAGAAATTCCAGAATTCCGAGGTGGGTTACAAGCAGAGGAATTCCTTGATTGGTTGTCAAAGGTTGAAAGAATGTTTGAACTCCATGATATTCCTGAAGATCGCCAAGTTAAGTTAGTTGTTGCAAGCTTGAGAGGTAGAGCTATGGACTGGTGGCAACAAACTAAATCAACCAGAGAGAGAATGAAGAAATCTAAAGTTGTCAAGTGGGATAAGATGAAAAGGATGATGAAAGCAAATTTCTTACCCTACAATTATCAATCTCGTGTTAACCAACAGTTGCAGAAGAGGAATCCAGGTAGTCAAGGGAAGGGTATGGTTATAAGACCCAGTAATCAGTTTGATGGCGTTCCTTACAGTAGAGAAATTTCCAAGAGAATCAACGAACCAGTTGCACACAGAATCATTACGACGAATGTTGATGACCAAGTTAAGCGCTATCATTATCAGGAGTCTAACCATCGAAGTTTTGAAGGTACAAAGTCCCAGAAGAAACCCTTGGTTATAGAAGAATGTGGAAGTAAGGAAGTGGATGGTCGTACTGACAGCGGAACAGAAGAAGAAGAGGAACCGACTAGTCCAATATCAGTCAGCGAGAGTGTTGAAGAATCGGAAGGTAGTACTGAAACATTGGTTATGTATGAGGCAAGAGAAGAACTTCAATTTCCGGAGGAAGTTAAACCAATGTTGGAAGAGCTAGAAGAGGTTGGTCCTACAGAATCATTCGCAGCCTTACCACTAAAGTTTGATAATGAAGATGAAGAGCTCGAGTTAGAGAACGAAGAATGTAATTTGTTGAGGAGGATTGACGAAGTTAATTCTTATCAAGCACCACAATTTGATAACGATGAAGAATCTTTGTCAAGTAATGAGGAGAGTAATATGTTGAGGAGGACTGATGAATTTGACTTTTATCAACCGCTGAAATTTGATGATAACGAAGAGATTGAGTCAAAGTATGTGGATGTAGAAGTTGATTACTCGTCATTGCCAAAGTTTGACATCGATAGTATGGAAGAAGAAATTGTGTTCAGAGTTGAGGGAATTCATTTGTTGATGGAGGATTTTTGTTTGACACCTGAGCTTATGGATGAGAACCAGCCAAGTATTAATTCCAGGGTTTTCGAGGAGCCTGGGCAAAGTGAAAGTGAAATGGAAGAAAAGGCAGAATCAGATTGTTTATTATCTTTAAGAGAGTTCGTCGATGAAATGGAAGATGATGAGGAGTTGTCAATGTTGATTGAATCCGGAAAAGATTTTGATGTTGAGAACCCTGAGGAGGATGAAGTATGTGAAGATGAAATGTTTGAGGAACTACCTGAAGAAACTAACTTTGTATGTTTGAAAGAGTATGTGGAAATGAGGAATGGAGTGTTTGAATTGACCAAGCAAGAAGTGAGTGAAGATCTTGATGTTTTCGAGGAAGTTGGATCAGAATTCGATGAGTCTGAAGTCGAATATTCTGAGGCATTATCCGAAGAGTTACCATCACTCCAGGACATTCAACCTCAAACCAAACTCATACCAGAGGCTATTTTACTGCCAGGATCGTATGACCTTGTGAGTCTGAAAGAACAAGAAAAGTTGATACGACAGGAGAAAGAGAATGATTGCCAATTGAAGTTGTCAGATGATGTCCACACTGTAAACATGGCCAATGTCAATTGCTTGGAACCATTTTATGAAATCAAATATGTTGAAGGAGAATCGAGTGGGAATTCATTTCAATCAGGGAAGATTGATACAACACGTCAAGGGAAGATTTTAGATGATAGCATCTCTGAACGAGATAAGGAAAGACAAGAATCTGAGCATGAATCATCATACTTCTTAGGACAAGATTTCCTAAGTCATTCTATGATTTTAAATTTCCTTATATCGTCTCACATTTTAGATAAGTTTTGGTTCTATATCACGTCTTCCTATTGGCAGAAGCAATATGATATACGACACTATTTTTATGAAGTCCTGTGCTATATGAAGTGGATCTGGCATCTAGTGCTTAGTTTATCCCACACTTTTTCTTACGTCATGCCCCTCAGATCACTTCCTTATGCCGCCTGTCTGATGCCACGGCTGTTTATTTCCAGGCATTCCTTATTTCGAACCATATCGTCAAAGGATCAAGACAAGATTAATCACAAGAGTGGGTATCACCAGTGTCACATCAAACCAGATAATGAATGGAAGACAGCGTCTCGAAGAAGAAAGTTTGTAAATTCGAGGACGAATTTTTTCCAACCAGGGGAAGATGATGCAGGCCAGCATCATGAGACCTTAGGTTGCTTAAGCGAGCTACGAACTAACCGTGATCACAAGCTAAGTATAAGTCGTGTGCGACTTAACAAAGCTAAAGGGACAGGGTTACGACTCAACGGGAATTTGAGGTGTTTGAGTTTGATGAGTCGTCCACGACTCAAGGAAGGTTTGAGTCGTTTCCGAGCTAGGGAAAGAAGTCCACGACCTAACAAACCAAGGGAGAAGACAAGCCGAGATAACCAAGCATCGGAGTTGAGTCGCCCCCGACTCAACGGTCTAACCATGAGTCGTTTCCGGTTTAAGAGATTACAAGGGGGAGATAACATAGGTCGAGCAAAGTGGGCTTCGGAGTTGAGTCGTCCGCGACTTAGTATGAGTCGTTTACGACTTAGTATGAGTCGTCCCCGACTCAATGGAACACAGGAAGGAGGGTCGCGAGTTAACAAGCCAAGGGTGAAGGTAGGCCGACCTAGCAGTAGCATCTTGGGTCGTCTCCGACCTAACGGGCTACATGAACAAGAACATACTTTAGGTCGGTTCCGACCTAAGGATATTCGCATAAGTCGTCTACGACTTAACGTGAAGCAAAGAAAACCAGCAGGTGAAGACTTGAGTCGGAAGGAGTAAGGCGGCAAGGAGATGAGTCGGCAAGCGCTTGAGTCGGTCATGTTGAGTCGTGTGCTGTTGTAAGTCGGTATGTAGTTGGGTCGTGTTGTGTTTAGGTCGTAACCGACCTATGGGTTGTGAGGTTGTACTCAGTTGAGTCGGCCGATAGTCCTGTATATAGTTAAGTCGTGAGTCGGTCACATGTATATATTTGAGTCGGCGATGGTCTTGTATATAGTTAGGTTGAGTCGGCGTGTGTTGTAAAGAGCTTGTGTTGCTACCAGTTGAGTCGGTGCCGACCTAAGGATGTTGAGTCGGTCACGAGCTAAGACTCTGGGTGGTGAAACAGCTATAAATAGAGGGTGTGTTGTATATTTTGGGGTTTGAAGATTGAATAAAATTTCCTTTTGTTAGCTTTGTGCTTTCATACCAATTGGTAGTTGAGTGTAATCTCCTATCTCCTCTTTCGGATAATCGAGTGCGCTCGATTCAACGATTGCAGAAGCCGATTCACGGAATCTAGTGCGCTAGATCAACGTGCGAAGAATCGTAGATCTTTAACACGGTATAGTGCGCTATCAACGTGTTCGAGATAGCTAGAGTTCGGTATCTTTGGATCAACGAACTTGGGCGTTTTGGTATTTTCAACTCACCGATTGCTACATTCATCGATTGAAGTTTATTTCGAATTATCCGCTGCGTCACAATTATAGTTTTATTTTCAGGTCTAGGAGCAAGTTCGTGAACATCATTTCTAGTGAATTGATTTAATTCTTCTTGCATAGCCAAAATCCATGAATCATCCGTTGATGCTTTTTTTGGGTTTTGGGTTCAATATTTGATATAAAAGCTACATTGCTCATTTGTCTTAGTTGATTTCTAGTTTTAACAACAGATCTCATATCTCCAAGTACATTTTCTATAGGATGATTTTTAAAAGTTTAGTCCTTTTATTAGGATGAGTAATTTCATTATTAGTTTCAGTTGACTCTTGATTTTGAGTGATCAAATCCTCTTCATCATTTGAATCTTCAAAATTTGAGATTTTCATCGAATGAAACATGCGTTGTTTGTTCGATGATATTAGATTTTAAATCAAACACTTTGTATGCTTACTTCTATTAGAATATTCGATAAAGATACCTTTGTCGGACTTAGGATCAAATTTATCTAAGTTGTCTATTGTATTTAAAATAAAACATTTACTTCCAAAAATTCTAAAATAAGATACCTTAGGTTTCTTTGAGTGAAGAAGTTCATAAGATGGCTTATCATTTAAAGGTCTGATTAAAATTCTATTTAAAATATAACAGGCAGTAGCAACTGCTTCTGCCCAAAAATACTTTGGTAATTTACTATCTGTAAGCATAGTTCTCACACACTCTTGAATCGTCCTATTTTTACGCTCTACTACTCCGTTCTGTCATGGAGTTCTTGGAAATGAAAAATTGTGAGTTATTCCCTTTTTATTGCAGAATTCCTCAAACTTTTCAAATTCACCACCGTGATCACTACGGACGGTTATAATTTTTACAGAAAGTTGATTTTGAATCCTTTTTGTAAAGTTCTTAAAACATTCAAAAGTATAACTTTTATGTTTCAAAAATATTGTCCATGTAAATCTAGAATAATCATCTACAATTACAAAAACATATTTACTATGATTTATTGACAGAATTTGAGATGGACCAAATAAATCAAGGTGAAGTAATTCAAGAGGTTTTGAGGTTGAAATTATGTCTTTTAATTTAAAGGAACTTTTTCTAAGTTTTTCCAATTGACATGCATCACATAGACTATCTACTTTAAAATTCGTTTTAGGGAGACCTCTTACTAGATCATGTTTAGATAGACTAGATAAGAGTTTGAAATTCAAATGACCAAATCTCTTATGCCAAATCCAAGGGTCACTTGTATTTGCCAACAGACACAGGTTATCATTTGAGACTTTCATACTAAGAATATAAATATTCTTTTTCCTAATTCCCTCAAATATTATGGTTGAATTATTATCTTCAATGTGATATGTATCTTTTTCAAATTTATTTTTTATCCTTTATCGCAGAGTTGACTTATACTTAGAAAATTATGATTCAGATTCTTAACTAGCAAAACATTAGTAATAATAGGAGTTTCAGAGTTACTGACTTTGCCGATGCCAATCACATATCCTTTTGAATTGTCTCCAAATTAACAGCCCTCCGTCTTTGTATATTATATCATTCAGCATATCTAGATTTCCAGTCATATGTCTAGTGCATCCACTATCGGGTATCCATTTTTTCTTTTTGATCTGCACAATTTTTCCGTTGGATTGATTTCTTAACCCCCATAAAGTATGTTTCCTGCACATCAAACAATTTTGGTAGACAACTTGAATTTGAACATTGATTATATGTAGACTCAAGAGGCAATGATGATCTGAATATTTCTAAACTAGTTTTAAAAGACATAGCCATTTAAAAAAAAAATCAAAAATCAGATTATGATACTTTGAAAACCTAGCTCTAATACCAAATGTGAGAAATGCGGAATATAGATCTTAAGACTAGGATTAACACTAGAGCGGGG
Organism: Allium cepa; assembly: GCA_030765085.1. Classification (NCBI taxonomy): domain Eukaryota; kingdom Viridiplantae; phylum Streptophyta; class Magnoliopsida; order Asparagales; family Amaryllidaceae; genus Allium; species Allium cepa. Next base: position 688,458,823 of record CM060938.1, read on the forward strand.
TGAATAGTGTTTAAAGGAATTTTTAAATCTTTTTGAGTTTTTGTTAATTTGAACACAAACGTATGCAATATTGAGACACAAATATAATCACATAATCAAACACAGATGCAGAAATAAAGTAGAAGCAGTAAAGGAAAGAACACACCGGATTTTATACTGGTTTGGAGTTACCCTACATCCAGTCCCGCACATAAGTAGGGATTTCCTTTCAAAAGCAATCTTTACATTACACCCTCGATTTCAAGGCCACGATGTACACCCTCCAGATTCACAATCCTTTGGGTAGAGATACTTGATTTCACGGGCAACAAGTTCACCCAATTGATTTCCAGGGCAACAATCACACCTTTTCTCACTTGATTGATTTCCAAGGCTATAATCACACCTTTTCTCACTTAAATGATTACAAAGAAGCCTATAACTCTGAATAGCACTAGTGATCTTGTAGAGATTGTGATAGAGAATCAAACCAGAAATGATCTAGTTAGAATCAATGGTGATTTCGGCATAGTAATGATAAGAATATGTATAAAGAAATATGGAAGAAGGGGAGGAGTGAAAACCAGAAAAAAATATGATTAGAAATTCGTTGAAAACAGCCCCTATTTATAAAGAACAACCATGTCCATTCGTGAAGGGATATGATGAATAGAAACTTCTTTTGAAATTCAAAATTTTGAAATCAATTGACACTATGTCGACATGGGTATCTTGAGTATGTCGACATCCCAAAGGAAATTTTGGTGGTTTGTTTTTCCTTGAAAATAACTTTTATCTTATATTAAAACTATTTTAAACTTTTATAAATATGCCTAAAAATAGTTAAAATATATAAATAAATATAGAGAATAATATTTTGGTATATATAAAATTTTACTATAATTTTATATCTAAATCTAAGTATAAATATTAAAAGTTAAATATATTATTATTAAATATAATTTAAAACCAAGGATAATTTGATTTTGAAATTAAAGATTATTTTGAGGCTAAAAATATTTAAAACCAGGATAGATGTTTTTGATCTTTTAAAAGGAAGGTTTTGAAATCATTTTAAAAATAATATATGATTTTGTAAAAAGATTTTGATTAAAGGTTAGCGGATACAAAGTAATGTTCCACCATATTTTTTGTAGGTTCCATCCTACTTAGTGTTCCATCCCATTAACAAGCTCGAAGTGGATTCCATTCCATGAATAAATTGATTCCAGTGCTTTTCTAGGAGTTAACAAAATTACTAATTAAATTACTTATTCTTGAAATATTGAACTCTTGAAAATCTTGATATTCTTGATGCTCATGAGCCTTCAATCTTGATATCTTGAATTTCTATATTGTACAGTCTTCATTCTTAGTACCTGCATGGTTAAATCCTACATATACATATATATCTAAACTATAATGTTGGTATTTATATTTTATAATCTTATGCTAAGGTTGTTGTCATCAAAACCATCATCTCAAGGACTAACAAGTGGTTCCGGAGGGGAGTCATATTATACTAATATGTGTGGAACTCGACTGGGAGCTTTGTTGATGCAAAGTGGTAAAGTGATTGCTTATGCTTCTAGACAACTCAGACCACATGAAGTTAGGTATCCAACACATGACTTGGAGTTAGCTACCATCATATTTTCTTTGAAGGTGTGGTGGCATTATCTTTTATGAGAGCGATTTGAGCTTTATACTGATCATAAGTCAATAAAGTACTTGCTCACTCAGATGGAGCTGAACATGAGATAGCAGAGATGGTTGGAGTTTATTGCTACATATGATTTTATAATTGAGTACACAACCAAAAAAGGAAATAAGGACGCGTATGCACTAAGATGGAAACATCAGAATGCAATATTGGCTATGATTGCTGAGTGGAAAGATTTGGAAGCATTATCAGCTTGTGGTGTGCAGTTTAGATCCAAGGAAGGTTCTAGTACCGGAAGTACTGCATTGACTTGTTTAGAAGTTAAACTGGTAATGGTTGATTAAATATCTTTTAAGCAAGGGAAGGATCCAATTTTGGCTGAACGAATCAAAAGGTTGGGGGAAGCAATGGAGAGCGATGACTTAAAGGATTACGGTCTTGACCAAAATGGGTAGTTGAGGAAGAGAAGAAGGTTGAGTGTTCCGAAAGTAGAAAACATGAGGAAGGAAATTTTCAATGAATGCGTTCGTTCAAAGTTCACTATCCATCCAGGAGGATAAAGATCCATCAGGATATGAAGAGAAGTTTCTTCTGGGAAGGTATGAAACAAGACATTGGTTTTTGTTTTAAGTAGTGCTTGAATTTCCAACAGGCAAAGGCTGAATACCAGAAACCAAGCGGATTGGTTCAACCGTTGGAAGTTCTGTTGTGGAAGTGGGATTCTATCTCTATGGATTTTATTGATGGGTTGCTAAGATCTAAAAGAGGGAATGAAAGTGTATGGGTCATAGTGGATAGATTGACCAAGAGTGCTCATTTCATTCCCATCATATCAAATAGGACGCCACCTAGTCTAGCGAAGTTGTTTACGAAGAATGTAGTTAGATTGCAAGGGGTTCCTAGTATTATTGTGAGTAATATAGATTCTATGTTCACTAGTGCGCTCTGGAAAAGCTTATAGGAAGCTTTAGGAACCAAGCTCAACATAAGTACCGCTTACCATCCGTAGACTGATGGGAAAATCGAAATATTTAACAAAATCTTGCAAGATTTGTTAAGAGCTTGTGTGTTGGATTTCGGGGATCATGGGAGGATCATCTTCACCTAGTCGAGTTCTCGTATAACAATAGTTATCAAACTAGTATTGGGATGGCACCGTTTGAAGCTTTGTATGGAAGACCATGCAAGTCTCCCGTATGTTGGTTAGATACCGGGGATAAATTTGTTCATGGTACGGATTTGGTTAAGGAAGCTGCAAAGAAGATTGAGTTAATTCGAGCAAGGATGAAGGAAGCTCAATCTAGGTAGAAAAGTTATGCTTATAGAAGAAGGATAGATTTGGAATTTTCTGTCGGAGACTATCTGTTTATTAAGGTTTCATAGATGAATTTTGTGATTTGATGTGGGAAATCATGAAAGTTAGCACCTGGATTCATTGGTCCTTTTTCTATTGTAGAGAGGATCGAGAAACTCTCTTATAGAATAGAGTTACTGAGTACTTTGGCTGGAGTCCATGATGTTTTCCGTGTTTCTCATCTTAGGAAATTTTTTAAAGACTCGTAGACTATTTTAGCACCTACAGTTTTAGAAGATTTAGTAGTAGAACTGGATTCGACCATAGTTAGAAAGCCGATTCAGATTATGGATAGAGATGAGAAGAAGTTGAGGAACAAGACAATCAAGTTAGTAAAGGTTCAGTGGAGTGACGATGCTAGAGACTGTACTTGGGAAATAGAGAGCAGGATTAAAGATATTTATCCTGACTTGTTTGATGGAATGTTTTACCTTTGATAGTTTATTGTGTAACTTTTCGTAATTTTGTGGTGAAATTCTTTAAGGATGGGAGTATGTAACACCCCGTATTTTTATAACATTGTTTGCGATATTTAATTAGCCAAAGTTAAATAAAATAATATGGAGATTAATGGATAGAGATTTGTTTTAACTAAGGGTAGCCATGCCATGATAGTGCGTTAATTAATATAAAATAACCTAAAAAATGTGTTAGGAAATGACAAGGGCAATGTGAGAAATATGTGGAGCTTACACCCAAAACCTTTATGAGATAGAATGCTCATGTTTATTCTCATATTTATCAAACTAAATATACTAAAACCGGCCACCATTTTTACTCTCAAGAAGGAGATTAAAGCTAGGATTCAAGAGAAGGGAAACAATCAACTAAATCAACATTAAATCTCACATCTATAATCTCAACGCTAAGGTAAATTATTACTACACCCCATATTCTTTTGGTTTTTTGTTTTAAGACTAAGATCTGAAATGTTTTTCAAGTAATTGCCGTTTTTTGAGGATTAAAAGTTATATGTACGTTTGTTGGTGAATTATGCATGTTCATACTTTATTTAAATGATATGTTTGATATGAAAACCCTAGTTGATGACATCCAAATGCCTTGAAAATTTAAATATAGATCTGAAATGATATTTTAGAGATGTGTTTCAATTTTCATAATTTTCTGAATTAAGGTGGATTTTTATTAATTTTCTAGTGAAGGAAATTGTTTATTGGTCTATAAAATATTTTCGGCTAAAATAATATTATTTGGGTTGAAATTTTATATGTTAGGCAACATATTAAAATAGATTTTCTAGGATTTTTGTAGATTTTTACTAAGTGCTATGATGAATATATAAAATTATTTAAGGTACGGGAATTAAATGTTTTATATATTTAATAAAGGAGAAGGGGCATATTGTAAAATAAAATGATTGCTAATTCTGAAAATAGTGGCAGCACATTTTTGAAAAGAATTTGTTACCAATAGAATTTGACAAACAAATTCAGGTTAGTTGAAAATTTGTATTTTTTAAGTTAAAAATAAAGAAACAATACTTTTAGTATGTTTCAGCCTATTACAGCAGTAAACCTTCTGACCCAGACCTTCGGACAGTTCTAATCTTTCGACATAGTCAAACCAATGCATATGGTATGAAGTTATTTGTTACGTAATGAATTGGATGGAGTCAAAGGTTTCTTAGTCGAAAGGTTGATGGCCAAAGAGGTTGGAGCATGTATATTTTATAAACCAAAAGCTTTCACCTGCTTTGCTTTCGAATTAGAGCCTTTGACTTTGTTGCTTTCGACCAGGTCAAAATGTTTAAAAGAAAAGTTTTAAACCTTTCGACCCAGTCGAAAGGTTACTGCTGCTACTTTGTTTTGTAACCTTTCATCATAGTCGAAAGGTTACTGCCACTTTATATAAATGTTTTGTTTTGAACCTTCCGACAAAGTTAAAGGTTTTACTTTGATTGATTTCAAAAGGTTTACTTGTTTTAAAAACTACCCAATTCTCCATACTTTTGAAAAGAAACTTTCAACATAGGTGATTTACCCTTGTTTTATAAATTGAACTATAACCCAAAGTTTTCGAAAGAGTTGTTTTAAAAGATGCTTTAAAGCTTTTGAAGAAGATCTTTCGAATTAGCTGAAAGGTTTCTTTCAATGGTGTCGAATGGTTTTAAAAGAAGATTTTCCACCTGTTTTAAATTGAACCCAATTTTTTTTTCAAAAGGTTGTGTTATTAAAGAGTTAATGGTTTTGAAAGTATTTATTTACCGGATGGTTTAAAAAGGGATCGAAAGAAAATCTTTCGATGGAGTCTAAAGGTAACCTTTCGAAGTGGTCGAAAGGTAGCTTCCAACTAGTTCAAAAGGTTTAGTTTCTAAATGATTTCGGAAGATTTTAAATGGAAGGGTTTTAAAAGATTTTATAAGGCAATGTTTCAAGTTATTTTAAAATAGGATATCCAAGGTTTTATTGCTTTTGAAAAATTTGAAGATCAATGGATTCGAAAAGTTTAAGGTTCAATGGTTTCGAAGGGTTAAGTTTCAATGATTTCGAAAGGTTTCGATTTCTAAGGGTTTGAGGGCACCAATGGAAACAATAAATGAATATGAACTAAGTTAGGGATACTGATGGAAATAGGTTATACATGGGGCTAGCATGGTACAAACAGATTCATAGGGCTAGCATGAGTTGAATGGAAAATTCAAATAAAATCTTGGGGCTAACATGATACAAATAGAATCATAGGGCTTATATGATATAAATAAATTCATGGGACTAACATGAGACCATTAAGTTCATGAGGCTAACATGAAATAGTTAGATTCATGAGGCTAGCATGAATCATGTGGCAAAATGATGGGTTCATAGTCGTCCTAGCAAAACTATGTGATCTGAGATGGATAATCTACATCAACTTAAGAAAAATGAATGTGAAATAGGTAGTGCCTCTTTGATATAATTAATCTTTAGTTAGGGATGGGGAAATCCTAATTGGTTTCAAGTATGCATATCACCATAATGTTTTATAAATACATATTTTAACCATTGTGGATGCAGTGGCACAGTACATGGTTTTATTAAAGGTTTTGCAAAGCTACGTTTTGAAAGGATGTTGGTGAAGGGAAACCTATTCCACTAAGCGTGGGGATTACAATTAAAATGTTTAATCAAGATGTATAGTATTATTCATACCATTCTTTATATCCGACTCGAAGTTTATGTTTACCCCTTAAACTCTCGGGTGCTCAAAATTAATTTGAGTAGGCTGAGGGCTTATGGTCTTTTTGTGGTTTTAGTAGGGTGATGAATCTGACTACCAAAGGCATGTAGGAAGCAATTGGATAGCCATTTAGGATTTGCAGTTCTTGTTTGTTTTGATGTATTTTCGTTGTGATTGTATTAGGTCTATTATGACCCTATGACTATGATCAACCATGGGGGCATCTTCATATACCACTCTTGGCGTAATTTGTAATAATTATATTTGATCTAGGGAACAATTTTAGATTATGTGTTGTAAATGTGAAACAATTGGTTTTGAAATGTAATAAAGTAAAATTTTGCTTTGAAATCTATGTTTGGTCTCATATTTAAGTGCTTCTGATATTATTGATATCGTTAACATATCCATATTTAGTCGCCGAGAGCTAATACTATAGATGACTTCGGCATCTGTAGTGCTTAGTTTTGGGCCTCTAGATAGGGGAGGTTACAGCGGGTCAGATCCAAATTCATTTAAGTATCTCTTATAAAACGTCCAGGTAGACCGCCATGGAATTCGCTTAATTACGACCTATAAATAATTCAATGTCTACAATAAATTTTATACAAAAAGTTAACTTAGGTATCTCTCACTTCGATCAGGATCCAAAATAAAGTAAGTAACTCTTGATTCTCCTTTAAGTGAGAGTCGTATCGAAGGCGTGCTTTCTTTAATAAGGGCAGCCATCTCATGCTTAAAAGATGCCAGTACCAGGCACTTCTGTTGAGCCTATGATACCTTTCAAATAATACGTTATGCTCCCTTATATGTTTGTCTAATTCCACGTATAACCTTTCTTTTTCGGCTTGCTTTCTTTCAAGTTTTGTCTTATAGGGAAAGGTAGACTTCTTCCTTATCCAAAATGAACGATTTTGCACTAATTGTTTCCTTCGAAGTGAAAGATATTTAAACATAGAATCCCACATCTGAGATACCATGATGGAAGCTTAGGAAGCCTGCTCTTTACCTTTGGGATCACCAGCAGAAGCGGGGGCCGGCTCATCCTCCAAAGGAGCAGAAGGCCAAAAGGATGCGTGAAGAGCATCCTTCTATGGAGATGGCTCTTTTTAAGGAGATTTAGCATTGTCGCCAACATCCTTCCAAGAAGTTACAGAAGGACCCCCTCTGTCCCTATCAGAATCTTGTCTGCCAGCAAGGTTATCATCATCATCACCATCATTATCGTCATCGTCGTCATCATCATTGTTACATTCCTCCCCGATGGCATCATCTTCGTCACCCTCATCCTTAGAGTCTGAATCGATTTCAAAGGAGGGGACATCAATAGAAAGGATCTTAGAGGCATTGGTTTCACAATCATTTGTAGGCTGTATCCCCTGCTTCATTTGGGCGATCTTTCCTATTACTCTAACGAATAGGGCTGAACTAAGCGAAGGGAAGCAAAAGTCTGGACATTTCTTGAAGCTGTCAACATATGAAAGCATGAGGGCTTCTTCATAAGACTTCAGCGGCATTTGCCCAAAGAGTGGTTCAACAAATTGAGATATGTTCTGCTTAGGGTTAGTAATATTTTTGACTGCAAGTTTCAATGAGGCCCTGGTCTTCTTAAACTTTTCCTTCAGATAAATTCTCTTTGCAGCCAAGGAGCTTTCTCATCTTCAAAGGCTATTAAAGTGAGATCCATAGCAAATTTCTCAGCAAGGAGTTGACGATCCAGTTTTGCTACCACAGGATTAGTTTCAGCTTGGGCAAGAGAAGCTTTTAATTGATCTAGCTCCGAGGAAGCTCCATCTTTAGCAAAGGAAAGAAAGGAACTTGATTTTTAAGATCAGAAATTTTCTCGTGAAATTTGGAGGTTTTGGTAGAAGATTTCGATGCATGTTCTTCAAAGATAGTGAACTCTTAGAAATTTGATTGGAGAAATGTAACACAAGTTAGTGATTTAGAGAAAACCATTAATGACAAAGCCAACCGAAATGGAACTTACCAGAAGTTGTTGGTCAATCAAAGAGCGGCAGTGTCCCACAAAATCATGGGTAGTTGAATGCAGGTAGATAGAAGTGAATGATTAGGAATGTAAAATAGAATAAGTTATCACTTAAAAATTAATGGAAGGAGGAGTAGAAGACGACGGCTTCGATGGAATTCGCTTTAAAGATGGGGATGCCTCCAAAGCATGTTGCATTTGTCAAAGTGTAGCTAGGGAATAAGAAATGGCAATTCGAGAAAGAGGGTCGATCACGGTTGGAGTCTACTCCTATCTTTCTTTAAGAGCTTCTATGATGGGACTTTTCAAAGCTTTACCAAGTGATGAATCATCCTCTTCCTCTATATGAACAATTTTTGCAACCTTCTTTGGTTGCTCTATCTAAGATGTTGCCAGCAACTTCCTTCTGAAAGCTTTTTTGGATTTGGCGAAGGATTCAATAATTGATGATGCTCCAAAAGTTGAAGGGAGATTGGCAGCGCCACTAACGGGCATTGTGATTTGAGAGAAAGTTGAAAAAGCTCGAGCAGATTAAAAGTCAGCAAAGTAATTCAGAGAACGCTAGGGAAAGCAAGCAAATACTAGACCTATAACATACCAGAGCGGTCAGCACAAATGGGTGACATGTAGAAAAATTGATGGGTCTCCTAGGGTGAGAAAGCATTTGCCATGGGAAGTATGTTGAACAAATGGTGGAGTTCCTAATATCTTACGGACCGTTGGTAGAAGTGAGTGCTTTCGTAAATTTGTGGGAGTCAATAGCGTTCCCAACTTGGCTTAACATCACAATTAGATATTCAATTGTTTTTTTATCAACATCTTAAGCTCTTTAGCAGGAATAGCTGATAGAAGCAAAGATTAGGCAAGAGAAAACATTAAGTAAGGAAAGACGAAAAAAATCTGGACTTACGAGGGAAGCTAAAGTCACACAAATCTTAGGAAAGCACTTGACGAAGAAAAAAAGGATTTCCTAACCCCCGAATTTTTTATCCCCATATAATATCAGCTTTTTCTAGGGATTGGCTCTATATATCTGGCTATTTAGATTACTAAACTTGACTAGCCAGATCAAATAGTTCAATACTTCATCGTTGAGGGGCAGAAGTCCAGATTCCAATGCCATCATTTCTAAGGACAATAGATAAATGTAAAAATTTGGTGACAATTGGATTGGAGCAATCCCGATATAAGAGAGGTATGGACAAGAATTCTTGAACAAGCAAGAATCCTCCATGCCATATGTGGATGGCGGTGTAGGAAAAGAACCCTTAAGTAGGGTTGTTGATGTTGTCAGTCCCCTTAGGAGGAATGTCTTCAATACTAGTAATGCCAAAGTCGTTAAGGATGGCATCAACTACGTTTTGAGTTGATTGAAAGAATGCTTAGAGATAACTTCAGCCTTCTTTGGAGAAAATTCAAAACTTCAAATTTGTGAAAATTTTCAAGTTTAAAGTCAAAGACATTGGGTTGTCAACATGGACGAAAGGAAAAGGGCATCAATATTTAGCAAGAACATCTCGACATTGTCAAAAGCCTAAGTAATAGTGTTCCTTAAGCTATCAGCCAGGTCAAAAGTATAATTCAAAATATTTGGTTAATTGGCACTTTTTAACAATGTCGAAACCTCTACTGGAACAAAATTTCTAAAAGTAGACAGTTGAGGGTAAATTAGGAATTTAAGTAGGAATTTGCACTACAAACATTTCATAAACCAAGTAACAAGACCGTTCGACACCATCGAAACCTATAACTTAGGTTTCTGAAGAAAAACGCAAATTTTTTCGAAACCTAACATACTTTTCAAGTAGAAAGGTTCTAAGTTAAACTCCTATGCACTTGGAACATTTTGACAAAGCGGGACATAAATACAGCTCTAGAGGGTTTCGACTCAGTAGATTAAAGTGGTGTCAAAGGGGCCGAAAGGATCTTATGATAGTTCCTAAAATCAACTAATGAAAATTATTGCAATCAAAATAAAGGGTTTCAACTAAGTCGAAATTTTTTGCAATCGAAAGGGGTACTACTCCCTACACAGCAACATACCCTTTCGACAAGGTTGATCAAATTGGCACTGCAACACCTTTCGACCCTATCGAAAGGAGCAAAGGAAGCAAAACCAAGGTTTCGCCTCAATCCCTTTCGAAGGGTTAGAAAGGTCATTTTATGGTGCCAATTTTTCATCCGCACATTTCTAACTTATGGTTGAAGAAAACAGGTTCCATCATTTCCCCTAAACCCGATTGCAAATCTAGGATTCCAAAATTTCTTGAAAAACAAGTAAATCTAACCTATTAAGAAAATGAATTCAAACGGAAATTGATATTTTTATTTCAAAAGTATTCCATTAAACTAAAAATCCAGATTTACTGATGAATTACAAAAATAGTAAATTTTGAAACGAAAATCCAAACTCGATAAGGGGATGGATTTCAGTATCATGCTCTATCAATTTCAAGATTATAAACAAGAAATAAAATCTATTAATTCCTGAAACTGAATCAGGAAAAGTTTCTTAGTAAATCAAACCAAATCTACCCTCAAAAAATAGAGATTCGGACATTTCAAACTAGAATTACAGTTTGAAATCTGGAAAAGTAAAATTTGATTAAAACTAGAAAAATGGAGTTGAATCTAATCTTACAAATTAGATTTTATGATTACGTTGATTTCTAGGAGCCAATCGAAAGTTTGAGGATATTAGAATTATTTTACTCCTGTCTAGAATTTTGTTTGCAGAATAGTGAAAGTGGAAGAAAATGAAAAGCGTACTTTATAAAAAAAAATTCCTAAATTTATCAACCACCATATCAGATTTGAATGAATGAACTAGATTCACACGAGAAGACAATGAGGTAGGAAGCTTCTGTGTTTCAATGAAGTTGACTTGGAAATTCAAATGCATCCCTTCACTGGGCCAAGGGGCAAATGTTACTCAAAATATTTACCTTTCGACGGAGTCGGGACCTCTTCAAGTGAAGAATAAGAGAAAAGGTGTTCTAGTCAAACCTTTTTACCATCAAAGTCTTGAAGCTTTAAGACCTTTCAAAGGTGTCGAAAGGTTTCTCCAATCAAAATACAGAGGGTTCTTACCTTTCGAAGAAGATAAAGGAGTCAAATGTCCCATTCTGCCTTTATTAGCAACCTTTCCACTAAATTAAAACCTTTCGATTAAGTCGAAGTTACACTTTATGATGACTATGAAGAATAGATCTTTGAACATATGCCAAACCATTCGACCAATGGTTTCGCCTTCATTCAAACTGCTAGAAAGCAAGTATTATCTTGAGCAACCCCTTTGAAAGCTATTGTGGCACTTTTGAATCGACCGAAACCATTATGATCCATGAAGGGTTCCGCTCAGATCAGAAATAAGAGCACAGGCGTAACCAACATCATCGAAACCAATGAGCAAGGGCTATCGACTGAGTCAGAAGCACTAATAAGACAACTCAAAGAAGAGTGCACCACCATATCTTTCGAAAAATGCAGCAACATGCTTAGGCTCTCGACACCAGCTGCCGACCCAGTTGAAAGCACCAGGGTCGAAAGGTGCTGACCCATATCTATAAGTAAGACACAAGGGGTCAGGTTTTGGGGACCCGGTTCAACACATTCTCAACTTATATGCTCCTATTTAAAGTGTTGTAACCCTAATTTGTAAATCAGTTTGGGAATTTAAAGAAATAATGTTTTCTTACTTGGATAAAAGGAAGTCTCAAATACTTTAGTCTACTTTATTGTTCCCCTAAAGCTTTTGTTGGATTCACTTTTATGTTCGTGTTTCACCTCCGTCGAAAAGCCACTATCGACACAATCAAAACCCCTTCAAATTTTAATAACTTCAGAAAATGATTCCAAGTTATCTTCCCTTGATCTAGAGCCTTCAACAAGGTCAAATCCAAGTCGTTACACACTTATATTCTCGACTAATACTAGAAGCCTTAGGACCCGGCTTTCGACAAGGTCGAAACCCTCATTTTTAACCCTTTACTTAAGTCCAAACTATTCAATAGCTTAAAGCTCTAGAAAAGTTCGAAACTTAGACCCAATTTCCTGGTTCAAGCTTTATCATCGAGATCACCTCGCTTCTGATAAGGTCGGAGCCTGTGAACCAAAATTATTGGAATAAGTCCTATTAACACAACCCTTAAGGCCTTTGACAAGGTCGAAACTTCAAAAAGGAAGACTTTCTAAGATACCTCTATTAATTCGAAATGAGGGCTTTCGAAGAAGAAACCATACTAACTCAACTGGGTCGAAGGGTCATTTAATACAGAAACCAGCCCTTTCAATAGGGTCAAAAGGCCTGTTCGAGAAAGATTCATTATCTAAAGCCTATTCAAAAAGGAAATACAAAAGGGACACATACTTTCCTTTCCTCTCTACTTGTATAAAGGGTAACCTTCATTCCTTAGCACATCTTTGGTGTGTTAACAAGAAATCTTGTTAACAGATGCAGTGTATGCGGAGCAAACCTTCCTCTAGAAGGTTGCTGATGGGTGCCTATCCTAACTTAACACCTAAGAAGTGGTTTGGACATCAGGGGTTTTGTCTCTCCCTTGAGGAGATGCTACGGAATAACGTCATTGGCTTATGTACCTCTCTCTAAGAGGTTCTACGAAATAGCGTCATAGGATTATGTCCATCCCTCTAGAAGGTTCTACGGAAGAACATCGTAGGCTTAAATACCTGTAATGAAAATAATTATTTGCCAACTAAAATAGAGTCTCCTTTGGGAGAAAGAATTCTATAACTAAACCCTTCTAGTATATTGAGAGGTTATCATTTGAAAAATAGTTTGGACTCATGAATCCTTCCGATAAAAGAATTTTTCTCAATGTTTTATTTTGCAAGAACTTTCTTGCCGTTCTCATAATAGAGACATGAATCTCAAATAGGAGACTGGGAGGTTATGATTCATGAACCAATAGTCTTTTAATTGAGAACTGGATTCTCTAATTCAAGTTTCAATGAACTTTTAATGATTTCAAAACCTTTCTTGAAAAAGTATGAATAGGCTTTTCTTTACCCATGATTATTTTAGGAAACTTGAAATACTAAAATTTATCTGTTGGATGTCTTTTGTGTGCATTCATTAATGCTATATAATATCTCAAATAGGTTGCACAAACCAACTTTTAAAACAGATGGGCATTTGCTTTCTCCTAGGCCCTCGTGGTAGTTGAAAATAATTTTCTTATAAAGATATGTTTGGGAAATCTCTTTTAAAACCATTTGCTAAAAATAAAGTTAGTATATATAGACTTTCTCTTAAATTGATGTAGGGTTGGTGGTGATATAATATTTTATTGAAGGAAGCCTTTGTATTACGTTGATTGAAATACTGATGGTTATCCCGTATCAAGCATTTGAGCCATCTTTTCAAGTAGCTAGAACTTTGTTCTGTTCTAAGAGTATGTTGAATGCTTTGGACTGATTTTGTTTTACCTAGAGTAGCACTCGAGTTTTAATCAGTGCATGGTCAATGCACAACACAAATATAAGTATGAATCAAAATACAAATTGAGTTAAAGGGATATGAAAAGAGGGAGAGTTCATAGTTGAACTAATGCCACGAGACTTCATGATTTAATAGGAATCTACATTTAGATGTTGCTGAGTTGCTTTCCTCTTTGCTTGAATAAGATGTCTTTTAGGTTTCTTTGACGAACTCCTGTAAGAATCCAGACCTAATCATGCCTTGAATTTTCTTTACTAAGATGCGACATTCACAGTTTCATGTCCATTTGCTTTATGGCAATGTAGTAACTCCCTTCTTTATTCGACTCTGGAGCGCTTCGAATCATAAAAGAAGTAGTAATTTCATCGTGGAAAATATGTAGGAGAGGGGGTTTTTTAGGACTTCGTAATTTAATTTGGAAATATTCTTTGACTTCCCTTCAAGTTTTCACTTTCCCTTAGTCTCTTGCCATGACGCCTAAAATCAGATTTCTCTTCTTTGGATTCTCATGAAATTCTTTCTTATCATGATGCATTTCATCCACTAGAATAAACTTGTCATCTCGGAGAACAAAATATTTTAGATCCTTGCACCCATTAATATAAAGGTCTTTATAGAAAGGGGTTTGTTCAATTAGCTCAAATCGAACTGCCATAACGTTTTGTCTATCACTTATACTTTCTTCCTTTAATGCTACGCTGAAGCTGCTCAAATGTTCACTTAGCAGTTCTCTTGGTTTTGGTCTAATGGTTGCTAACAAGCTAAAGTCCATAGTTGTATCTCTGAATATAGAAAATTGGGCTACAAAGTCACAAGTAAATTATTTCCAAGAATAGAGGATTTCCATTCGATAACTCCTGTACCGTTTGACAGCTGCCCCTTGAAAAGTAAGGGGAATTTTTTTACAATGAACTGCCTCTAGTGAATTATATAAGTTCATCCATTTTTAAAAAACTACAACATGATCATATGGATCAGTCGTTCCATCACATTTTAATAAAGGAATTTGGATGTGGCAATGGAGACTAGCTGCCATTATTTCTTCTGAGAAAGGAGTCTTTTGTAGGATAAAATATTCTGCTAGATAGAAAATTCACTTTTCCCTAAGCGTATCCATCATTATTTGGTGTAGGACATTTTCTTGGTCGGTTTCATTTCTATGGCTACTTTTGCGATTTCCTTGGACTGGGCTATTAGATTGCTCGAGGGACATTTTTGCTTGACTTTCTCGGTTTAACTCTTGATCCTCTACCTTATTCAGAGGTTTCGCTTCATCCTCTATTTCCATAGTCCTTAATGAATCTCGAGATAAGCTCTTTCAGGACATTCTTGCACCGCTATCATTTATGACCATTGATCTGAGCTTTGATCACATTATTTTCCAATTTTGTTAGGGTTGAGGTTGCCTAATATCTGTATTACCCAAGTTAGAGTTTGGTACCATGTGATCTTTCAATGTTGAATTTGAAGCGGCTTCATCGTTGGATTGTTGTTATTACTCCTTTCTTTTACCATTTTCCTCTTTTGGATGAAGTACTTTATGCAATTAATTTATGACGAAATTTATTAGGGAGCAGAGGTTCAAGCCCTCCTTCTAGCACCAAAAATGTTAACAATAAAACTTGTCAATGCCTTGAATTGAAATATGGGGCATGGGTGAGGTCTTAGAAAGCTCTTCAAATGAGTGAAGATTACAAATGTTTTGCTGGATGGGAAAAATTGGAGAAAATAGTTCCTTAGGACCTTTCAACTTGGTCGAAAGGTTGTCTCCTCTTTTGGAAGGTCCTTTTGAATAGGTTCGATTAGACTCTAACGGAACTACATTTCAACAAAGATAACGTAGCTTATGATGTGCATTTAATGATCTTTAGAAATTGCAAAATTGGAGGTTTGACTCCGTCGACAAGGATACCACCTATTATCTTGTTGGTTCGGACTAAGGCTTTTGGGAAATATGAGCACTATAGGTTTCGAAATGGTCGAAAGTGGACCTTTTGATTAGTTTGACTACAGGATCACATATCTATGAAAAATGAGAAAATCCAAATTGCTATGTAATCAAAATTATCGCAATCTTTTTTTTTATTGAATTTAATTGTAAAAATTGACCAATTCTCCAATTTGATTTGGGTATTAGGGTTTTCGAGCTTAAGACAGTGCAAGTGAGAAGTCAAAGAAATCAGATCCCTTAAAACCAACCTCTAGGGTCTTATTTATAGGTGCGGGTTGGCACCTTTCTACCCCAAAGCTTTTGATGCGGTCGAACAGTCGACTTCTTGCTTTTGTGAGTGTCTTTTAGATCTTAGCTTTCAAGCTAGTTGAAAGGGTTATTGTTATTCTTCCGCCGCAGATGAAGGCTGGCTTTCATTCTTTTGCTTAATTCCTATCTACTTTGTCGAAAGGTACTACTTAACTCCTTTCGACTTTCTCGAAAGGCATCATTTTGGTCTCCTTTGGACTTCATTGAAAGGATCATATATATGTTTTTCACTTGGATGTTGACGTGCCATGTGAGTTAGCGTAGGCGCTAACTTTTAGTGTTGTTGAAACATGTTCTCCTTGGGTTCCGAATGGGTCAAAATACCTAAAAGGCTTTGTTGTAAATGGTCCTCTTTGAAAGCTTCTGCCCTGACAAATTCGGAACCTTATGCTTTTTTAGTAGTAGATGTGTAGTTCTTCCTTCATAGGTGAGAGCGGGCCTAACCGTTTCGAATGGCTATATATGCTTTCGAAAGGGCTGATTTGTTTGAACATACTTCTAGCGGATGTGAGTGAATGAGAAATCAAGCCGTTTTGAATGGTTTAGTGCAAGATGTAGAAAGTCTACTATTCACTGCCTTATAATGGTGTCCTTTGATCACTATGGGACCTTTTAACATGTTTGATAGTGCCTTCGAAAGGTAGCCTTTGACCTCGTTGAATGCTTTTTGCTTACTCCAATGAAACGTAATCTTGGCCTCTTTGAAAGGTGCTGCGAGCGCTTTCGTTTTCTTGTCGAAGCTATGTTTAAATAGACCGTTCTGGTGCTTTCTGGTTATTATCGATGCTCTCGCTTCTTCTTTCATATTTCATCCCTGAGAATATTTTGTGGATAATAGTTTTGACCATGTCAAAAATAGGAGTCACGAGTGTTTATGTTTGGATTAGGAATCGAAGTTCAAAGAGGATTGGGGTAGGGTTTCAACGTTGTCAAAAGTAGAAGTCCAGTAAAAGTTGGCCGGAAGCCAATAATTTGAGTTACTTGAATAAGCAAGGGTTTTGATCAAGTCGAAAGAGACCTTTTGATGTGGTCGACACTTGGAAAAACACGATTATTTTTTATAATAAAGCTTTGAAACAACTAAGTAATCAAGAATACAAGGGTCTTCACTTTCTCAGCTCAAAGAAGTCTTTATTTCTCAATTACCCTTATTCAGTTTATTAATTAGGGTTTACAGTTTTTAGAATTAAGAAATTACAAGTATAGAATGACTGAGTTCGAATCCCTAAAACCAGACCCCTTGGATCTAATTTATAGATGTAGGTCAGCACTTTTCGACCCAATTCTTCTGACCTGGTCGAAAGGTGTCTTTAGAAGTGTCTTTAGAATGATTTTGCCTTTGTCAAAAGGGACGATCGCACCTTTCTTTTCTATGTTGTTTTTTAGGAGCTTTTGACTCTGTCGATAGGCTTTATCCAGTGGTTTCGAAAATGTTGCAATATTAATGGTTTTGAATATGTTAGTTGCTTCTAAACCTTTTAATATGACTTGATGCGGAACCTTCTGAATGATAATGGCTTCGATCAGTTCTAAAGGCTTGGTTTGGCTTTCGAAATGTTGTTCCATCCATGCATGCTTCTAAGTGGTTTGAATGAAGGAAAATCGTGTAACGACCTGGGATCTTTAACATCCCGAATTGTGAATATTAATTTCTAATATTCAATGATACAATATTTTAATTAATAGAAATCCCCGTTAAACAACATTTGATAATAATATACAATTTTTCAAACCAATATGAAATTGAAATTTCCCGATCTTTAATTATAGAACTGAAGATTGATTAAATAGGAATTACCAATGTATGTATATGTATGTTCAGGACAACAAAATAATATATATATATATATATATATATATATATATTGGAAAGAATAGAGAATTGATTTAATTGAAAATTTCTTATGTATACATTTTTACATATGCGAACAATAGAATTTATATGTATATATATACATATTGGGAAGACATTAATAGCAAATTAATATAGATGAAGAAGCAAAAGAAAAATATTTTAAATAGAAATAACTTTGGGTTACGAAAAATTTAATATATTTCAAATAAAAGAGTTTAAAGTTGAACTTTCCTAAAATGAGTATATATACATCCTTGGGTTAGGAAGAAGGTATATATGTGTAGATATAAGTTCAAAAAGGAAGGATTTATTGTATTTATAAATAAATAAAACATTCATACAAAGGAAAACTATATAATCCAGTAAGACATGTTAACAAAGAAATGTTTTGTTAAAAGTGTTATTTTATATCCTTAAATTAAAACAATAAAGTTTCTATTGTTTACTTTAAATTGTATAAAGGTATTTATATAACCATGTGTAAACATTAACATTTGTCTAAAACCATTTTTTTATAAGCCTTGGCACAAGACATACATGTATATGTAAGTGTAGGCATGTAAAGAAACCAAGTACAAAAGGAAAATGAAAAGGCTAAATCAGCAAAAGAACAAGTAAAGTTTAAAACATTTGTTTGGTTAAATCAAAAACAAAAGTAATCCATGTACATATTCATATTTATTGTATGGAGTATGCAGCCTAAGGCATATAAGCAAATGGAGAAGAACCCAGTATAAAAGCGAATATATATGCATACACACAGGCATGGTTTGACTAAAAGAGGCAAAAACCAAAATATGCAAACTTAACCTCTTTTCATCTCAACATAATATCGATTCAAGTTATCCAATTCAAAACCATCTATCACTATGCAAAGATTTGAAAAGCGTATTAGAATTTTGAAAAAAAATAATAATAACAAAAATAAATATTATATGTATACATTATTGTCAGGATGTAAGTGTATATACATAAGGAGGGTGTTAGCTTCAGTTTGAAGCCTGTAAGTAAGTACAACTCTATAACAAAGGAAACTCTGTGACTAAAAACTGTGAGAACAAAAAAAAGAGAAGAGGAAGAAACATCCTCTATTTAAAATCAAACTAAAGTAGAAAACAAGGATTAATAGCAAAGTTTCAAGATTCTAGGTAGAACATTTATAGTTTCAACTTGAAGTTTCGTGAATCAAAATGTGGAAGGTGAGAGAATCTAAATTTAACCTGGGTGTATTTAGCATTCTACTATGTTTATTTAACAGGAAAATATTTATACATGTCCTTCTTTCTAAATCTATAACTCGAATTCTATTACAAATTTGTAGGTTGTGTAAACTAATGTAATGTTTATCTTCGAGCATAGAACATGTTGAAAATTGCTTGAAGCTCCATCATGCCATAGATTGGGAGGAAATTTGAGTTTACAATAAACCACCATAGTTTTGAAAAATATCAATATCTTTAAAACATTTAGTCGTGTACATAATCATGATCAATTTGTGAAAATTGGATTTTTAGAAAAGGTTTCATGGTTTTTAGTAGTCTAGATCTCGGGAAATTCAAAGATGATCAGAATTGTTTAAAAAAATAAATTTCTGGCAAGGCGATCGACAAGGAGAGGTTCGACGTCTCCGAGGAGGGCCACAGGACGTAGCGAAAGGTTTCACCGAGGCCAAATGTTGATTTTGACCTTATTTCTGTTTAGTACAGTCTTTTATGGTTTAAGTTATGCTGTGAGAAGAGGTAGAACACATCAGTTTTGGGAAGAGCATGGGGGACCGAGTGGAGCCGGAGTTGGCATGGAGAAGGTGGAAAAGTGGGGATCTCAATGGTGGGGGCGACAGGCTTTGTAGCGGCGTGAAGTAGTCGTGGAAGCATCATTTTCGGTCGTGACTTGATGACGTTGCAGTGGTTCGCCTGGGCTCGATCATTTTTGTCCATGGCGATCGGGGTGGATTTTTAAGGAAGGAGGTGGTCGGGTTTAAGGACGCTAGCGGGCGAGTAGCCTCGGTTGGTCGATAGTGGGTCGGGCCTGCTCGTGCATGCGGTGCACATTGCGCCTTGGTTGTTCTGCTCGGATTTCCGGGCGAAAGGACGGTGTAGTTTGCCGTAGGCAATGGGTGGAATGAGTGCTTGATTTGGAGTTGGTCGGTCCAGTTGTCGGGATGGTTCGAGCTCGAGGAGCAGAAGTGAGTATTGTTCAGAGAAACTGGAAGCAAACAACGAGAAAGTGAGAGAGGGAAGAAGGATAAGGGGAAATAGGTTAGTGTGGTTTGGTTAGTGCAATGATGGGTTCGACCCGTTTGAAATAAATGGAAATAATAAAGAAATTTATTTGTAAATGTTTTGAATTTTATAAATATAAAATGAATGGGAAAAATATATGACAACAAGATAATATAAAAATGAAGATTGGATCGGTTGCAATTTTTCAGATAAATAATGAAGGTTTTTGTAAGGTCTAAAAGGTAAAATTAATTTATAAAAATATATTATACTTTGGTTAATTTTATAGATGCGGGGACTAATGTTTACAAAACTGATTTACACGCAGTGTTGCAATGGGTTTGTATTGACTGATGTTTTGCCGTCGTATGATCCGCTTTCGGGCCGGAATAAGTAAATTTTTACAACAATTTGAAAGTAGACAGAATTTGAGTGATAAATGTAAAAACAATATCGGAATTTGAATTCATATAGCCCGTATTCTGAAGTGTTTTGCATGATAAAAATAGCGACTGGTTAATTTAGTTTATGTACAGCATTTAAACATTTGGTTAGCGGAAATAAACACTGTTCCGCTAATTATTTTAATTGAACCCTATTGGAAGAATAAGCCACCATTTTGTCGTTATCTCTGAATATATATATTTGTTGTGAATATTTACTAACAGAAAATAAAAACCCTGATCTGCTATTTTATCCGTACATACATCTGTTTATTGGCCTGATAATTATGTTGGACAGCATGTGAATTTATATATGAAAGCTGATTAATATGAACATCTGTATTAGTCATTCTGGGCTGTTATGAAGTTAAATGGTAGCTTAATTAAGTACCATTGGGACGGTTAAGCCTTCTTCTCTGATTTGGGTTGACTTTGAATCTGGATTTGTTTTAATGATAATTATTATTTAATGATGTTTGGAAGTTAATTGGCAAATATTTTGGAAATGATTTAAAGTAGTTAATTTATTATTCTTAAAAATCTTTATAAAAAGTATCAGTTTCTGTTTAAAGTTATAAATTATCTAAACAAGAACTATTAGTTAAAGAGTAATTTATAGTGATTATATTAAAGGTAAATTTTTGTTTTAGTGTAATTAGTATTAAAATATATTTATTTCAAGATAAATCTTTTTAATACTAATGATGCTTTAAGAATAATATTTCATGTAGTAAACTTTTATAAAAGAGTATTTTGCTTAAATTAGAACTTGGAAAATATGTACTAAAACTTTATAAGTGTTATTTTCTGAGGTTATTAAATAAAGATTATGGGAAGTAATGGTATACTATTGAGCAATGATCGATGGTTCGATACCACAATAATGCTTCCTAGGTTTACATTTTGAAAGGGTTTCTTCAAATATTTTGAAAAGAATGGTCTCATGAATATACTTATCCAATGAGATAAGCATATGCTATTGATTAAGCAATTTTAATTTATTAGGATTTTAAATTAAATAAGGCTTAATTAGTGCAATGGGAAATGAAACTTTGGTTGAATTGATTGTGTATTTGATAGTTAAATAACAGACTAAGAAAAAAAAATCTAGACCCAATATAACTTCGGGAATATCTAGAACAAACTCGGGAATTATATGGTACAGTCACCATTCGAAGTGTTATACTGTATGTATAAACTCGTTCATTTTCTAGGACGATGATAAGGAAATTCGTCCACTAACGGTTAGGAGGTGATCTCCGATCTTATTTTCATCGGTGTATTTCCTAAAGAACCGGAGTTGAGTTTACCAGGAATTGTGAACGTTGTTTCGAGGAGACCGGGATCAGATAAGTTATCCAAAAACCACTTCGATCCAACGAGTATGTTTTCATGATGAAGACAAGAGCTTGGAGTCGAAGATGGAGCAGTGAAGTGCAAGGGCTAATCGCTACTAGTCCTAAGGGTGATTCCAAAATGGATGTAGTAGGAATAGTGCCTTCGGTTCTGTTCGGGCCGAGAGCAGACTTGTATGGACGAATGCTATCAGACCATCGTCATTAAAGGACGATGATCATTCTAAGTAAATGTGTTCTAAAAAGGTAACACATAGCCTCAAGCCTCATCAACCAGGAATGGCTAAAACAGGGGAGGTGCTGCAATGCTAAGTGGGTAGTACTAAATTAGGTAAGGTCATCCCTGTCTAGAGCCCCTTGATCTCGACTGTATGGGCGGTTGCTGATCCCAACCGTGCACTGATCTTATTTGGTCTATCCTGGTTAAGGGTAGGCCATTTTTGTATTGCAGGAGATTGGGAGTGGTTCTCGATTCTTTGATCTAGGCCAGGTACTGTGACAGGCGGTACCCCAGTAGCCCTGCCATTGTATGAAACTCAATCTCCAATAAGTGCTCGTACGGTTTTGATTGCGACCAACTATGTTGGAACATGAGATGTAAGCATTTCAGCTACTTGAATAAGTATTTGTACTTAGACACTAGTATAATATCAGAGTATTTTGATATGAAATGTTTAGCTTATCGTAAGGTAAAAACCCGATAATCTACATTGTGGCGTGGTCTTACGAGATACCTTTGATTTCAAAAGATTTTGAAACTTTAATAATTCAAATTGAGTGTGTTTCTCATGCTGGTTTTACCAGACTGACCCGGGCGTGGTTTTTTTCCTATGTGCTCGGGTCAGATCGAGCATATTTATAGGTTTAGATGGAAGACTGAAAGCTTCAAAAGAGGAGTTGGATTGATAGAGACGTATCTGCGTAGATGATTATATTTCATTGCATTTGGTAGTGTTTATCAACAATTGTAAGGGGAGATTGTTATAACTGTCCATGCTGAATATGGGTATACTCTAGTTGAAGTTTGTGTATGTTATTAAAGCTACAGTTTTGTTTCGTATTATAGATTATTTGTTCCGCTGTGAGATTATGTGTTGTTCTATTTTCTTTCCATCTTCTACTTTCTTTCACTATCCACCTTTCCATGCAATTTGGCCGATAAGTGCGGTTAAAATTCAGTTTAGATCTATACATAAAAAGTGGGTCGTGACAGTATGGTATCAGAGCATAGGTTTAGCGAATAGCTAGGATTTGGTGGGGTTACTCATTAGAGACAGGGTCGGAAATACCCTAGAATGAGTCTGAGTGTATATATATGTATACGATAGCGCATATTTTTTAGTTATGTAAAAAATGATTTATATTGTTTTAATTGATTGGTTAAGCGTTATATGGATTCTACTCAATACGAGTAGCTAATATTATTTATAGGGGTCTCTAAACAGTTGAACAAGGCTAACGGACACATTATTGTTTTAAAGTGGTAGATGAAATAATTTACCCGAGGAGTATTTTTATATAAAAGGCAAGATTTTCAAATATATAATAGTTTGAATTGTTATTTGATAAGTGATGACAATAATCATCTAGATTTTGAATGGTCATAGCCGTCAACTTTGAGTATCTTTCATTTGTCGGTCCTTTGACTTGAGTAGGCCCTTAGAAATTGAGTCCTGTAGGATAGAAGCTTTGGGAAATTTGGATTTTTAGCAAATTTTATTCACAAGAGAAAATTGGACTATTTTTGTAGAAATATTATGGGAAAAACTTTTCATAAGATAAAAGCATATTTTGTAGTAGCTGGTTTATAAAAAAGGGTATTTAAGAATCAAAAACCTCTAGTGACTTCGGAAAAGTGTTTAAAACAAATTTTTGGGGAAAACGATTTTTGTAAAATTTTGAATAGTAGGAATGAATAAAGAAAATATATTTGAAGTATGAACCCATATATGTACTCGTGAGCATATAGAATCGTGAGCATATAGAAATTTTGAGACCTTAGGATCTCACTTTTGGTTTTGGTAATTGATTGTAGAGAACCCATAGTATCAACAGAAAAGGAGCACTAGCTAAGGCAAGGAGGGGATGCGATGATGACTTGGTCAGAAGGATTCGGATGAATCTTAGCAAGCCGTCAATGTACAAGGAAGAGCGTATGGAACCTATCGAGCAGCCACAGCCTCAGGAAGAAGACCCCAAGGAGGAAGCAGATGAGGAGCCTGGGAAAGAAGCCGAAGAAGACCCTGAGGAGGAATTCAGTGATGAAGAAGAATTTGAGGTCGATGATGAGGAGGAATTTGAAGTGGAGGAAAATTCTGAATCCGAGAATGATGACGCCGTCATTTGGGAGATGGGAGAGGTTGAAGAGGAGCCAGTTGCTGATGGGAATCAACGCCAGAGGGAACCTAGTCCAGTGTTTGCATGGGTTCCCGACAACGATGTGGAGTCCATGGAATTGTAGGGACCTACGGTGGACTCCTCAGATGGAGAGAGTCCATAGTGAGCGTTGGTTTGCGTCCCTAGATAGTGTATGCCTATTAGTCTATGCTAGTTGACCCTGAACGTCATGTTTGTTCAACTGTAATTTCGTAAAGAATCTCTATAATTATTTGGCCAAACGATATATATATATGTGTGTGTGTGTGTGTGTGTGTGTGTGTGTGGGGGTAAATGATGGTGACTCTTATGGGAATATTCTAGATGGTATTAGATATAACAGATATTTTGGTGTATATATGAAGTTATATTTATTAACTGGGGCAATATGGGTGTTCACTTATCCGTAAATAAATAGAAATTCGGTTAGTTTTACTAACCTAGTTGTGGAAATTTCGGAGACGAAATTCTTTTATGGGGAAGGAATGTAAAGACCTGGGATTTTTGACATCTCGAGTTGTGAATATTAATTTTTAGTATACAATAATACAATATTTTAATTAATAGAAATCCCAGTTAAACAACATTTGATAATAATATACAATTTTTCACACCAATATGAACTTGAAATTTCAAGATCTTTAATTATAAAACCGAAGATTGATTAAATAGGAATTGCCTATATATGTATATGTATATTCTGGACAACAAAATAATATATATATATATATATATATATTGGAAAGAATAGGGAATTGATTTAATTGAAAGTTTCTTAAGTATATATTTTTACACATACGAACACAAGAATTTATATGTATATATACATATTGGGAAGGGATAAGTAGCAAATAAATATAGACGAAGAAGCACAAGAAAAATATTTTAAATAGAAATAACTTTGGCTTATGAACAATAAAATATTTAAAAGAGTTTTAAGTTGAACTTTCCTAAAGTGAATATATATATATATAACCTTGGGTTAGGAAGAAGGTATATATGTGTAGATATAAGTTCAAAAAGGAAGGATTTATTGTATTTATAAATAAAAAAACATTTATACAAAAGAAAACTATATAATCATATAAAACATGTTAATAAATTTTTTTTTGTTAAAAGTGTTATTTTATATCCTTATATTAAAATAACAAAGTTTCCATTGTTTACTTTAAATTGTATAAAGGTATGTATATATCAATGTGTAAACATTAACATTTGTCTAAAACCATTTTTTTATAAGACTTGGCACAAGACATACATGTATATGTAAGTGTAGGCATGTATAGAAACCAAGTAAAAAAGGAAAATGAAAAGGCTAAATCAGCACAGTAACAAGTAAAGTTTAAAACATTTGTTTGGTTAAATTAAAAACAAAAGTAACCATGTACACATTCATATTTACTGTAAGGAGTATGCAGCCTAAGGCATGTAAGCAAATGGAGAAGAACCAGTATAAAAGCAAATACACACACACACACACTGGCATGGTCTGATCAAAAGAGGCAAAAACCAAAATATGCAAACTTAACCTCTTTTCATCTCAACATAATATCAATTCAAGTTATCCAATTCAAAGCCATCTATCACTGTATAAATATTTGAACAGCATATCAGACTTTTGAAAAAAAAAAAATAATAACAAAAATACATATTATATGTATACATTATTGTCGGGACGTAAGTGTGTATATATATAAGGAGGGTGTTAGCTTCAGTTTGATGCATGTAAGTAAGTAAAACTGTATAACAAATGAAACTCTGTAACTAAAAATTGTGAGAACAAAAAAAAAAGAGAAGAGGAAGAAAAATCCTCTGTTTAAAATCAAACTAAAGCAGAAAACAAAGGATTCAAAGTAAGGTTTCAAGATTTCAGGTAGAAGATTTAAAGTTTCAACTTGAAGTTTCGAGAATCAATGTGGAAGGTGAGAGACTCTAAATTTAACCTGGAAGTATTTAACATTCTACTCTGTTTATTTAACTGGAAAATATTTTTATACATGTCCTTCTTTCAAAATCTATAACTCGAATTCTAGTACAAATTTGTAGGTAGTGTAAACTAATGAAATGTTTATATTCGAGTATAGAACATGTTAAAAATTTCTTGAAGCTCTATCATGCCATAGATTGGGAGGAAATTTGAGTTTCCAGTAAACCACCATGGTTTTGACAAATATCAATATCTTTAAAACATTTAGTCGTGTACATAATCGTGATTAGTTTGTGAAAATTGGATTTTTAGAAAAGGTTTCATGGTTTTTAGTAGTCTAGATCTCGAGAAATTCAAAGATGATCGGAATTGTTTAAAAAAAAAAATTCTGGCGAGGCAGTCGACAAGGAGAGGTGCGGCATGGTCAGGGAGGGCCAGGAGGACGTAGCAAAAGGTTTCACCGAGGCCAAATGTTGATTTTGACCTTATTTTGGTTTGGTATAGGGGTTTTAGGATTTAAGTTATGTTGTGAGAAGGGGTGAAACACCTAAGTTTTGGGAAGAGCACGGGGGACCGAGTGGAGCCGGAGTTGGCATGAGGAGGTAGAAAATGTGGGGATCTCGATGGTAGGGCCGGCAGGATTTGTAATGGCGTGAAGTAGTCGTGGAAGCATCATTTCTGGTCGCGCCTTGATGACGTTCGCCTGGGCTCGGTCATTTTTGTCCTGGGTGATTGAGGTGGATTTTTAGGAAAGGAGGTGGTCGGGTTTAAGGAGACGAGCGGGCGAGTGGACTCGTTGGTCGATAGTGGGTCGGGCCTGCTTGTGCACGTGCACGCGGTGAAAGTCATGTCTGGGTTGTTCTGCTCGGATTTCCAAGCAAAGGGAGGGTGCAGTTCGCCGTAGGCCATGGGTGGGATGAGTGCTTAATTTGGGGTTGATCGATCCGATTTTCGAGATGGTTCGAGCTCGAGGAGAAGAAGTGAGTATTGTTCAGAGAAATTGGAAGCAAAGAATGAGAAAGTGAGAGAGGGAAGAAGGATAAGGGGAAACGAGTTTGTGTGGTTTGGTTAGTGCCATGATGGGCTTCGACCTGTTTGAAATAAATAGAAATAACAACGAAATTTATTTGTAAATGTTTTGAATTTTATATATATATAATGAATGGGAAAATATATAGTAACAAGACAATATAAATGAAGATTGGATCGGCTACAATTTTTCAGGGAAATAATGAAGGTCTTTATAGGATCTAAGAGGTGAAATTTATTTAAAAATATATATTATACTTTGGTTAATTTTAAAGACGTGGGACTAATGTTTACAATACTGATTTACACATAGTGTTGCAATGGATTCATATTGATAGATGTTTCACCATCGTATGGTCTGCTGTTGGGTCGGAATAAATAAATTTTTACGGCAATTTGAAAATGGACAGGATTTGGGTGATAAATGTAAAAACAATATTGACATTTGAATTCATATAGCCTGTATTCTGAAGTGTTTTGCCTGATAAAAATAGTGACTTGTTAATTTAGTTTAAGTACAACATTTAAACATCTGGTTAGCGGAAACGAACACTGTTCCGCTAATTATTTTAATTGAACCCCTGTTGCCAGAATAAGTCACCATTCTGCCATTATCTCTGAATATGTATATTTGTTGTGAATATTTACTAGCAGAAAATAAAACCCTGATCTGCTATTTTATTCGCACATACATCTGTTTATTGGCCTGATAATTATATTGGATAGTATGATGTGAATTGATCTATGAAAGCTGATTAATATAAACATCCGTATTTGTCATTCTGGGCTGTTATGAATTTAAATGGTAGCTTAATTAAGTACCGTGGAACGGTTAAGCCTTCTTCTCTGATTTGGGTTGACGTTGAACTTGGATTTGTTTTAAAGATATTTATTATTATTTAATAATGATTTAAAGTTAACTGGAAAATATTTTGGAAATGATTTAAAGTAGTTAATTTATTATTCTTAAATTTTTTTATAAGAAGTATTTGTTTCTGTTTAAAGTTATAAATTATCTAAATAAGAACTATTAATTAAAGAGTAGTGTATAGTGATTATACTAAAGGTAGATTTTATTTTAGTGCAATTAGTATTAAAATATATTTATTTCAAGACAAATCTTATTAATACTTATGATGCTTTAGGAATAATATATCATGTAGTAAACTTTTATAAAAGTGTATTTTACTTAAATTAGATCTTGGAAAATCTGTACTAAAACTTTATAAGTGTCATTTTGGGATGTTATTAAATAAAGATTGCGGGAAGTAATGGTATACTATTGAGCTACTATGGATGGTTCGACACCGTAGTAATGCTTCCCAGGTTTACATTTTGAAAGGGTTTCTTCAAATATTTTGGAAAGAATGGTTTCGTTAATATACTTATCCGATAAGATAAGAATATGTTGTTGATTAAGCAATTTTAATTTATTAGGATTTTAAATTAAATAAGGCTTAATGAGTACAATGGGAAATGAAACTTTGGTTGAATTGATTGTGTATTTGATATTTAAATAATCGACTATCAAAAAAATCTAGACACAATATAACTTTGGAAATATCTAGAGGAAAATTGGGAATTATATGGTACAATTACCGTTCGAGGTGCTATACTACACGTATAAACTCGTTCGTTCCCTAGGACGATGATAAGGAAATCCATCCATTAATAGTTAGGTGGTGATCTCTGATCTTATTTTCGTTGGTGTATTTCCTATAGAACCCGAGTTGAGTTTACCGTGAATTGCAAACGTTGTTTCGGAGAGACCGAGTCGGATAAGTTATCTGAAAACCACTTCGATCCAACATGTATGTTTTCATAATGAAGACAAGAGGTTGAACTCGAAGATGGAGCAGTGAAGTGCAAGGGCTAATCGCTACTAGTCTTAAGGGTAAATCCAAAATGGATGCAGTAGGAATAGTGCCTTCGATTCCGTTCGGACCGGGAACGAACTTGTATGGACGTACACTATCAGACCATCGTCATTGGAGGACGATGAGCATTCTAAGTAAATGTGTTCTAAAAAGGAAACGCATAGCCTCAAGCCTCACCAATCGGGAATGGCTAAAACAGGGGAGATGCAACATGGCTAAGTGGGTAGCACCCAGTTAGGGTAAGGTCATCCTTGTCTAGAGTCCCTTGATCTCATCTGTGTGGGCAGTTGCTGATCCTAACCGCGGGGTAATCTTATTTGGTCTATCCAGGTTAGGGGTAGGCCGGTCTTGTACGGTAGGGGATCGGGAGTGGTCCTCGGTACTCTGACAGATGGTACCCCCGTAGCACTTCCATTGTATGTAACCCAATCTCCAATAAGCGCCCATATGGTTTTGATTATGCCCAACTATGCTGGAACTTGAGATGTAAGCATTTCAGCTATTTGAATAAGTATTTGTACTTAGACACTAGTATAATATCAGAGAATTTTGATATGAAATGTTTTGGTTATCGTAAGGTAAAAACTCGACATATTTATTATGGCGTGGTCTTATGAGATACGTTTGATTTCAAAGGATTTTGAAACTTTAATAATTCAAGTTGATTGTGTTTCTCACGCTGGTTTTACTGGACAGATCCGGGCGTGGTTTTTTTCCTATGTGCTCGGGTCAGATCGAGCAAATTTCCAGGTTTAGCTGGAAGACTGGAAGCTTCAGGAGAGGTGCTGGATTGACAGAGATGTATCTACGTAGATGATTATATTTTGTTGCATTTGGTAGTGTTTATCATCAATTGTATGGGGAGATTGTTATAACCGTCGATGTTGAATGGGTGTATATCCTGATTGAAGTCTGTAAATGTTATTAGAGCTACGGTTTTGTTTCATGTAACGACTTGTTTTATATTATAGATTATTCGTTCCGCTGTGAGATTCTGCGTTGTTCTATTTTCTTTTTATCTTCTTTCTATCTTCTACTTTCTTTCTTTCACTATCTGCCTTTCCGTGCAATTTGGCTGACAAGTGTGGTTAAAAGTCCGTTTAAATCTGTACATAAAAATGGTTGCGACAAAACCTTTGTTTCAAAAGGTTTAGTGCGTATATGAAGATTTGACATTCCTTGTCTTCGGAAGGTGTTGCTTTAACTTATTCGAGAGCTCTTCATGCATACGGAATCATTTGCTTCGAAAGGTGATCACCGAAGCGAAAGGGAGCTTTCGACCCTTTCGACCTCTTCGAACGGTTGTAATACTTATGAACCTTTGTCGTAGCATTGCTTTGAATCCTTCGCAAGGTCCTACTGAAGCTTCTTCCTCTTTTTTCTCTTTGTCCTCCATCCAAATTGGTTTCGAAAAGGTCGAAAGTAATTTTGGTAGTAAAATTTTCACCCTAGAATCTTCCAGCCTTTGGTATTCCCGCATGAATCTGGACCGTTCATTTATATCTAATCGAATGACTTGTCATCCTTACTGACTTTTCTTATAAATAACGTCTTCCTCTTTTTGTCTCTCATTTTCTTGCAAAAGTGTAACATACCATATTTTTATAACATTATTTAGGACATTTAATTAGTTAAATTAAATAAAATAATGTAACGGTTAATAGATTGAGGTTTGATTACAACCAAGGGTACCCGTGCTATGTTAATATGTAAATCAAAATGAGATAACATGAATGAAGGTATTAGGAAGTAAGGAAGTGCAAAATGGAAAAAATGGGCATTCTAATAACCGAAACCCACGCCATGAGTCCTTACTTGAATTCATTTGCAAACGTTCAAATTAAAAGAGAGGGTGGCCACCATTTTAATCTCAATAGAAGATAGAGCTAAGTTTTCTAGGGGAAGAAGTAAATCATCTTATTCAACATCAAAACTCACATCTTTTAATCTCAATACTAAGGTGAATGATTACTATATCCCTCTTTTCTTGTAAGTTTTGGTTTCAGGTTAAATCCAAATGATTTTGCGTGATTATGCCATGTTTTGGATGATTAAAAGTTTATATATACTTGTTGATGATTTATGCATGTTCATATTAGTTTTTATGATATGTTTGATATGAAAACCTTATTAAATGACAACCAAATGCCTTGAAAATATAAATATAGATCAGAAATGATATTCTAGAGATAGGTTTCAATTTTCATAATTTTCTAAATTAATGTGGATTTTATATTAATTTTCTAGTGAAGAAAATGATTTATTAGGTTATAAATTATTTACGGCTAAATAAATAATAATTTGGGTTTGAAATTTGGTTATGTTGGGAAACATATGAAAATTGATTTTTTGGAATTTTTTCATATTTTCCTAAGTTTTTTGATGAATATTAATTTTTTAAGGTATTGGACTTTATTGTTTATATATTTAATTAAGGAAAAGCGACGTTTTGCAAAATAAAATCACTCTTTTCTTCCAAAAAAATTGGTAGCACTTTATGGAAAAGTATTTAGCAACCAATAATAATTTGACAAACAAAGGCAGGTTAGTTGAAAACGTTTTCTCTTTTAAGTTAAAAACAGAAATAACATATTTTTAGCATGTTCTGCCACTTTTGGCACAAAGGGTTCTGACCCAAACCTTTCGCCCTCAATGGTTTTGAAATCAATGCGCATGGTATCAAGCTACTTGGTACGTAGCATATTGGACAAAGGTGAAGGGGTACTTGGTTGAAACGCTAGGTTCCGAAGAGTTTGGAGTATGTTGTTTTAGAACCAAATGTAGCTCCTGCTTTGCTTCCGAAAGAGATTGGTTTCGGTTCAGTTATATTCAAATAGGTCTAATTTTTTTCAAAATAAAGGGTTTTACTTGGTTGCATTCTGTTGTTTTAAGTAAAGTTTTGAAGAGCTCAAAACCCAAAGCTACCGCCTTTCTAACTTTCAAAGTCAATGGTTATAAAAGGTATATTTAACTTTTAAATTAGCTACTTCTCCCATGCTTATGAAGAGATGGTTCCGATATCATCACTTCCTTACTTAGCAACAATTTTCGAAAGGAAGGTTTCGACTAAGATGTTTTAGTTGGCACTTTTTATTATGATTAAAGTATAACCCGAGGGTTTCGAAAGAGGTAACTTATATGGTTTCGAAAAGTGTTTTTCACCATTTTTAAATTGAACCCAAAGGCATTCGAGAGGTTTGAGTATCTAAAGGTTTAATGCTTTTGAAAGGTGTTTAAAATGGTTTTTAAGGTGTGGTTCCCTAAAGTGTTTCGAAGGAGTCGAAAAGTGTTAATTTCTAATGGTTTCGAAAGAGTTGAAATGGAAAGTTTTTCCAAGGTTTTATAAAGGCAATGTTTTGAAGTGTTTTAAGATAAGATGTCTAAGATTTTAATGCTTTCGAAAGGAAGGTTTTCAAGGTTTCGAAAGGGCTTTATGTATAGTTTTGAAAGGAAAGCTTTGGCCTTTCAGCCAAGATTGAAAAAGGGTTTTACTTGGTATCGTAAGAGATGCTTTCAAAGGTTTAGAAAGGGGTGCTTTCAATGGAATCATAAGAAATACTTTCAAGTGTTTAAATGTTTTCATCAACCAAGGTTTGAATAGAGTGTGAGTGTTTGTGTGTGTGTGTATAACATGACAAAGTGATATTGAGTAAGGCATAGAGATTATATATTTTTCTTGTGTAAGTTTGATTTAAAGGTTTTAAATCATTTTGAAAAGGTTTTCAACGAAAATTATAGGAAGGAATCCCTAAGTAAAAATGGCAGATACTAGAATACCAGATGAGACTGGTATGAGGTTGTGCCTTATACATTAGCTATTGGCCCCAGCTAATTGTTGTCAAAAATTTCTTTGTGTAGGGCTTTGTCACAGGTAAGTTATAATTATGGTTACACAGAGAAGTGAATATATAATTATATATAGATAGGTTATTGGTGAGCCCGAAAAACCATTAAGACCAGGTGACTTGGGAGTTGATCAAGTTAGATAACATTTGTCCAAAAAGAAGTATTTAACAGATAGTTTAGGACAGATTGTCCAAAAGAGGTGTGTCTAATAGATATTAGATTAATTTGTTTTATATTGTATAGTAGGTCTGATTCCGCCGAAGGTTAAAATTTAGCAAAACAAAACATAAGTGTTTGAACAGATAGTTCATTTATTACCTGATTTTTATGTATGTTTACACAATGATGCGTTACAGTGTTTAACCAGTTTTGGTTGCAGGAAAAGGTTTTGCAAGATGTTCTCTACAAAAGGATGTCAACGAGGGGAAACCCATTCTGCTAAGCTGCGTGGTCTCACATAACATTAATAATCGTGATGTATTGTATTACCCACACCAGGATATATGTTTGACTCAAAGTTTATGTTTTCCCATTAAACTCTAAGGTGCTCAAAATTGATTTTGAATCGGCTGAGGAATCAAGATATTTTTCAGGTTTTCAGTAGGATGACAAATAAAGCTACCAAAGGCAAGCAGGAGGCTAACAGATAGCTATTTAGGAGTTGCAGTTCTTTGTTTTGTTGTAGTTATTTCCGTTGTGTTTGCATTAAGTAAATTATGACTAGATGACTCTGATCATCCAATAGGGTATCTTCGTAAACTGGCCTTGGCTAATTTTGTAATATGTATAGTTTTTCTATGCTTGGAACACATTTGAGATTATATTGTATGGATATGGAATATATGTTCTGAAATTCAATGAAGACATGTTGTTTAGAAATCTATGATATCTTTCACATTCAGGTACTTATGATATTATAGATACCATTAACATAGTTGTATTTAGTTGTCGGAAGCAAACACTATAGATTACTCCAACATATGTATGGTTAGTTTTGTGTCTCTAGATAGGGGAAGTTACAGCTTGGTATTAGAGCATGGATTATGAAATACTTTAACTAAAAATGATTTTTTTGAAAACATAATCCATAGAAATTAGAGTTAAGATCCGGGTATGGGATAAAGCTATAGTAATGTACTTGTATTTAATATATATATATATATATATATATATATGTATGTATGTATGTATGTATGTATGTATGTATATGCTTTATCTCTGGACTACTATTTTTGTTAGGTTATTGATTTGTATCTCACGAGGCTTGAATATTGATACGGATGGAAGAAGAGGCAGAGTTAACCTAGGAGGAGAGAGCATCACCACAAATGAAAATGCTCAACCAAATGGTAGAAGAGGTATAGGTCAGACTCAAGCTGAAAATGTTAGTGTCGGGGTTCCCTAGGTGGATATGGGAGCCATGTATCAGTTTTTCATAAACATGATGTAAGATGGAATTATAGTTGGAGTTGTTGGAGGGAATGATGCTGAAGGAGTAGTTCAGAAAGATCCGATAGAAAGCTCTGATTGTTAACCACTATGCTAACTTAAGCAGAGACTATAATAAGTTGGGGAGAAGTAGTTCATTGGTACTGAGGACGCAATTGAAGTAGAAAACTGGCTGCTACATTATGAATTTTTTTGACTTAGGACTCAACGACGACCAGAAAAGGAGACTTGCTTCAAGGCAACTTCAGGGAGTTGATCTATATTGGTGGAATACTACTACAACTTGTGTTGATGATGTTACAATGACTTGGGCGATGTTTAAATGGAGGTTACAAGAAAGATTTATGTCAGTGATGGTGCAGTCCGTGTTGGTTAGGAAGTTTGCTGAACCGGAACAAGGAGAAATGAATGTTCTAAAATATGCTGCGCGATTGGAAGAATTAGCCATGTATGGGTGTACCATTATGAATATAGTGATGAAAAGAAATGAAAAGTTTATTAGAGGTTTGAAGCTAGAATTGGCAAGAGCTACCTTTCAGCACCACGGGATCCGTGTGATGTAGTTGTAGAAATGGCCCTGAGGCGAGATGAGGTGTTAGCTTGTTAGGAAAAGTAGAAAGAAAAGGGGGTTTGGGTGAGGCAAAGCTGGAAAAGAAAAATTTTCTATAAGAAGAATGCTCAGAAGGGAGGAGCAGTGAAGGTGGGAAAATCTGAAGTGGTCTGTTATAATTGGAATAAGAAAGGACATTATGCTCACGAATATCGTACTAGAAAAGGAAGAGGAAAGAAGCGGTTGGAAAGAAGAATGTTAGATGTTTCAATTGTGATCAGATCAACCATTATAAGAATCAATGCAAAGAGCCTGTGAATGATGTAAAGGGGCAAGTAGCATTAAAGACGCATGTAACACACCAGATTCTTGGTAACATTATTTAGGATATTTAGTTAGTTAAACTAAATAAAATAATGTGTTGATTAGATGATTGAGATTTGATTTTAATTAAGGTAGCTGTTCCTTTTCAAATAAAATAAAAATTAAAGAAGGGTTTAAAATAAATTAGTGTAGGGGTAATATGGAAAGAGGCCATACCTATGTCTCCTAACCTAGGCCATGTATAAAGTACATGTTCATTTCATTTCAAAATTTTCATAATAGAGGCCAACTACCATTAACAAGGAAAGGGGAAGATGAAATTAAGAAAAGCTAAAGGAAATGCTAAATCAAATCAAATCCATTTAAATCCCAAGATCCTTAATCTCTAAAGCAAAGGTGAATAATGTTTACCTCTCTACTTTTTATTGGTTTCGATATTAACGTTAAATCCAAATATTTTGCAATGATTTGCCATGTTTTTGAATGATAGAATAATTATATATACCTGTTGATGATATATGTTTGCACCAAAATTGGTCACAACACTCTTCGGGAGTCGTTGAAGAGATAATAATGAAGAATGTAAATTCAAAATAGATATTATCTAACAAAAGCTCCAATCAACAGTAAGGTAAATGCGTAGACAAGCGATTTTAGTGGTTCGGCATGTTGCCTACATCCACTATGAAGTTTTTTGATGTTTTATTGATTCTCTTTCAATGGTTACAAGTTGTTACAACGATCAACGGTGAGTTACAACTGGAAATTCGAAATCAACAGCTAATTATGATGCAGGATGGTGGAGATCTCAATCCGGCAGAGTCTGGGCGCTTGAGAGTCGAAAGATCCCTTTTCTGTTGGCTCTGGGGCTCTATTTGTAGGCGTAGGATGTTGATATTTCGTTGAAAACTCGGGAGACCACTTCTGGCACGGGAGGGGGCCCACGCGCCCGGCCATAGGAAATTTGGACCCACTTTGGCATCGATTCGAACTCCATTCGAATCGATCATAAGATCATCCAATCGAGGTGAAATTTGGTGTGGACATTCTTCAACACCTATGCAAGCTTCTGTGAAAATTTCATGGCATTTGGATCAGTAGATTGAGAGATATGATGGATACGAGGTGACATTCTTCGAGAGGCTGCCTTGTTCGAAACCATCCCTTCGAACCGATGGTTTCGAATCGATGGTGGCATGCGCCCCTGTGATGACGTGGAGCGCAAACCTCTAACTGATCCGGATTTCGCTCCGAGTTGACCGCTTGGACTCCATGTATCTCGACGCATTCGAACCGATGGATGACACGTCATAATGGATAATTGACTTGGTGGATTCGAACGAAGCTTCATTGATGGGTTCGAACAAGGCTCCAATGATGGTTTCGAACGAAGCTTCATTGATGGGTTCGAACAAGGCTCCAATGATGGGTTCGAACAAGGCTTCAATGATGGATTCGAACAACTGATGCTTGATGGATTCGAACTTGTGTTTCCTGATGGATACGAGCTTTCTAACTCCTCCATGGATGCGAAGTCAACAATGGCTGATGGATACGAGGTCCATCGATACAAACTCGATGGATTCGAAGTCGATGGAGTCGAACCGAGGCACTCCGATGGATTCGAAGCTAATCGATACGTAGGTGATCGGTTCGAACGGTGTTCGGTGATGGATTCGAAGACACCTACAACGATGGATTCGAAACCAGTGTTTTTCCCTTCAAGTTGAATCGATCATAACTAGAGCGTATGAACTCGGATTGACTTGAAATTTGAGATGATGACTTCTATGATCTTTCTTGTCATGTCCTATCAATTGTATCTCAATCTGGACTCGGGAAAAATTCAGCAATATCCATGGCGAAACGAAGTACGACCAGTCTCTGAGACGAATTGTTCTCCGTTTTCGATCGATCTTTTGGTATCGCGGCTTTGCCAAAAAGCGGGATAACATATTGCCCCCCAAAGTACGTCTTGTGGGGACATGACGTGCTTTGAATAACTGCAATTTCTCTCTGAACGCTCATTGCTCTCTTTTATGTTGAGACTCGTATTCTGTATTGCTGTAACCATGTGTTGATATGATTGATTGTTGTATAATAGAGCTTAGCCGTTGGCTGTTGCATTTGTAACAAGATGAGTATTCGATCCCTGTAAATGTTTAAAATCGAATGTTAGTTCGATAGATATGCACATATGTTAGTTTGACCCTTGTTAACGTCGTGCGTCCACGGGTCGTTGTCAGTTTTATTTGCTATTGAATTTCGTATCGATTCTCTCCTGAACCGATTTGGAAATTTGAGTTGAGACAATGCTTGATGGTTGTTTTGAAAAGTCCCTTCGTACCGATCCTCTCCTGAACCGATATAGAAGGTTGAAGGAATTGAATTTGTGCTGCACGAATGTAATATTTCGAACCGATGGGTATGAGCACCGATGGATTCGAGATCAACATTCGTATTGATGAAGCACGCTTATGCTATGATGGGTTCGAAATCGACATTCGTATCGATGATTTGGATGATTACGAATCACCCATTCGAACCGATAAGAAAGGATGGATACGAAATCGTCGTTCGTATCGATAGGAAATGATGGATACGAAATCTCTGTTCGTATCAGTAGTTTGTGGATGGAGTTGTGAGTTTGTTGACGTGAACAGGGGTTCCAAATCGATGGAGCTCAATGTACACTGTACAGCCTTTGTTGTATACTTCGTATCGATGAAGTGTGAAGCTAACTTTGAATCGATAACGCCTTAGGCAGATGGGTTCGGATGGAGATTTCGAACCGAAAAGTGTTTTGACCGGTTTTGACCGGTCAAGTTCACTGGGAGGCGATCGCCTCGGTTACTCTCTAGTTCCCATATAAATAGCAGAGACCTTGCCATTTTTCACTTTTTACTTTTTACTTTGTGTTTTCTGTGCATTGCATCGTCTCGAAGCTTCAGAGAGAAAACACTGTGTCACGTTTCTGAATTAATCAAGATCCAAGTCTTTAATTCCTCGAATCCATCACTCAAATTAGGTAATTAGCCTCGAATCCAAATGACAAAGCTACTTCGAACCTACCACTTCTTCATTGATTGGACACTCTGGTGATTGGTAAAACCAGATCTGGTTTGGGGGAGCTCCAAAACCATCTGGGAACTCGTGTTCGAATCGGTGATGGCGGCATCATTTTTTTCGTGGATTTCGTATCGATCCCTGAGATGACCTTATGGTGGTGACGCAGTTCGCACCGATTGACTATCTTGATGGGTCCATTTGAATCGATGGATTCGAATGCATCAGCCATCGGTTCGAAGTCCTTAACTCTGCATCGATACGAATTGAATCTTTATGACCGAATACGAAAGGTATCGATTCGAACGTGATCGACGTCAAGTTGAGTTTTTCCGAATCGGTACGAACCAGTTAACCAAGGATCAATTCAAAGTCATCCTTCATTGATTGATTCGAACTCGAACCTGATCATCGGTTCGAAGCGCGCCTTTCTGCATCGATTCGAAGTGGTATTAGGATGGGTTCGAATGAGCGTCCTGTGATCGGTTCGAACCCTCTATGATGGATACCAAAGTTTGACATTTTCTAAGCATAATTCCGACGAGCTTCATTCCTGCATATTTGGACTTGAATATTGCATACTTGAGCACCTTTCGAAGCTCGTCGATGGAACCATAACAACTTCTATCCGAATCAATTTCCATCATACAAACGTTTTAGTGATGATGGTCAGCGATGACGGTCATTATAACTGGACTCCGTAGCTTGGTCGTTTGCATATTTCCTTTAACTCTGCGACATTTATTCAAGTAATGCCCAGAACTGCACCACACACATTCATACACTTTACACTGGGGAATGCACGGGTCCTTTGTCGTCTAACGATGGTTTCTCATGAGTTAGCTAGTTATGGAACCTTCAAGTTCACAGCAGCAGGAGATTCAAAGTACAGTTACTTCGAGACTAAAGGTTCCGGATATTGAACCTGAGATCATCGGTCCAGCTCCGGATGAGTTTCCCAATGCGTCTTTTATTGCCAATCCATCGGATTCCGTTCAATCCTATATTTCTGAAGATATGTTGGGGAGAATATGCTTGAGGCACGACCTGTCACTGGACGACGTGTTATTGCCGGGTCCGAATGATAGACCACACAATCCATCGGAAGGGTATACGGCATTCAATCGCCATGCGTGCGCGGCCGGGACGCTTCCTCGGTTCAATGAGTACATAAGGGAAGTACCGTCTTTCTTGAGGATCGCCCCATCTCAATTACACCCGAACGGATATGCTTCCGTGAACAGCTAGTTCATTGTCTTCATGGAGTACCTTCATAGACCACCGATCTCGACCGAGGTCAGATATCTATTCAATTTCAAAACCCGAGGTGATTACCCTTCCTTCACCTTTCTGGAAGCGGTGAGGAATTTTCAAGTGGTTACTGGGTCCTGGACCAGGTTGAGTTTTACAGGACGATATGGTTTTACGTCAGATGTCCTCCAGGGTTTTCCCGACGATGGTTATTCAGACGTGAGTATAGCTGAGTTCTCAAATAATTACTACGGCAATTGCAGCCGAAGTGAAACTTATATTTTTTTTTACAGTAACGATTCAGCGACCAGAAGGTGAACAATTTAAGGAGATAGTACGAATACTCCGGGGAGTCCCGAACGAAGATAGGGATATCGAGTTGCTTCTGATGGATAGGAATCTCCGGACTTATGGGTTGATCGAATGAGGGCAGAGCATAAAGTTTGATAGGGCACTAAGGACCGTCTCGAAAAAAAGAGTCAAGCATAAGAAGCCCAAAGTCGTTATAGCTGAGGAAGCTGATTCTGAAAGAACCCATACCAATGATGAGCCAATTACCGAGCCTACGGATGTAGTTCAGGATGTCGTGGAGCAGAGAAAAGGCAAGGCCGCCATTGTCAAGCCGACTAAGAAGGGGAGATGGAAATCGGTTGTCACGGCCCGATCCGCTCCCGGAGTTAGAATTTCGGAGTTGTCTTCTCCGAGAACTGAAAGCCTTTATGAAGGGCTCGCCGATATTCCAATTCCGGACGATGTGTCCCTGCAGCATGATGCCGGATTGGAAGAACTTTTAGAAACTTTAGTTTTGAGCGAGTCTTTTCCACTGGTGTGGCAGACACATCTGGTTGGTCGGGGGTTGTACATTCATACATATTTCACAACACTGCATAACCTTTGACTGTAAACTACCTGTTTTGAATGGTGATTAATTCTACACTATTTTGCTCTACAGATACTATGTCTAGGCGAGGTTCAATGTTAGGGAGTCTCTGACAAGCCCGCAAGCCTTCATATCATGATTCGCGCAGACGAGAAGGGGACAGAGATTACGACCAGGGACACTCTGGGTATTATGGTCAAGAAAGATATGATACAGATAGAGGCTATAAGCATCGATCTCGATCGCGTACTTCTCCTCCTCCCAGAGATCCCATACAACCTCCTGCTCATGCCTCTCGTCCCTCTTAATCTTCACACTACATGTCGGCTTCTCAATCTTCTAGGCATGAATCCCGCCATTCTAGGAGAGAAACAATAACTGCTGCTGTTACAGAACAGCCCCCCATGGAAATTTCAGGGGAAGGAGCAATCAAGCTTTCTCAGCTAAAGAAAGATTTTCCAAACATTTGCTTTGACAACTACATTTTTCCTCCTCATTTAAAGAGGATCCCGGAGGATGCTGAGCAGTTAGTACATGACTACATGCACGATTTTTATGCCCAGTACAAAGCGTGGTCGAAAGCGGCTGATAAAGCGTCGGCATTGGCCTTTGAGCATGGGGCCACCATCGATAAGCTGCAGGCTGAGTTAGCTCAAAAGAGCCATATTATTGAGGTGATAAACACTGAAGCTGAATCCTCTCGAAAATCTGAATTAGAGGCTATCAAAAAAGCCGACAAAGCCCAGGCAACGATGGATAGGATGAAACGTGAGCATTATGCCACGGTAGAGGATATGGGCCATCGAATCACAATGGTCATTACCGAGAGGAACGCAGCCCTGAAGGAGCTAAATGGGCTTAAGTCCAAATTTGCCTAAATCGCCAAGGATAGGGATGATGCGAACAACGCAGCCCAGGAGGCGTGTGAACAAGCCATGATGCTTCGGACTGAACGGGATGCGGCAATAGCCAAGGTCCAGGCGGTCGAGACGGAGGTTAAGAAGAAAGTTCAATAAGCAGAGGCTAGGCTGGAGGCCGATATTGAAGATCTGCTCATCACTTACAATGCCAATGTGTTGAGACACAGAAATTTGGCCTGGCTTCAGGATTACCCGGTACACCTCCATAGCGCTTGGGGTCGATTGGTTGAGGAGGAAGAGGAAGCGCATCCGGATGAATCGGTCGTCCGATTTGAACTCGAAAACCGGTTGCTGACAGATGATGAGAAAAAGATCCTCCATGACGCTATTATTGTTCATGAGAAGGAGATGATTGGTGGCCGATCTTTGGAGGTTGGAGAGGGATCAGGTGTTGAGCATCACGCTACTGTTCTTCAATTTACTGCTCCACCTTCGTTAGAGCCTGTATCTGTGGTTTATTCACAATCCGTTCCAGCTTACGACCCAGAATAGCCACGGCTATCTCCTATTCAGGAGCATACTTCTGAAGCCGCTCAGTCGTCCGCAAGCCAAACTGGGGAAGGTATTCCGAACTTATCTCAAGTGTATTCCAAATAGAGAGTTTGTTTTGTAGCAGTTATTAATAACTTCTTATTTTTGCTTAGTGACTGGAGTTACGCCAATTGTCGCGACCCAAGAATCGAGTAAAGGGGATAAGGCCATCACCACCGAGACTACTGTCGTAACAGCAGTATCAGCTGAAGCGGCGCAGGGGAGCAGATTATCTCTTGATGAACGAATGGTGAGCGAGCTGCTCGGCGAGCAGGGTGGCTTCTCCATGGACCTACCGTTCATCGTTAGTGACCTCCCTCCAACCTTTAGCTCTTCAATGCAGGCTGCAGATGCCCCCAGCCAAGCCCAAATGATTCGTGATGAAGAGATCTTAGCCGAGATTCATGTAGAATTAGAAGCTGTGGGGAGAAGCGGTAGTATTGGTGGCAGTACAGCGGCGCATAGCCCAGCACCTTTAAGGACAATATCATCAGGTGGCACTATCCCATCTTCCGTTGCGGGTCCAGTCCCTCCTACTCCTCCGGCGGAAAGCCTTCATGTAGATTCGAGCTCTGAAGGAGGACATTGACATTATGCCCCCAGCCGAAGAGCAGCCGCCGGAGAGGAAGCACTCCAAGCGAAGAATCTCTGTTTCTAGCGAGTCCGATGACGAACCGCTGATAAGGAGATAAAAAAAGAAGAAATAGATGGGCCGTTTAAGAATATTTTTTGATAGATATGAACTTTTTGTTTGTTTTCTGTTAGTAAGCTGTGCATAGACGCAGGTTCGGCCCCGGCAAGTAGGAATTCTTTTTTGGAAGAACTTATTTGCATGTAAGTCCTTGTCTCTAGTTAGTTGAAATAAAATTCAATTTCTTTGTTCCAATTCTCATTTCTTTTGTGCTTAAGTGTTTGTAGAGTTTTGTTTTCAGTTCGGTGTACTTGTGGTGTTTTTACCTTAAGTAGAGTTTGTTTTATTTGCTAAGTCTGAAAATCTTGGTCACAAGTTGTGATCGATGAGTGAGCTGAACTTCGGACATTGCATCACTTTGGTTAGTGATTGGTACTTAGCTTTTTTGCCCCGCAGTTTCGAGGAACAACACTTGTATTTTTGGTGGTTGATCGCACTTGTTGCAAATCTTAAGTACATGTCTGCATTCTGAGGACTTAGGATAATTTGAGATCGATTACCTGTTTTGCACTCCAGGAATTTGAGAGTTATCGATGTTTGTAACACGGTTCGCGCTCCAGGAACTTGAAATTGATGTTTATACTCCACTTCACACTCTGCGAACCTGGAGTTAGTATTGTTATTTCGGTTCGCACTACGGGAACCTGGACTTTGTATTTGTGCTCCAATTCACAATCCGGGAACTTAGAGATAACATGTATGTTTGGGTTCGCACTCCGGGAACCTGGAATTGATGTTTGTACTCCGACTCGCGCTCTGAGAATCTGAAGTTAGCCGCTGGACGGTCAGTAACATCTGTTTGGGCTTTTTAGGATTCCGTTCACACTCTGGGAACGGTAGATTTGACGTTTATACTCCAATTCACGCTCTGGGAAGTTGGAGTCCGTTTGCACTTTGGGAACGAGTTATTGAATGTTTTTACTCCAATTCACACTCTGGGAAGTTGGAGTCCATTCGCACTCCGGGAACGAATTGTTGAATGTTTATACTCCAATTCACACTATGGGAAGTTAGAGTCCGTTCGCACTACGGGAACGAATTGTTGAATGTTTATACTCCAATTCACACTCTGGAAGTTGGAGTCCGTTCGCACTCCGAGAATGAATTATTGAATGTTTATACTCCAATTCACACTCTGGGAAGTTGGAGTCCATTCGCACTCCGGGAACGAATTGTTGAATGTTTATACTCCAGTTCACACTCTGGGAAGTTGGAGTCCGTTCGCACTCCGGGAATGAATTGTTGAATGTTTATACTCCAGTTCATACTCTGGGAAGTTGGATTCCGTTCGCACTCCGGGAACGAATTGTTGAATGTTTATACTCCAATTCACACTCTGGGAAGTTGTCCGTTCGCACTCCGGGAACGAATTGTTGAATGTTTATACTCCAATTCACACTCTGGGAAGTTGGAGTCCGTTCGCACTCCGGGAATGAATTGTTGAATGTTTATACTCCAATTTACACTCTGGGAAGTTGGACTCCGTTCGCACTCCGGGAACGAATT
The DNA here is from genome assembly GCA_030765085.1 of Allium cepa. Lineage (NCBI taxonomy): Eukaryota > Viridiplantae > Streptophyta > Magnoliopsida > Asparagales > Amaryllidaceae > Allium > Allium cepa. The sequence goes on from CM060938.1 coordinate 688,502,805, forward strand.
GTTGAATGTTTATACTCCAATTCACACTCTGGGAATTTGGAGTCCATTCGCACTCCGGGAACGAATTGTTGAATGTTTATACTCCAATTCACACTCCGGGAAGTTGGAGTCCGTTCACACTCCGGGAACGAATTGTTGAATGTTTATACTCCAATTCACACTCTGGAAGTTGTAGTCCGTTCGCACTCCGGGAACGAATTGTTGAATGTTTATACTCCAATTCACACTCTGGGAAGTTTGAATTAGTTGTAAGACTGTCGTGTGTTGCTCCAGTTCAGCCTTTGACGTGATTGCTTGCCCCTGAGCTGGGGTTTCACTTAGTGAGTGGCCGGTCGTATCACAGACACTCGCTATTTGAATAAATTCCATTATTTGATGGAACTTAGCTCTTCGTATGTCGTGATTGTTGAATGTTGTATTCGGTGAATCACAGCTCTAGCTTGAAGAGATAGTATTTTATTGCTGAAATAAGAAAATATGGCAAAGTTAGTGCCTTATTACAAATTCAAATTTCAGAACGTAAAGGAAACTGCAAAGTATTCATAGATTGAATGAGCCTGTCATGTGTGATAGTGACGAGGATCTTCGTCGTTCCAGGCTCCTGAGTAAGTTGGTCCGCCACTGATGGCATTTATCACTAATCTTCCATGGGACAAGTCGAGTCCTCCTGTCTCGGTCGATTGGGTTCATCGTTTTGATTTGATGGGCCCGCTTCTCTGGGCTGCGGTGTCCGCACAAACTGTTCCAGCTTCCTTTCTTTGATCAGTTTTTCAACGAGGTCTTGTAAGTGACGACGCTCGTTCGTATTGTGCCCGTAGCTTTCATGGAACCTGTAAAATTTTCCCGTCTGGATTTGGCTCTCTGACGACGGTTTTGGTGCAGGTTTTTGGTACTGAATTGTATTACAGGTTCGTAAGTACAAGTCTTATAGTGATGAATTCACAGGAGTGTAACTGTCAAACATTAGGTTCTTGTGCTACGGGCCACGATTTTGATCTTGTTTTTTAGTTTGATTCACGCTCTCTCTTCGTCGAGCTTGTTTATTTTTGACGTTCAACTGAACTTTTCCGGAGCTCTCAATGGACTGTTTGATTGCAACATTGCTTTGGATCCCTTTCGTACTTGGCCCTGCATCAGTTTGCTTCCTAGACTGTTTCGCGTTTTCCCGTCTCAGGAATTGAGCCGCTTTGGCATGGAAACGGTCCAACGATGTAGGTGGTTTCCCAGCTAACCAGTTGCCAAACTCAGAATCGGGGTCGATGCCCTTAGTCGACGCCATAAGGATGGAGTTATCATTTGGATTGCTGATCTCCGCACATGCAGTATGGAATCTCTCTAAGTAGCGTCTGAGTGTCTCACCGGGAGCTTGAGTGACACTAGATAGAGTGTTGACGTCTTTTGGCCTTGCGACGTGCATGCGGAATTGCTCAATGAATTTTTGGCTAACTGGTCGAATGAAGAGATGGATCGAGGTGGCAATCGAGTGAACCACATGGTAGCGATTTCCCCCAAGGATATAGGGAAACTACGACACTTTACTGCATCGTCGACTCTGGCGGCGGTCATCGACCATTCATATTTCAGAATATGTTGGTTGGGGTCGGAGTTTCTTTCATACATGGGTAGAGTTGGCATTCGGAATCACCGTGGGGGTTCAGCAGTAAGGACATCGTCCGTAAAAGGAGTGTGACTTCGGGTAACTCCCCAATCGTTATTTATGAATCCCTAGCTCTCACGGATCATTTGATGTATCACAGTTGAAAGATCCGGCATTTGCGCGTTTTGGGCGGCCTGCGCCGGAGTATGATTACGTTCCATTCTTTGGGGTTGGACCGGATATTGTCGACGGTCCAAGTCTTGCCTTCTTGGCTCATAGTCCTCTGGGACGTACAGTTCAGGAGTACGTCCGCTATGACGGCGGTCCAGGCCCGACTGATCTTGGGCGTCGACTCCTGGTTCAGCCGCAACGTTAGTGGTGCGGTATTCTGCGGTGTGGTGAGGAACGACGCCTCCCCGGGAGGAGGGCCCGGTTTGGAAACTGGCTGATGGACCAACTCTCAGTTGTCCAACGGTCATTGCCGGTTTACCTCCAGTGACTGGTATGCGACTCCCATCTATTCGGGGTCGTGGAGATCGATTGTTGTTTGCACAAAAAATGGACAAACACCTCCGAGTCGTATTATTTAGTTGATTATATGTGATTTTCAATGATTTTAGATGAGTTTGTAAATATAAAAGAAGTAGGGGCTGAAATGTAAAAGACACGCAGATTTATAGTGGTTCGGCCGGAATATGCCTACGTGCACTTTATATGTTATTATCTTCTTTCTTTCGGATTACAAGTACAGTGCTTCGTATACAAGTATATGAAAGTAGTTTGAAAGTTCCTTCCTCGCTTGAGCTCTCAAACTTGTCTGCCATTGTTGTACCCCTTCCCCTCTATTTATAGAATGAGCTAGGGGACAGGGGTCTTGGAGGTATATAGCTGCTGGTGGGCCCGGGCTGAAGCAATCTGGACTGGCAATCATCTGGTTCGGCGGAGCTTCATTCGGCATTGAGCTTGGACCGGTGGTAGGTATGGACCGGTGATACGTGTGAACGTGGACCGGTGGCTAGTTGGTTCGGTGCTTGTTTGGGAGTTAGTTCGGTAGTGGGGCGATGGTTTGGTTCGGTGGAGCAATGTGGACCGGTATGGCTGGTCCGGCTACCGGATGTGACATGCCGAATGGAAGGGGCCGAATGAGATCATGGGGCCGAATGAGGATGGACTTCTAGGTTTATATTAAGTCTTGTGTTTGTCGGACGAGGTGGAGGTTGCGAGATCGTGCAGAACTATGACTTCTTGGTCTAGAGATCTTCTGGGTGAGAATTCGCCCAACATTTGCCCCCCAAAGTGGGGCACGTGCTTGCACGTGTCGCGCTTTGTTTTCCCTGTGGTTGGAAGACTAGCTGTATAATGCCAGGGATTGGACGTTCGTATTCCGTTGATGTCCTGCAAAGGAATTTACAATTTTAGTGTGATTCCAAATAACGATCGTTCATGGTCGAAATATTTGAGATGAAGTGAACTGTGCCGTTCGGGACGAGAGAGTGAGCCCCGAGGGGGCTTAGTATCATCGATGCCAGGTTTATGTCAGAGTGGGTCCCTGGATTGTTTGTCAAGACGGTTTATCGCCAGCTCAGAGCATGCCTAGGGATCGTTCGCGATCCCGTACATGTGTAAGTAGCTTAGCCATTTCGTAACTATTAGAATCAAATATCCGTTTCACCTATGAGTTTAAAAAGGCGTGTCAAAGTGTAAATCCCCACGACGATAGGGTTAATAACCATTCAGAGCGTGCCTATGGACCATTCGTGGTCGCGTACACGTGTAAACGATTAATCCATGTTAGTGAGAGTTTCACGACTTATTCATCGCTACCATAATCCTTATTTTATTAGTTAGTTCTAGAGTTCGGTACTTATCTGAGTGAGGCGCCCGGCATGCCCTTAGTCCCTGGTTGTTGTTGGTAGAGAGAGAGTTCATTCGGTTTTGTGTTGGTCCGGTCGTGCACATCCGGCTTTTGGTTTCATTCGGCATTTTGTTGGTTCGGTATGTTTATTCTTATCCGGTAGGCCGAACCAATTGGTTCGGCGGCCCTGAGTTCGGCTATATATAGAGGCCGTACCCCCCTGGTTTTCCCTTACCGAACCAAAGAGAACCGAATCAATTCTTAGCCGAGCGAACCTTCTGCCGAACCAAGCTTATACCGAACCAGGTATGTATCCTTTTGCCGAATGGTTTGTTATTACCGGATGAACTCAATTGCCGAATGCACACGAAGGGTATTGTCGTACCGAACGAGACTTGGGCCTAAATGCCGAATGATATGTATGCCGGATGTGCTTTCAGTGCCGAATGGACTCATGACTCTAGTGCAGAATGAGACTTATGACTCTAGTGCCGAATGAGACTTATAACTCTAGTGCCGAATGAGACTTATGGCTCTAGTGCCGAATGAGACTTCATACTTGAACCTTGAGCGGAATCTTAGACTTTTTTACACGCTTGCCTTATATACTTGCTTGTTTGTGTTTCTATACTTCTTATTCTAATCTCAAGTCTTTCTTGTGCTGCAGAAAATGTCTCGCAAAGCGGAAACACGATCGGACAGAAAGAAGTCTAGAGGCACAGGAGAGCCTTCTTCTTCCTTGCCCCCAGTCCAACCAGGATCCGGGCAACACCGACCTATTCCGAGGTCTCTAGTGGACGGATATGGTCCACAGGAACTTTTGATCTCTCCCCCGGATTGCTTTCCTAGCTCCCTAAAGGAGGAGCAACTTGACGTCATATCCCGTTCCTTCGGGATAGATAGGGCCCTTATGCTGCTGCCGGGAGATGGAGTGATGCCATATAATCCTCCCGAGGGCTACTTCGCTTTTAGCAGATACCATTGTATGTGCGGTGCTATCCACCCTATCAACGCTTGGATAATTAGCTTCACCACATATTTGAAGGTGGCTCCCTTCCAGCTTCAGCCTAATTCTTATGCCATCCTGGTGAGCCTCTTTGTTATCTTCCAGAGGAGGTACGGGCGTCTTCCTTCTAACCGGGAAATTCGATACTTGTACAACCTGAGAGGCTATAAGAAGGGGTCTCCGTATATTAGTCTGGAAGCGGCCGTGCCCTTCAAACCAGTCCTGGACTTATATTCCAAGTTTACCATGTTCAAGAAAGAGTGGTTCTTCATCAAGGACGATGCTGTTTCTTTCCGCCTTTTCACTTCCGGCTGTAAGATGGATTTCATTTATATTTTCCATGTTTTGACTGTAGTGTTTTTTCTGACATGCTTCTATTTCTGGCTAGCGACAGGTGGTATTGCAGTTGTGGAGGATGATTCCTTGGTGCGAATGGCTGCTGAACTAAAGGCTATTCCGGCACGGGACCGGTCGGCCTCCTTCTTGATCAGGAACGCAACCCTCTTGGAGTATAATTTGATCTTACCGCACCAGTCCGTGGTTAAGCAAAGAGACACGGCTGAGGAGAAGGCTGCTAAAGCTAAGGAGGGGGATAAGGTAAAGAGCGGTAAGAGGGAGCCTTTCGCAGAGCGTCCCGTGGTCGGGGGGAAGAAACTGAAGAAGTCCGATGGCCCTTCTCCAAGTACTTGCCCGACTGTCCCGGAGGAGGAATGTGTAGAAGAGGAGGAAGGAGGCGAAGTTGGAGAAGGGTCGGAGGGTGGAGGAGATGGCGACGGTCAAGGTGGTAGTGGTGTTGCTGCTCTAACCTCTGAACAAGACCTCGAACTGGATGAGGCTCTCCGTCGGGCCTTCGGGGAGTCGGAGGGAGAGTCGGAAACGGAGAAGGGAACGGAGAAGGCAAAGGAAACCGGCAAAGCTGTGGCTGGCACTGACCCATCCTCTAAGGGTTCCTCAGCTAGGGTGATTCCGGCGATGCAAGGTGAACTTTTGTCTTCTGCCGATTCTATTTTCGATAGGGACTTAGAAATTTTTTACGGTTCACTCCCGTCCTGGGGTGAGATCCAGGACTTATTCCAGTATCCCACTCCTCCGCCGGGTTTGTATAATATATGTGTCTTCCCACTTTTCTTTCTTTTTAACTTAGCACATTTTTTGAACTGTGGATTATTGTATGTTCATAACACTTGTTCTTTATTCCAGGGGCAGGCCAGGCAGTTAAAATGTCGGATGTTCGACATCGCCTTGAACAATTTAAGTCGAGGAGAGCTTCCGCGAAACCTTCTACTGATCGCACTGGGGACGTAGTCAGTTACCGCCCTCTTCTTGGGGTCATCGAAGAGGGCATTCAGAAAAGGAAGCGGAGCCGTTCCTTATTTGAGTCGTCCCCTGGTTCGCAGCCTCCTACTCAGCCTCCTCGTGATACTACGGAGGAGAGCACGGAGCCCGGCCCCCCTCCTCCTCCTTCCAAGAGTCCTACTGTCATTCATATAAGGCGTCCCGATGTGCCTCGCCCCGTGCCTCGTGACCCTTTTGCCGGTCATCCTGATTTAGACCCAAGCTTTCGGGACATTTCGTTCGATGAGACCACGGGCGAGCACCTCCTTCCCCGCAACCCCATGGTAAGAGTGCTGGACGAGGCCAAATCTTTAGATCTTGATTTACTTACTACACGGGTAGTCACCATGGGGGATGAGGCCAAGGCTAATATCGACCGGGTGGCCGCAGAGACCAAGAAGTTAATGGAGCATCATGCTAAGTTGGTCAAGGCCGGGGAAGAGATCGGGAGTGCTAACATTCGGTTGAGGTTAAAGGTTGCCGATCAGGCCAAGCAGCTCGCCGACCAAGCCATCCAGATTTCCCAGCATGAGGAAGCCTCCAAGCGGCTGAAAGAGACCATGGCGAAGGCCAGTAGGGCGGAATTACGGAAGATGGAGGTCGCTTGCAGGGAACGGATTAACATAGCTATCGCAACGGTGGATGAGGTTCGAAATGCGGATCTCGAGCGGGTAGAGGAGTTGTCAGGGAGGCTCGAGGCTGCGGAGATGGCTCAGGCCGAGTTGAAGGAGGAGATGGAGGAGATGAGGAGGTCCCTCAAGTTGAAGGAAGAGGAAATGAGGAGGTCACTCCAGGCTGACTGCTTGAGATACCAATCAGAGAGGGACGTCGCCGTCGCCAAGTTGCAAGCTTCCGATGCCCGGGTGAGGGAGTTTGAGGAAAACGAGGGGATGATGGATGAGATGCTGCAGGATATGTACTTCCACACTTGGAAGGAGGGCGGCTTGTCTTGGATGGACGATTACCCTCGGGTCATGGCCAAGGTGTATCTCCAGGCTTTAGAGGAGGCCAGGGTGAACGCGGGTAAGGAAGGCGGAGAGGCTTTCAACTTGAATGCGGTTACTGCTCAGTTCTCAAAGGAGGAGCAAGCGGCGGTGAAAGAGGGGATGCGGCTGCTTGCTGCAGAGGAAGCGGGCGTGCAGTTGGATGATGAGGATCAAGCGGCGGATGCTGGTGAGTTATTCTTCTTCCCTTTCTTTTCTTCCCGTGTTTCCATAACTTGGTTGTTCGTTTAATGAATTCCTCTTCCGAATTGGACAGGCGGGACTTCTGATCCTCATGCTGGGGGCTCTGATCCTGCGGCTAAGTAGACTGGGGGAGTTGGTGATGGAGTGTGGATGCATCTACCATCTTTTTGTTTCTTTTTTATCACTGTTTATGTTAGTCTTTGATATGCAACTGTAATAAAATTATTTGCAAAGAATAACTTCGTGTGATCTTATAATATAAGCTGATTTTGTCATGTTTAAATGTTGTTGCTATCTTTATGTGCCGTGTGAGAAGTATAATTATGTATATGCCTGTGATTCTAGTTGTGTTTGATGTTAAGTTTTTGCTTGAAATATAATTTCACGTTTTGCAATGTCAGTGTATGAATAAGCTATAGTTACGCATTTATGTACAAGAGAAGAGAGTACGCCCTTTATGTTTTATTCGCAGGCGGTAGCTTTGAGTGTCTTGTGTAACTGTTCACGGGTATAGCTGAGCGCCCTGCCACCCAGTACGCAGGCTTAGAGCCTCATGAGTGAATGCTTCCTATTCGGTTTCCTGTACTTTAGAGTTTGTTATACAGGATAGGGGAAAAATATTTAAATGGAATGGAAATATAGCAAAAGTAAAACATCCAGTCACGGAAGGCCGTCGATGTGCTTAAGTTCGTGGCAAACGGGTTTTGTAGTCACTTTCCCTAGCTGTGGGTCTTGGAGACATTTGTCACCCATCTTACGCCTCTGCGGGGAGTTTTCTTTTTTACCACAGCCGCACTTAAGACACATCGGAGCCGAGATCGCGCACGGTAACTGCCCGAACCATTATGGTCCGTAATCGTGGGTATTATTCGATTTACCGTGGCCGGCTAGCGTGGGTGCCGTTGGCCGTGAACTACCCCTGGCTGGCCACACCTTATGTTGGGGCTTAAAGTAGGTTCACAGTTGCCGGCGAGCCGAACGCCGTAATGAGCTGCCATCGGCTATAGTCGGCCTTTATGATGACTTATAATCGGCTCATTACAGTTGGCTTTGAGGGCAGGCGCGCAATGAGTTAACCCGCAGCAGAGGGATGCTGGAGCAAAAGTGTCTCATTGGCGAGTGCATAGAATCGTAGCGTACCTGTTAGGCCTAGTCCAGATGAGGCCGTGGTGCGTCTTGAGTGGAGATGCCATAGGATTTTGTTCAACAGAAAGGGATAAAACTTAACGAGCAGGCAAGACATAAAGGAACAAGTTAAAAAGAGACAAGATTTTTTAAAGTGGTTCGGCACGGAAATGCCTACGTCCACTGATTCTCTTTGTTAATTCACTTCATATGGGCAGTACAAGTTAAGAAAAGTATCGACGGAGGTGTCGGATGTTCCATGCCCTCTGGAACACCTCTCCGTCCACTGTTGACAAAATGTAAGCTCCGTTGTGGAGATCCGTATGAATTACATATGGTCCGTCCCAGATGGGGTCCAGTGCCCCGGGGCGCGGAAAGATTCGCCTGAGGACAAGATCTCCTTCTTGTAAGCCGCGATGCTTGACTTTGGAATTGTATTGTGCTGCCACTTTTTGTTTGTGAGCTGCTGCTTTGAGTGCTGCATCGTTTCTCCTTTCCTCGATCAGATCCAAAGACATGAGGAGGAGTTCTTCGTTTTCTTCTGGGTTGTAGTGGATCCTACGGTGGGAAGGCACAATAGTCTCAACTGGGAGCATTGCCTCCGATCCATATGCCAAAGAGAAAGGAGTATGTCCCGTTGATGTTCTGAAAGATGTGCGGTATGCCCATAGTGCCGTAGGAAGTTCGTCCACCCAAGCGCCTTTTGATTTTCAAGTTTCTTCTTGATTAGGGTTTTGAGAATTTTGTTGACAGCTTCAACTTGTCCGTTTGCCTGAGGGTAAGCTACTGATGAGAAGCTTTTATGAATTCCATATCGGCGAAGTACCTGAAACGTACCGTCCAGATGGCTTACATGGTCGTTGGCTTTCTTGGACTTTACCAACATGTCATCCACATATACCTCCATAGTTCGTCCTATCAATTCTGCGAACATTTTGTTGACGAGGTGTTGATAGGTAGCTCCAGCATTTTTGAGTCCAAAAGGCATGACTTTGTAACAATATAATCCGCGGTCGGTGATGAAGCTAGTGTGGTCCTGATCGGGGGCGTGCATGGGGATCTGGTTATATCCGGAGTATGCATCCATAAAAGATAGGAGTTCGTGCCCAGCTGTGCTGTCTACGAGCTGGTCAATTCGGGGAAGTGGGAAGCAGTCTTTCGAGCAAGCGTCATTCAGATTGGAGAAGTCAATACATGTTCGCCACTTTCCATTGGCCTTTTTTACTAGCACTGGGTTAGCGATCCATTCTGGGTAGATGGCTTCCCGTATGAAGCCATTAGCAAGTAGATTTTTTACTTCCTCATCAAGGGCTGCTGATCGCTCTGCCCCCATGCTCCTCTTTTTCTGCTTTACTGGTACCTTGGTGGGATCGATGTTCAACATGTGGCATGCTATGTCTGGGGAGATTCCTGTCATATCGGCATGGGTCCACGCAAATACATCTAAGTTGTGGCGGAGAAAGTCAATGAGTTGATCCTTCAATTCCGTTTTCAACTGAGATCCGATTTTTAATAGTCTACTTGAATCATGCTTATCTACCGATACGAATTCCATAGCCTCTGCAGGCTCGGCGGTAGCCTCCTCCTCTTTATCCCTGGGGTCTAGTTCATTGAAGGGATCGCTTGTGTATCGAAGAGGAGGGGCTTTCTTTAGTTGCTATGCCTCCAAGCTTTTCATGCAGAGAGTAGTCTCTGCATCTTTTCCTTTATTCTTTCTACGGTTATTGCGAAGTTCAGTTACGTAGCAGTCTCGGGCAGCATCTTGATCTCCTTCTACTTCTCCTACTCCGTTGTCTGTTGGAAATTTCATTTTCAGGCACCAGGGGGCTAATACAATCTGAAAGTCAGACAAGGCTGGTCTTCCCAAGAAAGCATTGTAAGCCGAGTGGTTTTCTATTAGTACGAACGTTTGTTTTCGCACAACGGAGCGGGGATGACTTCCTATTTCGACGAAGAGGTCAAGTTGCCTGAGGGGCATTTTAGCATCTCCAGTGAAACCGTGCAGTGGTTTGTCACAGGGGGATACATCCTTCATTGATAACTTCATTTTGTCGAAAGCATGTTTGAACAGGATATTTACGGAGCTTCCCGTGTCTATTAGAATCCGAAAAACTTTAGCTGGACCAAACCAGGCAGAGATGACCATGGGATCCATATGTGGGTACTGTCTTCCTTCCAAATCATGCCTACTGAATACAATGTCATTGTTTTCTTTTCGTTTCGGGTGGCGTTCCTCCGTAATGGAGTTAACATATCCTTCGGCATTTCTAAGCGACTTGCCGTACCTTTCCATCTCTGCCCAACTTCTGTCGGCGATGTGTGGTCCTCCTGAGATGGTAAGGACCACTATCTTCTCTTGACTAGAGCCACTGGTGTTGTGATTGTTGCGATTCCCTCCGCCTACTTCTGGGAGGGGTTGCTTTGAGTTCTCATTGGCAGGGGTTGGAGTCCTGTTCTGACCTTTCACATAACGTTCCAGTCTTCTTCTTCTAATGTGTTCTTCGATCAAGTCCCGAAGATGGTGGCATTCATTGGTGTCATGTCCGTGGGATTCGTGGAAGCGACAGAACTTTCCGGACTTGAGTGCGTTATCTGATTCTTTCTTGTGCGGGGGCGCTTGTATCCGAGTTCGCCCAGAGTGGCTAGGTAGATGTTTTCGATTGTTTCATTCAGAGGAGTGTAGGAGTCAAATCTTGGCCCTGGTCGATATTGGCGCTTCTCAACCTTTCTGCCCCCAGCATTGTCTCTAGATTCGTTTCTTCGAGCGTCCTTAGCTGCAGTGGGAACCTTGTCCTGAACTATCTTGCCTTGTTGCCCTGACTGCCTCTCCGTAGCAGCGTCTTCAAGTCTCATATACTTTCCAGCTTCATGGAAGAAATCAGGCAAGGTAGCTGGTTTTTCCTTAGTTAATCTTCTGGCAAACTTGGTGTCTGGATGTACACCACTACAGAGGGCCATTAGAGTGAGTTTTTCATCGGCATCTTGAACTGCTGCCGCTGCGGCGTTGAACCGTGTTAGATATTGTTGCAGCGTCTCTCCGGATTTCTGTTTGACATTGGATAGAGAATAAGCATCCTTGGGTTGTTCCACATGGATGCGGAACTGGCTAATAAACCTTTCTTTTAACATCTCCCATGAGCTGATGGATCCTTGGGGTAGATGGCAGAACCAGGAGGTAGCTAGATCTGCTAGGAATAGCGGAAAGCATTTACATAATACTCCTTCTGTTGCTCCACTCATCAGCATATGCTGGGTGTATCTCTGCAGGTGTACGATGGGGTCGGAAGTTCCTTTGTAAGGTTCCATGGTTGGCATTTTCCATTCCCGGGGAGTGATGGCAGTTTCGATATTTCGGGTAAAGGGACTGGTGACCCTAGCGCCTATTCCCCGGTCCCTTTGCTCCCGTTGGACACATTCTCTGAATAATCGTGCCATTCGTTCGTCAGAACTTGGAGCGGACAAAAATGAGCTCGGTACTTCCCTGCGGGATCTATCTCGTCCAGATGACCTGTAGGGATGGTACAGTCTATCACTTCTAGCATTATCCAGTGGTTGTCTTTGGCTGCTCGGATGCACGCTAGGACCAGCTACAGTTGCCCCCTGCCCTGATCTTCCCCTGTGGGGTTCTGTTTCGAGCACATCCATGGGGTCAACTTCGAGCTGGGTTCTAGCTCGGCTCCGTTCAGCGGGGTTTCTATGATTAGGTGGCATGACTGGCTCAGCTACATCCGACCCTCGCCTGGTGCCTCCCCCGCTGGGTTCGGTTCTAAGGGCTTCCTCGAGTCGGAATTTGGGCTGAGTCCGGGCGCGGCCCCTATCATTGTTGTTCCTGTTGATAGCTTCTTCGAAGAGGGAAGACCTTTGTTGCCTCCGAGATCCTCCGGATTGGGACTCACCCCATGATTCAGTGTTGTGGTTGGATTCTTCAGCATCCCTTAAGCGTGACATGAGTTGGTCCACCAAAGCTTCTTGTTGGGATGTGAAGCGGTTAGTTACTTCAGTCACAACCCTGTCCAGATCTGCCCTAGTGATTGGTTGTTCCGTTGCGGGACCAGTTGGATTTTCCTGATTTTCATCTGGTACCGCTGTTGAAATGGGCTGATCTGCGATTGCTGGATCTGGAAGGCTGCTAGTTGCGATGTTCTTTCCTTTGTTAACATCCCTTCTCTGTTTGGAAGGCATGATTTCTAAGCAACGAGCGATGTTGTTAGGAAGAAGGTTGAGTGGGAGAAGATGAAGCTTGAGTTCAACTCTCAATGAAAGCACCAAAAATGTTTGCACAAAAAATGGACAAACACCTCCGAGTCGTATTATTTAGTTGATTATATGTGATTTTCAATGATTTTAGATGAGTTTGTAAATATAAAAGAAGTAGGGGCTGAAATGTAAAAGACACGCAGATTTATAGTGGTTCGGCCGGAATATGCCTACGTGCACTTTATATGTTATTATCTTCTTTCTTTCGGATTACAAGTACAGTGCTTCGTATACAAGTATATGAAAGTAGTTTGAAAGTTCCTTCCTCGCTTGAGCTCTCAAACTTGTCTGCCATTGTTGTACCCCTTCCCCTCTATTTATAGAATGAGCTAGGGGACAGGGGTCTTGGAGGTATATAGCTGCTGGTGGGCCCGGGCTGAAGCAATCTGGACTGGCAATCATCTGGTTCGGCGGAGCTTCATTCGGCATTGAGCTTGGACCGGTGGTAGGTATGGACCGGTGATACGTGTGAACGTGGACCGGTGGCTAGTTGGTTCGGTGCTTGTTTGGGAGTTAGTTCGGTAGTGGGGCGATGGTTTGGTTCGGTGGAGCAATGTGGACCGGTATGGCTGGTCCGGCTACCGGATGTGACATGCCGAATGGAAGGGGCCGAATGAGATCATGGGGCCGAATGAGGATGGACTTCTAGGTTTATATTAAGTCTTGTGTTTGTCGGACGAGGTGGAGGTTGCGAGATCGTGCAGAACTATGACTTCTTGGTCTAGAGATCTTCTGGGTGAGAATTCGCCCAACAATTGTGATAATCAGAAGATGAAGAACTCTCGCTGGAGGAGCGAGAAGAGTGGTCTCTCTTGGACCTCTTTCGCTTCTGGTGATCCAGCTTGTTGATTAGCTCAGCGTTAGCGTGTAGCTGTTCTTCTAGTTGTTGCCGACTCTGGGTCAGCTCTTGGAGTAGCAACTACAACTCTTGTCGAGTTATCGGACCTGACGGTTTGGAGTGCCCAGTAGCATCCTGATTAGATGGAGGTGGTGGCGCAGGATTCTGTCTATCCTATTCTTCTTGATTGACAGCGTTTGAGGTGGTTCTTGTGCTAACCATCTCGAAGGTTGAATTCCTTTCCTAGACTTTGGCAAATCTGAATATAACAGAAGGAAGTTGGATTTAATGATCTGGATCTCTCGCTTAGATTTATTCAATCCGGTATCGATGACAGATCCAACGAGCAAGAGAAAATCTTGGTTTTCTCAGTGAAAGCACCAAAGTGTTTGCACCAAAATTGGTCACAACACTCTTCGGGAGTCGTTGAAGAGGTAATAATGAAGAATGTAAATTCAACACAGATATTATCTAACAGAAAATTCAATCAATAGTAAGGTAAATGCGTAGACAAGCGATTTGTAGTGGTTCGGCGTGTTTCCTACGTCCACTGTGAAGTTTTTTGTTGTTTTATTGATTCTCTTTCAATGATTACAAGTTGTTACAGCGATCAACAGTGAGGTACAACTGGAAATTCGAAATCAACAGCTAATTATGATGTAGGATGATGGAGATCTCAATCCGGCAGAGTCTAGACGCTTGAGAGTCGAAAGATCCCTTTTCTGTTGGCTCTAGGGCTCTATTTATAGGGATGCTGATATTTCGCTGAAAACTCGGGAGACCACATCTGGCACGTGAGGGGGCACACGCGCCCGGCCTTAGGAAATTTGGACCCACTTTGGCATCGATTCGAACTCCATTCGAATGGATCATAAAATCATCCAATCGAGGTGAAATTTGGTGTGGACATTCTTCAACACGTATGCAAGCTTCTGTGAAAATTTCGTAGCATTTGGATCAGTAGACTGAGAGATACGATGGATACGAGGTGACGTTCTTCGAGAGGCTGTCTTGTTCGAAACCATCTCTTCGAACCTATGGTTTCGAATCGATGGTAGCATGCGCCCCTGTGATGACGTGGAGTGCAAACCTCGACCCGATTCGGATTTCGCTCCGAGTTGACCGCTTCGACTCCATGTATCTCGGCGCATTCGAACCGATGGATGACACGTCATAATGGATAATTGACTTGGTGGATTCGAATGAAGCTTCATTGATGGGTTTGAACAAGGCTCCAATGATGGGTTCGAACGAAGCTTCATTGATGGGTTCGAACAAGGCTCCAATGATGGGTTCGAACAAGGATTCAATGATGGATTCGAACAACTGATGCTTGATGGATTCAAACTTGCGTTTCCCTGATGGATACGAGCTTTGTAACTCCTCCATGGATGCGAAGTCAACACTGGCTGATGGATACGAGGTCCATCGATACGAACTCGATGGATTCGAAGTCGATGGAGTCGAAGAGAGGCACTCCGATGGATTCGAAGCTAATCGATACGAAGGTGATCGGTTCGAACGGTGTTCGGTGATGGATTCGAAGACACCTACAACGATGGATTCAAAACCAGTGTTTTTCCCTTCAAGTTGAATCGATCATAACTTGAGCGTATGAACTTGGATTGACTTGAAATTTGAGATGATGACTTCTATGATCTTTCTTGTCATGTCCTATCAATTGCATCTCAATCTGGAATCGGGAAAATTTCAGCGATATCCATGGCGAAACGAAGTACGACCAATCTCTGAGACGAACTGTTCTCCGTTTTCGATCGATCTTTTGGTATCGCGGCTTTGCCAAAAAGCGGGATAACAATATATGTATGTTCATATTGATTTTATGATAGATTTTGAGATGAAACCCCTATTAAATGACATCCAATTGCCTTGTTAATTTTTACGTAGATCTAAAATGATATTTAAGAAATGGGTTTCAATTTTCAGATTTTTCTGAATTTTCTTGGATTCATTATGAATTTTCTAAGGAAGAAAATGGTATTTTGGATTATAAACTTATTTACGGAAAATATTTTATTGTTTGGGTCCGAAGATATTATATGTTGGAAAAAATTTATGAAGTGATTTTCTTGAATTTTTCCAAATTTTTCCAAGGTATTTTAATATTTACATAAAATTATTTAAGGTATTGGATTTAAATATTTTATATAATTATAGAGGAGAAGGGGTTATTTAAAAATGTTTAAGCTTCCAAAAATGGAAAAATGGCAGCATTTTTGAATGTAAAAATCTGGCAACCAATCAGATTTAGACGAACAAAACAGGTTAGGACAATGGGACAATATTAAAGTACAAATAACACAGCTCCTAACCGTTTTGTCTCCTTCGACACCAAGGTTCCGCTTCTATTACTTCCTTTACGACTTAGTTGAAACTAATGCGCAAGGTATTAGGCAACTGGTACACAGTTAATCTGGAGAGGGCGAAAGTCATAGGGTCGAAACCAAGAGGTTTCAAAAGAGGTGAAGCTTAGTTTTGGTTTTAAGAAAAATAAGCCTGCTTTCTTTCGATTAAGTTGCTTTAAATCTAAATGCTTTCGACAAAGTTAGATGGTTTAAATGGAAAGGTTTTGATTGGGTTGCTTTCTTGTTTTAATTGAGTGCTTTTGACATGGTCGAAGCCTATGGCTGCCACTTCCTACGTTTCTATCCAGATGGTTTCGAAGAGAAACTTTTGTTTTCTAAAATTTTCCTCCACTCCATTTCTTTTGAAGGGATGGTTTCGACACCATAACTTCATTTTTTATGAAATGTTTTTGAAACAGTTACTTTCAAAGTGTTTTGAAGCAGATGCTTTCGACGATAATGTTTTCCTGATCCTTTAGCATTACGTGAAGGCATAATCCAAATGTTTTGGTTGAAACATCTTAAATGGTTTCGAAGCAGTCAACTTCGAATGGTTTCGAAAGGTATCCACCTGTTTTCAATTGAACCTAAAGTGCTTCCAAACGAATTTAGTTTGATGTTTTGGAGTGATTTTATTAATAGTTTTTCTTAACCATAAAATATTTAGAAGAACAAAGGTATGAAAGAAGGGTCGTGAGAGCATGAGGAAAGATTAAAAAGCATCAAGATTTTCTAGATAATCATACCTTCCGACAAGGAGTTTTTGACGAAGTCTAAGGCTATCTTTCATAGTCCATAGGTAGGATAATGCTCCAAGAATCCACCTTTTGACTAGGACAAGAGGTCTTTCAACAAAAACAAAGGAGAAGAAGCTCAAACCAAGCCTTTCAAAGGAGTCGAAAGAATGCAATCATCGGAATTCATTAGCATTAAACCTGCCAAGGGAGTCAAAAGGTTCCATCTCTTAATGTACAAGAGTTTCTTACCTTTTGAGAAGAATACAGAGATCAAAGCAGGTGCAAGACACTCCATAATAACCTTTTTGAGGGCACAACAAGCCATTCGAACCTATTGATGCAAGTCTAGAATACCTTTTGGCAAAGTCAAAAGGTTTTTATAAAGAGGCCAATATTCAAAAATTAGCAAAGAATGGTAGAAAACATTTCAAAAACATGAAAGGGAAGTACAACTCTTGAAAACAATCAAGTGAGAAGCAGCCTTTCGGCAAGATCAAAGGATTCACAACAAACACATGAAGAGCACCCATCCGACAAGGTTGAAATGTTCACAGCAATTAGGAGGAGAGATAACTTCCGACAAGGTCAAAGGGACCACAACAGTAGGAACAAGGCAAGCCTTTTGGAAACATCGAATGGTTCATGAAGACATCAAAAACGCAACCTTTCGTCAAGGTCGAAAGTTTCACGAAGACATCGGAAAGACATACCTTCCGAAAGTGTTGAAAGGTTCATTATGACATACAAGGGGAAAACCTTTCGACATATAAAAGGGGAACCTTCTAACCTAGACGAGAGCATGGAGTCGAAAGGGAGGCCGTGTGCGTCTATAAATAAGACCCAAGGGGTCATGTTTTTGGGATCCGATTTCTACCATTCTGATCTTGTAACTTCTTAACCAGTATTGTAATCCTAATCGAGAATGATTTGGGGAAATTAAATAGAAGGAAGCTTTTTCTTAGATATGAAGGAAAGTGCTTGCTTTGCTAATTACCTTACTGTTTGCTTAAATCTTTGTTAGTTTGATTCAAATTTTCAGGTTCAACCACATTGAAAGGTTTTTGTCGACAAGGTCAACAACACTCCTATGCAAGCGATAACTATAACCTTTCGAAGTCTTAAACGCTATAATTTAAACCTTTCGATAAGGTTGGAATCCATTCAATATAAGTGATTAAACCTTTCATCAAGGATGGAAGCGGCTACCTATTCACCAAAGATAACTCAATCTAACCAAAAAAGGCCTTTCTAGAGACCTCAAGCAAGCCCAACAAAGCTGGAAGGTCATTTAACTCAATTTCTATACCTTTCGACGTCAACGGAAGATCTAATATAGGACATATCAACTAAATAAGTTAAATTGAAAGAAACTTAAAAGGAATCACACCCTTTGTTCTCCAAAGTAGAGATCCATCCTTCTAAACTTATTTTGGTGGTGTTGAAAAGAAATCTTATTAACATTTTGGTGCTAGAAGGAGGGCTCGAACCTCCAATCTCTTATAACTTTCATCTCTAATAGATTTCATAAAGTATGATTAAGGCTAATAGTGGTAACAACAATCCCAACGATGAGGCCACGTCGCGGCCAACCTTTAAAGGTCACACATACTCAAATCCTAACTTAGGCAATATAGAAGTAAGGCAACCTTCAGCCTTAATAGAATTTGAAAGCAATGTGATCAAGGTTCAAAATCGATGGCCACAAAGGATAGAAGTAAAGGAGTGTTCAGAGAGAGCTCCAACCCAGGAACCAATAAAGATTATGGAGAGAGAGGATCCAAATAAGATAGAAAATCAAAGGTTAAACCGAGATAGTCGGGTAAGTAAATCACGTAAACAGTTGGATAGTTTTATCCAAGAAGACAACAGGAGTAGTCACAAAAATGAGACCAACCAAAATGAAAACCTACACTACATAGTGGTTAATACACTTAGAGGAAATTTTTTTTACGATCTTGAAGAATATGTTATCCTACAAAAGGCCCCCCTTTTCAAAGAAATAACGGCAACAAATCTTTCCCCGCACATTCAAACTCCCTCGCTAAAGTATGATGGGATAACTAATCCAGATGATTACCTTATTGTCTTTGAAAACCGGATGAATTTATACAATGCTCTAGAGGCGGTTTGTTGTAAACTTTTTTCCATTACTTTTCAAGGAGCAGCAATTAAAAGGTATAGGAGAAAACCCATATATACCAAATCTATTTTTATCAAATGATTTCAAAAGGGAATTTGTTAAATTATTTCCTATTAAGAAAACTATTTTCAGTCACCCCATGGCTTGGGGGGAACAAATACTTATTTATCCAAAAATAAGATTTATGCGACTAATTGGAGATATTATAATTGCACATCAAAAGACTTGAAACTAAGCAATATAATGTTTCAAAATTTACTAAAATCATAGGAGGAGATATGCCTATTCATAATATTACAAAAAATATTATGAAAGCACAAAAAGTTTATTGGAACTCAGACTAGAGGATCCTATTCTCGACTAAAAGGCTGTTGGTTCGTGAATCAAGACCTCCTAGACTTCTATTTGAGATTCGTATCTACATTATGAGAACAGCAAGAAAGTTCTTGCAAAAGATTTTATCAGAACCTCGTTCATAAAAAGGATTTATGAGTCCAAACTATTTTTCAAAAGAAACTCTTCAATATAATAGAAGGGTCTAATTACGAAATTCCTTCTCTGAAAGGAGAGTTCATTTCAATTGGCCAGAATAGTACCCATCAGCAACCTTCTGGAGGAAGGTCAACTAAATATATATCCTTTCGAGATAAGGGAAGCCCAAAGAGAGGCTCATCAAATAGTGGACTAAGATGTCCAAGCCTAAAGAAAGTCTCATCAAACAGTGGACTAAAATGTCCAAGCCCAGAGAGAGGCTTATCAAAGAGTGGACTGAGACATCCAAGCCTAGTAGGACTTTAAACAAATGAACAATGACAAATATGTCCAACACTACAATTAAAAATAGACAAAGGATCTAGAATTATATCCAAAGGAAATAAGATATGAACTATCGAATCCTAGAACATCTATTGCTTGAGAAATAGTTACCATATCAATGAACAAAGAAATCATATCCTCATAGATGACAGGGGACAAGTAAAGGGATAAAAGAAATCCCCAACATGGAATCAAAGACCAAAATATATATGAAAGCTAAATGAACGGAATAAACAACAAACTACTTCAAATGGTAAAAGAAATTACACACAAGGAATAAGATGAATAAACAACTATAGAATCCATAGAAACAGAGCAATCCCTTAGAACAAAAGAGACTCTTTAAGTATATAAGGAGCCAGTATTCCAATTAATCACAAGGTCATCCAGACGCAACTCAACTTCAATATATCAGAACTTTAATAACCCATAGGTCTAGGAGAGTGTTGTTTGGCTAGATAGATTTCTAAGTTGATATTGGATGAATTTCTTGTTATCTATTTGTCAATCTGGATCTAGACAAGGTTTTGGTTAGGTTCCTGATTTATGGACTTTCAATTCCTTTTCATGAAGATTTCATTTATGACGATTTATTAACTTCATGAAAACTTATTAATCTCATTGGAGAATTTCTATAAAGGTTTCATATTAAATTCCTAGTTTCATGGTCTTTTAATTCCTTCATTAAATTTCAAAATGGTTTATGGATTTTACTTGGATTTTCATGATGATTTTTCATCACTCGTTTGTTTATTGAGTTCCTAAATTCTTAATTAATTTGTGAAGTTTTCACGATAATTTATGGATTTCCCATTCTTTTTGTGATGATTTGTTGATTGTCTATTCATGTTCTCTTTATTAAATCGCTATGGTGATTTTTTTGCTAAATTATTGGTTTAATGAATTTCCCTACTAATTTCTCTGATGATTCATGAATTTTACAAGTTACAATTTCCCATTGAATTTTCATGACGATTTACTATTGATCGCTTGTTTTATGGGTTTATGATTTCTTAGTTCCCTTTATTAATTTTCCGTGAAAATTTATGAATATTCCACCGACCTTCTAATTTTGAATAAGAATGGATGGATTTCAGATTACATTTTGATTCTTGGATTTTAAATTCACTAATTTAATGGAATTTAAGCTTCCTTACTAATTTTTGGGATGATTGATGAATTTCGCATGTCTCATTTTCCTATTGGAATTTTTGGATGATTTTTATTGGGCTTTTGAATTGATGAATTCTGAAATTACTTGATGATTTTCATGATGATTTATGATTTTTATTTTTCTATTGGGTGTTTGATAATCCTTCATGAAATTTTTGATTTAATAAATTCCAAGATTTCCCCATGGATCTTTATGGTGATTTGTGAATTTTTCGTTCTCAATGGATTTTGGATACTTTCTTATTGGATTTTTGATACAGTGAATTTTGAATTTCCTTGCTGTCGTCGTAATAATTCACGAATTCGGTTCTCTTTACTTCATGGCAGAATTTGGATGGTTTCCTGCCTGTTTTCTAATTTGTTGAGACTCATATTTTCCTGCGTATTTTGATGAGAGTTTAAGATTTTCCTATTCTCTACCTTTTAATTAGATTTTCAGGCACCTGATCTAATTTTTTTTGTTTCCTTAATCATTTTTATCATGATTCCTCAGTTTCATATTTCCATTGTCCTTATTGCGGTTTTTGATGATCACTATTTGGATTTTGATCAAATGAATTCTGAAAATTCCTTGATAATTTATGGATTTTCTATGCTGGATTTCCGCACTGAGTTTTGAATGATCTTTTGTCAATTGGCCAAATTTCATGGACTTTAAAATTTCTTTGTGGATTTTGATGACAATTGATAAATTTCGCATCTCCGATTTCCTTGTGGGACCTTCACTGGATTCCTAACTTTATAAATTCTATATCCTACTATTGAATTTTATGGTTACTTGTGAATTTTCCATTAAATATAAAATTTTATTTCAGTAAGAGAACTTCATGACATCAAAAGGAAATATTACTAACTGCTTTCTACTTTTTCACCAAATAAGAATTACTAATCGATGGTTTAAGGTTGAAAATAAAGGAAACTTAGAGGAATAAGAAAAAATCCCCAATAGCATGAAATTGATTTCCACAAGTTGAAAAGGTCTAAGTCGAGAAAGATATATCAAGGGTATGTAGTAAGCTTTCTCCAAAGGTTCATTTATCTGAACTGGTACCTACAAATCAGGTGATAATATTCCGCAATCATAAAGAAGTTTAAGTATGATCATTATAGAGCAATTTATCTGAAAAATATTGCCTTAATGACATCTTAAATATTAGCTTCAAAAATTTAAGATTGCTTTTTATGGTCTCATAACAAAGTTATAACTTTAATAGGAGTTATTATTTATTTTACATGAAGTATAGATGGGAAACCATTGGAGTTTTATCCTAAAGAACAAAAGCTTCTATCATACAAGGGGGGCCTAAATGTTAACCATAAAATATTCAGAAGAATGAAGGTATGAATGAAGGGTCACGAGAGCATGAGGAAAAATCAGAATGCACCAAGATGTTCTGGATAATCATACATTGCTACAGGGAGCTTCTGGCAAAGTCCAAGGTTATCTTTCAAAGTTCATAGGCAGGATGATGCTACAAGAATCCACCTTTTGACTAGGATGAGAGAGAAGAAGCTCAAACCAAGCATTTTGAAGGAGTCGAAAGAATACAATCATTAGCATTAAACCTTTCAAAGGATTTGAATGGTTCCATCTCTTAAGGTACAAGAGTTTCTTACATTTCGAATGGAATGAAGAGATCAAAGCAGGTGTAAGACACTCCATAATGATCTTTTCAAGAGCATAACAAGCCTTTCGAAAAGGTTGGAGTGCATCTAGAATACCTTTCGGCAAAGTCGAAATGTTTTTATGAAGAAAGCAATATTCAAAATTCCGCAGAGAATGGCAGACAATGTTTCGAAAACATTTAAAGGAAGCACAACTAGTGACAACAATCAAGTGAGAAGCAGCCTTTCGATAGGATTGAAGGATTCACAACAAACACATGAAGAGTAACCTTCCGACAAGGTCGAAAGGTTCAAAGAAATTAGGAGGAGAGTTACCTTCCGACAAGGTCGAACGGAACACGACAGTACAAACAAGGCAAGCCTTTCAGCAACATCGAAAGGTTCATGAAGATGTCAGAAGAGAAACCTTTCGTCAAGGTCAAAAGGTTCAAGAAGACATTAGAAAGGCAGACCTTTCGACGGCGTCAAAGGTTCATTATGAGATACGAGAGGAAAACCTTTCGACAAGGACGAAAGGTGTATGGTTGTAAAAGGGGAACCTTCCAACCCAAACGAGTGCATGGACTCGAAAGGAGGCCGCCTGCGTCTATAAATAAGATTCGAGGGGTCATTTTTAGGGGATTCGATTGCTATCATTTTGATCTTGTAACTTCTTAATCAAAGCATTGTAACCCTAATTGAGAATGATTTGGGGAAATTTAATACAAGGAAGCTTTTACTTAGATATGAACGGAAGTACTTGGCTTTGCTAATTACCTTACTTTTTGCTTAAAATTTGTTAGTTTAACTCATATTTCCAGGTTCAACCCCATCGAAAGGTTTTTGTCGACAAGGTCGACAACACCCTTGTGCAAGCGATAACTACAACCTTTCGAAGTCTTAAACCTAAAAATTTAAACCTTTCGATAATGTTAGATTCCATTCAATATAATTGATTAAACCTCTCATTGAGGACGGAAGCCACTACCCATTCACCAAAGATAACTCAATCTAATCAAAAGAAGTCCTTTCTGGAGACCTCAAGCAAGCTCAATAAAGCTGGAAGGTCATTTAACTCAAGTTCTAAACCTTTCGAAGTCAATGGAAGATCAGACACGGGACATATCAACTAAAAAGGTTAAATTGAAAGACAATCTTAAAAGGAACCACGCCCTTTGTTCTCAAAGGAGGAGATCCATCCTTCTAAACATATTTTTGGGGTGTTAACAAGAAATCTTGTTAACAGTTTCGACAGGGGTGGTTCCCCAAGGTTTCGACAATGATGAAAAGGAAGGTTATTCCTATGTTTTCGAAAGGTAAGGTTAAATGGTTTTGAAGGTGGATGTCATATATTTTAAGCTTTTAAAGGAAAGGCTTTTTATTAGTTTCGAAGGAGTTACCTTCAATGTTTTCGAACAGGGTACTTGCAATTGTTTCGAAAGGATCTTTTAATGGTTTCGAAGTGGTTACCTTCAATGATTTCAAAAGGGTTGCTTAAAGGTTTTAAAAAAAGGTTTCGAATACATTGAATAGGAAGATAGCCTAACTGTTTTAAATTGTAAAGGACTTTAACTTATTTTAAAAGGATATTTAATCCTTATTGAACATCATCAACATTATTTTGAGTAAAGTTTATATAACTTGGCAAAATAGCTTTAAGTAAAGCTAAAGATATATTTTTCTTGTATAAGTATGATTTGATGGACTAAATCATTCTAAGAAAGGTTTCCAAGGAAAATTTAAAGGGTAGTTAACCCTAAGAAAATCTCGGGCAGTTAGCCTAGAGGACAGTTAGTCCAATTATGGGCAGTTAGCCTAGTTATGAACAGTTAATTCATTTGTGAGGATAATGGACCTTGCTACATCTTAAGGACGGTTAGTCCACATTTTTACGTGTTTTATGGACAGATAGTCTATTTATTAGCATAAATGATATTGCTATTTAGGTATAAACAGTTTCAGGATAGTTAGTCCAGTAGAGGGTAGCAAGCCCAGATTTCGAATAGTTAATCCATTTATTTTTTGTTTTTAGCATAATAGATGTTGCTAATCATTATAATAATCAGTTTATTAACCAGTTTGGTTAAGGGAAAAATATATGTTTTGAAATTGGGATATAAGTGAGTCGAAACCCATTCTGCTAAGCGGCGTTGTTTTACTAATTACTAGTAAACAGAGATGTAATAGAAATTATTCATACCAGACTTTATGTCTGACTCGAACTTTTTTTCCACTTAAAACTCTTGGATGCTCAAAATTGATTTGAATAGGCTGAGGTTTTACGTTTTTAGGTTCTAGCGGATTTTGGCGAATAAGCATTCGAAGACGAGTAGGTGGCTAACAAATGTCTAAATTATGAATTATATTTTTTGTAATTTTCGCTGCCAATTAGGACAATTATGTCTATATTTCTTTGATCATCCAAGAGGCATCTTTATATGGTGCTCTTGGCATATTGTTGTAATATATATTTGATCCTTGCCTAGTAATACGTTTTGGAATTTTGTAACTTGGATATGATTTTATTTGAAATGTAATCACCGTAATTATTGCTTTTGGAAATCTGTGATTTTTTTTCATATTCAAGTGCTTCTGATATTATGGATACCATTATCAGTGCTATATTTCGTCACCGGAATTTAATACTATGGATGACTACATCATCTGTAGCGCTTGGCCTCTAGGTACAGGAGGTTACAATTTAGTATCAAAGCATAGGTTTATGAATTTATTTAACTAAAAATAGTTTTGAAAACAAAAATCCAAAGGAATTAGAGTATGATTTAGGTTGGGATAACGCTATAATAAAATACATGCATTTTCTATATATAAGTATGCACTTTATCTCTATTCACCTATCTTTGATTAAGTTATCTTTCTGTATCTCATGAGGTTTGAACACAGATATTGAAACACCCCACACCCATTAGTATACCCAAAAAAGGCACAATAATGAATATGGCGCGTTATAGATATAGCTAAAACTTTACAGATAGTAAGTTCACAAGAAAATTAAATAAAACAGCTGAAACATTTAAATAGTAACTCATTAAAAATTAAACTTTATAAATAAGTCATAAAACCGAGAATGTCTCAAAATACCGAATACACATGTCTTATGAAAAACACCATCTCAGTCACATCATCAGAGTACATAAAAATAATCATCCCTCTCAAAAAAATACAAGTACATCAAAAGCCAAATGAAATGAAAACTGAAAAGAAGAAGAATACAAGAAGAACTCCGAAAATATCTCCAAGAAAGCCTGAAATCTATCGCCCTCAATTCTGCTAGCTTATGGGGGAAAAAAGGGAAATGGAGGAGTGGATTAGACTATAAGTCTAGTGAGTGGAAGTAATTACTAGCATTTTTAAGAAAGGTAAGGGTAATAGACTTAGCAATAGTTTTAGTACAAAAGGAAATAAAGGAAAAGATAAAGCTGGAATAAAATATTGTTTAACCGTGTGCTTTGATAGTGATTGTTTGCACTTCTCTTAGATAGCTGCTTCGATTAGGATGAATTGCTAATCCTATTTTAATTATGCTGAAGTCCTAATTCTACCCTTTGATTGGCCTTCTATCTCTGTTGTGCCACTGTGAACTAGTCCCAACATATAGGTCCCATAGAAAAAGACACCTGTAGCGCTTTGGAACTCAACAAAGACTTATCTCCCTGCTTCGATGCCGCATGTTCGGTCACCAGCGGTTCGCACTAATTGTTGCTCCCTCTTTTGACCTTTTATCTACCTGCTTCAGCATAAGCCTCTCCAGCCTTACCTGATCTATTGTGAGACCATGAGTCCTAATCTAATAAGGTCCTGCCCCGTCCCACCTAAATGTCTTATGAGACCATCCGTTTTAGTCTAAAAGGGAAATGATGTCAGATACAGGTTGTAACGTACGCGGATTTTCGTTGCCGAAAACCGAATAGCTATGGGTTTTTAAAAAGAATTTAAGAAAAAGAAAGAGATAGAAGAAGAGAGAAGATAGAAAATAGGGAAAGAAAATTTAAAAACAGAAAAATAGAAAATGGAGAATAGAAGATTTTTAAAATAGAACGGACAGAAAGGAACAACAGAACAACAACAGAATCTCACAATTCGCAGCGGAACAACATATAATAATGAATGAATAATCTTTAAACAAAGAACTATATCAGTTATTACATTTCATCACATTTCATTACATCATATCATCAGAGTGTACAACAACATACAACAACAACAGTGCAGCGGAAAAGAAATACTATATAAATAATACGCCAAGCCATCCAGCTTGCCTCCAGCAACTCCAGAATATCCAGAATATCCTGATAAACCTAACTCTTGACTGCCCGTGTGGAAAATTGGTGGGCACCCAGAGTTTAGGAAGGAAAACAATAAACTCCAAGTCAGTCATGTGACTGGTGTGAGAACTCAAAACAGTTTATTTATCTTTAAAATCAAAATAGAGGAATATTTTTTTAAATTCAATTCGCAATGCTTTTAAAAATGAGACTACCATAAGGCCTCCTGCCACACACACAATGCAAACGCAGACTTGGAGAAGATTTCTCCTTATGATAGTCAAAGATGCTTGATACGCATTAAAATCAAATTAATTTTGATATTATTATTAGTGCATAGTGTAGAAGAAATTCATTTCGAAAGTAGAATATAAATCTTAGCCAGCATAGGTACCATTATATTATGCCTACTATAGCTACCTCCTGAGGAAGCAGGTTCTACAACTAAAACCGTACAAGTCACGTATTGTTTCTTTGGATTTCCAACAAATGGTCAGGCCAAGGAACTTCCCATTGCCACATGAGAATGCCTCTGGATGGACATCCCCGAGAACCAAACCGGATCTCTACCAACACAAGGCCGGGTTACTCCTAACTGAGCAACAACTGACCGAATATGCCATCCCCCGGTCCTTTGGGACCTTTATCACCGAGCGCTCGTAATCAATTCACACAATCATAAAGTGTTTTCAACATGAGTAAGTATCTGGGCTCCATATCATGACACCACCCTTTTCCAGAAGGAAATGGACACATCCTAAAGGGTGCTACCCCTCATAACCTTGCTGCTTCTTTCCTGTTTTGACCATTACCGGGATGTGAGGCTCGACGAAGTCACGTCCACAAAAACATACTTTATACAAAAGCCATGCTTTGGGTCAACAAATGATCAACACAATGATCACTAAGATAGACGATCAAATAAATGATCCTATCACAAATAATCAACACAATGATCATTTCAGCATCACTCAGCATGTCACATTACCAAATTGGGAATATATCGCTTGATAACTTCAACTATATAACCTCTGAGCTCATACGTCTCAGAGAAGGGTGTTAAGCAAAGAATAAATTCTCCGCCACCAACAGAAATATATTTGAAAGAAATCGGCTTTACATCTCAATTTGTAATGTCAGACATACAATCCATACAAGTCTGTTCCGGGCTCGAACAAAACCGAAGGCACTTCTTACGAAGCCCTTGCAATACGGGTATTCACAATCCCGATCGAATTTCCCATCACTTAGGAGATCTCTATACCAGGAGCTACCCAGTGCAGAGACAATCGATAGGTCATCCTATCGCTTTCACAAATACTCGGTCTTCAACACCGATCTTCAAATGCAATTCACAACGACGTATCACATATTCGGAATGGGTTATACGACCCCATGGTCCTTTCCCGGTTAACCCGAATAGTGAGCGCTTATTCAAAAATAAGTGTGCATTCAAATTCAAACAAATCACATCTATTACCCATTCAAAGGGAAATATTGATAGTCGGTTATTGAACTATCAATGGATATGCACACATCACCAGATTCCAAATAATTTTCCAAATTATTTATTTTCCAAAATATCTTTACAAGATATATAATTTCAATTCTTCAAAAATAAATCAATATTTATTTTCCATACAAATTCCACTTTCTCATATAAATTCCTTAGTGAATTTATATTTCAAAATATCCATGCATATACGATTTCAATTATCCATTTCAATTTATCTTCAAAAAGATAAATTCTAATTATTCACTTCATATTGGAAAACATTTCCATACTTATTAAAATAAGTAATTCTCAAATCTTTTTATTTTCAACCTTGGAAAATATTCAATATACTTAAATCGAATTAAGTATATATTTCATTCTTTAAGGAAATCATTCACTTAAACATATTTATTTGGGCCAAAACGAATGTTGCGTAAAACATCGTTACGACAACCCAAAATCACTAGCATAGGGATTCGAAATTAAAAATAGATATATAAATCCCAATACTATTCAAAACATTTCCTTTCGGAAATCATTTACTATAACAACAGTGTTATAGTCCACTATTTCCTTTTATTTCTCGAAAACGTCTATTTCAACAATAAATGTTGAAATCTATGGTTTCGAATCACAACACCTTTTAAAACATCGTTAGATCGTTTTAATTCTATTTAAAACATTCACATTCTAAACAATTTCTTTAACGTGTTATTCACTGTTCAAAACGTGAATAAACTTCTTTAACAAATTCCATCCTTTTATTCATTTTAATTCAAAGGATTATTCACTGTCTAAAAATGTGAATATAACTCTATCTCTAAGTTATAACAATTAACTTATAAAAATAAGTCGTTTGCGAATTTATAAAACAACGTTCATAAATTCCATATCTATTTATTTATAAAAACTTCCTTTTTATAAATTCCTTTATTTACCTATTCCAGTTTATAACTCAATTATAGACTAAAAGTTCATATTATAAGTTAAATACTTATAAAACGATTATTTTACAAAATCGTTCCTTTAAAGACTTTCCAATTTATAAATCTTATAACTTATAAGATCCATTTATTTAACCAAATCCATTCTTCAAATAATTTCACCAAATTTATAAATCTTACTATTTATAAATTTCATTTATAACTTCACAGTTTATAATTCCATAAATTTCATTCTATTATGAAATTCATTTTCACTTAATTCAAACACTTATAAAAACTCGTTTTATAATGTCTATATTTCAATTTATAAATATTCATTTATAAATCTCTAAATATAAATCAGTTTATATTATTATTCTGAAACGTCTTTAATTTCCTTTATAATTTCACCATTTTGATTTATAAAGTAATCAAATTTTATAAATCCTATATTTAAACTTTTTATAACAAATTTAAACATCCCAGTTTAAACTATTTTATACATCATTAATCCATATTTCTCAAAAATCAGCTTTTAACTATATTTCACAAAACCTATAATTTTATAACTTTAAAAATTATAGCGTTTAATTATTTAAAATGGATCAATTTCAAAAATAAAGTATATTTTCAAAAATCACTTTAAAAATCATTTTAAAATCCCAAAATCTGGGTCCAATGATGCTACACACCAAATAGTCAATCACGATTAACAACGATATCATATATCGATATGATAATCCATCAAATATCAAAATATCTGAAATCAAATAAAAACTGTTGAGGAATCCAGTTGGATCCCTCCAACCTGTTTTCCTGCATCCAAAAACATTAGCACAATACCAATTTCGCTCCAGTACGAAATTATCGCGGTACATGTTTTTATTAAATATTATCCGCTTAATAACGGCGTAATAGGGTCTCATCCGCTAAACAAAAAATGCGGGAAATCAATCAACTGCAATATATACATATGCTAATATATATATATTGATATTATATATAATACCAATTTCACTGTTTATGAAATATTCGCGGTATATGTTTTTAATAAATAACATCCGCTTACTAACGGCGTATAATGTCTATTTTAACAATCAATAATTTACACTCATCATTCAAACATGCATTCAAATATTTTAAATCTAACTATTTAAAATAAAATCGAAACCTATTCGATTGAGTGAGAAGTTCTCACCTTGATTTTAATTTCCGTTTTAGCTTTTATTTCGAATAAAATTAAACGCGCGTTTAATTTTACCCGAAATTCTCACTAACTCCAAACGACTCCAAACCAACTCCATCGCGTAGTGCTCGTCCATACGATTCCAACGCAACTGAGTTTGCATTTTTTCGACCTCGTATGAAAAAGTTATGATTTTATGAAGTTTCACGAATTTATACTTAATAAATTACAACATAAACTAATTTAAATTTTATACCCCAAACCCTCCAGAACCATTAGATCCTTCAACATGCAAATCTGGCCGTCCCTTACTATCTTCTTCCCCCTCTCGTTCATCTCCAGGCATTAGAACGCAAGCCCTAACCCATTTGCTAAATTAGGGTTAAATAATACTCTCCAATCGCACGACGAAACTCGATCACAACACCGCCACGTCGAAGAGCACGACTTGCTCTATGTTCGCCCCCCCCCTGGTGGAGCTCGGCCACCTCTAGATGCGCGCGCACGTAGGTCAGCACGTGATGAACGCGGCCATTTTGCACCCTCCACACTGCTCCATTTTAGATCATAGCCGTTCAACTTGTAGCTCTCACTCCCCTCTCCAACTTTCATGTTGATGATTTCGCGAATCGATTGATGGATGAAGAGAAAAACGAGGTGGAAGTTGAGAAAATTCTGGCCATTGAACTATAGGTGGCGGCTGATGAAATAGATTAGGGTTTTGATATAAATTTTTTTTTATATTTAGAATGGTGGCTATTTATAAGAAAAGCTAGCGTAAACACTATTCATCCCGGGAATTCCGAACTCCGATTTACGCGCCGTAACCAGCGTTTCTAAGGTTTACCCCGCGTTCCGGACACAATGGAACAGATTTCGGAAGCTAATTCGGAAGTATGTGCGAGTTATGGCTGAAAACGTTCAATTTAAATTAAACCGATTTAAATCGATTTCTAGGCGTTTTAATTTGTACCGGACAAACGGTAAATCCAATTGACTTGAAATTTGAAACCTTACAATAATATCACATTACGGATCCGATGAAACTGGTTTCGTCGAAATCCGAGACTTTTTGAAAAATGGCTATTTTCACTCGCCAAATTTAAATTAAAAATAATTCGATGCGTTTCGAGCTGCCACGATCAAACGATAACTCCGATTGACACGAAAATTGAAATCCGGTAATAACTAACTATTATGGACCCAATGGAACTGGTTTCGTTCAATTCTGAGACTGTTCAAAAATTGGCTATTTTACAGTCGATTATTAAATATTAAAATATTCAATTTTCACAAATTAACTTTTAATTCGATTTTAAAAGTTCTAAAATATCGTTCTAACTTCAACATGATAAAATAAAATTTTAAAAATCATTTTCAATCATATTTAACTCAATTTTTTAATTATTTCCATAATTTAACATATTAAATTATCGATTTAATTATCCAATTAAATCAAAAATTCAAATAAAAATTTATTTGACTTATAAATTCACTTATAAATATTTAAAATAAATTAAATATTCAAATTTAAATAAATAAAAATTCTGGGTCGTTACAATCTTTCCCCCTTAAAAGAATTTCGTCCTCGAAATTACAAGTAAGAAAAGTTACAGAATCTATTAATTTTCCAAAATTTATAATTAAACTTCTTTCAAATCTTTACTAAGTTTTCCAAATCATACTTAGTTATCTTTTCAAAAACAACATACTATTGTTTAACTTTCAACTCCAAAATCAAAGTTAAAGTTTTCAAAATTTTCCAATTTTCTCAAATTTTTTCTAACGCCTTAAATTTTCGGAAAAATTCGCCATAGTCTCCTTTGCGCGGCTCGATCCGAAAAAAAAATGACAGTATATATATCACAAATATACATCTCATCAAGTAATGAGGCATCCCGAAGGGAAAAAAGTATAAAAGTACGATATATAATCCGAGATATGTACCTTATATTTTATTAGCAAGCATATACGGCTAATATAGCGCAAAAGCGAGCTCCAAATGCGAAGCAAACGCAATCCGCACCTACTAATCACTTAACAAACAACATGAGAATCATGCATATATGAAAATAGTATCAATATACAACATATAGCAACATAATAACTATATATGTCACATAGCAATGCAACAAAACAACAATTGCAATATATATTCAACCATCAACCAACTACATCCCTAACCAATCAATATTCATTTATATTCTCATTAGTATTCAATGAAATGGTTTTCACTCTAAATCATATTTGATTCATCAACATTGGATTTTATCAACATTCATTCTCAATTTTAATTAGTTTGCATTCACTAATTAAATCCAATTCACACTTTCAATTCTATTCAAATTTATTTACTTCTAATTTGAATTCAATTTCATAGCTTTCAATTTCATTAACTCTTAATGAATTTTATACAACCAATCAACAATCATATAACAACCAAAGTATATTAATTTCAACCAAATTCCTTTGCTTATATTCATTCTTGGTTCAACTCCTTTACTTTCCAATTGGTTTTATTAAATTGACTTTCATTCAAGTATTCAACTTCCAATAACATTAAATTTTAAATGAATCAACACTTACATTCATTACTCCATATCAACTTAAATTTACATTTAATTGATTATATTCAATCCATTCAATTTCTAAAGTTGAATTTCATTCACATAACTTAAGTTCACATTTCTTTTAATCCACTTGATTATTTACTTCGATACCAAAATCAATTCCATTCAACAACACTTAAGTTATATTTCATTTAACCTTATATTCATTTTTATTTACAACTCATATTCATATAATTTTACTTCTTGTATATATAAGTTTATTTCACAATTGTAATTCACTTTAATTATAACTCAATTCTTATAATTCTTTTGCTTATACAATTATTCTTTTATTTAGATTATCCAAACAACCTAACAATCAACTTATATACACTTTAATAATTTTGAAAAATTATTTCTTTACATACAAAATATACTTAAGGTAAAATTATTTCATTTACCCAATTAAAACAATATTATGTCGAATTGTTCTATTCAAGTGTTTAGAAACCCCTTCGGTATAGTCTTGCGGACCACGCTGACGAAAGTTCATATGCCACTCAATAAACCAATCATCACAATATAAAACAATTTTATATTCACTAACAAATACGCTCTCATAGCTATTATTACACTCAAACTCATTCTAGAGTACTACTGACTCTATCTCTAACGAGTAATACCCAATAGAACCATGGTTGTCGCTTAACCATCAGCTCTGATACCAAATGTAACGTACGCGGATTTTCGTTGCCGAAAACCGAATAGTTATGGGTTTTTAAAAAGAATTTAAGAAAAAGAAAGAGATAGAAGAAGAGAGAAGATAGAAAATAGGGAAAGAAAATTTAAAAACAGAAAAATAGAAAATGGAGAATAGAAGATTTTTAAAATAGAACGGACAGAAAGGAACAACAGAACAACAACAGAATCTCACAATTCGCAGCGGAACAACATATAATAATGAATGAATAATCTTTAAACAAAGAACTATATCAGTTATTACATTTCATCACATTTCCTTACATCATATCATCAGAGTGTACAACAACATACAACAACAACAGTGCAGCGGAAAAGAAATACTATATAAATAATACGCCAAGCCATCCAGCTTGCCTCCAGCAACTCCAGAATATCCAGAATATCCTGATAAACCTAACTCTTGACTTCCCGTGTGGAAAATTGGTGGGCACCCAGAGTTTAGGAAGGAAAACAATAAACTCCAAGTCAGTCATGTGACTGGTGTGAGAACTCAAAACAGTTTATTTATCTTTAAAATCAAAATAGAGGAATATTTTTTTAAATTCAATTCGCAATGCTTTTAAAAATGAGACTACCATAAGGCCTCCTGCCACACACACAATGCAAACGCAGACTTGGAGAAGATTTCTCCTTATGATAGTCAAAGATGCTTGATACGCATTAAAATCAAATTAATTTTGATATTATTATTAGTGCATAGTGTAGAAGAAATTCATTTCGAAAGTAGAATATAAATCTTAGCCAGCATAGGTACCATTATATTATGCCTACTATAGCTACCTCCTGAGGAAGCAGGTTCTACAACTAAAACCGTACAAGTCACGTATTGTTTCTTTGGATTTCCAACAAATGGTCAGGCCAAGGAACTTCCCATTGCCACATGAGAATGCCTCTGGATGGACATCCCCGAGAACCAAACCGGATCTCTACCAACACAAGGCCGGGTTACTCCTAACTGAGCAACAACTGACCGAATATGCCATCCCCCGGTCCTTTGGGACCTTTATCACCGAGCGCTCGTAATCAATTCACACAATCATAAAGTGTTTTCAACATGAGTAAGTATCTGGGCTCCATATCATGACACCACCCTTTTCCAGAAGGAAATGGACACATCCTAAAGGGTGCTACCCCTCATAACCTTGCTGCTTCTTTCCTGTTTTGACCATTACCGGGATGTGAGGCTCGACGAAGTCACGTCCACAAAAACATACTTTATACAAAAGCCATGCTTTGGGTCAACAAATGATCAACACAATGATCACTAAGATAGACGATCAAATAAATGATCCTATCACAAATAATCAACACAATGATCATTTCAGCATCACTCAGCATGTCACATTACCAAATTGGGAATATATCGCTTGATAACTTCAACTATATAACCTCTGAGCTCATACGTCTCAGAGAAGGGTGTTAAGCAAAGAATAAATTCTCCGCCACCAACAGAAATATATTTGAAAGAAATCGGCTTTACATCTCAATTTGTAATGTCAGACATACAATCCATACAAGTCTGTTCCGGGCTCGAACAAAACCGAAGGCACTTCTTACGAAGCCCTTGCAATACGGGTATTCACAATCCCGATCGAATTTCCCATCACTTAGGAGATCTCTATACCAGGAGCTACCCAGTACAGAGACAATCGATAGGTCATCCTATCGCTTTCACAAATACTCGGTCTTCAACACCGATCTTCAAATGCAATTCACAACGACGTATCACATATTCGGAATGGGTTATACGACCCCATGGTCCTTTCCCGGTTAACCCGAATAGTGAGCGCTTATTCAAAAATAAGTGTGCATTCAAATTCAAACAAATCACATCTATTACCCATTCAAAGGGAAATATTGATAGTCGGTTATTGAACTATCAATGGATATGCACACATCACCAGATTCCAAATAATTTTCCAAATTATTTATTTTCCAAAATATCTTTACAAGATATATAATTTCAATTCTTCAAAAATAAATCAATATTTATTTTCCATACAAATTCCACTTTCTCATATAAATTCCTTAGTGAATTTATATTTCAAAATATCCATGCATATACGATTTCAATTATCCATTTCAATTTATCTTCAAAAAGATAAATTCTAATTATTCACTTCATATTGGAAAACATTTCCATACTTATTAAAATAAGTAATTCTCAAATCTTTTTATTTTCAACCTTGGAAAATATTCAATATACTTAAATCGAATTAAGTATATATTTCATTCTTTAAGGAAATCATTCACTTAAACATATTTATTTGGGCCAAAACGAATGTTGCGTAAAACATCGTTACGACAACCCAAAATCACTAGCATAGGGATTCGAAATTAAAAATAGATATATAAATCCCAATACTATTCAAAACATTTCCTTTCGGAAATCATTTACTATAACAACAGTGTTATAGTCCACTATTTCCTTTTATTTCTCGAAAACGTCTATTTCAACAATAAATGTTGAAATCTATGGTTTCGAATCACAACACCTTTTAAAACATCGTTAGATCGTTTTAATTCTATTTAAAACATTCACATTCTAAACAATTTCTTTAACGTGTTATTCACTGTTCAAAACGTGAATAAACTTCTTTAACAAATTCCATCCTTTTATTCATTTTAATTCAAAGGATTATCCACTGTCTAAAAATGTGAATATAACTCTATCTCTAAGTTATAACAATTAACTTATCAAAATAAGTCGTTTGCGAATTTATAAAACAACGTTCATAAATTCCATATCTATTTATTTATAAAAACTTCCTTTTTATAAATTCCTTTATTTACCTATTCCAGTTTATAACTCAATTATAGACTAAAAGTTCATATTATAAGTTAAATACTTATAAAACGATTATTTTACAAAATCGTTCCTTTAAAGACTTTCCAATTTATAAATCTTATAACTTATAAGATCCATTTATTTAACCAAATCCATTCTTCAAATAATTTCACCAAATTTATAAATCTTACTATTTATAAATTTCATTTATAACTTCACAGTTTATAATTCCATAAATTTCATTCTATTATGAAATTCATTTTCACTTAATTCAAACACTTATAAAAACTCGTTTTATAATGTCTATATTTCAATTTATAAATATTCATTTATAAATCTCTAAATATAAATCAGTTTATATTATTATTCTGAAACGTCTTTAATTTCCTTTATAATTTCACCATTTTGATTTATAAAGTAATCAAATTTTATAAATCCTATATTTAAACTTTTTATAACAAATTTAAACATCCCAGTTTAAACTATTTTATACATCATTAATCCATATTTCTCAAAAATCAGCTTTTAACTATATTTCACAAAACCCATAATTTTATAACTTTAAAAATTATAGCGTTTAATTATTTAAAATGGATCAATTTCAAAAATAAAGTATATTTTCAAAAATCACTTTAAAAATCATTTTAAAATCCCAAAATCTGGGTCCAATGATGCTACACACCAAATAGTCAATCACGATTAACAACGATATCATATATCGATATGATAATCCATCAAATATCAAAATATCTGAAATCAAATAAAAACTGTTGAGGAATCCAGTTGGATCCCTCCAACCTGTTTTCCTGCATCCAAAAACATTAGCACAATACCAATTTCGCTCCAGTACGAAATTATCGCGGTACATGTTTTTATTAAATATTATCCGCTTAATAACGGCGTAATAGGGTCTCATCCGCTAAACAAAAAATGCGGGAAATCAATCAACTGCAATATATACATATGCCAATATATATATATTGATATTATATATAATACCAATTTCACTGTTTATGAAATATTCGCGGTATATGTTTTTAATAAATAACATCCGCTTACTAACGGCGTATAATGTCTATTTTAACAATCAATAATTTACACTCATCATTCAAACATGCATTCAAATATTTTAAATCTAACTATTTAAAATAAAATCGAAACCTATTCGATTGAGTGAGAAGTTCTCACCTTGATTTTAATTTCCGTTTTAGCTTTTATTTCGAATAAAATTAAACGCGCGTTTAATTTTACCCGAAATTCTCACTAACTCCAAACGACTCCAAACCAACTCCATCGCGTAGTGCTCGTCCATACGATTCCAACGCAACTGAGTTTGCATTTTTTCGACCTCGTATGAAAAAGTTATGATTTTATGAAGTTTCACGAATTTATACTTAATAAATTACAACATAAACTAATTTAAATTTTATACCCCAAACCCTCCAGAACCATTAGATCCTTCAACATGCAAATCTGGCCGTCCCTTACTATCTTCTTCCCCCTCTCGTTCATCTCCAGGCATTAGAACGCAAGCCCTAACCCATTTGCTAAATTAGGGTTAAATAATACTCTCCAATCGCACGACGAAACTCGATCACAACACCGCCACGTCGAAGAGCACGACTTGCTCTATGTTCGCCCCCCCCCCCTGGTGGAGCTCGGCCACCTCTAGATGCGCGCGCACGTAGGTCAGCACGTGATGAACGCGGCCATTTTGCACCCTCCACACTGCTCCATTTTAGATCATAGCCGTTCAACTTGTAGCTCTCACTCCCCTCTCCAACTTTCATGTTGATGATTTCGCGAATCGATTGATGGATGAAGAGAAAAACGAGGTGGAAATTGAGAAAATTCTGGCCATTGAACTATAGGTGGCGGCTGATGAAATAGATTAGGGTTTTGATATAATTTTTTTTTTATTTAGAATGGTGGCTATTTATAAGAAAAGCTAGCGTAAACACTATTCATCCCGGGAATTCCGAACTCCGATTTACGTGCCGTAACCAGCGTTTCTAAGGTTTACCCCGCGTTCCGGACACAATGGAACAGGTTTCGGAAGCTAATTCGGAAGTATGTGCGAGTTATGGCTGAAAACGTTCAATTTAAATTAAACCGATTTAAATCGATTTCTAGGCGTTTTAATTTGTACCGGACAAACGGTAAATCCAATTGACTTGAAATTTGAAACCTTACAATAATATCACATTACGGATCCGATGTAACTGGTTTCGTCGAAATCCGAGACTTTTTGAAAAATGGCTATTTTCACTCGCCAAATTTAAATTAAAAATAATTCGATGCGTTTCGAGCTGCCACGATCAAACGATAACTCCGATTGACACGAAAATTGAAATCCGGTAATAACTAACTATTACGGACCCAATGGAACTGGTTTCGTTCAATTCTGAGATTGTTCAAAAATTGGCTATTTTACAGTCGATTATTAAATATTAAAATATTCAATTTTCACAAATTAACTTTTAATTCGATTTTAAAAGTTCTAAAATATCGTTCTAACTTCAACATGATAAAATAAAATTTTACAAATCATTTTCAATCATATTTAACTCAATTTTTTAATTATTTCCATAATTTAACATATTAAATTATCGATTTAATTATCCAATTAAATCAAAAATTCAAATAAAAATTTATTTGACTTATAAATTCACTTATAAATATTTAAAATAAATTAAATATTCAAATTTAAATAAATAAAAATTCTGGGTCGTTACACAGGTCCTAACAATCAAAATCAAGTTGCATCCCTTGCCTAAATCCCCCTCCCCACCCCCCCCCCCCCCCCCCAATTTGAGCTTCTAATTATTGGGCACTTATTTACCCTGGTTAGCATATGCATTTCCCAGCCTCACGTAATCTGTTGTGAGACCATCAGTTCATGACTGAAAGGGAATGCTATTGGTTGTTGGCCCTATTTCAATCTTTGCTTATTAACTTAGCGTAAGTTCTTTAAAATAAGTCGCTTATGTTATTCTACTACATTTGCTTATTAACTTAATCTAAGTCTTAAAATATGCCTCTTCTGTTATCTTTGCTATATTTTCCTGTTAACTTATTCTAAGATTTAAAATAAACTCTTTTGTTATCTTTGCTATATTTGCTTATTAACTTTTTAAAATAAGCTTTTACTGTTTTTTCTGCTTAATTACAACCTACATTATAATTGTTATTCTTCTTTTCTATATTTTTAGTTACAACTACTTGTTATAAACCTGCTTGCAAATGTCTCAAATTTGCCTATTTTCGTATATCTTCTTTTTATTACTGTCATTCTTATTTTACATCTAATTTCTGTAAAAATTAGCGTTATTCTATTTTAATCTGTATTAGCAGATTCTATTCTTTTTAATTTTATTCGCATAAAAAGGAATAAGAAGAAACTAACATTTACGAGCTAAATTTTAACATAAAATAGTTGTAAAAAATGCAAGATAGCAATAAATAACTATAAATAACTGAATAAAATAGCTGAATAAAAATAACTGAATAAAATAGAATGAATAGAACTTTAAAAACTAGCTGTAATTAACTTATACAAAATTGTCTCAAAATTGCAGATAAACTACAACTATTGAGAATCCTATTATTTTAAATTACTTAAAAATCTAGAATAATTACTAAACACTCATCTGTGATCCTTAGCTCTTTTCCTTAGCCTTCTAGGATCGAATTCTAGGGTGTAAATTATTTTAACTAAAAAGATCTTCACCTTACAAAAATATTCTATTTAGGGCCCAGCCTCAGGCAATGAACCTAATGGGAGAAAGTATGAATGAGAAAAATAGCTAGGCCTAGGGTCTTATTTATCGTGTCATTTAGGGATCTCAGGCCATTGGATTTGAAGATTAAATGTTGTGCAACCATGTCATAGGCAAGCTGGGAACCATCTGATGGAAGCACGAATGCACAGGATCGAATATAAATAGCAAAATGACGTTTTCGAATCGAATTGGATGAAGTTACGTATAAAAATGCAAGGCAGGTCGACCTACCTGTTGACCAACACATGCTAGTGTCGACCTAGCCATGGTGAGGGTCAACCTTATTTTTTTTTGTTCATTTCTTGTTTGTTATGTAACTTCTTCGTTTTATCTCAGATTTTTACAAACTATATACGGAAATTGACCAAAAAATTACCACGACACAATGGTGCAACTCCCATTGCTTAATTTTGATAATTTTACAAAGTTATTTTATTATTTAATTAATTTGTTAATTCATTATTATAGCTTAAATTTCGGGTTGTGACATTCTCACCTTTGTCCCTGAAATCTCCATGGAAAGAAGAATGAAATTAAGAATTTCATCCAAATTCTACAACCAACTACTAACCTATCGTCCATTACACTAGTTTTCCTTATGTTTTCTAATGCAATTAATGATACACACACACACACACATATATACATATATATATATACATACATATACACACACATATATACATATATATACACACACATATATAAATATATACATATACATATATATATAAATCATACATACATACATACATACATACATACATACATATATATATATATGCAAAAAGTGTAGCATCATTGTCCCTAACTAATGCAAAAGATTAGAAGGTCTACTGATTTAGTCGTCCTCCTTTTTATGAAATCATGTCCGTGCTATGTATCTAAATGAATGCAAATTTCCTAATAATAACTGATAGTTCTATATGCGTCCTACAATCATCATCCAAATGCAACAATCATACGATAATCTTCCATTTATAAAACCATAGAGAAAAATAAAATGTAAATGCACACACATCCATATGCGTATGCTCTAGTGACCTAGTTAGGCTGATCCATAAGAGATAATAGTGCCTAGTTTATATATATGAGTCCATTAGCATCCACTAGCAAACACTTGCAACCACTAGTGTCCAACATACATAACATCTTCAAGTAAAATGTTTCTACCATCCATAGGTTAAGACCCAAGATCTACACTCCCAAAGGATAATAAAGAAAAGAACCTATTCAAAACTATAGATGGAAATAGGAAATTCAAAATTTATTATCAAAGAGATGTGGATAAGAGGTACATATTGTCTCCTAATCAAATCAATCTTCTCTGAAGTCTCTTTAACCATGTCGGGACCAAGTATTAATCTCTCTGTAGACTCTAACCAACATGAAGGCGACTTGCATGGTCTTCCATAAAGAGCTTCGAAAGGTGTCATTCCAATGCTAGATTGAAAACTATTATTATATGTAAATTCCACTAAAGGAAGATGCTCCCTCCAAGTTCCTCCAAAACCAAGAATACACATCCTTAACCACATGTGCCTTACCATCTTACTAATATCACCTTACTATACAGTCGACACACATGAAGCAACATTCCTAGGTTTCCACTAGTGTCCTATACACTTTAGGAAATTTTCTGTCATTACTTCTAAAAGTAGCCACTGCTATCTCCTATATAACCTTATACTTCTTCCGTCATACCAAGGAAATGATTCCTATCTTGGTTTGGTATTTACTATTTCATTTCAAAAATTAAAGCTTCTAAACTTTTAAAACATCAAATCCCAAATTTTTTTTTCCTTTAAAAGTTTATATTCAAGTTTATATTAAATTCAAAGGTACTTGGCTACTTAACATTTTATCATTTTGCGCTTGCATCCTTACCGCTTTTTGAATTTACATTATTCCCCAAACCTAGAGGGGAGAACTTACAAATTCTAAGTTTAAAACTTATTCCTCCTTATCTTTTAAAGACCTTTACAGCTTTTCATAAAAATTTGGATTTATAAATTTAACTATTACTAAGTTTTTTTTTCACTTCCAAAAACTTATTTACTTTTTCACCAAACCATTTTTTTTAAGATATCTTTATAATGTCCTTACATGTTTTCAAAACATCTTCTTTTCATAGATTTTCAATTTTGCAAAAACTGGAGTAGACAAGAACAATTATTTTATCAAAAACCCTTAAATTTCCAATTACCCAACGTTGGAGGATTGTCTAATTTACTACAAATTAGGACTTTCTACAAAGGCAAGAAACCAATGCACATAATCAATGGAAAAGAAAATATATGAAATTTCCATTGTTTAGCTTTTTTTTACTAAGGCTTTCTATAATATATATCCTAACTAACATTGTCTCTAATTATTACACTTCATATTACAACTAATGCTTTTATACCTTAATATATTGGAACTACTTTCTTTTATAGGAAACTATTAACGCTAAAACCTTCTATGAATCCTTTAAAAGAGGACTTCATGTTTATGTGAAATTTTAAGGAACTTATTTTATATTTTTTTGACATAGGCTATACAAAATATGGTGCTCCCTATACCTTGTACATCTCTTTCACGTACTCCTTATAACTTGCACAAAACATTTATGATTTGGTTTCATAGCAAATTATATCATTATTCATTTCATTCCAATGGATTAAAGTATGTTTAACCTATATTCTCCTAGGATAGACAATATCTATGAATTTTTTTTGTTTCCTAATATTTAACTTACACCCTTTTTTTTTTCCAAAAGCATTTTCAAAACTATTTAAATATTTTCATAAGTTGAAAACATTTCCTTACACTTATTTAAATAATAAGTGTACTTACAAACCACTTTATTCCTATACTTAGAAATTATCTTCAAAACACATTTTTATTTAGGTCAAAATAGATGT
Source organism: Allium cepa (assembly GCA_030765085.1). Taxonomy (NCBI): domain Eukaryota; kingdom Viridiplantae; phylum Streptophyta; class Magnoliopsida; order Asparagales; family Amaryllidaceae; genus Allium; species Allium cepa. The sequence goes on from CM060938.1 coordinate 688,545,519, forward strand.
TGCGTAAAACACCATTGCTACAGCCCAAAAGTACTAATTTATGGGTTCAAATACTAATAAATCTCATACTATGTAAAATCATTTCCTTTGGGAGTCACCTACTGCAACAGTAGTGTTATAGTCTATGCTCCGTTTTATTTTACATGAAAACATCTATTACAACAATAAATGTTATAACCTGTGTTTTTGATACTTAATACACTCTAGGTTTTTATTTTAAAAATCTTTGTTTACCTACAAAGAAATTAGTGATCTAGTTATATATGTTCTATAATTCTAAAAAAATTCACTTTTTACATAATTTACATTTTTCAACTTTTCATTTTAACAATTTCATTTCATTGGGCTAGACATAAAGTGGATATTCTTCTTACTACCTAAGGAGCGCCCTTCATAAATCTTGGAAATTCCATTTCCTTGCCGAAGTGTTTTATTCCTGTCCCTCCTTTATGCTTATATTTATTCCGAGGTACTACTGTTAAATCCACTTATCTAAAACAATTATTATTTTTACAATTATTTACCCATAGGCATTCCTTTTTTTTTCAATTGTATCTAATTTACACCTCCATTCTTTGCATACAACTCTTTGGATTTCCACAACCAAAACCTAAATGTAAAAAACCATTTCTCAAACTCTTTCCATGTATTGACCTTCTCTATGCCTTAAGAAATGTACTTCCTCACGCCAAAAAGTGACACTTCAAGAATTTTGCCTTCAACTGATGACTGCGAAGTGTACGAAGAACCTCCTCTAGATGAATAGCATGCTCTTCCAAACTCTTAGAAAATACAAAAATGTCATCCACGAATACTATTACGAACCCCTTTAGGATATTTCCAAAAACATGGCTCATCAAATCTACAAAATAGGCTAGGGCATTGGTTATCCCAAATGACGTAACCAACCACTCAATGAATCCGTCTGATGAAGCCTTTCTTACCAATCTACTTAATTAACAGCTTCCTTTCATGTATCTCATGGTGAATGCCACTGGTTTGGCATTATCATTCATATAGATCCTTAATTGGATCAATCTCTTAGGGGATAGTCCTCTAACCACCTCAAAAATGTTTGGGAAATTTCTAATGAATGGAATAAAATCTTGCACTCCTAGTGAAGAATCAATGGAATAATGGAAGCTCAGCATGACTGACCCCTGTGGGTCGTAACATACCTCGAGGGTCCTACTGCGACATCTCTCTAGTCTAACAACTCTCCTCTCGTGATCCAATATCGCTCCATAAGTGGAAATACAATCCATCCTCAAAATCATCTCATATCCCGAAAATCCCAAAACATAGGCATTACAGTCAAAATCGATGCCTAGTATAAAATTTTCAAACACCTACATATCATGGATAAATGTTCCAATCCTCCTATGGGGTTTGAAACAACTATAGGGTCTACCACAAGAGAAATATCTAAGTGCAAGCAATCAACCAAAGAACTAGAAATGAAAGAGTCCGAATGGAAAAATCCAAAATAGAGATCAAACCTTCTACAGAGACTTTCCTATCTCGATCCGGTCGACTACTAGAAGGTGCTGCATCGAAAGCCTATACTTGCATTATAGGCGTTCCTGCTCTTTGCCCCGTCCTATAAGGATAAGTTCTACTAAGGTGACCTAGCTGCCCATAGTTGAAACACTTCCTCTTCATCATTTTATTATTACAGTTCTTTGCGTATTGACCAACCAATCCACAGCTATGATATTTCCCGCTTTTCTTAATTCGCTTCTGAGGTCTTCCTTCTTTCCACTTGTCTTTTCCTTCTTGTTCTTCCACCATGGCTTCTTAGAGATTTTTGACTTAGGAACGACCTTCAACTGCCAAGATACAGGTTGAACTTTCTGTCGGTCCTTCAATCCTAACAGCCTAAACATTCGCTCCGTGTCCTTCAACCTAGCTCGTGCCTCCTCGAAATCATATGTGCCAGAAAACATCTTGCCTTCTAGACTAGCAAAGTCCTTGCACAGCTTAGAAAAATTGTCTACTATTGGTGGATTAATAGGATCTCCACCTGTTGTTACTGTATTAGGCGCTTGCCCTTGCACTTTTGGCACCATAGCTCTACGGAACCACTCAACCATACTTTGTAAAGAAAAGAAAATTTAGGCTCGAAAGAATTGAAAGAAGGTTGAACTGGACTTTGAGGGGTTTTGTATAAAAACTCTCTTTTATACTTGAAAAACTATTTCTATGATAAGAGTTTCTTTCTGAAAAACACTTCTAGTATGAAGATATGCTTCTTTTAAAAATAGGTCACTTTTGGAAAAATACTATATTTTTAAAACAATTTTTTAGGAATCCTGTAAGCTTAGGCTCTGATACCAGTGAAACAACCCCACAGCCCTTAATATACCTAAAAAGGGCACACTAAAGAATATGGTGCGTTATAGGTATGGCCAAAACTTATAGAGATTTAGATTCACAAGACAAATAAATAAAACATCGGAAACATTTAAATAGTAACTCATTAAAAATTAAACTTCATAAATAAGTCATAAAACCGAGTGTGTCTCAAAATACCAAATACACATGTCTTATGAAAAAAACCATCTCAGTCACATCATCAAAGTACATAAAAATAATCATCCCTCTCAAAAAAGTACCAGTACATCAAAATCCCAATGAAATAAAAACTGAAAAGAAGAAGAATACATTAACAACTTCGAAAATATCTCCAAGCAAGTCTGCAATCTACTGCCGTCAATTCTATTAGCCTTTGGGGGAAACCCCTGACATCGAGGAGTGAATCAGACAATAAATCTGGTGAGTGGAAGTAAATACCAGTATTTTTAAGCTAGGTAAAGATAAAAGGCTTAGCAACAGTTCAAGTATAAAAGGAAAGAACGAAAAAGATAAAGTAGGAATAAAATACCGTTTAGCTTTTACTTTGACTGTGATTGTTTGCACCTGTCTTAGATAGCTACTTTGATTAGGCTGAAATCCTGATCCTATTTTAATTAGGCTAAGTCCTAATTCTAACCTTTGATCGGAATTCTATCTCTGTTGTGCCACTGTGAGCTAGTCCCATCCTATGGGTCCCAATGAAAAAGACACCTGTAGCACTTTGGAACTCAATAGCGAATTATCTACCTGCTTTGATGTCGGACGCTCTGTCACCGCTGGTTTGAACTATCTACTACTCCCACTTTTGATCTCTTATCTACCTGCTTCAACATAAGCATGTCCAGCCTCACCTGATCTATTGTGAGACCATCAGTCCTAGTGTGATAAGTTCTTGCCTAGTCTCACCTAAGTGTTTTGTGAGACCATTATTCCTAGTCTGAAAGGGAAATGCTGCCGGATACGAGTCCTAACATACAAAATCTAGTTATGCCCCTGTCTAAATCCCCCCGATTTGAGCTTCTATCCATTGGCCACTTATTTAACCTGGTTAGCATAAGCATGTCCTAGCCTCACCTAATCAGTTGTGAGACCATCAGTTCCTTACTGAAAGGGAATGTTATTTGTAATAGCCCCTATTTCTATCCTTGCTTATTAACTTAGTGTAAGTTCTTTAAAATAAGCCTCTTCTGCTATTCCACTATATCTGCTTATTAACTTATTCTATGTTTTAAAATAAGCCTCTGCTGTTATCTTTGTTATATTTGCTTATTAACTTATTCTAAGTTTTAAAATAAGCCTTTACTGTTCTTTTGCTTAATTATAAACTACGTATAATTGTATTCTTCTTTTATATTTTTTAGTTATAACTACTAGTCATAAACTTACTTATAAATGTCTCGAATTTTCCTATTTTAGCCTATCTTTTTTTTATTACAATCTTTCTTATTTTACATCTAATTTCTGCAAATTTATTATTATTCTATTTTAATCCATATTAGCAAATTCTATTCTTTTTAATTTTATTCGCGTAAAAAATAAGAAGAAGAAACTAGCATTTATAGGCTAAACTTTAACGTAAAAGGGATGCAAATAATTGTAAATAATTGTAAATAACTATAAATAACTAAATAAAAATGTCTAATAAAAAAGGCTGAAAAGAACTTTAAAAACCAGCTGTAATTAACTTATACAAAAATTGCCTCGAAGTTGTAGAAAAACTACAACTATTAAGAACCCAATTATTTTAAATTAATTAAAAATATAAAATAATTCCAAAACACTCACCTGTGGTCCTTAGCTCTTTTCCTTGCCCTTCCCTGATCCACTTATGCGGTGTAAAATAGTTTAATTAAAAAGATCTTCTCCTTAGAAAAGTATTCTATTTTGGGTCCAGCCTCAGGCAATGAATCCAATGAAAGAAAATCTGAATGTGAAAAATAGCTAGGCCTAGGGTCTTATTTATTGCATCACTTAGGGATTTCAGGCCATTGGATTTGAAGAATAAATCTGGTGCAACCATGTCATAGGCTCATTAGGAACCATCGGATGGAAGCACGGACGCACAAGATCGAATAGAAATAGCAAAATGACGTGTTCGAATCGATTTTGACAAAGTACGTAAAAGATTGCAAGGCGGGTCGACCTACCTGTCGACCAACACATGCAAGGGTCAACCTATAGGTCGATCTAGCCATGTTGAGGGTTGACCTTGCCTATATATATATTTATTTTCTTTTCTTTTTTCCTTTTTGTTCGTTTCTTGTTTATTTCGTAACTTCTTCTTTTTTGCTTGGATTTTTACAAACTATATATGGAAATTGACTAGAAAATTACCATGGACACAATAGTGCAACTCCTGTGGCTTAGTTCTAATAATTTTACAAAGTTATTTTATTATTTAATTAATTCGTTAATTCATTATTATAGCTTGAATTTCGGGTTGTTACATATATGGATGGTAGAAGAAGGAGAGTTAACCCAGGAAGGGGAAGCACTAAACGGAATGCTGGACCTAATGTAGGGAGAGGTAAAGGTCAGGCTTAAGCGGAGAATGTAGGTGCGGAGGTCCCATAGGTCAGAATTAAAGCCATGTATTAGTTTTTTAGGAATATTATCCACACAGGAGTTGCAGCCAGAGTGTTAGGAGGAAATGCTGCAGTCTCAGGGGTTTCGGATGTTCCGGTAGTTAACCATATTGTTATGATAAGTGAACCATATTGTTATGATAAGTGGTGATATTGTGAAGCTTGGAGGGAAGCCGTTTATGGGTATCTAGGATGCCACTGTAGTAGAGAACTATGAATGGATTTTTGCAGATTTAGGGCTTAATGATGAGCAGAAGAGGAGGTTGGCTTCTAGGCAGCTTCAGGGAACTACATTATTTTGGTTGAACTGTGTGACTGTGACGGTGGATGAGGAGACAATGAACTAGGAGGATTTAAAGAGGAAATTTTGGGAGTGGTTCATGTTTGTTATGGCATAGTCAGCTTTGATTAGGTAGTTTGTTGAGCTGGTGTAGGGTGAGATATCGGTTGCAGGGTATGCTAGGAAGTTTGAAGAGTTGGCTAGGTATGGGTATGCTTCGGTGGATACGGTATTGAAGCGAAATGAGAAGTTTATTAGAGGATTGAAGCCAGATTTGACTACTTGTACTTTGCCTCAACTTAAAGATCCTTATGATATTATTGTGGAGATGGCCATGAGGCTGGAGTAGGTCCTTAAGTCTGTGAAGAAGAGCAAGGCCATGGAGGTCCAAGTTGGGCAGGGCCATAAGAGGAAGTTCTTTTCTAAGAAAGGTGCTTAGAAGAGTGGAGCAGCCAAGAAAGGAAAGTCTAAGATTGTCTGCTATAAGTGTGACAAAAAGGGGCATTTGCTAATGAGTGTCATGCTGGGAAGCCAAAAGAGGTGGAAAGGGGAAGAATGTTAGGTGCTTTAACTGTGACTAGATAGGCCATTACAAGAACCAATGCAAGGAGCTCGGTAGAGATGGTAGGGCAAGGTATATGCATTGGAGCTAGCTGCTTCTATGCCAATAGCCCATGAGAAGAGAAAGGTAGTTTTAGGAGGAATGCTTTAGATCATGGTATGTTTGTCAATGTTTTATTTAATACTGGTCCGTCGCATTCTTTTATATCTAGATGTTTGATAGATAAACTTAACTTTGAATCCACATATTTAGTTACTGCCTTATGGGTTGTGAATCCAATAGAAGGGTATGCAACTTTTGTATGCAGTTTGCATGTGTTTGATTTTGTGGGGTTTGGGATTATCCTTGGTATGGATTGGTTAAGTCAGTACGATGCTAGGATATTTTGCCAGGATAGGAAGATATCTCTTGGACACCCTAATTGTAGTGACCGGATTGTTTAAACCATAAAAGGTTCTAGTGGTGCAGTGTTTGCTTTGTTGCTTGCTTTTGGTTTAGATGATGAGTTGAGCCAAATATTCGTGGTTAGAGAATTCACAGATGTGTTCGAGCCTGTTGTGGGATTTCCGCCGAAGTGAGCCATCGAGTTTCAGATAGATTTGGTTTTGGGAGTAGAACCAGTGAGTAGGCCACCAAGTAGGATGACCCCTTTAGAGATGAGGGAGTTAAAGGTGCAGTTGGTGGATTTAGAGGGTGTTACACCAAAAATCAACCCTTTCGACTAAGTCGAAAGGACTTTGAACAAAGATAAAGGAAAAGAAGCATAATCCAAACATTTCGAAGGAGTCGAAGCGATATAGTCATCAGAGTTTGACAGTACCAAACCTTTCGAGGAGTCGAAAGGTTCCTTCTCTCAGTATCCAAGGAGTTCTTACCTTTTGAAGAGGTGAAGAAGTCAAAGCAAGTGTGCTCAACTCCATGGTGACCTTTACGAAAGCATAACCAGCCGTTTGAACTGGTTAAATCACATCCACAATACCTTTCGACAATGTCGAAAGGTTTTATAAAGAAAGCAACACTCATAAGTCAGCAAAGAATGAAAGATAACCTTTCGACAACAATGAATGGCCACCCAGCTCTCGACAACAATCAAGTGAAGAGCAACCTTCGGACAAGGTCGAAGGGTTCACAACAATCAAGTGAAGAGCAACCTTCCAACAAGTTCGAATGGTTCACAACAGTATATAGAAGGCAGGCTTTTCGACAAAGACGAAAGGTTCATGAAGGCATAAAGAAAGGCAAACCTCTCGAAAATGTCGGAAGGTTCGTTATGGCATATGAAGGGAAGTCTTTGGACAAAGTCAAAAGGTTCATAACTGCATATAAAAGGGGAACATTCTACCCAGTTGAGAGCATAGAGTCGAAAGCGGTGCTGCCAGCATCTATAAATAAGACCCAAAGGGTCATGTTTTGGAGATCCAATTTCTCTCATTCTAAACTTATAACCTCTTAATCAAAGCGTTGCAATCTTAAATGGGTGTTGATTTGTGAAATTTAATAAAATAAAGCTTTTTCTTGGATACAGAGGGAAGTTTTAAGATTTGTTAATTACTTGACTGTCCATTTAACCTTTGTTGGATTAACACCTATTTTCAGGTTCAACCCCATCGGATGGTTCTTGTCGACAAGCTTGCCAACGTTTATGCCTCAAGTAAGTACTGCAAACCTTCGAAGCCTTCAACATTCCAATCCGAACCCTTTGACAAGTTTGTCAACTTATTTGGCTCAGCGTTTACTAAAACTTTCCGAAATCATTGGCTCTATGGTCTAAACCTTTGAACATGGTTGGCAGTTATTCATACTTTAACAACACCCAAACATTCCGAAGTTACAAACTAAGTGATCTAACCTTTCGACAAGTAAAAATCTTTTCTCTAAATATAAATACCTGTACTTGAAAGGCTTAGTCCAAAAAAAGTCATTCCTATACCTTTCGACAAGGTCGAAACCTACTCCACAAAAGTGATCTAACCTTTCTACAATGTCGAAACCTACTTTATGTCTACCATAAGTAAAGCATACCCAGCTTCAACCCAAGGAAGACCATTACCTTAACCTTTCGACAAGAATAAATCCAACCTTTAAGGTACTAACTTAAGGGATTTTATCTTAGCCAAATAGAGAATTTTCGTGGGAAACATTTACAAGTTCAACTAAGATGAAAGGTTATCTAATTCAAAGACCGAACCTTTCGACTACGTCGAAGGGTATGATCCAAGAATCAACAACAAGAAATGCTAAATTTAAGGGAAATTTTGAAGGGTATCACGTCCTCAACTAAAAAAAGTCTATCCATCCATCTTAGAATAACTTTGGGGCGTTGACAAGAAATCCTATTAAAATTTTTGGCGCTAGAAGGAGAGGCTCGAAACTCTGACTTGGTTAACCCCCTAACAATACTATTCTCTAACCCCCCTAGATCAGTCCTACGTAAAATTTTCCACTTTGGTTTGATAATGGCGAGAAGATTTATAATATCTGAATAAGAGTCTTCTCAACCACATTTGTCAAGATTCTCCCAAATAAACATTAAAAATTCCAATCAAGATGAAGAACAAAGACTAAGGCTTCAAGCCTTAAGGATTATAAACAAAAAGAAAGTAGAATCTTACGATCTTGAGAAATGGAATCTAAAACCCTTTCATGTTAGCCCTACCACAATCTTTGCACATGGAAAGAGAACAAATGGAAGTGATAATATCTTTAATCAAATGAGAAAAATAATCCACCATTATTCTAAAGGCATAATCTTTGAGAAATAGATAATGAATGGTTATAGCAACTTTGCACACAAATGGCAACCAACTGCAACAAGAGTACTTCCAACCTAAGAGATTCAAAAGGTAGCTAAAATAAAGATAATTGAAGAGCGTGAAATGATAAGACCAAAAAATAAAAGGAAAAGAGCGATCCTCAAGAGTTAAGTTACAAGTCTAGACATCCGAAAGAGTGCAACTTGACCACATCAATGGAAAATGTTCACATGCTTATAAAGGATGAACTTAACCATTGGCCGTCACAGAAGAAAAAGCCAAAACATGAAAAGGAACTTAGGAGGATCCTTCTGCCCCTATCATATGATGAATGGTCATGAAACCAACTATAGCAAAGCGTTGAAGGGGATGATTATCAATTTCTTTAGACAAGGATTGATCGGTGAATTTGTAAAAAGGACTTGAAAATATATTAATAATGATCAACTTTCTGTAAAGAGAAAGTCAACATGGTTGGAGTGAAATGATCCTTATATTAGGATACTACATATAATGGTAATTTATATAAGATGGTAGAAAAGCCTCTGTCCACACAAAGATGGCTAGGGCAGAGCACCTCTTGGAGGAAGGACGAAGTAAGCCTTTATCCACGCCATGAGATGGCTTAGTTAAAGCATCGAACAAGCCCTTATCCATGCCATGCAATGGCTGGGTTAAGGCACCTCTTGGAGGGAGGACAGAGTAAGCCTCTATCCCGACCTAAGATAGCTAGGGTAGAACACCGAACAAGCCCCTGTCCATGCCAGAAAAGGGCCAGGGAAGGTGCCTCCTAGAGGGAGGTCGGGTAAGTCCTTTGTTCCAACCTACAAGATGAGCTAACCAAGAGTACTGGACAATGGAATAAGTGTCTAGGCCCAAGAAGAGGCCCATCAAACAATGGACTAAGTTGTCCAGGCCCAAGAAGAGACCTATCAAACAATGGACTAAGATGTCCAAGCCCGGGGAGAGCCTCGTCAAATTATGAACTAAGACATTCAATCTCAAATAGAAGCATATCCAATTATGGACTGAGGCGTCATAGCTCAAGAAGCAGCTAATCAAATTATTTCTATTCAAAACCTGGAGGTTTCTTACACATCAAAGAAGACATAGGCAAAGGAGTGAGATATAACTCCACTTATTATTATCCAAATCTGGATTTTGAAACTCTCATTTCTAAATAACAACTACAAAATACCCGAATCTGGGTTTCAGGATATTCATTTCAGAATTTCACTATACAATACTCGAATCTGGGTTTCGGGTCTCTGTTAATATTGATTCTCTTGATCTACCCAAATCTGGGTTTCAAGATATTTATCTCTAACATCTGTTATCAATACACGAATTAAGGATTCGGGTATTTCATATAAAAATTTCGTCATCTAAACGCCCGAATCTGTTTTTCAGGTCATTATCAATCACTCACTTACTATATTCGACTCCGGGGACCAAGACTGCGGTTTATTTAAGCCCTAATCTAGGAATAAGATCTTTAGATTTCAATTCATCCTAAATTCTCGAACCTGGGCAAAAGAACATTATCAAAAAGATCACTATTAAAACCCCTCGAATGGGAACTTCGGGCTTCTAATTTTTTAAATACCATTAATGTTAAAGAATGGGTGAGAGAGTTAGTACTTCAAAATTTTAGACATAGACTCCTGAATCAGGTTTTTTTGAATACAAGTTATATTCTAATATTCATAACCTAATGATAAGGCGGAATCTACTACTAATAAATTTTATGCATTCCATGCAAGTGAAGGGAGATAAATCCTTAATCATTCCTCTTTATGGTTAAAGATGAGGTCTTAACATTTTGAATAAATTACTTTTCATATGATTGGCAAGATGATTTGCTATTCTAGGCAAATGATATACATGGACAAATATGTCAATCTCAAGCTAATAGTTAAAAATATTGTTTGCTACATGTTTCTCAGGGAAATTAGAATGACAAGGAGTAACAAAGGATCAACAAGAACAAAGGTCGCTAAATGAGCAATTCAAAGGCATATCAAAAGTTTCACTACAGAAAAATATCACAAATTAGGTGATATTTACAAAATTTATAAAATTTGCATAAGTTATGAAGTCATTTACAAACATCAAAAATATGTACAAGATAGATTTATATGGCTCAAATACATAAATAAATTACAAACTTGAGCTTCTTTATTAAGAATCTACACCAATGAAGGATCCACAATGATTAATTGCTACGCGGAGAACTTCATTAAGCTTCTTTTCATTCCACCTTATACTGCTCCCACAATTAATGGCATCAATAATGGTTTTCAAAGCACGGTTAAAGGCCCTGTTTGCAGCCTTAAGGGTTTTATTTTCCCTATCCTGCTTTGCAACCCGCTTATCAAGCAAATAATTGATATGCTCCAGCTTCTAGTTCTTAATAGCATAGTCAATGATGGCCTGAGAATACTTCAATTATTGTTCCTCGTCAAAATATTTGGCGATTTCGAACTTTACCCTCCGACACCAGTTCCCCACCACATTATCATCTATTCTAGGGGAGGGTTGAGCATGGTTTGAAATTTCTGTGCTATGAGAAGCCTTGCCCTGATAGGCATAACGGATGGGGAAATTGGCTTGGGGGATCATGAGATCGACGTTTTGAGTTTTTTCCCCTAAAATGAATTCCAAAGAGGCATATTATGTCTGAGTTTCCTTCAATTTTAACTCTACGTCGCTTATTTGCTAAACGATTTCAAACATCTTTTCATTGAAGTCGATTGTAGGATTTGACTTCACTTGTCGTTTGAACACGGTAATCGCTTCATCTTTTCTCTTAATTTCTGCTTGAAGATAGGCAATGTAATCCTTACGATTATTGGCAATGGTTTTTCGAATAAGGTATATTTTGTGCCATTTTCGGGCTCCAACGTTACCACCAAAGCGTTCTAATAAAACTACATCATGAGCCAAAATTGTTCCACTCGCTGTCAAAAGTCTCTCTCTTATGACTTCAACGCAAGACAGTAAGTTTTGAGTGAGAGAGGTTATAGATGACCATGGCTCCTAATTAAATAATAGAAATGAGAGAAAAATCAAAATTGGGATAAAAAATTTCTTTATTATTATTGTACTGGATTACAACCCAAATTACCATAAAGTTAGAAGGTACAATGAACACTTTGATCACACTTAAAGCCGTGAAACTACTTTCCTAACTTTATCTAAAGAATTAGCTGAAAGCATGACTGTGGAATCAAAGGGTATAGTAACTCCTTCAGGAGTTATGACCAGTTGGACATTTGCTACAGTCCCATTTCCTAGCAGGTGGACTATCCCAACCACAAATTAGTTTAGAATGAAATGTCCTAGTCTCTTTAAGGAAATTTTCCTTCTCGCTGCCAAAAAAGTCAAAAGGAAAGCGGTGATATTCCAAGTATGATTTTTGTAAATCCTGAAGAAGGCAATATCTCGCTAATTTCGAAGTCTTTATAACTGATGCATTTTCAGAAAAAAAACACCTCGGTTTAACATATTGGCTTAAGTGATCTCTAGGGATGAGTCATCCTAAAGAGCTGTTTTTCTTAAATAGTACAATAAAAGAAACTAAGCATATAAAATAGGCCAAAATGTATATACATAAGTGAATTAATAGTTACATATGTGTAATTATTCATCAGGTTCATGCAAAACAGATTTGGAAAAAAAGTCAAACACAAATTTATGTTTATAGTACTTAAGCTTTTTCAGGGGGAAGATCTAGAGGAAACAACCTGACCCGCGGTAAGTTCCAACAAGCCCTGGGATGCAATTTAGATTCGAATTCATCTAAGTGTCTTTTATGAAAATGTCTGAGTAGACCTCCACTGAATTCGCTTAAGTACAAAAAATATATAATACAATGTCTATAATAAGTTTTATACAAAAAATTAACTGAAATCTCTCTCTCCTTGATCATCATCCAAAATAAAGTTAATAAGTCTCTATTTTCTTTCTAGAGAACATCATATCGGAGGCACGATTTCTTTAATAAAGGGACATCCCATTGATATTTAAAAGAAGCAAATGTGGAGGTACTCTTTCCAAACTATGATATTTCTCAGATAGAACATTGTGCTCCTTTGTTAATTCCAACTACCTATATAATTTGTTAATTTTCGCCTTGTTGCTCTCAAGTTTTTTTATAAGGAAAATTTGACTTGCTCTCTATCTAAGACAAATGATTTATCACTAAATATTATGTTTGAAGTATAAGACATTTAAACAGAGAAGCCCATACCTGTGAAACTGGAATGGAAGCCTAGGGGGCTTGTTCATTCTCTTGTGGATCCTCGGTATGAGTGGGAGTAGGTTTCTCTTTTGGAAGGGAAGATGGACTAGGGGATGTTGGTGGCATATCTTTTGAAGGGCGTTGCTCTTGCTCAGGAGCTTTGCTTTGATCACCACTGTCCATACTTGAATCACCGAAAGGCCCCCATTGTCTCCATCTAGACCTTGACCTACATAAAGGTTATCATCATTATCATCGTTATTGTCGCTGTCCTAATCAATTCTTCATCGTCGTCATCTTTTTCCATGGGATCGTTATCTTTACCATCCTCCTCTTCATAATCAGATTCAATTTCAAAAGAGGGTATATCAAAAGAGAGCTTCCTTTACATTAACAATCTCCTCCTCGCCTTCGGGCATGGTACCCTGCCTAATTTGGTCAATTTTGTCCATGACTCTTTTGGCTAAAGTTGGGTCGAGAGAGGGAAAGCCAAAATCAGGGCATTTCTCATGCTTTTCGGCATATGAAAGCATGAGGGAATTTTCATAATGTTTCAGCATCAAGGGCCCCAAGGTGGCTTCAACGAACTAGGAAACATTCTTTTTGACATCAGAGAGAGTTTGAATAGCTAGTTTAGCGAAGCTCTGGTCCTTTTGAATTTGTGTTTCAGTAGAGAATTCTTGCCGACCATGCGAGTTTTCTCATCTTCCGTGTCTTTGAGAGCTAGCTCCATTGCGAATTTTTCCTCAGGGTGGAGTTGGTGAGCTTGCCTCTCTGCTTCTAGATCAGCTTCAACCCTGGTAAAGGAAGCCTTGACTCGCTCCAACTCAGAGGAAGTGTCATTTTGAGACATAGTCAAAGAAGATAGTTGATTTTTGAGTTCATCATTTCCCTCCTATTGCTTGGAGGATCAAGCAAAGAGCCCGGAGACATGTTCATTTAAAGAAATCCAGTTCTTAGAAATCTGCAATAAAAAGAAGAGAAGCACAAGTTAGCGATTAGAAAGATCTAATGATAACAGAATTAATTGGGCGAGAGCTTACCAAAAGTTATTGCTCCATTAGAGAGCAGATTTTCTGCCAAGTTTAGACTGAATGACGACAAAGAAGAAGAAGTGAAATATTCTAAATGAACGATAAGTTCGATAAGTTCATCAAAACTGGTCGACCAAGGAGCAAAAGATGACGATTACGGAGGACTTTGCATCTTAAAAGGGGTCAGGATTAGAGCAAGCTGCATTTACACAAGTGCAGTTGGGGAGTCAGAGATAGGTATATGAGGAAGGGGTGCCAAAGTCGGAGGAGTTTGGTCCATTTGTTCTTTAGAAGCTTCAACAACGGGGCTCTTTAGCACTCTTTCAGAAGATATACGCTCCCCTTCCTCTACCACATCAGTAATTTTAGCCATTTTCACCGGACAAGCGTCAGTAGAAGGCACTATCAACTTTCTTTTAAGAGATCTTTTAGATTTAGTAAAGGCCTCCAAGACAATTGCCACCTTCAAAGAGAATGGAAGAGGAGCAGCACCACTTGAAGATACAATGGCCTTTGAGGGAGTTGAAACAAATTCAAATGGATATAAACTTAATCAAAGTAATTTAAAGAATTTCAAAGACTAAGAAGAAAATAATAAGCTAATAATATACATGAAGTTTCAACATAGATGTGGGACATTGAAGTGAAGTATTCGGCGTCGCCTAAGGAAAGGAAATGCTTACCATGAGAGGTGTGCATAACAGTGGGCACAGTGCCTAGGATCCTTTGTCCCGGTAGCAGCAAAGAATATTTCCATAAATTCGAAGGGGCTTGGAGCCTCATCCCAATTCCAAGTTGTTTTTAAGCTGTGGTTAAAGAATCGATGGTTTTCTTGTCGGCATCACTGAGTTTTTTGGAAGATTCACCTAAAAAAAGCCAGAGATTAGTTAACAGAAAACGTAGAGTAACGCAAAGACAACATTGAAGTAGACTTACAGGGGAGGAAAAAGTTCCATGAACATTCGTAAAGCACTTGATGAAGAAAATTTGATTTTTCCAGTCTTTGAACTTATTAATGCTATCTGATATAAGCCTATTATAAATATTTACTCTGTAAATCTGCTTGTTAAGATGACTTAACCTCGCCAACTTGGTCAAGGAGTTTAGAACCTCAGCATTAGGCGAAGGAAGTCCAAATTCCAACTCCAGCATTTCCAAAGATAGAAGGTGAGTGTAAACATTCAGAGATAGTTGTATTGGAGCAACTCCAACAAGAGACAAGTAAGAGAGCAAGATCTCGAGGAACGGAAGAAATCGATTATGCCATATGTGGATGGTTGTTTATGCAAAGTACCCATCAGGAGGTTTGTCAACGGTATCAGTTGGTTAAGGAGGGATGGCTTCAATCCCAATGATGCCAAAGTCTTTGAGGATAGCATTAAATTCATTTTGAGTTTCGATGAAGAATGCTTAGCAATGGCTTCATCCTATGGAGAGCTCATGATTCTACCAGGTGAAAACGTTTTCATTGAATCTCGTCTATCTATGAGTTTAGAAAGCAATCAACAATTTAAAAGAAAATAAGTTTGCTTAGATAGTTTAATTGTGAAAACATACACAATGTTTAAAAAATGGAGTAATAAGTTTAAGTCAAAAAACTTTATGGTAAAAGCTCTCGACAAAGTCGAAAGGTTTGTACCAAAAGCTTTCGACAAAGTCGAAAGGTTTGTACCAAAAGCTTTCGATAAAGTCGGAAGGTTTGTAGTAAAAGCTTCCCGAAACATTTATAGATAAAGATTTCGATAATGCCAGAAGGAGTAACAACCCCTATCTAGAGGCCCAAAACAAAGAGCTACAGATGTTGCAGTCATCTATAGTATCAGTTTCCGGCGACATACGGCTATGTTAATGGTGTCAATAATATCAGAAGCACTTGAGTATGAAATAAAACACAGATTTCAAAACAACTTTTACTTCATTACATTTCAGAACCCATTATTTCACATTCATAACACATAGTCCCACATCATTCCTAGGCACAGATAAAATAATTCCCAAGCACAGATAAAACATAGTTATTAAAAAATATGTGAAAGGCGATATATGGATGATCAGAGTCATATGGTCATAATAGACCTAATGCAAACGTTGCGGAAATAAATCAAAACATAAAACAGTAATTGTAACTCCTAAATAGCTATCTGTTTGCCTCTTGCATGCCTCTGATAGCTTATTCATTATCCCACTAAAACCTAAAAATACCTTAATCCCTCAGCCTATTCAAATTAATTTTGACCACCCGAGAGTTTAAGGGGAAAACAAGAACTTCGAGTCAGACATAAAGCATGCTGTGAATAATATTATACATCGAGGAATAATTATGTTAAGTGAGACCATGCCACTTAGTGGAATGGGTTTCCCCTCACTAACATCCTTTTAGGACATATCTTTGCAGAACCATTCATAAAACGAGATATTGTGCTCCTGCATCCACAATAGTTAAATACTATAAAGCAATCATTATTTAAACATACAATATTAGGTATGAACTATCTGTTCAAACACGCAAGTTTTGTTTGGATAACCGTTAACCTTTAGCTGACTCGGGCCTACCCGACAATATAATCAAAATTGACCTAACTCCTGGTAGATATTTTTCTCTGGATTATCCATCCTTAATTATTTGTTAAACATTTCCCATTTGGACGGTCTGTCCTTAACTATCTGTTAAATATTTCACTTCTGGATGGTTTATCCCTAACTTAATCATCTCTTGGGTCTTCCTAATCCTAATGGTTTTTCAGGCTCGCCAATAACCAATCTCTATACAAACATATATTCCTTTCCATGTGTAATCATAATTTTAGTCTACCTGTGACAAAGCCCAACACACTAAAACTTTGGACAACGGTTAGTTGGGGCTATTTGCTAATGTATAGGACGCGACTCATACTAGTCCCATCTGGTTTTCTAGTATCTAAATCATTTTTACTTAAGGATCCCCTCCTATAATATTCCATGAAAACATTTTTCAAATTGATTTAAAAACTTTAAATCGAACTTAAGCAAGGAAAAGTGTATAATCTTTGTAATTTACTCAAAATCACATCACTATGTCACGTATATATTCTTTACTCAAACTTTAGTTGATGAAAACATTTAACCATTTGAAGAACCACTTTCTAAACTTTTGAAATAATCTCTTTCAAAATCAAACTTAAACCTTTCGAAACTATTCTCCAAACTTTTCAAAACCATTGAAAAGCAAGCCTTTCGAAAGCTATAAAACTCCATACATCCTTCTTTAAAATCACTTTGAAACATTGCCTTAGAAGAACCTTGGAATACCTTCCATTTAAACATTTCAAATCCATTGAACTAAACCTTTCAAAATCATTCCAAACAAACCTTTCGAAACCATTCAATAAACCATTCAAAATCATCAAATTCAAACCTTTTGAAATCGTTCAATAAACCTATCTTTCGAAACCATTAGATATAATCCTTTCGAAACCATTCAATATAAACCTTTTGAAGTCATTCAGTATAAACCTTTCTAAATCATTCACTTTAACAAACGTTTCGAAATTATTCTAGATTCAATTTAAACAAGTAAAAACCTTCCTTTAAAACCTTACGAAATCATTGGAAGCTACATTTGGACTTTGTCAAAAGCTCTGCTTTGAAAGTTTGGCAATTTATAAAACAAGGGTAAATCACCTAAGTTGAAATATTCCTTTCGAAAGCGTGGACAAGTGGCGAGTTTTTAAAACAAATAAACATTTCATCTTTGTCGAAAGGTTTAAACCAAAACGTTTATAAAGCGACAGTTAGCCTTCGACTGTGTAGAAAGGTTTCAAAACGGAATAGTGTTAAAACAGCGGCAAACTTTCGATTTTGTTGAAAGGTTTTGAAACATGTATTTAAACATTTGACCTGGTCGAAAGCAACCAAGTTGAAAGCTCTTATTCGAAAGAAAATTAGGTGAAAGCTTTTGGTTTATAAAACAAAACATACACCAACCTATTTGGCCATCAACCCTTCATCTTAGAACCCTTCGATTCTGTCCAATTCATTGCGTACCACGTAGCTTGATACCTTATGCATTGGTTTGACCTTGTCGAAAGCTTTGAACCTCTCGACCTTGTCGGAAGGTCTGGGTCGGAAGGTTTATTGCCGCAATGGCTAAAACATGTAAAAAATGTGATTTATTTTTTTTTAACTTATAAAGGAAGCCTTTTCAACTAACATACCTTTGCTTGTCATATTTTCATTGGTTAACTATTACTTTTGAGAAATATGCTACCACTATTTTTAAAATTAAATAATCATTTTATTTTACAAAATGCCACTTTTCCTTAATTAAATATGTAAAACATTTAAGTCCTATACCTTAAATAACTTTATATATTCATCAACACACTAAGAAAAAATTTGGAAAAATTATAAAGAATCTATTTTAATATTTTTTCCAAGGTCTAAAAATTTCAAACCCAAATAATTATTATTTTAGATGTAAATAATTTATAACCCAATAAATCAATTTCTTTACTAGAAAATCAATATAAAATCCGTATTAATTAAGTAAATTATGAAAATCGAAAATCGTCTCTATATTTTCATTTCTGATCTATATTTAAATTTTCAAGGCATTTGGATATCATTAAATAGGGTTTTCATGTTAAACATATCATTAAAACTAACATGAACATATATAATTCATCAACAACATATATATAACTTTAATCATCAAAACAAGGCATGTATTTGCAAAATCATTTTGGGTATAATCTTAAAACTGATAAGTAAATGAAATTGGGACATAGTAATTATTCACCTTAGCTTTGATATTATAGATGTGAGATTTGATGTTGATTCGGTTGATTGTTTCCCTTCTCTTGAATCCTAGCTTTAATCTTCTTCTTGAAAAAGAAAATGGTGGTCTACCTTAGGAAATTTAGGTTTGATAAAAGTGAGAATGAATGTGAGTTCTATTTCCCAAGGTTTTAAGGTATAAGTTCCACCTAATTCACATATTTCCCTTCTCACATCCTAACAAATTAACTTAGGTTATTTCATTTTAATTAACACACTAACATGGCATGGCTACCCTTATCCAAAGCAAATCTCAATCCATTAATCTCTACGTTATTTTACTTAATTTTAGCTAATTTAATATCCTAAATAATGTTATAAAATACGGGGTGTTACAAAATCCCTACAAAGAATTTCATCGTCGAAATTACGTTAAGGTACACAACAAAACAATCAAAGGTAGAACATACCATCAAACAAATTAGGGTAGGGGTCTCCAATTCTGCTCTCCATCTCCCAAGTACAGTCTCTAGCGTTGTCACACCACTATACCTTTACTAATTTGACTTTATTGTTCCTCAACTGCTTCTCATCTCTAGCAACAATCAGAATCGGCTTTCTAACAATGGCCAAATTCGGTTCTACTATATATCTTCTAACACCGTAGGTGCTACGGTAACCTCCGGGTCTCTAACACATTTCCTAAGATGAGAAACATGGAATCCAGCCAAACTACTCCGTAACTCTATACTATAAGCGATTTTCTCGATCCTCTCAATACGGAAAGGTCCAATGAATCTAGGTGTGAACTTTCTAGATTTTCCAAATCTAATTACATCCTTCATGGTAAAACCTTAATGAACATATAGCCTGCGATAAAAAATTCCAAATCTTTCCTTCTTTTATAGCATAATTTTTTTCCCTAGATCGAGCTTTCTTCATCCAAAATCAGATCAACTCAATCTTCTCCGCCACTTCCTTTACCAAATCAGGACCAAGAACCAATCTATACTCGGCTCTAACTAACATACGAGAGATGTGCATGGTCTTCCATACAAAGCTTCAAACGGTGTCATCCCAATACTAGTCTGATAACTATTATTATACGAGAACCCGACTAGATGAAGATGGTCCTCCCATGATCCCCCAAAAACCTACACCCAATCTCTTAACAGATCCTCTAAGGTTTTGTTAACTCTTTCCATTTGCCCATCAGTCTATGGATCGTATGCTGGTACTCATGTTGAGCTTGGTTCCTGAAGTTTCCTGTAGACTCCTCCAGAACTCACTAGTAAATATAGAATCTCTATCATCGACAATACTACTAGGAATCCTATGCAGTCTATATATTCATCATAAATAACTTTCCCAAAATAGGTGTCGTCCTAGTTGACTTTCTCGGAATGAAATGGGAATTCTAAGTTAGTCTATCTACTATGACCCATATGCTTTCATTTCCTCTACTAGACTTTGGCAACCCATCAATAAAATCCATGGAGATAGAGTACAACTTCCACAACGGAACCTCCAATGATTGAAGCAATCCACTAGGCTTCTGGTGTTCAGCCTTCGCCTGTTGACAATTCAAGCACTACATAATACATACACCAATGTCCCGTTTCATACCTTCCCAGAAGAAACATCTTTTCATATCCTGATACATCTTCGTTCCTCTTGGATGGATAGTGAACTTCGAACAATGACACTCATCCAAAACTTCTTTCCTCATGTCTCAAACGTTCGGAACACACGACCTTCCATTCTTTCTCAACTACCCATTTTGGTCAAGATTGAAATTCTTTAGGTCATCGCTCTTCGTTCCTTCCCTCGACCTTCTGATCAGTTTAGACAAAACAGGATCCTCCTTCTAAAGCTATCTTCTCAATCATTATTGGTCGAACTTCTAAACAAGGCAACATAGAACTTCCTGCACTTAAACCTACCTTGAATCTAAAATGCACACTACAAGCTGATAATGCTTCCAAATCTTTCCACTCAGCAATCATAGCCAATATCGCATTCTGATGTTTCCAGCAGAGTGCATCCACCACCTTATCTTCTTTTTCGGGTGTGCACTCAATTCCAAAATCATAAGCAGCAATAAACTCCAACCACCTATGTTGTCTCATGTTCCGCTCCTTCTGAGAGAACAAGTACTTCAATGACTTATGATCTGTATAAAGCTCAAATCGCTCTCCCAAAAGATAATGTCTACACACCTTCAAAGCAAATATAACGACAGCTTACCCAAAGTCATGCATTGGATACCTAACATCATGTGGTCTGAGGTATCTAAAAGCATAAGCAATCACTTTACCTCTTTGCATCAACACTGCTCCCAATCCAGTTCCACATGCATCAGTGTAAACAACTAAACCTTGATTCCCCTCCGGAACAATTAACACTAGTGCATGGGTTAATAAGTTTTTCAAGTTCTAGAATGCTTCCTCATGCTTATTAGTCCATATAAACTTCACACCTTTTCGTGTAAGGTTAGTCATTGGTGTAGCTATTCATGAAAAATCCTTTATATACCTTCGATTTTATCCAGCCAACCGAGGAATGATCTTAATCTCAGTCACCATCTCGGGTCTCTTCCAATTATTAACCGCCTCAATCTTAGTTGGATCTACAAACAACCATCTCTCTAAGATGACATGACTAAGGAACTTCACATCCTTCTTCCAAAAATGGCACTTTGAAAACTTAGCCTTCAACTGATGCTCCCTCAACGTCTCAAGCATGACTCTAAGATGAACTTCTTGCTCCTTCTATTCCTTAGAATATATCAAAATGTCATCTATGAAGACCAACGAAAATCTTCCAAGTGCTCTCAGAAAATTCTATTCATCAGATACACAAAGAATGCCGACACATTAATTATTACGAATAGCATAACTAACCATTCGTATGATCATACCTTATCCTAAACGCCGTCAAAAGAATTCTATCCTTTGCCACTCTAAGCTGATGAAATCCCATCACTAAATCCAGCTAAGAGAATACCTTAGCTCCAATTAACTGATCAAACAAATCATCAATTTTCGGTAACATATATCGGTTCTTTATCGTCTTCTCATTCAACTTACGATAACCGATACATAGCCTCAGCGATCCGTCTAGTTTCTTAGCAAACACTACATCAGCTACCCATGTTGAACTACCCCGTCGAATAAAATTCTTGTCTTCCAAATCCACCAACTGCACTTTCAACTCTCTCATTTCAATGGGTGTCATCCTGCTCGACAACCTATTCATAGGCTCTGCTTCAGGCACCAAATCAATCTGAAACTCTATAGCTTGTATCGATGGCATTCCAACTACCGGCTCAAATACATCAGCAAATCCTCTAACTACAAAGACTCGAGCAATGAAAAGTATGGCCTAGCAAATCAAACTCTGAATGGTCATACCTCATCCCAAATGTTGCATAACCTCCTATTAGATTTGCAACCCTTAAGGAAGTAACTAAGTATGAGGGTTATAGGTTAAGCCTATCTACCGAACATGGAGAATTAAAAGAATTAGATGCTCCAGTATCAAATAGAACTAACAGACATAACATGAATCTGCAGCAAGCCTCCCAAAACAGCCTTCCCTTTGACCAGCCCAACTGGCCTTTAGGTTATGGGATCCAATACATAAACTTACCACCTTCCTTCTCTTGTAGGCTCTGGGCACTTGTTCTTGTAATGACCGATCTAATCATAATTAAAACATCTAACATTCTTCTTTCCACCAACCTCTTTTCCTTTTCCTTTACCGGTTACGCACTCATTAGCATAGTGCCCCTTCTTGTGACATTTGTATCAAACCACTTCAGCCTTTCCTTTTATTGTGCTTCCCCTTACTAAGAATTATTTTTCTGGAAAAACTTCCTTTTCTGGCCCTGTCCCATCTTGGCCTCCTTCATCTTCTTCCTCAAGCAAGCCAACACCTCGTCTTTCCTTAATGCCATTTCAACCACTACATCACTAGTATCCCTCAAATGCGACAAAGTAGCACTTATCAAATCTGGCCTCAATCCCCTTATAAACTTTTCATTCCTCCTGATCACAATGTCTACCAAAGCATACGAGTATTGGGCCAACTCCTCAAACTTCCTCACATACTCCTAGATGGACATATCTCCTTGTTCCAACTCTGCAAAATTCCTCATCAATGCCGACTATGTCATTACTGACATAAATCTTTCTAAAAACCTTCTCCTAAACTTCTCCCAAGTTACGGTTTCCTCATCAACTCCTGTAGTGAAAGTATTCCACCAGAATAGAGCAGCTCCCTACAGCTGCATCGATGTCAATCTCCTCCTCTATTCATCTTTCAATCCTAAGTCATCAAAAATTCTCTCGCAATGTAGTAGCCAATTTTCCACCTTGATTGCATCATCAATACTAATAAACGGATTCCCTCCAAGCCTAACGTAGTCTCTACTCAAGTTAGCATACCGATTGACCATTAGAACTTCCTAAGCTCCTCCTCCAACAACATTACCTCTGATAACTCCGGCTGCAATTCCAACCTGCATCATATTTACAAATAACTGATACATTACTCCCATGTCCATCAAGGGAACTCATACACCAACAGTTTCAGCTTGAGCCCGACGTTCCTCTTCTTTCTTTTGGTCGGGCATTTCCATTAGTGTTTGGTGCTATCTCCTACAAGATTAATTCTGCCTCTTCTTCCTTCCATATCTGTATTCAAACCTCATGAGATGCAGATGAATAGCCTAAATAAGATAGGAGTCTAGAGAGATAGCGTATACTTATATATATATATATATAATACAAGTACATTACTATAGCCTTATCCCATACCCCGATCTTAACTCTAATTTCTAAGATTATGTTTTTAAAAATCATTTTCAGTTAAAGTACTTCATAAACCATGCTCTGATACCAAGCTGTAACATTCCTTGTCTAAAGGCCCAAAAAAAAGCAATGCAGATGCCGCAGTCATCTATAGTATTAGCTTCCACCGACTAAATACGACTATGTTAATCGTAACAGTAATATCAGAAGCACTTCAATGTGAAAAAACCAGATTTCAAAACAACTTTTACATCATTACATTTCAAAACCAATTGTTCTACATTCACAACACATAATCCCAAATCGATCCCGAGTGTAGGTAAAATATAATTATTACAAAATACGCCAAGAGCGGCATATGAAGATACCCACTTGGACGATCAGAGTCATATGGTCATAATAGACCTGAAACAAACATAGCGGAAATACATCAAAACATAAAACATGAATTGCAACTTCTAAATAGATATTAGTTTGCCTCCTGCATGCCTGCGGTAGCTTATTCGTCATTATACTAAAACTTGAAAAATACCATAATCCCTAAGCCTACTCAAATAAATTTTGAGCACCCGAGAGTTTAAGGGGGAAACGTAAACTTTGAGTCAGACATAAAGCCTGGTGTGAATAATATTATACATCCTGGAATAATTATGTCAAGTGAGACCACACTGCTTAGAGGAATGGGTTTCCCATATCTTTGCAAAACCTTACATAAAACCAAATACCATGCTCCTGCATCCTCAATGGTTTAATACTGTAAAACAATCATCAAGTAAACATACATAAATATTAGGTAATAATGAATTATCTGTTTAAAAACACAAGTTTTGTTTGGATAATTTTTAAACATTGGCAGACTCGGGCCTACCAGACAACAAAAATCAAAATTAACCTAACACCTGTTAGATATTCTTCTTATGGATTATCTATCCTTAACTATCTATTAAACATTTTCCATCTGGATGGTATGTCCATAACTATCTGTTAAATACTTCACTTCTAGACATTCCGCCCCTAACTTTATCATCTCCCAAGTTTTCATGATCCTAATGGTTTTTCAGACTCAACAATAACCTATCTGTATGCAAACATATATATTTTTTTGGTGTGTAATCATTATTTTAGTCTACCTTTTACAAAGCACTACACATTGGAATTTTGGTTAGCTGGGGCTATTAGCTAATGTACTGCGCACGACCATATACAAGTCCCATCTGGTTTACTAATATCTGAATCATTTTCACTTAAGGATGCCCTCCTATAATTTGCCATGAAAATATTTTTCAAAATGATTTAAAACCTCTAAATCAAACTTAAACAAGGAAAAGTGTATAATATTTATACTTTACACAAAATCATATCAATATGTCATATATATGTTCTTTACTCAAAATTTAGTTGATGAAAGCATTTAACCATTTGAAAGAACCTCTTTCTAAACTTTTAAAACATCTCTTTCAAAATCAAACATTAAACTTTCAACTATTCTCCAAACCTTTCGAAACCATTGAAAAGCAAACCTTTCAAAAGCTATAAAACATTAGACATCCTTTCTTAAAACCACTTTAAAACTTTTCCTTGGAAAAACCTTGGAATACCTTCCATTTAAACCTTTTGAATCCATTGAACTAAGCCTTTCGAAATCATTCAAAACAAAACTTTCGAAATCATTAGATTCAAGCCTTTCGAAATCATTGGATTCAAACCTTTCAAAATCGTTCTATAAACAAATCTTTCGAAACCATTCAATATAAACTTTTCAAAACCATTCAATATAGACCTTTCGAAGTCATTCAATATAAACCTTTCAAAATATTCACTTAAACAAACCTTTCGAAATCACTCTGGGTTCAATTTAAACAAGTGAAACCTTCCTTTAAAACCTTTTGAAATCATTGGAAGCAACCTTTAGACTTTTTCAATAGCTCTGCAATGAAAGTTTGGTTATACTTCAATTTATAAAACAAGAGTAAATCACCTAAGTCGAAAGCTTCCTTTCGAAAGCATGGAGAAGCAGCTAGTTTTTAAAATATGTATACCTTACTTCTTTGTCGAAAGGTTCAAAACGAAACATTTATAAAGCGGTAGTAACCCTTCGACTGCTTCGAAAGGTTTCAAAACAGAATAGTGTTATAACAGCAGTAACATTTCAACTATGTTGAAAGGTTTTGAATCCTTTATTTAAACATTTGACTTAGTCGAAAGAAACCAAGTCAAAAGCTCTTATTTGTAAGCAAAGTAGGTGAAAGCTTTTGGTTTATAAAACAAACACACCGCAACATCATTGGCCATCAACCCTTCGACTTAGAACCCTTCTACTCTGCCCAATTCATTACGTACCAAGTAGCTTGATACCATATGCATTGGTTTGACCTTGTCGAAAGGTCTATGTCGGAAGGTTTACTACTGTAATAGGTTGAAACAAGCTAAAAGTATTATTTCATCGTTTTTAACTTTAAATGGATAACTTTCCAACTAACCTGCCTTTGTTAGTCAAATTCTCAGAGGTTAACAAATTCTTTCCAAAAATGTGCTACCACTATTTTCAAAATTAATATTCAAGTTATTATACAAATTGCCTCCTCTGCTTTATTAAATATATAAAACATTTAAGTCCCATACCTTAAATAATTTTATATATTCGTCAAATCACTTTGGAAAAATCTAGAAAAATCCTAGAAAATCTATTTTAATATTCTTTTCAGATATAAAAATTTCAAACCCAAATATTTATTATTTTAGCCGTAAAACATATGTAACCCAATAAATCATTTTCTTCGCTAGAAAATTAATATAAAATCCATATTAATTCATAAAATTATGAAAATTGAAAAACACCTCTAAAATATCATTTCTGGCCTATAGTTAAGTTTTATAGACATTTGGATGTAATCAAATATGGTTTTCATGTCAAACATATCATAAAACCTAACATGAACATATATAATCCATCAATAACACACACATACACATATAACTTTAATCATCAAAATAAGGCATATACTTGCAAAATCATTTCGGGTATAATCTTAAAACCGAAAACTAAAAGAAGTTGGGATGTAGTAATTATTCACCTTAGCTTTGTGATTATAGATGTGAGATTTGATGTTGATTTAGCTTATAGTTTACCTTTTCTTGAATCCTAGCTTTAATCTTCTTATTGAGAATGAAAACGGTGGTCGGCCATAGGAAAATTTAGTATAATAAAAATGGGAATGAACGTGAGTTCTATTTCCAACGTTTAGGGTACAAACTCCACCTAATTCCAATATTGCCCTTCTCATTTCCTAACATATTATCTTAAGTTATTTCATTTTAGTTAACACACTTACATGGCACAACTTCCCTTAGCTAAAACAAATCTCAATCCATTAATCTTCACATTATATTATTTAATTTTAGCTAATTAAATATCCTAAATAATGTTATAAAAATATGGGTGCTACAAAAAGTTAGCAATTGAAGCTTTCGACAATGTCGAAAGGACAGTGGCATCAACCTTACCATCATACTTCAAAATTGATGAAAACCTAGAAAGTGAACAAATAATATTATAAATTCCTTATAGACATAGTCAAAGGGAAGAGATGAAACATTAACCTATTCACCTTTCGACAATGTCGAAAGCCCTATGGAAGCCTGGATACTCTTCAAGTATAATTGGTGGCAAGATCCTTCAACATGGTTGAAAACAAAACCATTAAATTCCTAGGTTAAAAATATTAATATTATTAATGTTGTCGAAAGGTTTGGTAAAAGTTGTCAAAACGTGTCATACCTAACGAAGTTGAAAGGTTTCAGGTTCAGCTTACGTGTGCTTTAAAGGTTTCGACAAAGATGGGCAGAGATAACTCTAAGGTTGAAGAATTTCATCCTTGTCGAGAGCTAGTAGTCAAAAGGTTCCAAACACTTCAACCATGTCGAGAGATCGTTGTCGAAAGGTTACACCACTTAATTATCTAACCTTTCGACAATAATGGTATAGTTGGCATCATAAAACCTCATGACCCCATCGAAAGGTAGAAAGAGGAAAAGTCTATTGTTGCCGCCTCAGTCTCTTTCGAATGGGTAGAAAAGTCATTTTGTACCGCCAAGTTATGCACAAGAGGGCTCCCGATAAACATACTAGGTTTAATCAACCCCAAACCTTATAATAAATGTAGTTTTCAAATTTTTATTGAAGGATAAGTAAATCTAACAAATTAATAAAATTGATCTAAATTGAAATCACATCAACTAGATTTTAAAAGAAGAATAAAGGTTTTCAATAAATCCAAAACTCAGGTTAAAAAAAAAGAAAAAATTAGAGACTTTGCATTAAAAACTAAACCCAATTGGGAAAATCTCTTTATCAAACACTATCAACTTCAAAATCCAAAGATGAAGATGAGTTTTGTTAATTTTAAAAAGAAAATTATTTAGGATAAAAATTTCTCACAAAACCAAACTAAAAATGAATTTCATTTTTGGGGTTTGGGAAACTAGAAATCTGGTTTAAAACTGATAAGAGCCGGATTAATCTAAGATTCGTGAATTGAATTTGAGAAATTACCTTGTTATTTTAAATCGAAATTTTGGAAGTTTCAGAGAATATTTTTACTTTTTCACGATGATTTTGTTTGCAGGTAAAAGAAGAAGAAAGAGAAGAAGCACACTATATAAGAAAAATCGCCTAAATTCTTAACCATTGATCATATTTAAATGAACTCCCCAGATTAACGCGGGAAGGCCAAGAGGCGGGAAGCATTTCATAGCTTTCGACAAAGATGACTGGAAAAGTCAAGAACATCATTTCAAATGGGGGAGGCAAATATTACGCCAAAATCAACACTTCGACTTAGTCAAAAAGTCTCCCAACAAGGATAAAGGAAAAGAAGCATAATCTAAACCTTCCGAAGGAGTCTAAAGGATGTAATCATCAGTATTTAATAGTCCCAAACCTTTCAAAGGAGTATAAAAGTTCCATCTATAGTATCCAAGGAGTTCTTACCTTTTGAAGAGGATGAAGAAGTCAAAGCAAGTGTGAGAAACTCCATAGTGACCTTTTCCAAACCCTAGCGAGCCTTTCGATGCGGTTAAAGCACATCCAGGATACCTTTCGAAAATGTCGTAAGGTTTTATAATGAATGAAAAACTTATAAGTTAGCAAAGAATGATAGTCAACCTTTCGACAACATTGAAGTGAAGCATAGCTCTTGACAACAATCAAATGAAGAGCAATCTTCCAACAAGGTCGAAGGGTTCACAATATCAAGTGAAGACCAACCCTCCGACAAGATAGAAGGGTTCAAAATAGTAAATTGAAGGTTGACCCTTCGACAAAGCCGAAAGGTTCATTAAGGCACAAAGAAAGCCAAACCTATCAACAATGTCGAAAGGTTCATGATGGCATATGAAGGGCAACCTTTTGATGAAGTCGAAAGGTTCATAGCTGTATATAAAGGGGAACATTCCAACTTGGTCGAGAGCTTGGAGTCAAAAGTAGGGCCGCCTACATCTATAAATAAGAACCAGGGTCATGTTATTGGAGATCCATTTTCTCTCATTCTGATCTTATAACCTCTTAATCAAAGCGTTTTAACCATAATTGGGTGTTGTTTTGGATAATTTAATAAAATGAAGTTTTTTCTTGGATAGAGAGGGAAGATTTAAGATTCGTTAACTATTTTACTGTTTAATTTAACTTTTTTTGGATTAACTCCTATTTTCAAGTTCAACCCAACGGGAGGTTCTTGTCGCACTTCTGCTTCGAGCAACTGCTACAGCCGTTTGAAGCCTTCAATGCTCCAATCTGAACCCTTCGACAAGGTCGTCAACCTAATTGGCTCAACGTTCACTAAAACCTTCGATCCCTACGGTCTAAACCTTTCGACATGGTTAGCAGTTCTTTATGCTTTAACAACACCTGAAACTTTTGAAGCTACAAACCAAGTGATCTAACCTTTTGACAAGGTTAAAATCTAATCTCTAAATATAGATACTTGGACTTGTAAGGCTTAATCCAAAAAACATCATTCCCATAACTTTCAACAAGGTTGAAACCTACTCTATAAAAGTGATTTAACCTTTTAATAATGTCGAACCCTACTTTATGTGCACCATACGTAAATCATACCCATCTTGAACCCAAGGAAGGCAATTACCTTAACCTTTCGACAAGATTAAAACTAGACTTTAAAGTGCTAACTTAGGGGATTTTATCCTAGCCGAAAAGAAAATATTCATAGGAAACTTCATATAAGTTCAACTGAAACGAAAGGTTATCTAAATCAATGACTGAACCTTTCAACGAGCCGAAAGGTCTGACCCAAGAATCAACAACAAGCAAGGCTAAATTTAAGGGCAATTCTTAAGGGTATCACGCCCTTTATTCAAACAAGTCTATCCATCCTTCATGAAATAACTTTGGAGTGTTGAAAAGAAATCTTGTTAACAGGGGGCAAGAGTATTATTAGGCAAAATTGTTCTCCTTAGGGTGCAGCGCAATGTTTGATAAGATGCTAGATGGATCGTTGAGGCTATGTATCGATTATCGTAAGTTAAATGGGAGGATGAAAAAGAATCGATATCCATAGCCCAGGATTGACGATTTGTTCTACCAGTTGAGTAAAGTAAAGGCAATTTCTCAATTGGATTTGGTAACAGGTTTCCATCAGCTCAAGGTAGTAGAGGATAGTATACATTTAACAACGTCCAGGAACAGATATGGGCCGTACGAATGGATAGTTAGGCCATTCAGACTGACATGCGCCGATTTTCTTTGTGGATTTGATGAATAGGATTTTTCAAAAGCACTTGGATAGGTTCATGTTGTTTTCATAGATGACATCTTAAATTACTCTGAGGATGAAAGAGAGCATTAAGTCTAGCTTAGGGTGGTGCCTGAGATGCTAAGGCAGCATAGTTGAAGGCAATGTTTTCAAAGTGTCACTTCTGGAGGAAGGAGGTGAAGTTTCTTATTCATGTAGTCTCAAAAGAAGGGTTGTCAGTGGATCCAACTAAGATCAAGGCAGTGAATAGTTAGAAGATACTTGAGACAATAACCAAGATAAAGAGTTTTCTTGGGTTGGCTGGTTATTATTGGAGATTCATTAAAGATTTCTCACTGATAGCAGCACCAATGACCAAGCTAACGAGAAAGGATGTGAAGTTTTTATGGACCGATAAGTGTGAGGAAGCATTCCAGAGTGTAAAATAGTTATTAACCTGTGCACCTATGTTGGTTGTTCTAGAGGGGAATCAAGATTTGGTAGTTTATACTGATGCATGTTGTAACACCTCATATTTTCATAACATTATTTAGGATA
This sequence comes from Allium cepa, assembly GCA_030765085.1. Taxonomy (NCBI): domain Eukaryota; kingdom Viridiplantae; phylum Streptophyta; class Magnoliopsida; order Asparagales; family Amaryllidaceae; genus Allium; species Allium cepa. The sequence goes on from CM060938.1 coordinate 688,576,207, forward strand.
TTTAATCGGTTAATTAAATAAAGTAATGTGGAGATTAATGGATTGAGATTTGTTTTAGCTAAGGGTAGATATGCCATAATAGCGTGTTGATTGAAATAAAATAACCTAAATAAAGGTGTTAGGAAATAACAAGGGCACTATGGGGGTGGAGCTTGTACCCTAAACCCTTAGGTGATAGAAACCCACATTCATTTCATTTCACTCAAACTGAAAACACCAAGGTCGGCCACCATTTTCACTCAAAAGAAGAAGACTAAAGCTAGGATTTAAGAGAAGGAGCATAACCTACTAAATCAACACCAAATCTCACATCTATAATCTCAATGCTTAGGTGATAATTACTATACTCCATTTTCTTTGGTTTTTAGTTTCAAGATGAAGATCTGAAATGTTTTTGCATGTATATGCCATGCTTTGATGATTAAAGTTATATATATTTATTCGTTGGTGAGATAAGCATATTCATACTTGTTTTATGATATGTTTGACATTAAAACCTTATTTTATGACATCCAAATGCCTTGAAATTAAAAAAAAGGTCAGAAATGATATTTTTGAGATGCATTTCAATTTTCAGAATTTTCCAAATTATTGTGGATTTTATATTAATTTTCTAGTGAAGAAAATTGTTTATTGGGTTATAAATTATTTTCGGCTAAAAATAATAATTATTTGAGGTTGAAATTTTCATATGTTAGGAAACGTATTAAAATAGATTTTTTTGGATTTTTCCAGATTTTTCCTAAGCGTTTTAATGAACATATAAAATTATTCAATGTATGGAACTTAAATGTTTTATGTATTTAATTAAGGAGAATGGGCAATTTGTAAAGTAAAATGATAATTAATTTTGAAAATAGTAGCAACACATTTCTAAAAAGAATTTGTTAACCAATAAGAATTTGACAAACAAAGGAAGGTTATTTGAAAAGTTATCCAAAAAAAGAAATCATATTTCTACCATGTTTCAGCCTATTGCAGAAGTAAACCTTCCGACCTAGACCTTTAGACAAGATCGAAAGATCTAAGCTTTCGACAAGGAGTTAATGCATATGGTATCAAGGCGCTTGGTGCGTTATGAATTGGACTGAGTCGAAGGATTCTTAGTCAAAAGGTTGATGGCCAAAGAGTTTGGAGTGTGTATGTTTGAAAATCTAAAAGATTTCACCTACTTCGCTTTCGAATTAAAGCTTTAGACTTGTTTGCTTTTGACCAGGTCAAAATTTTTAAATGAAAGGTTTTAAGCCTTTCGACATAGTCGAAAGTTTACTGCTGCTACTTTGTTTTGAAACCTTCTGTCATAGTCAAAAGGCTACTGCCACTTTATATAAATGTTTTGTTTTGAACATTCCGATAAAGTCGATGGCTTTACTTTGATTGATTCGAATGGTTTACTTGTTTTAAAAACTAGCCGCTTCTCCATGCTTTCAAAGGAAGCTTTCGACTTAGGTGATTTACCCTGGTTTTATAAATTGAACTATAACCCAATGTTTTCGAAAGAGTTGTTTTAAAAGATGCTTTAAAGCTTTCGAAGCAGAGCTTTTGACTGCGCTGAAAGGTTGCTTCCAACGGAGTCGAAAGGTTTGAAAACAAGGTTTTCCTCCTGTTTAAATTGAATCTAAAAAGTTTTCGAAAGGTTTTAGATGGTTAATGCTTTTGACAGATTTTTTTTACTGAATGGTTTTAAAAAAGGCCCGAAAGGCAAGCTTTCGAAGGGGCCAAAAGCCAAGCTTTCGATGGATTCAAAAGTTAACCTTTCGAAGGGGTCGAAAGGTTTTCATTTCTGAATGATTTTGGAAGGTTTTAAATGGAAGGGTTTCCAAAGGTTTTCCAAGGCAATGTACCAAGTGCTATAAAATAGGATGTCTAAGGTTTTAATGCTTTCGAAAAAGACGATCTCAATGGTTTCGAAAGGTTTGAGCTTCAAAGGATTGAAGTTCAATGTTTTCGAAGGGTTTGATTTTCAAAGGGTTTGAGGATACCAATGAAAACTATAAATGAATATAGCTTAAGTTAGGGACACTAATGAAAATAGTTTAATCACAGGGCTAACATGCGATAATTAGATTCAGTGGGCTATCATGAATCATGTAGCAAAACAATGGGTTCATAGTCATCCTAGGAAAATTATGGGTTGTTTGATGGATAGTCAACATCATGTCGGGGATGGATAGTCTCCGTATGATTGAAGAAGTGTTCATAGTCATCCTAGGAAAACTATGGGATGTGTGATGGATAATAAACATCATACCGGGGATGGATAGTCTCCATAGGGTTTAAGCAAGGTTCATAGTTACCATAGGAAAACTGTTTGATGTGAGATGAATAGTCCGCATAAGTTTAAGTAAAATTAATGTGAGATGAATAGTCCATATCAGTTTATGTAAAATGAATGTTAGATAGATAGTCCACCTCATATTATGTAAAATGAAGGTGGGATGGATAGTCCCTCTTTGATGTAAATAAAGTCTAAAATGGGATGGGTAGTCCTTGAAAATATAAGACGGATAGTCAAACATAGATGGTTAATCTAACTAACATGGGATGGGAAATCTTAATTTTTTTAGGTATGTATATCACCATAATTTTTTATAAATATATAACCATTATGGATGCAGGAGCACAACATATGGTCTTATGAAAGGTTTAGCAAAAGATACGTCGCAAAAGGATGTTAGTGAGGGGAAACCCGCTCTACTAAGCGGCATGGTATCACTTAACATATTAAACCGGGATGTATAGTACTATTCATACCAGGTTTTATGTCTGACTCGAAATTTATTTTTTCCCTTCAGACTTTCGGGTGCTCAAAATTAATTTGAGTAGGCTGAGGGATTAAGGTCTTTTTTAGGTTTTATAATGTTGACGAAAAAGCAACCAGAGGCAATTGATAGCTATTTAGGATTAGCAGTTCTTGTTATATTTTGATGTATTTCCACTGTTATTGTATTAAGTCTATTATGACCATATGACTCTGATCATCCAAGGGATGTATCTTCATATACCGCTCTTGGCGTAATTTGTAATAATTATATATTATATATGTTTGGCAACGATTTGGGATTATGTGTTGTGAATGTGAAATAATCGGTTTTAGAATGTAAAAAGGTGAAAATTTGTTTTGAAATCTATGTTTTGTTTCGTATTCAAGTGCTTTTGATATTATTGATACAATTGACATAGCCGCATTTAGTCGTTGGAAGCTAATACTATAGATGACTGCAGCATATGTAGCACTTAGTTTTGGGCCTCTAGATAGGGGATGTTACAGCTTGGTATCATAGCATGGTCTATGAAATACTTTAATGAAAAATGATTTTTGAAACATAATCCTTAGAAATTAGAGTTAAGATCAGGGTACGGGATAACGCTGTAGTAACATACTTGTATTATATATATATATATATATATATATATATCTATGTATAAGTTTATGCTATATATCTAGACTCCTTTCTTAACCGGGCTATTCATCTGTATCTCACGAGGTTTGAATACAGATATGGAAGGAAGAAGAGGCTGAGTTAATGATGGAGGAGAGAGCACAACCACTAATGGAAATGCCCGACCCAATCCTAGAAGAGGTCAATGTCAGGCACAAGCTGAAACTGCTGGTGCAGGAGTACCCCAGATGGACATGGGAGCAATGTATCAGTTCTTTGTAAACATAATGCATTCTAGATTTATAGCTGGAGTTGTCAAAGGTAATGCTGTGGGAAATGTTGGTGGAGAAAATCCTGTAGTTCTAGTTGGATATAACTATGCTAAACTGAGTAGAGACTAAACCAGTCTAGGAGGAAATCCGTTTTCTAGAGCGGATGATGTTGTTGAAGTGAAGGAATTGTTGTTAAACCGTGAAAGGATTTTTGTAGATCCAGGCTTGAATGATGGGGAGAAGTAAAGGCTAACCTCGAGACAGTTGCAAGGGTTAGCACTTCTTTGGTGGAATAATATGATGGCAGGAGTGCCAGAGGAAGAATTGACTTGGGTTGACTTTAGGAGGAGGTTTGAGCAACGGTTCTTGTCTGAGGTGGCCAAGTAGGCATTAATGAGGAAGTTTATGGATCGTGTCCAAGGACAAGTATCTGCAGTAGTGTATGCTGCAAGGTTTGGTGAGCGATCCCGATATGGTTATTCTTTGGTTAACACGGATGTTAGAAAGAATGAAAGATTCATTAGAGAATTGAAGCCAGAGTTGGGCATAATGATTATGGCCCATATCCAAGACCCTTCTAATGTGGTAATGGAAAGGGCCGTTCACCATGAGGAATGCTTGATATTTCGGCTAGGGAGAATCCCGTTGATTTCCATGGCCCTCAAGAAAAAAAAAAGGAAGTTCTTCAAGAAGGGTGCTCGGGGAGAAGGAGCCGCCAAGAAAGGGAAAGAAGATATAGTTTGCTATAAGTGTGATAAGAAAGGTCACTATACTAATGAGTGTCGTTCAAGAGATGGAAAGTTGGTAGTGGGGAAGTAGAATGTGCAATGCTGTAATAGCAACCGGATGTTGCATTAAAGGAACAAATGTCCTGAAGCCACCAAGGCAGGAAAAGGAAAGGTCTTTGCTTTGGAGCCATCATCATCTAAACCTACTGCTGCTGATAAAGGAAAGTCTATGATGGAAGGGGAGCTTTTGATCCGTGGCATACCACTTGGTATTATTCAAATACCGGAGCAAATCATTCTTTTATTTCTCGATGTTTGGTAGATAAGCTTAACCTAGAACCCTTACATCTAGTAACTTCCTTAAGGATTGCAAATTTGATAGGAGGTTATGCAATGCTTGGGATGAGTGTGACCATTTAGAGTTTGATTTGTTAGGCAATTATTTTGAGTGTTGTTTGCATATGTTTGACTTTGGGGGATTTGGGATTATCCTTGGGATGGATTGGTTAATAAATTACAATGTTAGGACATTTTGCCATAATAGGAAAATATCACTTAGTCACTCGGATTGTAGTGATTGGATAGTTTATACCGTAGGGGACCGAAGTTGTGAAATGAATGCTTTATTAGGTACTATGGAATTGGAGGATGAGTTTCATTGAGTCTTTTTAACTAGAGAATTCGCAGATATCTTTGAGCCGGTAACTGGTTTCCACCGAAACGAGCCATTGAGTTTCAGATTGATTTGGTGCCTGAAGCAGAGCCGGTGAGTAGGCCTCCGAGTAGAATGACGCCCACCAAGACGAGAGAGTTGAAGGTTTAGTTTGTGGATTTGGAACGCAAGAGTTTTATCCACCAAAGTAGTTGGCCTTGGGGTGCTACCGCTGTATTTGCTAAGAAGCCGGACGGATCGTTGAGACTGTGTATCGACTATCGTAAGTTGAATGAGAGGATAATAAAGAACCGATACCCATTGCTAAGAATTGATGATTTGTTTGATCATTTAAGTGGAGCCAAGGTATTCTCTCAATTGGATTTGGCGATGGAATTTCATCAGCTAAGATTGGTATAGGATGGCCTTACTTTGATGGTGTTGAGGACAAGATGTGGATCGTACAAATGATAAGTTATGTCGTTCGGGCTGACTAATGCACCGACATTCTTTGTGGATTTGATGAATAGGATTTTTTGAGAGCACTTGGATAGATTTGTGTTAGTCTTCATAGAAGGCATTTTGGTATACTCTAAGGATGAGAAGGAGCATGATGTTTATCTTAGAGTTGTGCTTGAAACATTGAGGGAGCATTAGTTTAAGAATAAGTTTTCAAAGTATCATTTTTGGAAGAAGGAAGTAAAGTACCTTGGTCATGTCATCTCAAAGAAGGGTTATCTATAGATCCAACTAATATTAAGGCGGTAAATAATTGGAAGAGACCCGAGACGATGACTGAGATTAAGAGCTTTCTAGGATTTGCTAGATATTATCGAAGATTTATCGAGGATTTTTCCCGAATAGCTGCACTGATGACTAAGCTTACGCAAAAAGATGTGAAGTTTACATGGACTGATAAGTGTGAGGAAGGATTCTAGACCTTGAAACACTTATTGACCCATGCACCGGTGTTAGTGTTCCCGGAGGGGAAATAGGATTTTGTTGTTTATACTAATGTGTATGGAACTGGATATGTTAATGCAAAGAGTTAAATTGATTGCTTATGCTTTTAGACAGCTTAGACCACATGAAGATAGGTATCCAATGCATGACTTGGAGTTTGTTGCCATCATATTTGCTTTCAAGGTGTGGAGGCATTATCTTTTAGGAGAGCGATTGAAGCTTTATACTGATCATAAGTCATTGAAGTACTTGTTCTCTCAGAAGGAGCTGAACATGAGACAACAGAGGTGGTTGAAGTTTATTGTTGCTTGTAATTTTTGAATTGAGTACACACCAAGAAAATGAGATAAGGTGGTGGATGCACTCAAGCGGAAACATCAAAATGCAGTATTGGCTATGAATGCTGAGCGGAAAGATTTTGAAGCATCACCAGCTTGAAGTATGCAGTTTAGATCCAAGGAAGGTTGTAGTACCGTAAGTGCTATATTGTCTTGTTTAGAAGTTACACCGGTAATGATTGAGAAGATTGCTTCTAAGCAAGAGGTGGATCCAATTTTGGCTGAACAGATCAAAAGGTTGAAGGAAGGAAAAAAGAGCGATGGCTTAAACGATTTCAGTCTTTAACAAAATGGGTTGTTGAGGATAAAAGGGAGATTGTGTGTTCCGAATGTAGAAAACATGAGGAAGGGAGTTTTGGATGAGTGCCATCATTCAAAGTTCATCATCCATCCAGGAGGAACAATGATGTATCAGGATATGAAGAGAAGTTTCTTCAAGAAAGGTATGAAATAGGAAATTGGTTTATGTGTTGAGAAGTGCTTGAACTGCTAATAGGAAAATGCTGAACACTAGAAATCAAGCGAATTGCTTCAACCGTTAGAAGTTCCATTATGGAAATGGAATTCTATCTCTATGGATTTTGTTGACGGGTTGCCAAGACCTAATAGAGGGAATGAAAGTATATGGATCATAGTAGATAGACTGACTAAGATTGCCTATTTCATTCTGGTAAAGTCAACTAGGACGACACCTATTTTGGTGAAGTTATTTATGAAGAATGTAGTTAGACTGCATGTGATTACTTATAGTATTTTTAGTGATAGGGATTCTTTGTTTACTAGTGAGTTCTAGAAAAGTCTATAGGAAGCTTTAGGAACCAAGTTCAACATTAATATCACTTAACATCCGCAGGCTGATGAGCAAACGGAAAGAGTTAACAAAATCTTGGTGGATTTGTGAAGAGCTTGTGTATTGGATTTCAGGGGATCATGGGTGGATCATCTTCATCTAGCTAAGTTTTCGTATAATAATAGTTATCAGACTAGTATTGGGATATCAAAGTTTGAAGCTTTGTATGGAAGGCCATGCAAGTTCCCCGTATGTTGGTTAGAGATGGCGATAGATTAGTTCTTAGTTCGTATTTAGTGAAGGAAGATGTAGAGAAGATTGAGTTAATCCAAGCTAGGATGAAGAAAGCTCAATCTAGGCATAAAAGTTATACAGAAGAAGGAAAGATTTGAAATTTTCTGTCGGAGACTATTTGTTTATTAAGGGTTCATTGTTGAAGGTGCGATTAGATTTAGGAAATCAGGAAAGTTAGCACCCAGATTCATTGGTCCTTTTTGTATTGTAGAGAGGATCGAGAAACTTGCTTAATGTTTGTACCAAAATTGGGCATAACACTATTCGGATGTGTTTTAAGAGGTAAAATGAAGAAAGTAAATGTAAAATACGGTAGATCTAACAAACACACCAATATACACATAAGAAAAACATGCAAAAACACACAAATTTAGAGTGGTCCTACGTTTTGCCTATGTCCACTATGAATTGATTGTTGTTTGTTGAATTTGACTTGTTAATTATAGGAGATTACAATAGTACAACTGAACTATAATAGTGATTTCGGCAGAGTATCAGCATAGAAAAGCCAAAAAGTCCATTTTCTGAAGTCCTAGGACTGCTATTTATAGGGGTAGGCTGAAAATATCTCTCTCAGATCTCGGAAGACCCCTTCTCTCACGTGGGTGGGCCGAATAGATCGATCCCTGGACATTTGGGATCGATTCATGATCGGTACGTATACAATCAGTATCGATCAAAAACGACTCCATTTCGGCTGAAATTAATCAGAGACCAATTAGAGGTAGTATGCAAGCTCCTATTAAAATTTGGCGACATTTGGACTTGTAGCTTTTGAGTTATGATCGATCCAAGTTTGTATTTGAAAAAGGTTGCCGAGTTCGTATTGATCTTATTCGTACCCATCGCTTCGTATTGATACCATACGTATCGATCTGGGTGACATGGCCCTACACTTCCGGATCGATCCACTTCATGCCGAATGATCATTTGCTTCATTTAAACGTGGTTTGTTCTTATCGAGCTGGGACGCTTCATTTCATCTCAATGATTCAAACCCCTGCTTTTCGATGATCAATGGTCTCCTTCGTACCAATGCTCATTGTATCCGTCCGTATCGATCGTTTGTAGCCGCTTCGTACCGATACAAACAAATTACGTTCAAATGAAGGAAATGATCGTTCGGCATAAAAAGTGGATCGATCCTGAAGTATAGCGCCATGTCAACTTGATCGATACGTATGGTATCGATACGAAGCGATTGGTACGAATAGATCGATATGAACTCGACAGCCTTTTCAAATACAAATTTGGTTCGATCATAACTCAAAATCTACAAGTCCAAATGCTGCCAAATTTTCACAGGCGCTTACGTGCCACCTTTACTTAGGCATTGATCGATCTCAGCCCAAATGGAGTTATTTTTTATCAATGCGAATTGTATACGTATCCATAATGGATCGATCTCAAATGTCCAGGGATCGATCTGGTGAGCCTTCCCACGTGAGAGAGGGGGTATCTCGAGATCTGAGCTAGATATTTATAGCCTACGCATATAAATAGCAATCCTAGGCCTTCAGAAAAGGAACTTTTTGGCTTCTCTATGCTGATACTCGGCCGAAGTCACTATTATACTTCAGTTGTATTTTTGTAATCTCCAGTAATTAGCAAGTCAAATTCAATAAGAAAACCACCATTTCATAGTGGAAGTAGGTAATATGTCGAACCAATCTAAATTTATATTTCTACATTTTTTCATATATGTTGATTGGTGTGTTTGTTACATCTGCCTCATTTTACATTTACTTTCTTCATTTTATCTCTTCAAACACTTTCGAAGAGTGTTGTGTCCAATTTTGGTACAAACATTTTGATCCTTTCACTGAGAAAACCCAGGTTTTCTCCTTCTCATTGACCTACTACCGATATTGGATTGCAAGAATCTAAGGAGAAGATCCAGATCTCAAGCCTAGAAGTACTTCCATCCTATTCAGTTTTACGCCAAGTCTAGGAGAGAACTTTTCTATTCGCCATGGTCGCTACTAGGACTACCTCAACAGCTTCAGATCCAGAAGGACGAGATAGGCAGAACCCTGAACAACTTCCCTCCGTAGACCAAAATACTGCTCGGATCCACAAGGCCCTGTCATCAAGGAGGAGTTCCAGTTACTGATGCAAGAGCTGATTCAATGCTGCGGGTAGCTTACCTAGTAGCTCCATGCCAATGCGGAGTTAACCAATCAGCTAAACCGTGAAAGGCGAAGGAGATCTAAAAGGGATCAGGCTTCCTACTTATCTACTAAAAGTTCAGCTTCTTCTGATTACAATCACAGATCCACGCGCCCACGGCTGGATGGAAGCTATATACAGGCTATAGGACATTAGCGCACTTTGAATCTTGGGCAAACGAGAGTTAGTCCATCAACCAGCCACCAGACCAGACCCTCCTCCCAAGGAGGAATGGCTCCTTATCACAATACTGACAACCGCACTGGTGATGCTGCTATCGAGTTGGAAGCCGACACTCGAAACGAAACAGATCTAAACCATCGCCAACGTGATTATACTCCTGAGCCTTATGTTCCTGAAGGCCTAAAGCCAAGGAGACGACATATGGACCGTCGACCGCGCCCACTCCATCCTCGCATTATGGAACCCGACCACCCCTTGGACCAGCATACAATGATCCGCTAGATGATCCGTGAAATCCAAGGCCACGCCAATGACGACTGGGGAATCTCCCAAAGTCAGACCCCATTGACCGATGGCATCCTTTATGCTGAACCGCCGCAGCAATTCAAAATGCCAACTCTAGCTGTTTATAAAGGGAGTTCTGACCCTAACTAGCACATTTTAAAGTATGAATGGTTGATGAATGCTGCACGGGCTAATGAGCGGTCAAATGCCGAAGTTTCACAATCTCTCTGGGGGGCATCACAACTATGTGGTTTACTTGCCTATCACCTCGATCTATTTCATGTTTCGAGCAGTTGGCTACGAAGTTTGCTGAGTAGTTTCACATGCATGTCACAAGGCCCAAAGATGTTAATACCTTGTCTGGTGTCACTCAAGCTCCCGGAGAGACACTCAGATGTTACTTGGAGAGGTTCCACGTTGCATTCGCTGAAATTAGTAACCCAAATGAAAATTCCATTCTGATGGCACTAACTAAGGGAGTCGATCACGATTTCGAATTTGGCAACTGGTTGGTCGGAAAAACCTCTGCGTCATTGGTCCGTTTTTATTCCAAGGCAGCTCAGTTCTTGAAAAGAGAGGATGCGAAATAGTCTTGGAAAAAGGATAATGTAGGGGTCGATGTGGAAGGAAACTAAAGAAATGTCGTTGTGAAACAAACCGGGTAGAGTTCAGGAAAGGTGCGGTAAAATATACGAAATAAGCAGAATTTACAGAAAGGCATTGGAAATCAGGGAAAGTAGGACCAAAATCGTGGACCGCGACATAGGGCTCCCATGTCTGACACCTATACTCCTTTAAATACATCCCTGGAAATATATGTACTTGCAAACTTGTAATACTATCTAATATAAGAAACCTGCTCCATTGCAATCATCCGAGAAACATATTCAAACTAGGAATTTTTGTAGATTTCATGATAGTTATAGCCATAACACAAATGAGTTTCGTCATCTACAGATATTATCAAGAAGTTGATCCAAGAAAGAAAGTTGGGCATTTCATTCGGGTGCTGCAGGCTGGAGGTGTGGCCCGATCAAATAAATACCAAATACCAAATCAGGTTAGATTGGTGGAACCCTCACGTACCGGCAGAAGGTTAGTGATTAACACTGTTAGTGGTGGTCCTTATCCAGCGGATCGGAGCTGGAGGGTAATGGAGTCCTATGCCAATTCTATTAGGCATGCGAGCTTCAAATGTTGCAGTAACTTGGAGGACGAAGCTTCGACCAAACAACAAAAAACGATGACAAAAGACATCGTATTCTGAAATAGGGACGCTGATAAAGTCGAAGCCCCTACCATTATTCCACTATTCATTTCAGCTCAAATAGGTCCTGCTAGGATGAAGATGATCTTAGTGGACAATGGAAGTTCAATGAACGTACTTTTTAAGCGGGGCTATGATCAAATGAAGATGGAGGCAAAAGATTTGAAGCCTTGTCAGTGTCATATTCATGGCTTGAATGGAAGTGCAACTATACCCAATGGGATGGTGGAGCTACTAGTGGAGTTGGGAATTGGGGAATACCGAAGAGTCCGGGTACTGCAATTTGTTATATTGGATATTGACTCACCGTACAACGCTTTCTTGGGCCGACCGATCCTAGTTGAGTTCAGGACTACTATTGCCCCTTGGTGTCTAAATTTGAAATTCCCTACCAACAATGGTGTCGGGGTCGTTCAGGGAGACTAGGCTATTATACGGGCGTGTTATGTGGCCGAGTTGCTGGAGGCGCAACGAAAAGAGAAGAGAAAGGGCGTAAAGGAATCTCTCTACGTCTGCTGTGAGGATAATTGACAGTTAGCGCCTCGGCAAGACCCAGGCACCGAAACAAATTCACAAGAGGTCTTGACCCAAGAGATACTAAAAGCAAGGGAAAAGTCAAAGATGGTCAGGCTTCTCCACCAGAGCCGACGGTCGATGTTTCGATCGATAATGATGACGATTCTAGAATGGTAAAGATTGGATCTTAGCTAAGCCAATAGATGAAGGTGGAATTGGTTGAATTTCTCTGGGCAAACCTTAATGTGTTTGCTTTGATGCACTCCGACATGTGTTTAATCTCGCCGGACGTCGTGAGACACATATTGAATATTGACCTGTGGCATGACCCGGTCAAGCAAAAAAGGCATGGTATGGATCCAGGGAGATATGCCGCACTAAAGGAAGAGGTAGATAAACTCAGGTTGAACGAGTTTATCCAAGATGCATTATATCCAGAATGGGTGTCCAACCCTGTACTTGTAATGAAACCTAACGGAAAATAGAGAACTTGCATTGACTACTCAGACTTGAATAAAGCTTGCCCTAAGGACAATTTTTCACTTCCCCAGATTGATCAACTTATAGATTCAAAAAATGACGTGAGCTCTTATCCTTCATGGATGCCTATCAGATTCCCATGCACCTGCCCAATCAGGAGCATACCTGCTTCATCACCGATCTAGGACTTCACTGCTACAAATTCATACCATTTGAACTCAAGAATGTTGGAGCAACTTTCCAACAGCTAGTTAATTGAATGTTTGCTGACCAAATCGAAAAAACTATAGAGGTATATTTGGATGACATGCTCGTAAAGTCACAACTCACCACCAATCATATCAATCACCTGGAAATGATGTTCAGTATCCTTCGAGTGTACAAAATGAAAGTCAACTTATTGAAGTGTCACTTTGGGGTCGCTTATGGATAGTTCCTTGGATTCATCATTAATGCTTGGGGAATCGAAGCCAATCTCAAGAAAATGTGGGAAATTAGAAATCTTAAGACTCCAAGGACTATAAAGAAAATTCAGAGCCTTAATGGCAAGATAGCAGCACTAAGCAGGTTCGTTTCAAAAGCCACCGACAAATGCATTCCCTTCTTCGATCTAATCAGAAAAGGGAAACAAAACTTTGAATGGACTACATATTATAAGGGCACATTCCAAGCACTGGTTCAACACCTATCTACACCACCCATTCTGCCAAAACCTATTGATCATGAGATATTGTACATCTAATTAGCGGTTTTAGAAAATGCAATCAGAGCTACTTTAACTCAGAAGGAGGATTGGATAAGACGGCCAGTCTATTATGTCAGTAAACAACTAACTAGAACGGAGAGAAATTTTACTAAGTTGGAGGAGTTAGCTTATTGTCTTGTCACTACCTTGAGGAAGATCCGCCCGTATTTTCAGGCTCATCCTATCACTATCAACACCGACGAGCCTTTACGATAAGTCCTTACGTAGTTTAAGACGTCTGGTAGGTTACTCAAGTGGAATATCTAGCTGAGTCAGTTCGACATCACTTACGCACTGAGGCGAGCTATTCAAGGAAAATTTCTAGTAGACTTCATCGCCGAATTCACTATCCCGGAGGACTTGCCTGTAAATAGTAATCTCCCACATTTGTCTAGAAGCTGCATATTGATGGGGCGTTAAATGAACGCTGCATAGACGTTGGGGTTGTGCTTGAAACTCATGAAGGCCGATCTATATGCTATGCTTTAAAGTTCGATTTCCGTGTGACAAACAATGAAGCCGAACACGAAGCCCTACTCTCCTAACTAAGGCTTGCTAGAGATTTTAGAATTATTGCTATGGAGATTAACTACGATTCACAATTGGTCGTCTGCCATGTACATTGGGAAACCAGGCCAAAGACCGGAGACTGGCTACTTATCATGGTCGGATCTAGGAAAACTTGAATCAGTTTGATTATTATGCCATCTATTGCATACCCCGAGAGCACAATCAAAAAGCCGATTCCTTGGCAAAGTTAGCCAACACCGGTGAGGCACCACAAATAGGACTCGGTCCCGTTGAGACACTATCTTCCCCGACTATTGATCAAATGGAGACCAACTGGGTACTTAAAGCCGTACCCGATAAGGAATCATGGATAACTCGGTTTAGGAACTGTCTCGAGCATGGGATCCTGCCAGAGCGTAGAAGTGAAAAAACACTAGTTCTTCAAAAGGCTTTACGGTTCACCATTCAAAATAGAGTCATGTATATAAGAGGGTACTCTGTTCATTTACTCCTTTGTATCGCCCACGACAAAATCAAATCAGTATTACATGATGTGCATGAAGGAGAATGTGGCGATCACACCTGGGGAAAGCTCTTGCTAAGAGATTACTCTGATACGGTCATTATTAGCTGACTGTAAATCGCGACGCATCAGATTATGCCAGAAATTGTGACATATGTTAGAAACACACTCGGATTCCAAGAGCCCCGCCTACCAAGATATCTCAGATGGTCAGTCCATGGTCGTTCGCAATATAGGGCATCAATATTATTAGGTCTCTACCTCTAGCCAAAGGTGGCACGAAGTACACCATCATTGAAACTGATTACTTTACCAAAAAGGTGGAAGCCAGACCCCTTGCTACTATCACAATAAATAAAGTGATCAACTTTGTGGTATGCAATATTATCTGTCGATTTGGTCTACCATATACCATCATCACTGATAACGGAGCCTAATCTGATAGTTTCGAGTTTAAGAATTTCTGTCAGCGATTCTGTATCCAAAAGAAGTTCTCAGCAGTTGCACACCCTCAAGAGAATGGACTGGTCGAAGTTGTTAACAAAGTATAAAGTCCATTCTGAAGAAAAGATTAGAAAAGGCCGGGGGCATATAGGTCGATGAACTTCATATGGCCCTATGGGCATATCAAACAACCCACAAGTCCGCGACCCGCCACACTCCATTTTCACTTTCCTACTGCTCAGAAGCCATCATTTGGGTTGAATTGGAAGTACCTTCACATCGTGTCACTTATTATGATCCGAAGACAAATGCTATATTGCTTGTCGAATCTCTGGACTTGCTAAATGAGAAAGTGAAAAGGCTAATATAAGGGAACCCACGCATCGAAGTCGAGTCACATGATTGTACAATGCTAAGGTCCAACCCCAAACCATTGAACTTTGTGATCTCGTCCTCAAGAGAATTTACCCGGTCCCTTCACATATGAAACCAACATGGGAGGAACCGTATGTTATTGAACAAAGACTCAGAGATGACACATTTAAATTATCGACCATTAGTGATCTCACTTTGCCGAGAGCCTAAAACAGCGAGAGTCTTTGTGGCTACTACACATAACAGGCTTTATTTATTCATTCAGTCTGCTTTTCATTTGCAAGTTTTTTATGCATTTCGAAATTTGAATTTGTGATAAGGCTACTGACTTTTCCATACTTTCTTATTTCAGCAATAAAATGCCATCTCTTCTAGCTAGAGCAGTGGTTCTTAAAATGTGTCATCTAACCATCACAATGCACGGAGAGCTATGTTCCATCCTACGGTAAGACATATTCAAATAGGTAGTGATTGTGATACGACCGGTCGCTCACTAAGTAGAACCCAAGCTCGAGGGCAAGCCATCACACTAAAGCCAAAAAGGATTGATGGACGACAATCCTCTAACTAACTATGGCTCCCAAAGTGCGAGATGGAGTATAAAATTACAAAGGTGTGCTCGAAGAGGGTGGATCCATCCACCTAACGACTTCGCCCGTGTTTAATCCAAGTCTAAGGAGGATAGATCCGTCCATCTAATGACCTAACTTGTTAACTCATGGTGTATGTGACTCGACCATCCATGATCCTGATAAATCTATCGTTCCCAGAGAGCGAACGAAATCTTAAAACCAAAAGTAGGTGTGATCGACCGTCTGTTGACTAACTCCAGATTCCCAAAGTGCGAACTAGGGTATAAGTACCAAAATGGGTGCAACTGACCACTCATCGACTCAATCTACGTCCCCAAATGCAGGCTGGAGTAAAGACACAAACCGTGTGTGAATCAATCGCCCGTGAGACAACTCCAAGCCCCCATATTACGGACTGAAGTATAAACACAAATTGGGTGTGACTAATTACCCCCAAATCAATCTAAGTCCCCAGAGTGCGGACCAAATTCTAAATATCAAATGGATGTGACTGACTGCCCGTCAAATAACTTAAGTCCCCGAAACGCATACATATCTTTAAACATTAAATAGGCATGACATACCGCCGGTACAGAAGTGCAATCCCTAGACTGTGGATGCGATTAACAATAGATGAGCAAGTGTTATCCGGCCATCTGAACTCGTCTCGTTTCGACTTCATTCCGACTAAGTTAAGCTTAATTTATCGAAGGCGGAAAGCAACCGCCGACCGACTGCTTCAATTTGTCCCCGAGGCTAGGGGGCAAAACTTAAGTACCAGCTACTGATCGAGACAGTGCAATATTGGGATTCGACTTAACATTCGGCTTTGACCCGAAGTCATAACTTCGGGACTTGACAAGCAAACTCAGGACTGATTCAAAGACTGAAGCCTCAAAGTACATTAAATGGGCAAAAACACTTAAGAAAATATACAGGAAATTATGCTGAAAACAAAATGGAATTTCAATTCAACTATTCATTGAAAAAGAAGGATAGGTAAAAAAAAATTTCAAGAAGTCCTAGAAGTAGGAGCCGAACCCGCATCTATACACGGCCTACAGGAGGCAAAAAGCAATTCCTATCTATCTACCAAAAAAGGGAGCAAGAAGATACATTTACTCTCTCGGTTTCTTCTTCTTCTTCCGCAGCGTCGACCTACTGGAGCTACCGCTCAGCCTTTTCGAGCCTTTGCCTTTTGGTAGTTGGTCTCCAACATGAGGAATTATGGTGATCTCTTCCTCCGAACTCATGGGAATTGGAATACTTTATGAATACGGAGTTGGAATAATAGGAACACTCTCAATGTAGGTAGATGAGGGAGGCATGCCAGTGTCGACAACTGTACCACCGGGAGAAATCATTCGCAGAGGATCTGGGGCAGGACCCGCCATACCACCTCTAATACCACTGGCCTACGCGGATGCTTCCATCTCGGCATTAATCTCCGCCATTATCTCTTCCACATGAATTGCTTGAGCGTCCACGGGAATGCAGCTTGTTGGGCCCGAAGAGCTGGCTGTGAATGCGCCTTCACCCATGACGAATGGAAGGTCAGTAAGTGGGTCACTTTGATGACCAAGGAGTTCTCCCATCATCTGTTTATCAAAAACAAAAGCTCTCCCCTGCAATCCCTCAGTTGGTGCAGCGGCCGTTGTTATGGTTTCCTCCATAATAAGGGCCTCCTGCTCATGATGCAATTATTAGGTTGCGAGGGCACGGTCGGTGCAGCTCCTATCACTGAATGAAGATAAGAAAAATATTAGTGATTTTTTTCGATAATACTCAAAACTTGGAATGAATTCGAGAAGTGTACAGAATACCTTCCTCGAATTGGCTCGTGGGTGGAGCTGGAGTAATTTCAGGGACATGTTAGTGAGCTGGAGACAATTGCAGTTGATCAGGATTGTAAGCAGGCACAGATATAGGATCAAGTGCAGGAGTAGATTCGGGCTGGGTTGCATAGTAATTTCAGAGCGCACAACAGGATGCTCAATGCCAGAACCCTCTCCAGCCTCCGGATGCTAAGTGACGAGTCTCTCTTTTTCAAATATGATAGCGGCATCATGGAGAACCCTTCTCTCATCCTCGGTCAGCACTCGGTTCTCCAATTCAAACTCATCAATGGATTCAGTATGATGCTCTTCTTTTCTATCTTCAACTAAGTGGCAGCACCAAGCATTACACAGATGCGATGGGTAATCTTTGAGCCAGCTCAGATTTTGATGCTTCAGAACATTGACATTAAACGTAACAAGGAGATCTCAATGTCGCCCTCCATCCCTAGCGTCTGCTGCTCCAGCCTCAATCTCAACCCTAGCCTCGGCTTCCTGCACCTTTAGTATAGCTGCATCCTGCTCACTCCTAAGTTCCACGGCTTGATCACATGCCTCTTGGGTAGCCTTATTAGCGTCGTCCTTTTCTTGGACGACTTCAGCATACTTTGCCTTAAGCTCATTGAGCTCTTTGAGCACATTATCTCTTTCGGCTATGACGGTGGCATTTCTGTAGCCCATACCATTGACTAAAGTTAGATGCTCTTGTTTCATCTGCACCATATTCTTGTTTGCCACATCGACTTTCTTCATGGCCTCTTTCTCTGATTTCCTTATAGTGTCATTCTCAGTAGTGAGCACTTGCACTACATGGTCCTTCTGAGCGAGATCGGTTCCCAGTTTTTCAATTGTCTTCGCCCGCTCAAAGGCAACCACCGATGCTTTCTAAGCGACCTTCATCAATTCCCGATACTGGCCTTAAACATCGTATATATAGTCATGCATCATTTGTTCTGCCTCATTGTGAATTCATTTTAAATGTAGAGGGAATATGTAGCTGTCGAAGTAGACATTTGGGAAATCGTTTTTCAAGTTAGCGATTCTAACCGCCCCTTCCCTGGTGAGTTCTATGATGGCTTGTTCAGTGGTAATGGGGGTCTCAGTTTCGATCCTCCGACGTTGTTCATCGGGTCTTGAAGTTTGAGAAGATGGTACTTGAAGTGAAGATACTGAGGGTTGTTTGCCAAAACCAGAAGGTCGTGTTGGACCTTTAGGTGGCGGAGAGCACGACCGGGAATGGCGCCTATACTACCTCTCCCTCTCCCTATCCCTTTCCCTCTCGTAGTGCTCCCTCTCTTGACTGGTGTAGCCGCGATCGTATTCTCTATCGCCTCACGTCTATGGGACTCTGAGTAAGAGCTAGATGAATGGCACGCAGAACGGAGACTACCAAGCACAGATCCCCGCCTTGACATCGTATCTGTAAAATGAAAAGAGAAACAGAGTTGGTAATCTCCAGAGATGAATGGCTTGTGATTAAAAATTGTGCGGTGCCGTAGAGTGTGTATGCATGTGCAAACCCCCCAACCAACTGGTTGCAATAGCCATGCATGAAGGAGTTGGCTCTCCTATGTCTAAGGCACTTTGAAGCCCCTATAATCCGGTATCTTGGTGCAAATGCAAGTCATCCAGAACGGGGATGTCTGCCAGTCCCGCTAAGAAGCTCTCCATCTGCGAGGTAGGAATCTCTTGACCAGTAGTAGGCAAAGAGACTATGACAGTTTTGTGCCTTATAGATTTTCGAGCAGTAGACTTGCCTCTTCTGTTCTGCTCTAAAGATCTATGACTTTGCGAAGGCCTAACTACAGGCTCATCTCCAGAAGACATATTCTCATCATCGCCTGTTCAGTAATTGCTATCCTAGGAGCTCTCCTTCGAGCTTGCCTCATCGGGGCCATTGCTAAGAACTCCTACGAGTCCAATGCTTTGTTCTCTGTCATTTAGCCTAATGGCAACCAGATTTTCGTCCGTAGGGGCTTCGTCGATCTCTCTATACTCGGCAGACACCTCTTGAAGAACTTTACTATCTCTTTAAAATGAGCACCTTCAGATCGCAGAATTGAAGTAATAAAAGAGAGAAAGTGTTAGACTCTACATCAACCATTATTATCCACTTAATCAACAAAGAGGCTAAGGCACTTACATCTTGTTAGCCACTGTCTGGCGAAACCCGGTGGACACCGAACGTAGAACCATTCGGTCTTGAAATAGCTCAGCTTGCTCCAAGCCTCGACAACGATTTGAAAATTCCTAACCGCCTCTAGGAAAGTGAAGAAAGGATTATTGCATTGACTCTTTATGTTAAATAAATATCTGACTTCCTCTAGAGTTAGGGTCGGAAAAGGTGTCCTATGAAGACCATGAATAAAATGTTCAACAGGGCATAACCATTTGGGAGCAATAGGGATAGAGCGATCCTCAAGAAAGGTAGAACTCCTTGAATGAATTGATTAAATAGAGGGAGTGTCCCAGCTACACACATAAATATATTACAAGTGGTGTAACCTTTCATGGGGGGAAGGGGGTGTGAGCTCTATACTCTGGCCCTGGTAATAAGACATCGTTTATCGACAGCCCATGCCTTAGGCAAATCATACCAAGCATATCTTTAGAAATATTGGAAGGAACATAATCTTATGGGTGTGCAATAAAGGCTACTCCTATCAATTCATCTAGAGCATGGCTAATTCGTCAGCTGCAATAGCCGGCATTTCGATTATGGGGAGAGGCGGACTCTGAACATCTTACGACTATGAACTTCAGGGTTTAATAGCTATTGAACTCGGTAAAAATCATCGTTAGATGATAATAAACCCATGTTTCCCCAGTGTGAAGTGCGTGAATGTGTTGCGCAGTGCAGTACTATATAATACTTAAGAAATTCTACTGGATTTGTGAAATGTTGAAATGACAAGACTTTAAGATTCAATAGAAGTGACCGTCATCGCTGACCGTCACACCCGTGCCATCCAGACTTCGAAGAATGATCCAAGTTAGAGGTTGTCAAAAATTTCAAGTTACAGTTCCACCGACGAGCTTCGAAGGGAAATCAAATATGTGATGAAATGATTGAGTCCAATTATGCAATGCAGAAGCTCGTCGGAGTCAAATGTTCGAGTGTGCAAAATTTTTATATCCTTCAGGGTCAAGACTTGGATCGATCACCAGAAGCTCCATACATATTGGTCATGGAGGAAAGAATTTTTTATCGGCCGCAAAATAGCTAGTTCGTATCGATCCTTAGTCGTTCCTCTCATATCGATTATAGGCAACGTCTTCGTATCGCTCAACATAACCGATACTTCAGATCGATCAGATAGTTAGTTTTACATATCGACACGAATTCCCACCACCCCCTATCGATAAGAAGCAACTCCCTTATTTGATATGAAGCTCCACTATTTTAATCAATACAAACTCTAGTTTCCCTCAGATGATACAAATCACTTTTTCGCGATCGAAACGAACGCTACCTTCGTATCCCTCAATACTCCTTCTTCTCCAATCGTCCTGAACTCCATTTCCTCCTTCCTCAACCATGCTCCAGCCCCATTTCCGGCCTTGACATCACCTAAACCGGCCACTACAATGGAAGAATTGTCTATAGATCTCAGTTCCTATCGTTTTAATGTGAGATTTATCAGATGATTACCTAAATTAAAGAATCAATTTGAGGGATTAGAAAGTCATGTTAGGTTGAGGATGAAGGCAGTTTTAATTTCTTAGTTTTTAATCGATACGAAGGAAAGAATGAAATTAAGGCAGGTGAATTTTTTATAAATCCTAAGTGTATTTATATGGGTACGAAATAAAGGGAAAGAAATGGTTCATCTTCCAGTACTAAATGACCAGTGGAAACAGTTTCTCGTGTTCTTAATACGAAGAGACGTCTTTGTATCCATCCGCTATCAGTCTTGAACGAGGCTGTTCATACCCATCGGCCACCAATCGATAAGAACGATGCAAAAAAGGCTTGTTTGAACTATTTGGATCCATAGCATGGTTGTTCATATCCATCAATGATTCATCGATACGAAGTGAAAGTTTCGTATCCATCGCTCTGAAGACCACAAGGATTCATATCCATCGATACAATTTTTTTTTTAAGAAATAACTATTTCATAACGATAGCCATTAGTACAAAATGCCTATCCCAACTTTTCACGTCGATTAAGGAGAGGATCGATACGAAGGGATGCTCTAAAAGCAACCACTGAGCATTGTTACCACTCGAATTTCACATCGATCCAAGAGAGGATTGATACAAAACTCAATCAAAAAAAAAATTGACAATGACTCGTGAACATGCAAATGTTAACGGGAGCCAGGTTAACATACATGCATATATGATAGACTAATATTCAATTTTTGAAATTCACAGAAATTGAATGCTCACCTGATGAAAATTACAACCGTGAACAACAAATTGCTAGCAGTCGATGCTTAGCTACAAAAACGCACTATACAATCATTGGAAGTCAACTATCCAATAATTATATTGTCAGGAATCAATCAAAGGTTACATCTTTTGACGAAAAGACAACGACTATTCAACGAATCGGACAGAACTTTTCAAACTAAAGATTGCATCTTTTCAAAGCATGTCATGTTCACACAAGATGTACTTTGGGGGGCAAATGTTATCCAATATTTTGGCAAGGCCATGACACCAAAAAATTAACTAGAAACCAAAGACAGTTCGATCCGGAGATCGGTTATACACCTTCCTATCCTTATCTTTGAGAAAATGATGTTTGATATCAATATGTTTGGTTTTGGCATGATGAGTAGGATTATTGGATAAATTGATAGCACTTGTATTGTCACAATAAATTGGTGATCTTGAAATATTTAATCCATAATCCTTTAGCGTCTGTCGCATATAGATAACTTGAGAACAAGCCAAAACAGTAGAGATATATTCTGCTTCAGTTGTTGATAGTGAGACGATATTTTTCTTTTTACTAAACCAGGAAACCAAAGAATGTCCTAAAAAGTGACAAGTTCTGCTTGTACTTTTTCGGTCTGATTTACAACCAGCATAGTCTGCATCACAAAATGAGATTAAATTAAATTAATCGTTTTTAGAGTAAAATAGGCCATAGTCTAAAGTGTGTCTAACATATCTTAGGATACATTTAACAGCTTTCAAATGGGTTTCTTTGGTTTGAGATTGGTATCTTGCACAACGACAGACACTATGACTAATATCAGGCCTACTCGTAGTTATATAGAGTAGCGATCCAATCATTCCCCCGTATAGTTTTTGATCAACATCTTTTGAAATGTCTTCTTTATTTAAGGCTTCAATGGTTGCCATAGAAGTGCGTTTTTCACTTGCAGTTGTCATACAAAGCTTACTAGCTAGATCCCTAGCATACTTTTCTTGATTAATGAAAATACCACTATTCAATTGTATTATTTCCAATCCTCAAAAGAATGCAAGTTCACCCATATGACTCATCTCAAACTCCTTTTTCATTATTTCAGAAAACTCTTTGTTCATTTCATTGTTTGTTCATCCAAAAATTATATCATCTACATAAATCTATACTAATTGGATATCATTTTTGTTTCTTTTAATAAAAAGAGTTTTATCACTTTCCCAATTTCAAAATTTGATTGTAATAGGTAAGATCTTAGTATAACATACCATGCTCTAGGAGCTTGTTTCAAACCATATAAAGATTTCATTTATTTGTAAACATGGCTTGGAAACTTTTCTTCTTCAAAAAGTGGGGGTTGTTCAACATAAAAATCCTCTTTAACAAAATCATTCAAAAAGGCACTTTTGACATCCATTTGAAATAATTTGAAATTGTTGCGGTTTGTGAAAGCAAGTAGAATTCTAATGGATTCTAATCTTGCTATGGGTGCAAAAGTTTCATCAAAGTCTGTTCCTTCTTCTTGACAATAACCACGCATGACTAACCGAGCTTTATTTCTAACGACCTTACCTTGCTCATTCATTTTAGTTTTATGAACTCATTTAGCTCCTATTATAGATTTATCCTCGGGTATAGGAACAAT
This sequence comes from Allium cepa, assembly GCA_030765085.1. NCBI lineage: Eukaryota > Viridiplantae > Streptophyta > Magnoliopsida > Asparagales > Amaryllidaceae > Allium > Allium cepa. The sequence goes on from CM060938.1 coordinate 688,599,561, forward strand.
TTCCCATACATCATTTCTGGTGAATTGATTTAGTTCTTCTTGCATAGTAAGAATCCATGAATCATCAAATGATTCTTCTTTTGGATTTTTGGGTTCAATTGTTGATATAAAACTACATTACTCATCTTATTTGGTTGATTTCTAGTTCTAACAACAGATTCAATATTTCCTAGTATATTTTCTATAGGACGATCTTTTAAAAGCCTGATCTATTTATTAGGATGAACAGTTTTAGAATTTGTTTCATTTGATTCATTATTTAAAGTAGTAAAACCATCTTCATCATTTATTTGAAAAAAATCTTTGAAATTTTCATCAGAAGATACATGCATTATTTCTTTCATGGTGTTAGTTTTTAAATTAAAAAAAATGCATGCTTTACTTCTATTACAATATCCGATAAATATTCCTCTTTCGGATTTAGAATCAAATTTATCCAAAATGTCCTTTGTATTTTGAATAAAATATTTACTTCCAAAAACATTAAAATACGATACCTTTGGATTCTAATACAAAATAATTTCATATGGTGTTTTATTGGTTAGAGGTCTAATTAAAATCCAATTCAAAATGGAACAAGTTGTAGCGACTGCTTCAGCCTAAAAATTTCTTAGTAATTTACCATCTGAAAGCATAGTTCTTGCACACTCTTGAATCGTCCTATTTTTACGCTCTACCACTCCGTTTTGTTGCGGAGTTCTTTAAAAAGAAAAATTATGAGTTATTCCTTTTTTATTATAGAAATTCACCAAAGTTTCATTTTCAAATTCTACTCCGTGATTAGTATGAATAGTTTTGATTTTTAAATTAAGTTGATTTTGAATTCTTTTTGCGAAATTTTTAAATAAATCAAAAGCATCACTTTTATGTTTCAGAAAAATTGTCCATGTAAATCTAGAATAATCATCTACAATCACAAACCTATTTACTGTGATTTATTTACTGAATTTTGAGATGGACCAAACAGATCTAAATGATGTAACTCAAGAGGTTTTGAAGTTGAAATCATATCTCTTAATTTAAATGAATTTTTCCTAGGTATTTCTAACTGACAAGCATCTCATATACTATCTACTTTAAAATCCCATTTCAGGGAGACCTATTACTAAATCATGTTTTGAAAATCCAAATAAGAGTTTGAAATTCAAATGCCTAAATCTTTTATGATAAATCCAAGGTTCACTTGTATTAGCCAAAAGACATAGGTTATCATTTGAGACTTTCATACTGAGAATATAAATATTTTTCTTCCCAATTCTATCAAAGATAATATTTGACTTATTATCTTCGATGTGACACTTGTCCTTTTCAAATTTAATTTTGTAGCCTTTGTCACATAGTTGACTTATGCAAATATGTTGTGTTTTGGATTCCTAACTTATAGAACATTAGAAATAGTAGGAGTTTAAAGTTACCGACATTGTCGATGCCAATCACATATCCTTTTGAATTGTCTCCAAAGTTGACCATTCCTCCATCTTCGTAAATTATGTCATTCAATACCTTCGGATTACTAGTCACGTGACTTTAACATCCACTATAAAGTATCCATTTGTTTTCTTCATTTGCATCATTTATCCATTAAGTGTTGATTCTTTAAAAGCCACACAACACGTCTGTTCCTGCACAACACACCAATCTAGTAGATAACTTAATTTTCTATAATAACAGCATGCAGACTTATGAGACAATGATAATTTGGATAGTTTTGAACTAGTGTTAATAGAATCTCCAAAAAATTTAATTTTTAGCTTTTTCCAAATTCAGATTATGACAATTTTGTAAACCAATTCTCGGATACCAAAATGAAGGAAATGAATATTACAGAACATAAGGCATAATTAACACTAAAGGAGAGGTGAATATTGTTTAATTAATTTTTTGATTTTTTGAAATCTTTTCAAATTAAATCCAAACAGATGCAATTCACAAACACTGAAACAACCAATTAATTAGACATACATGCAAATAGTAAATAAAAGAAGTAAAGGAAAGAACATACCGTAATTTTACACTCGTTCGGAGTTACGCTACATTCAGCCCTACACATTTTCATGTGCCGATTTTTTTCAAATATAATATCGATATTACAACCTCTATTTCAAGGACACGAGATACACCCTCCTATCTTTGAGTCTAGGGCAAACTCTCTTGATTTAACTAGGCTACAAGATCACCTAATTGATTTATGGGCTACAATCACACCCAATTGATTTGCAGGCCACAATCACACTGTTTCCAATCACATTTTGATAGTGAGAGACTCGATACACTTCGATCTTTCAATCTTTGATTACAAATGATACAATAACTCATAATAGCATTGAGATCATTGAGAGAAAGTGGCAGAGAATCAAATTAGAGATGATCAAGTTTGATTCGCTTAGAATTTCGAAAGAGTTTTGTTAAAGCATTTGAAATGTAAGAGAATATTTGAATGGAGGAGAAGGAGTGAAGAAATGAAGAAAAACTAACTTAAAATTCATTGAAAACAACTGGTATTTATAGGAGAACAACAATCATGTACGCTTGCCAAACGTTATGATGAATAGACACTTCTTTTGAAAATTTGAAATTTGAATTCTACGGCTACCATGTCGACAAAGGGGTAGGGGCATGTCGACATCCCCTAGTATATTTTGAAAATTAATTTTTTTTTAAAAGAGATTTTCTTTCTAAAGTTTGTCAAAACTATCTTAGAACTTTGTAAACTAATTTGAATATACTTTGTGATTAAAAAAACCTTTCGAAAATGATCTTACGAAATATAAAACTAATAAAAACTAAATATATAATTAATTTGAGACTAAAGTTAAAACATTGAAACTAGGAGATGGTTTAGAAACAAGAAATTATTTTGAAATTAGTATGATTAAAAATAGTTTTTTAATTAAGGCTAAAATATTTAAACCGAGAGAGAGAGATGTCTTTTGAAAAGGATAGTTTTGGAAAAATCTAAAAATAAGTCATTTTGAAAATTTCGTGGATTCCATTCAACTAAAGAAGGTCGTGGGTTCCAACTCACTAAAGAGGTCGTGGTTTCCATCCCACTATTAAAGCAAGAATGTGGATTCCATTCCATAATTAAAATCCAAATAAAGATTTTACTGCTATTATGAAGTTTTAACATAAATCTAGACTCTATTACTTATCTTGATATCTTGAACTCTTGAACTCTGTATAATCTTGATAATCATGAGTCTTCAATCTTGATTTATACAATCTTGAATTCATCTGTCTTGAATCTCTATACTCAGTCTTGAATCTTTGTACTCGGTGTTAAATCTTTATACTGTACTCTCTTCGTTCTCAGCACCTGGATATATGTGTGTGTGTGTGTGTGTCTATATATATATATCCTGCATATACATGTATATCTAGACAAGAATAATAGCAATTACATTTTATGACAAGTCATAAGGTTATTTTCATAAAAACCATCATCTCAGGAACCAATAAAAGGTTTGAGCTTTATACATATCATAAGTCGCTAAACTATTTGTTCTCTTAGAAGGAGATGAATATGAGACACCAGAAGTGGTTAGATTTCATAAACACTTATGATTTTGGGATTGAGTACACACCAGGGAAAGGCAACAAGGTTGCAGGTGCATATAGAAGGCACATTAAAATGCAGTGTTAGCAATGATTGTCGAGTTTAAAGATTTAGAAGCACTAGAAGATTGTAGAGTGTAGTGGATATCCAAGGCAGAGTCTAGTGGAAATACAGTTATACTGTCATGTTTTGAAGTACGATCAATGTTGATCGAAAAGATTACTTCTTTGTAGACTGAGGATCCATTATTAGCTGAATGAATCACGAAGCTTAAGGAAGAAGCCAAAAGCGATGACTTGAAGGATTTCAGTCTTGACCAGAATGGGTTATTGAGAAAGAAAGAGAGATTATGTGTTCCGAGTGTAGGAAACATAAGGTAGGAAGTCTTGGAGGAATTCCATCGTTCAAAGTTCAGTATACCTCTTGGAGGTACCAAGACGTATCAAGATATAAAGAGGAGTTTCTTCTAGGAAGGAATTAAGCGGGATATTGGTTGGTGTGTAAGGCAGTACCTGAATTGACAGTAGCCAAGGCCGAACACTAAAAGCTAAGTGGTTTGCTTCAGCCATTAGACATCCCAGTGTGGAAGTGGGGGTCAATTTCTATGGACTTTATTGACGGGTTGCCAAGCTCGAACATAGGAAATGAAAGTATATGGGTCATAGTGGACATATTGACCAAAAGTTCCCATTGAATTCCAGTTAGGTCAACGACGACGGCACCTGTTTTAGCGATTTTGTTCAACAAGAATGTGTTTAGACTTCATGGAATTTCGAGTAGCATAGTTAGTGACAAGGATTCCTAGTTCATAGCATTTTTCGAAGAGTATGCAATAAATTTTAGGAACCAAGCTTAAGATGAGTACTACTTACCATCCATAGAAAGATGGGCAAACAGAAAGAGTTAACAGGATCTTCGAACATTTGTTAAGAGCTTATGTTATGGATTTCGAGGGATAATGGGAAGATCATCTGCATCTAGTCGAATTTTCGTATAACAACAGTTATCAGACTAGTATTGGGATAGAACCATTTGAAGCTTTGTATGGAAGGCCATGCAATTCACCCATATGTTAGTTCGAGACCAGGGATAGGTTGATTCTTTGTCTAGATCTAGTTAGAGAAGCTGCAAAAAAGATTGAGGTCATTCGGGCTAGAATGAAGGAGGCTCAGTCTAGGCAGAAAAGTTATGCAGATAAGAGACGGAAAGAATTGGAGTTCTCGGTTGTGGACCAGGTTTCTATCAAAATGTCTCTGATGAAGGGTGTGATTTGGTTTAGGAAAATGTGGAAGATATCACCTAGGTTCATTGGACCTTTTCCTTTTTTGAATAGGATCGAGAAACTTGTATATAAACTAGAGTTACCTAGCAGTTTCGTAGGTGCCCAAGTTTTGTTTCATGTTTCCCATCTCAGAAAGTGTGTTAGAGACCGGAGACTGCTATTGCACTAATAGTGCAAGATGATTTAGCGGTGGAACAAGACTTGATTATTGTAAGGAAGCCAGTTCTCATTGTTGCAGGAAATGAGAAGAGGCTTAGAACCAAGAAAGTCATATTAGTCAAAGTATAGTGGATTAACGATGACAGAAATTGTACTTAGGAGGTTGAGAGCAGGGTTTGAGATACTTATCCTGAATTCTTTGATGGTATATTTTACCTTCTTGTTTGATTTATTGTGTGCCTTATTGTAATTTCAAGGGGGAAATTCTTTAAAGAGGGGAGTATGTAACACCCCAGATTGTTGGTGTCAACCAAAATTAAGGTCAACACCCCAAAATTTACTTCAACAGGAATAAGAAGGATAGATTGGATAAAGGAAAAGATTTCTCTTAGGGTTGCCCTTATGTTCAGCTTTGCTTGTTGTTGATTTTCGGTTTGGGCCTTTCGACGTAGTTAAAAGGATAGATCCTCCAGGTAGATAACTTGTCACCTCAGTTGAACTTGTAGGAGGTCTCAAGGAGTATTCCCTAGTGGTACGATTGATGCCCCCTAAATTTATCCTTTCAAAGCTAATTTTAATATCGTCAAAAGGTTTGGATGACTAACCTCTTTCTCAATAGTTAGGATATTAAATTCCTAGGTTGTATTTAAAAGCTTCTAACCTTGTCGAAAGGTTTGATCACTTATATGAAGTTGATTTCAATTTTTTCAAAAGGTCTGTGAACGTCCACCTTTGGATTGAGCCTTATATTCCTAGATTTAGACCTTGCCGAAAGGTTAGGTTGCTTGGTTGGTAATTGTGGAAGGCTTTGGTGTTATTAAAGCATAAAGAACTACAAACTTAGTTGTAGGATTTATACCGTAGAACCAATGATTTTGGGAGGTCGCTGCTAAGATTAATCCAGGTCAGCTGTCGTCCTAATATAAAGGTAAGGGCTGAAGGGTTGACAACGTTTGGAGATTGAATTTATTACATAAATAGGTGAGTTTTTTATCTTGAACCTTCCGATGGAGCTAACCCTGAAAATGTGAGTCAATCTAATGAAGATTTAAATAGAACAATATGTAATTTAGTAGAACATAAGACTTCCCCTTTTTATTCAAAATCCGCTCTTTTACAAATCCCTAAATTGATTCCCAATTAAGGTTACAATACATTTATTTTGAAGTTACAAGAGTAGGATAAGAGAGATCGACCCCCAAAACTGGACCCCTCGGGTCCTATTTATAGATGCTGGCGGCCCTACATTCAGTCTCATGCCTTCGACTAAGCTGGATGGTCACCATTTATATACAGTTGTAAGCCTTTCGACCATGTCGAAAGGATTTGTAGAACTTCGAACATTGTTGAAGGTTCTGTTCTTCTCTATGCCTTCATAAACCTTTTTTCGTTGCTGAAGGGTTTTCCTTATATATGCTATGTGAACCATTCGACCTTGTCATAAGGTTGCCTCTTTACTCTTTGTTGATTCATAAATGTTGCCTTCTTTATAAACCTTCTAATATTGTCTAAAGGGTCTTGTATGCTTCCTAACCTATTCAAAACGCTTGATATGATTTTGAAAAGGTCATTAAGTAGTTGCTTACAATTTCTTTGAGTCCTTCTTCCCCTACGAACTCCTTAGATACTAGAGGCGGAACCTTTTGACTCCTCCGAAAGGTTTTATGTCAACAAATTTTAATGACTGCATCGCTTCGAGGGCTTCGGAAGGTTTGAGATGCGCTTTTCTTTCCTTTGCTTGTTTAAAGACCCTTCATCATAGCCAGAAGGTTAATTTTTAGTGTAACATTCTCCCCCTCATCTGAAGGGCTGCTCTTCACTTTCCAAGTCCTCTTTGCTGAAAGCTTCAAAAATTTCTACGTGTTGGTCTTCCCGCGTCAATCTAAAACGTCCACTCAAATTTAATCTGACAGCCGAGAATTTAGGCGACTTTTCTTATATAACATTCTCCTTCTCTCTCTTCCACTCTTACCTAAAATTAAAATTATTACAAATAAGTAATGGAATTCTCAAAAACATTCTAGATCTTAACTCACCGCAGCAAGGTATTCCTTGAATTTATTACATAAATCTTAGTTGAATCTTCACCCTCATCGGTTTCTAACCAAATTTCCAGTTTCCCAAACACGAAATTGAATTGGGTTTTTCTGGGAATTCATTTTTCCTTAAGTCATTTTTTTGGATAAAATTCATCGATGGCTTTGGATCTTAGGTCGGTGATGTTTGCTACGAGAAAATACCCTTAGAGGGTTTAATTTTATACCCAAAATACCTAAATTCAACTTTTGGCTTTTCAAGACTGATTTTTTATCTATTGACAATGTTATACTATTCTTTGGAATTGAACTCGTTCGATTTTAGATGTGGGTAATTCTGCTAATAGGTTCATTTCGCTTGTTCTTTAAGAAAAATTTGAAATCGCATTTATTATTGGGTTTGGGCTTTCTAAAACCCGATATTGTAACCTGGGCCCCACTATCATACATTTAGGTAATGCGAAACTTTCTTATCCCTTCAAAAGATGCTAAGGCGGCAAAAATTAGGTTTATCTCTTTTTGCACCTTTCGACGATGTCAGAGGGTATTTTGACATCACCTTTTAATTGTGATAAGAAGTTTAGGTAAAACCATGGCGAAACCTTTTGACCAAGAACTTCTGACAAGATAGAAGAGTTTAAACCTTTCGTCTACATGCCTCCGAAAAGGTTGAAATCCTTCAATCTTAAAGTCGTATTTTAAACACCTTTGACTAGACCTTTCTATAATATTAACAATATCTAAGTTTTCCCATTTGGGAAATTTTAAATTACTAATTTTTTCGCATTGAAAGGTCTTGCCATTTAACTTTTGTTTATACTTGTAATAGGCCCAGGTTTTCATAAAACCTTCAACATTGTCAAAAACTTAAACTGCTGATTTTTTCACATCATTCTTGAGTTTTGTGTATATTTTCATGCTTAATCTAACTATGTAGATTTATTTACTTTTATATTCTTGATTTCTATCTAAATCTATAATTGTTTAAAGGTTTCTAATTAGAACGTTTTCGTTTGCCAAAACAATGAGTTCTTAAAAAATTGAAACTATTGCCAAGCATTCTCTCATTAAATCTCAAAGGGAAGCGGATGCCATTCTAAAAGAGTTTGGCATTACCAAAATTGAGGCCATTCCACCTAACTCCATAGATACTATTGACAACCCTCCAGAGGGGTACTTTGCATCACCGCCATCCACATATGGCATGGTGGTTTTCTTCTGTTTCTTGTATTTCTGCACTTCTTTCTTCCTTATATTGGAATTGCTCCGATACAGCTCTCTCCTAACATGTATACCCATCTTTTATCTCTCAAGATGCTAGCACTGGAATCTAGACTTCCTTTGCTTAGACCTAAAATTTTAATCTCCTTGACCAAATTGGCAAGGTCAAGTAAGTCTAACAAGAAGTTTTTCAGGGTGAATGTATATAAAAAATTGATATTGTGTGGTATTAACAAGTTTAAGGATTGCGATAACCAATTTTATTTTGTCAGGTGCTTCGCAGACGTCCATAGGGCCTTTGTTTTTCCTTGTAAGTTCATTTCAATTGGCGTCTCTGTCTTCCACTATGCTTCTTGTTAACTAATTTCTAATCGTTTTCAGTTTACACTCCAAAACACTCAGCAATGCCGACCAAAAAATTATCGACATTAACTACAGCTCCATAACATCTTAGGAGAAGGTTGATGCTCCTAACCCTTTCAAATTTATGGAAGCATTCTTTATTACCAGCTGCTCAAAAGATTCTTGGCACTCCACCTAACATCATGTACTACTTCCAAGCAAACCGCTTCTATTCTCTGAGCAATGCTGATCATTTTACTTCATTGTTGCCTATTGGTTCTAACGCTTTAGGTATCTGATTAACTTAGTGTTCTCTTTCTATAGAATTCTCGAATTTACTTTAACCGATTTTATATCTTTTGGAATTCGCTCAAGCTCTCCCCAAGGTCGTCGGGACTTTAAGTGAAATTGCTCCTTCTTCTTCTTCTCCGGATGTCACACAAGTTTTGGGGCTTTTTCTAGCTCCAAGAAATATTTGAAAAGAAGACTAGCAGTTCCTCCTGAGGAGGCCCCTCCAATTAAAATAACAAAGGTCATCGATGTTGAGGAGGAAGAAAAGTGTATATCTCCAGAGAATGCTTCAGGAAATCCAATTATCGAAGCTTCAAATGATATAGTGAATTCGACTCCCCCATCGCCTTCTCTTCTTCTGCATATTCGAATCTACGTCTCTCCAGTTGCACTGAAACAGAGCAGGTTGCCTTTTTTGTGATTCCTTCTAAGTCTCAAACTCTTCTAGAATCGTCATGTTCCACTTCTTTGCAATCTAATTTTGACGACCTTGTCAAGTTCATTCTTCAGTCGGAATCCTTTACCTCCTCTTATCTGTCATCTTTTAACCCCGACTTGGTGGAAAATCATCGCTCTCTCGTGAAGCAACAACTCTTTGTAAGCTCATATCTAATTAATTCTACTATCATTGGGCCTTTCCAATTGTTAACCTGTGTTTCTTCTCTTGCTGCAACTTCCCAGGAAATGGGTTTTCCTTAATTAGCATGTTCCAAACTCTTTGTTGGATCCTCCAAGCTTCCGGAGGAAAATTATGAGTAAAAAATTCAAATATCTTTACTGATAGCCGCTCGAAATGACTCTTCTTTCGAGTAGGAGCGAATTAAGGCTTCCCTTTCTAAGGTTGAAGCTGACCTTGAAGCAAGGAGGCAATCTCATAAACTTAACACCGATGAGAAATCTGCAAGGGAGGTCACTTTAAAAGACTCGGAAGATGAGAATGCTCATTTGACTTCTAAAAATACATTGCTAATAGATAAATTCAAGAGGTCCAGAGCTTCGTTTAAACTTGCTATTCAAACCCTCTCCGACTTCCAAAAGCATGTTTTTGAGTTTGTTGATTCCACCCTACAGCCCATGATGATGAACTATTATGAAGATGCCCTTATGCTTGCTTAAACTGATAATTGTGATAAATGTTCTGACTTCGGTTTTCCTTCACTTCTTTTGACTATAGCTAAAAGAGTCAGGGACAAAATCGAGTGAGGCAAGGAGTGTTCTTAATTTGAGAGTGAAAAGGAGACAGTTGACTTTAAAAAAGCTTTCTCTTTTGACATTCCATCGTTTGACATTGAATCTGGCTCTGAAGAGGAGGATGACTAAAGAAAAGATCCCAATGAGAAGAGGATGATAATCACATGAACTGGGTACTAATGATGAAGATGATAATGATGACAACCCTTTCTGAGGTCGGGGCCATGATGGAGATATGGGAGGTCACTCTGGTGCTTAAGGGAATGATGGCGGAGGTTCAACCAAATCCCCTAGAAAAAGAGCCATCACCTTATAAAGATATGTCTCTAACATCCCCTTGTCCTTCTACATTTCTAGAGGAGCAAGCTTATCCCACACATACCAAGGGTTCATAAGAGAGAGAAGAAGCTTTATGGGCCTCCATTCTAGTTCCACAGGTATGGGCTTCTCTATTTAACTATTTTACAATTGGAAAAAACAGTTAGTGATAAATCATTTGCTTTTCAGAAAGAGAAGTTGAAATTTCCCTATACCACAACGCTTGAGAAAAAAAAAGCAAAAATAAACAAGCTATATAGGGACTTGGATAAATCGATAATGAAGCATAAAGCCCTATCTGAGAAGTACCACGGTCTCGACAAGAGTACCTTTGCACTTATGTCTTTTAAATTTTAGAGAGTGGCTCCTTTATTAAAGAAAGCGGGTCTCTGATACGATGCTCTATTGAAAGAAAATAAAGAGTTAACATTATTCTGGATGGCCGCTGAAGACAAAGATATTTTAATTAACTTCTTATATAAAGTATATTGCAGACATTCAATCATAAATTTCTCATACTTAGGTGAATTCAATGGAGGTCTACATAGACATTTTCACAAAAGATATTTAGACGAATCTGGATCTGACCAGCGTCTAGGGACACGGTGAAATTAACATCGGGTCAAATCGATTCCCCAATAACTTCCTGCTAAGAAGTTTAAGCATTAAAAGGACAAATTTATTTCTGAGTTTTTCTCTAAATCTATTTGTATGAACCTGAGGAACAATTATAACTGTGTAACAAGTATTTGCCTTATGAATACATGCATTTTGCAACGCTTTCTATGCTCAATCACTTTTCTTTATTGTGCCATTTTAGAACATCGGTTCTGTAGGTCGTGTTGTCCTAAGAGACACTCCAAGACAATATGTTAACCTGAGAAGGTTCTAATCAGAAGAAGCACCACTCCTAAAAACATCAAAGTTAGCGAGATATTGCTTTTTTCGAGACCAACAAAAATTATACTTGAAATTCCCTCGTCTTCATTTTGATTTCCTAGGCGAAGAGAAAGAAACATTCTTAAAGGAAATTAGAACATTTCACACAAAGTTGATTTGCGGTCACGATAGTCCAACGGTTGGGAAGTGGGATTACAACAAATGTCCCCTAGTTATTACTTCTGAAGGAGTCACTATTCCGTTTTGCTCGACAGCTACGCTTTCGGTTAATACACTAGGAAAAGTTAGGAATGTGGTATCTCAATTTTAGGTGTAAATGAATTGACTGTTGTATGCTCTAACTTTTTTCCTATATGAGTTGTAATCCATTACTATAGTAATAAAGTTATATTTTATCTCAACTCTGATTTTATTTTTTTCTTTTGGTTAAATAGGATTCCTAATCATCTTCAACTTCACCCACTCAAAACTTAATATCCTGTGCTGATACCATAAGGGAAAGGTTGTTAATAGAGAGTGGAGCAATTGTGGTTCAAGATGAATTATTACTTAAATGTTTGCTAGCAATGCCAGATCTGTGCAATGGCATAAAATATATCTTACCTAGAAAACAATCGTCGGAAATTGGAAAGATTATACTGACCATATTGAGGCTGAAACTAAAAAGAAAGACAAGGTGACCACTTTGCTCAGACGACAAGTAAAGTCAAATCCGTCAATTGAATTTGATGAGAAGATGTTTGTGCTTATCTAGCAAATAAGTGACTTGGAGTTGAAATTGAAAGTATTCAGGAAAAATGCGCCTCTCTAGAATTCATTTTTGGTGTTAAAATTTCAAAGATTAAGATTCCGGTCACACAAGCAACCTCTTCAATAACAAAGACTACTAGGTCAAAGCAACTTGCAGCTTAAAGATTTCCTACCATGCTCAGTCCTTTCCCAGGTTTCGACGACAATGTGGTAGGGAATTGGTGTCGGAGAGTAATTTTGGAAATCATTCGATATTTTGACGAGCAATAAAAAGTCAAGTATTCCCAAAATGATTATGCTACCAAGAATCAAAAATTGGAATACGATATCTACCTGCTTGATAAACATGCTGTAGAGTTGGAAAAGGAAAACAGAACCCTTAAGCAGCGAATAGGGTCTTCAACCGTGCCCTAAAAACTAATATTGAATCAATCAATGATGAAAACACCATTTAGGAAAAGGAGAAGAAACTTAAGTTCTTGATGCCGCAATTAATTATGTATTTGATCCTTCGGTAGTAGAGACCCTTAATAAAGTATCTCAAGATTTATAGTTAATATATTTGGATCATGTATATCTCATACACGATCATGTTGTTTGTAAATTTCTTTATGAATTATGATAATTTTGTAAATATCACCTAATGTGTAATCTCTTGTAATGTAACCCTTAATACTCCTCTGAGTTGCTCTTTTGACGATTTTTATTCTTGTTGTGTCTTTTATCATCCCTTGCCACTTCATATTTCCTGCGGAATAGGCAACAAATAATGCTTTTAATTGTTAGCTTTCACTTTGACAGATTTATCTATATATGTCCTTTGCATGAAAAGCAATATTCTCAAAATGTTAAGATCTTATCTTGTAACAATGATGGGAAAGGCTCAAGGATTCAATTCCTTCCATTTGTCTTGAATGTATAAAACTTGTTGCAAGTAGATTCTATTCTATCATAAAGTCATGAATATTAGAATATTACTTATGTTCAATAAAGAACCTGGTTCAGGAGTTAATGTTCGAGATTTTGAAGTAATAATGTTCTCATCCATCATTTTAATAATATTTTCATCCTAGATTTGGGCATTTGAAACGAATAGTAATTTGAAGTCCTTGTACCCAGATTAAGGTTTGAATAAGCAACAACCTTTGATACACAGATTCATGTATAATAAATTAGCATTTGGCAATAATTCGAAACCCAGATTTGGGCTTTCGATAGTTGGTGTTTAGAAAAGAATGTCGAAACCCAAATTTAGCTAATAAACATTGAAATCCAAATATGAGAATTTTGAATTCTGCAATACTCTTTTCAGTAATGAACAACATGCTGATTCGGTATCAGTAATAGGAGAACAAAAGACCATGTTTAGGCCTTAAGCACCAGAAAACCAGAAAACCAATTTTGAAATAGAAGACCAAAGAACCAATTTGGCAGTAAGTAGTAGAAGATTAGGATATCATTTCCTATAATAGAAGACCAGAACACCCCTTTGGTAAATGTTCGTGATAAGAAGTCGGTGGCTTCTCTCTAATTATTTTATCGAGCGCGCCATATTCAGGCTTTGATAGCGTCTCGCATGCTTTTTCTTTCTCGGGCCCGAGTTTTCATTATTCATTTGTTTTGGCCTATTTTAGGCCAGGACTCTTTAGATCAATTCTTGTGCTTATTTAAGCAGTGCCCATTTTAGGCTATTAGTCATTTTAGACTGCCACTTTTTGGGTCGTTTGCCGCTTTTAGGCGGTGCCAATTTCTGGCTATGCCTATTTCTGGCAAGGAATTTTCTTAGTCCATCAGTCATTTCATCTGGGTTTTCGGTGCGCTCGGCTAGCTTATTCTCAAGTAGAGCCCGAGGACTTATCCGACCTCCCTCCAGGAGGCGCTTTAACCGGGCTGTAGCGTGACGTGGCTAAGGGCTTGTTCGATACCTTGGCCAGGCCATAGCATGGCGGGACCAAGGGATTACCCGTCCACCCTCCTGAAGGTGCCAAATCCTAGCCATAGAGTGACGTGGATAAGGACTTGTGCTGCTTTACCTTGGCCATTTTTGACTTTGGCGTGGATATTGGCTTACGCCCTCCCTCCAAGAGGTGCCTTGTCCTGGCCATCTTGGCTCGACCAAGGGCTTTCTACCATTATGGGTAGCTTATCATCTTAGGTAGTCCAAGTTTTAAGGAGAGTTTTACTCCAGACCATGTAGTCTTTTCTTATTTTTAAGATAGAATTATTTCCATAACTTTTCCAATCTTTTACAAATTATTTAAGCTTTCCTTGTCGTACGAAGTGTAGGACCATTCTTTTAAGTACCTTGCATTGATTTTCATTATGTTCATTTATTAGATGAAAGTTGCAATATAATTCTTTAAGTTTCTTTTCTAATTTTGACTTCGTTTTCTAAGAAGGTTAATAATTTAGTTCTACCTTGGTTTGGATGTAGATATTTTTGATCATGGTACCAAGATTATATTATTCAACAGACAGTGGTTTTAGAGCCGCCTTTGATTGACATTCAATTTTCTTGTGTCTTAGCTCGAGCGCTTCTTCTTGACATGCAGCTTTCCTTTTCATTGTTCGTCGATCTTCTTCCAAGGATTTTCCTTTCAACCTTAGGATTTCGGCTAGAAATTTGTTGGTAATCTTTATACTTCTACCTGGCAGTTCATTTATTAAACTTAGTTCTTTGGTTGTGGACTTTTCTATGCGTCCATGGCTTTTCCTTGAACGGTGAACTTCATTTATAATCTTACTCCATTTGTGTGAAAAATCATCATAATCTTTTACCATTTCCTTCTCAAAGATAGTCTCAAGTGAATATGACTGGATGGTCCTTCTCATTCGTTCAAATGGGTCCTCTTTCCTTGAGTTCACCTTTTCGAGAGTAAAGATTGGGGTTGATCCCTAATGGAATGGGTTGATACTCCATTTCAATGAGCCATTGGGTATAATACTTTTTTCTCACAATGACGTGTAATACTTAGAGCTGAGGGTTTGCTCATCAAGTAAGGATGGGCTATAATCTATTCGATGATTAGGACTTATCTCTAGAGATTCCACAGACCCTTGAAACGATTTTTCTTTTCAAAAGCTTTCTTTAGTTTCGAACATTGAATCTATACCTTATCATTTAATTGTACTCAAAAGGATTTTAAGTCTTATGTCAAAAATAAATCCTTTCTTGTTCAAAAAGAAGAGTTGATAAGTCCTAAGGGGTTAGCTAGCAAAAGAATAGGTGGGGGAATCCAATAAGTTCAGAGGTTCGAGCCCTCCTTCTTACACCAAAAATGTTAACTACAATTACAGTCAACACCGCAAAATTTACTTCAACGGGAATGGGAAGGATAGATTAGAAAAGGATAAGATATATCTAAGGGTAGCCCTTGTGTTTATCTTTGATTGTTGTTATTTTTGGTCTGGACCTTTGGGTGTAGTCGAAAGGTTTTATCCTCCAAGTGGATAACTTTTCACCTTAGTAGAACTTGTAGGAGGCCTCATGGAGTATTCCTTATGGTACGATTGAGGCCCTCTAAATTTATCCTTTTAAAGCTAATTATAATATCGTCGAAAGTTTGGATGACTACCCTCTTTCTCATTAGTTAGGATATTAAATTCCTGGTGGTATGTAGATACTTTGACCTTGTAGAAAGGTTTGATCGCTTATATGAAGTAGATTTAAATTTTTCGAAAGGTATGTGAACACCCACCTTTAGAATGAGCCTTATATTCCTAGATTTAGACCTTGTCAAAAGGTTAGATTGCCTAGTTGGTAATTGTGGATGGCTCTGGTGTTGTTAACGCATAAAGAAATACCAACTTAGTTATAGGATTTATACCGTAGAATAAATGATTACGGAAGGTTACTGCTAAGATTAACCCAGGCTAACTTTCATCCTAACAGAAAGGTTATGGTTGAAGGATTGACAACGTTTGAAGGTTGAAGTTATTACTTGAATAGGTGACTTTCTTATCTTGTCAGCAAGAACCTTCCTATGGAGTTAATCCAGAAAATGTGAGTCAAACTAATGAAGATTTAAACTGAACAATAAGGAATTTAGTAGAATATAAGACTTTCCTTTTTTATTCAAAATCTACTCTTTTATAAATCCCCAAATTGATTCCCAATCAGGGTTATAATAAATTTATTTAGAAGTTGCAAGAGTAGGATAAGAGAGATCAGCCGCTAAATGTGGACCCCTTGGGTCCTATTTATAGATGTTGGCGGCCCTCCTTTCGGTCCGATTCCTCCGAATGAGTCGGAAGCTCCCTTTTATACACAGTTGTAAACTATTTGACCTTGTCGAAAGGTTTATGGACCTTCAAACATTGTTGAAGGGTCTGTTCTTCTCTGTGCTTTCATAAACCTTTTGCGGTTGTTGAAGGGTTTTCCTTATATTTGTTATTGTGAACCTTTCGACCCTGTCGAAAGGTTGCCTCTTTACTCTTTGCTGATTCATGAATGTTGCCTCCTTCATAAACCTTTCGACATTGTCGAAAGGTGTCTTGCATGCTTCCTAACCGGTTCGAAAAGCTTGATATCCTTTCGAAAAGGTCATTAAGTAGTTTCTTACACTTGCTTTGACTCCTTCCCCTTCGAACTCCATGGACACTAGAGGCGGAACCTTTCAACTCCTTCGAAAGGTTTTATGTCAGTAAATGTTAATGACTGCATCCCTTCAAGGGCTTCAAAAGTTTTAAGATGCGTTTTCTTTCCTTTGCTTGTTGAAAGACTCTTTGTCCTAGCGAAAGGTTAATTTTTAGTGTAACAGTTGGCAACATTATTTAGGATATTTAGTTAGTTGAACTAAATAAAATTATGTATTGATTAGGGGATTGAGATTTGATTTTAGTTAAGGTAGTCGTGCTTTTTAAAAAAAAATTTAAAATGAATTTGAGGAGGGGTAATATGGGAAAGAGGGCACCCTATATCCCGTAACCTATGCCGTACATAATGTACATGTTCATTTCATTTCAAAATTTTCATAATAGAGGTCAGCCACCATTAACAAGAAAAGGGGAAGAGGAAATAAAGAAAATATAAAGGAAAAGCAAATTCTAATCAAATCCATTCAAATCCCAAACTCCTTAAGCGCTAAAGAAAAGGTGAATAATGTTTACATCTCTAATTTTTTATTGATTTCGATTTTAAGGTTAAATCCATATATTCTGCAATGATTTTCCATATTTTTGAATGGTAGAATAATTACATGTACATGTTGATGATATATGTTTGTTCATATAGATTTTATGACATGTTTTGGGATGAAAACCCTATTAAATGACATCCAATTGCCTTGTGAATTTTTATGTAGATCTGAAATAATATTTAAGAGATAGGTTTCAATTTTTAGATTTTTTTGAATTTTCCGAATTTATAATGAATTTTCTAAGGAATAAAATATTATTTTGGATTATAAAATTATTTACGTGAAAATAACTTATTAATTGGGTCTGAAAATTTTATATGTTGGACAACATATATAAAGTGATTGTTTGAAATTTTTCTAGATTTTTTTAAGGTTTTTAATAATTTTATGAAATTATTAAAGGTATTGGACATAAATGTTTTATATAATTATTGAGGAGAAGGGGCTTTTTATAAAATGTATAAATTTATAAAAATGGAAAGATGGTAGCTCTTTTGAATATAAAAGTCTCGCAACTAATCTGATTTAGGCAAACCAGCAGGTTAGGTACAAAAGGACAATTTTAAAGTACAAATAAATAGGTTTTTAGCTGTTTCGTATCCTTCGGTACCTAGGTTATGCCTTTATTCCTCCACTTCCGACTCGGTCGAAACCAATGCACATGGTATCAGGCAATTGGTATGAAGTGAATTGGGAGAGGGTGAAAGGTATAAGGTCAAAACCAGGAGGTTTTGAAAGGGGTGAAGCTTTGTTTTTTGGTTTTAAGAAAAATACGCCTGCTTGCGTTCGATTAAATTGCTTTCAACCTAAATTTATTCAAAAAAATCAAATGGTTTAAAATAAAAGGTTTTGATTGGGTTGCTTTCCTCTTTTAATTGAGTGCTTTTCACATGGTCGAAGCCTAAGGTTGCTGCTTCCTACCTTTCGATCCAGATGGTTTCGAAGAGAACCATATGTTCTCTAAAATTTCCAACTCTCAATTGCTTTTGAAGGGATGGTTTCAAAACCATTACTTCATTGTTTACAAAATGGTTTTGAAAGAGTTACATTCATAGGGTTTCGAAGTAGATGCTTTGGACTATAATTTTTTCTGATCCCTTTGCTCTACTTGAAAGCATAATCCAAATGTTTTGGTTGAAACGTCTTAAATGGTTTCGTGGTAGTCAACTTCAAATGGTTTCAAAAGGTATCCACTTGTTTTCAATTGAACCCAAAGTGCATTCAAAAAAGTTTATTTGATGCTTTTGAAAGGTTTTATGAATTGTTTCCAAAGGGGTGGATCCCCAAGGTTTCGACCTGTGTAGTTATGCCCCGCTATTACCCCGCTATAACCCCGCTATATCTCATAGCGGATTTCTACCGCTAT
Source organism: Allium cepa (assembly GCA_030765085.1). Classification (NCBI taxonomy): domain Eukaryota; kingdom Viridiplantae; phylum Streptophyta; class Magnoliopsida; order Asparagales; family Amaryllidaceae; genus Allium; species Allium cepa. The sequence goes on from CM060938.1 coordinate 688,618,111, forward strand.
GATTTTTCCATATAGCCCTAGAATATAGCCTTTCCGCTTTAATCCCCGCTATTTCCGCTATATCCCGTTATTTCCGCTATATTCCACTATTCCCGCTATATCTTTTTTAATAAAATGAATTGAAAATTTGCATTTATACATTATGAAATTATGAAACTAATTTATTTGATTTAATTTTTAATATATTTTCAGAAATGAAAATAATCTAATATTCTACCAAATTCAATTATGTTATATAACAGTTTTTTGTTTATTTAAAGTATATTCGCACATGTTTTTATTTAAAATTATTTATGTATTATTTATAATTCAATTGAATGATAATTTTTCATTTAACTACGATTTATATATTTTTTAAAACATGAAGTATGACTTTTATATGCTATTTTAGAGCCATCCACTATATCCCGCTAAATCCTCGTTGTATTCCCGCTATGACTTTTTGCACATCCACCACTTTGAATCTACTGAGCGCATTAACTGCACAGGTTTCGACAAAGATGAAAAGGAAGGTTTTTCCTATGTTTTCGAAATGCAAGGTTTAAACGATTTTAAAGGTGGATGTCATATTTTTTAAAGCTTTTAAAGGGAAGTATTTTTATTGGTTTCGAAGGAATTACCTTCAATGTTTCCGAATGGGGTACTTTTAAAAGTTTTGAAAGCGTCTTTCAGTGGTTTCGAAGGGGTTACCTTCAATGATTCCGAAAGGGTTGTTCAAAGGTTTTAAACAAAGGTTTTGAATATATTGAATAGGCAGATAGCGTACGTGTTTTATGTTGAATGGACATTAACTTATTTTAAAAGGGTACTTAATCCTTATTGAACATCATGAACATTATTTTGAGTAAAGTATATATGATATGGCAAAATACCTTAGAGTAAAGCTAAAGATATATTTTCCTTGTATAAGTATGATTTGGTGGACTAAATCATTTTGAGAAAGGTTTTCAAGGAAAATTTAAAGGGTAGTTAACCCTAAAAAAATCTCGAGCAATTGGCTCATTTAAATTCGAACAGTTAGTCCATAATGAGGGTAGGCAGCCTGGAGGACAGTTAGTCTAGTTAAGGGCAATTAGCCCGGTTATGAACAGTTAATTCATTTGTTAGCATAACGTAACCCGTTACTTCTTAAGGACAGTTAGTCCACCTTTTTACCTGTTTTATGTATAGATAGTCCATTTATTAGCATATAGGATATTGCTAGTTTAGTATAATCAGTTTTAGGAGAGTTAGTCTAGCAGAGGGCAGTTAGCTCAGATTCGGACAATTAGTCCATTTATTTCCTGCTTTTAGCTTAATGCATCTTGCTATAATATAGTCATAATAAGTTGATTAACCAGTTTGGTGGTAAGAAAGGACTTGCAAAATATTTGTTTTGAAAAAGGGATATTAGAGAGGGGAAACCCGTTTGGCTAAACGGTGTGGTCTCACTAATTATGAGTAAATAGAGGTGTAACAGAATTATTCATACTAGGCTTTATGTTTTACTCGAAGTTTTTATTTCCCCTTAAACTATCGTGTGCTAAAAATTGATTTGAATAGGTTGAGGTTTAAGTATTCAAGTTTTAGCAAATTTTGGCAAATAAGCTTCCAAGACGAGTAGGTGGCTGATGGATAGCTAAATTAGGAATTCTGTTTTATGTTATTTCCACTATGCATTAAGACAGTTATGTCTATATTTCTTTGATAATCCAATGGGGCATCTTCGTATGTCACTCTTGGTGTATTGTTATAATTTATATTTGATCATTGCCTGAGAATACGTTTTGGGATTTAGTAACTTAGATATAATTTTATTTGTAATGTAATCGTTATAATTATTGTTTTTGGAAATCTATGATTTTTTTTTTATATTCAAATGATTATGATATTTGAATTAATACTCGGGTCAGACCGAGTTATTACAGGCTGCTGATATCTTGCTTTGGGTTGCTGCTTGAGCTATGAAGTCTCTTCATATCTTTAAGAGTAGTCAGTGTTATTTTATAGGATGATATTTATTCATGTATATTATTTACAATAACCTATTTGTATATGTAACTTCCAGTGTTGACTGTTGTAGTTGTATCACATATATTGTATCACATGTATTGTAACTGACTTTAGTTATATATATATATATATCACTAGAAGTTAATACTATGGATGACTAAAGTATCTATAGCGCTTAGCTTTTGGCCTCCAGATAAAGGATGTTACACCGCAACTTCACGTCCAGTGGTGCAGGAGAAGGGAAAGGTTGTTCTGGGTGGCATGCTACATATTCACGGTATGTCTGTTAGCATTCTGTTTGATACTGGTGCATCACGTTCTTTTATTTCTCGATTCTCAGTAGATAAACTTAACCTAGAACCCTCATATTTAATTACTTCCTTAAGGGTTGCAACTCCGATAGGAGGGTATGCAGCACTTGGGATGAGGTATAAGTATTTTGAGTTTGATTTACAAGGTCATAATTTTGTTTGCTTTTTGCATGTATTTGATTTTTTGGGTTTTGGATCATCCTTAGGACGGAATTGTTAAGTAAGTATAATGCTAAGAAATTTTACCACGGTAGGAAAACATCATTCAGACACCCTAATTGTATTAGTCCGGTAGTTTATACAGTAGAAATCCCTAGTTGAAAAGTGAATGCTTTATTGGGCATTGTGGAGTTAGAGGATGAGTTGCATCGAGTTTTTGTGGTTAGAGACATAGCTAATGTCTTTGAGAAGGCAGTTGGACTACTACCGATAAAAGGCATTGAGTTTCAGATTGATTTAGCACCAGGAGCAGAACTGGTAAATAGGCCGCCAAGCAGAATGACACATACAGAGATGAAAGAGTTGAAGGTGAAGTTGGTGGATTTAGAAGACAAGAATTTTATTCCAATGAGTAGTTCAACTTGGGGAGTTGTCGCGGTATCTGATAAGAAGGCGGATGGGCCGTTGATGCTTTGTATCGATTATCGTAAGCTAAATGAGAAGACGATAAAGAACGGATATCCATTGCCGAGAGTTTATGATTTATTCGATAAGTTAAGTGGAGCCAAGGTATTCTCTCATTTGGCTTTGGCAACAGGATTTCATCTGCTTAAATGGCAGAGGATAGTATTACTTTGACGACGTTTGGGAGGAGATATGGGTCGTACGAATGGCAAGTTATGCTGCTTGGATTAATTAGTACATCACCATTCTTTATAGATTTGATGAGCCAAATTTTTCGAGAGAACACGAAAAGATTCGTGTTGGTTTTCATAGATGATATTCCTATATACTCTAATGATGAGAAGGAGCATAAATTTTATCTTAGAGTTGTGCTTGAGATGTTAAGGGGGCATCAGTCGAAGGCGAAGTTTGCTAAGTTCAATTTTTGGAAAAAGAAAGTGAATTTCTTAGGTCATGTGGTCTAAGAAAAAGGGTTGTCTATTGATCTGACTAAGATTGAAGTGGTGAATAATTGGAAGATACCCGAGACAGTGACCGAGAGAAAGAGCTTTCTTGGATTGTCCGGATATTACCGAAGGTTCATAAAGGACTGTTCACGGATAGATGTATCGATAACTAAGCTAATGCAAAAGGATGTGGAGTTTATATGGACTGATAAGTGTGAGGAAGCATTTCAGTGCTTGAAACACTTATTGACCCATGCATCGGTGTTGGTGGTTTAGGAAAGGAATAAGGATTTGGTTGTTTATACTGATGCGTGTAGAACTGGATTGGGAGCTGTATTGATGTAGAAGGGTAAAGTGATTTCTTATGCTTCTAACAACTCAGACCGCATGAAGTTAGATATCAATCGCATGACTTGGATTTAGCTATAGTTATATTGGCTATAAAGATGTGGAGGCATTATCTTTTAGGAGAGAGATTTGAGATTTATATGGATCATAAGTCATTGAAGTATTTTTTCTCTTATAAGGAGCTGAACATAAGACAGCAGAGATGGTTGGAATTTATTGCTGCTTATGATCTTGGAATTGAGTACACACCGAGAAAAGGAAATAATGTGGCATGCGCACTTAGCCGGAAACATCAGAATGAAGTATTGGCAATGATTAATGAGTGAAAAGATTTCGATGCATTGTCAGCTTGTAGAATGAAGTATAGACTGGAGGCAGGTTCTAGTGCAGGATGTGCTATGTGTTCTAGTTTAGCAGTTCGACCGACAATGAATGAAAAGATAGCTTCTAAACAGGAGGTGGATCCAGTTTTGGCTGAATGAATTGGAAAGTTGGAGGAAGGAATGGAGAGCGATGACTTAAAGGATTGTAGTCTTGACCAGAATGGGTGGTTAAGAAAGAAGGGAAGGTTATATGTTCAGAATACATGAGACATAAGGAAGGAAGTTCTGGAGGAATGCCATTGTTCAAAGATCACTATCCATCCAGGAGGAACGAAGATGTATCAGAACATGAAAAGGAGTTTCGTCTAGGAAGGTATGTAATGGGATATTGGTTTATGCGTTGAGCAGTGCTTGAATTGCCAGTAGGTAAAGGCTGAACATAAGAGGTAGGAGACATAAGGAAGAAAGTTCTGGAGAAATGCCAACGTTCAAAGATCACTATCCATCCAGGAGAAACGAAGATGTATCAGAACATGAAAAGGAGTTTCCTCAAGGAAGGTATGAAATGAGATATTGGTTTATGCGTTAAGCATTGCTTGAACTGCCAACAGACAAAGGCTGAACATAAGATGCCAAGTGGGTTGCTTTAGCCGTTGGATGTTCTTATGTTGGAAATGGGATTCTATCTTAATGGATTTTATAGATGTGTTGGCAAGATCTAGTAGAGGAGATGAAAGTATATTGTCATATTGGACAGATTGACTAGGATTCTCGTTTCTTTTAAGGTAAAGTCGACTAGGACGACACCTATTTTGGAAAAGCTATTTGTGAAGAATGTTGTTAGGCTACACCGAATTCCTTGTAGTATTATCAGTGACAGAGATTATTTGTTTACTAGTGAGTTCTGGAAGAGACTGCAGGAAGCTTTAGGAACCAAGCTCAATATGGGTACCACTTACCATCCACAGACCGATGGGCAAACGAAAAGAGTTAACAAGGTTTTGGAGGATCTATTAAGAGCTTGTGTATTGGATTTTAGGGGCTCATGGGAAGTCCACCTTCATTTAGTCGAGTTCTTATATAATAACAGTTATCAGACTAGCATTGGTATGGCACCGTTCAAAGTTTTGTATAGAATACCATACAAATATCCCGTATGTCGGTTGGAGATCTAGGATAGATTAGTTCATGGTCCGGATTTAGTAAAAGAGGATGCATAGAAGATTGAGTTGATCTGAGAAAGGACGAAGGAAGCTTAGTATAGGCAGAAAAGCTATGTTGATAGAAGGAGGAAAAACTTGAAATTTCTGCTTGAGAGTATGTATTTACTAAGTTTTCACCGATTAAAGGTGTAATTAGATTTTGAAAATTAGGAAAGTTAGCACCTAGATACGTTCGACCTTTTCATATTGTTGAGGATCGGGAACTCGCATGTAGAGTGGAGTTATCGAGTAATTTGGAAGAGTCCATGACGTATTCCTTATCTCTTATCTTAGAAAATGTGTTAGGTTCTTGGAGACTACTATAGCACCGACAGTGTTAGAGGATTTTATAGTAGAACCAGACATGCCTATGGTTAGAAAGCTGATGCAGATAGTTGCTGGAGATGAAAAGAGACCCAGGAGCAAGACAGTCCGAATAGTGAAGGTCCAGTAGAGTGACGATGATAGAGACTGCACTTGGAAGACTGAGAGTAGGATAAGAGACTCTTATCCTAATTTGTTTAATGGTATGTTTTTACCTTTTTGATTGGTTGTGTGCCTTAAATTAATTTCGAGGATGAAATTCTTTAAGGTGGGGTGTTTGTAATACCCCATATTTTTACAACATTATTTAGAATATTTAATTAGTTAAATTAAATTAAATAATGTGATGATTAAAATATTGAGATTTGTTTACAGCCAAGGGTATTCGTGCCATGTTAATATGTAAATCAAAATGAGATAACATCAATGAAGGTGCTAGAAAATAAGGAAGGGAAAAATTATAAAAATGGGCATTCTAATACCCTAAACCCTAGTCGTGGGTCCTTACTTGAATTCGTTTGCAAACATTCAAATTAAAAGAGAGGTCGGCTACCATTTTTAATTTTAAGAGAAGATAAAGCTATGTTTTCAAGAGTAAGAAGTAAACCAACTTATTCAACATCAAAATCTCACATCTTCTGATGTCAAAGCTAAGGTGATGATACTATATCCCTCTTTCCTTATAGTTTTTGGTTTTAAGTTAAATCCGAAATGATTTTGCATGTTTATGCCATGTTTTGGATCATCACAAATTTGTACGTATTTGTCGATGATTTATGCATGTTCTTATTAGTTTTTATGACATGTTTAATATGGATCATAAATAATATTTTAGAGTTGGATTCAATTTTCATAATTCTCTTAATTAATGTGGATTTTATATTAATTTTCTAGTGAAGAAAATGATTTATTGGATTATAAATTATTTGTGGCTAAATAAATAATTGTTTGGATTTGAAATTTAGGTATGTTGGAAAACATATAAAAATTAATTCTCTCGAATTTTTCCCAATTTTTTCTAAATGTTTTGATGAATATATAAAATTATTTAATGCATGAGACTTAAATGTTTATATATTTAATTAATAAGGGGCGTTTTGCAAAATAAAATCATTCTTCACTTCTTATAATATTGCCAGCCCTTTATGGAAAAGTATTTAGTAACCAATAAGAATTTGACAAACAATGGCAGGTTAGTTGAAAAGGTTTTCTCTTTTAAATTAAAAACGAAAATAACATATTTTTAGCATGTTATGCCATCTTCGACGTAGGAGGTTCCGACCCAGACCTTTCACCCTCAATGGTTTCAAAACAATTGTGCATTGTATCAAGCTACTTGATACGTACCATATTGGACAAAGGTGAATAGGTACATGGTCGAAATCTAGGTTCCGAAGAGGTTGGAGTATGTTGTTTTAGAACCAAAGTTAGCACCTGCTTTGTTTTCGAAAGTGACTGGTTTCGATTCAGTTGCTTTCGACTGGTCAAATATTTTCAAAGTGAAGGTTTTTACTTGGTTTCATTCTTTTGTTTTAAGTAAAGCTTTCGAAGGGGTCGAAGCCCCTAGCTGCGTCCTTTCTACCTTTCATAGTCAATGGTTTTGAATGGCATATTTAACTTTTATATTAGCCACTTCTCCCATGCTTTCGTAGGATGGTTTCGACATCATCACTTCCTTCCTTAGGATCTGGTTTCGAAAGAAAGGTTTCGATTAAGATGTTTTAATTGACCCTTTTTATATTGATTGAAGTATAACCGAAGGGTTTTGAAAGAGATAACTTATATTGTTTCGAAAGGTGTTTTCCCACAAGTTTTAAATTGAACCGAAGTGCTTTTGAAAGGTTTGAGTTCCTAAAGGTTTAATGCTTTCAAAAGGCGTTTCAAATCGTTTCAAAGGGGTGGTTCCCTAAAGGTTTTTGAAGGAGTCGAAAGTTGTTAATTTCTGATGGTTTCGAAAGAGTTAAAATGGATGGTTTTTCTAAGGTTTTCTAAAGGCAATGTTTTTAAGTGTTTTAAGATAAGATGTCTACAGTTTTAATGCTTTCAAAAGGAAGGTTTTCAAAGGTTTTGAAAGGGTTTTATGCATAGTTTCAAAAGAAAAGATTTGGCCTTTTAGCATAGATAAATAAAGGGGTTTTAATTGGTTTCGAAAGTGATGCTCTCCAAGGTTTAGAAAGGGACTTTTAATGTAATCGAAAAGGGTACTTTCAAGTGTTTAAATGTTCTCATCAACCAAGGTTACAGTAAAGTGTGTGTATGTATAACATGGCTAAGTTATTTTGAGTAAAGCATAGAGATTATATATTACCTTGTATAATTTTGATTTAAGGGTTCTAAATCATTTCGAAAAGGTTATAAAGGAAAATTATGGGATGGGATACCTAAGTGAAAATGACTCAGATATAGAAGACCAGATTGAACTAGTATAGGGTCGAGCCCTATAGATTAGCTATTGGCCCCAGCTAATTATTGCCGAAATTCCAGTGTGTAGGGCTTTGTCATACGTAAGGCAAAAATTATGATTACACATAGAAGGGAATATATACTTGAATAAATATAGGTTATTAATGAGCCCAAAAAATCATTTGGATCAGGTGACTTGGGAGATGATTAAGTATGGGGCAGAACGTGCAAAAGAGAAGTATTTAAAAGATAGTTAAGGATAGACCACCCAGATGAGGAGTGTCTAATAGATGTTAGATTAATTTGGTTTATATTGTCTGGTCGGTCCGAGTCAGATAAAGGACAATAGTTAGCCAAACAAAACTTAAATGTTGGAATAGATAGTTCATTTATTACTTGAATTTTATGTATGCTTGCATAATGATGCTTTACAGTATATAACCTATTTTGGTTGCAGGAAATGATTTTGCAAAAGGTATTATTAAAGGGATATTAGTGAGGAGAAACCCGCTCCGCTAAGCGGTGTGATCTCACTTAACGTTAATGACGGCCTGAATGTATAGTATTATTCACAATAAACTTTATGGCTAACTCGAAGTTTATGTTCTCCCCTTAAACTCTCGGATGCTCAAAATTGATTTGAGTATGCTGAGGGATTAAAGTATTTTTCAAGTTTTTAGTAGGATGATGAATAAAGCTACAGGAGGCAAGCCTGAGGCTAGCTATTTAAGAGCTACAGTTCTTTTTTGTTCTAGTTATTTTTGCTGTGTTGGTATTAAGTCAGTTATGACTATATGACTCTAATCATACAAGAGGGTATCTTCACATACGCTCTTGGCATATTTTGCTACATGTATATTTTATCTGTGCCTGGGAATGTATTTGGGATTATTTTGTATGAATATGGAACATCTGTTTTGAAATTCAATGAAGAAATGTGGTTTTGAAATCTATGATTTGTTTCATATTCAATCGCTTCTGATATTATAGATAACATTAACATAGCTGTATTTAGTCGCCGAAAGCTAATTCTATAGATGTCTATAGCATCTATAGCGCTTAGTTTTGGACCTCTTGATATTAATTAGGGTTTACAGCTTTTAGAATTAAGAAAATACAAGTATAAAATGACTGAGTTCGAATCCCCAAAACCATACCCCTTGGGTCTTATATGAGATGCAGGTCGGCATCTTTTGATCCAATGCTTTTGACCTAGTCGAATGGTGTCTTAAGAATTGTCTTTAGAAAGCTTCTGTCTTTGTCAAAAGGGATAGTCACGCCTCTCTTTTCTATGTTGCTTTATAGGAGCTTTCGACTCTCTAGATAGGATTTATCCAATTGTTGCAAAGGTGTTGCAATATTGATGGTTTCGATTCTGTTTGTTGCTTCTAAACTTTGGCTTATGACATGATGCATAATCTTCCTGGATGGTAATGGCTTTAACCAATTCGAAAGGCTTGGTTTGGCTTTTGAAATGGTTTTTCCAGCCAACGCATGCTTCTAGTGGTTTGAGTGAAGGCGAAACCTTTGGTTTCAAAAGGTTTGGCATGTATATGAAGATTTAACATTCCTTGTCTTCAAAAGATGTTACTTTAACTCATTCGAAAGATCTTCTTGCATATGGAATGATCTACTTCGAAAGGTGGTCACTGAAATGAAACGGTGATTTTGACACTTTCGACCCCTTCGAAAGGTTGTAATACTTCTAAACGTTTATCCAAGCATCCCTTTGACTCCTTCGCAAGGTCTTGCTGGAGCGTTATCCTCTTGTTTTCCTTTTTCTTCTTTTTAAATGGTTTCAACAAGGCCGAAAGGAATTTTGGTAGCAACATTTTCCCCCAGAATCTTCCAGCCTTTTGGTATTCCTGCATGAATTTGGACTGTTCATTTAAATCTAATCGAATGGCTTGCCGTCCTTGCTAACTTTTCTTATGAATTAAGTCTTTCACTTTTTTTCTCTCATTTACTTGCAAAGGTGAAAAATTCGAGCGAAATCAAAGCTATATTATTTCCAGATTATCTTATCTTCCTTAATAAAAATTCTAGAACTACGTAAGTTTTATTTATTTTGCTTTTGAAATTTCTTTCTCGCTTTTTATTTCATGGTGAATTTCAACTTATCAAATCTCATAATCGGGATTTCGAATTTTGGTTTTGATTTACAGAATTAATTTAACTGAAAGTATTCTTTGTTTCAATTTCACAGTTCAATTCGATTTATTTCTTTCTATTAATTTTCTTTTTGATATCTTCGAGTTCAGGTTCTATTGTTATCATTGATTTTTGAAAATTTAGAATTTTATCTTAAAGATTTCTGGACTTAAATAGTTAATTCATGTATAAATCCGATTGTTTAATGGTTTTTAGCAGTTTCCAGGTTGAAATTGTTTTTGGGAAAGAAGGATGCTTCAGTTAATTTCACCTAGAAGATTTGAGATGTACGAAAAAAAAATTAGCACTAGAATTTTACCATTTACCCCTTCGAAAGGGATTGAGGCGGTAATTTTCTGTTTTGATTTTTCAGCCCCTTTCGATATGGTCGAAAGCTAATCAAGCTCCATAATTTATTGATCTTGTCGAAATGTTGTTTAGTTCGTATGAAGCTGAACTCATCAAAGGCAATTTTATGCGTTCGGCTCTAATACCTTTCGACGGTTTTGGTTATGCATCTTATCCAACGTTTTTGAAAACTTATATTTTATCTCATGGGTTATGCAACCATTCATGTAAACTTCTTTTGAATTTGTTTAAGTCATGGATAGATATACTTTATAAATTAGTTCGAAGAAAACAAACTTTGTAAAATTCAAGAATCAAGGCAAACATTTTGACCTAGTCGAAACCTGATATATTGATTGAAATTATTTTTTGTATGCTTTCGAAACCATGATGCCTTTTCAATTCTATTGAAGCCTCTTGTTAATAATGAGTCGAAACCACCAATAAATATCAGGGACTTAATCTTCAGCTTTCCCCAACAAAGTCGAAACGTCCCAAGTCCTTTTATCATCATCATCATTATCATCATCATCATTGACTTTATTTTCGAACCTTTCGACTCAATTGGTATAGCAGATTTCGACAGCATTCATATTCCCTTAGTAGAACTAAGACTGTAGGTTTCAACGGTGTTGAAGTTTCTTTTGCTTATTGAACATTGGTAGTGTCCACTTTGTTCAAATTTTTAAGTTGGTTTTAACTATTCCCTTCTAATAACATTGTTCCTATTGAGCGTTTGGCATTGTTGAAGGATTCCGATTTGACATATACTTCAGCACTCCCTTTCGACCTTGTCAAAAACTCAGTAGATGTTTTTATCTAAGCTTTCAACATTGTTGAGTGGTGTTTGATATGTGTTAACCTTTTCTTTACTTTCGACTCTGTCGAAAGCTCAATGTATCTCATTTTTAACTTTAAATTCTTTCAAGAATTTGAAGTTTCATATTTGGTTTGATGCTTAAATTATTGTAGTAGACTTCTACTAATACTTGAAAGAATGTTAACTACATAACAAACTATAATTTCAATCTAAAACGTTTTCACTTGGCAGAATCATGAGTTCCCCAAAGAAAGTCGATGCTACTTCAAAGCATTCTTTTTTATCCACTCGTGATGAAGTGGATGCTATTCTCAATGACTTTGGGATCACTAGAGTAGAAACCATTCCACCTACAGAAAATGAGACCATCAACAACCTTCCTGAAGGTTTCTTCGCTTACCCCACTATACGCATATGGCACAGAGGGTTTCTTCCATTCTCGAAATTCTTATCTAGATTTCTATCTTATCTTGGAATCGCTCTGATCCACGTGTCCCCTAATGTATACACTTATCTTCTATCATTGGAGTTGATGGCATTAGAGTCCGACATTCCTTCTTTGAATGTTGAAGAATTGAATCATCTCGTCCAATTGTTTAAAATTAGTAATCTCAACAATAGAATCTTTAGGAAAAATCATCCATAAAAACTTATATCGGAGCGAGTGAACAAATTTAGAGACTGGGAGAATCGGTTCCCCTTTGTTAGATGCTTCCCAAATATTAGCGCGACTTTCTCTACTCCTCGTAAGATCATATTTTCATTATTTTTCCTTCTATCTAGTTTCTTTTCTTTGTCAATCCATGTTTTTAGTCAGATGCTCCAGCTAAAGAACTAATTGACGCAGATAAGAGAACAATGAGTCCCTAGTTCCAGCTTCAAGTAGGATTGGAAACTAATTAAGTCTGTTGAATCCTACAAATTTGATTAAGTGCTCTCTCCTCCTCTCTACTCAAGGGATTCTAGGGCATCTCCTTTGATTCAACACACATCTTGAAGCAAAAGCTTCCTTTCCCTAGGAGATCCTGCAAATTTCTCCCCTATGTTTCCCATTTGCCGGACCAGTCCAGTAAGCTTGTTAACCCAATAAATGGATTAACACCCTGGTTTTAGTGTGAAAAAACCAGGCCTATTCCTACAAAGCAATATTATAGATAATAGATATAGAAAAAGACAATAAAAGAAAGTAGATAGATGATTTTTATTGTGGTTCAGGAGTTAATGAAGCCTATGTCCATATTGTATCTTTATTATGATTGACTGCTATTACATATAGTGTTTGATTACAAGGCTTTTAATTACCCTTAGCTAGGTTGAATCCCTAGAGTTGGAATCCATGAAGAGTCATAGTGAATCCCTTTGGAGACTATTGTGAGGGCTATAGAGAATGAACAAAGTTTCCAACAGAGCTTCAACCACTAGTTTGGAGAAGATCCAGTTTATGTTGCAGGTGGGATGATATTTATAGGGACTAGAAATTTTTTAGGCCAGGCCGCTTCATCAACTGCTCGCAGGTAGGTATAGAACGACCTAGGGGGAATAGATCGCGATTCGAGTCAAAACTATAGAACGCTAGTGATCCATAGTCTATAAATCGCTAGCGATCCACGGAGTTGGCTTGTTAGCGAGCTGAATGATTAGGTGCTTTCCTTCCATACTCTTTTATGTAAGGTCACAAGCATCATAGCTTCATATTGATCACTAGTTATCCATCGTGTATGGATTGCTAGCGGTCCGTACACTTTAAAAAAATTTATGCTACTATCTCCAAGGCTTCTTATCCCTATTTCTCTCAGCTAAAAAACATGTTAGCATGGATCGTTGGCGATCCATAGATATGGAACACTACATTCAAAGCACTCTGATTATTTCTGAGGTTCCAAGTTTGGGTTCCTTTTATGACCATGCATTGACGTTGTTCGTGTACTCTTGTTGCCTGTTATTCAATCATGATGACAATCTATTGGATGATTGCACTCAACTGCTGACTGGAATGAACTGACGCTGGTATCTTGTTTTAGTTGAATATGGTCGTTGCCTTAGTAATATGACTTGGCTCTCATTAACACCTAGCCTTAGGCTTTATGGTTAAGTTCTAAGCCATTATGATGTCACGGAGTTGTTCTATTTCTTAATGGATCCTGTTGGGTTAAAAACCCAGGTAACGTTTGCCCCTAGAGTATGTCTTTTTTGCAAACAAGGCATGCTCTGGAAGTTACCTCTTTCAGTCTATGTTCTTCGAATTCTAAGTGATCGCATTAGCATTTTATAGATACGTGGTGGGTCATCCTGCTAATTACCTAGTTGTGGTTTTGGCTGCTATTTCTTGTCATAATAGGTCAAATTTCCTTTTATAGCTTCCCGGTATGTTTCAAAACAACGGACAAACATTAAAGCGCGAGCACGAAGAAAAGTTGCCCCACTTTATGGATTGTTGGTGATCCATGTATAGTGGGTCACTAGCGACCTGATCTTGATAAAAATAGCCTTCAACAAGATGGGTTGCTAGCGATCCATGTTGGATCGCAGGTGGCCCAATGTCTTAGCAAAATTTTGGCTTTGTCATTTTTCTGCCTATATATATGTTCGAGCCGGCCTAACCATTCATTCCACCCAAGGCAATATATTCCTTCATGCGATCTATTCCTCATGCGACCCAACTTTGGGCAATTCAAAAGCTTCCTAGTACATCGATCCATCAATTATTGGTGATTATATTCTTCCATCATAATCTTCTCTCCTGCCTTGACATCTTTGGAGCATCGGGCTTTGATCCCAAACCTAGTTTGAAATCCTAGCTCGCCATCATCTTCAGTCGCCACCGATCCATCCCTTAGCTCGCCATTGATCCATTCATAGCTCGTTGATTCTAAGTCTTTGATAATTCCTGTGCCCTAGAGTTCAATCTAAGGTGGCTTTGCTATTTGTTTTCTAATTACAACATTCGTGTAGTGATTTGATGGCGAGTATGCATTTGCAATGATGGTCGCGAGAAGTTTGAGTCCATTGCAATTATTAGGAATAAGATAGTAAACCGAGTCATGAGTTCTTTAGGGAACGACACTTGGATTTTGTCCTGGTGCTCGACACACTTTGATGTCTTCTTCCCAAGCATCAATATCGACTTGTGCAGAGTTACATAGTTGATGCAGCGTGACATATCATGGGTTGGTCCTAGTTCCATCAGAGAAATTATATTATTCTTGTTCTCATTTGCACACTTGGTGTCCCTATAATGAAAAGTATTCTTCCGTGTTGCTTCGAAAAATGTATTTGGTACCGACCGATGATCGATAACAGGTAAATGTAGGGGAAGTAAAAAAGGAAGTGATGCAGGAGGTCCTTTTCTTCTTCCACTGTAAGTGAACTATCTACACGAGATAGAGCATTTGAAGTGTTTTGGGCACCGACTTTATCCCACATAGAAAGCATACTGCACTTACCCTAGTTCACGCATGAAATCTGATATGCTAATCATAAATTAATGTTTCTTTAGGATTAAAGTGTGGTAGGGAAAACTATTAGTTTAGGATAGATTTATCTGACTGTTTCAGACGCGGGTTCTTTTATTTAGAATGAAGAAGCAATCCATGCACCGTAAGTTAAGCGGGGGAAGCTTGGTACTCTCAAAAGTCGAGTCATCATCCATCACCCTTCCTCCTTCCACTATGCAAGCTCAGTATGGCTAGTTGGTCTGGGTTAGTCCAATTTTAGACCAAACGCCACCTAGCTTCAAGGTTCTACTCAACCTGCCAGGGAGAGCTTCTTCTGTTTTTTCTGCTAATGTTCTTCATAACATCTGCGGATAACACGGTACACCGAAAGAGGATGTACGCCTACCAGAGAATAATGAATTTTCCCACTCACCTCCCCCAGGGTATACAATCTGTCTGAACGGAGTCGTGCCTCCTTTAAATATCTTTCTGTATGATACACTTTCGAACTTAGGCACCGGCCCATTCCAGCTCCACCCTAATAGTAATGCCATACCGACTTGCCTGCATGTTCTTTTCATGCGGACGTTCAACCGCGCTATGAACTTTGATGAGTTGCGGTAAATTCTGACGTTCCAAAGGAGAGACGAATGCAATTCCTTAATTGTGATTAAAGCCCAATGGAACCGAAAAAGCATCTTACATCTGCAAAGAAACTTATCATAATTCAGATTGCAATATTTCTTCGTTAAATTCCCCGATGGGTTTAATCGACTATGGACGAAAGGGGGTAAGTTCCTTTTTCCATCCATTGAGGTCTAACGCATTTCAATGAAGTTTCAAACTAAGCGTATTCCATTTATAGTTCTTCAAAGGCCAAATATAGACGTGGCTCTTGATGAAGTATTTCAGACTCTGAAGGCTATTGATGCTGAGTAAAGATGTGTTAAAGTTCAGCTAACCGATGAAATCTTACATCAATATAGATTACTGCATCCGGATAGATTTGCTGTTCTACTTGAAGTTCTTTCTCCTACCCGATCTAGTGTTCGCACATGATCTTCTTCTTCTTCTCGCGGCTACGAAGAAGGCGCTTCTTATGAAAGAAAGGGCTTGTTCGGAGAATCGGCCGAGAGACTAGCGAAGGAGGGGATGTCACTACGTTTGGACTTAATGTCCTAGTCAGAATGCCTCCAATCCTGAAAGAAGGAGAATAGGAGTTTAGCCGAGGGAAGGCAAGGCCCAATTAGACTTCGAAAAGAATAAAGGGAAACTCGAAAGTACTAGTGACGAGTCCACTTCTAAGGACTACATCCTTTCTGAATCGGATGGTGGGCACTCAATATCTTGCGACGAGACTCAGGGAATGAGTACCATTCTTTCGAGTTAACCTCTCCCTGATACAAGTGACAAAGATAAAGCCCCATCGACCAGAGGGCATCAAGGTCCCCAAGTAAAGACGTCAGAGCGGAGTTCGAGGAGTTTGGTGACGTTTATGTTGACTTTGACACACTTGTGAAAGAAAATTTTAGATTTCATGTGGCGCCTCCCTGCTCGAGTGATATCGCATCGAAAGTTAGCCCGGTTCCACGTACGATCGCAGAAGTTAGCCCAATTCCGCCTATGACGGTCATTCATTTTAGTTCGTGATGATGTTTTAGGCCCACTTTAGAGACACCCAACACATCTCACTAGGATTACATTCACTTCCATTCACTCTTTCATTTTTGTTGTGTCTATTTTATGCTTCTAAAACCATTTATTTATGCTTCACGCTATGTATGACGAGGGGACATGGCTTTTATGTTGACTTGAAAGAATTCATCGACTCGTAATGCTATTCCAAGCGCACCTCTTGCCGTCATCAATTCAGAGAAACGAAGGAGGAATATAGAAGGAGGAAAGAACTAGAAGCGGAAACCCACCGCCAAGAAGAACGAGACCGAGGCCAATCATTTAAAGGCAGGTATGAGGAGTGGAGATCTTTTGAGGAAAGGAAGGAACCATCGAAAAAGTTAAAGTTGGAACATCATCCTCATTCCTAAGAGCTTGCTCCAATACATTATTCAACAGGCCGATAAATTCCTATTACTTCTGCTTTGATTCTGCCTTCAACGCAAATTTTGTCATATTCCATTGTTACATCTACCCCTGGTGCTTGTAGCCCCCACCGAAGATAGGACTATATGATTCATTCGAGCCCCCCTAAACTTTTGGTAGCACTCCCGGGATGGTTCTTGAAGGGGTCAAGTTTTACCACGATCTACACCACCGTTTTTAAAGATTCGTATATGCCATACCTCCAGGCTATTCAGAGCGACTTAGAACTAGCCGAAGGATGGGAGAAACTTTGTAGACAACTGGCGGATACGAATCGCAACATTTATCAGGAGATCCTCTCTTTTGAATCAAAGAAGAAAGACTTTGAGTGGGCATTGGAAGATCGCGACGCTAAGATTAAGAAATTGGAGGAGGAGATGGCAGCAACCCTTCGTAAAACAAAGAAAAATGCCATCCTCATGAAGTAAATAAGGGAGGCATACATGAGAATTGAGATCATCTATAGGGACGAGATTAAGAAAACTCACGCAAAAGAGGCTAATTTTTAAGGGGAAGTGGCTACTTGCAACGACACTATTGAGGCCCAGAGGTAAACCATTGATTACCATGATCATATTGTTGAGGGGCACAATATGAGTATCTCTAACCAGGCTGAGACAATTTCCATGTTACAAGCCCAAGTCGCACAGCTCAGTGCTGATAAGTCTGCTGTTGAAGTCAAGAAACTGCTGTGAAAGCCGATTTCCTGGAGCTTCAAAATGCCTTTGAAAGGAAGATGGAGAAGCTAGATGCGAACAATCTAAATTTTTGTATCAACACTCTCTTGCACCAAGGGAGTCTCAGCTATTTGGGTCCAAAGTTCCCGTGCACTCTCGCTTTGGTTTGGGAAATTTTTTTGTCTCGTTTTGCCGAAAACGGCGACGTCTAATCCGCGCAGGATTTGCAGTACACCAACCTCAATGATGAATCAAAGAAGGCATTGCTCGAGGGTTGGGAAATTCTTTAAGTTGAAAAAGAGAAGGAGACCGCCAATGCTGCCTTGACGACTGCCGCTGAAACGTTCAGTAAGCCTTTTATTTCTGGCACGGGTGAGTCAGCGGAACATCCCCACGATCTGCCAGCAAGTTCAAGACTTGAAACTCTTCCTTAAGCAGTGGAACCATTGAAAGAGGGCGGAGGGGGTGAGTACGAAGTTGACATTCTCGACTGTTCCTCTGGCGTAGATGATGTTCTTGCATCCCCTAAGTTCGGTAGCTTCCAACTTACGCCGCAAGAGCAAGAAGAATTTAATGCTTTCGTTTTTTATTTTATAAGTCCATCCACCTGTCCTATTAACACGTCAACTTCCTCAGCTTCCAGACCCACTGCTATTTCAAAAGCCTCCATGGTCGTCTCTGTTTATGTTCCCGTTTCTACATCTGTTTCTCGCTCACAGCCGAGGCTGGAGTTCAAAAAATGGCCGCACGTCATGGCTTGGATGATCCTTCTATGTCTTTAGAAGGTGATGTAATGTGGAAAAAGCTAAGGAGCAAGAAGTTTAGATAGAGTAGCCACGCAAGACTCAGCATGAACCGGTCACAGTCAAGAAGGAGAAGGTCGAAGCGATCAAGTCCTTGAAGAGCTCCCGCATGTCACAGAAGCAGAAAACAAAGGGAGAGTCGTCTGAGATGGCTGCAGAGGAAGAGGACATTGCCATTGAGGTATTCATTAACATTGATGGCAGCGACATCACTCTGGAGATGAAGCGGAAGCCACCAACAAATTGCAGAAAGAAGAGCGATGGTAGGAAACGTTGAAAAGCATGCATGAACATTGATTTGTTTTTGTCGAAATTTTGCATGAAAACTGGTTTTTTGGTTTGATATTGAGTCTTTTTTTTTTGTTCAAGTGCTGAATCTGCACTTAGTGTCTTTTTTGTGGAGTCCGTATTTTCTTTTTCGTTGGCCGGTTTATATGGGTACGACCTCCACTTTTGACCCTGTGTAATAAAATTATAAGCAATATGTTAACATTTCGATTCTATTCTCATACATCTATTCATATATGTTTTTTGCGCTTGTGTATGTTTTATTTTATACTTATCTAGTTCTATGATTACTGCCATAATCCTTTGTTTGAAGTAACCGAACTTAGAAATTAACGGAACTTAAAAATTCTTTGTTTAAAAATTCCTTATTTGGAGTGAATGAACTTGTGAACTTATTTTGTTCATGTGTTTTTATTCAAATACCAGTGTATACCCCTAGTTCACAGGGTTGTTTACTTCAAACAAATTTCAAGTTACCAGTAACTTAGGGCTGAGATAATTCTCACACTACATTTGAAATTTCGCTAAGTAACAACTTGATTTTCCTCTTTTCGAAAGTTTTGCAAATTGAGCACGTAATCCAAGTTTCTCATCATATTCTGGTAAGTATGCAATATGCTCATGTTTGAGAGGTGCACATTGCATGGGTGAACTGAGGGCATTTTATTCATCAAGCGTCCTTAGTTGAAACTTTTTAGTTGGCCCGTGGCATTCCAATTTTTTGTAGTTATGTTCATTATTCTCGATTGTAGGAGTAGTTGGCCATGGTTATGATATGCACGGTTTTCGGGATCGATATAGTTCGATGGTCCAAAAAAGTTTTAATGCTCCTCGATGTCGCCTATCCTCGTGAAGTGTGAGGGGTTTAAGATTTAAGAATTAGTGTGCGATTTCACATGCTCCTCCCTTAGGGTATCTTCGGGCAACTTGAGGAGTTAGTATTTTGGAATTTAGCGTGTGGCCTATGAAGTGTGCAGCTCTTCATGGTCTTCCACATTACTTATCTCCAGGAAATGTGAGGAGTTATTGCTTTTAGTGCACGGTTTATGGGGTGCACGACTTTTGGTTTTCTTAGTATTGCCTATCTTTGGGTGATGTGCGGAGTTATTTTTTAGTGTGTGACATAAGTGGTGCACGACTTTAGGTTTTCCTCGATGTTGCCTATCATCGGGGAACATGAGGAAATTATTATTTCTAGTGCGCGACTTATGAGATGCACGACTTTTGGTTTTCCTCGGTGTTGCCTATCTTTGGGCAACATGAGGAATTATTTTTTTAATGCGTGGCTTATGAGACGCATGCTCGTAGGTTTTCCTCGGTGTTGCCTATCTTCAGACAATGTTAGGAATCATTAATTTTAGTGTGTGGCCTATGAGGTGCACGGCTTTGGGTTTTCTCTATGTTGCCTATCTTTGAGCAACGTGAGGAGTTACTATATTCCGTGCGCGGCTTCTGAGGTGTGCTACTATCGGTATTCCTCGGTGTTGCCTATGTTTGGGCTACGTGAGCAGTTATTATTTTAGTGCGTGGCTAATAAGTTTGTGGCTTTTGGTGCTCTTTAGCTTTGCCTCTCTTTGGGAAATGTAACGAGCATGAGTTTTAGCCTTCTCGATGTTGCCGAAGCAACACGGTTCTTAGAGACCAAGATCGGGTTTCACCAATCGAACAATTTGAGTTGGTTTTCTTTCGTCGATCTAGCGGATAATTATTATGAACACGGTTTTGTTGGTTCAAGAAGAAAACTTTATTAAGGAAAGAAGGGCATTTTTGCATATGTATGATGCCCCATGCATCCTAGGATAGCATATTTGTTGCAAAGTAAAAAGTACATAAGGTAATTATCCGATGAAGTATCGGAGGAGTGATTCGCTATTCCACGCTTAAAAGTCCCATCTCTTATCTTTTTATTGATGACATATGGTCCCTCCTAGTTTGGTCCATAGGCCCTTGGAATGGGGTAAACCAGCTTAAGCATAAGATCTCCCACTTCGAAGGTTTGATTATGAACGCTGGAATTGAAGTACCCAGCGACCCTTTTTTTGTGGGCGGCTTTTCTCAACTCTAATTCTTCCCTTTTTTCATCAACAATATCTAGCGATTCGAGGAGGACCTACTCGTTTTGTTTTTGATTGAAATTCTACCTTCGGTGCGTGGGGACTTCTAATTAAACAAGAATCATCGTTTCTCAACCACATGCTAAGGCGAATGGAGTGTGGTCGGTTGCTACTTTGTGGATAGTTCTATAAGCCTATAGTGCGAGTGGAAGTTCATCAACCGAGTTTTCTTTTGCTTTTGCTAGTCGATTTTTGATAGTGGACTGGATGATCTTGTTTATTGCTTCCACTTGCCTGTTTTCTTGCAGATGAGGCACTACAGAAAAGTTGTTTTCAATTCTGAAGCGCTTGTAGAAGCCTTTGAACTCGACACTTTATAATTGGGTACCATTGTCAGTGATGATCTTTTGCTGCACATCAAACCTATAACTGATGTTTCTAATGACAAAGTTAATAAATTTCTTTGTTGTTAAGGTGGCCAGCGGTTTTGGTTCGGCCATTTGGTGAAATAGTCTACAGTAACAATAGCATATTTGGCCCCTCCTTCTGTTATTGGCGAGACGCCAATCAAGTCGATTCCCCATATTGCAAACGGCCACGAACTAACCATTTATGTTAGCCCCATTGAAGTAGTTCCCTTAGGTTTGCTGAATCTTTGGTAGCGATCACATCTTCAGGTGTGATCCATAGCATCGCGATATATTGTCAGCCAGAAGTACCTGTATCAAAGAAATGTTTTCGCAAGGGTCTACCCCCCAGTCTGGTCTCTGCATTCGCTTTCATGTACCTCCATTAGAATTCATCGCGCTTCATCATCGGTCACACACCTAAGAAGGAGGGTTGAGATTCCCCTTCGATAGAGTATTCCAAAGTGTAACATGAACCGCGACGCCTTTCGAAGGAGCTTCTTCAATTGATTTCGGTCGGTTGGAAGGGTTCCTAAAAGTAGATAGTCCTTTTGTCAATGTCATCACCATATATGGTTCGACGATGGTTTCGAGAATCCAGACAACGTCCATTTCGTCTATGTTTGGGCTGGTTAGAGTTTCTACTGGGACTGGTCCTGCAACACCCCGCGTTAAATTAAAATTATATGTGTAAATAATTTAATTAAGTTATGTATGTTTGAAATTTTAAAACAATGAAATGTTTGTAAATAAGGCAACAAAATAATATTATTTTGAATACATATATATGTGGGTGTGTGTGTGTGTGTAACAAATAAATTAGAGAGAGAAATTATATAAATTCAATTAATAGGGAAGATTAATTGATGGTGTTTATTTAAAAGGTAAATTAATATTCAATTAATTAGTAAAGGTGATTAATTGACAGGAATTGACAAGAAAAGGAACTTATATTGTAGCAACTAATTGATATGAGTAGAAACATATATGCCAGTGCAAGAGAATAAAATGGAGGAAGAGTAATTTATGTAAGTAATCAATTATCGATTAAAAAACATGGAGACTTATGTTAACATATATAATTAAGATTTTTATTCAAAATTCAAATGTAGAATATATGCACGCAATAAGTATGGGAATAAAATAAATTAATAAGCATATATGTGACGAATTAATATGGTGTTGACTGGCATATTAATTTGGTAAGAAATCACAGTGCAGAAAGGGATTAATTCGATAGAAAATTTATTCTAGGTGTATATGAAATCTATTAATTAGGTGATTAATAAGGGAATCTTATTTAAAGAAAATTTACATTTAAAAATATATGTTTTCATAAATTGCGAGAGAGAAGGGGAAAGTGATTAATGAAAAGATTGTTGGAGAATCAATTTGAAATAAAAAAATGCAGAAAAAACATATTACTTTATTGTCCATAGACCAAGTGTGCACTTTAGATTTTATGGTTTTATATCTAATGGTTAGCACTAATTGGAACCACTTTAAATATAAGTGCAAAGCCTCATTTTTATTCTCATTATTTTTCTCTTGCCTACAGAAGCTCTGTCATTTTTCTATCTCTTCTACACTTTCTTAATAACAAAAATTTAGATCTAATTCACATGAATTTAGATCTAAATTGAGAGAGTATAGAATTAAGTAGGAAATTAGGAATTGGTTCAAACAGATGGTTATGTCAATGGTAAAACCCTAGGTTTGAGTTTTATTGCTATTTCTAATCCAAATCTCTTCCTTTTCTCTTTTAAATATTATAGATCCGTATATATATCGTTTGTAATTCCAAATAGGGATACATGGTAGGTGAATATAGATGTTAGGGATAGATCTGAAATAAAAACAGGGAGATTGGGAAAGCTAGCAATATGAGTGGACTTAATTATATCTTTTACATTTATGATATATTATTGTTATATTCCCATTATTAATTTTATTCAGTATTTCAGTAATTAATTCTGTTAATTAGTTAAGCCGAAATGTAAGAAATTTATAGTTATTTACATCTGATTTGAAGTTATAATTTAGCCTAAATGTTAGTTTCTTTTTATTATAAAAGCGAATAATATAGTTTACAAAAATTCACGATTATGTATTAAAAAGGAAAAATATTAGATTGATGTAAAATAAGAAAAGTAGAAATAAAGCTAGAAAAATGGAATTTTGCAGTAAATTACGCTAAAACGAGAATAATAAATTAATCTAATAACTTGATTTGGAAGTAAGTAATAGATTAATTGGTTGGTTTAGAAAATAAGATATATTTCTATAATTTAATATTTAAAAGATAACGACAAATGTAACTGCAAGAATAAAAGAAAGAAAAAGGGAACTAGTGTAAAATAGAAAAACCACTGTATTTTACACTATTCCGAAATAATAAAAGAAATACCTTGCAGTTACGAATTATTGTTTATAGTATGGAAATGGATTATTGGTATAGTTTTTATATCCAACCAAATAAAATAGAATTACTAGAACAGAAGAAAATAAAGTAAAATATGAAAGGAATCAAGTAAATTATTAGAAAAGAATTTGAAGCTGTAAACGATAATGAACCTAGATTAGCATTTACTTCGCAGACTAAACAATAAGACAGTTATTATGATAAGAAAATTATATGATATAAGAGAATAAAAGAATAATAAAAGAAGGCAGATTAGAATAGAAAAGAAATGCTGGAATTATGTGCGGACTATAAAAGAAAGGAAAATGACAATTACATGTAGAATTATAACATAGGTTATAATTAAGTAATAAGAACGGAAAAGCTTATTTTGAGTCTTTGAATAAATTAATGAGTAATAATAATGATTGAAGGTAATTTAAATAATTTATATTAAATCAATGAGAAAATAAAGCAGGAATGATAAAAGAGGCATATTTTAATGAACTTAAGATTAATATTAAGTTAAATAAGCAAGATAATGAATGTGGCTCATACCAACTGCATTTCCTATTAAATAAACGGAAATCTCACAATAGATAGATTTAAGAAGAGGGCGAGAATATGCTAATTAGGGTAAATAAGTAGCCAACGGAATAAGAAAGTAAAATAAACACCAATTAAAGGATTAGACTTAGGGTCTAATAAAAATATTAAAATGCGTTTGGAGCAGCCCAAAGGATGAAGTGTCTAACGAAGTAGTTCAACGCGGATTTCAAAAATGGAGAAGCACATCCAACTTAGTATATTTGGGCTTAAAGGAAGTACGATACTTCAATGGGTCGCGACGATACTCTAGGATGGCCCTTTGGGTAAGCATAACGAAGCTGCACTCCCGGATGCAAGTTTGTAAGTGTTCCATCAAGAGAGTATGCCTTGACTGCATTTGCAATGTGGGCCTAACAAAGCAGACCTTTGTTGGCAGCCAGAAGGGTTTGTTGTTCGGAGCAGGGTATTCGTATGTCCAGTACTTGCAAGTAAGTTTAAAGATAGTCACACGCGGATATTGGCCAGCATCGACCAAGAGCGATTTCGGGAAACTAGAGTTCAACTAACAGGGCAATCATTCTTTCATTATCGAGACATTAGATGAGGGGCACGACCATTTGGATGTTAGATTGTTTACAGTAGGGCACGACTACTTAACACTTTAGAAGTCTTTTGTACAGTTGAGGGGTGGCTGCGTCGGGCCATAGCCACGATGAAAAAGAGATAGACCAACTAGAATATCTGTATTATAGGCCTAACGAAGTAGTCCTTTACAGATATAGAAATACCCAACTGAATTCCGTATATGGTAGACCTTGTTGGCGGGATTCAGACAGTAGACAGAATGATTACGTAGTTCCCAATGTATGCACTGGGTGGTACATTGTGGATGTCCGAGCACTGGCATAGACTAGTGTGGACGCGATTTAGATTTTCATAGTAAGTGTGGGGCATCGGTATTGCAAGCCTTACGAAGCAGTCCTTTACAGATGTAGCTATGGAAAGCTCGTGCAGCAAGAAGATGGAGTACCTGTATTGTATGCCTTACGAAGCAGTCCTTTACAGATATAACTACTGAGCAGGATGATGGCGCATCTATATTGTAGGCCTTACGAAGCAGTCCTTTACAGATATAACTACTGAGCACGATGATGGCGCATCTATATTGTAGGCCTTATGTTCGTCGACGAAATTCTATCAGTTTAGAAAACTGTCGAACAAATTTAAATTAAAAATAACCGCAAGCGCACGGTGTACGAATGTAGCACGCGGCGAATACGGGTCGATCCGTAGGGAATTGATGATTTTAAAATTCTATTCAATCAAATTAAACCAATCTTGAAGAGAATGTTAAACTAGAAAAGAAGAAAAACAAGCAAAAGAAAATTGATAAAAATATGAGTGTTAAGACAATTTAGAGGCAATTTCCACTCTCTAGATCACATAAATCAATAAAATGAAGTTATGATCTCTCTTTTCTTGTCATTAGTGAATTAGTTGATGTGCTTATCATAAGTATGGTATATTTGTGCTATTAATTAGCTCAATATAAACCATCAAACTATAACACAACCACTAATACACTTTTAAAGTTCATAAAATATGACAACAAAATTGAAAGCAAAATCTATTTTAAGCATGGCCTATTAATTATTAATTAGAAATATAAGCCATCAAATTTTAATTTCAACAATCACTTCCTCGCCATAATCATATGTAAATGAAGAGGCAATTTGTGTTTTGTTTGTTTAAGTATAGCCTATTTGTTATGAACAACATAGACTATCAAATTCAAAGCTAAACAACATCATTAAACCACTTCAATCATTCTCATTAAGCGCAAAAAGAGAGCATAAACATCAAAATGTTGGATCTACATACTAGAGAGCTTCACTACCCCTAAATTGAAGGGATTAAGCTCTCATATTTGTTATCATATGAAAAAATGTAGAAAGCAACATTAAACAAGAAGAGAGAAAGAGAGCAAAATGAAAATAAAAATTATTCTACTTGCATAAAATAAAAGAGATCTATACTAGAACATGAAAGAAAATAAACAAGAAAAGAAAATGAACATGTAATTAAAAGGAAACACTAAATAACATTGCATAAAAAAAAGAAAAATACATGAAGAAAAATGGCTAAGTAGCCATGAAAAGAGAAAGAGAGCTTTCTTTTATTTTCTCAACTAAAACTAATTAACTAAGAGGAAGATGGCTACATGAAACATAAGAGGTATTTATACAAGTTAGAAACCCTAATGCATATTTTTGGGGAGTACCCAAAATGCCCTTGGAGGAAGTGTGGAGGCCAAGTTATCATTAGCATATTTTAATCCCCACTTAAATGTACATGAAGCCATTAAATCCATAAGCATGTGCATTAGCCTTTGATTTGTACATTAAGGTAGGTGACTAGGTGGGGTCCTCCATGATCTTCACTTTGAATTATTTCCATCTTCATTCCTTTGTATTGATTTTGTGCATACATATCTTCATGAAACCACTTGTAAAAGTCACCAAATTTCCTACAAAAAACATAGAAAATTCTAAGTAAATTTTCTCAATTTAATAAATGCACAAAAATGACCATTTCACCCTTGTATGAAGATGAATGTGTGACAATTTGGAATAATTTTAAATTTTTGGTTTAAACAAGTTAAAATACCCGATATGATCATTTATTTAATTCAAATAGATTAAATATGGTGGTAAAAATATGTACATTTACGTGCACATCACCTTACGAAGCAGTCCTTTACAGATGTAGTTACAGAACCCTCTTGAAATAAGACGATGGAGCCCTTTTCAAGGAGGATACAGAAGGTACCATGGGTGGTACCTAGGACCAATATGGTCCTTGGCTATATAGCTATATATATATATATATATGTGTGTGTGTGTGTGTGTGTGTGTGTGTTTATATATATATATATCAGTCATTAGGTTTTAATCTAGCAAGGAGTAGATGGGTACGATTCACTCACAGAGACGAGTATAATATACCTAGTGAACCTAATATAACAGTAAATGGAAATAAAATGGAATATGTAGAATTAAGCTTAAAAGTGTAAAATTTATCCATTCACCAGAACTTTAGTTCTGACCTCCTTCTAATAACATCCTACAGGTCAGGTAGATGGCAGAGACTTCCCAGCTTTAAGACACTTGTTTAGAAAGTGTTATTATTTGGGTGAGTATTCAATTACTATTATATTTTAGTCAATTCCACTATGAGATACTTAATTGAGCTCTGATATATTTTAGTCAATTCCACTATGAGATACTTAATTCCACTATTATAATTCAAAAAATAGAAAATAAAATCAAAACAACTCCCCGGCAACGGTGCCAAAAACTTGTTCGTCGACGAAATTCTATCGGTTTAGAAAACCGTCGAACGAATTTAAATTAAAAATAACCGCAAGCGCACGGTGTACGAATGTAGCACGCGGCGAATACGGGTCGATCCGCAGGGAATTGATGATTTTAAAATTCTATTCAATCAAATTAAACCAATCTTGAAGAGAATGTTAAACTAGAAAAGAAGAAAAACAAGCAAAAGAAAATTGATAAAAATATGAGTGTTAAGACAATTTAGAGGCAATTTCCACTCTCTAGATCACATAAATCAATAAAATGAAGTTATGATCTCTCTTTTCTTGTCATTAGTGAATTAGTTGATGTGCTTATCATAAGTATGGTATATTTGTGCTATTAATTAGCTCAATATAAACCATCAAACTATAAGACAACCACTAATACACTTTTAAATTTCATAAAATATGACAACAAAGTTGAAAGCAAAATCTATTTTAAGCATTCCCTATTAATTATTAATTAGAAATATAAGCCATCAAATTTTAATTTCAACAATCACTTCCTTGCCATAATCATATGTAAATGAAGAGGCAATTTGTGTTTTGTTTGTTTAAGTATAGCCTATTTGTTATGAACAACATAGACTATCAAATTCAAAGCTAAACAACATCATTAAACCACTTCAATCATTCTCATTAAGCACAAAAAGAGAGCATAAACATCAAAATGTTGGATCTACATACTAGAGAGCTTCACTACCCCTAAATTGAAGGGATTGAGCTCTCATATTTGTTATCATATGAACAAATGTAGAAAACAACATTAAACAAGAAGAGAGAAAGAGAGCAAAATGAAAAGAAAAATTATTCTACTTGCATAAAATAAAAGAGATCTATACTAGAACATGAAAGAAAATAAACAAGAAAAGAAAATGAACATGTAATTAAAAGGAAACACTAAATAACATTGCATAAAAAAAGAAAAATACATGAAGAAAAATGGCAAAGTAGCCATGAAAAGAGAAAGAGAGATTTCTTTTATTTTCTCAACTAAAACTAATTAACTAAGAGGAAGATGGCTACATGAAACATAAGAGGTATTTATACAAGTTAGAAACCCTAATGCATATTTTTGGGGAGTACCCAAAATGCCCTTGGAGGAAGTGTGGAGGCCAAGTTATCATTAGCATATTTTAATCCCCACTTAAATGTACATGAAGCCATTAAATCC
The DNA here is from genome assembly GCA_030765085.1 of Allium cepa. NCBI lineage: Eukaryota > Viridiplantae > Streptophyta > Magnoliopsida > Asparagales > Amaryllidaceae > Allium > Allium cepa. The sequence goes on from CM060938.1 coordinate 688,646,666, forward strand.
ATAAGCATGTGCATTAGCCTTTGATTTGTACATTAAGGTAGGTGACTAGGTGGGGTCCTCCATGATCTTCACTTTGAATTATTTCCATCTTCATTCCTTTGTATTGATTTTGTGCATACATATCTTCATGAAACCACTTGTAAAAGTCACCAAATTTCCTATAAAAAACATAGAAAATTCTAAGTAAATTTTATCAATTTAATAAATGCACAAAAATGACCATTTCACCCTTGTATGAAGATGAATGTGTGACAATTTGGAATAATTTTGAATTTTTGGTTTAAACAAGTTAAAATATCCGATATGATCATTTATTTAATTCAAATAAATTTTCAATTAGGATGTACTTCATAATTAACACATATGAATCTTCCTAGATACTAGTTAAACCATTATTATTTGTAATCAAACTTGATTTTTATTTTTGTTAAGACCAATAAATTTTCAAAAAAAAAAATTCAATTTAATAAACCAAAGCCATATATTTATCTTATAGTGTTTCTTTTAAAAATAAATCAAAAGAAAATTTGTTTTTGGGATTTTTTTTTTAAATTTTTTTTTTTTGATTTTAAAGCAAAAATAAACCATGAAAAAAAAAATGAAGATGAGTCCCCCCCAACACTTGATTTTGACTGTGTCCCCATAGTCAACCCAAGTGGAAGGAGAAAAATAAAATAAAAATCTAATATTTACATGAAAGATTATTATTTACAAGAGATGAGAAAGTATACAGTCAAAAAGTAAATGAAACGGTCTTCTAAAGACCGATTCATTTGTCTCGTCAAATGTGTGAGACACGGCTTAAGCACGAAAAACCAAATCGTAAAAGATTTTGAAGTTGATTGTCGATTTGGAAAAACGAATTTTGTTTTATTAAAAATTGAACAAGTTGTTTTGTTTTCAATGATTTTTGGGGTTGATAAAACAATTGATTGAAATTCACATTTATTTTCACCAAATTGAAATTCAAGTTTGTCACCGAAACTTCTTCCAAATTATCGATTTCAAAGTCAAAATGATGATCGAAATCTTCCCCATAAGAATTTAATGACTCATTTTCGAAAAGACCATAAAACTCGTGTTTGTTAAATTCATCTTCCTTCATTGGATTACCAACAACTTCATTGCATATATCCATTTCAAAATCCAAAGTTGTTGTATTCAAATTTTCAGAAAAAAGAAGATCGAAATTTAAATCGAGTTTCTCACCCTCAAAACAATTGAGATCCAATACAATTACCGTCTTTTCAACAACTTCGTTACGATCATCATTTTCAGTTTCAAAAGTTGTTGTTTGAAAATCATCGATTTGGGTAAAAGATGGATTATCACTTAACTCGTCATACGTTGAAATTTGATTTTTTTTTTTCACGTTGTTTCATGTATGTTTCAAACAACAAATCCGTGTGATCATCATAAACTTCATTCATTTGCTCAACAAAATCCAATTTATAGTTATTGACTTGAGAATTTTCAATTTGGATTTGTTGAGAACAAAAATTATTAATTTCGATAAACGGTAGATTATTATTTGATTCTTCGCAAGTTGAGATTTGATTATGATTTTCATGAAAGTTTATGTATTTCTCAAGTAATAAATCGCCGTTATCTTTTTCCATTTGGTCAACAAAATCAAATTCATGATTATTAGTTTGAAAATATTCGTTTTGAATTTGTTGATAACCAAAGTATTCAATTGTATCTTTATTGAAACTATTTCCATTGCCAAAATTATTTGAAAATTGGTTCACATTTTCGTCTTGATTTTGAAATTCATTTTGAAGCTCGAAATTGAATTGGCATGGGTTACACTCGAAATCATTTGAATTTTGAAGTGAATTCAAATTTTGATTTTTTTTGACTTGAACTATTGCACAAATATGAGTTAAACAATTCGTTTACACTTTGATTTTGTTGTTTAGAGAGTTCAAGTAAAGATGAAATGTTATTTTCGAGATTTGAGGATTGATCATTGTTTTGAAAAATTTGTTGTTCGAAATTTGAATCGTTTAAACAATAGTTGGTGCTAAAATATCCATACGAATTTGGAGTGAAATCGTATGGATTATATTGATTTTCACAACTATCGTAAAACTCACGTAAGTGGGGAAACTCGGACATTTTCAAGATTTTTTTTTTGGTTTTTCTTTATAAACAAAAATATTTACAAGTAGAATTTATTTTTCAATATGGAAATTGATTTTTGTTTTGTTTTTGAATTTTCAATTTTTTTTTTTGGCTTTTGAAAAGATTTTATAATTTTTTTTGGATTTTTTTGTTTTTCTAATTTTTCTGGATTTTTGAAATTTCAAAGGAAAAGGATTTAAAAATTTCAAAGAAAAAGAAAAGGAATATTTAAAAAAATTAGTTTTGGATTTTGAAATTTTTTGTTTTTTGTTTTTTTTTAAACATGAACAAATGCAACTAAATGAATGCAAGGTTGATTACAAATGATTTATCCTAAGTTAACCCAAAATTATATAATCACAAATTGTCTTAAATCAACAAGATAATCTCAGCCAGGTAACGGACAGGATTTATCGGTGCACCACGAATCACCGTAGCAATGCAGCCGAAGGTTTAAGTACCTTCAGAGAAACAATTCAGTATAATATTTACGAATCACCGTAATATTTATAAATGATTATTGCTCTGCCGTAGCCTAGACACCAAGAATTTAAATTGTTCAAAGAAGACAAATTGTTAATATGCAATTAAGTGTTATCGATTTCCAATCGTTATTATTAATCAAAATCTAAGATGAAATGCAGAACAGAAATTAAACGTGTATTAACAATGCAACTATGAATGAATTTTTTTTTAAAAAATGCAAATGCAAGCAACCAACAAGTCAATTCAAATAAAACTAGAAATGAAAGCAGAATTTTTTAGCAAGCAGAGCAATTTATTTTGGCTAGCTTAGAAAGCAATTTTCAGCAAGCTATTCTTCCTTTATTTCCTGCTTTGGCAACCTGAAAATTTAAAACTAAGATATATACAATATTATTATTTTTTTTGGTTTTTTTTTGTTTTTTTTTTGAAAGGAAACTTAAAAGTAGGGTTTTACTTTAAAAAAAAAAAATTTTTACAAAGAGAACAAATGAAAACCACAACAAATAAAACTAAAACAATTGAAAATAGAACTTGAACAAATTTCCTTATTTTTTTTTGAAGGAAGACTTAAATAATTAAAATAAAAACCTAGATAAACTAAACTAAAAAAAAAAATTAAATCACTATTCTTTCCGACCCAACAAGAGACAAGATAACCCACAAACCCAAATATAATCAAACCCCTCCAGTTCTCTCCAAAAAAAAAATCACAATTCAATCCCACTTAAAATCGAGTCCAGATCCACTTAAAATCGAATTCAGTTCACAAAAAGTAACAATCCCGTTCTCTTAAAATTTTGAATTCGGTTCCATTTAAAATCGAGTTCGAGTTCAACTTAAATCTTTGGATTGATCGGGGATTAATCTGGGTGCTCGGATTCTTACGACTTTTGTGGTTTCGAAATAGATTGCAGGTGATTGTGGTGTTCAGTCTTTTTGTTGTGTTGTATCAGTGATCAGAGAAGGGGTTGCGGTGGGAATGGTGTTTGTGGATTTGGGGACTGCAGTTTTGTATTTTTGGCTGATGGTAACAAGTTGGAGTAGGGGATTGGGTTGTGGAAGCGATTCGTGATTGCAGCAGTGATGGCAAGTATGTAATAAATGTTTGGGATATGCGATCCTGGGAGCTTGAGCTTTGGTGGCAACTGAGCGTGGTGATGGTGGTAGTGATTTCGAGGGGCTGCAGGCAGTAGTTTTGGGGATTGGGGGAAGATTGTTTCAGGGAGTTAACAGCCAATGGGGATAAGTAGTGCAGGCAGCAAGCACTGGTATGAAGTAGTGGTGTTAATGAAGGCAGTGATGTAAATGGGTAGGGTATTGGAGTGAAGAAGGAAGATGCGGTCTATGCAGAAGTTTATCAGCAAGCTGGTGGTTGCTGGTCGGAGGGTGGTCAGGGAGGAATGAGGCAATAGAGTGGTGGTGAGCAGTGGAATGGTTGTAAGAAGGTTTTGTATGGCTGCAATGGTCATGTCTGCAGCTGTAAGGGGGAAATTGTGGTTAACAGAGATGTGAAGGGGAGTGATTGGTTCAGAAATGCCTGAAAGGAGGTGGAGGAATGTCGAGGCAGTGAAATGAAGTTTACTGATTTTGTGTTGAAGTGGCTCTTGTTTGAAGACAGGTAGGACAATGAATGGTTACTAAGTGTAACAACAGGCGGGTTGATATATGCACAGAGTAGAGACAAAAGTTGGAGGAAATTGCTCTGTTGTAAATGATGGAGCAGTAGGGAGGTGCTAGTGTTTGATTGAAACTGGGGTGATGGCAGGCAGTTTTGCCAAGGAAAAGTAAGGAGAATGGAAGAATAGAAGGGGTCAGAAGTGAGAAGGATGATGTTTTGCTGTAGGGTTGTTGCGGTGCACTGATATGCGCGGTTGATTCAGCTGTAAGCAAGTGTGGTTGAGGACTGATGGATGAAGTTATCTGAAGGATGGTCGAACGTGAATGGCAGTGGTGTATGTATTGTATGTAGGATGGTGAATGAAGTTGTGACAGCAGTTTTTTTTTTCGATATGTATTGCACTATGGTTCCAGGCAGTAGGCAGGGGAGTGATATTTGTGCAGAGATATGGTTTGAGTTCTTTTTTTTGGGTTTGTTTGGGATGAGGGGATGGCTGCTATTGTTCGACTGTGGTCTGTATTCTATTTTGTGATGAAGCTTAGGGAAGTAAGGAGGGAACAAGGTTGTATATGCTGAAGGGTTGGTTGGTGTTACTGTTGTGAGGAGTATGTGGAGGAGTTGCTGTAGTTGTAATGTGGAAGTGATTAAGTTGTGGAGGTGATGGAATGGGGTGTGAGGAGGAGTTTGTTGACAGGGGTGAGGAGAAGTTGTAGGAAGGCAGAGTGAAAGATATGGTGATGATTGTTGAAGAGGTATGTGGAATGATGGGAACAGTGCAAGTGCAAACAGAGATTGTAAAAAGAAAATTGTGAATCCAAACTTGTAATGGAAAGAAAATGGAATAAAATTGTTGTTTTTTTAACTGTGTATGTTGATTTATTTATTTTTTCAAATAAGAAATGCAATTGAACAAAACAACTAGAAAAGGCAAAAAGCAAACAAACAAATTGAAAACAAAAATCAAACGACAAGCACACAATTTTTTTTTTGGATTTTTTTTTTGGCAAAGAAACACACAAAATAAATTCACACAAAAATAAAAGGAAAAAAAATAATTCAAAAAATAGAAAATAAAATCAAAACAACTCCCCGGCAACGGTGCCAAAAACTTGTTCGTCGACGAAATTCTATCGGTTTAGAAAACCGTCGAACGAATTTAAATTAAAAATAACCGCAAGCGCACGGTGTACGAATGTAGCACGCGGCGTATACGGGTCGATCCGCAGGGAATTGATGATTTTAAAATTCTATTCAATCAAATTAAACCAATCTTGAAGAGAATGTTAAACTAGAAAAGAAGAAAAACAAGCAAAAGAAAATTGATAAAAATATGAGTGTTAAGACAATTTAGAGGCAATTTCCACTCTCTAGATCACATAAATCAATAAAATGAAGTTATGATCTCTCTTTTCTTGTCATTAGTGAATTAGTTGATGTGCTTATCATAAGTATGGTATATTTGTGCTATTAATTAGCTCAATATAAACCATCAAACTATAAGACAACCACTAATACACTTTTAAATTTCATAAAATATGACAACAAAGTTGAAAGCAAAATCTATTTTAAGCATTCCCTATTAATTATTAATTAGAAATATAAGCCATCAAATTTTAATTTCAACAATCACTTCCTTGCCATAATCATATGTAAATGAAGAGGCAATTTGTGTTTTGTTTGTTTAAGTATAGCCTATTTGTTATGAACAACATAGACTATCAAATTCAAAGCTAAACAACATCATTAAACCACTTCAATCATTCTCATTAAGCACAAAAAGAGAGCATAAACATCAAAATGTTGGATCTACATACTAGAGAGCTTCACTACCCCTAAATTGAAGGGATTAAGCTCTCATATTTGTTATCATATGAACAAATGTAGAAAACAACATTAAACAAGAAGAGAGAAAGAGAGCAAAATGAAAAGAAAAATTATTCTACTTGCATAAAATAAAAGAGATCTATACTAGAACATGAAAGAAAATAAACAAGAAAAGAAAATGAACATGTAATTAAAAGGAAACACTAAATAACATTGCATAAAAAAAGAAAAATACATGAAGAAAAATGGCAAAGTAGCCATGAAAAGAGAAAGAGAGATTTCTTTTATTTTCTCAACTAAAACTAATTAACTAAGAGGAAGATGGCTACATGAAACATAAGAGGTATTTATACAAGTTAGAAACCCTAATGCATATTTTTGGGGAGTACCCAAAATGCCCTTGGAGGAAGTGTGGAGGCCAAGTTATCATTAGCATATTTTAATCCCCACTTAAATGTACATGAAGCCATTAAATCCATAAGCATGTGCATTAGCCTTTGATTTGTACATTAAGGTAGGTGACTAGGTGGGGTCCTCCATGATCTTCACTTTGAATTATTTCCATCTTCATTCCTTTGTATTGATTTTGTGCATACATATCTTCATGAAACCACTTGTAAAAGTCACCAAATTTCCTACAAAAAACATAGAAAATTCTAAGTAAATTTTCTCAATTTAATAAATGCACAAAAATGACCATTTCACCCTTGTATGAAGATGAATGTGTGACAATTTGGAATAATTTTAAATTTTTGGTTTAAACAAGTTAAAATACCCGATATGATCATTTATTTAATTCAAATAGATTAAATATGGTGGTAAAAATATGTACATTTACGTGCACATCACCTTACGAAGCAGTCCTTTACAGATGTAGTTACAGAACCCTCTTGAAATAAGACGATGGAGCCCTTTTCAAGGAGGATACAGAAGGTACCATGGGTGGTACCTAGGACCAATATGGTCCTTGGCTATATAGCTATATATATATATATGTGTGTGTGTGTGTGTGTGTGTGTGTGTGTGTGTTTATATATATATATATATATCAGTCATTAGGTTTTAATCTAGCAAGGAGTAGATGGGTACGATTCACTCACAGAGACGAGTATAATATACCTAGTGAACCTAATATAACAGTAAATGGAAATAAAATGGAATATGTAGAATTAAGCTTAAAAGTGTAAAATTTATCCATTCACCAGAACTTTAGTTCTGACCTCCTTCTAATAACATCCTACAGGTCAGGTAGATGGCAGAGACTTCCCAGCTTTAAGACACTTGTTTAGAAAGTGTTATTATTTGGGTGAGTATTCAATTACTATTATATTTTAGTCAATTCCACTATGAGATACTTAATTGAGCTCTGATATATTTGTCTTTGCCTATTTGCAAGATACAAGATTCCCAACTCGGGGTTCAGTGGGCTTGGGTTTTAGCATATTTGCGAAAAATCTGAACCCACTATAATTCAGGTTGTTACATTTGGTATCAGAGCCTAGGTTTAGGATTCCTGGGTAGATAGTGAGTGAACGTATTTGTATTTTTGAATAAAATATAAATATATTATGTACTAAAATCCAAATGGTCCCCAACCATAGATTTTAACATATGGAAAGTATTTAGAAGTATGTTTATGCATAGTTTGCTAGTTGGATTTAGTATGACCCAAGAATGTAGAGCCCTATGTTATTACCGATTTATAACATATAAATAAGCCATGTTTTGAGAGAAAATTTATATCCATATGTTTTAGGAAGAAGGAAGTTCCTTAGCGATAGTAGGGAGTGTGTTTTTATTTCGAGAAGAATAAGAGGTTTTAGTATGAAGAAAATCCACTTTATGTGTAACCCAATATAATTGAAAATTTTGAATTAAAAAAGTTGAAAAATATAATTGTTAATATATTTAAGGAAGTAAATATTGGGTTTTTGAAAAAATAAGTGGTATGAAATTTAAATTGGCTTTTATATGATGTAAATTTGGTTAAATATGAAATTCTTTTTAAAGAATTATAGGGAATATATAGCTCTCTAGTTTGTTTGTAGGTAAACAATGATTTTAAATATAAAAACCTAAAGTGTGTTAGGTACCAAAAACGTAGTTTACAACATTTATTGTTGTAATAAACGTTTTCAGGAAAAAAAGGAAGCATAGACTATGACACTATTGTTATAGTATGTGACTCCCAATAGTAAATGTTTTTACATAGAATATGAGATTTATTAAAATTTATTTTAGTTGGATCCATATATCAGTATTTTTGGATTGTAGTAACGGTGTTTTACACAATATCTGTTTTGACCCAAATGAGTTTTGGAGATAATTTCTAAAGTGATTTGCATGTACACATATTATTGAAATAAGCACATGAAAATATTTTCTAGTTATAAAGAAGTTTTAAAAATAAGTTCTTTCGAAATATAATGTACGATAAATTAATGAATTAAGTAGGAAATATCTAATGGAAATAAATATAGAGTAAACATACCTTAATCTATTGGAATGAAATGAATAATGATATAATTTTCTATGAATCACAAATGAAGATGTTTTGTGCAAGCTAAAAGGAATATGTGAAAGAGATGTACAAGGTATGGAAAGCACCATATTTTGTATAGCCTATTTCGATAAAATATAAAATAAATTCCTTATAATTTCACATAAACATGAAATCCCCCTTTAAAGGATTCATAGAAGGTTTAAACATTGGTGGTTTCTCATAAGAGAAAGTAATTCCAATACAGTAAGGTATAAAACTATTAAGTGTAGTAAGTTAGTGACTCCTTCAAGGTTAAGTAATTGGAAGAGTAGGAAAGTTAAGAAACTTTTGATAAAATAATTGTTCTTATTTACCCCAATTTTAGTAAATTTGAAAATCTATAAAAAAAAGAATATTTTAAAACATGTGAGGACATTTTTTTAAAGTCAAGGAAAAAGAAAAATGTTTTAAGAATAAGCAAGACATGTTTAAAAAATTTGGTTTGGTGGATAGTAAAAAAGTTTTTGAAAAGATAAAATTTATAAGTTTTAATTTTTGAAGAAAATTTGATAATTATCAAACCAAATTAGAATTTTAAATATGGAGTAGATCGGAATCATTTCCTAGGTGTAACGGGAAAAGTATAAGGTAGAAGTAATTACTCTTAGTAATAATAAAACTTCCCGTAAGGTGTATAGGACACTAATGAAAGCCTAGAAATGTGGCTTCATGTGTGTAGACTATAGAAGAATAGTAAAATGATATTAGTAAGATGATAAGACACACATGGTTGGGATAGGTAGACCTTAGTTGGGAAAAATAAAAGGTAAAGAGAAAATTTCTTCAAGCTTAGTTGACTTTTTAGATAGAGAATGCATAGATTGAAACCCTTATCCATTGCAGTAAATGAGACTTAGTTATTCCTTTTGAGCATGGAATAAAAGAGATGAATAGATCTGATTCGTCATGAGTAATACAGCGTAAGTTGATAACAAGTATTAGGCGGTTGGAAGAGCATAAGAGTTGATTGGATTCCTAGTGTAGGACCTTTCTGTGTCAAAATGGACATGGTCCTAGACCTCCTTGCCCTAGATGATAGTTGTGTTTAGTTGCTGTATAAAAAAAGAGTAAAACCAGAATATGATAATTAAAAGGAAAACAACAATTTTAATGAAAGCGACAGAAACGTCAATAGAAAAATTTTAAAAAGATATATTTTCTTATGTAAACTGTGCTTAGAGTAGTAACTTTTTTTTAGAATAGTAGTATAAATCCCAAGTGCGGAGGAAGATGTGCGCAAAAGAAAATTGGAGAAATATGAAGTTTTCCATTTCCCACCCTCTTTATCACATAAGAAATCGAATTTGGAAAATTATAATTTTCTAAAATTCGAAAATTAAAAGTTGTGTGGTGGGTTTGGACATAAAAATTTGTCGAACTATGCTCCTATTTAGTAGGAGTGTGGGAAAAATCGAATGAAAAATGTTTTGAATTTTCAAAAGATTGCATTCATTTGGAAATTGCAAGTATATTTAGGATGTGTGCATCATGTTTTAAAAGGAATTTCTAAAAGAAAAGGCTTTCATATAGGAGGTACCACATAGAAATTCTAGTAAACGCATATTTTATGATGTATTGCACTTTGCACTATGCCCGGATTGTTGCAAAATTGGATTACACAAAACGTTTGTGACTAATATGAGAAATTACATAATTGGACCCTTACCAAATTTCGAGAATGAAATTTCCTAAGAGGGGAGAATGTAACACCCCGTGTTAAATTGTAATTATGTATGCAAATAATTTAATTAAATTATATACGTTTGAAATTTAAAAAAAATGAAATGTTTGTAAATGGGGCAAGTAATTAATATTATTTGGAATACATATATATTTCTGTAACAAATAAATTAGAGAGAGAAATTATATAAAATCAATTAATAGGGAAGATTAATTGACGGTGTTAGTTTAAAAGGAATTAATATTCAATTAATTAGTAGAGGTGATTAATTGACAGGAACGGAAACACACAACGCCCCTTAATATACTCTAAAAGGACACATTAAAAGGCGGGGTGCGTTGTAGGTATAACTAAAGCTAACAGAGACTAAGATTCACAAGACGAAAATAGATAAAAACAACGAAAACTTAAAATGATAACTTAATTAATACAAAATTTCATAATTTCTTCATAAATAAGTCAAATACAAAATACCACATACATGTCTAAAATTCCAATATGTCTCATCAAACAAAAACTCTAAGTCTCAAAAATCAGAGTACATAATATCCCTCATAATAAGCCAGTACATAGAAAGAACTAAAGCTGAAATAAAAGAAATACATAGCAGAAATCTCACCCAAGAAAACTCAAAGAAACAGCAATCTGTCGAATTCTCCCTTTATTTCCTATGTGGGGGAGATAAGGGGAAAATAGAGGAGTAGGTCTGACTAAAAGTCTGGTGAATGATAATAATTACTAGAGTCTTTAAGAAAGATAAAAGTAATTGACTCTATAACAGTTCTAGTATAAATAAGGATAACAAAGGAAATAGGAAAGAGATAAACTGAAAATAAGTACGATTAAATATTGCTCAATTTATAAGATAGTCTAACTTTGATTGTTTGCACTTGTCCTTGATTTCTGTTTTGATTAAACTGGATTCTTATTCCTGTAATTAGGATGTAACCCTAATTCTACCCTTTTTGATCGGCCTGCTACTACATAGACCTTACTGCAGACCAGATGCTTCTACATAGAAACCAATGGTATCTATGAAAAATGCACAAAGCACCCACTATGGATCCGGATGACATATAGCTCCCTACATAGAAGGCAATGGTGTCTACGACAGACACCCATACTAAGCGCTTGGAACTTATAGCGATTACTGAGCACCAGAATGGAACTCCCATGCGTAACTGCCACTACGCTTATGCTACCTTTTTCTCCACTTATTGGGTCATCTTATTTCATCGAACTCAACCATAAGCGTGACCCTCATCCCACTTTAGGCTAACGTGAGATCATCGTGTCTCCATACAATCTTTAGGGGAAATGTTGTAGTTACTGGCCTATCATATAAACAATGTCTACTTGCACCCTTTATCCAAATCCCCCATGATTTGGACTTCTATTTGACCAATTACTACCATTTTTATCGTAAGCATGGCCTTGTCTCACTTCAGGCTAATGTGAGACACAGTTTTGTCTAATGAGGAATGTTATACGGTACAGGTTCCACTTTCATCTTTGCTTATAAACTTAGATAAATTATTTAAATAAGCCTTTACAATTAATCCCTACTATCTTTGCTTATTAATTTATTATAAGTCTTAAAATAAGCCTCGTTCTGTTCTATTTATTATTATAACCTATGTTATAATCATGCTTATTTTTTAACCCAAGGTGTAAGTGTGAAAATAAGCTTCTTTCTTTTTATATTCTTTTTAGTTATAATTCAAAGTTATAACCAAGCCAATTAATTAGTCCAATTCTAATCATAATTAGGCATAATTTCATTCCAATTCCATATACATTATAGTCTTCCATTATTTATTATAATCTTCATAATTTACATCTTATTTTCTTCACTCGGTATTCTTACTTATATAATCCATATTCACGTTTAATTCTCATCCATAAGCGAAGAAAAGAAGAAAGAAGAGAATAGACGCTTGCATAAAATCCAAAACGTTGAAAATGATGTAAATGAGAAATAAATAACTGTTATAGACTTAAATGCTGTAAATAAACTGTAAATAAATAAAAAGCTATGACTTACAATAATAAATTATAATGAACTGAAAAAGAATAACTAAAAGGGAATAGACTGACAAATAGGTCAAAAACTGGTAAAAAGGCTATTCCAAAATCGTGGTAGAACTACGACTATTGGAAACACTTTTATTTTAAACCACTTAAAGAAATCTTAAAATAATTACAATCACTCACTTCCGGTCCTAAGCCCTTCCTTTGGTCTTCCTAGATCCACTTGGAGTTGTAAAATAATTTAATTTATAACGATTTTCTCCTTTGGAAAAATTATTCCATTTAGGGTCCTTCCTAGAAAGGTGAACCCAATTGGAGAAAACCTAGAATGAGAAAAAGTGTTAGGTCTAGGGGCCTATTTATAGCGGTAGAAGTGGATCTCGGACCGTTGGATTTGGGGATTGAATAGGATGCAACCACGTCATAGCCTGAATAGGAGCAATCAGATGCAAAAATAGGTGGACCATATTGGTCATAAGAATGCAAAACACGTCAGTTTGAGGCTCTGGATTGTTCAAATGAACGAACGTTCATTTGTTCATAAATAGCAGAGGCGGGACGACCAGCCGGTCGATCGCTTGGTGCCCAGGTCGACTGGCCGGTCGACCCACCTTTATATATATTTTTCTTCTTCATCTTCGTTTTCTACTTATTTTGTTTGATTTATAACTTGGTCATATTAGCTCAGATTTTGACGTTCTATGTATGAAAATTGGCCAGAAAATTACCATGGACATAGTGGTGCAACTTTTGTGGCTTAATTTTGATAATTTCATAAAGTTATTTTATTATATAATTAATTAACGAATTAATTATTATGTATTAAATTTTGGGTTCTTACATTATCCCCTCCTTAAGGGATTTCGTTCTAGAAATCTATAAGGATAAAAGAATATGCCAAATGTTTTCATCCAATTCTACAACCAACTACTCAATCATCAACCATTCATCCATTGTACTTTAATTTTTCTAATGCACTAATGATACTTTTGCAATTAGTGTAGTGTAAATGACCCTAACTAATGCAAAAGATTAGGGGGTCCACGGGTTCAGTTGACCTCCTTTTGTGAAATCATGTATGTGCCATGTATCCAAATGAACGCAAAAATTCCAAATGATAACTGATATTCTATATGCATGCTACAACCATCATCCAAATGCACCATCATGTGATAAACATCAATTTATGGAAACAGTGTAAATAAAGTAAAAATGTGCAAACATCCATGTGCATATGCTCTAGTGTCCTAATTAGGCTGATCCCTAAGGAATAATAGTGCCTAGTGTACCTATATGCGTCCATAGCATCCACTAGCAAGCACTTGCAACCACTAGCATAAATCATTAATAACTTGTTCTATTAACATGTTTACATCAAATCCTGCCATCCATAGGTTAAATCTAAAGTTCTACCCACCCAACGAATAATAAAGGAAAGAGCTTATTCAAATATAAAGACGGAAAAAAATTATAAAACTTACTATCAAAAAGGCGAGGTAGGAAGTACGAATCTTCTCTTCTGCTTCCTAAGTGGCGTCTGCAACATCATCTCCCCACTGCACCCTCACCAGTGAAACCTCTTTATTCCTTAGTCACTTGATGTCTCTCCAATAATCTTCGTGGGGATACGTCGAACAAAAGCTTCCCTTCCTACCTCCACCTCCTCTAACTGACTGGTCTCTTCAACCTCTGCCGAGTCATGTAAGCACTTTCGCAAGTGCGAAACATAGAAAACGTCGTGCACTCCTACAAGCCTATCAGGTAGCTTCACTTTATAAGCCATATTTCTAACTCTCTCTGTGATAGGGAATGGTCCAAAATATCTAGGGGTTAACTTTCCATTTGATATGAACCATACCTCTTTCCTAAGTCGGGATACATTGATAAAAACTAAGTCTCCATCCTCAAACTTTAACCTCTCCTCCGCTTATCCGCATAAGACTTTTGCCTATCTTGAGCTGTCTTCATCCTCCGCCGAATCAAATCCACCCTCTCAGATGTCTCCCTGACCATATTGGGCCTAAGTAATAAATTCTCCCTAGACTCAACCCAAAATGATGGGGACTTGCATGGTCTCCCATATAAAGCCTCAAACGGTGCTATCCCTATGCTTGTGTGATAACTATTACAATAGGCAAACTCAACTAATGGAAGATGCTCCTCACAAGTAACTCCAAAGTCCAAAATCCACATCCGTACCAAATCCTCAAGCACCCTGTTTACTCGCTTCCACTCCGGCACATCTAAGGACAGAAGTAATCCACCACGCTTCTGTTGCTCTACTTTTACCCTTTAGCATATACACACTTAGCTATGAATTCCGCCACATCCTTCTACATAACACACCAATAGAACATCCTCTTCATATCCCAATATATTTTGTCACCACCCGGATGAATATTCATACGAGAATGGTGTGCCTCCTCCAAAACTGCTCTCAACAAGTCACTTGCGCATGGAACACAAAGCCTCCCATTTCTCTTAAGCCACCCTTTGTTATAAATGGAATGGCATTGAATACATCTTGAGACCTCTCCTCGACTAATCCTATCCATAATGTCCATGAGCTCGAATCCTCCCGCTGCCTCGAGCCAATCTGATCCATAAGGGTAGGCCTCACCTCCAATGTCGCCAACAACTGAGAGTGATGTCCGTAGAGGGATTAAAATCAAAATTAGAAATAAACTCCAAGCTCCTCCACTCTACAAACAAAGGACTAAGGGTTGCTTTATTTCAACTCAATGCATCCGCAACCACATTACCCTTACCAGCCGTATAAGCTATCTCAAAATCATACGAGGCTAAAAACTCCATCCACCTATGTTGCCTTAATTTCAAGTCCTTCTACAAGAATAGATGCTTTAATGACTTATGGTCGATAAAAAGCTCAAACCTCTATATAAGAAAATAGTGGCTCCAAGACTTGAGCACAAAAACTATGGTAGCCAACTCGAAATCGTGGGTTGGGTAGTTTTCTCATGCATCCTCAACTGCCTACTACCATAACACACTACCCTCCCTTCTTGCATCAACACCGCTCTTAGACCCGTTCCTCATGCATCTGTGTATACAATGAAAGGCTTAGCATCGTCGGGTAAAACTAACATTGGTGCACTAGTAAGGGCTCTCTTAAGCTTCATGAAGGAATCCTCACAATCCACGTCCCACGTGAAAGCTTTATTCTTCTTAGTAAGGCGTGTGAATGGTGCCAAAATCTCAGCAAAGTCTCTAATGAACTTCCTACAGTAGCCAGCCAATCCTAGAAAACTCCTAACCATGGTAACGTTCTTGTGGGCCTTTCAATCTTTCACCTCAATAACCTTGGCTGGGTCAACAGCCAAACCTTCCATCAAGACTACGTGCCCCAAGAAACGAACTTCCTCTCTCCAAATTACACTTCGAAAACTCAGCTACCAAATGATGACTGCGAAGTGCGCTAAGAACCGCTTCCAAATGAACAACTTGCTCCTACATATTCATGGAAAATACCAAGATATCATCCACAATACCACCATAAACTTATTTATGACATCCCTAATGACATGGCTCATTAAATCAACAAGTTAGGCTAGAGCATTGGTTAGCCCAAAAGGCATTACCAACCACTTGAAGAATCCATCCGGTATCCTAAAGGCAACCTAATCAATGCTGTCATCAGTGACTCTAAGCTGATGGAATCCCGTGGCTACATCAAGTTGAGAGAAAACCGAAGACCCTACCAACTGGTCAAATAAATCGTCAATCCAAAGGAGTGGATACCGGTTCCACTTGGTGAGCTTAATTAATTCTCTATAATCCACACAAAGTCAGAGAGAACCATCCGCTTCAGTGGCTAAGACGACTGGTGCTCCCCACTCCGAAATACTCCTTCTTATGAATCCCTTCTCCAAAAGCTCACAAATCTGTTTGCTCGATTCTTTCCTCTTCCTAGGTGCCATGTGCCTCACAGATAACGCTACTGGCTTAACATTCTTGGTCAAATAAATCCAAAAGTCAATCTCTCTTTTTGAGTGTAGTCCCCTAACCTCTTTAAATATGTCTGCAAAAAATCTCTAAAGACAGGAACCGAATGAAACTCTGATGAAGATGAATCGAGGGAATAGAGATAGCTCAACGTGAATGACCCTTGCAGGTCGCAAGATACCTCTAGAGTCCTACCACCGCAATTCTCAAGTCTGATGACTCTCCTCTCACGGTCTAAGATAGCTCTGTATGGGGATAGCCAATCCATCCCTAAGATAATCCCATACCTTGAGAATCCCAAAATATAGGCGTTGCAATGAAATTTTACACCTAGGATAAAGATTTTCAAACCCCTACAAACCATTGATAAGTGTGTCGATAATCCTATGGGGTTTGAAATAATAATAGGGTCTACTACTAATGATATGTCAAAGTGCAAACAATCTACTAGAGAACTAGAGATAAAAGAGTGTGATGCTCTAGAATGAAATAAAGTTCGAATGGGAAAATCAGGTATAGAAATCAAATTTTCAGTTGTGGCTTTCCTTCCTCTATCTAGAATGCTACTAGAAGGTGTTGTGCCTAATGCCTGAATCTATGCAACTGGCATACTTGCTCCCCGACCAGCTCTCTAGGGACAACTCTTACTTATATGACCGGGCTACTCGCAAACATAGCACTTACCCTTCATCTTATCCTTCTTGCAATCCTTGGCCATATGTCAAACATTCCCACAACTATGGCACTTTACTCCCTTCTTAATCTCTTTTAAGGACCATCACCTTTCTTCTTCTTCTTATTCTTTTCCCACCACTTCTTCTTTGAACCTTCTAACTTAACCTCCTCTTTAGACTCTGCTTCCTTGACTGTATCCAATATGGATTCCATCTCGACCAAAGACTCATAAGTATCTCCCATCGGTACATGAGTCAACAATAATCCCTGAAGGGGTTGATCCAATCCCTTCAAGATCTTCATATCTTTCTTATGCGGTGTGTTCACTAAATCCATACCTAACCATGACAGCACATCGAGTTGGTTGATGTATTCCTTAATAGACAAACTTCCTTGCTTCAAATTGATAAACT
Source organism: Allium cepa (assembly GCA_030765085.1). Classification (NCBI taxonomy): domain Eukaryota; kingdom Viridiplantae; phylum Streptophyta; class Magnoliopsida; order Asparagales; family Amaryllidaceae; genus Allium; species Allium cepa. The sequence continues at coordinate 688,664,026 of CM060938.1, forward strand.
TCTCCAACTGAACGCTCTCTTCTGCCTAAGATAGAAACTTCATATCGAATCGCTCCCTGAATCCATCCCAAGTAATATTCCTTCTCTACAACTTGATCACCTCCCACCAATAAGAAGTCTCCTCCTTCAGCAGCTAAGCGGCTAGCTGAACTCGCTACTGACCATCCAATCCTAAAAGACCAAAATTCCTCTCTGTGTCCCTAAGCCATGCTCTCGCCTCTACAACATTCTCCTTCCAAAAAAGTCTTTCTGCCCAAACTTGTAAAATCTTTACAAAGCTTAGAGAAATTGATGGCGGTAGGTTGGTAGTGGGATTCCTACCCGTTGGTGCATGATTGGGCACAGGCCCATGCACCTCTGGGGTCCTGGCTTGTAAGTACCTATGAAACCAGGCTGGGACTGGATTGCCCTCGGAAAGGTTCAGGGCATCGGCCATTCTACGAAAAGAAAACGATAGTTTAGGAATGAGCCAAAGGGAGATTGAACTGGTCTTATGAAGGGATTTTTACAAAAAATCTTTTATACTTAGAACCATTTCAAAAAGTTCCTTCCTAAAATATACTTTTAAAACAAGTTATTTTGAAAAATACTTTACTTTTTTGGGAATCATGTAACCTTAGGCTCTTATAACAAATAAAACACCCTACACCCCTTAATATACCCCAAAAGGACATATTAAAATTCGTGGTGCATTGTAGGTATAGATAAGGCTAATAGAGACTAAGATTCACAAGAAAAAAATAGATAAAAACAGCAAAAAATTAAAATAATAACTCAGTTAAAACTAAAATTCATAATTGCTTCATAAGTTAGTCAAATACCAAGTACCACATTTATGTCTAAAAATCCAATATATCTCATGAAACAAAAACTCATGGTGTCATAAATCAAAGTACATAATATCCCACATAATAAGCCAGTACATAAAAAGAACTAAAGTTGAAATAAAAGAAATACACGGTAGAAATCTCCTCTAAGAAAACTCCGAGCAACATCAATCTACTAACTTCTCCCTTTATTGCCTACGGGGGTGGGGGGAGAAAAGGGAAAAATAGAGGAGTGGGTCAGACTAAAAGTCAGGGGAATGATAGTAATTACTAGAATCTTTAAGCAAGATAAAAGTAACAGACTCTATAATAGTTATAGCATAAATATGGATAACAAGGGAATGAGATAAATTGGATATAAGCATGATTAAAATTGGTCAATTTATAAGATAGGATACCTTTGATTGCTTTCACTTGTCCATGATTTCTTCTTTGATTAGGCTGAATTCCTAATCCTGTAATTAGAATGTCATCCTAATTCTACCCTTTTTGATCAGCTTGCTACTCCATAGACCTTACTATGGACAAGATGCTATATTACTCCCTACACAACAACCAATGGTATCTATGAAAGATACACAAAGCACTCACTGTTGATCCGGACGACATATGTAGCTCTCTACGTAGAAGGCAATGGTGACTACGAAAGACACCCATACAAAGCGCTTGGAATTCATAGAAATTACTGAGCACCAGAATGGAAGTTGCGTGCATAACTGCCACCGTGCCCATGCTACCTTTTGCTCCACCTATTGGGTCTTCTTATTACCTCGAACTCCATCACAAGCGTGCCCCTCATCCCACTTCAGGCTAACGTGAGATCGTCTCCTTAGAATCTTTAGGGGAAATGTTGTAGGTACTGGCTCTTCATCCCAACAATGTCTAGTTGCGCCCCTTATCCAAATATCCCATGATTTGGACTTCTATTTGACCAATTACTACCATTCTTATCGTAAGCGTGCCCTTATCTCACTTTAGACTAATGTGAGACACCATTTAGTCTAATAGGGAATGCTATATGGTACAGGTTCTACTTTCATCTTTGCTTATTAACTTAGATAAATTATTTAAACAAGCCTTTACAATTTATCCCTACCATCTTTGCTTATTAATTTACCTTAAATCTTAAAATAAGCCTCATTCTATTCTATTTCTTATTACAACCTACGTTATAATCATGCTTATTGCTTAACCCAAGCTGTAAGTGTGAAAATAAGCTTCTTTTATCTTATACTCTTTTTAGTAATAATTCTAAGTTATAACTAAGCCAATTTATTAGTCCAATTCTATTCATAATTAGGCATAATTTCAGTCCAATTCCATTAATATTACTGTCCAATTCCATTATTTATTATAGTCTTCATAATTTACATCTTATTTTCTTTATTCAATAATCTTACTTATATGATCCATAGTCGCGTTTAATTCATTCCAATCCGTTCGCGAAGAAAAGGAGAAAGAAGAGAACAGACGCTTGCATAAAATTCAAAACGTCGAAAAAGATGTAAATATAACAGTAAATAAACTTAAATACTGCAAATAAATAAAATGCTATACTTAATAGTAATAAATTATAATTAACTGAAAAAAAATAACTAAAAGGGAATAGACTGAAAAATAGATCTAAAACTGATAAAAAAGCAATTCCAAAGTCATAGTAAAACTACTATTATTGGAAACCCTATTATTTTAAACTACTTAAAGAAATCTTAGAATAATTATAATCACTCACCACTGGTCCTAGGCACTTCCTTTGGTCTTCTCGGATCCACTTAGAGTTGTAAAATAACTTAATTTTAACGATTTTCTCCTTTGGGAAAATTATTCTATTTTGGTTCCTTCCTAGAAAGGTGAACCCAATTGGAGAAAACCTAAAATGAGAAAAAGTGTTAGGTTTAGGTGTCAATTTATAGGGGTAGAAGTGGATCTCGGACCATTGGATTGGGGGTTTGAATAGGATGCAAGCACATCACAGGCTAAATAGTAGCCATCAGATGCAAAAATAGATGGTCTGGAATGGTTAGAAGAATGCAAAACATGTTAGTTTGAGGCTCTGGAACATTCAAACAAACGAACGTCCATTTGTCCATAAATAGAAGAGGCGGGTCGACTAGGCGGTGGACCACATAGTTCCTAGGTCGACCGGCCGGTCTACCTGCCTTTATATATATATATTCTTCTTCTTCGATTTCTGCTTGTATTGTTTATTTTACAACTTGGTCATATTAGCTTAGATTTTGACATTCTATATATGGAAATTGACTAGAAAATTACCGCGGACACAATGGTTCAACTTTTGTGGCTTAATTCTGATAATTTCATAAAGTTATTTTACTATCTAATTAACTAAAGAACGAATTATTATGGGTTAAATTATGGGTTGTTACAAGAACTGACAAGGAAGGAAACATATATTGTAGCTACTAATTAATATGATTAGAAACATATATGTTAGTGAAAGAGAATAAAATGGAGGAAAAGTAATTTATGTAAGTAGTCAATTGTTAATTAATAAACATGGAGATTTATGGTAACATATATAATTAAGATTGTGATTCAAAATTCAATTGTAGAATATACGCATGCAATAATTATGGGAATAAAATAAATTAATATGCATATAAGTGACTAATTAATATGTTGTTGATTGGCATATTAATTTGGTATGAAATCACAGTAGAGGCAAGGATTAATTGGATAGTAAATTAATTCTAGGTATATATGAAATCTATTAATTGGGTGATTAATAAGGGAATCGTATTTAAAAGAAACATCGGATTTAAAAATATATGTTTTCATCGATTGCGAGAGAGAAAGAGAAAGTGATTAATGAAAAGATTGTTGGAGAATCAATTTGAAATAAAACAAACGGAGAAGAAAACATATTAACTAATGTCCATAGACTGAGTGTACGATTTAGATTTTAGGGTTTTATATCTAATGGTTAGCACTGATTTGAACCACTATAAATATAGGCGCAGAGCCTCAAATTTATTCTCATTATTTTTCTCTTAGCTACAGAAGCTCTACCATTTTTCTACCTCTTCTACACATTTTGATAACAAAATTTTAGATCTAATTCACACGAATTTAGATCTAAATAGAAAGAGAATAGAATTAATTAGTGAATTAGGAACTGGTTCAAATCAGAAGGCTATGTCAAAGATAAAACCCTAAATCTGAGTTTTATTTGCTATTTCTAATCCAAGCACCTTTCTTTTCTCTTTCAAATATTATAGATCCATAAATATATCGTTTGTAATTCCAAATAGGGATTACAAGGAAGGTGAATATAGATGTTAGGGACGGATATGCAATAAAAACAAGAAGATTTGGAAAGCTAGCAATGTCAGTGGATTTAATTATATCTTTTACATTTATGATATATTATCTTTAAATTACTGTGAAATAATTTTATTCAGTAGTAATTAATCTTGTTAATTATTATGCTGAACTGTATGAAATTTATAATTAATCTTGTTAATTATTATGCCGAACTGTAAGAAATTTACAGTTATTAACATCTACTTTAAAGTTATAATTTAGCCTTAATGCTAATTTCGTTTTATTCTCTTTGTATGCGAATAATATAGTTAAAAAGAAAATTCGTGATTATGCATTAAAATGGGAAAATGCTAGACTAGATGTAAAAAAAGAAAAGTTTGAATAAAACTAGAAAAATTGAATTCTGTAATAAATTACACTAAAACGGGAGTAATAAATTAATCCAATAACTTGATTTGGAAATAAGTAATAAATTAATTGTTTGGTTAGAAAATATGATACATTTCTATAATATAATATTTAAAAGATAACGATAATTGTTACTGCAAGAATAAAAGAAAGAAAAAGGGAACTAGTATAAAATAGAGAAACCATTGTATTTTACACTATTCCAAAATAATAAAAGAAATACCTTACAGTTACGAATTATTGTTTATAGTATTATTTAGTATTAAAATTTGAAAATGGGTTTTTAGTATAGTTTTCATACCCAACCAAATAAAATAGAATTACTTCCTAGAATAGAAAAAATAAATTAAAGTATGAGAGGAATCAAGTATATTATTAGAAAAGAATTTGAAGCTATAAACGATAATGAACCTAGATTTGCATTTACTACGTAGACTATACAATAAGACGATTATTATGATAAGTGAAATATATAATATAAGAGAATAAAAGAATATTCTATATCGTAATAAAAGAAGGAAGAATAGAACATAAAAGAAATTCGTAAATTATGTACGGACTATAAAAGAAGAGAAAATGACAATTACTGGTAGAATTATAACATAGGTTATAATTAATTAATAACAATGGAAAATCTTATTTTGAGACTTTGAACAAATTAATGAGCAATAATAATGATAGAAGCTTATTTAACTAATTTATATTAAGTCAATAAGCAAATAAAGTAGGAATGATAAAAGAGGCTTATTTTAATGTACATAAGATTTATATTAAGTTAAATAAGCAAGATAACGAATGTGGCTCATACCAACCACTTTCCCTATTAAATAAATGGAAATATTACAATAGAAGAGGTGAGATGAGGGAAATAATATGCTAATTCGGGTAAATAAGTAGTCAATAAAATAAGAAAGTAAACCAAACGCAAATTAAAAGATTAAACTTAGGGTCTAATAAAAGAATTGAGATGCGCTTGGAGCAGTCCAAAGGATGAAGCGTCTAACGAAGCAGTTCATCATGGATTTGGAAAATGGAGACGCACGTCCAACTTATTATTTTTGGGCTTCAAGGAAGTAGAGACTTCAACGGGATGTGAGGATACTCTAGGATGGACCTCTGGGTAGGCCTAATGAAGCTGCACCCCTAGAGGCAGATTTGTAGGTGTTCCATCAACAAAGTATGCCTTGAATTCATTTGCATTTTAGGCCTAACGAAGCAGACCTTTATAGAAGTCAAAGGGGCTTGGTGTTTAGAGTAGGGTATTCGTATGCCCAGTATTTGCAAGTATGTTTAAGGATAATCACATGCCGATATCGGCCAATGTCAAGAGAAAGAGCGGTTTAGAGAAAGAATAGAGTTAAACCAACAGGCCAATGATTCTTTCACTATCGAGACAGTGGATGAGGAAACTGCCATTTGAATGTTAGATTGTTTTCAATAGGGAATGAAAACTTAACTCTTTAGAAGTCTTTCGTATAGTTGAGGCGTGGCTGCTTGGGGCTATAGCCATGATGAAAAGAGACAGACTAACTAGAATATTTGTATTGTTGGCCTAATGAATCAGTCCTTTACAAAAATAGAAAACACCCGACTGAATTGCGTACAAGGTAGACCTCGTCGGCTGGATTTTGATAGTAGATAGAACGGTTACTAGTCCTCAGTGTACACAATGGTGGTACATTATGGATGTTCGAGCATTGGCAAAGACCGGTGCGGATGTGATTTACATTTTCATAGTAAGTAGTGGAGAATGTATACTGTAGGCCTTACGAAGCAGTCCTTTACAAATGTAGCTATGGAATGCTTGCGAAGCAAGATGATGGAGCATATGTATTGTAGGCGTTACGAAGAGTCCTTTACAGATATAACTACTAAGCAAGATGATGGAGATTCTTCATTGTAGGCCTTACAAAGTAGTCCGTTACAGATGTAGTTACGAAACGCTCTCGAAGCCGGATGATGGAGCCCTTTTTGAGGAGGATACGGAAGGTACCATGCGTGGTACCTAGGACTAATATGGTCATTGGGCATATAGCTATATATATATCAGTTATTAGGTTTTAATCTACTAAGGAGTAGATGGGTATGATTCATGCACAAAGATGAGAGTATGATAAACCTAGTGTACCTTATATAGTAGTAAATGGAAATAAAATAGTATATGCAGAATTAATCTTAAAAGTACATAATTTATCCATTCACCAGAACTTTAGTTCTAACCCCCTCCTCATAACATCCTCCAGGTTTGGTAGATGGCAGAGACTTCTCAGCCTTAAGACAAAAGTGTTATTATATGGGTGAGTATTTACTTACCATTATATTTTATTTAATTCCTTTGTGAGATATTTAATCGAGCAATGATATATTTGTCTTTGCCTTGTTGCAGAATACCAGATTCCCAACTTGGGTTTCAGTGGGCTTGGGTTTTAGCTTTTTTGCAAAAAACCAGACCCACAAGAATTTGGGTTGTTACAAGTCCCAATGACTGTGCTTCTCCAAAACTTGTCAGCTTTTCCAATTAATCTTCCTTGATGTTTTGCTCCCATGGGATGTGAGTTATAGTGTAGTGCTCGAAGTCGCTCGGCAGTTCCTGTACTGTGGACAGGTATGGGACAAGTTTCTCCCCACATGGCCAATACTCCCCTTTTACTTAACAGATGACTAGTTGTAAGTCGACGTATTTGTGAATAGATTTTATCATGAGCCCCTTCACAACTTTCACTCCAGCGATCAGTGCTTCATATTCTGCTTCGTTGTTTGTGGAGACGAATTCCAAGCACAAAGTGTTGTTAATGGCCCACCCCTCGAGGGTTTCAAGCACTAGTCCAGCTCCCGAATGGAAGTTGTTGGATGTGCCATCGACGAAGGGCTTCTATTGCGTGTCTATTTCTGACTAAACTTCTTCCTCATCATCCCGTATAGTAAATTCATCGATGAAGTCGGACAATGCTTGCCCATTGATGGCTTTCCATGGGTCGTATGTGATATCGTATTGACTCAACTCTATATTCCACTTGAGCAGTTTTCCGAAAGTTTCTGATCGATATAAGACTTGCTTCAAAGCTGGTCAGTCAACACTTTAATTGGATGAGCCCGAAAATATGGTCGTAGTTTCCAAGACGCGATCAAGAGGCTGTATGCTAGATTTTCCAATTTTGGGTAATTCTTCTCGGCTCCAGTGAACCGTTTGCTAATGTAGTACACGTTTCATTACACTTTAGCTTATTTCCATATGAGAATGGCGCTTAGTGCATGCGGTGAGACTGCTAAGTGAATGAATAGGTCTTTTCCAACCGTCGGCTTAGACAAGATTGGCTGTGCTTCCATGTGTCATAGTAGTTCTTCGAAAGCTGTTTGGCAAGCTTTGCTCCATTTGAAGTTTTTCCTCCGCTTCTTTAGTGCATCGAAGAATAGATGCACTTGTCTGTAGCTTTTGAGATAACCAGCTCAGTGCTATGAGTTTTCCATTCAAGCTTTGAAGTTTCTTCTTATTTTTTGGGGCTTGGACTTCTCGTAGCACCATTATTTGTTCTAGGTTAACTTCGATGCCTCGGGCACTTACTTTGAATCCCAAGAATTTTCCAGAAGCTACTCCAATGTTGCATTTTAGTGGGTTGAGCTTCATTTCATTCTTACGGAGTATTTCAAATATTTCAACGAGATTGTCAAGATGGTTAGCAACAACTTAAGATTTGACCAAATGTCATCCATATTTACCTCCACAGTCTTTCCTATTTGGCCTTTGAACATAGTATTAACTAGCTATTGCCATTGTTTAAACCAAACGGCATTACTCTGTAGTAGTACAGTCCCAAATAAGTGATGAAGCTAGTGTTCTCTTGATCTGGCTCATGCATCAAGATCTTGTTGTAGCCCTCGAATGCATTCATAAATGACAACAATTCATGTCCTAATGTCCCATCCACGAGTTGATCGATTCGAGGGAGTAAGAAGATATCCTTTGGGCCAGCTTTATTTAAGTCCAAGAAATCGATACAAATTTGCCATTTTGCATTAGACTTCTTTACTAAGAATGCGTTTGATACCTATTCAGGGTAAGCTACAGCTTGGAAGAAGCCATTAGCCATCAATTTAGCTACCTCCTCTCTCAGTGCCATCGACCATTCATGGCCCAACCTATGCCTTTATTGCTTTACCATTGTAAATAAGGGGCCAATATTGAGCGCATGACAAGTAATTTCGAGTGATACCCGACATAATCAGAGTGTGTCCAAGCAAATACGTTAAAATTGGCATGGAAAAATTTAATTAGTTCTGACCGCATCATGTTTCCAAGGTGCGATTCGATTTTCAAGACATGAGTTAGGTCGTCCATACAGACTTGGTCAAACACCGTCAATTCTGATGGTGTTGCCCGATTCTCCCCTGAACTCTTCTTTTTAGGGTCCAAAGCCTTGTTGAATCAGTTATGGTCGCCAAGCCAAGGGAGGCTCTATTTTTGCTATTCGGTTGTCTCACGAATGTGGAGTCTTTCCCTGCATCCTTTCCTTTTTCTTTCTTCTTGACTCACACAGTTCTACGATATAGCATTCTCGGGCAGCACACTAGTCTCCCTTTACAACTCCAAGCTATGTAGGTAACTTCATTGTAAGGCACCAATGGGCCAGTGCTATTCTGAAGTCAGCTAGTGCATGCCGTCCCAAGAAGTCATTGTATGCTGACTTTTCACCCATGATCACAAAAGTCTGAATGAGGATGACCCTTCGCTCACCCTCTCCATGCTCCGCAAGTAGGTCAATTGTTCCCACCGGTTATTTTGTCTCACGGGTAAACTCTTGAACCCTTGTTTGGCACACAGATATGATTTCCATACCAATCTTCATTTGATCAAAAGTATGACTGAAGATCATATTAACTAAACCGCCACTCTCAACCAACACCTGTCAAATCACAGCAGGTCCTATTCCTACCATCATTGCCATCGAATCAAGAGTTGGAGCTTCTATCCCCCCAATTTTGGAACACTATGTCATCATTCAAAACCATTTGCTGCTTGACTGGAGTTTCATCTTCTATAGCTAAACACGTGTCTTTTGCAGCATGTTTTAACAAATTGCATATCGCTCCATTTCTCCCTAATTTCTTTGCTTAGGGCGTCGTCCCCTAGATATTGTTCCAATAATAAGCCTTTGGTCGGTTCGTTTTGACTGTTCTTCATTAGTTCCAGCTTGATTCCTTCACTCTCTTAGATGCTGAGGATCTTCTACTTGGTCAAGTTTCTACGACTGTCCTATGTACTGTTGGAGTTTGTTGTTCTTGATCAGCTCCTCAATGAGGTTTTTAGGTGGCAACATTCGTTTGTATTGTGGTCGAGTTTTTCATTGAAGTGGCATAATTTCCCTGAGCGCTTTTGCTACTCAGTTGCCTCCTTTTTGCTGGCTTTTTGTAATACTGGGTTCCTTGAATCATGAGAAGAAAAAAAATTCGGTGCGTCGTTCAAAAAGGTGTAGCCTTCGGGACAAAACCCTTTAAGATATTTGTTATTGCCTTTACCATTCTTCTTATTGGAGTTTTGACTTTTCCTCTTTGAGTTTCCATCTTTCCTAGTGGTTACTTTAGCAGCCGAGAAGTGAGTACATTTTTATTCATTACTGCATCACTTTGCCCGACATTCATCAGTTGCACACTAGTGACTTCCTTTCTAACTCATGTACTTCCTCCAACCTTAGGAACTGACTTGATTTATAGTTGAAATCCTTCCTGGTGGTAGGTTGCTTCATCTTAACCCTCCTTTTGAATTCAATTTCTGGGTGAATAGGATGAACTAATACCATGAAAATCATTTCTTCGTTGGGTTGCTTACTTCCATCACTGCGATGTTAAACTTTTCCATGAAAGATTTTAATGATTTATTGTGCCCTTAGAACAATCTGGATAGGGGCATGACGTTATTTGGTTGTGCAATTTTGAGTCTGAATTTATGTAGGAACCTTGTTGCCAGTTGGTCAAAAGTAGAGACAGATCTCGGTGAAAGCCTAGTGAACCACATTGGCACAACTCATTTGAGGAAGATAGGAAAGAATCTACATCGAACAGCTTCGGAGGCATTAGCTCCATCCATATACCAACTATATTTGTATAAGCGAGGCTTTGGGCCTTTTATCCCGTTATAGGATGGAATATTTGGCATTCTTAATTTTCCTAGAATTTTCTCGTTCAAGATTTCATCAGTTAAGGGAGTCCGACTTGGTGCAGATCCCCATTCATTACCTCTTCTAATTTTACTCTCATGCATCAATCATTTGACCCTATCCATTATATTTTCCTTTGATGTCCGGTAATCCTGAGAATGGCAACTAGTCATTACACCAAATGTTTGGCTTTGCAAATGGACTTGGTGAGTGGACCGAAACCTTTGATTTCCTGTCATTGGGTATGCCATTCCTGTAGGATCTCGTTGGCCTACGGTTGGCCTATTTTGAGAAGTTTGAGTATTCCTAGCATTTTCGCAAGCATTGGGATTTTCTTCAAACTTGTTCTCTTACTCTCCTACCTCTGAGTCAGAGTGATCCATAGCTATGTCTTCTAACGAGGTCTTCGCCCCTTGATTTAAGATAAGAATAGGTTCCCTTGTGGCAAAAGGATTACTTGCATTTCTATTCACAATAAGCTCTGGTTTCACCCTCTTTTGTGGTTGTTTTTCATTTCTCTTATGCAGAACAGAAATGAAAACATAGGTTCAGCAATAATCCTTGGAGCAGGATTTGACGGTAAGGTTAAAAGAGCATTGAGCTTCTATATCAGAACCTTTTGGCTACTTTCCATTTTTTAGATGATTTCGTTAACCATCTTAATCAGCTCATCCCTGATTACAACTTCATGCTGACTGAAGTATGCTCGTGCCCGATTCCCTAAGTTAGTTCCATTTACTTCTATTTATTCGAGATTAGCATCTTCTCCAGCTGCTACTGCCCCTATGAACCTTCTAAAGCCAGTTCTTCTTCTTCCAAGAGCCATTGATTCTAGATGGTGGATTTTTAGGCGATGAAAGCCTATGGGATTTATAGTTGATAGCTAGATCTGGATCTTTAGAAGGAGTTCTTAGTGAAAGCACCAAAATGTTAGCCCAAAAAACAGATCAACACCCGAGTTTGAGAATGAAAGCACCAGCTCTATTTTTACAGAGCAATATTATAAATAATAGACATAGAAAAGGACAATAAAAGAAAGTAGACATAAGATTTTTATAGTGGTTCGGCTTTTAATGAATCATACGTCCACTTTATAGCTTTATTATGTTTGATTGCTTTTACAAGTAGTGTTTGATTACAAGGCTTTTGATTATCCTTAGCTAGGTTGAATCCCCAGAGTTGGAATGCATTGGAGAATCACAGTGAATCCCTTTGGAGATTGTTGTGAGGGAGATGGAGAATAAAGAAAGTTTCCAGTAGAGCTTTAGCAACCAGTCTGAAGAATATCCATTTTATGTTGCAGGTAGGATCATATTTATAGGTATCAGAGAGCTTCTAGGCAAGGCCACTTCATCTACTATTCGCAGGTAGGTATAGAATGACCTATGGGGGAATAGCTCACGATTCGAGCCAAAACCATGGATAGCTGGCGATCCATGGAGTTGGCTAGTTAGCGAGCTAACTATTTAGGTCATTTCCTTCCATATCTTTTATGCATGGTCACAAGCATCATGGCTTCATATGGATCGCTAGTGATCCATCTATCTCCAAGGTTTCTTATCTCTATTTCTCTTAGCCAACCAACATGCTAGCATGGATCGCCGACGATCCACAGATATTGATCGTTGTCGATCAAAGCACTCTGATTGTTTCTATGGTTCCAAGTTTTCGTTACTTTTATGGCCTTGCATTGATGTCGTTCGTTGATTCATGTTGCCCGTTGTTCCATTTTGATGACAATCTACTGGACGGTTGTACTCAACTGCTGATTGGAATGAACTGACGTTGTTCTCTTAGTTTTGTTGAATTTGGTCGTTGCCTAAGCAATATGACTTAGCTCTCATTATATACTTGCCTTAGCCTTTTGATTGAGCTCTAAGCCATTCCGATATCATGGTGCTATTCTGTTTCCTACTGTATCCTCCTTGGTTCAAAACTAGGAAAACATTTGCCCTGAAGAAAACGCTTCCTTTCCTTGGGAGATCCTGCAAATTTCTATCCAGTGTCTCCCATTTTCTCCGACCACCGAGTAAGCTATAAATGCTACTCTTGTTTTCTACTGCTGTGTTGCTTTCAAAATTATGCAGCTAACTTATAATCTATTTGAATTCTCTATAGTTGCGCCTCGGATAGAAAAACCTGCTAGTGATCTGGCTCCTCATCCGATAACTACTCGTTCTCATTCATTTTATCAATCTTTCACTAAAACATAGATGGCCATTAATAGAAAATTAGGCAAATCAACTATGGAGGTGCCACAGCTGAAAATAGCTAAAATAGTTGATGTTACTGATTATGAGGAGGAGGAATCTTTAACGCTTGATAAAGCCTTGGAGAGCTTGATTGTTAAAGCACCTCACGACCAATCCAAGAAGACTCCGACTATAATCGATCCTCTTCCCGCATCATTATTTCAAGCTCTCCTGGTGCCCTTGAGCAGATGCGAAAAGCTTTGGAAATGACCCCTTCTTAAAAGCACATTCCTCCAAGGCCATCATCTCCTACATCCCCTATTAACTTTGAAGAGATTGTCCAATAGATCTTAAGCTCTGCATCATTTTCCTCCATTCACCCACCTACCTCTATTTCTGACTAGGCAGTAGATGCGAAAAGCTTTGAAGATGATCCCTTCTCAAAAGCACATTCACCCAAGGCCATTATCTCCTACGTCCTCTATTAACTTTGAAGAGATAGTCCAATCTATCTTAAGCTCTGCATTCTTTTCCTCCATTCACCCGCTTACCCCTATTGTTGACTTGGCAGGTCATTATTGTTCTCTTATAGAATAAAAACTCTTGGTAAGCTTCTTTTCACTTGACTATATGACTACTGCTCTTCTTTAATTTTCTAACGTATGATGTACCTTTTCTTTTAGATTTCTAAAATTTGGCTATCTTTGCAAGAGCATGCCTTCAAATCTTCTACCGAATCCACTAAGCTTGAGGAGGAAATTTCTGCCTTAAAGAATAATGTCTCTTCCTTCTCTATAAAAAAGTTGCCGCTACGTCTGAATTGGAGCGATTGAAAGCTTCTCTCGCCCAGTTGGAATCCCCTATCTCGGAGGAAAGGAAAGGCCCAGCTCCTCGCCGACGAAAACTTGGCAATGCAAATGACCATAAAAGTATCCAATGAGGAAAAAACCCTAATGGTGGAAAAGGAAGCCTCTTTGAACGAAAAACTAGAGAAGAACAAAGCTTCTTTGAAACAGGTAGTTGACGCTACCTCAGAGGAAAAACAGCAAGTGCTATAGTGGCTCGATACTACACTTGATGAAATTATGACGAATTCTTTCGAGGATGCTCTAATGCTCACTTATGCTAACAACATTGACCAATGCCCAAACTAAGCTTTCCTTCACTTGACCCTGCCCTTGTTGATAGTGTTATGGGAAAGATTAATCAGATGAAGCAGGGAATTGAAGCTACGGAAGAAGAGGAGATTGACTCATCCAAGATTCTTTATTTTAAAGTCCCTTCTTTTGAAGTCGAATCTGACTCTGAAGATGAAGGTGAAAAAGATGATGTCGATGAAGAAGTGGGCGACAGCGATGATGAAAATAATGATAATGATGATAACTCAACGGCAATTAAGGTTTAGGTGATGACGGATGGACTACCTTGAGGCTTCTGACAAAGTTGGGGGCGATAGTACAAGAGCTTATGAAATAGTTCCATCTCCTCACATAGAAGTCCCGCCTGAATCTGCCACACCCTCTACTCCTCAAGAAGCACCTGCTTTTATTAACATCAAAGAACAAAAAGAAAAAGAGTAGGTTTCTCAAACATCAGTCGCGATATCATAATTATAGGATCCTATGTTTAAACATCTTTCACTTAGAACATAATAATACTGTAAATCACTAGTTTTTAGATAAGGAATAAAACTATCCATCCCTATAAAACCAATCTTGAAAGGAAACGATTAGAAATAAATAGTTTATATAGGGAGTTAGACAAGAAACTGAGGGAGCACAATATAATTTCTGATAAATATCATATACTTAATAGAAGTGCAGTAATGTTAGAATCTTTTAGGCATCAAGAAGCTGCCCCACGACTATGGAGAGCGCGCCTTCACTATGACGCTCTCTTGAAGGAGAACCAGGAGTTAATTACCATATTCTGGATGTTGATTGAGGAGAGGGACACTGTAGTTAATTTATTAGATAAGGATTATTGTAGACACCCTATAGTTGACTTTTCATATTTAGATGAATTTAGTTGGGGTCTACTAAGGCGCTTGCACAGAAGATATTTGGATGAATTCGGATCTGGTCCGCATCCTAGAACTTGTTGGAACTTACCACGAGTCGGATCCATTCCCTACGGTCTACCTCCTAAAAAGCTTAAGTATTATAAGGATAAACTTATTTCTGAATTGTTTATAAATTAATATTTTATGAGCTAGATGAATGATTGCAAATGTGTAATGATATCTCGATCTGTTAATATTTGTTTTAGTCTTGCTTGTTATGCTTAGCCACATTCTATTATGTTGTCACAGAGTGACTGTTTCTCGGGCCATCTTATTTCTAGATACCACTTAGGCCTATACACTAAATTAAGAAGATTTTATCTTGAAAAGGCATCGATTTTAAAATTAAAATTTTAAAAATTAACAAGATATTTTTCTCTTAGAGATTTACAAAAGCATTAAATGGAACATCCTTGTCTCCACTTTAGTTTTCTCGGTGATGAGAAAGAAAAGCTTCTTAAGGAGATCATGTCATACCATATAAAACTAATTTGTGGCAGTGATAGTCCTCCATCTGGGGTGTGGGACTATAGCAAATATCCTCCATTGATTACTCCAGAGGGACTAAACATTCCTTTTGACTCTACAATTATTCTTTCTACCAATTCATTAAATAAAGTTAGACATGTTGTTTCTCATCTTTAGATATAAGACAAATGTCTATTATCTTTTAGTTTTATTGTCATTTGAGTTGTAATCTTTTATCACAATAATAAAGAAGTTCATCATTCTAGTTTTGACTCCATTCTGTTTCTTTTTCTATTTAAATAGGAGTAACAGTTATCAGCGGAACCTCTTTCACTTGTATAAATGTCTTGCTTCATTACTCTTAAAGCTAACCTGTTAACAAGACTTGAAAAGAGTAAACTTCTCGAAGATTCCTTGCTCGCTTTCATGGTAATAATGGCTTTAAGATGGCATAAAAGATTCTTACTTCAGAAAATGATTGTTAGAAATATTAGGGATCAAATTGACAGTTTATAAGCCGATTTTAATAGCAAGAACAAGATGATCTACGCTCTGAAGCATCAAGTTAAGTGGAATCCTTCAATCGACTTTGACTAGAACATGTCAGAACTTCTTCAATAGATAAGTGATTTGGAGATGTAATTCAAGGATAGATAAGATCAATATGTGTCATTGGAATATATTATAGGGTATAACAATCCTAGCATCGATTTACCAACCCCTCGTGCTACTCCTTCAGTCACCAAATCTACAAGATCTATTATCCCTCGCTATCCAGAAATTCCCTACGATGACCAATCCTCCTCCTACCTTAGACGAGAGGGTAGTTGGTGAATGGTGTAGGAAATTTATATTCAACGTTGTAAAATATTTTGATGAACCACAAAAAGTTCTATATTCACAGATCATAAACAAGTAAGCTGGCAGAATTCAGGAACTTGAACGCGATAACTAATTCTTTCAGAATGCATCTTCGAATTGGAATGGGAAAATAAATCCCTTAGAGGCACAAATAGAGCTTTCAATCGAGCTTTAAAGACTAATACCGATGCAACTGAGTATGTAGATAGGATAAGGAAGAAAAAGAAGAAACTCAAAGAGGTCATGTGCATCGCAATCCGTCATATTGTAGATCCAACAATTGTTGAGAACTTGAACAAGGCTACTCAAAATCTATTGTAGATTCATATTCATAAAATGAATATACTTGTTCTGTATATTTGTAAATAATTTCATAAGTTAGTAAATTATATAAACATTGTAAATATCACTGGTTTGTGATCCTTTCCTGAAATGTTATTTCTGAAACGCTTGTTTGATAGTTCGTACTATAAATTATGTATTTGCAAAATCTTTCATTCCTCTTTGTTGTTTTGATTTTTGTGACATCCCCTATCTCGAGGCCTAAAGCTAAGCGCTATAAATGCTGCTTTCATCTATAGTATTAACTTCCAGTGAACAAATATGGCTAAGTTAATGGTATCAATAATATCAGAAGCACTTGAATATGAAACAAAGTCACAGATTTCAAAAGAACATTTTCCATTACATTTCTAATCAAATGTTTCATATCCAAATCACACAATCCCATAACGTTTCCCAAGTAAAGATCAGATATAATTATTACATAAATACGCCAAGTGCGACATATGATGATTCCCCTTGATTGAACTGGCATAATACAACACAACGAAAATAAAACAACAACAAAAAACAACTTTGAATAGCCATCTGTTAGCCTTCTACTTATCTTCAGTAGCTTTTGTTCATCATCCTACTAAAACCTGTAAACCTTATCCATCAGCCTACTCAAATCAATTTTGAGCACCTAAGAGTTTAAGCGGAAAACAAAAACTTCGAGTCAGACATAGAGCAAGGTGTGAATAATACTATGCATCTCTGTTATTTGACATTAACTGGGACTACGTCGCTTAGTGGAACATGTTTCCCTTCACCAACATCCTTTTAAACATATCTTTTGCGAATCTTTTATAGCAACCAAAAATGGTTAAAATAGTAAAGCATCATTATGTAAACAAACATATCAAGTAATAAATGAACAATATGTTCGAACATTATAGTTTTGTTTTGCTAACTACTAACCTTTGGCTGACTCGGGCCTACCAGACAATATAATCCAAATAATCAAACACCTATTGGACACTCCTCTTCTGGACGGTCTATCCATAAATATTTATTAACTACTCCTCTTCCAAACGGTCTATCCCTAAATTAACATCTCCTAGAGTCACCTGATCCTAATGATGGTCTCACCAATAACCTATCTGTATTCAAACTTATATTCCCTTCTGTGTGCAATCATAATTTTAGTTTCACCTATGACAAAGCCCTGCACACTAGAATTTTGAACTAAATTAGCTAGGGCTAATAGCTAATTTATAGGGCACGATCCTATGACAGTCCCTTCTAGTATTCTAATATATGAGTCATTTGCTTAGGGAAACCTTCCCTTCAATTTTCCTTGAAAACCTTTTCAAACTGATTTAAAACCTTTAAATCAATCCTAAATAAGGAAAATGCATATACCCTATGCTTTACTCAAAATACGTGGCCAGGTTGTATGTACTTTACTCAAATCTTTGTTGATGAAAACATGTAAACCTTTGAAAGCACCCCTTTCGAATCCATCGAAAGTATCCCTTTCGAAACAAAGTATACCCTTCTTTATAACCTAGGCCGAAAGGCTAAAACATTCCTTTCGAAACCATTCAAAATATATCTTTCGAATGCTTGAAAAACCTTCCCTTCGAGAGCCCTAAACCTTAGATATCTTTCTTTTAAAACACATTAAACATTGCCCTTCAAAACCATTGAAAAACATTACCTTTCAAACCTTTTGACACCTTTGGCAAACCACCCTTTCGAAACCATTCTTTAAAATCTTTCAAAAGCTTCAAAACAAAACCATTCGAAAGCATTTGTATTGAATTTAAAATATATGGAAAACACTTTTAAAACCGTCTAAAATCATCTCTTTCATAACTATTTGGGTTATACTTCAACAAAACAAAAAGGTCATTAGAACCACTTAAGTCAAAAGCTTTCCTTTCGAAAGTAATTCCTAAGAAAAGAAGTGATAGTGTCGAAACCATACCATCTAAAAGCATTAGAGAAGTGGTCAAGTTTTAAAAGAAATGTATACCTTTCGAAAACATTGATTACGAAAGGTGGAAAAGTAGCAGCCACGGGTTTTGACCCCTTCGAAGAATTTAGTTAAAACAAATGGCGGAACCCATTCGAAGCCATTCATTTGAAAACATTTGACCAGGCCAAAAGCCAATCAAGTCGAAAGCAATTCCTTTGAAAGCAAAGAAGGCGTATTTCATTTAAAATAAAGGCATGCTTCGGCCCTATCGGTACCCAACGTTTCGACCCAGTGTCTTCCACCTTTATCTAATTTGGTACATACCAATTTTACTGATACCATGCGCATTGGTTTTGATATAGATGGTGGCAGAACATCTAGGTCGAAAATCCCTTTGCCAAAAGAGGTTAAACATGCTAAAAGGATGTAAATTATATTTTTAACTTAAAAGAGAAATACATTTCAACTAACCAGCTATGTTTGTCAAATTCTTGTTTGTTGCTAATCTTCTTTTCTAAATGTGCTACCAAAACTTCATAAGTAAACAATTTATTTATTTTACAAAATACCCCTTCTCCTCTTATAAATATATAATATGTTTAAAACCAATACCTTTATATATTCATCAATACACTTAGGAAAATTCTACGAAAATTCTAGAAAATCTCTTTTAATATGGTTTCCAACATATATTAGTTTCAGACCAAATATATTAATTATTTTAGCCGTAAATAAATCTTAACCCAAATAAACATTTTCTTCACTAGAAAATTAATATAAAATCCACATTTACTCAGCAATTATGAAAATTGAAACCTATTTCTAAAATATAATTTTTGATGTAAGTCTAAAATCGCAAGGCATTTGGATGTAATTCAATAAGGTTTTTACATCAAAACATATCATAAAATCTATATGAACAAACATAAACCATCAACAAGCATATATAAACAGTTCAGCCTTCGAAATCATGTCATAGCATAACAAAACACTTTGGATTCAACTTAAAACAAAAGTTTTTTTAGGAAAATGAGATGTAGCATTATCCATCTTTGCTTTGAGATTAAAGAGTTTGAGATTGGGATGGATTTGAATTAATTCTCTTCTTCCTTTAGCTTTTTCTTTCTCTTGATTTTGCTAGTGGTGGCCAACCTCAATTTTGGGTTTTTAGATGAAATGAATTTGAGAATACACGAATGAGAGTTTAGGGTATAAGAATATCCTTTTTCCTCTTTTTTCTTGTTTTATTTGCCTTAACATTTTAATTCTTTTATTCACACACACACATATATGGCATAGCTACTCCTTAATTAAAATCAAATCTCAATCCCTTAACCATCACATTATTTTACTTCATTTAGCTTATTAAATATCCTAAATAACGTTACTAAAAATTAGGGTCATTGAAATTTCCCTAAAAAATATGAAGCAACCAACAATTCTTATTGTTAGCCTGAAATTTTTGTATAGGTCTATGAATATCATTCGTGAAGATTAACAACTCATCATGTTATCATATGGTAATAAGTGAAAAGTAGTTATATTTGGTCAAATGTCTGAAACCCATGTTTTTTCATGATGAGAAATTTTAACCATATTGTTGGAATACCCGAAGTTTGTTGGTGGAAAATCATATCCTGAAGCACGGGTATAAATATAAATGAGTCATCCTCCAGAGGTATTTAATAAGGAGCTAAATATGAAAAAGTCCAGAGATAATTATCTGAATATCTGTAATAGAAATCCAATGACCATACTCGGGTATTAATGAAATTTGAACGCTTAAAAGTCCAAAACCCAAATTCGAGTACTAACGGAAACTCATAACAATGATCTTTTTGGGAAAAGTATTTGACTCGGATTCAGGCATTAGTGGCGGATAATCAGAAACCATAATAGAAATCTCAATCCTAAATTAGGGCATTAATAAGTAAGAGTTTGGAAACCCAGATCTAGATATGATAAGGACAGTAAGTGATTGATAAAGACCTAAAACCTAGATTCGTGTATTAGTAAATGAAGTTTAGAAATGAAAGTCTCAAAACCCAGACTTGGGTTTTAATAAGTGGAGTTCTGTTCTACTCCTTTGACTCTGTCTTCTGTGACATGTATGAGCCTTTTAGGTTTTATAGGTAGTTGTAATTTATCGGTTGCCTCTTGAGCTTGGACATCTTAGTCCATAACCTGATATGCCTCTTCCTTGGCCTGGACATCTTAGCCCTTTAGAGAAATGTAGTTTCCAAGGCTTGGACATCTTAGTTTCTTGGAGATACGTCATTTCTCAAGCTTGGATATCTTAGTCTTTTGGAGATATGTCGTTTCTCAGGCTTTTGCTTCTTAGTCTTTTGGAGATATGTCATTTCTCATTTTAGGACATCTTAGTCTATTGTTTGATGGGCCTCTTCTTAGGCTTAGATGTCATGGTACATTGTTGCTCGATTCTCTTAGTAAACTCATTCTTAGAGGCATGAAGCAAGGACTTACCCAACCTCCCTCTTGGAAGCTGACCTGAACAGTGGCGCGACCAAAGGCTTTTCCGTTGCGTGGCGTGAATAAAAGCTTACTCCGATCTCCATCCAAGACGTGCCATACCTTAGCTATAACATGGCATAGATAAGGGATTCTTTGGTGCTTTAAGCGGTCCATAGAGTGGCATGGATAAATGCTTACTTCATCTTCCCTCTAGGAGGCACCATGACCTGACAAGAGGCACGACCAAGGGCTTGGCTAGTGCTTTAACCCGGCCATAACGTGGCACAGATAAATTGTTACTCCTACCTCCCACTAGGAGTGCTCTTCCTTGCCCAACTCGGTATGGAGAAAGGTTTTGACCGTTAATATTAACTTCCTAATGCAAGGAGTGTATCACTCCCAACGATGTTGATCTTTCTTAGAATATCAATTATTTATTGATCTTACATATGATCTTTTTACAAATTCGCGGATGTTGCATTGATGGAAGAAGTTGATTGTCCCCCCTTCTAGGGCCCTGCAACATATAGTTTCATGTCCATTCATTATGTGATAGCGGCAGTTGGATCTCCTTAGATACCTGTTTCACTTTGGCTTCTTTTTCTATGATTGCCCATAATTAAACTCATCCTTGGTTAACAAGTAGACAATTTCAACGGACATTGTTAAGTCGCATTCCTTAGGAAGTCCAGACTACATACTTGTTTCTTGATGATGGTGTAGCATCTCGTATTTGGAAGCCAAAAGCAAAGCACTATGGATGCTGCAGTCATCCACGGCATTAAATTATGGTGATGAAATTGGTAATGTTATCGGTATCCATAATATCATATGCACTTGAATATGAACAAAACCATAGATTTTCAAAAACAATAATTTTAGTGCTTACATTTTAAAAAATCCATATCCAAGTTACAAAAATCCCTAACGTAATCCCAGGCTTGATCAAATATAAATTTAAAACAATATGCTAGGAGCGACATATGAAGAAGCCCCCTTAGATGATCAAAGCAAAATAGACATAATTGTCCGAATACACGGCGGAAACAATTTTAAAATATAATTTCCTAAATTAGCTATCCATCAGCCACTTCCTTGGCTTTGAATGCTTTGTTCGCCAAAATCTGCTAAGACCTAGAAACCTAAACCCTCAGCCAACATAAATCAAATTTTGAGCACCCGAGAGTTTAAGGGAAAACAAAAACTTCGAGTCGTACATAAAGCCCGGTATGAATAATTTCAATTACTTCTCAGTTTTTTGATATGTAGTGAGACCATCCGCTTAGCGGACGGATTTCCCCTCACTAATATCTTTTTTCAAAATATATATTTTGCAAATCCTTTCCTACAACCACTGGTTAATCACTTGATTATAATAATAATATAACAATATCCATTATGCTTAAATAGGAAACAAAATAGACTATCTATCTAAAATCTAAGCTATTTGTTCTTTATTGGACCATCTGTCCTAAATTAAGATCATACCAAAATAGCAATATCTTTTATGCTAGATAATGGGCTATCTGCCCAAAATAGGTCAAAAGGGTGGACTAAATGTCCTTAAAATTTGGCAAGCTCCGTTATGCTAATAAATGAACTATCTTTTCATATCAGAGCGAATTGCTCTTTTGCACTAACTGTCCTGGAATAACTATCTTCTGGGCTGACTACCCTTAAAATGGACCAACTGTTCGAATTTCAAATGAGCTGACGGCCCGAATTTCCTTTTGGGTTAACATCCCTTTAAATTATCTAGGCTAACCTCCCTTCAAAATATCTGAGCTAACTACTCTTCGAATTTTCCTTGAAAACCTTTTCAAAATGATTTAGTATGTCAAATCAAATATATACAAGGAATATATATCTTTAACAACTCTAAGATATTTTTGCCATGTTATATATACTTCACTCAAAATAATATTGATGATGTTCAATAAGGATTGTCTATCCTTTAAAATAAGCTAGTCCTTTATAACTTTAAAAACTTAGGCTGTCTGCCTAGTTCTTATATTCGAAACCTTTTCTTAAAACCCTTAATCAATCATTCGAAAATATAGATGGTAACTCATTCAAAACCATTTATAAAACCCTCGAAAGTATTGAAGGTAACTCCTTCATATCCTTTAATAAACCTTTCGAAACCATTGAAGATAACTCCTTCTAAACATTTTAAAAGCCTTCCTCTTACCAGCTTTAAAACAAATGAAATCCGCCCTTAAATCCTTTAAACCTTAGCCTTTTAAAAATATAAAAACTATACATTTCGACCTTGTCGAAAGGTTCCTTTTGACCTGGACGAAAGGTTTCACCTTTCGACTTTGACGAAAGCCTGGGGTATCTCCCCTATAAAATCATTTATAAACCTTTCGAAAGCAGTAAAACTCAAAACCTTCCTAAGATATTGGGTTCAATTTAAAATAACTGAAAACCTTTCAAAACCATTCAAAGTTAACTAATTTGAAACCTTTAAAACGTTCTGACTCAAAACATTTGGATTGTGCAATAGGATCGAAAAAACATTGGAGTCAAAACCAACTAGTTAAAACCTTTCAAAACCATTTGAAAACAATGAAGTGTTGAACCAACCCATTGAAATCAATAGAGATGGCGGCAAATTTTAGAAAACAAAAGATAACCTTTGACTCCATTTCTGTCGAACAGTTAGGAAGCGGTAAATATGCTTTCGACCTTGTCAGAAGCTATGCCTTTCGACTATATCGGAAGGTTTCATTTAAAACAAGAAAGAAAATAAATCGAAACCAATTTTTCTTTTAAACCTTTTGACAATGTCGAAAGCTCTTTGTGCAAAGCTAGCTGGCATATTTTCCTTAAACCAAAACAAAACTTCGTTTCTTTCGAAAGTTATAACCTTTGTCCCTAAACCTTTCGACTCCGTCTAATTCACTACATACCAGTTGCCTTTGATACCTTGCGAACTTGTCGAAAGGTCTGGAATGAAGGCAGAAGTCCTACTGAAAGCGTTGAGATAGAAGAAAAACTATTTATTTGTAATTTAAAATAGGTATTTTGTACACAACCTGCCTTGTTTGGCTAAATCTGATTGGTTGGTAGAATTTTATATTAAAAAGTGATGCTGACTTTCCTCTTTTGGAAATTTTAAATAATTTTAAAAAAGCCCCTTTCTCCTTTAAAATTATATAAAACATTTGAGTCTCATACCTTAAATAATTTTATAAAACTATTAAAACACCTTGAAAAATTCTGGGAAAATTCTAGAAAATCAAATAATATGTTCTCTTCAACATGAAAAATTTTCAGATCGAAATAGTAATTACTTTTCCTGTAAATAAATTTTATAATCCAAATTAACCTTTTCTTCCATAGAAAATTCATAACAATTCCACAAAAATTCTGAAAATTCTGAAATTTGAAATCCATCTCTAAAATAACTTTTTAAATCATCTTAAAATTTCGCAAGGCTAATAGATTTCATTTAATAGGGTTCTCATCTTAATACATGTCATAAAATCTATATGAACATATGTAAATAATAAATATGTATATATAGTCACTTTAACATTCAAAACATGGAAATCATTGCAAAATTGTTCAGGTTAATCTTAAAGCCGAAACCATAAAAGTTTATAGATGTAAACATTATTTTCTTTTGCTTTAATGACAAAGGAGCTTGAGCTTTGAATTTCCTTTGTTAATGGTGGACGGCCAAGCTTTTAAATTTTTAAAATGAGAAATGAACATCAGTTTTGAGATACATGGCCTAAGGAAGACAATATAAGAATATCCTCTTTTTCGTAATGCCCCTCCACTAATTCATTTTAAAACCTTCATTTAATTTATTATTTAAAAAGGCACGGCTAGCTTAATTAAGTCAAATCTTAATTCCCTAATTAACACATTATTTTATTTAGTTTATCTAACTAATTCTCCTAAATAATGTTATCAAAAATCTAGGGTGTTACATATGGATTCTTGTTTCTTAACCTTGTAGTTCACATTCTTCGGTTGCTTTTCATATTGACACACTTTGGAGTTCTTATGTTGGAAGTATTCCTATTGTAGTTTGGTGCCGTTTATATGCAAAGGTCTTGTAGTGAGCCATTATCTCTTATTTAAAGATTGTGCCTTTGGAATAATGTTGAATAGTTTTCCATATTTGACGAACAAATTATCACTTCCATTTTTCCTTTTTTCCTGAGGTAAAAGTAGTGTTGGTGCCAATGTGAAAGGGGTTCAAACTCCATTTCTTTGGATTATATGATTTCGCTTTTTACTTGTTCATAATTCTTAGAGCTTATGATTTAGCCTTTGCTCTTCATATTGGTTAGAATCCTTGATGTTTCTTGGGGAGAATCCTATCAAATGTGGTCTAGAAGATCCTTTCTCGAATCTTTTGTTTCTACTAGCCATGATGATATTAGACCAAGATAGATAAGCATCAAATTGAGTTGAGTTGGGTTAAAGACAAGTGGTATTGGGTGTTCAACCAACTCGGAAGTTTAGGCCATCCTTCAAGCACTAAAATCCTTTCGAAACAATCGCGAAAGATTATATTTTGGCTCTAAGGTTCAAGGGAATGATCTATTCTGAATGATTTTGACCTTTTTGGAAGCTGGAGTCACAACTGTTTAGGTTTGAATTAGGAATCGAAGGTCAAAGTGGATTTGGGTAGGGTTTCGACCTTGTCGAAAGTAGAAGTCTAGTAGAAGGTGGCTTGAAGTCTATAACTGGAGTTAACTGAATGTGTAGGGGTTTCGATCAAGTCAGAAGAGACCTTTCAATGTGGTCAACACTTGGATAAGCACTATTAGTTCTGGTAGTAAACCTTTGAAACAACTAAGTAATCAAGAACGCTAGGGTCTTCCCTTTCTCAGCTCAAAGAAATCTTTATTGCTCAATTTCCTCAATTCAATTTACTAATTTCGGTTTGCAGCTTTTAGAATTAAGAAATTACAAGTATAGAATGACTTAATTCAGATCCTAAAATTTGACCGCTTGGGTCTTATTAATAGATGTCGGTCAGCATCTTTTGACCCAATGCTTACAACCTGGTCGAAGGTGTCTTCCAAATTGTCTTTAGAATGCTTTTGCCTTTGTTGAAAGAGTTTTTTGCGCCTTTCCCTTCTATGTTGCTTTATAAGAGTTTCGACTCTATCGTTAGGCTTTAACCAGTGGTTTCAGAGGTGTTACAATACTAATGGTTTTGATTCCGTTAGTTGCTTTTGAAATTTTGCCTATGACTTGACGTAGAACCTCCCTGGATGATAATGGCCACGACTGGTTCGAAAGGCTTAATATGGCTCTGGAAAGGATTGTTCTAGCAAATGCATGCTTCTGAGTGGTTTGAATGTAGGCGAAACTTTTGGTTTCGAATGGTTTGGCACATATATGAAGAGTTGTTGTTCCTTGTCTTCGAAAGGTGTTGCTTCAACTCATTCAAAAGGTGTTCATCTGAAAGGTGGTCACCGAAGCGGAAGGGTTCTTTTGACCCTTTCAAGCACTTCTACAGATTGTAATACTTTTGTCCCTTTGTCATGCCATCCCTTCAACTCCTTTGTCAGGTCTTGCTAGAGCTTTATATTAGTTTCACGCTTGCCCACCAAAGATGGGTTTCAAGACCTATAATCAAATACAATTACTTTTCATTTATTGTCATATAATTGGCATAATGATTTATTAATTTTCACAAAAGATATAGAAAGACCTTTATATCAATTTCAAGTATTCTTTGCTTCATACTTTCTAGGGAACTCAGAACAGTGAAGGAGAACGAAAGATCTAACAAATGTAGAAATTATGGTTTGAGCTACCAATCAAGTATTTAAGAAATAACAATATAGGAAAGGATAAAAAATCATGTGATATTGTCAAAATTTACATGACTTATGAAATTATTTACAAGTGTACAAGTAAAATATATACAGTTCATAAATATAAATCTTTCATAATTCTTGAGTAGCTTTGTTCAGATTCTCAATGGTTAAAGGATCTATAATGTGACGAATAAGATGCAAAGGACCTCTTTAAGTTTCTTCTCTTTTTTCCTTATCCTATCCACATCATCAATTACATCAGTATTAGTTTTCAAAGCACGACTGAAAGTTCAATCTACGCCTTTCAGTGTTTTATTTTCCCTTTCCAAATCAACAATGCACTTCAAGAGTTTGTATTTATCACGTTCAAGTTTCTGAATTCTAGCAGCATATTCGTTTATGCGCTGTGAGTATCTAAATTTTGTTGTTCATCAAAATACTCCATCATTTTGAATTTGACCATCTTTCCCTAGTCGCCCACTACCTTCTCATCTAAGCCAGAAGGAGGATTAGTCATATTGGGGAATTTCAAAATAGCAAAGGGAAGCAGACCTTGTAGATTTAGCAAAAGGTTGAGTAGCATAAGGAACTGGTAAATAAATATTTGAGATATTATGCCCCATTATTTATTCCAACGACTCGCACTAATCTTGACTATCCTTTAACTTCATCACCAAATCGCTTATCTGTAGGAAGAGTTTTGACATTTTATGATCGAATTCAATTGATGGATTTGACTTAACAGAAGCTTAAGCATGAAAATCACTTCATATGTACAATTAACATCTACTTCAAAATCGACAATCTAATCCTTAAGATTTCAGGAAATTGTTTTCTGAAGTAAGAATCTCTTTTGCCAACATAAAGCCTTGGTATTGCCAAGAAAATGAGCAAGTAAAGTATCTTCTTGAAGTTTACTCTTTTCAAGTTCTTTTAATAGCTTATCCTTAAGATTAATAAAGCAAGATGCTGAATCAAATGAGAGAGGTGTTCCGAATAAATGCACCTCCTACTTAAGGAAAAAGGAAAAAGAATCAAGTCAAAACCAAAATGGTCAATCTCTTTATTACTATAATAAATGATTACAACTCAAATGACAATAAAACTAAAAGGTATAATTAGACATTCGTTTTACATCTACGTATGAGGAACTGCATTTCTAACTTTATTCAACGAATTGGCAGAAATAATGAAGGTAGAATCAAAATGAACATTTAGTCCTTCTAGAGTAATTACTAGGGCATATTTTCTATAGTCCCATTCCCCGGTTGGAGGACTATCACGACCGCAAATTAGTTTAGTATGGACTATACGGATCTCCATAACTAGCTTTTATGTCCCAATACCAAGGAATTCAAAGTGGAAATGAGGATGTTCCATGTAGCATTTTTGTAGATCTCGAAGAACAAATATCTTGCTAATTTTGAAGATTTTAAAATTGATGCCTTTTCGAGATAAAATCTTCTCAATTTAACAAATTGGCTTAGGTAATATGTAGAGACAAGATTGCCTAAGGAACGTTCTCTTTGTGATAACATAATAAAATGAAGCTAAGTGTAAAAGGATGACTAAAACAAATATTTAAAAATTAATATCATTACATGTTCACAATCATTCATCCAGTTCATGCAAAATTGATAAATCTGTCCTTATAATATTTAAGTTTTTCGAAAGGCAAACCTTAGGGAATTGAACTGACTCGTGACAGGTTCCAACATGTTCTGGGATGCGGGTCTGATCTAAATTCGTCCAACTACATTTTGTGCAGATTCCTCAATAGATCCCACTAAAATCACCTAAATATGAGAAATCAACGATTGGGGGTCTGTAATAGACCTTGTATACAGAATTAACCAAAATGTCTCTTTCCTCAATCAACATCCAGAAGTGGGTAATCAACTCCCATTTCTTTTTCAAAAAAGAGTCATATCGAAGGCATGTGCTCCTCAATCGTGAGGGAACTTCTTGATGGTTAAAGGATGCTAACACTACCGCACTTCTGTTAAGTCTATGATATTTATCAGAAAGAATGTTGTGCTCCTTTATTGTTTGTATAAATCCGTATATAAACTATTTATCTCCACTTGTTTTCTTTCAAGCTTGGTTTTATAGGGGTGAAAAGATTTCCTCCTTATCTAAAATAAGTGATTACACTATTATTTTCCTCAATTGGAAAAATGTTTAAACAGAGAATCCCGTACTTGAGTTGCCACAACTGATGATTAGGAGACCTGGTCTTTCTCTTTTGGCTCTTCAATGTTAATAAAAGGAGGCTCTTCTTGTGGGACGAAGAGTGTAGGAGATTCAGGTGGTACTGCCTCATGAGGAAATGGATCCTTTTCGGAAGCCCTTGTATTGTTGTCCTCGTCTTTTTCAGAAGCCTTAGTATGGCTACCTCTATCATCGCTTGAACCTTGACAGTCTTTCACGTTATCATCATTATCATAATTATCATCATCATTGTCATCATCATCATCGTCACCCTCTTCTTCGACGACCTCATCTTTATCACCTTCTTCTTTGGAGTCAGATTCAACTTCGATTGAAGGAGCTTAGAAGGGAGAATTTAAGAGGCATCAACTTCCTCCCTTTCTGCAACCTCAATTCCTTTCCCATCTTTTTGACCTTTCCTATAAACTTATCAAAAGTAGCAGGTTGAAGAGGGGGAAAGCTCAATTCAGGGAATTTGTCGACATTATCGATGAAGGTGAGCATCAAAGAATCTTCAAAATAATTCAGAATAATATCCTCAAGATAAGTGTCAAGAAATTATGACACTCACTGCTTTGCACTGGATATGGTGTCGACTGCCAATTTTAAGGAAGCTTTATTCTTCTTCAACTTTTCCTGTAGAGAGGTTTGTTTTGCCACCATCTGGATCTTTTCCTCCTCGATTTCTTTTAGTTTTTTCCATTGCTCATTTTTCATCGGCAAGGAGTTGGCGGGCTTTCCTTTCCTTTGAAATAATGGATTCCGACTGGGTGAGAGAAGCTCTCAACTGCTCCATTTCGTTCATAGCTTCATTTTTCTCTAAGGTTAAAGTGGAAACTTTATTCTTTAAGCTCGAATTTCCTTGTGAAGCTTATAGGATTCGATAGAAGATCTTGATGCATTTTCCCAGAAAGAAAGCCAT
Organism: Allium cepa; assembly: GCA_030765085.1. Classification (NCBI taxonomy): domain Eukaryota; kingdom Viridiplantae; phylum Streptophyta; class Magnoliopsida; order Asparagales; family Amaryllidaceae; genus Allium; species Allium cepa. The sequence goes on from CM060938.1 coordinate 688,693,926, forward strand.
CTCTTGGAAATTTGAAAGGAAAATTGTGGGACAAGTCAGAAAACTTAAAGAAGAACAGTTATAATAAAGTTAAATGAAGAGAAATGTACGAAGAGTTGTTGTCCTATTAAAGAGTGGCAGTGACCTGCCGAGTCAAAAACTGAAGAAAGCAGGTGCATGGAGGTGAAAGATTAAGAACTAAAGATAGATCGGACTATTTCTTCAAAATTATTTGAGGATGTAGGAGACGATGACATAGAAGGAATGAGCTTTTAGAAAGGGTCGAAATCTCTAAATCCTACCGCGTTTGCTGAATCTCACTTGGAGAGCTCGAGAAGACGATGCGGGAAAGCCGATCAACCGCCATGGGATCTTTTTAGATTGATCAAGAGGAGCTTCAACAGTCAAAATCTCCAAAACTTTATCCATATTTAAAGACTCCTCTGCCTTCTGTGGTGGAGAAACATGAACTTCAACTATTTTTGCTATATTTCGAGGAGGCTCCACCACAGTCAATTTGACCATTTTTCTCTTGATGGCCGTCTTTGTCTTAGTAAGGGCCTGGGAAAAGGATGGTGCACGAGAAGTCGAAAAGGGAGTAGCCGGACCACTGGTGGGTTTTTCAACTTGAGGAGCGGCTGTAGAGAATTCAAACAAATTATAAGTCAGCAAAATAATTTGAAAAGCAACATAGCAATAGACAACAAGTGCAGCATTTAAACTTACCGAAGTAATCGGGGAATATAGGTGGCATTATGGAGAAATTTGTTGGATCTCCTAAAGAAAGTAAGCATTTGCTTCAGGATGTATTTTAGATCAAAGGGGGTTGGCAAGAATCCATTGACCGGTTGGCAAAGAAGAGTACTTCTGAATATTTATGGGATTCAGTAGCGTCAATCAGTTCCCAATCCTACTTGAAGCTGCAATTAAGGACTTCACTATTTTCTTATCCTCTTCGTTTAGTTATTTAGCAAAAGCACTTGATAGAAAGCATAGATCAGTGAAGAAATGTAATTAAATTGAAAAAGTAAGACATGAACTTGCGTGGAGAAGAGAAAGTCCTGCTAACATTGAAGAATCATCTAACAAAGAAGAATTGATTCTTCCAATTTCTAAACTTGTTCACTCCCTCAGATATCAGTTTCTTGGAAGGATTTGCCTTGAAGATTTGGTCATTTAAATTGCTAAGCTTAAACAAATGGACAAGATGATTCAACACTTAATCATTTAAAGAGGGAATGCCGGACTCCAGCACCATCGGCTCCAATGACAAGAGATATGTGTATAGGTTTGGTGATAATTGTATCAGAGCAATTCAGAGATAAACTAAGAACCTTGATGAGAATTTCGAAAAGGGAAGGAATCCTTAGTGCCGTATGTGAATTGCAGTGTAAATGAAGTACCCTATAGGAGGGCTATTGGTGGTGTCGTTTTCATTAGAGGGATGGCTTCCACCCCTAAAATCCCAAAGTCATTAATGATCGCATCCCCTTCGTCTTGAGTGGATATTAAGGATTGCTTGTGTTAAGCATAAAATATTCATAGGAATAAAAGCATGAAAGAAGGAACATGAGAGCATTGGTAAAGATCAGAATGCACCAAGGTGGTCTAGTTAAACATTGCTTTCGACAAGGAGATGAAAGCATACCGGCGATACCTTTCCACAGAGTCAACAAGAAGCTTTCGACAAATTTGGAGGCAACCCTTTGATGTCCACAGGCAACATTCTTCCTCCACATGCCCTAAACCGCTCAAGATGTTTGGTTTCTTGTCTTTATATGCACATTGGAAGGGTCTTCCATTGAATGAGCCCCTTTTGAAAACATGCATAGCCATTCAAAACGGTTAGAGCGACTCTTATCCATGAAGGAAGAACTATACATCTAGCATAAGGTTTCGAGTTAGTCAAGATGGATGTTCTCAAGGGAGTCAATCTTCAACACAACCATGTTAGGTGTTTCGACTCACTCAAAGCCAGAAAGAAGGCATAATTCGACAATGTCGAAGGCTAGGGCCCAAGATAACTTATTTGATACATCAGCATGTAAGTCAATAACACAACAACAGACCCTTCGAAAAGGTCAAAATGCTACCGAGAAACTCCTTTCAACAAAGTTGAAGGGAAATAGGGCAAATTGTAGAAGCCTAGTCACCAATGGCAATAGAAAGATGACTAAAACCCTTTCGACTAAGTCAAAAGTTATGGCTCGGTGAACATTCATGAATGAAAATAGGTGGACTTATCCACCGCATCAATAGCTTGAGATCGAAATGTCCAAACCTACACCTATAGATATGACCCTAAGGGTCAACTATGTGGATCAGATTTCTTTCACTTCTCACTTGTATCTTTCTTGAACTTGTAAACCCAAATTCTCAAATCAAGTTGGGGATTTTTTTCAATTTTTATAATAGAGTTCAATAAAAAGAAGATTATAAAATTAGTATTTACTTAGCAGATCAGATTTCCTCACTTTTCATTAAAATGTCTGTATGTAGTTTTTACACTAAAAATCAACCTTTTGACTAAGACAAAAGGTCTTTCAATAAAAGCAAAGGAAAAGGAGTACTTCCCAAACCTTTTGAAGGAGTCGAAGGGATGCAATCATCAGAATTCATTAGCATCAAACCTTTCGAAGGAGTCAAAAGGTTCCATATCTAATATCCAAGGTGTTAGTAACTTTCGAAGGGGATGAAGAAGTCAAAGAAAGTGTGAAAAACTACTTAGTGACCTTTTCGAAAGCATTAAAAGGCCTTTCAAACCAGTTAAAGCACATCTAGGTTACCTATGGAGAATGACGAAAGGTTTATAAAGAAAGCAGCACTCACAAGTCAACAAATAGTGAAAGATAACCTTTCGACAACTTTGAAGGAAATCACAGCCCTTGAAAAGCAACCTTACGACAACGTTGAAGGGTTCACAACAATCAGATGAAGTGAAACCTTATGACAAGGATGATGGGTTTCACAACAATCTAGTAAAGAGCAAGCTTTCGACCAGGTTAAAGGGTTCAGAATAGAATAAAGTAGACAGACACTTCGATAAAGTCGAAAGATTCATGAAGACATAACGAAAAGAGAATCTTTTGACAAAGTCGAAACGTCCATAATAGCAAATGAACTGCGTATAAAAAGGATACCTTCTGACCAAGTCAAGAGCGTGGAGTCGAAAGGAGGGCCACCTGCGTCTATAAATAAGGCCGAAGGTGTCCAAGTTTGGGGATCCAAATTCTCTCGTTCTAATCTTGTATTTTTTTTAACCAATACATTGTAACCCTAATTGAGTGCTAAGTTGGGGATTTAATAAAATAGGGATTTTCATGGAAAAAGAGGGAAGCCTTACGCTCTATTAATTACTTTACCATTTGCTTTTACTTCCGTTGGATTGAATCCTGATTTTAGGTTCAATATCACCGAAAGGTTCTTGTCGACAAGCTCAACAACACATCTGCTACAAGTAAATACTACCACCTTTCAAAGCCTTAGCCATGCTTTTTAAACCTTACGATAAGGTTGATAATATATTGGGTCAAAATATCATTGGTAACCTTCCGAAGTTGTTAACCGTGTAGTCCAAACCTTTTGACTAGGTCAAAAGTGCTATGCTATAACAGTATCAATAACCTTTTGGAGTTATCATTCAAGTGGTCAAACCTTTCGACTAGGACAAAGACAACTCTTTATGTATAGATATTTGGACTTACAAATCTTAATCCAAAATACACTGTTCCTAAACCTTTCGACAAGGATCAAAGATACATCATATAATTGACCAAACCTTTCGATAAGGTTGAAAGCTTCTACATATCCATTGAGAAGTTTAATATCCAACTAAGACCCAAAGAGGGCTATCTTCCTGAACTTTCAAAAAAGATAAAATCTAACCTTTTAAGGAAAAAATCATGGAAATTCAATCTCAGCAAAGAAGGAAACTCTTGATAGGGATCTCATATTAACTCAATAAAGACGGAAGGTTTCATAACCCAGCACCTAAACCTTTCGACGATGTCGAAAGGTCTTATTCAAAAGCTATCTACCAGTAAGGCTAAGTTTGAAGGCAATCCCAAAGGGATTCACACCCACTATTCATAGAAAGGACTTTCATCTCCCTAAGCACTATTTTGGCATGTTGATAAGAAATATTTTTTACGTTTTTGGCACTAGAAGGAGGGCTCAAATCTTCAACTTAGTTAATCCCGTAACACTACTATTATCTAACCCTCCTTGGATCAACTCTAGATCAAGTTGAAAATGGCTAGAAGAATTTAAATTTATGAACAAGGAGTTTTTTGAACCATACTTAACAATATTCTCCCAAGTGAACGTCAAAATCTCCAATCGAGATTAAGAGCAAAGACTAAGGCTCGAAGGCTTAAGGATTATAAAAAAAGAAAGCAGAATCTTATGACCTTGAAAAATGGAGTCTATATCCTTTTCATGTAGGCCCTAACCTGATCTTTCCACTTGGAAATAAAACAACTGGAAGTGACGTTGTCTTTAGTCAATGAGAAGATCAATTCAACATTATTCCAAGGGAAAAATTTTTTAGAAAGAAATAATGAATGATTACAATGACTTTGCACACAAATGGAAACCAACAGTAACGAGAGCGCTTCTAACCCAAGAGATCCAAAGGGTAGCAGAAAGGAAGATAATTGAAGAGCATAAAATGATAAGACCAAAAAGTAAAAGGCTAAAGAATCAACCTTAAGAGCCAAGTTTAAAGTCCAAACTTCCAAAAGAACGCAACTTAACCACATCAATAGAAAACGCCTACTTGCTTACAAAGGATGAACTTAACTATTGGCCATCACAAAAGAAAAGGCTAAAACATGAAAAGAACTTGGGATGATCCTTCTATCACTATCATATAATGAATGATCATGAAACCAACCAATGTAAAGCCCTGGAGGGGATGATCATCAGTTTCTTTAGACAAGGAAAGATCACTGAATTTGTAAAGAGAACTTGAGAAAAAATAATTAAGAACGGCTTTCTGAAAAGAGAAAGTCTGCATGGTTAGGAGTGAAATACTCCTCAAATTTGGATACTACCTAAGATGGTAGGCGGAGCGCCTCTTGGAGGGAAGACGGAGTAAACCTTTATCCATGCCTTAGATGGCCAGGGTAGAGCACCAAACAAGTCCTTATCCATGCCACACCATGGCCTGGGTAAGGTGTGTCCTAGAGGGAGGATGGAGTATGCCCCTATTCATGCTTATGATGACCCGGGTATAGCACCGAACAAGCCCCTATCCACATCGCCAAAGGGTCAGGGTAGCACATCTCCTGAAGGGGGGTCGGGAAATTCCTTGGTTTAAGCCTCTATGATGAGCTAATAAAGAGCACCAGACAATGGACTAAGATGTCCAGGCCTAAGAAGACGCCTAACCAAAAAAGGACTAAGATGTCCAACCCTATGTGAGGCTCAATCAATAAAGGACTAAGACGTTTTGGCCCAAGAAGAGGCCCAATCCAAAAAGGACTAAGATGTCCAAGCCCAAGTGAGGCTCATTCAACAATGGACTAATATGTCCAGGCCGAAGAAGTGGCCCAATCAAAAAAGGACTAAGATGTCCTGGCCCAAATAAGACTCAATCCATACTGAAAATAGGATGTTCAAGCTTAAGCATATTCAATCATGGACTGAGATGTCCTACCTCAAGTGGCAGCCAATCAAATTATTCCTATACATATTCAAAACTTGGAGGGTTCATGAACGTCATAGAAGAATAAAACAAAGGAGTAGAATGGAACTCCACTTTCTATTACCCGAAACTAGGTTTCGAGGCATCTTTAACATCATCTACTAATGATTGAATCTGAGCTTAGAATTCTCATATTTGAATCTCAGTAACTAATACTCGAATTTAGGTTTCAATATTCCATTAATCGCCGGCTTTACTAAGCCCAAATCAGGGCTTGAGAACATTAACGATCTGGGTTTCGGACCTTTCACATAAATGTTTCACTATCTAAAATCCCGAATCTAAGTTTCAAATTATTATCAATTACCCACTTAATATACTCGAAATTGGGAAATAGGACTGCTAAGTATTTAAGCCCTAATCTGGATGCAAGATCTTTTGGTTTCTATCTATTTCAAATGCCCAAATCTGGGCCAAAGAATGTTATCAAAAAGACCGTTATTAAGAACCTCCGAATGGGAACTTCGGGGGTATAACATTTTAATTCCCATTAATGTTAAGGATTGGATGAGGGAGTTACTACTACAAAATCTCAGACATAGACTCTTGAATTAGGTTCTTTATCAAATAAAAGTTGTATTCAAATATCCATAACATAATGAAGTCGGAATCTGCTGCCTATAAGTTTTGTGCATCCCGATCAAGTGGAAGGAGCAAAGTCCTTGATCATTTCTCATCATTATTAAAGCTGACATCTTAACATTTTGAGTAAATCTTTTTTCGTACAATTGGCAAAATGATTTTCTAATTTACGATAACGATATACATAGACAAATATGTCAACTTCAAGCTAACAACTAAAGATATTGTTTGCTACATGTTTCTCAAGAAAATTAGAATGACATTGAGTAATAAAAGTTCCGACAAGCACAAAAGTTATTGAATGAGCAATTCAAAGGTATATCAAAAATGATACTATAGAAAAGGATCACAAATAGGGTGATATTTACAAAATTTCTATAATTTACATAAGTTATGAAGTTATTTACAAATAACAAAATTATATACAAGATAGATTTACGTGGCTCAAATAATTTAATAAATTACAAGTCTTGAGCTACTTTTTTGAGAGTCTCCACCACCGAAGGATTGACAACATGATTAATTGCTGCACGGAGAACTTCCATAAGCTTCTTTTCTTCTTATACTGCTCTCATCATCAATAGCATCAATGTTGGTTTTCAGGGCGCGATTAAAGGTCCTATTTGCGGCCCTTAGGATTTTGTTGTCCCTTTATAACTCTACGACCCACTTATCAAAAAAGTAATTATCACGATCTAGCTTCTGATTTTTAGTAGCATAATCGTTAATAGTCTGAGAATACTTTAGCTTCTGTTGCTCATCGAAATACTTGGCAATTTCAAATTTCATCATTCGATACCAGTTCCCTACTGCATTCTAGTCTAAACCTGGGAGAGAGTTGAGCATGGTGGGAAATTTTTGAGACGCGAGATGTTTTGATCTAGTGGGATTGGCAGCTGAAGCAGTTGCTTGAGGAATAGGGAATTCAATCGTTGAAGTGTTATTGTCCAAAATGAATTCTAAAGAAGCACATTATGCCTGACTATCTTTCAACTTTAACTCTAAATCACTTATTTTTTGAATAAGTTTAGACATCCTTTGGTCATAAATAGCCATGGGATTGCTCTTCACTTGTCACTTAAGCGAAGGGATCATCACATCTTTTTGGTTGAAATCCACACCAAGGTAGGCTATATGGTCTTTGTAGCCACTGGCGATGATCTTCTGGATGAGATATCTTTTATGCCACTTCATGGCTTCGATGTTGCCACCAAAACGCTCGAGAAGGAATTCGTCAAGGACCACCATCTCACCATTCCTTATTAACAATCTATCTCTAATAGCATCGGCATGAAAAAGCAAATTTTGAGACTGATGAAACATAGATGGCTATGGCTCCTCTCTAAATAAAAAGAAATAAGTGAAAATCGAAATTATGATAAAAGATATTTTTATTATTGCAGAAATGAATTACAACTCAAATAACCACAAAGTTAAAATGTATTACAAACACTTTCCTCGCATCTAAAGTTTAGAGACCACATTCCTGACTTTGTCTAAAGTATTAGCAAAAAAGGTTACTGTCGAATCAAAAGGTATAGTAACTCCTTTAGTAGTTATAACCGACGGACATTTACTATTATCTCGTTTTTCGGCTGGTGGACTATCGCGACCATAAATTAACTTGGAATAAAACGTTAAGATTTCTTTTAAGAATGGTTCCTTTTCTTTGCCGAGGAAGTCAAAGCAGAGATGAGGGTATTCCAAGTATAATTTCTGTAAATCTCGAAGAAAACAATAACTCTCTAACTTCAAAGTCTTTAAAGTTGGTGCATTTTTAGAGTAAAATCTCCTCAAGTTAACATATTAACTAAAGTGATTTCTTGGGACGACATGACCTAAAAACTGATATTCTGAAATAGTACAGTAAAAGAAACTAAGCATACAGAACATAACAAAAGCATGTATTCAAAAATCGATTACTTGATACATATTTACAATCATTCATCCGGTTCATACAAAATAGACTTAGAGAAAAACTCAGAAACAAATTTTCCCTTATAGTACTTAAGCTTTTCAGGTGGAAGATCATTAAGAATCGATTTGACCTACGGTAAGTTCCAGCAAACTGCAAGATGCTGGTCAAAATCGAATTCATCTAAGTATATTTTGTGAAAATGTCTATAAAACCCTCACAACTCCCCTTAGTATGAAAAATCTATGATAGAGTTTCTATAATACTTTATACAAAAAATTGACTAAGATGTCTCTCTCTTCCATCATCGTCCAAAATAGAGTTATTAACTCTCTACTTTCCTTTAAGAGAGCATCGTACTAGTGATGCTCTTTCTTTAATAAAGGAGTCGCCTCTGATATTTAAAAGATGTTAGAACGAAAGCACACCTGTCCAAACTATGGTATCTTAGTTTTAGAGCATTATGTTCCTTTATTAATTTGTCTAACTCCCTATATAACTTGTTAATTTCCACATGCTTGTTATCACGTTTTGTTCTATAAGGAAAATTTGACTTATTCTTTATCTAAGACAAATGATCGATCACTAATTATTATTTTCTAAGTATAAGATATTTAAATGGAGAAGCCCATACCTGTGAAACTGGAATGGGAGCCTGGGGAGCTTGCCCTTTTCTTATGGATCCTCGATGTGAGTAGGAGTAGTTTCCTCCTATGGAGGGGCAGATGGACCGAGGGTGTTGGCGGCATATATTTGGAAGGGGATTGATCTTTCTCAGGAGATTTAACTGGATCACCACTGTCCATCCCTGAAGCACCAAAAGGCCTTACTTTATCTCAACCTAGGCCTTGACCACTAAAGAGGTTATCATTATTGTCATTATCATAATCACTATCCCAATCAAGGCCATCACTGTCATCGCCTTTTTCCTTCAGGTCATTATCTTTATCACCCTAATCTTCAGAGTCAGATTCAATGTCAAAGAATGGGATATTAAAAGAGAGAGATTCCTTTATATTAATAATTTCCTCCTTACCTTCGTGCTCGGTACCCTGCCTAATTTCATCAATTTTGTCCATTAATCTGTTGGTCAAAACTGGGTCAAGAAAAGGAAAGCTAAAGTAAGGACATTTTTCATGATTGTCGGCATAAGCGAGCATGAGGGCATCTTCATAATGATTCAGCATCATAGGCTCCAAGGTGGATTCAGCGAACTCAGTAACATCCTTTTGGAAACCAGAGAGGGTTCGAAGAGCTAGCCTAAGTGAAGCTCTGGACCTCTTGAATTTGGCTTTCAGTATAGTATTCTTGGTAACCAAGCGAGATTTCTCCTTCTTTGAATCCTTAAAAACAATTCCCTTGCAAATTTTTCATCAAAGGTAAGTCGATGGGATTGCTTCTTTGCTTCTAGATCGTCCTTAGCCCTAATGAGGGAAGCTTTGATTCGCTCCAACTCAGAAGAGGAATCATTTTAAGCAGCAGTCAGTGGAGATATTTGACTTTTCAAATCAGCATTTTCCTCCTATAGCCTGGAAGATCTAGAAGAGAGCCTGGAGACATCTTCTGTTAACCATATTTTTGGTTGACACTCCAAATAGTGATTTGATGAGAAAGAGAAAGTTGATTTAGTAGTAAGGAACGTTATCCTTAATTAAAATCTTTACAATTTGCTTTAAGAATCGCTGAACTTTGATTTGAGTATCTCAATGTGGGCGAAAGGTTTAATCTTTCGAATAGAAGGTTTATTACCATAGATGAGCTTATTCGTAATCTCTAGAAGGCTCTCTTTTATAAACAAATGGAGATCAATCGAATATATTCCTTTAAAGTTGAACTCCAGCACTTCCGAAAGGTTTGAGTGATTAGGCTTCTTGGCGGTAGAAACAATAACGAAACTCTAGTTGGTATACGAAGGCCTTTGAACTTGTCATACGGTTTCGTCGCTCTTAAGAAGTTGGATTTAACCTGGCCATGAGTATGAGGATTACAATTGTCGAGTTAAGCTTATTTTCTCGTTAGCAAGCTACCTCGAAGAATTTGAATGGAGGATTAATGACTACAAATAGTTTGGTTGCTGCTAATATATGACTATCTAATAATGTTAGTTGAGAGGTTCCAATTATGATGCTAGTAACTTCAGAAGGTTGCTACTTATATTAGCTAGGCTCAACTGTTGGTCCTACCAAAGGGTGAAAGTTGAAAACTCAACATAATTTGAGGTTATAGATTTAACCGATCGATTTTCAGACTTTATTTGCAAGAACCTTTCGAAGGAACTAACCCTAAAAATTCATATCATTACAACGAAGAGTTAAGTAATAAAGAAAATGATTCATAAATCTGAAAACTTCCCTTGCAATTCACAATAAGACATCACTTTTGTTAAATTTCCCTAAATTGATCCCCAATCAGGGTTATAGAATGATGATCAAGAATTTACAAGTTTTTCGAATGAAAGAAAGTCCTCCCAAACCTGGACCCCTTGGGTCTTATTTATAGATGCAGCCGGCACTCCCTCCGACCTTATGCCTTTGACCTGCATGGATGGTTGTCCCTTGTCCACAGTTACAAACCTTTCGGTCTTGCTGGAAGACTGCTTCTCTTACATGGTTGTAAGCCTCTTATTTTGGATGGAAGTTTGCTTACTGTACATCATCATAGAATGTTGAATGATGCCGAAGGGTCTCTTCCTTCACTTGTTTTTAGGAACCTGAAGCCTTTTGTAGGAAGATTCATCATTTGTACGACATATGAACCTTCCAAAGGTACCAAAGGGTTTCTAGCTTTTGTGGATCCTTTGGCTTTGTTAGAAGGTTACTTTTCCCACTCGTCTACCGCCAAGAGTTGTGTTTTCCTTGGATGATGGCAGAAAGTTGTTTTCCGTTGACTTATGGGCGTTGTTTTTAACTAAACCTTTCGGTAACATCGAAAGGTATCCTGCTGGTGTATTATCTGGCCCGAAAGTCTTATTGCCCTTTCGAAAAAGTTGTCACGGTGTCATATGTCCTTGTTTCTGCTTGTTTGCCTACTTTGGAGGGTAAGCGCGCTCTTGAACATTGTAGAATGATACTCTCCTTCTTCCATGAAGGGCCTTGAACCACTTTATATTATCGACTGCATCCCTTTGATCTCGTCGAAAGGTTTGATCCAGTTCCTTTCCTACTATCCTCAGTTTGAGATCTTATGGCTTAAGTGAAAGGTTAATTTAATGAGTAACATTTGCCTCCCCCCCATGCGAAGGGATGCTCTTGACTTTCCAAGTCATCATGTCTAAGAATTATTGAGTTTCCGGCTTCGTTTTCCTACAAATGTAAGTTCCAAGCATAAGTAAAAGAGTTCTTATAAACAATTTGACCTTTCCCAAAATAAGAAGGTCATCATTTTTTTAAGGTTTAAAACCGCTCTTAACATCAAGTTGATAATATGATCAGAGATCCAATTAAATACCATTTCAGTAACCTAAAATGTTCCTTTTGCCCCTCCAATGGGAATTAAAGTTGCAGCACTAAACCTTCTGATGGGACCGGAAGGTATTCCAACCTTAATTTTTACTTATTGTCGGTAGGTCTAAACAGCTTAATGGTTAGTCCTTCCGACAACAAGGTTTCATTGGAATTCAAAAGCCCTAAACCTTCTGATTCCTTTCTATTCTTCAAAATATCATATGACCAAGTAATGAATACATAAGTACACTTTTAGCCTTATAATATAAATTAAAAAATTCGACCAAAACATCCAAATGGATATATTAGTTCATATTACACTTTTCAAAATGATCTATCAATATATACGTACCCAATAATGAATTAAACATCGGACCAAAAAATAGCAAATGATTTCTCCACTTTGTTCTACAGCCCATCCGAAAAAGGCAGAAGGTTTGGAACTAAATCGATGGGATTAATGACGATGGGCTCAAACCATAGTGACTGATATAGAGAATAGGTTATGAATGTAAGATTTTCCCCCGATACATCCCAGATGGCTAAATCCATCCAAAATGTGTTTGTGGACAGGTCAAAAAGCATAGAATATGTTGCTTTTATAGGTAGATTAAGAAAATTTGGTCGTGGGTGGACTGCATTACTAGATTGTGTGCTAGCAACCTATTCCTCCTCCTACGAAGGGTTTAACATGCTTAACACGAAGCAACAACAGTAGGGTGCTTCTGCATCGACAAAAATTAGATGAATCTGATGGAGGTTACAAGTGGCCAATGATTCTTTTTCTATCTTTTTCTGTTGTTTTTTTAAATAAAATAAATGCCTATATAATGAATAATAGAAGGGAGAGAAAGGAAGATGAACGGATCATGTCAGTCATTCTGGTGCAAAAAGTAAGACATTCTTCCGATCTCTGGAAATTTTCATTAACGGCTTTTGTCTTTTTATATGGTTACTGTTTTACACTTATTTTGAAAACAAATGTAGGTTAAACCTTATTCGACGAAATTCTACCAATGGCAGCTTTGATTCGACGCCTTTTTTGGGTTCAGATGTTATAGATTTAAGATTGCTTTCGAATTTATCCATAAGTCCATTTCATACAGACCGGAGGGACGATTATAAACATGTAACATGCAGTTGTTCTCATGAATATATGCTTCTCGTTACATATCACATATTCGTCTTGTTTGTACTATATTTTTCTAGGCTACCTGTCCCTTAGCTTAAGTAACCTTAAGAGATCAACTTAGTCAATATGCATAATAGGTGAAAGCCTTCATCAAAAATGACTTGATATAGAAGATTTTAGGATAGAAAGCTTTTGTATGTAGCACATTCTCACTTCTCACATGGCTTCTTTTAGAGGTAGAAGAGAAATTTCTCTTAAAGGAGATCAGAATATTCTATCGTTAACAGCGAATCTCGATAAACACATTTTACTATGTGTTCTTATTACTGAAATAAAGAAATTTGATTTCTGTTTCGTTTGTTGATATGGGGGGCTCAAGTAAGGCTAGCTCTATCCTTCAAAGTCCCTACTTCAGAACATGCAATGACTTAGATAGGCTAAGAGTATAGTTCAATTAAGGCTGATCTTCACAAAAACCGTTTAGGTCCTAAGCTCAAATACCGCACTATTTTACAAAAATTCTCCAAGGCAATAAACATTTCTATGTTAGCTCTTTAGGAAGAAAGTGGGACTAAGATATCGAAATTTTATAGCATTTCATTAGTGGAGATACTTGCATCGATTTCAAAGTGGTATTACTAACTTTCTTGAGAGGATAATCATCGTGAAAATAGAAAAAATTTAAAATTTAACCTGGCACCAAAAATTTGTAGAATTCATAATTAGTAATTCTATTTAGAGTGATTCAATTCAGTGTCGATAATGGAAGTTCAATAAACCACTTCTGGTAATAGACAATGGCTGATTATAATATTCCTTACTGACATTTGGTAATAGAAATTAGAGCATCATATGATAGAAGCCCCGAAATCCATTTTCGAAAATTAATAGTGGAAAATCAGAATACCATTTCTATTAATTAATAATAGAGGATCAGAATTCCATTCCTGGCAATTAATAATAGAGGACCAGAATACCATTTCTGGTAATTAATAATAATATATCATATTACAATTTCTGGTAATTAATAATAGAAGTCCTCTAATTATGTCTATTGAATATGCTATCTTTGGGCTTTGAATATGCCTTTCATGCTTTTGCTTTCTTGGGCCCAAGTTTTCTTTGATTATTTGTCATTTTCTTTTGGCTTATTTTAGGCAGGGACTCTTTTGTCCGATATTGTGCTTATTTAAGAAAAGCCTATTTCAGGCTGTTAGTCATCTTTGACATTACCGACCTTTTGGTGGTTGCTATTTTAGGCAATGCCAATTTCTGGCAGTGCCTTTTTTTGGCATGGACCTTTCTTAGTCCTTCGACCATTTCATCCAAGTTTCCAGTGCACTCGGTTAGCTTATTATGAAGTAGGGCCTGAGCACTTACCCGGCCTCCTTCCAGGAGGCCCCTTAACCTGGCCATATCGTGACACGGCTAAGGGCTTATTTGGTATCTTGGTCAGGCCATAGCGTGGTGGGACAAAGGGATTACTCGTCCTCCCTTCAGGAGGTGCCTTATCCTAGCTATAATGTGACGCGGATAAAGGCATGTGCTGCTTTTCCTGGCCATTTCTGGTTTTGGCGTGGATAAAGGCTTACACCCTCCCTCCAGAAGGTGCCTTGACCTCGCCATGTTGGCACGACTAAGGGCTTTCTACCATCATTAGTAGCCTACCTTTTTAAGCAGTCCAAGTGTAGGGAGAGCCCTTCTCCCGATCATTAGGATTTTCTTATTTTTAAAATAGGGCTTTAATTTCATGGCTTGAATAATCCTTTACAAATTGTTTAAGCTTTCCTTGTTGTAGAAAGTGTAGGAACATTTTTCCAAGTACTTTGCATTGGCTAGTATCATGTCTATTCATGAGATGGAAATTGCAATATACTCCTTTAGACCTTCTCTCAAACCCCGACTTTTTCTTTTGAGAATGCCAATAGTTCGGCTCCTCTTTGGTTTTAATATAGATGTCCTCGATTGACGTTGTAAGATTGCACTCTCCAAGAAGTATTGATCTGTGAGTCGTCTTTGACTTGCGTCTAAGTATTTTAGATTTTGGTTCAAATACTTCTTCTTGAAGAATAGACTTTCTTTTCATGGCTTGTGGTTTCCCTCCAAAGGCTTTCCATCCAATCTCGAAGTTTCGGTTGGAAACTTCTTGGTTATTCTTATGTTTCCACCAGTTCAGTTCTTTTACTTGACTAACTTTTTCAGCCATGGATTTTTCCAGATGCTCATGCCTTTCCCTTGGGTGGAGGGCCTCACTTATGATTTTACTCCATTTGTTTGTGGACTTATCATAATTCTTTGTCATTTCCTTTTCAAAGATGGTTCCCTGGGAATATGACAGCACAATTTTTCTCATTTTGTTAAAAATTGTTGTCGCTTCCATCTACTCTTTTTGCGAGTGCAAAAATCGAGGTTGGTACCACACGAAAGGGGTTTAAGCTTCATTTTTTAGGATCATAAGATTTTGTCTTCTTTTTATTTGTAATCCTCAAGGCTTCAAGCCTTAACTTTTGTTGCTCATTTTGATTAGAGTATTTGCTGTTTACGTAAGAAAGTCTTGTGTGATGTGCCTCAGAAAACCCTTATTTGGACCTCTTGAATCTTTTAGTCATAATCTAATCAGTAATAAGAGACGTTAATGTGAAGCTAGCTCGATGAGAATCGGAGGATTGTAGTGTCGGGAAATCAAACAAGTCAGAGGATCAGACCCTTTTTCTAGCGCCAAAAATGTTAATCAGATTTTTAGTTAACACCCCCAAGTAGTGCTGTATGAGAAAGAGAAAGTTGATTGAGTAGTAAGGAATGTTATCCTTAATTATAATCTTTACAGTTTGCTCCAAGAATCGGTGAAACTTGATTTGTGTATCTCAATGTGGGCGAAAGGTTTAATTTCTGAACAAAAGGTTCATTACCAATGGTGAGATTAATCATAATCTCTGCAAGGCTCTCTTTTATAACACAAATGGAGATCAATCAGATATATTCCTTTAAAGTTGAATTCCAACACTTTCGAAAGGTTTGAGTGATTAGGTTCCTTAGCGATAGAACCAAAAATGAAACTATCGATGCTATACGAAGGCCTTTGATCTTGTCATAAGTTTTCGTCACTCTTAAGAAGTTGGATTTAACATGGCCATGAGATATGAGGATTTTAAATATCGGATTAAGCTTATTTTCGCATACGTAGGCTATCCCGAAGGTTTTGAATGGAGGATTAATAACTATGGAAGGTTTGGTTGTCGCAAATACATGGGTATTTAATCATGTTAGTTGAGGGGTTCCAATTGTGATTCCAGTAACTTCAAAAGGTTGCTATTTATATTAGCCAGGCTCGGCTATTGGTCCTACGGAATGGTGAAAGTTGAAAACTGAACATCTTTCCTAGTTTGAGGTTATAGCTTTAACCAATTGATCTTCGGACCTTATCATCAAGAACCTTTCGAAGGAACTAACCTTGAAAATTAATATAATAGCGAAGATTTAAGTTATCAATAAAATGATTCATAAATCAGAAGACTTCCCTTGCAATTCACAATAAGACTACACTTTTATTAAATTCCCCAACTTGTTCCCCAATTTGGGTTACAGAATTATGATAAAGAAAGTCCTCCCAAAACAGGACCCCTTGGGTCTTATTTATAGATGCAGGCGGCACTCCCTCCAACCTTATGCCTTCGACTGGTATGGAAGGTCGTTCCTTGTCCACAGTTGCAAACCTTTTGGTCTTGCCAGAAGACTACTTCTCGTATATGGTTATAGGACTCTCATTTTGGATGGAAGGTTTGCTTATTGTACATCATCATGGACTGCTAAATGCTTTCGATGGATCACTTCCTTCACTTGTTTTTAGGAAACAGCTGCCCTTGTCGGAATATTCATCATTTGTACGACATATGAAACTTTTGAAGGTATCGGTGGGTTTCTAGCTTTTGTGGATCCTTTGGATTTGTTAGTTGGTTACTTTTCCTACTCGACTACCGTCGAGAGTTGCATTTTCCTTAGATGATGGTGGAAGTTTGTTTTCCATAGACTTATGGACGTTTCTTTTACCTAAACCTTCCGGTTACATCAGAAGGTATCCTGCCAGTGTATTATCTTGCCCGAAAGGCTTATTGCGCCTTTCGAAAAAGTTTTCGTAATGTCTTATATCCATGTTTCCACTTGTTTGCCTACTCTGGAGAGAAAGCGCCTCTTGAACATTGTAGAATGATACTCTCCTTCTTCCATGAAATGTCATGAACTTCTTCATATTATCAATCGCATCCCTTCAAACTCTTCGGAAGGTCTGATCTAGATCCTTTCCTTCTATCCTCTGTTTGAGACCTTATAACTTAAGTGGAGGATGAATTTAATGTGTAACATCTTCATTAAAGGAAATCCAGTTCCTGGAAATCTGCAACAATAAGAAGTGCAACACAAGTCAGCGTTTAGAAAGATTCAAAGAAAATAGGGATAATTTAGATAAAAGTTGTGACGCCCCACCTCTATACCCATGCTAGCCAAGAACATTACGGTGTAGTGCTGTTAACTAGCACGGAGAATAAGGCTGTTGAGGAGCGACCATCCATGTGATTGCTTATCACACGGTGGCTATAAATAATTTTCGGAAACATACATAGAAATAAGCATAACACAAATCAGTCACAGACATCCATATCACAAAGGCGGAAGAAGATATGAATATATAACTAACATATGAAAGTGTACATCAGAGTGGTGGTCAAAAAGATCCACAATAATATAAAAGAATAGCAACACGTGCTATACCAAAGAATACAACTATGAGTCTATATCTCAAGTGTATACAACAAAAACGGCTAATCTAAATATTTAGCCAAAAGTCAGAGTAGCAAATCCCGGGAAGAAGTCAAGCAGAAGCACCTATAACATCTCGTTCTGAGCCGAGTATTATTTAAGAAAATAATAAACGGATCAGTCTAGCTTAAATATCAGATGACATGGTATAAAATAAAAGATATGGCATAAACATAAAATATCCATACTGACATACTACTATAAGTATGCAAATGATGATCATAGAAGATCAATCAATAAGAGATAAAGCAATATCACAAGAATCTTCTCAAAGATCCAAAGAGGGCATCATACCCTAAACTTGTACTTATAACAAGTCAATAAAATAAATTCCAGAAATCAACACAAGAAATCCAGAAATTACAGAAAAAGGGAAAGAGGCCTATCACATGACGGTCTGAAGACCATGGGGAGCTACCCCATATGGGTGAGTCGGAATCACCCAGATGAGGTCTAGGCTAACCAAAAAGCAAAAAGGTATGTGTGGGTGGAATCACACAAATGGCGTCTAGCCTAACCTTACAACAAAAAGGTATGTGTGTGTGGAATCACACAAATGGTGTCTAGACTAACCTTGCGGACAAAGAGATATGTGTGAGTCGGAAACACACATATGAGGTCTAGTCTAACCTTGCAAACAAAGAGACATCGCACAATTGCTAGTCTAAATCATAAAATGATCGTCATGATCAACGAGAAGTGTCAATTACACTAAGCTAGTAAATATAAAAGTTTATCTTCATGTCCCATAACCACTTGCTTAACTTAAAAATTTACGAACAAACTGTAAATCTTCACTATAAAATTGTCATAAGAGGTTCAATCGAACAAGTCCAAGAATTAACCGACGAAGTGAACGCAAGCGTTTCATACCACTTGTTTTACTAAGCCGTTTAATTAGATTTCTCATCCGAGTGAGGTAATGGTTTGTATATACTAGTAGATTGGAAAACGGTTTAAGAAAAGAGCTTTGTTATTGAAAATAGAGTTGAAATCATTTTGTTGAAAGAGTTTTGATATTTACTACTAGTATTGAAACCTTCATATTTCTAAAGTTGCTATCCCGCCTTTTCAGCAAGGCCGTGATACCATAAAATCGACCGAGAAGCCAAAGATAGTTTGTCTCAAAGAATGGTCAACTCAGCATCTCAACAAAGCAAATTATGTTGAATGTTTTTCAGATAAGATCCCCTACGGGGGTGGGGTCCAGGGGGGTGGCAACCCCCCAAGGTGGGGTGCGGGGGCAACACCCCTGCTACGGGGTTCGATCTGCCCGGTCAAGTCGCGGGGGTCCAGGGGGCAGCGCCCCCGGTGGGGTGCGGGGCTGCGCCCCGTCCAAAACGGTGTGACCTAGTGAAGACCTAAGGGAGGATAGGATCGAGCGACTTAAGAAGCTCATGACCTATCATTAGCACGGTTGAGCGACCTAAATAGAACAGCCTAAGGTTGAAGGCCTAGCGACCTAATGTCCAGCGACCTACGACCTAATGGGTTCAAGCAGGGTCAAGGTGGAACGACCCAACGACATGCGACCTAAGGGGTTATCACTCGAGCGACCTAACGTTTTAACCCTCAAGCGACCTAACAGCATATAAAAGTCAACCGACCTAGTGAAAGAAAACAAGTCATGCGACCTAACGAGTAGACCACCTAAGGTCTTAACGACCTAACTATTTAAGGGTCTAACGACCTAAAAGTATAAAGGTCATGCGACCTATCGGTTTAAGAGGCGAGCGACCTAAGTGTTACGACCTAAGAGTCGAACGACTTAGCGTGGAAGCGACCTAAAAGTCGTAGGACCTAACGACCTAAGGTCATACGACCTAGCGACCTAAAGGGGTTAAGCAACCCAAACGTGGCCGAGAGGAATAAGGTCGTGAACGACCTAACTACTGTACGACCTAGCCATACTGAACGACCTAACACCGAGAGCCTTATCCAACATAGGGAACGACCAACGAGTTACGACCCAACGACCTACGACCCAACACCCAACCGACCTAACACCGGACGACCTAAGGGCAAACGAAAAATTGCAAGCCGAGGATTTCGAGGCAGTGCGACCTAGGTGCAGTTTTTCACCAAAAACACTAGAAATTGGAATTTTTCGCCAATCCAATCCAAACCAAATGCAAGTTTATATGCAAAAGTGATAGGGAATCATTCCCAACAGTACAAGATAGTTATAGGCTAGAATTGTGAGATAAAAATCTCACCTTTGGGCCAAAAATGAATGAAAATGAAGCTTTGAAGCAAAGCAAGAATCAATCCACTTTAATCTCAACACAAGAAGCTCGAATCCAATATCTTCTCTTTGACTTTGGAGTTGAAAGATGGATTTGAAGTAGAAGCCAAGGTTTGGAGTTTTAGTTTCCCTTTCCACTCACCATTAATGCTTGAGCTAGAGTTTGGTAGGAATTTATGAAGAGTGAGGAGAAGGAGAGAAGTGGGCTTGAGTTATAATGGCTAGACTAACCCAAAGTCCAAAGCGGGAAAAGTTAGTGAAATTTCACTAACTCCAAACCTATCAATGCTTATACTTAAAAAAATTGTAAACGGCATTTCGAACTCAATGGAAGTGGTCTCGAGTCCTAATTCGACCGTTTGCAAAAAGTAGCTTTCCGGACCAATATCCGAATAACGATAAAATATTTAAACAAAATATTTAAATATATAATCGATAAATATGCGGGTTGTTACAAAAGTTTACCAAGAGTTGTTGTTCCATAAGATAGCAGTGATTTTCTGCCAATTCTGGGCTAAATGGCGACAGAGAAGAAGTAAAAGATTCTAAATGAAGGTTAAGCTTGATGAGCTCATTGAAAGTAGTCGATCGAGGAACAGAAAATGATGACCCCAGAGGGATTTGCACCATAGAAGGAGTCTATAGAAGAGAAAGCTGGATTTGCGCTAGCGCAGCTAGCTACTAAGTGATGGTAATGCGCGGAAAAGATTCTGGAGAAGGCAGAGTTTGCTCCGTTTTCTCTTTAGAATCTTTAATGGTAGGGCTTTTTGAAGCTTTCTCTAGAGATATATGCTCCTCTTCTTCCTCCACATCAGTAATTTTTGCTACTTTTGTTGGAGGAGCATCTTCAGGAGGTACTATTAGTTTTCTTTTGAAGATCTCTTAGATCTAGCACAAGCCTCCAAGACTAATGTCACATCTGAAGAAGGTGGAAAAGGAGCAGCATCACTTGAAGATAAAAGGGTCTTTGTGGGAGCTGAAACAAATTCAAGCAGATATAAAATCAGTCAAAGTAATTTAATGAGTTCAAGAGACAAAGAAGCTAATAATATACTTGAAGTGTCGGCATAGATGGATCACATCGAAGTAAAATGCTCAGCATCACCTAACGAAAGGAAATGCTTGCTGCAAGAGGCATGCATTACGGTGGGTGGAGTACCTAGAATCCTTTGGTCAGGCGGCAGCAAAGAGTGTTTCCTTAGATTCAAAAGAGTTAAGAGCCTAAACTTGCTCTTAAGTTGTTTTGGACCTACAGTTAAAGAATCGATTGTTTTCTGGTTTGCATCATCAAGTGTCTTAGGAGATTCACCTGAAAAGATCAGAGATTAGTTAACAGGATATATAGAGAAAAGCAAAGACAATTTTAAAATAGGATTAGGGTGGAGGCAAAGGCTCGGTGAACATCCGAAAAGCACTTGACGAAGAAAAATTGTTTTCCGCATTCCTTAAACTTATTGATTTCATATAATGTCAGCTTCATGTATACATTAACTCCAAAAATCTACTTGTTAAATTTGATTAACCTTGTTAGCTTGGTCAAGTAGTTTAAAACATCAGGATTGAGCGAAAGAAGTCCGGATCCCAACACCAGCATTTCAAGAGATAAAAGATGTGTATAAACGTTGTGAGAAAGTTTTATTAGAGAAACTCTAATGTGGGACAAGTAGGAGCGCAAGAATTCAGTAAATGGAAGAAAGCCACCATGCCATATGTGGATGGTCGTGTATGTAAAATACCCTCCTGGAGGGTTATCTATGGTATTAGTGGGTTTAGAAGGGATGACTTCAATCCCGGCGATTCCAATGTCTTTCAGTATGGCATTCACTTCACTTTGAGACTCGATGGAAGATTGCTTAGCAATGGCTTCAATCTTTGGAGAGCTCATGGTTCTGCCAGGTGAAAATGTTTTAATTAAAAACTCTTAACCAATTATGAATTCTAAAAGAAATCAAAAATTAAAAAGTAATTATGTTTGCTTAGATAGCTTCAGGATAAAAACATACACAAGGTCTAGAAGATGTGCAAAAAAGTTTGAGTCAAAAGCTTAGCAGTTAAAGCTCTCGGCAAAGTCGAAAGGTTCATAATAAAAGCTTTCGACAACATCGAAAGGTTTATAATGAAGGCTTTCGACAAAGCCGAGAGGTTATAGATCAAGCTTTCGACAATGTAAAAAGGTTAGCAATTCAAACTTTCGATAGTGCTTAAAGGACAATGACAACATCTTTGACCATCTGTAATATCCCGCCTTTTTGGACGCTTTAAGCAGACGCACGTGTCGAAGGAGAAAGAAATAAAACAACATAGAATCTCACAGCGGAATGACAAAATATAATAATCAAATAAACAGTTCATGAAGCTGTTCTACAAAAATTTTGATTTATACTTATAAAACACAGATCAGAGTTACTCATACCAGAGAATAATAAATAACAGTGCATCAAACTAGTAAGATGCAATGGGACCAATATAATAATAGTAGTACAAATCTCTGTCTTCATCCTCCAGAAATAAGTCTTCAAATCCTAAAATGCTCAGGCTGACCCAAGCAAATTGAAAAGGCAAAACACTCGAGTCAGAACTAAAAGATCTTATGTAAGTTAAACCAACGAAACTAAATATGAGTGGAACGGCATCAGAGATATTTACGAGGATTGACATCTCCTATCTAGTGTCTAACGTCAGTGTAGCAACTCAAGAGATGCTCGGGATTCACACCTCCAAAGGATCTGTTAAACTATCTTCTATGTAGTACATTACACTATTATAATATGTCTATAGTAAAGTAAACTATTAAAATAGCATTAAAGCGTTACCCATATCCCCCTAACATATTTTATAATGTCAACAGTCTATACAGTACCTTGGCTCCCCTTAAACTGGAGCCACTAGAGGATACCCCATAGGTACGATATAAAACAAACTCGTAGAAGGCACGCTAGGGTAGGTGGCACTGTATAACTAGGCAATGTCAAGGTAGATATACCAATTACACTTTCGAACTATTGGTAACGCATAGCTGCAACTACCGTCCAACTCGAAACACACTCCCGAGTAAAATCGAAGGGCGGCCACCAATAAATCAAAAGTCAGAATATAGTATCGAAGAGTGTGTCCAATAAGAGGAGCTACCTCATTGGCCGGTCGGTTGCTCCTGTTTTAGCCACCTTATGCCAACTCATGGTAGTCGGGTCCACGTAAATATACCTTTAGGATCATCGCTACCATCCTGTTTCATTCTGGAATCTCTACCACGTACATAGTTGTCAAAGTGGTTTTCGGTATTGGAAGCGAGTATGACAACATCTGATCTTGGTCTCTTTGACAACCAATCGCTTATCACACACCGGATGGTTCTTTTTCATTTCCAAAGTCAATTCATAATTGATATCAAAATATCATATTCAATTCAAACCATATCACTTTCGAAGTCATTACTTACTTTCGGAATTATATTCGCCTTTGAAATCATAATTCGATAATTATATTTTCTTTCAAATTCAAGTTCACAGTTTATATCAAGATATCATATTCTCAAAAACTATACCACTTTCAAATCATATTTATTCCAAAAATCATATTTAAAAAAACCGATTAGGTCCTTGCTTCAAATCGTCATTTCGATTTATTATAACATTAAAAATTACAACTTAGATTATAACGTTATTTAACCTTATTCTCTTTAAACCAATTGAATTGAATATAAACTCATCCACTTACTTAGTTTGCAAATTTAGAAATTTCTTTAAATAGTTCCAAATAGTTCAAATGCTCTAAACAGTTTAATTATAGGTAAATACTTTTTAATTGATTTATGATAGTTAAATAGATTTAAACTAGATTAAATATAATTAAAATAGATTAAATAGCTTAAAATAGATTAATTATATTTAAAATAAATTAAAAGGGTTTTATTAGCTTTTAAAATAAATTAAATTAGTTTTAAAATAGATCAAAATAATATATATAGTTAATATTGTTTAAATGGTTTACTAAATTTGAAAATACTAATAATTTGAAATTTTAAAATGATTTTTTTTACAGTTTACTTAAAATATGGGTTTGAAAAACCAAATTAAACTATTCATTTCATTTCAACATATCTAGACCATTCCAAATTTCCAAATCGACAACAAGATTTTAAATAAACTACCAAGTTTCATATCGTTTCAATTCATGTTCAAATATCAAATTTCGGATGCTTCCAATTTCAAAATATTTTAAGGTTATTTTCAAACAAATTTAATAACTCAATTTTGATAGAATTTCATTTATACTTAAAATTTTAACTTCATACTTCCAATTTAATTTCTTAAAGAAATTCCTTTTTAGACCCATTTCACATTTCAATGCAAAACTTGATTTTTCAAGAATACTTCAATTTATATAAATCAAATTTTTGTTTCAAAACATCAATTGATTAAATTCAAAAATTTAAGGATCTTAAAATCATTTAATTTAACCAATCCGGCATCCGTATATAATTCTCTACCCTAGGGTAAAGTGATATGAATATCTATCATTTCAATCCGTAATTTAAACATTTTACGGTTATATATCATTTCAAACCGCAATCCTAAAATAAATAAAATACATAACGAACTTGCAGTTTATAATGATATAAAACTACAACATCCATTCATCCAAATTCAACAATCAACATCCATCACAATCATCATCCAAATCAATCAATAAATATCAATATAGAACTGATAATCAATAACAGGTATTTAACTGGCAATTCATATTCAATAAGAAATTAAATAACGATTTAATTTAAATAAATTCAAATTAATAGAGATGATGATTCGAATATACCAAACAGTCATAAATAAATTCATAATCACATCATAAATTAAATTTAACGAACATAAGAAATTTTAGAAGTTGTGAGTGAGTTAAAACACTTTGAATATAAATTAAATTTAAATTCAAAATAATCCCAAACTTTGAACATTCTCAGAATTCGTCCAAACCAACGTCAAAATGTTCAGAATTCCAATACATCCTAGCGAAGAAAACCGTGCATGAAACGAACCTCGTATGCAAAAGTTATACACATTATAAGATAAACGATTTATATTAAAACAAACAAACAAAACTAAAAAAACAACCAGCACATACTCGCCACGTCACGTCTCAACTCTCCCTTCAGATAATCGTTCGAAGTGACTTCACCAGAGAAACGCACACAAATGCTCGAACACACTGCCACTTGATGCTCGTCGCTGCTCGCCCGTGGTCGCCAATAGCAAGCGCGACCACTCTCCCACGTCCAGTAGCCCTCTACGCGTCACCGGTCGAGCCTAGTTGGCCCAACTGCCGTATAATTTTGTAACCCTAATTGAATTTTCAACAAAAATCCAACCGTCGATTCTCTGGAAAACTTGTATGGATGGATTACGTTCGAGAATCTCCAAAGATCCACATTATCGATTCGACGATCGGTCGATCGCGGCCCAATGAACGGCCGAGAAAAAATCACCTATTTCGACCACATAATAACCAAGATCGAAAAATGAACAGAAAAATTGACCTGCGCTCATCGAGAGCTTCAAATAGATATATAATTTGACATAGTTTGAGGAGTTTGACATTCAATTTGATTTTTGATTTGGATTTGCAATTTGGGAATTAGGGTTTGTCTACCATTGGAAATAGAGGAACAGATGAAATTGTACGTATAGACAAACTGAGTTGAGGAATACTAGGGTTTATAATAGGATATTTATGGATAGGTCAGAAAATAGAAAGAACGGATAAGATTTGATTATAAGTTGAACGATAAATGGTCTGAAAAGCCCATTCTATCTCCGAAACGAAAATGGGTAATCTTGTATATCAAAATAGATATTTTTGATGATTTGAAATTCAATGGAAGAGGTTTCAAGTCCTAATTCGATCGTATGAAGAATTTATGGTAAAATCAATTTATTTCAATTTGATCTCAATTAAATTGATTTCATGGCGTTTTGAGTCCGTAAGATCAAATGACAAGTCTGATCGTTACGAAACTTGAAATCCTATAATAATTCACATTTCGGATCCGATGAAACTGGTTTCGTCGAAATTCGAGTTAGTGGCCAAAATGGCTATTTTCACGTTAATTAAATAAATTAAAAATTAACTAATTAAATCACTTTTAGGTTTAAATTTTAATAATTTATAACTTCTATCATTTTTTATTCTTAATCATTCAAAATAATTTAAACAAATTTAAATATCAATTTAATGTTGATTAATTCATCTATTTCAGTGCTAAATTTCAATTTCATTAAATTCATAAATTATAATTTAAAATTCCAGAATCCATTTATTAAATTTTTAAACTTTGTTATTCAAGTCTTTTATTACAATAAGGATATAACTAATATTGGTTTATATCTTGGTACACTAATATTTCCCAATTTCATCTTAATTTCTATTTACGTAATATTTAGTTACCTTTAATTGCAATTTGATTTCAAATTTTATTTAACACACTAAATAAATAAATAAATAACATATATTAATTGTCATCTATAATTGTTGATCACACTTATAATTTTATTGTTTACAACCAAATGTTACTATTACATCCATAACACTAATTTCATTTAATTACCATTAACACTGTATTATTTCATTATTAAATCACAATTTTTATTTTCTTCAATATTTAAATCATAGAATCTTATTAAATTAACAAATTTAATTATCGAAACTTTATGGGTCATTACACCCTCTCCCACTCAAAACTTTTCATTCCCGAAAAGGAAAAAGAAGGGAATAGAAGAAATTAAATATTTAATATATCTCATTCAAATTATTAAATTTATAAACAATAAATTTACAAAATTAGATAATTTAAATGAAATATATCAATTCATAACCATTAAATCCTTTTATGCTCAAAGTAATAATGTTTGAAAAACATTTCTCTAAATTTTCTAAGTTCAAAAATTTCGAACAAATTCGTCAGGGTCTCCTTTGTACGAGAAGGCTCGGGAGAAAATATAATATCAAATATAACAATATATATCTATATATATCACAATATCTTCAAATAATATGTCCCAACAACTGGAAAATATATACTATCTCTAGAAAACCCATAATCCGAGAACGTACCTATTTGTCGATCAAAAATGCTTAATTATGAAACCAAAAGCGGTAGCAATTTATCCCATAACCTGTATTTCACTTATATAATCCAAAAGAGTTAATAATTATATCAAATGAAATATTTAAAGTTGTTTCTACCACTAACAAAAAAATCAATATAAAAATAATCATTTAAAACCAACATACAATCATCATATGAAATCAATATAAATCAATTATCCATTTATATAAACCAAAACAAATAGTTTGTTCGAGTTGAGACACCTTTAATCACGTAGAATGACAAATAACTACTAAGCATATCGTTTACCCAATAGTCTTAGATAAAACTCAATAGATTATTCATACTTCCAAAAAATTAGAAATATCCTTGCCCAAACGACCATAAACCAAAACAACAACACATAATTTACAATGTACTTTAGTTATTCTTATTAAATTTCTTTCACAACATTTACATTTTTTTTCCCTGCAAGGATTATTTCTTTAACCTATATTTATTTCTCATAAAATTTTATTCTCATTCATTCAGTTTTTATTTCATTTATTTTCATTTGTTAGTTACAAAATTTTATCCTCATTTATCTATATAATGCCAATTTCTTTTTATTGCATTATATTCATTCATTAGTTACTTAATTTCATTTGTTTACATTCATTTATTTATAATATCCATGTTAAATTCAATTACTTAGCATATCAATTTATTAACTTAAGTTTATAGTCACATACTTACAATATTTACCTTCTAACACCTTTTATTATAGTAACATTTCAATTATACTCAA
Source organism: Allium cepa (assembly GCA_030765085.1). Lineage (NCBI taxonomy): Eukaryota > Viridiplantae > Streptophyta > Magnoliopsida > Asparagales > Amaryllidaceae > Allium > Allium cepa. The sequence goes on from CM060938.1 coordinate 688,721,630, forward strand.
GTTTGTAATAACTACAACATCAAATTCTTATTTATTAGAGCATTTCATTGAATACTTCCATTACTTTAAGTTTTACTTGTATGATATCCTATTACATTTTCTTATTAAACATTACAACTTTTAATATTTGGTAAGTTATATATATATATATATATATATATATATAAATATATGTTTTTAAGAATGCAATTGAAAGTTACACAAGTTTTTCTCATTTCTTTTAATTAGTTGAATGTTCAATATTCATATCCTTAGTTTTATAGGTTACATATTTCAACTTTTCTTGTAATTTCATTTATAACCTAGCATTTAATCTCTTATTTCATTTAGAGGTATCAATTATTAATTAGTTAATATTTTATTCCATTACAATAATTGAAGTCTCTAATTTATAGAAATTTAAGAACTAAATATCGGGTTCTATTTCAAATCATTTAAATTATCTATATAACCATATCTTAAATATATATATATATCAAATCATATTAAAAATTTAAAATCATGATTTATTTATCAAACAATTGTGTAGTTACTACTACAACAGCCTTCCCACTTTGAAACTCGAAATGAATGTCGATTATTTATGCACTCATCACCGAAATTATTTTCCAACGACAGAGAGGGGAGTACAAAATATATTTCTTTCCAAAATCCCTTTAAAACAATTCTTTCAAATCATATTGAAATGTTTATATCAGAAAATACTTCTAAATAATATTATTATTCTGTTCCAAAATCATTTGAAAGATATTTTCAAAAACCCCGGAACTTAAGTTCTAAATTTCAACTTTTCATTTATTTTGTTTTCAAATATTATTTCCAACCAATATTTATAAATTTCACTACCTAACAACCGATATTACAACCAAATATATAACATTTACAAATTCTATTATTTTATATACAGAAAATATAATAGGCAAAATTATTTCATTTACCTATATTTCAAAACAAATATTATGTCGGTCTGTCCTATTAAGTTTAGAAATCCCTATCGGTGTCATAGCATCCTATGCACCAACCAGAATTTATAAATACAAAACGGAACAAATTAACACAATATAAAATCTTTTATAACACTAACAAGTTCGCTGTCTCACATATGTACACTCAGCGACTCATTCTAGGGTATTATTACCCTATTAATAAAGAGTCGGACCCCACAAAGCTAAAGTTTATCGCTAAACCAAAGCTCTGATACCAACTGTAACATCTCGCCTTTTTGGACGCTTTAAGCACACACACGTGCCGACTCAAAACATACAGAATGGCGGATTTTTATTAGGGTGAATAAGAAAAGGAGAAAGGAATAAAAAAACAGAATCTCACAGTGGAATGACAAAACATAATAATCAAATAAACAGTTCATGAAGCTGTTTTACAAAAATTTTGATTTATACTTATATAACACAGATCAGAGTTACTCATACCAGAGAATAATAAATAATAGTGCAGTGAATTAGTATGATGCAGTGGGACCAATATAATAATATTAGTACAAATTTTTGTCTTCATCCTCCAGAAATAAGTCTTCAAATCCTGAAATGCTCAGGCTGACCCGAGCGAATTGAAAAGACAAAACACTCGAGTCAGAACTAAAAGATCTTATGTAAGTTAAATCAACAGAACTAAATATGAGTGGAACGGCGTTAGAGATGTTTACGGGATTTGACATCTCCTATCTAGTGTCTAATGTGAGTGCAGTAACTCAAGAGATTCTTGGGATTCACACCTCCTAAGGATCCGTTAAACTATCTACTATGTAGTGCAATACGCTATTATAATGTGTCTATAGTAAAGTAAACTACTAAAATATCATTAAGGCGTTACCCATATCCCCCGTAACACATTTTATAATGTCAATATTCTATACAGTACCATGGCTCCCCGTAAACTGAGGCCGCTAGAGGATACCCAATAGGTACGACATAAAACAAACTCTTAGAAGGCATGCTAGGATAGGTGACATGAAACAACTAGGCAATGTCAGGGTAGATACACCAATTACACTTCCGGACTGTTGGTAATGCATAGCCGCAACTACCGCCCAACTCGAAACACACTCCTAAGTAAAATCGAAGGGTGGCCACCAATAAATCGAAAGTCAGAATATAGTATCGTTGGAGTGTGTCTGATCAGAGGATCTACCTCATTGGCACATCGATTGCTCCTGTTTTAGCCACCTTATGCCAACTCATGGGAGTCGGCTCCACGTAAATATACCTTTAGGATCATCGCCACCATCCACCTTCATTCTGGAATCTCCACAGCGTACATAGTTGTCAAAGTGGTTTTTGTTATTGGTAGAGAGTATGACAATATCCGATCCCGGTCTCATTGAAAACCAATTGCTTATCACACACCGGACGGTTCTTTTACATTTCCAAAGTCATTTCATAATTGATATCAAAATATCATATTCAATTCAAACCATATCGCTTTCGAAATAATTACTTACTTTCAAAATCATATTCGCCTTTGAAATCATAGCTCGATAATTATATTATTTTTTTCAAAGTCAAATTCACAATCTATATCAAGAAATCGTATTCTCAAAAACTATACCACTTTCAAATCATATTTCTTCCAAAAATCATATTGAAAAAACCAGTTAGGTCCTTGCTTTAAATCATCGTTTTAATTTATTATGACATTAAAAATTACAACTTAGGTCATAACATCATTTATTTGTATTCTCTTTAAACCAATTGAAATGGATATGAACTCTTCCACGTACTTAGTTCGAAAATATAGAAATTTGTTTAAATAGTTCCAAATAGTTAAAATGCTCTAAACAGTTTAATTATAGGTAAATATTTTTAAGTTGATTTATGATAGTTAAATAGGTTTAAATTAGATTAAATATAATTAAAATAGATTAATAGCTTAAAATAGATTAATTAGATTTAAAATAAATTAAAAGGGTTTTATTAGTTTTTAAAATAAATTAAATTGGTTTTAAAATAGATCAAAATAATATACATAGTTAATATTGGTTAAATAGTTTAATAAATTTGAAAATATTAATAATTTGAATTTTTAAAATGATATTTTTTTTTTTACAGTTTACTTAAAATATGGGTTTGAAATTAATACCAAATTAACCTATTCATTTCATTTCAACATATCTGGACCATTCCAAATTTCCTAATCGACAACAAATTTTAAATAAACTATCAAGTTTCATATCGTTTCAATACATGTTCAAATATCAAATTTCGGATGCTTCCAATTTCAAAATATTCAAGGTTATTTTCAAACAAATTTAATAACTCAATTTTGATAGAATTTCTTTTATACTTAAAAGTTTAACTTCATACTTCTAATTTAATTTCTTAAAGAAATTCCTTTTTAAACCCATTTCACATTTCAACGCAAAACATGATTTTTCAAGAATACTTCAATTTATATAAATCAAATTTTTATTTCAAAACATCAATTGATTAAATTCAAAAATTTAAGAATCTTAAAATTATTTAATTTAACTAATACGACGTCCGTATATAATTCTCTACCATAGGGTCAAGTGATGCGGATATTTATCATTTCAATCCGCAATTTAAGCATTTTACGGTTGTATATCATTTCAAGCCGCAATCTCGAAATAAATAAAAAAATCCATGACGAACTTGCAGTTTATAACGATATAAAAATACAACGCTCATTCATCCAAATTCAACAATCAACATCCATCACAATCATCATCCAAATCAATCAATAAATATCGGTATAGAACTGATAATCAATAATAGGTATTTAACTGGCAATTTATATTCCATAATAAATTAAATAACGATTTAATTTAAATAAATTCAAATTAACTGAGATGATGATTCAAATATACCGAATAGTCGTAAATAAATTCATAATCACATCATAAATTAATTTAACAAACATAAGGATTTTTAGAAGTTGTGAGTGGGTTAAAACACTCGTCTTTGAATTTAAATTGAATTTAAATTCAAAATAAGCCCAAATTTTGAACGTTCTCGGAATTCGTCCAAATCAGCGTCAAAATGACCGGAATTCCAATGCGATTATAGTAGAGAAAACTGTGCGTGAAACAGACCTCGTATGCCAAAGTTATACACGTTATAAGATAAACGATTTATATTAAACAAACAAACAAAAATAAAAGAACAACCAGCGCATACTTGCCACGTCACGTCTCAACTCTCCCCTAGATAATTGTTCGAACCTGACTTTGCCAAAGAAATGCATGCAAATTCTCAAACGTACCGCCACCTGATGCTCTCGCCCACGGCCGCCAATGGCAAGCGCGACCACTCCCCCATGTCCAGCAGTCCTCCACGCATCACCGTTCAAGCCCAATTGCCCCAGCCGCTGTATAATTTTGTAACCCTAATCGAATTTTCAACTAAAATCCAATCGTCGATTCGCTGCAAAAGTTATATGGTTGGATTACGCTCGAGAATCTCCATAGATCCACGTTGTCGATTAGATGATCAGTCGAACGCGGCCCGATGAACGACCGAGAACAAATCACCAATTTCCGGCCACATAATAGCCTAGATAGAAAAATGAACAGCAAAATTAACCTGAGCTCGTCGAGGGCTTCAAATCGATATATAATTTGACATAGTTTGAGGAGTTTGATTTTCAATTTGATTTTTGATTTGGATTTGCAATTTGAGAATTAGGGTTGTCTGCTATTGGAAAGAGATGAATAGATGAAATTGTACGTACAGACAAATTGAGTTGAGGAACACTATGGTTTATAATAGGATATTTATAGATAGAACAAAAAATAGAAAGAACAGATAAGATTTGATTATAACGTTGAATGATAAATGGTCCGAAAAGCCCATTCTGTCTCCGGAACGAAAATGGGTAATCTCATATATCAAAATAGATATTTTTGATGATTTCAAGTTCAATGGAAGACGTCTCAAGTCCTACTTCCAACATATGAAGAAGTTACGGTAAAATTAATTGATTTCAATTTGATTTCAATTAAATTTATTTCAAGGCGTTTCGAGCCCATACGAACGACAAGTCTGATCGTTACGAAACTTGAAATCCTATAATAATTCACCATTTCGGATCCAATGAAACTGGTTTCGTCGAAATCTGAGTCATTGGCCAAAATGGCTATTTTCACGTTAATTAAATAAATTAATAATTAATTAATTAAATCACTTTTCAGTTTAAATTTTAATAATTTACAACTTCTATCATTTTTGATTCTTAATCGTTTAAAATAATTTAAACAAATTTAGATGTCAATTTAACATTGTTTAATACATCTATTTCAGTGTTAAATTTCAATTTCATTAAATTCAAAAATTATAAAATAAAATTCCAAAATCCATTTATTAAAATTTTAGACTTTGTAATTGAAGTCTTTTATTAGAACAAGGATATTATATCTTGGTACATTAATATTTCCCAATTTCATCTTAATTTCTATTTACGTAATATCTAATTACCTTTAATTGCAATTTGATTTGAAATTTTATTTAACACGCTAAATAAATAACATATATTAATTGTCACCTATAATTGTTAATCACACTTATATTTTTATTATTTTCAACCAAATGTTACTATTACATCCATAACACTAATTTCATTTAATTGCCATTAACACTGTATTATTTCATTATTATATCACAAATATTATTTTCTTCGATATTTAAATCACAGAATCTTATGAAATTAACAAATTTAATTATCGAAAATTTACGGGTCGTTACACCATCATAGTTCAACAATGCTGAAAAGCAAGTAAAAATTTAAGCCATCAACAAAGTCGAAAGGAATAGGTGGAACCTCAGCCCATTCATCACGTTTCGACAATGTCGAGAGCACTATGGAAACCTGGATCTAATTCTAGTGTAATATAAAGTTAAGTGGCAAGACCTTTTGACATCGTCGGAATAAAAAACTTAAAATTCCTAAGTCAAAAAAAAAATATTGATATGGTTGATGTTGTCAAAAGGTTTGGTCAAAGTTATCAAAATATGTCATACCCATTTAAGTCGAAAGGTTTAGGTTTGGCTCATGCATACATAAATGTTCCTACAAAGATGGACAGAAGTAATTCTAAGGCTGAGGAATTTCAACCTTGTCGAAAGCAAGAAGTCGCAAGGTTCAAAATTCTTCAACCTTGACGAAAGCTCATTGCCGATAGGATAAACAATAAAATTATCTAACCTTTCGACAACACTGAAAAGTTGGAACCTCAATACCTTTCAAACCCAATCGAAAGGTACAAAGTGGGCGAATCCATTATTGTCGCCTCAGTACCCTACGAAGGGGTAGAAAGGTCATTTTGAGTTACTGAGTTGTACACTAGTAGGTTCCAGGTTATCATATTGGATTTAACCAAACACAAACCCAGTAATAAATGCAGATTTCAAATTGTTCTTGAATGTAAGTAAAACAAACCCATTATCAAGACTAATTTAATCTGGAATCGATCTAATTCGATTTCGAAGAGGATTACAAATTTCCAACAAGTCAAAAACCAAAATTAAAAGACAAAATTCAAATTAAAAGACATTAGATTTAAAATTTAACTGATAAAGCGATTTTCCTTTATCAAACATCACCAGCTTAAAAAATCCAAAGTATAGACGGATTTTGTTAGAAATCGATTTAGAGAAAAAAAATTCAGCAAACCAAATCAAAATTAGACTTCCATTTTGGTTTTAGAAAACTGGGATATTTAATCGAAAACTGATAAGGGTAAACATTAGATTAAGAATTATGAAATGTATTCAAGGAATTACCTTGTTGCAAACTTTAGGAATTCTTTTACTTATATACGATTATTTTATTTTCAGGTAAAAAAGGAAGAAAGAGAAGAAACGTACTGTATAAGAAAAGTAGCCTAAATTCTCAACTGTTGTATCAGATTTAAATGGATGTCCCAGATTAACGCGGGAAAGAGGCAGGAAGTTTTATAGCTTTTGACGAAGATGACTTTGAAAGTCAAGTGCAACCCTTCGAATGGGGAAAGGCTAATGTTACACTAATAATCAACCTTTCGAGTAAGTTGAAAGGTCAAAGTACAGCCCGAACATGCATTCATCAGAATTCATTAGCATCAAACCTTTCGTAGGAGTCGAAAGGTACCATCTTTAATATCCAAGGTGTTCTTACCTTTCGAAGAGGATGAAGAAGTCAAAGCAAGTGTGAGAAACTACTTAGTGACCTTTTCGAAAGCATAACAATTCTTTCGAACCGGTTAAAGCACGTCCATGTAACCTTTCGACAATGATGAAAGGTTTATAAAGAAAGCAGCACTCGCAGGTCAACAAAAAGTGAAAGACAACCTTTCAACAACATTGAAGGAAGGCACAACTCTCGATGAGTAACCTTCCGACAAGGTCAAAGGGTTCACAACAATCAGATGAGGAGCAACCTTCTGACAAGGTCAAAGGGTTTCAAAATACTCAATTGATGAGCAACCTTCCGAAAAGGTCGAAGGGTTCAAGATAGAATAAAGGAGACAAACCCTTCGAAAAAGTCGAAAGGTTCATGAAGACATAAAGAAAAGCGAACCTTTAAACAAAGTCACAAGGTCCATAATAGCATATGAAAGACAAAGCTTTCGATAAAGTGGAACGGTTCATGGTTGCATATAAAAGGGAGACCTTCTGACCCATTCGAAATCATGGAGTCGAAAGGAGGGCACCATACATCTATAAACAATACCCAAGGGGTCCAGTTTTGGGGATCCAAATTCTCTCATTCTAATATTGTATTATTTTAACCAATACATTGTAACCCTAATGGAGTGCTTATTTGGGGATTTAATAAAATAGAGATTTTTATGGAAAAAGAGACAAGTCTTATGCTCTATTAATTACATTACCGTGTTCTTATATTTTTGTTGGATTAACTACCAATTTCAGGTTCAATATCAACGAAAGGTTCCTATCGACAAGGTGGACAACACTTCTGCTACAAGTAAATACTTCCACCTTTCGAAGCCCTTAGCACTGCAGTTTAAACCTTATGATAAGGTTGATAATATATTAGGTTGAAATACCAATGGTAACCTTCCGAAGTGGTTAACCTTGTGATCAAAACCTTTCGACTAGGTCAAAAGTGCTATGCTACAACAATATCATTAACCTTTCGGAGTTATAATTCAAGCGGTTAAACCTTTCGACTAGGACAAAGATAACTCTTAAATATAGATATTTGGACTTACATGGGTTAATCCAAAAGAGACCATTCCAGAACCTTTCTACAAGGATTAAAGATACGTCATATAAGTGACCAAACCTTTTGACGTAGTCAAAAGCTTCTACATATCCACTGAGAAGTTTGATATCCAACTACGACCTAAAGAAGGCTATCCTCCTGACCTTTCAACAAGATAAACTCTAACCTTTTAAGGACAAATTCAAGGAAATTAAATCTAAATAAAGAAGGAAACTCTTGAATAGGAATCATATTAACTCAATGAAGTCGGATGGTTTCGTAACCCAGCACCTAAACCTTTTGACGACGTCGAAAGGTCTGATTCGAAAGCTATCTACCAGTAAGGCTAAGTTTGAAAGTAATTTTGAAGGGATGAACATCCACTATTCATAGAAAGGACTTTCATCTTCCTATGAAATATTTTGGTGTGTTGACAAGAAATCTTGTTAATGGCAGTTAAACTGATCGAAAGGCCCTCCTTTCTACTGTGTCGAAACTCTCAGTTCTCAAATTTTCTAGAAGCCTTAGTTCAAATCCATCAGACTAGAAGCGCTACCACTTTCGACTGAGTCAAAATCATTCCAACTCCATAATTTATAGAAAATGTTAGCATCCTAACCAAGACTTCTTGGTTCATTACGAAAGGTGGTTTCGACATATTCTAAAGTCAACTCGTTCGAAAGGTATTATCAGAAGGAAGTCTAACCTTACAACTGCGTCGAAGGGCCTCAAAGACAAGTTCTTTACCAGACTTATTCATCTAAAAAGCTCAAGCCAACCTAGAAAACTCGAAGGGAGGTTTCGAAAGTATATTTCCTATTTCAGCATAAAATTTGGGCAGTTGACAAATTTTCTTGTCAACATTTTTGGCGCTAGAAGGAGGGCTCGAACCACCGATCCTTAATTACCTTTATAAAATATTGATTGCATAAAATACTTTGTCCAAAGGGGAAAAATGGTGAAAGCAGGAGTAATAAAAAAAATCCAAATGAAGAAGTTGCTTCTCCATCGTATTTGAAAGATCATGTGGTCCAAAAATGTAACAAAAGAAATATAGAAGATGGACAACCCTCAACCCTAACAAAATTGGAAAACAATATATTATAGGTCCAGAATCAACTGCCACAAATGATAGCAATACAAAAATATTCTAAAAGTGCTCCAACTCGGGAATCAATAAGGGTTATGAACATAGAAAATGAAAAATGACTTCCAAATGAGTAAAAGGATCAAGAATTGAACCAAGAAATTCAAGTAAAAAGGTCCCTCGAGCAATCAGATAGCCTAGTCCATGAAAATAGCAGAAATAGTCATGGAAATGAAACCGACCAAGATGTCAACCTATACCATATAGTGGTGAATACATTTAGAGAAAAAGGGATTTACGATCCAGAAGAATGTGTTATCCTGCAAAAGTCTCCCTTTATAGAAGAAACAACGCCGGCAATTCTCCCCCCACACATCCAAATTCTTTCACTAAAATTGTTACTAAATAAATCCACCTTTCGCCTAATTCGAAAAGTCTTTCAGCAAAGGCAAGGGAAAAGGAGAACAACCCGAACCTCTCGAATGAGTCAAACGGATGTAGTCATCAGGATTCATTAAAAACAAACCTTTCAAAGGAGTCGAAAGTTTTCATCTCTCAGTATTCAAGGAGCTCTTACCTTTCGAAGAAGATGAGGAATTCAAAACAAGTGTGAGCAACTCCATAGTGACCTTTTCGAAAGCATAGTAACACTTTTGAACCGGTTGAACAACATCCAGGATACATTTCGACAATGTCGAAAAGTTCATAAAGAAAGCAGCACTTACAAGTTAGTAAAGAATGAAAGACAACCTTTTGACAACAATCAAGTAAAGAGAAACCTTTTGACAAGGTCGAAGGGTTCACAACAACCAAGAGAAGGCAAACCCTTTGACAAATTCAAAAGGTTTATGAAGGCATAAAGAAAAGCAGACCTTTCGAAAAAGTTGAAAGGTCCATAATAGCATACGAAAGGAAAACCTTTCGATAAAGTCGAATGGTCCACGGTTGCATATAAATGGGAGACTTTCTGACATAGCCGAGAGCATGGAGTCGAAAGGAGGGTTGTCTACATCTATAAATAAGAACCAAAAGGTCCTGTTTTGGGGATCAGAATTCTCTCATTCTAATATTGTAACTTCTTAATCAAAGTATTGTAACCCTGATTGAGTGTGATTTGGGGAAATTTAATAAAATAAATATTTTTCTTGGATACAAAGGGGAGTCTCGGCTTTGTTAATTACTTTACTTTTTGCTTAAACCATTGTTGGATTAATTCATAATGTCGGGTTCAACCCCATTGGAAGGTTCATGTCGACGACCCTTCTATTACAAGTAACTACTATAACCCTTCAAAGCCTTCAACTCGACAATCTGAATCTTTCGACAAGGTTGATGTAATATCAAGTCCAAACACCAAATGTAACCTTCCGATGTGATTAATTTGAGGCCTAAACTTTTCGACTAGGTCAAAAGTGCTTATGCTGTAATAATATCAGTAACCTTTCGGAGCTATAATCCAAGTGATCAAATCTTTCGACTAGGTCAGAGTCTGCTCTTTGAGTTATATACCCAGATATACAAGGCTTAATCCAAAAGAGACCATTCTCATACCCTTTGACAAGGATCAACCATATATCATATAAGTGATCAAACCTTTCGACGTGATCGAAAGCTCCTACATACCACCAAGAAGTCTGATATCTTACCTAAAACCAAAGAGGGCTATCATCCTAATCTTTCGATATGATAAATACTAACCTTTAAGGGACAAACTCAAGGAACTTCAACCAAACCATAAAGGAAATCTTTTACGAGAGACCTTGTAAAAGTTCAACCAAGATAAAAGATTACTTAATCCAAGGACCAAACCTTTCAAAGATGATGAATGGTCCAACCTAGGAATCAACAACAAGCAAGGCTAAATTTCAAGGCAATCCTTTAGGGTATCACGCCCTACATTCAAATAAGTCTATCCATTCTTTTTGGAATAACTTTCGGGTGCTAGCAAGAATTCTTCCTAGCATTTTTGGCGCTAGAAGGAGGGCTCGAACTTCCGACTTGGTCAACCCCCTTACACTACTATTCCCTAACCCCCCTTTGAATCAACCATATATCAAGTTTATCTACTTTTATTTGATCATGGAAGAATATTAAAAAGATCTGAACAAGGATCTTCTGAACCACACATGACAAGATTCTCCCAAGTAGACATCAAAAACTCCAATCAAGATGAAGAACAAAGACTAAGGCTCGAAGCCTTAAGAATTATAAATAAGAGAAAGCATAATCTTACGATCCTGAGAAATGGAGTCAAAACCCCTTTAATGTTGTCCCTATCCCAATCGTTGCACTTGGAAAGAGAACAAATGGAAGTGATAATATCTTTAATCAAATGATAAGAACAATCAAACATTATTCTAAAGGCACGGTGTTTGAGAAGGAGATAATGAATAATTATAACACCTTTGCACACAAATTGCAACCAACTGCAACAAGAGCACTTCCAACCCAAGAGATCGAAAAGGGAGCGAAAAGAAAGATAATTGAAGAGCATGAAATGAAAAGGCCAAAGAATAAAAAGAAAAAGAATCATCCTCAAGACTCAAGTTTCAAATCTAGACTTCCAAAAGTACGCAACTTAACCACATCGTTGGAAAACGTCTACTTGCTTGTAAAGGATGAACTTAACTATTGGCCATCACAAAAGAAAAGGCCAAAACATGAAGGAACTTGAAGGATTGTTCTGTGTCTATCATATGATGAATGGTTATGAAACCAATCATTACAAAGCCTTAGAGGGGATGATCATCAATTTTTTTAGACAAGGAAAGATCACGTAATCTGTATAGAAAACTTGAGAAAAGATTAGTAAAGATCAACTTTTAATAAAGAGAAAGTCTACATGGTTAGGAGTGAAATGCTCCTCAAACTTGGATACTACCTAAAATGGTAGAAAAGCCTCTGTCCACGCCGAGATGGCCAGGGCAAAGCGCCTCCTGGAGGGAGGACGTAGTAAGCCTCTATCCGCGCCTAAGATGGCAGGAGTAAAGCAGCGAACAAGCCGTTGTCCACATCATGCTATAACCAGGTTGTAACATCCCCTATTTAGAGACTGAAAACTAAGCGCTATAGATGTTGCAGTCAACTATAGTATTAGCTTCTGGTGACTAAATATGGCTATATTAATGGTATTAATAAATTAGAAGCACATGAATATGAAACAAAACACATATTTCAAAACAACTTTTACTTCATTACATTTCAAAACCAATTATTTCACATTCACAACACATAATCCTATATCGTTCCCAGGCACAAATAAAATATAGTTGTTACAAAATATACTAAGATCGGTATATGAAGATACCCCCTTGGATGATCAGAGTCATATGGTTATAATAGACCTAATACAATCACAGTGGAAATACATCAAAACAGAAACAGAACTGCAAATCCTAGATAGTTATCCGTTTACCTCCAGCATGCCTCTGGTAGCCTTATTCGTCGTCCTACTAAAACCTGAAAAAGAGCTTAATCCCTTAGCCTACTCAAATTAATTTTGAGCACCCGAGAGTTTAATGGGAAAACATAAACTTCGAGTCGGACATAAGCCCGGTATAAATAGTCATTTGCATGCCGGTTAAATATGTTAAGTGAGACCATGCCGCTTAGCGGAATGGTTTTCCCCTCACTAACATCCTTTTAAAATATATCTTTGCAAAACCTTTCATAAAACCATATGTTGTGTTCCTACATCCACAATGGTTAAATATTATAAACCAATCGTTATGTAAACATACATAAATATTAGGTAGTAATAAACTATCTCTTCAAAAACACAAGTTTTGTTTGGATAACTTTTAACCTTTGGCTGACTCGGTCCTACCAGATAATATAATCAAAATTAACCTAACACTTGTTAGATACTCTTCTTCTGGATTATCTATCCTTACCTATCTGTTAAACATTTCCCTTTTGGACGGTACGTCCTTAATTATCTGTTAAATACTTCGCTTCTGGACGGTCTATCCGTAACTTAATCATCTCCTAGGCCTTTTCGATCCTAATGGCTTTTCCAACTCACCAATAACCTATCTGTATACAAACATATATTCCTTTCTATATGTAACCATAATATTAGTCTACCTATGACAAAGCCCTACACGTTGGAATTTTGGACAACAATTAGCTGGGGCTATTAGCTAATGTACAGGGCACGATCCCATACTAGTCCCATCTGGTATTCTGATATCTGAGTCATTTTCACTTATGGATCCCCTCTCATAATTTTCCTTGAAAACATTTCCCAAACAATTTAAACCTTTAAATCAAATTTAAACAAGGAAGTGTATATAATCTTTATACTTTACTCAAAATCATATCACCATGTTATATATCTTCTTTACTCAAACTTTCATTGATGAAAACACTTAATCATTGAAAGAACCTCTTTCTACAATCTTGAAATCATCTATCTCAAATTCAAATACCAAACCTTTTGAAATCAAACCTTTCGAAAACAATAAAACTTTGGGCATCTTCTTTTAAATCTCTTTAAAACATTGCCTTAGAAAAACTAGGAATACCTTCCCCCTCAAACCTTTCGAAAACAATCACTTAAACCTTTCGTAGTCAACCATCAAACCTTTTGAAAACCTAGGGAACTTGAAAACAACACATGAAGGTGTAAACATTAACGGGTGTCAAGTTAACATATGTGCATGTACGCCAATTTAATATTTAAATTCCAAAGTTACAGGAATTGAATGCTTACCTTGTGACAACCGAAGCAATGAACAACAAATTGCTAGCACTGACCTTCAGTTACAACAAAACACTTCATTATCATTGGCAGTCTAGAACTCGACATTTAAACTACTTGAAATTAATCGAAGGTTACATCTCTTGCTGAAAAAACAACAACTGTTAACGAATCGGAAAGAACTTTTTCGGAATAAAGATCGTAGCTTTTCAGAGCACATCATGTTGACACAGGACGTACTTTAGGGGGAAAATGTTATCCTACCTTTTGGTAAGGCCATGACACCACGGACATGAGTAGAGACTGAAGACAACCCATCCCCAAGATCGTTTATCTGTAGGTTGACGATGGATATAGGCAAACTTGGTCCAAGTCAGGATCGACCAACAATTAGCATGGGATGACAGCAAACCTATGAAAGGCAACATTCCAAATTTCAGGTCAATCAGAATTTGTATGCTAAAGTTATGGATCGATCAAGATCCACGTGGAACACATCAACTTCATATCCATCTATCAAGACCCGTCATTTTGTATCCATCAGGACCGATACGAAACAAGCACAAGTCCATAACTCAGCGTCCATCCACTTCGCATCCATCAAGTAGTAGCGCCTCCCAGATCGATCATAGTTCTTTTGTCCTATAACTATCATTTCGTATTGATCACACTTCTACACATTCCGATCGATCAGCTAATCGATCGATATAAAGCAAGGAGCCAAGCATCGATACGAAACCACATGCAAGCATCGATACGAAGAACCTAACCTTAGATGGATACGAAGGAAACAGTCGAACCATAGGAAATAGTCTTTAGGCATGAATCACAGATCTCCATTGAATTCTCGCTCAGTGTCATCAATATAAAATCCATCGATACGCAAGCATTACTATGAAGTCTTCAGCCCTACTTACAAAGTCAACCTTGGATCGATCGTATCTCTCCAACTACAAGTCCAAATGCTGTGAAATTTTTGCAGAAGCTTTCATATCAAATGAAGAAACACCATGATCATTTTCATCTCAAACAGAGCCATCCTTGATCGATGCGAAGACGATAGGGATCGACGAGGGATTGATCCCAAGCAACCTCAAATCAATCTGGTGGGCCCACCTATGCATGAGAAGGGGTATTCCGAGTTTAGGGCAGATATTTCGAGAACCACTCCTATAAATAGCACCCATACGCCTACTGAAAAGGGATTTTAGGAACTTCTACGATGTTACTCTGCTAAAACTCCACTACAACTTGAGTTCTAGTGATTTGTACTATTGTAACTCAGTTGAGAATCATTAATAAACAACAAACTCTTCAAAATTTACATAGGCTACAACGCCAAACCACTATAAACTCTTGTCATTTTTCTATTTCTGCTTATTTTTCTTTTTGTGATTATTAGGTTAGCCTCATCTTCCATTTAATTTCTTCATTCTAATCTCTTTATTTACATCCGATGACTGTTGTGCCCAATTTTGGTACAAACAAGAACAATAATGATTAATCATTATCGTTATTTATATACTATATTTTATTCCAAAACAATATTAATAAATAATTATTATTAATTTCAATCCATATTTATTTTTAAAATAATTAACTACAAATTATTAAAATATTGATGAATAACTTTAAAACAAGATTAAATGTAAGTAAATAATCTTTAAAGTAATATTTAATAAAAATAATCCTAAAAACAATAATTATAGATAAATAACTTAGAAAATACAATAAAAAGGGTTAGAGTAAAATAGATGTTAAATCCTTTTAAACAAAATATTTCCAAAACTCGATTTCAAATAAAAAATCATTTTCTATCGCAAAAACCAACTCCAAATCAAAAGGCAATTTATAGTATATTTTAAAATACTAATTTGAGTCCAATAACTACCCAACATTTTACCAATATCGATATTGATTTTCTATCATTGTAGGGTTTAAGTATTGAACATATAATAATTACATAATCAACAAAGCTAATAATCTGGTTTAATATCCAAGAATTCATAGGGTATGATAGTATTGAAATTAAAATCAACAAGGAAAGTAATCATGTTGGATCCCTCCAACCTATCCCCCGCATCCCAAATAGTAAAAAATTACTAATATGGGTCATCCGCTACTAGGCGGGTATATATAAAAGGTCATCCGCTCTAGGGTGGAAATATATCCAAACCAACTGATAAAACAGTAAATCATTCAAACATCCAATCAACAATCTTTATCAACTATATAATATACCGGTTTACCAAAAAGGTGAGTAAAACTCACCATTATTCCAATTGTTGTCGAGGCATTCCATCTTGAAACAAAAGTCTGATTTTAGCCCAAATTTAAACTTGCCCGGAATTTGACCCAACCAGTTCCATCTAAATCTAACGTGATCATGAGCACAAGTAAAAATTTGTACCTTGATTGGATCTTGTATTGTAAACAAGAAAACTTGTCAACATCCCTAATTATATGTGTAAGGTAATTGAGCTCAAACGAAACCAAGTTGTTGAAAAGGTCTCTTTCTTTGAAACATACCTTTCGGCCAGATTGACTCAGTTGAAAAGGTTAAAGATGATGGTTCTACTTTTCGACCGGGTTGGTTTAATCGAAAGGGTCTAAAGAGTTAGTTCTACCTTTTGACTAAGTGGATTAAGTCGAAAGGCTTCAAGGAGTTAGCTCGGGAATGCAGGCTGAGGAAGTAACATCCTTCTCAAAGCTTTTCCTTTGAGTGGGTCAGAAGTAACTAAATATTTTAGCTTTTCATTCATTTTGATCATGTTGAAAGTTATTGTTCAGGCCCTTTCGATCATGTTGAAAGGGATGCATCTTTCTCTAATATTACACAGATGCTCTTGACTCCATGTTTAGCTTCTTCCATTATGGAACCCCTTTGAAATTTTTGCCGATGGAGCTAAGGGTAAACTCCTTTTGAATAAGTTCCCTTCTAATCCATCATCGGTCAATTACAAACTCGGACCCCTTCGAAACCCCCCTTTCGATTGAGTCGAAAGGTGTTCCATTCTTCCAAGAAAGATCCAACTTATAACTCTTTTGATGCATGAACCCTTTGATGTTTGAACCCTTGATGCGTGAACCCTTCAAGGCTTTTGTATATAGAAGTAATTTGATCAGCTGCCTCTTGAGCTTGGACGTCTTAGTCCATAACTGGATATGCCATTTCTCAAACTTGGACATTTCAGTCTTTTATTTGATGAACCTCCTCTTGGGTTCGAACGTCTCAATCCATTATTTGATGAGCCTCCTCTTGGGTATGGACGTCTCAGTCCATTATTTTATAAGCCTCTTCATGGGCTTGGACATCTTAGTCCATTATTTGATGGGCCTCTTCTTGGGCCTGGACATCTTAGTCCATTACCTGGTGCTCTTGGTTAGCTCGTTCTTACAAGCTAGATCCAACGAATTACCCAACCTCTCTCCAAAAGGCGCCTTAACATGGGCAGAGACACAGTCAAGGGCTTGTCTGGTTCTTTAACCTGGCCTTCTTATTGCGTGGATAAAGGCTTACTCCGACTTCCTTCAAGGAGGCGCCTTGCCCTGGCCAGTGCGTGGCGGGGGCAGGGGCTTCTTCAATGCTTTACCATGGCTATCTTATGGCATGGATAAAGGCTTACTCCATCCTCCATCCAGGAAGTACCTTGACCATACCAGAGGCGTGGCTAAGGGCTTGTCTGGTGCTTTAACCTAGTCATCGTATGGCGTGGCTAAAGGCTTACCCACCCTCCCCTCCAGGAAGTTCTCTGCCTTGGCAATCTTGGCACGGACAGAGGCTTCCTACCATCTCAAGTAGACTACCATGTTAGGTAGTATCCAAATATAAGGAGCATTTCACTCCCAAGCATGTAGATTTTCTTTTTTAAGAAAGAGATGCTTTATTCATTCATTTTCTGAATATATGGCCTCAAATGTTCGGCATTCCATGTTTTGGAACCATATTGCCATCTGGTCGACATAATTTGTAAGCTCTCAGGGGGATTACTTTGAAGATGATTAATGGTCTTTCCTAGTTTGGTCCAAGGGGTCCATCTGTGGGATTTTCGGTATTTACCATCACTCTTCGGTGTACCAAATCCCCCATGTTAAATGACCGAGTTCTCACTCTTCAATTGTAGTACCTTAAGATTCTTCTTTGATACTCAACGGTTCTTACCACTACTTCATCTCTTAATTCATGTATCAAATCTAATGATTATCTTTCTCGCTCTTAATTTTTATCGAATGCATATGCAATTATTCAATGTGAGGGTACCTCAATCCTGATTGGTAACATCACCTCACAACCATATATCAAAGAGTAGGAAGTATGTCCCATCGCCATTTTAATGGACGTTCGATAAGCCCATAAGACAAATAGCAGTTTTTCTACTCATTTTCCTTTTTCCTTGTTTAGTCGCTTTTCCAAAATTGTCTTTATGGTTTTTATCGCAGCCTCAACTAGCCCATTCGCTTTTGGATGTGTGATAGTTGAAAAACTTTTAATGATTTCGCTCTTGTGGCAAAAGCGGTAGAATTCTTTACCCTCAAATTGTGTCCCATTGTACGAAGTTATCTTCTGGGGAATTCCAAACCTGGTTCTGCTATTCTCTATAACGAATCTTAGTACCTTCCTAGAAGTAATCTTAGGAAGTGGTTCCGCTTCAACCCATTTAGTGAAAGAGTCTATGGCAACTACGACGTACTTTTCCCATCCTTTCGAAATTGGCAATGGGCCGATTAATTATATTCCCCGTATGTTAAGGGACATGGACTTGTAATTGGAGTCAACTGACTTGGGGAAATCTGGGAATCTTTGAATATTTTTGACACTTTTCGCATCTTTTCACATATTCGATGGTTCGGCTTACCATATGCAGCCAATGAAATCCCTGCCTCATTATTTTCTTTGCCAACACTGTTCTATATGAATGATCTCTGCAAAACCCCTTCTATGCTTCAGCCATTCATTTTACTCCATCATTCATGCTCACACATCTTAAATAAGGAAAAGCATATTCCTTTTTATAGAGAATTCCATCCATCATTATTAGGGTTTGTAACATCCCCTATCTAGAGGCCCAAAACTAAGCACACAGATGCATCAATCATCCATAACATTTGCTTCCAGGGAGTAAGTACGGCTTTGTTAATGGTATATATAATATCAGAAGCATTTGAATATGAAACAAACCACAGATTTCAAAACAACATTTTTCCATTACATTTCAAAAAAGATGTTCCATATTTATATTACATAATCCCAAATACGTTTCCCAAGCATTGAAAAAATATACTTATTACAACATATGCCAAGAGTGATATGTGAAGATGTCCCCTTGGTTGATCAGAGTCAAATAGTCGTAACTGGCTTAATACATACACACTGGAAATAACAGCAAAACAAAGAACATCAACTCATATATAGCTATCTGTTAGCTTCCTGCTCGCCTCTGATAGGTTTATTCATCATCCTACTAAAAAATCTAAAAAACCTTAATCCCTCCGCCTACTCAAATAAATTTTGAGCATCTAAGAGTTGAAGGGGAAAATAAACTTCGAGTTAGGCATACAGCCTGCGATGAATAATACTACACATCTCGGTTATTAATATTAAGTGAGACCACGCCGCTTAGCGGATTGTGTTCCCCCTCACTAACATCCTTTTAAAACATATCTTTTTCAAATCATTTCCTACGACCAAAACTGGTTAAATACTTTAAAAGCATCATTATGTAAACATACATATCAGGTGATAAAAGAACTACTTATTCGAACACTTTAGTTTTGTTTGGCTAACCATTAACCTTTCGCTGACTCGTGCCTACCAGACAATATAAACAAAATTTACCTGACATCTGTAAAGCACTCCACTTTCGGATAGTTTATCCTTTACTATCTGTTGAATACTTCTCTTCCGGATGGTTTGTCCCTAACTTAATCATCTCTAGGGTCACCTGATCCTAATGGTTTTGCAGGCTCACCAATAACCTACCCGTATACAAACATATATTCCCTTCTGCGTGTAATCATAATTTTAGTCTTACCTGTGACAAAGCCTTACACACTGGAATTTCGAACAACAGTTAGCTGGGGCCAATAGCTAATGTATAGGGCGCGACCCTATACCAGTCCCATCTGGTATTCTAATATTCGGGTCATTTTCACTTAAGAATCCTTTCCTATAATTTCCATGAAAACCATTTCAAAATGATTTAAATCTTTAAATCAAATTCACATAAGGAAAATATATAATTTCATGCTTTACTCATGTGACGTCCCCTTTATAGAGGCCAAAAACTAAGCGCTACAGTCGCTACAGTCATCTATAGCATTAGGTTATGGCGACCAAATACGGCTATGTTAATGGTATCTATAATATCCGGCTATGTTAATGGTATCTATAATATCAGAAGCACTTGAATATGAAACAAATCACAGATTTCAAAACAACATTTCTTCATCGTATTTCAAAACAAATGTTCCATATTCATAAAACATAATCCCAAACATGTTCCCAGGCATAGATAAAATATATTTATTACAAAATGTGCCAAGAACAGTATATAAAGATAACCCTTTGGATGATTAGAGTCATATAGTCATAACTGAATTAACACAAACACAACGGAAATACATCAAAACATAGCACTGCAACTCCTAAATAGCAATCCATTAGCATCCTGCTTGCCTCCGGTTGGCTTATTCGTTATTCTACTACAACCAGAAAAAGACCTTAATCCCTCAGCCTACTCAAATCAATTCTGAGCATCCGAGAGTTTAAGGGGAAAACATATACTTCGATTCAGACATAAAGCCAGGTGTGAATAATACTATACATCCTGGTTAATAATGTTAAGTGAGGCCATGTCACATAGTGGAACCATTTTCCCCTTGCTAACATCCTTTTAAAACATATCTTTGCAAAACCTTTTCTTGCAACCAAAACTGGTTAAATACTGTAAAGCATCATTATGTAAACATACATAAATATCTGGTAGTAAATGAATTATCTGTTCAAACACATAATTTTCGTTTGGCTTAGTTTTAACCTATTGTTGACTCGGGCCTACCAGACAATATAAACACAATCAATCTAACATATGTTAGATACTTCTCTTCTGGATGGTCTGTGTAACATCCCCCATCCAGAGGCCCAAAACTAAGCTCTACAGATGGTGCAGTCGTCTATAGTATAAGTTTTTGGTAACTAAATACGGCTATGTTAATGATATTTATAACATCAGAAGCACTTGAATATGAAACAAAACCCAGAATTCAAACAAATTTTTTATCATTATATTTCAAAACAGATGTTCCATATTATCAATACACAATCCAAATAAGTTAGCAGGCGCAGAAAAAATATATTTATTACAAAATACATCAAGAGCGGTATATGAAGATACCCCCTTTGATGATCAGAGTCATATAGTCATAACTGAGTTAATGCGAACATAGCAGAAATACAACAAATCATAAAGCTACAACTCCCAAATAGCTATCCGTTAGCCTCATACTTGCCTTCGGTAGCCTTATTTGTCATCTTAACAAAAACCTGAAAAAGACCATAACACCTCAGCCGACAAAAATTAATTTTGTGCACCCGAGAGTTTAAGGGGAAAACATAAACTTCGAGTCAGACATAAAGCCTGGTGTGAGTAATACCATACATCCTAGTTAATAATATTAAGTGAGACAACGCTACTTAGTGGAACGGGTTTCTACTCACTAACTTCCTCTTAATACATATCTTTCCAAAACCTTTTCCTTCAATCAAAACTGGTTAAATACTGCACAACATCATTATGTAAACATATATAAATATCAGGTAATAAATGAACTATCTATTCAAAAATATAAGTTTTGTTTGGCTAAATTTTATCCTTTGGCTGACTTGGGCCTTCCAGACAATAAAAACAAAATTGATCTAACATTTTTTGGACACTCCTCTTCTAGACGGTCTATCCTTAACTATATGTTATATATATTTCTTCTCGAAGGTTTGACCCTAACTTAATCGTCTCCCAGGTCTACATTATCCTAATGGTTTTTGGGGCTCACCAACAACCTATCTGTGTACAAACACATATTCCTTTTAGTGTGTAATCATAATTTTAGTCTTATCTATGACCAAGCCCTGCACACTGGAATTTTGGACAACAATTAGCTGGGGCCAATAGGCACGACACTATATTAATCCCATTTGGTATTCTAATATCTGAGTCATTTTCACTTAAGGATCCTTTCCCATAATTTTCCTTGAAAACCCTTTTAAAATGATTTAAAACCCTTAAATCAAACTCACACAAGGAAAATATATATAATCTCTATGCTTTACTCAAAATCACATTCCCATGTCATATATATATATATATATATATATATTACTCAAATTTTAGTTGACGAAAGTGTTTGAACACTTGAAAGTACCCATTTTGATTCCATTGAAAGTACCCCTTTCAAACTCTATGAAATCATCTCTTTCGAAACCAAGTAAAACCAATTTTATTATCTAGGCCAAAAAGCCAAAGCTTTTCCTTTCAAAACCATACTTCAACCCCTTTCAAAACTTTTGAAATCATTCCTTTCTAAAACAATAAAACTTCAGACATCTTATGTTAAAACACTTTAAAACACTGGCTGAGAAAACCTTAGGAAAAATTTCCATCTCTATTAACCCAAAAAATAGACCAACACCTTGGTTTGAGTCTGAAAGCACCAGCCCTGTTCTGACATAGCAATACCATAGATAACAGGTACACAAATAGAACAGTAAAAGAAAGAAGACAGAGAATTCTTATAGTGGTTCGTCGGTTAGTGAAGCCTACATTCCTTTTGTAGCATTACTATTGACTAATTGCTATTACAAGAGTTGTTTGATTACAAGACTTTGATTGTTCCCTAGCTTGATTGAATCTCCAGAGTAGGAATCCACCAAAAAATCATAGTGTATTCCTTTGGGAGATTGTTGTAAGGGAGGTAGAGAGTGTAGAATAATTCCAGTAGAGCTTTAGCAACCAGTATGAAGAAGATCACATTTATGTTGCAAGTGAGATCGTATTTATAGAGACCGGAGAGCTTTTGGGCCATGCCTGTCCTCATCAGCTCGAAGGTAGGTAACAAGCGACCTATGGTGGAATTTGGCTCACAAAATGAGCCAAAACCATGGGTCATTGGCGACCGATGGCCTACGGGTCACTGGCGACCCACAGACTTGTTCATTTTGCAGGCCAACGTCTTACCATTTTGGTAGTGTTCACTAGTTGGTTTGTTTGAAGTTTCAAGAAGTGGAACAGGTCACTGATGATCCGACAACTTAGGATTCTTCTGGAGTCTAGAGTCACTAGCTGCTCACGCTAAGCTGCTGATCGGGCTAAAGATGTGATGATCTCTCGGCTTCGTCGATCCCAGTCGTTGTCTTAATCATATAGCTTAGCCATGATTGATGCCTTGTCTTAGCTTTTTCTTTTATTGTCTTCACAAGGTTGTTCTGTTTTGCATTGGTTCCTGTTGGGTTAAAAACCCAAATAACATCTGCCCCCTAGAGTAAGTCTTTGTTGTAAACAAGGCGTGCTCTAGAAGCTATCGCTTTCAACATCTATCTATTGATTTTCAGGCAATTGCGCTAGATCTTTACAGTGATAGCCCAATGTTATTAGTCATCTTTGGTTGGTTCTAACGGCTTCTGTTTACCAAAACGTCTCGTATTTCTACTTGTAGTTTCCTGGCATGGCTTGGAATGACAAATAGATGTAATCGAACGAGTTTTGAGAAGAATAGATAAAGCCCTCTTTTTTCTTCCAGATAAACATATTTATTACTACATTTTTTTGTATGCCGCTAGCGATCCATGTGGGATGGGATGCTAGCGATCCATGTGTAATGCTTCGCTAACGACCTGACTGCATAAGCATTTTTCTTGCTACAATGTTAGTTCGGGTCGTTGGCGACACATAATAGGTCGGGTCGCCGGCGACTCGATTACTTAGCAAAAAATTTCCTTTTCTCCTTCTGTACTTATACTCGAGCCAACCCCTTTTCCTTCGTTTGACGTGAGCTAATCCACTCCTTCAACCGACCAACTCATCCAGCAATTTGATCAAAGCAATCAAAGTAGCATCTCGACCCGATTTCTTGCTTTGTTTGGATCTACTTACCGTTGATCCATCCATGCATTTGCCTATTTTGTGAAACCTTATCCATCCATCATCTTGTTCAAAGCCAAACCTAGCCCATTGTGGAACTGTAGCCGACCCATCATTAGCTCACCAACAATCAAATCCATAGCTCGCTAAGTTTGATCATGATTCTTCTTGTGCCTTCAAATCAGTGTGAGGTGGATTTTCTTATTTTATTCGTTAATTATTATGTTGGTACAAAGATTTGATGACGGGCTTCACTTGCTACGTTGATTGCGAGAAGTTTGAGTTAGTTGTGGTATAAAGGAGGAAGATAGTAAATTGGGTCTAAAGTTGTCTGCCAGAACAACATTCGGGTTTCAGCCCAATGCTTGACACATTTTGCTATCTTCATCCTTTAGACCAGAATTAACTTATACCGAGTTCCACATACACCACCGTATGACATATCATTGGTCTACTTAGAGAAATTGGGCTTATCCTACTTGATTATTCGCACTCGATGTTCCTGCAATAAGAAGATTTTTCCGTGTCACTTTGAACAACGGATCCGTTATCGATAATCAATAGATAACGAGTAAGTGTACAAGAAGTAAACAAAAGACGGAAAAACGAACTTGCATGGGAAGTTCTTCTCATTTTCCACTATGAGCGAACTATCTACATGGGATAGAGCATTTATAGTGCATAGAGCATCGAGTTTATCCCATATAGACAGCACACTGCACTTGCTCCAATTAGCACTTAAAGTATAACGTGTCGATTACAAGTCAAAGTTTCTTCGAAAGTCAAGTGCGAAAGGGGAAATATATGAAATTAGGATAAATTTACCTAACCATCTTCGAAAGTGAGTATTGTTATATAGAATGAAGCAGCCATCCACACGCCACAATTTAAGCGGACGAAGCCCGACGCTCTCCGAGCCTGAATCATCATCCACCATACCAGCCCAGTATGGTTAATTAGTTATGGTTGTGCCAATCATCGGCATCATGCTCCCAACTTTCGAGTTCCACTTAATCCACCTAAAAGAGCCCCGTCAATGGTCTCTACAAAAGTTCTTCATAATACATGTGCACAGCATGGATTTTCTGAAGAGGACGTGCATCTGCCGGCGAAAGACGAATTCGCTTATTTGCCTCCCCCGAGGTACAACGCTTGTAGTAGATATTTGTGTTTAAACAGAGACGTGCCTCCCTTGAACGATTTTCTGCACGAGATGCTCTCTAACATGGGAATTTCCCTTTTCCAGCTTCATCCAAATGGTTACACCATCCTTACTTGCTTGTATGTCCTTTTCACGCAAATGTTAAACCACACTCCAAATTTCAACGAGTTGCAGCATTTTCTAGCATTCAAGAGGAGAGGTGATCGTCCTTCTTTGATTATAGTTGAGACCCAAAGGAATTGAAAGATTTTCTTACGCTTGCAAAGAAACCTATCACAATCCAAGACGCAATCCTTTTTCATTAAATGTACTGAGGGGTTCAACTTCCGGTGGACGATAGGGGGTAGGCTTTTCTTTTATATTTATCGAGCTCTGAAGCACTGTAATGGAGCTTCTAACTAATTGTGTGTCCTCTACAGTTATCCTAAGGCCGAACAGAGACGTAACTCCTGATCAAATTTGCCACACTTTAAAGGCTATTGATGCAAATGTGAGGTGCATTAAAGTTCCGATGACCGATGAGAAGTTGCACCGATACCGACTATTGGCGCCAGGTAGATCCATTGCTCAGATCGAAGCTCCCTCTCCTAGCCAAGCAAGAGTTCACACAAGATCCTCCCCCACTTTCCACAATTCCAAAGAAGGTCGGGGAACAGGTAGCCCATCCAAAAGATCACTTGATGAGGCTGATGAGAAGAAGAAGCCGCCGCAACTGGTCTGAGCGGTTCGGTTAGAGTGCCTCCAGTCATGGAGGAAGCGGAAGATGGGCATGTGCATAGAGAAGGCAAAGAAATGGTGGACGTAGAGAAAGAGGAGGGGAGTTTGAAAGAAGTAGCAACGAAACCACAGCTAGTGACTACTTCTCCTTGAAATTTGAAGGTGAAGACTCGAAGTCGTGCAACGAGACTCTAGGGATGAATCCCATTCTCCCGAGCTCGCCCCTTCAAAACGCAAGTGGCAAAGGCAAAGCCTTGAAAACTGAAAGGCTTCAGGATCCTCCTAGTAGGGATACTGGGGCGGACTTTGGAGATTTTAGCGATGTTTTTGTCGACTTTGTCGTGCTTATGATAGGAGACTTCAAATTTTACACGACGCCGTCTTGTTCAAGTGATAACGCTCCATCAGTCAGCCTAGTTCTACCTATAACAACCGAAGCCAGTCCGTCCTCCCTTCGACCACCATTCATTTCGATTTGTAATGGCTCTTTAAGCCTATATTAGAAATACACAACACATTGAACTAGGATTACAATTATTTCCATTCTTTCATTCCTTCATACACTTGCTTAACTTATGTTATGCTTCTATAACTTTTAATGAACTTTTTATATATTCCCCATTCTAGGTATGACGTGACGACAAGACTTCTATGACGACTTCAAGGACTATATCGATTCACAATGGTACCCAAAGAGCTCCTCCAACGGCCATCAAGTTTGGGAGATGGAAAAAGAGTACTAGTGGAGGGATGATGAAAGTCGTCGCCAAGAGGAGAGAGATAGATATCATTCATACAAAGGTGGGTGTGAGAAAAGAAAATCTCACGAGGAAAGAGATGAGCCATCAAAGAAATCATTGTTTTACTATCACTCCTATCCTTTAGAGCTCGCTTCCAAACACATTTCCGTGGGCCAAGAAATTCCTATCACTTCTGCCCACGACATATGTTCCATCTTCTTCCATTATTGCTGCTACCTCTGGTGCATCTCAACC
This sequence comes from Allium cepa, assembly GCA_030765085.1. NCBI lineage: Eukaryota > Viridiplantae > Streptophyta > Magnoliopsida > Asparagales > Amaryllidaceae > Allium > Allium cepa. Next base: position 688,748,604 of record CM060938.1, read on the forward strand.
CCACCGTAGACCGGCCTACACTCTTCCATCGATCCCCCCTAAACTTGAGGCTGCGCTTTCGGGTAGGTTCTTAAGAAAGGTTAAGTTTTACATGGACCATCATCCCATTCACAGGGATTCCTTCATGCCGCATCTCCAAGCTATCCAAAACGACCTAGGGCAGGCTGAGAAATGGGAGAAGCGTTACAAGCAGCTGGCAACACCAACAGGAATAATTACCAAGTGATCCCATCCTTCGAAAACAAGAAAGATGATTTTAAAAGGGTGTTGGCCGATCGGGATGCTAAAATTCAACAATTGGAGGAGGAGAAGGAGACAGCGCTTTAGGAAAGTAGGAGGACCACCACCCAGATGAAGGAATTGAAGGACGTGCATGAGAAGGTCGAGATTGTTTGGAGAGACGAAATTAAAAAGACTCATCGAAAAGAGGCTAAATTGAATGAAGAAGTGACCGCTTACAACGTTATCATCGTAGCTTAATGTAAAACAATCTCCAAACACGATCTAATTATGGAGGGGCACAACAAAACGATCTCCAACCAAGCCAAGACCATCGCTAGGTTACAGGCTCAGGTCGCACAACTCAGTGCTGACAAGATTGCCGTTGAGATTGAGAAGGCTACGGTGACGGTAGATTATTTAGACCTCCAACATGCTTTTTATCAGAAAATGGAGAAGTTGGATTCCATAATCCCGAACTTTTATGTTAACTCCTTGTTGCATCAAGGGAGCCTTGGCTACCTTGGCCTAAAGTTTTCGCGCACTCTTGCCCTCATTTTGGAGGAAATCTTATCCCACTTTGTTGAGTGAGGCGATTTTTATACAGATTAAGAGTTGTAGGATGCTTATCTCAATGAGGAGTCCAAGAAGGCGCTACTTGAGGGCTAGAGATCCTTCGGGTTAAACGAGAGAGGGAGGCCACCAAATCTGCCTTGATGACTAACACTGGTGCACTTACAAGCCTTGTATCTCCAGTGTGGATGGACCATCAAAGCAGCTCGAAGACTAGCTAATAAGTTCGGGGCTCGATGCTATTCCTCATGTGGTGGAGGCCTCAAAAGAAGGTGAAGGTGATGAGTTCGTGGTCGCCATTCATGATCCTTCCTCTTGTGCAGGTTACGTACATGCTTCTCTTGAATTCGGGAGCCTTCATCTTACGCCAGAAGAGCAAGAAGAGTTTAATGCAATCCTTTTTATCTTGTAGATCCATCCGATCTTTCGGTTGCGCTAACTACTTTAGTGCCTGTGCATGCTGCCATTTTCACATCCTTGAAGATTGTATATATTCCTGCTCTAGTTCCCACATCCACGTCCAGCACACAACCAGGGCCAAAGGCCGAGAAGATTGTTATGCTCCATGGCTAGGATAACCCTTCGGCATCTTTGAAAGGTAATTCAACTGCAGTTGAGGCTATGGAGTAGAAGACGCCAACGGAGCAGCTACAAAAGATTCCACAAGATTTGGTTGCCATTAAGAAGGAAAAAATTGAGGCAATCATGGCTTCGAAGAGCTCCCAGAAATCGAGAAAATGCAAGGGGAAGGGATGCTCTTTTGCGAAGATTTTTGAGGAAGACAAGGAATTGCCAAACGAAGTGTTCCTTAATATTACCGGCAGCGACACATCTCTTGAAAAGAAGAAGAAACTACCAACCAATGGTTGAAAAGGTAGCGGCGGCAAGAAGCATTGAGTGGCTGGTGTGAGGATGGACTTGAATTGGCCTACGGCTTGCAGCAAGGATGACTTTTTTTTCTTTTTTGAGTCATTCCATTCAAGTGTAGAGTCTGCACTTTATGTCTTGATTGTAGAGTCTGTATTTCCTCTTTGTTGGCAGTTGTTGTGTGGGTATGGCCCCTAAATTTTGATCCTACGTTTAGAAAATCATAACTAATACAATGATATTTTGATTGCATTTTCATCTATCTATTTGTGTATGCTTTGTGTACTTATGCTAGTTTAATTAATTTCTAGTCCTGTGATTATAGAAAGGTCCTTCATTCGATGTAACAGAAATTAGCGATTAATAGCACTTAAAGAATTTTTGTTTACTCAAAACTTTAATAATTTATAAAATAGAAACTTTTGTTTAGTTTGAAAATCCATAAAACTTTGAGATATAACATGTGAATTTTTGGTTGTTTGGAGGGACAAAACTTGTGAAATTATTGTATTCATGTGATTCTGTCTCAGTACAGTGTATGGCCCCTAGTTCACAGGGTAGTATACTCTAAAAAAAATTAAAGTATCTAGTAGCTTAGGGTTTAGGTGACCTCTATTGACAATCTAGCTAATTCATGACCTGATTTTCCTTTCTTCGGATGCTTTGCAACCTTAGCATGTATTCCCAGTCTCCAGCGACATTCAAGTAAGTATGCAACTTATGTATGGGTACGTATTGTCAATCATTGATCGCTTTCCTTCCAGCACCAATTATTCCTAATCGAATGCATGGAGTTTCTTGTTCTTCTCATCATTGCCCATCTTCCGGTCATGTGGAGGATTATTATTTTGAGAATTAGCGCCCTGCTTGTGTCATGTGTGGCCATTGATGCTCGCTGACATCGCTCATCGACGAGTAATGTAGGGAGTGTAAGTTTGGATGCTTTTTGGCATTGTCTATCTCGGGACAACACGAGAAGTTGGTTTTGATGCTCATCGACATTGCCTATCTTCGGACAACGCAAGGAGTTCATCTTTGATGGTTCTCGGCATTGCCTATCCACGGCCAACGTGAGGAGTTTCAGCTTAAGCGTGTAGCTTATGGGCTGCGCGGCTTTGGATGTTCCCTAGTGTTGCCTATCTCCAGGCAACGCGAGTAGTTTTTTTTTGGTGCTCCAAGGCATTGCCTATCTCCGTGCAACGCACGGAGTTGGTTCTTGAGTACACAGCTTTGGTTGCTCATTAGCATTTCCTATCTCGGGGCAATGCAAGGAGTTTAAAATTGGAGCTCCTTGGCGTTGCCTATCTTTGAGCAATGCGAGTAGTTTTTTTGTTGCTCCTCGGCGTTACCCACCTCTGGGCAATGCAAGGAGTTTGTTCTTGAGTGCACGGCTTACGAGATGCACGGCTTTGGATGCTATTCGTGTTTCCTATCTTTGGGCAATGCAAGGAGTTTGAATTTGGAGCTTCTCGGTGTTGTCTGTCTTTGGGAAACACAAGGAGTATAATTTTGAATGCGTGACATACAAGATTCATGGCTTATAATGCTCCTTGGCGTTGCCCATCTCCGGGCAATGCGAGGAGTTTGTATTTGGAGCTCCTTAGTGTTGCCTATCTTCAGGCAACACAAGGGGTTTAAATTTAAATGCATGGATTACGAGATGCGTGGCTTTTGATGCTCCTTCGCGTTGCCTATCTTCGGGCAATGCGAGGAACTCAAATTTGGAGCACCATCACGTTGCCTTTCTCCGGGCAACACGAGGAGTTTAAATTTGAATGTGCGGCTTACTAGATGCATGGCTTTTGATGCTTCTTGGTGTTTCCTATCTCTGGGAAACACGAGGAGTATGAATTTGATGCTCCTCGCCTACCTCTGGGCAATGCAAGGAGTTTTTTTTTAGCTCCTCGGCGTTGCCTATCTCCGGGCAGCACAAGGAGTTTGTTTTTGTAGACACTCGGCGTTGCCTATCTCCAGGAAGTGCGAGGAGTTTGTTTTTGTGGCTCCTCGACGTTGCCTATCTCTAGGCAATGTTTGGGGATTGAATTTGTGTCCCTCTAGTTGCAGTCGGAGTAGCTACAATTTTTAGAGGGCTAAGATTGGGTTCTGCTGACCCAACGGTTTTAAGCGATCGGCTTCCGTCGACTCGGCGGGTAATTATTATGAAAATAGTTTGGGTGGTTCAAGAATTAAACATCATTAAGAAAAGCATGGCAGATTCTTAGCCTATTTACAATGCCATCGTATTTTAAAAATGGCTTATGTTCTTAAAAATAGAAAATACATAAAATTTCTTTTAAATGAAATGACAGTGGCGCGATTCGCTGTTCCAAGCACTGAAAATGGCGACCTCATCCACGGTAGTCAGCTTGAAGGTCCCATCTCCAAGCTTTGATTATTGACAAACGGCCCTTCCCAATTTGGTCCAAGGGTAAAATCGCTTGAGCACGAGATCACCAATTTCGAAGGTTTGACTGTGAACTTTGGAGTTGAAATGTTATGCGGCCCTTTTTTGGCGGGCGACAATTCTCAACTCTTCTTCTTCTCTTTTTTCTTCAGCCATGTCTAGCGATTCGAGTAGAAGTTGCTCTTTTTGATTTTGATCGAAATTTTGCTTTTGATGCAAGGGGACTTCTAATTCAATGGGAATTATTGCCTCAGAACCATATGCCAACGCGAACAAGGTATGGCCATTTTCGCTTTTTGTGTTGTCATGTACGCCCATAGTGCAGTGGAAGTTCGTCGGCTAAATTTCCTTTTGTTTTTGTTAATCGCTTTTTGATGGTGGACTTGATGATCTTGTTTATTGCTTCCACTTACCAATTTGCCTATGCTTGAGCCACCGCGGAAAAGCTTTTTCAATTCGGAAATGCCTACAAAAGTCTTTGAACTTGGCACTTTTGAATTGGGTTCCATTGTCAGTGATGATCTTTTGCGGTACACCAAACCTGCTAATGATGTTTTTAGTAACAAAGTTAATAACATTCTTTGTGGTTATAGTGGCCAGCGATTCCGCTTTAGCCCATATTGTGAAATAATTTAAAGAAAATATAGCATATTTGGCTCCTCCATTCGCTATTGGAAGGACGACAATCAAATCGATCCCCTATATCGCAAATAGCCATGGGCTAACCATCTACCTCAACTCTGTTGAAGGAGTTCTTTTAATTTTGTTGAACCTTTGACAGTGATCGCATCTTCTGACATGATTTGCGGCATCACGTTTTATTGTTATCCAAAAGTATCCATAACGAAGGATTTTCATTGCCAGGGTCTGCCCTCCAGTATGGTCTCCACAATCGCCAACATGCACCTCCCTTAGGATTCTTCGTGCTTCTTCGTCGGTCACACATCTTAGAAGAGGGGTCTAGAATCCCTTTCGATAGAGTATTCCATCCTATATCATGAACTGTGGCACCGTTCGGAGGAGCTTCTTCCATTGATTTTGGAGAGTATGAAGTATTCCTTCAAGTAGATAATTCTTTATCGATGTCATGTATAATGTTCGACATTGGTGTCCAGAATCCTCAACTCTGTTGAAGGAGTTCTTTTAATTTTGTTGAACCTTTGACAGTGATTGCATCTTCTGACATGAACTGCGGCATCACGTTTTATTGTTGGCCAAAAGTATCCATATCGAAGGATTTTCATTGCCAAGGTTTGCCCTCCAGTATGGTCTCCGCAATCGCCTAATGCACCTCCCTTAGGATTCTTCATGCTTCTCCGTCAGTCATACATCTTAGAAGAGGGGTCGAGAATCCCCTTCGATAGAGTATTCCATCCTATAACACGAACCGTGGCACCGTTCGGAGGTGCTTCTTCCATTGATTTTGGAGAGTTTGAAGTATTCCTTCAAGTAGATAATTCTTTATCGATGTCATCCATATATAATGTTTGACATTGGTGTCCAGAATCCAGTCTACGTCCATTTCGTCGATGCTTGGGTTGGTTAGCATTTCAACTAGAACCAATCCCAATGACTGGGCTTCTCTCGAGCTTGCCAGTTTAGCTCGATAATCTTCCTTGGTGTTTTGCTCCCACAGAATGTGAGATATGGTGTAGTGCTTGATATCTCTTAGCAGCTCTTGCACTTTGGACGGGCATGGGGAAAAATTTTCTCCTCGTACCTGTACTCTCCTTTCACTTGACATATGACCAGCTGGGAGTCGCTATATTTGTGGATAGACATTATTTTGAGTTCCTTCACAACCTTGAGTCCTACATTCGTATTCCGCTTCGTGATTTGTAGCTGGGAACTCCAGGCGCAAAGCATAGTTAATGGCTCATCCCGTTGGGGTTTCACGTACTACCCCTGGGCCCGAATAGAAGTTGTTTGATGCGCCGTCAATGAATATCTTCCATTGCGCGTCCGTTTTTGACTGAACTTCATCCTCGTCATCTCTTACGTTAAATTCGGCAATGAAGTAATACTTCAAATTTTTGATAACATTATATAGGAGATTAATTTAGATAAACTAAATAAAATAATATATTGATAAGGGGATTGAGATTTGATTTAATTAAGGTAGTCGCGCCTTTCTAACTAATAAACTAAATGAAGGGTTTAAAATGAATTAGAAGAGGGGTATTATGGGAAAGAGGTTATTCCTATATTGTCTTCCTTAGGCTGTATATCTCTATACACATTCATTTCATTTCAAAAATTTAAAAACCAAGGCCAGCCACCATTAACACAGAAAGAAGAAGAGGAAATAAAAGAAAATCTTAAGGAAAGAAAATTCAAACCAAATACATTCAAATATCAAGCTCCTTAATCTCTAAAGCAAAGGTGAATAATGTTTACATCTCTAAATTTTTATGGTTTTAAGTTTAATTTCGAATGTTTTTGCAAAGGTTTGCCATGTTTTTGAATGATAAAATGATATATACATGTGATTAGTTATGTATGTTCATATAGATTTTATGACATATTTTGAGAAGAAAACCCTATTAAATGACATTCGTTAGCCTTGTGAATTTTTATGATGATTTAAAAATATATTATAGAGCCGGGTTTCAATTTCCAGATTTTTCTGAATTTTTGTGCAATAGTTATGATTTTTCAGAGGAAGAAAATGGTATTCTCGATTATTAAATTATTTACGGGAAAAATAATTATTTTTTGGATCCAAAAAAATTATATGTTGAAAAGAACATATTAATTGATTTTCTGAAATTTTTCTATAATTTTCTATGGTGTTTTAATAATTATATAGAATTATTTAAGCAATGGGACTTAAATGTTCTATATAATTATAAAGGTGATATCGGCTTTTTAAAAATTATTTAACTTTCCAAATAAGGAAAGTTGGTAGCATTTTTGAATAAAAACTATGGCAACCAATCATATTTAGACAAACAAGGCAGGTTCGGTACAAAATACTATTTTAAGGTACAAATAAATAGTTTTTCTACTATTTCAACTCTTTCGACAAAAGCTCCCGCCTTCATTCCAAACCTTCCGATAAGGTTGAAAGGTATCAAACCATTTGACTAGGTTAATAACCAATGCACATGGTATCAAGAAACTGGTACGTAGTGGATTGGAAGGAGTCGAAAGGTTTAGGGACGAAACGTAAAAGCTTTCGAAGGAGATGAAACTTTGTTTTGGTTTAAAGAAAATATGCCAGCTAGTCTTTAACAAAGAGCTTTCGACATTATAAATTATTTTAAAAGAAAAAGCTTTCGATTGGTTTGCTTTCTTGTTTTAATTAAAAGCTTTCGACAAATTCGAAAGGTGTAGCTTTTGAAAAGGTTGAAGAATAGTTGCCACTTCTTAACCCTTCGACACAGATAGATTCAAAAGTAATCTTTTGTTTTCCTAAAACTTGCTGCCACTCTCCATTGATTTCGGAGGGTTGGTTCCAAAAACAAAACATTAATGTTTTCGAATGGTTTTATAAAGGTTTCGAAGCAGTTGCTTTCAACTCCAATTTTTTTCTGATCCTTTTCCTCAAGTTGAAGGCATAATCCAAATGTTTAAAATCGAAACGTTTTAAAGGTTTCGAAGTAGTCAAGTTCGAATTATTTCAAAAGGTTTCCACTTGTTTTAAAATGAAACCAATGTCTTTGAAAGGTTTTGTGTTTCATTGCTTTCGAAAGGTTAATAGATGATTTTACAGGGGAGGTACCCCAAGCTTTCGACAAAGTCGAAAGGTGAAACCTTTCGACTAGGTCGAAAAAGAAACCTTCCGACAAGGTCGAAAGGTGGAACCTTACGACAAGGTCAAAAAGTACGAGATTAATGTTTTCGTAAGGCTATGGTTTAAAGGATTTAAAAAGTGGATGTCATGTGTTTTAAAGCTTTTAAAAGGAAGGCTTTTTAAAAGGTTTTGAAGGAGTTGCCTTTAATGATTTCGAAAGATTTATTAAAGGACATAAAGGAGTTACGTTCAATGCTTCCGAAGGGTTTTATTAATGGTTTTGAAGGAGTTACCTTCAATGTTTTTGAAAGGTTGTTTAAGGGATTTAAACAAAGATTTTGAATGAAATGACTAGGCAGATAGCCTAAGTGTTTTAAGTTATAAAGCACTTTAACCTATTGTAAGAGGATAGACAATCCTTATTGAACATCATCAACATTATTTTGCATAAATTATATACAACATAGAAAAATTTGCTTAGAGTAAAGCTAAAGATATATTTTCCTTATATATTTTGGCAGGTTAAATCATTTTAAAAAGGTTTCCAAGGAAAATTTAAAGGGCAGTTGCCTAGATATTTTGAAGGGTAGTTTACCCCATAGAACATTTGAATAGATAACTAATAAAGGTCAGTCAACCAAGGTAACTAATAACATTTAAACTCAGACAGTTAGTCCATTTTTAGGCCAGTCAACCTAGAGGACAGTTAGTCCAGAAAAGAGCAGTCAGCTCTAATATAAACAGCTAGTTCATTTATTATCATAACGGACCTTGCTACTTTTTATGGATAGTTAGTCCACCCATTTTGTTCTAGGCAAATATCCCATTATCTAGCATAAAAAGATATTGCTAATTTGGTATAATCAGTTTTAGGATAGATTGTCCAGAAGAGAGCAATTGCTCAGAATTTAGGATAGATAGTCCAATATAGAGTAGATGGCTTAGATTTTAGACAGACAATCTATTTTATTTCCTATTTTAGAATAATGGATATTTCAATATTATTATTATAATTAGTTGATTAACCAGTTTGGTTGTAGAAAAACATTTGCAAAAATACGTTTTGAAAAGAGATATTAGTGAGGGGAAACTTATTCCGCTACGCAGCGTGGTCTCACCATATATCAGTGAAAAGAGATGTAACAGAAATTATTCATACCAGGCTTTATGTTTGACTCAAAGTTTTTTTCCCCTTTAAACTCTCAAGTGCTCAAAATTTGATTTGAGTAGGTTGAAGGTTTAGGTTTTCAGGTTTTAGTAGATTTGGCGAATAAAGCATCTAAAGACGAACATGTGGCTAACGGATAGCTAATTCAGAAATTCTATTTTAAAATTGTTTCTGTTGTGTATTAAGACAATTATGTCTATAATTCTTTGATCATCCAAAGGGCAACTTCATATGTCCCTTTTGGCGTGTTGTTGTAAACTATATTTGATTAATGCCTGGGATACATTTAGGGATTTTTGTAACTTGGATAAGATATTATTTGAAAGGTTTTCACTCAAAATTATTGTTTATGAAAATCTATGACTGCGGCATCCATAGTACTTATCTTTTGGCCTCCAGATACGGGATGTTACAACTTGGTATCAGAGCGTTGGTTTATGAAAAATTTAACTAAAATAGGTTTTGAAAAAAAATCCAAAAGAGTTAGAGTAAGATTTGGGGTTGGGTTAACGCTATAATAACATACTTTTATTTGCTATATATAAGTATTTTATCTCCATTCATCTATCTTTGATTAGGTTATCTTTTTGTATCTCATAAGGTTTGAATAAAGATATGGATGGTAGAAGAAGTAGAGTTTACCAAGAAGGGGGAAGCACCGAAAGGAGTGCTTGACCTAATGCAGGGAGAAACCATGCTAGGCAGAGAATGTTGGAGCAGATGTCTCGTAGGTCAAAATGGAAGCCATGTATTAGTTTTTCAGGAATATGATGCGGGCAGGAGTTGCGGCTAGAGTGTTAGGAGGAAATAATGTAGGAATAGGGGTTGTAGAAGTTCTAGTAGTTAATAATTTCATCCAGATGAGCGGTGATTATGTGAAGCTAGGAGGAAATCCGTTTGTGGGAACGGAGGATGCCATTGGGGTTGAGGACTAATTGTTGCACTACGAAAGGATTTTTGTAGATCTAGGGCTCAATGATGAGCAGAAGAGGAGGTTGGCATCTAGGCAGCTTCAGGGAGCTACATTGTTCTGGTGGAACATTATAACAATGGCAGTCGATGAGGAGGCAGTAACCCGGGAGGATTTCAAGAGGAGATTCCAAGAGAGGTTTCTGTCTATAATGGAACAGTTACCTTTGATTAGGCATATTGCGGAACTGGTGCAGGGTGAGATGTTTGTTGCTGAGTATGCCAGGAAGCTTTGAAGAGTTGGCCCGATACGGTTATGCTTCTGTAGATACCGTTTTGCAGTGGAATGAGAAGTTTATTAGAGGATTGAAGCCGGAGATGGCTAGTGCTGCTTTGTCTCATCTTAGAGATCCTTCTGATATTGTTGTGGAGATGGCTTTGAGGCAGGAAGAAGTCCTTGAGTCTCTGAAGAAGAGCAAGGCAAAAGGGGTCCAAGTTGGAAGGTGCCAGAAGAGGAAGTTCTTTCCCAAGAAAGGTGTTCATAAGCATGGAGCATCCAAGAAAGAGAATTCTGAGGTTGTCTGTTATAAAAGTGACAAGAAAGGGCACTTTGGTAATAAGTGTCGCTCGGGGAAAGCAAAGGATGTGGCTAAGAGGAGGAAGGTCTGGTGTTTCAATTGTGACCAAATAGGCCATTATAAGAACCGGTGCAAGGAGCATATTAGAGATGGTAAGGGCAAGGTGTATGCATTGGAGCCTGCCGCTTCTAAGCCAACGGACCAAGAAGTGGAAGGCAGTCCTTGAAGGAATGCTTCAGATTAATGGTATGTCTGTTAGCGATTTATTTGATACTGGTGCTTCGCATTCTTTCATATCTAGATGTTTGTTAGATATGCTTAACCTTGAACCCACATATTTAGTTACTTCCTTACAGGTTGTGAATCCAATAGAAGGTATGCAACTGTAGGGTTGAGGTGTGACCAGTGTGAGTTTGATCTGTTAGATCATACTTTTGTGCGCAGTTTGCATGTGTCTGATTTTGTGGGGTTCGGGATTATCCTTGGTATGGATTGGTTAAGTGAACACGATGCTAATATATTTTTCCAGGGTAGGAAGATATCTCTTAGGCAACCAGATAGTAGCGATCATATTGTTTTCACCGTAGGAGGCTCTAGTGATGAAGTGTTTGCTTTATTGGGTGCTTTGGATTCATATGATGCGTTGAACCGAGTTTCTGTGGTTAGATAATTCATAGATGTGTTTGAGCCAGTAGTTCGATTGCCGTCGAAACGAGCCATTTAGTTTCAGATAGATTTGGTTCAGTGAGTAGAAACTGTGAGTCGACCGCCAAGTAGGATGACGCATTCAGAGACAAGGGAGCTGAAGTTGCAGTTGGTGGATTTAGAGGGCAAGAGTTATGTAAGGCTGAGTAGTTTGCCATGGGTTGCAGCGGTATTGTTTGCTAAGAAGCCGGATGGATCATTGAGGCCGTGTATCGATTACCGAAAGTTTAATGAGTGGATGATAAAGAATCGATACCCATTGCCCAGAATTGACAATTTGTTCGACGAGCTAAGTGGAGCAATGGTATTTTCTTAGTTGGATTTGGCAATGGGTTTCCATCAGCTTAGGGTAGCCGAGGATAGTTTACCTTTGACAGCATTCAGAATCGGATATGGATCGTACGAATAATTAGTTATGCCATTCGGACCGAAAAATGCTCCGGCTTTCTTTGTGGATTTGATCAATCGAATTTTTTGAGAGCACTTGGATAGGTTCATGTTGGCTTTCATTGATGATATCTTGATTTACTCAAAGGATGAAAGAGAGCATGAAGTTCATCATAGAGTGGTGCTTGAGACGTTGAGGCAGCATCAGCTGAAAGCGAAATTTTCGAAGTGTCACTTCTGGAAGAAGGAAGTGAAATTTCTTGGTCATGTGGTCTCAGAGGAAGGGATATCGACGAGTCTAACTGCGATTGAGGTAGTGAATGGTTGGAAGAGACCCATAACAATAACCGATATTAAGATTTTCCTTGGGTTTGCTGGTTATTATCGGAGATTCATTACGGATTTCTCGCGGATAGCAGTACCAATGATCGGGCTGACGAGGAAGGATGTGAAGTTTGTGTGGACCGATTAGTGTGAGGAAGCATTCCAAAGTTTGAAGCACTTATTGACCCATGCACCTATGTTGGTGGTTCAAGAGGGGAATCAAAATTTGGTCGTCTATACCGATGCACGTAAAATAGGATTATGAGTTGAGTTGATGGAGAGAGGTAAAGTGATTGTCTATGCTTCTAGACAACTTCAACCGCATGAGGTCTGATATCCGACGCATGATTTAGATTTGGCTGTAGTGATTTTTTCTTTAAAGTTATGGAGACGTTACCTTTTGGGAGAAAGCTTTGAGTTGTATACAGAACATAAGTCGCTGAAGTAATTGTTCTCTCAGAAGGAGCTAAACATGAGGCGGCAGAGGTGGTTAGAGTTCATTGCCTCTTATGATTTTGGGATTGAGTACACACTAGGGAATGGCAACAAGGTTGCAGATGCACTTAGAAGGAAACATCAGAAAGCAATGTTGGCAATGATGGCTGAGTGGAAAGATTTAGAAACATTAGCAGATTGCAGAGTGTAGTGGTGAGCCGAGGCAGTGTCTAGTGGTAATACAATTGTATTGTCTTGTTTGGAAGTTCGAACAGTGTTGATCGAACATATTGCTTCTAAGCAGTTAGAGGATCCAGTGTTAGCTGAGCGGATAAGAAAGCTAAAAGAATGAACCATGAGCGATGACTTGAAAGATTTTTGTCTTGACCAGAATGGGTGGTTGAGAAAGAAAGGTAGATTATGCGTTCCATGTGTAGAAAATATAAGAAAGGAAGTCTTGGATAAATGCCATCGTTCAAAGTTCACTATATATCCCGGAGGTACCAAGATGTATCAGGATATGAAAAGGAGTTTCTTTTGGGAAGGAATAAAGCGGGATATTGGTTTGTGTGTAAGGCAGTGCTTGAATTGCCAATAGGCAAAAGCGGAACACCAGAAACCGAGTGGTTTGTTTTAGCCTTTAGACATTCCAGTGTAGAAGTGGTATCTATTTCTATGGACTTCAAAGATGGGTTGCCAAGGTTTAATAGGGTAATGAAAGTAAATGGGTTATAGTGCATAGACTGACTAAGAGTGCCCATTTCATTCCGGTTAGTTCAACCAGGATGACAACTATTATAGAAAGTTTGTTTATGAAGAATGTGGTTAGATTGCAAGGAGTTCCTAGTAGTATTATTAGTGATAGAGATTTCTTGCTTACTGGCGAATTTTGGAAGAGTATGCATGAAGTTTTGGGAACCAAGCTTATGATGAGGGCTGATTGCCATCCACGGACATATGGGCAAACAGAAAGAATTAACAAAATCTTGGAAGATCTGTTAAGAGCTTGTGCTCTGGATTTTGGGGGATCATGGGAAGACCATCTGCATCTAGTCAAGTTTTCATATAACAACAATTATCAGACTAGTATTGGATAGCGCCATTTTAAAATTTGTATGGAAGGCCATGCAAATCTCCCGTTTTTGGGTTGGAGACGGGGGATAGGGTGATTCTTGGTCCAAATTTGGTCAAAGAAGCGGCAGTAAAGATTGAGATCATTAGAGCATGGATGAAGGAGGCTCAGTCTAGGCAGAAGCATTATGTAGATAAGAGATGGAAAGATTTGAAGTTTTCAGTGGGGAACTAGGTATTCGTCAAAGTATCACCGATGAAAGGTGTTCTTAGATTTGGGAAGTCATGGAAGTTATCTCCTAGGTTCATTGGACCTTTTCCTATTCTAGAGAGGATCGGGAAACTCGCTTATAGACTTCAGTTACCGAGCAGTTTGGCAGCTGTTCATGATGTTTTTCACATCTCTCATCTCAAAAAGTATGTTAGAGACCAGGAGATTAGTATTGCACCGACAGTGCTAGATGATTTAGTGGTAGAACAGACTTGACCATAGTGAGGAAGCCTATTCGCATTGTTATGGGAGATGAGAAGAGGCTTAGAACCAAGACGGTCATATTAGTCAAATTCCAACGGAGTGACGATGATAGAGGCTGTACTTGGGAGGTTGAGAACAGGATTAGACATACTTATCCTGACTTGTTTGATGGTATGCTTTACCTTCTTGTTTGTTTTGAGCTTATTGTAATTTAAAGGATGAAATGCTTTAAATTAAGGAGTCTGTAACACCCCAGATTTTTTGTAACATTATTTAGGAGATTTAGTTAGGTAAACTAAATAAAATAATGTGTTGGTAAATGGATTGAGATTTGATTTAATTAAGGTGGCCATACCTTTTTAACTAATAATTTAAATGAAGGTTTTAAAATGAATTAGAGGAGGGGTATTATGGGAAAGAGGCCATTCCTATATTATCTTCCTTTGGCTGTGTATCTCTGTACACATTCATTTTGTTTGAAAATTTTCAAAAGCAAGGCCAGCCACCATTAACAAGGAAAGAAGAAGAGTAAACAAAAGAAAAGCTTAAAGAAAGTAAATTCACATCAAACTCATTCAAATCATCAGCTCCTTAATCTCTAAAGCAAAGGTGAATAATGTTTACATCTCCAAATTTTTAGTAAGGTTAATGCCAAATGATTTTGCAAAAGTTTGCCATGTTTTTGAATGCTAAAATGATATACATACATACATACATACATACATACATACATACATACATACATACATACATACATCCATACATATATATATATATATATATGTCGATGAGTTATGCATGTTCATATACATTTTATGACATGTTTCGAGAAGAAAAGCCAATCAAATGACATCCGTCAGCTTTGGGAAAATTCATGTTGATCTAAATAGATATTTTTGAGATGGGTTTCAATTTCCAGATTTTTCAATATTTTTGTGGAATTGTTATGAATTTTCTAAGAAAAAAATGGTATTTTGGTTTATTAAATTATTTATGACAAAATAATTATTGTTTGGATTCGAAAATTTTATATGTTGAAAAGAACATATTAATTGTTTATTTGGAATTTTTCCAGAATTTTCTAAGGTGTTTTTATAGTTATGTAAAATTATTTAAGGAATGGGACTTAAATGTTTTATATAATTATAAAGGAGATAGGGGTGTTTTCAAAATTATTTAAATTCCAAATAAGGAAAGTCGACAGCATTTTTGAATACAAAATTCTGGCAAACAATCTGGTTTAGACAAAAAAGGTAGATAGGTTACAAAAGAACTATTTTATAGTACAAATAAATAGTTTTTCTACTATTTCAACTCTTTCAGCAAGAGCTTCCACCTCCATTCCAAACCTTTTGACAAGGTCGAAAGGTATCAAACCTTTCGACTTGATCAATAACCAATGCACAAGGTATCGGGCAAGTGATAAATAGTGAATTGGAAGGAGTCGAAAGCTTTAGGGACAAATGGTAAAAGCTATTGAAGGAGATGAAACTTTGTTTTGGTTTAAAGAAAATACGCCAGCTTGATTTCGACAAAGAGCTTTCGACATTGTAAAATGGTTTAAAAGAAAAAGGTTTTGATTAGTTTGCTTCCTTGTTTTAATTGAAACATTTCGACAAAGTCGAAAGGTGTTACTCTCGACAAGGTTGAAAATATAGTTGCCAGTTCCTAACCTTTCGACATAGATGGAGTCGAAGGTAATCTTTTGTTTTTCTAAAACTTGCCGCCGCTCTCGATTTATTTTGAAGGGTTTGTTCCAACACCAACACATTAATGTTTTCAAATGGTTTTGAAAGGTTTTATAAAGATTTCAAAGCAGTTGCTTTCGATTCCAATGTTTTTCAGATCCCTTTCCTTAACATGAAGGCATAATCCAAATGTTTTAAACTGAAAATTTTTAAAGGTTTCAAAGTAGTCAACTTCGAATGGCTTTGAAAGGTTTTCACTTGTTTTAAATTGAACCCAATGTATTTGAATGGTTTTTGAATTTCATTTCTTTCAATAGGTTTATAAATATTTTATTGGGGAGGTACCCTAGGCTTTCGACAAAGTTAAAAGGTGAAACATTTCGGCTAGGACAAAAAGAAACCTCCCGACAAATTCGAAAGGTGGATCCTTCTGACAAGGTCGAAAGGTATGGTATTAATGTTTTCGTAAGGATAAGGTTTCAACAATTTAAAAGGCAGATGTCATATGTTTTAAAGCTTGTAAAAGGAAGCCTTTTTAAAAGGTTTAGAAGGAGTTACGTTCAGTTATTTCAAAAGGTTTATTAAAGAACATGAAGGAGTTGCCTTCAATGCTTCCGTAGGGTTTTATTAATGGTTTGGAAGGAGTTACCTTCAATGTTTTCGAAAGGTTATTTAAGGGTTTTAGACAAAGATTTTGAATGAAATGACTAGGCATATAGCCTAAGTGTTTTAAGTTATAAAGTAGTTAAATTTATTTTAAAAGGATAGATAATCCTTATTGAACATTATTAACATTATTTTGAGTAAATTATGTATTACATGGCAAAAATAGCTTAGAGTAAGATATATTTTCCTTGTATATATATGATTTGAAAGACTAAATCATTTTGAAAAGGTTTTAAAGAAAAATTTAACGGGAAGTTTGCCTAGATAGGTTGAAGGGTAGTTAACCCAAAAGAAAATTTTGGCAGTTAGCTCATTAAATTCGAACAGTCGGTCCATTTTGAGGGCAGGCAGTGTAACTTCCGTTTTTTCGCAAGCTTTAAATCGACACACGTGCCAATTCAAACCATACGGAAGGGCGGATTGTTATGGGGTAAATAAGAAAAAAAGCAGGAAAGAAACACACAAAATAGAATCTCACAGCGAAAGGATAAAATAGAATAATCAAATATACAGTTCATGAAGCTGTTTTTCAAAATATATAATTATACTTACAATATATATATCAGAGTTATACATACCATAGAATATCAATAATGCAGTGGAATACAATAGTGTAGTGGAATAATATAATAGGTAATAGAAATAAAATCTTCGTCTTCATCCTCCAGAGCTAGAGTCTTCGAATCCTGAAATAGTCAGGCTGACCCGAGCGAATTGAAAAGACAAAACACTCGAGTCAGAACTAAAAGATCTTATGTAAGTTAAATCAACAATGAATATGAGTGCAGTAGCTTAAGAGATGCTCGGGATTCACATCTCCTAAGGATACGTTAAACTATTTACTATGTAGTAATATTTCGCTATTATAATAGTGTCTATTAGTAAAATAAACTTACTTTAAAATAGCGTTAAGGAGTGACCCAATATTCTCCATAACACATAATATATTCCCATGGTCTATACAGTACCGTAATCTCCCCCGTACAAGGCGTCGTCAGAGGGTACTCCATAGGTATGGTACAAAACAAAATCGTATAAGGCGAGCTAGGTTAGGCGACACGGCACAACTAGGCAATGCCAGGGTAGATATACCAATTACGCTTCCGGGTTGGTGGTAACGCATAGCCGTAGCTACCGCCCACCTCGAGCCACACCCCCAAATCAAAGAAATCAAAAGTGGCCACCAAATAAATCCAAAGTCAGAGTAGAATATCGAAGGGATGTGCCGATAAAAGGGGCTACCTTCTTAACCCGTCGATCGCTCCTGTTTTAGCAACCTTATGCCTACTCACGGGAGTTGGGTCCATGTTTTTACCTCAAAGGAAACGCCGCCGCCAGACTACTTCATTCTGGAATCTCCACCGCGTATACGGTTGTTGAAGTGGTTTTCGGAGTTGGCAAAGAGTATGACAACTTCCGATCCAGTCTCTTTAACAACCAAATGTTATTATAATACCGCGGTCTTTTCAAAATAGTTTAAACATTTAAAACCAGAATAAAATATCCATTTCAAAACTATATAAATACGATATCATTTCTATTTTGAAAACCCAAATCAATTTTTGATATCATTTTCAAATATATTCTTTTCTAAAACTATAATATTTCAAAGTTATAATATTTCGGAACCCACATGAAATATCGCCTTTAAACAGTAAAACTTTAAATTTCATAACTTTGAAACATACTACACCACTTAAATGGTTTAACTATTAAATTACTTTATAAAATAAAATACTTCTTTAATTTCACAAATAAATTCCAAATATCGATTTGAACCTCCAAATAAACCATTTCTGTTTAATATTTTCAAAGCTTAAAATTCAATAATTCAAAACTAAAATTTAAAATTCATATATATATATATATATATATATATATATAAACACACACACACACACCAATTTCACTTTTCTATTATTTAGTTTGAAATATGTACTTAATAATCTAGTATCCCGTTAATAAAACTCAAAATTTCAAAAATTGAATATTCCTCAATTCATTAAACTTGATATTTTTACTTAAACCACCTTAACCCCAAATTTAGTTTTAAAACCATATTCCTTTAAAAATCTAGATTTCAATAAGTTCCAATGGATTTTTATTAAGTAAAATTCATAATTTAATAAAATATCAAGTCAGTTTCAAAACTATTTTCTCATACTTGATTTATAAAATCAATATAAACTCTATTTAAAAATAATATTTAAGTAAATACTTCCCATAATATAAGTTAATAAAATCAACTTTATTATTAAAATTATTTATACTTTAAACAATTTTGTAACTAGCTTAAAACCAAGAATTTTACTATATATCAAATACCTTTATCAAATATCCGAATCGATATCTCATAAAACCATATATATTTCTTTACAAAACTATAGAAACATTTCAAATATTTTTATACATAGACCGCGGTGTCTGTATATATAATTTTCTACTCTATGGTCAAGTGTTACGGATATTTATCATTTCAATCCGTAATTTAAAAATGAAAATTTGCGGTTATATATCATTTCAAACCGCAATCCCGAATGAAATTGCATAATAACTTGCAGTTTATAACCATATAAAATACAACATCCATTCATCCAATATCAATCATCAACCATTTATCACAATCATCATCAAATTCAAACAATAGCATCAACATATAACGGATAATAAACAACAGGTATTAAATAGCAGTTTATATTCAATAATAAATTAAATAACTGTTCTACTGGCAGTTAATATGCAATGAATAATTAATCAACAATTTAACTAGCAGTTTAAATGCAATGAATAAATTAAATAGCAATTTAATTTAAGTAAATGAAATTAACTGAGATGATTATTAAAAATAGGCCAAACAAGCATAAACAAATTTTAAATCACATCATATATCAATTTAACAAACATAAGAAATATTAGAAGTTGTGGGTAGGTTAAAACACTCACCTTTTGAATTTAAATCGAATTTAAATCCGATTTAAACCCAAAATTTGAACAGTCTCCAAATCCGTCCAAACCAGCGCCAAAAAGTCCGAAATTTTATTATGATCCTAATAAAAAAAATCGCGTGTGAAACGGAGTTCGTATGTGAAAGATACGATAGTTAGAACAATTGAAATTAAAATCTAAATAAAAATAAAATAAAATAACACGAAATAACCTAAACCACTCGAACAGCCACGTGACCACGCGAAAATTCACGCACACGACCATTAGGGTTTCGAACCCTAGCTGAGCCGCTATCTAAAAATTAATTGCTACCGTTTCTCCAAAGCTCGTGACTCCCATCAAGCGACGCCACCATCTCTCCCTCTTCAGGCCGATCCATACGAACCCAACTCGGCCACCTCCGGCGTTTGAAAATGCCCCCGCCACCGCCCATGAAAATCGCCAATTTCTGGCGATCGAGATCCCTATGACTCGAGCCGATCGTGCCGATGCTAACTGTAGGTCCCCCTCAACAGGCTGCCACTCCCCGATCGAGAAATCGTCGACGATCCGCCGTCCAATAGGAAGCCCTAGCTACGAACGGCCTGAAGTAAATCGCAATTTCATGGATGAACGATGACTCCAAACGAGAAACAAAACACATATTTGACTTGCGCTCTTCGAGAGCTTCAACATATATTTTTTCTGAATTTTTGGAAGAGTTTAAATTTTTAGCTTTCGATTGAAATTTTAATTGGATAGATTAGGGTTTATAGCCATTGAGAAAGTGGAGCACAGCTGTTTCTGTACGTATAGAAATGAGAAATAGGGACTGCTAGGGTTTATAACGGGGTTTATATAGGTAGGTCAGAAATTAGAATGGATGGATAAGGTTGGATATACGCGCTAACGCCAAAATGGCCCAAAAAGCCCGTTTCGACTCCGGAACGAAATTGGGTCAACCCATATATCAAAATAGATATTTTAAAATATTTTAAACACGATGGAATAAGTTTCAGGTTCAAATTGCATCGTATGAAGAAGTCATGTTAAAATCAATATTTTCAAATTGATTTCAATTGATTTCAATTTCATTGATTTCAAGGCGTTTCACGTTCGTACGAACAAACGACAAGTCCGATCGTAACGAAACTTGAAATCCTATAATAATTCACCGTTACGGATCCAATGAAACTGGTTTCATCGAAATCCGAATCAGTGGTCAAAAT
Organism: Allium cepa; assembly: GCA_030765085.1. NCBI lineage: Eukaryota > Viridiplantae > Streptophyta > Magnoliopsida > Asparagales > Amaryllidaceae > Allium > Allium cepa. The sequence goes on from CM060938.1 coordinate 688,768,963, forward strand.
GGCTATTTTTCCACTAATTAATTAAATACATAAATTAGCTAAGCAAATCAAATTTTAAATTTCAATTCGAAAATTGACAAATTTCATCACTTATGATTCCTCAATCATTTACAATGATTTAAACAAATGTAAATGTCGATTTAGAAATGATTAATTTATAAATTTCAATATTAACCCTAATTTCATTATATTCAAAATTTATAAATTTTATTTCCAAAAAATTCTATTAGATTCACTTTTCATTCTATTATTCGATTCACTATTCTTAAACGGATAAAATTTTACATTGAATTTGCTGATTTCAATCAATTAAAACTTTACCATATGTTTCAATTAATTGGGTATGCACAAATTTAGCTATTCAATCAATTTCAATTTACGGTACAATTATCATGGTTTATATCATATTGCATTAATATCCCTATTTCATGTTAATTTCAAATGATTGAATATTAAATTCCATTTACTAGAGTAGATCCAACTTATTAAAAAAAATATTTCGATAAATCGTTTTAAATTTGCCTTCCATCTTTATACTCAACCAATTTTTAAAAATCTAATAACATGGTTAACGATTCATTACCTTAATATACCCAAATTTTCATCTTTATTTATGCTATATACAATTTATAACGTAATACTTTCTTAGTTATTACTTTACATACTTCCCGTATTAATTTCTCAATTAACATAATTTGTACTTATTTCCTAATCCACCAATTACTACTTAAAATAAATTTACAATTCTATTAATTTACATTCACACCTCCGTTACTATATTAATAATTATTAAAGTAACGTTTATTATCAATAACTATATTATAATTACTTAACATTTAAATGAACTTTATTTCCAATAAATTCATTGACTAATTAATTAGGTAATTTTTATAGTTGCTATCCTACCCTTAAATTTATTTCCAAATAACGTACTACCTAATTTCCTTTAATGGCAATTTGATTTCCAAATTTTATGCAACATACCAAAGAAATAAAACATATATTAATTGATTCGTTTTAATTCAAATCTTTTTATTAAGTTCAGTAATACTATATAAATTTAGTTACCTTGTTTTTCCCATTCTAACAACTCCTAACCATTGTATTACATTTCACACAAATGTAACATTTATTTACATTTATTACAATTTATCTCCAATTCCAATTAACCATTAACCTACAATAAACATTATCGTTACTCTTTAGTCACATAAGTAAGCCTCTATTACTTACAAATCAATGTTGGCATTTATTTCCATACTACTAATTGCATTCACTTATGTTCAATCCAAACATACATTTATATTTTATTTCCATTAATTAATTCAATATTTACATCCACTTATTAACAATTTACTTCCATTTATACAGTTGCAATTCATTTTAGTTATTATTTGATTAATACTATTTCCAATTTTATTTCTTTCAGTCTTAATTACACAATCATATTTAATTAACAAATTATAATGTTTTCCACTATTTCTTTATTTGGATTTCATTCCAATTGTCAAGAATTGATTTTATTTACCATTGCAACATTTAATTTCTGACATTCGCTCTAATATAAATTATAAGATTTTCATTTCTTTCTACATTAATTAAAAATCTTATTAAATTAACTCATTTTAATCATCGAATTTTACGGGTCGTTACGTTCTCCCCCACTTAACACTTTTCGTCCCCGAAAAGGAAAAGAAGAGAAAAGAAGAATTGTAAATCAATATATATTATTCAAAACATTATATTCATAACAATTAGTTTATAGAATTGGATAAATTAAATAAAATATATAGATTTATAAACAATTAATTCCTTTATATTCAAATTAATAAAGTTTGGAAAACATTTTTCAAAATAGTTTCTAAGTCCAAAATTTACGAAAATTTTTGGCAGAGTCTCCTTTGTACGGGGAGGTTCGGGAGAAAATAATATTAAATATAACAATATACAACATATATTTTCCAAAATAATATATCCCAACACGGGAACAATAATATAATAACGCTATAAACCGTAATCCGAATCGATACCTATTTGTCAGACAATTTACGCTTAATTATGAAACCAAAAGCAGTTGCAATTGCTTCCATAACCTGTATTTCACTTATATAATCTAGAAGAATTAATAATTATATAAAATGAAATATTTAATTTTGTTTTAACCACAAGCAAACAATCAATACAACACCAATCACTCACAACAAAACAAACAACCATCACATAGAATCAATACCAAACAAACATTCATTCATATTAAACAAACAACCAAACAATCATTCATTTATATTAAGCAAACAAATGGTTGTTCGGGTTTAAAACTTCAAATTGTACAGAATGAAAATAAACTACTAAGCGCATCATTTACTCAACAGTCTCTGATGAAGCTAAATAGATTATTCACACATCCAAACAATTTTGAAGTATCCTTACCTAAACAACCATAAACCAAAACAAACAACAGAAATTTTTAAACAACAGATTAAGTTTATCCTTTTGAATTCCATTTGTACATTTGTTGTTTGATTTTTATTTTTTATTCATATAATGGTTTATCTTTTTTATTTACATTTATTTCTTACAATTTCATTTACTTTTATTCATTTTTAACAAAATCTCATTTCCACTTATTCATGTCATGAAATTTTTCCTTTTATTATATTACATTCATTTACTCACTGCTTAATTTCATTTATTACAGTATTCATCTTTCTTCTTATTTTAAAATAAATAACTTCAACCATTTACTTAAGTCTATAATTACTTACTTAAGTATATAATAATCAATTCTTATTTATAAAAGCAATTTATAGATCACTTCCTTACATGCTTTTACTTGTAAAATTTCCATTACATTTTCTTATTAAACATTTCAACTTTTATTATTTGGTATATTATATATATGCTTTTTAAGAATGTAATTGAAAATTATACAAGCTTTCTCATTTTCTTTAATTAATTCATTGCTCAATAATTTTATCTTTTACCTTATAAGTTACAACTTCAACTTTCTTATTTCATTTAGAGGTTTCAATCATTAGTTAAATCCCCTTTCACTATATTAATTGAACTATTAATTAACGCAAACTTAAGAATTTAAATACCGGGTTTAATTTCAAATCATTTTAAAATAATAGATAAATGTATATAATTCCAGTTTATAACTCCAATTATATTTAAAACAATTTAAAGTTTATATTTTTTTTATCAAAATTGAATCTGCAGTAAAATTACTACAGTGGTTTTTCCCCTTCGAAACTCGAAAACGAATGTCGATGATGCGGCCGCCATCGCCGAAATTATTTTCCAGCGACAGAGAGGAAGTACAGAACTTATTTTTTTCAAAATCTTCTTTAAAATATTCTTTCCAAATTATATCAAAATATTTATATCAGAAAATACTTCTAAATAATATATTACTATATTCCAAAATCATTGAAAGAATTTTCAAAACCCCGGGACTTAAATTCTAAATTTCCAAATTTCATTTATTTTATTTTCAATCTCATTTCAACTATTATATATAAATTTCATTACCTAACAACCAATATATTGCAACCCAATATATATATCATTTATAAAATTTATTTATATATATAGAAATATAATAGACAAAATTATTTCATTCACCTATATAAAAAAACAAATGTTATGTCGGTCTGTCCTATTAAGTGTTTAGAAATCCCTATTGATGTCACAGCGACCCATGCACCAACCAGAATTTATAAATACAAAACAAAACAGATTAACACATTATTAAAACCGTTTATAACACTAACAAATATGCTCTCTCATATATACACTCAGCGACTCATCATAGGGTATTACTACCCTATTAATAAAGAGTCAAACCCCACAAAGCTAAGGTTTATCGCTAAACCAAAGCTCCGATACCAGATGTAACGTCCCACTTTTTCGCACGCTTTAAATCGACACGGGTGCCAATTCAAACCATATGGAAGGGCGGATTGTTATGGGGTAACTAAGAAAAAAAGCTGGAAAGAAAAACACGAAATAGAATCTCACAGCGGAAGGATAAAATACAATAATCAAATATACAATTCATGAAGTTGTTTGTCAAAATATTTAATTATACTTACAATATATATCAGAGTTATACATACCATAGAATATCAATAATGCAGCGGAATACAATAGTATAGTGGAATAATATAATAGGTAATAGAAATAAAATCTTCGTCTTCGTCCTCCAGAGCTAGAGCCTTCGAATCCTGAAATACTCAGGCTGACCCGAGCGAATTGAAAATACAAAACACTTGAGTCAGAACTAAAAGATCTTATGTAAGTTAAATCAACAATAAATATGAGTGCAGTAACTTAAGAGATGCTCGGGATTCACATCACTTAAGGATCCGTTAAACTATTTACTATGTAGTAATATTTCGCCATTATAATAGTGTCTATTAGTAAAATAAACTTACTTTAAAATAGCGTTAAGGAGTGACCCATTATTCCCCTTAACACATAATATATTCCCTAGTCTATACAGTACCGTAATCTCCCCCGTACTGGGCGTCGTCAGAGGGCACTCCATAGGTATGGTACAAAACAAAATCGTATAAGGCGCGCAAGGGTAGGTGACACGGCACAACTAGGCAATGCCAGGGTAGATATACCAATTACGCTTACGGGTCGGTGGTGACGCATAGCCACAGATACCATCCACTTCGAGCCACACCCCAAATTAAAGAAATCAAAAGTAGCCACTGAATAAATCCAAAGTCAGAGTAGAATATCGAAGGGATGTGTCCGATAAAAGGGGCTACCTTCTTAACCCGTCGATCGATCCTATTTTAGCCACCTTATGCCAACTCACGGGAGTTGGGTCCACGTATTTACCTCAAAGGAAATGCCGCCGCCATCCTACTTCATTCTGGAATCTCCACCGCGTACACGGTTATTGAAGTGGTTTTTGGAGTTGGCAGAGAGTATGACAACTTTCGATCTCGGTCTCTTCAACAACCAAACGTTATTATAACACCACGGTCTTTTCAAAATAGTTTAAACTTTTAAAACTGGAATAAAATATCCATTTCAAAACCATATAAATGCGATATCATTTCTATTTTAAAAACCCAAATCAATTTTTGGTATCATTTTCAAATATATCCTTTTCTAAAACTATAATATTTCAAAGTTATAATATTTTGAAACCCACTTGAAATATCGCCTTTCAAAACGTAAAACTTTAAATTTCATAACTTTGAAACATACTACACCACTTAAATGGTTAACTATTAAATTACTTTATAAAATAAAATAGTTCTCTAATTTCACAAATAAATTCCAAATATCGGTTTGAACCTCCAAATAAACCATTTCTAATTTAATATTTTCAAAGCTTAAAATTCAATATTTCAAAACTAAATTTTAAATTCATATATATATATATATATACACATATATATCAATTTCACTTTTTCTATTATTCAGTTTGAAATATGTACTTACTAATCTAGTATCCCTTTAATAAAACTCCAAAATTCAAAAATTGAATATTCCTCAATTCATTTAGACTTGATATTTTGACTTAAACCACCTTAACCTCGAATTTAGTTTTAAAACCATATTCCTTTAAAAATCTAAATTTCAATAAGTTCCAATGGATTTTTATTAAATAAAATTCATAATTAAATAAAATCTCAAGTCAATTTCAAAACTATTTTCTCATACTTGATTTATAAAATCAATATAAACTCTATATAAAAATAATATTTAAGTAAATGCTTCCCATAATATAAGTTAATAAAATCAACTTTATTATTAAAATTATTTATACTTTAAACAATTTTGTACCTAGCTTAAAACCAAGAATTTTACTATATATCAAATACCTTTATCAAATATCCGAATCGATATCTCATAAAACCATATATATTTCTTTACAAAACTATAGAAACATTTCAAATATTTTTATACATAGACCGCGGTGTCTGTATATATAATTTTCTACTCTATGGTCAAGTGTTACGGATATTTATCATTTCAATCCGTAATTTAAAAATGAAAATTTGCGGTTATATATCATTTCAAACCGCAATACCGAATGAAATTGCATAATAACTTGCAGTCTATAACCATATAAAATACAACATCCATTCATCCAATATCAATCATCGACCATTTATCACAATCATCATCAAATTCAAACAATAGCATCAACATAGAACGGATAATAAACAATAGGTATTAAATAGCAGTTTATATTCAATAATAAATTAAATAACTGTTCTACTGGCAGTTAATATGCAATGAATAATTAATCAACTATTTAACTGGCAGTTTAAATGCAATGAATAAATTAAATAGCAATTTAATTTAAATAAATGAAATTAACTGAGATGATGATTAAAAATAGGCCAAACAAGCATAAATAAATTTTAAATCACATCATATATCAATTTAACAAACATAAGAAATCTGAGAAGTTGTGAGTGGGTTAAAACACTCACCTTTTCAATTTAAATCGAATTTAAATCCGATTTAAACCCAAAATTTGAACAGTCTTCTAATTCGTCCAAACCAGCGCGAAAAAGTTTGAAATTTTATTACGATCCTAACAAAAAAATCGCGTGTGAAACGGAGTTCGTATGTGAAAGATACGATAGTTAGAACAATTGAAATTAAAAGCTAAATAAAAATAAAATAAAATAACACAAAATAACCTAAACCACTCGAACAGCCATGTGACCACGCGAAAATTCATGCGCACAACCATCAGGGTTTCGAACCCTAGCTGAGCCGCCATCTAAAAATTAATTGTCGTCGTTTCTCCAAAGCTCGTGACTCCCATCAAACGATGTCACCATCTCTCCCTCTTCAGGCTGATCTATATGAACCCAACTCGGACACCTCCGACGCTTGAAAATGCCCCCGCCACCGCCCATGAAAATTTCCAATTTCTGGCGATCGAACCCCTATGACTCGAGCCGATCGTGCCAATGCTAACTGCAGGTCGCCCTCAACAGGCTGCCACTCCCCGATCGAGAAATCGTCGACGATCCGCCGTCCAATAGGAAGCCCTAACTACGAACGGCCACAAGTAAATCGCAATTTCCTGGATGAACAATGACTCCAAATGAGAAACAAAACACATATCTGACTTGCGCTCTTCGAGAGCTTCAACTTATATTTTTTCTGAATTTTTCTGAGGAGTTTAAATTTTTAGCTTTGGATTGAAATTTTAATTGGATAGATTAGGGTATATAACCATTGAAGAAGAGGAGCACAGCAATTTCTGTACGTATAGAAATGAGGAATAGGGGTTGCTAGGGTTTATATAGGTAGGTCAGAAATTAGAATGGATGGATAAAGGTTGGATATACGCGTTAACGCCAAAGTGGCCCAAAAAGCCCGCTTCGACTCCGAAACGAAATTGGGTCAACCTATATATCAAAATAGATATTTTAAAATATTTTAAACGCGATGGAACAAGTTTCAGGTTCAAATTGCATCGTATGAAGAAGTTATGTTAAAATCAATATTTTCAAATTGATTTCAATTGATTTCAATTTCATCGATTTCAAGGCGTTTCACGTTTGTACGATCAAATGACAAGTCCAATCGTACCGAAACTTGAAATCCTACAATAAGTCACTGTTACGAATCCGATGAAACTGGTTTCGTTGAAATCCGAATCAGTGGTCAAAATGACTATTTTTCCACTAATTGATTAAATAAATAAATTAGCTAATTAAATCAAATTTTAAATTTCAATTCGAAAATTGACAAATTTCATCACTTATGATTCCTCAATCATTTACAATGATTTAAACAAATGTAAATGTCAATTTAGAGATGATTAATTTATAAATTTCAATATTAACCCTAACTTCATTAAATTCAAAATTTATAAATTTTATTTCCAAAAAATTCTATTAGATTCACTTTTCATTCTATTATTCGATTCACTATTCTTAAACGGATAAAATTTTACATTGAATTTGCTGATTTCAATCAATTAAAACTTTACCATATGTTTCAATTAATTGGGTATGCACAAATTTAGCTATTCAATCAATTTCAATTTACGGTACAATTATCATGGTTTATATCATATTGCATTAATATCCCTATTTCATGTTAATTTCAAATGATTGAATATTAAATTCCATTTACTAGAGTAGATCCAACTTATTAAAAAAAATATTTCGATAAATCGTTTTAAATTTGCCTTCCATCTTTATACTCAACCAATTTTTAAAAATCTAATAACATAGTTAATGATTCATTACCTTAATATACCCAAATTTTCATCTATATTTATGTTATATTCAATTTATAACGTAATACTTTCTTAGTTATTACTTTACATACTTCCCGTATTAACTTCTCAATTAATATAATTTGAACTTATTTCCCAATCCCCCAATTACTACTTAAAATAAATTTACGCTTCTATTAATTTACATTCACACTTCCGTTACTATATTAGTAATTATTAAAGTAACGTTTATTATCAATAACAACATTATAATTACTTAACATTTAAATGAACTTTATTTTTAATAAATTCATTGACCAATTAATTAGGTAATTTATAATAGTTGCTATCCTACCCTTAAATTTATTTTCAAATAACGTACTACCTAATTTCCTTTAATTGCAATTTGATTTCCAAATTTTATGCAACATACTAAAGAAATAAAACATATATTAATTGATTCGTTTTAATTCAAATCTTTTATTAAGTTCAGTACTGCTATATAAACTTAGTTACCTAGTTCTTCCCATTCTAACAACTCCTAACCATTGTATTACATTTCATACAAATGCAACATTTATTTACATTTATTACAATTTGTCTCCAATTCCAATTAACCATCTAAATGAATAGGTGACCTACAATAAACATTATCGTTACTCGTTAGTCACATAAGTAAGCCTCTATTACTTATAAATCAATGTTCGCATTTATTTCCATACTACTAATTGCATTCACTTATGTTCTATCCAAACATACATTTAGATTTTATTTCCATTAAATAATTCGATATTTACATCCACTTATTAACAATTTACTTCCATTTATACAGTTACAATTCATTTTAGTTATTATTTGATTAATACTATTTCCAATTTTATTTCTTTCAGTATTAATTACACAATCATATTTAATTAACAAATTATAATGTTTTCCACTATTTCTTTATTTGGATTTCATTCCAATTGTCAAGAATTGATTTTATTTACCATTGCAACATTTAATTTCTAACATTCGCTCCAATATAAATTATAAGATTTTCATTTCTTTCTACAATAATTAAAAATCTTATTAAATTAACTCATTTTAATCATCGAATTTTACGGTTCGTTACAATCAGCCCAAAGGACAGTTAGTCCAGAAGACAGTTAGTCTAGAAAAAAGCAGTCACCTCTGATATGAACAGTTGTTCATTTATCAGCATAACGGACCTAGTCACTTTTTAAGGACAGTTAGTCAACACTTTTTACCTGTTTTGGGCAAGTGGCCCATTATCTACAATAAAAAGATTTTGTTATTTTGGTATAATCAGTTTTAGGAAAAATAGTCCAAAAGAAAGTAGTTAGCTTAGAAATTAGGACAGATGGTCTAGTATAAAGCAGATAACTCTGATTTTAGATAGACGGATATTTTTTTAGCATAATGGATATTGCTATATTATTATTATCAGTTGAATAACTAGTTTGGTTGTAGGAAAGGATTTGCAAAATATACGTTTTGAAAAGACATATTAGTGATGGGATACCCATTCCGCTAATCGGCATGGTCTCACTATATACCAGTAAATAGAGATGCAACAGAAATTATTCATACCAGGCTTTAGGTCTAACTCGAATTTTTTGTTTCCCCTTAAACTTTTGGGTGCTAAAACATTGATTTGAGTAGGCTGAGGGTTTAGTTTTTCCCGTTTTAGCAGATTTTGGTGAGTAAAGCATCCGAAGACGAGTAGGTGGCTGACGGATAGCTAATTTAGGAATTCTATTTTAAAATTATTCTATTGTGTATTAAGACAATTATGTCTATATTATTTTGATCATCCATGGGGGCATCTTCATATGTCACTCTTGGCTTACTATTGTAAATTATATTTGATCAGTGTTTGGGATACTTTTGGTGATTTTTGTAACTTGGATATGGTATTAAAATTATTATTTTTGGAAATTTGTAATTTTGTTCATATTCAAGTGCTTCTAATATTATGGATACCATTAGCGCTACCGTATTTCATCACCAAAAGTTAATACTATGGATGACTGCAACATCCATAGTGCTTAGCTTTTGGCCTCCAGACACGGGATGTTACAAATGAAGTCACCCAATGCCTGCACATTTATTGCTTTCCTTCGGTGGTATGCAATATTATATTGACTCAACTCTATGTTCCACTTGAGTAGGTTCCCAAAAGTTATGGGTCGGTATAAAAATTGCTTCAGGTTTTGGTCGATCAAGACTTTAATTGGGTGAGCATAGAAGCATGGTCATAATTTCTGGGATGTGATCAAGGCGCAATATGCTAGCTTTTTTAGTTTTGGCAATTCTTCTGTGCTACGACCTTTCCATTGAAGCTTTGAAGTTCTCTCTTGTTTCTAGGAGCTTGGACTTCTGTAGCGCTTTGATTTGCTCTAGATTCGCTTCGATGCCCCAGGCACTTACGATGAATCCGAAGAATTTTTTCGAGGCTACTCTGAAGTGGCACTTGAGCGGGTTAAGTTTCATTCCATATTTTCAGAGTATTTCAAACATTTCGGCAAGGTTATCAAGATGATTAGCAGCTACTCCGGATTTGACTAACATATTGTCATATAAACTTCCGTAGTCTTCCCTATCTGACGTTTGAACACAGTATTCACCGGCCTTTGGTATGTTGCCCCTGCATTTTTCAAACCGTAAGGCATCACAAGGTAGCAGTACAGTACCAAATTGGTGATGAAGCTGGTGTTCTCTTGGTCTGGTTCATGCATTAGGATCATGTTATAACCCGAGTACGCATCCATTAAAGATAACAGTTTAGGTCTCGTTGTTCCGTCCACTAGTTGATCAATTCTAGGGTAAGCTATCCTTAGGATAGGCTTTGTTGAGATTCGAGAAATCAATATAGGTTCGCAAATTTCCATTAGATTTCTTTACTAGGACTGGATTCGGTACCCATCCATGGTAAGTTGCATCTCAGTTGAAGCCGTTAGCCATCAATTTATCAACTTCTTCCCTCAGAGCCTTGCACCGTTCGGGGCCTAAGCTGCACCTTTTCTGCTTTACTAGTGTAAATTTGGAGTCGATATTGAGCGCGTGACAGGCAATTTCAGTTGACACCCCACACATATCAGAGTGCATCTAAGCAAATACATCTGAATTGGCTTAGAGGAATTTGGTTAGTTCCGACCGCATCTTGTTTCCAAGATGCAACCAAATTCTCAGGACCTACGTCGGGTCATCTATACAGACTGGGATAGACATCGTCAGTTTTATCGGTGCTACCCGATCCTCCCTCGAGCTCTTCTTCCTAGAGTCCAAAGCCCTATCGAATCGCTATGGTCCCCAAGCCAGGGCGATTCTGTAGTTGCTATTCAGAGGGTTCACGGATGTGGAGGGCTTTCCTCGTATCCTTTCTCGTTTCCTTTCTTCTTGACTCGCCCAATTCCGCAATATAACATTCTCGCGCAACGCTTAGATATCCTTTTACAATTCTGACCCCGTGCTCGGTAGGTAACTTCATTGTAAGGCACCATTGGGCCAGTGCTATCTTGAAATCAGCTAGCACGGGCCGTCCAAAGAATGCATTGTATGATGACATTTCATCAATGATCACAAAAGAATAATGAGGGTGACTCATCGCTCACCATCTCCAAGCTCTACAGGTAGGTCAATTGTTCCCACCGGTTGTTTAGGTTCTCCAGTAAACCCATGAAACTTTGTTTGGCACATAGATATGCTTTTCATGCCAATCTTCATCTGATAGAAAGTATGTTTGAAAAGTATGTTAACTGAGCTTCCACTATCAACCAACACTTGTCGGACTACGGCGCTCCCGATTCCTATTATCACGACCATTGAGTCAAGAGTTGGAGCTTCAATTCCTTCAGTGTCCTTATTGCAGAACAAAAATATGTCATTGCTCAGGACCTTTTGCTGCTTCAACGGAGTTTCACCATCCATTTCTAAACACGATTCCTTAAGGGCACGCTTTAATTAATTTGCATATCGCTCCATTTCTCCATAACTTCTTTGTGCAGGATGTGGTCCCCGGGATATTGTTCTTATAATAAGCCTCTGGTTAGTTTGTTTTGATCCTTCTTCGCTAGTTCCAGCCTAATTTTTTTGCTCTCTACGAGTTTGAGGGAGCATAGCTTGGATGGGTTTTCATGTCCTTTTCACATATTACTGAAGTTTGTTGTCTCGGATCAATCCTTCAATGAGGTCCTTAACGTGGCAGCATTCGTTTGTATTATGCCCAAGCATCTCATGGAAGCGGCAGAATTTCCCTGAGCTCTTCTACTGTTTTGTTGCCTCCTTTTCGAGGGGATTCCAATATTTTTCAGTTTCTTGTGTTGTGAGATAAATATTCTTTAGAATGTATTCGGGGGATATATTCTTCTTGTCTAAACTCTCTAAATCTTTTGTTGCTACTACCACTATTTCTCTTGTTAGAGTTATGGTTTCTTCTCTTTTGGTTCCCACTCTTCCTTGCGACTCCCTGATTATTTCCAATATCGTGTGTGCTTTACTTTGTCGTTGTGCCATTTTGTTCGGTGTTCATCTGTTGTATTCCAACAGCCTTTCTTTCCAGTTCCTATGCTTCTTCAAATCTCAAGTACTGGCTCGCTTTGCGATTGAATTCTTTCCTATTGGTGGGTTGATTCATCTTTATCCATTTTTCGAACTCTGTTTCTGGATAGATAGCGTGGATAATGCTATAAAAACCATGTCCTTATTGGCGTTGCTCACTTTTGCCACCGCAGTGTTAAACTGCTCATGGATGATCTTAATGACTCGTTATGCCCTTGAACTAGTCCGGATAGGGACCTGACGTCCTTTGGTTGCGCGGTATGGAGCTTGAACTGGTCAAGTAATTTCATTGCAAGTTGGTGAAAGGTAGAAATTGATCTTGGGGCATAGATTCAACTCCATCTAGAAAGATGGGAAAACACTGGCAGTGAATGGCTTCTGGAGCATTGGCTTCGTCCATGTACCAGCTATACTTGTACAAATAGGGTTTTGGGTCCTTTGTTCCATCATAGGAGGAAATAGTTGGCATAGTAAATTTATCAAGGTACCTTTCATTCAAGATCTCGTCGGTAAAAGGGGTCCGGCTTGGGGCAGATCCCCATTCATTATCCATTCAGCTTTTACTTTCGTTCGTCAACCATTTGACCATGTCTGCTATGTATACCTCTAATGTCTGGTAGTCTTGAGGGCGGCAATCAGTCGGTGCACCAAGTGTTTGGTTCTACAAACGGTCTTGGCGCATGAGTTGACGCCTAGGCCCTCTTGTCTTCAGGAAAGCCACTCCCGCAGGACCCCGTTGGCTTGCATTTAGCCTAACTAGAGAGGTATTTAAGTTTCTTGCATTATCGAATGCGTCGACATCTTCTTCCACTTGATTACCATGTCTTCATCATCCAAATCGGAGAGGTTCACTGCTATGTTCTCCTAGGGATTTTGGCCCCTTGATTCAAATTCAAATTTGGTTGCTTGGCGCCTGGTAGGGTGTTCTCATTTTTCTCCAGGTTACACCATGATGTTCCTCTCCTTAGTGGTTGCTTTCCGTTTCTTTTGTGCAGGCCGTAAATAGAGGAATTTTCTTATTTTACAGCAGTTATTGGTTCAGGCATAACCCTTTAAGCGGGGTTTGATTGTAGGGTTAGCAAATGGTTCAGCTTATCCATTAGAGCCTTTTGATTATTCTCCATTATCTAGTTGATCCGCTAAGCCATCTTATTAAGCTTATCCCTGGTGACAACTACATGCTGACTAGAGGACCTGATGCTTGATTTCCTAAGCTTGCACAATTTACTTCAGCTTATTGGAGACTAGCACCTTTTGCAGCTATTGTTGCCCCTATGGATCTCCCAGAGGCAGTTCTTTTTCTTCCAAGAGCCATCGACTTTAAAACAGAGAGTTCTTTAAGAAAAGACTGGGGATCTAACTTCTGGACCTATGAGATCCAAAGGTACATGGCTAGAACTGGATCTTGAGTTGGGTTCTCAACGAAAATACCAAAATATTGACCTAAAAAATGGACCAACACCCTGGTTTGAGTTTGAAAGCACCAACCTAGTTCTGACAAAGCAATACCATATATAACAAGTAAAGAAATAGAACAGTAAAAGAAAGAAGGCAGATAATATTTTAAAGTGGTTCGACTGTTAATGAAGCCTATGTCCACTTTATAGCTTTACTATAGACTGATTGCTATTACAAGAGTTGTTTGATTACAAGACTTCGATTGTTTCCTAACTAGATTGAATCTACAAAGTAGGAATTCACTGGAGAATCACAGTGTATTCCTTTGGAGAATGTTATAAGGGAGGTAGAGAGTGAAAAAAATTTCCAACAGAGCTTTAGCAACCAGTCCATAGAATATCTCGTTTATGTTGCAGGTGGGATCATATTTGTAGAGATTGGAGAGCTTCTGGGCTAAGTCTTTCATCATCAATTCATTGGTAGGTAACAGGTGACCTAAGTGGGTCTTTGGCTCACAAAACAAGCAAAAACCATGGCTTGCTGGCGACCAATCGCCTATGGGTTGCTAGAGACCCACAGACTTGGTTCATTTTGCAAGCCAACGTGCTACCATTTTTGGTAGTGTTCACTTGCTAATTTGTTTGAAGGTTCGAGAAGTGGCGTAAGTCACTGATAATCCAAACATTTAGGATTCTTTCGGAGTCTGGAGTCACTAGTTTCTCACTCTCAGCTGCTAATCGACCTACAAAGGGATGTGGATCTCTTAGCATCATCGATCCCAGTTGCTTTCTTAATCATGTAGCTTGGCCATGATCAATGCCTTGTCTTAGCCTTTCCGGTTAAGTCTTGAACTATCTTGTCTACACAAGGTTGTTCAGTTTTCCATTGGTTCCTGCTGGGTTGAAAACCCATATAAAAATTTCAACCCTTTCAAAACCTTCAGAAATTAGTACTTTCGACTAATTCGAAACCATCAGAATAAAGTACCTATCGACTTCTTCATAGCCATCAAAAAATATTACCTTTCGACTCCTTCAAAACCAGTAGAAAATAGTACCTTTCGACTCCTTCGAAACCATTTTAAACACCTTTTGAAAGCATTAAACCTTCAAAAACTTAAACCTTTCGAAAGCACTGTGGGTTTAATTAAAACATGTGGAAAAATCTCTTTGAAAACCATATAGGTCGTCTCTTTTGAAACCATTAGGTTATACTTCAAACGGAATAAAAAATTTAAAAACGCCTAAGTCAAAACCTTCCTTTCGAAACCTTTTTCGTAAGCAAGAAGCAATGGTGTCGAAACCATCCCTTCGAAAGCATGGGAGAAGCGACTGATTTTAAAAAGCATGTATACATTTCGAAACCATTGACTTCGAAAGGTAGTATGGTGGCAGCTAGGGGTTTCGACCCCTTCGAATGCATTAAACCTTTATTTTAAATATTTGCCCATTCGAAAGCAACTGAATCGAAACCATCTCTTTCGAAAGCGAAGTAGGAATTACCTTTGATTTATAAAAAAACATACTCCAACCTTTTTGGAACCTGAGGTTTCGACGTAGCGCCCCTTTATATTTTTCCAAACCACCATGTACTAAGTAGCATGCTACCATGCACATTTGTTTCAAAACCAATGATGCTGAAAGGTCTGGGTTAGAACCCCTTGTACAGAAAGTGGCGGAACATGCTAAAAGAATGATTTTCTTGTTTTTAACTTAAAAGACAAAACTTTTCAACTAACTTGCCTTTATTTGTCAAATTTGTATTGGTTACTAAATACTTTTCAGAAAAGTGCAGCCAATAATTTCAGAAATAAACAATGATTTTGTTTTATAAAATGCCCATTCTCCTTAATAAAATATACAAAACATTTGAGTCTCATACTGTAACAACCCGACTTTTAGGGATACTAAATTGGGAATCAACTTAATAAATGGATAATTAATTAGTTAATAATAATAAATAATTAAATATTTATGGAGAAAATAAAATAATAGATAAATGAAAAAAAATGGGAATTCAATATTAATAGCGTTGAGAGGAAAATAAATGGTAACAAATTCGTTTGCTTTTATTTGGAGTTATAAATTGTTCCTTCTTGAGGTAGTGTAATTTATTTTAATAAATGAACCATTTTATTAACCTAAAATATTTGGAAAGTTAAACATTGAGAATGTTATGTTATTTCTATTTTTATGTAATAATGGTAACTAATTTCATGAGGTAAAATGCATTTTATGTATGAAAAGATAGATAAGAATTTTTTTATGTTGATTTATAATTTGGTATAAAAGAAAAGAAAAAGAAAGAAAGAAAGAAAGAAAGGTAAAAGAAAAAAATAAAATAAAATATCTTTTTATAATGTCATGTAGGAAAGATCTAGAAAGTGAATAAAATATTGTTAAGCAAAAGAAAAATCTAGAATGAGGACAAAAGATAATGAATAAATTGTTTTAAAAAGAAAAAAAAAGAAGGAAGAAATAATAAATTAAGGTTTAATTGAGAGAAGATTCTAGTGTAGGGGCTTTATAATAAAAATACCCATCTCCTCAACCCCCCCTTTACTGTACGTATACAGAACAGGAAGCAGAAAGAAAAAAAAACAGAGAAAGAGGAAAACCTAAAACCTAATTTCTAATCCTCTCAATCAAACACAAATCTCACGTTGGAATTAAAGGCTAAAAAGAAAAGATTCCCAATTACAAGAGTAAGTATCCCTAAATCAGTTCTATTTCATCTCTTTCTTCTTATTTTCACATATAGGTATTTAGCGTTTTCTTTCATTTTGTTAGCAATCGAAAGGGGAAAGTCAAGCAATCAAAGGCTAGCTGTATTAGAGCTTGAAGATTGCTATTTGAAGCTTTAGGTAAGTGAAGTTATAGTTAAATTTTTATTTTCATACGTGCATGCAAATATGATGGAAATTCTTGGATAAAAAAGGCTTGTTTGCTTACTTCTTGTAACATGTTTGCCGATTGAATAATTGGATTGGAAAGAAATAAGAATCAATGCACATGATTGCATTGCATGTATGGTGTTTGCATAATTGTCACAATAAGTTTCAGGCATCTTTCTTTGTTAAAATGAAAAGAATAAGAGAAAAGGTAAAGAAAAAATCTGATTTTGCAGGCACAGCCTTGACTGGAGCTGCACCTAGGTGCAGCTCAGCCATGTGTTGCACTGTGCAGCCCAGCCGGGGCTGCACTGTGCTGCACAGAGGCTGCACTGTGCAGCCCATGTTGGCTGCACTGGCAGCCCGGGCGCGTGCTGCAGGTGCAGCCCGGGCGCGTGCTGCAGGTGCAGCCCGGGCGCGTGCTGCAAGGGCTGCACAGGCAGCCCGGCCATGGGCTGCAAGTGCAGCCCAGGCGGGCTGCACAGGCAGCCCAGGCCCTACAGCCCGGCAGCCCGGCCCGGGGCTGCACAGGCGGCCCAGGCGGGCTGTGCAGCCCGGGCTGCACAAACATCCCAGGCTGCACAGATTGGACAGCTAGGGCTGCAGTGCAGCCCAGCCCAGGGCTGCAAGTGCAGCCTAGCCCAGGGCTGCAAATACAGCCCAGATGGGCAGCATTGGCCAGGCTGCACCATACAGCCCGGAAGGTGAAAAAAATAAAAAAATAAAAAATAAAAAAAATAATTTTTTTTTTTAATAATGTTGTATTTTATTATAATCGATGAATAAATATTTTCAAGAAAAAGAAAATTTATTTTAA
Source organism: Allium cepa (assembly GCA_030765085.1). Taxonomy (NCBI): domain Eukaryota; kingdom Viridiplantae; phylum Streptophyta; class Magnoliopsida; order Asparagales; family Amaryllidaceae; genus Allium; species Allium cepa. The sequence continues at coordinate 688,786,852 of CM060938.1, forward strand.
ACCTTTTGATAGCATTTTGCATATCAATTTATGGGCTATTTTGTTTTAAAATTAAATAAATTGTTATGATGTGTTTTTAACGAACTAAAAAAAAATCTTTAATTTAATAAATTAAGTTTTTATGTTTGGCCTTGATACAAAAGTAGCATGGGGTACTTATGTATTAATGCGAAACGGAGATATACTTATTTTCCCTATAGACAATGATTTTGCTAAATTTTATTTGCTTTTGAATATTATACTGGATTTATTAATGGAATTTTTGGAAGACGATTGTCATCGTTGAATTTTATTTTTAAGAAGTGTTTTAAAATTATAAACACTTTGATTTTTGGGTTGGGATAGATTGGACTCTGTTGTACCAATGGGCCAAAACTCCTCCTTGGCCGACCTGATTCAGAATCGCTACCTGAATCGGTGGTATATCACATGCCCTTTTACCACCAAAGGTCAACGGTCTGCTACATAGGGCTAATCTTATTTTTTATCGGGATCTCCGATCGGCGGGTCACGGACTATGAAGGATGGAGGCGTGGGGGTCCCACGTGTAGATCCGTGAACGGGTAGCATACGGCCTTTGCCTTAGACCGTCTTGGTTATCCTGGGTTGATCGCCAGGTGTATTATGGCGTTACGAGTAGGTTACGGGGTTGATGTCTCCGCGCGCGCTCGAGCTCTACCACTGTGATTTTACAATACTAGCGTCTGTTTATTTGGTATATTTTATGAGTCATGTTATATTTATCCCATAATTCCCATAATGCAATTTTCTTTACTTTATGATTTTTGGAAGTATTAAAGTTGATTTTAAAAACCCAGTATCTTTGGAGAATGTGTGTATGAACTTATTCTTTGTGTTACAAATAATAATTGGGTTGGTATCGTATTGGATTATATACGATAGGTTTGGCCTAATACCATTGTTTGATTAAATGAATTGTTTATGAAACCAAATTTGCATGTTAGTTCTCACACACATATATGCCTCATGTTGGTTTATACATGCGGCATTTTCTTTCCCTTTTTGTTGATTGAGACAATTATTGTTCATAGATCGTGCTTCACTCACACTACAAATAGCCTGACCCGTGAGATTTGTTTTATAATCCTCGGGTCAGTCTGAGGATTGTGGTTGCAGTTTTGGTTGCTTGGACTGTAGCAGCACTCATATTATTTTCCACGTTTTGGGGTTTTGGACTTTTCCGCTTGGACTTATGAGTAGTTAATATGTATTATGGTATGTATGTTATTATGTATTTTGGAAGTGATATGTACTATGGACTATGTATCGTGGACATTATGATATGTATTATGCATTATGCTGTTGTTGTGCTGAACTGTACATTCTATTAATTCTATACTATGTAACCTGGAAAATTTTTATTTTGTACCATTGCTTTGAACCAACACTGCGCACGAATGGTAAGTAGAAGAAAAAAAATTAAAAAAAAAATTTCTCGTGCCAGTGTTAGTTCAAGGGAATGAGTACAACATTTAGCCCTATCGAGTCCAATTCTCCGTGCTTTCCGACAGTAATACTTAGTATTTCTCTTGGTTGGCATGGGTATAGGGGCCGGGCGTTACATTTTTGGTATCAAATCCCAGGTTAACAATAGTATCGAATATATTTAGAATATAAGTTAGCACAAAGCAGTAGAAGCATTGTACATGTCTATATACCATAAGTATCACTTCCATAATATAATAATAGTCATACATACCTAAAACAAAACCCCAAATCTTTGATCTTTTTAGTATGAGAGCTATTTTGATTCCAGCATGATAACATTTCTCACTATGCAGAGTAGTGAGAAAAATGGCTGGAAGAACTCCCCGTCTGACTATGGAGCAGTGGTTAGAGTTGATGCGGATCATGCCACAGGCCGCACCTGCTCCTAATGCTGCTCCTAGGGTTGATTTCGCTCGTATGTGTAAGGATTTTGTGAGCCTTGGAGGGAAGCCCTTTCATGGTAATGAAGGTGTGGTTGGAGTTCAGGCTTGGTTGAAGACTTGTGAATGAGTCTTTGGGCATATGGGTGTGACGGACCGCCAGAAGGTCCAGATTGCTTCCAGCTTCCTCCAAGATGATGCATCTGACTGGTTCGATGTGGTTAGTGCTGAGATAGGCGAGGAGGAGCTTACATGGGAAAGATTTAGAGAACGATTCGAGTTAAGGTTCATTCCTGAGGCGGAGAAGGCCATCCTTGCTCGTAGATTTATTGAGCTGAAGCAGAGAGATATGACAGTTCAGGAGTATGTCAATACCTTCAACTCCCTCTCTAAGTACGGTCGCGATTTGGTCAACACTCCCTTCAAAAAGAACCAGAAATTTGTGGATGGTCTACGTAGGAAGCTGAAGGAACAACTTTTGACTCAGCTTCACTCCACTTTTGATGAGATAGTTGATTTAGCGATGAGGTAATAAGACTTGTATCGGAAAAGAGATGATGATGCACCACCGAACCGACAGAGCTTTGTGCCTAAGAGGAAAGCTCCATTCTTCCCTAAGAAGAAGCAGAATCCTCAGAAGAAGCAAAAGAAAGGCCAAGCTTCAGGCTCCCAGAAGCAAGATAAAAGTGGAGTGAAGTGCTATAAGTGTGGAGTAATGGGGCATTTTGCTAATAATTGCCCACAGAGGCAGTGCTATGAGTGTCACCAGACTGGTCATTTGAAGAACAACTGTCCATAGCTTATGAAGAAGAAGCAAGCAGCTAAGCTGAATGTGATGGAGGGGGATCCAGGCTCGAGTCAAAGGAAGGGAAAGAAGGTGGCGGTCATGGAAGGTACGATTCCTTTTAGAGATACTTTTATTCGTATACTCTTTGACATCGGTGCCTCCCATTCTTTCATATCTAAGGAATTAGTTGATAGATATGATTTGGAAGTGGTTTACCTCGTGACATCTCTAAGGGTTGCGAATCCCATTGGTGGGTCCGCAACACTTGGAATGTTGTGCAAAGGCTTTGAGCTTTCCTTTTGCGGGCTCTCTTTTCTATGTGATTTGCATTTATTTGAGTGCCTTGGCTTTGATATTATCTTGGGGATGGACTGGTTGGATCGTTATGATGCACAGCTTTCCTGCTCAGACAGAGCCGTTACTTTGAAGCATCCATCCTATAAAGGGCTTGTTGATATGACTCTGGATGTACCGAGCTCTAGTGCTTATGTTTCTTTGTTTTCCATGGAGTCACGAGAGGAAGATGAGATAGCCAGAGTACCAATTGTCAGAGATTTTGGTGATATATTTGAGCGTGTTACTGGCTTACCACCAAAGAGGGACGTGGAGTTCCACATAGATTTAATCCCTGGAGCCCAACCAGTCAGTCGACCACCTACTCGTATGCCTCGAGTTGAGATGGAGGAACTTCGTAAGCAATTGACTGAATTGGAAGGGAAGCAGTTTATTCGATCCAGTAGCTCTCCTTGGGGAGCTGCTGCTGTTTTTGTAAAGAAGGCGGATGGCTCTCTTCGTTTGTGCATTGACTACAGGAAGCTTAATGAGATGACTATAAAGAATAAGTATCCATTACCTCGTATTGATGATCTTTTTGATCAGTTGAGTGGAGCAAAGGTCTTTTCCCAGCTGGACTTAGCCACTGGATTCCATCAGTTGAGAGTAGCTGAAGATAGCATTCCCCTTACTGCTTTCCGCACTCGTTATGGTTCATACGAGTGGCTGGTGATGCCGTTTGGGTTACGAATGCTACTGCATACTTTGTAGACCTGATGAATAGAATATTCAGAAGCTATCTTGACCAATTTGTCCTCGTCTTTATTGATGACATCGTAGTGTATTCCAAGTCTGAGCAAGAGCATGAAGGGCATTTGAGGATGGTTTTGGAGACCTTAAGGGAACATAAGCTAAAAGCTAAGTTCTCCAAGTGCCACTTTTGGAAGAAAGAGGTAAAGTTTTTGGGTCATATAGTCTCCGAAGCCGGTCTAGCAGTGGATCCTTCTAAGATTGAGGCCATACAGAATTGGAAGAGACAAGAATCTGTTACCGAGATACGGAGCTTCTTTGGACTAGCTAGTTACTACCGGCATTTTATTAAAGATTTCTCCAAGATTGTGACTCCTTTGACGAGGCTGACGAGGAAAGGAGTTAAGTATGAATGGTTAGATAAGTGTGAAGAAGCTTTCACAAAGTTGAAGGAGATGCTCACTAACGCTCCAGTTTTGGTGATTCTTGAGGGTAATCAGGATCTTGTGGTCTATACGGATGCTTGTGGCTCTGGCCTGGGAGCAGTACTTATGCAGAAAGGGCGAGTTGTGGCTTATGCATCTAGGCAATTGAGGCCCAATGAGGTTCGGTATGCTGTTCATGATTTGGAGCTAGCAGCCGTGGTTTTTGCTTTGAAGTTGTGGCGACACTATCTTATGGGGGAGCGGTTTATTCTCTATACAGACCATAAGTCCTTGAAATACCTATTTTCCTAGAAGGAACTGAACATGCGCCAACAAAGGTGGTTGGAGTTTTTGGCAGCCTATGATTTTGATATTCAGTATACTCCTGGGAAAGGAAACCGTGTTGCGGATGCCCTCAGCCGTAAACACCAGGCAGTTGTATCGATGATGGTGGCTGAATGGCGTGACTTGGAGGTGTTAGCTTCTAGTGGGATCTGTTACAGTATGCCTACTCATAGCTCAGGGAGGATGTTAGCTAGCTTGGTTGTGAGACCAAGTCTTATGGACATAATTTCTCTTGCTTAGAAGGAAGATTCTGTTACTTTAGATCTTATTCATCGGTTGAAGAATGGAGAGGAAGCTGATGACCTGAAAGGTTTTGAGATGGATGCTCATGGTTGTTTGAGGAAGAAGGGTAGAATCTTTGTACCTAATGTTGCAGGGCTTAGACAAGAGGTGATGAAGGATTGCCATTGTTCGCGATACACTATTCACCCAGGTGGCAGCAAGATATACATGGACATGAAGCGCCTATATTACTGGGAAGGAATGAAACGTAATATAGGTGAATATGTTAAGAATTGCATTACTTGCCAACTGGTGAAATGCGAGCATCAAAAGCCTAGCGGTCTTCTTCAGCCCTTGGAGATTCCATTATGGAAATGGGACCAGGTATAAGCGAATTTGATTTTATAACGGTTCACTTATATAAACCCATATTTGTGATCCAATTAGTGTTCCATTAATACTTTATTTAGGTATCAATGGATTTCATTGATGGCTTGCCTCGATCGAAGCAAGGGCATGATAGCATATGGGTAGTAATGGATCGTTTGACGAAATTTGCCCATAATATCCCTGTCAAGGCAAAGAGGACTGCATCTTATTTGGCGAAGTTGTATGTGAAGGAAGTTATTCGTCTCCATGGTGTACCTAGTGCTATAGTTTGTGACAGAGATCCATTATTTACTAGTGGATTTTGGAGGAGCTTACAAGCAGCTTTGGGGACGAAGTTGAATATTAGCTCAGCCTATCATCCTCAGTCCGATGGACAAACTGAGCGAGTCAACAAGATATTGGAGGATTTGTTGCGATCCTGTATTCTGGACTTTGGAGGGTCTTGGAGGACCACCTGTACTTGGTAGAGTTTTCATATAATAACAGCTTTCAGTCTAGTATAGGCATGGCTCCTTTCAAAGCACTGTATGGAAGACCATGTAGATCTCCTGCATGCTGGTTTGAGAAAGGAGATAAGTTAGTTCTTGGTCCCGACACTGTACGTGAAGCTTCAGGAAAGGTAGAGATAATTAGAAGGAGGATGAAGGAAGCACAAGATAGACAAAAGTCCTATGCAGATAAAAGGGGAAAGGACTTGGAGTTTAGCGTCGGCGATCATATGTTCGTGAAGGTTACTCCTTTAAAGGGGGTAATGAGGTTCAGCAAAACTGGTAAGCTTGCTCCTAGATTTATTGGGCCTTATCCTATTATGGAGCGGATTGGGAAGCTTGCCTATAGAGTTGCTTTACCTGAACACTTATCAAGTGTGCACAATGTCTTTCATGTGTCACACTTGAGAAAGTGTTTGAGGGATTCTAAGGAGGTGATAGAGCCAAAGCGGTTGCAGCAGCTTGGGATTGCTCCTAATATGACATATACTCGAGAGCCTATCCGTATCATTGCCTCTGAGACGAAGAAGTTTCGTAGTAAGGTGGTTCCACTAGTCAAGGTGCAATGGTCGAGCAATCCGAAGGACTGCACCTGGGAAACACAAGAGTCGATGCAGAGGCATTATCCTGAATTGTTTGGCGCTCGAGTAAGGTATGTCTTATTCTTTTAGAATTTAAATCAACTAATAAAGTTACAGATATCGCCCTTACGTAGAAATGGCGAGGACGCAATTTTTGTAAGGGGGGAAGTCTGTAACAACCCGACTTTTAAGGATACTAAATTGGGAATCAACTTAATAAATGGATAATTAATTAGTTAATAATAATAAATAATTAAATATTTATGGAGAAAATAAAATAATAGATAAATGAAAAAAAGGGAATTTAATATTAATAGCGTTAAGAGGAAAATAAATGGTAACAAATTCGTTTGCTTTTATTTGGAGTTATAAATTGTTCCTTCTTGAGGTAGTGTAATTTATTTTAATAAATGAACTATTTTATTAACCTAAAATATTTGGAAAGTTAAACATTGAGAATGTTATGTTATTTATATTTTTATGTAATAATGGTAACTAATTTCATGAGGTAAAATGCATTTTATGTATGAAAAGTTTAGATAAGAATTTTTTTATGTTGATTTATAATTTGGTATAAAAGAAAAGAAAAAGAAAGAAAGAAAGAAAGGTAAAAGAAAAAAATAAAATATCTTTTTATAATGTCATGTAGGAAAGATCTAGAAAGTGAATAAAATATTGTTAAGTAAAAGAAAAATCTAGAATGAGAACAAAAGATAATGAATAAATTGTTTTAAAAAGAAAAAAAGAAGAAGGAAGAAATAATAAATTAAGGTTTAATTGAGAGAAGATTCTAAAGTAGGGCCTTTATAATAAAAATACCCATCTCCTCAACCCTCCCTTTACTGTACGTACACAGAACTGAAAGCAGAAAGAAAAAAAAACAGAGAAAGAGAAAAACCTAAAACCTAATTTCTAATCCCCTCAATCAAACACAAATATCAGATTGCAATTAAAGGCTAAAAAGAAAAGATTCTCAATTACAAAAGTAAGTATCCCTAAATCAGTTCTGTTTCATCTCTTTCTACTTATTTTCACAAATAGGTATTTAGGGTTTTCTTTCATTTTGTTAGCAATGGAAAGGGGAAAGTCAAGCAATTAAGGGCTAGTTGTATTAGAGCTTGAAGATTGCTATTTGAAGCTTTAGGTAAGTAAAGTTATAGTTAAATTTTTATTTTCATACGTGCATGCAAATATGATGGAAATTCTTGGATAAAAAAGGCTTGTTTGCTTAATTCTTGTAACATGTTTGCTGATTGAATAATTGGATTGGAAAGAAACAAGAATCAATGCACATGATTGCATTGCATGTATGGTGTTTGCATAATTGTCACAATAAGCTTCAGGCATCTTTCTTTGTGAAAATGAAGAGAAGAAGAGAAAAGGTAAAGAAAAAAAATCTGATTTTGCAGGCACAGCCTTGACCGGAGCTGCACCTAGGTGCAGCTCAGCCATGTGTTGCACTGTGCAGCCCAGCCGGGGCTGCACTGTGCTGCACAGGGGCTGCACTGTGCAGCCCATGTTGGCTGCACAGGCAGCCCGGGCGCGGGCTGCACGGCAGCCAAGCATGGGCTGCATGTGCAGCCCACGCATGGGCTAGACAGGCAGCCCGGGCAAGGGCTGCACAGGCAGCCCAGGCCCTGCAGCCCGGCAGCCCGACCATGGGATGCATGTGCAGCCCAGGCGGGCTGCACAGGCAGCCTGGCCCGGGGCTGCACAGGCAGCCCAGGCAGGCTGCCCAGGCGGGCTGTGTAGCCCGGGCTGCACAGACAGGCCAGGCTGTACAGATTGGACAGCCAGGGCTGCAGTGTAGCCCAGCCCAGGGCTGCAAGTGCAGCCTAGCCCAGGCTGCAAATACAGACTAGATGGGCAGCATTGGTCAGGCTGCACTGTACAGCCCGGAAGGTGAAAAAATTTTTTTTAATAATGTTGTATTTTATTATAATCGACGAATAAATGTTTTCAAGAAAAAGAAAATTTATTTTAAACCTTTTGATAGCATTTTGCATATCAATGCATGGGCTATTTTGTTTTAAAATTAAATAAATTGTTATGATGGGTTTTTAACGAACTTAAAAAAAATATCTTTAATTTAATAAATTAAGTTTTTATGTTTGGCCTTGATACATAAGTAGCATGGGGTACTTATGTATTAATGCGAAACGGAGATATACTTATTTTCCCTATAGACAATGATTTTGCTAAATTTTATTTGCTTTTGAATATTATACTGGGTTTATTAATGGAATTTTTGGAAGGCGATTGTCATCGTTGACTTTTATTTTTAAGAAGTGTTTTAAAATTATAAACACTTTGATTTTTGGGTTGGGATAGATTGGACTCTGTTGTACCAATGGGCCAAAACTCCTCCTTGGCTGACCTAATTCAGGATCGCTACCTGAATCGGTGGGGGTCCCACGTGTAGATCTGTGAACGGGTAGCATACGGCCTTTGCCTTAGACCGTCTTGGTTATCCTGGGTTGATCGCCAGGTGTATTATGGCGTTATGAGTAGGTTACGGGGTTGATGTCTCCGCGCGCGCTCGAGCTCTACCACTGTGATTTTACAATACTAGCGTCTGTTTATTTGGTATATTTTATGAGTCATGTTATATTTATCCCATAATTCTCATAATGCAATTTTCTTTATTTTATGATTTTTGGAAGTATTAAAGTTGATTTTAAAAACCCAGTATCTTTGGAGAATGTGTGTATGAACTTATTCTTTGTGTTACAAATAATAATTGGGTTGGTATCGTATTGGATTATATACGATAGGTTTGGCCTAAAACCATTGTTTGATTAAATAAATTGTTTATGGAACCAAATTTGCATGTTAGTTCTCACACACATATATGCCTCATGTTGGTTTATACATGCGGCATTTTCTTTCACTTTTTGTTGATTGAGACAATTATTGTTCATAGATCGTGCTTCACTCACACTAGAAATAGCCTGACCCGTGTGATTTGTTTTATAATCCTCGGGTTAGTCTGAGGATTGTGGTTGCAGGTTTGGTTGCGTGGACTGTAGCAGCACTCATATTATTTTCCACGTTTTGGGGTTTTGGACTTTTCCGCTTGGACTTAGGAGTAGTTAATATGTATTATGTTATGTACGTTATTATGTATTTTGGAAGTGATATGTACTATGGACTATGTATCGTGGACATTATGATATGTATTATGCATTATGCTGTTGTTGTGCTGAACTGTACATTCTATTATATTCTATACTATGTAACCTGGAAAAATTTTATTTTGTACCATTGCTTTGAACCAACACTGCGCACGAATGGTAAGTAGAAGAAAATAAAATCAAAAAAAAAATTCTCGTGTCAGTGTTAGTTCAAGGGAATGAGTACAACATTTAGCCTTATTGAGTCCCATTCTCCGTGCTTTCCGACAGTAATACTTAGTATTGCTCTTTGTTGGCATGGGTATAGGGGCCGGGCGTTACACATACCCCAAATAATTTTACATATTCATCAAAAAAACTTAGGAAAAATCTAGAAAATTCCAGAATATCGGTCTTGATATGTTTTCCAACATATAAAAATTTCAAACCCAAATAATTATTTATTTAACCGTAAATAATTTATAACCCAATAAATCATTTTCTTTACTAGAAAATTAATATAAAATTCACATGAATTTAGAAAATTATGAAAATTGAACCCGTCTCTAAAATATCATTTTTGACCTATATTTAAATTTTCAAGAAATTTGAATGTCATTTAATAGATTTTTCATATCAAACATATCATAAAAACTAATATGAACATATATATACACATATGTATCCATATATCTCATCAACATGTATATATAAACATTTTATTATCCAAAACATGGAATAAACATGCAAAATCCTTTCATATCTAACATAAAATGGAAGAATATAACAAAATGGGATGTAGTAATCATTCACCTTAGCTTTGAGATTAAAGAATGTGAGATTTGATGTTGAATAAGTTGATTTACTTCTTCTTTCTGAAAATCTTAGCTTTATTTTCCTTGAGATTGAAAATGGTGGCCGGCCTTAAGATGTTTTTGTTTGAGAGAATGAAATGAACATGTATTGTCAATTCCTAAGGGATTAGGGTATAACTCCCTCATATTTTCCATTTTTCCTTCCTTATTTCTTAAGATATTTACTTATGTTATCTAACTTTGATTTATAACATGGCACGACTAACCTTAGTTAAATCAAGTCTCAACATATTAATCTTCGTATTATTTTATTTTATTTAACTAAAAAAATACTCTAATTAATGCTATAAAAATATGGGGTGTTACAAACTCCCCTCCTTAAAAAATTGCGTCCTCGAAATTACAATAACGTACACAATCAAGCTAAAAGGTAAAAAATATCATCAAAAAAATTGGGATAAGTGCCTCTAATCCTGCTCTTAGCCTCCCAAGTACAGTCTCTATCATCATCACTCCACTGGACTTTTACCAATCTGGCTATATTGTTCCTTAGCTTCTTCTCATCTCTCGCAACTATTCGAATCGGCTTTCAAACTATAGTCAAGTCCGGCTCTACTACTAAACCTTCTAACATTGTTAGTGCTGTAGTAGTCTACGGGTCTCTATCACATTTTCTAAGATAAGAAACATAGAAAACATCATGGACTCCAGCCAAACTACTGGGTAACTCCACTTTATAAGCGAGTTTTCTGATCCTCTAAACAATACGGAAAGGTCCAATGAATCTAGGTGCTAACTTTCTTGATTTCCTGACCTTAATCACACACTTCATCGGTGAAACCTTGATAAATACATAATCTTTAACAAATAATTCCAAGTCTTTTCTACTTCTATTAGCATAACTTTTTTGCCTAGATCGATCTTCCTTCATCCTAGTTCGGATCAACTCAATCTTCTTTGCAGCTTTTTTCACTAAATTCGGACCAAGAACCAATCTATCCCGGTCTCTAACCAACATAAGGGAGATTTGATGGTCTTCCATACAAAGCTTCAAAGGGTGTCATCCTAATAATAGTCTAATAATTATTGTTATATGAGAACTCGACTAAATGAAGACAGTCTTCCCATGATCGCTCGAAATCCAATACACAAGCTCTTAACAAATCCTCCAAGACTTTTTTAACTCTTTCAGTTTGCCCATCAGCCTGTGGATGGTAAGCGGTACTCATGTTGAGCCTGGTTCCTAAAGTTTCATGTAGATTCTTTTATAACTCACTAGTAAAAATAAAATCTCTATCACTGACAGTACTACTAGGAATTCCATGCATCCTAACCACATTCTTTATAAATAATTTCGCCAAAATAGGTGCCGTCCTAGTTGAATTTACTGTAATGAAATGGACACTCTTTGTCAATCTATACACTATGACCCACAAGCTTTCATTTCCTCTGCTAGATCTTGGAAAACCTCAATAAAATCCAAAAGGATAGAATCCTATTTCCATATCGATACACAAAACGGTTAAAGCACTCCACTTGGCCACTGGTGTTTAGCATCTGTCTGCTGGCAATTCAAGCACTTCTTAACATATGAACCAATGCCCCATTTCATACTTTTCCAGAAGAAACTTCTCTTCATGTCTTAATACATCTTCGTTCATCGTGGATGGATAGTTAACTTTGAACGATGACATTCCTGTAGAACTTCCTTCCTTATGTCTACTATATTCAGAGAACACAACCTTCCTTTCTTCCTCAACCATCAACTCTTATCGAGATTGAAATCCTTTAAGCCACAGCTCTCCTTTCCTTCCCTTAACTTTCTGATCCATTCTACCAAAACTGGATCCTCCTTCTATTTAGAAGCTATCATCACAATCATTACCGATCGATCTTCTAAACAAGACAATACAACACTTCCTACACTAGAACCTAACTCCAATCTATACTGCACTTTACAAGCTGATAATGCTTCCAAGTCTTTCAACTCTACAATCATTTCGAATACTGCGTTCTGATGTTTCCTGCTAAGTGCATCTGTTACCTTGTTTCCTTTTCAGGTGTGTCCTCAGTTCCAAAATCATAAGCAACAATAAACTCCAACCATCTCTGATGTCTCATATACAGCTCCTTTTGAGAGAACATGTACTTTAGCGACTTATAATCGTATAAAGCCCAAATGACTCCCTTAAAAAATAATGCCTCCACACCTTCAAAGCAAATATTACCGCATCTAACTCCAAATCATGCATTGGATACCTAACTTCATGCAGTCTGAGCTATCTAGATGCATAAGCAATTACATACCTCTTTGCATCAACATAGCTTCCGATCCAGTTCTACACGGAACTACATGAACAACTAAATCTCGATTCCCCTCTGGAACCACCAACACCGGTGCATGGGTCAACAAGTGTTTTAAGCTCTGGAATGCTTCCTCACACTTATCAGTCCACAAAAACTTCAATCTTTTCGCGTAAGCTTAGTCATCGATGCAGTCGCCTAGGAAAAATCTTTTATGAACCTTCAGTAATATCTGGCGCCAATCGAAGAAAATTCATTCTCTCGGATACCGTCTCAAGTCCTTTTCAATTATTTACCACTTCAATCTTAGTCAGATCAACAAACAACCCTTTCTCTGAGACTACTTGGCCATGAAACTTCGCTTCCTTCTTCTAGAAATAGCACTTAGAAAACTTTGCCTTAAGCGGATGCTCCCTTAGCGTATTAAACACAACTCTAAGATTAACTTCATGCTCCTTCTCATCCTTATAGTATATCAGAATATCATCTATTATGTTAACCATAAAATATCCTTGATGGTAAAAGTATGAGAGAAGAATGATCAAATTAGAGTACCGATGAAGTGATAATCCAAGTCATCACGAAAGATTAAAAAGGATGTTCAAAAAGTCCAATTACTTATACAGAGTAAAGCCTCTGACTCAAATGAAAATAAACAGAGCCTACCGCCACAGTTAACCATTCGACATAGAGGAGATAGTAATGATGACTTCAAAGCCCCTTTCAAAAGAAATTAATAGCGTTTCTTTCAACTACACACCAAACCTTTCAAAGTCAAAAGGTTTCGCCCCAAAGTAACCTTTAGGAAAGCCTAGTAAGCCTTTTGAAATAGTTAAGAAACTTTCAGGATACCTTTCAATAGCTTATAAAGGTGCTGTGAAAAAAGTAACACTCGAAACTCAGCAAAGAATGAAAAGCAGCTCTCGATAGCATTCTAGTAAAGACAAACCTTCCGTTAAAGTCGAGAGGTTAACAAAAGATGTAAAGGGCAAACCTTCCGATGAAGTCGAAAGGTTAATGGAAGCATAAAAGTGGCAAACCTTTCGACACAGTCGAAAGGTTCATGACCTTTCGATGAAGTCAAAAGCACGAAGCCAGAAGGTGGGCCGCTAGCATCTATAAATAAGACCCAAGGGGTCTGGTTTTGGGTTTTGAATTCTGGAGATTGAACTCAATTTATTTTCTCTGCTTTCATGGTCATAATTGTACACAGAAAAGCATACATCAAATTTAGGAGAGAGCTCAATTTCTTGTAACTCATTTTGAATATGAATAAAATAGAGATGGTTTATTCATGATGGATATCGGCAATGAGGGGAATCATTAAGGTCAATATCTAGACTAATGATCAACTGCACATGATATCCACCTTATTCTCATAATCTCTTTCGATCTGTGCTATATATATATGATCAACTTAGATATTCCTTATCGAAGCACGTCATTATTGAAATCCATTGCTAATATAAAGTAATGATGACATGTTAAGTATATGGTTATAGGGGTAACTAAACTGATCTTATATAGGAAAGGGAAAGGGTTTAAAGATATAAACTAAGGTTGCTTCAAAAGGAAGGAAAATCCTTTAACTAGGTCAAAAGGTTTACTTTCTAATGAAGTCCTAGGTTATATATCTTAAACCGCTCATGATGGATTTAATTCAAAAGGAATCTACTTCTTTAAGTATAAATAAATCCTTTGAATTGGTTCCATAGAGGGAAAACGGACATCAATGGAGCTAAAAGCAATTAAGGTTGGCAATTAGATATGCATCCCCATGTAACAATGTCGAGAGGTTTCATTCATTAACCTTTCGACACAATTAAGAAGGAAGCGGTAGACATTAACCATAACTGCTTTCGAATCTAATTGGAGATGGAATTCATCGAATTACTAATTTCTGAAAGCTAAAGTATTAAGAGCTACTTCAACCTAATCGAAAGGTTGGAGAAATCTTATCATACCTTCCAACAAATCGAAAGATCTGACAACTTACACATATTCCAGCCTAGTCGAAAGGTTGGAGAGGTCCTGTTAACAACCTTTCAACAAAATTGAAAGGCTGGACTAATTCCTTCCACCCCAACTTAGACGTAAGGTTGGGATGGCCGTGCCTATAACCTTCCAAAAAGGTCAAAAGGTTTAACAATCTAATATATTTTCAACCTAGTCGAAGTGTTTTTTTAGCTTCGTTAACCTTTCGACAAGGTCGAAAGGTATGATAACTCATCTTCTTTTCTCCCATAGTAAATTGATTAAAGCAATTTGTTCATAGATACACTTTCAGAAGTGAGATTTATCTTATCAACATAATTATGTCCAAGTAAGATTATCTTTTCAAAGCATTAGGAATGTTGACAAGTTTTCTTGTTAATATTTTGGATGCTAGAAGGAGGGCTTGAACCTCCGACCTTGTGGTTATATATAGACTAATCATGGTACATTTCTCTTGCCTAGCAAAAATGAGATCAAAAAGTCTAAGTGGACTCGATGAGTGAGTGGTGCACACTTCTGACCTAGAGGAGAATGTTGCTCTAACTTTCGACACAAAAAGGGTTATCCCAGGTCAAACATCATCACCTACGCAGCTAGGTGAGAATACGGAGAAAATCAAATGCTTGGAACAACAATTACAAGAAATACAAGATATGTTAAAGATGGCTTTATCTCAAAGATCACCAAAACTCCAAGGCAAAGTCAGGGAGAGGAAGTTGTTTCCTCCTGGAAGAAATTTGAAAACCATTTCCAAGTAATGCAAGGATAAGACAGATTTGACCTCCTCTAAAAAAAAGGAGCTTCCACCAGCAAAATCTAATCATCAAGGAAGAATTTGGACAAGTCATTAAAGCAATCAAGTAACTCAACTTCTAATGAATATCAGCCAAATCAAAAAAATTATGGTAATGTCGAAGCTTTCTTTAAAGATGCTACTGAGAAGGCAGTTAAAGATGCCATGAATTCAAAAGGAAAAAGAACCATGGATGCAAATGTAAATGACAACGAAAGGATGCCGCCATTTACTGATGCGATCATGACAATAGTAATTCCTTCTTATGTCAAGACCGCATCTATGATATACCATGGGAATACGGATCCTGATGACCACCTTATGGATTTTGACAGCCAAATGGATATGTACAGTGCTTCTAGGGCAGCCAGGTGTTGACTGTTCACTGTTACTCTCCATGGGGCGGCGGCCAGGTGGTATAAAAATTATAGAGAGAAAACTATCTACTCTTGAAAATAGTTTTCTTATGAATTCTCAGAATAATTTTGTATCTGCAAAGATCCAACCACTGATTACATAGTCTTGGCCAACATAAAACAAAGGGTGAATCTTTAGGAGGTTATTTGAGGATATTCAATGTAGAAGGTCTGAAGGATAAGGACATGAATGACCGAGACAAATTCATAGCCATCCATTCTGGTTTGATCGAGAACACTACTTTTTGGAAGTAGCTATTCATCAATGGCTGCAAGGATCTCCAAGACTTCCACTTTCAAGTAGATAAATTCATTGTATGGATGAGCTTTATTATTCAAAAAGAAAGACTCTTCCCACAAATGAAGAAGGAAAATTTGGCTTTGATCGCGCACACAAATGCGTTTGGTGGGAGGAACCAATCGCTAATGCAGGCGCTTTAAATAGGCCATTATCTTACATATATGCCATAGCAAAGGAAAGAGTCAACTTCTTGACCAACTACAAAGCTAGGAGTAATCCGGAGCAGAAAAAAGGAGGAGATTATTGTGCTTATGATAAAGCAAATGGCCATAAAACAGATGAGTGCCAAGTGCTGGCCCGCATAATTCAGAAGCTGGTCCGAGAAGGCTATCTCAACAAATTTATCCAAGATCGTTACAAAGCTCAAAGTGCCTATAGTGCTCCCCAAAAGCGTCCAGGTAACACTATGAATGTTCTATAAGAAGAAGATCTCCTTAGCTTAAGCCCACAAGTTAACAGAATCGATGTGATCCACGATAGTCCACATCCGGCAGGAAATACTAAAGGAGCTCGAAACAGATATATCAAGAATGCTAAGGATGGAAAATTTTCTCTTCAAGAAGTGCCTCCAACAAAGAGCCCTCGGCTCAATATTCAGATGCCAAATTTGGTGGTTACTCCGCAGGACATGTGCAAGGGAGTCCATCATCCACATAACGACCTCCTTATGATCACTGCACAAATCATACTTTCAATTGTTTCCAAAATTCTGGTCGATACAGGAAGTGCTGGTAATGTTATCTTTAAGCATGCTTTTGATCAAATGAATATTCCAAAGCACAAGATAGAGCCATGTTCCGAACCGATATTTGGGTTCAAAAATAAGGGATCAACTCCAGTTGGGCAAAAAAAAACTTCTAGTACAAATAGGGGTGCCTCCTACATGCCGAATATTTTAAACCATTTTTGTGATAATTGATCAACCTTCCTATTACAATGGTTTCTTTGGCAGGCCGGTCCTGGATGAAATTGAAGCTTACGTCTCGCCAAAATACCTCATGGTGAAGTTCTTGACAAGGCGAGGCTGGGTGACTGTGCGAGGAGAACAATTCAGCTCCTGTGAGATGTATTTTGCCACCCTTTATTAGAATAAAAGGGAGTATTCTACCTATTTTGATTCTACTATTAATTTACAGCCTTTGGATGATGCATCTTTACATCCAATATTCGAAGCAAGGATTAATGATAAAAAATATAATAAGCATATGTATCTGCAGGAAACAAGAGAAAGAGGGTTGCTACTAATTCGGCAGAAGAAGGTCCAATAGTAACAGAGTTTGATTTTCGGGGTGAGATAGAAAGAATAAGGCCCATAGAGGACCTTGAGGAAACCCACATAGATTCCGAGGATGTTTCTAAAGTGGTCAAAGTGGGAAAAGTTCTTGATATCGAGTTAAATAAAAATCTGGTTCAGTTTCACAAAAACCACAAGGATGTGTTTGCTTGGTCACATTCCAAAATGTTGGGCATTGACCCGACTGTAATGTGTCACTCCCTTAACATCAACCCAGGGAGAAACTCCTATAAGACAAAGAAAGAGGCAATTGGATAAAGTTCGAACAGATGCCCTGAAAGAGAAATTTGATAGACTCTTGAAAATGGATTAATCTGGGAAGTATATTACCCCAAATGGCTAGCGAACTCAGTTCTAGTGAAAAATTCAAATGGATAGTGGATAACATATGTTGATTACAAAGATTTGAATAAAGCATGTCCGAAAGACTATTTCCTGTTGCCACAAATAGATCAGTTGGTAGATGCAACGAGTGGACACAAGTTGTTATCTCTTATGAATTCTTATTCATAGTACAATCAGATATCGATGTTCAAGCCACATGAAGACCACACCAATACCATAACAAAGTGAGGAATTTATTGTTACAGAGCCATGCTATTTGGTCTGAAGAATACACGGGCTACTTATCAGAGATTGGTTAATTGAATGTTTTTTTTGATAAAAATGGTAGTGGATATACCAAGCCATATTTACTACTATAGTAATAAAAGTACCAATAACACAAAACCAGACAGACCACACAAACCAAACTGCTTACAAAACAGATAACAGCACAAACACAAATATTCAGCATGCATTCAACAGCAGGACCAAAAAACCATATATACAATCACACACAAGCAATCAAAAAAAAAGAAGACACTGCTAACCACTGAACATTAGCACTTCCTCAAACATCCTTCCTTCTCTCGCACTCCCTGCTAGTTACAGAACCTTCAATGTAATCAAAAGCCTTTTGTTTTTCGATTCCTACCCAAATATAAACAAATTTTAGAACTTGAAAAAGAATTTTATTAGAACTGTTTGCAGTGCCGGTCAAACATCTTTTGTTCCTCTCATTCCCTAAAATACAGCAAAAAGAAAAATTAGTTATGAAGAATTTGTATTTTGAGTCATCATTTGGAAGCATTTCTATCAACTTTCCCAAAAATAAAACTAATCTCTAATATGATCTTTCCATACAGGGTCATTATGCATATGCACCTGACATTTAGTCCATATATAAAAAGCTACATCACAATCACAAATGAGATGAACATAGTTTTCAGCATTTTCTCCACAAACAAACATTTCTCCAACAGCATCGGTCCTTTCTTCTTCATCATATCCATTGTATTAAGCTCACCATAAATAATAGACCACATGAAAATCTTCGCTTTTATTGGCACATTCTTAACTTTCCACATATTTTTGTAACCAACAGGTTTTCTGCCTGAGAAATTAACAAACTGATACATATTTCTTACTTTATACTCCTTCTCATTATCAGATTGCCATAAAAACTTATCGCCGCCCTCTTTTAAACAATACTCATCCATAAGTTGAATAAGATTTATAAGTTGAAAAAGAGCTCGTCCTTCTATTATTGGATTAAAAAACAATTTCCATCTGAAACCATTAGCATTCCAATTATACATTTTAGCAACAGAGCTATATTTATCCACAGCTAATTCATATAGAGCATCAAATTCAACTGCCAAGGATGTGCACGTAAATGTGCATACACACACACACATCAATATTTTATCTCTTTTTAATTAAATAAATATCATATTTGGGCATTTTAACATGTTTAAAACCAAAATTCAATTGTTTTCAAATCATCATATATCCATCTTCTTTCAGGGGCAAAATGGTCATTTTGTGCATGTGTCAATTTAAGAATTTTTACTTGGACATTTTTTATGATTTTATAGGAAATTTTGATGTATATGGAAGAGAGATTTATGAAGATATATGCATGCACAAATGAATACAAAGGAAAGAAGAAGGAAATAATTCAAGTCCAAGATCATAGAGGACCCCACTCACTTGCCTAAATCTACAATTAGAAGCTAATGGACAACTAAGTGGAGGTTAAGCTTCATACACATTTAATGAGGGATTAATTAGTGGCTAATGGTTACTTGGTGGCCACACTTCCTAAAGGGCATTTTGGTAAGCTCCTTAAATATTGAATTACGGTTTGTGCATGTATAAATAGCTCACTTATGTACATGTAAATGTATTCTACTCTCTCATATATTTGCTTAGGAAATTAGCAAGTTGTAAACTAAAATCGAAGTGAAATAAAAATGGCTTTCAAGCCTCTTTCTCTCTTCTTCTTCTCTACATGTTTTTCTTTATTTTATTGTAATGTTTATTTCTATGCTCTCTTTCTTTTTATCTTCATAGCTTAGATTTACCTTCATGTAATTAGTTTGATGTTATCTCATGCAACTAGTTAAGCCCGTTTCCTTTGTTTAACTTTCAGTTCTCTTTGCTTTTCAATGTTGAAACTTACATGTGTTGATTTGATAACACAAATGATGGCTAAACCGCTTCAATTTAGGGCTAATGAAGCTCTCAAATATTATGTAATTTCAACATTTTTATGATTTATGATCTCTTTAGTTTGTGCTTCATGAAATTGAATTTTGATGTAAGTTTATACAAGTGGGTTTGATAGCTTATGTTGCTTGTGCAAATAAGATATTCTTATTCAACACAAATACAATTTGCATCATCATTTGCTAATTAATTTTTGATTTTGAAATGAAAGTAAAAATGAAATTCGATGATCTATATTACTAGTTGCAATAGTAAATAGATCATATTTAAAATAGCTTTTTCTTTCGCTTCATTTTCATGAGAATTGATAAGTGGTTTATTTGTTGTAGTATAGTTTGATGGTTTGAGTGATATTAATTAATAACATAACAAACCACACTCATGATAAATACAACAATTTTTTCACTTAATATAGCTAAATATCATAAATTATTTGTTTGTTGATTTACAAAAATATGAGAGTGGATTTTCCTCTAAATTGTTCTCTAGTCTAATAGTTTTTAAATCACATTTCAATTCTAGCTTTAGCTTATTTTTTGTAGTTAACAATTTCCTCTCACTTTGGTCTAATTTGATTGAATTGAAAATTTTAAAATCTTAAAAATTCCCTGCGGATCGACCTCATACTTGCAGCGTACTAAAATTGTAGGCCGTGGGCTTGCGGTTAAATTTAATTTGAAATTTTTCGACGATTTTCTAACTCGATAGAAAACTAGTCGTTGAATAATTTTTTGACACCGTTGTCGGGGAATAGTTTTGATTTTAATTTTCTATTCTTCGAATTATTTTCGTTTGATTTTTGTGTATTTGCATTTTAAAAAAATTGGGTGTTTGTGTGATTTTTGTTTGCATTTTAAAAATTGGGTAGGTGTTTTTGTGATTTTTTTTTTATTGCCATTTGCATATTAAAAAAAAACATACACAATTTCAAAACAAAAACAAAAATATTTTATTTCCTTTTCATTTACAAATTTCATTTCCATTTACAATTGCATACTTTTTTTTTTCCAATACATTTGTTTAATCAAAATAGTGCATACCCCCTTTCAACACTGCTATCCTCTCCTCTGTCAAAAACTGTCAACCTGCTTCTCAAACAACTTCCTTACAATCACATTCCACTGTTCTAACCACTTCTGGACTTTCCTATCATTAGTCGTCACCACTTACACCTACCCAAACCACCTTACACTCAACTCACTTCACGAATCAAGCAGTTCAATACCAGCCAAACACTGATCAAACACAACCTCACAACAACTTAACCACCAACATCATCAAATATACCATCCTTCATCAATTCCAAAAATACAAAACTGTTCACCAAATCCCCTTGCACACTTCACTGTGCATGTGCACAGTTCAAACAAATATCCTTCTCACTTTTCTGACTGGACAAAAACTAACCACCCACTTCGGCAATCATCGACTAAACTTCATCGGTTATACTATACCAACCAGCAACAAACAATACAATTCTCAGGTCCACTGTAACAAACAACACTTCTCAACCAAAACTGCATACAACTTTACCTGCTGTCAACTCATCACAGACAAAACACATCACCAGCCCCTGCCCACAGCCTACTTCGATTAACTTCGATCAACTCCACACCCCTTCCAAACCATTGCCGTACTTCTACACAGCCCTTCATACCATAGCATTTAATACACCACAATACAAAACTGCTGCATTCCATCACAATTATACCCCTGCCTCGTCTCACTGCCTTAACATCCTGCCTCCACCATTTTCAAAAGTCAACTACAACATGGCGGCTGATTGTCACAACCATCAAATTGGCACAACATCATTCCCTCCTCTACTGACAAAACAAACACCCCAACTCTCCTCATAATTCTACGTGCATTCGACAACTCCACCAAAGCCATACTTCCACTTTTTTAAACAGTTTAACTGTCTGACAGTGCATGCAACTCCCGACCACCTTCACAATTCAATCACCACATTTGCATCTAACAACTTCACTCGCGCCTACTGCACTTTCACCCAAACCACAAAACACATCACCACTTCCTACACAAAAACATCATAGCCCACAGTCTATAGCCTATCCAGTACGAGCACATCACCATCACCACCATCAGACAGCCACACTTTCCCCCACTACTTTTCCTACCATTTCCGACCTTACTGTCTTCAAACTTGCAAGCCACTGCCAATACAACACATCACCAAGCACTATAACGACCAAATCCCAGCAACGGCACTCTGTACCAAAGCTGCAACTACCATCTTCCCACTGCCGAGCTCAGCCACCAAACAATAACCCCAACTTCACCACTTCCTGCTCTCCAGCAGCCCTCCACCATCACCGCCACCTCATTCACCACTGTCAAGCGACACCAGTCATCCTCCTACACCACTGACCACTGCTGCAATTTAACCCAAAAAGAACAAATCGCCGCGACCCCTGCAAATCACCGCCTCGACCAACGAGTTCTACAACTAAGAGCCTCAACTTTAATCGCGACTGAGATTCCCTTATTCGAAGAACTCACCGCAATACCTTCAATCGCCAGACCCACATCAGCCAACTCCTCTAAAAACCCAAACCAGCAACCACCTCAAATAGCTAAATCAAATCGAAACACGAATAAAAGAGTATGCGTTTTTTGAAAATTCGCGAGCTCCTATTTAGTTTGCATTCGTAAGAATTGAGTTATTAGCTAGCGTTTCTTTTAGTCTGTGTTTTTAATTAAGCTTTAATAAAGCTTGTTTTTGCTTCGATTTTGTTAATTTATTTTAACAGATAAGGAAAGAACTTCGGTTTTGGGCATTTTGACTTGTGGGCTGGCTATTTTTTATAACTTCATTTTTTTGTTATTTTTTTCCTTTTTCCTCTTTTTATTTATTTAATTTGTTAAAGTTTTAAGTTTTTCTTTACTTGAAAAAAAAAGTGAAAGCTTCAAATTGTTTTGTCTTCATTTATTTTGCTTTCACATGTTTTGTTTTATTTTATTTTAGTTTCTTTTTTGATATATATTTAAAAAAATATCTGTATATGTATCTTGTTTTATTTTCAGGTTACCAAAGCATAAAAGAGAAGTTTCTTGCTTCGCTTAGCTTGCCAAAAAAAATAACTGCTTGCTTGCTTAAAAAAAATCGTTTCTTAAAAAAATAAATTGCTAATAATTCTGCATGATCTGGTAGCGTGCCCTCATCCCTTGTGTTTATTTGAATTGCATTGTTGGTTACTTGCATTTTTATATATAAAAATAATTTCAAAATCCAAAAACAAACTTCGTTTTAGTTGCATTGTTAATTCACGTTTATTGTTTTGCATCCATCTCATCTTATTTTCTTTTCTAAGGGCAATACCCCAATTCACATATGGTGACGGATTTCATCACCCTTTCCTTAGCACACAAACACACTTCATCGTAGAATTTGACTAATAATAAAGATTAGACGTTGGACTTAAGGGTGTCGCAAGCTCATCTAGGCTTTATTGTATCTTCACAATTGTTTTCTTTGAACAATTTTGTTTCTTGGTGTCTAGGCTACAGCAGAGTAATAACCATTTATAAAAATTATGGTGATTCATAAATATTATACTGGTTGTTCCTCTTAAGATACTTAAACCTTTGGTTGCATTGCTACGGCGATTCGTGATGCATCGATAACACATGCCCGTTACGTGGCAGAGAAATATTTTATTGATTTAAGACAAAGTATGATTATACAATTTTGGGTTAGATGCAACTATGGACAGAAAACTGTAATTAAGTCCTTTGCATCCATTTAGTTGCATTAGTTCATGTATATTTAAAACAAAAAAAAACAAAAAAAATCCAAAATCCAAAAAAAAAAATTGTAAATTTTACTTAACTTGGTTTTTAATCAAAATAATAAAAAAATCCATTTTTCCTTTCCTTTGAAAATTTTCAATCAAAAATAGAAATCCAAAAAAAATATAAAATCTCAAAAAGAAAAAAAAATAAAAATTGAATTTTTTTTCAAAATTAAAAAATAAAAATAAAAATACAATTTCCCTTTTCAAAAAAATCCTTTTGGTAATATTTGAAAATACAAAAACAAAAGAAAATACAAAAAAAAACATATGAAAAAAATTTGAAAAGCCAAAAACAAAACAAAAAATTCAAACTTTTTGTTCTGAAAATAAATTTCATTTGGTAAATATTTTTCTTCCTTTAAAAAAAACAAAAACAATTTTTCACTTCATTTTTCAAATCTTCTTTCGTTCTCTAAACTTGTTTCTAACTTCTTTCTTTTCTCGACTTTCACTTGCACATGAGTACTTGGACTCGTGACACAAATACAAATCGTTGGACTCGCGACTCAACAGCTAATTGTTTAACTCGAACAGCTGATCTCCCCGAAATGGCAAAGGGGAACTCCCCTCGAACTCTTATGGATAGAATCTTTCCCGATAGAGTTTCTATTCCATCTTGCATCACGTTATCCACCCGTACGGGTAACCATTTCAAAATTCACTCAAACCGTTTTTCCACACTTCCAAAATTTGGCGATTTCGAGCAAGATGGACCATACATTTTCTTGAATAAATTCGAACAAGTTTGTGCAACCATTAAACTCTTAAAACTTTCTGATGACGGAACCAAACTTCAATTAATCTCATTTGCTCTTATGAATTATGCTGAAAAATGGTTGTGCAGCTTACCGTCGAACTCGATTAAAATATGGGAAGAATTCGTAAAAGATTTCTTAAAAAGTTCTACCCTTTGGAAAAAATGAGTAGAATCAAAAACAAAATTGTAAGTTTTCATTAATTCAAGGGAGAACCATTTGGAAAATATTTTGAAAGATTCAAAGAGCTTTTGATAAAATGTCCACACCATAACTTGGACGATTTTCCAAATCTTATAAGATGGACTCGAAAATAGCTCACGAACCATGCTCGAATCAATGTGCCATGGCAATTTTCTTGCCCAACATCACGACGATGCTTGGAAATTTCTTGAAAACCTCACCGAAAAATCATCCAAATGGGAACGTTTGAACGAAAAATTAGTTTACTCACGATCGAGTGCACACTCGATAGGATCTTGTTTTACTTTGGAAGCTAAGATCGACGAAATGATTAAAAAATTTGATAACGTTTTCTCATCGAATCAAATGAACCAAGCTTCCCAACTGATGTGTTATAAATGCAACGATCCTAATCATATAGCCGATCATTGTCCCAATTCCATCGAACAAATCAATGCTTTCAACAAAGCCAAAAACGATCCGTTTTCTCCAACGTACAATCGTAATTGGAGAAATCATTCAAATTTTGCGTGGAACCAAAACAATCCCAACATGAATACGAGTCATCCCAATTTTCAAGCATTCCCGAATAATGCTTTGAATCCTCCCTTTCAGCCCAACAATTTTCAACCAAACTTTACTGGTCTGTCTCATACTCAATCACAATAATAAAATTTTCAATCAAATTCTGCTCATCCTCCCAAGACGATAAACGTTTAACTTTGCTTGAGAAAACTCTTGGAACATTGGCTAAACAACTACTCAAAGCCTTCAATCAAACAGCAATTTGCAAAATTTATTGACTTCGTATATGCAAAACACAAACCAATCGATTGGAAAAGTTGAAATACAAATGTGTCAATTAGCCACGTCTATAAGTGAACGCGAACAAGAAACATTCCCAAGCCAGCCCATTCCAAATCCCAGAAATCAAAATGAAAATTCATATCAAGTCCATGTTGTTCAAGATAGCAATGTCACCCAATTGAATGCTATCACAACTTTACGTTCCGGTAAACAAATAGATAATCAAGTCGTTAACCTAAACGGTTTACCAGAAACCTCTCTTGACACTTCTAAAACAATGAACGAATTTGAACAGAACGTGGAGCCGAACGTTGAATTGAATGCCAATCAAAAAATTTCTTCTTCTACTAAAGTAGACCCACCTACCGAGTATCTTGTTCCATTCCACATCATCTTCGAAGAAAGAAACACTCGGACCAAATGAAAAAATGTTGAAAATTTTTAAACAAGTCAAAGTTAACATTCCGCTTCTTGACATCGTTCAGCAAGTCTTCACATACACGAAATTTCTTACGGACTTGTGTACCCAAAAGCGACACACTCAAGTGCCTAAAAAAGTCTTCTCAGCCGCCGGTTTGAGTGAAGTCTTATCCCAATCCATGCTCGTTAAATACAAAGATCATGGCTGCCCTACGATTTCGTCTATAGTTGGAGATAAGACAATTAACAAATGTTTGATAGACTTAGGCGTGTGTGTCAACTTGATTCCATACTCCATGTACGAACAACTAGGCTTAGGTGAGCTCAAACCCACAAAAGTTACGCTTTAATTCGTCGATCGCTCGATTAAGAAGTCCGTAAGAGAAATCGAGGACATGCTCATTCGAGTAGGGTAATTTATATTCCCCGTTGATTTTATCATTCTCAAAACACAACCCGTGACAAACCCTACGAGTCAAATTCCATTGATTTTAGGCCGACCATTCTTAGCCACCTCAAATGCCTTAATCAATTGTCGCAACAGCTCAATGGAAATCTCTATTGGAAACATGACTTTGGATCTTAACATTTTCAATCTTGAAAGTCAATCGAATGAACCTCGTGACCAAACGTTGGAAGTTAGTGCCATTCACGAAAACTTTGAAAACGAAATACTTGATTTTAACGATGAACGCGAGGCCAAGTATGAAAAAATTATTTCACGAAATTCCCAATGAGATTTAATACACTCTTCCTTTTGAATCGCTTCCAGTTAAGTCTGAATCTCAACCTAATTCGTCGATTGAAATACTCCCGAAGTTGGACCTCAAACCACTTCCCGGCCACCTTATGTACGCATACTTAGGTGAAAACGAAACTTGTCCTATCATAATTTCTAATTATCTTTCTCTTGACCAAGAAACTTTTCTTCTCTCTATTCTTTCATAAAACAAGAAAGCGATTGGATGGTCGATCTCTAATATAAAGAGAATTAGTCCCGCTCTTGTTCAACATCGCATCCATTCAATCGACGATGCCAAGCCTGTTCGTGTCGCGCAACGAAAGCTTAATCCAAAATTGCAGGATGCAGTGCATGATGAAATTCTTAAACTTCTGGACAACGGAATCATTTACCCAATCCCAGGTTGTTCATGGGATAGCCCAATTCATGTTGTACCGAAAAAGTCTATGCTAACCGTTGTCAAGGATGATCCAAATGAACTTATTCCAAATTGTACTCAAACGGGTTGGCGTGTTTGCACTAACTGTCGAAAACTAAATGCCACAACACATAAAGATCACTTCCCTCTTCCTTTCATTGACCAAATGCTCTAATGATTAGCCGGCCATGAATTCTACTATTTCCTCGACGGTTATTCCGACTGTAACCAAATTCCAATCGCTCTCGAAGATCAAGAAAAAACGGCTTCATGTGTCCATTCGGTACCGTTGCTTATCGACGTATGCCATTCGGACTTTGTAACGCTCCTATGAATTTCCAACGATGAATGGTTGGCATCTTTTCTGACATGATTGAGCGCTTTCTAGAAGTTTTTATGGACGATTTCTCTATCTTTGGCGATTCTTTTTCCCAATGTTTACATCATCTCGAGTTGGTTCTAAATCGATATAAAGAAAAACATTTGACTTTGAATTGGGAAAAATGCCACTTTATGGTCAAACAAGGCACGGTCCTTGGGCATATCATCTCAAATAAAGGCATTGAGGTAGATAAAGCGAAAATCAACGTAATTGCAAACCTACCCATTCCCAAATCTATTAATGATATACGAACATTTCCAGGACACGTTGGCTTCTGCCGAAGCTTTGTTAAAGA
This sequence comes from Allium cepa, assembly GCA_030765085.1. Taxonomy (NCBI): domain Eukaryota; kingdom Viridiplantae; phylum Streptophyta; class Magnoliopsida; order Asparagales; family Amaryllidaceae; genus Allium; species Allium cepa. The sequence goes on from CM060938.1 coordinate 688,814,406, forward strand.
CTTTAGCAAAATCGTTCGTCCTTTGATGACTCTTCTCGGAAAAGACGTTGAATTCGATTTCAACTCTGAGTGTATCTCTCCTTTTAAAAATCTCAAAAACGAACTCATTTCAACTCCAATCATTTGCGCACCTAATTGGGATCTTCCTTTCAAAATAATGTGTGATGTTTCGAACTTTGCCGTTGATGCTGTCTTAGGACAACACATCAACAAGATCCTTCACGTCATTTACTACGCGAGTATGACTTTGAACGAAGCTCAACTGAACTACACAACAACCGAAAAATCTTCTAGCTGTTGTTTTTGCACTTGAAAAGTTTCGACCTTACTTGATAGGTTCACACAATACTGTGTACGCGGACCACACTACGCTTCAATATCTCTTCGCTTAAAAGGATGCTAAATCTCGTTTGATTCGTTGGATCCTTTTACTTCAAGACTTTGACCTTACAATCAAATACGAAAAAGGATCTGATAATGTCATAGACAATCGCTTATCTCATCTTCCGAACGCACCATCTTCTTTGCTGATTAATGAAAACTTCCCCAACGAACAACTTCTTTCAATTTCTATCGACCCATGGTACGCTGATATAGTGAACTACTTAGTCACTAAAGAAACACCCTCATCTTGGTCCAAACAGGACAAATACTGTTAGCACCAAAATTGGACACTAACAACCAAATCCAGATGAAAGCACCAAATCACAGTCACGGAACACAGACAGAATGCATGTAAAGAGTACAAATATGAAGGACGGTAAAAATTAAAAAGACAGCAATAAGAACAGAGGATTTACAGTGGTTCGGCTGACTCCGGCCTACGTCCACTCTAGAAATTTCCTTTTTATTGACATTAGAATCAATTAAAATTATAATCCTTAGTTTTTAGAGCAACAATTGCAGAGCATCCTTAGTATAGAAGACGAAGGGAAACAGAATGAACATCTCTTTTCTGAAGCCCCACATGTTGTATTTATAGGTAAATCTCGAGTTATTGGGTTTCCTGAGTGGTCCGGGCCCCCTAAGGCCATAGCCGATCCAGACTCAACACCACGACCGACCCTGAGTTCAGAATATGCTGACCTGATATTTCCTAGGTGATGACCCGAAGTATGCCTACCTGCGAGTCGAAGTAAATGAAGCTGGGACTCGAAGAAGTAAACACGCTGATCCACTTCATCCCACCGAGCCACACCATCCTGCCGAGCCATATCATCTTGCCGAGCCACTTCAACATGCCGGTCCACTCAAAATGCCGACCCTGTCGCACTGCCGAACCACTCATGCTGCCAATCCAATCTTGTGACAATGCCGACCTACTCGCTTGGACCGATTCAGAAATGCGGAACCCAAGTTCCTACAACCTAACACCAACCCATTTCAGTCGACCAATCCACATCACCGAGACCGACCCACCTCAACATGCAGAACCACCTCATCCTGACTACCTTGGTCGATCCACGCATGACCAATCCACCAAGGTCGATACCTTCCAAAGCCGAACCAAATCTGGCAGACCCACCTCAACTTTCACACCACGACCGAACGACATGCCTTCCCAGACCGAAACATGTATGGTCTCCACTCCTCGACCGAGCCATGTATGATCAATCCATCTTGACCGAATAGCTGAACCACATGGCAGAACCTAAGCTCTGTAATCGTACATATATCATATGTGATTGATCGTCTATCCATCCAGTTGACTCAAACCCATCGTATCCCAGTCTCGATAGACAAGTAGTCAATTTAGTTAAATTCGTCCATCCACGGCCTTGCCAAAAGGTGGGTTAACATTTGCCCCCAAAAATATGCCTTGCTATTGGAAGGTTTGTTTTGAATAGCCTCAAATCCGATCTCCAAAATCCATATGTTATCCATAGCTATACTTTCTGATTCATAATCCAATTCATTTTATCCAAGTTCCATTGCCGTATCTTTGTCCGAATCTGCAACTGCTCTGAGTTGATATCTAATTCCTATCCAGTAACCAAATCCTCATCCTATTCCACATCCATGCGAAATCAACTAACCGAATCCAAGATCTCTCCGGATCATTTTATCTGAGTCCGGACCTCTTTGGGTTTAATTTCGAATCCTTGCTTTATCCTGTTCCGGCCTCAACTTTCCGTCGAGGACTTTTTATATTTTTCGGCCTCGGCTCACCGGCCAAGGACTTTTGTATTCTTCGGCCTTGTCCCTCCGGCCAAGGACTTTTGTATTCTCCGGCCTCTGCTTTCCAGTCGAGGACTTTTTTATATTCTTTGCCTTGGATCTTCGGCGAAGGACTTTTATATTCTCCGACCTCGGCTCTCAGGCCGAGGACTTTTTTATTTTCTTTGACCTCTGCTCTCCAGCCAAGAACTTTTATATTCTCCAGCCTCGGCTCTCCTGCCGAGAACTTTTTATATTCTTTAGCCTCGGCTCTCCAGTCGAGGACTTTTTTATATTCTTTGGCCTCGGCTCTCCGGCCAAGAACTTTTATTTTCTCCGGCCTCGACTCTCCGGCCGAGGACTTCTTATATTATGTTCAAGTCCATTTCATCGTTCTCTGACGAAGGGACTCGTAACTTGCGATCATTGCCTCATCTCTTTGGTCGAGACCATGATCGCGAGACATGTATTATTTATTACATTTATCCAAATCCAATCATTCAAAATAAGAGTTTTAACAGCCAGGGAAAAACAAATAAATATATGTACATCCAAGGAAGAAACTAAAATTTTTAGGAAAACGAAAAGAAAAGAAAGATTTCATAGACTCGAGCAACATGATTTATCATTTACTCAGAGCATGCCTAGGGACCATTCTCGAGCTCGTACATGAGTGAGTTATTTAGTCGTATTACTTTGAGTTTTATCACTTATTCAAAGCCATAAATCTATTTAGTTGATAACAAGCTAAATTTGCCTAGGTCCAATTCCATTCTCGTACGAGGTGGGAGGTAGTCGCTCCTGTTCCACTGCCATAGCTCGATTCCTTACGAACTGTTGTAGATGACCATTCCTTACATGCTCCTTAATTATATCCTTTAGATGTCGGCAATCGTTTGTGTTGTGCCCACCCAACTCATGGAATAGGCAATGCTTTCCTGATGCTCGCTCGTATTCAGAAGGTTCCCTCCTTGTCGTCCTTCGATACTGGAGGCGCCCTCGAGTATCCAAGTAAATCCTTTCTAGAGTCTCAGTTAAATTTGTATAAGAAGAAAACTTTGACTCCCTCCGAAGCCTTTTCGAAGTGCTACCGTTGTCATTCATTTTCCTTTTTCCTTTATCATCTTTATTTGGATCCTTCCAGGGTGGACCTCCACCTCGCATAGCATAAGCTTCAGCCTCTCTCCCTTCTCTCTCAACATGTGCATCTTCCAGCCTTAGGAACCTTTCCGCCTCATGGTAGAACTCCCCAAGATCCCTCTGTGGGTCCCGTTCTAATGATATCTTGAAACTCGAATTATCAATAATTCCTGAAACTGCCGCCATCAAAACCATCGATGGATCGGGCCGATCCGCCAAAGCCACCACTGCATTGAATTTGGTTAAGAAATCCCTGAGTGACCCACCTTTCCATTGCTTCATCGATGTTAAAGTCATCACGTTCTTGGGTCTAACTATGTGGACCCGAAACTGTCTCATAAACTTGTCAATCAGCTCTGTCCATGTGCCGATAGAGGCACTCTCCAGCTGTCTGAACCATAATGCTGCAATATCTGTCAAATACAAAAGGACGCAGCGTGCTATGACCTCCTCCGATGCCCCCAGAACTTCCATATGCCTCATGTACCTCTTCAAGTGAACAGTGGGATCCGTTCTCCCATCATACATCTACAGTGTTGGTAGCTTGAAATCTGGGGGGTTTCTAGCTTGCTTGATTGCAGTAGCAAAGGGACTCCTATTCACGTCTTCCAAGTCTCTATTTACCAATCAGCCTCTCATGGCTCATCTAACCATCTCCGCCAACCTATCACTATCGCCGAGCTGAAGTCCTTATCCATTGCGTCCAATCTGCCCCCTAAGTTCATAAGGGGATCTGAGACCTGCTGTCCTAGATGAGCATCCATTCCTCTATCGACACCATATTGTATAGCTCCACCCGGTACTCCACCCGGGATTGGATCAACATGCTTCGGGGGAGTGCCCTCTAGTCCTGGCGCAGCTCCTGATGGTCCTACTCTGTTCTGAATTCTGGTTGCTTCATGTCCTTGGTACTGATTTCGGGCTGCCTTCATTCCTGTTGCTCTAGCTGCATGATCCTCATTTCCAGCATCACCTGCTACCCCATTCCTTTGGTTTTGCACTCCAACTTATCCAACCTGTTGGAATAGGTTTTGTATCATTTCCTCCTGCCTTTTCAGTAACCCTTCCTGCATAGCATCCATCATCATTTCCATCTCATCTCTAGTGATGAAAACTGAGGTCTGATTAGCTCCTAAGGAAGCCTCCTTACTTCCTTCATGCTGACTTCTTTCCACTCTTTGTCTCCTTATTGATTGCTTTGCCATAGCTTTCCACGGATCCGAGTTCCTAAGCCTTTAAATCCAAAGTCCAAGCTTTAGAATCCCTGAGTTCAACTCTTAGTGAAAGCACCAAAATGTTAGTGCCAAAATTGGTCAATAACACCCAAATCCAGATGAAAGCACCAAATCACAGTCATAGAACACAGACAAAATGCATGTAGAGAGTATAGATATGAAAGAGGTAAAAATTAAAAAGAAAGTAATAAGAACAGAGGATTTATATTGGTTCAGCTGACTCCGGCCTACGTCCACTCTAGAAATTTCCTTTTTAGAACAATCCAGAGTTTTTAGAACAACAATGGCAGAGCAGCCTTAGTATAGAAGACGAACGGAAATAGAATGAAGATTCTTTTTTGAAGCCCCACATGCTGTATTTATAGACAAATCCTGAGTTACTAGGCTTCCTGAGTGGTCCGGGCCCACCGAGACCATAGCCCATTCAAACTCAATATCACGACCGACCCTGAGTTTAGAATATGCCGACCAGATATTTCCTAGGTGATGACCTAAAGTATGCCTACACGCGACTCGAAGTAAATGAAGCTGGGACTCGAAGCAGTAAATACGTCGATCCACTTCATCCCACCGAGCCACACCATCCAGCCGATCCACACCATCATGCTGAGCCACTTCAACATGTCGGTCCACTCGAAATGCCGACCCACTCGCGATGCCAAACCACTCATGCTGCCAACCCAATCTTGTGATAATGCCAACCTACTCGCTTGGACCGATTCATAAATGTCGAACCCAAGTTCCTACTACCTAACACCGACCCACTTTAGCCAACCGATCCACATCACCGAGACCGACCCACCTCAACATGCCAAACCACCTCAGCCTAACTACCTTGGCCGATCCACACATGAGCAATCCACCAAAGCCGATCCCTTCCAAAGCCAAACCATATCTGGGCGACCCACCTCAACGTTCACACTACGACCGAATGACATAGCTTCCCAGACCGAACCATATATGGTCTCCACTCCTCGACCGAGCCATGTATGATCGAGCCATCTTGACCGAACGACTGAACCATGTGGCCGAACCTCAGCTCTGTGATCATACATATATCATCCATGATTGATCGTCTATCCATCCAGTTGACTCAAACCCATCGTATCCCAGTCTCGACGGACGAGTAGTCAATTTAGTTAAATCCTCCTGTTCACGGCCCTGCCAAAAGGTTGGTAACAAATACAAATTCATGTCCCAAGTGAAATATTTCTGTTGGGACAATCCATACCTGTTCAAATATTGTTTTGACCAAATCATCCGACATTGCATTTCGGATAATGAGATCACTTTCTTTTTTCCACGATCAAGCATGCAGTGGACATTTCGGTCCTCGAAAAACTGCGGAAAATGTGCTTCAATGTATTTCTATTGGCCTTCTCTTTTCAAAGACTTGTTTGAATTTTGTACAGGTTGTGATCGATGTCAAATGCTTCGAAAAATTTCTCGATGAAATATGATGTCTCTAAACCCCATTCTTACGAGTGAAATCTTTAATGCTTGGGGTATCGACTTTATGGGACCTTTTCCCAATTCTTTTGGAAACTAGTATATCTTCTTGCTGTCGATTACGTCTCAAAATTGGTCGAAGCCATTCCTTGCAAAATCAACGACCATAGAATTGTTCGTGAAATTTCTCAAGGAAAACATCTTTTCGAGGTTCGTCACACCTCGCACAATAATCAGTGATAAAGGAACCCATTTTTGCAATCGATCTTTTAAAACATTAATGAAGAAATACTCGATAACCCACAATTTATCCATTCCATATCCTCCTCAAACTTGTGGGCAAGTTGAAGTTTTAAATCGTCAAATAAAACAAATCTTGGAGAAAACTGTCAACAAAAATAAAAAAGATTGGTCTTAGAAATTGACCAATGCGTATTGGGCTTATCGTACTGCTTTTAAAACTAACATTAGGATGTCCCCATTTCGTTTAGTTTACGGTAAAACTTGCCATTTACCAGTTGAGATCGAACACAAAGCATTGTGGGCAATAAAGAACTTAAAATTTGATCTTGAGAAAGCTGGCGAAAACCGAAACTACAACTCAACGAACTAGAAGAACTTAGGAACGACGCGTATGAAAACGAGAAAATTTACAAAGAAAGAACGAAAGTTTTTCATGACAAGTCAATCCTAAGAAAAACATTTTCGCCTAACCAGAAAGTTCTTTTATATGACTCGAGACTTCATTTATTCCTTGGGAAACTTAAATAAAGATGGACCGGATCATTTGTGGTACGAACTATTTTTCCACATGGTGCCATGGAAATAGAAAACCCCAGGGATGAATCGATTTTCAAAGTCAACGGTCATCGTTTGAAACCTTTCTGGGAATTGCCCAATAACCAAGAGGAGGAGCTCATGTTCCTTCATGGGCCAAGCTACGTCTAGTAAAAATGTTAACCATCTTTTGTAAATATGTACATAGTTTTCCCTGTTACACTTATTATATCATGCATTGATTATGGGGACACAGTCAAAATTAAGTATGGGGAGGAGTCTTATTTTCATTTTTTTTAATTTTTCATGGCATTTCTGAATTTTCATTTCCTTTTAACTCAAAAAATTCTCAAAATTTCTAAATCTCAAAAACATTTTTTAGCATTTTGAGTTATTTTTTAAGAAAAACTATAGGACAAGTATAAATTTTGTTAATAAATTGAAATTTTTGAAATTTATTTGTCGTAAAAAATAAAAATGAAGTTTGATTACAAATAACAATGGTTTAACTAGTATATAGGATGGTTCATTTGTGTTAATTATGAAGTATGTTCTAATTGAAAATCTTTGCTTAAAAAAGTGGTAAATTTAAAGTAAAGGACATAACAATTTTATCTTCTAAGTTAAATGGTGCTAAGATGATTTTGCAAAACTCTCACTTTTTAAAAAAAATATTAAAAAAACAAAACTTTTTTATATATGTATATATTTTTAACACTTAGAGTCATGTGTTCACACTAGTGTGTTCACTCGCCATGCTCCGTACCCTTCTCACAAAAGCCCGAAAGGCGGTGCATGATCGGATATCTAGGCTCATTTTATCTGAGTTAGGTGTATGTATATAAAAATTCTTTTTAATAATGCTCACATTCGATAAGTGTTCACCCTTGTGTGTTCACTAGCCACGCTCTGTATTCCCCTCACATTAGTTCGCAAGGTAGTGCACGGGTAATATATCTGGTCTCAGTTTACATGAGTTAGGCATATGTAAATATTGTTAATATCAATGAAATTTTCAAGTAAAAGGGAGTAAGCAATTGAAATCCAAGAACCATTTTAACTTGTTTGATTTAACTTGTTATTGAAAAGAAATGAGAATACCACTTTGAAAAACTTTGATAATCAACTAAGGATCCATTTCAATATTACATTGTGTTATCAACCGAAACAACTAGCCAAACTATAGTCTATCTATTATGACAACTTAATTTTTGTTGGAAATTTTGAAGTGTAAATGACTTAAATTTTCTATATAATGACCAAAACTTATATTTAACTTATTTGTGTCTATTTAAAACTAAATCTTTCATTTGTAAATACTTTCAAAAACTTACATTCATCCCATTGTAAATAAATCTTGCACTTTGTAAATATTTTCACTTTGCATTTGGATTTTGTCGGTAGTATCTGCTAAAATCCCTCGCGAGACACACTCGTCCTACTAGGGATACCCAGAGATTTAACGGCTTATTCCATACGCTCAATGCAATCATGCTTCCTGTGAAAATGGATTTATCTTAGTTTTCCTTTATTCGAGGTCGAATAAAAAAATAAGTGTGGGGGTATTTGATGTACAAGCTGTAAATGTGCATATATATAGACACACACACACACACATCCATATTTTATCTCTTTTTATTTAAATAAATATAATATTTAAGCATTTTAACATGTTTAAAACCAATGTTCAATTTTTTTCAAATCATCATATATTCATCTTCATTCAGGGGCAAAATGGTCATTTTTGTGCATGCGTCAATTTGAGAATTTTTACTTGGACATTTTTTATGATTTTTATAGCAAATTTTGATGCATATGGATAAGGGATTCATGAAGATATATGCATGCAAAAACGAATATAAAGGAAAGAAAAAGGAAATATTTCAAGTCCAAGATCATGGAGGACCCCACCCACTTGCCTAAATCTACAATTAAAAGTTAATGGACAACTAAGTGGAGGTTAAAGTTTCATGCACATTTAATAAGGGATTAATTAGTGGCTAATGATTACTTGGTTTTATGCATGTATTGAATTAGGGTTTTACTTCCTAAAGGGAATTTTGGAAAACTATCTAAATATTGAATTAGGTTTTTATGCATGTATAAATAGCCCTCTTATGTACATGTAAATATCTTCTACTCTCTCATATATTTGCTTAGGAAATTAGCAAGTTGTAAACAAAAATCAAAGTGAAATAAAAATGGCTTCCAAGCCTCTTTCTCTCATCTTCTCTACATGCTTTTCTTTATTTTATTGTTAAGGTTTATTTATATGCTCTCTTTCTTTTTATGTTCATAGCTTAGATTTACCTTTATGCAATTAGTTTAATGATATTTCATGCAAGTAGTTAAGCTCGTTTCCTTTATTTAATTTCTACTTCTCTTTGCTTTCCAATGTTGAAACTTACATGTGTTGATTTGATAACACAAATGAGTAGCTAAACCTCTTCATTTTAGGGTAATGAAGTTCTCAAATATTATGTAATTTCAACATTTTTATGATTTATGATCTCTTTAGCTTGTGCTTTATGAAAGTGAATTTTGATGTAAGTTTATACAGGTGGATTTGATAGCTCATATTGCTTATGCAAATGAGCTATTCTTATTCAATATAAACACAACTTACATCATCATTTGCTAATTGATTTTTAATTTTGAAATGAAAGTAAAAATGAAATTTGATGATCTATATAACAAGTTCCAATAGTAAATAGATCCTACTTAAAATAGTTTTTTCTTTGGCTTCATTTTCATGAGAATTGATAAGTGGTTTATTTGTTGTATTATAGTTTGATGGTTTGAGTTATGTTAATTAAACATAAACAAACCATACTTATGATAAATACAACAATTTTTTCACTTAATATTAAAGCTAGAGATCGTAAATTAATTGTTTGTTGATTTAGAAAAATATGAGAGTGGATTTGCCTCTAAATTTTTCTCTAGTCTAATAGTTTTTAAATCACAATTTAATTCTAGCTTTAGCTTATTTTTTTGTAGTTAACAATTTCCTCTCATTTTGGTCTAATTTAATTGAATTAAAAAATTTAAAATCTTAAAAATTCCTTGCGGATCGACCTGTACTCGCCAGGTACTAAAATTGTACGCCGTGCGCTTGCGGTTAAATTTAATTTGGAAATTTTCTACGGTTTTCTAAATCGATAGAAAACTAGTTGTTGAACAGCTAGTGAAATTGAAATCAACCACCTATCATGTCGAAAAGATATTCTACAACCATTATTAACCACCACCTTCATACCTATTTTAAACAGCGGAGAAAAACTCAAAATGCCCTTCCAAAATTTGGAACATCTTCTGTCATCAACATACCTTGAAAACACATTATCTTATCGCGTAGCTAAATCCAATCTTTCTAAAGTGAGGACTTTGAATTAACCATATACCATAACCACTTTCAAACTGATTTGCACACTTGATCACCAGCAATTAGTCAACATAAAGTTTTAGCCTCCTTCTTTCCGGTCCAAATAAAATTCCTTCTAAACATAAAGTTTTAGTCTCCTTCTTTCCGGTCCAAATAAAATTCCTTCTAATTGAATCAATCTTCTTAATAACCCAGAGATGACATTTATAAAATGCAAACCAATACAATGGGATAGAAGATAATACTGAATTAACCAAAACAAGTCTACCAGCTTTTGATAGAACTACTTTTCTATCTAGCAAGTCTTGTATCAACTTTATTAATCAACATATACCAATCATCATTGTGCAGTCTACCTAGTTTGATATTGAATTCCAAATAAGAAAGAGGAAATTCTCCAACTTTACAATTCAGCATATTAGCAAATAACTTTGCATCATCAGTATCCTTCCCTAAAACCATAACAGAACTCTTATGAAAGTTAATTTGCAGTCCAGAAAGACTTTCAAAAGCATACAAAATAAATTTCAAAGCTGATGTATATTTACAACTATACTTACTAGAGATAATTGTGTCATCTGCATAGTGCAAAGAGCTAATACCTCCCATCACAAACTCCTCCCCAAAGGTTTTAATCAATCTTTTATTACAACTAACTTTCAAAATCTTTGTAAATACATCAGCAGCTAAATTATACAACAGAAGAGAAAGAGGATCTCCTTGTCTCAGCCCTCTTTTATAGCTAATAGTTTTGCCAGCTGCACCATTAACAAAAATATTAGACTTACTTGAGTAAAGAATTTCCGAAATCCAAGAAATCCATATCCCACTAAAACCTCTAGCTCTTAATAAGTCTATTACAAGTCTCCAATCTAGTGTATCAAATGCCTTAGCAAAATCAAGCTTAAGAATAGTACATGAAATAGAATTCCTGGTACAGAAAGAAACAACTTCCTGAACAAGTGCAGCTCCCTCCAATATTGATCTACCTTTTATAAAAGCAGTCTGTGCCTTATCAATTAACAAATTCATCTTATTCTTTAATCTATTAGCAAGTACTTTAGTGATCAATTTGAAAGTACTATTTAATAAACTAATAGGTCTAAAATCAGTAAGACTTGAATCACCCTTTTTTTTTGGGATATGGGTTCACATTCGCATAGCTCAAATTTTCCAAATTTAGATTGCATGCTTGAAAACTGTCATAATGACTCATAATATATCTCTTTATCCAACTCCGGTATTTTTTAAAGAAATATTTAGGAACCCATTTAGCCCAGGAACTTTGTCACAAGGCATTTCATTTAAAGCACAAAAAACTTCTTCTTCTATAAACTTACCATCCAATTCTAAGAGATCAACATTATTAGGGTACGACAATTTCCAGTCAACATCAACTCTTTTATCTCTACATCTTCCAAATATTCTCTTATAATAGTCAGTAAAAACTCTATTCAAATCATCTTGCTTACTAATCTCAGTATCACCACACATAACACTACAAATCATATTAGATCTCCTTCTCCCATCTGCAACTCTATGAAAATACCTTGTATTTTTATCTCCTTCCTTCAACCATTGTACTCTCGATCTTTGTCTCCAAAAAAATTCCTCCTAATCAATTACCTTTATTAGCTCATTTTCCTTTATTAAGCAAAAATTTCTCAATCTCACATAAACTTTCCTTTTCGGCCTTAATATTAAGCTCAAGAATTTCATTCATCAACTTCTCCTTCTTCAACTATATATCAATAGAGACATCTTTATTCCACCTCTTAAGGAATTTCCTTAAATAATTCAATTTCTTACTAAAGTTACTAGCCGCTTCTCTTGCTTTCCAATATTCATTCCATTTCCTCTTCCCCATCTCGTCAAAACTCTCTTTGAGACACCACATTTTCTCAAATTAAAAAAGGGATTTTCTCCATAATCAAATACCATAGGACAATGATCTGAAATTATAAATGATAAACCTCTTTGATATGGTAAAGGGTGTATATCTTCAAATTCAGGATTGATAAAGAATCTATCAAGTTTCATTGAAGTTGGTTTTTTCCTACCACTACTCCAAGTGTATTTTATGTTAGTAAGAGGAAGATCGATCAGATTACATTCTTTAATAAACTCTCCAAACTATTCAACATCGTCTACATAACCATCTGTTCTCTTGTTTCTCTCATCAATTAATCTGGTTGTATTAAAATCACCTCCTATTATCCAAGGACCTTAAATTAAAATTTTAAAATCAGCACCATCTTCCCACAGCTTTTTCCTCTTAGTTATAGTGTTAGGGCCATATACACCTATGACAAAATATAAAATTCTAGTCAGGTTACACTTAAGTGCCAAATGTAAGAAAAATTTATTATTCACTTCTTGCATTAGAATATATTTATCACTATTCCATCCACTGAAGATTTCTCCAGCACTACCATTAGCCTCAATGAAACTCCAACCATCCAACATAACACCACCTAAAAATAAAAATAGTTATCATAAGGATTATTGATTTTTATTTCCTGAAGCAAAACAATATCAGGTTTAATAACTTTGATAACATTTCTAATTCTACAGCATTTTCCTTCATTACCCAAACCTCTAATTTTCCATGGACATATTATCAATTTAACGATAAGACCCTCTCAGCTTCTTTATCTTTAAATTCAGAAATATCATCCTCATTATTTTTTAGAAAAAAGCCCGAGCATTTCGCAATTTCATAATATTGAACATGAGTTAAACTGTTAAGAATGCTAAGGATGAAAACATTACCTTCTGAAGGATGATCAGCTTCCATTCTTCTTGCACTTCTTCTTAATATAGTAAATCCCACCTGCTCTTTGCCAATATCCTCCTTTATGCATGTCAGATTTGGACTCTCATGAGCATTCTTTGGATTCTGAAATATCACTAATTGTTTGCCTTTATCATCTTCATGGACAACACCTTCAGCTTCCATGTCCAAGTTATGATAACATTGCAAATTCTCCTCTACCTTGTTACTACCAGATTCAAAGTACAATACATTCTTATCATCACTGCTTGAAGTAATATTAGGAGGATTATCAATATCACCTTCTTGCATTTGATTGTTCGATTTCATCCTCCAAATTTTAAGACCACCATCAGCATCTTTCTCAAAATCAATCTTCTTAAAATTTTTAAATCCATCACCAATTTAGGATCGCCTATATACCTTCTAATAGGAATTTCATAGTAATACTCATTAATGAAAAGCTTTATTAGTGAAGGAATTTCACAAGGGTCTGTTACGTCAACTTCAGCCTCTAAAGAAGTAAAATTAGCTAAGCTCATCGGCACTTTTTGAAGACTCTTAACTACACCAACTTTAGCCAAAATGCAACTTACCATATTAATACTTCTACAAGCCAAAGGAACGTTCTTGAGAACAACCCAAATCCTTACTCTTCTTTCGATCCAGGTACTTCCCAGTTGCAAGTTCCATATGCGTAACCCAAGAATTCCATTCTCACATATAATTGATCCAACATTATCACTACTGAAATAGTTCTGAGGAAATATTACGATAAATTTTTTATCCAACTTCTTGACCTCCCATTTCCAATTTCGATGAGTAAGCGTTATGTATTTCTTGCTAATCTGATGTTCAATATCTTTAATAGAAAAAGCCTCTCTGACAATTGATACTAAAACCCAAGAGCTTGCTCTATTAACTTCTTTGTCAATAGCAGTAGAGGAAAGAAAAACTTCATTGCCCTTTTTTGCCTCCATATATGACTTTTTACAAATCCAAAAATTACATGCAAATCCTATATGTCCTGTACGGTTGCATTTGAAGAAAATTATTGGATCCCTGTAACTTTTAGCCCAATGATCTCTCAAACTGCACCGAAAACACCTGATTTTTTATTTAACTTTCTGCAAAAAATATTTGTAATGATGGTTCTTGGAATACGAAACACTTGAAGTGGGTTTCGTGTTCAAATATTTAAGCAGAATTTCTTTATAACTAGAAAGAATTGTCACGTGAGAAAGCGGATGGAAGGAAGATGCGTCAAGGACGCCATTAGAACATAAGGACGCCATTGGTTCCACCAATATCGTCCCTGGTTAATCGAATGTTAAAGGAATGGATCAGTAGAAAGATGGAGGTTTATGTTGATGACATGCTAGTAAAATCAAGCAAGCCTGAAAACCATCTCAAAGATATAGAGGAAATATTTGAGACATTGCGAAAGTAGAAAATGAAGTTAAATCCAAAAAAGTGCTCTTTTGTAGTCCATTCTTGAAATTTCTTAGGCTACTTGTTAAGTGCTCAAGGAATGAAGGCAAGTTTCGATCAGATTCAAGCTATAAGGGATATGGTTGAACCAAAAACTAATAAGGAAATGATGAGCTTAAACGGAAAAGTAGCCGTCCTAAGAAATTTATTTCCAAAGCTACTGATAAATGCATACCTTTCTCTGATGTAATTAAGAAATAGAAGAATATTGAACGATAGGAAGATTATAGAAAAGCTTTCTTGGAACTAAAAAGATGTTTAACGATGGAATTTCCATCGAAATAGAATGAAAAATTTCAAATTAAAATAACCGCAAGCGCATTATGTACAATTGTAGCACGTATGCGAGCACGGGTCGATCCATAGGAAATTGTTTAGATTATAAATTTATGTTCAATCAAATTACACCAAAGTCGAGGAATTGTTAACTATCTAATAGAAAGTAAAAATAAACTACAACTAAGGAGAATAGAAATATGATATTAAAGAGCAATTTAAAGGCAAATCTCCTCTCATGATCACATAAATCAGCATAATGAAATTACGATCTCTTTTTGGTCATTTGTGAGTTTAACTGATACATTTATCATAAGCATGGTCTAATTGTGTAATTAATTAACAGCTTAAACCATCAAAATTTATGGCACCCTCTAAACCACTTACTAACTTTAAAGAAAATGATATGAAATTAAAAGTAGAATCTATTTTAAGCATGGCTTGTTAACTATTGAATTAGAAATATAAACCATCAAATTTTGACTCTAAATCCACTTCTATGACCATGATCATATGTAGATGAAAAGGTAATTTGTGATTCATATGACTAGGCATAGCCTATTTGTCTTGAACAACATAAGCTATCAAATTCAATTTTAAACACAAAATCACACAAACTTTTAACTTTCCATTAAGCACAAAAGATATATAAATGAAAAATTACATTGCATCTACATGATTCAAGAGAGCTTCATTATCCATAATTGAAGGGGTTTAGCCTCTCATTTGTGTTATCATATCAACACTTGTAGTATGCAAAATGAAAATAAAAAAAGAAAGAAAATGAAAGCTAATGGAGAAGAAAGCTAATCTAATTGCATAAAAGAAAATCAAACAATTAGCATGAAAGAAAGAGTGCATGTAAGTAAAATAAAACACTAATTAACATTGCATATAAAAAGGAAAAGTACATGAAACAAAAATGGCTAAGTAGCCATGAAAAGAGAACGAGAGATTTTCTTTTTATTTTGAGCCTAAACTAAACTAAGAGAGACTAAGGAAGAAGAAGGTTCCATGAAACATAAGGGGTATTTATACATGTGTTAAACCCTAATTCATATTTTTGTGGAATCCCCTAATTGCCCTTGAGGTTGTGTGGCCACAAAGTAATCATTGGCACGTCTTAATCCCTTACTTAAATGTACACGAAGCTTTAATAGCCTTTTAGCATGTGCATTAGCTCCTAATTGAAAATCAAGGTAAGTGGGTAGGTGAAGTCCTCCATGTTCATGAGTTTAGATTATTTTCATCTTCATTTTCTTTGTTTCCTTTTGTGCATGTATATCTTCATGAAGCCACTTGTATTTGAATTTAAATTCCTACAAAACAACATAGAAAATTTCAATTAAATTTTAGAAAATTAATATATGCACAAAAATGACCATTTTGCCCCTATATGAAGATGAATTTGTGACAATTTTAAAATAATTTGGATTAGGTTTAAACAAGTTAATATATTCTATATGATCATTTATTTAATTTAAATTGATTAAATATGGTGGTAAGAATATGCACATTTACGTGCACATCAAATACCCCCACATTTATCTTTTTATTTGTCCTCGAATAATGAAAAACTAGGATAAATCCGTTTTCGTAGGGAGCATGATTGCATTGAGTGCATGCAACAAGTCATTAAACCTCTGGGTATCCCCAGTAGGACGAGTTTCGTGTCGTGAGTGTTTTCAATGGATACTACCCACAAAATCCAAATGCAATATGAAAATATTTACACAATGCAAGATTTATTTACAAAGAGATGAATGCTAGTTTTTTTGTTGAAAATATTTACAATGAAGGATTTACTTTTAAATTGACATAAATAAGTTAAATATAGGTTTTGGTCATTATCTTGAAATTTAAGTCATTTACTCGTCAAATTTTCCAATAAAAATCAAGTTATCATAATAAATATACAATAGTTTAACTCGTTATTTCAATTGATAACAAAGTGTGACCATGAAATAGATCCTTAGTTGATTATCAAGGCTTATCAAAGTGGTATTTTCATTTCTTTTCAATAACAAGTCAAATCAAATAAGTAAAAAAAGTGCTTGGATTTCAAATGCTTATTCTCTCTTATTTGAAAATTTTATTGATGTTAACAATATTTGCATATGCCTAACTCAGATAAACCGATGTCTGATATATTACCCATGCACTGCCTTACGGGCTTATGTGAGGGAAATACAAAGCATATCGAGTAAACAAACAAGTGTGAACACTTATCGACTTTAGGCGTTACTAACGAAAGAATTTTTATTACATACACGCACCTAACTCAGATAAATCGAGGCCAGATATACCGATCGTGCACTGCCTTTCGAGCTTACGTGAGAGGAGTAAAGAGCATGGCGAGTAAACACACGAGTGTGAACACATGACTCTAGGTGTTTATTAAAAACTATACATACATACATATAAGAAATATTTTTATTTTTTTTTTAGAAGAGAGAGTTTCACATTATCATCATAGCACCATTTAACTTAGAAGACAAAAAATGTTATATCCTTACTTTAAATCAACCACTTTTTAAAACAACGATTTTCAGTTAGGATGTATTTCAAAATTAACACGTATGAACCTTTCAATATGTTAGTTAAACCATTGTTATTTGCAATCAAACTTTATTTTTATTTTTATTAAGATAAATAAATTTTCAAAAATTTCAAATTAATTGTAACATCCTGCCTTTTCGCACACTTTAAATCGACACACGTGCCAATTCAAACCATACGGAAGGGCGGATTGTTTTGGGGTAAATAAGAAAAAACAGAGAAGAGAAAAAAACTAAACAGAATCTCACAGCGGAAGGATAAAATATAATAATAAATATACAGTTCATAAAACTGTTTACAAAACATTTGATTCTTCTTTATACAATAAATATTAGAGTTCACATACCAATAAATATCAATGTAGCGGAATTAAATGGTGTAGTGGAATAATATAGTAGATAGTAATACTACAAATCTTCGTCTTCGTCCTCCAGAATAAAATCTTCAAATCCTGAAATGCTCAAACTAACCCGAGCGAATTGAAAAGACAAAACACTCGATTCAGAACTAAAAGATCTTATGTAAGTTAAATCAACATGAATAAATAATAGTGCAGTAACTTAAAAGATGCTCGGGATTTACATTTCTTAAGGATCCGTTAAACTATTTACTATGTAGTATATTTCGCTATTATAATAGTATCTATTTGTAAAATAAACTTACTTTTAAATAGCGTTAAGGAGTGACCCAATATTCCCCTTAACAAAAAATATATTCCCATAGTCTATACAGTACCGTAATCTCCCCCGTACTGGGCGTCGTCAGAGGGCACTCCATAGGTATGGTACAAAACCAAAATCGTATAAGGCGCACTAGGGTAGGTGACACGGCACAACTAGGCAATGCCAGGGTAGATATACCAATTGCTATTCGGACTGGTGGTAACGCATAGCTGCAGCTACTGCCCACCTCGGACAAACTCCCCCCTAAAATCAAAAGTAAAAGTGGCCACCGGCGACCCCGATCAATTGGGGGAGGAGGTCAAGCTCGTAAACCGGTGAGAGAGCAGAGGTATTCAAATCAAAAGCAGGTGATTATGAATTGGTTGGATAGCAGTCCTCCCCTAAGAGTTCTCCCGGGAAATCGCTTCCTCTAGGCATACTCCCTTATCTGACGGGGGTTCCAGTCAGAGTATAGTATCGAAGAGGAGTATCCGATAAAGGGCGCTAACCCCCTTGGCCCGAGAATCGCTCCAATTTTAGCCACCTTATGCCAACTCACGGGAGTTGGGTCCACGTATTTACCTCAAAGGAAACGCCGCCACCATCCTACTTCATTCTGGAATCTCCACCGCGTACACGGTTGTTAAAGTGGTTTTTGGAGTTGGTAGAGAGTATGACAACTTCCGATCCCGGTCTCTTCAACAACCAAACGTTATTATAACACCGCGGTCATCTAAAAATAATTTATACTTTAAAACAAGAATATAATTATCCATTTCAAAACCCATAAATACGATATCATTTCCATTTCCAAAACAACTCATTTTGATATTATTTTTATAAAACCCAAATCAATAATATCATTTTTATTTCAAATATATTTCTTTTCCAAAATCATACTACTTTAAAATTTATAATATCTGGAAACCAACATTTGAATTATAACTTTCAAAACATAATACTTCAAAATTCATAGCTTTAAAACCATAACTTCTAAAACTTGAATGGTTTGGGTATTCAACAGTATATAGAATAAAATAGTTTGAATTTAAAATTACTTTATAAAATAATTTCCGTGACTTCATAATTTTTATTCATTTCAAATTTTAGGTCTAAACCCCATAAATTTAGATTCACTTTTAGTTTCAATAAAACACTTCGATTTCAATATATTCAAACTTTGAGGATTTAACTAATTTCAAAACTAAGGTTGGGAATTTCTATTCAATAATACTATTATTTAGTTTTGAAATGTTTACATAATAGATCCACAACCATTTAAAATAAAACCTAAATTTATTAAGACTAAATATTTCCTTCCATTTATTTATACTAGAAATATTCATTTAATTTATCTTGAATAAAAATCCAGTTATAAATATCATACCTTTAAAATTTCCAAGTTTAATAAGTTTACACCAACTTGTGGAGTTTAATTTTAGATAAGCCCAATTCCAAATAAATTTCCAATTTAATTTCCAATCTTAATTGATTTGAACTATTTAAAACTCTATATACATACAATATCTTAAACCTGTATTTAATCATAAATATAAATTATCAAACTCCATTTTTCAACTTATTTATTTCCATTTAATAAATTCATACATAGCTGAAATTCAATAATTTAAATATATATGTATATATAAAATATGATTTTATATAAGATCAAAATTAATATTTATTAAACCGCATCCTATCCAAACCATAGAAATCATTTCGAAAATAATTATATATATATATATATATATATATATATACCGCGGTGCCTGTATATAATTTTCTATCCTATGGTCAAGTGATACGGATATTTATCATTTCAATCCGCAATTTAAAAATAGAAAAAATGCGGTTGTATATCATTTCAAACCGCAATCCCGAATGAAATGAGAATGCATAATAACTTGCAGTTTATATAATATAGAACACATCATCCATTCACCCAATATCAATCATCAAATTTTTTTATTTCAATCATCATCAATTTAAACAAACATCAATAGAGCATATAAAATATAACAGGTATCGACGAACAGTTTATATTCAAAATAAATAAATAAATACCGTTTAACTAGCAGTTTGTATGCAAAATAAATAAATTTTAACTGTCAATTTATATGCAATAATAAAATTAAATAACAGTTAAATTAAATAAATGCGATTTCAACTGAGATGATGAAAAAAATATGCAAAACAGTCATAAATAAATTTCTACTCATTTCTTAAATCAATTTAACAAACATAAGAAAACTTAAGATGTGAGTGGGTTAAAACACTCACCTTTGATTTTAACCCATAAAAATCCAAACAGAAGCGCAAAACTCAAAGATCTCCGAATTCAACTAATTCAATTTCATGTTGTCCGGAATATAAATTTGAATCCAATAGACGAAATCGCGCGTGAATCAAAGTTTATATGCAAAAGATATTCATGTTACAAGAAATATTATTAAAATAAAAATTAGTACGCTTTAAATATATATTTAAATAAACAAATGTTAATACTTACTTTTTCTCAAGATGAGGCTTCAGGAAAAGATTGAAGAACAACTAAGATGAGGATAGAAAGTGTACGAAAAATGAAAAAAAATCATTTTTATAAAAGAATGCTTTTGGAGTTGCAAGAATAAGAGCTTTTGAATATGAGGTGTTAGGAGAAACAAAATGTAGAAGAAGAAATAAGATGTAGGTTATTTATAATTAGGAAATGAAGGCGGAGGGACAAAACTAAATGTCACATTTTATTAATAAAGCTTCAGGCATTAATAATAGATAATGGAATGTACGTAGGAATGGAAAAGTTTGCAAATGAAAGTAGAATTTTGTACGCATTTAGGTTTTTATCTGCGCATTATAAAATATTTATACTTACCTTAAAAATGAGAATGTTCAATTTTGTTTTCTCAAAATGATATTTTATTTCCATTAAAACACCCTTTTTGTTTAACATAAAACGTACGTTTCTTTTATTAAATCTATTAATTGCAATCAACGTTTCCTTTCCTTTTAATTGAAACATTTGAATTACATTAATTGTAGTTACTTAAATTTTAAAACAGACAACTAAAATGGATAAAGAAATAGAAAAATTGTTTATTTAAACACGTTTATAAATTTATTGTCTATACACAAGAGTAATAAATAGATTATTTTCCTACTCTTGTAATCAGTCTGTAAGCTAAACACAGTTCAAATAAACATATATTTGTTTCTTTCAAATCAATCTTTCTGTTCTTATTTTAATGAAATTAAAAGTACATTCACAGATGAAACATTCATTTTACTTGATGTAAAAATTTCTTTTTATTAAATCAAACTTTCCCTATATTTTCACAAAACCTATGTTGCTTTTATTTACACCGATAAATTTACAATTAGTATTCTCTCTCCTATTAATTGGAAATTTTCAATTACATTAATTTCAGTTGATTAAGTTTCAAAATGGACTAAATGAATGTAATGAGAAGTATAACAATTATTTCCTATCTAATAGTAATTTAAACATATTAATACACTATTGGCTACAAACATTAATTATATATATTTCTTACTAATAATAGTTTCTCATCTCCACAATCAATCTTTCAGCTCTTTTGCTAAACTTATTCATTCTTATTCTTTATTAACATTTATTATTATAATCACCGTTATTAATTACATTCAATAATGTCATTAAATACACCTGACGTATGTTATCATTTTTTTAATCTTACTGTAATAAATGTTATTAGTAGAAGTTCAAATTAAGATCATAAACATATCTCTTAACATATGTTAACAAAAATAAAATCATAAATTTTTACTATTCTACCACTTATATTCCTTACTACAATTATCCTTTGGTATTCCTATCCATTAATTACACAAATAACATAGTTAATATTTGTTTGTCTTTCACTACATTACTACTATCCAATTTTAGTCTTTTATTTATATTAATTGCTATATTTCAATTTATATTGAATTTTGTTAGTTTTACATATTAATAAAAATTAAAATCCCAATTAATTATTTATCTTGGTTTCATTCTTTTTATTACTTCAATTGTTAACTTATGAATAAAATTAACATTTCTATTCATTTTGTTACATTCATAATTTTCAGTTATTGTCTAGATCTTATTAGTGTAACATTAAAGTTCATTTGATTGTAATTGATTTCCCATTCTTTTTATTCAAACAATCGTTATCCTATTAGCATATTTAACATTTGTTTACATTTCATTACACTGATACTTCTATATACATCTTAGATTTGTATCAACGGTTATATTTAAAAATGTGAATCTTGTCAATTAGGCGTATTAATTAAGGTTGTAAACTCAATTAACAAAGTTTCCTAAGTCCAATCCCTTTTTTTACCAAATTTGACAATCCCTAACCATTTGTACTACATTCCTTATTAATGTAATATTTATTAGATTTTATCTCAAATTAACATATAACTTAATTTCCCTTAATTGAGATCTGATTCCCAAATTTTTATTTAATATACTAAATTGAATAAATAACCTAAATAAATGTTCACCTACTTACTTTCTTTCATTTATAAGTTTACTACTTACCCACCTAGTTATAAATCCCATACATAACACTAATTAATTCCATTAACACTGCATTATCCAATTATCATAAATTTGTTCAATAAATACTCTTGTTTACTCATAAATAAATTTATGTTTTCTATAAATTCTCATTCACTCTTCCGTTACTAAATTAAAAATCATTAAGTAACGTTTCATCAATAACAGTATTAAAATTACTTAACATTTAAGAGGACTTTATTTCAAACAAATTGATTGACAAATAAATTAGGTAATATAAAATAATTATTATCATACCCTTATGATTTACGCTTGTTCTCTTCTATTTGATTTATAGCCTAAAACAATATAAACAAATTCTAACTCCATAAATAAACTTATTTTATTACCCAAATTATACATAGTTTGAATTCAATACTTGCTTTTATGTTTCTCCATATTTAATTATATTCAGGTATAATACTTACCCTATTTCATTTATTTCAGTTTCATTAAATCTATCCAAATTGTATTCATTTTAATATTATTCCATTCATTCCAATTGCTCATTTAAATTCTAACATTCACTTTATTATCTTAGTTTACGTTCAATTTCCATTAATTTATTCAATATTAACATCCATTTAATAAAATTTACTTCCATTTATATAGTTGCAATTAAATTCAGTTACTATTTCATTAATATTTTTTTTCCAATTTATTCCTTCCAGTGTTAATTACACAATCAAATTAAATTAACAAATTATAAGGGTTTCCACTATTTCTTCAATTGGATTTCATTCCAATTGTTAAAATTTATTTTATTTATTCGCTCCCATTTTCAATTATAAGATTTTCATTTATTTCTACATTAAATTACAAAAATCAATTTAAATTAACAAATAAAATGGTCGAAATTTACGGGTCGTTACTGTTTGCGCCAAAATTGGTCACAAACCCCAGATACCGTGAAAGCACCAGTGTATGAATACGAATCAACAATATTCAAACACAAATAACAGATCTCAGCAAATAATAAGCAGCAAATCAAAAATAGCGAGTAGTGACACAAGTTTTATAGTGGTTCGGCTATCTCCGGCCTACGTCCACTCCAAAGTTTTATCCTTTTTATTAATTATCATTGCTGGTTACAAGTGATTACAGCAGTTACAAAGTCCAAATTCGAAATCAATGGTAGAAATGACGATATGGAATGATTCTGGCAGTGTCCGGGCGTGCTTGTTCTCTTCAAATTCTCCGACCCCTTTTCTGAATGACCAGGGGCTCTATTTATAGGTGTAAGAGGCTGATATTTCTCCTAAAAATCCGGTAGACCACTTCTAGCACGTGAGGGGGCCCATACGGCCGAATTCTGGAGATTGGGCCCACACTGGGATCGATTCGAAGTAAGGTTCGAATCGATCAAGGATGCATCCAATCGAGGTGAAATTTGGTGTGAACATTCTTCAACATGCATGTAAGCTCCTGTGAAAATTTCATTGCATTTGGATCAACGGTTCGGAAGATATGATGGATTCGAATTTGGGGTTGTCCGTTGCCTGTCGCCTTCGAATCCATGCTTCGAACCCATTCTTCGAATCCATGCTTCGAACCCATCCAAAGCGCGTGCGTATCGATGACGTGGCGCTTTTTCTCTGGGTCGATCCACCTTTATCGCCATGTTGAATGCTTCCCTTCCTGAAGACGTGTAACGTCCCGGAAATTTTCGACTTTCGAAAATTCAACATCGATACTCACTTTATCGACTGCCGAGAAATCGAAGGCCGGAAACCCGAAATGTTATGGTTTAAGAAAAGAAAAGACATAGAAGAAGAGAGGAGAAGGACAGAAAATAGAGGGAAAAGAAAATAGAAAATAGAACAGAAAGGAAACAACCGAACAACATCAGAATCTCACAATTCGCAGCGGAACAACATATAATAAATAAATGAATAATCTTTAAACAAAGAACTATATCAGTTATTACATTTTATACATTTCATTACATTACATCATATCATCATCAGAGTGTACAACATCAAACAACAACAAACAGCGGAAAAAGAAATACTATATAACTAGTAATACGCCATGCCGTCCAGCTTGCCTCCAGCAACTCCAGAATATCCAGAATATCCTGATAAACCTAACTCTTAACTGCCCGTGTGGAAATTGGTGGGCACCCAGAGTTTAGGAAGGAAAACAATAAACTCCGAGTCAGTCATGTGACTGGTGTGAGAACTCAAAACAGTTTATTTATCTTTAAAATCAAAATAGAGGAATATTTTTAAATTCAATTCGCAATGCTTTTGAAAATGTAACTACCATAAGACCTCCCACCACACACACAATGCAAACGCAGACTTGGAGGAGATTTCTCCTTATGATAGTCAAAGATGCTTGATACGTATTAAAAAAAAGAACATTTCATATTATTATTAGTGCATAGTGTAGGAAAAATTCATTTCGAAAGTAGAATATAAATCTTAGCCAGCATAGGTACCATTATAGTATGCTTACTATAGCTACCATATTAAATGGCAGGTTCTACAACTAAAACCGTACAAGTCTCGTATTGTTTCTTTGGATTTCCAACGAATGATCAGGCTAAGGAACTTCCCAGTGCCACATGAGAATGCCTCTGGATGGACATCCCCGAGAACCAAACCGGATCTCTACCAACACAAGGCCGGGTTACCCCTAACTGAGTAACAACTGAACCGAATATGCCATCCCCCGGTCCTTTGGGACCTTTCAACCGAGCGCTCGCAATCAATTCACACAATCATAAAGTGTTTTCAACATGAGTAAGCATCTGGGCTCCATACCATGATACCACCCTTTTCCAGAAGGAAATGCACACATCCTAAAGGGCGCTACCCCTCATAACCTTGCCGCATCTTTCCTGTTTTGACCATTCCCGAGGTGTGAGGCTCGACGAAGTCACGTCCACAAAAACATACTTTATACAAAAGCCATGCTTTGGGTCAACAAATGATCATAGAAATGATCACCAGGATAGACGATTAAATAAACGATCCTATCACAAATAATCAACACAATGATCATTTTCAGCAACACTCAGCATGTCACATTACCAAATTGGGAATATATCGCTGATAACCATCAACTACATAACCTCTGAGCTCGTACGTCTCAGAGAAGGGTGTTAAGCTAAAAGAATAAATTCTTCGCCACCGACAGAAATATATTTGAAAGAAATCTGCTTTATATCTCAATTTGTAATGTCAGACATACAATCCATACAAGTCTGTTCCGGACTCGAACAAAACCGAAGGCACTTCTCACGAAACCCTTGTAATCCGGGTATTCACAATCCCGATCGAATTTCCCATCACTTAGGAAATCTCTATACCAGGAGCTTCCCAGTGCAGAGACAATCGATAGGTCATCCTATCGCTTTCGCAAATACCCGGTCTTCAACACCGGTCATCAAATGCAATTCATAACGACGTATCACATATTCGGAATGGGTTATACGACCCCATGGTCCTTTCCCGGTTAACCCGAATAGTGAGCGCTTATTCAAAAATAAGTGTGGCATTCAAATCCAAACAAATCACATCAATTACCCATTCAAAGGGAAATATTGATAGTCGGTTATTGAACTATCAATGGATATGCACATATCACCAGTTTCCAAATAATTTTCCAAATTATTTATTTTCCAAAATATCTTTACAAGATATATTATTTTCAATACTTCAAAAATAAACAAATTCCCCTTTTTATTTATAAATTCCATAATGAATTTATATTTCAAAATATCTATGCATATACGATTTCAATTATTCATTTCAATTTATCTTCAAAAGGATAAATTCTCAAAATGTTCACTTTATATTGGGAAACATTTCCATACTTATTTATTCATAAGTAATTCACAAATTTTATTTATTTTCAACACTTGGAAAATATTCAATATACTTCAATTGAAATTAAGTATATATTTCATTCTTTAAGGAAATCATTCACTTAAACGTATTTATTTGGGCCAAAACGAATGTTACGTAAAACATCGTTACGACAACCCAAAATCACTAGTATAGGGATTCGAATTTATTAAGATAGATATATAAATCCCAATACTATACAAAACATTTCCTTTCGCAAATTATTTACTATAACAACAGTGTTATAGTCCACCATTTCCTTCTATTTCTCGAAAACGTCTATTTCAACAATGAATGTTGAAATCTATGGTTTCGAATCTCAACACATTTTAAAACATCGTTAGATCGTTTTAATTCAATTTAAAACATCAAATCTAAACATTTTCTTTAACATATTATTCACTATTCAAAAACGTGAATATACTACGTTAACAAATTTCATCCTTTTATTCATTTTATTTCAAAGGATTATTCACAGTCAAAACGTGAATATAACTCCATTAATAAGTTACAACAATTTACTTCTTAAAATAAGTCGTTTGCGAATTTATAAAACAACGTTTATAAATTCCTTTATTAACCTATTCAATTTATAACTCAATTATAAAACAAAATTCATATTATAAGTTAAACACCTATAATTTATTTGTTTGCACAATCGTTCCTTTAAACTTCATAATTATAAATCTTATAACTTATAAGATTCAATAATTTATCCAAATCTATTCTTTCAATAACTTTATAAATTTTATAAACCTACTGCTTATAAAATTCCATTTATAGCTTCACCGTTTATAATTCTATAAATTTCATTCATTTCCGAATTTCATTCATAATTAATTCTAACACTTATAAAACTCGTTTTATAATTCCAAATATTTCATTTATAAATTATCAATTTATAAATCCTTTATAAAATCAATTTATACTATTATTTTAAAACATCTTTAATCTCCTTTATAATTTCACCCTTTTTATTTATAAAATAATCAAATTTTATAAATCTTATATTTTCAACTTTTATAATAAATTCAAAAATTCAATTTAATTTTTTATAAAATCATTAACCTATATTTTCAAAAAAAATCAGCTTTTAACTATATTTCTCAAAAATCATAATTTTTATAAGTTTAAAAATTATGACGTTTATTTATTTAAAATGGATCAATTCCAAACATATAGTACATTTTCAAAAATCACTTTAAAAATCATTTTTAAAGTTCCAAATTTGGTCCAATGATGCTACACACCAAATAGTCAATCACAACGACAACGATATCATATATCGATATGATAATCCATCAAATATCAAAATATCTGAAATCAAATAAATACTGTTGAGGAATCCAGTTGGATCCCTCCAACCTGTTTTCCTGCATCCACAACATTAGCACAATACAAATTCCGCTCCAGTACGGAATTATCGCGGTATATGGGATTTAAAATATTATCCGCTTAATAGACGGCGCAATAGGGTCTCATCCACTAAACAAATGCGGGAATTCAATAACTCCAATATATACATATGCCAATATATATATATTGCTATTATATATAATACCAATTTCACTGTTTATGAAATATTCGTGGTATATGTTTTTAATAAATAACATCCGCTTACTAACGGCGTATAATGTCAATTTTAACAATCAATAGATAACAATCATCATTCAAACATGCATTCAAATATTTTAAATCTAACTATTTAAAATAAAATCGAAACTGATTCGATTGAGTGAGAAGTTCTCACCTTGATTTTATTTTCGTTTTAGCGATTTAGGACGTTTAATTTTACCCAAAATTCTCACTAACTCCAAACGACTCCAATCCAATTCCATCGCGTAGTGCTTGTCCATATGAACCCAACGCAACTGGTTTCGTCAGATTCCGACCTAGCATGAATAAGTTATCACATTTCAAAGTTTTACACGATTTTATATATAATATTTACAACATAAATATTTATATTTTAACCTAAATCAACTACAGCCGTTCGAT
Source organism: Allium cepa (assembly GCA_030765085.1). Taxonomy (NCBI): domain Eukaryota; kingdom Viridiplantae; phylum Streptophyta; class Magnoliopsida; order Asparagales; family Amaryllidaceae; genus Allium; species Allium cepa. The sequence continues at coordinate 688,842,744 of CM060938.1, forward strand.
CTGCATACCCCCCCATCACAGACGCATATCCCCTCTCTCTTCTTCTTCGTGAATTCACGTTCAATAGCTAGAAAGAATGCAACTAACCCATAGAGCTTCCAATTAGGGTTGCGAATCGCTCCTCCTACACACATATATAGGTCGATCAGGAGATGCCATCACGAAGGGCTTCGCCATCACCATGCTCGCCTGGAGTAGCTTAGAGCTCGGCTGCCTCCTGCGCATCAAAATGCGTGCTTGAACGTGCGACTTTGTTCGCAAATTCCCGTTGATTCGTCGCTTCGTTCTCGATCTTGACCGTTCACATCGTAGATCTCACTACCCTCTACCACTTTCATGTTGAAAGATTGTTGAATTAATGCTTGGATTCGAAGTTTTGGAGGGAGGATGATGGACAATTTTCGGCCATCAATAGTTAACTAGCGGCTATGCTTATAGATTAGGGTTTAGAATTTTATATTTTTTTTTTCTTAAGTGAAGGGTCTATTTATAGAGTTCTGAACGAACACTATTCATTCCAATTTTCCAAACTCCGATTTACGCGCCGTAACCAGCGTTTCTAGGGTTTACCCCGCGTTCCGGACACAATGGAACAGGTTTCGGAAGCTAGTTCGGTCATATGTACGAGTTATGGCTATAAACGTTCGATTTGAATTAAACCGATTTTAAGCGATTTTCCAGGCGTTTTAATTTGTACCGGACAAACGGTAAATCCAATTGACTTGAAATTTGAAACCTTACAATAATATCACATTACGGATCCGATGAAACTGGTTTCGTCGAAATCCGAGACTTTTTGAAAAATGGCTATTTTAACTGGTCAAATTAATATTAAAACAATATCGATGCGTTTCGTGCTCCACGATCAAACGATAACTCCGATTGACACGAAAATTGAAATCCGGTAATAACTAACTATTACGGATCCAATGGAACTAGTTTCGTTCAATTCTGAGACTGTTCAAAAATTGACTATTTTCACTAGTCGATTTAAATATTAAAATATTCAATTTTCACAAATAAACTTTTAATTCGATTTTAAAAGTTCTAAAATATCGTTCTAACTCCAATATGATAAAATAAAATTTTACAAATCATTTTCAATCATATTTAACTCAATTTTCAATTATTTCCATAATTTAACATATTAAATTATTGATTTAATTGTCCGATTAAATCCAATTATTCAAATAAAAATTTATTTGACTTATAAATTCACTCATTAATATTTAAAATTAATTAAATATTAAAATTTTAATAAATTAAAATTCTGGGTCGTTACAATCTTCCCCCCTTAAAAGAATTTCGTCCTCGAAATTAACAAGTAAGAAAAGTTACAGAATCGATTAACTTTCCATAATCCATAGTTAAAACTTCTTACAATAACTTTACTAAGTTTTCAAATCATACTTAGTTATCTTTTCAAAAACAATTACTATTGTTTAACTTTCAATTCCAAATAAAAGTTAAATTTTTCAAACTTTTTCAATTTTTCTCAAATTTTTTCTAACGCCTTAAATTTCCGGAAAAATTCGCCATAGTCTCCTTTGCGCGGCTCGATCCAAAAAAAATGACAGTATATATATCACAAATATACATCTCATCAAGTAATGAGGCATCCCGAAGGGAAAAAGTGTAAAAGTACGGTATGTAATCCGAGATATGTACCTTATATTTTATTAGCGAGCAAATACGGCTAATATAGCGCGAAAGCGAGCTCCAAATGTGAAGCAAACGCGATCTGCACCTACTAAACACTCAACAAACAACATGAGAATCATGCATATAGACAATAGTATCGATATACAACATATAGCAACATAATAACTATATATGTCAACATAGCAAATGCAGTAAAACAACAAATGCATACATCAACCATCAACCAACTATCATCCATAACCAATAAATATTCATTCATATTCTCATTAATATTCAATGAAATAGGTTTTCAATTTAATCACATTTGATTTATTAACAGTGGATGTTCTTACTAACATTCATTTTCAATTAGTTTATATTCACTAATTCATATTCAAGTTGGTTCACTTCCAAATCAAATTCAATTCTATTTAAGATTCATTTAACTTCCAATTGAATTTCAATTACTTTAGCTTCCAATTTCATTAACTTAATGAATTATATACAATCAATCAACTAACAACCATATAACAACCAATGTATATTTATTACAACCAAATTTCATTGGTTTAATTATTCAACCATCACTTTCAATTGGTTTTAATTAAATTGATTTTCATTCAACTATTCAACTTCCAAATAACATTAGATTTTAATGAATTACACTTACATTCATTATTTCATATCAACAAAATTTACATTTAATTTGATTTACATTCAATCCATTAATTCAATTCAATTACAAAGTTGAATTTCATTTACATAACTTAAGTTCACATTTATCAATCAATTCAGCTTCCAAATTCTAAAGTAAATTTTTATTTAACTTTAAATTCATTTTTATTTACAACTCATATTCATAAATATATTCATATAGTTTCACTTCTCATATATATAAGTTTATTCACAATTGTAAATCACTTTAATTATAATTCAATTCTTATAATTCTTTTGCTTATACAATTATTCTTTTATTTAGATTATTCAAACAACTTATTCAACAACCAAACAATCAACTTATATACATTTTAATAATTATAAAAAATTATTCCTTTATATATAAAATATAATCAAGGTAAAATTATTTCATTTACCCAATTTAAAACAGTATTGTGGCGAATTGTTCTATTCAAATGTTTATAAACCCCTTCGGCATAGTTGTCCAGACCGTGCTGACGAAGGTTCATATGCCACTCAATAAACCAATCATCACAATATAAAACAATTTCATATTCACTAACAAATACGCTCTCATAGCTATTATTACACTCAAACTCGTTCTAGAGTACTACTGACTCTATCTCTAATGAAAATACCCAACAGAACCATGGTTGTCGCTTAATCATACGCTCTGATACCAAATGTAACGTCCCGGAAATTTTCGACTTTCGAAAATTCAACATCGATACTCACTTTATCGACTGCCGAGAAATCGAAGGCCGGAAACCCGAAATGTTATGGTTTAAGAAAAGAAAAGACATAGAAGAAGAGAGGGGAAGGACAGAAAATAGAGGGAAAAGAAAATAGAAAATAGAACAGAAAGGAAACAACTGAACAACATCAGAATCTCACAATTCGCAGCGGAACAACATATAATAAATAAATGAATAATCTTTAAACAAAGAACTATATCAGTTATTACATTTTATACATTTCATTACATTACATCATATCATCATCAGAGTGTACAAGATCAAACAACAACAAACAGCGGAAAAAGAAATACTATATAACTAGTAATACGCCATGCCGTCCAGCTTGCCTCCAGCAACTCCAGAATATCCTGATAAACCTAACTCTTAACTGCCCGTGTGGAAATTGGTGGGCACCCAGAGTTTAGGAAGGAAAACAATAAACTCCGAGTCAGTCATGTGACTGGTGTGAGAACTCAAAACAGTTTATTTATCTTTAAAATCAAAATAGAGGAATATTTTTAAATTCAATTCGCAATGCTTTTGAAAATGTAACTACCATAAGACCTCCAACCACACACACAATGCAAACGCAGACTTGGAGGAGATTTCTCCTTATGATAGTCAAAGATGCTTGATACGTATTAAAAAAAAAGAACATTTCATATTATTATTAGTGCATAGTGTAGGAAAAATTCATTTCGAAAGTAGAATATAAATCTTAGCCAGCATAGGTACCATTATAGTATGCTCACTATAGCTACCATATTAAATGGCAGGTTCTACAACTAAAACCGTACAAGTCTCGTATTGTTTCTTTGGATTTCCAACGAATGATCAGGCCAAGGAACTTTCCATTGCCACATGAGAATGCCTCTGGATGGACATCCCCGAGAACCAAACCGGATCTCTACCAACACAAGGCCGGGTTACCCCTAACTGAGTAACAACTGACCGAATATGCCATCCCCCGGTCCTTTGGGACCTTTCAACTGAGCGCTTGCAATCAATTCACACAATCATAAAGTGTTTTCAACATGAGTAAGCATCTAGGCTCCATACCATGATACCACCCTTTTCCAGAAGGAAATGCACACATCCTAAAGGGCGCTACCCCTCATAACCTTGCCGCATCTTTCCTGTTTTGACCATTCCCGAGGTGTGAGGCTCGACGAAGTCACGTCCACAAAAACATACTTTATACAAAAGCCATGCTTTGGGTCAACAAATGATCATAGAAATGATCACCAGGATAGACGATCAAATAAACGATCCTATCACAAATAATCAACACAATGATCATTTTCAGCAACACTCAGCATGTCACATTACCAAATTGGGAATATATCGCTGATAACCATCAACTACATAACCTCTGAGCTCGTACGTCTCAGAGAAGGGTGTTAAGCTAAAAGAATAAATTCTTCGCCACCAACAGAAATATATTTGAAAGAAATCTGCTTTATATCTCAATTTGTAATGTCAGACATACAATCCATACAAGTCTGTTCCGGGCTCGAACAAAACCGAAGGCACTTCTCACGAAGCCCTTGTAATCCGGGTATTCACAATCCCGATCGAATTTCCCATCACTTAGGAAATCTCTATACCAGGAGCTACCCAGTGCAGAGACAATCGATAGGTCATCCTATCGCTTTCGCAAATACCCGGTCTTCAACACCGGTCATCAAATGCAATTCATAACGACGTATCACATATTCGGAATGGGTTATACGACCCCATGGTCCTTTCCCGGTTAACCCGAATAGTGAGCGCTTATTCAAAAATAAGTGTGGCATTCAAATCCAAACAAATCACATCAATTACCCATTCAAAGGGAAATATTGATAGTCGGTTATTGAACTATCAATGGATATGCACACATCACCAGTTTCCAAATAATTTTCCAAATTATTTATTTTCCAAAATATCTTTACAAGATATATTATTTTCAATACTTCAAAAATAAATCAATATTTATTTTTAAACAAATTCCCCTTTTTATTTATAAATTCCATAATGAATTTATATTTCAAAATATCTATGCATATACGATTTCAATTATTCATTTCAATATCTTCAAAAAGATAAATTCTCAAAATGTTCACTTTATATTGGGAAACATTTCCATACTTATTTATTCATAAGTAATTCACAAATTTTATTTATTTTCAACACTTGGAAAATATTCAATATACTTCAATCGAAATTAAGTATATATTTCATTCTTTAAGGAAATCATTCGCTTAAACGTATTTATTTGGGCCAAAACGAATGTTACGTAAAACATCGTTACGACAACCCAAAATCACTAGTATAGGGATTCGAATTTATTAAGATAGATATATAAATCCCAATACTATACAAAACATTTCCTTTCGGAAATTATTTACTATAACAACAGTGTTATAGTCCACCATTTCCTTTTATTTCTCGAAAACGTCTATTTCAACAATGAATGTTGAAATCTATGGTTTCGAATCTCAACACATTTTAAAACATCGTTAGATCGTTTTAATTCAATTTAAAACATCAAATCTAAACATTTTCTTTAACATATTATTCACTATTCAAAAACGTGAATATACTACGTTAACAAATTTCATCCTTTTATTCATTTTATTTCAAAGGATTATTCACAGTCAAAACGTGAATATAACTCCATTAATAAGTTACAACAATTTACTTCTTAAAATAAGTCGTTTGCGAATTTATAAAACAACGTTTATAAATTCCTTTATTAACCTATTCAATTTATAACTCAATTATAAAACAAAATTCATATTATAAGTTAAACACCTATAATTTATTTGTTTGCACAATCGTTCCTTTAAACTTCATAATTATAAATCTTATAACTTATAAGATTCAATAATTTATCCAAATCTATTCTTTCAATAACTTTATAAATTTTATAAACCTACTGCTTATAAAATTCCATTTATAGCTTCACCGTTTATAATTCTATAAATTTCATTCATTTCCGAATTTCATTCATAATTAATTCTAACACTTATAAAACTCGTTTTATAATTCCAAATATTTCATTTATAAATTATCAATTTATAAATCCTTTATAAAATCAATTTATACTATTATTTTAAAACATCTTTAATCTCCTTTATAATTTCACCCTTTTTATTTATAAAATAATCAAATTTTATAAATCTTATATTTTCAACTTTTGTAATAAATTCAAAAATTCAATTTAATTTTTTATAAAATCATTAACCTATATTTTCAAAAAAATCAGCTTTTAACTATATTTCTCAAAAATCATAATTTTTATAAGTTTAAAAATTATAACGTTTATTTATTTAAAATGGATCAATTCCAAACATATAGTATATTTTCAAAAATCACTTTAAAAATCATTTTTAAAGTTCCAAATTTGGTCCAATGATGCTACACACCAAATAGTCAATCACAACGACAACGATATCATATATCGATTAGATAATCCATCAAATATCAAAATATCTGAAATCAAATAAATACTGTTGAGGAATCCAGTTGGATCCCTCCAACCTGTTTTCCTGCATCCACAACATTAGCACAATACCAATTCCGCTCCAGTATGGAATTATCGCGGTATATGGGATTTAAAATATTATCCGCTTAATAGACGGCGCAATAGGGTCTCATCCGCTAAACAAATGCGGGAAATCAATAACTCCAATATATACATATGCCAATATATATATATATATTGCAATTATATATAATACCAATTTCACTGTTTATGAAATATTCGCGGTATATGTTTTTAATAAATAACATCCGCTTACTAACGGCGTATAATGTCTATTTTAACAATCAATAGATAACAATCATCATTCAAACATGCATTCAAATATTTTAAATCTAACTATTTAAAATAAAATTGAAACTGATTCGATTGAGTGAGAAGTTCTCACCTTGATTTTATTTTCGTTTTAGCGATTTATTTCGAATAAAATTAAACGGACGTTTAATTTTACCCAAAATTCTCACTAACTCCAAACGACTCCAATCCAATTCCATCGTGTAGTGCTCGTCCATACGAACCCAACGCAACTGGTTTCGTCAGATTCTGACCTCGCATGAATAAGTTATCACATTTCAAAGTTTTACACGATTTTATATATAATATTTACAACATAAATATTTATATTTTAACCTAAATCAACTACAGCCGTTCGATCTGCATACCCCCCCCCATCACAGCCGCATATCCCCTCTCTCTTCTTCTTCGTGAATTCACGTTCAACGGCTAGAAAGAACGCAACTAACCCATAGAGCTTCCAATTAGGGTTGCGAATCGCTCCTCCTACACGCATATATAGGTCGATCAGGAGATGCCATCACGAAGGGCTTCGCCATCACCATGCTCGCCTGGAGTAGCTCAGAGCTCGGCTGCCTCCTGCGCATCAAAACGCGTGCTTGAACGTGCGACTTTGTTCGCAAATTCCCGTTGATTCGTCGCTTCGTTCTCGATCTTGACCGTTCACATCGTAGATCTCACTACCCTCTACCACTTTCATGTTGAAAGATTGTTGAATTAATGCTTGGATTCGAAGTTTTGGAGGGAGGATGATGGACAATTTTGGGCCATCAATAGTTAACTGGCGGCTATGCTTATAGATTAGGGTTTAGAATTTTATATATTTTTTTTCTTGAGTGAAGGGTCTATTTATAGAGTTCTGAACGAACACTATTCATTCCAATTTTCCAAACTTCGATTTACGCGTCGTAACCAGCGTTTCTAGGGTTTACCCCGCGTTCCGGACACAATGGAACAGGTTTCGGAAGCTAATTCGGTCATATGTGCGAGTTATAGCTATAAACGTTCGATTTGAATTAAACCGATTTAAGCGATTTTCTAAGCGTTTTAATTTGTACCGGACAAACGGTAAATCCAATTGACTTGAAATTTGAAACCTTACAATAATATCACATTACGGATCCGATGAAACTGGTTTCGTCGAAATCCGAGACTTTTTGAAAAATGGCTATTTTAACTCGCCAAATTAATATTAAAACAATATCGATGCGTTTCGTGCAGCCACGATCAAAGGATAACTCCGATTGACACGAAAATTGAAATCCGGTAATAACTAACTATTACGGATCCAATGGAACTGGTTTCGTTCAATTCTGAGACTGTTCAAAAATTGACTATTTTCACTAGTCGATTTAAATATTAAAATATTCAGTTTTCACAAATAAACTTTTAATTCGATTTTAAAAGTTCTAAAATATCGTTCTAACTCCAATATGATAAAATAAAATTTTACAAATCATTTTCAATCATATTTAACTCAATTTTCAATTATTTCCATAATTTAACATATTAAATTATTGATTTAATTATCCGATTAAATCCAATTATTCAAATAAAAATTTATTTGACTTATAAATTCACTCATTAATATTTAAAATTAATTAAATATTAAAATTTTAATAAATTAAAATTCTGGGTCGTTACAAGACGCGTTCGTATCCATTTTCCACGCTTCGTCCTTATCCATAACTTTACAACGGTCATGCTCGTATCCATTAACTCGTGTCTCTCTTCGCATCGGTCCCAGGAGTTCACTTCGAATCGATCCCATGTGATATGGTCGACTCGAAACGAGTATGGGGACATCGATACGAAGTGGTCGTGAAGGATGGATACGAACGAGGCCTCACCTGATCGATTCGAACGAAGCTCTCACCTGATGGATACGAAAGAAGCTCTCACCTGATGGATAAGAAAGAGACTGGAGTCCAAATGAGCCATCTGCACCCATCCTGATCGATATAAAGCACATGGATTCGAAGATCCTCCACATTTCCTTCTGATCGATACGACCTATATCGATTCGAATCAATATTTTCCTGATCGATGTGAAGCGCATCAATACGAACCATCCCTTATACATCTCTAGATACGAAGGAGACCTCTGCCATCATCGAGTCGAAGTCCACCTAACCTTTTCTTCCGATCGATACGAAGTAACCGAGTCGAAACCATGCCGATCGATACGAAGTGTATCGATTCGAAGTGGTATCGATACGAACCGTATCGATACGATCGTGACCCCTGATCGATTCGAACCATCCATGCCTGCAGATGGGTTCGAACAGCACGTCCTTCCTACCTTGAATCGATCATATTTCCTTCACATGGGCTCCGATTAACCTAAAATTTGAAACATAGCCTTTCCTAATCCTTATCATCATCTCCAATCAATTTCGTCCCGATCGGAGTTCAACCAAATTTTGACAACATCGATCGCCGCCTTGCTTTCAATCGATCTCCAATCCCAATATCCATCATCCCTTGCCAATTTGTTGATTTTCCAGTTTTGACCAAAAAGTGGGATAACACTTTGCCCCCCAAAACATGCCTTTTGATAAGAAGGCGTGTTTTGAATAGTTCCGATTCCAATATCCAAAGTCCATAGCCATATCGCCAGAGTATGTCATCCTTGACTGCTTCGAGCCGATGCCCTATTCCAAATCCCATAACCAAAGCCTTAGACAATTCCATATCCATCCGAACTCGACAGCCGAGTCCTAATCCATCCTTATCCAATAGCCAATAACCAGATCCAGGACCTCTCCGGGTCGATATCCGAATCCATAACCTCTCCGGGTTCTTGCCAAGCGTGATCCACACCTGACGACCGTGGTCCAGTGTCCCTGGACGTTGAGCTAACCTCTCCAGGTTCTTGCCAAGCGCAATCCACACCTGACGACCGTGGTCCAGTGTCCCTGGACGTTGTTCAAAGCCATGGCTTAAGTCCTAAGCCGAATCCTGGTCTCTCCGGACACTTGTTGAGCATAGTCCATACTCGACGACCTGAAAATAACAATTGATAATACAGGGCCTAAGTCCTAGGCCGAATCCTGGTCACTTCGGACCCTTGCCAAGCATAGTCCATACTTGACGACCTGAATGAGCCAATTTACCACGTTCGGGCAAAGTGACTCACCCCTTGCCAGGCATAATCCATACTGACGACCGTTTATCAAAAACCAGATAAAAATCCAATCAAAATCCAATCCAGAATCCAAATCCCAAAATCCAAATCAAAACCAAAGAATCAGAAATTCAAACCAGCATCCAAAACCGAAAACAATCGTCCAAAGGAAAAACCAAATCAAAAAGCAAGAAAAACCAAGAGTTCAATCCAAACTCTAGAACCAAATCAAAAAAGAAAAGCAGTGTCCAATCAAAAAGCGAAAGATAAATTTCACAAACCACAGCATCGCAGTTTATCATCATTCAGAGCATGCCTAGGGGCTATCTCCTTCCCCGTACATGTGTAAATGACTAGATTGCTCGCCAGTAGTTCGCTACTTATTTCATATTATCCTGATCAGTGGATGATCAATCGACCATCATCCCTGGGCCTCACATCATCACGGTGTGAGGTAGTCGGTGGTTGCTCCTACTCCACCGTTGCATTCCGAGTGCTGGTATATTGCCGTAACTGTCCATTCCTTACATGCTCCTCTATTATATCCTTTAAGTGCCTGCAGCTGTTGGTAACATGTCCATCTAAATCATGGAAGAGGTAGTGCCTTCCTGATGTCCTCTCCCGTTCTGATGGTTCTCTCCTAGCCGGCCTCCGGTAGGGAAGGCGATTCCGAGTATCCAGGTATATCCGCTATAGCGTCTCGTTCAATCCTGTGTATGTGGAAAACTTTGGATCCTTCCATCGCTTCCTAGTGTTTCCAGAATCATCGTCCAACTTCCTTTTTCCTCTGTCTTTATCCGAACCTTTTTTGGACGGTCCTACATCCTGAGTTGCATTAACCCTTTTCACCTTTAAATCCGTACTCGCATCTTCCCGCCGAAGGAACTTTTCTGCCTCCTGAAAGAATTCGTCGAGATCCTGTAGGGGATCTCATATCAGAGATACCTTGAAATCCGAGTCCTCCCTGACTCCTGATACTGCTGCCATTAAAACCATCGATGGATCTGGCCGATCCACCGAAGCGACCGCCGCACTGAATCGAGTTAGAAAAGCTCTAAGTGATTCATCCATCCTTTGCTTTACTGATGTTAATGTCATCACATTCTTCGGCCTCTTGATGTGAACCCGAAACTGTCCCAAAACTTTTCCACCAATTCCTTCCAAGTCCTGATAGATCCTTCTCCCAGCTGCCTAAACCACATTGCATCTAAGTCCATCAGATATAAAGGGAAGCATTGGGCCATCACTTCCTCCGATGCCCCCAACACCTCCATGTGTCTGGTGTACCTTATCAAGTGATCAGTTGGGTCTGCCTTACCATCATATACCTCCACGCTAGGTAGCTTAAACTTAGGTGGATTCTGAGCCATCCTTATTTCTCGAGCAAACAGACTCCTATTCAATCCTTCCAAGTCTCCGTTGGTCAAACCACCTCGCACAGTTCTTTTGATGATTTCTACTAATCAGGTATTGTCTGTCGGGGGTTGGCCCCCATGCCCCCGAGGGAACTCTGGTACATATTCCTCGTGTGGTTCACTAGCAGCGACGTTAGCTCTAGTTTGTTGAACTCCTTCCAAAGGTCCTCCTGTGTTGGATCCCGCGGGCCTGCCCCAAGCCCTTGTTGATTGCCTTCTGGCTCCGTATCTCGTCCTCCGTTGGGTTCCACGGCCCCAGTCCCCTGTCCTGCATCCACGGCGGCTGTAGTTGTTCCTAAGTTCTGCATCCCTATAGCTCTCATTTGCTCGAAGAAAGTTTGCATCATTTCCTGTTGGCTCTTCAACAATCTCTCCTGCAAAGAATTCGTCATAGCTTCCATTTCATCCCGAGTTATGTAGATTGAAGCCTGTCCTTCCCCAGCTCCGGAGGATGCTTGTTGACTTCCTTCCTGTTGGCTTCTCTCAGCCCTTTTCCTTCTACTATTTTGCCTAGTCATTGTCTTCAAATCGAAACTCCTCAAACTTCTTCAAATCCAAACTTCAAATCTGATGTAGCGGGTGCTAGTCCTTCTCAGTGAAAGCACCAAAGTGTTTGTGCCAAAATTGGTCACAAACCCCAGATACCGTGAAAGCACCAGTGTATGAATACGAATCAACAATATTCAAACACAAATAACAGATCTCAGCAATTAATAAGCAGCAAATCAAAAATAGCGAGCAGTGACACAAGTTTTATAGTGGTTCGGCTATCTCCGGCCTACGTCCACTCCAAAGTTTTATCCTTTTTATTAATTATCCTTGCTGGTTACAAGTGATTACAGCAGTTACAAAGTCCAAATTCGAAATCAATGGTAGAAATGACGATATGGAATGATTCTGGCAGCGTCCGGGCGTGCTTGTTCTCTTCAAATTCTCCGACCCCTTTTCTGAATGAGCAGGGGCTCTATTTATAGGTGTAGGCGGCTGATATTTCTCCTAAAAATCCGGTAGACCACTTCTAGCACGTGAGGGGGCCCATACGGCCAAATTCTGGAGATTGGGCCCACATTGGGATCGATTCGAAGTAAGGTTCGAATCGATCAAGGATGCATCCAATCGAGGTGAAATTTGGTGTGAACATTCTTCAACATGTATGTAAGCTCCTGTGAAAATTTCATTGCATTTGGATCAACGGTTCGGAAGATATGATGGATTCGAATTTGGGGTTGTCCGTTGCCTGTCGCCTTCGAATCCATGCTTCGAACCCATTCTTCGAATCCATGCTTCGAATCCATCCAAAGCGCGTGCGTATCGATGACGTGCCGCTATTTCTCTGGGTCGATCCACCTTTGTCGCCGTGTTGAATGCTTTCCTTCCTGATGACGCGTTCGTATCCATTTTCCACGCTTCGTCCTTATCCATAACTTCACAACGGTCATGCTCGTATCCATTAACTCATGTCTCTCTTCGCATCGGTCCCAGGAGTTCACTTCGAATCGATCCCATGTGATATGGTCGACTCGAAACGAGTATGGTGACATCGATACGAAGTGGTCGTGAAGGATGGATACGAATGAGGTCTCACCTGATCGATTCGAACGAAGCTCTCACCTGATGGATACGAAAGAAGCTCTCACCTGATGGATAAGAAAGAGACTGGAGTCCAAATGAGCCATCTGCACCCATCCTGATCGATATAAAGCACATGGATTCGAAGATCCTCCACATTTCCTTCTGATCGATACGACCTGTATCGATTCGAATCAATATTTTCCTTATCGATGTGAAGCGCATCGATACGAACCATCCCTTATACATCTCTAAATACGAAGGAGACCTCTGCCATCATCGAGTCGAAGTCCACCTAACATTTTCTTCCGATCGATACGAAGTAACCGAGTCGAAACCATGCCGATCGATACGAAGTGTATCGATTCGAAGTGGTATCGATACGAACCGTATCGATACGATCGTGACCCCTGATCGATTCGAACCATCCATGCGTGCCGATGGGTTCGACCAGCACGCCCTTCCTACCTTGAATTGATCATATTTCCTTCACACGGACTCCGATTAACCTGAAATTTGAAACATAGCCTTTCCTAATCCTTATCATCATCTCCAATCAATTTCGTCCCGATCGTAGTTCAACCAAATTTTGACGACATCGATCGCCACCTTGCTTTCAATCGATCTCCAATCCCAATATCCATCATCCATTGCCAATTTGTTGATATTCCAGTTTTGACCAAAAAGTGGGATAACAGTTACACTCTCCCCCATTCAAAACTTTTCGTCCCCGAAAAGGAAAAAGAAGGGAAAAGAAGAATTAAGAAATCAATATTTCTTATTTAAAACATTAATTTTATAAACATTTAAATTTACAAAATTAGTTACTTTAAATAAAATATACAAAATTTTAACCATTAAACCTTTTATACTCAAATTAATGAAGTTTTGAAAACATTTTCACTTATATAATCCAAAGGGTTAACAATTATATAAAATGAAATATTTAAGGTTGTTTCAATCACACAACAATCAATACAACAACAATCAATTCCAACAAGGCATGCAACCATCATACAAAATCAACACAATTCAGTCATTCATTCATATCAAACAAACAAATAGTTGTTCGGGTTCAAAACTTTAAATTGTACGGAATGAAAAATAATCTATCAAGTGTATCATTTACTCAACAGTCTTAGATGAAACAAAATGGATTATTCATCCATCCCACCAAATTTTAAGGTATCTTACCCAAACAACCATAACCCAAAACAACAAATCCAAACAACAATCAACTTTACTTATTATTAATTCATTTCATACCTTTGTTGTTTGATTTTCTTTTTATTTATACAATGATTTATCTTTTTAATTTACATTTATTTCTAACAACTTTAAATTTCATTTATTCATTTGGTGTTTGTTTCATTTATTTTATTCATATTCAATCGAATTCTTAGTAGATAAATTTATTAACCTAAGTTTATAGTTAATTTTTTTTTCGTTTCCAGCATTCATCTTTTATTCTTATTTTATTCAGAATTAACTTCAACTTATTCACTTAAGTTCATAATTTCTTACTTAAAATACCTACTTGACATTATATTTAATTAGTAGTATTCAATTATACTTAAGTTTATACAACTACACATCAATTCTTATTTATTAATGAATTCCATTAATTATTTTCATTACCTCAAGTTAATTACTTGTATAAATATCTATTACATTTTCTTATTAACATTTTCAACTTTTATATCTTTTGGTAAGTTATATATGTTAAAGAAATTGCAAATGAACTTATACAAGCTTATCTCATCCTTTAATTAAATTTAATGTTCAATAATATTACTCTTTGTTTCCTATGTTACAAATTTCAAATTTCCTTTAATACCATTAATAACCTAGCATTAAATCTCTTATTTCATTTAGGGTTTCAATTATTAGTTAAATTCCGTTTCACTACATTAATTAAACTATTAATAAATGGAAATTTAAGAATTAAATACCGGGTTTAATTTCAAATTATTTTAAAATAATATATAAATATACTTATAACTTATCTATATCCAAAAATTTCCTTCTGTTTATCAAAAAATAATTTGTAGTAAAACTACTACAGTGGCCTTCCCACTTCGAAACTCGAAAATGAAAGTCGATGATGCGTGCACTCATCACCGAAATTATTTTGCAGCGACAGAGAGGGGAGTACATACTTATTTTTTTTCCCAATTTCTTTTAAAACAATTCTTTCAATTTATATTGAAACATTTGTATCAGAAAATATTTCTAAAATATTATTATTATATTCCAAATCATTTGAAAGAAATTTTCAAAACCCCGGGTTTTAAGTTCTAAATTCCCAATTTTCATTTATTTTATTTTCTCTCTTATTTCGACTATTAATTATAAATTTATTACCTAACAAACAATATATAGCAACCAAATATATCCTTTATAAACTTTATTTTTTTATATATATAGAAAATATAATAGGCAAAATTTATTTCATTCACCTATATTAAAACAAATATTGTTTCGGTCTGTCCTATTAAGTGTTTAGAAATCCCTATCGATGTCATAGCGTCCCATGCATCAACCACAATTTATAAATACAAAGCGGAACAGATTAACACAATATAAAACCTTTTTATAACACTATCAAGTACGCTCTCTCATATATACACTCAGCGACTCTCATAGGGTATTACTACCCTATTAGTAAAGAGTCAAGCCCCACAAAGCTAAGGTTTATCGCTAAACCAAAGCTCTGATACCAACTGTAACATCCCGCCTTTTCGCACACTTTAAATCGACACACGTGCCAATTCAAACCATATGGAAGGGTGGATTGTTTTGGGGTAAATAAGAAAAAACAGAGAAGAGAAAAAAACTAAACAGAATCTCACAGCGGGAGGATAAAATATAATAATAAATATACAGTTCATAAAACTGTTTACAAAACATTTGATTCTTCTTTATACAATAAATATTAGATTTCACATACCAATAAATATCAATGCAGCGGAATCAAATAGTGTAGTGGAATAAGATAGTAGATAGTAATACTACAAATCTTCGTCTTCGTCCTCCAGAATAAAATCTTCAAATCCTGAAACACTCGGACTGACCCAAGCGAATTGAAAAGACAAAACACTCGAGTCAGAACTAAAAGATCTTATGTAAGTTAAATCAGCAGGAATAAATATGAGTGCAGTAACTTAAAAGATGCTCGGGATTTACATCTCTTAAGGATCCGTTAAACTATTTACTATGTAGTATATTTCGCAATTATAATAGTGTCTATTTGTAAAATAAACTTACTTTTAAATAGCGTTAAGGAGTGACCCAATATTCCTCTTAACACAAAATATATTCCCATAGTCTATACAGTACCGTAATCTCCCCGTACTGGGCGTCGTCAGAGGGCACTCTATAGGTATGGTACAAAATCAAAATCGTATAAGGCGCGCTAGGGTAGGTAACACGGCACAACTAGGCAATGCCAGGGTAGATATACCAATTGCTATCCGGACTGGTGGTACCGCCCACCTCGGACAAATTCCTCCCTAAAATCAAAAGTAAAAGTGGCCACCGAATCAATCCAAAGTCAGAGTATAGTATTGAAGAGGAGTATCCGATAAAGGGCGCTAACCCCCTTGGCCCGAGTATCGCTCCTGTTTTAGCCACCTTATGCCAACTCACGGGAGTTGGGTCCACGTATTTACCTCAAAGGAAACGCCGCCACCATCCTACTTCATTCTGGAATCTCCACCGCGTACACGGTTGTTAAAGTGGTTTTCGGAGTTGGCAGAGAGTATGATAACTTCCGATCCCGGTCTCTTTAACAACCAAACGTTATTATAACACCGCGGTCATTTAAAAATAATTTATACATTAAAACAAGAATATAATTATCCATTTCAAAACCCATAAATACGATATCATTTCCATTTCCAAAACAACTCATTTTGATATTATTTTTATAAAACCCAAATCAATAATATCATTTTCATTTCAAATACATTTCTTTTCGAAAATCATACTGCTTTAAAATTTATAATATCAGGAAACCAACATTTGAATTATAACTTTCAAAACATAATACTTCGAAATTCATAACTTTAAAACCATAACTTCTAAAACTTGAATGGTTTGGATATTCAACAGTGTATAGAATAAAATAGTTTGAATTTAAAATTACTTTATAAAATAATTTCCGCGACTTCCCAATTTTTATTCATTTCAAATTTTAGGTCTAAACCCCATAAATTTAGATTCACTTTTAGTTTCAATAAAACACTTCGATTTCAATATATTCAAACTTTGAGTATTTACTAAATTTCAAAACTAAGGTTGGGAATTTCTATTCAACAATTCTATTATTTAGTCTTGAAATGTTTACACAATAGATCCATAACCATTTAAAATAAAACCTAAATTTATTAACACTAAATATTTCCTTCCATTTATTTATACTAGAAATATTCATTTAATTTATCTTGAATAAAAATCCAGTTATAAATATCATACCTTTAAAATTTTCAAGTTTAATAAGTTTACACCAACTTGTGGAGTTTAATTTTTAAATAAGCCCAATTCCAAATAAATTTCCAATTTAATTTCCAATCTTAATTGATTTGAACTATTTAAAACTCTATATATATACAATATCTTAAACCTATACTTAATCATAAATATAAATTATCAAACTCCATTTTTCAAATTATTTATTTCCATTTAATAAATTCATACATAGCTTAAATTCAATAATTTAACTATATATGAGTATATAAAATAAGATTTTATATAAGATCAAAATTAATATTTATTAAACCGCATCCTATCCAAACCATAGAAATCATTTCAAAAATAATTTTATATATATACCACGGTGTCTGTATATAATTTTCTATACTATGGTCAAGTGATACGGATATTTATCATTTCAATCCGCAATTTAAAAATAAAAAAAATACGGTTGTATATCATTTCAAACCACAATCCCGAATGAAATGAGAATGCATAATAACTTGCAGTTTATATAATATAGAACACATCATCCATTCACCCAATATCAATCATCAACCAACTTTATTTCAATCATCATCAATTTAACCAAACATCAATAGAGCACATAAAATATAACAGGTATCAACGAACAATTTATATTCAAAATAAATAAATAAAGAAATAAATAACTGTTTAACTAGCAGTTTATATGCAAAATAAATAAATTTTAACTGTCAATTTATATGCAATAATAAAATTAAATAACAGTTAAATTAAATAAATGCGATTTCAACTGAGATGATGATAAAAATATGCAAAACAATCATAAATAAATTTCTACTCATATCTTAAATCAATTTAACAAACATAAGAAAACTTAGAAGTTGTGAGTGGGTTAAAACACTCACCTTTGATTTTAGCCCATAAAAGTCCAAACAGAAGCGCAAAACTCAAAAATCTCCAAATTCAACTTCATGTTGTCCGGAATATAAATTTGAATCCAATAGAAGAAATCGCGCGTGAATCAAAGTTTATATGCAAAAGATATTCATGTTACAAGAAATATTATTAAAATAAAATTAGTACGCGTTAAAAATATATATAAATAAACTAATTTTAATACTTACTTTTTCTCAAGATGAGGCTTAAGGAAAAGATTGAAGAACAACTAAGATGAGGATAGGAAGTGTACGAAAAATGAAAAAAAATCATTTTTATAAAAGAATGCTTTTGGAGTTGCAAGAATAAGAGCTTTTGAATATGAGGCGTTAGGAGAAACAAAATGTAGAAGAAGAAATAAGATGTAGGCTATTTATAATTAGGAAATGAAGGTGGAGGGACAAAAATAAATGTCACATTTTATTAATAAAGCTTCAGCCATTAATAATAGATAATGGAATGTACGTAGGAATGGAAAAGTTTGCAAATGAAAGTAGAATTTTGTACGTATTTAGGTTTTTATCTACGCATAATAAAATATTTATACTTACCTTAAAAATGAGAACGTTCAATTTTGTTTTCTCAAAATGATCTTTTATTTCCATTAAAACACCCTTTTTGTTTAACACAAAACGTGCGTTTCTTTTATTAAATCTATTAATTGCAATCAACGTTTTCTTTCTTTTTAATTGAAACATTCGAATTACATTAATTGCAGTTACTTATATTTTAAAACAGACAACTAAAATGGATAAAGAAATAGAACAATTGTTTATTTAAACACGTTTATAAATTTATTGTTTATACACAAGAGTAATAAATAGATTATTTTCCTATTCTTGTAATTAGTCTGTAAGCTAAACACAGTTCAAATAAACATATATTTGTTTCTTAAAAACAATCTTTATGTTCTTATTTTAATGAAGTTAAACGTACATTCACAGATGAAACATTCATTTTATTTGATGTAAATTTTTCTTTTTATTAAATCAAACTTTCCCTATATTTTCACAAAACCTATGCTGCTTTTATTTACATCTATAAATTTACAATTAGTATTCTCTTTCCTATTAATTGGAAATTTTCAATTACATTAATTTCAGTTGATTAAGTTCCAAAATGGACTAAATGAATGTAATGAGAAGTATAACAATTATTTCCTATCTAATAGTAATTTAAACATATTCATACACTATTGGCTACCAACAGTAATTATTTATATTTCTTACTAAATAATAGTTTCTCATCTCTACAATCAATCTTTCAGCTCTTTTACTAAACTAATTCATTCTTATTTTTTATTAACATTTATTATTATAATCACCGTTATTAATTACATTCAACAATGTCATTAAATACACCTTACGTATTTTATCATTTTTTTATCTTATTGTAATACATGTTATTAGTAGAAGTCAAATTAAGATCATAATCATATCTTTTAGCATATGTTAACAAAAATAAAATCATACATTTTTATTATTCTACCACTTATATTACTTACTACAATTAGCCTTTGGTATTCCTATCCATTAATTACACAAATAACATAGTTAATATTTGTTTGTCTTTCACTACATTAATACTATCCAATTTTAGTCTTTTATTTATATTAATTGCTATACTTCAATTTATATTGAATTTTGTCAGTTTTACATATTAATAAAAATTAAAATCCCAATTAATTATTTTATCTTGGTTTCATTCTTTTTATTACTTCAATTGTTAACTTATGAATAAAATTAACATTTCTATTCATTTTGTTACATTCATAATTTTCAGTTATTGTCTAGATCTTATTAGTGTAACATTAAAGTTCATTTAATTGTAATTGATTTCCCATTCTTTTTATTCAAACAATCGTTATCCTATAAGCATATTTAACATTTGTTTACATTTCATTACACTGATACTTCTATATACATCTTAGATTTGTATCAACGGTTATATTTAAAAATGTGAATCTTGTCAATTAGGCGTATTAATTAAGATTGTAAACTCAATTAACAAAGTTTCCTAAGTCCAATCCCTTTTTTACCAAATTTGACAATCCCTAACCATTTGTACTACATTCCTTATTAATGTAATATTTATTAGATTTTATTTCAAATTAACATACAACTTAATTTCCCTTAATTGAGGTCTGATTCCCAAATTTTTATTTAACGTACTAAATTGAATAAATAACCTAAATAAATGGTCACCTACTTACTTTCTTTCATTTATAAGTTTACAACTTACCCACCCAGGTATAAATCCCATACATAACACTAATTAATTCCATTAACACTGCATTATCCAATTATCATAAATTTGTTCAATAAATACTCTTGTTTACTCATAAATAAATTTATGTTTTCTATAAATTCTCATTCAATCTTCCGTTACTAAATTAAAAATCATTAAGTAACGTTTCATCAATAACAGTATTAAAATTACTTAACATTTAAGAGGACTTTATTTCAAATAAACTGATTGACAAATAAATTAGGTAATATAAAATAATTGTTATCATACCCTTATGATTTATGCTTGTTCTCTTCTATTTGATTTATAGCCTAAAATAATATAAAAAAATTCTAACTCCATAAATAAACTTATTTTATTACCCAAATTATACATAGTTTGAATTCAATACTTACTTTTATGTTTCTCCATATTTAATTATATTCAGGTATAATACTTACCCTATTTCATTTATTTCAGTTTCATTAAATCTATCCAAATTGTATTCGTTTCAATATTATTCCATTCATTCCAATTGCTCATTTAAATTCTAATTCACTTTATTATCTCAATTTATGTTCAATTTCCATTAATTTATTCAATATTGACATCCACTTAATAAAATTTACTTCCATTTATATAGTTGCAATTAAATTCAGTTATTATTTCATTAATATTTTTTTTTCAATTCATTCCTTCCAGTATTAATTACACAATCAAATTAAATTAACAAATTATAAGGGTTTCCACTATTTCTTCAACTGGATTTCATTCCAATTGTCAAAGTTTATTTTATTATTCGCTCCAATTTTCAATTATAAGATTTTCATTTCTTTCTACATTAAATTACAAGAATCAATTTAAATTAACAAATAAAATGGTCGAAATTTACGGGTCGTTACATTAATTAACCAAAACCATATATTTATCTTATAGTGATCCTTTAAAAATAAATCAAAATGCTATAATTTTTTTTAAAGGATTTCATTTTATTTTTTTGAGTTTTGGAAGAAAAACGAAAAATTAATCATGAAAAATCAAAAAGAATATGAGTCTCCTCCCATACTTGATTTTGACTGTGTCTCCACAATCATCCCAAGTGAAAGGAGAAAAATAAAAATAAAAACGGCCTTTATTTATATGAAAATGAATAATATTTACACGAGATTAAAAAGTATATCATCAAAAAGTAAATGAAACGATCTTCCAAAAACCGATTCGTTTGTCTCATCAAGTATGTGAGATACAGCTTAAGTGCAGAAAACCAAATCGTAAAAGATTTTGGAATCGAATGTTGATTTGGAAAAACAAATGTCGTTATATTAAAATCGTACGAGTTGTTTTGTTTTCGATGAGTTTTAGGGTCGATAAAACAATTGGTTGAAGTTCAAGTTTATTTTCAACAAATTGAAATTCAAGCTCTTCATTAACAAATTTTTCAAAATTATTGATTTATGAAATGGTGATTCCAATTTTCCCCTTCAGAATTTAACAACTCATTTTCGAAATGTCCAAAGAAATCCTGTTCCTTGAATTTGTCTTCCTTTATTGAATCATCAGCAACCTTATTACACGTGTCAAGTTCAAAATCCAAAGTTGTTGTGTTCAAAATTTCAAGATTAGGAAAAGGAAGATCGGATCTTAAATCGAGTTTCTAAAATCCAACTCAATTACCGTGTTTTCAACAACTTCATTAAGATCATCATTTTGCAGTTTCAAAAGTTATTGTTTGAAAATCTTCCACTTAAGTAAAAGATGGATTATCATTTGACTCGTGACATGTTGGAATTTGGCTTTGTTTATCACGTTGTTTCATATATATTTCAATCAACAAATCCGTGTGATCATTGTAAATTTTGTCCATTTGCTCAAAAATCCAATTTATAGTTATTAACATGAGGATTTTCATTTTGAAATTGTTGAGAACAAAGATTTTCAATTGTAATGTTGTTAAGATAATTCCCATTGCCAAATTCGTTTGACAACTTGTTTCCATTTTCATTTTGAGTTTGAAATTCATTTTGGAGTTCGAAATTGAATTGGCATGGATTATAATCAAAATCGTTTAACTTTTGAATTGAATTTAAATTTTGAAATCCTTGACTCGAGTTATTACACAAATATGAATTACAAAAATCATTTATACGTTGATTTTGTTATGTAGAGAATTCCAGTAAAGATGAAATGCTATTTTCAAGAGTTGAGGGTTGGTCATTGTTTTGAAAACTTTGTTCGAAATTCGAATTATTTACACAATAGTAGTTGTTGTAATATCCATATGAATTTGGAGTTAAATCATATAGATTATATTTATTTTCACAACTATTGTAAAATTCACGTAAGTGGGGAAACTCGGACATTTTCAAGAATTTTTTTTTTTTTTGGTTTTTTTATAAAGGAAAAAGATATACAAATAGGAATTTGTTTTTCAAAAGGAAAATTTGATTTTTTGATTTTTTGTTGTTGAAAAGATTTTATATACTTTTTTTGGATTTTTATTTTCTAAAAAAAGTTAAAGGAGTTTAAAATTTTCAAAGGAAAATGAATATTTACAATTTTTTTTAAGTTTTAGATTTTGAATTTTTTTTCTTTTTAAATATGCATGAACTAATGCAACTAAATGAATGCAAGGGTCTGATTACAAATTCTTTAACCTAAGTAAACCCAGAATTGTATAATCACACATTGTCTTAAATCAACAAGATAGTTCTCCGTCAGGTAATGGGCAGGATTTATCGATGCACCACGAATTACCGTAGCAATGCAACCGAAGGTTTAAGTACCTTCAGAGGAACAGCCACTACAATATTTATGAATCACCGTAATATTTATAATTGGTTATTACTCTACCATATTCTAGACACCAAGAAATTAAATTGTTCAAAGAAGACACTTTGTTAACATACAATTAAGTGTTATTGATTTCTAACCTTATTATTAACAAATTCTAAGATAAGAATGCAAAAATTAAACGTGTATTAACAATGCAACTACAAATGGATGTTTGTTTTTTATGTTTTTTATATATAAAAGAAAATGCAAACAACCAACAATGCAACTCAAATAAAACTAGAGATGAAAGCAGCAAATTTTTTTATAAAGCAAGTGAGCGGTTTTTCTTTTGGCAAGCTATTCTTCTACTTCTGAAATCTACTTTGACAACTTGAAATAAAAAAGATATATTATTGTAACGACCCGTTAAATTAATAATATTAAATGAATTGAATTAATATAATTTCTAATCTAATTGAGAATAAATGTAGAAATTTGGTATAGTAGTTGTAATTTAGTGTAACAATAAAATTTTATGACAATAGATTTGGATAATGTAGATTGTCACAATTTGATTTAAAGTTAAATATAAGAAACTGATATAAGGGTTGAATTAGTGAATATCAATAAGAAGATTAAGTAGAATGGAATTCATTTAATATAAAATAAATAGTGGAAGACTTACATTGGATTGTAAAATGGATAGTAACTAAATAAAAGGTGACCGCTGAATAAATCAATGCAATAAGTGTTGATAAGGAAATTTAATGAATGTTGTCAATAATAAATGGACTTAAGATAGTAATAAAATTTGTTTTGCCTATGCAAATTTTATGTATTGATAAGCCATAATTAAATTTGAAATTTGGTAGTAAATAGGGGATAAGTTGACTTAGGCAATTAGTAATTTAATAAATGAATGCATAGTAAGTAAGTGGAAATGTATGCATAAAAATATTTTCATATATGAGATAATTACAAAAGTTTACCCATTTATCTAATGTATATAATTGAATCTAAATTTAAGGCAACATTTTGTTATTGATGGTATAAGTGAATTTGAATAAAAGGGTAAAAATTATGTAGATTTAACATGTATTGAGTATATAGCTAAGAAGGGCATTCGATGTAAATGAATCTAAATTAATGTGTCTAGTCGATAAAGGAGAACTTTAAGGGAATAAATATAAATGAATGTATTTGGGGAATGGAGTCCTTCTATATGTTGAATAGTATAACGTTGTTATTAAGAATGAACGTTACTTTAGTAATTATTAATATGGTAACGGAAGAGTGTATAAATTTTATAGTAATGTAAAACGTATTGTAAGGTAATAATTATGTGTAGACTTATAAAAAAGATTTATGACAATAATTATTGTACGTATTTATTCTATTTGTTTGTTAAGTTTATTTTAATCAATTTCAATTTATGCACTAAATTATTTCAGTTAGTGTGGAATTTTTGTAAGTGGATAAATAAGATGTAACCAAGGGAAAATTTCATTTTTATAATATAATAATTAGTGTAATCTTAAGAATGAAACCGAAGTGGAATGAATTAATTGAGGTTTTAAGTTTTATTCAAGTGTTAAGTTAACAAAATTTCCAATAAGATTGAAATACAGTAATTTATGCAAATAAAAGATGGAAATTGGGTAAATATTAATGTATTGGAATATAAAAGAAACGTTAACTATGTAGGGAGTAATAATTGATTTATTTGTGAGTTGTAATCAAATAGAGTCAAATTTATTAGAATTTATTGCAATTAATGGGATTAATTGCAGTAACCTTTGAAGATTTATTCACTAAAATAATTGACGATGGAAATTATATGTAAACTTGCTTTTAGTTAATATTAAATATCCAGAGGGCTAGAAATGACACAAATCTACTAGTTTAGAAATTTACAATAAAAAGTGGTAAGTAATTTTTCTAAATATTTAGATAGTAGGAAGATGTAGATTTAGATGAAATTTATTATTTAACTATTTCATAAGTTGAGATCTAAGTTTAGAATTGAGATTTTTAATGTATAGATATTGAGCCAATGTTAGTTTCATTAAATTGACATCAATAACTTTGAATAATAGAAAGAAAGTGAATTTAATAAATTTAATCAAACGTATAATGTTGAATTTATTAAAAATTGGAATTTAACCTTTAAGTAAGGATTAACATCTAAATTGATGAATAGAACAACTATGTATTGACACTTGAATTGTTTAGAATTGGAGTAAATAATTAAGAAAATTTAAAGGGAGAAATTTGGTCAATTTTTGAATTTAGATGTAAAAATTGGATTTTTATAATTTATTTAATTTATTTAATGAATATTGAAAATAGCCATTTTGGTCACGGACTCGGATTTCGATGAAACTAGTTTCATCGGATCCGTATCGGTGAATTATTATAGGGTTTCAAGTTTCGTATCGATCGGACCTGTCGTTTGATCGTACGAACGCGAAACGCCTTGAAAATCAATTTTATTAAAATCAATTTGAAATCAATTTGGAAATCTTGTTTTCAGCATAACTTCTTCATACGATCAAATTTGGACTTGAAACTTTTTCCATCGCGTTCATAATATTTTAAAATACCTATCTGGATATATGGGTTTGACAAATTTCGTTCCGGGGTCAGAACGGGTTTTTTGGGCCTTAGTTTGTTTCATACGTTCATCTATCTAGTCTATCTACTCTAACCCAACCCTACCTATAAATATACAGTTATAAACCCTAGCTCCATTCTACTGTATATTTGCTGTACGTTCATCTTCTTCAAGCTTCTCTTCTTCTTCAATGGGGGCTAACCCTAGATCCAGTCAATTCAAAAAAAAAAATTCAAATTTAAAAAAAAAAAAAAAAAAATTTCGGATCTGCAGCAGCTTCTGGTCGCGCTTCGGGTTTCAGGGGAGAAAACCCTAGAGCAACTTCGGGTCAGGAAGAAAATGACTCTGGTCGATCCGGGTCGTTTTGGCGAAAACTCCAAGCAAGCACCGGAGAATTAAGGCGGCGCACCGAAGTCGAACCCAAAGTCGACCCAGGACCAGAATTTTCCATTTTTCAAATTTTCATAACTTTTGCATACGAGCTTGGATTCACGCGCGATTTGTTTTGCTGGGATCGTATCGGAATTTCTGACGTTTTGACGCTGGTTTGGATAGATTTGGAGACCGTCAAAATTTCGAGTTTAAATTGAATTTAAGTTCGATTTAAATTCCAAAGGTGAGTGTTTTAACCCACTCACAACTACTAGAAGCTTTTATGTTTGTTAAATTAATTTTAGAAATGAATAGAAATTTATTTATGAGTATTTGGCATGTTTATTTCACTCATATTTGTTGAATTGCATTTATTAAATTTAACTGTTAATTTAATTTATTTGTTGCGTATTAATTGATAGTTAGAATTTATTTGTTTGCCTATAAACTGCTAGTTAACAGTTATATAAATTATTACTGAATATAAATTTTTAGATTAATAGTTGTTAAATTTAATCTGAATAAAATTGCCAGTTATTACCTATTATATATTATCAAATATAAATTGTTATTGATTGATATTGCTTAATGATTGTGATTGGATGATGGGTGATGTTGATGGATGTTTTATTGTATTTCATAAAATTGCAAATTATCATGCATATTTCCTTTCATTCGGGATTGTGGTTTGAAATGATATACAACCGCAAAATTTTATATTTTTTTTTAAATTGCGGATTGAAATGATAAATATCCGTATCACTTGACCATAGGATAGAAAATTATATACAGGCACCGCGGTCTATATATAACTATTTTATGTGATTTCTATGGTTTGGATGGAATACGGTTTATAATAATCTTAAAGTTTATATTGTATAAATATTTTTCTTCCATATATATATACATATAAAGTTGAAAATTTTGAAATTAAAAGGTGTATAAAAATCTTTATTAAAAATGGAAGAAAATTAAGAAAATGGAGTTTAATAATTTATATCATATGTTTAAATGTTAAGTTTGGAAATTTTAAGATATGATATTTATAATTGGATTTTTCCCAAAATAAATTGAAATGAATGTTCTAGTATAATTTGAATTGGGAAGATATATATATTTTATCACTAGAAATTGAAGTCTTATTATTTACGGATTTTATGTGAATATTCAAGACTAATTAATAGAACAATGGATCTGTTGAAAGAATAAAATCCAATTTTAGTTTGAAATATTGTTACTCAAAATGGATATACGTATATATAAATAAATTGAAGTGGTTTTGGAACTTGAGAGAGATAATATAAATTTTGGTTTAGACTTTAATAAAGAAATGTATTTGTAAAGCCATGAGAACTATTTCTTTACAAAGTAACATTTAAGTTAAACCATTTAATTCATATACCGTTGAATGTCCAAACCATTCAAGTTTTTTTTAGAAGTTATGGTTTTAAATTATGATTTTCAAAATATTATGCTTTGAAAATATTTGATTTTCAGACGTTATGAAGTTAAAGCATTATGATTTTGGAAAAGAATTATATTTGGGATAAGTGATAAAATATGGTTTTGGGTTTTGAAATAATATCGTATTCATGGTTATGAAATGGAATGTTTATTCTGATTTTTAAAGTATAACCTATTTTTAAATGACCGCGGTGTTATAATAACGACGGGTTGGCAAAGAGACCGGGATCGGATATGGACATACTCTCTGTCGATACCGAAAACCACTTTGACTAACCGTGTACGCGGTGGAGATTCCAGAATGAAGTAGGTGGTGGCGACGTTTCCTGTAAGGTAAATACGTGGACCCGACTCCCGTGAGTTGGCATAAGGTGGCTAAAACAGGAGCGATTCTCAGGCCAATGAGGTCATTCCTCTGATCGGACCCTCCTCTTCGATATTATACTTTGATTTTGGATTGATTCAGTGGCCACTTCTATATTTTGATTTTGGAGAGTTAGTCCGAGGTGGGCGGTAACTGCGGCTACGCGTTTCCACCAGCCTGGATAGCAATTGGTATATCTACCTTGGCATTGCCTAGTTGTGCCGTGTCACCTACCATACCGAGCCTTTACTACGAGTTTCTATTTGTGTCGTACCTATGGAGTATCCTCTGGTAGCTTCCCGATTAGGAGGTATTACGGTACTTTATAGACTATTGGCATTATTTGTGTTAAGGGCTATATGGGTAACCCCTTAACGCTATTAAAAAGTAAGTTTATTTTATAAATAGACACTATTATAATAGCGCAATATACTACATAGTAAATAGTTTAACGGATCCTTAGGAGATGTAAATCCCGAACATCTCTTGAGTTACTGTACTCATATTTATTTCTGTTAATTTAACTCACATAAGATCTTTTAGTCTGACTCGAGTGTTTTTGTCTTTTCAAATTCGCTCGGGTCAGTCCGAGCATTTCAGGATCGAAGATTTTAGCTTTGGAGGACGAAGACGAAGAATCCGTATTATATTATTTATAGTATTGCACCACGCTCTAAATTTCCGCTGCATTGATTGTATTGGTATGTGTAACTCTGATATTCATTATATAAGTAAAATAAATATTTTGTAAACAGTTATCATGAACTGTATATTGATTATTATATCTTATCCTTCCGCTGTGAGATTCTATTTTGCTTTATTTCTTCTCTGTCTTTCTTATTTACCCCATAACAATCTGCCCTTGCGTATGCTTTGAATTGGCACGTGTGTCGGTTTAAAGTGTGCGAAAAGGCGGGATGTTACAGTTGGTATCAGAGCTTTGGTTTAGCGATAAACTTTGGCTTTGTGGGGTTCGACTCTTTGTTAATAGGGTAGTAATACCCTATGGGAGTCGCTGAGTGTATATATATGAGGGAGCGTACTTGTTAGTGTTATAAAAAGATTTTAATATTGTGTTAATCGGTTCCGCTTTGTATTTATAAATTCTGGTTGATGCATGGGACGCTATGTCATCAATAGGGATTTCTAAATACTTAATAGGACAGACCGACATAATATTTGTTTTTAATATAGGTGAATGAAATAATTTGGCCTATTATATTTTCTATATATAAAAATATTTTTATAAAGATATATTTTGGTTGCTATAGTTGGGTGTTAGGTAATAAAAATATTTGTAATGAATTAAAGCTAAGTTGAAATTTTAATAAATCAAATTGGAGATTTTAGAACTTAAGTCCGGGATTTTTGAAAATCTTCTTTCAAAGGATTTATGAAATATAGGGATTTGGTTTATAAGTATTTTCTTATATAAATATTTAGTATAGTTCGAAAGAATTGGTTTAAAGAGGATTTTGAAGAAAATAAGTTTGTACTTTCCTCTCTGTCGCTAGAAAATAATTTCGGTGATGGCGGCCGCATCATCGACTTCTATTTTCGAGTTTCAAAGGGGAAAGGCCACTGTAGTAAATTCTACTGCAGATTTATGTTGGAAATATCTGAATTTGTTTGTTTTAAATATAATTGAGATATAAAGTTATAGGAAACTAATTATCTATTATTTCAAAATAAATTGAAATTTGACCCGGAATTTAATTCTAAAATTTTCCATTAATTAATTGTTAAATTTTAGTGGAATAAAAAAAGTAAGTAATAAATGGATTGAAAACCTCTAATAAGTAAGAGAATTAATGCTAAGTATAAAGGAAGTTAAATTTTTTTTATTATAAATAATGGTAAAGATTTATTGGAAAATCGATGAATTAAAAGAGTTGAGATTAAACTTGCATAAGTTCTTTTGCTTTTTATTTAACATAAATAACTTACCAAGTATAAAAAGTTGAAATGTAAATTAAGAGTGGAATAGAATATTATGCAAGTAGAATTTTGGAAAAAAATGAAGTATTCAATAAATTACTGTTATAAATAAGAATTTAATGGTATTACCTTAAGTGATGATTGGAATTTTACTAAAATTAAAGGTTGTATTATTAATAGGTGATTTTAACCTTAAGAAAGTAAAAAAATGAAATTCCTTAATTTATAAAGTTTGATTGTAGGGTTATTAACTTAAGTACGCCTTAATTTCTCCTATTCTAATATAATGGAAAGTAGGAAAAATATAAATGACTGCAATCCATAGTTAATGAATGAGTAAAATCTTTCACTTATAGGAATGCAAGTTATAAGGTCAATAAATTAAGTGTAAGTAGAGGGTTACTGTAATTAAATATAATGGAAACTTCAACATTAAATGAATGAATGAGATTAAAGGTAAGTCGAAATTGTAATTTATAAAACAAATATATATTAATTAAAGGAATGGAGAAGAAACTTGTAAATTTTCACTTACATTCTTAAAACATACATAACTTACCATATAATAAAAAGTTGCAATGTTAGTAGGAA
Source organism: Allium cepa (assembly GCA_030765085.1). NCBI lineage: Eukaryota > Viridiplantae > Streptophyta > Magnoliopsida > Asparagales > Amaryllidaceae > Allium > Allium cepa. The sequence goes on from CM060938.1 coordinate 688,873,466, forward strand.
AATGTAAAGGGAAATCTTACAAGTGAAGAGTAAGGTAATAAAGGTATTCTATTAATTTGCTATTATTAATGAGAATTAATTGTATAGACTTAAGTTAAATTGGAAATTTTACTATAAGTAAAGGTAAGTAGTATAAATAGACGATAGAAACTTTAGTAAATAAATTGGAATACAAATATAATGAATTTTGTGATAAATGGAAAATGAAAATTGTAAGAAATAAAGAAATCACTCCATAAATGAAAGAAAGAAAATCAAACCATTGAAGCATGAGATAAATGTATAATAAATAAATTTGGGTGTTGGTTTGAATTGTGTTGTTTGATTTATGTTGTTGGGTAAGAAATTTGAAGTGGTTAAATGAATAAGTATCTATCTTTGTTCCATCTAAGACTGTTGAGTAAAGGATGCACTTGATAGTTAATTCCATTTCATAAATTTCAAGTTTGAACCCAAACAACTATCTGTTTGATGGATTAAATGGTTGCTTCGTTTGTGTATGTATGTTGTTTGTAAGGTTGATGGTTGTTGAATTGTTTGGTTGATTAATGATTGAATCCACTTGAATAGTTCACTTTAAAATAAATATTTAACCTTTTAGATTATATAAGTGAATACAGGTGATGGAAGCAACTGCTACTGCTTTTGGTTCCAAAATAATAAGCGTATATTGCCCGACAAATAGGTACGTTTTTGGATTACGTTTAAAGAGCTATTTTTCCCGTGTTGGGATATAATATTTTGATAATATATGTAATATATTTGTATATTTTGATATTATATTTTCTCCCGAGCCTCACCGTACAAAGGAGACTCTGCCAAAAATTTTCGTAAATTTTGGACTTAGAATTTTGTTGAATATTTTTCAAACTTTAATGATTTAAGTATAAAAGGTTGTAATGATTAAAAACGGGTATATTTCATTAAAGGAAATTAATCCAGTAAATTATTGTTTATAAGTTAATATTTGAAATAAGATGTACTGTTTATTCTTCCTTCTCCCTTCTTTTTCCTTTTCGGGGACGAAAAGTTTTGAGTGGGGGAGATTGTAACGACCCGCTAAATTAATAATATTAAATGAATTGAATTAATATAATTTCTAATCTAATTGAGAATAAATGTAGAAATTTGGTATAGTAGTTGTAATTTAGTGTAACAATAAAATTTTATGACAATAGATTTGGATAATGTAGATTGTCACAATTTGATTTAAAGTTAAATATAAGAAACTGATATAAGGGTTGAATTAGTGAATATCAATAAGAAGATTAGGTAGAATGGAATTCATTTAATATAAAATAAATAGTGGAAGACTTACATTGGATTGTAAAATGGATAGTAACTAAATAAAATGTGACCGCTGAATAAATCAATGCAATAAGTGTTGATAAGGAAATTTAATGAATGTTGTCAATAATAAATGGACTTAAGATAGCAATAAAATTTGTTTTGCCTATGTAAATTTTATGTATTGATAAGCCATAATTAAATTTGAAATTTGGTAGTAAATAGGGGATAAGTTGACTAAGGCAATTAGTAATTTAATAAATGAATGCATAGTAAGTAAGTGGAAATGTATGCATAAAAATATTTTCATATATGGGATAATTACAAAAGTTTACCCATTTATCTAATGTATATAATTGAATCTAAATTTAGGGCAACATTTTGTTATTGATGGTATAAGTGAATTTGAATAAAAGGGTAAAAATTATGTAGATTTAACATGTATTGAGTATATAGCTAAGAAGGGCATTCGATGTAAATGAATCTAAATTAATGTGTCTAGTCGATAAAGGAGAACTTTAAGGGAATAAATATAAATGAATGTATTTGGGGAATGGAGTCCTTCTATATGTTGAATAGTATAACGTTGTTATTTAGAATGAACGTTACTTTAGTAATTATTAATATGGTAACGGAAGAGTGTATAAATTTTATAGTAACGTAAAACGTATTGTAAGGTAATAATTATGTGTAGACTTATAAAAAAGATTTATGACAATAATTATTGTACGTATTTATTCTATTTGTTTGTTAAGTTTATTTTAATCAATTTCAATTTATGCACTAAATTATTTCAGTTAGTGTGGAATTTTTGTAAGTGGATAAATAAGATGTAAGCAAGGGAAAATTTCATTTCTATAATATAATAATTAGTGTAATCTTAAGAATGAAACCGAAGTGGAATGAATTAATTGAGGTTTTAAGTTTTATTCAAGTGTTAAGTTAACAAAATTTCCAATAAGATTGAAATACAGTAATTTATGCAAATAAAAGATGGAAATTGGGTAAATATTAATGTATTGGAATATAAAAGAAACGTTAACTATGTAGGGAGTAATAATTGATTTATTGGTGAGTTGTAATCAAATAGAGTCAAATTTATTAGAATTTATTGCAATTAATGGGATTAATTGCAGTAACCTTTGAAGATTTATTCACTAAAATAATTGACGATGGAAATTATATGTAAATTTGCTTTTAGTTAATATTAAATATCCAGAGGGCTAGAAATGACACAAATCTACTAGTTTAGAAATTTACAATAAAAAGTGGCAAGTAATTTTTCTAAATATTTAGATAGTAGGAAGATGTAGATTTAGATGAAATTTATTATTTAACTATTTCATAAGTTGAGATCTAAGTTTAGAATTGAGATTTTTAATGTATAGATATTGAGCCAATGTTAGTTTCATTAAATTGACATCAATAACTTTGAATAATAGAAAGAAAGTGAATTTAATAAATTTAATCAAACGTATAATGTTGAATTTATTAAAAATTGGAATTTAACCTTTAAGTAAGGATTAACATCTAAATTGATGAATAGAACAACTATGTATTGACACTTGAATTGTTTAGAATTGGAGTAAATAATTAAGAAAATTTAAAGGGAGAAATTTGGTCAATTTTTGAATTTAGATGTAAAAATTGGATTTTTATAATTTATTTAATTTATTTAATGAATATTGAAAATAGCCATTTTGGTCACGGACTCGGATTTCGATGAAACTAGTTTCATCGGATCCGTATCGGTGAATTATTATAGGGTTTCAAGTTTCGTATCGATCGGACCTGTCGTTTGATCGTACGAACGCGAAACGCCTTGAAAATCAATTTTATTAAAATCAATTTGAAATCAATTTGGAAACCTTGTTTTCAGCATAACTTCTTCATACGATCAAATTTGGACTTGAAACTTTTTCCATCGCGTTCATAATATTTTAAAATACCTATCTGGATATATGGGTTTGACAAATTTCGTTCCGGGGTCAGAACGGGCTTTTTGGGCCTTAGTTTGTTTCGTACGTTCATCTATCTAGTCTATCTACTCTAATCCAACCCTACCTATAAATATATAGTTATAAACCCTAGCTCCATTCTATTGTCTATTTATTGTACGTTCATCTTCTTCAAGCTTCTCTTCTTCTTCAATGGGGGCTAACCCTAGATCCAGTCAATTCAAAAAAAAATAATTCAAATTTACAAAAAAAAAAAAAAAAATTCGGATCTGCAGCAGCTTCTGGCCGCGCTTCGGGTTTCAGGGGAGAAAACCCTAGAGCAACTTCGGGTCAGGAAGAAAATGACTCTGGTCGATCCGGGTCGTTTTGGCGAAAACTCCAAGCAAGCACCGGGGAATTGAGGCGGCGCACCGAAGTCGAACCCGAAGTCGACCCAAGACCAGAATTTTCCATTTTTCAAATTTTCATAACTTTTGCATACGAGCTTGGATTCACGCGCGGTTTGTTTTGCTGGGATCGTATCGGAATTTCTGACGTTTTGACGCTGGTTTGGATGGATTTGGAGACCGTCAAAATTTTGAGTTTAAATTGAATTTAAATTCGATTTAAATTCCAAAGGTGAGTGTTTTAACCCACTCACAACTACTAGAAGCTTTTATGTTTGTTAAATTAATTTTAGAAATGAATAGAAATTTATTTATGAGTATTTGGCATGTTTATTTCACTCATATTTGTTGAATTGCATTTATTAAATTTAACTGTTAATTTAATTTATTTGTTGCGTATTAATTGATAGTTAGAATTTATTTGTTTGCCTATAAACTGCTAGTTAACAGTTATATAGATTATTACTGAATATAAACTGTTAAATTAATAGTTGTTAAATTTAATCTGAATAAAATTGCCAGTTATTACCTGTTATATATTATCAAATATAAATTGTTATTGATTGATATTGCTTAATGATTGTGATTGGATGATGGGTGATGTTGATGGATGTTTTATTGTATTTCATAAAATTGCAAATTATCATGCATATTTCCTTTCATTCGGGATTGTGGTTTGAAATGATATACAACCGCAAAATTTTATATTTTTTTTAAATTGCGGATTGAAATGATAAATATCTGTATCACTTGACCATAGGATAGAAAATTATATACAGGCACCGCGGTCTATATATAACTATTTTATGTGATTTCTATGGTTTGGATGGAATACGGTTTATAATAATCTTAAAGTTTATATTGTATAAATATTTTTCTTCCATATATATATACATATGAAGTTGAAAATTTTGAAATTAAAAGGTGTATAAAAATCTTTATTAAAAATGGAAGAAAATTAAGAAAATGGAGTTTAATAATTTATATCATATGTTTAAATGTTAAGTTTGGAAATTTTAAGATATGATATTTATAATTGGATTTTTTCCAAAATAAATTGAAATGAATATTCTAGTATAATTTGAATTGGGAAGATATATATATTTTATCACTAGAAATTGAAGTCTTATTATTTATGGATTTTATGTGAATATTCAAGACTAATTAATAGAACAATGGATCTGTTGAAAGAATAAAATCCAATTTTAGTTTGAAATATTGTTACTCAAAATGGATATACGTATATATAAATAAATTGAAGTGGTTTTGGAACTTGAGAGAGATAATATAAATTTTGGTTTAGACTTTAATAAAGAAATGTATTTGTAAAGCCATGAGAACTATTTCTTTACAAAGTAACATTTAAGTTAAACCATTTAATTCATATACCGTTGAATGTCCAAACCATTCAAGTTTTTTTTAGAAGTTATGGTTTTAAATTATGATTTTCAAAATATTATGCTTTGAAAATATTTGATTTTCAGACGTTATGAAGTTAAAGCATTATGATTTTGGAAAAGAATTATATTTGGGATAAGTGATAAAATATGGTTTTGGGTTTTGAAATAATATCGTATTCATGGTTATGAAATGGAATGTTTATTCTGATTTTTAAAGTATAACCTATTATTAAATGACCGCGGTGTTATAATAACGATGGGTTGACAAAGAGACCGGGATCGGATATGGACATACTCTCTGTCGATACCGAAAACCACTTTGACTAACCGTGTACGCGGTGGAGATTCCAGAATGAAGTAGGTGGCGGCGACGTTTCCTGTAAGGTAAATACGTGGACCCGACTCCCGTGAGTTGGCATAAGGTGGCTAAAACAGGAGCGATTCTCAGGCCAATGAGGTCATTCCTCTGATCGGACTCTCCTCTCCGATATTATACTTTGATTTTGGATTGATTCAGTGGCCACTTCTATATTTTGATTTTGGGGAGTTAGTCCGAGGTGGGCGGTAACTGCGGCTACGCGTTTCCACCAGCCTGGATAGCAATTGGTATATCTACCTTGGTATTGCCTAGTTGTGCCGTGTCACCTACCATACCGAGCCTTTACTACGAGTTTCTATTTGTGTCGTACCTATGGAGTATCCTCTGGTAGCTTCCCGATCAGGAGGTATTACGGTACTGTATAGACTATTGGCATTATTTGTGTTAAGGGCTATATGGGTAACCCCTTAACGCTATTAAAAAGTAAGTTTATTTTATAAATAGACACTATTATAATAGCGCAATATACTACATAGTAAATAGTTTAACGGATCCTTAGGAGATGTAAATCCCGAACATCTCTTGAGTTACTGTACTCATATTTATTTCTGTTAATTTAACTCACATAAGATCTTTTAGTCTGACTCGAGTGTTTTTGTCTTTTCAAATTCGCTCGGGTCAGTCCGAGCATTTCAAGATCGAAGATTTTAGCTTTGGAGGACGAAGACGAAGAATCCGTATTATATTATTTATAGTATTGCACCACACTCTAAATTTCCGCTGCATTGATTGTATTGGTATGTGTAACTCTGATATTCATTATTTAAGTAAAATAAATATTTTGTAAACAGTTATCATGAACTGTATATTGATTATTATATCTTATCCTTCCGCTGTGAGATTCTATTTTGCTTTATTTCTTCTCTGTTTTTCTTATTTACCCCATAACAATCCGCCCTTGCGTATGCTTTGAATTGGCACGTGTGTCGGTTTAAATTGTGCGAAAAGGCGGGATGTTACAATTATACAGTTTATTAATTGGATTTTTTTTTTTTTTTTTTTTTTTGTTTAAAGGAAAAGTCAAAACATTTGAAATTAAATGAAACCAAACAAAACAAATGAAAAGAAAGTTAGAGAAAAACACAACAAGACAATAAAACAATTGAAACAAAAAATTTGTAAGGATTTTTTTAGAAATTTTTTCGTTTTGTTTTTTTATAAACAAAGAACAAAAGAAAACTTACAAAAGAGCCAATGAACAATCAACCCAAACAATTCCACTCGGCCCGTTTTCTCTCATTTTTTTTGTTTTCCTTAATTTTAATCGGCTCGGACCAACAAAAACAAATACCCACCCAATATGAAATCCTATCGTTCCTGAAACACCTAAATCAAAGGCAATACATGGAGCTGCTTGACCGATTTCCTATCGTTGCTGAGAGACGTTAAAAAAAAATTGTATACCGAAAACAAGAAAAGCGGTGAAGTAGGCTGGTGATGTGAATTTTAGATTTCAGGTCAATTGGGGATAGAGATGATCGCGGTCATTGGTAGAGGGAGGTGAATAGATTAGGGTGCGTCAGTGGCCAATGGTTCGGTGATTTTGGCGAGGTCGCGTGTGAACGTGCAGTGGAATGGGCGAGCTGGAGGTTACGCGAAGTAAGGTGTTCGAGGCGATGGTTTCGGCTGGAGATTGATTTGTGATGGGGATTTGTGTAGAAGCTGTGATGTACAACCCAGGTCGATAGAATTTGCAGTTTTGTAGTGCGACTGTGGTTTGAATAAACTTGTTGCACGTGGTGGAAGATATGACCGCAGGTATTGTATTGTGTTGCAGTTGCTAGTATGGTGCTGCCATTTGTGAACCAAGTGTTCTTTTCTTTTTCTTTTTTCCTTTTTTTGAATGGTGGTTGTTAATGTACGAATTGTGATGGCAGGTAGAAGAGAGGGTTGAACTGAATGAGATATGCTCGATGTCGAATTGGGCGGAGGTGATTAAAGGGGAAGTACGTGGATGGTTGAGGTAGTTTTGATTCAGACTTGCGTACTAAGAATATTTTTTTTTTGGTGTGGCAGAGAATGTTAAGGCAGCAGTTGGAGCAGTTGAAGCAAATGCGGTATGTTTGCAGTGATGTGTTTGATGTAGTCGCACGGTTTTTTGATGTAGGTGAGAAGTGTGAGGAGGGGTACTGATAATTTGGAGTATGGTAACTTCAGTTTTGATTAAGTGGTGAAATGCAGTTTTGGAGAATGGCAAGGCAGTGCTGCTAGTTTGAGATGTAGCTGGTGGTAAATGAGGGATGATATGCTTGTTTTGATGTAGTTGTGAGGATGTTTGGGTGTAGTCGAGGAAGTTGAATCAATGAAGCAAAGAGTACACTATTGTGTTGAGTGGCAGTAATAGTAAGTCAGTAGGAAGAGTTGTTAAATTTGATGGTTGAAGAGGAGAACTGACTTACTGAAGTCTGTTGCAGAGAGGATTTTGGTTTGTTTGAGGTGAACTGAAGTGCACAAGTGCGCAAATACACAATGGGTCAGGCAGAGGCAGAGGAAGCATAGTCGGTCATGATATTAGGTGATTTTGGAAGATGCAGAAGTGTGTATGATTTGGAATGTGGAGAAATATGCAATGGTGGGCAGAGTTAATTAGAGATGATGAATTGCAGTGGCAAGTCGTTTGAACAAAAGGGTAGTGATAACAGCACTATGCAGCAAGGCGTATAGGTGTGGCAAAGGCAATTGGTGAAGAGTATGGTTGTTTGTTTTGTGTAGGCGGATGCTGGGAAAGTGTATGTAGTTAAGGAAGGTAGCAGAATGGTGCACTGGGAGGAATAGTGGGATGTCGATGTGGTGCCAAGTGTGTGCAGGTTGAAGTGGATGCAATAGTTGAAGTGATTGCGTGTATGGAAGTATTGAAGTAACTGAAACACTTTGATGTAAAGGACAGGGATGTATTTTATGTAGGACTGAAGATGGAAGAGCACTGTCAGAGGTGAAGTATTGAAGTGAATGAATATATGCAAGGCAAAATGAACAAAGTGGGAATGCAGGAGAGAAACAGTTGTTTTTTTGTATTTTTTTTTTTTTTTTTTTTTGTATTTTTTTTTGTATATGTACATAAAAAGTGGAAAATGGAATTGAAAAGAAAATGTAAATTGAAATTGAAATTTAACACAAAACTTGAAATGGAAATTTATTTTCTTTTTTAAATTTTGTATGATTTTTTTTTTAAACATATGCGAATGCAAATAAACAATAACACACAAACAAAATGCAAACAAAAAAATCAAACAACAAACATAACACAATTTTTTTTAAATGCAAACAAACACACTAAATCAAATAAAATAATTTAAAGAACAGAAAATTAAAATCAAAACTATTTCCTGGCAACGGTGCCAAAACCTTGTTTAATGATACAATTTCTATTGAATTAGAAAACCGTTGAAAAATTTCAAATTAACTACAAGCGCACGACGTACAATTGTAGCATTTATGCGAGTACGGGTCGATCCACAGGAAATTGTTTAGATTTTAAATTTCTAATCAATCAAATTAAACCAAATTCGAGAGATTGTTAACTATCTAAAAAAATAAAGTAAAAATAAACTAAAACTAAGGACAATAAAAATAGGATATTAAAGAGAAATTTGGAGGCAAATCCCCTCTAATCATCACATAAATCAACATAATGAAATTATGATCTTTTTTTGGTCATTTGTGAGTTTAGTTGATGCATTTATCATAAGCATAGCCTAATTGTGTTATTAATCAACACACTTAAACCATCAAAATTTAATGCACCCTCTAAACCACTTACTAACTTTAATGAAAATGATATATAATTAAAAGCAGAATCTATTTTAAGCATGGCTTATTAACTATTGAATTAAAAACATAAACCATTAAATTTTGATTCTAAATCCACTCCATTACTATGATCATATGTAGATGAAGAGGTAATTAGTGATTCATATGACTAAGCATAGCCTTTTTGTTTTGAACAACATATGCTATCAAACTCAATATTAAATACAAAATCACACAAACATCTAACTTTCAATTAAGCACAAAAGAGACATAAATGAAAAATTATGTTGCATCTACTTGATTCAAGAGAGCTTCATTACCCCTAAATCGAAGGGGTTTAGCCTCATTTATGTTATCATATCAATACTTGTAGTATGCAACATGAAACTAAAAAAGAAAATGAAAGCTAACGGAAAAGAAAACTAATGTAATTGCATAAAAGAAAATCTACACTATTAGCATGAAAGAAAGAGAGCATGTAAGTAAAAAAAACACTAATTAACATTGCATAAAAAAATGAAAAGTACATGAAATAAAAATGACTAAGTAGCCTTGAAAAGAGAAAGAGTGCTTGTATTTTTATTTTGAGCCTAAATAAAACTAAGAGAGACTAAGGAAGAAGAGGGTTACATGAAGCATAAGGGGTATTTATACATGTGTTAAACCCTAATTCATATTTTGGGAAATGCCCAAATTGCCCCTAAGGTATTCTGGCCACCAATTAATCATTAGCATGTCTTAGTCCCCTAATTAAATGTACATGAAGCTTTAATGGCCTTTTAGCATGTGCATTAGCTTCTAATTGAAAAATCAAGGTAAGTGGATAGGTAGGGTCCTCCGTGTTCATGAGTTTGAATTATTTTCATCTTTGTTTGTTTTGTTTCCTTTTGTGCATGCATATCTTCATGAAGCCACTTGTATTTGAATTTAAATTCCTACAAAACAATATAGAAATTTTCGGTTAAATTTTAGAAAATTAATATATGAACAAAAATGACCATTGTGCCCCTATATGAAGATGAATATATGACAATTTGAAAATAATTTGAATTTGGTTTAAACAAGTTGAAATACCTAATATGATTATTTATTAATTTAAATAGATTAATTATGGTGGTAAAAATATGCACATTTACATGCACATTAAAAGACATTTGGAGAAACCGTTGATACTCTCAAAACCCAAGAGTGGAGAAACTTTGTATCTATATATGGCGATATCGAAACATGCGGTTAGTCCAGTGCTTAAGATAAAGGAGCACATCTCCCAGTAAACTATGTAAGCAGGCTGTTAAAAGATGGAGAAATCCAATACCCAGTTATTGAGAAATTGGCATATTGTTTGATTCTTACTGCTCGAAAGCTCAGAGCATATTTCCAAGCACATTCGATTAGAGTATTGACAAACTTTCCTCTTAAGCAAGTTTTTCAGTAAGCCTGAGACTTCAGGGATATTGGTAAAATGAGGGATTGAACTCAGCCAATATGAAATAGAGTTTCAACAAAGGGCTACGATCAATGGCCAAGCACTAGTAGAATTTGTAAATGAATGCACAAGTTTTATAAAGGAACAATCGAAAAAAGAGAAAGATCATAAGCCCATGTGACAAATACTTGTGGATGGAGCATCAAATGAGCAAGGTGCCAGAGAAGGATTGTAAATATAACCCCATACGGACATCGATTGCACTAGCCATGAAATTGGGATTCCCTACAACCAACAATGTGGCAGAATATGACTCAATAACAGTAAGACTAACTTTGGCATTAGAATTGAAAATCCTCCGAATACAGATTTTCAGTGACTCACGGCTGAAGGTCAATCAAATGAAACAGATATACCAAACAAAGGACCCCAAGCGATCTTTACATTTGAAGAGAATATCACAAATGCTTGCCATATTAAAGGATTTTTCAGTGAATCAAGTTTCGAGAGTAGGGAATGCACAGACAGACTGTTTAAAAAAATTGGCCTGCTCAAGAGGAGACCAAGAAACATGAATTGTTTCCGTTGGATATCGAGAAAAGCCGAGCATTGAAAAGGAAACATCCGAATAAGGAAAAGAGTTGCTTGTATTGAATAGAGCTCATGCCAAATCTCAGAGGGGAGATGAAGTAGAAAGTGGTCAAGAACTAATAAAAGAAAGAATGGATCAACCTAGTCCATAAAGTGCATATGATGGAATATGGATGGCTCCCATTTTTGAGTATTTAATTAAGGGAAAATTACCATTCGATAAAGGAGAAGCAAGAAAAATTAGGAGACAGGCTCCAATCTTTGTTATGATAGAAGAAATTCTTTATAAGAAGGGATATGCTCTACCTTATCATCGATTTATGAGCGTAATGATAGGATAAGATTAATGGCTAAAGCACACGAGTGGTTGTGCGGCGATCTTTAAAATGGAACAAAGCTTACAAAGAATGTAATGAGGCAAGGATTTTATTGGCCACACATGGTAAGCTACGGTATAGACTATGTCAAAAGATATGAGAAATGCAAGAAGTTTTCAAAAATACCCAGGTTGCCTCCAAGTCAATTAACTCCAATCACAAGCCCTTGACCCTTTGATGTTTGGGGAATAGATTCGATCTTCCCACTGCTAATTTCAAAAGGAAGAGCTAAATATGCCGTAGTGGAAATTAACTATTTTACCAAATGGGTTAAAGCTGAACCACGTGTAAAAATCACTTTGGGAAAGGTATTGAGATTTGTCATTAAGAATGTCATAACCAGATTTGGAATTCCCCAAAAGATAATCTCTAACAATGGGACACAATTTGAAAGTGAAGAATTCTCTGAATTCTGCCATAAAAATGGGATTATAAAAAGTTTTTCATCTATCACAAATCCAAAAGCTAATGGAGTAGTTGAAGGTGCAAATAAGACCTTAAAAACCATTCTAAAGAAGCGACTGAATACAGCAAAAGGAAATTGGGTAGAAAAACTACCATTAATGTTACGAACCTACCGAATGTCTGCTAAGACAGCAAGGAGCCATACCCCATATTATTTGACATATGAGTGTAAGGCAATGTTACCAATTGAGATTGAAGTACCTTCACACCGAAGTATCGCCTATGAATTTGACAAGAATCAAGAATTGAAGAAAGAATCACTAGATTTGATACATGAGCTAAGAAATGAAGCTGTGTTAAGAGCCACCGAATATCAGAGGAGAATCTCAAAATATTACAACTCAAGAGTAAGAGCTCAGTCATTTCAAGGGGGATTTGGTGCTCCGTGGAGTAATGGCTAACATTAAGTATCCTACAGATAGTCCTCTAGGACCAAACTGGGAGGGGCCATTAATCGTATGCAAAGTAATTCCATTAAGAGCTTAAAAACCATGTCGTCCAAATGGTAATATGGCTCCTAGGACATGGAATGTCGAACATTTAAGGCCATATTTTCCAAGATGGTTTAATAAAGAGCATCTTTTAAAAGAGAAGATCTACATGGTTAGGAGTGTAATGCTTCTTAAATTTGGACACTACCTAAGATGGTAGAAAAGCCTATGTTCGTGCCGAGACGGCTAGGGAAGAGCGCCTCCTATAGGGAGGACGTAGTAAGCCTCTATCCATGCTTAAGATGGCCAGGGTAGAGCACTGAATAAGCTCTTATCTGCACCATGCTATGGCCAGGTTAAGGCACCTCCTAAAGGGAAGATGGATTAAGCCTCTATCCTCACCTATGATGGCCAGGTTAGAGCACCAAACTAGCCCCTATCTACATTGTTAAAGGGCTCGGGTAGGTTGCCTTCTGGAGGGAGGTCGGGTAAGTCTTTAGTTCAAGCCTCTAAGATGAGCAAACCAAGTGCACCGGACAATGGACTAGGATGCCCAGGCCCAATCAAAAAAGGATTGAAATGTCCAAGCCCAAGTGTGGCTCATTCAATAATGGACTAAGAATTCCAGGCCCAATCAAAAAAGGACTAAGATGTCCTAGCCCAAATGAGGCTCGATCCATACTGAACTAAGATGTTCAAATCTGAGAAGAAGCTTATTCAATCATGGACTAAGACATCCTATCTAAAGAGGTAGTAAGTAAAATTATTTCTATACACATTCTTAACCTGCAGGGTTCATGCAAGTCTAAGAAGACGAAAGCAAAGGAGTAGAATGGAAATCCACATTCTATTACTCAAATTTGGGTTACGGGATTTTTATCTCTAAACATCAGCCATTAAAACCCGAATCTAGATTTCGGGTCTTTCATATAAAGAATTCATCATCTAACACTCGAATCTGGATTTCGGGTCATTATCAATTACTAATTTGTTATACATGAATTTGAGAATCAAGACTGCTATTTATTTAAACTTTAATCTGGGTATAAGATCTTTGGATTACTATCCATTTCAAATGCTCGAATCTAGGTTTCGGAATTCTCGTATATTAATTTCAGCGTCTAATACCCCAATCCGAGTTTCGAAATTTTATCGATCGCCATCTTTGCTAACCCGAATCACGGTATATCACTGGTTACTACAATTCTTAGTACTCAAAGTTAAGACCCAGAATTGTTCTTAATTTTTCCTAGATACCCTAATTTGGGTACGAAACATCTATTGTGAAGACAATCTCCATGAATTTCTATTTATTCAAAATATGCCCCAATATAGGCAAGAGATTTCTATTCTAACAACTATCTGCTTACATAAACGTGCGCCCTAACCAGGGCCGAAGATTCTGTCTACAAAAAGAATTGACTCAAATATGTCCTGGTCTGGACTCAGAGTTTAATATGGGAATCATGCTACTAATTCTTGTTTGATTGGCCATGAAAACCTGAATCTGGGCTTAGAAATGCCAAAAATATAAAACTATTCTGAGGATATTGTTATTTGGATTCTGAATATCACATTATTGATCATTAAACTTCATATGTTAATGCCCTAACTCGGGTTAGATATCAGGGATGATATAATTGAGTCTATTGCAAGCAACCAAAAACCCTAAACTGGTCTTCCTAATGCCAAAATTAAAAGTGGATATCTCTGAATATCAAATGATGCTTATTAGGCGGATAAGAGCATTGATATGCTGATTAACTGTTGAATATACAGGTAAGAATGATAGTAAAAATGGAACTTTTTACTTTGAAATTTACAGGAAAGTCAAAATTACGAAGAGTTGGAAAGCTATTAAAAACTTTGTCCTAAAGAACAAAAACTTCTTTCATATAAGGGGGAATGTTAACCATAAAATCTCCTTAAAGAGAGTAGTATGAAAGAAGAATGATCAAATTGGAGTTTTGATAAGAGATAATCCAAGTCATCGTGAAAGACTTAAAAGGGATGTTCAAAAAGTCCAATTACTCATACAGAGTAAGGCCTTTGACTCAGATGAAAATAAACAAAACCTCCCGCCACAGTCAACCTTTCGACATAGAGGAGATAGTAATGAGGACTTCAAAGCCCCTTTCGAAAGCAATCAATAGCGTTCCTTTCAACTACACACCAAACCTTTCAAAGTCAAAGGTTTTGCTCTAAAGTAACCTTTTTGAAAGCCTAGTTAGCCTTTCGAAACGGTTAAGACACTTCCAAGATACCTTTCAACAGCGTCGAAAGGTGACGTGAAGAAAGTAACACTCGGAAGTCAACAAAGAATGAAAAGCAGCTCTCGACAACATTCAAGTAAAGACAAACCTTTCAACAAAGTCGAGAGGTTCACAAAAGATGAACCCAAGGGGTCTGGTATTGGCAGTCGAATTCTAGAGACTGAATTCATTTTCTTTTCTCTACATTCATAGTGATAATTGTCCTCAGAAAAACCCTAAATTGAATTAGAGAGAGAGCTCAATTTCTTGTAACTCATTTAGATATGAATAAAATGGAGATGGCTCATTCATGATGGATATTGGCAATGAGGAGAATCATTAAGATCATTAGATAGACTAATGATCAATTGCACATGATTTCAACCATTTTCTCATAATCTCTTTTGATCTGTGTTATATATATGTATGATCAACTTAGATATTCCCCATTGAAGCATGTCATTATTGAAATCCATTCTTAATAAAAAGTAATGATGGCATGTTATATATGCTAAGTGTATGGTTATAGGGGTAACTAAATTGATCTTATATAGGAAAGGGAAAGGGATTAAAGATACAAAATGAGACTACTTTGAAAGGTAGTAAAACCCATCGACTAGGTCAAAAGGTTTACTTTCTAATGAAGTCCTGGGTTATATGCCTTAAAACTGCTCATGATGAATTTAATTCGAAGTTAAGGTTGGCAATTAGATATGCATCTCCCTGCAACAATGTCTAGAGGTTTCATTCATTAACCTTTCAACACGATTAAGAAGTAAGCGATAAACATCATCCATAACTGCTTTCGACTCCAAATAGAGATGGAATTCATCAAAATACTTATATCTAAAAGCTTAAGGATTAAGAGCTACATCAACCTAATCGAAAGGTTAGAGATGTCTTGCCATACCTTCAGACAAATTCAAAAGGTCTGACAACTTACATATAATCCAGCTTAGTTGAAGGGTTGGAGAGGTCCTGTTAATAACCTTTCGATAAGATCGAAAGGTTGGACTAATTCCTTCCACCCTAACGTAGACGGAAGCTTGGGATGGTCATGCCTATAACCTTTCGACAAGGTCAAATGGTTTAACAATCTAATATATTTTTAACCTAGTCGAAGGATTATTGTAGTTTCATTTACCTTTCAACAAGGTCGAAAGGTAGGATAACTCATCATTCTTTTCTCCCTGGTTAATTTGAATAAAGCAATTTGTTCAAGATACATTTTCATACGTGAAATTTATCTCATCTACATGATTATGTCCAAGTAAGATTATCTTATCAAAGCATTGGGGATGTTGTTAAGTTTTCTTGTTAACATATGAAAAACAAACACGAATCTATCCAAACGCTCTCAAAAAATTCGATTCAGTAAATCCACAAAGAATGCTGGTGCATTAGTTAGTTCGAATGCCATAACTACCCATTTTTATGATCCATACCACATTCTAAACGTCATCAAACAA
Source organism: Allium cepa (assembly GCA_030765085.1). Lineage (NCBI taxonomy): Eukaryota > Viridiplantae > Streptophyta > Magnoliopsida > Asparagales > Amaryllidaceae > Allium > Allium cepa. The sequence goes on from CM060938.1 coordinate 688,889,637, forward strand.
ATACTATCCTCTACCACTCTAAGCTGATGAAATCTTATCGTTAAATCCAATTGAGACAATACCTTGGCTCTACTTAACTGATCGAAAAAATCATCAATTCTCGACAATGGACATCGGTTTTTTTATCATCGTCTCATTAAGCTTATGATAATTGATACATAGCCTCAACGACCCATCCAGTTTCTTACCAAATACTATCGCTGCACCCCAAGGCAAACTACTCGATCGAATAACACTATTGGCTTCCAAATCCACTAACTACACCTTCAACTCTTTCATCTCTGCATGTAACATCATGCTTGGTGGTCTACTAACCAGTTATGCTCTAGGCACCAAATCAATTGGAACTTAATGGCTCTTTTCGGTGGCAGTCCAACTACAAGCTCAAACACAAGCGGACTCTCTAACCATAAAAACTCAATGCAACTCATCCTCCAACTCCACAATACCCAGTAAAGCATTCACTTCACGACTAGGATTTTCTACTGTATAAACTATCCAATCACTAAAATCCGAATTTCTAAGTGATTCTGTCCTATCATGGCAAAATATCCGAGCATTATATTTGCTCAACAAGTCCATCCCAAGGATGATCGCAAACCCCACAAAATCGAACACAAGCAAGCAGCAATCAAAAGTAAGTCCTAGAAATTAAAACTCTAAATGGTCACACCTCAAACCAAGTGTCGCATAACCTCCTATCGGATTTGCAACCCTTAAGGAAGTAACTAATATGAGGGTTCTAAGTTAAGCTTATCTACTTGACATCGAGAAATAAAAGAATGTGATTCACCAGTATCAAACAGAACGCTAACAGACATACCATGAATCTATAGCGAGCCTCCCAGAAATGCCTTCCCTTTCTCCTGCACCATCGGCCTTGAGGTTGCAGGCTCCAAGGCATATATCTGCCTCTTTCCATCTTTAGCAGGCTCCTTGCATTGATTCTTATAGTAGCCTATCTGATCACAATTAAACCACTTGATATTATTCATTCCAATCACCTACTTTCCTTTTCCTTTTCCGGTATGACACTCATGAGCATAATGTCCTTTCTTATTGCATTTATAACAACCGCTTTAGATTTTTCCCACTTCTTTGCTCCTCCCTTCTAAGTATTCTTCTTATGGAAAAACTTTCTTTTTTGGCCTTGTCCAAACTGAACCTCCTTCTCTTTCTTCTTCTCCCAACAAGCTAACGCCTCTTCCTGCCTCAACGCCATTTCAACATCATTTGGATCTCTTATGTGCGGTAAGGTAGCTCTCGCCAACTCTGGCTTTAAACCTCTAATAATCTTATCGTTTCTCTTTATAAGCGTATTGATCAAGTCATACACATACCGGCTAACTATTTAAATCTTCTAGCATACTCTATAGCAGACATCTCTCCTTGCTCTAGTTTCGCAAATTTCCTAACCAGCACTGACTGCGCCATTACTGACATAAGTCTTTCTTGAAGCCTTCTCTTAAACTCTGCCCGAGTCATGGTTTCCTTGTAACAATATTCCATGAAAATAGAGCAGCTTCCTGAAGCTATCTTGAAGCAAGTCTCCTTTTCTATTCGTCGTTTAGTCCTAAGTCAGCAAAGATCCTTTCATAATATAGCAAACAGTTTTCTACTTCAGTCGCATCCTCGGTTTCAATGAACAGTTTCCTTCTAAGCCTAATATAGTCTCTGCTTGGATTAGCAAAGTAGTTGACTATCAAAGCTTCCTGAACTCCTCCTTCGACAGCATTCCCTCCGACAACTCTAGCTGCAGTTCTAGCTTGCATCTTGTTTATGAAAATATGATACATTTCTCCCATATCTACTTGGAGAAACCTAGCACCAACATTTACAACTTGAGCCTGACCTCGATGACTTCTTGCATTTGGTTAGGTATTTCCATTATTGGTGGTGCGCTCTCCTCCAAGATTAACTCTACCTTTTCTTATATCCATATCTATATCCAAGCCTCGTGAGATACAAATGAATAGCCTAACAGAGATAGGACTCTAGAGATATAATGTATACTCATATATAGAAAATACAAGTTCGTATTGGCGCAAGTTCTCATCGATTAGCAAAACTTTAACGCACCACTCCTTGGCATCAATGGCCTTCAAAGTTTCGCAAATTTCACTAAGAGCTACGCCTCTGTTTGGCCTTAGGATAACTGCAAAGGACACACAATCAGCTAGAAACCTCATTATAGCACTTCAAAGTTCAGTAAATGGAAAAGAGAGGCTTACCCCATGTCGTCCATCGACGGTTGAACCTCTCGAGGCACCGAAAAAAGAAGTACTGCATCTTGAACTATGATAGATTGCTTTGCAACCACAAGACGATCTTTTGGTTCCTTTGGGCTTCGATTATGATCAAAGAGGGATAGTCATCTCACTTCTTGAATGCCAAAAAATATCGCAACTCATCAAAACTCACAACGTGGTGAAATGCCACATGAAAAGGGCATGCAAGCAAGTGAGGATGACATAGCAATTTAGATGAAGTTGGAGTGGGGCGATACCCATATTTGAGAGAGTTTCACATAGAAATCGTTGAAGGGGGACACGGCTCCATTCAAGCACATATATCGATGGCAAGCGGTGAACCCCGAGGGAGGCATATGAGAGAATTCGTCTTTCACCGGCAAGCGCACATCTTCCTCGGGAATTCCATGTTGTAAGCATATATTATGAAGAACTTTGGCAGAGACCATTGATGATGTTCTTTTAGGTGAATTAAGAAGAACTTGAAAGTTGGGAGGCATGCGGTCCACAATGGGCCCAATCGAAATTAATTGACCATACTGGGTTTGTAAGGTGGATGATGGTTCGACTTCGGAGAGCACCAAGCTACACCTACTTGACTTACGGCGTGTGGACAGCTGCTTCATTCTGTACAACAGAACACGCATCCAAAAACGGTCAGGTAAACCTATCCTAATTTCATAAGTTTTCCCTATCACACTTGAATTTCTAAGAAACCATGACTTATAATCGAGGTCGGACTTCAAGTGTGAACTGGGGCAAGTGCAGCGTGATGTCTATATAGGATGAACTCGATGCTCGATGCACTACAAACGCTTTGTCCCGTGTAGATAGTTCGCTCACAGTGGAAAAGGAGAAGAACTTCTCGTGTCGGTTCATTTTTCATTCTTTTTTTACTTCTTGTACGCTTACCCGTTATCGATCGATCGATAGCGGATCCGTTGTTTGTAGTGACATGGAAAACTCTTCTCACTACAGGGACACCGAGCATGTAATGATCAAGAAGGATAAGCTCGGGTTCTCTAAGTCGATCGACGATATGTCATACGGTGGTGTATGTGAAAGTCTACACAAATTAATTATGGTCCAAAGGAAGAAGATAACAAAATGTGTCAAGCATTGGGCCGAAGCCCGAATGTTGTTCCGAGATACAACTCATGACCCAGTTTGCTTTCTTCCTCCTTTATACCGCAATTAACTTGAACTTCTCGCAATCGACATTGCAAGAAAAGGCTAGACATCAAGTCATTGAACGAGTAACAATTAACGAATCAATCAAGCAAACCCACCTTAAGCGAATTTAAAGGCACAGGAAGAATCACAAATCAAACTCCGTGAGCTATGGATTGGATCGTGAGAGAGCTAATGATGGGTCGGCTACAGAACAATAGTGGGCACGGGATCAGATTCGAACACGGTGATGGAAGGTTAGGGTTTCGCGAGAAAAGCTAAAGCATGGATGGATGAACGATGAATGAATCCAAGCAAGGCAAGGAATCGGGTCGAGATGCTGCTTGATCGCTTTAGGTTAAGTCATTGGAAGGATTGATCGTGTGAAGAAGTGGGAGCTCGGGTCAAGTAAATGGTATGGGTCTGCTAAAGGAATATATGCATCTAGGCAAGAGGGAAAAATATTTCTAAGTGATCGGGTTTTCGGCGACCCAAACCATCATGGGTCATGGGTGACCCGACCTAAGTTCGAAAACGTTAGAATTTTTTTTATGCAGTTAGGTCGCTAGTGACCCATCCCATATGGATCGCTAGTGACCAAATAATAAAAGAGGGAGAGGAAAAGAAAGAGAAATTTCACTTGTCATCCTCGAGCTCGATTTCCGGCACATATTCACCATTCCGAGACGAACGGAAAGTTACATGCAGAAATGTGATATATTGTGATAAGCAAAAGTCGTCAGAACAAAAGAGAGATAACCAATAACATTGAGTTAGCATACTTGTAAAGCCTTAATGCAAACATTCGAAAATTAACAAATGGATATTGAAAGCGATAACTTCTCGAGCACGCCTTGTTTACAATGAAGGCATACTCTGGGTGGCAAAGGTTGTCTGGGGTTTTTAACCCAGCATAATCTAATAAAAAACCAGGACAACCATGTGTAGAAGGATGGTTCATGACTTAACCGAAAAAGCTAAGACAAGGGCCAAGCTATACGAATAAGACAACCAGCAGGATCAACGAAGCCGAGGGGTTCGCATTCTTTAATCCAATCAGTAGCCGAACATAAGCAACTAATGAGTTGCCATCAAATTGTAAGAGTAATGATGAAAGGCCATGGAAACATCTCCAATTCCAGACTCTAGAAAAATCCTCAGTGTCTAGATCGTCAAAGACCCATGCTTCTCCTCTAACCATCCAATTGTGGATGAGTACAAAAGAGGTGAGACGTTGGTCCGCAAAATGAACCAAGTCCATGGGACACTAGCAACCTATGAACAATGGGTTGCCAACGACCCATAGGCTATGGGTCGCCAATGACCTATGGTTTTGGCTCGTTTTGCGAGCCAAAGTCCCCCAAGGTCGCCTGTAGCCTACCTACGAGCTGATGAAGACAGGCCTAGCACAGAAGCTCTCTGACCTCTATAAATACCATGCCACTTACAACATAAAGAGGATCTTCTCCGGACTATTTGCAAGGACTCTACCGTAATTATTTTTCACTCTCTACCTCCCTCACAAAAATCTCCATAGGAATACACTGTGATTGCCCAGGATTCCGGCTCTGGAGATTCAATCTCTCTTGGAAACAATTAAAGCCTTTAAATCAAACAATTCTTATAACAACAATTAGTCTATAGTAAAGCTATAAAGTGGACGTAGGCTTCATTAATGGCTGAACCATTACAAAATTCTCTGTCTTTCTTCTTTTACCGTTCCTTTTATTCACCTATTATCTGTGATATTGCTCTGTCAGAATAGTGATGGTGCTTTCAAACTTAAAACAGGGTGTTGGTCCATTTTTTTGGTCAACACCCTCCGACACCAGTTCCCCACTACATCATCATCTAAGTCTAGTAGAGGGTTGATCATAGTGGAAACTTCTGAGTAGCAAGGAGTTTTGACAATAGGCTTGGCAGCTGAAGTGGTTGCTTGAGGGACCAAAAGTTCAATCTTTGAAGTCCTATATCCAAAAATGAATTCTAGAGAGGCACATTGTGCCTGACTATCTTTCAATTTTAACTCCTAGTCACTTATTTGCTTAATGAGTTCAGACATCTTTTCATTGAAGTTGATCATGGGATTCGACTTCACTTGTCATTTGAGTATAATAACCGCTTCATCTTTTTTCTTAATTTTAGCTTCAAGATAGTCAATGTGATCGTTATGATTACAGGTGATGGTTTTTTGGATAAGGTATCTTTTATGCCATTTTATGGCTTCAACATTACCACCGAAGCATTCTAATAAAACTTCATCATGAACCACAATTGCTCCACTAGCCATCAACAATTCCTCCCTTACAATATCAATGTGGGATATTATTTTGAGCGAGAGAAGTTTAAGATGACTGTGTCTCCTATTTAAAACAAAAGAAATAAGATAAGATCAAGATTGAAATAAAAGATATCTTCATTATCATACTAACAGATTACAACTCAAATAGCCATAAAATTAAAAAGTACAACAAACGATTTCATCACGTCAAAAATAGAGAGATTACATTCCTAACTTTGTCTAAAGAATTAGCTGATAGCATGACTTTTGAATCAGACGGTATAGTGACTCCTTCAGGAGTTATAACCGATGAACATTTACTATAATCCCATTTTTCGACGGGTGGACTATCACGACCAGAAATTAACTTGGAATGGAATGTTTGATTTCTTTTAAGAATGATTCCTTTTCTTTGCCGAGGAAGTCAAAGCGGAGACGAGGGTATTCCAAGTATAAATTTTGTAAATCCCGAAGAAACCAATACCTTGCTAACTTGGAAGTCTTCAAAATTGGTTCATTTTTAGAGTAAAATCTCCCCAAGTTAACATATTGACTTAGGTGGTCTCAGGTGGTCTCTTGGGACGACACGACCGAAAGAACTGACATTGCGAAATAGCACAGTAAAAAGAAGCTAAATATAGAAAGCAAAAAGTATTCATAAATCGATTACTTGTTACATATTTATAATCATTCATGTGTTTTATACAAATTAGAGTTAGTGAAAAACTCGGAAACAAATTTGTCCTTGTAGTATGTAAACTTTTCAGGTGGAAGATCTTGAGAAGTCAATCTGAACCTGGTAAATTCCAGCATGCTCAAGGATGTGGGTCAAATCTGAATTCATCTAAGTATCTTATATGAAAACGTCAGAGTAGACCCCTACTGAATTCACCTAAGTACGAAAAATCTATGATGGAGTGTCTACAATGTGCTTTATACAAAAAATTTATTAAAATGCCTCTCTCTTCCATGATCATCCAAAATAGAGTTATTATCTCTCTAATTTCCTTCAGGTGAGCGTTGTACGGAAGATGTGCTTTCTTTAGTGAAGGAGCCACCTTTTGATATTTAAAAGATGCTAAAATAGAGGTATTCTGTCCAGACTATGTTATTTCTCAGATAGAGCATTGTGTTCATTTATTATTTTGTCAAACTCCCTATATATCTTATTAATTACCCCCTATTTTCTCTCAACTATGGGAAAAATCTAACCTTTTCTTTGTCTAAGACAAATGACTTATCACTAGTCATTATTTTCAAAGTGTAAGACATGAAAACAGAGAAGCCCGTACCTTTGAAACTAGAATGGAAGCCTAGGGTGCTTGTTTTTTCTCTTGTGGATCATCGGTATGAGTGGGAGCATTTTCCCCCTCTAGAGAAGTGGATGGACCGGGAGATGGTGGAGGCATATCCTTATGTAGAGGTGACGCCTTTTCAGTAGATTTAGTTGGATCATCACCATCTTTTTCTGTAGCACTGGAAGGCACCCCCTCTGTCTCCACCCTGGCCCAGACTTCTAAAGGGGTTATCATCGTTATCATCGTCATAGTCACTGTCCCAATCAAATTCATCATCGTCGTCATCTTTTTCCATAGGATTTTTATCCCTGTCATCCTCCACATCTGAATTGGATTCTATATCGAAGGAGGGGATATCACAAGAAAGAGCTTCCGCAACATTAACTATCTCCTCCTCGCCTTTGAGCCCAATACCCTGTCTATTTCGATCGATTTTGTCCATGACTCTTTTGGCTAAAGTTGGATAGAGAGAGGTAAAGCAAAAGTCAGGTCATTTCTCGTTATTATCGGCAAAAGTGAGCATGAGGGCATCTTCGTAATGTTTCATGATTATTTTCCACAAGGTGGCTTCGGCAAACTCGAAAACTTGCTTTTTGACACCGAAGAGGGTTTGAATAGCTAGTTTGGGCTCAACTCTGGTCCTTTTGAATTTTCCTTTCAGTTGAAAATTCTTGCCTACTAAGCGAGTTTTCTCATCTTCCAGGTCTTTTAAAGCTAGCTCCGTTGCAAATTTTTCATCAGAGGACAGTAAACGAGCTTGCTTCTCCACTTCTAGATCAGCTTCAGCTCTGGTATTGGAGGCCATGACTCACTCCAACTTGGAGGAACTGTCGTTTTGAGTGTTATTCAAAGAAGACAGTTGATCTTTAAGTTCAGCATTTTTGTCATGTAGCTTGTAGGATCTAGCAGATAGCTTGAGGACATGTTCATTTAAAGAAATCCAGTTGCAACAAGAAGAAGTGTAACATAAGCTAGCAATTAGAAAGATCCAATGATAACATAATTAATTGGGTGAGAGCTTACCCAACGTTGTTTCTCCATCAGAGAGAGATCATTTTCTGCCAAGTCTGCACCGAATGACAACGAATAAGAAGTGAAATATTCTGAATGAAGGATAATCTTGACAAGTTCATCAAAACCGGTCGACGGAGAAGCAGAAGATGATGACTCCGAAGGAATTTGCATCTTAAAGGGAGTTAGCATTAGAGCAAGCTGCCTTTGCACAAGTGCATTTAGGGAGTCGATGCTAGTAATATGAGGAAAGGTTGTCGAAGTAGGTGGAGTTTGCTCCATTATATCTTTAGCGACTTCAATAGTGGAACTCTTTTAAACTTTCTTAAGAGATGTGCACTTTTCTTCTTCGTTCACATAAGCAATTTTTGCAACTTTCGCCAGAGGAGCATCTTTAGAAGGCTCTGTTAGTCTTCTCTTAAGAGATCTTTTTGATCTAGCAAAGGCCTCCAAGAATAATGTCACCTACAAAGACGATGGAGGAGGGGCAACACCACTTGAAGATACAATGGAATTTGAAGGAGCTGAAAAAATTCAAACGGATTTTAAATCAGTCAAACTAATTTAAATAATTCTGTAAACAAAGAATAAAATACTAAGCTAATAATATAGTAGAAGTGTTAACAGATAGGCGACATTGAGGTGAAGTGCTTAGCATCACCTAAATAAAGGAAGCGCTTTCCACGAGAGGTGTGCATGATAGTGGGCGAAGTGCTTAGGATCCTTCGGCCAGGTAGCAGCAAAGAATGTTTCCTTAAGTTTAAAGGGTTTACGATCCTCAGCCTGGTCCCAAGTTGTTCTGAACACGTGGTTAAAGAATCCATGGTTTTCTTATCAACATCACTGGGTTTCTTGGAAGATTCACCTAAATAAGGTCATAGATTAGTTAACAGAAAGTGTAGAGTAAAGCAAAGACAACATTGAAGTAGACTTATGGGGGAAGGCAAAAGTCCCGTGAATATCCGCAAAGCACTTGACGAAGAAAAAATGATTTTCCTGTTCCTTGAACTTATTGATGCCATCTGATATAAGATTTTTATACACATTTACTCTGTACATCTGCTTATTAAGATCACTTAACCTTGCCAACTTGGTCAAGGAGTTCAAAACTTCAGCAATAAGAGAAGGAAGTACGGATTTCAACACCAGCATTTCCAAAGATAGAAGGTGAGTGCAAACATTTGGGGATAGTTGTATGGGAGCAACTCCAACATGAGGCAAGTAGGAAAGAAGGAACTCAGGAAATGGAAGAAATCCACCATGCCATATGTGGACGGTTGTGTATGCAAAATACCCCTCTGGTGGGTTGTCAATGGTATCAGTTGGTTGTGGAGGAATGGCTTCGATCCCAATGATACCAAAGTCTTTGAGTATCGCGTTGACTTCACTCTGAGATTCGATGGAGGAGTGCTTTGTAATGGCTTCAATTTTTGAAGACCTCATGATTGTGTCAAGTAAAATGTTTTAGTTAAAACTCTTGATTAACTATGAATTTGGAGAGCAATCAAGAATTTAAAAAAATTGCTTAGATGGCTTAAGTGTAAAAACGAACATAGAGTTTAAAAACGGAGCAAAAAGTTTAAATCAAAAAACTTGACAATAGTCGAAAGGTTTATAGTAAAAGCTTTCGACAAAGTCGAAAGGTTTATAATAAATGCTTCCAACAAAATTGAAAGGTTTGTAGATCAAGATTTCGACAATGTCGAAAGGTTAGCAATTCAAGATTTAGACAATGTCGAAAGGATGATGGCATCAGTCTTAACCATCATACTTCAAAATTATTTAAAATCTAGAAAATGAACAAACAGTAGTATAAATTCCTTAAGTTATCGACAAAGTCGAAGGGAAGAAATGAAACATTAACTCATTCATCACTTTTCGACAATGTCGAAAGCTCTATGGAAACTTGGATACACTTCAAGTGTAGTATATGCTAGGTGGGAAACCTTTCGACATGGTCAAAACCAAAACCTTAAAATTCCTAAGTTATAAATATTGATAATATTGATGTTGTCGAAAGGTCTGGTCAAAGTTTTCAAACATGTCACACCCATTAAAGTCGAAAGGTTTCAGGTTCGACTTATGTGTGCTTTAAATGTTTCGACAAAGATAGACATAGACAAAACTAAGGTTGAAGAATTTCCACCTTGTCGAAAGCTAGTTGTCGAAAGGTTTGAAACTCTTCAACCTTGTTGAGAGCTCGCTGTTGAAAGGTTCCACCATTTAATTATCTAACCTTTCGACAATGATGGTAAAGTTGGCATCACAATACCTTACGGCCCCATCGAAAGGTACAAAGAGGGCTAATCCATTATTGCCACCTCAATCTCTTTCAAAGGGGTAGAAAGGTCATTTTGTGTTACCAAAATGTACACGAGCAGATTCCTAATTATTATATCAGGTTTAACCAAACCCAAACCCAATAGTAAATGCAGTTTTCAAAATTTTCTTGATGAACAAGTAAATATAACCATTTAACAAAATAGATATAAATTGATATTGCTTCAACTTGATTTCAAAAAAGGAATAAAAATTATCAATAACTCAAAAACCCAGGATTATAAACAAAAAGCAAAAATTAGAGATATTGGGTTAAAAAGCTAAATCCGATATGAGCATTTCCTATATCAAACATCACCAACTTAAAATCCAAAACCACGAATGAATTTTGTTAGAAACTGATTTAGAAGGAAAAATTTTCAGAAACAAAACTAAAATTGAACTTCGATTTTGGATTTGGAAAATTTGGAATTTAATTGTAAATAGATAAGATTAGAGATTAGATTAAAATTTATTAATCGAATTCGAGAAATCACCATTTTGTTATAAATTGAAATTCAGAAAATTTTGGAGAATTCATTTACTTGTATGCAATAATTTTGATTTCAGTTAAAAGAGGAAGAAAGAGAAGAGACATACAATATAAGAAAAGTCGCCCAAGTTCTCAACCATTGGATCATATTTAAGTGGATGTCCCAGATCAACGCGGAGAGGCCAAGAGGTAGGAAGTTTCATAGCTTTCGAAAAAGATGACTTGAAAAGTTAAGAGTATCCCTTCGAATGGGGAGGAAAAAATATTACAACAAAAATAAACCCGTCGACTAAGTCGAAAGGTCTTTTAACAAAGACAAAAGAAAAGAAGCATATCCCAAACCTTTCGAAGGAGTCGAAGGGATGTAGTCATCAGAGTTTAAAAATCCTAAAATTTTCGAAGGAGTTAAAAGATTCCATCTCTCAATATCCAAGGATTTCTTACCTTTCGAAGAGGATGAAGAAGTCAAAGCAAGTGTGAGAAACTCCATTGTGACCATTTCAAAAGCATAGAAAGCCTTTCAAACCGGTTGAAACACATCCAGGATACCTTTCGACAATGTCGAAAGGTTTATGAAGAAAGCAATAGTCACAAGTCAGCAAAGAACGAAAGACAACCTTTTGACAATATTGAAGGGAAGCATAGCTCTCGACAATAATAAAGTGAAGAGCAACCTTCCGATAAGGTCGAAAGGTTCACAACAATCAAGTGAAGAGCAACCTTCCGACAAGGTCGAAGGGTTCACAACAATCAAGTGAAAAAGCAACCTTCCGACAAAGTCTAAGGGTTCTCAATAGCATGTAGAAGGCAAACCCTTCGACAAAGTCGAAAGGATCATGAAGGCATAAAGAAGAGCGCACCCTTCGACAATGTCGAAAGGTCCATAATGGCATATGAAGGGCAAACCTTTCAACAAAGTCGAAAGGTTTACAGTTGCATATAAAAGGGCGACCTTTCGACTCAGCCGAAAGCATTGAGTCGAAAGGGGGTCCCCTGCATCTATAAATAAGACCTATGGGGCCCATTTTTGGAGGTCGATTTCTCTCGTTATAATCTTGTATCATCTTAATCAAAGCATCGTAACCATATTTAGGTGTCGATTTGGGGAATTTAATAAAATGGAAATTTTTCTTGGATAAGGAGGGAAGACCTAAACTTGGTTAAATGCTGTTTTCTTAAACTTTAGTTGGATTAAGTCCTAATTTCAGGTTCAATCTCATCGAAAGGTTCATGCCGACAAGGTCGACAACTCATCTGATAAAATCATTATATCAACCTTTTGAAGCCATTAACACTATAATCTGAACCTTTCGACAAGGCTGATAATACATCCTGTCCAAAAACTAACTGCAACCTTCCAGAGGGATTAACTTTGAGCCTTAAACCTTTCGACTAGATCAACAATTCTTATGCTTTAATAATATCAGTAACCTTTCGAAGTTATAATCCAAGTCACCTAACCTTTCGATAAGGTCAAAGTCTATTCTCTAGATATACCTGGACTTGTAAGGCTTAATCCAAATGTGGAAATTCCTATACCTTTTAACCTTTCGACAAGGTCGAAAGCTGCTACGTACCACCAAGGAATTTGATACTCCGCGTAAACTCAAAGGAGGAAATCACCCTAATCGCTCGTCAAGGTTAAAACCACCCATAAAAGGATAAACTCAGAGAGTTTCAACCAAACCAAAGGGAAAACCTGAAAAGACAATGCAGATCGTGCTATATGGAATTATATTAAACTAGTGTGGAAATAAACTAAGATACTATAGTAATGTAAATAAGTAAAATAAAACAAGCACACCAGAAATTTTTATATTGGTTCGAGCTTTCCGTTCTACGTCCAGTCCCAGACTCCTTCTGGAATTTCACTAACAACAATCCTCACTTAACTCGAAGGAACAGATTTACAACACCTGAACAACAAAACATGATTTCGATGCCTCGACAGCCGAAGTGGGCTTCACTCGCCTGGACAGTAGAACAAGACTTCAACTTATACAGAGAGTATTTGACACAATGTGTTCTTGATAACACAGATTTGTCTCTTAATAGTACAACCTTCCTATAATATTCTCCTTTTGATATATATATATATATATATACATATATATTTATGTATGTGAAGAATATGGAAGTAAATGAATTATTTTGTATGAACTTGAATGCACAAGAGTGTTGGAATCAAAGTAGTATAAGAATAGAAAGAGTTAGATCGATTAGGTGAATAAAACTGATGATTCTAACATGTTATATATAGTATAAAAAGATTCAATTGTTCATGAATAGTTATCATGAAAATATATGGACATATCTGTTGATAAAAAGTCGTATCTCTTTATGGAAGAGAAATGTTTGTTCAAAAATATAGTCGTTGTAGGAATTTAGACGTTTGGAAAATAGAATTCAGACTTCTGAAATTGTTAACGTGCAAACTGGAAAGCAAATAGGTTATTTTTGACTTGATTCAAACGTCTAAAAATTCCAATTCAGACGTCTGAATATTACCTAATAAATCAATTTTGATTACAGATTCAGACGTCTGAAATGGTCAATTCTGACGTCTGAATTTGACTTGAAAATGCAAATATGCTCTATGCATGTGTGTATGTGCACCTGTCGACATATATATCCAAAGGAGAGATTTTAACATCATTTTAACTATAGATAAAGACTCAATACAACATATATGTATAGTATGAAGTTCATGTGAATCTGGTCTTGTAGATATTCCTGCAAAAAACAAGTTATTATAGAAAATCAACGTATATAGTTATCGTAGTCAATGTATCGTATGTATGAAGCGTCGTATACGAGGTTTCAACATTCTCCCCCTTTTTTACGATGACAACTATATAATACGAGAAAGATACACAAAATCACACACACTCCCCTTATTTAAAAGCTCCCTCTGTCAAAAATCAAGTTAGAATAAATAGACATTATCAACACCTTCTTCCCCTTTGACATCGCAAAAAGGAAAATATGAATATATGACAAAGCAAAGTGGAGTATTCAAAACATACTACAATACTATCAGATAATAAAGGAGTTTATGACAGAAATAGAAATAACAGACAACGAAATAGTTCAAAACAAGCTCATTAATATCAAAGGAATTTAAAACATAGGGCTTGAATCCCTGCCTACATCATCATCATCTTCATCTTCATCTTCATCTTCATCTTCACCATTGTTGTTCCCCGAGCTTGATGACCATTGAAATGGAGCGGGGTTGAAAACTTCGGTAGATGATAAGGTGGAGCAACCAATACGTTCCCAAATTTTGTTGAGAAAGCCACGAATGGAATTCAAACGTTTTTCAGTTTTCTTTTCGAGATTGACCATTCGGGTTCTAAGCTTTGCTTGGTTTTGGGAAAGAGTGACCAAAGCATTTCTTGAGCTAGAGTCAGGAGAAAGAATCACTATATCATCATTGTCTTCTTCTTCTGAGGGAGGAGCAATAGATTGAGCATGCTGAACATGTTGACGAGGTTGGGGTTGGTTTTGATCACGATTGTTAACCCATTCTTGAAATGAAATATATGCCAAACTTCCCGGTCGTTTTTACAAACCCATAAGACCCAATGTCTTTGATCCAAGCTTTTTGATCGATGTGAATTTGGAATCGGGAAAAGGAATGTTAAAGTTTTGGAGAATCTTCATTATATAAGCACCCTAATGAAAGGTCTTATAGCGCCTTCGATGATTAACATCCATGAATTCTTCCAAAATCACGTGAGCCCAATTGATGGATTGATCGTAGTATATAGCATAAAGGGCTTGGAAGTTTCTTTTGTTAAAAACTTCGTAACTTCCTGTTTGTGGACTAACGTAGCGAATCAAAGCTCTGTGGAGGATACGAGCTTATTGGTGGAGTTGAATGGAAGTAAGTCTAGTAATGCCATCATTTAAAATTTGATGTGAGACCTCATCTCTATCATCCAAGTTTAAAGAAACATCAATTTCATCCAAATCAGTCCCCGTTGATGGACATTGAAGAATATCACCAAGTCTAGCAAGTGGTAGATAAATTTTAACTCCACAAACTAATGTCCAAATACAATCGTTGAGATTGTGAGGAGTATGATGGTCCAAATTCATATTAGCATAGAACAATTTAACCAAAAAATTATTGATTTTGGTATTATTTGCAGCATAAGACACAAGAGATTCTAACCCATTTGATCTTACAATTTGTTGAATCCGATAAGCCTCGAATTCTTCAAATTTTATGAAAGCACCCGAAAAGAAGTAAGATATACTCATTTGTGCAAAATGTTGTCTTGCTTGCTCATTCCATAGCCATTGATCGATGTTTGGCGTAGATGATGAAGTAGATGGCCTTGATCTTTTTTGTTTTGGAGCCATTAGTGAATATGTGGAAGAAAGATTTGATTTTTAATGGAGAAAAAACTGAAAAAGAAGATGAAGAATGAGGATAGAAGAAAGGTAGGGGTTGAATAAAGGGGTAGTTACATACAAAAACGTGCAAAAGCAATTCAATTTTGAAAAGCCAGAAGATTTCAGACGTCTGAAATATCCAATTCAGACGTCTGAATTAAAGAAAATCGATTCAGAAAGAAATTAGTTCAATTTAGGCTATATTCAGATGTCTGATTTTGTTGATTCAGATGTCTGAATCTGAAGAAAAAAATTCTTCTTCGGCAATATTCAGACATATGAAATATCTATTTCAGATGTCTGAAAAATGCATGAAAACATATTTCAGACCTTATAAAAAATGGAGAAAATAAATAGATTATGTTAATATTTGAATGATATATAGTATACAATTATGATCATTCAAAAAACAAATATAGACAAATGAAAGCATTAGTTCGAATCACTTGGAGTCTTGCAATCTTCTGGTTCAATCTTGGTTATCTCCGTGTATGGTTGCAGTGGAGACCAATAGGGTTCACGTTCCCAGGAGTATGGAGAAACTGGGGAACGCTGTAGACTGGGCTCCCATGGATTCAAAGTTGAAGGTTGAACTACATCTTTCTTTGGAGATGTACCGCAGAATTTTAATGCCACTTGTTCAATGAAACTAAGTCGTTTGGCATTAACTTTCCGTTCATAATACATCTCCCGTTGCAAATCCAGCTATTCTTTCTGGTAACGATGAATCTCGGCTATTTTTTCTTCGGTTGATGGAGAACCGAAGAAAAAAAATCGGCGAGATTTCTTCCTTTCTGGAGTATAACCAAATGATTCGTATGAAGGATGAGGTTTAGCCGGTTCACGTGGTGTTAGAGTAGCCAATATTTCTAAGGAAGATGTA
Source organism: Allium cepa (assembly GCA_030765085.1). Taxonomy (NCBI): domain Eukaryota; kingdom Viridiplantae; phylum Streptophyta; class Magnoliopsida; order Asparagales; family Amaryllidaceae; genus Allium; species Allium cepa. The sequence goes on from CM060938.1 coordinate 688,905,745, forward strand.
GTACATGAAGAGGGCGAATTGTCAGAGTTGTTGTTGTTGTTTGAAGCCATGGTGAGAAGGAGAAAAATCATGTTGAAATCCATAATAGTATGCTTTTGGTAAAAAGAAGAACGGAATTAATTTATAAAAGAAAGTGAAAAGTTCAAAAAATAGAATGTTAGTTTAAAAATTGGTGGCTGAGATGTTTTAAACAATAATATACACATATTTAAAAACAAAGAAAACAAGAGGTTGTAAATGAAAGTTAGTTTTAGATACTTTAGTGGTAAGAGTTTTTTGATGAGGTAAGTTAACCAGAGATATCAATAACCCTTAGAAAGATATCATAAACTTTTAAGTAAGATGGTACCAAGATCTCGTCTAAGTTTGATAATTTTTTTTCTAAAAGAGGTTTTGTAAAAATATCAGCCAACTGATTTTCATAAGAAACAAAATCCCAATTTATTGTTCCTTTTTCAACATTATCACGAAGAAAATGATGACGAATGTCAATATGTTTTGTTCGTGAATGATTGACAGGATTTTTAGAAAAGTTAATAGCACTAGAATTGTCGCAATATACAGTTGATTTGGTTAAGTTTATATTGAAATCTCTAAGTGTCTGTTGCATATAGATTACTTGAGCACAAGCCAAAGCAGCAGAAATATATTCTGCTTCACATGTAGAGAGAGAAACGCAGGTTTGTTTCTTACTAAACCAAGATACTAGTGATTTTCCAATAAAATGGCACGTACCACTTGTGCTTTTTCGATTTATTTGAGATCCACTGAAATCAGCATCACTATATGAAACTAACTCGAATAGACATTCTTTTGGATAAAATAGACCGAAATCCTTGGTGTTAGTGAGATAACGTAATATACGTTTCACAGCTCTTAAATGTGATTCTTTTGGGTTGGCCTGAAATCTAGCACACAAATAGACACTCATCATTATGTCAGGTCGACTTGCCGTTAAATATAGTAATGATCCAATCATACATCGGTATAATTTTTGGTCAACACTTTTGCCATTTTCACCTTTTTCAAGATGTGTTGTAGTACTCATTGGAGTCGTTTTGTAGAAGTATTTTCCATTTCGAATTGTTTGATTAAATTATCACAATATTTTTCTTGATTAATGAAAATGCCATTTTGAAGTTGTTTAATTTATAAACCAAGAAAATATGTTAGTTCTCCCATGTGAGACATTTCAAATTCCTTGGTCATTATTTTGGAGAAGTCCTGATACAACTTGCCATTGATTGAACCAAAAATGATATCATCAACATAAATTTGAACTATTAAAATATCCTTTTTCGAATGTTTAAGGAAAAGTGTTTGATCAACCTTCCCAATTTGAAATCCCGAAGAGATTAGATATGTCTTAGTCGATCATACCAAGCACGTGGTGCTTGTTTTAAACTATATAGAGCTTTCTTAAGTTTGTAGACATGATCTGGAAATTTCTCGTGAATAAATAAGGGAGGTTTTCAACATACACATTTTCTTTTATATAACCATTCAGAAAAGAACTTTTAACGTCCATTTGATAAAGTTTGAAATTGTGAAAACATGCATAGGCCATTAAGATCCGTATTGCTTCTAGTCTTGCGACCGGAGCAAATGATTCTTCGTAGTCAATTTCTTCTTCTTGATTGTATCCTTGTGCAACTAACCTCGCTTTATTTCTAGTAATGTTGCCTTGTTCATCTACTTTGTTCTTGTAGACCCATTTCGTTCCAATAATAGTTCGTTCACTTGGTCTAGGAACTAATTTCCAAATTTCATTGCGTTCAAACTGATTTAGCTCTTCTTGCGTTGCAATTATCCTGTAGTCATTTGTGGAAGCTTCTTTGGGAATTCTTTGGTTCGATATTGGAAAGGAATGCTACGTGGCCCATTTGATTTAGTTGACTTCTAGTTCGTATGTTTGAATTAATTTCTCCGATAATATTTTGAACGGGATGATCCCTAATATTTTTGGTGGAGATCTTAATTCATCATCATTATTATAAACAATGTTTTCATCATTTTCAAGATTTGTAGTTTCCGTTTTTGTGATGTTATCCAAAAAATCTTCATCATCTTCTACACTTGGTTTTTGTTGAATTTTTTTTATCAAAAGATATGTGCAAGGTTTCTTCAACGGTATTTGATCTTTTATTAAATACGCGATAAGCTTTGCTACGATCTGAATATCCTAGAAAGATTCCTTTGTCAGATTTCGCATCGAATTTTCCACTGATCTTTGGTATTTGATATAAAACATTTTGAACCAAAAATTTTGAAATAAGATATTTTTGGTTTTCTTCCAGTAAAAAGTTCATAAGAATTGTTTTTCGTGAGAGGTCGAATAGACATACGATTCAAAACATAACAAGCAGTTGCAACAGCTTCTACCCAATTTTTTTTGGAAGAGTGCTTCCATTTAACAAAATTCTTGCACATTTTTGTAAAGTTCTGTTTTTACGTTCTACAACTCCATTTTGTTGTGAAGTTCTAGGAAATGAAAAATTATGAAAAATTCCATTCTTTTTACAAAAATGGTCAAAATCTTCATTTTCAAATTCTTCTCCATGATCACTTCTTATGTTCTTTATTTTTAAACCTTTTAAATTTTGGATTCGTTTGACAAAAACTTTAAAATGTTCAAACACATCACTCTTATTTTTCATTAAAATGGTCCAAGTATATCTAGAAAAGTCATCTACTATTACAAAAACATATTTATTATGGTTTAAGGATTGAACTTGGGTTTGTCAAAATAGATCCATGTGTAGTAATTCAAGTGGTTGTAATGTAGAAATAACTTTCTTAGATTTAAAAGATGATTTGGTTAATTTTCCTAATTGACATGCATCACAAATATGATTGACTTTGAAATTCATTTTTGGTAAACCTCTGACTAAATTATTTTGCGAAAGCTTGTTTATAGTATTGAAGTTGATATGACAGAATCTTTTGTGCCATAGCCAAGGATCATTTGCATTAGCTGTTAACACATATCTGAATTGTGAATGATTTCCAAATTTAGAATATAGATATTTCCGTCTCTATTTCCTTCAAATATAAGATTTTAATTTTTAACAAAAATGCTACACTTATCTTCAGAAAAAGAGATTTTGAATCCTTTGTCACATAACTGGCTGATACTTAGAAGATTGTGTTTTAATTTTTTGACTAGTAAAACACCAGAAATAAGAGGTAAATTAGATGTACCGACATTGCTGACGTCGCCTTTTCCAATGATATATCCTTTGGAATTGTCTCCAAAAGTGACAGAGCCTCCATCGGAGTAAGTAATGTTTGATAGCATTTTTTTGTCTCCAGTCATATGTTTTGAGCAATCGCTGTCGATTATCCATTTTCCTCTCTTTTTTAGTGGGTCCTGCAAAAAATAATTATGACATTGGTACCCACTTTATGATAGGGTCCTCAGAGTTAGGTCTTAGGAAACCAAACCCAATTGAGTTCAGTATCCCCCTTAAAAATATAATTTTTATTTTTATGAACAATTTCCAAAATAGTATTTATATAATAATTCCTAATTAAGCTATTGTTTGTTTTAGGAACCCATATTTTTATGATGTTTGATTTTTTGTTCCTTTTTGGACGAGTAGTAGGTTTAGAAATATTTCTCCTAATTTCCTTTTTAGATGGAGCCTTTGATTTTTTAGAATATCCTAGATCCTTTTTATTAGAAGTGGATTGAGAATTTTCAAGAATATTGGATAGAGTTTCTCGACCTTTATTAAAGTTAGAAACATTTCTAGTAATATTATCTAACTTGGTTTTAAGGCAAGTATTATCTAATTCTATTATTTTGATCTTAGTTTTCAGCTCATGATTTTTAGAGACAAGAGAATCATTCTTTTCTTTTTGAGTTTCAATTTCTTGACTCAATAAAGTAAGTTGAGATTTATCATTAGAGAAGGTGTCTTGAAGTTTTCCGCGTTCTTCTTCTAATATTTTCTTTTCATCATTAAGCATATCTCTCTCTCGAATTCTGCTTTTCTCAGATTTTCTAGAGCCTCTTTATATTTTCTTTTGATACTTTTTAAGGTATCAAGAAATTCTGAATTAATTTCAATCATATCATCAAAAGTAAGATCATTTACCTCATTCTCTGAAGCCATGAAACAAACATTTGCTTGTTCTTTTTCACTAGCACTGTTGCTTTCTGAAGAAGAAGAATCTGAGTCATCCCATGTTACTGAAAATGCTTTTCTTTTAAACTTGTCATTTCTATTCTTATTGTGATATGTTTTCTTTTGTTTTGGACAATCTTTTTGCACATGCCCCTTCTTATGGCAGTTAAAGCATTCTAGTACAGATGAAGATGGCTTATTTGTATTGTTGTTGAAGTTTCTTTTCCCGTTGTTTAGATTTCCTTTTCTGTGCTTCAAATTTTTTTTAAAGTTTTTAGCACTAAATGCTAAGTCTTCTTCATCTAAGTCTGATTCTTCTTTTTCTACATGAAATGCCATATTCTTATTGTCTTGTGCTTGTACTCTTTTAGCCTGCCAATTCACTTCGTAGGATATTAGATTTCCTATTAACTCTTCTGGTTTCATGGTAGAAAGATCATTAGCATCTTCAATAGCTAAGACTTTTCTTTCCCATTCATCCGTTAAAGAGTTAAGGATTTTTGAAACAATATCAAAATCAGAGTATATATCTCCTAGTCCTAGTAAAGAATGATGAATATCTTGAAATCTGGAGTACATATCATTTATAGATTCATCTTGCTTCATCCTAAAATTTTGAAATTGATTCTTAAGCATAGATATTTTAGTTTGTTTAACCTTGTTAGTACCTTCATGAGTGACTTTTAGTGTTCTCCATATTTCATATGCAGTGTTACATATGCTAACTCGGTTAAATTCATTTTTATCCAATGCACAAAACAACATATTCATTGCTTTAGAATTAGCAGAAGCATCTTGTTTTTTTGCAGCTGTCCATGTAGTATATTCTGTTTGTGTAACATTCCATGCTTTAAAACTACTGGCTTGCATATAAATATGCATTCGTGTTGCCCAATAGTTGTCATTCATGCCATTGAATAGAGGAGGACATGCAGTAGATTGACCTTCAATAAAACTAGTGTTAGTGATAGTGTTAGTGGTAGTGCTGGTGTTGTTTTCCATATTAGCAAGATATCAGATAAATGTGTAACGGTTATAAGATGCCTTGCTCTGATACCAAATGAAAAAACAGTGCGGATCGTGCTATGTGGAATTATATTAAACTATTGTGGAAATAAACTAAGTTACTATAGTAATGTAAATAAGTAAAATAAAACAAGCACACCAAAATTTTTTATATTGGTTCGAACTTCCCGTTCTACATCCAGTCCCAGACTCCTTCTGGAATTTCACTAACAACAATCCTCACTTAACCTGGAGGAACAGGTTTACAGCACCTGAACAATAGAACAGGATTTCGATGCCTCAACAGCCGAAGAGGACTTCACTCGCCTGAACAACAGAACAAGACTTCAACTTATACAAAGAGTATTTGACACAGTGTGTTCTTGATAACACAGATTTGTCTCTTGATAGTACAACCTTCCTATAATCTTCTTCTTTTGATATATATATATATATATATATATATATATGTATGTATGTGAAGAATATGGAAGTAAATGAATGATTTTGTATGAATTTGAGAGTGTTAGAATCAAAGTAGTATAAGAATAGAAAGAGTTAGATCGATTAGGTGAATAAAACCGATGATTCTAACATGTTTATATATAGTATAAAAAGATGCAATTGTTCGTGAATAGTTATCATGAAAATATATGGACATATCTATTGATAAAAAGTCGTATCTTTTTATGAAAGAGAAATGTCAGTTCAAAAATATAGCCGTTGTAGGAATTCAAACATCTGAAAAATAGAATTCAGACTTCTGAAATTGTTAACGTGCAAACCAGAAAGCAAATAGGTTATTTTTGACCTTATTCAGATGTCTGAATATTCCAATTTAGACGTCTGAATATTGTCTGGTAAATCAATTTTGATTACAGATTCAGACATCTGAAATGGTCAATTCAAATGTCTGAATTTGACCTGAAAATGCAAATATGCCCTATGCATGTGTTTATGTGCACATGTCGACATATATATCAAAATGAGAGATTTTAACATCATTTTAACTCTAGACAAAGACTCAATACAACATATATGTATAGTATGAAGTTCATGTGAATTCGGTCTTGTAGATATTCCTGCAAAAAACAAGTTAGTATAGAAAATCAACGTATATAGTTGTCGCAATCAAAATACCGTAAGTATGAAGTGTCGTAGATGAGGTTTCAACAAAACTTTTGCAGGAGACCTCATACAATTTCAATTAAGAAGAAAGGTATTTAACTTATAGACCAACCCTTTCGAGGATGTCAAAAGGTCCATTCCAAAAATCAACAACAAGTAAAGCTAAATCTAAAAGCAATTCTTAAGGTTATCACACCCTTCCTTCAAACAAGTCTATCCATTCTCTCTGGGATAACTTTGCGATATTGACAAGAAATCTTGTTAACACAAAGCTTTTCCTTTTGAAACCATATTTCAAACCCTTTCGAAACCTTTGCAATATTTCCATTCGAAAGCAATAAAACCTTAGACATCTTATCATAAAACACTTTTAAACATTGCCTTAGAAAACCTTGGAAAAACCTTCCATTTCAACCCTTTCGAAACAATCAGAAAATAGTATCTTTCGACGCCTTCGAAACAATCGAAAAATAATTCCTTTCGAATCCTTCGAAACCATTAGAAAATAGTATCTTTCAACTCCTTTGAAACCATTCTAAAAACCTTTCCAAAGCATTAAACCTTTAAAAACTTAAACCTTTCGAAAGCTCTTTGGGTTTAATTAAAACATGTGGAAAAAAATCTTTCAAAGGCATATAAGTCATCTCTTTCAAAAACTTTGGGTTAAACTTCAATCAGAATAAAAAGGTTAGAACAATCTAAGTCGAAACCTTCCTTTCGAAACCTTTTTCCTAAGCAAGAAGCAATGGTGTCAAAACCATCCCTTCCAAAGCATGGGAGAAGCGACTAATTTTAAAAGACAAGTATACCTTTCGAAACCATTGACTTCGAAAGGTAGTAAGACGACAGCTAAGGGTTTCGACCCTTTTGAGAGCATTTAACCATTATTTTAGATATTTGACCAAGTTGAAAGAAACTGATTCGAAACCATCTCTTTTGAAAGCAAATAAGGCGTTGCCTTTGGTTAATGAAACAACCATACTCCAACCTCTTCGAAACCTAAGGTTTCGACCTAGTGCCCCTTCACATTTTCCAAAATGCTACGTACCAAGTAGCACGATACCATGCGCCTTAGTCTCGAAACAGGTGATGTCGGAAGGTCAGGGTTGGAACCCCCTATACCCAAAGTGGCGGAACATGCTAAACGAATGATTTTCTTGTTTTTAACTTAAAATAGAAAACTTTTCAACTAACCTGCCTTTATTTGTCAAAATCTTATTGGATATTAAACACTTTTCAGAAAAGTGCTGCCACTAATTTTAGATATGAACAATGGTTTTATTTTATAAAATGCCCCTTCTCGTTAATTAAATATATGAAACATTTAAGTCCCACACCTTAAATAATTTTATATATATTCATCAAAACACTTAGGAAAAATCTGAAAATATTCCAGAAAATCTGTCTTAATATGTTTTCCAATGTATAAAAATTTCAAACCCAAATAATTATTTACTTAACCTTAAATAATTTATAACCCAATAAATCATTTTCATTACTAGAAAATTAATATAAAATTCAAAATTAATTCATAAAATTATGAAAATTGAAACCCATCTCTGAAATATCTTTTCTGACCTCCATTTAAATTTTCAAGGCATTTGAATTTTATTTAATAGGGTGTTTATATCAAACATATCATAAAAACAAATATGAATATATATATATATATATATATATATATATCATCAACAAATTTATATAAACTTATAATCATCCAAAACATGGCCTAAACATGCAAAATCATTTTGGGTCTAACTTAAAACTGAAAACTTTAAGAAAATGGGATTTAGTAAACATTCACCTTAGCTTTGAGATTGAAAGATGTAAATTTGATGTTGAATAAGTTGATTTACTTCTTCTTCTTGAAACCCTTATTATTATCTTCCTTTGAGATTGAAAATGGTGGCCGACCTTAAGATGTTTTAGGTTGAGAGAATGAAATGAACGTGTATTGTCATTTCCTAAGGGTTTAGGGTATAAGTCCCTCATATTTTCCGTTTTTCCCTTTCTTATTTCCTAACATATTTATTTATGTTATCTCGTTTTGATTTACTTTTAGCATGGCACGGCTACCCATAGTTAAATCAAATCTCAACCTATTAATATTCTCATTATCTTATTTTATTTAACTAAATAAATACTCTACTTAATGCCATAAGAATATGGGGTGTTATAAACTATCCTTAAACTATGTTAAATACTTTTCTTCTAGACGGTCTGTTCCTAACTCAAACATCACCTACATCAACTGATCCGAATGGTTTTTCGGCCTCATTAATAACCTATCTGTATACGAAAATATATTCCTTTCTATGCGTAATCATAATTTTAGACAAAGACCTACACACACAATTTTAGACAACAATTAGCTGGGGCCAATTGCTAATATATAGGGCGCGATCCTATACCAGTCCCATCTATTATTCTAATATCTGAGTCATTTTCACATAAGGATCCCTTCCCATAATTTTCCTAGAAAATCATTTCAAAATGATTTAAAACCATTAAATTAAACTTACATAAGGAAAACATTATCTCCATGCTTTACTCAAAGTCACTTTGCCAAGTTATATATATACTTCATCCAAATCTTAGTCGGTGAAAACATTAAAACACTGAATGTTCCCCTTTCGATTCCCTTGAATGTACCACTTTCCAAACTTCTGAAAGCACCTCTTTCAAAACCAAGTAAAAACCCTTTTATCTATCTAGGCCGAAAGGCCAAAGCTTCCCTTTTGAAACCTTACATAAAACCCCTTTTGAAACCTTTGAAAAACTTCCTTTCGAAAGCATAAAAATCTTAGACATCTTATTTTTAAAACACTTCGAAACATAACCTTGGAAAACTTTCCATTTCTACCCTTTTGAAAAAAAAATCAGAAATTGACACCTTTCAACCCCTTCGAAACCCATTGGGGAACTACCCCTTCAAAACCAATTTAAACGTCTTTCGAAAGCATTGACTTCGAACGAATGGGAGAAGTGGCTACTTTTAAAAGATAAGTGTACCCTGCAAAACCATTGACTTTGAAAGGTAGAAAGGTGGCAACTAGGGGATTGGACCCCTTCTAGAGCTTAACTCAAAATAAAAGAATGCAACTAAGTAAAAACATTTCCTTCGAAAACATTTGACCTAGTCGAACGCAATTGAGTTGAAACCAATCTCTTTCGAAAGCAAAGTAGGCATTACCTTTGGTTTATAAAACAAGCATACTCCAACCCCTTCAAAAACCAAGGTTTCGACCAAGTGCCCCTTCACCTTTGTCCAATACACTACATACCAAGTAGCTTGGTACCATGCACATTCGAACTATTGAGGGTGGAAGGTCTAAGTCAGAACCCGCTGCACCGAAAGTGGTAGAACATGCAAAAAACATGTTATTTTGGTTTTAACTTAAAAGAGATAACCTTTTCAACTAACCTGCCTTTGTTTATCAAATTCTTATTATTTGCTAAATACTTTTTCAAAAAGTTCTTCCAACATTTTCAGAAGTAAAGAATGATTTTATTTTGAAAAATGCCCCACCTCCTTACTAAAGTGTATGAAACATTTAAGTCACATTACTTAAATAATTTTATATCTTCATCAAAACACTTAGGAAAAATCTGGAAAAATTCCAGAAAATCTATTTTAATATTTTTTCCAACATATATAAATTTCAAACCCAACTAATAATTTGTTTAGCCGTAAATAATTTATAACCCATTAAATCATTTTCATCACTAGAAAATTAATAGAAAATCCACCATAATTCAAAAAATTATGAAAATTGAAAACCATTTCTATAATTTTATTTCCGATATACATTTAAAATTTTAAGGTATTTGGATGTCATTTAATTGGGTTTCATATCAAACCTGTCATAAAAACTATTACGAACATGTATAATTCATCAGCAAGTATATATAAACATTTAGTTATCTAAAACATGGCAAAATCATGAAAATTCATTTCGGGTCTATCTTAAAACCAAAAACTACAGGAAAAGAGGGATGTGGTAATCATTCACCTTAGTTTTGAAATTAAAAGATGTGAGATTTGATGTTGAATAAGTTGATTTACTCCTTTCCCTTAATATCATAGCTTTTATCCTCCCTTGAGATTAAAATTGGTAGTGGGCCTTGAAGTATTTTAGTACAAGAGAAATGAAATGAACGTGTGTTTTCATTTCCCAAGGGTCTAGGGTATAAGTCCCTACTATTTCCCATTGTGCCCTTCCTTATTTCTTAACACTTGCATTCATGTTATCTCATTTTGATTTCCATTTAATATGGCATGACTACCCTTAGTTAAATAAAATCTCGGTCTATTAATTTTCACATTATTTTATTTTATGTAGCTAATTAAATATCCTAAATAACGTTATAAAAATATAGGGTATTATAGACTCCCCTCTTTAAAGAATTTTGTCCCCAAAATTGCGATTATGTACACAGTCAGTCAAAAAATTAAAAACACACCATCAAACAAATCAGGATAAGAGTCTGTAATCCTGCTATCAGTCTCCCAAGTACAGTCTCTATCATTGTCACTCCACTAGACTTTCACTAGTTTGACTGTCCTGTTCCTTAACCACTTCTCATCTCTTCCGGTTATCCGAATCAGCTTTCTAACTATTGTCAAGTCTGACTCTACTACTAAATTTTATAAAACTATCAGTGCTATAGCAGTCTCTGGGTGTCTAACACGTTTTCTAAGATGTAATACATGGAATACGTCATGGACTCCAGCCAAACTACTCGGTAACTCCACTGTGTAAGTAAGTTTCTCGATCCTCCCAACAATATGAAAAGGTCCAATGAATCTTTCTAACTTTCCTGATTTTCCGAATCTAATCACACCCTTCATCAGTGAAACATTAACAAACACATAATCTACACAGAGAATTCCAAGTCTTCCCTTCCCTCATCTGCATAACTTTTTTGCCTAGACTAAGCTTCCTTCATCCTAGCTCTGATCAACTCAATCTTCTCTACGGCTTCCTTCACATAATCCGGACTAAGGACCAACCTATCCCCGGTCTCCAACCAACATACGGGAAATTTACATGGTCTTCCATATAAAGCTTTAAACGGTGCCATCACAATAGTAGTCTGATAAATATTGCTATAAGAGAACTCGACAAAATGAAGATGGTCTTCCCATTATCCTCCAAAATCTAATATACAAGATCTTAATAAATCCTCCAAGACCTTGTTAACTCTTTTTGTTTGTCCATCAGTTTGTGGATGGTAAGCGATACTCATGTTGAGCTTGGTTCCTAAAACTTCCTGCAGAATTTTCTTGAACTCACTATTAAACAACGAATCTCTACCACTAATGGTGCTACCGGGAATTCCATGTAGTCTCACCATATACTTTATAAATAACTTCGTCAAAATAGGTGCCATCCTAGTTGACTTTACTGGAATGAAATGGTCACCCTTGGTTAATCTGTGCACAATGACCCATATATTTTCATTTCCTTTACTAGATATTGGAAACCCAACTATAAAATCCATAGAGATAGAATCCCATTTCCATATCGGAAGATCAAATGGTTGAAGCAATCCATTTGGATTCCGGTGTTCAGCCTTTTCCTACTGGAAATTCATGCATTGCTTAATACATAAACCAATGTCCGGTTTCATACCTTCCCAGAAGAAACTTCTCTTTATGTCCGTATACATCTTCGTTTTGCCTGGATGGATACCGAACTTCGAAAGATGACATTCCTCCAAAACTTCCTTCCTTATGTCTCCTACATTCGGAACACATAACCTTCCCTTCTTTCTCAACCACCCGTTCTGGTCGAGACTGAAGTCTTATGCCATCGCCCTCCGTTCCTTCCTTAGAACTCCTGATCTGTTCTGCTAATACTGGATCCTCATTCTGTATAGAAGATATCTTCTCTATTATTACTAGTCGAGCTTCTAAACAAGACAATACGGCACTTCCTACACAGGAACCTGCCTCGGGTCTATACTACACACTATATGCTGACAATGCTTCAAAGTCTTTCCTCTCAGCAATCATTGCCAATACTGCATTTTGATGTTTCCTGCTAAGTGCATCCACAACCTTGTTTCCTTTTTCGGTTTTGTACTCAATTCCAAAATAATAAGCAACAATAAACTCCAACCATCTCTGTTGGCTCATGTCCAGCTCCTTTTGAGAGAACACATTATGCCACAAAGTGAATCGGACAATAACAATCACATAACATAAGGTAGATTTGCTGTTATCCCAATATTTACCACCGTTTCACACAACACGTGGAAAAACCATCTATTGTTTTTCATAGCCCATGAATTTTTTTCTATTGAGATTTCATCCATGCCATTCAGACATCATTTTATTTGTTGTCTGATTAAAATTATGAAGTTTTTTATTTTGGCTCCTTACCAAAATTTTGGTCTTCCTCTCACTTTTTCCTAGATTATTTATTGGTTGCATTATGTCAATTAATTCCCCCAATTCTTTCGTTTCCAAAGAAAAAATGGCATTCATTCTCAAATCATTCCTTCCCTTCTTGTCTAAATCTTGGGTTCTCTCCTAATTACGCCTTCTTCATCCTTAAATTCTCTCCTTATTACGCATACCAATTTTCCTCCAAAATCCTTCCTTTGCCCTAAATCATTTACCTATGAACAAATAAAAATCATGATGCTTGTTTGATTGATCGGTGAGTGTATTTCTTTGTTCAGATTTTATTGCTGATTCGTCTAAATTTGGTGCTCTTACGATGTCATGTGGATGCATGACTGTCGATTTGTAGTGATTATGATTGCTATCACTTGTCAACAATTACTGGTTAATTGCTCAGTATGATGTATGCCTCTTTTAATTTTGTATTGTTTTCAACTTCGATTATATGCCGATAATGAATTGGATATTATTTATAGGGTTTGATTCCCTATGTTTTTGGTTTAAGAACTTCAGTTTTCTTCTTGCTTGATATTCAAAATTGTTGCAATATTTTTTAATTTGTGTATACATATGCCTTGAGTTGTTTTATTCTATAGAATTGCATTTACCTTAAGTGTTGATCATCACTTGAGTCCTTAAGTGTTGAGTTGTTTTAGTTGTTTCGATTTGAGTTGTTTTTGGTTATTGCATTTGCACTATCCTTTGTTTGTCCCGAACATATGTATATATGTATATACGTTACACACATATGTATGTGTATATGTATATATTTATATATTTTAATGTTTGTGGCGCTACCTTGTTTTAATGGATTAATATGAACTTTTTTCAAACTAATTAAGATGTGTATCATTGGGTATTGGGATCTGCTGAAACTTGACATGTTCATAGCTGAATCTCTGGACTGAAATGTTTTGATTATTTTTCATATATATCTTGTTGTATAGATTTGTTGTATATGTGTCCAGTTGCTTGGTCTTGTGTTGAATTGCAGGTTCATAGCACTACCTATTATTGTTATAGTTGAACTGCCAGTTGCTTATCTTTGAACATGTATGCATATATACATGTATACATGTAAATGCATATGTGTGTTGCTCACTTCATTATTGTTGCTTTGTTAATGCTTGAACTGTTTTTGTGTGTGTGTACACTCCAGTGCCTTTGAGTTTTGGTTTCCCATGTATATACATACATTCACATGTATATATAATTTTGTGTGAAACTTAGTCAGTGCATTTATGTTCACTATTTTGTTTGTGTACCCTTGTATCTCTAGTCTTGAGTTTGTTGAGATGTTCATGTGTATATGTCCTTACTTGTTCTTGTACTTATTCCGGTCCACTCATAAACTTTACCATTATGTTTCATATGTTGCTCATTTGGGATCCATGCCTGGTATTTTGCTGGTTGGAGCATCTTTCAAGCTTTTAATGTATATACATATACATGTGTATATGTATATATGTGAGATAGTATGAAGTTTCTCCCTTTTGATTCACCATAGTTTGGCATTTTGTTTTGAACTGAAACGAAATGTGCATGTGTGTTGAAACTGTTGTACGTGTATATGTGTGTTGCTCACATATACGTACTGGTATGTGTGTTATACTATTGTATTTTGTTGTTGCTGACAGTAGTAGTGCACTGCGTTACTTGTTGTTTGCTTTCAACTGGCTTGTTGCCTTGTTATTGTGTAGTCACTTATACTACTTGTACCAATGGTATGATTTTCCACCTAAACTCTACTTGTATGTAGGTCAAGTTAATCCTGTTGTGCCTTGTACACTCTTGCACCACACCCCTAGAATTGGTAGAACTTACTGTGAACATTTCTGAGTCTGAAGTACCACATGAACTTGAACTTTGCTCTTCCCTTGTCTGGACATGTTTATGTACTTTGGTATCTTAGTTTGGTTTGCCATGTACACTCGATCTTGTGAGTTTTAGTTTTGTTGTCTTTGGTTTTGGTTTTGGTTTTGGTTTATACTTGTATATGTACACTATACTCTATACTTATTTGTTTATTGCATTTTGCTTTGATTGCTTTGGTTCCTATTTCACTTGTTTCCTTGCCTTCCCTAAACCTTGAATGGCTTGAAATTGATATCTGAATAGCCTGAACCTTGTGTATGTTCATATATACATGTATATGCATATGTATATATAGTTTATTACTTAAGCTTTGAAGATTTTTGTTTAGTTTGCTTGTGCTTATACCAGTGCATTGTTGGCTAAAACTGATACTATTTATATTCTGAATGTGCCTTGAGTTTGTATATTCACATGTACTTGTTCTGGTGCACTTTACCCTTGTAGCCTTTTATTGTGTATCCATTCTTGACCTTTGTGTTGTTAGTATTGAGATATGCATATGTACATGCAGCTTTATGCATGTCTTGCATTTTTTAAAATGGTTTTGACTTTTGTTGTCGTGCTTCTTGTCTTTGTTTTGCTGCCTGAATCATGTTGAACTCAGTTTTCCGATCCCTACTAACTCAGGCTTGAGTGTGCATTTTCTTGATTACACTTATATATTTTTGGTTGGAGCATCTGAGTTTGATTTTCTTGTTTGATTTTCTAGTTTGAGTTGCATTTCCTTATGCATCTGAGTTGAGCCCAATGAGGCTTGGGCTTGACCCTGTGCACATTTGCACTGTGTTGAGCCTTCGAGCTTGACCTTTGCAATAGTCCGTGAGATTTAATCGATGCCCGGCCTTGTAAAATCATAGTGGTACATTGTGCATACCATAAATTGTCCGTGCTAGTAAAAAAAGTTATATATGAGTGTACTGAAAATTTGTATATATGATAGTGATAGTATAAGTTTTATTGTATTTGAAAGTGTAAGTTTAATGAAAATTGTTTCATACGAGAATTTAATTTGAAATAAAATATTTGTTTAAATAAAATGGCGATTCATTTATTTCACTCTTCAAATATGTATTATAATTTTAATTGGTATGCATATATAGAAAATTCTAGAAATGATACTATAACATAGTAAAACTGTTATTTTATTAACTTTCAAACAACATATAATATTCATCTCTACTATTTGTAAAACAAGAACAACACATTAGACAACACACAACTTTATTTTATGTGTTATGTCAGTTATTATAAGACTATCTATGGTCTGGTATGTAATGAGATGACATGGGAATAGACGATGGATGGGTATTCATCCAGACATTGGAGCATATATGCCGTCTGATTCGTTTTTTCTCATAGTGACAAGTACTTCAACGACTTATGATCCGCATAAAGCTCAAATCTCTGTCCCAAAAGTTAATGCCTTCACACCTTTAAAGAAAATATTACTGCAGCTAATTCCAAGTCATGCGAAGGATATCTAACTTCATGCGGTCTGTGTTGTCTAGAAGCAGAAGAAATTACTTTAACTTATTCCATGGACACAGCTCCCAATCCTATTCCATAGGCGTCAATATAAAAAACCAAATCTCAGTTCCTCTAAGGAACCACCAACATCGGTGCATGCATCAGTAAACGTTTCATGATCTGGAATGCTTTCTCACGTTTATCAGTCCATACAAACTTCACATCCTTTCAAGATAACTTAGTCATCGGTGCAGCTATCCGTGAAAATCCCTTTATGAACCTTCGGTAATATCTGGCCAATCTGAGAAAACTCTTTATCTCGATCATCGTCTTAGTTCTCTTCTAGTTATTCACTGCTTCAATCTTATTCGGATCTACAAACAACCGTTTCTCTGAGACTACATGATCAAGGAACTTCACTTTATTTTTCCAAAAAGGCACTTAGAAAACTTCGCCTTTTTCTGGTGCTCCCTTAGCGCCTCAAGCACAACTCTGAGATGAACTTCAAGCTCCTTCTCATCCTTAGAGTATA
Source organism: Allium cepa (assembly GCA_030765085.1). NCBI lineage: Eukaryota > Viridiplantae > Streptophyta > Magnoliopsida > Asparagales > Amaryllidaceae > Allium > Allium cepa. The sequence goes on from CM060938.1 coordinate 688,922,294, forward strand.
TCAAAATATCATCTATGAAAATCAACACAAATCTATCCAAGTGCTCTCGGAAAATTTGGTTCATCAAATCCACAAAGAATGTCGGTGCATTAGTTAGTTCGAATGACATAACTAACCATTCATACAATCCATATCAAGTCCTAAACGCCATCAAATGAATACTATCTTTTGCCACTTTAAGCCGATGAAATCCCGTCACCAAATTCAATTGAGAGAATACCTTAGCTCCACTTAACTAATCGAAAAAAATCGTCAATTCTTGGCAATCGAGATCAGTTCTTTATTGTCTTCTCTTTCAACATACTATAATTGATACATAGCCTTAATGATTCATTCGGCTTTTTAGCATATACTACAACAGCTCCCCAAGGCGAACTACTCTATCGAATGAAACTCTCGCCTTCTAGATTCGCCATCTGCACATTCAATTCTTTCATCTTTATAGATGCCATTCTGCTTGGCAGCCTACTCACTGGTTCTGCTTTAGGCACTAAATAAATTCGAAACTCAATGGCTCTTTTAGGTGGTAACCCAACTATTGGCTCAAACACATCAGCAAACTCAATGACCAAAAACACTGGATGCAACTCATCCTCCAACTCCGCATCCATATCCAATAAAGCATTCACTTAGCAACTGCGGTTTTCTACTGCATAAACTATCTGATCACTAGAATCAAGGTGTCTAAGTGATATTTTCCTATCATGGAAAAATATCACAACAACATATTTACTTAACCAATCCATCCCAAGGATGATCCCAAACCGCAGAAAGTCAAACACAAACAAATAGTAATCAAAAGTATGACCTAGCAAATCAAACCTTAAATGGTCACACCTCATCCCAAGTGTCTCGTACCCTCCTATCAGATTTGTAACCCTCAAGGAAGTAGCTAAATATGGGGGTTCTAGGTTAAGCTTATCTACCAAACATCTAGAAATAAAATAATGTAATGCACCAGTATCAAAACGAACACTAACAAACATACTGTGAATCTGTAGCAAGCCTCCTAGAATAGCCTTCCCCTTCTCCCGAACAACCAGCCTTGATGTTGTGGGCTCCAAAGCATTCACTTTCCCCTTTCCTTATCTAGAAGTATATTTGCATTAATTCTTGTAATGGCCGATCTAATCATAATCAAAGCACTTGATATTATTCTTTCCAATTACCTCCTATCCTTTTCCAGTGCAACACTCATGAGCATAATGTCCTTTCTTTTCGCACTTGTAATAGACCACTTCAGATTTTCACCTTTTCACTGCTCCTCCCTTCCGAGGATTCTTCTTATGGAAAAATTACTTTTCTAGCATTGTCCCACCTGAACCTCCTTCTCTTCCTTCTTTTCTAAATAAGCTAATGCCTCTTCCTACCTTAATTCCATCTGCACAACTACATCACATGGATCTCTAATGTGCGATAAGGTAGCTCTTGCCAACCCTGGCTTCAAATAGGAGGTATGGGAAAATAGGGTTGAAAATCTCGCCTACTATTGAGTTATGGTGGGAGGTATGGGAAAATAGGTTAGAGAACGAGCGGGCGAGGGGTGTTTGATCATGCCATATGCCTAGCCAGAAAAGACAGCTACTACCGTTGCCAATCGAGACATGGAATAGGGATTTGACATGGGGTATGGATTGTAAAATGCCAGCCCAGAAGGGAGAAGGTTTAAGACGAGGGGTGGAGTGAAGGACTAGGTAAGGGTTGGAATGATAATGAAGCTGAAGTATCCACTCTTTCCAGATGAAATTGCACTGTGTGATGATACGCCAAAGCCATTTGTAAAGGAGAGCCATGTTGAAAGTGCCGAGGTTAACTATTCCTTGGCCACCATGATCTTAGTGCAAATAAACAGACTTCCAGTTGATCAAACATTTTGCTTTATTGCCATTCCAGAGAAAAGATCGTCTAATAGCATCAATTTTGTTTATAACCCAATTCGGCATTTTATGAAATGACATCCAATATGAAGGAAGGGCTGATAGGACTGATTTGACAAGGATGAGACAACCTGCAGATGATAGAGATTTGGCCTTTCATGATGAAAGCCGAGATTCAGTCTTGGAGATAAGCGGGAGCCAGTCCAGTCGGGCGAGTTTAGTGGGGTGAAGAGGGACGCTAAGGTAGGTGATGGGGAAGTGGTCTAGTTTATAGTTGAGAAGAGAGGTGGAAGAGGGGCCGAGGTGGTGGGAGTGGCCTAGCATGATGATGGAGCTCTTGTTAAAGTTGATGGATAAGACGGAGATGAGTTCGAAGACATATAAAAGAACTTTAACACAATGAATATGATCATGTTCTGGGGAAACCAACAGGATGGTGTCATCCGCAAATTGGAGGTATAAGACTGATAAGTCCGAGTTAGGGAGTTTAATGCCAACAAGGAGGTTGTTGGATATTGCAAGCTTGACCATGTGGTTAAACACATCAGAAATGAGGAAAAAAAGGAGTGGCGATAGGGGGTCGCCTTGTCTTAAACCTCAAGCTGATTTTATATGCCCACCTAGAGAGCCATTGGTGGAAATTGATGAAATACTTGTACTGAAAATGCATGTTGTCCAACTACACCATGCATCGAAAAATCTTTGTACTTCATAAGATCAAGCAAAAATTTCCAGATGACTGAATCAAAGGCTTTGGAGAAGTCAAGTTTGAGTAGGGCTCCTGGAATGGTAGAGTGGTGACCGAAGGAGATGACTTCCTTTGTGGCCACCACAAAATCAAGGATGTTACGGCCCAGGATGAAAGTCGATTGTTCAACCCCTACCAAAGATCCAATAACCCTTTGGAGACGACTGGCAAGGATTTTAGTGATGATTTTGAAGGTGGTTTTGAGGAGGCTAATGGGTCGAAAGGACGGCAGGGTGATTGAACCGGGGGATTTGGGGATAAGGATGATGTTGGCGTAATTCCAACGTGCAACAAATGAGGGGTTAGATTGAAATTAATAGCATGTCTCTATGATAACAGATTTAATAGTGTCCCAGAAGTGTTTGAAAAATAAGGGACCAAAGCTGTTTGGACCTGAGGATTTGTCGTCAGCCATATCTTTTAGGGCCGACCAAATTTCATCTTCAGAGAAGGGATGGTCAATGGAAATCGGAGAAGGGTTAGGATAAAGGAGATTCTAGTCAATGGACGGGAGCGGAGGAGAGGGTTTACCTAGTGATTGCGTTAGAAATCAGTGAATAGGCGAAGGATATCTGATTGGTCAGAGAAGGTGGTATCGTTATGAGAGATTTCAGAGACGAAGGTGGATCTACGACGTCCATTGGCGAGGCAATGGAAGAAAGCAATGTTTTTGTCTCCCTCGTCAATCCATTTAGCTTTAGAGCGTTCTTTCCATCCAATCTCTTCCTGCTTGATAAGTCTGTCCAATTCAAGCTCCAACTCACACAGGCGATTAGATTCAGAGACAGATAGGGGGTGAGATTCTTCTAGTATGTTGAGATGCAGAATGCCATCTTGGGTCGCCGCTATACAGGAAAGGATCGAGCCCCAAATGTATTTGGCCCAAGGTCTGATGAGTTTTCTAAGTGATTGGAGTTTGAAGACAACTCGAGCAGTGGCCGATTGAATCAGAGAGGGTTGGGACCATGCTAGTTTAACAAAGTCGTCGAATGATGGTTCTAGGAGCCAAAGGCACTCAAATCTGAATGGACGCTTAGGGTTTAGTGTGGTGCCTGAATCAAGTAGCAGAGGACAAAGATCATAGATGGTGGTGGCGAGGCTATTTGTTTGTACCAAAAATGGGCACAACACTCTTCGGAAGTATTTGAAGAGATAAAAATGAAGAATATAAATTAAAAGGTGGCTTATCTAACAAAACTCCAAAAATTAATGAATGAATGCACAGACACAAGTGATTTAGAGTGGTTCGGCGTGTTGCCTACGTCCACTATGAAGTTTTTATGACTTAATTGATTCTTCCTCGATGAATACACCTGATTATAGCGAACAACAGTGAATTACAACTTGAAACAGCAGTATTAGGAGGCAAAGTTCAATCCAGCAGAGTCTGGGCACTTGAATCAAAAAGCCCCTTCTTCTGTTGGCCCTGAGGCTCTATTTATAGGCGCAGGAGGCTGATATTTCACTCAAACTTCGAGAGACTCCTTCTAGCACGTGAGTGGGCCCATGCAATTGATCATGTGAAGTTTCGACTCGACCTATGATTGATACTAACTCAATTCGTATCGATCAAGATTGTGTCCAATGGATTCGAAACTTGGTGGGAACATTCTTTAGCTTATGCGTAATCTCCTGTAAAAATTTCATATCATTTGGACTTGTGGATCTCGAGTTATGATCGATACGAATTAGGGCTTTTCAGCATACTGTCTCATTCGAGTCGATGGTTTTGAATCGATCTTTCGAATCCATGGTTGCACGTGATCATGCGGTGACGTGGCATGCATGCCTCGCATCGATCCACCTTTCACTCCGAGTTGACCGAGCCTTCCCTTAAATTTCGCCTTATTCGTATCAAAGGCCGTTGCATAGCTCGAACCCACCGAAAACGTGTGCTTCGTATCGATTTGCAGCTTGCCCACTTCGTATCGATGGAGGCGGCGTAGTTCGTATCGATGGAAGTTGTCTCCATTTGATCGATACGAACAAGCGATATTTGTGATGGATACGAAGTGAGGTCAACTGATGGATACGAACCAAGGCTATCTGGTGGATTCGATCAAGTGCCTCCTCGATGGATACGAATTAGTCATTGAAATACCAAAACGAAGCGCACTATCTATTGATGGATATGAAATTGATCGATTCGAATAGTGGTCTACTGATGGATACGAAGTAATGTTGTCTGATTGATGCGAACGCGATCGATTCGAATTGAGGTTTAGCGATGGATGCGAAAATAGGGTTATCTTCTCCAACTAGCATCGACCATAACTTGAGCATATAGACTAGGATTGATTGAAATTTGAAACGTTAGCTTTGTTTGCTTTTATTATCGTGTCTTCTTAATTGTAGCCTGATCCAGACTAGGACAAAATTCACCGATATCCATAGCGAACCTGTGCGTACTCAATATCCGGGGCGAGTGATCCCTGGTTCCCAATCAGTTCCTTGATATCTCGGCCTTGCCAAAAGGCGGGACAACATTATAACTAGAGAGAGGGGGTGAAGGTTGTCCCAGGCGGAACTGAAAAGAAAACGGTCCAATTTTGCTAGGGCTGGCTCAGATCTATGGTTTGACCAGGTAAAGAGTCGGTTGCTGATAGGCGGGTCGATGAGAGCGCATGAATTGATAAAGTCATTAAAAGCATCAGAATCTTGTAAGCTGCTTCCGGAGTTTCTTTCAGAAGGAGATCTGGTCGTATTTAAATCCCCTCCAATAACCCTAGGACCATTGATATGCGAGGCAAATTCCAAGCAGTTCGACCAAAGGACAGATCTCTCATACATATTTTGGTTTGACCATAAACATTGGAAAAGAGGTAGAGTATACCGAGTGAAGATGGCGAAGGATAACATGTAGTGCAGGAGGATGAGAAATGATTTGACAAAGGGGCCTTATTGATTCAGTCCAGGCGGTAGTTATACCACCCCTTGTACCAATAGCATCTGTGTGGGCCCAGCCAAACAAGAGGGGGCCGTCTAATAGTCTACGATGAGAAGGGGACAGGTCCGAAAGTTTAGATTGTTGGATTAAAAGGATGTCTATTTTTTGTGGGGCTAGAATAAGGTTGACAGCATGAAATTTAGAGGGGTCCCCCAAACCCCGAAAATTCCAGGAGACTATTTTCATTGGGAAAGGGACAGACGCTCAGATTCTAGTGTTTACATGGCCGTATAGTGTTCATCAGATAAACTTATACCCATACAACGTCCCATTTTCTTATTAATTTTAGAATTAGCAGAGGAAAAAACAACAGGTTTAAAAAAACTACCCGAGCTTCCAAGAAGAGTGTCTGCATAGTTCAATCTGTTGCAGCAGCGAACAAGGGTTGGGGAGAGGGTTGCTAATTGTTGAGAAGCTGGAGGTAGTTCCTGGGTTGATGATTGAGCTTCAGGCTAGGGAGGTGGCACATCTTGCAGGCGAGGGGTCTGAAGACGAAGCGGAACAGAGAGGTCAAGATCTACACGCGGGTCCCAACGGGGCTCAGCAGGAGGCCAATCGTCCCATCTAAGTGGGCCCACCACTTCCATAGAGTCGTCTTGAATAATGTGCTGGGGCGATAGAAAGGTTGGGCGGGGACATAGAGGCTTCAAAGTTCATTGCGTCAAAGTGTGCATCTGAGTCTGACTGGTCCAAGGGAATGTTGAGGGGTTAATTAAAACATCTCCAATCTCGCTCGAAATCTGTGCCAGGAATGAGTCTCTACGGCCTTCTACTAGGATGTTCATGATCCCAATGCTCGACAGTAAGCATGTGTTCCGCATTGTTAAGCCGAGATACAAAAGCATATGGAGAGACAATTCCGGCAAAAAACTGTATTCGTGGATAAAGATATCGATGATCAAAAAGGGCCCAATCGCAGTCATCTAGCCTCATCGGCTGGCCAATGGGGCTTAAGGCTACACGCACCGCCTCCAGATTTTCCCGCAGAAGTTGGAGAAAGCCATGCACCCTAGCCCATGTTGTAGGTTCGAGGTTTGGTGCGGTCGGTGGCACAAAACCCATCCAGGGCTGGATGTGGACAGTGCCGGAGTTGCCTGCTTTGGAAATTGTTCTGAGTTGCAGTGCCTTTTCTCGAACAATCATGGAGGGGCAGTACACAAGGAAGCACTTGTCAAAGAGGATCCACATAGGCCATTCAAGGAGTTGGAGGTGCGATGTCAGCGTGATGGAAAGGGTCTTAATGGTCCAGAAGCCATCAATAACGGTCGCGGTAAACTATTTTGAGGGATCTTCCATTGGGAAATGTTGAGAAGAGAAGGGTTTTGGTAGAGCGGTTTGAGGAGATCATTGAGTATGGAGATGGGTTTGCATTGTGATGTTTTGTTCACCAGTAGGAATAGATATTGGGTCCCGCTTAAACTGAACGAAATGATTTTTTTAGGGAGTTGGCACTATGCGCATGGGTAACGAAGCATTTATATGGCTTTTTTATTAGGATAACACGATTGTGAATGACCATAGAACCCACATAAAAAAGTTCTATGCGTCCCTACAGTTTTTTGCTACATGGTTGCTGCCCGCACATCGAAGACAACGACTCTTGGCCTTCAAAAATCAAGAGTTGCATGGGTTGATTTGAAAATGAGGAGGTAACGATGGCGCTTGATCACGGGGGGATTTCGAAGCAGGGGAGAAGGGGAGTGGAGGCCGTCACCTGAGCATATGCTTTAATCATAGTTGACCTATTGGTGGGGACGGTCTGAGGACGAACAGGCTGGTTGTGGGAATGACTTACTGGCTTGCGAGGGGCGGCAACAGTAGGAGGGGTATGAATAGGTTTGTCAGTAGGCCTTGCTCCATGGGGTGCCGCTGATTGTGGTGGGGTGGACGTGGATGAGGATAGGGCAGGTTCGGGGTAGAAAGTGGTGGGGGAATGGGGAGGGAGGACGAGAAAGCCATGATTGAAGAAAGGAACTTTCGTTGTGAGAAAAAAATCTTAAGTTAATATGGCTATGTTTATGGTATCTATAAAATCGAAAGCACTTGAATATGAAACAAATCACAGGTTTCGAAACAACATTTCTTCATTATATTTCAAAACATATGTTCAATATTCATACAACATAATCTCAAACACGTTTCTAGGCACAGATAAAATATACTTATTACAAAATACGACAAGAGCGGTATATGAAGATACCCTCTTGGATGATTAGAGTCATATAATCATAACAAACTTAACACAAACACAATGAAAATACAATAAAGTATAGAACTATAACTCCTAAATAGCTATGCGCTAACCTCCAGCTTGCCTCCGGTAGCCTTATTCGTCATTCTACTAAACCTGATAAAGACCTTAATCTCCCAGCCTACTCAAATCAATTTTGAGCACCCGGGAGTTTAAAGGGAAAACATAAACTTCGAGTCATACATAAAGCCTATTGTGAATAATACTATAAATCCTAGTTAATAATGTTAAGTGAGATCAGGGTGCTTAGCGGAACAGGTTTCCCTTTACTAGCATCCTTTTAAAGCATTTTTTTGCAAAACCGTTTCTGCAACCAAAAACTGGTTAAATATCGTAAAGCTTCATTATATAACATATATAAATATCATATCACAAATGAACTATCTGTTCAAACACATAAGTTATGTTAGGCCGACTTTTAACCTTTGGCTAACTCGAGCCTACTAGACAATATAAACACAATCAAGCTAACATCTTTTAGACGCTCCTCTTCTAGACGGTTTATCCTTGACTATCTATTAAATACTTCTCTTCTGGATGGTCTGCCCTTAACTTAATCATCTCCCAGGTTAGATGATCCTAATGGTTTTTCGGGCTCACCAATAACCTATCTATATACAAAAATACATCCCTATCTATGTGTAATCATAATTTTAGTCTTATCTTTGACAAAGCCCTACATATGGAATTTTGGACAACAATCAGATATGGTCAATAGCTAAAGTATAGGGCACGACTCTATACCAGTTGTTAACAAGAAAACATGTCAACATCCCCAATGATTTGATATGATGACCTTACATGGACAAAACTATGTAGATGAAATACATCTCACTTCTGAAAGTGTATCTTTGAATAAATTACTTTAATCAAATTAATCTAGGACAAAATGAGTTGTCATACCTTTCGACCTTATCGAAAGGTTAATGAAGCTACAACAACCATTAGACTAGGTTAAAAATATATTAGATTGTTGAACCTTTTGACCTTGTTGAAAGGTTTTAGGCATGACCTTCCTAACCTTCCATCTAAATTGGGATGGAAGGGATTAGCCCAACCTTTCGACCTTGTCAAAAGGTTGTTAACAGGGTCACCCAACCTTTTGAATTTGTCGAAAGATTGTTAATAGGATTACCCAACCTTTCGACTTTTTTGAAGTATATATAAGTTGCTAGACCTTTGTACTTTATTGAAAGGTATGACTAGGCTTATCCTACATTTCAATTAGGTTGAAGTAACCCTTAGTTGTTTAGCTTTCAGAAATAAGTAATTTGATTAATCTCATCCCCTCTTGGAATCGAAAGTAGTTACAGTTAGGGTCTACCTCTTCCTTATCAACCATATTGAAAGGTAATGTATGAAACCTCTCGCTATTGCTATAAGGAGATGCATAACTAACCGCCAACCTAAAATGCTTCCGACCCCATTGATGTCCATTTTCTTCCTATGGAATCAATTCGGAGGGTTTACTAATACTTAGAGAAGTAGATTCCCTATGAATTAAATCTATTGTGAGTAGTTATAAGATATATATACCTGGGATTTCATTCAAAAGAAAACTTTTCAACTAAGTGGAAAGGTTTTCCTCCTTTCGAAGCAGTCCCAGTGTGTATCCTTAACCCCTTTACTTTTTCCATGTATGACCAATCTAGTTAATTCCAAGATCGTACACTTGGCATATGTAGCAAAACATCATTACTTTATATTAAATATGGATATTAACTATGACGTGCTTCAATAAGGAATATCTAAGTTGATCTTACGTATACAAAGAGCATAGATCAAGAGGGATTATGAGAAAAAAGTTGAAATCATGTGCAATTGATCATTAGAACAGCTAATGATCCTAAGATTTTCCTCATTGCCCAAATCCATCATTAGTGAGCCATCTCCATTTATTTCATATCCAAAATGAGTTACAAGAAATTAAGCACTTTCCCTAATTCAATTTAGGGTTTTTCTAAGTACAATTATCACTAAGAAAGTAGTGAAAAGAAGATGAATTAAGTCCCCCCGAGTTCGGCCCCCAAAACTGGACCCTTTGGGTCTTATTTATAGATGCAGGCGGCACACCTTTCGTCTTCATGCTTCTGACTGGGTCAGAAGGTCCCCCTTTTATATGTTGTCTCAAACCTTTCGGGTGCAATGAAAAGTTATGAACCTTTCGAGTGTGTCGAAAGGTTATGAACCTCTTGTGCTTCTTATTCTACTTCTTTCACTTCCCCGTTTTCCACCTTGTCAAAGGATCTCCTCTTTGCATACTATGTGAATCTTTTGACCTTATCAAAAGGTCTGCCTCCCTCATGCTGTTATGAACCCTTCGACCTCATCGAAAGGTCTGCCTCATTATGGACCTTTCATTCTTGTCAGAAGGATTATTCTTCATATGCCTTTATAAACCTTCCGCCTTTGTAAAAAGGTTTGCGACACTTATGCTTTCATTAACCGTTTGACTCCATCGAAAGGTCTTTCCTTCACATCTTTTGTGAACCTTTCGACCTTGTTGAAATGTTTGTCTTTACTTGAATGTTGTCAAGAGTTTCTCTTATCTTCAATGTTGTCGAGACACTGCTTTCCATTCTTTAATTACTTATAAGTGTTGCTTTCTTATAGAACCTTTCGACGCTGTCGAAAGGGGTCCTGGAAGTGCATTAACCATTTTGAAAGGCTTACTAAGCTTTCGATAAGGTTGCTTTGGAGCGAACCCTTTGACTTTGAAAGGTTTGGCATGTAGTTGTAAGGAACGCTATTGATAGCTTTTGGAAGGGACTTTGAAGTCATTACTACTTTATCATCCAGGTCGAAAGGTTGACTGTAGCGGAAGGCTCCGTTTGTTTTCATCTAAGTCGATGGCTTTACACTGTATGAACAATTGGACTTTTCGAACAATAATTTTTAAGTCGTCCATGATAACTTGGTTCGTATCTTCATTAAAACTCCAACTTGATTATTCTCCTTTCATACCTTTTCCTTTGAGGAGATTTTATAGATAACATTTTGTCCCACTCCTCCGTATGAAAAAAGCTTTTTTTCTTTAGGACAATGTTTTTCATAGCTCCCCTACCCTTCATAATTTTTACTTTCTTTTAATGTTTACATTAGGAAGACCAGTTTGGGATTTTGGTTGCTTGCAATAGACTCAATTACATCATCCCCGAAGTCTAACCCAGATTAGGGCATTAACTTGTGAAGTTTATAGATTGATAATGTGATATCCAGAATCTAAATAGCAACATCCCCAGAATAATTTTACATATGGCATTTCCATGTCTAGATTTAGGGTTTTATGGTCAAATAGATAAGAATTAGTAGTATGATTCCCATATTAAACTTTGAGTCCAGATCAGGGCATATTTGAGTAAATTCCTTTTGTAGAAAGAATCCTCAACCAAGATTAGGAAACATGTTTGTGTAAGTAGATAGTTGTTAGCATAGAAAACACTTGCTCGTATTCAGGCATATTTTGAGTAACCAGAAACCCATGGCGATTTTCTTCATAATGGATGTTTCGTACCTATATTAGAGTATTGATTTGAAATTTGATAATAATTCTGAAACATAAGTTTGAGTACTAAGAATTTTAGTTACCAGTAATATTACTTGATTCTGGTTTATTAAAAATGGCGATCGATTGACATTTCAAAACCCATATTTGGGTATTAGACATTGAAATTCATATATGACAATTCTGAAACTCATATTTGAGCATTTGAAATGGATAGTAATCCAAAGATATTATACCTAGATTAGGGTTTAAATAAACAGCAGCCTTGATATCCAGATTAAGGTATAATAAACTAATAATTGATAATGATCTAAAACCCAGATTTGGGTATTTAGATAACGAGATTTTTATATGAAAGATCCGAGAACCTTATTCGGATATTGATAGCCGATGCGTAGAAATAAAGCCCTAAAACCTAAATTCGGGTATTAGTTATTGAGATTCAAATATGGGAATTCCATAGCTCAGATTCGAGCATTAGTAGACGATGTTTAAGAAGTCCCGAAACCTAGATTCGAGCTTTAATAGATGATGTTAAGAAAGTCTCGAAACCCATATTTGGGTATTAGTAAGTGGAATTATGTTCTCCTGTTCTACTTCCGTCTTCTTTGACATATATGAACCCTCCAGATTTTAAATATATATAAGAGTAATTTAATTAGCTGCCTCTTGAGTTAGGACATCTCAGTCTATGATTGAATATGCTTGAGCTTGAACATCTTAGTTCAGTATAGATTGAGCCTCATTTGGGCTTGGACATCTTAGTCCTTTTTTGATTGGGCCTCTTCTTGGTCCTGAATATCTTAGTCCATTATTGAATGAGCCTCACTTGGGCTTGGACATCTTAGTCGTTTTTTGATTGGGCCTCTTCTTTGGCCTGGACATCTTAGTCCATTATCCAGTGCTCTAGGTTAGATCATCTTAGAGGCTGGAACCAAGGACTTACCCAACCTCCCTCCACGGGGCACCCTACCCTGGACCTTTTATTGCGCTAATATGCGCTTTTTCGATGCTCTACCCTGGCAATTTTAGGCATGGATAGAGCCTTACTGTATCCTCCCTCCAGAAGGTGCCTTAAACTGGCCATTTTGCGGCGAGTTTAAGGGCTTGTTCAGTGCTCTACCCTGGACATCTAAGGCACGGATATAGGCTTACTACGTCCTCCCTCCAGGAGATGCTCTGCCTTTGCCATCTCAAAGCGGACATAGGCTTTTCTACCATCTTAGGTAGTATCCAAATTTAAGGAGCATTTCACTCCCAACCTTATATATTTTCTTTTTTAAATGAAGCTCCTTATTAATCCATCTTTGGAAAATACAGCTTTAAATGTCTGGCATTCCATGTCCTAGGCACCATATTGTCGTTTGGGAGACATAGTTTGTAAGCTCCTGGTGATTAATGGCTCCTCCTAGTTTGGTCCCAAGGTATCATCTTGTAGTATTCTTAGTATTAGCCATTACTCTTCGGAGTGCCAAATCAACCTCTTGAAATGACCGAACTCTTACTCTTTTGTTGTAATATTTCGAGATTCTCCTTTGGTATTCAGCGGCTCTTACCACTGCTTCATCTCTTAGTTCATGTATCAAATCTAGTGATTCTTTCTTCAATTCTTGATTCTTGTCAAATGCATAGGCCATCCTTCGTGTGAAGGTACTTCAATCTTAATTAGTAACATTGCTTCATAGCCATATGTCAAAGAATGCAGGATGTGCCCCGTTGCCATCTTAGTAGACGTTCGGTAGGCCCATAACACTAATGGTTCTACCCAATTTCCTTTTGCTTTATTCAGTCTCTTCTTAGAATGGTTTTTATGGTCTTATTTGCAGCTTTAACAGTTCCATTAGCTTTTGGATGTGAGGCAGATGAAAAACTTCCGATAATCCCATTTTTGTGGCAAAATCGAGAGAATTCTTCGCATTCAAACCGTGTCCCATTGTCAGAGATTACCTTTTAGCGAATTCAAAACCTGGTTATGATATTCTTAAAGGAAAATCTCAATATTTTTCCTAAAATTATTTTTGGAAGTGGTTCGGCTTTAACCCACTTGGTAAAATAGTCAATTACCACTACGACATATTTAGCTCCTCCTTTTGGAATTGGCAATGGGCCGATCCAATCTATTCCCCAAACATAAATGGGCCAGGGGCTTGTGATTGGAGTTAATTGATCGGAGGCAACCTGGGTATTTTTGAAAGTTTTTGGCATTTCTCACATCTTTCCACATAGTCTATAGCTTGGCTTACCATATGTGGCTAATAAAATCCTTGCCTCATTACTTTCTTTTCAAGCTTTGTTCCTTTTGAATGATCGCCACACAACCCTTCCTGTGCTTCTTCCATTAATCTTATCCCATCATTTACATTCACACATCAAAGATAAGGTAGAGCTTATCCCTTCTTATAAAGAATTTATTCTATAGTAATAAATATTGGAGCCTGTCTCCTAATTTTTCTTGCTTATCCTTTAACGGATGGTAATGTTCCCTTAATTAAATAATCAATAATTGGTGCCATCCATGTTCCATCATATGCACGTTTTGGACTGGGTTGATCCATTATATCTTTTGTTAGTTCTTGACTATTTTCTACTTCATCTCCCCTTTGAGATTTAGCCTAAGCTATAGTCATCACAAGTAACTCTTTTCCTTGATCGGATGTTTCTTTTTCAATGCTCAGCTTTTCTTGATATCCAGTGGGAACAATTCATGTTTCTGAGGCTTCCCGTGAGCTGGCCAATTTTGCTAAAGAGTCTACCTATGCATTCTCTACCCTTGGAACTTGACTTACTAAAAAATCCTCAAAAAGGCAAGCATTTGCAATACTCGATTCACATATAAAGATAGCTTGGGGTCCTTTGTTTGGTATATCTGTTTCACTTGATTGACCATCAGCTATGAGTCACTAAAAATTTGTATTCGGGGAATTTTTTATTCTAATGTCATAATTAGTCCTACCACCATTGACTCATTTTTTTCTACATTGTTGGTTGTAGGAAATGCCAATTTCATGGCATAATGCAATCAATGTCCATCTTGGGTTATAATTACATATCCAACTCCGCCACCTTGCTCATTAGATGCCTCATCCACAAATAGTTGCCATGTGAGCCTCTGATCTTTCTCCTTTTCCGACTGCTCCTTTATAAAGCTGGTGTTCATCAGGTGTAATTATGGTATATCCTTTCTCACTTTAATTCATCTATATTCTTATTGAATTTAATTCCTTATGTACTGATAATGTAACTCCTGATCCTTTGGTGTCCTCGAACTAGCTTTTGGTGAATGATGTTTGCCTTTCATCTTAATGAATTCCCTATTCTCTAAGAGTGACATGTTTCTAATTGTTCGTATTTGCAGATTTTACAGTTTCTTACTCAATGCATGTACAAAAACTTTTATAAACTCAACCTTCTTCAATGCCAGAAATTCAATCCTTTTTAACTTCTTCCTGTATAACAAATACCACTCAACAAAGCATTTATAAATTAGGTGCACTTCTTGTTAAAAATATCATTCCTGGAATTCAACTAAACTAGAATTATGAAACATTAACATATATACAACTGTGCATTATACCAACATTCAAAAAAAATTATATTCAAAAAAAACTTGTCATTTTAGAATTAAGCATCATGGTCACTTAGCAAAACGGTAGAACAACTTCCCGATTACTATTCATTTAGGAATGGCGATACGTTTGGGGATAAAACGACAACATTGGTGATGATGGGTTCAACCCATATAGGTTGATAGAGTGAACACATCAATAGTGTGAAGTTTTCCCCAAAACTGTCCTAGATGGCAAAGTCCATCCAGAATGTGGCAGTAATCAAGTCATAATACATGGACCATGTGGCCATAAGGTGGTGATTGATGTGATCAGGCTGCTGATGAACTGTATTGCTGGATTGTGCACTCTGCACTTCTCCCACCTTCTGGGGTTGATAGCAGCTCCAACGCGTAACAACAGCAGTAGTGCTGCGCCTCCACGAGGATGAAGTTGGGCCTAATTTGATGAATATTACATGCGGCCATTAGGGTTCTTCTCATAGGGGAGACGAATGGTTTTTTTATAAAGAAGGGAAGGACAATAAGATTTAGAATATTTAGGTTTTGTGTCATCTAAAAATGTGATGATGTTGTTTTATCATTTTGCAGGATTACTATGTTCGATTGATTTTGAAATAAATATTGAATAAAACTTATTTGGTAAATTTTGACATAAGACCATCCTCCAATAGGAACTGTTTCGAAAGCATGAATCATCTAGACACCCCCAATTCGTTTGCCACCTTTACTTTTCCTTCGACTAAGTCGAAGGCATCAATCTCCAGCCATACGGAACCTACATTATCTTAAAGCAAGCGCTCATCACATGACTGGAATGCGCTTTCAACTGGGGTGAAAATTTGGTCTATCATATGTTCACAACCCCTTAGTCATGGTGGATAAGTTCTATTTTTACCTACAATGATACTAAAGCTTCATATTAAGATATGATCAATTCCAAATTCAAGTAAAATAAAAAATTGCAAGCAAAGTAAAAGCGTCGAAAGTAAGTATCTATTATGTTGAAAGAAGGAGTAATATTCTCTTCAAGATTGGTAGAATGTATAGCCTCTTCATCAAGCCTACTTAACTTTTCTTTTTTACCAACAACAACACAAAATTAATTTATAAGGAAAAAATAAGATTGGAGATTCGAGCCTTCCTTCTAGTGCCAAAAATATTAACAAGAAAACTTGTCAACATCCCCAATGCTTTGATAAGATGACCTTACTTGAAAAAAAACTATGGATGAGATAAATCTCACCTTTGAAAAGTGTATTTTTAAATAAATTGCTTTAACCAAATTAATATGGGAGAAAAGAATGATGAGTTTTCATACCTTTTTTCCTTATCGAAAGGTTAATGAAGCTACAATAACCCTTCGAATCGGTTGAAAATATATTAGATGATTAAACCTTTCGACCTTGTCGAAAGATTATAGGCATGACCTTCCCAACCTTCCGTCTAAATTGAGATGGAAGGGAGTAGTCCAACCTTTCGACCTTATCAAAAGGTTTTAAACAGGATCATCCAACCTTTCGACTTTGTTAATAGGATTACCCAACATTTCGACTAGGTTGAAGTAAATATAAGTGCTAGACCTATTTACTTTGTTGAAACGTATGACAAGGCTTATCCTAACTTTAGATTAGGTTGAGGTAAGCCTTAGTTATTTAGCTTTCAGAAATAAGCAATTTGATAAATCACATCTCCTCCTGGAATCGAAAGTAGTTATGGTTGAGGTCTACCTTTTCCTTCTCAACTATGTCGAAAGGTATTGTATGAAACCTCTCGACATTGTTATAAGGAGACGCATAACTAACCGCCAACCTGAACTTCTTTCGACCACATTGGTGTCCATTTTCTTCCTATGGAATCAATTCGAAGAGTTTACTAATACTTAAGGAAGTAGACTTCCTTTGAATTAAATCTATCGTGAGTGGTTATAAGATATATATACTCGAGATTTCAATAGAAAGTAAACCTTTCGACTAAGTCAAAAGGTTTTTCTCCTTTTGAAGAGTATCAGTTTATATCTTTAACCCCCTTGCTTTTCCCATGTAAGACCAATCTGGTTATTCCCATAATAATACACTTATCATATGTAGCACGACATCATCACTTTATATTAAATATGGATATTAACGATGATGTGCTTCAACAAGGAATATCTAAGTCGATCTTATGTATACATAGAGCATAGATCAAGAGAGATCATGAGAAAATGGTTGAAATCATGTCCAATTGATCATTAAACTAGCTAATGATCTTAATGGTTTTCCTCATTGCCAAAATCTATCATGAATGAGCCATCTCCTTTTATTTCATATCTAAAATGAGTTACAATAAATCGAGCTCTTTCTCCAGTTCAATTTAGTGTTTTTCTTAGTATAATTATCACAAAAAAGTAGAGAAAAGAAGATGAATTCAGTCCCCTCGTTTCGGC
This sequence comes from Allium cepa, assembly GCA_030765085.1. Taxonomy (NCBI): domain Eukaryota; kingdom Viridiplantae; phylum Streptophyta; class Magnoliopsida; order Asparagales; family Amaryllidaceae; genus Allium; species Allium cepa. The sequence goes on from CM060938.1 coordinate 688,939,615, forward strand.
ACCCAAAACTGGACCCCTTGGGTCATATTTATAGATGTAGGCAGCCCACCTTTTGTCATCATGCTTCCGACAGACTCAAAAGTTCCCCCTTTTATATGTTGCCCAAAATTCTCTACTACTAGATTGAACCGGATGAGCGTTCTGGATCAGTGCAGGAAGATCAAGAGGCGGGAAAATTTTGTAGTTGTCGACAAAGATGACTTGGAAAGTCAAGAGCATCCCTTCGAATGGGGGGAGGGCCAAATGTTACACCAAAAGATTGACCTTTCGCCTAGGATGAGAGGTCTCTCAACAAAGTTTAAAGAAAAGGAGTTTAGTTCAAACCTTTCGAAAGGGTTGAAGGAATGTAGTCAACAATGTATAGCAGCCCCAGACCTTTCAAAGGAGTCAAAAGGTTTCATTCCTTAGCATCCAAAGTGTTGTTAACTATCGAAGAGGATGAAGAAGTCAAAGCAAGTGCGAGCAAATACTTAATGACCTTTTTGAAAGCATAATAAGCCTTTCGAATGGTTGAAGCACATCTGGAGTACCTTCCGACAATGTCAAAAGGTTTGTGAAGAAGACATCACTCACAAGTTAGTGAAGAAAGAAAGATAACCTTTCAAAGACATCGAAGGAAAACACAGCCCTCGACAACAATCAAGTGAAGAGCAACCATCCAACAAGATCGAAAGGTTTAGAATAAGTAAGGGTAAAGCAGCCTTCGGACTAGGTCGAAAGGTTCATCGCAGCATGATGTAGGAAACCTTTCGACCAAGACAAATTGTACGTGAAGGTGTAAAGAAAAGCAAGCCTTCCGAAAAAGTCGAAAGGTCCATGGCAGCAGATGAAAGTCAAACTTCGCGGCAAAATCAAAAGGTTCGCAGTCGCATATAAAAGGAGAACCTTTCTACCCAGTCGAAAGCATGGGACTAAAAGGTTGGCCGTGCACGTCAATAAATAAGACCCAAGGTGTCCTGTTTAGGGGATCCGAATTTTCTCTCAGTCTAACTTTGCGACTTCTTAAGAAAAGAATTACAACCCTAATTGAGTGTGATTTAGGGAATATTTAATAAAGTGAAGCTTTTTCTTGAATAGAAAGGGAAGTATTTAGCGTTACTAATTACTTTACTATTTGCATAAATCTTTGTTGGGTTAACTCATATTTGCAGGTTCAACCTCATCAAAAGATCTCATCGACAAGGTCGACAACACTCCTGAACAATTATTAAATATAACCTTTCGTAGTCTTAATCCCTCCAACCCAAACCTTTCAACAAGGTCGACAACCTATTTGGGTTAACATCCACTGAAACCTTTCGAAACAGTTGACTTTGCCGCCTTAACCTTTCGACGAGGTGGGAATCTACTCAATATAAGTGATCAAACCTTTCATCATGTTTGCAAGCTACTACTTACCACCCAAATCCAAATAAGGTTATCTCCCTAGCTTTTCGATAAGTTTAAAATATAGTTCTTGAGGACTCAATTCAGGAAAACCTAATCTAATGAAGAGAAAAGCCTTTGTGGAAGTCTTCAAACAAGCTCAACAAAGCTGGAAAGTACCATAACCCAATATTATACCTTTCGACGACGCTAAGAGGTCTGATTTGAAAGAATTTATCGATCAGGATACAAATGCAACCTTCAAAGATATCACATCTTCTATTCAAGCCAAACCAATTACACTATTTGAAATAACTTTGGGGTGTTGACCATAAATTTGGTTTACATTTTTGGCGCTAGAAGGAGGGCCTGAACCACCGACCTTTGATTTCTCCACCTACTCTTCTACTTGGATAAATTTCTTAAAGCTTATCAACCCCTCTTTTTGAACAAGGAAGGATCTATTTTGGATAAAAGACTAACAATTCTTCTAACCACATTTATAGGATAAGGAATAGATTCAATGTTCGAAACAAGAGAAAGTTTTTGCAAAGGAAAATTGATTTAAGGGTCCATGGAACCTTTGGAAGTAAGGTCTAATTATCAAGCGAACAATAACTCGCACTTACTTGAAGAGCAAACCCTCTGGCTTCAAGCTCTACAAGTCATTAAGAAGAAAGGACAATTTATGCCCTATGACCCTTTAAAATGGATTATCAACCCCTCCATTTGGTATCAACCTCGATCTTTTCTCTCAAACAGGAGAATGCAAGGAAAGAAGACCTTATTCTACAAATGAGAAGGACCATTCAGTCATATTCCCATGGAACTACCTTTGAAAATGAAATGATAAAGGATTATGATAGTTTTGCATATAAATGGAGTAAGATTATAAATGAGGCACATAATTCAAGGGAAAACTATGAACATATAGAAAAATCCACAACCAAAGAATTGAGGGTAGTAAAAGAAGTACCAAATGGAAGTATAAATATCCAAGAAATTTATGACCGAAACCCTAAGATTGAAAGAAAGGCCCTTGAAAGAGGATCAGTGAACGATGAAAAGGAAACCTAATTCTTAAGAAGAAGTACTTAAACCAAGTCACAAAAGAATTGGAACCAGTCAAAGATGGCTCAAAATTCAAGACTTCTTAGAGAATACAATCTTACTACCTCGATTGAGGAAATATATATCTAAACCAAAGAAGAACTGAACTATTGGCCTTCTCGAAAAAAGAAGCTAGAATTTGAAAGGAAACTTAAGGGATTATATTGCAACTTTTATCTAATGAATAGACATGATACAAATCAGTGCAACGTGCTTGAAAAGATAGTCCTACACTTCCTAAGACAAGAAAACTTAAACAGTTTGTAAAGGGATGAACAAATCATGCAAAAAATGTCATTTCTCAAAATAAGAGAAATCTACATGGTCGGGAGTAAAATTCTCCTTAAACTTGGACTACTTAAAATGATATACTACCAATAATAGTAGAAAGCCCTTGGTCGTCCAAAGATGGCCAGGTCAAGGCACCTCCTGGAGTGAGAGCGTAAGCATTTAGCCACGCCAAAGTTAGAAATGGCCAGGTTAAAGCAGTATAAGCCCTTATCCGCATCATGCTACAGCCAGGATAAGGCCCCTCCTGGAGGGAGGACGGATAATCCCTTGGTTCCACCACGCTATGGCCTGGCCAAGGTATCGACAAGCCCGTAGCTGCCTCACGCTATGGCTAGGTTAAAGTGCTTCGTGGAGGGAGGTCGGGTAAGTCCTTGGGTCCTGCTTGAGAATAAGCTAGCCGAGCGCAATGGAAACCCGGCTGAAATGTTTGGCGAACTAAGAAAAGCCACTGTCTGAAATGGGCAACTAGCAAAAATCGGCACCGCCTCAAATGGAAACTGCTTAAATAAGCACAAGAATTGAGGGAAAGAGTCCCTGCCTGAAATAGGCCAAAATAAATGAGTAAAGAAACTCGGGCCTGAGAAAGGAAAAGCATGCAAATTATCGTTAAAGCCTGAAGTTGGCGCATTCATGAAGAAAATCAGAAAGAATTCATTGACTTCATCTACTAGATTGGTATCCTGGTCTTCTATTAATTATTACCAGAAATGGTATTCTAGTCTTCTATTACTTATTACCAGAAATAGTATTCTATCGTTTATTAATTATTGGATGTAATGGTATTCTGGTCTTCTATTACTTATTATCTGTAATGGTATTTTGGTTTGCTATTACTCATTGCCAAATTGATTCTCTGGTTTTCTATTACTTATGGACGAAAAGGATTTTCTAGTTTTCTGTTATTAATATCAGATTAGCAGAAATGGATTTATAACCTTTTATCACACATTACCAGAAAGGATATTCTAGGCTTCAAGATTTTCACATATATGAACTTCAAAATCTTAATACCCAAATCTAGGTTTCGTGATGCTCATTTCATAATTTCTCTATTAAAACTCGAACATGAGTTTAGGCCTTCTATATAAAATCTTGTCATCTGAACACCCGAATATGGGTTTTGAGTCAATATCGATCTCTAATATATTGTATCTGAATCTGGATATGAAGACTATTTTTTAATTAAGTCCTTGTCCAGGGACATGATTTTTGGACTTCTATTCATTTCGAGTGCTTGAATCTGGGCCAAATGATGTAATTAAAGAGAATATTGTTAAGACTCCTCGAATGGGGAATTCGGGTTCTAACTATGTCAAAATAATGGGTGAGAAAGTTACTACTTTAAAAATTCAGACATGGACTCCTGAATCAGGTTCTTCATTTAATGAAAGTTGTAATTCTAACATTCATTACTTTACGATAAGGGAGGATTTACTCTAGCAAGTCTTTTGCATTTCGAACAAGTGGAAAGAGTTAAATCCATGATCATTTATCATCATGGTTAAAGACGAGATCTTAACGTTTTGAATAAATTACATTACATATGGTTGGCAAGATGAGTTCCTCATTTAGGAAAATGATACACATAAACAAATTTATCAATTTAAAAGCTAACAATTATAAGCATGGTTTGCTACACGTTCCGTAGGGAAGTCGGAATGGCAAGATATAGCAAAGAGTTTAGCAAGCACAAAAGTCGTCAAATGAGCAATTCAAAAGTATATCAGAGGTTATATCATAGAGAAGGATAATAAATCTGGCGATATTTACAAATTTCCTATAATTTATGTGAGTTATGTAGTCATTCGCAAACGACAAAGTTATGTACTAGACATATTTACATAGCCTAAATACATAAATGTAACACCCTGCATTTTTAGATAATTAAATAATCAAAATACTTATAAACAATGAAAATGAGCGTTTTGAATTTTTTAAATATGGCCTCGAAACTTATACCATTGTGTTTGTAGCGATTTTTTGATAATTTACGTATATAATATCCCTCGAACATACTTCGTATGAAAACTTTATTTATTTTCGAAGTTCCGTACCAAAAAATAACTATACGCGTAAATGTGGTAAATATATTTGTTTATAAATATATGCACGTATAAATTCCAGAAATAATGCATGTTTGGATTTGAAATAGACGCGCGTCATAAAGGAAATTAATTGACATCAGCAATTAGAGGTGATTAACATCAGTAGGCAATGTTAATCAAATCAGCAGTTCAAGGAAATTAATTTACATTAATTAACAACGTCTGAATTTCAAAATAAACTAGTTTTATAAGGGGAATTAAATTTTCAATTGATGGAAATTAATTAGAATGAATAGGCAACAGTTAAAAGTTAACTTTTAAAAATAGAGGAAATAAATTAATACGTATAAAACAAAAAGGCTAGACACGTCAAAACATACGCGTTTTTTAAACGGCTAGATTTCAATCGCTTTAAAAAACGGACGATGTTGCTTTGGATTTCTATAAATAAATGTGCAAGGATAGCCCTCAAACCCATATATTTTTGAATGGGCACGGAAGCTCTATCGCTTTTCTTTTTCCTCTAATTCTTCAGAAATCAAATATATTAGATTTAGGTTTTCTGATTTACAATTTGGAGGTAGAAACTGTAGTTCTAGAAAAGAGATGTCCAAATTAAGCCGTTCGTATGAGGTGAGTTTTCAAATCTAGTTTTCTAGTTTATCGATTTATTTTTCTTCAATTAGAACCAGACTTATAAATCCATAAAAATCCAGGTCCCTCGATCCAAATAGGGTTGCAAAGTGGAAGGCTATGGACAATAGAATTGGACTAAAAATCAGATCTGGAATTTAGAGTGTTTTCTTTTCAGGTGAATGGATTTAATTTATATACCTTTTATTTTGATGATATATATTATCGTTAGGTTTCCGTTAAATATTTTAATTCAGCATTTGAACTAATTTCAGTAATTAGTTCTACTAGTTAGTTATGTTGAAACTGTAAATTTTATAGGAGAAGTGTACTTATATTTGTAACAACCCAAAATTTGAGCTATAATAATTAATTAACAAATTAATTAAATAATAAAATAAGTTTGTAAAATTGTCAGAATTGGGCTACGGGAGTTGCAGCGTTGTGTCTATGGCTATTTTATGATCAATTTCCATATATAACTTGTCAAAATCTGAGTCAGTATGGAGAAGATATTAGAGAAATAAGAAATCAAAAATAAAACAAAAAAATAATATAGGCATGGGGTTGACCCATGCCACAAGCCAGGTCGACCCAGGCTTGTGTAAGGTCGAACTAGGGGTTGACCCCCATAGTAGCTAGGTCGACCCTTGTCAATCGGCTAGTTTTCTATCGGTTTAGAAAATAGTCGAAAATCTTTGAAACAAATTTAACCGCAAGCGCACGGTGTATAATAGTTAGTACATGGCGAGTATGGGTCGATCCATATGGAACTGTTAGAGTTTAAAAATCTATTCAATCAAATTAGACGAAATGGGGGAGAAATTGTTAACTAGAAACAAAATGAAGCTAAAACTAGAATTAAAATGTGATTTAAAAACTATTAGACTAGAAACAATTTAGAGGCAAATCCACTCTCATATTTTTATAAATCAACAAACAAACAATTCATGATCTCTAACTTCGATATTAATTGAAATAATCATTGCATTTATCATAAGTATAGTTTGTCTATGTTATAATTAACATAACTCAAACCATCAAACAATAATACAATAACTATACCACTTATAATTCTCATGAAAATGAAACCAAAGCTAAAGCTATTTTAAGTATGATCTATTTACTATTGTAACTAGTAATATAAGTCATCAAATTTCATTTTTACTTTCATTTCAAAATCAATACCCGATTAGCAAACGATGATGCAAATTGTTTTATGTTGAATAAGAATAGCTCATTTGCCAAAGCAACATAAGCTATCAAACCCACTTGTATAAACTTGCATCAAAATTCACTCTCATGAAGCACAAACCAAAAGAGATCATAAATCATAAAAAATGTTGAAATTACATAAAGTTAGAGAGCTTCATCACCTCTAAGGGGTTAGCTACTCATTTGTGTTATCAAATCAACACTTGTAAATTTCAACATTAAAAAACAAAGAAATAAACACTAAGCAAAGAAAGAAAGAGGGATTAACTACTAACTATTTGCTCTTTTAATTTCCTAACTAATGTGAAAGAGTAGAAGATATGTTCATGTACATAAGAGGGCTATTTAAACATGCATAAAAACCTAATTCTATTTTTAGGGGGCTTCCTAAAATGCCCTTTAGGAAGTGTGGCCACTGAGTAACCATTAGCCACTAATTAATCCATTATTTAACATACATGAAGCTTTAACCTCCACCTTATTGTCCATTAGCTCCTAATTGTACATTTAGGTAAGTGGGTGGGGTCCTCTATGATCTTGAAATTGAATTATTTCTTTTCATTCCTTTGTATTTTCTTATGCATGCATATATCATCAAGAATCCCTCTTCTATATGCATCAAAATATCCTATAAAAATCATAAAAATTGTCCAAGTAAAAATTCTCAAATTGACACATGCACAAAATGACAATTTTGCCCCTGAATGAAGATGAAAATACGATGGCTTGATAATAATTGTATTTTGGTTTTAAACGTGTTAAAATGCCCAAATATGATGTTTATTTAAATAAAAAGAGATAAAATATGGATGTAAATATATGCACATTTACATGCATATCAAATACCCCCACGCTTATCTTTTTATTCGTCCTCGAATGAAGGAAAGTTAAGATATATCCTTTTTTGTAGGGAGCATGATTGCTTTGAGCGTATGCAATAAGCAGTTAAACCTTTGGGTATCCCCAGTAGGACGAGTGTTGTCTCGTGAGGGTTTTCAGTGGATACTACCCACAAAATCCAAATGCAAAGTGAAAATATTTACAAAGTGTAAGATTTAACTACAATGGGATGAATGCAAGCTTTTGTAAAATATTTACAAATGAAAGATTTACTTTTAAATAGACACAAATAAGTTAAATATAAGTTTTGGTCATTATCTTCAAAATTTTAGTCATTTACTCGTCAAAATTTCTAACAAAAAATCAAGTTATCATAGCAAATAAACAATAGTTTAACTCGTTGTTTCGGTAGATAACAAAGTGTAACTATGAAATAAATCCTTAGTTGATTATCAAAATTTATCAAAGTGGTATTTTCATTTCTTTCCAATAACAAGTCAAATCAAACAAGTTGATATGGTGCTCGCATTTCAAATGCTTATTCTCTCTTATTTGAAAATTTTATTGATATTAACAATATTTACATATGCCTAACTCAGGTAAACTGAGGCCAGATATATTACCCGTGCACTGCCTTGTGGATTGATGTGAGGGGAATATAGAGCGTGGCGAGTGAACACGCAAGTGTGAACACTTATCGACTGTAGGCGTTGTTAAAAAGAATTTTTTTTATATACATACACCTAACTCAGATAAACTGAAGCCAGATATGCCGATCGTGCACTGCCTTTCGGGCTTACGTGAGAATGGTACAGAGCATGGCGAGTGAACACATGAGTGTGAACACATGACTCTAGGTGTTAAAAATGTATACATATATACAATTTATTTTTTACTTATATATTTTTTTCTTGGATTTTTTTTCTATTTTTTTAGAAAGAGAGAGTTTTGAAAAATCATCTTAGCATCATTTAACTTAGACGATAAAAATATTATATCCTTTACTTTAAATTTACCACTTTTTAAACAATAATTTTCAATTAGAACATACTTCATAATTAACACATATGAACCTTCCTATATACTAGTTAAACCATTGTTAATTATAATCAAACTTCATTTTTATTTTTGTTAAGACAAATAAATTTTCAAAAATTTTAATTTATTGACCAAAACTTATACTTATCCCACATCGTTTCTTCAAAATTAAATCAAAATGCTAAAAAGAATTTTTCTTTGAGCTTTAGAAATTTTGAGATTTTTTTAAGTTAAAAGAAAATGAAAATTCAAAAATGCCATGAAACTAAAAAATTGAAAATGAAAATAAGACTCCTTCCCACACATAATTTTGACCGTGTCTCCACAGTTAATACATGATATAATGAGTGTAACGAGGCAAAATATGTACATATTTACAAGAGAGGGTTAACATTCTTACTAGACGTAGCTTGGCTCATGAAGGATCATGAGCTCCTTCTCTTGGTTATTTGGAAATTGCAGGAAAGGTTTCAAACGATGACCATTGACTTTGAAAATCAATCCATTCCTGGGTTTTTCTATTTCTACGGCACCATGTGGAAAAACAGTTCGTGCCACAAATGATCTAGTCCATCTTGATTTAAGTTTCCCATGGAATAAATGAAGTCTTGAGTCATATAAAAGAACTTTCTAGTTAGGCGAAAACGTTTTCCCTAGGATTGAATTGTCATGAAAAACTTTGATTCTTTATTTGTAAATTTTCTCGTTTACATACGCGTCATTCCTAAGTTCTTCTAGTTCGTTGAGTTGTATTTTTCGGTTTTCGCCAGCTTTCCCAAGATCAAAGTTTAAGTTCTTTATTGCCCACAACGCTTTGTGCTCGATTTCAACGGGTAAATAGCAAGCTTTACCGTAAACTAAATGAAATGGGGACATCCCAATGCTGGTTTTAAAAGCAGTGCGGTAAGCCTAGAGCGTGCCGGTCAATTTCTGAGACAAATCTTTTCAATTTTTGTTAACATTTTTTCCCAAAATCTGTTTTATTTGTCGGTGTGAAACTTCAACTTGGCCACAAGTCCGAGGATGATAGAGAATGGATAACTTGTGGGTTATTGAGTATTTTTTCGTTAAAGTTTCAAAAGAATGATTACAAAAGTGGGTTCCATTATCGCTGATTATTGTGTGAGGTGTGCCGAACCTCGAAAAGATTTTTTCTTTAAGAAATTTCACAACAATTCTATGGTCATTCGTTTTGCAAGGAATGGCTTCAACCCATTTTGAGACATAATTGGCAGCTAGAAGGATATAAAAGTTTTCAAAAGAATTGGGAAAAGGTCCCATAAAGTCGATACCCCAAACATCAAAGATTTCGATCGTAAGAATGGGGTTTAAAGGCATCATATCTTGTCGAGAAATTTGTCCAAGCATTTGATATCGATCGCAAGTTTTGCAAAATTAAAATGAGTCTTTGAAAAGAGAAGGCTAATGGAAACCACACCGAAGCACACTTTCGTTGTTTTTCGAAGACTGAAATGTCCACCGCACGCTTGATCGTGGCTAAACTAAAGAACATTACAAATCTCATCATCCGAAATGCAACATCGGATGATTTGGTCGGACAATATTTAAATACTTTTTTGGGCACTTGAGTGTGTTACTTTTGGGTGCACAACTCCTTAAGAAATTTCGCATACGTGGGGACTTGCTGAACGATGTCAAGAAGAAGAATGTTAACTTTAACTTGTTTAAAAATTTCCATACATTTTTCCATATGGTCCAAGTGTTTCTTTGGTCGAAAACGATGTGGAAATGTGTAATATCCCGGAATTTTTAACAATATCAATTTAATAATCTGTAGTTAAAGTTAAATTGATATTGATATTCTGATAATAATTATTCAGATAAATTTATTAATCTTCTCCAATAAATATTTAGTTTAAATTGGTTATTTTATCTTTTAAAAATAATAAATTGATTTCTATTTTCAATATAAATATATGGTTCATATTTTAAATAAATGGTATTGTTTTAAATTTAGAATAAATTCAACAAATTGGCTTTATAGCTTAATAAAATGAATATTTTGTAAAATGATTTTAATTTAATAATAAGATATTTATAAAAGCAATATTAATATTGTATTGACTTTTTAAATAAGTTTTGAATAAGATTTGTAATTTTTATTTCAAATTGAATTTATATTTATAACTTGATTTGAAATTTTGTTTGATTTTGAATTTAGTTCGAATTTAAATTCAAAATATAAAATCTTCATTTGTTTTAATTTTAATATGTATAAGTTAATTTGTAAAACATTGTTGTATTTATTTCTTTTGTAAATTCATAAACATATTTTTAAAATAAACTAACAACTTAAACTAAGTTAACATATACATTAATTTGTAATTAGTACTAATCATCTTAAAAAGAAACATGTGTTGCATTCATATGCATTCAAATAGACAAGTGTTGTTAAGTTTGACATGTGTTAAATTTTTAGTTTTTATTTTTCTTTGCTTTCCTTAAAATCTGAAAATGCATTTAGTTAAGTTTACATCTTCATTCATATTGCATCTTCATTTTCTTCAATCCAAGAAAATCTTCAAACCTTTAAAATCTGAATCATCTTCATATTAAAAACAAATCTGCATTTCCAAAATTCGGAAACCTTGTTCAAAAAAAAACTGCATTTCTTCAAATTAATTGAGCCTGCATATAATAATATGTAAGCAATACTTGCATATCCCAATTCCTCAAATCAAGTGAAACCTGCATATTCAAGTATATAAAATCTGCAACCCCTCAAATCCAAAAATCTGCATACTCCACTTCATTTCAAAATCAAAATGAAGCCTGCATGTTTTCCTGCATTCTGTTTAAACCTGGAATGGATGAAGCCTGCATCTTTTCACCTAAATTACATAGCATGCATTTGGGAAATTGGCAAAAGCATCTGCATGCATGTAGGAATTGTAGTTATGGAGCATGAGTTTTCAAAATTGCAACTCAGATTAAATAAACAAAAGAGCATGCCTGCATTTTTGGTGATTTCTGCATATTCAACTAAGCTCTGCATTTTTATTAAGGTGAGTAACAATTTATTTTCAAAACTGATTTAAATTAACTTAGTTGCTTAATTTGTTGCCTGATGAGTATGATGGATATGTCTGTGTAAGTATGAGATTGAATGTTTGCTTGCTAGTGATGAATTCTTTCCTGATCTTGATTCCTGACTTAAAGATATAATTTAAAATTTATGAACCCAAGATCTAATCCCTGTTAGATGCAAAATTTCAAACAGAACTTGTAGTATATCCTAAATAAAGTGTTAGATTTTATTCAGGATGATAAACTTGTTTTTCTTGACTCTGTAAATTTTTAAAACATCATACATGTTTTAATTTTATTCAAACCCAATCTAAATAATATGGTAATTCAGTAATACAAATCAAACCTATAAACAGAAACTTGAATTTTAAATTAAGTATCAGGTTTTTTTTTTAAGTGTTGTTTCAGTAGCAGTTTGTTCTTGAACAAAATTAGGAATTTGTGTATATTCTATTGATTTTTGAATTAAGAAATTCTGGAATTCTTCTGAGTGATGGAGTAGGGATAGTAGATCCTTGGAAAAATCAAACAAGTGGATATAAATTATTAGATTGGTTGGAGTTGAAATTTTTTGGTTTGAACCCTAGTTTTGAACAAGGGTTAAGATTTGGTCAGTGTGGAGAGATGGATTGATCGAGTGTTATAGTTTTTGGTAAATGGATAGTTGGTGTATAGAAGGACTCGAGGCCGGAGGGGTGGATTTGTACGTGATCGGAGCAAGGCGAAATCGCCGTTGACAGGTTATGGCAGTGAAACCTTTTTTCAGTTTACATGTTATGAATTAGGGGTTATTTTGAATCCTTGATTTTATATTCGATCTGGTGTTTGTGTTAGGGCATGGATGAGTTGCTGATTGTTGTGGTATCATCTAGGATGATCAGCAGAGTTGACGGTCGCCATGCATATGCACCGCGACAAGTTTTCTGATGATCTATTTTTGGGTGTGGGATGTTGCAGGGAATCTGTGAAGATGGCTCGAAGCAGGTAGATGTTTGACTCGGAGTGGAGAGGCTTTTGACCCGAAGTATGAATTTAGTTTCTCGGGTTACTCTGTAACTTGCAAGTTTCAGGTTGCAGACCTGTTTTCTTTTAAATCTGGATTTTAAATATTTAAAATCTAAAGTTTATGTTTAAAGAAAAATTTAAGTTTAAAATCAAATTGAAGTTTGAATTTTTGAATTGGATTCAAATTCCAGGTTTTGAAACCTGATTTACTGTTTTTTTTTTAAATCTGAGTTTTCTTTTTAAACTTTTTAAATCTGCAGTTTATGTTTTGAGCAAAATTTAAGAGTAAATTCAAATACAAGTTTGATTTTCAGATTCAAATTTAAATTCCGGTTTTTAAAATAGAATAAAAAGTTTTTAGAAATTTAACTAAATTTACTATTTATGTTGATAAAATAGTTTAAACTTTGTAATAATGAGATTTTTAAAAATGTGAGCAAGATTTAAAGATTGATTTTAAATCTGGAAGTTTAAATTTAAAAATAAAGTTCAGTTTTAAATTTAATAGAAGATTTGAATTGAAAGTTTAAATTAAGAAAGAGTTGAAATTTCTAAAACATTGAAATGAAATTCAACTTCAAATTTTATGATTTCATTTTAAGATAAACTTTTGTTTGTCCTGAAATTTAAATAAGTTTTAAATTTCTTTGAAACTTGACAAGTTTAAATTACTTTTAAATTTAAAATTTTATTTAAACTGGAATTTAAAACGAGTTCAAAAAGCACCTTGTTTTAAATAATATTGTTTTAACATAATTAAGTTATGTTTTTGAAAATTAAATTAAGATTTATGTTTTAGAATTAATTAATAAGGTAATTAAGATTTGTTAATTTATTTAATTAATTAATTGAATTAGGAATTAATTGATTAATGATTAATCAATTTGGAATTTAGATCATTAATTAAGTTATTAATTAATGATAAATGAATATTAGTCATGTAATTAAGTTTTTATTTCAGGTTAATTAATTTAATAGTTAACTTTAATTAATAAATGATTAAAGATAATTTAAATGCTAATTAATTTAAGTTAATTACTTTATAAAATAATTTGAGGATGGTTAATGAAGGTCATTAACCATGATTATTTAGCAATTAATTAATGTAGTTAATTTTTATAATTAATTAGGTTAATTAATTTATTAATAATCAATTGTAAATGGTTTGGGTAATTACTTAATAAAGTAATTAAGAAATTAATTACTAAATGTAATTAATTTAGTTTAATGAGATTGGTTATTCTTAATTAATTAAGTTTAATTAATTTTAAACATTTGGGTTATAAATAATTACTTTATGTAATTAATGATTTAGGAATTACTTAGTTAAGTAATTGTTTAATAATTACAGATTGTAATTAAGGAGATGTTTAAGTATGAGATAATTTGGATTAATTACTTAGTAATTAATCAAATAATAAATTAAGAAATTAATTTAAGGATAATTAATTTGGTTTATTATAGTAATTAAGTTAGTTAATTACTTAGGGTAATTAATAATTAAGGATCATTAATTATTTAATTAATGATGTAATTAAAGTTGATTAATTATGATTAATTAATCAATAATAGGTAATTAAAGGTAATTAATTAATATAATTAATTAAGGATTAAAGTAATTAATTATGATTAATTAATTAATTGAAGTAATTAAAGGTTAACTACTGTTTAGTTGGGGATAAATAATTTGTGAAATTAATTAAGAATAATTACATGAAGGTAATTAAGGGTAATTAATCAAGAGTGATCAATTAGGATGATTTATTTTGAATGATTAATTGATTGTAATCAATTAAATAGATGGGTAAGCAAGTTATAATTTGGTGAAGTAATTAATTTAATTCATTTTAAATTAATTAAAGATGAAGTAATTAATTTAATTTATTTTAAATTAATTAAAGTTGGGGTAATTAATATAATTCATTTTAAATTAATTAGAGATAGAGATAGTTAATTTAATTTATTTTAAATTAATTATATTGTGATAAGTAAATCTTTGCTTATGTATGAATGGATGTCATTGTTTGACTTGGATGCTTTGAGATCTCAATAATGAGATAAATGATATTGTGTGGTGTGGATGTTTGATTGTATTGTGATGATAACATGGGTTATCTATTGTAATGGTGATATATGGAATATCTATTTGATATTGATAATGTAGATTGTTATGTGATAATGTTGATTATCAGTTATGATTTATGAGTTATCTATCTGTGTGTATATAGATACTGTAATTAAATTGTTTTAAACTTTAAAACAACTTGGCCCTAAAAGACACGCTTTGGATTTCGATGAGACCGGGATCGGGTTTGCTACATTACAGCGTAATAGGGGGTTCTCGCTTTGCGTTAGGTGGCGAACGGGAGACGCTTACCCCTACATGTCCCTTTTGGGTAGTATAAGGCCCTGGGTTGGTTGCGAGTCGAGAGGCTGGCCGTAAAAGCAAATCCGAGGTACAATGTGAGCCACGGCGGGGCTGGGATGGTTGAAAAGCCTACCAGTCGAGTGAGCCGCTGTCGATGGTTGCAAAGCCTAGACTATCACAGTTGGTATCAGAGCGTTAGGTTGAGTGAATACCTAGGCTCTGTAGTGGTGTCTATCTTGAGAGAGCGTATTTGTAAATTTTTATATACAACTATATATATATATTTTTATTTCCACCTATCTATTGGGTTACCTGTTCAGGTTTTCCAATATAAGTTATAAAGGTGGGTGGGGTAGTAGTGTGTATAACACGACTACCATTGGTTGGAGTTTGAATGTTTGAAGTTGGAAGTGTATATGTCGAGACAGTAGACCTAATACCGTCTCGAGTGAGTTTTGTAGTGATGAAGAACTTCATTGATCTCTGAAGGAAACCTGTTAAGGTTCGGAGTTTCTTTTTGAAGTTGGATGAATAGTGTTTGTATCTATTAGTTGGCAGAAGTGAGTGATGGTATTTTTGATACCTCAGGAATAGTAGCTGCGTGAGGAGATGCAGTGACTATGGATGTTCCCGAAGATGTTTTCTTTGGAACAAGTTAAGGAAGTGAGTCTGCTTTAGTGTTGTGGCTGTGGTCAGCTGGAGTTTCTGTTTGCTTTGAAGTGCGAGTTTTTCGAAGAGCTTTGTTTTGGAATTCTTTGGCATCTGTGGCGGCAGTGTAGTTTGGAATGTTCTCGGTGTTGGCAAGAGATCTTCTGGCTTAGCAGTTTTTCTGGAATGGAGTTTAGGAGCAGCCGAGTGGACCCGTTTCTTCGATGGGTTGGCTAATTAAGTTTAAGCTGTTCAATTTGGTTAAGGAAGAACAGTTTTCTTTGGATTTGGTTTGGGTGGTTCGCAAAAGTGACTTGCGATTGTTTGAGTGTTCTCTTGGGTTATCTGAGTTTTCTGGGTGTCTTCAAGAAGTCAGAGTTTTGTCCGTATCTGAAGATTGAGTTTTCTTATCAACAGAAATTCCCGGAGTGGTACGGGTGGTTCAATAGTAGAATGGTTTCAGGAGATTGAGTTGGTGTAGCAGCTCGAAGTTTTGGAGGAACTTCTGAATGATTCTTATGGATTTGTTGAATCATATCTCTGGGGTGTGTTGTCCTGTTTGTGCTTGCATTCTTCTTCAGCATTCTCTTCTACTTTGGATCAGAGTTGAGCAGCGGAAGCAGTTTGGAAGTGCATCTGCTTTTCTGGACAGAAGAAGTTGTTGTCTTCTGATGTTGAGAAGTTGAGTCTGAGTTTTTGGTTTTGATTGATCTTAAGGAGATCATTTTGTTGTGTTGATTGGTCTAGTTTGTTTCTAAAAGCATCAACGAAGGTAGAGCTGATCAGTAAGGTTGTGGACAGCCCAGGATTGTCTGAAGAGATGTTGTAAGAATTGGAGAAATTTTGGATTCTGAGTCGGAGATTTAATTTTGGATAAGTTTTCTCCGATCAAGTGAGCTATAAGTTTGGGTAGGTCTGAGAAGTTTGCTCTGTAGTGTTTTGGAATCTTTTCTGTGATCTTGAAGGTCAAATGATTGATCTACAGAATTGAATTGCCAGTTTGGATAACTGGAATTCGATGAGTTTCACGTATCTCTGAGGGAGTACGTGTATGGTCTATCTCTAGTTGTGGAACCAGCAGCTCTAGAGTTTTGGTTGTTGATTCAGACTCGTCTGTAGTCTGATATCTTGTCTAGTGTTTTAGATATAGTTGTATAGGAGCTTTGTAGCTTCATAGGTATTGATTGTCTGATTTCTGTAAAGCGAGTATCCCGGTATATATATATACCTAGCGGAAACTCGATGAAATTCTATCCAGAATTTGTCTGGATAATTAGATTTGTTTGATTAGTTGTTTTTGGTTGTTAGCATATGTTTGATATATGCTTGTGCTTTTAAATTTAAAATTTAATAAGATTATTAAATTACCTTTGTTTTAAATTTCGAGGACGAAATTCTTTTATGGGGGAAGGATTGTAATATCCCGGAATTTTTAACAATATCAATTTAATAATCTGTAGTTAAAATTAAATTGATATTGATATTCCGATAATAATTATTCAGATAAATTTAATAATCTTCTCCAATAAATATTTAGTTTAAATTGGTTATTTTATCATTTAAAAATAATAAATTGATTTCTATTTTCAATATAAATATATGGTTCATATTTTAAATAAATGGCATTGTTTTAAATTTAGAATAAATTCAACAAATTGGTTTTATGGCTTAATAAAATGAATATTTTGTAAAATGATTTTAATTTAATAATAAGAGATTTATAAAAGCAATATTAATATTGTATTGACTTTTTAAATAAGTTTTGAATAAGATTTGTAATTTTTATTTCAAATTGAATTTATATTTATAACTTGATTTGAATTTTTTTTGATTTTGAATTTAGTTTGAATTTAAATTCAAAGTATAAAATCTTCATTTGTTTTAATTTTAATATGTATAAGTTAATTTGTAAAACATTGTTGTATTTATTTCTTTTGTAAATTCATAAACATATTTTTAAAATAAACTAACAACTTAAACTAAGTTAACATATACATTAATTTGTAATTAGTACTAATCATCTTAAAAAGAAACATGTGTTGCATTCATATGCATTCAAATAGACAAGTGTTGTTAAGTTTGACATGTGTTAAATTTTTAGTTTTTATTTTTCTGTGCTTTCCTTAAAATCTGAAAATGCATTTAGTTAAGTTTACATCTTCATTCATATTGCATCTTCATTTTCTTCAATCAAAGAAAATCTTCAAACCTTTAAAATCTGAATCATCTTCATATTAAAAACAAATCTGCATTTCCAAAATTCAGAAACCTTGTTCAAAAAAAAAAAACTGCATTTCTTCAAATTAATTGAGCCTGCATATAATAATCTGTAAGCAATACTTGCATATCCCAGTTCCTCAAATCAAGTGAAACCTGCATATTCAAATATATAAAATCTGCAACCCCTCAAATCCAAAAATCTGCATACTCCACTTCATTTCAAAATCAAAATGAAGCCTGCATGTTTTCCTGCATTCGTTTTAAACCTGGAATGGATGAAGCCTGCATCTTTTGACCAGAATTACATAGCATGCATTTGGGAAATTGGCAAAAGCATCTGCATGCATGTAGGAATTGTAGTTATGGAGCATGAGCTTTCAAAATTGCAACTCAGATTAAATAAACAAAAGAGCATGCCTGCATTTTTGGTGATTTCTACATATTCAACTGAGCTCTGCATTTTTTTTAAGGTGAGTAACAATTTATTTTCAAAACTGATTTAAATTAACTTAGTTGCTTGATTTGTTGCCTGATGAGTATGATGGATATGTCTGTGTAAGTATGAGATTGAATGTTTGCTTGCTAGTGATGAATTCTTTCCCGATCTTGATTCCTGACTTAAAGATATAATTTAAAATTTATGAACCTAAGATCTAATCCTTGTTAGATGCAAAATTTCAAACAAAACTTGTAATATATCCTAAATAAAGTGTTAGATTTTATTCAGGATGATAAACTTGTTTTTCTTGACTCTGTAAATTTTTAAAACATCATACATGTTTTAATTTTATTCAAACCCAATCTAAATAATATGGTAATTCAGTAATACAAATCAAACCTATAAACTGAAACTTGAATTTTAAATTAAGTATCAGGTTTTTTTTTTAAGTGTTGTTTCAGTAGCAGTTTGTTCTTGAACAAAATTAGGAATTTGTGTAAATTCTATTGATTTTTGAATTAAGAAATTCTGGAATTCTTCTGAGTGATGGAGTAGGGATCGTAGATCCTTGGAAAAATCAAACAAGTGGATATAAATTATTAGATTGGTTGCAGTTGAAATTTTTTGGTTTGAACCCTAGTTTTGAACAAGGGTTAAGATTTGGTCAGTGTGGAGAGATGGATTGATCGAGTGTTATAGTTTTTGGTAAATGGATAGTTGGTGTATAGAGGGACTCGAGGCCGGAGGGGTGGTTCTGTAAATGATCGGAGCAAAGCGAAATCGCCGTTGACAGGTTATGACAGTGAAACCTGTTTTCAGTTTATAGGTTATGAATTAGGGGTTATTTTGAATCCTTGATTTTGTGTTCGATCTGGTGTTTGTGTTAGGGCATGGATGAGTTGCTGATTGTTGTGGGATCATCTAGGATGATCAGCAGAGTTGACGTTTGCCGTGCATATGCACGGCGACAAGTTTTCTGATGATCTATTTTTGGGTATGGGATGTTGCAGGGAATCTGTGAAGATGGCTCGAAGCAGGTAGATGTTTGACTCGGAGTGGAGAGGCTTTAGACCCGAAGTAGGAATTTAGTTTCTCGAGTTACTCTGTAACCTGCAAGTTTCAGGTTGCAGACCTGTTTTCTTTTAAATCTGGATTTTAAATATTTAAAATCTAAAGTTTATGTTTAAAGAAAAGTTTAAGTTTAAAATCAAATTCAAGTTAGAATTTTTGAATTGGATTCTAATTCCAGGTTTTGAAACCTGATTTACTGTTTTTTTTTAAATCTGAGTTTTCTTTTTAAACTTTTTAAATCTGCAGTTTATGTTTTGAGCAAAATTTAAGAGTAAATTCAAATGCAAGTTTGAATTTCAGATTCAAATTTAAATTCCAGTTTTTAAAATAGAATAAAAAGTTTTCAGAAATTTAACTAAATTTACTATTTGTGTTGATAAAATAGTTTAAACTTTGTAATAATGAGATTTTTAAAAATGTGAGCAAGATTTAAAGATTGATTTTAAATCTGGAAGTTTAAATTTAAAAATAAAGTTCAGTTTTAAATTTAATAGAAGATTTGAATTGAAAGTTTAAATTAAGAAAGAGTTGAAATTTCTAAAACATTGAAATGAAATTCAACTTCAAATTTTATGATTTCATTTTAAGATAAACTTTTGTTTGTCCTAAAATTTAAATAAGTTTTAAATTTATTTGAAACTTGACAAGTTTAAATTACTTTTAAATTTAAATTTTTATTTAAACTGGAATTTAAAACGAGTTCAAAAAGCACCTTGTTTTAAATAATATTGTTTTAACATAATTAAGTTATGTTTTTGGAAATTAAATTAAGATTTATGTTTTAGAATTAATTAATAAGGTAATTAAGATTTGTTAATTTATTTAATTAATTAATTGAATTTGGGATTAATTGATTAATGATTAATCAATTTGGAATTTAGATCATTAATTAAGTTATTAATTAATGATAAATGAATATTAGTTATGTAATTAAGTTTTTATTTAAGGTTAATTAATTTAATAATTAACTTTAATTAATAAATGATTAAAGATAATTTAAATGGTAATTAATTTAAGTTAATTACTTTATAAAATAATTTGAGGATGGTTAATGAAGGTCATTAACCATGATTATTTAACAATTAATTAATGTAGTTAATTTTTATAATTAATTAGGTTAATTAATTTATTAATAATCAATTGTAAATGGTTTGGGTAATTACTTAATAAAGTAATTAAGAAATTAATTACTAAATGTAATTAATTTAGTTTAATGAGATTGTTTATTATTAATTAATTAAGTTTAATTAATTTTAAACATTTAGGTTATAAATAATTACTTTATGTAATTAATGATTTGGAAATTACTCAGTTAAGTAATTGTTTAATAATTACAGATTGTAATTAAGGAGATGTTTAAGTATGAGATAATTTGGATTAATTATTTAGTAATTAATCAAATAATAAATTAAGAAATTAATTTAAGGATAATTAATTTGATTTAATATAGTAATTAAGTTAGTTAATTACTTAGGGTAATTAATAATTGAGGATCATTAATTATTTAATTAATTATGTAATTAAAGTTGATTAATTATGATTAATTAATCAATAATAGGTAACTAAAGGTAATTAATTAATATAATTAATTAAGGATTAAAGTAATTAATTATGATTAATTAATTAATTGAAGTAATTAAAGGTTAACTACTGTTTAGTTGAGGATAATTAATTTGTGAAATTAATTAAGAATAATTACATGAAGGTAATTAAGAGTAATTAATCAAGAGTGATCAATTAGGATGATTCATTTTGAATGATTAATTGATTGTAATCAATTAAATAGATGGGTAAGCAATTTATAATTTGGTGAAGTAATTAATTTAATTCATTTTAAATTAATTAAAGATGAAGTAATTAATTTAATTTATTTTAAATTAATTAAAGTTGGGGTAATTAATTTAACTCATTTTAAATTAATTAGAGATAGAGATAGTTAATTTAATTCATTTTAATTAATTATATTTTGATAAGTAAATCTTTGCTTATGTATGAATGGATGTCATTGTTTGACTTGGATGCTTTGAGATCTCAGTAATGAGATAAATGATATTGTGTGGTATGGATGTTTGATTTATTGTGATGATAACATAAGTTATCTATTGTAAAGGTGATATATGGAATATCTATTTGATATTGATAATGTAGATTGTTATGTGATAATGTTGATTATCAGTTATGATTTATGAGTTATCTATCTTTGTGTATATAGATACTGTAATTAAATTGTTTTAAACTTTAAAACAACTTGGCCCTAAAAGACACGCTTTGGATTTCGATGAGACCGGGATCGGGTTTCCATATTTGGATATCCGAAAACCATATCGATTCCAAATAACGTTAGGTCGTGAATCCAAGTGGAGCGAGTGAAGACTCGAGGTGTAAGGGCTATACGTCAGTATAACTCTGTGGGTGATTCCTTAATGAGTTTGACGGAATAGTACTTATAGATTCGAGATGGTGAATCAGGGTGCAAGGGTTATTGTCGTTAACTCTGAGGGTGATTCCAAAATGAGTGTCGTTATCCCAACTTTTGGCAAAGTTGAGATACCCAAGATTTACCAAAAATTGATGATTATTATTCTCGAATGTCGACCATGCATTGCAGGATAACCATGGATATCGATGAATTTTGTCCGAGTCCGGATCGGGCCACAATTGATAGGACATGACAAGAGAGATCATAGGAGCCCGCACCTCAAATTTCAAGTCAATCCGAGGTCGTATGCTCAAGTTATGATGGATTCGAGTTAAGAGGAATGGACGTTGCTCAGTTCGAACCCATCACAGAGGTCCAGTTCGAACCCATCACAGAGGTCCAGTTCGAACCCATCACAGAGGTCCAGTTCGAACCCATCACAGAGGTCCAGTTCGAACCCATCACAGAGGTCCAGTTCGAACCCATCACGAGGCCTTGTTCGAACCCATCACGAAGCTTGTTCAAACCCATCACGAAGCCTTGTTCGAACCCATCACAGAGGTCCAGTTCGAACCCATCACAGAGGTCCAGTTCGAACCCATCACAGAGGTCCAGTTCGAACCCATCACGAAGCCTTGTTCGAACCCATCACGAAGCCTTGTTCGAACCCATCACAGAAGCCTTGTTCGAACCCACCTGTGTAGCTCCATTCGAACCCACTGGGTCAACCAACCATGATGACGTGTCTTCCATCGGTTCGAATGCGCCGAGATATATGGAGCCGAAGCATTCAACTCGGAGCGAAACCCGAATCGAAGCGAAGTATGCGCTCCACGTCGACACGAAGACACGTGCCACCATGGATTCGAAACCATCAGTTCTAAAGCATGGTTTCGAACCAAACAGCCATGCAATAAACCCCATTTTGAATCCATCATATCTTCCAATCTACTGATCCAAATGCAACGAAATTTTCACAGTAGCTTACATACAAGATAAAGATTGCTCCTGCCAAGTTTCAGCTCGATTGGACCATTTCTTGATGGGTTCGAAATCACTTCGAATCGATGTCAGATCGAGACGAAACTTGGTGGGGTCGGTCGCGTGGGCCCACTCACGTGCCAGAAGAAGTCTCCCGAAGTTTGAGCGAGATCTGGGCCTCCAACGCCTATAAATAGAGCCCCAGAGCCAACAGAAAAAGGATCTTTCGGAGCTTCCGCCATTGAACGTCCATACTCTGCCGGATTTGATTCTACTTGCAACCATCACTGTTGTAAATGATTTACTTCACTATAATCGCTGTAATTGATTGTAACCAGCAAGGATAATCAATAAAAAGGAAAACCTTTGAAGTGGACGTAGGCCGGAGATAGCCGAACCACTATAAATCTCGTTCTTGTTTATAACTTCTGTTTTGCTGCTTAGATTTGTGATTTGTGTGTGAATATTGTTGAGTTATATTCATACACTGGTGCTTTCATAATCCTTGGGGTTTGTGACCAATTTTGGCGCAAACACTTTGGTGCTTTCACTGAGAGGAACCGGCACCCGCTACATCAGATTCGGAATTCAGATTTAAGTGTTTGAAGACTTCCAATTCAGAGACAATGACTCGACAAACAAGACAAAGGGTTGATAGGAGCCAACAAGGAGGAAGCCAAGAAGCATCCTCCGGATTAGGAGAAGGACAAGCTTTTGTCTACATCACTAGAGACGAGATGGAGGCTATGGCTAATTCATTGCGCGAAAGCATGATGAAGAGTCAACAGGATATGCTGCAGAATTTCCTCGAACAGATGAGGGCGGCGAACATGCAAAACCTTGGACCAACTACAACAACTGCAAGTGCGGGACAAGGAATCAGGATCGCAGAAGCTAATGAAGGTCAGGTTCAAGGCCAGAATGCAGGAGTTGAAGGTGATCAACAAGGACTTGGGGGCAGACCCTTAGGGTCCGATACTGGAAGGCCAATAGACGGAGCTCAACAAGCTGGAGCCAATGCTTATGTTAACGAGCCACCAGAAGAATATGTACCAGAGTTCCCTTCAAGGCTCGGGGGGCAGGATAGGAACTTGACAAGGGGCCAACCCCTAGACGGAGACGAGAGAATGATTGGCCTCATGCGAAGAATCATGAGAGGAGGATTGCTTAGCGGAGGTCTGGAAGAAGTTAGTCGGAGTCCATTCACTCCAAACATCCGAAACGCAAGGAACCCTCCAAAGTTCAAACTACCAGCGGTAGAACCTTGTGACGGGAGATCAGACCCGACCATGCATATTACCAGATATATCAGACACATGGAAGTGTTGGGGGCATCCGAGGAAGTGATGGCATGATGTTTCCCTCTATATTTATCAGATTTAGCTGCACTATGGTTCAGACAACTGGAGACTGGATCGATAGGAACATGGAGCGAGCTTGTTGACTGCTTCATGAGACAGTTTAGGGTCCATGTGACGCGACCCAAGAGTGTGATGACTTTAGCTTCGATCAAGCAGAGGACCGGAGAGTCCATAAAAGATTTTCTACTCAGGTTCAATGTGACAGTGACTTTTGTAGATCGCCCGGATCCATCAATGATTTTAATGGCGGCGGTGGCAGGAGTCGCGGAAGGCACCAAATTTAAGGATTCTCTAACTAAAGATCCACCGCAAGATCTTGGAGAGTTCTTTCATAAAGCTGAAAAGTTCATTCGGTTAGAAGAATCACGAGCCGAGAGTCGGGAAATAAATGCCACACAAAGCGTGGGAACCTCCAGAGAACAGGCCGGAGCGGACAAGGGAAAAAGGAAACAGGATGACAGACATGATGGTCCTGATAAACGGAAGAAATTCCGAGAACCAAGATTCAGGCAGTACACCGATCTGACTGCAGGCTTAGAAAGAATCTATACTGAAACTCGGGGGCAACTCCCTTATCGAAAGCCACCTATAAGGGATCCCACTGAGCGGGAGCGCAGGACTGGAAAATATTGCCTATTCCATGAGCTGGATGGGCACACTACAGATGAATGCCGCCACCTGAAGGATGAGGTGGAAGAACATGCTAGGGGTGGTAGATTGCCACAATTTGTCAGAGAACGGACAGCGACAGCAAGACCTGAACGACTACCGCCTCCACCTAACAGGAACGATCCTGGATCAGGATCACGACTCGTCATCAACTGATTGAAGATGGCAAGGGCCTAGTCCAGGATTTGGACTTTGGTCGAATAGTTTTATTTAGATTTATTTTCAGAATAAATGGTTACTCCACTTACACATGTACGGGAACCGGAGAGATCCCTAGGCATGCTCTGAGATGGAGATAAACCGAAATGCCCAGAGAGGCAATCCTCGGCTTTTTTCTTCTTCTGATATTGCACATCTAGAACTTGAATTTAAATAAATTGAACATCTAGAACTTGAATTTAAATAAATTGAACATCTAGAACTTGAATTTAAATAAATAAATTAGAACTTCTTCAAATAAACCTTTTGACCAGAGAGTCAAAGGATGAACATTAAATACCAATACAAACATTATCGCTTTATGACCCTACCCGGAGAGACGGGGTCCGGAGTGCAAGAAGTGAGTTGCTTCGCCAGAGAGCGACAGGATCAACTCACTTAAGCGTTGTTTCCCCTTCACCGGAGAGTGACAGGATGGGATTCAGCAAGAGCCCGGAGAGGCTATGATTGGTCTCGAACAACCAAGACATCGCTTAATGTTCAGATACGCTGAACCGGAGTGCAAGAAGTGAGTCGCTTCGCCGGAGAGCGACAGGATCGACTCGCTTAAGCGCTGTTTCCCCTTCACCGGAGAGTGACAGGATGGGATCCAGCAAGAGCCCGGAGAGGCTATGATCGGTCCAGAACGACCATGACATCGCTATACGTCCTAACCAGGACCAGAGTGCAAGGGATAGAAGGCAACGCCAGAGTGCAATAGGATCTTTCTATTCAATCACTAAGTCTAGAATGGACTTAGTAAGGGTTCAGAGTAGCCATTAATAGTCCAGAGAGACTACGGAACTTCACGAATGCTGATTTGGCTTCGAACAACCACAAACTTGATTGTTAACACCACAGCTATGGATGAAACATGAATTTACTACACTCGATTTAAGACCGTTCAAAACATACCTTTTACAAAAAAACATGTTTTGGGGGGCAAAGTGTTATCCCAACTTTTGGCAAAGTTGAGATACCCAAGATTTACCAAAAATCGATGATTATTATTCTCGAATGTCGACCATGCATTGCAGGATAACCATGGATATCGATGAATTTTGTCCGAGTCCGGATCGGGCCACAATTGATAGGACATGAAAAGAGAGATCATAGGAGCCTGTACCTCAAATTTCAAGTCAATCCGAGGTCGTATGCTCAAGTTATGATGGATTCGAGTTAAAAGGAATGGACGTTGCTCAGTTTGAACCCATCACAGAGGTCCAGTTCGAACCCATCACAGAGGTCCAGTTCGAACCCATCACAGAGGCCTTGTTCGAACCCATCACGAAGCCTTGTTCGAACCCATCACGAAGCCTTGTTCGAACCCATCACAGAAGTCCAGTTCGAACCCATCACAGAGGTCCAGTTCGAACCCATCACAGAGGTCCAGTTCGAACCCATCACGAAGCCTTGTTCGAACCCATCACGAAGCCTTGTTCGAACCCATCACAGAAGCCTTGTTCGAACCCAACTGTGTAGCTCCATTCGAACCCACTAGGTAAACCAACCATGATGACGTGTCTTCCATCGGTTCGAATGCGCCGAGATATATGGAGTCGAAGCATTCAACTCGGAGCGAAACCCGGATCGAAGCGAAGTGTGCGCTCCACGTCGACACGAAGACACGTGCCACCATGGATTCGAAACCATCAGTTCGAAAGCATGGTTTCGAACCAAACAACCATGCAATAAACCCCATTTTGAATCCATCATATCTTCCAATCTACTGATCCAAATGCAACGAAATTTTCACAGTAGCTTACATACATGATAAAGATTGCTCCTGCCAAGTTTCAGCTCGATTGGACCATTTCTTGATCGGTTCGAAATCACTTCGAATCGATGTAAGATCGAGACGAAACTTGGTGGGGTCGGTCGCGTGGGCCCACTCACGTGCCAGAAGAAGTCTCCCGAAGTTTGAGCGAGATCTGGGCCTCCAACGCCTATAAATAGAGCCCCAGAGCCAACAGAAAAAGGATCTTTCGGAGCTTCCGCCATTGAACGTCCATACTCTGCCGGATTTGATTCTACTTGCAACCATCACTGTTGTAAACGATTTACTTCACTATAATCGCTGTAATTGATTGTAACCAGCAAGGATAATCAATAAAAAGGAAAACCTTTGAAGTGGACGTAGGCCGGAGATAGCCGAACCACTATAAATCTCGTTCTTGTTTATAACTTCTGTTTTGCTGCTTAGATTTGTGATTTGTGTGTGAATATTGTTGAGTTATATTCATACACTGGTGCTTTCATAATCCTTGGGGTTTGTGACCAATTTTGGCGCAAGCAAGTGTAACGAGATAATGCGTTCGGTTTCGTTCGAACCCGGAACGAACTTGTATGGATTGAATGCTTTCAGAACATCGTCAGGTGGACGATGAGCATTCTAAGATGATATGTCCTATAAAGGTAATCGTAGCCTCAAGCCTCATCAACCGGGAATGGCTAAAACAGGGGAGGTGCAGCAAGGCTTCGTGGGTCGCATCCACTGGAGAGCAAGATTGATCCCTGTCTAGAGGTCCCTTTTATTTCGGCTGTGTGGACGGTTTTTGAGCTCCAACCGTCGGGGTTGTCTTGTTCGGAACTATTCAGTAAGGAGGTCCGGCCTTGTGTTGCAGGGGAGTGGGAGTACTCCTCGGTACGGTGATCTAGGCCACATACCGTGACGGGCGGTACCCCGGTAGCCCTGCCATTGTATGGAATCTAAAATCCAATAAGTGCCAACGGTTTTGATTGTATTACCCACTTTTGTGGCTAGTAGTTGGAATTTAATGAATGTAACAATTTTGGCTATTTATTATTTACTTGAAAACCCTAGACACTATTATAATATCATCAGATTTCCTATCAAATGTTTTGGTTAGCGTAAGGAAAAAACTTTTCCATGTTTATGTGTGGGAAGTCTTACGTGATACCTTTCTTTTCAAAAGGTTTTTAAAAGTTAAGCAACTTTAACCTGTTACTCACACCAGACCCATGTCTGACCCGGAGTTTATTTTTGTTTTTCATAAACTCTTGGGTACTCAAATTTTTATGAGTAGTCAAGGGATTCAGGTTAGGATTCAGGTTAGCTTTGATGAATTATGGAGGAGCAATGGAGCAGGAGGCTTCTGCGTTAGATATTAGTATTCCGCTGTGTGTTCTGTGTTGTCTCTGGATTGTATTGAGTTGTAAATACTAGACAGGTGTTTATAACTGTCTAGTATATGTGTTGTATATCTGTGTACTCTGATATTTGTTGTAAACTATGAAATATTTATGTTATTAATATAGTTTATTCGTTCCGCTGTTGAGATTCTGATGTGTTGTTTCTTTCTTCTCTTCTTTCTTTTCTTCTTCCATCCCTTTCTTTCTTAATTCATGATGCGATTTTCTGGGAGTAGAAAGTCGGGTCGTGACAAAATGGAACACGATACTCAGTAGGCGGGTCAAGAAGAATTTTTATTGGCATTCGGTTCAACATTTGGCTCCACATTCTGTTCCGATTCATTTGAAGCGTCGAAAGAGGTTTCCGGTAAATCGTTTGGGTTAATATCTTGATTATCTATTTATTTACCGAAACGCAAAGTTGTGATAGCATTTAATTGGGTGAGATTGGTATCTTGAACAACATGGGTTTGATTTGAGTTTGCGTTTTGATTTCTGGAATTTGGAACGGACTGGCTTGGGAATGTTGCTCGTTCGCATTCACTTACAGACGTAGCTAATTGGCTCATTTGCATTTCGAGTTTTGCAATTGATTGGTTTGCATTTTTCATATATGAATTCAATAAATTTTGCAAATTGTTGTTTGATTAAAGGCTTTGAGTAGTTTCTTTAGCCAACGTTTCAAGAGTTTTCTCATGTGAACTTAAACATCTATCGTCTTAGGGAGGATGAGCAAAATTTGGTTAAAATTTGATTGTTGCGGTTGATTACGAGACAGACCCACAAAGTATGGTTGAAAATTGTTGGGTTGAAAGGGAGGATTCAAAGCATTATTCGACAATGCTGGAAAATTGGGACGAATCATATTTGTGTTGGGGTTGTTTTAGTTCCATGCAAAATTCAGATGATTTCTCCAACCAAGGTTGTACGTTGGAGAAAACGGGTCGTTTTTGGCTTTGTAGAAAGCATTGATTTGTTTGACAGAATTGGGACACTAATAGACTATATGGTTAGGATTGTTGCATTTTTAACACATTGGTTGGGAAGCTTGGTTCATTTGATTCGATGAGAAAATGTTATCGAATTTTTTAATCATTGTGCTGATCTTAACTTCCAAAGCAAAAGAAGATCCTATCGAGTGTGCACTCGAGCGTGAGTAAATTGATTTTTCGTTCAAACGTAACCATTGGCACGACTTTTCGACGAGGCTTTCAAGAAATTGCAAGGATCGTCGTGATGTTGGGCAAAAAAGTTACCTTGGCACATTGATTCGAGCATGGTTCGTGAGCTATTTTTGAGTCCATCGTATAAGCTTTGGCAAATCGTCCATTTTTCAAAGTTATGCTATGGACATTTTATTAAAAGCTCTTTGAATCTTTCAAAATATTTTCCAAATGGTTCTACCTTGAATTGATGAAAATTTATAATTTCATTTCGGATTCTACTTGTTTATTCTAAGGGGTAGAACTTTTTTTCGAAAGCTTTAACAAATTCTTCCCAAGTTTTAATTGAATTTGATGGTAAGCTGCACAACTATTTTTCAATGTAATCCATAAAAAAGAATGGGATTAATCGAAGTTTGATTCCATCATCGGAAAGTTGTTGGAGATTTTGATGGTTGCGCAAACTTGTTCGAATTTAGTCAAAAAGATGTAGGGGTCATCGCGCTTGAAATTGCAAAATTTCGAAAGCATGGTAATATGGTTCGAGTCAATTTCGAAATGGTTACTCGTGGGGGTGGGTAATGTGATGCAAGATGGAATAGAAACTCTATCGGGAAAGATTCTATCCATAAGAGTTAGAGGGGCATTTTCGTTCGCCATTTCGGGTGGATCGTCTATTCGAGTTAAACGATTCGTGGTAGAGTTATGAGTCCAACGACTGGTTTGTTGTGTCATGAGTCCAAGTACTCATGCACAAGTGAAAGTCGAGAGGAGAAAGAAGTTAGAGTCGAGTTTAGAGAAGGAAAGAAAATTTTAAAAACAAAGTGAAAAATTGTTTTTGTTTTTTTAAAGGAAGGAAAATATTTACCAAATAAAATTTATTTCAAAAGAGAAGTTTGTTTTTTTTTCGTTTTTCAAATTTTTTTATATGTTTTTGTTGTTTTAGAATTTTCAAATATTTACTAAAAGGATTTTTTTTAGAAAATGGAAAGTTGATTTTTGTTTTTGTTTTTGTTTTGAATTTTCAAATTTTGTTGTTTTTGAAAAGATTTTATATTTGTTTTGGTTTTTGATTGAAAATTTCCGAAGGAAAGGGGGAAAAGACTTTTTTTTGGATTATCTTTTCTGGATTGAAAACTAAGTTAAGTAAAATTTACAAAATTCATTTTTTGGATTTTAGATTTTTTGTTTTTTTAAATATGCACGAACTAATGCAACTAAATGAATGCAAATGACTTAATTATAATTTTTTGTCCTTAGTAGCTCCTAACCCAAAATTGTATAATCACATTTATCTTAAATTAACAAAAATGTTTCTCGGCCAGGTAATGGGCATGGCTTATTGGTGCACCACGAATCACCGTAGCAATGCAGACGAAGGTTTAAGTACCTTCAGAGGAACAACCAGTATTATATTTAAGAATCACCGTAACTTTTATAACTGGTTAATACCCTGCAATAGCCTAGACACCAAGAAACAAAATTGTTCAAAGAAAACAATTGTGAAGATACAATTAAGCTCTAGATGAGCTCGCGACACCCTTAGGTCCAACGGCTAACCTTTATTATTTGTCAAATTCTATGATGAAATGCTTTTGTGGGCTAAGGAAAGGGTGATGAAATCCCTCACCTTATGTGAATTGGGGTATTGCCCTTAGAAAAAAAATCAAGATGATATGGATGCAAAACAAAAATTATACATGTATTAACAATGCAACTAAAATGAAGTTTGTTTTTGTTTTTATTTTTTGGATTTTGAATTTTTTTTAATAAATGCAAATGCAAGCAACCAATAATGCAATTAAAATTTAAAACAAGGGATGAAAGCACGATAACTGAGCGTACAGATTATTAGCAACTTTTTTTAGCGTGATTTTTTTTGACAAGCAAGCCGAGCAAAGCGAAACAAGCAATTTTGGCAAGCAGTTCCTTTGTTTCCTGCAACCTAAAAAGGGATTAAACTGGTATATACACTATTTTTTTTCAAAGAAGAAATTAAAACAAACAAAACAAATTAAACTAAAAACAATCAAGAACAACCTATGATCTTTTAAAAATAATAATAAAAGTCAACGAGAGTTGAAAACAAACAACAAACTAAAACAAAATCAAAGTTTTGAATTGAACCCAATTATTTTAAATCGAACAAAACAGTTCTCTCTTTTTCGTTGTTAAATAAAGAAAAAACTTAAAACAAAATAAAGGAAGAATTTAAAAGTAACTAAACTCATTATTATTATTATTATTTTAATAAGCTACTAGGGCTCGACCCAAATTATTATTCAGTTAAAACGAAGTAAAAAAAAATAAACGACTAAAACACTCCAACTCTTAATCAGATAAAACGACAACACAGATCACCAGATCTTCTAATTTCAAAAATGTTGTACCCAAAGTCATGTTCTGCAAATCTAAAGCTTCTTTCTTTGACTGTGGGTGTCGCAGCGGGTTCGGAGGGAATCGAGGTGGTCGATTCTTGGGCAGTGTGACAGAGGATGTTGGAGTGAAAGGCGGTTTTCTGTTGTTATAAGTTGAGGGAGATGCTTTCTGGCTAGGGCGATTATGGTGTTCGAGAGGCGATGTGGTTTAATTTGCGGTGGTTGGAGGTTCGAAGCAATGCTCGATGTTTGGTATTTGAGGTTGCAGTGAGCTATGTGATGGTAGCAGATGATTTTCAGTCGCTGAAGCAAGCAGTTTGGAGTCATTCAAAATGGATGGTCGAACTGCAATGATGCAAGTAAGATAGTGACAATAAGTAGTTATGTATTCGTGGTGGGTTGTAGAGGATGATTTTTTTGGTTTTCTGGTATGTTGATGTTGATGTTGAAATGTGAGATAGTGGGGTGGAAGATGACAACAGTGCTTTTGAGAAGCAAGAATATTGTAGCAGGAAGAAGGTGAGGCACGGTGCATGAAGAAGTGTGCAAGGCACAAGAACAGTTTGTAGTGGTGAAGTTTTTTTCATTGTGGAGGGTGGTATGTGGTGGTTGATGGGGTAAATGTTATTGATGAAGACAATTGGTTAACAGTAGTAATTTGGGTGGGGTTTAAACCGATAGATTTTTGTGATGAGAAGTTGAGCATGGCAGTTATTGGATGGAGATAGTTAGCTTGTATGGACGGTAGTGGTCTGTTGAGATGAAATTGGTGAGTGTTGTGAAGAGAGTGATGATATGGGCGGTCTGGAAGTGTTGGTGGAGGTTGGTAGATTTGGTCGTTCGAATGGAGTGGTACTATGCTTGTTATTAAGTATGTGTGGGTGATTGTGTGGGAAGTGGTTGGTGGGGATGTATGACTGAAAGGAATTTGATTATGGGTATGATGTTTGTGATGTCAATCAGGGCTGTGAAGTTTGTAGGGTTACAGTAGTTTGTAAGTTGAGTCTACGGTGGCAGCGTGTATAATTCAGGCAGCGACACAATATGGATGGTAGTCATGACTGGGTAGGGTGATTGGTTGAATCAATTTGGATATGAAGTCCGATGTTGAAGTTTTTGTCAGGCAGGATGAAATAGAAGTTGTTGTTCAAGTCAGAGGTAGTTGTAATGTACTGGTTGTTAATGGCCATGGTTAGTGATGTGGCAGTTGATAGGAAGATGGATGAAGATGAATATGTTTGAGCGACAGTTCAGTCTGATGGTTGGAGGAGAATGTGGTTGGATGGAGTTTATACTTTGATAATGGTTGTGGCAGCAGAGTTTTGAGGAGGTATGTAGTGATTGGTATATTGCAGAGTGCAACTGTTTGTGGTAATTTGAGGATGGTGTGGTCTGAGTGGTCAATGGGTAGATGTTAGTTTGACCAGATGGTAGTGTGGAGTGGAAGAGGGCCTGAAGGCAGTCTGCACTTTGTGCAGTGCACAATAAACAGAGAAGGGAAATTTACAGTGCACTTTTTTGTAAATTTAAATGAACATAAAAATGAGGCAAATGTAAATCCAAATTTCAATGCAATGCAATGCAATATTTTTGTTTGTTGAAATGAACTTGTGTACGTAAATTTCTTTTTTTTGTAATGAAATGAAAATAGCAAAGCAAACTACAACAAAAACAACAAATCAAATGATTACAAAAATCACACACAAACACACAATTTTTTTTTAAAAAATGCAAACTGTTATCCCACCTTTTGGCAAGGTCGAGATACCAAGGATCACTCTTCCTGGATACCAAACATGCACGGATTCGCTATGGATATCGATGAATTTTGCCCGAGTCTGGATCGGGGTGCAACTGACAAGACATGGCAAACCAAATCATGAGAGCCTACAGTTCAAATCTCAAGTCAATACGAGTTCGTATGCTCGAGTTATGGCCGAGTCAATTTGAAGGGAAAAGCTCCGATTTCGTATCGATCATTAAGCTCCAGTTCGTATCGATCGATTCGTACCGATCATGGGTCCAGCGGTTTCGTATCCATCGAAGAGCTTCAGTTCGTATCGATCGGGTTCGAAACCATCGGGATGCCTCGGTTCGACTCGATCTCATTCGAATCCGTTGACATCTCCCTACTCCGCATCCATCACCTAAGGCAATGGTCACTGCTTCGTATCCATCGTGGAAGCCTCTCTTCGGACCCATCATGGGCAGAGCACTTCGTATCCATCATATTGCCCTATTTCGTATCCATCAGGTTATCCTACTTTGTATCCATCGAAAGGCTCCAGTTCGCATCGATTGGTTTCGTGTCCATCAAGGAAAGACTTGTTTATAACCATTGAACATCAGTAGTTCGTATCCATCAATGACCGCCGTTCGAATCCATCAGTGAGGCCTTATTCGAATCCATTGAGTCAATAGACCAGGGTGACGTGTCATCCCTCGATACGAACAAGGCGAGATTTATGGAGTCGATGCGGTCAACTCGGAGTAAAGACCGGATCGAGGCGAAGTATGCATGCCACATAATCACAAGACCACGTGAGAGTCGAAGGGATCGATTCGAAATGGTGGATTCGAACCAATCAGCCACCGAGAATTTCCATTTCGTATCGACTATATCTCATGATCCACTGATCCAAATGCGATGAAATTTTCAGAGAAGACTACGTGCAAGCCAAAGAATGTTCCTACCAAGTTTCGACTCCATTGGACACGATCTTGATCGATACGAATTGACTTCGTATCGATCGCCGATCGGGTCGAAACTTCCTGAGGTTGGTCGCGTGGGCCCACCCACATGCCAGAACAAGTCTCCCGAAGTTTGAGCGAAATATCAGCCTCCTATGCCTATAAATAGAGCCCCAGAGCCTACAGAAAAGGGATCTTTTGATTCTGAAGCGCCCAGACTCTACCGGATCGAGACCTACATCATACATTTTCTGTTGAATTCGAATTTGCAGTTGTAACTTGCTGTTGTTTGCTGTACTTGCTTGTAATCATTGAAAAAGAATCAATAAAATTGCAAAAAACTTCACAGTGGACGTAAGCAACACGCCGAACCACTATAAATCGCTTGTCTACGCGTTTTTATTCTTGTTATTTGGAGTTTTTGTTAGATAATCCTAATTTCCAATTTACATTCTTCATTTATTATCTCTTCAAAAACTTCCGAAGAGTGTTGTGCCCAATTTTGGTACAAACACTTTGGTGCTTTCACTGAGAAAACCCAGTTTTTCTCCTGCTCCTTGGATCTATCATCGATACCGGATTGCATAAATCTAAGAGAGAGATCCAAATCTCAAGTCCAGATTCCTTCCATTCTATTCAGATTTTCAAAAATCTTGGGAAATGATTCCACTTCTCAAGATGGTTAGCATAAGAACTGCTTCTACCGCCGCTGATCAAGAAGGCCGGGATTGACAGAATCCCACGCAAATAACTCCATCCAATCAAGATGCTACCGGGCATTCAGATCCATCAGGTCCAGTCACTAGACAAGAGTTCCAAACATTGCTCCAGGAACTGACCCAAAGCCGGCAACGGCTAACTAAGCAGTTTACGTTGATGCTGAGTTGACTAATCAACTAGATCGCCAAAGGCGTAAAAGATCCAAAAAGGGTCATGCATCTCGCTCCTCCACTGAAAGTTCTGCTTCGTCTGATTACAACCATAGATCTACCCATCCCAGACTAGACGGAAGCTATGCACAGGCTACTGGTCAACAGTCAGCCTTGACCGTTGGGTAGTTAAGAGTTGGCCCTTCTGCCAGTTTTCATACTGGACTCTCCTCCCGAGGAGGCACTGTTCCACAATACACCATGGATAATCATGCGACCACAACCGCTGTAGAGACGGGAGTTGATGCCCGAAATCAAACCAATCAGAACTATCATCAGCAGGGACACGCTCCTGAGCCATACGTCCCAGAAGATATCGAGCCAAGGAGGCGAGATGCGGATCGTCGACAGCGCTCGATCCCACCTTGCATTGTGGAACCCAACCACACTTTGGCTCATCACGCGCAAAATGCTCCGATGCCAGACCTTTCAGCCATGATACGCCAAATGATTCGTGAGAGTCAAGGCTTGATAAATGAAGATCGGGGAATCTCCCGAAGTCATACTCCGTGAACGGATGAAATATTATATGCTGAACCCCCTCGACGATTCAGGATGCCGACTCTGCCTATGTATGAAGGAAATTCCGACCCCAATCAACATATCCTGAAATATGAATGGTCGATGAGTGCTGCAAGAGCTGATGATACAGTAAAGTGCCATAGTTTTCCCATTTCTTTGGAGGGAATTGCAACGATGTGGTTTATACGATTACCACCTCGATCAATCTCTTCGTTCGACCGGTTGGCTACTAAGTTTGTTGAGCAGTTCCGTATGCATGTCGCTAGGCCTAAAGACGTTAATACTTTATCCAGTGTCGCTCAGGCTCCTGGAGAGACACTCAGGCGATATTTGGAAAGGTTCAATGTCGCTTATGCAGAGATCAATAACCCCAATGGTAATTCGATCTTAATGGCATTGACTAAGGGGATTGACCCCGATTCCGAGTTTGGAAATTGGTTAGCTGGGAAGCCTCCCGCATCATTGGACCATTTCTATTCCAAAGCCGCCCAATTCTTGAGGCGTGAGGATGCAAAACAGTCTAGGAAACATGACGATATGAGACCTAGCAGTGAGGGGATTCAGAGTAATGTTGCAGTTAAACTATCCGGTGAAAGTTCAGGAAAAGTCCAGTTAAATATTCAAAATAAACAAACTCAACAACCAAGGAACAGTGATAATCAGAACAGAAAACGGGATTAGAATCGTGGCCCGCGACGTAGGTCTTCGATGTTTGACAATTATACACCACTGAACACGTCACTAGAGAACGTGTATCTACAGACTTGCAATGCTATGTAGGATAAGAAACCTGCTCCGAAGCCATCGTCGGAGAGATAAATTCAAACAGGGAAGTTTTGTAGATTCCATGAGAGTTACGGACATAATACTAATGAGTGTAGACGTTTGCAAGACCTCATTGAGAAGTTGATCAGAGAAAGAAACCTAGATCAGTTCATTCGGGCGCCGCAATCTGGTGGTGCAGGCCTATCCAATCAAAACCGTGTGCAAACCCAAGAAAGACAGGAGACCCTGCCCGTACAGGCGGGAGGTTGGTTATTAATACAGTCAGTGGTGGTTCCCATCCAACAGACCGAAGCTGGAGGGAAATGGAGTCATATGCCAATTCTATCAGGCATGTGGACTTTGAGTGTTGCAGTAATTTCAACGAAGGGGCTCCGGCCAAACTACAAAGAACGATGATGGATGACATCGTATTCAGAAGCCGAGATGCTGATAGGGTCGAAGCAAAGAACGATGACGGATGACATCGTATTCAGAAGCCGAGATGCTGATAGGGTCGAAGCCCCAACTATTGACCCACTTGTTATATCTGCCCAGGTTGGTCCTGCATGGATGGAGAGGATCTTAGTGGACAGTGGGAGTTCAGTGAATATTTTGTTTAAGAGAGCATACGACCAGATGAAAATGGAAGCCGAAGATTTAAAGCCTTGTTAATCTAGAGTTCATGTCTTCGATGGGAGTGCTAACATACCCACTGGGGTGGTAGAGTTGCCAGTGGAGTTAGGAGTTGGAGAGTGCCGAAGAGTTCGGATTTTACAATTTGTTGTTTTGGATATTCGATCCCCATACAATGCTTTTTTGGGCCAACCGGCCCTTGCTGAGTTCATGGCAGCGATTTCCCCGTGGTGTTTGACCTTGAAGTTCCCCACTGATCGTGGGATTGGAGTTATACAGGGAGATCAGGTTGCTGGAAGAGCCTGTTATGTAGCTGAGCTACGCGAGGCGCAGTGACAAGAGAAAGGAAAGGGCGTATAGGAATCTCTCTTCGTCTGTTTTGCAAACAATTGACAATTGGTGCCTGGGCCTTAGCCCGGGCACCACAACCAATTCCAAAGGGATCTTGACCTGAGAGACGATGAAAACAAGAAGGAATCTATAGAAAGTCAGCCTTCCCCAGCTGAGCTGACGATTGATGTTCCAATCGATGGTGAGATGATGATGACTCAAGAATGTTGAATGTAGGGTTTCAGTTGAGCCAAAAAATGGAACAGGAATTGGTTGACTTTCTCCGGGTGAATCTCGACGTGTTCGCCTGGACACACTATGATATGTGTGGGATCTCGCCGGACATCGCAAGACGCACCCTGAATATTGACCCGCGGTATATCCTGGTCAAACAGAAAAGGCGTGGTATGGATCCAGAGAGATCTGCCGCCCTTAGAGAAGAAGTTGATAAGTTGAAAGCAAATGGGTTTATCCGGGATTCTCCATACCCGGAGTGGGTATCCAACCCTGTACTTGTCCGGAAACCAAATGGGAAATGGAGAACGTGCATCGATTATTCTGACTTTAACAAAGCTTGTCCGAAAGACATCTTTCCACTTCTTCGAATTGATCAACTCGTAGATTCAATGGCCGAACATGAATTATTATCTTTTATGGATGCTTCCTCAGGCTACAATCAAATACCCATGCTTGTGCCAAATCAAGAGCATACAAGCTTCGTAACCAATCTGGGACTATACTGCTATAAAGTCATGCCCTTTGGATTAAAGAACGCCGCAGCAACTTACCAGCGCTTGGTTAACCGGACGTTCGCTGACCAGATCGGAAAGACCATGGAGGTTTATGTAGATGACATGTTGGTGAAATCACGATACTCCACTGACCACATCAAAGATTTGGAGTCAATGTTCAAAATCCTTCAGAAATACGGAATGAAACTCAATCCGCTAAACTGTCATTTTGGAGTCGCATCCGAAAAATTCCTTGGGTTCATCGTCAACGCCCGAGGAATAGAAGCCAACCCTGAAAAGATCTGGGCTATCAGAAATTTACAAACTCCAAGAACTATAAAGCAAGTCCAGAGTCTAAACAGAAAGGCAGCAGCGTTAAGCAGGTTTATATCAAAGTCCACCGATAAGTGCATCCCCTTAATCGATTTGATCCAAAAAGGGAAGCGAAACTTCGAATGGACTGCGGAGTGCGAGGGCGCATTCCAATCATTGGTTCAACATCTTTCCACACCGCCAATTCTTTGAAAGCCTGTCGACCACGAACAGTTGTATCTTTACCTGGCAGTATCGGAAAATGCAATCAGCGCTGCCCTTATTCGGGAGGAAGACCGGGTTCAGAAACCAGTCTATTATGTTAGCAAAGGACTCACCGGAGCTGAGAGAAATTATCCAAAGCTGGAGAAATTAGCCTACTGCTTAGTCATTGCCTCGAGGAAGCTCCGTCCATATTTCCAGGCTGATCCCATCACTGTGTACACCGATCAGCAGTTATGACAGGTCCTCATGCAGCCTGAGACATCTGGTAGGTTACTCAAATGGAACATCGAACTGAGTCAATTCGATATCACTTATACTCCGAGGAGATCTATTCACGGTCAAGTCCTAGCAGATTTTATAGACGAGTTACTGTTCCTGAAGACTTGCCTGAGACTAGCAAATCTCCTGAGCACACCTGAAAGTTACACACTGATGGTGCATCCATTGATCGGTGCTCGGGCGCTGGGGTAGTACTTGAAACCCCCGAGGGCCGACCCATATGCTACGATCTAAAGTTCGAGTTCCGTGCGACCAATAATGAGGCCGAATATGAAGCTTTACTTGCTAGGTTGAAGCTAGCTCGTGATCTGAAAATTACCGCTGTGGAAGTCTATTGTGACTCCCAATTAGTTGTGTGCCGGGTCCGGGGTGAATATTGGGCTTATCTAGCTCGAGTTCGAGAAGTGCTTGATCAGTTTGATTACTATGTTGGAAAAGTTAGCAAGTACGGGCGAAGCTCAGCAGTTGGGGCTCGTTCCCGTTGAAACTCTATCCTCTCTGAGCATTGATCAAATGGAGACTGACTTTACTTTTGAGGCTACTACCAGTAGGGAGTCGTGGATGACCCCCTATCAAAACTATATTGAGCATGGGATATTGCCTGAGCGCAGGAGTGAGAAGAGACAGGTTCTTCGAAAAGTCTCGCGGTTCATCATTCAAAACAGAGTTATGTATCGAAGAGGATATTCTGTTCCTCTCCTCCGGTGTATCGCGCATGACGAAATCAAACGAGTGTTACATGATGTACACGAAAGAGAATGTTGCGATCACACTAGGGGGCAAGCACTCGCCAAGAAAGTACTTCGTATGGGTATTACTGGCCTACTGTTAACCGTGATGCAGCAGACTACGCCAGAAAATGTGATAAATGCCAAAAACATGCTCGGATTCCTAGAGCCCCACCTACTGAGATAACCCAAATGGTCAGTCCTTGGCCGTTTGCAGTATGGGGGAATGATATAATTGGTACATTGCCTCTAGCCAAAGGTGGTGCAAAGTACGCCATCGTCGTAGTTGATTACTTCACCAAATGGGCTGAAGCCGAACCTCTAGCAACAATCATGACGAAGAAAGTAATCAACTTCGTAGTACGCAATATTATTTGTCGGTTCGGTCTCCCGCATACTATTATCACCGATAACGGAGCCCAATTCGACAGCGTTGAATTCAAGAATTTCTGTCAGCGATTTCGCATCCATAAGAAATTCTCTGCAGTAGCACATCCTCAAGCGAATGGTCAGGTTGAAGCTGTTAATAAGGTTATCAAATCTATTCTGAAAAAACGACTGGAAAAGGCCAGGGGCAAATGGGTTGATGATATTCGTATGGCTTTATGGGCTTACCGAACGACCCACAAGACTGCAACTGGACACACTCCATTTTCTTTATCTTATGGCTCAGAAGCTGTTATTCCAGTCGATATGAAAGTGCCTTCCCATCGCGTGACATACTATGATCCGAAAATGAATGCCATACTACTTGCTGAATCTTTGGATTTACTCGATGAGAAGCGTGAAGAGGCTGATTTGAGGGCAGCCGCGTATCGGAGTCGAGTCGCCCGAATATACAATGCCAAGGTCCGACCACAAACCTTTGAACTCGGCGATCTCGTACTCAAGAGGATCTATCCTATTCCTTCGCACATGAAACCAAATTGGGAAGGACAATATGTGATTTCACAAAAGCTCGGAGATGGCACATTCAAGTTATCGGCCGTTGACGGTCTTACTCTGCCGAGAGCCTGGAATAGCGAGAGTCTCCATCGCTACTATACATCACAGGCTTTATTTGTTTTAGCCCATTTATTACTTTGCATTTTATTTTCGCATTTCGAAATTTGAATTTGTAATAAGGCAACTGACTTTGCCATATTTTCTCATTTCAGCAATAAAATGCTATCTCTTCGAGCCAGAGCTGTGATTTATTGAATATGGCATACAACATCACGATGCATAGAGAGCAAAGTTCCATCATACGGTGGGATTTATTCAAATAGGGAGTGATTGTGATACGACCGGTCACTCACTAAATGGAACCCGAGCTCGGGGGCATGTCACCACACCAATGTCTAAAAGGATTGATACACGACAATCCTTCCATCTGGAGTATAAACGTTAACTCCAAATTCCAAGAGTGCGAATTGGAGTATCAACCTCAACTCTAGGTTCTCCGAGTGCAAACCGGAGTATAAATTCTAACTTCAAACTCCTAGAGTGTGAGTTGGAGTATAAAGCTTATAAATACGGCTTCGAAGAGGGTGGATCCATCTGCCTAACGACTTCGACCGTATCTTAAACAAGTTCGAGGAGGATGGAACCATCCATCTAACGACCTCACTTGTCAACTAGGGGTGGATGTGACTCTACCATCCATGATCCCGATAAATCCATCTTCCCAGAGTGTGAACGAATTCCTAAAAAGCCTAAACAGATGTGACTGACCATCTGTCGGCCAACTCTGGGTTCCTGGAGTGCGAACCGGAGCATAAACGATAACTTCAAATTCCCGGAGTGCGAGTTGGAGTATAAACATCAACTCCTGGTTCCCGGAGTGCGAACTAGAGTATAAACACTAACTCCAAATTCCCGGAGTGCGAATTGGAGTATAAACATCAACTCCAGGTTCCCGGAGTGCGAACCGGAGTATAAACACAAACTCCAAATTCCCAGTGTGCGAATTGGAGTATAAACATTGACTTTAGGTTACCAGAGAGCGAACCAAAATGTAAACGCTAACTCTAAATTCCCAGAGTGCGAATTGGAATATAAATATCAACTCGAAGTTCCCGGAGTGCGAACTGTGCCATAGACATCGATAATTATCGGATTCCCAGAGCGCGAACCAAATTATCGCTTGCAAATCATTCTAAGTCCCCGGAGCGCGGACATGTGCTCAAGATTTGTAATAGGTGCGGTCGTGAGCCGTTCATTAAAACACTTAAGCAAGTAAAGCAAGAAAAAACAGTTGAAATGAAGAAAGATAAATTTTATTTCAACTAACTAGAAACAAGAGCTTATATGCAAGTTCTTCCAAAAAATTCCTACTAGCAAGGGCCGAACCTGCATCTATACACGGCCTACTAATGAGAAGCAGAAACAAGTTCCTATCTATCAAAAATTTGCTTAAGTGGACAATCTATTTCTTCTTCCTCTTCTCTTCAACGGAGAACCCTCAGACTCACTAGAGATCTTCCATTTTGAGCTTTTCCCCTCTGATGGTTGCTCTCCAGCTGGGGGCATAATGTCAACGTCCTTGTATGAGCTTGATTCTAGATGTATACTTCTTATCGGAGGAGTTGGAGGGACTGGATCTGCAACAGAAGATGGAACAGACACCCGGGTATCAACAATAGTACCACCCGGTGATATTATCCTTAGAGGTGCTAGGCTGTGCACCGCCGTATCACTTCCGGTATTACCACCTTGCCCCGCAGTCTCTAATTCAGCATTAATCTCGGTCAGGATTTCTTCATCATGAATTGCTGGGGCCTGGCTGTGGGCATCTATAGTTTGTACTGAAGAGCTAGAGGCCCACGGGAGTCCACTAATGATGAACGACAAGTCTGCGAAGGAGTCACTATGTCGACCAAGTAGCTCGCTTACCATTTTCTCATCAAGAGATAGTGAGCTCCCCTGCGTCATCTCAGTTGTCACTGTGGTTGTCACGACAGTCGTTTCGGTAGTGATGCCTTCTGCCCTTGACTTGACTCTTGAGCCACATAAATCGACGTAATTCCAGTCATTGAGCAAAGATAGAAAGAAGTCGTTAGTAACCGCTTCGAAACAAACTCTCAATTTAGAACACACTTGAGATATGTTCGGAGTACCTTCCTCAACTTGGTCTGCTGATGACAAAGTGGCTTCAGAAACATGCTCCCGGATAGGAAATAGCTGCGGTTGTTCCGGGTTATAGGCTGGGACAGACTGTGAATCAATCGCAGATATAGGCTCTAACAGGGGTGGAGCGGTGATCTCAAGAACTGTAGCCTGGTGTTCAACACCTGAACCTTCCCCGACCTCCTGATGTCGGGCGCCGACCATATCCTTCTCATAAGAAATTATGGCGTCATGAAGGACTTTCTTTTCATCTTAGGTCAGCAACCGATTTTCAAGCACAAATTGGTCGATTGACTCATCCGGATGCGCTGCCCTCTCCTCCTCAATCAACCGGCCCCAAGCGCTGTGAAGATGTACCGAATAATTCTCGAGCCAAGCCAAATTTCTATGCTTTAACACATTAGCATTATAAGTGATAAGGAGGTCTTCGATGTCAGCCTCCAGCTTGGAGTCGAAAATCTTAATTTTCCTTTCGACTTCAGCTTCGACCGCCTGTACTTTAGCCATTGCCGCGTCTCGTTCAGTACGAAGCACTACGGCCTGTTCACACACTTCCTGGGCCACATTGTTTGCGTCGTCCCTATCCTTAGCAATTTCAGAAAATTTGGCTTTTAGCTCGTTAAGCTCCTTCAAGGCCGCATCCCGCTCGGCGGTTACAATGGTGTTTCGGTGGCCCATGTCTTCCACCGTAACATAATGCTCTTTCTTCATTCTATCCATAGCCGCTTGAGCTTCATCAGCTTTCTTAAGGGCCTCCATCTCTGATTTATGAGAGGACTCGGCTTCGGTATTTAGCACTTGAATAATACGGTCCTTTTGAGTTAACTCGGCTTGTAGCTTCTCGTTGGTGGCCGCTCGCTCAAAGGCTAATGATGACGCTTTCTCAGCCGCTTTATCCCACGCCTTATACTGAGCATAGAAGTCATGCACATAATCATGGACCATCTGTTTAGCCTCCGTTGGAATTCTCTTTAAGTGAGGAGGAAAAATGTAGTTATCAAAGCAAATGTTCGTAATGTCCTTCTTTAACTGGGCAAGCTTGATCGCCCCTTCCCTCGAGATTTCTGTAGGAAGCTGTTCCACAACTACAGGGGTTATTATTGCCTCAGATCTAGGATGATGGGGCGCGGACCTGGAAGATGGGAAGCCGACTTGTACCGCGAAGATTCGAAAGGACGAGAAACATAAACGGGAGGTTGAACATGAGCTCTGGGAGGAGGAGTGTGAGATCGAGATCGACGCCTGTATTCCCTATCTCTATCATATCTTTCTTGGCTGGAGTAGCCAGAGTATCCACGGTCGTGATCTCTGTCCCCTTCCCTTCTATGCGACTCGTAGTATGTAGA
The DNA here is from genome assembly GCA_030765085.1 of Allium cepa. Taxonomy (NCBI): domain Eukaryota; kingdom Viridiplantae; phylum Streptophyta; class Magnoliopsida; order Asparagales; family Amaryllidaceae; genus Allium; species Allium cepa. Next base: position 688,983,872 of record CM060938.1, read on the forward strand.
AGATTTACGAGCCAGTCGAAGACATCCCAACATTGAGCCTCGTCCAGTCATAGTATCTGCAAAGCAAAATGAAAGCAGAGTTAGTGGCTTTTCGAAACAGATGGCCTACGGTTAAGGGTTGTGTAGTGTCGTGAAATGTGTATGAATGTGCAACCCCCCGACCAAACGGAAGTGTCGACCATGCTAATAGGAAAAGGCTCGATCAATTCTAAAGTATGGTGTAATTCCTCCAACCCGGCATCATGCTGGAAAGACACATCGTCCGGGATTGAAAGATTGGCAAGCCTTTCGTAAAGACTTTCTGTTCTTGGGGGAGACACCTCCGAAATTCTAATTCTAGAAACGGGCCGGGACGTGACGACGGATTTCCATCTCCCCTTTTTAGGCGACATAAAAAAGGCTGCCTTGCCTTTCTCTGTTCTTCAGTGACCTGGGCTACATTAGCAGGTTCGCCCAGGGGTTCCACATTAGTGTGAGTTCTCTCGGAATCAGCCTCCTCGATTACGACAACTTTAGGCTTTTTTCATTTGACTCGCTCTCTTAAGGCAGTTTTTAATGCGCCGTCGAGCACTATACTTTGTCTCCGCTCGATCAACAAAAGAATTCTGAGATTCCTATCCGTCAAGAGCGATTCAATATTCCTATCTTCACTCGGGACTTCTTGAAGTACCCGAACTATCTCCTTGAAGTATCCACCTTCGTGTCGCTAGATTATTGCTGTAAAAAGGAAAAGATATAAGTTTCACTTCGACTGCAATCGCCGTAATAATTATTTGAGAACTAAGCTATATTCACGTCTGAATAACCATCGCCGGGCGAACCCTGGGGGACATCTAACGTAAAACCACTCCGTCTTGAAGTAGCTTAGCCTGGTCCAGGACCCGGTGACCACTTGACAGTTCCTTACTGCCTCCAAGAATGTAAAGGATGGGTTATCATTTCGGCTTTTGAAGTTGAACAGATATCTGATCTCAATTGGGATCGGTGGTCGATGAAGATACTCCATAAAGACGATGAACAAGCTATTCATTGAAGCATATCCATTTGGGTGTAGCTGGGATGGGGCGATCCCCAAAAAAGACAATACTTCTCTTATATACTCATTGAACGAAGGGAGCATTCTGGCTGCACACGTGTGACAATTGAATGCGGTGTATCCCTCTGGTGGATTGTGTGGTCTGTCATTTGGTCCCGACAATAATACGTCGTCCATTGGCAGGCCATGCCTTAAGCATATTCTCCCTAGCATATCTTCAGAGACGTTGGATCGAACGGAGTCCGATGGATTGGCAATGAAAGATGCATCGGGTAATTCGTCCGGGGCTGGACCAATGACTTCGGGCTCAATGTCTGGAATTTCGATTCTCGGAGGAATTGTACTTTGGATTTCTTGGGGCTGCAAACTTGATGGTTCCATAACTGGCTAACTTATGAGAAATTATCGTTAGGCGATAAAGAACCCATGTATTCCCCATGTGTAAGAGTGTGTGTTGTGCAGTGATGTGCATTACTTGAAAAGATTTTGCAGAATTAAAGAAAACATGCAAGCGAAAAAGATAGTCGGAGTCCAGTAGGAGTGACCATCATCGCTGACCATCACAACCGTACAATCCAGATGTTGGTAATCGATTCGAGTTAAAGTTCATTTTCACGGTGTTAAGTTATAGTTCCATCGACGAGCTTCGAAAGGATAGTCAATTGTGCGGTTTAATAGTTAAATCTAGATATTCAAGGATGAAGCTCGTCGGAATCATGCTATCGATTGCTAAAAATTTCGTATCCGTCAAAGGTAGGGTTCAAATCGATCATAGGGAGCTCGTTCTAATCCATCAAGATATCAATTCGAATCGATGCGAGGGGGCACGTTTCGAATCAATGGTCAAGGGCCGAGTTCGTATCGATTAAGATGAGATGACTTCGAATCGATCCTTGGTTGCTTGGTTCGTACCGATAAGGAAGGCCTCAACTTAACATCAATCATGTTTGAATCGATACTTTTTGTATCGATCATAAAGATTTAGTTCGTATCGATCTAAAGTTAAGGACTTCGAATTGACCATTAACCTATTTTTTTCGTATCGATCATTTCATATCGATACGATCCATCACCATAACCATCGGTACGAACTGCATCATCTCCATTAGAGCATCCCATGGATCGATGCGTAATCCAAAGAAAAATATTGATGCCTTCATCAATTCGAACACGAGTCCCCAGATCGATTCGATTTTGTCCTTTCTACTCTTTCTTCTCCAAACCAGATCTGGGTTTACCAATTACCTGAATGGATAATCGATGAAGGAAGAGTAGACCTGGAATAGTTTCGTTGCTTGGATTCGTGTACGATTACCTAATTTGAAAGTGGGATTTGAAGAATTTATGGGATGAATCTTATCGAATCAAAGGCGTGACGCAGTTCTGTCTTTTTCGATGCTTCGAATCGATACGAAGATTAGAGGCGGCAGTGAAAAGTAAAAAAGTGAAAAATGGCTAAGTCCTAGCTATTTATATGGAACTTAGGAAGGGACCGGGTCGATTCGCCTCCCAGTCCACTTGGTCGGTCGCAACCGGTCAAACCCCGAGTCGAGTCGAACGCCCTGTTCGACTCCATCTGACGAAGAATTTCTATCGATTCGAAATGAACAGTGAATCCATCGATGCGAAGCGCATGGAAAGAACAGCCGAAGACGATGGAGTCCATTGACTCGAAGCCCCTGTTTGCATCAACAAGTTCATGACTCCATCTACATTATCATCGATACGAACCGCGATTTCATGTCCATCATGACTCAAGCATTATCATCGATACAAATGAAAATTTCGTATCCAACGAATTCTCAATTTATCGATGCGAAGTCAATCCTTCAACCTTCCACATCGATTCAGGAGAGGATCGATACGAGGGAACTCCACAAAAACAACTGTCAAACGTTGTTGCAACTCAAATTTCACGTCGATTCAGGAGAGGATCGATACGAAATTTAATATAACAAATAAAAAATGACAGCAATACAGAGTACAACTTCCAACAAAAAATACGACGATTGTTCGAAGAGAAACTGCAGCTTTTCAAAGCACGTCATGTTTCCACAAGACGTACTTTGGGGGGCATAAGTTATCCCACCTTTTGGCAAGGTCGAGATGCCAAGGATCACTCTTCCTGGATACCAAACATGCACGGGTTCGCTGTGGATGTCAATGAATTTTTCCCAAGTCCGGATCGGGCTGCAATTGACAAGACATGGCAAACCAAATCATGAGAGCCAACAGTTCAAATCTCAAGTCAATAGGAGTTCGTATGCTCGAGTTATGGCCGATTCAATTTGAAGGGAAAAGCTCCAATTTCGTATCGATCATCAGGCTCCAGTTCATATAAATCTATTTCGTATCGATCATGGGTCCTGCGGTTTCATATCCATCGAAGAGCTTCAGTTCGTATCGATCGGGTCGAATCCATCGGGATGCCTCGGTTCGACTCGATCTCATTTGAATCCATTGACATCTCCCTACTCCGCATCCATCACCTAAGGCAACGGTCACTACTATGTACCCATCGTGGAAGCCTCTTTTCAGACCAATCATGGGCAGAGCACTTCGTATCCATCAGATTTCCCTATTTCGTATCCATCAGGTTATCCTACTTTGTATCCATCGAAAGGCTCTAGTTCGCATCGATTGGTTTCGTGTCCATCAAGGAAAGGCTTGTTCGTAACCATTGAACATCAGTAGTTCGTATCCATCAATGACTGTTGTTCGAATCCATCAGTGAGGCCTTATTCGAATCCATCTAGTCAATAGACCAGGGTGACGTGTCATCATTCGATACAAACACGACGAGATTTATGGAGTCGATGCGGTCAACTCGGAGTAAAGACCGGATCGAGGCGAAGTATGCGTGCCACATCATCACAAGACCACGTGAGTTGATGGAGTCGAAGGGATCGATTCGAACCGGTGGATTCGAACTAATCAGCCACCGAGAATTTCCATTTCGTATCGACTATATCCCATGATCCACTGATCCAAATGCGATGAAATTTTCAGAGAAGACTACGTGCAAGCCAAAGAATGTTCCCACCAAGTTTCGACTCCATTGGACACGATCTTGATCGATACGAATTGACTTCGTATCGATCGCCGATAGAGTCGAAACTTCCTGAGGTTGGTCGCGTGGGCCCAGTCACATTCCAGAATGAGTCTCTCGAAGTTTGAGCGAAATATCAGCCTCCTACACCTATAAATAGAGCCCCAGAGCCTACGGAAATGGGATCTTTTGATTCTGAAGCGCCCAGACTCTGCCGGATCGAGACCTACATCATAATGTTTCTGTTGAATTCGAATTTGCAGTTGTAACTTGCTGTTGTTTGCTGTACTTTCTTGTAATCATTGAAAGAGAATCAATAAAATTGCGAAAAACTTCACATTGGACGTAGGCAACACGCCGAACCACTATAAATCGTTTGTCTACGTGTTTTTATTCTTGTTATTTGGAGTTTTTGTTAGATAATCCTCATTTCCAATTTACATTCTTCATTTATTATCTCTTCAAAAACTTCCGAAGAGTGTTGTGCCTAATTTTGGTGCAAACACAAACTAACACAAAAAAAAACACAAACACATAATAAAATCACACAAATTTAATCCGAAGAATAGAAGATTAAAATCAAATCAATTCCCCAGCAACGACGCCGAAAACTTGTTAGTCGGCTAGTTTTCTATCGTTTTAGAAAATAGTTGGAAATTTTGAAGTAAATTTAAACACAAGCGCACGACGTACTTTTGTTAGAACGTGACGAGTACGGGTCGATCCGTAGGGAACCGTTTGAGTTTAAAAATCTAATCAATCAGATTAGACCAAAGTGGAGGAGAAATTATTAACTAGAAACAAAATGAAGCTAAAACTAGAATTAAAATGTGATTTAAAAACTATTAGACTAGAGAACAATTTAGAGGCAAATCCACTCTCATATTTTTGTAAATCAACAAACAAATTCTCTGTGATCTCTAACTTTGATATTAAGTGAAATAATCATTGCATTTATATTTATCATAAGTATAGTTTGTTTATCTTATTAATTAACATACTCAAACCATTAAACTATAATAAAATAATTATACCCCTTATAATTCTCATGAAATGAAGCCAACGCAAAAGCTATTTTCAGTATGATCTATTTATTATTGTAACTAGCAATAAAGATCATCAAATTTCACTTTTACTTTCATTTCAAATCAAAAACCGATTAGCTAATGATGATGCAAATTGTGTTTTTGTTGAATAAGAATAGCTCATTTTCCAAACTAACATAAGCTATCAAACCCACTTGTATAAACTTGCATCAAAATTCACTCTCATGAAGCATAAACCAAAAGAGATCATAAATCATAAAAAATGTTAAAAGTACATAAAGTTAGAAAGCTTCATCACCACTAAATTGAAGGGCTTTAGCTACTCATATGTGTTATCAAATCAACACTTCTAAATTTCAACATTAAAAAGCAAAGAAATGAAAACTAAGAAAAGGAAGAAAGAGAGATTAACTACTAACTATTTGCATACAAATTAAAGCTGCACTACAAGCATTAATGTAAATACATGCTATGAACATTAAAAGAAAAGAGCATAGAAATAAACATTAATATAAAAAAACAAAGAAAAACATGTAGAAAAGAGACGAGAAAGAGGCATGGTAGCCATTTTTATTTCATGAAACATTGCCATTACAACTTACTCTTTTAATTTCCTAACTAATGTGAAAGAGTAGAAGATATATTGACGTACATAAAAGGGATATTTATACATGCATAAAACCCTAATTCTATTTTTAGAGGGCTTCCTAAAATGCCCTTTAGGAAGTGTGGCCACCAATTAATCATTATCCACTAATTAAACCATCATTTAATGAGCATGAAGCTTTAACCTCCATTTAGTTGTCCATTAGGTCCTAGTTGTACATTTAGGTAAGTGGGTGGGGTCCTACATGATCTAGAACTTGAATTATTTTCTCTTCATTCCTTTGTATTTTCTTGTGCATGCATATATCATCATGAATCCCTCTTCCATATGCATCAAAATATCCTATAAAAATTGTCCATGTAAAAATTCTCAAATTGACACATGCACAAAAGTGACCATTTTGCCTCTGAATGAAGATGAAAATACGATGGTTTGAAAGTAATTGAATTTTAGTTTTAAACATGTTAAAATGCCCAAATATGATGTTTATTTAAATAAAAAGAGATAAAATATGGATGTAAATATATGCACATTTACATCCATATCAACCCGCCATGTTTTTTGACGAAGAAGCGTCCGGATTCGAGCCGCATGACATGTTTTGCAATTTTCTTCAAATCCAATGCGTTCGTGCTTCCACTCAACGGTTCCTAGCGAGCCTATGACATGGTTGCATTAGATATAATCTTCAAAACCAATGGCCTGAGATCCCTAAGCTACACTATAAACAAGACACTAGACCTAGCTATTTTTCTCAATCAGATTTTCTTCCAATTGGGTTTATTGCCTAAGGCTGGACCCTAAAAAGAAATTTTTTCTTGGGAGGAGATCTTTTTAATAAAAATATTCTACGCCCTATAAGTGGATCCAGGAAGGCCAAGGAATAGAGCTAAGAATCACAGGTGAGTGTTTTGTAATTATTTTAGATTTTTAAGTAATTTAAAATAATAGGGTTCTCAATAGTTGTAATTTTTCTACAATTTTGAGGCAGTTTTTATGTAAGTTATTTACACTTAGTTTTTAGAGTTATTTTCAGTCTATTTTATTTAGCTATTTTTATTCAGCTATTTTATTGAGTTATTTACAGTTATTTGCAGTTATTTGTATTTATTTACATCTGTTTTACGTTAGAGTTTAGCCTATAAATTTTAGTTTTTTATTCCTTTTAAGCGAATTAAATATAAGAATATTAAACAGAAGGGAATTCGCTAACATGGATTAAATAGAAATAAACACTAAATTTATAGAAATTGGATGTAAAAAAAGAAAGAGATGTTATAAAAAGAAGAAAGAGCGAAATAGGAAAATTTGAGACATTTGCAAGCATGTTTATAACTAGTGGTTATAACTAAAATGATAGAATAGAAGACTAACAATTATACCCTAGGTTATAATTAAGTAGAAAGAATAGAAAAGGCATATTTTAAAACTTAGATTAAGTTAATAAGAAAATATAGCAGAAATAATAGAAGAGGCTTATTTTGAAACATACATTAAGTTAAAAAGCAAACATAGAGGAAGGGCCTATACCAAAAGCATTCCCTTTCAGTTAGGAACTGATGATCTCACGATAGTTAGGTGAAGCTGTGACATGTTTAAGCTAATTAGGGTACATAAGTGTCCAATAGGTAGAAGCTCAAATCTGGTGATTTGGGCAAGGGGCACAAACTAGAATTTGTTTGTTAGGACCAGTACCAGTTGCATTCCCTTTCGGACTAAGACTGATGGTCTCACAACACTTAGGTGAGGCTGGGTAGCATTCTCTTTCAGACTAGGACTGATGGTCTGACAATAGTTGGGTGAGTCTGGGCACGCATACGTGGATTACGGTAAATAAGAGGTAAAAATATGGGGAGACATTTAGTGTGTACCAGCGACGACCGAGCGTGCGACGTCAATTAGGGTAAATAATTCACTATTGTGTTCCAAGCGCTAAACATGTGTCTTTTGCTGTGACCAAAAGGATTGTTTCACAATGGCACAATAGAGATAGAAGGTCGATCAAAAGGTAGAATTAGGATTTTAGTCTAATTAAAATAGGATTAGGGTTTCAACCTAATCATAGCAATTTAAGGCAAGTGCAAACAATCACAATCAAAGCAATTAGAATCAAAAATAGTATTTTATCCCGGTTTTACCTTTTCTTTATTTTTCTTTCATACTAGAACTATTGTTTAGTCTATTATCTTTATCTTTCTTAGAAATGCTAGTAACGGTCTCCAGACTTATTGTCTGACCCACTCTTCTATTTCCCCTTTTGCCCCATAGTCTAGCAGAGTCGAGGACAGTAGATTTAGAATGCTTGGAGATATACTCTTGGAGTTCTTCATGTATTCTTCTTCTTCTTCTTTTCAGTTTTCCTTTCATTTGACTTTGGATGTAATGGTACTTTATGAGAGGGATGATTTTTATTTATGTACTCTGATGATGTGACCGAGATTGTATTTTTCATGAGGCTTGTGTAATTTATTTTTAAGACATATTATGTTTTGAAATGAAGTTTAATTTTAAATGTCTAATTATTATTTAATTTTTTCTGCTGTTTTTATTTATTCATCTTGTGAATCTTAGTCTCTGTGATGCTTTAGCTATACCTATAACCCAGCACATCTTTTAGTGTGCTCATTTTGGGTATACTAAGCGGTGTGGGGTTTTTACTTGGTATCAGACCTGATGGTTACAGGATTCCTAAAAACTTGTTTTAAAAGTAAAGTATTTTCAAAAGTAACATATCTTTAAACTAAAAGTGTTTTTCTCAAAGAATCTATTATTATAGAAATGGTTTTTAAGTATAAGAGAGTTTTTATAAAAGTCCCCTTGAAGTCTAGTTCAACCTTCTGTCGAGCCTAAATCCTCTTTTCTTTGCATACAATGGCGGATGCCCCAAATCATCCGGAGGGTGTCCATGTCCTTCGATGGTTTTCTAGATACCTTCAAGCTATGACACTAGAGCTGCAAGGGCAAGTACCTAATGCAGTGTCGGTGGGTGGAGATCCTGTTAATCCACCTACAGCAGCCCATTTTCCTAAGCTATTCGAGGACTTCGCTAATCTAGGAGGCAAGAAATTTTCCAGCATGGATTACTTCATAGAGGCACAAGCTTGGTTGAGAAATACGGAGCGGATATTTGGTCTGTTAGGATTGGAGAATCACTAGAAAGTTCAACTTGCATCTCGACAGCTGAAGGTAGAGGCTTCTTACTTGTCGGAGATCATAGAGATGGAAGGTAGAGACATTGGTTGTTTGGATTTCAAGAAAATTTTGAGAGAAAGTTCTTTTCGCAAGCCAAGGAAAGCATGTAGTTGGAGAAGTTCATTAGTCTAAAGCAAGGGAGTCTTTCTTTGAAGGAGTGTATATATATCGGTTTAATTAGCTACCGCAGTTCGGAAGGATCTTGTTAATACACCGCATAAGAAGGCCATCAAGTTTGCTAAGGGTTTGAACCAGCCCCTTCAAAGGTAAGCATTGACACATGTACCTATGGGAGCGATGTATGAGCCAGTTGTCGAAATGGCTCTCATGTATGATGCCATTAAGGAAGGAGAGCTTAAGGAGGTTCCAACGTCAGAAAACTCTGAGAAGCAATGGTGGAAGAATAAGAAGGATAAGGACAAGAAAAAAGGAGGAGGACCTCCAAAGCAGTTCAAGATGGGCGAAAAATGTCAAAATTGTGGATTGATTGGGCATTTTCACAAAGGACTATAAGAAGGATATGTTAAGGGGAGGTGTTACAATTATAGGAAGCCTGGGCATCTTAGTAGAGCTTGTCCTCAGAAGATAGCGCTGAGAGTAGGCGCACCTATAGCGCAAGTACATGCTTTGAATGCAGCACCTTCTAGTAGTGGACCGGATCAAAGTAGGAGAGTCTCTGTAGAAGGTTTGATCTCTATTTTGAATTTTCCTATTTGGACTCTTTTTGACTCTAGAGCATCCCATTTTTTCATTTCTAGTTCCTTGGTTGATTGTTTGCACTTAGATATTTCTATAGTTGTAGACCCTATAGTTGTTTCAAACCCCATAGGAGGATTTGCACATTTATTCATGATTTGTAGGGGTTTGAAATTTTTTATACTAGACGAAGAGTTTTACTGTGATGCCCTATGTGTTGGGATTTTTGAGATATGGGATGATTTTGGGGATGGACCGGTTATCCACTTATGGTGCAATATTAGACTGCGAGAGGAGAGTCGTCAGACTAGTGACATGTAGCGGAAGGACTCTCGAGGTTTCCTACAACCCACAGGGGTCAGTCTTGTTGGGCTTCCTTTATTTCCTTGATTCATCACTAGGAGAGTAAGATTATGTTCCAGTCATTAGAGATTTTCCAGACGTTTTTGAAGAGGTTAGGGGACTACCCCCTAAGAGAGATTGACTTTAGGATTTATCTGAATGACAATGCTAAGCTAATGGCATTGCCTGTGAGATATATGACTCCTAGGGAGAGGAAGAAGTTAAGTAAGCATATTGCTGAGCTATTGGAGAAAGGTTGTAGGATGGTTTTCACCCTAGAAGGGGGTGAATACGGTGATACTAATAATAACACAAATTAATGAGGAAATAAAAATAATAACAGGAAGTAATGTAGAAGAGATCACATACAAATTTACCCAGCTTCGACAAAACACTGCCTACATGCTGCCCTCACGGTTACTGCTAGAAATTAAGTAGTCAAATGCTTACACATGTAAACTTGCGACACCCGCCACTTCACTAACCTAACTCTATGCTCAAAACGCCACCACAACTACGCCACTAAGTTGCGAATTCTCAAACTATGCACCATAGTTTGTGCCTTGTCATACGACTAGAGAGTTACACAATTTTAAAAGAAAATTACAAAGTAAAATAAAAAACTAAACAAAATACTATATATCAATTAAGCCCAAAATAAAATTAAATAGACTGGCCCAATAACGAATTAATAGGAGATAGTCTTCCCTTTATTCTTTCTATAGTAACTTCGGCCGCCTCTTTTATTCTATAAAATGGCTTTAGCTGGTTCCTTTGTTCCTCTTTGAAAATTAGGGTTTTTCCAAAATTGAAGTCGTTGTTTAGAAATTTGATTGATTAAGAGTATGCTTCCAATTGATTGGCTATGTCGATCGATCCCTTATCTTTGACAGTGTTGCTGTTACTTCAGTGATGAGTTCGAATGCTACTAAATTGTAAGTAATTTGCCCCTTTTGATATTTGTTTATGCTCGATTTTATTGTTCTTGAACTCATGATTTTATGTCGATGATGATGTGGGAATTTATAGGGATTGAAAGCCCAATATTTGCGTTCGTATATTTCTTTTTGAATTTGTTATGATTTTACCATCTACGTTCAATTTTGATCGTATGATCTTGAGATCTCTGACCGGTTCATTTCGTACTTGTTATTACATGAATTTGAATTTCATTGCTTGAGTCAGTTCCGTTCTTTTTCTCCCATACTCCTATGACTTCGGTATTTTGAATTAGAGATAATATTTTCTGATTTCATGATAATTGACTGGTTCACCATGATTTATTGGCAATTGATTGTGGTATTTGAATTTTTGAGATTAAACTGGACTTTGAAATAAACTTGATGATTTTGACTTGTTCATGACCCACGACTTGTTCAATTCATGTTAATGGCTTTGACTTTCATCGAACTGGTATACATATGAATTTGAAATGTCTTCATGCTTGTTGCACTTTGTAGATTTGCAGTCTGGACTGTTGTTTCCTCTTATTCATGTTTTACATTCCATATTATCATGTTGCATTGAGTCATTCTTTGTACATGTAGTTCATGTCATTGTGCTTGGGCTCCTATTGAAGTAGAAGTTTTCTATTGTAATTCAACTTTTCATTGATGACTGTTTTGGTTTGTGATTGCATATTCGTACTTGTCTAAAATGATTCACTTGAGTCTGGTTGGTATGTTTCACTTGAAAGCTCTGACTAGTGCCTAACTGCTCTAGTATGGTTGAGTATTATGTGTTCACTTCTGGTTTTTGGGTTATGATGGAGTTGACCTTTCAAGTCCATTTTGCATATGTATGTTTTATGGTCAGACTTTTTTTCATGTGCTTGCATATTGTTGAATTGTGAGCACTCCTGAAACTTGTTGTATGCATGTGTGCTTGTATTTGTTGATTTGAGTCTTGTTAGGAGCTTGTTGAAGTCTGACTCCAGTTTGATTGAGACTGTTGTCATATGTACATGTATGTTCATGCTTGAGCTATTTCATGTTACTGCAGTGTTGCACTTGACCATATGTGCTTGATTCATTTAAGTTTTGTTATTGCTATGGTTGCACTGTCCTCAATTCTGGTCCATTTTGCTAGCTGCACTATTGCTCGAAATTGTTTTGCTGGTTATTACCATGTATATACACATATATGTGTGTGTGTATGTATATATGTATGTGATTCTTACTTTGATTGTATCATCTCTAATTAGATCATGTTTTTATGTTCATGCCTGAATTGTGTGGTTCCATGTGGGTTTGATCTGATGCACTTTGATTTGATGTCTGGTTTAATTTATTTTGAAGTTTTAACATGTTCACTTTTGAATTGTGCATATGGATGAATCCCTTATTGTCACAATTGTTGTTTCGAAACTGAAATGTTTCTTGCATCTGTGTTGAATGCAGCCTTGGCTTGGGTTTGACCTTGTGCTCACCTGTCCCTGCAGTTTTAACAAGCAAGTGTATATCGGTATGCACGGTCTTGTGGCATGTACCGTGATACACTGTGCACGTCACAAGTTGTTTGTATAAGATGAATTCAAAAGAAAATGATGATGAACAACCCAAATAACTAAGGCAAACAATATTTTCAAACACACACTTCATTGTACACTGTAAAATTTCTTTTTCAATTTTACTGCATTAGTGTTTATTTTGCAGATAGTTTAGATGCTGGATATAGACTGGAACAAAGTTGAAGGTAAAATATGAGTGTTGAGTGACTATATTGTGGGGTGTAATATGTAAATTGAAAATTGTGTTGTAATTGAAATTGTATTGTAATTAAAAAATGTGTAAACGTAGTGAGAGCTCAAATTTGTACTATTCGAGTTTGTAATAAAATATTTGTCTGAATAAAATATATTTTTAAATATGAATTTTGAGTTATTTATTTTATTCAACTAATATTTAATTACGTGAAAAATTAAATAGTACAATAACAAATACACTTAAACGAATATATATATATATATATATATATATATATATTATCATCAAACAAAAATCATATACTAGCATATTACACAAAGGCTTCATCAGACAGAGCATATCTTAGTGGGGAGCGTCGGTCCTCTTTACTATAAAGGCGGATGGTTCCCTTTGACTTTGCGTAGACTATAGAGAGCTGAATAAGCTCACAAAGAAGAACCGCTACCCACTTTCTAGGATAGATGATCTTTTCGATCAATTGGTTGGCTCTTTAGTATTTTCTCAGCTTGATTTAGCTATTGGATTTCATCGGCTTAGGTTCGCTGATGATAGCATCGATAAGTCAACATTTAGGACACCCGATGGATTCTTTGAGTGGTTGGTTATGGTGTTTGGGCTGACCAACGCCCCAGCCTATTCTGTAGATTTGATGAGCCGTGTTCTAGTGTTTTCCAATGGTATGGAAGAGCATGCTATTCATCTTGAGGAGATTCTTCATACACTTAGTGTTCATCAGTTGAAAGCAAAATTCCCAAAGTGTCACTTTTGCCGTGAGGAGGGGCGTTTCTTAGGGCATGTAGTCTCAAGAGAAGGTTTAGTTGTGTATCCCGCGAAGATAGTAGCAATACGGGATTAGAAAGCCCCCAAGAACGCTACTGAAGCTAGAAGCTTCATAGAATTGGCTGGCTATTATAGGAAGTTTATCAGAGATTTTGCTAAGATTTCAGCATCGCTTTCTCGCTTCACTGAGAAGAATATGGCATTTGTGTGGGATGTAGATTGTAAGGATTCCTTTACGATGCTGAAGAGGGCCCTTACTTGTGCACCAATGTTAGTTTTACCCGATGGGGTTAAACCTTTTACAGTATACATTGATGCATGTAGGAGAGATCTTGCAGCAGTATTAATGCAAGAAGTGAGGGGAGTATGTTATGGAAGTAGACATTTGAGAACTCATGAGAAGAACTACCCCACCCATGATTTGGAGTTTGCTGCTATTATTTTCGCTCTCAAGTCATGGAGACATTACTTGTTAGGAGAGAGGTTCGACCTTTCACTAACCATAAATCATTGAAGTACCTATTCTCACAAAAGGTTTTAAAATTGAGGCAGTAGTGTTAGATTGAGTTTTTGGCATCATATGAATTTGAGATAGCTTAAACCCCGGTAAAAGAAAACATAGCTGCGGATGCGTTAAATAGGAAAAGAGCAACCCTTTATCTAATTTTCATGGAGTGGAAAAGGCTAGAGTTTATTTCCACCTTCGATTTTAAGCCCTCTACGGACATTATTGCTAGATTGTTAGCAACACTTAAGGTTAAGCCTACCCTAATAGATTAGATTGGCTCAAGGCAGCGAGAGGATTCAAAGCTTATGGATATTTTGGATGGAATTAGTAGAGGAGAGGTGTCTAAACATCTTCAACTCTATTCCATTGATAGTAAATGGTGGCTAAGGAGAGATGGAAGACTTTGTGTCCCCAACATTGGTGATTTGATGAGCATAGTTCTAGCAGAAGCACACCATTCTCGAATGACTATTCATCCGGGTGGTGATAAGATGTAAAGGGACATGAAGAGAGTGTTTTATTGGAGCGGCATGAAGAAGATGTTGCAGCGTTTCTAACTAAGTGTCTTTTGTGGAAAAGAGTTAAGGCGGAGTAGTAGAAGCCCGGCGGATTGCTTCAACCATTAGATGTACCCGAATGGAAGTGGGATAGTATTTGGATGGACTTCATAGATGGTTTACTCTAATCTAAGAACAGCAATACCAGTATTTGGGTGATTGTTGATCGTCTGACTAAGAGCGCCCACTTCATTCCGGTCAAAAGTAAGAGGATGGCACCTTACTTGGCATTCTTATATTTTTGTGAGGTAGTCCGACTTCATGGAATTCCCTCTGCATAGTGAGCGATATAGACCCTTTCTTTACTAGCATGTTTTAGAGAAGCTTGCAAGAGGCTTTAGGGACGTAGCTTAGATATAGTATGGCCTATCACCCCAGACAGTTTGCCAAACAGAGAGAGTTTATGGAGTTCTTGAAGATTTGTTGAGGATGTGCCTTCTTGATTTTGGAAGAACTTGGTAGGAGCATCTTCCTTTGGTGAACTTCGCATATAATAATAGTTTTCAGACTAGCATTGGGATGGCCCCTTTTTAAGCTCCTTATGGAAGACCTTGCAAGTCGCCTTCGTGTTGGTTGGAGCCCGACATGGTTAGAGAGACTTTGAAAAAGTTTGATTTGATTAGAAGGAGAGTTAAGACAGGCCAAGATATACAAAAATCCTATGCAAGTAAGCGAAGAAGTGAACTTGAGTTTGAGATAGGAGATTTAGTTTTCATTAAGGTGTCTCCACTAAGAATGGCAGTGAGGTTTGGATTAAATGGGTAACTCGCTCCCAGATTCGTAGGACCGTTCCCTATAGTGGAAAAAATAGGAAAGATGGCATATCAGATAAAGCTACCAGAGAGGCTCATGGGAGCTCACGACATTTTTCATGTTTCACCCTTGAGAAAGTGCTTGCACGATTTAGTATAGGTAGCATAACCTATTCAACTTGAGGAAGTTAAAGTGGAGAGAAGCATCGGTTCGTCGCATTCCTACCAAGATCGGTGGACGTGATAACAAGAAGCTTAGGAATAAGGAAGTCCCTTTGGTTAAGATGCAGTGGGGAGATTGTATTAAGGACGCTACGTGGGAGGCTGAGGAGAGAATACGTACCTCTTATCCCCATCTTTTCGATGGTACATCTTGAATTTCTTATTTCCATCTTTAGTTTTGAATAGGTTCTTTCCTTTTGTATCCTTTAGGAGGGTAGATCTTAGGATTTAACTAATGGATGGTAGGACTGAATGTAATCATGTTACTAGAAAATGTATGTTGGACGCTAGTGGTTGCAAGTGTTTGCTAGTGGATGCTAATGGACGCGTGTATATACACTAGGCATCTCTTAGGGATCAGCCTAACTAGGTCACTAAAACATATATATATATATATATATATATATATATATATATATATATATATATATATATATGGATGTGTGTGCATTTGCAATTTTATTTTATTTCCATGGTTGCTATAAACGGATGATTATCGTATGATTGTTGCACTTGGATGATGATTGTAGCACGCATATTGAACTATCAGTTATTAGTAGGGAATTTGCATTCATTTGGATACATGGCACGGGCATGGTTGCATTAAAGGAGGTCGACTGAATCAGTAGACCGCCTAATCTTTTGCAATAGTTAGGGACATTGACACTACACTATTTCATATAACATAAATTGCTTTAGAAAGCTTAAGGACAATGGATGTAATGGATGATGGTTGATATGTGGTTGTAGAATTTTTATGAAAATATTTGTTTCATTCTTCTGTCCTTATAGATTTCGGGGACAAAATCCTTTAATGAGGGGAGAATGTAACTACCCAAAAGTAAGCTATAATGATTAATTAACAAATTAATTAAGCAATAAAATAAGTTTTTGAAATTGTTATAATCGAGCTACGGGGTTGCACCATTATGTCTGTGGCGATTTTGTGACCAATTTGCATATATAACTTGTTGAAATCCGAGTCAGTATGAAGAAGATATGAGAAAAATAAGAAATCAAAAATAAAATGGAAAAAATAATAATATAGGCGTGGGTCGACCCATGCCATAAGCCAGGTCGACCTATAGGTCAACCCAGGCTTGTGTAAGGTCGACCTATTGATCCCCATAGTAGCTAGGTCGACCCACCTTGTTTATGGACGAGGAAGCATCCAAATTCAAACCGTATGACGTGTTTTGCAATTTTCTTCAAATCCTGCCGTTCGTGCTTCCATCCAATGGTTCCTAGCGAGCTTATGACATGGTTGCAATAGATGTAATCTTCAAATCTAACACCTAGATCCCTAAGCAACACTATAAATAAGTCCTTAGACCTTGCTATTTTTCTCATTTAGATTTTCTCCAAATTGGGTTCATTGCCTGAGGCTGGACCCTAAAAGGAAAAACTTTCTTGGGAGGAGATTTTTTATAAAAATATTCTATGCCCTAGAAGTGTATTCGGGAAGGCCTAGGAAAAAAGCTAAGGACCATAAGTGAGTGTCTAATAAATATTTTAATTTTTTAAGTAATTTAAAATAATAGGTTTCTCAATAGTTATAGTTTTTCTGCAATTTTGAGACGGTTTTTACATAAGTTACTTACAGTTAGTTTCTAAAGTTCTTTTCAGTCTATTTTATTCAACTATTTTTATTAAGCTATTTTATTTAGTTATTTATAGTTATTTGTATTTATTTACATCTTCTTTACGTTAGAATTTAGCATGTAAATGTTAGTTTCTTTTTATTCCCTTTTACGCGAATAAAATATTAGAATATTAAAAAGAGGAGAATTCGCTAATATGGATTAAATAGAAATAAACACCGAATTCACAGAAATTAGATGTACAATAAGCTGTAATAAAAAGAAGATAGACTAAAATAGGCAAATTTGAGATATTTGCAAGCATTTTTATAACTAGTGGTTATAACTAAAAAGATAGAATAAAAGTGTAACAATTATAACATAGGTTATACTAAGAAGAAAGAACAGAAAAGACTTGTTTAAAACTTAGATTAAGTTAACTAGAAAATATAGCAGAAATAATAGAAGATGCTTATTTTAAAATTTACATTTAATTAATAAGAAAACACAGAAGAAGGGCACGTACCAACAGCATTCCCATTCAATCAGGAACTGATGATCTCACAATAGTTAGGTAGACTATGACACATTTATCCTAATTACGGTACATAAGCGTCCAGTAGATAGAAGCTCAAATCAGATGATCTAGGCAAAGGGCGCAAACTTGAATTTGTTTGTTAGGACTAGTAGTGGTAGCATTCCCTTTCAGACTAGGACTGATGGTCTCACAACACTTAGGTAAGGCCGGGCAGCATTCCCTTCAGACTAGGTCTGATGGTCTGACAATAGCTAGGTGAGGCTGGGCACGCTTATGTGGATTAGGTTAAATAAGTGGTCAAAATATGGGGAGACATTTAGTGTGTACCAGCGACGACCGAGCGTGTGAGATCGATTAGGGTAAATAATTTGCTACTGCGTTCCAAGCGCTAAACATGTGTCATTTGTTGTGACCAACAAGATTGGTTCTCAATGGAACAACAGAGGTAGAAGGTCGATCAACAGGTATAATTAGGATTTCAGCCCATTTAAATTGGATTAGGGTTTCAACTTAATCACAGCAATCTAAGACAAGTGCAAACAATCACAATCAAAGAAAATATAATCAAAAATAGTATTTTATCCCAGTTCATCTTTTCTATATTTTTCTTTCATACTAGAACTATTGCTTAGTCTATTATCTTTATCTTGCTTAGAAATGCTAGTAATTACTTTCACTCACTGAACTTATTGTCTAACCAACTCCTCTATTTCCCCTTTTCCCCCATAGGCCAGTAGAGTCGAGGACAGTAGATTCAGACCGCTTGGAGATATATTCTTAGAGTTCTTCAAGTATTCTTCTTCTTCTTCTTCTTTTCAGTTTTCTTTTCGTTTGACTTTAGATGTACTGGTACTTTATGAGAGGGATGATTTTTATTTACGTACTCTAATGATGTGACTGAGATTGTATTCTTCACGGGACATGTATATTTGATTTTCTTGGCATATTCTGTTTTGAAATGAAGTTTAATTTTAAATGCTATTTCGTATTTAAATGTTTCCGCTGTTTTTATTTATCTATCTTGTGAATCTTAGTCTCTACGATATTTTAGCTATACCTATAACGCACCACATCTTTTAGTGAGCCCTTTTTAGGTATACTAAGGGGTGTGGGGTGTTTTAATATTTAAATGTTATTTATAAGGAAAAAGAAAAGAATCCAATTAACTATAAGTAATATTAGGCTTTAAAATTATAGAGAAAGGCATAAGCCTAAAAGTGAAAATATACAGTAAATTATGTTAGAATTCGGGGAGTGAAATAAAAATGGGAAATCTAATAACTTGATTTAAAAGTTAGTGGTAGATTAGTTGGCAGGTTTAGAAAAGCGAATATATTTCCATAGTTGTAAGAAAAACGGTAAATGTAATTGCAAGAACAAAAGAGAGAAAAAATGGAAATAGTGCAAAATAAAGACATTCCTGTATTTTGCATTATCCAATAATTAAAGGAACAATAAAAGAAATATCTTGCAGTTACGAGTTACTTTTTATAGCATTGTTTAGTATAAAAATATGGAAATGGATTTTAGTACAGTTTTTGTAACCAACCAAATAGAATAGAACTACTTCCTAAAATAAAAGAGAATAACATGAAACGTTAATGAAATTAAAGAAAATGAAATAATCAATTACAATATTTGACAAGACTAGAAATGATAAATAGAAAACGTGACTAGATTTGCATTTACTGTGATATATAAGAATAAAAAGAATCAGTTATTATGGTAAGTAATTTGTCGCAGTTGGATGTAGTCCCAAGCTAAGACTGTCATATAATGTAAGAGAACTAAAGAGAATTTAGTATCATAATAAAAGAAGACAGACTAGAATAGAAAAGAGACATTTGCAATTACATTTATAACATGTAGGTTATAAAAGAAAGAAAAGAATATAAAAGTGACAATTGGAAGTATAATTGTCAACACGTAGGTTATACTTAAAAAGAAAGAAGTAAAAGAGGCTTATTTTATCAAACTTAGATATTTGATTAAGTTAATAAGAAAAAATAATAGAAGTGGCTCGTACCGACAACATTCCCTTTCAGGTCTAAGACTGATGGTCTTACACATGAGTCGGGCCAGGCATGCTTGTTAGGTTAAATAAGTAGCCAACAGAATAAGAAAAATAAACTAAACGCATCATAAAAGATTAGACATGGATTGTAATAAAATGGTAAGTTGTTTTCGGAGCAGCCTGAAGGGAATCTAGATAAAGAGCTTAACGAAGCAGTTCACCGTAGATTATTAGTACAAAAAGAGCATGTCCTACTTAAATATTTTGGGCTAGAAGGAAGTATGAGACTTCAACGGGACGTGAGGATACTCCAGGCTGGCCCTCTAGGGAAGGCCTAACGAAGCTGCACCCCTTGAGGCAGGTCTGTAGGTGTTCCATCTAGAGAGTATGCCTTGACTGCTTTTGCATTGCAGGCCTAACAAAGCAGACAATTGTAGGCAGTCAAAAGGTTGATGATGGAGTAGGATATTCATATGAAATCGTACTCTAGTTTGCGAGTAGGTTATAGTAGGTAGGACCGATAAGGATAGTCGCATGCGGATATCAACCATCATCGGTCTGAGAGAGTTCGGGAAAGACTAGGGGCTAACCAATAGGCCAATGATTCTTTCACTATCAAGACATTGGATGAGCGACATAGCCAATTTGATGTTTAGATTGTTTGTAGTAGGGCGGAACCACTTAGATCTTGAAAGTTCGTTCGATTAGTTGAGGGGACTGCTGGGGCCATAGCCACGAGGAGAAAAGAGACAGACCAAGTATAATATCTGCATTATAGGCCTAACCAAGCGGACCTTTACAGATATAGAAAATCCCCAATTGAGTTCCATACAAGGTAGAACTTATTGGCGGAATCTACGGAGTAGACAGAACGATTACATGTAGTCCTCAAGGTACACATTGGGTGGTACATTATGGATGTCCAAGCACTAGGGTAAGCTAGTACGGATGTAGTTTCACGTTTTCATAGTAGACGATGGAAAATCAGTATTGTAGGCTTCTCGAAGCTGTCCTTTACAGATTTAGTTACAGTACGCTCTAGTAGCAAGACGATGAAGTCCTTTTTGAGGAGGATATAAAAGGTACTATGGGTATACCAAGGACCAATGCGGTCTTTGGGCATGTAGCTACATATATATATATATATATATATATATTGGTTACTAGGTCTTAATCTACTAAGGAGTAGATGGGTACGATTCATGCATAGAGGCGAAAGTATTATAATACCAAGAAACCTAATATACCAAAAAATGGAAATAGAACGGTATGTGCAGAATTATGCTTAGAAGTGTATTATTTGTTCGTTCACCAGAACTTTAGTTCTAACCCCCTCCTTATATCATCCCATAGGTTTGATCGATGGCAAAGATTTTCTAGCTTTGCGACACTTGTTTAGAAAGTGTTATCACCTTGGTGAGTATTTACTTACTATTAAATTTTAGTCAATTCTGATGTGAGATATTTATTTGAGGTCTGATATATTTATCTTTGTCTATTTGCAGGATACCAGATACCCAACTCGGGCTTTAGTGGGCTTGGATTTTAGCATTTTTGCAAAAAATCTGGAGCCATTGGAATTCGAGTTGTTACATTTGGTGTCAAAGCTAAGGTTAGTAGATCCTAAGTAAATTAGGAAATATGAGTGAACCTATTTGTATTTTTGGATAAAATATAAATATATTATGCACTAAAATCCAAATAGTCCCATATTATAGATTTTTACATATGGAAAGTTTTCAGAAGTATATGTACATAATTTTCTCGTTGGGTTTGGGATGACCCTAGGATGTTGTGCCCGATTTATAATGTACAATAATCTTTGTTTTGAGAGAAGATAGGTATCCATATGTTATAGGAAGTGGGAAAGTTCCCTAGGGATAGTTGGGAGAGTATTTTTATTTTTGAAGGAATAAGAGATTTTAGTAAGGAAATGAATTTTCAAGATTTAGAAAGGGTATCCCTAAGGTTGTAAGAAGAAAATACACTTTATGTCTAGCCTAATAAAATGAAACTTTTGGAATTGAAAAGTCAAAAAAATAAACTTGTTTATATGTTTGAGGGACTAATTATTGGGTTTATGAAAAAAAATTAGTGTGAAATTTAAATTAGTTTTTATATAATGTAAATTTTATTAAAAGTGAAATTATTTTTGAAGAATTACATAGCATTTATAGCTCACTAGTTTCTTTGTAGGTAACAAATTTTTTAAATATAAAAAACCTAGAGTGTGTGAAGTATCAAAAGTGTAGGTTACAACATTTATTATTGTAATAGATTTTTTCATGAAAAATAAAGGAAGCATAGACTACAACACTATTGTTATAGTATGTGACTCCGAAAGGAAATGTTTTTACATAACATATGAGTTTTTAATATTTATTTTAATTGAATCCATATACTAGTATTTTTGGGTTGTAGTAACGGTGCTTTACGCAACTTCTCTTTTGATCCAAATAAAAATGAGTTTTGAAGATAATTTCTAAGTATAGAAATAAAGTGGTTTGTAAGTACATTTATTATTTAAATAAGTAAATGGAAAAAAATTCTAATATATTAAAATAGTTTTGAAAATAAGTTCTTTTGGGAATAATGTAAATTAAATATTAGGAAATTAACAAATTACGTAGAAAATGTTTATTGTAAGTGAATATAGATTAAACATACTTTAATCTATTGGAATGAGATGAATAATGATATAATATTCTATGAAACCAAATTACAAATAAAGATGTTTTGTGTAAGTTATAAGGAATACGTGAAAGAGATGTACAAGGTATGGAAAGCACTATATTTTGTATAGCCTTTTTCGATAAAATATATAACAATTTCGTTGTATTTTCACATAAACATGTAACCTTCCTTCAAAGGATTCATAGAAGGTTTTAGAATTAATGATTTCTCATAAGAGAAAGTAGTTCCAATACATTAAGGTATAAAACAATAGGTGTAACAAGAAGTGTAATAATTAGAGACAATATTAGACAGGGGAGATATTATAGAGAGTCTTAGTAGGAAAGCTAAGCAATGGAAATTTTATATTTTTCCATTGATTATGCGCATTGGTTGCTTGCCTTTGTAGAAAGTCCCCATTTGTAGTAAGTTCGAAACTCCTCCAAGGTTAGGTAATTGGAAGAGTAGGAAAGTTAAGGGATTTGTGATAAAATAATTGTTCCAATCTACTCCAATTTGTGTGAACTTGAAAATCTATGAAAATAAGACGCTTTAAAAACATGTGAGGACATTTTTGGAAGTCAAGCATAAAAATGTTCCAAGGACAAGCAAGGCATGTTTTAAAGAAAAATTGTTTGGTGAAAAAGTAAATAAGTTTTTTGAAGAGAAAAACTTAGTAAATAATTAAATTTAAAAATCCAATTTTTTTTATGAAAAGCTGTAAAGGTCTTTAAGAGGAAAAGAGGAATAAGTTTTGAACTCAGAATATGTAAGTTTTCCCCTCTAGGTTTGGGGAATAATTTAAATTCAAAGAGCTATAAAGATGCAAGTCAAGAAAGATAAAATGTTAAGTAACCAAGTGCCTTTGAATTTAATAGAAACTTCAAAGTAACACTTTTAAAGGTAAGAATTTTTGGTTTTTGATGTTTCAAAAATCAGAAGCTTTAATTTTTGAAATGAAATGATAAATACCAAGCCAAACTTTTAAATATGGAGTAGATAGGAATCATTTTCTAGATGTGACGTGAAACGTGTAAGTCTATAGCAGTGATCACTTTTAGTAGTAATAATAAAAGTTCCCGTAAAGTATATAAGACACCATTGTGAACCTAGGAATGGTGCTTCATGTGTGTAGACTATAGAAGAATAGTGAAGTGATATTAGTAAGATAGTAAGACACACATGGTTGGGAAAGGAAGACCTTACTTCGGGAAAAATGAAAGGTAAAGGGAAAGAGAAAAATTTTTCAAGCTTAGTTGCCTTTTTAGATAGAGACTGCATAGATTGAAACCTTATTCTTTGTAGTAAATGAGGCTTGGTTATTCCATTTTGAGTATGGAATGGAAGAGATAAATAGATCTTATTCATCATGAGTAATATAGTGTAAGTTGAGTAATTGGCGGTAGGAAAAGCATATGTTTTACTTGGATTCCAAGAGTAGAACCTTCCTGTGTTAGGGTGGACATGGTCCTAGGCCTCCTAGCCCTAGATGATAGATGTGCTTAGCTGCTATATTTATTATCTAGTACTGCTTTGTAGTGGGACTTGTTTTCTCTTTTAGTTATCAGATCGTACCCCTATGTAAGCATTTTGTCTTTATTATTGCAAGTCAGTACTGATTAGTATGATGCTCTTTTTCTATGATGTTCACAAGAAGAGAATAAAAACATAGGACGTAAATAATAAAATAAAATTAAAAGTAGATGAAGGAAAACAACAAATTTAAAGAAAGTGACAGAAATGTCAACAGAAAAATTTTAAAAGGAAAATTTTCTTATGTAAACTGTGCTTTAGAAAGCAAATATAGATTTTTATAGAATAGTGGCACAAGTTCCAAGTATGGGGAATGAGGTCAGCAAAAGCAAAATGGTAAATGTGAGGTTTTTCATTTCTACCTTGTTTCTGACATAAGAAATCGAGTTTGGAAAAAATTATTTTTTTTCTTCTGAAATTCAAATATTAATAGTTGTATGGTAGGATATGGATGTGAAAATTGTTGAACTACGCCCCTGTTTATCAGGAGTGTAGGAAAAATTGGATGAATTTTTTTTGGAGTTTTCAAAAGATTGCAATCATATAAAAATTGCAAGTATATTTAAGATGTGTGCCTCGTATTTTAAAAAAGAGATTTTAAAGAAGAAAAGCATTCGTATAGGAGGGACCTCTTAGAAATTCATGCACGTGCATATATTTTATGTTGAATGTGTAACATCCCGCCTTTTTGCACACTTTAAACCGACACACGTGCCAATTCAAAGCATACGCAAGGGCGGATTGTTATGGGGTAAATAAGAAAAACAGAGAAGAAATAAAACAAAAACAGAATCTCACAGCGGAAGGATAAAATATAATAACAAATATACAGTTCAAAAACAGTTTACAAAAGCTTGATTCTTCTTTTACAATAAATATCAGAGTTACACATACCAATACAAGCAATGCAGCGGAATAGAAAGAGTGTGGTGTAATACTATATATAACATAATACTTATTCTTCGTCTTCGTCCTCCAAAGCCAAAATCTGCTATCCTGAAATGCTCGGACTGACCCGAGCGAATTTGAATAGACAAAAACACCCGAGTCAGACTAGAATATCTTATGTGAGTTAAATAAACAGAATATAAATATGAGTACAGTAACTCAAGAGATGTTCGGGATTTACATCTCCTAAGGATCCGTTAAACTATTTACTATGTAGTATATTGCGCTATTATAATAGTGTCTATTTATAAAATAAACTTACTTTTAAATAGCGTTAAGGCTTTACATTTTCCACCTTAACACGTAATAGTCCCAGTAGTCCGTCCAATATCATAGCCCCTCCTGATCGGGAAGCCACTAGAGGATACCACACGGGCTACGGGAGAAAACCAAACTCGTACAAGGCGCGATATGGTAGGTGACACGGCACAACTAGGCAATGCCAGGGTAGATATACCAATTGCTATCTAGGCTGGTGGAAACGCGTAGCCGCAGTTACCGCCCACCTCGGACTAACTCCCCAAAATCAAAATATAGAAGTGGCCACTGAATCAAATCCAAGTCAAATTATAATATCGAAGAGGAGCGTCCGATCAGAGGAATGACCTCATTGGCCTGAGAATCGCTCCTGTTTTAGCCACCTTATGCCAACTCACGGGAGTTGGGTCCACGTATTTACCTTACAGGAAACGTCGCCACCACCTACTTCATTCTGGAATCTCCACCGCGTACACGGTTAGTCAAAGTGGTTTTCGGTATCGACAGAGAGTATGTCCATATCCGATCCCGGTCTCTTTGCCAACCAATCGTTATTATAACACCGCGGTCATTTAAAAATAGTTTATACTTTTAAAACCAGAATATAATCCATTTCAAACCGTAATATTACGATATCATTTCTTCTTTTAAAACCCAAAACAATATGATATCGTTTATCCCAAATAAAATTATTCCTTTCCAAAAAATTATGTCACTTTTTATTATTTAATATCCCATGTAACCAATATTCTGTTTGTAACTTTCAACATAATTCTTCGAAAATCCATAGCATTTTAAAACCATTATTTTTAAAACTAAATGGTTTGGATATTCAACGGTATGCGAATTAAAAAAAAAGTTTAACTTTACTGTTGCTTTATAAAGAAATAAATTACATGGCTTTCCAAATATTTCTTCTTTTAAAGTTAAACCAAAATCCAAAATATTACTTCAAGTCGCAAAACCATTTCAATTTTATATATATTTATATCCATTTTGGAGCATTAATATTTCAACTAAAGTTGGATTTTTATCCTTTCAAAAATCAATATTCTATTAATTAATCTTGACCATTCACATAAAATCCATAATTAATAAGACTTCAATTTCTAGTAAAATATATATATATATATATATATTTCCAAATTCAATTTTTACTAGAATATTCATTTCAAAATATTTTGGGAAAAAATCCAATTATAAATATCATATCTTTAAAATTTCCAACTTAATATTTAAACATAGGATATAATCATCAAACTCCATTTTCTTAATTTTCTTCCATTTTTAATAAAGAAATTTATTCACCTTTTAATTTCAAAATTTCAACTTCATATGCATATAACTATGGAAGAAAACATTTATTCAGTATAAAATTTAAGATTTTTATAAACCGTATTCCATCCAAACCATAGAAATCACATTAAAAATAGTTATATATAGACCACGGTGTCTGTATATAGTTTTCTATCCTATGGTCAAGTGATACGGATATTTATCATTTCAATCCGCAATTTAAAAAATAAAACTGCGGTTGTATATCATTTCAAATCGCAATCCCGAATGAAATGAAAAATGCATACTAACTTGCAGTTTAATGATATCAAATAAAACATCCCTTCAATAACACATCCATCATCCAATCACAAACATCAAGCAATATCAATCAATAACAATTATATATATGATCATATATAACAGGTGATAACTGGCAGTTTATTCAAATTAAAATTTTCAACTATTAATCTAACAATTTATATTCAGTGATAATTGACATAACTGTTAACTAGCAGTTCATATGCAACCAAAAATTTCTAACAGCCAATTAACACGCAATAAATCAATTAAATTAACAGTTACATTCAATAAAATGCAATTCAATAGATATGAATGAAATAACATGCCAAAAGCTCATAAATAAATTTCTATTCATTTCTAAAATTTATTTAACAAACATAAAAGCTTCTAGTAGTTGTGAGTGGGTTAAAACACTCACCTTTTGAATTTAAATTGAATTCAAATCCAATTTAAACCCAAAAATTGGACAGTCTCCAAATTCATCCAAATCAGTGCCAAAACGTCAGAAATTCCGATACGATCCCAGCAAAACAAACCGCGCGTGAATCCGAGCTCGTATGCAAAAGTTATGAAATTTTGAAAAATGAAAAATTCTGGTCCTGGGTCAACTTCGGGTTCGACTTCGGGGCGCCGCCTCATTTCCCCGATGCTTGCTTGGAGTTTTCGCCAAAACGACCCGGAGCGACCCGAGTCATTTTCTTCCTGACCCGAAGTTGCTCTAGGGTTTTCTCCTCTGAAACCCGAAGCGCGACCAGAAGCTGCTGCAGATCCACAAAAATTTTTTTTTTTTTTTTTTTTTTTTTTGAAATAAAATTTTGGAATTTGGGAATTAGGTTTTCTGCCATTGGAATGAGGAGTTGAGAAGGAGATGTACGTATAGAAAAATGAAAAATAAGGAGTGGCTAGGGTTTATAATCGCAAATATATAGACAGATAAAAGAAGGCTAGGTGGGTACGGATAACGAACGTGCTAAACGATAGTTGGCCCAAAAAGTCCGTTCTGCCTCCGGAGTCGAATTTGTTAAAACTATATATCCAAATAGGTGTTTCAAAATATTCTGAACGCGATGGAAAAAGTTTCGCGACCAAATTCGATCGTATGAAGAAGTTATGCTAAAAAAAATAAAAATTTCAAATTGATTTCAAAATGCGTAAATTTCAAGGCGTTTCGAGTCCGTACGATCAAACGACAAGTCCGATCGCAACGAAACTTGAAACATTATTATAATTCACCGTTACGGATCCGATGAAACTAGTTTCGTCGAAATCCGAGTCCGTGACAAAAATGGCTATTTTTAATATTTATTAAATAAATTAAAATAAATCATAAAATCCAAATTTTCTTTCAACTTTAAATATTGGCCAAATTTCATTACTTATATAATCCAATCAATTCCAAATAATTTAGCAAGCTTGGATGTGAATTAAAATTTATAAGTATATAAATTTCGCAGTGTTAACATCTGCGTTTTCTTATTATTTGGGAATTATAAATTTTATTCGCAAAACCCAATTATTTAATCATATACTTATACTCTCATCTTAAATCTAATTATATAAATAACTTGATTTCTATTATCCAACTCAAAATATATCAATTATTCTCCAACTACATAGTTAACGTTTCTTTTATATATCACTGTGGTAATATTTCAAAATGTTCATCTTTTGTTTGCATAAATTACTGTATTTAGATAAAATTATAATTTTGGTAACTTATCACATAAATAACTTAAAACCTCAACTAATACATTCCACCTTTGTTTCATCTTATTCATTCACTCATCAATATTCCGTACTAACTACAAAATTTAGTGTATTCCTTTAAATTGATCAAAATAAGACTTATCAACTAATAGAAAGATTTACGTACAAAATTTATTGTCATACATCTAATTTACAAGCCTATACTTAATTATTATCCTACAATACGTTTTACGTTACTATAATGTTCATTCTTCCGTTCCTACGTTTCTATAAATTTATTCCTTTATAATTTATTTAACGCAACACTTAATCTACACCTATTGCGATGTTTCAAATTTACTTGAATGAACAATTTCTTTACTTAAAATAGTTGTTGTAAACTCTTAATTCCACATTTATAAGTGTATTATTATTTTCACTCAAATATTATACATATATATAGAGTATTGGGTTTTTATTTAATCATCATTTATCATATATATTAATTAATTAAATTCAATACTTAAGTCTGACTAAATTTATTCCCCAAATACACATTTACATTTCTCAACCAATAAATATAACCAATCAAATTCTCATTTTATTGAACCTTGGTCAATTCCACACGTTAATTTTACTTAAAGTCTCAATTAATTAATTTACCTCGGTTTCATTACCTTATTACCTTATATGCATAATTGACATGGTTATATCTTCCATTACATCAATAATTTATCATTTCATTTCTATGCAATATATACTCATCTTATTCCATTTATTTGATTACTGCATTGAAATCTATTTATTAACCAATACTAACGTTATTATCATAAAAAAAAAATTTGATTCCCAATTTTATTCAATACTTAGAACAAAAATTTTCACATTAAATCAAATCCTTCTATTCAAACCAAGTATCATGCTATGATAATATTTTACGTTGGTTACACTGAAAAAAAAATCAACTTTTTATCGTTATCAATTAAACATACATTAATTGCACAAATTAAAGGAATTAATTGCCATTTATCAAATTAAATTTTTCATACATCAATCTATTTCATCTAAATCCTTACCTATGAATATTGCAACCTTTAATTCCATTAAATACCAATTAACCCAAATTATTTCATTTATTCTAAGTCATATCACTAAAATAATTCATCATAATAAACTTAAAATCTATACGTTTATTGATTTATTTCTATTTGTCTTATGTTAAATTCTAAATTTAGTAAGACAACCTAAAGTACTCCACTCAATCGACAGTCCCTTTCAATTGTTAATACGTACTTAAATTTCTACAGTTGCCTTCCATCTGCACTTCCGTTACTATGATAAAAATTAGTAACGTTTATGCCATCAATCCATCATAATTACTTACCCTTAATTGAGTTTGATTTCCAAATAAATTTGCTGACCCTTAATTAGACAATTTATAAAAGTTTGTCATCATACCTATAGTTCTACGCTTATGCTATGTCTTAAATTTCAATAAATTTATAATTTTTGAGATGTTCATTAGGGTTTACAAATTTATTGACTTGCAATAACAGGGTTTCTTAATCTATTCAATTTATCGTTCACAATCTTTTATTGCATTAAATTGGTTTAATATTCCCATATTAAATTTTATGTACAGGTAAGAATTTTTCTTTCTTTCTCTACTTAATTCATTTGAATTTTATTCAAATGTCTTTAAATAGGTTTCTAAGTCACTTCTATATAATTTATTCTAGCCTTCATTTTAATACTTATCTACCACCTTTATTCTTTCAACTAAAATAAATTACAAAATCCTATTAAACAAACAATTTTAAATGGTCGAACTTAACGGGTCGTTACAGAATGACACTTTGCATAAAGAAACGGATAGTTGCAAAATTGGATGTACACAAAATGGATGTGATTGGCGCAGAGAATTACATAGTTTTACCCTTATCGAATTTCGAGGATGTAATTTCCTAAAGGGTGGGAGAAAGTAATGCTTTGCATTTTTAGATAATTAAATAACCAAAATAATTATAAACAGTGAAAATAAGAGTTTTTGGAATCGTCATAATATGGCCTCGAAACTTATACCATTGTGTTCGTGGCAATTTTTTGATTAATTTACATATGTAATATGCCTCGAACAGACTTCGTATGAAAAAGTTATTGACATTCGAAGTTCCTTACCGAAAAATAATTATACGTGTAAATGTGCATGAATATATTTATTTATAAATATACGTGCGTGTAAATTCCAGAAATAATGATCATTTGAATTTCAAAATAGACGCGAATCATAAAGGAAATTAATTGATTAACTATTAAAAATAGGTAAAATAAATTAATACGTATAAAATAAAAAAGTTAGACACGTCAAAATGCATTTTGCTTGTTTTTAACGGCTGGATTTCAATCCCTTTAAACGAATGGACGACATTGCTTTACTCTCTATCAATAAATTTGTAGGGCTAGCCTTCAAACCCATATTTTTTGAATGGGTGTGGAAGCCCTGTCACTTTTCTTTCTCCTCCAATTCTTCAAAAATCAAGCATATTAGATTTAGGTTTTCTTATTAGCAATTTAAAGGTAGAAATAGTAGTTCTAGAGAAGAGATGTCCAAATTAAGCCGTCCGTATGAGGTGAGCTTTCAGATCTGATTTTCTAGCTTATCTGTTTATTTTTCTTCAATTAGATCCAGATTTATAAATCCACAGAAATTCAAATTTGTGGATCCAAATATGGTTGCAAAAGGGAAGACTATGGATAATAAAATTGGACGAAAAATCAGATCTGGAATTTGGAGTATTTTCTTTTTAGGTGAGTGGATTTAAATTATATATCTTTTAACTTGATGATATATATTATCGTTAGATTCCTGTTAAATATTTTAATTTAGCATTTGAACTAATTTCAATAATTAGTACTACTAGTTAGTTATGTTGAAACTATAAATTTTATAAGAGAAGTGTACTTATATTTAAATGTTATTTATATGGAAAAAGAAAGGAATTCAATTAAATATGAGACATATTAGGCTTAAAAGTTATAGAGAAAGGCATAAGCCTAAAAGTGAGAAATTTACAATAAATTATGTTAAAACTCGGGGTATGAAACAAAAAAGGGAAATCTAATAACTTGATTTTGAAGTTATTGATAGATTAATTGGCTGGTTTGGAAAAAAGAATACATTTTCGTAGTTTAATATTATAAGAAAAGCGGAATAGTAATTGCTAGAATAAAAGCAGAAAAAAAATGGAATTAGTGGAAAATAGAGACGTTGTCATATTTTGCATTATCCAACAAATAAAGGAACAATAAAAGAAATATCTTGCAGTTACGAGTTATTGTTTATGGCATTATTTAGTATTAAAATATGGAAATGGATTTTAGTATAGTTTTTGTAACCAACCAAATAGAATATAACAACTTCCTGTAATAAATGAGAATAACGTAAGGCATTAAAGAAATTAAAGAAGAGGAAATAATCAAGTTAAATATTTGACAAGACTAGAATAATAAACAAAAAAGTGACTAGATTTGCATTTATTGCGCATATAGTAGAATAAAAAGTAAAGCAGTTATTATGATAAGTAATTTATAACAATTGGACGTAGTCCCAAGCTAAGGCATCATATAATATAAGAGAACAACAGAGAGTTTAGTATCATAATAAAAGAAGACAGACTAGAATGGAAAAGAGACACTTGCAATTACATTTATAAAATGTAGGTTATAAAAAATGAAAAGAATATAGAAGTGACAATTGCTAGTATAATTGTAATACGTAGGATATAATTAAAAATAAAGAAATAGAAGAGGCTTATTTATCAAACTTAGATCTTGGATTAAGTCAATAAGCAAAAATAATAGAAGTGGCATGTACCTGCAGCATTCCATTTTAGGTCTAGGAATGATGGTCTCACACATGGGTGGGGCTGGGCATGCTGATTAGAGTAAATAAGTAACTAACTAAACAAGAAAAGTAAACTAAACGCATAATAAAAGATTAAACGTAGTGTCTAATAAAATGGTAAGTTGCGTTTGGAGCATCCGAAGGGAATATGGATAAAGAGCCTAATGAAGTAGTTCATCGTAGATTTTTAGTACAGAAAGAGCACGTCCAACTTAGTTATTTTAGGCTAGAAGGAAGTACGAGACTTCAATGGGACTTGAGGATACTCTAGGATGGCCCTCTGGGGTAGGCCTAACAAAGTTGCACCCACAGAGGCAGGTCTATAGGTGTTCCATCAAGGGAGTATGCCTTGACCGCTTTTGCCTTGCAGGCCTAACGAAGCGGACCTTTGTAGGCAATCAAAAGGTTGATGATGTAGTAGGATATTCGTATGACACCGTACTCTAATTTGCGAGTAGGATATATTGGGTTGACCCATAAGGACAGTTGCATGGGGATATCAGCCATCACTAATCGAGCGAGTTTAGCAAAGACTAGAGTTAAAACAACAGGCCAATGATTCTTTCACTATCGAGACATTAGATGAGGGATACTGCAAATTGGATGTTTAGATTGTTTGCATTAGGGCACAACCACTAGGTTCTTGAAAAGTCTTTCGAACATTTGAGGGGGCTGTGTGGGGCCATAGCCACGATAAGGAAAGAGAAAGATCCAGTAGAATATCTGTGTTATAGGCCCAACGAAGCGCACCATTATAGATACAGAAAAACCCCGACCGAGTTCCATAGAAGGTAGACCTTGTTGGTAGAATTCAAGGAGTAGACAAAAGGATTACTTTGTATCCCGAAGGTACGCACTGGGTGGTACATTGTGGATGTTCGAGCACTAGTATAAGCTAGTGTGGATGTAGTCTCATGTTTTCATATTGTGTAGGCCTCACGAAGTTGTCGTTTATAGATGTAGTTATAGCACGCTCTAGTAGTAAGATGATGGCGTCCTTTTCGAGGAGGAAACATATGGTACTATCGGTAGTACCTAGGACCAATGCGGTCTTTGGGCATATAGCTACCTATATATATATTGATTATTAGGTCTTAATCTACTAGGGAGTAGATGGGTACGTTTCACACATAGAGGCGAGAGTATTATAAACCAAATATACCTAATGTAACAGAAAATGGAATTAGAATGGTATATGTAGAATTATGCTTAGAAGTGTATAATTTGTCCATTCACCAGAACATTAGTTCTGACCTCCTACTCATATCATCCCACATGTTAGATAGATGGCGGAGATTTTCCAGCATTGTCACAGTTGTTTAGAAAGTGTTATTACCTTGGTGAGTATTCACTTACTATTATATTTTAGTCAGTTCCACTATGAGATATTTATTTGAGCTCTGATATATTTATCTTTGCCTATTTGCAGGATACCAGATACCCAACTCGGGCTTCAGTAGTCTTGGATTTTATCTCTTTTGTGAAAAATCTGGACCCATTGGAATTTGGGTTGCTATAACAAATAAATTACAAATCTTGAGATTCTTTATTAAGAGACTCCGCCACCGAAGGATTAACTACATGGTCAACTGTTGTGTGGAAGAACTTCTTTGAGTTCTTTCTCCTTTCTTCTGATTGTATTCTCATCATCAATCACCTCGATGTTAATTTTCAAAGCACGGTTAAAGGCTCTGTTTGAAGCTCTAAGGGTATGATTTTCCCTTTCTAACTCAGCATCATGCTTTTGGAGGAAATAAATATTATGTTCAAGCTTTTGATTCATGGCGGCATAGTCATTGATAGTCTGAGAATACTTTATCTTCTGCTGCTCATCAAAATATTTAACAATTTCGAATTTTACCCTCCGACATCAATTCCCCAATATGTTATTCACTAGGACAAGAGAGGATTGAGCATAATGGGAAATTTTTTAGCCGTGAGAATTTTTGACCTAGTAGCTCAAGGAGGTTCTAGTGGGGACGAAAGTTCAATTTTTGAAGTATTATCACCCAAATTGAATTCTAGAGTGGCACGCTGAGCTTGGCTATCTTTTAATTTCAGCTCTATATCATTTATCTGCTGAATAAGCTCAGACATCTTTTGATCGAACCCGACAGAGGGATTTGGTTTCACTTCTCATTTTACCAAGGTAACTATCTCATCTCTTTTCTTAATATCGGCCTCAACATTGGCTATGTGGTCTTTGTGGCCACTGGTAATGGTCTTTTGAATAAGGTATCTTTTATGCCACTTCATTGCTTCGATGTTGCCACCGAAATGCTCAAGAAGGACTTCATCATGAATTGCTATCTCACCACTCCTTAATAATAGCCTATCTCTAATGGCGTCGATACGAGAAAGTAAACTTTGAGGAAGATGAGGCAAAGATGGCTGAATCTCCTATATAACAAACAGAAATAAAATAAATAAAAATTCAAGATAACATTACTTTATTGTTATATCAAAGAATTACAACTCAAGTAGCCAAAAGTTAAAAGGAACAACAAATGCTTTCATCACATCTAAAGTTGAGAGACTAGATTTCCAACTTTGCCTAAAGTATTAGCTGAAAGCATAATAGTTGAGTCAAAATGTATAGAAATCCCTTCAAGGGTAATAACTGGTGGACATTTACTATAATCCCATTTTTCGGCAGAAGGACCGTCGCGACCATAAATCAACTTAGTATGGAAGGTTCTGCTTTCTTTTAAGATAGTTTCCTTCTCTTCGCCAAGAAAGTCAAAGCGGAGACAAGGTTATTCTGAGTATAATTTTTGTAAATCCCGAAGAAAGCAATATCTAGCTGACTTCGAAGTCTTTAAGAGTGATGCATTTTTGGAGTAAAACCTTCTCAGGTTAACATATTGACTTAAATGGTCTCTTGGGACGACATTATCTATTCTAAAATAACACAGCAAAAAGAAGCTAAGTAAAGAGAGCATTACAAAAGCATGCGTTCATGAATCAATTACTTGTTATATATTTACAATCACCCATCAGGTTCATACACAATAGCCTTGGAGAAAAACTCAAAAACAAATTTTTTCTTATAATACATAAGCTTTTTAGGGGAAGATCTTGAGGAATTGATTTGACCCATGGCAAGTTCCAGTAAGCTCAAGGATGCAGGTTAGAACCAGATTCATCTAAATATCTTTTATGGTATCGTCTAAGTAAACCCCCACTAAATTCACCTAGATATGAGAAATCTATGGTAGAATGTCTATAGTAAACTTTATAAAAAATGATTAAAATGCCTCTTTCTTTAATCATCATCCTGAATAGGGTTATTAATTCTCTATTTTCCTTCAAGAGAGCATTATATCGAAGGCGAGCTTTCTTTAGTAAAGGGGTCGCTCTCTGAAATTTAAAAGATGCTAGTGCGAAAGTGCTGCTGTCCAGACTATGATATTTCTAGGATAGGGCATTGTGTTCCTTTATTAATTTGTCTAACTCCCTGTGCAACTTGTTGATTTC
Organism: Allium cepa; assembly: GCA_030765085.1. NCBI lineage: Eukaryota > Viridiplantae > Streptophyta > Magnoliopsida > Asparagales > Amaryllidaceae > Allium > Allium cepa. The sequence continues at coordinate 689,019,553 of CM060938.1, forward strand.
CGCTTATTTTCTCTTATGTTCTGTCCTATAGGGAAAGATTGACTTCTTCTTTATCTAAGACAAATGATTTATCGCTAATTATTATCTTCGAGGTATAAGACATTTATATAGGGAATTCCATACCGGTGAAATGGCAACAGAAGTCTAAGGAGCTTGTTCCTTCTCTTGAGGATCCTTGGGATGTGTGAGAGCAGTTTCAACCTCTAGAGGAGCAGTTGAACCAGGAGATGTTGGTGGCATATCTTTTGGGGGGAATGCTCTTGTTCAAGAGCATCATCTTTATCTCCACTATCCATCCCTGAAGCACTACAAGGACCCTCTTTTTCTCCTCCGTGGCCTTGACCGCTAAGAGGGTCATCATATGGTCATCATCATAATCAGTATCCCATTTCATTTCGTCATCATCCTCCTTCTCTTTAGGATCTTTAATTTATCATCCTCCTCCTCCTTAAAGTCAGATACAATATCAAAGTAGGGAATATCACAAGACTAAGGAGCCTGTTGCTTTCACAAGTGACTGAATACAGATACAATCCATACTATAAAGACTTGAATACAAATGCTAAGTAAAATAGAGTGAGCCTTGAAAGCTGCAGAGTCTCTCCAGTGTTCTCTAAAAAAGATCCCTTTCACTATTCCCCTGCCCTTCTATATATAGATGAAGACAGGCTGGACTCCCAGTGCAGGCCTCAAGGCCGAGGTGACTTGGCCCACATAGGACGATCTCGAGCTGGCTTGTCCATTCTTGCCGAACCGTACCTAAATGACAAAACATGTCGACTGCATCAAACCTAGATATCTTCAGGCTCTTCTTAGTCAGAATCTTGTCTAGTGCTAATAGTAATATCTTCAACTGTCATTCTGTAGCCGGGCCAAGGTGATGGATAACATTTCCCCCCCAAAGTGTGTCGTGTGAACCGACACAACACGCTTTGAATCAACGAGTATTCCTTGTTTCCAAAAATAAATCCATCGTGTTTCCTGAAAAGTCATTATCTTTCAATTTATCTTCCCAACGTATCGTATCCTTCTTTGGTTGTCATGACGCTTGGTCGATTCCCAATATTATAAATCCAAGGTTGTAGTTCATCAGTGGCCTTCCGTGTCCGGTTCTACGGAGCTAGTAAGCTGCGGCTATCTGATCCAGTGTTTTCTTAATAATCTTAAGTGAGAATTCAGTTTCTATTGATTTCAAGAAGTCGAACTTTTTTGGTCGTACACATGCATGTTCGGGTACATGTTCTTGCCACTGGCTCTCGGATGCGTTATAAATGATCATAAGTCGTCACAAATTCCATCTAGTTTAATTGCAATTCAATTGCGATTCCTTATTTGTATTTTTTTGTGAAATAAGGGTTGTAATCAGCCATTTGATGAGAGCGGACTTCAAGTTTTACATGGATGACGATCTCAGAGCAGTAAGCAAGGGCAAATGGAGTACGACCAGTCATGGACTCGTGGGTAGTTTTATAAGCCCATAATGTTGTTGGGAGTTCATCCGCCCATTTACCTCTAGCCTTTTCCAAACCTCTCTTCAGTATAGACTTTATGATTTGGTTCACAACTTTAACTTATCTATTTGTAGTTATAATAGATCATGGAAGATTATAAGGACAGATAACGTTACGGATAATGAAGTTGATTATTTTCTTCATCTTGGTCGTGGTTAAGAGTTCTTCGTCTGCCAATTTGTTGAAGTAATCAACTGCTATGATAGTGTATTTCACACCACCTTTAGGATCTGCAAGAAGATGATTTCAGTACCGCAAAGTGGCAAACGACTATGGACTAGCCATTTGAGTAATTTCCATCGGCTGGGTTCCCGGATTTTTTGCAAACATCGTGCACTCGTCGCATTGTCTAGCATGGTCAACCACATCTGGATTGATAGTTGGCCAATAATACCTATAGCAGAGTATTTTCTTTATCATGATTTTCCCCCTGATGTTATTGCCACATTCTTCTTCATAGACTTTGCTCAAGATATCATCATGGACGATACACCAAATCATGGGGATGGATAAACTCCTTTCTACACACGACTTCTTCTTGGATAATTTGGCATGAAGCTTTTGAGGAGGATCTGTCATTTTCCATTCCTTCGTTCAGTAAGAATTCCTCATTGTATATAGCCTTTGGTAGGAGTCAACCATGACACCTTTTTTGGCTCTGTCTCCAAGACCTAGCCGCTCTCCATCCGTCAATGCTTGGAATATTAAATATTTCAACTGAAACAATGTATGTCTATTGCACGTCCCTAAAACTGGCCAGCTTGGCCAGTGATTGGACTCTTTTCAATTTGTTCACTGAGTATGTGTGTGATGATGTAATTCGTGAAGCCGGCTAGTAGCTCTTGGACCTTGCCGAGATAAGGGGCAAGGCAATGCCCCTTAGCAACATCAACTTCCTTAACTTTGCATACTACCAATCAAGAAACACAAAAGATATGTAAAGTTTCCACTCCAAGTCCTCTAGCAAGTTTGAGGCTGGCGGGCGAGGCTTCATACTAAGTATCGTTGTTTGTTGCCGGGAAATCGAGTTTCAGGACAATGCAGATCGATCGTTCCTCAGGAGTCATTAACATGAATCCTGCGCCATAATACTGATCGCCGGATGCTCCATCCGTGTACATTTTGCATCTGTTGTTGGTTCTCTACTACTCTTCGAGTAGTCGTCTGATGCAGTGAATTTGGATGTGAGGTCTGCTAATTTCTATCCTTGGATAGCCCTTCGAGGGAAATAAGTGATATCGAATTGGTTTAGTTTGATATTCTATTTAAGTAGTCTTTCAGACATCTCAGGTCGTGGTATGCCCTGTCGCAATATCTGGTAGGCATAGACGTTGATGGGGTGAGCCTAAAAGTAAGAGTGGAGCTTTCATGATGAAATCAGTAGATATTGTGCTAGCTTTTGTAGCTTCGGGTTGATATCCAATGCATGTCTCGTGATAGTTAATGAAATCACATATGAATGTCAAAATGGGTCCAAGGGAATATATCATCATTTATTCAGACAAATCCAACTAATTCTTTTATCATCATTGCATTGAGCTGTGATCCAATATTCAGCACCAAGAAAGGGTCGCCATGGCTAGCTGTAATGTCGAATGTCATCTTAGCAGGTGCAATCCCAGATTCTTCGAGTTTAGATGTAACTATTTTGCATAACATTCAATATGAAATATGGTTGACGATGAATGCTGATGGTTATTCTAGTCGAATCCTAGAGTCTTATCATGAGTTATTATGTCCAACAGTGAAGGACTCTGAATGCCCTTATCGATTATCAGCAAATGGCCAAAGATCAGGCTTAAAAGCACATTGAAGGAAATGTCGAGTAGGGGTCAGCCTCGAGTTGTGTGCGGCTGTATAGCTGGATCTTGCTATGAGTTTGAATTTGATTGTATATTCGAGTAACACACTTTCTATTCAATGCATTCATGATCCTTTACCCATCCTTCGGGTTGGAGTGACAGTCAGTTGCCCACGAGCTCAGGTATCGATTTAATGATTTTATCTCTAGGTATTCTTTCGGTCGTAGCCTTGAGTAGCTGTAAGCAATATATAAGTTTCAAAATTAAGCTATCGCAGCCATTCTTTGGTTTACCATGCATCAGCTCCTAGTCTCGGGTTGAAAAATGTACTGCATGGATGGTTGAGTCTCGTCCTCGCTATGTTTATATTCCCTCCTAAACTTCGAAAACATAGAGTTGATCGATGAATAGTCGGTTCACATTCATCTTGCTTCTAGATCGTTCCCCCAAGTCTGGGGCATATATCGATAAGTAGGAAGGTCAACCATGCCCATTTTAGCATTACTCTCCTTCCCGTTGAATCGTGGGATCAAGGCAGTTGATGGGAGTCTGGGTCTTGCCTATCATGGACTGTATTATGGGCTCTCATTCCAAGAGGAATACTTCGATGCCTCGTCAGTTTTAGGGCATAATTTGGACACTGGACGGTCATCCATTCCACTTTGGTTCATGCTCTATAACCAGATCTCAGGGTAAAGTTGGGTACAAATGCAGTCGGCTCATGTTCATCCAGTTTCAAACACCTCCTGACGGATCGAAGGAGGGTGCAGGAGAATTTTTGACCAAGTACTCATGGTTTACTCTCCATTCCACACTTTGGAGGTCATAATTTTTAAGGAACATTCAAGTCACATTAATATGTGCTTGGTGCAGATCGGTATTGACCCTCGATCTGAGGTATGATATAGTCGGTTGCCTGTAGTTTTGGATGCCGTTTCGATTGGTTCTGTATAGCGGCCTCCTTATAGTCGTTGTTAAGTTTTAAAGAACGCCAAGCTAAAGCTATAGTAAGCTGTCGTATTCACCTTTCAGTGATTTTTAATCCTGCTCCTAGCATTGATTTGGCCAGGCCACTAGTTGGATGGTCGAACTCCATCCTTTGCGAGTTAATAATTCTCCTGTCGATTTCAGGCCGAAGTTTGCGGAATAGAGAACGGTCGGATTCCCCTCATCAATTTATCGATATTTATAGACCACTCTGCATTACGGTGACTTAGTGTTATTCTCCCCCCGGTCGACTTGCGCCTAATTTGTGTTCATGCTTCAGTCCACACTCCGGGGACTTAGATATTTGTCGAACGGTTTATGCTTTAGTCCACAGTTCGGGACGTAGAGATTTTCATCAATTTGTTTATACTCTAGTCCGCAATCTTGGGATTTAGAGTACTCTAGTCCGCTTCTGGGACTTAGAGATTTTTCTCAAGTCGTTCATATTCCAGTCCGCACTCTGGGGACTAAGTGTACTCTAGTCCATTTTAGGGACTTAGAGGTTTTTAAGTCATTTATAATCTAGTCCACGCTTCGAGGACTCAGAGTACTCTAGTCCGCACTCTAGGGACTTAGAGGTTTTTATATCGTTTGTATTCTAGTCCGCACTCAGGAGACTTAGAGTACTCTAGTCCGCTTTAGGGGCTTAGTGGTTTTTAAGTCATTTATACTTTAGTCCTCATTCAGGGGACTCAGAGTACTCTAGTCTGCACTCAGGGGACTTAGAGGTTTTTTAGTCATTTATACTCTAGTCCGCACTCAGGGGACTAAAAGTACTCTAGTCCGCTTTAGGGACTTAGACGTTTTAAAGTCGTTTATACTCTAGTCCGCACTCAGGGGACTTAGAGTACTCTAATCCGCTGCTAGGATTTAGAAAATTTTCTCAAGTTGTTTATTCTCTAGTCCGCACCATGAGGACTGTGAGTACTCTAGTCCACTTCATGGACTTGGCGGATTTTAAGTCGTTTAAACTCTAGTCCGCACTCAGGGGACTGAGAGTACTCTAGTCCGCTTTAGGGACTTAGAGGTTTTTAAGTCGTTTATACTCTAGTCCACTCTCTGGGGACTCAAAGTACTCTAGTCCGCACTCTGGGGACTTAGAGATTTTTAAGTCATTTATACTCTAGTCCGCACTCAGGGGACTAGGAGTACTCTAGTGCGCTTCAGGGACTTAGAGGTTTTTACGTCATTTATACTCTAGTCCACGCTCTAGGGACTCAAAGTACTCTAGTCCGCACTGTGGAGACTTAAGAGACTTTTAAATCGTTTATACTCTAGTCCATGCTTTGGGGACTCAAAGTACTCTAGTTCGCACTATGGGGACTTAGAGATTTTTAAGTCATTTATACTCTAGCCCACACTCAGGGGACTGAGAGTACTCTAGTCCGCTTCATGGACTTAGATGTTTTTAAGTCGTTTATACTTTAGTGCACTCAGGGGACTCAGAGTACTCTAGTCCGCACTCAGGTGAATTAGAGGTTTTTAAGCCATTTACACTCTACTCCGCACTCAGGGGACTTAGAGTACTCTAGTCCGCTTCAGGGACTTAGAGATTTTTGTCGAGAGCAGTCATATTTCCACCGGTTTAAATTGTATTTCATTTACCGTATCGAGGCCAATGCTATCGAATGAACGATCCGACCACGTTTGCTCATGGAATGGGACTCTACCCCAGCATAAAGGACGAAACTTGAAGAATGGACGGTTGATTCTCGTCCGCTTGGTGATTATATCTCTTCCAATCAAGTCAAGGATGGAGGTACATGACAGATGCTTGGATCACATCCATGATGGGTTAGATAATCAAGTCTCACACAATTTGCTTCATATCTCTTTCTAGAAAATAAGGATAATAGACTTTTGCGTAGAAAAAGTAAGTTGCATATGTTTCAAGGTGCAGTCATATCCACGTATTGAGAGCGATGGTTGGCGATTAGGTAGTCCATCGTAGCTACTCCAAGTCGGGATTTCGAATAACCTTTTGTGCTCGGGATAGGATTTGATGTGTAGATGATCAAATCGCGTCTACTCTAGATAGATCCCGACGTCACTTTGCTTCAGGAAAGGCATCTATATTTTGTTGAACTTTGTTTTATGACTCGATTTGAGTGGATGATGGGGCCATATTCATTTCAAGCCTTGCTTAGGCCTTCAAATCAATTGTGGAGGTCGACGAATGAATGATCGGTCGTGTTCACTTTGTATTGGGCTCTGATCGTGATGAGTTTTTCAATCTCTAGTCCATAGCCACAAATCGAAGGCATATGGTTGATGGTGAGAAGTCGAATCATGCTCGTCTTGATGAAACTCCATAGGTCCGATCATGGTTTGTGTGGATTGGTTGGCGGCCAGCTCTGAGTACTTGGTCACCTACATGGATTTGAAAGAAGTTTAGCTAAAGTTGGTCATAACGTAATGCATAATTGAAATCAACATATCCAAAGAAGATTGGTATAAATCTCATTGATAAAGGGGGGTAGTATCGTGTGCTTGCTATTTGACCCTGCCCCTAGCCCCTTCTAGTGGGATGTCGACTATCAATAATCCAATTGATAATTGGAGTTCTTTATTGATGGGCAACCGAAGGTCTTGGCTTGCCATTCTGCATGGCTTGCACGTAATATTGAAGCTTTTCTTTTCAAATCCTCTTTTCGATGACACCTTGGAGGTGTTTGTAATCGCCAGTGTTAGGATCAGTGTGCAGCTTGGAATATAAAACATTCCCCTGATTTCCTCTAGACTTCGATGGACTCTCTCGATGTTAGTTTTCATTACCACTTTAAGTTGTGAGTCTCCAAATAGAGGCTACCGATTGAATCTTTCAAAGAGCATATGAGTCTAATTTTGAGATCTTGTTTTGTCTACTGGAATCAGTCTCCTTAGCCGACGGGCCTGCATTGTTATTTCTCCTAGTCCGCTCCACTTCTCCTTACTTTGGTTCTGATTCATTTTGTAACATAAACAATCCATGGTCGTAGGAGGCTTTCCAGCCAACTAGATGCAAAAAAATATCTAGAGGTGAATTTCCTCAAACGTGATTAGTGTGATATCCTTGTTAGCATTTGGAATAAATTGCTTAGTGCCAAACATTGGTCTGCTTGGAGTCACTAAATTTGAAGTGCTGGGTCAGTGAAGAATGGTGCTTAGAGTCAACTTGGCATTTTCCTAAAGTCATATCATCTATGTTCTCCTACCTTTGGGAGTATCGTTTGAGTAGCGGTTGCCTGTCCATTCCCTTGTTGCTATTCAGAAGCTGCCACTGGATCCTCTATGCGCTAGTTGATCATGGGATGTAAGGGAAGTGCATAGAATGTTCCTTTATTAAGTGGAGTTTTAAATTCATAGTCCGGAGCCTCTTTTTCAAAAATTTGGGATGTAACCAATTTTTTTTTTTTGAAAATTTGAGTCGTACAAGACGTGTGGCTTGGCCTGGATGTCGTTTGGCCTAGAAGTGTGGCACGGCCTAGATGCCGCTTGGCATATATGTATGGCTCGGCATTCGGATGTCGCCATGCATAGTCGTATGGCTTGGTATTCGGATGTCGCTCGGCATAGACATGTGGCTCGGCATTCGGATGTCGCTCGGCGTAGATGTATGGCTCGACGTTCGAATGTCACTCGACATAGACGTGTGGCTTGGCATTCGAATGTTGCTCGACATAGATGTATGGCTCGAATTTCGAATTTCGCTCAGCATAGACGTACTGCTCGGCATTTGGATGTTGCTCGGCATAGATGTATGCTCGGCATTCGAATGTCACTCGGCATGTGGATACCGTGGATGTATTAGTTTCGATTTCTAAGGGTCGAGGAGACGGGTCGTCACATTCTTCTTCCCAATCACCTCCTTTCCCATTCCCTTTCTAGTACGTCACTCATGATCATGATATCCTTTCTTGTCGCATGAATAGCAGACCACATCAGAATTTTCCTTCTTCATTGATCCTTGCTTCTGAGCATTCTTCTTTTGAAAAAATTTCTTTTCCGGCCTTATCCAATATAGGCCACTTTCTTTTTATTCTTTTCCATAAAATCTAAAATTTCCTCGTGCCTCCATGCCATTTCCACTACCACATCACATGGATTCCTTATATGCGGTAAGGTAGCTCTCGCCAACTCCATTTTCAATCCTCTAATAAACTTCTCGTTTCTTATCATCACTGTTTCAATAGTAACATACCCATATCGGGCCAACTCTTCAAATCTTCCAACATATTCTAGAATAAACATCTGCTTTTGTTCCAGTTTAGCAAACTTTCTAACCAACACAAACTGTGCCAAAATCAACATGAATCTTTCCTGAAACCTCCTCTTAAACTCTGCCTATGTCATAGTCTCCTCATCTGCACCAGTATTCTACCAAAACAGAGCAACTTCCTTAAGCTATCTTGAAGCCAGTCTCCTTTTCTTCTCTTTATTGAGTCCTAAGTCATCAAAAATTCTCTCATGGTGTACAAGCAAGTTTTCCGCCTCGATAGCATCCTCGGTGTATATAAACGGCTCCCTCCAAGCCTAGTATACTCTCTACTCAAGTTAGCATAGTGCTTTCCTATCGGAGCTTCCTAAACTCCTCTTCCAGTAGCAATCCTTCCGACAACTCCAGCTGTGATTCTAGCTCGCATCCTGTTTACGAAAATCTGATACATGGCTCCCATATCCACTTGGGGACCCTAGAACCAACATTTTCAGCTTGAGGCTGACCTTGAACTCTTCTAGCATTCGGTCCGGAGTTTCCATTTGTGGTGGTGTTATCTCTTCCCATATTAACTCTGCCTCTTCTTCCATCCAAATCTATATCCAGGCCTCATGGGAAACATATGAATAGCCTAACAAAGATGGGAGTCCAAAGACATAGTGTATACTTATATATAACAAATACAAGTACGTTACTATAGCATTACCCCATACCCCGATCTTAACTTTAATTCCTAAGAATTATGTTTTCAAAAATCATTTTTAGTTAAAGTATTTCATAAACCATGCTCTGACACTAAGTTGTAACATATCCTACATAAAGGCCTAAAACTAAGCACTACAGATGTTGTAGTCATCTATAGTATTAGCTTCCGGTGCTAAATACCGCTATGTTAATGGTATATATAATATCAAAAGCATTTGAATATGAAACAAATCATAGATTTCAAAACAACATTTTTCCATTAGATTTAAAAGCAGATGTTCCATATTCATACTACATGATCCCAAATACATTTCCCAGACTTCGATAAAATATAATTTTTACAAAATACGCCAGACATTGATAAAATATACTTTTTACAAAATATGCCAAGAGCTACATATGAAGATGTTCCCTTGGATAACCATAGTCATATAGTCAAAATTGAGTTAACACATACACAGTGGAAACAACAACAAAACAAAGAACTGCAACTCCTTTATAGCTATCTGTTAGTCTCCTGCTCGCCTCGGGCAGCTTTATTCATCATCCTACTAAAAACATGGAAAGCTTTAATCCCTCACCTTACTTATATCAACTTTGAGCACCCGAGAGTTTAAGTGCAAAACATAAACTTCGAGTCAGGCATAAAGCCTGGTGTGAATAATAATATACATCCAGGTTATAAATATTAAGTGAGACCACACTACTTCGTGGAACAGGTTTCACCTCATTAACATCCTTTTAAAACATATATTTTTCAAATCATTTCCTACAACCAAAACTTGTTAAATACTGTAAAGCATCATTATGTAAACATATATCAGGTAATAAAAGAACTATTTTTCAAACACTTTAGTTTTTTTGGCTAACTATTAACCTTTGTTTGATTCGGTCCTACCAGATAATATAAACAAAATTTATTTAACTTCTAATAGACACTCCACTAATGGAAGGTCTGTCCTTAACTATTTGTTAAATACTTCTCTTTTGGACAGTCTTTCCCTAACTTAATCATCTCCAAGTCACCTGATCCTAATGGGTTTGTGGGCTCACTAATAACCTATATGTATACAAAAATATATTCCCTTATTTGTGTAATCATAATTTTAGTCTTACCTATTTCCACACACTGGAATTTCGGACAGCAATTAGCTGGAGCCAATAGCTAATGTACAGGGCTTGACCCTATGCTAGTCCCATCTGGTATTCTAATGTCTGAGTCATTTTACTTAGGGATTCCTTCTCATAATTTCCCTTAAAAACCCTTTCAAAATGATTTAAATCATTAAATCAAACTCACATACGAAAAATATATAATCTCATGCTTTATTCAAAATCACCTTGCCATGTTATGTACATATTCTTCACACACACCTTAGTTGATGAGAACATTTAAACACTTGAAAGTACCCCTTTCAGTTTCATTAAAAGTACCTCTTTCTAAACCTTGAAAGCAACTCTTTCAAAACCGAGTACAACACTTTAGTTATCTAGGACGAAAGGCCAAAGCTTCCCTTTTGAAACAATACTTAAAACCCTTTTGAAATCATTGAAAACCTTCCTTTTGGGATCCCTAAAACCATGGACATCATATCTTAAAACACTTCAAAGCTTTGCCTTTTGAAAACCTTGGAAAACCTTCTATTTCAACCCTTTCGAAACCATCAGAAAGTACTACCTTTCGACTCCTTTGAAATCCTCTCGGAAATCACCCCTTCAAAACCATTTTGTTGACCCAAAAAAATAGATCAACACCCTGGTTTGAGTTTGAAAGCACCAGCCCCGTTCTAACAGAGCAATATCATGGATAACAGAGATAGAAAAAGAATAGTAAAAGAAAGATGACAGAGAATTTTTATAGTGGTTCGGCTGTTGATGAAACCTACGTCCACTTTATAGTTTTATTATAGACTAATTGTTGTTGAAATAAATGTTCGATTATAAGGCTTAGATTATTTTCTAGCTAGATTGAATCTCTAGAGTTTGAATCCACTCGAGAATCATAGTGAATTCCTTTGAAGACTATTGTGAGGAAGATAGAGAGTGAAGAATGTTTCCAACAGAGCTTTGGCAACCAATCTGGAGAAGCCCCCTTTTATGTTGCAGGTAAGATGGTATTTATAGAGATCGGAGAGCTTCTGGGACGTGCTTGTTTATCAACTGCTCGTAAGTAGGTAGAAAAGACCCAGGGAGAGTTTGGCTCGCAAAATGAGATAGAGCCATTGGTCGTTAGTGACTCATGATCTATGGAACACTGGCGACCCATAGACTTGGCTCATTTGTGAGCGAATGCCTTGGCCTCTTTTCATAGTGTTCTTCAGCTAACTTGTTTGAAGGCTTGAGAAGTGCCATGGGTAGCAAATGATCCAAGCACTTAGGATTTTCTAGAGTTTCGATCTGGAGATGCTTTGATTGACTTTTATCATAGTTATCCTGTTTCGATGGCAATTCACTAGCTTCTTATGATCAGCTGCTGATTGGGCTAAAAGAATGTTGGTCCCTTGGCTTAGTCAAACCCAATCGTTGCCTTAGTAACATTGATTGGCTCTCATTCACTCCTTTCCATAGCCTTTCTGGTTGAGTTCTATGCCATCCTGATGTCACGAGATTGTCCTACTTTCTTAGTAGGTCCTGCCGGGTTAAAAATACGGATAACATTTGCCCCCAGAGTATGTCTTTTTGGGAACAAGGCGTGCTCTAGATTTTATCGACTATAGTATCTGTTTACTGGGTTCTAAATAATTGCATTAGTGTCTCATAGATATGTAGAAAGTTACACTGTTGATCGCCTAGTTTTGGTCTCGACCATTATTGCATGTCGTAACGAATCAAAATTTTCTCCATAACTTCTTGGTGTACTTTGATGTAATAGGTAATTGTTGAGGCTACCATGAAAATTCAGCCATCTGTTGAATTTTCAATGTGAATCGTCAATTCCACCTTAGGATGTTATTTTCAACTGACTGGCTTCTGATGGCTTTTCGTTTTTTGTTTCGATCCAAATTTCAACTGACTGGCTTCATAGTTCATGCAAGGGTTTAGACCAGAAAATGGGTGCATAATGATATATGTTTGGAGTTGCCCCATATAGGTTTAATTTGACCGGCGGTGGAGATAGGTTTACCTCGAATGATTGTACGACATTCTAAAGCGAAATTTTGCTCTTTGTCTTCAGATTTTTCGTCTCGGGAATTCAGTTAAGTTCCTATCGATGTTTTTGAGTTCCAATGCGACAATTTGTTCCAAAATTGGATATAGCGGGTGATTCAATCGTATCGCACTTCCTATTTCTACATTCCAGTGATCAAGCAAAGAGATGCTTCCTGCATCGCTTTGGGTAACGGCTCCATTATCGATTGTTGATCGATAATTGGCAACCGTGGAAGAGATAATTTCGAAGGATGATATTGATTCTTTTTTAATGTAAGCAAGCTATCTGCACAAGATTGTTGGCTCGTAGTACTCGGGATACTAGACTCTTCTCATGTAGATAATACACTACATCTGCCCCGGTCAATGCTTAGGACCCAATTGGTCTACATACGGTTACTTCACTTCGATTCTGCTCGTTAATTACACGAGGATATTTATTAAATTAAAAGATACCTGACAGGGTTGAATGCCAAGTTTTGTTGTTGAAAATTACCTTTTGTTCTTCCAATCTTTAGTCTGGCGGAAGGACTTCCACTCCTCCAAAAGCTGGGTCCTTCACAACTTAGGTTTCTATTATTATCCTTATCTTGGAATGATCGAGTACAATTAAATTACTAGGCACAGTTGCTCTTGTAGAGTTGTAGTGGAAGTTCGATCAGGCACAACTTCAGTCTTTGGAAACTAGTGCATTAGTTATCCGATCGCGAATATCTTTCCTTTGTGGTTTTTCGAGTTCAATCTGCACGCTAGCATCTATCTCAGAGGACTATTGGCTTAATTCCTTGGCTTCAAGAATTAATTTTTATTAACCTACGAAGTAGTTTGGTTTATCTTGTTTTGTAGCTAATCTCTACTTATGCTAAATTGAGTTCGTTTTAACAAAGTGTTGGTGTAAATGCCTTAGCCCGTAGGGCTGATTACTTTGACTACTGAAACAACATATTTTGGGAGATTAGGCCGCCTAAGCAATAAGTTCGACTGCCCCAGTTTGATTAACACGGTACCTACTATCTTCGGGAATTAGGGAATTTGTTCCTCGATACCAAGATTTGAGTTTTGTAGTAATATTGGTATGTATTAAAAAGATGCGTTTCTGGTATCTTTTACTAAAGAAAATTCTTCTGAGTCTGACGTTGAGATCCTAATCACGTGTTGGTTTCTATCTTTAGAAACTCATACATGGATGACTCAACTCTATGGATTTTCCCTTGATGTTGTGAATCTTCAAATAACATGACCAAAATTTTGGTAATGGCGTTATCCTGCAAGTTGGAACCAAATGATCTACTTAGACCGTAAGTAGGCCATCGATCCTTTTCATCTATGCCAGACAATGAGAGACGGTCGATTTCTGAATGTTAAATCCTTCATTTCCTTTGTTGAATATTTTGTTGCCAGAATGCTCTGTTTTGTAATATGGAACCATTATCTAACCAACCTCGCAGCTATTCATGTTTGGACTTTTGAAATATTTCTTTCGATCAAGTATACGTGCCTCTATCCCTTCTCGAGCGACTAGCTATGTCGAATGCCTGTATTTGGGGGATTGTAAGAGGTGGAAATATGTAGGGCGAATTGCCCAATTGCCCTTAGTATAGCTCTCTATCACATTCTGGAATTGAGGACGTTCGAGGATTTTATATTCGACCTTCTGTAATTGCTCTCGCTTTTTCTTGGCCATGCGTGCACTTTTTGGTTGCTGACATTGTCATGGATGTTTTGTTCATTTGTTAACTCCTGTCTTTGAAATTGAAAACCTAGTTGTTTAGTTCCTAGCGACATTTCCTCAACGCCTTTATCTTTCGGCTGTGTCTAAATTCTTTCTAATTTGAATATAGGAAATTTGGTTGTGCACCAGATTTCATCCCTAGAAACAAGTACATAAGTAATTCCTATGATGAAAGGTTGACCTACGGGCTGACCTGAGAAAGGAAATGTCTTCTGGTTGTTGCCTGTCGTTGGGAACTGGTAGTTTTCTAAAGACAAGTTAGAAACTCAGTTGAGGACCAACTTCTTTCTTTGGAAGCTAGTGCATCGACGGTTCACTACGATGAGTGTTTCTCATCATCCCTGTAGACATTTTTGGGGCAATACCTGTACTTAGTGAGTAGAATGTTTCCTAGAGTTGCAAAGGCAACACCGGTACTTATGAAATAGAAAGTTTCCTAGCATTGTCGGGGAAACACTGGTACTTAGGAAATAGAAAATTTTCCCAACGTTGCCAGGGCAACACCAATACTTAGAAGATAAAGAAGGCCTTGTGGTTGGCGAGGCAATACCGACACTTAGGAGGTTGGGATTGATTTTTCCTGTCGATTTAGCATTTCTCTTAATCCATTTGGGTACTAGTTTCTGTCTTCGAAAACTAGAACTTCGATGGTTGGAATCTAGAAGTATTTTCTTAGTGCTTCCTGTCTTCGGACAGTGTTAAAGTCATTTTGGTTATGGTCTTTAACGGTTTGCACTTCTCTTGTCGATTTTAGGTTGGAATTACTGTAATAGGGGGCGTTTGAAACCCATTCATTCGTTAATGGTGTTTGCATTCTATTCTAGGTTTTAGAAACTTAGTGTCATTTTGTGAACAGTCGAGTCACATTCGATTTGTGTTTATACTTCGGTTCGCAATCCGGGGACTTAGATTCATGGGTGGTCGCACTTTCGGCCAAATTTAATTACTACAGTTCGTAGTCGTGGACTGGAGAGTTTTGTGAATCACTTTTCTAGTCCACGCTCCAAGGACTTAGAGTACTTTAGTCCGCACTATGAGGACTTAGAGATTTTTATAAATTATTTATACTCCAGTCTATGCTCCGAGGACTTAGATATTTTTGTGAATAGTTTATACTCTAGTCCACGCTCCGAGGACGTAGAGACTGTTTGGTGATGGTAGAATTATTCATCCGATCCTTTAGAGTTGAGTAAATTCCTTTTAACCCAATGTGGTTGTTTTCTCAACGTTGCTTAACTTCGGGATGCGCCATGTTCTATAACGATAAGAGTCCTAGGCGTTTTCGTTGCCGAGCTTTTTTATAGCCATCAAATGTTACCCTTAGAGATGCAAGGCTGTTGCTTAACCAATTCCATAGTTATTCTTATTCATGAAAAATCAAATTTCCTCCAATCGATTTTCGTTATGTTCTGATGACTACCTGGGGAATCCATCATTTCCAGGTGCCAAAATTCGGGTTCTTATTGAAAATTTGAAATTGAGGAGCAAGTTACCACATTTCCCCCGGTATGACCGTGTTCATTCCTACACTGATCATGGACTGGTAGAGTTTGGTAGCGTTTGTGTTGAATGCGTGGCACTTAACCTTGTTTGTTTCAGGCCATATGCATTATGATAGGTTGATAGCATTATTACGGATGTCAATCTTATCCATTGGTTCCAATCATTGGGAATCAATGGTTTGCCGCTCGATTTCAAGTGTTCTCTCCTTTCTGTGGTCCGTCTTTGGACAACAGCTGGTTTTCTACTAGTAAGGGTTTGAGACCTCAGTCGAGCACCTGCTTCTGTTCTTTGGAAACTGATGCATTGATGATTTGATTCTGGAATAGCATTCCATCATCATCTATCTGTGGTTGACAGTAAGTTCCTCCTTTAATTGCAAGTTGGAGCGATCTTTTATCCTAACCAATTATTAATGTGTTCTGTGCCCCTCAGTCCACAGGGCTGGTTATTCTGAACAAATGATGTGAGACTTAATGTTCTAGGCAGCTCTCTGGATGCCCTTAGTCAAAGGTACGTTGCATCTCCTATCTCTGGGAACCTGTGACTTGGGTGTCTTGAATTTTGACATTTAACTTTGGCCAAAAATCGGAACTCTTTGTCGACTTCTTGGTTTGTAAGTTTTGCGGTACTACCAAAGCAATGTCGATTCTTTTGGATAGTAGGAGTTGATCCCTGTTAATAGGAGTGCTCGGCTTTTAAGAGTGTGTGGCTTATGAAGTTCTTTTGTGTTGCCTATCTTCGGGCAACATGAGGGGTTTAAGCTCTTTAAGTGCATCGCTTACGAAATGCATGGCTTTCCGTGCTCCTCTGTGTTGCCTATTTTCGGGTTACGCGAGAAGCGTATATTATGGCATGGCTTTTGGAATGCATGGTTTTGGTGCTTCTCGGCATTGCCTATCTCTGGGAAACACGAGGAGTTAATCCTTGGTGTCACTCGGCGTTTCCAATCTCTAGGAAGTGCGAGGAGTTAGCCTTTCAGTGCTCCATGGCTTTGCCTATCTCAGTGCGAGGAGTTAGTTTTTTAGTGCTCCTCAGCGTTGCCTATCTCTGGGCAACACGAGGAGTTAGTTTTTGATGTAGCTTAGGAGATGTGTGGATTTTGGTGCTCCTTGGCATGCCTATCTCCAGGCAACATACAGAGTGTATGTTTTGAGTTCCTCGGCATTGCGTATCTTCGAAAAATGCGAGAAGTAAGTTCTTTTATGCTCCTCGGCATTGCCTATCTCCGGACAACACAAGGAGTTAGTTTTTGATGCATGGCTTATGAGATGTGCAGCTTTTGGTGCTCTTGGCATTGCCTATCTTCGGGCAGCGTGAGGAGTTTAAGTTCTGGGCCTTCCCGATGTTGCTGGGACAAAATTGGTTTTTAAAAGGCAAGGATCATGTTCCGCCGATCCAACGGTTTGAGTCGATTTGCTTCCGTCGACCCAGCGGGTATTTATTATGAACACGGCTTTATTGGTTCAAGAAGGGAGGCATGGCTTACGCGATGCGCACAGTGGTTTGGGCCTTCCTGGTGCTGGAGGAGTGATACCAGTTCATAGATGGTTCAGATCGAGTTTTCCCATCAATCCGGTGGTTTGACTTCGCTGGAACCCAGTTTCGTCAGTTCTAAGAGATAATTAGTTTTTAGATTAGGTCGTCGACTTGGTTATGATGAAAGAGATTATAGGAGTTTGGGGCAAAACTCTCAGTTTTCAGTCCAAACTGTGACTAGAGAATTGATATTTGACTGGCATACGGTCTAAGAGGAAGAGGAATTGGAACGATAAAATAGTAGTTGGAAAGAAGTAGGCAAGTATTATGCTAGTATTTCATTCATTGCACTAGCTAGGTCATTAAGTCTGCAACTGTCAAAATGCCAGAATTTTTGATTGGGAATAATAGAACCGTGGTATGATTAGTCTGGGCCTTTCTTATGGCTATTCAAGTGTGTGCGGTGCTCCCCATGCCACAGGGCTGTTGGCACGCTTGAACTGTATTCATGGTCTTTCCACAACTATTTTGATTGCCCACGGTCTAGCTGGAGTGGTTCTTCCGAGTTATTAGTGGCTTGATTCGAGTCAGCCTCTGATTAACCACAAGTTCGGTTCAGTTTTGGCTTAGTTCTTTTGTGCGACTTTGAAGCTCGGGGGTTCAGCACTGTTTGTTTCATCGATCATTTAATTATGTTGAGTGGCCGATATGATTTTCAATTTGTGGCCTTGGAGCATGGCTTCGTTGACTCCAATGGGCTTTGGATTAGATGATTACCGATCTTCATATTCACCTTCATGGATATCAGTCATACATGAATTTCGTTGATCTACTGATTCGCCTCACGACGCTTTAGTTCATGCAAGACCTTCATATTCGGGAAGGGATTTTTTTGGATCAGATGTTCGCTGATCTACCGGTTTACCTTTATGATCTCTAATTCATGAAAGACCTTCACGTTCGCGAAGGATTTTTTGGGATCAAATGACCGCTGATCTACCGGTTTACCTTCATGATGCTCTAGTTCGTGAAAGACCTTCACGTTCATAAAGGGTTTTTTGGATCAGATGACTGTCGATCTACCATTTTACCTTCTCGACGCTAAGTTCGTGAAAGACCTTCACGTTCGCGAAGGGTTTCTTTGGGTCAGATGACCGCTAATCTACTGATTTACCTTCAAGACTCTAGTTCGTGGAAGATCTTTACGTTCGTGAAGGGTTTTTTAGATCAGATGACCGCTGAAATACCGATTTACCTACAAGACGCTGTAGTTCGTGACAGACTATCATGTTCACGCAGGGTTTTTGGATCTAATGACCGCTGATCTACCAGTTTGCCTTCATGACGCTCTAGTTTGTGAAAGACCTTCACGTTCGCGAAGGGTTTTTTCGATTAGATGACCGCTGATCTATCAATTTACCTTCACGACGCTCTAGTTCATGAAAGATCTTCATATTCGTGAAGGGTTTTTTTGGATCATATGACCGCTGGTCTACCAGTTTACTTTCACGACGCTCTAGTTCATGAAAGATCTTCACGTTCACGAAGGTTTTTTTGGTTCAGATGGCCGCCGGTCTACCGGTTTAACTTGATGATGCTTTAGTTCGTGAAAGAGCTTCACCTTGCGATTTTTTTTGGATCAAATCACCGCTAATCTACCGGTTTACCTTTACGACGCTCTAGTTCGTGAAAGACCTTCACATTCGCGAATGTTTTTTTAGATCAGATGACAGCCGATCCACCAGTTTACCTTCACAACTCTCTAGTTTGTGAAAGACCTTCATGTTTGCAAAGGTTTTTTTGGATCAAATGACTATTGATCTAATGGTTTACCTTCACGACGCTCTAGTTCGTGAAAGACCTTCACGTTCGTGAAGGATTTTTTGGATCAGATGACCGCTGATCTGCCATTTTACCTTCACGATGCTTTGTTCGTGAAAGACCTTCACGTTCACGAAGGGTTTTTTAGATCAGATGACCGCTGATCTATCAGTTTACCTTCACGATGCTCTAATTCATGAAAAACCTTCACCTTCTCGAATTGTTTTTATTGGATCAGATGACTACTGATATACTAGTTTACCTTCGCGACGCTCTAGTTTGTGAAAGACCATCACATTCATGAAGGTATTTTTGATCAGATGACCGTTGATCCACTGGTTTACCTTCACGATGCTTTAGTTTATGAAAGACCTTCACGTTCGCGAAGGGTATTTTGGATTAGATGACCGATGATCTATCGATTTACCTTCACGACACTCTGGTTCGTGAAAGACCTTCACATTCATGAAGGGTTTTTTTGGATCAGATGGTCGCTGGTTTACCGGTTTACCTTCACGATGCTCTAGTTCATGAAAGACCTTCGCAGACGTGAAGGATTTTTCGGACTAGATGACTGCTGATCAACCTGTTTACCTTCCCAACACTCTAGTTCGTGAAAGACCTTCGCGTTTGCGAAGGGATTTTTGGATCAGGCGACCGCTGATCTTCTGGTTTACCTTCATGATGCTCTAGTTCGTGACATACCTTCACGTTCGCGAAGGTGTTAGATCTGCTTGTTCAACGATCCTTTGGATAAGACTTCCCAACGCCCCCAGCAACGCCGATTCTCAAAAGGGGTTGGACATGACTCGTTGAGGGCAAAGAAACATTTCTTTCGCCATGCTTTCTTCAATACCCCTAGTGTCCCGCTATGGCCCATTTGGAAAAGGAGAGTAGAGGAGGATGGATGAGAAGGCATCGCTTTAGGTTGTTGTCCCCACTCCTTTGTTGCTAGCTAGCTAGAGTGTTATTTGATAGTCTTCCATTCGTATGATTTCGTCAGTTTGTTGGGGCACTTTTCTGCTGGGTCTTAGTAGCCCTGCTTCGGTCAAAGGTCCTCGAGGTCCTGTAGCTCCTTCACCATATGTTATGTTCTTTGGCACAATGCCGAGTTTTTCTTCTTCTAATTGCATTACATCTAGTATTTAGAACCGATTTGTACTTATTTTACCGTGTCGAGGCAAGAGTTGTCGAATGAACGGTCGAACCACGTTTGTTCATGGAATGGGATTTTGGCCCCAGCATTCAGGATGAAGCATGGCAATCAAATGGTTGATTCACGTCTATTTTATAGTTGCGGCTTTTCCCATTAAGTTGGGAAAAAAGCAAGTGATGAATGATTTGATCACGTCTATGTTGGGGTCAGATGTTCAAGTTTTGCACAATTTTGTTCATATTCTTTCTAGCAAGTGGAGATAATGAGTTATTAAGCAGGAAATTAAGTTGCATTTGTTTTAGGCTAGAATCATATCCATTTGTTAAAATCTAGGGATGAACAACAGGCAGCCAGTCGTGTCTACTTCGAGTCTAATATGAAGGTTGCTGAGTGGACAGTCAATCATTTCTACTTTCTATTAGATTCTGAACTTGTCGAGTTCTTTATTCACGCCTCAACATCCCAGATCAAGGGTATATGGTAGCTAATGAATGATCGAATCACGTTCATCTTGATGAAACTCCACTGGTTCAATCACGGTCTATGGAGATTGGCTAATGACCAACTCTAAGTACTTGGTCACCTTCATCGTTGTGGAAGTAGTTTAGTTCAACTTGGTCATAGTTCACAACATAATCAAAATTAAAAAAAATTCAAAGAAGATCGGAATAAATCTCATTGATAAGTGAAGCAGCATCGTGTTCTTGCTATTCCACTTTACGCCTAGCTCCTTTCAGTGGGTGGCGACCCTCAATGTTCCAATTGATAATCAGAGTTCTAATTGGTAAGCGTCGGATGTTCCCTGCTCGCCATTCTGTAGGGATTGCACATACTGTTGAAGCTTTCATTTTCGAATCAGCTTTACGATCACATCTTAGAAATGTTTGTAATCGCTAGTGTTAGGACCGTCTGCATCTTGGAATATACAACATTCCACAGATTTTTTCTCTGCATTCCGGTGGACTCTCTCGAGGCTGGTTTTCAGTGTTGCTCTGAGTCATGAGCATCCAAGTAGAGGCTATTAATAGAATTGTTCAAAGGAGCATATGAGTCGAATTTTGAGATCCTGGGTTTGCTTCGAGTCAAATGGGTGATTACTCGAGTTCGAATTTGAGTCAGAACTAAAGTGGGTTTTCCAATGACTATTTTGATGATTTTTGATGATTTTCGACGACGACCATTCGTGATTCAACGACTGGAGCTTGGCATTGTAACTGATCTCGCTTTATGTCATATCTTCTTGGTCCTCTTTCCTCTAAGAATACCGTCTGAGTAGAAGTTCCTCGTCCATTGCTCGGCATCATGCTATGACAAGGGTTTTAGAGCTTCTTCTAGCATTTTGCACGTTGGCATTTTCATCCAATTTGTCTTCTTCAAATTTTTTGTCATCTTTAGAGTCGGAGAGAGCCATCCTTATATCCTTCCGTAGGGTTTTCATTCCTAAGTTCAAGTTTATTGTCGGTACTTTTGGAGTAGGTGGAGTATTAACATTTTCTTCCAACATCAATCTTCTTGGAGCTCCGCCGATTGCTTCCTTTCGACTATATCTCCCTTCAAACGACCTAGACGGCGGTCTCGTTGTACATGTTAAAAATCATCAAAAACCGGGCTAATTTCATGGATTGCTAGCATTCCATACGCTATGGATCGCTAATGACCCATAGCTTCTAGCAACCCATAGCTTCTAGCGAACCATAGGTTCTAGCGACCCATAGCTTCTAGTGACCTATAGGTTCTAGGGTTCAATAGCTTCTGGTGACCCATATGTTCGAGCGACCCATAGCTTCTGGAGATCCATAGTATGGGTCGTCGGTGATCCATAGTACATAGATCATTAGCGATCCATGTACTTAAGTGATTTTTGTACTTTGTCTTCTGGAGTTTATGGCTGTCTAGTGAAAAGGTATGAATCGCTAGCGACCCATAGTGCATGGATCGCTGGCAACCCATATGCTTAAGTGATTTCTGAGCTTTGCATTTAGGTTCGCATCTACTATCTCATATTGATGTTCTTCATCACCTTATCATGTGTTTACTTGCTTTTCCTCCGATCCTACAAAGCGGCAATTTAGGGTCTAACTTCTGAACCTATCAGATCCAAAGTAGATAGCTAGTTCTTCTTCTTCCAAGGGCCATTGACTCAAAACAAAGGATTCTTCAAGCAAAGATTGAGGATCTAATTTCTGGACCTATGGTATCCAAAGTAGATAGCTAGATCTAGATTTTGAGTTGGATTTCTCAGTGAAAGTAAAAAAATGTTGACCAAAAAATGGACCAGCACCGTGGTTTGATTATGAAAGCACCAGCCTTGTTCTGACAGAGCAAAATCACGGATAAAAGATAAAGAAAAAGGATAGTAAAAGAAAGATGAATTTTTTTTTATAGTGGTTTGGTTGTTATTGAAGCCTACGTCCACTTTGTAGCTTTATTAAAGACTGATTACTGTTACAATAGATGTTTGATTACAAGGCTTTGATTATTTTGTAGCTAGATTGAATCTCCAGAGTTGGAACCCACTCAAGAATCATAGTGAATTCCTTTGGATACTATTGTGAGAAAGAGGTAGAGTGAAGAATGTTTCTAGTAGAACTTTAACAACCAGTCCATAGAAGCTCCTTTATATTGCAGGTAGGATGGTATTTATAGAGATCAGAGAGCTTCTGGGCTGGGAGTGTTTATAAACTGCTCGCAGGGAGGCAGGAAACGACCCGTAGAGAGTTTGGCTCGCAAAATGAGATACGGCCATGGGTCGCTGGCGACCTATGGGTTATGGGTCGTTGGTGACCCATGGTCTATGGTTCACTAGCGACCTATCGACTTGGCTCGTTTGCAAGCCAATGCCTTGGCCTTTTTCGTAGTGTTCTTCTGCTAACTTGTTTGAAGGTTTGAGGAGAGGCATGTGTAGCCGATGATCCAAGAACAAAGGATTTTTTGGAATTTGGAATTGGAGATGCTTTGATAGTCTTTTATCATAGTTGTCCCATTTTGATGATAATTCACTAGCTGTTTGTGCTCAGCTGCTGATTGGCCTAAAAGAATGCTGGTCCCTTGGCTTAGTCGAACCCAATCGTTGCCTTAGTAACATTGCTTGACTCTCGTTCACTCCTTGCTTTAGCCTTTCTAGTTGAGCTCTAAGCTATCCTGATGTCACGAGATTATCCTACTTTTTTAGTAGGTCCTGTTGGGTTAAAAAATCGATAACACATTTTAAATACCTTTCAAAAGCATCAAACCATTAGAAACTCAAACCTTTCAAAAGCACTTAGGTTCAATTTATAACTTGTGGAAAAAACCTTTCAAAACTATTTGAATCAACCCTTTCAAAACCTTTGGGTTATAATTCAATCAGAACAAAAAGGGCCATTTAAAACATCTAAGCCAAAACCTTCTTTTAGAAACCTATTCCTCAGTAAAGAAGTGATGTTGTCGAAACCATTCCTTCGAAAGCATTGGAGAAGTGGTTAATTTTAAAAGTTAAGTATAACTTTTGAAATCATTGACTTCAAAAGCTAGAAAGGCGGCAGCTAAGGGTTTCGACCCCTTCAAAAGCTTTATTTAAAAAAAAGAGACACAACCAAGTCAAAACCATTCCTTTAAAAATATTTGACCCAGTCGAAAGCCAACTAAGTCGAAACCAAACCTTTCGAAAACGAAGTAGGCGCTCCTTTGATTTTTAAAACAAAGCATACTCCAACCCCTTCGGAACCTAACATTTCGACCAAGTACACTTTCACTTTTGTCCAGTCCACTATATACCAAGTAGCATGATACCATGTGCATTGGTTTCGAAACCATTGGTGGCGAAAGGTCTGAGGCGGAACTTATGCTGAAAGTGGCGGAACATGCTAAAAGGATGATATTTTTGTTTTGAACTTAAAAGAGAAAACGTTTCCATCAACCTGCCATTATTTGTCAAATTCTTATTAGTTGCTAAATAGCTTTTCAAAAAGTGCTACCCATATTTTTAGAAGTAAATAATGATTTTATTTTACAAAATGCCATTCCCCTTAATTAAATATCTAAAACATTTAAGTCTCATACCTTTAATAATTTTATATATTCATCGTAACATTTAGGAAACATATGTAAAAATTCCAGAAAATCTATTTTAATATTTTTTTCTAACATATAAAAATTTCAAACCCAAATAATTATTCATTTAACCGTAAATAATTTAAAACCCAATAAATCATTTTTTCACTAGAATATTGATATAAAATCCACAATAATTCAAAAAATAATAAAAATTGAAACACTTCTATGAAATACCATTT
Organism: Allium cepa; assembly: GCA_030765085.1. Taxonomy (NCBI): domain Eukaryota; kingdom Viridiplantae; phylum Streptophyta; class Magnoliopsida; order Asparagales; family Amaryllidaceae; genus Allium; species Allium cepa. Next base: position 689,043,865 of record CM060938.1, read on the forward strand.
CTGATCTACATTTAAAATTTTGGTGCATTTTGATGTTATGTCATTTAATAGGATTTTCGTATCAAATATATTGTAAGAATCAATACGAACATGCAAAAATCATTAATAACTATATATAAACATTTAATCATCCAAAAAATGGCATTATCATGCAAACATACTTCAGATCATCATTAAAACCGATAATCTTGAAAAATATGAGATGTAGTAATTATTCAACTTAGCTTTGTGATTAAAAGATGTGTGATTTGATCTTAAATAAGTTGATTTACTTCTTGTCTTGAAAATCCTTGCTTTACCTTCTCTTGAGATTAAAAATTACAGTCAGCCTTATAATACTTTGGTTTGAGGGAAAATGCAATGAAAATGTGTTTAGTTTCCCAAAGGATTAGGGTATAAGCTCATCCCATTTCCCATTTGTCCCTCCCTTATTTCCTAACACTTTTATTTATGCTATCTCGTTTTGATTTACATTTTACACGGCACGACTACCCTTTGGTTAAATCAAATCTCCATTAATCATCTTACATTATTTTATTTATTTAGCTAACTAAACATTCTAAATCATGTCATAAAAATACAGGGTGTTACAAGAGTGGTGCTTATCTTCTGATTTTCCATGCCTCACCATTATCAGATGGGAGTATTCCTTTAACAAGGTATTCAACAATGGATGACATCCAGATGTCATCACATATATTAATTGATCTTGGTTGGTCAACCCTTTTATCTAATATTTCTCTACCACTTTCGCTTCTCTCTTCCCCTTGCGATTTAGCTTGAGACCTTGTCAGAACTTACAACTTAATTCCTTGTTCGAATGTCTCCTTTTCAATTCATGGAATTTCTTGATATCCCACTGGGACAATACATGTCTCCAGGGATCCCCTTGAGCTTGCTAGTTTTGTTAGGTAGTCCGCTTGTGAAATTTTTTCTCTTGGGACTTGGTGTATTGTGAATTCTTCAAACAAAGCAAGCATTCTTAGTATCTTCTTCAAATATAAAGATAGTTTGGGGTCCTTTGTTCGATATAACTATTTCACTTGTTTCATAATAGATGAGAATCACTAAAGAACTGTATTCGTGGAATTTTGAGTTCTAATTCCAAGATTAATCCTACTACCATAGATTCATATTCTACCACATTATTTGTTGCAGGGAACCCCAATTTCATGGCATAATGCAAACGGTGTCCATCTGGTGTTAAGATTATGTATACTGCACCGGCCCCTTGTTCGTTTGATGCACCATCAAAGAATAATTGCCACATTGGCTTCTGATCTTTCTCCTTTTTTGATTGCTCCTTTCTAAAGCTAGTGCACTCATTAACAAAGTTTGTTAATGCCTGTCAATTGAGTGAGGCTCTTGGTTGAAACTCTATGTTATATTGAATAAGCTCAATCCCCTATTTTACCAATCTTCCTGAAGTTTCTAGTTTACTAAAGATTTTCTTAAGGCGGAAATTGGTCAATACCCTGATCAGATGTGCTTGAAAGTATGCTCTAAGCTTTCGAGCTGTAAGAGTAAAGCAATAAGCTAACTTTTCTATAACTGAGTGTCGAACCTCTCCATTCTTCAATCGTCGGCTTACATAATATACCGAAAGTTATGCCCTACTCCCTTCTCCAATAAGTACTGAGATGACTGCATGTTCTGAGACTGCCACATATCGGTATAAGATTTCCCCATTCTCGGGACTAGAAATTACCGGTGGTTTTTCTGGATGGCTTTTTAATTCTTGAATGGTTTCCTACAATCTTATTCTCATTTGAAGTTATTCTTCTTCTTGATAACACCAAAGAAGGGTATACACTTATCGATGGCTTTAGAAATGAATCTACTTAGGGCAGCTACCCTTCCATTTAAACTCATCACCTCCTTGCTGGTTTTGGATTAGGCCATGTCCTTAATGGCTTGAAGTTGATCAGGACTCGCTTAGATCCCTTTGGCACTTACAAGGTTGCCTAAAAAATTTTCAAAATGTATTCAAAAAGAACACTTTTCTGTGTTTAGTTTCATTTGATATTTTTGCAATATCTTGAACATTTCCTCCAGGTCTTTAGGATGATTTTTGGCCTCTTCGGATTTTACCAACATATCGTCCACATAAACCTTCATGTTTCGGCCAATTTTTTCTTTAAACATTCAGTTAACCAATCTTTGATACGTTTCCCCTGCATTCTTTAGCCCAAATGGCATTGCCTTGCAGCAATAGATTCCCCACTCAATTATAAAGCAGGTATGCTCCACATCTGGTTTGAACATTGGTATCTGGTGCCTGGTGGTGTCTTGAATAGGCATCCATGAGTACTAACAATTTATGTATGCTTATTGCATCTACTAACTGATCTATTAGCGGTAGAAGGAAGTAATCTTTCGGACATGTTTGTTTAGGTCCATGTAGTCAATGCAAGTTCTCCATTTGCCATTTGATTTCTTTAACAGAACCGGGTTGGCTAACAACTTTGGATAGTATATTTCTCGAACAAATCCATTCTCAAGGAGTCTATTTACCTCTTTTTTAAAGCATCTGATCATATCTTATCCAACTATCTCTTTTTCTGCTTATGGGGGATTCTCCTAGATTGATGTTGAGTGCATGACACATGACTGTTGGATCAATTCCCAACATACCAGAATGCGACCAGGAAAATACGACTTTGTTGACTTTGAGAAACTGTATCAATTCCTTCTTTAGGTCACCCTTAAGATCTTTTCCCACTTGACCACTTTAGTAACATCATTTAAATCAATGTAAGCTTCCTCAAGATCCTCTATGGGTTTTATCCTTTCCATTTCCCCTCGACAATCGAATTCTGTCACCATAGGGCTTCCTTCTACTGAGTTAGCATAAACTCTCTTTCTCTTTCCTCCTAAAGGAATGTACCTTTGATACATATGTTGGTTATACATATTAATGTTAATCTTTGCTTCGAATGTTGGATGTGAGAATTCATCAACCAAAGGCTGTAAAATAGTAGAACAACCAAAGTAAGCATAATACTTTCTTTTATACTGATCAAGGGTAGAAAAATACATCTTCCAAGAGCTAAAATGCTCTCACGGACAGTCCCCCACCCTTTTTTTGTCAAGAATTTTAGCATGAGATATTTCGGGGAGACGAAAGAATCTATTTCTTCAAAAGCTGGCCTGTCAAATAAGGGGTTGTAGTATAAGGGTTGACTGATTATCAAAAAAATAGTTTCTAAGGTTCTGCAGGTTGGTGGCACCCCCATTTGTGCGAGCAACTTTATTTGTCCCACTGGAGTTGATCCTTCTGCTGAATCCAAATATGGACTCCATGCTTGGCTACAGTTTGTCTTCAGGAATGTTCAACTGATCGTAGGCATGCTTGAAGATTACATTAACTGCACTGCCTACGTCAACTAGAATTTGAGAGACGATATATAATCCAATTTATGATGCAATCGTCAAAGGATCATTATGAAGATGGAAAATCCCTTTTCTTAGCTCTTGTTAAGTGACAATAAGGTCAGGCATTTGAATGTTGAGACGTGGGTTCTTCACTAAGTGTTCCTCATGGATAGAGTAGATCCCTTCTTTAGCTTCCTTAATGTACCTGCTTCGAGCCCCCTTGCTGTTTCCTGATAGATGCCCCTCACTATGAATCACGTCAATTTTTTTTATTGGCTCACCAAAGCTCAAAGGGTCTTCATCTTCCAATACATTTACAACACTATTAGGGTGTTTCTATAGACCATCCTTATCCATCGAGGTTTTTGCAGATCATGAATGAACACCTTCAAATGACCCTCACAGATCAGTTTCTGGATAATTCCATCTAGAACCCTGCACTTATTGGTCTTGTTACCATTGGCCTTTTGATAAGCGCAATAATCTCCTACATTCCTTTGTTCAGGCTTATTCTTGGCTTTAAATGAGGTCGCCAATTTGACTCTTTCTTTGGCTACGCATATATGTAAGACAATTGCTTGTTTAAAGTGACCGTGTTAGCAATTGATTCTAACCATCTTGTTCTTTTGTTTCCATGGCCTATGCCGAATCTTCCCTATCTTTCTTGGGGATAATTGTTTTCTTAGTATAGTAAATTCTCATCCAACCGGATGAATATTTCGGCTTGGAAATGAAAGTCTTGCAAATCTTTATAGCTGTTAACAAAAAGCTTTTTCCAAAAGGTGATTTTTTTCAATCAAGCCAAAATGAACTGCTATAAGCTTGTCTCGATCGTTCATATCTTTGGCTTTTAGAGCTTCAGCATTGAATTTCCTCAGGTAATCTCCCAAAGTCTCTCCCTATCTTTGCTTTATACTAGCCAAGACTGTGTATTCGATCATGGGAACTTTGTAAATGCAGAATTGGGAAGAGAATTGATAATAATTGCTTTTATGTGTATATGAATTTCTCCTGGTATTGCCTGTACCATTTTGCTGCAGCTCCCTAGAGAGTGACTTGGAACAATCGGCATCTGATAGCTCCAGATGCATTCTACAAATCCATTTGGTTATCAAAAGCCATCAGATGATCGTACAGGACTGTAACCCCATGATATTTCATTGATGAGATCTTGACATATGGTGGGATGACTGTAGCCATGATCTCATCAGTGAAGGGTGACACTCTTTCACTATCATTACATTTTCATCCATTGTTGTCTTCCCTTTCCAGTTCATAGCATCCTTTATCGCCTTTTCAGCTGCATCTTTTAGATACGCATCAACATTGCGATAATTTTTCTACTCTGGCCAATACTCATTTGATGTTGAGCTTCTAGATTGTTCAAGCGACTTGTCGAGAACTCTTACCTGATGGTCAGCTTTTGATTGGGGGCGCAACTTCTTCTTGGAGGACGTTAGATCTACTTTTCTTTTATATTCATTGGAGTTAGCTTTTAAATTCCTCCTAGGGAGACCACCTCATCCCCCTAAAGTAGGTTTTGGTGTCTTTGAAGATTTCTAAGATAGTGCCATTTTAAGAAGTTCTTTCATCTCTTGCAGTTGTTACTCTTAGTATTTTATTTTAGCTATATTCTCGTCTTGTTGAGCTGGTGTCGAAGTCTATCCCTAAACGACCCCATACAAACTTAAGTATGGAGCTATGTTTTCTTCAAGAGAGGTGGTGCGGATCACTCCATCCTCAATTCTACTTAATCATTTAGATCTCATTTTTTCCTATGTAAGACAAATGAACCAAAATTAGTTTGTGATACAGCTTCAAGGTCAGAGGTTCGATCCCTTATTCTAGCGCCAAAAATATTAACAAGAAAACTTATCAAAAAGGTAATTGAGCTTAGATGAAACCAAGTTGTTGAAAAGGTCTCTTCCTTCGAAATGTACTTTTCGACCAGGTTGACTCAGTTGAAAGGGTTTAAGGTGATGGTTCTACCTTTCGACCAGGTTGGTTTAATCAAAAGGGTCAAAAGAGTTTCTTCTACCTTTTGACCAAGTAAATTTATTCGAAAGGCTTTATGGAGTTAGCTCATAAATGAAGGCTAAGGAAGTAACATCCTGCTCGAAGCCTTTCCTTTGAGTGGGTCAAAAGTAACTGATCATTTTAGCTTTTCATTCCTTTTGACCATGTCGAAAGGTATTGTTCCGGCCCTTTCGATCATGTTGAAAGGGATGCATCTTTCTCTAATATGACACATCTGCTCTTGACTCCATGGTTTTGCTTCTTCTATTGTGCAACCCCTTCGAAAGGGTTGACGATGGAGCTAGGGATAAACTTCATTCGAATGAGTTACCTTCTAATCCATCGTTAGTCAATTATAAAATGAAACCCCTTCGAAACCTAGCCTTTCGATTGGGTTGAAAGGGGTTCCATTCTTTCGAAACAAATCCAGCTTGTAACTGCCTAAGCTTCACTTTATTTTCCTTATATAGGTTCGACATGGATATTCCCCAGTTTCATCAATCTTCATTGCCGAAACCTATCTTATTTTCATTGTCTAATGTTGGCTTCGATGATGTTGTGTTTTGACTACATATACCCAATTTAATTTTATGCATTGCATAGACAAAAAGAAATTAAAAGAATAGGTTATAATCATGTGCAATGGATCATTAGACTAGCTAATGATCTAAATGATCTACCTCGTCATAAAAATCCTTAATGAACCAGCCATCTCTTTTTTATTAATAATCCAAAATGAGTTACAAGTAATAGAGTTTTATCCCTAATTTGATTTAGGGTTTCTAGAGGATTGAATTGCAACTAAAAAATTAGAGTAGAAGAAATGGATTTGGGATTTCAAAATTCAGTCCCTAAAAATGGACTTTTTGGGTCTTATTTATAGATGCAGGTTGGCCTTCTTCCGCGCATATGCCTTTGACACTGCCGAAAGGACCCCTTTCTATATGTTGCGTTATGCCTTTCGACTTGGTCAAAAAGCCATGTCTACCTTCGATGCTATCAAAAGGCATCTTTTCTGAGTCCCTTGATTTTCCCTTATGCTTCCTTTGTCTTTCTCACGACCCATCTACTAAGTCGAGAGGATCCTTTACCAACTTTTCGCCTTTGTTAGGTTACGAGTATCTTTTTTTGCCGCTTCCTCTTGCACGCCTTCTGATTTGGTCTTAAGGTCTCCAAATATGCTTTTTCCTTCGTGTTGCCTTGTTGTCATTGGAAGTAAGATAGGAGCTTCCGACTCTGTCGATAGGTTGTCCATATGGGTTTCAAAGATGTTGAAGTACCGATGGTTTCGATGATATTGAGTAGGTTTCGAATACATGCCTGAGAATTGTGGCGGAATTTCCCCTAATGTCGTTGGTCTTGACCGGCTCGAAAAGCTTATGTATGCTTTTGAAAGGTTTTTTTTATAACGGTGAAACCTTTAGTTCCCAAAAGGTTTGGCACACATATGGGAGATTATCATTCATTGTATTCGAAAGGGGGTTCTAAAGCTCTTCATCTTTGTCGAAAGATCTTAAAAAGGCGGATAGATGGTTTTGCTTCCCCTTTTTTATTTCTTCGAAGGCTTATTTGTAGTTTATCACCTGTGAAGACGTCTGCTGGTTACGACTCCTTCGAAAGCCTTCTCAATGCCTTCGGAACTTCATCCATGATCTTTTTTGAAACCCATTTTAGTGGAGGCTGGTGTTTTTCTTATCTTCCTTCATGCCTTTACTCTTTAAATAGATTTTATAGCTAATACATATGATAGAGTTATACACGTTTTTAGTTATCAATTTTTAAATTATAATACAATTATACTAATTATATAATTATAATTACAATATGTATACCATCTTCCTCAAATATTAGTTCCCGCTTATCCCTTTTATGCTCAACATCCATGTTGTTGTGCCGCCGCCCTAATTCACCAACAACCACAGTGGCCATTCCCCGAGCACCCCCCCCACCCCCGACCTCGATAAGCCCAGGTTGTAAGTGCTTCCAACCAACCTACCGCCGATCACCAAAAAACTGAATCCAAACATGCCACGTTCATCTTGAAACTTTTGCCTCAACAGTTCACCATTAGCCACCAAACTTCGCCAATGCCTCGCGCTCGTCTTCCTCGACATTTCCCCTTTAGACCCCATCACCTAAAAGTTCCTAGGATCACTGGTATTCTCAAAAGTAGATTCGACATTCAACTATGAACTACAGCTAACACACGACGATAGATGACGATCCAACCACTAAATGAGTCGAGCTCGATGTTGCGAACATATTCCTAGTTGAATATTTCGCTTGAAAACGCCGTAAATGTCTCCAATGCACCATAGGCCGTTGGATGAGGCTATGTTTCAATTCAAAATTTTGAACCTTTCTCTCGTTTGGAGATGCGATTATATAAGGTGAAGATGGTATAGTTGAATGTGTGAGAGGTATGGGTCAAGTGAGAGGAAGTATGGTTAATGTAGGGTGAATATACATACATACATACATATATTCATACATATATACATATATCTACATACATACATACATACATATATAATTATAATCTTCTGCCTAAACATACTTGAAAATAGCAAACTCCAATCGGGGTATGTTGCCTGGCCTTCTATATATAATACCCTTATTTCAAACACAATGGAACTAGTATCGAGATCCAATTCCATCGTATATAGAAGTTAGCTTTTTAAATCCAATCATTTTATATTAATTTCTACATTTTATTTCTACGCGTTCTTAGACCGTAAGTCCAAACAGTACGTCCAATTATGATGAAATTTGTCAGCTTCAACAATGTATTATTACGGATCCAAAAGAACCCGTTTTCTTTAAAATCCGATATGTGCCCCTGAACGCTATTTTCACTTCTAATTAAAACGAATTTTTATTAAAATCAAATAAATCACTTTTGAACCTTATTTTTAAAAGTTTACTATTCGATTCTTATTTATACTGAATTTAAATAAGATTCCAAAATCATGTTCATTAACATTAAATCTCAGATTCAATTATTTAAATATTCCAATTATTTAATATCTTTATCAATCGCCAATTATATACTCAAATAGACCCCTTTTAAAATTAAACTATTTTTCTTATAAAATTAATATCTCAATATTTAAAATTAACTAAATATTTCAAAACCAAATGACAAAATTCTGGGTCGTTGCAGCATCAAATGCTTTAAGAGAGGTAGAGATCTGTCAAGGTTGAAATGAGAGGAAGTAATAAAAAGGGATTTAAGGCACTGAAATATACCCAAGGAGCTAATGTTGGACATGAGCACGTGGAAGTTAGCAATCTATGTAGTATAATTATGAACTAGGAGTTTTTTCTCCTTAAAATTGGTTTAGGGACAGTGTTATAACTATTAGATTATAGAACAAGTGAATAGAAATTCTAAGACGTCGTGTTTGGTCCTCGGTCCCTATTACTATTAGTACAATTATTAGCATCATTATCATCATCATTGTTTTTTAATTACTTTATATATTTTTATTTTATTTATTATTATTGTTACAATTATTATTATTTATTTAATTATTTTACTTTATTTTATTACTATTATCATGGTTTTTAAATTGACTTCGTTATTTAATTTTGAGCTCTCTCTATATCCTACCCCAACTTGTTTGAAAATAATGGTTAAGTTGTTGTTCTCACTGCTTCGTATTTGCGATGTTCGTGCAACGTATAACATTCTATCGTTTGTAACCTTTCATGGCGTAAGGTCCATTTTTTGCAACCCTTAGTAGAATATTGAATGATCAACTTTGTAGTAGTGACATTACATGCATACTTGTGCATATCACCCAGGACCAGTGGTGGAGTCAGAAAAAAACCTTAGCGAGGCCACCTGATGCATGCATGATCATTTTTTCGTGGATCGGAGACAATCATCTAAATAAACTTACACAATTAGTTTCGTGTCATTTTTTAAGTGATCTGTGTGTCCATAAGATCGATATGAAACTAAATAAACTTGATAATTTTGTGCAAATGGAAAATCATTTCATTTTCTAAATATGATATTTTATAACGTATTTATAATAATACAAATAAGTATTAACACCTCACTGGTTAAATAAAGAAATGGAAAACGAATGGTTGATGCCATGGAATTTTTTTACCAACTTTCAAAAAGAACTAGGACCAAGCACGTGGATTTCATTGCATTATTATAACAACTGCCAATTGTTTGCATGTTTAAAGTCACATTTTAATGACCACGGAAGCTAAAATATACAATGGACTTTGTGGGTTGGAAACCTATACGTAATCAAATTCTAAAATTAAAGCTCTAGAAGTTTAAAATAACACATACAGATAGACAAAGGTAGAAAAAAATATAAAAAAATTGAATAAAATAAAATAAAAACAGAATATATATTATATTCCACCAACCTACGTTGAAGTTGAAGAATGACTTATATTTTAGTTCTATCCTAAGCTAAGCAATTTGGATAGATGAAATGGCAGACATACTTAGTAGTTATGAGTGTAGCAAGAAAAAAAATCAACCGTACGCGTTCATTTCACCCAGTGTTTTTTTGACTCTAACCTGCCTCGGTCCGACCACAAATAACATTTAACCTTAGACCTCGCGGTCCGAAACTCAATCGGACCTCGTTCATCTATGAACCTTGGTCGGACCTTCAAACCAACGGTACAACCGCAAATTTTACTCGATTGAACCACGGTTCTTTTGTTTTTTTCTACTTTGTCATCGTGTAATTCTTTCTCATTTGCATATCCCTGGCCCTTTCGCGATTCTCATCCATAACTTTCTCACTCAGCGCATTACCAAATCCACAACGTAACAATTATAAGTGATATCATTGATTTTATAACATACGTTTTACTTCGTCATGTATAATAAATTATGAGCACCAAGAAAAGAAGTAATATATCTCCCATATCTTCCTCATGTATAATAAATTATGAGCACCAAGAAAAGAAGTAATATATCTCCCATATCGATATTTGCTTCCAGGAAACAATGTAAATACTGTTCTTGAAAACTGAATACTATAACTTTGGCTTTAAATGTTTTGCACTTTTAACGGAATAGTATATAAAATTTGAGCATGAATCGGTGGACTTATATCAGTTTAGTTTTATTTCATATGTGAAAGTAAATACCATATATATACATAATAGACCAAAGTAAAACTCGAAAGAACATACTTTTATTTGTTGAAGATTTACGTCAAACGAATGTTAAAATTGATTAATATGACAGATAGTACCTCACACAGAAAAATGTTTAAATATTTATTTGTAAAGATGATAAAAACTACAGCATGATACAATGTAAACTATGTGGGTTGAGAAGAGAAAACTAGCTTGCCATGACATGACTAGTTAGGTTTAAATGCTAAGAATGATCAAAATTCCAATCTGCGCATATCCAACTTTTTCCAAAAGATTGCAAGGGTGTCTTCTTCATTGTCAGTGCCATGACCCGCTAGGTCTAAATGCTGATAAAAATTTAGCTTCCCAACAAAGTATGAAAAATTAAACGATGATTTCTCCTTTAGTTGAAAATGACTTTGGCTCATCTTTTACAATGAATATGGTGACATCTTTTATCTCCTTAAATCAAGTTCCATTACTTTCAGGATGGCATGAATTATAATGATATGGGACCTATACCGCTTTTGTGAAAGATTTATATTCATCTAAATGAGCATGTATGGGAAAAAGAATCTGTTACGTTAAATTCAACGCTTGTGAACGTGTCCTGTGAAAATGATATTCTATGCTGACAGACTTTAATAGCTTAGGTAGCTCCTTTATCAAACCTATATATATAGGTAAGGGCGTTGTTTTCTACTATCAATACAAATATAAAAGCGCAAGAAAAAAAAGTGAGCAGTTGTTTTCTACTATCAATACAAATATAAAAGCGCAAGAGAAGAAAAAAAGTGAGCAATGGAAGTAGTATTAGAACACCATAGATTGTATTGTAATATGTTTGTCGAGCTTAAGGCCATCACATCAAATGCAATCGGAGAAGCCTGCTTTTATTTGAAACTGTTTGGACAAGACAATACAACACAGGAATTTGATTTTCTACTAGCAATCGATGAACACTTCAGTACGAATCTCCTTTGGGCTATCGAACGCAGTGCATCTCCTTTCTTTTGGAACATCCATCAACCTAGAAAAATGAGCGAGTTGCACTACATCATCACCTCCTTTTATTATGAAAATGCAGCTGATTTTAACCAACGAGGAGTCAATTTTCATATTTCAGTTTACATGAATGATCGCTGTGGTTATCGGAACGAGATTGTGATGAATTCTAGAGCTACGTACATTTCCGGTTTACGTCTAGTTGATAGACTTGAGAGGATTGGTGTTACTGCTGATTTACGCAATAATGGCAGTTCCATATGCCTTGAGGATTTTATTCATATAGAAGAGAATGAAGCGGGAATGGATTTGATTCGTGCACCCCGCTTACATGTTTTTCATTATGATTGTTTATCAAAATGGTTTGAAAGAAGACGTTGTTGTCAAATGTGCAGGTTCACAATATGATAATTTCTTAAATAAAATAGAAGCACACTAGTAATTCCAATAGAGCTTATAACTGTATCCTTGTTTATGTCTTTATAGAATTGCTGATAAAATAACAGGATTTAGTATATGACAGTATACGCAATTTTTAATTCAAACGCTATATTCATAAAAAAAACACCACACTATCCTAACAAAATAATACAATCATAAATCGTTTTGCCAAAATTTACGAAATATGCATTCCTATATCATTGTCTTTTTCTGTCCGAGCCCATCCGATATTTTAAATAATATAAACAAATGATAAGCATTGTTACAACTTAGCCATTCATGAAATATATATATATATATATACATACATACATATATATATATATATATATATATATATCTTTGCTTGTGGAGTATTTTGAACAACAGTCTCGTCAAGTTTAGGCTATATTATTCTTGCATTACTATTTTTTATATATGTTTGCATGTATTCACGTACGTCCATATTAAGGCAAGGTGAGTCGGTGCTAATGCTTTTAGTTTCACATTTATTTGCAAGTTAAGGTGGCATTTAGAGATTCTATTTTTTGTACGTGATTGATTGATATCTGTGCATATATGCATATACTTGCATTAACTAATTTCCTTATTGCCACTGACGTACCCTTGTCCTGCAATTTATATTTTCTTTCCAACTTCATGTGCACTGGCAATATGCATATCTGTGTTACAAATATGTACTCCTACACTACAAGTCACGCAGTATTTAACGATGGCTACTTACTGTCGACGGTAAACGGCTGTCGACGTTCATTGTCAGCCGACGGTAGTAGCCGTTGCTGACTTGGTCGTCAATCTAAGAAAAAAGGATGACCTTAACGACGGGCTCGTCAATTACTTTTTGCCAGCCATCGATAATACAGCCGCCACAAACCATTGCTAGCCAAAAGATACGAATCATTGTGGATTTTGGGTTTTCCATTGTGGGTCCTTGGCCAGATTATAAGTGTTATACAACTCCCGACAAAATGACCAGTTTCGAGCATAAATTTTTATCCGGTTATTTTTTCATACAAATTCAACCATATGGATTGAATTAACACATTAAAAAGTATCAATTGTTAGGATGTGCTCTCGTTTGTAGGTCATCTGGCTTTCGAACGAAGCATTTTAGTCCGAATGTCTACGAACGGTTATAAATTTAAAATTGTAGATCGACGCTCTACAGTTGTTTATTTTTAATCCTCTTTTAGAAATAAGTCCAAAGTACTTTAGATTGACATAAGATCCAACAAATATTTTTTTTCTATCGAATATTTATTCTATATAATTTTTTTTATAATACATTTAAAAATTCGTAACCAATTACACTACGGTGTAGAAATATCACACTTAATTAACTTTATCGTAGTTGCTTAATGGATAGACTTAAAGTTGCATAGTTCAGTTATGTGTGTTAGATTTTCAGTAAAAATAATTATTCGAATTACACGATGATAGATTAGCGAAAATACTAATTTAACTGATTACAAATCTTCCTTAAATTGAATGACCATGCTAAAATATCATTTTTATTTTGAAGAATTAAATTAGCATTTTTAAATGTTTTTTAAAACATAAGGGGAAATAAATCAACTAATTATTAATTGATTAATTAATATATTGGGTACCTGTTGCCCCTTCACGATGGGGTCGTCGATGACCATCTCCTCTCTCCACTATTTACTGTGTCTTGTTGTTACTGTATATGTACTAGCATATTAGGCACACATACATGTTCACTTTTACAGTTGAATTTTTTTTGTTATCGTCGTCAACCAAACCTTTCTATGCATATTTTCAAGCACCAGCTTGCATTATTAACTTCGTATTCACATTTATGGTTCAAACTTTATTGGAGATGACAACTCGGAATGAAAAGAATACCACAAAAAATTGAGGAAATTACCAGTTTCACTGTATGAAACAACAATAATGCCGACGACTCTTAGCCGTCGAGGGCCGTTGAATATCGAGATAAATAGCCATCGAGATATTGGTCGTCGAACAAATGTTCTTCGACGGACTTTTTGACGGCTATCATCGACATTTGGACAGCTTTCAATGCACCACCATGCACACATGGAAGGTCAATCCTTTACCAATTTAGTATCCCTGGCTCCCACAAGCCATCGGAAAATTTTCTTCCTCAAAGCCGTCAGAAGCCGTAGGAGATGTGGATTTCGTTTACAACTGCGCTTCATCCTCGAACAATACTTATATAATAATATATATCACACCCTAATTTCACACACGTAAATCATATATATCAAAGCCCAAATCAAATATATCACAAATATATCACATCAATAAAAAATCATCACGTCAAATAAACCTTATCCATCCAATAGCATCTCAAAATATATCATAAATATCAAACCACTTCAACATTGTCTCTCAGCCATCTCAAAGTGCATACACACACAATGTATCAATATAAACAAAAAAATCATACTTGTCGATCCTCATCGCCTCCAAATCCTATTGATGATGGTAATGTGTCATGCCATTGCATATAGGTAGCAATGTGCTCATCCAGCATCTGGTACATCTCCACAGACCAATGCCTATCTGGTCACTCCGGGTCAGCAATCTAAGCTCTCAACGCTGCAATCTCCTAATTGTTTAAGGCTCTTTTATAGCTACTTTGTTTGCCTCTAGCCTCTAACGTTGTCTACCAAAGTGTATGAGTCTCATATATCATGATTAATAAAATCAATCTGTTATGAGTTATTTATAAATATATTATACAAAAACAATACTTCTTGATTCCTAAAATCATAACGCCTATCATGCGTTGGCGGTTTCATTCAGGCTTTAAAAAAAGGCCTACCTCTTCTGAAATCAACTTGTCTCGACCTGTTTCCTTGAGTAGTTTCTCTTGTTCTTTCATGCATTTATCCTATGATTACAAATAGAATTACAATTCAAATTCATACAATATTATTTTAATTATTTATAAATTATAATTTAAAGTGATAATTAACAACTTATAATTTAAAATATGCTTCCCATAGCATCATGTGATTTCGTTCATACCATGTGCAGGTTATTGGGCCATCTTCATTGACATGATTGATGGTGTGAGTGCTAATACACACTTCCAAGTATGAGATGACATGACCACGCTTTCTTTTCTGAAATAATTATTGTATATGTATTAATATTTTTATATATAATTATACAATTTAATAACTATTTATAATCCCAATTAATAAATTTACCAGCTATTGATGGTAATGTTGGAACGACTTGAACCACCATGATGTGTGACAGGATTTTTATTTCTATTTGCAGAATTTCGTGAAGGTTCTACCTGTAAACCTAACATGTAGCGGTCCTGACTTGACCTTCGAAAATCGGCACTGAATACGACACTCATATTCTAATGCCGTAGATCCAAACGTCGAATCTAGTTCGCCGGAGCTTATAACACCATTAAGTACAACATAGCGGAAGAAAATGAATAATATCATATACAACATCTGATACAATATCTAGATACAATAATGATACAATAGAATGATACAACTGAATATAAATACTACCTGAGACACAAAGAATACCAGAGGAAAAGAATACCTTCAATGCCAAACTCCAAATAATTCATCTCCAATCCAAAGCTAGCGAGAACTCCCATATAGTCGCACAAAGCTAAGCAAGGCCAGCTATGAAAGCTAAAGTGTAGTGAATGCGATCCACAAATCCAAAAGGCTTCGAAGGCTGTCGAATTAGTTCTTATTGTTCGACTATCTGAAAATCCTAACTCTAGACCGCCCGTGTAGAAAATTGTGGGTACCCAAAGGTTAGGAAAGGAACAATAAACTCCAGGTCAGTTGTGGGATTGGTGTGAGCAACAAAAACAGTTTATCTTTAGAAACAACCAAAAGAATTTACTTTTGAAATTCGTAATGCTTTTTGGAAAATAAAACTGCCATACGGCCTCCCGCCACACACACAATGCAAGCGCACACTTGGGGGAGATTTCTCCTTATGACAGTTGAAAAATGCTTAATACGCGAAAAACATTTGACATTATTATTAGTGCATAGTGCAGAAAACATTTCGAAAATATAATAGTAACCTTAGTCAGCATGGGTATTACGCACTTATGCCAACTATAGCTACCATGTTCAATAGCAGGTTACCGCCACGTTCCATGGCAGGTTATACAACTAAAACCGTACATGGCGCTTATTGTTTCTTTGGATTTCCAACAAATGGTCAGACAAAGGAACTTCCCACATAAAACGGAATGCCTCTGGAAGGACATCCCCGAGAACCTAACCGGATCTCTGCCAAACAAGGCCGACGCTACCTCACGCTGTACAGCTTTAACTAGGTAACTAACACACCGACGCTACCTCATGCTGTACAACTGTAACTAGGTAGCTAGCTCACAAGTTATGCCATCCCCCAGTCGTTACCGACCTTTATCCGAGGATCCTCAACCACAAAGCAAAAACCACAAAGTATAATAAATTTGCAGCATCTACATTGGTAAAATATCTGGGCTCCATACCATGATATCACCTTTTATCCAGAAGTAAATGACATACCCTAGGGGCGCGACACCTAAAAACCTTGCCGCAACATTCCTGTTTCGACCATTACCGGGTAGTGAGGCTTGACGAAGTCTCGTCCACAAAGCTACGCTTTTTCACAAAGCCATGCTTCGATCACAAATGATCAACCAATGATCATCAACACACGGCAGCACTTAGCATGCCACATTACCAAATTGGGAATGTATCACTAGTAACCATCAACTACATAACCTTGGAGCTCATACATCTCAGAGAAGGGTGTTAAGCTAAGAGAATAAATCTCCGCCTCCCACAGATATGTATTTGAAAGAAACCAGCTTTACATCTCAAAGTATAATGTCAGACACACATCCATACAAGTCTATTCCAGGTTTGAATAGAACCGAAGGAACTTTCGAAGAAGTCCTTGCAATCCGAGTATTCACAATCCCGATCGGACTTCCCATCACTTAGGGAATCTCTATACCGGCGCGACTCAGTGCAGAGACAATCGATAGGTCATCCTATCGCTCTCGCAAATACCCAGTCTTCACCACCGGTCTTCAAATGCTATCCATGTCGTCGTATCACTATTCGAAATGTGTTATATGACACGAAGGTCCTCTCCTGGCTAAACTGAATAACGAGCGCAATACTTAAAAATCATATGGATACTGGGGTCTCAGTTAAATCATAGCTTAAATATTTATTTCAACAACCTTCAATGGTTTAAACAAAAATATTTATTTCAACAACCTTCAATGGTTTAAACAATTTCCACACTTTTCATCTTTTAAAGAAAAAGATTCAATTCACAAAGTTCACCCCATTAACAAAGATTCATTCGTGGGTTTCAAAACAATTTCCATTTCAATTGGATTAACTCGTTAAATCTTTAAATCAAGATTTAAATTATAGCTTTCAAAACTAGTTTCCAAAGATTCATTCATAGCCTTTCAAAACAATTCCAATTCGAGTTGGATTAACTCGTCTGGTCTTTGAATTGAAGACTCATTTCCTAGCTTTCAAAACATTTCAATTCCATTTCAAACTTGAAACCTTTCAACATATTTTGCAAATCCTTTCTTGAAATGAAAGCTATTGTTATTTGAAAACAAGTAGTTTTCGTTTCGGGGAAATCCGATTTCATTTGCTCAAGCTAAAACCCTTTAAGTTTAAAACTTGGGTTGAATACAAATTCTCAAAACAATATGTTTTAAAATGGTTTAAAATCCATATAAACACATTATAACTTTGTATAACATTTTTAAACTATAATCTCCAAATACAGATTTCAATTTCAAATCTTGAATTTAAATTTAATTCAAGTTATTTAAATTCCAAAACTTTATCAACTTATTCAAAATAACTTTTATCCTCAAAAATCCTTCTTCAAAAGCTTCCATATTTAACACAATTCCATTTCCAAACCATTTGAATTTAAAAATTCAAATTTAAAACTATTTCAAAAATCTGTGACTTAACCGATTTCCTCGTGAAATCCATATTTGTGTGTGTAAGGTGTAGTCCAGGGGTTTCACACAATAGTGCAACATCATCAGTCATCACAGATTCAATCAAAATCGATAAGTGGCATAACCCATAACGCTTATCTTCATTCATAGATTCGTAGATAAAGTAAATTTATCAATCATAAAGATTTACCATTACGATTTGATGTGGATTTCGGATAACCAACTGGAATCCGACTCCCTGTCGCATCAAAATTTAAATGTCGTTTACGGCAAAAAGAGTTTTCACATGCACACAGAATCAGATCAAAAATCACAGTTCAGCACAAAGCAGTTCATTTTACATAGCATTATAAGCACATAACAGAGATAGCAAACAATTCACAACAGTTCATACAATTCAAACATCCATAAGTAAGGTTAATTAATCATCTGATTAATTGAAACCAGATTAATCACTAATCTGGTTAATTAACATTAATTAATTACAATTTAATTAATTATCCTTTAAATCATAAATTAACCTTTAATTAATAATCAATCCTTTGATTAATTATCCTTAATTAATTACAACAATTAATTAATTAATCCTTTAATTAATAATCATTCTTTAATCACTTTCAATAATTACTTAACCTTTAAGTTAATGGCATAATTAATTATCCCTTAATTCACCCTTAAGTAATTAGAAATTAATCCACCTTTAATTATTAATTGATTAATTACTTAGATTAATTGTCCTTTAATTGTTTAAGTAATTATCCCTTAATTACTTATTTTTTTATTAATCAACTTTCAATTATTATTAAGGCAATTAACCTTTAAATAAGCACATTAAGAAATGATTCTTTAGTTTATAAATCAAAAATAAATCATTACATTTCATAATTACCATTTAAAACTTTTATTACTTAAACCTTTGTAATAAATCACCATTTACTAGTAAACAACATAAGTTCCTTAAGTTAATCTAAAATTTGAAAGCATTTCATTTTAACTTCTAAAACGTAGTTAATGTATTTTGAGAACTTGAATAAATTAACATATACTTAAAAAAAAACTTTGTTAAATCTGTTGTGCACACAGCAACCCGATGCTTTCCTCAAGCAAAAAGCAAAATTCACGGGCCCAACACCAATGACCCGAGCTAAACCCGAAAATAATCGTGCCGTGCTTCGAGTTTCTCTGCATCTCCTTTTTCTTCGAGTCGCACCTACATTTTTCTCGAGCTATACCCGAGGATAACTTCATCTTCCCTAATTAGTAGCTTCCCCAAATATCCAACTACACACGTGCACATGCACACGAACCCCAAACTACTATGGCCACCGTTGCGATCATCAGCAAGTCAACGACGTTTCCTTGATGCCTCGCGACCACCTAGACCCGTGAAAGCACCATCAAATCAAATTCGAGCATAGCTCGAACAATCGTGACTCAGACATCGACAAAAGAAATGACTCGCCACTGCGACTCCGACCACCATACGCTTCGAGCTTTCAGCCACATCTTCATCAACCACCGAGCCCCCACCTCCCTAGAGCACGCGCGACTCGATTCACGTACGAGGCCACGGTGGTCATATTTTCAACCATCTCGAAAATTTGGTTTAAAAATAAAAAATCCACACCGCCGTCACCTCGACGATCGAGAACATATCCGGCCATTTTCCCCCGCAGCGCCGTAGTCTCCTCCACCTCCACGCGAAACCCCGGCCTCCAGAACGTCGCCCATCGCCGGAATTCAACACAATATCATTTTTCATTCATCTACGAACTTCTCTTAAACCACTCTCATAAAAATCATCAAACAAAGCTTAAAATTCTTACTTTTGGATAAGGATTCAGAATATATGATTTTAGTAACAAAACATTTCATTCGAATTTATTCAAATTTGAATTATACTCTGTAAACACACAATTATTTCTACTGTATAAACTTAACCTGCTTGAAACTATTTTTAAATTATAGTTTATACTTAAATACACATATTTGCTTTTGAAGTCAAGGCCTGACAATGATCATGTGATAAGATATTGAGTTTTGAACAAGGTTGATGCTCTTAAACAAAAAGACAGAGATGGTTTCAGCATAACAAACATTCACACCTACTAATATTCATACACAGGGGAGATTTTTGTATACATATACATAATAAAGCAATTTCAAATCTCAGATTAACAAGCAACTAATAAAGATACTTAAATTTCTTTTTAAGTTGTTTACTCAACTGAAATATATTTCTTGAAACAGAGAGCACCTTATTTTGTCTTTGAAATCTGCAGTTTGAATTCTTTTCTGTTTTGATCTTGAGTGATATTTGAGTTTGATAAGATAATGATGTTTATATATTTTTCCCTCAGGTTTTGCTATGCTTTTGATGATAGAAATAGAATAAAAGGATGTGTATATATAAAAGATTGTGTACAGGTTCATGTATATGCAGGTATAAGATTTTTTATGTTTGGTCAGAGAGATTTTTCTTTTTCATTTGGAGGCTAAGCAAAGTTTTTTCGGCTGAGATGATTTGTATTTTTGCTGAGAAGAAATGGCATTTAATGCAATGTTTCCATCTTAGTCTACATGCAAACTTTTTTTTTCTTTGTACATAGATTTGCTGACAGGTTTCTTCCTTGCATACATTTTTTTTCTTATTATCTTCTTATCTTCTTGCGTACTCTCACGTACATACATTTTGTTTTTTTATCTTCTTTCATACCTTTTGTTTACAACCTGAACTCATTTTTTTTAATCTTATTACTTTGAAAACTAAATGAAGTTCTATATTTAATATGTTGTTAGAATTTAATATATTTGCATGCATACATTATTATTATTATTATTATTTACTTAAAACTTAAACTACCAAATACTTTATTTATATCCATCTAAATTAACACATATTTTTATTTGAATTTGCAGAAACTCAAACCAATTTACCGATTAATTTCACAATTTTTTATTCAAAAATTAAATTAATTATCAATTTCAATTTAGCAAAAATCTGGGATCGTTACATAACATGAACATTATATTTCACATTTATAAATCGATGCAATAATTATACTATTTCTACCAAAATTTTAATAAACATATGAGACTAATAAACTTATAGTTACTTCTGAACTTTTCCAGTAATCAATCCAAACTTCCCATATGCTTGCACTCACTCAGTCGGGCTTTTCCCCTTTTTTTATGCTTTACATTGTACCTCTGTGGTTTTTCTTCACTTTTTAACATAGTAATTTCGACAAAGGGAATAGTCGGACTGCTATAAATCTACCGCCCACTACACATTGAATTTTTTTACACATTTATAGCTAGTCAATAGATTGTACAGTGGTTATATATAAAGGCAAATTCACGTTTATACCTACATAAAAATCATGCCAAATACACTCTAAAATGTGGGTTGGGATATTATCCCACATAGGTCAGCACGTAGTCATTCTGTTGTGATAAGCAACATTGGAAATATAAAGAACAACATCAGAGGGTTTCAGTTCAAAGCCCTTGTGTTAACTATGATATAGACCTTTAATAAATGATGAATAATATATCATAACTATTTATGATATTACAATAAATTTGATACTTACATACTTGCTTTACTTACTAATGTGACTATGGGACAATCAATCTGATGTGATTGGCCGCCATCACCTCAAGCACCAGTCCCTCTCTAACTAAAGAGTGGGAACATGATGAATATGAAGATCTCTGACGTGCCTACATAACATTCGTCAAAGACATTTCATTTTATATGTGAGAGCATGTCGTTTTATTATGGGAAAACATCGTTAACCAGTTTCTTAGCTAAGCAGAAGTCAATGGAAGTCAGAAGGTACAAACGAAGCCGAAACAACTCGAAAACATGGAAGCACACTTAGAAGGAGTAGAGAAAAAACCATTCTCAAAACCCTTTCGAGACCATGTAAGACCCTTTCTTTTATCTAGGCTGCAAGTCTAGAACCTTCCTTTCGAAACCATTCCCAAAACCCTTTCAAAACCTTTGGAAATCTTCCTTTCGAAGGCTTTAAAACCTTAGACATCTTTCTTTTAAAACCTTTATAAATTGAATTTTGAAACCACTGGGAAATATTTCCTTTCGAAACCATTCGACACAATCATAAAACAACACTTCTTCGAAACCTCTGGGGAACCACCCCTTCAAAAACTTTTTAAGACCTTTCAAAAGAATTAAACCTAAACCTTTCGTAAGCATTTGAGTTCAATTTAAAACATTTGGAAACCTTTTGAAACTGTTCGAAGTTGACTACTTCGAAACACTTTTAAACATTTTGGTTAAAATCATTTGGATTATGCCTTCATGTAGAGTAAAACGACATAAACCCAGTAAAGTCGAAAGCACCTTTTAAAATCATTCAAACCATCTCTTTCGAAACCAAATTTGGATTATGCTTCATTCAAAGAAAAAGGGCATTTAAAATCATTTAAGTCAAAAGCATCTGTTTTAGAAACCCTTTGAAAGTAACTCTTTCAACACCATTTCCTAATTAGTAAAATGATGGCATCAAAACCAACCTTTCAGAAACAAATGGGGAGGTGGCTATATTTTAGAAAACAAAAGGATCCCTTTGAAATAATCTGGGACGAAAGGTAGGAAGTGGCAGCTAAAGGCTTAGACCATGTAGAAACAATCATTTAAAACAGAAGAGCAACCCAATCAAAACTATCCCTTTAAAAACATTTGACTTAGTCGAAATCTAACTAAGTCGAAAGCGACTTAGTCGAAAGCAAGCATGCATTTTTTCTTTAAAACCAAAGCATAGTCCAATCCCTTTCGAAAACCCACGATTTCGACTCTATACCTTTCACCTTCTTCCAATTCATTATGTACCAGCTGCCTGATACAATACGCATTGGTTTCGACTGTGTTGGAAGGTTAGCATGTAGGCGAAACTAGGTGCCGAAGGAGACGAAACAGTAAAAAGGATGTTTATTTGTATTTTAAAATAGTTCTTTTGTACCTAACCCGCCTTGTTTGTCTATATCTGATTGGTTGCCAGGTTTTTCTATTCAAAAGTGGTTCTGACTTTCCATTTTTAGAATATCAAACATTTTATAAAAAGCCCTTTCTCCTCTATAATTATATAAAAAATTTAAGTCCCATATAAATAATTTTATATAACCATTAAAGCTCATAGGAAATATTTGAAAAAATTTCGGTAAATCAAATTATATATGTTCTCTAACATACAAAAATTTCATGTCCAAATAATTGTTTACTTACTCGTAAATAATTTATGACCCAAAATAACATTTTCTTTACTAGAAAGTTCATAAAAAATCCACATTAATTTCCAACATTCTGAAATTTAAAACCCATCTCCAAAATAATATTCTGATCCATATTAGAATTCACAAGTCATAAAGATGTAACTAATAGGGTTTTATGTTAAATTTTCATAAATATCAATATAAACATGTATAATTCATTATAAGTATATATAAACATTCCATCATCAAAATCATGGCAATATTTTGCAAAATAATTCGGAATCATCATAAAACCGAAAACAATCCAAAATAGAGATGTAAACATTATTCACCTTAGGCATAGTGATTAAAGAGATTGAGGTATAAGTAGATTGATTTGTATTTGCATTTCCTTTATCTTTTCTTACTTCTTCTTCCCCTTTCCTTGTTAATGGTGGTCGGCCTTGCTTTTTAAAATTTCAAAATGAAATGAAATGAACGTGTAGAATATATGTGGCTATGGCCAAAGATATATGAATGGCCTCTTTCCCATTTTACTCCTCCTCTTATTCATTTTAAACCCTTCTTTAATTTATTGTCAAATGGAATGGCTACTCCTTCATAAAATCAAATCTCAATTCCCTAATCAACACATTATTTTATTTAATTTATCTAATTAAATATCCTAAATTAAATATCCTAAATAATGTTATTAAAAATCTGGGGTGTTACAGACTCCTCTCCTTAAGAAATTTCATCCTTGAAATTAAGATAAAGCACACAATAAAACAAACAAAAAGGTAAAATATACCATCAAACAAATCAGGATAAGTATCTCTAATCTTACTCTCAACCTCCCTAGTACAATTTCTACCATCGTCACTCCACAGGACTTTGAGAAATCTGACCATCTTGGCTCTAAGCCTCTTCTCATCTCTTGTAGCAATGCGACCTGGCTTTCCCACTATTGTCAAGTCTTGTTCTGCCACATTTTCCGAGATGAGAAACATTTTCTGAGATGAGAAACATCTATCTCTTGTAGCAGTCTCTGGGTCTTTAACACATTTTCTGAGACGAGAAACATGAAAAACACTGTGGACACCTACCAAAATGCTTGGTAACTTAACTCTATACGCGAGTTTCCTAACACTCTCAATAATAGGAAAAAGTCTAATTAATCTCGGTGATAACTTCCCTGATTTCCCAAATCTAATCACACCTTTCATTGGACATACCTTGACGAAAACCTGGTCCCTAACTTCGAACTCTCTATCTTTCCATCTTTTATCTCCATACCACTTTTGTCTAGACTAAGCTCCTTCATTCTAACTCGAATGACCTCAATCTTTTCTGCAGCTTCCCTAACCAGATCTGGACCAAGAATCAACCCATCCTCGGTATCCAACCAACATACGAGAAATTTGCATGGCGTTCCATACAAAGCTTCATTCGGTGCCATCCTAATACTAGTTTGATAACTATTGTTATATGAAAAATCAACTAGAGATAGATGGCCCTTCCATGATCCCCCGAAATCTATAAAACAAGCCATTAACAAATCTTCTAAGATCTTATTAAGTCTTTCTGTTCGTCCATCTGTCTGCCGATGGTAAGCGATACTCATCTTAAACTTGGTTCGTAAAACATCCTGCAGACTCTTTCGAAACTCGCTAGCGAACAAGGAATCTTTGTCATTAACTATGCTACTCGAAATTCCATGAAGTCTAACCACATTCTTCATGAACAATCTCGCTAATAAAGTCACCGTCCTGGTTGACCTAACTAGAATGAAATGGGAACTCTTGGTCAATATGTCCGCTATGACCCATATACTTTCATTATCTCTGTTCGACCATGGCAACCTGTCAATGAAGTCCATGGAAACAAAATCCCACCTCCATATTGGAATATCTAATGGCTGAAGCAAGCCACTTGGCTTCTAGTATTAGGTGTTTTCCTGTTGACAATTAAAACACTGCTTTATACACAAGCCAATATCCCGCTTCATACCTTCCCAGAAGAAACCCCTCTTCGTATACTGATACGTCTTAATACCTCTGTGATGTATAGTGAACTTTGAACTATGGCATTCCTCCAAGACTTCCTTCCTTATGTTTCCTACACTCGGAACACATAATCTTCCTTTCTTTCTCAACCATCCACTCTGGTCAAGACTGAAATCTTTCAAGTCATTGTTCTTGGTTCCATCCTTTAGCTTCCCGATTCATTCAGTAATCATTTGATCCTTTGTCTGCTTAGAAGCAATCTGTTTGATCAACACTGGTTGAACTTCTAACCACCTCTACTGTCTCATGTTCAGCTCCTTTTGAGAGAGCAAACACTTCAGCGACTTATGATATGCATGTAGCTCAAACCTTTCTCCCAAACAGTTTACCTATCTACATTAGGACAACCTTTAATCCTGTTCCACACGCATCCGTATAGACCACAAAATCCTGATTCCCCTCTAGAATAACCAACATGGGTGCATATGTCAATAAGTGTTTCAAACTCTGGAATGCTTTCTCACACTTATCGGTCCATACAAACTTCTCATCCTTCCTCGTTAGTTTGGTCATCGGTGCAGCTATCCGTCAAAAATCCTTAATGAATCTTCGATTATAACCAGCAAACAAAAGAAACTCTTTATCTCGGTTATTGTCTCAGGTATCTTCTAATTATTCACTGCTTCAATCTTAGACGGATCTACTGACAACCCTTCCACTGAGCCTACATGACTAAGAAATTTCACCTCTCTCTTTCAGAAGTGGCACTTTGACAACTTTGCTTTCAGATGATGCCGCCTCAGTGTCTTAAGCACCACTCTATGATGAACTACATGCTCTCTATCATTATTAGAGTAAATCAAGATATCATTTATGAAAAACAACACAAAACGATCCAAGTGATCTCAAAAAATCCGGTTCATCATATCCATAAAGAAAGCTTGTGCATTCGTCGGTCCGAATGTCATAACTAATCGTTCGTATGACCCATACATGGGCCTGAACATCGTCAATGGTATACTATCCTCTACTATCCCGAGCTGATGGAAACCTATCGCCAAATCCAATTGAAAAAAAACCTTTGCTCCACTCAATTGGTTGAAAAAACTGTCAATCCTAGGTAATGGATATCGGTTCTTTATCTTCCTCTCATTCAACTTACAATAATTGATACATAGCCTTAATGATCCATCTTACTTCATAGCAAACGCTATTGCTGCACCACACGGCGAACTACTCGGCCTGATAAAACTCTTGCCTTCTATGACAACCAACTGTAGCTTTAGCCCCCTCATCTTTGAAGGGGTCATCCTGCTCGGCGGTCTACTAATTAGTTCTGCTCCTAGAACCAAATCTATCTGAAACTCGATAACTCACTTTGGCGGCAATCCAACTATAGGCTCAACAACATCTACGAATTCTCTAAGCATGAATACTAAGCTCAACTCATCCTCTGAATAAAAAGCACCCAACAAAGCTAACACTACACTGCTAGAACCTCCTATGGTGAAAATAATATGGTCGCTATAATCAAGGTGTCTAAGGGATAACTTCCTATCCTGGCAAAATATCCTAGCATCGTACTAGCTTAACCACCCCATACCAAGGATAATCACGAACCCCACAAAATCAAACGCATGAAAACTGCCAAGAAGATGACCTAACAGGTCAAAGTCTAACTAGTCACACCTCAATCCCAGAGTTGCATGCCCTCCTATTGCATTCCCAGCCCATAAGGAAGTAACTAAATATGTGGGTCCAAGGTTAAGCTTATTTATCAAATATCCAGATATAAAAGAATGTGATGCACCAGTGTCAAATAAAACACTAACTGACATACCATGAATCTGAAGCATACCTCCCAAAACTTCCTTCCCTTTCTCCTGAGCTATTAGCTTTAAAGTAGCAGGTTCCAACGCATACACGCTTGCCTTTACCATCTCTAACGGGCTCCTTGCCTTGGATCATATAGTGGCCTGCCTGGTTATAGTTGAAACACCCGACATTCTTATTCTCGACCAATTCCTTAGCCTTGCCCGAATGACACTCATTGAAAAGTGCCCCTTCTTGTCTCACTTAAAGCGGACAATCTCAGATCTCCCCTTCTTGGCTGCTCCACTCTTTTGAGCACCCTTCTTATTGAAAAACTTTCGTTTCTGACCCGTCCCAACCTGGACCTCCTTAGCCTTCTTCTTCTCTAGAGAATAAATAACCTCCTCGTGCCTCTTGGCCATCTCCACAAACACAACAAAGGGATCTCTGATATGCAGTGAAATAGCCCTAATAAAATCAAGCTTCAAACCTTAGATGAACTTCTCATTTCTCTTCAACACGGTATCTATAGCAGTATACCCATATCGAGCCAACTCATCAAACCTTTTGGCATACTCCAACACCAAATCTCTCCTTGCTCTAACTTAGAAAACTTCCTGATCAGAGATGACTGTGCCATAACTGACATGAAACTTTCCTTGAACCTCCTTTTGAACTCTGCCCATGTCATCTCTTCCTTGTTAATTGCAGTTGTTACACTGTTCCACTAGAACAATGCGGCTCCCTGAAGCTGTCTAGAAGCCAACCTCCTCTTCTTCTCATCATTGAGCCTTATATCTGGAAAAATCCCTTCGCGGTGCAAAACAAATTGTCTATAACATCCTCGGTTCTAATAAAAAGCTTCCCTCCAAGCTTAACGTAATCCCCACTCAGCTTAGCGTAAACCTAGACAACTGGAACTTCTATTGCTTCACCACCCACTCCTCCACCGACACTTACCTACACCACATTCATGAAGAACTGATACATAGCTTTCATTCCGACCTGTGGGACCCCAGCACCTACATTCTCTGTTTGTGCCTGACCTAGGTTTCTTCGGGAATTAGTCCGACATTCCCTTCAGTGCTTCCCCTTCCTTGGTGAGATCTTCCACTTCTAATATCCATATCTGTATCAAATCTCATGAGATACAAAAAGATAACCTAAGCAAATATAGGAGACTAGTGATAAAGTGCATACTTATATATAGCAAATGTAATTACGTTACTATAACATTATCCTAACCCCAATCTTACTCTAATTCCTTATGAGCTTTTTTAAAACCACTTTATTTAAAAAAATTGTAAACATATTCTCTGATAGCAAGTTGTAACATCCTGTATCTGGCGGCCAAAAGCAAAGCACTATTGATGTTGTAGTCATCCATAGTATTAAATTCTAATGACGAAATACGGTAATGCTAATGTTAACCTTAATAATAAAAGCATTTGAATATGAAAAAAATCATAGATTTTCAAAACAATAGTTTCAGTGATTACATTTCAAATAAAATCATATCCAAGTTACAAAAAATCCCCAAACCTATTCCCAGGCAATGATCAATTATAATTTACAATAACAAGCCAAGAGTGACATATTACGATACCTCCCAGATGAACAAAGAAATACAGACATAGTTGTATTAGTACACAGCGGAAAAAAAATAAAAAGAACATAATTTCTAATAGGTATCCGTCACCCACCTGCTCATCTCCGGAAGCTTATTCGCCGAAATATAAAAAAACCTCAAAACCTTCACCCTCAGCCTAATCAAATCAATTTTGATCACCAGAGAATTTAAGTGGACACAAAAACTTCGAGTCGGACATAAAGCCTAGTGTGAATAATACTGTTCGTCTCTAGCAATTATATTAAGTGAGACCATGCCACTTAGCAGAACGGGTTTTCCCCTCACTAACATTCCTGTAAAATATATCTTTTCGCAATTCTTTTTCTACAACCAAAATCAGCGAAAATATCTTTAAAGCATCATTATGTATACAAACATGGATATATCAGGTAAAAAATGAACTACTTGTTCATGCATAAAGTTTTGTTTGGCTAACTTTTAAACTTTGGCTAACTCAGGCATACCAGACAACATCAAAATTTATCTAACATCTGTTAGAAACTCTTTTTCATCTGGACTATCTATCCATAACTATTTGTTAAATACTTCTCTTATAGACGGTCTATCCTTAATTTATCGTCTTTCAAGGTCGCCTGATCATAATGGTTTTGTAGGCTCACCAGTAACCTATCTGTATACAAAACATATCCCTTTCTCTGTGTATCAATAGTTTTAGTCTAACTTTTGACAAAGCCATACACACTAGAATTTTTGACTAAATTAGCTGGGGCTAATAGCTAATGTATAGGGCGCAACCCTATATCAATCCCATATGGTATTTAACATCTAAGTCATTTTCACTTAGGGATATCTTCCTAAAATTTTCCTTGAAAACCTAAATGATTCAAGACCTTCAAATCAAACTCAAATAAGGAAAATTGTATAATCTCTTATGCTTTACTCTAACCCACCTTGCCATGATACACACACACACACACACCTTACTTAAATCATAGTTGATGAAAACACTTAACTTTTGAAAGTCCCCTTCCAAAACAATTGAAAGTTCCTCTTCCGAAACAATTGAAAGTCCCCCATTTGAAACGATGTAAAACCCTTTCTTTTATCTTGGCCGAAAGGCCAAAACCTTCCTTTCGATATCACTCTCAAACTTCCAAAACCTTTGGAAGTCTTCTTTTGAAAGCTTTAAAACCTTAGACATCTTTCTTTTAAAATCTGTAAACATTGTCTTTCGAAACCGTTGGAAAATCTCTCCTTTCGAAACTATTCGAAACCATCATAAAACAACGCCTTTCGACTCCTACTAAACCTTTGGGGAACCACCCCTTCGAATCCACTTTTAAGACCTTTCTAAAGCATTAAACATAAGTCTTTTGAAAGCATTTAGTTTCAATATAAAACTTATGGAAACCTTTTGAAACCATTCAAAGTTGACTACTTCAAAACCCTTCAAAACATTTCAGTTAAAATCATTTGGATTATGCCTTCATGTAGAGCAATAGGACATAAACCTAGTAAAGTCAAAAGCACCTTTTGAAGTCACTCATACCATCTCTTTGAAACCAATTTTAAGTTTTACTTTATTCAAAGAAAAAGGACCATTAAAATCATTTAAGTCGAAAGCAACATTTTCGAAACCATTTGAAAGTAACTCTTTCGAAACCATTTCCTAAGTAGTAAAAAGGTGGTGTCGAAACCATCCTTTCGAAAAACAATGGGGAGGTGGCCATATTTTAGAAAACAGAAAGATCCCTTCGAAACCATCTGGATCGAGAGGTAGGAAGTGGTAGTTAAACGCTTCGACAATGTCGAAAGCAATCATTTAAAACAAAAGGAAAAATAGAAAAACAATCAAAACGATCCCTTTTAAACCATTTGACTTAGTCGAAACCTACTACTTCGAAACCGACTTAGTCGAAAGCAAGCAGGCGTTCTTTTCTAAAATCCAAAGAAAAGTCCATCCCTTTTGGAACCCCATGGTTTCGATCCTATACCTTTTGCCTTCTTCCAGTCCATTACGTACCAGTTGCCTGATACCATGTCCATTGGTTACAACAATGTCATAAGGGTAGTATGGAGGTGGAACCTAGGTGCCAAAGGACACAAGACAGTAAAAAGGCTGTTAATTTGTACTTTAAAATTGTTCTTTTGTAACTAACCTGCATTGTTTGTCTAAATTTATGGGTTGCCTGGATTTTCTTTTCAATAGTACCGCCGACTTTCCATTTTTGGCAAATTAAACATTTTCTAAAAATCCCTTTCTCCTTTATAATTATATAAAATATTTAAGTCCCATACCTCAAATAATTTCATATAACCATTAAAACTCTTAGGAATAATCTAGAAAAACTCCAATAAAGAAAATTATCTATGTTCTCTAACATTTAAAAATTTCGGACCCAAATAATTAATTATTTACCTATAAATAATTTATAACCCAAAATAACATTTTCTTTACTAGAAAGTTCATATAGAAACCAAATTAATTCCAAAAATTCTGAAAATTGAAACCCATCTCCAAAATAATATATCTGATATGTATTTCGCAAGGCATAAAGATGTCATTTAATAGGGTTTTACCATAAAACATATCATAAATATCAATATGAACATGTATAATTCGTCAACAAATATATATAAACATTCCATCATCCAAATCATGGCAGTATATTGCAAAATAATTCGTATCATCATAAAACCAAAAACAATCTGAAATAGAGATGTAAACATTATTCATCTTAGGCTTTGCGATTAAAGAGACTGAGATATGAGTAGATTTGATTACTATTAGCTTTTCCTTTAGTTTTTCTTACTTCTTCTTCCCCTTTTTATTATCAATGATGGTCGGACATGATTTTTAAAATTCGAAAATGAAATGAAATGAACATGTAGAATATACATGGCTTTGTGCAACGGTATAGGAATGGCCACTTTTCCATTTTACCCCTCCTCTTATTCATTTTAAACCAATCTTTAATTTATTGTTAAATGACATGGCTACCCCTTAATAAAATCAAATCTCTATCCCTCAATCAACACAATATTATTTTTAATTTATCTATTTAAACAACCTAAATAATGTTATCAAAATTTTAGGATGTTACAAAGTGGTTCATGAAGAATGTGGTCACACTGCATGGAATTCCTAGAAGCATAGTTAGTGATAGTGATTCCTTGTTCACTAGCGAGTTCTTAAAGAGTCTACAAGAAGTATTAGAAACCAAGCTCAAGATGAGTACCACTTACCATCCACAGACAGATGGGAAAATGGAAAAGGTTAAAAAAATCTTGGAAGATTTGTTAAGAGCTTATGTTCTCGATTTCGGGTGATCATGGGAAGACCATCTGCATCTAGTTGAGTTTTCATATAACAATAGTTATCAGACTAGTATTGGGATAGCACCGTTTGAAGCTTTGTATGGAAGGCCATGCAAATCTCCTATTTATTGGTTGGAGACCAGGGATAGGTATGTTCTTGGTCCAGATTTGGTTAGAGAAGCAGCAAAAAGATTGAGATCATTCGAGCTAGGATGAAAGAGGCTCTATCTAGGCAGAAGTGTTAAGCAGATAAGAGATGGAAAGATTAAGATTTCTCAGTTGGAGATCAAGTTTTCATCATGGTGTAACCAGCGATGGGTGTGATCATATTTGGAAGATCAGGGATGTTAGCATCCGGATTCGTTGGACCATTTCGTATTATTGAGAGGATCGGGAAAGTCGCATATACGGTCGAGTTACCGAGCAGTTTGGCAGGTGTCCATGATATTTTTCATGTTTCTCATCTCAAAAAGTGTTTTAGAGACCAGGAGACTGTTACTGCACCGAATGTGCTAGATGACATAGTAGTAGAACAGGATTCGACCATAGTTAGAAAACTAGTTGATATAGTTGCAAGGGATGAGAAGAGGCATAAAACCAAGACGGTCAGATTAGTCAAGGTCCAATGAAAGTGATGATGATAAGGACTGTACTTGGAAAGTTGAGCGCAAGATTAGAGATGCATATCCTGATTTGTTTGATGGTATGTTTTACCTTCTTATTTGATTTGTTGTGTACCATATCGTAATTTTAAGGACGAAATTCTTTAAGGAGGGTTCGCAGGCTCAATATGGATATCAATGAATTCTGTCTGAGTCCGGATCGGGCTACAATTGACAAGACATGACAAGCAAAGCCATGAAAGCCAACGTTTCAAATTTCAGGTCAAACGAAGTTCATATAATCGAGATACGATCGATACAAGTTGAGAAAGATATGTTGTTCGTATCCATCGGAGAGCCATGGTATCGATCTGTTCGAATCGATCATATTCATATCCACTAGAATGGCTTCACCTCGATTTGTTCGAATCGATCAAGTTCGAATCGATATGTGGTTGCGTTGTTCGAATCCATCGAGTTCATATCGATCAGACTCACGTATGTTCGAATCCATCCAGGAAGTCCTGTTCATACCCATGTGTTCGAATCGATCCAGAAACTCATAGCACTGGTTCTGTTCGCATCAATCCTGTTAACATTCGAATTACACTGCTCGTGTCGATCTAATTTGCACTGATCCAAGCCTCGCTATTTGTATCAATATGAACAGGAATTATGAAGCCTTAGTTCGTATCGATCAAGTTGATAGATACGAGTAGAATCAATATCGATCGATATGAACAGTGCACTCTCTAACAGATCGATACGAGTGGACTGTCGATCGATCGATACGCAACACCTCTAGATATCGATATGAATTCATCGATACAAGCATGACTGCAAATCATCGGTACGAACAAGGTGTAAATAAGACTCGATCAACTCGGCATAAAAAGTGGATCGATCCGAAGAGTGCATGCCACATCAACATGCTACCACGTGCTTGGATCGATACGAATGGATCGATACGAAGGATTGATTCGAATGCGATAGGACTCATAATAACACAATCTTGCATCGATCATATCTCGTAATCTACTGGTCTAAATGCAATGAAATTTTCAAAAGAGCTTACGTACATGCTAAAGAAGGTACCAACCAAGTTTCGACCCTATTGGACAAAATCTTGATCGATACGAATTATGTTCGTATCGATCACGGATCGAGTCGAAACTTCATGGGATCGATCGCGTAGGCCTAATCCCGTGCCAGAAGGAGTCCCCCAAAGTTTAGGCCAAATATTTGTAGGGAACACCTATAAATAGCACCCTAGAGCCTACAAAAAGGGGACTTTTGGATCCTACGACGTCCAGACTCTGCCGAAATCACGATTGCACTCAAACTCCATCATTGTATTCGAAAATTACCGCTTTAATCCACTGTAACCAGCAAGAACATCAATAAAAAGATTATCATTTGAAGTAGGCGTTGGCCAGAGATAGCTGAACCACTATAAATCTCGTGTTTCATGTTCGTTATTTCTTAATTGTTGTTCTTTGTTTTGCATGGATCTGGGATTTATGTTTGGAATTGTTGATTTGTATTCGTATATTGGTGCTTTCACGATGTTCAGGGTTTGTGATCAATTTTGGCGCAAACATTTTGGCGCTTTCACTGAAAACAACTAGCACCAGCTACACCAGATTTGGAGTTCAGATTTGAAAGCTTGATGAATTCAGATTTGAAAGACAATGACGCGACAAACAAGTTGAAGACAATGAGCCAAGAGAAGCCAACAAGGAGGAAGTCAAGAGGCATCCTCTCGAGCTAGAGAAGGACAAGCTTCGATCTACATCACCAGGGATGAGATGGAGGCTATGGCAGATTCAATACATGAAAGATTGTTGAAGAGTCAACGGGATATGATGCAAAGCTTCTTTGAGCGGATGAGAGCGGCTGGAGCATAGAACCTTAGACCGCCTACAGTGAATGCGAATACAGGACAAGGAGTTGGGATCGTAGAAACCAACGAAGGTCATACTTAAGACCAGGATGCAGAGGTGGAAGGCAATCAACAAGGACTTGGGGGCAGACCCTCGAGATCAGACATTGGAAGACCCGTAGATGGATCTCAACAGGCCAGAGCCAACGCTAATGAGCCACATGAAGAATATTATCCAGAATACCCTTCGAGATCCGAGGGGCAGGATAGAAGCATGTCAAGGGGACAACCCCTGGATGGAGATGAAAGGATGGCTGGATTAGTGCGACGAGTTATGAGAGGAGGATTATCGAGCGGATGATTAGATGAAGTTAGTCGGAGTCCGCTCACTCCGAATACCAAGAATGCGAAAAATCCTCCAAAGTTCAAGTTACCAATGCTGGACCCTTATGATGGAAACTCAGACCCGACCATGCACATTACTACATATATCAGGCATATGGAAGTGCTGGGAGCATCCAAGGAAGTGATGGCACGATGATTCCCTTTATTTTTATCAGATTTGGCTGTGCTTTGGTTTAGGCAGCTAGAGAATGGATCGATTAGAACATAGGGCGAGCTAGTGAAGTGCCTCATGAGACAATTCAGGGTCGACGTGATGTGACCCAAGAGTGTGATGACTTTAGCTTCGATGAAGCATAGGACCGGAGAGTCCATAAGAAATTTTCTACTATGGTTCAATGCAATGGTGGCTTCGGTAGATCGCCCAGATCCATAGATGATTTTGATGGCGGCGATAGCAGGAGTCGTTGAAGGCACGGAGTTTAAGGATTCTTTGGCGAGAGATCCACCACATGATCTCGGAGAATTTTATCATGAGGCTGAGAGATTCATTCGGCAAGAAGATTCACGCCCCGAGAGACGAGACACAAACATAGTACAAGGTGGAGGAACTTCCATAGAACATACGAAGAGGACAAAGGAAAGCGAAAGCAGGACGACAGATACGATGGTCCTGATAAACAGAAGAAATTCCAAGAGCCCGGATTCAGGCAATACACAGACTTGACGGCAAGCCTCGAATGGATTTACACGGAGACACGGGGGCAACTCCCCTATCGAAAACCACCCAGGAGAGATCCTACAGAACGGGAGCATAGAAGTGGAAAGTACTGCCTATTCCATGAGCTGGATGGGTGCACTACTGATGAATCCCGCCATTTGAAAGATGAGGTGGAAGAGCATGCTAGAAGTGGTAGATTGCCACAATATCATACAGCGGCCGTAGGACCTGAGCAACTACCGACTCCACCTAACAGGACTGATCCTGGATTGGCATCACGACCGTCATTAATTGATTATAATGGAAGGGACCAAGTTCAGGATTTGAAATTTGGTTGATTAAACTCTTTAAATTTGATTTTAAAATAATACGGCTATTCCACTTACACATGTACGGGAACCGAAGCGATCCCTAGGTATGCTCTGAGATGGTAATAGACTGCTCTGCCTCGAGAGGCAATGTCTAGTTTTTCCTATTGTTTGAGATTGAACATATGGGATTTGAATTTAATAAATGAACTTGAATTTCTTGAAATAAACCTTTGACTGGAGAGTTAAAGGATGAATATTGAAAACCAGCTTGAAAATGATCGCTTTATGACCCTACCGGAAAAGACAGGGCCCGGAGTGCAAGAAGTTAGTTGCTTCACCGGAGAGCGACATAATCAACTCACTTAACGTCGTTCCCTATTCACCGGAGAGTGATTGGATCGGGGTTTGACAAGAGCCCGAAGTAGCTACGATCGGCCTAGGATTTAGGCCATGACATCTCTTAATGTTCAGAAACACTGAACCGAACTACAGGGGGTGTTGCCGCTTCGCTGGTGAGCGACAGGATCAGCTCACTCAACGCTGTTTCTCCTTTACCGGAGAGTGACAGGATGGGATTCGGCAAGAGCCCGGAGAGGCTATGATCGGTCAAGAATGACCAAGACATCGCTACATGCCCTCGCAGGGCCTAGAGTGCAAGGGATAGAAAGCAACGCCAGAGCGCAACAGGATCTTTCTATTCGATCGCTGAGTTTGTAATGGACTTGGCAAGGGTCCGGAGTGACCTTTGATAGTCCGGAGAGACCATAGAATTTCATTCTTGACTTCCACAGGAGGAAATGGATACCGATTCGGCATCAAACAGCCGTAAACTTGATTGACAATAATATAGCTATGAATAAGACATGAACTCACTGCATTCGATTTTAAGTTATTCAAAACACGCCTTTTTACAAAAAGGCATGTTTTGGGGGGAAAAGTGTTATCCCACCTTCTGGCAAAGTCGAGATATCAAGAAATTAACTGAAAATCAATGATCACTAGTCACAAATATCGATTATACATCGCAGGTTCACTATGGATATCGATGAATTCTGTCCGAGTCCGGATGGGCTACAATTGATAAGACATGACAAGCAAAGCCATGAAAGCCGAATTTCAAATTTCAGGTCAAATGGAGTTCATATGATCGAGATATGATCAATACAAGTTGAGAAAGATATGCTATTCATATCCAACGGAGAGTCGTGGTATCGATCTGTTCAAATCGATCATATTCGTATCCATCAGAATGGCTTCGCCTCGATTTGTTCGAATCGATCAAGTTCGAATCGATCTGTGGTTGCGTTGTTTGATCCATCGAGTTTGTATCGATCAGACTCGTGTACGTTAAAATCCATCCAGGAAGTCCTGTTCGTGCCTATGTGTTCGAATCGATCCAAAAACTCATAGCGTTGGTTCTGTTCGCATCGATCCTGTTCACAATCGAATTACACTGTTCGTGTCGATCTAATTCGCACGAATCCAAGGCTCGTTGTTCGTATCGATACGAACAGGAATTATGAACCCTTAGTTCGTATCGATCAAGTTGATAGATATGAACAGAATCAAGATCGATCTATACGAACAATGCACCCTCTAACAGATCGATATGAGTGGAATATCGAACGATCGATACGAAACACCTCCAGATATCGATATGAATTTATCAATACGAACGGGAGTGCAAATCATCGGTACGAACAAGGTGTAAATAAGACTCGATCAACTCGACATAAAAAGTGGATCGATCCGAAGAGTGCGCACCACGTCAACATGCTATCACATGCTTGGATCAATATGGATGGATCGATACGAAGGATCGAATCGAACGCGACAGCACTCATAAAAATGCAATCTTGCATCGATCATATCTCGCAATCCACAAGTCCAAATGTAGTGAAACTTTCACATGAGCTTATGTACATGCTAAAGAAGGTTCTTGCCAAGTTTCGACTCCATTGGACAAAATCTTGATCAATAAGAATTATGTTTGTATCGATCACGGATCGAGTCGAAACTTCATGGGACTGATCGTGTGGGCCCACTCCTATGCCAGAAGGAGTCCTCCGAAGTTTGGGCCATATATTTAAAGGGAACGCCTATAAATAGCACACTAGAGCCTACAGAAAGGGGGCTTTTAGATCATGCGACGTCCAGAGTCTGCCGTAATCACGATTGCACTCAAACTCCATCATTGTATTCGAAAATTACTACTTTAGTCCACTGTAACCAGCAAGAATATCAATAAAAGGATTATCATTTGAAGTGGATGTAGGTCGGAGATAGCCGAACCACTATAAATCTCGTGTTTCCGATTCGTTAATTCTCAGTTGTTGTTCTCTATTTCTCTTAGATCTGAGATTTGTGTTTGGACATTGTCGATTTGTATTCATATATTGGTGCTTTCACGATATTCGGAGTTTGTGACCAATTTTGGCGCAAATAGAGGGGAGTCTGTAACACCCCATATTTTTAATAACATTATTTAGGATATTTATTTTTTTTAAATAAAATAAAATAGCATGTTGATTAAGGGATTGAGATTTGATTTAATGAAGGGGTAGCCGTGCCATTTAAATAATGAATTAAAAGAAGATTTAAAATGAAATAGAGGAGGGGCAAAATATGAAAGAGGCCATTCGTATATCTAAAAACCATAGCCATGTATTTCTTACACGTTCATTTCATTCTCAAAATTTCAAAAGCCAAGGCTGACCACCATTAGCAAGAGAAAAGGGGATAAAGATAAAAGCTAGGAAGAAGCTTAAGAAATCAAATCCATTCATATCTCAATCTCTTTAATCTCGAAAGCTAAGGTGAATACGTTTACATCTCTCATTTGTTTTGTTTTCGGTTTAGGAAGAAATCCAAAAAATTTTGCACTGTTTTTCCATGTTTTTGAAGGACGGAATGATTATATATAGTGGTTGATGATTTATACATGTTCATATTGATTTTTTGATAGGTTTAAGGAGAAAACTCTATTAGATGACATCTAAATGCCATGTGAATTTTTATGTAGACCAGAAATTATGATTTAGAGATGGGTTTCAATTTTCAGAATTTTATGAATTTCTACGGAATTTATATGATTTTTCTAGTAAATAAAAGGTTAATTTGGGTGATGAATTATTTACCCTTAAATAATAAAAGGTTTGGGTCTGAAATTTTTATCTGTTGGAAAATATATTAAAAGAGATTTTCTGGAATTTTTGTAAATTTTTCCTAATTGCTTTGATGGACATATAAAATTATTAAAGGTTTGTGACTTAAATGATTTATATAGTTATAAAAGGAGAAGGGGCTCTTTCGAAATAAATCTAATTTAATTTTTCAAAATTGGCAGCACTTTTGAAAAAGTCAAATGGCAACCAATCAGATTTTGATAAACGATGCATGTTAGGTATAAAAGTAATAGATTAAAAGGACACATAAACAGGCTTCTCACTATTTCGATGCTTTTGGAACCAGGTTCTGCCTCTTAACCTTCGCCTCCGACATAGTCGAAACCAATGCACATGGTATCAGGAAACTGGTACGCAGTGAGTTGGATGTAGGCAAAAGGTAGTGGGTCGAAATCTGGGGTTTCGAAGGGGTTTGGCCTTACTTTGTTTTTAAATAAAAATATGTTTGTTTGCTTTCGACTAAGTAGCTTTCAACTTAGTTAGCTTTCGACTAGGTCAAATGGATTTAAAACAAATGGTTTCGATTGGGTTGCGCCTTTGTTTTTAAATGACTGCTTTCAACTAAGTTGAAACCTTTTGCTACTGCCTTTTTACCTTTTGACCCACAGGGCTTCAAAAGGATTACTTTGTTTTCTAAAATTGGCCACTTCTCCAAGGCTTTCGAAGGGATGATTTCGACACCATCACTTCTTTACATAGGAATGCTTTGGAAAGGTAGACTTCTGACTTAAATGGGACCCTTTTGCTCAATTGAAGTATAACCCAACTAGTTTCGAAAGAGATGATTTAAATGATTTTGAAATGTTTTTTCCACATGTTTGAAATTGAACCCAAATGCTTTCAAAAGATTTATATTTATCAAAATCTGATGCTTTCGAAAGGTTTTAAAAGGAGGGTTTCGAAGGGGTGGTCCGCTAATGGTTTCGAAGGAGTCAAAAAGTTTGTTTTTTTGGTTGTTTCGAAATAATTGAAGGAAAAGGTTTCTCCAAAGGTTTCGAAAGGCTATGTTGAAAGATATTAAAAGGAAGACGTCTAAGGTTTTTAAAGCTTTTGAAAATATTGTTTTCCAATGATTTTGGAAGGGTTTTGAGAATGGTTTCGAAAAGAAGGTTTTGGCCTGTTAGCCTAGATTAAAGGAAGGGTTTTACTTGGTTTAGATAGGAGTGCTTTCAATGGTTCGAAATGTGTACTTTCAATAGGTTCGAAAGGGGGACTTTAAAAGGTTAAATGTTTTCATCAATTTAGATTTAGATAAAGTATATATATAACTTGGCAACGTGATTTTGATTAAAGCATATATATTACATATTTTCCCTGCTTGAGTTTGATTTAACGGTTTAAAATCTTTTTTAAAAGGTTTTCAAGGAAATTTTTAGGAAGGGATCCATAAGTGAAATGAATCGGATATTAGAATACCAAATGGGTCAGTTATAGGGTCATGCCATATACATTAGCTATTAGCCCCAGCTAATTTTATCCATAAGTCCAATGTGTAGGGCTTTTTTATAGGTATGACTAAAATTATGAATACACACAGAAGAGAATATATGTTTGTACACAGATATGTTATTGGTGAGACGACAAAGCTGCTAGGATCAGGTGACCCTAGGAGATGATAAGTTAAGGACAGACCATCTAAAAGAGAAGTATTTAACAAATAGTTATAGACAGACTGTCCAAAAGAGGAGTGTCTATTGGATAAAATTTTGGTATATTGTCTAGTAGGCCCAAGTCAGCCAAAGGTCAATAGTTAGCAAAATAAAACAAAAGTGTTTGAACAGATAGTTCATTTATTACCTGGTATGTTTTTTTACATAATGATGCTTTGCAAATTTTAATCACTTTTGGTTGTAGAATTTTTTTGGCGAAAAGCTATGTTTTAAATGATTTTAGCGAGTGGAAATACGTTTCGCTAAGCGATGTGGTCTCACTTAACATAAAATAACTTAGTTGAATAGTATTATTCACACCAGGCTTTATGTCTAACTCGTAGTTTTTGTTTCCCCTTAAACTCTCGGGTGCTCAAAATTGATTTGAGTAAGCCGAGGGTCAAGATTTTCAGGTTTTCGTAGTTTTGGCAAATAAAGCTTCCAGAGGCGAGCATTGGCTGACAGATAGCTATTTAGGAGTTTAGTTTATTTTGTATTGATTCTAATGTGCATATTAAGTCAGATATAACTATATTTCTTTCATCAACCATGTGGGCGTCGCCATTGTTGCTCTTGGCATATTACTTTAAATTATATTTGATCATGGCTTGGGAAACATTTTGGGATTTTGTAACTTGGATATGAATTATTATTTTTAAATGTAATCAGCAAAATGTTGTATTTTTGAATCTGTGATTTTTTTCGTATTCAAGTGCTTCAGATGTTATGGATACCATTAGCATTACCGTATATTGTCACCAGAAGTTAATATTATGGAAGAAAACATCATCTATAGCGCTTAGATTTTGGGCTTCAGATATGGGATGCTACACTATAATTATTGGTACAAATCCAATTTCAACTCTTACTTTGCTCTTCTATATTGATGTTGATAAGCCCCACGCTATTTTGATTGATTATTGGTTGATTCTATTAATCTTCCCTCTATCAACTGAGTTACACTGCTTTTTTGGCTTTCTTCTACGAGCTATTGGAGATGTATATACGAAGTATAGAGTTTAGGAGATGTATATAAGACCTATGTAGCTAGGTACCGAGCTATGTCTCTTGCTCCAATCCCTCTTGAACTTACCAAAGTTTTTTCTCTACTCCTTCTAAGTGTGCTTCCATGTTTTCGAGTTGTTTCGTTTTCGTTTGTACCTTCTAACTTCCATTGACTTCTGCTTAGCTAAGAAACTGGTTAACGATGTTTTCCCATTGTAAAACGATATGCTTTCACATATAAAACGAAATGTCTATGACGAATGTTATGTTGGCACATCAGAGATCTTCATATTCATCATGTTCCCACTCTTTAGTTAGAGAGGGACTGGTGCTTGAGGTGATGGCGGCCAATCACATCGGATTGATTGTCCCATAGTCACATTACTAAGTAAAGCAAGTATGTAAGTATCACATTTATTGCAATATCATAAATAGTTATGATATATTATTCATCATTTATTAAAGGTCCATATCATAGTTAACACATGGGCTTTGAACTGAAACCCTCTGATGTTGTTCTTTATATTTCCAATGCTGCTCATCACAATAGAATGACTACGTGCTGACCTATGTGGGATAATATCCCAACCCATATTTTAGAGTGTATTTGGCAGGATTTTTATATAAGTATAAACGTGAATTTGCCTTTATATATAACCACTGTACAATCTGTTGATTAACTATAAATGTCAAAAAAAATTCAATGTGCAGTGTGCGGTAGATTTATGGCAGTCCGACTATTCCCTTTGTCAAAATTACTATGTTAAAAAGTGAAGAAAAACCACAGAGGTACAGTGTAAAGCAACAAAAAGGGGAAAAGCCCGACTGAATGAGTGCAAGCATATGGGAAGTTTGGATTGATTACTGGAAAAGTTCAGAAGTAATTATAAGTTTACTAGTGTCATATGTTTATTAAAAATTCTGTAGAAGTTGTATAATGATTGCATCGATTTATAAATGTGAAATATAATGTTCATGTTATGTAACGATCCCGGATTTTTACTAAACTGAAATTGATAATTAATTTAATTTTTGAATAAAAAATTGTGAAATTAATCGATAAATTGGTTTGAGTTTCTGCAAATTCAAATAAAAATATGTGTTAATGTAGATGGATATAAATAAAGTATTTGGTAGTTTAAGTTTTAAGAAATAATAATAATAATGTATGCATGTGAATATATTAAATTCTAACAACATATTAAATATAGAACTTCATTTAGTTTTCAAAGTAATAAGATTAAACAAAAAATGAGATCAGGATGTAAACAAAAGGTATGAAAGAAGATTAAAAAACAAAATGTATGTACGTGAGAGTATGCAAGAAGATAAGTAGATAATAAGAAAAAAAATGCATGCAAGGTAGAAACCTGTCAGCAAATCTATGTAAAAAGAAAAAAAAAAGATTACATGTAGACTTAGATGGAAACATTGCATTAATTCTTAGCACAAATACAAATCATCTCAGCCGAAAAAACTTTTCTTAGCCTCCAAACGAAAAAGATAAATCTCTCTGACCAAACATAAAAAATCTTGTACCTGCATATACATCAGCCAGTACACATTCTTTTATATATAAACATCCTTTTATTCTATTGCGATCATCAAAAACATAGCAAAACCTGAAGGAAAAATATATAAACATCATTATCTTATAAAACTCAAATATCACTCAAGATCAAAACAAAAAAGAAATCAAACTGCCGATTTCAAAGACAAAATAAGGTGCTCTCTGTTTCAAGAAATATATTTCAGGTGAGTAAACAACTTAAAATGAAATTTAATTATATTTATTTGTTGCTTGTTAGTCTGAGATTTGAAATTTCTTTATTATGTATATGTATACATAAATCTCCCTTGTGTATGAATATTAGTAGGTGTGAATTTTGTTATGTTGAAACCATCTCTGTCTTTTTGTTTCAGAGCATCAACCTTGTTCAAAACTCAATATCTTATCACTTGATCATTGTTAGGCCTTGACTTCAAAAGCAAATATGTGTATTTAAGTATAAACTATAATTTAAAAATAGTTTCAAGTAGGTTAAGTTTATATAGTAGAAATAATTATGTGTTTACAGAGTATAATTCAAATTTGAATAAATTCGAATGAAATGATTTGTTACTAAAATCATATAGTCTGAATCCTTATCCAAAAATAAGATTTTAAGCTTTTTTTTGATGATTTTTATGAGAGTGGTTTAAGAGTAGTTCGTAGATGAATGAAAAATGATATTTTGACGAATTCCGGCGATGGACGACGTTCTGGAGGCCGGGGTTTCGCGTGGAGGTGGAGGAGCCTACGGCTCTACGGGGAAAAATAGCCGGAGATGTTCTCGATCATCGAGGTGACGGCGGCGTGGAGTTTTTGTTTTTAAACATAATTTTCGAGATGGTTGAAAAAATGATCACCGCGGCCTCGTACGTGAATCGAGTCGCACGTGCTCTGGGGAGGTG
The DNA here is from genome assembly GCA_030765085.1 of Allium cepa. Lineage (NCBI taxonomy): Eukaryota > Viridiplantae > Streptophyta > Magnoliopsida > Asparagales > Amaryllidaceae > Allium > Allium cepa. The sequence goes on from CM060938.1 coordinate 689,087,901, forward strand.
GTGGCGCGGTGGTTGACGAGGACGTGGCTGAAAGCTCGAAGCGTCTGGTGGTCGGAGTCGCGGTGGCGAGTCATTTCTTTCGTCGATGTCTGAGTCGCGATTGTTCGAGCTATGCTCGAATTTGATTTGATGGAGCTTTCACGGGTCTAGGTGGTCGCGAGGCTTCAGGGCAACGTCGTTGACTTGCTGATGATCGCAACGGTGGCCGGAGGAGTTTGGGGTTCGTGTGCATGTGCATGTATGTAGTTGGATATTTAGGGAAGCTACTGATTGGGGAAGATGAAGTTATCCTCAGGTATAGCTCGGGAAAAATGCAGGTGCGACTCGAAGAAATAGGAGATGCAGAGAAACTCGAAGCAAGGCACGATTACTTTCGGGTTTAGCTCGGGTAATTGGTGTTGGTCTTGAATTTTGCTTTTTTGCTTGAGGAAAGCATCGGGTTGCTGTGAGCACAGCATATTTTAAACTACTTTTAACAAAGGTTTTTTAAGTATATGTTAATTTATTCAAGTTCTCAAAAAATACATTAACTATGTTTTATAAGTTAAAATGAAGTGCTTTCAAATTTTAGATTAACTTAAGGAACTTAAGTTGTTTATTAGTAAATGGTGATTTATTACAAAGGTTTAAGTAATAAAAGTTTTAAATGGTAATTAAGAAATGTAATGATTTATTTTTGATTTATAAATTAAAGGATCATTTCTTAATGTGATTATTTAAAGGTTAATTGCCTTAATAATAATTGAAAGTTGATTAATAAAAAAATAAGTAATTAAGGGATAATTACTTAAAAAATTAAAGGACAATTAATCTAAGTAATTAATCAATTAATAATTAAAGGTGGATTAATTTCTAATTACTTAAGGGTGAATTAAGGGATAATTAATTATGTCATTAACATAAAGGTTAAGTAATTATTGAAAGTGATTAAAGAATGATTACTAATTAAAGGATTAATTAATTAATTGTTGTAATTAATTGAGGATAATTAATCAAAGGATTAATTATTAATTAAAGGTTAATTTATGATTTAAAGGATAATTAATTAAATTGTAATTAATTAATGTTAATTAACCAGATTAGTGATTAATCTGGTTTCAATTAATCAGATAATTAATTAACCTTACTTATGGATGTTTGAATTGTATGAACTGCCGTGAATTGTTTGGTATCTCTGTTATGTGCTTATAATGCAATGTAAAATGAACTGCTTTGTGCTGAACTGTGATTTGTGATTTGATTACGTGTGTATGTGAAAACTCTTTTTGCCATAAACGGTATTTAAATTTCTATGCGACAGGGAGTCGGATTTCATTTGGTTATCTGAAACCCACACAAATCGTAATGGTAAATCTTTATGATTGATAAATTTATTTTATCTACGAATCTATGAATGAAGATAAGCGTTATGGGTTATACCGCTTATCTATTTTGATTGAATCTGTGATGATTGATGATGTTGCACTATTGTGTGAAACCCCTAGACTACACCTTACATACACAAATATGGATTTCACGAGGAAATCGGTTAAGTCACAGATTTTTGAAATAGATTTAAATTTGAATTTTTAAATTCAAATGGTTTGGAAATGGAATTGGGTTAAATATGGAAAGCTTTTGAAGAAGGATTTTTGAGGATAAAAGTTATTTTGAATAACTTGATAAAGTTTTGGAATTTAAATAACTTGAATTAAATTTGAATTCAAGATTTGAAATTGAAATCTATGTTTGGAGATTATGGTTTAAAAATGTTATACAAAGTTATAATGTGTTTACATGGATTTTAAACCATTTTAAAACATATTGTTTTGAGAATTTGAATTCAACCCAAGTTTTATACTTGAAGGGTTTTAACTTGAGCAAATGAAATCGGATTTCCCCGAAACGAAAAATACTTGTTTTCAAATAATAATAGCTTTCATTTAAAGAAAGGATTTCCAAATTATGTTGAAAGGTTTCAAGTTTGAAATGGAATTGCAATGTTTTGAAAGCTATGAAATGAGTCTTTGATTCAAAGATCGGATGAGTTAATCCAACTCGAATTGGAATTGTTTTGAAAAGCTATGAATGAACCTTTGGAAACAAGTTTTGAAAGCTATAAGTTAAATCTTGATATAAAGATTTAACGAGCTAATCCAATTGAAATGGAAATTGTTTTGAAATCCACGAATGAATCTTTTTGAATGGGGTGAACTTTGTGAATTGAATCTTTTTGTTTAAAAGATTAAAAGTGTGGAAATTGTTTAAACCATTGAAGGTTGTTGAAATAAATCTTTTTGTTTAAAAGATTGTAAATGGTAATTTGTTTTAACCATTCGAATGAAAGGTTTGGGCTTTAAGCTGTGATTTAACCGAGACCCCAATATCCATATGATTTTTAAGTATTGCGCTCGTTATTCAGTTTAGCCGGGAGAGGACCGTTGTGTCATATAACTCATTCCGAATAGTAATACGACGATATGGATAGCATTTGAAGACCGGTGGCGAAGACCGGGTATTTGCGACAGTGATAGGATAGCCTATCGATTGTCTCTGCACTAAGTCGCACCGGTATAGAGATTCCCTAAGTGATGGGAAGTCCAATCGGGATTGTGAATCCTCAGATTGTAAGGACTTCTTCGGAAGTGCCTTCGGTTTTATTCGAACCCGGAACAGACTTGTATGGTTGTGTGTATGACATAACACTTTGAGATGTAAAGCTGGTTTCTTTCAAATACATATCCGTTGGTGGCAGAGATTTATTCTCTTAGCTTAACACCCTTCTCTAAGACGTACGAGCTCAGAGGTTATGTAGTTGATGCTTACTACTAATAAATACCCAATTTGGTAATGTGGCATGCTAAGTGCTGTCGTGTGTTGATGATCTGGTTGATCATTTGTGATCGAAGCATGGCTTTGTGAAAAAGCGTAGCTTTGTGTACGAGACTTCGTCAAGCCTCACTACCTGGTAATGGTCGAAACAAGAATGTTGCGACAAGGTTTTTAGGGGTCGCGCCCCTAGGGTATGTCATTTCCTTCTGGATAAAAGGTGATATCATGGTATGGAGCCCAGATATTTTACCTATGTTGATGCTGCAAATTTATTATACTTTATGGTTGTTGCTTTGTGGTTGAGGATCCTCGGATAAAGGTCGGTAACGACCTGGGGATGGCATAGCTTGTGTGTTAGCTACCTAGTTATAGTTGTAAAGCGTGAGGTAGCGTCGGTGTGTTACCTAGTTACAGCTGTACAGCGTGAGGTAGTGTCGGCCTTGTTTGGCAGAGATCCGGTTAGGTTCTCGGGGATGTCCTTCCAGAGGCGTTCCGTTATATGTGGGAAGTTCCTTTGCCTGACCATTTGTTGGAAATCCAAAGAAACAATACGCGCCCTGTACGGTTTTAGTTGTATAACCTGCCATGGAAAGTGACGGTAACCTGCTATTGAACATGGTAGCTATAGTTGGCATAAGTGCATAGTGACCATGCTGACTAAGGTTACTATTATATTTTCGAAATATTTTCTACACTATGCACTAATAATAATGTCAAATGTTTTTCGCGTATCAAACATTTTTCAACTGTCATAAGGAGAAATCTCCTCCAAATGTGCGTTTGCATTGTGTGTGTGGCGGGAGACCGTATGGCAGTTTCATTTTCCAAAAAGCATTGCGAATTTCAAAAGTAAATTAATTTGGTTGTTTCTAAAGATAAAATGTTTTTTTTGCTCACACCAGTCCCACGACTGACCTGGATTTTATTGTTCCTTTTCTAAACTCTGGGTGCCCACAATTTTCTACACGGGCAGTCTAGATTTGGGTTTTTCAGGTAGTCGAACAGTAGGAACTAATTCGACAGCCTTCAAAGCCTTTTGGATTTGTGGATCGCATTCTCTACACTTCAGCTTTCATATCTGACTTTTCTTAGCTTGGTGCGACTATATTGGAGTTTTCACTAGCTTTGGATAAGAGATGAATTATTTGGAGTTTGGCATTGAAGATATTCTTTTCTGCTGCTATTCCTTATGTGTCTGATAGTATTTATATTCAGTTGTATCATTCTATTGTATCATCATTGTATCTGGATACTGTATCAGACGTTGTGTAAGATATTATTCATTTTCTTCCGCTATGTTGTACTTAATGGTGTTATAAGCTCCGGCGAACCAGATTCGACGTTTCGATCTGCGGCATTTGAATACGAGTGCCGTATTCGGTGTCGATTTTCGAAGGTCGAGTTAGGACCGCTACATGTTAGGTTTACAGGTAGAACCTTCATGAAATTCTGCAAATAGAAATAAAAATCCTGTCACACATCATGGGGGTTCAAGTCGTTCCAACATTACCATCAATAGCTGGTAAATTTATTAATTGGGATTATAAATAGTTATTAAATTATATAATTATATATAATAATATTAATACGTATACAATAACTATTTCAGAAAAGAAAGCGTGGTCATGTCATCTCATACTTGGAAGTGTGTATTAGCACTCACACCATCAAGCATGTCAATGAAGATGGCCCAATAACTTGCACATGGTATGAATGAAATCACAGGACGCCATGGTAAGCATATTTTAAATTATAAGTTATTAATTATCACTTTAAATTATAATTTATAAATAATTAAAATAATATAGTATGAATTTGAATTGTAATTCTATTTGTAATCATAGGATAAATGCATGAAAGAACAAGAGATACTACTCGAGGAAACGGATATGGACAAGTTGATTTCAGAAGAGGTGGGCCTTTTTTTGAAGCCTGAATGAAACCACCAACGCAGAAGAGGCGTTAAGATTTTAGGAATCAAGAAGTATTGTTTTTGTATAATATATTTATAAATAACGCATAACAGATTGATTTTATTAATCATGATATATGAGACTCATACACTTTGGTAGACAACGTTAGAGGCTGAAGGCAGACAAAGTAGCTATAAAAGAGCCTTAGGCAATTAGGAGATTGCAGCGTTGAGAGCTTAGATTGCTGACCTGGAGTGACGAGATAGGCATTGGTCTGCGGAGATGTAACAGATGCTGGATGAGCACATTGTTGTGTATATGCAATAGCATGACACATTTCCCTCATCAATAGGATTTGAAGGCGGTGAGGATCAGGAAGTATGATTTTTTTGTTTATATTGATAAATGTGTATATGCACTTTGAGATGGCTGGGAGACAAGGTTGAAGTGGTTTGATATTTATGATATATTTTGAGATGCTATTGGATGGATAAGGTTTATTTGACGTGATGTTTTTTTATTGATGTGATATATTTGTGATATATTTGATTTGGTCTTTGATATATATGATTTACGTGTGTGAAATTAGGGTGTGATATATATTGTTATCTATGTATTGTTCGAGGATGAAGCGCAGTTGTAAAAAAATTCCACATCTTCTACGGCTTCTGACGGATTTGAGGAAGAAAATTTTCCGATGGCTTGTGGGAGCCAGGGATACTAAATTGGTAAAGGTTTGATCTTCCATGTGTGCACGATGGTACATTGAAAACTGTCCAAATGTCGATGATAGCCATCAAAAAGTCCGTCGAAGAACATTTGTTCGATGACAAATATCTCGATGGCTATTTATCTCGACATTCAACGGCCCTCGACGACTAAGAGTCGTCGGCATTGTTGTTGTTTCATACAGTGAAACTGGTAATTTCCTCAATTTTTTGTGGTATTCTTTTCATTCCGAGTTGTCATCTCTAATCAAGTTTGAACCATAAATGTGAATACGAAGTTAATAATGCAAGCTGGTGCTTGAAAATATACATAGAAAGGTTTGGTTGACGACGATAACAAAAAAAATTCAACCGTAAAAGTGAATATGTATTTGTGTGTAATATGCTAGTACATATACAATAACAACAAGACACAGTAAATAGCGGAGAGAGGAGATGGTCATCGACGACCCCATCGTGAAGGGGCGATAGGTACCCAATATATTAATTAATCAATTAATAATTAATTGATTTATTTCCCTTTATGTTTTAAAAAACGTTTAAAAATGCTAATTTAATTCTTAAAACTAAAAATGATATTTTAGCATGGCCATTCAACTTGAGGAAGATTTGTGATCAGTTAAATTAGTATTTTCGCTAATCTATCATCGTGTAATTCGAATGATTATTTTTACTAAAAATCTAACTCACATAACCGAACTATGCAACTTTAAGTCTATCCATTAAGCAACTACGATAAAGTTAATTAAGTGTGATATTTCTACACCGTAGCGTAATTAGTTACGAATTTTTAAATGTATTATAATAAAATTATATAGAATAAATATTCGATAGAAAAAAAAAATTGTTGGATCTTATGTCGATCTAAAGTACTTTGGACTTATTCCTAAAAGAGGATTAAAAATAAACAACTATAGAGCGTCGATCTTCAATTTTAAATTTATAACCATTCATAGACATTCGGACTAAAACGCTACGTTCGAAGGCCAGATGACCTTCAAACGAGAGCATATCCTGATAATTGATACTTTTTGATGTGTTAATTCAATTCATATGGTTGAATTTGTACGAGAAAATGACCGGATAAAAAATTATGCTCGAAACGGGTCATTTTGTCGGGAGTTGTATAACACTTATAATCTTGCCAAGGACCCCCAATGGCTAATCCAAAATCCATCATGATTCGTATCTTTTGGCTAGCAATGGTTTGTGGCAGCTGTATTATCGATAGCTGGCAAAAAGTTATCGACGAGCCCGTCGTTAAGGTCATCGTTTTTTCTTGGATTGACGACCAAGTCAACGACGGCTACTGCCGTCGGTTGACGATGAACGTCGACAGCCATTTACCGTCGACAGTAAGTAGCCATTGTTAAATACTGCGTGACTTGTAGTGTAGGAGTACATATTTGTAATGCAGATATGTATATTGCCAGTGCTCACGAAGTTGGAAAGAAAATATAAATTGCAGGACAAGGGTACGTCAGTGGCAATAAGGAAATTAGTTAATGCAAGTATATGCATACATGCACAGATATCAATCAATCACGTACAAAAAATAGAATCTCTAAATGCAACCTTAACTTGCAAATAAATGTGAAACTAAAAGCATTAGCACCCACTCACAATGCCTTAATATGGACGTACGCGAAGACATGTAAACATATATAAAAAAATAGTAATGCAAGAATAATACAGCCTAAACTTGACGAGACTCTTGCTCAAAATACTCCACAGGAAAAGATATATATATTTCATGAATAGCTAAGTTGTAACAATGCTTATCATTTGTTTATATTATATAAAAAATTGGATGGGCTCGGACAGAAAAAGACAATGATATAGGAATGCATATTTCGTAAATTTTGGCAAAACGGCTTATGATTATATTATTTTGTTAGGATAATGCGGTGTTTTATTTTATGAATATAGTGTTTGAATTAAAAATTGCATATACTATCATATACTAAATCCTGTTATTTTAACAGCAATTCTACAAAGACATAAACAAGGATACAATTATAAGCTCCATTGGAATTACTAGTGTGCTTCTATTTTATTTAACAAATTATCATATTGTGAACCTGCACATTGGACAACAACGTATTCTTTCAAACCATTTTGATGAAAAATCATAATGAAAAAACATGTAAGCAGGGTGTACGAATCAAATCCATTCCCGCTTCATTCTCTTCTTTATAAATAAAATCCTCAAGGCATATGGAACAGCCATTGTTGCGTAAATCAGCAGTAATGCCAATCCTCTCAATCCTATCAACTCTACGTAAACCGGAAATGTATGTAGCTCTAGAATTCATCACAATCTCGTTCCGATAACCAAAGTGATTATTCATGTAAACTGAAATATGAAAATTGACTCCGTGTTGGTTAAAATCAGCTGCGTTTTCGTAATAAAAGTAGGCGATGACGTAGTGCAACTCGCTCATTTTTTAAGGTTAATGGATGTTCCAAAAGAAAGGAAGTGCACTGCGTTCGATAGCCCAAAGGAAATTCGTACTGAAATGTTCATCGATTGCTAGTGGAATATCAAATTCTTGTGTTGTATTGTCTTGTCCAAATAGTTTCAAATAAAAGCGGGCTTCTCCGATTGCACTTGACGTGATGGCCTTAAGCTCGACAAACATATTACAATACAGTCTATGGTGTTCTAATACTACTTCCATTGCTCACTTTTTATTCTTCTCTTGCGCTTTTATATTTGTATTGATAGTAGAAAACAACTGCTCACTTTTTTTTGCCCTTTTATATTTGTATTGATAGTAGAAAACAACGCCCTTACCTATATATATATAGGTTTGATAAAGGAGCCATCTAAGCTATTAAAGTCTGTCAGCATAGAATATCATTTTCACAGGACACGTTCACAAGCGTTGAATTTAACGTAACAGATTCTTTTGCCCATACATGTTCATTTAGATGAATATCAATCTGTCACAAAAGCGGTATGGGTCCCATATCATTATAATTCATGCCTTCCTAAAAGTGATGGAACTTGATTGAAGGAGATAAAAGATGTCACTTATTCATTGTAAAAGATGAGCCAAAGTCAATTTCAACTAAAGGAGAAATCATCGTTTAATTTTTCATACTTTTTTAGGAAGCTAAATTTTTATCAGCATTTAAACCTAGCTGGTCGTGGCACTGACAATGAAGAAGACACCCTTGCAATTTTTTGGAAAAAGTTGAATATGCGCGGATTGGAATTTTAATCATTCTTAGCATTTAAACCTAACTAGTCATGTCATGGCAAGCTAGTTTTCTCTTCTCAACCCACATAGTCTACATTGTATCATGCTGTAGTTTTTATCATCTTTACAAATAAATATTTAAATATTTTTCTGTGTGAGGTACTGTCTGTCATATTAATCAATTTTAACGTTCGTTTGACGTAAATCTTCAACAAATAAAAATATGTTCTTTCGAGTTTTACTTTGGTCTATTATGTATATATATGGTATTTACTTTCACATATGAAATAAAACTAAACTGATATAAGTCCACAGATTCATGCTCTAATTTTATATAGTATTCCGTTAAAAGTGCAAAACATTTCAAGCCAAAGTTACAGTATTCAGTTTTCAAGAACAATATTTACATTGTTTCCTGGAAGCAAATATCGATATGGGAGATATATTACTTCTTTTCTTGGTGCTCATAATTTATTATACATGAGGAAGATATGGGAGATATATTACTTCTTTTCTTGGTGCTCATAATTTATTATACATGAGGAAGTAAAACGTATGTTATAAAATCAATAATATCACTTATAATTGTTACTTTGTGGATTTGGTAATGCGCTGAGTGAGAAAGTTATGGATGAGAATCGTGAAAGGGCCAAGTATATGCAAATGAGAGAGAATTACACGATGTGAAATTATAAAAAAAATAAAAGAACCGTTGGTTTGAAGGTCCGACCAAGGTTCATAGATGAACGAGGTCCGATTGAATTTCGAACCGTGATGGTCTAAGGTTAAAGGTTATTCGAGGTCGGACCGAGGCAGGATAGGGTCAAAAAAACACCGGGTGAAATGAACGTGTACGGCTAAATTTTTTTTCTTGCTGCACTCATAACTACTTAGTATGTTTGCCATTTCATCTATCCAAATAGCTTAGCTTAGGATAGAACTAAAATATAAGTCATTCTTCAACTTCAACGTAAGTTAGTGAAATATAATTTATATTCTGTTTTTATTTTATTTTATTCAACTTTTTTTATATTTATTTTGTACCTTAGTCTATCTGTATGCATTATTTTAAGCTTCTAGAGCCTTAATTTTAGAATTTGACTACGTATAGGTTTTCGACCCACAAAGTCCATTGTATATTTTAGCTTCCGTGGTCATTCAAATAATTGGCAGCTGTTATAATAATGCAATGAAATACACGTGCTTGGTCCTAGTTCTTTTTGAAAGTCGGTAAAAAAAAATTCGTGGCATCAACCATTCGTTCTCCATTTCTTTATTTAACCAGTGAGGTGTTAATACTGATTTGTATTATTATAAATACGTTATAAAATATCATATTTAGAAAATGAAATGATTTCCATTAGCACAAAATTATCAAGTTTATTTCGTTTCATATCGATTTTGTGGACACACACATCACTTAAAAAATGACACGAAACTAATTGTGTAAGTTTATTTAGATGATTGTCTCCAATCCATGAAAAAATGATCATGCATGCATCAGGTGGCCTCGCTAAGGTTTTTCTCTGACTCCGCCACTGGTTCTGGGTGATATGCACAAGTATGCATGTAATGTCACTACTACAAATTTGATCATTCATTATTCTTCTAAGGGTTGCAAAAAATGGACCTAACGTCATGAAAGGTTACAAACGACAGAATGTTTTACGTTGCACGAACATCACAAATACGAAGCAGCAAGAACAACAACTTAACCGTTATTTTCAAACAAGTTGGGATAGGATATAGATAGAGCTCAAAATTAAATAATGAAGTCAATTTAATAACCATGATAAAAGTAATAAAATAAAGTAAAATAATTAAATAAATAATAATAATTGTAACAATAATAATAAAATAAAAATAAAAATAAAAATATATAAAGTAATTAAAAAGAAATGATGATGATAATGATGCTAATAATGGTATTAATAGTAATAGAGACCGAGGACCAAACACGATGTCTTAGAATTTCTATTCACTAGTTCTATAATCTAATAGTTATAACACTGTCCCTAAACCAATTTTAAGGAGAAAAAAACTCCTAGTTCATAATTCTAGTACGTAGATTGCTAACTTTCCACGTGCTCATGTCCAACATTAGCTCCTTGGGTATGTTTTAGTGCCTCAAATCCCTTTTTATTACTTCCTCTCATTTCAACCTTGACCGATCTCTACCTCTCTTATAGCATTTAATGCTGCAATGACCTAGAATTTGAGTCATTTGGTTTTGAAATATTTAATTAATTTTAAATATTGAGATATTAATTTTATAAGCAAAATAGTTTAATTTTGAAAGGGGTCTATTTGAGTATATAATTGGCGATTGATTAAAGACATTAAATAGTAAATTTAAATAATTGGAATATTTAAATAATTGAATCTGAGATTTAATGTTAATGAACATGATTTTGGAATCTTATTTAAATTCAGTATAAATAAGAATCGAATAGTAAACTTTTAAAAATAAGGTTCAAAATTGATTTATTTAATTTTAATAAAAATTCATTTTAATTACAAGTGAAAATAGCGTTGAGAGGCACATATCAGATTTTAAAGAAAACAGGTTCTTTTGGATCAGTAATAATATATTGTTGAAGCTGACAAATTTCATCATGATTGGACGTACTATTTGGACTTAAGGGCTCAGAACGCGTAGAAATAAATTATAGAAATTAATATAAAATGATTGGATTTAAAAAACTAACTTCTATATATGATGGAATTGGATCTCGATACTAGTTCCATTGTGTTTGAAATTGGGGTATCACATATAGAAGGCCAGGCAACATACCTCGATTGGAGTTTGCTATTTTCCAGTATGTTTAGGCAGAAGATTATAATTATATATATATATATATGTATGTATGTATGTATTTATGTATGTATGTATGTATATATGTATATATGTATGTATATATGTATGTATGTATATTCACCATACATTAACTATACTTCCTCTCACATAACCCATACCTCTCACGCATTCAACTATACCATCTTTACCTTATATAATCGCATCCCTAAATGAGAGAAAGGTTCAAAATTTTGAATCGAAACACAGCCTCATCCAACGACCTATGGTGCATCGGAGACATTAATGGCGTTTTCAAGCGAAATCTTCAACTAGGAATATGTTCGCAACATCGAGCTCGACTCATTTAATGGTTGGATCATCATCAATCGTCGTGTGGTAGCTGTAGTTCATAGTTGAATGTTGAATCTACTTTTGAGAATACCGGTGATCCTAGGAACTTTTAGGTGATGCGGTCTAAAGGGAAAATGTCGAGGAAGACGAGGACGAGGCATTGGCGAAGTTTGGTGGCTGAACTGTTGAGGCAAAAGTTTCAAGATGAACGTGACATGTTTGGATTCGGTTTTTTGGTGATCGGCGGCAAGTTGGTTGGAAGCACTTACAGCGTTGGCTTATCGAGGTCGGGGGGTGCTCGGGGAATGGACACTGTGGTCGTTGGTGAATTAGGGCGGCGACACAACAACATGGATGTTGAGCATAAAAGGGATAAGCGGGAACTAATATTTGGGGAAGATGGTATACATATTGTAAATATAATTATATAATTATATAATTAGTTGAATTATATTATAATTTAAAAATTGATAACTAAAAACGTGTATAACTTTATCATATGTATTAGCTATGAAATCCACTTAAAGATTAAAGGCATGTAAGAAGATAAGAAAAACACCAGCCTCCACTAAAATGGGTTTCAAAAAAGATCATGGATGAAGTTCCGAAGGCATTGAGAAGGCTTTCGAAGGAGTCGTAACCAGCAGAAGTCTTCACAGGTGATAAACCATAAATAAGCCTTCGAAAAAATAAAAAAGGGGAAGCAAAACCATCTATCCGCCTTTTTAAGATCTTTCGACAAAGATGAAGAGCTTTAGAACCCCCTTTCGAAGACAATGAATGATAATCTCCCATATGCGTGCCAAACCTTTTTGGAACTAAAGGTTTCGCCGTTATAAAAAAAACCTTTCAAAATCATACATAAGCCTTTCGGGCCAGTCAAGACCAATGATATTAGGGGAAAGTCCGCCACAATTCTCAGGCATATATTCAAAAGCTACTCAATATCATCGAAACCATCGGTACTTCAACATCTTTGAAACCCATATGGAAAACCTATCGACAGAGTCGGAAGCTCCTATCTTACTTCCAATGACAACAAGGTAACATGAAGGAAAAAGCATATTTGGAGACATTACGACCAAATCAGAAGGCATGCAAGAGGAAGCAGCAAAAAAAGATACTCGTAACCTAACAAAGGTGAAAAGTTGGTAAAGGATCCTCTCGACTTTGTAGATGGGTCGTGAGAAAGACAAAGGAAGCATAAGGGAAAATCAAAAGACTCAGAAAAGATGCCTTTTGATAGCATCGAAGGTAGATATGGCCTTTTGACCAAGTCGAAAGGCATAACGTAGCATATCGAAAGGGGTCCTTTCGTAGGCATATGCGCGGAAGAAGGCCAACCTGCATCTATAAATAAGACCCAAAAGGTCCATTTTTAGGGACCGAATTTTGAAATCCCAAATTCATTTCTTCTACTCCAGTTTTTTAGTTGCAATTCAATCCTCTAGAAACCCTTAATCAAATTGGGGATAAAACTCTATTACTTGTAACTCATTTTGGATTATTAATAAAAAAGAGATGGCTGGTTCATTAAGGATTTGATGACGAGGTAGATCATTTAGATCATTAGCTAGTTTAATGATCCATTGCACATGATTATAACCTAATCTCTTAATTTCTTTTTGTCTATGCAATGCATAAGATCAAATTGGGTATATGCAGTCAAAACACAACATCATCCAAGCCAACATTAGACAATGAAAATAAGATACGGTTTCGGCAATGAAGAATTTATGAAACTGGGGAATATCCAGGTCGATCCTATATAAGAAAAACAAAGTGAAGCTTAGGCAGTTACAAGCTGGATCTGGTTCGAAAGAATGGAACCCCTTTCAACCTAATCTAAAGGCTAGGTTTAGAAGGGGTTCCAGTTTATAATTAACTAACAATGGATTAGAAGGTAACTCATTCGAATAAAGTTTATCCCTAGCTCCATCGGCAACCCTTTCAAAGGGGTTGCACAATAGAAGAAGCAAAACTATGGAGTCAAGAGCAGCTGTGTCATATTAGAGAAAGATGCATCCCTTTCGACATGATCGAAAGAGCCGGAACAATACTTTTCGACATGGTCGAAAGGAATGAAAAGCTAAAATGATCAATTACTTTTGACCCACTCAAAGGAAAAGCTTCGAGCAGGATGTTACTTCCTTAGCCTTCATTTATGAGCTAACTCCATAAAGCCTTTCGAATAAATTTACTTGGTCAAAAGGTAGAATAAACTCTTTTGACCCTTTTGATTAAACCAACCTGGTCGAAAGGTAGAACCATCACCTTAAACCCTTTCAATTGAGTCAACCTGGTCGAAAAGTACATTTCGAAAGAAGAGACCTTTTCAACAACTTGGTTTCATCTAAGCTCAATTACCTTTCATATAACATTAAGGATGTTGATAAGTTTTCTTGTTAATATTTTTGGCACTAGAAGGAGGGATCGAACCTCTGACCTTGAAGCTATATCACAGACTAATTTTGGTTCATTTGTCTTACATAGGAAAAAATGAGATCTAAATGATTAAGTAGAATTAAGGATAGAGTGATCCGCACCACCTCTCTTGAAGAAAACATAGCCCGATCCTTAAATTTGTATGGGGCCGTTCAGGGATAGACTTCGACACCAGCTCAACAAGACGAGAATATAGCTAAAATAAAATGCTTAGAATAAGAACCACAAGAGATGAAAGAACTTCTTAAAATGGCACTATCTCAGAAATCTTCAAAGACACCAAAACCTACTTTAGGGGGATGAGGTGGTCTCCCCATGAGGAATTTAAAAGCTAACTCCAATGAATATAAAAGAAAAGTAGATCTGACGTCCTCCAAGAAGAAGTTGCGCCCCCAATCAAAAGCTAACCATCAGGTAAGAGTTCTCGACAAGTCGCTTGAACAATCTGGAAGCTCAACATCAAATGAGTATTGGCCAGAGTAGAAAAATTATCGCAATGTTGACGCGTATCTAAAAGATGCAGCTGAAAAGGTGATAAAGGATGCTATGAACTGGAATGGGAAGAGAACAATGGATGAAAATGTAATGACAGTGAAAGAGTGTCACCATTCACTGATGAGATCATGGCGACAGTCATCCCTCCATATGTCAAGATCTCATCCCACCATTTAGAGCTATTAGATGTCGATTGTTCCCAGTCACTCTCTAGGGAGCTGCAGAAAAATGGTACAGGCAATACCGGGAGAAATTCGTATACACATGAAAGCAATTATTACCAATTCTCTTCCCAATTCTGCATTTACAAAGTTCCCATGATCGAATACAAAGTCTTGGTTAATATAGAGCAAAGACAGGGAGAGAATTTGGGAGATTACCTGAGGAAATTCAATGCTGAAGCTCTAAAAGACAAAGACATGAACGATCGAGACAAGCTTATAGCAGTTCACTTCGGCTTGATTGAAAAAAATCCCCTTCTGGAAAAAGCTTTTTGTTAACGGCTGTAAAGATTTACAAGACTTTCATTTCCAAGTCGAAAAATTCATCCAGTTGGATGAGAATTTACCGTACTAAAAAAAATTTATCCCCAAGAAAGATAGGGAAGAATCATCATAGACCATGGACGCCAAAGAACAAGATGGTTAGAGTCAATTGCTAACATAGTCACTTTAAACAAGCAATTGTCTTACGTATATGCTGTTGCCAAAGAAAGAGTCAAATGGGCGACCTCATTTAAAGCCAAGAATAACCCTGAACAAAGGAATGTAGGAGATTATTGCACTTATCAGAAGGCCAATGGTAACAAGACCAATAAGTGCAGCGTTCTAGAAGGAATTATCCAGAAACTGATCCGTGAGGGTCATTTGAAGGTGTTCATTCATGATTTGCAAAAAGCTCGATTGATAAGGATGGTCCATAGAAACACCCTAACAATGTTGTAAATGTATTAGAAGATGAAGACCCTTTGAGCTTTAGTGAGCCAATAAAAAAAATTGACGTGATTCATAGTGAGTGGCATCCAGCAGGAAACAGCAAGGGGGCTCGAAGCAGGTACATTAAGGAAGCTAAAGAAGGGATCTATTGTGTCCAAGAGGAACACTTAGTGAAGAACCCACGTCTCAACATTCAAATGCCTGACCTTGCTGTCACTTAACAAGAGCTGAGAAAGGGGATTTGTAACGTCCCGAAATTTTCGAAGCCGAAAATTCCAGATAGTTATGAAAAAGAAGAAAGAGATAGAAGAAGAAGAACAGAAACACCAAACATCTCACATTCGCAGGGGATAAAATATAATAATAAATAATAACAGTTTACAAAAGAATACTATATCTGTCGATTACATTTTAGTGCATCGGAGTTTCACATATATTCAGTCACTGAATATTTACAATTATCATAGAATTACAATAATATAATTACAGCGGAAATATTCTACGCAATCTTGCCATCCAACTCGCCTCATGAGCTCCCGAACGTACCTACCTGAAAATCTGTAATACTCGGTCTGACCCGAGCATTACACCAAAGTAACACCCGGGTCAGGCTGGAAACCAGCGTGAGTAAACCCAACTAACATGGAATACCAAAGCAATCAATTTATATAAACCCGGGATAATATATCAATTCAACAATTCGAAATTTGCAACACACAACACTGATTTCACACATCAATTTCTAAGTATCAAACTCAGATAAAATAATCCAATTTACTTGAATCCTTCATTCCAGCCCTTTGGTTTCACAAATCAATTTATTAAAAATTCGAAGTGGTTTCGGGTATTTCCCAATACTCGACCCCAGTCTCTTCGACTCTCGTTTGTCATTCTCACCCAAGTTATTCCCATGAAATACATAACATTTCATATCAAAGAAATCAACCCATTCAAAGCATCAATGCCATCCAATCGTCCATAAGCAAAACATAATCACAAACAAATTTAATTTAATTAACCCTGATTGAATTACTAATCTCAATCTCTTAAATTTCTTCATTCAACATTAATTAATTTTCAAATTAATTAATCAATCATCCCTTCATTATTCATCTGAATTAATAACCTAGGATTAATTATCCTTCAATTATATTCAAGTAATAATCTTTAATTAATTTCACCAACTAATTATTCTTAACCCAAACGGTAATTAACCCTTAACCACTTCATAAATTAATTAACTATATTGATTACATTAATCTTTAATTACTTGTGTAACTAATTCCTCATAAGGTTCTTAGCATTGATTAATTAATCTTAGTTATTCAATTTTTAATTACGTCATTAATTATATAATTTAATGACTTCTCGTTTACATTTCAATGTATCCTAATCTAATTAATTTCTTCAATTCAACCACAATATTAATAATTCTCGATTAATCTCAACCTGTAGTTAACAATCCCTTTTTATTTACTTCATTTAATAAATAAATTTCCCCTTAATCAAATTTCCTAATTAGTCTCTTGATTAATCACACCAAGTGATTATATTTTATTAATTAGAATAAGTAATTACTTATTTAATCACCCATTGAGCATTCTAATTTAAGTGAACTTAATTAATTAACCCAAATCATTAATTTATTGAATTAATTAATTATCCATTTAAATTTCCATACCTATTTAATGAATCACCAATCATTAACTTTAAATTGAACCATCTTCTTATTTTGTGATTTAAGTTTACAACAATTTAAAACTCAAATGCTTCGAGTCAAACAACAATTAAGCGAGAATCAACCAAAACCAAAGTCACAGATTATCAACACACATTCAATCAACTCAATCAATCAACCAATTATTTAAATTCAACCATTTAAATTTAAATAATACCAGACGAGTGAGATTTACTCACCTTTGATTTGTGCAATCCGCTTCAATCTCAACTCGGTCTCTTCATGATTTAAGACCCTTGAGTTTTTTTTTGAATTTATTATTCGTTCCAATCCCAAATTTATTCCATTGCAAAGTATTGCTGCCCCGAGTCCAATGTGACTTGTTATGTAATTTTAGACCTCGTATAAACGTTATACAATTGATTAACATTTGAAATAATTTAAAACTATCATTAACATACTAATTTAAATTCAAATTTAATTTAACAACTATCACTTGCCTGGCTTAAGAAAGCAACCCATGAACTCGCTTCCTTTACACCGACATCTCCTCGACCTGCTTCTTCTTCCTCCATATTTTTCCTCTACACGCCTGAAACCTAATTTCACGACCATCACATACACGAACGAAACCCGCCACCGATGATCGATTGAAGTCCACCATCGCATCGCCCTCCTCCTCCTTAATCGAACACACGTCACTACAACACGGCCGCGACTCCTAATCAAAATTTGACACCACGATTCCCCCCTCGACCTGCCATCTACAGACACCACAACCCAATGTTCGACTCCATAGGCTTCCGCGTACCAGACCCTGACGACATCACCCACGCGCTCAAGCGAAAGCGCTCGCCATGCGATAACCCTTCTTTCGCGCGAAATCGATCGCGGCCTTGCTCGCGAGCTCGAGCAGCTTCGGCCCCTTGATTACGATTTAATTTAGGTTGAATAATTTAAAATTCGAATGAAAGAGGGACGCGATTTTTATTTAACAGCCATTTTTTTCTTTTCTTTTTTCTTGTTTTTAATTACTGATAAAAGTTAGAGAGGGGATGAGAACACGGTAAAAGGTTAGGGAAGCTTCTAGCATACGCGAACACTAAATAATTAAATATGAAAATATCTCGTTTTCCCCAGAACGCGAAACCCCGAACCCCGAATTAGACATGCCGACAGGCGCTTATAAGGTTTTACCCGCATTCCGAACACAATGGAACGTGTTTCGGATGCCAATTTGAACGTATGTGCGAGTTACAGAGTTAAAGGATCGATATTAAATTAAATCAATCCAAATAAATCTAAGCGTTTCGAGCTGCCAGGGTCAAACGACAACTCTGATTGCTCCGAAAATTGAAATCCGATAATAACTAACTATTACGGATCCAATGGAACTTGTTTCGTCGAATTCCGAGACTGTGCCTCAGAAGGCTATTTTCAAATATCAATTTAAACGATATATTACTAAAACTGAACAAAACATCTTTAAATTAAATTCCAACTATTCTATTATCTTCAGTATCATCATTATACATTTTATAAGTCTTCAAATTATTTTAAACAGGCTTAGAATCTCAGATTCAACAATTTACCCACTTTCAATTATTAAATTCAATATTTAAACTATACAATTCAATGATTTCATTATCAAGTAAATATTGATATCTTGAATTCAAGTTAAAATTAACTTTTAAATATTTTAAAATCAATTAATTATTCCAATTTAATTTGTCAAAATTTCCGGGTCGTCACATTCCTCCCCCCTTTAAAGAATTTCGTCCCCGAAATTACTTGTTAGGAAGAATGGTTCAATACCCGTTTACTTTTCCCAAAACCCACAATTCAACATCTTATCAACTAACTTTTATTAAAGACCCACTATCCTTAATCAACTTCCCAAAACCTTCTATAGCTTTCACGCAATACCCTTTTGCTTACTTCTTTAAATTTCAATTTAAAACCAAATTTTGAATTATCAAAATTTTCTCAAAAATTTTCTAACTCTCTAAATTTTCGAAAATTTTTGCCAGCGTCTCCTTTGCGCGGCTAGCTCGGTACTACTACAAAAGGCCTCTACGGGCTCCCAAATTCCAAAAAGAAAACAAAAGCCAAGTGGCTACTGTTGTGCCCAATTTTGACACAAACACTTTGGTGCTTTCACTGAGAAAACCCAGTTTTTCTCCTACTCCTTGAATCTATCTTCGATACCGGATTGCATAAATCTAAGAGAGAGATCCAGACCTCATATTCAGATTCCATCCGTTCTATTCAGATTTGTTTAAAGTCTAGGAAAGGATTCAACGCTTCAAGATGGTGAGTACAAGAACCACTTCTAATGTTGGTGATCAAGAAGGTCGGTATAGGCAAAATCCCACACAGCTGCAGTCTACCAATCAAGATGCTGCTGGGCATACGGATCAGTCAGGTCCGGTCACAAGACATGAGTTCTAGGCGCTACTCCAGGAACTAACCCAAAGCCGACAACAGCTAACTGAGCAGTTGCGCGCTAACGCTGATTTGACCAATCAACTAAATCGCCAAAGGCAAAGAAGATCCAGAAGGGATCAAGCCCCTCATTTCTCCACTGAAAGCTCTGCCTCGTCTGATTATAGCGGCAGATCTACCCGTCCCAGGTTAGACGAAAACCATGCGCATACCGCCGGTCACCAACAAGCATTAACTGTTGGACAGATAAGAGTTGGCCCTTCCGCTAGTTTTCACACAGGACCCTCCTCACGAGGAGGCACTATTCCACAACACACCATTGACAACCAAGCCACTGCCACTGCAGTTGACATGGGAATTGATACCCGAAATCACTCCAATCAAAATTACCCCCAGCAGGAACATACTCCGGGGACATATTTCCCAGAAGACACCGAGCCAAGGAGGCGAGATACGGATCGTCGACAGCGCCCGATCCCACCTCGCACTGTGGAACCCGACCACACTTTGGCTCACCACCCTCCGAATATAGCAACACCTGACCTCTCAACTATGGTATGACAAATGATTCACGAAAGTCAAGGCCTAACAAATGATGATTGGGGAATCTCCCGGAGTCATACCCCGTTCACTGATGACATATTGTATGCTGAACCTCCTCGGCGATTCAGAATGCCAACCCTGCCCATGTATGAAGGGAATTCCGACCCAAATCAACATATTTTGAAGTATGAATGGTCGATGACTGCTGCGAGAGCTGATGACGCAGTAAAATGCCGTAGTTTTCCCATTTCCTTAGGGGGAATTGCGACGATGTGGTTTACACGATTACCGCCACGGTCTATTTCTCCATTTGATCAGTTAGCTACCAAATTTGTTGAGCAGTTTCGTATGCATATTTCCCAACCTAAAGATGTTAATACCTTATCAAGTGTCACTCAAGCTGCCGGAGAGACACTTAGACGATATTTGGAGAGATTCAATGCTGCATGCGCAGAGATCACCAACCCCAATGATAATTCTATCTTAATGGCTTTGACTAAAGGAATCGACCCTGATTCCAAGTTTGGAAATTGGTTAGCTGGAAAGCCTCCCGCATCGTTGGACCGTTTCTATTCCAAAGCCGCTCAATCCTTGAGGCGAGAGGATGCGAAACAGTCTAGGAAGCAGGACGATGCAAGGCCCAACAGTGAAGGCATTCAGAGTAATGTTGCGGTTAAACAGTCTGGCGAAAGTTCAGGGAAAGTCCAGTTGAATATTCAAAATGAGCAGACTCAACAACCGAGCAACGGTGATAACCGGAGCAAGAAGCAAGACCAGAATCGTGGCCCGAGGCGTAGAATCGCAATGTTTGACAGTTATACACCACTTAACACGTCACTGGAAATGTATACCCGCAAACTTGTAATACTATGCAATACAAGAAGCCTGCTCCGAAGCCACCGTCGGAGAGGTAGATTCAAACAGGAAAATTCTATAGATTTCATGAAAGTTATGGACATAACACCAATGAGTGTAGGCATTTGCAAGACCTCATTGAAAAATTGATCAGAGAAAGAAAGTTGGATCAGTATGTTCGGACACCGCAGTCCGGTGAAGCGGGCCCATCCAATCAAAATCGAACGCAGAATCAGGAAAGGCAAGGTGAACCCGCTCGTACGGGCGGGAGGTTGGTTATCAACACAGTAAGTGGTGGTCCCCATCCAGCCGACAGAAGCTGGAGAGAAATGGAGTCATATGTTAGCTCAATCAGGCATGTGGACTTTGAATGCTATAGTAACTCTGAAGACGGAACACCGGCTAAACTACAAAAGACGATGGCTGACGAAATCGTATTTAGAAATCGAGATGACGATAAAGTCGAAGCCCCCACAATTGGCCCGTTGGTCATATCCGCTCAAGTTGGTCCTGCTTGGATGAAGAGGATCTTGGTAGACAGTGGGAGTTCTGTGAACATACTGTTTAAAAGAGCATACGATTTAATGAAGATGGAAGCTAAGGACTTAAAGCCTTGTCAATCACGAGTCCACGGCTTCAACGGAAGTGCGACAATACCAACCGGAATGGTTGAATTGCTGGTGGAGTTGGGAGTGGGAGAATGCCGAAGAGTTTCGATGTTGCAATTTGTTGTCTTGGATATTCCTTCTCCGTACAATGCCTTTTTGGGCCGACCGGCCCTTGCTGAATTTAGGGCTGCAATTGCCCCATGGTGTTTGACTCTGAAGTTCCCTACTGACCACGGGATAGGAGTTGTATAAGGAGATCAGGCTGTTGGAAGAGTCTGTTATGTTGCCGAGCTGCGGGAGGCGCAGCGAAAGGAAAAAGGAAAGGGCGTAGAGGAATCTCTCTGCGTTTGTTTCACTGACGATTGACAATTAGCGCCTGGGCCTCGGCCTGGGCACCACAGCCAATTCCAAAAGGATCTTGACCCAAGGGACAATGATAATAAAGAAGAACCTATGGAAAGTCAAGCTTCTCCGGCTGAGCTAACCATCAATGTCCCGATTGACGATGATGCCAATGACTCGAGAATGTTGAAGATTGGGTCTCAGCTGAACCAAAAGACACAACAGGAATTGGTTGATTTTCTCCGGGCGAATCTCGACGTATTCGCCTGGACGCACTCTGATTTGTATGGGATCTCGCCGGATATCGCGAGCCACACTTTAAATATTGACCCGCGGTATATCCCGGTCAAACAGAAAAGATGTGGTATGGATCCAGAGAGATCTGCCGCCCTTAAGGAGGAGGTCGATAAATTGAAGACGAATGGGTTCATTAGAGGCGCTTTATACCCAGAGTGGGTGTCCAATCCCGTACTTGTTCGAAAACCAAACGGGAAATGGAGAACGTGTATCTATTACTCTAACCTGAATAAAGCCTGCCCAAAAGACAGCTTTCCACTTTCCCGAATCGATCAAATGGTAGATTCAACCGCCGGACATGAATTATTATCATTCATGGATGCTTACTCAGGTTACAATCAGATACCCATGCATGTACCCACAAAAAGCACACAAGCTTCGTAACCGACTTGGGATTATACTGCTACAAGGTTATGCCTTTTGGATTAAAGAATGCTGGCGCAACTTATCAACGCTTAGTCAACCGAATGTTTGCCAATAAGATTGGGAAGACTATGGATATGTAGATGACATGTTGGTGAAATCACGATACTCCGTTGATCATGTCAAAGACTTGGAGTCAATGTTCAATATCCTCTGGAAATACGGTATGAAGCTTAACCCACTAAAGTGTCATTTTAGAGTCGCATCCGGAAAATTCCTTGGGTTCATTATCAATGCCAGAGGAATATAGGCCAACCCTGAGAAGATCTGGGCTATCATAAATCTTCAAACTCCGAGAACCATAAAGCAAGTTCAAAGTCTTAATGGGAAAGTTGCAGCACTGAGCAGGTTTATCTCGAAGTCGACCGACAAATGCATTCCCTTCTTCGATTTGATTCGAAAAGGGAAAAGAAACTTCGAATGGACTGCAGAATGTGAGGGCGCATTTCAATCGCTAGTCCAACATCTTTTCATACCACCAATCCTTTCAAAGCCTGTAGATCATGAACAGTTATATCTCTACCTGGCAGTATCTGAAAATGCAATCAGTGCTGCATTAATTCGGGAGGAAGACCGAGTGCAAAAACCTGTCTACTACGTGAGTAAACGATTGACCGGAGCCGAGAGAAATTATCCAAAGCTTGAAAATTTGGCATATTGCCTAGTCATTGCCTCGAGGAAGCTCCATCCATATTTTCAGGCTCATCCTATTACTGTGTACACCGATCAGCCATTACGACAGGTCCTCACGTGGCCTGAGACGTCTGGTAGGTTACTAAAATGGAACATTGAACTGAGTCAATTCGACATCACTTATACTCCGAGAAGGGCCATTCACGGCCAAGTCCTAGCAGGTTTTATAGCCGAATTCACTGTTCCTGAGGACTTTCCCGAGACCAGCAAATCTCCCGAATACATCTGGAAGCTATACACCGATGGTGCGTCAAACAATCGGTGCTCAGGAGCTGGGGCAGTGCTTGAAACCCTCGAGGGACGATCCATATGTTATGCTTTAAAGTTCGAGTTCCGCGCAACCAACAACGAAGCCGAATACGAAGCTCTACTTACCGGACTAAAGCTTGCCCGTGATCTGAAAATCATTGCTGTAGAAATCTACTGTGATTCCCAGTTGATAGTATGTCAAGTTCGAGGAGAATATCAGGCCAAAGACCGAAGATTGGCCGCTTATCTAACTCGAGTTCTGGAGATGCTTGATCAGTTCGATTACTATGCCATTTTCTACATACCCCGAGAGCACAATCAGAAAGCTGATTCGTTGGCGAAGCTAGCAAGTACGGGTGAAGCTCAGCAGTTAGGGGTCGTTCCGGTTAAAACCCTATCCTCCCCGAGCATTGATCGAAGGGAGACCGATTTCACATTTGAAGCTACCTCCAATAGGGAGTCGTGGATGACTCCTTATCGAGATTATATCGAACATGGTGTATTGCCCGAGCGTCGAAGAGAGAAAAGACAAGTTCTACGAAAGGCCTCACGATTTGTTATTCAAAATGGAGTCACGTACCGAAGAGGATACTCTATTCCTCTCCTCCGGTGTATCGCGCACGATGAAGTAAAACGAATGTTACACGATGTACACGAAGGAGAATATGGCGATCACACTGGGGGGCAAGCACTTGCAAAGAAAGCACTCCGATATGGATATTATTGGCCTACTATTAATCGCGATGCTGCAGACTATGCTAGAAAGTGTGACAAATGCCAGAAACACGCTCGAACTCCTAGAGCCCCGCCTACCGGGATAACCCAAATGGTCAGTCCTTGGCCATTTGCGGTATGGGGAATAGATATCTTCGGCACATTGCCTCTGACCAAAGGTGGCGCGAAGTAAGGCATCGTCGCGATTGATTATTTCACCAAATGGGCTGAAGCTGAACCTCTTGCAACAATTACGACCAAGAAAGTAATCAACTTTGTAGTACGTAACATCATCTGCCGGTTTGGTCTCCCACATACTATCATCACTGATAACGGAGCCCAATTCGATAGTGCTGAATTCAAGAATTTCTGTCAACGATTCCACATCCATAAGAAATTCTCTACAGCAGCGCACCCTCAAGCAAATGGTCAAGTTGAAGCTGTTAATAAAGTTGTCAAATCCATTCTAAAGAAGCGACTGGAAAAAGCCGGGGGCAAATGGGTCGACGAACTTCCTATGGCACTATGGGCCTATCGAACGACTCATAAAACTGCAACCGGTCATAACCCGTTTTCTCTATCCTACCGCTCTGAAGCCGTTATTCCAGTCGAAATGGAAGTGCCCTCTCATCGTGTAACATATTATGATCCGAAAACAAATGCCATACTACTTGCTGAATCTTTGGATTTACTCGATGAGAAGCGCGAAGAGGCTGACTTGAGGGCAGCCGCATATCGAAGTCAAGTCGCCCGACTGTACAATGCCAAGGTCCGCCCGTGAACCTTCGAACTCGGCGATCTCGTACTCAAAAGAATCTATCCGGTTCCTTCGCACATGAAGCCAAATTGGGAAGGGCCGTATGTGATTTCACAAAAGCTCGGAGATGGCACGTTCAAATTATCAACCATTGACGATCTTACTTTACCAAGAGCTTGGAATAGCGAGAGTCACCGTCGCTACTACACATGACAGGCTTTATTTGTCTATTTTTAGTCAATTTCTTCCTTAGCACTTTATTTTTGCATTTTGAAGTTTGAACTTGTAATAAGGCAAATGATTATGCCATATTTCTTTTATTTCAGCAATAAAATGCCATCTCTTCGAGCCAAAAGTTGTGATCCACTGAAAATGACGCGTAATATCACGATGCACGAAGAGTTAAATTCCATCACGCGGTGGGATTTATTCAAATAGGGAGTAACTGTGATACGACCGGTCACTCACTAAGTGAAACCCGAGCTCGGGGACAGAACACTACACCAGCATTTACAAGGATTGATACACGACAATCCTTTTGTTAACTCCAAATTCCCAGAGTGTGAATTGGAGTGTAAACATTCAACAATTCGTTCCCGGAGTGCGAACGAACTCCAAATTCCCAGAGTGTGAATTGGAGTATAAACATTCAACAATTCGTTCCCGGAGTGCGAACGGACTCCAAATTCCCAGAGTGTGAATTGGAGTATAAACATTCAACAATTCGTTCCCGGAGTGCGAACGGACTCCAAATTCCCAGAGTGTGAATTGGAGTATAAACATTCAACAATTCGTTCCCAGAGCATGAACAAAGTGTAAACATCAATTCCAGGTTCCCGGAGCGCGAACGTGTTACAAGTATCGATAACTCTCAAGTTCCCGGAATGCGAACCGGGTTATCGATCTCAAATTATCCTAAGTCCCCAGAATGTGGACATGTGCTTAAGATTTGCAGAAAATGCGATCAACCACCAAAATACAAATGTTGTTCCCCGAGACTAGGGGGCAGGAAAGCAAAGTGTTAATCACTAACCAAAGTGATACTATATCCGAAGTTCGACTCATTCATCAAATCATGACACGACATTATATTTCCATACTTGGCATATATATATAAAAAAACAAACATTGCAAAGCACTTAAGTGAAAGAAAAGAGCAACTTCCCATTCAATCAACTAACAAAAACAAGTTTGATTACATGGTAAGTCAAAAAGTTTCAATTAAGTGGAGGCCGAATCCCCATATATACACGGCCCTGAAAGAACAAAAGAAAAGGTAAAAGAATTTCTATTCGCAACCACATGATAAAGCAAGGAGTTCACTCCTTCTTCTTCTGGGGTTTCTTCTTCGGAGTTGAGCCGCTAGACCCACTACCCGGCTTCCTGCGAGACTTTTTGTCCTTCTTTGGAACATGCTCAGGATCCGGCATGATATCAATATCTTCTTCGAAGCTAGAAGGGACGGAGATTCTCTTGGAAGGAAGAACCGGAGGCAAAGGAGCCATAACAGGTGGTGGAGCTTCGGCGCTAGAAGTCATAACTGTGCCAACAGAAGAAATAACCATTACAGGAGTTAAGCTTGGTGGAGCAACATCACTTCCAGAACCACCAACCGTCGTCGCCGCAGCCATTTCAGCGCTTATTTCGGCAAGGATTTCTTCTTCTCGGGAAGATTGAGCAGCGCTGGATACACTGATAGTCGGCATAAACGAGCTAAAAGTTGGAGCGACTCCACCCATTGCAAAAGAAGGATCGGTGAAAGGTTCAGAGGGCTGCTTGAGAAGTTCCTCAATCATCTGAGCATCAAGCGACATTGAACTCCCCTCTCCGGTCTCGCCGGTTACGGCGGTAGTCATAGCCTCAGTAACGACAGCTCCTTGCATTGACTGCGAAATTTGTGGTACTGGAAGTGCTGGCGCATCACTTTCAGTCATTGATTGAAAAGAAACGAGAATGATCAGTCAAACGATCTGTTCCAAATCCGTCATTCTAAAACATTTAAGGAATATTTGAAATACCTTCTTCGCCCCGGCTCGGTGATGAGACGAGTTCGGAAACGGCAGTTGTACCGAGAGACAGTTCCGGTTGATCCGGGTTATAAGCAGGAACAACATGTGGACCAACTGTAGCAGTAACTCCAGACGAGGTCGGGGCAGCAACTGAAACATCCTCACTACAATGTGCAGCTCCAGAACCCTCGCCACTCTCCACATGGTGAAAACCAAGTCTCTCTCTCTCTCGGCAGAAATCATCGCTTCATGGAGAAGTTTCCTTTCCTCCTCGCTCAACAAGCGAGACTCGAGTTCAAATTCATCCACGACACCTTCGGGGAGAGATGCTTTCTTGCTCGCCACCAATTTTCTCCAAGCATTGAGTAGAAGCATAGAATAATCCCCAAGCCACGAGAGATTCCTGTGCTCAAGCACATTATCATTATAAGTGTCAAGGAGCCCATCAAACTCGGCTTCTACCCTGAACAGCTCTACCTGGACTCTCCCCTCCACTTCTGCCTCCACCGCTTCAACTTTAGCAACCGCTGCGTCTCGCTCAGCTCGGAGAGACACATCTTGCTCACACGCTTCTTGTGCGGCAATATTAGCATCGTCTTTTTCCTTGTTTATGTCGGCAAACTTAGCCTTTAATTCCTTTAGTTCTTTGATTGCCGCATCCCGCTCGGCCTCAACATTTTTGTACCGATGGCCCAAGTCTTCAACTAAAGTGCAATGCACCTGTTGCATCTTTGTCATCTCAACTAATGTCTCATCGACTTTTTTTAGCGACTCAACTTCGGCCTTACGAGAGGATTCCGCTTCAGATTGAAGTATATCAACAATATGGTTCTTCTGAGCCAAGTCGGCTTCCAGTTTCTCAATAATTTTGGCTCGTTCGAAGGCTACTTTCGAAGCTTTAACAGCCGCCTTATACCATTCTTTGTACTGAGCATAGAAATCGCGGGTATAGCTGAGGGCGGTGCTCACAGCCTCTTCGGGAATTCTTTTGAGATTGGGAGGAAAGATATAAGCATCGAAGCATATTTCTGGAAAATCTTTCCTCAGTTGAGCAATTCTTATAGCCCCTTCACCAGATGGTTCGAGAGGTGCCTCCTCCACAGTTATGGTCGTAGCCGTGTCAGTCCTAGAACGGTGTGGACCAGGTTTTGAGATCTGTAAAGATGGCTGTTGTCGCGAAGGTTCAAGTGCAGGTGCCTGGCTTCTGGGTGGCGGAGGAGAACGAGAGGGTGAACGGTACCTTCGGTCCCTATCAGAACGCTCCTGGCTAGAATAATGTCGGGAATGGTCCCTCTCACGATGCTCTTGCTCATAATGCCTCCGTTCACGATCACGATCAGAATCCCTACGGCGAGATTCGTAATAAGATGAAGAATGATGCACTCGCCGAAGTCTATCAAGTGTAGAAGGACGATCCGACATAGCACCTGTAAAGAAGAAACAATTCAATTAACTACTAAAGAAAAGCACTGCAATGCATGTGGAAGTCGTGAAGTGTTGTGAAAGTGTATAAATGTGCAAACCCTTCGACCAACCAGAAGTGTCGATTACACTAACGGGTAAAGACTCACTTATATCAAGCGCTTCCCGGAGCTCTTCCGACCCGGACCCGTGGTGGAGAGATACGTAGTCCGGAATGGGAATATCGTCTAGCCCTTTGAAAAAGTCTCCGGACTGGCTAGGAGCGGCGCCGGAGATAGTAACCCAGATATGGAACGGGTTGCGACTACAGACTTCCATCTCTTAAACTTAGGTACAGCAGCCTTGCCTTTCTGACCCTCTTCTATTCGGGAAAGGTCGGCTGCTATCTCAGTGTCCGTGGGCGTTCTTTCATCATCGCTTGCTTCTCTTATCACAATGTCAGGTTTTCTTTTTACCACTTTCTTCTTCTTCCTCGAGGCCAAATTTTGCCAACCCTTCAATTACAATACTCTGGCTCATCTCAATCAAACCCAGCGTCCTTAAGTTATCGTCGGTCAACAGCAAGTCGATGTGCCTTGAGTCGCTTAGGACCCTTTGCAAGCTTTGAACGATGCCTCTATAATGCCTACCGGTGGGTCTCGAAATGATGGCTATAAGAGTGACAGAGTATTAGTGCAACTATTAAGAGTGGCCATTAAAAGATGACTTATGATACTTACGTTCGGATAACCATCTCCTGGCAAACCCTGGGGGGCATCGAACAAAAAACCACTCATTCTTGAAATAGCTAAGCCTGGTAAAGGCCCCAGTCACAACCTGACAGTTTCTGACCGCTTCCAGAAAAGTGAAAGACGGGCTATCACCCCTACTCTTAAATTGAATATGTACCTAATCTCGTTTGGCCTTGGCGGGCGAAAAAGGCACTCCATAAATATGACAAAGACACTATTCAGCAATGCATGCCCGTTGGGATGGAGTTGTGAAGGAGCAATTCCTAAGTACGACAGCATCTCTCTGATGTATTGGTTAAAAGGAGGAAGAGATCCAGCCGCGCAGGCATGGCGGTAAGAGGCAGTATATCCTTCAGGTGGGTTATTTGGTTTGTCATTGGCACTAGGTAATAACATCGTCCAGGGATATGTTATGTTTCGAACATATCCGGCCCAACAAAGACTCCGAGATACTGGATTGAACAGAATCGACAGGATCTTCGATAAATATGGCCTCCGGCAACTCATCCGGAGCCGGATATAACTTCAGGAGGGATTTCCGAAATCTCAAGCACTGGAGGAGGCGAGCTTTGTACTTCTTGTTGTTGAGAACTCGAAGATTCCATAATTAACTAACTCACTAGAAAGCGGCGTTAAATACATAAAAAGCCCATGCATTCCCCCAGTGTGAAGTGTATGAATATGTCGTGCAGTGCAAGTGCTATGCATAACTTAAGCAGATTTCACAAGTTGAAACAAGATGTCCGAACGACGAAACTTTGGAATTTGAGAATGAAAATGACCGTCATCGCTGACCGTCACTTTCACGCCATCCCAATGCTACTAACCAATTCAAGTATAAATTCGTTATATTTTGGTTAAGTCATGGTTCCATCGACGAGCTCCAAAAGGGAGGTCAAGTCAAATTCGATTATGCAAGGCCGAAGCTCGCCGGAGTCAAGTATGCTAAAGTTCAGTAAGTTCGTTAAAGTTTAACTTGAAATTGGTCGTAGTTCAGATGTTGGAGCAAATCAGAAGAGTAGGAGTCCCAGAAGCTAGGACGTTCGAATCGATCGACTCGAATCGATACGAGTCGAATCAACGAACTTCGAATCGACCGACTCGAATCGATACGAGTCGAATTGATGAACATCGAATCGGTACGCCCCGACTCCGTGTAGTTCGACTCGATGGGACCTGGGACAGAAAAGCAATTTGAATCCATGAGCTCTGCATAACTTCGAATCGATCAATATTGAACACCTTCGAATCCATCAGAATATCGTTACTTCGAATCGATCGGCACGAGACCCTTCTTCTTTCACAACCATCGATTCGAAGCCTTGCACTCAAGATCGATTCGAACTGTTCATTCCTGGATCAATGCGAAGTAATGAAGGAAGATAGTGTCCATCAATATCTATGCTCCTCCAAGACAACATTCTACGATCGATACGAATTGAATGGTTTCGTTTCTCAGGTCCATCGAGTCGACCCATTCCAGATCTCACAACCCTTTATGATTTTCAAAAGAAAGGGTTGAAATCGATGATGAAAAGTCCAGTTTCGTCGTCCTACACTCGAGTCAAACCCCTTAATTACCTAGTTGGATTCGATTAACAGAAGAAGACTTGGTGGAATTTTATCGTTTCGCGCAAAGACACGGTTTTTTCTAGCTCTGGAGGATCGATTCGAAGAAGCGGCGTGTTAACCCTAACTCGTTCACAAGTTAACAGGTCCACGAGTTAAGGCATGTACGACTCAAGGCATGTACGACTCAAGGCATGTACGACTCAAGGCATGTACGACTCAAGGCATGTACGAGTTAAAGGATACATGAGTCAGTAACTTCCTACAACTTAAAGACCTCTACGAGTTAGCAAGCTTACGAGATAAGCAGCCTACGAGTTAAGGAGTACCCGAGTTAGGCTACTTGCGAGATAAGCCTTTACGAGTCAGCATATCTACAAATTAGCAAGTGTACGAGTTAAGATCTTCCACAAGTTAAGCCTCTACGAGTTAATCCTCTGCGAGTTAAGATCTTCTACGAGTTAGCAGGCATACGAGTTAAGAAAAGCTAACGACTTAAGGTCTTTACGACTTAAGGAAATTGATGGCCTACGACTTAATGATAACTGCAGTTTGTACGACTTAAGACCCTTACGACTTAAAGAAGTTATACGACTTAAGGAGGATACGACCTAAAGACACACCTCTTAACTCGTCTACGAGTTAAGACTTGCTTTAAACCAGTTGCAATTGGTTAAGTCGACTACGACTTACGACATAAAAAGAGTCGTATGCGACTTTAGAAGGGAAATTAGCAATTGCAGCCAGATAACTCGCACACGACTTAGAACTTAGGGATGGGTTCAAAAAAGGGGAACTGCCATAGACTCGGCTCAGTGACCCGGGGACGACTTACCTTAAGTCGAACACGACTTATCTTAAGTCGGCCACGAGTTAGGACTTAGCATTTTTTCCGCCCAGAACTCTCTATAAATATGAAACCATCTCCAACATGCAAAGGACCTTTGGGCTCATTCTCTTCAAGCGCCATTACTCTGCCGAATTCCAGACGACTTCAAAGCTTTTTAGATCCAACAAACTTCTAAAGGAACTCCATGAAGGAATCATCCACATTCACCATGGATTTGAAGATGATTGTCAACATCAAAGCTTGAGCTACTTGTTTCACATACCCTATCACTTGAAGTGTGTTGTAATTGAAAGATCTTGTAAAGAATTGTAATCAAACTAGTGATAAAAAGATTAAAGTGGACGTAGGCTGGATTATAAGCCGAACCACTATAAATACTGTGTCTCTTACCGTTTTTCTACATACTTTCTGCTTATTTCTGTTTCCCGTACAAACGGGTGGTGCTTTCACAATCACATCTTATACACCAGGGTGTTAGCGTTTAAATTTTTTCGTTAACATTTTGGTGCTTTCACTGAGAATTGAACTCAGGACATCTATCATCATTGTTTCAGAAAGATTTGTAGATAGAGTTTCTTTAAGAACCAGAAGTCTATCCGAAATCATGGCTCCTGGAAGGAAAAGTAAATCTGTGAGATCTGCAAACATTCAAGAGGGAACCTCCACTTCCCCAACACCAAATCAAGCCACTCCAGCTGTTGGAGTTTCAAAAGCGGAATTGGACGCTGCTATCTTTGGGTTGAATCAGCAAATAAATGCCCAGAACGCGCAATTGGAAGCTCAGAATGCTCAGAATGCTCTGATTCTGAATAGGTTAAACGATCTGCTCGGGGCAAACCGTCAACCTGCGAATAATGAAAGGAACTTTGTCGGTAATGTCCATGATGCTGAAACTAGAAACATTCCCGAAAGGGCTGCTAGCCCCTTTGAACAGACATTGCCTGAGGCTGGAGGATCCAGAAATAGGAATGACGAAGAATATCTTTCTGGTATGGTTCGACAGATTATGAAAGAAAGTATGCAAAGGGTCGAAGATGAGAAAGAGTGGGGTTTCGCTCCGAGCAAGACTCCGTTTACTGAAAAGATCCTAAAAGCTGAATTCCCAAGGAAGTTCGTCCCTCCGACCATTCCAGCTTACAAAGGGACAAGTGATCCAAATGAGTTCCTGTACAAATATGATTGGCACATGACAGGTGCCAGAGCTTCTGACGAGATAAAATGCCGCTATTTTCCTGTGTATTTGGAAGGGGTAGCTCTGCTTTGGTTCACAAAACTACCTGTCCGGTCCATCGATCAGTTTTCAGACCTAACCAGGAAATTTAAAGAGCAATTTAGGCTATATGCTTCAAAGGCAAAAGACATCATGTCGTTATCCGGTTTGGAACAGAATCCGGGGGAAACTATCAAGTCTTTTCTAAATCGCTTTAATATAGCGTTAGCTGAGGTGGATAATGCAGAACCCCGCATGGTCTTGACCTATTTGATGAGAGCTATTGATAAGTCAAGTGAATTCGGAAAGTGGCTGAACATGAAGGAGCCAAATTCTCTGGAAAAGTTCTACAAAAAGGCGGATGAATTCATGCGTTTGGAAAGCCGTCCTGTCCCGGCAAAGGCAACAGTAGAGAAAGCTGAAGACAACACTGCTGCGCCACGTAAGAATGGATCTGTGGGACAGAAAAGAGAAAATAATGATGGAAGGAAACAACACAATTCGAAGAAGCCTCGATCCTTCAAGCCATCAGAATATACTCCTTTGTTAGAAACACCAGAGCGCATCTACCTGGCTACAAAAGATTCTTTTGAGTATCCCAAACCTCCTGTTCTCAGAACCGGAAGAAAAGCTGTGCAAGGTGGGAAGTTCTGTCGCTTCCATAATCAGCCTGGTCATGACACAGACGACTGCCGTCAATTGAAAAATATAATCGAAGAATTGCTAAGAGAAAATAAGCTGCAGCAATTTGTGAAGAAGAGTGGTAATGATCCTGCTTCGTCAAGTCAGGGGCAACAAGCTCTTGCTCATCAGCCCAGGACAAATGAGAAGGCCGCAGGACATGAATCTGGAAGGCCAGTTATTAATGTCATCACAGGAGGACCCCACCCAGCAGGCAGAAGCTGGGGTGAAATGGAGAGGTACACTCGAGCTCTGAAACATATGCCAACTGAAGAGAATGTCTTTGTTTTAGAGGACTCTACACCCCTGAAACAACAAAGGACTTTTAATGATGATATTGTGTTCAGGGCTAGAGATTCCACGGGCATTGAGGCCCCTACTTTGGACCCGTTAGTCATCTCGGCCGGTATTGGACCGGCTATTGTCAGAAGAGTTCTTATTGATTGCGGTGCATCTTGCAACATCCTCTTCAAGAAAACGTTTGACCAGATGAGAATCCCGATGGCGGATGTGCAAGCCTCATCTCAGAAGATTGTTGGCTTCACTGGGGAGCCAAAGCAACCAGTAGGAACCATTGACTTGCTTGTGGAACTCGGAGAAGGAGAAAGAAAAGTAGTTCGCAAGCAGACTTTTGTGATAGTAGATGAATTTTCTGCTTATAATGCTTTCTTTGGTCGACCTATTCTTGCTGCATTCAAAGCTGTCCTTGCCCCATGGTGTCTTACTATTAAATTCCCTACAGACAATGGGGTAGGAGTTATTAAAGGAGACCAGAACGCTGGGCGAGAATGTTATATGACAGAGCTGCGAGAAACAAGGAAGAGAGAAATGGGGAAAGATGCGGCAACCCCAATCCGCATCAAAACACCAACCCTATAGCAACTACAGGGCGGACCCTGCACTGGCGAGCATAGCGGGGCACGAAAAGTGATGGATCCTAGAAAGGCCAGTGCGGGGGAGAGTAGGGTGGTACCAGCAGAAACAACGATACCGGTGCCCGTTGATCTGAAGGACCCAAACAAGGTGCTGAATGTGGGTTCACAACTTAATGTGTCAGTTCAGAATGCCTTGATATCTTTTTTGAAAGCAAACCTGGATGTTTTCGCTTGGACCCATGCCGATATGTGCGGAATATCCCCAGAAGTTGCGGTACATGCTCTGAATATTGACCCAAAGTTCACGCCAGTAAAGCAGAAAAGAAGAATCCAAGGTCTAGAAAGGTCGACAGCATTGAAAGAGGAAGTTGACCGGCTCATGGAGAATAATTTCATCAGAGAATCTACCTATCCAAATTGGGTTTCAAATCCAGTGCTAGTTAAGAAAGCCAATGGTAAATGGAGAGTGTGCATCGACTTTTCAGATCTAAACAAGGCCTGTCCCAAAGACTGCTTCCCATTACCCAGGATCGATCAACTGGTAGATGGAACAGCGGGTCATGAATTGTTGTCTTTTATGGATGCCTACTCCGGATATAATCAGATCATGATGTATGAGCCAGATCAGGAGGACACAAGCTTTATCACCGATGTCGGTCTTTACTGTTACAGAGTTATGCCCTTTGGGTTGAAGAATGCGGGGGCAACATACCAAAGACTGGTTAATGCTATGTTCAAACCGCAGTTGGGAAAGACTATGGAAGTTTACGTTGATGACATGCTAGTAAAATCTAAGAAAGCAGTGGATCACATCGAACACTTAGCAGAAATGTTCGCAATTCTCCGAAGATACGGAATGAAGCTTAACCCTTTAAAATGTTCTTTCGGGGTAGAATCTGGGAAGTTCTTGGGTTTCATCGTGAGCGCTAGGGGCATTGAAGCTAGTCCAGCTCAAATCACTGCTCTAAAAGAAGTCAAAGCTCCTAAAACAAAGAGGGAATTGCAAAGTCTCAATGGAAAAATTGCCGCCTTAAGTCGGTTCATATCCAAAGCTACTGATAAATGCATTCCATTCTTCGACGCTCTAAAGAAAGGAAAGAAAAACTTTGACTGGACTCCCGAATGCCAGAAAGCTTTTGAAGAATTGATTCAACATATGGAAACGCCTCCAATACTTTCCAGGCCCGGCGATGGCGAGGATCTTCTTATATACTTGGCAGTTTCATCTCATGCTTTAAGTGCAGCGCTGGTACGGGAAGACAAAAGGATTCAACATCCAGTTTACTATATCAGCAAAAGACTCACTGGGGCAGAAATGAATTACTCCAAGTTGGAAAAACTCGCCTATTGTCTATTGATTGCCTCAAGAAAGTTGAGGCAATATTTCCAGGCTCATCCTATCAAAGTCCTCACTGATCAACCTTTAAAGCAAGTCTTGTTTCGCCCTGAGACTTCGGGCCGCCTTTTAAAGTGGAATATTGAATTGAGCCAATATGACATCACTTATCATCCTAGAAAAGCGATCAACGGACAAGCTTTGGCAGATTTTATTGCAGAATTTACAGACAAGGGTAACAGCGAGGAAGAAACAATCGAGAACTCCCCAACCCAATGGAAGTTGTTTGTAGATGGCGCAAGAAATGATTACTGTTCAGGTGCTGGAATTGTTCTTGAAACTCCTGAAGGCCGGTCATTATGCTATGCGCTAAGATTAGAATTTCCTTCAACAAACAATGAAGCAGAATATGAAGCTCTGATCGCTGGTTTGAAAATTGCTAAAGAACTAAACATTCGAGCGTTACAGATCTTCAGTGATTCTCAGCTTATAGTATGCCAAGTCAAGAAGGAGTTTCAAACGAAAGGAGGAAATCTGCCCGCTTATGTGTCAAAGGCTTGGGAACTTTTATGTGAATTCGACCATTACACGATAAGTCATATTCCTCGAGAAGAAAACATGAAAGCAGATTCTCTCGCAAAATACTCAAGTTCTGGCGAAGCCCAATCCTTAGGGTTAGTTCCAGTGGAAGTTTTGTCAAATCCGAGCATTGATGAAATGGATATCGATTGGGTTATGAGTATGTCGCAAGAGCAAGAATCATGGATGACTCCAATAACAAAGTATCTACTCAATGGCTCTTTACCAGAAAACTCTAAAGAACGACAAAAGCTACTGAGAAAAGCTTCTCGATATATAATCCAGGATGGTCAATTATACAGACGAGGATTCTCAATGCCATTGCTTCGATGTGTATCCCGGGAAGAGTCCAAAACAATCCTAACTGAAGTGCATGGAGGAGAATGCGGTGATCATTCAGGTGGTCAAACATTAGCAAAGAAAATTCTCCGATACGGATATTTTTGGCCAGAAATTAATCGGGATGCCGCAGATTACTCCCGAAAATGTGACAAGTGCCAAAGATATGCCAAAATTCCTAGAGCACCTTCTACCGAACTCACACAGATGATCAGTCCATGGCCATTTGCAATTTGGGGAATGGATCTCATTGGGCCGCTACCAACCGCTAAATCAGGGATTAAATATGCTATTGTTGCGGTTGATTATTTTACTAAGTGGGCTGAAGCTGAACCATTGGCTACTATCACTTCTAAGAAAGTGATAAGCTTTGTGACCAAGAATATCATTTGCAGATACGGTGTGCCTCAAAAAATAATCACGGACAATGGTACTCAGTTTGAAAGTGAGGAATTCCAGGATTTTTGCAAACGATTCAAAATCCAGAAAAGCTTTTCGGCAGTAGCTCATCCGCAGGCAAACGGGCAAGTGGAAGCAGTGAACAAGATCATCAAATCAACCATCAAAAAGCAACTCGAAAGAGCAAAAGGTGGTTGGGTCGATAAACTACCACTTGCACTATGGGCATACAGAACTACTCACAAAACTGCAACTGGGCATACTCCTTTTTCGTTAGCATACGGATCGGAAGCAATGATCCCGGTTGAAACAGAGGTCCCTTCACACAGAAGAATCCATTTCAATCAAGCAGAAAATGAAAAGCTGCAACTTGAAGCGCTGGATCTCCTTGATGAAAAAAGAGATGAAGCTAACCTCAGAGTTGCAGCTCATCAGCAAAGGATAGCCAGACATTTCAATTCCAAAGTTCGTCAACGCAGCTTTGAAATTGGAGATCTAGTCCTAAAAAGAATTATGACTGCGACAGGTGTGTTTGGGCCAAATTGGGAAGGACCGTATGTGATAGGTCAGAAACTTCTTGACGGCACATTCAAGCTCACCACAGTTGATGGAGATCAAATTCCAAGGGCATGGAACAGCAATC
This sequence comes from Allium cepa, assembly GCA_030765085.1. Lineage (NCBI taxonomy): Eukaryota > Viridiplantae > Streptophyta > Magnoliopsida > Asparagales > Amaryllidaceae > Allium > Allium cepa. The sequence goes on from CM060938.1 coordinate 689,125,829, forward strand.
ACTTGCGTCCATACTTTACTTGAAAATTTTGTTGAAACATTGTAAAAAGAATTATGAATGTATGATTCCTGTAATTGAAAGCAATTGTGAAACTGATGCAAGTAAATAATGAAAGAATATAAAGTGGATGTAGGCCCAATTTCATGGCCGAACCACTATAAATCTTGTGTTCCTTATTATCATTATATGTTTGCTTTGTTTTCGATATAAAAATACACAAAATGTATTGCTGAAATATCGATTTAAATTTTTGCAGACAGTGGAGATAAAACTTGCGCATAATAAGACCGAGCGATTCTCACCATCATTCAACAAACAAATTTCAAGTCACAAAGACCCCGAATTCAAATCCTAGATAGGAAATGCTTCAATTGAACGGCTAATGATTTCGATAGGAACGAGCCCTTGCTGATAAATTGAGATTGTTTAAACAAACAAACATCCAATTAGGAAGCTAGTGCCCGTTCTCACGAACTTGCCTGGCAATGAAGTACACTTCCTTGGATTAAACAAGCCACTTGTGAGAAAAAGGGGGATGAAAACTAAAAAAAAAAAAAAAAAAAAAAAAAGGGGATCGCTGAAAAGGCATAAGCAAGTGAACAGAGGAACAACCAAAGCTACCATCAGCGCCACAAGTCCTCTTCGGAGGCACAACTCTTCGGATAATAAAAGACCTCTAATGGGTCATATGCCACAAAAAAGAAAGTTCTCTACTCAACAAAAAAGATTGGAGGAGTCATGACCCTCCAACCATGAGAGAGTAACTTCCAGGCGATGAAAACCCTCTCTGAGGCACATTTCACCAGGAGTTGAAGTGTTATAACCGCTCTTCGGGATTTCACTTCACCAGAGTTGAAATGTAAACAAAATAAAAGCCCTCTTCGGAGGCCCATTTCACCAGGAGATGAAGTGTTATAACCGCTCTTCGGGATTTCACTTCACCAGAGTTGAAATGTAAACAAAATAAAAGCCCTCTTCGGAGGCCCATTTCACCAGGAGTTGAAGTGTTATAACCGCTCTTCGGGATTTCACTTCACCAGAGTTGAAATGTAAACAAAATAAAAGCCCTCTTCGGAGGCCCATTTCGCCAGGAGTTGAAGTGTAGCAGCCGCTCTTCGGAATTTCACTTCACCAAAGTTGAAATGTAAAAACAAAGACCTTCTTGAAAGCACACGTTTCACCGAGATTGAAATAAAACTTCCAAGTGTTGAAACGTGAAAAGGCTTTCTTCAAAGGCACAACTCTTTGGGGGTACACGTTTCACCAAGATTGAAATAAAACTTCCAAGTGTTGGAACGTGAGAAATCCCTCCTCAGAGGTACAACCCCCTCCCGGGAACACAATTAAGAAAAAAGACCTCTTTGGAAACCCACGTTTCACCGAGATTGAAATAAAACTTCCAAGTGTTGAAACGTGAAAAGGATTTCTAAAGCATAACTCTTTGGAGGTACACGTTTCACCGAGATTGAAATAAAACTTCCAAGTGTTGAAACGTGAAAAAAATCCCTCCTCAGAGGTACAACTTTCTATAAAAAAAAAAAAAAAAAAAAAAAAAAAATCCTCATCAAAAGCGTACTTTAACTTTCAAAGGAAAAGTAATTTGCCTACTGTGGGAAATGATCGTAAAAAGAAAAGAAGTTAAAGTACCCTTCAGAGGTCCGCTTTACCACATAGAGGAATTCACTTGATGAGATATGCACATAAGCAAAAGAAAAAAGTGATTTCTTCGAACGACCAAGCGTAAAAACTTATACGAAGGGAGTTGTACTCTATAAAATTTTCTTTAAAGAATAAAATAATTATTCTTTAGCAAATAAGAGTGTAAGTCCCCTCGAGGTATAGAATATTGCAGCATACTTATGGAATGGGGGCAATATAGTATAATTACACACAATATGGTATAACTAAACCAGCAAAAGGTAACGCTCAAGTAACATACCATAAGCTCGCTGCAATATCAAATAAACTCATGCCAAAACAAATAACAAATGTATTCTTTAATTCAAACAAAAGTTTGTACAAACGAGGAATCATTTTATTCAAGGAATCATTTTATTCAATTACAACGCAGGTACAGGTTTCAAAATAAAGAAAAGCGGGGGCCGGTACCCGCACAATTCTCGGCCAGTACATGCAAAACACAAAAAAACTAGAAACTGAAGATCTTCACTTCTTTTTGCTGCCTTTAGACCCTTTACCCGGCCGAATGATCAGCTTTTCAGGTCGACCAGTGGGTATAAGGGAGGAAGGAGAGGTAGGCGCAGCTGGCCCAACTTCTGGCTCCTCTTCAGTGGCAGTGATTATCTTCCCTCTCCTCCTTGATGCTCCTTGCTTCCTTCTCCTCTTTGAGGAAGACTCACTTCCTGGAGTGGCAAGTTTAGATAAAGTTATATCGTCAGAAGGAGTCCGCTCCGGAGATATGTCACCTCCCTCAAGTCCCTCATCTTTTTGCTCTTGCGAAGCAACGGGATCATCCAGGCCATGGAGAGCTTCTATTTGTTCTTCTTGTGACCCAGGTTGAGAAGCAGAGGGAGGCGCCACTTGAAGAGATGGAGGAAGGATCACCGGGGGAGAAGAAGCTTGAGTTTGACTCGGTGCTTTCTCTACAAAGGAGAAAAAACTTAAAATATCAGTATCTTTCGAAAAGAGAGGGGATGACGGCTCATCAAAAGTCGGGAATTCATTGACATTTGAAAAATAATCAAGAAGATCGTCAAGTTCACAAGGAGCGAACGAGCAGTTCACCACTTGAGCTGGTCCGGTGTCAAGTTTACCTGGGGTAGTTGGATCTCTGAGGCTGATTTCATATCGCTGTGCTTCGTTGCTTTCACCACCTTCATCCCCGCCTTGTGCACTTGTAGTTTCAGTTACTGTCTTAGTTGCAGGCGGAGTAGAGGAGCTCGAACCCGTGATGTCAACCACAGGAGAAACTGGAGGATGGACAGAGGAAATAAGCGTTAATTCCTTTCCAGAACATTCCTCTTCCGCCATTCCAGTTCTCATCCTGGCAAGTTGTTCTCGCCCCTTCGCAAGAGCAGCGCGAGCTCCCTCATCCAGGTAACGCGCCTCAAAATCTTCATCGCCATACCCGGCGTCTTTAAACATGTTAAGAGCAGCTTCCCACACCTCGGCCAGGGTGATTTCATACTTAGGACCAAGAAAAGAGAGGCTGCCGCGTCCCAAGACACAATGTAAATAAAAATCGAATAAAGTCGAATTGATATCGTTTTCCATGGTCTGAGCAGTTTCTTCGGCTGCAATTTTGCCAGCCATGGCCTCATCTCGATCTTTTTCGGTCTGAGCAAGCTGGGCTTTTAGCGCTTCAATCTCCATGTCCCGGGCGCTCAGTTTATTCTGCAGCTGGGTGACATCAGTGCGGTGGTTCTCTACAGCTTGTTCCAACCTCTCAGCTTTAGCTTCAGCGTCCCTCTGGCTGGCGTGCGCATCTCGCACTTGTTTTTGCAATACCTCTTCTCTTTGGGTGTAAGTATTAGTAGAAGAGGCAAGATCATCTTTGAGCTGCTTTACTTCAGCTTCGAGTTTTTCATTATATTCGGCTATCTCCTTCATCTCAGCGTTGTGTTGATCAAGAATCTTCTGCCATTCTGATTTGTCATTTTCCATGGTCAGCATTGCTTCGATGTTAGCCCGATTAACTCTTTGAAGTTCATCAACCAGCTTTTGCCATCCAGACATTCTATCGATATCAAGCTTGACAGCATCGAGATTTCTGTACATAGCTTCTTTGTCGATGGGGACCAAATCAAGGTCGAAGCGTACCCCCCTCAAACACCAGTTCGGGAATCGGCTCTGCAAAGTCGGGGGCCCCCTTTCAACATGGTATGAAGGCCTGTTGAGAAGTGTTTGGATGGCACTTCCTTCAAGAGCAGGAGATTTGGAAGGGATGTCAATAGAAACTGAGGCACCAGGTCTCTCAGATGTCACGGGCACGTGCTCCTCGCCAAGTTTGGTCCGCTTTCTCGAATCCTCAATATGGCTCTTCCCCCTATCATCGTGCGTTTTACGTTTATGGGAGTCATCATCCCTTGGGAAGGATTCATGTCGCGTGCCCGCTCCCTCATGACGTTCTTCATACCTTCTCCTCTCTTCAGCTTTTCGCGCAGCTCTCTGCTCATTGGTTTCTCTGGGATCGGCATAGTATTGCTTGTAGTCATAGCTGCCACGCCCTCCATAGCGTCGAAAGTCCTTGTAATAGGAACCGCTGCCGCTGCGCCCCATAGGGGAATCTGAAAAGGCAAAAATAGCAAGTCTTAGAAACTTCCGAAGAAAAGAAGTTAAATATGAACAAATGCCGAAAAATCCTAAGTGTTGTGTGATGTGCAAGCTACGCGCATTAAGCTACAAACCACTCATTGGTGTAGGGGTGATGATAGCTTGGGTATGAGGAGTTGGTGTTTGTGTTGGTGTTAGTCGAAGAAGGGACGTCGCCTCAATCATAGGAGAGATAGTTTTAGACACGTCATCTCTAAAAAGCTCCTGTGAGGTCACTATTATGTCGCTCAACCCATCATAAACATCGTCACCATCATGCTCGGTGAGACTTGTTTTCTCAGTTCCTACATCAGCTAATCCCCCGAGAGGCTGTGAAGGTTCTTCTTCTTCCTCAATCGGGGCAAGTGCCGTCTTACTAGATGACCCCATAATGTCGGTAGGGGTGGAACATTTCACCAATGAAGCTTCGATGTTAGACTCTTTTGATGAAGATTGTTCGATAGTAACGGGGGCATCCGATGCTTCAGTCGGGGAATCGGGAACTTCAGTCGGGGCTTCATGAGGCTGAGTATAGCGAGAAGAGTGAAGAAGCCCGTATTGATGTAAAAAGTCATCTCTCAGCAAAAACTTTATATTCCTCTCTTCTACTGGCACAGCATTCAATCTTTCAAAAATTTGCTTATAGCCTGGGTCTCTAGAAGGAGGTGGAAGCGCTGAAAAGTAAAAAGGGAAATTAACATCTAACTACTCAGGCTATGAAAAGATTTTATAAGGAAAACATGTGTCAGGAATAAAGCTGAACGCCCTTACTTCCAACTCTCCACACACCATAAAACCCCGGAGGGCAACGAACATAGAAGAATTGGGTTAAAAACCCGTGAGCAGTATCAAGGAGGCCAACAATCAGTTTGCGGTTTCGGGCGCTCCTCACAACAGTAATGGAAGGATGATCCTTAGTCCGAGAAAAAGAGCATAGATAACAAACTTCACCAAAGCTTGGAAGTCGATCAAGTGTTCTCCTAAAAAGCACACACAACCCCATTAGAATGGCATAGCCATTGGGGTGTAGCTGGGATGGAGCAATGGCCAGTTGACGGAGAAGTTGTTGGAAAAAGTCGTTGAAAGGAGGAATGCCTCCACTTAGGCACATTTGCCGGTTAATTGTCACAAAGCCAGAAGGAGCTATATCGGCAGTGTTATTTCTTTCGGGAAGAATGGCATCTGATTCAACGATACCAAACTGAGCACACAACTGGCGAAAAACTTTGTATGATAGTGAAGTAGGAGCTCTTTCGGGAGGATTAACCAGTGGAGCCGGAAGAACAGTTACCTCTCCAGTCCGAACTGTTGTATCACCTTCCTGAGAAGTCATTCTACACAAACAACTGGATATTCAAATATGAAGGTGCACGTTTCCTAAAAAAGTGTGAAGTGTTGTGCAAAAAAAAAAAAAACAAAAAAAATAATAATAACAAGTAAATATAACTGAAATAAAACTAGTCGACGATTGATCGATTACAAAAATTTCAGAACTTGTTAGTCTTTAGTTCAAGTATAATATTAATGCGAGCTGGTCAATTTTAATTGACTATTTCAGTATTGCTTTAGTATTTTACTTGAAGTTAATAAGTTGAGCACTTCATTCACACAATCTGTTTAAGTTTAATGACTGTTATTAGCTAATCTGTCATTCGAAGAGGGCGATCAATGGCAGTATATTCGCCCCGGTTTTTCTGTAAATGTTGTATTGGACAGGTTGTTAACTTGCGAGTCAAAGTAATTTGTAAAAGAAGGCATCAAAGTTCAACAGTTCAACATCACTGCAACAATTCAAGGTTTAAGCAGATCCTAAAAAAAAAAAACAACACAAGTGCTAAGTCGTATCGAACACAAGTGCTAAGTCGTATCGGACTCAAGTGCTAAGTCAAAACCGACTCAAGTACTAAGTCGCAACCGACTCAAGGGATGAGTCGTTCCTATCCTCAGCCATCAAACACATCAAGCTGCTTATCCTCTAAGTCCTAAGTCGTAACTCGGGGAACAGGAGAAAGGCTCTGATCCAAAACAACTAGAAATCCTCCAAGTCTTAACTCGGCTACGGCTCATGGAAATCGCTAAGTCACATGGAAGAAGCCGAGTCATATATGAGACGATCCCTTGTTATTTTCAATCAACCTATTCGACCAACTCGCCTCCCTTTCAAATCTCTTAACCTGTTCATCCTTGGCTTCTTCAGCAGCGACAACCTTAACTCGTTACACTATGAATCGCCCCAAAGCGCGAATCACCATAGGCCAAATCAGATGAATTTTAGTTCATCGGTAATCAATTCGAATAGAATTCGCAGGGTTTGAATGGGGCAAACCAAAGATGATGAACTGAATACATAAAGTAACAATGGTTAACGGTCGAAGTTTGAAGCAAGATCTCTTACGATTGTTTGATGCTAGAAAGAATCAGAGATGAATCGGGTCGAAATCGCCTCGGAGAGCTTGAAGATGCGTTAATGGCAGAAAGCAGTTTAAAAGGTTAAGTGATGAGAAGAAGGACGACTCAGGCTTTTATATCTGGAAAGGTTGGGATTTGAAACGACATGACCGAGTTATGATAAGTCGAAGCACACGACTTACGATTTAAGCGTGTGCTTCGAGGGGCAAATGTTAACCCTAACTCGTTCACAAGTTAACAGGTCCACGAGTTAAGGCATGTACGACTCAAGGCATGTACGACTCAAGGCATGTACGACTCAAGGCATGTACGACTCAAGGCATGTACGAGTTAAAGGATACATGAGTCAGTAACTTCCTACAACTTAAAGACCTCTACGAGTTAGCAAGCTTACGAGATAAGCAGCCTACGAGTTAAGGAGTACCCGAGTTAGGCTACTTGCGAGATAAGCCTTTACGAGTCAGCATATCTACAAATTAGCAAGTGTACGAGTTAAGATCTTCCACAAGTTAAGCCTCTACGAGTTAATCCTCTGCGAGTTAAGATCTTCTACGAGTTAGCAGGCATACGAGTTAAGAAAAGCTAACGACTTAAGGTCTTTACGACTTAAGGAAATTGATGGCCTACGACTTAATGATAACTGCAGTTTGTACGACTTAAGACCCTTACGACTTAAAGAAGTTATACGACTTAAGGAGGATACGACCTAAAGACACACCTCTTAACTCGTCTACGAGTTAAGACTTGCTTTAAACCAGTTGCAATTGGTTAAGTCGACTACGACTTACGACATAAAAAGAGTCGTATGCGACTTTAGAAGGGAAATTAGCAATTGCAGCCAGATAACTCGCACACGACTTAGAACTTAGGGATGGGTTCAAAAAAGGGGAACTGCCATAGACTCGGCTCAGTGACCCGGGGACGACTTACCTTAAGTCGAACACGACTTATCTTAAGTCGGCCACGAGTTAGGACTTAGCATTTTTTCCGCCCAGAACTCTCTATAAATATGAAACCATCTCCAACATGCAAAGGACCTTTGGGCTCATTCTCTTCAAGCGCCATTACTCTGCCGAATTCCAGACGACTTCAAAGGTTTTTAGATCCAACAAACTTCTAAAGGAACTCCATGAAGGAATCATCCACATTCACCATGGATTTGAAGATGATTGTCAACATCAAAGCTTGAGCTACTTGTTTCACATACCCTATCACTTGAAGTGTGTTGTAATTGAAAGATCTTGTAAAGAATTGTAATCAAACTAGTGATAAAAAGATTAAAGTGGACGTAGGCTGGATTATAAGCCGAACCACTATAAATACTGTGTCTCTTACCGTTTTTCTACATACTTTCTGCTTATTTCTGTTTCCCGTACAAACGGGTGGTGCTTTCACAATCACATCTTATACACCAGGGTGTTAGCGTTTAAATTTTTTCGTTAACACGGCGATGGTACTAGTAAAAAGTAAAAAGTGAAAGTGAGGCTTACCTCGCGTATTTATACGGGTTCAAGAAAACGCTTGAGGCTCTTCGTCTCCCGGTCATATTGACCTTCTAGCACCGGTCACTCGCCATGCTCCATCGATTCGAACGACCGCTCAATAACCCACTACGATTGAATCCATCCCAGCGTAGAGCCATTGCTTCGAATCCATCACACGGCTGAGTCCATACTTCACTTCGAATCCATTTCCTTCCTATCCATTACACGTTCAAATCCATCGCTGCAGGAATCGATGCGAGGCATTATCGATTCGAAGGAGCCATCGAACAAAGGTTGGATTGAAAATTGTGTCGATTCGAAGCACGAAGACCATTGAACCATTGATTTGAAAGCTGTCGCTTTGAACATACATGCCTTCGAATCCATCAAAATCCACCAATGAGAACGGACAAATCGCTTCAATTTGAAAAATTACTTGTCTACCTTTTATATCGATTCAGGAGAGGATCGATACAAGAGGACGATTATAGACAATCATAAAAACAGTGTCTCAACTCGAATCTCAAATCGGTTCAGGAGAGGACCGATGCAGAATTCGATAACAGACCGAACTGACAACAACGTGCAATCACGCAACGTTAGCCAAAGTCAGGGTGGTACATATATGCACATATGTCCGACTAATGTTTGATCTGTATTATTCATAGGGATAAAATGTCCATTTCGTCATGATGTAGACAACGAACAGCCGATCACGATCATACGACGATTGGCAACAGCAATAAAGAATACAACTCTCAGTAAAGCATGTTCTAGTTGTCCAATGATAGACCGCAGCTTTTCAAAGCACGTCATGTTAACACAAGGCGTACTTTGGGGGGCAAATGTTATCCCGCCTTTTTGGCAAGGCCGAGATAACCAGGAACTGACTGGGAAAAAGACAGGATCACATGTCCTCAATTTGGAATGATTGATCGGGAAACTACAAATATCGATGAATTTTGTCCGTGTCCGGATCGGGCAACGATTGATGAGACACGTCAAGCTAAGCGGTAGAAACCAACGTTCCAAATTTCGGGACAATCCGATTAGTATGCTCAAGCTATCGCCAATGGGATATGGATGGAATGACATAGGCTCGAATCCCTCAGGAATGGCGTAGGTTCGAATCGATCAGAAGTGGCCATGCTTCGGCTCCATCAACCACGCATTGGTTCGAATCCGTTCACAAGGCCTTGGTTCGAATCCATCGGTAGTCAGCCATGGTTTGAATCCATCAGAACACACCTTACTTCGACTCCATCGGGCAAGCCTTAGTTCGGATCCATCCAGACCACCTAGCTTTGAATCCATCGGAATAGCTATGGTTCGAACCCATCCCCATATGCCTTACTTCGAATCCATCAAGGCAATCTCAAGGTCGAATCCATTAAAAACCCTCCCTACTTCGAGTCCATCAAGAGAGAATCCTTCGAATCCATTCATCAGTGGAGCCTTCGTATCGATTGGCCATGGAATATCCTGATCGATGCAAAGGGAACTTGTGTTCAATCGATTCGAAGGAGCATACCTTCGAATCCATTACTACGAATCCATCGAGTCATAGTAGCTAAAACCAAGGGTATGACCCAGAAAACTCGGAGAAAAAGGAGGATTGACCCGAAGCATGCGCACCACGTCATCGTCTTCACGTACAGAAGCATGGATTCGACCCTATGGATTCGAACCATATCGATTCGAACGAATCCATAGGGCGAAACACACCATCTTGAATCGATCATAACTCGAGATCTACAAATCCAAATCCTATGAAATTTTCACAGGAGCTTGCATATACATAGAAGAATGTCCACGCCAAGTTTCATCACGATTGGACACTTTTTTGATCGATTCGAACCAAGGGTCGAATCGATCCCAAAGTGGGCCCGGATCTCCAGAATTCGGCCGTGTGGGCCCCCTTACGTGCCAGAAATGGTCTCCTTGAATTTTAGGCGAAATAGCAGCCTCCTACACCTATAAATAGAGCCCCTGGTCATTCAGAAAGGGGATCGGAGAATTTGAGAGATAAAGCACGCCCGGACGCTGCCAGAATTGCTTCAGAGCACCACCACTGCTTTTGATTTCGAATTTTGGTTTACTACTTGCTGTACTTCGACATAAAAAAGTTGTATTCTTCGAAAATCAAGCAATAAAGTAACAAAACTTCATAGTGGACGTAGGCAATACGCCGAACCACTCTAAATCGTTGTCTCTCGTGCAATTTACTTCCTATTATTTGGAGTTTTTGTTAGATAATCCACATTTTAAATTTACTTTCTTCATTTATTATCTCTTCAAAAACTTCCGACGAGTGTTGTGCCCAATTTTGACACAACCGGCTACATCAAAAACCCAATCCAATTTAATACAGATATTTAAATACGTACCTTTTTGTCGGGCAATTCACATTTATCATTTGGAATCAAATCCAATTTCATTTCCCTTTATAATACCTGCATATCTTACTTAGCTACAATATCTAATCATAACATTTCAAATCATTTTATACCTTTCCTTATATAGGTTTTCATATACATTCAATTTATTTTCACTTCAGAGTATTAGATTTTTATCTTTCATTTATAACTGGTTCATATTAGTTTCATTTATTAATTTACTTTAGTTTCCAATTTGAAATTGTTTTACCGTTAACAAAAAAATTCTAACTCCCAAAATTTTTAGAAAATTTTGGCAGAGTCTCCTTTATACAGAGGAGCTTTTGCAATTTGACAATAGATATAAATATATATACATCGACCCACACGGTCGGAAAAAGCAAAAACAGTTCATATTTCCTATTTTTATTGCGTAGGCGTACCTTTATTTAGCATTTTAGCAAGCAGCTTATTTATTCTAGCAACTAGCATACCCCAATCTAGCCAAACGGCTTCCATGTACCTGTACTTACTCAATTTAAACATATAAGTGCCATATATAGAAAATCTATTTGTCTTTCACTTACTTTCAAAAGCCAAACACATGCATTACATAAACAATAAGCACCAAATGTCTTCCATAAGCACTTTATATGATTTAAAGCTAATTCCAATTACTTCCAACCAATTTATAAGCCATTCATTCAATTTTAATGGTTTACAACACAATTGCTTACATTCAATTCAATTTTAATCCAAGCAAGCCCATATTCACATCAAATGATTCAAAATCAATTTTATTTAACTTCTCTTGACCATTATAATTTTAAATACTTTTGTTTACATCAATGACAACTATTTTTATGCAAATTCGACAATATTCACTGAATAGAGTATTTATTTTTAGTCTATAACTACTTTAAATTAATTTCAACTCATTCTATAATTAATTCCATTTCATTGCTAATTTATTTACCAACCATTCATTGCATTTCATTTTATCTCGGCATTGGATTCATTTAAAATGATTTATTTAACTTAGCACATTCAATACTTATAAATTAATAACCATTTCCAAATTAATTTAATCCAAGCTTTTATTTAATGGGCTTTCATTCTTATCCTAAGCCAAGCTTCCATAAATTTTAAACTTAAGTTAATTTACTTTATTAAAATTCCAACATCAAACTTAAGTTTACTTTTATTGATTCTCATTTATCAATTTCCATTAAATTCAGTTAGCCCATCCATTTTGAATTTTACTTTCAAATTCACCTTCTCAATTTATCAAAATAATATCCAAGCACATGCTTAACTCATTTATACTTCAAATTAATATACCACCAAATTTAAGTTCAGACTGATAATCCAATTCTAATCACAATTTTGATTTAGTTTTTATTCAATCAGACTTCATCCATTTATTATTTAACTCAATAAACCCATTTAAATTTTTAATCCAATTATTTAATTCGTTATCGTATTTATTTTATTAATACAAGGCTATTCTCAATTTATTTCTATTCACTTGAATTTTGTTTTGTTGCAATCCAAACCATTTTTATTATAATCACTTCTCTTATATCTAATTTACTTGCAAATTTCATTAAATATTATTCAAATCACCCTTGAATTCTATTTGTAATTCAAACCATTACATTTTTCAATCCAACTCTATTTTATTTTTATTTTACAACATCTCCTCTTAATTAATTCATTATCAAATCCAAGTCGAATTCTATTTAAAATTCGAATTTATTCCCAAACTCCATTATTAGCTTACATTCTATTTTATTTAACCGAGTTAAATTTTATTAACGTACTCAATCAAACAATTATTTTCACCAATTAGCTTATTTCCAACTTCTAAATCAATATTCGATTTTAATTACAAAATTACTTCATTAAAATTATAGTTTGGATTTCCTTTATTGTCCCAAAATTCCAACACTTTATAAAAAAAATTTAGAAATGCTTTTAAATTCACAACATACTTAATAAAATAGCTCTTTATAAAGTACTTTTTATGACTCGATGTCTCAACCAGTCCATCCTTGTTCTCACAGAAATTCAGTCATACGTTGATCAGGCGTAGGACTGAAAATCTATAAGTACTTAGCAAACCCATTTTCAACATCCAGTGAAAATACTTCTGAAAATAATTTTATTGAAAGTATAGAAATCAGTTTTTGAAAATAGAGGAAATATCTTTGGTGAGGATGCTCTGGAAATCATCACCCCCATCCATGGTCACAGTTACATTCCAGGGTTACGGTGCCATCGCAGCAAAAGTCCACGTAACTGCAGGCTCTCCGCGGCCTCTCAATTACGCCATGGATCCCTCACAACAGATCACAGTTACATCCAGGGTTACGTTGTTGTCACAGCAAAAGTCCATGTAACTGCAGTCTCTCCGCGGCCTCTGATTTTCGTTGTCAAAATGAAACCTCCCCACTCCTACAAAGGTTGCAGTCTGCCGATATAGAACCAAACGCAGACTGTTGGCTCTCAGCGGCACACACGACTTTCGCTATGTTATACCATAGGTCGCAGTTTATCGATATAAAATCAAACGCAGACTGTTGGCTCTCAGCGGCACACACGACTTCCACTATGGTATACACTACACATAATCCCCAGGAACTAGTTTTGTCCGGACTCCTCACAGGATCAACTTTAGAACCCCGCTTGGGGCTCAAGGCAGCACCACCCGGTGGCACTCCTGAGAAGTTCATTCCAAGGGAGCGCCTTTTTCCCCAGAGCCATCATCAAAACACTTTATACTATACATATAGTATCTTTCAAATCATACACCTAGTATGATCTCATACAAGGCTCCTTTACACAAAATCGATTATTCCAAAATTGATAATTCTCAAACTAGGCTTTTCAAATTCCAATATTGATTTTACCCAAAAATCAAAAGCCTTTCCAAAACCAAAGGTTCTCAAAACCTTTTTCAAAATCCTCATAATATCCTTTATATATATATATATATATATATATTCAAAAATATATATAATTTTTAAAACTTTGGATCATTTCAAACTTGTATAAAATCCCTTACATTATCAAAAATCACCTTTTTTCCGCAATATGTTCAACAAGGGAAGATTTATCTTATATAACAAAGATACATAACATTGTTTATTCAAAACAAACATTCAAATTTGATTACTCTTTTCAATATCAATTTCATTCAAATCCGTACGATGACACCTAACATCCGTATGCTATACCAATCTGATCGCTCGCTCGATCACACAATTTCACTTCCGAGCTAGTATCGTCCACCCGACTTCCTAGTGCGGACTCAGATCTGGTTTCTTGATCAGAAACCCTCATTCTCCTTGCGTAGCTATAACTATGATAGAGAACATCCAGAACCAATCAACAATCCATATCCAGGTTCGCCGTCGAAAATCGAGTGAAAAATCCCAACTCGGATTGATATAACTATCTCGAAAATCTGTGCTCGAACCTGGATCAAATCACTATGCGAATAGAATAATATACGTACACCTTACGTATTTAACTTCATTGGTCATTAGCCAAATCAATTTCCTTTCCATTCACATTCACTTAAATTTTCATTCACTTATCCACATTTTCCTTAATCCCCATTTGGATTATCACTTCAATTCTTATCTCAGTTGGGTATTTTACCAATAACAGTTTGAACTCCGACCAGTTTAGAAAATAGTTTGAAAATTTTAAAATAGATAAGTAATTGAAAAATAATTATTAGTTTGCAAAATAGCTGTAAAATAGTTGAGAAATAGCTAAATAGTTTCAGAAATTTTAGATAATTGCAAGATAGTTGTACAATAGTAATTAATTCATAACTTAGTTGAAAATTAGTAATTAGTTTATAAACAGTTGTAAAATAGTTAAAGAGTTCCAAAAGTAGTGGAAAAAACCAGTATCAAATAGTTTGGGTTTTAAAAAGAAAGTTGTATATTAAATAGATAAGAAAATAGATTTAAAACTATTTATATTAAAACAATTTACATTGAAAAAGGTCTAGAGTCTAAACTGTTCACTTCCCCAACAATTCTATTTAAATTTCCACTCCATTTAAATTGACCCAATTCCAATTTAAATAACTCCAACTTCCATTGGACTTGATTTATTCCCAAATCAAGTTGAATTGATTTTCAATTTCCTTCCGACTTCAAATCAAATTCCATTTGATCTTTAAACTTGTACAACTTTAATTATAATTTCAATTTTACAACTTTTATTTATAATCAATTACATTCACATTTTGCTTTTAACTCAAAATTATACATTTTATTTAGCCAATATATTTTTATTATTGCATAAACATTTTAATCAAGATTCCAGAGTTTAAACAAATTTTCAAAATTTCAATATCACCTTAGAGTCCAACTATATCCAAAATTCTTTGGCAAATTCATTTATCCCTTTGAATTTCAAAACCAAACCCAGTTCACAAACAATTCCAATTTAAACCAATTTGGTAGCAATTTCTCTTCTAGAAACTCGAAAATGAACATCGATGATGCTGCAGTCATCACCGACGTTATATTCCAGTGACCAAAAGAGTTCAATGCTTTTATCTCTTTAAAAACATTCCCAAATATTTTTAATTTCAAATCTCCCAGGTTTCAGATTCAACATCAAAAATATTTTTGAAATAATTTAATAATATTATTTCTCCAAAACCTTTGGAAACCACTTTCAAATCCAAAGGAATTTTAAATTTTCCCAAAAATTCCAAATTCCCAATCCATCCAATTCATATTTAAACATTACTCTGGAATTTTCATCTTACTTTATTTTCAAATATTCTCTGGAATTCTAATTCAAATTATAATCTCATTTATTTATGAAGTTTATTTCATCTTATAAATTTAATTTACAATTTATGTTTCAAATTCCATTTTGTTATACAAGTTTATTCTTCAACTTTGGTTATAAGTTTCAATTTGGTCGTATTTTATATTACTTATTATCTTAGTTCCAATAATTTAACAACCATCCACCTTAATATTCATTGCTTTATAAATCAAACTTTACTTTTATACAAAATCATTTAAAATCTTTATAAGCAAATAACAAGTACGCTCTCATATATACATACCCAACTCATCCTAGAGTACTACAGACTCTATTCAATGAGTAATCCCCACCAGAGCCAAGGTTCCCGCTTAACCTTTCAGCTCTGATACCAAATGTAACGTCCCGAAATTTTCGAAGCCCAAAATTCCGAATAGTTATGAAAAAGAAGAAAGAGATAGAAGAAGAAGAACAGAAACACCAAACATCTCACATTCGCAGCGAATAAAATATAATAATAAATAATAATAGTTTACAAAAGAATACTATATCTGTCGATTACATTTTAGTACATCGGAGTTTCACATATATTCAGTCACTGAATATTTACAATTATCACAGAATTACAATAATATAATTACAGCGAAAATATTCTACGCGTTCTTGCCATCCAACTCGCCTTCTGAGTCCCGAACGTACCTACCTGAAAATCTGTAATACTCGGTCTGACCCGAGAATTACACCAAAGTAACACCCGGGTCAGGCTGGAAACCAGTGTGAGTAAACCCAACTAACATTGAATACCAAAGCAATCGATTTATATAAACCCGGGGTAATATATCAATTCAACAATTCGAAATTTGCAACAGACAACACTTATTTCACACATCAATTTCTAAGTATCAAACTCAGATAAAATAATCCAATTTACTTGAATCCTTCATTCCAGCCCTTTGGTTTCACAAATCAATTTATTAAAAATTTGAAGTGGTTTCGGGTATTTCCCAATACCCGACCCCGGTCTCTTCGACTCTTGTTTGTCATTCTAACCCAAGTTATTCCCATGAAATACATAACATTTCATATCAAAGAAATCAACTCATTCAAAGCATCAATGCCATCCAATCATCCATAAGCAAAACATAATCACAAACAAATTTAATTTAATTAACCCTGATTGAATTACTAATCTCAATCTCTTAAATTTCTTCATTCAACATTAATTAATTTTCAAATTAATTAATCAATAATCACTTCATTATTCATCTGAATTAATCACCTAGGATTAATTATCCTTCAATTATATTCAAGTAATAATCTTTAATTAATTTCACCAACTAATTATTCTTAACCCAAACGGTAATTAACCCTTAACCACCTCACAAATTAATTAACTATATTGATTACATTAATCTTTAATTACTTGTGTAACAAATTCCTTATAAGGTTCTTAGCATTGATTAATTAATCTTAGTTAATCAATTTTTAATTACGTCATTAATTATATAATTTAATGACTTCTCATTTACATTTCAATGTATCCTAATCTAATTAATTTCTTCAATTCAACCACAATATTAATCATTCTCGATTAATCTCAACCTGTAGTTAACAATCCCTTTTTATTTACTTCATTTAATAAATAAATTTCTCCTTAATCAAATTTCTTAATTAGTCTCTTTATTAATCACACCAAGTGATTATATTTTATTAATTAGAATAAGTAATTACTTATTTAATCACCCAATGAGCATTCTAATTTAAGTGAACTTAATTAATTAATCCAATCATTAATTTATTGAATTAATTAATTATCCATTTAAATTTCCCTACTTATTTAATGAATCACCAATCATTAACTTTAAATTGAACCATCTTCTTATTTTATTATTTAAGTTTACAACAATTTAAAACTCAAATGCTTCGAGTCAAACAACAATTAAGCGAGAATCAACCAAAACCAAAGTCACAGATTATCAGCACACATTCAATCAACTCAATCAATCAACCAATTATTTAAATTCAACCATTTAAATTTAAATAATACCAGACGAGTGAGATTTACTCACCTTTGATTTGTTCAATCCACTTCAATCTCAACTCGGTCTCTTCATGATTTAAGACCCTTGATTTTTTTTTTGAATTTGTTATTCATTCGAATCCCAAATTTATTCCATTGCAAAGTATTGCTGCCCCGAGTCCAATGTGACTTGTTATGTAATTTTAGACCTCGTATAAACGTTATACAATTTATTAACATTTGAAATAATTTAAAACTATCGTCAACATACTAATTTAAATTCAAATTTAATTTAACAACTATCACTTGCCTGGCTTAAGAAAGCAACCCATGAACTCGCTTCCTTTACACCGACATCTCCTCGACCTGCTTCTTCTTCCTTCATATTTTTCCTCTACACGCCTGAAACCTAATTTCACGACCAT
Source organism: Allium cepa (assembly GCA_030765085.1). Lineage (NCBI taxonomy): Eukaryota > Viridiplantae > Streptophyta > Magnoliopsida > Asparagales > Amaryllidaceae > Allium > Allium cepa. The sequence continues at coordinate 689,143,617 of CM060938.1, forward strand.
CACATACACGAACAAAACCCGCCACCGATGATCGATTGAAGTCCACCATCGCATCTCCCTCCTTCTCCTCAATCGAACGCATGCCACCACAACACGGCCGCGGCTCCCAATCAAAATGCGACATCACGATTACCCCCTCGACCTGCCATCTACAGACACCACAACCCAATGTTCGACTCCATAGGCTTCCGCGTACCAGATCCTGACGCCATCACCCACGCGCTCACGCAAAAGCGCTCGCCACGCGATAACCCTTCCTCCACGCGAAATCGGTCGCGGCCTTGCTAGCGAGCTCGAGCAGCTTCGGCCCCGTGATTACGATTTGATTTAGGTTGAATAATTTAAATTCGAATGAAAGAGGGACGCGATTTTTATTTAACAGCCATTTTTTTCTTTTCTTTTTTCTTGTTTTTAATTACTGATAAAAGTTAGAGAGGGGATGAGAACACGGTAAAAGGTTAGGGAAGCTTCTAGCATACGCAAACACTAAATAATTAAATATGAAAATATCTCGTTTTCCCCAGAACGCGAAACCCCGAACCCCGAATTAGACATGCCGACACGCGCTTATAAGGTTTACTCGCATTTCGAACACAATGGAACGTGTTTTGGAGGCCAATTTGAACGTATGTGCGAGTTACGGAGTTAAACGATCGATATTAAATTAAATCGATCTAAATAAATCTAAGCGTTTCGAGCTGCCAGGGTCAAACGACAACTTTGATTGCTCCGAAAATTGAAATCCGATAATAACTAACAATTACGGAACCAACGGAACTGGTTTCGTCGAATTCCGAGACTGTGCGTCAAAAGGCTATTTTCAAATATCAATTTAAACGATATATTATTAAAACTGAACAAAACATCTTTAAATTAAATTCCAACCATTCTATTATCTTCAGTATCATCATTGTAGATTTTATAAGTCTTCAAATTATTTTAAACAGGCTTAGAATCTCAGATTCAACAATTTACCCACTTTCAATTATTAAATTCAATATTTAAACTATACAATTCAATGATTTCATTATCAAGTAAATATTGATATCTTGAACTCAAGTTAAAATTAACTTTTAAATAATTTAAAATCAATTAATTATTCCAATTTAATTTGTCAAAATTTCCGGGTCGTCACAGGATTTTCCATCTTCATAATGATCCTTTGACGATTGCTTCATAAATTGGATTATCTATCGTCTCTAAAATTCTAGTTGACATAGGCAATGCGGTTAATGTAATCTTTAAGCACACCTATGATCAGATGAACATTCCTGAAGACAAACTGTAGCCAAGCATGGAGTCCATATTTGGATTCAACAATGAAGGATCAACTCCAGTGGGACAAATAAAGTTGCTCGGACAAACGGGGGTGCCACCAACCTGCAGAACCTTTGAAACTATTTTTTTGATCAGTCAACCCTTATACTACAACCCTTTATTTGGCAGGCCAGCTTTGGAAGAGATAGATTCTTTCGTCTCCCCTAAATATCTCATGCTAAAATTCTTGACAAAAAGAGGGTGGAGGACTGTCCGTGAGAGCATTTGAGCTCTTGGAAGATGTATTTTGCTACCCTTGATCAGTATAAAAGAATGTATTATGCTTACTTTGATTGTTCTACTATTTTACAGCCTTTGGTTGATGAACTCTCACATCCAACATTCGAAGCAAAGGTTAACATTATGTATAACCAACGTATGTATCAAAGGTACATTCCTTTAGGAGGCAAGGGAAAGAGAGTTTTGCTAACTCAGCAGAAGGAAGCCCTATGGTGACAGAATTCGATTGTCGAGAGGAATGGAAAGGATAAAACCTATAGAGGATCTTGAGGAAGCTTACATTGATTTAGATGATGTTACTAAAGTGGTCAAGTGGAAAAAGATCTTAAGGGTGACCTAAAGAAGGATTTGATACAGTTTCTCAAAGTCAACAAAGTCGTATTTTCCTGGTCGCATTCTGGTATGTTAGGAATTGATCCAATAGTCATGTGTCATGCACTCAACATAAATCTAAGAGAATCCCCCATAAGGCAGAAAAAGAGACAGTTGGATAAGATATGATCAGATGCTTAAAAAAAAGGTAAATAGAGTCCTTGAGAATGGATTTGTTCGAGAATTATACTATCCAAAGTGGTTAGCCAACCTAGTTCTGTTAAAGAATTCAAATGGCAAATGGAGAACTTGCATTGACTACATGGACCTAAACAAACATGTCCGAAAGATTGCTTCCTGCTACCGCTAATAGATCAGTTAGTAGATGCAATAAGCATACATAAATTGTTATTACTCATGGATGCCTATTCAAGATACAACCATATGCCAATGTTCAAGCCACATGTGGAGCATATCTGTTTTATAACTAAGTGGGGAATCTATTGCAGCAAGGCAATGCCATTTGGGCTAAACAATGCAGGGGAAACGTATCAAAGATTGGTTAACCGAATGTTTAAAGAAAAAATTGGCCGAAACATGAAGGTTTATGTGGATGATATGTTGGTAAAATCCGACGAGGCCAAAAATCATCTTAAAGACCTGGAGGAAATGTTCAAGATATTGCAAAAATATCAAATGAAACTGAATACAGAAAAGTGTTCTTTTAGAATACATTCTAAAAAGTTTTTAGGCTACCTTGTACGTGCCAAACGGATCTAAGCGAGCCCTGATCAACTTCAAGCCATTAAGGACATGGCCTAATCCAAAACCAGCAAGGAGGTGATGAATTTGAATGGAAGGGTAGCTGCCCTAAGTAGATTCATTTCTATAGCCATCGATAAGTGTACACCCTTCTTTGGTGTTATCAAGAAGAAGAATAACTTTGAATGAGAATAAGATTGTAGGAAAGCCATTCAAGAATTAAAAAGCCATCCAAAAAAACCACCGGTAATTTCTAGTCCCGAGAATGGGGAAATCTTATAACGATATGTGGCAGTCTCAGAACATGCAGTCATCTCAGTACTTATTAGAGAAGGGAGTAGGGCATAACTTTTGGTATATCATGTAAGCTGACGATTGAAGAATGGAGAGGTTCGATACTCAGTTATAGAAAAGTTAGCTTATTGCTTGACTCTTACAGCTCGAAAGCTTAGAGCATACTTTCAAGCACATCTGATCAGGGTATTGACCAATTTCTTCCTTAAGCAAATCTTTAGTAAACTAGTAACTTTAGGAAGATTGGTAAAAATAAGGGATTGAGCTTAATCAATATAACATAGAGTTTCAACCAAGAGCCTCACTTAAGGGACAGGCATTAACAAACTTTGTTAATGAGTGCACTAGCTTTAGAAAGGAGCAATCAGAAAAGGAGAAAGATCAGAAGCCAATGTGGCAATTATTCGTTGATGGTGCATGAAACGAACAAGGGGCCGGTGCAATATACATAATCTTAACACCAGATGGACACCGTTTGCATTATGCCATGAAATTGGGGTTCCCCGCAACAAATAATGTGGTAGAATATGAATCTATGGTAGTAGGATTAACCTTGGCATTAGAACTCAAAATTCCACGAATACAGATCTTTAGTGATTCTAAGCTATTATGAAACAAGTGAAATAGATATATCGAACAAAGGACCCCAAACTGTCTTTATATGTGAAGAAGATACTAAGAATGCTTGCTTTGTTTGAAGAATTCACAATACACCAAGTCCCAAGAGCAAAAAAATCACAAGCGGACTACCTAACAAAACAAGCAAGCTCAAGGGGATCCCTGGAGACATGTATTGTCCCAGTGGGATATCAAGAAATTCCATGAATTGAAAAGGACACATTCGAACAAGGAATTAAGTTGTAAGTTCTGACAAGGTCTCAAGCTAAATCGCAAGGGGAAGAGAGAAGAGAAAATGGTAGAGAAATATTAGATGAAAGGGTTGACCAACCAAGATCAAGTAATATATGCGATGACATCTAGATGTCATCCATTGTTGAATACCTTGTTAAAGGAATACTCCCATCTGATAATGGTGAGGCATGGAAAATCAGAAGATAAGCTCCACTCTTGTAACACCCTGTATTTTTATGACTTTATTCAGAATGTTTAGTTAGCTAAATAAATAAAATAACGTAAGATGATTAATGGAGATTTGATTTAACCAAAGGGTAGTTGTGCCGTGTTAAATGTAAATCAAAACGAGATAGCATAAATAAAAGTGTTAGGAAATAAGGGAGGGAAAAATGGGAAATGGGGTGATCTTATACCCTAATCCTTTAGGAAACTAAAACACACTTTCATTTCAGAAACCAAAGTATTATAAGGCCGGCCATAATTTTTAATCTCAAGTGAAGGTAAAGCAAGGATTTTCAAGAGAAGAAGTAAATCAACTTATTTAAGATCAAATCACACATCTTTTAATCACAAATCTAAGTTGATTAATTACTACATCTCACATTTTTTTAGATTATCGGTTTTAATGGTGATCTGAAGTATGTTTGCATGATAATGCCATTTTTTGGATGATTAAATGTTTATATATAGTTATTAATGATTTTTGAATGTTCGTATCGATTCTTACAATATATTTGATACGAAAATCCTATTAAGTGACATCAAAATGCACCAAAATTTTAAATGTAGATCAGAAAAGATATTTCAGAGATGTGTTTCAATTTTTATTATTTTTTGAATTATTGTTGATTTTATATCAATTTTCTAGTGAAAAAATGATTTATTAGGTTTTAAATCATTTACGGTTAAATGAATAATTATTTGGCTCTGAAATTTTTATATGTTAGAAAAAATATTAAAATAGATTTTCTGGAATTTTTACATATATTTCCTAAATGTTATGATGAATGTATAAAATTATTAAAGGTTTGAGACTTAAATGTTTTATGTATTTAATTAAGTGGAATGGAATTTTGTAAAATAAAATCATTATTTACTTCTAAAAATATGGGCAACACTTTTTGAAAAGGTATTTAGCAACCAATAAGAATTTGACAAATAATGGCAGGTTAATGGAAATGTTTTCTCTTTTAAGTTCAAAACAAAAATATCATCCTTTTAGCATGTTCCGCCACTTTCGGCACAAGTTTTGCCTCGGACCTTTCTCCAGCAATGGTTTCGAAACCAATGCACAGGGTATAAAGCTACTTGGTATATAGTGGACTGGACAAAAGCGAATGGGTACTTGGTCGAAACATTAGGTTCCGAAGGGGTTGGAGTATGCTTTGTTTTAAAAATCAAAGGAGCACCTACTATGTTTTCGAAAGGTTTGGTTTCGACTTAGTTGGCTTTCGACTGTGTCAAATATTTTGAAAGGAATGATTTTGACTTGGTTGTGTCTCTTTTTTTTAAGTAAAGCTTTTGAAGGGGTCGAAACCCTTAGCTGCTGCCTTTCTAACTTTCGAAGTCAATGGTTTCGAAAGTTATACTTAACTTTTAAAATTAACCACTTCTCCAATGCATTCGAAGGAATGGTTTCGACAACATTCTTTACTGAGGAATAGGTTTCGAAAAGAAGGTTTTGACTTAAATGTTTTAAATGGCCCTTTTTGTTCTAATTCAATTATAACCCAAAGGTTTTGAAAGGGTTGACTCAAATAGTTTTGAAAAGTTTTTTCCACAAGTTTTAAATTGAACCTAAGTGCTTTTGAAAGCTTTGAGTTTCTAATGGATTGATGCTTTTGAAAGGTATTTGAAATGTGTTATCGAGGTTTTAACCTAGCAGGACCTACTAAGAAAGCAGGATAATCTCGTGACATCAGGATGGCTTAAAACTCAACTAGAAAGGCTAAGGCAAGGAGTGAACGAGAGCCAAGCAATGTTACTAAGGCAACGATTGGGTTCGACTAAGCCAAGGGACCGACATTCTTTTAGGCCAATCAGCAGCTGTGCACAAACAGCTAGTGAATTACCATCAAAATGGGACAACTATGATAAAAGACTATCAAAGCATCTCCAATTCCAAACTCCAAAAAATCCTATGTTCTTGGATCATTGGCTACCCATGCCTCTCCTCAAACCTTGAAATAAGTTAGCAGACAAACACTACGAAAAAGGCCAAGGCATTGGCTTGCAAACGAGCCAAGTCGATAGGTCGCTAGTGAACCATAGACCATGGGTCACCAGCGACCCATAACACATAGGTCGCCAGCGACCCATGGCCCTATCTCATTTTGCGAGCCAAGCTCTCTACTGGTAGTTTCCTGCCTACCTGCGAGCAGTTGATAAACACTTCCAGCCCAGAAGCTCTCTGATCTCTTTAAATACCATCTTACCTACAATATAAAGGAGCTTCTCTGGACTGGTTGCTAAAGTTCTACTGGAAACATTCTTCACTCTGTATCTTTCTCACAATAGTCTCTAAAGGAATTCACTATGATTCTTGAGTGGATTCCAACTCTAGAGATTCAATCTAGCTACAAAATAATCAAAGCCTTGTAATCAAACATCTATTGTAACCGCATTCAGTCTATAATAAAACTACAAAGTGGACGTAGGCTTCAATAACGATTGAACCACTATAAAAAAAATCATCTTTCTTTTACTATTCTTTTTCTTTATCTTTTATCTGTGATATTGCTCTGTCAGAACAAGGCTGGTGCTTTCGAAATCAAACCAGGGTGTTGGTCCATTTTTTGGTCAACATTTTTTTACTTTCACTGAGAAATACAACTCAAAATCTAGATTTAGCTATCTACTTTGGATACCATAGGTCCAGAAATTAGATCCTTAATCTTTGCTTGAAGAATCCTTTGTTTTGAGTTGATGGCCTTTGGAGAAGAAGAACTAGCTATCTACATTGGATCTGATAGGTTCAGAAGTTAGACCCTGAATCGCCACTTTGTAGGATCGGAGGAATAGCAAGCAAACACATGATAAGGTGATGAAGAACATCAATATGAGATAGCAGACGCGATCCTAAATGCAAAGCTCAGAAATCACTTAAGCATATGGGTTGCCAACGATCCATGCACTATGGGTTGCTAGCGATTCATACCTTTTCACTAGACCGCCATAAACTCCAGAAGACAAAGTACAGAAATCACTTAAGTACATGGATCGCTAGTGATCTATGTACTATGGATCACCAGCGACCCATACTATGGATCTCTAGAAGCTATGGGTCGCTCGAACCTATGGGTCACAAGAAGCTATTGAACTCTAGAAGCTATGGGTCGCCAGAAGCTATGGGTCGCTAGAACCTATGGTTCGCTAGAAGCTATGGGTTGCTAGAAGCTATAGGTCATTAGCGATCCATAGCCAATGGAATGCTAGCAAGCCATGAAGTTAGCATAGTTTGTGATGATTTTTAACATGTACAACGAGACCACCGTCTAGGTCATTTGAAGGAAATCGAAAGGAAGCAATCGACGGAGCTCTAAGAAGATTGATGATGCAAGAAAATGTTAATACTCCACCTACTCCAAAAGGATCGGCTATAAACTTGAACTTAGGAATGAAAACCCTACAGAAGGATATAAGGATGGCTCTCTCCGACTTTGAAGACGACAAAAAATTTGAAGAAGACAAATTGGATGAAAATGCCAACATGAAAAATGCTAGAAGAAGCTCTAAAACCCTTGTTATAGCACGATGCCAAGCAATGGACGAGGAACTTCTACTCAAACGGTATTCTTAAACGAAAGAGGACCAAGAAGATATTACATAAACCGAGATCAGTTACAATGCCAAGCTCCATTCGTTGAACCACGAATGGTCGTCGTCAAAAATCATCAAAAATCATCAAAATAGTCATTGGAAAACCCAATTTAGTTCTGACTCAAATTCAAACTCGAGTAATCACCCATTTGACTCGAAGCAAACCCAGGATCTCAAAATTCGACTCATATGCTCCTTTGAATGATTCTATTGATATCCTCTACTTGGATGCTCATGACTCGGAGCAATACAGAAAACCAGCCTCGAGAGAGTCCACCGGAGTCCAGAGAAAAATCCGAGGAATGTTGTATATTCCAAGATGCAGACGGTCCTAACACTGGCGATTACAAACATTTCTAAGATGTGATCGTAAAGCTGATTCGAAAATGAAAGCTTCAACAGCATGTGCCATCCCTACCGAATGGCAAGCAGGGAACATCCGAAGCTTACCAAATTAGAACTCTGATTATCAATTGGACCATTGAGGGTCGCCACCCGCTTAAAGGAGCTAGGGGTAAAGTGGAATAGCAAGAACACGATGCTGCTTCACTTATCAATGAGATTTATTCCGATCTTCTTTGAATAACTTTATTTTTATTTAAATTTTGATTATGTTGTGAACTATGACCAAGTTGAACTAAACTACTTCCACAACGATGAAGGTGACCAAGTACTTAGAGTTGGTCATTAGCCAATCTCCATAGACCGTCATTGAACCAGTGGAGTTTCGTCAAGAAGAACGTGATTCTATCATTCATTAGCTACCATATACCCTTGATCTAGGACGTTGAGGCATGAATAAAGAACTCGACAAGTTCAGAATCTAATAGAAAGTAGAAATGATTGACTGTCCACTCAGCAACCTTCATATTAGACTCGAAGTAGTCACGATTGGCTGCATGTTGTTCATCCTTAGATTTTAACAAATGGATATGATTCTAGCCTAAAACAAATGCAACTTAATTGCCTGCTTAATAACTCATTATCTCCACTTTCTAGAAAGAAAATGAAGAAAATTGTGCAAAACTTGATCATCTGACCCCAACATGGATGTGATCAAATCATTCATCACTTGCTTTTTTCTCTACTTAATGGGAAAAGCCACAACTATCAAATAGACGTGAATCAACCGTTTGATTGCCATGCTTCATCCTGAATGTTGGGGCCAAAATCCCATTCCATGAACGAACGTGGTTCGACCGTTCATTCGACAACTCTTGCCTCGACATGGTAAAGTAAGTACAAATCGGTTCTAAAGACTAGATGTTATGCAATTAGAAGAAGAAAAACTCGGCATTGTGCCAAAGAACATACCATATGGTGAAAGAGCTACAGGACCTTGAGGACCTTTGACCGAAGCAGGGCTACTAAGACCCAGCAGAAAAGTGCCCCAACAGACTGAAGAAATCATACGAAAGGAAGACTATCAAATAACACTCTAACTAGCTAGCAACAAAGGAGTGGGGACAACAACCTAAAGCGATGCCTTCTCATCCATCCTCCTCTACTCTCCTTTTCCAAATGGGCCATAGCGGGACACTAGGGGTATTGAAGAAAGCATGGCGAAAGAAATATTTCTATGCCCTCAACGAGTCATGTCCATCCCCTTTTGAGAATCGGCGTTGCAGGGGGCGTTGGGAAGTCTTATCCAAAGGATCGTTGAACGAGTAGGTTTAACACCTTCGCGAACGTGAAGGTATGTCATGAACTAGAGCATCATGTAGGTAAACCGAAAGATCAGCGCTCGCCTAATCCAAAAATCCCTTCGCGAACGTGAAGGTCTTTCATGAACTAGAGCGTTTGGAAGGTAAACAGGTTGATCAGCAGTCATCTAATCCAAAAAATCCTTCGCGTCTGCGAAGGTCTTTCATGAACTAGAGCATCGTGAAGGTAAACCGGTAAACCAGCAACCATTTGATCCAAAAAAAACCCTTCATGAATGTGAAGGTCTTTCACGAACCAGCGTCGTGAAGGTAAATCGATAGATCAGCTGTCATCTAATCCTAAATACCCTTCGCGAACGTGAAGGTCTTTCATAAAATAAAGCGTCATGGAGGTAAACCAGTGGATCAACGGTCATCTGATCTAAAATACCTTCGTGAATGTGATGGTCTTTCACGAACTAGAGCATCGTGAAGGTAAACTAGTATATCAGCAGTCATCTGATCCAAGAAAAAACAATTCGCGAAGGTGAAGGTTTTTCACGAATTAGAGCGTCGTGAAGGTAAACCGATAGATCAGCGGTCATCTGATCTAAAAAACCCTTCATGAACGTGAAGGTCTTTCACGAACTAAGCATCGTGAAGGTAAAATGGCAGATCAGCGGTCATCTGATCCAAAAAACCCTTCGCGAACGTGAAGGTCTTTCACGAAATAGAGCATCGTGAAGGTAAACCATTAGATCAATAGTCATTTGAACCAAAAAAACCTTTGCAAACATGATGGTCTTTCACAAACTAGAGAGTCGTGCAGGTAAACCGGCAGATCGGCTATCATCTGATTCAAAAAACCCTTCGCTAATGTGAAGGTCTTTCACGAACTAGAGCGTCGTGAAGGTAAAACGGTAGATCAGCGGTGATTTGATCCAAAAAATCTTTCGCAAGGTGAACGTCTTTCACGAACTAGAGCGTCATCAAGTTAAACCGGTAAACCGGCGATCATCTGATCCAAAAAAAACCTTCGTGAACGTGAAGATCTGTCACGAACTAGAGCGTCGTGAAAGTAAAATGGTAGACCAGCGGTCATCTGATCCAAAAATGCCCTTCGCAAATATGAAGATCTTTCATGAACTAAAGCGTCGTGAAGGTAAATCGGTAGATCAGCGGTCATCTAATCGGAAAAACCCTTTGCGAACGTGAAGGTCTTTCACAAACTAGAGCGTCGTGAAGGTAAATTGGTAGATCAGCGGTCATTAGATCCAAAACCCTTCGTGAACATGATAGTCTGTCACGAACTAGAGTGTCTTAAAGGTAAATCGGTATTTCAGCGGTCATCTGATCTAAAAAAACCCTTCATAAACGTCAAGGTCTTCCACGAACTAGAGTCTTAAAGGTAAACCGGTAGATCAGCGGTCATCTGATCCAAAGAATCCCTTCGCGAACGTGAAGGTCTTTCACGAACTAAGCATCGCGAAGGTAAAACGGTAGATCGGCAGTCGTCTGATCCAAAAAACCATTTATGAACGTGAAGGTCTTTCACGAACTAGAGCGTCATGAAGGTAAACCGGTAGATCAGCGGTCATTTGATCCCAAAAAACCCTTCGCGAACGTGAAGGTCTTTCATGAACTCGAGATCATACAGGTAAATCGGTAGATCAGCGAACATCTGATCCAAAAAAACTCTTTCCGAATATGAAGGTCTTGCACGAACTAAAGCGTCGTGAGGAGAATCGGTAGATCAACGAAATTCATGTATGACTGATATCCATGATGGTGAATTGGAAGATCAGTAATCATCTAATCCAAAGCCCATTGGAGTCAACGAAGCCATGTTCCAAGGCCACAAATTGAAAATCATATCGGCCAATTAAATGATCGATGAAATAAACAGTGCTGAACCCCAGAGCTTCAAAGTCGCACAAAAGAACTAAGCCAAAACTGAACCGAACTTATGGTTAATCAGAGGCTGATTCGAATCAAGCCAAGACTAATAACTCGGAAGAACCACTCCTGCTGGACTGCGGGCAATCAAAATAGCTGTGGAGAGACCATGAATACAGTTCAAGCGTGCCAACAGCCCTGTGGCATGGGCGGCACCACACACACTTGAATAGCCATAAGAAAGGCCTAGACTAATCAAACCATAGTTCTGTTGTGCCCGATCAAAAATTCTGGCATTTTGATAGCCGCAGACTTAATGACCTAGCTAGTGCAATAAATGAAATACTAACACAATACTTGCCCACTTCTTTCCAACTACTATTTTATCGTTCCAATTCCTCTTCCTCTTAAACTGTATGCCAGTCAAATATCAATTCTCTAGTCACAGTTTGGACTGAAAACTTAGAGTCTTGCCCCAGACTCCTATAAGCTCTTTCATCATAACCAAGTCACAACGACCCAATCTAAAAACTAATTATCTCTTAGAACTGACGAAACCGGGTTCCAGCAAAGTCAAACCACTGGATTGATGGGAAAACTCGATCTGAACCTTCTATGAACTGGTATCACTCCTCCAGCACTAGGAAGACCCAAACCACTATGCGCATCGCGTAAGCCATGCCTCCCTCCATGAACCAATAAAGCCGTGTTCATAATAAATACCCGCAGGGTCGACAGAAGCAAATCGACTCAAACCGTCGGATCGGCGGAACATGATCCTTGCCTTTCGAAAATCAATTTTGTCCCAGAAACATTGGGAAGGCCCAGAACGTAAACTCCTCACGTTGCCCGAAGATAGGCAATGCCAAGAGCACCAAAAGTTGCACATCTCGTAAGCCGTGCATCAAAAACTAACTCCTTGTGTTGTCCGGAGATAGGCAATACCGAGGAGCACAAAAAGAACTAACTTCTCGCATTTTCGAAGATACGCGATGTCGAGGAACTCAAAACTTACACTCTGTATGTTTCCTGGAGATAGGCAACGCCAAGGAGAACCAAAACCCACACATCTCGTAAGCTGTGCATCAAAAACTAACTCCTTGCGTTGCCCAGAGATATGCAACGCCGAGGAGCACTAAAAAACTAACTCCTCGCGTTGAGATAGGCAAAGCCATGGAGCACTAAAAGGCTAACTCCTCGCACTGCCTAGAGATTGGGCAACGCCGAGAAACACCAAGGACTAACTCCTCGCGTTTCCCAGAGATAGGCAATGCCGAGAAGCATCAAAACCATGCATTCCAAAAGCCGTGCCAAAATATACGCTTCTCGCGTAACCCGAAGATAGGCAACACCGAGGAGCACGGAAAGCCATGCATTTCGTAAGCGGTGCACTTAAAGCGCTTGAACCCCTCATGTTGGCCGAAGATAGGCAACACAAAGGAACTTCATAAGCCACACACTCTCAAAAGTCGAGCACTTCTATTAACAGGGATCAACTCCCACTATCCAAAAGAACCGACATTGCTTTGATAGTACCGCAAAACTTAAAAACCAAGAAGTCGACAAAGAGTTTTGATTTTTGGCCAAAGTTAAATGTCAAAATTCAAGACATCCAAGTCACGGGTTCGCAGAGATAGGAGATGCAACGTTCCTTTGACTAAGGGTATCCAAAGAGCTGCCTAGAACATTAAGTCTCACATCAACTGTTCTGAATAATCAGCCCTGTGGACTGAGGGGCACAGAACAAATTAATAATTGGTTAGGATAAAAGATCGCTCCAACTTGCACTTAAAGGAGGAACTTACTGTCAACCACAGATAGATGATGATGGAATGATATTCCAAAATCAAATCATCAATGCATCAGTTTCCAAAGAACAGAAGCAGGTGCTCGACTGAGGCCTCAAACCCTTACTAGTAGAAAACCAGCTGTTGTCTACAGATGGACCACGGAACGGAGAGAACGCTTGAAATCGAGAAACTAAACCATTGATTCCCAATGATTGGAACCAATGGATAAGATTGATATCCGTAATAATGCTATCAGCCTAACATAATGCATATAGCCTGAAACAAGCAAGGTTAAGTGCCATCCATTCAACACAAATGCTACCGAACTCAACCAGTCCATGATCAGTGTAGGAACGAACGCGGTCATACCGGGGGAAATGTGGTAACTTGCTCCTCAATTCCAAATTTTCAATAAGAATTTTGGCACCTGGAAATGAAGGATTCCCCAAGTAGTCATCAGAACATAACGAAAATCGATTGGAGGAAATTTTATTTTTCATGAATAAGAATAACTATGGAATTGGTTAAGCAACAGCCTTGCATCTCTAAGGGTAACACTTGATGGCCATAAAAAAGCTCGGCAACGGAAACGCCTAGGACTCTTATCGTTATAGAACATGGTGCATCCCGAAGTTAAGCAACATTGAGAAAACAAGCACATTGGGTTAAAGTGAATTTACTCAACTCTAAAGGATCAGATGAATAATTCAACCATCACCAAACAGACTTTATGTCCCCGGAGCGCGGACTAGAGTATAAACTATTCACAAAAATCTCTAAGTCCCCATAGCATAGACTGGAGTATAAATAATTTATAAAAATCTCTAAGTCCTCGGAGTGCGGACTAAAGTACTCTAAGTCCATGGAGAGTGGACTAGAAAAGAGATTCACAAAAATCTCCCAGTCCACGACTACGAACTGGAGTAAATAAATTTAGGCGAAAGTGCGACCACCCATGAATCTAAGTCCCCGGATTGCGAATCGAAGTATAAACACAAATCGAATGTGACTCGACCATTCACAAAATGACATTAAGTTCCTAAAATCTAGAATAGAATGCAAACACCATTAACCAATGAGTGGGTTTCAAACGCCCCATATTATAGTAATTCCATAAAATCGACAAGAGAAGTGCAAACCGTTAAAGACCATCACCAACATGACTTTAACACTCCCCAAAGATAGGAAGCACTAATAAAATACTTCTACAGTCCAACCATCGAAGTTCTAGTTTTCGAAGACTGAAACTAGTACCCAAATGCATTAAAAGAAACACTAAATCGACAGGAAAAATCAATCCCAACCTCCTAAGTGTCGGTATTGCCTCGCCAACCACAAGGCCTTCTTTATCTTTTAAGTACTGGTGTTGCCCTGGCAACGCTGGGAAAATTTTCTATTTCCTAAGTACCAGTGTTTCCCTGGAAATGCTAGGAAACTTTCTATTTCATAAGTACCGATGTTGCCCTTGCAACTCTAGGAAACATTCTACTCACTAAGTACAGGTATTGCGCAAAAAATGCCTACAGGGCTGATGAGAAACACTCATCGCAGTGAACCATCGATGCACTAGCTTCCAAAGAAAGAAGTTGGTCCTCAACTAAGTTTCTAACTTGTCTTTAGAAAACTACCAGTCCCCAATGACAGGCAACAACCAGAAGACATATCCTTTCATAGGTCAGCCGGTAGGTCAACCTTTCGTCATAGGAATTACTTATGTACTTGTTTCTAGGGATGAAAGCTGGTGCACAACCAAATTTCCTATATACAAATTAGAAAGAATTTAGACACAGCCGAAAGATAAAGGCGTTAAGGAAATGTCGCTAGGAACTAAATAGCTTGGTTTTCAATTTCAAAGACAGGAGTTGACAAATGAACAAAACTTCCATGACATTGTCAACAACCAAAAAGTGCACGCATGGTCGAGAAAAAGCTGGAGCAATTATGGAAGGTCGAATATAAAATCCTCGAACGTCCTCAATTCCAGAATGTGATAGAGAGCTAGACTAAGGGCAATTGGGCAATTCGCCCTACATATTTCCACCTCTTACAATCCCCCAAATATAGGCATTCGACATAGCTAGTCGCTCAAGAAGGGATAGAGGCACGTATACTTGATCGAAAGAAATATTTCAAAAGTACAAACATGAATAGCTGCGAGGTTGGTTAGATAACGGTTCTATATTAAAAAACAGAGCATTCTGGCTACAAAATCTCCAACAAAGGAAATGAAGGATTTAACATTCAGAAATCAACTGTCGCTCATAGTTTGGCGAAGATGAAAAGGATCGATGGCCTACTTATGGTCTAAGTAGATCATTTGGTTCCAACTTGCAGGATAACGCCATTACCCAATTTTTGGTCTTGTTATTTGAAGATTACAACATCAAGGGAAATCCATAGAGTTAAGTTATCCGTGTATGAGTTTCTAAAGATAGAAACCAACACGTGATTAGGATCTCAACATCAGACTCAAAAGAATTAGCTTTAGTAAAAGATGCCAGAAACGCATCTTTTAAATACATACCGATATTACTACAAAACTCAAATCTTGGTATCGAGGAACAAATTCCCTAATTCTCGAAGATAGCAGCTACCGTGTTAATCAAACTGGGGCAGTCGAACTTATTGCTTAGGCAACCTAGTCTCCTAAAATATGTTGTTCCAGTAGTCAAAGTAATCAGCCCTACGGGCTAAGGCATTTACACCAACACTTTGTTAAAACGAACTCAATTTAGCATAAATAGGGATTAGCTACAAAACTAGGTAAACCAAACTACTTCATAGGTTAATAAAAATTATTTCTCAAAGCCGAGGAATTAAGCCAATAGTCCTCTGAGATAGATGCTAGCGTGTAGATTGAACTCGAAAAACCACAAAGGAAAGATATTCGCGATCAGGTAACTCATGCACTAGTTTCCAGAGACTGAAACTGTGCCTGATCGAACTTCAACTACAACACTACAAGAGCAACTGTGCCTAGTAATTTAATTATACTCGATCATTCCGTGATAAGGATAATAAGCGAAACCTAAGTTGCGAAGGACCCAGCTTTTGGAGGAGTGGAAGTCCCTCCGCCGGACTAAAGATTGGAAGAACAAAAGGTAATTTTCAACAACAAAACTTGGCATTCAACCCTGTCAGGTATGTTTTACTTTAATAAATATCCTCGTATAATTAACGCCCAGAATTGAAGTGACGTAACCGTATGTTGACCAATTGGGTCCTAAGCGTTGACCGGAGCAGATGTAGTGCATTATCTACATGAGAAGAGTCTAGTATCCCGAATACTACGAGCCAACAATCTTATGTAGATAGCTTTCTTACATTAAAAAGGAATCAATATCATCCCTCGAAATTATCTTTTCCACACTTGCCAATTATCGGTCAACAATCGATAATGGAGCCGTTACCCAAAGCGACGCAGGAAGCATCTCTTTTCTTGATCACTGGAATGTAGAAATAGGAATTGCGATACGATTGAATCACCTGCTATATCCAATTTTGGAACAAATTTGTCGCATTGGAACTCAAAAACATCGATAGGAACTTAACTGAATTCGCGAGAAGAAAAAGCTGAAGACAAAGAGAAAAATTTTGCTCTAGAATGTCGTACAATCATTCGAGGTAAACCTAGCTTCGCCGCCAGTCAAATTAAACCTATATGGGGCAACTCCGAACCTATATCATTATGCACCCATTTTCTGGTCTAAACCCTTGCGTAAACTATGAAGCAAGATTGCATCGTCAATAATATGAATTGAAATTTGGATCGAAACAAAAAAACGAACAGCCATCAGAAGCTAGCCAGTTGAAAATAACATCCTAAGGTGGAATTTTGACGATTCACATTGAAAATTTAGCTGATGGCTAAATTTTCGTGGTAGCCTCGACAATTACCTATTACATTAAAGTACACCAAGAAGTTATGGAGAAAATTTTGATTCGTTACGACAAGCAATAATGGTCGAGACCAAAACTAAGCGATCAACAGTGTAACTTACTACATATATATGAGACTCTAATGCAATTATTTAGAACCCAGTAAACAGATACTATAATCGATAACATCTAGAGCACGCCTTGTTCCCAAAAAGACATACTCCGGGGGCAAATATTATCCGGGTTTTTAACCCAGCAGGACCTACTAAGAAAGTAGGACAATCTCGTGACATCAGGATGGCATAGAACTCAACCAGAAAGGCTAAGGCAAGGAGTGAATGAGAGCCAATCAATGTTATTAAGGCAACGATTGGGTTCGACTAAGCCAAGGACCAACATTCTTTTAGCCCAATAAGCAGCTAACCAAAAGAAGCTAGTGAATTTCCATCGAAACAGGATAACAATGATAAAAGACAATTAAAGCATCTCCAAATCGAAACTCCATAAAATCCTAAGTGCTTGGATCATTGGCTACCCATGGCTCTTCTCAAGCCTTCAAACAAGTTAGCTGAAGAACACTACGAAAAGAGGCCAAGGCATTGGCTCACAAATGAGCCAAGTCTATGGGTCGCTAGTGACCCATAGACCATGGGTCGCCAGTGTTCCATAGATCATGGGTCACTAACAACCAATGGCTCTATCTCATTTTGAGGGCCAAACTCTCCCTGGGTCATTTCTACCTACCTACGAGCAGTTGATAAACAGGCCCGGCCCAAAAACTCTCCGATCTCTATAAATACCATCTTACCTGCAACATAAAGGGGGGCTTCTCCAGATTGGTTGCTAAAGCTCTTTTGGAAACATTCTTCACTCTCTATCTTCCTCACAATAGTCTTCAAAGGAATTCACTATGATTCTCGAGTGGATTCCAACTCTGGAGATTCAATCTAGCTAGAAAAGAATTTAAGCCTTATAATCGAACATTTATTTCAACAGCAATCAGTATATAATAAAACTATAATGTGGATGTAGGTTTCATCAACAGCCGAACCACTATAAAAATTCTCTGTCATCTTTCTTTTACCATTCTTTTTCTATCTCTGTTATCTATGATATTGCTCTGTTAGAACGGGGCTGGTGTTTTCAAACTCAAACCAGGGTGGTGATCTATTTTTTGGGCCAACAAATTGGTTTTGAAGGGATGATTTCCGAGAGGATTTCAAAGGAGTCGAAAGGTAGTACTTTCTGATGGTTTCGAAAGGGTTTATATAGAAGGTTTTCCAAGGTTTTCTAAAGGAAAATCTTTGAAGTATTTTAAGATATGATGTCCATGGTTTTAGGGATTCGAAAAGGAAGGTTTTCAATGATTTCAAAAGGGTTTTAAGTATTGTTTCAAAAGGGAAGCTTTGGCCTTTCGGCCTAGATAACTAAAGTGTTGTACTCGGTTTTGAAAGAGTTGCTTTCAAGGTTTAGAAAGAGGTACCTTTAGTGAAACTGAAAGAGGTACTTTCAAGTGTTTAAATGTTCACATCAACTAAGGTTTGTGTGAAGAATATGTACATAACATGGCAAGGTAATTTTGAGTAAAGCATGAGATTATATATTTTTCGTATTTGAGTTTGATTTAAAGATTTAAATCATTTTGAAAGGGTTTTCAAGGGAGATTATGAGAAGGAATCCTTAAGTGAAAATGACTCATACATTAGAATACCAGATGGGACTAGCATAGGGTCGTGCCCTGTACATCAGCTATTGGATCTAGCTAATTGCTGCCCAAAATTCCAGTGTGTAGAAATAGGTAAGACTAAAATTATGGTTACGCAAATAAGGGAATATATGTTTGTATACATATAGGTTATTAGTGAGCCCACAAAACCATTAGGATCAGGTGACTTGGAGATGATTAAGTTAGGGAAAGACCATCCAAAAGGCAAGTATTTAACAAATAGTTAAGGGCAGACCGTCCATTAGTGGAATGTCTGTTAGAAGTTAGATAAATTTTGTTTATATTGTCTGGTAGGCCCGAATCAAACAAAGGTTAATAGTTAGCCCAAAAAACTAAAGTGTTTGAACAAATAGTTCTTTTATTACCTGATATATGTTTACATAATGATGCTTTACAGTATTTAACAAGTTTTGGTTGTAGGAAATGATTTGAAAAATATATGTTTTAAAAGGATCTTAATGAGGTGAAACCTATTCCATGAAGTAGTGTGGTCTCACTTAATATTTAAAACCGGGATGTACATTATTATTCACACCAGGCTTTATGCCTGACTTGAAGTTTGTGTTTTCCACTCAAACTCTCGGGTGCTCAAAGTTGATATAAGTAAGGTGAGGGATTAAGGCTTTCCACGTTTTTAGTAGGATGATGAATAAACCTGCTAGAGGCGAGCAGGAGACTAACAGATAGCTATAAAGGAGTTGCAGTTCTTTGTTTTGTTGTTATTTCCACTGTGTATGTGTTAACTCAGTTTTGACTATATGACTATGGCTGTCCAAGGGAACATCTTCATATATAGCTCTTGGCATATTTTGTAAAAAGTATATTTTATCAATGTCTGGCGTATTTTGTAAAAATTATATTTTATCAAAGTCTAGGAAATGTATTTGGGATCATGTATTATGAATATGGAACATCTGCTTTTAAATCTAATGGAAAAATGTTGTTTTGAAATATGTGATTTGTTTCATATTCAAATGCTTTTGATATTATATATACCATTAACATAGCAGTATTTAGCACCGGAAGCTAATACTATAGATGACTACAACATCTATAGTGCTTAGTTTTAGGCCTCTATGTAGGATATGTTACAACTTGGTGTCAGAGCATGATCTATGAAATACTTTAACTAAAAATGATTTTTGAAAACATAATCCTTAGGAATTAAAGTTAAGATCGGTGTATGGGGTAATACTATAGTAACGTACTTGTATTTGTTATATATAAGTATACACTGTGTCTTTGGACTCCTATCTTTGTTAGGCTATTCATCTGTATCGCATGAGGCCTGGATACAGGTTTGTACGGAAGAAGAGGAAGAGTTAATATGGGAAGAGATAACACCACCACATGTGGAAATTCCGAACTGAATGCTAGAAGAGCTCAAGTTTAGCCTCACGCTGAAAATGTTGGTGCTGGGGTTCCCCAAGTGGATATGGGAGCCATGTATCAGATTTTTGTAAACAGGATGCAAGCTAGAATCACAGCTGGAGTTGTCTGAAGGATTGCTACTGGAAAAGGAGTTCAGGAAGCTCCGATAGGAAAGCACTGTGCTAACTTGAGCAGAGAGTATACTAGGCTTGGTGGGAAGCCGTTTATATACACCGAGTATACTAGGCTTGGCGAGAGCTACCTTACCGCGCATAAGGAATCCATGTGATGTGGTAGTGGAAATGGCATGGAGGCAAGAGGATCAATGAAGAAGGAAAAAATCTGATGTGGTCTGCTATTCATGCGACAAGAAAGGATATCATGATCACAAGTGACGTACTAGAAAGGGAATGGGAAAGGAGGTGATTGGAAAGAAGAATGTGACGACCCATCTCCTCGACCCTTAGAAATCGAAACTAATACATCCACGGTATCCACGTGCCAGGGAGGCAGATTATCAAGGGTGTAAAAGAAAATAAAGATAGAAGATAACATAGTAATAGAATCTCACATCGCATTTATCATTTTAATTATACATAAATGATCAGAGTCAAATACAATTCCAGTGGGATAGTTATAACTGTCTATTCGTACATAAGCTCGAAAATACATAGTACATATCACAACGAAAAATGGGTAGATATCTATAGTAGGAACTTCGGCTTCATAGCTCCAAAATGTATCCTGACTATGCCCAAAAAATAGGTCACCCAGAATTTAAAGGAAAATAAAAATCTCCGGGACAGCCGTGGGACTGGGTGAGAACTTAAAGTATAATGTTTTGCAAAAAAAAGGTATCTCATAAAACCACGCTGCACATAAAAACGGAACGGGCCTTTACCTTATTATAACCAAAACTCTTTATTACGCAAAATATAGGGATACTATTTTTATTGATGTTATCAGGCACCTTGGCCCGGCTACAGAATGACAGTAAAAGATATTACTATTAGCACTAGACAAGATTTTGACCAAGAAGAGGCTGAAGATATCCGAGTTTGATTCAGTTGACATGTTTTGGCATTTAGGTACAGTACGGCAAGAATGGACATGCCAGCTCGAGATCGTCCTAAATGGGCCAAGTCACCTCGGCCTTGAGACCTGCGCAGGGAGTCCAGCCTATCTTCATCTATAAATAGAAGGGTAGGGGCACATTGAAAGGGACCTTTTTTCGAGAACACTGGGACACTCTGCCGCTTTCAAGACTCACTCCATTTTACTTAGCATTTGTATTCAAGTCTTTATAGTATGGATTGTATCTGTATTTAGTCACTTATGAAAGTAATAAAGATCGAAACTTAAAGTGGACGTAGGCAATTACGCTGAACCACTATAAATCAGGTGTTCTTGCTTTCTGCATTTAATTTAGTATACAGCTCTTTGTTTTAATTTACTTTCTTCATTAATCTCTCTATACAATCTTTCTCAAGAATGTTAGTGACCAATTCTGGTGCAAACATTTTGGTGCTTTCACTGAGAATTGAATTCTCAGCTTGATTGGATCTCATCGTCTACTAGTGGATTTCCAGCCCGATCTATGCTGAGCGAAATCCAAAAGCCGAGCCATACATCTATGTCGAGCGACATCCGAATACCAAGCCACACGTCTATGCCGGGCAACATTCGAACGTAGAGCCATACATCTATGCTGGGCGATATCCGAATGCCGAGCCACATGTCTATGCCGAGCGACATCCGAATACCAAGCCATACGACTATGTCAAGCGACATCCGAATGCCGAGCCATACATCTATGCCGAATGGCATCCAGCCCGAGCCACACTTCTAAGCCGAATGACATCCAGGCCGAGCCACACGTCTTGTACAACTCCAATTTTCAAAAAAAATCGGTTATGTCCCAAATTTTTGAAAAAGAGGCTCCGGACAATGAATTCAAAACTCAACTTAATAAAGGAACATTCTATGCACTTCCCTTACATCCCATGATCGACTAGCGCATAGAGGATCCAGTGGCAGCTTCTGAATGGCAACAAGGGAATGGACAAGCAATCGCTACTCAAACGATACTCCCAAAGGTAGGAGAACATATATGATATGACTTTAGGCAAATGCCAAGTTGACTCCAAGCACCATTCTTCACTGACCCAGCACTTCAAATTTAGTGACTCCAAGCAGACCAATGTTTGGCACTAAGCAATTTATTCCAAATGCTAAGAAGGATATCACACTAATCACGTTTGAGGAAAGTCACCTATAGATATATTTTGGCATTTGGTTAGCTGGAGAGCCTCCTACGACCATGGATTGTTTATGTTACAAAATGAATCAGAGCCAAAGTGAGGAGAAGTGGAGCAGATTAGGAGAAATAACAATGCAGGCACGTCGGCTAAGGAGACTGATTCCAGTAGACAAAATAAGATCTCAAAATTAGACTCATATGTTCTTCGAAAGATTCAATCGATAGCCTCTATTTGGAGACTCATAACTCAAAGTGGTAATGAAAACTAACCTCGAGAGAGTCCCTCGAAGTCCAGAGGAAATCAGGGGAATGTTGTATATTCCAAGATGCACACTAATCCTATCACTGGCGATTACAAACACCTCCGAGGTGTCATCGAAAAGCGGATTCGGAAAGAAAAGCTTCAATAGTATGTGCAAGCCTTGCAGAATGGCGAGCTAAGACCTTCGGTTGCCCATCAATAAAGAACTCCAATTATTAATTGGATTGTTGGTAGTCGACATCCCGCTAGAAGGGTCTAGGGGCAGGGTTAAATAGCAAGAACACGATACTGCCTCCCTTTATCAATGAGATTTATACCAATCTTCTTTGGATATGTTGATTTCAATTATGCTTTGCGTTACGACCAACTTTAGCTAAACTTCTTTCTAATCCATGTAGGTGACCAAGTACTCAGAGTTGGCCGCCAACCAATCCACACAAACCATGATCGGACCTATGGAGTTTCATCAAGACGAGCATGATTCGACTGCTCACCATCAACCATATGCCTTCAATTTGGGGATATGGACTAGAGATTGAAAAACTCATCACGATCAAAGCCCAATACAAAGTGAACACGACCGATCATTCATTCCTCGACCTCCACATTTGATTTGAAGGCCTAAGCAAGGCTTGAAATGAATATGGCCCCATCATCCACTCAAATCGAGTCATAAAACAAAGTTCAACAAAATATGGATGCCTTTCCTGAAGCTAAGTGACGTCATGATCTATCTAGAGTAGACGTGATTTGATCATCTACACATCAAATCCTATCCCGAGCACAAAAGGTTGTTCGAAAGCCCGACTTGGAGTAGTTGCGAAGGACTATCTACTCGCCAACTATCGCTCTCAATACATGGATATGACTGCACCTTGAAACATATGCAACTTACTTTTTCTACTCAAAACCCTATTATCCTTATTTTCTAGAAAGATATATGAAGAAAATTGTATTAGACTTGATTATCTAACCCATCATGGATGTGATCCAACCATCTGTCATGTACCTCCTTCCTTGACTTGATTAGAAGAGCTATAATCACCAAATGGACGAGAATCGACCGTCCATTCTTTAAGTTTCGTCCTTTATGCTGGGGGCAGAGTCCCATTCCATGAGCAAATGTGGTCGGATCGTTCATTCGGTAGCATTAGCCTCGATATGGTAAATGAAATACAATTTAAACGGGTGGAAATACGACTGCTCTCGACAAAAATCTTTAAGTCCCTGAAGCAGACTAGAGTACTCTAAGTCCCCCGAGTGCGGACTAGAGTGTAAACGGCTTAAAAACCTCTAATTCACCTAAGTGCGGACTAGAATACTCTAAGTCCCCTGAGTGCGGACTAAAGTATAAACGACTTAAAAACATCTAAGTCCCTGAAGCGGACTAGAGTACTCTCAGTCCCCTGAGTGTGGGCTAGAGTATAAACGACTTAAAAATCTCTAAGTCCCCAGAGTGCGAACTAGAGTACTTTGAGTCCTCAGAGCATGGACTAGAGTATAAACGAATTAAAAATCTCTTAAGTCCCCATAGTGCGGACTAGAGTTTTTTGAGTCCCTAGAGCGTGGACTAGAGTATAAATGACTTAAAAACCTCCAAGTCCCTGAAGCGGACTAGAGTACTCTCAGTCCCCTGTGTGCGGATTAGAGTATAAATGACCTAAAAATCTCTAAGTCCCCAGAGTGCGGACTAGAGTACTTTGAGTCCTCAGAGCGCGGACTAGAGTTTAAACAACTTAAAAACCTCTAAGTCCCTGAAGCGGACTAGAGTACTCTCAGTCCCCTGAGTGTAGACTAGAATATAAACGACTTTAAATCCGCCAAGTCCATGAAGTGGACTAGAGTACTCTCAGTCCTCAGAGTGCGGACTAGAGCATAAACAACTTGAGAAAAATTTCTAAGTCCTAGAAGCGGATTAGAGTACTCTATGTCCACTGAGTGTGGACTAGAGTATAAACGACTTTAAAACGTCTAAGTCCCTGAAGCGGACTAGAGTACTTTCAGTCCCCTGAGTGCGGACTAGAGTAAAACGACTTAAAAACATCTGAGTCCCATGAGTGTAGACTAGAGTACTCTGAGTCCCCTGAATGCGGACTAAAGTATAAACGACTTAAAAACCACTAAGTCACTGAAGCGTACTAGAGTACTCTAAGTCTCCTGAGTGCGGACTAGAGTATAAACGATATAAAAAACTCCAAGTCACTAGAGTGCGAACTAGAGTACTCTGAGTCCACGAAGCGTGTACTAGATTATAAATGACTTAAAAACCTCTAAGTCCCTAAAATGGACTAGAGTACTCTCAGTCCCTATAGAG
This sequence comes from Allium cepa, assembly GCA_030765085.1. Classification (NCBI taxonomy): domain Eukaryota; kingdom Viridiplantae; phylum Streptophyta; class Magnoliopsida; order Asparagales; family Amaryllidaceae; genus Allium; species Allium cepa. The sequence continues at coordinate 689,168,357 of CM060938.1, forward strand.
CGGACTAGAGTATGAACGACTTGAGAAAAATCTCTAAGTCCCAAAAGCGGACTAGAGTACTCTAAGTCCCCAGATTGCAGATTGGGGTATAAACAAATTGACGAAAATCACTACGTCCCGAACTGTGGACTAAAGCATAAACCGTTCGCAAATCTCTAAGTCCCCGGAGTATGGACCGAAGCGTGAACACAAATTGGACGCAAGTCGACCGGGGGGAGAATAACACTAAGTCACCATAATGCAGAGTGGTGTATAAATATCGATAAATAGACGTGGGGATTTCGACCGTTCTATATTCCACAAACTTCGGCCTGTAATCGACGGGAGAATTATTAACTCGCAAAGGATGGAGTTCAACCATCCAACTAGTGGCCTGGCCAAATCAATGCTGGGAGCAAGAGTACAAATCTCTAAAAGCTGAATACGACAGTTTACTATAGCTTTAGCTTGGCGTTCTTTACAATTTAACAACGACTACAAGGAGGCCTCAATAAAGAACCAATCGAAACGACATCCAAAAGTACAGGAACCGACAATATCATACCTCAGATCGAGGGTCAATACCGATCCGCACCAAGCACATATTAATGTGACTCGGATGTTCCTTGAAAACTATGACCTCCAAAGTGTGGAATGGAGAGTAAACCATGAATACTTGGTCAAAAATTCCCCTGCACCCTTCTTCGATCCATCAGGAGGAGTTTGAAACTGGATGAACATGGCCCGACTGCATTTGTAGCCAACTTTACCCTGATATTTGGTTATAGAGCATGAACCAAAGTGGAATGTATGACAGTCCAGTGTCCAAATTATGCCCTAAAACTGACGAGGCATCGAAGTATTCCTCTTGGAATGATAGCCCATAATACAATCCAAGATAGGCAAGACCCAGACTCCCATCAACTGCCTTGATCCCACATTTCAACAGGAAGGAGAGTAATGCTAAAGTGGGCATAGCTTACCTTCCTACTTATCGGTATATGCCCCAGACTTGGGGGAACGAGATAGAAGCAAGATGAATGTGAACCGACTATTCATCGATCAACTCTATGTTTTCGAAGTTTAGGGGGAATATAAACATAGCTAGGACGAGAGTCAACCATCAATGCAGTACATTTGTCAACCCGAGACTAGGAGCAGATGCATGGTCATCCAAAGACCGGCTGCGATAACTCAATTTTGAAACTTATATATAGTGCTTAGAGCTACTCAAGGCTACGATCGAAAGAATGCCTAGAGATAGAATCATTAAATCGATACCTTAGCTCGTGGGCAACTGACTGTCACTCCAACCCGAAGGATGGGTAAAGGATCATGAATGCATTGAATAGAAAGTGTGTTACTCGAATATACAATCAAATTCAAACTCATAGCAAGATCCAGCTATACAGCTGCACACAACTCGAGGCTGACCCCTACTCGACATTTCCTTCAATGTGCTTTTAAGCCTGATCTTTTGCCATTTGCTGATAATCGATTAGGGCATTCAGAGTCCTTCACTATTAGATTTAATAACTCATGATAAGACTCTAGGATTCGACTAGAATAACCATCAGCATTCATCATCCCATTCATATTTCATTTTGAATGTTATGCAAAATAGTTACATCTGAACTTGAAGAATCTGGGATTGCACCTGCTAAGCTGACAGTCGACAATACAGCTAGCCGTGGTGACCCTTTCTTGGTGCTGAATATTGGATCATCGCTCAATGCAATGATGATAAAAGAATTAGTTGGATTTTTCTGAATAAATGATGATATATTCCCTTGGATCCATTCTGACATTCATATGTGATTTCATTAACTATCGCGAGCCATGCATTGGATATCAACCCGAAGCTACAAAAGCTAGCACAATTTCTATTGATTTCATCATGAAAGGTCAACTCTTACTATTAGGCTCACCCCATCAACGTCTATGCCTACCAGCTATTGCGACAGGGCATACCATGACTTGAGATGTCTGAAAGACTACTTAAATAGAATATCGAACTAAGCCAATTCGATATCACTTATTTCCCTCGAAGGGCTACCCAAGGATAGAAATTAGCAGACCACACATCCGAATTCACTGCATCAGACGACTACTCGAAGAGTAGTAGAGAACCAATAATAGATGGAAAATGTACACGGATGGAGCATCCAGCGATCGGTATTATGGTGCAGGAGTCATGTTAATGAGTCCTGAGGAACGATCGATCTGCTATGTCCTGAAACTCGATTTCCCTACAACAAACAATGATACTTTGTATGAAGCCTCACCCGCCAGCCTCAAACTTGCTAGAGGACTTGGAGTGGAAACTTTACATATCTTTTGTGATTCTTGATTGGTAGTATGCAAAGTTAAGGAAGTTGATGTTGCTAGGGGGCATTGTTTTCCTCCTTATCTCGGCCAGGTCCAAGAGCTACTAGCCTACTTCACGAATTACATCATCTCACACATACTCAGTGAACAAAATGAAAAGAGTCCAATCACTGGCCAAGCTGGCCAGTTTTAGGGACGCGCAACAGACATGCATTGTTTCATTTGAAATATTTAATATTCCAAGCATTGACGGATGGAGAGCGGCTAGGTCTTTGAGACAGAGCCAGAAAAGGTGTCATGGTTGACTCCTACCAAAGACTATCTACAATGAGGAATTCTTAATGAACGAAGGAATGGAAAATGATAGATCCTCCTCAAAAGCTTCACGCCAAATTATCCAAGAAGAAGTCGTGTGTAGAAAGAAGTTTATCCATCCCCATGCTTTGGTGTATCTCCCATGATGATATCTTGAGCAAAGTCTATGAAGAAGAATGCGGCGATAACATTAGGGTGAAAATCATGATAAAGAAAATACTCTGCTAAAGGTATTACTGCCCAACTATCAATCCAGATGTGGTTGGCCATGCTAGACAATGCGACGAGTGCACAATGTTTGCAAAAAATCAGGGAACCCAACCGATGAAAATTACTCAAATGGCTAGTCCATAGCCGTTTGCCACTTTGGGGTACTGAAATCATCTTCTTGCCGATCCTAAAGGTGGTGTGAAATACAACATCATAGCAGTTGATTACTTCAACAAATTAGCAGATGAAGAACTCTTTACCACGACCAAGATGAAGAAAATAATCAACTTCATTATCCGTTACGTTATCTGTCCTTATGACCTTCCATGATCTATTAGAACTGCAAATAGATAGGTTGAAGCTGTGAACAAAATCATAAAGTTTATACTGAAGAGAGGTTTGGAAAAGGCTAGAGGTAAATGGACGGATGAACTCCCAACAACATTATGGGCTTATAAAACTACCCACGAGTCCATGACTAGCTGTACTCCATTCGCCCTTGCTTACTGCTCCGAGATCGTCATCCATGTAATAAAACTTGAAGTCCGCTCTCATCAAATGGCTGATTACAACCCTTATTTCACAAAAAATACAAATAAGGAATTACAATTGAACTGCAATTAAACTAGATGGAATTGGTGACGACTTATGAGCATTTATAACGCATCCGAGAGCCAACGGCAAGAACATGTACCCGAACATGCATGTGTACGACCAAAAAAGTTCGACTTCTTGAAATCAACAGAAACTGAATTCTCACTTAAGGTTATTAAGAAAAGACTGGATTAGATAGCCGAACCTTACTAGCTCCATAGAATCGGACACGGAAGGCCACTGATGAACTACAACCCTGGATTTATAATATTGGGAATCGACCAGGCGTCATGACGACCAAAGAAGGATACGATACCTTGGGAGGATAAATTGAAAGATAATGACTTTTCAGGAAGCATGATGGATTTATTTTAGGAAACAAGGAATACTCATTGATTCAAAGCGTGTCGTGTCGGTTCACACGACACACTTTGGGGGGAAATGTTATCCAGCACCTTTGCCCGCTACAGAATGACAGTTGAAGATATTAATATTAGCACTAGACAAGATTCTGACTAAGAAGAGCCTGAAGATATACGGGTTTGATGCAGTCGACATGTTTTGTCATTTAGGTATGGTTCGGCAAGAATGGACAGGCCAGCTCGAGATCGTCCTATGTGAGCCAAGTCACCTTGGCCTTGAGGCCTGCGTAGGGAGTCCAGCCTATCTTCATCTATAAATAGAAGGGCAGGGGCATAGTGAAAGGGATCTTTTTTCGAGAACACTGGAGAGACTCTGCCGCTTTCAAGACTCGCTCTATTTTACCTAGCATTTGTATTCAAGTCTTTATAGTACGGATTGTATCTGTATTGAGTCACTTGTGAAAGCAACAAAGATTGAAACTTCAAGTGGATGTAGGCAATTACGCTGAACTACTATAAATCCGGTGTTCTTGTTTTCTGCATTTAATTTAGTATATTATTCTTTGTTTTAATTTACTTTCTTCATTAATCTCACTACACAATCTTTCTCAAGGGTGTTAATAACCAATTCTGGTGCTAGCAATCGACATTCTTTGAAAACATTTGCAAATAAACTTATTAATCTTAACCTAAATGGTTACCCAATTAGCATTTCGAGCCTATTCATTATGCCAATACAAATAAAACCTTAGGTTCTTATTGGAGAAAGGATTTCCACACAAATTACCAAGTGAAGGGACTACCTTTCGATGGGTACACCTCTAGATGGATGTCCCGAGGACCATCATAAAGGGTCCTCTACCAACACAAGACTGGCCAATCTCTCTAACTAGATAGTACCGGATATATCATCCATCGGTAGTTACCGACCTCTAAATTGGGCGCTCGAGCAAGCAAACCACATTAATTTACATCCCAAACATCATAGCAGGAAGAAATATTTCTAGAAGGGGGTGATCATGCCCTAATTGGAAATGACCCACTTAGCTTTGCTGCATCTAACCTTGTTTCGGTGACTTCTGGTTGATGAGGCTCGAGGCTACGATTACCTTTTCGCATAGCACATCTTCTTTTACTTTGAATGCCACATTTCCATTACACATTAATACTACTGATTTCTATAACCCTATAACTTCTTGAGCTCGTATGTCTCGGAAAAGGGTGTTAAGCTAAGAGAAGGTGTCTTCTCCGCCACCGACTGCTATACTTTTACAGAGATCACTCACTGTTATTTGGAATGCAAGGTCAGACATTCATCCATACAAGTTCGTTTTGGGACCGAATGAAACCAAAGGCACTTTCCTCGACAATTATTATGCGAGAAGCCATTATGGTTATGAGGGTTTTCATGACAAAGAGACCAGCGCAACAATATAGTGATTCGGGAGTTTATCCCCAATTATTGAACAAGTAGTCCCTCATTATTATTCGTCTCAATATCTCCGTCTTTAAACATCTTCAATCTTCGAACACGTAAATTGGTTAGAAGTGGTTTTCGGATAGGAATCACCTAAAGCCGACCTCGGTTTCTTCGAAATCCAATCATTGATTAAAATGATGCAATTAGGTGATTGTTTTTTGATTCATTCATTTCCTTTATCAAAATATCTTCCAGAGATATATATTGTCAAAATATTCTTTTAGTGAATACAGAATCATTTAAACCTTTCTTTTGAATATTTCTCAAATCATTTTTAAAGAGCATCTTTTGAGAAAATAGGATTATAGAAATCATTTTACTTTTATTCAAAATCTACTTCCGTATTCAACGAGTGCTACGGGCAGAATAATGATAAGATCACCTTTTAAATTCCACGAATAGGACAAGTTCCCTCTTTGGATTTTATAATGAGTATAAGCAGATTATTTCTATAAAATCCGAGTTAAGCATCTGGGATTTCTTTTCGATATGTTCCACTCTCGCCTAAAAGAGAAAACTGAGCCCAGGTAAGTTTAGGGCACTGGTTGCCCCATCCCTAATCTTAGTTACATGCCTTATTTTCACTTCTATATCTCATAGGCAAGACAAATGTACTAATCGTTTTCGCATACTCGTTTTTCCTTTTTAAATCACTTAACCATTTGTTTAACCATCTTTCAAATAATGTTAAATTGTTTAAATTTCTTTTAAAATGATTTATTATTTACTTAAAAACATTTAATAAGGATTTGGGAAAGAATTGCTAACTTTCAACCTTTATTTCAAACTTTATTGAAAAGCGTTGTGAAAAGGGTTCCAAATGGTGTTGCAAAAAGTACTTTAAAAGCTCTATTCTTCAAAATGACTTTTATATCATTTAGAAAATCATCTTTTCAACTTAAATTACCTTTAAAAGGTATTTAGAATTTAATTCATATTTTTAAAATGATTTTTTATCAATTTACAATTTTGGTCATTTAGTGCAAAAACTGGATTTTTCTTGAAAATTGATTTTTCCATATTTCAAAATATTCAAGATGAAATCTTTATTTTCTTTTTATATATGAAAGATGTGGATTGAAGGATTCGGAAAATTATTACTTCGAATAATTTTGATCTATACTCCACTTCGTATGTTCATTTGAATTTTTGACGCGAAAACACGAACTACCATTATGTAACGCTTCGAATTTTTCGTGTATATTGATATTCATATCCAAACTTTTCTAAGACAAGTTTAAACAATTAGGAATCACTTCTAAAACATATTCAAACATTTTTCAAAGGTATAAATAAATTCATATCACATTTCATATCTTTTTGGAAAGTGATTTCCATTTGATTATACGTCGTGTAAATGTGTGATTTGTTTTAATATTTTTATGTAACAAATAACATACGGAAATCAATATCATAACCAAACATCCAAACAAATATAATACAACATCACAACCAAATATATACATATAAATTAGGAGTTCTCACTTTGTTTGGTTTTGGCGAACAGAAAATCGGCTATAGCTTCGCCACTCGATGTTTTTAGCTCACGATTCCTTGAACGCTTAGACTTGGATGACTCGATTTGGCTTGGGGAAGGCTAGGATTGCTCTCCCAAATTGAGGAAGAGGGCATGAGCAATAGGATGGGAGAGGGGGAGTTTTGAAGTGGTCCGAATGGAGTTTTGTTGATATTTTTCTTTGTTTTTTTGAAAATATTTTGGCATTATTTAATTATGGAAAGAAGCCATTAAAAGATGTAAGAGAGCTTAAGAAAGTAGAGAAGAAATGGTGCAAAAGTGAAGAAGAAGTGGATGGGTACTTAAGGAAAATATTTGAGAACAAAATATAGATTTGTGTTTTCACCTAAATAAACTTCCTTAATAATTAAGTAAACTTATTTAATTCAAAACTTACCATCCACATCACATTACACTTTTAAAATTCAAATAGTTAAGAGTTAAGTAAAGTATAAGAATGATTACTTTACTTTACATCACACTTCTTTACCTTACGTCAAATGTGATGTGACATGTGTTTTGTCTTTTTTAGTTTACTTTTGCTAATTACTTTATAGAATTATCTAAGTGTGATTACTAAAAGTAATCTTGTTTAGTTAATTGTTATATATCTTTATATGTTAACATATTTATTAAATCGTGAATTAATTCGCGACAACTTTAAATCAACAGAACGTTGATTTTTGAAAAATGTTTTACGGTCATATTTTGACGTTTTATTTAAACTATTAATTTATGTAAAAATAAATTTAAAAATAAATTTGTATAATGTCATTTAAAAATATAAACACTCATAAATAAATTAAAATAATTTATTAAACCACTTAAACGTACTCATCTGAAATCAGGATTTTGTCATTTTTATCGATATAAGCAAATGTTACTATTTTTATGTATATTTCTATTTCCAAATCCTATCTGATATTGTTTGAATCATAAAAATGTTTATATTTTATATTTGAAATCACTTTAAATATTATATTTTGAAGTGGTTAAATCTTGGGTCGTTACGAAGAATTTCAAGTGCTTTAATTGTGATCAGATTGGCCACTACAAGAACCAATGCAAGGAGCCTACAAGGGATTAAAAAGGCCAAGTTATGCATTAGAACCCGCCGCTTCGACGCCAGTGGTGCAGGAAAAGGGATAGGCTGCGTTGGGAGGCACACTACGGATTCATGGTATGTCTGTTAGCATTTCGTTGGATACTAGTGCATCACATACTTTTATTTCTTGATGTTTTTTGTAGATAATCTTAACGTAGAACCCTCATATTTAGTGACTTCCTTAAGGGTTGCAAATCTGATTGGAGGGTATGCAGCACTTAGGATGAGATGTGACCATTTAGAGTTTGATATGCTAGGTCATTCTTTTGTTTGTTGTTTGCATGTATTTGACTTTGTGGGGTTCAGGATTGTTCTTGGGATTGATTGGTTAAGTGAGTATGATACTAGAATATTTTGCCGCGATAGGAAAATGTCACTTAGACACCCTGATTGTGGTGATCGGATAGTTTATACCGTGGTAACCCGAGTTACAAAGTGAATGCTTTGGTCGGTGTTGTGGAGTTAAAGGATGAGTTGAATCGCGTTTTCATGGTTAGAGAATTTGCTTATGTCTTTGAGCTGATAGTTGGATTACCACCAAAGCAAGCCATTGAGCTTCAGATAGATTTAGTGCCGGGAGCAAAACCAATGAGTAGGCCACTAAGAAGGATGACACCTATAGAGAAGAAAGAGTTGAAGGTGCAATTGGTGGATTTGGAAGGCAAGAATTTTATTAGACCGAGTAGTTCACATTGGGGAGCTGCAGCGGTATTTTCTAAAAAGCTAGATGGATAGTTGAGATTATGTATTGTTTATTGTAAGTTAAATGTGAAGAATATAAAGAATCTAAATCCCTTGTCGAGAATTGACGATTTGTTTGATCAGTTAAGTGGAGCCAAGGCATTCTCTCAATTGGCTTTGGCGACAGGATTTCATCTGCTTAGAGTGGCAGAGGACAGTATTTCTTAAACGGCATTTAGGACTTAATATGGATCGTATGAGTGGTTAGTTATGCTGTTTGTACTAACTAATGCATCCGCATTCTTTATAGTTTTGATGAACCGGATTTTCTAAGAGCACTTGGATAGATTCTTATTGGTTTTCGTAGATAATTTTGATATACTTTAAAGATGAGAAGGAGCATGAAGTTCATGCTTGAGATGCTAAGAGAGCATCAATTGAAGGCAAAGTTTTCTAAGTAACCGAGGTAAAGAGTTTTCTTGGATTGGATGGATATTATCAAATGTTTATAAAAGATTTTTCACAGATAGTTGCACTAACGATAAGCTAACGTGAAAAGATGTGAAGTTTGTATGGACCGATAGGTGTGATGGAGCATTCCAGGGCTTAAAACACTTATTAGCCCAAGCACCGATATTGGTGGTTCCAGAGGGTAATCTGAATTTTTTTGTTTATAATGATGCGTGTGGAATTGGATTGGGAGCGATATAGATGAAGAGAGACAAAGTGATTGATTATGCTTCTAGACAGCTCAAACCACATGAAGTTAGATATCCAATGCATGACTTGGAATGAGCTGCAGTTATATTTGCTTTGAAGGTGTGAGACATTACCTTTTGGGAGAGCGATTTAAGCTCTATACCTATCATAAGTCATTGAAGTACTTGTTCTGTCAGAAGGAGCTGAACATGAGACCGAAAAGATGGCAGAATTTATTACTACTTATGACTTTAGAATTGAGTACACACTAGGAAAAAGAAATAAGGTAGATGATGCACTTAGCAAGAAGAATCAGAATGTAGTGTTGGCAATGATTGCCGAGTGGAAAGATTAGGAAGCATTGTCAGCTTGAAGAGTGTAGTATAGATCCGAGGCTGGGTCTAGTGGATAAAGTGTTATGTTGGCTTGTTTGGAAGTTTAACCGGTAATAATTGAGAAGATAGCTTCTAAACAGAAGGAGGATAAAGTTTTAGCTGAACGGATCAGTACGTTAAGAGAGGGAACAGAGAGGATGACTTAAAGGATTTCAGTCTTGACCAGAATGGGTGGTTGAGAAAGAAAGGGAGGTTTTGTGTTCCGACTGTAGGAGACATAAAGAAGGAAGTTTTGGAAGAATTCCATCGTTTTAAGTTCACTATTCATCCAGGAAGAACCAAGATGTATCAGGATATGAAGAAGAGTTCTTCTGGGAAAGTATAAAATAGGATATTGGCTTATGTGTAAAGCAGTGCTTGAAGTGCAAACGGCAAAGGTTGAACACCAAAAGCCAAGTGGATTTCTTTAACCATTGGATGTTCCAATTTGGAAGTGGGTTCCTATCCCTATGGACTTCATAGATGAGTTGCCAAGATTTAGTAGAGGAAATTAAATAGTATATAAGCCGACCAAGAGTGCCCATTTCATTCCAGTTAAGTCAACTAGGATGACACCTATTTTGGCAATGTTATTTATGAAATTTTTTGTTAGGCTTCACGGAATTCCCAGTAGTATTGTTTGTGATAGAAATTTCTTGTTTACTAGCAAATTCTGGAATAGTCTACAAGAAGCTTTTGGAACCAAGCTTAAGATAAGTACCGCTTACCATCCATAGACTCATTGGCAAACGGAAAGAGTTGCCAGAGCCTTGGAGGATTTGTTATGAGCTTGTGTATTGGATGTTGGGGTTCATGGGAAGACCATCTTCATTTAGTCGAGTTTTCATATAAAAATAGTTATCAGACTAGTATTGGAATGACACCGCTTGAAGCTTTGTATGGAAGACCATGCAAATCTCTCGCATGTTAGTTGGAGACCGAAGATAGATTGGTTCTTTGTCTGGATTTAGTGAAAGAAGTCATGAAGGAGATTGAGTTGATTCGAGATAGGATGAAGGAAGCTCAGTCTAGGTAGAAAGTTATGCAGATGGAAGGAGGAAAGACTTGGAGTTCTCAACTGGAGATTTTAAGGTTTCACCGATTAAGGGTGTGATTAGATTCGGAAAATCATGAAAGTTAGCATTGAGATTCATTGGACCTTTTCATACTGTTCAGAGGATTAGAAAAATCGCATATAGAATAAAAATACCAAGTATTTTGGCTAGATTCCATAATTTTTTCCGTGTTTCTTATCTTAAAAAATGTGTTAGAAACCCGAAGAATACTATAGCACCGATGGTGTAAGAAGATTTAGTAGTAGAGCCGGACTTGACCATTGTTAGAAAACCGATTCGGATAGTTGGAAGAGATGAGAAGAGGTGAAGGAACAAGACAGTCAGACTTGTGATAGTCCAGCGGAGATACGATGAGAGAGACTGTACTTAGGAGACTGAGAGCAAGATTAGAGACGTTTATCTTGATTTGTTAGATGGTATGTATTACTTATTGATTGATTTGTTGTGTGCCTTATTGTAATTTCGAGGACAAAATTCTTTAAGAGGGGAGTCTATATTACCCCATAGTTTTATAACATTGTTTAGAATGTTTAATTAGCTAAGTTAAATAAAATAATGTAAGATGATTAATGGATTGAGATTTGATTTAACCAAAAAGTAGCCGTACCATGTTAAATGCAAATCGAAATGAGATAGCATAAATAAAAGTGTTAGGAAATAAGGGAGGGCAAAATGGTAAGTAGGATGAACTTATACCCTACATCTAGAGGGAACTAAAACATATATATTTTATTTTCTCTCAAACCAAAGTATTCTATGGCTAGCCACCATTTTCAATCTCAAGAAAAGATAAGGCTATGATTTTCAAGAGAAGAAGCGAATAAACTTATTAAAGATAAAATCTCACATCTTTTAATCATAAAGCTAAGATGAATAATTACTATATCTCACTTTCCTTACGATTTTTGGTTTTAATGATGATCTGAAGTATGCTTCACGATAATGCCTTATTTTAGATGATTAAATGTTTACGTATACTTTTTGATTATTTATGCATGCTCATATTGATTTTTATAAAATGTTTGATATGGAAATCCCATTAAATGACATCCAAATGACTTGGAAATTTAAATGTAGATCAAAAAAGATATTTTAGAGATGAATTTCATTTTTCATAATTTTCTGAATTACTGTGGATTTTATATCAATTCTCAAGTAAAGAAAATTATTTATTGGGTTTTAAATTCTTTATGGCTAAATAAATAATTATTTGGGTCTAAAATTTTTATATGTTCGAAAACATATTTAAATAGATTTTCTGGAAGTTTTTCAGATTTTTCCCAAGTGTTTTGATGAATATATAAAATCAACTAAGGTATGGGACTTAAATTTTTGAATATTTAACTAAGGAGAAGGGGCATTTTGTAAAATAAAATCATCATTTATTTCTAAAAATATTGCCAGCACTTTTTGAAAAGGTATTTAGCAACCAATAAGAATTTGACAAACAATGGCAGGTTAATTGAAAAGTTTCTTCCTTAAGTTGAAAACAAAAATATCATCCTTTTAGCATGTTCTGCCATTTTCGATAATTGGGGTTCTGACCAAGACCTTTCTCCACCAATGCTTTCGAAACCAATGCACATGTATCAAGCTACTTAGTACGTAGCACATTGGACAAAGGTAAAAGGGTAGTTGGTCGAAACGTTAGGTTCCAAAAAGGTTGGAGTATGCTTTGTTTTAAAAATCAAAGGAGTGCCTTCTTTGCTTTCGAAGGGTTAGATTTTGGCTCAGTTGTCTTTCGACTACATTAAATATTTTCAAAGGAATGGTTTCGACTTGATTGCACTCATTTTATATATAAAGCTTTCGAAAGGGTCGATACTCCTAAGTGCCGCCTTCCACCTTTTGAAGTCAATGGTTTTGAAAGATATACTCAACTTTTAAAATTAACCACTTCTCCAATGCTTTTGAAGGGACGGTTTCGATATTATCACATCTTTACTTAGGAATAGGTTTTTAAAGAAAGGTTATGACTTAGATATTATATATGTCCCTTTTTCTGATTGAAATATTACTGAAAGGTTTTGAAAGGGTTGATTGAAATGGTTTCAAAAGGTGTTTTTCCATATGCTTTAAATTAAACCAAAGTGATTTCTAATGTTTGAGTTTCTAAAGGCTTAATGCTTTCGAAAGGTATTTGAAATGGTTTCAAAGGGGCTATTCCCCAGAGGATTTTGAAGGATTCGGAAAGTAGTATTTTCTGTTGGTTTCGGAAGGGTTGAAATTGAAGGTTTTTTCAAGGTTTTATAAAGGCAATGCCTTGAAGTTTTTTTAGATATGATGTCCATGGTTTTAATGCTTCCGAAAGGAAGGTTTTAAAAGGTTTTGAAAGGGTTTTAAGTATGGTTTCAAAAGGGATGCTTTGGCCTTTCGACCTAGATAAATAAAGGGTTTCACTTGGTTTCGAAAGAATTGCTTTAAAAGATTTAGATAGGGGTACTCTCAATGGAATCAAAATGGGTACTTTCAAATGTTTAAATGTTCTCATCAACTAAGGTTTGGGTAAAGTATATGTACATAACATGGCAAGCGATTCTAAGATGTAACACCCCATATTTTTATAACGTTATTTAGGATATTTAACTAGCTAAATTAAATAAAATAATGCGAAGATTAATAGATTGAGATTTGATTTAACTAAGGGTAACCGTGCTATGTTAAATATAAATCAAAATGTGATATCATGAATGCAAGTGTGTGGAAAAATGGAAGGGCAAAATGGGAAAAAGGAGGGACTTATACCCTAAACGAAAACACATGTTCATTTCTTTTCTCTCAAACTAAAATACTTCAAGGCCGGCCACCATTTTTAATCTCAAGGGAAGATAAAAGCTAAGATATCAAGGGAAAGGAGTAAATCAACTTATTCAACGTCAAATCTCACGTTATTTAATCTCAAAGCTAAGGTGAATAATTACTACATCTTTCTTTTCTTAATGTTTTCAGTTTTAAGTTCGAACCAAAATGAATTTGCATGATTATGCCATGTTTTAGATGACTAAATGTTTATATATACTTGTTGTTGAATTATACATGTTCATATTATTTTTTATGATACGTTTAATATGAAAACCCTATTAAATGACATCCAAATGCCTTGAAAATTTAAACTAGATCAGAAATAATATTTTAGAGATAGATTTCACTTTTCATAATTTTCTTAATTTTGATGGACTTTATAATGATTTTCTAGTAAAGAAAAGGATTTAGTGGGTTATAAATTATTTAGGCTAAATATATAATTATTTGGGTTTGAAATTTATAAGTGTTGGAAAACATATTAAAATAAATTTTGGAGTTTTCCAGATTTTTTTCAAGTGTATTGATGAATATATAAAATTATTTATGGCATGGGTCTTAAATGTTTTATATATTTTATTAAGGAGGAGGGGGCATTTCGCAAAATAAAACCATTCTTTACTTCTGAAAATATTCGCAACACTTTTTGAAAAAGCATTTAGCAACCAATAAGATTTTGATAAACAAAGGCAGGTTAGTGGAAATGGTTTTCTCTTTTAAGTTGAAAACAAAAATATTTGGTATAGAGGGTTTCGACCTAGACCGTTCGCCCTCAATGGTATCGAAACCAATGTGCATGGTATCAAGCTACTTGGTACGTAGCATATTCGACAAAGGTGAAGGGCACTTGGTCGAAACCTTAGGTTTCGAAAGTGTTGGAGTATGCTTATTTTATAAACCAAAGGTAATGCCTGCTTTGATTTCGAAAGAGATTGTTTTCGAATCAGTTTCTTTCTATAGGGTCAAATATTTTCAAAGGATAGGTTTTTACTTGGCTTCCTTATTTTATTTTAAGTTAAGCTTTCAAAGGTGTCGAAACCCCCAGCTGCCGCCGCCTTTCTACCTTTCGAAGTCAATGGTTTCAAAGGGTTTACTTATCTTTCAAAAGTAGCCACTTCTCCCATATTTTGAAGGGATGGTTTCGACACCATTAGTTCTTTACCTAGGAGCAGGTTTCAAAGGAAAGGTTTTGACTTAGATGTTTTTATTAACCCTTTTATACCGATTGAAGTACAATCGAAGGGTTTCGAAAGAGGTGACTTATATGGTTTTGAAAGGTGTTTGTCCACATGTTTTAAATTGAACCCAAAGGGCTTTCAAAAGGTTTAAGTTTCTAAAGGTTAATTCTTTTGGAAGGTGCTTAAATTGGTTTTGAAGGAGTGGTTCACCAAAGGGTTTCGAAGGAGTCGAAAAGTGCCAATTTCTGATGGTTTCAAAAGGGTTGAAATGAATGGTTTCCAAGGTTATGTTTCGAAGTCTTTTAAAATATGATCTCTAAGGTTTTAATGCTTTCAAAAGAAAGGTTTTCAAAGGTTTCGAATGGGGTTTTATGTATGGTTTCGAAAAAAAATCTTTGGCCTTTCAGCCTAGATAATAAATGAGTTTTTACTTGGTTTCGAAAGAGATGCTTTCAAAGGTTTAGAACGGGGTACTTTCAATTGAATCGAAATCGGTACTTTCAAGTGTTTAAATGTTTTCATCATCTAAGGTTTGAGTAAAGTATATATATAACCTGGCAAAGTGATTTTGAGTAAAGCATAGAGATTATGTTTTCCTTGTATAAGTTAGATTTAAAGGTTTTAAATCATTTTGAAATGATTTTCATGGAAAATTATAGGAAGGGATCACTAAGTGAAAATGTCTCAGATATCAGGATACCATATGGGACTGGTGTTAATTATAATGAAAGCAGAAGTATGAAAGAAGAATAATCAAGTTGGAGTTTTGATGAAGAGATGATTCAAGTTATCATGGAAGACTAAAAAAGGGATGTTCGAAAATTCCAATTGTTCATACAGTGTAAAGCATTCAACTCGGATGAAAACAAATAAAACCTTCCGCCACAGTCAACCTTTTGACATAGATGAGAAAGTAGTGATGACTTCAAAGCCCCTTCCGAAAGAAATCAATAATGTTCCTTTCAAATACATGCCAAACCTATCGAAGTCAAAGGTTTCGGTCCAATATAACCTTTTTGAAAGCTTAGTACGTCTTTCAAAATAAGTAAGGCACTTCCATGACACATTTCGACGGCGTCAAAAGTTCCTATAAAGAAAGCAACACTCAGAACTCAGTAATGAATGAAAAACAACCACTCGACAATATTGAAGAGAAGCACATATCTCGACAACATTCAAGCAAAGAAAAACCATTATACAAGATCGAAAGGTTTACAAAAGATGTGGAGGACAAACCTTTTGATGAAGTTGAAAGGTTAATGAAAGCATAAGAGTCATAAACTTATCGACAAAGGCGGAAGTTTCATAACAACATACGAAGAATAAAACTTTCGTTAACCAAATTTATGGTCAACACCCCAAATTTATTTCAAATAGTATAATTGGTTTGGTTTGAATGGAATATGTGATATCTTTAAAGGTTGCCTTTGTATCCTCACCATTAAATGTCTTTCAATAAGACTTTTCGACGACGTCGAAAGGTTTAAATATTGGGTTATTGTACCTTCCGGCTCTGTTGAGCTTGTTTGAAGAGTTCCACAAAGGCTTTTCTCTTAATTAGATTGAGTTTTCCAGAATTTTTTCCTCAAGAAGTAGATTTTAATCTTATCTAAAAGTTGGGGAGATAAGCTTCTTTGGATTTGTGTGGTAAATAGTAGCTTCCGACCTTGATGAAAGGTTTAATCACTTATATTGAGTAGATTCCCACCTTGTCGAAAGGTTGAGGCAGCAATGTTAATAGTTTCAAAAGGTTTCAGTGGATGTTAATCCAAATAGGTTGTCGACCTTGTCGAAAGGTTTGGGTTGGAGGGATTAAGACTCCGAATGGTTATATTTATTAATTGTCCAGCGGTGTTATCGACCTTGTCGACAAGAACCTTTTGATGAGGTTGGACCTGCAAATATGAGTTAACCCAACAAAGATTTATCCAACCAGTAAGTAATTAACAGGGCTAAATACTTCCCTTTATATTCAAGAAAAAGCTTTACTTTATTAGATTTTCCCCAAATCACACTCAATTAGGGTTGTAATTATTTTATTAAGAAGTTACAAAGTTAGAATGAGAGAAACTTCTGATCTCCTTTATCAGGACCCCTTGGGTCTTATTTATAGACGCGGATGGTCAACCTTTCAGCCCCATGCCTTCGACAGGGTTGGAAGGTTCTTTTATATGCGATTGCGAACCTTTCGACTTGGCCGTGAAATTTGTTTTTCATCTGTTGCCATGGACCTTTCGATTTTGTCGAAAGGCTTGCTTTTCTTTATGGCTTCACGTGCCCTTTGACTTGGTCATAAGATTTGCCTACTTCATGCTGCTGTGAACCACTCAACCTGGTCGGAAGGTTGCTTTTCCCTTACTTGTTGTAAACCCTTCAACATTATCGAAAGGTTGCTCTTCACTTTATTGTGTCGATAACTGCAATTTCCTTGGATTTCTTTGAATGGTTTTCTATCGTTCTTTACTGACTTGTAAATGCTGTCTTCTTTTTATACCTTTTGATATTGTCGGAACGTACTCTGGATGTGCTTCAGCTGGTTCGAAAGGTTTATTATGCTTTCGAAACCTATCGAAAAGGTCATTAAGTATTTGCTCACACTTGCTTTGACTTCTTTATCCTCTTCGAAAGATAAGAACACTTTGAACGCTAAGGAGTGAAACCTTTTGACTCCTTCGAAAGGTCTGGGAATGTTATACACTATTCATTGCATCTCTTCGACCCTTTTGGAAGGTTTGAATTGAGCTCCTTTTCTTTAATCTTTGTTGAGAGACCTTTCGTCCTAGTCGATAGGTTGATTTTTGGGTGTAACATTTGCCTCCCTCCCACATTTGAAGGGATGCTCTTGACTTTCGTAGTCATCATTGTCGACAGCTACAAAATTTTCCCGCCTCCTTGTCTTCCTGCGCAGATCTAGAACGCTCAATCCAATTCAATCTAGTGGTGGAGAATTTGGGAGACTTTTCTTAGATAGCACGCTCGTCTTTTTTCCACTTTTACCTAAAATTAGAATCACTGCAAATAAGTAAAAGAATTCTCAAAAATTTTCTAAATCTTGACTCACTACAACAAGGTATTTCTTGAATTTACTTCACGAATCCTAGTTTAATTTTCATCCTTATCAGATTCTAACCAAATTTTCCAATTTCCTAAATTCGAAATCGAACTTGGTTTTACTGGAAATCCGTTTTTCCCTAAATCAATTTTTTGGACAAAATTCATCTATGGTGTTAGATTTTATGCTGGTGATGTTTGCTGTGGGAAAATCCCCTTATCGGGTTCAATTTTATACCCAAAGTATCTAAATTTTGTTTTTGGTTTTTTATTTAAATTTGAGTTTTGATCTATTGATAATATTATATTGTTCTTTTGAACAGCACTAGATCGATTCCAGATGAAAGTATTGTGTTAATGAGTTCATTTTGCTTGTTTTTCAAGAAAAATTTAAAACCATATTTATTATTTGGCTCGGGTTTTATTAAACCCGATATGACAACCTAGGACCTACTAGTGCATGACTAGGCAATGTAAAATGACTTTCCTACCTCTATGAAATAGGTTGAGGCGGCAAAATTAGGTTTACCTCTTTCTTTGTACCTTCAATAAAGTCGGAAGATATTTTTAGGCCGCCTTTTCATTGTGGTCAAAAGGTTAGGTAATATCATAGTGAAACCTTTCGACAATAAGCTTATGATAAGGTTAAAGGGTCTGAACCTTTAGACTATCTGGTTTTGAGAAGACTGAAATTCTTTACCATTAGAGTTGCCAATGCCCATCTTTACTGGAACGTTTTATGCATATATGATCCATGTTTAGAATGTTTTGACTTTAATGGTTATAGCATATTTTGATACTTTGACCGGGCCTTTCAAAAATGTTAACGATGATTATGTTTTTCAGCTTAGGAAATTTAATTTTGCCTATATCGAAAGGTCTTACCACTTATCTTGAGGTTATACTTGGAATAGGTGCAGGTTCCCATAGAACCTTCGAAATTGTTGAAAGGTAGTAAACGTTTCACCTTTTCCTTTTGACCTCGTCGACAGCTTAAGAAAGTTACATTTTTGTTTACTTTTAAATTTTTTTGATGCACAATAATCAAAGCTGAGATCATTACTCTTTCTGATATTGTCGAAAGTCTACTTTATTGATCCTTCAACATTGTCGAAAGCTTTTACTATATTCCTTTCGACTTCGTTGGAAGCTCAAACTGTAAATCTTTCAACTTTGTCGAAATCTTAAACCGTTGAGTTTTTGACTGAAAATTTGCACTATTTTAAAGCTTTGTGCATGTTTTCTTGTGTAACCTATCTGAGCAAACTTATTCACATTTTTATTTTTGATTGTTATCTAAATTTATAATTGATTTAAGGTTTTTAATTAAAACATTTTCATTTGGTAAAACAATGAGCTATCCAAAAGTTGAGGCTACTGCCAAGCACTCTTTCATTGAATCACAGAGAAAAGTAGACGCTATTCTGAAGGAGTTTGGCATCACCGAAGTTGTAGCTATCCCTTCCAAATGCTCTGATACTATTAGCAACCCTCAAGAAGGGTATTTGCATTCACTGCCATCCACATATGGCATGGTGGTTTTTTTCCATTTCCTGCATTCTTGCACTCTTTCTTGTCTTATATCGGAGTTGCTCCGATACAACTTTCTTCTAATATGGGTACCCATCTTCTATCCCTCAAGATATTGGCGCTGGAATTTGGAATTCCTTCACATAACCCTGAAACTTTAACCTCCTTGACCAAATTGTCAAGGTCAAGCAAGTCTTACAAGCAAATCTTCAGGGTGAATGTATCTAAGAAGTTGATATGGAGGTGTTAATAAGTTTAAGGATTGGAAGAACCAATTCTTTTTTGTTAAATGCTTTGTGGATGTCCGTGAGGCCTTTGCCTTTCCCCGTGAGTTTATTTGAATGTCGTTTTTTCTTTTCTTTATGCTTTCTGCTAACTAATCCCTGATTTTTCAGATGAACCTTCCATGACACTCGGCGATGCAGATCAAAGAATCATTAATTCTTTAACTGCAGCTCCTGAACATCTTAGGAGAAGGTTGACGCTCTTAACCTTTTTGAAACTAAGGAAACATTCTTTGCATCCAATTGGTCAAAGAATTCTCGGCATTCCACCTGCCATTATGCACAACTCTCGAGGAAGTCGCTTCTATTCCTCAAGCGATGCCGATCATTTTACCTCATTGTCGCCTATTCGTTCTGACGTTTCAGGTATTCCGTTAGCTTAGTGTTCTCTTTTTTCTAGAATTCATGAATTGCCCTACCTGATTTTATATCTGCTTAAATTTTCTTTAGGTCTTTCATAGGCCGTCGTGCCTTTAAGTGATGTTGCTCCTTCTTCACCATCTACGGATGTTACATCAGTTTTGGGGGCCTTCACTAGCTCCCAGAGATCTTCAAAAAGAAGACTAGGAGCACCTCCTAAGGGGGCACCTCCATCTAATATAACAAAGATCACTGATATTGAGGAGGAGGAAGAGCGTATATCTCCTAAGAAAGCTTCAAAGAGTTCGACTGTCGAAACTTCAAAAGATAAAGTGGAGTCAACTGCACCTGCACCAGCCCCCTTCCTCCTATTACTATTTTAAATTCTCCAACTGCACTGAAGAAAATGCAAGTTGCCCTTTTTGGGACTCCCTCTAAATCACATACTCTTCCAATGTTGTCATCTTCCTCTTCTCTACCAACTAATTTTGACGAACTCGTCAAGCCTATTCTTCACTCACAATCTTTTGCTTCCTCTTCTCTGCAGTCTTTTAGCCCAAATTTGGTAGAAAATCATCGCTCTCTCATGGTGCAACAACTCTTGGGAAGCTCTTTTCTAATTAATCCTATCATCACTAGGTCTTTCTAATTTCTAACCTGTGTCTCTTCTCTTGTTGTAGATTTCCTGGAACTGGGTTTCCCTTAATGAAATTCTTTCTAAACTTTCTACTGGATCCTCCATGCTTCGGGAGGAAAATGCTGAGTTAAAAAATCAGCTGGCCTTATTGATGACTAACCAAAATACCACTTCTTCTAAATTAGAATAGATCAAGGCTTCCCTCACTAGGGCCGGGGGTGATCTAGAAGCAGAGAAGTGAGCTCATCGTCTTATCTCTGACAAAATATTTGCAAGGAAGCTGGCTTTGAAGAATTCAGAGGAGGAAAAAGCCCGTCAGATTTCTAAGAATATTCTTCTAAAAGTTAAATTTAAGTGGTCGAGAGCTTTGCTCAAGCTGGCTATTCAAACCCTTTCTGACCTCTAGAAGCCTGTTTCTAATTTTGCTCACTCCACATTGGGGCCCATGATGTTGTGCCATTATGAAGATGCCCTCATGCTTGCCTATGCTAATAATCCTGATAAATGTCCTGATTTTATTTTTCCTCACTTCACCCAGTTATGGCCAAAAGGGCATGGACAAAATTAAGCGAGTTAAGCAATGTTCTGATCTTGAAGGCGAAGAGGGATCAGTTGATTTTAAGGAAGCTCTCTTTTGATATTCCCTACTTCGATATTGTATCTGACTTTAAGGAGGAGGAGGATGATAAAATTAAAGACCCTAAAGAGAAGGTGGATGACGACGAAATGAATTGGGATACTGATGATGATGATGACCATGATGATGACCCTCTTAGCGGTCAAGGCCACGGAGGAGACAAAGGGTGTCCTTCCGGTGCTTCAGGGTTGGATAGTGGAGATAAAGATGACGCTCCTGAACAAGAGCAATCCCCCCAAAAGATATGCCACCAACATCTCCTGGTTCAACTGCTCCTCTAGAGCGGGAAACTGCTCTCACACATCCCAAGGATCCTCAAGAAAAGGAACAGGGTCCTTAGACTTTTGCTCCCATTTCACCAGCATGGAATTCCCTATTTAAATGTCTTATACCTCGAAGATAATAATTAGCGATAAATCATTTGTCTTAGATAAAGAAGAGGTCAATCTTTCCCTATAGGACAGAACTTAAGAGAAAATAAGCGGAAATTAACAAGTTGCATAGGGAGTTAGACAAATTAATAAAAGAACACAATGCCCTATCCTAGAAATATCATAGTCTGGACAAGAGCACTTTCACACTAGCATCTTTTAAATTTCAGAGAGCGACCCCTTCACAAAAGAAAGCTCACCTTCGATATAATGCTCTCTTGAAGGAAAATAGAGAATTAATAACCCTATTCAGGATGATGATTAAGGCAAGAGGCATTTTAATCATTTTTTTATAAAGTTTACTATAGACATTCTACTATAGATTTCTCATGTTTAGGTGAATTTAGTGGGGGTTTACTTAGACGATACCATAAAAGATATTTAGATGAATTTGGTTCTGACCTGCATCCTTGAGCTTACTGGAACTTACCACGGGTCAAATCAATTCCTCAAGATCTTCCCCTAAAAAGCTTAAGTATTATAAGAACAAATTTGTTTCTGAGTTTTCCTCCAAGTCCATTGTGTATGAACATGATGGGTGATTGTAAATATATAACAAGTAATTGATTCATGAACACATGCTTTTGCAATGATCTCTTTACTTAGCTTCTTTTTGATGTGTTATTTCAGAATATCATTTCTTTAGCTCATGTCAACCCAAGAGACCATTTAAGTCAATATGTTAACCTGATAAGGTTTTACTCTAAAAATACATCACTCTTAAAGACTTCGAAGTCAGCTAGATATTGCTTTCTTAGGGATTTACAAAAATTATACTCAGAATAACCTTGTCTCCGCTTTGACTTTCTTGGCGAAGAGAAGGAAACTATCTTAAAAGAAAGCAGAACCTTCCATACTAAGTTGATTTTTGGTTGCGACAGTCCTTCTGCCGAAAAATGGGATTATAGTAAATATCCACCAGTTATTACCCTTGAAGGGATTTCTGTACATTTTGACTCAACTGTTATGCTTTCGGCTAATACTTTATGCAAAGTTAGAAATCTAGTCTCTCAACTTTAGATGTGATGAAAGCATTTTTTGTTCCTTTTAACTTTTGGCTACTTGAGTTGTAATTCTTTGATATAACAATAAAGTAATGTTATCTTGAATTTTTATTTATTTTATTTCTTTTTGTTATATAGGAGATTCAGCCATCTTTGCCTCATCTTCCTCAAAGTTTACTTTCTCGTATCGACGCCATTAGAGATAGGCTATTATTAAAGAGTGGTGAGATAGAAATTCATGATGAAGTCCTTCTTGAGCGTTTTGGTGGCAACATCGAAGCAGTGAAGTGGCATAAAAGATACCTTATTCAAAAGACCATTACTAGTGGCCACAAAGACCACATAGCCAATGTTGAGGCCGATATTAAGAAAAGAGATGAGATAGTCACCCTGGTAAAACGAGAAGCGAAACCAAATCCCTCTGTGGGGTTCGATCAAAAGATGTCTAAGCTTATTCAGTAGATAAATGATATAGAGCTGAAATCAAAAAAGATAGCCAAGCTCAGCGTGCCTCTCTAGAATTCAATTTGGGTGATAATACTTCAAAAATTGAAATTTCGACCCCACTAGAACCTCCTTGAGCTACTAAGCTACAAGGTCAAAACTTCTCACGGCTAAAAAAATTCCCACTATGCTCAATCCTCTCCCGGCCTAGAGAACAACATAGTGGGGAATTGATGTCGGAGGGTAAAATTCGAAATTGTTAAATATTTTGATGAGCAGCAGAAGATAAAGTATTCTCAGACTATCAATGAATATGCCTCCATGAATCAAAAGCTTGAACATAATATTTATTTCCCCCAAAAGCATGATGCTGAGTTAGGAAGGGAAAACCAGACCCTTAGAGCTGCAAACAGGGCCTTTAACCGTGCTTTGAAAATTAGCATCGAGTTGATTGATGATGAGAATACAATCAGAAGAAAGGAGAAAGAACTCAAAGAAGTTCTTCCACACAACAGTAGACCATGTAGTTAATCCTTCGGTGGCGGAGTCTCTTAATAAAGAATCTCAAGATTTGTAATTTATTTATTATAACAACCCAAATTCCAATGGGTCCAGATTTTTCGCAAAAGAGATAAAATCCAAGCCTACTGAAGCCCGGGATGGGTATCTGGTATCCTGCAATTAGGCAAAGATAAATATATCAGAGCTCAAATAAATATCTCACAGTGGAACTAACTAAAATATAATAGTAAGTGAATACTCACCAAGGTAATAACACTTTCTAAACAAGTGTGACAATGCTGGAAAATCTCTGCCATCTATCTAACATGTGGGATGATATGAGAAGGAGATCAAAACTAAAGTTCTAGTGAATGGACAAATTATACACTTCTAAGCATAATTCTACATACACCATTCTAATTTCATTTTCTGTCACATTAGGTATATTTGGTTTATAATACTCTCGCCTCTGTGCGTGAAACGTACCCATCTACTCCCTAGTAGATTAAGACCTAATAATCAATATATATAGGTAGCTACATACCCAAAGACCGTATTGGTCCTAGATACTACCCATAGTACCATCCGTTTCCTCCTCGAAAAGGATGGCATCCACTACACCAAAAAGGTGTATTTGTAACGAATATAGTCGTTACAAATAAAATTTATAACAGATATAGTCGTGAGCGGTACAGGCGTGAGGTATGTTGTTATAAATATTTATAACGGCCTCTACCGTTATTAGATATATCACTTACTAACGGACTTTGTTGTTAGAAATCTAAATTTTTGTAACGAAAAAGTTCGTTATTAGTTGCATCGGTTTGTAACAGTTATTTTCCGTTACTTAGTTTCCCCTTTCATGGTAAAAGAAGAGGTTGTCATTCTAAATTATCATGACCTTGTCCGTTACAAATTTCATCATTAGTAACGCACTTGTTCGTTACAAATTTCATCAATAGTAACGACTATGCTTGTTATAAATTTCGTCTTTAGTAACGAATATGTTCGTTACAGCTACCAAACCATGTAGAGCTGCATTTTTGCTAGAATTTACACTACAGAATTGTCTATTATAATACAATAAGTACATACATATCCAAAATTATAGAATTTCGATAACAATAAGCAATTACGCATCCAAGCATACAACTTAAATTGCACAAATATTTGACAACAAATTAAAGGAAAATTCAAAATTTCACAAGTTCATCATACATAACTAAAGAGTATGAAATCAAAATATTACAAGTTCTAACGTTACTTCAAAATAAATTCTATATCCTACAAATAACGAACACGACACTCAGGCCAAATAACAAAACCTTCATCAATTATATCAAATAGCTTGTAATTACCATTTTGTGACGCTTCATAAATAGGTGCTTCTGGATCAAACACTTTCTCCACCCATACAACTCTTTCCCCATTCATCACCTCTCTATGGTGGCATATTTTCTGTGTCCCAAGATGGCCCTTAGCAACCTCTTTCAACTCTTCTGAAAATAAGACTACAGATTGCCTATCTCTTGTGGAAGATCCAATAGCACCATTAGATTGAACACCAAAGCTAGCTCTAGGACTATCATGCTGACTGTTGGAAGCAACTTCATTTCTTGGTGTCGCATTCCCTCCAAACTGATTCATAAATTGTAACAAACTTTGTTGCATACTCATCATAGTCGAATGCATCGATCTAAATTTTTCGGTTAGTCTATTTTGATTGTTCTCCATCTTTGCTTTACATTTTCTATCTTCATCTTCCTTGAAATTAGCTATTGCTTTTGATGCTTGTGTAAGTTTCACTTGCTTCATAGTCGATGTAGAGCTAATGGCACAACAATAGTTTTCTCTTTTCTCCTTTCCACACACTTCAGCAACTGGATCATTCTCAAAATCTTCAAAACTTCTACTTCCATTGCTACCATTAACACTAGAGTTTTCCTTTTGTCTTTCCTCTGCTGCTTCAACTAATGCCTGCATAATACCCAAATAATTTATAAACAAAAGTTGAACTTGAAAATATTTTGCATATTAAATAAAGTAAAAGCATAAACTAAAGAATATACTATCAATGTCTTGCATATTGGTTGATAGAAAATGATGAACATGTGAATACTGTAAAAAAATATTCCTGGCAAATTATGAATACTGTAAAACAAAATATGGAGGAGACAAACTATAATGCATAAGATAAACAATAAAAACAAGTTCAATCATATAAACAACTTTTTTCTATGGGAATATGAACTATAGTGGTATGTTGCCATTATTTAATTAAGGCTTAAACTGCCTGAGCTTGCGAAAGTCGCAAGCTTGAGCTTGCATATATTCAAATAGTAATCTCTGTCATAACTCTGAAATTTTAATATGTTGGAAATTTTATGAGCATCGATTTGCATATCCTGTATTTAGAGAAATAGCAGCGAGTAACCGTGTTCTAACCTACAATTAGTTTTCATATCATTGGGCAGATTGTATGTATTATTGCCTAACTTCGACTGTTAGTATGCTAATACATTTGAATGTGTGATGAATTTAACAAGTTGAATTCGCCCTTTAACTGAGTACTCAACTTTGTACTCAGTTTTTAAAACTGAGTATAGTTTGTACTCAGATATAAAATTGAGTATCGTACTCAGATTTTAAGAAGAACCTCCAACTGTCCGTGAAAGTGTGGAGGTGCAAACTACAAACTATTTTCATCAAGTGCATTTTTATTTTTTCATTGTTCAACTTAATTATTTAGCATTTGTAGATTTCAAACCTGATAGTTATTTTTCAACATCAAAATGAAGCATAAACAAGCCTTAAACTATAAACTTCTTGATACAAAGAACTGAAGGGTGATCAAAACTGTAAACTCAAGAACATGGTAATTATTGTACCTCTGTATTATTAAGAGAAGTGCATATTCTCAAATCCAATTCTCAAACCCAATGGGCAATACTTACAGTTACCGATACAGTCTTGAATAGATGTTGAAGTACTTACAAATTTTTCGGCAGCACATGGAATCGCCTTTCCCGTTTTTCTACTTGTATGAGCCACTTTCCATGCCACTGTACGTGTGATCTTCTGTCCTGCATTCTCAGCTGCCTGCATTTGAATAATTTCATAAAGTACATTTTTGTCATTGAAATATTAACCTAAGAAATGTTTTTACATACCAATTCTTCATATAGTCTAAGATAAGGTTTCCTTCCCAATGTATGAGTTAGGGTACTTTTGGCCTTGTTTTCGGAATTTGTCTTGCATTGTTTCATTTTGTTGTCACTATATTCGATGTCAACAAACCTCTGCCACAATACTTTGTCAACGTCATCAGGACGACTATTAAGCGCAACATGTTTGGGCATGAGTTGTCCATCTTTTTTGAGGAATCTCTGACGTACCGTTGCTTTGAATGTTCGATAATGTTGTGAAAACTTCTTCTCCAATATTGGTCTAGCTACCATGGGGTCGATATTCAAGTCAAACTCTTTCTATTGAAACAAAAAAGTCAAATAACAATGTCAATTTTTTTAACTAATCCTGGCACTCTTCGCCTTTTCTTCCACGACTGCTTTGTTCAGGTAATTAACCATAACCAATACAGGAACAACACTGTATTAAAATAACAAGTTCTTGAAAATAATGTCATAATATATGAAGGGTTGTGATGCGTCTGTGATGATAGCATCAACGGGCAGCAATAAAGCCGAAAAAGACCACTCAAACAATTTATCCCTTGCAAGAGATGGTTTTGATACTGTAATAAAAGCCAAAGCAGCCGTGGATGCAGTGCCACAATGCACGAACAAAGTTTCTTGTGCTGATATTCTTGCCATGGCCGCAAGAGATGTTGTATCACTGGTAATTAATTAATTATTATACATTATCATTTGTTAATCATAAAACGAAGAGAAAATAATGCAAATTATGGTCATTAATGAAGGCTGGAGGGCCAAATTATAATGTGGAACTGGGGAGATTAGATGGACTAAGCTCAACTGCTTCCAGTGTAGAAGGAAGCCTGCCACAACCATCTTTGAATTTGAACCAACTTAATTCCAATTTTGTGAAAAACGAGTTGACTCAGACCGACATGATCGCACTCTCCGGTGATTATTTCATTAATCACATATCCAGGCTACATTATTAATTGCAATTATGTTAAAAAAAAGTTTGATCATGAACACTGATATGCACACATGCACAAGAAATTTAATTAGCCAGTTTTCATGCACAATTTTCTTCATGTATTGATTGTCAGGCAAACTATGATAGAATAGGACTAACAGATGAATTATCATACCTTAATTCCATTCTGAAAACATTATATTCATATAAAAGATGAAAGTCAAAGTGCATTATTTATGGTTATTGCTTATTCTTATTCATAAACCTATATTTTATTTGCGTACACAAGTTAATCCCTTTATTTTACCAAGTCATCAGTGTATACAAAGTAAACGTTTGTTATATGGTTAGAAGTTTGTAGTTGTCATCATATAACAAAAGATATATTCTCTTTTAAAACTAATCAACAGCTTAATAAGATTTCCTGCTGTAACGAAAATGAAAGATGAAAGAAAATACACACTTACATATGTGGACCATTGGTACCGATCTTCTTCTTCGTTTTCATCTTTTTTTTGGCAGCTGCACACACACTGGGCTTCTCACACTGCAATCGATTTTCGAGTAGAATATATGGGAATCAAATAGACCCAACGCTGGATGCATCGTACGTGAAGCAACTGCAAGACATGTGTCCAAGAAACGTCGCTCCTGATATCGCTATAAACATGGACCACGTCACACCATAAACGTTCGACAATCAATATTTCAAAAACTTACAGTAAGGGAAAGGGCTCTTCACCTCCGATCAGGCCCTTTTTACTAATGGTCGGTCTAAGGCTACAGTTGATACGTGGGCTCAGAATTCACAGGCCTTCAATCAGGCCTTTATTGTTGCTATGACTAAGTTGGGCCGTGTGGGTGTGAAGACTAGGGCGGGTCAGGGGAATATCCGCAGAGGTTGTTCTGCTTTTAATTAACCTTTCTGTTTGGACTTGTGCTTTTTTCCATCCAAAAAAAAAAAATTGTAAAAAAGGGGAAAAAATGACTGCCTTTACTTGAAATAAAATGTTAGGGGTCGTTGAGGTTATTTGGAGAATAATTCACGGTGAAGATTGTGGCATTGTGTTTACTTTGGATAAAACGAATGTTGTAAATATGAATTATTGTTTCAAGATCAAACTTTTTCTATGCAGCTTGGATATATAAAAAAGTCAGAGGAGAGACAATTTTGTAGTCTCATTATTTTGGATGTATATTTTTATTGTTTTCGGTCTTTACTGCAATTATTGTAAAAAACATTGTTCACATATGAAAGCAAAATTGACCGACGCTCGTTATTTATCTATAGCTCATGTATTTCTTTAATCATTGTTATTTTTGTAAAGCATTAAGACTCTGTGTTTTCATTCTTGTTATTTCATCATTTGTCCATAGCTCACTGTTTGACTTAGCTACTCTTTATTTGACTAAAATATACCATTAAGTTTTCTATTTTGCGATTTTAAAAACTTAATCCGACAACATGCTACTCGCAAAATAACAAAACTTTGCATTAATGAGACTATAGTGACAACAACACGCTACTGCGATTGCTAAAGGCTGTGACCTAAAACATTTTGAAACCGAACTTATAAGCAAACTTTTGGAACATTGAATGTGTGTGGTTTCCATAGTTATTGTATGCAAAATTGCAATTCTCTGTGTTAATTATTTTTTAGTTCACTTGTCTGTTGTTAAAAATTAATCAAATAGTTTTTGGGACATCAAAATAGATGGGTATATATCAGGCACAATGAACATGTACAAGAGAGACGCCAGAGATGGCATAACAAGGCAAGGTTTAAACATATGTATACATATACATATTCAGGCTATTCAAGGTCCAGACTAAGCAAACCAACAGAGACGCACAACAACTGAAACGATAACCAGAGTGTACCAAGGTAGTAAGACACAACAGCTAAACAAAAAGGGCAAGAGTACGAAAAAACAAGTTGTAGATGAACCAGACAAAACAGATTCAAGCATAATGAAGTATAAACAGTTCCGAATAAATAGTTAAATATATTACGAATAAACAGTTATGTACCATTAGTGCTTTCCAAAGGCTATCTTTAAAAACAGCATCTACATCATTCCATCCTTCATAACCAATCAGAATGAGAGAGCGAAGCAAAACACCACAACGAGAGGCCCATTTTTTTGCATCACTGCCTTTTTCACCTTCTAAGTCCATAATTATTGAGTACTTTTTATTTGGAGGGGAAGGAGGAACATCACCTTCCTCTGTGTCATTTGTATGTAGTGACGTGATATAATAATTGCCTGACATTCTACAATGCAAATAATTTAAAGACGATGAATGCATATTAAAGCATAAAAGAAAATTTGTAGGATAATGGCTCATCCAAGATGGAGAACATAGCAAAAGCTTAATCCATGTTTATTTATTGTTCATACCAACTCATATTTTTAAAAGGTATCAATTATACACAAAAAGATTAAATCATAACATTAATATGATGCGTTCAAGACAAGTGTAATAACTTCAAAAATATTCAACAATAGAGAAACATACCCAAGTGTATATTAATCAATACAACATTGTAATAAGTAAACAAAATAATTATTGTTCAATCAAGTGTGTCTATTTTGATTCGATACATTTCAACGATGCAGTTAAATTAGGCCGCTCCTTCAAAATAGATTGAAAGCTCATTGGCATCTCATAATCATCTATGCTATCAGTCATGCGCTTAGGCGAGTGTTGTACGATGGACCAACTAGGATCATGCATGTCACTTATGTAAAAGACTTGACTTGCTTCGGACGATAGAATGACGGGCTCGTCATATTCTCCACTATTGCTTTTCAATTTCCTTAGATTCACCATTAACAAATTGGAGTCACTACAAATCTTACAGCTATTTGATTTATCTGCTACATTGATCCAATCACAGTAGAATACTACATGTTGAGATTCATAATAATCAAGTTCAATAATCTCTTTGATAACACCATAGCACGTAGTATCATCATCCATAGGATTTAAATCTTTCGCACTTGCAACAAATGTTGTAATCGCATTCATGCAAACACCACGCTGGTCTTTCTTCATTATCATTCTCATTTACAAAATGATCTTCATCACCATCATCAAATTCTTTACGTTTTAATTTTTTTTTACCCGGTACATATTTGATATGAGCAAGCTTTTCCAAAAGTGCCGATCCTACCAATCGTGTGGGAAGTTCCTTATGCTCTACATCTTTGTACCATCCATGTTTCAATGCTCTATATGGATGACCATTATTCAAAAATCTTCTATACTTTGTATAAACAATCTTATTACCAATACGTTCTGACTCGGTCTCAGTAGCACAAACCGGACATGCTTTGTAACCATGTGTCACACAACCGGATAAATTTTCAAATGTTGGTAAGTCATGAATTCCCCACAAAAGCATCGCTCTCAGTGTAAATTGCTCTTTCTTATCCATGTCAAATGCAGGCAGACCTATCCAAAGATGCTTTAACTCATCCATAAGAGTTCTAAGTATACATCAATGTCTTGGCTTGGTGCACTAAGTCCAGGAATCAACAAACATAACATTTGAAAGTCGGGTTTCATACATAATGAAGGGGGCAAATTATATGGGATCATGTACATGGGCCAACAATTATAACTATTAGATTGAGCTCCACTATGATTAAATCCATCGGTAGTAATGCCAAGACAAACATTTCTTCCATTAGTAGCAAAATCCGGCCATCTATTTTTAAGCGATCTCCATTCAGCCGAATCAATAGGATGGCGCATGGAGTCCCGAGAAGGCTTTGCTTCACTATGCCATAACATTTTTTGGGCTATCCAAGGTATAGTGTACAACCTAGTTAATCTAGGAATAATGGGAAAATATTTCAAAACTTTTCTTGGTAGTTTTATGACTTCGACTATTTTCCCATGTTCTTTAACTTTAAATCTCGAAGTATTACAGTGCGGACATTCCAATGCATCTTCATACCTCTTCCAAAATAATATACAATCATTTTCACAAGCATGTATTCCTTTTACATTCATTCCTAGATCTTTTAATATTTTTTTCATTGTAGGATACTTATCGGGTATTGTATTTTTCTTTGGTAGCCATAGTTTCAACCTCTTCAACAACTCGGTCATACTGTTTCCTGACTGGTTGAATTCTTGTTTCAAGCCATGAAGCTCTATGAGAACACTTAATGTTGTAAGACCATCTTTCAAGAAGGATATAATTTTTCACGTGCTTTTCTTTTGTATTTATTATACTTTTTTTCATGGTTTCCACCAAAAGTTGTTTGTGTACCATGAGATAATCCATATACATCATCAACAAGATTTCCAAGACCACTTTCTATTGGGTTTTCCTCTTGAAATTGATGAGATACGAAGTCATCATTGACAACATGGGGTGTAGGATTGACCATTACTTCAATGCCATTACTTTCTCCATGAAAAAACCATTCATCGTATGCTGGATCCATACCATTAAGAATTAAGTGCTTCTCAACTATTTCAAAAGGCTATTTTTTAGAATTTCTACACTTTATACAAGGACAACAACATATTTCAAAATCAGGTGGTGAATGATGCTTCACGAAATTCATAAAATATCGAACACCTTGAATATATTCGTTTGTGTTCCTATGTCGAATTCTAATCCAATCTCTCGAGGTAGGTTCTGACATTAGCAAAAACTCGTGGATCACCTAATTCATTATGAAAATAAAGATTATTGATTCAATGTCGTTTCTTATATGAATGGAGAAAAAGCACATATAATAAAATATTACAGAAAAAAATGACACAACTATTCAAATTCAGTCAAAGTTCTCAAAATAAGATTCAAATTCAGAATTACCATTGTATACACATTTATATTTCTGGTAAAATATTTTAATTTATACATTTAAAACAGTCATTTTGCATCTTTCCTTTTACAATTGCATATAAACTTCTCTGTTATGTTTTCTGTTGCCAAATAGTGTATACTATTATTATTTTGGCATATAAATAAACACTTAGAGTGGAGTAATTGTTCCATTCCCCACAAATGCTAGACATAATATAATATGATGTAAAAGAGCAGCATTCGACAACAAATCCAAACTGGAGAGTCAATGCAACATGTCTTGCATTACTTTATATTCTACTAAAAAAATTAATCTTGCATTACTTTAAGATAACCTGTGCTCTTATAAATTAATCTTGCATTGCTTTAAGGAAAGGGAGAATGTTGCGGTTATTAGCCCCTACCATGGTCACATGCATCTGTAACCATTTTGGTCAATTCTTTTAAAACTAATCTGATGTAGTATTGTCAAACTGTTACACAACTTTCAAACATATTAGATAATGGTAAACTGTTAGATAAGAGCATGGTAAACTTTCAAACATATTAGATAAAAGCATGGTATAATAACAAGGAATAAGAATGCTTGTGTGAAATGGTCTAAATTATGCTAAAAATAAGGTAGTTGAAGATCTAGTGATTCTATGTTGCATGTGCCCATTATCATGACAGTATAAAAGAAAATTCAAGCAGTTAAATCATCAAACAAATGAACGTATGTATGTAATATAAATGCTACATGTCAAATTTTTTACTACCATTTACAAAGAAATTCCAATTTTATAGGCAACCAGCCATAAAAACACTGTCAGTATCACATTATACCTCACTGCAACAGTGGAAGCAAAACTGAAATCCTACAACCATAAAACCATGTTCACGTATATTAACAAATCAAGTAACGAAATTTAGAATGGCAAATTAGAAGCATTCAGCATACGTACAAAATTTTAAGCACCCATCATTCTGAAGGAGAGTAAAATTAAATGACTACAACTTCCGGTTGGTAGTTTCCACACACAATAAAGATGGAATTTTAGTCGAATACAACTGCTCTACACATATAAACTAGAAATAACCAAACTAAAAATCACAAAAGTTAGGTTCATGTTAAGTGGGTGTCGCTTGCAAATTCCAATTAAAGATTCAAATTTGTCCTGAATACAGAGCGTACAAATTTAAAAGTTTAAAATCATTGGAAAACAAAAATCTACAAATTTTCTGATTGCAAAGCTAAATTATACTTAAACAAACTTTAATTTATACTTCAAATGAGGAAGAGACTTGGAACTGTAGGAAGAACAAAGTGAAAAAAAGGAATTTCGATTGCTGCACAGAATCACTAGATCTTCACTACCTTGTTTTTTGCATAATTTAGATCATTTCACACAAGCATTCTTATTCCTAGTTATTCTACCATGCTCATATCTAGAATGTTGAGTTGTTTTTTGCATTATTCTCTGTTTAGCATAATTTTAAACTGTTACACAACTTTCAAACATCATTTCTAAGCTATTACCCTACCATGCTCTTATCATTAAGGAAAGGGAGTTTCCTATTCATTGTTCCATATTTTATGACAGTGTACTTATTCTGTAATTTATACATCAACTTTAGTATAGCAGGGATCCAGTAATTACTATGTGGCAACAAATGGACAATGATATCAAAAATTATCACTAACTAAAGCTATAATTTGTAATGGCATGAAAATTAAAGAGCTGATACTAAATTGCAAAAATAACAAAGAACTGAAAATGAAACAAAGAACTAAATAAAATTGAATAGATGGAAGTGTAATTGCATGTAGTTAACAAGCATGAAATGATAAACTACAGCTAGAAAAGAAAAATGAAGAACTAAACTAAGATTAACTAACCAAAGCTAGGCTATGAACAAGAATTAAAGTAAAGAGTCTAAAGACTAGTACTGGAATTGCAAGAAACAGGAAATCAAATTGACGTGAATTATAACACCAGATTCTTCTTTTTCTCTCTCTCTCTCTCTCTCTCTCTCTCTTTTACAATGCAACAACAGTCCTTATTTATACACTTTGATTACAACCAACCAAGCATAACAATTTCCCAATTTTTTTTAAAGAATTTTGTAACGACCCTATTTTTGATATTAGAAAATTTTAGTTATAGTAAAATACTCGAATTTGATTTTTGATAATTAGCATTTTGGAGATAAGATTCAACTAATTGAAGTTTATTTAATAACAGATTTTTGTTTCAACAAATTGAACTGATTAATAAAATAAATTTCGGAAGATAAATTAAACTGGATACTATACATGAAAAATCATTTTATGCAAAATCTAATTGAAGGTTCTCGCATATAAGAAATTTTATAATGTTTAAAACTTTGTTACGCATGTTCGTCATTGACAGTTGCTTAAAATTTCGTACTCCCATAAACCATCAACGACTATAATGTGCTTCCTGCTATCAATTCGAATTAATCAGAAACCATCAACTAATAGTAGTTAGCTTTATCAACGAATGTGTTATAGTGGATAATAAAGCACAATAAAGCTAAATCCAAGTCAGAAACCATCGTTGATTCAAAATTATTTGTTCGAAGGTTCTGTGTAATCCAAGTTAGAAACTGAATCGAATTACTAGAAAGCACAATAAAGCTAAATCTAAGTCAGAATTCCCATTAAATCAAATGTCCAAAATTAAAACGCAATCAAGAAATAAGCGAAGAAATCAAAACGTTTTAATAGTTCAAACTCAAGCAACTTTTAGTAGGAAATCAACAGATTTTAATAAAAACTAAAAGCGTCGATACCTTTAGTTGATTTAGCCCTTGAATTTGCTTGAGAAGGTTTTGCGATTAGAAAAGTAAAAGCGATCCTGAAGCACGAATTTGGGGAGGAAATGGGGATTTGGCGGAAAGTGAAAATAATTTGGATATTTGGCGGCCAAAGAAAGTGGGAAGCGTAATGAGCTTAGGCGTTGTGAGTCCAGATGTTATTTTCCATCTTTTACCCTTTTGTTTTCAATTTATTTTCATTTATACCAAATTTTATAACGTGTAAAGTAGTGATAAACTATTTACAGCTCCTTTTAAAACGGCTTTGAAAGTTTTATAATGGGATTGAAGTGTTATTATTTTATAACGACATTTGATTGTTAGTAATTCAGAAATATTTTTGTTGGGAATTTCATGTTTTGGTGTAGTGATAATTTATGATAGAATAGATTCAGAAGATGAAGATGAAAGTCTAGATTTATCAGCAATGGCTAGGAACTACAGTCTAGAACATGAAGATATGGCAGATACGGATTAAAAACCCGTACTCTACCTAGTATTCTACTTACAAAACTACTACTTCCAGAAGATAAATAAATGAACGGCCGACAACTTTTGACATGTAAAGATGCATTGTTAAAGACATCCTATTTCCAACAGAAGAATACTACAACGTGTTAAAAAGAGAATACCAACTAGCCAAAAAAAAGACAACACAACTTTACTTTTTTTAGTAGCGAATAAATTATTGCACTATATAATAAAAATATGTGCCAGGTGTAAGTTTATAAGCAACCGGATTACCGGCTCTGCAAATATAAATGTTGTTGTATAGAGTGAAGAGAAGCATAGATCATTCACTCAAAAATTTGCAAATTTCCTTTCAGTGGCAGTTGAATCTTCCTGTTCATTTCTCTGTGCGTGCTTAGTTTCTACTGCAATTCATAATTTGAGAGAGAGCCAAAAAAACTCTTATTCTTCCACAACCACAGCGCGTCTTCTTTTCTAATTTCGCTCCACTGCACTACCCTTGGAAACTACTCTGTATGGATAGTGGAAAGGTAATTCTATATTCCATAATTCCATATTTATCTATTATTTCAGAACTATTAGAGTTGTTCGTAATTATGTCTCTGTATTTAATTGGTGGGTTAGAAATTTTTACTGAAATTTTCTTTTGAAAATTAATTTTGTAATTTGTATCGTGCTTTTATTTGGTATCAGAGCATGGTTGATTCTAGTGTTACAATACAATTTTTATTTTAGATTAAATTAATAGTGGACATGCTGAATTAGATTTCATCAAACCATAATCAGAAAAACAAAAATTTCCAGGATCAAAAGATCATAGATACGCTTTGTCAATTTTTGCATTCGAAACTATTAGAGAAATAGAAAAAGGAAAAGAAGCCAAATTCATTCCAAATCAAATTATTTCACATTTAGAGAAATTAGGATTAATTGGCGATAATGTCACAAAAAACAAAGTCAATTATACTTGTAAAATCAAGATTATAAATCCAGAAATAACAATTAAAATAGAAAACATCGATTATTCTCCAATCGATGTCAAAGAATTTAAAATCCAAATTGGAGAAATGTTAAACCATAATTTAATCAAAAGATCTAACAGTAAACAAAGGTCAGTAGCCTTTTTAGTCCGTAACCGTTCCGAATAAAAAAGAGGGAAACCTAGAATAGTCTACAGTTATAAATGTCTAAATGATAATACTGAAGATGATGGTTATAATATCCTAACAAGGATACTTTAATCAATCTCATTCTGAATAAGAACATTTTTAGTAAATTTGATTTAAAGTCAGAATATAACCAACTTAAGTTAGAAGAAGACTTTAAACCTTGGATAACTTTCATCTGTTCAGAAGGACATTTCGAATGGAATGTTCTTAGTTTTGGCCTTAAGACAGCACCAGCTTTATTCCAAGGATTTATGGACAACATTTTCAAAAAATATGATTTTTGCTTAGTTTGTATAGATGACATTCTAGTAGCATCTAATAACATAAGGGAACATGAGTCACACTTAAAGACAGTTTTTAAAGAAATATAAAATATTGGCCTAGTAGTCTCTAAAAAATGGAATTATTCAAAAGAAATTTTTTATTTTTAGGATTAGAAACAGGTAATGGGAAAATCGAATTACAACCTCATATATCCCATAAAATAGTTGATTTTTCAAATAAGTTAGATAGTAAAAAGAAAATATATGCATTTTTGGGATTGGTAAATTATGCTAGAAAATGTATTCTATATTTAGCAAAATTATTAGGTCCACTATATGAAAAAATCTCTAAAAATGAGAAACGACATTATTACAGAAGATATTAAATTAGTACTAAAAATCAAAGAGGAGATTAAGAAAATTAACCCCTTAGAACTTCCATTAGAGACAGATTATATCATAATAGAGTGTGATGGTTGTAAAGAAGGACGGGGAGCAGTCCTCAAATGTAAACCTTCTAAGTATAATGATAAATCTACAGAAAAAATTGCTGCTTATGCAAGTGGTAGTTTTCATACAGTTAACAGTTGGACTTCATTAGACTATGAAATCCAAGCCCTTATAAATGCATTAGATAAATTTAAGATCTTTTTAAATAAAGATTTCATAGTACGAATTGACTGTGAAGCAATTGTCAAATTTATTTCAAATGAAAATTCAAGGAAGATAAATAAAATTAGATGGTTAAACTTACAAAATTTAATTCAAGGCAATGGGTATGTTATTATTTTTGAGCACATTAAAGGTGCCGATCTATTATCTAGAAAATTATTATCTGCTTTTACTAACAATTCTTGTGATTTATCGGACAGAAATTACATGAATAAAGAAACAAATAATAAAGAAAGGCATATATTAGGTGAAACGAGTAAAGAAACAATGGATGAGAAATCTCCATGTAAATCAGCAGTTGTTAAACCAGAGGCACAATCGCCTAAAACGCCTCATGCAATATCTTTTGGGGGTAATTCCCCAACTAGTTTTTTAGCTAATCCTCTAGTTAGAAAAATCAATAATCAAACGATGGAGAGTAACATCCCGTGTATGACTTTCGGACAAACACCTCTGGTTTTGTATAAAAATGATGATCCCAGAAAATTCAAGCCTTTAGTCAGAATTTCAGATCCCAGTCAACAGTGTCTTTTAGATCATTTATGGAATCCGAGAACAATAGAGCAAGAAAGAAAAAACAAGCAAAAATTGAGTAATTGTTTTTCTCAATATTTTTCCAAGATTCAGCAAAAGCCACTTGGAAAAAATTACTTATGTTATGTGATCTTTAGAGGAAACTAAACCGGAGTGTTTAAACACTACAGTCAAGTACAGTTAGCAACACAAAATTTCTACAATCCAGTATGAAGAGGCTTTTACACATTATCAGAAGCTTTAGATGAAGCTAGAAAAGCATTTGGGCCAAACTATTTTGTGAAAGAAGATTGCTATCAAACTTACTCCTAGATAACCTCGACCACTCCTCATTCTCCGTAACAAATAATCAATAATCAATCCTCATAGTTAAATGACCTTCAGAATATGTACCAAAAAGCACAATCCTAGTTAGGAGCAATTATTGCTAGAAACTAGTATTTAGAAGATCAACTTAGAGGAGTCAATTATGATCGACAAATAATCAAGTTGATGGAACAAAGAATACAACAAGTTATAAAGGAAAGAGATGAAGCTAGAAGGCAGATACCAAGATGTCCCACGAGACTTTCTTATCAGCAACTCTTGAACCATTTAAAATTAAAAACAACCCCAATCATAGAAGAGTAATACAAAGTTTCAGGGATAGATATGTAGATCAAAATAGACAAGATGGTACATGACAGATGGAATGATCATCAAGCAATGCTACAACATAAGTTAAAAACTTATTACAAAGAAATAGTTCAAGGTCTGCGATTGAAAATAATTCAAGATAGACGATCAAATATGCTTAGATTACAAGTTGACATTGACACTTTGCCAAAAGATTTAGATGAGCTAGTTGATATGTTCGATCACGGAATGGTTTCAAGAATAACCTTCCACATATGACTCCAGCTAATACACTCAAAAGATTTGGAGAGTGCTTTTATTTTATTGCAGCTCAATATCTTAGAGTCTTTAAAGGTATTGTAGTTTGTATTAGTTCAACAACTCCACTTCTTATGTCAGATAGTAATTACAGGATTAAACCAGCTAGTCACCGAATAGCTATCTTTAAGCACAAGGGTTATACAAGACTTCACGAGAGTAGTTGTTTGCAGGCATATTATCAACTCTATGAAGGTTCACCAATATGGTTTGAAGCTCATATGCCTTGCCAATTTCACCAGCAAGCTACTACACTTAGTCCTCCTCCAAATTGAACGGAGTTAGTACTTCAAGCAGAAAGTAGTAGATACCAAATATGGGGTGAAATGGAACTTAAAATTCTATTACCCTTACCAACAGCTATTCACATATTCAATCTTGAAGCAGATGACATAATTTATGGTAGAATAGATTCAGATGATGAAGATGAAAGTCTAGATTTATCAGCAATGGCTAGAAACTACAGCCCAGAACATGAAAATATGGAAGATACAGGTTAAAAACCTATACTCTACCTAGTATTCTACTTACAAAACTACCACTTCTAGAAGATAAATAAATGAACGGCCGTCAATTTTTGACGTGTAAAGATGCATTATTAAAGGCATCCTATTTCCAGTAGAAGAATTCTACAACGTGTTCAAAAGAGAATACCCAATAGCCAAAAGTAAAGACATCACAGCTTTACTTTTCTTAGTAGAGAATAAATTATTGTACTATATAGTTAAAATATGTACCAGGTGTATGTTTATAAGCAACCGGATTACTGGCTCTGCAAATATAAATGTTGTTGTATATAGTGAAGAGAAGCATAAATAATTCATTCAGTAATTTGCAAATTTCCTTTCAATGGCAGCTTAATCTTCCTATTCATTTCTCTCTGCGTGCTTAGTTTCTGCTGCAATTCATAATTTGAGAGAGAGCCAAAAACTTTTTTTCTTCCGCAACCACAGCATCTCTTCTTTTTTAATTTCTCTCCACTGCACTACTCTCAAAATCTACTCCGTATGGATAGCATAAAGGTAATTCTCTATTCCATAATTCAATATTTATCTATTATTTCAGAACTATTAGAGTTGTTTGTAATTATGTCTCTGTATTTAGTTGGTGTGTTAGAAATTTTTACTGAAATTTCCTTTTGAAAATTAATTTTGTAATTTGTATCGTACTTTTATTTGAATATATATATATATATATATATATATTTAACATGGCAAGGTGGTTTTTAGTAAAGCATAAGAGATTATGCATTTTTCCTTGTTTCAGTTTTATTTAAAGGTCATAAATAAATTTGAAAAGGTTCTTAAGGAAAATTTTAGAATGATATCCCTAAGTGAAAATGACACAGATATTAAATGCCAGATGGGACTGGTATAGGGTTGCGCCTTACGCCTTTGCTATTAGACCAACTAATTTAGTCCGAAATTTTAGTATGTAGGGCTTTATCATAGGTAAGACTAAAATTATGGATACACACAGAAAGGAATATGTTTTGTATACAGATAGGTTATTGGTGAGTCTGCAAAACCATTAGGATCAGATGACCTTGGAAGTTGATAAGTTAAGGACAAACTGTCCATAAGAGAAATATTTAGCAGATAGCTATGGACAGGTAGTCCAGATGAAGAATAGCGTCTAATAGATTTTAGATAAATTTTGATGTTGTCTGGTAAGCCAAAAAAACTTTGTGCATGAATAGATAGTTCATTTTATTACCTGTTATATCTATGTATGTTTACACAATGATGCTTTATAGAAATTTTGACCTGTTTTGGTTGCAGGAAAACATTGTAGAAGGGTATGTTTTAAAGGAATGATAATGAGAGGAATCATGTTTCGCTAAGCGGCATAGTTTCACTTAACATAAGTTAACGGAGATAAATAGTTTTATTCGCACCATGCTTTATGTCTGACTCAGAATTTTTGTTTCTCCTTAAATTCTTGGGTGCTCAAAATTGATTTGAGTAGGCCGAGGGTTAAGATTTTCAATTTTTTGAGATTTTTGCAAATAAGCTTTCAGAGACGAGTAGGTGGCTGACAGATAGCTAATTAGGAATTCTGTTATTTTGTTTGTTTCCGCTACGTACTAAGAAAGTTATGGCTATATAACTTCGATCATCCAAGGGGAATCATCATGTGTCCCTCTTGGCATATTATTGTAAATTATAATTGATCATTGCTTGGGAATATGTTTGGGGACTTTTTATAGCTTGGATATGATTTTATTTGAAATGTAACCAATGAAATTTTTGTTTTTGGCAATCTATGATTTTGTTCTTATTCAAGTGCTTCTGATATTATGGATACCATTAGCATTACACTATTTTATCACCAGAAGTTAATATTATGGATGACTGTAGCATCTGTAGCGCTTAGCTTTTAGCCTCCAGATACGGGATGTTACAAACTTTCCTAAAACATGTGTCTTCCTGTTGACTTAACTAGAATGAAATGGGCATTCCTGGTCAATCTGTCCACTATGACCCATGTAATTTCATTCCCTCTGTTCGACCTTGGAAACCAGTCAATAAAATCCGTAGAAATAGAACCCCACTTCCATACCGGAATATCTATCAGCAAAAGCAATCCATTTGATTCTGGTGTTCAGCTTATGCCTGCTTGGAATTCAAGCATTGCTTGACACATAAGCTAATATATTGCTTCATACTTTGCCAGAAGAAACTTCGCTTTATATTCTGATACATCGTAGTTCCTCGTGGATGAATAGTGAATTTTGAATGATGGCCTAAAACTTCTTTCTTGATGTTTCCTACACTCGGAACACTTAACCTTCCTTTTGTTCTCAACCACACATTCTGGTCAAGACTGAAGTCCTTCAAGTCATTTCATTCGGTTGGTTCCCATAAATTCTCGATCCGTTCAACTAACGTTGGATCTTCCATTTGTTTAGAAGCAATCCTTACGATCATTACAGGTCGAACTTCCAAACAAGATAATACTATAGTGTCTCCGATAGACCCATCCTCAAATCTCCAATGCAATATGCCAATGCTTTCAAATCTTTCCACTCAGCAATCATCGCTAACACTGCATTCTGATGTTTCCTGCTAAGCACATCCGCAACCTTGTTGCCTTTACCGACTACGTACTAAATCCCAAAAACATAAGCGGCTATAAACTCTAATCATCTCTGCTCTCTCATGTTCAGCTCATTTTGAGAGAACAAATACTTCAACGACTTATGATTTGTATATAACTCAAACCTCTTTCCCGAAAGGTAATGTCTCCACACCTTTAAAGTGAAAATCACTACAGCCAATTCCAAATCATGTGTTGGATCTCTGACCTTATACGGTCTAAGATGTCTAGAAGCATAGGCAATCCATGCCAAAGACTTCGGCGACTTATTCGTCCATAAAAACCTCACATCCTCTCTTGTTAGCTTGGTCATCGAAGTTGTTATCCATGAGAATTCCTTAATGAACTCCGATAATAACCAGCTAGTCCGAGGAAACTCTTTATCTCATTTACTGTCTTGGGTCCCTTCTAACTATTCACTACTTCAATCTTAGTGGATCTACTTACAACCCATTCTCTGAGACTACATGACCAAGAAACTTAACTTTCTTCTTCGAGAATTGACACTTTGAAAACTTTGCCTTCAACTGTTGCTGCCTCAGCATCTCAATCACCACTCTAAGAGGAACTTTATGTTCTCTTTCATCCTTAGAGTATATCAAGATATCATCTATGAAAACTAATACGAACCTATCCAAATGCTCTCAGAAAACTCGGTTCATCAAATCCACAAAGATAGCTGGAGCATTAGTCAGTTCGGGTGGCATAGCTAACCATTTATAAGATCCATATCTGGTCCTAAACGTCATTTAAGGTATACCATCCTTTGCTACCCTGAGCTGATGGAAACTTGTTGCCAAATATAACTAATTGGTCGAACAAATTGTCAATTCTTGGCAATGAATACAATTCTTTATCATCCTCCCATTCAACTTAGGAAAATTGATACATAGCCTTAGCGATCTGTCTGGCTTCTTAGCAAACACTACCGCGGTTCCCCAAGGCGAAATACTCGGTCTGATAAAACTCTTGCCTTTTAAATGCACCAACTGCATCTTTAAATCCCCCATCTCCATAGGAGTCATCCTACTAGGCGGCCTACTCACTGGTTCTACTCCCGGAATCAAATCTATCTCGCTTC
This sequence comes from Allium cepa, assembly GCA_030765085.1. Classification (NCBI taxonomy): domain Eukaryota; kingdom Viridiplantae; phylum Streptophyta; class Magnoliopsida; order Asparagales; family Amaryllidaceae; genus Allium; species Allium cepa. The sequence goes on from CM060938.1 coordinate 689,211,931, forward strand.
GGAGGCAATCATACAACACTCTGAAAAACATCTGCAAATCCTCTAACCACGAAAACTCAACTCAACTCATCATCCAATTCCATAATGCCCAACAAAGCATACATTTCACTGCTAGAACCTTCTACGGTATAAAAAATTCTGTCCCAACAATCTGTGTGTCTAAGAGATATTTTCCTATCCGGCCAAAATATCCCAGTATCATACTAACTTAGCCAATCTATCCCATGAATAATTCCGAACCCCACAAAGTAAAGCACATGAAAACTATAAACAAAAGTATGACCTAACAAGTCAAATTTTAACTGGTCACATCTCAACCCTAGAGTTTCATACCCTGCTATTGGATTCACAACCCGTAAGAAAGTAACCAAATATGTGTTCTAGGTTAAACTTATCTATCAAACATCTAGATATAAAAGAATGCAATGCATTAATGTCAATAGAATGATAATAGACACACCAAGGATCTGAAGCATGCCTCCCAAAACTGCCTTTCCCTTTTCCTGAGTTGTCGGCTTTGGAGTAACACGCTCCAATGCATACACCTTGCCCTTTATATCCTTAGTGGTCTCCTTGCAATGGTTCTTATAGTGGCCTATATGATCGTAGTTAAAGCACCTGATGTCCTTCATCCTAATCACTTCCTTAGTCTTCCCAGTATGACACTCGTTGGCAACATGCCCCTTCTTGTCGCACTTGAAACAGACCACCTCAGACTTTCCCCTTTCGGCACCTCCACCCTTCTAAGCACCCTTCTTTATGAAAGAACTTCTTCTAACCTTGCCCAACCTAGACTTCTTTTAACTTATTCTTCTCCTGACAAATGAGCATCTCCTCTTGTCCCAAATCCATCTCCACAACCACATCATAGGGATCTTTGATATGCGGTAAAGTAGCCTTGGCCAACTCAGGTTTTAATCCCCTGATAAACTTCTCGATCCTCTTCATCACTGTATCAACAACGGTATAACCATATATGGCAAACTCCTCAAACGTACTGGCATACTCCAGAACATTTATCTCTCCCTATTCTAACTCTACAAACTTCCAAATCAAAATAGACCGTGCTATAACTGACATGAACCTTTATTGGAACCTCCTTTTGAACTTTTCTCAAGTCACAGTCTCCTCATCCACTGCCACAGCCACACTATTCCACCAAAACAGAGAAGCTCCCTAAAGTTTTCAGGATGCCAACCTCCTCTTCTGCTCATCATTGAGCCTTAAGTTTACAAAAAATCTTTCGTAGTGCAACAACTAGTTCTCAACCTCGATAACATCCTTGGTCCCAGTAAATGGCTACCCTCCGAGCTTAGTTTAATTTCCACTCAACTTAGCATAATCGTTGACAACTTGAGCTTTTCGAACTCCTCTTCCCATTACTCAAGCAGCAACTCCCGCTTACACCATGTTCACAAAAAACTGATACATGGCTTACATTCCAACTTGCGGGACTCTAGCACCCACATTTTCTGCTTCTGTCTGACTTTATGTTCTCCTCGTATTAGGCATGGCATTGCCATTAGTGCCTACACCTCTTGGGTTAACTCTTTCTCTTCTACCATCCATATCTGTATTCAAACCTCATGAGATATAGAAAAATAACCTAACAAAGATAGGAGAGTATAGACAAATCTTATTGTAACAACCCATATTTTTGGCAACATTATATATACTATTTAATTGGCTAAACAGGATAAAATAATGTGATGATTAATAGATTGAGATTTGATTATAACCAAGGGTAGCCGTGCCATATAAATACGTAAACCAACATGAGATAACATGAATAAAGGTTTTAAGAAATAATGAGGCAAAAATAGGAAAATGGGCATTATAGTACCCTAAACCCTAGTCGTGGGTCCTCACTTTAATTCATTGCAAACATTAAAATTTAAAAGAGCGTTCGGTCACCATTTTTAATCTTGAGGGAAGATAAAGCTAGAAATCAAGAGGAATAAGTAAATCAACTTATTCAACATCAAATCTCACATCTTTTAATCTCAAAGCTAAGGTGAACGATTACTAAATCCTAACAATTTTTGGTTTTAACTTTAATCCGAAATGATTTTGCATGATTATGCCATGTTTTAGATGACAAAATGTTTTTATATACTGATTGATGATCTATGCACGTTCATATTAGTTTTTATGACATGTTTGATATGAAAACCCTATTAATTGACATCTAAATGTCTTGAAATTACAAATGAAGATTAGAAATAATATTTCAGAGATGGGTTTTCATAATTTTCTGAATTAATGTGGATTTTATATTAATTTTCTAGTGAAGAAAATGATTTATTGGGTTATAAATTATTTACAGCAAAATAAATAACTATTTGGGTCTAAAATTTATATATGTTAGAAACCGTATTGAAATAGATTTTCTAGAATTTTGTATAATTTTCCTAAGTGTTTTGATGAATATATAAAATTATTTAAGGTATGTGACTTACATGTTTTATATATTTAATTAAGGAGAAGGAGCATTTTGCAGAATAAAATCATCCTTTACTTCTGAAAATATTGACAACACTTTTTGAAAAATTATTCAGCAACCAATAAAAATTTGACAAACAATGGCAGGTTAGTTGAAAATGTTTTCTCTTTTATGTAAAAAAAAAAATAACCTATTTTTAGCATGTTCTACCACTTTCGGTACAAGGGGTTCCGACCCAGACCCTTCGCCACCAATGGTTTCAAAACTAAAGTGCATGGTATCAAGCTACTTGGTATGTAGCATTTTCGAAAAAGGAAAAAGGTTATGTGGTTGAAACCTTAGGTTCCGAAGGGGCGGAATATGTTTGTTTTAGAACTAAAGGTAGCGCCTGCTTTCTTTAGAAAGAGAATGGTTTTGACTCAGTTGCATTCGACTGGGCCAAATGTTTTAAAAGGAATGGTTTCGATTTGGCTACACTCTTTTGTTTTTTTGTAAAGCGTTCAAAGGGGTCGAAACCCCTAGCTATCGCCTTTCTACCTTTCGAAGTCAGTGGTTTCGAAGGCTATACCTATCTTTTAAAAACAACCACTTCTCTTATGCTTTTGAAGGGATGGTTTAACCAATATAACTTCTTTACATAGGAAAAAGGTTTCGAAAGGTAGTTTTCGAATAAGATGTTTTAATTGGCCATTTTTATTCTAATTGAAGTACAACCCATGGGTTTCGAAAGAGATGACTTATATGGTTTTGAAAGGTGTTTCCCCACATGTTTAAATTGTATGCAAAGCCCTTTCGAAAGGTTTAAGTTTCCAAAGGTTTAATGCATTCGAAAGGTTTTTAAAATGGTTTCGAAGGTCTCGACAGGTAACCTTTTCTGATGGTTTTGAAAGGGTTGAATTAAAGGTTTTTCCAAGGTTTTAAAAAGAGAATGTTTTAAGATATGATGCCTAAAGTTTTATTGCTTTCAAAAGGAAGGATTTCAAAGGTTTTTAAAGGGTTTGAAGTATGATTTCGAAAGGAAAGCTTTGGCCTTCCGGCCATGGTAAATAAAGAGGCTTCACCTGGTTTTGAAAGAATTGCTTTCAAAGGTTTACGAATAGGTACTTTCAATGGAGTCGAAAGGGGTACTTTCAAGTGTTTAAATGTTTTCATCAACTAAGGCTTAAGTAATATACATACATACATACATACATACATACATAGATACATACAGACACACACACACCCCCACAGATATATATATATATATATATATATATATATATATATATATATAACGTGGCAAGGTGATTGGAGTAAAGCATAAAGATTATATATTTTCCTTGTGTGAGTTTGATTTAAAAGTTTTTAAATCATTTTGAAAAGTGTTTCAAGGAAAATTATGGGAGGGGATCCTTAAGTGGAAATGACTCAGAAATTAAAATACCAGATGAGACTGGTATGGGGTCATGCCCTATACATTAGCTATTAGCCCCAGCTAATTGTTGTCCAAAATTCCATTGTGTAGGGCTTTGTCACAGGTAAGATAAAAATTATGATTAGAAACAAACGGGTACATATTTGGTATACAAATAGGTTATTAGTGAGCACAAAACCGTTAGGATCGGTTGACCTTGGAGATGATGAAGTGAGGGACATACCGTCCAAAAGAGAAGTATTTAATAGATAATTAAGGACTAACCGTCCGAAAGAGGAGCGTCTAACAAATGTTAGATTAATTTTGTTTATATTTTATGGTAGGCCCGGGTCAACCAAAGACTAATAGTTATTCAAACAAAACTACAGTGTTTGAACATATAGTTCATTTATTCCCTGATAGTGTTTGAAAAAATAGTTCATTTATTACTTGATATTTATGCATGTTTACATAACGATTCTTTACAATATTTAACCAGTTTTCGCTACAGGAAAGTTTTGCAAAAGATATGTTTTAGACGGATGTTAGTGAGGGGAAAACCCGTTCCACTAAGAGACAAGGCCTCACTTAACATTATTAACTGGGATGTATAGTATTATTCACACCAGGCTTTATGTCTGACTCGAAGTTTAAATTTTTCCCACAAACTCTCGGGTGCTCAAAATTGATTTGAGTAGGCTAAGGGATTAAGGCCTTTTTAGGTTTTTAGTAGGATGACGAATAAGGTTACTGAATGCAAGCAAGTGGCAAGCAAGAGGCTAACAAATAACTATTTAGGAGTTGTAGTTCTTTGTTTTGTTGTTATTTCCACTGTGTATGTATTAAGTTAATTATGACTATATGACTCTGATCATCCATGGGGCATCTTCATATGCCGCTCTTGGCATATTTTGTAATAAGTATATTTTGTCACTGCCTGGGCACGTATTATGATTATGTATTATGAATATGGAACATGTTTTGAAATGTAATGGAGAAAAAGTTGTTTTGAAATCTGTGAATTTTTTCATATTATAGTGCTTCTAATATTATTGATACCATTAACATAGCCGTATTTAGTTGTAGGGAGCTAATACTATAGATGACTGCAGCTTATGTAGCGCTTAGTTTTGGGCCTCTAGATAGGGGATGTAATACATATACTTATATATAGAAAATACAAGTACGTTACTATAGCGTTATCTATTACCCCAGTCTTACTCTAATTCCTTACGATTATGTTTTCAAAAACATTTTTAGTTAAAGATTTTCATAAAACTATGCTCTGATGCCAAGTTGTATCATCTTGTATCTGGAGGCCAAAAGTAAAGTGTTACAAATGCTACAAACATCTATAGTATTAACTTCTGGTGACAAAATACAGTAATGAAAATCGTATCCATAATATTAGAAGCACTTGCATATGAACAAAATCATAGACTCAAAAAAAAAAACATTTCACTGATTATATTTAAAAACAATAATTCATATCGAAGTTACAAAATCCCAAAACATTTCCTAGGTAATGATCAAATATAATTTACAATTATACGCCAAGAGTGACATATGACCATGCCCCTTGGTTGATCAGAGAAATATAGTCATATCTGACTTAATATATGCAGCGGAATCAATAAAAAATAAACTGAAACTCCTAAATAGCTATCTGTCAGCCTCCTGCTCGTCTTTGGAAGCTTTATTCATCAAAACAACGAAAATCAAGAAACCTCAACCCTTGGCCTACTCAAATCAACATTGAGCACCAGAGAGTTTAAGGAGAAGCAAAAACTATGAGTCAGACATAAAGCCTTGTGTGAATGATCCTATTTGTCTCTGTTATTTTATGTTAAGTGATACCATACCGCTTAGCAGAATGGGTTTCCCCTCACTAACATCCTTTAAAACATATCTTTTTGCAAATCTTTTCCTGTAATCAAAACTGGTTAAAATCTGTAAAGCAGCATTATGTTAACATATATCAGGTAACAAATGAACTATTTGTTCAAACACTTTAGTTTTTATTTGGTTAACCATTAACCTTTAGCTGACTTGGGCCTACCAGACAATATATCAAAATTTTATCTAACATCTGTTAGACACTCCTCTTCAGGATGGTCAGTCTATAATTATCTATTAAATACCACTGTTCTAAACAGTCGGTCCTTAACTTATCATCTTTCATGGTCACCTGATCCTAATGGTTTTCCAGGCTCACCAATAACCTACCTATGTACAAACATATATTCCATTATGTGTGTATTCATAATTTTAGGCTTACCTGTGACAAAGCCCTATAGATTGGAATTTTGAAAAAAATTAGATGGGGCTAATAGCTAATGTATAGGGCGTGACCCTATACCAATCCTATTTGATATTCTAATATCTAAGTCATTTTACTTAGGGATATTGAAAACCTTTTCAAAATGATTTTAAACCTTGAAATAAAACTCAAACAGGGAAAATATGTAATTTCTTTGCTTTACTCAAAATCACCTTGATATGTTATGTGTGTATGTGTATAAATATATACACTTTAACCAAATCTTATTTGATGATAACATTTTACCTTTAAAAGTCCCCCTTTCTAATCTATTGAAAGTGCCCCTTTCAAAACCATTGAAAGTAACCCTTTCTAAACTAAGTAAAACCCTTCCTTTAATCTAGGCCGAAAGGCCAAAACTTTCCTTTCGTAACCATTCTCAAAACCCTTTCGAAATCAATGGAAAACTTTCCTTTTGAAAGCATTAAAAACCTTAGACATCTTTCTTTTAAAATCTTTAAAATTGCCTTTCAAAACCGTTGGAAAATCCTTTTCATTCAATCCTTTCTAAACAACCCGAAAAACCAAACCTTTCGACTCCTTCGGAACCATTGGGTGACCAACCCTTCGAAACTTTACATTTAAAAACCAGTCGAAAGAATCAAACCTTGATAAACATAAACCTTTCGAAAGCACATAGGTTCAATTTAAAATATATGGAAAAACACATTTCGGAATCATTTAAATCATCTCTTTCGAATCCATTTGAATTATACTTCAATTGAGCAAAAGGGTCATTTAATACCGTTTAAGCTATAAGTCTATCTTTTGAGAGCATTCCTAAGTTAGAAGTGATGGTGTCGAAACCATCCCTTCGAAAGCCTTGGAGAAGTGGCCTATTTCTGAAAATAAAGTAACCCTTTTAAAACCGAAACCCTTTAGGTCAGAAGGTAAAAAGGCAGAAGCAATAGGTTTCGATTAGTCGAAAGCAGACATTTAAAAACAAAGGTATAACCCAATCGAAACCATGTCTTTTAAATCGATTTCACCTAGTCAAAGCCTAACTAAGTCGAAAGCTACTTAGTCGAAAGCAAGCAGGCACATTTTTATTTAAAAACAAAGTAAAGCCTTACCTTTTCGAACCCTTGGTTTCGATCCGAGACGAAGGTTAAGTGGCGAAACCTTATGCTGAAAGCATCGAAATAGTGCAAAACATGTTTATTTGTCCTTCTAATCTATTTCTTTCATACCTAACCTACCTTATTTGTCTAAATCTGATTGGTTGCCATTTTACTTTTCCAAAAGTGCTTCCAATTTCTAGAGATAACAATTATATTAATTTGCAAAGAGCCCCTTCTCCTTTTGTAAATATGTAAAACATTTAAGTTCCATACCTTAAATAATTTTATATATCCATTAAAACATTTAGGAAAAATCTACAAAAATTCCCAAAAATCTCTTTAATATGTTTTGCAACATATAAAAAGTTAGACCAAAACCTTCTATTATTTAATCGTAAATAATTTATAATTCAAATTATCCTTTTCTTTACTGGAAAATTCATATAAATTCCATAGAAATTAAAAATGTTCTAAAAATTGAAGCCCATCTCGAAAATATAATTTCTGGTCTACGTAAAAATTAGCAAGGCATTTAAAATTCATTTAAAAGGGTTTTCTCCTTAAACATATCATAAAATAAATATTAACATGTATAAATTATCAAAAAGTATATATAACCATTCTGTCATTCAAAAACATGGCAAAACAATGCAAAACATTTTTGATTTCTCCTTAAAACCAAAAGCAAAATAAATGTGAGATTTAAACAATATTCACCTTAGCTTTTGAGATTAAAGTGATTGTGATGTGAATGGATTTGATTTACTTAAGCTTCTTCCTAGCTTTTCTCTGTTTTTTCCCTTTTCTCTTGTCAATGGTGGTCAGCCCTGGCTTTTAAAATTTTGAAAATGAAATGAACGTGTAAGAAATAGACAGACAAGTTTTTTAGATATAAGAATGACCTCTTTTATATTTTACCCCTCCTCTATTTCATTATAATCTTCTTTTAATTCATTATTTACATGGCACAGTTATCTCTTTATTAAATCAAATATCAATCCCCTAATCAATATATTATTTTATTTTATTTAACTAATAAAATATCCTAAATAATGTTATTAAAAATATGGAGTGTTACATATAGATCAGTACCGAGCTACACAGATTTGTACCAAGCTATCTCCTTACATCGTGGGGCTCAAGTTTCTTTTATACAACATCGGGCCTTCCTCCAGAAGTCGATGCAAGCAGGTTTCTAATCCATTACCTCTGTTTCCCTACAAATTAAAATCCATGCACAAAATAAAACAAGATCTTCTCTCTGATTCTAGATCTGAACTCCGTTTCTCTTCGTCATCTCCACCTTTCCTCTCAATAGCCACAAAGGAAGCTACTCTTGGCAACTCTAGTGTATAGAACTTGTCAAACCCCTGTAATAGTGACTTATTCTCTCTCTAACCCTCTATAATATCATACAAACTCTTTCTTATCAACAAAGTTATAAAGTGGACAAAACCTAGAGATTGCTAAACCATTGTAAAAATCTTATGCCTCCCTAATTTTTTTAGATTATTTTTCTTTTATTTTCACTATTACTAGCAAGATCATGGACTCATAGGTTCCCTATAACATAATCTTGGGTGTGACCCATCTTTAGCATCAACATTTTGATGCTAGCATTGAGAACTTTGAATCAAGGTTTACATCTAGCTTGCTATTATAGATTTGAAGAGTTGTAGTGGTTAGATCTAGAAAAATAACTCTTAAAAGTTTAAAGGCTTGTTGTTGAAGACCAATGGAACATAGAAAAGAAAAATCTTCTTTTGAAAGGTAGGAGCAAAGTCTAATATTTATGAATTAAACACTCACCAAACGGACGTAATCAGTGGAAATCCACTATCTAGATCCCCTACTCAACAGGAAGTTGTCACTAATGGAGAGCTTAATCGGATGATCAAGGGACTTAACTATAAATTTACAGATAGTCGAAAAGGTCTTATGTATAAGATGGATACGTTGCTAAATGTGACATCCCGGAATTTTGACCCTATTATTATAATAAGTTTTTAATCTAATTTAAATAAAATATAAGATTTTCATTTATAAATAAATAAGAATTTGGATATTATTAGTTGTATATGGGTCATAAAGGAATATAACTTCAAATATAAAATAGATTCTTTCAACAATATTTAGAAATAAACCTGTGTTATTCAATTAAATTAAAATTTATGTATTAATGACATTTAATATCAGATATATAAATGCAGTTAATAATAACTAGTACAATAACACAATCATATTCATAAATATAAATATATTAATACACATATAAGTTTCAAATCAAATATTTGTAATATTTAACTTTAATGAAAAATAAGATTTAGTAGTGTTTCTAAATGACAGTTTTTATAATTAAAATAAACATAAGCTTATATATATTAAACATAAGTTCAAACTATAATTTGAATATGATATAAATAAAAATGTGACTATGTTAAGATCAATTACCTTTAAACAAAATTAACTGCTCAGCAAACATTTTTGTTTATATGTTAGAATAAGTATGAAGACAATATTGAAAACCTGCACATTTTATTTATGCATAAGGAAACAAAACCTGCAAATGTCTTATACAAATAATTTGGCAGCAAAACATTAAAAAAAATGTAAACCTATATGAATACATTTTAGTACAAAAGAAAACTGCAAGTATCTTTGCAAAGTAAACAAAGTGGTCAGCAAACATTATAAGTGTAAACTTATTTGAAAACATTTAGTACAAACTAAATCTGCAAACCTCTTTGCATAATCCCTTGTGTCAGTCAACATATAATTGTGTGTTAGCATAAATAAAGCACATTAGTACAAACAATCCTGTAAACATCTTTGTACAAATAATTTGGTCAGCAAAGCATTTAATCTATGTTAACTTAAAGAAGACATAAATATTAATTAGCACACATCTTTGTCTGGAACAAATATCTCAGCCGAAATATTCATATGATTGTCAGGTTTTAGTACAAATGAATATTAAGCTAGATATTTTATCAAGTGAAGCTTATTCAAGAAGACATATTGTTAAAGTTATATATGTATTTATCATTGCATTAACTTCAGCCATTAATTCATGAAAACAACTGAGGACAAACAAAAGAAAATGAACAAAACTTGATATTTCTAGTTCAAATCAAAATTCAAGCAAAAGGAAAGTTACTGGAAAACCATTTTTGCAAACTGCGGTCTTCTAGTTAGCCTCTGTTTTCAAGTTTCTACAGTTTTGGTGAGTAAACTTATTTCTAACCTAAATTTATTTAAGTAGTTTATGAAGATTTGTTTTGTGGATGATTTAAGTTCTGTGATGTTTGTTAAATACTGTAAGACCTGCATATCATGTTCTTTCAGATTCCAATTTTTTTTATACTGAGGCAAACAAAACAGTGAATATATCAAACTTTTATATAAAATCCTTATCTTCAATTGGTTATTTAACTAAATAAATTAGTTTAGGTTTAAGATTCAGGTTGGAGTATTTTTTTTAGTATCTGTAAACACTGTAAACTACAATTTACAGTAAACATGATACAAAGGTGGAAATTCGAATATCTCGAATTACAAACTTGAACTTATAAGTTGAAATTACATACAAAACCATGATTTTTAAGACAGAAATCATAATTTTTAATCAACTTTTCATAGTACAATTAGTCAGTGAAGCAAAATTGTATTTATGTGAATATCAGGTGTTTCATCCAATAATTATTGATGAAAATTTGCATGTAGCTAGTATATGGATAGGAGATTAACAGAAAATTGTTAAAATAATTTTCGAATGAACGATTTGTTGAGGGGAATCAAAAGTAGGGTTTAGTGCTAATATTTTCCATGCTCTGTAACATTTTGATTCCGGCATCATCATGAAGCCGAGTGCTATGAAATTTTGGGCGAAGTTCGAGTGTGATGACAGTGACGTATGGCCGAAGTTTTTACATTTCTGATGGTCGCGATCACGATCGAGAGGTGGTTTTGTCTTCTGCATTTTAGTGACAGTTCGACTTTTTAGTCGAATTTCAATTTCGTGAGATTCATGTTGATCTGGGCTTCGATTTCGTCTATGGTGAAGAATTGCGACTTGTTGATGGCGTCACGAAGCGTGGGCGCGGTGGTGGACCGCTGTGCACGTGCAAGGCGTTGGGAAGGTGTCGCGGTGTGTGTCGACGCGAGTAGAAGCTCGAGTTTGAAGGCTTGCTACTTCGAGATAGTTACTGGGTCGAGTGTTTATTTGCGCGTGGGTTTATACGTTTTAACAGAAATAAAACTTAAGCTTTAAAAAAAAATTAGGGAAGAAGAGGAGAGACAGGGGAGTTTTAACGCGAGAAGTTGCTGGGTGTATTCGAGTCCTACCCGAGGCAAGCACGGTGTTGACTTCGGTTTTATGCTTGCAGAAGTTCACTATCTGTAATTTGGAAATAGTAGTAATTAAGTTGAGTATAAACTTTGTTATCAAGAATTAAACAATTTGTTCAAGCTCTGATGATCTTTGAAGCTTGGTTGAAACAAGTTGCGTTATAATTTTAAATGGAAAGTTAATTATGTATGTAATAAAAACTCATAATGGTAATTTCATAAGTAGTTTAAAACTTAATTGAATTTTGTAATTAAAGAATTTAATGGTAATCTTGTATAAAACCATTTGTAATCAAGAATTTAATTAATCATTTGAAGTTGGTTAATTAACAAATCATAGATAACTGATTAAATAAATAATTAATGGTGGAACGATTAAGTTAATTAATAATTAATGATTAATTAAGCAATTAATAATAATTAAATGTGTAATTGAGTTTACAAATCAATAATTAAGGTTATTGATTAGTAATTAAGAATTAATTAATTAATTAAGTGAATAATTAATAAGTAGTTAATAAACTGAAATAAGTTAATTAATTAATAATTAATTAAGCAAGGAATAAAATATAATTTACTCTTAAGTATGCAATTAAGTTCAAACAAATCAAACTAAATATTGATATGAATCGATGATTATATTGATTGCCTCTGATGTTTATTTATTTCTGTGATGTTCTGTGATATTTTAGATGTATCTGTGATGGTTGTGTATACTTTATTGTGTTTCATTGCTATATGATGTATCTGATGTTATTTATCTGTATTAAATTGCTATGTGAATTCAATTGTTAAATTTAAAATGTTAAGTTAATTAGACAACTTGGACCTTAAAATGGCGTTTGGATTTCGATGAGACCGGGATCGGGTATCAATTGATATTCCGAAAACCACATCGATCCAAATTAAACGTTAGGTCGTGTAATCTGAAGTGAAGATCAAGATGGTGTTTTCAGAATGCAAGGGTTATCGTCGTTAACTCTGAGGGTGATTCCAAAACGAGTGTAACGAGATAATGCCTTCGGTTTCGTTCGAACCCGGAACGAACTTGTATGGATTGAATGCTTTCAGCACATCGTCAGGCGGACGATGAGCATTTTAAGTGATATGTTCTCTAAAGGTAATCGCAGCCTCAAGCCTCATCAACCGGGAATGGCTAAAACAGGGGACCTGCAGCAAGGTTAGGTGGGTCATGCCCAAGCAGGACGAGATATACCCCTGTCTAGATGTCCCTTTTTATTCGTTGGATGTACACCAACTGCGGGGTTATCTTGTTCGGGACTGTTCAGTAAGGAATGGTTCCGGCCTTGTGTTGCAGGGGAGTTAGGGTGGCTCCTCGGTACTGTGATCTAGACCACGTACTGTGACGGACGGTACCCCAGTAGCCCTGCCATTGTATGGGATCCAATTTCCAATAAGCGCCGTACGTTTTGATTGTGCCCAACTATGTTGAAATGTGAGATGTAAGCATTTCAGCTATTTCTGTATTTTACTTGAAAACCCTAGACACTATTATAATATCACTGGATTTCCTATGAAATGTTTTGGTTAGCGTAAGGTAAAAACTTACCCGTATTTATTTGTGGGGAGTCTTACGTGATACCTTTATTTTAAATGATTTTCAAAGTTAAACAACTTTAACCCGTTTACTCATACCAGACCCATGTCTGACCCGGAGTTTATTTTGTTTTTCATAAACTTTTGGGTACCCAAATTTTTACGGGTAGCCAAGGGATTCAGGTTAGCTTTGACGACTACTGGAGGAGCAATGGAGCAGGAGGCTTCTGCGTTGTAGACATATATATCTCTATAGTTCCGCTATGTTAGTTTATGTATTTGAGATGTATGTTCTGACAGATTTGTATATGATAGTCATGTTGTATGATACTGTTTAACTCTGATGTATATAACTATGTAATATTTATGTTGAGGTATTATATTTTATTCCATTCCGCTGTGAGATTCTAATGTTGTTATTCTTTCTTTCTTTCTTTTCTTTTCTATTTCTACCCCTTTCTTTCTTATTGATGACACGTCTTTCTGGGCGTAGAAAGCCGGGTCGTCACAGGTGGTATCAGAGCGCTAGGTTGAGTGAATACCTAGGCTCTTGAGTGATTTCTTTCTTGAGAGAGCGCATTTGTAATTTTGATATATTTATTTATTTATTTATTTATTTATTCCTACCTATTTATTGGGTTACCTGTTCGGGTATTCCAATGTAAGTTATAAGGTAGATAGGGTAGTGGTGTGTGAAACACGACTACCGATGGTTGGAGTCTTGAATATTTGTAGTTGGAGTGTATCTGTTGAGACTGTAGATCTATTACCGTCTCGAGTGAGCTTTGGATGATGTGAGGATTTCATTGTTGGAATGTGATTTTGGATGAGCTTGAGTTTGGATCTATCGGATGGACATGACCAAATCATGATATCTTGATATCTCAAGGTGTTGTAGCTGTGTGATGAGACACAGTGTGTTTGGATATCTCTGAAGATGTTTCTTTGGAACAAGTTAAGGAAGTATGTCCGTTTCGGAATTATGACCAAGTTCAGTAGGGTATTTTTGTTTGATTGAGGTCCGAGTTTCTCGAAGATCTTTGAATAGAAGTCTTTGGACATTGAGGATTAGCCCTATAGCTGGAAGTGTTCTGTGTGCTGTTGAGAAGGTTTGTTGGTTAGCAGTTTTCTTGAAGTGATTCCAGAAGTAGCAGAGTGGATTTATTTCTTCGATGGATTGACCTGAACAGTATATGGCTGTTCTAGATTGTGAAGGGATAACAAACTTATTTAGGTAGAATTGCCAGAGTGTTGTGCGACAATTCTGGAATTCATTTGTGTAATTTTTTGCAAGGAATTGAGACTTCTCAAGAGAAAGTTGAGGAAAATCGAAGTGGTTCAAGATTTTCTAGATGTTTTCGAAGAGGATAAGTGTCTATCGCCACATCGAGAGATTGAGTTTCGTATTGATTTGATTCCAGGAGCTGTGCCGGTGATTCAGTCCAGTAGGAGAATGCCGCCTAGAGAAAGAGAAGAGTTGATTAAGCAGACGCAAGATCTTTTGGAGAAGGGTTTGATTAGACCTAGTTTTTCTTGTTGGGCTCTGCTGCTGTGTTTGTCATCAAATCGGATGGTTCGCTAAGGTTTTGTGTTGAATAAGTTGTGCTGGTATTCATTGATGATATTTTGGTTTACTCCAAATCGGAAGAGGAGCACAGACAGCATTTGGGAATTGTATTGGGACTCTGAGGGAGCATGTGTTGAAGGCAAAGTTCTCAAAGTGCCATTTCTGGAAATCAGAAGTTAAATTTTTAGGGCACATTGTTTCTGGTGAAGGCATTTCTGTAGACCCAACGAAAGGAGAATCTATTCTAGAATGGAAGCAACCGATGGAAATTCATAATTTTCTGGGTTTAACTGGCTACTACGGAAAATTTATTAAGGATTATTCCAAGATTTCTTCGCATCTGACCAAACTAACAAGGAAAGGAACCAAATTCAAGTGGACACCTCAGTGAAGAAGCTTTTCAGGAATTGAAGACAAGGCTAACCAGTGCACCAGTACTTGCTATTCCGGATGGGAAGAGAAAATTTGAAGTATATACGGACGCATGTTTAATTGGATTGGGTGCAGTGTTGATGCAGAATGACAGAGTGATTGCGTATGTTAGTCGGCAATTGAAGTCTCATGAGAAGAACTATGCTACGCATGATTTAGAACTGTTAGCTATTGTTTTTGCCTTGAAGATCTAGAGACATTATCTTTTTGGAGAAAAGTTTGAGTTGTTCACGAATCACAAACCGTTGAAATATATTTTCTCTCAAAAAGATCTTAATTTGAGACAGCAGAGATGGGTCGAATTTTTGGCATCTTATGATCTGGATATTTTGTATACTCCGGGAAATGCAAATGTCGTGGCTGATGCTCTTAGTAGAAATGCGGTCTTATCTCTTTTGGAAGTCGTTCCATCCCTCCAAGAAATGTTATCTGAGTGTCATCGTTCCAAATTGAATATTCACCCGGGAATTTCAAAGATGTATAAAGATATGAGGAGAGTTTTATGGCAACCGAATATGAAGAAGGATGTAGTTGTTTTTGTTAATTGTTGTGCCATTTGTCAGCAAGTGAAGGGAGATCAACAAAAGTCTGCAGGATTATTGCAACCTTTGGAAATTACAGATTGGAAATGGTAAATGATCTCAATGGACTTCATCGATGGTTTGCCTAGTACCAGGAAAGGAAATGAAGGAATATGGATTATTGTTGATCGTTTAACGAAGAGTGCCCATTTTATTTCGGTTAAGGCGACTCGTACCGCAGTTTCCTTGGCGGAAATTTTCTTCAAGGAGATAGTCAAATTGCATGGTATTTCTATTAGCATAGTAAGTGACCGTGATCCTATTTTCACTAGTAAATTTTGGGAAGCTTTGCAATCAACAATGGGAACTAGTTTGAGATTAGGTACAGCCTATCATCCTCATACGGATGGAAAACGGAAAAACTTAATCATATTTTGGAAGATATGTTTCGAGCTTGTGTATTGGACTTTGGTGGATCATGGGAAGACCATCTTCATTTAATGGAATTTTCTTATAATAATAGTTACCAAGCGAGTATTAAGATGGCCCCTTATGAAGCTCTGTATGGAAGACCCTGTAGATCCCCATCTTGTTGGATTGAATCGAATAATCGACTTGTACTTGGAACCGATCTAATTCGTGAAGCTTTTGTGAAGGTTAAGCTTATCAAGAGAAAGAATGAAAGCTGCTGCTCAGATCGTCAGAAGAAATATGCAGATAAGAGACGAAGACCATTGGAATTTGAGATCGGAGATTTAGTTTTTATTAAATTTTCCTCAATCAAAGGTGCTATAAGATTCGGAAAGACGGGAAAAACTTGCTCCGAGATATATTGGTCCATTCCGTGTGTTGGAAAGAATTAGAACTGTAGTCTATAGGATTGAATTGCCAGAACGGATGTTTGGGATTCACAATGTAATTTATGTGTCTCATTTAAGGAAATTTATTCATGACCCATCATTAGTGGTAGAACCAGTTATTCAGGAAGATTTAGAAGTAGGACCCGACCTGACTGTAGTTAGAAATTCAGTTCAGATTGTAGATCAAGACGAGAAGCAACTTAAGAGCTAAGTGGTGAAACTCGTCAATGTATAATAGAGTGAGGATCCCAGAGATTGTACCTGGGAAACTCTTGATAGTTTTAGGAGAGCTTATCCAGATTTTGTCCGAATAGCTAGTAATGTTGTTAGAATTGACTGTTTGATTGTTTGTTTTGTATGGATGATATGTATGTTTAGATTGTTAATAATTAAGTTTTTGGAAATTAATTGTTGTTTAAATTTCGGGGACGAAATTCTTTTAAGGGGGGAGGAATGTGACATCCCGGAATTTTGACCCTATTATTATAATAAGTTTTTAATCTAATTTAAATAAAATATTAGATTTTCATTTGTAAATAAATAAGAATTTGGATATTATTAGTTGTATATGGGTCATAAAGGAATATAACTTCAAATATAAAATAGATTCTTTCAACAATATTTAGAAATAAATCTGTGTTATTCAATTAAATTAAAATTTATGTATTAATGACATTTAATATCAGATATATAAATGCAGTTAATAATAACTAGTACAATAACACAATCATATTCATAAATATAAATATATTAATACACATATAAGTTTCAAATCAAATATTTGTAATATTTAACTTTAATGAAAAATAAGATTTAGTAGTGTTTCTAAATGACAGTTTTTATAATTAAAATAAACATAAGCTTATATATATCAAACATAAGTTCAAACTATAATTTGAATATGATATAAATAAAAATGTGACTATGTTAAGATCAATTACCTTTAAACAAAATTAACTGCTCAGCAAACATTTTTGTTTATATGTTAGAATAAGTATGAAGACAATATTGAAAACATGCACATTTTATTTATGCATAAGGAAACAAAACCTGCAAATGTCTTATACATATAATTTGGCAGCAAAACATTAAAAAAAATGTAAACCTATATGAATACATTTTAGTACAAAAGAAAACTGCAAGTATCTTTGCAAAGTAAAAAAAGTTGTCAGCAAACATTATAAGTGTAAACTTATTTGAAAACATTTAGTACAAACTAAATCTGCAAACCTCTTTGCATAATCCCTTGTGTCAGTCAACATATAATTGCGTGTTAGCATAAATAAAGCACATTAGTACAAACAATCCTGTAAACATCTTTGTACAAATAATTTTGGTCAGCAAAGCATTTAATCTATGTTAACTTAAAGAAGACATAAATAGTAATTAGCACACATCTTTGTCTGGAAAAAATATCTCAGCCGAAATATTCATATGATTGTCAGGTTTTAGTACAAATGAATATTAAGCTAGATATTTTATCAAGTGAAGCTTATTCAAGAAGACATCTTGTTAAAGTTATATATGTATTTATCATTGCATTAACTTCAGTCATTAATTCATGAAAACAACTGAGGACAAACAAAAGAAAATGAACAAAACTTGATATTTCTAGTTCAAATCAAAATTCAAGCAAAAGGAAAGTTACTGGAAAACCATTTTTGCAAACTGCAGTCTTCTAGTTAGCCTCTGTTTTCAAGTTTCTACAGTTTTGGTGAGTAAACTTATTTCTAACCTAACTTTATTTAAGTAGTTTATGAAGATTTGTTTTGTGGATGATTTAAGTTCTGTGATGTTTGTTAAATACTGTAAGACCTGCATATCAAGTTCTTTCAGGTTCCAATTTTTTTTGTACTGAGGCAAACAAAACAGTGAATATATCAAACTTTTATATAAAATCCTTATCTTCAATTGGTTATTTAACTAAATAAATTAGTTTAGGTTTAAGATTCAGGTTGGAGTATTTTTTTTAGTATCTGTAAACACTGTAAACTACAATTTACAGTAAACATGATACAAAGGTGGAAATTCGCATATCTCGAATTACAAACTTGAACTTATAAGTTGAAATTACATACAAAACCAAGATTTTTAAGACAGAAATCATAATTTTTAATCAACTTTTCATAGTACAATTAGTCAGTGAAGCAAAATTGTATTTATGTGAATATCAGGTGTTTCATCCAATAATTATTGATGAAAATTTGCATGTAGCTAGTATATGGATAGGAGATTAACAGAAAATTGTTAAAACAATTTTCGAATGAACTATTTGTTGAGGGGAATCAAAAGTAGGGCTTGGTGCTAATATTTTCCATGCTCTGTAACATTTTGATTTCGGCATCATCATTAAGCCGAGTGCTATGAAATTTTGGGCGAAGTTCGAGTGTGATGACAGTGACGTATGGCCGAAGTTTTGACATTTCTGATGGTCGCGATCACGATCGAGAGGTGGTTTTGTCTTCTGCATTTTAGTGACAGTTCGACTTTTTAGTCCAATTTCAATTTCGTGAGATTCATGTTGATCTGGGTTTCGATTTCGTGTATGGTGAAGAATTGCGACTTGTTGGTGGCGTCACGAAGCATGGGCGCGGTGGTGGACCGCCGTGCACGTGCACGGCGTTGGGAAGGTGTCGCGGTGTGTGTCGACGCGAGTAGAAGCTCGAGTTTGAAGGCTTGCTGCTTCGAGATAGTTACTGGGTCGAGTGTTTATTTGCGCGTGGGTTTATATGTTTTAACAGAAATAAAACTTAAGCTTTTTATAAAAAAAGAACCAGGGAAGAAAAGGAGAGACAGGGGAGTTTTAACGCGAGAAGTTGCTGGGTGGATTCGAGTCCTACCCGAGGCAAGCACGGTGTTGACTTCGGTTTTATGATTGCAGAAGTTCACTATCTGTAATTTGGAAATAGTAGTAATTAAGTTGAGTATAAACTTTGTTATCAAGAATTAAACAATTTGTTCAAGCTCTGATGATCTTTGAAGCTTTGCTGAAACAAGTTGCGTAATAATTTTAAAATGGAAAGTTAATTATGTATGTAATAGAAACTTATAATGGTAATTTCATAAGTAGTTTAAAACTTAATTGAATTTTGTAATTAAAGAATTTAATGGTAATGTTGTATAAAACCATTTGTAATCAAGAATTTAATTAATCATTTGAAGTTGGTTAATTAACAAATCATAGATAACTGATTAAATAAATAATTAATGGTGGAACGATTAAGTTAATTAATAGTTAATGATTAATTAAGCAATTAATAATAATTAAATGTGTAATTGAGTTTTACAAAACAATAATTAAGGTTATTGGTTAGTAATTAAGAATTAATTAATTAAGTGAATAATTAATAAGCAGTTAATAAACTGAAATAAGTTAATTAATTAATAATTAATTAAGAAAGGAATAAAATATAATTTACTCTTAAGTATGCAATTAAGTTTAAACAAATCAAACTAAATATTGATATGAATCGATGATTATATTGATTGCCTCTGATGTTTATTTATTTCTGTGATGTTCTGTGATATTTTAGATGTATCTGTGATTGTTGTGTATACTTTATTGTGTTTCATTGCTATATGATGTATCTGATGTTATTTATCTGTATTAAATTGCTATGTGAATTCAATTGTTAAATTTAAACTGTTAAGTTAATTAGACAACTTGGACCTTAAAATGGCGTTTGGATTTCGATGAGACCGGGATCGGGTATCAATTGATATTCCGAAAACCACATCGATCCAAATTAAACGTTAGGTCGTGTATTCTGAAGTGAAGATCAAGATGGTGTTTTCAGAATGCAAGGGTTATCGTCGTTAACTCTGAGGGTGATTCCAAAATGAGTGTAACGAGATAATGCCTTCGGTTTCGTTCGAACCCGGAACGAACTTGTATGGATTGAATGCTTTCAGCACATCGTAAGGCGGACGATGAGCATTCTAAGTGATATGTTCTCTAAAGGTAATCGCAACCTCAAGCATCATCAACCGGGAATGGCTAAAACAGGGGAGATGCAGCAAGGTTAGGTGGGTCATGCCCAAGCAGGACGAGATATACCCCTGTCTAGATGTCCCTTTTTATTCGGCTGTGTGGGCGGTTGGATGTACACCAACTGCGGGGTTATCTTGTTCGGGACTGTTCAGTAAGGAATGGTTCCGGCCTTGTGTTGCAGGGGTGTTAGGGTGGCTCCTCGGTACTGTGATCTAGACCACGTACTGTGACGGGTGGTACCCCAGTAGCCCTGCCATTGTATGGGATCCAATTTCCAATAAGCACCGTACGTTTTGATTGTGCCCAACTATGTTGAAATGTGAGATGTAAGCATTTCATCTATTTCTGTATTTTACTTGAAAACCCTAGACACTATTATAATATCACTGGATTTCCTATGAAATGTTTTAGTTAGCGTAAGGTAAAAACTTACCCATATTTATTTGTAGGGAGTCTTACGTGATACCTTTATTTTAAATGATTTTCAAAGTTAAACAACTTTAACCCGTTTACTCATACCAGACCCATGTCTGACATGGAGTTTATTTTGTTTTTCATAAACTTTCGGGTACCCAAATTTTTACGGGTAGCCAAGGGATTCAGGTTAGCTTTGACGACTACTGGAGGAGCAATGGAGCAGGAGGCTTCAGCGTTGTAGACATATATATCTCTATAGTTCCGCTGTGTTAGTTTATGTATTTGAGATGTATGTTCTGACAGATTTGTATATGATAGTCATGTTGTATGATACTGTTTAACTCTGATGTATATAACTATGTAATATTTATGTTGAGGTATTATATTTTATTCCATTCCGCTATGAGATTCTGATGTTGTTATTCTTTCTTTCTTTCTTTTCTTTTCTATTTCTACCCCTTTCTTTCTTATTGATGACACGTCTTTCTGGGCGTAGAATGCCGGGTCGTCACACTAAATTTGTGGCCGCATATAATGAGAAGAGTTGGAAGAGAAGTTTCACCTGCAAGATAATAGAAGAACTCTTTAGTTTTTTGGCTAAAATAGAAGGGATGGAAAGAAAAGTAAAAGGAAGTGGTTGGTGGAGTTGCAGGAGGCCTTGTTGGAGGAAGTAAGAGTGCTCCTCCCATAAGAAAACATCTCGGTACCTGTAACATCCCATATCTAGAGGCCAAAAGCTAAGTTCTACAGATGTTGCAATCATCCATAGTATTAACTTCCGGTGACGAAATATGGTAATGTTAATAGTATCCATATTATCAGAAGCACATGAATATGAATAAATCATAGATTTCAAAACAACATATATCTGATTACATTCCAAAATCACAAATTCATATCCATGTTACAAAAATCCCTAAAATGTTTCCCATGCAATGATCAAATATAAATTTACAATAATATAACAAGAGCGACACAGGACGATGCCCCTTTGGATGATCAAAGAAATATAGTCATATTTGACTTAATACATTGCAAAAATAAAACAAAATGAACTCTAGTCCTAAATTAGCTATCCATCAGGCACCTGCTCCTCTCTAGAAGCTTTATTCGCCAAAACTACGAAACCCTAAAAACCAAAACCCTCGGCCTATTTAAATCAATTTTTAAGCACCCGAGAGTTTAAGGAAATAAAAACTCTGAGTCAGACATAAAGCCTAGTGTGAATAAATCTATTACATCTCGATTTACTAATATTAAGTGAGACCACTCCGCTTAGCGGAACGGGTTTCCCTTAACTAATATCCCTTTTCAAAACATATATTTTTCAAATCTCTCCTACAACGAAACTGGTTAATTAAATTGATTATGATAATAAAATAATGGAAAAATTCGTTATGCAATAAACATGTAATAAATGGACTAGTTGTTCATTATCTAGGCTGACTGCCCTTAATTGGATTAACTGTCGTAAAATTGATTATATCGAAATAGTAATATCCTTAATAAATGGACTATCTGTCCATAAAATAAATAATAAGTGGACTGTATGTCCGAAACATAGTAGCAAGGTCTGCTATATTAACAAATGTACTATCTATCCATAAATCTTGGTTGATTTCCCTTAACTAGACTAACTGTTTGCAATCTGGACTAACCGTCTAAAAACTTTAGGCTGATTTCCCTCAAAATCGACTAACTATCTGAATAATTTTCTTAGGGTTAACTACCCTTTAAAATTTTCATTGAAAACATTTTCAAAATGATTTAGTCCTTCAAATCATTCATTTACAAGGATATATGTATCTTTAGCTTTACTAAGCCATTTTGCCATGTTATATATACTTTACTCAAAATAATGTTGATGGTATTCAATAAGGATTACCTGTGCTTTTAAATAAGTTAAAGTCCATTATAACTTGAAAACACTTAGGATATTATGCCTATTCGTTATATTCGAAAACCTTGTTTAAACCTTTCAAACAACCCATTCGAAACCCCTGAAAAATAACCCTTTCTAAACCTTTGAAAGTACCCCTTTCGAAACCATTTAAAGTAACTCTTTCAAAACCAATAAAACACTTTTTTCGAAAACAATAAAAGTCTTTCTTTCAAAAGCTTTAACCTTTAAAACCTTTTAAACCATGCCTTTTGAAAATATAGGAAAAACCTTCCTTTTCAACCTCGCCGATACCCTGGGGAACCACCCTTTTCGAAACCTTTCGTTAAAGCCTTTCAAAAGCATCAAAACTCAACTCATTCGAAAGCAGTCGGATTCAATTTAAAACATGTGGAAACCTTTCAAAACCATTCAAAGTTTACTCCTTCGAAACCACTTTGAAAATGTTTCGGTTGAAACCATTTAGATTATGCCTACGGGTAGAGAAAAAGGATCAAAAAATCAATAGAGTCGAAAGCATCTGTTTTGAAACCTTTTCGTAAGCAAAGAAGTGATGGTGTCAAAACCATCCCTTCGAATGCATTGGAGATGTGGCCAAATTTATAGAAAACAAAAGGACCCCTTTGAAACTATCTGGACCGAAAGGTAGGAAGTGGTAACTAAAGTTTTTGACTCAGCTGAAAGCAGTCATTTAAAACAAAAGAGCAACCCAATCGAAACCCTCTGTTTAAACCATTTTACTTAGTCGAAAACTAACTAAGTCGAAAGCAACTTAGTCAAAAGCAAGCAGGTGTATTTTCCTTTAAAACCAAAACAATGCTTCAACCATTTCATAGCCCCATGATCTCGACCGTATACCTTTCGCTCATATCCAATTCATTACGTATTAGTTGCCTGATACCATATGCATTGACTCGATTGTGTTGGAGGCGTTAGTATAGAGGTGGAACCTGGTGCTGAAGGAGAAGAAGCAGTAAAAAGGTTGTTTATTTGTACTTTAAAAATGTTCTTTTGTACCTCCCTTGCCTTGTTTGTCTAAATCTGACTTGTCGCAAGATTTTTTTTCTTTCCAAAATCACTGCCATCTTTCCTTATTTAGCAATTTAAACATTTTTATAAGAAGCCCATTCTCCTCCATAATTTTATAAAACATTTTAGTGCCATACCTTAAATAATTTTATATGATCATTAAAACACTTAGGAAAAATCTAGAAATTTTTTAGAAAATCTCATTATATATGTTTTATAAAATATAAAAATTTCAGACCCGAAATTTAATTATTTACTAATAAATAACTTATAATCCAAAATAACATTTTATTTACCAGAAAATTCATATTAAATACATGAAAATTTTGAAATATCTAAAAATTGAAATCCATCTCTAATATATCATTTTAGATCTTCATAAAAATTTGCAAGGCAATTGGATGCCATTTACAAGGGTTTTCATCTCAAAACATGCCATAAAGTCTATATGAACAAACATAAATCATAAACAAGTATAAATAATCATTTCTTTATTCAAAAACATGGCAAATCATTGTAGAATATTTGGATTTCATCTTGAAACCGAATCCAATAAAAGATTTTAGATTTAAAAATTATTCAAGTAAGCTTTAGAGATTAAAGGAGCTTGAAATTTAGATGAATTTGATTTGATTTAGCTTTTAATTTTTTTAATTCTTCTTCAAATTTCTTTGTTAATGGTGGCCAACCTTATTTTATAAATTTAGAAAATAAAAAATGAACGTATATCATAATACACGATCATGGTTTAGAAGATATAGGAATGACCTCTTTCCTATTTTACCCCTTCCTTATTTAAATTTAGACCCTTCTTTAATTCTTTAATTAAATGGCATGGCTACTCTTAATTAAAATCAAATCTCAATCCCCTAATCAACACATTATTTTATTAATTTGACTAAGCAAATATCCTAAATAATGTTACTAAAAATCTAAGGTGTTACAGACACCCATCCTTATAGAATTTCATCCTCGAAATTACGATAAGGCACACAAAAAAAGCATAAAAAGGTAAAACTTACCATCAAAAAAGTCAGGAAAGTATCCCTAAACCTATTCTAAACATCCCAAGTACAGTCCTAGTCATCGTCACACCACTGGACATTGACTACTCTGACCATCTTGGTTCTAAGCCTCTTCTCATCTTTCGCAACAATGCGAACTAGATTTCTCACTATGGTCAAGTCTGGTTCTACCACTAATTCATCTAGCAATGTTGGTGCAATAGCAGTCTCTGGGTCTTTAACACACTTTTTGAGATGAGAAACATGAAAAACATAGTGGACACCTGCCAAACTACTTGATAACTTGACTTTATACGCGAGTTTCCCGATCCTTTCAAGAATAAGACAAGGTCCAAAGAATCTCAGTGATAACTTCCTTGAGTTCCTAAATCTGATCACACCATTCATGGTAACGCCTTGATGAAAACCAGGTGTGACATTCCTCTACTTGGAAACCATAACTTATGGCTACAAATGTTGCAGTCATCCATGATTATTAATCCTCATCGACTAAATACGACGGTGTTAGGTACAGTGATAGAAAGGTCACAAGAATACAGAAAATTTAAACATATCAAAAACATATTTCCACATTCTATTCAAAACATTTCATGTTCATTATATAATCCCAAATACGTCAACCATGTTCATCAAAGTATAATTATTACACATACGCCAAGTGCAACATAAGATGATGCCCCTTTGGTTGATGATAGTATAAAATAAGGCTAATAAATCTACTTTTACAACCAAAATACACGGTAGAAAAGATAACTCTAAATAACTATCTGCCTTCTACACGACTCTGGAAGCTT
This sequence comes from Allium cepa, assembly GCA_030765085.1. Lineage (NCBI taxonomy): Eukaryota > Viridiplantae > Streptophyta > Magnoliopsida > Asparagales > Amaryllidaceae > Allium > Allium cepa. The sequence goes on from CM060938.1 coordinate 689,237,591, forward strand.
TTATTTGTTTAAGAAGAGAACCTGAAAACCCTAAACCTCAAACTACTCAAAAAAAATTGAGTATCCAAGAGTTTAAGAGGAAAATCAAAACTTTGAGTCAGACATAAAGCCTCGTATGAATAATAATCTAACATCTCAGTCCTTTTAGAAATTTAGTGAGACCACGATGCTTAACGGAATAGGTTTTCCCTTACTGGTATCCTAAAATCTTTATAAAACATATACTATGCTCCTGCATCCACAATGGTTAAAACATACATTTCAATATATTATGATGATATGCATACATATAAATTTTTTGGATTTCCCATCCCATCTTAAATCGACACCCTATCATAATTATAGTTTCTAGGGTCACCGTTAACCTATTAGTTTTCATGGATTTACTAATAACCTTTTTTATAATACATGGACACCATGTCATATTTCATAGTTTTTTCATGGGACCGCTAAGAACCTATAGGCCTCTGCCAATTAACTTAACTAATTCATGGGTCCCTCTAAACGTATTAGTCGTTAAACTAATCTCTTGTCCTAGTTTTCATGGTTAGACTAGGAACCTATGGATTTGTCCAGTAACTCACTTCGTATCCTCGTTTTCATGGGTTGACTAAGAACCTATGGATTTGTCCAGTAACTCACTTCTTATCCTAGTTTCCATGGGTTGACTAGGAACCTACCGATGCCTTCATTAACTTCTTCCTTATCCTAGTTTTCATGGGTTGACTGGCAACTGATTAACTGATGTCAATTCTTCATCCGGATATAGTTTTCATGGGTTCACTACAAACCAACCCAACTAACCCAACGTAATACATTGTTTTCATGGGTTTGCTATGAATCTATTGGGTACCCCCAATAACAACATAATCATGTTTTCACGAGTTTATTATGAACCTATTTCTCGAACAGCTTCAAGGTTTAGGCATCCTATATTTTGGTCTCCCTGACTCCTTTGATGCAATTCTACTTATTCAGGAGTTTAATCAATTTATATTCACTACTGGATTAACCTATATGGTTCTTCTACCTATTATCCCCAAAATACGTTTATGGGCTATCATGTGAATATATTCATATTTGAAGAAGCAAACATAACCATTTAATAATACCACTGTTGTGGGTTTATGGTCCTTGAAATATATTTCATATAAATATAGTTAAACCCTTTAACTTATATTTTTATCGAGATAATATTTCCTCAAATATTCTTACTAAAAGTCATTTCAAAACTCCTTTATTTAGCCATGAATTTTGCATTTAAAATTTGAGTTTGAGTTTTTAAAATCTTTGACTCCTTCGAAACTTTGTTATCGAATTCATAGGATGACCTCCTTCGAAAGCATAAAACATATCTTTAAAATATTAGGCTTCTACTTTTCGAATACTTTAAAAGGTCTCTTTCGAAACCTTTCGACTATGTTAAATTATTATTACATAAGTATAGAAGCATAAATATGAAATCATTTAAAAGTACTCTTTGGCAACCATTGAAGGTTACCCTTCGAAATCATTGGAAGTCCACCCTTTCGAAATAATTGTGTTTGTACTTAAAATATCATTTTGGGTCAAAGTGAACATAAGCAAAAGCTTCTCTTTTGAAACCATTCTTTAATTAAAAAATTATTGGGAAAGCTTGATGGTGTCGAAACCATCCTTTCGAAAGCATTAAAACATCTGGGTAAAATAATTGAAGGTTGGCTTCAAAACCCCGTTCGAAATCATTGCCTTTGAAACCCCTAACCCCTTTCAAAAGCATTAGGACGTGGCTTATATTTATAGAACAACTGAACCTTTCGAAAACATTTGATGTGTTCAATACCATCGGAAGGTCATCAATTCTAAGAACGGTTTCGACTTGGTTGAAAATACCTATTCTGAAAGCTTTAAATAATATCTAAGTACACCATCAGAAGCTACTTCTTTAAAACTTAGGCAGCTGCTCTCTTTCGAAAGCCTCTTTTGTAAATACCTTTCACAACTGGAGGTTTCGAGTAGGCCGTAACCCGTTTTATAAATAAGCAAGCGCTTTTCTTTCAAAACCAAATAAAACAAAGCAACCAACCCTCCGAATGCTACCTTTTGACACCCTGCCTTCTGCCTTTCTCCAATCCACTACGTACCATCTGAATGATACCGTGTGTATTGGTTTACTTATTTCGAACGAAAAGGTTCAAACTAGGTTGGGGGCAGAAGCTCTGGGTCGAAAGGTACTTCTTAAGAAGGCGGAACCCCTTTGTTGAGAAAAATGCCATTTTTATGAAATAAAGTAAACTTTTTGTAACAAACTTGCCTAACATTTGATTCGCTATCTTAAACCTTCAAATAATTTAGAAATTATTTGTCGCATTTTCTCAGATCTAAAAACATGATAACTTTTAGCAATTATGCCTTTCCTATTTATAAAACAATTAAATCATTTAGGTCCTCCTTTCAAAATGATTTAATTTCTATACTAAATCACTTGGTAAATGTTTATACCAAAATTGGAAACAACACTCTTCGGACATATTTGAAGATATTCAAGTAAATAAATGAAAAAGGAAGTTAATCTAACAAATACACTAAAACAGACAAACAAAAATGCAAGAACACATGAATTTAGGGTGGTTTGGTGTTGTAGCATACGTCCACTATGGAAAGTATGTGGTTTTATTGAAGTTTATAATCTGATTACAATAGTACACTCAGAAGTACTAGAATTACAATGAGTCTTCGGTAGAGTATCAGCGTAGTCGAATTAAAAGTTCATTTTCTAGAGGCATATGGCTGCCATTTATAGGCGAGGCTAAAAATATCTGGCTCAAATCTTGAATACTCCTTCTCTCACATGTGTGGGCCCATCAGATTAATCCATGGATCGATCCATGATCGATACGTGCACCGTTCGTATCGATCAAGATGAGGACTTTTTGGGTTGAGCTCGATCGTGGACATTCTTGAGATGGTGCGCACGCTCTTGTGAAAATTTGCTAGCATTTCGACTTGTAGATTTTGTGTTATGATCGATCCAAGTTTGGATTTGCAGTGGGCTGGCGTGTTCGTATCGAACCATGACCAGATTGATCAATTTATATCGATCAAATGAAGGCGAGTTGGTGCGATAAGCTAGGGCAGATCCACCTTTTATGGCACGTGACTGCTTCCTCCTTTTTTTCACGTTTCCTTTGTATCGTTCCCAGGAATTACTCTTCGTATCGGTTTGGTTAACTTTTTTCATATCGATGCATTGTGCTCCACTTCATATCGATGATTAGTAGATTGTTTCGTGTTATAAATAGCCATCCGTGTCGATTGTCCTTGGTTTGTTTTATGTCGATAGAAGATGTAAACTTTGTATCGATCTGTGACTGATCGATACGAACTACTTTAGGCGGTGAATCGATATGAACTGGATTCATGTGTTACTGCCGATGGATACGAAGAGTGTCATCTTGGAAGGATACAAACATGATGGATACAAATGAATTTTATTTCCTTCGTTGTAATCAATCCATATCTTGAGCATACGAACTCCGATTAACCTGAAATTTGGATGGATTTTATAGCTTTAGTTGTCGTGACATATCACTTGTAGCTCAATCCGGACTCAGATCAAACTTTCCAGTATCTATAGTAGACCTGTGTGTAACAAATCTTTGGGACAGACTATCTTTGGTTTCTAGTTAATTCCTTGGTGTCACGGACTTGCCAAAAGGCGGGATTACATTTTCCCCCGAAGGTACGTCTTGTGTGAACATGACGTGCTTTGAAAAACCGCAATCTTCATTCCGAAAAGTTCAATCTGATCCGCTGAATAGTCATAGTCTTTTCGTTAAGAGCATAAGCACTGATTGATTTCCAGTAATATAGATACTGAATTGTTGACTGGCAATGATTATGCAGTGCATTGTTGTAACGAGTGTCGAGTGCTAGCAATTTATCGTTTACCATTGCAGTTGTCATTCAGTGAGCATTCAATTCTTGTTAATTTTGAAAATTGAACACTAGCTTGTCATACATGCACGTATGTTAACCTGATTCCAATTCATGTTTGCATGTTCAAGGGTCTTTGTCATGTTTTTTAATCGAGCTTCATATCGATCCTTCCCTGGATCGACATGAAATTCGATCTGTCACAACGTTCGGTGGTTGTTTTTAGGTTACCCCTTCATATCGGTCCTCTCTTGGATCGATGTGAGAAGTTGGAATAGGCATTTCATATCGGTGCCTATCGATACGAAATGGTTGGTTCTTCGAAAGTTCTTTGTATCGATGGATACGAACTCATGTGGTCTTCAAAGTGATGGAGCAAAAATATCATTTTGTATCGATGGATTTAAATAGCTCTGATAGGCCTTCGTTTTGTCTTTTATATCGATGGCTTGACGGATACGAAAAGCTTTGTCCCAGATTGACCATGGATGGATGCGAAGGAAGATTTTCGTATCATTGTAGCATTGACCGTTTCGACCGGTACATTTTAGTGGGAGTCGAATCGTCTTTTTCCTCTAAGTCCGAGACCATATAAATGCATTTTTTACATAGCCAAATTTCCACTTGTTTTTATTCCCATATACTACCTTCGTATCGATCAGAGCAGAAGAAAAAAAAAACTTGCCTTCTTTCTCGAGCCATTGAATCCATTAATCCTTTGAAATATTAGCTTAAATTAGGTAACCAACCCTTAAATCCACAATTAAATGTTAAAATTTGAGATCTAATGCCAATCCATTTATAACCGTGGCCGATTCTTGTGGTGTTGAGGCCTGAAATGGATCAGAGCGTGGTTAAGGAAGGTTGAAATGCCATTTATGTTGTTTGAAGAAGAAGTATTGAGAGATAAGAATGCAGCGTTCGCGTCGACCGAGGAAAAGTGATTTGTATTTGTTTGAGTGTAATTGGAGTTCGTATCGATTAAAGATGGTAGAACTTTGTAACGTGTAAAGGAGCAGCTTCGTATCGATTAAAGATAGTAGAAATTTATAACGTGTAAAGAATCGGCTTCGTACCGATAGGAGGTGGTGGGAGTTCGTATCAATCCAGAGCAATTGATATTAAAGACTATCTGTTTGATCAATAGCAAGTATCGGTTATGTTGAGCGATACGAAGACGTTGCTTCCAATCGATACGAAAGGAAAGGCTTAGGATCGATATGAACTCGCCTCCAGGCGACCAATTCGAAATTCTTTCCCCCATGATCGATATGAATGGAGCTGCTGGTGATCAATCCAAGTCTTGACCTTGAGAGTTACGAAATTTTTGCACAATCGAACAATTGACTCCGACGAGCTTTTGCCTTGCATAATTGGACTTAACTATTTCACTGCATATTTGACTGCATTCGAAGACTGTCGATGGAACTGTAACTTGAAAATTTTGATAAACTTTAACTTGGGTCGTTCTCCAAAGTCTGAATGGTACGTTTGTGATGGTCAACAATGACGGTCATTTCGGTTAAATCTTGAAGTATTGTCGTTTGAACATCTTTCAAATTCTGTAGAATTTCTTAAGTATTATGAAGCATTGCACTACACAACACATTCACGCACTTCACGCTGGGCGGAACACTGGTTTATTGTCGTCTAATGATGATTTTTTTTGAGTCCAATTGCTATGTAACCTGGAAGTTCACAGTCATAGGATGTTCAGAATCCGCCTCTCCCTGCAATCGAAATGCCGGCAATTACGACTGACGAAATTAGCCCTGCTCCAGATGAATTGCCGGGTGTAGTCTTTATTATAAATCTTTAGGATTCTGCCACTCTAATATCTTCAAAAATATGTTAGGCAGGATTTTACTAAGACATAGGTTGCCACTAAGTGATGTGTTACTCCGGGGGCCAAAAGATTGATCCTATAACCCCTTGGAAGGGTACACAGCTTGCAACAGATTCACGTGTGTAGCCAGATACTTCCTCTCTTCAATCAGTTCATCCGAGAAGTTTTACTTTTTTCTTAAGGATTTCTCCATCTCAATTTCACCTAAACGGGTATGTCTTGCCCGGTAGTTTGCTTGTCATCTTCATGGAGCACCTCTTCCGACCCCTGATGGTAAAAGAGATCAGATACTTATTCAATATAAAGAGTCACGGGGACAACCATTCCTTCACTTTTGTAGAAGTAGTTAGGAACTGTCAAGTCGTGGTCAGAGCTTGGAGCAAGTTGAGTTACTTCAAAACCAAATGGTTTTTTGTCCGATGTCCACCAAGATTTGCTAAGAGGTGGCTGGGTAGACGTAAGTGTTTCAACTTCTTTATTGATTAACAGGATGATAATAATTGATGTGTAGTCTAACATTTTGCTTCTTATACATCTTCAGTTCCGCGACCTGAAGGAGCTCGGTTTAAAGATATAGTTAGGGTTCTTCAAGAAGTGCCCATCGTGCAAAGATAATTCGATGAAGTCCTCACAGACGAAAATCCGAATGCTGTGGGGATGATTGATAGAGGCCAGAGCATTGGACTTGTAGGAGTCCTCAGGGCGGCTCCGGAGACGCAAGTTAGAAGGAGAGCTCCTAGAATTGTGATTGCCAAATAGTTGAATCATTAAAACGTGCCTACTAGAGACGAGCCTATAGATGTGCTTCAATAGAATCCTTAACCATCGGGAAAAAGAAAAGGCAAGACCCTTGTCCGCAAATCTCTAAGGCGCAAAACCATCGTAGTGTTTTTGCCTGCTACTAGTCAAGAGATTCCTCCTCCGCAAATAGAGAGCTCATTGGAAGGATTGGCGGATGCACCATCATAGATGATCTAACTTCATTTCAAGAATTTAGGTTGGAAACAGAGGCAGGCTGGAGTGCTTTAGATGTAAGGGAGCCAAATCCTGCATGCGGAGCTTCCATAATCGATCGGTTAGGGGGAGCGGGGTTTGCACATACATGCACACACTTCACATCACCACACAATCTCTAATCACAAGCTATTAATCTCTGGAGATTACCAAGTCTATTTCTCTTCTCATTTTACAGATACGATGTTGAGGTAGGGATCTATGCTCGGTAGTCTCCATTCTACGTGCCACTCATCTAGCTCATATTATGAGTCTCGCAGGCGTGAGGCCAAAAGAGAATGCAATCGCCGCTACTCCTGTCAAGAGAGAGAGTGCTACGAGATGAAAAAAGATAGGGAGAGGCAATATAGGCGCCGTTCCCGGTCCCGCTTGTTGAATATGAAGCATATGATTTTTGTTTGATGATAATAAACACATATATATATATATGTATATTCATTTAAATGTATTTGTTAATGTACTATTTTATTTTTCACATGATTAAATAAATATTTGCTGAATAAAATAAATAACACTGAGTTTAAATTCAAACAGATATTTTATTCAAACAAATATTTATTACAATTTTGAATAGTACAAATTCGAGCTCTCATTATACATACACAATTTTGATTACAATATAAATTCAATTACATCACAATCTTTCATTAACAAATGTCCTCACTGCATATCGCTCATTCACTCATAATTTATCTTCAACTTCACTCCAGATCGAATCCAGCATCTGAGCAATCTGTAAAAATAAATTTGGACGCAGTAAAATTGAAAAGAAAATATTTTTGCAGTATAAAATAAAATGTGGATTTTGAAAAGAATATTTACCTCAGTTATTTGGGATGTTTGTCATTATTTAATTTTGAATTCATCACACACGAACAACTTGTGACGTGCACAGTGTATCACTGTACATACCACAAGGCCGTGCACACCAATATGTACACTTGATAAAGTTGCAGGGTCAGGTGAGCACAAGGTCAAACCCAAATCAAAAGCCGGGTTCAACTCAAGTGTAATACAAATAATGTCACGATATCAGCACAAGGTTAAAACCGAACTTTAAAGCTGGATTCAACACAGGTATAGTCCAAAAATACAAGCACAGTATGTACAAAGTTAATGTAATAGTGGTGAAACATGAAGAGAACAAGAATGCATCAAGTAATCAAGTCAAGCAGACTATAATGACCCAGAATTTTAGTCATTTGAAATTCGTATATTTAATTGATTTAAATATTCAGAAGTTAATTTTATAAGTCGAATAACTTATATTTCGAATATCTGGATTTAATTAGATAATTAAATCATCAATTTAATATTTGAAATTGTGAAAATAATTGATATTTGTATTTAAAGTGAATAAAAATGATTTATAAAGTTATATTAAATTCTATTTGAATTAGAATGATGTTATAGGAATTTTAAAATCGAATTAAAAGTTCATTTGTAAAAATTGAATATTTTAATATTTAATTGACGAGTAAAAATAGACATTTTTCAAACAGTCTCGGATTCTAATGAAACTAGTTTCATTGGATTCGTAATGTTATATTATTGTATGATTTTAAATTTCATATCAATCGTATTTATGGTCTGTCCGGGGCAAGCTAAAATTCATAGAAATCTGTTTAAGTGAATTTTAAATTTAAATAGTTGATTCGAAAACCTATCTTTCAAATACGATCAAATTGGCTCCTGATACATATTCCATTTTGTTCAGAATAGGGGTAAAACATTATATATGCCAGGCGACACGCTTCGTTTTGAGTTCGGAAAAAATTCGGATGAATAGTGGCGCAACATTTTCTATAAAAGGACGTTCATTTGAAAACCCTAGCTTCCCATAACCCTAGCCGCCACCTTTAATTTCAATGGCCTAGAGAGATCAAATCTTCTTCCTAAATTATCTTCCAATCCATTAACAATTATCAAAAACTTTCAACTACAATATTGTAGAGCGTAACAAGATCTTCCCATCCAATAGAGGATTTTGTTTTAAGTGGCTTGGGTTCACCAAAATCTGGCGATGAAGGGCGCGCGTTCAAGGGGGATTTCGTGACGGTGGAGGGGCCGAGCGCCTCCCGCTTGTAGGCGTAGGCGGAGTTCGTAACGAGCTTTCATATGGTGGCCTCCGATCGAATTCAAGAGCGACATAGAGGACGCGACCGTAAAATGGAGTAGGCGTGTGATGGGTTCATTTGCGTACGTGAACTTGGGAAGTAATGTGATGAGGAGGAAGACAATTAGGTGGAGATTAATTAAGTTAATGTCTTTACTAATTATCTTTTAAATTTTTTAAACTTTTAAACGTGATAACTTTTTCACACGAGGACCGTTTCGCACGAAATGAATTGCGTAGGGTTCGTATTGTCGAGCACTACATTATGGAGCTAGATTGGGATTGATTTGAACTAGTGAAAATTTTGGATAAAATTAAACGGTCGTTCAATTTTATTTGGAATAAAACACTGAAATTGCGACTGCAAACAATGTGAGTAAAACTCACTCTTTTTGACTCACTGTTATTTTTATATAAGTGAGAATAAATATTATTTATGATGATTGATGATTGTTTGGATGATATATGATATATTATCTATATATTGATTGGTATTTGGATATATATACCTGCCTAGTGGAGCAGATGACCTTATACGTTCGCGTGTATGAGCGGATGACCCTTTGTATGTCTGCCTTGAAGCGGACATTGTACATATATTCTAATATGTATATTTGTTGCAGATGACAGGTTGGAGGGATCCAACTGGATTCCTCAACAGTATTGATTTATTTACAGATATTGTGATATATGCTGTTATCATGTGATATATGATGTTTTGATTGACCTGATTCATGTATTTGGTGTTGTTGCAGCATTGGGCCTATTTTTGGTAATTTGAAATATTAAAGTGGTGATTTCAAATTAAAAAGAATTTTCAAGTGATGTTGAGAATTTTAAATTGTCAAGGAATTGATTTATTTTAAATAAATAAATATAATAATTTTTATGTTATAAAAATTACGATGTTTTGGAAATATAATTGAAATGTGATTTTGGGAATGTGAAGTTAACTATTTTATGAAATAGTATAAATTAATATTTTTGACTTATTATGAGTGGTTTATAAATAAGATTTATAAAACTGATATTTTATAAATCAAAGGGGTGGAGTTATAAATAAGTTTGAAAAGTGTTAAAATGAAGCTGTAAATGGGTTTATAAGTAAATAAGATTTTTAGATTTATAAATAGAAGTTTTTATAAAATATATATTTGATTTATAAACATTGTTTTATAAATCAGAAATCAATTGAAATTCATAAGTTAAATATAGAAGTTATTTAAAGGAGATATATCCACGATTTTGGACGGTGGATAATCTTTTAATTAAAAGCGAAATAGTAATAATTTGGTTAAAGAATTTTATCCATGATTTTAGGCAGTGGATCATACTTTAAATAAAATGTATAGAAATATTGGATTTAGTAAATCAAGTATATTCACGATTTTGGACAGTGAATAATATTTAAATATTGTTTTGGAAAGTGATATTTAAATGGAACTAAACGATTTGAAGTTGTTCTAAAATGTATTAAGGATCGAAACCCTAGACTTCAACATTCATTGTTGAAATAGACGTTTTCGAAAAGTATAAGGAAATGATGGACTATAACACTGTTGTTATAGTAAATGACTTTCGAAAGGAAATGTTTTGTATAGTATTGGGATTTATATATCTATCTAATTTCCGAATCCCTATACTAGTGAATTTGGGTTGTCGTAACGATGTTTTACGCAACATTCGTTTTAACCCAATAAATGTGTTTAAAGAGAATGTTTTCCTTAAAGAATAAATATATACTTAATCGTGTTGTAAGTATACATAATATTTTCTAAGTGTTGAAAATAAATTGAATTGTGAATTACTTATTATTAAATAAGTATATGGAAATGATTTCCAATATAGAAATTTGAAATTGTTTGAGAATATATCTTTTAAAGATAAATTGAAGTAAATAAATGGCAATGATTTAATTAATAAAAGATAAATTAAAAGGGGTTAGTGACTGTTATAGTGTTGAATATTTGTTTGATTGTTTTGATAGTTAAATAACTCACTATCTGACTTGGCCAAAATTTAATTCCTCGACTTGATATGGGAACAATTTAGTCGTACACTTAATACGTTGCCTTCTATGTAGGCTTGATTATCGTTTGTGTTGAGGATGTTGATTCGTATAGTGTAGAGTATTACTCCAATCTATCGAGCTTTCTTGTTGGCCCGAAGTATAGAAAGTTGAAAGTTGGATACGTGATAAGTCAATGAGACTTAGTTTCTATGTGAGGTTGATAAACGCTTTTGCGTTGTTAGTGCGAAGAGACCGAGATCAGATTTATCTGAAAACCACTTCGGACCAACGTATATGTGATGAATTGTGCAGATTACTTATGATGATATTGATATTTCGGATTTTCATAGTGGGGGACTTCTTGTTGATCGTTTGGGGTTAAAATCCCAATATACATCCAGTAGCAGTGGTCTCTTCATTATGAAATATCCAATGCAAGGACTATTCGCTACTAATCCTTGGGATTTCCCGACCGGATGTGGTAGGAAAGTACCTTCGGTCTGTCCTGTTCCTGGACAGCTTGTATGGATGTTTGTCTGACATTGCATTTCTATAGATTATGCACATTGGTTTTTATAAACGTACATCAGTGCTGGCGGAGAAGGCAACTTCTCTTAGCTTAACACCCTCCTTGAGACGTATGAGCTAAAGGGTTGTATTTTTGTGGAAGGCAAGTAGTAGTCAACGGAAATGGCCGTATGGCATTGAAAGTGATGTGATGTGTGATTATGAAAGGTAATCGTTACCTCTAGCCTCATCAATCGGAAATAACCAAAACAGAGTTAGATGCAGCAAGGCTAAGTGGTCATTCCCAAGTAGGATATAATCATCCACTTCTAGATATATCTTTGCACGCTATGATGTCGTGTATCTGATTATGTGGTTCGTATGCTTAGAGGGCCGACGGTAAAGGTCAGTAACGACCGGAGGACAACATATTCGGTACCATCTAGTTATAAAGGTGGGCCGGTCTTGTGTTGGTAGAGAAACTTTGTGATGGTTTCTCAGTACATTCTTCTAGAGATGTACTACCGAAAGATAGTCCCTTCACCTGGTCATTTGTATGGAAACCCAAACTCCACTACGTGTTTGCCATTTTGCTTGTATTACCCAATTGGGCTATATGCTGGAATTTAATAAATGTAACAATTTCGGCTAAGATTAACATTATTTGTATATAGTAGGCACTACTATAATATAACATGACATTTGATATAAAATGTTTTAGTTATCGTAAGGTAAAAACATGTCAGTGTTTGTGTGTGGACTTGTCTTACGAGATACTTTGTTTTGATAAAGGAAAAGTTTGGTAATTTAATAAATTCAGTTGAGTGTGTTTCTCACGTTGGTTTACCAGATTGAACCGGGCGTTCTTCCCTTTCAATGCTCGTGTCAGACCGAGTATATTTACAGGTTCAGATTTGGTGCTTTTGGAGCTCCATCAGGAGAGCTGGAGATCTTCATTTTCGTATACACGTACTTGTTTTGATTATCCGCTGTGCTTTGTTAGTTGTTGTTATTATCATCTTTTGTAAGGACAGGTTACTATAACTGTTCAGGCTGATAGCTATTGTTTGATTGTTGAACTCTGATTAATGTATATGTACATACAGGTTCTATTTTGTAAAGATCATTGATATGATATTATATATTTTCGGCTGCGATGTGAGATTCTGTATTGTTCTGTTTGGTTCTATCTCCTCTCTTTTTTCTCTTTTTTCTTCTCTCTTCTTTTCTTTCTCTTGACTTTCTGTAAGTCTGTGCTTTTTGGGTCGGACATGTGTGGATTATTGTCGATTCATAGGGTATGGATTTTTGGGTCGCCACATCTGGTATCAGACCTTAGATTTTTCATATTCCTAAGCTTTGATGTGTACTTTGTATAGATAGGGACAGTAGCACCCTAGATTGAGTTTGAGTGTATTATATATATGAGCTCATATTTGTTAGTGAATATAAAATGTTTTATATTGTGTTTGCTTATCCATTGAGCTGTTTGTGAATTCTGGTCGGTATGTGGGACGCCATATTATTGATAGGGATTTCTAGACACTTAAACGAGGTAAGTCGACATAGTATTGTTTTAAATTGGGTAAATGCAATAATTTTACCTTGATTATATTTTATATATAAAGGAATAACTTTTTAGAATTATAAAAGTGTATATAAATTGATTGTTTGGTTGTTTGAAAATTTAAAAATATATATAAGTTAATAAAAGCTATTCGAATAATCTAAATAGAAACAACAATTGTAAAAGAATAAATCGAATAAGCAAATAAATTATAAAGTATGGAATTATAATTAATAATAATTGCAATTGTGAAATAATCTTATGCATAAGAAATGAAACTAAATGAGCATATTTATAAATATGAATTATAAATAAAAATGAATTTAAACTAAGAATTTGGAATGTTGAATTTCGTTTATTTTGAAAGTTGTTTTTCAAAGTTAAAGAGGATATATTATTATAAATAGAAAGTGAAGTGAAATGGTGATATTATATAAGTAAAAGATTTGTAAATGTGATTTATAGATAAAATAAATTTTTGAAAGAATATAAAGCACTGAATTCACTACTGTTACTGGAAAATAATAAGGGTGATGATTACAACATCATCAGTATCATTTTCGAGTTTCTGTGTGACGGATTTGCTACCAATAGTAAAATGAAAATTTAAGTTTTGTTTTGATAAAAAAATTTGATTTAAAATCCGAGTTGGAATTGATAAATATAAGTAGAATGAGTTTTGGACTTAGAATATGAAATAATAAAAATGTAACTTGGTAAAGTTGAAATAAATGTGAGTTAGCATAATAAAATATATGATTTGAAATTTAACTGAAGGTAAGTTAAATAAATTGAATTTGAAATAATAAATAATGAGTTTAGTGAATGGAAGTGAACTTAGGTAAATTTTCATAGAATTATGTATAATTAAGTTATATAACTTATAAAATGAGAAAAAGTACGTAAAACAAATGGTTAAAAGTCATTAAACAATTTTGTTAAGCAAAACAAATTATGAATTTGAATAGTGATATGAAATTTGACTTAAGTAAAAGTTAAATAAAATAGAATTTGAAATAAATTAGAAGTTAACTTAAGTTGTTTAGTGAAAGTGAAAGTAAACGAAGCTGATTTTGGTATCGAAGTAAATTAATAAAGTGAATTCATTAAATGAATATTAACTTGAGTTGTATTATGAAATTCAACTTTAATTGTAAAATGAATCAATATTAAAAATGTTGTTGTTAAGAAGTTGTGAATTAATAACAATATTAGAAATGTTATACAGAAATGTGAATATAGTGAATACTAAAATTTAATCTAAATTGAATATTAAACAAATTGAAAGCAAAATGTTAAACCAAATTGAATGTAAACGAAGTAAAGTAAATTAATTTGGTAATGTTGGATATACATGGATTGTTAGATGGATCCTAGTTGATTAAATAAAAATTCATCTAAAATTGAATTAATGAAATTGAAAGCTATGCAATTGAATTTTATTTGAATTGAAAGTGAACAAATTTGAATGTAATTAGTGAATATAAACTAATTGAAAATGAATAAATGAATGTTAATAAAATCAAATGTTAATGAATCAAATATGATTTAATTGAAAACCAATTCATTGAATATTAATGAGAAGTGAATGAATATTGATTTGGTTATGGTTGTTAGTTCGTTAATGGTTGGATTTGTTGCTTATTGATGGCATTTGCTATATTGGCATATATAGTTGTTGGTATATGTTGTATATTGATATTACTTTCATATATACATGTTTCTCATTTGTTTGTTGAGTATTCAGTAGGTGCGGATGGCGCTAGCTTCGCTTTTGGAGCTCGCTTTCGCGCTATATTAGCCGTTTATGCTTGCTAATAATTTATAAGGTACATATCTCGGATTACATATCGTACTTTTACACTTTTTTCTTTTCGGGATGCCTCATCCTTGATGATGAGATGTATATTTGTGATACATGCATTGTTTTTTTTTCGGATCGAACCGCGCAAAGGTGATGCTGGTGAATTATTTTGAAAATTTAAGGCGTTAGAAAATTTTTGAGAAATGGGAAAAATTTGTGAAAACAAAATTTTGGATTTTGAGTTATAAAGTTAAACGATATTAGTACTTTTGAGACGATAACTACGAAAGGATTTGAAAACTTAGTAAAGTTTTGGTGAGAAGTTAACTAATAAATTTTGGAAAATTTAAAAGGTTAAATAGATTTGGTAAATCTAATTTGAACGAATTGTTTTGGAAAGTTAATGGATTCTGTGACTTTTTTCTTACTTGATAATTTGGAGGACGAAATTCTTTTAAGTAGGGGAGAATGTAACGACCTAGAATTTCAGTCATTTGAAATTCGTATATTTAACCGATTTTAAATATTCAGAAGTTAATTTTATAAGTCGAATAACTTATATTTCGAATATCTGGATTTAATTAGATAATTAAATCATTAATTTAATATTTGAAATTGTGAAAATAATTGATATTTGGATTTAAAATGAATAAAAATGATTTATAAAGTTATATTAAATTCTATTTGAATTAGAATGATGTTATAGAAGTTTTAAAATCGAATTAAAATCGAATTAGAATAATATTAAATATTAAACATTTTAATATTTAATTGACGAGTAAAAATAGTCATTTTTCAAATAGTCTCGGATTCCAATGAAACAGGTTTCATTGGATCTGTAATGTTATATTATTATAAGACTTCAAATTTCATATTAATCAGATTTATGGTTTGTCCGCGGTAAGCTAAAACGCGTAGAAATATGTTTTAGTGAATTTTAAATTTAAATAGTTGATTCGAAAGCCTATCTTTCAAATAAGATAGAATTGGCTCCTGATACATATTCCATTCTGTTCGGAATAGGGGTAAAACATTAAAAAGCCAAGCGGCATGCTTCTTTTCGAGTTCGAAAAAAATTCGGATGAATAGTGGCGCAACATTTTCTATAAAAGGACGTTCATTTGAAAACCCTAGCTTCCCATAACCCTAACCGCCACCTTTAATTTCAATGGCCTAGAGAGCTCGAATCTTCTTCCTCAATTATCTTCCAATCCATTAACAATTATCGAAAACTTCCAACTACAATATTGTAGAGCGTAACAAGATCATCACATCCAACGGAGGATTTTTGTTGAAGTGGCTTGGATTCACCAAAATCTGGCGATGAAGGGTGCACGTTAAAGGGGGATTTTCGTGACGGTGGAGGGGCCGAGCGCCTTGTGCTTGCAGGCGTAGGCGGAGTTCGTGACGAGCTTTCATATGGTGGCCTCCGATCGAATTCTAGTGTGACGTGGCGGGCGCGGCCATAAAATGGAGTAGGCGCGTGATGGGTTCATTTGCGTACGTGAACCTGGAAAGTAATGTGATGAGGAGGAAGATAATTAGGTGGAGATTAATTAAGTTACTGACGTTATTAATTATCTTTTAAATTCGTTTAAACTTTAAAACGTGATAATTTTTTCATACGAGGTCCGTTTCCACGAAACGAATTGCGTTGGGTTCGTATTATCCAGCACTACATTATGGAGCTAGATTGGGATTTATTCGAGCTAGTGAAAATTTTGGATAAAATTAAACGGTCGTTTAATTTTATTTGGAATAAAACACTAAAACTGTGACTGCAAACAATGTGAGTAAAATTCACTCTTTTTGACTCACTGTTATTTTTATATAAGTGAGAATAAATATTATTTATGATGATTGATGATTGTTTGGATGATATATGATATAATATCTATATACTGACTGGTATTTGGATATATACATACATACATACATACATACATACATACATATATATATATATATATATATATATATATATATATATATATATATATATACTTGCCTAGTGGAGCAGATGACCCTATACGTTCCCGTGTATAAGTGGATGACCTTTTGTACGCACGTCTGCCTTGAAGCGGACATTGTACATATATTCTAATATGTATATTAGTTACAGGTGACAAGTTGGAGGGATCCAACTGGATTCCTCAACAATATTGATTTATTTACAGATATTGTGATATATGCTGCTATCATATGATATATGATGTTTTGATTGCCGTGATTGATGTATTTTGTGCTGTTGCAGAATTGCGCCTATTTTTAATAATTTAAAATATTAAAGTGGTGATTTCAAATTAAAAAGGATTTTCAAGTGATGTTGAGAATTTTAAATTGTTAAGGAATTGATTTATTTTAAATAAATAAATGTTATAATTTTTATGTTATAAAAATTATGATGTTTTGGAAGTATAATTGAAATGTGATTTTTGGGAATGTGAAGTTAACTATTTTATGAAATAGTATAAATTAATATTTTTGACTTATTACAAATGGTTTGTAGATAAGATTTATAAAACTGATATTTTATAAATCAAAGGGATGGAGTTATAAATAAGTTTGAAAAGTGTTAAAATGAAGCTGTAAATCGGTTTATAAGTAAATAAGATTTTTAGATTTATAAATAGAAGTTTTTATAAAATATAAATTTGATTTATAAACATCGTTTTATAAATCCGAAACCAATTGAAATTGATAAGTTAAACATAGAAGTTATTTAAAGGAGATATATCCATGATTTTGGACAGTGGATACTCTTTTAATTAAAAGCAAAATAGTAGTAAATTTGGTTAAAGAACTTTATCCACAATTTTGGACAATGGATCATACTTTAAATTAAAATGTACAGAAATATTGAATTTAGTAAATCAAGTATATTCACGATTTTGGACAGTGAATTGTATTTTAAATATTGTTTCAGAAAGTGATATTTAAATGGAATTAAACGATTTGAAGTTGTTTTAAAATGTATCAAGGACCGAAACCCTAGACTTCAACATTCATTTTTGAAATAGACCTTTTCGAAAAGTATAAGGAAATGATGGACTATAACACTGTTGTTATAGTAAATGATTTTCGAAAGGAAATGTTTTGTATAGTATTGGGATTTATATATCTATCTAATTTCCAAATCCCTATACTAGTGAATTTGGGTTGTCGTAACGATGTTTTATGCAACATTCGTTTTAACCCAATAAATGTGTTTAAAGAGAATGTTTTCCTTAAAGAATAAATATATACTTAATCGTGTTTAAATTATACATAATATTTTCTAAGTGTTGAAAATACATTGATTTGTGAATTACTTATTATAAAATAAGTATATGGAAATATTTTCCAATATAGGAAGTTGAAATTGTTTGAGGATATATCTTTTAAAGTTAAATTGAAGTAAATATTTTGCAATGATTTAATTAATAAAAGATTAATTAAAAGGGCCTAGTGATTGTTATGGTGTTGAAATTTGTTTGATTGTTTTGATAGTTAAATAACCGACTATCAGACTTGGCCAAAATTTTAGTTCCTCGACTTGATGTGGGAACTATTTAGTCATACACTTATTATGTTGCCTTCTATGTTGGCTTGATTATCGTTTGTGTTGCGGATGTTGATTTCTATAGTGAGGAGTATTACTCCAATCTACCGAGCTTCCTTCTTAGCCCGAAGGATAGCAAGTTAAAAGTTGGAGACATGATAAGTCTATGAGATGTAGTTTCTGTGTGAGGTTGAGAAACACTTTTGCGTTGTTGGTGCGAAGAGACCAGGAACAGATTAATCTGAAAACCACTTCGGACCAACGTATATGCGACGAATTATGCATGTTGATTGTGATGATATTGATATTTCGGATTTTCATAGTGGGGGACTGCTTGTTGATCGTTTAGGGTTAAAATCCTAATATACATCACGTAGCAGTGGACTCTTCATTATGAAATATCCAAAGTAATGACTATTCGCTACTAACACTAGGGATTTCCCGACAGGATGTGGTAGGAAAGTACCTTCGGTTTGTCCTGTTTTTGGACAACTTGTATGGATGTTTGTTTGACATTGCATTTCGATAGATTACGTACATTGGTTTTTACAAACGTAGATCAGTGGTGGCGGAGAAGGCAACTTCTCTTAGCTTAACACCCTCCTTGAGACATATCTTTGCACACTATGACGTCGTGTATCTGATTATGTCGTTTGTATGGTTAGAGGGCCCTCGGTAAAGGTCGGTAACGACCGGAGGATGACATATTCGGTACCATCTAATTGTGTTGGTAGAGAAACTTTGTGATGGTCTCTCGGTACATTCTTCTAGAGATGTACTGCCGGAAGGTAGTCCCTTCACCTGGTTATTTGTATGGAAACCCAAACTCCACTACGTGTTTGCCATTTTGATTGTATTACCCAATTGGGCTATATGATGAAATTTAATCAATGTAACAATTTCGGCTATGATTAATTTTATTTGTATATAGTAGACACTACTATAATAAAACATGACATTTGATATGAAATTTTTTAGTTATCGTAAGGTAAAAACATGTCCATGTTTGTGTGTGGACTTGTCTTACGAGATACTTTGTTTTGATAAAGGAAAAGTTTGGTAATTTAATAAATTCAGTTGAGTGTTTTTCTCACGCTAGTTTACCAGACTGATCCAGGCGTTCTTCCCTTTCAATGCTCGGAACAGACCGAGTATATTTACAGGTTCAGATTTGGTGCTTTTGGAGCTTCACCAGGAGAGATGGAGATCTTCATTTTCGTATGCACGTACTTGTTTTGATTATCCGCTGTGCTTTATTAGTTGTTGTTATTATCAGCTTTTGTAAGGACGGGTTACTATAACTGTTCATGCTGATAGCAATTGTTTGATTGTTGAACTCTGATTGATGTGTATATACATACAGGTTTTGTTTTGTAAAGATCATTATTATGATATTGTATATTTCCCGCTGCGAAGTGAGATTTTGTATTATTCTGTTTGGTTCTATCTCCTCTTTTTTTTCCTCTTCTCTTCTTCTCTCTTCTTTTCTTTCTCTTGACTTTCTGTCAGTCCGTGCTTTTTGGGTCGGACATGTGTGGATTATTGTCGATTCAAAGGGTACAGATTTTTGGATCATCACATAGACTGTACATGAAGGCAAACTCAAGTGAACCAGTTCGATATGCTATGCACAAGAAACCAAGGGCAGGCCAATGAACTTAAATACCAAATGTACAGGTTCAAATGGTCAAGACAACAAAAATCACTAAATTGAAGCCACCAATACAACCAGTTCAAATGCCAAAGTGAAGCCACCAGGCTTCAAGTCTAATAGTGAAGTGTCACATACAAACCAGCAGACACAATGAAACAGTTCACCAGAACTCAATCAAATAGAAATAGGCCAGAGTGCATAGCATCATAAATAGAACCATAAGCATGTAGACATCAAGCTACAGAGTTCAAGTTTTCAAACGCAAACCAAAGTTCAAAATGCAAGTTCAAAACACAAGCTAACATACACATATATACATACATGAATGTATGTATACACATGATGCAAGAACTGTGAACTACAAAAGTCAACCAGGCAACACAATGAACTCAATCTCAAGTGAATACAAGTACAGCTAGCAAAACCAAAATGGACAGCAGTTACAACACAAGTGCAAACTACCTCGAAGCATGCATATCGTCAGGCAATGTTGAAGAAAAAGTAATGCAAAACAACCACCAATGACCAGAGGCAGTTTTTACTGAAGTGCAGAACAAACTTCAAGCAAATTACATAGACAACAGGACGACTCGACTAACAGGATTAGATAGACCAGCAAAGCAACAACTCAAGTGAAACAAACATCACATGTAACAAGACACAGGATTGTGAACGTGAAGAAAAAATATGAATGTGTGTACATATATATGATGTATGTAGTGATAACTAGTATCACATTTCGATTGGTACATGTCCAATGACCAGAAGCAATAAAATGATGAACCAATATACTTTGCAACATAAACAGTGAATTGCAAAATAAAGACAGAGGACATTTCAAACTATAGTTCAAAGCAATGCCAAAGTCACAGTCGAAAACGAGTTCGAAAAATCATGGAACTGCACTTTCAAATCAAGACAGTGCCGAACCCAAAATACTTTAACAAAATCAATTTTATCAAGGCCAAGGTCAAAGCAAAGCATAACCGAAGTCAGGAGTCGAACTCGATCAAAAATTGGGGTATGTAATTTATGCTTATTGCTTCTTTTGATTTGCTTGCTTGAACTTGATTGTTGATTCGAGCTGAATGATTAAGCTCTGTTAAGCTCAAACTCGAATGCCTATCTCGGCCGATGATGAATGGGTTTATATAGGGTTCGAACCCCTTGATTTTTGTTCTATATTTTATACGGATTCGTCAATTGATTTTTTCTTGGCCGTACGATTTTGCTTGGATGTTGATGATGATTTCTGACCTTTTCAATCTCGTATATTTGATTACTTGATTTACACGGTGTTGATTTCTGACTTGGTTCGATTTCGTTTATTGTTGCCTTGGTCATCACAGCGTTGATTTTCTGGTGACTTCGGTTATGCTTTGCTTTGACCTTGGCCTTGATAAAATTGATTTTGTGAAAATATTTTGGGTTCGGCACTGTCTTGATTTGAAACTGCAGTTCCATGATTTTTCAAACTCATTTTCGACTGCGACTTTGGCATTGCTTTGAACTGCAGCTTGAAATCTCCTCTTTCTTGATTCACTTTTTATGTTGCATAGTATATTGGTTCATCATTTTATTTCTTCTGGTCATTGCACATGTACCATTCGAAATGTGATACTAGTTATCACTACATACATCATATATATGTACACACATTCATATTTGTTCTTCAAGTTCACTGTCCTGTGTCTTATTACATGTGATGTTTGTTTCACTTGAGTTGTTGCTTTGCTGGTCTATCTGACCCTGTTAGTCGAGTCGTCTTGTTGCCTATGTTATTTCCTTGAAGTTTGGTTGGCACTTCAGTAAAAACAGACTCTGGTCATCGGTGGTTGTTTTGCATTACTTTGTCTCCGACGTTTCCTGACGATATGCATGCTTCGAGGCAGTTTACACTTGTGTCGTAGCTGCTGTCCATTTTGGTTTTGCTAGCTGTACTTTTATTCACTTGAGCTTGAGTTCATTGTGTAGCTTGGTTGACTTTGCAGTTCACTGGTCTTGCATCATGTGTATACATACATTCATGTATGTATATATGTGTATGTTAGCTTGTGTTTTGAACTTGCATTTTGAACTTTGGTTTGCGTTTGAAAACTTGAACTCTGTAGCTTGATGTCTACATGCTTATGTTTCTATTTATGATGCTATGCACTCTGGCCTATTTCTATTTGATCGAGTTCTGATGAACTGTTTCATTGTGTCCGCTGGTTTGTATATGACACTTCATTGCTAGACTTGAAGTCTGGTGGCTTCACTTTGGCATTTGAACTGGTTGTATTGGTGACTTCACTTTAGTAATTTTGGTTGTCTTGACCATTTGAACCTGTACATTTGGTATTTAAGTTCATGGGCCTGCCCTTGGTTTCTTGTGCATAGCATATCGAACTGGTTCACTTGAGTTTGCCTCCATGTACAGTCTGCTTGACTTGATTACTTGATGCAGTCTTGTTCTCTTCATGTTTCACCACTGTTACATTGACTTTGTACATACTGTGCTTGTATTTTTGGACTGTACCTGTGTTGAATCCAGCTTTAAAACTCAGGTTTGACCTTGTGCTGATATCGTGACATTATTAGTATTGCACTTGAGTTGAACCCGGCTTTTGATTTGGGTTTGACCTTGTGCTCACCTGACCCTGAAACTTTATCAAGTGTACATATCGGTGTGCACGGCCTTGTGGCTTGTACGGTGATACACTGTGCATGTCACAAGTTGTTCATGTGTGGTGAATTCAAAATTAAATAATGACGAACAACCCAAATAACTGAGGTAAATATTCTTTTCAAATCCATCTTTTATTTTATACTGCAAAAATATTTTCTTTTCAATTTTACCGCGTCAAAATTTATTTTTGCAGATTGCTCAGATCTAGGTTCAATCTTGAATGAATTTGAAGATAAATTATGAGTGAATGAGCGATATTCAATGAGGACATTTATAAATGAAAGATTTTGATGTAATTGAATTTATATTGTAATCAAAATTGTGTGTGAATAGTGAGAGCTCGAATTTGTACTATTTAAAATTGTAATAAATATTTGTTTGAATAAAATATCTATTCGAATTTAAACTCTGTGTTATTTATTTTATTAGGCAAATATTTATTTAATCATGTGAAAAATAAAATAGTACATTAACAAATACATTTAAATGAATATATATATATATATATATATATGTTTATTATCATCAAACAAAAATCATGTGCTTGCGTATTCAACAATCTCCCCCCTTTTGATGATAACAAATATATATTTAAGATTATGAATTTTTTAAATGTATTTGATTTTTGATATACTCTATTTACTCCCCCTATTTAAATGCTTCCTCTCTACACAAAGCTTCCACTTCATATATGCATACAATTAAAAAATTATGCAAATGAGCCTAGATGCAAATAGAAAATATTTAACCTTTACTTGCTTTTATTTGACAAAATCTTAACTTTTATCTCCTCCTTTTGTTATCAGCAAAAGACTAAGGGTGTTAGAAAAATAGAGATAAAGTGATAGATATTAATACAACATTAAAACTCAATCGAATATAAATATTAAATTTTAATAAAAAAATCAAACAAAAATCATAAATACT
This sequence comes from Allium cepa, assembly GCA_030765085.1. Taxonomy (NCBI): domain Eukaryota; kingdom Viridiplantae; phylum Streptophyta; class Magnoliopsida; order Asparagales; family Amaryllidaceae; genus Allium; species Allium cepa. Next base: position 689,261,161 of record CM060938.1, read on the forward strand.
CTATTAGGCACACATTCCACTTTTAGAATGATGGGAATGATGTCATCATATAAAACCATACATTTGTGTCTATTTGTGGTATATTTATATAGGAATTTGAATATCTACTAAACATGCATAATTGTTAGGACTTTTAAATGAGATTAGTAGTATTCCAATTTTATTCTAAAAAATGAATTCAAGTAACTTCTAACCACGCATAACCGTGAGGACTTTTAATGGGATTAGAATCAACTTGTTTATTTAACAAATCAATTTTGATATGCGTTCCATACATGCATAACCGTGAGGAATATTAAATGAGCATGGAAGCACATATTTAGAAATTCAAAGCAATTCACTAATGCATTACCGTGAGGACTTTTAAATGAGAGTGAATACTTTGGTTTTTTTTAAAAATAAAGTGAAAAAACGAATGATTCCTTTTTAAATCACCACATATTGACATACTATATTGGATTTTGATGAGTGATGGTTGATAGAAATATGATAGAAATGGAAATGATCATGGATTTTTTTACCAACAAAAAGTGTTTATAGTTCTTGTTTAAATTTCTAAAGAAATTCACTAAATATACCATCTCAAGTTATAATATATGATTAATATCAACACTCATCAATTTTTCAAGCACTATTTATCTTTTCGATAATTAGTAGGGAGTCAGATTAGTCAATGTAATTATTTAAAATCAAATCCAAAAATGATTATAAAATCAAATTTTCCAAAATGACTAATCTGAAACAAGGTCAAAAATGATTTTCTAAAAGGGGTTTTATAAGAAAATTTCTGCTGTTTGAAAATTATTTGAAGTGAAAAAATATGCAGATACTTTCTTTGAAAATCGATGCAGTTACTAAATGTCTCAACATAAATCACGTTCCGCTAGTAATTTTTCTATCAACTAGATTACCAGTGTAATATGCATCTGACTTTTTCTTTCGCTCGAGATTATCAATAGTTTGATGTTATAGACCAGACCATGAAATTGCAACAAATCCTTGAAGACCATTTTAAATGAAATTCTTTTCAATTTTAATTGAAGCCGTGTAAATAAACAAAAACCATGAATATAGAGTCAGCCAAATGTATTATCATCAACCAATAGAACACCATAATTAATCAAATTAATCTAAATGAAGTATCTCAAGGATTGTAGTGTTCTCAGCATAAAAGAATAATTGGCCAACAATTTTGAAAAAATCAGAATCATTATCATCAATTATTTCTTTATTAATAACTGGTTGAATTAAATTAAATCAGATATGGTGCAGATTATCACATTGATATATCGTTCAAGATGAATATACCATTACCTCTTTTACCTTTACGATATTTTTTTCGTTGTTGTCCATTGTGATTCTGTCATCTTTGTACTAGGCTAAGGAACTTTGCTTTATCGCCCGTTGTGTTTCTAGAACAGCCAGAATCCAGATAACATTGTCGTTGTTCCTTAGCCTGCAACCACTCCTACACGATAAAAGATTTTTGTGACCTATTTGTTTTTATGGGTCCATGATTGTGAGTGGAAGAATATTTTGAAAAATAATTTGGTGGAGACCCAAAACTATTTATCTATGTTTCTTTCGACACCCAGATTTGTTTAACTTTGAGAGATTTTATATTCCTGCCTTTTGGAACCCAAATTGGTATTGTTTTCACATGTTTGGGTCTATACCAACAATTGGTTTGATTGTGTCCGAATTTTCTACAAATTGTGCACATTGAATTGACTTGATTAATTTCATTTCTAACATTTTTAGATTGGTTATACCCAAGTCCTTGTCTAACTGTATTAAAAGTTTGTTTTCCTAATAGCATATTCAACGATTTTCACTTTTTGAAAATTTATCTAAAGTCGATGACAGTTGTTGGACTTTTGTTTTGAGAGATTCATTTTCGTTTAATAATTATGTGCACTTTTTAATAGTATTTTTTCTCCTCGTGTTTTCGCTTTCTTTCATAATTTCATTTTTAGGTGATTTAATTTTAGTTTCTATTTATTAATCTCCTCTTCGAATGGTGGACACTTATCACACGTAGGGATCCTACTTTGATAGTTTTTGACTAATTGATCAAGTTGTTTATTTAAATCTATCAAAGTGTCTTTTTGTGATTCAAGTTTGGCGTACTTCTCCCTAAGTCGTTCAAAACAGCCATTTACTTCGTGGAAATATATAATTAGTTGTGAGTGAGTGAGTTTTGATACCTCGCTTGGCTCGTCATCGTCGCTGTCAGTTATATCACCTCAAAGGCACATATCTTCTTTCTCGCTCTCACTGCTAGTACTTTTACCATCATCACTTTTATTCCACGTGGCTGCAAAACTTTTCCTTTTTGAATTCTTTTCTTGGCCGTGTTGATTTCGAGGATAATTGGGCTTGATATCAACGGGTTTGTTGCACTTGTGACAAATGATCCTGTGTTCTTGTGAGTTGTCTAGTGCTTTGATTATTCTGCATTTCAATTGTTGATTTGGGGCTGGATTTCCATATTTTTGGTTCCACTTTTTTAATTTCTTTATTAGTAGCGCCAGCTCAGCTGCTTCATCGTCGTCGTCCTCATCACTACTACTTTTTACCAATTCTATTAAGCTCGTTTCTTTACCTGAGTCGATTGAGGAGGATTTCTCATTGTTGTTGACTTTTGCATCATATATTGCATCAAAAGCATTCCAGACTTCCTATGCATTTTCACAATAAGAGATAAAGTTAAAATTATCTTGATTAATATGAGAATATAATATATGCGTAGTAAGAGCATTAATCGAGATAATTTTCTCGCCTGTTATATTACACCCATTTTCAATAATATCCCAACATTTAACATTAACAGATTTTAAATAAAATTCCATTTTTATTTTCCAATTCAAAAAATCTGTTCCACCAAAAACATGAGGGATAATACTAGAACAACCCTCAGCAAAAGTAGCCATTTTTTTAAAAATCCAAATTTGTAAAAAATTGGTCTTTGAAAAAAAATCAAATTTTTAAAACAAAAAATGGATTTTGTATCTTGCTCTGGTACCACTTGTAGGATCGATTTCACCCTAGAGGGGGGTTGAGGTGAAATCGATCCTACACCACTCTCTACCACCTAAAGGTCCAATGCAACCCTCTGGCTCTGGAAAACAAACTACTGAAACCTCACGCCAACTAGTACCTCCACAAACTTCGAGATCTGGTGAGCAGCGCCGTAAAACTGGGACGGATGTTTCTGTCATCACTACATCATCGGCTATGGAGCCCATAGGAGAGGGAGCTATCCGAATAGCTCAGTTGGAAATGGATTTCCGTAATATTTTCTTTGATGGCTTTCACTTTCCCCTGAACTTGAAGTGAATTCTAGATGGGGCTGAAAAAACAATGCATGATTATGTATATGATGTCTACAATGGGTATCGAGGGTGGAAGAAGGCCAAAGACAAAGCTTTTGTAGTGGATTTTGATCAGGCGAAGACAATTGAAAATCTTGAGAAAGATCTCATCCAAAAGATATCATAGTGCAAGTGCTTACCACCAAGAATGACACTTTAAGGAAAACGAGAACGGTGGCTCTTAGGAAAGTCGATGAGACAAGCTAGAAGATAGAACCGATACGATTGGAGCACCTGACCTTGGTGGAGGAGATGGGCCACAGAACCGCCACTGTTTTGGTGGAAAGAGATGCCATGCTTAAAGAGCTTAAGGAGCTTAAAGATAAATTTGTTGAAGTCGTCAAAGAAAAAGACGATGCTAACAGAGCTGCCCAAGAGGTGTGTGAGTAGGCTATGGTACTCACGTATGAGTGGGATGCGACCAAGCTATAGGTCGAAGAAACCAAGGCCAAAATTGAGACTGAGGTTAGAGCAGCAGAGACAAGGTTGGAAGGCGATATTGAAGACCTCCCGGTCACTTATAATATCAATGGCCTAAAGCACCACAACCTAAGCTGGCTCGATGACTACCTGCTTAATCTATGCAATGCCTGGTGTCTCTTGATAGAGGATGAAAAGGCGGATCACCACACTACATCTATCGATGACTTTGAGCTGGTGTTGGGCGAACCCTCACCACCATCCAACACCGAACCAGGCTTCGCCTCGCGCCGAATCATCCCTAAGACCAACCCTGCATGCCGAACCATCCAACACCGAACCAGGCTTCGCCTCGCGCCGAATAATCCCATCTCCCCTACATGCCGAACCACCCAACACCGGTCCAATCCCATCTCCCCTACATGCCGAACCACCCAACACTGGTCCAATCCCATCTCCCCTACATGCCGAACCACCTCCACTCCAACAACTACTGGACCAACCAACTACCGGACCAACCAACTACCGGACCAACCAACCCACCGAGCCAACTCCACACCGAACCAACATGGCTCGCATGTACTGCCGGTCCAAGCCTCTTCCATCTCACCACCAGACCAGCACTCTCCTGACAATCTCCATCTTCCACTACCGAACCAACCTGAAGAAGGCATTCCGGATCAACTCTACCAGGCCAGATTGCTCCAGTCCAGGCCCACCAGCAGCTATATACATCCAAGACCCTTACCCCCAGCCTCACTCTACAAATAGAGGGGCAGGGGTACAACAATGGCAGACAAGTTTGAGAGCTCAAGCACGGAAGGAACTTTCAAACAACTTTCATATACTTGTATACAAAGCTTTGTCCTTGTAATCTGAAAGAAAAGAGAGAAAATAACATATAAAGTGGACGTAGGCACGTTCTGGCCGAACCACTATAAATCTACGTGTCTTTTTACAATTTAGCCCCTGTTTTTTTACTTACTTGCATAACTCACCCAAATTACTAAGAACAACATAAAATCAACTAAATCATACGATTTTGAGGTGTTTGTCCATTTTTTGTGCAAACATTTTTGGTGCTTTCACTGAGAACTTGGAACTCGAAGCTTCAGCTTCCCTCATTCAACCTTCTTTGCCAATAGCACCCTTCACTGCCTAGGAAACATGACTTCCAGGCCGAGAAAAGACGTCAACAAGGGAAAGAACGTTGCAACCAGCAGCGTTCCAGATCCAGTGGATCCAGATCAAGAGAACCAACCCACTACGACAGCAGTGCCAAATGAATATCAGGCAATTCCGACAGCCCCTGCCGCGGAACAACCGGTAGCAATCACTAGGGCAGACCTAGACAGAGTTGTGGTTGAAGTGACTAACCGCTTCGCATCCCAACAAGAATCTTTGGTGAACCAACTCATGTCACGCTTGAGGGATGCAGAAGAATCCAACCGCAACACTGAATCATGGGGTGAGTCTCAATCTGGAGGATCTCGGAGACAACAAAGGTCTTCCCTCTTCGAAGAAGCTATCAAAAGGAACAACAATGATAGGGGCCGCGCCCGGACTCAGCCCGAACTCCGACTCGAGGAAGCGCTTGGAACCGAACCCAATGGGGGAGGCACCAGGCAAGGGTCGGATGTAGCTGAGCCAGTCGTGCCACCTAATCATAGAAACCCCGCTGAACGGAGCCGAGCTAGAACCCAGCCCGAAGTTGACCCCATGGAAATGCTCGAAACAGAATCCCACAGGGGAAGATCAAGGCAGGGGCCAACTGTAGCTGGTCCTAGCATGCATCCGAGCAGCCAAAGACAGCCACTGGATAACGTCAGAAGTGATAGAATATACCATCCCTACAGGTCATCTGGACGAGATCGATCCTGTAGGGAAGAACCAAGCTCATTTTTGTCCGCTCCAAATTCTGATGAAAGAATGGCACGATTATTCAGGGAATGCGTCCAACGGGACCAAAGAGATCGTGGGATAGGTGCTAGGGTAACCAGCCCTTTCACCCGCGACATCGAAACCGCCATCACCCCTCGAGAATGGAAAATGCCGACGATGGAACCGTACAAGGGAACTTCTGACCCCGTTGTACACTTGCAGAGATACACACAGCATATGCTCATGAGCGAAGCAACGGAAGGAGTGTTGTGTAAATTCTTTCCGCTATTCCTAGCAGACCTAGCTACCTCCTGGTTCTGCCATCTACCCCAAGGATCTATCAGCTCATGGGAGATGTTGAAAGAAAGGTTCATTAACCAGTTCCGCATTCATGTGGAACAACCCAAGGATGCTTATTCTCTATCTACTGTCAAACAGAAATCCGGAGAGACACTGCAACAATATCTAACCCGGTTCAACGCCGCAGCGGCCGCAGTCCAAGATGCCGATGAGAAACTCACCCTAATGGCCCTCTGAAGTGGTGTGCACCCAGATACCAAGTTTGCTAGAAGACTAACTAAAGAAAAACCAGCTACCTTGCCTGATTTCTTCCATGAAGCTGGGAAGTACATGAGACTCGAAGAGGCTGCCACTGAAAGGCAGACAGCACCACAGGCTAAGACGACTCATGGAAACGCCCCCGCCGCAGCGAAGGACATTCGGAGAAATGACTCCAGAGACAATGCAGGGGGCAAGAAGGGAGAAAAGCGCTTGTACCGACCAGGACCGAGATTTGACGCTTACAATCCCTTGAATGAAACAGTCGAGAACATCTTCCTTGCCACCCAGGACGAACTTACATACAAGCGCCCCCCATACAAGAAAGAGTCAGATCGCGCAATCCAGTCCGGAAAATTCTGCCGTTTCCACGAGTCTCATGGGCACGATTCCAATGAATGCCGCCATCTCCGAGACCTAATTGAAGAACACATCAGGAGAAAGAGGCTGGAACGCTATGTAAAGGGCCAGGACAGGGCTCCAGCTCCCGCCAAGGAAATCCCAGGGCAGCTCCACCCAGAAACAGGCGGAGGAAACCGCAACACCAGTGGTTCCAGCCGAGAGAAGATAGTGGTTCATACAATATCTAGGGGGCCACACATCGCCGACAAAAGCTGGGCAGAAATGGAAAGATATGGAAACTCACTCAGAAGCAAGGGAGACTGCGTCAATTCTGTTATGGAAGAAGGCCACCATAAGCGGAAGGAAAATAATGACATCACATTCAGTGGGCGCGACCTCGAAGGAAGGCAATACCCTCATATGGATCCTATGGTCATCTCTGCCTGGTTCGGCCCAGCTGAAGTTTTTCGAATCCTAGTACACACTGGAAGCTCAGTGAATATTCTGTTCAAGCATGCTTTCGACAAAATGAAGCTGTCAATGAAGGACGTGTCTCCCTGCAACAAACCGCTACACGGTTTCACTGGAGAAGCAAAGATGCCCCTCGGACAATTGGATCTCTTTGTTGAATTGGGAAGTCATCCCCGCTCCGCCATTCGGAAACAAACATTCGTGCTAATAGACAACCACTCGGCCTACAATGCCTTTTTAGGAAGACTAGCCTTGTCCGACTTCCAAATTGTCCTTGCCCCATGGTGCCTGAAGATGAAGTTTCCAACGGATAACGGAGTGGGAGAGGTAGAAGGGGATCAAGACGCCGCTCGGGACTGCTATGTAACCGAACTTCGCAATAATCGCAGGAGAGATAAAGGAAAAAATGCAGAGATTATTCTCTGCATGAAAAGCTTGGAAGCATAGAAACTAAAGAAAGCCCCTCCTCTTCGGTATACCAGTGATCCTTTCAATGAATTAGACCCCAGGGACAAAGAGGAGGAGGCCACCGCCGATCCTGCAGAGGCTATGGAATTCGTATCTGTAGACAAACACGACCCAAGTAAACTGCTGAGAGTCGGATCTCAGTTAAAAAGAGAATTAAAGAATCAACTCATTGATTTTCTTCGCCACAACATGGATGTATTTGCATGGACGCACGCTGATATGACTGGAATCTCCCCGGACATAGCATGCCACGTACTAAACATCGATCCTACCAAGGTACCGGTAAAGCAAAAGAAGAGAAGTATGGGGGCAGAACGATCAGCAGCCCTCAAGGAAGAAGTAAAGAACTTACTTTCCAACGACTTCATACGCGAAGCCATCTACCCGGAATGGATCGCCAACCCAGTACTGGTAAAGAAAGCTAATGGGAAGTGGCGAACATGCATCGATTTCTCCAACTTAAATGACGCTTGCCCGAAAGACTGCTTCCCACTCCCCCAAATTTACCAACTAGTCGACAGCACTGCCGGACACGAACTTTTATCCTTTATGGACGCATACTCAGGATATAACCAGATCCCTATGCACGCCCCCGATCAAGACCACACTAGCTTCATCACTGACCGAGGATTGTACTGCTACAAGGTAATGCCGTTTGGACTTAAAAACGCCGGAGCTGCTTATCAGCGCCTCGTCAACAAGATGTTTGCATAACTGATAGGACGAACTATGGAAGTTTATGTGGATGACATGCTGGTAAAATCGAGGAAAGCCAACGACCATATAACCCACCTGGACGAGATGTTTCAAGTACTTCGCCAATATGGAATGAAGATGAACCCTCTAAAGTGCTCCTTCGGAGTGTCATCAGGAAAGTTCTTGGAATTCATCGTCCATGCCAGAGGGATCGAAGCAAACCCCGAGCAAGTCCTAGCCTTGCAAGATATCAAGATAGCATCCACTCGAAAAGAGATGCAAAGCCTAAACGGGAAGATGGCCGCCCTAAGCCGGTTCATCTCTAAAGGAACTGACAAATGCATTCCTTTCTTCGAAGCCCTGAAGAAAGACAAAGGAAAATTCGAATGGACCGATGAGCGTTCAGAAGCTTTCCTTAACCTAATCGAACACCTCCAGCGGCCACCAGTACTCTCGACTCCTAATGAAGGCGAAGAACTATACCTATACCTTGCCGTGTCACCACATGCCCTAAGCGCCGCGTTGGTGAGAGAAGACAACCGCACGCAATGGCCCGTATACTTCGTGAGTAAGAGGTTTACGGGGGCAGAAGCCAGATATCCTAAACTTGAGAAGCTAGCATACTGCTTAATAATCACGTCACGGAAACTGCGACACTACTTCCAGTCTCATTCCATCCGAGTTCTAACCGATCAACCACTAAGGCAAGTACTTCATCGTCCCGATACTTCAGGGCGGTTACTTAAATGGTGCATTGAATTGAGTCAATATGATATCACCTACCATCCCCGCACCGCCATCAAGGGACAAGCTATGGCCGATTTCATTGCCGAATTCACTACCGGTGAAGGTAGGGAGCAATCTGAGGTGTCATAAGACGTCAAATGGAATCTCTTTGTGGATGGAGCATCGAACGAACAAGGCTCGGGGGCAGGCGTTGTGATCATCACTCCCAGGGGAAGAAAGCTGCGTTATGCACTAAGGCTGGAATTCGCTGCCACCAACAATGATGCCGAATATGAAGCAGTAATAGCCGGATTAGAGCTCGCCCTTGAGATCGGAGTCAGTTCCTTATGTCTTCACAGTGATTCGCAACTCATCGTAAATCAAATACTATGGGAGTTCCAGACTCGAGGAGAGCGGCTCACGGCATATCTGAAAAAGACCAAGCGGTTGCTCAATCAATTGGATCACTACTCGATCAAACACATTCCTCGAGAAGAAAATCAAGAGGCCGACGAGCCGGCAAAGCAAGCTAGCATGGGAGATGATGCCACTTCTAGAATGTTAACTGTCTCAAGGCTACTAACCCCGAGTTTCGAGCAAGTAAATCTGATAGCTGCAACCGAAGAAGAATCATGGATGACCCCTATCTGAGAATACTTACAAAACGCCACCCTACCCGACGAGCGAAATGAAATTAAGAAAATTCTAAGGAAAGCCTCCCGCTACACAATGCAAGAAGGCATCCTCTATCGGCGCGGCTTCTCTAACCCCTTATTGAGGTGCGTTGCTGGAAGAGAAGCCAGGGAAATTCTATCCAATATCCATCAGGGAAGTTGTGGAGACCACACCGGAGGGCAGACCCTAGCAAAAAAGATACTCCGATATGGGTATTTCTGGCCCACTTTAAACAAAGATTCCTTGGACTTCGTCAAGAGATGCGACAGATGTCAGAAATTTGCCAAGATTCCTCGACTACCCACAAATGAGATTACTCAAATGATCAGCCCTTGGCCCTTCGCAGTATGGGGAATTGACTTGATTGGCGAACTGCCAACGGGCCGAGGCGGAGCCAAATATGCTGTAGTGGCAGTTGACTATTTCACCAAATGGGTGGAGGCGGAACCTCTAAATAAAATATCTTCGATAAAAGTTATCAACTTCTTGATCAAAAATATTCTGTGCAGGTACGGAGTCCCACTCAAGATCATAGCAGGCAACGGACTTCAATTTGACAGCGAAGAATTCGCCAACTGGTGCCAAGAGCACGGGATTCACAAAAGCTTCTCATCCGTGGCTTATCCCCAGGCAAACGGCCAAGTCGAAGCTGTCAACAAGATCCTCAAAACCTTAATCAAGAAGAAACTTGAAAAGTCGAAAGGTGCTTGGGTGGATGAACTTCCTACGGCACTTTGGGCCTATCGCACATCTTACAGAACTTCAACAGGGCATACTCCCTTCTCTTTGTCATACGGATCGGAGGCTATGCTCCCAGTTGAAACTATAGTGCCCTCTCACCGTAGGATCCACTACAACCCGGAAGAGAACGAAGAGCTCCTCCTCATGTCTTTGGATCTGATTGAGGAGAGAAGAAATGACGCAGCACTCAAAGCAGCAGCTCACAAACAAAAAGTGGCAGCACTATACAACTCCAAAGTCAAACATCGCAGCTTACAAGAAGGAGATCTTGTCCTCAAGCGAATCTTTCCGCGCCTCGGGGCACTGGACCCCATCTGAGACGGACCATATGTAATTCATAAAGATCTCCACAACGGAGCTTATATTTTGTCAACAGTGGACGGAGAGGTGTTCCAGAGGGCATGGAACATCCGACACCTCCGTCGATACTTTTCTTGACTTGTACTGCCCATATGAAGTGAATTAACAAAGAGAATCAGTGGACGTAGGCATTTTCGTGTCGAACCACTTTAAAAAACTTGGCTCTTGTTAACTTGTTCCTTTATATCTTGGCTACTTGTTAAGCTTTATCCTTTGCTGTTGAACAAAATCGTTTGCAGATGACATTTCAATTCAGAGCTTCACAACACAACTCCACCTGGACAAAATCTAACAGGTACGCTACGATCCTATGCCCTCGCCAATGAGACACTTTGCTCCGGTATCCCTCTACCGCGAGTTAACTCATTGTTTGCCTCGGCCCTTAAAGCCGACTGTAATAAGCCGAGTATAAGCCACCGAGAAGGCCGATTATGCCATGGCAGCTCATTACAGCGATTCGGCTCGCCGGCAACTGTGAACCGATCATAAGCCCCAACATAAGGTGTGGCCAGCCAGGGGCAGTTCACAGTTGACGATCGGCCCCCACGCTAGCCGGCCACAGTAAATCGAATAATACCCGCGAATACGGGCCATAATGGCCCGGGTAGTTACTGTGCGCGATCGGCTCCGATGTGTCTTAAGTGCGGCTGTGGTAAAAAAGAAAACTCCCCGCAGAGGCGTAAGATGGGTGACAAATGTCTTCAAGACCCACAGCTAGGGAAAGTGACTACAAAACCCGTTTGCCACGAACTTAAGCACATCGACGGCCTTCCGTGACTGGAAGTTTTACTTTTCCTATATTTCTATTTCATTTAAAACTTTTCTCCTATTCTCCGTAACGTTGCTTGAAAGTACAGGACATGAAATAGGGAACGCTCGCTAATGGGAAAAGAAACTTACAATCGGATGACGAGACACTCAACAGCAGTCCGTGCTTAGTCTTACAGGGCACACAAAGTTGCCGTCCACAGCCGAAACATGAAGGGCGGTACCTTCTACTTTTATACATTAATGCATAGCTGCAGTTCATATTTACACATCACATTTACGTTGCGAAGTGAGAAAATTATACTTTAAGCAAAAAGCTTGGCATCAAGCACAGTCAAGTCACTAGTAACATGCATAGTTACATTACTTACACAGCACAAAAAAATAACGATAACATTCCAACATAAAGGAATCAGCTTATGTTATGAAATTACATAAAGTCATTCACAACAAACAATATTATTACAGTCACATCAATGTCTTGGACTAACATAAACAGTGATAAAAGGAAATCAAAAGGTGACCGAATTCGGACAAGGAACCATCTGCGTCCGCACCTCACCCTCATTCTACCAACTCTCCAAGCCTACTTAGCCGCAGGGTCGGAGCTCCCAGCATGCTTATCAGAGGTCCCACCTGTCCAATTCAGAAGAGGAATCCGTTAAACCAACAACGGACGATCAAGTCATGAAAAACTAAAATAGGGAGAACTCACCAGCACCCGCTTCTTGGTCCTCATCCCCCAACTGCACACCGGCTTCCTCCGCAGCAAGTAGCCGCATCCCCTACTTCACCGCTACCTTCTCCTCCTTCGAGAACTGGGCGGTTACCATGTCCATCCTGAATGCCGCTCCACCTTCCTTATCCGCATCGGCCTTGGCCTCCTCCAAAGCCCGGAGATATATCCTAGCCATGACCCGGGGATAGTCATCCATCCAGGATAGATTACCCTGCTTCCAGGTACGGAAGTACATATCCTGCAACATCTCATCCATCATCCCCTCATTCTCCTCAAACTCCCTCACCCGGGCCTCGGAGGACAACAACTTGGCGACGGCAACATCCCTCTCCGATCGATATCTCAAGCGGTCAGCCTGGAGAGACCTCCTCATTTCCTCCATCTCTTCCTTTAGCCTGGCCTGAGCAAGCTCTGCGGCCTCAAGCCTCCCGGATAACTCCTCTACTTGCTCGAGGTCCGCCCTCCGAACCTCGTCCACGGTAGCAATGGCTATGTCAATCCGCTCCTTACAGGCGGCCTCCACCTTTCGTAACTCAGCCTTGCTAGCCTCCTCCATGATTTTCTTTAGCCGTCGGGTGGCCGCCTCATGCTGGGATATCTGGATAGCCTGATCGACAAGCTGCTTGGCCTGATCAGAAACCTGTAGCCGTAATCGGATGTTAGCACTTCCGATTTCCTCCCCAGCCCTGGCCAGTCGAGCATGATGCTCCATTAACCTCTTGGTTTCCTCGGCCACCCGATCGATACTTGCCTTGGCCTCGTTCCCCATGGTCACAATCCGAGTAGTAAGCAAATCAAGGTCTAACGACTTAGCCTCATCAAGCACCCGTACCATGGGATTGCGGGGAAGAAGATGCTCACCCGTGACCTCGTCAAAAGAGATATCCTGAAAACTCGGGTCCAGATCCGGGTGGCCGGCAAAGGGGTTGCGATCCAAACCAGGACGGTCTATCGGAGTGACGGTTGGATTTTCGGACAGATGGGGGGAAGGCATAAACTCAGTATCCTCTTCAGTAATGTCATGGATGGGCTGGACTGGGGGCTGGGGGCCAGGAGAAGGTTCAAACGAAGATCGGCCCCTCTTCCTCTTTTGCATATCTTCCTCAATGACTCCAAGAAGAGGGCGATATCTAACTACATCCCCAGAACGGCTAGTTGGCGGCTTTGGTTTGGCAGAAGCTTTGAGTAGCTTATACTGTTCGAGGCGGTGCCGGATATCTGATGACTTGGCCACCTTACCTGCTCCTGGAATAAAAACCAAGTGTTACGAACATGCAATGATCCATAATTCAAGAAATATGTTAACTTAAAAAGAATGAGAAGGCACGTATGTTATACAAACCCTGCGGAGGAGTAGAATACTACAGTAAGTCTTGAATCTCAGTCCAGGACGGAAGTGAACAATAAAATATTCCTAAGTCCCTATCATAAATGGAGTCTGCAGAAGTCAAAAGTTCACCTTGAATCGCTGGAATCGCCTTCGCTGAAGAACTCTCAGAAAATGGATCGGCGCCAGCCCCAGTCTTGTCAACCCCCTTTTCCTTCTCAACCAAAGCCGATCCTTCCTCCGACTCCATAAAAGCTTGACGGAAAGCATCATATGTCCACTCATGGATCTCTCCCGCTTGCCCGGAGGTTAAGGCACCCACGCCACTTCCGCTCTGTCCTTCACCTTCACCTCTATCTTCCTCTACATCTTCCTCTCCCGGAGCAAGTGGGCAAGTACTAGGAGAGGGACCGTTGGACTTCTTGAGCTTCTTGCCTCCAACAACGGGAGGCTTTGTAAAAGGTGCCCTCTTGCCACTCTTCACTGTGGCCCCTTCCTTGGCTTTGGCAGCCTTCTCCTCAGCTGTGTCCCTCTGCTTAACCACGGATTGGTGTGGCAGGATCAAGTTGTGCTCCAGGAGAGTAGCATTCCTGATCAGGAAAGAAGCCGACCTGTCCCGTCCCGAAATGGCCTTTATTTCCGCAGCCATCTGGACCAGAGAATCACTCTCTACGACTGCAAAGCCACCTGTCGCTAGCAAGAAATAGAAGCATATCAGAAGGAGCACTGCAGTCGGAACAAAGAAACTGTAAATAAAGTTCAAGTTACAGCCAGAAGTGAAGAGGCGGAAGGAAACAGAATCGTCCCTGATAAAAAACCATTCTTTCTTAAACATGGTGAACTTTGAGTATAGGTCCAGGACTGGTTTGAAAGGAACAGCCGCTTCCAAGCTAACGTACGGAGATCCCTTTTTGTAACCCCTCAAGTTATATAGATACCGGATCTCCCGGTTGGAAGGGGGGCGCCCGTACCTTCTCTGAAAAATAATGTATAAGCACACCAAGATGGCGTAGGAATTGGGTTGAAGCTGGAAAGGAGCCACCTTCAAATAAGTAATGAAGATGACTATCCAGGTATTGATGGGAGGAATGGCCCCACACATGCAGTGGTACCTACTGTATGCAAAATATCCTTCGGGGGGATTATACGCCATCACTCCATCTCCCGGCAATAGCATGCTAGCCCTGTCAATCCCAAAGGAACGAGAGATGACATCAAGCTGCTCCTCCCTGAGGGAGTTAGGAAAGCAGTCGGGCGGAGAATTCAAGAGCTCCTGGGGGCCATACCCATCTACTAGCGATCGCGGAGCAAGCCCAGGACGTTCGGCCCGAACTGGGGGCACTATGGAGGACTCTGCTCTGTCCTTGGACTTCCGTTAATCGGATCGGGTTTCCACTTTTTGAGACATTTTATCTGCATACACAAAAGCAAAAGACGTGTTGTTAGTACAAGAAGTACAGAGATATAAGCAAACAAGTGTATAAAGCGAGCCAGCATATATAAATCTAGAGTTTCACTAATAGTTCAAGTATAAAGTCCATTCGGCAATGGACTCATTCAACACTCAGAATTCCCAATCTCATTCGGTAATACAGCCCGGAGCTCATTCGGCAGTACACATTCGGCATTAAACGTCTCTTAACACATCCGATATTAAGTTCATTCGGTAATCAGCATCACCAAGGTCATTCGGCGTTCACGCTCCCAATAACATTCGGTAGTTTAAAAACACAGGAATCATCCGGCAATTACCTGGTCCGGTTGTCAAAAGGTTTCAGCAATATAAGTTGATTCGGCAGAAATCTGGCTCGGTTCTCTCAATTCAGTAAGGAGTGATGAAGGGGTGTAGCCCCTATTTATAGGCAGATATAGGATACCGAACCAAATGGTTCGGCACTCAGGGACCGAATGGAAACAGCTAAAACAAAGTGCGACACATACAGGCATGTGCCCCCACTTTGGGAGGGCAAATGTTGGGCGAACCCTCACCACCATCCAACACCGAACCAGGCTTCGCCTCGCGCCGAATCATCCCTAAGACCAACCCTGCATGCCGAACCATCCAACACCGAACCAGGCTTCGCCTCGCGCCGAATAATCCCATCTCCCCTACATGCCGAACCACCCAACACCGGTCCAATCCCATCTCCCCTACATGCCGAACCACCCAACACCGGTCCAATCCCATCTCCCCTGCATGCCGAACCGCCTCCACTCCAACAACTACCGGACTAACCAACTACCGGACCAACCAACTACCGGACCAACCAACCCACCGAGCCAACTCCACACCGAACCAACATGGCTCCCATCTACTGCCGGTCCAAGCTTCTTCCATCTCACCACCGGACCAGCACTCTCCTGACCATCTCCATCTTCCACTACCGAACCAACCTGAAGAAGGCATTCCGGATCAACTCTACCAGGCCAGATTGCTCCAGTCCAGGCCCACCAGCAGCTATATACATCCAAGACCCTTACCCCCAGCCTCACTCTATAAATAGAGGGGCAGGGGTACAACAATGGCAGACAAGTTTGAGAGCTCAAGCACGGAAGGAACTTTCAAACAACTTTCATATACTTGTATACAAAGCTTTGTACTTGTAATCTGAAAGAAAAGAGAGAAAATAACATATAAAGTGGACGTAGGCACGTTCTAGCCGAACCACTATAAATCTACGTGTCTTTTTACAATTTAGCCCCTGTTTTTTTACTTATTTGCATAACTCACCCAAATTACTAAGAATAACATAAAATCAACTAAATCATACGACTTTGAGGTGTTTGTCCATTTTTTGTGCAAACAGCTGGAGAACCGAATATTAACTGAAAATGAGAGAATAGTTCTTCATGATGCCATTGTCACTTTTGAAAAGGAAAAACTTACCGGCCAATATCCGGATGTCGGAGAGGGTTCGTGAGTTAAACACCATGGAGCAAGCTCCAAAATGCCTGCAGCAAATCAACCCGAGCTTACTTCTACAATTAACCCTCCAATTGTTCCTATTTATGATCCTGATCAGCCACATTTATCTTCTGTGCACGTGCATGGCTCTGAACGCGCATCGGCTCAACATGTGAGCCAAACTGAGGAAGGTACTCTGAACACTTCTTGCATCCATTCAATGTTGGGATTGCTATCAGAAGATGTCACTAATGTTTCTCTTGTCTTTATTCAACTATAGAATATGTACTGGCCAAGCCTCCGGTAATCCAAGAGCTACATCATGAGCATGAGGCTATTATGACGGAGGCAAACATGACAACGCCCGCTGCATCAACCTAGGAAATGCACGAGAACACTTTCATTTTTGATGAACATATGTCGGAAGAACTCCTTGGTCATCAAAGTGATCCACTTACCAACTTGCCATTCATCATGGTTGAAGGTGTGTTTACTACTAGCTATTCGATCCCAAATAGCAGCATTCCCGTGGAAGCCCAAGCAATTCGGGAGGAGATATAATGGCAGAGACCAATGCAGAAAATGGAAAGAGCCAGCAAGCTAATAGTATTGGAGGTGGCATCGCAGGTCCAGGTCTGGTCCTCATGCGTATAATCTCTCCTGGCGGCACAATCGTTGGCACCGGCATGTCTCCCTCACTAATTAACATTGAAAGTACCATGATTCCTAAGACTCCGCATGCTAGAGTATCCTGATCCCCATGAGTTTGGTGGAAGAGATCATTGTAATTCTCACGGCCAAAGACTAACCAGCGAAAGGAGGCCAGGGAGGCAAAGGCTCAAAAAAACAGCTGAGCGGTAGTTCTAGTGGGTTGATGCCAAGGAAGAAGAAGAAGCCAAGGGAATAGACATGCCCTTTTGCTCCCTTTATTGGTATATTGATAGCAATTTCTTTTGCTTCCCGTAGGATGTGTATAGTTGCGGGTTCTGCTCATGCCTATAGAAATTCTTGAGATAATTTTGGTACTTATCGTTTTTTTTGAATAATAGTTGAAACGAAATTCCATTTTATTTTCAGCATAGCTCTGTATTTATTTTCTTAAGTGTTTTAGCGCTTGAATTTCCATTCAATGTACCTGTGAGGCTTTAATATCTTAATCGAGCTCAAGTTCGGCTGTCAAGTCCCGAAGTCATGGCTTCCATTCATAACCAAACGTTTAGCCGAGTCCTAATGTTGTACTGTCTCGATCAACGGCTGGTACTTGAGTTTTGCCCAAAGACCTAGGAATGAATAGAAGTGGTCGGTCAATAGTCACTTTCTGCCTTCAATAAATTGAGCTCAAATTAGTCGGACCAAAGTAGAGGCGAGAGGTGTTCGAGTGGTCGGATCACAATTGCATATTTATTAGTAATAGCATCCACACTCTAGAGATTGCACTTGTGTGTCGACGGTTGGTCACGCCTGCTTAATATTTAAATATATGTCCGCGCTTTGTGGGCTTAAGTTGTTTTACGAGCAGTCAGTCACACCGTTTAATGTTTAAAGATATGTCCGTGCTCTAAGGACTTAAGTTACTTTACAAGCGGTCAGTCGCACTCGTTTGATATTTAGAATTACGTACGCACTCTGGGGACATAAATTGATTTATGCATGGTTAGTCACACCGAATTTTATGTTTTGTAATCCATTCCGCACTCTAGAGACTTAGAGTTATCTTGTGGGCAGTCAGTTCACACTCGATTTGCGTTTATACTCCAACCCGCGCTCTGGGGACTAAGAGTTTGTCGATGAGTGGTAAGTCACACCCATATTGATGTTTATACTCCAGTTCACACTTTGGGAATTTGAAGTTGATAGACAGATGGTTAGTCACGTCTGCCTAAGTGTTGGGATCTCATTCACACTCCAGGAACGAGAATTTGATCATGAACGTGGATGGTCGGATCACATCCACCCTGAGTAAGCAAGCGAAGTCGTAGATGGAACAGTCCATCCTCCTCTAGTTTAGATTGTACATAGGTGCAGACATGGGTGGACAGATCCACCCTCCTCAAGTCAACGTTTTAGATTTGAAGTTTATACTCTAGTTTGCACTTTGGGAACCGAAGTTCGTTGGAGGATTGTCGCGTATCAATCCTTTTTGGCTTCGGTGTAGTTGCTTGCCCCCGAGCTCGAGATTTCACTTGGCAAGTGTCCAGTCATATCACAGTCACTCCCTATTTGAATAAGTCCCATCGTAGAATGGAACTTAGGTCTTTGTGCATTGTGATGGTTGGATTATGCATTTCAAGAATCGCCATTCTAGCATGACTAGTTTTCATTTTATTACTGAAATAAGAAAGCACGACAAAGTCAGTTGCCTTATTACAATTTCAAATTTCAAAATGCATAAGAAAATTTCAAATGAACAACAGATTAATGAATAAACAAAGCCTGTTATGTGTAGTAGCGAAGGAGACTCTCGCTATTTCAAGCTCTCAACAAAGTGAGACCATCAACAGTTGATAATTTGAATGTGCCATCTCCAAGTCTTCGTTCGATGACATACGGTCCTTCCCATGTTGATTTTATATGCGAAGAGACCGGATAGATTCTCTTAAGTATAAGATCACCAAGTTCAAAGGTTCTGGATCGGACCTTAGCATTGTATAATCAGACGACTCGACTTCAGTTTGTGGCTGCCCTTAATGCTTCTTATCTAGTACATACAGAGATTCAACAAGTAAAAGCATTCGCCTTCAGATTATAATATGTTATGTGAAGAGAAGGTACTTCCAGTTCAACTGGTATAACGACCTCAGAGGCATAGGAAAGTGAAAATCTAGTGTGGCCGATCACGGACTTATAGGTGGTTTGATATGCCCATAGGGCATGGGAAGTTCATCTACCCATCTGCCTCCAGCCTTCTCCAGTTGTTTCTTCAGAATGGACTTAATAACTTTGTTAACAGCTTCGACCTGTCCATTTTCTTAAGGGTGAGCAACTACCGAGAACTTCTTCAAGATGTGAAAATGTTGATAGAAATTCTTGAACTCGACACTACCGAATTGGGGTGATAATTGTATGTGGGAGGCTAAAATGACAGATAATGTTGCATACAACAAAGTGGATTGCTTTCTTCGTCTTAATAGTAGCAAGGGGCTCGGCTTTCGCCCATTTGGTAAAGTAGTCAACTGCAACGATGGCGTACTTCGTACCATCTTTAGCCAAAGGTTGAGACCCAACTATATCGGTGCCCCATATGAAAAATGGCCATAGACTGACCATCTAAGTGATTTTGATAGAAGGGGCTCTTGGAACCCGAGTATGTTTCTGGCACTTGTCGCATAAGTTGGCTTAGTCCAACACATCTCAATTCACCATCAGCCAATAGTACCCGTATCGAAGTATCTTCTTAGCAAGGGCTTGCCCCGCAATGTGATCGCCGCAGACTCCTTTGTGCACATCATGTAACACCAGTTTAATCTCGTCATGGGCGATACACCAGAGTAAAGGAACAGAGTATCCTCTTATGTACATAACTCCATTCTAGATAATGAATCATGAAGCTTTCTGAAGAAATTGTCTTTTCTCATTTTTGCGCTTAGGCAAAGCTCCTTGTTCGATATAGTTTCTGAACGGGGTCATCCATGACTCCTTCTCGGTTGTTACCTCATGCATGCAGTCTAACTTTATCTGATCGATGCTTGGAGAGGTAAGTGTCTCAATGTGGACGAGTCCCATTTTCTATGCTTTACCGATGCTAGCCAGTTTTGCCAGAGAATTGGCCTTCTGGTTATGTTCCTGGGGTATATAGAGGATGACATAGTATTCGAACTGATTTAACACTTCCTAGACCCGGCATGATAACCTGTAAACCTCTAGTCTCTTGCTTGGTATTCTCCTAGAACCTGGCATACGACCAATTGAGAGTCATAGTAGATCTCTACAACAATAATTCTCAAGTCTCTGGCAAGTCTAGGTCCGGTGAGTAAAGCTTCATATTTGGCCTCGTTTTTATTCATGCAGAAGTCATACTTCAAAGCATAGCATATGGATTGACCTTCCAGGGTTTTGAGTACAAACTCCAGCGCCTGAGCAGCGGTCGTTTGATGCACCGTTAGTGTATCGCTTCCATATGTGTTTAGGAGATTCACTGGTTTTGGGCAAGTCCTCCGCTATAGTTAATTCGACTATAAAGTCCGCCAAAACTTGTCCTTGGATGGTTCTTCTTGGTGTATAAGCAATATCAAACTGACTTAACTTTATGTTCCACTTATGCAACCTAACAGACGTCTCAGGCCCCGTAAGGACCTGCCGTAACGGCTGGTCGGTGTAGACTGTGATCATATGAGCCTGAAAATATGAATGGAGCTTTCTCGAGGCAATGACTAGGCAATAAGCCAGCTTTTACAACTTTGGGTAGTTTCTCTCTGCCTCTTTCAATCGCTTGCTTATAGAATAGACCGGTCATTGTATCTGATCTTCTTCCCGAATTGATCACATTTTTCGAAACCGCCAGACTGATATATAATCTTTCATGATCAACCGGCTTTGACCGAATAGGTGGCGTTGCCAAATGTTGAACCAATGCTTGTAATGCTCTCTCACACTCCGCCATCCATTTGAAATTACGCTTTCCTTTCCCGATCAGGTCGAAGAAGGGAATGCACTTGTCTATGGATTTGGAAATGAATCTACTCAAGACTGCCACCTTCACATCGAGGCTCTGCACTTGCTTTATAGTTCTGGGAGTCTCGAGATTCTGAATCGCCAAGATTTTCTCCAGATTGGCTTCAATTCCTTGAGCATTGACGGTGAATCCAAGAAATTTTCCAAATGCGAGTCCAAAGTGACATTTCAATGGGTTGAGCTTCATTCGGTATTGTCGGAGGATGTTGAAAATTGTTTCCAAGTCTTCGGCATGATTGGTTGAGAGCTGTGACTTTACAAGCATATCTTCTATGTACACCTCTATGGTTTTCCCGATCTGGTTAGCGAACATTTGGTTCATAAGCATTTGTAAGTTGCTCTAGTGTTCTTGAGTCCGAATGACATCACTTTATAGCAATAGAGTCCTTGATCGGTGACAAAGCGAGTATGCTCTTGATCAGGTAGGTGCATCGGTATTTGATTATATCCGAAATATGCGACCATGAAAGATAAGAGTTCGCGTCTGACCATTGAGTCTACAAGGTTATCAATTTTGGGAAGTGGAAAACTGTCTTTAGGGCAGGCTTTATTCAGATCTGAGTAGTCCACACAAGTTCTCCATTTCTCGTTGGATTCGTGACTAGCAATGGGTTGGATAACCACTTGGATACAATGCGTCTCGAATAAACCCATTTGACTTGAGTTTATCATCCTCCTCCTTCAGGGCGGCAGATTTCTGTTGATCTATACCGCGCCTTTTTTGTTTTACCGGAACATGCCATGGCTCCCCATTCAATGCATAGCTCGCATGTGCAATGAGATCCTACACATGTCTAAGTGCATCCAAGCAAACATGTCGAGGTTTGCTCGGAGAAATTCAAAAAAATACTCTCTTATCTGCTGGCTTAGCTGAGATTCAACCTATATCATTCTAGAATCATCATTATCATCATCGATCGGAACATCGATCTTCAACTCTATTGGGGAAGCCTGACTGTCTTTGACTTCCTCTTCATTATCATCATCTCGTGGGTCAAGATCTTTCAGGAACTGGATTAGGCGCCCGGGCCTAGGCCCAGGCATTAGCTGTCAATTTTAGTCAAATGGACGCAGAGAGATTCCTCTACGCCCTTGCCCTTCTCTCCGTTGTGCCTCCCGCAGATCAGCAACATAATAGGCCCGTCCAGCCACCTAATCTCCTTGAACAATTCCAACCCCATTATCAGTGAGGAATTTTAGAGTTAAACACCATGGGGAAATGGCTGTCCTGAATGCAGCTAGGGCTGGTTGGCCCAAGAAAGCATTATACAGAGAATTGATGACCAACACAACGAACTGTAACATCCAAACTCTCCAATGATCTTCGGTTCCCAACTCAACCGGCAACTTCACCATCCCGGAGTGTTTGTTGCACTCCCATTAAAGCCATGTATGCGAGATTGACACAGCTTTAAGTCCTTCGCTTCCATTCTAATCTGGTCATAAGCTCGTTTTAAAAGAATATTTATGGAGCTTCCACTATCTACAAAGATCCTCTTCATCAAAGCAGGAGCAATTTGAGCCGATATGACTAGTGGATCGATAGTGGGGGCTTCGACTCTATCAGTGTCTGTTTTTTGAAAAACGATGTCGTTTTCATCATTTTCTATTATTTCACCAAAGCCCCATCATCATATTACCGCAACACTCGAAGTCTGCATGCCTAATCGTACTGGCCTATGACTTAATTTCCCTCCAGCTTCGATTTGCTGGATGAGGAGCACCACTAACTATATTAATAACCAATTCCCACCAGTATGTGCAGGTTCTTCCGGTCTAGCCTGATTTTGACCTTGATTCTGGTTTGATGGGCCCGCACTACTATCCTGTGGTGCTCGAACAAATTGCCCCAACTTTTTCTCTCAGATCAACTTCTCAATGATGTCTTGTAAATGGCGACACTCATTAGTATTATGACTATATCAATCGTGGAATCTAAAGAAATTCCTAGTCCGAATTTGATTATCAGACGACTGTTTGGAGCTGGTTTCTTATATTGTCTGGTATTACATATTTGCAAATAAACATTCTCCAAGGATGTATTCAATATGGTATATTGGTCAAACATGGAAGCTCGGCGTCACGGTCCGTGATTTTGATCTTGCATCTTACTCTAACCTCCATCGCCTTTCTGCTAACTCTGCTTATTCTATATATTCAACCGTACTTTACCGAAACACTCACATGGTTTTTTCAAAGCAACTCTACTTTAAATGCCTTTGAAATTAGCAACGCATCATCTTGATTTCTAGACTTTCTAGCATCTTCTCTCCTTAAGAAATAAAGCCGCCTTAGTATAGAAACGATCCAATGACGCGGGTTGTTTCAGCACAAGTAGCATGGAACCTTTCCTCATAATGTCTGAGTGTCTCTTGGAGCTTGAGTGATGCTGGATAAGGTGTTAGCATCCTTCAGCCTGGTGACGTGCATACAAAACAGTTCAACGAACTTGGTAGCCAACTGATCAAAGCATGGAATGGATTGAGGTGGTAAACATAGTAAACCACATGGTTGTGATGCCCCATAGAGATAGGAAAGCTCCTACACTTGATCGCATCATCAGCTCATGCGGCATTCATGAGCCATTCATAATTTCGGATGTACTAATTGGGATCCAGGCTTCCTTCATAGACAGGCAAAGTTGGCATCCTGAATTGGCGAGATGGTTGAACATAAAGGATGTCCTCAATGAATGGAGTATGACTTTGATAAATTTCCAAATGGCGAGGCCTTGAATTTCGTGGATCATTTGACGGATCATGGTTGAAATATCTGGAATTTGGACATTCTGGGCCAAAGCGTGTTCGGCTTCCATGTTGTGAGGACGGTCCGTTCCTTGCCTCCTTCGCTCCAGATCTTTGGGCACATAGGGTTCAGGAGCATGATTGTGTTGATGAAAGGCTGGGTTTGGTTGATTCCATAGTTGAGCTTTCATATTTTCCACGGCAGCAGCTGCATGGATATTTATAGTGTGATAAGGAGGTGCCCCTCCTCGAGAGGTGGGTCCAGTTGGGTGCCTTTTAGAGAGACCAGCTCCAGCTTGTTCGAGATCTAGACCACGCTGATGCCCGGAGGATTGTGTGTAGCTTCCATCCAACGGTGGATGTGTAGATCTATGGTTGAAATCAAACGAAGTTGAGCTTTCGGTGGACGAATAGGAAGCATGATCCCTTCTAGATCTCCTTCGACTCTCCTCATTCAATCAGTGGGCTAGCTCCATGTTGGCACGGATTTATTATGTGAGGTCCGGACGGCTTAGGGGAAGTTCTTACATACGGATCTGGAAATCCTCCATAGTGACAATGCCTTGTGGATCTAAGGGTGAAGCCGAATTCTGACCTATAATAGGCAGTTGTGCGAGGTTCTGTCTGTCACATCCCTCTATATTAGCAGCAGCAGAAGCAATCCCTATGTTAACTGTAACGACCCGCCTTTTTGGACAATTTAAATCGACGATCAAATACACATGTCGATTCCAAACCATTCAAAAGGGCAGATAGTTATTGGGGTAAATAAGAAAAGAAAAGAAAGAGAAATAAAGGAAATGAAACAACACAGAATCTCGCAGCGGAACGATAAAATGTAATAGTCAAATAAACAGTTCATGAAGCTGTTTACTATACTTTGACAATTATTTATACAACATTTATCAGTGTTATACATATACAACAGAACAATTAAAATAATGCAGCAGATAGCATGATGCAAGGGTAATAATAGTAATAGTATATCAAATCTTCGTCTTCATCCTCCAGAATAGATCTTCAAAAATCTGAAAAAATCAGGGCTGACCCGAGCGTAATAAAAAGACAAAACACTTGAGTCAGGACTAAAATATCCTTATGAAAGTTAAATAAATCGTAATAAATATGAGTGTAACGGCGTCAGAGATGTTTACGGGTTTCACATCTCATATCCAGTGTCAACATGCGTGCAATAACTCAAGAGATGTTACGGGATTTTCCATCTCTTAAGGATCCGTTAAACTATCTACTATGTAGTAATGTACGCTAAGTAGATAATGCCTATCAGTAATATAAAGTATCAAAATAGCGTTAAGGCATTACCATAATCCCCCTTAACACATTTTTATATTTCCATAGTCTATACAGCACCGTAAGCCCAACCGTAAACTAGTGGTTATCAGAGGGTACCCCATAGGTATAACACAAAACATAACGTAGTGGTCGCGAATAGGATAATCAGTATGACAAGGTACATGAGGCGATACCAACTAGGATACTAGTAGTTGCGTGATCCGTACTGATGTTGAGCATAGCCAGCAGCTACCCCAACACCACGAAACAACACTCCCAAATCAAGCGGTGCACCCAAATCGAATCACAAATGTAATAGAGATGGTATCGAAGAAGTGTGTCCGCTAGAGGTGGCGAACCTCAATGGCCCGGCGCGGCTCCTGTTTTAGTCATGTTAGGGGTCATCCAATATCGTTCTCTTTCTTCAGTCAACGCGTTCACCAAACCGTCCACTTCATTCTGGATCAACACTCTACGTATAATAGTTATTAAAGTGGTTTTCGGTATCGACAAAGAGTATGTCCATATCTGATCCCGGTCTCTTTAATAACCACGTATTATTACACCGTTGGCTCTTTTACATTTCAAATCGATTCATAATTGATATCAAAATATCATATTCGCTTCAAAATAAAATCCATTTCAAATATCATCGTATCTTTTCAAATGTAAGATTTCGTTTCAAAATTCATTTTTCGACTCAATATCTTATTTCGATTTCAAAATCTTTTCAAATTTCAGTTAGGTTGCAACTTCTTTTAACCCAATTCGTATTTAAATTCAAGATTTAAATATAAACATTTCACCTTATCGACCAGCTTAGAATTTTAGAAAATAGTTTTAAGTCGTTTAAAGTAGTTTTAAAAATTAAAATACTTAAAATACTTAAAATCTTAAATGGATTTGAAATAGATAAATTTAGTTTAAAATAATTTAAATTGGGTTATGTAGATTTAAAATAGATTAAAATAGTTTAAGTATTCAAAATGGTTTATATAACCGAGTAATTTGGAAAACAAAATAAAACAGCTTCAAAACCAATCCATTTCAATTATAACTTCCCAATTCAACTCAATTTCAATTTCCATTCTACCGATTCAATTTCGATTTCAATTCAAATCAATGTCAACATTTCAAATTAATTCAATTTTACATTCACCTTTAATTTATTCAATTTCAATTTATATCGATTTGGAGCTTGATGTTCAAAATACCAATATATACCACTTAACACAATTATGCGTCAATATTCAAATCTAAATCCAAATTTCAAATATGATTCAATTTCAAGCTCAATTTCAAAGTATCATTTTTATATCACTTTTACTTAGTAATGTTCAAAGCTCGAATTAAGGTTCAATCTTTTAAAATGAATAAATTTTCGAAATTCAATCATAACCAAATTTTAAATTTCAAAGTCTCAACTTAAATCATTTAACAATTTCTTTTAACCAAAATCTATTTCAACATTCCAAACTCAATTTTCCGATAAATTCGATTTCTATAAATTGATTTCTATTTATAGCTTCTAAATCAAACATTTAAATAAATTTCAAATCGACGATTTTAAAAATTATTAATTTAGCCAATTCGGTGTCCGTATATAATTTTCTATCCTATGGCCAAGTAATTATTTATTTAAATTAAATGTCAGGGATGAATATATATCACTTAAATCAATCATAGTGTCATATGTATGCATAACAGGTTATATATAAGCAATAAACATCCAAACATTTAAATATCAACCAATAGCATCCATCGAAATAAAACATCCAATAGACAATACAATTCATAGCAATTTCATAGTTATCAATGTCAGGTAATTTAATCGCAATTCAATTTTAATTTCAATTTAACTGTCAATTTAATTTTTCAACGGTGAATTCAAATGACAATTAAATTTTATCAAACAATGACAAATAAAATTCATAACACTTCATAATATCAATTTAACTAGCATAAAGATATTCACTACGTTGTGAGCGTTATAAAACACTCACCTTGATTTCAATGCAGTTCAAGCGTTTTATTTCGAATAAAATTAAACGAGCGCTTAATTTTACCCGAAATTTCCACTAGCTCCAAACGATTCCAATCCAATTCCATAGCGTAGTGCTCGACAAAACGAAGCCAACGCAATTCGTTTCGTGCGTTTTCAACCCCGTATGAAAAAGATATGATATTTTGAAGGTTATACGAATTTATAATATAATTAAATTACAATTTTAAACCCTACTGCAAATCTCAGCCGTCCATTCCAAAGCAACCAGATCCAAGCCGCTACCCCTTTCTTCCTCACGCGTCTTGCTCCAGTAAAACGCACGCATACACGAACCCAAGGCCGCCCAAAAACCCTAATACTCGCACCCAATACAAACATCTTCAACATGATCAGGATACACCACTTCGAAGCCACCGCCTTACTCCACCTTCACCCGAAATAGCTCCAAGCTCGGCCTCATCCTCTGCCTCGAATTGCGTGAAAAATGCAGCAGCTTCCATCGTGTTTTGCCATCAATCCGTGGCTCCGTTTCCGATCTCCACCGTTGGATAGCTAGATCTTGATGCCCTCTACAACTTTGTAGTTGAGAGTTTTTGCTAATTGTTAATGGATTGAGAGGAAAATGAGGAAGAAGTTTCGAAATTTTCTGGCCATTGAAATGAAAGTGGCGGCTAAGGGCTGAAACCCTAGGGTTTATGCAAAACAAAGAAAGTGGGGGTCCTTTTATAGAAAATCGCCAAAACACTATTCATCGAAAATTTTCCGAACTCCAAACGAAGCGTGCTGGCTGGCGTTTCTAGGGTTTACCCTGCGTTCCGGACACAATGGAACAGGTTTCGGAGGCTAATTCGATCGTATGTGTGAGTTACGGCAATAAACGATCAATTTGAAATTAAATCGGTTAATCAAATTTCTGTGCGTTTTTGCTCGCCCCGGACAAACGGCAAATCCGATTGACTTGAAATTTGAAATCTTACAATAATATCACATTACGGATCCGATGAAACTGGTTTCGTCGAAATCCGAGACTGTTTGAAAAATGGCTATTTTAACTCGCCAAATTAATATTAAAACAATTTCGATGCGTTTCGAGCTGCCACGGTCAAACGACAACTCCGATTGCTACGAAAATTGAAATCCGATAATAACTAACTATTACGGATCTAATGGAACTATTTTCGTCCAATTCTGAGACTGTTCAAAATTTGGCTATTTTCCAGTCGATAATTAAATATTAAAATATTCAATTTTCACAAAGTTACTTTTAATTCGATTTTAAAAGTTCTACAACATCATTCTAACTTTAATATGACAAAATAAAATTTTACAAATCATTTCTTAATCATATTAAACCCGTTATTCAATTATCCAATAATTCCAATTTTAAAATCTTATTAACCCTATTATAATCCCAATATACTTACATTCACTTTGAAAACCAATTTGAATCATAATAAATCAAATTTCAATCATTCACTCTATTTTCATATATTAAATTTCAATATCAAATTAATCGTATCAAATTCGGAATTTAATTATTCAAACATTTGTAATATTAAATTTAAACAAATCAATTATTCTTAAATCACTATCTTTTGAAATATTCAAAACGAACTTAAAATTTAACTTTTGAACGAATTAAGATTATAGAACAACCATTTCCATTATACGGTTATTCAATTCCCATTATTAAATTATTCAATAAATTCCAAATATTCAATTTAAACAATTTCGCTTATCCAATAATTCATTATCTTTTGAAATATTGAAATTGAACTTATAAGATTCAACTTTTAAAACCAATTCACAATTTAGAACACTATTTTCATTTTACAGTTATTCAATTATTCAATAAGTTTTAAATATTTAATTTAAACAATTTACTTGTTCAATATTCAATGTTTGATTTTAAATAGATTTCACTTATCGATCAATTACTCTATTATACCCAATGAATTCAATATTTTATTATCCTATTCAACTTTTGATTGCAAAGGTATTCACTAAGTAGCTTTTATTTTTCATTACTTGGATAGTTATTGTTGCAATTCATTCCAGTTATTATTATTCCAAACGAATCACAAAATCTTTTCTAACATTAAATCACGAAATCTTATTAAATTAGCTATTTTAATTATCGAAAATTTACGGGTCGTTACACTCTCCCCCACTCAAAACTTTTCGTCCCCGAAAAGGAAAAAGAAGGGAGAAGGAACTAAGTATAGAATTCAACACTAGCTATTTTTTATTCAAAGTTATCGACTTATAAAACAATGAAATTCCATTTATAAATCGTTACTACACTTCCACTAAGTTACTCCGAACGGTTTTCTAACTCTAAAAGTTAGTTATCAAAGCAAGTTATATAAAATTTAAAACTTGAAAAATTTTCTAACACCCGGATTTTACGGAAAATTTCGGCAGATTCTCCTTTGCGCGGCTCAATCGGAAAAAAAATGACAGTATATATATCACAAATATACATCTCATCAAGTGATGAGGTATCCCGCAGGGAAAAAGTGTAAAAGTACGGTATGTAATCCGAGATATGTACCTTATATATTGTTAGCGAGCATATACGGCTAATATAGCGCGAAAGCGAGCTCCAAATGCGAAGCAAGCGCAATCCGCACCTACTAAACACTCAATAACTAAGTTAGAACCATGCATATAAAGATAGATCGATATACTTAGCCTATACAACATATATATAACATATTTAGCTTCAAAACTGAGATTCCAATTTCAGGACAGACAACAAATCCTAGTTTTAGGTCATCTAAACGATAAAATTTGGCAACAGAATCTAAACAAAAGTTGTTTTATTCATTTCAGGCTTTCCAGAATTTCCAAAATCATCGAATTCGGACCATACGTTCAAAAACTATGGCCGTTTTACTCAGAGGATACGCCTCAGCCTGGGCAATGAATTGCGCAGGTCAGCAACGTTCACCCACGTTTTCGACCTTCTAACCGACATCAAAACACAAAACACTTAAAACAAAAGTTTTAGCTTAAGTTCTTAGCTTTCCAGAAAGTGCATGATCATCATAATCCGATAAACCAGTCAAAAGGTATGGCGAAAATACTAAGGGTGTATACTACTGATTTTACTTATTTTTACTCAGGACAGCGAGTACATTCAAGTTTTTAACCTAGTAGACGAAGGAATTTTCTCAAGTTATCTAAACAAAAGTTGTGCTATAGTTTCTAAGCTTTCCGAAAAGTCCAAGATTGTCGAATTCCGTTCAGGCATTAAAAGTTATGGTTGTTTTCGTTTCAGCATATATTGGACAATTTTGGATTTTTTTTTCCCAAAATTTTGCTTTTATTATTTCAAAGTACAAACCATCAAAACTTCAAATTTTCTAAAGAACAATCATAAACACAAAGTCATTTATTTTCTTATTCATCCATGCAATAGGTTAACATTCAATTTGTTTCTGATTTATTCAAGTTTGTTTCATTCACATTTTAAATTCAAGTCAATTTGCTTCAATTTAAATTGAATTCAATTATATTTAATTTCACTTTGCTTCAAATTTGAATTTAATTATTTAAAATTTTATTCCGTTTATTCAATTCCATTAACACTATTGAATTCTACTTAATCAATTATTATCCATCTAACAACCAATGCATATCAAACATTAACATCCATCCAAAATCTACACTAAATCAATTATACATTTCCAAGCAAATTTTAATTTCATACACTTCCAAGTTTATTGACATTTAGTTATATTCAAATTTAATTAGTTTCCATTTACCAATTTTATATTTCATTAATTTTAAATTTTTATTCATTCGCTTTATATATATCATTCATTTTACAGCTTAAATTTCTTTTATATTTACAACTATCAATAGATCTTCACATTTCATTATTCACTCTCACACTGGTATATTATTTCTCTACTTATCCTTATTAGCATTTTAAACCTTTTAAGTATTTGGTAAGTTATAGTTATTCAAATAGAATGTAGTTAAACAACATACAACTTCTTTCCATTTAAAGTTGAATTTTCAATTAATTAATTCTTAAGTCATTACTTATATTTCACTATAATTTAATTTCACATTTACATTCACATATAGTATTTCCATTTTATTTTAACATAATTGTGAATCACCCTTAAATGTTAATTTAAATTCTATTTGTTTACTTACAATTTATATTTATATTTGCAACCCATTAATTAAATGCATATTTCATTATTCAAACCTATACTTGTATATTATCCAATTAACAATTCATATAACATTTTTGAACTTCTTAAATATTTTGGTAAGTTATATCTATGCTATAGAATGAAATTTAATACTATGCGAGTTTTACAGTTTCAATTTTATTTTAAGTTCGTAATTTCCTAATTCTAAGGATTTCTACTTCAATTGATATTTTCACTTAGCTCTTAGGTACATTTCTCATTTCACAATTCAGAAGTTTCTTAATGGTTCAAGTCTAAATTATTTCAATCATAAAAAAAATCATTAATTATTAAAGGACTTAAGAATTCCAATCCCGATTTCATTTCAAATCAAGTTTTGAAATAATATACACTTATATAATTTATATATCAAATCATACTATAGAGAATACAAAATAAAATAAAATTTGAATCAAAGCAAGGTTTAGACAAGCTATTAAGTGGTTTCCCCCACTCGGACTCTCGAAAATAAACGCCGATGATGCGTGCACTCATCACCGAAATCATTTTCTAGCGTCAAGAGAAGGGAATATAACACTTATCATTAAAAAAAAATCCTTCGAAAACAATTTCAACTCAATTATACTATCATATAATACTCATATTATATTTTTCAAATTCTTGTAAGTCAATTTCAAACACCGGAATTTAAATTCCCAAATCCAAGTTAAAATTCATTTATATTCATTATCAATCGTGTTTACAAGATTTCATTTTCCTAAATCCATTATTATTTAATCAATTGTTGTAAATATTGACTGATCAAACAATAACGATAATAATCTAATATTATCATCTCCTAACAATCAATTCAATCAAATGAATAAATAATCGAATAATTCTTTTATATAAAATATATTCCAAAATGATATTGTGTTGGTTTGTCCTATTCGAGTGTTTAGAAATTCCTATCGACGCCTTGGCGTCCCAAGTATCGACCAGAATTCATAAATACTCAACGGAACAAAGTTAGCACAATATAAAACCATTTTATATCAAATAACAAGTACGCTCCCTCATATACACTCAACTCATTCATAAAGTTTACCTCTATTTCAATGAGTTATTCCCTACTAGAGCCAAGGTTTATCGCTAAACCAAAGCTTTGATACCAACTGCAACGACCAGCCTTTTTGGACAATTTAAATCGACGATCAAATACACATGTCGATTCCAAACCATTCAAAAGGGAAGATAGTTATTGGGGTAAATAAGAAAAGAAAAGAAAGAGAAATAAAGAAAATGAAACAACACAGAATCTTGCAGCGGAACGATAAAATATAATAGTCAAATAAACAGTTCATGAAGTTGTTTACTATACTTTGACAATTATTTATACAACATTTATCAGAGTTATACATATACAATAGAACAATTAAAATAATGCAGCAGATAGCATGATGCAAGGGTAATAATAGTAATAGTATACCAAATCTTCGTCTTCATCCTCCAGAATAGATCTTCAAAAATCTGAAAAACTCAGGACTAACCCGAGCGTGATGAAAAGACAAAACACTCGAGTCAGGACTAAAATATCCTTATGAAAGTTAAATAAATCGTAATAAATATGAGTGTAACGGCGTCAGAGATGTTTACGGGGTTTGACATCTCATATCCAGTGTCAACGTGCGTGCAATAACTCAAGAGATGTTACAGGATTTTCCATCTCTTAAGGATCAGTTAAACTATCTACTATGTAGTAATGTACGCTAAGTAGATAATGCCTATCAGTAATATAAAGTATCAAAATAGCGTTAAGGCGTTACCATAATCCCCCTTAACACATTTTTATAATGCCATAGTCTATACAGCACCGTAAGCCCCACCGTAAACTGGTGGTTATCATAGGGTACCCCATAGGTATAACACAAAACATAACGTAGTGGTCACGAATAGGATAATCAATATGACAAGGTACATGAGGCGATACCAACTAGGATACTAGTAGTTGCATGATCCGGACTGATGTTGAGCATAGTCAGCAGCTACCCCAACACCGCGAAACAACACTTCCAAATCAAGGGGTGCACCCAAATCGAATCACAAATGTAATAGATATGGTATCGAAGAAGTGTGTCCGCTAGAGGTGGTGAACCTCAATTGCCAGGCGCGGCTCCTGTTTTAGTCATGTCAGGGGTCGTCTGATATCGTTCTCTTTCTTCAGTCAACGCGTTCACCAAACCATCCACTTCATTCTAGATCAACACTCCGCGTATAATAGTTATTAAAGTGGTTTTCGGTATCGACAGAGAGTATGTCCATATCCGATCCCGGTCTCTTTAATAACTACGTATTATTACACCGTTGGCTCTTTTACATTTCAAATCGATTCATAATTGATATCAAAATATCATATTCGCTTCAAAATCAAATCCATTTCAAATATCATCGTATCTTTTCAAATGTAAGATTTCGTTTCAAAATTCATTTTTCGTCTCAATATCTTATTTCGATTTCAAAATCATTTCAAATATCAGTTAGGTTGCAACTTCTTTTAACCCAATTCGTATTTAAATTCAAGATTTAAATATAAACATTTCGCTTTATCGACCAGCTTAGAATTTTAGAAAATAGTTTTAAGTAGTTTAAAGTAGTTTTAAAAATTAAAATAGTTAAAATACTTAAAATCTTAAATGGATTTGAAATAGATAAATTTAGTTTAAAATAATTTTAATTGGGTTAAGTAGATTTAAAATAGATTAAAATAGTTTAAGTATTCAAAATGGTTTAAATAACCGAGTAATTTGGAAATCAAAATAAAACAGCTTCAAAACCAATCCATTTCAATTATAACTTCCCGATTCAACTCAATTTCAGTTTCCATTCTACCGATTCAATTTCGATTTCAATTCAAATCAATGTCAACATTTACTTCAAATTAATTCAATTTTGCGTTCACCTTTAATTTATTCAATTTCAATTTATATCGATTTGGAGCTTGATGTTCAAAATACCAATTTATACCACTTAACACAATTATGCGTCAATATTCAAATCTAAATCCAAATTTCAAATATGATTCAATTTCAAGCTCAATTTCAAAATATCATTTTTATATCACTTTTACTTAGTAATGTTCAAAACTCGAATTAAGGTTCAATCTTTTAAAATGAATAAATTTTCAAAATTCAATCATAAACAAATTTTAAATTTCAAAGTCTCAACTTAAATCATTTAACAATTTCTTTTAACCAAAATCTATTTCAACATTCCAAACTCAATTTTCCGATAAATTCGATTTCTATAAATTGATTTCTATTTATAGCTTCTAAATCAAACATTTAAATAAATTTCAAATAAACGATTTTAAAAATTATTAATTTAGCCATTTCGGTGTCCGTATATAATTTTCTATCCTATGGCCAAGTAATTATTTATTTAAATTAAATGTCAGGGATGAATATATATCACTTAAATCAATCATGGTGTCATATGTATGCATAACAGGTTATATATAAGCAATAAACATCCAAACATTTAAATATCAACCAATAGCATCCATCGAAATAAAACACCCAATAGACAATACAATTCATAGCAATTTCATAGTTATCAATGTCAGGTAATTTAATCGCAATTCAATTTTAATTTCAATTTAACTGTCAATTTAATTTTTCAATGGTGAATTCAAATGACAATTAAATTTTATCAAACAACGACAAATAAAATTCATAACACTTCATAATATCAATTTAACTAGCATAAAGATATTCAGTACGTTGTGAGCGTTATAAAACACTCACCTTGATTTCAATGCAGTTCCAGCATTTTATTTTGAATAAAATTAAACGAGCGTTTAATTTTACCCAAAATTTCCACTAGCTCCAAATGATTCCAATCCAATTCCATAGCATAGTGCTCGACAAAACGAAGCCAACGCAATTCGTTTCGTGCATTTTCGACCTCGTATGAAAAAGATATGATATTTTAAAGGTTACACGAATTTATAATAAAATTAAATTACAATTTTAAACCCTACTGCAAATCTCAGCCGTCCATTCCAAAGCAACCAGATCCAGGCCGCTACCCCTTTCTTCCTCACGCATCTTGCTCCAGTAAAACGCACGCATACACGAACCCAAGGCCGTCCAAAAACCCTAATACTCGCACCCAATACAAACATCTTCAACTTGATCAGGATACACCACTTCGAAGCCACCGCCTTACTCCACCTTCACCCCAAATAGCTCCAAGCTCGGCCTCATCCTCTGCCTTGAATTGCGTGAAAAACGCAGCTGCTTTCATCGCGTTTTGCCATCAATCCGTGGCTCCGTTTCCGATCTCCACCGTTGGATAGCTAGATCTTGATGCCCTCTACAACTTTGTAGTTGAGAGTTTTTGCTAATTGTTGATGGATTGAGAGGAAAATGAGAAAGAAGTTTCTAAATTTTCTGGCCACTGAAATGAAAGTGGCGGCTAAGGGCTGAAACCCTAGGGTTTATGCAAAACAAAGAAAGTGGGGGTCCTTTTATAGAAAATCGCCAAAACACTATTCATCGAAAATTTTCCAAACTCCAAACAAAGCGTGCCGGCTGGCGTTTCTAGGGTTTACCCCACGTTCCGGACACAATGGAATAGGTTTCGGAAGCTAATTTGATCGTATGTGTGAGTTACGGCATAAACGGTCGATTTGAAATTAAATCGGTTAATCAAATTTCTGTGCGTTTGGGCTCGCTCCGGACGAACGGTAAATCCGATTGACTTAAAATTTGAAATCTTACAATAATATCACATTACGGATCCGATGAAACTGGTTTCGTCGAAATCCGAGATTGTTTGAAAAATGGCTATTTTAACTCGCCAAATTAATATTAAAACAATTTCGATGCGTTTCGAGCTGCCACGGTCAAAAGACAACTCTGATTGCTACGAAAATTGAAATCCGATAATAACTAACTATTACGGATCCAATGGAACTATTTTCGTCCAATTCTGAGACTGTTCAAAATTTGGCTATTTTCCAGTCGATAATTAAATATTAAAATATTCAATTTTCACAAATTTACTTTTAATTCGATTTTAAAAGTTCTACAACATCATTCTAACTTTAATATGACAAAATAAAATTTTACAAATCATTTCTTAATCATATTAAACCCGTTATTCAATTATCCAATAATTCCAATTTTAAAATCTTATTAACCCTATTATAATCCCAATATACTTACATTCACTTTGAAAACCAATTTGAATCATATTAAATCAAATTTCAATCATTCGCTCTATTTTCATTTATTAAATTTCAATATCAAATTAATCGTATCAAATTCGGAATTTAATTATTCAAACATTTGTAATATTAAATTTAAACAAATTGATTATTCTTAAATCACTATGTTTTGAAATATTCAAAACGAACTTAAAATTTAACTTTTGAACGAATTAAGATTATAGAACAACCATTTCCATTATATGGTTATTCAATTCCCATTATTACATTATTCAATAAATTCCAAATATTCAATTTAAACAATTTCGCTTATCCAATAATTCATTATCTTTTGAAATATTGAAATTGAACTTATAAGATTCAACTTTTAAAACCAATTCACAATTTAGAACACTATTTTCATTTTACAGTTATTCAATTATTCAATAAGTTTTAAATATTTAATTTAAACAATTTACCTGTTCAATATTCAATGTTTGATTTTAAATAGATTTTACTTATCGATCAATTACTCTATTATACCCAATGAATTCAACATTTTATTATCCTATTCAACTTTTGATTGCAAAGGTATTCACTAAGTAGCTTTTATTTTTCACTACTTGGATAGTTATTGTTGCAATTCATTCCAGTTATTATTATTCCAAACAAATCACAAAATTTTTTCTAACATTAAATCACGAAATCTTATTAAATTAGCTATTTTAATTATCGAAAATTTACGGGTCGTTACATTAACCATGGCTGATGCACTTCCTTCCTAGATTTGATGCAATCTAAATAGTATGGAATGAACTTCTGGATGGTAGTTCTGGATCTTCCTTCTTAGATTCTTGTAATGCAATGACAGTAGCAGATCCAATGAGCAGGAGAAAAGCTTAGTTTTCTCAATGAAAGCACCAAAGTGTTTGTACCAAAATTGGCCACAATACTCTTCGGACGTATTTAAAGAGATTAAATTGAAGAATATAAATGAAAAAGGAAGTTAGTCTAACAAACATGCCAAAACAGACAAATAAAAATGCAAGAACATAGGAATTTAGAGTGTTTCAATGTTGTAGCCTACATCCACTATGGAAAGTTTCTATTTTATTGAAGTTTATAATCTGATTACAACAGTGTGCTCTCAAGTACTCGAGTTACAATGAGTCTCCAACAGAGTATTAGCATAGTCAAATAAAAAGTACATTTTATGGAGACATATGGCAGCTATTTATAGGTATAGGCTGAAAATGTCTAGCTCAGATCTCGAAGCACTCCTCTTATGTGGGTGGG
The DNA here is from genome assembly GCA_030765085.1 of Allium cepa. Taxonomy (NCBI): domain Eukaryota; kingdom Viridiplantae; phylum Streptophyta; class Magnoliopsida; order Asparagales; family Amaryllidaceae; genus Allium; species Allium cepa. Next base: position 689,298,981 of record CM060938.1, read on the forward strand.
ACAATCAGATCGATCCAAGGTCATTTAAGATCGATCCATGATCGATACGTGTACCATTCGTATCGATCAAAATGAGGTATTTTTGGGCTTAGATCAATAATGGACATTCTTGAGATGGTACGCAAGATCCTGTGAAAATTTGGTGGCATTTGGGCTTGTAGATTTCGAGTTATTATCGATCCAAGTATGGATTTGCAATCAACCGGCATGATCTTATCGATCCACGACCAGATCGATCTATTTATATCGATCAAATGATGGTGACTTGTAGTGATAAACTAGGGCAGGTATGTCTTTTATGCTACCTGATCGCTTCCTCCTCTTCTTCATGTTTTCTTCATATCCTTCCTAGGAATTACTCTTCGTATCGGTCTAGGAAACTCTTTTCGTATTGATGCTTTGTGCTCCACTTTGTATCGATGATTTAGATATTGTTTTGCATCGATTATACGTAGTCGATTGTCCATGTTTTGTTTCGTATCGATAGAAGATGGTAACTTCATATCGACCTGTGACAGATCGATACGAAACATTCTGGGCAGTGGATCGATACATAGTGGATTCATGTTTTACTGCCGATGGATACGAAGAGTGTCATCTTGGATGGATACGAACATGATGGATACGAACAAGTTTACGAACTCTGATTGACCTAAAATTTGGAGCGTTGGCTTTCATAGCTTTGGTTATCGTGTCATATCAATTGTAGCTTGATGCGGACTCGGACCAAATTTGCTAGTATCCATAGTAGACTTGTTTATAACTAATCTTTGGGACGAACTGTCTTTGGTTTCCGGTCAATTTGTTGGTGTCATGGCCTTGCCAAAAGGCGGGATAACATTAAAAGTCCACAAAAATTGCAAAAATTCATTTTAATCACATTATCTAAGATATACAAATTTCAGACCCAAATTATATATATATTCCAAAAGAAATTTATAAACCTAAACAACCATACTTTCCTTTGAAAATTCATAAGTAATTCTCCACAGCTTGGAAAAGTTTAAAAATTAAAACCCAACTCCAAAATTATGTTTTCCATAACATATAAATTTTCCACAGCATTTAAAAATAATTTGATCTTAGTTTTACCCTAAAACCTTTCATATCTCCCTTTTAATCAGTCATGTTTAAACTAAATAAATCATAAATCAAGCATATCATCATTCAATATATCATAAAAAAGAATTTATCCCTTAAATTCAAAAATATATGATTATAAAACAAAAAAAGAGATGTAGTGATTATTAATCGCCTTAGATTGGATAAGGAAATTGAAGACTGATTGAGATTGATTTCATCTAGCTTGAACCTAAGCTTTAGATTTGATTTTCGCTTCTTTTCTTTCTTCCTAATGGCCCGCCTTGCTCTTTCTTATGGTTATAATTTTTCCTTGTGAAAAACGAATGGTACAGATAAGGGGAATAGTATAAGGGTGGGAAATATGGAAGGTTATTTACCCTAAAGCCCTTATGTTTAATTATCTAACACTTAACCATTTATAAGTTCAATTAGTTTAAATAAGCACAACCACTACTGTTATCCCACCTTTTGGTCAAGGCTGGAATATCAACAAATTGGCGAGGAATGATGGATATCAGGATTGGATATCGATTGGAAACAAGGCTGCAATGGATGTCGTCAAAATTTGGTCGAGCTCCGATCAACGGAATCGATTGGAGGCGATGATAAGGACTAGGAGAGGCTATGTTTCAAGTTTCAGGTCAATCGGACTTCATATGAAGGAGATATGACTGATGCAAGGTAGGAAGAACATGTTGTTCGTATCCATCAGTGTGCAGGAAGTGGTTCGAATCGATCAAGGGTTGCGTTCGTATCGATACCGTTCGTATCGATCGGCATGGGTTTGGCTCAATGAAGTTCGCGTCGGTCAGGTGTTGTTTCGACTCGATAGGTTCGCATCGATACAAGGTTGAAACGATATACCGTTCGAACCCATCGAGGGGTCGAGGTGACACTCATTTCGAATCCATCAGAGGAATGTCCTTCGAATCGATCCATTTCGTACCTATCAAGTTGTAGTGCTTCGAACCCATGGAGTAATTCTTATTCGTATCCATCAGCCTGGAGTACTTCGAATCGATCAAGTCGCTCCACTTCGTATCCATCTGGACACAATGGTTCGTATCCATCAGGTTGCTTCGTGTCCACTTGCATTTGCATCGATCAGAATGGCGGAGACCTCACACCCATCAGGATCGAACCCATCGACTTGAAGTCCTTCGAACCCATCGAATTGAAGTCCTTCGAATCCATCAGAAGACGACTCGTTCGTACCATCGAATCAGGGAGGCCTGAGTCGACACTGTAAGCATGGATACGAACGCGGCGAAGTCTTCGGAGTAACTCGGTCAAAGCGGCGAAGAAGGAGGGTTGATACGAAAGTTGTGTGCTGCGTCAACCTGTTAGCGCGTGCTTGGATCGATTCGAAGCAATGGATTGGAATCCATCGATTCGAACAGAGCATTGCTACCGGAACCTTAATTTCGTATCGATCATATCTCCTACATCAATGATCCAAATGCAATGTGGTTTAAGCAACTGGGAGAAGGATCTATCAGGATTTGGAGGGAATTGGTGGATAAGTTTTTGGGGCAATTTCGGGTTCATATCAAGAGGCCGAAGAACGTAATGACATTAACATCAGTAAAACAAAGGACAGACGAATCGCTTAGAGGTTTTCTAACTCGATTCAATGCGGCAGTCGCTTCGGTGGATCGACCGGATCCATCTATGGTTTTGATGGCGGCAGTATCAGGAATCAGGGAGGATTCGGACTTTAAGGTATCTTTAATACGAGATCCCCCACAGGATCTCGGGGAATTCTTTCACGAAGCCGAAAGGTTCCTTAGGCAAGAAGATGCGAGTATGGATTTAAAGCTAAAGGAGGTGAACGCAACCGAGGGTGGGGGACCATCCAATGGAAGCTCGGATAAGGATAAGGGAAAGAGGAAGCTGGATGACGATTCAGGAAAGGCCAGAAAGCGATGGAAGGATCCAAAGTTTTCTACATACACAGGGTTAAACGAGACGTTAGAACGGATATACATGGAAACCAGGAATCGCCTCCCTTATCGGAGGCCGGCCAGGAGAGAACCATCTGAACGGGAAAGGGCATCAGGAAAGCATTGTCTCTTCCACGACTTAGACGGACATGACACCAACAGGTGCAGGCACCTAAAGGGCATAATGGAGGAACATGTGAGGAATGGGCAGCTGAGGCAATATGTTGGAACGCGGAACGCAACGGTGGAGCAGGAGCAGCCACCATCTACCTCACACCGTGATGATGTGAGGCCCAGGAATGATGGTCGATTAGTTATCAATTGACTTGGATAATATGAAATAAGTAACAAACCATTGTCAAGCAACAAAATTGTTTACACATGTACAGGGGCGGAGATAGCCCCTACACATGCTCTGAATGATGATAAACAGTGGAGCTATGGTTTGTAAAATCCGTTTTTCTGTTTTGGATTGGACACTTGATTTTCTGGTTTGGTTTTGGAGTATGGATTGAACTCCTGGTTTTGTTTGCTTTCTGGTTTGGATTTTCTTTTGGATGACTGGTTTTTGTTTTGGATGCTACTTTGGATTTCTGGTTTTGATTTGGATTTTGGATTGGATTTTGATTGGATTTTTATCTGGTTTTTGATAAACGGTCGTCAGGTATGGATTATGCCGGGCAAGGGGTGAATCGTTTTGCCCGAACGCGGTAAAGTGATTCACTCAGGTCGTTGGGTATGGACTATGCTCAACAAGGGTCCGGAGAGACCAAGATTCGGCTTAGGACTTAAGCCATGGTATTGCACAACGTTCAGGGACACTGGACCACGGTCGTCAAGTTTGGATTGCGCTTGGCAAGAACTCGGAGAGGTTAACTCAACGTCCAGGGACACTGGACCACGGTCATCAAGGGTGGATTACGCTTGGCAAGAGCCCGGAGAGGTTATGGATTTGGATTTGGATATCGACCCGGAGAGATCCTGGATTCGGTTATTGGCTATTGGATAAGGATGGATTAGGACTCGGTTGACGAGTCCCACGGAATTGGAATTGTCTCTGGACTTTGGACATTGGATTCGGAACTATTCAAAACACGCCTTATTGTCACAAGGCATGTTTTGGGTGGAAAATGTTATCCCACCTTTTGGTCAAGGCTGGAATATCAACAAATTGGCGAGGAATGATGGATATCAGGATTGGATATCGATTGGAAACAAGGCTGCAATGGATGTCGTCAAAATTTGGCCGAGCTCCGATCGGGACGGAATCGATTGGAGGCGATGATAAGGACTAGGAGAGGCTATGTTTCAAGTTTCAGGTCAATCGGAGTTCGTATGAAGGAGATATGACCGATGCAAGGTAGGAAGAACATGTTGTTCGTATCCATCAGTGTGCAGGAAGTGGTTCGAATCGATCAAGGGTTGAGTTCGTACCGATACCGTTCGTATCGATCGGCATGGGTTCAGCTCAGTGAAGTTCGCGTCGGTCAGGTGTTGTTTCGACTCGATAGGTTCGCACCGATACAAGGTAGAAAGGATATACCGTTCGAATCCATCGAGGGGTCGAGGTGACACTCATTTCGAATCCATCAGAGGAATGTCCTTTGAATCGATCCATTCCGTACCTATCAAGTTGTAGTGCTTCAAACCCATGGAGTAATTCTTCTTCGTATCCATCAGCCTGGAGTACTTCGAATCGATCAAGTCGCTCCACTTCGTATCCATTTGGACACAATGGTTCGTATCCATCAGGTTGCTTCGTGTCCACTTGCATTCGCATCGATCAGAATGGCGGAGACCTCACACCCATCAGGATCTAACCCATCGACTTGAAGTCCTTCGAACCCATCGAATTGAAGTCCTTCGAATCCATCAGAAGACGACTCGTTCATATCCATCGAATCAGGGGGCCTGAGTCACACGGTAAGCATGGATACGAATGCGGCGAAGTCTCCGGAGTAACTCGGTCAAAGCGGCGAAGAAGGAGGGTCGATACGAAAGTTGTGTGCCGCGTCAACCTGTTAGCGCGTGCTTGGATCGATTCGAAGCAATGGATTCGAATCCATCGATTCGAACTGAACATTGCTACCGGAACCTTAATCTCATATCGATCATATCTCCTACACCAATGATCCAAATGTAATGAAATTTTCACATGAGTTTGCTTACATGTTGAAGAATGTTCTCACCAAATTTCAACTCAATTGGATGATTTCTTGATCGATTCGAATGGAGTTCGAATCGATCCCGGAACGGGCCCCAGCTCCCTGAGGTCGGGCCTGTGGGCCCCCTCACGTGCCAGAAGTTGTCTCCCTAAATTTAGGCGAAATATCAGCCTCCTACACCTATAAATAGAGCCCCGGGTCATTCAGAAAAGGGGATCGGGATTCTGAATTGCCAAGACTCTGCCTGATTGGATTCTATTGGCAACCATCACTGTTGTAATCAAATTACTTCATTGTAATCGCGATAATTCTCTGTAATCATTAAGGATAATCAATAAAAGGATAAAAACTTTGGAGTGGACGTAGGCCGGTGATAGCCGAACCACTATAAACCTTGTGTCTATGTTCATTACTTTTGAATTGTTGTTTGCTATTTGTTGCGATCTGTGACTTGTAATTGGAACATTGCTGATTTATATTCATACTTCGGTGCTTTCACGGTATTTGGGGTTTGTGACCAATTTTGGCGCAAACAACTACATATGTATAAATCCACCTCAATCTCCTTATCTACGTTATTCTATTTTATTTGTTCTAATTAAATCTCCTATATAATGTTAACAAAAATTAAGGTACTACAGGCTCCCCTCCTTAAAGGATTTCACCCTCGAAATTTAGTAAAGGCCAAATAGTAGACATAGCAATCATTTATTACATCTCCTAACAACTATACTAGTCTACTTGACTACCAATTAATCTACATAAATCTAATATAGACATACCATCAAAGCATCTTAGGATTAGCATCACGAATACTATCCTCTGTCTCCTAAGTACAATCCTTCTTGGTGTCGCTCCACTAACCTTTCACCAAGTTGATTGTCTTGGTCCTCAATCTTTTCTCATCTCTCGCTACAACCCGAACTGATTGTCTTAAAAAATCAGGCTCTGCTACCAAGTCCTCCAACTCTGTTTGAGGAATAATAGCCTCTGGATCGTGCATATACTTGCAAAGATGAGACACATGGAATGCATTATGGACACCTGCTAAATTGCTTAGAAATTGTAATTTATACGCAAGGTTTCCAATCCTTTCTATAATCTAAAATGAACCAACATATCTCAGGGCCAACTTTCTTGACATTCTAAACCGTACCATACCCTTTATCGGTGATACTTTAATGAAAAGCCCATCTCCCACTGAGAACTCTAGGTCTTTAGCCTATTATCTTCATGACTCTTCTACCAGGATTGAGCTTCCTTCACATGTCCTCAGATTAATTCAATGTTTTATGACGCCTCTCCAACCGAATCCAGGCTAAAGACCAATCTATCGCAATCTTTAGATAACATGCAGGGGACTTGCATGGCCTTCTGTTAACAAGATTTGTTATCAACGCCCCAAAGTTATTCCAAGAAGAGTGGATAGACTTTTTGAACATAGAGTGTGATACCCTCAAGAATTGCCAAAAAATTTAGCCTTACATGCTATTGATTCTTGGGTTGGATCTTTCGACGTCGTTGAAAGTTTTGGCCCTTGGATTATGTAACCTTTTGTCTTGGTTGAACTTGAATGAGGTCTCTGCAAAAAAACTCCTTCTTGGTTAGGTGGAAGTACCTAGGGTTAGTCATTTGAAGGTTGATTTTAATCTTGTCGAATGGTTAGAATAATAGCCCTCTTTGGGTTTAAGTAGGATATCGAATTCCTTAGAGGATAAGTAGAATCTTTTGACCTTGTCGAAAGGTTAAATCACTAATATATGGTGGGTTTCAACCTTATCGAAAGGTATAAGAATGTCCTCTTTTTGATTAATCCTTACGAGTCCAGATTTTAACCTTGTCGAAAGGTTAGATCACTTGGTTTGTAGCTTCGGAAGGTATAGATGTTGTTAAGGCATAAATAACTGCCAACCTTGTCGAATGATTTGGACCATAGTGTCAACAATTTCAGAAGGTTTCAGTGATATTGATCCAATTAAGTTATCGACCTTGTCGAAGGGTTCAGATTGCGAGTAGAAGGCTTCAAAAGGTTGCAGAAATTAATTGTATCTGATGTGTTGTCGACCTTTTCGGCAAGAACCTTTCGGTGTTATTGAACCTGAAATTCGGAGTTAATCCAACAAAAGTTTAAGCAAATAGTAAAGTAATTAATAGAGCACAAGACTTCCCTCTTTATCCATGAAAAACTCAATTTTATTAAATCCCCAAATCAGCACCCAATTAGGGTTATAATGTGTTGTTTAAGAAGATACAAAATTAGAATGGGAGAATTTAGATTCCCAAATCATGACCCTTGGGTCTTATTTATAGATGCAGGCGGCCTTCCTTTCGGCTCCATATTCTCGACTAGGTCGGAAGGTCTCCCTTTTATATGCAACTGTGAACCTTTCGACTTTGTCAAAAGGTTTTCCCTTCATCTGCTATCATGGACTTTTCGACTTTGTCAAAAGGTTTTCATTTCGTTATGCCTTCATGAACCTTTCGACTTTGCCGAAGGGTTTTCCTACTATACTGCTAATGAACCCTTCGACCTTTTTGGAATGTTGCTCTTCTCTTGGTTGTTGTGAACCCTTCGACCTTGTCAGAAGGATACTTTTCATTTGATTGTTGTCGAGAGCTATGCTTCTCTTCAATGTTGTCGAAAGGTTGTGTTCCATTCCTTGCTGGCTTATAAGTGTTGCTTTCTTCATAAAACCTTTTGAATTTGTTAAAAGGTTTCTTGGATGTGCCTTAACCGGTTCGAAAGGCTTAATATGCTTTTGAAAAGGTCACCATAAAGTTTCTCACGCTTTCTTTGACTTTACTATCTTCTTCGAAAGGTAAGAACTCCCTAGATGGAACCTTTCGATCCCTTCGAAAGGCTTGAAGCTATTAAATTCTTATGACTGCATCCCTTCGGCTCCTTCGAAAGGTTTGGGTTGAGCTTCTTCTCTTTCATCTTCATTGAAAAACCTTCCGACTTAGTTAGAAGGTTGATTTTTTTGAGCAACAGTTCCCCACCCCCATTCGAAGGTTGCTCTTGACTTTCCAAGTCATCTTTGTCAAAAGCTACAAAATATCCCACCTCTTGGCTATCTCGTGTTGATCTTGGACGTCCATTTAATTATGATCTAATGGTTGAGAATTTGGAGGACTTTCCTTTTATATTACGCTTCTTCTCTTTCTTCTTCTTTTACCTGCAAAAAAAATCATTGTGAAAAAGTAAAAGTATACTCTGAAACTTCTCAGATTTTGCTTTAAACAAGCTGATTTATCGAATTTTAGTCACAAATTTTAATCCAATCTCTACCCTTACCAGCTCTCGATTAAATTCTTAGTTCTCCAAACCCAAAATCGATATTCAATTTTTGTTTGGTTTTCTGAAGAAAAAAATTCCCTTCTATATCAGTTTCTAACAAAAATTCATATATGTCTTTGGATTTTATGTAGGGGACGTTTGATAAAGGAAATCCTATTATTGGGTTTAGTTTTTAACCCAAAATATTTAAATTTTTCTTTTCATTTTTACTTGGGTTTTTGATTTATTGAAAAACTTTATTCTTCTTTTAAAGTTGAGTTGAAACGTTTTCAATTTAGATCTAATTTTTAATTGGTTAGATTTATTTGTCCATCAAGAAAAATTTGACAACTACATTTATAATCGGTTTTGGGTTTGGTTAAACCCAATATGATTACCTAGAACCCTCTCATGTACAATTTGGCAGTACAAAGTGACCTTTCTACACCTTCAAAAGAGATTGACGTGGAAACAATAGATTTTCCCTCTTTGTACCTTTCGATGGGGTTGGAAGATATTGCGATGCCAACTTTAACATTGTTGTCGAAAGGTTAGATAATTAAATGGTGTAACCTTTCGACAATGAGCTCTGGACATGGTTGAAGAGTTTTAAACCTTTTGACTTCTAGCTTTCAACAAGGTTGAAATTCTTCAACCTTAGAGTTATCTTTGTCTTTCTTTTTCGAAACGTTTAAAGCCACAAGATTTACACCTGAAACCTTTCGACTTCAATGGGTATGACATATTTTGATAACTTCGACCAGACCTTTCAACAACATCAACAATATCAATATTATTAACTTAGGAATTTTAAGGTTTTGGCTTTGACCATGTTGAAAGGTCTTGCCACTTAACTTTATGTTACACTTTAGGTATATGCTAGCTTCCATATAGCTTTCAACATTGTCGAAAGGTGATGAATGGGTTAATATTTCATCTTTTCCCTTCGACTTTGTTGATAACATAAGGAATTTATACTATTATTTTTTCACTTTCTAGGTTTTCAATAATATTGAAGTAAGACGTTTAAGATTGATGTCATAATCCTTCTAACATTGTCGGAAGCTAGAATTGCTAGCCTTTCGACATTGTTGAAAGCTTGAGCTATAAACCTTTCCACATCGTCGAAAGCTTTAACTATTAAGTTTTATTTACATAAACTCTTTACATCAGTTTTAAAACTTTGTGTATGTTTTCACATTTAGGCTATCTAAGCAAACATGTTTTTCTTTTTTTATAAATTCTTAATTGCTTTCTGAACTAACAATTGGACAAGGGATTTAACTATAGCGTTTTCACCTAGCAGAATCATGAGCTCCCCAAAGATTGAAGCCATTGCCAAGCATTTCTTCATCGGAACTCTGAATGAAGTTAATACTATTCCCAAAGACTTCGGTATCACTGGGATCGAAGCCATCCCTCCTAAACCAACTTATACCATTGACATCCCTCACGATGGGTATTTTTCTTACATGGCCATCCACATATGGGATGGTAGATTCCTTCCATTCCCCGAGTTCTCGCTCTCCTACTTGTCTCATGTTGGAGTTGCCCCAATACAACTATCTCCAAATGTTTACAACCATCTTCTGTCTTTTGAATACCGACGTTGGAATGCGGACTTCCTTCGCTTAATCCTGAAGTTCTAAACTCCTTGACCAAGCTAGCATGGTTAAGCAATCACAACAAACAAATCTATAGAGTCAATGTACATAAGAAGCTGATATCAGATGGCAATAATAAGTTTAAGGATTGGGAAAGTCAATTTTTATTCATCAAGTGCTTTGCAGATATTCACGGGGCCTTTGCCTCCCCCTGTAAGTCTATTTTAATGTTGTCTTTGCTTTTCTCTATCTTTTCTATTAACTAGTCTCTATCCTTTTCAGGTGAATCTCCCAAGACACTTAGCGATGATGACCAGAACACCATCGATTCTTTACCCACATCTTCAGAACAACTTAGGAGTAGGCCGATGCTCTTAACTCCTTTGGTCTTAAGGAAACATTCTTTGCTGCTACCTGGCCAAAGGATTCTTGGCACTCCACCCACCATTATGCACACCTCTCATGGAAAGTATTTCCATTCCTTAGGTGATGCTGAGAAATTTACTTTGATGTCTTCTGTTTGTGCTAATACTTTAGGTATATTATTAGCATAGTATTTTCCTTTTTTATCTTTGGAATTCTTTGTGTTATCTTTAACTGACTTTATATTTGCTTGAATTTTTTTAGCTCCATCCAAGGCCATCGTATCTTCTAGTAGTGTTGCCCGTCCTTCATCATCTTCTAGAGTGACATGAATCTCAGAGTCTTATGCTAGATCCAAAAGATCTCTCAAAAGAAAATTAAACGTGCCTTCTAAAGATGCTTCTCCGATAAAAATGTCAAAAATTACTGATGTGGAGGAGGAAGAAAAGCGCACATCTCCTGAGAAAATATTAAAGAGCCCCACTGTTGAAGCTTCTAAAGACCAAACGAAGCAAACTCCACCTACTCCTACAACCTTTCCTTATATTACTATTTCAGACTCCCCGATTGCACTAGCGCAAATGCAACTCACTCTTCTTGAGACTCCTTATAAGGTGCAAATTCCACCGGAGCCGTCATCTTTTGTTCCTTCATCAACCAATTTTGATGAACTGGTCAAGTTTATTCTTCATTCCAAATCTTTCACCTCTTCTTCCCAGCTATCATTAAGTCCAGACTTGGCATAAAATCATCACTTTCTGATGCAGCGACAACTTTTTGTAAGCTCTCACCCAATTAATCCTATCATCACTGGATCTTCCTAATGCTAACTTCTATCTCTCTTCCTTTTGCTGTAAATTTCCAAGAACTGGATTTCTTTGAAAGAACATGTCTCCAGTCTTTCTGGTGGATCCTCCAAGCTATAGGACGAAAATACTAAACTTAAAAATCAACTATCTTCGTTGACCGCAGCTCGAAATGACACTTCCTCTAAGTTGGAGCAAGTCAAGACTTCCCTCACCAGGGCTGAAGATGATCTTGAAGCAAGAGGAAGGCTCAAAACTCTCTATTGATGAAAAATTTGCTATGAAACTAGCTCTACAGGACTTAGAAGATGAGAAAGCTCGTTTGATTTCCAAGAATACTCTACTGAAAGACAAATTCAAAAGGACCAGAGCTTCACTCAAACTAGCTATCCAAACCCTGTCCTTTGTCTAAAGAAAGTCTTTGAGTTTGTTGAATCCACCTTGGGGTCCGTGATGCTGAAACATTATGAAGATGCAGGTATGCTCGCCTGTGCCGATAATCACGATAAATGTCCTGAATTTGGCTTCCCTTCTCTCAACCCAACTTTACCCAAAAGAGTTATGGACAAAATCAACCAAATTAGGTTGGGTACCGACCTTGAAGGCGAGAAAAGGATGCCTAATATAGTGGAAATTCTTTCTTTTAATATTCCCTCCTTCAACATAGAATCTAACTCTAAAGAGGAGGATGACAAACTAACGATCCCATAGAAAAGGATGATAATGAAACTGATTAGGACAACGACAACAATGATGATAACCCCTTCGGAGGTCAAGGTCTTGGTGGAGACAAAGGGGGCCTTTTGATGCTTCTGGGATGGATAGTAGAGATCAAAACAAAGCTCTCAAACTAGAGCAATCCCTCTCAAAAGATATTCCACCAACATCCCCTGCTTCATATTCAAAATGGTTTACAACGTATAGAAATTGGTTCGACAAGTTTTAGAATAGAAATCATTTTAAAGCAAAATCTATTTTCAAAAATAATATAGGCATGTCGACATCCCTCATCCCCCAAGTCCACATGGTAGCCGTATAATTTAAAATTTACATTTTCAAAAGAAGTGTCTATTCGTCATAACCTTTCAAGAATGGACATGACAATTGTTCTTCTACAAATACTAGTTGTTTTCAATGAATTTTAAGTTAGTTTTTCTTCATTTCTTCGCCCCTTCTCTTCTCAAATATTCTCTTATATTTCTGTTTTAACAAAACTTTGTCGAAATTCTAAGTGAATCAAACTCCATCATCTCTAGTTTGATTCTCTACTACTCTTTCTCAAAGATCTTAGTGCTATTCAGAGTTATAGGATCATTTGTATTCAAAGAAGTGTATCGAGTCTCTCTCTACCAAAGTCTGATTGGAAACGATGTGAATATGGCCTGTAAATCAATTGGGTGTGATTGTAACCCTTAAATCAATTAGGTGATCCTGTAGCCTGGTTAAATCAAGGGAGTTTGCCCTAGACTCGGAGATAGGAGGGTGTATCTCGTAGCCTTGAAATCGAGATTGTATTATTGACATTATATTTGAAAAGAAATCCGCATAAGAAATTTTATGGGACTGGATGTAGGGTAACTTCGAACCAGTACAAAATTCTGTTGTGATCTTTCCTTTACTGCTTTTATTTACTATTTGCATCTGTGTCCAGTTCTATGGTTGTCTCCGTGTTTGTGAATTGCATATGTTTGGATTTAATTTGAAAAGATTTCAAAAAGATTCAAAAAATTAATTAAATACTATTCACCCCTCTCTTGTGTTAATTTTGCCTTAAGATCTGTAATCCGCATTTCCTGCATTTGGTATTAGAGCATTGGTTATCAAAGTAATCATAATCTAAATTTTGAAAGTTTAAAATGGCAATTTTCGGAGATTCTGTTAACACTAGTTCAAAACTGTCCAAATTACTATTGTCTTATAAGTCTACGTATTGTTATTATAGAAAATCAATTTATCTATCGAATTTGCGTGTTGTGCAGGAACAGATGTGTAATATGGCTTTTGAAGAATCAAAACTAAATGGACAATAGTGCAAATCATGAAAAACAAATGGATACTTGATAATGGATGTTCAAGATACATGACTGGTAATCCGAAGATACTAAAAGAAATAATTTATGAAGATGGAGGAATGGTCAACTTTGGATACAATTCAAAAGGATGTGTGATTGACATCGGCAATGTCGGTAACTTTAAAACTCCTACCATTTCTAATTTTCTGTTAGTTAGGAGTCTAAAACACAACTTTAAGCATAAATTAACTATGTGATAAGGGCTACAAAATTAAATTTCAAAATGATAAGTGTGACATTGAAGATAAAAAATCAAATATTATCTTTTAAGGAATTAGGAAGTAAAATATTTATATTCTCGGTATGAAAATCTTAAATGATATCATATGTCTTTTGACTAATACAAGTGACCCGTGGATTTGGCATAAAATATTTGAGCATTCGAATTTCAAACACTTGTCTAGACTTTCAAACTTAATTTAGTAAGAGGTTTACCTAAAAAGGTTTTAAAGTAGATAGTATATGTGATGCTTGTCAATTAGGAAAACTTAGTAAGAGTTCATTCAAATTGAAAGATATGTTTTTAACTTCAAAACATCTTGAGTTACTTCATTTTGATCTATTTGGTCCATCTTAAATTGAGTCAATAAAGCACAGAAATATGTTTTTGTAATTGTTGATGATTATTCTAGATTTACATGCATAATTTTTTTGAAACATAAAAGTGATGCTTTTGATTTATTTACAAATTTTGTAAAAAGAATTTAAAATCAACTTTCTTTAAAAATTAAAACTATTCATAGTGATCATGGTGGAGAATTTCAAAATTAAAATTTTGATAATTTTTGTAATAAAAAGTAATAGCTCATAAGTTTTTTTCATAAGAACTCCACAATAAAACGGAGTGGTAGAGCATAAAAATAGGACGATTCAAGAGTGCATAAGAACTATGCTTTCGATAGTAAATTACCAAGAAATTTTTGGGCTGAAGCAGTCGCTAAAACTTGTTACATTTTGAATAGGATTTTAACTAAACCTCTAACCAATAAAACATCATATGAACTTCTTTTCAACAAGAAACCAAAGGTATATTATTTTAATAGTTTTTGGAAGTAAGTGCTTTATTCTAAATACAAAGGAGAATTGGATAAATTTGATCCTAAATCCGACAAAGGAATCATTATTGAATATTCTAATAGAAGTAATGCATACATAGTTTTTAATTTAAAAGCTAACATCATTGAAGAAACAATGCATGCATTTTTTGATGAAAATTTCAAGGATTTTGCTCAATTAAATGATAAAGATGATTTTGTTACATTAAATAATGAATCAAATGAAACAAATTGTTAAACTGTTCATCCTCATAAAAAGATCAGGCTTTTAAAAGACATCCTATAGAAAATATACTAGGAAATATTGAATCTTTTGTTAGAACTCGAAATCAAGTAAACAAAATGAGTAATGTAGCTTTTATATCAACTATTGAACCTAAAAATCGAGAGGAAGCATCATCTGATGATTCATGGATTCTTTCTCTGTAAGAAGAACTGAATCAATTCACCAGAAATGATGTATGGGAACTTGTTCCTAGACTTGTGGACAAAACTATAATAGGAACTAAATGAGTTTATAAAAATAAAATTAATGAACAAGGTGAGGTCGCTAGAAATAAAGCCTGGTTAGTCACGCAAGGTTATTGTCAAGAAGAAGGAATATACTTTGATGAAACCTTTGCACCCATAGCAAGATTAGGAGCCATTAAAATTCTACCTGCTACCGCAAGCCACAACAATTTCAAATTATTTCAAATGGATGTCACAAGTGCCTTTTTTAATTGTTTTGTTAAAGAGGATGTTTATGTTGAACAACCTCCACTTTTTGAAGAAGAAAAGTTTCCAAATCATGTTTACAAATTAAAGAAAGCTTTATATGGTCTGAAACAAGCTCATAGAGCCTAGTATGACAGACTGAGATCTTACCTATTACAATTAAATTTTGAAATTGGTAAAGTAGATAATACTCTTTTTATTAAAAGAAACAAAAAAGATATCCAATTAGTACCCACTTATGTAGAAGATATAATTTTTGGATGAACAAACAATGAATTGAACAAAGATTTTTCTGATAGAATGATAAAAAAGTTTGAGAAGAGTCATATGGGTGAACTTACTTTCTTTTTAGGATTGCAAATAAAATAAATGGATAGTGGTACTTTCATTAGTCAAGAAAAGTATGCTAGGGATCTAGTTCGTAAGTTTGGCATGACCACTGCAAGTGGAAAACCTACTCCTATAGCAACTAATGAAGCCTTAAATACAGAAGACACGTCAAAAGATGTTGATCAAAAACTATATAGGGGAATGATTGGATCCCTACTCTATATAATTGCAAATAGGCTTGATGTTATGTATAGTATTTGTCTCTATGCAAGGTACAATCTTAACCCAAAGAAACCCATTTAAAAGCTCTTAAACTTATCCAAAGATATGTTAAACACACTTTAGACATTGGCCTATTTTACCCTAAAAATGATTCATTTGATTTAATCTCATATTGCAATTTTGATTATACTGGTTGTAAATTAGATCGAAAAAGTACAAGTGGAACTTGTCACTTTTTAGGACATTCTCTGGTTTTCTGGTTTAGTAAAAAGCAAAATACTATTCACTATCAACAACTGAAGTTGTATATATCTCCGTTGCTTTGGCTTGTTCTCAAATTATCTATATGCAACAATCCCTAAGGATTTTGGATTAAATATTTCAAAATCACAAATTCATTATGACAATAAAGTGCAATAAATTTATCCAAAAATCTTACTCATCGTGCCAGAACCAAAAATATTGATGTCAGACATCATTTTCTCAAAGATAATATAAGCAAAGAGATTATCTCTTGAATTTATCAACACTTGGATTCAAATAACTGAAATTCTGACCAAACCCTTGAATCAATCAACCTTTACTAAATTAAGAATACAACTAGTTGTTTGTTCTATAACTGAGATATAGAATAAAGATATAGTTACATATATATATTTGTTCTATAACTTGTATATATCCGTGTCTATGTTTCATATATATGTGTAATGCAACATCATATATATTAAAACTAGATTTATGTTTCAATTATTATACTTCTTATTAGCAATTATTTCCATAGTATTAGTTTAAGGGGGAGTTAGGTAGTTTAGGCTTAGTTTTTGTTGATGACAAAGGAGGAGAGTTATAAAATAGGATAGTTAGGATGTTAGTTAGGCTCGAATTAATTGGGAGTTAGTAGATTAAGAGGGAGTTGTTGGAATATGTGGGAAATAGATAGAATCAGAGTTGGTGTAGTATATATTATAAACATAGGTTGTCATCATCAAAAAGGGGGAGATTGTTAGTTCCTGAGATGATGGTTTTGATGACAACAACCTTTGGATTTGCTACAAATTATAAGTACTAATATTATGGTCTTGATATATATGTATATGTAGGGTATATGTATAATTATATATATGCAGGTACTGAGAATGTAGACTGTACAATATAAAGATTCAAGGCTGAGTATGAAGACTCAAGACTGAGTATTAAGATTCAAGACTGATGAATTCAAGACCGAAAAAATAAAGACGGGAGACTCATGATTACCAAGATTTTCAAGATTATGAAGAGTTCAAGATATCAAGATAAGTAATAGAGTCTAGATTTGTGTTAAAACTTCATAATTGCATTAAGATCTTTATTTGGATTTTAATTGTGGAATGGAATCTACTTTCTCGCTTTAATAATGGGATGGAACCCACGACTTCTTCAGTGGGATGGAACCCACGACCTTCTCTAATGGAATGGAATCCACAAAACTTTCAAAAATGATTTATTTTTTCAAAACTATCTTTTTAGAGTTATCTCTATCAATTTAAATATTTTAGCCCTAATTCAAAAACTATTTTTAGTCATATTAATTTCAAAATCATCTCTTGCTTTTTTAAACTATCTCTGGTTTTTAATATTTTAGCTTTAGTATATTTTAACGATGATATCATTTCTGGGCTATCTGTTTGAATGGAGGGCTATCTGTTGAAGATGATAGGGCTAACAGATATTAAGAAGTAGTGATTAAAAATCAAATCATCTTGTTTAATGACTTAAAAATCTGTTTGGATGATATCATTTCTAGGATCGGAGTTTATGGTTCATCTGGTTCTAATAATGCTAATAGCAGTACTATTCTAAAACCTATTGAGAGTGCAATAGTCTTAAATCCTGGCTTTTCAAATTCTCATTCTGAAGATAATATTTGACACAATAAAAAGAAGAAAAGGACTTGTTCCAAAAATAGTTCAGATACTAAAACAAATAGAAGGAGTGCGAGATTTGGTAGAATGGTTCCTAGAGCTTCCAATAACTCTAGCTCAGGTATGAACTCTCCCTTATGTAGTACATTTTGTGCTTGTGCTTTAAATTATTTGTCTATAAATGAAACACATTTTTTAGCTAAGAATTCAGGTTTAATTTTAGATGATAGTCAAATAGATATTGGATATATAAAAAATAAAGAATTAGAACGGGTTAGGTCTTTAGATAAATGAAATTGATAAGTCTGTGTATTAAAAGGTTGAATGATTTAGAGAAGTGTAGAAAAGTTAAATCTGTTTTATTGGATAATAATATTGATATTTTCTTAATCCAAGAAACTAAAATAGAGAACCCTGATTATCGTATGTTCAAAAATCTAGGCGGTCATTTTTTTGGTCATTGGGCTTATCTTCCTGCTCGAGGTAGTGCAAGAGGTCGTATGGTAGGTTGGAAAGACAACTATGTTAGACTCCTACAATCCACTTTTAAAGAACATTCGATTCATTTAATTTTTACTGAAATTAATGATGACTTTATCCTTAACATTTCTAATGTTTATGGGCCTAATTCTAAAATATATCGTAGGGTGCTCTGGTCGGAGTGTTTAGAATTTAGGACATTGGCTCACGGTTCTTGGATTATGGGAGGTGATTTCAATGTTACTAGATTTTTAGGTGAGAGATCCCCTAAAGAAGGGGATTTAGAGGCTATGGAAGAATTTGATAGATTTGTTATTTATTGTAATCTTATTGAAATAAAATTGAGTAATAGGCGGTTTACTTGGTTGAATAATAGAGATATTCCTTCTATGGCATTGCTTGACAGGTTCTTTTTTGTGATGAAGTTGAGGATAAATTTTTGTCCTGTAAAGTTGTTGGGGTTCCATATATTTTTTCGGACCATTGTCCAATTGTTTTAGTCTGTTACAATGTGAATATTAGTAATAAAAATTTTAGATTTGAGAAGATGTGGTTATGGGAGAATAATTTTAAAGATATTGTGGCCAATAAATGGTTTTCTATAAATAATTATAATTCTAAATTTCCAGGTAAAATTGATAATGTTTGGGTTAGAAAAATTAGAGAATTAAGATCTTTTTCTCAAAAAATGGTGTAAAGATGTTTTTGGTAATATTAGAGCAAAAAAGAAAAACTAATGTATGATATTCTTAAATTAAATAAAATTGAAGAAATACGAACTTTATATATTTCGGAAAAAAATCTTCTTTATAACTTAAAAGAGGAACTAAACAAAATCATTGTTCAAGAAGAAATACCATGTAAGAAAAGGTCTAGAATTCATTGGATGGATGAAGGAGACTTAAATATTAATTTTTTTCATAAAATAGCTAATGGTGGAAAACGAAGTAATTCCATTAATTCCATTTTTATTAATGATGTTGAGATTTCTGATCAAGTAGAACTTAATAAGGAATTTACTAATTATTATAGAAACATCTTTGGTACAACTTATAGACATAGGATTAAAGCTAACTGGGATTTGCTTTACAATGAAGATTCTAAAGTTGACTTAACTGGTTTAGACGATCCTTTTAATGAAGAAATTATAAGTAAGGGCTATTAAAGTTATGTTGAAAGACAAAGCTCCTGGACTGGAAGGATTTCCCATCTTGTTCTATGAATTTTTTTTGGAATATTCTAAAATATGATATTATTAAATTGTTTAATGAATTCTATGTCGGTTCTTTGCAGACTGGAAGATTGCAATTACGCAAATGTGATTCTTTTTCACAAAAAATTAGGTGCTAATGTTCTTTTATAATTATCTCTAAAGGTTTAGCTAATAGATTAAGTACTAAAATGAATGCACTAATTGACAGTTCTCAAACTGCTTTTATAAAGAGTAGGAATATTATGGATGGTATAGTGATAGTTCAAGAACATATTAATTAATGCTGTACTAATAATCTTACTTGTTCTCTTCTAGAGTTAGATTTTGCTAAAGCTTTTGATTTGGTTGATTGGTGTTTCCTTAAAGAGGTATTAACCGCTAGGGATTTTAGTACAAGGTGGATTAGTTGGATTATGTCATTGTTATCTACGGGTAATTCTAGTATTACGGTGAATGGAATATTAGGTGATAAAATTCAATCTAAATTTGGTCTCAGACATGGGGATCCTCTTTCGCCTCTTCTTTTTAATTTAGTCGCTGATGTTTTTTCTAGAGTCATTAAATTGGCTACCAAAAATAGAATACTAGGTTGTATTGGTAATGAAATTATAGATAAAGGTCTTTCCGTATTACAATTCGCAGATGATACCATGATTTTTACATCCCATTTACCTAAAGATATTATTGCATTTAAATTTATTTTATACAGTTTTGAGCTTCTTTCGGGTTTAAAGATTAATTTCGAAAAAAGTGTTGTTTTAATATTAAATGATATGGATAATTTAGAAAATCATATTCACTTACTTTAAGTTGTAGTACAATAAAATTTCCAATTGAATATTTACGCTTCTTAATTAGACCGTAAAAACTTAAACCCGATGATTGGAATACCATTATTGATAAAGTTAATAACAAACTTTCTAATTGGAATAGTAAATTCCTACCGAGAGCGGGTAGAATAATTGTTATTATTTCAGTTCTATCCGCATTACCCATTTACTGGATGTCGTTTTATCGTTTTCCTAATTGGGTAATAGATAAAATAGAAAAATTGAGAAGAGATTTTTTATGTAGCGGTATCAATTCCAATAGTAGCATTAAATGCCTTGTAAACTGGAAAATGGTCTGTAAATCTTATAAATTTACATAATCTATATGTTTCTCTTCTAGGAAAATGGTTTTGGAAATTTAGAGATAACAATGAAACTTCTTTATGGAAAGAATTAATTTCGAAATAATGGTATGGTAGTACTTTTAATTTGGCTAATTTGTGTATTAGTAATCACAATAAAATATCTCACTTTTGGAAATCAGTAATATCGAATTTTAACATACATTAGCTAGGAATTAATAATATACTACATTCAGGTAATAATACCTTATTTTGGCACGATTGTTGGTTATCGAATATTCCTCTTAAAGTGGAATTTGAAGAATTATATGAAATTTGTAATTTTAAATTAGTTCAAATTTCTGATATTTATAGGTCGGATTTAAATTTTCCTTGGGATTTTAATTTTAACCGTACATTAACTGGTATTTCTTTTGTTCATTTTGCAATATTATGTGCTAAATTAGAATACTATAATATAGATAATAAGAAAGATATTATTATATGGTGTTGGGATAGTTGTAAAGAATACACACCTAATTAATTTTACAAATTTATTAATTTTTCACGAATCAAAATGAACATATTTAAATACATTTGGAAAGCTAATGCTCCATCTAAGGCCAAAGTGCATATGTGGTTAATTTTACATAAAAATTGAATACTATGAAATTGTTAAAAAGGAAAAATATTTTTAATGATAAAGAGTGTTATTTTTGTAATAATGAAAAAGTGGATATTGTACATTTATATTCTAATTGTAATAACACTAAATATATTCTTGTTAAAACTTTAAGTCTTTTCAATTTTAATATAAATTTTACCTATATTACTTGTGAGATATATTGGAATAATATTAGATTTCTTTATCAGGGTTCAAATAGATTATTACTAGATACTATTTTCACCATTATATGTTGGTATATTTGGTTTAATAGGAATCAACATATATTTAATAATTCTAATTCAAATTTGGAGCATGTAGCATATGCTATTTCCATATTTTGTTTTAACTGGATCCCCAATCCTAGTTATAAATTGAATAAAAATATAAATTTTAAAAATTATCTTTGAAAAACAAAATATCATTTTGATTCTTTTAGGAATAATATTTATTATATTTGTAGCAACATCATAAGTCTGAATTTTGATTTTTTAGACATTCACTTAAGGAATTCCTTTAATTACGTGCCTTTACTAGATTTTTAATTGAATAAAATTTGTTATATACCCCTTACATATATTGGTCTTGTTTATTCTATTCTAAGAAATTTTGTTGATTTTTGACTTATGAAATATAAATATATTTTAATATATTTAAAGAATTATTATAGATTGCAACAATTTTTTTTAATCTGTCTTGTAAGTTTGAAATTTAGGTTTTTTCAGCTCATATCTCAAGTGACACAACTCTAGTTGATTTAGTTTAAAGCTTTATAAGTTATGATTTCTAATAAATTATATTGAATTTTCATTAATATATTAATAGTTCTCCAATTCTAGCTGAATTCAGTGACAAAACTCAAGATTTGTTTTTTTTACTGAATTTTTAATGGATAATAATTTTATTAGCTTGTATTTTATAATTTTTACTAGTGTATTTTTTACTTTCAATAGAGTTAATTTTCATTTTGTACTTCATGAATTTGGTAATTAAACATTGTCTTGTAATGTTCTTAGTTTGATAATTTTATAGACCTATTTCTTACCATACCTTAGAAAAAAACAAATAGTTATATAAATGGATTTATTAAAAAATCTTAACAATTAATTTCGGTAATATAATTTAATTTAATTTAAGTGTTATATGCTCCTTATATCTAGTGGTTTTGTTTATTTTATTCTTGAACACATTGTAATTTTTTTGACTATGATATATAAATATATGTTACTATAGTTAACGATCTATTATAGTCCACAACAAAATTTTCACTCAGTCTTGTAAAATTTGAAAATTTAAGGTTTTCAATTTGTGGTTTTTTAAGACCGTTTTTTATGGCTTTTAATTTTTATTAGCTTGAAATTTTTAATTTTTTACTAGTGTATTATTGTTACACATAATAGTTTTGCTTTTCATTTATTTGTACGTCATGAATCTGATAGTTTATATTATTGTTAAAAAAAATGTAGTTTTTGGTCTTTACTTCTATAGTATCGTTCCATAGAAAATTAGGAAAACTAATAATTATATAAATGGAATAATAAATGTTATGCTAAAAGCTGTTAGGATTCTACAGTAAAAATAAAATTAAAAGCTGCTATATTTTTTCTTAATTACATTCAGCTGTTGTTTTGGTATTAAATCTTCATATTAAGTGTTTTCCAATAATGCAGTTTAGTAAAATATTTTTAAAATTGGGATAGCAGTTCTTGATATAAGTTTTTCTACTTTCCTATACTACAACAAATTGGGTTAGCACTACTTCATTTTTCTTTTGTATATTTTCAACATGTATATTTAATCAGGATATTTGGCTGGATGGATTGGTTTCATACTTGCTTTATATAAAGTCTAGGTTCATCTGTTAATAGTTTCATGCTTGATGGATCTGGAGTCCGTTTTGCTCTATAATTTCATATGGTTAGTGTTATGTATCTTAGCTTTCATATTTCTGTGCTACTTCTATATTGTCTGTACATTTGATAATTTATTATATTCTAAATATATTTTGAGGGTTTCTTACCACTACTGTATATTGAGCATATTATGAGTTTTGACACTAATTGTTATTTTATACATGCAATTAGATAAAATGTATGTTTTCTATTTCGGCTGTGGTTCAGGTTTATACCGTAAGTCATATTACTATTGATCAATATACTGCTAGTTAGTTGAATTTATTGTCACTACTATGTATCTATTATCTAGTTAATCCAGTTCTTTGTGTTTCTTATCGTCTTGTTATTCCAACCTTCAATAGTTATAATCTATTTTGATATTGTGTTATTGTCCCGACTGTATAGTCAGCCTATTATAAGATACGTTAATATATAGTGTTTTTTATATGCAATTTGATAAAAAAAAAATATTTTCTGTTTTGTCTGTGGTTCAGGTATATTGTAAGTCATATTATTATTGTTCATTGTTATGTTCTGTTAATCAATTATATCTGTTACCTCTAATGTGTATTTAGCAGTTAATATTTTGATGTTTCTTATTACCTAAGTTATTCAAGTTTTCAATAGTTATTTAACTATTTTTATATGTGTATCTCTTAGTTTATATAAAGTTTCGGTATATTTTGTTATTGATTTGTTGGAATTATATAATAGGCTGAGTTTGTAAGATTTTGGGTTGTAGCTAATTAGTAACATGTTAAAGTAAGTAATAGGCTGTTGTTTTAGTTGATGTTTAGTTAATTAATACATGCTTCGTATTATTTTGTGTATATAAAAGATATATACATATACATATATATATATATATATATATATATACATACACATATTTATATATGTGTATATATTGGAGCTTTTCTTTACTTTCTTGTCTAGTTTATCTTAGCAGTTACAGGTGTTGATACTGGATTAGCAGGTTTCGCCAGACACGGAGGACTCGAAATTTGTTTTTTTTAGTTTTTTCTTTTTTTAGTAGTTTAAGTTTCTGTGTGGTTTTTTATTTTTTATTTTTATTGTTTACTTTTGTATAGAGGGTATTGCTATCTACCAGGCTTGTTGGCAGCACCTCAATAACATAGAATAAATTTATATGAGTGTTGTCCTCCTTGTGAGGATCACTAATTTTTCTCAAAAAAAATATTTTAAAGAAATCTATACTTTGTTTTTAATATTACTTTTATATTATTGTTTATATATTTTAAGATTACTTTCTAAAATCCTTTATATGTTTAAACTATGTTCAAAATGGTTTACAATGTTTAGAAATTATTTTGACAAGTTTTAGAATAAAAATCATTTTAAAACAAAATCTATTTTCAAAAATAACATAGGCATGTCGACTTCCCTCATCCCTCCATGTAGACATGGTAGCCGTAGAATTTAAAATTCAAATTTTCAAAAGAAACGTCTTCTCGTTATAACTTTCACTAATGGACATGACTGTTATTCTCCTATAAATACTAGTCATTTTCAACAAATTTCAAGTTAGTTTTTCTTCATTTCTTCACTCCTTCTCCACTCAAACATTATCTTATATTTCAAATTCCTTAACAACACTCAACCGAAATTCTAAGTGAATCAAACTCGATTATCTCTAGTTTGATTCTCTGCCACTCTCTATCAATCATCTCAGTGCTATTCATAGTTATAGAATCATTTGTAATTAAAGAAGTGTATGGAAGTCTCTCTCTATCAAAGTGTTATGGGGAATGGTGTGATTGTGGCCCATAAATCAATTGGGTGTGATTGTATCCTAGTTAAATCAAAAGAGTTTGCCTTAGATTCGAAGATAGGAGGGTGTATCTCGTGGCCTTGAAATCGAGATTGTAATATCGACATTATATTTGAAAAGAAATCTGCAAAAGAAATTGGCGTGGGACTGGATGTAGGGTAACTCCGAACTAGTATAAAATTCTTGTGTATTCTTTCCATTACTGCTTTTATTTACTATTTGCTTCTGTGTCTGGTTCCATGATTGTCTCTGTGTTTGTGAATTGCATCTGTTTGGATTTAATTCGAAAATATTTCAAAAAGATTCATAAAATTAATTAAACACTATTCACCCTCCTCTAGTGTTAATTTTGCATCAAGATCCGTAATTCACATTTCCTAAATAATCTCCCAAAGATGCTTGAGATCCTTCAGTAGTATTGGATGCAATTGAACCTACTAAAATGTTTATTTAGAGTTGCTTAGGGAAAATTTCTGGTTACATTATGAGTGCAAGAGGCATTGAGGCCAATCTGAAGCAGAATGCCACCTTATAGAATGTTACAGCCCCGACGACGAAGAAGTAATTACAAAGTGTAAATGGAAAGATAACGGCATTGAGCCGATTCATATCTAGAGCAACAAACAAGTGCATACCGTTATTTGATGCATTAAAGGAGGACAAGAAGAACTTGAATGCAATTAGAACCGCCTGACTACTTTTGAGGAATTACTACGACATATGGGGACACCACCAGTTCAGCCTAATTGAGTGGACGAAGAGGACTTATTCATTTACCTAGCAGTGTATACTGATGTGCAAAATGCATCACTTGTGCGTGAGGAAGCTATAGTCCAATGAACCATCTACTATATTAACAAGCGATTAACTGAAGCTGAACGGAGCTACTCAATATTGAAAAAGTGGACATATTTCTTGCAGATAACATCTAGGAAACTATGATCATATTTCTAGGGTCACCCAATCTAAGTGTGAACGGATCAACCCTTGAAACAAGTATGTTATCACAAAAATATTCTCAGGAACAAAATCATGAAAGAAGGTCTGAGAACTCTAATAAAGATTAGAAAGCACACAAGCAATAACTTTCGAGAAGGTCCAAATAACGTCTCAACGATGTCAACAAAGAGCTTTCAACAAAGTCGCAAGCAAGCTTTCAAAGGCAGTAGCTAACACGAATACAACATCCAAAGTATTAAAGAAGACACCTCTCGTAATGGATAACAGACTCTCTACTTTTTATGCCAAACTATTCGTAACCTCTTGGTTTCGCCTTCATTCACTTTCATCAAAAGAGCATTCAACCGAATCGGCCCTTTCGAAAGCGTATATAGCCTTTCTGAATAGTTAAAGCCACTCTCACTAGTGAAGGAAGAACTATATGACCATTACCATGAAGGTATGTTCCGAATTAGTTAGGGCAGAAGCTTTCGAAAGAAAGTGTTTATAGCAAAGCCTCAATGGGGTTTTTGACTTATTCGAAGCCAAAATAAGACACGTTTCGACAGCATCGAGGGCTAGCGCCCAAGTCAACTTATGTGGCACATCAGTATTCAAGATAGAAGCGCATCGAAGAACCTTTCGAAAAGGTCAAAAGGCTATCAAGAAACTCCTATCGAAAGGAAACAAAGTATAAGAGAGAAGCCCAGCCTTCAGCAGTAGAAGAAGAACGACTAAAACCCTTTCGACTAGGTTAGAAGGTATGGCTCAGTGGACACTCATGAAAGCAGAAAGATTGACCTTTCAACCGTGTCGAAAGCTTGGGGTCGAAAGGTACCAACTCACATCTATAAATATGACCCTAGGGATCAGTTGTAGGGGATCTAATTTCTTTTGCTTCTCACTTATACGTCTTTAAGCATGTAAACCCTAATTCCTTAACCAAATTGTGGATTTGGTCGATTTGTTTAATGAAGTTCAATAAAAAGAGGATTGTCATAATCATGTTTACTCACAGCTCCGATTTTCTTACTTTCTATATGTAGTTAACTTGATAGAAAGGAGCCCCTTCGACTAAGTCGAAACCCCAAGTTTTATTATTTTCTTGAAGCCTTAGCTTAAATATACTTGATCGCAAATGTTCCTCCTTTCGACATAGTCTAAACCATTTCAACTCAGCTATTTCCTAGGACCATTAGGTTCATAGCCCAAGCTTCCTTATCTGTGTTGAAAGGTTCTTTCAACAACATTCTCAGTCAACATATTCAAAATGATTTACTGGAAGATAACAACCCTTTTGACTTTGTTGAAAGGTATCAAGGACAAGTCTAAGATCAACATCACCTACTTGGAAAAACAGTAGAAAGCTACATTCATTCAAAGGGTGGTCTTGATAGCATCATTTACATCCTAATTTTCAATTTGAGGTGTTGATCAAGTTTTCTTATCAACATTTTTGGTACTAGAAGGAGGGCTCAAACCTCCTATCTTTGACAACTTTCATCTCCTATTAATTGCATAAAGAACTTTGTCCAAAAGAGAAAATGGTAAGAGCAAGGAGTAGTAATAGCAATCCAAGCGAAGAGGTTGCTTCATAGTCAACTTTAAAAGATCACATGGTCTGAAATTCTAACATAGAAATACAGAAGTAAGGCAACCCTCGACCCAAACAAAACTGGAAAGCAATGTGATCAAGGTCCAGAATAATCAGCCACAAATGATAGCAATAAGAAGCCTGTCCTGGAAAAAATCCGTCTTGAGAATCATTAAGGATTATGGAAGTAAAAGGTGAATCGCGACCTCCATATGAGGAAGTGGAACAATGTAACATCCCATATCCGGTGGCCAAAAGCTAAGCGCTATAGATGCTACACTCATCCACGGTATTAACTTTGGAGACAAAATACGCTAATGTTAATGGTATCCATAATATCAGAAGTACTTGAATATGAACAAAATCATAGATTTCCAAAAACAATAATTATAGTGATTACATTTCAAATTAAAATCATATCCAAGTTACAAATATCCCCAAACTTATTCCTAGGCAATGGTAAAATATAATTTACAACAATACGCCAAGAGCAACATATAAAGATGCCCCTTGGATGATCAAAGCAATATAGACATAATTGTCTTAATACACAGTGGAAATAAATAAAAACAAGACTGAATTCCTAATTTAGCTATCCAACAGTCACCTACTCGTCCTTGGAAGCTTATTCACCGAAATCTGCTAAGACCTAAAACCTAAACCCTCAGCCTATTCAAATCAATTTTTAGCACCCGAGAGTTTAAGGGGTAAAAAAAACTTCGAGTCAGATACAAAGCCTGGTATGAATAATTTATGTTACATCCCTGTTACCGATATTTAGTGAGACTACGCCGCTTAGCGGAATGGATTTTTCCCTCCCTAATATCCCTTTTCGAGACATATATTTTGCAAATCCTTTACTGCAACCAAACTTGTTAATCAACTTATTATAATAATAATATAGAAAGATCCATTATGCTAAAAACAAGAAATTAATGGACTAACTGTCCGAAATCTAAGTTAACTGCTCTTTACTAAACTAACTGTCCTAAATTTGATTAAACCAAAATAGCAACATCGTTTATGCTAAATAATGGACAATCTGTCCATAAAACATGTAAAAAGATGGACTAACTGTCCTTAAGAAGTAGCAAGGTCCGTTGTGTTAACAAATGAACCAACTGTTCATATCTGGGCTAACTACCCTTAACTGGACTGATTGTCCTCTGGGACGACTGCCCTCTAAACGAACTAACAGTCCGAAATTTTCTTTGGGTTAACTACTCTTTAAATTTTCCTTAAAAACATTTCTCAAAATGATTTAGTCCGTCAAACCATATATATAAAAGTAAAATATATCTTTAGCTTTACTCTATGATAATTTGTTTAGACAAATATACTTTATCAAAATAATTTTTATGATGTTTAATAAGAATTATCTTTTAAATAAGTTAAAGTCCTTTATAACTCAAAACACCTTGGCTAACTGCCTTTTCATTATATTCGAAATCTTTGTTTAAAACCTCAAAACAACCCTTTCAAAATCATTAAAGGTGATCCCTTCGAAACCATTGAAAGACAATTCGAAAACATTGAAGGTAACTCCTTCGTAACCATTGATGTGTATGTAAATGTGCATATTTTTACCACCATATTTAATCTGTTTAAATTAAATAAATGATCATATTGGGTATTTAACTTGTTTAAACCAAAATTGAAATTATTTCAAATCATCACATATTCATCATCATCCAAGGGCAAAATGGTTATTTTTGTGCATATATTAATTTTATAATATTTAATTGAAAATTTCTATGTTATTTTGTAGGAATTTAAATTCAAATCAAGTTGCTTCATGGAGGTATATGCATGCATAAGAGTGAATACAAAGGAACGGAGATGGAAATAATTCATTTCATGGATCATGGAGGACCCCATCTACCCACATACCTTCAAGTACACTTAGGAGCTAATACTTATGATAATGGAAACTAAAACTACGTGTACATTTAAGAGGGGGATTAAGACATGTTAATGATTACTTGGTGGCCAACTACCTCAAGGGTAGTTCCAAAAAATGGATTAGAGTTTGGAAACATGTATAAATACTCCTTATGCTTCATGTAACCTCCTCTCCTCTTCTTTAGACTCTCTTAGTTAGTTTTAGTTGGGATCAAAAATAAAAGACATGCACACCATCTCTTTTCATGGCTAATTAGGCATTTTTATTTCATGTAATTTTCCTTTTTTAGTCAATATTAATTAGTGTTTTATTTTACTTGCATGCTCTTTTTCTTTCATGCGAGTAGTGTAGATTTTATTTTATGCAATTAGATTAGTTCCCTTTTCCATGAACTTTCTTTTTCTTCCTCTTTTTATTTCGTGTTGCGAGCTACATTTGTTGATTTGATAACAAATATGAGAAATTAAACTCCTTCAATTTCGGGGTAGTGAAGCTTTCTAATCATGTAGCTTCAACATAATTTGATAATCTTTGCTGTCTTTTTGTGCTTCATGGAAAGTTGATGTTTATGTAATTTTGTGTTTAGTATTGATTTTGGTAGCTTATGTTGTTCAAAACAAATAGGCTATGCTTAGTCATATGAATCACAAATTGCCTCTTCATCTACATATTATTATGACAATGAATTGAAATTAAATCAAAATTTGATGGTCTATATTTCTAATCAATAGTTAATAGGCCATGCTTAAAATAAATTTCATTTTCAACTCCTTGTTATTTTTCATGAGAACTAAAAGTGATTTAAAGGTTGTGTTATAATTTGATGGCTTATGATGAGCTAATTAATAGCACAAATGACCATACTTATGATAAACACATAATTTAAATTCACTTATGACCAAAAAAAAGAGATCGTAAATTCATAATTTGTTGAACTACATGATCTAGAGATTGGAATTATCTCTAAATTGTCGTTTAACTCTCAATTTTTTATCACTTTATTTTTGTTATTTTTCTACATCTTTCGCTTCACACACTTCAAATTCTTGGTTAATTTGATTGAACAGAAATTTAAAATCTAATAATTCTCTACGGATCAACCCATACTCACTACATACTACGATAGTACGCCGTACGCTTGCGGTAAATTTTAATTTTAAATTTATCGGTGATTTTCAAAGCCGATATAAACTTCATCGTTAAACAAGTTTTTGCCTCGCCATTGCCAGTGAAGTTATCTTGATTTTATTTTCTATTTTTCGAATTTTTTATTTTATTTTATTATGTATTTTCATTTTGTTTGTTGAGTGCGTTTAAAAAAAAATTATACGGTCATTGTGGTTTCATTTTTATTTGTGTGCTTGTTGTGTTTGTTGCTTTTCATCTTGCATTTGCATTT
Organism: Allium cepa; assembly: GCA_030765085.1. Classification (NCBI taxonomy): domain Eukaryota; kingdom Viridiplantae; phylum Streptophyta; class Magnoliopsida; order Asparagales; family Amaryllidaceae; genus Allium; species Allium cepa. The sequence goes on from CM060938.1 coordinate 689,329,509, forward strand.
CTATAAAAAAAACATCACAAATTCGTTTAAAAAACAGAAACATTTTATTTCATTGCATTTGCATTTTTACATTAAAATTTCTTTTTACATTTGCATTTTCTAATCTTAAAAAAACTGTGCACTGTGCACATATTTCTCCTGCGCACAGTTTTTCTCTACCACTGTTTACAAAGCCATCACATTGCCTGTGGTCAAAAAGCAACTCAACCTTCAACTCTCCTCAGCCAATCCATTCCTACTACAGATAATTTTACACTTCCAATGCTCCAAAACTCCTACTTCTTCAACAAGAAACCCCCTGCCACATTCACATTTCTACACTCTGCATTCATTGATCATTTCCACCTTACATACATCACTTTGCCCTCGGCACCACCGCTGCTACTACTGCACATTTCATCGCACAGACTATTACGTACAACATTTGAATTACTACCGGTTCAACACATAAAACACAATCCACATTCAACCATAACCACTGCAGTTTCTTACCCACTTCAACATATATCAGACATTCATCGACAGTAGTGTACACTACTGCACTTCATACCCATTTTACATATCATAATTCTGTTCGTATCTTCCTATGCAACTCCCGGCCATACTACAACATCAATACAACATACTTCCAGTAGCACTGCCTCAAAGCTTACCAGAGCTACAGCAGCCAACAATCGCAATCAAACATTTCACTTCACCTTCAAACATTTCACTTCCTACACCTTGCCATTGCAGCAGTCTTCCTTTTTGGCTCACCATACAACTTGTTTGGACCCACAATCACATATACAACTACAGCACTTCACCATAAACTACTGCAATTATCTACACTTCGCCATCTCCATATACTCTGGTTCCATCACACACACAATAGTCAGTTGCAACAACCCACAATTCATCAAATTATCATCATAGACCAAAGCAGCACATATATTGACATCTCCGACCATCATCACCGTGCACATGTACAACAGATACCCCTTCCTCGTCTTCATCTATAAACATTCTCTTCTTACTGTAAAGCCATAACAGCAGCCTCTTCACAAAGAAAAAGAAGAAAAAAAGCTACTGACCAACAACAAAGAAAATCAACCGCAACTTCATTGAATCGAATCCACTACTTTCAGTTCGACTACCCTATCAACCTGAACACCCCAAACATCACACTTTCACTGCCAACATCGACAAACATTGCCTGACCAACCTCCTCTTTCATCAATCAAACCACCACCTTGTCACTGCTCATCTAACATCTTCTCAAACAGCCTACTTAATCAAACGATCAGATGTTCAAACACCTACAGCAACTCAGTCCAACTCAGTCAATCAACAAATGATCGCCATCTCCAAAATTACTACATGCCCTTCTCCAAAAAATCGTGACCTATCACAGCAACCAACAACCCACCGCCATCGACATCTAAACGACCTCCCTAAACCATTCTCGAATAGCTTGCAAACATCAAAACTCCACAGCAAAACCAATCGCTCCTCTCAAATCCCCTTGAACCCGTGCCTTCCACTACCCAAGCCCATTGCCTAGTCGAACAAATCTCACCTGCAAATTGAAACTCAAACAATTACATCCCTTTTACTTCACAAACCACCACCTTCCTCGACCAACAATCGCGACTTCACCCCTCTTCATATCATACCAGCAGACTCATCTCATCATCACTCGTGAATTCCTCAACATCCCAAATCCAAGACATCGAGCAACTTTGACATCGAATAACCCAATCGCCGAAACAATCCTTCATCGATCACCACAATCCAACTAAATCTTCGCCTTCCAAAACATCGCGAACTGTCGGCAACCCACCTCCGCCACCTTTGCGACTCTCCATAGCCATAACCAAATCCCAAACCTCTTTCGTTTGTTGTTTGCGCCAAAATTGGCCACAAACCCCAAATACCGTAAAAGCACCAATGTATGAATACAACTCAGCAATATTCAAATACAAATCACAGATCTCAGCAAATAACCCAAAAATGTTTGCATAAGAAATGAGCAAACACCCCCAAGTCGTATGAGTTAGTTGATTTTATGTTGTTTTTAGTCATTTGGATGATTTATGCAAATATATAAAAAGCAGAGACTAAACTGTAAAATACACACAGATTTATAGTGGTTCGGTCAGAACGTGCCTACGTCCACTTTATATGTTATTCTCCTTTTCTCCTCAGATTACAAGTACAAAGCTTTGATTACAAGTAACTGAAAGTTGTTTGAAAGTTCTATCCGTGTTTGAGCACTCAAACTTGTCTGCCATTGTTGTACCCCTGCCCCTCTATTTATAGAGTGAGGATGGGGGGCAGGGGTCTCGGATGTATATAGCTGCTGGTGGGCCTGAGCTGATGCAATCTGGCCTGGCAGTGTTGGTTCGGCAAGGCCTTGGTTCGGTGGAGAGTTGGTGTGGACGTGGCCTGGTTATAGAGGGTTGAGGTTGATTCGGCTGTGGCTAGAGCGGTGAGGCCTTGGTCCGGTGGAGGTTGATGGTTCGGTGGTGAGTGGCTTGGCATGGCATAGAGTTGGTCCGGTAGTGCATGGAGTTGGTCCGGTAGTGCATGGAGAGATGGTTGGTTCGGCAGTAGGAGGGAAGTAGGTTGGTTCGGCTAGGAAGGGAAGTTTGGACCGGCAGTGCTTGGGAGTGGAAGATGGATGGTTCGGCAGTGCTTCCTTTCATTTGGCTCGGTTATATCTCCTTCATATGAACTTCGCTTAACCTGAAATTTGAAACATAGACTTTCCTAGTCTTTATCATCATTTCCAATCAATTTCGTCTCTATCGGAGCTCCACCAAATTTTGACGATATCGATCGCAGCCTTGATTCCAATCGATCTCCAACCCCGATATCCAACATTCCTTGCCAATTTGTTAATATTCCATTTTTGACCAAAAATGGGATAACACTTTGCCCCCCAAAACATCCCTTGTGGTAGGAAGGCGTGTTTTGTAATGCCATGAGCTGGATGTTCATATCCTGTTGATGTCCTGTAAAGGAATTTACAGTTTTATGTGACCTCAAATGACGACCGTTCGGGATCGAGATATTTGAGATGAAGTACGACCGTTCATGGTCAAGCGCCTAACTCCAAATGACGATCGTTTGGGATCAAAGCCATTTGAGGTGAAGTGCGACCATGCGCGGTCAAGTGGCGGACCTCAAATGACGACCATTCGTGATCGAGCCATTTGAGGTGAGGTGAGTTGTGCCGTTTCGGCGCGAGTTGTGACCGTTCGAGGTCGGGTGCCGTTCGAGGCGAGTTGTGACCGTTCGAGGTCGGGTGCCGTTCGAGGCGAATGAGTGTGCCCGGGGGGGGGGGGGGGGGTGGGGGGGGGACTTAATATTATCAGTGCCGGAGTTATTGTTTGTGGGAGTTTCCGAATCAAAGACTTCGGCAGTTCACTGCAATGCAAGAGGTGTTCGTGGATCGTTCGCGATCCAACGGGCATGCAAGTAGATTTTTTTTGTAGAATTCTAAATATTAAAGCAATAATCATATGAACCTTTAAGCAGAAATGTCCGAACAGACAGAATTTAAATGTTCAAATCAAAATCAAAGAAAAACGCAAAATGAAGATGTTAAAGCGTAAACTCTTACTATAACGCAGTTGGTAGTCATTCAGAGCATGCCTATGGATCGTGCGCGATCGCTCACATGTGTAAATGATTTAACCGCGTTAGTGAGAGGTTACTACTTGTCCATCGTTATTTTAATCAAGCAATCAATGGATAATCAAACGGTGCCCCGATCCAGGGTCACCTCTAGCCGATGTAGACGGTGGTCGCTCTGGCTCCACTGCTGGAGTTCGCCTCCTCACATACTGAAGAACCATACCATTCCTGATATGCCCTTCCACCTCGTCCTTCAAATGCCTACAATCATTAGTGTTATGACCGTTCAATTCATGAATACACAAAACTTGTCTGATTTTCTTTCGTCAGAGGTTGGATCCCTTCGCATTGGTCTACGATACGGAACCTGCTCCTTGGTATCCTAATAAATTCGTTCCTGACTCTCATTCAGCTTAGAGTAAGTGGTGAATCGTGGCTCCCTCCGTTGCCGCTTTGACCTGTCCCCGTCATTCTCAGTCTTTCTTTTACCTCTACTAGTTTCCGCACCTTTCTCAGGGGGATTTCCTCCTTTGATCGCATAAATATCAATTCCTTCTCCTTCTTCTCTTTCGGCATTCGCATCCTCCAATCGTAGAAACTTTTCCGCCTCATGATAGAATTCTCCTAGATCCACGGGTGGATCCTTAGTTAATGAATTTTTGAACTCTGTTCCGTCAGCTATCCCGGACACAGCCGCTATCATAACCATGGATGGATTTGTTTGATCCACCAAAGCTCCTGCCGCATTGAATCGCGTTAGGTAACTCCTCAAAGTCTCTCCGGTTTTCTGCTTTAGGGTTGCCAAAGTTATCACATTATTGGGTCTTGTAATGTGGACCTTGAATTGCCTCATAAACCTCTCAATTAAATCATTCCACGTTCCGATGGATCCATTCTCCAATTGTCTAAACCACAATGCTGCAATATCCGCCAAGTACAATGGAAAGCACCGGGCCATAACCTCCTCTGATGCCTCCAGCACTTCCATATGCCTCATATACATTGTTAGATGAACTGTGGGGTCCGTTCTCCCGTCATACATGTCCAGCGATGGTAACTTGAAATCCGGTGGGTTCCTAACTTGTCTGATTGCTGGAGTAAAAGGACTCCTATTAACACCCTTCAAATCTTTGTTTACCAAACCACCTCTCATAGCTTTTCTAACCATCTCCGCCAACCTGTCATTGTCTCCAAGATGCAATCTTTGTTCATTACTTTCGACCTGCCCCCCGAGTCCACGAGGGAATTCTGGGATTTTTCCCCTTGACTGAGCGTTCACTCCTCTGCTGCTCCCAGGTTGTGCAGATGCTCCTCTTTCTCTCTCCGAAATTGGATGTATGTTCTCCATGGGTGTGCCTCCTAGTCCAGGTGCTATGCTGGATGGTCCTGCTCCGTTTCGAACTCTATCCGCTTCCTTATTCTATGCTCCAAGTTGCCCAATCTGCTGAAACAAATTCTGAATCAACTCCTCTTGTCTTTTCATCATTGTCTCCATCTCATCCGTGGTGATGAAGACTGAAGTTTGGTTCTCTCCTGAGGAAGCCCCTTGACGCCCTTCGTGCTGACTTCTTTCTGGTCTCTATCTTTTACTTGTTTTCCTTCCAAGAGCCATAATCTCGGATAGACTTCTGGTTCTTAAAGAGAGTCTCTCAAAAAATCTTTGCGACGCAATGATTAAAGCGCTCCTGAGTTCTTCTCAGTGAAAGCACCAAAAATGTTTGTGCCAAAATTGGCCACAAACCCCAAATATCGTGAAAGCACCAGTGTATGAATACAACTCAGCAATATTCAAACACAAATCACAGATCTCAGCAAATAACCCAAAAATGTTTGCACAAGAAATGAGCAAACACCTCCAAGTCGTATGAGTTAGTTGATTTTATGTTGTTTTTAGACATTTGGATGATTTATGCAAATATATAAAAAGCAGGGACTAAACTGTAAAATACACACAGATTTATAGTGGTTCGGCCAGAACGTGCCTACGTCCACTTTATATGTTATTCTCCTTTTCTCCTCAGATTACAAGTACAAAGCTTTGATTACAAGTAACTGAAAGTTGTTTGAAAGTTCTATCCGTGTTTGAGCTCTCAAACTTGTCTGACATTGTTGTACCCCTGCCCCTCTATTTATAGAGTGAGGCTGGGGGGCAGGGGTCTTGGATGTATATAGCTGCTAGTGGGCCTGGGCTGATGCAATCTGGCCTGGCAGTATTGGTTCGGCAAGGTCTTTGTTCGGTAGAGAGTTGGTGTGGACGTGGCCCGGTTGTGGAGGATTGAGGTTGATTCGGCTGTGGCTGTAGCGGTAAGGCCTTGGTCCGGTGGAGGTTGATGGTTCGGTGGTGAGTGGCTTGGCTTGGCATGGAGTTGGTCCGGTAGTGCATGGAGTTGGTCCGGTAGTGCATGGAGAGATGGTTGGTTCGGCAATAGGAGGGAGTAGGTTGGTTCGGCAAGGAAGGGAAGTTTGGACCGGCAGTGCTTGGGAGTGGAGGATGGATGGTTCGGCAGTGCTTCCTTTCATTTGGCTCGGTTATATCTCCTTCATATGAACTCCGATTAACCTGAAATTTGAAACATAGCCTTTCCTAATACTTACCATCATTTCCAATCAATTTCGTCTCTATCGGAGCTCAACCAAATTTTGACCATATCGATCGCAGCCTTGATTCCAATCGATCTCCAATCTCGATATCCAACATTCCTTGCCAATTTGTTAATATTCCAGTTTTGACCAAAAATGGGATAACATTTGTGGTTCAAAACCACTCGACTTTGCATACCACATCCTCTTAAAAAAAAGTTTGTAGTCGAACTTAATCATTGCGACTCTGCTGGGGATAAGGACACGAAGCATTTGACAGAATGTTTTTTTTTTAATTTTTTTAGTCGGTCCTTATTAAAAAAAATTCTCAATTTGTTTTTAGTTTTGTTTTGATTTAAACAAAAATAAATTTTGGATTTTAAAATTTATTTATTTTGTTTTAATTTGTTTTTTTAAACAATTGTATATATCTTGTTTGAAATTTTCATGTTGTAGGTGGCAGAAGTGCTTGCTAAAAATAAACTGCTTTCCTTGCTTGCTTATAATAAATCGACGCTAAAAATAATAATAAATAGCTAATAATTCTGCACGCTCTGGTATTATGCTTTTATCCCTTGCTTTATTTTCTTTGCATTGTTGTTTGCTTGCATATTAAAAAAAATTCAAAAAAAATTCATTCGTAGTTGCATTGTTAATACACGTTTAGTTTTAGGTTTTGCATTTCATCCTAGCATGTTGATTAGTGACGGTTAGAAATCGATAACACTTAATTGTATATTGACAAGGTGTCTTCTTTGAACAATTTAATTTCTTGGTGTATAGGCTATGGCAGAGTAATAAAAAGTTATAAATATTATGGTGACTCATAAAAATTATATTGAATTGTTTCTCTTAAGGTACTTAAACCTTCGGCTGCATTGCTACGGTGATTCATAGTGCACCAATAACCCCTGTCTGTTACCTGGCCGAAAACTATCTTGTTGATTTAAGACAGTTTATGATTATACAATTTTGGGTTAGGTTAAATAGTTTGTAATTAAATCCTTGCATTCATTTAGTTGTATTAGTTCATGCATATTTAAAAAAAAATTGTAATATTCCTTAACTTTGTTTTTAAATCCTTTTTATTTTTTTTAAAAAAACAATCAAAAAATCCAAAAAAATTCTACTTAATTTTTTTTTTTAAAAATCAAAAATCCAAAAAAAGAATATAAAATCTTTTTAAAAAACAAAAAAATTTTAAAAACTAAAAAACCAAACAAACACCCTTTTGAAAAATAAATTCTATATGTAAATATTTTTCCTTTATAAAAAAAACCAAAAACATTCTTAAAAATGTCTGAATTTCCATACTCGCTTGAATTCTACAATAGTTGTGAAAATTAATATAATCCATATGATTTCACTCTAATTTCGTATGAATATTATAATGACGACTTATGTATAAACACTTCTAATTTCGAACAATGAAATTTTCAAAACGATGATCAGCCCTCAAATCTTGAAAAAACCATTGAAATGATTTTGTCTTTACTCGAACTCTCTACACAACAAAATCAAGAGATAAATGAGTTGTGTAATTCTAACTCTGTGCGATAACTCAAATCAATGTTTTCAAACAATCAAAATTTGAACTCACTTTAAAATTAAAATGATTTCGAGTATAACTCTTGCCAAGTCAATTTCGAACTTCAAAATGAATTTCAAAATAGAAATGAAAGTGGAAACAACTTTTCAAATAATTTTAGCAATGGAAAAAATTTCGATTACAATGTGATTGATAATTTTTTTTCTCAACAAATCCAAATCAAAAATTCTCAAGTTAATAATTATACACTGGATTATGTTTAACAAATGGAAGAAATCTACGATGAACAGACCGATTTGTTGTTTAAAATATATATGAAACAACATGAGAAACAAAACCAAATCCCAACATGTGAAGAGTCAAATGATACTCCATCTTTTACCTAAATCAACGATTTTCAAACAACAACTTTTGAAACCGTGAAAGATGATCTTAATTAAGTTGTTGAAAACACGGTAATTGAGTTGGATTTCAATTCTTTTGAGGGTGAGAAACTCAATTTAAAATTCGATCTTCCTTTTTTTTGAAATTTTGAACACAACAACTTTGGATTTTGAACTTGACACGTGTAATAAAGTTGTTGATAATTTAATAATGGAAGATAAATTCAATGAACATTATCTCTTTGGACTTTTTGAAAATTAGTTGTTAAATTCTAAAGGAGAAGATTTGAATCACCATTAAAATTTTGAAATCAATAAGTTTGAAAAATTTGTTGATGATGAGCTTAACTTTCAATTGGGTGAAAATAAACTTGAATTTCAATCAATTGTTTTATCAACCCTAAAAATCATTGAAAACAAAACAACTCATAAGATTTTTAATAAACCGGCATTCATTCTTTTAAATCAACAATCAACTCTGAAATCTTATATGATTCGGTTTTTCGAGCTTAAGCTGTGTCTCGCATACTTGATGAGGCAAATGAATCGGTCTTTGGAAGACCGTTTCGTTTACTTTTTGACTGTATACGTTCTAACAGCTCATTTTCATGTTATTATAGGTCATTTTTTATTCTTCTCCTTTCAAATGGGTTGACTGTGGAGACACAGTCAAAATCTAGTGTGTGTGGTGGGGGTCTCATCTTTATTTTTCATTTTTTTTCATAGCTTATTTTTAATTATTTTTTAAAACTCCCAAAAAATATCAAAAAAATGAAAACAATTAAGCTTTTTGATTTAATTTTAAAGAAACACTATAAGATAAATCTTTGGTTTTGGTTTACTAAATTGAAATTTTTGAAAATTTATTCGTTTTAACAAAAATAAAAGTGAAGTTTGATTACAAATAATGATGGTTTAACTAGTATATAGGAAGGTTCATACGTGATAGTTCTGAAATATATCCTAATTGAAAATCTTTGTTTTAAAAAGTGATTGATTTAAAGTAAAGGATATAACATTTTTTGTCTTCTAAGTTAAATGATGCTAAGATGACCTAGCAAAACTCTCTCTTCAAAAAAATAAAAATAAAATAAAAAAGACAAAAAATATATTTCTTGCGTATATGTATATATTATTAATAAACACCTAGAGTCATGTGCTCACACTCATGTGTTCACCCGCCATGCTCTGTACCCTTCTCATGTAAGCCCGAAAGGTAGTGCATGATCGGTATATCCGGCCTCAGTTTACCTGAATTAGGTGTATGTATATAAACAATTGTTTTATTAATAAAGCATACAGTCAATAAGTGTTCACACTTGTGTGCCCACTCGCCATGCTCTATATTCCCCCCACATAAGTTCAAAAGGCAGTGCATGGGTAATATATCTCGCCTCAGTTTATCTTAGTTAGGCATATGTAAATATTTTTAATATCAATAAATTTTCAAATAAAAAATTAGAGGGAGTAAGCAAATGAAATCCAAGCACTATTTTAACTTATTTGATTTGACTTTACCACTTTGATAAACTTTGATAATCGACTAAGGACCTATTTCATAGTTACAATGTGTTATCAACTGAAACAACGAGTTAAACTATAGAATATTTGGTTTGATAACTTCGTTTTTGTTAGAAATTTCGACAGGTAAAAGGTCAAAAATTTCTTGATAATAACCAAAACTTATATCTAACTTATTTGTGTCAATTTAAAAGTGAATCCTTCATTGTAAATATTTTCAAAAACTCGCATTCATCTCTTTGTAAATAAACCTTTCACTTCGTAAATATTTTCATCCCGCATTTGGATTTTGTGGGTAGTATCGGCTGAAAACCCTCATGAGACAACACTCGTCATACCGAGGACACCAAGAGGTTCAACGGCTTGTTGCATATGCTTAATGCAATCGTGTTTCCTATGAAAACACATTATCTTAGTTCTTTTCTTTATTCGAGGACGAATAAAAAGATGAGGGTGGAGTATTTGATATGCACGTAAATGTGCATATTTTTACCATCATATTTAATATGTTTAAATTAATAAATGATCATATTGGTAATTTTAACTTATTTAAACCAAAATTGAAATTATTTCAAATCGTCACAAATTCATCTTCATCCAAGGGCAAAAATGTTATTTTTGTGCATTTATTAATTTTCTAAATTTAACTGAAAATTTTTATGTTATTTTGTAGGAATTTAAATTCAAATATAAGTGGCTTCATGAAGATATATGCATGCACAATAGTGAATACAAAGGAATGAAGATGGAAATAATTCATTTCATGGATCATGGAGGACCCCACCTACCCCACATATCTTCATGCACACTTAGGAGCTAATACTTATGCTAATGAAAATTAAAGCTACATGTACATTAAGCAGGGGATTAAGACATGCTAATGATTACTTAGTGGCCACATTACCTCAAGGGTTGTTTGGGTAGTTCCAAAAAAATGAATTAGGGTTTCTAAACATGTATAAATACCCCTTATGCTCCATGTAACCTCCTCTCCTCTTCTTTAGGCTCTCTTAGTTTTAGTTTAGGATCAATAATAAAGGACAAGCTCTCTTTCTCTTTAATTGCCTACTTAGCCATTTTTATTTCATGTAATTTTCCTTTTTTGTGCAATATTAATTAGTGTTTTATTTTACTTAAATACTCTCTTTCTTTCATGCTAGCTGTGTAGATTTTATTTTATGCAATTAGATTAGTTCCCTTTTCCATTAGCTTTCATTTTCTTCTTTTTGTTTCATGTTGCAAGCTACATTTGTTGATTTGATAACAAATATGAGAGGCTAAACCCCTTCAATTTAGAGGTAGTGAATCTCTCTAATTATTTAGCTTTAACATAATTTGATAATCTTTGCTCTCTTTCTGTGCTTCATGGAAAGTTGATGTTTATGTAATTTTGTGTTTGACATTGAGTTTGATAGCCTTTTTGTTCAAAACCAATAGGCCATACTTAGTCATATGAATCACAAATTGCCTCTTCATTTACATATGATTATGCCAATAAAGTGAAATTAAATCAAAATTTGGTAGTCTATATTTATAATCAATAGTTAGTAGGCCATTCTTAACATAATTTTCATTCTAAACTCCTTGTTATTTTGTATGAGAATTAAAAGTGGTTTTAAGGTTGTGTTATATTTTGATGGCTTATGTGGAGCTAATTAATAGTACCAATGAGCCATATTTATGATAAACACATCATTTAAATTCACTTATTACCAAAAAAGAGATCATACTTTCATAATTTGTTGAACTATACGATCTAGAGAGTGGAATTATCTCTAAATTGTCTTTTAACTCCCATATTTTTACCACTTCCTTTTAGTCATTTTTCTACATCTTTAGCTTCACACTCTTCAAATTCTTGGTTTAATTGGATTGAGTAGAAATTTAAAATCTATCAATTCCTTGCGAATCGATTTGTACTCACTACATACTACGATAGAACGCCATGAGCTTGCGGTAAATTTTAATTTGAAATTTATCGATGATTTTCTAAACCGAAAGAAAATTCGTCTTTAACCATTGAAAGATCTTTCGAAAATGCTGAAGGTAACTCCTTCAAAAATTATAAAAGCCTTTCCTAATAAAGTTTTAAAATATATGACATCCGCCTTTAAAACCATTTCAACTTTGAATTTCGAAAACATTGGAAAAACCTTCCCTTTCGATCTTGTCGAAACCCTTGCCCTTTCGACCTTGTTGAAACCCCAAGGAACCACCCCTTTCAAAACCATTGATAAAACCTTCCGAAAGTTCAAACTAAACTATTTGGAAAGCACTTTAAGTTCAATTTGAAACAAGTGGAAACCTGTCGAAACCATTCGAAGTTGACTACTTCGAAACCCTTTGAAAGCATCTGCTTTGAAACCTTTTGAAAGTACTCTTTTGAAATCATTTAAAAAACAATGAGGTGATGGTGTTAAATCCATCCCGTCGGAAGTAATGTAGAGGTGGTAAATTTTATAAAACAAAAGGTTCCCTTCGAAACCATCCGTATCAAAAGGTAGCAAGCGGTAGCTATGGTTTCAACCTTATAGAAGCACACAATTAAATTAAGAAAGCAACCCAATGGAAAACTTTCTTTTTAAACCATTTGACTTTGTCGAAAGCATTTAGGTCTAAAGCAACCTTGTCGAAAGCAACCTTTTTGAAAAGCAACCTTGTCGAAAGCAAGTAGGCGTATTCTCCTTAAAACCAAACAAAGCTTAATCTCTTTCGGAACCCCTTGGTTTCGACCCTATACCTTTCGCCCACTTCCACTTCACTACATACAAGTTGCCTGCTACCATGTTTATTGATCTCAATCGTGTCAAAAGGGGAGGAATAGAGGCGGAACCAAGGCGCTGAAGGAGTTGAAACACTAAAAAGCCTGTTTCTTTGTGCTTTAAAATGTGCTTTTGTACCAAACCTGCCTTATTTGTCTAAATTTGATTGGTTGCCAGATTTTTATATTCAAAAATGCTACCGACTTTCTTTATTTGGAAATTTAAACAATTTAGAAAAAGCCACTTCTCCTCTATAATATATAAAACATTTAAGTTCCATACCTTAAATAATTTTATATAAATATTAAAACATCTTGGAAAAAGCTGGAAAAATTCTAGAAATTTGTTTTATATATGTTTTCCAACACATAAAATTTTCGGTCCCAAATAATAAATTATTTTCCTGTAATAATTTTATATTTTAAAATACCGTTTTCTTCCTTAGAAAATTTATAATAAATCCACGAAAATTAAGATAAACACTAAAACTGAAACCCCCCTCTAAAATCTCATTTTAGATCTTCTTATAAATTTGCAAGGCAATCAGATGATATTTAGTACGGTTTTCATCTCAAAACATATCATAAAATCTGTATGAACATTTATAAATCATCAACATGTATATATATGATCATTCTATCATTCAAAAACATGGAAAATCTTTGGAAAATATTTGGATTTAACATTGAAACCAAAATTATAAAAATAAGAGATGTAAACATTATTCACCTTTGCTTTAGAGAATAAAGGAGCTTTTGATTTGAATGGATTTGATTTCCATTAACTCTTCTTAATTTCCTCTTCCCTTTCCTTTTTAATGGTGGCCGGCCTTATAAGTAAAAAAATTGAAACGAAATGAACGCATACATAATACACGACTTAGGTTTGGAGATATAGGAATGGCCTCGTTCTCATATTGCCCCTCCTCTAATTCAATGTTAACCCTTCTTTAATTTGTTTATTTTAAATGCATTGGCTGCCTTAGTTATAATCAAATCTCAATCCCCTAATCAACACATTACTTTATTTAGTTTAACTAACTAAAAATCCTAAATAATGTTATCAAAAATTTGAGGTGTTATAGATTCCCCTCCTTAAAGAATTTCGTCCTTGAAATTACAATAAGGGACACAATAATCAAACAAGAAGGTAAAACATGCCATCAAATAAGTCAGGATAAGTATCCCTAATCTTGCTTTCAACCTCCCAAGTATAGTCTCTGTCATCGTCACTCTACTGGGCTTTGACCAATCTAATTGTCTTGGTTCTAAGCGTCTTCTCATCTCTCGCAAGAACGGGAACCGGCTTCCTTATGGTCAAGTCCATTTCTACCAATAATTCATCTAGCACTGTCAGTGCAATAGCAGTCTTCGGGTCTCTAATACACTTTATGAGATGTGAAATACGAAAAACATCATGGACACATGCCAAACTGCTCGGTAACTCAAGTCTATATGCGAGTTTCTTGATCCTCTCAAGAATAGGAATAGGTCCAACGAACCTAGGAGATAACTTCCCCGACTTCCTAAAATTATCACACCCTTCAGTGGTGATGCTTTTATGAAAACCTGGTCCCTAACTAAGAACTCCAAATCTTTCCATCTCTTATCTGCATAACTCATTTGCCTAAACCGACCCTCCTTCATTGTAGTCCGAGTGACCTCAATCTTTTCTGCAACCTCTCTAACCAGATTTGGACCAAGAATCAACCTATCTTCGGTCTCCAACCAACATACGGGGGATTTGCATGGCCTTCCATACAAAGCTTTAAATGGTGTAATCCCAATACTAGTCTGATAACTGTTGTTAAACGAAAACTCGACTAAATGCCAATGGTCCTCCTATGATACCCCGAAATCTAGAACACAAGCTCTTAACAAATCTTCCAAGATCTTGTTAACTCTATCCATTTGCCCATCTATCCGCGGATGGTAAGCGGTACTCATCTTATGTTCGGTTCCCAAAACTTCTTCCAGACTCTTCCAAAACTTGGTAGTGAATAATGAATCCCTATCACTAAATATATTGCTAGGAACTCCATATAGTCTAATCGTATTCTTCATAAAAAACCTCGCTAAAACAGGTGCCATCCTACTTGACCTAACTGGAATGGAATGGGCACTACTGGTCAATCTGTCCACTATGACATATATACTTTCATTTACCCTATTCGACCTTGGCAACCCACCATTGAAGTCCATAGAAATAGAATCTCACTTCTATACAGGAATATCTAACGGATGAAGCAAACCACTTGGCTTTTGGTGTTCAGCCTTTGCCTGCTGGCAATTCAAGCTTGGCCTTATACATAAAAAAAATCCTGCTTCATCCCTTCCTTGAAGAAACTCCTCTTCATATCCTGATACATCTTGGTACCTCCGGGATGTATAGTGATCTTTAAACGATGGCATTATCCTAAGACTTCCTTATTTTTCCTACACACGGAACACATAATCTTCCTTTCTTTCTCAGCTGTCCAATCTAGTCAGGGATAAAATCTTTCAAGTTGTCTCTCTTGGTTCTTTTCTTAAGCTTCATGATCCGCTCAGCTAACACTGGATCCTTTATCTGCTTAGAAGCAATATGTTCAATCAACACTGGTCGAACTTCAAAAGAAGACAATATAACTACATTCCCACTAGACCCGGCCTCGGATCTCCATTACAATCTGCAGTCTGCTAATACTTCTTAGTCTTTCTACTCAGCCATCATCATTAGCACTACATTCTGATGTTTTCTACTAAGATCAACTGCAACCTTGTTGCCTTCCACTTGTGTGTACTCAATCTCGAAATCATAAGCAGCTATGAACTCTAATCATCTCTGCTGTCTCATGTTCAGCTCCTTCTGAGAAAATATATACTTCACGATTTATGATTTGTATATTATTCAAACCACCCTCCTAAAAGTTAATGTCTCTACACCTTCAAAGAAAAAAAATCAATGCAACCAATTGTAAGTCATGCGTTGGATATCTAACTTCGTGCGGTCTAAGCTGTCTAGAAACATAGGCAATCACTTTTACTCTCTACTTCAGCACAACTCATGATCATATTCCACACGCATCAGTATAAACTACCAAGTCCTGATTCCCCTCTGGAACAACCAACATGGGTGCATGGATCAATAAGTTCTTCAAACTCTGGAAAGCTTCCTCACACTTATCGGTCCACACAAACTTCACATCCTTCCACATCAGCTTGGACATCGGTGCTACTATCCACGAGAAATCCTTAATGAATCTCCGATAATAACCAGCCAACCCAAAGAAACTCTTAATTTTGATTACTGTCTTGGGTCTCTTCCAACTATTCACTGCCTCGATCTTAGTTGGATCCATAAATAACCCTTCCCCTAAGACAACATCACCAAGAAACTTCACCTCCTTCCTCCCGAAGTGACACTTCAAAAACATCGCATTAAGTTGATGCTGCCTCAGTGTCTCAAGCACCACACTAAGATGAAATTCATGCTCTCTTTCGTCCTAAGATTAAATCAAGATATCATCGATGAAAACCAGCACGAACCTATCCAAGTGCTCTCAAAAATCTAGTTCTTCAAATCCACAATGAAATCCGGCGCATTAGTTAGTCCGAGCGGCGTAACTAACCTTTCATATGACCCATACCTTGTCTTGAATGACATCAAAAGTATACTATCCTCTTCTACCCTGAACTTATGGAAACCTGTTGCCAAATCCGACTGGGAAAATACCTTTGCTCCACTCAACTGGTCGAGCAAAACATCAATAATGGGCAATGTATATAGATTCTTTAACGCCCTATCATTCAACTTACGATAATCTATACATGGCCTAAATGATCATTTCGGCTTCTTAGCAAACACTACCGCTGCACCTCAAGGAGAAATACTCGGCCAGATAGAACTCTTGCAATCTAAATCCATCACCTGCCCCGTCAATTCCCTCATCTCTAAAGGGATCTTCCTGCTTGGCGGCCTACTCACTGCTTCTACTTCCGGAACCAAATCTACATGAAACTCAATGGCTCGCTGCGGTGGAAATCCAAATACAAGCTTAAACATATCTGTGAATTTCCTAACCACGAAAACTCAGCTCAAATCATCCTTTGAATCCAAAGCACCTAACAAAGAAAACACTATACCGCTCGAACCTTGTCGTACGACTTTTAGAAATGGGTGCACGGATAGGAAACGGAATAGTACATGGTGCACCACTCCCCAGCGATGGTAATTCGAAGAACAGCCACGATGATCCCATGTTAACGTAAAAATGCACATGACGAAAAAACAAAGGGTAAAAAACTTCAGAGACCCGATTAAAGTACGGATAGTCCTTTTTTGGTATGGGACAATCCATTGACGGCTTAAAGTCGGCAAAGTCGTAGAACTCACCAAGAGCTTCGTTTTGACGGGTTATGGCTCCCGTAACTATAAATGAGCCAACAGTTATGGTCATCCGAAGAATCGATATCTAAAGGGTGCAACATCTACGGTGCAAGGTGCAACATCCGTCCCAAATGCCAAAACAGTACCATGCGACTTTTAGAAATGGGTGCATAGATTTGAAACGGAACAATTCCATGGTGCACCACTCTCTGGCGATGGTAAATCAAAGACCAGCCACGATGATCCCGTTTTAACATAAAAATGCACGTGATGAAAAAACGAAGGGTATAAAACTTTCGAGACCCGATTGAGGTTCGGATTGTCTTTTTTGGTACGAAACAGCACTCGATTGGTTAAAGCCATCAAAGCCATAGAACTCACAAAGAGCTTCATTTTGACTGGTTAGGGCTCCTATAACTATTAACGAGCCAACAGTTATGGTCGTCCGAAGAATTGATACCGACAAGGTGTGACATCTACGGTGCAAGGTGCAACATCAGTCCCAAATGCTAAAACAGTGCCGTACGACTTTTAGAAGTTGGTGCATGAATTTGAAAAAGAACAGTACCACAATGCGCCACTCTCCACCGATGGTAAATCGAAGACCAGCCATGGTGATCGTGTTTTAACGTAAAAATGCATATGACGAAAAAACGAAGGGTAAAAAACTTCCGAGACCCGATTGTGGCTCGGATAGTCTTTTTTAGGTATGAAACGATCCATTGATGGCTTAAAGCAGTCAAAGCCACAGAACACATAGAGAGCTTCATTTTGACTTGATATGACTCCCGTAACTCTAAACGAGCCAATAGTTATGGTCGTCCGAAGAATCGATATTCACAGGGTGCAACATCTACAGTGCAAGATGCAACATCCATCCCAAATGCCAAAACAGTGCTGTAGGACTTTTAGAAATGGGTGCATGGATTTGAAACTGAGCAGTACCATTATGCACCACTCTCTAGCGATGGTAAATCGTAGACCAGCCATGGTGATCCCGTTTTAATGTAAAAATGCTCGTGACGAAAAACCGAAGTGTCAAAAACTTCCGAGACCCAATTAAGGTTCGAATAGTCTTTTTTGGGTATGAAACTATCCAATGACGGCTTAAAGTTTTCAAAGACGTAGAACTCATAGAGAGCTTTCTTTTGACTGGTTATAGCTCCCGTAACTCTAAATGAGCCAACAGTTATGGTCGTCCGAAGAACCGATATCCACAGGGAGCAACATCCACGGTGCAAGGTGAAAAATCCATCCCAAATGCCAAAATAGTGCCGTAAGACCTTTATAAATGGGTGCATGGATTTGAAATGGAATAATTCCATGGTGCGCCACTCTCCAGTGATGAACCGAAGACCAGCCACGGTGATCGCATTTTAACGTAAAAATGCAAGTGACGAAAAAACGGAGGGTAAAAAACTTCTAAGACCCGATTAAGGTTCGAATAGTCTTTTTTTGGGTATGAAACCATCCAATGACGGCTTAAAGCAGTCAAAGCTGTAGAACTCACGAAGAGCTACGTTTTGAGTGTTAATGGCTCCCGTAACTCTAAACGAGCCAACAGTTATGGTCTTTCGAAAAATCGATATCCACAAGGTGCAACATCTACGGTGCAAGATGCAACATTCGTCTCAAATGCCAAACAGCACCGTACGACTTTTAGAAATGGGTGCGTGGATTTGGAACGGAACAGTACCATAGTGCGCCACTCTTCAACAATGGTAAATTGAAGACCACCCACGGTGATCCCCTTTTAACGTAAAAATGCACGTGACCGAAAAACGAAGGGTAAAAAACTTCGAAGACCCCATTGAGGTTCGGATAGTCTTTTCGGGTATGAAACTATCCAATGACGGCTTAAAGCGGTCAAAGCAGTCAAAGTGGTAGAACTCACAGAGACCTTCGTTTTGATTGGTTATGGCTCCCGTAACTCTAAACAAGCCAACAGTTATGGTCGTCCGAAGAATCAATATCCACGGGGTGCAATATCTACGGTTCAAGGTGCAACATCCGTCCCAAATGCCAAAATAGTGCCGTACGACATTTAGAAATGGATGCATGGATTTGAAAAGGAACAGTACCATGGTGCACCACTCTCCAGCGATGGTATATCGAAGACCAGCCGCGGTGATCGTGTTTTAACGTAAAAATGCACATGACAAAAAAACGAAGGGAAAAAACATTCGAGACCCGATTGAGGTTCGGATAGTATTTTTTGGGTATGAAACTTTCCAGTGACAGCTTAAAGCTATCAAAGCCATTGAACTCACAGAGAGCTTCGTTTTGACTGGTTATGGCTACCGTAACTCTAAACGAGCCAACAGTTATGGTAGTTCGAAGAATCGATATCCACAGGTTGCAACATCCACGGTGCAAGGTGCAACATCCGTCCCAAATGTCAAAACAGTGTCGTACGGCTTTTAGAAGTGGGTGCATGGATTTGAAATGGAACAGTACCATGGTGCACCACTCTCTAGCGATGGTAAATTGAAGACCAGCCACGGTGATCCCGTTTTAACGTTAAAATGCACGTGACGGAAAAATGAAGGGTAAAAAACATACGAGACCCGATTGAGGTTCGGATAATCTTTTTTGGGTATGAAACTATCCAATGATGGCTTAAAGCGGTCAAAGCCATAGAACTCACAGAGAGCTTTGGTTTGACTGGTTATAGCTCTCTTAACTCCAAACGAGCCAATAGTTATGGTCGTCCAAATAATCGATATCCATAGGATGCAACATCTATGGTGCATGGTGCAACATCCATCCCAATTGCCAAAACAGTGCCGTACGACTTTTAGAAATGGGTGCATGGATTTGAAACGGAATAGTACCACGGTGCACCAATCTCCAGCGATGGTAAATAGAAGACCAGCTACTGTGATCCCATTTTAACGTAAAAATGCACATGACGAAAAAACAAAGGGTAAAAAACATCCAAGACCCGATTGAGGTTCGAATAGTCTTTTTTGGGCATGAAGCTATCCAATGACGGCTTAAAGATGGTCAATGCCGTAGAACTCACAGAGAGCGTCATTTTGACTTGTTATGTCTCCCGTACTCTAAACGAGGCAACAGTTATGGTCGTCTGAAGTATCGATATCCATAGGGTGCAACATCTACGATGCAAGGTGCAACATCCGTCCCAAATGCCAAAACAGTGCCGTACGACTTTTAGAAATGGGTGCATGGATTTGAAATGGAACAGTACCTTGGTGCACCACTCTCCGGCGATGGTAAATCGAAGACCAGCCACGGTGATCCCGTTTAAACGTAAAAATGCACGTTACAAAAAATAGAAGTGTAAAAAATTTCCGAGACCCGATTGAGGTTCGGATAGCCTTTTTTGGGTATGAAACTATCCAATGACAGCTTAAAGAGGTCAAAGCCGTAGAACTCATAGAGAGCTTCATTTTGACTGGTTATGGCTCCCGTAGCTCTAAACAAGCCAACAATTATGGTCGTACTAAGTGCCGTACGACTTTTATAAATGGGTGCATGGATTTGAAACGGAACAGTTCCATGGTGCGCCACTCTCCAGCGATGGTAAATCGAAGACCAGCCATGGTGATCCCGTTTTAACGTAAAAATGCACGGGACGAAAAAATGAAGGTCTAAAAATTTTTGAAACCCAATTGAGGTTAGAATGGTTTTTTTTTGGGTGTGAAACTATCCAATGACAGCTTAAAGTGGACAAAGCCATAGAACTCACAGAGAGCTTTGTTTTGACTAATTTTGGCTCCTGTATCTCTGAACGAGTGTTATCCCGCTTTTTGGCAAAGCCGTGATACCAAAGGATTGGTCGAAAACGAGAGACAATTCGCCTCAGAGATTGGTTGCATTCTAATTCACTATGGATATCGATGAATTTTGTCCGAGCCCGGATAAGGCTACAATTGATGGTACATGACTAGAAAAGCCATGAGAGCCAACGTTTCAAATTTCAAGTCAATCCGAGTTCGTATGCTCAAGTTATGATGGATTCGACCCTATGAATTCGACCCTATCGATTCAACCCTATCGATTCGACCCTATGGATTCGACCCTATCGATTCGACCCTGATCGATTCGACCCTATCGATTCGACCCTATCGATTCGACCCTATCGATTCGACCCTATCGATTCGACCTTGATCGATTCAACCCTATGGATTCGACCCTATGGATTCGACCCTATCGATTCGACCCTATGGATTCGACCCTATCGATTTGACCCTGATCGATTCGACCCTATCGATTCGATCCTATCGATTCGACCCTATCGATTCGACCCTGGTATGACAACCGGAAATTCAATCTTGAATGGACCATAACTCGAGATCTACAAGTCCAGATGCCATGAAATTTTTACAGGAGTTTGCTTACATGTTGAAGAATGTCCACAACAAATTTTATCTCGATTGGACACTTTCTTGATCGATTCGAACCAAGGGTCGAATCGATCCCAAAGTGGGCCCGGACCTCCAGAATTCGGCCGTATGGTCCCCCTCACGTGCCTGAAGTGGTCTCCCCTGATTTTAGGCGAAATATCAGCCTCCTACGCCTATAAATATAGCCCCAAGTCATGTAGGAAAGAGGATGGGAATTCGGAAGCGCCAAGACTCTACCGGATTCAATTCTACACCTTAACATCGTTGTTGCATTCGAGTTTCAGAGATATAGTCCATTGTAACTTGCTGTAACCAATTGTAATCATCAAGAGAATATCAATAAAGATAGAAAACTTCAAAGTGGACGTAGGAAAGATCGCCGAACCACTATAAATCCTGTGTTTGTGATTGTGATTGCTGAATTACTCTGATTGTTATTACTGAGATCTGAGTTCAATATTGATTATTGCTGATTTGTGTTCATAAACGGGTGCTTCCATGAAATCGGGCATTTGTGACTAATTTTGTCGCAAACAACGAGCCAACAGTTATGGCTAGCTGAAGGATCGCACTGGGTGCAACATCCATGGTGCAAGGTGCAACATCCAACCCAAATGCCAAAACAGTGCCGTATGACTTTTAGAAATGGGTGCATGGATTTGAAACGGAACGGTTCCATGGTGCACCACTCTCCAATGATGGTAAACCGATGACCTGCCGCGGTAATTTTGTTTTAACGTAAAAATGCACGTGATGAAAAAATGAAGGGTAAAAACTTCCAAGACCTGATTGAGGTTTGAATAGTCTTTTTTGGGTATGAAACTATCCAATGATGGCTTAAAGTGGTCAAAGCTGTAGAACTCATAGAGAGCTTTGTTTTGACTGGTTATGACTCCCGTAACTCTAAACGAGCCAACATTTATAGTCGTCCAAAGAATTGATATCCGCTGGGTGCAACATGTACGGTGCAAGGTGCAACATCCGTCCCAAATGCTAAAACAGTGTCGTACGACTTATAGAGATGGGTGCATGGATTTGAAACGGAATAGTACCATGGTGCGCCACTCTCCAACGATGGTAAATCGATGACCAGCCGTAGTGATCCCGTTTTAACGTAAAAAAGCACGTGACGAAAAAGTGAAGGGTAAAAAACATCTGAGACCCGATTCAGGTTCGGTTAGTCTTATTTTGGGTATAAAACTATCCAATGACGTCTTAAAGCAGTCAGAGCCATTAAACTCATAAAGAGCTTCGTTTTGACTGGTTATGGTTCCCTTAACTCTAAACGAGCCAACAGTTATGGTCTCCGAAGGACCGATATCCACGGGGTGCAACATCTGCGGTGCAAGGTGCAACATTCGTCCCAAATGCCAAAACAATGCCATACGAATTTTAGATATGGCTGCGTGGATTTGAAATGGAACAGTACCATGAAACACCACTCTCCAGCGATGGTAAATCGAAGACCAGCCACGATGATCCCATTTTAGCGTAAAAACGCACATGATAAAAAAGCAAAGGGTAAAAAACTTCTGACACCCGATTAAGGTTTGGATAGTCTTTTTTTATGCATGAATCTATCCAATGATGGTTTAAAGCAGTCAAAGTCGTAGAGCTCATAGAGATCTATGGTGCAGGTGCAACATCCATCCCAAATGCCAAAACAGTGCCGTACGACTTTTAGAAATGGGTGCATGGATTTGAAACGAAACAGTTCCATGGTGCACCACTCTCCAGCGATGGTAAATCGAAGACCAACCATGATAATCCCGTTTTAACGTAAAAATGCACATGACAAAAAAACGAAGTGTAAAAAACTTCCGAGACCCGATTGAGGTTCGAATAGTCTTTTTTGGGCATGAAGCTATCCAATGACGGCTTAAAGAGGTAAATGCTGTAGAACTCACAGAGAGCTTCTTTTTGACTGGTTGTGGCTCTCGTAACTTTAAACAAGCCAACAGTTATGGTTGTAGGAAGGATCGATATCCACTGGGTGCAGCATCTACGGTGCAAGCTACAACATCCGTCCCAAATGCCAAAACAGTGTCGTACGACTTTTAGAAATGGGTGCATGGATTTGAAAGGGAATAGTACCATCGTGCACCACTCTCCGGCGATGGTAAATCGAAGACCAGCCATGGTGATCCCATTTAAACGTAAAAATGCACGTGACGAAAAAACAAAGTGTAAAAAACTTCCGAGACCCGATTAAGGTTCGGATAGTCTTTTTTGGGTATGAAACTATCCAATGACGAATTAAAAAGGTCAAAGCCGTAGAACTCCCAGAGAGCTTCATTTTGACTAGTTATGGCTCCCGTAAGTCTAAACGAGCCAACAGTTATGGTCGTCCGAAGAATCGATATCCACAGTGTGCAACATCTATGGTGCAAGGTGCAATATCCATCCTAAATGCCAAAACAATGTTGTACGACTTTTAGAAATGGGCGCATGGATTTAAAATGGAACGGTACCATGGCATGCCATGTTCCAGTGATGGTAAATCAAAGATCAGTCATGGTGATCCCGTTTTAACGTAAAAATGCACGTGACGAAAAAACAAGTGGTAAAAAACTTCTGAGACCCGATTGAGGTTCGAATAGTCTTCTTTGGGAATGAATCTATCCAGTGACGGCTAAAAGTGGTCAAAGCCGTAGAACTCACAGAGAGCTTCGTTTTGACTAATTATAGCTACCGTAACTCGAAATGAACCAATAGAGATGGTCATCAGAAGGATCAATATCCGCAGGGTGCAACATCTACGGTGCAAGGGGCAACATCCATCACAATTGCCAAAACAGTGTTATACAACTTTTTGAAATGGGTGCATGGATTTGAAATGGAACAGTTCCATGGTGTGCCACGTTCTAGCGATGGTAAATTGAAGACCTGCCGCGGTGATTCCGTTTTAACGTAAAAATGCACGTGATTAAAAAACGAAGTGTATACACTTCCAAGACCCGATTGAGACTCGGATAGTACTTTTTAAGGTATGAAACTATCCATTGATGGATTATAGCTTTCAAAGCCGTAGAAATCATAGAGAGCTTCGTTTTGACTTGTTATGGCTCTCGTAACTCTAAACGAGCCAACAGTTATGGTCGTCCGAAGTATCGATATTCATAGGGTGCAACATCTACGGCGCAAGGTGTAACATCCGTCCCAAATGCCAAAACAGTGCCATACGTCTTTTAGAAATGGGTGCATGGATTCGAAATGGAATAGTACCATGGTGCGCCACTCTCCAGCGATGGTAAATCGAAGACCAGCCATGGTGATCCCGTTTTAACGTAAAAATGCACGTAACGAAAAAACGAATGGAAAAAAAACATACGAGACCCAATTGTGGTTCAAATAGTCTTTTTTGGGTATGAAACTATCCAATAACGACTTAAAGAGGTCAAAGACATAGAAATCACAAAAAGCTTTATTTTGGCTGGTTATGGCTCCCATAACTCTAAACGAGCCAATAGTTATGGCCGTCCAAAGGATCGATATCCACAGGGTGCAATATCTACGGTGCAAGGTGCAATATCCGTCACAAATTCCAAAACAGTGCTGTACGACTTTTAGAAATGGGTGCAAGGATTTGAAACGGAACAGTTCCATGGTGCACCACTCTCCAGCAACGGTAAATCGAAGACCAGCCATGGTGATCCCGTTTTAACATAAAAATGCACGGGACGAAAAAAATGAAGGGTAAAAAAAATTTGGGACCCGATTGAGGTTAGAATAGTCTTTTTTGGGTGTTAAACTATCCAATGACGGCTTAAAGTGGACAAAGCTATAGAACTCACAGAGAGCTTCGTTTTGACTTATTGTGGCTCCCGTAACTCTAAACGAGCCAACACTTATGGCTGGCCGAAGGATCGATATCCACTGGGTGCAACATTGACGGTGCAAGGTGCAACATCCAACCCAAATGCCAAAATAGTGACGTATGACATTTTGAAATCGGTGCATGGATTTGAATTAGAACGGTACCATGGTGCACCACTCTCTAATGATGGTAAATCGATGACCTGCCACGATGATCTCGTTTTAACGTTAAAATGGACGTGACGAAAAAATGAAGGGTAAAAAACTTCCAAGACCCGATTGAGGTTTGAGTAGTCTTTTTTGGATATGAAACTATCCAATGATGGCTTGAAGTGGTCAAAGCTGTAGAACTCATAGAGAGCTTCGTTTTGACTAGTTATGACTCCCGTAACTCTAAACAAGCCAACAATTATGGTCGTCCAAAGAATTGATATCCACTGGGTGCAACATCTACGGTGCAAGGTGCAACATCCGTCCCAAATGCTAAAACAATGTCTTACGACTTTTAGAAATGGGTGCATGGACTTGAAGCGGAATAGTACCATGGTGCGCCACTCTCCAGCGATGGTAAATCGATGACCAGCCGCAGTGATCCCATTTTAATGTAAAAATGCACGTGACGAAAAAACGAAGGGTAAAAAACATCTAAGACCCGATTCAGGTTCGTATAGTCCTTTTTGGGTATAAAACTATCCAATGACGGCTTAAAGCAGCCAAAGCCATAGAACTCATAGAGAGCTTCATTTTGACAGGTTGTGGTTCCCTTAACTCTAAACGAGCCAACAATTATGGTCGTCCGAAGAACGGATATCCGTAGGGCGCAACATCTGCGGTGCAAGGTGCAACATTCGTCCCAAATTCCAAAACAATGTCATACGAATTTTAGAAATGGGTGCATGGATTTGAAATGGAATAGTACCATGATACACCACTCTCCAGCGATGGTCAATCGAAGACCAGCCACGGTGATCCTATTTTAACGTAAAAATGCACGTGACAAAAATACTAAGGGTAAAAAACTTCCGAGACGCGATTGAGGTTCGGATAGTCTTTTTTGGGTATGAAAATATCCAATGACGGCTTAAAGCGGTCAAAGCCATAGAACTCAAAGAGAGCTTTTTTTGACTGGTTATGGCTCATGTAACTTTAAACGAGCGAACAGTTATGGTCGTCCGAATAATTGATATCCACAGGGTGAAAAATCTACAGTGCAAGGTGCAACATCTACGGTGCAAATTGCCAAAACAGTGTCGTACGACTTTTAGAAATGGGTATATGGATTAGAAACAGACTAGTACCATGGTGCACCACTCTCCAGCGATGGTGAATCGAAGACCAGCCACGGTGATTCCGTTTTTACGTAAAAATGCACTGATGAAAAAACGAAGGGTAAAAGACTTCCGAGAACCGATTAAGGTTCGGATAATCTTTTTTTGGGTATGAAACAATCCATTGACAGCTTAAGGCTGTCAAATCTATAGAACTCATAAAGAGCTTTGTCTTGACTGGTTATGGCTTCCGTAACTCTAAACGAGCCAATGGTTATGGTCGTCTGAAGAATCGATATCCACAGGATGCAGCATCTACGGTGCAAGGTGCAACATCCGTCCAAAATGCCGAAACAGTGTCGTACGACTTTTCGAAATGGGTGCATGGATTTGAAACAGAATAATACCATGCTGCAACACTCTACGGCGATGGAAAATCGAAGAGCAGCCATTGATCTCGTTTTAAAGTAAAAATGCACGTGTTGAAAGAACGAAGGGTAAAAAACTTCCGAGACCCGATTGAGGCTCGGATAGTCTTTTTTGTGGTATTAAACTATCCATTAATGGCTTATAGCCATCAAAGCCATAGAACTCACAAAGAGCTTCGTTTTGACTTGTTATGGCTCCTATAATTCTATACGAGCCAACAATTATGGTCGTCCGAAGAATTGATATCCACTGGGTGCAACATCTATGGTGCATGGTGCAACATCCGTCATAAATGCCTAAAAGTGTCGTACGACTTTTAAAAATGGGTGCATGGATTTGAAACAGAATACTACCATAGTGCGCCACTCTCCAGCGATGGTATATCAAAGACCATCCACGGTGATCGCGTTTCAACGTACAAATGCACGTGACGAAGAAAGGAAGGGTAAAAACCTTCCGAGACCCGATTATGGTTCGGACAGTCTTTTTTTGGGTATAAAACTATCCAATGACGGCTTAAAGAGGTCAAAGCCGTAGAACTCGTAGAGAGCTTTGTCTTGACTGGTTATGGCTCTCGTACTCTAAATGAGCCAACAGTTGTGGTCATCTGAAGAACCGATATCCATAGGGTGCAACATCTACGGTGCAAGGTGCAACATCTGTTCCAAATGCCAAATAGTGCCGTACAACTTTTAGAAATGGGTGCATGGATTTGAAATGGAACAATACCATGATGCAACACTCTCCAGTGATGGTAAATCGAAGACCAACCACGGTGATCCCATTTTAACGTAAAAATGCACATGACGAAAAAACGAAGGGTAAAAACTTTTGAGACACGATTGAGGTTCGGATAGTCTTTTTTAGGTATAAAACTAACCAATGACGGCTTATAGCAGTTAAAGCCATAGAACTCACGGAGAGCTACATTTTTACTGGTTATGGCTCCCGTAACTCTAAACAAATGAACGGTTATGGTCATCCGAAGAATCGATATCCACAGGGTGCAACATCTACGGTGCAAGGTGCAACATCCGTCCCAAATGCCAAAACAGTGCCGTACGACTTTTAGAAATGGGTGCATGGATTTGAAATGGAACAGTACCATGTTGCATCACACTCCAGTGATGGTAAATCGAAGACCAGCCATGGTGATCCCATTTTAACTTAAAATGCATGTGACAAAAAAACGAAGAGTACAAAACTTCCGAGAACTGATTAAGGTTCGGATAGTCTTTTTTTGGTATGAAATTATCCATTTGTAGGATTGATTTCACCTTAAAACACACAAATTTACCCAGCTTCGGCAAAACCTGCATACATGCTGCCCCCAAGGTTTCAACTATAAATTAAGTAGTCATACGCTTACACGCGTAAACTTGCGTCACCCGCTATCGACTAACCTTAACTCTACGTTCAAAATCCTGCCACAACCCAACCACTGAGTTGCAAATTCTTGAACTACACCATCGTAGTTTGTCCTCTAGTCCAACGACTAGAAATTACAATAGTTTAAAAAGGAAAATACAAAAGTTAAAACAATTTAAAAACTCAATACCCTAATTAACTAAAGCCTCTAATAATAAGGCCGACCTATAAATAAGTGATAAAATTAAATCTCTTTTCCTATTGTATTATAGCTTCGTCCCAATAGCGTTTCTTGACAATGGTTGTTCGTTCTTTTTTATTCTTTTCTTTGAAATTAGGGGTTTACTGATTATAAGCTGCTGACAATAGTTGATTGATCGAATATGTGATTTCGCTCCTTTCTCTGTCGATCGACCGTCTCCTTGTAGCTTGCTTCGGCTGCTTAAATGATCGAGTTCAATTCGTAAATTCTGGAATGTAATTTTATGCTTTTCTGCTTTTACTCGTTAGCTTGCTTCAACTCGATCTTGATTCGAGTTCAAAGATTATTCCTTTTTGCTTGGACATGAATGATTACTTTGGCCGATGATGATCGGGTTTTATAGGATTTGAATTCCTATATTTCCGTCCGTATACATTTGTTTGAATTTGTCAATTGATTTATCTCGACCGTTGATTTTCGTATGGATGCTTGTAATGATTTCTAACTTGTTCTAATTCGTATATTTTGTTTACTTGGTTAACACAGTTTGATTTGCTTTGTTTAACTCCTTGGTCACCATGTCTCTGACTTTGAACTATTTGATTCCATTCATTTTTTGACTTCGGCCTTGCCTTTGTTTTGAAATCCCTTGCGATATTATTTCGGTTCGAACTGCTGTTCTTTTCTCTAGTGGCATCGACTTCTTTGATTTTTTGATATTGAACTGCAGTTGTCTATGTGTACATGTTGTAGCTTGATTTTATGGATATTGTTCTCTGGTGACTGTTTCATTTGTATTGTACATTCATGTGCCTCTTTAGTCTTTCATGTTTGTATATGTCTCTTGTATCTTCTTTGTAGTGCTGTATAGGTTGTTTCATTTGAGTCTGTATGATGCTTATGCATGAGGTTTCATTTGATTTGATATAGTTTGCATTGTGTTTGGTTCGATCTTGTATCACTTGCTGTTCATTGATCTTTGCTGTTTTGTTTTGCATCAAGTACCTGTATTTATATAGTCTGGTGGATGATCTGCTTCATCGACTTGTATTTACATGCTTGGAGTTGCCTCTGGTCATCAAACCACCTGATATATATTTTTGCCTTTTGTCATTGAATTTATGTTCTTGTTAGAACTGAGCATGTTTGCCTGCACTTGGTTTGGTTCGTGTACAGTCTGGAACATTCTGGATTAGCTCCTGTGCTTGTTTGCTCTGAGTATATGCATGTTGTAAATGTTGGCGCACTGGTTATCTTCACTTGCATGTGGTCTTTTTGAAGTCCAGTTTCATTTGAATATGCACATTCATGTTGTATTTGCCTTGAGTTTCATTTTGACTTCACTTTGAACCTCGTTGGAGAGTGGTGCACTATGGAACCGTTCCGTTTCAAATCCATGCACCCATTTTTAAAAGTCGTACGACACTGTTTTGGCATTTGGGACGGATGTTGCACCTTGCACCGTAGATGTTGCACCCTAGGGATATCGGTTCTTTGGACGACCATAACTATTGGCTCGTTTAGAGTAACGGGAGCCATAACTAGTCAAAACGAAGGTCTCTGTGAGTTCTGCGGCTTTGACACCTTTAGGCCGTCATTAGATAGTTTCATTCCTAAAAAAGACTATCCGAACCTTCATCGGGTCTCACAAGTTTTTTACCCTTCGTTTTTTTCTTC
Organism: Allium cepa; assembly: GCA_030765085.1. Lineage (NCBI taxonomy): Eukaryota > Viridiplantae > Streptophyta > Magnoliopsida > Asparagales > Amaryllidaceae > Allium > Allium cepa. Next base: position 689,359,423 of record CM060938.1, read on the forward strand.
ACGTGCATTTTAACGTTAAAACGGGATCACCGTGTCTTGTCTTCGATTTACCATCGCTGGAGAGTGGTGTACCATGGTACTGTCCCGTTTCAAATCCATGCACCCATTTCTAAAAGTCGTACGATACAGTTTTGGCATTTGGGATGGATGTTGCACCTTGCACCATAGATGTTGCACCCTATGGACATCGATTCTTCGGACGACCATAACTGTTGGCTCGTTTAGAGTTACGGGAGCCATAACCCAGTCATAACGAAGCTCTTTATGTGTTCTACGGCTTTGACAGCTTTAAGCCATCAATGTATATTTTCATACCCAAAAAAGACAATCCGAACCTCAATCGAGTCTCAGGAGTTTTTTTCCCTTCATTTTTTCGTCCTTGCATTTTTATGTTAAAACGGGATAATCGTGGCTGGTCTTCGATTTACCAATATAAGAGAGTGGTGCACCATGGTACCGTTCCCTTTCAAATCCATGTACCTATTTCTAAAAGTCATACGACACTGTTTTGGCATTTGGGGTGGATGTTGCATCTTGCACCGTAGATGTTGCACCCTGTGGATATTGATTCTTCAGACGACCATAAATGTTGGCTCGTTTAGAGTCACGAGAGCCATACCCGATGGAAATGAAGCCCTCTGAGAGTTCTATGGCTTTGACCGCTTGAAGCCATCGTTGGATAGTTTCATATGCAAAATACACTATCTGAACCTCAATCGAGTATCAGAAGTTTTTTAACCTTCGTTCTTTCGTCACGTGCATTTTTACGTTAAAATGGGATTACTCTTGCTTGTCTTCGATTCACCATCGCTGGCACCATGGTACTGTTCCATTTCGAATCCATAAACCTATTTCTAAAATTCTTACGACACTATTTTTGCATTTGGGACGGATGTTGCACCTTGCACCGTAGATGTTGCACCTTGTGGATATCGATTCTTTGGACGACCATTACTGTTGGCTCGTTTAGAGTTAAGGGAGCCATAACCAGTTAAAATGAAGCTCTCTGTGAGTACTACAACTTGGATGGGTATAAGCCGTCAATGGATGGATTCATACCCAAAAAAGACTATCTGAACCTCAATCGTGTCTCGAAATTTTTTGAACCTTTTTTTTTCGTCACGTGCTTTTTTATGTTTAAACGGGATCACCGTGGCTGGTCTTTGATTTACCATCGCTCAAGAGTGTTGCAAGATGTTACGGTTCCTTTTCAAATCCATGCACCCATTTCTAAAAGTCATACGTCACTGTTTTGGCATTTGGGATGGATGTTGCACCTTGCACCGCAGATGTGGCACCATGTAGATATCGATTCTTCAAGCGACCATAATTGTTGGCTCGTTTAGAGTTACGGGAGTCATAATCTGACAAAACGAAGCTTTCTATGAGTTCTACAGATTTGACCGTTTTAAGACATCATTTGATAGTTTCAAACCCAAAAAAGACTATCCGAACCTCAATAGGGTCTCGGAAAGTTTTTTTACCCTTCGTTTTTTCGTCACGTGCATTTTTACGTTAAAAAGGGATCACCATGGTTGGTCTTCGATTTACCATCGCTGAACAGTGGCGCAACATGGAACTATTTTGTTTCAAATCCATGCACCCATTTCTAAAGTCGTACGACACTGTTTTGGCATTTGGGATGGATGTTGCACCTTGCACCGTAGATGTTGCACCCTGTGGATATCGATTCTTCGGACGACAATAACGGTTGGCTCGTTTAGAGTTATGGGAGCTATAACCAGTCAAAACGAAGATCTCTGTGAGTTCTATGGCTTTGATGGCTATAAGCCATCAATGGATAGTTTCATACCCAAAAAATATTATCCGAGCCTCAATCGGGTCTGGAAAGTTTTTTACCCTTCGTTTTTGTCATGTGCATTTTACGTTAAAACGAGATCACCGTTGCCGGTCTTCGATTTACCATCGCTGCAGAGTGGTGCACCATGGAACTGTTCCGTTTCAAATCTGCGCACCCATTTCTAAATTTCGTACGACATTGTTTGGGAATTTGGATGGATGTTGCACCTTGGACTGTAGATGTTGCACCTTGTGGATATCGATTCTTTGGTTGACCATAACTGTTGGCTCCTTTGGAGTTACAGGAGCCATAACCTGCCAAAACGAAGCGCTATGTGAGTTCTACAGGTTTGACTGCTCTAAGCCATCATTGGATAGTTCATACCCAAAAAAAGACTATCTGTACCTCAATCGGGTCTTGGAAGTTTTTAACCCTTCACTTTTTCGTCACGTGCATTATTACGCTAAAACGGTATCACTGTTGCTGGACTTCGATTTACCATTGGTCGAGAGTGGCACACCATGGAACTGTTCCGTTTCAAATCCGTGCACCCATTTCAAATGTCATACCACACTGTTTTGGCATTTGGGAAGGATGTTGCGCCTTACATTGTAGATGTTGCACCCGGTGGATATTGGCATTTTGGACGACCATAACTCATGGCTCGTTTAGAGTTACGGGAGCCATAACCAGTCAAAACGAAGCTCTCTGTGAGTTCTACGGCTTTGACATCTTTAAGCCATCATTGGATAGTTTCATACCCAAAAAAATACTATCCAAACATTAATCGGGTCTCGTAAGTCTTTCACACTTCGTTTTTTTCGTCACGTGCATTTTTACATTAAATCACGATCACCGTGGCTGGTCTTCGATTTTCCATCGTTGGAGAGTGGTGCACCATGGTACTGTCCCATTTCAAATCCTTGCACTTATTTTAAAAAGTCGTACGACAATGTTTTGGCATTTGGGACGATGTTGCACCTTGCACGTAAATGTTGAACCACGTAGATACCGATTCTTCGGACGACCTTAACTGTTGGCTCGTTTAGAATTACGGTAGACATAACCAGTCAAAATGAAGCTCTCTGTGAGTTCTACGGCTTTGACAGCTTTAAGCCGTCAATAAGTAGTTTCATACCCAAAAAAAGACTATCCGAACCTCAATCAGGTCTCGAAAGTTTTTTACCGTTCGTTTTTTTGTCCGTGCATTTTTATGTTAAAACGGGATCACCGTGTCTGGTCTTCGATTTACCATCGTTGGAGAGTGGTGCATCATGGTACTGTTCCACGTCAATTGCATGCACCTATTTCTAAAAGTCGTACGACACTGTTTTGGAATTTGAGATGGATGTTGCACCTTGCACCGTAGATATTGCACCCTGTGGATATCGATTCTTCGGACGATCATAAGTGTTGGCTTGTTTAGAGCTACGAGAGCCATAACCAGTCGAAAAGAAGTTCTCTGTGAGTTTATGGCTTTGACTGCTTTAAGCCATCATTGGATAGTTTCATACCCATAAGAGACTATCCGAACCTCAATCAGGTCTTGGAAATTTCTTATCCTTTGTTCTTTCATCACGTGCATTTTTACGTTAAAATGGTATCACTGTGGCTTGTACTTGATTTACCATCGCTGGATAGGGGTGCATCAACGTACTATTCTGTTCCAAATCCATGCACCCATTTCTAAAAGTCGTACGGCGCTGTTTTTGCATTTGGGACGGATGTTGCACCTTGCACCGTGGATTTTGCACCCTGTGGATATCGATTCTTCAGACGACCATAACTATTGGCTCGTTTAGGGTTAAGGGAGCCATAACCAGTCAAAATGAAGCTCTCTGTTAGTTATATAGCTTTGACAGCTATAAGCCGCCAATGGATAGTTTCATAACCAAAAAAAGACTGTCCTAGCCTTAATCGGGTCTCGGAAGTTTTTGACCCTTTGTTTTTTCGTCACGCGCTTTTTAACGTTAAAACGACATCACCATCGTTGGTCTTCGATTTACCATCGCTGGAGAGTGGTGCACCATGGAACTGTTCCGTTTCAAATCCACGCACCCATTTCTAAAAGTTGTAGGCACTTTTTTGGCATTTGGGATGGATATTGCTACTTACACCGTAGATTTTGCACCCTGTGCATATCGATTCTTCGGACGACCATAACTGTTGGCTCGTTTGGAGTTATGGGATCCATAACCAGTCAAAATGAAGCTCCCTATGATTTCTATGGCTTTGACTGCTTTAAGCCATCATTGGATAGTTTCATACCAAAAATAAGACTATCCGATCCTCAATTGGGTCTCGGAAGTTTTTTACCCTTCGTTTTTTTGTTATGTGCATTTTTACATTAACGGGATCACCGTTGCAGGTCTTCATTTTACCATTGCTGGAGAGTGGTGCACCATGTACTCTTCCATTTGAAATCTATGCACCTATTTCTAAAAGTGACACGGCACTGTTTTGGCATTTGGGACGGATGTTGCACCTTGCACCGTAGATGTTGCACCTTATGGATATCGATTCTTTGGACGACCATAACTGTTGGCTCGTTTAGATTACGGCAGCCATAAGCAGTCAAATTAAGCTCTCTATGAGTTCTACGGCTTTGACTACTTTAAGCTGTCATTGGATAGTTTCATACCCAAAAAATACTATCCAACCTCAATTGGGTCTTGGAATTTTTTTACCCTTCGTGTTTTCCTCATGTGTATTTTTACGTTAAAACGAGATCACCATGGATGGTCTTTGATTTACCATTGCTGAAGAGTGCTGCACCATGGTACTATTCCGTTTCAATCAATTCACCAATTTCTAAAAGTCGTACGACACTGTTTTGACATTTGGAACGGATGTTTGCACCTTGCACCGTAGATGTTGCACCCTGTGGATATCGGTTCTTAGGATGACCATAACTATTGGCTCGTTTAGAGTTACGGGAGCCATAACCAGTCAAAACAAAGCTCTCTGTGACTTCTATGGCTTTGACCGATTTAAGCCGTCATTGGATAGTTTCATATCCAAAAAAGAATATCCGAACCTCAATCGGGTCTCGACATTTTTTTGCCCATCGTTTTTTATTCACGTGTATTTTTACGTTAAAACGGGATTACCATGGCTGGTCTTCGATTTACCATCATTGAAGAGTGGCGCATCATGTACTATTCCATTTCAAATCCATTCACCTATTTATAAAAGTTGTACGGCATTATTTTGGCATTTGGGATGGATGTTGCTCCTTGCACCGTGGATGTTGCATCCTATGGATACCGGTACTTCGGATGACCATAACTGTTGGCTCATTTAGAGATACATGAGCCATAACCAATCAAAAAAAAGCTCTCTGTAAGTTCTACGGCTTTGACCGCTTTAAGCCGTCATTGGATAGTTTCATAACCAAAAAAAACTATCCCAATCTTAATCGGGTCTCAGAAGTTTTTAACCTTTCGTTTTTTCGTCACGCGCATTTTTACGTTAAAACGGGATCACCGTGGTTGGTCTTCGATTTACCATCGCTGGAGATTGGTGCACCATGGCACTATTCCATTTCAAATCCATGCACCCATTTCTAAAAGTCGTACAGCAATGTTTTTGGCATTTGGGACGGATGTTGCACCTTGCATCGTAGATGTTGCACCACGGGGATATCGATTCTTCGGACGACCATAACTATTGGCTCGTTTAGAATTGCGGAAGACATAACCAGTCAAAACGAAGCTCTTTGTGAGTTCTACGGCTTTGATCGCCTTAAGCCATTATTGGATATTTTCATACCCAAAAAAGACTATCCGAACCTCAATCGGGTCTCGGATGTATTTTATCCTTCGTTTTTTCGCCACGTGCATTTTTACATTAAAACGCAATCACCGTGGCTGTCTTCGATTTACCATTACTGGAGAGTGGTGAACCATGGTAATATTCTGTTTCAAAACCATGCATCCATTTCTAAAAGTCTTACGACACTGTTTTGACATTTGAGACGGATGTTGCACCTTACACCGTAGATGTTGCACCCTGTGGATATCGGTTCTTCGAACGACTATAACCGTTTGCTCGTTTAGAGATACTGGAGCCATAACCAGTCAAAACGAAGCTCTCTATGGGTTCTACCTCTGATCGCATTAAGCCATCATTGGATAGTTTCATAACCAAAAATGACTATCCGAACTTCAATCGGATCTCGTAAGTTTTTTACCCTTCGTTTTTTCGCCACGTTCATTTTTACGTTAAAACTGGATCACCGTGTCAGGTCTTCGATTTACCATCGTAGAGAGTGGTTCACCATTGTACTTCTCTGTTTCAAATCCATGCATCCATTTCTAAAAGTCATACGACACTATTTTGGCATTTGGGATGCACCCTATGGATATCGATTCTTCGGACGACTATAACTACTAGCTCGTTTAGAGTTACGGGAGCCATATCCAATCAAGATGAAGCTCTCTTTGAGTTCTATGGCTTTGATAACTTTAAGTCATCATTGGATAGTTTATTACCCAAAAAAGACTATCCGAACCTCAATCGGGTCTCGGAAATTTTTTACCCTTCGTTTTTTCGTCACGTGCATTTTTACGTTAAAACCAGATCACCGTGGCTAGTCTTCGATTTACCATCGCTGGAGAGTGGTGCAACAAGGTACTGTTCCGTTTCAAATCAGTGAACCCATTTCTAAAAGTCATACGACACTGTTTTGACATTTGGGGCGGATGTTTCACCTTGCACCGTAGATGTTGCACATTGTGGATATCAGTTCTTCGGACGACCATAACTGCTGGCTCGTTTAGAGTTACGGGAGCCATTACCAGTCAAAACGACGCTCTCTGTGAGTTCTATGGATTTGACTACTTGAAGCCGTAATTGGATAGTTTCATACCCAAAAAAATACTATCCAAACCATAATCGGGTCTCGGAAGGTTTTTACCTTTCGCTTTTTCGTCACGTGCAATTTTACATTAAAACGCAATCGCCATGGCTGGTCTTCGATTTACCATCGTCGGAGAGTGGCGCACCATGGTACTGTTCCGTTCAAATCTATGCACCCATTTCTAAAAGTCATACGGCACTGTTTTGGCATTTGGGACAGATGTTGCAACTTGCACCGTAGATCTTGCACCTTGTGGATATCGATTAATCGGGCGACCATAACTGTTGGCTCGTTTAGAGGCACGACAGCTATAAGCAGTCAAAACGAAGCTCTCTATGAGTTCTATTGATTTGACCTCTTGAAGCCGTCATTGGATAGTTTCATACTGAAAAAGACTCCGAACCTCAATCGTGTTTCTGAAGTTTTTTACCCTTCGTTTTTTCGTCACGTGCATTTTTACGTTAAAACGGGATCACCGTTGCTGGTCTTCAATTTACTATCGCTAGAGAGTGGTGGACCATGGTACTGTTTCATTTCAAATCTATGCACCCACTTCTTAAAGTCGCACGGCACTGTATTGACACTGGGACGAATGTTGCACCTGGAATCGTAGATGTTGCACCTTGTGGATATTGGTTCTTCGGACGATCATGACTATTGGCTCGTTTAGAGTTACAGGAGCTTTTCCCAGTCATAACGATGCTCTTTGTTAGTTCTACGGCTTTGACCACTTTAAGCCGTCATTGGATAGTTTTATACCCATAAAAAGACTATCTGAACCTTAATCGGGTCTCAAAAGTTTTTTATCCTTCGTTTTTTCGTCACGTGTATTTTTACGTTAAAACGCGATCACCGTGGCTGGTCATTGGTTTACCATCGCTGGAGAGTGGCACACCAGGGTACTATTATATTTCAAATCCATGCACCCATTTCTAAAAGTCTTACGATACTTTTTTGGCATTTGGGACGTATGTTGCACCTTGCACCGTAGATGTTGCACCCTGTGGATATCGATTCTATGGACGACCATAACTTTTGGCTCATTTAGAATTACGGGAGCCATAACAAGTAAAAACAAAGTTCTCTTTGAGTTATAAGGCTCTGATAACTTTGAGCCATCAACGGATAGTTTCGTACCCAAAAAAGACTATCCAAACCTTAATCGGGCCTCGGAAGTTTCTTACCCTTCTTTTTTTCATCACTGCATTTTTACGTTAAAACGGGATCACCGTGGCTGGTCTTCGATTTACCATCGTTGGAGAGTGGCGTACCATGGTACTGTTCCGTTTCAAATCTATGCACCTATTTCTAAATGTCGTACGACACTCTTTTGGCATTTGGGACTGATGTTGCACCTTGCACCATAGATATTGCATCATATGGATATCGATTCTTCGGACGACCATAACTTTTGGCTTGTTCAGATTACGATAGCCATAAGCAGTCAAAACGAAGCTCTCTGTGAGTTCTATGTCTTTGACCACTTTAAGCCGTCATTGGATAAATTCATATCCAAAATAAGACTATCCGAACCGCAATCGGGTCTCGGAAGTTTTTTGCCCTTTTTTTTTCGTCATGTGCATTTTTACGTTAAAACGGGATCCCCGTGGCTGGTTTTCGATTTACCATCATTGGAGAGTAGTGCACCATGGTACTATTCCATTTCAAATCCATGCACCCATTTCTAAAAGTCATACGACACTGTTTTGACATTTGGGACGGATGTTGCACCATGCAACGTAGATGTTGCACCCTGTGGATATCGGTTCTTGAGATAACCATAATTGTTGGCTTGTTTAGAGTTACGGGAGCCATAACCAGTCAAAACGAAGCTCTCTGTGAGTTCTGCGGCTTTTATCGCTTTAAGCTGTCATTGGATAGTTTTATACTCAAAAAAAGACTATCCAAATTGCAATCGGGTCTCGGAAGTTTTTTGCCCTTCGTTTTTTCGTCACGTGCATTTTTACGTTAAAATGGGATCTCCATGGCTGGTCTTTGATTTACCATCGTTGGAGAGTGGAGTACCATGGTACTGTTCTGTTTCAAATCCATGCAACTATTTCTAAAAGTCATACGGCACTGTTTTGGCACTTGGGACGGATGTTGAACCTTGCACCGTAGATGTTGCACCCTGCGGATATCGGTTCTTCGGACGACCATGACTGTTTTCTCGTTTGGAGATACATGAGCCATAACCATTCAAAATGAAGCTCTCTGTGAGTTCTACGGCTTTGACTGCTTTAAGCCGTCATTGGATAGTTTCATACCCAGAAAAAGGACTATCTGAACCTCAATCGGGTCTCGGAAGTTTTTAACCCTTCGTTTTTTCGTCACGTGCATTTTAAAACGGGATCACCATGGCTGGTCTTCGATTTACCATTGTTGGAGAGTGGTGCACCATGGAACTATCCACTTTCAAATCCATGCACCCATTCTTAAATGACGTACGACACTGTTTTGGCATCTGGGACGGATCTTGCACCTTGAGCAGTAGATGTTGCACCTTGTGGATATCGATTCTTCGGAGGGCCATAACTATTGGTACATTTAGTGTTACGGGATCCGTAACCTGTCAGAACGAAGCTCTCTGCAAATTCTACGGCTATGACGGCTTTAAGCCGTCACTGGATAGTTTCGTACCCAAAAAAGCTTATCCGAACCTTAATCTAGTCTTGGACATTTTTTACCCTTTGTTTTTTCGTCACGTGGATTTTTTATGTAAAACGGGATCCCCATGGCTGGTCTATTATTTACCGGAGAGAGGTGCCCTGTGGTACTGTTCCATTTCACATCCATGCATCCATTTCTAAAGGTCATGCGACACTGTATTGGCATTTGGGACAGATATTATACCTTGCACCATAGATGTTGCACCCTGTGGTTATCGATTCTTCGGACGACCATAACTATTGGCTCGTTTAGAGTTGCAGGAGTCATAACCAGTCAAAACAAAGCTCTCGGTGACTTCTACGTCTTTGACCACTTTAAGCCATCACTGGATAGTTTCATACCTAAAAAAGACGATCCGAACCTCAATCGGGTCTCAAAAGTTTTTCAACCTTCATTTTTTCGTCACGTGCATTTTTATGTTAAAACGGGATCATCGTGGCTGGTCTTCGATTTACCATCGCTGGAGAATGGTGCACCATGGTACTGTTCCGTTTCAAATGCATGCACTCATTTCTAAAAGTCGTACGACACTGTTTTGACATTTAGGATGGATGTTGCGTCTTGTACCGTAGTTTATGCACCCTATGGATATCGGTTCTTCTGACGACCATATCTGTTGGCTCGTTCAGAGTTACGCGAGCCATAACCAGTCAAAACGACGCTCTCTGTGAGTTCTACGGCTTTGACTGCTTTAATATGTAATTGGATTGTTTCATACCCAAAAAACGACTATCCAAACCTTAATCGGGTCTCGGAAGTACCCTTCGTTTTTTCGTCACGTGCATTTTTACGTTAAACGCGATCACCGTGGCCGGTCTTCGATTTACCATCGTTGGATAGTGGCGCACCATGGTCCTATTCCGTTTCAAATCCATGCACCCATTTCTAAAAGTCATACGAGACTGTTTTGGCATTTGGGACGGATGTTGCATCTTGCACTGTAGTTATTGCACCCAATGGATATCGATTCTTCGGACGACCATAATTATTGGCTCATTTAGAGTTACTACATCCATAAGCAGTCAAAACGAAGATCTCTGTGGGTTCTATGGCTTTGACCACTTTAGTAACAACCCAGAATTTGACCACTTTAAAATATTGTATTTACAGTGATTTAAAATAGGTAAGGTTATATGATGAATATAATATTAGATAGGATTTGCAAAGAGAAGTATACGCCAAAATAGTACATTTACTTATATCGACAAAAGTGACAAAATGCTGATTTAAGAAAAGTATGTTTCAATGGTTAAATAAATTATCTTAATTGATTATTGAGTGTTTATATTTTTAAATAGCATTATACAAATTTATTTTTAAATTTGGTTTACATAAATAAATAGTTTAACTAAAATGTCAAAATGTGACCGTAAAACATTTTGTCGAAAAACGACGTTTTGTCGATTAAAAGTTGTCGCAACGTCGTTTCACCTTTATTTTCTAATATAGGAAAATATATACAAATTGTGTAAGTATTAATTAATTCACTAAACATATTTACCTTTACTAAATAAGATAAGAAAACTTCTAGAAGTTATTTGTAAAAGTAAGTAACAAGTAACAAAAGTAAGAAAAAGTAAACATCAAATCACATCATATTAAAGCCAACATAATTATGATATTTTTTACCTAATCTTTAAGTGGCTAAGATATAAAGTAAGGATGTGAAAGATGATGTTAATTATTGAAAAAGTGGAGACTTCTTTAGGTTAAAGTAAGGTTTGTTTGGTAATTTGGTAAGAGGTTATTTTGGTAAATTTACCACTTCTTTCTTTTTCTATAAATATTCACCTCCTTCTTCACTTACATTCACATCTTTTCTCTTCTTATTTTCTCAAGAATCTTCATCTTATTCCCCACCTCTTTAATGGCTTCCAAGCCATAGAAAAAATTGTAAAGAAATAATGTCAAAATATTTATAAAATTTTCAAAAGAAACCAATGTCCATTCTCTTCAAATCAGACTCTTTTTCTCTCCATATTTTACCTCTTCATCTCTCGGACATCACTTCTTCTAAACTGATCCAAAATAAAAAATTCTTTTTTTTAAATCTGTATTTTTTTAGTGGCTATAACTTTCTTGTTGACCACTTTGTCAGATCCTAAAGATAATCATGTCAAAAATACACTTCTTTCCAATGCATTTTGTGGCCCAGTTCTTAAGTTGGAGAATAGGCTATTTTGTTTTGATCATAACTTGATCATAACTGATCCTAATTAACAAATTATTTTTATGAAACCATACAAAATTCTAGTAGAAACAACTTTTGTGTTGATCACTTTTTCCAATTTTGAAGTTTCCTATACCTGACACTCAATTCTTTAAAGTATATTTTCGAGCTTCATTTTTGTCAATCCGACAATACCTCTTCTTCATTCTATCATATCTTCCTCAAAACCACTTGGATTCAAATGATTCTTTTTTTTAAAATTCTATAGAAAAGAATTTTCAATAACTTTTCAATTAACAAGTTTTTCAAATTTTGTGAGTAATAGGGTTAAAAACAAGAGAGAAGATGACCCATTTTTCGGATCTAAATTTTGGAAATTCAAGTTCAAAGCTCTATCGCTTCTTCTCTATATTTTCGGCCAACCTCCATCTCAAGCCTCGGCCAAGTTATTAGCAGGGTGTTGTTTGCTAGTGTTTAATGGAGTAGGAATTAATTAGTGAAGTGTTGGTTGATTAGAATGTTGATAGGAAGTTAATCGCTTTGGTTTATGGTGAGAAACTCTATTTAAACATCTCTATTTATATATATACATGTTTGGTGATGTGTTATGATTGCTATGGATGCTTATATATGATTTGATCATCAAGTATTGATTATTTGATATGATTGTTAAATTGTTTTACCTAGTCATGTTAATACATGTTGGAGAGTAAGCACCATGATACTATCCCATTTCAAATCCATGCACCCATTTCTAAAAGTCGGACGACACAATTTTGGCGTTTGGGATAGATGTTGCACCTTGCACCGTAGATGTTGCATCCTATGGATATTGATTCTTAGGACGACCATAAATATTGGCTCGTTTAGAGTTACGGGAGCCATAATCAGTCAAAACGAAGCTCTATGTGAGTTCTACGGCTTTGACAGCTTTAAGCCGTCAATGGATAGTTTCATACCCAAAAAATACTATCTGAACCTCAATCGGGTCACGGAAGTTTTTTACCCTTCGTTCTTCGTCACGTGCACTTTTACGGTAAACAGGATCACTATGGCTTGTCTATGATTTACCAGCACTGTAGAGTGGTGCGTCATGGTACTGTTCCATTTCAAATCCTTGCATCTATTTATAAAAGTCGTACGGCACTTTTTTTGCATTTGGGATGGATGTTGCACCTTGCACCGTAGACTTTGCATCCTGTGGATATCGATTTTTCGGACGACCATAACTTTTGGCTCGTTTAGAGTTACGGGAGCCATAAACAGTCAAAACGAAGCACTCTGTGAGTTCTACAGCCTTGACGGCTATAAGCCATCAATGGATAGTTTCATACCCAAAAAAAGACTTTCCCTGGAGAATGGTGTACCATGGTACTGTTCCATTTCAAATCCATGCACCCTTTTCTAAAAGTCATACGACACGGTTTTGACATTTGGGACGGATGTTGCTCCTTATAATGTTGATGTTGCACCATGTAGATATCGATTCTTCAGACGACCATAGTTGTTGGCTCATTTAGGGTTAAGGGAGCCATAACCTGTCAAAACGAAGCTCTCTGAGAGTTCTATGGATTTAACCGCTTTAAGCCGTCATTGGATAGTTTCAAACCAAAAAAAGACTATCCGAACCTCAATCGGGTCTTGGAAAGTTTTTTACCCTTTATTTTTCGTCACGTGCATTTTTACGTTAAAACGGGATCACCATGGCCGGTCTTCGTTTTACCATCTTGGAGAGTGACGCACCATGGAACTGTTCCGTTTTAAATCCATGCATCCATTTCTAAAGGTCGTACAGCACTATTTAGACATTTGGGATGGATGTTGCACCTTGCACTGTAGATGTTGCACACTGTGGATATCAATTCTTCAGATGACCATAATTGTTGGCCCGTTTAAGGTTATAGGAGCCATAACAAGTCAAAACAAAGCTCTCTATGTGTACTATGGCTTTGACAGCTGTAAGTCGTCAGTGCTTTTTTTCATACCCATAAAAAGACAATATGAGGCTCAATCGGGTCTCGGAAGTTTTTTACCCTTCGATTTTTTGTCACCTGCATTTTTACGTTAAAACGGGATCACCTTGGCTGGTCTTCGATTTTCCATCGCTGGAGAGTGGCGCACCATGGAACTATTCCGTTTTAAATCCATGCACCCATTTCTAAAATTCCTACGACATTGTTTGAATATTTGGGACAGATGTTGCACCTTACACTGTACATGTTGCGCCCTGTGTATATCTATTCTTCGGACGACCATAATTGTTGGCTCGTTCAGAGTTACATGAGCCATAACCAGTCGAAATGAAGCTCTCTATGAGTTCTAAGGCTTTGACCACTTTAAGCCATCATTGGATAGTTTCATGCCCAAAACATGACTATCCGTACCTCAATCGGGTCTCGGAATTTTTTACCCTTTGCTTTTTCATCACATGCATTTTTATGATAAAGCGGGTTCACTGTGGCTGGTCTTCGATTTATCATCGCTGGAGAATGGCGCACCATGGAATCTTTTGTTTCAAATCCATGCACTCATTTTTAAAAGTCGTACACCACTGATTTGGCATTTGGGACGGATGTTGCACCTTGCACCATAAATGTTGCAGCTTGTGGATATTGGTTTTTCAGACGATCATAACTGTTGGCTCGCTTAGAGTTACAGGATCCATAACCAGTCAAAACAAATCACTCTGTGAGTTCTATGGCTTTGACCGCTTTAAGCTGTCATTAGATAGATTCATACCCAAAAAAAGACTATCCGAACCTCAATCGGGTCTCGCATGTTTTTTACCCTTCGTTTTTTCATCACATGAATTTTTACGTTAAACAGGATCACCGTGGCTGGTCTTTGACTTACCATCGCTGGAGAGTGGGGCACCATGGTACTGTCCCATTTTGAATCCGTGCACCAATTTCTAAAAGTCGTACGACACTGTTTTGACATTTGGGATGGATGTTGCACCTTGTGGATATCGATTATTCGGACGACCATAACAGTTGGCTTGTTTGGAGTACGGGAGCCATAACAGTAAAAACAAAGCTCTCTATGAGTTTTACGGCTTTGATAGTTTTAAGCCGTTAAAGGATAGTTTCATACCCAAAAAAAGAATATCCAAACCTCAATCGGGTCTCGAAAGTTTGTTACCCTTCGTTCTTCGTCACGTGCGTTATTACCTTAAAACGGGATCATTGTGGCTTGTCTTCGATTTACCATCGCTGAAGAGTGGTGCACCATGGTACTATTTCGTTTCAAATCCTTGCATCCATTTCCAAAATTCGTACGACACTGTTTTTGCGTTTGGGACGGATGTTGCATCTTGCACCGTTGACGTTGCTCCCTGTGGATATCGATTCTTCGGATGACCATAACTATTGGCTCGTTTAGAGTTACGGGAGCCATAACCAGTCAAAACCAAGCTCTCTATGAGTTCTACAGCTTTGATGGCTATAAGCCATCAATGGATAGTTTAATACCCAAAAAAGACTATCCGAGCCTCAATCGCGTCTCGGAAGTTTTTGAACCTTCGTTTTTTCGTCACGTGCTTTTTTACGTTAAAACGGGATCATCGTGGCTGGTCCTCAATTTACCATCCCTAAATGGTGGTGTACTATGGTCGTTCCATCTCAAATCTATGCACCCATTTCTAAAATTCGTACGACGCTATTTTGGTTAATTGTTGGCTTGTTTAAAGTTACGGGAGCCATAACCTATCAAAACGAAGCTCTCTGTGAGTTCTACAGATTCGACCGCTCTAAGCCATCATCGGATAGTTCATACCCCAAGTAGACTATCAGAACCTCAATCGGGTCTCGGAAAGTTTTTTACCCTTCGTTTTTTCGTCATGTGCATTTTTCCGTTAAAACGGGATCACCATGGTTGGTCTTCGATTTACCAACGCTGGAGAGTGCCGCACCATGGAGCTATTCAGTTTCAAATCCATGCACCCATTTCTAAAAGTCATGACCTTGCACCGTAGAGGTTCCACCCTATGGATATCGATGATTCGGACGACCATAATTATTGGCTCATTTAGAGTTACGGGAGCCATACCTGTCAAAATGAAGCTCTCTGTGAGTTTAATGGCTTTGACGGCTTGAGCCGCCAATGGATAGTTTCATACCCAAAAAAAGACTATCCGAGCCTCAATCGGGTCTCGGAAGTTTTCTACCCTTCGTTTTCTCATCACTTGCATTTTTATGTTAAAACGGGATCACCGTGGTTGGTCTTCGATTTACCATCGCTGGAGAGTGGCGCACCATGGAACTATTACACTTCAAATCCATGCACCCATTTCTAAAAGTCTTACGGCATTGTTTGGGCATTTGGGACGGATGTTGTACCTTGCACCATAGATGTTGCACCTAGTGGATATCGATTTTTCGAACGAGCATAACTATTGGCTCGTTTAGACTTATGAGAGCCATATCCAGTTAAAACAAAGTTCTTTGTATGTTCTACGGCTCTGACTACTTTAAGCCGTCATTGGATAGTTTTACACCCAAAAAAGACTATCCGTACCTCATTCGGGTCTCGGTAGTTTTTTTACCCTTCGTTTTTTCGTCACGTGCATTTTTTGGTTAAAACGGGATCACCGTAGCTAGTATTTGATTTACCATCGCTGGAGAGTGGCGCACCAGGGAACCATTCCATTTCAAATCCATGCACCCATTTCTAAAAGTCGTATGGAACTATTTTGGCATTTGGGACGGATGTTGCACCTTGCACCGTAGATGTTACACCCTGTGTATATCAGTTTTTCGGACGACCATAACTGTTGGCTCGTTTAGAGTTACGGGAGCCATAACCAGTAAAAACAAAGCTCTCTGTGAGTTCTATGGCTTTGACTACATTAAGTATTCATTGGATAGTTTCATACCCAAAAAAATACTATCCGAGTTTCAATCGGGTCTCGCAAGTTTTTTACCCTTCGTTTTTTCGTCAGGTGCATTTTTACGTTAAAACGGGATCACCGTGGCTGGTCTTCGATTTACCATTGCTGGAGAGTGGTGCACTATGATACTTTCCTGTTTCAAATCCACGCACTCATTTCAAAAAGTCGTATGGCATTGTTTTGGCATTTGGCACAAATGTTGCACCTTGCACCATAGATGTTGCACTATGTGGATATCGAATCTTCAGATGACCATAACTGTTGGCTCGTTTAGAGATACATGAGCCATAACCAGTCAAAACGAAGCTCTCTGTGAGCTCTATGACTTTGACCACATTGAACCTGAATTGGATAGTTTCATACCTATAAAAGACTATCCGAACCTCAATCGGGTCTCGAAAGTTTTTTTCCCTTCATTTTTTTCGTCACATGCATTTTTACGTTAAAATGGGATCACCTTGGCTGGTCTTCGATTTACCATCGCTGGAGAGTGGTTCACCATGGTACTATTTCGTTTCAAATCCTTGCACCCATTTCTATAAGTCGTATGGCACTGTTTTGGCATTTGGGACGGATTTTGCACCTTGCACCGTAGATATTGCACCCTGTGGATATCGATTCTTCGGACGACCATAACTATTGGCTCGTTTAGAGTTACGGGAGCCATAACCGGTCAAAACAAAGCTCTCTGTGAGTTCTACGGCTTCGACCGCTTTGAGCCACCATTGGATAGTTTCATACCCAAAAAAAGACTATCCGAACCTCAATTGGTTCTCGGATGTTTTTTACCCTTTGTTTTTTCGTCACGTGCATTTTTACATTAAATAGGGATCACCGTGGAATTTCTTAGATTTACCATAGCTGGAGAGTGGTGCATCATGGTATAGTTTCATTTCAAATCCATGCACCCATTTCTAAAAGTAGTACGACACTATTTTGGCATTTGGGATGGATGTTGCACCTTGCACCGTAGATGTTGCACCCTATGGATATCGGTTCTACGGACGAGAAAAACTATTGGCTCATTTAGAGATGCAAGAGCGATAACTAGTCAAAACAAAGCGCTATGTGAGTTCTAGGGCTCTAACTACTTTAAGCCATCATTGGATAGTTTCATACCAAAAAAAAACTATCCGAACCATAATCGGGTATTGGAAGTTTTTTACCCTTTGTTTTTTCATCACGTGCATTTTTACGTTAAAAATGATCACCGTGGCTGGTCTCTGATTTACGATCACTGGAGAGTACCACACCATGGTACTGTTCTGTTTCAACTCCATGCACCCATTTATAAAATTCGTACGACACTGTTTTGAAATTTGGGACGGATGTTGCACCTTGCATCATAGATGTTGGACCCTATGGGTATCGATTCTTTAGACGACCATAACAGCTGGCTCGTTTAGAGTTACGGGAGCCATAAACATTCAAAACGAAGCTCTCTGTGAGTTCTACGGCTTTGATCACTTTAAGCCATTAAAGGATAGTTTCATACCTAAAAAAAGACTATCCGAACCTCAATCGGGTCTCGGAAGTTTTTATCCTTTGTTTTTTCGTCCCTGCATTTTTACGTTAAAACGGGATAACTATGGCTAGTCTTCAATTTACCATCATTGGAGATTGGTGCACCATGTTACTATTTCATTTCAAATCCATGCACCAATTTCTAAAAGTCATACTGCACTGTTTTAGCATTTGGAACGGATGTTGCACCTCGCACCGTAGATGTTGCACCCTGTGGATATCGATTCTTCGGACGACCATAACTATTCGCTCATTTTAAGTTTCGGGAGCCATAACCAATAAAAACAAAACTCTCTGTGAGTTCTACGGCTTTGTCCGCTTTAACCCGTCATTGGATAGTTTCATACTCGAAAAAAGACTACCCGAACCTTAATCGGGTCTCGGAAGTTTTTTACCCTTTATTTTTTCGTCACGAGCATTTTTACGTTAAAACGGGATCGTCCTGGCTGGTCTTCGACTCACCATCGCTGAAGAGTTGCTTAGCATGGTACTATTTCGTTTCAAATCCATGCACCCGTTTCTAAAAGTCATACGTCACTGTTTTGGCATTTGGAATGGATGTTCACCTTGCACCGTAGATGTTGCACCTTAATGATATCGATTCTTCGGACGACCATAACAATTGGCTAGTTTAGAGTTACGGGAGCCATAACCAGTCAAAACGAAGCTCTTTGTAAGTTCTACGGCTTTGACCTCTTTAAGCCATCATTAGATAGTTTTATACCCAAAATAGACTATCCGAACCTCAATCGGGTCTCGGAAGTTTTTTGCCCTTCGTTTTATCGTCACGTGCATTTTCACATTAAAATGGGATCACCGTGGCTAGTCTTCGATTTACCATCGCTGGAGAGTGGTGCACCATGGTACTATTTCATTTCAAATCCATGCATCCATTTCTAAAAGTCGTACGACGCTGTTTTGGCATTTGGGATGGATGTTGCACCTTGCACCGTAGATGTTGCACCCTATGGATATCGATTCTTCGGACGACCATAACTGTTGGCTCGTTTAGAGTTACGGGAGCCATAACAATTCAAAACGAAGCTCTCTACGAGTTATACAGCTTTGATCGCCTTAAGCTGTCATTGGATAGTTTCATATCCAAAAAATACTATTGAACCTTAATTGGGTCTCGAAAGTTTTTTACCCTTCGTTTTTTCATAACGTGCATTCTTACGTTAAAACGAGATGACCGTGGCTGGTCTTCGATTCACCATCGCTGGAGAGTGGCGAATCATGGTACTATTCCATTTCAACTCCATGCACCCATTTCTAAAAGTCGTACGACACTGTTTTGGCACTTGGGACACATGTTGCACCTTGCACCATAACCCTGTGGATATCGATTCTTCGGACGACCATAACTGTTGGCTCATTGGGAATTACAAGAGCCGCAACCAGTCAAAATGATGCCCTCTATGAATTTTACGGCTTTGTTAGCTTTAAGCCATCAATGGATAGTTTCATACCCAACAAAAGACTATCCGAACCACAATCGGGACTCGGAAGCTTTTACCCTTCGTTTTTCCGTCCGTGCATTTTTACGTTAAAACGGGATCACCGTGGCTGGTCTTAAATTTACCATCATTGGAAAGTGGTGCATCATGATACTGTTCTGTTTCAAATCCATGCACCCATTTAAAAAATTCATGCGACGCTATTTAGGCATTTTGGACGAATGTTACAGCTCGCGTCCTAGATGTTGCACCCTGGGGATATCGATTTTTCGGACGACCAAAACTATTGGCTCATTTAGGGATACGGGAGCCATAACAAGTCAAAACGAAGCTCTCTATGAGTTCTATGGCTATGACCGCTTTAAGCCATCGCTGGATAGTTTCATACCCAAAAAAGACTATCCAAATCTCAATTGGGTCTCGGATGTTATTTACCCTTCGTTTTTCATTACGTTCAATTTTATGTTAAAATGAGATCACTGTGACTGGTCTTCGATTTACCATCGTTGGAGAGTGGTGCACCATAGTAATGTTCTGTTTCAAATCCACGCACCCATTTCTTAAAGTCGTACGGCACTATTTTTGCATTTGGGATGGATGTTGCACCATGCACCATAGATGGTTCACCCTCTAGATATCGATTCTTCGGACGACCATAACGGTTGGCTCATTTAGAGTTACGGGTGCCACAACCAGTCGAAAAGAAGCTCTCTGTGAGTTCTACGGCTTTGATGGCTATAAGCCGTCAATGGATAGTTTCACACCCAAAAAGAGACTATCCGAGCCTCAATCGGGTCTAGGAAGTTTTTGACCCTTCGTTTTTTCGTCACGTGCTTTTTTACGTTAAAACGGGATCACCGTGGTTGGTTTTCGATTTACCATCGCTGGACAAAGGTGTACCATGGTACTTTTCCATTTCAAATCCATGCATCCATTTCCAAAAATCGTATGACACTGTTTGGGCATTGGGACGGATGTTGCACCTTGCACCATAGATGTTGCACCCTGTGGATATCGATTCTTCGGACGACCATAATTGTTGGCTCATTTAGACTTATGGGAGCCATAACCTTTCGTTACGAAGCTCTCTGTGAGTTCTATGGCTTTGACCGCTTTAAGCCGTTATTGGATTGTTTCATACCCAAAAAAAGGCTATCTGAACCTCAATCGGGTCTCGGAAGTTTTTTACCCTTCGTTTTTTCGTCACGTGAATTTTTATCTTAAAACGGGATCACCTTGGTTGGTCTTCGATTTACCATCGCTGGAGAATGGGGAACAATGGTACTGTTCTGTTTCAAATCCATGCAACCATTTCTAAAAATCGTACAGCACTGTTTTGGTATTTGGGACGGATGTTGCGCCTTGCACCGTAGATGTTGCAACCTGTGGATATCGGCTCTTTGGACGACCATAACTTTTGGCTCATTTAGATTTACGTGAGCCATAACAAGTCAAAACGAAGCTCTCTGTGAGTTCTACGGCTTTGACCGCTTTAATCCGTCATTGAATAGTTTCAGACCCAAAAAAAGACCATCAAACCACAATCGGGTCTTGGAAGTTTTTACCCTTCGTTTTTTTGTCACGTGCATTTTTATGTTAAAATAGGATCACCGTGGCTGGTATTTGATTTTCCATCGCTGGAGAGTGGTGCACCAAGGTACTATTCCATTTCAAATCCATGCAACCATTTCTAAAATTTGTATGACACTATTTTGGAATATGAGACGGATGTTGCACCTCGCACCGTAGATGTTTCAGCCTGCGGATATCGATTCTTCGAACGACCATAAATGTTGGCTCGTTTAGAGTTACGGGAGCCATAACCAATCAAAACGAAGCTCTTTGTGAGTTCTACAGCTTTGACCTCTGTAGGCCATCATTGGATAGTTTCATACCCAAAATAACACTATCCAAGCCTCAATGGGGTCTCGAATGTTTTTTACCCCTCGTTTTTTCGTCACGTGCATTTTTACATTAAAATGGGATCACCGAGGCTGGTCTTCGATTTACCATCGCTGAAGAGTGGTGCACCATAGTACTGTTCCGTTTCTAATCCATGCACCTATTTTTAAATGTTGTACGACACTGGCTTGGCATTTGGGACGCATGTTGCACCTTGCACCGTAGATGTTGCACCCTATGGATATCGATTTTTCGGACGACCTTAACTGTTTGCTCGTTTAGAGTTACGGGAGCCATAACCAATCAAAACGAAGCTCTTGTGAGTTATATGGATTTGACCGCTTTAAGCCATCATTGGATAGTTCCATATCTAAAAAAAGACTATCCGAACCTCAATCTGGTCACGGAAGTTTTTTTCCTTCGTTTTTTTGTCACGTGCATTTTTACGTAAAATTTGGATCGCCAAGGCTGGTCTTCCATTTACCATCGCTGGAGAGTGTTGCACCATGGTACTATTCCATTTCAAATCCACGCACCCTTTCCCAAAAGTTGTACGGAACTGTTTTGGCATTTGGGATGGATGTTGCACCTTGCACCATAGATGTTGCACGCTGTGGATATCGATTCTACGGACGACGATAACTGTAGGCTCACTAAGAGTTACAGGAGCCATAACAAGTCAAAACGAAGATCTCTGTGGGTTCCACGTCTTTGATGGCTATAACCCATCAATGGATAGTTTCATAACCAACAAAAGACTATACGAGCCTCAATCGAGTCTTGAATGTTTTTTACTCTTCGTTTTTTCGTCACATGCATTTTTACGCTAAAACTGGATGGTCTTCGATTTACCATCACTGGAGAGTGGTGCAACATGGTAATTTTCCATTTCAAATCCATTTACTCATTTCTAAAATTCGTACGGCGCTATTTTGGCATTTGGGACGGATGTTGCACCATGCACCATAGATGTTGCACCCCATGGATATCGATTCTTCGGACGACCATAACTGTTGGCTCGTTTAGAGTTACCAGAGCCATAACCAGTCATAATGAAGCTCTCTATGGGTTCTACGTCTTTGATGGCTATAAGCCATAAATGGATAGTTTCATAACCAAAAAAAGACTATTCGTACCTTAACCGGGTCTTGAAAGTTTTTTACCCTTCGTTTTTTCATCACGTGCATTTTTACCTTGAAATGGGATCACCGTGGTTGGTCTTTGATTTAGCATCGTTGGAGAGTGGTGCAACATTGTAATTTTCCATTTCAAATCCATGCACTCATTTCTAAAAGTCGTACGACACTGTTTTGGCATTTGGGACGGATGTTGCCCCTTGCATCGTAGATGTTGCACCCTGTGGATATTGATTCTTCGGACGACCATAACTGTTGGCTAGTTTCGAGTTTTAGGAGCCATAACTAGTCAAAATGAAGCTATCTATGAGTTCTACGACTTTGATCACTTTAAGCTAACATTGGATAGTTTCATATGCAAAATAAGACTATACGAACCTCAATCGGGTCTTAGAAGTTTTTTACCCTTCGTATTTTTGTTACTTGCATTTTTAAGTTAAACGGGATCACCGTGGATGGACTTCGATTTACCATCGCTGGAGAATGGCGAAACATGGTACTGTTCCGTTTCAAATGCATGCACCCATTTCTAAAATCGTACAGTGCTGTTTTGGCATTTGGGATGGATGTTGCACCTTGCACCGTAGATGTCGCACCCTATGGATATCGGTTCTTCGGACGACCATAAGTGTTGGGTCGTTTAGATTTACGGGAGCCTTAACCAGTCAAAACAAAGCTCTCTGTATGTTCTATGGCTTTGACCGCTTTAAGTCGTCATTTGATAGTTTTGATACCCAAAAAGACTATCCGAACCTCAATCGAGTCTCGGAAGTTTTTTACCCTTCGTTTTTTTGTCACGTGCATTTTTATGTAAAATCGGGATCACCATGGCTGGTCTTCGATTTACCATCGCTGGAGACTAGTGCACTATGGTACTATCCCATTTTAGATCCATGCACCAAATTCTAAGAGTCGTACGACACAGTTTTGGCATTTGGAACGGATGTTGCACCTTGCATCGTAGATGTTGCACCCTGTGGATATTAATTCTTCGGATGACCATAACTGTTGATTCATTTAGAGTTACGGGAGCCATAATCAATCAAAACATAGCTCTCTATGAGCTCTACGGCATTATAGTTTTAAGCCGTCAATGGATAGTTTCAAACCCAAAAAAGACTTTCTGAACCTCAATCGGGTCTTGGAAGTTTTTACCCTTCGTTTTTTTCGTCTGTGCAATTTTCCTTTAAGATGGGATCACCGTGGCTGGTCTTTAATTTACCATCACTGGAGAGTGGTGCACCATGGTACCGTTCGGTTTAAAATCCACGCACCCATTTTAAAAGTCGTACGACAATGTTTTGGCACTCCGGGCAGATGTTTCACCTTGCACCGCAGATGTTGCACCCTATGGATATCGATTCTTCGAAAGACCATAACTGTTGTCTCGTTTATAGTTACGGGAGCCACAACTAGTCAAAACGAAGCTCTTTGTGAGTTCTACGGGTTTGCTTTCTTTAAGCCTTCATTGGACAGTTTCATACCCAAAAAAGACTATTCGAACCTCAATCGGGTCTTAGATGTTTTTTATCTTTGTTTTTTGGTCACGTGCATTTTTACGTTAAAACAGGATCACCATGGTTAGTCTTCGATTTACCATCGTTGGAGGGTGGCGCACCATGGTACTTTTCTGTTTCAAATCCATGCACCCATTTCTAAAAGTCGTACGACAGTATTTTGCCATTTGGAACGAATAATGCACCTTGCACCATAGATGTTGCACCCTGTGGATATCTATTCTTCGAACGACCATAACTGTTGGCTCGTTGAGATATATTGGAGCCATAACCAGTCAAAACGAAGCTCTCTGTGAGTTCTATGGCTTTGACGGTTATAAGCCATCGATGCATAGTTTCATACCCAAAAAGACAATCCGAGCCTCAATCAGATCTCGGAACTTTTTTACCCTTCGTTTTTTTGTCACATGCATGTTAAAACAGGATCACCGTGGCTGGTCTTCGATTTACCATCGCTAGACAGTGGTACACCATGGTACTGTTCCGTTTCAAATCCATGCACCCATTTCTAAAAGTGGTATGACACTGTTTTGGCATTTGGGACGTATGTTGCACCTTGCACCGTAGATGTTGCACCCTGTGGATTTCGATTCTTCGGACGACCTTAACTGTTAGCTCGTTTAGAGTTATGGGAGCCATAACCATTCAAAACGAAGCTCTCTATGAGTTCTACAACTTTGACCACTTTAAGCTGTCATTGGATAGTTTCTTACCCAAAAAATACTATCCGAACCTCAACCGGGCCTCAGAAGCTTTTTACCCTTTGTTTTTTCGCCACGTGCATTTTTACGTTAAAACGGGATCACCGTGGCTGGTCTTCGATTTACCATCGCTGGAGAGTGGTGCACCATGGTACTATTCTGTTTCAAATCGATGCACACATTTCTAAAAGTATTACGGCACTGTTTTAGCATTTGGGACGTACGTTGCAACTTGCACCGTAGATGTTGCACCATGTGGATTTCGGTTCTTTGGACGACCACAACTGTTGGCTCGTTAGGAGATACCAAAGCCATAACTAGCCAAAATGAAGCTCTTTGTGAATTCTACGGCTTTGACCGCTTTAAGCCATCATTGGATAGTTTCATACCAAAAAAAGACTATTCGAACCTCAATCGGGCCTTGGAAGTTTTTTACCCTTCGTTTTTTCGTCACGTGCATTTTTACGTTAAAACGGGATCACCATGGCTGGTCTTCGATTTACCATCATTGGAGAGTGATGCACCATGGTACTTTCCCATTTCAAATCCATGCACTCATTTCTAAAAGTCGTACTGCACCTTGCAGCGTAGAAGTTGCACCCTATGGATATCGATTCTTCGGACGACCATAACTGTTGGCTCGTTTAGAGTTACGGAAGCCATAACTAGTCAAAACGAAGCTCTTTGTGCGTTCTACGGCTTTGATGGCTTTAAGCCTTCAATGGATATTTCATGCCCAAAAAAGACCGTCTGAACCTCAATCGGGTCTTGGAAGTTTTTTACCCTTCGTTTTTCTGTCACGTGCATTTTTAAGTTAAAACGGGATCACCGTGGCTAGTCTTCAATTTCCCATCGCTGGAGAGTGGTACACCATGGTACTATTCCGTTTCAAATCTATGCACCCATTTCTAAAAGTCATATGGCACTGTTCTGGCGTTTGGGACGGATGTTGCACCTTGCACCGTAGATGTTGCACCCTATGGATATCAATGTTTGTACCAAAATTGGGCACAACACTCTTCGAAAGTTTTTGAAGAGATAATAATGAAGAATATAAATTGAAAATGAGGATTATCTAATAAAAACTCCAATTAACAAAAATATGAACGCGTAGACAAGCGATTTAAAGTTGTTCGGCGTGTTGCCTACGTCCACTATGAAGTTTTTGCAACTTTATTGATTCTCTTTTAATGATTACAATCAAGTACAGCAAATAACAACAAGATACAACTGCAAATTAGAATTCAACAATAAAAGTATGATGTAGATCTCGATCCGGCAGAGTCTGAACGCTTTAGAATCAAAAGATCCCTCTTCTGTAGGTTTTGGGGCTCTATTTATAGGCGTTGGAGGCTGAGATTTCACCCAAACTTCGGAAGACTCGTTCTGGCACATGAGTGGGCCCATGCAACCAATCTCAGAAAGTTTCGACTCGATCTGCGATCGATACGAATTCATTTCATATCCATCAAGATGATGTCCAATCGAGCTGAAATTTGGCAGAGACATTCCTTATTGTGTATGCAAGCTTCTGTGAAAATTTCATTGCATTTGGATCAGTGGATTAGGAGAAATGGACTATACGAACTGGACCATTTCGCTGGCTGTTTGGTTCGAATCCATCATTTCGAAATGATTCCTTCTACTTGATCACCTCAAGTGGTCTCGTGATGACGTGGCACGCATACTTCGCCTCGATCCGGTCTTTACTCCGAGTTGACCGCATCGACTCCATAAATCTTGCCTTGTTCGTATCGAGGGATGACACGTCACCCAGGTTTGGTGACTTAATGGATTCGAATAAGGCCTCACCCATCGATTCGAACAGCAGTCATCGATGGACACGAACTACTAATGGTCGATGGTTACGAACAAGCCTTTCCTTGATGGATAGGAACCACGTAGCTTCTCAATGGATACGAAGCAAATCGATGCGAACTGGAGCCTTTTGATGGATACAAAGTAAGGTGACCAGATGGATATGAAGAGAGGCTTCCATGATGGATGCGAAGCAGATAC
The DNA here is from genome assembly GCA_030765085.1 of Allium cepa. Classification (NCBI taxonomy): domain Eukaryota; kingdom Viridiplantae; phylum Streptophyta; class Magnoliopsida; order Asparagales; family Amaryllidaceae; genus Allium; species Allium cepa. The sequence goes on from CM060938.1 coordinate 689,386,069, forward strand.
TGGCCAATCGTTACGAGGCACAACAACTGTTGATGGATACGAAGTAGGGAGATGCCAATGGATTCGAATAAGGGGGAGCTGATGGGTTCGAATGAGATCGAGTCAAACCAAGGCTTCCCGACGGATTCGAACTTGATCGACACGAACTAAGGCTCTTTGATGGATACGAAGTCGCTGGAACACTGATCGATACGAACGTGATCGATTCGAACCGGAGTTCAATGATGGATACGAAGACGCGACCGTTTCTTCCAGATTGAATCGATTATAACTCGTGCATACGAACTCGGATTGACTCGAAATTTGGAATGCCATCCTTCACGGCTTTGCTTGTTATGTCCTATCAACTGTAGCTCGATCTGGTCCTGGAAAAAAGTTACCAATATCCAAAGTAGACATATGCATTAACGATCTCCAGGGCGAACCATCCTTGGTTTCTAGTCAAGCCCTTGGTGTCACGTCTTGCCAAAATGCGGGACAACACTTGCCCCCCAAAGTACGTCTTGTGTGAACATGACGTGCTTTGAAAAGCTGCAGTTTCTTTCTGAACAATTGTTGTATTTTCCGTTGAAAGTTGTACTTTGTATTGTTGTAACTGACTGCTGTGTGATAGTGATTATTCGTTTGTCGTCGTAATCGTAATGAGATGAGTATTCGACCCCTGTGAATTTTGAAAATCGAATATTTGTCTGACATATATGCATATATGTTAACTTGACTCTCGTTAACGTTGCGCGTTACCGAGTCGTTGCCAGTTTAGTTTGTTTTTTATATCGAATTTCATGTCGATTCTCTCCTGAACCGATTTGAAATTCGAGTTGAAACAATGCTTGATGGTTGTTTTTGACCATCCTCTTGTATCGATCCTCTCCAGAATTGATGTAAAAGGTTGAAGGGCAGTTTTCTACATTGGCGCGGTTTCCATTGATGGATACGAAATGGTCGTTCGTATTGATAAACTTCGAGGGATATGACATCAACGTTCGCATCGATAGGACTGCACTGTTGTGAGTTGATGGTTGCAAAATAGACACTTCGAATCGATGGAGTTCGATGCTTTTAGTGCAACACTCGTTGTGTACTTCGAATTGATGAAGTCCGGTGGTAACTTCGCCACGATGAAGGCAAAGTCTGATGGATTCAAAAGCAGCATTCGCATTGATCCATTATTTGGCCGGTTGTGACCGGTCACGTTGACTGGGAGGCGAAACGACCCAGTCACTCCTTAGGCTCCATATAAATATCTGGGACTTCGGCATTTTTTTACTTTTTACTTTTACTCTCTTGCTTTATGTCTTTAACTTCATATCGATAGGTAGACCGAGAGAAAGAACCGCGCTTTCCTTCGAATCGAACGTGTTGCCTTCGATTCTTTGAACATAATCACTAAAATCAGGTAATTAATGGATAGAATCATGTTAAGAACGACAAAACTCGAAATCTCAGCCATTCTTCTTACTTTTATGACCGATTTTGATAAATTTGAGATCTAGACGAGTGAGAGCAAGATTGTCGATGGAGCGCAGCCATAGGGTTGAGGCCCTTTGGAGAAGAAGGAGGCGCCGATGAATCACTTTAACTTTGTTTCGTGTCCATATGGAACAGGAGTATTCGAATCGATCCAAATAGTATGATTTCGTATCGATACGAAGACGAGAGCGGCGATCGATACGAAGACGAGAGCGGCGATCGATGCGAAATGGTGTGCCCTCGATAGATACGAAACATATCGATTCGAACCCGATCGATATGAAAAGTATCAAGTCGAACCTGATCGATACGAATGTATCGATTTGAACCTGGTCGATACGAAAAATGATGCATCTCTGACTCGATATGAATTTGAACTACGGCGACTGATTCCAAGTTGAAATTAGACGAACTTAGAGAACTATTGTGCATTAAAATATTTGACTTCGACGAGCTTCTGCCTTGCATGACTAAACTTGACCGCAGAACTGCATATTGGACTACCTTTCGAAGCTCGCCGATGGAACCGTAGCTTAACAAAAATATAACAAACTTCAACTTGAATCAATCGTTAGCATATGGATGGCACGGTTGTGACGGTCAGCGATGACGGTCATTTTCGGTCTGATTTTCAGAGTTTTGTCGTTCACGCTTTTTAGTTATTCTGTAGAATTTGCTCAAGTAGTGCGCAGCACTGCACTACACAACACGTTCATACACTTTACACTGGGGAACGCATAGGCTCTTTATCGTCTAATGATAATTTCTAGTGAGTTAGCTAGTCATGGAACCATCAAGTTCGTAGTAGCAAGAAACACAAAGTATGGTCTCTCCCAGACTTGAGATACCGGAGATCGAGGCTGAAGTCATCGATGCAGCCCCGGATGAACTACCTGATGCATCTTTCATTATGAATCCGTCTGACTCCGTTCCATTCAACGTTTCGGAAGGTATGCTAGGAAGAATATGCTTAAGGCACGGTTTGTCAATGGACGATGTTCTATTGCCAGGTCCAAACGATAGACCGCACAATCCCCCGGAAGGATATACTACATTCAACCGTCATGCATGTGCAGCCGGGACGCTTCCTCCATTCAGTGAATATATAAGAGAAGTGTTTTCATTTTTGGGGATCGCCCCATCTCAGCTACACCCAAATGGATATGCTTCGGTCAATAGCTTGTTTATCGCCTTTATGGAGTACCTTCATCGTCCACCGCTTTCGACTGACGTTAGATACTTATTCAACTTCCAAAGCCGGACAGATAGCCCATCTTTTACGTTCCTAGAGGCAGAACTATCAAGTGGTCACCGGGTCCTGGACCAAACTAAGCTACTTCAAGACGGAGTGGTTTTACGTTAGATGCCCCCCAGGGTTCGCCAGGCGATGGTTATTTAGATGTGAGTATAACTAAGTTCTTGAATAATTATTAAGACGATTGCAGCCAAAGTGAAACTTATATTTCTTCCTTTTTACAGCGATCATTCAGCGTCTGGAAGGTGGATACTTTAAGGAGATAGTCTGATTGCTGCAAGAAGTTTCGAGTGAAGAAAGGAACATCGACTTGCTCTTGACAGAGAGGAATCTAAGGATTCTCGGGTTGATCGAGCGAAGGCGAAGTATAAGGCTCGATAGTGCATTAAAGATCGTCCCGAGGAAACGAGTCAAGCACAAGGAGCTCGAAGTTGTTATAGCCGAGGAGGCTGATTCTAAGAGAACTCACACTAATGATGAGCCTTTGGCCGGGTCTGTAGATGCAGTCCAGGAAACGGAAGAGAAAAGACAAGGCAAGGCAGCCATTTATAAACGATCCAAATCCGGGAGGTGGAAATCTATGGTCCTGAACCGATCTCTTCCCGAAATTAGAATTTTAGAGAAATCTCCATTGCGAATGGAAAATCTCTTCGAAGGGCTCGCCGATATCCCAATTCCGGATGACACATCCTTCCCACATGATGCCGGGTTGGATGAATTCCACCATACTTTAGAATTGAGCGAGCCTTTTCCTATTAGCGTGGTCGACATTTCCGGTTGGTCGGGGGGTTGCACATTCATACACATTTCATGGCACTACACAACCCTTGACTGTAGGCCATCTGTTTCGAAAAGCCACTAACTCTACTTTTATTTTGCTTTGTAGATACTATGTCTGGACAAGGCTCAATGTTGGGAAGTCTTCGACAGGCCCGTAGATCCTCTACATATTACGAGTCGCATAGAAGGGAAGGGGACAGAGATCATGACCGTGGATACTCTGGATACTCCAGCCAAGAGAGATATGATAGGGATAAGGATTACAGGCGTCGATCTCAGTCTCGCACTCTTCCTCCCAAAAACCCTGTGCAACCTCCCGTTTATGTTTCCCGTCCCTCTGAATCCTCACGGCACAAGTCGGCTTCCCAGTTCACCAGGTCTGAGCCCCATCACCCTAGAACTGAGGCAATAACCCCCGTAGTTGCAGAACAGGCCCCTATGGATATTTCGGGGGAAGGAGCGATCAAGCTCACTTAGTTCAAGAAGGATTTTCCGAACATCTATTTCGATAACTACGTTTTTCCTCCACATTTAAAAAGAATTCCGGCAGAAGCTGAGTAGATGGTGCATGATTATGTACATGACTTTTATGCCCAATACAAGACGTGGGCTAAAGCAGCTGAGAAAACATCATCATTAGCCTTTGAGCGAGCAGCTACCATTGAGAAACTACAAGCCGAGCTAACTCAAAAGGACCGTATTATACAGGTGCTAAACATTAAAGCCGAGTCATCTTGGAAATCAGAGATTGAGGCCCTTAAGAAAGCTGATGAAGCCCAGGCGATGATGGACAGGATGAAGAGAGAGCATTATGCTACGGTGGAGGACATGGGCCACTAAAACACCATTGTAACCGTCGAGAGGGATGCGGCCTTGAAGGAGCTTAACGAGCTCAAAGCCAAATTCGCTGAAATCGCCAAGGATAGGGATGATGTGAACAACGCGGCCCAGGAAGCATGCGAACAGGCCATAATGCTCCGAACTGAGCAAGACGCAGCGGTGGCTAAAGTACAGGTAGTCGAAGCCGAAGTTGATAGGAAAATTCAGATGGCCGAGTCCAGGCTCGAGGCTGATATTGAAGACCGCCTTATCACTTACTACGCCAATGTGTTGAAGCACAGAAATCTGGCCTGGCTCGAAAATTACTCGGTACATCTCCACAGCGCTTGGGGTCGGTTGATTGAGGAGGAGAAAATAGCACATCCGAGTGAATCAATTGATGAATTTGAGCTTGAAAATCGACCACTGACCGAGGATGAAAGAAAGATCCTTCATGACGCTATAATTTCTCACGAGAAGGAGATGGTTGGCACCCGACATCAGGAAGTTGGGGAAGTTTCAGGTATTGAGCACCAGGCTACATTCCTTGAGATTAGCGCTCCACCTCCGCTAGGGCCTGTATCAGCGGTTGCATCACAATCTATCCCAACTAATAACCCGAAACAACCGCAGCTATCTCCTATCCGGGAGCACGTTTCTGAAGCTGTCTAGTCATCAATAAGCTAAATTGAGGAAGGTATTCCGAACAAATCTCAAGTGTGTTCTAAATAGAGAGTCTTCTTTGAAGTGATTGCTAATAACTCCTTTTCGTCTTTGTTCAATGACTGGAATTACGCCGACTTCTGCGATTCAAGGGTCATCTCAAAGGCAGGAGGCCATTACTGCCGAAACAACTATCATGACAACGATAGTGCCAACTGAAATAACGCAGGGGGTCACTATCTTTTGACGAGCAAATGATTAGCGAGCTTCTTGCCCGACATGGTGACCCCTTCGCGGACTTGCCGTTCATCATTAGTGAACTCCCGCCAGCCTCCAGTTCTTCAATGCAGACTACAGCTTCCCCCAACTAGTCCCAATCAATTCGTGATGAAGAAATCTTGGCCGAGACTAATGCTGAATTAGAGGCTGCGTGGCAAAGCGGTAGTGCTGGAAGTGGTACGGCGGTGCATAGCCCAGCACCTCTAAGGATGATATCACCGGGTGGTACTATTGTTGATACCCAGGTGTCTGTCCCATCTTTCGTTGCAGATTCAATCCCTCCAACTCCACCGGCGGGAAGTATACATCTAGAATCAAGCTCAGAGGAGGACGTTGACATCATGCCCCCAGCTGGAGAGCAACCACCGGAGGGGAAAAATTCAATACGAAAAATTTCTAGTGAGTCCAAGGGTTCTCCGCTAAAAAGGAGGCCGAGGAAAAAGAAATAGATTCGCAACTTAATCCAATTTTTGATGGATAGGAACTTTTTTTGGCTTCCCATTAGTAGGCCGTGTATAGATGCATTGCTAGTAGGAATTTTTTGGATACACTTGTGTATGGATCTCATTCTCAATAAAATGAAATTTTGTTCCCAGTATCAATCTTTTAGTATTGTTTCTATCTTTTATGCTTAAGTGTTGTAATGATTGGCTCATGACTGCATCTATTAAAAACCTTGAGAACACGTCCTCGCTCCGGGGACTTAGGATAATTCGCGATTGATAATTTGGTTCACGCTCTGGGAATCCGACAGTTATCGATGTTTACGGTGCAGTTCACACTACGGGAACTTCGAATTGGTACTTATACTCCAACTCTTATCCTGAGAACTTGGAGTTAGTGTTTACATTTTGGTTCTCTCTCCGGGAACCTAAAGTCGATGTTTATACTCCAACTCGCACTCTGAGAATTTGGAGTTAGTGTTATACTCCGGTTCGCACTCCGAGAACCTAGAGTTGGCCGACAGATGGTCTGTCACATCTGTTTAGGCTTTTTAGGAATTCGCTCACACTCTGGGAACGATGGATTTATTGGGATCATGGATGGTCGAGTCACATCCACCTCTAGTTGACAAGCGAGGTCGTTAGATGAATGGGTCCACCCTCCTCGAACTTGTTTAGGATACGTTCGAAGTCGTTAGGCAGATGGGTCCACCCTCTTCGAAGCCGTATTTACAAATTTTATACTCCAACTCGCACTCTGGGAGTTTGAAGTTAGAATTTACACTCCGGTTCGCACTCTGGGAACCTAGAGTTGAGGTTTATACTCCAATTCACACTCTGGGAATTTGGAGTTAATGTTCGTACTCCAGTTCGCGCTCAGGGAATCTGGAGTTAATGGAAGGATTGTCGTGTACCAATCCTTTTAGATATTGGTGTGGTGACATGCCCCCGAGCTCGGGTTTCACTTAGTGAGTGACCGGTCGTATCATAATCACTCCCTATTTGAATAAATCCCACCGTACGATGGAACTTAGCTCTCCGTGCATCGTGATTTTGTATGTCATATTCAATAAATCACTGCTCTGGCTCGAAGAGATGGCTTTTTATTGCAGAAATGAGAAAATATGGTAAAGTCAGTTTCCTTATTACAAATTCAAATTTCGAAATGCGATAATAAAATGCAAAGGAAGAAATGGACTAAAGTAAATAAAGCCTGTCATGTGTAGTAGCGACGGAGACTCTCGCTATACCAGGCTCTCGGTAGAGTAAGACCATCAACGGTCGATAACTTGAACGTGCCATCTCTGAGCTTTTGTTAAATCACATATGGTCCTTCCCAATTTGTTTTTATGTGCGAAGGAACATAATAGATTTCTTGAGTACGAGATCGCCGAGTTCAAAGGTTCGTGGCCGGACCTTGGCATTGTATATTCGGGTGACTCGACTCCGATATGCGGCTGCCCTTAAATCAGCCTCTTCACGCTTCTCATCAAGTAAGTCCAAAGATTCGGCAAGTAGTATGCATTTGTTTTCGGATCATAGTATGTCACACGATGAGAAGGCACTTCCATTTCAACTGGAATAACGGCTTCTGAGCCATAAGAAAGAGAAAATGGAGTGTGTCCGGTTGCAGTCTTGTGGATCGTTCGGTAAGCCCATAAAGCCATAGGAAGTTCATCAACCTATTTACCCCTGGCCTTTTCCAGTCGTTTCTTCAGAATAGATTTGATAACCTTATTAATAGCTTCGACCTGACCATTCGCTTGAGAGTGTGCTACTGCAGAGAATTTCTTATGATATGGAATTGTTGACAAAGTTTTTTGAATTCAACGCTGTCGAATTGGGCTCCATTATCGTGATAATAGTATGCGGGAGACCAAACCGACAGATAATGTGGCGTACTACGAAGTTGATTACTTTCTTCGTCGTGATTGTTGCATGAGGTTGAGCTTCAGCCCATCTGGTGAAGTAATCAACTGCGACGATGGCGTACTTCGCGCCACCTTTAGCTAGAGGCAATGCACCAATTATATCAATGCCCCATACTGCAAACGGCAAAGGACTGACCATTTGGGTTATCTCAGTAGGTGGGGCTCTAGGAATCTGAGCATGTTTCTGGCATTTGTCACATTTTTGGGCATAGTCCGCTGCGTCGCGATTAACAGTAGGCCAGTAATATCCGTATCGGACTACTTTCTTGGTGAGTGCTTGCCCCCCAGTGTGATCGCCACATTCTCCTTTGTGTACAACATGTAACACTCGTTTGATCTCATTGCGTGCGATACACCGAAGAAGAGGAACATAATACCCACTCCTGCACATAACTCCGTTTTGAATGATAAACCACGAGGCTTTTCGAAGAATCTGTCTTTTCTCACTTCAGCGCTCAGGCAGTATCCCGTGTTCAATATAGTTTTGATAAGGGGTCATCCATGACTCCCTACTGGAAGTAGTCTCAAATGTGAAATCAGTCTCCATTTGATCGATGCTCGGAGAGGATAGAGTTTCAACGGAACAAGCCCCAACTGCTGAGCTTCGTCCGTACTTGCTAACTTTGCTAACGAATCGACTTTCTGATTATGTTCTCGGAGTATGTAGAAAATGGAATAGTAATCAAACTGATCAAGCACCTCTCGGACTCGAGCTAGATAAGCAGCTAGTCTTTGGTCCTTGGCCTTATATTCACCCTGGACCTGGCATACAACTAATTGGGAGTCACAGTAGATTTACGCAGCGGTATTCTCAGATCACGGGTTAGATTCAACCCAGCAAGTAAAGCTTCATATTCGGCTTCATTATTGGTCGCACGGAACTCGAACTTTGAAGCGTAGCATATGGATCGACCCTCGGGGGTTTCAAGCACTACCCCAACGCCCGAGCAATCGTTGGATGCACCATCATTGTGTAACTTCCAGATGTATTCAGGAAATTTTCTGGTCTCGGGCAAGTCTTCAGGAATAGTGAACTCGGCTATAAAATTTGCTAGGAGTTGACCGTGAATGGCCCTCCTTAGAGTATAAGTGCTGTCGAATTGACTCAGTTCGATGTTCCATTTGAGTAACCTACCAGACGTCTCAGGCCGCGTGAGGACCTGTCATAACAGCTAATCGGTGTAAACAGTGATAGGATGAGCCTGAAAATATGGACGGAGCTTCCTCGAAGGAAGTGACTAAGCAGTAGGCTAGTTTCTCCATCTTTGGGAAGTTTCTCTCGGCTCCGGTTAGTCGCTTGCTAACATAGCAGACCGGTTTCTGCACTCGGTCTTCCTCCCGAACAAGGGCACCGCTGATTGCATTTTCTGATATCGCCAGGTAAGGACACAACTGCTCGTGGTTGACAGGATTTAGAAGAATCGGCGGTGTGGAAAGATGTTGAAACAATGATTGGAATATGCCCTCGCACTCCGCAGTCCATTCGAAGTTCCGCTTCTCTTTTCAGATCAGATCGAAGAATGGGATGCACTTATTAGTGGACTTTGATATGAACCTACTTAACGCTGCCACCTTTCCGTTGAGACTCTGGACTTGTTTTATAGTTCTTAGAGTTTGTAAGTTTCTGATAGCCTAGATCTTTTCGAGGTTGGCTTCTATTCCTCGGGCGTTGACAATGAACCCAAGGAACTTTCCGGACGCGACTCCAAAATGACACTTTAGCGGGTTGAGCTTCATTCCATATTTCCGAAGGATATTGAACATTCACGCCAAATCTCTAATGTGGTCGCTGGAGTATCGTGATTTCACCAACATGCCATCTACATAAACCTCCATGGTCTTCCCGATCTGGTCAGCGAACATCCGGTTAACCAAGCGTTGTTAAGTTGCTCCGGCGTTCTTTAATCCGAAGGGCATGACTTTGTAGTAGTATAGTCCTAGATCGGTTACGAAGCTTGTATGCTCTTGGTCGGGCACATGCATGGGTATCTGATTGTAGCCTGAGTAAGCATCCATGAAAGATAATAATTCATTCATGGCCGTTGAATCTACAAGCTGATCAATTTGGGGAAGTGGAAAGTTGTCTTTTGGACAAGCTTTGTTTAAGTCAGAGTAATCGATGAACGTTCTCCATTTCCCATTTGGTTTCCGGGCAAGTACGGGGTTGGATACCCACTCTGGGTATAGAGCATCCCGAATAAACCCATTTTCTTTCAGCTTATCAACTTCTTCTTTTAGGACGGCAGATCTCTCTGGATCCATACCACACCTTGTTTGTTTGACCGGGATATACCGCGGGTCAATATTCAGGGTGTGGCTCGCGATGTCCGACGAGATTCCACACATATCAGAGTGCGTCCTGGCGAATACGTCGAGATTCGTCTGGAGAAAATCAACCATTTCCTGTTGCAACTCTCGGCTCAGCTGAGACCCAACCTTCAACATTCTTGAGTCATCATCGTCATTACCATCGATTGGAAGATCAATCGTCAGCTCAACCGGAGAAGCCTGACTTTCTGTAGATTCTTCCTTGTTTTTATGGTCTCTTAGGTCAAGATCTCTTTGGAATTGGTTGTGGTGCCCGGGCCGACGCCCAAGCACCAATTGTCAATTGTTAGCAAAACGGACGCAGAGAGATTCCTCTACGCCCTTTCCTTTCTCTCGTCACTGCACCTCACGCGGCTCAGCTACGTAACAGGCTCTTCTAGCAGCCTGATCTCCCCGTATAACTCCAATCCCACGATCAGTGGGGAACTTCAAGGTCAAACACCATGGGGCAATCACTGCCCTGAATTCAACAGGGGCCGGTCAGCCCAAAAATGCGTTATAGGGGGATTGAATGTCCAACACAACGAACTGCAAAATCCGGACTCTCTGGCACTCCCTAACTCCCAACTCCACTGGCAACTCCCCCAATCCAGTGGGTATATTGGCACTTCCGTCGAAACCATGGATTCTAGATTGACAAGGCTTTAAATCTTTGGCTTCCATTTTCATCTGATCATATGCTCTCTTAAATAAAATATTCACCGAACTCCCACTGTCCACCAGGATCCTCTTCATCCATGCAGGACCAACCTGGACAGAAATGACCAGTGGGTCAATAGTTGGGGCTTCGACCCTATCAGCATCTCAGCTTCTGAATACAATGTTGTCCGTCATCGTTCTTTGTAGTTTGGCCGGAGCCCCTTCATCAAAATTACTGCAACACTCAAAGTCCACATGCCTGATAGAATTGGCATACGACTCCATTTCCCTCCAGCTTCGGTCTGCTGGATGAGGACCACCACTGACTGTATTAATCACCAACCTCCCGCCTGTTCGAGTGGGTTCCTCCTGTCTCTCTTGATTCTATGCACGATTATGGTTTGACGGCCCCGCACCATCAGACTGCGGCGCCCGCATGAATTGATCTAACTTTCTCTCCCTGATCAACTTTTCAATGAGGTCTTGCAAATGTCTACACTCATTGGTATTATGTCCATAACTCTCATGGAATCTACAAGAACTTTCCTGTTTGAATCTGTCTCTCCGACGATGGCTTCGAAGCAGGTTTCTTATACTTCATAGCATTGCAAATCTGTAGATACACGTTCTCCAGCGACGTGTTCGGTGGTGTATAGTTGTCAAACATTGGGGCCCTATGCCGCAGGCCACGGTTTTGATCCCGTTTCTTATTTGGGTTCCCGTTATCTCTCGGCTGAGACTGCTTGTTTTGTATATTCCACTGCACTTTCCCAGAACTCTCACCCAATTGTTTAACTGCCAAGTTACTCTGAATTCCCTCATTACTGGGTCCCACGTCGTCCTGCTTCCTAAACTGTTTCGCGTCCTCACGCCTTAAGAACTGAGCGGCTTTGGAGTAGAAACGGTCCAATGACGTGGGAGGTTTCCCAGCTAACCAACTTCCGAACTCGAAATCAGGGTCAATCCCCTTAGTTAGTGCCATCAAAATTGAATTATCGTTGGGGCTGCTGATCTCTGCACATGCTGCATGGAACCTTTTCAAATAACGTCTAAGTGTTTCTCCTAGAGCTTGTGTGACACTGGACAATGTATTAACATCCTTTGGCCTGGCAACATGAATACGAAACTGTCTACAAACTTCTTGGCCAGCTGATCGAATGAAGAAATAGATCGAGGCGGTAGTCTTGTGAACCACATTGTCGCAATGCCCCACAAAGAAATGGGAAAACTACGGCACTTTACTGCATCGTCAGCACTTGCGGCACTCATCGACCACTCGTATTTCATAATATGTTGATTAGGGTCTGAATTTCCTTCGTACATCGGTAGCGTCGGCATCCTGAATCGCCGAGGAGGTTCAGCAAATAGAATCTCGTCTGTGAATGGGGTATGACTCCGGGAGATTCCCCAGTCGTCATTGGTAAGACCCTCGCTTTCACTGATCATTTGTGTTATCATGTTTGTAATATCTGGCATTGCAACATTCTACGCATGTTGGGCCAAAGTGTGGTTGGGTTCCACATCGTGAGGTTGGACCGGGCGTTGTCGATGTTCCATGTCTCACCTCCTTGGCTCATTGTTTTCTGGAACGTACGGTTCAGGAATACATCCTTGTTGGTTTCGGGTATCAATCCCTATATCAACTGCAGTAGCGGTGGCACGGTTATCTGTGGTGTATTGAGGTGCAGTTCCTCCCCTGAAAGAGGGTCCGGTGTGGAAACTGTCTGATGGTCCAACTCTTAGCTGCCCAATAGTCAATATGGGTTGATGTCCTATGGCTTGTGCATAAACTTCATCCGGTCGAGGACAGATGGATCTGCGATTGTATCCAGAAGAAGCAGAGCTTTCTGTAGAGGAATGAGAACCCTGGCCTCTTCTATGTCTTCTGCGCTTCTGGCGATTCAGCTGGTTTGTTAGCTCAGCATTGGCGTGTAGCTGCTCAGTTAGTTGCTGACGGCTTTGTGTCAACTCTTGAAGCAATAGGTGGAATTCCTGCTTAGTAACCGGCCTTGTGAATCTGAGGGTCCGACTACGTTCTGATTAGTTGATGGCAGCTGTGCGGGATTCTGCCTATCCCGGCCTTCTTGATCGCCGACGTTAGAGGTGGTTCTGGTACTTAACATCTTGAAAATGAACCCCTTTCCTAGATTATTTCAAATCTGAATAGAATGGAAGGAATCTAGACTTGAGATCTGGATCTTTCTCATATATTTATGCACTCCGGTATCGATGACAGATCCAGAGAGCAGGAGAAAATCTGGGTTTTCTCAGTGAAAGCACCAAAGTGTTTGTACCAAAATTGGGCACAACACTCTTTGAAAGTTGTTGAAGAGATAATAATAAAGAATATAAATTGAAAATGAGGATTATCTAACAAAAACTCCAATTAACAAAAATATGAACGCGTAGACAAGCGATTTAAAGTGGTTCGGCGTGTTGCCTACGTCCACGATGAAGTTTTTTCAACTGTATTGATTCTCTTTCAATGATTACAAGCAAGTACAGCAAACAACAGCAAGATACAACTGCAAATTCAAATTCAACGGTAAAAGTATGATGTAGGTCTCAATCCAGCAGAGTCTGGGCACTTCAGAATCAAAAGATCCCTCTTCTGTAGGCTCTGGGGATCAATTTATAGGCGTAGGAGGCTGAAATTTCGCCCAAACTTCGGGAGACTCGTTTTGGCACGTGAGTGGGCCCACGCGACCAATCTCAGAAAGTTTCGACTCGATTTGTGATCGATACGAACTCAGTTCGTATCGATCAAGATGATGTCCAATCGAGCTGAAATTTGGCAGAGACATTCCTTAGTGTGTATGCAAGCTCCTGTGAAAATTTCATTGCATTTGGATCAGTGGATTGGGAGAAATGGTCGATAAAAATGGACTCTTTCGGTGGCTATTTGGTTCGAATCCATCATTTCGAAACGATCCCTTCGACTCGATCACCTCACGTGGTCTCGTGATGACGTGGCACGCATACTTCGCCTCGGTCCGGCTTTACTCCGAGTTGACCGCATCGACTCCATAAATCTCGCCTTGTTCGTATCGAGGGATGCCACGTCACCTAGGTTTGTTGACTTGATGGATTCGAATAAGGCCTCACTCATGGATTCGAACAGCAGTCATCGATGGACACGAACTACGGATGGTCGATGGTTACGAACAAGCCTTTCCTTGACGGATACGAACCACGTAGCTTCTCAATGGATACGAAGCCAATCGATGCGAACTGGAGCTTTTTGATGGATATGAAGTAAGGTGACCAGATGGATACGAAGAGAGGCTTCTATGATGGATGCGAAGCAGATAATGGACAATCGTTACGAGGCACAACACCTGTTGATGGATACGAAGTAGGGAGATGCCAATGGATTCGAATAAGGAGGAGCTGATGGGTTCGAATGAGATCGGGTCGAACTGAGGCTTCCCGACGGATTCGAACTTGATCGACATGAACTGAGGCTCTTCGATGGATACGAAGTCGCTGGAACCCTGATCGACATGAACGTGATCGAGTCAAACTGGAGTTCGATGATGGATACGAAGAAGCGGCCGTTTATTCCAGATTGAATCGATCATAACTCGTGCATACGAATTCGGATTGACTCGAAATTTGGAAGCTGGCCTTCATGGCTTTGCTTGTCATGTCCTATCAATTATAGCTCGATTTGGACCGGGAAAAAAGTTACTGATATCCAAATTAGACGTATGCATTAACGATCTCCAGGGTGAACCATCCTTGGTTTCTAGCCAAGCCCTTGGTGTCACGGTTTTGCCAAAAGGCGGGATAACAATCGATTCTTTGGACAACCATAACTGTTGGCTCCTTTACAGTTATGGGAGCCACGACCAGTCAAAACGAAGCTCTATGTGAGTTATATGGCTTTGAGCGCTTTAAGAAATCATTGGATAGTTTCACACCTAAAAAAAGACTATCCGAACCTCAATCCGGTCTTAGAAGTCTTTTATCCTTCGTATTTTCGTCACATGCATTTTTACATTAAATCGGGATCACCGTGGCTGGCCTTCGATTTACCATTGCTGGAGAGCGGTGCAACATGGTACTGTTCTATTTCAAATCCATGCACCCATTTCTAAAATTCGAACGACACTATTTTGGCATTTGGGACGGATGTCGCACCTTGCACAGTAGATGTTGCACCCTATGGATATCGGTTCTTCGGACGACCATAACTGTTGGCTCGTTTAGAGTTACTGGAGCCATAACCAATCAAAACAAAGATCTCTGTTAGTTTTATGGCTTTGAAAACTTTAAGCCATCAGTGGATAGTTTTATACCCAAAAAAAGACTATCCGAACCTTAATCGGGTCTCGAAAGTTTTTTACCCTTCGTTTTTTGTCACGTGTAATTTTACGTTAAAATGCGATCACCGTGGCTGGTCATCAATTTACCATCGCTAGAGAGTGGCGCACCATGGTACTATTTCGTTTCAAATCCATGCACCCATTTCTAAAGTCGTACGACACTGTTTTGGCATTTGGGATGGATGTTGCACCTTGCACCTTAGATGTTGCACCCAACGTGTATCGATACTTCGGACGACCATAATTGTTGGCTCATTTAGGGTTACGGGAGCCATAACCAGTCAAACTCTTTGTGAGTTCTAGGGGTTTGATGGCTATAAGCCGTCAATGGATAGTTTCATACCACAAAAAAGACTATCCGACCCTCAATCGGGTGTTGGAAATTTTTTACCCTTCGTTATTTTAGTCACGTGCATTTTTATGTTAACACGGGATCACCGTGGTTGGTCTTTTATTTACCACCACTGTAGAGTGGTGCACCGTGGTACTGTTCTGTTCCAAATCCATGCACCCATTTCTAAAAGTCGTACGACACTTTTTTGGCATTTGGGACGGATGTTGCAACTTGCACCGCAGATGTTGCACCCTGTGAATATCGATTCTTTGGACGACCATAACTGTAGGCTCGTTTAGAGTTACAGAAGCCATAACCAATCAAAACGAAGCTCTCTATGAGTTCCATGGTTTTGACTACTATGAGTCGTCAGTTGATAGTTTCATACCTAAAAAAACACTATCCGAGCCTCATTCGGGTCATAGAAGTTTTTTACCCTTCGTTTTTTCGTCATGTGCATTTTTACGTTAAAACGGCACCGAAGATGGTCTTCGATCTACCATTGCTGGAGAGTAGTGCACCATGGTACTGTTCCATTTCAAATCCACGCACCTATTTCTAAAAGTCGTACGACACTGTTTTGGCATTTGGGACGGATGTTGCACCTTGCATCGTTGATGTTGCACCCAATGGATATGAATTGTTCGGACGACCATAACTGTTGGCTCGTTTAGAGTTACGGGGGCCATAACCCATCAAAACGAAGCTCTTTATGAGTTCTACAGGTTTGATGGATCTAAGCCATCAATGGTTAGTTTCATACCATAAAAAAGACTATTAGAGCCTCAATCGTGTCACGTAAGTTTTTTACCCTTCTTTTTTTTGTCACGTGCATATTTACGTTAAAACATGATCACCCTCGCTAGTCTTCGATTTACCATCGCTGGAGAGTGGTGCACCATGGTACTATTCCATTTCAAATCCATGCACTCATTTCCAAAAGTTGTATGGCACAATTTTGGCATTTTGAACTAATGTTGCACCATGCACCGTAGATGTTGCACCCTGTGGATATCGATTTTTCGAGTGGCCATGACTATTGACTAGTTTAGAGTTACGGGAGCCATAACCAGTCAAAAAGAAGTTCTCTGTGAGTTATATGGCTTTAATCGGGTCTCGGAGTTTTTTACCCTTCGTTTTTTCATCACGTGCATTTTATTTTATTTACCATTGCTGGAGAGTGGTGCACCATGGTACTATTCCATTTCAAATCCATGCACCTATTTCTAAAAGTCGTACGACACTGTTTTGGCATTTGGGACGGATGTTGCACCTTGCCCCATAGATGTTGCACCCAATGGATGTCAATTCTTCGGACGACCATAACTGTTGGCTCATTTAGAGTTACAGGTGCCCTAACCCGTCAAAACGAAGCTCTTTGTGAGTTCTACAGGTTTGATGGATATAAGCCATCAATGGTTAGTTTCACACCATAAAAAAGATTATTAGAGCCTCAATCGTGTCACGTAAGTTTTTTTACCCTTCTTTTTTTTGTCACGTGCATTTTTACGTTAAAACATGATCACCATCGCTAGTCTTTGATTTACCATCGCTGGAGAGTGGTGCACCATGGTACTATTCCATTTCAAATCCATGCACTCATTTCTAAATGTTGTATGGCAAAGTTTTGGCATTTTGGACTAATGTTGCACCATGCACCGCAGATGTTGCACCCTATGGATATTGATTTTTCGGACGACCATGACTATTGACTAGTTTAGAGTTACGGGAGCCATAACCAGTCAAAAAGAAGCTCTTTGTGAGTTATATGGCTTTAACCACTTTAAGCCATCATTAAATTGTTTCATACCTAAAAAAAGACTATCCAAACCTTAATCCAGTCTTAGAAGTTTTTTACACTTCGTTTTTTCCTCACGTGCATTTTTACGTTAAATCGGGATCACCGTGGCTGGTCTTCGATTTACCATCGCTGGAGAGTGGGGCACCATGGTATTGTTCCATTTCAAATCCATGCACCTATTTATAAAAGTCGTATGGAACTGTTTTGGCATTTGGGACGGATATTGCACCTTGCATCGAAGATATTGCGCCATGTAGACATCGGTTTTTCGGACGACCATAACTTTTGGCTTGTTTAGAATTAAGGGAGCCATAACCAATCGAAACGAAGCTCTCTGTGAGTCCTATACCTTTTGCCTATTTAAGCCATCATTGGATAGTTCTATACCCAAAAAAATAATATCCGAACCTTAATCGGGTCTCGGAAGTTTTTTACCCTTCGTTTTTTGTCACGTGCAGTTTTACGTTAAAACGTGATCACCACGGCTGGTCTTCGATTTACCATCGTTGGAGAGTGGCGCACTATGGTACTGTTCCATTTCAAATCGATGCACCCATTTCTAAAAGTCATATGGCACTATTCTGGCTTTTGGGACGGATGTTTCACCTTGCACCGTAGATGTTGAACCCAATGGATATCAATTCTTCGGACGACCGTAAATGTTGGCTCGCTTAGAGTTATGAGAGCCATAACTAGTCAAAACGAAGCTCTCTGTGAGTTGTACAGGTTTGATGGCTATAAGCCCTCAATGGTTAGTTTCATACCACAAAAAAGACTATCCAAGCCTCAATCGGGTCTCAGAAGTTTTTTACCCTTCATTTTTTCGTCACGTGCATTTTTACATTAAAATGGGATCATTGCGGCTATCTTGGATTTACTATCACTGGAGAATGGTGCACTACGGTACTATTTCATTTCAAATCCATGCATCCATAACTAAAAGTCGTGCGGCACTATTTTGGCATTTGGGATGGATGTTGCACATTGCACCATAGATGTTGCACCCTGTGGATATCAATTCTTCGGATGACAATAACTGTTAGCTCCTTTAGAGTTACAAAAGCGATAACCAATCAAAATGAAGCTCTCAATGAGTTCTATGGCTTTGACTGCTATAAGATGTCAATTGATAGTGTCATACCCAAAAAACACTATCCGAGCTTCAATCGGGTCTTGGAAGTTTTTTACCCTTCGTTTTTTTGTCACGTGCATTTTTACGTTAAAACGGGATCATCGTGGCTTGTCTTCGATTCACCATCACTGGAGAGTGGTGCACCATGGTGCTATTCCATTTCAAATCCATGCATCCATTTCTAAAAGTCATACGACACTGTTTTGGCATTTGTGACAGATGTTGCACCTTGCACCATAGATGTTGCACCATATGGATATCGATTCTTCGGATGACCATAACTGTTGGCTCATTTAGAGTTACGGGAGCTATAACTAGTCAAATCAAAGCTCTCGGTGAGTTCTATGGCCTTGACAGCTTTAAGCCGTCATTGGATAGTTTCATACCCAATAAATACTATCCAAACCTTAATCGGGTCTCGGTAGTTTTTTACCCTATGTTTTTTCGTCTGTTTATGTTAAAACGGGATCACCATGGCTAGTCTTCGATTTACCATCACTAGAGAGTGGCGTACCATGATACTATTCCATTTCAAATCCATGCACCCATTTCTAAAAGTCGTACGACATAGTTTTGGTATTTGGGACGGATGTTGCACCTTGCACCATAGATGTTGCAGCATGTGGATATCGATTCTTCGAACGACCGTAACTATTGGCTCGTTTAGGATTACGGGAGCCATAGCCAGTAAAAGCGAAGCTTTTTGTGATTTCTACGTCTTTGACCGCTTCAATACATCATTAGATAGTTTCATACCCAAAAAAGACTATCTGAACATCAATCGGGTCTCAGAAGTTTTTTACCCATTGTTTTTTGGTCACGTGCATTTTTACGTTAAAACGAGATCACCGTGGCTGGTCATCGATTTACCATCACTGGAGAGTGGCGATCATGGTCCATTTCAAATCAATGCACCCATTTCTAAAAGTTGTATGGCAATGTTTTGGCATTTGGGAAGGATGTTGCACCTTGCACCGTAGATGTTGCACCCTGTGGATATCGATTCTTCGGACGACCATAACTGTTGGCTCGTTTAGAATTGCGAAAGCCATAACCAGTCAAGACGAAGCTCTTTGTGAGTTCTACGGCTTTGACTACTATAATCCATCAATTGATAGTTACATACCTAAATAAAACTATCCGAACCTCAATCGGCTCTAGGAAGTTTTTTACCCTTCGTTTTTTTGTCCGTGATTTTTGCGTTAAAACGGAATCACCCTAGTTGGTCTTCGACTTACCATTGCTGGAGAGTGCTAAACCATGGTTCTATTCTGTTTCTAATCCATGCAACCATTTCTAAAAGTCGTACGGTATTGTTTTGGCATTTGGGATGGATGTTACACCTTGCACCGTGGATGCACCCTTTGGATATAGATTCTTCGGACGATCATAACTATTGGCTCTTTTAGAGTTACGGGAGCCATAACAAGTCAACACAAAGCACTCCATGAGTTCTACGGCTTTGACCACTTTAAATTTTCATTGGATAGTTTCATACCCAAAAAAGACTATCCGAGCCTCAATCGGGTCTCGTAAGTTTTTTACCCTTCATTTTTTTTGTCTCGTGCATTTTTGCGTTAAAACGGGATCACCGTGGCTGGTCTTCGATTTACCATCGCTGGAGAGTGGTGCACCATTGTACTTTTCCATTTCAAATCCATGCACCCATTTCTAAATGTCACACGGCACTGTTTTGGCATTTGGGACGAATGTTGCACCTTACACCGTAGATGTTGCACCCTGTGAATATCGATTCTTTAGATGGCCATAATTGTTGGTTTGTTTAGAGTTACGGGAGCCATAACTGGTCAAAACAATGCTCTCTGTGAGTTCTACGACATTGACCGCTTTAAGCCGTCATTGGATAGTTTCATACCCAAAAAAAGACTATTCATACCTGGATCGCGTCTCAGAAGTTTTTTACCCTTCATTTTTTCGTCACGTGCATTTTTATGTTAAAATGGGATCACCGTGGATGGTCTTCGATTTAACATCGTTGGAGAGTGGCGCAACATGATACTGTTCTGTTTCAAATACATGCACCCATTTCTAAAAGTCGTACTACACTGTTTTGGCATTTGGGACAAGTGTTGCACCTTGCACCATAGATGTTGCACCCTGTGGATATTGGTTCTTCGGACGACCATAACTGTTGGCTCGCCTAGAGTTACTAGAGCCGTAACCAGTCAAAATGAAGCTCTCTGTAACTTCTATGGCTTTGACAGCTTTAAGCCGTCATTGGATAGTTTCATACCAAAAAAAGACTATCCGAGCCTCAATCTGGTCTTTGAAGTTTTTTACCCTTCGTTTCTTCATCACGTGCATTTTTACGTTAAAACGGGATCACCGTGGCTGGTCTTCGATTTACCATCGCTGGAGAGTGGTGCACTATGGTACTGTCCCATTTCATATCCATGCACCAATTTCTAAAAGTCGTGTGACACTGTTTTGGCATTTGGGATGAATTTTGCACCTTGCACCGTAGACGTTGCACCCTGTGGATATCGATTCTTCGGATGACCATAACTTTTGGCTCGTTTAGAGTTACGAGAGCCATAACCAGTCAAAACGTAGTTCCCTGTGAGTTCTACAGCTTTGATGGTTTTAAGCCGTCAATAGATAGTATCATACCCAAAAAACTAATATTTGAAACTCAATACGGTCTCGGAAGTTTTTTACCGTTCATTTTTTCATCCGTGCATTTTTACGTTAAAACGAGATCAACGTGGCTGGTCTTCAATTTACCACCGCTGGAGAGTGGTGCACCATGGTACTGTTCCATTTCAAATCCATGCATCCATTTTTAAAAGTCATACGACAATGTTTTGGCATTTGGGACAGATATTGCACCTTGCACCATAGATGTTGCACACTATGGATATCGATTCTTCGAACGACCATAACCGTTGGCTCGTTTAGAGTTACAGGGGGTAGAACCAGTCAAAAAGCTCTTCATGAGTTCTACGGCTTTGATCGCTTTAAGCCCTCATTGGATAGTTTCATACCGAAAATAGACTATCCGAACTTCAATTAAGTCTCGAAAGTTTTTTACCCTTCCTTTTTTTGTCACGTGCATTTTTACGTTGAAACGGGATCACCGTGGCTGGTCTTCGATTTACCATCTCTGGAGAGTGGTACACCATGGTAATGTTCCGTTTCAAATCCATGCAACCATTTGTAAAAGTCATATGGCACTGTTTTGGCATTTGCGACGGATGTTGCACCTTGCACCGTAGATGTTGCACTCTATGGATATCAATTTTTCGGACGACCATAACTGTTGGCTCGTTTAGAGTTACGGGAGCCATAACCAGTCAAAATGAAGCTACCAACGAATTCTATGGCAATGAAAACTATAAGACATCAATGGATTGTTTCATACCCATAAAAAGACTATCCGAGCCTCTATTGTGTTTCGGAAGTTTTTAACCCTTCGTGTTTTCCTCACGTGCATTTTTACGTTAAAACGGGATCACCGTGGTTGGTCTTCGATTTAACATCATTGGAGAGTGGTGCACCATGGTATTGTTCCATTTCAAATCTATGCACCAAGTTCTAAAAGTCATACGACACTGTTTTGGCATTTGGTATGGATGTTGCGCCTTGCACCGTAGATGTTGCACCCTGTGGATATCGATTCTTCGGACAACCATAACTGTTGGCTCGTTTGGAGTTACGGAAGCCATAATAAGTCAAAGCGAAGCTCTCTATGAGTCATATGGCTTTGACCACTTTAAGCCGTCATTGGATAATTTCATACCCAAAAAAAGACTATCCGAACCTCAATCGGGTCTCGGAAGTTTTTTACCTTTCGTTTTTTCATCACGTGCATTTTTATGTTAAAACGGATTCATCATGGCTAGTCTTTGATTTACCATTGCCAGAGAGTGGCGCACCATGGTACTGTTCTATTTCAAATCCATGCACCCATTTCTAAAAATCGTACGGCACTGTTTTGGCATTTGGGACGGATGTTGCACCTTGAACCTTAAATGTTGCACCCTGTGGATATCGACACTTCGGACGACTATA
The DNA here is from genome assembly GCA_030765085.1 of Allium cepa. NCBI lineage: Eukaryota > Viridiplantae > Streptophyta > Magnoliopsida > Asparagales > Amaryllidaceae > Allium > Allium cepa. Next base: position 689,408,303 of record CM060938.1, read on the forward strand.
ACTGTTGGGTCATTTAGAGTTACGTGAGCCATAACCCGTCAAAATGAAGCTCTCTATGAGTTTCATACCACTTTTTTTGCTAAGTCGTTTAATCAGATTCCTCATACGAATGAGGTAAAGGTTTGTATATACTAGTAGATTGGAAAACGGTTTAAAAATGAGCTTTGTATTAAGATAGTGTTGAAATTGTTTTGATGAAAAAGTTTGAATATTTACTACTAGTATGAAAACCTTTATATTTTTAAAGTAACAAATCACAGAAATGATTGTAAAAACAATCAATCACCAAAATTCACATTCGAAGCCGTGAATCAAATCCAAAGAAATCGATACCAAATGCATCAAAAGGGATATTCCCAAAAATCCCGAAAATGAAGTCATCAAAGTCGATAAATGATAACAAAAGTCGGATCAACATGAATCAATTAAAATTGAAAACCCAAACAACTTAGGCAAATTGGGCTGAGATAAGCAGATTCAGACGTCTGAAATTTCCAATTCAGACGTCTGAATTTGGAAAAATAAATATCTCAAGTTCAGTATTCAGACGTCTGAATCTATAATTTCAGACGTCTGAAAATGGCTGATTTTAGCCTATTTCCTTTCTTGTTGAACACGAGCAATTTCAGAAGTCTGAAATATAAAATTCAGACGTCTAAATTTGGAAAATAAAGTTTTTTCCCAAAACAATATTCAGACGTCCGAATCCTTTATTTCAGACGTCTGAAACTGGAGCTTTGGGCAATTTCTTGCCTAGGCCAATGATGGCCAAACCATATCGGAAGCAATCGGATGAGTGCCGGTTACGAGGGGCTTACGCCAAACGACTAACCAACCTCAAAGACTCACCAATACGCTCCGATCAACATGTCCAACATCCATATAAGGATTTCCATAGATTTTGTTCTCAAAACACCAAAAATTAGAATATTCACCAAATCAATCCAAATCAAAATCAAATGAACACGTAAATATATTAGGAATTCATACCTAACAATCAAAGATAATTATAGACTTAGATGCGAGATAAAAATCTCACATTTTTTCACAAAACAAGGAAGAAGAAGCTATAGAGCAAGGCAAGAACAATCACTCTTCGATTCCAACCCAAGAAGCTTGAATTTAAGCTTGAAAGAAAAACATTCCCTAAGTTAGGGTTTAGGAATTTTCTGAAATTGAAGTTAGAATGAGTTGGGGAAGAAGAAGAAGATGCTCACCAATGGCTCCTCTTTGAATTTGGAGGTAGAACTTGCATTTGCAATGGAACTAGGGCTTAGGAATTCTAATTCTTTTTTTCTTCCCCCATTTTTATGAAAGCTTGGAGTGTTAGGAAATGAAAGTGAATGAAGAGAAGTGGGGGTTGAGCTAGAGTTAATAGTTTAGGCTAACCGAAACCCAAAGTCCAAAGTGCAAAGGTAAAATTTTAGCTAGCTCCAAACTTGTCGAAGTTTATACTCAAAAAGGTCGCAAACGGCGTTTTGAACTCAAGGGAAGTGGTCCCGAGTCCTAATTCGACCGTTTGCAAAAAGTAGCAATTCGTACTAAAATCCGACTAACGATGCAATATTTAAATAAAATATTTAAATACACAATCATAAAATATGCGGGTTGTTACAGACTCCCCTCCTTACAGAAATTGCGTCCTCGCAATACTTAAGAAGAAAATGAAAATTAACCACTATAAAAGCATACTAACACAAAAGAAATTTAAAATAATAAGTTCACCCTAAAGAGCACAAGAGAGTAAGTCCTGATATGTTCGCTCGATGAATTCTCTGGATTCCCAAGAACAATCCCTAGAATTTGAGGACCATTGAACCTTCATAAGAGGAACATCTTTATTTCGAAGGCCTTTAACCTCCGAAGCAATGATTCGAGTAGGATGTTTCTCATAAGTCAAATTAGATGAAACTTCAATTTTTCAACAATACCGGGCTCAAGAATAGAATCGGAATCTCGAAGGCATTTCCGTAGTTGAGAAACGTGAAACACGTCATGAATAGCAGAAAACCGAGCCGATAATAAAAGGCGATAAGCCACGAAACCAATACGTTCGGTGATGGGAAATGGACCAATATATCAAGGTGCTAATTTTCCCGATCGACTGAAATGCACAACACCCTTCATAGGTGAAACACGAATGATCACAAAGTCTCCCACAGAAAATTACAATTTCCTTCTTCAGTTATCGTCATAGGATTTTTGCCTACTTTGAGCCTCTTTCATCCTATGGCGGATAAGGTCAATCTTTTATGTGGAATCACGAATAAAACTGAACCTGAAACCAGCTTCTCACCGGCCTCAAGCCAACAACAAGGAGATCGGCATGGCCTTCCGTAGAGCGCCTCAAAAGTTGCCATACCAACACTAGATTGGAAGCTATTATTATAGGAAAACTCAACAAGAGAAATATGATCTTCCCAACCTCTATCAAAATCAAGAACACATGCACGAAGAAGACCTTCACGTGTTTGATTCACACGCTCGGTTTGTCCATTGGACTGCGGATGATAAGCGGTGCTAAAATTAAGCTTTGTTCCCTAAGCTTTTTGAAGACTCTTCCAAAATTCGCTAGTAAACAATGGATCATGATCACTAACAATAGAAGTAGGAACTCCATGCAATTTAACAATTTCTTTAATAAAGATTTTGGCCAAAAGAGGTATGGTCCGATTAGACTGAACGGGAATAAAATGGGCGGATTTAGTAAATCTATCAACTATCACCCATAGACTATCATGAACCGAACGAGAACAGGGAAGGCCGTCAACAAAATCCGTGGAAATTTGACACCACTTCCAAATTAGAATATCCAAAGGTTGAAATAACCCACCGGGCCTTTGATGCTCGGCCTTGACAAGTTGGCAAGTCATGCAACGCTTAATAAAGTTAGCACTATCAGATTTCATCCCATCCCAATAATAAATTCGCTTCATATCCGCGTACATTTCACTACTACCGGGATGAATGGTAAATTTGGAACGGTGAGAATCTTCTAAAATGTCTTTACGAAGATTACCAATATTTGGCATGATAAGTCTACCAAATTTTCGAATGCCGCCACGAAAATCAGTATCAAAATCTTTCAAACCTTCAACATCAATTTTATCCCTACAAGTTTGGCTAAGAAGAGCCAATTCGGGATCTAACTTTTGAGTTTCAAGAATGCGGTCTAAAAGAGAAGGATGAGCCTCAAGGCTACATAAAACAAGAGATGAACATAAATCGGATTCACGATTTTGAATCTCACAAGTGGATAAAGTCTCGAGATCATTCCATTCGGATATCATAATAGAAACAACCGCTTGTTGCTTACGACTAAGTCATCGACAACACGATTTCCCTTTCCGAGAGTGTAAAGAATATCAAGATCATAAGATGCAAGGAACTCGAGCCAATGTTGTTAACGAAAATTATGTTCCTTTTGAGAAAATAAATACTTCAAAGATTTATGATCGGTATAGAGAACAAATTACACTCCCAAGAGATAATGACGCGAAATTCGAAGGGCGAAAACAATAGCCGTGAGCTCTAAATCATAAGTGACATATCTAGTCTTGGCTGGCTTCAATTGCCTAGAAGCATAAGCAATAACACATTCTCTTTGCATGAGAACGACACCTAAACCAACACGGCTAGCATCGGTATAAACCATATAGTCTTGGTTCCCTTCGAGAATCACAAGAATAGGAGTATGGAAAAAGAGTTCATTTAAATGATCCACTTTTCCAAAAAGCTAAAACTCCCAAAATTATAATTAACTTTATGTAATCATTTTTCTAGAAAAATTTACATTTTACAACTCAATTTATTGTGTCTGACTGTCTCATCAAAGTGTTTAGGAAATTCCTATCGATAACGTTGATCAAGCGCATCAACCAGAACTCTTAAAGCACTCAATGGGCAATACAATTACCAAATCATCTTCTATATGATAAATAAGTCTCTTAAAAATTTTAAGAATATTCTTTGCTCGTTTCAAGAACAAAATCCAATTATACATATAAAAAAAATTAAAAAGATTTGCAAAAATTTTAAATTGTTATTTCCATCCAAAATCGATAAATACCAGAATGGAGTCATCAAGATATTCGTAAAATTACTCGATTCATAAAATGGATGAAATAAGCTGGACAACTGAATGACATAACAAGTCACTCGAAAGAATCATAACAAGTGCGGAATGCGGTAAGCGGAATGCTAACTCCTGCAATTCATAGCCAAATGAAAATCAATGGCAAGGTCGAGCTGAAAAGACCTTAACACCACTCAAAAGATTGCTTAGGGGATAATCCTAAGACAAGTTCAAGAATACTGGAAAATTCACAAACTACATGAATGAGAGAAATAACACTTTACTCATCAAGTGGGTCTAGAGAATTAAATGGTGCCACCAAATTGGAATCGAAATCATTTAAAAAAATAGAAATCTGCATAACAGATTGAAAGTGTCGAAGATGAATAGTCCACTCGGGACATGGAATATGGCTTCATAAAAATCAGGCCAATCCTTTCACAAAAATCTATTTCCGAAACCTAAGTAGCGCATAACATGCAAATCGGCTTGGAAAGAGAAATCACATAAAATAATCTCAACATCAAAACAAAGAAACAAAGTGAGTGTTGTGGATCCCCCAACCGGATTCACAATTGTCAAAAAAGTCACCAAGCCCAAAATGTTTTAAAGAAAAAGAATCAACAAGTTCTTTCGATATAAAACAATGAGATGAACCCATATCAACAAGAACTCGAAAAGAATAATCATAAAACAAATGTAATCAAGGATTGAATGAGAAATACCTTGACCAAGAGAAGTGTCACAAGGGTCTTGCACAACTTTCAACTTTCCCTCTCTCCTACTTTGAAGTTTGGGGCAAGAAGATAAACGATGACCCAAAATTTTGCAATAGCGGAAAGTAAGGGGTTTCAGACACTTAATTACATAGTGTTTCTTAGAATTACAATTGTAGCATCCTCCATGATTAGGGATTGGAGTCTTTTCCACCAAAGTAGTTTGCTTCACTTTCTTATTGGGATTAGGGCTTTTGAACTTAATATGCCTCTTCTTGAAAATCCCAATATCACCATCAATTCTTTTCTCAGCCTCTTCATGTCGAAGAGTGATATCCACAGGCTGAATGAAAGGAACTTCAAGTTTCAGAGGTAAAACCATTTCAGAGTTCTTACTCAAAGCACAGATAAACCTTTGATTCTTTACAAGATCCAAAAGTTGTTGGGCAGACATGAATATGCCATCCAGAGAAGGACTACTGGATTGACCAGCGCTAGGACTGCCAAAACTGACCATCTCTTCTTTTTTAAGAAAGAAAGAAAGAAGAAGAAAAAGGTTATTCTCAAAATGAATATCAAACAATCATGATAGATAAAACAAGGCATCACAAAGAAAATAGGATAGAATGGGTCCAATGACTCGAATAAAATCCTAAGACACGACTCCTAAGATGGACTTAGGACGATGGTCCTTGTTAAATTATTCTACTTTTTTTTGAAGTTTGGCTCTAATACCAAGCTTTGATGCCCCACCTCTATACTCACGCTAGCCAAGGACACTACGGAGTAATACCGTCAACTAGCACGAAGAATAAGGCTGTTGAGGAGCGACCATCCATTTAATTGCTTTGTGTGAGCACCGATATGTCAGATAGTATAACATACATAGGAAATCCAACATACCGATACAAACTCAAAGCTACTACACAGTGGCTATAATATCTTCGGAAACAAATATAGAAATAAGCATAACACAAATCAGTCACAGATATCCGTATCACGAAGGCGGACAAAGATATGAATATAACACATAGAAGTGTACATCAGAGTAATGGTCAAATAAGATCCACGATATCACAAAAGAATAGATACAAGTGCAACATCAAAGAGTATGTATACATCAAGGAGTCTCTATCTTGAATGTATAACAACAAAAACTACCAATCTAATGTAATTCGACAAAAGTCAAATAATGATGATCCCAGATAAGGAGTCAAGAAGAAGCACCTGTAACAACTCGGTCTGACCTAAGTATTATTTAATAAGAAAATAATAAACGGATCAGTGTAGCTATAAATTCAGATAAAATGAAATAGAACAAGGGATATGACAAAAACGTATGATAACAATAATGTCATACTATGACAAGTATACTTCTAACAACAACTAAAATCATACAATATCTCAAGAGATCTCAAAGCACCAAAAGGAATGTCATATTCTTTAACATTTTCACCAAACCACAAATATTGACAAATTTATCAATGCCAATCGGAAAAGTTAGTGAAACACAAATTCACCAATGCACAAATATTGATAAAGCTTATGAATGAAAAGCACAAAAATTGGTGAAACACAAAGTCCAGAAATCATCAATAGAAATCCAGAAATCACAAAAAGGGGGAAAGAGGCCTATCACAAATGAGAGCATTACAACTCACCAACACGTGTATCACGGAATGCTATTCCTTGGTCACTAACCATCAAGTTTGAGCCGAAGCTCCACAAAAACGGCCCGAAGACCTTTGAGTCGAAGCTCCACAAAAACAGCCCGAAGACCTTTGAGCCAAAGCTCCACAAAAACGGTCCGAAGACCATGGTTCGCTACCGCACCAAGCCGAAGTTCCTCGAAAAATGGGGTTTAATCTCCATCGCAGACAAAGAGACATCGCACATTGCTAGTCTAAATCACAAAATGATCATCATTGATCGCTACGTGTAAATTACACTAAGCTAGTAAATAAATGAGTTTATCTTCATGTCCCATAACCACTGGCTTAACTTAATTATTTACGAACAAATTGTAGACTACCACTCGAAAATAGTCACAAGAGATTCAATCGAACATGTCCAAGAATTAACCGACGAAGTAAACACAAGCGTTTCATACCACTTGTTTTGCTAAGTCATTTAATTATATTCCTCATACGAATGAGGCAAAGGTTTGTATATACTAGTAGATTGGAAACCGGTTTAAAAACAAGCTTTGTATTAAGATAGTGTTGAAATTATTTTGATGAAAGAGTTTGAATATTTACTACTAGTATGAAAACCTTTATATTTTTAAAGTGACAAATCACAGAAATGATTGTAAAAACAATCAATCACCAAAATTCACATTCGAAGCCGTGAATCAGATCCAAAGAAATCGATACCAAATCCATCAAAATGGATGCTCCTAAAAATTCCCGAAAATGAAGTCATAAAAGTCGATAAATGATAACAATAAGTCGGATCAACATGATTCGATTAAAATTGGAAACCTAAACAACTTAGGCAAATTAAGCTTAGATAAGCAAATTCAGATGCCTGAAATTTCCAATTCAGACGTCTGAATCTAGAAAAATAAATATTTCCAGTTCAGTATTCAAATGTCTGAATCTATAATTTCAGACATATGAAAATGGCTAATTTAAGCCTATTTCCTTTCTGGTTGAACACGAGCAATTTCAGACGTCTGAAATATATAATTCTGATGTCTAAACCTGGAAAATAAAGTTGTTGCCCAGAACAATATTCAGACGTCTGAGTCCTTTATTTTAGACATTTGAAACTGGAGCTTTAGGCATTTTCTTGCCCAGGCCAATAATGGCCAAACCATATCGGAAGCAATCGGATAAGTGACGGTTACGAGGAGTTTATGCCAAACGTACCCAACCTCAAAGACTCACCAATACACTCCGATCAACATGTCCAACATCCATATAAGGATTTTCATAGATTTTGTTTTCAAAACACCAAAATTTGGAATATTCACCAAATCAATCCAAATCAAACTCAAATGAACACGTAAAGATATTAGGAATTCATACCTAACAATCAAAGATAATTATAGACTTAGATGTGAGATAAAAATCTCACCTTTTTTCACAAAACAAGAAAGAAGAAGCTATAGAGCAAGGCAAGAACAATCGCTCTTCGATTCCAACCCAAGAAGCTTGAATTTAAGCGTAAAAGAAAAACATTCCCTAAGTTAGGGTTTAGGAATTTTCTGAAATTTATGTTAGAATGAGTTGGGGAAGAAGAAGAAGATGCTCACCAATGGCTTCTCTTTGATTTTGGAGTTAGAACTTGGATTTGCAATGGAACTAGGGCTTAGGAATTCTAATTCTTTTTCCCTTCCACCATTTTTATGAAAGCTTGGAGTGTTAGGAAATGAAAGTGAATGAAGAAAAGTGAGGGTTGAGCTAGAGTTAATAGTTTAGGATAACCTAAACCCAAAGTCCAAAGTGCAAAGGTAAAATTTTAGCTAGCTCCAAACTTATCAAAGTTTATACTCAAAAAGGTCGCAAATGGCGTTTTGAACTCAATGGAAGTGGTCCCGAGTCCTAATTCGACTGTTTGCAAAAAGTAGCAATTCAGACTAAAATCTGACTAACGACGCTAGATTTAAATAGATTATTTAAATACACAATCGTAAAATATGCGGGTTGTTACACTATGCATATAATATATTCTCATATTAATCACGATAATTTTAACTTTATCTCACATTGTGAAAATGCATATGAAATCTGGAATACTTTTGATGCAATATATAGTGAAAAGTCAATAGCAATGAGAAATCCTCCACAACCGACTCAGTTAAAGAAATGTGCTTAACAGGATTGGTAAAAGGTAGTTGTGATGAGGATGATGATGATGGAGCAGCTGAGCTGGCGTTACTAATGAAGAGGTTCAAAAAGTGGAACCGCAAAAATATAAAAATCCAGCTCTAAATCAAAAATTAAAAAGCAGAACAGTCAAAGCACTAGAAAACCCAGAAGAACGAGAGATCATCTGTCACAAGTGCAACAAACACGGGCACATCAAGCCAAATTGTCCTCGAAATCGACACAGGGAAGAAAAGAAATCAAAAAGGAGATGTTTTGCAGCCATGTGGAATAGAAGTGACGATGATAATAAAAGCACTAGAAGTAAGAGTGAGAAAGAAAATCTATGCCTTCGAGGTGATATAACCGATAGCGATGATGACGAGCCAAGCAATGTATCAAAACTTACTCACTCAGAATACTTATATATTTCCACGAAGTAAATGGCTGTTTTGAACGACTTAGGGATAAGTATGCTAAACTTAAATCACAAAAGGATACTTTGATAGATTTAAATAAACAGCTTGATCAGTTAGTTAAAAACTATCAAAGTAAGAGCCCTACGTGTAACGACCCAGAATTTTAAACAATTTAATTTGAGAATATTTAATTAATTTTAAATATTTGAATGATGATTTGATTTGAATTGCAAATTATCAGAATGAATTTGACGATTAAATTATAGAATTTAATCTATTGAGAGTTAAATAAAAATTTGAATCTAAAATTTTAAGCTGATTAAAATTATTTCAAAGGCTTGTAAAATTCATATTGATAATACTGAAGATAATAGAAGCTTCAGAATTGAATTTGAAAGTGAATTGTTCAGTTTTGAAATTAAATCGTTTGAATCGATATTTAAAATAGCCGTCCGAGGCACAGTCTCGGAATTCGATGAAACCAGTTCCATTGGGTCCGTAATATTGAATTATTGCCGGATTTCAAATTTCGTATCAATCGGAGTTGTCGTGTGAGAATACGACACCTAAACGAGTTGAAATTAAATTCGATTTAAACTTGAATTTAAAATTTTAAATTGGTCAACATAACACACGTTGTCTTCCCTTTCTTACGCCTTGTATCGCGCCTGAGATCACGAAAAATAAATCGTGCCGAGCATGCTTCAGTTCGTTTTAAATACCTTCCCCTCTTTAATTCTGTTTCGTTCAAAATTTTTCAGAGAAAAAAAAAATTTGATTTAATGGCCGAAGCCGTTTCTCTTTCGTATCCTTCTTCCCCCTCTTCTATTTTTCTTCCCCCCTTTCCTTCTTCAATTCTCAAATCGAAACGCAGCAGTTAAAAAGAAAAAAAAATGGCGAACGAGTTGCTCGCGACTCAGTCACGAGGCAAGCGGCGGCGTCTAGGGTTGTGGGTGTAGCGCGTTCGATCGATTTGAAGGAGATGGAGTGTGGGACTGCGGCGCACGATTTGAAGGAGCACGCTGCAGTGGCGACGCAAGGGCGCGCGAGTCAGAAGGTACGGCGATGCTAGGGAGCTCGCGATGATTGGCAGCGACGATTCAAGCAAAGGAGGGGCGGCACACGAAATTGGGGTCGCGCTTGCGTTGTGGCGCAGTGGCGGCGAAGGGTTTTCGAGCACGTTAGCGTGGGGAAGCGGCGCACGGCGAGTTCGAGCTTGGGGATTTCGAATAGCAGTAAGGTGATTTTATTTATTTATTTATTTTTTCTTTTATTTATAACGTATATGAATTGATAGAAAAAAAATGGGTAAAAGGAAATAAATGTGTAAATTAGTTTGTTTAATTTACTTGTATAATTTATCTTAAAAGTTATTAAAAAGAATTTGTTTAAAATTAAACGAATTGGTTTTAAAATAAAATCACTAGTTAATTTAAGTTTATTTTACAAGGAAAATTAATAAAGTTATATATAAAAAAATAATATAGATTTTTAATTTAAAATTTCTAGTTATAATTATTTTAAAAAGAAGAAAATTAGCTTAAAAGAAAATCAGTTTGAATCTTTAATTTTTAGTTTAAAATAAAAATCATTAACTTGAGATTGAAATAATTAGTTGGATAAATTTAATTTAAGGGTAAGTTAATTTAATCTATTTGAGAAGAAAATTTAGTTTTAAAAAGAAATTGTTTGAAAGCCAAAAACGATTTATTAAAATGGAAATTAAGTTCAAAGGGAAATTAAATTGTTGCTAAAAAATTGAATTTATAATTGATTAAGTTATTAAAGAAGAATTTGGTTAATAAAATTTAATTTTTAGTTAAAATAAATTTATTTAAGAAGAGATTGGTTTAAATAAAACTATTGATTAATTAAACAATCAAGAACGAAATTTAATTTATTCGATTGATTCGAATATTAATAAATTGTGTAAATATTTATACAAGGTATAAATCAAGAAAATCGAGTCAAGAAGGAAAAGGATTGCTAATAAAAGCAAAGGTGAGAACTTCTCACTCAAAAGGAATTTTTATTGTTTATTTAAATTTTAAATAGTTAGATTTAAAATTGTTAGTTGTGTTGATTGAATGCTTGAATGATGATTGTTATATATATATATATTGGATGTGAATAGACCCTATACGCCGTTAGTAAGCGGAGGTTATTTATTTCACACATATACTGCGATATTCCACCTCGAAGTGGAATTGGTATTATATTATATATATAGCAATATATATATATATTGGCATATGTATATATTGCAGTTGATTGATTTCCCGCATTTTTTTTAGCGGATGAGACCCTATTGCGCCGTTAGTAAGCGGATAATATTTATAAAATCCCATATACCACGATATTCCACCTCGAAGTGGAATGGTATTGTGCTAATGTCTGTGGACGCAGGGAAACAGGTTGGAGGGATCCAACTGGATTCCTCACAAATATTTATTTGATTTCATATATTGTGATATTTGATTGTTATCATGGATGATATATGATGTTTGAAAGTCGTGATTGACTATTGATGTGTTGCATCATCGAATCCAATTTTTTTGAAGTTTAAAAATAACGATTTTGATTTCTAAAGCGATTTTTGGAAATATACGTTTATAAATATTTTTGGAATTGATTCATCTTAAATAAAGATATTTTTGAGAAATACAGTTAAAAGTTGATTTTTGAAAAATATGAGATTAATGATTTTATAAAATAGTTAAAACTGGAATTTCTGAATTTATTATAAGAAGTTTAAAAATAGGATTTATAAAATTTTTATTTTATAAATCAGAATGATGAAATTATAAAAGAATTTAAAGATGTTTAAAGTAATAATATAAATTGATTTATATTAAAAGATTTATAAATTGATATTTATAAATTTAGAATATCTTGAATTATAAAATGAGCTTTTATAAGTGATAGAATGATTTGTAAATGAATTTCATAAAGGAATGAAATTTATAGAATTTATGAAATTTGATTATTTTATAAATCAAAATGATAAATTATAAAGGAGTTGAAAGACGTTTTAAAATAGTAATATAAATTGTTTTATATTAAAAAGATTTATAAATTGATATTTATAAATTAAAAATATTGGAATTTTAAAACGAGCTTTTATAAGAGTTAGAATGAATTGTGAATGAATTTCATAAATGAATGAAATTTATAGAATTATAACGGTGAAGTTATAAATGGAATTTTATAAACAGTAGGTTTATAAAATTTGTAAAGCTATTTAAAAGAATGGAATTTGGATAAATAAATGAATCTTATAAGTTATAAGATCTATAAATTTATGAAGTTTAAAGGAACGATTTTGTAAGCAAATAAATTATAAGTATTTAACTTATAATATGAAATTTTAGTATATCATTGAGATATGAAATTGAATAGATTTATAAAGGAAGTTTATAAAAGGAAGTTGTTATAAAATAAATAGAAATAGAATTTATAAACATTGTTTTGTAAATCCGCAACGACTTATTTTGATAAGTGAATTGTTGTAATTTATTTATGGAGTTATATTCATGTTTTAGACAGTGAATAATTCTTTAAAATAAAATGAATAGAAGTGATGAAATTGGTTAACAAGTATATTCACGTTTTTGAATAGTGAATAATATGTTAAAGAAATTATTTTGGATGTGATGTTTGAAATAGAATTAAAACGATCTAAAGATGTTTTAAAAGGTGCTGAGATTCGAAACCATAGATTTCAACATTTATTGTTGAAATAGATGTTTTCGAGAAATAGAAGGAAATGGTAGATTATAACACTGTTGTTATAATAAATGATTTCCGAAAGGAAATGTTTTGTATAGTATTGGGATTTATATATCTATTTTAATTTCGAATCCCTATACTAATGATTTTGGTTTGTCGTAACGATGTTTTACGCAACATTCGTTTTGGCCCAAATAAATATGTTTAAGTGAATGATTTCTTTAAAGAATGAAATATATACTTAATTTCGATTAGGGTATATTAAATATTTTCTAAGCATAGAAAATAAAAAGATCTGTGAATTACTTATTTTTAATAAGTATAGAAATGCTTTTCCAATATTAAGTGAATGTTTGGAATTTATCTTTTTGAAGATAAATTGAAAATGAATAGTAGAAATTGAAGGGAAATCGTATATTCATAAATATTTTGGAATGTAAATCCAATATGGAATTTATAAATGAAATTTGGAAAATGAGTAAATATTGATTTATTTTTAAAGAATGGAGAATGTATATCTTATAAAGATATTTTTGGGAAATAAAAAAAATTTGGAAAATTATTTGGAATCTGGTGATGTTGGCATATCTATTGATAGTTCAATAACCGACTATCAATATTTACCTTTAAATAGGTATTTGTTGTGATTTGTTTGAAATTGAATGCCACACTTATTTTTTTTTAATAAGCGCTCACTATTCGGGTTAACCGGGAAAGGACCTTGGGGTCGTATAACCCATTCCGAATATGTGATACGTCGTTATGAATTGCATTCGAAGACCGGTGTTGAAGACCGGATATTTTCGAAAACGAAAGGGTTTCTTGTTGATTGTCTCTGCACTGGCTGATCCCCGGTATTGAGATCTCCATATTTGATGGGAAATCCGAACGTGATTAGAGATTATTCGGATTGCAAGGACTTCTTTGTAAGTGCCTTCGGTTCTGTTCGAGCCCGGAACAGACTTGTATGGATTGTGTGTCTGACATTACAAATTGAGTTATAAAGCCGATTTCTTTCAAATATATTTCTGTTGGTGGCGGAGAATTTATTCTCTTAGCTTAACACCCTTCTCTGAGACATACGAGCTCAGAGGTTATATAGTTGAAGGTTATCAGCGATATACTCCCAATCTTGGTAATGTGACATACTGAGTGTAGCTGTAAATGATCATTGTGTTGATTATTTGTGATAGGATCATTTATTTGATCGTCTATCTTGGTGATCATTTCTATGATCATTTGTTGACCCAAAGCATGGCTTTTGTATAAAGTATGTTTTTGTGGACGTGACTTCGTCGAGCCTCACAAACCGGTAATGGTCGAAACAGGAATTGTGCGGCAAGGTTTACAGGGATCGCTTCCCTAGGGTATGACCATTCCTTCTGGAAAAGGGTAGTATCATGGTATGGAGCCCAGATACTTACTCATGTTGAAACACTTATTATTATGGTGTGATGTTGGTTAGAGAGCTCTCGGTGAAAGGTTCCAAAGGACTGGGGGTGGCATATCTGAGGGTTTGTAATATTCCTTGGGAAAAGGGATTCCCGGCTTTGTTTAGCGGAGAACGATGGTTCTCGGGGCGTCCTTCCAGAGGCGTTTCCATGTGGCAATGGGAAGTTCCTTGGCCTGACCATTTGTTGGAAAATCCATTCTTCAAATACGAGACTTGTACGGTTTTAGTTGTAGAACCTATCTTATGGTGGTAACCCACTGTTTGGATGGTAGCTATAGTAGGCATAAGTGCGAAATGTCTATGCTGGCTAAGATTTATATCTTTATTTTCGAAATGAATTTTCTCTACACTATGCACTAGTAATAATATCAAATGTTCTTTTTAATGCGTATCAAGCATCTTTGACTATCATAAGGAGAAATCTCCTCCGATTCTGCGTTTGCATGTGTGTGTGCGGGAGGCCTTATGGTAGTCTCATTTTTAAAAGCATTGCGAATTGACTTTAAAATATTCCCCTATTTTAATTTTAAAGAAAAATAAACTGTTTTGAGTTCTCGCACCAGTCACATGACTGACTCGGAGTTTATTGTTTTCCTTCCTAAACTCTGGGTGCCTACCAATTTTCACACGGGCAGTCAAGAGTTAAGGTTTATCAGGATATTCTGGAATTCAGGAGTTGCTGGAGGCAAGTTGGATGGCGTAATACTAGTATAGTATTTCTTTTTCCGCTGTTTGTTGTTATACACTCTGATGATATGATGTAATGAAATGTAATGTAATAACTGATATAGTTCTTTGTTTTAAAGATTATTCATTTATCTATTATATGTTGTTCCGCTGCGAATTGTGAGATTCTGATGTTGTTCTGTTATTTCTGTTCCGTTCTATTTTTCTTTTCTCTCTATTTTCTATCTTCTTATCTCTTCTTCTTCTTTTTCTTTTTCTTAAAACCCATAACTATTCGGTTTTTCGGCAACGAAAAATCGCAAACGTTACATTCGGTATCAGAGCTTATGGTTAAGCGACAACCATGGTTCTGTTGGGTATAACTCGTTAGAGATAGTGTCAGCAGTACTCTAGAATGAGTTTGAGTGTAATAATAGATATGAGCGCGTATTTGTTAGTGAATATAAAATTGTTTTTGAATCGGGTAAATAAAGTAATTTTGCCCAAAACTATTTTGTATAGAAAAGAAATGATTTTCTATGAATTATTATAGTATATGGTTGCATGATTGTTAGGAAGTGATAATATTGAATTATTAGTATATGGAATTAAATAAAATAAAATGGATTGAATTCAAGTAAATTAACTTGATAATTTATTTAATTGTGAAATAATTTCAAATGAAATGAATATGAATATGGAATGTGAATAAAGATTGAATAAAGATGGTATGTGAATTGATCGTAAGCAATAAAATTGAATTGAGCAATTAAGTAAATTCGAGATGAATTGAATATAGAAATTGAAAATTAAAATGAATTAGTGAATGAAACTAATTTAAAGTAGTAATATGAATTGGTAAATGGAAGTTAATCGTTAAAATTCAATATTTAGAATTGTGAATTGATTTCAAGTGAAATTGAAATGTAAAAAAATTAATGAAAGTGAATATGTAACTCCAATAGTGAAGTAAAAATGTATAGGAAGCATATGTTGGGAAATTTTGTAATAGAATTTGCAAAATGGTTTGAATGTTGGAATTAGATATTATGAATAGCAGGTTATACAGGTGTATAAAGGGATTGGATTTTGATTTCAAAGTTAAAAATTGAATTGCTCGACAAAAAGGTACGTATTTCAATTTCAGTATGAAATTTGATGACTTTCTTCTCCAGCCACTTGGCTTTCTCTTTTCTTTTTGATTCTGAGGGGCCGTGGTGCCATTTTGTAGTCATACCGAGCTAGCCGCGCAAAGGAGACGCTGGCGAAATTTTTCGAAAATTTAGGGTGTTAGAAAAATTTTGAGAAATTTGAAAGTTTAAAATTTGAATTTGAATTTAAATTTGAATTGTTAGGAAAACAACATTGTTTGGAACCTATAATTGAAGTTGGAAAGCTAGTTGAAATGATAGTGAATCTCTAGAAAAAAGATTTAGGTTAGAAGGTTGATAAAACTATTTGGATTGTGAAAAGTAGTTAATGGGATAGGGGCACTCTTCTTAACTTGTAATTTCGGGACGAAATTCTTTTAAGGGGGGAAGATTGTAACGACCCAGAATTTTAAACAATTTAATTTGAGAATATTTAATTAATTTTAAATATTTGAATGATGATTTGATTTGAATTGCAAATTATCAGAATGAATTTGACGATTAAATTATAGAATTTAATCTATTGAGAGTTGAATAAAAATTTGAATCCAAAATTTTAAGCTGATTAAAATTATTTCAAAGGCTTGTAAAATTCATATTGATAATACTGAAGATAATAGAAGCTTCAGAATTGAATTTGAAAGTGAATTGTTCAGTTTTGAAAATAAATCGTTTGAATCGATATTTAAAATAGCCGTCCGAGGCACAGCCTTGGAATTCGATGAAACCAGTTCCATTGGGTCCGTAATATTGAATTATTGCCGGATTTCAAATTTCGTATCAATCGGAGTTGTCGTGTGAGAATACGACACCTAAACGCGTTGAAATTAAATTCGATTTAAACTTGAATTTAAAAATTTTAATTGGTCAACATAACACACGTTGTCTTCCCTTTCTTACGCCTTGTATCGCGCCTGAGATCACGAAAAATAAATCGTGCCGAGCATGCTTCAGTTCGTTTTAAATACCTTCCCATCTTTAATTCTGTTTCGTTCAAAAATTTTCAGAGAAATTTTTTTTTTGATTTAATGGCCGAAGCCGTTTCTCTTTCGTATCCTTCTTCCCCCTCTTCTATTTTTCTTCCCCCCTTTCCTTCTTCAATTCTCAAATCGAAACGCAGCAGTTAAAAAGAAAAAAAAAATGGCGAACGAGTTGCTCGCGACTCAGTCACGAGGCAAGCGGCGGCGTCTAGGGTTGTAGGGGTAGCGCGTTCGATCGATTTGAAGGCGATGGAGTGTGGGACTGCGGCGCACGATTTGAAGGAGCACGCTGCAGTGGCGACGCGAGGGCGCGCGAGTCAGAAGGTACGGCGATGCTAGGGAGCTCGCGATGATTGGCAGCGACGATTCAAGCAAAGGAGGGGCGGCACACGAAATTGGGGTCGCGCTTGCGTTGTGGCGCAGTGGCGGCGAAGGGTTTTCGAGCACGTTAGCGTAGGGTAGCGGCGCGCGGCGAGCTCGAGACTGCGGCGATGAAGTGGAAACTCGAGTTCGAGCTTGGGGATTTCGAATAGCAGTAAGGTAATTTTATTTATTTATTTTTTTTCTTTTATTTATAACGTATATGAATTGATACAAAAAAAATGGGTAAAAGGAAATAAATGTGTAAATAAGTTTGTTTAATTTACTTGTATAATTTATCTTAAAAGTTATTAAAAAGAATTTGTTTAAAATTAAACGAATTGGTTTTAAAATAAAATCACTAGTTAATTTAAGGTTATTTTACAAGGAAAATTAATAAAGTTATATATAAAAAAAATAGATTTTTAATTTAAAATTTCTAGTTATAATTATTTTAAAAAGAAGAAAATTAGCTTAAAAGAAAATCAGTTTGAATCTTTAATTTTTAGTTTAAAATAAAAATCATTAACTTGAGATTGAAATAATTAGTTGGATAAATTTAATTTAAGGGTAAGTTAATTTAATCTATTTGAGAAGAAAATTTAGTTTTAAAAAGAAATTGTTTGAAAGCCAAAAACGATTTATTAAAATGGAAATTAAGTTCAAAGGGAAATTAAATTGTAGCTAAAAAAATTGAATTTATAATTGATTAAGTTATTAAAGAAGAATTTGGTTAATAAAATTTAATTTTTAGTTAAAATAAATTTATTTAAGAAGAGATTGGTTTAAATAAAACTATTGATTAATTAAACAATCAAGAACGAAATTTAATTTATTCGATTGATTCGAATATTAATAAATTGTGTAAATATTTATACAAGGTATAAATCAAGAAAATCGAGTCAAGAAGGAAAAGGATTGCTAATAAAAGCAAAGGTAAGAACTTCTCACTCAAAAGGAATTTTTATTGTTTATTTAAATTTTAAATAGTTAGATTTAAAATTGTTAGTTGTGTTGATTGAATGCTTGAATGATGATTGTTATATATATATATTGGATGTGAATAGACCTTATACGCCGTTAGTAAGCGGAGGTTATTTATTACACACATATACTGCGATATTCCACCTCGAAGTGGAATTGGTATTATATTATATATATAGCAATATATATATATATTGGCATATGTATATATTGCAGTTGATTGATTTCCCGCATTTTTTTTAGCGGATGAGACCCTATTGCGCCGTTAGTAAGCGGATAATATTTATAAAATCCCATATACCGCGATATTCCACCTCGAAGTGGAATGGTATTGTGCTAATGTCTGTGGATGCAGGGAAACAGGTTGTAGGGATCCAACTGGATTCCTCACAAATATTTATTTGATTTCATATATTGTGATATTTGATTGTTATCATGGATGATATATGATGTTTGAAAGTCGTGATTGACTATTGATATGTTGCATCATCGAATCCAATTTTTTTGAAGTTTAAAAATAACGATTTTGATTTCTAAAGTGATTTTTGGAAATATACGTTTATAAAATATTTTTGGAATTGATTCATCTTAAATAAAGATATTTTTGAGAAATACAGTTAAAAGTTGATTTTTGAAAAATATGAGATTAATGATTTTATAAAATAGTTAAAACTGGAATTTCTGAATTTATTATAAGAAGTTTAAAAATAGGATTTATAAAATTTTTATTTTATAAATCAGAATGATGAAATTATAAAAGAATTTAAAGATGTTTAAAGTAATAATATAAATTGATTTATATTAAAAGATTTATAAATTGATATTTATAAATTTAGAATATCTTGAATTATAAAATGAGCTTTTATAAGTGATAGAATGATTTGTAAATGAATTTCATAAAGGAATGAAATTTATAGAATTTATGAAATTTGATTATTTTATAAATCAAAATGATAAATTATAAAGGAGTTGAAAGACGTTTTAAAATAGTAATATAAATTGTTTTATATTAAAAGGATTTATAAATTGATATTTATAAATTAAAAAATTAAAAATATTGGAATTTTAAAATGAGCTTTTATAAGAGTTAGAATGAATTGTGAATGAATTTCATAAATGAATGAAATTTATAGAATTATAACGGTGAAGTTATAAATGGAATTTTATAAACAGTAGGTTTATAAAATTTGTAAAGCTATTTAAAAGAATGGAATTTGGATAAATAAATGAATCTTATAAGTTATAAGATTTATAAATTTATGAAGTTTAAAGGAACGATTTTGTAAGCAAATAAATTATAAGTATTTAACTTATAATATGAAATTTTAGTATATCATTGAGATATGAAATTGAATAGATTTATAAAGGAAGTTTATAAAAGGAAGTTGTTATAAAATAAATATAAATAGAATTTATAAACATTGTTTTGTAAATCCGCAACGACTTATTTTGATAAGTGAATTGTTGTAATTTATTTATGGAGTTATATTCATGTTTTAGACAGTGAATAATTCTTTAAAATAAAATGAATAGAAGTGATGAAATTGGTTAACAAGTATATTCACGTTTTTGAATAGTGAATAATATGTTAAAGAAATTATTTTGGATGTGATGTTTGAAATAGAATTAAAACGATCTAAAGATGTTTTAAAAGGTGCTGAGATTCGAAACCATAGATTTCAACATTTATTGTTGAAATAGATGTTTTCGAGAAATAGAAGGAAATGGTAGATTATAACACTGCTGTTATAATAAATGATTTCCGAAAGGAAATGTTTTGTATAGTATTGGGATTTATATATCTATTTTAATTTCGAATCCCTATACTAGTGATTTTGGTTTGTCGTAACGATGTTTTACGCAACATTTGTTTTGGCCCAAATAAATATGTTTAAGTGAATGATTTCTTTAAAGAATGAAATATATACTTAATTTCGATTAGGGTATATTAAATATTTTCTAAGCATAGAAAATAAAAAGATCTGTGAATTACTTATTTTTAATAAGTATAGAAATGCTTTTCCAATATTAAGTGAATATTTGGAATTTATCTTTTTGAAGATAAATTGAAAATGAATAGTAGAAATTGAAGGGAAATCGTATATTCATAAATATTTTGGAATGTAAATCCAATATGGAATTTATAAATGAAATTTGGAAAATGAGTAAATATTGATTTATTTTTAAAGAATGGAGAATGTATATCTTATAAAGATATTTTTGGGAAATAAAAAAAATTTGGAAAATTATTTGGAATCTGGTGATGTTGGCATATCTATTGATAGTTCAATAACCGACTATCAATATTTACCTTTAAATAGGTATTTGTTGTGATTTGTTTGAAATTGAATGCCACACTTATTTTTTTTTAATAAGCGCTCACTATTCGGGTTAACCGGGAAAGGACCTTGGGGTCGTATAACCCATTCCGAATATGTGATACGTCGTTATGAATTGCATTCGAAGACCGGTGTTGAAGACCGGATATT
Source organism: Allium cepa (assembly GCA_030765085.1). Lineage (NCBI taxonomy): Eukaryota > Viridiplantae > Streptophyta > Magnoliopsida > Asparagales > Amaryllidaceae > Allium > Allium cepa. The sequence goes on from CM060938.1 coordinate 689,429,137, forward strand.
TTCGAAAACGAAAGGGTTTCTTGTTGATTGTCTCTGCACTGGCTGATCCCCGGTATTGAGATCTCCATATGTGATGGGAAATCCGAACGTGATTAGAGATTATTCGGATTGCAAGGACTTCTTTGTAAGTGCCTTCGGTTCTGTTCGAGCCCGGAACAGACTTGTATGGATTGTGTGTCTGACATTACAAATTGAGTTATAAAGCCGATTTCTTTCAAATATATTTCTGTTGGTGGCGGAGAATTTATTCTCTTAGCTTAACACCCTTCTCTGAGACATACGAGCTCAGAGGTTATATAGTTGAAGGTTATCAGCGATATACTCCCAATCTTGGTAACGTGACATACTGAGTGTAGCTGTAAATGATCATTGTGTTGATTATTTGTGATAGGATCATTTATTTGATCGTCTATCTTGGTGATCATTTCTATGATCATTTGTTGACCCAAAGCATGGCTTTTGTATAAAGTATGTTTTTGTGGACGTGACTTCGTCGAGCCTCACAAACCGGTAATGGTCGAAACAGGAATTGTGCGGCAAGGTTTCCAGGGATCGCTTCCCTAGGGTATGACCATTCCTTCTGGAAAAGGGTAGTATCATGGTATGGAGCCCAGATACTTACTCATGTTGAAACACTTATTATTATGGTGTGATGTTGGTTAGAGAGCTCTCGGTGAAAGGTTCCAAAGGACTGGGGGTGGCATATCTGAGGGTTTGTAATATTCCTTGGGAAAAGGGATTCCCGGCTTTGTTTAGCGGAGAACGATGGTTCTCGGGGCGTCCTTCCAGAGGCGTTTCCATGTGGCAATGGGAAGTTCCTTGGCCTGACCATTTGTTGGAAAATCCATTCTTCAAATACGAGACTTGTACGGTTTTAGTTGTAGAACCTATCTTATGGTGGTAACCCACTGTTTGGATGGTAGCTATACTAGGCATAAGTGCGAAATGTCTATGCTGGCTAAGATTTATATCTTTATTTTCGAAATAAATTTTCTCTACACTATGCACTAGTAATAATATCAAATGTTCTTTTTAATGCGTATCAAGCATCTTTGACTATCATAAGGAGAAATCTCCTCCGATTCTGCGTTTGCATGTGTGTGTGCGGGAGGCCTTATGGTAGTCTCATTTTTAAAAGCATTGCGAATTGACTTTAAAATATTCCCCTATTTTAATTTTAAAGAAAAATAAACTGTTTTGAGTTCTCGCACCAGTCACATGACTGACTCGGAGTTTATTGTTTTCCTTCCTAAACTCTGGGTGCCTACCAATTTTCACACGGGCAGTCAAGAGTTAAGGTTTATCAGGATATTCTGGAATTCAGGAGTTGCTGGAGGCAAGCTGGATGGCGTAATACTAGTATAGTATTTCTTTTTCCGCTGTTTGTTGTTATACACTCTGATGATATGATGTAATGAAATGTAATGTAATAACTGATATAGTTCTTTGTTTTAAAGATTATTCATTTATCTATTATATGTTGTTCCGCTGCGAATTGTGAGATTCTGATGTTGTTCTGTTATTTCTGTTCCGTTCTATTTTTCTTTTCTCTCTATTTTCTATCTTCTTATCTCTTCTTCTTCTTTTTCTTTTTCTTAAAACCCATAACTATTTGGTTTTTCGGCAACGAAAAATCGCAAACGTTACACTAAGTGTGATAAGTGTCCAACATTTGAAGAAGAGATTAAAAAATCAGAAATTAAAATTAAATTGCTTGAAAATGAAATTCTGATTTTGAAAAAAAGTGAAAATACTAGGAGTGAGAACTTTATTCAAAAGCGCACATAATTATTAAACGAAAATGAATCTCTCAAAACACAAGTCAAAAAAGTATCTATAACTTAAGGAAACTTTTCCAAAAGTGAAAGATCACTAAATATGATAATAGCAAAACAAACTGCTAATACTAATAGACAGGACTTGGGTATACTCACTCTGAACATGTTAGTAGCAAAATTAATCAAGTTAAATCCGAGTGCACAATTTGTAGAAAATTTGGGCACAATCAAAATAATTGTCGGTATATACCCAAACACGTGAAAACTATTCCAATTTGGGATCCAAAAGGCACAAATACAAAATCCCTCAAAGTTAAACAAATCTAGGTGCCGAAAGGAACATATATAAATAGTTTTACGTCTCCACAAACTTATTTTTCAAAATCTATTGCCGCTAACAACCATGGACCAATAAAAACAAATAGGTCACAAAATTTTTTACCGTATGGGTGTGGTGACAGGCTAAGGAACATCAACTGTGTTACATGGATTTTGGCTGTTCCAGGAACAAAATGGGCGACAAATTACAGTTCCTTAGCCCAGTACAAAGGTGGTAGAATCACAATGGGAAACAACGAAAAAATATCGGCAAAGGTAAAATAGATAACGGTATATTCATCTTGAATGATTTATTAAATGTGATAATCTGCACCACGATTTAATTTAATTCAGCCAGTTATTGATAAAGAAATGAATGCTAATGTTGATTCTGACTTATTCTTATTTGACTTTTTATGATTCGAACAAAAATGTTGACCAATCATTTTTCATCTTTGAACTAGTTCATAAATTTGTTTGGTTTAACGATGTTGTTACACGTGGATATATATTTTTATTTTTCAGACTCGAGATCTGTCACTATATTCAGTGATTTGCTGATTTGCACAGTTTCAATTCAATTTCATTTCAAAGCTGTTAAAAATAATTTTGAGATATTTTGTTGCACACATCATTGTCTGATCTATGACATTCAACAAATGGTAACTTTGAGTCAAAAGAAATTCAGATGCAGATTACACTAGTGATCTAGTTGATAGAAAAATTACTAATGGAACGTAATTTATGTTGAGACATTGAGTAACTGCATCGTTTTTCAAAGAAAATATGTGCATATTTTTCACTTGAAATAATTTTCAAATAGGATACATTTTTCTTATAAAGCCCCTTCAAGATAATATTTTTTGTTGACGTTTTTTCAGATTAGTTATTTTGAAAATTTGTTTTTATAATTATTTTTTATTTTGATTTTAAATGACTACATTAACTAATCTGACTTCCTACTGATTATCGAAAAGATAAATAGTGATTGAAAAAGTGATGAGTGTTGGTATTAATTATATATTTTTACATGAGACATTATAATTAATAAATTTCTTTTGAAATTTAAACAAGAGTTATAAAAACTTTTTGTTGGTAAAAATTCCATGACCATCTCTAATTCTATCATATTTCTATTGACCATCAGTCATCAAAATCCTATATAATATGTCAATATGTGGTATTTTAAATGGGAAATCATTCGTTTTTCATTTCATTACTTTTTTAACAAAAAAAATCCAAAGTATTCACTCTCATTTAAAAATCCTCACGGTTACGCATGGGTGAATTACTTAGAATTTTATATCATGTGCTTCCATGCTCATTTAAAAGTCCTCACGGTTATGCATGTACGCAACACATATCAAAATTGATTGATTAAATAGACAAGTTGATTCTAACCCCATTTAAAGTCCTCACAGTTATGCGAGGTTAGACGATACTTGAATTCATTATTTTAAAAAAAATTGGGAATGCTACTAATCTCATTTAAAAGTCCTAGAGGTTATGCATGGTTAGTAGATATTCAAATTCCTGATATAATATACCACAAACAGACACAACTATATGGTTTTATATAATGACATCATTCCTATCATTCTAAAGTGGAACATGCACCTAACAAAGTATTTATGATTTTTGTTTGATTTTTTATTCAAATTTATTATTTATATTTGATTGAGTTTTATGGTTGTATTGATGTCTATCACTTTATTATATTTTTCTATCGCTATTACTCTTTTGCTGATAACAAAAGGGGGAGAGAAAAGTTAAGATTTGGCGAATAAAGGACAAATATTTCTATATGCATCTAGCTCATTTGCATATATTTATTCATGCATAAATGAAGGGGAGCTTTGTTGTAGAGAGGAAGCATTTAAACAGAGGGAGCAAATAGAGTCTATCAATGATCAAATACATTTAATATATTCAAAATCTTATATGTTTGTTATCATCAAAAGGGGGAGATTGTTGAATATACAGGATATGATTTTTGTTTGATGATAATAAACATATATATATTCATTTAAATGTATTTGTTAATGTACTATTTTGATTTTCACAGAGTTAAATAAATATTTGCTGAATAAAATAAATAACACAGAGTTTAAATTCAAACAAATATTTATCACAATTTTGAGTAGTACAAAATTGAGCTCTCAATATATATATATATATATATATATATATATATCAATTACAATCATATCACAATTTTTCATTTACACACCTCACTACATATCGATCGTTTACTCAAAATTGATTTTCAACTTCATTCCAGCTTGAATCCAGCATCTGAGCAATCTACAAAATTAACATTAAAGTAGTAAAATTGAAAAGAAAATATTTTGCAGTGTAAAATTGAATATGGTTTTGAAAATATTATTTGCCTCAGTTATTTGGGTTGTTCGTCATCATTTAATTTTGAATTCGTCATACACGAACAGCTTCTCACATGGGCAGTGTATCACGGTACATGCCACAAGGCCGTGCAAACCAATATACACTTGATAAAATTACAGGGACAGGTGAGCACAAGGTCAAACCCAATTAAAATCCGAGTTCAAGTCAATTTAAGTCACGATACGAGCACAAGGTCAAACCTGAGCTTTAAGTTGGATTCAACACATGTGCAATTCACAAATCAAATAAATCTCGAGTGAATCAAATCCTTAGCAGTAAATGTTGTAGCCTTAACATTCAAATGTCATATAATAAGTAACATATATGCAACCAGACTAGTTTCAACATGCTTCTGACTCAATACATCAAACCACGATGAACTCAATCAAAGCCAAAGCTATGGAACAGTAGGCCAAAGTCAAAGTCTAACTAGGAAGTCCGCCTGAAAAGTGCACAAAACTCAAGACTGCAACATGTACATGAAGACAGAAACTACACATAAGGGTAAATCGAAGACCAACCATGATGATCCCGTTTTAACCTAAAAATGCATGTGACGAGAAAACGAAGGGTAAAAAACTTCCATGACCCGATTGAGGTACGGATAGTCTTTTTTCGGTATGAAACTATCCAATGATGTCTAAAAGCGGTCAACACCGTAGAAATCACAGAGAGCTTCCTTTAGACTGGAAATGGCTCCTATAACTCTAACGAGCCAACAGTTATGGTCGTCCGAAGAATCGATATCCATAGAGTGCAACATCTACGGTGCAAGGTGCAACATACGTCCCAAATGCCCAAACATTGTCGTACGACTTTTAGAAATGGGTGCATGGATTTAAAATGGAACAGCTCAATGGTGCGCCACTCACCAGCGATTGTAAATCGAAGACCAGCCATGATGATCCCATTTTAACGTAAAATTGCACGTGACGAAAAAACAAAGGGCAGAAAACTTCCGAGACCCAATTGAGGCTCGAATAGTCTTTTTTGGATACGAAACTATCCATTGACGGCTTATAGCAGTCAAAGCCATAGAACTCATAGAGATCTTTGTTTTGACTGGTTATGGCTCCCGTAACTCTAAACGAGCCAACAGTTATGGTCTACCGAAGAATCGATATCTACAGGGTGCAACATCTACGGCGCAAGGTGCAACATCCATCCCTAATGCCAAAACATTGCCGTACGACTTTTAGAAATGGGTGCATGGATTTGAAACAGAATGATTCCATGTTGCGCCACTCTCCAGCGATGGTAAATCGAAGACCGGCTATGGTGATCCTGTTTTAACCTAAAAATGCACGTGACGAAAAAACGAAGGGTAAAAAAATTCCGAGACCCGATTGAGGTTCGGATAGTCTTTTTTTGGATACGAAATTATCCATTAATGGCTTATAGTCGTCAAAGCCATCGAATCCACAAAGAGATTCGTTTTGACTAGTTATGGTTTCCAAAACTCTAAACGAGCCAACAATTATGGTCGTCCGAAGAATCGATATCCACAGGGTGCAACATTTATGGTGCAAGGTGCAACATCCATCCCAACTGCCAAAGTAGTGCCGTACGACTTTGAGAAATAGGTGCATGGATTTGAAATGAAACCGGTCCATAGTGCGCCACACTCCAGTGATGGTAAATCGAAGACCAACAACGATGATTCCGTTTTAACGTAAAAATGCACGTGACGAAAAAATGAAGGGTAAAAAACTTTTCGAGACCCGACTGAGGTTCGGATAGTCTTTTTTGGGTATGAAACTATCGAATGACGGGTTAAAATGGTCAAATCTATAGAACTCATAGAGAGCTTCATTTTGATAGGTTATGGCTCCCGAAACTATAAACGAGCCACAATTATGGTCGTTTGAAGAATCGATATATATATATGGTGCAACATCTACGGTGCAAGGTGCAACATCCATCCCAAATGCCAAAACATTTTCGTATGACTTTTAGAAATGGGTGCATGGATTTGAAATGGCCATGGTGCACCATTCTACAGCGATGTTAAATCGAAGACCAGTCACGGTGATCTCGTTTTAACGTAAAAAAGCTCATGACGAAAAAAACGAAGGGTTAAAAACATCCAAGACCCGATTGTGGCTCGGACAGTCTTTTTTTGGGTACGAAATTATCCATTGACGGCTTATAGCCGACAAAGCTGTAGATATCGTAGAGAGCTTTGTTTTGACTGGTTATGGCTCCTGTATCTCTAAACGAGCCTATAGTTATGGTCGTTCGAAGAATCGATATCCACAGGGTGCAACATCTACGATGCAAGGTGCAACATCAATCCTAAATGCAAAAACAGTGTCGTACGACTTTTAGAAATGGGTGCATGGATTTGAAATGGAACAGTACCTTGGTGCACCACTCTCCAGCAATGGTAAATCGATGACCAGCCACAGTGATCCCGTTTTAAAGTAAAAAAGCACGTGACGAAAGAACGAAGCGTAAAAAACTTCCGAGACCCGATTGAGGTTCGTATAGTATTTTGTGGGTATGAGACTACCTAGTGATGACTTAAAGTGGTTAATGCCATAGAACTCACAAAGAGCTTCGTTTCGACGGGTTATGGCTCTCATAACTCTAAACGAACCAACAGTTATGGTCGTCCGAAGAATTGATATCCACAGGATGCAACATCTGTGATGCAAGTTGCAACATCCGTCCCTAATGCGAAAACAGTGTCATAAAACTTTTAGAAATGGGTGCATAGATTTGAAAAGGAACGGTACCATAGCGCACCAGTCTCCAATGATGGTAAATCGAAGACCAGCCACGGTGATTCCGTTTTAACGTAAAAATGCACAGACGAATAAACAAAGGGTAAAAAACATCCGAGATCCGATTGAGGTTCGAATAGTCTTTTTTTGGGTATGAAACTATCCATTGACCGCTTAAAGCTATCGAAGCCATAAAATTCATAGAGAGCTTCATTTTGACTGGTTACGGCTCCTATAACTCCAAACGAGCCAATAGTTATGCTCGTTCGAAGAATCGATATCCACAGGGTGCAACATCTACGGTGCAAGGTACAACATCCGCCCAAATGCCAAAACAGTGTCGTACGTCTTTTAGAAATGGGTGCATGGATTTGAAACAAAACAGTACCACGGTGCGCCACTCTCTAGCGATGGTAAATCGAAGACCAGCCACGGTGATCTAGTATTGACCTAATAATGCACGTTTTGAAAAAACGAAGGGTAAAAGACTTCCGAGACCCGATTGAGGCTCGGATAGTCTTTTTTAGGTATGAAACTATCCATTGACGGCTTATAGCCATCAAAGCCGTATAACTCACAAAGGGCTTTGTTTTGACTGGTCATGGCTCCAGTAACTCTAAACGAGCCAACAATTATGGTCGTCTGAAGAATCGATATCCACCGGGTGCAACGTCTACGATGCAAGGTGCAACATCCGTCCCAAATGCCAAAACAGTGCTGTATGACTTTTATAAATGGGTGCATGGATTTTAAATAGAACAATACGATGGTGCACCACTATCCAACGACGGTAAATCGAAGACAAGCCACGGTGATCCCGTTTTAACATAAAAATGCACGTGACGAAAAAAATGAACGGTGAAAAACTTCCGAGACCCGATTGAGGCTCGGATAGTCTTTTTTGGGTATGAAACTATCCATTGACGGCTTATAGCCATTAAAGCTGTAGAACTCATAGAGAGCTTCGTTTTGACTTTTTATGGCTGCCGTAACTCCAAACGAGCCAACAGTTGTGGTCGTCCAAAGAATCGATATCCACAAGGTGCAACATCTACGGTGCAAGGTGGAACATCCATCGCTAATGCCAAAACAGTGCCATACGAAATTTACAAATAGGTGCACGGATTTCAAATGGAAAAGTGCCATGGTGCACCACTCTCCAGCGATGTTAAATCGAAGACTAGACACGGTGATCCCGTTTTAACGTAAAAATACACGTGACGAAAAAACAAGGGGTAAAAAACTTCTGAGACCCGATTGAGGCTTGAATAATCATTTTTTAGGTACGAAACTATCCATTGACGGCTTATAGCCATTTACAGAGAGCTTCGTTTTGACTAGTTATGGCTCCCGTAACTCCAAACGAGCCAACAGTTATGGTCGTCCGAAGAATCGATATCCACGAGGTGCAACATCTACGGTGCAAGGTGCAATATCCATCCCAAATGCCAAAACATTGTCGTACGACTTTTAGAAATGGGTGCACGGATTGGAAATGGAATAGTACCATGGTGTGCCACTCTTCAGCGATAGTAAATCGAAGACTAGTCACGGTGATCCCATTTCAACGTAAAAATGCACGTGATGAAAAAATGAAGGGTAAAAAACTTCCGAGACCCGATTGAGGTTCGGATAATCTTCTTCGGGTATGAAACTATCCAACGACGGCTTAAAGCGGTCAAAGCCCTAAAACTCACAGAGAGCTTCGTTTTTACTGGTTACAGCTCCCTTAACTCTAAACGAGCCAACAGTTATGGTCGTTCGAAGAATCGATATCCACAGGGTGCAACGTCTACGGGGCAAGGTGCAACATCTGTCTCAAATGCCAAACAGTGTCGTCGTCTTTTAGAAGTGGGCGCATGGATTTGAAACGGAATAGTGCCATGGTGCGCCACTCTCTAGCGATGGTAAATCGAATACCAGCCACGTTGATTGTGTTTTAACATAAAAATGCAAGTGATGAAAAAATGAAGGGAAAAAAACTTCCGAGACCCGATTGAGGTCCGGATAGTCTTGTTTTTGGGTATGAAACTATCCAATGACGGCTTAAAGTGGTCAAAGTTGTAGAACTCATAGAGAGCTTCGTTATGACTAGTTTTGGCTCCCGTAACTCTAAATGAGCCAACAATTATGGTCATCTGGAGAACAAATATCCACAGGTTGCAACATATACGGTGCAAGGTGCAACATCCGTCCCAAATGCCAAAACAGTTCCGTACGACTTTTAGAAATGTGTGCACAGATTTGAAATAGAATAATACCATTGTGACCACTATCCAGCGATGGTAAACCGTAGACAAGCCACGGTGATCACGTTTTAACGTAAAAATGCACGTGTCGAAAAAACGAAGGGTAAAAAACTTCCGAGACCCAATTGAGGTTCGGGTAGTCTTTTTTTGGGTATGAAACTATCCAATGAAGGTTTAAAGTAGTCAAAGCCTTAGAACACACAGAGAGCTTCATTTTGACTGCTTATGTTTCCCTAAATCTGAACGAGCCAATAATTATGGTCGTCCGAAGAATCAGTATCCACTGGGTGCAACGTATACGGTGCAAGTGGCAACATCTGTCCCAAACGCCAAAATAGTGCGGTACGACTTTTATAAATGGGTGCATGGATTAGAAACGGAACAGTACCATGTTGCGCCACTCTCCAGCGATAGTAAATCGAAGACCATGCACAATGATCGTGTTTTAACGTAAAAATGCACGTGACGAAAAAACGAAGGGTAATGAACTTCCAAGACCCGATTAGGGTTTGGATTGTCTTTTTGTGTATGAAATATCTAATGATGGCTTAAAGCAGTCAAAGCTGTAGAGCTCACAGAGAGCTTCGTTTTGACTGGTTATGGCTCCCGTTACTCAATACGAGCCAGCAGTTATCATCGTTCGAAGAATCGATATCCATAGGGTGTAACATCTATGGTGCAAGGTACAACATCCGTCCCAAATGTCAAAACAGTGTCGTACGACTTTTAGAAATGGTTGCATGGATTTGAAATAAAACCATACCATAGTGCACCACTCTCCAACGATGTTAAATCGAAGACCAGCCATGGTGATCCTGTTTTAACGTAAAAAAGCATGTGATGAAAAAACGAAGGGTAAAAATCTTCCGAGACCCGCTTGAGGTTTGGATAGTTTTTTTGGGTATGAAATTATCCAATGATGGATTGTGTAACAACCCGCATATTTTACGATTGTATATTTAAATATTTTATTAAAATATAGCATTGTTAGTCGGTTTATAGTCTGAAATGCTATTTTTTGTAAATAGTCGATTTAGGACTCGAGACCACTTACACTGAGTTCAAAATGACGTTTGCAATCTTTTTGAGTATAAACATTGTTATATTTGGAGTTAGCAAAAAATTCGACCTTTTCACTTAGGGCTTTGGGTTTGGGTTTCAGTCCATTAGCCTAAACTTTTAACTCTAGCCCAACCCCCACTCCTCTTCAATCATTTTATTTCTATTTCATAACACTTCAAGCTTAAACAAAAATGGGGGAAGGGAAAAGAGATTAGGAAATTCCTAAGCCCTTGTTCCATTGCAAATCTAAGTTCTAGCTCCAAATTCAAAGAGAAGCTATTGGTAAGCATTCTCTTCTACTTCTCCAACTCATTCTCCCTTTAATTTCAGAAATTCCTAAACCCTAACTTAGGAAATGTTTTTCTTTTAAGCTTAGATTCAAGCTTCTTTGGTTAGGATTGAAGAGTGATTGTTCTTGCCTTGATCTATAGCTTCTCCTTCAATGATTTTGAGTTTAAAGGTGAGATTTTTATCTCACATCTATGTCTATATCTATCTTTGCTGTTAGGTATGAATTACTAATGCTTATTGGTGTTCATTTGCTTTGGATTTGGATTGAATTGGTGAATATTCCAACTTTTGGTGTTTTGAGGTCAAATCTTTAAAAATTCAATCTTTGATGTTCGAACACGATAGCGGGGTGTTTCGGAGAGCCATACAAGGCTTGGTTGTCGCTGGGCGTAAATCCTTATTCGTCGTTGCTCGCTTGATCGCTCCGTTTCGTGTTATGGGTTTTACCCCATAAAGGGGCTTGGCTGAATGTGCTTCAGTAGCAGGTTCAATCGACTGAGCCAGAAGATAAATTTTTTCTTACAAGCAGGTTCAGTCGACTGGACCAGAGGGTCAGTCAACTGAACTAGGGGGTACAAATTTCGTATCCCTGTGTCAGTCGACTGACGCTCTGGTCTAGTCGATTGACCTGCTTGTATAGGCCCAATTTGCCTATTTTGTGTCGATTTCCAATTTTTAATCGGTGCGTGATTATCCGATTTGTTGTTATCATTTATTATCGACTTTGATGACTTCTCTTTCGGAGTTTTTGGGAATATCCATTTTGATGGATTGGGTATCGATTTCTATGGATTTGATTCAGGTCTCGTATGTGATCTTTTGGTGATTGATTGATTTTACAATCAATTTTGTGATTTGTCACTTTAAAATACAAAGGTTTTTTATACTAGTAGTAAATATCAAAACTCTTTCATCAAAACGATTTCAATACTCTTTTAATACAAAACTCATTTATAAAACCATTTCCAACATATTAGTATATACAAACCTTTACCTCATTCATTTGAGAAATCTAATTAAACGGCTTAGTAAAACAAGTGGTATGAAACGCTTGCGTTTACTTCGTCGGTTAATTTTTGGAATTGTTCGATTGAAACTCTTGTGACAATTTTCGAGTGGAGATCTACAATTTGTTTGTAAATACTTAAGTTAAGCCAATGGTTATGGGACATGAAGCTAAACTCATTTATTTACTAGATTAATGTAATTCGCACTTTTTATTGATCAATGATGATCAATTTGTGATTTAGACTAGCGATATGCTAAGTCTCCTTGTCCACGTAGGGGACTGTACCTCGTTTTATTTTGTTCGTCTCATTTCTTTTATAGGCTAACGACCTATTTGTTCTTTGGAGTTTCGACTCATTTTTGTGGGCTAGCGACCCATGTTCTTTTATGGAGTTCGGTTCATCGGGCGTACCATTGTACTACGTTGTCGTTCCGGCTTATCAGGTTCATCAGGCGTACAGTTGTACTACGTCGTTGTTCCGAATTATTCGAGTTTCAGGTTCCTCGGGAGTACCGATATTGTACTACGTCATTGCACCGGCTCTATGGTTAGCGACCATGGAATAACGTCCCGTTTGTCATGCACGTGTTAGAGTTTTCATGCTCCTGTTTATGATAGGCCTCCCCCTTTTTGTGATTTCTGGATTTCTAGTTGATGATTTCTAGAATTTGTGATTCACCAATTTTGTGATTGGCATTGATATACTTGTCAATATTTGTGGTTTGGTGAATAAAATAAAGAATATGGGATTCTTTTTGCTGTCATGAGATTCTTGGGATATTGTATGATTTTGTGTTGTCTTATGTATACTTTTCATAGTGTGGCATTCTTGTTATCATACTTTTTATCATATCTCTTATTCTATCTCATTTTATCCGATATTTATAGGTAGACTGATCTGTTTATTATTTTCTTATTAAATAATACTCGGGTCAGACCGAGATGTTACAGGTGCTTCAGCTTGGCTCCTTACCAGGGATCATCATGTGATTTTTGTCTAACTACATTAGATAGGTAGTTTTTGTTGTTATACATTTGAGATAGAGACTCCTTGATGTATACATATTCTTTTGTCTAGCACTTGCATCTATTCTTTTGTGATATTGTGGATTATGTTTTACCACTACTTTGATGTACACTTCTATGTGTTATATTCTTATCTATTTCCACCTTTGTGATATGGATATCTGTGACTGATTTATGTTATGTTTATTTCTATATTCGTTTCCGAAGACACAGTGTAGTGGTTTTGAGTTTGTATCGGTATGTCGTATTTCCTCTTTGCATGTTATACTATCTAACATATCGGTCATCGCACAAAGCAATTACACGGATGGTCGCTCCTCAACAGCCTTATTCTTCGTGCTAGTTGACGGCATTATCCCATAGTGTCCTTGGCTAGCATGAGTATAGAGGTGGGGCGTCACAGGTTGGTATCAGAGCCAAACTTTGGAACAATGTAGAATAATCTGGCAGTGATCATCGACCTAAGTTCTTCTTAGGGGTCGTGCCTTAGGAATTTATTCGAGTCTTAGGACCCGTTATGTCCTAATTTCTTTTGTGATTCCTTGTTTGTTCAATTATGATTGTTTGATATTCATTCTGAGAATAACCTCTTCTTCTTCTTTCTTTCTTTCTTAAAGATAAGAAATGGTTAGATCTAACTGACCCAACGTCGGTCAATCTAGTGCTACTCCTCAAGATGGAGTATTTATGTCAGCCCACCAACTTCTAGATCTTGTTAAGAATGCTCAAGCTGTCAGACCCATTCCAGAGCCTACTTACCCAAAATCTGGATTTGCATGCTTGTGTAGTGCTTATACCAACTTGGGTGGGAAGCCATTCAAGGGTTACGAGGGTGTTATCGAAGTCCAAGCTTGGCTTAGAACGCGATCGTATCTTTACTCGCATGAATCTTATGGATCTTCATCGAGTCCAAGTGGCTCTAGTATGCTCCAAGAAGGAGCGTTAGACTGGTATGAGCTTCTGATATATGAAATTATCGAAGCGGATCTTACTTGGGAGCAATTCCAGGAACGATTTGAATTAAAGCTTATGCCAAAAGCTGAAAAAGTAACTTTGGCCCGGCATTTCATGGACCTTGTTCAAGGTGAATCTTCTGTGATGGAATATGTCGCATCTTTCGAATCTCTTTCTAAATGCGGGGTTGAATACATTAATACCCCATTGAAGAAAAATCAGATATTTGTCTATGGCCTGAATAAGAATCTCAAGAAGCCATTACTTCTAAAATTGGAAGTTGCTTTTGATCAGCTTATTGATATCGCTCTTCGACTTGAGGAGGCAGATATAGAGAGTGATGTTGAAGTTGTGGGTGCCAAACCACACTTCAACAACAACAAGAAGAGGCCTATTAAATTCAAAGGCCTTAATCCTAGCAAGAAAGGGAAGCAAGCAACTTCGGTAGCCAAGACTCTTACCCCTAGTAGTGGGCAATGAAACAATTGTGGTTCTAAAGACCATTATGCCAATAGATGTCTGAAACCTCTCTTTTGTTGTTATTGCAAAAGTTCGGGTCATCTTTTATCTTTATGTCCCAAACTTCAAGGCAAGAAGGAGGGAAATCCAAATGTGGTGCAAGCCCCTGGTAACACTTCTCATTGTCAAGGTATTTCTCATTCTATCCTTGATGGTATTATTATGTTCCGTGATCAACCTATTCGAGTTCTTTTTGATACGGGTGCATCCCATTCTTTATATCAAAAGAACTTATAGATACTTTTTCTTTAAGTGTTATGGCTTTAATGACTTCTTTGAGAATTGTGGATCCGCAACGCTTATTTGCTTTGTAAAGATGTCGAGATTATTTTATGTTATTTTTCTTTTCGAACCGATTTGCATTTCATGCGTTACTTAGGCTTCGAAATGATTTTCGGAATGAATTGGCTTAACCGTTATGAAGCACATATCCTATGTCCCGAACGGACTATTCATCTTTGGTATCCTCAATCTGTTAAACAGATTTCTATTATTCTTAAAGATTCGGATTCCAACTCGACAGCATCTTTATACTCTTTAAATCATCATGATGACGATAATGACGATGAGGAAAATATCATTTCTCTTATTCACATTGTTCGTGAATTTTCCGACATATTTGAGCCTGTTTTAGGATTACCCCCTAAGCGAGCCATTGAGTTCAGAATTAATCTAATTCCTGGAGCTTTTACCTATTACTCGTCCTCCTTATCGTATGTCTAATAAGGAAAATGAGGAGATGCATAAACAATTATCCAAATTGGAGACGAAGCAATTTATTCGTTCAAGTTCCTCTCCTTGGGGAGATTCATCTATTTTTATGAAGAAATCTGATGGTACACTTAGGCTTTGTGTTGACTACCACAAGCTTAATGATCTCACCCTCAAGAATAAATATCCTTTACCTCGGATTGATGATTTATTCGATCAACTTAGCGGTGCTAGAGTCTTTTCACAGTTAGACTTAGCAACCGGTTTTCATCAACTTCGAATTACAGAGGATAGCATTCCTTTGACATCGTTCCGTACTCGTTATGGATCGTATGAATGGCTTATTATGCCATTTGGACTAACGAATGCTCCGGCTTATTTCGTTGACCTTATAAATCGAGTTTTCAAAAACTTGCTCGATCGGTTTGTTCTCATCTTTATAGATGATATTCTTTTTATTCTAAAACCGAGGAAGAACATGAAGGGCATCTTCGGATTGTGTTGGAAACTCTTAGGAGAAATCAATTGAATAAATGCCACTTTGGCAATCTCGTGTGAAATTTCTTGGTCACGTTATTTCTGAATCCAGAATTTCCATGGATCCTTCAAAGATTGAAGCGATTCAAAATTGGAAGAGACCGGAGAGTGTGACAGAAATCCGTAGCTTTCTCGGATTGGCAGGTTATTGCCACCGGTTCATAAAATACTTTTCAAAGGTTTCCGTGCCTCTTATTAGTTTGACAAAGAAAGGAGTTAAATACATTTGGTCAGACAAATGTGAAGCTTCTTTCCAGAAATTAAAAGGACTCCTTTCCAATGCTCCTATTCTTGTGATTCCCGAAGGGAACCAAGATTCTATTGCTTATACCGATGCTAGTCGTGTTGGTTTAGGTGTCGTTCTTATGCAAAGGGAATGTGTTATTGCTTATGCTTCTAGGCAATTAAAGCCGGTCGAGACTAGATATACCACTCATGATTTAGAGCTCGCGGCTATTGTTTTCGCTCTTCGAATTTGATGTCATCATCTTTTAGGAGAAAAATTTGTTCTCTACACTGATAATAAATCCTTGAAGTATTTATTATCTTAAAAGGAACTTAATTTGTAGCAACAACGATGGCTCAAGTTACTTGCATCTTATGATCTTGATATTCTTTATACTCCCGGAAAGGGAAATCGTATTGCCGATGCTCTTATTCGTAAGCAACAAGCATTTGTTTCCATGATGATATCCAAATGGAATGATCTTGAGATTTTATCCACTTGTGAGATTCGAGATTATGAATCCTATTTATGTTCACTTTTGTTTTATGTAGCCTTGAGGGTCAGCCTTCTCTTTTAGACCGCATTCTTGAAGCTCAAAGGCTAGATCCCGAATTGGCTCTTCTTAGCAAAAATTTTAGGGATAAAATTGATATTGAAGGTTTGAAAGACTTTGATATTGATGCTCGTGGCGGTATTCGAAAATTTGATAGACTTATTGTGCCAAATATTAGTGATCTTCATAAAGATATTTTAGAAGATTCTCGTCATTCAAAATTAACCATTCATCTTGGTAGTAGTAAAATGTACGCGGATATGAAGAGACTCTATTACTGGGATGGGATGAAATCTGATATTGCTAACTTTGTTAAGTGTTGCATGACTTCCCAACTCATTAAAGCCGAGCACCAAAGGCCTGGTGTGTTATTGCAACCTTTGGATATTCCAATTTGGAAGTGGGACCAAAATTCCGTGGATTTTATTGACGGCCTTCCTCGTTCTCGTTCGGGTCATGATAGCCTATGGGTGATAGTTGATGGACTAACAAAATCCGCCCATTTTATTCCCGTTCGGTCTAATCGGGCCGTACCTCTTTTAGCCAAACTTTTTATTAAAGAAATTGTTAAATTGCATGAAGTCCCTACTTCTATTGTTAGTGATCGTGATCCATTGTTTACTGGTGGATTTTGGAAGAGTCTTCAAAAAGCTTTGGGAACGAAGCTTAATTTTAGCACCGCCTATCATCCTCAGTCCGATGGACAAACTGAGCGTGTGAATCAAACACTTGAAGTTCTTCTTTGTGCATGTGTTCTTGATTTTGGTGGAAGTTGGAAGATCATATTTCTCTTGTTGAGTTTTCCTATAATAATAGCTTCCAATCTAGTATTGGTATGGCACCTTTTGGGGCACTCTATGGATGGCCATGCCGATCTCCTTTATGTTGGCTTGAGGCCGGTAAGAAGCTGGTTTTAGGTCTAGATTTTATTCGTGATTGCACAGAAAAGATTGACCTTATTCGTCATAGGATGAAAGAAGCTCAAAGTAGGAAAAAATCCTATGCCAATAACCGAAGAAGGAAATTAGAATTTTCTGTGGGAGATTTTGTGTTTATTCGTGTTTCACCTATGAAGGGTGTTGTGGGTTTTAGTCGATCGGAAAAATTAGCACCTCGATATATTGGTCCATTTTCCATCACCGAACGTATTGGCTCCGTGGCTTATCGCCTTTTATTACCGGCTCAGTTTTCTGCTATTCATGATGTGTTTCACGTTTCTCAACTACGGAGATGCCTTAGGGATTCCGATTCTATTCTTGAGCCTGGTGTTGTGGAAGAAATTGAAATTTCACCTAATTTGACTTATGAGCAACATCCTATTCGTATTATTTCTTCGGAGATTAAACGCCTTCGAGATAAAGATGTTCCTTTTGTGAAAGTTCAATGGTCTTCAAATCCTAAGGATTGCTCTTGGGAATCTAGAGAATTCATCAAGCGAACATATCCAGACTTACTCTCTCACGCTCTTTAAGGTGAATTTCTTATTTTAAATTTCTTTTGTGTTGATATGCCTTTATGGTTGTTACTTTTATTTTTCTTCTTAAATATTGTGAGGACGCAATTTCTTTAAGGGGGGAGTCTGTAACAACCCGCATATTTTACGACTGTGTATTTAAATATTTAAATATAGCACCATTACTCGGTTTGTAGTCCGAAATGCTACTTTTTGCAAACAGTCAAATTAGAACTCGAGACCACTTCCATTGAGTTCAAAATGACGTTTGCGATCTTTTTGAGTATAAACATTGATATGTTTAGAGTTAGCTACAATTTCGACCTTTTCACTTAGGGCTTTGGGTTTGGATTTCAGCCCATTAGCCTAAAATTTTAACTCTAGCTCAACCCCCACTCCTCTTTATTCATTTCATTTCTATTTCCTAACACTTCAAGATTAAACAAAAATAGGGGAAGAGAAAAGAGATTAGGAAATTCCTAAGCCTTAGTTCCATTGCAAATCAAAGTTCTAGCTGCAAATTCAAAGAGAAGTTATTAGTAAGCATCCTCTTCTACTTCTCCAACTCATTCTCCCTTCAATTTCAGAAATTCCTTAACCCTAACTTAGGAAATGTTTTTCTTTTAAGCTTAGATTCAAGCTTCTTGGGTTAGGATTGAAGAGTGATTCTTCTTGCCTTGCTCTATAGCTCCTCCTTCACTGATTTTGAGTTTAAAGGTGAGATTTATATCTCACATCGATGTCTATATCTATCTTTGCTGTTAGGTATGAATTCCTAACGCTTATTGGTGTTTATTTGCTTTAGATTTGGATTGAATTGGTGAATGTTCCAATTTTTAGTGTTTTGAAGTCAAATCTTTAAAAATCCAATCTTTGATGTTCGAACACGATAGTGGGGTGTTTCGGAGAGCCATACAAGGCCGAGTTGTCGCTAGGCGTAAATCCTTAGTCATCGCCGCTCGCTTGATCGCTCTGTTTCCTGTTATAGGTTTTGCCCCACAAGGGGGCTAGGCTGAATGTGCTTCAGTAGCAAGTTCAGTCGACTGGACCAGAAGGTCAGTCAACTGAACCAGAAGATAAAATATTGCTTAGAAGCAGGTTCAGTCGACTGGACCAGAGGGTTAGTCGACTGAGCCAGGGATATAAACTTCGTATCCCTGTGTTAGACGACCGACGGTCTGGTCCAGTCGACTGACCTTCTTGTATAGGCCCAATTTTCCTATTTTGTGTTGATTTTCAATTTTTTATCGGTGTGTGATTATCCGATTTGTTGTTATCATTTATTATCGACTTTGATGACTTCTATTTTGGAGTTTTTGGGAATATCCATTTTGATGGATTCGGTATCGATTTCTTTGTATTTGATTCACATCTTCGTATGTGAATTTTTGGTGATTGATTGATTTTACAATCCATTTTGTGATTTGTCACTTTAAAATACAAAGGTTTTTATACTAGTAGTAAATATCAAAACTCTTTCGTCAAAATGATTTCAATACTCTTTTAATATAAAGTTCGTTTATAAAACCATTTCCAACCTATTAGTATATACAAACCTTTACCTCATTCGTTTGCGAAATCTAATTAAATGGCTTAGTCAAACAAGTGGTATGAAACGCTTGCGTTTACTTCGTCAGTTAATTTTTAGACTTGTTCGATTGAAACTCTTGTGACATTTTTCGAATGGAGATCTACAATTTGTTCGTAAATACTTAAGTTAAGCCAGTGGTTATAGGACATGAAGCTAAACTCATTTATTTACTAGCTTAGTGTAATTCACACTTTTTATTGATCAATGATGATCATTTTTTGATTTAGACTAGCGATATGCTAAGGCTCCTTGTCCACGTAAGGGACTGTACCTCGTTTTATTGAGTTTCATCTCATTTCTTTTATAGGCTAATGACCAATTTGTTCTTTGGAGTTTCGACTCATTTTTGTGGTCTAGCGACCCATGTTCTTTTATGGAGTTCGGTTCATCGAGCGTACCATTGTACTACGCTGTTGTTTCGGCTTATCTAGTTCATCGGGCATACCGTTGTACTACATCGTTGTTCCGAATTATTTGAGTTTCAGGTTCCTCGAGCATACCGATATTGTACTACGTTGTTGCACCGGCTCTATGGTTATTAACCATGGGATAGCGTCACGTTTGTGATACACATATTGGAGAGTTTTTATGCTCCCGTTTATGATAGGCCTTTCCACTTTTTGTGATTTATGGATTTCTAGTTGATGATATCTTGAATTTTTTATTCACCAATTTTGCGATTGACATTGACATATTTAATATTTGTGGTTTGGTGAATAAAATAAAGAATATGACATTATTTTTGCTGTTATGAGATTCTTGAGATATTGTATGATTTTTGTGTTGTCTAATGTATACTTTTCATAGTGTGGCATTCTTGTTATCATACGTTTTTATCATATCTCTTATTCTATCTCGTTTTATTTGATGTTTATAGCTAGACTGGTCCGTTTATTGTTTTCTTATTAAATAATACTCGGGTCAGACCGAGATGTTACAAGTGCTTCTGCTTGATTCCTTATCAGGGATCATCATCCGACTTTTGTCTAACTACATTAGATTGGTAGTTTTGTTGTTATACATTTGAAATAGAGACTCCTTGATGTATACATATTCTTTTGTCTAGCACTTGTATCTATTCTTTTATGATATTGTGGATCTTGTTTGACCACTACTCTGATGTACACTTCTATGTGTTATATTCATATCTATTTCTGCCTTTGTGATATGGATATCTGTGAATGATTTATGTTATGTTTATTTCTATATTTGTTTCCAAAGACGACATAGCCACTGTGTAGTAGTTTTGAGTCTGTATCGGTATGTCAAATTTCCTCTTTGCATGTTATACTATCTGACATATTGGTGCTCGCACAAAGAAATTACACGGATGGTCGCTCCTCGACAGCCTTATTCTTCGTGCTAGTTGACGGCATTACCTCGTAGTGTCCTTGGCTAGCGTGAGTATAGAGGTGGGACGTCACAGCTTAAAAGAAGATAAAGCCGCAGGACTCACAGAGAGCTTCATTTTGACTAGTTTTAGCTCCCGTAGCTCTAAACGAGCCAACAGTTATCGTCGTCCGATGAATCGATATCCACAGGGTGCATCATCTATGGTGCAAGGCGCAATATCCGTCCCAAATGCCAAAACCGTGTCGTTCGACTTTTAAAAATGGATGCATGGATTTAAAACGGAACAATACCATGGTGAACCACTCTCCGGCGATGGTAAATCAAAGATAACCCATGGTGATTTCGTTTTGATGCAAAAATGTACGTGACGAAAAAATGAAGGGTAAAAAACTTCCGAGACTCGATTGAAGTTCGGATAGTCTTTTTTGGGTATTAAACTATCCAATAACGGCTTAAAGCGGTCAAAGCCCTAGAACTCACAGAGCGCTTTATTTTGACAGGTTATGGTTCCCGTAGCTCTAAACAAGCCAACAGTTATGGTCGTTCGAAGAATCAATATCCATAGAGTGAAACATCTACGGTGCAAGGAGAAACATCCATCGCAAATCCCAAAACAGTGTCATGCGACTTTTAGAAATGGGTGCATGGATTTGAAATGGGACAATACCATGGTGCACCACTTTCCAATGATGGTAAATCGAAGACAGGCCATGATGATCCCTTTTTAACGTAAAAATGCACATGATGAAAACGAAGGGTAAAAACTTCCGAGACACGATTGAGGTTTGGATAGTCTTTTTTTGGATATGAAACTATCCAATGATAGATTAAAGCAGTCAAAGCCATAGAACTCACATAGAGCTTTGTTTTGACTGGTTATGGCTCCTGTAACTCTAAATGAGCCAACAATTATGATCGTCCGAAGAACCGATATCCACAGGGTGCAACTTCTATGGTGCAAGGTCCAACATTCATCCCAAATGCCAAAACAATGTCATACTACTTTTAGATATAGGTGCATGGGTTTGAAATGGAATAATACAATGCTGCGCCACTCTCCAATGATGGTAAACCAAAGACCTA
This sequence comes from Allium cepa, assembly GCA_030765085.1. Lineage (NCBI taxonomy): Eukaryota > Viridiplantae > Streptophyta > Magnoliopsida > Asparagales > Amaryllidaceae > Allium > Allium cepa. The sequence continues at coordinate 689,450,979 of CM060938.1, forward strand.
CCACGATGATTCCGTTTTAACGTAAAAATGCAAGGGTGAAAAAACGAAGGGTAAAAAACTTCCGAGAACGGATTGAGGTTCGGATAGTCTTTTTTGGGTGTGAAACTATCCAATTACGGCTTAAAGAAGTCAAACTTGTAGAACTCACAGAGAGCTTCCTTTTGACTAGTTATGTCCCCCGTAACTCTAAACGATCCAACAGTTATGGTCGTTCGGAGAATCAATATCCATAGGGTGCAACATCTACGGTGCAAGGTGCAACATCCTTCCCAGATGCCCGAACAGTGCCATACGTCTTGTAGATATGGGTGCATGGATTTGAAACGGAATAGTACCATGGTGCACCACTCTCCAGCGCTCGCAAATCGAAGACCAGCCACAGTGATCCCGTTTTAACGTAAAAATGCACGTGATGAAAAAAACAAAGGGTAAAAAACTTTCGAGACCCAATTGAGGCTCGGATAGTCTTTTTTTGGGTATGAAACTGTCCATTGAAGGTTTATATCTCTCAAAGCCATAGAACTCACAGAGGGCTTCATTTTGACTTGTTATGGCTCCAGTAACTCTAAACGAGCCAACAGTCATGGTCGTCCGAAGAACCGATATCCATAGGGTGCAACATCTACGGTGCAAGGTGCAACATCCATCCCAAATGCCAAAACAGTGTCGCACGACTTTTAGAAATGGGTGCATGGATTTGAATAGGAACAGTACCATGGTGCAACACTCTTCAGCGATGGTAAATCGAAGACTAGCCACAGTGATCCCGTTTTAACGTAAAAATGCAGGGACGAAAAAATGAAGGGTAGTGAATTTCCAAGACCTGATTGAGGTTCAGATAGTCTTTTATTGGGTATGAAACTATCCATTGACAGCGTAAAGTTGTCAAAATCATAGAACTCACAAAGTACTTCGTTTTGACTGGTTATGGCTCTTGTAACTCTAAACATGCCAACAGCTATGGTCGTTTGAAGTATCGATATCCATACGGTGCAAGGTGCAACAACCGTCCAAAAAGCCGAAACAGTGCCATACGACTTTTAAAAATGTGTGCATGGATATGAAAAGAAAAAGTGCCATGGTGCACCACTTTCCAGCGATGGTTAATTGAAGACCAACCATAGTGATCTCATTTTAACATAAAATGCACGTGACGAAAAAATGAAGGGTAAAAAACTTCCGAGACCTGATTGAGGTTCGGATAGTCTTTTTTTGGTATGAAACTATCCAATGATGGCATAAAGTGGGAAAAACTATAGAACTCACAAAGAGCTTCATTTGACTGTTTTTGGCTCCCGTAACTCTAAACGAGCCAACAGTTATGGTCGTCCGTAGAATCGATATCCACAGGATGCAACATATACGGTGCAAGGTGCAATATTCGTCCCAAATGCCAAAACAGTGTCATAAAACTTTTAGAAATGGATGCTTGGATTTGAAATTGAATAGTACCATGGTGAACCACTCTCCAGCTATGGTAAATCAAAGACCAGCCACAGTGATCCAGTCTATACGTAAAAATGCACGCAACGAAAAAACGAAGGGTAAAAACTTTCGAGACCCGATAGAAGATTGGATAGTCTTTTTGAGTAGAAACTATCCAATGATGGCTTAAAGCAATCAAAGCCATAAAACTAACAGAGAGCTTCATTTTGACAGGTTTTGGCTCCCATATCTCTAAACGAGCCAACAACTATGGTCGTTCGAAGAATCGATATCCACAGGGTGCAACATCTACGAGGCAAGGTGCACCATCCCTCCCAAATGCCAAAACAGTGATGTACAACTTTTAGAAATGGGTGCATGGATTTTTAACGAAACAATACCATGGTGCCCCACGCTCTAGCGATGGAAAATCGAAGACCAGCCACGGCGATCCTGTTTTAACGTAAAAATGCACGTGATGAAAAAACGAAGGGTAAAAACTTCCGAGATCCGATTGAGGTTCGGAGAGTCTTTTGAGGGTTGAAACTGTCCAATTATGGCTTAAAGTGGTCATAGCCATAGAACTCACAGAAAGCTTCGCTTTGACTGGTTATGGCCCCCGTAACTCTAAACGAGTCAGCAGTTATGGTCGTCCAAAGAATCGATATCCCAAGGGTGCAACATCTATGGTGCAAGGTGCAACATCCATCCTAAATGCCAAAAAAGTGCCGTATGACTTTTAGAAATAGGTTCATGGATTCGAAACGAAACAGTTCAACGGTGCGCCACACTCCAGCGATGGTAAATCGAAGACCAGCCATGGTGATCCCATGTTAACGTAAAAATGCACATGATGAAAAAACGAAGGGTAAAAAACTTTTCGAGACCCGATTGAGGTTCGGATGGTCTTTTTTAGGTGTGAAACTATCCAATGACGGCTCAAAACGGTCAAATCCGTTGAACTCACAGAGAGCTTCGTTTTGACAGGTTGTGGCTTCCGTAACTATAAACGAGCCAACAATTAAGGTTATTTTAAGAATCGTTATCTACAGGGTGCAAAATTTACAGTGCAAGGTGCAACTTCCATCCCAAATGCTAAAACAATGCCGTACGACTTTCAGAAATGGGTGCATGGATTTGAAATAGAATACTGCCATGGTGCACCACTCTCCAGCGATGTTAAATCGAAGACCAGCCACGGTGATCCCGTTTTAGCGTTAAAAGCACATGACGATAAAACGAAGGGTCAAAAACTTCCGAGCCTGATTAAGGCTTTTTTTGGGTATGAAACTATCCATTGACAGCCTATAGCGGTCAAAACTATAGAACTCAGAGAGATCTTCGTTTTGACTGGTTATGGCTCTCGTACCTCTAAACGAGCCTATAGTTATGGTCTTCCGAACAATCGATATCCACAGGGTGCAACATCTACGGTGCAAGGTGCAACATCCGTCCTAAATGCAAAAACTATGTCGTTCGACAATTAGAAATGGGTGCATGGATTTGAAATGGAACAGTACCATGGTGCACCACTCTCCAGTGATGGTAAATCGAAGACCAGTGACAATGATCTCGTTTTAACGAAAAAATGCACGTGATGAAAGAACGAAGGGTAAAAAACTTCGAAGACCCGATTGAGGTTCGGATAGTCTTTTTTGGGTATGAAACTATCCAATGACTGCTTAAATTGGTCAAAACCTTAGAACTCACAAAGAGCTTCGTTTTGACAAGTTATGGCTCTCATAACTCTAAACGTGCCAACAGTTATGGTCATCCGAAGAATCGATATCCATAGGGTGCAACATCTACGGCGCAAGGTGCAACATCCATCCCAAATGCCAAACATTGAGGCAATACTTTTAGAAATGGGTGCATGGAATCGAAAGGCAACAGTGCCATGGTGCACCATTCTCCAATGATGGTAAATCAAAGACCAGCCACGGTGATCTCGTTTTAACCTAAAAATGCACGGACGAAAAAACGAAGGGTAAAAAACTATAGAGACCCAATTAAGGTTCGGACTGTCTTTTTTTGTGTATGAAACTATCCATTGATGGCTTAAAGCTATCAAAGCCGTAAAACACATTGAGAGCTTTGTTTTGACTTTTTATGGCTCCCATAACTCTTAACGAGCTAACAGTTATGGTCGTCCGAAGAATCGATATCCATAGGGTGCAACATCTACGGTGCAAGGTGCAACATCCATACCAAATGCCAAAACAGTGTCGTACGTCTTTTAGAAATGGGTGCATGGATTTGAAACAAAACAGTACCATGGTGCGCCACTCTCTAGCGATGGTAAATCGAAGAACAGCCACAGTGATCCCGTTTTGACGTAAAAATGCACGTGATGAAAAAACGAAGGGTAAAAACTTCCAAGACCCGATAGAGGCTCGGATAGTCTTTTATTGGGTATGGAACTATCCATTGACGACTTATAGCCATCAAAGCCGTAGAAATCACAGAGAGCTTTGCTTTGACTGGTTATGGCTTCCGTAACTCTAAATGAGCCAACAGTTATGGTCATCTGAAGAATCGATATCCACATGGTGCAACATCTACGGTGCAAGGTGCAACATCTGACCCAAATACAAAAAAAGTGTCGTACGACTTTTAGAAATGGATGCATGGATTTGAAAAGGAACACTACCATGGTGCACTACTCTCCAGCGATGATAAATCGAAGACCAAGCACGGTGATCTCGCTTTAACGTAAAAATGCACGTGACGAAAAAACGAAGGGTAAAAAACTTCCGAGACCAGATTAAGGCTGGGATAGTCTTTTTTTAGGTGCAAACTATCCATTGACGGCTTATAATCGTCAAAGACATAGAAATCACAGAGAGCTTTGTTTTGACTGGTTATGGTTCTCGTAATTCTAAACGAGTCAACATTTATGGTCGTCCGAAGAATCGATGTCCACAGGGTGCAACATCTACGGTGCAAGGTTCAATATCCGACCCAAACGTAAAAACAGTGTCGTACGACTTATAGAAATGGATGCATGGATTTGAAAGGGAACGGTACCATGGTGCACCACTCTCCAGCGATGGTAAATCGAAGACCAGCCACGGTGATTCTGCTTTAACGTAAAAATGCACGTGACGAAAAAATGTAGGGTGAAAACTTTCGGGGCTCGATTAAGTTTTGGGTAGTCTTTTTTTGGGTATAAAACTTTCCAATGACGGCTTATAGTGGCCAAATCCATAAAACTCACAGAGAGCTTTGTTTTGACTGGTTATGGCCGTCGTAACTCTAAATGAGCCAACACTTATGATCGTCCGAAGAATCGATATCCACTGGGTGCGACATCCACGTTGCAAGGTGCAACATCCGTCCCAAATGCTAAAACAGTGCCGTACGACTTTTAGAAATGGTTGCATGGATTTTAAACGGAACAGTACCATGGTGCGCTACTCTCGAGTGATGGTAAATTGAAGACACGATTAAAGTTCGGATAATCTTTTTTGGGTGTGAAACTATCCGATGACGGCTTAAAGCGGTCAAACCTGTAGAATTCACAGAGAGCTTCGTTATGACTGGTTATGCTCCCGTAACTCTAAACGAGCGAAGAGCTATGGTCATCTGAAGAACCGATATCCACATGGTGTAATATCTACGGTGGAAGGTGCAACATCCGTCCCAAATGCCAAAATTGTGCCATACGACTTTTATAAATGGGTGCATGGATTTGAAATGGAATAGTGCAACGGTTCACCACTCTGAAGCGATGGAAAATCGAAGACTAGCCGCGGTGATCACATTTTAACGTAAAAATGCACGTGACGAAAAAACGAAGGGTAAAAAGCTTCCAAGACTCGATTGAGGTTCGTATAGTCTTTTTTGGGTATGAAACTATCCAATGATGGCTAAAAGTGGTCAAAGCCGTAGATCTAACAGAGAGCTTCATTTTGACTGGATATGGATGCCGCAATTCTAAACGAGCCAACAATTATGGTCGTCCGAAGAATCGATATCCACAGGGAGCAACATCAACGGTGCAAGGTGCAACATCCGTCCAAAAGGCCAAAACAGTGTCGTACGTCTTTGAGAAATGGGTGCATGGATTTGAAACGGAACAGTACCATGGTGCACTACGCTCGAATGATGGTAAATCGAAGACCAGCCACGGTGATCCCGTTTTAACATAAAAATGCACGTGACGAAAAAACGAAGGGTGAAAAACTTCTGAAACCCGATTGAATTTCGGATATTCTTTTTTTGGTTATGAAACTATCCAATGATGGGTTAAAGCGGTCAAAGCCGAATAGAGAGCTTCGTTTTGACTGGTTATGGCTGTCGTAGCTCTAACGAGCCAACAGTTATGGTCGTTGGAAGAGTCAATATCCACAGGGTGCAACATCTACGGTGCAAGGTGCAACATCCATCTCAAATGCCAAAATAGCGCCGCACGACTTTTAGAAATGGGTGCGTAGATTTTAAATGGAACAATACCATGGTGTGCCAATCTCCAACGATGGTAAAACGAAGACCAGCCACAGTGATTGCATTTTAACGTAAAAACGCACGTGACGAAAAAAGGGTAAAAAAACTTCCGAGGCCCGATTAAGGTATAGATAGTCCTTTTTTGGGTATGAAACTATCCAATGACGGCTTAAAGCAATCAAAGCCGTAGAACTCACAGAGAGCTTCTTTTTGACTAGTTATGGCTCCCGTAACTCTAAACGTGCCAACAGTTATGGTCGTCCGAAGAACTGATATCCACGAGGTGCAATATCTACGGTGCAAGGTGCAACATGCATCCCAAATGCCAAAACAGTGTTGTACGACTTTTAGAAATGGGTGCTGTTGGATCATAGGTTTTGATTGCTGACATGAAACAACAATTCACAAATCTATGATTTCAACAACATCCAGACTCAACGACTCAAAGTATGGTTCATATAGTTATATATTTTTAACAAGAATCATCGAATATGTACATAGAGTCTAGTTTAGTGCTTTGTTAAAATCTTCTCTCAAGAATCATCATTCACATTCAAATAAACTTGCATGCATATTTTAATCAAAATCAAGTTTTCAAAAAATTATGTGGAGCGAGGCTCGAACCCGTGTCACTAGTTTAGAAGGCAAGTACTCTAACCAAATGGGCTATGGTGATTTTTGATTATCAACAGAATTCAGTCGACTGAACAAGTCATTCAATCGACTGAATATCTATAAACAGCCTACTAAACCTGTTTAAAACTGTGCAAATTGCACAGAAATTACCAGATCAGTCGACTGACCTGACAATTTTTGCGCAACACGCACAGGTGCATAAACATTCAAATATTTATTTGATATTCGTTTGAATATTCAGTCGACTGACCTAGAGGTTCAGTCGACTGAATTTCTATAACGGCTACATTTTTTTGAAAAGACACGACCATTTGTGAAGTGTTACGAGCCACTTCACAAAGAGATTTGGACACAACACTTCAACCGGAACTCTTCGTCAATGGTCATTGCTTTTTAACATCTACAAATACATATTCTAACTTGATTTCAAATCACAGAATCTGCTTTTCTCTCTTATCTAACTTTCTTATTCTTTCATTCTTATTGCTTAAATCAAATTTATATATTCTAAGAAATACTATTCCTTACTAATCTTCATAAACTTCCAAGATACGCATCATACTTGAGGAAAAGATTATAGGAAGGTTGTACTACAAATGACAAATCCGTGTTATCAGAACACACATTAGCCAAACTATTTTCTATATTTGTTGAAGTCTTGTTCTGCTGCTCAGGTGTGTGAAGTCCTCTTCGGCTATTGAGGCAAAATCCTGTTCCGCTGCTTAGGTCCCTGTTCGGCTGCTCAGGAGTTGTATAAGCCTGTTCCTCTGGCTTAAGTGAGGGCTGTTGTTTTAGTGAAATTCCAGAAGGGGTCTAGGACTGGACGCAGGACGGTGCTTCGAACCAATATAAAAATCTTTGGTGCCATTTTACTATACTTCTTTTATATTCCGCACTATTTACAGTATTACTATCATCACTGTACTCTGTAATATCATATATCCATATTACACGATCCATAGCACACTTTCATTTGGTATCAGAGCAAGGTCATCTTATAGCCATAGCACAATATCTGATAATCTAAAACCCAGGAATTCTATTGCATCATAGAATAATGGCCAGAAAACAATCTAATCGAAATACAACGCGCAAAATCCCTGTCAAAGCCACTTACAAATTTCAGTAAAAGATAATAATGAATTATTTGGTATTAGAAATAATATTTCAAAGCTTAATTTTGTTATTTTAGAAAAGATGAAATCTGCAAAACGTGAAAATAAGAAATTGAAAAATGAGAAGTTAGATTTAGAAAATCAACTTGATGTTTTAAAGAATAATTTTATAACTATTAAAGATTCTCTTGATGAAAAAAACACCATATTTGAAAAAAAAGAGAGAGCAACATTCAAAAGAAAATTTTGATTTGAAAAGACAAAATGATTTATTACAATCCTCTTTAGATAATTCAGAATCTCAAAATTCCCTTCTCAAAAAATGAGTACCGTACGTTGAAAAACGAGAATTCTAAATTAAATAAGAAAATTGATATTTTGAATAATAGTAATATTTCTTTTGAAAATAATAATTGTGCAAGGCTAAATTTTATAAACTTAACACTGAAGTCACAAAATTTAATAAAGGTCAAAACGATTTAAACATGATTTTATCTAATTCTAGACCTTTAAATGATAAAAGTGGTTTAGGGTATAATAAAACAGATCGTAGAATTAGCACTAGACATGATTTCATGTATAGTTAACATGTTAGTGCTAGTACTAGATTGCGTGAAAAGTCTAAATCCAATTTTTATAGAAATTCAAATACTGCTATGACCCATAATGTTTATAATTTCTTTAGTAGTACAAAATCAATGACGAAAAATATGAATAAAAATTATCTAAATATTTGGGTTCCTTTTAATTGGAAAAATAAAGAAAAATACATTGATGATTATTTTAATATGGTGGTTAATAATGAAAATTATATTTATAAAGGTTCAACCACGCCCAAATGGGTATGGTTTCCTGAAAATTAGGAAATTATAAGAACCTTGGGCATCACATGCTTTAAATGTTAATTTTTTTCTGATACCTTACATTATAAGTAGTAGTTATTTTGTTTTATATTGTTCTATCTTAACACTTATGTAAAATATAAATTATGTCATCATATAAACTCTCCTTTTTGTCGATGACAAAGGGGGAGAAAGATATTGCTCTAACGCTACTTGCAGAAATAAACGATGCAAGCTCAGATTAAGGGGAAGAAAAGATTAATTATTTATAGGAATATATAGCATAGATTTAGGGGGAGAAATCTATATCACAATTACAGGAATATATTCTGGGGGAGAAATAAGTCAACAAAGCTTGTCGAAGATTCGTTCGTAGCAAATGAAGTTTTCATCATCAAAACGGGGGAGAATGTTGGATCATAGGTTTTGATTGTAGACATGAAACAACAATTGACGATTCTACGACTACGACAACATCCGGACTCAATGACTCAAAATACGGTTCATATAGTTATATATTTTAACAAGAGTCATCAAATATGTATATAGAGTCTAGTTTAGTGCTTTGTTAAAATCTTTCCTCAAGAATCATCATTCACATTCAAATAAACTTGCATGCATATTTTAATCAAAAATCAAGCTTTCAACAAATACATGAAGCGGGGCTCGAACCCAGGTCATTAGTTTAGAAGGCAAATGCTTTAACCAAATGAGCTATGGTGATTTTTGATCATCAACAAAATTCAGTCGACTGAACAAGTCATTTAGTCGATTGAATATCTATAAACAGCCTACTAAACCTGTGTAAAACTGTGCAAATTGCATAGAAATTACCAGGTCAGTCGACTGACCTGGTAGGTCGGTCCACTTACCTGACAATTTCTACGCAACATGCAGAGGTGCAAAAATATTCAAATATTTATTTGAAATTCGTTTGGATATTCAGTCGACTGACCTAGAGGTTCAGTCGACTGAATTTCTATAACAGCTATATTTTTTTGAAAAGACAAGTGTTATGAACCTCTTCACAAAGATATTTGGACATAACACTTCAACCGGAACTCTTCGCCAATGGTCGCTGCTTTTTAACATCTATAAATACATATTATAACTTGATTTCAAATCATAGAATCTGCTTTTCTCTCATATCTAACTTTCTTATTCTTGCATTCTTATTGCTAAAATCCGATTTATATATTCTAAGAAATAATATTCCTTTCTAATCTTCATAAACATCAAATATACACATCATACTTGAGGAAAAGATTATAGGAAGGGTGTACTACAAGTGAAAAATCTGTGTTATCAGAACACACATTACCAAACTATTTTCTATATTTGTTGAAGTCCTGTTCTGCTGCTCCGGCGTGTGAAGTCCTCTTCCGAGACCTAATTGAGGTTCGGATAGTCTTTTTTTTGGTATGAAACTATCCATTGACGGCTTAAAGCGGTCAAAGCCATAGAACTAACAGAGAGCTTCGTTTTGACTTGTTATGGCTGCCATAACTCTAAACGAGCAAACAGTTATGGTCGTCCGAAGAATCAATATCCACAAGGTGCAACATCGATGGTGCAAGGTGCAGGATCCGTCACAGTGCCGTACGACTTTTAGAAATAGGTGCATGGATTTGAAACGGAATAGCACCATGGTGTGCCACTCTCTAGCGATGGTAAATTGAAGACCAGCCACAGTGATCGCGTTTTAATGTAAAAATGCACGTGATGAAAAAACGAAGGGTAAAAAACTTCCAAGATCCGACTAAGGTGTGGATAGTCCCTTTTTGTCTATGAAACTATTCAATGAGGGCTTAAAGAAGTCAAAGCCATAGAACTCAGAGAGAGCTTTTTTGACTGGTTGTGGCTCCCGTAACTCTAAACGAGCCAGCAGTTATGGTCGTCCGAAGAACCGATATCCACGGGGTGCAACATCTATGGTGCAAGGTGCAACATCCGTCCCAAATGCCAAAATAGTGCCATACAACTTTAAGAAATGGTGCATGGATTTGAAACAAAATAGTACCATGTTGCACCATTCTCTAGCGATGGTAAATCGTAGACCAGCCACATTGATCCCGTTTTAACGCAAAATGCACGTGACGAAAAAACGAAGGGTAAAAAACATCCGAGACTCGATTGAGGCTCGGATAGTCTTTTTTTGGGTATGAAACTGTCCACTAACGGCTTATTGCCATCAAGACCATAGAACTCACAAAGAGCTTCGTTTTGACTAGTTATGCTCCCGTAACTGTAAACGAGCCAACAGTTATGGTCGTGCGAAGAACCGATATCTATAGGTTGCAACATCTACGGTGCAAGGTGCAACATCCGACCCAAATGCAAAAATAGTGTAGTACGACTTTTAGAAATGGGTGCATGGATTTGAAATGGAACCGTACCATGGTGCACTACTCTTCAGAGATGGCAAATCAAAGATCAACCACGGTGATCCCTTCTTAAGGTAAAAATGCACGTGATGAAAAAACGAAGGGTAAAAAGCTTTCGGTACCCGACTGTGGCTCCGAGAGTCTTTTTCTGCGTATGAAACTATCCATTGATGGCTTATAGCTGTCAATTCCGTAGAACGCACAAATTGAAATGGAAGAATACCATGGTGCACAAGTCTCCAGCGATGGTAAATCGAAGACCAACCACGGTGATCCCGTTTTAATGTAAAAATGCACGTGACGATAAAACGAAGGGCAAAAAACTTCCGAGACCCGATTGAGGCACGGATAGTCTTTTTTTGGGTATGAAACTATCCATTGATGTCTTATAGCTGAAAAAGGCATAGAACTCATAGAGCGCTTTGTTTTGACTAGTTATGGCTCCCGTAAATCTAAACAAGTCAACAATTATGGTCGTCCGAAGAATCGATATCCACAGGGTGCAACATCTACGGTGCAAGGTGCAACATCCGACCCAAATGAAAAAACAGTGTCATACGACTTTTAGAAATGGGCGCATCGATTTGAAATGGAATAGAAACATGGTACACCACTCTCCAACGATGGTAAATTGAAGACCAGCCACGGTGATCCAGTTTTAACATAAAGATGCTCGTAACGAAAAAATGATGGGTAAAAATTTCCTGACACCCGATTGAGGTTTGGATAGTCTTTTTTTGGGTATGAAACTATCCAATGATGGCTTAAGGCGATCAAAGCAATAGAACTTACATAGAGCTTCGTTTTGATTGGTTATGGCTTCTGTAACTATAAACGAGCCAACAGCTATGGTGATCCGAAGAATCGATATCCATAGGGCGCAACATTTATGGTGCAGGGTGCAACATATACAGTGCTAGGTGCAACATCCATCCCAAATGCCAAAACAGGGTCGTACGACTTTTAGAAATGGGTGCATGGATTTTAAACGGAATAGTACCATGGTGCACCAATCTCCAACGATGGTAAATCAAAGACCAGCCACGGTGATCCTGTTTTAACCTAAAAATGCACGTGATAGGAAACGAAGGGTAAAAAACTTCCAAGACCCGATTGAGGCTCGGATAGTCTTTTTTTTGTGTATGAAACTATCCACAGACACGTTATGGCCATTAAAGCTGTAGAACTCATAGAGTGCTTCATTTTGACTGGTTGTGGCTCCCGTAACTCTAAATGAGCCAACAGTTATGGTCGTCTGAAGAATCGATATCCACAGGGTGCAACATCTACAGTGCAAAGTGGAACATCCAACTCAAATGCATAAATATTGTCATACAACTTTTAGAATTGGGTGCATGGATTTGAAACGGAACCGTACTATGGTGCACCACTCTCCAGCGATGGTAAATCGAAGACGAACCACGATGATCTCGTTTTAACGTAAAAATGCACTTGACGAAAAAACGAAGGGTAAAAAACTTCCGAGACCCGATTGAGGCTCGAAAAGTCTTTTTTGTGTGTGAAACTATCCGTTGATGGCTTATAGCCTTCAAAGTCGTAGAACTCATAGAGAGCTTCGTTTTGACTAGTTATAGGTCCCATGACTCTAAACGAGCCAACGGTAATGGTCGTCCGAAGAATCGATATCCACAGGGTGCAACATCCATGGTGCAAGGTTCAACATCCGACCCAAATGCAAAAATAGTGCCGTATGGCTTTTAGAAATGGGTGCATGGATTTGAAATGGAACAGTACCATGGTGCACCACTCTCCAGCGATGTTAATCGAAGACCAGCCATGGTAATCCCGTTTTAACATAAAATGCACGTGACGAAAAAACAAAGGGTAAAAATAAATTCCGAGACCCGATTGAAGTTCGGATAGTCTTTTGGGGTATGAAACTTTCCAATGATGGCTTAAAGCGCTCAAAGCCGTATAACCCACAGAGAGCTTCGTTTTGACTGGTTATGGCTGCCGTAAATCTAAAGGAGCCAACAGTTATGGTCGTCCGAAGAATCGATATCCACAAAGTGCAATATCTATGGTGCAAGGTGCAACATCCATCCCAAATGCCAAAACAGTGTCGTACGACTTTTTGAAATGGGTGCACGGATTTGTAACGGAACAGGACCATGGTGCGCCACTCTCCAGCGATGGTAAATCGAAGACCAGCCACAGTTATCGCGTTTTAACGTAAAAATGCACACGAAACGAAGGGTAAAAAAATTTCGAGACTCGATTAATGTTCAGATAGTCTTTTTTGAGTATGAAAATATCCGATGACGGCTTAAAGTGGTCAAACACAGAGAAATCACAAAGAGCTTCGCTATGACTGGTTGTGGCTCCGATAATTCTAAACGAGCCAACAGTTATGGTCATCCGAAGAATCGATATCCACAGGGTGCAACCGCGGTGCGAGGTGCAACATCCGTCCCAAATGCCGAAACAGTGCCGTACGACTTTTAGAAATGGGTGCATGGATTTGAAACGAATCAGTACCATGGTACACCGCTCTCCAGTGATGGTAAATCGAAGACCAGCTACGGTGATCCCGTTTTAACGTAAAAATTCACGTGATGAAAAAACGAAGGGTAAAAAACTTTCGAGACCCGATTGTGGTTCGGATAGTCTTTTTTTGGGTGTGAAACTATCCAATGACGGCTTAAAGCGGTCAAAGCGGAAGAACTAACAGAGAGCTTCGTTTTCACTGGTTATGGCTGCCGTAACTCTAAACGAGCCAATAGTTACAGTTGCCCAAAGAATCGATACCCACATACTGCAACATCTACGACGCAAGGTGCAACATCCGTCCCAAATCCCAAAACAGCATCGTGCGACTTTTAGAAATGGATGCATGGATTTGAAATGGAACAGTAAAATGGTACACCACTCTCCAGCGATGGTAAATTGTAGACCTGCCACGGAGATCCCGTTTTAATGTAAAAATGCACGTGACGGAAAAATGAAGGGTAAAAAACTTTCGAGACCCGATTGAGGTTCGGATAGTCATTTTTTGGGTATGAAACTGTCCATGGCTTAAAACAGTCAAAGCCATATAACTAACAGAGCTTCGTTATGACTGGTTATGGCCGCCGTAACTCTAAAGGAGCAAACAGTTATGGTCGTTCGAAGAATCGATATCCACAAGGTGCAACATCTACGATGCAAGGTGCAACATCCGTCCCAAATGCCAAAACAGTGTTGTATGACTTTCAGAAATGGGTGCATGGATTTGAAACGGAATAGTACCATGGTGTGCCACTCTCCAGCGATGGTAAATCGAAGACCAACCACAGTGATCGCGTTTTAACGTGAAAATGCACGTGACAAAAAAACGAAGGGTAAAAAACTTCTAAGACTCGATTAAGGTACGGATAGTCCTTTTTTGGGTATGAAACTATCCAATGATGGCTTATAGCAGTCAAAGTCATAGAACTCATAGAAAGCTTCGTTTTGACAGGTTGTAGCTCCCGTAACTCTAAACAAACCAACAGTTACGATCGTCCGAAGAAATGATATCCATGGGGTGCAACATCTACGTTGTAAGGTGCGACATCTGTCCTAAATGCCAAAACAGTGTAGTATGACATTCAAAAACGGGTGCATGGATTTGAAATGAAACAGTACCGTGGTGCGTCACACTCCAGCGTTAGTAAATCAAAGACCAGCCACTGAATTGTCAAGGCCCGTTTTCTCGTACCTTTTGAATCGACAATAAACCAAACATGTCCAACTCAAGTTGCACGAAAATACAGAACATGAAGGGTAATAATGAAAAATAGGCAGAACAGAATCTCACTCGAATGGAATAACATATAATATTGAACAAATATCTTTACAGCGGAAAACTTTTAAATACATATATCAGAGTCTAATCTAAATTTAGTCTGGACAGTTATAAACACCTGTCCTTACAATTGCTGACAAACATAAAAAAAATACACTAATTATAGCGGATAATTGAATGTGTCCATATGTCGATAAGTATCTCCAACGCTCCTGTGGTAACTCCAACCGTCCTCGAATTAATCAGAAACTACTCGGATCTGACCCGAGTGTTGAAATTACCCGAATCACGCCTGATAAACCAGCGTGAGAAAACTTAATAATAAATGACAGTGTCATATATCAACCTTTGGATAAAATCCTTTGAAATAAAGAGTATCTCATAAGACCACGCCCACACATAAACATAGACGGGTTTTTACCTTGTGATAACTAAAACAATTTTATATCAAAACCTTTGATATTATTTCTAATGACATCTCTTTGAAAACATTTGCAAATAAACTTATTATTCTTATCTGAAATGGATACCCATGCAGCGTTTCGAAGCTATTCATTACGCCAATACAAACAAAACCGAAGGTTCTTATTGGAGAATGAATTTCCATACAAACAACCAGGCGAAGAATCTACCTTTCGAAATGGGTACACCTCTAGATGGATGTCCCGAGGACCATCACAAAGGATTCTCTACCAACACAAGATCGGCCTATCTTTGTAACTAGATAGTACCGAATATATCATAGTTATCGACCTTTAACCGAGCGCTCATATTCCGTACACCACATTAATTTATATCCCAAACGTCATGGCGAGAAGAAATATATCTAGAAGGGGATGATCATACCCTATTGGGAATGGCCCACTTAGCCTTGCTGCATCTAATCCTGTTTCGGTCATTTCCGATTTGATGAGGCTTGAGGCTACGATTACCTTTTCACAAAGCACATATCACATCTTTGAATGACACATTGCCATTTCCATTGACTATTAATTGCCTTCCACAAAATACAACCCTTGAGCTCGTACGTCTCAAGGAGGGTGTTAAGCAAAGAGAAGTTGCCATCTCTGCCACCACTGATGTACGTTTGTAAAAACCAATGTACGTAATCTTTAGAAATGCAATGTCAAACACACATCCGTACAAGTTGTCCAGGAACAGGACAAACCGAAGGCACTCTCCTACTACCACTAGCAGCGAGTAGTCCTTGCAATCAGAAAAATTTCCACAACGAGGAGATCACTGCTATATATAACTCTATATTGGGTGCGACCCCGGGCAAATCATCAAGCGGTCCTCACGCTATGAAGATCCACGGTCTTCAAAAGTCATCATCTTCAACTTGTCTTCGCGCTCGAAATGTATAAATTAATTTGAAGTGGTTTTCGGATAAGAATTTCCCAAATCCGACCCCGGTTCCTCTGAAGCCAATTATCGATTTAAAAGATGTTAAGTTCATACGTGGATATCAATCAATTACTTCATCTTTTATAAAATATCTTTGTTAGATATATTCTTTTCAATTTATTCCATTTTCTTTTCCAGAGTATAAGGAATCATTAAGCCTCATTTATCAAATCACTTGTTTTATTTAAACCTTTCTAAAATCCTGGAATAATTCTAAATCATTTTCTCTTTTACTTAGGAAAACCTTTCCAAATCATTCATTAAATCTTAATCAAAGATTTTGTTTCATAACTTTTAACTTAGGGAAAATATTCCCGTTTTATAATATCACTTTCCAAAACATCCATTTAATTTAAAGGATTATTCACTGTCCAAAATCGCGAATAAAATTCCTTTAATAAACTTTCACATTTAACTTATCAATTTAAATTGATTTCAGATTTACAAAACGGTGTTTATAAATTCAAATTTTATTTTATAAACTTCCATATACAAAATTTCTGTACTAATAAATCCCATTTATATCTCGCTTATAAGTCAAAATCCAATTGCTTATAAAACTCTTATTTACAAATTCATTCATTTCAAATCTTATTATTTACAAAATCCATTATAAATTTTGTTCTATATTTCAATTGTAAACCTATATATAAATTTGATTACAATCCCATTTATAATATTTATAAAACACTTTTATAATTCCATTACTTTTATTTATAAAATATCAATTTTACAAATCTTATAAATAGATCATTAATTCAAAGAATTTATTTCTTTTATTTTATCTTAGAAAAAACTAAATTATGATCTTTTAGAGCATCCGGGCTTTCTTTTCGATATGTTCCACCCCTCGCCTAAGAAGAGAAAATACAGGCCAGGTAAGTTCAGGGCACTGGTTGCTCCATTCCTAAACTTAGTTAAAAACCTTGTTTTATCTTCCCAGATCGCACAGGCGGGACAAATGCATTAGTCCTTTCCGCATTACTCAGTTTGTTATTATATTCAATCTTCTTCACTTATTATTTAAGTGGCATAAAAAATTCCTCTTTCCCATTTATTCAAACTCTCATTAAAAATTCCAAATCATCTTTAAATGACTTAATTATTCTTCTAAAATCATTCAAAAATTATATAGGAAAGAATTATTAAGTTTAAAACTGCACTTCAAAAGTTATTTCAAATTGCTGCGAAAAGTGTTTGCAAATAGCGTTATAAAAGCTACATTTTTCAAAACGATTTTTAAATCATTTAGAAATCCATATTTTCAAGTTAAATCTCTTTTAATACATTTTAAAAGATTTTTAGGATTTATTTCATATTTTTAAGACATTTAAAATATCAATTTTAAACTTTTGTCACTTTACTGCAAAAGCGCGATTTTTTTGGAAAATTGTTTTGGACATATTTAAAATATACAAGATAAAATCTTGATTTTCTTCCTTTATTTCTTTATACATATTTAAATGTTTATAAAACATTTCTAATGCATTTTAAAACTATTTCCAAAAGGTTTAAGCATTCCATATACATTATTTCATTTTCAAAAGGAAAGTGCTTTCCTTTGTGCTTATCAAAGTGTATTAACGTGAATTGATAAAACAATTTAACAATCATATCCAACAATCAATACTTGATGATCAAACTATTTATAAGCATCCATAGCAATCATAACACAACATCAAACATGTATGTGTGTGTGTGTCTATATATATATATATATATATATATATATATATATATATATATATATATATATATATAAATAGAGATGCTAAATAGAGTTTCTCACCATAAACCAAAGCGATTAACTTCCTCCCAACATTCTAATCAACCAACACTTCACTAATTAATTCCTACTCCATTAAACACTACATACACCATATTGCCAGTTTTGCAACACATCCATGTGGAAGAATCACAACGGTTCTGAGTCGTTGCTAAATAGCAACAGTTCGAAGCCATTGTAAATGATTCAAGAAGGCTATGGGCCGTTGTAATCTTGCAACGGCTCAAAGACGTTGTGTAGCTGCCGTGTTTTTTTTTCACACATAACCCCCCGTTCCCAAAACTAAACACCCTTTTAATTTCATTTCCCTCTCCTCCGCGCGTTGGGCCTAGTTAATCGCCCCCATTTCCAACTGTTTGACTGAGCGACCGCAAATCATCATCGACTCGACTGCAAATCATCATCGATTCTAATTTTGAGAAAGAAGTCGGAAGAAATAAGACGGTGTTGTTCGTGCACTCAGAAGAAATAAGGCAGAGTGGGCGCCGGTGGTGGTAGAAGTGGTGTTGTTTGTGCTGCTATAGTTTGGACTCCTGCTCGAGCTCCCAGGGAGCCACGGCCACGTCGGTTGCGGCAACGTAAGACCAACGGTAAGGCTTCCGTCCTCATCAACACTCCATTCTTTCATATTCCATTTCCTTGAAAAGGACTTCCGTCCTCATCTCTTTGGCAGGCACTTCTTTCTTCCTGCAAATACATCCACTACTGCTTCAGAATTTGTTTTCTTCAAACTGTCAAACCTCAGATCTAAATATCAGGTATCATTTTTATTTTTAATTCAATGTTAAATTGTTTTAGACACAAGAATCTATATAGATTTCATACAATTGTACAAATACTTTTGGATTTCAAACCATTAAACCAATGTGAGAAGGGATGAGCTCGATTACGAAGAAAGGGGAATGCATTTCATACATTGAGTTACTTGAGCACAGCGCAATGAATTTTTTATTAAAGCATTGAAATTCAAAGATTACTATGGCAAGCTAGTTAAGAGATGGAATATGCACAAGTTAAAATCATACTGGATAGATATAAGATACCTGAATTCAGTATATATACCATATGTACAATTAAGTAGAACAATAGGAATGCAAATGATAAAGCAAGGGTATCACTCATGGGCAAGACTTAAGCCGTTGTCAACCAAAATTTTCGACACAGCACATCAATTGCATTATATATTTCTTTGACCCTGGTCTACAGCCCCACAGATGGGACTGCATTGAGTATTATCATTAGTTTAAGAACCCAAATTTTGTCCACTATAATAATTACCACCTAAATGATATTGCAGTAGAATCAAAGTAAATACAAAATGGGATCACAAAAAACAAATTTAAAATAAAACAAACAGAATTCAAATTTGGTAACGTCAAACTTAACTGGTATAATTATTTGAAAATTGAATGGTAAATAGATTGTCACGATCTGAAATTCAATGTTCGAAATTTGACACTAAATACCTCAATTGTATTCGACTGCCAAAGATTCAAACATCGAACTCTTGTCGGATGGAGCTTATAACAACATCAGATGAATACAAAACAGCGGAAACAAAATGAATATTGTTGGGCGAATTCTCGCCACCGAACCAAAAAGCTTCTCTAGCAACCCCGGCCGAACCAGGTGGCCACCGAACCAACCCATCCTCCTCGTATCACCGAACCATGATCCACCGGACGACGTACAGCCGAACCAACCCATCCTCCTCGTATCACCGAACCAAATCCATGCTACCAAACCAACTACAACCGAACCACCTTCCCTCCACGCTACCGAACCAACTCTGACCGAACCACCTCGCCTCCGCCCTCATGCCGAACTAATCCCTTCCCCATCACCACCGAGTCAACCTGCCACCGGACCACTCCATCACCGGTCCAAGCTCCATGCCGAACCAACACCTCTAAACCCACTGCCGAATGAACCTCCAAACCACCTACCACCGGTCCACTCCATCACCGGTCCAAGTTCCATGTCGAATGAAGCCTCGCCGAACCAGAACGCTTTCAGGCCAGATTGCTTCAGCCCAGGCCCGCCAGCTGCTATATACTTCCAAGACCCCAGCCCCCGACCTCACTCTATAAATAGAGGGGCAGGGGTACAACAATGGCAGACAAGTTTGAGAGCTCATGCACGGAAGGAACTTTCAAACAACTTTCATATACTTGTATACAAAGCTTTTTACTTGTAATCTGAAAGAAAAGAGAGAATAACATATAAAGTGGACGTAGGCACGTTCTGGCCGAACCACTATAAATCTGCGTGTCTTTTTACAATTTAGCCCCTGTTTTTTACTTATTTGCATAACTCACCCATATTACTAAGAACAACATAAAATCAACTAAATAATACGACTTAGAGGTGTTTGTCCATTTTTTGCGCAAACATTTTTGGTGCTTTCACTGAGAACTTTGAACACGAAGCTTCAGCTTACCTCATTCAACCTTCTTTCCCAATAGCACCCTTCATTGCCAAGGAAACATGACTTCCAGGCCGAGAAAAGACGCCAACAAGGGAAAGAACGTTGCAACCAGCAGCGCTCCAGATCCAGTGGATCCAAATCAAGAGAACCGTCCCACTACGACAGCAGTGCCAAATGTAGATCAGGCAATTCCGATAGCCCCTGCCGGGGAACAACCGACAGCAATCACTAGGGCAGACCTAGACAGAGTTGTGGTTGAAGTGACTAACCGCTTCGCATCCCAACAAGAAGCTTTGGTGAACCAACTCATGTCACGCTTAAGGGATGTCGGAGAATCCAACCGCAACACTAAATCATGGGGTGAGTCTCAATCTGGAGGATCTCAGAGACAGCAAAGGTCTTCCCTCTTCGAAGAAGCTATCAACAGGAACAACAATGATAGGGGCCGCGCCCGGACTAAGTCCGAACTCCGACTCGAGGAAGCGCTTGGAACAGAACCCAATGGGGGAGGCACCAGGCGTGTGTCGGATGTAGCTGAGCCGGTCATGCCGCCTAATCATAGAAACCCCGCTGAACGGAGCCGAGCTAGAACCCAGCCCGAAGTTGACCCCATGGAAATGCTCGAAGCAAAACCCCACAGGGGAAGATCAAGGCAGGGGGCAACTGTAGCTAGTCCTAGCATGCATCCGAGCAGCCAAAGACATCCACTGGATAACGTCAGAAGTGATAGGCTATACCATCCCTACAGGTTATCTGGACGAGATCGATCCCGCAGGGAAGAACCAAGCTCATTTTTGTCCGCTCCAAATTCTGATGAAAGAATGGCACGATTATTCAGGGAATGCGTCCGACGGGAGCAAAGAGATCGAGGGATAGGCGCTAGGGTAACCAGCCCTTTCACCCGCAACATCGAAACCGCTATCACACCTCGAGAATGGAAAATGCCGACGATGGAACCGTATAAGGGAACTTCCGACCCCGTTGTACACCTGCAAAGATACACACAACATATGCTCATGAGCGGGGCAACGAAAGGAGTATTATGCAAATGCTTTCCACTATTTTTAGCAGATCTAGCTACCTCCTGGTTCTGCCATCTACCCCAAGGATCCATCAGTTCATGGGAAATGTTGAAGGAAAAGTTCATTAGCCAGTTCCGCATTCATGTGGAACAACCCAAGGATGCTTATTCTCTATCCAATGTCAAACAGAAATCCGGAGAGACACTGCAACAATATCTAACCCGGTTCAACGCCGCAGCGGCCGCAGTCCAAGATGCCGATGAGAAACTCACCCTAATGGCCCTCTGTAGTGGTGTGCACCCAGATACCAAGTTTGCTAAAAGACTAACTAAAGAAAAACCAGCTACCTTGCCCGATTTCTTCCATGAAGCTGGGAAGTACATGACACTCGAAGAGGCTGCCACTGAAAGGCAGACAGGACCACAGACTAAGACGGCTCATGGAAACGCCCCTGCCGCAGCGAAGGACATTTGGAGAAAAGACTCCAGAGACAATGCAGGGGTCAAGAAGGGAGAAAAGTGTTTGTACCGACCAGGACCGAGATTTGACGCTTACACTCCCTTGAATGAAACAGTCGAGAACATCTTCTTGGCCACCCAGGACGAACTTACATACAAGCGCCCCCCGTACAAGAAAGAGTCGGATCGCGCAATCCAGTCTGGAAAATTCTGCCGTTTCCACGAGTCTCATGGGCACGATACCAATGAATGCTGCCATCTCCGAGACCTAATTGAAGAACACATCAGGAGAAAGAGATTAGAACGCTATGTGAAGGGACAGGACAGGACCCCAGCTCCTGCCAAGGAAAACCCAGGGCAGCTCCACCCAGAGACAGGCGGAGGAAATCGCAACACCAGCGGCTCCAGCCAAGAGAAGATAGTGGTCCATACAATATCAGGGGGGCCACACATCGCCGACAAGAGCTGGGCAGAAATGGAAAGATATGGAAACTCACTCAGAAGCGAGGATGACTGCGTCAGTTCTGTTATGGAAGAACGCCACCCTAAGCGGAAGGAAAATAATGACATCACATTCTGTGGGCGCGACCTAGAAGGAAGGCAGTACCCACACATGGACCCTATGGTCATCTCTGCCTGGTTCGGTCCAGCCAAAGTTTTCCGAATTTTAATAGACACTGGAAGTTCAGTAAATATCTTATTCAAGCATGCTTTCGACAAAATGAAGCTGTCAATGAAGGATGTATCCCCCTGCAACAAACCACTACAGGGTTTCACTGGAGAAGCAAAGAAGCCCCTCGGATGATTGGATCTCTTTGTTGAATTGGGAAGTCATCCCCGCTCCGCCGTTCGGGAACAAACATTTGTGCTAATAGACAACCACTCGGCCTACAATGCCTTTTTAGGAAGACCAGCCTTGTCCGACTTTCAAATTGTCCTTGCCCCATGGTGCCTGAAGATGAAGTTCCCAACGGATAATGGAGTGGGAGAAGTAGAAGGGGATCAAGACGCCGCTCGGGACTGCTATGTAACCGAACTTCGCAATAATCGCAGGAGAGATAAAGGGAAAAATGCAGAGACTATTCTCTGCATGAAAAGCTTGGAAGCATAGCAACTAAAGAAATCCCCTCCTCTTCGGTATACCAGTGATCCTTTCAATGAATTAGACCCCAGGGACAAGGAGGAGGAGGCCACCGCCGAGCCTGCAGAGGCTATGGAATTCGTATCTGTAGACAAACGCGACCCATGTAAACTGCTGAGAGTCGGATCTCAGTTAAAAAGAGAATTAAAGAATCAACTCATTGATTTTCTTCGTCACAACATGGATGTATTTGCATGGACGCATGCTGATATGACTGGAATCTCCCCGGACATAGCATGCCACGCACTAAACATCGATCCTACCAAGGTACCGGTAAAGCAAAAGAAGAGAAGTATGGGGGCAGAACGATCAGCGGCCCTCGAGGAAGAAGTAAAGAACTTACTGGCCAATGACTTCATACGTGAAGCCATCTGCCCGGAATGGATTGCCAACTCGGTACTGGTAAAGAAAGCTAATGGGAAGTGGCGAACATGCATTGATTTCTCCAACTTAAATGACGCTTCCCCGAATGACTGTATCCCACTCCCCCGAATCGACCAACTCGTGGACAGCACTGTCGGACACGAACTCTTATCCTTTATGGACGCATACTCAGGATATAACCCGATCCCTATGCACGTCCCCGATCAAGACCACACTAGCTTCATCACTGACCGAGGATTGTACTGCTACAAGGTGATGCCATTTGGACTTAAAAACGCCGGAGCTACTTATCAGCGCCTCGTCAACAAGATGTTTGCAGAACTGATAGGACGAACTATGGAGGTCTATGTGGATGACATGCTGGTTAAATCAAGAAAAGCCAACGATCATGTAAGCCACCTGGACGAGATGTTCCAAGTACTCTGCCAATATGGAATGAAGCTGAATCCTCTAAAGTGCTCATTTGGAGTGTCATCAGGAAAGTTCTTGGGATTCATCGTCCATGCCAGAGGGATCGAAGCAAACCCCGAACAAGTCCGAGCCTTGCAAGATATCAAAATACCATCCACTCGGAAAGAAATGCAAAGCCTAAACGGGAAGGTGGCCGCCCTAAGCAGATTCATCTCCAAAGCAACTAACAAGTGTGTCCCTTTCTTCGAAGCCCTAAAGAGAGACAAAGGAAAATTCGAGTGGACCGACGAATGTTCAGCGGCTTTCCTTAACCTAATCGAGCACCTCCAACGGCCACCAGTACTCTCGACTCCGAATGAAGGCGAAGAACTATACCTATATCTTTGCTGTGTCATCCCATGCTCTAAGCGCCGCTCTAGTGAGAGAAGAAAATCGCACACAACGGCCAGTGTACTTCATAAGCAAAAGGTTCACGGGAGCAGAAGCCCGGTATCCCAAACTCGAGAAACTGGCATACTGTTTACTAATCACATCAAGGAAGCTACGACACTATTTCCAATCTCATCCCATCAGAGTCCTAACCGACCAACCATTGAGGCAAGTGCTCCATCGTCCCGACACCTCTGGGCGACTGCTCAAGTGGTGCATCGAGCTAAGCCAATATGATATCACCTACCATCCTCGCACTGCCATCAAGGGACAAGCCATAGACGATTTCATCGCCGATTTCATCGCCGAATTCACTATCAACGAAGACTGGGACCAATCTGAAATAGCAGAAGATATCAAGTGGAATCTCTTCATAGATGGAGCATCAAACGAACAAGGCTCGGTGGCAGGCGTTGTGATCATCACTCCCAGGGGAAGAAAGCTGCGTTATGCACTAAGATTGGAATTCGCTGCCACCAACAATGATGCCGAATATGAAGCAGTAATAGCCGGATTAGAGCTTGCCCTGGAAATCGGAGTCAGTTCCTTATGTCTTCACAGTGATTCACAACTCATCGTAAATCAAATACTAGGGGAGTTCCAGACTCGAGGAGAGCGGCTCACGGCATATCTGAAAAAGACCAAGCGGCTGCTCAATCAATTGGATCACTACTCGATCAAGCACATTCCTCGAGAAGAAAATCAAGAGGCCGACGAGCTGGCAAAGCAAGCTAGCATGGGAGATGGTACCACTTCTGCAACGAAAACTGTCTCAAGGCTACTAACCCCGAGTTTCGAGCAAGTAAATCTGATAGCTGCAACCGAAGAAGAAACATGGATGACCCCTATCCGAGAATACTTACAAAACGGCACCCTACCCGACGGGCGAAATGAAATTAAGAAAATTATAAGGAAAGCCTCCCGCTACACAATGCAAGAAGGCGTCCTCTACCGGCGTGGCTTCTCTAACCCCTTATTGAGGTGCGTTGCTGGAAGAGAAGCCAGGGAAATTCTATCCAATATCCATCAGGGAAGTTGTGGAGACCACACCGGAGGGCAGACCCTAGCAAAAAAGGTACTCCGATATGGGTATTTCTGGCCCACTTTAAACAAAGACGCCTTGGACTTCGTCAAGAGATGCGACAGATGTCAGAAATTTGCCAAGATTCCTCGACTACCCACAAATGAGATTACTCAAATGACCAGCCCTTGGCCCTTTGCAGTATGGGGAATTGACTTGATTGGCGAACTGCCAACGGGCCGAGGCGGAGCCAAATATGCTATAGTGGCAGTTGACTATTTCACCAAATGGGTGGAGGCGGACCTCTAAATAAAATATCTTCGGCAAAAGTTATCAACTTCTTGATCAAAAATGTTCTGTGCAGGTACGGAGTCCCACTCAAGATCATATCAGACAACGGACTTCAATTTGACAGCGAAGAATTCGCCAACTGGTGACAAGAACATGGGATTCACAAAAGCTTCTCATCCGTGGCTTATCCCCAGGGAAACGGCCAAGTCGAAGCTGTCAACAAGATCCTCAAGACCTTAATCAAGAAGAAACTTGAAAAGTCGAAAGGCGCTTGGGTGGACGAACTTCCTACGACACTTTAGGCCTATCGCACATCTTACAGAAATTCAACAGGGCATACTCCCTTCTCTTTGGCATACGGATCGGAGGCTATGCTCCCAGTTGAAACTATAGTGCCCTCTCACCGTAGGATCCACTACAACCCGGAAGAGAACGAAGAGCTCCTCCTCATGTCTTTGGATCTGATTGAGGAGAGAAGAAATGACGCAGCACTCAAAGCAGCAGCTCACAAACAAAAAGTGGCAGCACTATACAACTCCAAAGTCAAACATCGCAGCTTACAAGAAGGAGATCTTGTCCTCAAGCGAATCTTTCCGCGCCCCGGGGCACTGGACCCCATCTGGGACGGACCATATGTAATTCATAAAGATCTCCACAACGGAGCTTATATTTTGTCAACAGTGGACGGAGAGGTGTTCCAGAGGGCATGGAACATCCGACACCTCCGTCGATACTTTTCTTAACTTGTACTACCCATATGAAGTGAATTAACAAAGAGAATCAGTGGACGTAGGCATTTTCGTGCCGAACCACTTTAAAAAGCTTGGGTCTTGTTAACTTGTTCCTTTATATCTTGGCTACTTGTTAAGCTTTATCCTTTGCTGTTGAACAAAATCCTTTGCAGATGACATTTCAATTCAGGGCTTCACGACACAACTCCGCCTGGACAAAATCTAACAGGTACGCTACGCACCTATGCCCTCGCCAGTGAGACACTTTGCTCCGGTATCCCTCTACCGCGAGTTAACTCATTGTTTGCCTCGGCCCTTAAAGCCGACTGTAATAAGCTGAGTATAAGTCATTAAAAAAGAGGCCGACTATAGTCTATGGCAGCTCATTACAGCGATTCGGCTCGCCGACAACTGTGAACCGATCAAAAGCCCCAACATAAGGTGTGGCCAGCCAGGGGCAGTTCACAGTTGACGATTGGCCCCCACGCTAGCCGGCCACAGTAAATCGAATAATACCCACGATTACGGGCCATAATGGCCCGGGTAGTTACTGTGCGCGATCGGCTCCGATGTGTCTTAAGTGCGGCTGTGGTAAAGAAGAAAACTCCCCGCAGAGGCGTAAGATGGGTGACAAATGTCTCCAAGACCCACAGCTAGGGAAAGTGACTACGAAACCCATTTGCCACGAACTTAAGCACATCGACGGCCTTCCGTGACTGGAAGTTTTACTTTTCCTATATTTCCATTTCATGTAAAACTTTTCTCCTATTCTCCGTAATGGTGCTTGAAAGTACAGGACATGAAATAGGGAACGCTCGCTAATGAGAACGGAAACTTACGATCGGGTGGCGAGACACTCAACAGCATTCAGTGCTTAATCTTACAGGGCGCACGAAGTTGCCGTCCACAGCCGAAACATGAAAGGCGGTACCTTCTACTTTTATACATTAATGCATAGCTGCAGTTCATATTCACACATCACATTTACGTTGCAAAATGAGAAAATTATACTTTAAGCAAAAAACTTGGCATCAGGCACAGTCAAGTCACTAGTAACATGCATAGTTACATCACTTACACAGCACAACAAAATAGCGATAACATTCCAACATAAAGGAATCAGCTTATGTTATGAAATTACATAAAGTCATTATTACAGTACATTAATGTTTTGAACTAGCATATACAGGAATGTCAAGCAGACCAAATAAAATAACCAGCTGCATTAGTGCTAACCACTTCACTTCAGAACCAGCTCTCCGAATCTACTTGGTTGCTGGATCGGAACTCCCAGCATGTTGACCAGAGGTCCCACCTGTCCAATTCAGAAGAAGAATCCATCAGATAAACAGCGAACGATCAAGTTATGAAAGTCTAAAAAGAAAAGAGAAGAGAGACTTACCAGCACCCGCTTCTCGGTCCTCATCCCCCAACTATACACCGGCTTCCTCCGCAGCAAGTAGCCGCATCCCCTCCTTCACCGCTACCTTCTCCTCCTTTGAGAACTGGGCGGTTACCATGTCCATCCTGAATGCCGCTCCACCTTCCTTATCCGCATCGGCCTTGGCCTCCTCCAAAGCCCGGAGATATATCCTAGCCATGATCCGGGGATAGTCATCCATCCAGGATAAATTACCCTGCTTCCAGGTACGGAAGTACATATCCTGCAACATCTCATCCATCATCCCCTCATTCTCCTCAAACTCCCTCACCCGGGCCTCGGAAGACAACAACTTAACGACGGCGACATCCCTCTCCGATCGATATCTCGAGCAGTCAGCCTGGATAGACCTCCTCATTTCCTCCATCTCTTCCTTTAGCCTGGCCTGAGCAAGCTCTGCGGCCTCAAGCCTCCCAGATAACTCCTCTACTTGCTCGAGATCTGCCCTCCGAACCTCGTCCACCGTAGCAATGGCTATGTCAATCCGCTCCTTGCAGGCGACCTCCACCTTTCGCAACTCAGCCTTGCCAGCCTCCTCCATGATTTTCTTTAGTCGTCAGGTGGCCGGCTCATGCTGGGATATCTGAATGGCCTGGTCGTCAAGTTGTTTGGCCTGATCAGCAACCACTAACCGCAACCTTATATTAGCACTCCCTATCTCCTCCCCGGCCTTGGCCAATAGGGCGTGATGTTCCATTAACTTCTTGACCTCCTCCACGACCCGGTCGATGTTGGCCTTGGCTTCGTCCCCCATAGCAGCTATCCGAGTAGTGAGCAGATCCAGATCTAGGGACTTAGCCTCATCAAGAACCCGAACCATGGGATTACGGGGAAGAAGATGCTCGCCCGTGGCATCGTCAAATAAAATATCCTGAGAGCTTGGGTCCAAATCCGGGTGGCCGGCAAAGGGATTGCGAGGCACGTCGGGATGTTTTATGCGGATCACAGTAGGATTCTCGGAAGGAGGCGGAGAGGGGACAAACTCCGTGGTCTTCTCCGTGGTATCTCGGGGAGGCTGAGTAGGAGACTGAGGACCAGGTGGTGAATCAAACAAGGAACGCCTCCTCTTCCTCTGCTGGATACCTTCCTCAATGACTCCAAGAAGAGGGCGATATCTAACTACATCTCCGAAACGACCAGTTGGCGGCTTCGGCTTAGTAGAAGCTCTCATCAACTTGAATTGTTCAAGGCGGTGTCGAACGTCTGAAGTTTTGGCCACCTCGCCTGCCCCTGTAATAAAGAACAAGTGTTACGAACATACAATGGTCCATAATTCGAGAAATATGTTATGTTAAAAAGAATGAGAAGACACATCTATTATACAAACCCTGCGGAGGAGTAGGATCCTGCAATAAGTCCTGGATTTCATCCCAGGACGGGAGCGAGCCATAAAATATTCCTATGTCCCTGTCATAAATGGAGTCTGCAGAAGTCAAAAGTTCACCTTGCACTGCCGGAGTCACCCTAGTTGAGGAAATCTTAGGGGATGGATCGGCGGCAGCCCCGGCCTTGCCAGTCTTCTTCGCCTTCTCCGCCAAATCCGATTCTCCCTCCGATTCCCCAAAAGCTTGACGGAGAGCCTCATCAGTCCACTCCTGGAGCTCCCCCACTTGCCCGGAGGTTAAGGCACCAGCGCCACTACCGTCCAGTCCGTCGCCATCACCATTGCCCTCTCCATCTCCATCGCCATCTCCTCCACCCTCTGACTCTCCTCCTACATCGCCTCCTTCGCCCTCGCCTCTATCCTCTTCCACATCTTCCTCCTCCGGGATAATCGGGCAAGTCGTAGGAGAGGGGCCGTCAGACTCCTTAAGTCTCTTACCCCCGACAACCGGAGGCTTGGTAAAAGTCTTCCTCTTGCCACTCTTCTCCGTGGCCCCTTCCTTGGCTTTGACAGCCTTCTCCTCAGCTGTATCTCTCTGCTTAACCACGGACTGGCGTGGGAGGATCAAGTTGTGCTCCAGGAGAGTAGCGTTCCTGATCAAGTAAGAAGCCGACCGATCCCGTGCCGGAATGGCTCTTATTTCCGCAGCCATCTGAACCAAGGAATCATTCTCCATGACCGCAAAGCCACCTGTCGCTAGCAAAAAATAAAAGCATATAAGAAGAAGCGTTGCGGCCGAAACAAGGAAACTATAAATAAAGTTCGACTCACAGCCAGAGGTGAAAAGGCGGAAGGAAACGGAGTCATCCCTGATGTAAAACCATTCTTTCTTAAACATACTGAGCTTCGAATATAGGTCCAGGACTGGTTTGAAAGGAACAGCCGCTTCCAAGCTAACGTACGGAGATCCCTTCTTGTAACCCCTCAAGTTATATAGATACCGGATCTCCCGGTTGGAAGGGGGACGCCCGTACCTTCTCTGGAAAATAATGTATAAGCACACCAAGATGGCGTAGGAATTGGGCTGAAGCTGGAAAGGAGCCACCTTCAGATAAGTAATGAAGCTGACTATCCAGGTATTAATGGGAGGAATGGCCCCACACATGCAGTGGTACCTACTATACGCAAAATATCCTTCAGGGGGATTGTACGGCATCACTCCGTTCCCCGGCAACCGCATAAGCGCTCTATCTATCCCGAAGGAACGAGATATAACATCAAGTTTCTCCTCCTTTAGGGAGCTAGGAAAGCAATCGGGAGGGGAGACAAGAAGTTCCTGGGGACCATACCCATCCACTAGCGACCTTGGGGCAGGTCCATGTCGCGCCGGTCCTGGTTGGGCTGGGGGCACGGAAGAAGACTCTTCTCTATCCTTGGACTTCTTTCTATCTGATCGAGTTTCCGCTTTGCGAGACATTTATCTGCATACACAAAAGTGAAAGACATGTTGTTAGAACAAGGAGTGTGGAAATATAAAACAAATAGGTCCAAGTTTCATTCGGTATTGAAAGTCCAAGTTTCATTCGGTATTGAAAGTCCAAGTTTCATTCGGTATTGAAAATCCAAGTTTCATTCGGTACTGAAGGTCCAAGATTCATTCGGTAATCGAAAATAAAGTTCGACCTAGTAGCTCCTCACCTGATTCGGCAGAGACTTTGATTCGGCAGAGATAACTCTTTGATTCGGCAAAGACAAGGAGATGGTTCGGCTGATAAGAAATAACGAAGGCGTATAGCCCCTATTTATAGGCAAATGTTGGACACCGGACCAATTGGTTCGGCACTCAGGGACCGAACGAAGACCACCTAGCTAAAACAAAGCACGACATATACTAACATATGCCCTGCTTTGGGGGCAAATGTTGGGCGAATTCTCGCCACCGAACCAAAAAGCTTTTCTAGCAACCCCAGCCGAACCAGGTGGCCACCGAACCAACCCATCCTCCTCGTATCACCGAACCATGATCCACCGGACCACGTACAGCCGAACCAACCCATCCTCCTCGTATCACCGAACCAAATCCATGCTACCAAACCAACTACAACCAAACCACCTTCCCTCCACGCTACCGAACCAACTCTGACCGAACCACCTCGCCTCCATGTTCTATCGAACCAACACCGCCCTCATGCCGAACCAATCCCTTCCCCATCACCACCGAGTCAACCTGCCACCGGACCACTCCATCACCGGTCCAAGCTCCATGCCGAACCAACACCTCTAAACCCACTGCCGAATGAACCTCCAAACCACCTACCACCGGTCCACTCCATCACCGGTCCAAGTTCCACGCCGAATGAAGCCTCGCCGAACCAGAACGCTTTCAGGCCAGATTGCTTCAGCCCAAGGCCCGCCAGCTGCTATATACTTCCAGGACCCCTGCCCCCGACCTCACTCTATAAATAGTGGGGCAGGGGTACAACAATGGCAGACAAGTTTGAGAGCTCAAGCACGGAAGGAACTTTCAAACAACTTTCATATACTTGTATACAAAGCTTTGTACTTGTAATCTGAAACAAAAGAGAGAATAACGTATAAAGTGGACGTAGGCACGTTCTGGCCGAACCAGTATAAATCTGCGTGTCTTTTTACAATTTAGCCCCTGTTTTTTTACTTATTTGCATAACTCACCCATATTACTAAGAACAACATAAAATCAACTAAATAATACGACTTGGAGGTGTGTATCCATTTTTTGTGCAAACAAATATCATGCATTACATCACCGATACCACATCAACATAATATCCATTACTACATCAGAGTATCTTTATACATATATCACAACTTCAAATAAACATCATAATAGTAAAACAAGTGATCATTTATCCAAAAAGTCTTGAAAAAAATGAAGCGATAGCGAACTTCCAAAAACTGAGCACCTTGAAATTCCAAAAGCTTCTAAAATATCTCCAAAGTAAAAGCACCAAAATGCTGCTAACACCAGAACACGGAAACCTGCTACTAGGCTACCCGTGTGGAAATTATGGGCACCCAGAGTTTAGAAAAGAAACAATAAACTACAGGTCAGTCATGGGAATGGTATGAGTAAACAAAACAGTTGCTTTTAAAATAAACAAGCTTTATAAAGAAAAAATGTTATGCTTTTGGAAAATGAAACTATCATAAGACCTCCCGCCACACACACAATGCAATCGCAGAATTGGAGGAGATTTCTTCTTATGATAGTCAAATATGCTTGATATGTGAAAAGATTCTTTGATATTATTACTAGTTCATAGTGTAGAAAATCATTTCGAAAGTATAATATTAATCTTAGCCTGCATACCACATTTCGTCGTATGCCTACTATAACTACCATATTTTGTGGCAGGTTACCGCAACGTTGCATGGCATGTTATACATCTAAAACCGTACAGGGCTCGTATTGCTTCTTTGGATTTCCAACAAAAGGTCAGGCTAAGGAACTTCCTATTGTCACATGGGTATGCCTCTGGCGGGACGTCCCGAGAACCTACCCGGCTCTCTGCCAACAAAAGGCAGGGTTACCTCTGTAACCAGGTAACTACTACTCATGTATGCCAATCCCCGGTCCTTTGGGACCTTTATCCGAGGGCCCTCCATCACAAAGCAACAAACATACAGTAAATGAGATTGAAGCAACCACATAGGTAAATATCTGGGCTCCTTACCATGATACTACCTTTTTCCAGAAGGAAATGACAAACCCTAAAGGGCGCGACCCTCATAACCTTGCCGCATCTTTCCTGTATCGACCATTTCCGGGTTGTGAGGTCCGATGAGGCCTCGTCCACAAAGCTACGCTTTACACGAAAACCATGCTTTGATCACAAATGATCATCAACACACCGCAGCACTTAGCATGCCACACTACCAAAATAGGAGTATATCATTGATAACCTTCAATCACATAACCTCTGAGCTCGTACTTCTCAGAGAAGGGTGTTAAGCTAAGAGAATAAATTCTCCGCCACCAACAGATATGTATTTGAAAGAAATCTGCTTTATATCTCAAGGTGTAGTGTCAGACACACAACCATACAAGTCTGTTCCGGGTCCGAACAGAACCGAAGGCACTTCATCCAATAAAGGAAGAAGCCCTTGCAAATCCGGGTATCCACAATCCCGATCGGACTTCCCATCACTTAGGGAATCTCTATACTAGAGCAACTCAGTGCAATGACAATCGATAGGTTATCCTCTCATTTTTGAAGACACCCGGTCTTCATCACCATCTTCAAATGCTATCCATTTCGACGTATCACTATTGAGAATGGGTTATATGACACAAAAGTCCTCTCCCGGCTAAACCGAATAGTGGGCGTTAAATTTTAAAACACGTGGATATATCAATCACAAAGATTCACATTCAGGGTTCGATGTGGGTTTCGGATAACTAACTGAAATCCGACTCCCTATCACATCGAAGTTAAAATGCCGTTTTACGGGCAAAGGGGTTTTCACGTCAATACAGAAACAAATCACAAATCACAGTTCAGTACAGAGTAATTCTCATCACACAGTATCACGACCAAAACAGAAATATCAATCCAGTGCATAACAATAGTTAATTATTTTTGATTAAAGAGAATGTGATTTATATGAATTAACCACATAATTATTTTTTACTAATTATTTGAATCAATGATTAATTATTTCTAAATAATAAATTAATTAAATCCTAATCAACTTTATTAATTAATTATTCCTTAATTAATTAATTTAATTAACTGTTAATTATAATTAATCAACTTAAATTGGATTCCTGTCCTTCCCTCGTCCTCTATCACATTGAATTCCTCTCATGTCTGTTCCTCTCTCTCCTACCCACGTCCTATCCCATTCCTCCTCTCCTACTAACAGTACTATTCCCATACTTCCTGTCCTTCCCTCGTCCTCTCCCCCTAACTCTGCCAACTTCACCACCAACGACCCCGTCCTTTCTCTCCCATCTATTCCATCAGTCCACCTCAACTCTTCTGTTCTCCCTTTTACCACTGCCATTTGTGAAGTGGCTCCCCTGGTGCCCCGTCCCGCTGTCTCTGACCCTACTCCACCAGTTCCATTGCCACTTGTTCCTCCTGACCCACCTCCAACTCTGTTGGCATCCAACTTGAACCCATCTTCATCTTTTGACTCGTCCCATCCAACTCTTGGTCAACAGAAATGGACTTCCCTTTTTAAGCATAAACCGTTGAATGCGGGGAAGTACATCCCTGTTGATCTGGTCCCGGTGTATGAAAACAACATGCTGGTGCCTCCGAAGGTGGTTTTAGAAGCTGGTGACTTGATATGGAAGGACTCTCTGGTTGGCTTCTTCTTGGATAAGCCTCTTTCTTACACTGCAGTAGTATACAGACTTAAGTTATTATGGAAACTTAAGGGGTCAGTAAGAGTTAAATCTGATGGAACGGTATTTTTATTCAACTTCTCTTGTGATGATGATAGAGAAAAAATTCTACAATGTGACCCAGTTATTATTAAAAACAAGCTTTTCATTATAAAGCCATATGATGCCACAGTCAGCAATATTAGTGGTTCTGTTCCTTCTGTTCCAGTGTGGGTTCATTTCTATAATCTGCCCTTATATGCATGGTCTCCTCTTGGTATAAATTGGCTGAGTAGTCACCTTGGCAAGCTTTTGTGTATGGATGAGATGACTGAGAAACAGAGTAGAATGAGTTATGCGAAAT
Source organism: Allium cepa (assembly GCA_030765085.1). Classification (NCBI taxonomy): domain Eukaryota; kingdom Viridiplantae; phylum Streptophyta; class Magnoliopsida; order Asparagales; family Amaryllidaceae; genus Allium; species Allium cepa. Next base: position 689,485,623 of record CM060938.1, read on the forward strand.
GTTTGATAGAAGTAAAACCAGATAGAGAACTCCCTCATGAATTTCTGGTTAAACTGGTTGAAGGAGGGGTTCAAAAAATTTATGTACAGTATCAATGGAGGCCTGATGTTTGTATCAAATGCAAGAAGTTTGGACATGCAACTAATAACTGTGACGCTGTTGTTACTGGTAACTCGAGTAATACCAAAGAGAGAAACAAAAAGGATAGACCCCCTCCTGGAGAAGCAAAAGTGAACAAGGTTCAAGGGAATAGAAACTTCAATCCTCCCCTTAATATGAATGATAGAACATGGCAGAAAGTTGTAAGGAAGAAATCAGACAATTTTATTAGGAATAAAGACATAATTAATACTGCGGGGGATAAGGTAGAAGAGTATTCTGAAGTAGAGGAAAAAAGATCGCTAGTAAATCAAAATGATGAAGGGAATAAGCAAGACCATGTCAATATTATTATTGAAACTTCAAAAGAACAAGGGGAAATAACTGATGAAGATGTGGAGGAAATCTGTATTCCAGATGAGACTGAGGAAGTTAATGAATTAGGGATAGGCAATAATTTGGAAACTAATGTTGATGTAACAGTTGAGGACATATTGTTAACTAATAAATTCGATGCTCTGATGGAGCTTGAAGACACTGAGAATGTGGATGCAATGCTAGAGGAAAATGAAAATAGTACAGAAGTAGAAGAGCAAGAAACTAAGGGAAAGGAAAAAAAACACCAAGCAAGGCAGAATGTATTCAACTATTAGCAGAACAAGGTGGTATCAAAAACAAGCATGTTAAAATAAAACCAAAAAGACAAGCAAACCAACAAGAACTTCAGTCAATATACAATTCTGCTATTAGGAATGGTAACATGCAGTGTGAAAAGGATAAATTCAAGTTAAATGAAGTAGCTACAACATCTAATGGTATGAAGATCCATATGTCTCAAAATCAGGGTGGTCACCATGCCTTGTCTGCAGCTGATAACATGCACAAGATACCAATGACATGCACAGATGTCTCTTCTCATCTTTCTGATAATCCAACTACTCCCAGTCAATTTCAAATCAATCATTATTCTGATATCATCCCTCCTAAGGCTTATAAACCTCCCAAATCTTCAACTCAAGCATTATCCAATAAGTCTCTCATATCTCCAATAAAAGACAGACCTTCCAATAATGATTTGACCCCACTATCAGCAACTATTCCTAATTACTTGGCATCAAAGCATGCAGTAACAAGGAAAATGAAGTTAGAGATGCTTAATACCCCCAAACTCTGATGATGTCCACCATAGGCGCATGGAATATACGTGGGGGTCATAATATAATCAAACTTGACCAATGCAAACACCTTATTGCTTCTAACAACTTATCAATCCTAGCTATTCTTGAAACAAAACTGAATCTTCCTCTTACTCTTAAGGCTGCTGAATACATAAATAAAGAGTGGAAGCTCATTCATAACTTAAGTAATTCTCCATATGGGAGAATTATGATCCTCTTTAATCCCCTTCACATCTACCTAACCTCTCTCCTATCCACTGATCAAATGATTCATTGTCATGCGCGAGATATCAATGATAACTCTACCTATTATATTACCTTTGTTTATGCAGCGAACTCTGCTAATGCTAGGAAAACTCTTCATGAAGTCATCCCATCTTTGCGGCAGAATACACATCCTTGGTTGATTTTTGGTGATTTTAACTGCTGTTTAAACCTATCTGATAGAGTTGGAGGGAACCCACCGACCCCAAATGAAATTCAACCATTAAATTCAACTCTGATGGATGCTGATCTAATCCCAGTGAATTCTGTTGGGATGCAATACACATGGAATAATAAAAGAAGAAATGGTGTTAGAACATTTTCACGAATTGATCATTCCTTTTCCAATCATAAAGCCCTTCTACAATGGCCTCTCTTGTATAATTTCCTTCCCCCTCCTATCCTCTCTGACCATTCCCCACAAATCATTCACTTGAGAGTTATGGACATGAGAAGAAAATCAAATTTTAAATTTTTTAACTCTTGGGTTCTTGAACCTGATTTTGAACAAATTGTTACTAATGTTTGGAACAAGACTAAAAGAGGTAATAGTATGTTTGTTTTGCAGGAAAAATTAAAGGACTTAAAGGCTGTTTTGAAGCAGTGGGCTTACAACAAGTATGGTAAAGGGAATGGTCTAAGTGCCTCTATTCTGTTGAAGCTTGGAGAAGCTCAGAAAGCAATGATGAATGATGTTAATAACTCTCAACTTTCTGAAGCAGAAGCTGCTCTCACCAAGCAATACTATGAAGCATTAACTGTTGAAAAAGAGATGATGAGGCAAAAGTCTAGAATTAAATGGTGGGATAAAGGAGATAGGAACACTGCCTATTTTCATGCATGCCTTAAAAACAATCAGAGCAAAGAGAACTTAATTACTGTTGTTGATAAAGATGAAGTTCAACATTCTACTTCTGCAGGAGTGCAACAAGCTTTTGAAAACTACTTCAAATCTCTGCTTGGTAACTCTAATAATTTCAAGCCTGATATTGATTCCATTCCTTCTGAAGTATTACCTAAACTTGTTCAGAATGACTATAATTATCTGTGCTCTGAAGTCACCACTGCTGAGATTCATGATGCTATGTTCTCTTTAAAAACTAACTCATGTGGTGGACCTGATGGAATGAATGCATGCTTCTACACTGCCTGCTGGCCCATAGTTGCTGATGATGTTTGTAAAGCCATCTGTCTTTTCTTCAAAAAATCCAAACTGTTTAGGACATTTAACTATACTAATATTGCCTTAGTGCCCAAGATCAAGAATGCTTTGCATGTTAAAGACTATCGTCCTATATCCTGTTGTAACACTATTTATAAGTGTATCTCGAAAATTATAGCCTCTAGATTAAGATTAGTCCTTCCCACTATTATTTCTAGCAACCAAGCTGCATTCTTGCCTGGCAGAAGTATTCTTGATAACATTCTTCTTGCTCATGAATTACTTAAAGGCTATAATAATAAAAACTCTGCCCCTAAAGCTATGATGAAACTTGATATCATGAAGGCCTTTGATATGCTGCAGTGGGATAGTATTGTTCGCATAATGGGATATATGAATTTCCCTCCACATTTTGTTGCATGGGTTTACGAATGTATGTCTACTCCAACCTTCTCCATTAACATCAATGGTGTGATGAAGGGATTTTTTGGAAGCAAACAGGGTATTAGGCAAGGGGATCCTCTCTCTGCTTATATTTTTATTTTAGTTATGGAGCTTCTTACTAGAATGATTAATGATGCCATTCAACTTAAAAGAATTAGGCTACACCCTAAATGTGCTGCTCCTCAGATTTCTACTCTAATGTTTGCTGATGACCTTATATTGTTTTGTGCTCCTGATCTTGACACTGTGCAGGAAGTTATGAATACTCTTAATCATTTTTACAACATGACTGGTCTTAAAGTGAATATTCAAAAATCTTCTATATCTGTAGCTGGTGTGAGTGTGCAACAAATTTCTCAATTAGTCAGTATCTCTGGTTTAACTCTGAGCATGGCCACTGATTCTTACCTTGGTTTGCCTCTATCTTCTTCCAAGATTACTATTTCTCAGTGTCTTCCTTTATATCAAAGAATTACTGCTAGAATGAATTTGTGGACCACCAGAAAGCTTAGCCAAGCAGGAAGACTTACTCTAATCAAATCAATCATTTTTGCTATGCAAGTGTACTGGGCCAGGATGTTTGTTCTTCCCTTCAAGCTTATTAAAATGATCAGAAGTGCAATTATGAAATTCTTTTGGACTGGCAAGACTGTGGGCAGGTATCTTACTCCTGTTAAATTCAATGCTCTCGAGGCACCTTTAAATAAGGGAGGACTTGGTCTTTTCAATCTCAAACAGTGGAACAAAATTGCCTTTGCCAAACATATTGACACTTATTTCAATAATACTGCTAGCATTTGGACTTCCTGGTCTGAAAATAATGTAATCAAAGGAAAAAACTTGTGGAGTATGAACAAACCACAAAATTTAAGCTGGACTTGGCAGTGCATTTTCAAACTAAGGGACACTATCCTCCCTCTAATACAAATGAATACTGATCCTATCTATAAGGCTAGCTTCTGGGAAGACCCTTGGCTTGATAAGGGGTACATTTTAAAAAGAGAACTGACTTACAATGAAATAATGCAATCTGGCATTCATCTCTCTGCTAGGGTTATGGATGTTCTATACACTTTTCAGGGTGGAGGCAGGAATTCTTCCAATCAGCGTTTGCAAAATATTTGGGATAAGATAAAAAACTTTACTCCTATGCAGCCTACCTATGCAAGAATTGTATGGGGTGAAAAGAATAATGAGTTTAAAGTTGGTGAAGTTTATGAGAGATTACAATGTAACAGTGACAATCTGTGCTGGCCTTGGTGGAAAACTGTTTGGAGTAAAGATAGTAGTATGAAACATAATTTGATACTATGGAAGGTTCTGAAGGATGCTCTACTAACTAGGGTTAAATTGGCTAGCAAGGGCATGAGCATTGCTGTGATGTGTCCCTTCTGCGGCATCAATGAAGAGACTGCTAATCACTTATTCTTTAACTGTGACATAGTGCTGAGCAGATGGAATGATATCATGGCTTGCATTGAAGGAGGTACTCCTTCTCCTGACAGCAATGTTGAGTGGAACAGAATTCAAAACAAGACAAAGGGAAGGAACCAGTGTAAGCGTATTTTCACTGTGGCTTTAAAAAGCTTTATTTATGCTGTTTGGAATGAACGGAATATTAGAATTTTTGATTCTAGCAAGAGTAAGTCTGCTGTGTCATTCAAACTTTGGATTAGGCATGAAGTGAAGAGCTCCTTGGATATGCTGTTTTTTCATGATCCCGGTATACACATGTTTATGCATTTCTAGTGCACAGTCCTCCTTTTGTCTTAGTTTGTGTTTGTGTGTCTCTGCCTTTGTGTGTTTGAGTATTGCTTGTGTGAGTGTTCCTTAATGTTTCTCTGTTTTCTTTGTTTTCTATTTGTACTTTATGTTTTCGTGAGTAATAAATTGGTCGGGGACCAATTAACCCCGTCGGCCATGCCAAAAAAAAATTAATCAACTTAAATTATCTAATTAACAATTCTTAATTTACAAATTAATTTGATACTTAATTATTAATTTACTAATCTTTAATTACAATATAAATCCTTAATTACTTAGTTAATTATAATTATTAATTTAATCATCCTTGATTGTTATCCAAAACAGTTGGTATTTTTCTGAATTAACATTTAAAAATCTTCTTTAATTATTTCGAAATCAATTTATTACTATTACAAAAAGCTTTCATGTTAATTAACCTTAATACTTATCTTGAATTAAATTATTTAGTTAAAGTACTAATTAGATTTTTAAAACATTATTAATTATCCACTTAATTAATTAAATTTGTAATAAGCTCTTAACTCAACATAGTCAACATTAATTGCTTCATAAACACTAGAATTTTCATAATATTAAAACATGAAATTTATTGGGCTAAACCCATTTTTAAACAAAACCTGAGCCTTCTCAGTTTTCACTCGAGTTAAACTCGATTTTCCCCTTACGTTTCCCCGAGTTCTTCCTCCCCTCCTCTCGTTCTTACTTCTTCTTCTTCTTTTTATTTTTATTTTTTATTAAGTTACACACTGCTGAAGCAACTCACACGCGAGCGTGAGAGAACCCAAGCCAACCTATCTCCTACTCGAGCACTCCCTTGAGTCTCTTCCCAACCCAAACTTCCTGACACGAGAACGACGTCGTGCACGTGCATGTCATCGCGCCGTCGTTCCGATAGACATCGCGACCTTCGGCAAGTCGCAATTCATCCTCATACTCAAAATCGAAGTTCGATTCAACACAGAAAACTCGAAATCAAAATAAACATTTTGCTCGACACTTCAACTCGAACTCACCAAAACGAAATTGCCTCGCCACCACATCTCGGGTCAACGGAGGAGCTCCCACTCCGTCCACACCACGTCACCCCCCTGCACTACCATCCCCCTCAATCTCAAGCAACTCGATCACTCTATGGTGACGAAATCATCTTTCCACTAAACACGTTCAAAACTCGAGCTGTAACCCTAAATCGAACTTGATTCATCAATTTACGCAATAGAATTTTTTTTCGACAATTTTCTTGAAATCTTTAATCAATAAACTAGCTTCAAACAAAATTCAACAACCAATTTGTGTTGGATTACCAGAAATTGGTTAAAACGTGATTTTCGATCAACTAAAAACTGCTCCTTGAATACTTAACTAAAAATCATCATATTAATTTTAAAAATCATATCTTTTTATGTTCATTCAAATTATATAATCAAATCAATGTTTTAAAATACTTGAATTCATCATAAAATTTTGTTTTTACTGTAAAATTTAGGTTACAGAGTCAATTCTTCATGATCCAGCTTAAAACAAATTTTTAGGCCATGATTCAGGTTTAACAAGCTTATTTTGTTCAGAATATTAAGCTTAAAGATATTGATATGAAGATGTTTTGATTTGTTTCAACTTTACCTTGCCCTGAAACTAAAAATACAGGAAAACAAACCATAACAAAGTTTCTCAGTGCACAGAATTATACAAAACTTCTTATTTGAAATATACAGCAAACAAAAGTTATTCATGAATCAAACATATAAATTCAAATTTTTGAAACAGTTGTTTACTCACTTGGTAATAAGATTGAACAGAAAGCTGCTCAGTAAAAAACAGTTTGACTTTCCCTGAACACCTTTCTGTCTTCTTCTCTTTTTAGTTGAGTTGTAAATTTGAGTTTTAGTTGTATAATTTGGTTTCTGAAATGCTAAGTTATGATGAACAAGCAAGACAAATATGGATGTGTTCATATAAAGGGAAGAGGTTTGAACAAGTAGGTATTTTCTGGTGTAGTTTGCTTCTTATGGTCGGTTTCTTTTTTTTCTTTATTGACTAAGCAAATTTTATTTCGGCTAATAATCTGTTATGGTGTGCTAAGCAAGATTTATATTTGTGCTTGAATAGATAGCATTTAATGCCTTCGTTCCCATTTTTGTTTACATGTAATCTTATTTGATTTTTTTTGTAAGTACAATTTTGTTTTGTTTTGTAGATTTTTTCTTGCATACAGTTTTGTTATGTTGTTTCATGGTTTACATAATTTACATGGAATTTGTATGTATTTCATTATGGTTTATTTTTAAGTTTATCTTATGTTGCTATATAACCATAAAATCTTATTAACATAAATTCTAAATTTTATTTCTATTCAAAGTTTAACTATCAACATTTAATTTATCACATATATTTTATTTTATGGTTTAACACAAATTCTTGTTTGTTATATTTTTTCCTCTATTTATTTAAAGCTTTAACTACCAAATATTTATTTATATCCATATATCTTTGTAGTATTTAATATTAATAATATATTTTTTCCTTTGAAATTTTTCAAATTAAATTCAAAAGTTCGAATAAATTACCAAATTTAAATTAAAAAATTTTGGGATGTTACATAGATGAACAATTATCTTAAGCAATTGGAAAAACTAAGACTTTTTCTTACATAACCTCTCAAACTTGGTTTGATATTATCAGGAAATCAAGTAACTTGGCTCGATTACAAAGAAAAGGGATGAGCCTAAGTAACTCAATTGTACAAATATTTTTGGATTTCAAACCTTTAAACCAACACCAATGTGTTGTACATTTTGTGTTAATTTTGTTTTAAATTTCAAATTTCTTATCTGGTATATTGGCACTATACAACCATGGTGACATTCAGATAAAGAAGAGACTAAACCAAGATGAAAATGGCTTCAAAATTGTTGCTAACTACTGGTTGGCAAGCTAGCTTATGCTTTTAATGCCATAATATGTATTAAAATGTGTTATTGTTCCAAAGGTTGATCGATGCATTTATATGTACCTTATAAGTTATTTAATTATTATATATCCACTTACTACTTAAAAATTCATGATAAAAATTGACAAGTTTTTTGATACGTTAGTTTGCATGAAACATAGTCTACATATATTAAATATGTAGTTATTTAGTTCAAAATATAATTTCAATTATCTCCATATAATGAAGACTTCACTTAAGCGAAACATGTAACAAAATTAGAAAATATTAACAAAAAAGGTGGGTTAATATATTATTAAACCATATGTGTCAGGAGACTAAAATTTCATATAAAATAGGTTGCTTCACTATGTATTTAAGACCGATATCTAATAAATTTTAATTTTAAATCGTAACCTTTAGTTAAGTGCGAGCAGCCTGATTAATTAAATCAATTATGTAATTGTAACGACCCGTAAATTTTCGATAATTAAAATAGCAAAATTAATAAGATTTCGTGATTTGGTGTTAGAAAAAAATTGTAATTCGTTTAGAATAATTATAACTGGAATGAATTGCAACAATAATTATCGAAGTAATGAAAAATAAAAGCTACTTAGTGAATGCCTTGCAATCAATAGTTGAATAGGATAATAAATGTTGAATCCATTGGGTATAATAGAGTAATTGATTGATAAGTAAAATCTATTTAAAATCAAATATTGAATATTGAACAGGTAAATTGTTTAAATTAAATATTTGGAAATTATTGAATAACCGTACAATGGGAATAGTTGTTTTATAATTTTAATTCATTTCAAAAGTTAAATTTTATAAGTTAGTTTTGAATATTTCAAAAGATAGTGATTTAAGAATAATCAAATTTGTTAAATTTAATATTACAAATGTTTGAATAATCAAATTCCGAATTCGATATGATTAATTTGATATGGAAATTTAATATATGAAATTAGAGTGAATAATTGAAATTTGATTTAATATGATTCAAATTGGTTTCCAAAGTGAATGTAAGTTATATTGGGATTTTATTGGAGTTAATAAGATTTTAAAATTGGAATTGATTGGATAATTGAATAACGGGTTTAATACGATTAAAAATGATTTGCAAAATTTTATTTTATCATATTGGAGTTATAGTGATGTTATAGAACTTTTAAAACTAAGTTTACAATTTATTTGTGAAAAGTGAATATTTTAATATTTAATTATCGACTGAAAAATAGCCAATTTTTGAACAGTCTCAGAATTGGATGAAACCAGTTCCATTGGATCCGTAATTGTTAGTTATTATCGGATTTCAATTTTCGTAGCAATCGGAGTTGTCGTTTGACCGTGGCAGCTCAAAACGCATCGAAATTGTTTTAATATTAATTTAACGAGTTAAAATAGTCATTTTTCAAACGGTTTCGGATTTCGACGAAACCAGTTTCATCGGATCCGTAATGTGATATTATTGTAAGGTTTCAAATTTTGTGTCAATTGGATTTATCGTTTGTCCGGGGCAAGCCAAAACGCCTAGAAAATCGTTTAATCGTTTTAATGTAGATTTGATCGTTTAATTCCGTAACTCACACAGATGGCCGAGTTACTTCCGAAACCTGTTCCATTGTGTCCGGAACGTGGGATAAACCCTAAAAACGTCAGTTACCGCGCGTAAATCGGAGTTCGGAAACCCCGGAATGGATTGTGTTCGTCGTTTCTATAAATACCCCTTTATTCACAAAAAAATAAAATAAAATAAAAAGAGGGTTAGGGTTGAGCTTCAGACCGCCACTACCATCAATGGCCGATGCACTTCCTCCTTCCTCCCCATTTTTCTTCGCATCTGTTGATCGTTAGCGAAAATCATCAACTGGAAAGTCGAAGTACTCGTCGAGCACTACCTATCCAACGGCTGAGATCGTCATCGGAGCAACGTAGGGGAGTATGGGAGGCCGCGACCTGCTACCGTACGCACGCGTTTCTAGGCCTTTAGGGGTGGCCGAGTTCAACGTGGCTCTGTCCGTGGGTAGCTTTCGGCGTTGGCTTCGAAATGGTGATGGCCGATCGTCATCAAATCGACTATGGTGGGTGTAAATTTTAAACCCTAGATGATGTATTGGGTTCGGTTTCAACGGCCTGGGGCAAGCTCGCGCGTGGGAAGAAGATGGGGGCAACGGCTCAGATCTAAAAATTAAAAATCATGCGGCCAGGATTGGATTAGGTATAAAGATTAAATTAAAGCTGAAATTAATTTATATATAAATACGGGTTAACTTTGAACTATCATATCTTGTTCATGCGAGGTCGGAATCGTACGAATTGCGTTGCAATCGTTTTGTTGAGCACTATGCAATGGAGCTGGATTGGAATCATTTGGAGCTCGAGAAAATTTTGAGTTAAATCGAACGTCGTTCGATTTGATTTAAAATCGTAAAAATCAAGGTGAGTGTTTTATAACGCTCACACCGTACTAAATATCATTATGCTAGTTAAATTTGACATTATGAAGTGTTATGATTTTTATTTGTCGTTGGTTGATAGAATTTAATTGTCATATAGATTGTCATTGAATTAACCGTTGAAAAATTAAATTGACACTTAAATTGAAATTAAATTTGAATTGCGATTAAATTACCTGACATTGTTAAATATGAAATTGCAATGAATTGTATTGTCTATGGGATGATTTATTTCGATGGATGTTATTGGTTGATATTTAAATGTTTGGATGTTTATTTGCTTATATATATCCTGTTATGCATACATATGATACAGTGATTTAATTTAAGTGATATATATTCATCCCTAACATTTAATTGAAATAAATAATTACTTGGCCCTAGGATAGAAAATTATATATGGACACCGAATTGGCTAAATTAATAATTTTGAAATCGTCGATTTGAGATTTATTTAAATGTTTTGATTTAAAAGTTATAAATAGAAATCGATTTATAGAAATTGAATTCATCGAAAAATTGAGTTTGGAATGTTGAAATAAATTTTGGTTAAAGGAATTTGGTTAAATGATTAAGTTGAGACTTTGAAATTTGAAATTGGATATGATTGAATGTCGAAAATTGATTTGTTTAAAGATTTAACCTTAAATTCGAGCTTTGAATATTACTACATAATAGTGATATAAAAATGATATTTTGAAATTGGGCTTGGAATTGAATCACATTTGGAATTTGGATTTAAACTTGAATATTGTTGGAAATTTTTGTTAAGTGTTATAAATTGATATTTTGAGAAATCAAGCTCCAAATCGATATAAATTGAAATCGAATAAATTAAAGGTGAATGAAAAATTGAATTAATTCGAAGAAAAATGGACGTTGATTGAATTGAAATCGAAATTGAATCGGTAAATTGGAAATTGAAATTTATTTGAATTGGGAAGTTATAATTGAAACGGATTGGTTTTGAAGCTGTTTTAATTTGTTTTTCCAAATTACTCTATTATATAAACCATTTTGAATACTTAAACTATTTTAATCTATTTTTAATCTACTTGGCCCAATTTAAAATTATTTAAACTAGTTTATCTATTTTAAATCCATTTTAAAGATTTTAAGTATTTTTGACTATTTTAATTATTTAAACTACTTTTAAACCACTTAAAACTATTTTCTAGAATTCTAAGTTGGTCAATAAGGTAAAATGTTTATATTTAAATCTTGAATTTAAATACGAATTGGGTTAAATGAAGTTACAACCTAAATTGAAATTCGAAATGATTTTGAAATCGAAATGAGATATTGATGCGAAAATGATTTTGAAACGGAACCTTATATTTTGAATGGCTATGACGATATTTGAAAGGGATTTGATTTTTGAAACGAATATGATATTTTGATATCAATTATGAATCGATTTGAAATGTAAAAGAGCCAGCGGTGTAATAAATACGTAGTTATTAAAGAGACCGGGATCGGATATGGACATACTCTCTGTCGATACCGAAAACCACTTTAATAACTATTATACGCGGAGTGTTGATCCAGAATGAAGTGGATGGTTTGGTGAACGCGTTGACTGAAGAAAGAGAACGATATTGGATGACCCCTGACATGACTAAAACAGGAGCCACGCCGGGCCATTGAGGTTCGCCACCTCTAGCGGACACTCTTCTTCGATACCATTTCTATTACATTTGTGATTCGATTTGGGTGCACCCCTTGATTTCGGAGTGTTGTTTCGCGGTGTTGGGGTAGCTGCTGGCTATGCCCAACATCAGTCCGGATCACGCAACTACTAGTATCCTAGTTGGTATCGCCTCATGTACCTTGTCATACCGATTATCCTATTCGCGACCACTACGTTTTGATTTGTACCTTGAGTATATGGATTGCCCTCTGGTGACTTCCGGTTTTGGGGAAAATACGGTCTTGTATATGCTTTTGGGAATATAAAATGTGTTAAGGGGGATTATGGTAACGCCTTAACGCTATTTTGATACTTTATATTACTGATAGGCATTATCTACTTAGCGTATATTACTACATAGTAGATAGTTTCACGGATCCTTGAGAGATGGAAGATCCCGTAACATCTCTTGATTTATTGCACGCACGTTGACACTGGATAGGAGATGTCAAACCCCGTAAACATCTCCGACGCCGTTGCCCTCATATTTATTTACGATTGATTTAACTCTCATAAGGGTATTTAGTCCTGACTCGAGTGTTTTGTCTTTTCATTACGCTCGGGTCAGTCCTGAGTTTTCAGATTTTTGAATATCTATTCTGGAGGATGAAGACGAAGATTTGGTGTACTATTACTATTATTATCTGTGCATCATGCTATCTGCTGCATTATTTAAATTTTTCTGTTGTATATGTATAACTCTGATAAATGTTGTATAAATAATTGTCAAAGTATAGTAGACAGCTTCATGAAATGTTTATTTGACTATTATATTTTAGCGTTCCGCTGCAAGATTCTGTGTTGTTTCATTTCCTTTATTTCTCATTCTTTTCTTTTCTTATTTACCCCAATAACTATCTGCCCTTTTGAATGATTTGGAATCGACATGTGTATTTGATCGTCGATTTAAACTGTCCATAAAGGCGGGTCGTTACAGTTCGTATCAAAGCTTTGGTTTAGTGATAACCTTAGCCTTGTGGGGTATGACTCTTTATAAGTAGGGTAGTAATACCCTATGATGAGTCGCTGAGTGAATATATATATATACATATATATGAGAGAGCGTATTTGTTAGTGATATAAAATGTTTTATATTGTGTCGGTTGATTTGTTGAGTGGCTTATGGATTCTGGTCAATACGAGTAATTAACGTTATTGATAGGGATCTCTAAACACTTAAACAGAACAATTCGACATAGTATTGTTTTAAATTGGGTAAATGAAATAATTTTTCTCTAATTATATTTTGTATATAAAGAAAAAATTTCAGAAATTTATTGTGACTTATCTTGCTTACCTGGTTGTTAGGAATTTAAAATATTAGTTATTATCATGAATTGGATATTGTAATTTAATAAATAAGATGAATTACAAAATGAACAGTAATAAAACAACTTGTAGAATGTTTAAGGAAAATCCTATAAGATATTTTATAAAGGTGACTTATAAATTTAAAATAGATTTAAATTGGAAAATATTGAATTTAAGACCCGGGGGTTTTGAAAAATGATTCTAAAAGTTTTGAAGAAATATATAGTAATATTAATTGGAAATTGTTTATGGAAATATATTGAAAGGATTTTTAAAGAAAGGAATGAATTTAGTACTCCTCCCTTATGTCGCTGGAAAATAATTTCGGTGATGACTGCGCAGCATCATCGACGTTCATTTTCGAGTCTCAAAGTGGGGGAGACTTCTAAGAAGCTTTGTTTTTCTTCGAAATTATTCTGGGTAAATGGGTTTTGGTTTGAACTCTAATGGTATGATTTGTTATATATAAAAAAAAAGATGTAAGTATATATGTTTATTTCAAATGATTTGAAAAGAACCGGGCATTTAAATTTCTAAGTTCTGTTAAGTAATAATTTTCAAATTATTTGAATGAAATGTGAATAACCAGAATTTATAAAATAAAAGGATTAAGATATCTAAGCTATTGTTTGGGAACTTTAAAGTTGAAAGGTAAACAGGATTTAAACTAATTAAATTTGTGAACATTCTAGTTAAGTAAAATGAAATTCTATAAGTTTGTATAATACCAAAATTTCATTCTGATAACATATAACAAGACTTACCAAATGTTAAAAGTTAAAATGATGTTTTGGATATGTAATGAGATGTTGTACAAATAAACAGAACCTAAAAGTAATTGAAGTATACAAGTAAGGAAAGCTCAAAAGGAATTAAAATGTATATAAATGGAAAATTTGGTTGTGATAAAAAAGTATAAAAACTTAAATATAGCCTGAAATGATGAATGGATAAATGAAACAAGTAAGTGAACTTAAGAAATAAGACAAATGAATTGTATAATATCTTTGTAAATTGGTTGTAGAAAATAAATATAAATTTCATAGAAAATTTTTGAATTTGTGAATGGAGATAACTGTAAACTAAGAAAAGTCATTTTTGAGAGGTTAGACTTTTATAGGATGTTTAATAAACTAAAGTGCCGGTTAGTAAGATGTTCCATAAATAAATTTGTTATTAACTAAAATTAGGAAACTGAAGTAAATGAAAACAAAAGAATTTGGTATAGCTAAGAATCAATTGGAAAATGAAATTGAGTTTAATTAAATTATTTAGAATGTTTAAAATGAACTTGAGTAAGCAAATTCTTTGATATGATGTTTAAGAAAAGATAATGTTAAAGAACATGCTATGTAAAGAAATGAATATACTAACTGAATAATAGATTGAGAATAATAAATCGGAAAAAGGGAAGTCAATAAAATAATTTAGTATAGATAAATTGGATAGAAATCCATTGGAAAGTAATACGTGAGATTGTACGTATCTTATTTTATTCGCATAACGATTTGATCCAAATTCGAGCACAAAATTTCGAGATGATTTATATCGATCCAAGTTAGAATTTTTCACTCGATTTTCGACGGCGAACCCTGGATATGGATTTTTAACTTGATTCTGGAATTCTCTATCATAGTATATGGCTATGCAAGGAGAGTAACAATTTCCAATCAAGAAACCAAATCTGAGTCGCACTAGAGAGTCGTGTGAACGATACTAGTTTGGAAGTGAAATTGTGTGATCGAATAAGCGATTAGATTGATATTGCTCACGGATGATATATTTACGGCTTACGGACTTAATTAAAGTTAATATTGGAAATTTAAGATGCCAAATAAAAAAATGATTCTTTTAAAATTATATAACAGGATATACATATATATAAAAGAGAAAAACCAAATGGAATGTAAAATTAATAACTTGGTTATGTCGGGTATGATTTGATTGTTATATGATTGTTAGTTGATTGTGTATAATTCATTAAGTGAAAATTTAAAGCTATAAATCATTGAAATCAAATTGGAAGTTAAATGAATTTAAATAGAAATTAATTGAATTCAAATTTGAAGTGAACTAATGTAAATATAAATTAGTGAATGTTAACTAATTGAATTGAGAATGAATGTTAGTAAAATCCAACGTTAGTGAATCAACTGTGATTAAAAATTGAAACCCAAGTCAATAAATATTAATGAGAAGTGAATTTATATTGATTGGTTTAAATTTGTTGGATGATAGTTGATGGATGGTTGCATTTGTTGTTGTTGCATTTGCTATGTTGGCACATGTAGTTATTATGTTGCTATATTGTGTATATTGATATTATTTTCATATATGCATGTTTCTCATGGTTTGTTGAGTGTTTAGTAGGTGCGGATTTCGCTTGCTTCGCATTTGGAGCTCGCTTTCGCGCTATATTATTCGTATATGCTCGCTAATAAAAAAAAAATAAGGTACATGTTTATTTTATCATTGGATTTGGTGATTTTTGATGAGCCACTTGGCTTTTGGATTTTCTTTTGTTGGTTTGGGGCCCGTAGAGGCGTTTTGTAGTTGTACCGATCGAGCCGCGCAAAGGAGACTCTACCGAAATTTTCCGTAAAATCCGGGTGTTAGAAAATTTTTCAAGTTCTAAATTTTTTTTTATAACTTGTTTTGATAACTAACTTTTAAAGTTAGAAAGTCGTTCGGAGTAAGTTAGTGGAAGTGTAGTAACGATTTATGAATGGAATTTCATTGTTTTATAAGTTGATAACTTTAAATAAAATATAGCTAGTGTTGAATTCTATACTTAGTGTCTTTTCCCTTCTTTTTCCTTTTCGTGGACGAAAAGTTTTGAGTGGGGGAGAGTGTAACGACCCGTAAATTTTCGATAATTAAAATAGCAAAATTAATAAGATTTCGTGATTTGGTGTTAGAAAAAAATTGTAATTCGTTTAGAATAATTATAACTGGAATGAATTGCAACAATAATTATCCAAGGAATGAAAAATAAAAGCTACTTAGTGAATGCCTTGCAATCAATAGTTGAATAGGATAATAAATGTTGAAACCATTGGGTATAATAGAGTAATTGACTGATAAGTAAAATCTATTTAAAATCAAATATTGAATATTGAACAGGCAAATTGTTTAAATTAAATATTTGGAAATTATTGAATAACCGTATAATGGAAATAGTTGTTTTATAATTTTAATTTGTTTCAAAAGTTAAATTTTATAAGTTAGTTTTGAATATTTCAAAAGATGGTGATTTAAGAATAATCAAATTTGTTAAATTTAATATTACAAATGTTTGAATAATCAAATTCCGAATTTGATATGATTAATTTGATATGGAAATTTAATATATGAAATTAGAGTGAATAATTGAAATTTGATTTAATATGATTCAAATTGGTTTCCAAAGTGAATGTAAGTTATATTGGGATTTTATTGGAGTTAATAAGATTTTAAAATTGGAATTGATTGGATAATTGAATAACGGGTTTAATATGATTAAAAATGATTTGCAAAATTTTATTTTATCATATTGGAGTTATAGTGATGTTATAGAACTTTTAAAACTGAGTTTACAATTTATTTGTGAAAAGTGAATATTTTAATATTTAATTATCGACTGAAAAATAGCCAATTTTTGAACAGTCTCAGAATTGGACGAAACTAGTTCCATTGGATCCGTAATAGTTAGTTATTATCGGATTTCAATTTTCATAGCAATCGGGGTTGTCGTTTGACCGTGGCAGCTCGAAACGCATCGAAATTGTTTTAATATTAATTTAACGAGTTAAAATAGTCATTTTTCAAACGGTCTCGGATTTCGACGAAACCAGTTTCATCGGATCCGTAATGTGATATTATTGTAAGGTTTCAAATTTCGTGTCAATTGGATTTATCGTTTGTCCGGGGCAAGCCAAAACGCCTAGAAAATCGTTTAATCGGTTTAATGTAAATTTGATCGTTTAATTCCGTAACTCACACAGATGGCCGAGTTAGCTTCCGAAACCTGTTCCATTGTGTCTGGAACGTGGGATAAACCCCAGAAACGTCAGTCACCGCGCATAAATCGGAGTTCGGAAACCCCGGAATGGATTGTGTTCGTCGTTTCTATAAATACCCCTTTATTCACAAAAAAATAAAATAAAATAAAAAGAGGGTTAGGGTTGAGCTTCAGACCGCCACTACCATCAATGGACGATGCACTTCCTCCTTCCTCCCCATTTTTCTTCGCATCTGTTGATCGTTAGCGAAAATCATCAACTGGAAAGTCGAAGTACTCGTCGAGCACTACCTATCCAACGGCTGAGATCGTCATCGGAGCAACGTAGGGGAGTAGGGGAGGCCGCGACCTGCTACCGTACGCACGCGTTTCTAGGCCTTTAGGGGTGGCCGAGTTCAACGTGGCTCTGTCCGTGGGTAGCTTTCGGCTTTGGCTTCGAAATGGTGATGGCCGATCGTCATCAAATCGACTATGGTGGGTGTAAATTTTAAACCCTAGATGATGTATTGGGTTCGGTTTCAACGGCCTGGGGCAAGCTTGCGCGTGGGAAGAAGATGGGGGCAACGGCTCAGATCTAAAAATTAAAAATCATGCGGCCAGGATTGGATTAGGTATAAAGATTAAATTAAAGCTGAAATTAATTTATATATAAATACGGGTTAACTTTAAACTATCATATCTTGTTCATGCGAGGTCGGAATCGTACGAAACGAATTGCGTTGCAATCATTTTGTCGAGCACTATGCAATGGAGCTGGATTGGAATCATTTGGAGCTCGAGAAAATTTTGAGTTAAATCGAACGTCGTTCGATTTGATTTAAAATTGTAAAAATCAAGGTGAGTGTTTTATAACGCTCACACCGTACTAAATATCTTTATGCTTGTTAAATTTGACATTATGAAGTGTTATGATTTTTATTTGTCGTTGTTTGATAGAATTTAATTGTCATATAGACTGTCATTGAATTAACCATTGAAAAATTAAATTGACAGTTAAATTGAAATTAAATTTGAATTGCGATTAAATTACCTGACATTGATAAATATGAAATTGCTATGAATTGTATTGTCCATGGGATGATTTATTTCGATGGATATTATTGGTTGATATTTAAATGTTTGGATGTTTATTTGCTTATATATATCCTGTTATGCATACATATGATACCGTGATTTAATTTAAGTGATATATATTCATCCCTGACATTTAATTGAAATAAATAATTACTTGGCCATAGGATAGAAAATTATATATGGACACCGAATTGGCTAAATTAATAATTTTGAAATCGTCGATTTGAGCTTTATTTAAATGTTTTGATTTAAAAGTTATAAATAGAAATCGATTTATAGAAATTGAATTCATCGAAAAAATTGAGTTTGGAATGTTGAAATAAATTTTGGTTAAAGGAATTTGGTTAAATAATTAAGTTGAGACTTTGAAATTTGAAATTGGATATGATTGAATGTCGAAAATTGATTTGTTTAAAGATTTAACCTTAAATTCGAGCTTTGAATATTACTAAGTAATAGTGATATAAAAATGATATTTTGAAATTGAGCTTGAATTGAATCACATTTGGAATTTGGATTTAAACTTGAATATTGTTGGAAATTTTTGTTAAGTGTTATAAATTGATATTTTGAGAAATCAAGCTCCAAATCGATATAAATTGAAATCGAATAAATTAAAGGTGAATGAAAAATTGAATTAATTCGAAGAAAAATGGACGTTGATTGAATTGAAATCGAAATTGAATCAGTAAATTGGAAATTGAAATTTATTTGAATTGGGAAGTTATAATTGAAACGGATTGGTTTTGAAGCGGTTTTAATTTGTTTTTCCAAATTACTCTGTTATATAAACCATTTTGAATACTTAACCTATTTTAATCTATTTTTAATCTACTTAGCCCAATTTAAAATTATTTAAACTAGTTTATCTATTTTAAATCCATTTTAAAGATTTTAAGTATTTTTAACTATTTTAATTATTTAAACTACTTTTAAACTACTTAAAACTATTTTCTAGAATTCTAAGCTGGTCAATAAGGTGAAATGTTTATATTTAAATCTTGAATTTAAATACGAATTAGGTTAAATGAAGTTGCAACCTAAATTGAAATTCGAAATTATTTTGAAATCGAAATGAGATATTGATGCGAAAATGATTTTGAAACGGAACCTTATATTTTGAATGTCTATGACGATATTTGAAAGGGATTTGATTTTTGAAACGAATATGATATTTTGATATCAATTATGAATCGATTTGAAATGTAAAAGAGCCAACGGTGTAATAAATACGTAGTTATTAAAGAGACCGGGATCGGATATGGACATACTCTCTGTCGATACCGAAAACCACTTTAATAACTATTATACGCGGAGTGTTGATCCAGAATGAAGTGGATGGTTTGGTGAACGCGTTGACTGAAGAAAGAGAACGATATTGGATGACTCCTGACATGACTAAAACAAGAGTCGCGTCGGGCCATTGAGGTTCGCCACCTCTAGCGGACACGCTTCTTCGATACCATTTCTATTACATTTGTGATTCGATTTGGGTGCACCCCTTGATTTCGGAGTGTTGTTTCGCGGTGTTGGGGTAGCTGCTGGCTATGCCCAACATCAGTCCGGATCACGCAACTACTAGTATCCTAGTTGGTATCGCCTCATGTACCTTGTCATACCGATTATCCTATTCGCGACCACTACGTTTTGATTTGTACCTTGAGTATATGGATTGCCCTCTGGTGACTTCCGGTTGTGGGGAAACTACGGTCTTGTATATGATTTTGGGAATATAAAATGTGTTAAGGGGGATTATGGTAATGCCTTAACGCTATTTTGATACTTTATATTACTGATAGGCATTATCTACTTAGCGTATATTACTACATAGTAGATAGTTTCACGGATCCTTGAGAGATGGAAGATCCCGTAACATTTCTTGAGTTATTGCACGCACGTTGACACTGGATAGGAGATGTCAAACCACGTAAACATCTCCGACGCCGTTGCACTCATATTTATTTACGATTGATTTAACTTTCATAAGGGTATTTAATCCTGACTCGAGTGTTTTGTCTTTTCATTACGCTCGGGTCAGTCCTGAGTTTTCAGATTTTTGAAGATCTATTCTGGAGGATGAAGACGAAGATTTTTAGTATACTATTACTATTATTATCTGTGCATCATGCTATCTGCTGCATTATTTAAATTTTTCTGTTGTATATGTATAACTCTGATAAATGTTGTATAAATAATTATCAAAGTATAGTAGACAGCTTCATGAACTGTTTATTTGACTATTATATTTCAGCGTTCCGCTGTGAGATTCTGTGTTGTTTCATTTCCTTTATTTCTCTTTCTTTTCTTTTCTTATTTACCCCAATAACTATCTGCCCTTTTGAATGGTTTGGAATCGACATGTGTATTTGATCGTCGATTTAAACTGTCCAAAAAGGCGGGTCGTTACAGTAATGTTAGAATTTTGAAGACCAATGATCTATCAAATTTGTAGTTATTTTGGACATCCGATGAAATACCGTTAGTTGAAGTCAGTTATGACACTAAAAGAAAAGTTGCATAGTAAGTCCCAAAACCCGCCAAACTTGGAGAACTGGACAAATAAGAATGACAAGATGGAGCAATGCAATCACCCTCATCTACTGGTTCTTAATCACCTTGCAGTCAGTTACAATTATGTTAGTTGAAGTTTATGTTATATTGTTTTGTTGTTTTATATCATGTGCATTATATTAGTTCTATATTTCTGTAAAAAGTTAGTGGATATAAATATGTACTTTATGCAAGAAGGGAGATGAACAGAGAGGAAGTATGAACTGGATGTGCTAAAAAGCAGTAAAAAGTTGATGTTGTACAATGTTTAAGTAAAACAGCTGAGTAGTAATTGTTAATGAGCTTTGATACTACTTTTAAAATGGAACTGTATATGTAGAACAAAAGGCGATTAAGTGTTTAATTTGTTTACAGTTGTTAATATAAATAAGTTTTAAAATATATGCATAGAACAGTATAGTGATTAGAATAATTATATTGATAATTATGCATTTCCGTGACCCTTTCCACTTGTAGTTCTAAGTTGTTTTGTTGCTGGATGCTTTCCTTTTCATACTTGTTGTCTTCATCCTGTGCAAACAGAGAGTGTTAGTAAGTTAATGGTATTTTGAATATGCACGATAATATCATTGCGTTGTTTATGCTATGATTAGCAGTTTGCCCAACTTTGTTGCTTTTCATATCAGCTATAGAGCTAGTTATTGCAGAGTTAGGCCAACTCTCATTAATCTATTTTTTCAGGCTTTGGAAATAAGAGTTTTGTCTAACCTTTTGTTGTATATTAAGGCTGGACTGTGCGTCAGCACTAGCGAACACCTTATTTTGGTTTACATCTATTGTTATTGCATTAATTTGTGAGGTATGTTAATTCTTCTATAGCCTCTACATTCCGAGAATGTATGTGATTATCAGCTGAACTTCTAGCCATGTGTGATAAGTGGTGTTGCCTCCTATCGCATTTATTAGGACGACATTGATATACAACTGCTTGCCATACTAGATTTATATTCTCATCTAGAATAGGGATTTGGCTTGAGAATGAAAGTTAGTTTTCAAACTATTCATCAGAAACCTTACTACTGGTGTTGGGTTTGATTTAGCATATAAGTTTTTAAGAATTGATAGATAAAAGAAAAAACCTTGTTTCAATAGATATCTTCATATGTTCTGCTATCTAGTAATAATTGCTGCAAGGTACAAGATTGTATGTGATACAGTGCACAAACTTCTATATTGAAAGTTGCTTTGAATCGTGTGTAAACTTATAATTTTTTGTTGATCTTTATACTGGTTTGTCTCTTTACCGTCTAGTATAGAAAATAAAAAGGATAACTCGAAACAAAAAAAAGGAATCTAAATTACTCAAGGAGTCTAATGTACAAAACAAGCACATGGAAGACAATAATGTTCAAAATGACAACACAAAATAGTTTGAGTTGTGTTATGTGTTATGTGTTTGTGTATGTCATAAGATAATATAATGAGCTGATAGAAAAATTATTGACAACATATCGTATGTGATATAACATGTCAGTATGTCTTCTAGTATAGACAAACAATGGATGAAAGAATGCGATCGAAGAACTGCACGATATGCGGAAGGAATACAGAAGTGTATTGATTTCGTTGTGGAAAACGGTGGTAATAAGTAATTCTATTCTTGTCCTTGCACACATAGAAAAAATATGAAAATGAAGATTAAATTAGAGGACACTCATTATCATCTACTTAGATGGGGAATTATCCAATCATACACAGTTTGGCATTTTCACGGGAAAGAGTCGACGGGGAAGCAAAAACAACCCGTTAGTCCATCCATAAGTACCAATGAATCTAAACATCCTAGATGGAAAATCTGGTCAATGATTCTGATAGATTTCATTATTTTCAATCTACAAGTTTGTTGCTCGATAATATTGGAGAATCACTTACAGTTGATGTCGATTGGCAGGCCAATCAAAGTACTAAGTATAAATCACTTTTTGATAGTGCAAAAGAGCCATTATATCATTCATGTCCAAAGGGGATAACAAAATTGTATGCCATTGTGAAGCTGAATAGCTTGAAAACTCAGTACGGCTTTTATGACAATGGTTCGACTGCACTCCTCGAATTTATAAATGAATTACTCCCTGAAGGTAACTCACTACCAACAAAGTACTCTAACATGAAGAAGATGATTAAACAAGTTGGGATGGATTACAAAACTTATGATGCATGCATTAATGACTACATTTTATACTGGAAAGATGATGCAAACAGAGTTTCTTATGCAATTTGCAATGAGCCAAGATATAAGACAACATTCAACGAAGAGAACAAAGCCACCAAAGTACCTCAAAAGACGTTGAGACATTTCCCTTTAATTTCTAGATTGAGGAGATTGTATACTATACCATGGATAAAAGATGCTATGACTTGGCATGGTCATGCCAAGTCTGATTCAGCTGTAATGCGTCACCCATGTGACACTTCTCAATGGCGAGCAGCAGATTATTTTGATAAAACATTTGCTGCTGAATCACGAAATGTCACACTTAGAATAGCAACGGATGGTTTCAACCCACGTGCATCTCTAGCTAACCGTTACAGTTGCTATCCAGTAATTGTAGTACCGTATAATCTTCCTCCATCAATGTGCATGAAAAGGGAGTTTTCAATGTTGACATTGTTGATTTCAGGGCCAAAACAACCAAGGAAGGATATTGATGTTTATTTGCAACCATTGATAGATGTGTTTAAGAAGTTATGGGAAGGAGTCATTGCATTTGACTCATATAATAAATCTGAGTTCGCAATGAGAGCTAGGGTATTGTGGGCAATTCATGGTCATCCTGCACTTGGAACTTTATCGGGGTGCACAACTCATGGATATTTTGCATGTCCTATATGTGGGGAAGACACTTGTTCTTATTACCTTCCTGAAAGTAAGAAGATGTGTTACATGGGTCATCGAAGATTTCTTCCTTCCAAACACAAGTTTCGAGATGAAAAAACAAACTTTAATAACAATCAAGAATATCGTCGTCCTCCACGGCCATTAAATGGTTATCAAGTTGAAGAGAAGGTAGCGAATATCAAGATGAAAGTTGGTAAAACACTAGAAATTGATCGAAAACGAAAAAAGGAAACCGATGAGGAAGAACTTGCCAATGTTCAGGCATGGTATAGGAGGTCCATCCTCTTTGATTTGCCATATTGGAAAGCAAATTTGGTCTGACATAATGTTGATGTTATGCATACAAAGAAGAATGTCACTAAGCATCTCATTAACACAATCATGGGTCATAAAGACAAGTAAAAAGATGGCATCAACGCATGCAAGGATTTGAAAACCATGGGTATAGAACAAAAATTATGGGTGATGGAAGACCTTGAAACAAATAAAATAACCATACCAGAGGCATCTTTCATCTTGAGCAAAGAAGAGAAGTTACGATTTTGCACCATTTTGAAAAGCTTGAAAGTGTCCAGCAAATTCTCTTCCAACTTCCACAACAATGTGAACATCAATCCTCCTGAACTAACAAATATGAAATGGCTTGACTACCACGGCATAATGCAACAATTACTTCCGGCATTGCTTCAACATTCTTATGCACAACATAAGGATCTACGTAATTCTATACATCGTATAAGTCTATTCTTCAACATTTTATGCTCAAAGGTGATCAACAGGGAACATCTTTTAAAAGCAAAGGCTAGTGTGAGGATCCGGATTTTTAGAGCAGTTAAAATTGCTGAAAATTCCGTCCGTTCTAAAACTATTAATGAAAACTACCAATTTAATACACCATATTTGATAAATATTCAATATTATTAAATGTATGGGATAAAATTTCACTTTTACAAGTTATCAGAGTATTCAATTTAATCTACTAGGAGTGCTTATATACAAACCAAATACAAATAAATCTAACACTACGCAACTCTACAAAGAGAGACAGCAATAGCCATTCCTACAGACTCAATAAACATGTTAAATGCGGAATAAAATAGTAAGCAGGAAAAATACAATAACACGAGATAAACAACAACCATTAGCAGATAAACATGAAAAGGTTATATCATTTTAAGGGCTGCATCACTACCACTTGTGACTGCCTACGTACCCCTATCTAATTGGGTATCCAATTAGATACAGGATCAAGCCAACGTAGTTCTACTACCGCAAATAGGACTCATGGAGCCTACGATGCAACAAACAAATATGCAATTTCCAAAACTACCCACTTAGGCTTAATCTTTAAATTTCGATTTTCAAATCTTATTACCTTTATGAAAATTATCTCTTTGGACTTTATTCTCGAATTCTTATTTCAAACTTTTGAAATAAATATATATATATATATATCCTTTACATTCAAATTATACTTTACTTTGGGATCTTAAATCAAGTCGCTTTTGAAAAGTTTATTTGGAAATCCCAAATACCGTAATAAAACATATCAAACCATATGCAACTAAATCGGGAGGTTTCTCCCAATAACAAGGCAACTGGGTCCCAGCCTTAATACAATCAATAAATAAGTACATCCCTCTATTCTAACAGCGGACTATACCAAAAACACATGCCCGTCCTTTTTGTTACGGGTTACCCGAATCATTGGTAACATAACAAAACATTTTATATCCCGAAGCGATAAATCATTTCACACTAATACTCACAAGTACTTTCAAATATATAATAATTTTCATTTCCCAAATCTGTTCAAAAATCATCTTAAAACCATCAGGTTTAGTCCTCGAAATTCTTTCCGTTTTATAAAACATTTTTATAAAACCATTCTTATATAAATCACTTTTATATAATATAACTTCAAAATATTCATTACCAACATTTCTATTTCTTTTAAAGGGAAAACAATTCATAACAATTCCATTTGAAAACCAATTTTCAAAACAATTCATTAAATTGAAGTGTACCAAATATTACCGCTAAACACCTTATAGTCAAATTGTGAAATAAATCACAAGGTGTTAGTATATAATTATTATTTACCTATCCCATGCGTATGGATAATTAATTGCTCATAAACTGGTTGAGCAAAGTCAATAATCAATAAATAATAATCAGTGCTCATAAACTGGTCGAGCCTAATTCAAACAATCAATCCATGAAATAAACACAATAATAAACGATAAACAATGCTTCATTCTATCAAATATTTATAACACTTTAACGGTTTGATATTTATTTTGGAGCATCCGGGCTTTCCCTTCGACATGTTTCATCCTCGCCCAAGTCTTTTTGGATCTTACAGATGAAACACATGTACTAGTCATTTCTGCATACCCCTTCAATATTTAACTTCTAAATTTTAAATTACTTAATTAATCATCCAAACGTAATATCAAGCAAAGAAATCAAAACAATTGTTCTAAGAAAAAAAGTAAACAAGAATTTAACAAGGGTTTTTAAGCAACTTAACACTTAAACTTCTTTCAACATTGCAATGGTTTTAATGAACATAAAATAAGAAATAACTTACTTTGGATTCCACTCCGTCAAACTTTAATGCAAGGAACTTAAGATCTAATGCATATTTCCAACCATGCTTTGGAATCAAATAAATATAAGCTTGAATTCCTCCTTCCTAGTGCTTGGCTAAGGCTTCAGATGGAAGTTGGCCGAAAGTATAAAGAAGAAATGGTGGAGCTTTGAACTTGAATTCTCAAAATTAGACCCAAAAATAGATCATATTCTCTCTTGTTTTTGACTCTTTTACTCTCAAAATTTGAAAATTTTATTAACTTAAAAGTTGTTGCAAATTCTTTTATATTGAATTTGTAAAAAATAATCATTTGAATCCAAGTTGTTTTGAGGGAGATATGTTCAAAATAAAAGAGCTATTCTCGGATTCACAAAAATAAAGCCCGAAAATGCACTTCAAAGAATTGAGTTTCAGATATAGTAAATCTCAAAGCTGGAAAAAGTTATCAACATAAAAGTTGTAGCCAAAAATTTTGTATGGTTAAAAAAAATATTTTTTCAATTTGATTTAGTTTTGAATAATTTATGGCCGAGAGAAAAGAGGTAAAATATGGAGAAAATACAAGTTTGATTTGAAGAGGATAAACATTGAATTCTTTTGAATATTTTATAAATATTTTGACATTATTTCCTTTTAAATTTTTTCTATGGCTTGGAAGCCATTAAAGAGAAGAGAAAGAAGATGAAGAAGCTTGAAAAAAGAAGAAGAAGAAAATGTGAATGAAATGAGAGAAGGAGGTGGATATTTATGGATGAAGAAAGACGTGGTAAATTTACCAAAATAACCTCTTGCCAAATTACCACAATAACCTTACTTCAACCAAAAGCAATCTCCACTATTTTAATACTTAATATCATCTTTCACATCCTTACTTTTTGTCTTAGTCACTTAAAAATTAAGTAAATAATATCATAATTACGTTGGCTTTGATTTGATATTGATTTGATGTTTACTTTTGACTTTTCTTACTTACTTTTGTTAATTCTTACTTACGTTTCTTAATGACTTCTAGAAGTTTTATAATCTTATTTAGTAAAAGTGAACATGTTTAGTGAATTAATTAATATTTACACTATTTGAAAATATGTTCCTATATAAGAAAATAAAGATGCAACGACGTTGCAACAACTTTTAAATCGACAAAACGTCGTTTTTTGACAAAATGTTTTAAGGTCACATTTTGACGTTTTAGTTAAACTATTTATTTATGTAAACCAAATTTAAAAATTAATTTGTATAATGCTATTTAAAAATATTAATACTCATAAATTAATTAAGATAATTAATTTAACGATCGAAACATACTTTTCTGAAATCAGCATTTTGTCACTTTTGTCGATATAGGCAAATGTTACTATTTTTATATTTGTTTCTACTTCCAAATCCTATCAAATATTATTTAAATCATAAAACCTTTTATAATTTATATTTAAAATCACTCTAAATAATATATTTTAAAGCAGTCAAATTTTGGGTCGTTACATTCTCCCCTACTTAAAAGAATTTCGTCCTCGAAATTACAAGGATAAAAAAAATATAACGAAAAAAACAACAATTAACGAAAGTTATACACACCAAAAATAGTAATATCACCCATAACCCTGGTCGGAGGTACGGTGCCTTATCCTATCCATTTTATTTATCAAATTAAGGTAGTTTCATTTTCAAAATTCCTAGGTTGATATACTAACCCTAGATGAATTTTACTTAGGCACCTAACCTAAGCTTTGATACCATGTCTGACGACCCGGATTTTTGGACCAGTTAAAATTGTTGAAAAATCGATCCGTTCTAAAACTATTAATGAAAACTACCAATTTAATACACCATATTTGATAAATATTCAATATTATTAAATGTATGGGATAAAATTTCACATTTACAACTTATCAGAGTAATAAATTTAATCTACTAGGTGTGCTTATATACAAACCAAATACAAATAAATCTAACGCTACGCAACTCTAGAAAGAGAGACAGCAATAGCAATTCCTACTAACTCAATAAACATGTCAAATGCGGAATAAAGTAGTAAGCAGGAAAAATACAATAACACGAGATAAACAACAACCATTAACAGATAAACATGAAAAGATTATATCATTTTAAGGGCTGCATCACTATCACTTGTGACTGCCTACGTACCCCTATCTAATTGGGTATCCAATTAGATACAGGATCAAGCCAACGTAGTTCTCCTACCGCAAATAGGACTCATGGAGCCTATGATGCAACAAACAAATATGCAATTTCCAAAACTACTCACTTAGGCTTAATCTTTAAATTTAGATTTTCAAATCTAATTACCTTTACGAAAATTATCTCTTTGGACTTTATTCTTGAGTTCTTATTTCAAAAATTTTGAAATATATATCCTTTATATTCAAATTATACTTTGCTTCGGGGTCTTAAATCAAATCGCTTTTGAAAAGTTTATTTGGAAATCCCAAATACTATAATAAAACATATCAAACCATATGCAACCAGATCGGGAGGTTTCTCCCAATAACAAGGGAACTGGGTCCCAGCCTTAATACAATCAATAAATAAGTATATCCCTCTATTCTAAGAGCGGACTATACCTAAAACACATGCCCATCTTTTTAGTTACGGGTTACTCGAATCATTGGTAACATAACAAATCATTTTATATCCCGAAGCGATAAATCATTTCACACTAATAATCACAAGTACTTTCAAATCTATAATAATTTTCATTTCCCAAATCTGTTCAAAAATCATCTTAAAACCATTTGGTTTAGTCCTCGAAATTCTCTCCGTTTTATAATACATTTTTACAAAACCATTCTTATATAAATCACTATAACTTCAAAATATTCATTACCAAACATTTCTATTTCTTTTAAAGAGAAAACATTTCATAACAATTCCATTTGAAAACCAATTTTCAAAACAATTCATTAAATTGAAGTGAACCAAATATTACCGCTAAACACCTTATAGTCAAATTGTGAAATAAATCACAAGGTGTTAGTCTACAACTATTTTCTACCCAGCCCATGCGTATGGATAATTAATTACTCATAAACTGGTCGAGCAAAGTCAATAATCAATAAATAATAATCAGTGCTCATAAACTGGTCGAGCCTAATTCAAACAATCAATCCATGAAATAAACGCAATAATAAATGATAAACAATGCTTCATTCTATCAAATATTTGTAACACTTTAACGATTTGTTATTTATTTTGGAGTATCTGGGCTTTCCCTTCGAATATTTCGTCCCTCGCCTATGTCTCCTTAGATCTCACAGACGAAACACATGTACTAGTCGTTTCCGCATACCTCATTCAATATTTAACTTCTAAATTTTAAATTACTTAATTAATCATCCAAACATAATGTAAAGCAAAGAAATCAAACCATTGTTCTAAGAAAAAAAGTGAACAAGCATCTAACAAGGGTTTTCAAACAACTTAACACTTAAAGTTCTTTCAACATAGCAATTGTTTTAATGAACATAAAATAAGAAATAACTTACTTTGGATTCCACTCCGTCAAACTTTAAGGCAAGGAACTTAAGATCTAACGCATACTTCAAGCCATGCTTTGGAACCAAATAAATATAAGCTTGAATTCCTCCTTCCTAATGCTTGGCCAAGGCTTGAGATGGAAGTTGGCCGAAAGTATAAAGAAGAAGTGGTGGAGCTTTGAGCTTGAATTCTCAAAATTAGACCCGAAAAATAGATCATATTCTCTCTTATTTTTGACTCTTTTACTCTCAAAATTTGAAAAACTTATTAACTGAAAAGTTGTAGAAAATTCTTATATATTGAATTTTTAATAAAGAATCATTTGAATCCAAGTTGTTTTGAGGGAGATATGTTCAAAATAAAAGAGCTATTCCCGGATTCACAAAAATAAAGCCCGAAAATGCACTTCAAAGAATTGAGATTCAGGTATAGTAAATCTCAAAACTGGAAAAAGTTATCAACATAAATGTTGCACCCACTGAAATTTTATATGGTTTAAAAGAAAGAATTTTACAATTAGATATAGTTTTGAATAATTTATGGCTGAGAGAAAAAAGGTAAAATATGGAGAAAATACAAGTTTGATTTGAAGAGAATAAACATTGAATTCTTTTGAATATTTTATAAATATTTTGACATTATTTCTTTTTAATTTTTTTCTATGGCTTGGAAGACATTAAAGAGAGGAGGAGGAAGATGAAGAAGCTTAAGAAAAGAAGAAGAAGAAGAAAATGTGAATGAAATGAGAGAAGGAGGTGGATATTTATAGAAAAAGAAAGAAGTGGTAAATTTACCAAAATAACCTCTTACCAAATTACCAAAATAACCTGACTACAACCTCAAGTAATCTCCACTTTTTCAATACTTAACATAATCTTTCACATCCTTGTTTTATGTCTTATTCACTTAAAAATTAAGTAAAGAATATCATAATTATGTTGGCTTTGATTTGACATTGATTTGATGTTTACTTTTGACTTTTCTTACTTACTTTTGTTAATTCTTACTTACTTTTTTAATGACTTTTAGAAGTTTTCTAATCTTATTTAGTAAAAGTAAACAAGTTTAGTGAATTAATTAATACTTACACTATTTGAATATATGTTCCTATATAAGAAAATAAAGATGCGACGACGTTGCGACAACTTTTAAATCGACAAAACGTCGTTTTTCGACAAAATGTTTTACGATCACATTTTGACGTTTTAGTTAAACTATTTATTTATGTAAACCAAATTTAAAAATAAATTTGCATAATGCTATTTCAAAATATTAATACTCATAAATTAATTAAGATAATTTATTTAACTATTGAAACATACTTTTCTGAAATCATCATTTTGTCACTTTTGTCGATATAGGCAAGTGTTACTATTTTTATGTTTGTTTCTACTTCCAAATCCTATCGAATATTATTTAAATCATAAAACCTTTTATATTTTATATTTAAAATCACTCTAAATAATATATTTTAAAACCGGTCAAATTATGGGTTGTTAAAGCTAGTTTGGTGGAAGTAATGTGTGTGTTTGAAAAACATTTTCCACCTGCCTTTTTTAATATCAGCATCCATCTTATGGTTCATTAAGCCGATGAAGCATTGATTTGCGGTCATGTTAGATATAGGTGGATGTATCCTTTTGAAAGGTAAATTACTAATTTCATTTTTGTTCATCATCATTCAGTTTGAATAGCTACTGGTTATTTATAATTGATTACCTTCTTAGGTTAACGAAAACATATAAAGGATATGTGCGCAACAAAAGATATATTGAAGGATGTATTGCAGAAGGATATATCGCATAAGAAGCTAGTCTTTACTGCATGAAGTATATGCCAGAAGGAGGTGATGGCACTCATAAACATACTCGTGAGGCATTTTTAGACGAGGATGATGAGTTTGCTAGTGAGATGCCTTTAGGTAATGGTAAAGATATAACCTTAACCCAAGTGCAGTTTGAACAAGTTCGTAGATGGGTCCTTAATAAATACGATGGATTGAATGAATGGGAGAAGTAAGTTCACGAATAACTCCTGAATTCACATCATTGTAAATCAACTCATATATATGTTTTGAAATGTGTGTATCGTAGGAGGTATAACATCTATGTGAAAAGTACGTAATCTCAACCTCGAAGTGGGGTTACATCCGTGGAGGCTTATCAAAGTTTTACTCTATGGTTACCTGGCGAGGTATATATTACATCTTATTAATTATTTCATGTGTACTAAAGTGTATCATACACCTTCGTGAACACACTTTTGATTTGTTTTTTAGTTGGTGAAGACCAACGATGTTGACTCAACTCTTTGGCGGCCGGTGAATGGGCCAAAGTTCAAGGCGCTTAGTTATATGAAGTACCAAGTGAGTGGATTTACATTTTCCCCTAAAAGTTACGAAGAGCGGATGGTAACACAAGGCATCGGTGTATGTATGAGAGCAATTACAAAATTTAGAGTGAGTGGTAAGGATAAAAATTATAAGGAAGCAAACACAATGTATTACGGAGTTGTCCAGGAGATAATTGAGTTCGATTACATCGACTTTAAACAAACATTTTTTGATTGTGATAGGGTAAAGGTCGATGACAAGGTCAATGGTTGAAAGATTGATCCTGTTTCAAACTTGATCACTGTTAACTTAGAGAAATTAAAGACCAAAGATCGAGTGACTGATGAGCCATTTATTCTTGCATCGAAAGCGAGTCAAGTGTTCTACTCAAAAGACTTAAAAAATACCGGATGGTTCGTGGTTTTTCACACACCAAAACGGTTGACTACAAACGTTGATGTCATTGACTTTCCTACTGCTTATCAATCAGCTTTTGAACATAATAAAAAACTAGAAGACCTTACCAAATGCATATGTTAATATGAGATGCATTTCTTAATTGAATTTAGTTGAATTTCAAGCGTGACTGAATTTACAATCATATGCTCAAAATAGCATCAATATATTAATTATGGTCAATTCAAATTTATTTCTTTTGCTTTAATTTCAAATTTAAATTTTTCTGGATTTAAATAAACACATTTCCAGTCATTGTGTCATTGTCTACAAGGAATTCCTTGATCTGCAATCGTATTTTGAAATTAACCTAAAGTATTGAACTGACCTGAGTAAGGTACTTGCTATCTGGTTGTTTAAGAATTTTGTAAATTTTTGTAGCAATATCCATTGCCATCATGTTGTGATCAATCCAATAACTTGTGAAGTTATCCTTGAATGCATAATAAAAAGTTTGTTCAGAAACACAACCAAAATCAAAGCTTATATACAAAAGTATAGCAAGAATAGTGCCATATTTAGCATGAAGCTGGGAAATATATCCAAATGCAACCATTGTGAATGAAAAAATATCTTTGATGCAATATGAATAAGAATATTGAAAATCAACATTGAAAATCAAAACATTGAATTGTTGTGTTTAGATATATTCTTATGCGTGTTGATATATGTTATATTGCTCGTTGTATATGTTCATCTTGTCGATAATTTACTTGGATTTAGGAAAAAAATATGAAACTAAAATGTATGATTTAGTGATAATAAAAATGTATCTGAACTTGATTATCACTATGATTTAGTAATTCATGCAAGGATTATCATTTAAAAGCTGTATTAAAGTTTAGGATAGCACTTACGAAATTGCACTGGAGGTTCTAAACACTCAAATTGCAGACATTTTAACATTATTATTATCTTTTATTTTTGGTTCAGTCAAGAAGGTCTTATTGCAAACAATCACATCCTGTTATTAATTATTGGATTAATAATGTACCAAGTATCGTTGTTAACATTCTATTTATATATGTGTGTACATATTTAATAGTAGAAATTAAGATTACATTATTTCCTTCCTATTTTAAAAGACTTCTACCTGAATGACTTCAAATCAGTTTAGTAAATAAAAAGTAGGGAACAAACATTACATCTCTGCAATTTCTGCATTTCTCCATTTCATAAGAAAATAATTCATCACCCATTGCATTTATTTGCAAAATCTATTCATTTACATACTTGGTTTATCAACAAAATCTGTTCATTGTTATATACTTGGCATTTGCTGAGCTTGAATTGTTTTTTTATAAACCTTTTTTGTTATTCCAAGTATATAACAATGCAATAAATAGATACAACTGCAAATGAAAAAATTGTTATATATGCAAGGAGGTGCTGATAGTGCTATAGAAGAGAGTAACAATGTCAGAAGCCGCCGAAGCGTCAATCCATTCAATAACGCAATCATCATCTACACAGCCGGAGAAAGTTGAGACAAACGCATTTCGTGCTCCAATTTAAGATAATGCTGGAAAAATAGGCAGTCGAGTTGGTAAATTGGTATGAATGCATGTACCAATCTCATATGAAAGTTGGGATAAAGTACCCAAAAAATTTAAGGATGACATTTGGGCTGAATTACACGTAAATTAAAATATACCAATTTCGGTTTTCTCTGTTAAGCAATTCTTAATTTTCATAGACTTTTTTGAACTAGTGTCAGATGCAAAAGTGTTTTATTTTAAAAAAATGTGCAAGTCATTTAGGAGATACAAAAGCGAATTGCGGACAAGCTACTATGACAAATTTGATAATGATGAAGAGAGGAGGAAAAATTGTCCTCCAAAAATCAGCCAAGAAGATTGGGATGGTTTCTTGAAAAATGAAGCAAAACCCGGTGCACGTGAAAGAAGAGATGTAGGAAAAAAAACATATCATTATACAACTATGGTCATCACACTGGTCATACAAGTCACGCTGTAGTAGAACGTAAAATGGTACGTTTGTTTCATCTTTTTTTATTAAATATTCTTGGTTTGTAGCGTTTGCTCTAAATTTGAATGACAGTTGATTAATATTTTACTGGTAGTTTTCTTT
Source organism: Allium cepa (assembly GCA_030765085.1). NCBI lineage: Eukaryota > Viridiplantae > Streptophyta > Magnoliopsida > Asparagales > Amaryllidaceae > Allium > Allium cepa. The sequence goes on from CM060938.1 coordinate 689,520,383, forward strand.
ATAACTGATTAAGCTTCTTAATCTGTGAGGGTATGCATTGCATGCGCTATGGAAAATATTGTAATCAGTACAATTCCTAAAGCACTTAAAATTAAATTGATATGGTACATTTTGAACCTCACTTATGTCCTCGGGTTTCGTCATGCTATTTATTACATAATCTTCTGTGATTCTATTTATCCTTTGTTGTTCACACATTTTTTATCTGCTCTAAACTGAGGTAGATAATTTCCAATATGTCATCGTCAATTTCTAAAAAATTGTAATTCTAAATCTTTTCTTGTTTCCTGACATTCTCTCTTTTCCTTTTCTAAAAAATAGTAATATTGTGTGCTCTAAGCAGTAAGCAAAATATCTGGGTGTAATGGGAATAATGAATGTAAGTGGATGAAGTGGTTGTGGTAGTGGGAGTTTGAGTAGTTGGTTGTTATTGGCAGAGGGTGGCAGAGGCAATATTTGGTTATGAGGCAGTAGTCGGATTAGAAAGTTAGTTTTGCTGCACTGAGATGGAGTAGCAGTTTATAAACATCTCCTCCACCATTTACCACAAAAAATTTCAGTCTACTGAACTCGATCCATTTTCTTTTATTTCTGCTTTTCCAATAAGATCGGTCTGTAGGAGCTTCAAGTTTGCCCTTGATCTGATACAAAATTGGAAAAGATTATCATACTTGTTTATGTTTTATATTTAATATGATTTTATATGTGTGTGTGAGAAATTATGTTTGGACACAAAATGAAGATAAAAAATGAAACAAAAAAGATCTTAACCATTAGATATCCTCCTGAATTTCATCTTCCGTAGGGATCCAAATGGTCAATATTTATTGTGTTTAGTTTTGTGTTTTATTTTGTGTCCATGTATGTAGGCACATACACATAAATACATATAGACACATATATACATATATGTGTGTGTGTAATGTTGTACCTGAAATGTAACATTAGATTTGCATGGGCCATTAAACACAATTGGCTTGAGAAGGTAGGTTTTGCCTTCAGGCACCATGAATACAGTTGTGCTTTGTGATGAGCATGTTTCTTTCCACCCTTCTTCAAATGACTGTAACAGCATGTGTTAAATAGGTCATAAGCAATATGTGTTTTGTTTATAGTACTTGATAATTATTTATCCGTGATACATATATAACCTCTAACAGTACTTTTAACTGCCCAGTTAAACCTGTTCATAAATTTTGATAAAATGAATAATGTAGCGTTAACATTTGGCATTTTCCCTTGTCATGGATAGCTCAGAGTTGACCAAAATAATCTACCGTTTAGGCCTCGCCTAATCCTATTACATGCTAAAAAATCAACTATGTAAAACCTGATGAAATGTACACGATTCTGTGTAAAATCATGTCGACACTAGAATCATATCCAAGGCGCATGTATAACTACTAAATCTGGTTTTTACATATTTTTATAGTTGTGTACATCTGAAATTATGTAAAACAATATTTTTGGTTGGAAATTGATTTGCAACTCTACCGTATCATTTAGTACCATGAAAAAAAATCACTATTAGCATCTCTATCACATAAAATGCACTAATCTTTTAGATTTTCAATTACACATTTATATCAGAAATGTATGGCTTAATTACCTTATTGTCCAGTGTTACTCCATCACCTTTGGCACCAAAATCTTCCCTGTTAACGACTCGTGTGTCCGACATGTCAAAGTCATAACAAAGTAGATTATGAATGAGTGTGAGGATAGTAGTCGTGTTGACTGTTAAACTGTTTTCTATTTCTTGTTTCATTGACACAACTTTGCTGAAAAATAACTTAGATTTCTGCTTATTCATACACATCTTTAAGTTACTTCATTATCTGATTCATGGCGATGGCATTGTATCTTGTTTCAAAAACATGCAGATCATATGCATAAAGCAGGCGGTTTATTATTGTATCTTGTTTCAAAAACAAACTGCTACTCCATTATGGCTCCAGATCTAACCAAAATTAAAATTGCATGTCTCAAAAGTGGTAGCATGTTTATTCAAATTTCTTAATAATTTGCATTCCTTTACAGTATTTGATGGTCTGAATCAAATTAAGGCTTTAAAAGACAACTAAAGAAACACATGTAATTTTTGAACTGTTGAACTAACAGTAATACTATGGTGCCACGGTTGGAAATTCAAATGTTGAACTAACATAATCAATTATTTCCTTTTTGGTTGTAGGCCAGTGAAAATACAGGAAAAGAAATCACACGTCGTCAAGTATGGGAGAAAACTCACACGAAAAAGGATGTTTGCATATCAGATTCGACTTCTTCCTACTTCGTAAGTTAAACAGTCTATTGTTTTAGATGATAAATTAATAATGATTGCTTATGACATATATGTTTGCATGTTTTATCAGTCTACTATTTTCGAATAGTAACCTATCAATTAATAGTAATACCTCAAGTATTATCATATTTTAAAGTAAAATTGCAAAAGAGAAGGAAGCAATCAATGACAATGATGAAGAAGATTTGCCTTTGGACGAAGACATATTGCCACAAGTGTTTGGCAAGGATACAAGGGGCCGGACTCGTAGTATTGGAACCAAGATATCAAGAACATAAGTAAAGGCTTCTACTATTGCATGTAAACAAAACAAAAAGACCAAAGTGGACTTAGAAGACTTGAAATCTAGGATGGACAATATGGAGGGTACACTGAAGTCGTTGGTCGACTTGTTCAAAGGATACATGGATAACGGAAAACACATACCAGACATTCCATCCAATGAAGGAGAAAGTGGGACACGATAGGATATTGTTGGAAAATTGTCGAACAACGAAGTTAATAATCCATTGAGTTCGTCTGGTTCGGCATATCAAAAATGTGAAATCCGGAACTTTGATCTAGAGGTCATTGAAACACATTCTGTATGCAGAGATTCGACAGCATCCATTATACATGGGAAGCATGTACCTCCAACACACGAGAAGTTGGTTGTGGACAACATACTACTACCAGATGAGAACACAGCCAAACAAAATCATCCTCTTGCTATGACCCTTGGTGAAGTTGGAATAGATGGTTTTGTGTGTCATCCAAAGATTTCAATTCTATATCTTTAGATGCGAGATCAGGTAATAGTCTAATTTTTATCAATTTAAACTTATCTTTGTCGGTTGTAAACTGTTTCTTATCAACATAGTAACATTCTACTGTTTGGTCACACAAAATTGTTTCTGATCAACACAGTAATATTCTTCTTTCTCGTTAATAACTTTGATTATGACATAAACGCAAAATCTGCACCACCATTCTTCATTTCTACCCACATGCACATCACACAATACGTATTGTACCAGCAATTCACATCATTCTTCGTTTCTGCCCATCTGCACATACATACTATGCACCTTCATCTCCAAGACATGATTGAAGTGGTTGTGATGCTGTGATGTTGTGCACCAGTCAGGCTTATGGCAAGAAGAAGTGGAATGCTGAAGGCAGTGAGGAGGCAGTGAGAATGATGGGCAATGGGATGATGTATGTGATGTATTACTAAAGTAACGAATTGAATACGTTCAAGTGAGATAATGTAAATTATAATTTGGTATATGTTTAGTAGTCGATAATAATTCAATCCCTTTTATACTGTGAAGTTTTAGCAGTATCCCTCAGGCGTTTAACAGTTTACCTTAGACGTGGTTTGCGGGGTGGTGCCCTAGCTTGAACTTCATAGAAAATATAAACTAATAGTGATTTATGTGTGCATACTAGTATGAAGCCCGGATGTATGACACGGGTATAAACCTTTTGAATATAAGTTATAATATCACATGCACATATCTAGGAATACGAAAATATGAACCAACACCAATAAAGCAATTCGTAGAAGGCATGTGGTTTACATGTTTAATATAGAGCCATTAAATTTTTTTTACGTAAATTGTTAGTACCAGTATTGCATTATGTGGATGTAAAGTAAAATAGTAATTACTCACTACATATGTAAAAAGAAGCAAATGAGCGGAGAAATAAACTATTATCAAAAAGACAATTGTGTGCTACATACTGAGAAAGATGAACAATAGCATGATGTCTAAAGAAAAACATTAGTTTTTATCAAGTACACAAATTTTGCAATGATGAAATGCAATTTTTTTTATCCATTTGCTCGTTCAGACAAAACACGTGCAAGCTCTTATGTAATAGATAGCTACATACAAATAAATGCTTGTGCTTTTATTCGTGACATCTCCTCGTCTCATTCTCATTTGATTTTCTTGCTTTTGGTCGTATGGAAGCAGCAATGAAGTTTTACGGTAATGGTGTTAGTATGTTAGGCCCTGATTGTCAATGGAAGTGATAAATGGAATGGTGTTTGGCACTGATGTTGTGTAGCACTGAAATGAGTTTGATGGATGGTCGTATGCAAGGAATGAAGGGGTACAAGTTGCTGAAGTGGGAGGTTGTGTGGGTTTGTTATGCATCAGAGAAGGCAGTGTGGGAAGACAGTTACTATAGAGCGGTGATAAATACTTGGTGCCTTGTACGGGTAGAGCAGTTTTGTATGGTGGAAGAAATTTGTTGTTGCAAAAATTGCAGCAGTTTTGCAGAGTATGGGATTTTGTGGTTATTGATGAAGTAGGGTGGTGAAGTAGATTTGTTGCTGCTGTTTGGGGGAGAGGAGAATGTAAGGGGCAACAAATTTCTTGATGACAGTTATATTGGTGGCAGGCAGAAGAGAAAGGAGTTGTGCACAGTAGCAGGAAGGTAGGCAGGTAGTTGATTGATGGCAGTTTTGTGTCAGTGAAGTGTCGTTGGTAGTGTTGAAGTGTGTAAATGGGAGTGTTGATGGTTGTTGCACTTGACAGGGTGAACAGGGGTGGTCGTATGTTGGCAGTGTGGTTGTAGGCTATGCAACAGTTTAATGTGGTAAGGAGGGTGGATAGTTCAGTAGTGTGTTGTATGTATGCACAACTGTGTTGTATGGCTAAGTGAAATGTTTGTATACTTGTAGTGATTGGCTTGCATTGTGAATTTGTAGAAGAAGCACAGTGATGAAGTGCAGATGGTTGATGATGTTTGGAAGTGCAATATGACAGTAAATAGTTTGTAGAAGAAGCCAAACAAATTTGTTTCTGATCAATGTAGCTTTAGCAGTCTCACTCTTGCACTCCCATTACTTTATTTTTACTTGCCTTTATGCTTTAACTAATTCCGTGTTTGTTCATAATGTAGACGACATAGAGAAAAAGATTAGCCTGAAGTGAGGAATGAGAGATAGTTATGGTTTTGTGAGTTCTTCTATAATATAAGTTGGATTGAAAAAACACTTTCTGATATATGGTTTTCTTGTGTTTCTATAATATTAGTACGTAATAATGGTTGTTGCTGTTGTTGAACTTTGTAGTGTTATGTATTGCCGCTGCTGTTGAACTATGTAGTGTTATGTATTGTTGTTGAACATTGTAATTAAAAGATTTTTTATGTTTGGTTTTGTGTTGAATCTGCAAAAAAAAATTGGTTTAATGATCTTTCTTTTTTGATATTATGTTAAATTTGCAAATGCATATATTGAGTATGATAATGAAATGAATGTTACTGTAGGGGGTCAGGAAAAGCAATGCATTTTTAAAAAATAATAATATTACAATTCACAATGGTTTTGAGCAGTTGCAAAACAGAATTAACAAAGTTGCCCAACAAGACTTTACAACGGCTTCCAGCCGTTACAAAATCAAATTTAGCAACGGTTAATAGCCGTTCTAAAACATAAATTTACAATGGCTTTAAGCCGTTATTATATTTTTACCACTGCTCATTTTGCAACGGCTCAAAGCCATTGCAAAATGGCTATTCTGGTGTAGTGCTAGCAAACAACACCCTCTCCCTTCTAATAGCTTGGCCGAGGCTTGAGATGGAGGTTGGCCGAAAATATAGAGAAGAAGCGGTAGAGCTTTGAACTTGAATTCCCAAGATTTAGATCCGAAGAATAGGTCAGCTTCTCTCTTGTTTTTGACTCTCTTACTCTCAAAATCAAAAAACTTGCTAACTAAAAAGTTGATGCGAATTCTTTTCTCTTTTATTTTAAAAAAAGAAATATTTGAATCCAAGTTGTTTTGAGGGAGATATGACATAATCAAGAAGAGGTATTGTCGGATTGACAAAAATGATGCCCGAAAATGCAATTTAAAGAATTGAGTTTCAGTATAGTAAACATCAAAACTTGAAAAAGTATTCAACATAAAAGTTGTAGGCACTAGAATTTTATATGTTTTGAGAAAACCAATTTATAAATTTGAATATGCTATGATCAAGTTATGATCAAAACAAAATGAACTATTCTCTCGCTTAAAAACTGGGCCAGAAAATGCACTGGAAAGAAGTGTACTTTTGACATAGTTAACTTTAGAATGAGATAAAGTGATCAACATGAAAGTTGTAGCCACTAAAAAATACGTGCTTTAAAAAAAAATTCATTTTGGTTCTGTTTTGAGAAGTTATGGCCGAGAGAAGAAGATGTAAAATATGGAGAAAAAATGAGTTTGATTTCAAGAGAATGAATATTGATTTCTTTTGAATATTTTGAAAATATTGCGACATTATTTATTTCTAATGTTTTCTATGGCTTGGAATCCAATAAAGAGAAGAGGAAGAAGATGAAGAAGCTTGAGAAAAGAAGAAGAATGAATGTGCATGAAAGCGAAGAAGAAGGTGGGTATTTATAGAAAAAGAAAGAAGTGGTAAATTTACCAAAATAACCTCTTACCAAATTACCAAAATAACCTTACTTCAACCTAAAGTAATCTCCACTTTTTCAGTACTTAACATCGTCTTTCACATCCTTACTTTATGTCTTATTCACTTAAAGATTAAGTAAAGAATATCATAATTATGTTGGCTTTGATTTGATGTGATTTAATGTTTACTTTTGACTTTTCTTACTTACTTTCGTTAATTCTTACTTACTTTTCTTAATGACTTCTAGAAGTTTTCTAATCTTATTTAGTAAAAGTAAACATGTTTAGTGAATTAATTAATACTTGCACTACTTGAATATTTGTTCCTATATAAGAAAATAAAGGTGCGACGACGTTGCGACAACTTTAAATCGACAAAACGTCGTTTTTCGACAAAATAGTTTACGGTCACATTTTGATATTTTAGTTAAACTATTTTTTTATGTAAACCAAATTTAAAAATAAATTTGTATAATGCTATTTAAAAATATAAACACACATAAATTAATTAAGACAATTTATTTAACCATTGAAACGAACTTTTCTGAAATCAGCATTTTGTCACTTTTGTCGTTATAGGCAAATGTTACTATTTTTGTGTATACTTCTCTTTCCAAATCATATCTAATATTGTTTGAATCATATAACCTTGCATATTACATATGTAAAATTACTTTTTAAATAGTATATTTTAAAGTGGTCAAATTTTGGGTCGTTACATTCTCCCCTACTTAAAAGAATTTCATCCTCGAAATTACCCAAACAAAAGTTTACCTAAAACATTTATCTTTAAACTTAATTCCATATAATGTACACAGATCATCCGTATGAAATATCTTATTCGATCTCCTATTCGAATACACAACTTCATTTCCAAACAATATCAATCCCTTGATCCTCTAGTGTGGACTTTAATCAAGCTCTTTGCTCAGAAACCATTGCTTACGTTGCATAGTGCTCAACTATGATAGAAAAATAAAGTACCTAACCAAACATCCTCATCAATGTTCGTAGTATAGAATCGAGTGATAAATTCTTTTTCGGACCAGTGCAAACACCTCATAGTTCCGAACTCGAATCTTAGATCAAAATTAAGTGATGTGATGATCTACGTGTAACTTATGTATTTATTAACCCTCAAAACTTTTATAAACTTTTATCTTAAGCTCAAACACTTTATAAACGTGTTTTTTTAATAATCCATTTAATTAATTATTTTCAAACATTTTTATTAAAGGAATATATTCCAAAGAAACCATTTTTCACTCAAAAGATAATTTATCTTTATAAAAAAGTCTTCCCACAATCTTTTAACTCGGTATATTTCCTTTAACACTAATATTATTTATGAACCATTTTATAAATCTATTACTTAAGTTTATTACGTCTTGTAACTTATGTAAATCAATCACTTTTAAAGACTTAAGTCCAAATTCTTAATTAATGCTAGAATTCATTAAGAAAACATTTTCCAGGTTATAATTACCTTTTTTGAGGAGTCATTATTTTACTTAGTAGTTCATGATTTAAATCTACATTTGTACGATATACCTTTACACCATAAGAGTATATATAAATCCCAAATTCCAAATTGGTTTTATTTAAATCCGTCTGTCTAACAAATTTAGACTTTGTTGTAATTTACTATTATCTCAAATTCATAAAATATAAAACTTATTTCTTATTTAATACTATTGTTAATTTTCTAGCTTTGAAAAACAAATTTTAAAAACCACCCGTATTTAAATCCTTATACTCTTAACTCTTAAATCTTTATTTTTTCTTTATAAATTAGATTTATAAATTAATCTTATCTTATTTCATTTACTCAAAGTATTTCACAATGGTTTATCTTTTGTCAGAATATTCCATAAATTCCTTAGCTTTGAGTTTGATGCGATTCAGAAATTTTCGACTGTCCAAAATCGTCGGAAATTCCGCTTTATTTTAGCAATTAGCGATTCCAAATTTATCTTTACGTTAAACACTTTTATAAAATTACTAATTAATGATTCATAATATTTCATTAACTTAAGAAATTATATTGATCGAGTAACTCCAAAATAATCCAAGTAATTGGGTACTACCAATAGTATCATATATCCTCTTAACAAGAAGAGTAATACATAAGGGAAGTGCTTACCATCCGAACACATCACTTGCCCATTTTTTGTTTATTTTTAAGTAAATCGAACTAGTTAACAAAAAACACCTCTTTTTATTTAAAATAATAACATTTTCAAAATCCTTTAGAGATTACTTTATAAAACCTATTTCATTTTATAAATTTATCTTATATTAATTAACTTTATTTAATTTACCACAATTCTTTTAAATTGCTCGAATTTTAAACCTTCATTCCTTTTATATTTTCCTTTTAACACAATCATTTTCTGTTATTTAAATACATTTTTATCTTATATGTTCATTTCTTAAACCAATCTTGTTATCAAACACCTTACAGTCAAATCATGAAACTTAATTCACAAGGTATTTGTACTTAAACTTTTAAATTAAACAATTGATTAATTTATGATAGTAACTTAACATTATCAATTCTTAATTTATTATTTTGGAATAAGTATAAAGATCATAATTACCTTATCAGTTTTCTTACTTATCGATTATCTTTATGAAACGTCTTATAGTCGAATTGTGAAATTCTAATCACAAGATGTTCATATTTAAATTTCATTAATCCTAATTACTAACTATACAACTTTTCCAAATATATACTTTATAATAAAAATATAATCCTAGGCAAAATTATTTCATTTACCATTTTTTTTTTAAAAACCATTTTTATAAAATTAACAATTACGTGCTCACATATATATAACACTCTTATAACTCATTCTAGGGTGTTATTAACCCTATTTCTAATGAGTTACTCATCCTACGATATTACTAATCCTATCTATGATTAGTCTTTACCCATAACAAGGCCAAGGTTCTCGCTTAACCTTTAGCTCTGATACCAAATATCAAGGCCCGTTTTCCTGTACCGTTTGAATAGACAATAAACCAAACATGTCCAACTCAAATTGCATGAAAATACGGAACATGAAGGGTAATAAAGAAAAATAGACAGAACAGAATCTCACTCGAATCGATTTAATATTAAACAAATATCTTTACAGTGGAAAACTTTTAAATACATATATCAGAGTCTAATCTAAATTTAGCCTGGACAGTTATAAACACATGTCCTTGCAATTGCTGACAAACATCAAACAAAATACACTAAGTACAGCGGATAATAGAATGTGTCGATACGTCGATGAATATCTCCGGCTCTCCTCTGGAAACTCCAACCGTCTTTGAATTAACCTGAAACTACTCGGATCTGACCTGAGTATTGAAAATACCCGGATCAGGCTTGATAAACCAGCGTGAGAAAACTCAATAATAAATCACGGTCATATATCAGCCTTTGGATAAAATCCTTTGAAAAAAGAGTATCTCATAAAACTACGCCCGCACATAAACACAGACAAGTTTTTACCTTATGATAACTAAAACACTTTTATATCAAAACCATTGATATTATTTCCAATCACATCTCTTTGAAAACATTTGCAAAGAAACCTGTTAATCTTATTCGAAATGGTTACCCATATAGCATTTCAAGGCTATTCATTACGCCAATACAAACAAAACCATAGGTTCTTATTGGAGAATGGATTTCCATACAAATGATTAGGCGAAAGATCTACCTTCCGAAATGGGTACACCTCTAGAGGGATGTCTCGAGGACCATCACAAAGGATCCTCTACCAACATAAGATCGGCCTATCTCTGTAACTAGATAGTACCAAATATATTATCCCCCGGCCGTTACCGACCTTTAATTGAGCGCTCGTTTTCCATACACCACATTAATTTACATCCCGAACGTCATAGTGGGAAGAAATATATCTAAAAGGGGATGATCATACACTAATTGGGAATGATCCACTTAGCCTTGCTGCATCTAATCCTATTTCGGCCATTTCCGGTTTGATGAGGCTTGAGGCTACGATTACCTTTTCACAAAGCACATATCACATCATTGAATGCCACATTTCTATTTCCGTTGACTACAAATTGCCTTCCACAAAAATACAACCCTTGAGCTCGTACGTCTCAAGGAGGGTGTTAAGCTAAGAGAAGTTGTCTTCTCCGCCACCACAGATGTACGTTTGTAAAAACCAATGTACGTAATCTTTAGAAATGCAATTTCAGACAAACATCCACACAAGTTGTCCAGGAACAGGACAAACCGAAGGCACTCTACTACTACCACTAGTAGCGATTAGTCCTTGCAATCCGAAAAATCTCCACAATGAGGAGGCCACTGCTATATATAACTCTATGATGGGTGCGACTCCGAGCAAATCAACAAGCAGTCCTCACACTATGATGATCCACTGTCTTGAAAAATCATCATCTTCAACATGTCTTCACGTTCGAAACATATACATTTGTTCGAAGTGGCTTTCGGATAGTAATTTCCCAAATCCGACCACGGTTCCTTCGAAGCCAATTATCGATTTAAAAGATGTTAAGTTCATATGTGGATATCAAATATCAATCAATTACTTCATCTTTTATAAAATATCTTTGTTAGATATGTTCTTTTCAATTTATTCCATTTTCTTTTCAAGAGTAAAAGGAATCATTAAGCCTCATTTATCAAATCATTTGGTTTATTTCAACCTTTCTTAAATCCTAGAATAATTCTAAATCATTTTCTCTTTTACTTAGGACAACCTTTCCAAATCATTCATTAATCAAAGATTTTCTTTCTTAACTTTTAACTTAAGGAAAATATTGCCTTTTTATAATATCACTTTGCAAAACATCCATTTAATTTAAAGAATTATTCACTGCCCAAAATCGCGAATGTAATTCCTTTAATAAACATTCACATTTAACTTATCAATTCAAATTGATTTCAGATTTACAAAACGGCGTTTATAAATTCCATTTTTATTTTATAAACTTTCGTATACAAAAAAATTTCTTTACTAACAAATCCCATTTATATCTCACTTATAAGTCAAAATCCAATTACTTACAAAACTCTTATTTACAAATTCATTCCTTTCAAATCTTATTATTTATAAAATCCATTATAAATTCTGTTCTATATTTCAATTGTAAACCCATATATAAATTTGATTACAAACCATTTATAATATTTATAAAAAACTTTTATAATTCCATTAATTTTATTTATAAAATATCAATTTTATAAATCTTATATATAGACCATTAATTCAAAGAATTTATTTCTTTTCTTTTGTCTTCGAAAAAACTTAATTATGATCTCGTAGAGCATCAGGGCTTTCCTTTCGATATGTTCCACCCCTCGCCTAAGAAGAGAAAATATAGGCTAGTTAAGTTTAGGGCACTGGTTGCTCCATTTTTAATCTTAGTTAAACACCTTGCTTTATCTTCCCAGATCTCACAGGCGGGACAAATGCACTAGTCGTTTCCGCATTACTCAATTTTTATTATATTCAATCTTCTTTACTTATTGTTTAAAAGGTATAAACAATTCCTCTTTCCCATTTATTCAAACTCTCATTAAAACTTCCAAATCATCTTTAAATTACTTAATTATTCTTCTAAAATCATTCACAATTATATAGGAAAGTATTATTAAGTTTAAAGCTGCATTTCATAAGTTATTTCAAACTGCTGCGAAAAGCGTTTGCAAATAGCGTTCTAAAAGTTATATTCTTCAAAACGACTTTTATATCCTTTAGAAATCCATATTTTCAACTTAAATCTCTTTTAATACATTTTAAAATATTTTTAGGATTTATTTCATATTTTTAAAACATTTAAAATATCAATTTTAAACTTTGGCCACTTTACTACAAAAGCGTGATTTTTCTGAAAAATTGTTTTGGACATATTTAAAATATACAAGATAAAATCTTGATTTTCTTCCTTTACTTCTTTATACATATTTAAATGTTTATAAAACATTTATAACTTATTTTAAAACTATTTCCAAAAGGTTTAAGCATTCCATATACACTATTTCATTTTCAAAAGGAAAGTGCTTTCCTTTGTGCTTATCGACGTGTATTAACGTGACTTGGTAAAACAATTTAACAATTATATCAAACAATCAATACATGATGATCAAATCATATATAAGCATCCATAGCAATCGTAACACAACATCAAACATGTCTATATATATATATATATATATATATATATATATATAAATAGAGATGCTAAATATAGTTTCTCACCATAAACCAAAGCGATTAACTTCCTACCAACATTCTAATCAACCAACACTTCACTAATTAATTACTACTCCATTAAACACTAGCAAACAACACCCTCTCCCTTCTAATAGCTTGGTCGAGGCTTGAGTGGAGGTTGGCCAACAATATAGAGAAGAAGCGGTAGAGCGTTGAACTTGAATTCCCAATATTTAGATCCAAAAAATAGGTCATCTTTTCTCTTGTTTTGGCCTCTCTTACTCTCAAAATTTAAAAAACTTGCTAACTAAAAAGTTGTTGCAAATTATTTTCTCTTGATTTTAAGATAAAATAACTAATTGAATCCAAATTTTTTTGAGGGAGATATGACAGAATTAAGAAGAGGTATTGTCGTATTGACAAAAATGAAGCCCGAAAATGCACTTTAAAGAATTAAGTTTTAGATATAGTAAACCTCAAATCTGTAAAAAGTTTTCAACAAAAAAGTTGTAGCCATTAGAATTTTATATGTTTTGAAAAATATAATTTCTTAATTTGGATCGGCTATGATCAAGTTATGATAAAAAGAATGACCTATTCTCTGGCTTAAAAACTGGGCCAGAAAATGCACTATAAAGAAGTATATTTTTGACATAGTTAGCTTTAGAATGAGATAAAGTGGTCAACATGAAATTTGTAGCCACTAGAAAAATACATGATTTAAAAAATGAATTTTGCATTTTGGTTCTTTTTGAAGAAGTTATGTTTGAGAGAAGAAGGAAAAATATGAAGAAAAAATGAGTTTGATTTGAAGAGAATGAACATTGATTTCTTTTGAATATTTTGAAAATATTTCGATATTATTTATTTCTAATTTTTTCTATAGCTTGGAAGCCATTAAAGAGAAGAGGAAGAAGATAAAGAAGCTTGATAAAAGAAGAAGAATAAATGTGAATGAAAGCGAAGAAGAAGGTGGGTATTTATAGAAAAAGAAAGAAGTGGTAAATTTACCAAAATAACCTCTTACCAAATTACAAAAATAACCTTACTTCAACCTAAAGTAATCTCCACTTTTTCAATACTTAATATCATCTTTCACATCCTTGCTTTATATCTTAGTCACTTAAATATTAAGTAAAGAGTATCATAATTATGTTGGCTCTGTTTGATGTGATTTGATGTTTACTTTTGACTTTTCGTACTTACTTTTGTTAATTCTTACTTACTTTTCTTAATGACTTCTAGAAGTTTTCAAGTCTTATTTAGTAAAATTAAACATGTTTAGTGAATTAATTAATACTTGCACTATTTGAATATATGTTCCTATATAAGAAAATAAAGGTGCGACGACGTTGCGACAACTTTTAATCGACAAAACGTCGTTTTTCGATAAAATGTTTTACGGTCACATTTTGACATTTTAGTTAAACCATTTATTTATATGAAAAAAATTTAAAAATAAATTTGCATAATTCTATTTAAAAATATATACACTCATAAATTAATTAAGATTATTTATTTAACCATTGAAACATACTTTTCTGAAATCAGCATTTTGTCACTTTTGTTGTTATAGGCAAATGTTACTATTTTTGTGTATATTTCTCTTTCCAAATCATATCTAATATTGTTTGAATCATATAACCTTCCATATTATATATGTAAAATCACTTTGAATAGTATATTTTAAAGTGGTCAAATTCTGGGTCGTTATAGTAATCCTGTTTTAAAGTAAAAAATGCAGGGAGGAAAAAACGAAGGGTCAAAAGCTTCCGAGCACCGATTGAGGTTCGGATAGTCTTTTATTGGGTATGAAAATATCCATTGACGGCTTAAAGTTTTCAAAGTCGTAGAATTCACTGAGAGCTTCGTTATGACTGGTTATGGCTCCAGTAACTCTAAACGAGCCAACAGTTATGGTCGTCCAAGGAATTAATATCCACAGGGTGCAACATCTATGGTGCGAGGTGCAACATCCATCCCAAATGCCAAAACAGTGTCGTACAACTTTTAGAAATGGGCGCATGGATTTGAAACGGAACAGTACTATGGTGCACTACTCTCCAGCGATGGTAAAACGAAGACCAGACACGGTGATCACGTTTTAACGTAAAAATGCACGTGACGAAAAAACAAAGGGTAAAAAACTTCCGAGACCCGATTGAGGTTCGGATAGTCTTTTTTAGGTACGAAACTATCCAATTACGGCTTAAAGTGATCAAAGCCGTAGAACTCACAGAGAGCTTCGTTTTGACTGGTTATGGCTCTCGTAACTCTAAACGAGCTAATATTATGGTCATCCGAAGAATCGATATCCATAGGGTGTAACATCTACGTTATAAGGTGCAATATCCATCCCAAAAGCCAAAACAGTGCCGTATGACTTTTAGAAATTGGTGCATGGATTTCAAACGGAACAGCACCATGGTGAACCACTCTCCATCGATGGTAAGTCGAAGACCAGCCACGGTGATCCAGTTTTAACGTAAAAATGCATGTGACGTAAAAGCGAAGGGTAAAAACTTCTGAAACCCGATTAAGGTGCGGATAGTCTTTTTTGGGTATGAAACTATCCAATGACGGCTTAAAGCGGTCAAATCCATAGAACTCATAGAGAGCTTCATTTTGACAGGTTATGGCTTTCATAAATCTAAACGAGCCAACAGTTATGGTCTTTTGAAGAATCGATATCCACAGGGTGCAACATCTACGGTGCAAGGTGGAATGTCGGTACGAAATGCCAAAACAGTGTCGTACGACTTTTAGAAATGGCTGCATGGATTTGAAACGGAATAGTACCATGGTGCACCACTCTCCAGCGATGGTAAATCGAAGACCAGCCATGGTGATCTCGGTTTATCGTAAAAGCGCACGTGACGAAAAACGAAGAGTAAAAAACTTCCAAGACCCAACTGAGGCTCGGATAGTCTTTTTTTGGATATGAAACTATCCATTGATGGCTTATAGCCATCAAAGCCGTAGAACTCATAGAGAGCTTCGTTTTGACTGGTTATGGCTTCCGTAAATCTAAACGAGCCAACAGTTATGGTCGTCCGAAGAATCGATAACCACAGGGTGCAACGTCTACCGTGCAAAGCGCAACATCCGACCCAAATGCAAAAACAGTTCCATACGACTTTTAGAAATGGGTGTATCGATTTCAAACGGAACAGTACTGTGGTGCACCACTCTCCAGCGATGGTAAATTGAAGACCAGCCGCAGTGATCCCGTTTTAATGTAAAAATGAACATGATGAAAAAATGATGGGTAAAAAATTTCCAAGACCCGATTGAGGTTCGGATAGTCTTTTTTAGGCATGAAACTATCCAATGATGGCTTAAAGAGGTCAAAGCCATAGAACTCACAGAGAGCTTCATTTTGACTGGTTATGGCTCCCGTAACTATAAATGATCCAATAGCTATGGTCGTCCGAAGAATCGATATCCACTGGGTGCGACATCTACGGTGCAAGCTGAAACATTCGTCCCAAATTCCAAAACAGTGTCATACGACTTTTAGAAATGGGTACATGGATTTGAAATGGAATAGTATCATAGTACACCACTTTCCCGAAATGGTAAATAAAAGACCAGCCACGGTGATCCCATTTTAACGTAAAAATGCACGTGACGAAAATACGAAGGGTAAAAAACTTACGAGACCCGATTGAGGCTCGGATAGTCTTTTTTGGGGTATGAAACTTTTCATTAACGACTTATAGCTATCAAAGCCGTAGAACTCACAGAGAGCTTTGTTTTGACTGGTTATGGCTCCCATAACTTTAAATGAGTCAACAGTGATGGTCGTCCGAAGAATCGATATCCATAAGGTGCAACATCTATGGTGTAAGGTGCAACATCCGACCCAAATGGAAAAATAGTGTCGTACGACTTTTAGAAATGGATGCATGGATTTGAAACGAAACAGTACCATGGTGCACCACTCTCTAGTGACGGTATATCAAAGACAACCACGGTGATCCCGTCTTAAAGTAAAAATGCACGTGACCAAAATACGAAGGGTATAAAACTTCCGAGACCCGATTGAGGCTCGGATAGTCTTTTTTGGGTATGAAACAATCCATTGACGGCTTATAGACTTTAAAGCTGAAGAATTCACATAGAGCTTTGTTTTGACTAGTTATGGCTCCCGTAACTCTAATCGAGCCAACAGTTATGGATGTCCGAAGAATTGATATCCACATGGTGCAACATCTACGGTGCAAGGTGCAACATCCGAACCAAATTCCAAAACAGCGTCGTACGCCTTTTAGAAATGGTTGCATAGATTTGAAATGGAACACTACCATGGTGCACCACCCTCCAGCGATGGTAAAGCGAAGACCAGCCACGGTGCTCCCGTTTTAACGTAAAAATGACGTGACGAAAAAACAAGGGTAAAAAACTTCCGAAACCCGGTTAAGGTTTGGATATTCTTTTTTGTGTATGAAACTTTCCAATGACGGCTTAAAGTGATCAAAGCCATAGAACTCATAGAGAGCTTCGTTTTGATAGGTTATGGCTGCCATAACTCTAAATGAGCCAACAGTTATGGTCGTCCGAAGAATCGATATCCACAAGGTGCAATATCTACGGTGCAAGCTGCAACATACGTCCCAAATGCCAAAACAGTGTCGTACAACTTTTAGAAAAGGGTGCATGGATTTGAAACAGAATAATATAATGGTGCACCACTCTCCAGCAATGGTAAATCGAAGACCGGCCACGGTGATCCCATTTTAACGCAAAAATGCACGTGACGAAAAAAAAAGGGTAAAAAACTTCCGAGACCCGATTGAGGCTCGCATAGTCTTTTTTTGGGTATGAAACTATCCATTGATGGCTTATAGCCATCAAAACCATAGAATTCACTGAGAGCTTCGTTTTGACTGGTTATGGCTACCGTAACTCTAAACGAGCCAAAGTTATGGTCGTTTGAAGAATTGATATCCACAGGGTGCAACATCTACGGTGCAAGGTGCAACATCCGACCCAAATGCAAAAATAGTGTCATACGACTTTTAGAAATAGGTGAATGGTTTGAAATGGAAAAGTACCATCGTGCACCACACTCCAGCGATGGTTAATCAAAGACCAGCCACGGTGATCCCGTTTTACGTAAAACTGCACGTGACGAAAAAACGAAGGGTAACAAACTTCCAAGACCCAGTTGAGGTTCAAATCATATTTTTTGTGTACGAAACTTTCCAATGATAGCTTAACGCAGTCAAAGCTGTAGAACTCACAGAGAGATTTGTTTTGATTGGTTATGGCTACCGTAACTCTAAACGAGCCTACAATTATGGTCATTCGGAGAATCGATATCCACAGGGTGCAACATCTACGGTGCAGGGTGCAACATCTGTCCCAAATGCCAAAACAGTGCCGAACGACTCTTAGAAATGGGTGCATAGATTTGAAATGGAATAGTACCATGGTGCGCCACTCTCTAGCGATGGTAAATCGTAGACCAGCCACGCCGATCGTGTTTTAACGTAAAAATGCATGTGATGAAAAAATAAAGGGTAAAAGACTTTCGAGACCCGATTAATGTTCGGATAGTTTTTTTTTTGGTATGAAACAATCTAATGATGGCTTAAGGCAGTCAAACCCATAGAACTCATAGAGAGCTTCGTTATGACTGGTTATGGCTCCCGTAAATCTAAAAGAACCAATAGTTATGGTTTTCCTAAGAATCGTTATCCACAGGGTGGAACATCAATGGTGCAAGGTGTAACATCCGACCCAAATGCAAAAACAGTGTCGTACGATTTCTAGAAATGGTTGCATGGATTTGAAACAAAATAGTACCATGGCGCACCACTCTCCAACGATGGTAAATCGAAGACCAGCCATGGTGATCCCGTTTTAACATTAAAATGCACGTGACGAAAAACGAAGGGTAAAAAACATTCGAGACCCGATTGAGGCTTGGATAGTATTTTTTGCATATGAAACTATCCATTGATGGCTTATAGCCATCAAAGTCATAAAAAACAGAGAGTTTTGTTTTGACTGGTTATGGCTTCCGTAAATCTAGATGAGCTAACAGTTATGGCCGTCCGAAGAACACATATCCCAAGGGTGCAACATCTGCGGTGCAAGGTGCAACATCCATCCCAAATGCCAAAACAGTGTCGTACGACTTGTAGAAATTGGTGCATGGATTTGAAACGGAACAGTACCATGGTGCACCACTCTCCAGCGATGGTAAATCGAAGACCAGCCACGGTAGTACCGTTTTAACGAAAAAATGCAGGGACGAAAAACGAAGGGTAAAAAACTTCCGAGCCCTGATTGAGGTTCAGATAGTCTTTTATTGGGTATGAAAATATCCATTGATGGCTTAAAGTTGTCAAAGTTGTAGAATTCATAGAGAGCTTCGTTATGACTAGTTATAGCTCCCGTAACTCTAAACGAGCCAACAGTTATGGTTGTCAGAAGAACCAATATCCACAGGGTGCAACATCTACGGTGCGAGGTGCAACATCCATCCCAAATGCCAAAACAGTGTCGTACGACTTTTAAAAATGGGTGTGTGGATTTGAAATGGAACCGTACCACCGTGCACCACTCTCCAGTGATGCTAAATCAAAGACCAGCTACTGTGATCCCGTGTTAACGTAAAACCGAACGTGATGAAAAAACGAAGGGTAAAAAACTTCCGAGACCCAATTGAGGTTCGGATAGTCTTTTTTGGGGTATGAAACTATCCAATGACAGCTTAAAGCAGTCAAAGCCATAGAACTAACAGAGATCTTTGTTTTGACTGATTATAGCTGCTGTAAATCTAAACGAGCCAACAGTTATGGTCGTCCGAAGAATCGATATCCACAGGGTGCAACATCTACGGTGCAAGGTGCAACATCCATCCCAAATGCCAATACAGTGCCGTAAGACTTTTAGAAATTGGTGCATGGATTTGAAACGGAATAGTACCATGGTGCACCACTCTCCAACGATGGTAAATCGAGGACCAGCAACAGTGATCGCGTTTTAACGTAAAAATGCTCATGACGAAAAAACGAAGGGTAAAAAACATCAGAGACCCGATTAAGGTATAGATAGTCTTTCTTTGGGTTCGAAACTATCCAATGTCGGCTTAAAGCAATCAATGCTATAGAACTCACAGAGAGCTTCATTTTGACTGGTTGTTGCTCCCGTAACACTAAACGAGCCAACAGTTATGGTCGTCCGAAGAACCGATATCCACAGGGTGCAACATCTACGGTGCAAGGTGCAACATCCGTCCCAAATGCCAAAAAAGTTCCGTACGACTTTTAGAAATAGGTGCATGGATTTGAAACAGAATAGTACCATGGTGCACCACTCTCCAGCGATGGTAAATCGAAGACCAGCCACGTCAATCCCGTTTTAACATAAAAATGCACGTGACGAAAAAATGTAGGGTAAAAATTTTTTTAGACCCGATTGAGGTTCGGATAGTCTTTTTTGGGTATGAAACTATCCAATGACAATTTAAAACGGTCAATTCCATAGAACTCACAAAAAGCTTTGTTTTGACTGGTTATGGCTCCCGTAACTCTAACGAGCAAATAGTTATGGTCGTCCGAAGAATCGATATCCAATGGTGCAACATCTACTGTGCATGGTGCAATATCCATCCCAAATGCCAAAACAGTGCAATATGACTTTTAGAAATGAGTGCATGGATTTGAAACAAAACAATGCAATGGTGAACCACTCTCCGATGGTAAATCGAAGGTCAGCCATGGTGTTCCCGTTTTAACGTAAAAAAGCACGTGACAAAAAAACAAAGGGTAAAAAACTTTCGATGCCCGATTGAGGTTTGAATAGTCTTTTTAGGGTATTAAACTATCCAATGATGGCTTAAAGTGATCAAAGCCGTAGAACTCATAAGAGCTTCCCTTCGATAGTTTATGGCTCTCGTAAATCTAAACGAGCCAACAGTTATGGTCGTTTGAAGAATTGATATCCATAGGGTGCAACATCGACGGTGCAAGGTGCAACATCCATCCCTAATGCCAAAAAAGTGCCGTATGACTTTTAGAAATGGGTGCATAGATTTGAAACGGAACAGTACCATGGTGCACCACTCTCTAGTGATGGTAAATCGAAGACCAGCCATGGTGATCCTGTTTTAACGTAAAAATGCACGTAACAAAAAAACGATGGGTAAAAAACTTCCTAGACCCGATTGAAGCTCGGATAGTCTTTTTTTGGGTATGAAATTATCCATTGACAACTTATAGCCGTCAAAGACGTATTACTCATAGAGATATTTGTTTTGACTGGTTATGGCTCCTGTAACACTAAATGAGCCAACAGTTATGGTCGTCCGAAGAGTCGATATCCACATGGTGCAACATTTACAGTGCAAGGTGCAACATCCGACCCAAATGCAAAAACCGTGTCGTACGAATTTTAGAAATGGGTGGATCGATTTGAAATGGAACAGTACCATGATGCACCACTCTCTAGCGATTGTAAATCAAAGACCGGCCACAGTGATCCCGTTTTAATGTAAAAATGCATTTGACAAAAAAAACAAAGGGTAAAAAACATCCGAGGCCCGAATGAGGGTCAGATAGTCTTTTTTGGGTATGAAACCATCCAATGATGGCTTAAAGTAGTCAAAGCCATAGAACTCACAGAGAGCTTCGTTTTGAATCGTTTTGGCTTCCTTAACTCTTAACGAGACAACAGCTATGGTCGTCCGAAGAATCGATATCCACAGGTGCAACATCTACGGTGCTAGGTGCAACATCCGTCCTAAATGCCAATACAGTGCCAATGACTTTTAGAAATGGGTGCGTGGATTTGTAACGGAACAGTACCATGGTGCACCACTCTCCAGCGACGATAAATCGAAGATAAGCCACGGCGATCCCGTTTTAACGTAAAAATGCACGTGATGAAAAAATGAAGGGTAAAAAACTTCTGAGACCCGATTGAGGTTCGGATAGTCTTTTTTTGGGTATGAAACTATCCAATGACGGCTTAAAATGGTCAAATCCATATAACTAATAGAGAGCTTCGTTTTGGCTGGTTATGGCTGCCGTAACTCTAAACGAGCCAACGCTAATGGTCGTCCGAAGAATCGATATCCATAGGGTGCAACATCTGCGGTGCAAGGTGCAACATCTGTCCCAAATGCCAAAACAGTGCCGTAGACTTTTAGAAATTGGTGCATGGATTTGAAATGGAACAGTACCTTGGTGCGCCTCTTTCCAGCGATGGTAAATCGAGGACCAGTCATTGTGATCGCGTTTTAACGTGAAAATGCACGTGACGAAAAAACGAAGGGTAAAAAACTTCTGAGACCCGATTAAGGTACAAATAGTCTTTCGTTAGGTATGAAGCTATCCAACGACAGTTTAAGCAGTCAAAGTCTTAGAACTCACAGAGAGCTTAGTTTTGACTGGTTGTGGCTCCCGTTACTCTAAACGAACAACGGTTATGGTCGTCCGAAGAACCGATATCCACAGGGTGGAACATCTACGGTGCAAGGTGCAACATCCGTCCCAAATGCCAAAACAGTGCCGTACGACTTTTACAAATAGATGCATGGATTTGAAATGGAACAGTACCATGGTGCACCACTCTCCAGCGATGGTAAATCAAAGACTAGCCACGTCAATCCTGTTTTAACATAAAAATGCACGTGACGAAAAAAACGATGGGAAAAAATTTTCCGAGACCCTATTGAGGTTCGCAAAGTCTTTTTCTGGGTATGAAACTATCAAATGTCGGCTCAAAATGGTCAATGCCACAAAACTCACAAAGTGCTTCGTTTTGACTGGTTATGGCTCCTGTAACTCTAAACGAGCCAATAATAAGGGTCGTTTGAAGGATCGATATCCACAGGGTGCAACATCTATGGTGCAAGGTGCAATATCCATCCCCAATGCCAAAACCGTGTTGTACGACTTTTAAAATTGGGTGCATGGATTTGAAACGGAACAGTACCATAGTGAATCACTCTCCAGCAATGGTAAAGCGAAGACCAGCCACGGTGTTCCTGTTTTAATGTAAAAATGCACGTGACGAAAAAACGAAGGGTAAAAACTTCCGAGACTCGATTGAGGTTCGGGTAGACTTTTTTGGGTATTAAACTATCTAATGACGGCTTAAAGTGGTCAAAGCCATAGAACTCAGAAAGAGCTTCGTTTTGACAGTTTATGGCTCCCGTAAATCTAAACAAGTCAACACTTATGGTCGTATGAAGAATCGATATCCACAGGGTGCAACATCAACGGTGCAAGATACAACATCCGTCCCAAATGCCAAAACAGTGCCGTACGGGTGCATGGGTTTGAAATGGAACAGTACCATGGTGCTCCACTCTCCAGCGATGGTAAATCGAATACCAGCCTCGGTGATCCCATTTTACGTAAAAATGCGCGTGAAGTAAAAACGATAGGTAAAAAACTTCTGAGACCCGATTGAGGCTCGGATAGTCTTTTTTTGGGTATGAAACTATCCATTGATGGCTTATAGCCGTCAAAGCCGTAGAAGTCACAGGGAGCTTCGTTTTGACTGGTTATGGCTTCCGTAACACTAAACGAGCCAACAGTTATGGTCATCCAAAGAATCGATATCCATAGGGTGCAACATCCGACACAAATGCAAAAACAGTGCAGTACGACTTTTAGAAATGGGTGCATCGATTTAGAAGGAACAGTACCATGGTGCACCACTCTCCAGCGACGGTAAATCGAAGACCAGCCACAGTGATCTCGTTTTAATGTAAAAATGCACGTGACGAAAAACAAAGGATAAGAAACTCTAGAGACCCGATTGAGGGTCAAATAGTCTTTTTTTGGGTATCAAACTATCCAATGACGTCTTAAAGCTGTTAAAGCCGTAGAACCCACAGAGAGCTTCGTTTTGGCTAGTTATGGCTTCCGTAACTCTAAACGAGCAAACGACTATGGTCGTCCAAAGAATCGATATCCACAGGGTGTAACATCTACGGTGCAAGGTGAACATCCGTCCTAAATGCCAATACAGTGATGGTTTTTAGAAATGGGTGCGTGAATTTGAAATGTAACAGTACCATGGCGCACCACTCTCCAGCGATGGCAAACCGAAGACAGGCCACGACGATCCCGTTTTAACGTAAAAGTGCACGTGATGAAAAATTAAAGGATAAAAAACTTCTGAGACCCGACTGAGGCTCAGATAGTCTTTTTTGGGTATGAAACTATCCATTGACGGCTTATAGCAGTCAAAGCCATAGAAATCACAAAGAGCTTTGCTTTGACTGGTTATGGCTCCCATAACTCTAAACGATCCAACAGTTTTGGTCGTCCGAAGAACCGATATCCATGGGTGCAACATCTATGGTGCAAGGTCCGACATCCGACCCAAATGCAAAAACAGTGCCGTACGACTTTTAAAACTGGGTGCGTGGATTTGAAATGGAACTGTACCATGCTGCACCATTCTTCAGCGATGGTAAATTGAAGACCAACCACGGTGATCCGGTTTTAACGTAAAAATGCACGTGACGAAAAAACGAAGGGTAAAAAACTTCCGAGACCCGATTGAGGCTCGGATAGTCTTTTTGGGTATGAAACTATCCATTGACGGCTTAGAGCCGTCAAAGCCATGGAACTCAAAGAGAGCTTCGTTTTGACTGGTTAAGGCTCCCGTCACTATAAACGAGCTAACAATTATGGTCGTCTGAAGAATAGATATCCACTGGGTGCAACATCTACGGTGCAAGGTGAAACATCTGACCCAAATGCAAAAACAATGTCGTACGACATTTAGAAATGTGTGCGTGGATTTGAGACGGAACAGTACCATGGTGCACCTCTCTCCAGGATGGCAAATCGAAGACCAGCCACGATGATCCCGTTTTTATGCAAAAATGCACGTGACGAAAATACGTAGGGTAAAAAACTTCTGAGTCCCGATTGAGGTTCGGATAGTCTTTTTTTAGGTATGAAACTTTCCAATGACAACTTAAAGCGGTCAAAGCCATAGAACTCACAGAGAGCTTTGTTTTGATCGGTTATGGCTGCCATAACTCTAAACGAGCCAACAGTTATAGTCGTCCGAAGAATGGATATCCATAGGGTGCAACATCTATGGTGCAAGGTGCAACATCCGTCCCATGTGCCAAAACAGTGCCAAACGACTCTTAGAAATGGGTGCATGGATTTGAAATGGAACAGTGCCATGGTGCACCACTCTCCGGTGATGGTAAATCGAAGACCAGCCATGATAATCGCGTTTTAACGTAAAAATGCACGTGATGAAAAAATGAAGGGTAAAAACTTTCGAGACCCGATTAAGTTTCGGATAGTCTTTTTTGGGTATGAAACAATCCAATGACGGCTTAAAGCAGTCAAAGTCGTAGAACTCACAGAGAGCTTCTTTTTGACCGGATATGGCTCCCGTAAGTCTAAACGGGCCAACAGTTATGGTATTCCGAAGAACTGATATCCACAGGGTGCAACATCTACAGTGCAAGGTGCAACATCTGTCCCAAATGCCAAAACAGTGCCGTACAACTTTTAGAAATGGGTGCATGGATTTGAAACGGAACAGTACCATGGTGCACCACTCTCCAGTGATGGTAAATCGAGGACCACCCATGGCGATCCCGTTTTATTGTAAAATTGCACGTGACGAAAAAACAAGTGGTGAAAACTTTCGAGACCCGATTGAGGTTCGGATAGTCTTTTTTTGGGTATGAAACTATCCAATGTCGGCTTAAAGCGGTCAGAGTCAAAGAACTCATAGAGTGCTTAATTTTGACTGGTTGTGGCTCTCATAGCTCTAAACGAGCCAATGTTATGGTCGTCCGAAGAATCGATATCCACAGTGTGCACATCTGCGGTGCAAGGTGCAATATTCGTCCCCGATGCCAAAACAATGTCGTACGGCTTTTGGAAATGGAAGCATGGATTTGAAATGGAACAGTACCATGGTGAACCACTCTTCAGCGATGGTAAATCAAAGACCAGCCATGGTGATCCCTTTCTAATGTAAAAATGCACGTGACGAAAAAACAAAGGGTAAAAAACATCCGAGATCCGAATGAAGTTCGGATAGTCTATTTTGGGTATGAACCCGCATATTTTACAATTGTATATTTTACAACTACATATTTAAATATTTTTATTTAAATATGGCATCAATTGTCGGATTTTAGTCTGAAAAGCTACTTTTTGAAAACAGTCGAATTAGGACTCGAGACCACTTCCATTGAGTCCAAAATGCCATTTGTGACCTTTTTGAATATAAACATCGATAAGTTTGGAGTTAGCTAGAATTTTGACCTTTTCACTTAGGGCTTTGGGTTTGGGGTTCAGCCCACTAATCCAACTCATCTTATATTCTGACTCTAGCCCCTCTTCTCTTCATTCTTTCATAATATTCCTAACACTCAAGCTTCTTTGCAAATTCAAGTTCTAACTCCAAATTCCAGTTCTAACATCTTTGCAAATTCAAGTTCTAGCTCCAAATTCCAAAAGAAGCTTAGATTGAAAGCTTCTTGAGTTGAGATTGAAGAGTGGTTGATCTTACCTTGTTTTCAAAGCTTCTCCTTCTTTGTTTTCGAGTAAAACGTGAGATTTCAATCTCACATCTATGTCTACAATCTTCATTGTTTTTAGGTATGAATTCCTAACTTCTATTCCATGTTCATTTGCTTTGGATTGAATTGCTTTTATGAATATTCCAATTTTTGGTGTTTTGAAGTCAAATCTTTAAAAATACTATCTTTGATGTTTGAACATGTATTGGTGATGCATAGAAGAGCCTATAGGGCTGGGTTGTCGATTGGCGTAAACCCCTAACGCCCGTTGCTCGTCCGATCACGATTTGTAAGATTTTTGCCCCACAAGGGTGCTAGGCTAAATATGCTTCAGAAGCAGGTTCAGTCGACTTGACCAGGAGGACAGTCGACTAAACTAGAAGATTTCAAATGCTTTAGAAGCAGGTTCAGTCGACTGGACCAGTGGGTCAGTCGATTGAACCAGAACCCAGGTATTTTCCTGGGTCTGAATCAGTCGACTGACCCTGGGGCGGAAAATTTCATATCTCTGTGTCAGTCGACTGACCTCCTGGTCCAGTCGATTGACCTGCTTATTTCCGCCCAAATTGCCTATTTTGCTCGAGATTCCAATTTTTAATGATTAATGATTTTCCAATTTGTTGTTATCACTTATTGTCGACTTTGATGACTTCTACTTTGGCATTTTTGGGGATACCCATCTTGTTGGATTCGGTATCGATTTCTATGGATTTGATTCACATCTTCGTATGTGAATTTTTGGTGATTGATTGTTTCTACAATCATTTTTGTGACTTGTCACATTGAAATGCAAAGGTTTCTATACTAGTAGTAAATATTTAAACTCATTTACAAAGATGATTTCAACTCTATTTTTAATACAAAGCTCTTTGTAAAACCGTTTTCCAATCTATTAGTATATACAAACCCTTTCCCCATTCGTTTGAGAAATCTAATTAAACGGCTTAGTAAAATTAGTGGCATGAAACGTTTGCGTTTACTTCGTCGGTAAATTTTTGGACTTGTTCGATTGAAAATCTTGTGACAATTTCGAGTGGAGATCTACAATTTGTTGGTAAATATTTAAGCTAAGCAGTGGTTATGGAACATGAAGTTAAACTCGTTTATTTACTAGCTTAGTGAATTGACACTTCTTGATGGTCGATGATGATCATTTTTGGGATTTAGACTTGCTATATGCTATGTCTCTTTGTCCATGTAGGGGATCATACCTCATTTTATTGAGTTTCGTCTCATTTCTTTTATAGGCTAATGACCTATTGGTTCTTTGAAGTTTCGACTCATTTTTTTGGGCTAGAGACCCATGCTATTTTATGAAGTTCGGTTCATCGGACGTACCGTTGTACTACGTCGTTGTCCGGCTTATAAGGTTCATCGGGCTTACCGTTGTACTACATCGTTGTTCCGAATTATTTGAGTTTCAGGTTCCTCGGGCGTACCGATATTGTACTAGATCGTTGCAACGACTCAACGGTTAGCGACCATGGAATAGCGTTCCGTTTATGATACATGTGTTGGTGAGTTTTCATGCTCCCGTTTGTGATAGACCTTCCCCTTTTGTGGTTTCTAGTTTTCTAGTTGATGATTTCTAGAGTTTGCGTTTCACCTCTTTTTGTGATTGGCAATGATATGTTTGACGATATTTAGAGTTTGGTGAATAAAATAAAGAATATGGAATTCTTTTTAGTGCTTTGACATTCTTGAGATATTGTATGATTTTTGTTGCTAAATAATGTATACTTTTCATAGTATGGCATTATTGTTATCTTAAGTTTTATCATATCTCTTATTCTATCTTATTTTTTTATATTTATAGCTAGACTTATCCGTTTATTATTTTAATATTAAATAATACTCGGGTCAGACCGAGATATTACCATGTGCTTCTACTTTACTTCTTATCAGGGACCGTCGCCAGAATTTTGGCTACCTACTTTAGATTGGTAGTTTTTGTTGTTATACATTCGAGATAGAGACTCCTTGATGTATACATATTCTTTTGTCTAGCACTTGTATCTATTCTTTGCGCTAGTTGACGGCATTACTCTGTAATGTCTTTGGCTAGCATGGGTATAGAGGTGGGGAGTCACAGCTTGGTATCAGAGCCAAACTTCGGAATAATGTAGAATAACCTAGCAAGGATCATCGCCCTAAGTCCTTCTTAGGAGTCGTACCTTAGATTTAATTCGAGTCATTGGACCCGTTCTATCCTATTTTCTTTGTGATGTCTTGTTTTATCAATCATTATTGTTTGATATTCATCTTGAGAATAATCTTTTTCTTCTTCTTTCTTTCTTTCTTAAAGAAGAGAAATGGTTAGATCTAACCGACCCAGGGCCAGTCAATCCAGTGCTGCTCCTCAAGATGGAGTATTTATGTCTGCCCAACAGCTTCTAGATCTTGTAAAGAATGCTCAAGCTATCGGACCCATCCCAGAGCCCACTCACCTAAAATCCGGGTTTGCACCCCTGTGCAGTGATTATACAAATTTGCGTGGAAAGCCGTTCAAGGGTTCCGAGGGCGTTATCGAAGCCCAAGCTTGGCTCAGAACATGTGATCCCATTTTTTCTCGCACGAATCTCATTGATATTTATCGAGTCCAAGTGGCTTCTAGCATGCTCCAAGAAAGAGCATTTGATTGGTTTGAGCCTTTGATTTTCGAAATTATTGAAGTAGATCTTACTTGGGAGCAATTCTGAGAACGCTTCGAATTAAAGTTTGTGCCGGAAGTTGAAAAAGTTACTTTTGCTCGACGCTTTGTTGACCTTGTTCAAGGTGAATCCTCTGTGACGGATTACGTCGCATCTTTTGAATCCATCTCTAAGTATGGGGTCGAGTGCATTAATACCCCCATTGAGGAAGAATCAGAGGTTTGTCTATGGCTTGAATAAGAATCTCAAAAAGCCATTACTTCTTAAATCAGAAGTTTCTTTTGATCAGCTCGTTGATATTGCTCTTCGACTCGAAGAGGCCAATAAAGAAAAAGATGTTGAAGTTATGGGTGTCAAACCGAACTTCAAAAACAACAAGAAGAGGCCTATTAAGTTCAAAGGCCCGTATCCCAATAAGAAAAGAAAGAAGGCAACTTCGGTAGCAAAGACTTCTACGCCTAGTCATAGGCAATGCTACAATTGTGGTTCTAAGGACCATTTTGCTAATAGATGTCTGAAACCTCTCATTTGTCGTTATTGCAAAAGTTTGGGTCATCTTTTGTCTTCTTGCCCCAAAATTCAAAAAAAGAGTGAGGGAAAGATAAATGTTGTGCAAGCCCCTAGTAACACTTCTCGTGGTCAAGGTACTTCTCATTCTATCCTTGATGGCATTATTATGTTTTGTGATCATCCTATTCGAGTCCTCTTTGATACGGGTGCATCCCATTCTTTTATATCAAAAGAACATGTGGATACTTTTTCTTTAAGTGTTATGGCTTTAATGACTTCTTTGAGAATTGCGAATCCGGTTGGTGGATCCGCAACACTCAGTTTGCTTTGTAAAGATGTCGAGATTATTTTATGTGGTTATGCTTTCCATGCCGATTTGCATGTTATGCGTTACTTGCAATAATTTTAGGAATGGATTGGCTTAACCATTATGAAACTCATATCCTATGTCCTGAGCGGACTATTCATCTTCGACATCCTCTATCTGTTAAGCAGATTTCTATTGTTCTTAAAGATTCGGATTCCAATTTGGGAACATCCTTGTATTCTTTAAATCATCATGATGACGACAATGATGATGGGGAAGACGTCATTTCTCTCATTCACGTTGTTCGTGAATTTTCTGACATATTTGAGGCCGTTTTAGGATTACCACCTAAGCGAGCAATTGAGTTCAGAATTAATCTAATCCCTAGAGCTCTACCTATCACTCGTCCTCCTTATGGTATGTCCAATAAAGAAAATGAGGAGATGCTTAGCCAATTATCCGAATTGGAAGAGAAGAAATTTATTCGTTCTAGTTCCTCTCCTTGAGGAGCTTCTGCAATTTTTGTGAGGAAATCCGATGGTACACTTAGACTTTGCGTTGACTACCGCAAGCTTAATGACCTTACCGTTAAGAATAAATATCCTTTACCTTGGATTGATGATCTGTTCGATCAACTTTGCGGTGCTAGAGTCTTTTCACACTTAGACTTAGAAACCGGTTTTCATCAGCTTCGAATTGCAGAGGATAATATTCCTTTGACATCATTCTGTACTCGTTATGGATCTTATGAATGGCTTGTTATACCATTTGGTTTAACGAATGCCCCAGCTTATTTCATTGACCATATGAATCGAGTATTCAAAGGCTTCCTCGATCGATTTGTTCTCATCTTTATATATGATATTCTTGTTTATTTTAAAACCGAGAAAAGGCATGAAAAGCATCTTCGGATTGCGTTGGAAGCTCTTAGGAGCAACCAATTAAAAGAAAAAAATTCTAAGTGCCACTTTTGGCAATCTTGTGTGAAGTTTCTCGGTCGTATTATTTTCGAATATGGAATTTCGGTAGATCCTTCAAGGATTGAAGCGATTCAAAATTGGAAGAGACCAAAGAGTGTGACAGAAATCCATAGTTTTCTCAGATTGGCAGGTGATTACCGCCGTTTCATAAAAGACTTTTCAAAAATTTCCATGCCTCTTACTAGTTTGACAAAGAAGGGAGTTAAATACATTTGGTCGGACAAACGTAAAGCTTCTTTTAAGAAATTAAAAGGACTCCTTTCCGATGCTCCTATTCTTGTGATTCCCCAGGGGAACCAAGATTTTATTGTTTATTCCGACGTTAGTCATGCCCGTTTGGGAGCTGTTCTCATGCAAAGGGAATGGGTTATTCCTTATGCTTCTAGGCAATTAAAGCCTGTCGAGACTAGTTATACCACTCATGATATAGAGCTCGCAGCTATTGTTTTCGCCCTTAGGATTTGACATCACTATCTTTTGGGAGAGAAACTTTTTCTCTACACCAATCATAAATCTTTGAAGTATTTATTTTACCAAAAGGAACTTAATTTGCATCAACAACGTTGGCTCGAGTTCCTTGCATTTTATGATCTTGATATTCTTTATACCTCGGAAAGGGAATTCATGTTACCGATGCCCTTAGTCGTAAGCAACAAGCGGTCGTTTCCATGATGATAACGGAATGGAATGATCTCGAGACTTTGTCCACTTGTGAGATTCGAGATCGTGAATCCAATTTATGTTCATCTCTTCTTTTGTATAGCCTTGAGGCACGTCCTTCTCAATTAGACCGCATTCTTGAAGCTCAAAAGCTAGATCCCGAATTGGCCCTTCTTAGCCAAAGTTGTAGGGATAAAATTGATATTGAAGGATTGAAAGAGTTTGATATTGATGCTCGTGGCGGTATTTGAAAATTTGGTAGACTCATCGTGCCAAATATTAGTGATCTTCGTAAAGGCATTTTAGAAGATTCTCATCGTTCTAAATTCACCATTCATCCTGGTAGTAGTAAAATGTATGCGGATATGAAGCGACCATATTATTGGGATGGAATGAAATCTAATATTACTAACTTTATTAAGCGTTGCGTGACTTGCCAACTTGTTAAGGCCGAGCATCAAAGGCCCGGTGGGTTATTGCAACCTTTGGAGATTCCAAGTTGCAAGTGGAACCAAATTTCCATGGATTTTATTTACGGTCTTCCCCGTTCTCATTCGGGTCACGATAGCCTATGGGTAATAGTTGATAGACTTACAAAATACGCCCATTTTATTCCCGTTCTGTCCAATCGGACCGTACCTCTATTGGCCAAACCCTTTATTTAAGAAATAGTTAAATTGCATAGGGTTCCTACTTCTATTGTTAGTGATCGTGATCCATTGTTTACTAGTGGATTTTGGAAGAGTCTTCAAAAAGCTTTGGAAATGAAGCTTAAATTTAGCACCACTTATCATCCTCAGTCCGATGGACAAGCCGAGCGTGTGAATCAAACTCTTGAAGATCTTCTTCGTGTATGTGTTCTTGATTTTGGTGGAAGTTGGGAGTATCATATTTCTCTTGTTGAGTTTTCCTATAATAATACCTTAAAATCTAGCAATGGTATGGCACGTTTTGAGGCACTCTGTGGTAGGCCATGCCGATCCCGTTCTTGTTGGCTTGAGGTCGGTGAGAAGTTGGTTTTAAGTCCAGAATTTATTCGTTATTCCACAAAAAGATTGACCTTATTCGTCATAGGATGAAAGAAGCTCAAAGTAGACAAAAATCCTATGCCGATAACCGAAAAAGGAAATTAGAATTTTCTGTGTGAGATTTGGTGTTTATTCGTATTTTGCCTATGATGGGTGTTGTGCGTTTCAGTCGATCGGAAAAATTAGCACCTCGATATATTGGTCCGTTTCCCATCACCGAATGTATTGGTTCCGTGGCTTATCGCCTTTGGTTACCGGCTCAATTTTCTGCTATTCATGATATGTTTCACGTCTCTCAATTTTGGAAATGCCTTCGAGATTCCGATTCAATTTTAGAGCACGGTGTTGTGGAAGAAATTGAGGTTTCGCCTAATCTGACTTATGAGCAACATCTTATTCGTATTATTGCTTCGGAGGTAAAACGCCTTCGAAATAAAGATGTCCCTCTTGTGAAAGTTCAATGGTCCTCAAATCCTAAGTATTGCTCTTGGGAATCTAGAAAATTCATCGAGCGAACACATCCGGACTTATTCTCTCGTGCTCTTTGAGGTGAACTTCTTATTTCAAATTTCTTTTGCGTTGATATGCTGTATGGTTGTTACTTTTTATTTTCTTCTTAAATATTACGAGGACGCAATTTCTTTAAGGAGGGGAGTCTGTAACAACCCGCATATTTTATGACTGTATATTTAAATATTTTTATTTAAATATGGCCTCATTAGTCAGATTTTAGTTTGAAAAGCTACTTTTTGAAAACAGTCGAATTAGGACTCGAGACCACTTACATTGAGTCCAAAATAGCGTTTGCGACCTTTTGGAGTATAAACATCGATATGTTTGGAGTTAGCTAGAATTTTGACCTTTTCACTTAGGGCTTTGGGTTTGGGTTTGGGGTTCAGCCCACTAACCCAACTCATCTTATATCCTAACTCCACCCCCTCTTCTCTTCATCCCTTCATAATATTCCTAACACTCAAGCTTTAGAATAATGGGGGAAGAGAAGAGAAATTAGAATTCCCAAGCCCAAGCTTCTTTGCAAATTCAAGTTCAAGCTCCAAATTCAAAATGAAGCATAGATTGAAAGCTTCTTGAGTTGAGATTGAAGAGTGGTTGATCTTGCCTTTTTTTAAAAGCTTCTCCTTCATTGTTTTTGAGTAAAAGGTGAGATTTTTATCGCACATCTATGTCTATAACCTTCATTGTTGTTAGGTATGAATTCCTAACTTCTATTCCATGTTTATTTGTTTTGGATTGAATTGGTTTTATGAATATTCCAACTTTTGGTGTTTTGAAGTCAAATCTTTAAAAATCCTAGCTTTGATGTTTGAACATGTTTTGGTGATGCATCAAAGAGCCTATAGGGCTGGGTTGCTGATTGGCGTAAACCCTTTGCGCCCGTTGCTCGTCCGTTCGCGATTTGTAGGATTTTTTCCCCACAAGGGGACTAGGCTGAATATGCTTCAGAAGCAGGATCAGTCGACTGGACAAGGAGGTCAGTCGACTGAACTAGAAGATTGAAAATGCTTTAGAAGCAGGTTCAGTCGACTGGACCAGTTGGTTAGTCGACTGAACTAGAACCCAGGAATTTTCCTCGGTCTGAATCAGTCGACTGACCTTCTGGTCCAGTCGACTAACCCTAGACAGAAAATTTTGTATCTCTGTGTCAGTCGACTGACCACCTGGTCCAATCGACTAACCTGCTTGCTTCCGTCCAAATTGCCTATTTTGCTTGAGATTCCAATTTTTATCGATTCATGATTATCCGATTTGTTGTTATCACTTATTATCGACTTTGAAGACTTCTACTTCGGCATTTTTGCGGATACCCATCTCGTTGTATTCGGTATCGATTTCTACGGATTTTATTTAACGTCTTTATATGTGAATTTTTGGTGATTGATTGTTTCTACAATCATTTTTGTGACTTTTCACTTTGAAATACAAAGGTTTCTATACTAGTAGTAAATATTCAAACTCATTTACAAAGATGATTTCAACTCTATTTTTAATGAAAAACTCTTTATAAAACCGTTTTCCAATCTATTAGTATATAAAAACCTTTTCCTCATTCGTTTGAGAAATCTAATTAAACGGCTTAGTAAAACAAGTGGTATGAAACGTTTGCGTTTACTTTGTCGGTTAATTTTTGGACTTGTTTGATTGAAACTCTTATGACAATTTTTGAGTGGACATCTACAATTTGT
The DNA here is from genome assembly GCA_030765085.1 of Allium cepa. Classification (NCBI taxonomy): domain Eukaryota; kingdom Viridiplantae; phylum Streptophyta; class Magnoliopsida; order Asparagales; family Amaryllidaceae; genus Allium; species Allium cepa. Next base: position 689,555,168 of record CM060938.1, read on the forward strand.
TCATAAATATTTAAGCTAAGCCAGTGGTTATGGGACATGAAGCTAAACTCATTTATTTACTAGCTTAGTGTAATTGACACTTCTTGATGGTCTATGATGATCATTTTCGTGATTTAGACTAGCGATATGCTATGTCTCTTTGTCCACGTAGGGGATTGTACCTCGTTTTATTGAGTTTCGTCTCATTTCTTTTATAGGCTAACGACCTATTGGTTCTTTAGAGTTTCGACTCAATTTTGTGGGCTAGCGACCCATGCTCCTTTTTGAAGTTTGGTTCATCGGACTTACTGTTGTACTACGTCGTTGTTCCGCTTATCAGGTTCATCGGCGTACCGTTGTACTACGTCGTTCTTCTAAATTGTTTGAGTTTCAGGTTCCTCGGGCGTACCGATATTGTGCTACGTTGTTGCACCGACTCAATGGTTAACGACCATGGAATAGCGTACCATTTGTGTTACACGTGTTGGTGAGTTTTCATGCTACCGTTTGTGATAGGCTTCCCCCTTTTGTGATTTTTGGATTTCTAGTTGATGATTTCTAGAGTTTGCGTTTCACCTCTTTTTGTGATTGGCAATGATACGTTTGCCGATATTTGGGGTTTAGTGAATAAAATAGAGAATATGGCATTCTTTTAGTGCTTTGAGATTCTTGAGATATTGCGTGATTTTTGTTGCTGATTAATGTATACTTTTCATAGAATGGCATTATTGTTATCTTACGTTTTATCACATCTCTTATTCGATCTCATTTTTTTGATATTTATAGCTAGACTGATCCGTTTATTATTTTCTTATTAAATAGTACTCGGGTCAGAGCGAGATATTACATGTGTTTCTACTTGACTTATTATCAGGGTCTCTCGCCTGATTTTTGGCTAACTACTTTAGATTGGTAGTTTTTGTTGTTGTACATTCGAGATAGAGACTCCTTGATGTATACGTATTCTTTTGTCCAGCGCTTGTATCTATTCTTTTATGATATTGTGGATCTTGTTTGACCACTACTCTGATGTACACTTCTATGTGTTATATTCATATCTGTTTCCGCCATTGTGATAGGGATATCTATAGCTGATTTATGTTATGTTTATTACAATATTTTTTTCCGAAGATATTATAGCCACTGTGTAGTAGCCTTGAGTTTGTATTTGATATGTTGGATTTCCTCTTAAAAAGAAATGCATGTTACACTACATAACATATCGGTGCTCGCACAAAGCAATTACACGGATGGTCGCTCCTCAACAGCCTTATTCTTTGCGCTAGTTGACGGCATTACTCTATTGTGTCCTTGGCTATCTTGGGTGTAGAGGTGGGGCGTCACTCCATTGATGGCTTAAAGCCATCAAAGTAGTAGAAATAACAGAGAACTTCGTCTTGACTGGTTATGGCTTTCGTAACGCTAAACGAGCCAACAGTTTTGGTCGTCCGAAGAATCGATATCCATAGGGTATAACATCTACGGTGCAAGGTGCAACATCCATCCCAAATGCCAAAACAGTGTCGTACGCCTTTTAGAACTGGGTGCATTGATTTGAAATGGGACAGTACATGGTGCACCACTCTCCAGCGATGGTAAATTGAACGCCAGCCACGGTGATCCCGTTTTAACATAAAAATTCACGTGATGAAAAAACGATGGGTCATAAACTTTCAAGATCCGATCGATGTTCGGATAGTCTTTTTGTGGGTATAAAACTATCCAACGATGGCTTAAAGCATTCAAAGCCTTAAAACTCACAGAGAGCTTCGTTTTGACTGCTTATGTCTCCTGTAACTTTAAACGAGCCAACAGCTATGGTCGTCCGGAGAACCGATATCCACAGGATACAACATCTATGGTGCAAGGTGCAAAATCCGTTCCAGATGCCAAAACAGTGCCGCACGACTTTTAGAAATAGGTGTATAGATTTGAAATGGAACATTACCATAGTGCACCACTTTCCAACGATGGTAAATCGAAGACCAGCTACGGTGATCCCGTTTTAACATAAAAATGCATCTGACGAAAAAACGAAGGGTAAAAAACTTTCGAGACCCTATTGAGGTTTTAATAGTCTTTTTTTGCGCATGAAACTATCTAATGACGGCCTAAAGCAGTCAAAGCCGTAGAACTCCTTGAGAGCTTCATTTTGACTAGTTATGGCTCCCGTAACTCTAAACGAGCCAATAGTTATGATCGTCCGAAGAATCGATATCCATAGGGTACGACATTTACGGTGCAAGGTGCTACATCCGTCCCAGATGCCCAAACAGCGCCATACGAATTTTAGAAATGGGTGCATGGATTTGAAACGGAACAGTACTGTGGTGCACCACTATCCCGTGATGGTTAATCGAAGACCAGCCTTGATGATCCCGTTTTAATGTAAAAATACACGTGACGAAAAAACGAAGGGTAAAAAATGTCTGAGACTCGATTAAGGCTCGGATAGTCTTTATTTGGGTATGAAACTATTCATTGACGGCTTGTAGCCCTCAAAGCCGTAGAACTCACAGAGAGCTTCTTTTTGACTAATTTTGGCACCCGTAACTCTAAACGAGCCAACAGTTATAGTCGTCCGAAGAACCGAATATCTATGCACTCATTTCTAAAAGTGTTTACATGGCCATATAGTGTTCATTAGATAAACTTACACCCATGCAACGTCCCATTTTCTTATTAATTTTAGAATTAGAAGAGGAAAAAACGACAGGTTTAAAAAAACTACCCGAGCTTCCAGGAAGTGTGTCTGCATAGTTCAATCTGTTGCTGCGGCGAACAAGGGTTGGGGAGAGGTTTGCTAATTGTTGAGAAGCTGGAGGTAGTTCCTGGGTTGATGATTGAGCTTCAGGCTGGGGAGGTAGCACATCTTGCAGGCGAGGGGTCTGAAGACGAAGCGGAACAGAGAGGTCAAGATCTACAAGCGGGTCCCAACGGTGCTCAACAGGAAGCCAATCGTCCCATCTAAGTGGGCCCACCACTTCTATAGAGTCGTCTTGAATAATGTGCTAGGGGCGACAGGAAGGTTGGGCGGGGACATAGAGGCTTCAAAGTTCATTGCGCTAAAGCGTGCATCTGAGTCCGACTGGTCCAAGGGAATGTTAAAGGGTTCATTAAAACATCTCCAATCTCGCTCGAAATCTGTGCCAGGAATGAGTCTCTACGGCCTTCTACTAGGATGTTCATGATCCCAACGCTCGACAGTAAGCATGTGTTCCACATTGTTAAGCCGATATACGAAAGTACATGGAGAGACAATTTTGACAAAAAACTGTATTCGCAGATAAAGATATCGACGATCAAAAAGGGCCCAATCCCAGTCATCTAGGCTCATCGGCCGGCCAATGGGGTTTAAGGCTACACGCACCGCCTCCAGATTTTCCTGTAGAAGTTCGAGAAAGCCATGCACCCTAGCCCATGTTGTAGGTTCGAGGTTTGGTGCGGTCGGTGGCACAAAACCCATCCAGGTCTGGATGAGGACTGTGCCAGAGTTGCCTGCTTTGGAAATGGTTCTGAGTTGCAGCGCCTTTTCTCGAACAATCATGGAAGGGTAGTAAACAAGGAAGCGTTTGTCAAAGAGGATCCACATAGGCCATTCATGGAGTTGGAGGTGCGATGTCAGAGTGATGGGAAGGGTCTCAATGGTCCAGAAGCCATTAATAATGGTCGCGGTAAAGTATTTTGAGGGATCTTCCAATGGGAAATGTTGAGAAGAGAAGGGTTTTGGGACAGAGGTTTGAGGAGATCATTGAGTATGGAGATGGGTTTGCATTGTGATGTTTTGTTCACCAGTAGGAATAGGTATTGGGTCCCGCTTAAACTGAACGAAATGAATTTTTTGGGGAGCTGGCACTTTGTGCACGGGTAACGAAGCATTTATATGGCTTTTTTATTGGGACAATACGATTGTGAATGACCATAGAACCCGCAAAAAAAAGTTCTTTGTGTCCCTTCCGTTTTTTGCCACGTGGTTGCTGCCCGCACACCGAATACAACAACTCTTGGCCTTCAAAAAATCAAGAGTTGCGTGGGTTGATTTGAAAATGGGGAGGAAACGATGGCGCTTGATCATAGGGGGATTTCGGAGTAGGGGAGAATGGGGAGTGGAGGCCGTCGCCTGAGCATATGTTTTAATCATAGTTGATCTATTGGTGGGGACGGTCTGAGGACGAACAGGCTGGTTGTGGGAATGACTTACTAGCTTGCATGGGGCGTCAACAGTAGGAGGGGTAAGAATAGGTTTGTCAGTAGGCCTAGCTCCACGGGGTGCCGCTGATTATGGTGGGGTGGACGTGGATGAGGATAGGGCAGGTTCGGGGTAGAAAGTGGTGGGGGAATGGGGAGGGAGGACGAGAAAGCCATGATTGAAGAAAGGAACTTTCGTTGTGAGAAAATAGTCTTAACTTAATATGGCTATGTTTATGGTATCTATAATATCAAAAGCACTTGAGTATTAAACAAATCACATGTTTCGAAACAACATTTCTTCATTATATTTCAAAACATATGTTCAATATTCATACAACATAATCTCAAACATGTTCCCAAGCACAGATAAAATATACTTATTAAAAATATGACAAGAGCGGTATATGAAGATACCCTCTTGGATGATTAGAGTCATATAATCATAACAAACTTAACACATACACAATGCAAATACAACAAAGTATAGAGCTGTAACTCCGAAATTGCTATGCGCTAACCTCCAGCTTGCCTCCAGTAGCCTTATTCGTCATTCTACTAAACCTGATAAAGACCTTAATCTCTCAACCTACTCAAATCAATTTTAAGCACCCGGGAGTTTAAAGGGAAAACACAAACTTCGAGTCGTACTTAAAGCCTATTGTGAATAATACTATAAATCCTAGTTAATAATGTTAAGTGAGATCAGGGTGCTTAGCGGAACAGGTTTCCCTTTACTAGCATCCTTTTAAACCATATTTTTGCAAAACCTTTTCTGCAACCAAAAACTGGTTAAATACTGTAAAGCTTCATTATATAACATATATAAATATCATATCATAAATGAACTATCTATTCAAACACTTAAGTTATGTTAGGCTGACTTTTAACCTTTGGCTAACTCAAGCCTACTAGACAATATAAACACAATCAAGCTAACATCTTTTAGACGCTCCTCTTCTAGACGGTCTATCCTTGAGTATCTATTAAATACTTCTCTTTTGAATGGTCTGCCCTTAACTTAATCATCTCCCAGGTCAGATGATCCTAATGGTTTTTCGGGCTCACCAATAACCTAACTATATACAAAAATATATTCCTATCTGTATGTAATCATAATTTTAGTCTTACCTATGACAAAGCCCTACATATGGAATTTTGGACAACAATCAGATATGGTCAATAGCTAAAGTATAGGGCACGACTCTATGCCAGTTGTTAACAAGAAAACTTGTCAACATCCCCAATGCTTTGATATGATGACCTTACATGGACAAAACTATGTAGATGAAATATATCTCACTTCTGAAAGTGTATCTTTGAATAAATTATTTTAATCAAATTAATATGGGAGAAAATGAGTTGTCATACCTTTCGACCTTATCGAAAGGTTAATGAAGCTATAACAACCCTTAGACTAGGTTGAAAATATGTTAGATTGTTGAACCTTTCGACCTTGTTGAAAGGTTTTAGGCATGACCTTCCTAAACTTCCATCTAAATTGGGATCGAAGGGATTAGTCCAACCTTTTGACCTTGTCAAAGGTTGTTAACAGAGTCACCCAACCTTTTGAATTTGTCGAAAGGTTGTTAATAGGATTACCCAACATTTCGACTTTTTTGAAGTATATATAAGTTGCTAGGCCTTTGTACTTTATTGAAAGGTATGACTAGGCTTATCCTACATTTCAATTAGTTTGAAGTAACCCTTAGTTGTTTAGCTTTCAGAAATAAGTAATTTGATTAATCTCATCCCTTCTTGGAATCGAAAGTAGTTATGGTTGAGGTCTACCTCTTCCTTATCAACCATATTGAAAGGTAACGTATGAAACCTCTCGACATTGCTATAAGGAGATGCATAACTAACCGCCAACCTAAAATGCTTCCGACCCCATTGATGTCCATTTTCTTCCTACGGAACCAATTCGAAGGGTTTACTAATACTTAGAGAAGTAGATTCCCTATGAATTAAATCTATTGTGAGTGGTTATAAGATATATATACCTGGGATTTCATTCAATAGAAAACTTTTCAACAAAGTGGAAAGGTTTTCCTCCTTTCGAAGCAGTCCCAGTGTGTACCCTTAACCCCTTTACTTTTTCCATGTATGACCAATCTAGTTAATTCCAAGATCATACGCTTGGCATATGTAACAAAACATCATTACTTTATATTAAATATGGATATTAACGATGACCTGCTTCAATAAGGAATATCTAAGTTGATCGTATGTATACAAAGAGCATAGATCAAGAGGGATTATGAGAAAAAAGTTGAAATCATGTGCAATTGATCATTAGAATAGCTAATGATCTTAATGATTTTCCTCATTGCCAAAGTCCATCATGAGTGAGCCATCTACATTTATTTCATATCCAAAATGAGTTATAAGAAATTAAGCACTTTCCCCAATTGAATTTAGGGTTTTTCTAAGTACAATTATCACTAAGAAAGTAGAGAAAAGAAGATGAATTAAGTCCCCGCGAGTTCGGCCCCCAAAACTGGACCTTTTGGGTCTTATTTATAGATGCAGGCGGCCCACCTTTCATCTTCATGCTTCTGACTGGGTCGGAAGGTCCCCCTTTTATATGTTGTCACAAACCTTTCGGCTGCAGTGAAAAGTTATGAACCTTTCGAGTGTGTCGAAAGGTTATGAATCTCTTGTGCTTCTTATTCTACTTCTTTCACTTCCCCTTTTTCCACCATGTCAAAGGATCTCCTCTTTGCATACTATGTGAATATTTTGACCTTATCAAAAGGTCTGCCGCCCTCATGCTATTATGAACCCTTCGACCTCATCGAAAGCTCTGCCTCATTATGAACCTTTCATTCTTGTCAGAAGGATTATTCTTCATATGCCGTTATAAACCTTCCGCCTTTGTCGAAAGGTTTGCGACACTTATGCTTTCATTAACCGTTTGACTTCATCAAAAGGTCTTTCCTTCGCATCTTTTGTGAACCTTTCGACCTTGTCGAAATGTTTGTCTTTACTTGAACGTTGTCAAGAGTTGCTCTTCTCTTCAATGTTGTCGAGACACTACTTTCCATTCTTTAATTACTTATAAGTGTTGCTTTATTATAGAACCTTTCAACGCTGTTGAAAGGTGTCCTGGAAGTGCATTAACCATTTTGAAAGGCTTACTAAGCTTTCGATAAGGTTACTTTGGAGCGAACCCTTTGACTTTGAAAGGTTTGGCATGTAGTTGAAAGGAACGCTATTGATAGGCTTTGAAGTCATTACTACTTTATCATTTAGGTCGAAAGGTTGACTGTAGCGGAAGGTTCCGTTTGTTTTCATCTAAGTCGATGGCTTTACACTGTATGAACAATTGGACTTTTTGAACATCAATTTTTAAGTCGTCCATGATAATTTGGTTCGTCTCTTCATCAAAACTCCAACTTGATTATTCTCCTTTCATACTTCTGCCTTTGAGGAGATTTTATAGATAACATTTTGCCCCACTCCTCCATATGAAAGAAGCGTTTCTTCTTTAGGACAATGTTTTTCATAGCTCCCCTACCCTTCATAATTTTTACTTTCTTTTAATGTTTACGTTAGGAAGACCAGTTTGGGATTTTTGGTTGCTTGCAAAAGACTCACTTACATCATCCCCGAAGTATAATCCAGATTAGGGCATTAACTTGTGAAGTTTATAGATTGATAATGTGATATCCAGAATCTAAATAGTAAAATCCCTAGAATAATTTTACATATGGCATTTCTTTGTCTAGTTTTACGTTTTTATGGTCAAATAGATAAGAATTACTAGTATGATTCCCATATTAAACTTTGAGTCCAGATCAGGACATATTTGAGTAAATTCCTTTTCTAGAAAGAATCCTCAGCAAGATTAGGAAACATGTTCGTGTAAGCAGATAGTTGTTAGCATAGAAAACACTTGCCCGTATTCGGGCATATTTTGAGTAACCAGAAACCCATGGAGATTTTCTTCATAACGGATGTTTCGTACCAAGATTATGGTATTGATTTGAAATTTGATAATAATTTCGAAACATAAGTTTGAGTACTAAGAATTTTAGTTACCAGTAATATTACTTGATTCGGGTTTATTAAAAATGGCGATCGATTGACATTTCAAAACCCATATTTGGGTATTAGACATTAAAATTCATATATGATAATTCTGAAACTCATATTTGAGCATTTGAAATGGATAGTAATCCAAAGATATTATACTTAGATTAGGGTTTAAATAAACAACAGCCTTGATGTCCAGATTAAGGTATAATAAACTAATAATTGATAATGATCTGAAACCCAGATTTGGGTATTTAGATAACGAAATTTTTATGTGAAAGATCCGAGACCCTTATTCGGGTATTGATAGTTGATGTTTAGAAATAAAGCCCTAAAACCCAAATTCGGTTAATAGTTATTGAGATTCAAATGTGAGAATTCCATAGCTCAGATTCGAGCATTAGTAGATGATGTTTAAGAAGTCTCGAAACCTAGATTCGAGCTTTAATAGATGATGTTAAGAAAGTTCCGAAACCCATATTTGGGTATTAGTAAGTGGAATTATGTTCTCCTGTTCTACTTCCATCTTCTTTGACATATATGCACCCTCCAGATTTTGAATATATATAAGAGTAATTTAATTGGCTTCCTCTTGAGTTAGGACATCTCAGTCTATGATTGAATATGATTGAACTTGAACATCTTAGTTCAGTATAGATCGAGCCTCATTTGGGCTTGGACATCTTAGTCCTTTTTTGATTGGGCCTCTTCTTAGGCCTGGATATCTTAGTCCATTATTGAATGATCCTCACTTGGCTTGGACATCTTAGTTGTTTTTTGATTGGGCCTCTTCTTGGGCCTGGACATCTTAGTCCATTATCCAGTGCTCTTGGTTAGATCATCTTAGAGGCTGGAACCAAGGACTTACCCAACCTCCCTCCACGATGTAGGATCGATTTCACCCTAGAGGGTGGGTGAATAGGGTGATAGTATTAATTATAAAAATTAATTGCGGAAGCTTATAAATAATTTCAACACAGATTACAGAATAATAGCAGCAGAGAAAAATAGCAGAATAATAAAATGCAGAAATAGAACGACAAAGAAATTACCCAGCTTTGGCAAAACCCTACCTACGTGCTGCCCCCAAGGTTTTTACTAGAAATTAGATAGTCAGACGCTTACACACGTAAACTCGCGACACCCGCTATCGACTAAACCTAACTCTATGCTCAAAACCCTGCCACAACTCAGCCACTGAGTTGCAAATTCTCAAACTACGCACGTAGTTTGTCCCCTAGTCACACGACTAGAAAATACAACCTTTTAAAAAGAGTTTAAATATAGAAAACTAATTTAAAACTAATTTAAAAATAAAGCCCTAATTAAAACTTAATCCTTTTTAATTCTTTAACAAGGCCGACCCCCTTTTTATTTCTTCATTTATTCTAGCCCGTTCCTTTTTCTTTGAGAATGGCGGCTTTGTTAATCTTCGTTCGTTCCTCTTTGGCGAAATTAGGGCTTGTGAAAATTGAAGGCGCCGCTTGAATCGCTCGATCGAGTGATGATTGACGTGCTTCCTTTGTCGATCGATGCTCTCTTTTTTACCACATGGCTTCTCCAATTTGGATCGAGTTTGTCTGCGATTCCGGTATGTAATTTACTCCTTTTTCTTTGCTGGGTTTGGCTTGCTTGAACTCGATACCTTTTTCCAATGATTTTAATTTCAATTTATAGGGTTTGATCCCCTGAATTCTCGTCGTACATACTTTATTTGAATTTGTCAACTGATATAGCTTGGTCGTTGATTTTCGTTTGGATGTTTGAGATGATTTATGACTTGTTCATAATCGTATATATTTTCGTTGCTTGATGGTCACGGCTTTGATTCATTTCGTTGTCACCACGATTTTGACTTTGATCAGAAACACGGCTTGACGATGTTTCCTTGGACACCTATGTTGACTTCGGCACTTGATATGTTCTTCACTCTGTGGACTTTGGCCATTTTGATTTTTGACTGACTTCAGCATGACCTGAGTTTTGTTTTGACGATTTCACTGTGACTTCGGTTTTAACTTACTATTTTGTTTCTTCTAATTTTATTTTTTACTCCGGTCAGTTGCTTTGAATAGTTCGACATTGACTTCGACTTGGTCTTTTGGAGTCGTAGCTTGCACTGTGCATTCATGTGCTTGCTGTGTTACCATATTGATCCCTCTGTTTGCTTTGGCTTCATTTGATTATGTGATTTTGCATCACTGGATGTTGCCTTGTTCCCTGACCTTTTTTGCCTCTGTTCATTGGGCTGCACATGTTTCACTGGCACATATGTTTTCATTTGAAGTGATATTGTCATCTTGATTGCTTGCATGTGTGTGTTTATGCATTCATGTATGTATATATGTGCTATCATCTTGTCTGGAGTAGCTCTGCATTCACTTGTTGTAGATGTTGATGTTGTAGTTGTTCGACCTGGCATTTGATCTGTAGTTGGTCTTGTTTCATGTTTGAACTGGTTTGAGTGGTCGCTGAAACTTTGTTTCTTCCCTGACCTGTGCATTCCATTCTCGTGTGTTCATCCCTATAGTATATCCTGATGCTTGAATTTTGTTGTTGTACATTAATGTGCCTCTTTGTGTATTGATGGTCTGATCATTCTTTGGTCTTGCTTGCTTGACGGCATTTGATCTTGCCTGGTTTTTCCTTTGTTGGTTTGTGATGCACTTGTTTTGTACTTCACTATACTGCATATTAATCACCATCTTGCTTGCATGCTTGAAGTCGTAGCCTGTACAACTGCCCTGTGTTGAATCCAGCTAATAGCTCGGGTTTGACCTTGTGCGTGTTGTGATTTTATTTATATTGCATTTGAGTTGAACCCGGCTTTTCATTTGGGTTTGACCTATGCTCACCTGTTCCCTGTAAATCAATCAAGTGTATATTTCGATGTGCACGGCCTTGTGGCATATACAATGATACACTGTGTATGTCACAAGCTGATCGTTTATGATGAATTCAAATTTAAATGATGACGAACAACCCAAATAACTGAGGCAAATAATGTTTTCAAAAACCATATTTTATTTTATATTGCAAAAATATTTCTTTTTCAATTTTACTGTGTTAGTGTATATTTTCGCAGATTGCTCAGATGCTGGATTCTAACTGGAATGAAGTTGAAGATGAACTACGAGTGTGAGTGATATGTAGTGAGGAATTTATGTAAATTGAATTGTGATGTAATTAGAATCAAAATTGTATATGTATAGTGAGAGCTCGAATTTGTACTATTTAAAATTGTAAAAAATATTTGTTTGAATAAAATTTCTTTCTGAATTCAAATTCTGTGTTATTTAATTTTATTCAGCAAATATTAATTTAATCTATGAAAACTAAAATAGTAAATTAACAAATACATTTAAACGAATATATATGTTTATTATCATCAAACAAAAATCATATAAGCGCATATTCAATAATCTCCCCCTTTTGATGATAACAAACATGTATTTAAGATTTTGAATATGTTAAATGTATTTGATCATAGATATATCTTAATTGCTCCCCCTATTTAAATGCTTCCTCTCTATGCAAAGCTCCCTCTACATATATGCATACAAATAGAAATATGCAAATGAACCTAGATGCAAATAGAAAATTATTTGACCTTTACTTGATTTTATTTGACAAAATCTTAACTTTTCTCTCCCCCTTTTGTTATCAGCAAAAGAGAAATAGTGTTAGAGAAAATATAGATAAAGTGATCGATATTAATTCAACATTAAAACTCAATTGAATATAAATATTAAATTTCAATAAAAAATCAAACAAAAATCATAAATATTTTGTATGGCACATATTCCACTTTTAGAATGATGGGAATTATGTCATCATATAAAACCATACAGTTGTGTCTATTCATGGTATATTTATATCAGGAATTTGAATATCTACAACCATGCATAACCGTTAGGACTTTTAAATGAGATTAGTAGTATTCCATTTTTTTAAAAAAATGAATTCAATTATCTTCTAACCACGCATAACCGTGAGGACTTTTAAATGGGATTAGAATCAACTTATTTATTTAAAAATCAACTTTTGACATGCGTTCCATACATGCATAACCGCGAGGACTTTTAAATGAGCGTGGAAGCACATAACAAATTCCAAGTGATTCACCCATGCATAACCGTAAGGAATTTTAAATGAGAGTGAATACATTGGTATTTATTTATTATTATTTTATTATTATTATTTAAAAAAATGTTAAAAATGAAAAACGAACGATTCCTGTTTTAAAGTACCACATATCGACAAACTATATAGAATTTTGATGAGTGATGGTTGTTAGAAATATGATAGATATAGAGATGGTCATGGAATTTTTACCAAAAAAAAGTTTTATGACTCTTGTTTAAATTTCTAAAGAAATTTTCTAATTATACTTTCTCGTGTTATAATATATGATCAATATCAACACTCATCACTTTTTCAATCACTATTTATCGTTTCAGATAATTAGTAGGGAGTCAGATTAGTCAAAGTAATCATTTAAAATCAAATTCAGAAATAATTATAAATCAATTTTTCTAAAAATGACCAAACTGAAAAACAAAGTCAAAAATGATTTTCTAGAAGGGGTTTTATAAGAAAATTTTCTGCTATTTGAAAAATTATTTGAATTGAAAATATATGCAGATATTTTCTTTGAATGAATGATGCATTTACTAAATGTCTCAACAAAAATCTTGTTCCTCTAGTAATTTTTCTATCAACTAGATTACTAGTGTAATCTGCATCTGAATTTTACTTCCACTCAATTATCACTCGTTGAATGACATAGACCAGATTGTGAAATTTCAAACAAACTATCTCAGAATCATTTTTAACAATTTTTAAATAAAATTATCTTGAATTTGAAATGAAGCCATGTTAACAATCAAACAAATATCATAGTGTTAATCTTAGAAGCCATAGGATAGACAATTATATTCATGAACAGTCATCAGTCATTAAAACATCATTATCATTCCAAACAGTTTCTTGAAGTTTCAAAAATTTCTTGAAATCCTTTTTACAACTTTTAGATGAAATTCTTTAGGATTTTAATTGAAGTCGTGTCAAAAGAAATTGTGAATAAATAGTTATCTGTATTATAACCAAATGTATTATCATCCAACAAAACATTATTCTTAATCCGAATAAATATATATATGATGTAGTTCAAAGATTCTAGAGATTTATAGTGTTTTTGGCATAAGAATATAATTGGCCAACAATTTTGAATAATTCAGAATCAAAATTATCATTATTTCATCTCTCATTATTGGCTGATTTTAATTCAGAATATGGTGCAGATTATCACATTTAATATATCATTCACCATTACTTGTTTTACCTTTACGATATTTTTCGTTGTTGTCCATTGTGATTCTGTCACCTTTATACTAGGCTAAGGAACTTTGCTTTGTCACCCGTTGTGTTTCTGGAATAGCCAAAACCCAGAGAACACTGTTGTTGTTCCTTAGCCTGCCACCACACCTACACGAGAAAAGATTTATGTGACCTATTCGTTTTTATAGGTCTGTGGTTGTTAGTGGTAGAATATTTAAAAAAATAATTTTGTGGAGACCCGAAACTATTTATAATTGTTCCCTTCGGCACCTAAATTTGTTTAACTTTGAGAGGTTTTATATTTATGCCTTTTGGAACCCAAATCGGTATAGTTTTCACATGTTTGGGTCTATACCAACAATTATTGTGATTGTGTCCATATTTTCTACAAATTGTGCACATAGAATTAACTTTATTAATATTGCATTCAACAATTTTTGATTTATTATATCCAAGTCCTTGTCTAACCGTATTAACAGTTTGCATTCCTAATAGCATATTCAACGATTTTTCACTTTTTGAAAATTTATCTAAAGTCGTTGACAATTGTTGGACTTGTGTTTTGAGAGATTTATTTTCGTTTAACAATTGTGTGCACTTTTTAATAGAATTCTCTCTCCTAGTATTTTCATTCTCTTTTAAAATCAGAATTTCATTTTCAAGTGATTTTATATTGATTTCTGATTTTTAAATTTCCTCTTCGAATGTTGGACAATTATCACACTTAGGGATCTGTGACGACCCGGAATTTTGAGCAATATCAATTTAATAATCTATGATAATAATTAAATTGATTTGATCATTTTATATTATAAATTGACAAGTTAAATTTATTTTAAAGATTGATAATAATAATTTGTTAATATCTATTAATATTTTTCCTTGCAATATAAATAGGCAAGATTAAATTCTTTTGAAAGTTTATAATAATTTGATTTGGAAATATTTATTTTGGTAAATAAGAAATTTTAATGTAATAAAACTTTATATTCAAATTGTAATATATATGAATGTATATATATTGTGATTTGATATTTGTTTTAAAATTTAATTTAGAGATTAACAAATTTAATGATTTTTCTATTTGAAATGTGTATATATATTTGTATATATATTTGAAATAGGAATTTTATTAATTTGAGTTTAATAAGTGTTTTCAAACTTTAATATGAATATAAAATGAGATTTGAAAAGTTAATTTGATTTTATACTTTTGGAAATGATATTTAAGATTTAAATTAAAAGTTCATTTGTTTTAATAGTCTTTCATTTTTAATTTTTACATAAGATAAATTGTTTCAAAATTTTATAAAGAATTAAAAACAATTTCTCAAGTTTTAATATATAATACCATTACAATTTAATTCAAATGGATAAATAAAGCTACAATTGTTCACATGAATTCACTTTTATATATGTATTGAAATCCAAAGCTTATTCTTATAAAATAAATACATCTTATAATCATGTAAACATTTCATAAATATTTATATAAGCTTAAAATATAGTTATTAAAGATAAAATAATATTTAAAAGAAAAACATTAATAAAACAACAAAACACTTGTAAGAATATTAAGTTATGTAAGTTACATTTGTAAGAGTATAAACCTTTAAAGAGACACATGTCATTCTCCTTAGTAATTAAGTTTTAAATTAAATTGTAAATAATAAAAGGAAAGATTTTATCTTTCCAGCAAATTTTTCTCTTCATTTAACAAAGATGAATTCAAATCTGAAAAGGGAAAATGTAAATCAAAATACAAAATAAAGATCAAAAGAAACAAATGTAGAAAAACTGTAAAGTCTGGAAATTCAAAATCAAAGGCAAGCAAGATGTAAACTTCAACAATTTAAATGCTCAGCTACAAGATAAAAATCAACATGCAAATTTATTCAAGCAATTCAGGATTAAAATCAACATGCAACAAGTTCAGGAAAGAATGCAAGGAATTCTGTAAATAGCATGCAAAAGGGAATTGAAAGCCTGGGAAAAAAATATGCAGATCTTCTCTCTGTTTTCTGCAAATGTACAGGTGAGTAAATGAAATTTTAAAAACAGTTTTAAATTTTAAATTTCATCTTGTTCTTATGTATGGAGTCTTGATGAATTGATTGGATTCTTGAATTTAAATTGTTGCATGATTGAGTATGAGTAATTGAGGATATTGAGATGACTGTAATCATAAATGTGCTCTGTAAACCATAGCAGGTTTTCAAATAAATTCAATAACTTGGGTTTGAATTCGAATCTGCTTATGATTTGTTTACAAATGTTGTTTGTAATCACATAATCTATTATCTAAAAATAATTTCAAGATTTTATATTGAATAATTTATTATAAATAGTCAAATTTACAATGCATGTCAAATTTGGTCAGAAATTCATGAATTCAATTTTTAATTTTGGATTCATAATTGAATTGCAAATGGAAAATAATGATTTTTAGTGTTTGAATCACAATTTTTAATGTGGGGATTTGTGAGTATTTTGGGATTTACTGTTTTGGGTATTTTTTCCAAATCACGGCAAACCACGGCGAGGTGGACATTGCCGTTGAACTCGAAGGTCGAGGGGGGTCTAGTGTTCATGCGAAAAAGCTTCCAGAATTTTTAGTCAAGTGTGATGATTGTAGATTGAGGAAGTAGGGTTTAACGCCCTGTAGATGACATTGTTGTTCAGATGGAATTCTCGGCATCTTAATACAACCGGAAACTGTCGCGAGTGGGGCTATGGGTTCGAGGTGACGTGGGGAAGTTACGACAGCAGTGGCAAGGTTACTCGAGGCCGGGGGTTGCCGTGGAGGATTGGTTTGCAGGCGATGTGGTTTCGAACTGT
This sequence comes from Allium cepa, assembly GCA_030765085.1. Lineage (NCBI taxonomy): Eukaryota > Viridiplantae > Streptophyta > Magnoliopsida > Asparagales > Amaryllidaceae > Allium > Allium cepa. The sequence goes on from CM060938.1 coordinate 689,571,551, forward strand.
GTTGCTCGTTTGGGTTCAGAGGGCTTGATTTTGATTCTTGTTTTTATTCTAGTTTCTGTGTGTCAAGCTTGAACGTTGGGGTCGAAGTTGACTTGTCGGAGCTGCGACGATGGTCGCTGGTGGAAAGGTGAACGGTGCACGTTGCACGGTGCAAGGGGGTATCAGGAAGTTTTGGGTTCTGGGTAGATGGAAGGGTAGGACTCGAAGATTGCATCGGGTATTAGGCGTTCTGACTCGAAGCAGGAAGATAGGTGGAAAACTCGAGGAGGTCACTGGGTTTTGTATAGTTTACTCGTGTTTTAGTAGGGGTTACTCGAGCATTAATATATCCAAGCTAGAACAGGATGTTTATGTTGATAATGCAAAGAATATTTGATTTTAGAAATAAGGTTTTTAAAACAATGGTTGAACAAGTTTTCAAATTTAATTTGTTTCAAAGTTATGTTTTGAAAAAAGTTTATATATTTTAAAATATTGGAGTTTTAAAATTAAATAAGTGGATTTTTAAATAAAATTTGTATTAAACTTTATTAAATAAATTTGGAAAGGTTTTTAAAGACTTAAAAGTTCAATTTAAAATATGTTTAAATTTAATTGATTTCTAAATATTATATTTTATTTAAATAAAGTTTAATGATTTAGAATTTGATAATCAATTGAAATAAAGATTATCTTTAGTTATTTTGAATTTGATTTAATTAAAGATAAATACATTTGTAAAGTTAATTGAGATAATTAAATTATTTTTAATTATTGATTTTAATTAAGACAATGTATTTTTAATTAAGAATCTTTATAAGAAGTTAAGAATCATTTAATTAATTTTAAATGATTAAGTTAAATAGTTAATTAAGAAATTAACTTGTGATTAATTAAGATAATCACTTTGGATTAATATAATTACTTAGGGAAGTAATTAAAGTAATTAAGTAATTAATTAATAGAGGTTATTAAATAAAAATAATTACTTTATGAAAAGTAATTAAGTAATGTGATTAAGAGTTAATCACTTGTGTTATTAATTAAAGGATTAATTAATAATTAGTTAAATGTTTAAATTATTTGATTAATGATTAATTAATAAAAAGGATTAAGAATAATTAATTAAGTGATTAATTACTTGTTAAAGTAATTAATTAAGGAAGAAATTTAATTTATGAAGTAATCATTAATTAATGGAAATGATTAATTAATTATTAATTATTAATTTAAGAATAATTAGTTTATAATTAAGTTTTAATTACTAAATGTAATTAAAGTAATTAATCAAAGATGATTAATTAAAAGTAATTAATCAGTGTGATTAATTAAAAGTGATTAATCAGGTGTAATTAATCAAAAGATAATTAAGGAATAATTATCAGGATAATTAAAGAATAATTAATCAAGGATTGATTAATTTTAAAAAGGGAATTAAGAGGTAATTACTTAGTATAATTTGGAAGTAATTAATCAGGATGATTAATTAATATGGTAATTAATAATTACTTAAAGTAATTAGGTGATAACTAATCAGGGAAGATTAATTGAAATGGAATTAAGTGATGTTAGTTAATTAATTAATTTGAAATTTATTAATGAATAATAAAATGGAGTGAAGATAATCCAAGTATTTAATTTAAGGATTAATTAAATTAATCAAGTTTGAATCAAACTTGTTTATGAATGATAAATGATTGGATGATATATATATCATTGGATGAGTTAATGACATTGGATGTTGTTGGATGACATTGATTGATGGGTGATGATGTGATATGCTATATCTGATTGTGATATATATGTTGCTTTGTGATATGTATAGATGCATTTGATAATAGATGCTTATCTATCTGAGTAATATGGTACATCCATTTATGTTAAGTAATATTTCTAAATATCTATTGTTTAAATCCCTTAAGTACAACTTGGACATTAAAATGGCGTTTGGATTCGGTGAGACCGGGATCAGGTTTCCATATTTGGATATCCGAAAACCACATCGATTCCAATTAAACGTTAGGACGTTAATCCAAGTGGAGCAAGTGAAGACTCGAGGTGTAAGGGCTATACGTCAATATAACTCTGTGGGCGATTCCGTAATGAGTTTGACGGAATAGTGCTTATAGATTCGAGATGGTGAATCAGAGTGCAAGGGCTATGGTCGTTGACTCTAAGGGTGATTACAAAATGAGTGCAACGAGATAGTGCCTTCGGTTTCGTTTGAACCCGGAACGAACTTCTATGGATTGAATGCTTTCAGCACATCGTCAGGCGGGCGATGAGTATTCTAAGATAATTGGTCCTATAAAGGTAATCGCAGCCTCAAGCCTCATCAACCGGGAATGGCTAAAACAGGGGAGGTGCAGCAAGGCTTCGTGGGTCGCTCCCACTGGAGAGCGAGATACATCCCTGTCTAGATGTCCCTTTATATTTCGACTTAGTGGGCGGTTGGAACTGCAGCCAACTACGGGGTGGTCTTGTTCGGGACTGTTCAGTAAGGAATGGTTCCGACCTTGTGTTGCAGGGGAGTTAGGGTGGCTCCTCGGTACGGTGATCTAGGCCACGTACTGTGACGGGCGGTACCCCAGTAGCCCTGCCATTGATGGAAACCCATTTTCCCTACGAGACCCTATGGTTTTGTTTGTATTACCCACTTTTGTGGCTAGTAGGTGGAATTTAATAGATGTAACAATTTCGGCTATTTCATATTTATTTGAAAACCCTAGACACTGTTACAATATCACTGGATTTCCTATCAAATGTTTTGGTTAGCGTAAGGTAAAAACTTTTCCATGTTTATGTGTGGGAAGTCTTACGTGATACCTTTTCTTTTCAAAGGATTTTCTAAAGTTAAGCAATCTTAAACCGTTTACTCACACCAGACCCCTGTCTGACCCAAGTGTTTATTTTCTGTTTTATTAAACTCTTGGGTACTCATATTATATATGAGTAGTCAAGTGATTCAGGTTATCTCTTGACGAATTTTGGAGGAGCTTTGGAGCAGGAGGCTTCAGCGTGTAGATATATGGTTAGAGTTTCCGCTGTGTGTTATTCTATATGATGACTTGTATTATATTAGACAGAAATGTTATAACTGTCTAAGTTTGAGTTATTTAGTTGTGTACTCTGATGTATGTGATACTATGTATATGTTCTATATTATATTTAAATCGTTCCACTGTGAGATTCTGATGTGTTGTTTTCTCTTTCTTCTCTTTCTTTTCTTCTTCTATCCCTTTCTTTCTTAATTAGTGATGCGATTTTCCGGGAGTGGAAAGTCGGGTCGCTACAGTTGGTATCAGAGCATTAGGTTGAGTGAATACCTAGGCTCTGTAGTGGTATCTATCTTGAGAGAGCATATTTGTATTTATATATATATATATAATTGGTTCTACCTATTTGTTGGATTACCCGTTCAGGTTTTTCCAATATAAGTTATAAAGGTAGATAAGATAGAAGTGTGTGGAACACAGCTACCACTAATAGAAGAGGTTTATATGTTGTGGTTGGAGGTGGATCTGTTGAGATTGTAGACCTAATACTGTCTCGAATAAGTTGTGTAGATTGGAAAAGGGATTTCTTTGTGTCCAGAGGAAGTATTTTAAAGAATTGGTGTATATTCTTGAAGTGTGAGGTTGATTTGCTCTCAAATGAGCAGGGATTTCCAATAGTTGAGTTGTCAGCTGAGCAGAAACAGTGGTGGTAGCTTGATAACTTCAAGAATGAATAGCTATATGGTGGGATGCAGTATCCATAGATGGTTCTGAAGATGTTTCTTTTGCAGCCAGATTTAGATGGTGTTGGAAGAGCAATTGATGTCTACTGCAGTGAAGATTCGAATGTTTAGAGATTCTCTGGATCTCAAGTAAGGGTGTCTTATCTTATTGAAGTTTGAGACTAAGGTCGATGAGTTACCTCACTTCGGACATGGTCTCATTTGTTATCCTTATAAGAAGATAAGTGGTTGGTGTTTGGTTTGGAGCCGAGTTTCTTGAGAAGATGTCGACTCGTCTCAAGGATTTTTGGCAAAATTGGATGTTAGTTTTGTGTTTCCGAAGTTTGTGGTTAAGGAAGATCTTGTGGTTTAGCAGTATCATTAAGGTGAAGTTTGGAAGCAGCAGCATGGACCTATTTCTTCGATGATTCAGTAATCTTTGGGATTCTACTATCAGCAGACCAGGTAGATGGTGAAAGCTTATCCATTTCTTTTGGAGACTCAGTAGAGCGAGATATCTGTTGGAAGTGATCTATCATTTTATGGTAGATAAGCCATTCTGGTAAGATTTATCTTGATTAGGAAAGTTTTTTTAGTTGGGAAGACAGTTCTTTGGAGTCTAAACTGAGTGAGATCGCAAAAGTGACTTGCGATTAGTTTGGAAATCTTGGAGTATTCTTTGGTTTGAGATTGAGGCATCTCAAGTAGAGATGAAAGCTATGGAAGTAGTCGGAGATTTTCCAGATGTTTTGAGAGATTCAGAAGTTGACCTGAATCGGAGATTGAGTTTTCTTATTGACTTGGATTTTAGGAGTAATTTTTATGGTTCAACCTTGTAGTGGGATGACTCTTAAAGCGAGAAGAATTTGGTGAGGCAACTCATGATTCTTTGGGTTGATCATCTTATTCTAAGTTAAGATTCTGTTGAAGTGTTTTGACCAAGTGGAATGGTCGCTGAGATTTTTATGAGTCGGATGAACTGTATATGGAGAAAGATTGTGCTTGAATTCTTCGATAGCATTCTTATCTACTCTAGCTCAGAGCTGTGCAGCGGAAACGAGTTGGGAATTAGTCTGGTACGGGAGCAACCGGGAGTTGCAGTATGGGATTTCTACAAGAAATTCAAGTATGAAGAAATTTTCTGGATTTGAAAGGTAAGGTTGTCAAGTGCAACTGTTTGGCTATTTCAGATATGAGAGGTAGGTTTGAAATCCATTGATGCTTGTGGTGTAGAGTTGTGTTTTTGGATTTCAGCAAATTATTTTTGGGAGAGCCATTTTGTTGAGTAGGATTTGGAGATTTGGGTTGAGTTGGTGCTGTTGTTTCTTGAAGAAATCAGCAAGGGTAAGACTGATCAGGAATATTGGAGGTGACTTAGAGCATCTGAAGAGTTCTGCGGTCAAGAATTAAGGAGATTTGGAATGTGAATCAGGAATTTGGATATTGATTTGGTTTTATCCAATCAAAGGAGATATAAGTCTGGGTAAAACTGGAGAGTTAGCTCTGGAGGTATTTTGAGTTGTCTGTGTTTTCTGAAGATTTGATTTTGATCTACAGGATTGAATTGTCAGTTCGGATAACTGGAATTCATTATATATCTAAGGAATATGTGTATGATTCTTCGTGTGATAGAATCAGTAGTTAAAAAGGATTTGGTATTTGGGCTGGTTTTGAGTTTAGTCTGATATGTTGTTCAGATTTGAAGAATCAGATGAGGGAGTTCTTGGTTTTAATAGTGTAGTTACTTAAGGTTCTGTAGAGCGAGTATTCCAGCATAGAATCTGGAAACTCTTGATGATATTAGGAAGTTCTATTCAGAATTTTCTGGATAGATAAATTGTTTGTTTGAATTGGTTGCTATGATTGATTGTTTGATTTGCTGATAGGAATTTAAATTCTTTAGCTGGGTTATTAAATTATCTTTGCTTTTAAATTTCGGGGACGAAATTCTTTTAAGGGGGGAGCAATGTGACGACCCGGAATTTTGAGCAATATCAATTTAATAATCTATGATAATAATTAAATTGATTTGATCATTTTATATTATAAATTGACAAGTTAAATTTATTTTAAAGATTGAGAATAATAATTTGTTAATATCTATTAATATTTTTCCTTGCAATATAAATAGGCAAGATTAAATTATTTTGAAAGTTTATAATAATTTGATTTGGAAATATTTATTTTGGTAAATAAGAAGTTTTAGTGTAATAAAACTTTATATTTAAATTGTAATATATATGAATGTATATATATTGTGATTTGATATTTGTTTTAAAATTTAATTTGGAGATTAACAAATTTAATTATTTTTCTATTTGAAATGTGTATATATATTTGTATATATATTTGAAATAGGAATTTTATTAATTTGAGTTTAATAAGTGTTTTCAAACTTTAATATGAATATAAAATGAGATTTGAAAAGTTAATTTGATTTTATACTTTTGGAAATGATATTTAAGATTTAAATTAAAAGTTCATTTGTTTTAATAGTCTTTCATTTTTAATTTTTACATAAGATAAATTGTTTCAAAATTTTATAAAGAATTAAAAACAATTTCTCAAGTTTTAATATATAATACCTTTACAATTTAATTCAAATGCATAAATAAAGCTATAATTGTTCACATGAATTCACTTTTATATATGTATTGAAATCCAAAGCTTATTCTTATAAAATAAATACATCTTATAATCATGTAAACATTTCATAAATATTTATATAAGCTTAAAATTTAGTTATTAAAGATAAAATAATATTTAAAAGAAAAACATTAATAAAACAACAGAACACTTGTAAGAATATTAAGTTATGTAAGTTACATTTGTAAGAGTATAAACCTTTAAAGAGACACATGTCATTCTCCTTAGTAATTAAGTTTTAAATTAAATTGTAAATAATAAAAGGAAAGATTTTATCTTTCCAGCAAATTTTTTTCTTTATTTTACAAAGATGAATTCAAATCTGAAAAGGGAAAATGTAAATCAAAATACAAAATAAAGATCAAAAGAAACAAATGCAGAAAAACTGTAAAGTCTGGAAATTCAAAATCAGAGGCAAGCAAGATGTAAACTTCAACAATTTAAATGCTCAACTACAAGATAAAATTCAACATGCAAATTTATTCAAGCAATTCAGGATTAAAATCAACATGCAACAAGTTTAGGAAAGAATGCAAGGAATTCTGTAAATAGCATGCAAAAGGGAATTGAAAGCCTGGGAAAAAAATATGCAGATCTTCTCTCTGTTTTCTACAAATGTACAGGCGAGTAAATGAAATTTTAAAAACAGTTTTAAAATTTAAATTTCATCTTGTTCTTATGTATGGAATCTTGATGAATTGATTGGATTCTTGAATTTAAATTGTTGCATGATTGAGTATGAGTAATTGAGGATATTGAGATGACTGTAATCATAAATGTGCTCTGTAAACCATAGCAGGTTTTCAAATAAATTCAATAACTTGGGTTTGAATTCGAATCTGCTTATGATTTGTTTACAAATGTTGTTTGTAATCACATAATCTATTATCTAAAAATAATTTCAAGATTTTATATTGAATAATTTATTATAAATAGTCAAATTTACAATGCATGTCAAATTTGGTCAGAAATTCATGAATTCGATTTTTAATTTTGGATTCATAATTGAATTGCAAATGGAAAATAATGATTTTTAGTGTTTGAATCACAATTTTTAATGTGGGGATTTGTGAGTATTTTGGGATTTACTGTTTTGGGTATTTTTGCCAAATCACGGCAAACCATGGCGAGGTGGACATTGCCGTTGAACTCGAAGGTCAAGGGGGGTCCAGTGTTCATGCGAAAATGCTTCTAGAATTTTTAGTCAAGTGTGATGATTGTAGATTGAGGAAGTAGGGTTTAACGCCCTGTAGATGACATTGTTGTTCAGATGGAATTCTCGGCATCTTAACACAACCGGAAACTGTCGCGAGTGGGGCTATGGGTTCGAGGTGACGTGGGGAAGTTACGGCAGCGGTGGCAAGGTTACTCGAGGCCGGGGGTTGCCGTGGAGGATTGGTTTGCAGGCGATGTGGTTTCGAACTGTGTTGCTCGTTTGGGTTCAGAGGGCTTGATTTTGATTCTCGTTTTTATTCTAGTTTCTGTGTGTCAAGCTTGAACGTTGGGGTCGAAGTTGACTTGTTGGAGCTACGACGATGGTCGCTGGTGGAAAGGTGAACGTTGCACGTTGCACGGTGCAATGGGGTACCAGGAAGTTTTGGGTTCTGGGTAGATGGAGAGGTAGGACTCGAAGATTGCATCGGGTATTAGGCGTTCTGACTCGAAGCAGGAAGATAGGTGGAAAAGTCGGGGAGGTCACTGGGTTTTGTATAGTTTACCCGGGTTTTAGTAGGGGTTACTCGAGCATTAATATATCCAGGCTAGAACAGGATGTTTATGTTGATAATGCAAAGAATATTTGATTTAGAAATATGGTTTTTAAAACAAAGGTTGAACAAGTTTTCAAATTTAATTTGTTTCAAAGTTATGTTTTAAAATAAGTTTATATATTTTAAAATATGGGAGTTTTAAAATTAAATAAGTGGATTTTTAAATAAAATTTGTATTAAACTTTATTAAATAAATTTGGAAAGGTTTTTAAAGACTTAAAAGTTCAATTTAAAATATGTTTAAATTCAATTGATTTCTAAATATTATATTTTATTTAAATAAAGTTTAATGATTTAGAATTTGATAATCAATTGAAATAAAGATTATCTTTAGTTATTTTGAATTTGATTTAATTAAAGATAAATACATTTGTAAAGTTAATTGAGATAATTAAATTATTTTTAATTATTGAGTTTTAATTAAGACAATGTTTTCTTAATTAAGAATCTTTATAAGAAGTTAAGAATCATTTAATTAATTTTAAATGATTAAGTTAAATAGTTAATTAAGAAATTAACTTGTGATTAATTAAGATAATCACTTTGGATTAATATAATTACTTAGGGAAGTAATTAAAGTAATTAAGTAATTAATTTCTAGAGGTTATTAAATAAAAATAATTACTTTATGAAAAGTAATTAAGTAATGTGATTAAGAGTTAATCACTTGTGTTATTAATTAAAGGATTAATTAATAATTAGTTAAAGGTTTAAATTATTTGATTAATGATTAATTAATAAAAAGGATTAAGAATAATTAATTAAGTGATTAATTACTTGTTAAAGTAATTAATTAAGGAAGAAATTTAATTTATGAAGTAATCATTAATTAATGGAAATGATTAATTAATTATTAATTATTAATTTAAGAATAATTAGTTTATAATTAAGTTTTAATTACTAAATGTAATTAAAGTAATTAATCAAAGATGATTAATTAAAAGTAATTAATCAGTGTGATTAATTAAAAGTGATTAATCAGGTGTAATTAATCAAAAGATAATTAAGGAATAATTATCAGGATAATTAAAGAATAATTAATCAAGGATTGATTAATTTTAAAAAGGGAATTAAGAGGTAATTACTTAGTATAATTTGGAAGTAATTAATAAGGATGATTAATTAATATGGTAATTAATAATTACTTAAAGTAATTAGGTGATAATTAATCAGGGAAGATTAATTGAAATTGAATTAAGTGATGTTAGTTAATTAATTAATTTGAAATTAATTAATAAATAGCAAAATGAATTGAAGATAATCCAAGTATTTAATTTAAGGATTAATTAAATTAATCAAGTTTGAATCAAACTTGTTTATGAATGATAAATGATTGGATGATATATATATATCATTGGATGAGTTAATGATATTGGATGTTGTTGGATGACATTGATTGATGGATGATGATGTGATATGCTATATCTGATTTTGATATATATGCTGCTTTGTGATATGTATAGATGCATGTGATAATAGATGCTTATCTATCTGAGTAATATGGTACATCCATTTATGTTAAGTAATATTTCTAAATATCTATTGTTTAAATCCCTTAAGTACAACTTGGACATTAAAATGACGTTTGGATTCGGTGAGACCGGGATCGGGTTTCCTTATTTGGATATCCGAAAACCACATCGATTCCAATTAAACGTTAGGATGTTAATCCAAGTGGAGCAAGTGAAGACTCGAGGTGTAAGGGATATACGTCAATATAACTCTATGGGCGATTCCGTAATGAGTTTGACGGAATAGTGCTTATAGATTCGAGATGGTGAATCAGAGTGCAAGGGCTATGGTCGTTGACTCTGAGGGTGATTCCAAAATGAGTGCAACGAGATAGTGCCTTCGGTTTCGTTCGAACCCGGAAAGAACTTGTATGGATTGAATGCTTTCAGCACATCGTCAGGCGGGCGATGAGTATTCTAAGATAATTGGTCCTATAAAGGTAATCGCAGCCTCAAGCCTCATCAACCGGGAATGGCTAAAACAGGGGAGGTGCAGCAAGGCTTCATGGGTCGCTCCCATTGGAGAGCGAGATACATCCCTGTCTAGATGTCCCTTTATATTTCGGCTTAGTGGGCGGTTGGAACTGCAGCCAACTGCGGGGTGGTCTTGTTCGGGACTGTTCAGTAAGGAATGGTTCCGGCCTTGTGTTGCAGGGGAGTTAGGGTGGCTCCTCGGTACGGTGATCTAGGCCACGTACTGTGACGGGCGGTACCCCAGTAGCCCTGCCATTGATGGAAACCCATTTTCCCTACGAGACCATATGGTTTTGTTGGTATTACCCACTTTTATGGCTAGTAGCTGGAATTTAATAGATGTAACAATTTCGGCTATTTCATATTTATTTGAAAACCCTAGACACTATTATAATATCACTGGATTTCCTATCAAATGTTTTGGCTAGCGTAAGGTAAAAACTTTTCCATGTTTATGTGTGGGAAGTCTTACGTGATACCTTTTCTTTTCAAAGGATTTTCTAAAGTTAAGCAATCTTAAACCGTTTACTCACACAAGACCCATGTCTGACCCAAGTGTTTATTTTCTGTTTTATTAAACTCTAGCGTACTCATATTATATATGAGTAGTCAAGTGATTCAGGTTATCTCTTGACGAATTTTGGAGGAGCTTTGGAGCAGGAGGCTTCAGCGTGTAGATATATGGTTAGAGTTTCCGCTGTGTGTTATTCTGTATGATGACTTGTATTATATTAGACAAAAATGTTATAACTGTCTAAGTTTGAGTTATTTAGTTGTGTACTCTGATGTATATGATACTATGTATATGTTCTATATTATATTTAAATCGTTCCGCTGTGAGATTCTGATGTGTTGTTTTCTCTTTCTTCTCTTTCTTTTCTTCTTCTATCCCTTTCTTTCTTAATTAGTGATGCGATTTTCCGGTAGTGGAAAGTCGGGTCGCTACAGGATCCTTCTTTGATAGTTGTCAACTAATTGGTCAAGTTGTTCATTTAATTCTATCAAAGTGTCTTTTTGTGATTCAAGTTTAGCGTATTTTTACCTAAGCCGTTCAAAACAACCGTTTACTTCATGAAAATATATAAGCAACTCCGAATGAGTAAGTTTTGATACCTCGCTTGGCTCATCATCACCACTGTCAGTTATATCACCTCGAAGGCACAAATCTGCTTTTTCCCTCTCACTGCCAGTGCTTTTATCATCCTCATCCATTTCAACCCAAGTGGCTGCAAAACTTTTCCTTTTCTGTTTCTTTCCATGGCTGAATTGATTATGTGGGCAATTTGACTTGATATGACCGGGTTGGTTGTACTTGTGACAGATGATCTTCTGTTCGTCTGAGTTGTCTAGTGCTTTGGCTATTCTGCTTTTCACTTTTTGAATTCGAGCTGAATTTCCGTATTTGTAATTCCACGTTTTGAATTTCTTTATTAATAGCTCCAATTCTGCTGCTGCATCATCATCATCGTTATCATCATCACTTTGGGCTGTAATTTTGAGCGCTATTGATTTCTTTCGAGTGTCACTTCCTTCACGCTCTTCCTTGAACTTTATTTCTAGCTCATAAGTGGTGAGGTTACCGATGAGTTCTTCAACTTTCATCTGTTTCAAATCTTTTGATTCTTGAATGGCAGTCACTTTTGATTCAAATCTTCGTGGAAGGACTCTGAGAATTTTTCGAACTATTTCCAATTCCGTATATGATTTTCCGAGAGCTTTTGATTTGTATACGATATTGGAAAGTCGTCCATACATCTCTTTGACATTTTCTTCCTTCGCCATTGTGAAGTTCTCGTATTCGCTGCTTAGCATGGCAAGGCGGGATTCTTTGACTTGAGATGTTCCTTCGTCAGTCAATTATAGTGTGTGCCATATTTCCTGCGCAGTTAGACAATGTGAGACACGATTAAATTCATATTGATCCAATGAACAGATAATAGAATTCATAGCTTTAGCATTAGTATTTTGTAATTTATTTTCTAGTTCTGTCCATTTTTCCTTTGGTTTATCTATTTCCTAATTATCTATAGTTATAGTTGGTGCTCTATAACCTGTCTCAACAATATTCCAAGTGTCAATGATTTTCAGAAAAATTTCCATCCTATTTTTCCAGTAAGCATATTCCCCATTGAACATTGGTGGTCTAACTAAGGATTGACCCTCGGCAAAAGCAGTATTAAAAGACGCCATTTTAAAATTCAATTTTTTTTAAGACAAAAATTGATTTTTGTAAAATCAAATTTTTAAAACAAAAACGGCTTTTGTTCCTAGCTCCGGTACCACTTGTAGGATCGATTTCACCCTAGAGGGGGGTGAATAGGGTGATGGTATTAATTATAAAAATTAATTGTGGAAGCTTATAAATAATTTCAACACAAATTACAGAATAATAGCAGCACAGAAAAATAGCAGAATAATAAAATGCAGAAATAGAACGACGCTGAATTTACCCAGCTTCGGAAAAACCCTGCCTACGTGCTGGCCCCAAGGTTTCTACTAGAAATTTAGATAGTCAGACGCTTACACACGTAAACTTGCGACACCCGCTATCGACTAAACCTAACTCTACGCTCAAAACCCTACCACAACTCAGCCACTGAGTTGCAAATTATCAAACTACGCCACGTAGTTTGTCCCCTAGTCACACGACTAGAAAATACAACCTTTTAAAAAGAGTTTAAATATAGAAAACAAATTTAAAAATAAAGCCCTAATTAAAACTTAATCCTTTTTTATTCTTTAACAAGGCCGGGCCCCTTTTTATTTCTTCATTTATTCTAGCCCGTTCCTTTTTCTTTGAGAATGGCGGCTTTGTTAATCTTCGTTCGTTCCTCTTTGGCGAAATTAGGGCTTGTGCAAATTGAAGGCGCCACTTGAATTGCTCGATCGAATGATGATTGACGTGCTTCCATTGCCGATCGATGCTCTCTTTTTTACCACACGGCTTCTCCAATTTGGATCGAGTTTGTCTGCGATTCCGGTATGTAATTTACTCCTTTTTCTTTCCTGGGTTTGGCTTGCTTGAACTCGATACCTTTTGCCAATGATGTTAATTTCAATTTATAGGATTCGATCCCCTGAATTCTTGTCGTACATACTTTATTTGAATTTTTTAACTGATATAGCTTGGTCGTTGATTTTCGTATGGATGTTTGAGATGATTTACGACTTGTTCATAATCGTATATATTTTCGTTGCTTGATGGTCATGGCTTTGATTCATTTCGTGGTCACCACGATTTTGACTTTGATCAGAAACACGAGTTGACGTTGTTTCCTTGGACACCTATGTTGACTTCGGCACTTGATATGTTCTTCACTCTATGGACTTTGGCCATTTTGATTTTTGACTGACTTTAGCATGACCTGAGTTTTGTTTTGACGATTTCACTGTGACTTCGGTTTTACCTTGCTATTTTGTTTCTTCTGATTTTTTTACTCCGGTCAGTTGCTTTGAATAGTTCGACAATGACTTCGACTTGGTCTTTTGGAGTTGTAGCTTGCACTGTGCATTCATGTGCTTGCTGTGTTGCCATATTGATCCCTCTGTTTGCTTTGGCTTCATTTGATTATGTGATGTTGCATCACTTGATGTTGCCCTATTCCCTGACCTTTTTTGCCTCTGTTCATTGGGCTGCACATGTTTTACTGGCACATATGTTTTCATTTGAAGCGATATTGTCATCTTGATTGCTTGCATATATATATATATATATATATATATATATATATATATGCATTCATGTATGTATATATGTGCTATCATCTTGTCTGGAGTAGCTTTGCATTCACTTGCTATTGTAGATGTTGATGTTGTTGTTGTTCGACCTGGCATTTGGTCTGTAGTTGGTCTTGTTTCATGTTTGAACTGGTTTGAGTGGTCACTGACACATTGTTGCTTCCCTGACCTATGCATTCCATTCTCGTGTGTTCATCCCTGTAGTATATCCTGATGCTTGAATTTTGTTGTTGTGCATTAATGTGCCTCTTTGTGTATTGATGGTCTGATCATTCTTTGGTCTTGCTTGCTTGATGGCATTTGATCTTGCCTGGTTTTTCCTTTGTTGGTTTGTGATGCACTTGTTTTGTACTTTACTGTACTGCATATTGATCACCATCTTGCTTGCATGCTTGAAGTCGTAGCCTGTACAACTGCCCTGTGTTGAATCCAGCTAATAGCTCGGGTTTGACCTTGTGCGCGTGTTGTGATTTTATTTATATTGCATTTGAGTTGGCCCGACTTTTCATTTGGGTTTGACCTATGCTCACCTGTTCCCTGTAAATCAATCAAGTGTATATTTCGATGTGCATGGCCTTGTGGCATATACAGTGATACACTGTGTATGTCACAAGCTGATCGTGTATGATGAATTCAAATTTAAATGATGACGAACAACCCAAATAACTGAGGAAAATAATATTTTCAAAAACCATATTTTATTTTATATTGCAAATTTTTTTTTTTTTCAATTTTACCTCGTTAGTTTATATTTTTGCAGATTGCTCAGACGCTGGATTCTAACTGGAATGAAGTTGAAGATGAACTACGAGTGTGAGTGATATGTAGTGAGGAATTTATGTAAATTGAATTGTGATGTAATTAGAATCAAAATTGTATATGTATAGTGAGAGCTCGAATTTGTACTATTTAAAATTGTAAAAAATATTTGTTTGAATAAAATTTCTTTTTGAATTCAAATTCTGTGTTATTTAATTTTATTCAGCAAATATTAATTTAATATGTGAAAAATAAAATAGTACATTAACAAATACATTTAAAAGAATATATATATATTTATTATCATCAAACAAAAATCATATAAGCGCATATTCAACACACGAGGAACCCTACCCTAGACCTTTTATTGCGCTAATATGCACTTTTTCGATGCTCTGCCCAGGCAATTTTAGGCATGGATAGAGGCTTACTGTATCCTCCCTCCAGAAGGTCCCTTAAACTAGCCATTTTGCGGCGAGGTTAAGGGCTTGTTCAGTGCTCTACCTTGGACATCTAAGGCATGGATAGAGGCTTACTACGTCCTCCCTCCAGGAGATGCTCTGCATTGGCCATCTCAAGACGGACAGAGTTTTTTCTACCGTCTTAGGTAGACTACCATCTTAGGTAGTAGCCAAATTTAAGGAGCATTTCACTCCCAACCTTATATATTTTCTTTTTTAAAAGAAGCTCCTTATTAATCCATCTTTGGAAAATATGGCTTTAAATGTTTGGCATTCCATGTCCTAGGCACCATATTTTCGTTTGGGAGACATAGTTTGTAAGCTCCTGGTGATTAATGGCTCCTCCTAGTTTGATCCCAGGATTTCATCTTGTAGTATTCTTAGTAATAGCCATTACTCTTTGGAGTGCCAAATCAACCTCTTGAAATGACCGAACTCTTACTCTTTTGTTGTATTATTTCGAGATTCTCCTTCAGTATTCGGCGGCTCTTACCACTGCTTCATCTCTTAGTTCATGTATCAAATCTAATGATTCTTTCTTCAATTCTTGATTCTTGTCAAATGCAAAGGCAATCCTTCGTGTAAAGGTACTTCAATATTAATTAGTAACATTGCTTCACAGCCATATGTCAAAGAATGCAAGATGTGCCTCGTTGCTGTCTTAGTAGACGTTCGGTAGGCCCATAACACTAATGGTTCTACCCAATTTCCTTTTGCTTTATTCAGTCTCTTCTTAGAATGGTTTTTATGGTCTTATTTACAGCTTTAACAGTTCCATTAGATTTTGGATGTGAGGCAGATGAAAAACTTCTGATAATCCCATTTTTGTGGCAGAATCGAGAGAATTCTTCGCATTCAAACTGTGTCCCAATGTTATAGATTACCTTTTAGCGAATTCAAAACCTGGTTATGATATTCTTAAAGGAAAATCTTAATATTTTTTCCTGAAATTATTTTTTGAAGTGGTTCGACTTTAACCCACTTGGTAAAATAGTCAATTACCACTATGGCATATTTAGCTCCTCCTTTTGGAATTGACAATGGGCCGATCCAATCTATTCCCCAAACATAAATGGGCTAGGGGCTTGTGATTGGAGTTAATTGATTTGGAGACAACCTGGGTATTTTTGAAAGTTTTTGGCATTTCTCACATCTTTCCACATAGTCTATAGCTTGGCTTACCATGTGTGGCTATTAAAATCCTTGCCTCATTACTTTCTTTTCAAGCTTTGTCCCATTTGAATGATCGCCACACAACCCATCCTGTGCTTCTGCCATTAATCTTATCCCATCATTTACATTCACACATCAAAGATAAGGTAGAGCTTATCCCTTCTTATAAAGAATTTATTCTATAATAATAAATATTAGAGAATGTCTCCATATTTTTCTTGCTTCTCCTTTAATGGATGGTAATGTTACCTTAATTAAATACTCAACAATTGGTGCCATCCATGTTCCATCATATGCACTTTTTGGACTGGGTTGATCCATTATCTCTTTTGTTAGATCTCGACCACTTTTCTACTTCATCTCGCCTTTGAGATTTATCCTAAGCTATAATCATCACAAGTAACTCTTTTCCTTGTTTGGATGTTTCTTTTTCAATGCTCGGCTTTTCTTGATATTCAGTGGGTACAATTCATGTTTCTGAGGCTCCCCATGAGCTGGCCAATTTTGCTAAAGAGTCTACCTATGCATTCTCTAACCTTGCAACTTGACTTACTGAAAATCCTTAAACAAGGCAAGCATTTACAATACTCGATTCACATATAAAGATAGCTTGGGGACCTTTGTTTGGTATATCTATTTCACTTGATTGACCATCGGCTATGAGTCACTAAAAATTTTTATTCAGGGAATTTTTATTCTAATGTCATAATTAGTCCTACCACCATTGACTCATATTTTGCTACATTGTTGGTTGTAGGAAATGCCAATTTCATGGCATAATGCAGTCAATGTCCGTCTTGGGTTATAATTACATATCCAACTCCAGCACCTTGCTCATTAGATGCCTCATCCACAAATAATTGCCATATGAGCCTCTGATCTTTCTCCTTTTCCGACTGCTCCTTTATAAAGCTGGTGTTCATCAGGTGTAATTATGGTATATCCTTTCTCACTTTAATTCATCCATATTCTTATTGAATTCAATTCCTTATGTACTGATAATCAACTCCTGATACTTTGGTGTTCTCTAACTTGCTTTTGGCGAATGATGTTTGCCTTTCGTCTTAATGAATTCCCTATTCTCTAAGAGTGACATGCTTCTAAATGTTCGTATTTGCAGATTTTACAGTTTCTTACTCAATGCATGTACGAAAATTTTTATAAACTCAACCTTCTTCAATGCCAGAAATTCAATCCTTTTTAACTTCTTCCTGCATAACAAATACCACTCAACAAAGCATTGATAAATTAGTTGCACTTCTTGTTACAAAATATCATTCCTGGAATTCAACTAAACTAGAATTATGAAACATTAACTTATATACAACTGTGCATTATGTCAACATTCAAAAAAAATTATACTCAAAAAAACTTGTCATTTCAGAATTAAGCATCATGGCCACTTAGCAAAACGGTAGAACAACTTCCCGATTACTGTTCATTTGGGAATGGCGATACGTTTGGGGCTAAAACGACAACATTGGTGATGATGGGTTCAACCCATGTAGGCTGATAGAGTGAACACATCAATAGTGTGAAGTTTTCCTCAAAACTGTCCCAGATGGCAAAGTCCATCCAGAATGAGGCAGTAGTCAAGTCATAATACATGGTCCATGTGGCCATAAGGTGGTGATTGATGTGATCAGGCTGTTGATGAACTGTATTGCTGGATTGTGCACTCTGCACTTCTCCCACCTTCTGGGGTTGATAGTAGCTCCAACGCGTAACAGCAGCAACAGTGATGCGCCTCCACGAGGATGAAGTTGGGACGAATTTGATGAATATTACATGCGGCCATTAGTGTTCTTCTTATAGGGTAGACGAATGGTTTTTTATAAAGAAGGGAAGGACAATAAGATTTAGAATATTTAGGTTTTTTGTCATCTATAAATGTGATGATGTTGTTTTGTCAGTTTGCAGGATTACTATGTTCGATTGATTTTGAAATAACTATTGAATAAAACTTATTTGGTGAATTTTGACATAAGACCATCCTCCAATAGGAAATGTTTCGAAAGCATGAATCATCTAGACACCCCCAATTCGTTTGCCACCTTTACTTTTCCTTCGACTAACTCGAAAGCATCAATCTCTAGCCATACGAAACAAACATTATCATAAAGCGAGCTCTCATCACATGACTGGAATGCGCTTTCAACTGGGTGAAAATTTGGTCTATCATATGTACACAACCCCTCAGTCATGGTGGATAAGTTCTATTTTTACCTACAAAGATACTAAAGCTTCATATTAAGATATGATCAATTCCAAATTCAAGTAAAAATAAAAAATTGCAAGTAAAGTAAAAGCGTCGAAAGTAAGTATCTGTTAGGTTGAAAGAAGGAGTAATATTCTCTTCATGATTGGTAGAATGTATAGCCTCTTCATCAAGCCTACTTAACTTTTCATTTTTTCCAACAACAACACAAAATTAATTTATAAGGAAAAAATAAGATTGGAGGTTCGAGCCTTCCTTCTAGTGCCAAAAATATTAACAAGAAAACTTGTCAACATTCCCAATGCTTTGATAAGATGACCTTACTTGGAAAAAAACTATGTGGATGAGATAAATCTCACTTTTGAAAAGTGTATTTTTGAATAAATTGCTTTAACCAAATTAATATAGGAGAAAAGAATGATGAGTTTTCATACCTTTTTTCCTTATCGAAAGGTTAATGAAGCTACAATAACCCTTCGAATCGGTTGAAAATATATTAGATGATTAAACCTTTCAACCTTGTCGAAAGATTATAGGCATGACCTTCCCAGCCTTCCATCTAAATTGAGATGGAAGGGAGTAGTCCAACCTTTCGACCTTGTCAAAAGGTTTTAAACAGGATCACCCAACCTTTCGACTTTGTTAATAGGATTACCCAACATTTCGACTAGGTTGAAGTATATATAAGTGCTAGACCTTTTTACTTTGTTGAAAGGTATGACAAGGATTATCCTACCTTTAGATTAGGATGAGGTAACCCTTAGTTATTTAGCTTTAAGAAATAAGCAATTTGATAAATCACATCTCTTCTTGGAATCAAAAGTAGTTATGGTTGAGGTCTACCTTTTCCTTCTCAACTATGTCGAAGGTACTGTATGAAACCTCCCGACATTGTTATAAGGAGACGCATAACAAACTGCCAACCTGAACTTCTTTCGACCCCATTGGTGTCCATTTTCTTCCTATGGAATCAATTCCAAGAGTTTACTAATACTTAAGGAAGTAGATTTCCTTTGAATTAAATCTATCGTGAGTGGTTATAAGATATATATACTCGAGATTTCAATAGAAAGTAAACCTTTCGACTAAGTCAAAAGGTTTTCCTCCTTTTGAAGCAGTATCGGCTTATATCTTTAACCCCCTCACTTTTCCCATGTAAGACCAATCTGGTTATTCCCGTAATAATACACTTAGCATATGTAACATGACATCAACACTTTATATTAAATATGGATATTAACGATGATGTGCTACAACAAGGAATATCTGAGTTGATCTTGTGTATAGATAGAGCATAGATCAAGAGAGATCATGAGAAAATGGTTGAAATCATGTGCAATTGATCATTAGACTAGCTAATGATCTTAATGGTTTTCCTCATTGCCAAAATCTGTCATGAATGAGCCATATCCTTTTATTTCATATCTAAAATGATTTACAAGAAATCGAGCTCTTTTTCCAGTTCAATTTAGGGTTTTTCTGAGTATAATTATCACAAAAAAAAGTAGAGAAAAGATGATGAATTCAGTCCCCTCGTTTCGGCACCTAAAACTGGACCCCTTGGTCTTATTTATAGATGTAGGAAGCCCACCTTTCGTCTCCATGCCTCCGACAGAGTCAAAAATTCCCCCTTTTATATATTGCCCAAAATTCTCTACTGCTAGATTGAACCGAATGAGCGTTCCGGATCAGTGCAGGAAGACCAAAAGGTGGGCAAATTTTGTAGTTATCGACAAAGATGACTTGGAAAGTCAAGAGCATCCCTTCGATGGGGGGGCAAATGTTACACCAAAAGATCGACCTTTCGTCTAGGATGAAAGGTCTCTCAACAAAGTTTAAAGAAAAGGAGATCAGTTCAAACCTTTCGAAAGGGTTGAAGGGATGTAGTCAACAGTGTATAGCAGTCCCAGACCTTTCGAAGGAGTCAAAAGGTTTCATTCCTCAGCATCCAAAGTGTTGTTAACTTTCGAAGAGGATGAAGAAGTCAAAGCAAGTGCGAGCAAATACTTAATGACCTTTTTGAAAGCATAATAAGCCTTTTGAATGGTTGAAGCACATCCAGAGTACCTTCCGAAAATGTCAAAAGGTTTGTAAAGAAGACAACACTCACAAGTTAGTGAAGAAAGAAAGACAACCTTTCAAAGACATCGAAGGAAAACACAGCCCTCGACAACAATCAAGTGAAGAGCAACCATCCAACAAGATGAAGGGTTTAGAATAAGTAAGGGTAAAGCAACCTTCGGACTAGGTCGAAAGGTTCATCGCAGCATGAAGTAGGAAACCTTTCGACCAAGACAAATTGTACGTGGAGGTGTAAAGAAAAGCAAGCCTTCCGACAAAGTCGAAAGGTCCATGGCAGCAGATGAAAGTCAAACTTCGTGGCAAAGTCAAAAGTTTCGTAGTCGCATATAAAAGGAGAACCTTTCTACCCAGTCGAAAGCATGGGGCTAAAAGGTTGGCCATGCACGTCTATAAATAAGACCCAAGGTGTCCTATTTAGGAGATCCGAATTTTCTCTCGGTCTAACTTTGTAACTTCTTAAGAAAAGAATTACAACCCTAATTGAGTGTGATATAGGGAATATTTAATAAAGTGAAGCTTTTTCTTGAATAGAAAGGGAAGTATTTTACGTTACTAATTACTTTACTATTTTCGTAAATCTTTGTTGGGTTAACTCATATTTGCAGGTTCAACCTCATCAAAAGATCTTATCGACAAGTTCGACAACACTCCTGAACAATTATTAAACATAACCATTCGGAGTCTTAATCCCTCCAACCCAAACCTTTCAACTAGGTCGAAAACCTATTTGGGTTAACATCCACTGAAACCTTTCGAAACTGTTGACTTTGCCACCTTAACCTTTCGACGAGGTGGGAATCTACTCAATATAAGTGATCAAACCTTTCATCATGTTTGCAAGCCACTACTTACCACCCAAATCCAAATAAGATTATTTCCCTAGCTTTTCGATAAGTTTAAAATATACTTCTTGAGGACTCAATTTAGTAAAACCTAATATAATGAAGAGAAAAGCATTTGTGGAAGTCTTCAAACAAGCTCAACAAAGCGGGAAAGTACCATAACCCAATATTAAACCTTTCGACGACGTTAAGAGGTCTGATTTGAAAGACATTTACCGATCAGGATACAAATGCAAGCTTCAAAGATATCACATCTTCTATTCAAGCTAAACCAGTTACACTATTTGAAATAACTTTGGGGTGTTGACCATCAATTTGGTTTACATTTTTGGCGCTAGAAGGAGGGCCTGAACCACCGACCTTTGATTTCTCCACCTACTGTTCTACTTGGATAAATTTCTTAAAGCTTATCAACTCCTCTTTTTGAACAAGGAAGGATCTATTTTGGATAAAAGACTAACAATTCTTCTAACCAAATTTAGAGGATAAGGAATAGATTCAATGTTCGAAACAAGAGAAAGTTTTTGCAAAGGAAAATTGATTTAAGGGTCCACGGAACCTTTGGATGTAAGGTCTAATTATTAAGCGGATCATAACTCACGCTTACTTGAAGAGCAAACCCTCTGGCTTCAAGCTCTACAAGTCAATAAGAAGAAAAGACAAGTTATGCCCTATGACCCTTTAAAATGGAGTATCAACCCCTCCATTTGGGATCAACCTCGATCTTTGCTCTCAAAAAGGAGAATACAAGGAAAGAAGACCTAATTTTACAAATGAGAAGGACCATTCAGTCATATTACCATGGAACTACCTTTGAAAATGAAATGATAAAGGATTATGACAGTTTTGCATATAAATGGAGTAAGATTATAAATAAGGCACACCATTCAAGGGAAAACTATGAACATATAGAAAAATCCACAACCAAAGAATTGAGGGTAGTAAAAGAATTACCAAATGGAAGTATAAATATCCAAGAAATTTATGACCGAAACCATAAGATTGAAAGAAAGGCCCTTGAAAGAGGATCAGCGAACAATGAAAAGGAAACCTAATTTTCAAGAAGAAGTACTTAAACCAAGTCACAAAAGAATTAGATACCAGTCAAAGATGGCTCAAAATTCAAGACTTCTTAGAGAATACAATCTTAATACCTCGATTGAGGAAATATATATCTGAACCAAAGAAGAACTAAACTATTGGCCTTCTTGGAAAAAGAAGCTAGGATTTGAAAGGAAACTTAAGGGATTATATTACAACTTTCATCTAATGAATAGACATGATACAAATCAGTGCAAGGTGCAAGATAGTCCTACACTTCCTAGGACAAGGAAAACTTAAACAGTTTGTAAGGGGTTGAACAAATCATGCAAAAAATGTCATTTCTCAAAATAAGAGAAATCTACATGGTCGGGAGTAAAATTCTCCTTAAACTTAGACTACTTAAAATGATATACTACCAATAATAGTAGAAAGCCCTTGGTTGTGCAAAGATGGCCAGGTCAAGGCACCTTTTGGAGTAAGAGCGTAAGCATTTAGCCGCGCCAAAGTCAGAAATGGCCAGGTTAAAGCAGCATAATCCCTTATCCGCGTCATGCTACAACCAGGATAAGGCCCCTCCTGGAGGGAGGACAGGTAATCCCTTGGTCCCACCACGCTATGGCCAGGCCAAGGTATCGACAAGCCCGTAGCCGCCTCACGCTATAGCTAGGTTAAAGTGCTTCGTGGAGAGAGGTCGGGTAAGTCCTTGGGTCTTGCTTGAGAATAACCTAGCCGAGCGCAACGGAAACCCGGATGAAATGTTTGGCGAACTAATAAAAGTCACTGTCTGAAATGGGCAACTGGCAAAAATCATCACCGCCTCAAATGGCAACTGCTTAAATAAGCACAAGAATTGGGGGAAAGAGTCCCTGCCTCAAATAGGCCAAAATAAATGAGTAAAGAAACTCGGGCCTGAGAAAGGAAAAGCATGCAAATTATCATTAAAGCCTGAAGTTGGTGCATTCATGAAGAAAATCAGAAAGAATTCATTGACTTCATCTGCTAGATTGGTATCCTGGTCTTCTATTAATTATTACCAGAAATGGTATTCTAGTCTTCTATTACTTATTACAAGAAATAGTACTTTGTCGTTTATTAATTATTGGCTGAAATGGTATTCTGGTCTTCTATTACATATTATCTGTAATGGTATTCTGGTTTGCTTTTACTCATTGCCAAATTGATTCTCTGGTTTTCTATTACTTATGGCCGAAAACGATTTTCTAGTTTTCTGTTATTAATACCAGATTAGCAGAAATGGATTTATAACCTTTTATCACACATTACCAGAAAGGATATTCTGGGCTTCAAGATTTTCACATATATGAACTTTAAAATATAAATACCCAAATCTAGGTTTCGTGATACTCATTTCATAATTTCACTATTAAAACTCGAACATGAGTTTTGGCCTTCTATATAAAATCTTGTCATCTGATCACCCGAATCTGGGTTTTGAGTCATTCTCTAAGATATTATATCTGAATATGGATAGTAAGACTGTTTTTTAATTAAGCCTTTGTCTAGGGACATGATTTTTGGAATTCTATTCGTCTCGAGTGCTTGAATCTAGGCCAAATGATGTAATTAAAGAGAATATTGTTAAGACTCCCCGAATGGGGAATTTGGGTTCTAACTATGTCAAAATAATGGGTGAGAAAGTTACCGCTTCAAAAATGTAGACATGGACTCCTGAATCAGGTTCTTCATTTAATGAAAGTTGTAATTCTAACATTCATTATTTTACGATAAGGGAGGATTTACTCCAGCAAGTCTTCTGCATTTCGAACAAGTGGAAAGAGTTAAATCCATGATCATTTATCATCATGGTTAAAGACGAGATCTTAACGTTTTGAATAAATTACATTTCATATGGTTGGCAAGATGACTTGCTAATTTAGGCAAATGATATACATAAACAAATTTATCAATTTAAAAGCTAACAATTAGAAGCATTGTTTGCTACACGTTCTGTAGGGAAGTCAGAATGGCAAGATATAGCAAAGGGTTTAGCAAGCACAAAAGTCGTCGAATGAGCAATTCAAAAGTATATCAGAGGTTATATCACAGAAAAGGATAATAAATTTGGCGATATTTACAAATTTCCCATAATTTATGTGAGTTATGTAGTCATTCGCAAATGACAAAGTTATGTAATAGTTATATTTACATAGCCTAAATACATAAATGTAACACCCTGCATTTTTAGATATTTAAATAATCAAAATACTGATAAACAGTGAAAATGAGCATTTTGAATTTTTAAAATATGGCCTCGAAACTTATACCATTGTGTTTGTAGTGATTTTTTGATAATTTACGTATATAATATCCCTTGAACATACTTCGTGTGAAAACTTTATTTATATTCGAAAATTGAAAAATAATTATATGTGTAAATGTGCGTGAATATATTTGTTTATAA
The DNA here is from genome assembly GCA_030765085.1 of Allium cepa. Taxonomy (NCBI): domain Eukaryota; kingdom Viridiplantae; phylum Streptophyta; class Magnoliopsida; order Asparagales; family Amaryllidaceae; genus Allium; species Allium cepa. The sequence continues at coordinate 689,596,387 of CM060938.1, forward strand.
ATATATGCACATATAAATTCCTGAAATAATGCATGTTTGGATTTCAAATAGGCGCGCGTCATAAAGGAAATTAATTGACATCAGCAATTAGAGGTGATTAACATTAGTAGGCAATGTTAATCAAATCAGCAGTTCAAGGAAATTAATGTACATTAATTAGCAACGTCTGAATTTCAAAATAAACTTGTTTTATAAGGGGAATTAAATTTTCAATTGATGGAAATTAATTAGAAATAAAGGCAACAGTTAAAAGTTAACTTTTAAAAATAGAGGAAACAAATTAATACGTATAAAACAAAAAGGCTAGACAAGTCAAAACATACGCTTTTTTTAAACGGCTAGATTTCAATCGCTTTAAACAAACGGACGATGTTTCTTTGGCTTTCTATAAATAAATGTGCAAGGCAAGCCCTCCAACCCATATATTTTTGAATGGGCACGGAAACTCTATCGCTTTTCTTTTTCCTCTAATTCTTCAGAAATCAAATATATTAGATTTAGGTTTTCTGATTTGCAATTTGGAGGTAGAAACTATAGTTCTAGAGAAGAGATGTCCAAATTAAGCCGTTCGTATGAGGCGAGTTTTCAAATCTAGTTTTCTAGTTTATCTATTTATTTTTCTTCAATTTGAACCAGATTTATAAATTCATAAAAATTCAGGTCCGTGGATCCAAATAGGGTTGCAAAGTGGAAGGCTATGGACAATAGAACTGGACCAAAAATCAGATCTGGAATTTAGAGTGTTTTCTTTTCAGATGAGTGGATTTAATTTATATACCCTTTATTTTGATGATATATATTATCGTTAGGTTTCCGTTAAATATTTTAATTCAGCATTTAAACTAATTTCAGTAATTAGTTCTACTAGTTAGTTATGTTGAAACTGTAAATTTTATAAGAGAAGTGTACTTATATTTGTAACAACCCAAAATTTGAGCTATAATAATTAATTAACGAATTAATTAAATAATAAAATAAGTTTGTAAAATTGTCGGAATTGGGCTATGGGAGTTGCAGCGTTGTGTCTATGGTTATTTTCTGATCAATTTCCATATATAACTTGTCAAAATCTGAGTCAGTATGGAGAAGATATGAGAGAAATAAGAAATCGAAAAAAATAGGCATGGGTCGACCCATACCCCAATCTAGGTCGACCCAGGCTTGTGTAAGGTTGAACTAGGGGTTGACCCCCATAGTAGCTAGGTCGACCCTTGTCAATCGGCTAGTTTTCTATCGGTTTAGAAAACAGTCGAAAATCTTTAAAATAAATTTAACCGCAAGCGCACGGCGTATAATAGTTAGTACGTGGCGAGTATGGGTCGATCCATATGGAACTGTTAGAGTTTAAAAATCTATTCAATCAAATTAGACCAAATGGAGGAGAAATTGTTAACTAGAAACAAAATGAAGCTAAAACTAGAAATAAATGTGATTTAAAAACTATTAGACTAGAAAACAATTTAAAGGCAAATCCACTCTCATATTTTTATAAATCAACAAACAAACAATTTATGATCTCTAACTTCGATATTAAGTGAAATAATCATTGCATTTATCATAAGTATAGTTTGTCTATGTTATAATTAACATAACTCAAACCATCAAACAATAATACAACAACTATACCACCTATAATTCTCATGAAAATGAAACCAAAGCTAAAGCTATTTTAAGTATGATCTATTTACTATTGTAACTAGTAATATAAGTCATCAAATTTCATTTTTACTTTCATTTCAAAATCAATACCCGATTAGCAAATGATGATGCAAATTGTTTTATGTTGAATAAGAATAGCTCTTTTGCCAAAGCAACATAAGCTATCAAACCCACTTGTACAAACTTGCATCATAATTCACTCTCATAAAGCACAAATCAAAAGAGATCATAAATCATAAAAAATGTTGAAATTACATAAAGTTAGAGAGCTTCATCACCTCTTAGGGGGTTAGCTACTCATTTGTGTTATCAAATCAACACTTGTAAATTTCAACATTAAAAAGCAAAGTAATAAAAACTAAGCAAAGAAAGAAAGAGAGATTAACTACTAACTATTTGCATAAAAATTAAAGTTGCATTACGTGCATTAATGTAAATCTAAGCTATGAATATTATAAGAAAGAGAGCATAGAAATAAACATTAACATAAAAAAAAGTAAAACATGTAGAAAAGAGACGAGAAAGAGGCTTGGAAGCCATTTTTATTTCATGAAGCATTGCCATTACAACTTGCTCTTTTAATTTCCTAACTAATGTGAAAGTGTAGAAGATATGTTCATGTACGTAAGAGGGCTATTTATACATGCATAAACACCTAATTCTATTTTTAGGGGGCTTCCTAAAATGCCCTTTAGGAAGTATGGCCACCGAGTAACCATTAGCCACTAATTAATCCATCATTTAACGTACATGAGGCTTTAACCTCCACTTAGTTATCCATTAGCTCCTAATTGTACATTTAGGTAAGTGAGTGGGGTCCTCTATGATTTTGAAATTGAATTATTTCCTTTTCATTCCTTTGTATTTTCTTATGCATGCATATATCATCATGAATCCCTCTTCCATATGCATCAAAATATCCTATAAAAATCATAAAAATTGTCCAAGTAAAAATTCTCAAATTGACACATGCACAAAATGACCATTTTGCCCCTGAATGAAGATGAAAATATGATGGCTTGATAATAATTGTATTTTGTTTTAAACATGTTAAAATGCCCAAATATGATGTTCATTTAAATAAAAAGAGATAAAATATGGATGTAAATATATGCACATTTACATGCATATCAAATACCCCCACGCTTATCTTTTTATTCGTCCTCGAATAAAGGAAAGTTAAGATATATCCTTTTTCGTAGGGAGCATGATTGCGTTGAGCGTATGCAACAAGCGGTTAAACCTCTGAGTATCCTTAGTAGGACGAGTGTCATATCGTGAGGGATTCTAGTGGATACTACCCACAAAATCCAAATGCAAAGTGAAAATATTTACAAAGTGCAAGATTTAACTACAATGGGATGAATGCAAGTTTTTAAAAAATATTTAAAAATGAAAGATTTACTTTTAAATAGACACAAACTAGTTAAATATAAGTTTTGGTCATTATCTTCAAAATTTTAGTCATTTGCTCGTCAAAATTTCTAAAAAAAATCAAGTTATCATAGCAAATAGACAATAGTTTAACTCGTTGTTTCGGTAGATAACAAAGTGTAACTATGAAATAAATCCTTAGTTGATTATCAAAATTTATCAAAGTGGTATTTTGATTTCTTTCCAATAACAAGTCAAATGAAACAAGTTAAAATGGTGCTCGCATTTCAATTTCTAATTCTCTCTTATTTGAAAATTTTATTGATATTAACAATATTTACATATGCATAACTCAGTTAATATGAGGCCAGTTATATTACCCGTGCACTGCCTTCCGGACTGATGTGAGGGGAATATAGAGCGTGGCGAGTGAACACGCAAGTGTGAACACTTATCGACTGTAGGCGTTGTTAAAAAGAATTTTTTTATATACATACACCTAACTCAGATAAACTGAGGCCAGATATACCGATCGTGCACTGCCTTTCGGGCTTACGTGAGAATGGTACAGAGCATGGTGAGTGAACACATGAGTGTGAACACATGACTCTAGGTGTTAAAAATATATACATATATACAATTTATTTTTTACTTATATATTTTTTTCTTGGATTTTTTTAATATTTTTTTAGAAAGAGAGAGTTTTGAAAAATCATCTTAGCATCATTTAACTTAGAAGATAAAAATGTCATATCCTTTACTTTAAATTTACCACTTTTTAAACAATAATTTTCAACTGGAACATACTTCATAATTAACACATATGAACCTTCCTATATATTAGTTAAACCATTGTTAATTATAGTCAAACTTCATTTTTATTTTTGTTAAGACAAATAAATTTTCAAAAACTCCAATTTATTGACCAAAACTTATACCTATCCCATAGCGTTTCTTCAAAATTAAATCAAAATGCTAAAAAGAAATTGTCTTTGAGATTTAGAAATTTTGAGATTTTTTTAAGTTAAAAGAAAATGAAAATTCAAAAATGCCGTGAAACTAAAAAATTGAAAACGAAAATAAGACTCCTTCCCACACATAATTTTGACCGTGTCTCCACAGTCAATACATGATATAATGAGTATAACGAGGCAAAATATGTACATATTTACAAGAGAGGGTTAACATTCTTACTAGACGTAGCTTGGCTCATGAAGGATCATGAGCTCCTTCTCTTGGTTATTTGGAAATTGCAGGAAAGGTTTCAAACGATGACCATTGACTTTGAAAATCAATCCATCCCTGGGTTTTTCTATTTCTACGGCACCATATGGAAAAACAGTTCGTGCCACAAATGATCTAGTCCATCTTGATTTAAGTTTCGCATGGAATAAATGAAGTCTTGAGTCATATAAAAGAACTTTCTAGTTAGGCGAAAACGTTTTCCTTAGGATTGAATTGTCATGAAAAACTTTGAATCTTTCTTTGTAAATTTTCTCGTTTCCATACGCGTCATTCCTAAGTTCTTCTAGTTCATTGAGTTGTATTTTTCGGTTTTCGCCAGCATTCCCAAGATCAAAGTCTAAGTTCTTTATTGCCCACAACGCTTTGTGTTCGATTTCAACGGGTAAATGGCAAGCTTTACCGTAAACTAAACGAAATGGGGACATCCCAAGGCTAGTTTTAAAAGCAATACGTTAAGCCTAAAGCGTGTCGGTCAATTTCTGAGACCAATCTTTTCAATTTTTGTTAACAGTTTTTCCCAAAATCTATTTTATTTGTCGATTTGAAACTTCAACTTGTCCACAAGTCTGAGGATGATACGGAGTGGATAACTTGTGGGTTACTGAGTATTTTTTCATTAAAGTTTCAAAAGAATGATTACAAAAATGGGTTCCATTATCACTGATTATTGTGCGAGGTGTGCTGAACCTCGAAAAGATGTTTTCTTTAAGAAATTTCACAACAATTCTATGGTCGTTGGTTTTGCAAGGAATGGCTTCAACCCATTTTGAGACATAATTGACAGCTAGAAGGATATAAATGTTTTCAAAAGAATTGGGAAAAGGTCCCATAAAGTCGATACCCCAAACATCAAAGATTTCGATCGTAAGAATGGGGTTTAAAGGCATCATATCTCGTCGAGAAATTAGTCCAAGCATTTGATATCAATCGCAAGTTTTGCAAAATTAAAACGAGTCTTTGAAAAGAGAAGGCTAATAGAAATCACACGAAGCACTTTTTCATAGTTTTCCTAGGACCGAAATGTCCACCGCACGCTTGATTGTGTCAAAACTGAAGAACATTACGGATCTCATTATCCGGAATGCAATGTCGGATGAATTGGTCAGGACAATATTTGAATACTTTTTTGGGCACTTGAGTGTGTTGCTTTTGGGTGCACAATTCCTTAAGAAATTTCGCGTACGTGGGGACTTTATGAACGATGTCAAGAAGCGGAATGTTAACTCTAACTTGTTTAAAAATTTCCATACATTTTTTCATATTGTCCAAGGGTTTCTTTGGTCGAAGACGATGTGGAAATGGAACACGATACTCAGTAGGCGGGTCAAGAAGAATTTTTATTAGCATTCGATTCAACATTTGGCTCCACATTCTATTCCGATTCGTTTGAAGCATCGAGAGAGGTTTCCGATAAATCGTTTAGGTTAATGTCTTGATTATCTATTTATTTACCGAAACGTAAAGCTGTGATAGCATTCAATTGGGTGACATTGCTATCTTGAACAACATGGGCTTGATTTGAGTTTGCGTTTTGATTTCTGGAATTTGGAATGGGCTGGCTTGGGAATGTTCCTCGTTCGCGTTCATTTACAGACGTAGCTAACTGGCTCATTTGCATTTCGAGTTTTGCAATTGATTGGTTTTCATTTTTCATATATGAAGTCAATAAATTTTGCAAATTGTTGTTTTGGTAAAGGCTTTGAGCAGTTTCTTTAGCCAACGTTTCAAGAGTTTTCTCGTGTGAACTTAAACGTCTATCGTCTTAGGGAGGATGAGCAAAATTTGGTTGAAAATTGTTGCGTTGAAAGGGAGGATTCAAAGCATTATTCGAGAATGCTGGAAAATTGGGACGAATCATATTTGCGTTGGGGTGTTTTTAGTTCCATGCAAAGTTCAGATGATTTCTCCAACTAGGGTTGTACGTTGGAGAAAACAGGTCGTTTTTGGCTTTATAGAAAGCATTGATTTGTTCGACAGAATTGGGACACTAATCGACTATATGGTTAGGATCGTTGCATTTTTAACACATTGGTTGGGAAGCTTGGTTCATTTGATTCGATGAGAAAACTTTATCGAATTTTTTAATCATTATGCTGATCTTAGCTTCCAAAGCAAAAGAAGATCCTATCGAGTGTGCACTCGATTGTGAGTAAATTGATTTTTCGTTTGAACGTTCCCATTGGGATGACTTCTCAACGAGGTTTTCAAGAAATTGCCAAGGACCGTCGTGATGTTTGGCAAAAAAGTTACCTTGGCACATTGATTCGAGCATGGTTCGTGAGCTATTTTTGAGTCCATCGTATAAGTTTTGGCAAATCGTCCATTTTTCAAAGTTATGCTATGGACGTTTTAATAAAAGCTCTTTGAATCTTTCAAAATATTTTCCAAATGGTTCTCCCTTGAATTGATGAAAATTTATAATTTCAGTTCGGATTCAACTTGTTTATTCCAAGGGGTAGAACTTTTTTTAGAAAGCTTTCACAAATTCTTCTCAAGTTTTAATTGAATTTGATGGTAAGCTGTACAACTATTTTTCAACGTAATCCGTAAAAGCGAATGGGATTAATCGAATTTTGATTCCATCACCGGAAAGTTGTTGGAGATTTTGATGGTTGCGCAAACTTGTTCGAATTTAATCAAAAAGATGTAAGGGTCATCACGCTTGAAATTGCAAAATTTCGAAAGCATGGCAATATGGTTCGAGTGAATTTCGAAATGGTTACTCGTGGGAGTGGGTAACGTGATGAAAGATGGAATAGAAACTCTATCGGGAAAGATTCTATCCATAAGAGTTAGAGGGGCATTTTCATTCGCCATTTCGGGAGGATCGTCTATTCGAGTTAAACGATTCGTGGTAGAATCGTGAGTCCAACGATTGGTTATTGTGTCATGAGTCCAAGTACTCATGCACAAGTGAAAGTCGAGAGGAGAAAGAAGTTAGAGTCGAGTTTAGAGAAGGAAAGAAAATTTGAAAAACGAAGTGAAAAATTGTTTTTTTTAAAGGAAGGAAAATATTTACCAAATAAAATTTATTTCAAAAGAGAAGTTTTTTTTTCGTTTTTCAAATTTTTTTATATGTTTTTGTTTTTTTAGAATTTTCAAATATTTACTAAAAGGATTTTTTTTAAGAAAATGGAAATTTGATTTTTGTTTTTGTTTTGAATTTTCAAATTTTTTTGTTTTTGAAAAGATTATTTTTTGGTTTTTGTTTTTGATTGAAATTTTTCGAACGAAAGGGGGAAAAGATTTTTTTTGGATTATCTTTTCTGCATTGAAAACTAAGTTAAGTAAAATTTACAAAACTCATTTTTTGGATTTTAGATTTTTTGTTTTTTTTAAAATATGCACGAACTAATGCAACTAAATGAATGCAAAGGACTTAATTACAATTTTCTGTCCTTAGTAGCTCCTAACCCAAAATTGTATAATCATATTTATCTTAAATTAACAAAAATGTTTCTCGGCCAGGTAACAGACATGGGTTATTGGTGCACCACGAATCACCATAGCAATGCAGCCGAAGGTTTAAGTACCTTCAGAGGAACAACCAGTATTATATTTAAGAGTCACCGTAACTTTTATAACTGGTTAATACTCTGCAATAGCCTAGACACCAAGAAACAAAATTGTTCAAAGCAAACAATTGTGAAGATACAATTCAGCCCTAGATGAGCTCGCGAGACCCTTAGGTTCGACGGCTAACCTTTATTAATAGTCAAATTCTACGATGAAATGCGTTTGTAGGCTAAGGAAAGGGTGATGAAATCTCTTACCTTATGTGAATTGGGGTATTGCCCTTAGAAAAAAATTCAAGATGATATGGATGGAAAACAAAAATTATACATGTATTAACAATGCAACTAAAATGAAGTTTGTTTTTGTTTTTGTTTTTTGGATTTTGAATTTTTTTATAAATGCAAATGCAAGCAACCAATAATGCAATTAAAATTTACAACAAGAGATGAAAGCACGATAATAGAGCGTACAGATTATTAGCAACTTATTTTTTTAGCGCGATTTTTTTTGTCAAGCAGCCGAGCAATGCGAAACAAGCAATTTTGGCAAGTAATTCCTTTATTTCCTGCAACCTAAAAAGGGATTAAACTGGTATATACACTATTTTTTTTCAAAGAAGAAATTAAAAGAAACAAAACAAAACAAATTAAACTAAAAGCAATTAAGAACAACCTAAGATCTTTTAAAAATAATAATAAAAGTCAACAAGAGTTGAAAACAAACAACAAACTAAAACAAAATCAAACTTTTGAATTGAACCCAATTATTTTAAATCGAACAAAACGGTTCTCTCTTTTTCGTTGTTAAATAAAGGAAAAAATTAAAACAAAATAAAGGAAGAATTTAAAAGTAACTAAACACATCATTATTATTATTATTTTAATAAGCTACTAGGGCTCGGCCCAAATTATTATTCAGTTAAAACGAAGTAAAACAAAAAATAAACGACTAAAACACTCCAACTCTTAATCAGATAAAACGACAACACAGATCATCAGATCTTCTAATTTCAAAAATGTTGTACCCAAAGTCAAGTTCTGCAAATCTAAAGCTTCTTTCTTTGACTGTGGGTGTCGTAGCGGGTTCGGAGGGAATCGAGGTGGTCGATTGTTGGGCGGTGTGACAGAGGATGTTGGAGTGAAAAGCGGTTTTCTGTTGTTATAAGTTGAGGGAGATGCTTTCTGGCAAGGGCGATTATGGTGTTTGAGAGGCGATGTGGTTTAATTTGCGATGGTTGGAGGTTCGAAGCAATGCTCGATGTTTGGTATTTGAGGTTGCAGTGAGCTGTGTGATGGTAGCGGATGATTTTCAGTCACTGACACAAGCAGTTTGGAGTCGTTCGAAATGGATGGTCGAACATGCAAGTAAGATAGTGACAATGGGTAGTTATGTAGTTGAGGTGGGTTGTAGAGGATGATTTTTTTGGTTTTCTGGTATGTTGAAGTTGATGTTGAAATGTGAGATAGTGGGGTGGAAGATGACAACAGTGCTTTTGAGAAGCAAGAATATTGTAGCAGGAAGAAGGTGAGCACGGTGCATGAAGAAGTGTGTGGTGGAGGTTTGTAGATTTGGTCGTTCGAATGGAGTGGTACTATGCTCCTTATTAAGTATGTGTGGGTGACTGTGTGGAAAGTGGTTGGTGGGGAAGTATGTGTTGTGTAACGACGGTCGGAACAAGCTCCCCATCTCCAGCAAGTGGCATACGCATATGGGTTGGCACACACTTTGTTGTAACAAAAGGAATCCCTAATGTTACATGCCTACCAACCCATATTTATACACCACTTTTCCACATTATTTAGCGATGTGGGACTTTTCTCCAATCCAAACCGTCGTTCCTCCATTAAACATGCGAGACAACCCTAACAGTCTCCCCCTTGACTCGCATCCCCTTGCGGTAACCTTTGAGAGTACTGCCGTGTCCGCATGGCCCAGTCCGTAACCTTCGGCTCCGATACCACTATTGTGTAACGACGGCCGGAACAAGCTCCCCATCTCCAGCACGTGGCGTACGCATATGGGTTGGCAGACACTTTGTTGTAACAAAAGGAATCCCTAATGTTACATGCCTACCAACCCATATTTATACACCACTTTTCCACATTATTTAGCGATGTGGGACTTTTCTCCAATCCAAACCGTCGTTCCTCCATTAAACATGCGAGACAACCCTAACAGTATGACTGAGAGGAATTTGATCGTGGGTATGATGTTTGTGATGTCAGTCGGGGCTGTGAAGTTTATAGGGTTACAGTAGTTTGTAAGTTGAGTCTATGGTGGCAGCGTGTATAATTCAGGCAGCGGCACAATATGGATGGTAGTCATGACTGGATAGGGTGATTGGTTGAAATTTTTTGGAGATGAAGTCCGATGTTGAAGTTTTTGTCAGGCAGGATGAAATAGAAGTTGTTGTTCAAGTCAGAGGTAGTTGCAGTGTACTGGTTGTTAATGGCCATGGTTAGTGATGTGGTAGTTGATAGGAAGATGGATGAAGATGAATATGTTTGTAGCGACGGTTCAGTCTGATGGTTGGAGGAGAATGTGGTTGGATGGAGTTTATACTGCGATAATGGTTGTGGCAGAAAAGTTTTAAGGAGGTATGTAGTGTATATTGCAGGGTGCAACTGTTTGTGGTAATTTGAGGATGGTGTGGTCCGAGTGGTCAATGGATAGATGTCAGTTTGACCAGATGTGTGGTGTGTAGTGGAAGGGGGCCTGAAGGCAGTCTGCACTGTGTGCAGTGCACAATAAACAGAGAAGGGGAAATTTACAGTGCACCTTTTTGTAAATTTAAATGAACATAAAAATGAGGCGAATGTAAATCCAAATTTCAATGCAATGCATGCAATATTTTTGTTTGTTGAAATGAACTTGTGTATGTAAATTTCTTTTTTTTGTAATGAAATGCAAATAGAAAAGCAACCTGGAACAACAAGCAACAAATCAAATGCTAACAAAAATCATACACAAACACATAATTTTTTTAAAAAAAATGCAAATTAACACAAAAAAAACAAAAACACACAATAAAATCACACAAAAATAATCCGAAATAGAAAATTAAAATCAAATCGATTCCCCAGCAACGATGCCAAAAACTTGTCAATCGGCTAGTTTCTATCGTTTTAGAAAATAGTTGGAAATTTTGAAGTAAATTTAAACGCAAGCGCACAGCGTACTTTTGTTAGCACGTGGCGAGTACGGGTCGATCCGTAGGGAATTGTTAGAGTTTAAAAATCTATTCAATCAAATTAGACCAAAATGGAGGAGAAATTGTTAACTAGAAACAAAATGAAGCTAAAACTAGAATTAAAGTGTGATTTAAAAACTATTAAACTAGAGAACAATTTAGAGGCAAATATCTCTCATATTTTTGTAAATCGACAAACAAATTATTTATGATCTTTAACTTTGATAATAAGTGAAATAATCATTGCATTTATATTTATCATAAGTATCGTTTGTTTATGTTATTAATTAACATAACTCAAACCATCAAACTATAATAAAACAATTATACCACTTATAATTCTCATGAAATGAAGCCAAAGCAAAAGCTATTTTTAGTATGATCTATTTATTATTGTAACTAACAATACAGATCATCAAATTCCACTTTTACTTTCATTTCAAATCAAAAACCGATTAGCTAATGATGGTGCAAATTGTGTTTATATTGAATAAGAATAGCTCATTTGCCAAAGCAACATAAGCTAACAAACTACTTGTATAAACTTGCATCAAAATTCACTCTCATGAATCACAAACCAAAAGAGATGATAAATCCTAAAAAATGTTAAAAGTACATAGAGTTAGAAAGCTTCATCACCCCTAAATTGAAGGGGTTTAGCTACTCATATGTGTTACCAAATCAACACTTCTAAATTTCAACATTAAAATGCAAAGAAATGAAAACTAAGCAAAGGAAGAAAGAGAGATTAACTACTAACTATTTGCATAAAAATTAAAGCTGCATTACATGCATTAATGTAAATCTAAGCTATGAATATTATAAGAAAGAGAGCATAGAAATAAACATTAACATAAAAAAAAGTAAAACATGTAGAAAAGAGACGAGAAAGAGGCTTGGAAGCCATTTTTATTTCATGAAGCATTGCAATTACAACTTGCTCTTTTAATTTCCTACCTAATGTAAAAGTGTAGAAGATATGTTCATGTACGTAAGAGGGCTATTTATACATGCATAAACACCTAATTCTATTTTTAGGGGGCTTCCTAAAATGCCCTTTAGGAAGTATGGCCACCGAGTAACCATTACCACTAATTAATCCATCATTTAACGTACATGAAGCTTTAACCTCCACTTAGTTATCCATTAGCTCCTAATTGTAAATTTAGGTAAGTGAGTGGGGTCCTCTATGATCTTGAAATTGAATTATTTCCTTTTCATTCCTTTGTATTTTCTTATGCATGCATATATCATCATGAATCCCTCTTCCATATGCATCAAAATATCCTATAAAAATCATAAAAATTGTCCAAGTAAAAATTCTCAAATTGACACATGCACAAAAGTGACCATTTTGCCTCTGAATGAAGATGAAAATATGATGGTTTGAAAGTAACTGAATTTTAGTTTTAAACATGTTAAAAATGCCCAAACATGATGTTTATTTAAATAAAAAGAGATAAAATATGGATGTAAATATATGCACATTTATAGGCATATCTACCCGCCTTGTTTTTAGACGAAGAAGCATCCAGATTCGAGCCGCATGATATGTTTTGCAATTTTCTTCAAATCCAGTGCGTTCAAGCTTCCATTCAACGGTTCCTAGAGAGCCTATGACATGGTTGCATTAGATATAATCTTCAAAACCAATGGCCTGAGATCCCTAAGCTACACTATAAATAAGACCCTAGACCTAGCTTTTTTTCTCATTCAGATTTTCTTCCAATTGGGTTTATTGCCTAAGGTTGGACCCTAAAAAGAATTTTTTTTTTGGAAGGAGATCTTTTTAATAAAAATATTCTACGCCCTATAAGTGGATCCGGGAAAGCTAAGGAATAGAGAGCTAAGGATCACAGGTGAGTGTTTTGTAATTATTTTAGATTTTTAAGTAATTTAAAATAATAGGGTTCTCAATAGTTGTAATTTTTCTACAATTTTGAGGCAGTTTTTATATAAGTTATTTACAGTTAGTTTTTAGAGTTATTTTCAGTCTATTTTATTTAGCTATTTTTATTCAGCTATTTTATTGAGTTATTTACAGTTATTTGCAGTTATTTGTATTTATTTTCATCTGTTTTACGCTAGAGTTTAGCCTGTAAATGTTAGTTTTTTATTCCTTTTAAGAGAATTAAATATAAGAACATTAAACAGAAGGGAATTTGCTAATATGGATTAAATAGAAATAAACACTAAATTTACAGAAATTGGATGTAAAAAAAGAAAGAGATGTAATAAAAAGAAGAAAGAGCGAAATAGGAAAATTTGAGACATTTGCAAGCATGTTTATAACTAGTGGTTATAACTAAAAAGATAGAATAGAAGACTAACAATTATACCCTAGGTTATAATTAAGTAGAAAGAATAGAAAAGGCATATTTTAAAACTTAGATTAAGTTAATAAGCAAATATAGCAAAAATAATAGAAGAGGCTTATTTTGAAACATACATTAATAGGCAAACATAGAGGAAGGGCCTATACCAAAAGCATTCCCTTTCATTCAGGAACTAATGGTCTAATGATAGTTAGGTGAGGCCGTGACACGTTTATGCTAATTAGGGTACATAAGTGTCCAATAGGTAGAAGCTCAAATCTGGTGATTTGGGCAAAGGGCACAAACTAGTATTTGTTTGTTAGGACCAGTACCGGCTGCATTCCCTTTCATACTAGGACTGATGTTCTCACAACACTTAGGTGAGGCTGGGTACCATTCTCTTTCAGACTAGGACTGATGGTCTGACAATAGTTGGGTGAGTCTGGGCACGCATACGCGGATTAGGGTAAATAAGAGGTAAAAATATGGGGAGACATTTAGTGTGTACCAGCGACGATCGAGCTTGCGACGTCGATTAGGGTAAATAATTTACTACTGCGTTCCAAGCGCTAAACATGTGTCTTTTACTGTGACCAAAAGGATTGTTTCTCAATGGCACAATAGAGATAGAAGGTCGATCAAAAGGTAGAATTAGGATTTCAGTCTAGTTAAAATAGGATTAGGGTTTCAACCTAATCATAGCAATTTAAGGCAAGTGCAAACAATCACAATCAAAGCAAATAGAATCAAAAATAGTATTTTATCCCGGTTTTACCTTTTCTTTATTTTCCTTTCATACTAGAACTATTGTTTAGTCTATTATATTTATCTTTCTTAGAAATGCTAGTAACAGTCTCCAGACTTATTGTCTGACCCACTCCTCAATTTCTCCTTTTGCCCCATAGTCCAGCAGAGTCGAGGACGGTAGATTTAGAATGCTTGGAGATATACTCTTGGAGTTCTTCATGTATTCTTCTTCTTCTTTTCAGTTTTCTTTTCAATTGACTGTGGATGTAATGGTACTTTATGAGAGGGATGATTTTTATTTATGTACTCTGATGATGTGACTGAGATTGTATTTTTCATGAGGCATGTGTATTTTGTTTTTAAGACATATTTTGTTTTGAAATGAAGTTTAATTTTAAATGCTAATTATTATTTAAATGTTTCTTCTTTTTTTATTTATTTGTCTTATGAATCATAGTCTCTGTGATGCTTTAGCTATACCTATAACCCACCATATCTTTTAGTGTGCTCGTTTTGGGTATACTAAGGGGTGTGGGGTTTTTACTTGGTATTAGACCTTATGGTTACAGGATTCCTGAAAACTTGTTTTAAAAGTTAAGTATTTTTCAAAAGTAACATATCTTTAAACTAAATGTGTTTTTCTCAAAGAATCTATTATTATAGAAATGGTTTTTAAGTATAAGAGAGTTTTTATAAAAGTCCCCTCGAAGTCCAGTTCAACCTTCTTCGAGCCTAAATTCTCTTTTCTTTGCATACAATGGCGGATGCCCTAAATCATCCGGAGGGTGTCCAAGTCCCTGGCTGGTTTTCTAGATACCTTCAAGATATGACACCAGAGCTGCAAGGGCAAGCACCCAATGCAGCGTCGGTGGGTGGAGATCCCATTAATCCACCTGTAGCAGCCAATTTTTCTAAGATATTCGAGGACTTCGCTAATCTAGGAGGCAAGGAATTTTCCAGCATGGATTACTTCATAGAGACACGAGCTTGGTTGAGAAATACAAAGCGGATATTTGGTCTGTTAGGATTGGAGGACCACCATAGAGTTCAACTTGCATCTCGTCAGCTGAAGGTAGAGGCTTCTTACTTATCGAAGATCATAGAGATAGAAGGTAGAGACATTGGTTGTTTGGATTTCAAGAAAATTTTGAGAGAAAGTTCTTTTCGCAAGCCAAGGAAAGCATGCAGTTGGAGAAGTTCATTAGTCTAAAGCAAGGGAGTCTTTCTGTGAAGGTGTGTATATATATCGGTTAAATTAGCTACCGCGGTTCGGAAGGATCTTGTTAATACACCGCATAAGAAGGCCATCAAGTTTGCTAAGGGTTTGAACCAGCCCCTTCAAGGGTAAGCATTGACACATGTAACTATGGGAGCGATGTATGAGCCAGTTGTCGAAATGGCTCTCATGTATGATGCCATTAAGGAAGTTGAGCTTAAGGAGGTTCCGAAGTCAGAAAACTCTGAGAAGCAATGGTGGAAGAATAAGAGGGATAAGGACAAGAAAAAGGAGGAGGACCTCCAAAGCAGATCAAGATGGGCGAAAAATGTCAAAATTGTGGATTGATTGGGCATTTTCACAAAGGACTATAAGAAGGACATGATAAGGGGGAGGTGTTACAATTATGGGTAGCCTGGGCACCTTAGTAGAGCTTGTCCTCAAAAGATAGTGCAGAGAGTAGGCGCACCTGTAGTGCAAGTACAGTCTTTGGATGCAGCACCTTCTAGTAGTGGACTGGATCAAAGTAGGAGAGTCTCTGTAGAAGGTTTGATCTCTATTTCGAATTTTCCTTTTTGGACTCTTTTTGACTCTAGAGAAACCCAATTTTTCATTTCTAGTTCCTTGGTTGATTGTTTACACTTAGATATTTCTATAGTTGTAGACCCTATAGTTGTTTCAAACCCCATATGAGGATTTGCACATTTATCCATGATTTGTAGGGGTTTGAAATTTTTTATACTAGACGTAGAATTTTATTGTGATGCCCTATGTATTGGGATTTTTAGGATATGGGACGATTTTGGGGATGGATCGGTTATCCACTTATGGTGCAATATTAGACTGCGAGAGGAGAGTCGTCGGACTAGAGACATGTAGCGGAAGGACTCTCGAGGTTTCCTACAACCCACAGGGGTCAGTCTTCTTGGGCTTCCTTTATTTCCTTGATTCATCACTAGGAGAGTAAGATTATGTTCCAGTCATTAGAGATTTTCCAAACGTTTTTGAAGAGGTTAGGAGACTAACTCCCAAGAGAAATCGACTTTAGGATCTATCTGAATGACAATGCTAAGCCAATTGCATTTCCCGTGAGACATATGACTCCTAGAGAGACGAAGGAGTTAAGTAAGCAGATTGGTGAGCTATTGGAGAAAGGTTGTAGGATGGTTTTCACCCTAGAAGGGGGTGAATACGGTGATACTAATAATAACACGAATTAATGTGGAAATAAAAATAATAACAGAAAGTATAGTAGAAGAGATCACACACAAATTTACACAGCTTCGACAAAACCCTGCCTACATGCTACCCTCAAGGTTACTACTAGAAATTAAGTAGTCAGATGCTTACACACGTAAACTTGCGACACCCACTACTTGACTAACCTAACTCTACACTCAAAACGCCACCACAACTCCGCCACTGAGTTGCGAATTTTCAAACCACGCCCCATAGTTTGTGCCTTGTCATATGACTAGAGAGTTACACAATTTTAAAAGAAAATTACAAAGTAAAATAAAAAAATAAGCAAAATACTATATATCAATTAAGCCCAAAATAAAATTAAATAGACTGGGCGAATAATGAATTAATAGGAGATAGTCTTCCCTTTATTCTTTCTATAGTAACTTTGGCCGCCTCTTTTATTCTATGAAATGGCTTCGGCTGGTTCTTTCGTTCCTCTTTGAAAATTAGGGTTTTTCCAAAATTGAAGTCGTTGTTTAGAAATTTGATTGATTAAGAGTATGCTTCCAATTGATTGGCAATGTCGATCGATCCCTTAGCTTTGACAATGTTGCTGTTACTTCAGTGATGAGTTCGAATGCTACAAAATTGTAAGTAATTTGACCCTTTTTGATATTTGTTTATGCTCGATTTTATTGTCCTCGAACTCATGATTTTATGTCGATGATGATGTGGGAATTTATAGGGATTGAAAGCCCAATATTTGCATTCGTATATTTCTTTTTGAATTTGTTATGATTTTACCATCTACGTTGAATTTTGATCGTATGATCTTGAGATCTCTGACTGGTTCATTTCGTACTTGTTATTACATGAATTTGAATTTCGTTACTTGAGTCAGTTCCATTCTTTTTCTCTCATGCTCCTATGACTTCGGTATTTTGAATTAGAGATAATATTTTCCGATTTTATGATAATTGACTGGTTCACCATGGTTTGTTGGCAATCAATTGTGGTATTTGAATTTTTGAGATTAAAGTGGACTTAGAAATAAACTTGATGATTTTGACTTGTTCATGACCCACGACTTGTTCAATTCATGTTATCGGCTTTGACTTTCATCTAACTGGTATACATATGAATTTGAAATGTCTTCATGCTTGTTGCACTTTGTACATTTGCAGTCTGGACTGTTGTTTCCTCTTATTCATGTTTTACATTCCATATTATCATGTTGCATTGAGTCATTCTTTGTATATGTAGTTCATGTCAATGTGCTTGGGCTCCTATTGAAGTAGAAGTTTTCTGTTGTAATTCAACTTTTCATTGATGACTGTTTTGGTTTGTGATTGCATATTCGTACATGTCTAAAATGATTCACTTGAGTCTGGTTGGTATGTTTCACTTGAAAGCTCTGACTAGTGCCTATCTAACGACCTGGAATTTTCAAGCAATTAAAAATCGGAATATTTAATTGATTTTAAATATTCAATAGAGTAATTTTAACTTGAATTACAAATATCACAATTTATTTGATAATTGAATTATTTAATTTAATAAGTGAAGTTGGGTAAATTGTTGAATTTAGAATTTTAAGCTATTAAAAACAATTTGAAGGCTTATAAAATTTGTATTGATAATACTGAGGAAAATAGAAGTTGTAAGATTGAATTTATCACCGATTCGTTTGGTTTGAAATTTGTATCGTTTAAATTGAATTTAAAATAGCCTTCCAAGGCACAGTCTCGGAATTCGACAAAGTTTGTTCCATTGGGTCCGTAATATTGAATTGTTACCGGATTTCAAATTTTGTAGCTTTCGGAAGTAACGTGTGATCGTACGAGGTATAAACGCTTTGACGATAATTACCGATTTAAGTTAAATTATAAAAATCCAATCAACAGCCGTCCTATATCTTCTTAAGTCACCCTCTCTCTGAATCTTAGCCACCCTACCCGGTACGCTTAGCCATCACGTCACAATTTCCTTTATTTTCAGCAGAGATTTTCATTATATTTTCAAGGGGAAATTTTATTCGTTAATGGCCGAAACAATAAAGGGATCACGTTCCTTTCCCCTTTTCTCTTTCCATTTCCCTTTCAAAACCGAGTACCCTCCCTCATCCTCTCGGTAACAGTTCAAACCAGAGCTTTTTTTTGTTTCACCCATTTCGAAATCAATTTATTAAACCCTAATTGAATTGCAATTGTGAGTTCGACTCGAGGGCTTCGTCAAGCACGACTTCAGTAGGGCAGAGTCAGGTAGATCGCGATGAGCTAGGGGCTTGTTTCCAAATCGGTTGTCTCGAGCTGATGTTGGGTTGGGTTCCTGGCGGCGTGATGGCGACGACGCTACGCCGAGACATCGCGAAGGGGAAGGTGACGTGTGGGGTTGTTTGGGTCAAAAAGGAGAGACGTCGCGACTGTCTACACGCATACGCGCGTGGGTTCGGGTCATGGTGGTTGTCTGAGTTGTTCCAGTAAGTAATTTTTTTTTTTTATCATTTAATTTAATTTAATTTAATTTGATTCAAATAGATATTCGTACATACATATCTTAATTTTAAATGTGAAAAGGCAAAACAAAGATTGGTTTATATTAGATGAAGCTTGGAAAAAAAATATATAGGATTTTTTTTAAATACTAAAGAATTTATATAACATAAAGTAGATTTGGAATTTAAATTGTATGAGTATATAAATGGTCTCGGAAGAAACAAACATACAACTACATATTTTGAATTTGCTAGTTATTCTAAATAATGCACTCAGGAAATTTGTTTGAATTAGCTTATTTTAATTATTTAGTTACTAAAAGATATTTGAAAGGGATTTTATTTTATGTAAAATATATTTATATGGTTTTGGAAAAAATATAAGAACTTTTAAAAGATTGAGGAGTTGTATTTAAAATTAGTTTGGTTGAAATTTGTAAAGTATTGTATAAGTACATATACATAGTCAAAAGGGTAAATAAATTTGCATATATACATTTTATTTTTACTTAGTTATATTAAATATGGTGTATAAGGAGATTAACTTAATGGATTATTTTTGAAAATTAAATCTTATTTATTATAGGAGAAATTGGTTTAAATAGACTTAATTGCTTTTCGAAGATTAGTTTTAAATTAAATAGGTTGTTAATTAAATCTATGCGAATTAATTGTTCAATTAATTCGGATATTAATAAACTATATAATGTTATACAAGGTTTAAAATCAAGAAACAAGCTGGAATGGAAATGAATGGAAATTGACTGCAAATAAAAACAAAGGTGAGCTAATCTCACTCAGTTTAAATAAAAATTCAAGTGATTAAATTTTAAATAGTTGATTGTATGGTTGAATTGAT
Source organism: Allium cepa (assembly GCA_030765085.1). Taxonomy (NCBI): domain Eukaryota; kingdom Viridiplantae; phylum Streptophyta; class Magnoliopsida; order Asparagales; family Amaryllidaceae; genus Allium; species Allium cepa. The sequence goes on from CM060938.1 coordinate 689,616,187, forward strand.
TGATGTGATAGATATAGTATAATTTGAATTTGGCATATTATGTAATGCTAACGTCTGTGGATGCAGGGAAAACAGGTTGGAGGGATCCAACTGGATCCCTCAACATTTATTTAAAATTATTTAAATTTCCCCTGTTAAGATGATTTGATATTTTATGATGGATTATGTTGAAATATTGAATGTTATAGTTGGATTGGATAATTGGGTATAATGAGTTTCCAGAAAAATATATAACTTGGATGTTGGAAAGAAAAGAAAGGAAGTGAATTTGTAAGTAAAAATAATTCTGGAAATTTGAACAAATTTAAGAATGAAATAAAAATAAAATAAAGTGACATAAGAATTCTAATTAATAAATCTTGAATATAGAAAGGAGATTTTTGAATTAATAGAAAGTGAATGAATTGTAAACTCCAATGCTAATAATAATAAATAAATAAAAATAGAACGTTTATTTTAAATTTAAGATTTTAAATTTTGAAAAGAACAAAGAAGAAAATGGGACAAGCCTGGAATTTGTATATTTCAGTTAAAAGATTTAAATCAAACAGCAAATAATAATAATAAAAATAAAGTCCATAATTAATGAAATTTTGAAATGAACCGAGCAAGTAAAGAAATTTATTTCAAAAAGAATGAATTGGAAATCAATTCGGGAAATTGATTTAAGCGTTTGAAGTTGGAATATTCTCTGGATAGCTAAGTACATGTTTTAAAAGTAAATTTGTAAATACAAATTAAATGTTTTAAAGTTGTTTTTAAAGAAATCACGTTTTGTAAAATTTATTATTTCTAATATTTAATTTCTAAAGCAAGTATTTCCTTTTAGTATATTATAGCATTAATTATTTAAAAGTGACTTAGTATTTGTTTTAAAAGTGAAAACCTGGTCTTAAAGTAACCTTATTTTCTCAAATTCATATAGTATGTATTTTTAACAAATTATTTAAGTAGTTTTATCCTAAGTGTTATAAAGTATATATTTCAAAGTAAAGTGTTTTAAATTATTTTAAAAATCTATTTGTGTGCTTGGTGATTTCAGAGGAGATAGAAAATATTTGGGAAAGTTGATTTTGAAAGAAAGATGGTTTTGAAACTATTTTCAAAGGATTGAAAATAGAAATATATCTTGTGAAGATATTTTTGAGATTAATAAATAATTTGGAAAATTATTTATTGGTTGATGGTTGTTTTGTGAATATAATTGATAGTTAAATAACCGACTATCAATATTGGACAAATGCGTTGATCGTTTCGAAGAGACCGGGATCGAGATTAATTTCTCGAAAACCACCTCGATCTGGTTTGTACGTTTCGTGTAAACGATTTTGGATTCGAAGATGGAGCAGTGAAGTGCAAGGGCTAGTCGCTATTAATCCTGAGGATATTTCCAAAATGGATGTAGTAGGAATAGTGCCTTCGGTTCCGTTCGAACCCGGGACGGACTTGTAGGGATGAATGCTTGCGAAACATCGTCAGGAGGACGATGGGAATTCTAAGGGATATTGTTCTATAAAAGGTAACGCTTAGCCTCAAGCCTCATCAAATGGGAATGACTGAAAATCAGGGGTTACGCAGCAAGGCTAGGTGGGTAGCACCCAAGCAGGGTGAGGTCATTCATGTCTGGATGTTCCTTTTTATTTCGGCTTAGTGGGCGGTTGCTGATCCCAACCGCGGAGTGATCTCACTGGGGATTATCCAGTAAGGGGTAGTCCCGGCCTTGTGTTGTAGGGGAGTGGGCGTACTCCTCGGTACGGTGATCTAGGCTCAGTGCTGTGACAGGTGGTACCCCAGTGCCTAGTCATTAGTTGGAAATCCATTCTCCCTACGAGCCTTGTACGAGTTTTGTTTGTATTACCCACTCTATGGCTAGTTGCTGGAATTTAATAGATATAACAATTTCGGCTATTTTATAAGTATTTGTATATAGACCCTACTATAATATCAGAGGATTTCTATAAAAATTGTTTTAGCTATCGTAAGGTAAAAACCCGACATGTTTATTTACGGCGTGGTCTTACGTGATGCTTTTGTTTTCAAAGGATTTTAGAAACTTTAAAAATCAATTGGGTGTGATTTTCTCAAGCTGGTATTCCAGACTGACTCGGGTGTTATTTAACTGTAATGCTCGGGTCAGACCGAGTATTATAGAATACAGGAAGTGATGCTGTGGAGCTCAGGAGACGAGCAGGATGACAATACGTACTCCCATATTTTTATATCTTTATATATTCCGTTGTGATTGAGTTACTGTGTATCCATTGGTATGTTGTTGTTGAGTTGAGTGATGTACTCTGATGATATAATATATAAACATGTATATCTGATTTGTTTTGTGTAAAGATAATTTATTATCTATTATATTTTATTCCGCTGCGATGGTTAGATTCCGTTGTTGATTTCTGTTTTCTTCTTCTTTAACCCAAATGGTTCGTATTTCTGTGCAACTTGAGTTGAGTGTTGTAGAATAGTGTTGACTCAAGGGGTACGGATTTGCTGGCTGTTACAGAGAGCTTAGGTTGGTGTTAACCTTGGCTCTGGTGGGAATTACTCATTGAATAGAGTCCGTAGTACTGTAGAATGAATTTGAGAGTATTAATAGATATGAGTGCGTATTTGTTAGTGAATATAAAATTGTTCTATATTGCGTTGATTTATCGGTTGAGTGTTTAGGGATTCTGGTCGATATATGGGACGCCATTTCATCGATAGGGATTTCTAAACTCTTAAACAACATAAACCGACACAGTATTGTTTTAAATAGGGTAAATGAAATAATTTTACCTAAAATTATTTTGTATATAAAGGAAATGATTTTCTTAATTATTATAGCTATACATGGATGTTTGGATGTTAGAAGTAATAAATATTAAATTATTATCATTGTATGATAATTGAATAAAGATTGAAATAATAACTAAAAATTAAGGAATAAATCAACATAATAGATGAAATTTATGAATGTGATTCATAATAGAATAAGGAATTGAATTCATAGTTATAAACTAAGAAACCAATTCATATCAAATGAATTTGTAAATGTGAACTATTATGTAAATTATAGTATAATTAATTATTAAAGTAAGATAAAATTCCAAAGAAAAGTTTGAATTTAAATCTAAAGAGTTTGGAATTTGGAGATTTAAGTTTCTTTGAATTGGATAATGATTCTCAAAAGTTGGGAGGATAATATATATTGAGAAATATTTTTGAATCGGATTTGAAATCTAGAGAGATTTGGAATTTAAAGATATTGGATGGATTTTAGAAAGAGAATAAAAGCATTGAACTCTTTTGGTCGCTAGAAAATAACTTCGGTGATGACTACAGCATCATCGATGTTCATTTTCGAGTTTCCAGAAGTGAAATTGCTACCAAATTGTTTTGAATTGAAATTGTTTGCAAAACTGGGTAAGTCTTGAAATTCCAAGAAATAAATCAAATTTATCCAAGGAATTTTGGATATAGAAGGTTTCAAAGGGAATTTTGAAATGTTGAAAGGTTGTTTAAACTTTCGAATTTTAACTAAAAATGTTCATGGCATATAAAAGTTTGATGACTGGTAAATTTGGAATTTATGAAATAAGTTCAACTGTGTAAGTAAGTGAAGTGAAAGCTGAATACTGGAATCTAAAAATTTAAAAGGAAATTGAAATTCAATGTTGAACTTAAGTTTGGAAAAGAAAATTTAGTTAAGTTGGATTAAATAAATAAAGTTTTACGATTAAAATTCATAAGTAACTTGTTAATTAATATGGTATGCAAATGAAATGAAAGGAAATTGGATATTGGATGATGTTGATTTAAATATGTAAAATAAGGAGCAGAATAAGTTCAAATAGACAAAAAAAAAAAAAAATAATAATATAATAATTAATGTTTGAAAACAAAATTCATTGGTTGAAATTGAATTAGTGAATGAATAAACGAATCAACTATTGAACGGATAAAGTAAAGTTGATATTAATAAGAAGGGATTGAAAATTTTAATCTGGCAAATAAAATTTAACTTAAGTGAATGAAAGTGAGGAAAATATATTTGAATTTAACTTGGGATAAGTTGAATACAAATTGAAATTTAAATTGAATTAAATTGGATTATAATTAGAAGTGTTGTTGAATTAATCGTAAAGTTGAAAGGCAAATGATTATAATTGTGAAATGAATATGTGTATATGTTATAAACTTGGTTTATAAATGAATTTGAGACTTGTAGAACTTAGAAATGGAATTGTAAGTGAATTGAATATAAGTGGAGTCGGTTGGAATTGGATTACAATAGACATGATGTAAGTTGCAAATAAAATCCAATATGAATATAACGAGTTAATTGTGTGCTTAGATATTATCTTGATAATTTGGGAATGTGAATTAAAATTCAAATGGATTTGAATTAGTGATATACAAGCATGGGAGGCGGTTGAGCTTAAATAAAAATTTGGCGAGTATAAAATAGTTTGATTTTAAAATCGATTAAATTCGATATGAGTCTGTTTCAATTGGAAATGGTTGGTGATATACAAACATAAAATTATGTCGAGATAAATAAAATGGGTTCGTATGGAACCTATGTACTATGAAATAAAATATTATGTAAGATAAAATCGAAAAGAATTGGAAATGAATTGAGTTATAAATCAATTTAAATTTTGCTATGAAACTTAAGAAATAAAATTCTATGAACTGGTAAAGTTAAATAAAATTGATTTTGAAATAAATTGATTTGAATATGAGCTTGTTAGAATTAAATATGAATTGAAATGTATGGAATTGGATCAAAATAAAAATGATTTGTGATGAAAACAAATCCAATTGAAGCATGAATTGAATAACCTTCTTATTAATAAATTCAATGATGAAATGTTAGTGTGAACTAAAGTTTAAAAATGTATAAAAGAATAAACTAATCTGATAAATTAATGAATGGATGGGAATTGATCCAAGGAAATCAAAGATTTGAAGGGAAGTTTGTTGAATAAAATAAACTTAAGTTATTGGTTGGAATATTTGAAAAAAAAATAATAAAAATAAAAATAAACAAACAAATAACTTAAGTAAATTGTGAGATGGTTATATTGGTTGTCGAGTATGATAAAATAGTTTAGAATAAAACTCTTTGTATGTGGAAGAAATGCAATGGAAGTTTGTGAATAAATTAAAATGGGATGGGATTAAGCGTAAATTGAGTGGGAATCAATTTAAATGGTTATAAAGCTTAAGTAATAATTTATTCACACTAATATTGACGAATGGCATAAGGAAATGGATCATTTGATGCAAACGAGATTGGATAAAATGCTATGAATTATTAGAAGTAAAACAAAATGATTTTGGAATAAATTGGAATGAATGTGAAGTTGTTTTGCTTAAAATGAATTAAATATAAGCGTATAAGTTGTATATCACTTCAACTGAATGAAATGGTTTGAGAATTGATTATAAGCAATTGTAATAAGTGTTGGAACCTTTTATATGCTTATGAAAATTAATTAACATGCATTTTATGTGAAATTTATATGTTTATGCCAGTATATCACATGCATTGTTACATAATCGATGTTTTAGCTATTTTAAATTAAGTGAAATGCTATAAACCTTATATATAGTACTTATGTGTTTAAATTGAGTAAGTACAGTTACCGGGAAGCCGTTTGGCTGGATTTTGGTCACGCTAGATGCTAAAAAATAATAAGCTGCTTGCTTAAAATGCTAAATAAGGTACGCCTACGCAATAAAAATAGGAAATATGAACTGTTTTTGGTTTTTCCGACCGGATGGGTCGATGTATATATATTTATCTCTTTTGTCAAATTGCAAAAGCTCCTCAGTACAAAGGAGACTCTGTCAAAAAATTTCAGAAATTTTGGGAGTTAGAATATTTTTGAAAATTTTGGAAAATTTTGTTAACGACAAAACGATTTCAAACTGGAAAATTGAAATAAGTTAGTAAAGGGAGCTAATTAAAATCATGACATGAATCAGTATAAATGAAAAATAAAATTTAAAGTTTAGAGTTGAAAATAAATATAAGAAACACATAAATGCTTATACTATCTTAAGTAAGGAATGAGGCATTCTCAATTGGAAATTGATATTTCAAATATAATCTAAGTTAGTATTTGAGTTAATGGATATTGATATCTGTAAGTGAGTCGATAAAATGTTTTGGGATATTGTGATTGGATTTTAGTGCTAAGCAGAATATGCAGGTATTATAAAGGGAAAAGAAATTTGGATTTGATTTCAAGAGATAAATTTGAAATGCTCGACAAAAAAGGTATGTATTTAGAATTGGTGTGAATTTGATTGGGATTTTGGATTGAGCCACTTGGCTTTTTGTTTTCTTTTTGGATTTGGGAGGCCGTAGAGCCATTTTGTAGTTGTACCGAGTCAGCCGCGCAAAGGAAACGCTGGCGAAATTTTTCGGGAATTTAGGGAGTTATAAAATTTTGAGAAAATTTTGATAATTCAAAATTGATTTTGATAATTCAAAATTGGTTTTAAGATTAAAACTTGAATGGTTAAACAAATGGTATGGTTTGGAACATAAGAATGATAATGGATATTTTGTAAGAGATAGTTGGTAAGTTATTGAATTGTTAGAAACTGTTTAGTTTTGGAAAAGTAACGGGTTTTGGACCATTCTTCCTAATTAGTAATTTCGGGGACGAAATTCTTTTAAGTGGGGAGGAATGTAACGACCCGGAATTTTCAAGCAATTAAAAATAGGAATATTTAATTGATTTTAAATATTCAATAGAGTAATTTTAACTTGAATTACAAATATGACAATTTATTTGATAATTGAATTATTTAATTTAATAAGTGAAGTTGGGTAAATTGTTGAATTTAGAATTTTAAGCCTATTAAAAATAATTTGAAGGCTTATAAAATTTGTATTGATAATACTGAGGATAATAGAAGTTGTAAGATTGAATTTAACACCGATTCGTTTGGTTTGAAATTTGTATCGTTTAAATTGAATTTAAAATAGCCTTCCGAGGCACAGTCCCGGAATTCGACGAAGTTTGTTCCATTGGGTCCGTAATATTGAATTATTACCGGATTTCAAATTTTGTAGCTTTCGGAAGTAACGTGTGATCGTACGAGGTATAAATGCTTTGACGATAATTACAGATTTAAATTAAATTATAAAAATCCAATCAACAGCCGTCCTATATCTTCTTGAGCCACCCTCTCTTTGAATCTTAGCCACCCTACCCGGTACGCTCAGCCATCACGTCCCATTTTCCTTTATTTTCAGCTGAGATTTTCATTATATTTTCAAGGGGAAATTTTATTCGTTAATGGCCGAAACAATAAAGGGATCACGTTCCTTTCCCCTTTTCTCTTTCCATTTCCCTTTCAAAACCGAGTACCCTCCCTCATCCTCTCGGTAACAGTTCAAACCAGAGCTTTTTTTGTTTCGCCCATTTCAAAATCAATTTATTAAACCCTAATCTAATTGCAATTGTGAGTTCGACTCGAGGGCTTCGTCAAGCACGACTTCAGTAGGGCAGAGTCAGGTAGATCGCGATGAGCTAGGGGCTTGTTTCCAAATCGGTTGTCTCGAGCTGATGTTGGGTTGGGTTCGTGGCGGCGTGATGGCGACGACGTTGCGCCGAGACATCGCGAAGGGGAAGGTGACGTGCGGGGTTGTTTGGGTCAAAAAGGAGAGACGTCGCGACTGTCTACACGCATACGCGCGTGGGTTCGGGTCGTGGTGGTTGTCTGAGTTGTTCCAATAAGTAATTTGTTTTTTTATCATTTAATTTAACTTAAATAGATATCAATAGATACATATCTTAATTTTAAATGTGAACAGGCAAAACAAAGATTGGTTTATATTAGATGAAGCTTGGAAAAAAAAAATATAGGATTTTTTTTAATACTGAAGAATTTATATAACATAAAGTAGATTTGTAATTTAAATTGTATGAGTATATAAATGGTCTCGGAAGGAACAAACATACAACTACATATTTTGAATTTGCTAGTTATTCTAAATAATACGCTCAGGAAATTTGTTTGAATTAGCTTATTTTAATTATTTAGTTACTAAAAGATATTTGATAGGGATTTTATTTTATGTAAAATATATTTATATGGTTTTGGAAAATATATAAGAACTTTTAAAAGATTGAGGAGTTGTATTTAAAATTAGTTTGGTTGAAATTTGTAAAGTATTGTATAAGTACATATACATAGTCAAAAGGGTAAATAAATCTGCATATATACATTTTATTTTTACTTAGTTATATTAAATATGGTGTATAAGGAGATTAACTTAATGGATTATTTTTGTAAATTAAAACTTATTTATTATAGGAGAAATTGGTTTAAATAGACTTAATTACTTTTCAAAGATTAGTTTTAAATTAAATAGGTTGTTAATTAAATCTATGCGAATTAATTGTTCAATTAATTCGGATATTAATAAACTATATAATGTTATACATGGTTTAAAATCGAGAAACAAGCTGGAATGGAAATGAATGGAAATTGACTGCAAATAAAAGCAAAGGTGAGCTAATCTCACTCAGTTTAAATAAAAATTCAAGTGATTAAATTTTAAATAGTTGATTGTATGGTTGAATTGATTGATGTGATAGAGTATAGTATAATTTGAATTTGGCATATTATGTAATGCTAACGTCTGTGGATGCAGGGAAAACAGGTTGGAGGGATCCAACTGGATCCCTCAACATTTATTTAATATTATTTAAATTTCCCCTGTTAAGATGATTTGATATTTTATGATGGATTATGTTGAAATATTGAATGCTATGGTTGGATTGGATAATTGGGTACAATGAGTTTCCAGAAAAATATATAACTTGGATGTTGGAAAGAAAAGAAAGGAAGTGAATTTGTAAGTCAAAATAATTCTGGAAATTTGAACAAATTTAAGAATAAAATAAAAATAAAATAAAGTGACATAAGAATTCTAATTAATAAATCTTGAATATAGAAAGGAGATTTTTGAATTAATAGAAAGTGAATGAATTGTAAACTCCAATGCTAATAATAATAAATAAATAAAAATAGAACGTTTATTTTAAATTTAAGATTTTAAATTTTGAAAAGAACAAAGAAGAAAATGGGAAAAGCCTGGAATTTGTATATTTCAGTTAAAAGATTCAAAATCAAACAGCAAATAATAATAATAAAAATAAAGTCCATAATTAATGAAATTTTGAAATGAACCGAGCAAGTAAAGAAATTTATTTCAAAAAGAATGAATTGGAAATCAAATCGGGAAATTGATTTAAGTGTTTGATGTTGGAATATTCTCTGGATAGCCAAGTACATGTTTTAAAAGTAAATTTGTAAATAAAAATTAAATGTTTTATAGTTGTTTTTAAAGAAATCTCGTTTTGTAAAATTTATTATTTCTAATATTTAATTTCTAAAGCAAGCATTTCCTTTTAGTATATTATAGCATTAATTATTTAAAAGTGACTTAGTATTTGTTTTAAAAGTGAAAACCTAGTCTTAAAGTAACCTTATTTTCTCAAATTCATATAGTATGTATTTTTAACAAATTATTTAAGTAGTTTTATCCTAAGTGTTTTAAAGTATATATTTCAAAGTAAAGTGTTTTACATTATTTTAAAAATCTATTTGTGTGCTTGGTGATTTCAGAGGAGATAGAAAATATTTGGGAAGGTTGATTTTTAAAGAAAGATGGTTTTGAAACTGTTTTCAAAGGATTGAAAATAGAAATATATCTTGTGAAGATATTTTTGAGATTAATAAATAATTTGGAAAATTATTTATTGGTTGATGGTTGTTTTGTGAATATAATTGATAGTTAAATAACCGACTATCAATATTGGACAAATGCGTTGATCGTTTCGAAGAGACCGGGATCGAGATTAATTTCTCGAAAACCACTTCGATCCGGTTTGTACGTTTCGTGTAAACGATTTTGGATTCGAAGATGGAGCAGTGAAGTGCAAGGGCTAGTCGCTACTAATCCTGAGGATATTTCCAAAATTGATGTAGTGGGAATAGTGCCTTCGGTTCCGTTCGAACCCTGGACGGACTTGTATGGATGAATGCTTGCGAAACATCGTCAGGAGGACGATGGGCATTCTAAGGGATATTGTTCTATAAAAGGTAACGCTTAGCCTCAAGCCTCATCAAATGGGAATGACTGAAAATCAGGGGTTATGCAGCAAGGCTAGGTGGGTAGCACCCAAGCAGGGTGAGGTCATTCCTGTCTAGATGTTCCTTTTTATTTCGGCTTAGTGGGCGGTTGCTGATCCCAACGCGGAGTGATCTCACTCGGGATTAGCCAGTAAGGGGTAGTCCCGGCCTTGTGTTGCAGGGGAGTGGGCGTACTCCTCGGTACGGTGATCTAGGCCCCGTACTGTGACAGGTGGTACCCCAGTGCCTAGTCATTAGTTGGAAATCCATTCTCCCTACGAGCCTTGTACGAGTTTCGTTTGTATTACCCACTCTGTGGCTAGTAGCTGGAATTTAATAGATGTAACAATTTCGGCTATTTTATAAGTATTTGTATATAGACCCTATTATAATATCAGAGGATTTCTATAAAAATTGATTTAGCTATCGTAAGGCAAAAACCCGACATGTTTATTTATGGCGTGGTCTTATGAGTTGCTTTTGTTTTCAAAGGATTTTAGAAACTTTAAGAATCAATTGGGTGTGATTTTCTCATGCTGGTATTCCAGACTAACTCGGGTGTTATTTAACTGTAATGCTCGGGTCAGACCGAGTATTATAGAATACAGGAAGTGATGCTGTGGAGCTCAGGAGACGAGCAGGATGACAATACGTACTCCCGTATTTGTATATCTTTATATATTCCGCTGTGATTGAGTTACTGTGTATCCATTGGTATGTTGTCGTTGAGTTGAGTGACGTACTCTGATGACATAATATATAAACATGTATATCTGATTTGTTTTGTGTAAAGATAATTTATTATCTATTGTATTTTATTCCGCTGCGTTGGTTAGATTCTGTTGTTGATTTCTATTTTCTTCTTCTACCTCTTCTTCTTTAACCCAAATGGTTCGTAATTCTATGCAACTTGAGTTGAGTGTTGTAGAATAGTGTTGACTCAAGGGGTACGGATTTGCGGGCTGTTACAGCCTAACTGCTCTGGTCTGGTTGAGTATTATGTGTTCACTTCTGGTTTCTGGGTTATGATGGAGTTGACCTTTCAAGTCCATTTTGCATATGTATATTTTATGGTCAGACTTTTTTTCATGTCCTTGCATATTTTTGAATTGTGAGCACTCCTGAAACTTGTTGTATGCATGTGCGCTTGTATTTGTTGATTTGAGTCTTGTTAGAAGCTTGTTGAAGTCTGACTCCAGTTTGATTGAGACTGTTGTCATATGTACATGTATGTTCATGCTTGAGCTATTTTATGTTACTACAGTGTTGCACTTGACCATATGTGCTTGATTCATTTAAGTTTTGTTATTGTTATGGCTGCTATGTCCTCAATTCTGGTCCACTTTGCTAGCTGCACTATTGCTCGAAACTGTTTTGTTGGTTATTACTGTCTATATACATATATATATATATATATATCTGTGTGTGTGTGTGTGTGTGTGTGATTCTTACTTTGATTGTATCATCTCTAATTAGATCATGTTTTTATGTTCATGCCTGAATTGTGTGGTTCCACGTGGGTCTGATTTGATGCACTTTGATTTGATGTCTGGTTTAATTTATTTTGAAGTTTTGACATGTTCACTTTTGAATTGTGCATATGGATGAATCCCTTATTGTCACAATTGTTGTGTCGAAACTGAAATGTTTCATGCATCTGTGTTGAATCCAGCCTTGGCTTGGGTTTGACCTTGTGCTCACCTATCCCTGCAGTTTTAACAAGCAAGTGTATATCGGTATGCACGGTCTTGTGGCATGTACTGTAATACACTATGCATGTCACAAGTTGTTCGTATAAGATGAATTCAAAAGAAAATGATGATGAACAACCCGAATAACTAAGGCAAACAATGTTTTCAAACACACACTTCATTGTACACTGTAAAATTTCTTTTTCAATTTTACTGCATCAGTGTTTATTTTGCAGATAGTTTAGATGATGGATATAGACTGGAACAAAGTTGAAGATAAAATATGAGTGTTGTGTGAATATGTTGTGGGGTGTAATATGTAAATTGAAAATTGTATTGTGCTTGAAATTGTATTGTAATTAAAAATGTGTTAATGTAGTGAGCGCTCAAATTTGTACTATTCGAGTTTGTAATGAAATATTTGTCTGAGTAAAATATTTTTTTTAAATATGAATTCTGAGTTATTTATTTTATTCAACAAGTATTTAATTACGTGAAAAATTAAATAGTACAATAACAAATACACTTAAATGAATATATATATATATATATATATATATATATATATATATATATATATATATATATATCATCAAACAGAAATCATATACTAGCATATTACACAAAGGCTTCAGCAAACAGAGCATATCTTAGTGGAGAGCGTCAGTCCTCTTTAATATAAAGGCGGATGGTTCCCTTTGACTTTGCGTAGACTATAGAGAGTTGAATAAGCTCACAAAGAAGAACCGTTACCCACTTTATAGGATAGATGATCTTTTCGATCGGTTGGTTGGCTCTTTAGTATTTTCTCAGCTTGATTTAGCTATTGGATTTCATCAGCTTAGGGTCGCTGATGATAGCATCGATAAGTCAACATTTAGGATACCTGATGGATTCTTTGAGTGGTTGGTTATGGTGTTTGGGCTGACCAACGCCCCAGCCTATTCTGTAGATTTGATGAGCCATGTTCTAGTGTTTTCCAATGGTATGGAAGAGCATTCTATTCATCTTGAGGAGATTCTTCATACAGTTAGTGTTCATCAGTTGAAAGCAAAATTCTCAAAGTGTCATTTTTGGCGTGAGGAGGTGCATTTCTTAGGGCATGTAGTCTCAAGAGAAGGTTTAGTTGTGGATCCCGCTAAGATAGTAGCAATACAGGATTGGAAAGCCCCCAAGAACGCTACTGAAGTTAGAAGCTTCATAGATTTGGCTGGCTATTATAGGAAGTTTATCAGAGATTTTGCTAAGATTTCAGCATCGCTTTCTCGCTTCACTAAGAAGAATATGGCATTCGTGTGTGATGTAGATTGTGAGGATTCCATCACGATGCTGAAGAGGGCCCTTACTAGTGCACCAATGTTAGTTTTACCCAACGGGGCTAAACCTTTTACAGTATACACGGATGCATGTGGGAGAGATCTTGGAGAAGTATTAATGCTAGAAGTGGGCGGAGTATGTTATGGAAGTAGACATTTGAGAACTCTTGAGAAGAACTACCCTACCCATGATTTGGAGTTTACTGCTATTATTTTGGCTCTCAAGTCATGGAGACATTACTTGTTAGGAGAGAGGTTCGAGCTTTTCACTGACTATAAATCATTGAAGTACCTGTTCTCACAAAAGGTTTAAAAATTGAGGCAGTAGTGTTACATTGAGTTTTTGGCATCATATGAATTTGAGATAGCTTAAACCCCGGTAAAAGAAAACATAGTTGCGGATGCGTTAAGTAGGAAAAGAGCAACCCTTTATCCAATTTTCGTGGAGTGGAAAAGGCTAGAGTTTATTTCCACCTTCTATTTTAAGCCCTCTACAGACATTATCCCTGGATTATTAGCAACACTTAAGGTTAAGCCTACCCTAATAGATTAGATTGGCTCAAGGCAGCGAGAGGATTCAGAGCTTATGGATATTTTGGATGGAATTAGTAGAGGAGAGGTGTCTAAACATCTTCAACTCTATTCCATTGATAGTAGATGGTGGCTAAGGAGAGATGGAAGACTTTGTGTCCCCCGCACTGGTGATTTGATGAGCGTAGTTCTAGCAGAAGCACACCATTCTCGAATGACTATTCATCCAGGTGGTGATAAGATGTAAAGGGACATGAAGAGAGTGTTTTATTGGACCGGCATGAAGAAGATGTAGCGGCGTTTCTAACTAAGTGTCTTTTGTGAAAAAGAGTTAAGGCGGAGCAGTAGAAGCCCGGCGAATTGCTTCAACCATTGGATGTACCCAAATTGAAGTGGGATAGTATTTGGATGGACTTTATAGATGGTTTACTCTGATCTAGGAACAGGAATACTAGTATTTGGGTGATTGGTGATCGTCTGACTAAGAGCGCCCACTTCATTCCGGTCAAAACTAAGAGGATGGCACCTTACTTGGCATCGTTATATTTTTATGAGATAGTCCGACTTCATGGAATTCCCTCTAGCATAGTAAGCGATATAGACCCTATCTTTACTAGCATGTTTTGGAGAAGCTTGCAAGAGGCTTTAGGGATGTAGCTTAGATATAGTATGGCCTATCACCCCAGACAGATGGCTAAACGGAGAGAGTTAATAGAGTTCTTGAAGATTTGTTGAGGATGTGCCTTCTTGATTTTGGAAGAACTTGGTAGGAGCATCTTCCTTTGGTGGACTTCGCATATAATAATAGTTTTCAGGCTAGCGTTGGGATGACCCCTTTTGAAGCTCCTTATGTAAGACCTTGCAAGTCTCCTTCGTGTTGGTTGGAGTCTAAAGAGAGATAGCTACTAGGTCCCGACATGGTTAGAGAGACTTCGAAAAAGTGTGATTTGATTAGAAGGAGAGTTAAGACAGCCCAAGATATACAAAAATCCTATGCAAGTAAGCAAAGAAGTGAAATTGAGTTTGAGATGGGAGATTTGGTTTTCATTAAGGTGTCTCCACAAAGAAAGGCGGTGAGGTTTGGATCAAATGGGTAACTTGCTCCCAGATTCGTAGGACCGTTCCTTATAGTGGAAAAAATAGGAAAGATGGCATATCAGATATTAGATAAAGCTACCAAAGAGGCTCACGAGAGCTCATTATGTTTTTCATGTTTCACCCTTGAGAAAGTGCTTGCACGATTTAGTAGAGGTAGCATAACCTATTAAAATTGAGGAAGTTGAAGTGGAGAGAGAAGCATCGGTTCGTCGTATTCCTACCAAGATCGTTGGACGTGATATTAAGAAGCTTACGAATAAGGAAGTCCCTTTGGTTAAGATGTAGCGGGGAGATTGTATTAAGGACGCTACGTGGGAGGCTGAGGAGAGAATACGTACCTCTTATCCGCATCTTTTCGATGGTACGTCTTGAATTTCTTATTTCCATCTTTAGTTTTGAATAGGTTCTTTCCTTTTGTATCTTTTAGGAGGGTAGATCTTGGGATTTAACTAATGGATGGTAGGACTGAATGTAATCATATTACTAGAACATGTTATGTATTCTGGACGCTAGTGGTTGCAAGTGTTTGCTAGTGGATGCTAATGGACACGTGTATATACACTAGGCATCTCTTGGGGATCGGCGTAACTAGGTCACTAAAACATATATATATGGATGTGTGTGCATTTGCAATTTTATTTTATTTCCATGGTTGCTATAAATGGATGATTATTGTATGATTGTTGCATTTGGATGATGATTGTAGCACGCATATTGAACTATCAGTTATCATTAGGGAATTTTCATTCATTTGGATACATGGCACGGGCATGATTGCATTAAAGGAGGTCGACTGAATCAGTAGACCGCCTAATCTTTTGCTATAGTTAAGGACATTGACACCACACTATTTCATATAACATAAATTGCTTTAGAAAGCTTAAGGACAATGGATGTAATGGATGATGGTTGATATGTGGTTGTAGAATTTTATGAAAATAGTTATTTCATTCTTCTGTGCTTATAGATTTAGGGGACAAAATCCTTTAATGAGGGGAGAATGTAACAACCCAAAAGTAAGCTATAATGATTAATTAACAAATTAATTAAACAATAAAATAAGTTTTTGAAATTGTTAGAATCAAGCTACGGGGTTGCACCATTATGTCTGTGGCGATTTTGTGATCAATTTGCATATATAACTTGTTGAAATCCGAGTCAGTATGAAGAAGATATGAGAAAAATAAGAAATCAAAAATAAAATGGAAAAAATAATAATATAGGTGTATGTCGATCCATGCCATAAGCCAAGTCGACCTATAGGTCAACCCAGGCTTGCGTAAGGTCGACCTATTGATCCCCATAGAAGCTAGGTCGACCCACCTTGTTTATGGACGAGGAAGCATCCAGATTCAAACCGTATGACGTGTTTTGCAATTTTCTTCAAATCCTGCCGTGCGTCCTTCCATCCAATGGTTCCTAGCGAGCTTGTGACATGGTTGCAAGAGATGTAATCTTCAAATAACACCTGAGATCCCTAAGCAACACTATAAATAAGACCCTAGACCTTGCTACTTTTCTCGTTTAGATTTTCTCTAAATTGGGTTCATTGCTAGAGGCTGGACCCTAAAAGGAAAAACTTTCTTGGGAGGAGATTTTTTATAAAAATATTATTTGCCCTAGAAGTGTATTCGGGAAGGCCTAGGAATAAAGCTAAGGACCATAAGTGAGTATTTAATAATTATTTTAAATTTTTAAGTAATTTAAAATAATAGGTTTCTCAATAGTTGTAGTTCTTCTGCAATTTTGAGACAGATTTTATATAAGTTATTTACAGTTAGTTTCTAAAGTTCTTTTCAGTCTATTTTATTCAACTATTTTTATTAAGCTATTTTATTTAGTTATTTATAGTTATTTGTATTTATTTACATCCGCTTTACGTTAGAATTTAGCATGTAAATGTTAGTTTCTTTTTATTCCTTTTTACGCGAATAAAATATTAGAATATTAAAAAGAGGAGAATTCGCTAATATGGACTAAATAGAAATAAACACTGAATTCACAGAAATTAGATGTAAAATAAGCTGTAATAAAAAGAAGATAGACTGAAATAGGCAAATTTGAGATATTTGCAAGCATTTTTATAACTAGTGGTTATAACTAAAAAGATAGAATAAAAGAGTAACAATTATAACATAGGTTATACGAAGCAGAAAGAACAGAAAAGACTTATTTTAAAACTTAGATTAAGTTAACTAGCAAATATAGCAGAAATAATAGAAGATTCTTATTTTAAAATTTACATTAAATTAATAAGCAAACATAGAAGAACGGCACGTACCAACAGCATTCCCATTCAATCAGGAACTGATGATCTCACAATAGCTAGGTGAGACTATGACACGATTATGCTAATTATGGTACATAAGCGTCCAGTAGATAGAAGCTCAAATCTGATGATCTAGGAAAAGGGCGCAAACTAGAATTTGTTTGTTAGGACCAGTAGCGGTATCATTCCCTTTCAGACTAGGACTGATGGTCTCACAATACTTAGGTAAGGCTGGACAGCATTCCCTTTCAGACTAGGACTTGTGGTCTGACAATAGTTAGGTGAGGCTGGGCATGCTTATGTGGATTAGGTTAAATAAGAGGTCAAAATATGAGGAGACATTTACTGTTTACCGGCGACGACCGAGCGTATGAGATCGATTAGGGTAAATAATTCACAATTGCGTTCCAAGCGCTAAACATGTGTCATTTGCTGGGACCAACAGGATTGGTTCTCAATGGAACAACAGAGGTAGAAGGTCGATCAACAGGTAGAATTAGGATTTCAGCCTATTTAAAATAGGATTAGGGTTTCAACTCAATCACAGCAATCTAAGACAAGTGTAAACAATCACAATCAAAGAAAATAGAATCAGAAATAGTATTTTATCCCAGTTTACCTTTTCTATATTTTCCTTTCATACTAGAACTATTGCTTAGTCTATTATCTTTATCTTACTTAGAAATGCTAGTAATTACTTTCACTCACCGAACTTATTGTCTGACCCACTCCTCTATTTCCACTTTTCCCCCATAGGCCAGTAGAGTCGATAACAGTAGATTTAGACCGCTTGGGGATATATTCTTAGAGTTCTTCAAGTATTCTTCTTCTTCTTTTCAGTTTTCTTTTCGTTTGACTTTAGATGTACTGGTACTTTATGAAAGGGATGATTTTTATTTACGTACACTGATGATGTGACTGAGATTGTATTCTTCACGGGACATGTATATTTGATTTTCTTGGCATATTCTATTTTGAAATGAAGTTTAATTTTAAATGCTAGTTAGTATTTAAATGTTTCCTCTGTTTTTATTTATTTATCTTGTGAATCTTAGTCTCTACGATACTTTAGCTATACCTATAACGCACCACATCTTTTAGTGAGCCCTTTTTAGGTATAGTAAGGGGTGTGGGGTGTTTCAATATTTAAATGTTATTTATATGGAAAAAGAAAGGAATCCAATTAACTATAAGTAATATTAGGCGTTAAAATTATAGAGAAAGGCATAAGCCTAAAAGTGAAAATATACAGTAAATTATGTTAAAATTCGGGGAGTGAAATTAAAATGGGAAATCTAATAACTTGATTTAAAAGTTAGTGGTAGATTAGTAGGCAGGTTTAGAAAAGGGAATATATTTCCATAGTTGTAAGAGAAACGGTAAATGTAATCGCAAGAACAAAAGAAAGAAAAAATGGAAATAGTGCAAAATAGAGACATTCTTGTATTTTGCATTATCCAATAATTAAAGGAACAATAAAAGAAATATCTTGCAGTTACGAGTTACTTTTTATAGCATTGTTTAGTATAAAAATATGGAAATGGATTTTAGTACAGTTTTTGTAACCAACCAAATAGAATAGAACTACTTCCTAAAATAAAAGAGAATAACATGAAACGTTAAAGAAATTAAAGAATTTTAAATAATCAATTAAAATATTTGACAAGACTAGAAATAACAAATAGAAAATGTGACTAGATTTGCATTTACTATGATATAGTAGAATAAAAAGAATCAGTTATTATGGTAAGTAATTTGTGGCAGTTGGACGTAGTCCCAAGCTAAGACTGTCATATAATGTAAGAGAACTAAAGAGCATTTAGGATCATAATAAAAGAAGACAGACTAGAATAGAAAAGAGACATTTGTAATCACATTTATAACATGTAGGTTATAAAAGAAAGAAAAGAATATAAAAGTGACAATGCAAGTATAATTGTGAACACGTAGGTTATACTTAAAAAGAAAGAAGTAAAAGAGGCTTATTTTATCAAACTTAGATATTAGATTAAGTTAATAAGAAAAAATAATAGAAGTGGCCCGTACCGACAACATTCCCTTTCAGGTCTAGGACTGATGGTCTCACACATGAGTGGGGCCAGGCATGCTTGTTAGGGTAAATAAGTAGCCAACAAAATAATAAAAATAAACTAAACGCATCATAAAAGATTAGACATGGATTGTAATAAAATAGTAAGGTGTTTTTGTAGCAGCCTGAAGGGAATCTAGATAAAGAGCTTAACGAAGCAGTTCACCGTAGATTATTAGTACAGAAAGAGCACGTCCTACTTAATTATTTTGGGCTTTAAGGAAGTACGTGACTTCAACGGGACGTGAGGATACTCCAGGATGGCCCTCTAGGGAAGGCCTAACGAAGCTGCACCCCTTGAAGCAGGTCAGTAGGTGTTCCATCTAGAGAGTATGCCTTGACTGCTTTTTCATTGCAGGCCTAACGAAGCGGACAATTGTAAGTGGTCAAAAGGTTGATGATGGAGTAGGATATTCATATGACATCGTACTCTAGTTTTCAAGTAGGTTATAGTAGGTAGGACCGATAAGGATAGTCGCATGTGGATATCAGCCCTCGTCAGTCTGAGTGAGTTCGGGAAAGACCAGGGTTAAACCAATAGGCCAATGATTCTTTCACTATCAAGACATTGAATGAGCGGCATAGCCAATTGGATGTTTAGATTGTTTGCAGTAGGGCGGATCCACTTAGATCTTGAAAGGTCTTTTGATTAGTTGAGGGGGGCTGCTGGGGCCATAGCCACGAGGAGAAAAGAGACAGACCAAGTATAATATCAGCCTAACCAAGCAGACCTTTACAGATATAGAAAATCCGCAACCGAGTTCCGTACAAGGTAGAACTTATTGGCGGAATTTATGGAGTAGACAGAATGATTACATGTAGTCCTCAAGGTACGCATTGGGTGGTACATTATGGATGTCCAAGCACTAGGGTAAGCGAGTACGGATGCAGTTTCACGTTTTCATAGTAGACGATGGAAAATCTGTATTGTAGGCCTCACGAAGCTGTCCTTTATAGATTTAGTTACAGTATGCTCTAGTAGCAAGACGATGGAATCCTTTTTGAGGAGGATACGGAAGGTACTATGGGTACACCAAGGACCGACGCGGTCTTTGGGCATGTATCTACCTATATATATATATTTATATATATATATATATATATTGGTTACTAGGTCTTAATCTACTAGGGAGTAGATGGGTACGATTCACGCATAGAGGCGAGAGTATTATAATCCCAAGAAACCTAATATAACACAAAATGGAAATAAAACAGTATGTGCAGAATTATGCTTAGAAGTGTACTATTTTTTCGTTCACCAGAACTTTAGTTCTAACCCCCTCCTTATATCATCCCATAGATTAGATCAATGGCAAAGATTTTCTAGCTTTGCGACACTTGTTTAGAAAGTGTTATCACCTTGGAGAGTATTTACTTACTATTAAATTTTAGTCAGTTCTACTGTGAGATATTTATTTGAGCTCTGATATATTTATCTTTGTCTATTTGCAGGATACCAGATACCCAACTCGGGCTTTAGTGGGCTTGGATTTTAGCATTATTGCAAAAAATCTGGACCCATTGGAATTCGAGTTGTTACATTTGGTGTCAAAGCTAAGGTTAGTAGATCCTAAGTAAATTTGGAAATATGAGTGAACCTATTTGTATTTTTGGATAACATATAAATATATTATGTACTAAAACCCAAATAGATCCATATTGTAGATTTTTACATATGGAAAGTTTTTGAAGTACATTGGTACATAGTTTTCTTGTTGGGTTTGGGATGACCCGAGGATGTTGTGCCCGATTTATAATGTACAATAATCTTTGTTTTGAGAGAAGATAGGTATCCATATGTTATAGGAAGTGGGAAAGTTCCCTAGGGATAGTTGGGAGAGTATTTTTATTTTTGAAGAAATAAGAGATTTTAGTAAGGAAATGAGATTTCCAAGATTTAGGAAGGTATTCCTAGGGTTGTAAGAAGAAAATCCACTTTATGTCTAGCCTAATAAAATGAAACTTTTGGAATTGAAAAGTTGAAAAATAAACCTGTTTATGTGATTGAGGAACTAATTATTGGGTTTATGAAAAAAAAATTGGTGTGAAATTTAAATTGGTTTTTATATAATGTAAATTTTAGTGAAATTATTTTTGAAGAATTACAGAGCATGTATAGCTCACTAGTTTCTTTGTAGGTAACAAATATTTTAAATATAAAAAACCTAGAGTGTGTGAAGTATCAAAAGTGTAGGTTACAACATTTATTATTGTAATAGATGTTTTCATGAAAAATAAAGGAAGCATAGACTATAACACTATTGTTATAATATGTGACTCCCAAGGGAAATGTTTTTACATAGCATATGAGATTTATTAATATTTATTTTAATTGAATCCATATACTAGTATTTTTGGGTTGTAGTAACGGTGCTTTACGCAACTTCTGTTTTTATCCAAATAAAAATGAGTTTTGAAGATAATTTCTAAGTATAGAAATCAAGCGGTTTGTAAGTACATTTATTATTTAAATAAGTAAATGGAAAAAAATTCTAGTATATTAAAACAGTTTTGAAAATAAGTTCTTCTGAGAATAATGTAAATTAAATATAAGGAAATTAACAAATTACGTAGAAAATGTTTATTTTAAGTGAATATAGATTAAACATACTTTAATCTATTGGAATGAGATGAATAATGATATAATATTCTATGAAACCAAATTACAAATAAAGATGTTTTGTGTAAGTTATAAGGAATACGTGAAAGAGATGTACAAGGTATGGAAAGCACTATATTTTTTATTGCCTTTTTCGATAAAATATATAATAATTTCCTTGTAATTTCACATAAACATGAAATCTTCCTTCAAAGGATTCATAGATGGTTTTAGCATTAATGATTTCTCATAAGAGAAAGTAGTTCCAATACATTAAGGTATAAAAAAATTAGGTGTAATAAGAAGTGTAATAATTAGAGACAGTATTAGTCAGGGGAGATACTATAGAGAGCCTTAGTAGGAAAGCTAAGCAATGGAAATTTTATATTTTTCTATTGATTATGCGCATTGGTTGCTTGCCTTTGTAGAAAGTCCCCATTTGTAGTAAGTTTGAAACTCCTCCAAGGTTAGGTAATTGGAAGAGTAGGAAAGTTAAGGGATTTATGATAAAATAATTGTTCCAATCTACCCCAATTTGTGTGAACTTGAAAATCTATGAAAAGAAGACACTTTAAAAACATGTGAGGACATTTTTGGAAGTCGAGAAAAAAATGTTCTAAGGACAAGCAAGGCATGTTTTAAAGAAAAATTGTTTGGTGAAAAAGTAAATAAGTTTTTTAAAGAGAAAAACTTAGTAAACAGTTAAATTTAAAAATCCAATTTTTTTTATGAAAAGCTGTTAAGGTCTTTAAAAGGAAAAGAGGAATAAGTTTCGAACTCAGAATATGTAAGTTTTGCCCTCTAGGTTTGGGGAATAATTTAAATTCAAAGAGCTATAAAGACGCAAGTCAAGAAAGATAAAATGTTAAGTAACCAAGTGCATTTGAATTTAATAGAAACTTCAAAGTAACACTTTTAAAAGTAAGAAATTTTGGTATTTGATGTTTCAAAAATTAGAAGCTTTAATTTTTGAAATGAAATGATAAATACCAAGCCAAACTTTTAAATATGGAGTAGATAGGAATCATTTTCTAGATGTGACGTGAAAAGTGTAAGGCTATAGCAGTGATCACTTTTAGTAGTAATAATAAAAGTTCCCGTAAAGTGTATTAGACACCAGTGAGAACCTAGGAATGGAGCTTCATCTGTGTAGACCATAGAAGAATAATGAAGTGATATTAGTAAGATAGTAAGACACACATGGTTGGGAAAGGAAGACCTTACATGGGGAAAAATGAAAGGTAAAGGCAAAGAGAAAAATCTTCCATGCTTAGTTGCCTTTTTAGATAGAGACTGCATAGACTGAAATCCTTATTCGTTGCAGCAAATAAGGCTTGGTTATTCCATTTTGAGTATGGAATGGAAGAGATAAATAGATCTTATTCATCGTGAGTAATATAGTTTAAGTTGAGTAATAGGCGGTAGGAAAAGCGTGTGTGTTACTTGGATTCCAAGAGTAGAACCTTCCTGTGCTAGGGTGGACATGGTCCTAGGCCTCCTAGCCCTAGATGATAGATGTGTTTACCTGCTATATTAATTATCTAGTATTGATTTGTAGTGGGACTTGTTTTCTCTTTTAGTTATCAGATCGTACCCATATGTAAGCATTTTGTCTTTATTATTGCAAGTCAATACTGATTAGTATGATGCTCGTTTTCTATGATGTTCACAAGAAGATAATAAAAACATAGGACGTAAATAATAAAAGAAAAGTAAAAGCAGATAAAGGAAAAAAACAAATTTAAAGAAAGCGGCAAAAAAGTCAACAGAAAAATTTGAAAAGGAAAATTCTCTTATGTGAACTGTGCTTTGGAAAGCAAATAGAGATTTTTATAGAATAGTGGCACAAGTTCCAAGTATGGGGAATGAGGTGCGCAAAAGTAAAATGGTAAATGTGAGGTTTTCCATTTCTACCTTGTTTCTGACATAAGAAATCGAGTTTGGAAAAAAAAATCTTCTGAAATTCAAATATTAATAGTTGTATGGTAGGATTTGGATGTGAAAATTGTTGAACTACGCCCCTATTTATTAGGAGAGTAGGAAAAATCGGATGAAAAATGTTTGGAGTTTTCAAAAGATTGCATTCTTATAAACAATGCAAGTATAATTAAGATGTGTGCCTCATATTTTAAAAAGGAGATTTTAAAGAAGAGAAGCATTCATATAGGAGGTACCTCTTAGAAATTCATGTACATGCATATATTTTATGTTGAATGACATTTTGTATAAAGACACGGATGGTTGCAAAATTGGATGTACACAAAATGGATGTGATTGGCGCGGAGAATTACATAGTTGTACCCTTATCGAATTTATGGGATGAAATTTCCTAAAGGGTGGGAGAAAGTAACGCTTTGCATTTTTAGATAATCAAATAACCAAAATAATGATAAACAGTGAAAATAAGAGTTTTTGGAATTATCAGAATATGGCCTCGAAACTTATACCATTGTGTTCGTGGCAATTTTTTGATTAATTTACATATATAATATGCCTCGAACAGACTTCGTACGAAAAAGTTATTGACATTCGAAGTTCCGTATCGAAAAATAATTATACGTGTAAATGCGCATGAATATTTTTTTTGATTATCTAGTATTGCTTTGTAGTGGGACTTGTTTTCTCTTTTAGTTATCAGATCGTACCCCTATGTAAGCATTTTGTCTTTATTATTGCAAGTCAGTACTGATTAGTATGATGCTCTTTTTCTATGATGTTCACAAGAAGAGAATAAAAACATAGGACGTAAATAATAAAAGAAAAGTAAAAGCAGATAAAGGAAAACAACAAATTTAAAGAAAGTGACAGAAACGTCAACGGAAAAATTTGAAAAGGAAAATTTTCTTATGTGAACTGTGCTTTGGAAAGCAAATAAAGATTTTTATAGAATAGTGGCACAAGTTCCAAGTATAGGGAATGAGGTGCGTAAAAGTAAAATGGTAAATGTGAAGTATTCCATTTCTACCTTGTTTCTGACATAAGAAATCGAGTTTGGAAAAAAATATTTTTTTCTTCTGAAAGTCAAATATTAATAGTTGTATGGTAGGATTTGGATGTGAAAATTATTGAACTACGCCCCTATTTATTAGGAGTGTAGGAAAAATTGGATGAAAAATGTTTGGAGTTTTCAAAAGATTGCATTCATATAAAAATTGCAAGTATATTTAAGATGTGTGCCTCATATTTTAAAAAATAGATTTTAAAGAAGAAAAGCATTCATATAGGAGGTACCGCTTAGATATTCCTGTACATGCATATATTTTATGTTGAATGACACTTTGCATAAAGACACGGATGGTTGCAAAATTGGATGTACACAAAATGGATGTGATGGGCTGGGAGAATTACATAGTTTTACCCTTATGGAATTTCGGGGATGAAATTTCCAAAAGGGTGGGAGAAAGTAACTCTTTTCATTTTTAGATAATTAAATAACCAAAATAATTATAAACAGTGAAAATAAGAGTTTTTGGAATTGTCAGAATATGGCCTCGAAACTTATACCACTGTGTTCATGGCAATTTTTTGACTAATTTACATATATAATATGCCTCGAACAGACTTAGTATGAAAAAGTTATTGACATTCGAAGTTCCGTATCGAAAAATAATTATACGTGTAAATGTGCGTGAATATATTTATATATAAATATATGTGCGTATAAATTCCAGAAATAACGAGCATTTGAATTTCAAAATAAACGCGCATCATAAAGGAAATTAATTGATTAACTATTAAAAATAGGTAAAATAAATTAGTACGTATAAAATAAAAAAGTTGGACAAGTCAAAATGCAATTTGCTTATTTTTAACGGCTAGATTTCAATCCCTTTAAACGAACGGACGACATTGTTTTACTCTCTATAAATAAACGTGTAGGGCTAGCCTTCAAACCCATATTTTTTGAATGGGTGCGGAAGCCCTATCACTTTTCTTTCTCCTCCAATTCTTCAAAAATCAAACATATTAGATTTAGGTTTTCTTATTAGCAATTTGAAGGTAGAAATTGTAGTTCTAGAGAAGAGATGTCCAAATTGAGCCGTCCGTAAGAGGTGAGCTTTCAGATCTGATTTTCTAGCTTATCTATTGATTTTTCTTCAATTAGTTCCAGATTTATAAATCCATAGAAATTCAAATTTGTGGATCCAAATATGGTTGCAAAGGGGAAAAATATGGATAATAGAATTGGACTAAAAATCAGATCTGGAATTTAGAGTATTTTCTTTTCAAGTGAGTGGATTTAAATTATATATCTTTTAGCTTGATGATATATATTATCGTTAGATTCCTGTTAAATATTTTAATTCAGCATTTGAACTAATTTCAATAATTAGTTCTGCTAGTTAGTTATGTTGAAACTATAAATTTTATACGAGAAGTGTACTTATATTTAAATGTTATTTATATGAAAAAAGAAAGGAATCCAATTAAATATGAGTAATATTAGGCTTAAAAGTTATAGAGAAAGGCATAAGCCTAAAAGTGAGAAATTTACAATAAATTATGTTAAAACTCGAGGAATGAAACAAAAAGGGGGAATCTATAACTTGATTTGGAAGTTATTGATAGATTAATTGGCTGGTTTGGAAAAAAGAATACATTTCCGTAGTTTAATATTGTAAGAAAAGCGGTAAACGTAATGCAATAATAAAAGCAAAAAAATGGAATTAGTGGAAAATAGAGACATTGTCGTATTTTGCATTATCCAACAAATAAAGGAACAATAAAAGAAATATCTTGCAGTTACGAGTTATTGTTTATGGCATTATTTAGTATTAAAATATGGAAATGGATTTTAGTATAGTTTCTGTAACCAACCAAATAGAATATAACTACTTCCTGGAATAAAAGAGAATAACGTAAGGCATTAAAGAAATTGAAGAAGAGGAAATAATCAAGTTAAATATTTGACAAGACTAGAAATAATAAACAAAAAATGTGACTAGATTTTCATTTATTGCGCATATAGTAGAATAAAAAGTGAAGCAGTTATTATGATAAGTAATTTGTAACAATTGGACATAGTCCCAAGCTAAGGCATCATATAGTATAAGAGAACTACAGAGAGTTTAGTATCATAATAAAAGAAAACAGACTAGAATGGAAAAAAGACACTTGCAATTACATTTATAACATGTAGGTTATAAAAAACGAAAAGAATATAAAAGTGACAATTGCAAGTATAATTGTAATACGTAGGATATAATTAAAAAGAAAGAAATAGAAGAGGCTTATTTTATCAAACTTAGACCTTGGATTAAGTTAATAAGCAAAAATAATAGAAGTGGCACGTACCTGCAGCATTCCATTTTAGGTAAAGGACTGATGGTATCACACATGGATGGGGCTGGGCATGCTGATTAGGGTAAATAAGTAACTAACTAAACAAAAAAAGTAAACTAAACGCATAATAAAAGATTAGACGTAGGGTCTAATAAAATGGTAAGTTGCGTTTGGAGCACCCGAAGGGAATCTGGATAAAGAGCCTAATGAAGTAGTTCATCATAGATTTTTAGTACAGAAAGAGCACATCCAACTTAAGTATTTTGGGCTAGAAGGAAGTACGAGACTTCAACAGGACTTGAGGATACTCTAGGATGGCCCTCTGGGGTAGGCCTAACAAAGTTGCACCCCCGGAGGCAGGTCTATAGGTGTTCCATCAAGGGAGTATGCCTTGACCGCTTTTGCATTGCAGGCCTAACGAAGCGGACCTTTATAGGCAGCCAAAAGGTTGATGATGGAGTAGGATATTCGTATGACACCGTACTCTAGTTTGCGAGTAGGTTATACCGTACTCTAGTCGGAGCGAGTTTAGGAAAGACTAGAGTTAAACCAACAGGCCAATGATTCTTTCACTATCGAGACATTAGATGAGGGATACAGCAAATTAGATGTTTAGATTGTTTGCATTAGGGCACAACCACTAGGTTCTTGAAAACTCTTTCGAACATTTGAGGGGTGCTGTGTGGGGCCATAGCCATGATGAGGAAAGAGAAAGACCAAGTAGAATATCCGTGTTGTAGGCCCAACGAAGCGCACCATTATAGATATAGAAAATCCCGACCGAGTTCCATAGAAGGTAGACCTTGTTGGTATAATTCAAGGAGTAGATAGAAGGATTACTTTGTATCCCGAAGGTACGCACTGGGTGGTACACTGTGGATGTTCGAGCACTAGTAAAAGCTAGTGCAGATGCAGTCTTATGTTTTCACAGTAGATGATGGAACATCTATATTGTTGGCCTCACGAAGTTGTCCTTTATAGATGTAGTTACAGTACGCTCTAATAGCAAGACGATGGCGTCCTTTTCGAGGAGGAAACGGATGGTACTATGGGTAGTACCTAGGACCAATGCGGTCTTCGGGCATGTAGCTACCTATATATATTGATTATTAGGTCTTAATCTATTAGGGAGTAGATAGGTACGTTTCACGCACAGAGGCGAGAGTATTATAAACCAAATATACCTAATGTAACAGAAAATGGAATTAGAATGGTATATGTAGAATTTTGCTTAGAAGTGTATAATTTGTCCATCCACCAGAACTTTAGTTCTGACCTCCTTCTCATATAATCCCACATGTTAGATAGATGGCAGAGATTTTCCAGCATTGTCACACTTGTTTAAAAAGTGTTATTACCTTGGTGAGTATTGACTTACTGTTGTATTTTAGTTAGTTCCACTATGAGATATTTATTTGAGCTCTGATATATTTATCTTTGCCTATTTGCAGGATACCAGATACCCAACTTGGGCTTCAGTAGGCTTGGATTTTATCTCTTTTGCAAAAAATCTGGACCCATTGGAATTTGGGTTGTTATAATAAATAAATTACAAATCTTGAGATTCTTTATTAAGAGACTCCGCCACCGAAGGATTAACTACATGGTCAACTGTTGTGTGGAAGAACTTCTTCGATTTCTTTCTCCTTTCTTCTGATTGTATTCTCATCATCAATCACCTCGATGTTAATTTTCAAAGCACGGTTAAAGGCCCTGTTTGCAGCTCTAAGGGTCTAGTTTTCCCTTTCTAACTCAGCATCATGCTTTTGGAGGAAATAAATATTATGTTCAAGCTTTTTATTCTTGGCGGCATAGCCATTGATAGTCTGAGAATACTTTATCTTCTGCCGCTCATCAAAATATTTAACAATTTCGAATTTTACCCTCCGACATCAATTCCCCACTATGTTGTTCTCTAGGCCGGGAGAGGATTGAGCATAGTGTGAAATTTTTTAGCGGTGAGAAGTTTTGACCTAGTAGCTTAGTAGCACAAGGAGGTTCTAGTGGGACCGAAATTTCAATTTTTGAAGTATTATCATCCAAATTGAATTCTAGAGAGGCCGCTGAGCTTGGCTATCTTTTAATTTCAGCTCTATATCATTTATCTACTGAATAAGCTCAGACATCTTTTGATCGAACCCGACAGAGGGATTTGGTTTCACTTCTCGTTTTACCAGGGTGACTATCTCATCTCTTCTCTTAATATCGGCCTCAACATTGGCTATGTGGTCTTTGTGGCCACTGGTAATGGTCTTTTGAATAAGGTATCTTTTATGCCACTTCACTGCTTCAATGTTGCTACCGAGAAGCTCAAGAAGGACTTCATCATGAATTGCAATCTCACCACTCTTTAATAATAGCCTATCTCTAATGGCATCGATACGAGAAAGTAAACTTTGAGGAAGATGAGGCAAAGATGGCAGAATCTCCAATATAACAAAAAGAAATAAAATAATTAAAAATTCAAGATAACATTACTTTATTGTTATATCAAAGAATTACAAATCAAGTAGCTAAAAGTTAAAAGGAACAACAAATGCTTTCATTACATCTAAAGTTAAGAGACTAGATTTCTAACTTTACCTAAAAGTATTAGCCGAAAGCATAATAGTTGAGTCAAAATGTATAGAAATCCCTTCAAGGGTAATAACTGGTGGACATTTACTATAATCCCATTTTTTGGCAGAAGGACTGTCGCGACCACAAATCAACTTCGTATGGAAGGTTCTGCTTTCTTTTAAGATAGTTTCCTCTTCACCAAGAAAGTCAAAGCAGAGACAAGGTTATTTTGAGTATAATTTTTCTAAATCCCGAAGAGAGCAATATCTAGCTGACTTCCAAGTCTTTAAGAGTGATGCATTTTTAGAGTAAAACCTTCTCAGGTTAACTTATTGACTTAAATGGTCTCTTGGGATGACATGAGCTAAAGAACTGATATTCTGAAATAACACAGCAAAAAGAAGCTAAGTAAAGAGTGCATTACAAAAGCATGCGTTCATGAATCAATTACTTGTTACATATTTACAATCACCCATCAGGTTCATACACAACAGTCTTGGAGAAAAACTCAGAAACAAATTTGTTCTTATAATACTTTAGCTTAATAGCGGAAGATCTTGAGGAATTGATTTGACCCGTGGTAAATTCCAATAAGCTCGAGGATGCAGGTCAGAACCTAATTCATCGAAATATCTTTTATGGTATCGTCTAAGTAAACCCCCACTGAATTCGACTAAATATGTGAAATCTATTGTAGAATGTCTATAGTAAACTTTATAAAAAATGATTAAAATTCCTCTTTCTTTAATCATCATCCTGAATAGGGTTATTAATTCTCTATTTTCCTTCAAGAGAGCATTATATCGAAGGCGAGCTTTCTTTAGTAAAGGGGTCGCTCTCTGAAATTTAAAAGATGCTAGTGAGAAAGTGCTCCTGTCCAGACTATGATATTTCTAGGATAGGGAATTGTGTTCCTTTATTAATTTGTCTAACTCCCTATGCAACTTGTTAATTTTTGATTATTTTCTCTTAGTTTTGCCCTATAGGGAAAGATTGACTTCTTCTTTATCTAAGACAAATGATTTATCGCTAATTATTCTCTTCGAGGTATAAGACATTTAAATATGGAATTCCATACCGGTGAAATGGGAATAGAAGTCTAAGGGGCCTGCTCCTTCTCTTGAGGATCCTTGGGATGTGTGAGAGCAGTTTCCCCCTCTGGAGGAGCAGTTGAACCAGGAGATGTTGGTGGAATATCTTTTGGGGGGATTGCTCTTGTTCAAGAGCAACATCTTTATCTGCACTATCCATCCCTGAAGCACTGGAAGGACCCCCTTTGTCTCCTCCATGGCCTTGACCGCTAAGAGGGTCATCATCGTGGTCATCATCATCATCAATATCCCAATTCATTTCGTCATCATCCTCCTTCTCTTTAGGATCTTAAATTTATCATCCTCCTTTTCCTTAAAGTCAGATATAATATCGAAGTAGGGAATATCAAAAGAGAGCTTCCTTAAAATCAACCGATCCCTCTTCGCCTTCAAGATCAGAGCACTGCTTAACTCGCTTAATTTTGTCCATAACCCTTTTGGTATAACTGGGCGAAGTGAGGAAAAATTAAAATCAGGACATTTATCATGATTATCAGCATAGGCAAGCATGAGGGCATCTTCATAATGGCACAACATCATGGGCCCCAAGGTGGAGCCAGCAAAATTAGAAACATGCTTCTGGAGGTCAGAAAGGGTTTGAACAGCCAGCTTGAGCAAAGCTCTCGACCTCTTGAATTTAGCTTTTAGAAGAATATTCTTAGAAATCAGACGTGCTTTTTCCGCCTCTGAATTCTTTAAAGTCGGCTCCCTTGCAAATATTTCGTCAGAGATAAGACGATGAGCTCTCTTCTCCGCTTCTAGATCACCCTCAGCCCTAGTGGGGGAAGTCTTGATCTATTCTAATTTAGAAGAAGTGGTATTTTGGTTAGTCATCAATAAGGCCAGCTGACTTTTTAACTCAGCATTTTCCTCCTGAAGCTTGGAGGTTCCAGTAGAAAGTTTAGAAAGAAGTTCACTAAGGGAAACCCAATTCCAAGAAATCTGCAACAAGAGAAGAGACACATATTAGAAACTAGAAAGACCTAGTGATGATAGGATTAATTAGACAAGAGCTTCCCAAGAGTTGTTGCACCATGAGAGAGCGATGATTTTCTACCAAATTTGGGCTAAAAGACTGCAGAGAAGAGGAAGCAAAAGATTGTGAGTGAAGAATAGGCTTGACGAGTTCGTCAAAATTAGTTGGTAGAGAAGAGGAAGATGACAACTTTGGAAGAGTATGTGATTTAGAGGGAGTCTCAAAAAGGGCAAATTGCATTTTCTCTAGTGTAGTTGGAGAATTTGAAATAGTAATAGGAGGAAGGGGGCTGGTGCAGGTGGAGTTGGCTCTACTTTATCTTTTGAAGTTTCGACAGTCGAACTCTTTGAAGCTTTCTTAGGAGATATACGCTCTTCTCCCTCCTCAATATCGGTGATCTTTGTTATATTAGCTGGAGGTTCCCCCCTCAGGAGGTGCTCCTAGTCTTCTTTTTGAAGATCTCTTGGAGCTAGTGAAGGCCTCCAAAACTGATGTAACATCCGTAGATGGTGAAGAAGGAGCAACATCACTTAAAGGCACGACGGCCTATGAAAGAGCTAAAGAAAATTTAAGCAGATATAAAATTAGGTAGGGAAATTCATGAATTCTATGAAAAAGAGAACAATAAGCTAACGGAATACCTGAAACGTCAGAACGAATAGGCGACAATGAGGTAATATGATCAGCGTCGCTTAAGGAATAGAAGAGACTTCCTCGAGAGTTGTGCATAATGGCAGGTGGAATGCCGAGAATTCTTTGACCAATTAGATGCAAAGAATGTTTCCTTAGTTTCGAAAAGGTTAAGAGCGTCAACCTGCTCCTAAGATGTTCAGGAGCTGTAGTTAAAGAATTAATGATTCTTTGGTCTGCATTGCCGAGTGTCATGGAAGGTTCATCTTAAAAAGATCAGGGATTAGTTAGCAGAAAGAATAAAGAAAAGAAAAGATGACATTGAAATAAACTTAGGGGAAAGGAAAATTCCTCACAGACATCTACAAAGCATTTAACGAAAAAGAATTGGTTCTTCCAATCCTTAAGCTTATTAACACCGTCCATATCAACTTCTTAGATACATTCACCCTAAAGATTTGCTTGTAAGACTTACTTGACCTTGACAATTTGGTCAAGGAGGTTAAAGTTTGAGGGCTATGTGAAGGAAGTCCAAATTCCAGCGCCAACATCTCGAGGGATAGAAGATGGGTATACACATTAGAAGAAAGTTGTATCGGAGCAACTCCGATATAAGACAAGAAAGAGTGCAAGAATGCAGGAAATGGAAGAAAACCACCATGCCATATGTGGATGGCAGTGAATGCAAATACCCTTCTGGAGGGTTGCCAATAGTATCAGAGCATTTGGAAGGGATGGCTTCAACTTCGCTGACACCAAACCCCTTCAGAATAGCGTCTACTTTGCTATGTGATTCAATGAAAGAGTGCTTGGCAGTAGCTTCAACTTTTGGATAGCTCATTGTTCTACCAGGTGCAAATGTTTTAATTAAAAACCTTAAATCAATTATAAATTTAGATAACAATCAAAAATAAAAATGTGAATAAGTTTGCTCAGATAGGTTACGCATAAAAACATGCACAAAGCTTTAAAATGGTGCAAATTTTCAGTCAAAAACTCAACGGTTTAAGATTTCGACAAAGTTGAAAGATTTACAGTTTGAGCTTCCAATGAAGTCGAAGGGAATATAGTAAAAGCTTTCGACGATGTTGAAGGATCAATAAAGTAGACTTTCGACAATATCAGAAAGAGTAATGATCTCAGCTTTGATTATTGTGCATCGAAAAAATTTAAAAGTAAACAAAAATGTAACTTTCTTAATGTTTGTCGACGGATATTCTATCAGTTTAGAAAACCGTCGAACGAAGTCAAATGTAAAAGTAACCTCAAGCGCACGGTGTACGAATGTAGCATATGGCGAATACAGGTCGATCCGCAGGGAATTGATGATTTTAAAATTCTATTCAATCAAATTATACCAAAATCGAGAGTGAATAGCTAGAAATGTAAGAAACTAACAAAAACTAGCAAAAGAAAATGATAAAAATATGAGAGTTAAATGACAATTTAGAGATAATTCCACTCCCTAGATCATATAGTTCAACAAATTATAAAATTATGATCTCTCTTTTTTTGGTCATAAGTGAGTTTAAATGATGTGTTTATCATAAGTATGGCCCATTTGTGCTATTAATTAGCTCAACATAAGCCATCAATCTATAACACAACCTTTAAATCACTTACTAAATCTCATGAAAATGACTGACAACAAAGTTGAAAATGAAATCTATTTTAAGTATGGCCTATTAACTATTAATTAGACATATAGACCATCAAATTTTAATTTCAAATCACTTTCTTATGCCATAATCATAATTTGATGAAGAGGCATTTGTGTTAGTGATTGTTTAAGCATAGCCTATTTGGTGTCAACAATATAGGATATCAAATTCAAAGCAAAAACAACAACAAAAAACCACTTCAAGCATTGTCATTAAGCACAAAAAAGAGAGCTATAATTATCAAAATGTTGAAGCTACATGATTAGAGGCTTCATTGCCCCTAAATTGAAGTGATTAGCCTCTCATATTTGTTATCAAAACAACAAATATAGCTTGCAACATGAAATAAAAAGAAAAGAAAAAGAGAGCAAAGTGAAATGAAAAAACTATTCTACATGTGTAAAAATAAATCTACACTACTAGCATGAAAGGAAATAGACATGTAAGTAAAAGGAAACACTACTTAACATTGCATAAAAAGAAAAGAAAATTAAATAAAATAAAAATGGCTAAGTAGCCATGAAAAGAGAAAGAGAGATTTCTTTTATTTGATCTAAACTAAACTAAAGAGAAGAGAAGGAGGCCTAAGAGAGACTAAGGAAGAGATTAAGTAAGTGAGGCTACATGAAACATATGGGTATTTATACATGTATGAAACCATAATTCATATTTTTGGGGAATGCCCAAAATACCCTTGAGGTAGTGTGGAAGCCAAGTAATCATTAGCTTCTACTAATCATCATTTAAGTGTACATGAAGCCATTAATTCCATAAGCATGTGCATTAGCCTCTAACTTGTACATCAAGGTAGGTGGGTAAGTGGGGTCCTCCATGTTCTTCACTTTGAATTATTTCCATCTTCTTCCTTTGTATTCATTTTGTGCATGTATATTCATTCATGAACCCACTTGTAATTGAGTTTAATTTCCTACAATATAATATAAAAATTTCCAATTAAATTTTCTCAAATTAATATATGCACAAAAATGACCATTTTGCCCCTGGATGAAGATGAAGATGTGACAATTTCAAGTAATATGAATTTTGGTTTAAACAAGTTAAAATACCCAATATTCTCATTTATTTAATTTAAATAGATTAAATATGGTGGTAAAAATATGCACATTTACGTGCACATCACTTAAGATGTCAACAAGGTCAAAAGGAAAAGGTGAAATGTTTACTACCTTTCGACAATTTCGATGGTTGTATGGGAACCTGCACCTATTCCAAGTGTAACCTCAAGATAAGTAGTAAGACCTTTCGATATAGGAAAAATTAAATTTCCTAAGCTGAAAATAAACATCGTTGACATTTTGAAAGGCCCGGTCAAAGTATCAAAATATGTTATAACCGTTAAAGTCAAAACATTCCAAACATTGATCATATATGCATAAAACGTTCCAGCAAAGATGGGCATAGGAAACTCTAATGGTGAAGAATTTCAACCTTCTCAAAACCAGGTAGTCTAAAGGTTCAGACCCTTTAACCTTATCATAATCTTGTTGTTGAAAGGTTTCACTATGATATACCTAACCTTTTGACCACAATGAAAAGGCGGCCTAAAAATACCTTCCGACTTTGTCGAAGGTACAAAGAAAGAGGTAAACCTAATTTTGCAGCCTCAACCTCTTTCATAGAGGTAGGAAAGTCATTTTAGATTGCCTAGTCGTGCACTAGTAGGTCCTAGGTTATCATATCGGGTTTAATAAAACCCGAACCAAATAATAAATATGGTTTTACCTTTTTCTTGAGAAACAAGCAAAATGAACTCATTCACGAAATACTTTCATCTGGAATTGATCTAGTGTTGTTCAAAAGAATAATATAATATTATCAATAGATCAAAACTCAAATTTGAATAAAATACCAAAAACTAAATTTAGATACTTTGGTAAAAAATTGAACCCGATAAGGGGATTTTCCCACGGCAAACATCACCAGCATAAAATCTAACACCATAGATGAATTTTGTCCAAAAAATTGATTTAGGGAAAAACGGATTTCCAGTAAAACCAAGTTCGATTTCGAATTTAGGAAATTGGAAATTTTGGTTAGAAACTGATAAGGATGAAATTAAACTAGGATTCGTGAAGTAAATTTTCAAGAAATAACTTGTTGTAGTGAGTCGAGATTTAGAAAATATTTGAGAGTTCTTTTACTTATTTGCAGTGATTCTAATTTTAGGTAAAAGTGGAAAAAAGAGGATCATGCTACCTAAGAAAAGTCTCCCAAATTCTCCACCACTAGATTGAATTGGATTGAGCGTTATAGATCAGCGCAGGAAGACAAGGAGGTAGGAAAATTTTGTAGCTGTCGACAATGATGACTAGGAAAGTCAAGAGCATCCCTTCGAATGTGGGGGGGGAGGGGCAAATGTTACACCCAAAAATCAACCTTTCGACTAGGACGAAACGTTTCTCAACAAACATTAAATAAAAGGAGCTCAGTTCATACCTTTTAAAAGGGTCGAAGGGATGCAATGAATAGTGTACAGCAGTCGCAGACCTTTCGAAGGAGTCAAAAGGTTTCACTCCTTAGCGTTCAAAGTGTTCTTATCTTCCGAAGAGGATGAAGAAGTCAAAGCAAGTGTTAGCAAATACTTAATGACCTTTTCGAAAGGTTTCGAAAGCATAATAAACCTTTCGAACCAGCTGAAGCACATCTAGAGTACGTTCCGA
The DNA here is from genome assembly GCA_030765085.1 of Allium cepa. Lineage (NCBI taxonomy): Eukaryota > Viridiplantae > Streptophyta > Magnoliopsida > Asparagales > Amaryllidaceae > Allium > Allium cepa. The sequence continues at coordinate 689,652,813 of CM060938.1, forward strand.
CAATATCAAAAGGTATAAAAAGAAGACGGCACTTACAAGTCAGTAAAGAAAGATAGACAACCATTCAAAGAAATCCGAGGAAATTACAGTTATCGACAATAATAAAGTGAAGAGCAACCTTTCGACAATGTTGAAGGGTTTACAACAAGTAAGGGAAAAGCAACCTTCCGACCAGATTGAGAGGTTCACAACAGCATTAAGTAGGCAAACCTTCTTACTAAGTCAAAAGGTACGTGAAGCCACAAAGTAAAGCAAGCCTTTTGACAAAATCAAAAGGTCCATGGCAGCAGATGAAAGACAAACTTCGTGGCAAAGTCGAAAGGTTCGCAGTCGCATAAAAAAGGAGAACCTTCCAACCCTGTCGAAAGCATAGGGCTGAAAGGTTGACCATCCGCGTCTATAAATAAGACCCAAGGGGTCCTGACAAGGGAGATCAGAAGTTTCTCTCATTCTAACTTTGTAACTTCTTAATAAAATAATTACAACCCTAATTGAGTGTGATTTGGGGAAAATCTAATAAAGTAAAGCTTTTTCTTGAATATAAAGGGAAGTATTTAGAACAGTTAATTACTTAACTGTTTGGATAAATCTTTGTTGGGTTAACTCATATTTGCAGGTTCAACCTCATCAAAAGGTTCTTGTCGACAAGGTTGATAACACTCCTGGACAATTAATAAATATAACCATTCGGAGTCTCAATCCCTCCAACCCAAACCTTTTGACAAGGTCGACAACCTATTTGGATTAACATCCACTGAAACCTTTTGAAACTAGTAACTTTGCTGCCTTAACCTTTCGACAAGGTGGGAATCTACTCAATATAAGTGATTAAACCTTTCGTCCAGGTCGGAAGCTACTATTTACCACACAAATCCAAAGAAGCTTATCTCCCCAACTTTTAGATAAGATTAAAATCTACTTCTTGAGGAAAAAATTATGGAAAACCCAATTTAATTAAGAGAAAAGCCTTTGTGGAACTCTTCAAACAAGCTCAACAGAGCCGGAAGGTATAATAACCCAATATTTAAACCTTTCGACGTCGTCGAAAGGTCTTATTGAAAGACATTTACCGGTGAGGATACAAAGGCAACTTTAAAGATAACACATCTTCCATTCAAACCAAACCAATTATACTATTAGAAATAAATTTGGGGTGTTGACCATAAATTTGGTTAACATTTTCATTCTTGTCGAAAGGTTTATTCTTCGTATATTGTTATGAAACTTCCACCTTTGTCAATAGGTTTATGACTCTTATGCTTTCATTAACCTTTCAACTTCATCAAAAGGTTTGTCCTCCACATCTTTTGTAAACCTTTCGACCTTGTATAATGGGTTGCCTTTGCTTGAATGTTGTCTAGAGATGTGCTTCTCTTCAATATTGTCGAGTGGTTGTTTTTCATTCATTACTGACTTCTGAGTGTTGCTTTCTTTATAGCAACTTTTGATGCCGTCGAAAGGTGTCATGGAAGTGCCTTACCTATTTCGAATAACGTAATAAGCTTTCAACAAGGTTACTTTGGACCGAAACCTTTGACTTCGATTGGTTTGGCATGTATTTGAAAGGAATATAATTGATTTCTTTCGGAAGGGGCTTTGAAGTCATCACTACTTTCTCATCTATGTCAAAAGGTTGACTGTGGTGGAAGGTTTTATTTGTTTTCATCTGAGTGAATGCTTTACACTTTATGAATTGAATTTTCGAACATCCCTTTTTTAGTCTTCCATAATAACTTGAATCATCTCTTCATCAAACTCCAACTTGATTATTCTTCTTTCATACTTCTGCTTTCAAAGAGATTTTATAATTAACACCAGTCCCATCTGGTATTCTGATATCTGAGACATTTTCACTTAGTGGTCCCTTCCTATAATTTTCCTTGAAAATCATTTCAAAATGATTTAAAACCTTTAAATCTAACTTATACAAGGAAAATATAATCTCTATGCTTTACTCAAAATCACTTTGCCAGGTTGTATATATACTTTACTCAAACCTTAGATGATGAAAACATTTAAACACTTGAAAGTACCGATTTCGATTCCATTGAAAGTACCCCGTTCTAAACCTTTGAAAGCATCTCCTTCGAAACCAAGTAAAAACTCATTTATTATCTAGGATGAAAGGCCAAAGATTCGCTTTTGAAACCATACATAAAACCCCTTTTGAAACCTTTGACAACCTTCCTTTTGAAAGCATTAAAACCTTAGACATCATATTTTAAAATACTTTGAAACATAACCTTGGAAACCATCCATTTCAACCCTTTTGAAAACATCAGAAATTGGCACTTTTCGACTTCTTCGAAACCCTTTGGGGAACCACTCCTTCAAAACCAATTTAAGCAACTTCCAAAAGCATTAACCTTTAGATACTTAAACCTTTTGAAAGCCCTTTGGGTTCAATTTAAAACATGTGGACAAACACCTTTCAAAACCATATAAGTCACCTCTTTCGAAACCCTTCGATTGTACTTCAATCGGTATAAAAGGGTTAATAAAAACATCTAAGTCAAAACCTTTCCTTTGAAACCTGTTCATAGGCAAAGAACTAATGGTGTCGAAACCATCCCTTCAAAATATGGGAGAAGTGGCTACTTTTGAAAGATAAGTAAACCCTTTGAAACCATTGACTTCGAAAGGTAGAAAGGCGGTAGTTGGGGGTTTCGACACCTTTGAAAGCTTAACTTAAAATAAAAGAAGGAAGCCAAGCAAAAACCTATCCTTTGAAAATATTTGACCTTGTAGAAAGCAACTGAGTCTAAAACAATCTCTTTCAAAATCAAAGCAGGCATTACCTATGGTTTATAAAATAAGCATACTCCAACCCTTTCGAAACCTAAGGTTTCGACCAAGTGCCCTTCACCTTTGTCCAATATGCTACGTACCAAGTAGCTTGATACCATGCACATTGGTTTCGATACCATTAAGGGCGAACGGTCTGGGTCGAAATCCTATGTACCAAATATTTTTGTTTTCAACTTAAAAGAGAAAACCATTTCCCCTAACCTGCCTTTATTTATCAAAATCTTATTGGTTGCTAAATGCTTTTTCCAAAAGTGTTGCGAATATTTTCAGAAGTAAAGTATGATTTTATTTTTCAAAACGCCCCCTCCTCCTTAATAAAATATATAAAACATTTAAGACACATGCCATAAATAATTTTATATATTCATCAATACACTTGGAAAAAATCTAGAAAACTCCAAAATTTATTTTAATATGTTTTCCAACACATATAAATTTCAAACCCAAATAGTTATATATTTAGCCTAAATAATTTATAACCCATTAAATCCTTTTCTTCACTATAAAATCATTATAAAGTCCATCAAAATTAAGAAAATTATGAAAATTGAAATCCATCTCTAAAATATCTTTTCTGATCTAGTTTAAATTTTCAAGGCATTTGGATGTCATTTAATAGGGTTTTCATATCAAACGTATCATAAAAAATAATATGAACATGTATAATTCAACAACAAGTATATATAAACATTTAGTCATCTAAAACATGGCATAATCATGCAAATTCATTTCGGTTCTAACTTAAAACTGAAAACATTAAGAAAAGAAAGATGTAGTAATTATTCACCTTAGCTTTGAGATTAAATAATGTGAGATTTGACGTTGAATAAGTTGATTTACTCCTTTCTCTTGATATCTTAGCTTTTATCTTCCCTTGAGATTAAAAATTGTGGCCGGCCTTGAAGTATTTTAATTTGAGAGAAAAGAAATGAACATGTGTTTTCATTTAGGGTATAAGTCCCTCCTTTTTCCCATTTTGCCCTTCCATTTTTCCACACACTTGCATTCATGTTATCACATTTTGATTTGTATTTAACATAGCACGGTTACCCTTAGTTAAATCAAATCTCAATCTATTAATCTTAACATTATTTTATTTAATTTAGCTAATTGAATATCCTAAATAACGTTATAAAAATATGGGGTGTTACATCTTAGAATCACCTTGCCATGTTATGTACATATATTTTACCCAAACCTTAGTTGATGAGAACATTTAAACATTTGAAAGTACCCATTTTGATTCCATTTAGAGCACCCCTTTCTAAACCTTTTAAACCAATTCTTTCGAAACCAAGTAAAACCCTTTATTTATCTAGGTCGAAAGGCCAAAGCATCCCTTTTGAAACCATACTTAAAACCCTTTCAAAACCTTTTAAAACCTTCCTTTCAGAAGCATTAAAACCATGGACATCATATCTTAAAACACTTCAAGGCATTGCCTTTAGAAAACCTTGAAAAAACCTTCAATTTCTGCCCTTTTGAAACCATCATAAAATACTACTTTCCGAATCCTTCAAAATCCTTTGGGGAATAGCCCCTTTAAAACCATTTCAAATACCTTTCGAAAGCATCAAACCTTTAGAAACTCAAACCATTAGAAAGCACTTTAGTTTAATTTAAAACATATGGAAAAACACCTTTCGAAACCATTTGAATCAACCCATTCAAAACCTTTCAGTAATATTTTAATCAGAAAAAAGGGGCATTTAAAATATCTAAGTCATAACCTTTCTTTAAAAACCTATTCCTAAGTAAAGATGTGATGGTATCGAAACCGTCCCTTCGAAAGCATTGGAGAAGTGGTAAATTTTAAAAGTTGAGTACATCTTTCAAAACCATTGACTTCAAAAGGTGGGCGGCACTTAGGTGTATCGACCCTTTTGAAAGCTATACATATAAAATGAGTGCAATCAAGTCGAAACCATTCCTTTGAAAATATTTGATGTAGTCGAAAGTCAACTGAGCCAAAATCTAACCCTTCGAAGGCAAAGTAGGCGCTCCTTTGATTTTTAAAACAAAGCATACTCCAACCTTTTTGGAACCTAACATTTTGACCAACTACCCTTTTACCTTTGTCCAATGTGCTACGTACTAAGTAGCTTGATACATGTGCATTGGTTTCGAAAACATTGGTGGCGAAAAGTCATGGTCAGAACCCCCATTATCGAAAATGGCAGAACATGCTAAAAGGATGATATTTTTGTTTTCAACTTAAGGAAGAAACTTTTCAATTAACCTGCCATTGTTTGTCAAATTCTTATTGGTTGCTAAATACCTTTTCAAAAAGTGTTGGTAATATTTTCAGAAATAAATGATGATTTTATTTTACAAAATGCCCCTTCTCCTTAGTTAAATATTCAAAAAATTTAAGTCCCATACCTTAGTTGATTTTTTATATTCATCAAAACACTTGGGAAAAATCTGAAAAACTGCCAGAAAATCTATTTAAATATGTTTTCTAACATATAAAAATTTTAGACCCAAATAATTATTTATTTAGCCGTAAAGAATTTAAAACCCAATAAATAATTTTCTTTACTTGAGAATTGATATAAAATCCATGGTAATTCAGAAAATTATGAAAATTTAAATTCATCTCTAAAATATTTTTTCTGATCTACATTTAAATTTCCAAGGCATTTGGATGTCATTTAATGGGATTTCCATATCAAACATTTTATAAAAATCAAAAGAACATGCATAAATAATCAAAAAGTATACATAAACATTTAATCATCTAAAACAAGGCATTATCATGAAGCATACTTCAGATCATCATTAAAACCAAAAATCTTAAGGAAATATGGATATAGTAATTATTCGTCTTAGCTTTCTCATTAAAAGATGTGAGATTTGATCTTTAATAAGTTTATTCACTTCTTCTCTTGAAAATCATAGCTTTATCTTATCTTGAGATTGAAAATGGTGGCTAGCCATAGATTACTTTGGTTTGAGAGAAAATGAAATATATGTGTTTTAGTTCCCTCAGGGTATAGGGTATAAGTTCATCCTACTTACCATTTTGCCCTCCCTTATTTCCTAACACTTTTATTTATGCTATCTCATTTCTATTTGCATTTAACATGGCACGGCTACCCATTGGTTAAATCAAATCTCAATCCATTAATCATCTTACATTTTTTTATTTAACTTAGCTAATTAAACATTCTAAACAATGTTATAAAACTATGGGGTAATATAGACTACCCTCTTAAAGAATTTTGTCCTTGAAGTTACAATAAGTCACACAACAAATCAATTAATAAGTAATACATACCATCTAACAAATCAGGATAAGCGTCTCTAATCTTGCTCTCAGTCTCTCAAGTACAGTCTCTCTCATCGTCTCTCCACTGGACTATCACAAGTCTGACTGTCTTCTTCCTTAGCCTCTTCTCATCTCTTCCAATTATCTAAATCGGTTTTCTAACTATGGTCAAGTCCGGTTCTACTACTAAATCTTCTAACACCATCGGTGCTATAGTATTCTTCGGGTTTCTAACACATTTTTTAAGATAAGAAACACGGGAAAAATCATGGAATCTAGCCAAAATACTCGGTAATTTCATTCTATATGCCATTTTTCTAATCCTATGAAAAGTACGAAAAGGTCCAATGAATCTCAGTGCTAACTTTCCTGATATTCTCAATCTAATCACACCCTTCATCGGTGAAACCTTAAAAATCTCCAATTGAGAACTCCAAGTCTTTCCTCCTTCCATCTGCGTAACTTTCTACGTAGACTGAGCTTTCTTCACCCTATCTCGAATCAACTCAATCTCCTTCGCGACTTCTTTCACTAAATCCGGACCAAGAACCAATCTATCTTCGGTCTCCAACTAACATGCGAAAGATTTGCATGGTCTTACATACAAAGCTTCAAATGGTGTCATTCCAATACTAGTCTGATAACTATTTTTATATGAAAACTCGACTAGATGAAGATGGTCTTCCCATGAACCCCAACATCCAATACACAAGCTCATAACAAATCCTCCAAGGCTCCGGTAACTCTTTCCATTTTCCAATAAGTCTATGGATGGTAAGCGGTACTTACCTTAAGCTTGGTTCCAAAAGCTTCTTGTAGACTATTCCAGAATTTGCTAGTAAACAAGAAATCTCCATCACAAACAATACTACTGGGAATTCCGTGAAGCCTAACAAAAAATTTCATAAATAACTTTGCCAAAATAGGTGTCATCCAAGTTGACTTAACTGCAATGAAATGGGCACTCTTGCTCAGCTTATATACTATTTAATTTCCTCTACTAAATCTTGGCAACTCATCTATGAATTCCATAGGGATAGGAACCCACTTCCAAATTGGAACATCCAATGGTTGAAGAAATCCACTTGGCTTTTGGTGTTCAACCTTTGCTGCTTGCAATTCAAGCACTGCTTTACACATAAGCCAATATCCTATTTTGTACTTTCCCAAAAGAACTCTTCTTCATATCCTGATACATCTTGGTTCCTCCTGGATGAATAGTGAACTTCAAACGATGGAATTCTTGCAAAACTTGATTCTTTATGTCTCCTACGTACGGAACACAAAACCTCCCTTTCTTTCTCAACCACCCGTTATGGTCAAGACTAAAATCCTTTAAGTCATCCTCTCTGTTCCCTCTCTTAACGTACTGATCCGTTCAGCTAAAACTTTATCCTCCTCCTGTTTAGAAGCAATCTTCTCAATTATTACCAGTCAAACTTCCAAACAAGCCAACATAACACTTTATCCACTAGACCCAGCCTCAGATCTATACTACACTCTTCAAGTTGACAATGCTTCCAAATCTTTCCACTCGGCAATCATTGCCAACACTACATTCTGATTCTTCTTGCTAAGTCATCATCTACCTTATTTCTTTTTCCTGGTGTGTACTCAATTCCAAAGTCATAAGTAATAATAAATTCTGCCATCTTTTCGGTCTCATTTTCAGCTCCTTCTGAAAGAACAAGTAACGAAATATGATAGGTATAGAGCTTAAATCGCTCTCCAAAAAGGTAATGTCTCACACCTTCAAAGCAAATATAACTGCATCCCATTCCAAGTCATGCGTTGGATGTCTAACTTCATGTGGTTTGAGCTGTCTAGAAGCATAACCAATCACTTTATCTCTCTTCATCTACATCGCTCCCAATCCAGTTCCACACGCATCAGTATAAACGAAAAAAATCTGGATTCCCCTCTAGAACCACCAATACCGGTCCTTGGGCCAATAAGTGTTTTAAGCTATAGAATGCTCCATCACACCTATCGGTCCATACAAACTTCACATCCTTTCGCGTTAGCTTATCATTAGTGCAACTATCTGTGAAAATTCGTTTATAAACATTTGATAATATCCAGCCAATCCAAGAAAACTCTTTACCTCGGTTACTTAGAAAACTTTGCCTTCAATTGATGCTCTCTTAGCGTCTCAAGCATAACTATAAGATGAACTTCATGCTCCTTCTCATCTTTAAAGTATATCAAAATTATCTACGAAAACCAATAAGAATCTATCCAAGTGCTCCCAGAAAATCCGGTTCATCAAAGCTACAAAGAATGCTGACGTATTAGTTAGTACGAACGGCATAACTAACCACTCATACGATCCATATTAAGTCCTAAATGCCGTCAAAGGAATACTATCCTCTGCCACTCTAAGTAGATGAAATCCTGTCGCCAAAGCCAACCAAGAGAATGCCTTGGCTCCACTTAACTGGTCAAACAAATCGTCAATTCTCGGCACGGGATATAGATTCTTTATGGTCTTCACATTTAACTTGCAATAAAAAGTACATAATCTCAACTATCCATCTAGCTTTTTAGCAAATACCGCTGTAGCTCCCCAATGTGAACTACTCGGTCTAATAAAATTCTTGCCTTCCAAATCCGCCAATTACACCTTCAACTCTTTCTTATCTATATGCGTCATCCTTCTTAGTGGCCTACTCATTGGTTTTGCTCCAGGCACTAAATCTATCTAAAACTCAATGGCTTGCTTTGGTTGTAATCCAACTATCAGCTCAAAGACATAAGCAAATTCTCTAACCATGAAAACTCGATTAACTCATCCTCTAACTCCACAACACCAACTAAAGCATTCACTTTGTAACTTGGGTTACCACGGTATAAACTATACGATCACCACAATCAGGGTGTCTAAATGACTTTTTCCTATCGTGGCAAAATATTCTAGTATCATACTCACTTAACCAATCAATCCTAAGAACAATCCTGAACCCCACAAAGTCAAATTCATGCAAACAATAAACAAAAGAATGACCTAGCATATCAAACTCTAAATGGTCACATCTCATCCTAAGTGGTGCATACCCTCCAATCAGATTTGCAACCCATAAGGAAGTCACTAAATATGAGGGTTCTACATTAAGATTATCTACAAAAAACATCAAGAAATAAAACATGTGATGCAGTAGTATCAAACGAAATGCTAACAGACATACCATGAATCCAGAGTGTGCCTCCCAATGCAGCCTATCCCTTTTCTTGCACCACTGGCGTCGAAGCGGCAGGTTCTAATGCATAACTTGGCCTTTTACATCCCTTGTAGGCTCCTTGCATTGGTTCTTGTAGTGGCAAATCTGATCACAATTAAAGCACTTGAAATTCTTTGTAACGACCCAAAATTTAACCACTTCAAAATATAATATTTAAAGTGATTTTAAATATAAAATATAAACGTTTTTATGATTCAAACAATATCAGATAGGATTAGGAAATAGAAATATACATAAAAATAGTAACATTTGCTTATATCGATAAAAATGACAAAATCCTGATTTCAGATGAGTAAGTTTAAGTGGTTTAATAAATTATTTTAATTTATTTATGAGTGTTTATATTTTTAAATGACATTATACAAATTTATTTTTAAATTTGTTTTACATAAATTAATAGTTTAAATAAAATGTCAAAATATGACCGTAAAACATTTTTTCAAAAATCAACGTTCTGTCAATTTAAAATTATCGCAATGTTGTTGCACCTTTATGTACATGATTTAATAAATATGTTAACATATAAAGATAGATAACAATTAACTAAACAAGATTACTTTTAATAATCACACTTAGAAAATTCTATAAAGTAATTACCAAAAGTAAACTAAAAAAGATAAAACACATGTCACATCACATTTGACGTAAAGTAAAGAAATGTGACGTAAAGTAATGTAATCATTCTTATACTTTACTTAACTTTTAAGTGTTTGAATTTTAAAAGTGTAATGTGATGTGGATGGTAAGTTTTGAATTAAATAAGTTTACTTAATTCTTAAGGAAGTTTATTTAGGTGAAAACACAAATCTATATTTTATTCTCAAATATTTTCCATAAGTACCCATCCACTTCTTCTTCACTTTTGCACCATTTCTTATCTACTTTCTTAAGCTCTCTTACATCTTTTAATGGCTTCCTTCCATAATTAAATAATGCCAAAATATTTCCAAAAATACAAAGAAAAATATCAACAAAACTCCATCCATACCACTTCAACTCCCCCCCCCTCTCCCCTTCTATTGCTCATGCCCCTCTTCCTCTATTTGGTAGAGCAATCCTAGCCTTCCCCAAGCCAAGTCGAGTCATCCAAGTCTAAGCGTTCAAGGAATCGTGAGCTAAAAACATCGAGTGGCGAAGCTATAGCCGATTTTCTGTTCGCCAAAACCAAACAAAGTGAGAACTCCTAATTTATATGTATATATTTGGTTGTGATGTTGTAATATATTAGTTTGGATGTTTGGTTATGATATTGATTTCCATATGTTATTTATTGCATAAAAATATTGAAACAAATCACAGATTTACACGACGTATAATCAAATAAAAATCACTTTTCGAAAAGATATGAAATGTGATATGAATTTATTTATACCTTTGAAAAATGTTTTAATATGTTTTAGAAGTGATTCCTAAGTGTTTAAACTTGTCTTGGGAAAGTTTGGATATGAATATCAATATACATGAAAAATTCGAAGCGTCGCGTAACGATAGTTCATGTTTTCGCGTCAAAAATTCAAATGAACATACGAAGTGGAGTATAGTTCGGAATTCTACGAAGTAAGAATTTTCCGAATCCTTCAATCCACATATTTCATATATAAATAGAAAATAAAGATTTCATCTTAAATATTTTGAAATATGGAAAAATCAATTTTCGAGAAAAATTCAGTTTTTGCACCAAATGACCAAAGTTGTAAATTGATAAAAAAATCGTTTTAAAAATATGAATTAAATTCTAAAAATATTTTAAGATGTATTAAAAATAATTTAAGTTGAAAAGATGATTTTCTAAATGATATAAATGTCATTTTGAAGAATATAGCTTTTACAGCACTTTTTGCAACACCATTTGGAACCCTTTTCACAACGCTTTTCAATAAAGTTTGAAATAAAGGTTGAAACTTAGCAATTCTTTCCCAAATCCTTATAAATGTTTGTAAGTAAATAATAAAGCATTTTAAAATAAATTTGAGCGATTTAACATTATTTCAAAGATGGTTAAACAAATGGTTAAGTGATTTAAAAAGGGAAAATGAGTATGCGAAAAAAACTAGTACATTTTTCGTGCCTATGAGATATAGAAGTGAAAATAAGGCATGTAACTAAGATTAGGGATGGAGCAACCAGTGCCTAAACTTACTTGGGCTCGGTTTTCTCTTTTATGCGAGGGTGGAGCATATCAAAAAGAAATCCCAAATGCTCAACTCGGATTTTATAGAAATAATCTGCTTATACTCATTATTAAAATCCAAAGAGGGAACTTGTCCTATTTGTGGAATTTAAAAGGTGATCTCATCGTTCTTCTGCCCATAGCACTCGTTGAATACGAAGTAGATTTTGAATAAAAGTAAAATGATTTCTATAATCCTATTTTCTCAAAAGATACCCTTTAAAAATGATTTGAGAAATATTGAAAAGAGAGTTTAAATGATTCCGTATTCACTAAAAGAATATTTTGAAAATATATATCTCTTGAAAATATTTTGATAAAGGAAATGAATGAATCGAAAAACAATCACCTAATTACATCATTTTTATCAATGATTGGATTTCGAAGAAACCGGGGTCGGATTTAGGTGATTCCTATCCGAAAACCACTTCTAACCAATTTACGTGTTAGAAGATTGAAGACGTTTAAAGATGGAGATATTGAGACGAATAATAACGAGGGACTACTTGTTGATTATTGGGGATAAACTCCCGATTCACTATATTGTTGCGGTGGTCTCATTGTCATGAAAAACCTCATAACCATAAGGGCTTCTCACCTAGTAATTGTTGAGGAAAGTGCCTTTGGTTTCGTTCGGTCCCAAAACAAACTTGTATGGATGAATGTCTGACCTTGCATTCCAAATAACAGTGAGTGATCTCTATAAAAGTATAGCAGTCAGCAGCGGAGAAGACACCTTCTCTTAGCTTAACACCCTTTTCCGAGACATTCGAGCTCAAGAAGTTATACGTTTATGGAAATCAGTAGTGTGAATGTGTAATGGCAATGTGGCATTCAAAGTGAAAGGAGATGTGCCATGCGAAAATGTAATCGTAGCCTCGAGCCTCATCAGCCGAAAGTCAACGAAACAAGGTTAGATGCAACAAGGCTAAGTGGGTCATTCCCAATTAGCGCATGATCATCCCCTTCTAGAAATATTTCTTCCCGCTATGATGTTTGGGATGTAAATTAATGTCGTTTTTATGCTCGTGCGCCCAATTTAAAGGTCGGTAACTATCGGGGATGATATATCCAGTACTATCTAGTAACAGAGATAGGATGGTCTTGTGTTGGTAGAGGATCCTTTGTGATGGTCCTCGGGACATCCATCTAGAGGTGTACCCATCGAAAGGTAGTCCCTTCACTTGGTCATTTGTATGGAAATCCATTCTCCAATAAGAACCTACAGTTTTGTTTGTATTGGCGTAATGAATAGCCTCGAAATTCTAATTGGGTAACCATTTCGGTTAAGATTAATAAGTTTATTTGCAAATATTTTCAAAGAATGTCAATTGCTAGCACCAGAATTGGTTATTAACGCCCTTGAGAAAGATTGTGTAGAGAGATTAATGAAGAAATTAAATTAAAACATATAACCATATACTAAATTAAATGCAGAAAACAAGAACACCAGATTTACAGTGGTTCAGCATAATTGCCTACACCCACTTTAAGTTTCGATCTTTGTTGCTTTCACAAGTGACTGAATACAGATACAATCCATACTATAAAGACTTGAATACAAATGCTAAGTAAAATAGAGTAAGTCTTGAAAGCGGCAGAGTCTCTCCAGTGTTCTCGAAATAAGATCCCTTTCACTATGCCCCTGCCCTTCTATTTATAGATGAAGACAGGCTGGACTCCCTACGCAGGCCTCAAGGCCGAGGTGACTTGGCCCACATAGGACGATCTCAAGCTGGCCTGTCCATTCTTGCCGAACCGTACCTAAATACCAAAACATGTCGACTGCATCAAACCCGTATATCTTCAGGCTCTTCTTGGTCAGAATCTTGTCTAGTGCTAATACTAATATCTTCAACTGTCATTCTGTAGCCGGGCCAAGGTGCTGGATAACATTTTCCCCCTAAAGTGTGTCATGTGAACCGACATGACACGCTTTGAATCAACGAGTATTCCTTGTTTCCAAAAATAAATCCATCGTGTTTCTTGAAAAGTCATTATCTTTCAATTTATCCTCCAAGGTATCGTATACTTCTTTGGTCGTCATGACGCTTGGTCGATTCCCAATATTTTAAATCCAGGGTTGTAGTTCATCAGTGGCCTTCCGTGTCCGGTTCTACGGAGCTAGTAAGCTTCGGCTATCTGATCCAGTCTTTTCTTAATAACCTTAAGTGAGAATTCAGTTTCTGTTGATTTCAAGAAGTCGAACTTTTCTGGTCGTACACTTGCATGTTCGTGTACATGCTCTTGCCATTGGCTCTCGGATGCGTTATAAATGCTCATAAGTCGTCACCAATTCCATCTAATTTAATTGCAATTCAATTGTGATTCCTTATTTGTATTTTTTTGTGAAATAAGGGTTGTATTCAGCCATTTGATGAGAGAGGACTTCAAGTTTTACATGGAAGACGATCTCAGAGCAGATTGCAAGGGCGAATGGAGTACAGCCAGTCATGGACTCGTGGGTAGTTTTATAAGCCCATAATGTTGTTGGGAGTTCATCCGCCCATTTACCTCTAGCCTTTTCCAAACCACTCTTCAGTATAGACTTTATGATTTTGTTCACAGCTTCAACCTATCTATTTGCAGTTATAATAGATCATGGAAGGTCATAAGGACAGATAACGTTACGGATAATGAAGTTGATTATTTTCTTCATCTTGGTCTTTAGAGTTCTTCATCTGCTAATTTGTTGAAGTAATCAACAGCTATGATGGTGTATTTCACACAACCTTTAGGATCTGCAAGAAGATGATTTCAGTACCCCAAAGTGGCAAACGGCTATGGACTAGCCATTTGAGTAATTTCCATCGGCTGGGTTCCCGGATTTTTTGCAAACATCGTGCACTCGTCGCATTGTCTAGCATGGTTAACCACATATGGATTGATAGTTGGCCAGTAATACCTGTAGCAGAGTATTTTCTTTATCATGATTTTCACCCTGATGTTATCGCCGCATTCTTCTTCATAGACTTTGCTCAAGATATCATCATGGGCGATACACCGAAGCATAGGGATGGATAAACTCCTTTCTACACACGACTTCTTCATGGATAATTTGGCGTGAAGCTTTTGAGGAGGATCTATCATTTCCCATTCCTTCGTTCAGTAAGAATTCCTCATTGTAGATAGTCTTTGATAGGAGTCAACCATGACACATTTTCTAGCTCTATCCCCAAGACCTAGCCGCTCTCCATCCGTCAATGCTTGGAATATTAAATATTTCAACTGAAACAATGTACGTCTGTTGCGCGTCCCTAAAACTGGCCAGCTTGGCCAGTGATTGGACTCTTTTCATTTTGTTCACTGAGTATGTGTGTAATGATGTAATTCGTGAAGTCGGCTAGTAGCTCTTGGACTTGGCCAAGATAAGGAACAAGACTATGCCCCCTAGCCACATCAACTTCCTTAACTTTGCATACTACCAATCAAGAATCACAAAAGATATGTAAAGTTTGCACTCTAAGTCCTCTAGCAAGTTTGAGGCTGGCGGGCGAGGCTTCATACTAAGTATCGTTGTTTGTTGTAGGGAAATCGAGTTTCAGGACATAGTAGATCGATCGTTCCTCAGGAGTCATTAACATGACTCCTGCGCCATAATACTAATCGTTGGATGCTCCATCCGTGTACATTTTCCATCTGTTGTTGGTTCTCTACTACTCTTCGAGTAGTCGTCTGATGCAGTGAATTCGGATGTGAGGTCTGCTAATTTCTGTCCTTGGATAGCCCTTCGAGGGAAATAAGTAATATCGAATTGGCTTAGTTCCATATTCTATTTAAGTAGTCTTTCAGACATCTCAGGTCGTGGTATGCCCTGTCGCAACAGCTGGTAGGCATAGACATTGATGGGGTGAGCCTAAAAGTAAGAGTGGAGCTTTCATGATGAAATCAATAGATATTGTGCTAGCTTTTGTAGCTTCGGGTTGATATCCAATGCATGGCTCGCAATAGTTAATGAAATCATATATGAATGTCAAAATGGGTCCAAGGGAATATATCATCATTTATTCAGAAAAATCCAACTAATTCTTTTATCATCATTGCATTGAGCTGTGATCCAATATTCAGCACCAGGAAAGGGTCGCCATGGCTGGCTGTAATGTCGACTGTCAGCTTAGCAGGTGCAATCCCAGATTCTTCGAGTTCAGATGTAACTATTTTGCATAACATTCAATATGAAATGTGGTTGGGACGATGAATGCTGATGGTTATTCTAGACAAATCCTAGAGTCTTATCATGAGTTATTAAGTCTAATAGTGAAGGACTCTGAATGCCCTAATCGATTATCAGCAAATGGCTAAAGATCAAGCGTAAAAGCACATTGAAGGAAATGTCGAGTAGGAGTCAGCCTCGAGTTGTGTGCAGCTGTATAGCTGGATCTTGCTAGGAGTTTGAATTTGATTGTATATTCGAGTAACATACTTTCTATTCAATGCATTCATGATCCTTTACCCATCTTTCGGGTTGGAGTGACAGTCAGTTGCCTATGAGCTAAGGTATCGATTTAATGATTCTATCTCTAGGAATTCTTTCGGTGGTAGCCTTGAGTAGCTGTAAGCACTATATATAAGTTTCAAAATTGAGCTATCGCAGCCAGTCTTTGGATGACCATGAATCAGCTTCTAGTCTCGGGTTGATAAATGTACTGCATGGATGGTTGAGTCTCGTCCTAGCTATGTTTATATTCCCCCCTAAACATCGAAAACATAGAGTTGATCGATGAATAGTCGGTTCACATTCATCTTGCTTCTAGCCCGTGCCCCCATGTCTGGGGCATATACCGATAAGTAGGAAGGTCAGCCATGCCCACTTTAGCATTGCTCTCCTTCCCGTTGAATCATGGGATCAAGGCAGTTGATGGGAGTCTGGTCTTGCCTATGTTGGATTGTATTATGGGCTCTCATTCCAAGAGGAATACTTTGATGCCTCGTTAGTTTTAGGGGATAATTTGGACACTGGACGGTCATCCATTCCACTTTGGTTCAGCTCTATAACCAGATCTCAGGGTAAAGTTGGCTACAAATGCAGTCGGCTCATGTTCATCCAGTTTCAAACTCCTCCTGACGGATCGAAGGAGGGTGCAGGGGAATTTTTGACCAAGTACTCATGGTTTACTCTCCATTCCACACTCTAGAGGTCATAGCGTTTCAAGGAACATCCGAGTCACATTAATATGTGCTTGGTGCGGATCGGTATTGACCCTCGATCTGAGTTATGATATAGTCGGTTGCCTGTAGTTTTGGATGCCGTTTCGATTGGTTCTATATTGAGGCCTCCTTGTAGTCGTTGTTAAGTTGTAAAGAATGCCAAGATAAAGCTATAGTAAGCTATCGTATTCAGCTTTTAGAGACTTGTACTCCTGTTCCCAGCATTGATTTGACCAGGCCACTAGTTGGATGGTCGAACTCCATCCTTTGCGAGTTAATAATTGTCCTGTCGATTTCAGGCCGAAGTTTGCGGAATAGAGAACGGTCGGAATCCCCTCGTCTATTTATCGATATTTATACACTACTCTGCATTATGGTGACTTAGTGTTATTCTCCCCCCGGTCGACTTGCGCACAATTTGTGTTCATGCTTCGGTCCACACTTCGGGGACTTAGAGATTTGTCGAACGGTTTATGCTTTAGTCCACAGTTTGGGACGTAGAGATTTTCGTCAATTTTTTTATACTCCAGTCCGCACTCTGGGGACTTAGAGTACTCTAGTCCGCTTTTGGAACTTAGAGATTTTTCTCAAGTCGTTCATACTCTAGTCCGCACTCTGGGGACTGAGAGTACTCTAGTCCACTTTAGGGACTTAGTGGTTTTTAATTCGTTTATAATCTAGTCCACGCTTCGGGGACTCAGTGTACTCTAGTCCGCACTCTAGGGACTTAGAGGTTTTTATATCGTTTATACTCTAGTCCGCACTCAGGAGACTTAGAGTACTCTAGTCCGCTTCAGGAACTTAGTGGTTTTTAAGTTGTTTATACTTTAGTCCGCATTTAGGGGACTCGGAGTACTCTAGTCTGCACTCAGGTAACTTAGAGGTTTTTGAGTCATTTATACTCTAGTCCGCACTCAGGGGACTGAAAGTACTCTAGTCCGCTTCAGGGACTTAGAGGTTTTTAAGTCGTTTATACTTTAGTCCGCACTCAGGGGACTAAGAGTACTCTAGTCTGCACTCAGGTGAATTAGAGGTTTTTAAGCCGTTTACACTCTAGTCCGCACTCAGGGGACTTACAGTACTCTAGTCCGCTTCAGGGACTTAGAGATTTTTGTCGAGAGCAGTCATATTTTCGCCCGTTTAATTTGTGTTTCATTTACCGTATCGAGGCTAATGCTATCGAATGGACGATCCGACCACGTTTGCTCATGGAATGGGACTCTGCCCCCAGCATAAAGGATGAAACTTGAAGAATGGACGATCGATTCTTGTCTGCTTGGTGATTATAGCTCTTCCAATCAAGTCAAGGAAGGAGGTACATGACAGATGGTTGGATCACATCCATGATGAGTTAGGTAATCAAGTCTCACATAATTTGCTTCATATCTCTTTCTAAAAAATAAGGATAATAGACTTTTGAGTAGAAAAAGTAAGTTGCATATGTTTTAAGGTGCAGTCATATCCACGTATTGAGAGCAATGGTTGGTAAGTAGGCAGTCCATCGCAGCTACTCCAAGTCGGGCTTTCGAACAACCTTTTGTGCTTGGGATAGGATTTGATGTGTACATGATCAAATCACGTCTACTCTAGATAGATTCCGATGTCACTTAGCTTCAGGAAAGGCATCTATATTTTGTTGAACTTTGTTTTGTGACTCGATTTGAGTGGATGATGGGGCCATATAAATTTCAAGCCTTGCTTAGGCCTTCAAATCAAATTTGGAGGTCGACGAATGAACGATCGATCGTGTTCACTTTGTATTGGTCTCTGATCGTGATGAGTTTTTCGATCTCTAGTCCATAGCCCCAAATCGAAGGCATATGGTTGACGGTGAGCAGTGGAATCATGCTCGTGTTGATGAAACTCCATAGGTCCGATCATGGTTTGTGTGGATTGGTTGGCGGCCAACTCTGAGTACTTGGTCACCTACATGGATTTGAAAGAAGTTTAGCTAAAGTTGGTCGTAACACAAAGCATTATTGAAATCAACATATCCAAAGATGATTGGTATAAATCTCATTGATAAAGGGAGCCAGTATCGTGTGCTTGCTATTCAACCCTGCCCCTAGCCCCTTCTAGCAGGATGTCGACTGCCAACAATCCAATTGATAATTAGAGTTATTTAATGATGGGCAACCGAAGGTATCGGATCGCCATTCTGTGAGGCTTGCACGTACAATTGAATTTTTTCTTTCTGAATCCGCTTTTTCATGACACCTTGGAGGTGTTTGTAATCGCCAGTGTTAGGATCAGTGTGCATCTTGGAATATACAATTTTCCCCTGATTTCCTCTGGACTTCGATGGACTCTCTCGATGTTAGTTTTCATTACCACTTTGTGAGTCTCCAAATAGAGGCTATCGATTGAATCTTTCAAAGAGCATATGAGTCTAATTTTGAGATCTTGTTTTGTGTACTCGAATCAGTCTCCTTAGCCGATGGGCCTTATTTCTCCTAGTCTGCTCCACTTCTCCTCACTTTGGTTCTGATTCATCTTGTAACATAAACAATCCATGGTCGTAGGAGGCTCTCCAGCTAACTAGATGCCAAAATATATCTAGAGGTGACTTTCCTAAGACGAGATTAGTCTGATATCCTTTTTAGCATTTGGAATAAATTGCTTAGTGCCAAACATTGGTCTGCTTGGAGTCACTAAATTTGAAATGCTGGGCCAGTGAAGAATGGTGCTTGGAGTCAACTTGGCATTTTCCTAAAGTCATATCATCTATGTTCTCCTACCTTTGGGAGTACCGTTTGAGTAGCGGTTGCTTGTCCATTCCCTTGTTGCCTTTCAGAAGCTGCCATTGGATCCTCTATGCGCTAGTCGATCATGGGATGTAAGGGAAGTGCATAGAATGTTCCTTTATTAAGTTGAGTTTTAAATTCATTGTCCAGAGCCTCTTTTTCAAAAATTTGGGATGTAACCGATTTTTTTTGAAAATTGGAGCCGTACAAGACGTGAGGCTCGGCCTATATGTCGTTCGGCCTAGAAGTGTGGCTCGGCCTGGATGCCGCTCGACATGGATGTATGGCTCGGCATTGGGATGTCGCTCGGCATAGTCATATGGCTTGGTATTCGAATGTCGCTCGGCATAGACATGTGGCTCCGCATTCGGATGTCGCTCGGCATAGATGTATGGCTCGACGTTCGAATTTCGCTCGACATAGATGTATGGCTCGGCTTTTGGATTTCGCTCAGCATAGACGTATTGCTCGGCATTTGGATGTCGCTCGGCATAGATGTATGGCTTGGAATTCGAACGTCTCTCGGCATAGACGTGTGGCTTGGCATTCGGATGTCGCTCGACATAGATGTATGGCTCAGTATAGAATTTTTTTGGAGCGGTCGGTATATGTTTTCTAGGGAGATCAGAATATGCCTTCAGAGGTAGGTCGGCCTTCATTCTACTCAAGTGCAAACTTCGATGTCCAATCCCCAGATCTTGCGCAGACTTGGTTTCTCTGACTATGGCTATCAGCTTCCTTTAGATTTCTTTCAAATCTGAGTAGAATAGGAAGTCTTCTAGTAAACAATTGGATCTATCTCAAGAATATGGAAATCCACTAATAGACGATGAGATCCAATCAAGCTGAGAATTCAGTTCTCAGTTTAAGCACCAAAATGTTAGCACCAAAATTGGTCACTAACATTCTTGAGAAAGATTGTATAAAGAGATTAATGAAGATGGTAAATTAAAACAAAGAGCTATATACTAAATTAAATGCAGAAAATAAGAACACCTGATTTATAGTGGTTCAGCGTAATTTTCTACGTCCACTTTAAGTTTCGATCTTTATTGCTTTCATAAGTGACTGAATACAGATACAATCCGTACTATAAAGACTTGAATACAAATGCTAAGTAAAGTAGAGTGAGTCTTGAAAGTGGCAGAGTCTCCCCAGTGTTCTCGAAAAAATGTCCCTTTCACTGTGCCCCTACCCTTCTATTTATAGATGAAGATAGGCTGGACTCCCTGCGCAGGTCTCAAGGCCGAGGTGAATTGGCCCATATAGGACGATCTCGAGTTGGCCTGTCCAATCTTGTTGTACCATACCTAAATGCCAAAACATGTCAACTGCATCAAACTCATATATCTTCAGGCTCTTCTTGGTCAGAATCTTGTCTAGTGCTAATAGTAATATCTTTAACTATCGTTTATAGTCGGGCCAAGGTGCCTGATAACATCAATAAAAATAATATCCATAAATTTTGCGTAATAAAGAGTTTTGGTTATAATAAGGTAAAAACTCGTTCCGTTTTTATGTGCAGCGTGGTTTTATGAGATACTTTTTTTTTCAAAACATTATACTTTAAGTTCTCACACCAGTCCCATGGCTGACCCGGAGATTTTTATTTCCTTTAAACTCTAGGTGACCTAATTTTTGGGCATGGTCAGGATACATTTTGGAGCTATGAAGCCGAAGTACCTTCTATAGATATCTATACATTTTTCGTTGTGTTATGTACTATGTATTTTCCAGCTTATGTATGGATAGACGGTTATAACTATGCCACTGGAATTGTATTTGACTCTGATCATTTATGTATAATTAAAATGATAGATGCGATGTGAGATTCTATTACTATGTTATCTTCTATCTTTATTTTCTTTTACACCCTTGATAATCTGCCTCCCTGGCACGTGGATACCGTGGATGTATTAGTTTCGATTTCTAAGGGTAGAGGAGATGGGTCGTCACATTCTTCTTTCCAATCACCTCCTTTCCCATTCCATTTCTATTATGTCACTCATGATCATGATATCCTTTCTTGTCGCATGAATAGCATACCACATCAGATTTTTCCTTCTTCATTGATCCTTGCTTCTGAGCATTCTTCTTATGAAAAAAATTTCTTTTCCGGCCTTATCCAATCTAGGCCACTTTCTTTTTATTCTTTTCCATAAAATCTAAAATTTCCTCTTGCATCCATGCCATTTCCACTACCACATCACATGGATTCCTTATGTGCGGTAAGGTAGATCTCGCCAACTCCATTTTCAATCCTCTAATAAACTTCTCGTTTCTTATCATCACCGTGTCAACAGTAGCACACCCATATCAGGCCAACTCTTCAAATCTTCCAACATATTCTAGAACAAACATCTCCTTTTGTTCCAGTTTAGCAAACTTTCTAACCAACACAGACTGTGCCATAATCAACGTGAATCTTTCTTGAAACCTCCTCTTAAACTCTGCGTATGTCATAGTCCCTCATCTACACCAGTATTCTACCAAAACAGAGCAGCATCCTTAAGCTATCTTGAAGCCAATCTCCTTTTCTTCTCTTTATTGAGTCCTAAGTCATCAAAAATTCTCTCACGGTGTAGAAGCAAGTTTTCCACCTCGATAGCATCCTCAGTGTATATAAATTGCTTCCCTCCAAGCCTAGTATACTCTCTGCTCAAGTTAGCATAGTGCTTTCCTATCGGAGCTTCCTGAACTCCTCTTCCAGTAGCAATCCTTCCGACAACTCCAGCTGCGATTCTAGCTTGCATCATGTTTACGAAAATCCGATATATGGCTCCCATATCCACTTGGGGAACCCCGGCACAAACATTTTCAGCTTGAGGCTGAACTTGAGCTCTTCTAGCATTCGGTCCGGAATTTCTATTTATGGTGGTGTTATCTCTTCCCATATTAACTCTGCCTCGTCATCCGTCCAAATCCGTATCCAAGCCTCATGGGATACAAATGAATAGCCTAATAAAGATGGGAGCCCAAAGACATAGTGTATACTTATATATAACAAATACAAGTACGTTACTATAGCATTACCCCATACCTCGATTTTAACTTAATTCCTAAGGATTATGTTTTCAAAAATCATTTTTAGTTAAAGTATTTCATAGACCATGCTCTGACACCAAGTTGTAACATATCCTACACAGAGGCCTAAAATTAAGCACTATAGATGTTGTAGTCATCTATAGTATTAGCTTTCGGTGCTAAAGACTGCTATGTTAATGGTATATATAATATCAAAAGCATTTGAATATGAAACAAATCACAGATTTCAAAACAACATTTTTCCATTAGATTTAAAACCAGATGTTCCATATTCATACTACATGATCCCAAATACATTTCCCAGACTTTGATAAAATATAATTTTTACGAAATACGCCAGACATTGATAAAATATACTTTTTACAAAACATGCCAAGAGCTACATATGAAGATGTTCCCTTGGATAACCATAGTCATATAGTCAAAACTGAGTTAACACATACACAGTGGAAATAACAACAAAACAAAGAACTGCAACTCCTTTATAGCTATACGTTAGTCTCCTGCTCGCCCCTGGCAGTTTATTCATCATCCTACTAAAAACGTGGAAAGCCTTAATCCCTCACCTTACTTATATCAACTTTGAGCATCCGTGAGTTTAAGTGGAAAACATAAACTTCGAGTCAGGCATAAAGCCTAGTGTGAATAATAATATACATTCCAGTTATAAATATTAAGTGAGACCACACTACTTCGTGGAACAGGTTTCACCTCATTTACATCCTTTTAAAACTTATATTTTTCAAATCATTCCCTACAACCAAAACTTGTTAAATACTGTAAAGCATCAGTATGTAAACATATATCAGGTAATAAAATACCTATTTGTTCAAACACTTTAGTTTTTTGGCTAACTATTAACCTTTGTTTGATTCGGGTGTACCAGACAATATAAACAAAAAATTTCTAACTTCTAATAGACACTCCACTAATGGACGGTATGTCCTTAACTATTTGTTAAATACTTCTCTTCTGGACGGTCTTTCCCTGACTTAATCATCTCCAAGTCACCGGATCCTAATGGTTTTGTGGGCTCACTAATAACCTATATGTATACAAATATATATTCCCTTATTTGTGTAATCATAATTTTAGTCTTACCTATTTCAACACACTAGAATTTCGGACAGCAATTAGCTGGAGCCAATAGCTAATGTACAGGGCACGACCCTATGCTAGTCCCATCTGGTATTCTAATGTCTGAGTCATTTTCACTTAGGGATTCCTTCTCATAATTTCCCTTGAAAACCCTTTCAAAATGATTTAAATCTTTAAATCAAACTCACATACGAAAAATATATAATCTCATGCTTTACTCAAAATCACCTTGCCATGTTATGTACATATTCTTCACACAAACCTTAGTTGATGAGAACATTTAAACACTTGAATGTACCCCTTTCAGTTTCATTAAAAGTACCTCTTTCTAAACCTTGAAAGCAACTCTTTCAAAACCGAGTACAACACTTTAGTTATCTAGGCCAAAAGGCCAAAGCATCGCTTTTGAAACAATACTTAAAACCCTTTTGAAATCATTGAAAACCTTCCTTTTGGAATCCGTAAAACCATGGACATTATATCTTAAAACACTTCAAAGCTTTGCCTATAGAAAACCTTGGAAAACCTTTTATTTCAACCCTTTCGAAACCATCAGAAAGTACTACCTTTCGACTCCTTTGAAATCCTCTCAGAAATCACCCCTTCAAAACCATTTTGTTGACCCAAAAAATAGATCAACACCTTGGTTTGAGTTTGAAAGCACCAGCCCTGTTCTAATAGAGCAATATCATAGATAACAGAGATAGAAAAAGAATAGTAAAAGAAAGGTGACAGAGAATTTTTATAGTGGTTTGGCTGTTGATGAAACCTACGTCCACTTTATAGTTTTATTATAGACTAATTGCTGTTGAAATAGATGTTCGATTATAAGGCTTTGATTATTTTCTAGCTAGAATGAATCTCCAGAGCTGGAATCCACTCGAGAATCATAGTGAATTCCTTTGAAGACTATTGTGAGGAAGATAGAGAGTGAAGAATGTTTCCAACAGAGCTTTAGCAACCAATCTGGAGAAGCCCCTCGTTGTGTTGCAGGTAAGATGGTATTTACAGATATCGGAGAGCTTCTGGGCCGGGCCTGTTTATCAACTGCTCGTAGGTAGGTAGAAAATGACCCAGGGAGAGTTTGGCTCGCAAAATGAGATAGAGCCATTGGTCGTTAGTGACCCATGATCTATAGAACACTGGCGACCCATGGTCTATGGGTCACTAGCGACCCATAGACTTGGCTCATTTGTCAGCCAATGCCTTGGCCTCTTTTCGTAGTGTTCTTCAGCTAACTTGTTTGAAGGCTTGAGAAGAGCCATGGGTAGCCAATGATCCAAGCACTTAGGATTTTCTGGAGTTTCAATTTGGAGATGCTTTGATTGTCTTTTATCATAGTTATCCTGTTTCGATGGCAATTCACTAGTTGCTTATGCTCAGCTGCTGATTGGGCTAAAATAATGTTGGTCCCTTGGCTTAGTCGAATCCAATCGTTGCCTTAGTAACATTGATTGGCTCTCATTCACTCCTTGCCTTAGCCTTTCCGGTTGAGTTCTATGCTATCCTGATGTCACGAGATTGTGCTACTTTCTTAGTAGGTCCAGCTAGGTTAAAAACCCGGATAACATTTGCCCCCAGAGTATGTCTTTTGGGAACAAGGCGTGCTCTAGATGTTATCGATTATAGTATCTGTTTACTGGGTTCTAAATAATTGCATTAGAGTCTCATAGATATGTAGTAAGTTACACTATTGATCGCCTAGTTTTGGTCTCGACCCTTATTGCTTGTCGTAAAGAATCAAATTTTTCTCCATAACTTCTTGGTATACTTTGATGTAATAGGTAACTGTCGACTACCATGAAAATTAGCCATCTGTTGAATTTTCAATGTGAATCATCAAATTCCACCTTAGGATGTTATTTTCAACTGAATGGCTTCTGATGGCTGTTCGTTTTTTTTGTTTTGATCCGCATTTCAATTCATATTATTGACGATGAAATCTTGCTTCATAGTTTATGCAATTGTTTAGACCGGAAAATGGGTGCATAAAGATATAGGTTTGGAGTTGCCTCATATCGGTTTAATTTGACCGAAGGCAAAGCTAGGTTTACCTCGAATGATTGTACGGCATTCTAGAGCAAAATTTTGCTCTTTGTCTTCAGGTTTTTCTTCTCGGGAATTCAGTTAAGTTCCTATCGATGTTTTTGAGTTCCAATGCGACAATTTATTCCAAAATTGGATATAGTGGGTGATTTAATTGTATCGCACTTCCTATTTCTGCATTCCAGTGATCAAGAAAAGAGATGCTTCCTGCGTCGCTTTGGGTAACGGCTCCATTATCGATTGTTGATCGATAATTGGCAAGTGTGGAAGAGATAATTTCGAAGGATGATATTGATTCTTTTTTAATGTAAGCAAGCTATCTACACAAGATTGTTGGCTCGTAGTATTCGGGATACTAGACTCTTCTCATGTAGATAATACACTACATCTGGCCCGGTCAACGCTTAGGACCCAATTGGTCAACATACGGTTACTTCACTTCGATTTTGGGCGTTAATTATACGAGGATATTTATTAATGTAAAACATACCTGACAGGGTTGAATGCCAAGTTTTGTTGTTGAAAATTACCTTTTGTTCTTCCAATCTTTAGTCCGGTAGAGGGACTTCCACTCCTCCAAAAGCTGGGTCCTTCACAACTTAGGTTTCTCTTATTATCCTTATCATGGAATGATCGAGTACAATTAATTTACTAGGCACGGTTACTCTTGTAGAGTTGTAGTTGAAGTTCGATCAGGCGCAGCTTCAGTCTTTGGAAACTAGTGCATGAGTTATCCGATCGCGAATATCTTTCCTTTGTGGTTTTTCGAGTTCAATCTGCACGCTAGCATCTATCTCAGAGGACTATTGGCTTAATTCCTCGGCTTCGAGAATTAATTTATATTAACCTATGAAGTAGTTTGGTTTACCTATTTTTGTAGCTAATCCCTACTTATGCTAAATTGAGTTCGTTTTAACAAAGTGTTGGTGTAAATGCCTTAGCCCATAGGGCTGATTACTTTGACTACTGAAACGACATATTTTGGGAGACTAGGTCGCCTAAGCAATAAGTTCGACTGCCCCTGTTTGATTAACACGGTAGCTACTATCTTCGGGAATTAGGGAATTTGTTCCTCGATGCCAAGATTTGAGTTTTGTAGTAATATCGGTATGTATTAAAAAGATGCGTTTTTGGTATCTTTTACTAAAGCAAATTCTTCTGAGTCTGATGTTGAGATCCTAATCACGTGTTGGTTTCTATATTTAGAAACTCATATACAGATGACTCAACTCTATGGATTTTCCCTTGATGTTGTGAATCTTCAAATAAAATGACCAAAATTTGGGTAATGGCGTTATCCTGCAAGTTGGAACCAAATGATCTACTTAGACCGTAAGTAGGCCATCGATCCTTTTCATCTTCGCCAGACTATGAGTGACGGTTGATTTCTGAATGTTAAATCCTTCATTTCCTTTGTTGGAGATTTTGTTGCCAGAATGCTCTGTTTTGTAATATAGAGCCGTTATCTAACAAACCTCGTAGCTGTTCATGTTTGGACTTTTGAAATATTTCTTTCGATCAAGTATACGTGCCTCTATCCCTTCTTGAGCGACTAGCTATGGTGAATGCCTATATTTGGGGGATTGTAAGAGGTGGAAATATGTAGGGAGAATTTCTCAATTGCCCTTAGTCTAGCTCTCTATCCATTTTGGAATTGAGGACGTTCGAGGATTTTATATTCGACCTTCCATAATTGCTCCCGATTTTTCTTGGCCATGCATGCACTTTTTGGTTGCTGAAATTGTCATGGAAGTTTTGTTCATTTGTCAACTCCTGTCTTTGAAATTGAAAACCAAGTTGTTTAGTTCCTAGCGACATTTCCTCAACGCCTTTATCTTTCAGCTGTGTCTAAATTCTTTCTAATTTGAATATAGGAAATTTGGTTGTGCACCAGCTTTCATCCCTAGACCGGCTGACCTATGAAAGGACATGTCTTCTGGTTGTTGCCTGTCATTGGGGACTGGCAGTTTTCTGAAGACAAGTTAGAAACTCAGTTGAGGACTAACTTCTATCTTTAGAAACTAGTGCATCGATGGTTCACTGCGATGAGTGTTTCTCATCAGCCCTATAGGCATTTTCGGGGCAATACCTGTACTTAGGGAGTAGAATGTTTCCTAGAGTTGCAAGGGCAAC
Organism: Allium cepa; assembly: GCA_030765085.1. Classification (NCBI taxonomy): domain Eukaryota; kingdom Viridiplantae; phylum Streptophyta; class Magnoliopsida; order Asparagales; family Amaryllidaceae; genus Allium; species Allium cepa. The sequence goes on from CM060938.1 coordinate 689,680,515, forward strand.
ACCGGTACTTATGAAATAGAAAGTTTCCTAGCATTGCCGGGGAAACACTGGTACTTAGGAAATAGAAAATTTTCCCAGCGTTGCCAGGGCAACATCGGTACTTAAAAGATAAAGAAGGCCTTGTGGTTGGCAAGGCAATACCGATACTTAGGAGGTTGGGATTGATTTTTCCTTTCGATTTAGCGTTTCTCTTAATCCATTTGGGTACTACTTTCAGTCTTCGAAAACTAGAACTTCGATAGTTGGACAGTAGAAGTATTTTCTTAGTGCTTCCTATCTTTAGGCAGTGTTAAAGTCATGTTGGTGATGGTCTTTAACGGTTTGCACTTCTCTTGTCGATTTTAGGTTGGAATTACTGTAATAGGAGGCGTTGGAAACCCATTCATTAGTTAATGGTGTTGCATTCTATTCTAGATTTTAGGAACTTAGTGTCATTTTGCGAACGGTCGAGTCATATTCGATTTGTGTTTATACTTCGGTTCGCAATCCGGCGACTTAGATTCATGGGTGGTCGCACTTTCGCCAAAATTTATTTACTCCAGTTCGTAGTTATGGACTGGGAGATTTTTGTGAATCGCTTTTCTATTCCACGCCCCAAGGACTTAGAGTACTTTAGTCCGCACTCCGAAGACTTAGTGCTTTTATAAATTATTTATACTCTAGTCTATGCTCCGAGGACTTAGAGATTTTTATGAATAGTTTATACTCAAGTCCGCGCTCCGGGGACATAGAGTCTGTTTGGTGATGGTTGAATTATTCATCTGATCCTTTAGAGTTGAGTAAATTCCCTTTAACCCAATGTGGTTGTTTTCCCAACGTTGCTTAATTTCGGGATGCACCATGTTCTATAACGATAAGAGTCCTAGGTTTCCGTTGCCGAGCGTTTTTATAGCCGTCCAGTGTTACCCTTAGAGATGGAAGGCTGTTGCTTAACCAATTCCATAGTTATTCTTATTCATGAAAAATCAAATTTCCTCCAATCGATTTTCATTATGTTCTGATGACTACCTGGGGAATCCTTCATTTCCAGGTGCCAAAATTCAGGTTCTTATTGAAAATTTGGAATTGAGGAGCAAGTTACCACTTTCCCCCGTTATGACCGTGTTCATTCCTACACTGATCATGGACTGGTAGAGTTCGGTAGTGTTTGTGTTGAATGCGTGGCACTTAACCTTGCTTGTTTCAGGCCATATGCATTATGCTAGGCTGATAGCATTATTACGGATATCAATCTTATCCATTGGTTCCAATCATTGGGAATCAATGGTTTAGCTGCTTGATTTCGAGCGTTCTCTCCTTTCTATGGTCCATCTTTGGACAACAGCTGGTTTTCTACTAGTAAGGGTTTGAGACCTCGGTCAAGCACCTGCTTCTGTTCTTTGGAAACTGATGCATTGATGATTTGATTCTGGAATATCATTCCATCATCATCTATCTATGGTTGACAGTAATTTCCTCCTTTAATTGCAAGTTGGAGCGATCATTTATCCTAACCAATTGTTAATGCGTTATGTGCCCCTCAGTCCACAGGGCTGATTATTCTGAACAATTGATGTGAGACTTAATGTTCTAGGCAGCTCTCTGGATGCCTCCAGTCAAAGGAACGTTGCAGCTCCTATCTCTGGGAACCCGTGACTTGGATGTCTTCAATTTTGACATTTAACTTTGGCCAAAAATAAGAACTCTTTGTCGACTTCTTGATTTGTAAGTTTTGTGGTGCTACCAAAGCAATGTCGGTTCTTTTCGATAGTGGGAGTTGATCCCTGTTAATAGAAGTGCTCGGCGTTTGAGAGTGTGTGACTTATGAAGTTCCTTTGTGCTGCCTATCTTCGGGCAACATGAGGGGTTTAAGCTCTTTAAGAGTTAGTGCACCGCTTACGAAATGCATGGCTTTCCATGCTCCTCGGTGTTGCCTATCTTCGGGTTACGCGAGAAGCGTATATTTTGGCGTGGCTTTTGGAATGCATGGTTTTGGTGCTTCTCGGCATTGCCTATCTCTGGAAAACGCGAGGAGTTAGTTTTTTAGTGCTCCTCGGTGTTAGCCTATCTCTGGGCAACAAGAGGAGTTAGTTTTTTAGTGCGAGGAGTTAGTTTTTGATTGCTCCTCGGCGTTGCCTATCTCTGGGCAACACGAGGAGTTAGTTTTTGATGCACAGCTTACGAGATGTGTGGGTTTGGTGCTCCTTGGCGTTGCCTATCTCCAGGCAACATACGGAGTGTAAGTTTTGAGTTCCTCGGCATTGCGTATCTTCGAAAAATGCGAGAAGTTAGTTCTTTTGTGCTCCTCAGCATTACCTATCTCCGGACAACACAAGGAGTTAGTTTTTGATGCACGGCTTACGAGATGTGCAGCTTTTGGTGCTTGTGGCATTGCCTATCTTCGGGCAATGTGAGGAGTTTAAGTTCTGGGCCTTCCCGATGTTGCTGGGACAAAATTGGTTTTTGAAAGGCAAGGATCATGTTCCGCCGATCCAACGGTTTGAGTCGATTTGCTTCCATCGACCCAACGGGTATTTATTATGAACACGGCTTTATTGGTTCAAGAAGGGAGGCATGGCTTACGCGATGCGCACAGTGGTTTGGGCCTTCTTGGTGCTGGAGGAGTGATACCAGTTCATAGAAGGTTCAGATTGAGTTTTCCTATCACTCCGGTGGTTTGACTTCGCTGGAACCCGGTTTCCTCAGTTCTAAGAGATAATTAGTTTTTAGATTGGGTCGTCGTGACTTGGTCATGATAAAAGAGCTTATAGGAGTTCGGGGGAAAGACTCTCAGTTTTCAGTCCAAACTGTGACTAGAGAATTGGTATTTGACTGGCATACGGTCTAAGAGGAAGAAGGATTGGAACGATAAAATAGTAGTTGGAAAGAAGTGGGCAAGTATTATGCTAGTATTTCATTTATTGCACTATCTAGGTCATTAAGTCTACGGCTGTTAAAATGCTAGAATTTTTGATCGGGCATAACAGAACTCTGGTATGATTAGTCTAGGCCTTTCTTAAGGCTATTCAAGTGTGTGCAGTGCCCCCCATGCCACAGGTCTGTTGGCACGCTTGAACTGTATTCATGGTCTCTCCACAACTATTTTGATTGCCCGCAGTCAAGCTGGAGTGGTTCTTCCGAGTTATTAGTCTTGGCTTGATTCGAGTCAGCCTCTGATTAACCACAAGTTCGGTTTAGTTTTGGCTTAGTTCTTTTGTGCGACTTTGAAGCTCTGGGGTTCAGCACTATTTGTTTCATCGATCATTTAATTATGTTGAGTGACCAATATGATTTTCAATTTGTGGCCTTGGAGCATAGCTTCGTTGACTCCAATGGGCTTTGGATTAGATGATTACTGATCTTCAAATTCACCTTCAAGGATATCAGTCATACATGAATTTCGTTGATCTACTGATTCGCCTCACGAAACTTTAGTTCGTGCAAGACCTTCATATTTGGGAAGGGATTTTTTTTGGATTAGATGTTCGCTGATCTACCGGTTTACCTTTATGATCACTAGTTCATAAAAGACCTTCACGTTCGTGAAGGGTTTTTTAGGATCAAATGACCGCTGATCTACCGGTTTACCTTCTTGACGCTCTAGTTCGTGAAAGACCTTTACATTCATAAAGGATTTTTTGGATCAGATGGCTGCCGATCTACCGTTTTACTTCTCAACGCTTTGTTCGTGAAAGACCTTCACGTTCGCGAAGGGTTTCTTTGGATCAGATGAACGCTGATCTACGGTTTACCTTCAAGACTCTAGTTCGTGGAAGACCTTGACGTTCGTGAAGGGTTTTTTAGATCAGATGACCGCTGAAATACCGATTTACCTTCAAGACGCTCTAATTCATCACAGAATATCATGTTCACGAAGGGTTTTTTGGATCTAATGACCGATGATCTACCAGTTTACCTTCACGACGATCTAGTTTGTGAAAGACCTTCACGTTCGCGAAGGGTTTTTTCGATTCGATGACCGCTGATCTACCGATTTACCATCACGACGCTCTAGTTCATGAAAGATCTTCATTTTCGCGAAGGGTTTTTTTGGATCAGATGACCGCTGGTCTACAAGTTTACTTTCACAACGCTCTAGCTCGTGAAAGTTCTTCACGTTCACGAAGGTTTTTTTGGATCAGATGACCGCCGGTCTACAGGTTTAGCTTGATGACGCTCTAGTTCGTGAAAGACCTTCACCATGCGAAAGATTTTTTGGATCAAATCACCGCTGATCTACCGGTTTACCTTCACGACGCTCTAGTTCGTGAAAGGCCTTCACATTCGCAAAGGGTTTTTTGGATCAGAAGAAAGCCGGTCTACCGGTTTACCTCCATGACTCTCTATTTTGTGAAAGACCTTCATGTTTGTAAAGGTTTTTTTTGGATCAAATGACTGTTGATCTAATGGTTTACCTTTACGATGCTCTAGTTTGTGAAAGACCTTCACGTTCGCAAAGGGTTTTTTGGATCAGATGACTGCTGATCTGCCGTTTTACCTCCATGATGCTTAGTTCGTGAAAGACCTTCATGTTCATGAGGGGTTTTTTAGATCAGATGACTGCTGACCTATCGGTTTACCTTCACGACGCTCTAATTCGTGAAAAACATTCACCTTCACGAATTGTTTTTTTTGGATCAGATGACTACTGATATACTAGTTTACCTTCACGATGCTCTAGTTCGTGAAAGACCATCACATTCACGAAGGTATTTTAGATCAGTTGACCGTTGATCCACAGGTTTACCTTCATGATGCTTTATTTTATGAAAGACCTTCACGTTCGTGAAGGGTATTTTGGATTAGATGACCGCTGATCTATCAGTTTACCTTCACAATGCTCTGGTTCGTGAAAGACCTTCACATTCATGAAGGATTTTTTGGATCAGATGGTCGCTGGTTTACCTTCACGATGCTCTAGTTCATGAAAGACCTTTGCAGACGAGAAGGATTTTTTGGATTAGATGAATGCTAATCAACCTGTTTACCTTTCCAACGCTCTAGTTCGTGAAAGACCTTCACGTTCGCGAAGGGATTTTTGGATCAGGCGACCGCTGATCTTCCGGTTTACCTTCATGATGCTCTAGTTCATGACATACCTTCACGTTCGCGAAGGTGTTAGATCTGCTTGTTCAACGATCCTTTGGATAAGACTTTCCAATGCCCCCAGCAACGCCGATTCTCAAAAGGGGATGGACATGACTCCTTGTGGGCATAGAAACATTTATTTCGCCATGCTTTCTTCAATACCCCTAGTGTCCCGCTATGGCCCATTTGGAAAAGGATAGTAGAGGAGGATGGATGAGAAGGCATCGCTTTAGGTTGTTGTCCCCACTCCTATTTTGCTAGCTAGCTAGAGTGTTATTTGATAGTCTTCATTTCGTATGATTTCGTCAGTTTGTTGGGGCACTTTTCTGCTGGGTCTTAGTAGCCCTGCTTCGGTCAAAGGTCCTCGAGGTCCTATACCTTCTTCACCATATGGTATGTTCTTTGGCACAATGACGAGTTTTTCTTCTTCTAATTGCATTACATCTAGTCTTTAGAACCGATTTGTACTTATTTTACCGTGTCGAGGCAAGAGTTGTCGAATGAACGGTCGAACCACGTTCGTTCGTGCAATGGGATTTTGGCCCCAGCATTCAGGATGAAGCATGGAAATCAAACAGTTGATACACGTCTATTTGATAGTTGCGGCTTTTCCCATTAAGTCGGGAAAAAAGCAAGTGATGAATGATTTGATCACATTCATGTTGGGGTCATATGATCAAGTTTTGCACAATTTTCTTCATATTCTTTCTAGCAAGTGGAGATAATGAGTTATTAAGCAGGCAATTAAGTTGCATTTGTTTTAGGCTAGAATCATATCCATTTGTTAAAATCTAGGGATGAACAACAGGCAGCCAGTCGTGACTACTTCGAGTCTAATATGAAGTTTACTGAGTGGATAGTCAATCATTTCTACTTTCTATTAGATTCTGAACTTGTCAAGTTCTTTATTCATGCCTCAACGTCCCAAATCAAGGGTATATCGTAGTAATGAATGATTGAATCACGTTCATCTTGATGAAACTCCACTGGTTCAATCATGGTCTGTGGAGATAGGCTAATGACCAACTCTAAGTACTTGGTCACCTTCATCGTTGTGGAAGTAGTTTAGTTCAACTTGGTCATATTCACAACATAATCAAAATTTAAATAAAAATAAAATAATTCAAAGAAGATCAGAATAAATCTCATTGATAAGTGAAGCAGCATCGTGTTCTTGCTATTCCACTTTACCCCTAGCTCCTTTCAACGGGTGGCGACCCTCAATGGTCCAATTGATAATCAGAGTTCTAATTTGGTAAGCGTCGGATGTTCCCTGCTCTCCATTCTGTAGGGATTGCACATACTGTTGAAGCTTTCATTCCCGAATCAGCTTTACGATCACATCTCAAAAATGTTTGTAATCGCCAGTGTTAGGACCGTATGCATCTTGGAATATACAACATTCCTCGGATTTTTCTCTGAACTCCAGTGGACTCTCTTGAAGCTGGTTTTCAGTGTTGCTCTAAGTCATGAGCATCCAAGTAGAGGCTATCAATAGAATCGTTCAAAGGAGCATGTGAGTCAAATTTTGAGATCCTTGGTTTGCTTCGAGTCAAATGGGTGATTACTCGAGTTCGAATTTGAGTCAGAACTAAAGTGGGTTTTCCAATGACTATTTTGACGATTTTTGATGATTTTCGATGATGACCATTCGTGGTTCAACGACTGGAGCTTGGCATTGTAACCGATCTCGGTTTATGTCATATCTTCTTGGTCCTCTTTCCTCTAAGAATACCGTTTGAGTAGAAGTTCCTCGTCCATTGCATGTCATCATGCTCTGACAAGGGTTTTAGAGCTTCTTCTAGCATTTTTCACATTGGCATTTTCATCCAATTTGTCTTCTTTAAATTTTTTGTCATCTTCAGAGTCGGAGAGAGCCATCCTTATATCCTTCCGTAGGGTTATCATTCCTAAGTTCAAGTTTATAGCCAGTCCTTTTAGAGTAGGAGGAGTGTTAACATTTTCTTCCATCATCAATCTTCTTAGAGCTCCGTCGATTGCTTCCTTTCGACTATATCTCCTTCAAACAACCAAGACGGTGGTCTAGTTGTACGTGTTAAAAATCATCACAAACCAAGCTAACTTCATGCATTGCTAGCATTACATAGGCTATGGATCGCTAATGACCCATAGCTTCTAGCAACCCATAGCTTCTAGCGAACCATAGGTTCTAGCGACCCATAGCTTCTGGCGACCCATAGGTTCTAGGGTTCAATAGCTTCTAGTGACCTATAGGTTCGAGCGACCCATAGCATCTGGAGATCCATAGTATGGGTCGCTGGTGATCCATAGTACATAGATCATTAACGATCCATGTACTTCAGTGATTTCTGTACTTTATCTTCTGGAGTTTATGGCGGTCTAGTGAAAAGGTATGAATCGCTAGCGAACCATAGTGCATGGATCGCTGGCGACCCATATGCTTAAGTGATTTATGATATATGAGTAGTCGAGGGATTCAGGTTAGCTTGACGAATTCTAGAGGAGTTTTGGAGCAGGAAGCTTCAGCGTGTAGATATATTATGATTCCGTTGTGTTTGTGTGATATCTGTATCTTGTGATATCATGAGTTGTATTGTTAGATAGATGTTTATAACTGTCTAATATGTGTTGTATAAGTTGTGTACTATGATGTAATATGATACTATGTAATATTTTATGTGATATATTATATTTCATTCATTCCGCTGTGAGTTATCTGATGTTGTTGAGTTTCTTCTTATTTATCTTTTCTTCTTCTATCCCTTTCTTTCTTAATTCATGATGCGTTTTTTCTAGAGATAGAAAAATGGGTCGTGACAGCTTGAGCTTTTCATTTAGGATCGCGTCTACTATCTCATATTGATGTTCTTCATCACCTTATCATGTGATTGCTTGCTTTTCCTCCGATCCTACAAAGTGGCGATTCAGGGTCTAACTTCTGAACCTATCAGATGCAAAGTAGATAGCTAGTTCTTCTTCTTCCAAGGGCCATTGACTCAAAACAAAGGATTCTTCAAGCAAAGATTGAGGATCTAATTTTTGGACCTATGGTATTCAAAGTAGATAGCTAGATCTAGATTTTGAGTTGGATTTCTCAGTTAAAGTAAAAAAATGTTGACCAAAAAATGGACCAACACCCTGGTTTGATTTTGAAAGCACCAGCCTTGTTCTGACAGAGCAATATCATAGATAAAAGATAAACAAAAAGAATAGTAAAAGAAAGATGAAATTTTTTTTATAGTGGTTCGGTTGTTATTGAAGCCTACGTTCACTTTGTAGTTTTATTATAGACCGATTGTTGTTACAATAGATGTTTGATTACAAGGCTTTGATTATTTTGTAGCTAGATTGAATCTCCAGTGTTGGAATCCACTCAAGAATCATAGTGAATTCCTTTGGAGACTATTGTGAGAAAGATATAGAATGAAGAATGTTTCCAGTAGAACTTTAGCAACCAGTCCAGAGAAGCTCCTTTATATTGCAGGTAGGATGGTATTTATAGAGATCAGAGAGCTTCTGGGCTGGGATTGTTTATCAACTGCTCGCAGGTAGGCAGGAAACGACCCGTAGAGAGTTTGGCTCGCAAAATGAGATAGGGCCATGGGTCACTGGCGACCTATGGGTTATGGGTCGTCGGTGACCCATGGTCTATGTTCACTAGCGACCTATCGACTTGGCTCGTTTGCAAGCCAATACCTTGGCCTTTTTCGTAGTGTTCTTCTGCTAACTTGTTTAAAGGTTTGAGGAGAGGCATGGGCAGCCAATGATCCAAGAACATGGGATTTTTTGGAGTTTGGAATTGGATATGCTTTGATAGTATTTTATCATAGTTGTCCCGTTTTGATGGTAATTCACTAGTTGTTTGTGCTCAGCTGCTGATTGGCCTAAAAGAATGTTGGTCCCTTGGCTTAGTCGAACCCAATCGTTGCCTTACTAACATTGCTTGGCACTCGTTCACTCCTTGCCTTAGCCTTTCTAGTTGAGTTCTAAGCCATCCTGATGTCACGAGATTATCCTGCTTTCTTAGTAGGTCCTGCTGGGTTAAAAACTCGATAGCACATTTCAAATACCTTTCAAAAGCATCAAACTATTAGAAACTCAAACCTTTCAAAAGCACTTAGGTTCAATTCAAAACTTGTGGAAAAAACTTTTCAAAACTATTTGAATCAACCCTTTCAAAACCTTTGGGTTATAATTCAATCGGAACAAAAAGGGCCATTTATAACATCTAAGTCAAAACCTTCTTTTCGAAACCTATTCCTCGGTAAAGAAGTGATGTTGTCGAAACCATTCCTTCGAAAGGATTGGAGAAATGGTAAATTTTAAAAGTTAAGTATAACTTTCGAAACCATTGACTTCGAAAGTTAGAAAGGCGGCAGCTAAGGGTTTCGACCCCTTCAAAAGCTTTACCTAAAAAAAAAGACACAACCAAGTCAAAACCATTCCTTCAAAAATATTTGACGTAGTCGAAATCAGACCTTTCGAAAACATAGTAGGCGCTCCTTTTATTTTTTAAAAAAAAAAGCATACTCCAACCCCTTCGGAACCTAACGTTTCGACCATGTACCATTTCGCTTTTGTCCAATCCACTATATACCAAGTAGCTTGATACCATGTGCATTGGTTTCGAAACCATTGGTGGCGAAAGGTCTGAGGCGGAACTTGTGCCGAAAGGGGCGGAACATGCTAAAAGGATGATATTTTTGTTTTGAACTTAAAAGAGAAAACATTTCCATTAACCTTCCATTATTTGTCAAATTCTTACTGGTTGCTAAATACCTTTTCAAAAAGTGCTGCCATATTTTTAGAAGTAAATAATGATTTTATTTTACAAATGCCATTCCACTTAATTAAATATATAAAACATTTAAGTCTCATACCTTTAATAATTTTATATATTCATCATAACATTTAGGAAATTTATGTAAAAATTCCAGAAAATCTATTTTAATATTTTTTCTAACAAATAAAAATTTTAGACCCAAATAATAATAATTATTCATTTAACCGTAAATGATTTAAAACCTAATAAATCATTTGTTCACTAGAAAATTGATATAATATCCACAATAATTCAAAAAATAATAAAAATTGTAACACGTCTCTAAAATATCATTTCTGATCTACATTTAAAATTTTGGTGCATTTTGATGTTATTTAATAGGATTTTCATATCAGATATATTGTAAGAATCAATACGAACATTCAAAAATCATTAATAACTATATATAAACATTTAATCATCCAAAAATGGCATTATCATGCAAACAAACTTCAGATCATCATTAAAACTTATAGTCTTAAAAAATGTGAGATGTAGTAATTATTCAACTTAGCTTTGTGATTAAAAGATGTGTGATTTGATCTTAAATAAGTTGATTTACTTCTTCTCTTGAAAATCCTTGCTTTACCTTCTCTTGAGATTAAAAATTATGGTCGGCCTTATAATACTTTGGTTTGAGGGAAAATGAAATGATAGTGTGTTTTAGTTTCCTAAAGGATTAGGGTATAAGCTCATCCCATTTCCCATTTATCCCTCCCTTATTTCCTAACACTTTTATTTATGCTATCTCTTTTTGATTTACATTTAACACGGCACGACTACCCTTTGGTTAAATCAAATCTCCATTAATCATCTTACATTATTTTATTTATTTAGCTAACTAAACATTCTAAATAAAGTCATAAATATACAGGGTGTTACAAGAGTGGAGCTTATCTTCTGATTTTCCATGCCTCGCCATTATCAGATGGGAGTATTCCTTTAACAAGGTATTCAACAATGGATGGCATCCAGATGTCATCACATATATTACTTGATCTTGGTTGGTCAACCCTTTCATCTAATATTTCTCTACCACTTTCTCTTCTCTCTTCCCCTTGCGATTTAGCTTGAGACCTTGTCAGAACTTACAACTTAATTCCTTGTTCGAATGTCCCTTTTTCAATTCATGGAATTTCTTGATATCCCACTGGGACAATACATGTCTCCAGGGATCCCCTTGAGCTTGCTAGTTTTGTTAGGTAGTCCGCTTGTGAATTTTTTGCTCATGGGACTTGGTGTATTATGAATTCTTCAAACAAAGCAAGCATTCTTAGTATCTTCTTCACATATAAAGATAGTTTAGGGTCCTTTGTTCGATATATCTATATCACTTGTTTCATAATAGCTGAGAATCACTAAAGGTCTGTATTCGTGGAATTTTGAGTTCTAATGCCAAGGTTAATCCTACTACCATAGATTCATGTTCTACCACATTATTTGTTACGGGGAACCCCAATTTCATGGCATAAGGCAAACAGTGTCCATCTAGTGTTAAGATTTTGTATATTGCATCGGCCCGTTGTTCGTTTGATGCACCATCAACGAATAATTGCCACATTGGCTTATGATCTTTCTCCTTTTCTGATTGCTACTTTCTAAAGCTAGTGCACTCATTAACAAAGTTTGTTAATGCCTGTCCCTTGAGTGAGGCTCTTACTTGAAACTCTATGTTATATTGACTAAGCTCAATCCCCTATTTTACCAATCTTCTTGAACTTTCTAGATTACTAAAGATTGGCTTAAGGCGGAAATTGGTCAATACCCTGATCAGATGTGCTTGAAAGTTTGCTCTAAGCTTTCGAGCTGTAAGAGTCAAGCAATATGCTAACTTTTCTATAACTGCGTATCGAACCTCTCCATTCTTCAATCGTCGGCTTACATGATATACCGAAAGTTATGCCCTACTCCCTTCTCTAATAAGTACTGAGATGACTGCATGTTCTGAGACTGCCACATATCGGTATAAGATTTCCCCATCCTCGAGACTAGAAATTACCAGTGGGTTTTCTAGATGGCTTTTTAATTCTTGAATGGCTTTCCTACAATCTTATTCTCATTCGAAGTTATTCTTCTTCTTGATAACACCAAAGAAGGGTATACACTTATCGGTGGCTTTAGAAATGAATCTACTTAGGGCAGCCACCCTTTCATTCAAACTCATCACCTCCTTGCTGGTTTTGGACTAGGCCATGTCCTTAATGGCTTGAAGTTGATCAACACTCGCTTAGATCCCTTTGGCACTTACAAGGTAACCTAAAAACTTTTCAGAATATATTCAAAAAGAACACTTTTCCATGTTCAGTTTCATTTGATATTTTTGCAATATCTTGAACATTTCCTCCAGGTCTTTAAGATGATTTTTGGCCTCGTCGGATTTTACCAACATATCGTCCACATAAACCTTCATGTTTCGGCCAATTTTTTCTTTAAACATTCGGTTAACCAATCTTTGATACGTTTCCCCTGTATTCTTTAGCCCAAATGGCATTGCCTTGCAGCAATAGATTCCCCACTCAGTTATAAAGCAGGTATGCTTCACATCTGGCTTGAACATTGGTATCTGGTTGTGTCTTGAATAGGCATCCATGAGCAATAACAATTTATGTATGCTTATTGCATTTACTAACTGATCTATTAGCGGTAGCAGGAAGCAATCTATCGAACATGCTTGTTGAGGTCCACGTAGTCAATGCAAGTTCTCCATTTTCCATTTGATTTCTTTAAAAGAACTGGGTTGGCTAACCACTTTGGATTGTATATTTCTCGAACAAATCAATTCTCAAGGACTCTATTTACCTCATTTTTAAAGCATCTGATCATATCTTATCCAACTGTCTCTTTTTCTGCCTTATGGGGGATTCTCCTAGATTGATGTTAAGTGCATGACACATGACTGTTGGATCAATTCCCAACATACCAGAATGCGACAAGGAAAATACGACTTTGTTAACTTTGAGAAACTGTATCAAATCCTTCTTTAGGTCACCCTTAAGATCTTTTCCCACTTGACCACTTTAGTAACATCATCTAAATCAATGTAAGCTTCCTCAAGATCCTCTATGGGTTTTATCCTTTCCATTTCCCCTCGACAATCGAATTCTGTCACCATAGGGCTTCCTTCTGCTGAGATAGCATAAACTCTCTTTCTCTTGCCTCCTAAAGTAATGTACCTTTGATACAAACGTTGGTTATACATATTAATGTTAATCTTTGCTTCGAATGTTGGATGTGAGAATTCAACAACCAACGGCTATAAAATAGTAGAATAACCAAGGTAAGCACAATACTTTCTTTTATACTGATTAAGGGTAGCAAAATACATCTTCCAAGAGCAAAAATGCTCTCACGGACAGTCCCCCGCCCTCTTTTTGTCAAGAATTTTAGCATGAGATATTTCGGGGAGACGAAAGAATCTATCTCTTCAAAAGATGGCCTGTCAAATAAGGGACTTTAGTATAAGGGTTGACTGATTATCAAAAAAATAGTTTCAAAGGTTCTACAGGTTGGTGGCACCCCCATTTGTGAGAGCAACTTTATTTGTCCCACTGGAGTTGATCCTTCATTGTTGAATCCAAATATGGACTCCATGCTTGGCTACAGTTTGTCTTCAGGAATGTTCATCTGATCGCAGGCATGCTTAAAGATTACATTAACCGCATTGCCTATGTCAACTAGAATTTTAGAGACGATAGATAATCCAATTTATGAAGCAATCGTCAAAGGATCATTATGAAGATGGCAAATCCCCTTTCTTAGCTCTTGTTAAGTGACAACAAGGTCAGGCATTTGAATGTTGAGACGTGGGTTCTTCACTAAGTGTTCCTCTTGGACAGAGTAGATCCCTTATTTAGCTTCCTTAATGTACCTGCTTCAAGCCCCCTTGTTGTTTCCTGCTGGATGCCCCTCACTATGAATCACGTCAATTTTTTTTATTGGCTCACTAAAGCTCAAAGGGTCTTCATCTTCCAATACATTTACAACATTATTAGGGTGTTTCTATGGACCATCTTATCCATCGAGCTTTTTGCAGATCATGAATGAACACCTTCAAATGACCCTCACGAATCAGTTTCTAGATAATTCCTTCTAGAAACCTGCACTTATTGGTCTTGTTACCATTGGCCTTCTGATAAGCGCAATAATCTCCTACATTCCTTTGTTCAAGGTTATTCTTGGCTTTAAATGAGGTCGCCAATTTGACTCTTTCTTTGGCTACAACATATACGTAAGACAATTGCTTGTTTAAAGTGACTGTGTTAGCAATTGACTCTAACCATCTTGTTCCTTTGTGTCCATGGTCTATGCCGAATCTTCCCTATCTTTCTTGGGGATATTTTTTTTCTTAGTATAGTAAATTCTCATCCAACCGGATGAATTTGCCGGCTTGGAAATGAAAGCCTTGCAAATCTTTACAGCCGTTAACAAACAACTTTTTCCAGAAGGGGATTTTTTTCAATCAAGCCGAAATGAACTACTATAAGCTTGTCTCGATCGTTCACGTTTTTGGCTTTTAGAGCTTCAGCATTGAATTTCCTCAGGTAATCTCCCAAAGTATCTCCCTATCTTTGCTTTATATTAGCCAAGACTGTGTATTCGATCATGGGAACTTTGTAAATGCAGAATTGGGAAGAGAATTGATAATAATTGCTTTCATGTGTATATGAATTTCTTCCGGTATTGCCTATACCATTTTGCTGCAGCACCCTAGAGAGTGACTGGGAACAATCGGCATCTGATAGCTCCAGATGCATTATACAAATCAATTTGGCTATCAAAAGCCATAAGATGATCGTACAGGTCTGTAACCCCATGATATTTCATTGATGAGATCTTGACATATGGTGAGATGACTGTAGCCATGATCTCATCAGTGAAGGGTGACACTCTTTCACTGTCATTACATTTTCATCCATTGTTCTCTTCCCTTTCCAGTTCATAGAATCCTTTATCGCCTTTGCAGCTGCATCTTTTAGATACGCATCAACATTGCGATAATTTTTCTACTCTGACCAATACTCATTTGATGTTGAGCTTCCAGACTGTTCAAGCGACTTATCGAGAACTCTTACCTGATGGTTAGCATTTGATTGGGGGTACAACTTCTTCTTGGAGGACGTCATATGTACTTTTCTTTTATATTCATTGGAGTTAGCTTTTAAATTCCTCCTGGGGAGACCACCTCATCCCTATAAAGTAGGTTTTGGTGTCTTTGAAGATTTCTGAGATAGTGCCATTTTAAGAAGTTCTTTCATCTTTTGCAGTTGTTATTCTAAGTATTTTATTTTAGCTATATTCTGGTCTTGTTGAGCTGGTGTCGAAGTCTATCCCTGAACGACCCCATACAAATTTAAGGATCGAGCTATGTTTTCTTCAAGAGAGGTGGTGCGGATCACTCCATCCTCAACTCTGCTTAATCATTTAGATCTTATTTTTTTCCTATATAAGACAAATGAACCAAAATTAGTCTGTGATACAACTTCAAGGTCAGAGGTTAGATCCCTCCTTCTAGCGCCAAAAATATTAACAAGAAAACTTATCAACATCCCCAATGTTATGTGAAAGGTAACTGATCTTAGATGAAAACAAGTTGTTGAAAAGGTCTCTTCCTTCAAAATGTACTTTTCGACCAGGTTGACTCAGTTGAAAGGGTTTAAGGTGATGGTTCTACCTTTCGACTAGGTTGGTTTAATCAAAAGGGTCAAAAGAGTTTGTTCTACCTTTTGACCAAGTAAATTTATTCGAAAGGCTTTATGGAGTTAGCTCATAAATGAAGGCTAAGGAAGTAACATCCTGCTCGAAGCCTTTCCTTTGAGTGGGTCAAAAGTAACCGATCATTTTAGCTTTTCATTCCTTTCGACCATGTCGAAAGGTATTGTTCCGGCCCTTTCGATCATGTCGAAAGGGATGCATCTTTCTCTAATATGACACTGCTACTCTTGACTCCATGGTTTTGCTTCTTCTATTATGCAACCCCTTTGAAAGGGTTGACGATGGAGCTAGGGATAAACTTCATTCGAATGAGTTACCTTTTAATCCATCGTTAGTCAATTATAAACTGGAACCCCTTCGAAACCAAGCCTTGCGATTGGGTTGAAAGGGGTTCCGTTCTTTCGAAACAGATCCATTTTGTAACTACCTAAGCTTCACTTTGTTTTCCTTATATAGGATCGACCTGGATATTCCCCAATTTCATAAATTCTTCATTGCTGAAACCCTATTGTATTTTCATTGTCTAATGTTGGCTTCGATGATGTTGTGTTTTGACTGCATATACCCAATTTGATCTTATGCATTGCATAGACAAAAAGAAATTAAGAGAATAGGTTATAATCATTTGCAATGGATCATTAGACTAGCTAATGATCTAAATGATCTACCTCCTCATCAAAATCCTAAATGAACCAACCATCTCTTTTTTATTAATAATCCAAAATGAGTTACAAGTAATAGAGTTTTATCCCCAATTTGATTTAGGGTTTCTAGAGGATTTAATTGCAACTAAAAAACTGGAGTAGAAGAAATGAATTTGGGATTTCAAAATTCGGTCCCTAAGAATGGACCTTTTGGGTCTTATTTATAGATGCAGGTTGGCCTTCTTCCATGTATATGCCTTTGACACGGTCGAAAGGACCCTTTCTATATGTCGCGTTATGCCTTTCGACTTGGTCAAAAGGCCATGTCTACCTTCGATGCTATCAAAAGGCATCTTTTCTAAGTCCCTTGATTTTCCCTTATGCTTCCTTTGTCTTTCTCACGACCCATCTACTAAGTCGAGAGGATCCTTTACCAATTTTTCGCCTTTGTTAGGTTACGAGTATCTTTTTTTGTTGCTTCCTCTTGCACGCCTTCTGATTTGGTCGTAAGGTCTCCAAATATGCTTTTTTCTTCATGTTGCCTTGTTGTCATTGGGAGTAAGATAGGAGCTTCTGACTCTGTCGATAGGTTGTCCATATGGGTTTCAAAGATGTTGAAGTACCGATGGTTTCGATGATATTGAGTAGGTTTCGAATACATGCCTGAGGATTGTGGCTGACTTTCCCCTAATATCATTGGTCTTGACCGGCTTGAGAGGCTTATGTATGCTTTTGAAAGGTTTTTTTATAACAGCGAAACCTTTAGTTCCAAAAAGGTTTGGCACGCATACGAGAGATTATCATTCATTGTCTTCGAAAAGGGGTTCTAAAGCTCTTCATCTTTGTCGAAAGATCTTAAAAGGGCGGATAGATGGTTTTGCTTCCCCTTTTTTATTTTTTCAAAGGCTTATTTGTGGTTTATCGCCTATGAAGACATTTGTTGGTTACGACTCCTTCGAAAGCCTTCTCAATGCCTTCGGAACTTCATCCATGATCTTTTTTGAAACCCATTTTAGTGGAGGCTGGTGTTTTTCTTATCTTCTTTCATGCCTTTACTCTTTAAGTGGATTTTATAGCTAATAAATATGATAGAGTTATACACGTTTTTAGTTATCAATTTTTAAATTATAATATAATTAAACTAATTATATAATTATATAATTATAATTACAATATGTATACCATCATCCCCAAATATTAGTTCCCGCTTATCCCTTTTATGCTCAACATCCATGTTGTTGTGCCGCCGCCCTAATTCACCAACGACCACAGTGGCCATTCCCCGAGCACCCCCCCGACCTCGATAAGCCCACGCTGTAAGTGCTTCCAACCAACTTGCCGCTGATCACTAAAAAACCGAATCCAAACATGCCATGTTCATCTTGAAACTTTTGCCTCAATAGTTTACCATTAGCCACCAAACTTCGCCAATGCCTCGCTCGTCTTCCTCGACATTTCCCCTTTAGACACCATCACCTAAAAGTTCCTAAGATCACCGGTATTCTCAAAAGTAGATTCAACATTCAACTATGAACTACAGCTACCACACGACGATTGATGATGATCCAACCATTAAATGAGTCGAGCTCAATGTTGCGAACATATTCCTAGTTGAAGATTTCGCTTGAAAACGCCGTTAATGTCTCCGATGCACCAAAGGCCGTTGGATGAGGCTACGTTTCAATTCAAAATTTTGAACCTTTCTCTCGTTTGGGGATGCGATTATATAAGGTGAAGATGGTATAGTTGAATGTGTGAGAAGTATGGGTTAAGTGAGAGGAAGTATGGTTAATTTATGGTGAATATATATACATACATACATATATACATACATATATACATACATATATACATACATGCATACATACATACATACATGTATATATATAATTATAATCTTCTGCCTAAACATACTGGAAAATAGCAAACTCCAATCGAGGTATGTTGCCTGGCCTTCTATATGTAATACCCCTATTTCAAACATAATGGAACTAGTATCGAGATGCAATTCCATCATATATAGAAGTTAGCTTTTCAAATACAATCATTTTATATTAATTTCTACAATTTATTTCTACGCGTTTTGATCCCGTAAGTCCAAACAGTACGTCCAATCATGATGAAATTTGTCAGCTTTAACAATATATTATTACGGATCTAAAAGAACCTGTTTTCTTTAAAATCCGATATGTGCCCCTGAACGCTATTTTCACGTGTAATTAAAACGATTTTTTATTAAAATCAAATAAATCACTTTTGAACCTTATTTTTAAAAGTTTACTATACGATTCTTATTTATACTGAATTTAAATAAGATTCCAAAATCATGTTCATTAACATTAAATCTCAGATTCAATTATTTAAATATTCCAATTATTTAAATTTACTATTTAATATCTTTAATCAATCGCCAGTTATATACTCAAATAGAGCCCTTTTAAAATTGAACTATTTTGCTTATAAAATTAATATCTCAATATTTAAAATTAATTAAATATTTCAAAACCAAATGACTAAATTTCTAGGTCGTTGCAGCATCAAATGCTATAAGAGAGGTAGAGATCGATCAAGGTTGAAATGAGAGGAAGTAATAAAAAGGGATTTGAGGCACTGAAATATACCCAAGGAGCTAATGTTGGACATGAGCACGTGGAAGTTAGTAATCTACGTACTAAAATTATGAACTAGGAGTTTTTTTCTCCTTAAAATTGGTTTAGGGACAGTGTTATAACTATTAGATTATAGAACTAGTGAAAAGAAATACTAAGACGTCGTGTTTGGTCCTCGGTCCCTATTACTATTAGTACCATTATTAGCATCATTATCATCATCATTGTTTTTTGATTACTTTATATATTTTTATTTTTATTTTTATTTTATTTATTATTATTGTTACAATTATTATTATTTATTTAATTATTTTACTTTATTTTATTACTATTATCATGGTTTTTAAATTGACTTCGTTATTTAATTTTGAGCTCTATCTATATCCTATCCCAACTTGTTTGAAAATAATGGTTAAGTTGTTGTTCTTATTGCTTCGTATTTGCGATGTTCGTGCAACGTATAACATTCCGTCGTCTGTAACCTTTCATGACGTAAGGTCCATTTTTTGCAACCCTTAGAAGAATAGTGAATGATCAACTTTGTAGCAGTGACATTACATGCATACTTGTGCATATCACCCAGAACTAGTGGCGGAGTCAGAGAAAAACCTTAGCGAGGCCACCTGATGCATGCATGATCATTTTTCGTGGATTGGAGACAATCATCTAAATAAACTTACACAATTAGTTTCGTGTCATTTTTTAAGTGATGTATGTGTCCATAAAATCGATATGAAACTAAATAAACTTGATAATTTTATGCTAATGGAAAATCTTTTCATTTTGTAAATATGATATTTTATAACATATTTATAATAATACAAATCAGTATTAACACCTCAGTGGTTAAATAAAGAAATGGAGAACGAATGGTTGATGCCACGGAATTTTTTTTTACCAACTTTCAAAAAGAACTAGGACCAAGCACGTGGATTTCATTGCATTATTATAACAGTTGCCAATTGTTTGCATGTTCAAAGTCACAATTTAATGACAATGGAAGCTAAAATATACGATGGACTTCGTGGGTCGGAAACCTATACGTAATCAAATTCTAAAATTAAAGCTCTGTGAGCATAAAATAACGCATACAGATAGACAAAGGTACAAAAAATATTAAAAAAAGTTGAATAAAATAAAATAAAATAAAATAAAAATAGAATATATATTATATTCCACCAACCTACGTTGAAGGTGAAGAATGACATATATTTTAGTTCTATCCTAAGCTAAGCTATTTGGATAGATGAAATGGCGGACATACTCAATAGTTATGAGTGTAGCAAGAAAAAAAATTTAGACGTACGCGTTCATTTCACCCGGTGTTTTTTTGACCCTAATCTGCCTCGGTCCGACCTCGAATAAGCTTTAACCCTAGACCATCGCGGTCCGAAACTCAATCGGACCTCGTTCATCTATGAACATTGGTCGGACCTTCAAACCAACTGTACAACCGCAAATTTTACTCGATTGAACCACGGTTCTTTTGTTTTTTTCTACTTTCTCATCGTATAATTCTCTCTCATTTGCATATCCCTGGCCCTTTCGCGATTCTCATCCATAACTTTTTCACTCAGTGCAGTACCAAATCCACAACGTAACAATTATAAGTGATATCATTGATTTTATAATATAGTTTTACTTCCTCGTGTATAATAAATTATGAGAACCAAAAGAAGTAATATATCTCCCATATCTTCCTCATGTATAATAAATTATGAGCACCAAGAAAAGAAGTAATATATCTCCCATATCGATATTTGCTTCAAGGAAACAATGTAAATACTGTTCTTGAAAACTGAATACAGTAACTTTGACTTTAAATGTTTTGCACTTTTAACGGAATACTATATAAAATTAGAGCATGAATCGGTGGACTTATATCATTTTAGTTTTATTTCAGATGTGAGAGTAAATACCATATATATACATAATTGACCAAAGTAAAACTCGAAAGAACATATTTTTATTTGTTGAAGATTTATGTCAAACAAATGTTAAAATTGATTAATATGGCAGATAGTACCTCACACAGAAAAATATTTAAATATTTCTTTGTAAAGATGATAAAAACAACAGTATGAAACAATGTAAACTATGTGGGTTGAGAAGAGAAAACTAGCTTGCCATGACATGACTAGTTAGGTTTAAATGCGAAGAATGATTAAAATTCCAATCTGCGCATATCCAACTTTTTCCAAAAAATTGCAAGGGTGTCTTCTTCATTGTCAGTGCCATGACCAGCTAGGTTTAAATGCTGATAAAAATTTAGCTTCCCAACAAAGTATGAAAAATTAAACGATGATTTCTCCTTTAGATGAAAATGACTTTGGCTCATCTTTTAAAATGAATATGGTGACATCTTTTATCTCCTTCAATCAAGCTCCATCACTTTCAGGAAGGCATGAATTATAATGATATGGGACCCATACCGCTTTTGTGATAGATTGATATTCATCTAAATGAGCATGTATGGGCAAAAGAATCTGTTACGTTAAATTCAACGCTTGTGAATGTGTCCTGTGAAAAAGATATTCTATGCTGGCAGACTTTAATAGCTTAGGTGGCTCCTTTATCAAACCAATATATATATAGGTAAGGGCGTTGTTTTCTACTATCAATACAAATATAAAAGCGTAAGAAAAAAAAAGTAATTGTTGTTTTCTACTATCAATACAAATATAAAATCGCAAGTGTAACACTCCTGAATTTTGAACCAGTTTAATTTGACAATTTATTTAATTTTTAGAATTAAATTATGAAATTTTGGTAATTAGTTTTAAATTTTAAGATTTAAAAGTTGAATCAATTGGAAAATTTCCAGAATAAATAATGATATGCATTTTTAGATTGAATTTGGAATTTAAAAGCTTTGAAATTTAATGTATAAATATTTTTAATTTGTTTTGGATTTTTATAATATTTGTATAAACTTTTATTTTATAAATTGGATTTATTCATTTCAAAATTATCTACATGTAAATAAGCATATATTAACTAATTAATTAAACACAAGCTTACATTTATTTTCTAATTAACATCTAATTAAATACTAATTAACATTTAATAAATACTAATTACTAAAAAAACAAGTGCAAATAAATAAACAAGATATATGACAAGTGTCATTCCATTATTTATTTTTATTTTTATTTTCCTTTAATTTTAGTAAAAATTCTAGTAAACATGTTATAAACTCTTATCTCCTCACTTTCAAAGAAAAATTCAGTTTTATCATTCCAAAACGAATGGTTGATGCCACGGAAATTTTTTTACCAACTTTCAAAAAGAACTAGGACCAAGCACGTGGATTTAATTGTCAGTGCCATGACCAGCTAGGTTTAAATGCTGATAAAAATTTAGCTTCCTAACAAAGTATGAAAAATTAAACAATGATTTCTCCTTTAGTTGAAAATGACTTTGGCTCATCTTTTACAATGAATATGGTGACATCTTTTATCTCCTTCAATTAAGTTCCATCACTTTCAGGAAGGCATGAATTATAATGATATGGAACCTATAACGCTTTTGTGACAGATTGATATTCATCTAAATGAACATGTATAGGCAAAAGAATCTGTTACGTTAAATTCAACGCTTGTGAACGTGTCCTGTGAAAAAAATATTCTATGTTGACAGACTTTAATAGCTTAGGTGGCTCCTTTATCAAACCTATATATATAGGTAAGGACGTTGTTTTCTACTATCAATAAAAATATAAAAGCGTAAGAAAAAAAAAGTGAGCAGTTGTTTTCTACTATCAATACAAATATAAAAGCGCAAGTGTAACATTCCTGAATTTTGAACAAGTTTAATTTGACAATTTATTTAATTTTTGGATTTAAATTATGAAATTTTGGTAATTAATTTTAAAATTTTAGATTTAAAAGTTGAATCAATTGGAAAATTTCCAGAATAAATAATGATATGCATTTTGAGATTGAATTTGGAATTTCAAAGCATTGAAATTTAATGTATAAATATTTTTAATTTGTTTTGGATTTTTATAATATTTGTATAAACTTTTATTTTATAAATTGGATTTATTCATTTCAAAATTATCTACATGTAAATAAGTATATATTAACCAATTAATTAAATACAAGCTTACATTTATTTTCTAATTAACATCTAATTAAATACTAATTAACATTTATTAAATACTAATTACTAAAAAAAACAAGTGTATGTATATTAAGTTGTTTTAAACAAGTGTAAATAAATAAACAAGATATATGACAAGTGTCATTCCATTATTTATTTTTATTTTTATTTTCCTTTAGTTTTAATAAAATTCTAATAAACATGTTATAAACTCTTATCTTCTCACTTTCAAAGAAAAATTCAGTTTTATCATTCCAAAACGAATGGTTGATGCCACGGAAATTGTTTTACCAACTTTCAAAAAGAACTAGGACCAAGCACGTGGATTTCATTGCATTACTATAACAGCTGCCAATTGTTTGCATGTTCAAAGTCACAATTTAATGAGCACGGAAGCTAAAATATACAATGGACTTTGTGGGTCGGAAACCTATACGTAATCAAATTCTAAAATTAAAGCTCTGGAAGCTTAAAATAACGCATACAGTTAGACAAAGGTACAAAAAATATATAAAAAAGTTGAATAAAATAAAATAAAATAAAATTAAAACAGAATATATATTATATTCCACCAACCTACGTTGAAGCTGAAGAATGACTTATATCTTAGTTCTATCCCAAGCTAAGTTATTTGGATAGATGAATTGGCAGACATACTTAGTAGTTATGAATGTAGCAAGAAAAAAAATGTAGCCATACGCGTACATTTCACCCGGTGTTTTTTTGACCCTAACCTGCCTCGATCCGACCTCGAATAACCTTTAACCTTAGACCATCGCGGTCCAAAACTCAATCGGACCTCGTTCATTTATGAACCTTGGTCAGACCTTCAAACCAACGGTACAATCGCAAATTTTACTCGATTGAACCATGGTTCTTTTGTTTTTTCTACTTTCTCATCATGTAATTCTCTCTCATTTGCATATCCCTGGCCCTTTCGCGATTCTCATCTATAACTTTCTCACTCAGCGCATTACCAAATCCACAACGTAACAATTATAAGTGATATCATTGATTTTATAATATACGTTTTACTTCCACATGTATAATAAATTATGAGCCCCAAAAGAAGTAATATATCTCCCATATCTTCCTCATGTATAATAAATTATGAGCACCATGAAAAGAAGTAATATATCTCCCATATCGATATTTGCTTCAAGGAAACAATGTAAATACTGTTCTTGAAAACTGAGTACTGTAACTTTGGCTTTAAATGTTTTGCACTTTTAACGGAATACTATATAAAATTAGAGCATGAATTGGTGGACTTATATCAGTTTAGTTTTATTTCAGATGTGAAAGTAAATATCATATATATACATAATAGACCAAAGTAAAACTCAAAAGAACGTATTTTTATTTGTTGAAGATTCATGTCAAACAAATGTTAAATTGATTAATATGGCAGATAGTACCTCACACAGAAAAATATTTAAATATTTATTTGTAAAGATGATAAAAACTACAGTATGATACAATGTAAACTATGTGGGTTGAGAAGAGAAAACTAGCTTTCCATGACATGACTAGTTAGGTTTAAATGCTAAGAATGATTAAAATTCCAATCTGCGCATATCCAACTTTTTCCAAAATATTGCAAGGGTGTCTTCTTCATTGTCAGTGCCATGACCAGCTAGGTTTAAATACTGATAAAAATTTAGCTTCCCAACAAAGTATGAAAAATTAAACGATGATTTCTCCTTTAGTTGAAAATGACTTTGGCTCATCTTTTATAATGAATATGGTGGCATCTTTTTTCTCCTTAAATCCTGTTCCATCACTTTCAGGAAGGCATGAATTATAATGATATAGTAACCATACCGCTTTTGTGACAGATTGATATTCTTCTAAATAAACATGTATGGGCAAAAGAATCTGTTACGTTAAATTCAACGCTTGTGAACGTGTCCTATGAAAATGATATTCTATGCTGACAGACTTTAATAGCTTAGGTGGCTCCTTTATCAAACCTATATATATAGGTATGGGCGTTGTTTTCTACTATCAATACAAATATAAAAGCGTAAGAAAAAAAAGTGAGCAGTTGTTTTCTACTATCAATACTAATATAAAAGCGCAAGTGTAACATTCCTGAATTTTGAACAAGTTTAATTTGACAATTTATTTAATTTTTGGAATTAAATTATGAAATTTTGGTAATTAATTTTAAAATTTTAGATTTAAAAGTTGAATCAATTGGAAAATTTCCAGAATAAATAATGATATGCATTTTTAGGTTGAATTTGGAACTTAAAAGCTTTGAAATTTAATGTATAAATATTTTTAATTTGTTTTGGATTTTTATAATATTTGTATAAACTTTAATTTTATAAATTGGATTTATTCATTTCAAAATTATCTACATGTAAATAAGTATATATTAACTAATTAATTAAATACAAGCTTACATTTATTTTCTAATTAACATCTAATTAAATACTAATTAACATTTAATAAATACTAATTACTTAAAAAAACAAGTGTATGTATATTAAGTTGTTTTAAACAAGTGTAAATAAATAAACAAGATATATGACAAGTGTCATTCCATTATTTATTTTTATTTTTATTTTCATTTAATTTTAATAAAAATTCTAGTAAACATGTTATAAACTCTTATCTCCTCACTTTCAAAGAAAAATTCAGTTTTATCATTCCAGAGCGAATGGTTGATGCCACGGAAATTTTTTTTACCAACTTTCAAAAAGAACTAGGACTAAGCACGTGGAATTCATTGCATTATTATAACAGCTGCCAATTGTTTTCTTTTTCAAAGTCACATTTTAATGACCATGGAAGCTAAAATATACGATGGACTTTGTGGGTCGAAAACCTATACGTAATCAAATTCTAAAATTAAAGCTCTGGAAGCTTAAAATAACGCATACAGATAGACAAAGGTACGAAAAATATATTAAAAAACTTGAATAAAATAAAAGAAAAATAAAAACAGAATATATATTATATTCCACCAACCTACGTTGAAGCTGAAGAATGACTTATATTTTAGTTCTATCCTAAGCTAAGCTATTTGGATAGATGAAATGGCAGACATACTTAGTAGTTATGAGTGTAGCAAGAAAAAAAAAATTAGCCGTACGCGTTCATTTCACCCGGTGTTTTTTTGACCCTAACCTGCCTCGGTCCGACCTTGAATAACCTTTAACCTTAGACCATCGCAGTCCGAAACTCAATCGGACCTCGTTCATCTATGAACCTTTGTCGGACCTTCAAACCAACGGTACAACCGTAAATTTTACTCGATTGAACCACGGTTCTTTTTTTTTCTACTTTCTCATGGTGTAATTCTCTCTCATTTGCATATCCCTGGCCCTTTCGCGATTCTCATCCATAACTTTCTCACTCAGTGCATTACCAAATCCACATTGTAATAATTATAAGTGATATCATTGATTTTATAATATATGTTTTACTTCCTCATGTATAATAAATTTTGAGCACCAAAAGAAGTAATATATCTCCCATATCTTCCTCATGTATAATAAATTATGAGCACTAAGAAATAAAGTAATATATCTCTCATAACGATATTCGCTTCAAGGAAACAATGTAAATACTGTTCTTGGAAACTGAATGCTGTAACTTTGGCTTTAAATGTCTTGCACTTTTAACAAAATACTATATAAAATTAGAGCATGAATCGGGGAACTTATATCAGTTTAGTTTTATTTCAAATGTGAAAGTAAATACCATATATATACATAATAGACCAAAGTAAAACTCGAAAGAACATATTTTTATTTGTTGAAGATTTATGTCAAACGAATGTTAAAATTGATTAATATGGCAGATAGTACCTCACACAAAAAAATATTTAAATATTTATTTGTAAAGATGATAAAAACTACAGTATGATACAATGTAAACTATGTGGGTAGAGAAGAGAAAACTAGCTTGCCATGACATGACTAGTTAGGTTTAAATGCTAAGAATGATTAAAATTCCAATCTGCGCATATCCAACTTTTTCCAAAAAATTGCAAGGGTGTCTTCTTCATTGTCAGTGCCATGACCAGCTAGGTTTAAATGCTGATAAAAATTTAGCTTCCCAACAAAGCATGAAAAATTAAACGATGATTTCTCCTTTAGTAGAAAATGACTTTGGCTCATCTTTTACAATGAACATGGTGACATCTTTTATCTTTTTCAATCAAGTTCCATCACTTTCAGGAAGGCATGAATAAAAATGATATGGGACCCATACCGCTTTTGTGACAGATTGATATTCGTCTAAATGAACATGTATGGGCAAAAGAATCTGTTACGTTAAATTCAACGCTTGTAAACGTGTCCTGTGAAAATGATATTCTATGCTGACAGACTTTAACAGCTTAGGTGGCTCATTTATCAAACCTATATATATAGGTAAGGGCGTTGTTTTCTACTATCAATTCAAATATAAAAGCGTAAGAAAAAAAAGTGAGCAGTTGTTTTCTACTATCAATACAAATATAAAAGCGCAAGTGTAACATTCTTGAATTTTGAACAAGTTTAATTTGACAAATTATTTAATTTTTGGAATTAAATTATGAAATTTGGGTAATTAATTTTAAAATTTTAGATTTAAAAGTTGAATCAATTGGAAAATTTCCAGAATAAATAATGATATGCATTTTTCGATTGAATTTGGAATTTAAAAGCTTTGAATTTTAATGTATAAATATTTTTAATTTGTTTTGGATTTTTATAATATTTGTATAAACTTTTATTTTATAAATTAGATTTATTCATTTCAAAATTATCTACATGTAAATAAGTATATATTAACTAATTAATTAAATACAATCTTATATTTATTTTCTAATTAACATCTAATTAAGTGCTAATTAACATTTAATAAATACTAATTATTTAAAAAAACCAAGTGTATGTATATCAAGTTGTTTTAAACAAGTGTAAATAAATAAACAAGATATATGACAAGTGTCAATCCATTATTTATTTTTATTTTTATTTTCCTTTAATTTTAATAAAAATTCTAGTAAACATGTTATAAACTCTTATCTCCTCACTTTCAAAGAAAAATTCGGTTTATCATTCCAGAACGAATGGTTGATGCCACGGAATTTTTTTTTACCTACTTTCAAAAAGAACTAGGACCAAGCACGTGGATTTCATTACATTATTATAACAGCTGCCGGTTGTTTGCATGTTCAAAGTCGCATTTTAATGGCCACGGAAGCTAAAATATACGATGGACTTTGTGGGTCGGAAACCTATACGTAATCAAATTCTAAAATTAAAGCCCTGGAAGCTTAAAATAACACATACAGATAGAAAAAGGTACAAAAAATATATCTAAAAAGTTGAATAAAATAAAATAAAAACAGAATATATATTATATTCCACCAACCTACGTTGAAGCTGAAGATTGACTTATATTTTAGTTCGATCCCAAGCTACGTTATTTGGATAGATGAAATGGCAGACATACTTAGTAGTTATGAGTGTAGCAAGAAAAAAAATTTAGCCGTACGCGTTCATTTCACCCGGTGTTTTTTTGACCCTAACCTGCCTCGGTCCGACCTCGAATAACCATTAACCTTAGACCATCGCGGTCAGAAACACAATCGGACCTCGTTCATCTATAAACATTGGTCGGACCTTCAAACCAACTGTACAACCGTAAATTTTACTTGATTGAACCACGGTTCTTTTGTTTTTTTCTACTTTCTCATCGTGTAATTCTCTCTCATTTGCATATCCCTAGCCCTTTCGCGATTCTCATCCATAACTTTCTCACTCAACGCATTACCAAATCCACAACGTAACAATTATAAGTGATATCATTGATTTTATATTATACGTTTTACTTCCTCATGTATAATAAATTATGAGCACCAAAAGAAGTAATATATCTCCCATATCTTTCTCATGTATAATAAATTATGAGCACCAAGAAAAGAAGTAATATATCTCCCATATCGATATTTGCTTCAAGGAAACAATGTAAATACTGTTCTTGAAAACTGAATACTGTAACTTTGGCTTTAAATGTTTTGCACTTTTAACGGAATACTATATAAAATTAGAGTATGAATCGGTGGACTTATATCAGTTTAGTTTTATTTCAGATGTGAAATTAAATACCATATATATACATAATAGACCAAAGTAAAACTCGAAAGAACATATTTTTATTTGTTGAAGATTTATGCCAAACAAATGTTAAAATTGATTAATATGGCAGATAGTATCTCACACAGAAACATATTTAAATATTTATTTGTAAAGATGATAAAAACTACAATATGATACAATGTAAACTATGTGGGTTGAGAAGAGAAAACTAGCTTGCCATGACATGACTAGTTAGGTTTAAATGCTAAGAATGATTAAAATTCCAATCTGCGCATATCCAACTTTTTCCAAAATATTGCAAGGGTGTCTTCTTTATTGTCAGTGCCATGACCAGCTAGGTTTAACTGCTGATAAAAATTTAGCTTCCCAACAAAGTATGAAAAATTAAACGATGATTTCTCGTTTAGTTGAAAATGACTTTGGCTCATCTTTTACAATGAATATGGTGACATCTTTTATCTCCTTCAATCAAGTTCCATCACTTTCAAGAAGGCATGAATTATAATGATATGGGACCCATACCGCTTTTGTGACAAATTGATATTCATCTAAATGAACACGTATAGGCAAAAGAATCTGTTACGTTAAATTCAACGCTTTTGAACGTGTCCTGTGAAAATGATATTCTATGCTGACAGACTTTAATAGCTTTGGTGGCTCCTTTATCAAACCTATATATATACGTAAGGGCGTTGTTTTCTACTATCAATACAAATATAAAAGCGTATGGAAAAAAAGGTGAGCAGTTGTTTTCTACTATCAATACAAATATAAAAGCGCAAGTATAACATTCTTGAATTTTGAACAAGTTTAATTTGGCAATTTATTTAATTTTTGGAATTAAATTATGAAATTTTGGTAATTAATTTTAAAATTTTAGATTTAAAAGTTGAATCAATTGGAAAATTTCCAGAATAAATAATGATATGCATTTTTAGATTGAATTTTGAATTTAAAAGCTTTGAAATTCAATGTATGAATATTTTTAATTTGTTTTTGATTTTTATAATATTTGTATAAACTTTTATTTTATAAATTGGATTTATTCATTTCAAAATTATCTACATGTAAATAAGTATATATTAGCTAATTAATTAAACACAAGCTTACATTTATTTTCTAATTAACATCTAATTAAATACTAATTAACATTTAATAAGTACTAATTACTTAAAAAAAACAAGTATATGTATATTAAGTTGTTTTAAACAAGTGTAAATAAATAAACAAGATTTATGACAAGTGTCATTCCGTTATTTATTTTTATTTTCCTTTAATTTTAATAAAAATTCTAGTAAACATGTTATAAACTCTTATCTCCTCACTTTCAAAGAAAAATTCAGTTTTATCATTCCAAAGCAAAGATTTTCAACAACCAATTCTCAGTTTTGAAACTGAGAAACAAAATGTAAATAAAAAATCTAAGAAGCTCTTAACCTCAAAATTTTCAACCAGGAAATCTTCAAAACTAAAGCCTGTAACTCCTCAAACCCAGAAATTCCTCTGAAATCCCTGATCCATTTTCAAATTGAAATTACACTCCTGTAGCTCATTTCCAAAAATGCATGGCAAAAATCCCTGTAACATTAGCATGCAAGTTTGTATTTTTTTTAATCTGGAACGGTTACTGCATGCAACAATCTATTTTAAAAAGCCTGCGTGCATTTCTTCAAAATCTGGAAATTGGCCACTACAATTTCAATCTGTTTTAAGAAGCCTGCATCATCTTCAATCTGGGAACAAAAAAACTAATCAAATACCAATTAAGCAAACCTGGAAGTTCATGATTGAAGTCTTGAAGCAAGCAATTCAACTGTAAAACAAAACTGGAAACAAAGCAAAATTCCCAAATTCCAGGCCTCTGTCTTCAGAAAAGTGAGTAAACTAAACAACCTCTTGTTTTAAACTTAGTACATGTGATGATTTATGAAATTATGATGTGATAATCTATTTTCATGAGATGAAACTAGACTTGCATGTTGAAATAAGGTGATAAGTATGTATGTCTGTTTATCTGTGTTCACTCTGTATTACAGAGTTTATATTTAGATTTAAAAAAAAAATCTTCTCATCTGGTCCCTTACGGGGTGTTGTAATCAAACAAATTGTTTGTGTTTAAAAATAAACTAAATTTTAAAATTTGGTTTAGGTAAAATAAGTTAGAAAATATTAATATGACTCTGGAAACTCAAGTCTCTGTAAAAATTCAAACATGTTAATTTTGCAATTCAGGTATATAAACTAAATCCTTAAACTAAGACATATTTTTTAAGAGTAAAATCATAATTTTCAATTTGGGTTTGACTGAGCAAGTGAGTGTTGATCATAATTTGGTATTGGAGTGATCTCTGGTGATCTAGTTGATAGGGAAGGTCAGGGTCTTCTATGGTGGTGGAGGAGCGATCAGTGTCAATGGGAAAATTATTAGGTGTTCGTGGATTTCAGTGTGAAGGTGGGAATTTTAGTTTGAAATCCGGTAACCTAGTTTTGGTCTTTATCGGAAAAGTGTTTGTGCGGCGTCGTAGGTGGATCAGAATCAGTCGCAGGAGGGTGAATCGTTGCATCATGGCAAGAGGATGCTCTAGTCTTGGTGGCTTATGTCCAGGTGGCCGGGTTCATTGGTGATGGTGGTTATTGTTGATCGAAGTTGGGGGTTCTGGGTGCATCGTCATACTCGATTTCGAGAATTAGGTGAATTTGTAGTTCTAGGTGTTTTCCTGTCATGGGATGGTCGGCGGCGACGTGCGGGAGGTCTCAAGGGTGGTCAGATCACTGGCGAACATTGGTGCACGTGCATGCGTCACTATGTAGCTGGGTGGTTATGAAGTTGAGGAAGATGATGTTAACGCGAGGAAACTTTCGGGATTATCATGATTCGACTCGAAGTCGAACTCGAGTAGGGTTTTTAACGTACCAGGTTCTAAACCTTTATGCATGCAGACGAACGCCTCATGGAATAAAGTGAATAACTCGACGCATTACTCGAGTTCAACCAGGAGATACTCGGGTTATCCTAAAATTGCAGTGATGTATATTAAAAATTAAGTAAAGTAACTTATTTTCTATAAGTTTTAAATATTATAGCTTAATAAAGGTTTAACTGTTGAGTTAAAAATGTAATACAAGTCTTCATTTTTTAGTTAATAACTTAATAATGTTTTAATACATAATTATTATCTTAAGTAAGTAATTTATTTAAGTTCAGTATAAAGTTTATTAACAATTAAGTTTATAATTAATAATGATTTGATTTTCAAAGTTTTCAAGAAGAACTTTTAAATGTTAATTAAGATAACTAATTAATATTGATTAATTGTTTTGGAGAGTAGTTAAGACTGATTACTTTATAATGATATTTAGAGTTTAGATTGATTAATGATTAAGTTGATTAATTCTTAAGTAATTAAGATAAGTTAATTTCAAATTTGGAATTAATTAAGAAATTAATTAAGATTAATTAATTGTGAATTAAGGGTTGATTAGTAATTAATTAAGGAATGATTAAATTTTATTTAATCTAGTTTTAATAATGAATAATAAAAGATTATTAATTAATTGTTAAAGAATAATTGATTAATTAAATAAAGATTAATTAATTGATAATAAGGTCAATTAAGAAGTGATTAATTAATTAAATAATTGTGATTAATTAATTAATTGTTTGTTAAGCAAGGTAAGTTGATTAATTCTTAAGTAATTAATTTAATTTGAATTAATTAAATTAATTAAAATTTGAATTAGAAATATGCTTGCTTATGAATGATTGTATTGCCTTGCATTGCTTGTTATCTCTGGACTGTAATATTCTGTGATGTGAAATATGTTGTGTATTGATCTGTGATATCTGTGATATGTTTTCGATATAAAAAAAACCTCTCGGCCGATTAAACGATATTTGAAATTCGATGCGACAGGGAGTCGAATTCCAGTTGGTTATCCGAAACCCACATCGAATCATATTAGTGAATCCTTGTTATTGATAAATTTACTTTATCTATGAATCTGTGAATGAAGATAAGCGTTATAGCTTATACCGCTTATCAATATTGCTGCACTTTAATATGTGATGTGATGATTGTTGTTGCACTATTGTGTGTAAACCCCTGGACCACACCTACACACACAAATATGGATTGCACATGGAAATCGGTTAAGTCACAGATTTTCAAAATAGTTTTAAATTTGAATTTTAAATTCAAATGGTTTTGGATTTGGTTTAGAAGTGAAAATCTTTGGGAAAAGAATTTCAAAGATAAAAGTTATTTTTGAATAACTTAATTTAGTTTTGAAATTTGATTTAAAAATTGAATTAAAAATTTGAAATTGAATTCTATTGATGATGTAAAAAGGGTATACAAACTATAAATGTGTTTATATGGATTTTTAAAACATTTTAAAAGTATGGTTTTGAAAATTTGAATTTAACCCAACTTTATATTTGAAAGGCCTTAACTCGTGCAAATTATAATCGGGTTTTCTAAAATGGAAAACAAGTGGTTTCAAATAATAATAGCTTTTATATAAGGAAAGATTTTTTCCAAATTATGATTTCAAATTTGAAATGGAATGATTTTGAAAGTTATATCTTTGTGAAAGATAGTTGAACCCTATTTTGAAATTGAAGAGGATATTAATGGTGTATCTTTTATGTATAAAAAAAATTTGAAATGGAATGTTTTGAAAGCTATGAAATGTGTCTTTGATTTAAAGACCCGATGAGTTAATCCAATCTGAAACGGGAATTGTTTTTGAAAGGCTATGAATAAATCTTTGTATAAAAGATTGGTGAACCTCGTTTTGAAATTGAAGAGGGGTTTTAAAGATAAATCTTTTGTTTAAAAGATTTAAGTATGGAAATTGTTTAAACTATTGTAGGGTTTTGAAATGAATCTTTTTGTTTAAAAGATTTGTAAATGGTAATTTGTTTAACCATTTGAAAGAAAAGTTTTGGATAATAAGTTGTGACTTAACTGAGATCCAATAT
This sequence comes from Allium cepa, assembly GCA_030765085.1. NCBI lineage: Eukaryota > Viridiplantae > Streptophyta > Magnoliopsida > Asparagales > Amaryllidaceae > Allium > Allium cepa. The sequence goes on from CM060938.1 coordinate 689,714,543, forward strand.
CCATATCATTTTAAATATTGCGCTCGTTATTCGGTTTAGCTAGGAGAGGACCTTTGTGTCGTATAACCCATTCCAAATAATGATACGACGATATGGATGGCATTTCAAGACCGGTGGTGATGGCCGGATATTTTTCGAAAACGAAAGGATAACCCGTCGAATGTCTCTTCACCGGCTGGTCCCCGGTATAGAGATTTGATCACCCTTTGTGATGGGGAGTCTGGACGTGATTAGGGATTATTCGGATTTGCATGGGCTTCTTTGGAAGTGCCTTCTGTTCTGTTCGAACCCGGAACAGACTTGTATGGATGTGTGTCTGACATTACACTTTGAGATATAAAACCGGTTTCTATCAAATACATTTCTGTTTGGTGGCGGAGATTTATTCTCTTAGCTTAACACCCTTCTCTGAGACGTACGAGCTCGGAGGTTATGTAGTTGATTGTTACTAGTGATACATTCCCAATTTGGTAATGTGGCATACGAAGTGCTGCTGAACATTTGTCAATCAAAGCATGGCTTTTGTGAAAAGCGTAGCTTTGTGGACGAGATTTCGTCGAACCTCACAACCCGGAATGGTCGAAACAGGAAGAATGCAGCAAGGTTATTTGGAGGTAGCGCCTCCTGAGGGTATGTTCATTTCCTTCTGGATAGAGGTGGTATCATGGTATGGAGCCCAGATACTTAACCTATGTGGTTGCTGCAAATTATTACTTTGTGGTTGTTGGCGAATCCCGGGATAAAGGTTGGTTACGACCGGGGATGGCATACTCGTGTAGTAGTTACGTAGTTACAGAGGTAACCCGGCCTTGTGTTGGTAGAGATCCGGTTAGGTTATCGGGGCGTCCCTCTAAAGGCGTACCCATGTGGCAATGGGAAGTTCCTTGGCCTGACCATTTGTTGGAAAACCAAAGAAACAATACACACCCTGTACGGTTTTAGTTGTATAACCTGCCATGGAATGTGGTGGTAACCTGCTATTGAACAGTAGGCATAAGTGCAAAATGCCTATACTGGCTAAGACTAATATTATACTTTCGAAATGATTTTCCACACTTTGCACTTATAGTAATAATATCAAAGAAATTTTCGCGTATCAAGCATATTTGACTATCATAAGGAGAAATCTCCTCCAAGTCTTCGTTTGCATTGTGTGTGTGGCGGGAGGCCTTATGGTAGTTTCATTTTCTAAAAAACATTGCAGATTTCAAATTTAAATTCTTTGCTTGATTTAAAATACCAAATGTTTTTGTTTGCTCACACCAGTCCCATGACTGACCTGGAGTTTATTGTTATCTTGCTAAACTCTGGGTGCCCACAATTTTCCACACGGGCAGTCTAGAGTTGGGTTTTTCAGATAGTAGATATAGATATCGATTCGGTAGGTTTCAGCTCTCTCTTGGGTATTCCTTGGAGATCTTGGATATTGGAGTCTTTGGATTCAACATACTGGACTTGCTCATCTTGGTGAAATTGATGGGGGTTCGAGCTACTGGTTTGGAGTTCTTGTTTTGGATAATTGGATTGGAGATCTTTGGAGTTTTTGGTTCCGCTGTTATATCATATTGTTATTCCGCTGTAGCATTATTATCTTGTATCTCTAATATTTGATTCATATTGTACCATTGTTGTATCGAATGTTGTATATCAATGATATTCATTCTTTCTTCCACTATGTTGTTATACTTGATGTGTTATAAGCTCCGGCGAACCAGATTCGACGTTCGAATCTGCGGCATTGTAATACGAGTGTCGTATTCGGTGTCGATTTTCGAAGGTCGAGTCAGGGTTGCTACAGCAAGAGAAGAAAAAAAAGTGAGCAATGGAAGTAGAATTAGAACACATAGACTTTATTGTAATATGTTTGTCGAGCTTAAGGCCATCACGTCAAATGCAATCGGAGAAGCCCGCTTTTATTTGAAACTGTTTGGACAAGACAATACAACACAAGAATTTGATTTTCCACTTGGAATCGATGAACACTTCAGTACGAATCTCCTTTGGGCTATCGAACGCAGTGCATCTCCTTTCTTTTGGAACATCCATTAACCTAAAAAAATGAGAGAGTTGCACTACATCATCACCTCCTTTTATTACGAAAATGCAGCTGATTTTAACCAACGCGGAGTCAATTTTCATATTTCAGTTTACATGAATAATCACTGTGGTTATCGGAATGAGATTGTGATGAATTCTTGAGCTACATACATTTTTGGTTTACGTCCAGTTGATAGGCTTGAGGGGGTTGGCATTACTGCGGATTTACGCAACAATGGCTGTTCCATGTGCCTTGAGGATTTTATTCATAAACAAGAGAATGAAGCGGGAATGGATTTGATTCGTACACCCTGCTTACATGTTTTTCATTATGATTGTTTATCAAAATGGTTTGAAAGAAGACGTTGTTGTCCAATGTGCAGGTTCACAATATGATAATTTGTTAAATAAAATAGAAGCACACTAGTAATTCCAATGGAGCTTATAATTGTATCCTTGTTTATGTCTTTGTAGAATTGCTGATAAAATAACAGGATTTAGTATATGACAGTATACGCAATTTTTAATTCAAACGCTATATTCATAAAATAAAACATCGCATTATCCTAACAAAATAATATAATCATAAATCATTTTGCCAAAATTTACGAAATATGCATTCCTATATCATTGTCTTTTTCTATCCGAGCCCATCTGATATTTTATATAATATAAACAAATGATAAGCATTGTTACAGCTTAGCCATTCATGAAATATATATATATATATATATATCTTTGCCTATGGAGTATTTTGAGCAACAGTCTCATCACGGGTTGTATTAGTTTGTTTGGATTTCATGATGGGCAGCGAGTGAGTTTTGGTTAATAATTTGTATGCTGATCATTTTTGTGTGCACATGACATATTCATGCACACAGCCACTGTGCATGAGTTGTTTCTTTCAAACTTACCCACTGTATCTTCCATGTTGGTTGCATCCCCTTCTACACCATTCTCTTCCAATGCTGACAACGCTAAAAATCTATTATGCTTTGTGATGCCACACAGTTCATGTTCGTCATTAAACATCTCCGAAGTTTATGTGTTTTTTATGACTGTGTTTACCTCATTTGCATGAGCTTCAGGCAATTTACTCGAAGCGGATGCTATGTTCTCTATTGTTTTCTCTGGGTGCATGCTATCGTCACGTTCCAGCAAAGTACTTCTATGTATGTTGGACACCATTCTTCTTATCTGTGTTTCACTGTTCTTATATACCTGCTTCCTCTTTGCAATCTTTTTCCATTGATGTGTTCCTACATAATTTCCTTTTTTTTATTTTTACTTTCCTGCATTATTTTTTCTTGTTCTTGGATGGGTGGCTCCACATGCTCTTGCTCCGGCTTAACATCACACAAATTCGTCTAATGACCAAATACTTTGCAGTGTAAGCAAATCTCAGGCTTCCATAGGTAGTTTACATGAATGTATTATTCGCTTCCATCCAAAAGCATGACTGGAAATTTCGCAACTGGTTCTTTTCCTGGTGTCACTTCAACTAGGCAACTGGCATAGTTTATCCTATCAAGCTTTTCAGTAGTTTCATCTAGACATATCAACTGACCAATTCGATTTGCCAGCCAGTTTATTCCGAGATGTGACCAGGCGTAGATTGGGATGTTGGAGAGCTGTAACCAGACTGGTACTGCTCTGATGTTGCCTCTGACATTGCCAAGCTCCAGGGTCCATTGTTGAATAATGAAAATCTTGTTTCTTATAAATAACGGGTCACTGCTCAAAATCTTATATCTATCCTCTTCACATGAGAGTTGAAAAAGGAATAAGACACCATCGAACTTGACTTTGACTGCTCCTTTCGATTTCCATATTCTTTTGAGATTTTCAACAACTGTTGTGAATGACTAAGGCTTATCAAGGAAGAAGCCAACAATGTGGTCTTGCCAAATCTCTTTACCTACTGCCATGACATCTGCTGGTGGGACCATGGCCTCACCATGGAACTCAAGGTTGATGCTGATTGGAGAATAAACGCCGGCATTACATGGCTTAGTTTTGAACAGATTCGACCAGGAAGGGCATGAAGTGGAAGATTGGACAAGTTGTGGGATAAGCTGAGTTAGGTCAGTGGGAAGATTGGAGGTGGAGGGCGGAGGAACAGTTGGTGTTGATGGCATAGGGATTGATGGTGCAGGAATGAATGGTAAGGTAAGGACAGGCGGTATGGGTGTGTCAGGAGGCATGGCACAGTTGGAGATGGGATTGGTCAAAGGAGAGGGGAGAGAGGGAAAACGGCTGCCATGAAAGATTTACTTGCTTTCGGAAGAGATGGCTTCAGAGTATTTAGAAAGGATCAATGGGATCGAAAGGTGTGCTTTCAAATATCTTAATGTTTACATCAACTAAAGTTTGAGAAAAAAATATTGAATATGCTAGTATATGTTTTTTGTTTGATGATAATAAACATATATATATATATATATTCATTTAAATGTATTTTTTATTTTACTATTTTATTTTTCACACAATTAAATAAATATTTTCTGAATAAAATAAATAACATAGAATTTCAATTCAAACAGATATTTTATTCAAACAAATATTTTATTATAATTTTAAATTGTAAAAATTTAAGCTTTCTCTACATATATACATTTTTTAATTACAATACAGATTCGATTATCTCAAATCTCACTTTACATTGTTCACCTCACTACATATCACTCATTCACTCGTATTTTATTTTCGACTTTGCTCCAGCTTGGATCTAGCGTCTGAGTTATCTACAAAATACACATTGACACGGTAAAATTGAAAAAGAAATATTTGTATAGTGTAAAATAAAATGCGTAAATGTTATTTCCCTCGGTTATTTGGGTTGTTCGTCATCATATTTATTTGGAATTCATCTTACACGAACAACTTGTGACATGCACAGTGTATCACTGTACATGCCACAAGGCCATGCATTCCGATATACACTTGATAAAACTGCAGGGACAAGTGAGCACAAGGTCAAACCAAATTAAAAGCTAGGTTCAACTCAAGTGCAATACAAATAATGTAACGATACGAGCACAAGGTCGAGCCCGAGCCAAAGCTAGGTTCAACTCGGGTGTAATACAAATACATCACAAAATTGTCGAGTACAAGAATCCAAAAACCAACATAAAACAAGCCTCGACCAAAAATTAAAGGTACACTTAAACCCAAAATGGTTACAGAAACTAAAATGCACAAGATTTCAAGAACAAACAAAACCTCAAATGGCCAGACTCACACTTTCCAAATGAACAAGTTCGATTGAAAACCAGAGATTTAGGCATGTGCACCAGAATTGAAAACAAAGCAATGCAAAACTTTTAGATGAACACAGCATATGTTCAACCAAGTGGATCAACACCTCAAGTACAAAGCAGGTTACATATTGAAATGCAGACAACCAGAACAAAGAAAGACTAGCAAAATGGAAGCAAATGCAAACTAGGTCGAAGCAAAAACAAAGTGCAGACTTACATCAAAACACACACATATATGTTGATATGCTATATTTTGATCAATGACAATATGCTTCAACAAAAAGGAAGAGATGTGTGCAAAGCTAAAATAAGGACTATGAAGACCAAGGATATCATGAGTAATTATTATATATAGGTCTTAGTCATAGTTTTATTGTTAAAATCTATCCTCAAGAAACTTGCACAAACACAAAAACACATAACACAACTTCATATTTTAGTTTAGTGTTCACTGTGCATAATCTACCAGTTCAGTCGACTGAACTGGATATTTCAGTTGACTGAACCTGTTACACAAAAACAACATGTACAGTTTCAGTCGACTGAAATTCTCTGTTCAGTTGACTGAATTCGAACTTGTGAATTTTTACTGAAGAGACGTCTTCTTCTTCCCAAGAGTTTCAACCATTCTCCAATGGTAATGGATGCATCCTTTGCCTGAATCTTTTGCAAATGGATACACCTCTTCTACACCTATAAATACATGTGTTTATCACTTGTAAATCACAAATTCTAATTGCTTTAATCTCTCTGTTATCTTGATCATATTTTCAGATTACTCAAGTTTTCAAAAGCATTCACAAACCACTTCACTTGCTTGAATCTCTGATTTATTTTAAATACTCTTTTGATTCATAGCAATTTATATTTCCTAAATCTTCATAAATACATTTCATATTCTTGAGGATAAGATTATAGGAAAGTTGTACTCAATTAGACTCATTAGTGTTATCAAGAACGCAACAAGTCAGAAATACTCTTAGTACCTAGTTGAAGTCCTCTTCGGTAGTTGAGGCAAGAAATCCCGTTCGGTTGTTCGGGTAAATTGTAAACCTATTCCGACGGGTTAAGTGAGGGTTGTTAGTTAGTAGAATGCCTAAGAGGAGCTTAGGGACTGGACGTAGGACAAGAGGTCCGAACCAGTATAAAGTCTTGGTGTCTACTTCACTTATTATTGCTATTTACCTAGATCATTCCACGATTCCATATTATACGATCCTACCACATAGCTTCTTTTTAATTGGTATCAGAGCAAGGCCGTCCTATAACCATAACACCGTTATTTGATATATTGATAATATGGAAAATAACACAAGAACAAGCACAACAACTGCCTATAGCTCTACATTTGTAGAAGGACAATCTACCCAAAGACCCCCTCTATTCAATGGACTAAACTATAATTATTGGGCTACAAGGATGAGGATTTATATGCAAGCAACAAGCTTTGAAGCCTGGAATGCAACTCAAGCAGAGTTCGTTGTGCCCACAACTGATTACCCTACATGGACACAAACTCAGAAAAATGAAGCTAGTGCAAATGCCAAAGCTATGAATATGCTATTTTGCGCTTTGGATAGAAATGAGTTCAATCGTGTTATCATTTGTACTACTGCACATTAGTTATGGGATACACTTAGAACCATACATGAAGGCACAAACAAGGTCAAACAAACAAAGATCTCCATGCTAAAGAACTAGTTCCAAAACTTTAGAATGCGATAGAATGAATCCATCAATGACATGTACTCGAGATTTCAAGACATTCATCATGCCTTAATAGGATTAGGAGGAAAGTATACGGATTTTGATATTGTATCTAAGGTCCTAAATTCACTCACTGATGAATGGGAGAGAAAAGTCTTAGCAATCGAGGAAGCAAACGATCAATCCACTATGAAACCAGAAGAATTAATTGGAAACCTTATGTCTTATGAAGATAACATGCAAGCTAAGAAAGGCCAAGCACAGGAAAGAAAAAATGTGGCTTTTCACGCAGAAAAGGAAGAATCGGAGTCTGAAGATGAGGATTTAGCATTTATTGCCAAAAATTTCAAGAAATTCTTAAAATATAGAAAAGGAAATAAAAACGGTTTCAAAAAGAATTTCTTGAACAAACCTTCATCCTCAAATATAGAATGCTTCAATTGTCACAAGAAAGGACACATGCACAAGGATTGTCCAGAACAAAAGAAGGAAAATCAGAAAATCTTCAACAACAAAAACAAGAAGGATAAATTCAAAAAGAAGGCATTTTCTGTAACATGGGACTACTCAGATTCATCTTCATCTGAAAGTGATAGTAATAGAGACAATGAACAAGCAAATGTATGCTTTATGGCTCAAGATTTTGAGGTTAGTGATTTATCTTATGATGATTTAACAGAAGTTAACACTGAGTTTTTAAATACTATAAAAATTATCAAAAAGAAACTTAAAGAGACAAGTGAAAATCAAAACAAAGCTGAATTTGAAAGAACTACTTACTAAACTACTACTACTACTACTTACTTACTACTTGAAAAAGTTCAAGAATCTCTCTCAAACTCAGAGAGTCAACTTTTACTTTTGAGCCAAGAAATTGAAACTTAAAAGACAAAGAATGATGAAATTATTTTTGAAGATCACAATTTAAAAAATAAAATAAAACAAGTTGAATTAGAAAATACTAGTCTTCAAATTAAATTAGACAACATTACTAAAAATGTTTCTAATTTTAACAAAGGAAGAGAAAATTTATCTAAGATTTTAGAAAATTCTCAATCTTCTCAAATAAACATGGATTAGGATATAAAAAGGAGTCAAAAATTCCTTAAAAGAAAAATACCAATCTTAAGAAGAATAATGATTCAAAACATAATATATCATTAAGAGCACCTACTAAAACAAAAGTAGAAACTAAGATAATCGAAATTTGGGTTCCAAAGACTAACAATAATTTAATTAGGAACAAATATGTTAAAACATTTATGAATACTGTTCATAACAATAAAAATTATATTTATAAAAGGGAACCCACTTGGGTTTGGCTTCCTAAGATCTAACTTTTAGGACCCTATTAAAAGGTGGGTACCAATGTATTTATTAATATTTTTTGCATGTCCCACTCAAGAAAAGATAATGGATTTTAGATAGTGGTTGCTCAAAACACATGACTAGAGACAAAGAAATGCTTACAAATATTTCCTACTTTGATGGTGGCTCAGTTACCTTCGGAGATAACTCAAAAGGTTTCATCATTGGCGAACGAGATGTGTGCAACTACGTTATATCAAATTTACCCATTATTACAAATGTTTCTTTAGTTAAAAACTTAAAACATAACTTATTAAGCATAAGTCAACTATGCGACAGAGGTTTTAAAATAACTTTTTCTGAAAACAAATGTTGTATTTTTGATCAAAAATCAAAATCTCATTTTTGAAGGAAAGAGAGATAGAAATATTTATGTTTTAAACATGAAAATTAATAATAACAAAGATATGTGTTTAATGGTCAAAGATAATGATCCTTGGTTATGGCACAAAAGATTTTGTCATATTAATTTAAAACTATTCAAAAACTTTCAAAAAATGAATTAGTCAAAGGCTTACCAAAAATAAATTTTGAAATAAATAATATTTGCGATGATTGTCAATTTGGAAAATTAACTAAATCATTTCTTTTAAATCTAAGAAAGTCATTTCAACTTTGCAACCATTAGAATTATTACATATGGATTTATTCGGACCAACACAGGTTCAATCTATTAACCATAATCGATATGTTTTTGTAATAGTTGATGATTTATCAAGATATACATGGACGATATTTATGAAAAACAGAAGTGATACGTTTGAATATTTCAAAAATTTTGTTAAAAGAATCCAAAATATTAAGAATTTAAAAGTCAAAAATATAAGGAGTGATCATGGAGGCGAATTTGAAAATGAATCATTTGAATTATTTTGTAATAAGAAAGGAATAAATCATAATTTTTCATTTCCTAGAACTCCACAACAAAATGGAGTTGTAGAAAAGAAAAATAGAACTCTTCAAGAATGCGCACGAACTTTATTAAATGGAAGTACATTACCAAAGCATTTTTGAGGAGAAGCTGTAGCAACTGCGTGCTATGTATTAAATCGTATTTCCATACGATCGTCAACTAAATACACGTCATATGAACTTTTTAATGGAAGAAAACCTAATATTTCGTACTTAATAATCTTTGGGTCAAAATGTTTTATTCTTAACACAAAAGACCAACTTGTAAAACTTGATCCAAAAGCTGACCATGATATTTTTGTAGGTTATTTAGAACGAAGTAAGGCCTATCGTGTTTTCAATAAACGAACAAATGTAATTGAAGAAACTTTACATGTATCTTTTCATGAAAACTTTAATAAAAATATAAGCATCAAAGATGATGAAGAAATTATATCTAACACGGAAAATATAAGTTTTGAAAATAATGAAAATATTAATCAAATCGATAACAATCAAATTAGATCTCCTCCTAGAATTCTACGAGATCATCCTACACAAAATATAATTGGAGAAATTGTCTCGCAAGTTCACCAAGAAGTCAACTAAACCAAATGGGACATGTTGCCTTTATTTCAACAATAGAACCTAAAAATCCTAAAGAAGCATCAACAGATGACTATTCGATTGTTGCTATGCAAGAAGAATTAAATTAATTAGAGCGTAACGATGTTTGGGAATTAGTTCCTCGTCCTAATAATAAATCAGTCATAGGAAAAAAATGGGTTTACAAAAATAAAGTGGATGAAGAAGGAAATATAACTAGAAATAAAGCTAGACTAGTAGTACAAGGATATAATCAAGAGGAAGGTATCGACTTTGAAGAAATATTTGCTCCAGTTGCAAGACTTGAAGCAATACGTATTTTATTAGCCTTCGCTTGTTTTCACAATTTTAAACTTTATCAAATGGATGTTAAAAGTGCATTTTTAAATGGTTTTATAAAAGAAAATGTATATGTAGAACAACCTCCTTTATTCACTCATGAAAAGTATCCAGATCATGTATATAGATTAAAGAAAGCTTTATATGGTCTTAAACAAGCACCTCATGCTTGGTATGAGAGACTTAAGAGCTATCTACTAGATTCGAGATTTCAAATCGGAAAAGTAGATCAAACTTTATTCATTAAAAACACTACTAAAGACATTTTGATAATTCAAATATATGTAGATGACATCATATTTGGTTCAACTAATGAAAAATTGTGTAAAGAATTTTCAAATATAATGACTAAGGAGTTCGAAATGTCACATATGGGAGAATTATCTTATTTTCTCGGACTTCAAATTAAACAATTATCGAAAGGAATCTTCTTAAACCAAGAAAAATATTATGCTAATCTAATTAAATGTTTTGGAATGGAAAACACTTCTGGTAAACCTACCCTTATGAGTACCACAACTCATCTCGATCGAGATGAAAATGGCAAAAGTGCAGACCAAAAGTTGTTTAGAAGCATGATAGGCTCGTTACTTTACTTAACCGCTAGACTAGATATAATGATGAGTGTATGTTTATGTGCACGTTTTCAAGCTAATCCAAAAGAATCACATTTAAGAGCCGTAAAGCGAATTATGCGATATCTTAATAAAACTAAAGATTTTGGTCTTTTCTATCCAAAAGATTGTCCATTCGAATTAGTTTCATTTAGTGATGCTGATTTTGGTGGATCTCGAATAGATAGAAAAAGTACAAGTGGTACGTGCCATTTCATTGGAAAATCACTTGTATCTTGGTTCAGTAAGAAACAAATTGTGTCTCGCTTTCAACCTGTGAAGCGGAATATATATCTACCACCTTAGCTAGTACTCAAGTCATATATATGCAACAAACACTTAAAGATTTTAATATAAATTTAACAAACTCTACTATATATTGTGATAATACAAGTACAATAAATTTATCCAAAAATCCGGTAAATCACTCTCATACAAAACATATTGATATTCGTCACCATTTTCTACGTGACAATATCGGAAAAGGAATTATCAATTTAGAATATATTTCTACCGAAAATCAAATTGCCGGTATATTTACTAAACCATTACAAGAAAACTCATTCATAAAATTACGACGAGAATTAGGAATAATATCTTTCAAAGATATTTAATAACAAGAAATATAATGGCAAGGAACCTAAAATATGAGTAACATATCTCATACTTTAATTCACTTCATCTAAAAGTCAGACATGAATTTAGTTTACATAAACTATGGGTTTGAAAAACTTAATCATTTATACATTTGAATTAGCTAATATTTCATACACTAAAACATAACCATTCATTTCAAAGCAAATTATTAACCATTAATTTAATTTCTGGTTCTAAATCCTTAATGATTTTACAACGCATTTTTTATATAACTCTAAACCTATATATACATGTTAATTTTTTTTAAACAAAATACAAATTCTTTTTCAAAAAAAGAACAATCTCTGTTGAGAAATGTCTTCAAACAAATCAAACTCACCCATCATTATAACTTTTTCCACCGATAGCTCGGCTGATTCACCTCAACTTCCAACACCAACACACGAGCCTGTGTATAAATGGGAAAATTACCGAACCGGGTATACACCGGATTCCAAAAAGGCCAAACGTTCTCTATTTATTTCTCCCGATACAAAGAAAAAGATTGATGAAATTCATCATTATCAACAGCAGCAAATTGACCTCCAACGAGAATTGTATTTTGAATAGAAAATAACGGCTAAACGCTTAAGTTTTCTTGAACAAATTGGTTTGAAGTTTTGTAGCTCGAAGAAAAAGGATGTGAGTGAACCTTTACCACAACCAGTTAATCCATTTGATCCATCTTCGTCGTATCGTACATCAAACGACCCAATAAATCCTTGGGTCTCGCCTCAAAGACCTCAATATAGTCCAAATTCATGGGACAAAAACTATATGGCGAATGAAGGATATAAAACACCAAATAAGAAGACTCCATCCCCCAAGACTCCGGTGCCTAGGAAATGATGATTTTTTGGTCGAAATAATGTTGTTGTATCATAATGTTACTATATAATTGTAATTATTTCATTAAATTAAACATTTGTGTTCAAAAAGTCAAGAAAAACGAAACATGCAAATTTCAGTCGACTGAATAGTTCTGCACAGTCAACTAAAAATACTACAGAAACTTTCAGCCAACAGCTCAGTCGACTGAATAGTTCTGCACAGTCAACTAAAAATACTACAGAAACTTTCAGATAGCAGTTCAGTCGACTGAAAAACTCTGTTCAGTCGACTGAATTTTAGCCAGAAAATTTTCGGCTTTCAGTTCAGTCGTCTGAATAGACAAATTCAGTCGACTGAATGCAATTTTACCCAGTTTTTTACCTACTTATCCATCTCTTTCCCTTTCTACTTTTACTTTTCAACGTATCCAAACTTCATCTTCCCATTACTAAGCAAACCCTAGTTCCCAAAATTCTATTTTTCTTTAATTTCTTCCCCCAAATATTCGCAATTATGCCTCCTAAGCGTTCTAGAGCTTCAACCTCAACCTCCTCCTAGCCAATTGATGCCCAAATCGCTCAATGGATTTTCAATGAAGTTGCAGTCTCTCGATGGAACAAAATGAAGAAGTCACGAATCTTTGAGCATTCATTTGTTGATTTCCAAGGTCTTCAAACCTACAATGTCCAAGCTCTAACAGACCAGGCAAATTTGACATCATTTTTATATATAAATCGTAATGACCATGCCATCAATCATATTATGGTCAAATTATTCTACGCCAATCTCAACCTCGGACACCAAACTCCATGAAATCCGAATGACAGTGTTTGGACTATGGTATGCGGGAAGAAGGTATGGTTTTCACTTGATCGCATTGCTCATATTTTAGGATCCCCAAATGTTGGTAGAAAGCTTGAGGAAATAGATTTCAATCCTCGTATTCGTGACAATATAAATCATCAATTTTTAGAGTATGACATCAATAACCAAGAAATCAAATCCACCTCCTTAAGACCAAGAGCCAGGCTTTTACACAAAGCCCTTATGAGGACCATTACCCCACGCACCAGATCCTATGAAATAGTGTACCCGAATAACTACCGGGCACTATATGCTGTATGGGGAAATATTAAAGTAAATTGCATGCAATTAATACTTGATTAATTTCTTTCATTCAATAATGGGAAAATGAGAACAATATATTTTGGCGAGTACATAATGCGACTTCTCCTAGACGTTGATACGCCACTACCCAACTCAGAAAATACGATGGTTCATCAAATCAATCATCGTACTATAAGCCTCATGCAACTACCAGTAAGGCCTCCTCATATCATGTCTCTAGCCGCATGGGAAGCACGTCAACAAGAACCTCAACCTCAACCACAACCTCCACAAAAAGAAACTCTTGATCAAGAAGATGAAATCCGTCTTGTTCAACCTGATTTCACTACAAATCAATCGTTGGAAATTATATCAAGGAATCAACAAATCCTTGATACTCGTCTAAAAAAGGTTGATCACAAACTTGATAAGGTTAAAGGGTTCTTCAACAAACTTTGGGATGTCATTTCATGCACCAGCACCACTTCTGCTTCTACCTCACGCGACAAGCGTCCGGCTCCAACATTCACATGGACATCTTCCGAGGAAAATCCAAGTAGCAGCACTAGTGGCAACAGTGGTGGTCAAGGAGGGAGAGCTATTCGACAACCAACCGGTGGCCCTGTTATTCGAGAACCAGAGGGAGGACATGAAGGATCTTATGATTGGTACAAGGATCCTTGATCATTTTTATTGGTTTGATTTCCACAACTCCTTATTTTTTCTCAAACATTTTTGATAAGGCTTGTATAAATAGCCTTCATTTATAATACTCTATGGTTTGTATAATTCATACTACGGTTATGTATGTATGTGATTGCTTTGCTTGACAATTTTATACTTTTACAAAATATTACTTCCTTTTTTGTCGATGAAAAAGGGGGAGAAAAGTCTACGTCACTAACTTTGTTTTGTAGGAAAGATAGTGCATATATTCAGGGGGAGGAAACATAATTACATCTCTACAAACATAGGTATTGTCATCAATCAAAAAGGGAGAGAATGTTGATACGTTATATTTTGATCAATGACAATGTGCTTTAACAAAAAAGAAGAGATATGTGCAAAGCTAAAAGAAGGACTATGAAGACTAAGGATATCATGAGTAATTATTATATATATGTCTTAGTCATAGTTTTTTTGTTAAAATCTATCCTCAAGAAACTTGCACAAACACAAAAACACATAACGCAACTTCATATTTTAGTTAAGTGTTCACTATGCATAATCTACTAGTTCAGTCGACTGAACCGGATATTTCAGTCGACTGAACCTGTTACACAATCACAACATGCACAGTTTCAGTCAACTGAAATTCTCTATTCAGTCGACTAAATTCAAACCAGCGAATTTTTACTAAAGAGACACCTTCTTCTTCCTAAGAGTTGCAACTATTCTCCAATGGTAATGGATACATCCCTTGCCTGAATCTTTTGCAAATGGGCACACCTGTTTTACACCTATAAATACATGTGTTTATCACTTGGAAATCACGAATTCTAATTGCTTTAATCTCTCAATTATTTTGATCATATTTTCAGATTACTCAAGTTTTCAAAAGCATTCACAAACCACTTCAATTGCTTGAATCTCTGATTTATCTTAAATACTCTTTTGATTCATAGCAATTTATATTTCCTAAATCTTCATAAACACATTTAATATTCTTGAGGATAAGATTATAGGAATGTTGTACTCAATTAGATTCATTAGTGTTATCAAGAACACAAGTCAGAAATACTCTTAGTACCTAGTTGAAGTCCTCTTCGGTAGTTGAGGCAAGAATCGTTCGGTTGTTTCGGGTAAGTTGTAAACCTATTCCTTTAGGTTAAGTGAGGGTTGTTAGTTAGTAGTATTCCTAAGAGGAGCTTAGGGACTGGACGTAGGACAAGAGGTCCGAACCAGTATAAAGTCTTGGTGTCTACTTCACTTATTATTGCTATTTACCTAGACCATTCCACTATTCCATATTATACGATCCTACCACGTAGCTTCTTTTCAATATATACATACATAAATGTATGTATGCATACAAGTGGAGATGACACTGCAGCTACCAATTGAACATAGTCTCGACCAAAACAAACAAAATAGTCTAGGCTCTCAATAATCAGTGCAACTTCAAAATCACAAGCATACATATATACATAAGTAAACAACATGTATACATCTGCATATGGACATGACTCAAAGCATCATCAATAAACCAAAGCTCAATACAGTGAATTACAACATCCAGATAATTTTCTAAAGCATGCAAGTGAAGCCTCAATCAAGCTCTACATAAAACCAGGCTACATAATGAACACAAGTGACTCAAAGCACAAGATGCAATACAACTGAATACAAGTACATATATACAACAAGCACATGACTCAAAAAACAATCATCGAAGACTTGAAAAATCAAGTGCAGACACTACATGAATTGGCTCGAAGACCAGAACAAGAAAATAATGAAGCAACCAAAGCTACAGTTTCAAGTCCACAACAACATCGAGTATGCCAAACCTCAGATGCAATGCACATGAATCAAAAGAAAGGAACAAATATGCTCATCTCTAACAAGGACTAAATGAATACACACATATACACATACATAAATGTATGTATGTATACAAATGGAAATGACCAGAATTACAAAGAGCAACAAGCATGATGATATACAACAGAATGGACTACAACAATACATATATACACACGTACATATGTACATATGTACATATATGGTGTTAGCACAAGTATAAACAAATCAAAGCATTCAAGAGGAGCAGAAATACACATGACTCGAAACAACCAGACTGCAATGAACCAGATAAACAAAACAGTATAGCAATCATTTTTTACTCACAAACACACATGTATACATATATACTTATATATGTATACACAGAACCAGTTGTAGAGAATTTCAAATTGATCAAGCTGGAAAAGTCAGTAAGTAACAAAGCATTTACCAATTATAAAAAAGTCAAGGCTGAGACAAAAATCAATCAAATGATCAAATGTTCCAGGTAGAACAATTTTCCAGGTAGTAGTTTCAAATCAAGTCAATGTCACAAGAAATTCTATCCTAACATGTCAGATTTTAAAAATAACAAAGTCAAAGCCGTGGTGGCCAAGGGGATAACAAAAAATCAAAAGAATCCAGATTATCTCTAATTCAAAGTGCCATAATCAAAGATGTCATAAGAGAAAAGAATGGAACCAAATTCGTAGTAGGCGCAAGCCGTGAGAAACAAGCAAACGAAATTATACGAACTGAAAAAGTCGAAAAACATCACCAACATTCAAGTTAAATCAAACGGCCGAGATAAAGTAACTGAAGAATTCAAACAATATTATAGGAACGATAATTAAGGAAACTATTACCAATAAAAACCCGAGTCATCATCGGCATTCACAGGTATTCAAGTTGAAGTAAATCAAAGAGCTAATCATTGAAGTAAATCAAAAAAATAACTCAAATCTAGGTGGAGCATAATCAAAGTCTAAAAGGAATATCACGTACCAATTATGAACCAAGTATACGCGCTCGACAATTTGAAGCAGCCATGAACAAATTAATCGATCAAAGAAAGCAATCGAAGTATCATTCAAAGTCGGCGTTCTCAATTTCCTAAGAAGCCCAAATTTTGAACGAAGAGGAACGAGGCAGCCATTTTTCAATGCAAAAGATTCAAGGCCGAAGAAATAAAAAGAAAACGGGGAACCATGTCTTTGTTTATCACTTTGGGCCGGTATCTTTATTTTCTTGAGTGATATATTTTTATTGATCGGTTTCTTAAATACTTTGGGCTGTTATGTTAAAATAAGGTTTCTAGTTTTGATTTAAATTGTTTTTTATTTGTAATTTACTTTCAAACTTTTATAAAGTTCTAGTCATGTGAATAAGGGATGAACTACAGTGGTGTAGTTCGAGAATTCGCAACTCAGTGGCTGAGTTGTAGCAGGGTTTTGAGCATAGAGTTAGGTGAGCCGATAGCGGGTGTTGTGAGTTTACATGTGTAAGCGTCTGACTAATTAATTTCTAGTAGAAACCTTGGAGGCAGCACATAGCTAGGGTTTTGCCGAAGCTGGATAAATATGTGTTGTTCTATTTTTTCTTTTAATATTCTGCTATTATTTGTGCTGCTATTATTCTGCTATTATCAATGCTGCAATTTGTTTATATATTTCCACATTAAATATTTATAATTATTAGTATCACCCTCTTCATTGCCTTAGGGTGAAATCGATCCTATAAGTGGTATCAAAGCTAGGAACAAAAGTCAACTTTTGTTTTAAAAATTTGATTTTTCAAAAATAAATTACTATTTTAAAATTTTAACTTTTTTTTAAAATGGCTTCTTTTAATAATGCTTTTGCTGAGGTTCAGTCCATAGTTAGACCACCAATGTTCAATGGTGAATATACTTACTAAAAAAATAGAATGAAAATTTTTCTGAAAACCATTAATGCTTGGAATATTGTTGGGACAGGTTATAGGACACCAACTATAGTAGTAGACAATCAAGAAATAGAAAAACCGATGGATTAATGGATAGAACTTGAAAATTAACTACAAAATGCTAACGCTAAAGCTATGAATTCTATTATTTGTTCATTAGACCAAATTGAATTTAATCATACCCCACATTGTCTAACTGCCTGAGAAATATGGCACACACTTAAAGTGACTCATGAAGGAACGTCTTAAGTCAAAGAATCTTGCCTTGCCATGCTTAGTAGCGAATACGAGAACTTCAGAATGGCCAAGGATGAAAATGTCAAAGCGATGTATGGACGACTTTCCAATCTCGTGTACAAATCGAAAGCTCTCGAAAAATCATACAGAGAGTTGGAAATAGTCCGAAAAATCCTCAGAGTCCTTCCATGAAATTTTGAAGCCAAAGTCATTGCCATTTAAGAATCAAAGGATTTGAAACAAATCAAAGTTGAAGAACTCATCGGAAATCTCACCACTTATGAGCTAAAAATGAAATTCAAGGAAGAACGAGAAGGAGGTGATACACGAAAGAAATCAATAGCTCTTAAAGGAACAATGTAAAGTGATGATGATGATGATGATGATGGAGCGGCTGAGCTGGCGCTACTAATAAAGAGATTCAAAAAGTGGAACCGCAAACACGGAAATCTAGCTCCAAATCAACAATTGACAAGCAGAATAGTCAAAGCACTAAACAACTGAAAAGAACAGGAGATTATTTGTCACAAGTGTAACAAACACAGTCATTTCAAGCCCAATTGTCCTCGGAATCGACTGAGCTATGGAAAAAAACAGAAAAGGAGAAGTTTGGCAGCCACTTGGGATGAAACTGATAAAGATGACAAAAGCAATGGTAGTGAGAGCGAAAAAGCAGATCTGTGCCTTCGAGGTGATATAACTGACAGTGATGATGACGTGCCAAGCGAGGTATCAAAACTTACTCATTCAGAATTACATACATATTTTCACGAAGTAAATGGTTGTTTCGAAAGACTTAGGTAGAATATGCTAATATTGAGTCACAATGAGGTACTTTGATTGATTTAAATAAACAGCTTGATCAATTGCTTAAAAACTATCAAACCAAATGCTCTAAGTGTGACAAGTGTCCATCACTTGAACAAGAAATTAAAAATTAAAAAATTAAAATTAAGTCACTTGAAAATGAAATTGTAATTTTGAAAGAAAGTAAAAATACTACGAGAGAAAATTCTATCAAAAAATGCACTCAATTATTGAATGAAAATGAATCTCTCAAAACACAAGTCCAAAAAATTTCTACACCTTTAGGAAAATTTTCCAAAAGAGGTAGATCGTTAAATATGCTATTAGGGAAACAAACTGTCAATCCTATTAGAAAAGGACTTAGGTATAATCAATTTAAACGTATTAGAGGTGAAATTAATCAAGTCAAATCCGAGTGCACAATTTGTAGAAAAATTGGACATAATCAAAATATTTGTTGGTATAGATCCAAATATGTGAAAACCATTCCAATTTAGATTCCAAGAGGCACGAATATAAAATCCCTTAAAGTCAAACAAATTTGGGTGCCAAAAGGAAAAAATATAAATTGTTTTGGCTCTCTACAAACATATTTTTAAAAAAAACTGCCATTAACAACCATGGACATATAAAAACAAATAGGTCACAAAAATCTTTTCTCGTGCCGGTGTGGTGGCAGGCTAATGAATGACAACTGTTTTACCTGGATTCTGGCTATCATAGGCACACGATGGGCAACAAATCAAACTTCCATAGCCTAGTACAAAGGTGGCAGAATCACAATAGGCAACAACACAAAATTATCTTAAAGGTAAACTAGGTAATGGTATATCTATATTGAAGAGTCATTAAATGTGAAAATCTGCACCATAATCTGAATTAAATCTGCCAATTATGTGATAGAGAAATGAATGTTGATTTTGATTCATAATTTTTGGCCAAATTATATTTTTATGCCGAGAACACTATAGGTACCTCTAGAATCTTTGAACTAGTTTATATAAATTTTTTTGGACTAATGATGGTGTTCTATTGATTGATGATTACTCAAGATATTCGTGGATATATTTGGTTGTTTTGCTGTTGACACTATGTTCACTGTTTGTTTATTTACACAGCTTCAATTCAAATCCAAAAGAATTTAATTTAAAAAACTGTAAAAATGATTTCAAGGTATGTGTTGCATACATCACAGTTTGGTCTATGATAGCTAATGATAAATTTGAGTCAACAAGAAATTCAGATGCAGATTACACTGGTAATCTAGTTGATAGAAAAATTACTTGTGGAACGTGCTTTATGTAGAGACACTCATTAGCTGCATCACATTTATAGAAAAAATATCTGCATATGTTTCATTTCAAATAATTTTCAAGTAATAAAACCCCTTTCAGAAAATAGTTTTTGTTGACCTTAGTTCAGATTAGTCATTTTTAGAAAATTTTATTTTATAATTATTTTTAGATTTGATCTTAAATGACTACATTAACTAATCTGACTCCTTATTGATTATCGAAAAGATAAATAGTGATTGAAAAGGTGATGAGTGTTGATATTGATCATACATTATAACCTGAGAAAGTATATTTAGTAAATTTTCTTAAAAATTTAAATAAGATTTGTAATAACTCTTGTTTGGCAAAAATTCCATGACCATCTCTATTTCTATCATATTTCTAATGATCGTCGCTCAACAAAATCCAATATAGTATGTCAATATGTGGTATTTAAATAGGAAATTATTTATTTTTATTTTATTTTATTTTTAGCAACAAATACATCCAAAGTATTCACTCTTATTTAAAAGTCCTCACGGCTATGCTTGGGTGAATTACTTGGAATTTTTATTATGTGCTTTCATGCTCGTTTAAAAGTCCTCACAGTTATGCATGTACGGAAGGCATAACAAAATTTATTATTAAATAGACAAGTTGATTCTAATCCCATTTAAAAGTCCTCACGGTTATGTATGGTTTGAAGATGCTTGAAATTCATTTTTACTATAAAAATTGGGAATACTACTAATCTCATTTAAAAGTCCTAACGGTTATGCATGGTTAGTAAATATTCAAATTTGTGATATAAATATACTACAAATAGACACAACTATGTAGATTTGTATACGACATCATCACTATCACTCTAAAGTGGAATATGCACCTAACAGAGTATTTATGACTTTTATTTGATTTTTTATTGAAATTTAATATTTATACTCAATCGGGTATTAATGTTGTGTTAATGTCTGTCACTTTATCTCTAATTTTTCTAACACTATTACTCTTTTGCTGATAACAAAAGGGGGAGAGAAAAGCTAAAATTTGGAAAATAAAGGTCAAATATTTTATTTTGTATTTTCTATTTGCATCTAGGTTCATTTGCATATTTTTATTTATTTTCATGCATATATGAAGGGGGCTTTGTTGTAGAGAGGGAGCATTCAAATAGGGGGAGCAAATTGAATGATCAAATACATTTGATAAATTCAAAATCTTAAACATATGTTTGTTATCATCAAAAGGGGAGATTGTTGAATATGCAAGTATATGTTCTCTGTTTGATGATAATAAACATATGTCTATTCATTTAAATGTATCTGTTATTATACTATTTTATTTTTCACATAATTAAATAAATATTTTTTGAATAAAATAAATAACACATAATTTTTATTCAAACGAATATTTTATTACAATTTTGAATAATACAAATTTGAGCTCTCACTTCATATATATTTTTTCAATTACAATACAAATTCGATTACATCTCAAATCTCACTTTACATTATTCACCTCACTACATATCACACATTCACTCGTACTTTATTTTCGACTTTGCTCCAACTCGAATCCAGCATCTGAGTTATCTGCAAAATATATAATGACGCAGTAAAATTGAAAAAGAAATATTTGTGCCGTGTAAAATAAAATGTGTATTTTGAAAATGATATTTTCCTCAGTTATTTGGGTTTTTCCTCATCATATTTATTTCGAATTCATCTTACACGAACAATTTGTGACATGCGTAGTGTATCACTGTACATGCCACAAGCCGTGCACACCGATATACACTTGATAAACTTTTAGGGACATGTGAGCACAAGGTCGAAAAAATAAAATCTAGGTTCACCTCAAGTGCAATACAAATAAAGTCGCGATACGAGCACAAGGTCAAACCCGAGCCAAAGGTTGGTTCAACTCAGGTGTAATACAAATACATCACAAAATTGTTGAGTACAAGAATCCAAAAAGCAACATAAAACAAGCCTCGACCAAAAATTAAATGTACACCTAAACAAGACTGATCAGAGAAACCAAAATGCACATGACTTCAAGAAGAAACAAAAGGTCAAATGGCCAGACTAACAAATTCCAAACGAACAAGTTCGATTGAAAACCAGAGATTCATGCAAGTGCACAAGAATTGGAAACAAAGCAATGCAAAACTTTCAGATGAACACAACATATGTTCAACCAAGTGGATCAAAACCTTAAGTAAAAAGCCGGTTACATATTGCAATGCAGACAACCAGAACAAAGCAAGCCTGGCAACATGGAAGCAAATGCAAACTAGCTCGAAGCAACAACAAAGTGCAGACTTACATCAAAAAACACACATATATACATATATAAATGTATGTATGTATACAAGTGGAGATGACACTGTAGCTACCAATTGAACACCGTCTCGACCAAACCAAACAAATTAGTCCAAGCTCGCAATAACCAGTGCAACTTCAAAATCGCAAGCATACATATATACATAAGTAAACAACATGTATACATTTGCATACGGACATGAATCAAAGCATCATCAATAAACCAAAGCTCAATACAGTGAACTACAAAATCCAAACAATTTTTTAAAGCATGCAAGTGAAGCCTCAATCAAGCTCCATATAAAACCAGACTACATAATGAACACAAGTGATTCAAAGCACATGATGTAATACAACTGAATACAAGTGCATATATACAACAAGCACATGACTCAGAACACCATCATCGAAGACTAGAAAATCAAGTGCAGACACTACATGAACTAGCTCGAAGACCAGAATAAGAAAACAATGAAGCAACCAAAGCTACAGTTTCTAGTCCACAACAACATCGAGTATGCCAGACCTCAGATGCAATGCACATGAATCAAAAGAATGGAACAAATATGCTCATCTCTAACAAGGACTAAATGAATACACACATATATACATACATAAATATATGTATGCATACAAATGGAAATGACCAGATTTATAAAGAGCAACAAGCATGATGATATACAATACAGAGGACTACAACCACACATATATACACACATACATATGTATGTATGTACATATATGGTGATAACACAAGTATAAACATATCAAAGCATTTAAGAGGAACAGAAATACACATAACTCGAGGCAACCAGACTACAAAGAAATAGACAAACGAAACAGTGCGGCAGTCATTTTTTACTCACAAACACACGTGTATACATATATACTTATATATGTACACAAAGAACTAGTTGCAGTGAATTTCGAATTGATTAAGTTGAAAAAATCAGCAAGTAACAGAGCATTTAACATTTATAACAAACTCAAGGCGGAGACAAGAATCAATCAATTTGTCAAATGTTCCAGGTCGAACAATTTTCCAGGTAGCAATTTCAAATCAAGTCAATGTCGCAAGAAATTCTATATGAACATGACAGATTATAAAAATAACAAAGTCAAAGTCGTAGTGGCAAGGGTGATAACAAAAAATCAAAAGAATCCAGATTATCTCTAATTCAAAGTGCCAAAATCAAAGATGTCACATGAGAAAAGAACGCAACCAAATTCATACCAGATGCAAGCCTTGAGAATCAAGCAAACAAAATTATATGAATTAAAATAAGTCAGAAAACATCACAACATTCATGTTAAATCAAATAGCCTAGCTAAAGTAACTGAAGAATTCAAACAATATTATACGAACGGTAATTAGGGAAATTGATCACTATAAAAACCCAAGTCATCATTAGCATTCACAAGTATTCGAGTTCAAGCAAATCAGAGAGCTAATCACTGAAGTAAATCAAACAAATAACTCGAATCTAGGTCGGACATAATCAAAGTTGAATAGGACTATCACGTACCAATTTTAAACCAAGTATACGCACTCGACAATTTCAAGCGGCCGTGAACAAATTAATCGATCGAAGAAAGAAATCGAAGTATCATTCAAAGTCGGCGTGCTCAATTTCCCACGAAGCCCTACGAGGCAGCCATTTTTCAATGCAAAAGATTCAAGGCCGAAGAAATAAAAAGAAAAAGGGGAACCGTGTCTTTATTTACCACTTTGGGCCGGCATCTTTATTTTCTTGAGTGATATATTTTTATTGGCCCAGTTTCTTAAATACTTTGGGCTATTATTCTAAAATAGGGTTTTAGTTTTGATTTAAGTTGTTTTTTATTTGTAATTTACTTTCAAACTTTTATAAAGTTCTAGTCATGTGACTAGGGTACGAACTACGGTGGTGTAGTTCGAGAATTCGCAACTCGGTGGCTGAGTTGTTGCAGGGTTTCGAGCATAGAGTTAGTTTAGTCAATAGCGGGTGTCGCGATTTTACGTGTGTAAGCGTCTGACTACTTAACTTCTAGTAGAAACCTTGGGGGCAGCACATAGGCAGGGTTTTGCCGAAGCTGGGTAAATCCGTATTGTTCTATTTCTGCATTTAATATTCTGCTATTATCTGTGCTGCTATTTTTCTGCTACTATTAGTGCTGCAATTATTTTATATATTTTCGCATTAAATTTTTATAATTATTAGTATCACCCTATTCACCCCCTCTAAGGTGAAATAGCTCCTACAAAATATATATGACATGGCAAGGTGATTTTGAGTAAAGTATAAATATTTTATATTTTCCTTGTATAAGTTGGATTTGAAGATTTTAAGTCATTTTAATAAGATTTACAAGGAAAATTATGGGAAGGGATTCCAAAGTAAAATGACCAAATATTAGAATACCAGATGGGATTGGTATTGGGTCGCGCCCTATACATTTTCTATTAGCCCCAGCTAATTATTGTCCAAAATCCCAGTGTATAGGGCTTGTTCATGTAACGACCCGCCTTTTTGGACAGTTTAAACTAACGATCAAATACACATGTCGATTCCAAACCATTCAAAAGGGCAGATGGTTATTGGGGTAAATAAGAAAAGAAAAGAAAGAGAAATAAAGGAAATAAAACAACACAGAATCTCGCAGCGGAACGATAAAATATAATAGTCAAATAAACAGTTCATGAAGCTGTTTACTATACTTTGACAATTATTTATACAACATTTATCAGAGTTATACATATACAACAGAACAATTAAAATAATGCAGCAGATAGCATGATGCAAGGGTAATAATAGTAATAGTATACCAAATCTTCATCTTCATCCTCCAGAATAGATCTTCAAAAATCTGAAAAACTCAGGACTGACCCGAGCGTAATGAAAAGACAAAACACTCGAGTCAGGACTAAAATATCCTTATGAAAGTTAAATCAATCGTAAATAAATATGAGTGTAATGGCGTCAGAGATGTTTACGGGGTTTGACATCTCATATCCAGTTTCAACGTGCGTGCAATAACTCAAGAGATGTTACGGGATTTTCCATCTCTTAAGGATCCGTTAAACTATCTACTATGTAGTAATGTACGCTAAGTAGATAATGCCTATCAGTAATATAAAGTATTAAAATAGTGTTAAGGCGTTACCATAATCCCCCTTAACACATTTTTATAATGCCATAGTCTATACAGCACCGTAAGGCCCACCGTAAACTGGTGGTTATCAGAGGGTACCCCATAGGTATAACACAAAACAAAACGTAGTGGTCGCGAATAGGATAATCAGTATGACAAGGTACATGAGGCGATACCAACTAGGATACTAGTAGTTGGGTGATCCGGACTGATGTTGAGCATAGCCAACAGCTACCCCAACACCGCGAAACAACACTCCCAAATCAAGGGGTGCACCCAAATCGCATCACAAATGTAATAGATATGGTATCGAAGAAGTGTGTCCGCTAGAGGTGGCGAACCTCAATGGCCCGGCGCGGTTCCTGTTTTAGTCATGTCAAGGGTCATCCAATATCGTTCTCTTTCTTCATTCAACGCGTTCACCAAACCATCCACTTCATTCTGGATCAACACTCCGCGTATAATAGTTATTAAAGTGGTGTTCGGTATCGACAGAGAGTATGTCCATATCCGATCCCGGTCTCTTTAATAACTACGTATTATTACACCGTTGGCTCTTTTACATTTCAAATCGATTCATAATTTGATATCAAAATATCATATTCGCTTCAAAAATCAAATCCATTTCAAATATCGACATAGCCATTCAAAATATAAGGTTCCTTTTCAAAAATTATTTTTCGTCTCAATATCTCATTTCGATTTCAAAATCATTCCGAATTTCAATTTAGGTTGCAACTTCATTTAACCCAATTCGTATTTAAATTGAAGATTTAAACATAAACATTTCACCTTATTAACCAGTTTGGAATTTTAGAAAATAGTTTTAAGTAGTTATAAAAGTGGTTTTAAATAATTAAAATAGTTAAAATACTTAAAATCTTAAAATGGGTTTGAAATGGATAAATTAGTTTAAAATAATTTAAATTGGGTAAGGTAGATTTAAAATAGATTAAAATAGTTTAAGTATTTGTTGGGCGAATTTTCACCCAGAAGATCTCGAGACCAGGAAGCCACAGTTTCACTCGGGTTCGCAATCTCCACTTCATTCAGCACGACCAATCACCTCCTCATTCGACCTTCACCTCATTCGGGCTCCCTCCTCATTCGGGCTCCCTCCATTCGGCCACTCCACTACCGGATCTACCCCGTACCGAGCCAACCTCATTCGGTCCACCACTCCATTCGGCATAGGCTCCTGCCGAACCAGACTTCACCGGTCCTGGTCCACCGGACCAACCTCTCCAATATCCACCCATCACCGGACCACCATAGCCGGACCAGGCACCACCGGTCCAAACTCCAACATCTCCCTACCGAACGAGGCTACCACCGGTCCAACCTCACCACCGAATGAACCTCGCCAAACCAGACAACTGCCAGTCCAGATCGCTTCAGCCCGGGCCCACCAGCAGTTATATACTTCCAAGACCCCTGCCCCCTACCTCATTCTATAAATAGAGGGGCAGGGGTACAACAATGGCAGACAAGTTTGAGAGCTCAAGCAAGGAAGGAACTTTCAAACTACTTTCATACACTTGTATACAACGCATTGTACTTGTAACCTGAAAGAAAGAAGATAATAACATATAAAGTGGACGTAGGCACATTCTGGCCGAACCACTATAAATCTGTGTGTCTTTTACATTTCAGCCCCTACTTTTCTCATATTTACATACTCATCTAAAATCATTGAAAATTACATAAATAACACGACTTGGAGTTGTTTGTCCATTTTTTGTGCAAACATTTTTGGTGCTTTCACTGAGAACTGAACTCAAGCTTCATCTTCTCCCACTCAACCTTTTTCCTAACGACATCACTCGTTGCTTAGAAATCATGCCTTCCAAACAGAGAAGGGATGTTAACAAAGGAAAGAACATCGCAACTAGCAGCCTTCCAGATCCAGCAATCACAGATCAGCCCACTTCAACAGCAGTACCAGATGAAAATCAGGAAAATCCAACTGGTCCCGTAACGGAACAACCAATCACTAGGGCAGATCTGGACAGGGTTGTGGCTGAAGTAACTAACCGCTTCACATCCCAACAAGAAACTTTGGTGGACCAACTCATGACACGCTTAAGGGACGCTGAAGAGTCCAACCGCAACACTGAATCATGGGGTGAATCCCAATCCGGAGGATCCCGGAGGCAACAAAGGTCTTCACTCTTCGAACAAGCTATCAACAGGAAAAACGATGATAGGGGCCGCGCCCGGACTCAGCCCGAATTCCGACTCGAGGAAGCCCTTGGAACCGAACCTAGCGGGGGAGGCACCAGGCGAGGGTCGGATGTAGCTGAGCCAGTCATGCCACCTAATCATAGAAACCCCGCTGAACGGAGCCGAGCTAGAACCCAGCCCGAAGTTGACCCCATGGATGTGCTCGAAACAGAACCCCACAGGGGAAGATCAAGGCAGGGGGCAACTGTAGCTGGTCCTAGCGTGCATCCAAGCAGCCAAAGACAACCACTGGATAATGCTAGAGGTGATAGACTGTACCATCCCTATAGGTCATCTGGGCGAGATAGATCCCGCAGGGAAGAACCGAGCTCATTTTTGTCCGCTCCAAGTTCTGACGAGCGGATGGCACAATTATTCAGAGAATGTGTCCAACGGGAGCAAAGGGACCGGGGAATAGGCGCTAGGGTCACCAGTCCCTTTACCCGAAATATCGAAACTGCCATCACTCCCCGGGAATGGAAAATGCCAACCATGGAACCTTACAAAGGAACTTCCGACCCCATCGTACACCTGCAGAGATACACCCAGCATATGCTCATGAGTGGAGCAACAGAAGGAGTATTATGTAAATGCTTTCCGCTATTCCTATCAGATCTAGCTACCTCCTGGTTCTGCCATCTACCCCAAGGATCCATCAGCTCATGGGAGATGTTAAAAGAAAGGTTTATTAGCCAGTTCCGCATCCATGTGGAACAACCCAGGGATGCTTATTCTCTATCCAATGTCAAACAGAAATCCGGAGAGACGCTGCAACAATATCTAACACGGTTCAACGCCGCAGCGGCAGCAGTTCAAGATGCCGATGAAAAACTCACTCTAATGGCCCTCTGTAGTGGTGTACATCCAGACACCAAGTTTGCCAGAAGATTAACTAAGGAAAAACCAGCTACCTTGCCTGATTTCTTCCATGAAGCTGGAAAGTATATGAGACTTGAAGACGCTGCTACGGAGAGGCAGTCAGGGCAACAAGGCAAGATAGTTCAGGACAAGGTTCCCACTGCAGCTAAGGACGCTCGAAGAAATGAATCTAGAGACAATGCTGGGGGCAGAAAGGTTGAGAAGCGCCAATATCGACCAGGGCCAAGATTTGACTCCTACACTCCTTTGAATGAAACAATCGAAAACATCTACCTAGCCACTCAGGGCGAACTCGGATACAAGCGCCCCCCGCACAAGAAAGAATCAGATAACGCACTCAAGTCCGGAAAGTTCTGTCGCTTCCACGAATCCCACGGACATGACACCAATGAATGCCACCATCTTCGGGACTTGATCGAAGAACACATTAGAAGAAGAAGACTGGAACGTTATGTGAAAAGTCAGAACAGGACTCCAACTCCTGCCAATGAGAACTCAAAGCAACCCCTCCCAGAAGTAGGCGGAGGGAATCGCAACAATCACAACACCAGTGGCCCTAGTCAGGAGAAGATAGTGGTCCTTACCATCTCAGGAGGACCACACATCGCCGACAGAAGTTGGGCAGAGATGGAAAGGTACGGCAAGTCGCTTAGAAATGCAGAAGGCTATGTTAACTCCATCACGGAAGAACGCCACCCGAAACGAAAAGAGAACGACGACATCATATTCAGTAGGCGTGATTTGGAAGGAAGACAGTACCCACATATGGATCCTATGGTCATCTCTGCCTGGTTCGGTCCAGCTAAAGTTTTTCGGATTCTAATAGACACAGGAAGCTCCGTAAATATCCTATTCAGACATGCTTTCGACAAAATGAAGTTATCAATGAAGGATGTATCCCCCTGTGACAAACCACTGCACGGTTTCACTGGAGATGCAAAAATGCCCCTCGGGCAACTTGACCTCTTCGTCGAAATAGGAAGTCATCCCCGCTCCGTTGTGCGAAAACAAACGTTCGTACTAATAGAAAACCACTCGGCTTACAACGCTTTCTTGGGAAGACCAGCCTTGTCTGACTTTCAGATTGTATTAGCCCCCTGGTGCCTGAAAATGAAATTTCCAACAGACAACGGAGTAGGAGAAGTAGAAGGAGATCAAGGTGCTGCCCGAGACTGCTACGTAACTGAACTTCGCAATAACCGCAGAAAGAATAAAGGAAAAGATGCAGAGACTACTCTCTGCATGAAAAGCTTGGAGGCATAGCAACTAAAGAAAGCCCCTCCTCTTCGATACACAAGCGATCCCTTCAATGAACTAGACCCCAGGGATAATGAGGAGGAGGCTACCGCCGAGCCTGCAGAGGCTATGGAATTCGTATCGGTAGATAAGCATGATTCAAGTAGACTATTAAAAATCGGATCTCAGCTGAAAACGGAATTGAAGGATCAACTCATTGACTTTCTCCACCACAACTTAGATGTATTTGCGTGGACCCATGCCGATATGACAGGAATCTCCCCAGACGTAGCATGCCACATGTTGAACATCGATCCCACCAAGGTACCAGTAAAGCAGAAAAAGAGGAGCATGGGGGCAGAGCGATCAGCAGCCCTTGATGAGGAAGTAAAAAATCTACTTGCTAATGGCTTCATACGGGAAGCCATCTACCCAGAATGGATCGCTAACCCAGTGCTAGTAAAAAAGGCCAATGGAAAGTGGCGAACATGTATTGACTTCTCCAATCTGAATGACGCTTGCCCGAAAGACTGCTTCCCACTTCCCCGAATTGACCAACTCGTGGACAGCACAGCTGGGCACGAACTCCTATCTTTTATGGATGCATACTCCGGATATAACCAGATCCCCATGCACGCTCCCGATCAGGACCACACTAGCTTCATCACCGACCGCGGATTATATTGTTACAAAGTCATGCCTTTTGGACTCAAAAATGCTGGAGCTACCTATCAACGCCGCGTCAACAAAATGTTCGCAAAACTGATAGGACGTACTATGGAAGTATATGTGGATGACATGTTGGTGAAGTCCAGGAAAGCCAACGACCATGTAAGCCATCTGGACGATATGTTTCGGCTACTTCGCCGATATGGAATGAAGCTGAATCCTCTAAAGTGCTCCTTCGGAGTATCATCGGGAAAATTCTTAGGATTCATCGTCCACGCCAGAGGAATCGAAGCAAACCCTGAACAAATCCGAGCTTTAAAAGAAATAAGGATACCTTCCACTCGAAAAGAAATGCAGAGCCTAAACGGAAAGGTGGCCGCCCTAAGCAGATTCATTTCCAAGGCAACTGACAAGTGTGTCCCTTTCTTCGAAGCACTCAAGAAAGACAAAGGGAGGTTCGAGTGGACCGACGAATGCTTAAAAGCCTTCCTCAACCTCATCGAACACCTTCAGAGACCACCAGTACTCTCAACTCCAAATGAAGGTGAAGTGTTATACCTATACCTCGCTGTATCATCTCATGCTCTAAGCGCCGCCTTGGTAAGAGAAGAAGACCGCACACAACGCCCGGTTTACTTTGTAAGTAAGAGATTTACAGGGGCAGAGGCCAGATATCCTAAACTTGAGAAATTAGCATATTGTTTATTGATCGCGTCACGAAAACTGCGCCACTACTTCCAGTCTCACTCCATCAGGGTTCTAACCGATCAACCACTGAGACAAGTGCTCCATCGTCCTGACACTTCTGGGCGACTCCTCAAATGGTGCATCGAACTAAGTCAGTATGATATCACCTACCATCCTCGTACCGCTATCAAAGGACAAGCCATGGCTGATTTCATTGCCGAATTCACTATCAACGAAGGCGAGGAACAATCTGAAGTAGCAAAAAACATCAAGTGGAACCTCTTTGTAGACGGAGCATCGAACGAACAAGGCTCGGGGGCAGGTATTGTGATCATCACCCCCAGGGGAAGAAAGTTGTACTATGCATTGAGATTGGAGTTCACGGCCACTAACAACGATGCTGAATATGAAGCAGTAATAGCGGGATTGGAACTGGCCCTAGAAATTGGAATCAATTCCTTATGTATTCATAGTGATTCTCAGCTTATCGTAAACCAGGTACTAGGAGAATTCCAGACTCGAGGAGAACGACTCACAGCATACCTAAAGAAAACCAAACTGCTGCTCGATCAATTGGACCATTATCTAATCAAACACATTCCTCGAGAAGAAAACCAAGAGGCAGATGAACTTGCAAAGCAAGCTAGTATGAAGGACAGCACCATTCCCGGAGCACCAGCAATCTCAAGGCAGCTAGCCCCAAGTTTCGAACAAGTAAATCTGATAACTGCAATCGAAGAAGGAACCTGGATGACTCCTATCCGGAAATATTTGCAAGATGGCATACTACCCGACAGGCGTGACGAAGCCAAGAAGATCTTGAGAAAAGTTCCCCACTACACAATACAAGAAGGCATCCTCTACCGGCGTGGCTTCTCTAGCCCCTTATTAAGATGCGTCGCCGGAAGGGAAGCCAAGGAGATATTAACAAACATCCATCAGGGAGGATGCGGAGATCACACTGGAGGACAGACTTTGGCAAGAAAGATACTCCGATATGGATATTACTGGCCCACACTAAACAAAGATACCCTAGACTTCGTTAAGAAATGCGACAGATGTCAGAAGTTCGCCAAGATCCCTCGACTGCCCACAAACGAAATTACTCAAATGACCAGCCCTTGGCCCTTTGCTGTATGGGGAATTGACTTAATTGGCGAACTGCCAACGGGCCGAGGCGGAGCCAAATATGCTATAGTGGCAGTCGATTATTTCACCAAATGGGTGGAAGCGGAACCTTTAAATAAAATATCTTCAGCAAAAATTATCAACTTCCTGATCAAAAACATTCTGTGCAGGTATGGAGTCCCCCTCAAGATCGTATCAGACAACGGACTCCAATTTGACAGCGAAGAATTTGCCGACTGGTGCCAAGAGCATGGAATTCATAAAAGCTTCTCATCAGTAGCTTACCCTCAGGCAAACGGACAAGTTGAAGCTGTCAACAAAATTCTCAAAACCCTAATCAAGAAGAAACTTGAAAAGTCAAAAGGCGCTTGGGTGGACGAACTTCCTACGGCACTATGGGCATACCGCACATCTTTCAGAACAGCAACGGGACATACTCCTTTCTCTTTGGCATATGGATCGGAGGCAATGCTCCCAGTTGAGACTATTGTGCCTTCTCACCGTAGGATCCACTACAACCCAGAAGAAAACGAAGAACTCCTCCTCATGTCTTTGGATCTGATTGAGGAAAGGAGGAATGATGCAGCACTCAAAGCAGCAGCTCACAGACAAAAAGTGGCAGCACTATACAATTCCAAAGTCAAGCATCGCAGCTTACAAGAAGGAGATCTTGTCCTCAGGCGAATCTTTCCGCGCCCCGGGGCGCTGGACCCCGTCTGGGACGGACCATATGTAATTCACAAAGATCTCCACAACGGAGCTTACATTTTGTCAACAGTGGACGGAGAGGTGTTCCAGAGGGCATGGAACATCCGACACCTCCGTCGATACTTTTCTTAACTTGTACTGCCCATATGAAGTGAATTAACAAAGAGAATCAGTGGACGTAGGCATTTTCATGCCGAACCACTTTAAAAAATCTTGTCTCTTTTTAACTTGTTCCTTTATGTCTTGGCTACTTGTTAAGTTTTATCCCTTTCTGTTGAACAAAATCCTATGGCACCTCCACTCAAGACGCACCGCGGCCTCATCTGAACTAGACCTAACAGGTACGCTACGATTCTATGCACTCGCCAATGAGACTCTTTTGCTCCAGCATCCCTCTGCTGCGGGTTAACTCATTGCGCGCCTGCCCTCAAAGCCAACTGTAATGAGCCGATTATAAGTCATCATAAAGGCCGACTATAGCCGATGGCAGCTCATTACGGCGTTCGGCTCGCCGGTAACTGTGAACCTACTTTAAGCCCCAACATAAGGTGTGGCCAGCCAGGGGTAGTTCACGGCAAACGGCACCCACGCTAGCCGGCCACGGTAAATCGAATAATACCCACGATTACGGGCCATAATGGTTCGGGTAGTTACCGTGCGCGATCTCGGCTCCGATGTGTCTTAAGTGCGGCTGTGGTAAAAAAGAAAACTCCCCGCGGAGGCGTAAGATGGGTGACAAATGTCTCCAAGACCCACAGCTAGGGAAAGTGACTACAAAACCCGTTTGCCACGAACTTAAGCACATCGACGGCCTTCCGTGACTGGAAGTTTTACTTTTACTATATTTCCATTTCATTTAAATATTTTTCTCCTATCCTGTATAACAAACTCTAAAGTACAGGAAACCAAATAGGAAGCATTCACTCATGAGGCTCTAAGCCTGCGTGCTGGGTAGCAGGGCGCTCGGCTATACCCGTGAACAGTTACACAAGACACTCAAAGCTGACGCCTGCGAATAAAACATAAAGGGCGGTACTCTCTTCTCTTGTACATAAATGCGTAACTATAACTTATTCATACACTGACATTGCAAAACGTGAAATTATATTTCAAGCAAAAACTTAACATCAAACACAAGTGGAATCACAGGCATATACATAATTATACTTCTCACACAGCACATAAAGATAGCAACAACATTTAAACATGACAAAATCAGCTTATATTATAAGATCACACGAAGTTATTCTTTGCAAATAATTTTATTACAGTTGCATATCAAAGACTAACATGAACAGTGATAAAAAAGAAACAAAAAGATGGCAGATGCATCTACACTCCATCACCAACTCCCCCAGCCTACTTAGCCGCAGGATCGGAGCCCCCAGCATGTGGATCTGAAGTCCCACCTGTCCAGATCAGAAGAGGAACTCATTAAACGAACGATCAAGTTATGAAAACACGAAAAGAAAAGAAAGGGAAAAGAATAACTCACCAGCATCCGCCGCTTGATCCTCATCATCCAACTGCACGCCCGCTTCCTCTGCAGCGAGTAGCCGCATCCCCTCCTTCACCGCCGCTTGCTCCTCCTTTGAGAACTGAGCAGTGACCGCACTCAAGTTGAAAGCCTCTCCGCCTTCCTTACCCGCATTCACCCTGGCCTCCTCTAAAGCCTGGAGATACACCTTGGCCATGACCCGAGGGTAATCGTCCATCCAAGACAAGCCGCCCTCCTTCCAAGTGTGGAAGTACATATCCTGCAACATCTCATCCATCATCCCCTCGTTTTCCTCAAACTCCCTCACCCGGGCCTCGGAAGCTTGCAACTTGGTGATGGCGACGTCCCTCTCTGATTGGTATCTCAAGCAGTCAGCCTGGAGTGACCTCCTCATTTCCTCTTCCTTCAACTTGAGGGACCTCCTCATCTCCTCCATCTCCTCCTTCAACTCGGCCTGAGCCATCTCCGCAGCCTCGAGCCTCCCTGACAACTCCTCCACCCGCTCGAGATCCGCATTTCGAACCTCATCCACCGTTGCGATAGCTATGTTAATCCGTTCCCTGCAAGCGACCTCCATCTTCCGTAATTCCGCCCTACTGGCCTTCTCCATGGTCTCTTTCAGACGCTTGGAGGCTTCCTCATGCTGGGAAATCTGGATGGCTTGGTCGGCGAGTTGCTTGGCCTGATCGGCAACCTTTAACCTCAACCGAATGTTAGCACTCCCGATCTCTTCCCCGGCCTTGACCAACTTAGCATGATGCTCCATTAACTTCTTGGTCTCTACGGCCACCCGGTCGATATTAGCCTTGGCCTCATCCCCCATGGTGACTACCCGTGTAGTAAGTAAATCAAGATCTAAAGATTTGGCCTCGTCCAGCACTCTTACCATGGGGTTGCGGGGAAGTAGGTGCTCGCCCGTGGTCTCATCGAATGAAATGTCCCGAAAACTTGGGTCTAAATCAGGATGACCGGCAAAAGGGTCACGAGGCACGGGGCGAGGCACATCGGGACGCCTTATATGAATGACAGTAGAACTCTTGGAAGGAGGAGGAGGGGGGCAGGGCTCCGTGCTCTCCTCCGTAGTATCACGAGGAGGCTGAGTAGGGGGAGGCAGAGTAGGAAGCTGCGAAGCAGAAGAAGACTCAAATAAGGAACGGCTCCGCTTTCTTTTCTGAATGCCCTCTTCGATGACCCCAAGAAGAGGGCGGTACTTGACTACGTCCCCAGGGCGATCAGTAGAAGGTTTCGCAGAAGCTCTCCTCGACTTAAATTGTTCAAGACGATGTCGAACATCCGACGTTTTAACTGCCGGGCCTGCCCCTGAAATAAAGGACAAGTGTTACGAACATACAATAATCCGCAATTCAAAAAATGTGCTAAGTTAAAAAGAAAGAAAAGTGAGGAGACACATCTATTATACAAACCCGGCGGAGGAGTGGGAAACTGCAATAAGTCCTGGATCTCATTCCAGGACGGAAGTGAACCGTAAAAAATTTCTAAGTCCCTATCGAAAATGGAATCGGCAGAAGACAAAAGTTCACCTTGCGTCGCCGAAGTCACCCTGGCTGAAGCCACAGCTTTGCCGGTTTCCTTTGCCTTCTCCGTTTCTTTCTCCTTTTCCTTCTCCGTTTCCGACTCTCCCTCCGACTCCCCGAAGGCCCGACGGAGAGCCTCATCCAGTTCGAGGTCTTGCTCAGAGGTTAGAGCGGCAACACCACTACCACCTTGACCGTCGCCATCTCCTCCACCCTCCGACCCTTCTCCAACTTCGCCTCCTTCCTCCTCTTCCACACCTTCCTCCTCCGGGACAGTCGGGCAAGTACTTGGAGAAGGGCCATCGGACTTCTTCAGTTTCTTCCCCCCAACCGCAGGACGCGCTGCGAAAGGCTCCCTCTTACCGCTCTTTACCGTAGCCCCCTCCTTAGCTTTAGCAGCCCTCTCCTCAGCCGTATCCCTTTGCTTAACCACGGACTGGCGCAGTAAGATCAAATTATACTCCAAGAGGGTTGCGTTCCTGATCAAGAAAGAGGCCGACCGGTCCC
Source organism: Allium cepa (assembly GCA_030765085.1). NCBI lineage: Eukaryota > Viridiplantae > Streptophyta > Magnoliopsida > Asparagales > Amaryllidaceae > Allium > Allium cepa. Next base: position 689,751,232 of record CM060938.1, read on the forward strand.
GTGCCGGAATAGCCTTTAGTTCAGCAGCCATTCGCACTAAGGAATCGTCCTCCACGACTGCAATACCACCTGTCGCTAGCCAGAAATAGAAGCATGTCAGAAAAAACACTACAGTCAAAACACATGAGAAATATAAATGAAATCAATCTTACAGCCGGAAGTAAAAAGGCGGAAAGAAACAGCATCGTCCTTGACGAAGAACCACTCCTTCTTGAACATGGTGAACTTGGAATACAAGTCCAGAACTGGTTTGAAGGGTACGGCCGCCTCCAGGCTAATGTACGGAGACCCCTTCTTATAGCCTCTCAGGTTGTACAAGTATCGGATTTCCCGGTTAGAAGGAGGACGCCCGTACCTCCTCTGGAAGATAACAAAAAGGCTCACCAGGATGGCATAAGAATTAGGCTGAAGCTGGAAGGGAGCCACCTTCAAATATGTGGTGAAGCTAATTATCCAAGCGTTGATAGGAGGGATAGCACCGCACATACAATGATATCTGCTAAAAGCGAAGTAGCCCTCGGGAGGATTATATGGCATCACTCCATCTCCCGGCAGCAGCATAAGGGCCCTATCTATCCCAAAGGAACGGGATATGACGTCAAGTTGCTCCTCCTTTAGGGAGCTAGGAAAGCAATCCGGGGGAGAGATCAAAAGTTCCTGTGGACCATATCCGTCCACTAGAGACCTCGGAATAGGTCGGTGTTGCCCGGATCCTGGTTGGACTGGGGGCAAGGAAGAAGAAGGCTCTCCTGTGCCTCTAGACTTCTTTCTGTCTGATCGTGTTTCCGCTTTGCGAGACATTTTCTGCAGCACAAGAAAGACTTGAGATTAGAATAAGAAGTATAGAAACACAAACAAGCAAGTATATAAAGCAAGCGTATAAAAGCCTAAGATTTCGCTCAAGATTCAAATTTTCGAGTCTCATTCGGTATATGCCTCATTCGGAAATTCCATTCGGCATTAGGAGTACATCCGGTATACGAATTCGTTCGGTGGTACAGTGCAAGTAAATTCATTCGGCCCTAATGACGAAAGCCCATTCGGCACCTATGTCCCATGTTCATTCGGCATTTGAGAACCAACGTGTGTATTTGGCATTCTGAGCCATTCGGTAATAAGAGGCATTCGGCAATAGAGTACGTACCTGATTCGGTAGAAATTTGGTTCGGCAGAAGATTTGGTTCGGCAGTACAGTTGATTCGGCTCTCTGATTCGGTAAGGAAAAACCAAGGGGGGTGTAGCCTCTATATATAGGCGAGCTCAGGACGGCCGAACCAGTTAGTTCGGTACCGGACCAACCAGAAGCCGAATGAGAATAGCCGGACCAACCAAGAACCGAATGGAACTCTCTCTCTACCGTCCAAGACCAGGAACTAGTGGCGTGCAAAGCGCCTCCCTCAGATAAGTACCGAACTCCAGAACTAACTAATAAAATAAGATTATGATAACGATGAATAAGTCGTAAAATCCTCACCGACGTGGATTAAATCGTTTACACGTGTACGCGACCTCGAATGGTCCATAGGCACGCTCTGAATGGTTATTAACCCTACCATCGTGGGAATTTACACTTTGACACGCATTCTTAAGCCCATCGGTCATATGGATATTTGATAATTATTATGAAATGGCTAAGCTACTTACACATGTACGGGGTTGCGAACGATCCCTAGGCATGCTCTGAGCTGGCAATAAACCATCTTCACAAACATAAACCGGGCATCGACGATGCCAAGCCCCTTCGGGGCTCACTCTCTCGTCCTTAACGGCACAGTTCACTTCATCTCGAATATTTCGATCATGAACGGTCGTTATTCGAAATCACGCTAAAACTGTAAATTTCTTTGCAGGACATTAACGGAATACGAACGTCCGATCACCGGCGTTACAAAGCCAATCTCCCTGCCACAAGAAAAACAAAGCGCGACACATGCAAGCACGTGCCCCACTTTGGGGGGCAAATGTTGGGCGAATTTTCACCCAGAAGATCTCGAGACCAGGAAGCCACAGTTTCACTCGGGTTCGCAATCTCCACTTCATTCAGCACGACCAATCACCTCCTCATTCGACCTTCACCTCATTCGGGCTCCCTCCTCATTCGGGCTCCCTCCATTCGGCCACTCCACTACCGGATCTACCCCCTACCGAGCCAACCTCATTCGGTCCACCACTCCATTCGGCATAGGCTCCTGCCGAACCAGACTTCACCGGTCCTGGTCCACCGGACCAACCTCTCCAATATCCACCCATCACCGGACCACCATAGCCGGACCAGGCACCACCGGTCCAAACTCCAACATCTCCCTACCGAACGAGGCTACCACCGGTCCAACCTCACCACCGAATGAACCTCGCCAAACCAGACAACTGCCAGTCCAGATCGCTTCAGCCCGGGCCCACCAGCAGTTATATACTTCCAAGACCCCTGCCCCCTACCTCATTCTATAAATAGAGGGGCAGGGGTACAACAATGGCAGACAAGTTTGAGAGCTCAAGCAAGGAAGGAACTTTCAAACTACTTTCATACACTTGTATACAACGCATTGTACTTGTAACCTGAAAGAAAGAAGATAATAACATATAAAGTGGACGTAGGCACATTCTGGCCGAACCACTATAAATCTGTGTGTCTTTTACATTTCAGCCCCTACTTTTCTCATATTTACATACTCATCTAAAATCATTGAAAATTACATAAATAACACGACTTGGAGGTGTTTGTCCATTTTTTGTGCAAACAGTATTTAAAGATGGTTTATATAACAGAGTAATTTGGAAAACAAAATAAAATAGCTTCAAAACCAAACCATTTCAATTATAACTTCCCAATTCAAAACAAGTTTCAAATTCCGTTTTACCGATTCGATTTCGATTTCGATTCAATCAACGTCAACTTTCAACTTCAAATTTATTCAATTTTACATTCACCTTCAACTTATTCAATTCCAATGTATATCGATTTTTAGCTTGATTTTTCAAAATATCAATTTTTAACACTTAACAAAAAATTCCTTCAATATTCAAATTTAAATCCCACTTACAAATATGATTCGATTTCAAGCTCAATTTCAAATATCATTTTATATCACTTTTACTTAGTAATATTCAAAGCTCGAATTATGGTTCAATCTTTTAAAACGAATAATTCTCGAACTTCAATCATAACCCAATTTTAAATTTCAAAGTCTCAACTTAAATCATTTGATAATTTCTTTTAACCAAAATTTATTTCAACATTCCAAACTCAATTTTTGATAAATTCGATTTCTATAAATTTGATTTCTATTTATAATTTTTAAATCAAAACATTTAAATAAATTTCAAATCGACGATTTTAAAATTTATTAATTTAGCCAATTCGGTGTCCGTATATAATTTTCTATCCTATGGCCAAGTAATTATTTATTTAAATTAAATGTCAGGGATGAGTATATATCACTTAAACCAATCACAGTGTCATATGTACGCATAACAGTATATATAAGCAAATAAACGTCCAAACATTTAAATATCAACCAATAACATCCATCAAAATACATCATCCAATAGACAATACAATTCATGGCAGTTTCATAGTTATCAATGTCAGGTAATTTAATCGCAATTCAATTTTAATTTCAATTTAACTGTCAATTTAATTTTTCGACGATGAATTCAAATGATAATTAAATTTTATCAAACAACGACAAATAAAATTCATAACACTTCATAATGTCGAATTTAACTAGCATAAAGGTATTTAGTACGTTGTGAGCGTTATAAAACACTCACCTTGATTTTCAATTTCAAAGCAAATCGAACGACGTTCAATTTAACCCAAAATTTTCTCTAGCTCCAAACGATTCCAATCCAGCTCCCTAGTGTAGTGCTCGACGAAACGAAGACAACGCAACTTGTTTCGTAATTTTCCGACCTCGTATGAAAAAGTTACATCATTGTAAAGCTTATATGAATTTAAATATAAATTAGTTCACACTTTTTTTATATAACCTTCTCAAATCAGAGCCGTTCTTTACTGCTATTTGCATCAGGGCCGCACGCAGTATCTTCTCCTTCTTCCACTCGTTCGTTCACTCCTCTTCACGAAACCCACTCGCTGCCATCAAACCCTAATGTCGCGCCTACCATACGTCACCTTTAGGTCGATCAGAGACCATCCTCCCAAAGCCCTACGCCGACCTCACCCACGCCCCAAGCCGTGTAGAGCTCGGTGGTCCCCACGTGCCCAAAAACGTGCTCGACCCGTGTACGTTCAAGCACGAATTGCCGACCATCAACCACATGAAATCAAATCACAACCGTTGGATTTAAGGATCTCAGTGTGTTCTACCTTTTCCATGTTGGGAGTTTCGCGAATCATTGCGTGGATTAGAAGAAAATTAGAGGAGTGAGATGAGGCGATTTCGGCCATTGCTTCTGAAAGGGGCGGCCAGAAGAATAAAACCCTAGCTATTTATTTTCTTTTTTGTTTGTGAATAAAGGAGCCTCTTTATAGAAAACGACAAATACTATTCATTCGGCTTTTCCAAACTCTGAATTTCGCACGGTAACTGACGTTTCTAGGGTTTATCCCGCGTTCCGGACATAATGGAACAGGTTTCGGAAGCTAATTCCATCGTATGCGCAAGTTATGGAAATAAACGATCGATTTTAAATTAAACCGATTAAACGACTTTCTATGCGTTTTGGCTCGCCTCGGACAAACGGTAAATCCGATTGACACGAAATTTAAAATCTTACAATAATATCACATTACGGAACCGATGAAACTGGTTTCGTCGAAATCCGAGACCGTTTGAAAAATGGCTATTTTCCAGTCGATAATTAAATATTAAAATATTCAATTTTCACAAATTTACTTTTAATTCCATTTTAAAAGTTCTACAACATCATTCTAACTTTAATATGATAAAATAAAATTTTACAAATCATTTTTAATCATATTAGACCCGTTATTCAATTTATCCAATAAATTCCAATTTTAAAATCTTATTAACTCTATTATAATCCCAATATAACTTACATTCACTTTGAAAACCAATTTGAATCATATTAAAAAAAAATTCAATATCATATTAATCATATCAAATTCGGAATTTAATTATTCAAACATTTGTATTATTAAATTTAAACAAATTTTATTATTCTTGAATCACTATCTTTTGGGATATTCAAAACAAACTTAAAAATTTAACTTTTGAAACGAATTAAAATTATAGAACAACCATTTCCATTATACGGTTATTCAATTCCCATTATTAAATTATTCAAAAAATTCCAAATATTAAATTTAAACAATTTCGCTTATCCAATAATTCATTATCTTTTGAAATATTGAAATCGAACTTATAAGATTCAACCTTTAAAACCAATTCACAATTAAGAACACTATTTTCATTTTACAGTTATTCAATTATTCAATAAGTTTAAATATTTAATTTAAACAATTTATCTGTTCAATGTTCAATATTTGATTTTAAATAGATTTTACTTATCAATCAATTACTCTATTATACCCAATGAATTCAACATTTATTATCCTATTCCACTATTGATTGCAAAGGCATTCACTAAGTAGCTTTTATTTTTCACTACTTGTATAATTATTGTCGCAATTCATTCCAGTTATTATTATTCCAACGAATTACAAAAAAAATTCTAACATTAAATCGCAAAATCTTATTAAATTAGCTATTTTAATTATCGAAAATTTACGGGTCGTTACAGTTCACAAGTAGACAAGAATTATGATTACATGCCGAAAGGAATAAATGTTTGTATGTAGATAAGTTATTGGTGAGCACAAAAAACCATTATGAGCAGAAAGACCTGGGAGATGATTAAGTTAGGGACAGACCGTCCAAAAGAGTAGTATTTAATAGATAGTTAAGGGAAGACTGTCCAGAAGAGGAGTGTTTAACAGAAGTTAGAATAATTTTATTTATGTTGTCTGGTAGGCCCAAGTCAGCCAAAGGTTAAAACTTATGTGCTAGAACATATAGTTCATTTATTACCAGATATTTATGTATGTTTACATAATATGCTTTATAGTATTTAACAAGTTTTAGTTGCAGTGAAAATGATAATGCAGATATATGTCTTAAATGGATGTTAGTGAGGGAAAATATGTTCTTCTAAGAAGCGTGGTCTCACTTAACATACTAAACTGGGATGTATAGTGTTATTCACACCAGGGTTCATGTCTTACTCGAAGTTTATGTTGTCCCCTTAAAATCTCGGGTGCTCAAAAGTAATTTGAGTAGACTGAGGGGTTAAGGTCTTTTGTAGGTTTTACTAGGATGACAAGTAAGGCTACCGGAGGCATGTAGGAGGCAAACAGATAACTATTTAATAGTCGCGGTTTTATGTTTTGTTGTATTTCTGCTGCGTTTGGGTTAAGTCTGTTATGACTATATGACTCTAATAATCCAATGGGGTATCTTCATATACCGCTCTTGGCGTATTTTGTAATAAGTATATTTTAATTGCGCTTGGGAACATATTTTGGATTATGTAAGAGAATATTGAACATCTATTTTGAATGTAATGAAGAACAGTTGTTTTGAAGTCTGTGTTTTGTTTCATATTCAAGTGCTTCTGATAATGTAGATACCATTAACATAGCCATACTTAGTCGTTAGAAGCTAATACTATAGATGACTACCGCATCTGTAACAATTAGTTTTGGGCCTTTAGATTGAGGATGTTATAGCTTGGAATCAGAGCATGGTTTATGAAATACTTAAACTAAAGAATGGTTTTTGAAAAATATAATCTTTAGTAATTAGAGTTAAAATTGGGGTATGGGATAACGTTATAGTAACGTATTTGTATTTGTTATATATAAGTGTACGCTATATCTCTAGACTCCTATCTTAGTTAGGCTATTCATCTGCATCTCATGAAAAATTGAATACAGATATGGAAGGAATAAGAGGAAAAGTTAATCTTGGGGGAGAGAGCACCTCCACTAATGGAAATGCCCGACCAAATGCTAGATTTAGTCCAGGTCAGGCTCAAGCTAACAATGTTGGTGCTAGAGTTCCCCAAGTCGTTATGGCAGCCACATATCAGTTTTTCGTAAACGTGATGCAAGCTGGAATTACAGCTGGAATAGTTGGGGGAAATGCTGCTGGAGGAGGAGTTCAGAAAGCTCCAACAGTCAACCATTATGCTAACTCGAGCAGAGAACATATTAGGATTGGATGAAAGCTGTTCATCGGAACTGAAGATACGATTGAGGTAGAAAACTTGCTGTTACGTTGTGAGAGAATCTTTGCTGACTTAGGAATGAATGACGACCAGAAAACGACACTAGCTTCAAGACAGCTTCAAGGAGCTGCTCTATTTTGGTTGAATATTTTTGTAGTTAATGTTGACCAGGAAACCATGACTTGGGCGGAGTTTAAGAGGAGGTTTCAAGAAAGGTTTATGTTAGCGATGGCGCAGTCAGCATTGGTTAGGAAGTTCGTTGAACTAGAGCAAGGAGAGATGTCTATTCCAGAGTATGCTAGAAGATTTGAAGAGTTATCCTGGTACAGGTATGTCATGGTTTATATGGTGATAAGGAGAAATGAGAAGTTTATAAGAGGTTTAGATCCGGAGTTGGCAAGGGCTACCTTACCGCACTTAAGAGATCCATGTGATGTAGTGGTAGAGATGGCACTAAGGCAGGAAGAGGCGTTAGCTTATTGGAAGAAGAAGAAAGAGATGGAAGCTCACGTGGGACAAGGCTAAAAAAGAAACTTTTTCAATAAGAGGAATGCTTAGAATGGAGGAGCACAAAAGAAGGAAAAATCTAAGGTGGTCTATTATTAATGTGATAAGAAAGGACACTATGCTAATAAGTGTCGTACCAAGAAAGGGAAAGAAAAGGAGGTGATTGGAAAGAAAAATATCTGATGCTTTAATTGCGATCAGATTGGCCATTATAAGAACCAATGCAAAGAAACTGCTAGTGAAGGAAAGGGACAGATGTTTGCATTGGAGCCCCCAACTTCAAGGCCAGTTGTGTCGGAGAAAGGGAAGGTTTTTTCTTGAAGCTCACTATAGGTTCACGGTATGTCTAGCATTCTATTTGATACATGTGCACCACATTCTTTTGTTTCTCGATGTTTGGTAGATAAGCTTAACGTAGAGCCCTCGTATTTAGTTACTTCCTTAAGGGTTGCAAATCTGATAGTAGGGTATGTGACACTTGGGATGAGATGTGACCATTTAGAGTTTGAATTGCTATTTCATACTTTTGATTGCTATTTTCATGTATTTGATTTTGTGGGGTTTGGGATTATCCTTGGGATGGATTGGTTAAGTAAATATGATGCCAGGTTATTTTTCCACGATAGGAAAAAATCATTTAGTCACCCAAATTATAGTGATCGGATAGTTTATACCGTAGAAAACCCTAGTTGTGAGTTAAATAATATATTGGGTATCATGAAGTTGGAGGATAAGTTACATCGAGTCTTTGTGGTCAAAGAATTTGATGATATGTTCGAACTGGTAATTGGATTGCCACCGAAACGAGCCATTGAGTTTCGGATTTTTTTAGTGCCTGTTGCAGAACTAGTGATTAGGCCGCCAAGCAGAATGACACCTACTGAGATGAAAGAGTTGAAGGTGCAGTTGGTGGATTTGGAAGGAAAGAGTTTTATTCGACCGATTAGTTCGCCTTAGTGAGCTTCCATAGTGTTTGTTAAGAAGTCGGACGGATCGTTAAGGCTATGTATCGATTATCGTAAGTTGAATGAGAAGACGATATTTGCCAAGAATTGACGCTTTGTTCGATCAGTTAAGTAGATCCAAGTTATTCTCTCAATGGGATTTAACGACAGGATTTCATTAGTTTAGAGTGCGAAAGGATAGTGTTCCTTTGACATCATTTAGGACAAGGTATGGATCGTTCGGACAAACTAATGCATCGGCTTGGATTTGATGAACTGAATTTTTTGAGACCACTTGGATAGGTTTCTATTGGTCTTCATTGATGATATTCTGATACACTCTAAGGACGAGAAGGAGCATGAAGTTCATCTTAGGGTTGTTCTTAAGACACTAAGGGAGCATTAGTTGAAGGTTAAGTTCTCAAAGTTCCATTATTTGAAAAAAGGATGTGAATCTTCTTGGTCATGTAGTCTCATAGAAAGGGTTGTTTGTAGATCCGACTAAGATTGAGGTAGCGAATAACTGGAAGAAACCCGAGACAATGACCGAGACAAAGAGTTTTTTTGGATTTGTTGGATATTATCGAAGGTTTATAAAATATTTTTTGCAGATAACTGCACCGATGACTAAGCTTATGCAAAAAGATATGAAGTTTATATGGACTGAAAAGTGTGACAAAGCATTCTAGAGCTTGAAACACTTATTGACCCATGCATCATTATTGGTGGTTTTGAAGGGGAATCTGGATTTAGTTGTTTATACAGATGCATGTGGAACTGGATTAGGAGTTTGTTGACGCAAAGAGGTAAAGTGATTGCTTATTCTTCTTGATAGCTCAGACAGCATGAAGTTAGGTCTCCAACGCATGAGTTGGAGTAAGATGCAGCTATATTTGCTTTAAAAGTGTGGTGGCATTATCTTTTGGGAGAGCGATTTGAGCTTTATACAAATCATAAGTTGTTGAAGTATTTTTCTCGCAGAAGGAGCTGAACATGAGACAGCATAGATGGTTGGAATTTATTGCTGCTTATGATTTTGGAATTGAGTATACACCCAAAAAAAGAAAATAAGGTAGTGGATGCACTTAGAAGGAAACATTAGAAATGCAGTATTGGCAATGATTGTTGAATGGAAAGACTTAGAAGCGTTGTCAGCTTGTAGAGTGCAGTGTAGATCCGAGTTAGAAACTAGTGCAGGAAGTGCTGTGTTATCTTGTTTGGAAGTTCGACCAGTAATGTTTGGTAAGATAACTTCTAAACAAAAGGATGATCAAGTTTTGGTGGAACAAATCATAAGTTTAAGAAAGGAGCAGAGAGCACGACTTAAAGGATTTCAGTCTTGACCAGAAGGGGTGGTTGAGAAAGAAGGAAAGGTTGTGTCCTCTGAACATAGGAAACATGAGAAAGGAAATTCTGAAGGAATGCCATGGTTCGAAGTTCACTATCCCTCCAGGGGGGAAGAAGATGTATCAGGATATGAAGAAAAGTTTCTTCTAGGAAGGCATGAAATGGTACATTGGTTTATGTGTTAAGCAGTGCTTGAATTGCCAACAGGCAAAGGCCGAACACCAGAAGCCAAGTTGATTGCTTCAACCGTTGGATGTTCTGATGTGGAAGTAGGATTCTTTCTCTATGGATATTATTGATGAGTTTCCAAGGTCTAGTAGAGGAAATGAAAGCATCTGGGTCATGGTGGATAGACTAACTAAGAGTGCCCATTTCATTCCGATAAAGTCGACTAGGGCGGCACTTAATTTGGCGATGTTGTTTATGAAGAATGTTGTTAGACTGCACGGGAATCCTAGTAATATTATCAGTGATAGAGATTCTTTGTTTACTAGTGAGTTCTGAAAGAGTCTATAGGAAGCTTTAGGAACCAAGCTCGACTTGAATACCGCTTACCATCCACAGACTAGTGGGCAAACGGAAAGAGTTAACAAAGTCCTGGAGGATTTGTTAAGAACTTGTACATTGGATTTTGTGGCATCATGGTAGGACCGTCTTCATTTAATCAAGTTCTTGTATAACAATAGCTATCAGACTAGTATAGGGATGGCACTATTTGAATCTTAGTATGAAAGACTATGCAAATCTTCCGTATGTTGTTTAGAGACCATGGATAGATTGGTTCCTTGTCTAGATTTAATGAAAGAAGCCGTAGAGAAGATTGAGTTGATCCAATCTAGGATGAAGGAAGCTTGGTCTAGGCAGAAAATTTACGTAGATAAAAGAAGGAAATACTTGGAATTCTTTGCTGGAGACTATGTATTTATCAAGATTTCACCAATGAAGTGTGTGATTAGATTCGTAAAGACAGGGAAGTTGCACCAAGATTCGTTGGCCCTTTTTGTATTATAAAGTGGAACGGAAAACTCGCTTATAGAATAGGTTTACATAATAGTTTGGTAGGATTTCATGACATTTTCCATATTTATCATCTTAGGAAATGTATTAGAGACCCGGAGACTACCATAGCACTTACAACGTTACAGGATTTAGAAGTAGAACCAGATTTGAGTTTAGTTAGCCGATTCTGATTGTGGCAAGAGATGAGAAGAAGTTGAGGAATAAAAACATCTGATTGGTAATAGTCTAGTGGAGTGACGATGTTAGAGACTATACTTGGGAGGCCAAGAGTAGGATTAGAGACTCTTATCCCAAGTTGTTTTGATGGTATGTTTTACCTTTTGCCTGATTATGTACCTTAGTAATTTGGAGGATGAAATTCTTTAAGGAGGGGAGTCCTTAACACTCCATATTTTTATAACATTATTTAGGATACTTAATTAGCAAAATTAAATAATGTGAATATTAATAGGTTGAGACTTGATAAAACTAAGGGTAGCCGTGCCATGTTAAATGTAAATCAAAATGAAACAAGATGAATTAACGAGTTAGGAAATAGGGAAGGGCAAATTGGGAAATAAGAGAGGCTTATAACTTAAACCCTTGGGGAATGAAGCACGCTTTTATTCTCATTCTATCAAATAAAAATACATCAAGTCTGACCACCATTTTCATTCTCAAGAGAAGCTAAAGCTAGGATTTAAGAGAAAGAAGTTAATCAACATATTCAACATCAAATCTCTCATCGTTTAATCTCAAAGCTAGCTGAATAATTACTACATCCTATTTTATTATGGTTTTCAGTTCTAAGATAGATCCAAAATGTTTTTACAAGTTTATACTATGTTTTAGATGACTGAAGTTATATATATACCGGTTTATGAATTATACATGTTCATATTAGTTTCTATGGTTTGTTTGATATGAAAACCCTATTAAATGACATCCATATGCCTTGAAAATTTAAATATGGATCAAAAATGATACTTTAGAGATGGGTTTCAATTTTCATAATTTCCTGAACTAATATGGATTTTATGTTAATTTTCTAGTAAAGAAAATGATTTATTGGGTTATAAATTATTTACGGTTAAAATAATAATTATTTGGGTTTGAAATTTTATACGTTGAAAAAAAAAATTAAAATAGGTTTTGTGGAATTTTTCCAAATTTTCCTAAGTGATTTGACGAATATAAGGTATGAGACTTAAATGTTTTATATATTTAATCAAGAAGAAGGGGCATTTTATAAAATAAAATCATTGTAAATTTTTGAAATTGTTGGCAAAACTTTTCTAAAAAGTATTTGGTAACCAATAAGAGTTTGACAAACAAAGGTAGGTTAGTTGAAAAGTTATCCCCTTTAGGTTAGAAACTAGAAAATCATACTTTTAGCATGTTTCAACCATTCTCGGCATCAAAGCCTCCGACCCAGACCTTTCGACAAGGTTGACAGATCGCTTTCGAGATTGTTTTGGGGAATTGGTGCTGAAAAGTTAAATTCAAAATAGCCAAGTATATTTACAAGCAACAAAAGGTTAAATATTCTCAGACTATCAATGATTATGCTGCCAAGAATCAAAAGCTCGAACATGATATCTACTCCTTCAAAAACATGCCTTGGAGTTCGAAAGAAATAACAAGACCCTTAGGGCTGCAAATAGGGCTTTCAACCATGCTCTAAAGACTAATATTTATGAGATTGGTGGTGAAAACAAAGCAAGGAAGAAATAAAAAAAACTCAAAGAAGTTCCCTGTGCTGCGATTCGTCATGTTGCGAATCCTTCAGTTGTTGAGACTCTTGACAAAGCAGCTAATGACTTGTAATTATTTGTATTTTTGATATGAATAAACCTATTTTGTACATATATGTAAATAACTTCATAGTCTTGTTAATTATCTCATGAGTTATGTAAATTATATAAATTTCGTAAATATCACCTTATTTGTAACCCTTGTAATGTCACTTTTGAAATGTTTTCTGATAGCTGATTCATTTCTTCCAAATTTGCTGAATCATTTATTTCTTCTTGTTGTGCTGATTTCCCTGAAATGTATGAGGCAAACAGTTTTTCCAATTGTTTGCTTGAAATTGACATACATGTCTATGTATATCATTTTCTTAAATCAACAAATCATCTTGTTAATTGCATGAAAAGTAGTCTATACTAAACATTTAAATCCTATCTTCAACCGTGACGAGAAATTCTCGAGAATTTAGCTTCAACCATTTGGTTATAATATCTGAAATTTTTTGATAAGAAATCTCGTCTTAACATAAGGATATAAGTATTAGATAGCAATTTTTCAAGAGATAGTTTATAAGGAATTGAATACGGAAACCGTTGTCTGAATATTTGAAATAGAATCCCAGAGACCCATTCTCGGGCTTTAGTGAAATTTGAAACTTATTAACCCGAGATACAGATTTGGGTATTAACGAAAATTAATAATGATAAACTTCTTAGGAGTATTTTTGATCGAGAATCGGACATTTGTGATAAATAGAAATCATTATCGAAATTTTACACCCAGATTAGGGCTTTAAGTAAGTAGTAGTCTTGGTACCTAGATTTAAGTATAATAAAGTTATCGATAGATAAAGACCCAAAACCAGATTCGAGTATTAGTAAATGATGTTTTGAAATGAATGTCTGGAAACCCAGATTCAGGTATTAATTGGTGAGATTCGGATATGATAGACCCGAAACCCAGATTCGGGTATTAACAGACAATGCTTAAAAATGTAATTCTCGAGACCCAAATTCAGGTGATAATAAGGGGAGTACTATTCCACTCCTTTGCGTCTGTCCTCTTTGACTCGTATGAACCTTTCTGGTTTTGAATATATAGACATAATTCGATTAACTGCCTCTTGAGCTTGGACATCTTAGTCCATGATCAGATATGCCATTTCTCGAGCTTGAACATCTTAGTTCATGATTTGATGAGCCTCTTCTTGGGCTTAGAAATCTTAGTCCATCGTTGAATGTGCCTCTGCTTGGGCTTGGACGTCTCAGTCGATTATTTAGCAAGCCACTTCTTGGGCTTGGACATCTTAGTTCATTGAATGATGGTCCTCTGCTCGTGACTGGATGTCTTAGTCCATGGTTGTCTGGAGCTCTTGGTTAGCTCATCTTAAAGGCTGGAACCAAGGATTTACCTAGACCTTCCTCCAAGAGGTGCCCTGCCTTGGCCATTTTGTGGCGCGGACAAGGGCTTTTTTGGTGCTTTACCCTAGACATCTTATGGCTCGTATAAAGGCTTACTCCATCCTCCCTCCAGGAGGTGCCTTACCCTAGCAATAGTGTGGTGTAGATAAGGGCTTGTTCGGTGCTTTAACGTGGCTATCTTATGGCATGGATAATGAATTACTCTATCCCCTTCTAGGAGGTGCCTTGACCTGACCAGAGGCATGGCCGAGGGCCTGTCTGGTGCTTTAACCTGGCCATCTTATGGTGTGGCTAAAAGCTTACCTGTCCTCACTCCAGGAGGTGCTCTGGCCTAGCCAACTCGGCACAGACAGAGGCTTTTCTACCATCTTTGGTAGTATCTAAATATAAGGAGCATTTCACTCCCAACCATGTAAATTTCTCATTAAAAGGTAACTCATTATTGATTCTTTATCAAATTTTCTTTACACATTCTTCGATCTTTTCTTGTTGAAAGAAATTTATGATCATCCCCTCTAAGGGCTCTGCAACGGTTAATTTCATGATGATTCATCATGTGGTAATGGCAATAGGATCCTCCCTGGCTTTTTTCATGTTTAGCCTCTTTTTCTGTGATGGCCAGTAGTTACGCTCATTCTTCATAAGCAAGTAGACATTTTTATGGAAGTTGTTAAGTTGCATTCCTTTGGAAGTCTAGACTTGAAGCTTGATTCTTGTGGATGGCTTTTTAACTTTTTTCTTCTTGGCCTTATAATTTCACGTTCTTCAATTGCTTTTCTTTTTGCCACCCTTTGGATTTCTTAATTTGGAAGTGCTCTTGCTATACTCGGTTGCCATTTATATGCAAAAGAATTTTAGCCATCCATTATCGCTTTCTCAAAGATTGTGCCTTTAGAATAGTGTTGGATGGTCCTTCTCATTTGATTGAATACATTATCACTTCCATTTATTCTTTTTCCTAATACAAAGACAAAGGAGGGGCCAACATGAAAGGGATCTAAGCTCCATTTCGCAGGATCATATGAATCCGCTTTTTTCTTATTTATAATTCTTAGAGCTTCTAGCCTTAACCTTTCCTCTTCATTTTGATTGAAATATATGATGAATTTTGAGAACTTTATCTCATGTGGCACAGAGGATTCTTGTTTCAATCTTATGATTCTTCTAGCCATGTTTTAAACCAAAGTAGATGAACTTGAGATAGAGTTAAATTGGATTAGAGAATAGTGGTGTTAGGGGTTTATCCAAGTCGGAGGTTCGATCCCTCCTTCTAGAGCCAAAAATGTTAACGGGATTTCTGATCAACACCTTAAAGATGTGCGAAATATTAAAGGTTATCCTTTATCTAAGTAAAGTAGAAAGGGAGTATGTATCCTTCCTAAAATTCCTCTTTGAATAGGCTTTACATGATGAATGTCTTCTAAGTAAACCTTTCGACTTTATCGAAAGGGTCAAATTCTGCATTAAATGACCTTTCGACCCAGTTGAGTTAATGTAGTTTCTTCAAAAGCCTTCCTCTTGATTCAATTGAGATTCCTTAAGTTAGGTTCACCTTGGTAGGTTTCGACCAAGTCGGAGGCCTAAAGCTATTGAATAGCTTGGTTTTAGGTTAATGATCAAAAGTATGGGTTTCGACCTCGAATGCTATAGACTTTCCCTTTCTATGTTTGAATTGATAATCTCAAGAAAGAGTGAATGAGTTGTGGCTTGGTTTCAATCTTGTTAAAAGAAATGGTTCGAGGGTGAAGTAGCTCAGAGAAGGTATCTGTAGAAATTTGATTATAAGAAGTTTCAACTACGTCGAGAGGGTCTTATCGATATAGATGACACCTGAAATATGTCGTTAGACCAGATAAAAGCTTTAAGAATAGAAAAATAATCTGTAATTTTCAGCTTCCCTTTCGCAAGCAAGAAATGGTTTTATTGCTTCCAATCCCCAAATCAATTTACAAATTAGGGTTATAATCCTTTAATTCAGAGTATACAAGTTGACAATGAGAGGAATCGAATCCCCAAAACATGTCCCCTTAGGTCATATTTATAGATGTGGGCCAGCACCATTCGACCCTGATGCTTTCAACTGAGTAGAAAAGTGACTGTTGAAATACTTAAGCATGTTTCTGCCTTTGTCAAAATGTATGGTGTGCTCCTCTTCTTTGAGTTGTCTTATAAGTGCTTCTGATTCTGTCGATAGCCTTTGCTTATTGGTTTCGATGATATTGTTTTCGCCTATGCTCTTGTTTCTGATCTGATGCGAAACCTTTATTTTACCACACTAGTTTCGACCGATTTGAAAGGCTTAATATAGCTTTCGAAGGGATTGCTCAAGATAATACTTACTTTCTAGCAGTTTGAATGAGTGTGAAACCATTGGTTCTGAATGGTTTGGCTTACGTACAAGAGCTATTCTTTATTGTCTTCAGAAGGTGTGGCTTCGACTCAATCGAAAGATCTTCATCGAGTTAAAAGGTTGTAAATGAAGGCGAAAGGGTGCTTTCGACTCCTTCATCCTCTTTGAAAGGTAAGAACCATCTAGATATTGATTAAATAAACCTTCTGACACCTTCGAAAGGTCTCGAAGCTTCCAAACATTGATGGCAACATCCCTTCGACTCTTTCGAAACGTTTAGCTGGAGCTCATCTCTCTTATTCTTTACTCAAAGAGGTCTCGACTTAGTCGAAAGGTGGGATTTTGGAGTAACAGTTTCATTGGATTGCGTCTTTGTTTTTAAATGAATGCCTTCGATAAATCGAAACATGTAGTTTTCGCTTTTTAACCTTTTCGACCCCATGGGTTTCTTAGGGGTTGTTTTGTTTTAGAAATCAGCCCATTTCTCCAATGCTTTATGGGATGATTTCAACACCATCACTACTTTACTTAGGAAATGCTTTCGAAAGAATGACTTTCGACTTAAATCGTTTAATGACCTTTTTTTTAAATCGAAGTATAACCCAAAATGGTTTTGAAAGGGTCATCTTTGAATGGTTTCAAAAGGTATTTCCTACGTGTTTCAAATTGAATCTAAATGCTTTCGAAAGATTTAGGTTTAATGCTCTCGAAAGGTTTTAAAAGAGTTTCAAGGGGGTGGTTGCCTAAGGGTTTCAAAGGAGTCGAAAGGTAGATTTTCTAATGGTTTTGAAAGGAAAAGGTTTTTCAAGGGTTTAAAAGGCAAGGTTTAAAGGTTTTTAGTGAAAGATGTCTAAAGTTCTGAAGCTTTCGAAAGGAAGGATTTCTAAAGGTTCGAAAGGGTTTGAGGTTTGTTTCAAAAGGATAGTTTTAGCCTTTTGACCTAGATAAAAGAAAGGGTTTTACTTGATTTCAAAGGCGGTACTTTCAATGGTTTTGAAAGATGTGTTTTCAATGATTTCAAAAGAGGTACTTTCAATGGTTTCAAATGGGGTACTTTCAATAGATTTGAAAGTGGACATTTAAATGTTTAAGTGTTTTCATCAACTAAGATTTAAGTAAAATGTATATATATAACATGGCAAGGTGATTTTTAGTAAAGCATAGAGATTGTATATTTTCCTTGATTGAGTTTAATTTAAAGGTCTAAATCATTTTGAAAAATTTTTCAAGGAAAATTTTAGGAAGATATCCCTAAGTGAAATGACTCAGATATTAGAATGCCAGATGAAAATGGTATAGGGTCATTCCATATACATTAGTTATCAACCCCAGCTAATTTAGTCCAAAATTCCACCGTGTAGGGCTTTGTTACAGGTAAGACTAAAATTATGGATACATAAAGAAAGGAATATATTTTTGTATATAGTTAGGTTATTGGTGAGCCCGCAAAACCATTAAGATTAGGTAACTAGGAAGATGATAAGTTAAGGACACACCGTCTATAAGAGAAGTATTTAACAGATAATTAAGTATGGATCGTCCAAAAGAAGAGAAGTGTCTAATAGATATTAGAATAAATTTTTATATTTTCTAGTAGGCCCGAATCAACCAAAGGATAAAAGTTAGCCAAACAAAACTTATGTGTTTGAACAGCTAGTTCATTTATTATCTGATATATATGTATGTTTACATAATGATGCTTTACAGATACTTTGACCAGTTTTAGTTGTATGGGAGATTTTACAGCTTGGTATCAGAGCATGGTTTGTGAAATAATTTAACTAAAAATGATTTTTGTAAACATAATCCTTACTAATTAGTGTTAATATCGAGGTATGGGATAATGCAATTATAATGTATTTGTATCAGCTATATATATAAGTATACGCTCTCTAGACTCCTATCTTGGTTAGGCTATTCATCTGCATCTCATGAGGTTTGAATACAGATATGGAAGGAAGAAGAGGCCGAGTTAATCCTGGATGAGATAGCACCACCACTAATGGAAATGCCCTACCAAATGCTAGAAGAGGTCCCGGCCAGGCTCAAGCTGAAACTGTTGGTGCTGGGGTTCCCTAAGTGGACATGGGAGCCATGTACCAGTTCTTTGTAAACATGATGCAAGCTGGAATTGCAGCTGGAGTTGTCGAAAGAAATGTTGCTGGAGGTGGAGTTCAAGAAGCTCTGATGGTCAACCAGTATGCTAATCTAAGCAAGAATTATACCAGGCTTATGGATAAGCCGTTCATTGGAACTGAAGATGTGATCGAGATGGAAAATTGCAAGCAGCATTACGAAAGGATCTTTGCAGACAAAAGGTTGAATGACAAGCAGAATAGGACATTGGCTTCGAGATGGTATCAGGGAGCCGCCTTATTTTAGTGGAATACTGTTGTTGCTGGTGTTGATGAGAAACCATAACTTGGGAGGAGTTTAAGAGAAGGTTTTCAGAAAGGTTTATGTCTGTGATGGCACAATTGGTATTGGTAAGGAATTTTGCAGAACTCGAACAAGGGGAGATGTCTGTTATGGAGAATGTAAGGAAATTTGAAGAGTTGGCCCGGTACAGGTATGCTTTGGTTGATACGGTGATCAGGAGGAATGAGAAGTTTATAAGAGGCTTGAGACCGGAGTTCATAAGTGCTACCTTGCTGCACTTAAGAGATCCCAATGATGTAGTGGTAGAAATGGCGCTGAGACAGGAAGAGGCATTAGCTTTCTCAAGGAAGAAGGTGAAGAAGGCCTAGGTGGGACAGAGCAAGAAAAGAAAGTTTTTTTATAAGATAAATGCTTAGAAGGGAGGAGCACAGAAGAGGGGATAAGGTGAGGTGGGTTGTTATAAATGTGATAAGAAGGGACACTATGCTAATGAGTGTCATACTGGAAAAGGAAAAGAGAAAGCAAAGGAGGTGGTTGGAAAGATGATGCTTTAATTGCGACCAGATCAGCCATTATAGGAACCAATGCAAAGAACATGCTAGAGAAGGAGTGGGACACATATATGCATTTGAAGCTGCAATATCAAGGCCTATTATGCAGGAGAAAAGAAAGGTTGTTCTGGTAGGCACACTGCAGATTCACGGTCCATCAGTTAGCGTTCTGTTTGATACTGGTGCATCAAGTCTTTTATGTCCCTATGTTTGGTAGATAAGCTTAACCTAGAACCCTTATACTTAGTTACTTCCTTAAGGGTTGCAAATCTTGGAGGTTATGCAACACTTGGGATGAGGTGTGACCATTTAGAATTTGATTTGCTAGGACGTACTTTTGATTGTTGTTTGCATGTGTTTGACTTTGGGGTACTTGGGATTATCCTTGGGATGGATTGGTTAAGTAAATATGATGCTAGGATATTTTTCCATGATAGGAAGATATCACTTATTCACCCGGATTATAGTGATCAGATAGTTTATACCGTAGAAAACACTAGTTTCGAAGTGAATGATTTATTGGGTATTATGGAGTTAGAGGATGAGTTGCATTGAGTCTTTGTGGTTAGAGAAATTGCTAATTTATTTGAGCTGGTAGCTGGATTAACAACGAAACGAGCTATTGCAATGCAGATTGATCTAATGCCCAGAGCAGAATCAGTGAGGAGGCCACCAAGCAGGATGACACCTATAGAGATGAAGGTGTTGACGGTTGGTAGATTTGGAAGGCATGAATTTTGTTCGATCGAGTTGTTCGACTTTGGGAGCTGCCATAGTGTTTGCTAAGAAGCCAGACGGATCGTTTAGGCTATGTATCGATTATCATAGTTTGAATGTGAAGACGATAAATAACCGATATCCATTGCCGAGAATTGACGATTTGTTCAATCAGTTAAATGGAGCCAAGGTATTCTCTCAGCTGGATCTGGCGATGGGTTTTCATCAGCTTAGAGTGGCAGAGGATATCATTCCTTTAACGACGTCTAGGACAAGGTATGGATCGTATGAATGATTGGTTATGCCATTTGGACTAACTTATGCACCAGCATTCTTTGTGAATTTAATGAACCAAATTTTCCAAGAGCACTTGGATAGATTTGTGCTGGTCTTCAAAGAAGATATTTTGATATACTCTAAGGATGAGAAGGAGCATGAGGTTCATCTTAGTGGCATGCTTGAGACGTTGAGAGAGCATCAGTTCTAGGCTAAGCTTTCAAAGTGCCATTTTTGGAAGAAGGAAGTGAAGTTACTTGGTCATGTCGTCTCAGAGAAAGGGTTGTCTGTAGATCCGACTAAGATTGAGGCTGTGAATAATTGGAAGAGACCCGAGATGGTGACCGAGATAAATAGTTTTCTTAGATTGGTTGGATATTATCGAAGATGTATAAAGCATTTTTCTTGGATAGCTGCACTGATGACTAAGCTTACGCGAAAAGATGTGAAGTTCGTATGGTCTGATAAGTGTGAGGAAGCATTCTAGAGCAAGAAAGACTTATTGACCCATGCACCGGTGTTGGTGGTTTCGGAAGGGAATCAATATTTAGTGGTTTATACTGATACGTGTGAATGAGGTCAGAGCTGTGTTGATACAAAGAGGTTAAGTGATAGCTTATGCTTCTAGACATCTCAGCCCATACGAAGTTAAGTATCCTACGCATTATTTGGAGTTAGCTGCCGTTATATTTGCTTTGATATTATGGAGGCATTATCTGTTGTGAGAGTGATTTTAGCTTTATACGGATCATAAGTCGTTGAAGTACTTGTTCTCTCAAAAGGAGTTGAACATGAGACAGCATAGATAGATGGAGTTTATTGCTGCCTATGACATTGGAATTGAATTTACACCTAGAAAATGAAATAAGGTAGAAAATGCACTCAGCCGGAAACATCAGAATGCAATATTGGCTATGATTGCTGAGTGAAAGGAGTTGGAAACATTGTCAACTTGTAGAGTGAAGTTTAGATCCGAGGTATGTTATGGTGTAGGTAGTGTTGTATTATCTAGTTTGGAAGTTCGACCGGTAATGATTGAGAAGATAGCTTCTAAACAGGAGGAGGATCCAGTTTTGGCTGAACGGGTCAAGTAAAGGGAAGGGACGGAGAGTAATGACCTAAAGGATTTCCATCTTGACCAGAAAAGGTGGTTGAGAAAGAAAGGAAGGTTATGTGTTCTGAATGTAGGAAACATGAGGGAGGAAGTTTTGAAGGAATGTCATCGTTCGAAGTTCACTATCCATCTAGGAGGAACGATGATGTATTAGGATATGAAGAGAATCTGGGAAGGTATGGAACAGGGCATTGCTGTATGTATTAAGCTGTGTTTGAATTGCCAATAGGCAACTGAACATTAGAAGCCAAGTGGATTGTTTCAATCGTTAGAAGTTCCATTGTGGAAGTGGGATTCTATCTCTATGGATTTTATCGATGTGTTTCGAAGGTCTAGTGGGGAAAATGAAAGCATATGGGTCATAGTGGATAGACTAACCAAGACTGCCCATTCACTCAAGTAAAGTTAACTTGGATGGCACCAATTTTGGCTAAGTTATTTTGGAAGAACTTAGTTAGACTGCACGGGATTCCTAGTAGTATTATCAACGATAGAGATTCTTTGTTTACTATTGAATTCTGGAAGTGTTTACAAGAAACTTTAGAAACCAAGCTCAACATGAGTACCGCTTACCATCCACAAACGGATGGGAAAATGGAAAGAGTTAACAAAATCTTGGAGGATTTATTAAGAGTTTGTGTATTGGATTTCGAGGGATCATGGGAAGACCATCTTCATTTAATCGAGTTCTCGTATAACAATAGCTATCAGACTAGTATTGGGATAACACCATATGAAGCATTGTATGGAAGGCCATGCAAGTCGCCCGTATGTTGGTTGGAATTCGGGAATAGGTTGGTTCTTGGCCCGGATTTAGTGAAAGAAGATGTAGAGAAGATTTAGTTGATTAGAGCTAGGATGAAGGAAGCTCAGACTAGGACGAAAATTTATGCTGATAGAAGAAGAAAGGACTTGGAATTCTCTGTTGGAGACTATGTGTCTATTAAAGTTTCACCGATGAAGGGTGTGATTAGAGTTGGGAAGTCCGGAAAGTTAGCACCTAGATTCATTGGTCCTTTTCGTATTGTTGAGAGAATCGGGAAACTCACTTATAGAATAGACTTACCAAATAGTTTGGCATGAGTCCATGATGTTTTCCATGCTTCTCATCTTAGGAAATGTGTTAGAGACTCGAAGGCTACTATAGCACCTACAGTGTTAGAAGATTTAGTAGTAGAACCGGATTTGACTATAGTTAGAAAGCCGATTGAGATTGTGGCTAGAGATGAAAAGAAGTGGAGGAATAAGACAGTTAGATCAGTAAAGGTCCAATGGATTGATGATGCTAGACACCGTACTTGGGAGACTGAGGGCAGAATTAGAGACGCTTATCATTATTTGTTTGATGATATGTTTTTCTTTTGACATTTTTGTTGTATACCTTATCATAATTTAGAGGACGAAATTCTTTAAGGAGGAGCGTTTGTAACACCCCATATTTTTATAACATAATTTGGAATAATTAATTAGGTAAATTAAATAAAAAACTGTGGAGATTAATAGGTGAGAATTGATTAGTAAAGGTTAGTCATGCCATGTTATTGTGCAAATTAAAATAAAATAATATAAGATAACATGTTAGGAAATGAGAAGGGCAATATACACTACAAGAAAATATATCTTTTGCAGCACGAATGCGCAGCGTTTCCATAAAAATGCCGCAATTATGTGAATGGATTATTCAAAAAAAATCAATTCTAAAACGCAGCCTCCAAGTGAAGTGTCCGCGATCTCCCAGCTAAAACGCTGCGTGTCTCATGAATGCGGGGAAATAAAAAATTTCCGACGTGAATACATCTTTTCAATCGTGGGAAATTAAATCCCTTCTTTTTCTCTAACCCAAATTAAATTAAAACTAAAACTTTCCCTAACATCGCTCAACATCGACCATCACTCAACATCGATCTCCACATGCACCGCCATCTCCATCATCTTCGCTATTATTTCTATCTCCGCCGTCTTTGCAATCTCCGCTGTCGATTTCACCTGCCCAGCAACCCTCTAGTTTCGAAATAATAATTGAAGGTATTATTTGATTTCTTCATTCTTGATTTTGATACATGATTTCTTTGTTTGTGGTATGAATAAACCATTACTAGAATGAGTATATGATTTTGGATCATCTATTTGTGATTATGATTCTGTTATAATGTCCATGTTTTATCGGACTTTCAAGCTAAAGAATCAAAAAAAAAAAAAAAAATTGATAAGAATAGAATACATAAAATTTATTTTAAAGAAATAGGGTAACTTGGTATTTACATGTTCAAAGGAAATTTACATTTCAAATCTAGATTTGGAGTAATGATTTTTCTGAAATTTATTTGCAATAATATCTATTATTTTCTATTATTCAGTAACTAATTTATTTGCTTGAGATGTTCTTCCATATATGTTTATTGGTTATATTTATATATTATGTTTGAATCGGGTAATTACTTTCCTGCTTATGTACACAAATGAATATGAGGTCGTACTGATTAATTTTAGTATAAATGAATTGTTTGCATTGGTAATATAAACAATCACTTATATGTAGGGAAATATCACAATCCGGTGTCTATACAAAATTTGAGGTGATTTACGAATCAATTTAAAAAACAACATATATGAAGTGATCTCTTAAAATAAAATAAAAATTAAGACATTTGGTTTCGGTATTTTTTTTAATCCTATCATCAATTAACACATCAAATGCCATAGATCTCACGAGTAGAATATTTTATGAGTCTAATTTATCATTTTAATTGGATTTTCATATTAAATTGGCACATCATTTGTTACGATCTTGTAATGTTATACATTTCCATTCATTTTAAGAAAAGCTAACGTGGATCATCAAATTTAACCACTGGATTAAAAAGAATAGAAAAGACTCAACGGTTAGATATTGAAAAATCACAGTACGATTAAAATGAAGACAGAATTTTGATATTTTTTCGGTCTTTAGTTTTAGCGACTCATTAAAAACTGATTTTTAGTATCTAATACTAATAACTGAAGACTAAATTTTTTCAGTATTTAACCTGTCTTTAACTAGGGACTGAAAATTTTCAGTTTTAATTGTCAGTCTCTAATCGATTATTTTTTGTAGTGTTATACGATTAATCAATTAATTAAAGACATTCAGTTAGGACATAAATATTAAGTCTATTGTAACTTTTCCTCTTAAGTCCTTCCATACTGACATAGCAGCATCCTTTCTTATATTGGTGCAGGTTCCTGCTACCATAGTCTGTAAGATAGGGAGCATGTCGTTATTAATGTAGCATTAGTAGGAAGAGGATATAGGACATAGCATAACTAACATTGGTTTTAGGATTTTTCATCTACATAAAGGAAGATTCTACATATAATAATTTTTTTTTGACAAGTGAGAAAAGATTTTGGTCCATCTAAAGATTTTTCATCTAGCTATCACAAGGCTTCTACCGATAGCGATTTAAAGCTATTATTGTTAACTATTCTATATTAGGTTATGTGATTGCTGAACTCCAGCTAAGATTTATGTGGACAGTAAGTAGAAGAATTATTTTTGTAGTTGATGAGACAAATAAAAAATAATTAAACTAATATGGACATGAAATTTGTGGGGAACATGAGTAGAGTTTTCATGTAATCGCAGGCAAATATACACATTCATACTTTAATTGTCCAAACGTCTTCTCAATGTTGTAGCACATATACAAAAACCCATCTTCATCTTTGTACATCTCATAAACTGAGCCAATAAGGCTTGCTGTTTAAAAAGGAAAAAAATATTAATTTGTAGAAAGTTTACATTTTGACATTTTGACATTTTGACAAATGCAATGTAGGTTAGTGTCGTACTTTTAATATATTATGTTCATCTTTCCTCTTAAAAAACGAAGAAATGGGAGGTCTACATACTGCCATCATCAATATCAATGCAATTTTCAATCAATCTTAATATGGGTGCTTGCTAACATAGAACCAACACATTGTGCCTATGCTATCATCCAATTTTGAAACCTGTTCAATTTCGATTATCTATTTTTTCAATTTCACCCCTATTAAACCACCAAAATAAGAAAGTACATGTGTACTTATTTCAATATGGATTCAAAAATGAGTTTAATAGCATGCATGACTACTTTCATTTCTTATGATTCCACTTCATTTCGGTCATTCAATATTATAAAGGTTTGAAATTCAAAAATTTTTAACTAGAAATTGACCACTTCCAAGTTAGATAGTATATCTTTTTGGTAAGTTATGTACGTCCTGCATCATTATATGGTAATTTTCTTGTTGTTTAGTTGGTGCACCTACCAACTGTGTGCAATAAATTCATATAAATACTCTTGAAATCGCACAAAATAAAGTAGTCTTTATGTGCATAAATTCATCTTGTTGGTTTTTTTTTATATTTTGCTGAATCATTTGTCCTCGCTAGTCACTAGTAATAGTACTTTACTTTTGTCATGTTTTATTTTATACTGATGCTTTATATGCACTGATTGATACATGCTAGATTTAAGTTAGATGAGGAAAAACGTCCCCATATTTTAGTAAATGGGGTGTGTTTTCAGATGTTCAAAATCTAGATTAGTCCAATGAATATTAAAAGCAAAGTCTAAGGAGGAAAAGCTTCAAATGAAACCAGATAACATAAGAAGTACAAAGGAGTGGAATGATTTTATTAACTTGAAACCTAGTTCAAAATTTAAAGTACTCTACTTCTAATTGTTCATCATTTTCATGTATTGGAATTAACTATCCAATGTATTATGTCTTTTTAGGGACAAAGCCAAACATTCAAAGATATTAGGTGTAAACAAATGCCACATACATGCGATCATGAAGGAATGGCTCGATTAGCTGAAGATATGGTAAGACATTTATTTTACATGATTTTAATTTTTTGTAGAAAATTCAGATGAAAAACACAATAAATACAGATGAAAAACACAATAAATACACCTTGGCCGAAATAATTATCAGCACTAGAGACGTTACGTATGGTGAAAAATGCACATAACATCTGGCTACATAGTTATATTTTATTGCAACTCATTTCATTTTGATGTCTATGATTAAACTACATCACCTTTAGATCCTAAGTCTAGAATGTCATACCACATACAAGATGAATTAGTGGTTCTTAACAATTTTTTAAATCAATATGTCAGAATTCGGGTAAAGTAGCATTATACCAGACTTACGGACTGATTTTACTTATTCAAAATATGAGCTTCAAAAATATTACATCGAAACCTAAATCATACATTTTTTATTTAAGACCATATGAAGCGTCGGTCGGTACCAGGACAAGTGGAAATATAATACATATAGATAGCAATAGTCCTAAATGCGTATAGGCCGCTAAAAGAGAATTTAAGTTTTTTGAACAAGGTTAAGATACATATAATTACAGCTCTTGGCAAAAAATGAACCTAGATGCCAAAACCTATACCAATAAACCACCTACTATTTTAATTTGTAATAAAAATAAATAAAACAGGACCTGGCCTATGTGTAGGTAGTAAAATCCTAGCACTTTGATCATGTAAAACAAGATGCGGTATTCATTACTTAATCGCGCAGCTCAACTTAAACAAAATTAATTTTCACTATTTCAAAGAAACCACATTCTCTGCACATTTTGAACGCGTCAAATTCTCAAATAATGCGAGTTAATGTAATGATCCTAGATAGAACTCAACTAAGTAACCCTTAATTGTTCAATGACCAATTGATTATGTTAGTCATTGAATGAATATGTGGCAATTATATCGATTTCACAAACAAAAAATTCTACTAAAAACATAATTCTGGACTGGAAAGTTTGGAGATCCTAGTGCAATACCATAATTCATAAAGTGAATAAATGTTGAAGGAACGTTAACCATCTATAAGCAATACACTGACAACATATTTTTCATGAAAAATTAGTATAGGACAAACAGAAATTTTAACAATTTTAGGATCATTAGACAGGAAAGGAATACTGTAACAACTTGTGTAACAGAACACGGAAGTGTAAATGTGAACACAAAAGAAATGCAAACAAAGAAATGCACATTTTTTTTGGGAGGTTTGGAACCTAGCAATGAATAAAATAAGTGAAAACGGAAAACAAATGAAATGCACAAGAACTGAGACTACATGAATGTAACGCCCCACTCCGAGACCCACTCTAGTAAAGTGTATTGCGGAGTAATACCGTCTACTAGAACGGAGAATAGAGTATAATGGAAGCGACCATATGTAATCAAGCTATCACTATCTACTGAATACGTCGAATAGGTGGTTTTCTTTTGTCATGTGGTTCGACATATCTAATAGATATTTATAATGAAACTACAATGGCTAAGGAAAATAGGTTCAGAACAAACATAATACTAAATGACAATATCATCATCACAGAACAGTCACATAACAGTCACAGAACATAGGTACAATATATCGTCAATACAGATCCAAATATCAAAAGGTGGGTACAAAGCCACCGCTCGCACATGTGAGTCAAAAATATGTACATAAGAGACTGAATAATCAGAGTATCAAAATAGTGGACAAATATAAAGAGCTATCTATCAGCATAGCAGATAATGTCCAAGCGGAAGCACAGAAAGCTAAGTCCAGAGACCTAACCTGAAACAACTCGGTCTGACCCGAGCGAAAACACTCGGGTCAGGCTAGCTAAACAATCGGTAATAACTGAGATATATATTAATGCGGTACATAAATAAAACAGTACTTCTCCAAAGAGAAGAGTAATATGGACTACATGAATATAATGACGATCCCTAATCATTAATAAACAGTAAAAATCTCCAAAGAGAATACAAACACCAAAGTGTTAAATAAATAAATCGCCGCATATCATCGGCGTAGCCAAAGCTATATAAAGTTGCCCATAGGCAATAATCCCAAATGTGACCAGAGTCAGTAATCAATGCCCAAGCAAAGATCGATGCTCCAAAGAGCAATAGGGATATAATGAAAAATCAATGATATCGAATACTGAAATGCAGTGTCCAGTGACACTGTGAATCCACAAGGTAACCGCACTTACATCGTATGGTTCCATAGAAACAACACCGAATGGCGATACTCGAATGGATATAAAAATCATCAGATAATACAAGTATAGCACGTGCACCGACCAGAGTCGTTATTGCCAAGTACTGTAGAGTTGTGATCGATCACTCGCACAGATGCGGAACGTGCGAGACGGCGGGATCCTTCCCAGAAGGATAAAGGACCAGAGGCACATGCCGTAAAACTGCTCCATAGAGCAGGTGTCCAGAGACGGTTGCCCAGAGGCGTGGTGACCCAGAGGTACAATACTGGCCGCCCAGAGGCTAATGTGTCACAAACTTCTTGGAGAGGAACCCGTAAAGTGTTAACAATGAGTCCCATACCCCACGTTCGCACTAAACAGTTTACTAACCAATGGCAAGCTCACACTCCAAACAATAAAAAGTCCACCTCGTATCATCGGTAAACAAGACCCAAAGGTCGAAACGATCAATCGAATAGGTCGGGGATTAACCAGAAAGAAAATACACACGGTTCCATAGGCCGGAGATTTCCTAACCGTTTAAGCACCTTTCAATTTCGCTCGACGTGCTAAAAGTGAGTGTGAGATTTTTATTATAGAAAATAATGGTGCGAAACGGATTTATAATTGATTTTGAAATCACTTTAAAACGGCTTTTGAAAACTCTCATAATATGGAGTAATTAATTTAATAATTAAAAATAATATTATATAATAATTTCGAAAGCCATTTAGGAGTGAAAAATCCTTTTAAAATAGTTTATAAAAACCCGTTTACGAAATCCAGAGACAAATCTCAAAGAAATCAATAAATCAGAAAATCACTGAAAACCAATATTCGCGTTGGAAAATATTCCGAATGGTTGTGAACCAGAGTTAGACAAATTTTTTTTTTTAGCAATTGAAGCCCAAAGGTTCATTGCAGAAAAAATCAATTTGGAGCGGTTGCACCAAAATGGTGCAACCCGGACTCGATTGCACCAAAAATGGTGCAACCGGTGGGTCGGAACCCGGCTGCGCTAAGTGGATGCAGCCCATTTTATTTTTTTCATTTTTTTATACCAAGATGTAACGCCCCACTCCGAGACCCACTCCAGTAAAGAGTATTACGGAGTAGTACCGTCTAATAGAAAGGAGAATAGAGTATAATGGAAGCGACCATATGTAATCAAGCTATAACTATCTACTGCATACGTCGAATAGGTGGTTTTCTTTTCTCAAGTGGTTCGACATATCCAATAGATATTTATAACGAAACTACAATGGCTAAGGAAAATAGGTTCAGAACAAACATAATACTAAATGATAACATCATCATCACAGAACAGTCACATAACAGTCACAGAACATAGGTACAATATATCGTCAATACAGATCCAAATATCAAAAGGTGGGTACAAAGCCACCGCTCACACATGTGAGTCAAATATATGTACATAAGAGACTGAATAATCAGAGTATCAAAATAGTGGACAAATATAAAGAGATATCTATCAGCATAGCAGATAATGTCCAAGCGGAAGCATAGAAAGCTAAGTCCATAGACCAAACCTGAAACAACTCGGTCTGACCCGAGCGAAAACACTCGGGTCAGGCTAGCTAAACAATCAATAATAACTTAGATATATATTAATGCGATACATAAATAAAACAGTACTTCTCCAAAGAGAAGAGTAATATGGACTACATGAATATAATGACGATCCCTAATCATCAATAAACAGTAAAAATCTCCAAAGAGAATACAAACACCAAAGTGTTAAATAAATAAAATCGCCTCATATCATCGGTGTAGCCAAAGCTATATAATGTTGCCCATAGGCAATAATCCCAAGAGTGACCAGAGTTAGTAATCAATGCCCAAGCAAAGATCGATGCTCCAAAGAGCAATAGGGAAATAATGAAAAATCAATGATATCGAATACTGAAATGTAGTGTCCAGAGACACTGTGAATCCACAAGGTAACCGCACTTACATCATATGGTTCCATAGAACCAACACTGAATGGCGATACTCGAATGGATATAAAAATCATCAGATAATACAAGTATAGCACGTGCACCGACCAGAGTCGTTATTGCCAAGTACTTTAGAGTTGTGATCGATCACTCGCATAGATGCGGAACGCGCGAGACGGCGGGATCCTTCCCAGAAGGATAAAGGCCCAGAGGAACATGCCGTAAAACTGCTCCATAGAGCAGGTGTCCAGAGACGGTTGCCCAGAGGCGTGGTGACCCAGAGGTCCAGTACTGGCCTCCCAAAGGCTAATGTGTCACAAACTTCTTGGAGAGGAACCCGTAAAGTGTTAACAATGAGTCTCATACCCCATGTTCGCACTAAACGGTTTACTAACCAATAGCAAGCTCACACTCCAAACAATAAAAAGTCCACCTCGTATCATCGGTAAACTAGACCCAAAGGTCGAAACGATCAATCGAATAGGTCGGGGATTAACCAGAAAGAAAATACACACGGTTCCATAGGCCGGAGATTTCCTAACCGTTTAAGCACCTTTCAATTTCGCTCGACGTGCTAAAAGTGAGTGTGAGATTTTTATTATAGAAAATAATGGTGCGAAACGGATTTATAATTGATTTTGAAATCACTTTAAAACGGCTTTTGAAAACTCTCATAATATGGAGTAATTAATTTAATAATTAAAAATAATATTATATAATAATTTCGAAAGCCATTTAGGAGTGAAAAATCCTTTTAAAATAGTTTATAAAAACCCGTTTACGAAATCCAGAGACAAATCTCAAAGAAATCAATAAATCAGAAAATCACTGAAAACCAATATTCGCGTTGGAAAATATTCCGAATGGTTGTGAACCAGAGTTGGACAATTTTATTTTTTTTAGCAATTGAAGCCCAAAGGTTCATTGCAGAAACAATCAATTTGGAGCGGTTGCACCAAAATGGCGCAACCCGGACTCGGTTGCACCAAAAATGGTGCAACCGGTGGGTCGGAACCCGGCTGCACTAAGTGGATGCAGCCCATTTTATTTTTTTCATTTTTTTTCACTTTTTTTTTCCGCCGGCTGCACCGCATGGTGCAGCCCGTTTCTGTGAACCAGGCTGCACCATGCGGTGCAGCTGGTTCAGTCCAACCCCAGCCCACATGGGCTGGGAAGAATTTGCAACCCCCAGCCCGTTTGGGCTGGGGACATATAAACCCCCCCTCCCCCCAGCCCGCATGGGCTGGGGAAATTCGGGCCCGCCCCCAGCCCGAGCGGGTTGGGGGATTTGGGCCCGCCTCCAGCCCGCGTGGGCTGGGGGATAAGGACCCGCCCCCAGCCCGCGCGGGCTGGGATCTTGCGGCACGCCCCAGCCCACGCGAGCTGGGGTCTTGAGCCTCACCCCAGCCCACGCGGGCTGGGGTCTTGCGACCCGCCCCAGCCCACGCGGGCTGGGGTCTTGCGGCCCACCCCTGCCCACGCGGGCTGGGATCTTGAGCCTCACCCCTGCCCACGCGGGCTGGGGTCTTACGTCCCGCCCCAGCCCGCGCGGGCTGGGATCTTGCGGCCCGTTCCAGCCCGTTTGGGCTGGGGATATGTAGCCAGTGGCTAGCCCAACCGGGCTAGCCTGCTATGTCTGGGCTGCAGCCTGGGTGCAACCCAGACCCCTGTTTTCAGCCTGTTTTCAGGCTGAAGCATTCCAGCCTGCTCAAAATGATGATTTAAGTGATTTTGGGGTGTTTTTTTCAAGTTTTTGGCATCAAATTTCACTAATAACAATCACTAACTAGCATATAATGATTACTACACTATATTAAGGAGACAAAGGGCCAAAGCTTAGCATTACCTTATGAAGCAATATCACAAACACTTTATGTGCACACCCAAAATGAAAGCAAAGATGATCAAAGATCTATGATACACATGTTACATGATAAAACATGTGTTACTAAATTATTATTGAAGTCAAAAGAGGATTAAACACATATTAGAAGAGGTTTTTAGCAATATACCTCTCTAGAAAACAACAAAGACCACTATAGCATCAACCCAAGTTAGCAAAAGATGATTAGGAGGCTATAAGATCATAAAAACACATAAAACATGTGTTAACAAACTAATTTCAGAAATTAGAAAGATATAAAAGTGGATTTGAGGTGGGTATTTGCATTACCTTTGCATAGAATGACTTGCATAAGCTAAAACTTGAAGGAGATGAAGATGGAGGCCATTTTTGTTAAGAAAGCTTTAGGAAATGATTAGGGTTTTGATTAGGGATGAATGAATGAGGTTAGGAGAGTTTGAGATAATATATAGAGGAGGTTTTAGGGTGGGTTATTGGGTTAAGTTTTGTAACCCAATAAGAAGAAGGTTATTTACACGTTTCCAAAAATTAGTCTAAGTGTTCATGTATGTTTATAAACTCATTTTTCTTACCCAAACCCGTTTTAGAATCTCTCCTAAAATATTTTACTTTCCAAAAATCACATTTTATCCTCATTTTAAAATCCCATATTTCCCAATTTAATTAAAATAACCTTTTTCAAATAAATTTAGTTATTCCAAATCCTTTTACGCTTCATTAAAATAAATAAAAATTCTAACTTTTATTTATTAATTGGTAATGCAAATCCCGGGTTGTTACAGACTCCCCCCTTAAGAAAATTGCGTCCCCGCGATTTCTTAAGATAGATATCGTCTATAAAGTCAAATCCACCAAAGAAGTGATAGAGATAAAATATTAATAAATAAAATTCGTAAGTCGAATTAATTATTTTTCGAATATTGGATTTAATTTGGACAATTAAATCGATAATTTAATAATTTAAATTACAGAAATAATTGGAAGTTGGGTTAAATATGATTGTAAATGATTTGGAAAATTTTATTTAATCATATGGGAGTTAGAATGATGTTATAGAACTTTTAAAATCGAATTAAAAGTTAATTTGTAAAAAATTGAATATTTTAATATTTAATCGACTAGTGAAAATAGCCATTTTTCAAACAGTGCCGGATTTCGACAAAACCAGTTTCATCGGATCCATAATGTGATATTATTGTAAGATTTCAAATTTCGTGTCAATCGGATTTATCGTTTGTCCGGAGCAAGCCAAAACGCATAGAAAATCGTTTAATCGGTTTAATTTAAATTTAATCGTTTATTACAGTAACTCACACATACGACCGAATTAGCTCTCGAAACCTATTCCATTGTGTTCGGAACGCAGGGTAAACCCTAGAAACGCCGGTCACCGCGTGAGATTTGGAGTTTGGAAATTTGGAGTGAATAGTGTTTTTCATCGTTTTCTATAAAAGGAACCCTTCATCCCCTCTTTTCAAAACCCTAGCCAATAATGTCCAGCCGCCACTTGATATTTCGAAGGCCAGAAATTCACCTCCTTCCTCCCCTATTTTCTCCTCATCCGTCAACAATTAGAGGAAGTTGTCAACTGCAATGTTGTAGAGCTCTGCGAGCTCTACAAATCCAACGGTTAAGATCGTCAATGGCGTGACGAATCAACGGCAAACTGCTCGAGAACGGCCGACGTTTACAAGCTTTTTTCTCGTGATGTGTGCAGCCGAGTGTGGCCGGTCTTCGACCGTGGGTCGAGCTCGCGTTGAGCAACAAGGCGGTGGTCTCTGATCATATTGAAAACGAGTGGGGTGGCTCGCGATTTGATGAAGTCGACGTGCGTGATGGGTTCATTGCTTTGCGTACGTGATAGCCTGGAAGTAACGTGAGGGAGAGATGAATGATTGTGCGGCCAGATCTGGAATTTGAAAAATCAATGGCCGAGATTGCTGAGAGGTTAAAAATTAAAAGAAATTGTATAATTTTTATATAAAAATTTGTATTAACTTTAAAATAATGTAACTTATTCATATAAGGTCGGAATTTGACGAAACTAATTGCGTTGCAATCGTTTTGTCGAGTGTTAACGCTAAAATTTGAACGCTAACACCCCGGTGAGTGAAGTTTAGTTGTGAAAGCACCACCCGATGATTCGGGAACAGAGTATAAGCAGAAAACTGCAGAAAAAACAGTAAACAACAGCGATTTTATAGTGGTTCGGCTTAATAGTTTGCCTACGTCCACTTTGAATATCTTTATTGATGAATTCGTTACAGATTGATACAATTCTTCCCAAGTAAAATACACTTTGAATTACTAAACACTTTGAACGAATGGCTTAAACTTCAGTGTGAGTGAAAGTCTTCAAATCCATGTCGGATGTATGAGATTCCTTCTTGAAGTTGTTGGTAGCGTTCTACGTGACTTGAAAGCTTTGAGTGTCGAGTCGGTATGGAATGCAGCAGAGTATCGGTGCTTGGAAAGAATGAGCCAAAAGTCCCCCTTATGTTGGAGTTAGCCCTCTATTTATAGAGAAATCTAGGTAGCGGTTTTTGCCGAAGTCATGAGTCGTGAACGACTCATGGAGAGTCGTAGGTCGCGCTTGACTCAAGGTTCAAGAGTCAGTAGGCAGTGGAGTAGGTGAAGTGGTACTGAGCTTTTCTTTATTCATCTGGATACAAGTCCTAACTCGTTCGCGAGTTAAGGAGTCACAGCTCAAAGTGAGGCAGTACTAAAATTTCGGTTCTGTGGTTTTAGGTCGTGTTCGACTTATACTAGGTCGTAAGTCAGTCATGACTCAATTGCAGTCGCTCTCGCCCTCCTTTGTCTTGAGTCACTAGGTCGTTCTTCCTTTAGGTCTTTTAGGTCGTAGCCCCTTAAGTCGTGTACCTTCCTGAGTCGTGACATATCTTAAGTCGCGGAGACCTTAAGTCGCAGATTTCTCTGAGTCGCGAGTTGCTCATTCTTCCAACTCATTAAGTCGAACAATCCTTAAGCCGTAAACCGTTCACCTCCTTAAGTCGTAAGTCGCACAGTTCTTTAACTCGTGCAACTCCTCAATTGTTGAGTCGATATCTTGTTGAGTCGGCCAACACCTTTAAGGCATTAAGGTTATAACCCGGTGAGTCGCTGTCCCTCCTGAGTCGTTAAGTCGGCAATCAGCTGAGTCGTCATTCATTTTAGGTTGGCAACGAGTTAAGGCTGTTGAGTCGGTAATCATTGTGAGTCGCGAGCCTAGTTTGAGTCGCTTGAGCAGAGGAGTTAACAATTGCCCCTCAAAGTACACGCTTAAACCGTAAGTCGTGTGCTTCGACCCAGTGCATGATTCGTAAACGACTCAAAGAGGCTCATGACTCATGACTCGTTAGTCCTTTCATCTTCCCCCCTGTTTCGCATATAAGCCGTTGAGTCGGTCTTTCCTCCCCACTTTACTGCTTATCTGTTTTATTTGATCCTACCATTAACGATCCTTCAAGTTTCCAGAGATGAATCCAAGCTAATCAGACATCAACTCATCTACATCTTTATATTGCGTAAGTGAATTCACCTTCTGTTCAATCCACGATCACCATTGACGCACGAATCTGGACTCCCCATTTTCTGACTCCAATTCATTTCTGTGCCGTGTTCCACCGCGAACAACGTTTCTGATTGATATGCGACTGCCATTGATCGTATTGCTGTTATCATTCACGATAACGTAGTAGTGCACCAGATTTGCCGCAAACTTGAAGCGATTCGAATTGGTATTTTGGGTGATTTCTGACCATGTGAGGAGAAGATAATGAGTTACAGTGTCTCGAATTAACTGGTTTGTGATTTTGGAGGAGATGAGAAGGTCCTTAGCGGGTTAATGGGTTAGAAAAGTTAATTGGTTGAGGGGATGACTTAGAATTCTCACGATTCAGTTGGTTTTTTGGATCTACCGACCTAGGAATGCCTTGCAATCTCATCCGTCCACGACTTAATTTTTGGGTCGTGTTGATTTCCCGGTAATTTAAGACTTAGGTCGTACAAGTGATTCATCCCTTTAGATCCTTACCACAACTTATTCTTTAGACTGTGAATGTCTCAAGCCATAAGTCGTGAATGACTCAGCACTTAGGCTATCTTCCATTCTGAGTTGTTTCTTGTGGCTTAACCCTTGACCGACTCAAGTAGGAGGGACCTAGGCTTTGAGTCGCGGCCGAGACAGGACTTTGAGAAATTTGCTTTGTTTTGATTTGAGGCCTTTTCCTCCATGCGCATTACGACTTACGGAACTTAACTTAACTCGCCGCATACCCCTTAGGTCGTGAACGAGTTGCCACTTGAAGGCATAATCCCAACTTGATTATTTAACTTGTATTACCGGATTGAATTGCCTAAACTCTGAATTGCCCAAACTTTAAATTGTTTGAACTTTGTTGCATTATTCCACAAATCCTGTTAACTTATAAGCTAATTACCTGTTGAAAATAACAACTACAGAAAACCAAGGCGAATATACTGTCATTGACTGCCCACATCAAATGACAGATCAGTTGACAGAAGGTAATTAACTTAAACAGATTGTGTGAATGAAGTGCTTCACTTCAACGAATTCAAGTAAAGTATTAAAGCAACATTGAGACAGTCGATTGAAATCGACCGGTTTGCACCAATACTGCACTTGAACCTTTTTTTTTTTTGAAATTAACAAGTGCTGAAGTTTAGTAATCGATCAATTGTCGATTAGTTTAACTTCAGTTATATTTACTTGTCATTATTAGTTCTGCACGACACTTCACACTTTTTAGGAAACGTGCACCTTCACATTTGAATATCCAGTTGCTTGTGTAGAATGACTTTTTAGGAAGAAGACACAACAGTTCAGGCTGGAGAGGCAACTATTATTCCGGCTTCACTAGTCAATCCTCCCGAAAGAGCCCCTACTACGCTATCATACAAAGTTTTTCGCCAATTGTGCGCTCAGTTTGGCATTGCTGAATCAGATGCCATTCTTCCCGAGAGAAGTAACACTGCTGACATAGCACCCCTTGGCTTCGTGACAGTTAACTGACAAATGTGCCTGAGCGGGGCCATCCCTCCTTTCAACAACTTTCTCCAGCATCTTCTTCGTCAACTGGCCATCGCTCCATCCCAGCTACACCCCAACAGTT
This sequence comes from Allium cepa, assembly GCA_030765085.1. NCBI lineage: Eukaryota > Viridiplantae > Streptophyta > Magnoliopsida > Asparagales > Amaryllidaceae > Allium > Allium cepa. Next base: position 689,788,785 of record CM060938.1, read on the forward strand.
ATGCCATTCTAATGGGGTTGGGTGTGCTATTTAGGAGAACGCTTGATCGACTTCCGAGCTTTGATGAAATCTGTTACTTATGTTCCTTTACCCGGACCAAAGATCATCCTTCTATTACTGTCGTGAGAAGTGCTCGAAATCGTAAATTGATCATCGGTCTTCCTGACAGCGCTCATGGGTTTTTGACTCAATTTTTCTATGTCCGTTGCCCCCCGGGGTTTTATGCTGTGTGGAGAGAAGGAAGTAAGATCATCTACCTTTCCCTCCTCTATACTCTGAGTTTTTTGAAGTTCGAATTGCCAAGTGTTAACTTCATTATCATTTATTATATATATTTTTTATTTCAGCGCTTCCCCCTCCTTGTAGAGATCCCAGTCACAAGCCAACTCTGGAGAGGCTTGTAGCTATACCGGTTGAAGAGCGGGATATGAAATTTTTGCTGAACGACGAATTCCTTCACCGGTTCGGACTTCTTCACCCTTCTCGCTCCACACACCCCTGCGAGGTTCCAGACTCCCCACCTAAAGCATTAGATGCCCCGGTGTCTTCTGACGTAACCGTACCAAAAGATCCCGCTCCCGAAGCTTCTTTAGTTAAGTGCTCCACTTCTGTTGATGTCGCGGGGTCATCTGGCAAACTTGCCCCGGTCACTGAAGAAGAAGAGCCTCGGGATTCTTCTCTGCATTCAAAGGAACCTGGTGACGAAGAAGCTGAGAAAACCAGCCCTGTCAAGCAGAGCAGGGACGACTCTTTCGAAGGACTGAGGGACCTCTTTGCCACCTCGCAAGAGATCTTTAAAGATGATCCTATCACTACCGGGGTTTCTTCTTCAGTAGTCGAGGCGACTTTTATTCTGCAACAGACCCTGTCAACTCAAGAGTTGACGTTAACTTCTACTCCCATAACTACTCCACAATTAAAGAGTGGTTCGTAGTTCGATGCACGTAGTTTGCACATTACACACACTTAGAATCTTTTGGCACTTTTATGCTTCTGACTTTTTGTACTTTGAAGAATTCTAAAATTTAGCTCTTTTATTTCAGATTCTCCGATGGGACGCAGCGGATCCTACTATGATGACTTCCAGCGCTACGGGAGGCGTAGCCAATATGACTATAGGCGTTACCTCCCCTCTTACAGAGAATCCGATGAAGAAAGAGCCACCCGAAAGGCTCAAGAGAAGAGGGCTCAAGAGGAGCGTTATGAAAGAAGAGAGAGGGAGGAGCGCCACGATTCTTCGCAGAGAGGCGACGATTCTCATAAAAGAAAATCCCATGATGACCGAGGAAAAAATCATATGTTTGAAGATTCGAGCAAGCGAGCCCGACATGGTGAGAAGTACACCTCTACAACTCCTGAGAAGGTTACTGCCCCCGCCTCGCTTGACATTCCTTCCGGCTCTCCCGCTCTCGGGAAGACAGACATCCAAACAATAATTAGCAGGCCCAAATTCCAAGTCGGACCGGGCCCGGCCACTTTGCAAAGTCGGTTTCCACAGTGGTGTCTGAAGGGAGTAAGGTTTGACCTTGACTTGGTCCCCATTGACAAGTCTGCCATGTTACGAAACCTCGATGCCGTCAAGCTTGATATTGAGAGGATGTCGAACTGGCAAAAACTTGTTGACGAGCTTCAAAGGGTTAATCGTGCAAACATAGAGGCCATGCTCACTATGGAAAATGATAAAGCCGAATGGGAAAAGGTTCTTGAGCAACATGACACTGAAATGAGGAGCATCGCTTCTTACAATGAAGAACTTGAAGCAAAAGTTGAGGAAATGAAACTAGAGCTTGCTGCTTCCTCTACTTCCTATTCTCAAAAAGAAGAAGTGCTCCTAAAACAAGTGAGAGACGTTCATGCCAGCCAAAGAGATGCCGAAGACAGGCTTGAAGTGCAGAAAAGAATTAGTGAGGGCTATGTTGCAGATATTGAAGAGATTCGAAAGAAAAACAGCTCCCAAGAGGCGGAGATTCAAATGCTTAAGCTTCAACTTTCCAAAGCTGAAAAGGAGCGTGATGAGGCCGTTGCCGGCAAAATTGTGGCTGAAGAATCTCACGAGGCAACGAGGACCAACATCAGCTCGACATTATTTGATTTCTACCTGCATAGCATCTTGGGGCGCGGTAGCCTCGCCTTTCTAGGCCCCAAGTATGAAATTACTCTGGCTGAAGTTTGGGAGGCCGCACTCGATATGCTTGGCGGTAAAGGCGCTGGCTATGCTGAGTCAGCTCTTGAGGAGCATTATCTTGATGATGATGCTCGCGCCGCTCTCGCCAAGGGGAGAGAACAGCTTGCAAAATTAAGGGCCGAAACAGCGGCAGGAGAATATTCGGGAAAAACCATCTCAACTGCTCCGATTCAACCTTCTCCTTCAGCCGAAATTGATATCATCGGTTCCAGTTCCCACTCCCCATCTCCTACTAAAGTTACCATCGAAGCCATAATTACACGAGCCGTAGTTGAACCACAAGAGAGTGCTGAAGCTGTAGAGTACGAAATTGATGTGATACCACCAACTTCTCCAGGTAACCCTAATAATACTCAAGGGGAAAACTTGCCAGTTTCTTACGGATTTGGCGAGCTTCTTGATTATCTCTTGAATCTCGACGAGCCATTTTCTCCTCTTTTTGCGGGAAATACTGACACTTTTATCTTTTCCTTTGTAGAGAAAGCGCCGAGCGCCACTCAAATTTTTCCACCTCCAGTTACTATTCCTCTGCCTTCCCCAATCGCCCCTACTCCTCATCTGGGATCACAGGAAGAAATAATAGGTGCCCTTCGGGGCTTGGATGACCCAGCTGCTTCACAAGAGCAAAAAGACGAAGGACTTGAGGGAGGTGAGATATCTCCGGAGCGGACTCCTTCTGATGACATAATTTTGTCTAAACTTGTTACTCCAGGAAGTGAATCTTCTTCAAAGAGAAGAAAGAAGCACGGAACATCAAAGAGGAGGGGGAAGAGCATTATTGCTACTGAAGAGGAACCGGAAGTTGAACCAGTTGTACCTCCCTCTCCTTCTTCCCTCATGCCTATAGATCGACCCGAAAAGCTAACCATCCGGCCGGGTAAAGGGTCCAAAGGTGGCAAGAAGAAATGAAGATTCTAGTTTTTAGCTTTTTGTTTTTTGGATGTACTGGTCGGGGATTGTGCGGGTACCGGCCCCCACTTTCTTTATTTTGAAACTTGTATCTGTAATACAATTGAATAAAATGATTCTTTATTTGTACAAACTCTTGTTTTAATTTGAGAATGCATTTATTATTTATTTTTGTACAAGTTTATTTATATGATATTGCAGTGAGCTTGTGGTATATTGTTTTGAGCGTAATTTCACTAATGTAGTTATACCATGTTGCCCCTATACCATAAGCCTGTTGCAATATTTTACAATTTGAGGGGACTTGTACTTTTATTTTCTAGAGAATAATTATTCCATACTTGGAGGAATATTATTTCGTTAAAAAAGTACAACTCCCTCCATACAAGTTTTTACGCTTCAACCTTCGAAGATACCACTTTTTCTTTTGTGCAAATACACATTTTATCAAGTGAATTCTTCTATGTGGTAAAGCGGGCCTCTGAAGGGTACTTTAATTTTTTTTTTTGAGGAAGAGTATTTTCCAGAATAGGTGAATTATTCTTCCTTTGAAAGTTGGAGTGTGCCTTTGATGAGGGCTTCTTCACGTTTCAACACTTGGAAGTTTTATTTCAATCTCGGTGAAACGTGTGCCTCTGAGTAGGGCTTTTGCTTGGAAGTTTGGGGTTTCTTTCTCTCGGTTGGACGGATTCACGGGAGTGTATCGACCGATCATTCCGCAACTTTGTATTGAGAAAGATCTCTTTTTTCCTGGTTAGGCCCGCTCGAGGTCTTTGATTTTGGACTCTAAAGAGTAGCATTGGACTCTGAAGGGTAGTGTTTGGACTCTGAAGAGTAGGTTAGGTCCCCGAAGAGAAGCATTTGGACTCTGAAGAGTAGCGTTGGACTCTGAAGAGTAGTTTGAACTCTAAAGAGTGGCATTGGGTCTCCGAAGAGAAGCATTTGGACTCTGAAGAGTAGCGTTGGACTCTGAAGAATAGTTTGAACTCTAAAGAGTGGCGTTAGGTCCCCGAAGAGAAGCATTTGGACTCTGAAGAGTAGCGTTGGACTCTGAAGAGTAGTTTGAACTCTAAAGAGTGGCAGTGGGTCTCCGAAGAGAAGCATTTGGACTCTGAAGAGTAGCGTTGGACTCTAAAGAGTAGCATTGGCGCTTGTGTCTTTATACCCTGCGCTTCTTAGCAACTCCTCACAATTATTTAGTACATGTCACGTTTTTTCGTTTGTTTTTGCTAAAGAAATGTGCCTTATTGCTGAATGGATCCATAGGGCAGATGCAAGCTGCTCCACCAGATGTTCGTTTACACAAACGATCGTGGTTGGTTAGCAAATTGCCCTCTTTGGTGGAGTCCTCAATCGTTTGCAAATTGCACTTCTTTCGAAATACTTGAATTCGGAACATTTTTGACTTGCCATTCGTTTACTCTATGATTTGTAGGAATCGCTTTGCTTTGTGATGTGTTGGATGAACAAGCTTTATTTCGATAACCTGCAATACTAAATCGAGATTTTTAGTAATATTTGCATATTGAAATGATACAGGCATTTTAACGGCATCAAAGAATACAAGATTTATAATTGCTCATTACTGATTCACATCACATTTACAGTGGTTAACAGCACAAGAATTATTCATTCATCATCATTTTACAAAGTTAAGCAACACTATTAAGTAAAATATGGGTGTAAATGAATGTCATCCCATGATTTTGCGATTCACGTGTCAGTCAATGACCAGCTTCTTGGATTCTTGCTCCGTAGTTCTGTTGCTTGAACCGGGTCGATAAGGAGGACACGGTTGCCCCTGAGCGGACGAGGTTGGGTCAATTTTGTCTTTCTTCACTTATTGTTGAAGCTTATTCTGTTTTAGCAATTCTTCAATCACACTTTTTAACTGGCGACATTGATCAGTATCGTGACCAGGTTGGTTGTGAAATCGACAGAATTTCCCATTTTGCACTGCCCATCTTCCCATCTCAGGTGGTTTAGGGTACTTGATAACATCCTTTGTTGCCAAGAAGATTCTTTCTGGTGTATCAGTTAAGGGGGTGAAATCTGAAGGATTAAAACGTCGAGGTTTCTTCTTGTTTCCCTGTTTCTTTCCTTCATCACTTTCCCTTTTCTGGTTCCCAAATCCTCTCTTGTTAGAGAAGACATCGTTATTCTTAATTTCGGCCACCACTGCTTTTTCTGACATCGAGAGATTTTCTAGGCGTATGAATTCGTCGGCCTTTTTATAAAACTTTTCGAGTGAGTTTGGTTCCTTCATTTTAAGCCACATCCCGAATTCACTTGACTTGTCGATGGCCCGCATTAAGTATGTGAGGATCATTCGGGGCTCCGCGTTGTCTACCTCGGCTAAAGCTATATTAAAACGGTTCAAAAAAGACTTGATGGGCTCTCCGGGCGATTGTTCTATACTGGACAGTGACATTATATCTTTTGCTTTTGACGCATACAACCTGAATTGTTCTTTGAATTTTCGGGTTAAATCGGAGAATTGGTCTCTAGATCGAACCGGTGGCTTGGTGAACCAAAGCAAAGCCACCCCTTCTAAATATACTGGAAAATATCGGCATTTAATCTCATCCGATGCTCGTGCCCCAGTCATATGCCAATCGTATCTATATAGAAATTGGTTAGGGTCACTTGTCCCTCGATAGGCTGGGATGGTAGGAGGTACAAATTTCCTGGGAAACTCCGCCTTTAAAATCCTTTCGGTAAACGGGGTTTTACTTGGAGCGAAACCCCATTCTCTCTCGTCTTCATCCCTTTGCATGCTCTCTTTCATGATTTGTCGAACCATTTCAGAAAGATACCTCTCATCATTTCGAGCTTTAGATCCACCAACTTCAGGAAGTGTCTGCTCAAGGGGGCTGGCAGCCCTCTCAGGAACGTTCCTTTCTTCAGCATCATGAACTTTGCCAGCAAAGTTCCTTTCATTACCCGTTGGTTGATGGTTTGCCCCAAGCAAATCGTTCAACTTATTCAAAATTAGGGCATTTTGGGCATTCTGAGCCTCCAATTGTGCACTTTGGGCATTTATCTGCTGGTTCAGCCCTAAGATTACAGCATCCAACTCCGCTTTTGTAACCCCAACAGGTGGAGTGGCTTGATTAGGTACTGGGGAAGCGGAGGTTCCCTCTTGAACATTTCCGGATCTAACAAATCTACTCCTTCTCCCTGGAGCCATGATTTCAGATAAACTTCTAGTCTTCAGAGAGATTACTTCAACAAACTTTCGTGGAGCAATGACGATAATTCGCCTGAGTTCGGTTTCTCAGTGAAAGCACCAAAAATGTTAACGCTAAAATTTGAACGCTAACACCCCGGTGAGTGAAGTTTAGTTGTGAAAGCACCACCCGATGATTCGGGAACAGAGTATAAGCAGAAAACTGCAGAAAAAACAGTAAACAACAGCGATTTTATAGTGGTTCGGCTTAATAGTTTGCCTACGTCCACTTTGAATATCTTTATTGATGAATTCGTTACAGATTGATACAATTCTTCCCAAGTACAATACACTTTGAATTACTAAACACTTTGAACGAATGGCTTAAACTTCAGTGTGAGTGAAAGTCTTCAAATCCATGTCGGATGTATGAGATTCCTTCTTGAAGTTGTTGGTAGCGTTCTACGTGACTTGAAAGCTTTGAGTGTCGAGTCGGTATGGAATGCAGCAGAGTATCGGTGCTTGGAAAGAATGAGCCAAAAGTCCCCCTTATGTTGGAGTTAGCCCTCTATTTATAGAGAAATCTAGGTAGCGGTTTTTGCCGAAGTCATGAGTCGTGAACGACTCATGGAGAGTCGTAGGTCGCGCTCGACTCAAGGTTCAAGAGTCAGCAGGCAGTGGAGTAGGCGAAGTGGTACTGAGCTTTTCTTCATTCATCTGGATACAAGTCCTAACTCGTTCGCGAGTTAAGGAGTCACGGCTCAAAGTGAGGCAGCACTAAAATTTCGGTTCTGTGGTTTTAGGTCGTGTTCGACTTATACTAGGTCGTAAGTCGGTCACGACTCAATTGCAGTCGCTCTCGCCCTCCTTTGTCTTGAGTCACTAGGTCGTTCTGCCTTTAGGTCTTTTAGGTCGTAGCCCCTTAAGTCGTGTACCTTCCTGAGTCGTGACATATCTTAAGTCGTGGAGACCTTAAGTCGCAGATTTCTCTGAGTCGCGAGTCGCTCATTCTGCCAACTCATTAAGTCGAACAATCCTTAAGCCGTAAACCGTTCACCTCCTTAAGTCGTAAGTCGCACAGTTCTTTAACTCATGCAACTCCTCAATTGTTGAGTCGGTATCTTGTTGAGTCGGCCAAAACCTTTAAGGCATTAAGGTTATAACCCGGTGAGTCGTTGTCCCTCCTGAGTCGTTAAGTCGGCAATCAGCTGAGTCGTCGTTCATTTTAGGTTGGCAACGAGTTAAGGCTGTTGAGTCGGTAATCATTGTGAGTCGCAAGCCTAGTTTGAGTCGCTTGAGCAGAGGAGTTAACATCGAGCACTACGCTACGGAACTGGATTGGAGTCGTTTGGAGCTAGTGAAAATTTCAAGTAAAATTAAACGTCCGTTTAATTTTATTCGAAATAAAACGCTACAAATTGCTATCAGAAAAAAATCAAGGTGAGAACTTCTCACTCAATCGAACAGCTTCGATTTATATTTTAAATAGTTAGATTTAAAATTGCTTGATTTCTTGTTTGAATGATGACTGCTACCCGTTGAATGTAAAAAGACCCTATACGCCATTAGTAAGCGGAGGTTATTTATTAAAAACATATACCGCGATATTTCGCCTTGAAGTGAAATTGGTATTATATATGTACTTGGAGTTGATTTCCCGTATTACATAGCAGATGAGACCCTATTGCGCCGCATAATAGTGGATAATATTTTATTAATCCCATATACCACGATATTTCACCTCGAAGTGAAATTGGTATTGTGCTAACATCTTTGGATGCAGGGAAATAGGTTGAAGGGATCCAACTGGATTCCTCATATAATTGAATTGGTTTCAATGTTGTGTGTTGATCTATTTATAATCTTTGTGATTGAGATAGTTAAAGGCTAAAATTTAGTCGAATATATTTTTAGTATCATTAGATGCCGAAATTAAATAAAATTGGATTTTTGAAAATTTAAGTTGAGAATTCATAATAAAATTTTATTTTGAAATTTATTCATTTTAAATAAATAAACATTGTAATTTTTATGTTATAAAAATAATAATTTTTGTGAAATATAACCAAAATGTGATTTTTGAAATAAGTAGTTGGTTTATTTATAAAATGGTTAAAATTGGGATTTTTGAATTATTATAAACAGTTGATATAAAAGATTTATAAAATTGTTATTTATAAATTAAAATTATTGGAATTATAAAACGAGTTTCTATAAGGTTAAAATGAAGTATAAACGGATTTCATAAGTTAATGAAATTTATAGATTTATAAATTGTGAAGTTATAAAATGAATCGATTTTTGTAAAATAAAAGATTATAAGTAATTAACTTATAAATTGGATTTTTGGCATTTAAATGAAATATAAATAGAATTTGTTAATAAAGTGATTTTATAAGTTGAAGTTGTGACAAAATATAAATGGAATTTATAAACGTTGTTTTATAAATTCGAAATCGACTTAAGTAAATTATTATAGATTATTAAAGGAGATATATCCATGATTTTTGACAGCGGATAACCCTTTAAAATAAAATATGTAGAAAGGTTGAATTTGGTTAAGTAAATATATTCACGATTTTGGACAGTGAATAATATATTAAAGAAATGTTTTGGGAAGTGATATTTTAAATAGAATTAAAACTATTTAAAGATGTTTTAAATTGTAATAATTACGAAACCATAGATTTCAACATTCATTGTTGAAATAGACGTTTTCGAGAAATAGAAGGAAATAGTGGACTATAACCCTGTTGTTATAGTAAATGATTTCCGAAAGGAAATGTTTTATATGGTATTGGGATTTACATATCTATCTTAATTTTGAATCCCTATACCAATTATTTTGGGTTGTCGTAACGATGTTTTACGCAACATTCGTTTTGACCCAAATAAATGTGTTTAAGAGAATGTTTTCCTTAAAGAATAAATTATATACTTAATTGTTATTTAAGTATATTAAATATTTTTCAAGTGTTGAAAATAAACAGATTTGTGAATTACTTATTATTAAATAAGCATGGAAATGTTTTTCCAATATGAAGTGAACGTTTTGAGATTTTATCTTTTAAAGATAAATTGAAAATGAATATTAGAAATCGATTTGAAAATCATATATTCATAGATATTTTGGAAATGTAAATTCGCTATGAATTTATAAAGGAAAGGGAATTGGTTTAAAAAATAAACATTGATTTATTTTGAAGTGTGGAAATTATATCTTGTAAAGATATTTTGAAAAATAAATAATTTGGGAAATTTATTTATAATCGGGTGATGTCCTGAATACTGATTGATAGTTAAATAACCGACTATCAATATTGACCTTTAAATAGGTATTTGTTGTGAATTGGTTGAAATTGAATGCTACGCTTATTTTTAAATTATTGCGCTCGTTATTCGGATTACCCATTCCGAATAGTGATACGACGTAATGGATAGCATTGAAGACCGGTGGTGAAGACCGGGTATTTGTGAAAACGATAGGATGACCTATCGATTGTCTCTGCATCGTTAGCTACGGTATGGAGATTTCCTTTGTGATGGGAAGTTTTATCGGGATTGTGAATACCCGGATTGCAAGGGCTTCTTTGAAAGTGCCTTCTGTTATGTTCGAACCCGGAACAGACTTGTATGGTTACGTGTCTGACATTACATTTTGAGATATAAACCAGACTTCTTTCAAATATATTTCCGTTGACGGCGGAGAATTTATTCTCTTAGCTTAACACCCTTAGAGGTTATGTAGTTGAAGGTTATCAGCGATATATTCTCAATCTGGTAATGTGACATGCTTAGTGCTGTTGTGTGATGATTATTTATTGATCATTTGTTGATCAAAGCGTGCCTTTGTGCCTAACTTTGTGGACGAGACTTCGTCAGACCTCACTCCCCGGAAATGGTCAAAACAGGAATATGCGGCAAGGTTATGAGGGTCGCGCCCTTTAGGGTATGTCATTTCCTTCCGGAAAGGGTGGTATCATGGTATGGAGCCCAGATACTTACTCATGTTGACACACTATATTTATTACTGTGTGATGTTGGTTATCGAGCGCTCGGATAAAGGTCCAAAGGGACCGGGGGATGACATATTCGTGTAGCAGTTACCTAGTTACAGAGGTAGCCCAGCCTTGTGTTGGATGAGATCTAACCGTAACGTTAGTTTCTCGGGACGTCCCGCCAGAGGCGATCCCATTGACAGTAGGAAGTTCCTTAGCCTGACCATTTGTTGGAAATCCAAATAAAACAATACGCATCTTGTACGGTTTTAGTTGTAGAACCTACCATTCACTTATGGTGGCGCCCCACTGTTTGGATGGTAGCTATAGTAGGCATAGTCGGAATGTCTATACTGGCTAAGATTTATATTCTACTTTCAAAATATTTTCTGCACTTTGCACGTATAATAATAATATAAAAGAAATTTGCGTATCAAGCATCTTTGACTATCATAAGGAGAAACCTCCTCCAATTCTGCGTTTGCATTGTGTGTGTGGCGGGAGGCCTTATGGTAGTTTCATTTTCCAAAAGCATTGCGAATTGACTTTAAAAATTATCCTGTTGTTGTTTTAAAGACAAATAACTGTTTTAAGTTCTCACACCAGTCCCATGACTGACTCGGAGTTTATTGTTCCCTTCCTAAATTCTGGGTGCCCACCAATTTCCACACAGGTAGTCTAGAGTTAGGTTATCAGGTTATTCTAGATTCGGGAGTTGCTATAGAGATTTGGAAGCAAGCTGGATGGCGAGACGTATTACTTGTATATGATATTATCTTTCCGCTGTAAATTCTCTTGTAAGGACACGTTTGTATAACGGTCCATTGTTTGTTATGTTGTATATTATTGTTGTATACTCTGATGTAATGTGATGTAATAACTGAGATAGTTCTTTGTTTTAAAAGATTATTCATTTATCTATTATATGTTGTTCCGCTGCGACTGTGAGATTCTATTATTGTTTCTGTTATATCTTTTTCTCTCTTCTTCTATCTTTTTCTTCTTCTTTAACCATAACGATTCGGTTTTTCGACAACGAAAAATCGAAAACGTTACATCTGGTATCAGAGCATATGGTTAAGTGACAACCATGGCTCTGTTGGGTGTTACTCATTAGAGATAGAGTCAGTAGTACTCTAGAATGAGTGTGAGTGTAATAATAGATACGAGCGCGTATTTGTTAGTGAATATAAAAAAATGTTTTATATTGTGATGATTGGTTTGTTGAGTGGTATATGGATTCTGGTCGGTATAGTCTGTACAACTCTATCGATAGGGATCTCTAAACACTTGTTCAGAAAAATTCGACACGATATTGTTTTAAATTGGGTAAATGAAATAATTTTGCCTTGATTATATTTTTATATATATAAAGGAAATTTTTTTTTTCAGAAATTATTAAAGTGTATATAAATTGATTGTTTGGTTGTTGAAAATGTAAAAATGTATAAGTCAATAAAAGTTGTTTGAATAAGTTAAATAAAAACAACAGTTGTAAAAGAATGAATTGTATAAGCAAATGAATTATAAGTATGGAATTATAATTAAAATGATATACAATTGTAAAATAATCTTATATATACATAGTGAAATTATATAAGGAATTTTTTTTTTATAAATGTGATTTATAAACAATGAAAAGAAAATTTTTGAAAGATATTTAGCACTGATTTCACTATTGTTGCTGGGAAATAATAAGGGTGATGACTGCAGCATCATCAGTATCATTTTCAAGTTTCTATGTGATGGATTTGCTACCATAGTAAATTTGAAATTTGAGTTTTGTTGTGATAAACAAATTTGAAATTGAAAATCCAAGTTGAATAATTGAATGAAAATCAATTAAACATTAAACCCATTGAAATTAAAAGTGTTAAACCAAATTGAATGTAAATTTTATAATTTGGTTATGTTGGTTATGATTTGGTTTTTATATGATTGTTTGTTGATTGTATATGAACTCATTAAGTGTTGATGAAATTAAATTAGAGAAATTGAAAGCTAAAGTAAATGAATATGAACTGGATTTGAATTTGATTTGGAAGTGAACTAAAATGAATGTAAATTAGTGAATGTAAACTAAATGAAATCGAATGAATGAATGTTAGAAAAAAAAATTTAATGTTAACAAATCAAACATGCATAAATGGGAAACCAATTTGAATGTGCAAAATAAATTTGAATATTGTAATTGGATATTATGGTTAGCAGGATTTACAGGTGTATTAAATGAAATAGAATCGGGATTTTGATTTCGAAGATAAAAATTGAATTGCTCGACAAAAAGGTACGTATTTCAATTTCAGTATGAAATTTGATGATTCTCTTCTCCAACCGCTTGGCCTTTTCTTTTCTTTTTGATTCTGAGGGGCCGTTGTGGCATTTTGTAGTCGTACCGAGCAAGCCGCGCAAAGGAGGTTATGGCGAAATTTTTCGAAAATATAAGGCGTTAGAATATTTTTGAGAAAATTGAAAAATTTTGGAAACTATAAATTTGGTTTTGGAGTTAAAAGTTAAACGATATAGTTGGTTTTGAAAACTATAACTAAGTATGATTTAGAAACTTAGTAAAGATTTTGTAAGAAGTTTAACTATGGATTTTGGGAAAGTTAATAGATTCTGTAACTTTTTCTTACTTGGTAATTTCGAGGACGAAATTCTTTTAAGGGGGGAAGTTTGTAACGACCCAGAATTTCTGTCAATTAAAAATTGTATATTTAATTGATTTTTAATATTAATAAATAAAATTCGTAAGTCGAATAAATTATTTTTCGAATACTGGATTTAATTTGGACAATTAAATCGATAATTTAATAATTTAAATTACAGAAATAATTGGAAGTTGGGTTAAATATGATTGTAAATGATTTGGAAAATTTTATTTAATCATATGGGAGTTAGAATGATGTTATAGAACTTTTAAAATCGAATTAAAAGTTAATTTGTAAAAAATTGAATATTTTAATATTTAATCGACTAGTGAAAATAGCCATTTTCCAAACAGTGTCGGATTTCGACAAAACCAGTTTCACCGGATCCGTAATGTGATATTATTGTAAGATTTCAAATTTCGTGTCAATCGGATATATTGTTTGTCCGGAGCAAGCCAAAACGCATAGAAAATTGTTTAATCGGTTTAATTTAAATTTAATCGTTTATTACCGTAACTCACACATACGACCGAATTAGCTCTCGAAACCTGTTCCATTGTTTCGGAACGCAGGGTAAGCCCTAGAAACAACGGTCACCGCGTGAGATTTGGAGTTCGGAAATTTGGAGTGAATAGTGTTTTTCGTCGTTTTCTATAAAAGGAACCCTTCATCCCTTCTTTTCAAAACCCAAGCCAATAATGTCCAGCCGCCACTTGATATTTCGAAGGCCAGAAATTCACCTCCTTCCTCCCCTATTTTCTCCTCATCCGTCAACAGTTAGAGGAAGTTCTCAAATGCAATGTTGTAGAGCTCTACGAGCTCTACAAATCCAGCGGTTAAGATCGTCAATGGCGTGACGAATCAACGGCAAACTGCTCGAGGACGGCCGACATTTACAAGCTTTTTTCTCATGATGCGTGCAGCGAGTGTGGTCGGTCTTCGACCGTGGGTCTAGCTCGCGTTGGGCAACAAGGCGGTGGTCTCTGATCATATTGAAATCGAGTTGGGTGGCTCGCGATTTGATGAAGTTGACGTGCGTGATGGGTTCTTTGCTTTGCGTACGTGATAGCCTGGAAGTAACGTGAGGGAGAGATGAATGATTGTGCGGCCAGATCTGGAATTTGAAAAATCAATGGCCGAGATTGCTGAGAGGTTTAAAATTAAAAGAAATTGTATAATTATTATATAAAAATTTGTATTAACTTTAAAATGATGTAACTTATTCATACGAGGTCAGAATTTGACGAAACGAATTGCGTTGCAATCGTTTTGTCGAGCGCTACGCTATGGAACTGGATTGAAGTTGTTTGGAGCTAGTGAAAATTTCGGATAAATTTAAACATCTGTTTAATTTCATTCGAAATAAAACGCTACAAATTGCTATCGGAAAAAAATCAAGGTGAGAACTTCTCACTAAATCGAACAGTTTTGATTTTTATTTTAAATAGTTAGATTTAAAATTGCCTGATTGCTTGTTTGAATGATGATTGCTACCCGTTGAATGTTAATAGACCATATACGCTGTTAGTAAGCGGAGGTTATTTATTAAAAACATATACCACGATATTTCACCTTGAAGTGAAATTGGTATTATATATGTACTTGGAGTTGATTTCCCGCATTATATAGCGGATGAGACCCTAATGCGCCGCATAATAGCGGATAATATTTTATCAATCTCATATACCATGATATTTCACCTCGAAGTGAAATTGGTATTGTGCTAACATCTTTGGATGCAGGGAAACAGGTTGGAGGGATCTAACTGGATTCCTCAAATAATTGAATTGGTTTCAATGTTGTGTGTTGATCTATTTACAATCTTTATGATTATCTTTGTGATTGAGATCGTTAAAGGCTAAAATTTAGCCGAATATATTTTTGGTATTATTAGATGCCGAAATTAAATAAAATTGGATTTTTGAAAATTTAAGTTGAGAATTCATAATAAAATTTTATTTTGAAATTTATTCATTTTAAATAAATAAAGGTTATAATTTTTATATTATAAAAATTATGATTTTTGTGAAATATAACCGAAATGTGATTTTTGAAATAAGTAGTTGATTTATTTATAAAATGGTTAAAATTGGGATTTTTGAATTATTATAAACGGTTGATATAAAAGATTTATAAAATTGATATTTATAAATTAAAATTATTGGAATTATAAAACGAGTTTTTATAAGGTTAAAATGAAGTATTAACGGATTTCATAAGTTAATGAAATTTATAGATTTATAAATTGTGAAGTTATAAAATGAATAGATTTTTGTAAAATAAAAGATTATAAGTAATTAATTTATAAATTGGATTTTTGGCATTTAAATGAAATATAAATAGAATTTGTTAATAAAGTGATTTTATAAGTTGAAGTTGTGATAAAATATAAATGGAATTTATAAACGTTGTTTTATAAATTCGAAATCGACTTAAGTACATTATTATAGATTATTAAAGGAGATATATCCACGATTTTTGACAGTGGATAATCCTTTAAAATAAAATATGTAGAAAGGTTGAATTTGGTTAAGTAAATATATTCACGATTTTGGACAGTGAATAATATATAAAAGAAATGTTTTGGGAAGTGATATTTTAAATAGAATTAAAACTATTTAAAGATGTTTTAAATTGTAATAATTATCGAAACCATAGATTTCAACATTCATTGTTGAAATAGACGTTTTCGAGAAATAGAAGGAAATGGTGGGCTATAACCCTGTTGTTATAGTAAATGATTTCGGAAAGGAAATGTTTTATATGGTATTGGGATTTACATATCTATCTTAATTTTGAATCCCTATACAAATGATTTTGGGTTGTCGTAACGATGTTTTATGCAACATTTGTTTTGACCCAAATAAATGTGTTTAAGAGGATGTTTTCCTTAAAGAATAAACTATATACTTAATTGTTATTTAAGTATATTAAATATTTTCCAAGTGTTGAAAATAAACAGATTTGTGAATTACTTATTATTAAATAAGTATGGAAATTTTTTTCCAATATGAAGTGAACGTTTTGAGATTTTATTTTTTAAAGATAAATTGAAAATGAGTATTAGAAATCGATTTGAAAATCGTATATTCATAGATATTTTGGAAATGTAAATTCGCTCTGAATTTATAAAGGAAAGGGAATTGGTTTGAAAAATAAACATTGATTTATTTTGAAGTGTGGAAATTATATCTTGTAAAGCTATTTTGAAAAATAAATAATTTGGGAAAGTTATTTATAATCGGGTGATGTCGCGAATATGATTGATAGTTAAATAACCGACTATCGATATTGACCTTCAAATATGTATTTGTTGTGAATTGGTTGAAACTGAATGCCACACTTATTTTTAAATTATTGCGCTCGTTATTCGGATTACCCATTCCGAATAGTGATACGACGTAATGGATAGCATTGAAGACCGGTGGTGAAGACCGGGTATTTGTGAAAACGATAGGATGACCTATCGAGTGTCTCTGCACCGTTAGCTATGGTATGGAGATTTCCTTTGTGATGGGAAGTTTTATCGGGATTGTGAATACCCGGATTACATGGGCTTCTTTGGAAGTGCCTTCGGTTCTGTTCGAACCCGGAACAGACTTGTATGGTTACGTGTCTGACATTACATTTTGAGATATAAAGCAGATTTCTTTCAAATATATTTCCGTTGGTGGCGGAGAATTTATTCTCTTAGCTTAACACCCTTAGAGGTTATGTAGTTGAAGGTTATCAGCGATATATTCCCAATCTGGTAATGTGACATGCTTAGTGCTGTTGTGTGATGATTATTTATTGATCATTTGTTGATCAAAGCGTGGCTTTGTGCCTAGCTTTGTGGACGAGACTTTGTTAGACCTCACTCCCTGGAAATGGTCAAAACAGGAATATGCGGCAAGGTTATGAGGGTCGCGCCCTTTAGGGTATGTCATTTCCTTCTGGAAAGGGTGGTATCATGGTATGGAGCCCAGATACTTACTCATGTTGACATACTATATTTATTACTGTGTGATGTTGGTTATCGAGCGCTCGGATAAAGGTCCAAAGGGACCGGGGGATGACATATTCATGTAGTAGTTACCTAGTTACAGAGGTAGCCCGGCCTTGTGTTGGCAGAGATCTAACCGTAACATTAGTTTCTTGGGATGTCCCGCCAGAGGCGATCCCATTGACAGTAGGAAGTTCCTTAGCCTGACCATTTGTTGGAAATCCAAATAAAACAATACGCGTCTTGTACGGTTTTAGTTGTAGAACCTACCATTCACTTATGGTAGCGCCCCACTGTTTGGATGGTAGCTATAGTAGGCATAGTCAGAATGTCTATGTTGGCTAAGATTTATATTCTACTTTCAAAATGTTTTTTGCACTTTGCACGTATAATAATAATATAAAAGAAATTTGCGTATCAAGCATCTTTGACTATCATAAGGAGAAATCTCCTCCAATTCTGCGCTTGCATTGTGTGCGTAGCGGGAGGCCTTATGGTAGTTTCATTTTCCAAAAGCATTGCGAATTGACTTTAAAAATTATCCTGTTGTTGTTTTAAAGACAAATAACTGTTTTAAGTTCTCATACCAGTCCCATGACTGACTCGGAGTTTATTGTTCCCTTCCTAAACTCTGGGTGCCCACTAATTTCCACACGGGCAGTCTAGAGTTAGGTTATCAGGTTATTCTGGATTCGGGAGTTGCTATAGAGATTTGGAAGCAAGCTGGATGGCGAGAACTATTACTTGTATATGATATTATCTTTCCGCTGTAAATTCTCTTGTAAGGACACGTTTGTATAACGGTCCATTGTTTGTTGTGTTGTATATTATTGTTGTATACTCTGATGTAATGTGATGTAATAACTGAGATAGTTCTTTGTTTTAAAAGATTATTCATTTATCTATTATATGTTGTTCCACTGCGACTGTGAGATTCTGTTATTGTTTCTGTTATATCTTTTTCTCTCTTCTTCTATCTTTTTCTTCTTCTTTAACCATAACGATTCGGTTTTTCGGCAACGAAAAATCGAAAACGTTACACTTTTCGTTGTTGTGATAGGAAATAGGAAAGGCTTATACCCTATACCCTTAGGAGTAGAAACTCACATTCATTTCATTTTACTCAAAAATACCTAAGGCCGGCCACTATTTTTATTCTCAAAGAAGATAAAGCTAGGATTCAAGAGAAGGAAGATAATCAACATAATCCACATCAAATCTCACATTTTTAACCTCAAAGATAAGATGAATAATTACTACATCCTATTTTCTAGTGGTTTTCGGTTTTTAGATTAGATCCGAAATGTTTTTTGCAAAAATATGCCATGTTTGTTATGATTGAAATTATATATATATATATATATATATATATATATATATATATATTGTTGATGAATTATATATATTCATGTTTGTTTCGACATTGAAACCCTATTAAATGACATACAAAGCCTAGAAAATCTAAATTTACGTCAGAAATGATATTTTAGAGGTGGGTTTTGATTTTCATAATTTTCCGAATTTTTATGGATTTTACATTTATATTCTAGTGAAGAAAATGATTTAATAAGTTATAAATTATTTATAGCCAAAATAATAATTATTTGGCATTGAAATTTTTATATGTTAGGAAACATATTAATATCGATTTTCTAGGATTTTTCTATATTTTTCCTAAGTGATTTGATGAATATATAAAATTATTTAAGGTGTGAAACTTAAATGTTTTAATTAATTAGGTAGAAGGGGCATTTTATAAAATAAAATTATTATTTAATTTTGAATTTAGTGACAACACTTTCCTAAAAAGTATTTGTATTCCAATAAGAATTTGACAAATAAAGGTAGGTTAGTTGAAAAGTTATATCGTTTAAGTTAAAAACAAAGAAATCATACTTTTAGCATGTTTTAACCAATTTTAGTATCAGAACTTCCGAGCTAGACCTTCCAACAAAGTCAAAGGGTAAGCTCTCCACAAGATAAAGATCAATGTAAAAGGTACCAAGTATCTTATTACGTAATGAATTAAACAAAGTCGAAGGGTTCCTAGTCGAAGGGTTGGTTTCCAAAAGAGGTTGAAGTATGTTTGTTTTATAAAACTAAAGCTTTCACCTTCTTTGCTTACGAATTAGGGCTTTTGTCTTGGTTGCTTTCGACCAGACCAAATGTTTAAAATAAAGGTTTTGAACCTTTCGACACAGTCAAAAGGTGGTTGCTACTATTTTATCACAGTTTTTTTTAACACGGGTATCTATGGACACAAACTTTGAGTCAGACAATAAGTCTGGTATGAATAATCCCTTATCATCTCTTATCATAAATAGATATCTAGTACGACCACGCCGCTTAGTGGATCGGATTTTCCCCTCACTAATATCTAAATTTAAACATGCAAATCATTTACTATGCCCCTATACCCAAAATGATTAGTCTTAACATAATATGAAATAAAGCCATAAATCATATGTATTGGATATCCCATCCACCCATTTATTAGATATCCCATCTAAAAGCAATTTATTAGATTTCCCATCCAAAATTAATTTATTTGAGTTCCCATCCAAAATCATTAAAATGACTATCCATCGTAATTTAATAGGTCTATCCACCTCAAATCCATTAAAAATAAATGCAGATTATCCATCGTACACTGTTTTATAAAAGATGGTGTGGGCTATCTACCGCATACTCCATAGTTTTCCTAGGATGACTATGAACCCTTAGGTGCCAAATCCCAAGGCTAACCACCTCTAGCAAAACATTCTTTAATTTAGAAATTTGATGTGGGCTATCCACCGCACATTCCATGGTTTCCCTAGGTTAACTAAGAACCCATCACTTGGCCAATAAAAAAATTATGATCCCCATGATTATTTATAAAAGTTCATGATCCGCATGATCACTTAATTTTCCTAGGTATACCACAGTTTAACTTATTTCCATTGGTGGCTCCAATTAGGTTAAATTAAATAAAAACATATTGGTAGCCCCAATGTATATTTTTCAAAAGAATATTTCTGTTTGTAACCCCAAACTATTTATCGAAAACATTAAACCCACCTCGTTGTCCCTAAGGTTTATTAACATTCATATTATATAAGGATCCCCTTACATATTCAAACAAAGATAAGTATTTTATGCTATAACTCTTCGAAGTAACCCCTTCGACTTAGCAAAGACTCACTTAAGAAAAATGGCTAAAAACACCTCTTTAAAACACTTCGAATGAAGTCCCATTCGAAATCAAATAAACATCCGAAGTTAGCCCCTTCAGAAACCTTTATTTTGAAAGCATCACAAAATCATACGTTTCGACCTTGTCGCAAGATCCCACCGTTCGACCTTGTCGCAAGGTTTCTTTTTGACATAGTCGAAAGGTTCTACCATTCGACCTTGTCGAAAACCTAGGGTATCCCCCTTTACAAAACCATTTGTAAATTTTTCGAAAGCGATTAAACTCAAAACCTTGCGAAATCATTGAAGCTCAAAACCTTTCCCCATCATTGAAGGTAACCCCTTCAAAACCTTTCGAAATCAAAACTTTCGAAATCAAAACCTTTCGAAATCAAACCTTTCACAATCAAAACAATTCGAAAACAAATCTTTCAAAATCAAAAACAATGAAGTGTTGGTGTTGGAACCAACCCTTCAAAAGTGTATTTCCGACCTTGTTGGAAGGTTTACCCTTCGACTTTGTCAAAGGCATTAAAACTTTTACTTTGAAACAATGGGAGGTTCAGAAGTAACCCTTCTTCTTCCTCCTTCTTTCCCTTCAGCTTTGTCGACGGCATCCCTTTGACCTAGTCTAAAATATTAAAACACCTTTGTAGAATTTTTTTTAAAACAATTCCCTTGAAGGTCTGAACTTTCG
Source organism: Allium cepa (assembly GCA_030765085.1). Lineage (NCBI taxonomy): Eukaryota > Viridiplantae > Streptophyta > Magnoliopsida > Asparagales > Amaryllidaceae > Allium > Allium cepa. The sequence goes on from CM060938.1 coordinate 689,809,553, forward strand.
AAGATCCCTTCATAACCCCTTCTTGAATATATAAAAATTTTAGTCTTTTATTAAATGATAGAATCAAAGGATCCCTCTTTAACTTGTTCGAAAGCAATTATGTTTCTATCCGAAAGCAAAGAAAGCATCCTCCCCATACCTTCGCCCCTCTTCCCTTCGACATTGTGCCTACCTTTCAAATTAAGAAGAGGGTAATTGTTTCCCTTCCATCTTAGATGAAAATTGTCTTTCGACTTCATCGAAAGGGAAAAAGTGGGTTTGTTGGAGTCGTAGGCAGAACTGGGCCTACTGATGTGATGTTTTATCTTGCTTGTCTACTTTTGATTGGCTGAGGAGCCCTCTCCTATACTTCTAAGTAGTAAAAATTACACAAAATTCAACCTTTTTCTTAAAACACTATTATTCTTCCCCAATTAAATTTTCAAATTGTAGCCTTCCATCCGAATTTACTAATTCGAAGGCAATTTTGCAATTTAGCCCTTAGGTTTAAATAATTTAATTACCTTAGTAAATCACTAAGGAAAATCCCCAAAAAAATCACCAAAATTTTGATAAATCATATACTTTGACATATTAAAATTTCAAAGCATATGAAGTTCAATACAACTCAGAATTTAACCAAAACGGAATAAAAACGTGTTAATTAGCCCATTAACATTTAAAACACCTAAGTCTAATCCAAACAAAGGTTTAAATAGTTATATCCTAAACAAAATCACAAACATGAATCGGATATAACCCATAACCGATCCAAACACAAAAAAATTGAGATGATAAACATGATTATTTATCTTGATTAGTTAATTGGAGAATGAGATAATTTCCTAGCTTTAATTCCTTAGTTTTTCTTCAATTTATTGCTCTTCCTGAAGCTTTTAATGGCCCGCCAAAATATAGGTGAGGAGTTATAAATGACAAAGTAAAAGTTTACTAAAGTGGAGGAAGAGATTTATACTAAGAAATGTAGCCCTATTTCCAATTTTACCCCTTAGGAATTCCTCCTTCTTAATTTAGTTAAGTCTTATTTTAGTTCATTCATTAAGACACAGCCATTGGATTTATTAATCTCATCTCCATAATTATTCACATTATTCTATTTAATTTGTCTAATTAAATATTCCAAATAATGTTAATTAAAATTTAGGGGCATTATAGACTCCACTTTAAAGAAATTCGTCCTTGAAATTTCAGTAAGGACAAAACAACAAGATATAGCCCATGCAAGCGAAGCTATTTGTAACAACCCTGAGATTGCAATTACCGAATGATAAGTTAAAAATTATGATTTTAAGTTAAATAGGGGGCTAAACAAATTTTTGGGAATTTAAATTTGCAAATTAAAATATTTTGGGTTGAAATGGGGAATTTTTAAATAAAAAAGTGATTATAGGTTAATGGGCCAAATGAGACAATTACATGGTTTTAATTAAAACTAGGATGCTTATTAGGATTTTTGTTCACATGATAACCTTAGGAAAATAAACTAAGTCCTAATGGGTTTTAAAACCTCTTACCATGACCCATTAACCTACCCACTCCTATTTAATATCTCAAACCCCTCCCATAAACCCTAACCCTCCTCCTCTTCATAAATTCCTAAAACCTAGATCTAAACAAAATTAATGGCCTCCATTTAGAAGCTCCATCTCCTTCTCTTCATAAATTAGTTTAATCCTAGAAGAAAAAGAAAAGATAAGAAGAAAGGTAATGCAATCTCTCATATTCTCTAATCCTCCTTCTTAATCCCTATTTATCTCTACCATCTTGTAGTAATTATTATTTTGTTTTCTTTGTTGATTTTGGTTCCATGAAGCATCTTGATCTTTGCTTTGGGGTTGAGGAGTTTGGCTTGCTTCATATTGTGCACTCAAACCATTTGATACTTTTCTTCATTAAGGTAATTACTATGGATTAGTAATTAATGCTAGTTGTAATGCTAAGATTTGGCCTTGGTTTCCTTTAATTTAGTGTAATAATCATTATATGGTGATTAGTAATTGTTATTAGTGATTTTTTGATGCCAAAAAAGTGAAAAAACACCCATAAATGCCAAAAAAATGCAAAAAACTGTTGGCTAGAAAATACCTAGGCTGAAAATGGGCTGAAAACCCAACTCTGAATGCACCAGGCAGGCCTGGATTGAACCCAGGGTGCTGCCCAGGTGCAGCAGGCTAGCCAGTAGAAAATTAAGTCCCCGGCCCAAACGGGCTGGGGCCGGCCACAGACCCCAGCCCGCTTGGGGCTGGGGCGGGCTGCAGGTCCCCAGCCCGCCTGGGCTGGGGGCGGGCCCAGGACCCCCAGCCCGCGAGGGCTGGGGGCAGGCCCTAAACCCCCAGCCCGTGTGGGCTGGGGGGGGAGCCAAGTCCCCCAGCCCGCCTGGGCTGGGGGCGGGCCCTAAACCCCCAGCCCGTGTGGGCTGGGGAGGGACCCAAGTCCCCCAGCCCGCAAGGGGCTGGGGGCGGGCCACCAGGCCCAGCCCGCAAGGGGGCTGGGCGGCCCTTTTTCCCCAGCCCGCAGTGCTTTACTCTGATTTCAGTTTTTGACCTCCACTTCACGATGCCGCCACGCTCGCATCGGTAGTCGGAATTCGACGTTTTTGGTCTCGTTGGAAAGGTGGAGTTCCGAACTCCATCTCTGAAAAATTTGGGCAACGTTGGAGTTCGTTCGGCACTTCGATTTTCGTGCCAAAGTTAGACTCTAGTCGCTGTTGGAAAACAGTGTGAATCTTTTTCTGGGTTCAACTTTGAGACGTCGCTGCCACTTCGTCTCAACTCGGAATTCAGAAATTCTTTTTGCATCTTAAAGTAGGGATGTCGGACTACATGCCTACCAGTTTTCATGTGATTTGGACACAGTTTGCTAGTCCAAATAAATTGCCGAACTTGAGTTCGCAGCAGTTTTTGAATGGTTTCAAACACTTATAATATTTTTGATGATTTTCTGGTTTTCGTCGATTTCTTTGAGATTTGTCTCTGGATTTCGTACACGGGCTTTATAAAAAGGATTTAAAAGGATTTTTCACTCCAAAATGGCTTTTGAAAATTATTATATAATATTATTTTTAATTATTAAATTAATTACTCCATAATAGGAGACTTTTCAAAAGACCGTTTTAAAAGTGATTTCGAAATCAATTACAAATCTGTTTTACACCATTATTTTCTATAATAAAAATCTCACACTCACTTTTAGCACATCAAGCGAAGTGGAAAGGTGCTTAAACGGTTAGAAAATCTCCGGCCTATGGAAACCGTGTGTATTTTCTTTCCGGTTAATTCCAGACCTATTCGATTGATCGTTTTGACCTTTGGGTCTAGTTTACCGATGATATGAGGTGGACTTTTTATTGTTTGGAGTGTGAGCTTGCTGTTGGTTAGAAAACCGTTTAGTGCGAACGTGGGGTATGGGACTCATGGTTAACACTTTACGGGTTCCTCTCCAAGAAGTTAGTGACACATTAGCCTCTGGGCGGCCAGTACTGGACCTCTGGGTCACCACGCCTCTGGGCAACCGTCTCTGAACACCTGCTCTATGGAGCAGTTTTTACGGCATGTGCCTCTGGGCCTTTTACCCTTCTAGGAAGGATCTTGTCGTTTCGCGCGTTCCGCATCTGTGCGAGTGATCGATCACAACTCAACAGTACTTGGCAACAACGACTCTGGTCGGTGCACGTGCAATATTTGTATTATCTGATGATTTTATATCCATTCGAGTATTGCCATTCGGTGTTGGTTCTATGGAACCATACGATGTAAGTGCGATTACCTTGTGGATTCACAGTGTCTCTGGACACTGCTTTTCAGTGTTTGATTTCATTGACTTTTCAGTATATCCCTATTGCTCTTTGGAGCATCGATCTTTGCTTGGGCATTGATTACTGACTCTGGTCACTCTTGGGATAATTGCCTATGGGCAACTTTATCTAGCTTTGGCTACGCCGATGATATGAGGCGATTTTATTTATTCCACATTTTGGTGTTTGTATTCTCTTTGGAGATTTTTACTGTTTATTGATGATTAGGGATCGTCATTATATTCATGTAGTCCATATTACTCTTCTCTTTGGAGAAGTACTGTTTTATTTATGTACTGCATTATTATATATATCTCAGTTATTACTGATTGTTTAGCTAGTCTGACCCGAGTGTTTTCGCTCGGGTCAGACCGAGTTGTTTCAGGTTAGGTCTCTGGACTTAGCTTATGTGCTTCCGCTTGGACATTATCTGCTATGCTGATTGATAGTGCTTTTATTTGTCCACTATTCCGCTACTCTTTTATTTCAGACTCTTATGTACATATTTTTGACTCACATGTGTGAGCGGTGGCTTTGTACCCACCTTTTGATACTTGGATCTGTATTGACGATATATTGTACCTATGTTCTGTGACTGTTATGTGACTGTTCTGTGATGATGATGTTATCATTTAGTATTATGTTTGTTCCGAACCTATTTTCCTTAGCCATTGTAATCTCGTTATAAATATCTATTGGATATGTCGAACCACTTAAGAAAAGAATACCACCTATTCGCCGTATTCAGTAGTTAGTTATAGCTTGATTACACATGGTCGCTTCCATTATACTCTATTCTCCGTTCTAGTAGACGGTATTACTTCGTAATACTCTTTACTAGAGTGGGTCTCGGAGTGGGGCGTTACATCTTGGTATCGGAGCTAAGGTTCAGAATTAAGCATAACAAACACAGAACGGTTACACTTAGTACAATACATTTTAATTGGATCCGAATTAAATCAAATCCCTTCCTTATGCTTATTGATAGATAAGTTAGGAATATGTGTTGGAATTTATTATATTCCGTAGTATTCCTTAATTAAATATCTATCATTGAATCATGTCTAACTCTAATTCCCGTTTGACTTTCAGTATGTCTGGAAGGGGAAGAGGGAGAACCACACGTCAGACTAGTGCTGCTGGGCAGTCCAGCAACACTCATCCAGAGGGCGTGTTCATGACTACCGACCAGATCATGGAGCTGGTTCGGAATTCTCAGTCTCATTCTCAGTCTCCAGCCCCAGTTGCTGATGCTCCGCGCATGTCTGTTTTTGCGCGTCTCTGCAGTGATTTTACCCATCTCGGAGGGAAGCCGTTCAGTGGCTCCGAGAATGTCTTAGAGGTCCAGGCTTGGATTCGGATATGCGAGCGCATTTTTACTCGTATGGATATCTCGGATCATGATCGTGTTCTTATTGCTTCTAGTCAGCTTCGGAGTCGTGCCCTAGATTGGTACGAACTCCTTATTGCCGAGGTCGATGAGACCACACTTACTTGGGCTCAGTTTCGTCAGAGATTTGAGCTCAAATTCATCCCAGAGTCAGAGAAGAACTCTCTTGCTCGCCGCTTTCTTGATCTCAAGCAGGGGAAGTCCTCCGTATCCGACTATGTCTCTTCCTTCGAGGCCCTGTCCAAGTACGGCCTTGAGTTTATTGCTACTCCTTATAAGAGGAACCTCAAATTTGTTGAGGGCTTGAAGAAATATCTGAAGAGGCATCTTATGCTATAGCTTGAGCTCTCATTCGAGAAGCTAGTCGATGCAGCCCTACATCTTGAGTCAGTCGAGATGGAGCATAGTGATGATGATGGTGGGGGTTCCAAAAACCCCAACCAGAAGCGGGGTCCATTTCAGAAGAACAAGCCTTGGAACAAGAAGAAGAAGACTGGCAGTTCTGCTGTCCAGGCTCAGCCTCAGACTCAGCCTCAGATTCAGTCACAGCCTAGTGGAACCCGTCCTTCGAGGAAATGCTTCAACTGCGGTTCTCCAGATCACTTTATTCGAGAGTGCCCCAAACCTCTCTATTGCACTTTCTGCAAGAAGGAGGGACACAGGATCTCCACTTGTCCTATTGCTCCAGCTAGTGCCAAGCCTGGCAAGCTTAATGCTGCCAAGGCTCCTGCATCTTCAGCTCAGCCTCGAGGTACGCATCCTTCCGTTCTCGAAGGTTCTATTTTATTTCGTGGTAGATCTTGTAGAGTTCTCTTTGATACGGGTGCCTCTCACTCATTCGTATCAAAGGAGCTAGTAGATGCTTTATCGTTGGATGTTACTTGTCTGGTTTCTTCACTAAGGATTGTGAATCTCATTGGCGGATCCACGACCCTTAGCTTGCTTTGTGAGAATATAGATATCGATCTTTGTGGATTTTCTTTCTGTGCGAATCTGCACGTTATGGAGTATCTGGGATTTGATATGATTCTTGGCATGGATTGGCTCGTTCAGCATGACGCCAAAATTATTTGTTTGGAGCGGATATTATTCATTCATCACCCCGATTCGTCCTCTCCGTTAGCTATTGTTCTTCAGGATGTTGGGCTTTCTGATGTTACTCTATTTTCTCTTGATTCACGAGATGAGGATTTGGACTTATCTCGTATTCCTGTTGTTCGGGATTTCCCCGACGTATTCGAGCCAATATCTGGCCTGCCGCCAAAGCGGGCCATTGAGTTCCGCATCGATCTCATTCTAGGCTCCCACCCAGTTGGGCGTCTTCCCACGAGGATGTCTACTAAAGAGAATGAGGAACTCAGGAAACAGTTAGTTGAGCTTGAGGAGAAGCAGTTCATTCGGTCCAGTTCTTCGCCATGGGGTGCTGCTGTGGTCTTCGTTAAGAAGCCCGATGGCTCTCTTAGGCTTTGCATTGACTATCGTAAGCTTAATGAGTTGACCATCAGAAATCGTTATCCATTACCACGGATAGACGATATGTTTGATCAGTTGAGCGGTGCGAAGGTCTTTTCCCAGCTCAACCTTGCCACCGGATTTCATCAGCTCCGAGTTGCGGAAGATAGCATTCCTCTTACCGCTTTCCGCACTCGCTATGGTTCTTTTGAGTGGTTGGTCATGCCATTCGGCTTGACGAACGCACCAGCTTTCTTCGTCGATCTTATGAATCGAGTATTCCGGGAATACATCGATAGATTCGTTCTGGTTTTCATCGACGATATTCTTATTTATTCTAGATCCGAGGCAGAGCATGCTCATCATTTGCGGATCGTCTTGGATACTCTTCGTCAGCATCAGCTTAAGGCCAAGCTCTCCAAGTGCCATTTTTGGGAGAGCAAGGTCAAGTTCTTGGGCCATATTGTATCATCTGAGGGTGTTTCTGTCGATCCTGCCAAGATCGAAGCTATTCAGAATTGGAAGCAGCCCGAGAACGTTCATGATATTCGCAGCTTCCTTGGTCTGGCGGGTTATTACCGTCGGTTTGTCAAGGATTTCTCTCGAGTTGCACTTCCCCTTACGACGCTGACTCGTAAGGGTGTTCGCTTTATTTGGTCTGATAAGTGTAAAGCTTCTTTTCAGCGACTGAAGGAACTTCTCACTCATGCTCCTATTCTTGTGGTTCCTGAAAGTAATCAGGATCTGGTTGTTTACACTGATGCTTGTGGTAGCGGGCTCGGTGCCGTGCTTATGTAGAAGGATCGGGTAGTTGCTTATGCTTCCAGGCAGCTACGTCCGAATGAGGTTCGCTATCCGACTCATGATCTTGAGTTGGCAGCTATCGTCTTTGCCTTGAAGACGTGGCGTCACTTTCTATTAGGCGAACGCTTCACTCTTTACACCGATCACAAGTCGCAGAAGTATCTATTCAGTCAGAGAGATCTCAATATGAGGCAGCAGCGATGGCTTGAGTTTCTCGCCTCATATGATTTAGATATTCAGTATACCCCTGGCAAGGGTAATCGTGTTGCAGATGCGCTCAGTCGCAAGCACTCGGCGGTAGTTTCTATGATGATTGCCGAGTGGGATGTTCTTAAGACTCTATCTTTATGTGATATTAGAGATCGAGCTCCATCTTCTGATTCTCCGGTCTTATTATTCAGCTTGGAAGCTCGTCCTGTCTTATTGGATCGCATTGCCCATGCTCAGCGGCAGGATCCAGACTTATTGCATCTTATTCACCTTCTCGAGTCGGGATCTAGTGATGAGACATTGCTGGATTATTCTCTTGATTTTCATCGGTGTCTTCGTAGGAAGAACCGTATTGTTGTACCATCTGATTTATCACTTAGGCGTGACATTCTAGACGAGTGTCATCGCTCTAAGTACACTATTCATCCCGGTTCGAGTAAGATGTATGCCGATATGTGCCGGCTATATTATTGGGAGGGTTTAAAGAGAGATGCTGCAAGTTATGTAAGCCATTGCATGACTTGTCAACAGATCAAAGCCGAGCATCAGCGTCCATCTGGTCTTCTTCAGCCGCTAGAGATTCCATTATGGAAATGGGATCAGATATCCATGGATTTTATTGACGGTCTACCTCGATCGAGGTCAGGCCATACTTCTATCTGGGTTATTGTTGATCGCTTGACCAAAGCGGCTCATTTTATTCCTATTAAGTCCACTCGGACTGCTCCTCAGCTTGCCAAGCTATATGTGAAGGAAGTCGTTCGACTTCATGGCATTCCTAGCTCTATTGTCTGTGATCGAGACACTATCTTTACTAGTCACTTCTGGAAGTGCCTACAGTCAGCTTTGGGCACAAAGTTGAATCTCTCGACTGCTTATCATCCTCAGACCGACGGGCAGACGGAGAGGGTGAATCGTGTTTTGGAGGATCTTTTGCGCTGTTGTGTTCTGGATTTCGGAGGTAGTTGGGAGGATCACTTACCGCTTGTAGTGTTCTCCTACAACAACAGCTATCAGTCTAGTATTGGCATGGCACCTTTCGAGGCTCTATACGGAAGGCCATGTCGCTCTCCTGCTTGTTGGTTAGAATCTGGCGAGAAGCTCATTCTTGGTCCAGATTCAGTTCGGGAATCTTCTGAAAAGATTGTTCTTATCCGTCAGAGAATGAGAGAGGCACAGGACCGCCAGAAATCCTACGCGGACAACCGTAGGAAGCATCTTGAGTTCTCTATTGGCGATTCTGTCTTTATTCGGATTTCTCCTATGAAGGGGGTTGTGCGTTTCAGCTCTACAGGGAAGTTGGCTCCTCGCTATGTTGGACCCTTTCCTATTACGGAACGCATCGGCCCTGTTGCTTATAGAGTGGCTCTACCTGCTCATTTCTCTGGAATACATGATGTGTTCCATGTTTCTCAGCTTTGCAAGTGTGTGCGCAATCCTGATTCTATTATCGAGCCTCATATCATACCTGATTTGGAGATCTCACCCGATCTATCTATAGAGCAGCAACCTCTTCGTGTGCTTGATTCGGAGATCAGACGTCTTCGAAACAAAGAGGTTCCTCTTGTGAAGATTCAATGGTCGTCTAATCCTAAGGACTGCACTTGGGAGACCAGAGAATTCATCGAGCGTATTTATCCAGATTTTCTTTCATCTTCCGGCACGGGTGAACATCTATATTTTATCTTCTGTATTCCTTGTGTAGATTAGATGTTATAGACGACTTCGATATTTAAGGAATTGCGGGGACGCAATTTTCTTAAGGGGGGGAGTCTGTAACAACCCTGAGATTGCAATTACCGAATGATAAGTTAAAAATTATGATTTTAAGTTAAATAGGGGGCTAAACAAATTTTTGGGAATTTAAATTTGCAAATTAAAATATTTTGGGTTGAAATGGGGAATTTTTAAATAAAAAAGTGATTATAGGTTAATGGGCCAAATGAGACAATTACATGGTTTTAATTAAAACTAGGATGCTTATTAGGATTTTTGTTCACATGATAACCTTAGGAAAATAAACTAAGTCCTAATGGGTTTTAAAACCTCTTACCATGACCCATTAACCAACCCACTCCTATTTAATATCTCAAACCCCTCCCATAAACCCTAACCCTCCTCCTCTTCATAAATTCCTAAAAGCTAGATCTAAACAAAATTAATGGCCTCCATTTAGAAGCTCCATCTCCTTCTCTTCATAAATTAGTTTAATCCTAGAAGAAAAAGAAAAGAGAAGAAGAAAGGTAATGCAATCTCTCATATTCTCTAATCCTCCTTCTTAATCCCTATTTATCTCTACCATCTTTTAGTAATTATTATTTTGTTTTCTTTGTTGATTTTGGTTCCATGAAGCATCTTGATCTTTGCTTTGGGGTTGAGGAGTTTGGCTTGCTTCATATTGTGCACTCAAACCATTTGATACTTTTCTTCATTAAGGTAATTACTATGGATTAGTAATTAATGCTAGTTGTAATGCTAAGATTTGGCCTTGGTTTCCTTTAATTTAGTATAATAATCATTATATGGTGATTAGTGATTGTTATTAGTGATTTTTTGATGCCAAAAAAGTGAAAAAACACCCATAAATGCCAAAAGAATGCAAAAAACTGTTGGTTGGAAAATACCTAGGCTGAAAATGGGCTGAAAACCTAACTCTGAATGCACCAGGCAGGCCTAGGTTGAACCCAGGGTGCTGCCCAGGTGCAGCAGGCTAGCCCAGTTGGGCTAACCAGTAGAAAATTAAGTCCCCAGCCCAAACGGGCTGGGGCCGGCCACAGACCCCAGCCCGCTTGGGGCTGGCGCGGGCTGCAGGTCCCCAGCCCGCCTGGGCTGGGGGCGGGCCCAGGACCCCCAGCCCGCGAGGGCTGGGGGCAGGCCCTAAACCCCCAGCCTGTGTGGGCTGGGGGGGGGGGGGGGGACCAAAGTCCCCCAACCCGCCTGGGCTGGGGGCGGGCTCTAAACCCTCAGCCCGTGTGGGCTGGGGGGGACCCAAGTCCACCAGCCCGCAAGGGGCTGGGGGCGGGCCACCAGGCCCAGCCCGCAAGGGGGCTGGGCGGCCCTTTTTCCCCAGCCCGCAGCGGGCTGGGACGGGGCCCAAGTTCCCAGCCCGCAGCGGGCTGGGGCGGGCCCAACTCCCCCAGCCCGCAGAGGCTGGGGGCGGCCCCAGGTCTCCCAGCCCATGCGGGCTGGGGGGCTGGACCCTCCCCAGCCCAGGCGGGCTGGGGCAGGCCGACGCGGGCCGGGCCCGCATCCAAAAAAAAAAAAAAAAAAATCTTTACCTCAGTGCTTTACTCTGATTCCAGTTTTTGACCTCCACTTCACGATGCCGCCACGCTCGCATCGGTAGTCGGAATTCGACGTTTTTGGTCTCGTTGGAAAGGTGGAGTTCCGAACTCCATCTCTGATAAATTTGGGCAACGTTGGAGTTCGTTTGGCACTTCGATTTTCGTGCCAAAGTTAGACTCTGCTCGCTGTTGGAAAACAGTGTGAATCTTTTTCTGAGTTCAAATTTGAGACGTCGCTGCCACTTCGTCTCAACTCGGAATTCAGAAATTATTTTTGCATCTTAAAGTAGGGATGTCGGACTACATGCTTACCGGTTTTCATGCGATTTGGACACAGTTTGCTGGTCCAAATAAATTGCCGAACTTGAGTTCGCAGCAGTTTTTGAATGGTTTCAAACACTTAGAATATTTTTGATGATTTTCTGGTTTTCGTCGATTTCTTTGAGATTTGTCTCTGGATTTCGTACACGGGCTTTATAAAAAGGATTTAAAAGGATTTTTCACTCCAAAATGGCTTTTGAAAATTATTATATAATATTATTTTTAATTATTAAATTAATTACTCCATAATAGGAGACTTTTCAAAAGACCGTTTTAAAAGTGATTTCGAAATCAATTACAAATCCGTTTTACACCATTATTTTCTATAATAAAAATCTCACACTCACTTTTAGCACGTCAAGCGAAGTGGAAAGGTGCTTAAACGGTTAGGAAATCTCCGGCCTATGGAAACCGTGTGTCCGGTTAATTCCAGACCTATTCGATTGATCGTTTTGACCTTTGGGTCTAGTTTACCGATGATATGAGGTGGACTTTTTATTGTTTGGAGTGTGAGCTTGCTATTGGTTAGAAAACCGTTTAGTGCGAACGTGGGGTATGGGACTCATTGTTAACACTTTACGGGTTCCTCTCCAAGAAGTTAGTGACACATTAGCCTCTGGGCGGCCAGTACTGGACCTCTGGGTCACCACGCCTCTGGGCAACCGTCTCTGGACACCTGCTCTATGGAGCAGTTTTTACGGCATGTGCCTCTGGGCCTTTTACCCTTCTGGGAAGGATCTTGTCGTTTCGCGCGTTCCGCATCTGTGCGAGTGATCGATCACAACTCAACAGTACTTGGCAACAACGACTCTGGTCGGTGCACGTGCAATATTTGTATTATCTGATGATTTTATATCCATTCGAGTATTGCCATTCGGTGTTGGTTCTATGGAACCATACGATGTAAGTGCGATTACCTTGTGGATTCACAGTGTCTCTGGACACTACTTTTCAGTGTTTGATTTCATTGACTTTTCAGTATATCCCTATTGCTCTTTGGAGCATCGATCTTTGCTTGGGCATTGATTACTGACTCTGGTCACTCTTGGGATAATTGCATATGGGCAACTTTATCTAGCTTTGGCTACGCCGATGATATGAGGCGATTTTATTTATTCCACACTTTGGTGTTTGTATTCTCTTTGGAGATTTTTACTGTTTATTGATGATTAGGGATCGTCATTATATTCATGTAGTCCATATTACTCTTCTCTTTGAAGAAGTACTGTTTTATTTATGTACTGCATTATTATATATATCTCAGTTATTACTGATTGTTTAGCTAGTCTGACCCGAGTGTTTTCGCTCGGGTCAGACCGAGTTGTTTCAGGTTAGGTCTCTGGACTTAGCTTATGTGCTTCCGCTTGGACATTATCTGCTATGCTGATAGATAGTGCTTTTATTTGTCCACTATTCCGCTACTCTTTTATTTCAGACTCTTATGTACATATTTTTGACTCACATGTGTGAGCGGTGGCTTTGTACCCACCTTTTGATACTTGGATCTGTATTGACGATATATTGTACCTATGTTCTGTGACTGTTATGTGACTGTTCTGTGATGATGATGTTATCATTTAGTATTATGTTTGTTCCGAACCTATTTTCCTTAGCCATTGTAATCTCGTTATAAATATCTATTGGATATGTCGAACCACTTAAGAAAAGAATACCACCTATTCGCTGTATTCAGTAGTTAGTTATAGCTTGATTACACATGGTCGCTTCCATTATACTCTATTCTCCGTTCTAGTAGACGGTATTACTCCGTAATACTCTTTACTAGAGTGGGTCTCGGAGTGGGGCGTTACACTATTATAACCTACCAGCCAAATTCTATATAAACCCTATATAGAACTTACCATTTAAAACAACCTAGGAAAAGTAGCCCCATCTCCCAAGTACAGTCCTTCACGTTGTCGCTCTACTAAACTTTCGCCAACCTGACTGTCTTGTTCCTTAACCTCTTCTCATCTTTTGCCACGACATGAACTGGTTGCCTCACAAAAGTCATATCCTATTCCACCACTAAGTCCTCCAGTGCCATCGGAGCGATAGTAGTTTCTGGATCATGAACACACTTCCTAAGATGAGAAAAATTAAACAGATTATGGACCTCAGCCAAACTTCTCGACAAATCTACTCGGTATGCGAGTCTCCCAATCCTCTCTGATATAGGAAATGGTCCAATATATCTCAGTGCTAGCTTCTCGGCCTTCCCTAACCGAACCACACCTTTCATCAGCGATACCTTGATGAAAACTCTATCTCCAACTGGGAACTCTAGGTCCTTACACCTTTTGTCTACGTAACTCTTCTGCCTAGACTGAGCTTCCTTCATTCTTTCCCGTATTAACTCGATCTCTTTTGTCGCCTCTCCCACCAAATCTGGGCCAACGACCAATCTGTCTCCGGTCTCTGACCAACATGCTAGTGATTTGCATGGCCTTCCATACAAAGCTTCAAAAAGCACAATTTCTATAGGAGTCTGATAACTATTATTATAGGAAACTCCACTAAGTGCAAGTGATCTTCCCAAGAACCTCTAAAATCCCACACACATGCCCTCAACAGATCTTCCAGTACCTTGTTTACTCTCTTTGTCCGTCCATTCATCCGAGGATGATAGGCATTACTCATCTTGAGCTTAGTGCCTAACACACTCTGCAGGCTCTTCTAGGACTCGCTAGTAAACAAAGCATCTCTATAACTGACGATACTACTAGGAATTCCATGCAGTCTAACGATGTTCTTCATGAACAACTTAGCCAAAATAGGTGCCATCCTGGTTGACCTTAACGGAATGAAATGGGCACTCTTGGTCAATCTGTCCACTATGACCCATATACTTTCATTGCCCCAGTTTGACCTTGAAAACCTGTCAATAAAATCCATGGATATCGAGTTCCACTTCCAAACTGGAACATCCAAAGGCTGAAGCAAACCACTTGGCTTCTGATGATCGGCTTTTATTTGCTGACAGTTCAAACTCTGTTTTACCTATAAGCCAGCATCTCTTTTCATTCCATCCCAGAAGAAACTTCTCTTCATATCCTGATACATCTTGGTTCCCGCAGGATGAATCGTAAACTTTGATCGATGATATTCCCTAACAACTTCCTTCCTAAGATTTCCAACATCCGGAACACATAACTATTCCTTCTTTCTCAACCACCCTTGCGGTCAAGAATAAAATCCTTTAAGACATCAATTTCGGTTCCGGTTTTTAACCTTCTAATCCTCTCGGCTAAAACTGGATCCTCTTTCATCCTAGAAGCAGTTCGTTTGATCAGAATTGGTCAAACTTCCAAACAGAAAATCATGGTGATATTCCGACTAGATCCAGCAGTCGACCACAACTACACACTACAAGCAGCCAGTGCTTCTAAGTCTTTCCATTTCGCCAACATAACTAACCCCACATTCTAATGTTTCCTTCTAAGCGCATCCGCTACCTTATCAACTTTCCCTAGTGTATTCTCGATGCTGAAATCATAAGCTGCAACAAACTCCAGCCATCTCTGCGGTCTCATGGTTCGCTCTTTCTGGGAGAATAAGTACCGTTGAGACTTATGATCCGTAAATAGCTCAAACTTTTCTCTCAAAAGATAATGTCTCCACACCTTCAATGCGAAGATTACCGCTGCCAACTCCAAATCATAAGTCGAGTATCTCGCTTCATGTGGTCTAAGCTATCTAGAAGCAAAGGCAATAACCTTTCCATTCTGCATTTGCATAGCCAAACAAACTTCACGTTCTTCTTGGTTAGCATAGCCAAGGATGCCGCTATCCACGAGCATTCCTTAATGAACCTTCAGTAGTAACGTACAAGACCAAGAAAACTTCTAATCGCACTTACAATCTCTGGTCTCTTCCAATTGTTAACAGTTTTGATCTTATTGGATCAACTGCTAACCCTTCCTCGAAAACTACATGACCAAGGAACTTCACTTCCTTCTTCAAGAAATGACACTTAGAGAACTTGGCCTTCAGCTGATGTTGCCCCAGCGTTTCAAAAACTATCCTAAGATGATCCGCATGATACTTCTCATTCTTAGAATATACCAAAATGTCATCAATAAAAACCAAAACGAACCAATCCAAGTGCTCTTGGAAAACTCGGTTCATCGAATCCAAGAACAAAGCTGGAACATTAGTAAGCTCGAATGGCATAACCAACCACTTGTAATACCTATATTTGGTCCTAAATGCCATCAAAGGAGTATTGTCCTCTGCCACTCTTTGCTGATGGAAACATGTCGTCAAATCCAGCTAGGAAAACACTCTGGCTCCACTCAACTGATCGAATAGGTCGTCGATTCTTGGCAAAGGATACCTATTCTTGATCATCGTCTCATTTAACATACGATAGTCGATACACATCCTTAACGACCCATCTAGCTCCTTCACGAATATCGCGGCCGTTCCCCAAGGTAAACTGCTTGACCGGATGAAATTCTTTCCTTCCAATTCACTAGCTGCACCTTCAATTTCTTCATCTCAGTTGGTGACATCTTGCTAGGTAGTCTACTTAGGGTTCAGCTACCGGTACGAGATCTATCCGAGACTCGATAGCTTTTTTCGGCGGTAAGCCCGAGACTTGTTCAAACACATCCGCAAACTCTCTTGCAACATAAACCTTCTTCAACTCTACTTCCGTTCCCATAGTGCCTAATAATGCATAAGCATTTCCGTTTGAACTTCTTACTGAGTAAATGACTCGGTTACGGCTATTAGGGTGTCTCATTGATATTTCCCCATCCTGGAAAAATATCCTAGCATTATATCTATCTAACCAATCAATACCCAATATGATTCTGAAACCCACAAAATCAAAAACATATAAACTGCATGCAAACATATGGCACAAAAAATCAAGTTCTAACCGGTCATATCTCGTTCCCAGAGTTTCATACCCTCCTATAGGATTCGCAACCATTAAAGGAGTAATAAGGTATAAAGGTTTCAAGCATAAGCAATCTACCAAATACCGAGATATAAATGAGTGCAATGCACCGGTGTCAAGTAGTATCCTAACCGGAGTACTATGAATCATAAGCATACCTTCCATCATAGCTTTTCCTTTCTCAGCAGCCGTTGGTCTAGAGGATGATGGTTCCCACGCAAAGACCTTTCCCTTTCCAGTCCTAGCAGCCTTGGGACACTTGTCCTTGTAATGCCCATCTAGCCAAAATTGTAGCACTTCACATTCGGCCTTACCGCAACTGCTCTTCCGTCACCTGAGCGTCACTCATTAGTGTAGTGCCACTTCTTGTCACACTTGTAACAAACAATATCAGCCTTGCTCTTCTTAGCTGTTACCCCTGACTAGGCACCATTCTTCTTGAAGAACTTCCGCTTCTTACCCTAAAAAATCTAAACCTCAACCGGTTTCCCTTTCCCAAAAGTAGGAAGCATCTCTTCATTCCGAATAGCCATCTCAACAACAATATGACACAGATCCTGGAGTTTCGACATGGTTGCTATAGCGATCTCAGGATTCAACCCCCTGATAAACTTATCATTCCTCTGAATGATAGTATCCATAGTGGCATATCCGTAACGGGACAACTCGTTAAAATTTGTAGCATATCCAATCACTGATCTATCCCCTTGGACTAAATCTGCAAACTTCCTGAGCAATGCTGACTTGGCAACCTCTGATAGAAATCTTTCTTCGAACCTCCTTTGAAATTCAGCCCGAGTCAGGTCATCCTCTGGCTCTCCTATAGTAACTACGTTACATCAAAACAATGATGCTCCTTGCAATTTCCTTGAAGCAGTTCTCCTCTTCGACATATCCGTCAAGCTGAGATCTGCAAATATTCTTTCATAATGCAATAGCCAGTTCTCCACTCCTACTGCATCCTCGATTCCCAGAAAAGGTTTTCCTTCAAGACTAGCGTAATCCCTTCTCAGCTTAGCATAATTATTGTTAACTGGGGCCATTGAATTAGCTCCTCCAACGTTTCCTACAGCCACTCTCTTAGCTGCTCCAGCTTGCATCATATTCACGAAGAACCGATACATTATCCCCATATCAACTGATGGAGTCTCAGCAACAACATTAGCATTTGCATTTGAGTTTGCATTTGCATGTCGACCTTGGTTGCTCCTGGTATTGGGTCGAACATTTCCACTTGTTGTGATGCGTCTCCCACATTGATTCACTCTTTCGCTTCCTGCCTCCATAACTTACTTCCCTACTACCTGAATTCCAATCATGTTAAGATATAGAAGAATGCTCTAAGAGAGTGGGGAATACATACTTAGGTATTTATGGCAAAGTACACATACGTTACTATAACACTTACCCAAGCCCAACCATATTTTAGATTCATTAGATTATGCTTTAAAAATCTTTTAAGGTTTAAATTCCTTTTAAGGACATAACACATGCTCTGATACCAACTTGTAACATCTCGCCTTCTAAGGCCCAAAACTAACTGCTACTGATGTTGCAGTCATCCGTAGTTGTTATTCCTTGACGATCGAATACGACATAGTTAATATTAATACGCTGAACACGTGAACATGAAAATTTTCAAACTTCCAATAAACAGAATTTCTCATTTCATGCAAAATTACAATTTAAGATTAAATTACATAATCCCAGATGTTAACCACGTTCGAATCACATATACATGTACAAAATATGATAATAGCGACATATGAAAATTTTCTCTTATGATGATCAAAGAACTAATAATATAAACTTTATAGTTCTTAGTACATCATAGTGGAAAACATAAAATAGCTCCTATATATCTAACACTGCATCCTGCATGTCTCTAGAAGCTTATTCGTCCAAAAACCTGAAAGTCATCCACTCTCAGACAACTCAAATTAATTTTTAGTACCTAAAGAGTTTATGGATAAACACAAACTTCGACTCAAACAATAAGTCTGGTATGAATAATCCCCTATCATCTCTTATCATGAATAGACATCTAGTGAGACCACACCGCTTAGCTGATAGGGTTTGCCCCTCACTGGTATCCAAAACAAAACATGCAAATCATTTACTATACCCCTACACCCAAAATGATTAGTCTTAAAATTATATGAAATAAAGCCATAAATCATATGTATTGGACATCCCATCCACCCATTTATTAGATATCCCATCTAAAAGAAATTTATTAGATTTTCCATCTAAAATAAAATTATTAGAGTTCCCCTCTAAAATCTTTAAAATGACTATCCGTCATAATTTAATAGGACTATCCGTCCCAAATCCATTTAAAATTAATGCAAATTATCAGTCATACATTGTTTTATAAAAGATGGTGTGGGCTATCCACCGCACACTCCATAGTTTTCCTAGGATGACTATGAACCTTGGGTGCTAAATCCCAAGGCTAACCACCTCTGGCAAAACATTCTTTACTTTAGAAATTTGATGTGGGTTATCCACCGCACATTCCATAGTTTTCCTATGTTAACCAAGAACTCATCACTTGGCCAATTAAAACATCATGATTCCCATGATTATTTATAAAAATTCATGATCCTCGTGATCACTTATTTTTTCCTGGTATACCACTTGTTTAAAACCTATTCCCACCAGTAGCCCCAATTGGGTTAAATTAAATTAAAAAAACATTGATAGCCCCAATGTATATTTTCAAAAGCATATTTCTGTTTGTAACCCCAAACTATGTATCGAAAGTATTAAACCCACCCCGGTGTCCCTAGGGTTTATTAACATTCATTTTATATAAGAATCCTCCTTACATATTCAAATAAAGATAAGTATTTTATGCTATAACCCTTTGAAGTAACCCCTTCGACTTAGCAAAGTCTTACTTAAGAAAAATGGCTAAAAACAACCCTTTAAAACCCATCAAATGAAGTCCCATTCAAAAGCAAATAAACATCTGAAGTTATCCCCTTCGGAAACCTATCTATTGAAAGCATAAGAAAATCATACTTTTCGGCCTTGTCGAAAGGTCCTACCTTTCGACTTTGTCGGAAAGTTTCCTTTCGACCTAGTCGAAAGGTTCTATCTTTCGACCTTGTCGAAAGCTTGGGGTATCCCCCCTTGCAAAACCATTTATAAACCTTCTGAAAACAATGAAACTCAAAACATTTCGAATCATTGAAGCTCAAAACGTTTCACAATCATTGAAGGTGACCCCTTCAAAACCTTTCAAAATCTAAACCTTTAATCAAACTTTTCAAAATCAAAACCTTTTGAAACTAAATCTTTCGAAACCATTCAAAAACAATGAAGTGTTGGTGTTGGAACCAACCCTTCGAAAGTATACTTCTGACCTTGTCGGAAGGTTTACCCTTCGACTTTGTCGAAGGCATTTAAACTTTTACTTTAAAAACAACGGGAGGTCAGAAGTAACCCTTCTTCTTCCCCCTTCTTTCCATTCAGCTTTGTTGAAGGCATTCCTTCGACCTAGTCGAAAGGATTAAAACACCTTTCTTGAAAATATTTTAAAATAATTCTCTTGAAGGTTTAAACTTTCGAAGATCCCCTTCGAAACCCTTTCTTGAATATATAAAAAAAATAGTCTTTTATAAAATGATAGAGTCGAAGGATCCCCCTTCAACTTATTCGAAAGCAATTATGTTTCTATTTGGAAGCAAAGAAAGCAGCCTCCCGATCCCTTCGCCCCCTCCTCCTTTTCACACCGTGCTTACCTTTCGACTCAGGCAGAGGGTAATTGTTTACCTTTCGACTTAGATGAAAGGTACCTTTTGACTTAGACGAAAGGTTAAACGCAGGCTTGTTAAAGTCGAAGGCGGAACTAAGCCTACTAAAGTGATGTTTTATCTTGCTTGTCTAATTTTGATTGGCTAAGGAGCCTTCTCCTATACTTCCAAATAGTAAACAGTATAAAAAAATCAACCCTTTTCATAAATCACCGTTCTTCTTCTCTAATTAAATTTTCGAATTGCAGCCTTCCCTCCGAATTGACTAATTCGAATGCAATTTTGCAGTTTAGCCCTTAGGCTTAAAAAATATAATTAGCTTAGTAAATCATTAAGGTAAATCCCCAAAAAAATCATCAAAAATCTGATAAATCATATACTTCAATATATTAAAATTTTGAAGCATATGAAGATCAAACAATTTGGAATTTAACCAAAACCAAATAAAACGTGTTAATTAGCCCATTAACATTTAAAACACCTGTGTCTTATCCAAAAAATGGTTTAAATGATTATATCCTAACCAAAATCACAAACATGAATCGGGTATAATCCATAACCGATCCAAACACAGAAAAATGAGATGATAAACATGATTATTCATCTTGATTAGTTAATTGGAGAATGAGATAACTTCCAAGCTTTAATTCGTTAGCTTTTTCTTCAATTTATTTCTCTTCCTGGAGCTTTTAATAGTCGGTCGAAATATAGGTGAGGAGTCATGAATGAGAAAGTAAAAGTTTACTAAAGTGGAGGAAGAGATTTATACTAAGAAATGTAGTCCCATTTTCAAGTTTACCCCTCAGGAAATTCCTCCTTTTTAATTTAGTTAAGTCTTATTTTAGTTCATTCATTAAAATACGGCCATTGGATTTATCAATCTCGTCTTCTTAATTATTCGTATTATTCTATTTAATTTATCCAATTAAATATTCCGAATAATGTTAATTAAAATTCAGGGGCATTGTACATCCTTCCTGTAGGATCTAGATTAACCCTAGAGGGGGGTGAATAGGGTTATAGCAAATTTTCTTGAATTAAACTGCAGAGAAGTAAATATGCTGAAAAGTAAATCACACACAAAATTTACCCAGCTTCGGCAATCCCTGCCTATTGCTGCATTCCTAGATTTCTATTAGAATTAAACAGTCTCCCGCTTACAAACACTCTAACAGGCTCACAAACCCTGCTACCACCTATAGAGTTTTGCAAACTCGCAAACTCTGCTCACTGAACTAATTCTAACTAGACAATCTGACACTACCTAAATCCTAGGTGGTGATATACCAAGATTTGACAACCTTAAAAGAGAATTTAAATTTAAAACAAACTTAAAAACAATTTTAAAACTAAAACCCTAATTAAAAATAAAACCCCTTATAATAAACAAAGAAACACCGGCCCCATTTTATTTCTCTAGCTCATTCTCTTTTCTCTGGCTTGTGAAGAAAATGGCGGCCTCGTTAATCTTCATTCGTTCTTTGTCCAAATTAGGGCTTTCAGAAAAAATAGATGATCGCGACTATTAATGCTCGATTGAACTTGGTTCTCTTGCTTTATTTGTTGATCGTCTCTTGAGATGACGTCGGTCGCTCTCGTTCCTTTGCTTTGCTTGCAATTAGGGTTTGTGAAATTTAGGGCTTATGGAGTTCGACTTCAATTTGGTATGTGACTTTCCTTTTTGCTTTTCTGTTATGCTCGATTGAACTCCGATTGATCGATGATTTTACCGATGATGATTGTGAGTTTATATTTGGATTTGATTGAATTTTTCACACCTGCCGATGATGATTTGGGGTTGCATTTATATGGACTTCGTCACTTTCCTATTTTTCTATTGCCTGATATTTGTGACTTGATGCAAACGGTCTTGATTTTGAAACGTTCAATTTACCTTGAGTCACACGGCAAAAAAAAACTTTCCTCTTTTGATTTGTTTTGACTTTTTCAAAAATACGCATGTGCTCACTTGATTTCTAACTTGGTCATCTCTGCACTGTTGAATTTCGTTCATCCCTGTTTTGAACTGTACCATATGTTCCATGATGATGAATTTTATTTCTTTGTTCATTCTCAGCTTCATACTAATTTTGGCATGTCTGCATCCATATATGCGTTCATCTTTGCACTTTTCTTTTTCACTGTAATTGAACCTTAGTGTTCTTCATACTATGTGTGCATGCTTCATTTGATCTGTTCTCTGTAAGCTTGAGTTTGCATATTATTGTGGTTCATGTTTGCATCACTGGTCTTTGAGGTTTGTGTAGCTTGCACTGAGCATTTATGTTGTCCAAACATTGTTGAGTTCTTGGATTTCACCATACTACTATTGCATCCATTTGTTTGACCCTTGCATATGCTTTTGTTTGCGCAAAAAATGTTCAAACACCTCCAAGTCGTATTGTTTAGTTGATTTTATGTTGTTCTTAGTAATATGGGTGAGTTATGCAAATAAGTAAAAAACAGGGGCTAAATTGTAAAAAGACACGCAGATTTATAGTGGTTCGGCCAGAACGTGTCTACGTCCACTTTATATGTTATTCTCTCTTTTCTTTCAGATTACAAGTACAAAGCTTTGTATACAAGTATATGAAAGTTGTTTGAAAGTTCCTTCCGTGCTTGAGCTCTCAAACTTGTCTGCCGTTGTTGTACCCCTGCCCCTATATTTATAGAGTGAGGTCGAGGGCAGGGGTCCTGGAAGTATATAGCAGCTGGAGGGCCTGGGCTGAAGCAATCTGGCCTGAAAGCGTTCTGGTTCGGCGAGGCTTCATTCGGCGTGGAACTTGGACCGGTGATGGAGTGGACCGGTGGTAGGTGGTTTGGAGGTTCATTCGGCAGTGGATTTAGAGGTGTTGGTTCGGCATGGAGCTTGGACCGGTGATGGAGTGGTCCGGTGGCAGGTCGACTCGGTGGTGATGGGGAAGGGATTGGTTCGGCATGAGGGCGGGGTTGGTTCGGTAGAACATGGAGGCGAGGTGGTTCGGTCAGAGTTGGTTCGGTGGCGTGGAGGGAAGGTGGTTCGATTGTAGTTGGTTTGGTAGCGTGGATTTGGTTCGGTGATACGAGGAGGATGGGTTCGTTCGGTTGTACGTGGTCCGGTGGATCATGGTTCGGTGATACGAGGAGGATGGGTTGGTTCGGTGGCCACCTGGTTCGGCCGGGGTTGCTAGAGAAGCTTTTTGGTTCGGTGGCGAGAATTCGCCCAACATTTGCCCCCCAAAGTAGGGCATATGTTAGTATATGTCGTGCTTTGTTTTAGCTAGGTGGTCTTCGTTCGGTCCCTGAGTGCCGAACCAATTGGTCCGGTGTCCAACATTTGCCTATAAATAGGGGCTATACGCCTTCGTTATTTCTTATCAGCCGAACCATCTCCTTGTCTTTGCCGAATCAAAGAGTTATCTCTGCCGAATCAAAGTCTCTGCCGAATCAGGTGAGGAGCTACTAGGTCGAACTTTATTTTCGATTACCGAATGAATCTTGGACCTTCAGTACCGAATGAAACTTGGACTTTCAATACCGAATGAAACTTGGACCTATTTGTTTTATATTTCCACACTCCTTGTTCTAACAACATGTCTTTCACTTTTGTGTATGCAGATAAATGTCTCGCAAAGCGGAAACTCGATCAGATAGAAAGAAGTCCAAGGATAGAGAAGAGTCTTCTTCTGTGCCCCCAGCCCAACCAGGACCGGCGCGACATGGACCTGCCCCAAGGTCGCTAGTGGATGGGTATGGTCCCCAGGAACTTCTGGTCTCCCTTCCTGATTGCTTTTCTAGCTCCTTAAAGGAGGAGCAACTTGATGTTATATCTCGTTCCTTCGGGATAGATAGAGCGCTTATGCGGTTGCCGGGGAACGGAGTGATGCCGTACAATCCCCCTGAAGGATATTTTGCGTATAGTAGGTACCACTGCATGTGTGGGGTCATTCCTCCCATTAATACCTGGATAGTCAGCTTCATTACTTATCTGAAGGTGGCTCCTTTACAGCTTCAGCCCAATTCCTATGCCATCTTGGTGTGCTTATACATTATTTTCCAGAGAAGGTACGGGCGTCCCCCTTCCAACCGGGAGATCCGGTATCCATATAACTTGAGGGGTTACAAGAAGGGATCTCCGTACGTTAGCTTGGAAGCCGATGTTCCTTTCAAACCAGTCCTGGACCTATATTCGAAGCTCAGTATGTTTAAGAAAGAATGGTTTTTCAAAAGGGATGACTCCGTTTCCTTCCGCCTTTTCACCTCTGGCTATGAGTCGAACTTTATTTATAGTTTCCTTGTTTCGGCCACAACGCTTCTTCTTATATGCTTTTATTTTTTGCTAGCGACAGGTGGCTTTGCGGTCGTGGAGAATGATTCCTTGGTTCAGATGGCTGCGAAAATAAGAGCCATTCCGGCACGGGATCGGTCGGCTTCTTACTTGATCAGGAACGCTACTCTCCTGGAGCACAACTTGATCCTCCCACGCCAGTCCATGGTTAAGCAGAGAGATACAGCTGAGGAGAAGGCTGTCAAAGCCAAGGAAGGGGCCACGGAGAAGAGTGGCAAGAGGAAGACTTTTACCATGCCTCCGGTTGTCGGGGGTAAGAGACTTAAGGAGTCTGACGGCCCCTCTCCTAGTACTTGCCCGATTATCCCGGAGGAGGAAGATGTGGAAGAGGATAGAGGCGAGGGCGAAGGTGGCAATGTAGGAGGAGAGTCAGAGGGTAGAGGAGATGGCGATGGAGATGGAGAGGGCAATGGTGATGGCGACGGACTGGGCGGTAGTGGCCCTGGTGCCTTAACCTCCGGGCAAGTGGGGGAGCTCCAGGAGTGGACGGATGAGGCTCTCCATCAAGCTTTCGGGGAATCGGAGGGAGAATCGGATTTGGCGGAGAAGGCGAAGAAGACTGGCAAGGCCGGGGCTGCCGCCGATCCATCCCTTAAGATTTCCTCAGCTAGGGTGACTCCGGCAGTGCAAGGTGAACTTTTGACTTCTGCAGACTCCATTTATGACAGGAACTTAGGAATATTGTATAGCTCGCTCCCGTCCTGGGATGAAATCCAGGACTTATTGCAGGATCCTACTCCTCCGCAGGGTTTGTATAATAGATGTGTCTTCTCATTCTTTTTAACTTAACATATTTCTCGAATTATGGACCATTTTATGTTCGTAACACTTGTTCTTTATTACAGGGGCAGGCGAGGTGGCCAAAACTTCAGACGTTCGACACCGCCTTGAACAATTCAAGTTGATGAGAGCTTCTACTAAGCCGAAGCCGCCAACTGGCCGTTCCGGGGATGTAGTTAGATATCGCCCTCTTCTTGGAGTCATTGAGGAAGGTATCCAGCAGAGGAAGAGGAGGCGTTCCTTGTTTGATTCACCACCTGGTCCTCAGTCTCCTACTCAGCCTCCCCGAGATACCACGAAGAAGACCACGGAGTTTGTCCCCTCTCCGCCTCCTTTCGAGAATCCTACTGTGATCCGCATAAAACTTCCCGACGTGCCTCGCAATCCCTTTGCCGGCCACCCAGATTTGGACCCAAGCTCTCAGGATATTTTATTTGACGAGGCCACGGGCGAGCATCTTCTTCCCCGCAATCCCATAGTTCGGTTTCTTGATGAGGCTAAGTCCTAGATCTGGATCTGCTCACTACTCGGATAGCTGCTATGGGGGACGAAGCCAAGGCCAACATCGACCGGGTCGCGGAGGAGGTCAAGAAGTTAATGGAACATCACGCCCTATTGGCCAAGGCCGGGGAGGAGATAGGGAGTGCTAATATAAGGTTGCGGTTAGTGGTTGCTGATCAGGCCAAACAACTTGACGACCAGGCCATTCAGATATCCCAACATGAGGCGGCCACCCGACGACTAAAGAAAATCATGGAGGAGGCTAGCAAGGCTGAGTTGCGAAAGGTGGAGGCCGCCTGCAAGGAGCGGATTGACATAGCCATTGCTACGGTGGACGAGGTTCGGAGGGCGGATCTCGAGAAAGTAGAGAAGTTATCTGGGAGGCTTGAGGCCGCAGAGCTTGCTCAGGCCAGGCTAAAGGAAGAGATGGAGGAAATGAGGAGGTCTCTCTAGGCTGATTGCTCGAGATATCGATCGGAGAGGGATGTCGCCGTCGTTAAGTTGTTGTCTTCCGAGGCCCGGGTGAGGGAGTTTGAGGAGAATGAGGGGATGATGGATGAGATGTTGCAGGATATGTACTTCCGTACCTGGAAGCAGGGTAATTTATCCTGGATGGATGACTATCCCCGGATCATGGCTAGGATATATCTCCGGGCTTTGGAGGAGGCCAAGGCCGATGCGGATAAGGAAGGTGGAGCGGCATTCAGGATGGACATGGTAACCGCCCAGTTCTCAAAGGAGGAGAAGGTAGCGGTGAAGGAGGGGATGCGGCTACTTGCTGCGGAGGAAGCCGGTGTGCAGTTGGGGGATGAGGACCGAGAAGCGGGTGCTGGTGAGTCTCTCTTCTCTTTTCTTTTTAGACTTTCATAACTTGATCGTTCGCTGTTTATCTGATGGATTCTTCTTCTGAATTGGACAGGTGGGACCTCTGGTCAACATGCTGGGAGTTCCGATCCAGCAACCAAGTAGATTCGGAGAGCTGATTCTGAAGTGTAGTGGTTAGCACTAATGCAGCTGGTTATTTTATTTGGTCTGCTTGACATTCCTGTATATGCTAGTTCAAAACATTAATGTACTGTAATAATGACTTTATGTAATTTCATAACATAAGCTGGTTCCTTTATGTTGGAATGTTATCGCTATTTTGTTGTGCTGTGTAAGTGATGTAACTATGCATGTTACTAGTGACTTGACTGTGCCTGATGCCAAGTTTTTTGCTTAAAGTATAATTTTCTCATTTTGCAACGTAAATGTGATGTGTGAATATGAACTGCAGCTATGCATTAATGTATAAAAGTAGAAGGTACCGCCTTTCATGTTTCGGCTGTGGACGGCAACTTCGTGCGCCCTGTAAGATTAAGCACTAAATGCTGTTGAGTGTCTCGCCACCCGATCGTAAGTTTCTGTTCCCATAAGCGAGCGTTCCCTATTTCATGTCCTGTACTTTCAAGCACCGTTACGGAGAATAGGAGAAAAGTTTTACATGAAATGGAAATATAGGAAAAGTAAAACTTCCAGTCACGGAAGGCCGTCGATGTGCTTAAGTTCATGGCAAACGGGTTTTGTAGTCACTTTCCCTAGATGTGGGTCTTGGAGACATTTGTCACCCATCTTACGCTTCTGCGGGGAGTTTTCTTTTTTACCACAGCCGCACTTAAGACACATCGGAGCCGATCGCGCACAGTAACTTCCCGGGCCATTATGGCCCGTAATCGTGGATATTATTCGATTTACTGTGGCCGGCTAGCGTGGGGGCCGATCGTCAACTGTGAACTGCCCCTGGCTGGCCACACCTTATGTTGGGGCTTATGATCGGTTCACAGTTGCCGGCGAGCGGAATCGCTGTAATGAGCTGCCATCGGCTATAGTCGACCTTTTTTTTTGATGACTTATACTCGGCTTATTACAGTCGGCTTTAAGGGTCGAGGCAAACAATGAGTTAACTCGCGGTAGAGGGATACCGGAGCAAAGTGTCTCATTGGCGAGGGCATAGGAGCGTAGCGTACCTGTTAGATTTTGTCCAGGTGGAGTTGTGTCGTGAAGCTCTGAATTGAAATGTCATCTGCAAAGGATTTTGCTCAACAGCAAAGGATAAAGCTTAACAAGTAGCCAAGATATAAAGGAACAAGTTAACAAGAGCCAAGTTTTTTAAAGTGGTTCGGCACGAAAATGCCTACGTCCACTGATTCTCTTTGTTAATTCACTTCATATGGGCAGTACAAGTTAAGAAAAGTATCGACGGAGGTGTCGGATGTTCCATGCCCTCTGGAACACCTCTTCTTCCACTGTTGACAAAATATAAGCTCCGTTGTGGAGATCTTTATGAATTACATATGGTCCGTCCCAGATGGGGTCCAGTGCCCCGGGGCGCGGAAAGATTCCCTTGAGGACAAGATCTCCTTCTTGTAAGCTGCGATGTTTGACTTTGGAGTTGTATAGTGCTGCCACTTTTTGTTTGTGAGCTGCTGCTTTGAGTGCTGCGTCATTTCTTCTCTCCTCAATCAGATCCAAAGACATGAGGAGGATCTCTTCGTTCTCTTCCGGGTTGTAGTGGATCCTACGGTGAGTGGGCACTATAGTTTTAACTGGAAGCATAGCCTCCGATCCGTATGCCAAAGAGAAGGGAGTATGCCCTGTTGAAGTTCTGTAAGATGTGCGATAGGCCCAAAGTGTCGTAGGAAGTTCGTCCACCCAAGCGCCTTTCGACTTTTCAAGTTTCTTCTTGATTTAGGTCTTGAGGATCTTGTTGACAGCTTCGACTTGGCCGTTTGCCTGGGGATAAGCCACGGATGAGAAGCTTTTGTGAATCCCATTTTCTTGGCACCAGTTGGCGAATTCTTCGCTGTCAAATTGAAGTCCGTTGTCTGATATGATCTTGAGTGGGACTCCGTACCTGCACAGAATATTTTTGATCAAGAAGTTGATAACTTTTGCCGAAGATATTTTATTTAGAGGTTCCGCCTCCACCCATTTGGTGAAATAGTCAACTGCCACTATAGCATATTTGGCTCCGCCTCGGCCCGTTGGTAGTTCGCCAATCAAGTCAATTCCCCATACTGCAAAGGGCCAAGGGCTGGTCATTTGAGTAATCTCATTTGTGGGTAGTCGAGGAATCTTGGCAAATTTCTGACATCTGTCGCATCTCTTGACGAAGTCCAAGGCATCTTTGTTTAAAGTGGGCCAGAAGTACCCATATCGGAGTATCTTTTTTGCTAGGGTCTGCCCTCCGGTGTGGTCTCCACAACTTCCCTGATGGATATTGGATAGAATTTCCCTGGCTTCTCTTCCAGCAACGCACCTCGATAAGGGGTTAGAGAAGCCACGCCGATAGAGGACGCCTTCTTGCATTGTGTAGCGGGAGGCTTTCCTTAGAATTTTCTTAATTTCATTTCGCCCGTCGGGTAGGGTGCCGTTTTGTAAGTATTCTCGGATAGGGGTCATTCAAGTTTCTTCTTCGGTTGCAGCTATCAGATTTACTTGCTCGAAACTCGAGGTTAGTAGCCTTGAGACAGTTGTCGTTCCAGAAGTGGTACCATCTCCCATGCTAGCTTGCTTTGCCAGCTCGTCGGCCTCTTGATTTTCTTCTCGAGGAATGTGCTTGATCGAGTAGTGATCCAATTGATTGAGCAGCCGCTTGGTCTTTTTCAGATATGCCGTGAGTCGCTCTCCTCGAGTCTGGAACTCCCCTAGTATTTGATTTACGATGAGTTGCGAATCACTGTGAAGACATAAGGAACTGACTCCGATCTCCAGGGCAAGCTCTAATCCGGCTATTACTGCTTCATATTCGGCATCATTGTTGGTGGCAGCGAATTCCAATCTTAGGGCGTAGTGCAGCTTCTTTCCCCTGGGGGTGATTATCACGACACTTGCCCCGGAGCCTTGTTCGTTCGATGCCCCATCTATGAAGAGATTCCATTTGACGTCTTCTGACACCTCGGATTGCTCCCTACCTTCACCGGTGGTGAATTCGGCAATGAAATCGGCCATAGTTTGTCCCTTGATGGCGGTGCGGGGATGGTAGGTGATATCATATTGACTTAATTCAATGCACCATTTAAGTAACCGCCCAGAGGTATCGGGACGATGAAGTACTTGCCTTAGTGGTTGATCGGTTAGAACTCGGATGGAATGAGACTGGAAGTAGTGTCGCAGTTTCCGTGACGTGACTAGTAAGCAGTACGCTAGCTTCTCAAGTTTAGGATATCTGCCTTCTGCTCCCGTGAACCTTTTGCTATGAAGTACACTGGCCGTTGTGTGCGATTTTCTTCTCTTACCAGAGTGGCGCTTAGAGCATGGGATGACACAGCAAGATATAGGTATAGTTCTTCACCTTCATTCGGAGTCGAGAGTACTGGTGGCCGTTGGAGGTGCTCGATTAGGTTAAGGAAAGCCGCTGAACATTCGTCGGTCCACTCGAATTTTCCTTTGTCTCCCTTTAGGGCTTCGAAGAAAGGGACACACTTGTCAGTTGCTTTGGATATGAATCTGCTTAGGGCGGCCACCTTCCCGTTTAGGCTTTGCATTTCTTTCCGAGTGGATGGTATTTTGATATCTTGCAAGGCTCGGACTTGTTCGGGGTTTGCTTCGATCCCTCTGGCATGGACGATGAATCCCAAGAACTTTCCTGATGACACTCCGAAGGAGCACTTTAGAGGATTCAGCTTCATTCCATATTGGCGGAGTACTTGGAACATCTCGTCCAAGTGGCTTACATGATCGTTGGCTTTTCTTGATTTAACCAGCATGTCATCCACATAGACCTCCATAGTTCGTCCTATCAGTTCTGCAAACATCTTATTGACGAGGCGCTGATAAGTAGCTCCGGCGTTTTTAAGTCCAAATGGCATTACCTTGTAGCAGTACAATCCTCGGTCAGTGACGAAGCTAGTGTGGTCTTGATCGGGGGCGTGCATAGGGATCTGGTTATATCCTGAGTATGCGTCCATAAAGGATAAGAGTTCGTGTCCGGCAGTGCTGTCCACGAGTTGGTCGATTCGGGGGAGTGGGAAGCAGTCTTTCGGGCAAGCGTCATTTAAGTTGGAGAAATCGATGCATGTTCGCCACTTCCCATTAGATTTCTTTACCAGTACCGGGTTGGCAATCCATTCCGGGTAGATGGCTTCACGTATGAAGTCATTGGCCAGTAAGTTCTTTACTTCTTCCCCGAGGGCCGCTGATCGTTCTGCCCCCATACTTCTCTTCTTTTGCTTTACCGGTACCTTGGTAGGATCGATGTTTAGTGCGTGGCATGCTATGTCCGGGGAGATTCCAGTCATATCAGCGTGCGTCCATGTAAATACAACCATGTTGTGGCGAAGAAAATCAATGAGTTGATTCTTTAATTCTCTTTTTATCTGAGATCCGACTCTCAGCAGTTTACTTGGGTCGCGTTTGTCTACAGATACGAATTCCATAGCCTCTGCAGGCTCGGCGGTGGCCTCCTCCTCTTTGTCCCTGGGGTCTAATTCATTAAAAGGATCACTGGTATACCGAAGAGGAGGGGCTTTCTTTAGTTGCTATGCTTCCAAGATTTTCATGCAGAGAATAGTCTCTGCATTTTTTCCTTTATCTCTCCTGCGATTATTGCGAAGTTCGGTTACATAGCAGTCCCGAGCGGCGTCTTGATCCCCTTCTACTTCTCCCACTCCATTATCCGTTGGGAACTTCATCTTCAGGCACCATGGGGCAAGGACAATTTGGAAGTCAGACAAGGCTGGACTTCCTAAAAAGGCATTGTAGGCCGAGTGGTTGTCTATTAGCACGAATGTTTGTTTCCGAACGGCGGAGCGGGGATGACTTCCCAATTCAACAAAGAGATCCAATCGTCCGAGGGGCATCTTTGCTTCTCCAGTGAAACCGTGTAGTGGTTTGTTGCAGGGGGATACATCCTTCATTGACAGCTTCATTTTGTCGAAAGCATGCTTGAATAAGATATTTACTGAACTTCCAGTGTCTATTAAAATTCGGAAAACTTTGGCTGGACCGAACCAGGCAGAGATGACCATAGGGTCCATGTGTGGGTACTGCCTTCCTTCTAGGTCGCGCCCACAGAATGTGATGTCATTATTTTCCTTCCGCTTAGGGTGGCGTTCTTCCATAACAGAATTGACGCAGTCATTCTCGCTTCTGAGTGAGTTTCCATATCTTTCCATTTCTGCCCAGCTCTTGTCGGCGATGTGTGGCCCCCCGATATTGTATGGACCACTATCTTCTCTTGGCTGGAGCCGCTGGTGTTGCGATTTCCTCCGCCTGTCTCTAGGTGGAGCTGCCCTGGGTTTTCCTTGGCAGGAGCTGGAGTCATGTCCTGTCCCTTCGCATAGCATTCTAATCTCTTTCTCCTGATGTGTTCTTCAATTAGGTCTCGGAGATGGCGGCATTCATTGGTATCGTGCCCATGAGACTCGTGGAAACAGCAGAATTTTCCGGACTGGATTGCGCGATCTGACTCTTTCTTGTACGGGGGGCGCTTGTATGTAAGTTCGTCTTGGGTGGCCAGGAAGATGTTCTCGACTGTTTCATTCAAGGGAGTGTAAGCGTCAAATCTCGGTCCTGGTCGATACAAACGCTTTTCTCCCTTCTTGCCCCCTGCATTGTCTCTGTAGTCGTTTCTCCGAATGTCCTTCGCTGCGGCGGGGGCGTTTCCATGAGCCGTCTTAGTCTGTGGTCCTGTCTGCCTTTCAGTGGCAGCCTCTTCGAGTCTCATGTACTTCCCAGCTTCATGGAAGAAATCGGGCAAGGTAGCCGGTTTTTCTTTAGTTAGTCTTCTAGCAAACTTGGTATCTGGGTGCACACCACTACAGAGGGCCATCAGGGTGAGTTTCTCATGGGCATCTTGGACTGCGGCCGTTGCGGCGTTGAACCGGGTTAGATATTGTTGCAGTGTCTCTCCGGATTTCTGTTTGACATTGGATAGAGAATAAGCATCCTTGGGTTGTTCCACATGAATGCGGAACTGGCTAATGAACTTTTCCTTCAACATTTCCCATGAACTGATGGATCCTTGGGGTAGATGGCAGAACCAGGAGGTAGCTAGATCTGCTAAAAATAGTGGAAAGCATTTGCATAATACTCCTTCCGTTGCCCCGCTCATGAGCATATGTTGTGTGTATCTTTGCAGGTGTACAACGGGGTCGGAAGTTCCCTTGTACGGTTCCATCGTTGGCATTTTCCATTCTCGAGGTGTGATGGCGGTTTCGATGTTGCGGGTGAAAGGGCTGGTTACCCTAGCGCCTATCCCTCGATCTCTTTGCTCCCGTCGGACGCATTCCCTGAATAATCGTGCCATTCTTTCATCAGAATTTGGAGCGGACAAAAATGAGCTTGGTTCTTCCCTACGGGATCGATCTCGTCCAGATGACCTGTAGGGATGGTATAGCCTATCACTTCTGACGTTATCCAGTGGCTGTCTTTGGCTGCTCGGATGCATGCTAGGACCAGCTACAGTTGCCCCCTGCCTTGATCTTCCCCTGTGGGGTTCTGCTTCGAGCATTTCCATGGGGTCAACTTCGGGCTGGGTTCTAGCTCGGCTCCGTTCAGCGGGGTTTCTATGATTAGGCGGCATGACCGGCTCAGCTACATGCGACCCACGCCTGGTGCCTCCCCCATTGGGTTCGGTTCCAAGCGCTTCCTCGAGTCGGAGTTCGGACTGAGTCCGGGCGCGGCCCCTATCATTGTTGTTCCTGTTGATAGCTTCTTCGAAGAGGGAAGACCTTTGCTGTCTCTGAGATGCTCCAGATTGAGACTCACCCCATGATTCAGTGTTGCGGTTGGATTCTTCGGCATCCCTCAAGCGTGACATGAGTTGGTTCACCAAAGCTTCTTATTGGGATGCGAAGCGGTTAGTCACTTCAACCACAACTCTGTCTAGGTCTGCCCTAGTGATTGCTGTCGGTTGTTCTGCGGCAGGGGCTGTCGGAATTGCCAGATCTACATTTGGCACTGCTGTCGTAGTGGGACGGTTCTCTTGATCTGGATCCACTGGATCTGGAGCGCTGCTGGTTGCAACGTTCTTTCCCTTGTTGGCGTCTTTTCTCGGCCTGAAAGTCATGTTTCCTAGGCAATGAAGGGTGCTATTGGGAAAGAAGGTTGAATGAGGGAAGCTGAAGCTTCGAGTTCCAAGTTCTTAGTGAAAGCACCAAAAATGTTTGCGCAAAAAATGGACAAACACCTCCAAGTCGTATTATTTAGTTGATTTTATGTTGTTCTTAGTAATATGGGTGAGTTATGCAAATAAGTAAAAAACAGGGGCTAAATTGTAAAAAGACATGCAGATTTATAGTGGTTCGGCCAGAACGTGCCTACGTCCACTTTATATGTTATTCTCTCTTTTCTTTCAGATTACAAGTACAAAGCTTTGTATACAAGTATATGAAAGTTGTTTGAAAGTTCCTTTCGTGCTTGAGCTCTCAAACTTGTCTGCCATTGTTGTACCCCTGCCCCTCTATTTATAGAGTGAGGTCGGGGGCAGGGGTCCTGGAAGTATATAGCAGCTGGCGGGCCTGGGCTGAAGCAATCTGGCCTGAAAGCGTTCTGGTTCGGCGAGGCTTCATTCGGCGTGGAACTTGGACCGGTGATGGAGTGGACCGGTGGTAGGTGGTTTGGAGGTTCATTCGGCAGTGGGTTTAGAGGTGTTGGTTCGGCATGGAGCTTGGACCGGTGATGGAGTGGTCCGGTGGCAGGTCGACTCGGTGGTGATGGGGAAGGGATTGGTTCGGCATGAGGGCGGTGTTGGTTCGGTAGAACATGGAGGAGAGGTGGTTCGGTCAGAGTTGGTTCGGTAGCGTGGAGGGAAGGTGGTTCGGTTGTAGTTGGTTTGGTAGCGTGGATTTGGTTCGGTGATACGAGGAGGATAGGTTGGTTCGGCTGTACGTGGTACGGTGGATCATGGTTCGGTGATACGAGGAGGATGGGTTGGTTCGGTGGCCACCTGGTTCGGCCGGGGTTGCTAGAGAAGCTTTTTGGTTCGGTGGCGAGAATTCGCCCAACAGCTTTCTGTAGTATTATGATCTTGAGATGATTGCATATTCCTGATGCACTTGGTCATTCATTGATTTGTTTGCATATTTGTGCATATTGAGCCTTGGTCTCTGTTGCATGCATTGCTGTTGGGTTGCTTTGGGATTGAACTTGAGCTTTGTACTGTCAATTGTTGCACTTGTGTTGCTCACCATGTTGCATACATGTTTTCCTGTGTTCATGCTTGTGACATTCATGTTGTTTGCATTGAGTCACTGATTTTGCTCGAGACTTGTTTCAGTTCGCATGTTTGTACTGAACTGGTTTGGTGTCTCACTTCCATTTTGAGTTTGCATCTGGTTAGTGAGTTGTGTTTGTGAACATCGTCGGGTCTTGTTGTATTTGCATTGTACCATGCTGTTACCTGTACTGTCTGGTTGAAGTTATGATCATTTGTATACATACATTCATGTATGTATATATGTGTATGTCTGCACTCATCTTTTCTACTGAAGGAGTCTCTTGTTGCTAGTTTGATTCACCTATTTGTTATTTGAACTTGATGTTGTTTCTCGACATTGCATACTGCTCTCTGATTTTGCTTTGGTCATGAGACCGTAGTTGTATACTTGGGCTTCACTGAGTTTGTTGTTGCATTCATGTCTGCTGTCATTACTATATTGAGATCACTGTTGAATTGTGTTGGTCTAGCTTGAACTTGATATTGTTGAACCTGTTAGTCGAGCTTGCATACTTCATGTTGCCTTGACTTTGGTTGTTGCATTGAGTTGAGTCATGATTGCAATGACTTGAGCTTGCATACTTCATGATTGCAATGACTTTGAAATTTCACCTGAGTTGAATCCAGTTTCAAAACTCGGGTTTGACCTTGTGCTCGTGTCGTGATTTTATTTATATTGCACGTGAGTTGAACCCGGCTTTTCATTTGGGTTTGACCTGTGCTCACCTGCCCCTGTAGCATTATCAAGTGTACATCGATGTGCACGGCCTTGTGGCATGTACAGTGATACACCGTGCATGTCACATTGTTCGTGTATGATGAACTCAAATGTAAATGATGACGAACAACCCAAATAACTAAGGCAAATAATATTTTCAAAAATCCATATTTTATTTTATATTGAAAAAATATTTCTTTTTCAATTTTACTGCGTTAGTGAACATTTTTGCAGATTGCTCAGATGCTGGATTCTAACTGGAATGAAGTTGAAGATTAACTACGAGTGTGAGTGATATGTAGTGAGAAATTTATGTAAATTGAATTGTGATGTAATTAGAATCAAAATTGTATATGTATAGTGAGAGCTTGAATTTGTACTATTCAAAATTGTAATAAATATTTGTTTGAATAAAATTTCTATTTGAATTCAAATTCTGTGTTATTTAATTTTATTCAACAAATATTTATTTAATCTGTGAAAATAAAATAGTACATTATCAGATACATTTAAATGAATATATATATATATATATATGTTTATTATCATCAAACAAAAATCATATAAGCGCATATTCAACACTTCCACCTTTACTCTTTCGAATCATTCCTTTCGACCTAGCCGAAAGAATTTCATAGCCAAACTTCTACTACCGCTGGCGATTGGGCTTCCTCCTTTCTTGCTTTATTGCTTTAGACTTCTTCGAAAGGTATATTTCTTGAATGCTTCAAACTTCGTCAAAAGGTATTGCTTGAGAGCTTTTGCCTTTATCAAAAGGTTTATCGCTTTATCACTTTCGACACTATCGAAAGGTGTATAGACACTCCTTCTACTTAGCTATTAATGTTCTATGTAAATTAGCATGATTGCTAGCCTTCGAGACTGTAAAAGTATATGCTTTAGAGGCTTCGAACGAGTTGAAACACCGTTGAGATATCAGCTGTACGAGACATCAGTCCGAAGTATTCTATCTGTCTGGAGTGGAAACCTATCTCCTTGTGTTTGATACAGAATTCCTGTAATCTTTTCCTTTATAGGTGATGATGGCTTTAACCAATTCGAAAGGGTAATATATGCTTTTGAAAGGGTAGATCTATTTGTACATTCTTCTGGTGGAAGTAGATAAAAACGAACCGGTTGTTTCGAATGGTTTGGCACACATGAAGTTCATTGCCTTAGAAAGGTACCTTTCAACCTCTTTGCAAGTCAAAATTCTGTTGCCTCCGAAAGGTGCCTCTCGACCTCTTCAAAAGCTTCTTGTTTATTCAACATACCGCTGAAGCATCTCTTTGACTCCTTCGAAAGGCTCTGTTGGTGCCGTCATTTTCTGTTCATCCTTCTTTTTTATCCATCTTGGTTTCAACAACGTCGATATGATTTCTTGATCATGATGTAGTTGTTTTCTCAATGCTTAGCTGGCTTCTTTCCAACTTTGTCGAAAGCCCTGTTTGTTGTTTGAGGAGACCATTCGAACAATTTTAAAACCTCACTAATGCTAATGCTCCTTCTTTCATACTTTTACTCTTGAAAATATTTTATGGATAACACTGAGGATTGAGGATTTTCAGGTTTTAGTAGGTGGACGAATAAAGCTTCCGGAGACGAGCAGGACGCGGATGCTAGCTATCTAGGAGTTGTTATGTTTTTATTTCCACTGTGTTGTATTAAGTCAGTTATGAGTACTTTGTACTCTGATCAACTAAGGGGGCATCTTCATATGTCGCTCTTGGC
Source organism: Allium cepa (assembly GCA_030765085.1). Taxonomy (NCBI): domain Eukaryota; kingdom Viridiplantae; phylum Streptophyta; class Magnoliopsida; order Asparagales; family Amaryllidaceae; genus Allium; species Allium cepa. The sequence continues at coordinate 689,846,730 of CM060938.1, forward strand.
GTATTTATGTAATAATTATACTTGATCTGAAATTGAGAAACGATTGAGATTATGTAATTGGATATGAAACATGTTTCGTGAAATGTAATTAGAAGGTTGTTTTTAAATTTGTGATTTTGTTTCATACTCATGCGCTTCTGATATTATGGATACTATTAAAGTTACTCTATTTTGTCGCAGAAAGTTAATACTATAGATAACTGCAGCATCTATAGCGCTTAGCCTTGGGTCTCAAGATGCATTTTAAGCATCTATAGCGCTTACTCTATGAAATGACAAAAATATCTAAAAATAAAAATGTGATAATAATGAATAAGCATATCTTTATGCATTTTAAGCTCTTTCAATTAATATCAACATTAGAAATTAGTACACAATGCTACCAAAGTAATAAACGAAATATTTGTTTACCGACTAAATGAAATATTGACTAAAAGAAACACTACAAATTATATTGTTATTTTAATTTGTAAACATAATAATTTGGTTTTAAATCGTTGTTTCATACCTTATTAATTTTAATTTGTAATAACAAATCTAAATTAATTCGTAATAATGAAATATTGACTAAATGCATACGCATGAACCTAATTTACATAAATTATCACGTAGGGGTGTTTTGTATATTTTAATTGAAAATATGAATGGCTTGTGCAAAGCTCCACTTAATAATGCCCATTTTAATTTGCATAAAGTAGGCAACATCTTAGGTGCGTTGCAGATCAAATATTTGGCCAAACAATTCTTTCATGACAAAGTAGAGTTGGATCAGTTTAATTTTCTTTTGTAAATGGATATGCACGAGTGGTATCATCATTCAATTGGTAAAAGAAACATTTTTAGAAGCGAAAAATATTCTTCATTTCTTACGTATTTCCATGCTTTGATTCACACCTACAGGCTTAATAGTTATAGTTATATTTTCAGAATATTATGTCCGGCCATTCTTTTGAATGGCTATAGATTTACTTTGTAAGTTTTACATGTTTCGAAAAGTAAAATCTATTAATATTAAAAACCTTTATTTTCCTTTTTCGTGTCTACGGTACTATAAGCCTGTTCACATTTTCAAAGATACTAAGGGTACATTGGTGAAAGAAACATTGTTAGCAGCGGAAGATATTATTCTTTTCTAGCCTATTTCTATGCTTTTGTTTCAGGCCTACGTATTTTTTTAATAATATTAATAATATTTGTAATAGCATTGGTGTCACCCTTGCTTGGTATTAATGTGAACTATAAAAAACGCACCTCTATAAATTATCAAATCTTAACTACTTAAATATTAGATCTTATTTTAAACTTTTTTTTATAAATTCAAACGTTCCTAAAAGTTGGGTCTAACAATTAAACATACTTTACAAATTCAAAACGCTTGCAAAAATATGATCTAAAATTAAACTTTTTTTATAAATTTAAAATACTTCTTTACACATATACAAATCTTGATATCATTTGAAAATAAAAAATTATTTTTTGACTGATTTAAATATGTATAATTTATAAGAAAAAGAATTCAAGCGCGAAATGCGTAACTCTCGTGCTTAATAATTTTAGTCACCTTTCAGAACATCATGTCCAACCATTCTTTTGAATGGCTATAGATCTTCTTTCTAAGCTTTACAAGTTTTTGACGACTAAAATCTATCAATATCAAAACTTTTATTTCCTTTTTTCGTGTATACTGTCCTATAATCATGTTTGCATTTGTAGAAACATTAATGGTGCATTCGGGAATAGTAAAATAGCACATTATCGTCCCGTAAGTCAGACGCATCGGACACGCCCAAAGCGTCGAAAACGGAAACAGATCAAATGAGGCGTTCATACGCATTAGGAATTTTGGCAGGTTCGAGAATCAATTAATGTGAGTTATGGATAATTTATATTTTTAAAAATTTCTAAAATTAATAACAAGTGTGAATAAGATTTGTTTACGACACGGGTTTTTGCGTTGCGATCGTATCAAACTGATATACATTATGAATTTGTTTTAAACTGAATCGGAATAATTTATAATTGTAAAATTTATTTATTTTTGCAAATTATTTATACATAAAATGTAAATAAATAAATAATTAAATATATAAATAAACTTTATTTTAGAGTGTATATTTCAAATACTCCGTTCAGATTCTCTGATCACAACACACAAATCGCACGCACCATTCACTCAAATTCCAACTCAAATGCGCTGCTTAGATTTTCTGTTATAGTTCAGTTGAGAATGCGCCATAACTCCGGCATTAACTTTGAATGGCTCTGCGCCCTGACTCTGGCATTTACTTTGAATGGCTATATGGATGGACTTGCTTTCTGGTGTAGGACTCTTCTTGCTAAAGTATAGTTGTGCTCATGACCGTATACTAAAAAAAATGTTCCGTACATCTAATTGCTTCACATGACCTCCTCTCAAAGTTGTGTTAATTACCCTGTTGATATTTTCAGCATTCAAGTTCATACGTTCATGTTTCATTTCATAAGTAAATTGGGCCATGTATTTGTGAATATTCACAATCATTTGAGAACGATACTAGATTGTATGATGTTTCCATTAATAAAATATGTATCTGTTGATTGTCAATCATGTCAAGGAGTGCGTTTAGAGTCAGTGCGTTTAGAGTCTCAAATACCAAAATTTGGATGAACTTACCAACTTGCCACCGAACCATGGCGCTGTTGAAAAGCCTTTGAAAATATATATGTGAAAGTGACAAGTATGGTTTTCCCATACTCTTTTCCCATAGAAGTTTATATCAAAGTTACTGTTGTCAATAACTGAAAATGACAAGTATGGTTTTCCCATACTCTTTTCCCATAGAAATTTATATCGTTGTCAATGACTGAAAGTGACAAGTATGGTTTTCCATACTCTTTTCCTATAGAAATTTATATCAAAGTTACTGTTGTCAATGACTGAAAGTGACAAGTATGGTTTTCCCATACTCTTTTCCCATAGAAATTTATATCAAAGTTACTGTTGTCAATAACTGAAAGTGACAAGTATGGTTTTCCCATACTCTTTTCCCATAGAAATTTATATCGTTGTCAATGACTGAAAGTGACAAGTATGGTTTTCCATACTCTTTTCCCATCAATGACTGAAAGTGACAAGTATGGTTTTCCCATACTCTTTTCCCATAGAAATTTATATCAAAGTTACTGTTGTCAATGACTGAAAGTGACAAGTATGGTTTTCCCATACTCTTTTCCCATAGAAATTTATATCAAAGTTACTGTTGTCAATAACTGAAAGTGACAAGTATGGTTTTCTCATACTCTTTTCCCATAGAAATTTATATCGTTGTCAATGACTGAAAGTGACAAGTATGGTTTTCCATACTCTTTTCCCATAGAAATTTATATCAAAGTTACTGTTGTCAATGACTGAAAGTGACAAGTATGGTTTTCCCATACTCTTTTCCAATAGAAATTTATATCAAAGTTACCGTTGTCAATAACTGAAAGTGACAGGTTTTTCCATACTCTTTTCCGATAGAATAACTGAAAGTGACAAGTATGGTTTTCCCATACTCTTTTCCCATAGAAATTTATATCAAAGTTGTTGTCAACGACTGAAAGTGACAAGTATGGTTTTCGCATACTCTTCTCCCATAGAAATTTATATCAAAGTTACTGTTGTCAATAACTGAAAGTGACAAGTATGGTTTTTCCATACTCTTTTCCCATAGAAATTTATATCAAAGCTGATGCTTGCCATTTACTGTTGTCAATAACTGAAAGTGACAAGTATGGTTTTCATGACCGTTCCTCGAACCGTGTGATTGAAGGTTTAAGCTTTTAACGGTTAAACCAGTCGAACGGGCGAAACCATAAATTTTTTTCTTCGAAAATTTGCTCATTTATCTACTACAAACTATGCACAAAAATTTGCTCATACAATTGCAGTGACGTATTTAATTTGACCACTATAGCCGTTAAAATAGAAGTAAACATTTAAGTTTCAAAAATCAGACGATGTAAACAACAGTAATTGATTTCTACATCAGCTGCTCGAACAATGCTTAAGAAATAAGTTTAAGGTCTACTTTAATACAATAAATTCTACAATTGAATTATTTTTAACATAAAATTCCTAAATAGACGACTGATAAAAACTTATGGATATAACCGATCAATTGAAAAGAGCACTTGAAATCCATGGGAGAAGTAAAATTAATTCTGACATAAGACCAAACTACCAAGTCCGACATTACTAACGCTTCAAATTGATAGGACCGCGATGTATAATTAATACCTCAAGCAATTTACGGTTCTTCATTTTTTGCAGTAATCAAGAAATGGAAGCTGTTTTCAAAAGATTTAAGGTCCGGATGTCCATTTATATTGAGTTGCCCTCAATAAATTGTGAAAAGAGAAACGTCTTCTTTCGTCTTTATGGGTGTCTATGACAGGCAAGTAAAACAGGCAAGTAAAAGCACATAGACATAGGGCAGTGGAACAGTAAAGGACATAACTGTCCTTTTATCCTTGTTTTTTTTTCTTGACACAGAGGATATTATGGTAATTTCAAAAGCTTTTCCATTACATATAGATTCTGTTTTGTACCTACGTACATATGTATTTGTTAGTTCTAAAGATTCGAAGTTTTTACTCAGATCAATTGTTAGTTTTCATATTCGGTTCTAAAGATCCCAAGTCTTTTTCCAACCATTATATGTTAAAATCTGGTATGTGTAACTGCTTCAATCGTTTGTTTACCCACCATTTGATCAGCCTTTGTTTACCCCAGACTTAGTATTGAACTTCCGTTGTAGAAGAAGATTAATAGGCACAGTTACTGCGTAAGTTTTGTATGTGCACACTTTTTTTCTTTGAATATACCGTCCTGCATTTTGAGTTACCGCGTAAGTTTTGTATGTGCACACTTTTTTTCTCTGAATATACCGTCCTGCATCTTGAGTTACTGCGTAAGTTTTGTATGTGCACACTTTTTTTCTCTGAATATACCGTCCTGCATTTTGAGTTACTGCGTAAGTTTTGTATGTGCACACTTTTTTCCTCTGAATATACCGTCCTGCATTTTGAGTTACTGCGTAAGTTTGGTATGTGCACACTTTTTTCTCTGAATATACCGTCCTGCATTTTGAGTTACTGCGTAAGTTTTGTATGTGCACACTTTTTTTCTCTGAATATACCGTCCTGCATCTTGAGTTACTGCGTAAGTTTTGTATGTGCACACTTTTTTCTCTGAATATACCGTCCTGCATGTTGAGTTACTGCGTAAGTTTTGTATGTGCACACTTTTTTTCTCTGAATATACCGTCCTGCATCTTGAGTTACTGCGTAAGTTTTGTATGTGCACACTTTTTTTCTCTGAATATACCGTCCTGCATCTTGAGTTACTGCGTAAGTTTTGTATGTGCACACTTTTTTTCTCTGAATATACCGTCCTGCATCTTGAGTTACTGCGTAAGTTTTGTATGTGCACACTTTTTTTCTCTGAATATACCGTCCTGCATCTTGAGTTACTGCGTAAGTTTTGTATGTGCACACTTTTTTTTCTGAATATACCGTCCTGCATGTTGAGTTACTGCGTAAGTTTTGTATGTGCACACTTTTTTTCTCTGAATTTACCGTCCTGCATTTTGAGTTACTGCGTAAGTTTGGCATGTGCATACTTTTTTTCTCTGAATATACCATCCTGCATCTTGAGTTACTGCGTAAGTTTTGTATGTGCACACTTTTTTTCTCTGAATATACCGTCCTGCATCTTGAGTTACTGCGTAAGTTTTGTATGTGCACACTTTTTTTCTCTGAATATACCGTCCTGCATCTTGAGTTACTGCGTAAGTTTTGTATGTGCACACTTTTTTTCTCTGAATATACCGTCCTGCATTTTGAGTTACTGCGTAAGTTTGGTATGTGCACACTTTTTTTCTCAGAATATACCGTCCTGCATTTTGAGTTACTGCGTAAGTTTTGTATGTGCACACTTTTTTTCTCTGAATATACCGTCCTGCATTTTGAGTTACTGCGTAAGTTTTGTATGTGCACACTTTTTTTCTCTGAATATACCGTCCTGCATTTTGAGTTACTGCGTAAGTTTTGTATGTGCACACTTTTTTTCTCTGAACAGACCGTCCTGCATTTTGAGTTACTGCGTAAGTTTTGTATGTGCACACTTTTTTTCTCTGAATATACCGTCCCGCATTTTGAGTTACTGCGTAAGTTTTGTGTGTGCACACTTTTTTTCTCTGAATATATTGTCCCGTATTTTAATCGTTCTTTCTCTGTTTCGCATTTCAATATCAAAAAACGAGTTGCAGGTTCCTACAATTTTTGATGTTGTTATAAGAAAAGTCCATGTATATATAAATATGTAAATTTAGTCCCTATTTTTTGAAAAATAGAAAACGCAAGGTAATTTACAATTTCCTGACAGAAAATGCAAGCTAACTTGCAACTTTTATCAGAAAAGCGCAAGCTAGTTTGCGCTTTTTTACTTTGAAATTTTTTTAAAATTTTTGAAATTTTCAAAAGAAATTAAATTTTTGAAAAGCGCGAGTTAACTTTCACTTTTATAAGAAAAGCGTAAGATAGTTTGCGCTTCTTGATTTATAAAAAACAGGGACTTAATTTACATATTTATTATCATAGAGACTTTTCTTACAGCAACATCGAAAATAGAGACCTTCGGTGCAAAGCCCTTTATTATTATTATTACTATCGTTTAAAAAGTGTAAACTCAGAAATAAATAGTCCCGAAACTTAAGGCATATAGATTTCTATACTAACATAAGTAGTTGAAGGCTTGAAGCATATTGGTCCAAGCAGAATACAGTCATGGATTGATGCATGTTTTAAGTTTTAACAAAACTAATTTGATACAAGTTTCCGCAATCCTCTATAGGAAAAAAATATGAACTAAACCTTGTACCGACAACTTGAAAAAAATGTCACTACTATGACATATCAGCAGAAGTGTAAATTCGAAGTATATCCCCTCTCTTCTAAGCTTTTGTTTAATTTTGGATGTCAAATCAAAAGGTAAGATATTACCCAGCATCAATGTAACCACACTATTTCCAAGTCTGCCCATGTATATGGAAAGGCTTATGAGACGATAAAGATAATAGTATGTTATACACTACCATCACTATGATTATTTACGTGTGAGCGTCCTATAAGTAGCATACAGAAGCGATCTTGAAACATGTAACCCTTGTTGACTTACATACGTGAAAACACACAAGTTGTTGACATGTTCATTGAAGTATTAAAAACAAGATTCAAATGGTAAATCATTACGTTTAAACTTTAAATCAAAACTGAATTTAAGTTGTGACTGGTAGATTCAAAGGATCATATTGAAACTTGTGTGTGCTTGTGTTGCACACTTCTATGCTATTTGTTCACTACTAGTGTACGCACACGGTTGTCATTTTAGAATTTTAAATTAAACACCATTAAAAAACTTATAAATAGTAGAATATACATTTACAAACACAATTCAGATAGATTTATCTATGTATTAAACACACAGATAAAATAAATTTAGAGTACAATCTAAATATTACAAATAAGTTTATTTTTTGATACGTAGTAGCACATGAAAAAAATTGAACTAATTTCATAAAAGTACAAACAAATTACAATAAAAACATATTTTTTGTGTTATCAACACACGGTTTATTTAACATATTTTTGCTGACGTAATCCAAAGAATACACAATCATGATAAGCTTAAATACATGTAGGTGAGGCACCATCGCTTATGACAAAATAAGCTATAGTCAAAGCCAAATAAATAAAAGTAGATTGTGCAATATTTCCAACAAATGTATATCTTATATTCAAACCGTAGAGAAAATTATTCCCAAACAAAATATGTAAAACTGCTGACTTGCACTAAGTTCCATGTGAAAAAGGTTTTAAGAAGTAGGCCTTGAGTTGAACATCTAGATAAATTGTAAGTTTATTTACATGAAAAGACAAAATTGAAAAGACAATTTCCAAGCGTTCGTTAATCTGGAGTTGTCCACCGGTTGAATACAAATGACATGCGAACCAGATACTTCATAATCTTCATATTAGAGGAAGATATTTTGAGCTTTCCAGCAATGAATAGGGTCTAGTGAAACTGCATGGAAATATACTATGTTAGCTCATTGACAGATAAGCATACTTCACTGTAAAAATAGACTTGATAAGTCGACAGAAATTGTATCCACATTAACAAATACTTTTTCCATCAGCACAAATATTCGACGTTTATATTGCATTTAGATAAAAAAATCAATCATTGATTATTCAAACATATAAACGGGAAACCATGCTTATTTAACCTCGGTTACTGAAATTTCCTTTAACGGAAGAAATAAGCATGGGATTTTCTTGTGTTCTTTGTAGTTGCTTCCTGCATTTCCATGAGTTCTGCTACCGTTTTCAAAGCTGGGGATGACACTGTATGGACTGTCGGAAAAACTGATTAAGGAAAGCAGGCTTCTAAGAAAATTGTCCATATTGGCGACACTGCCTTATTGAATATGGCAGTCGGTACCACAATATGATAGGAGGTCAGCAAATCCAATTACGATAACTACAGCAGAAGATCGTCAATGTCAAGCCATGCAACAGGCAACGACTCCATAGTGATCAAGTCGGTAGGGGATCACTTTTTCCTCTGTTGGTTTCCTGGTCATTGTGCCCGAGGCCAAAATTTCAAGGTCTATACCCAAACGAAAGGCACCTCTGTTGCCCCTTACATCTCCCCTACAACCACCCCTCCCCAATGCCCACTTGAAGCTATGGCAGTCCTATGATGATTGCTCCTTCGACTGCAAGCACCATTCCCATGACTCCTGTAGCTACTTCTGGTAGAAGCCATGTCGCTTTCACTTTGACCTCCTTTGGATTCAGCTTTGTTGTTTTTATTGCTTCACTTACTGTTGCTCTTATCTAGTTTTCTTATTTCCATTTTAATCCACTTTGTAGTTTCACCCTGTCTTGTTTTAATCATGCGTTGTATTGTGACTGGTTTTTGACTATTGACAAATATGATTATGAATGTTACTTTTTTTAGTATGAATTTGCTTAGGTAAAAAACAAAAACAAAATATACTTATTATCGGCTAACTTTCAGATACGTATTTTGAATCAAACAGTTATGAAATGTAGTCGTTGGGCCAAATCATGAAAATGCCTTTTTTTATAAGTAGCTTCCCTATGCAAAATAATATCATATTTCAACAACTTAGCACCAGTGAACAAATGTTTGAACAAATTGTGTCCATTTTAGATATATTTCATTTTAGAGTACATTTTCATTTTCGTACGCTTGAAAGAGGAATTGCTTTTATAAACTCGTTATAAACCAACTGACACATAAATTTTTATGTCAGTTGGTCAACCATTAATGCAAATAAAAGCAAATAGTGTTGAAACAATACTATGTGTGCTTTAAGTTTATGTAAACATGAGGAAATTCACTTTCATGTTTACTGTAGTTTTGTTATGAGGTATTTGACAACCAAAAAATTGTTTAGTTTAGAGAGAGTATCTTCAGTGCAATGTCAGGTAAGAGAAAAGTAATAGAGTAGAAAAGAGATAAATATATGTAAGAGGAGCGAGTAGTTGTTTTATTGGACCGAGGCTTTTAAGTTTAGGGTTTATTCGTTAAGATAAAGAACTTGGTTTGTTATAAGTTGGTTGACTCAAGGCTTATAACAATCACCATATTTTTTTGTGAGAAAATGTTTGTCTTATTTGTAATGTGATTGATTAGTGGATAACTTTATGCATATTTCTTTAGCACACTGAAGACATAGTTATTGCAACAAAATCATATTTGTACAACATTATACCAGATTCGACCATTGTAATATGTTACTAACTATGTTATGAGTAACTACCTCAAAACCCAACTTTCTAATAAATACAGTGCAGTCATACAAAGCTATTTTAGATTTGATACCATATAATAGATTACAGTTTACCACTATATGTTTTCATTATATATGATGATAGCTTCCAACATCCTCATTAGCTTTATCTAAGATTTTTAACAAACTTAAAAATATTACACACTCACCTTTGCCCTGTGACTCAAACTAATACCAAAGTTAAACCGTTGTTTTCGCCTTTTGCACTCAATATAGATACCGCTCAACGACCAAGGAGGAAGGGAAAAGTGTTGATGATCCTTGGAGGGACTGGTTATGATGCAAAGCAAGAATTCTGAATGACAATGTGATTACTTGTGAATTATATGACACGAGTATGGTGGCACGTCCGTTGGACGTGTGCAAAGAAGGAAGTGACGTATTTACAGAAAGAAGGAATTTGTAAATTAAAAATTATGATATTGTGAGAGATTACAGTAATGTTTTCGTGGATTATGGGAAAAAAGAGAAAGAAGATATGACAACTAAACAGAAATAATGTTGTAAGAAAGACGATATGTAAACCCGATAATGATGAAGCACCTTTGAGTTATATCGACCTACGAATAATCTATGATGTTTTCAAGTTTACTTATTAATAAATTAATTAAGGTATATTAGCTTTTATATTTTGACCTAGTGCAAGTTTAATTTTATTTGCCTGATTATTATAGAGATAGCATAAAAAGTTTACGAAATACTTATCTTGACTAAGAAAACAGGTGGTTAAAACAATATATCAATTGAATTTTAAACTTAGATGATCGATGTCAAAACTTAAGTACGGTAAATAAGGTAAAAAAAAGTATAGAAAACTCGATCTACTTGCCACAACTCCGTAAATAATTTTGCATAGCTATTTCAATATAGTAAGTAGTACACATTCACATAGATGACAACAAAAGTAACACAGTGGACAAATTAGGTTTTTATTCAGACTATAGCACATCAAATGTAATGGATATACAAATTTCATCTCAATTTAAATTAAAAAGATGAGTCTCTATTTATCATTTGTGAATCTTCGGAAGCTTCATCAGTGATTAGAACCCAATCACATCAAATCACGTATGTATATAAACACGCATAACTTGAAATTTTTTATATTTGTCATTGTAGAATGAAAGTTTGCATTATCCTTTGTAAGGCTATTTGTATCCTTGTTTCAACAACTCCATTTTCATATAATATCCCAAAATCAACATTTTTTATATGTACACATTTTTCATCAATAAATGAAGAGATAAAATGAAACCGTTGTTTCCATGGCTGACATATCAAGAAATTTACAACTTGCTGCGCTAACTTCACCATTACGAACCAATGAATGACAATCCCATTGCAAATAAACTATAGAATATACCGAACCTGAAATCGCAAGTAAAACGTTCATATAGTTAGTACAATGCCTATTCTCAAATTTCAAGCACATGTAGAACTTCAATTTTATATTATCACAAAAGGAATAATGAAACCAAGAACCCTTTTGGATATCCAATTGATAAACCACATAGTTCTTTTAAATGTACCCTAGAACAGAAAAAATTGATCAAAATGTGTGGATTGAATTCTAATATAGAATAATTTAGATCCCATTAAAACTACCTAGATTCACAACAATAGTTGGCGAAATCCATCAAAAAATAGCGGCTTAGTCCATAATCTCTTTTAAATGGGAGAATTGTTACTTGAAGGATGAACGACTTGTGCCGAAGAAGAATAAGATAGGAAAAACAAATTGATTACAGTGGTTTACGTTTACCTGAATAAACGGGGATATTGGTTTCACTGCATTTGTGTGCAGAAATAGTGAATGGATCACATCTGTAGGAATAGTGAATGTTTACCTGACATTTACTAATCAATCATATCAACAAAAGTTAAAAAAAACCAATTACTTGTCTTCTATCCAACAATGGTATCTCTATAAGGTTAACATTGTCTTTAACTTTTATAGAAACATAAATATTAAAAGAGAAAGCAAATGTAAATAAGAAGATAACTATTGACTAATGTACCAAATATTGAATATTTCCATCCTGATATACTTCAACAATGTAAATACAAATTATTTTAAACTATATTAAAGTCAGTGGTTGTAGCATCATGACAGTCATAAAGCAACACAAAAATTCATAAACAGATAAACTACAAAATACTAATCAGTTAATCAGGCCTGATTTCATCTACAACATTTTAGGAACACTTTGACCATGGATCTCTTGTATGGCATTGTGGAACTTCATCCCAATGTTAAGAGAAATCCAATCAGCTTCTTCGACATGGATTGCATATGTCCAAATCATTGCCATTATTTGTTGTGCACTATGAAAATATCAACATTGTGCTTGTGCGTGCGCGTGTAATGCATAGTAGTACAATAAAATGTATGTTTCTTATCGTAAAAGTGTGACCAAAGTGGTGTATGACGACTCATTACAAAAGTATTCAAGCTAACCGCATCATGGAATATATTTGGCAACAAAAATTTTCTACAAAGCATACAGATAAACGATCTCTTACAATTTGTATGTTAATGCATGTTTCTCGATTGCAATTTTCGTGCATACATTGTAACTGTAACACAAAAAGTGAAAAATTGATCTAAAGGTGACCAATTCAATTCAAAATAAGTAAATGTCAATTGCCTGTTTATGAAAAATATTCAACTAAAATACATTATCGTTTTTCAATTCAAATTGGTTTGAACCTTTCAATGTTTGAGCGGATATAAATATCATCGTACATATATTATCTATTCAATTATAAAGTTGTGCTCCGTGTAAAAGTTGATAAATAGATCTTTTAAGGAAAAAAAATAAATTTAGGCCAATTTGATAAACTAATTACAAAAATTTAGATTGGTTTAACTTATTACGAAGATAGACCACTTTATGCCACATCAGTGTCACGCATACTGGCGACATTTCAAATGTCCTCGATTCTTTTTTTCTTTATTTTTTAAAAAAATATAGCTTTGGACGGCGTCAAATACCACACACTGGCGGCATCTCAAATACCGCAAGCTATTTTTTATAAAAAAAATTGTACTGGCGGCATTTGAAATGCCTTCAGTATTTGTGGCGCGCTGATGTGGCCAAAGTGACCTACTTTTGTAATAAGTTATTAAACTGGCCTAAATTTGTAATTAGTTTTTAAATTTGGCCTAACTTTAAAAATCATCCATTTTTTAATGTATACACCACATGTTAGTCCACCTGGCTAAAGCAGAAACCATTTAATCATTGAGAACTAAAATATAGGGTGAAGTATATGAATTTTCAGAGAAATTTTCTTTTTTGCATGCTTATCTGATGACACAAACACACAATGTGGATAAAACTACATCCTCTCTTGTTATTGTGGAACTGGTTACAACCTTTGTCGAGTTGACCATGCTCTTTACTGAGCCATATGGCAAGACAATAAATCATGAGTTGGGGACATGTTTATGTTGTTTAATATGCAAATACATGTTCAAAAGAATCTGCAAGTACGCATCATGTAGAAAACCACACGATTGAATAATTTTTAATGCCTAAACTGCTTATATTTTATTCAAACTTTCTAATAATGTCCACCGATGAGCTAGTATTTTGACCACTATGGCTAAAGCTAGAGTTCTTTAGTGGATATTTTAGTTATATATTATGAACTATTGAGGTGTAAATATATCCAGTACTACAATCAAATCGTACTATTGATGTTCCTACTTTTGCATCAGCAATTTTATACATTAATTGTCTCAATCACTTAAATTATTAGTTTAATTTCAGCATGTTTTTCTTTTGTTACTTATATATTTGTTTTAATTGCCTGTTCCTTCGTTTTGCATTAGTGCTAACTGCAGTTGCAATTATTTCATATAACACTGATATTTGAATACACAATTTTGGAAATCAAATTCTCTGAAAATGTAAATAAGCCAGCTTGGCCTGCATATTATGTATATGCTTGACAACCTTTAGTTTAATTTTTCCTTGTACATCATTTAACAATCCGACACATCTACATCGAAAAGTATGGTTTAGCTTTATCATGCACCAAGCATATAATGAACTAAAGTTTTAATTATTTCTTTAGATGCTGATCGCAAGGAGATTATAACATGCAATATGGCATTGAGCTCAACTACTAAGTTGATTAAACTTAATGAGTTTGAACATGCTACTATTAGAAAATAGTAAATGAACTTGATCTCTTAAAGTGTATATGATCACCCTAACATTGAGACAATGGGACCTGCAGAAGCTATGTTCAATCTTATATTTGAATCACCCAATATATATGTTTAAATTAAGTAAGGCAAAGAAAGTACTTTAAGAATTTTTTGACTCCATGGGGATACCCAACTAAGTCTTTACACTCTGATAAAGAAACTTAGAATGATAAATATATCACATTAGCGTAGTCTAAAAAATTATTGCACATTTAAGCATTTAGCAATAAAAATGTAAATTAGACTTGTCATTTGGAAATTTAACCGTGATAAGCATCAGTAAAAACTATAAAATGATAACGAACGCATTTAATTTAGCCAGAGAATGGTAATTTCCTTAAGAAGTGCATACAGATGCTCAACAATCATAGTATGCAACATCTTATGATTTCAACTTGGTGTAAAATGATTTCGTTTCAGCTACATGTTTAGCTACAGCAGTAATACAAACATTATTTCAACTTCTAAAATTTACCAATGGTGACAACAAAATTAAATCTTTAACGGTAACTGATTCTTCTCTAATGTTGTGAAACACTTGAAATCATAAAAATTACGTTGTGTAAAAATGAAAAGATGAAGAAAATAATCTTTAAAAATCTAATGGAACTAATTCTCTCCCAAAAAAATATAATACAGTAATAAATGGGAAAAAAAAATTAACCTAAAGGGGAAGCTTTACCTAAATCCTCGGTCATCATACTTCAACCCAACTGCTGTTAGCAAACATAGGGCCAAACTTTCTCCATCAACATGTGTAGGAACGTAAGTCTTAGAAGAAACGACATGAAAAGTTGTATTAATATTTTGGTATCATAAGTTATAAATACTTAATGAAAAACGGGACTACTCTAGAAAGCATTACCTGTAGCCAATTATGAAGTCCAACTCTCCTTTGCCAGATACGGTAGATGAAATTAGATCTCTGAAATTTGGGGCTTGAGATATTGAATTCGAGGATTATAAAAAAATGATTAACTTTGTAAGAAAATAACTCGCATTTAAGTCATACCTTACTGTCATATTTAAGCACTTGATCTATTACAGTATAGCCGCTGTGACAACGCTTTACCACTTAGAGAAGATAAATGATTTGTTATGGCGCCACTAAGGTCTTATTCATGAGCAATCAGTTTTTGTGACGATGAGAAACGCAGCAAAACTCTGTAGAGTTTTTGTTCTGGGTAAAGCAGGGAAGCGAAAGTGAGGAAGAAAAACCATGTATTACAATAAGCAAATAGATGAAAAGAATTCATTGAAGAAAAGGGAAGTAGTTTGTGGAATAGAAGACGGTTGGCAGAAAACGTAGTGGGAGGACTGTAGTGGTGGAGTCGTGAGTTAGGGGCTTTGATTTAAATGACAAAAATACCCACATTAACTTATTTCCAGTTGCTTTAAAATGAAGGTGTTTTAGGAACTACAAAAAAGGCTTCACTTTGACCGGTTGACCAAAGGTTTTGCTTTATAGTATAGATATATTAAACGCGTACCATAGCTATATACGAAGAAAAAGGAGAAAAAGGTAAAATAGGAACAAAACTGCAAAAATACAGCAATTTAGCTCTACCTCTTTTTGTAGTTTGTGAAGCAACAGAGATATCACAGTTTATCGAGCTCAACATGGACGGCGCCCTGCAAACATAGTTTTGAGCAAATAATCCATCACATGGTGTAAGTAATATGATAAATGTCTGTATAATTTCAATTGCATGTCCAGTCAACTATACGAAAGTACCTATTTGGAACCATGCATGTTTAAGTCACCTCATAATCAGCATTAGATTTAAAATCCATACGTTGAAGTTCAAGTTATAGAAGACTATCCAATCGAGAATGGTTTCATCCTTCACATACATAGATGCACTCATTTCAGAGATTGATGTTTCCATTTTCAGTTATAAAAAACAGTTTCTACATGAATGTAACGCAAAACACACCATCGGTTTATTACTGTTTGAAATACCCATCAGAATGAGTTGGAAATGAAGTAATCTTGAAGACAATCTAATAAGTTAATGATTAAAAATTGAAATTGTTCATTGCACGACATGTTACAAACTTGCTACATTAGCTTATCAGATATGAGTCACGAAATGTCTTGCAAATGTTTTTAAAATTGATATATAGGGCAGCAACTCGTTAAAAAAAAATTATGATCTGGTTCAGGTGCATCATGAATGCAAATAGTATAAAAGTCAGCTATCTAATGATAACCGCTAATTTTTCCCTCTATTCTAACCCTTGCTCATCCAATATATGTTCATAGCACATTAATATCAAATAAACATCTTCAGTTAAAAAAAATCATCTATAACTTGATAATGTGTGTGTATACAAACACGTTATATTTACATTCTAAAGATAATGTATGTAATCATGCATGCACGCACACATGTTATGCATGCATGCATGTATCTAGTCTATTAGACTATATAATAGCTTTTCCCCTTTTCACTACACGGTACATGGGAAATGGAAAGTAAGAATATAATCGTGGATCTAAATCAACTTTTACACCAAAGTTTCCCATTTGTAACAGAGCCTCAAATTATAACCAACTTTTAGCTATTGATCGCATTAATTGGGTGACATGTCTAGCTTTTGTCGAATGAAAAGACAATTAAATATTAGATAAATAAATTGAAAATGTAGAATTTTTATCATACAACAATCATGTAGCTGGAACTTAACCAAGTTAAAATGAGAATGAAATCAGCCTTACTTCACAACATGACTACGACGATGATAAATGTGGTGACCGTAGGCGCTTTCATCAAATTAATTTAACTTAGTAATCAACAACTCAGAAAAAATAGAAGTATTTGATACCGTTTGGTACTAATTCACTACATTAATAAGTACTATATGATGTTATATGATACTGATAAATAAATATCTTATTACAGTAATAAGTGAATTTTGAAGCATTACACAAACACGTTTTTCCTGAGTTGTTGATTACTAAGTTCGCATTAGTAGAAAACAATGTCAGGATTCTTACCTTTGAATTTTGAAGCATTATTATCAAAGGTAAGAATCCCGATGGACCTTATTTCATGACACTAAAACATCATATAACAAAATATACATAAAGCAAAGACATGTGACGAACTGAATATTGGAAATGAGAACCATGATTACTAATTTTTCTTTCCACTCATTTATCTTTAAGCTTTATTACAAACATATGCATTTAAAAACCATACTCTTATTGAAACAACTCGTATGTGGGTCTACGTATATTATACACACATATACAAAAACCTTAAATCAATCGATGTTATGTACACATATTTCGTTACAGAAGTGAAATATGTCTATGTTTAGCAAATTGATATCATAGATCAACCGATCACTATGCGTCCTATGTCATATACAGGTATTCATGGAATTTGAAGTATTAGTTTAAGAAATTGATATCATAGATTAACTATATCCTATGTCCTATGCGTTCTATGTCGTACACAGGTATTAACGGAATTTGAAATATTATTTTAACAAATTGATATCATTGATCAACTAACCACTACTAAATCAAAACAGATCGACCAAGCAAACTAACTTGAAGTGCAGGAACAAAAAGCGAAGCTATACAGGAGCAAGTGCAGATTGAAATATCCCAAAAATGGAATTCAGATATAACGCATCATGAAAATCATTTAATTATGGCAGATTCAAACATTTACTCAGTTCCCTTTTGTTAATTGGTGAACAAATATGGTGCATTTAATCAGACAAATTAATATCATATATAGACCAATCACTATCTAACCACAACATATTTGACCAAGCAAACCAACCTAAAGTGTAGGAATTAAAAGTGAAGCTATACAGAAGCAATTGCAAATCAAAATATCCCTAAAATGGAATTTGGATATAACGCATCATGAAAATCATTTAAATAGGGCAGACACAAACATTTATCCAGATTCGTTTTGTTAATTGCTGAACAAATACTGAGTGCATTTAATTAGCGAAAATGACAATAGTGAACACACATACCCATTTTTTGCACCAAATGCGGAAGGGATGATGGGCGTAGGTCGGGTGAGGGAGAAGTAACCTGGCCGACGAATGGAAAGGGACACCAAATCGACGCAGAAGACTATATTTGGCAAAGGAATATTGCGTTCGAACGGGAGCAAATTCAGAGGAAAAAACCGATGGGAATTTGACGGCAACAGGGGAAACAATAGCTATAATTAGCCGTTGGGGCAGACGAAATCAGCGATTCGTTGAAATTGGGAAGCAGATCTAACGCGGGAAGGAGGGCACTTCCTAATTCACCATTGAATTAAGCAAGTGACTTATTTGGTCGCTTCTTGGAGGAAATTTAGGGTAGGTAGTGTTTGGGGAAGGAGAGACCGTTGGACCTCTGAACAAAAAAGCTTTGGATTTCTTTCAGAAAGAAGGGAAAGGAGGATGAAACGGAGAGGAAGGTCAGGAAAGAAAGAAGTATAAAGCATGACGGTTCAATTCACAAATTAGACTGTTGAAATATAACTTAGAAATAATAATATAATAGTATAGATTATTCAATGAAATTTAAGCATGTGAAAGGATATCCTTTTCATCATACTATTTATTTATTTTTGATACCGACTCTGATGCTTGAGTTTCTACACCTGCAAATGTAATTTTTAATTTTCTTTTATATTCCATCTTCTTCTTCCTTAAAACGTTTAATGAAACGATTATTTTACTTATTTATTTATTTGAGCATGAAGCCAATGACTTCTCCAAAATGCAATTTGAATTGGCTTTTGAATTAGAATTTAACATTTTAATCAAAATTGGAGAGAGATTATTTGAAACGGGATTCAAACCATGAGATCTCAAAGATTTATGTGTAATGCATAATACAATTACTTGTATTTGTAACGACAAGGTAATACAAATTGGAACCATATGGAATTTTAGAGATCTTTGTGGCCATTACACATGCCAAAAGAATCACATATACACCAATATCACTTGAATATTTAGGCTTTGATATGAATCTTGGCGGCTTATGCCTAAAAATAATATGAACCTTAACATGACAACTGCAAGCATACCTCACCAGGATGACGACTATTCATAGCATGAGCATCAAGCTTATAATTATGTTGAGGAATCAACTGTGATGAGTCTGAAGACCGTGCCAGGATATTCTGGCACAAATGAAAAAAAGGTTTGACTTTAAATGTGACAGTAAATATAATGGGATTATTGTAATACGCACAAAAAATTTCAAGACGCTTAATAAGGAGTAACAGTAGTACTCCAGAATCAACCAAATTTTCCACATAACTATTTATCTTCATTTACACAGATGAATATCTATGTTACATATGGCATTAGATTGATTTAATAAAATTAAAGAACATGAGTAAATTTGAAGTCACACTTGCACAAAACCTAGAGTTTAAATAACTAGCAATGTTGATAAGCTTTAGTGTTGTAAGAAGAAAGTTATTACTTCAGTTTTCCTGGCCCACCGAGTTGCACCATTACGTCCAGCAAAAGCATAGAATGCAAAGTGACGGAGACCTACAGATGTACTGTTCTCTGAATCATGCATATAGTTAACGTATTTCAGTATCAAATTATGAATGCAAGTTGACTGTTACCGGAAAAAATCCAAGGCCTCCAAAATACTAATTCTAACTTCTGAACAATATGTGGTTAGCTAAGTTCATAGCAGTTAAGGCGTTAAGGCGCAAAAAGGCACAATCCTTGAGCCTTGGGCTTTTTTGAGCCTTTGGCCTTTTTATGTGCCTTTTATACAAGTTTATCTACTATTTTACTAAATACAAATTAAACTTTAATCATATTTTATAGTTCATTCAACTTTTTAAATATTTTATTATCTAAATTTTAAATTTTAAACCATATTTTATAACTTATTTAACTATTAAATTTTTTATTTAATTATTTTGTAAACTAAAATTTGGATTTTGCAAAAAGGCGTCTCAAACTGCAAAAGGCACACTCAAACCGCAAAAAGGCGCCTCAAACTGCAAAAGGGGCACAACATGAATGCCTCTTCAAATAGATCCATGGAATTCTTCAGCAAAGCAAGACAAAATTTTAGCACGCACGTCACATATACAAACAATGAACAAAATATGACTATAGCATTTTTCATCGATTTAAAAGAGTCGAGATGTAGCCTATAGCACCAAGATCGATGATAGCATGAGATCTCACAAATTCTTGGCATTCAAAAACAACAACATTGTCAAATCACCCTGAAGAAAGATTACAGCAATGTATATAGAAAAAGGTTGAGTAGACACAGTAATACAATTCAGCAATTCAAAAGACGACTAAACTGGTTGATTAATATAGCTAGTCTTTGACTCTTTGTACTAAATTTTGAGATCATGGAAACAAAACTTAGAAACCTAAAAAATTTACTCAAAAATCAACATGCTTTGTATTTGTCATTAAAGAGATGACATTATATATGTCTCGTGTTAAATATGCAATGCTGGAGGAGATTTTTGGGAAAATTGAGAATTTTGTACTGGCACAATGGAACATACCAACTATTAAGTCAAGGTGAAAGTACACAAGTTGTTGACATGTTCGAAGTATTAAAAACAAGATTCAAATTGTAAATCATTACGCTTAAAATTTAAATTTAAGTTGTGACTCGTAGATTCAAAGAATCATATTCAAATTTGTGTGTATTTGTGTACGCGCCGAAATTGATCACAAACCCCAAAAGTAGTGAAAGCATCAATGTTTACAGACAAACCCTTAGCATCAAGTCACAGATCTCAGATCCAGATGATGTAGAGAGTAAAAATGAAGAAATAACAAAATTAAAATGACAGAAAATGAGGTAAGACACAAGGTTTATTGTGGTTCGGCTATCTCCAGCATACGCCCACTTTGAATTGATCATTTTATTCCTTTTATACTGATTGCAGTTACAATCCTTTGAAACCAATAACCAAAATGGCAGTGTTTCGCCTAGCCAAGAAGAAGATCCATCTTCAGTTGTCAAAGTTGTTATTTATAGGAGTAGTTCTGGAAATATCAGCCCCAAAGCTTGGAATACCCCTTCTCACGCGTAGATGGGCCCACCAGATCGATCGGGGGCTATTTGAGATCGATCCCCAATCGATCCATGCTTCCTTCGTATCGATCGAGAGTGCCTCCGATTGAGATGCGATCGATCAGGTGAGCTCTTGAGTTGATATAAAAGCTCCTGTGAAAGTTTCGTGGCATTTGGATTCGTAATTTGAGAGTTATGATCGATCCAATATCTAGTTTGCAAGCAGGCTGAATGATTTCGTATCCATCAACCATGCATCCATATGTCCCCATGTCCATAGCTGTAGCCTTCGTATCCATCCAAGTTTCACGCCTCGATCCATGCAACGCGCTTCTTTCCTTGACTGGTTCCTTCGTATCTATTGATACGAAATAGCCTATGAGCGCTTGCTACTCTTCGTATCCATCCCCTGCACCTATCTTCGTATCTATTCCAAATGTCCTAGTGAAGTATATTACTTCGTATCCATCAAGGACGTACCCATCCAAGCCTTTCTTACTTCGTACCGATCCCAACTTTGATCGATACGAAGCGAGCCGACATGTCTTGCTGCATCCATCCAATCATGTGCATTGCATCGATACGTAGTCTATGAGCACTTGCTACTCTTCGTACCCATCCCCTGCACCTATCTTCGTATCTATGCCAAATGCCCTAGTGAAGTATATTACTTCGTAACCATCAAGGCCGTACCCATCCAAGCCTTGCTTACTTCGTACCGATCCCAGCTTTGATCGATACGAAGCGAGCCGACATGTCTTGTTGTATCCATCCAATCATGCGCATTGCATCGATACGAATCATATCGATTTGAAGTACACAATCCACATCGTTCCGATCGATACGAAAGTATCGATACGAGTTGGTTTGCATGAACATTGATTCATCCATAACTTAAGCATATGAACTCCGATTGACCTGAAATTTGAAAGGTAGTCTCACTTATCCTTGTTATCATTCCTAATCGATCTCGCCTTGATTGGAGCTTGGTCCAAGTTTTGATGGTATCGATCATAGACTTGTTTTCAATCGATCTTTAATCCTGATATCCATCCATTTTAGCCAATTTATTGATAGAAACATTTGCTCCCAAAAACATGTCATGCGGTAGGAAGGCGTGTTTTGAATAGCTTTTAAATCCAATATACAAAATCCATATTCCATCCATAGCCATATTATCTGATCCATGATCCAATCCATTGCCAACCCATTCTATCCAAGTGTCATATCCATAGCATATCCCTATTCAAACCCGCAACTGCTCCGAGTCGATATCCGATTCCGAATCCAGTAATCAAATCCTTAACCAATTCCATATTCATCCGAACCCAACATCCAAGTTTTAACCCATCCATATCCAGTAACCAACAATCAAATCCATGACCTCTCACGGTCGATATCTGAATTCGGGACCGCTCCAGGTCCTTATCCAAAGCCGGAACCACTCCGGGTTCACAGCCAATCCTTAGCCATTCAAAGCCGGAATCCGAATCCGTAATCTCTTCGGGTCTTTGTCGAACATAGTCCATACTCGATGACTCATATGCCAAATCCTACGCAATAAATCTCGGCCTAAGTCCTAGGCCAAACCCGGTAATTTTGGACCCTTGTCGAGCATAATTCATACTCAACGACCTGAAATAGTAAATGATAGGTAAAATGGGGCTTAGATCCTAGGCCGAATCATGATCTCTCTGGACCCTTGTCGAGCATAATCCATACTCGACGACCTGAATAAGTCAATTTGTCACGTTCGGACGAAGCGACTTACCCCTTGCCAGGCATAATCCATACCCGACGACCACTTACCAAAAAACAGATAAAAATCCAATAGAAATCCTATCCGAAATCCAGATCAAATCAGAAAACCCGAAATCCATATCAATAATCCAAACCAAGATCCAAACCAAAAGATAAACATCAAACCAAAAAACAAACAAAACCAAGAGTTCAAACCAAACTTTAAAACCAAACCAGAAAAAAGCAAGTGTCCAAATCAAAAAGAAAAGGCATATTTCACAAACTGAAGCATCATGATTTATCGTCATCTCAGAGCATGCCTATGGGCTATCTTCGTCCCCATACACGAGTAAGTGACTTGGCCGTCCATCTAGAATTCGCTACTTATTTCATACCATCTCAATCAGTCGATAACCAATCGACCATCATTCCGGATCCCTGTATCTTCGTTGTTTGAGATAGACGGTGGCTCTTCCTGTTCCACCACCACAATCTGGGCCCCGACATGTTGCCGTAACTGACAATTCCTTACGTGTTTCTCGATTATATCCTTTAGATGTCTGCAGCTGTTAGTATCATGTCCGTCCAGGTCATGAAAGAGACAATTGCCTTTCCGATGTCCTTTCGCTTCCGAGGGTTCTCTCTTTGTCGGTCTTCGATAAGAAAGACAATCTCGAGTTTCCATGTACATATGTTCCAATGTTTCATTCAATCCTATGTAAGTGGAGAATTTTGGTTCTCCCCACCGTTTTCTTGCCCTGTCAGAATCGTTATCCGACTTCTTCTTCCCTTTATCTTATCCTTACCCGAGCTTTCGCCCGGACGATTCTCCGTCCTTAATCATGTTTGCTTCCTTTGGTTTCATATACAAGTTCGCATCCTCTTGTCGAAAAAATCTCTAGGCCTCATGAAAGAATTCCCCGCGATCCATTGGTGGATCACGTAATAATGATACCTTGATATCCAAGTTGTCCTTGAATCCTGACACTACCGCCATAACCATTATTGATGGATCCGACCGATCCACCGAAGCAACCGCCACATTAAACCGGGTTAAGAATGTCCTGAGCGATTCTCTTGTCCTTTGCCTTACCGACGTCAGTGTCATCATATTTTTGACCTCTTGATATGAACCCGAAACTGCTTCAGAAACATGTCCACCAATTCCGTCCATGTCCTAATAGATCCATTTTCCAACTGCTTGAACCACATAACAGCAATATCCGTCAAGTACAAGGGGAAACACTAAGCCATAACCTCCTCCGATGCCTCAGCACTTCCATGTGTCTTGTATACCTCATTAAATGATCGATGGGATCCGTCCTACCGTTGTATATCTCCAGGTAGGCAGCTTGAACTCTGGTGGATTCCCAGCCATCCTGATGTTAGGAGTGAATGGACTCCTGCTTACTCTTTCTAGATCCTTGTTTGTCAAATCTCCGTGCATAGTTCGTTTGATTATTTCAGCCACTCCAGCGTTGTCCACCAAGGTTGCCTCCCGTCTTCATTTTCTAACTGTCCCCCGAGTCTTCAAGGGAATTATGGTACGTATTCCTCATCACGCACTCATGTATTCCTACCGGCACCATGTTGTGCAGCGTCACCTGGTATTCCGCCATGAATTGGTCCAACATTACATGGTGGTGTGCCCCTCCGAGTCAAGGTCCATCCAAATTGGTGGTAGTTTGCTGATTAGGGGCTACCCCCTGCTGAACCACTCCATCTGCTTGCCTGTTGAGTCCTTCTGATCCAGCTCCATGGATCTGAGCTCCTGCCTGTCCAAACTGTCTGAGAAGGTTTTGTATCATCTCATCCTGCCTTTTCATCAACTGCTCCTGCATAGAATCCATCATGGTCTGCATCTTATCCCTCGTGATGTAGATGGATGCCTGATCTGCTCCAACTCTGGAGGAAGAGTCTTGACTTCCCTCATGATGGCTCCTTTCTGTTATATGTCTCCTTGTCAAAGGCCTAACCATGGTTCCTCCTAGATTTGATCCTTTAGCTTTCAGATCCAAATCCAAGTTTCCAAATTCTTGAGTGCGAGCTTTCTCGGTGAAAACACCAAAGTGTTTGCGCTGAAATTGATCACAAACCCCAAAAGTAGTGAAAGCACCAGTGTTTACACACAAATCCTTAGTATCCAGTCACAGATCTCAGATCCAGATGATGTAGAGAGTAAAAACGAAGAAGTAACAAGATAAAAATGAAAGAAAATGAGGGAAGACATAAGGTTTATAGTGGTTCGGCTATCTCTGACCTACGTCCACTTTGAATTGATCCTTTATTCCTTTTATACTGATTGCAGTTACAATCCTTTGAAACCAATAACCAAAATGACAGAGTTTCGCCTAGCCAAGAAGAAGATCCCTTTTTAGTTGCCATAGAGTTGCTATTTATAGGAGTGGTTCTGGAAATATCTACCTCAAAACTCGGAATACCTCTTCTCACGCGTAGGTGAGCCCACCAGATCGATCTGGGTCCATGCTTCCTTCATATCGATCGAGAGTGCCCCCGATTGAGCTGCGATCAATCATGTGAGCTCTTAAGTTGATATGGAAGCTCCTGTGAAAATTTCGTG
The DNA here is from genome assembly GCA_030765085.1 of Allium cepa. Taxonomy (NCBI): domain Eukaryota; kingdom Viridiplantae; phylum Streptophyta; class Magnoliopsida; order Asparagales; family Amaryllidaceae; genus Allium; species Allium cepa. The sequence continues at coordinate 689,872,223 of CM060938.1, forward strand.
GAGTTTGGATTCATAATTTGAGAGTTATGATTTGGATCTAGTTTGCAAGCAGGATGAACGATTTCATATCCATCCAAAGCTTCATATCCATCAACCATGCATCCATCAATCCCCATGTCCATAGTCGTAGCCTTCGTATCCATCCAAGTTTCACGCCTCGATCTATGCAACGCGCTTCTTCCCTTGACTGGTTCCTTTGTATTGATCAATACGAAATAGCCTATAAGCACTTGCTACTCTTCATATTCACCCCTGCACCTATCTTCGTATTGATCCCATGTGTCCTGGTGTCAAGTCTGTACCCATCCAAGCCTTGTTTACTTCGTATCGATCCCAGCTTTGATAGATACGAAGCGTGCCGACATGCCTTGCCGTATCCATCCAATCGATGTGCATTGCATCGATACGAATCCTATCGATCTGAAGTACACAATCCACATCGTTCCGATCGATACGAAAGTATCGATACGAGTTGATTTGCATGAACATTGATTCATCCATAACTTGAGCATACGAACTTCGATTGACCTGAAATTTGAAAGATAGCCTCACCCAGCCTTGTTTTCCATTCCCAATCGATCTCACCTTGATTGGAGCTTGGTCCAAGTTTTGATGGTATCAATTATAGACTTGTTTCCAATCGATCTCCAATCCAGATATCCATCCTTTTTAGTCAATTTGTTGATATCTCGACCTTGACCAAAAGATGGGATAACATGCCTTGCGGTAGGAAGACGTGTTTTGAATAGCTTTAAATCCAACATCCAAAGTCCATATTCTATCCATGGCCATATTATCCGATCCATGATCCAATCCATTGCTAAGTCATTCTATCCAAGTGCCATATTCATAGCATATCCCTATCCAAACCCGTGATTGCTCTGAGTCGATATCCGATTCTGAATCCGGTAACCAAATCCTTAACCAATTCCATATTCATCCGAACCCGACATCCGAGTTCTAATCCATCCATATCCAGTAATCAACAATCAAATCCATGACCTCTCTGGATCGATATCCGAATCTGGGACCGCTTCAGGTCCTTATCCAAAGTCGGGACCACTCCGAGTTCACAGCCAATTCTTAGCCATTTAAAGCCGAAATCTAAATCTGCAATCTCTCAGAGTCCTGGCCCAGCATAGTCCATACTCGACGACTCGTGTGCCAAATCCTGCGTAATAAAATCCAGGCCTAAGTCCTAGGCCAAACCTGGTCATTCTGAACCCTTGTCGAGCATAATCCATACTCAACAATCTGAAATAGTAAATGATAGGTAACATGGGGCCTAGGTCCTAGGCCGAATCCTGATCTCTTCGGTTCCTTGTCGAGCATACTCCATACTCGACGACCCGAATAAGTCAATTTGCCACATTCGGACGAAGCGACTTACCCCTTGTCAGGCATAATCCACATCCGACGACCACTTACCAAAAACCAAAAAAAATCCAATCAAAATCCGATCCGAAATCCAGATCAAATCCGAAAACCAGAAATACATATCACAAATCCAAATCAAGATCCAAACCAGAACACAAAACCAAGAGTTCAAACCAAACCAAAAAACGCAAGTGTCCAAATCAGAAAGATAAAGCAGATTTCACAAACTGGAGCATCATGGTGTATCATCTCAGAGAACGCCTAGGGGCTATCTCCATCCCCACACATGAGTAAGTGACTTGGTCGTCTGTCCAGAGTTTTCTACTTATTCCATACCATCTCGATCAGTCGATACCCAATCGACCATCATTCCCGAGCCTTGTTTCGTCGTTGTTTGAGATAGACGGCCGCTGCTCCTGTTCCACCGTTGCATTCCGAGTCTCAACATATTACCGCAATTGACCATTCCTTACGTGTTCCTCGATTATATCCTTATGATGCCTGTAGCTGTTAGTATCATGTCCGTCCAGGTTATGAAAGAGACAGTGCCCTCCCAACGTCCTTTCGCGTTTCGAAGGTTCTCTCCTTGTCGGCATTCGATAAGGAAGGAGATCTCGAGTTTCCATGTATATCCGTTCCGATGTTTCATTCAGTTCTGTGTAAGTGGAGAATTTTGGTTCTCCCTACCGTTTCCTTGCCCTGCCAGAATCGTTGTCCGACTTCCTCTTCCCTTTATCCTTATTCTTACCTGAGCTTTCGCTGGACGGTTCTCCATCCTTAACCACGTTTACTTCCTTTAGTTTCATATCCAAGCTTGCAACCTCTTGTCGAAGAAACCTCTCGGCCTTATTAAAGAATTCCCCGAGATCCATTGGTGGATCCGGTAGCAACGATACCTTGAAATCCGAGTTGTCCTTGACTTCTGACACTGCCGCCATTAAAACCACTGATGGATCCGACCAATCCATCGAAGCAACCGCGCATTAAACCGGGTTAAGGAAGTCCTAAGCGATTCTCCTGTTGCTTTACCGACGTCAGTGTCACCACATTTTCGACCTTTTGATATCAACCCGAAACTGCTTCAAAAACCTGTCCACCAATTTCATCCATTTCCTAATAGATCCATTTTCTACCTGTCTGAACCACATAGCAGCTACTTCCGTACAGTACAGGGGAAAACACTAAGCCACCTCCGATCCCCCCAGCACTTTCATGTGTCCTGTATACCTCATCTAATGATCGATAGGATCCGTCTTACCGTTGTATACCTCCAGAGTAGGCAACTTGAACTCTGGTGGATTCCTAGCCATCCTGATGTTACGGGTGAAAGGACTCCTGCTCACTCCTTCTAGATCCCTGTTTTTTAGACCTCCGCGCATAGTTCGCTTGATTATTTCAGTCAATCCAGCATTGTTCACCAAGGGTTGCCTCCCGTCTTTATTTCCTAACTACCCCCCGAGTCCTAGGGGGAATTCTGGTATGTATTCCTTGTCACGCACTCGTGTATTCTTGCCGGCACCATGTTGTGCAGCGTCACTTGGTATTCTTCCATGAATTGGTCCAGCATTACATGGTGGTGCGCCCCCAAGTCTAGGTCCATCCAATTAGTAGCTGGTTGCTGATTGGGAGATGCCCCCTACTGAACCACTCCATCTGCTTGCCTATTGAGTCCTTCTGATCCAGCTCCATGAATCCGAGCTCATGTCTGTCCAAAATATCTGAGAAAGTTTTATATCATCTCCTCCTGCCCTTTCATCAATCGCTCCTGCATAAAATCCATCATGGTATACATCTCATCCCTCGTGATGTAAATGGATGCCCGATCTGCTTCAGCTCCGGAGGAAGCATCTTGACTTCCCTCTTGATGGCTCCTTTTTGTTATCTATCTCCTTGTCAATGGCTTAACTATGGTTCCTCCTAGATCTAATCCTTTAGCTTTCAGATCCAAAATCCAAGCCTCCAAATTCCTGAGTGCAAGCTTTCTCAGTGAAAGCACCAAAGTGTTTGCGTCGAAATTGATCACAAACCTCAAAAATTGTGAAAGCACCCGTGTTTACACATAAATCCTTAGTATCCAGTAACAGAACTCAGATTCAGATAATGTAGAGAGTAAAAATGAAGAAATAACAAAATTAAAATGAAAGAAAATGAGAAAAGACAGAAGGTTTATAGTGGTTCGGCTATTTCCGACCTACGTCCACTTTGAATTGATCCTTTTATTCCTTTTATACTGATTACAGTTACAATCCTTTGAAATAAATAACCAAAATGACAGAGTTTCGCCTCGCCAAGAGAAGATCCCTCTTTAGTTGCCATAGAGTTTCTATTTATAGGAGTACTTTTGGAAATATCTGCCCCAAAACTCGGAATACCCCTTATCACGCGTAGGTGGGTCCACCAGATCAATCTGGGATGTTTGGGATCGATCCCCAATCGATCTATGGCTCCTTCGTATCGATCGAGAATGCATCCGATTAAGCTGCGATCGATCAGATGAGTTCTTAAGTTGATATGGAAGCTCCTGTGAAAGTTTCGTGGCGCTTGGATTCGTAATTTGAGAGTTATAATCGATCCAATATCTAATTTGCAAGCAGGCTGAACGATTTCGTATCCATCAACCATGCATCCATCAGTCCCCATGTCCATAGCCGTAGCCTTTGTATCCACCCAAGTTTCACGCCTCGATCCATGCAACGCGCTTCTTTCCTTGACTGGTTCCTTTGCATTAATCAATAGGAAATAGCCTATGAGCACTTGCTACTCTTCGTATCCATCCCTTGCACTTATCTTTGTATCGATCCCAAGTGTCCTGGTGAAGTATATTACTTCGTATCCATAAAGTCCTTACCCATCCAAGCCTTGCTTACTTCGTATCAATCCCAGCTTTGATCAATACGAAGCGTGTCGACATGCCTTGCCGTATCCATCTAATTGATGCACATTGTATCGATACGAATCCTATCGATCCTAAGTACACAACCCACATCGTTTCGATTGATACGAAAGTATCGATACGAGTTTGGTTTGCAAGAACATTAATCCATCCATAACTTGGGCATACGAACTTCGATTGACCTGATATTTGAAAGGTAGCCTCAACTAGACTTGATTATCATTCTCAATCGATCTCACATTGATTGGAGCTTGGTCCAAGTTTTGATGGTATCGATCGTAGCCACTATTTTAAATCTCGGATATCTCAGTCGATATCTCAGCCGAGATCTCGGTTGAAGGCTTGGGCGAAACAAAACATGAGATATCGGTTGATATCTCGTACATATATCGGTCGATATTTGGAGAAAAATGATATTCCGAGATATCCTCGATATAATTTTTTTTCAAAAAAATAGGCCCATCTCAGTCTATCATAAAAAAAATAAACAAAGCCCTTTTCTTTCTGATTCAACTTCTCAAAAGATCACGTTCCTTGTCAAAATATCGAACTCCCTCTTCTCCAGAGAAAAAAATCGAACTCCATCTTCTTCAGAGAAAAAAATCGACCCTTCTCTTTTAAAAAACCGAACTCACTCTTCTAACATCCGACAGCTCGCGGTTGCTTCCAATTTTCGACTACTCGATCTCGCTTTTGCGAGTTTGCGGCTTCGTCTTCGACCATTCTCTCTACTCTCTACATGTATGTAAATTACTATTTTAATGAAATTCAATTTTTCAAAAATTGAATATACAATATAATTTAAAGTAGATTTGCAAGTAGATTTACTTTGTTATTCTTATTGCATAACCTTCTGCAAGTAGATTTGCATTGCCTGAAACCCTTCGATTCCTGATATCTCTTATATGCATTTGCTTTTATTTGCATCAGTTTCTGATAGTGTTGTTATGTTATTCTTACTGCATATATGTAATTGTATAGAACCTGTTTTTGTTCAGTTAATTTGTCGTCTTCCATCCACTTATATGTAATTGCTAAAACTGATGATGTTTTGTAACTTTTGTTGAACATTCATATAGTTAAAGTATAATTGCATTATTTTTTTAGTTAGAATAGTGGAGATTAGTTGTGATAATTCAGTAACTGTTAAATAAACTGATACCATGTATTTTTTGCTATAAATTATGTGATGTGTTATACTCCGATATGGTCCCGTGATGAACTTTAGGTCTAAGATGTAAATCTGATATTGGCACCCGAGATGCACTCGTCTCGTCCGAGATCTCCCCCGATACGATACCGAGTCACTAAAATCGCCGAGACGAAGCCTGATATCCGAGATTTAAAACCTTGATCGTAGCCTTGTTTACAACCGATCTCCAATCCTGATATCCATCATTTTTAGCTAATTTGTTGATAGCCCGGTCTTGACCAAAAGGCGGGGCAACATTGTGTTACACACTTCTATGCTATTTGTTCGCTATTATTGAATGAAATTTAAGCATGTGAAAGAATAAATCCTTCTCTTCATACTACTTATTGATTTTTGATACCGACTCCGATGCTTGAGTTTCTACACCTGCAAATGTAATTCTTAATTTTCTTTTATATTCCATCTTCTTCCTTAAAACGTTTAATGAAACGAGTATTTTATATAATATTTTTTTGAAACTGATATTTTATATATACGTACATATATATGTATGTATAATTATTTATTTGAGCATGAAGCCAATGACTTCTCCAAAATGCAATTTGAATCGGCTTTTGAAATAGAATTTGACATTTTAATCAAAATTGGAGAGAAATTATATGAAACGGGATTCAAACCATGAGATCTCAAAGATTTATGTGCAATGCATAATACAATTACTTGTATTTGTAATGACAAGGTAATACAAATTGGAACCATATAGAATTTTAGAGATCTTTGTGGTCATTAAACATGCCAAAAGAACCACATATACACCAATATCACTTGAATATTTAGGGTTTGATATCAATCTTGGCAGTTTATGCCCAAAGAAAATATGAATCTTAACATGACAACTGCAAGCATACCTCACCGGGATGACGACTATTCATAGTGTTAGCACCAAAATTGGTCACCAACACCCTTAGAAAGATTGTGTAGAGAGATTAATAAAGAAAACAAATTAAAACAGAGGAGAGTGCATAAATTATAGTGTAGAAAGTAAGAACACCGGATTTATAGTGGTTCGGCGTAATAGCCTACGTTCACTTTGAAGTTGATCTTTATTTCTTTCCTTGATACTTGATTGCAGATACAATCTGTTTCTAAGTACTTGAATACAATTGCAAAGTAAAAGAAATAAGTCTTGAATGAGTCTTGAAAATGGCAGAGTATCCTCAGTGTTCTCAAAAATCTACCCCCGTTTTCTGTGCCCCTGCCTCTCTATTTATAGACGAAAGTGGGTTGGGCTTCCCTGGCGGGCCTGGTAGCTGGATAACTCGGTCCAAGTAATGTATGTACTGTGTGCCGAACCAGGGAGGCCGGACAAGGCATGCCGAGCCTTCCTCTTTGTGTCGAACGAGGCGTGTTGAGACTTCCCTCCTTATGCCGAACGAGGCGTGCCGAGCCTTCCTCTTTGTGCCGAACGAGGAGGCTGAGTAGTAGTTGAAACCGGTTGTGCCGGGGAGGACGCCGAGCCATCTGATTAGCCAAACGCTTAGGGATGCCGAGCGTCCCTTGGCCGAAAGCATGTGGGAGGCCGAACAGCCTTCGATGTCGAACGATCTTCTTTTGCCGAACGACATTCAATGCCGGATGATCTTCTTTGGCCGAATGGCATTCAATGCCGAACGTGTTCTGGATGCCGAACAACCTTGGTTAGCCGAACGCTCTTCTGGTTTCGGGCGATACTTTTTAGCCGAACGTTTCTTTTGGCCGAACAACGTCTTCCTTTGGCCAAACGATGAATCTGGACACCGGGTACTCTCTGGATGCCGAGTACTAAGTTGCCTGGTCAATCCCCTAGGAAACACTTGCCCCCCAAAGTATAACATGTGATCAAACATGTTGTTCTTTGGATTACGAGTTGTTGCAATGCCGAACGATATAGTTGAAGCCGAACGACCTGCGCATGCCGAACGATCTTTTTTACCGGCCGAATGATACCTCCTTGACCGGCTCCACCGGCATTGGACTGTTCGTATTCTTCTTGTCCCTTATAAAACTAGGCGCCTCCCTTCTTCTCCTCTTTTTACATTTTCAACCCTGCAGTCTTGCATTCGTCGAATCTTTCAGTTCACAAACTCTAATGATTTTCCAATCCTAACCGAGTCCTCATCCCCTTGATTAGGTATTAACTCTTTTCCACAACTTAAAAGAACTCATACTCGAGTCATGCAATCGATGGGTTAAATCGGGCCTAGGTATAGATCCTAAGGTTTTTTAGTGTTGGACGACGAGGGTGGAATGAGGAGTGGACAGGAATGAGCTTTCTTGAAGGCTGTTGGGTGGTGAGTTGCGGTTCGACATTATTCTTCTGTGCCGAACGAGATTGAAGGGGGAGAGAAGTAGGAGGAGCAGGAGATGGTCGGGAGAGAAGAAAGGTTGAAGGCAGTGTCGAGGGTTGAGGCTCGTTGCAATCCAGGTTCGGCGTGGTACGCCATGTGCCGAACGATGGATGGAAGGTTCTGGTGGAGGCATGAGCCAGCGTGGATGCTGGGTGTAGTTTTGGCCGAACAGAGCCTTCGCCGAACGATACCAGGCCGAGTGTAAATTAGTTCGAGTGACATCTAAGCCGAACGAGTGTTTGGCCGAACCAATTCTATGCCAAACAGTACTTAGCCGAACCGAAACATAAATGCCCAGCGAATGACGTGCCGAATAAAACACGCCGAACAAATGCCATGCCGAATGAAACATGCCGAACAAAATAGGTCGGACCATTCCTAGGCCGAACAAACATAACTTGAACCAAACGAACAACTGCCTTGCCTAATTTCATAATTGAATAAGGACAGAAACTCCTGCATACTCGTACATAGGACTGATAACCTTCCCAACAGATATAATTTACTTGACGCAATCGGATATCTTCCTTTGGCGTTCTCCAAACTTGAAGCTGTAACCGCCATAAAGAAGGCTTTTGGAGACGGTCAGCGATGACGGTCTTCGAAGGCGGTGACTTTAAGCTTAGTTTTATGTTAATAATTCCAAACTTTCAATGCTCTTACACAATTGATTGCACTAGTTCACACACCATGTGGGGGGATATTTGTGCTATTAATTCTAACGTTGACCATTTTTCAAGTATAGTACGCACAGGTGCTTAGCTAAATTATTTACTAAAGATGTCTAAAAGGTCTAGCTCTGCCACTCTCTCAGATAGGCCCGGCCCGTCTTCCAAATGAAGGGATGCGGATGTTTCTAATCCATCGACTCCCCCGGCTCATGACCTGTCTCCTGATTCTCTTGAGTCATCAATTCTCCTGGATAATCCGATCGACTCGCAGGCTTCGAAGATCAACGAAGCCACGCTTCAGCGAATATGTTCCATTCATTGGATTCCCTTTGCCGATGTCTTGGTTCAGTCGAGGCATGATCGTCCACATCTGCCCCCAGTTGGATATACTGCTTGCAATAAATTCATGTGCTGGGTTGGTAGCGTGCCTCCGTTCAACTTATTTCTTTGGGATGTGCTGTAATATATTGACATCGCCCCGTCGTAGCTGCGTCCGAACAGCCATGCCTTCATCTATGGCACCTATATGCTCTTCATGAGTGTCTTCTCCAGACCGCCAACCCCTGGCGATATTAGATACATATACGTGATTAAAAAGCGGGGAGACAGTCCCTCTTACACGTTCCTCGAGCCACATCGAAAGTGTCAAATCTTTATCGGGGCGTGGAGCAACAAATTCGCACAGTACAAACAGGAATGGTTCTACGTGCGCTGCCCCCAGGCTTTGCAAGGAGATGGGTTGAAGGAAGTAAGTCTCTTCCCTAAGTCGATAGTTGCGTTCAATCGGAGCTGTGCTTTTTCTGACCTTTCGCTTCGTCTTTTCAGGTAATAACCCCCATCCCGAGGTCCCAGGGTATTCTGACGCCGTTGAAGCCATTAGAGCTGTTCCTGCCGAGGAACGGGACATCCGAACACTCATTTCAAATGAGTCATTATCAAGGTTCAGATTGTTAGCAGAAGGCCGCTGGATTAGTCTTCCTGAGGGAGTCACGATTCCTATGGCCCCATCCGGTAAAGGGAAAAAACTAGTTGGATCCTCATCACGTCATATCTCTGACGTGCAGGAAGAGGGGGAAGTCAAAGAGCATGAAGTCCCGAAGGCACAAGGTTAGAATGTGGGTTCTACTCCGGGACCACTGGCCGAAGTGCACGATACTGAAACGTTGTCTTCCCCTTCGAAGGGGAAGAAGAAGTTGACGTATAAGATAAGGAAGGAGAAGGTTGGCGGAACTTCCAAAGTTACGTTTATCCCGATAGAGAAAGAGGCTTCTTCACAGCACGTGGAGAGTTCTTTAAAGGGTCTGTCGAATCACTTCATCCCCGATAATCAGCTCAACTACGGCTTTGGAGATCCGGAGGCATTCAAGTTCCATTCGCCCGCTAGAGGCGATGTGGGGATTCCATCCCAAAGTCAGGGAGAGAGAACTCCTGTTAGCAAGGCTACCAGTCCGTCGGGGGGAAACACTAGGATACACACGAACACTTGCACTTAAATCCTCAACTAGATTCTTTATCGTCACTCCCCCTTTTGCTAATTCATTGTTATTTGAATTTCGTGCAAGTGACATGGGGCGCTCACACGGATTTGATCGTCTCCATGGTTCTTCTATTTTCCATCCATCCGGACGGGACTCAGGTTCCGAAAGGCATCGAGATAGGGACGGTGATGGCGATAAAGATTACCATTCCTGGGACTTGTCATTCCGGAAGAAAACTTACTATCAGCCAGAATACCACTAGGAGACCTCTTCTCATCGGGAGCGAAGCAAAGAAAAGCGCGGTCATAAGAGATCGCATTCCGATGCCCCCCGAGACCAACACTCCGACTCCTCCTCTACTCGGCATTCCTGAGATTCTCATAGGAAAGGCGAACTTTCAAAGCCGTCTCCTCCCGCTCCTGCGACAGACCTAACTGTGTCGGAGAAACTGACCGAACTCAAGGCCAAATTTCCGAAGATCTGTTTTGATGGGCTAAAGTTTCTCCCGGCAATTCACCCTATTCCTGGAGACGTTAAGAAAAACGCTATCGCCTGTACTAACGACGTCTATGTTCAACATGACGCGTTTGTTCATCTGGATGAGAAACTTTCTGAAGTCTCTGTGGAGCACCAGCACGAAATTGATCGTCTGAAACTCGAGGCCGTCCATGATAGAGACATTATCAAAGCCCAAGATGAGGAGCTTATGTCCTATAAATCTCAGCTTAAGGCCGCCCAGCAGAGTGCCCATGATACCGCTGAAGCTGTATCCCTCCTAGAATCAACCCATAAGAAAGAACTTGATGAGGCGGTTCAGCGATGTAGGGCTTTGGCTTTGGAGAAGGACTCTGTTCAAAAAGAGAGGGATGCATTCAGCCTCCGGGTTAAGGAACTCGAGGAACAGCTTCGAAGAGAGAAGGAGGAGAAAATCTCCGCCCAAGAAGAGTCACAAAGCTACTATGACGAGATTGTCGCCACTTGACTCTTAAAAGAGAAACTCGAGGGTGAGCTTTCCAGGGTCGAGGCGTTAAAGAGCGAGGCCCATGAAGAAGGGAAAAGGTTGGCGTCGGAGGACATCGAGTCCCGTCTCGAGGCAGCCAGGGAAGAAGGCAGGGAAGAGATCAAAACCGCGTTCGACCCGCTTATTGCCGAGTTCAACGCCCGCGTGCTCATGCATCGCGACTTAACATTTTTGGGCGACGGCTATCTTGAATCGTTGTTCGAGGCGTGGGAAACCTTAATTCAAATCAAGAAGGTTGAGTGCGGCACTAAAGAGATTGACGAGGGGGCCTTAATAAAAGAGTTCCTCAAAGGAAAGGAACCCACAGACTTGTCGATGGCCAAAGCCAATTATTGTAAAGGCTCCCCTTCGAAGAAAGGGAAAGAAGTTACCGTCGGTCCATCCGGAGTCGAGCCTCCTATTCATGTGACTACGCAGCCGGCCAGTCGTTCAATACTTGATCCTTTCGAAAGGCATATTGGCTATGATCTGGAAGCTCCCGGCCTGGGCGTTCACGTTTTATCTCCTATCCCAGAAGGTGAGACCCCCCTAACGACTGAGGTCCAGCCGGAACCTGGTAGGCGATTCTCTTGCTTTAATGTTCCAAGTGTTTTCTCAGAAGCTATCGTATTCTAATACTTTCTTTTCGTGATTTTATGCAGGTCGTTCTGATCCTGAACCTACTCCGAGGAGCGATGTGTTAAGGAGGCGGAGAAGGAAACAAGTGAGGCTCCTCATGCCGGTGAGGTTCCCGGTCCTGATGCTCAGGTGATCGGGGCGCTTGACGAAGGCAAATCCGGTTCCTCCTCCGGGAGTTACGAGATTGAAGTCAAAGGCGTCTCTGAGCACACATCCGAACCGAGCATGAAGGAGCGGCTCGATAAAGAGAAGGAAGAGACAGCCAAGGTTAAGGCTGAGCCTCGGGATGTGGACCTAGACGACCCCTTGAACAAACCGTTGAAGGTCATCCTCCCTGGCAAGTCCAAGCCTATGGATGTTCCCCCTACTTCTTCGGTCGTCACCCCTCCATCGAGGAAGGGTTCCAAGGGTAAACGCTCTGAGGAGGAGCAGTCCGGGAAGAAGTCAAAGAGGCACAAGAAGTGATGGTCACTCTCGTTCAACGAGAGGTAGTTGAAGTCATGTAATTTTTCTTTTCTTTTTACTTCCGTAGTCTTTGTAAATAATTTGTTGACTACGAACTTTGGAGGGTTTGTAGTAGAAACTTTTTCTGAATAAAGTGTAGTTTCTTTTTCTATTTCTGTTAAAACTCTTATGATTCAGTCTTCTGTGTGGTTGTGACTTGAATCCAGACTGTCGTGAGTAACATAGACTTCTTGGTTTGTCTTCGAACAGCTGGGAACTCCTTCGGGGGTCGTTGGACTTCCATTCCGTGCTTCGAGCACTCGGAATACTATCTAGTCCGTATGCCAAGGATTCGACGAATCTAAGTCATTTGTGTCATAGTTCATATTCAGGGAACTTGGAGATTTTGAATTGTTTATGCTTGAGTCCGCGCTCCGGGGACTTAGAGTACTCTAGTCCGCACTCCGGGGACTTGGAGGTTTTGAATCGTTTATACTTGAGTCCGCACTCCGGGGACTTAGAGTACTCCAGTCCGCACTTCGGGGGCTTGGAGATTTTGAATTGTTTATATTCGAGTCCGCGCTCCGGGGACTTAGAGTACTCCAGCCCGCACTCCGGGGGCTTGGAGTCTTTGAATCGTTTATACTCGAGTCTGCACTCCGAGGACTTCGAGTACTCCAGTCCGCACTCCGGGGACTTGGAGGTTTTGAATCGTTTATACTCGAGTCCGCACTCCGAGGACTTGGAGGTTTTGAATCGTTTATACTCGAGTCCGCACTCCGGGGACTTAGAGTACTCCAGTCCGCACTCCGGGGGCTTGGAGATTTTGAATCGTTTATACTCGAGTCCGCACTCCGGGGACTTAGAGTTCTCTGGTCCGCACTCCGAGGACTTGGAGGTTTTGAATCGTTTATACTCGAGTCCGCACTCCGGGGACTTAGAGTACTCCAGTCTGCACTCCGGGGACTTGGAGGTTTTGAATCGTTTATACTCGAGTCCGCACTCCGGGGACTTAGAGTACTCTAGTCCGCACTCCGGGGGCTTGGAGGTTTTGAATCGTTTATACTCGAGTCTGCACTCCGGGGACTTAGAGTACTCCAGTCCGCACTCCGGGGGCTTGGAGGTTTTGAATCGTTTATACTCGAGTCCGCACTCCGGGGACTTAGAGTACTCCAGTCCACACTCCGGGGACTTGGAGGTTTTGAATCATTTATACTCGAGTCCGCACTCCGAGGACTTAGAGTACTCCAGTCCGCACTCCGGGGGCTTGGAGGTTTTGAATCGTTTATACTCGAGTCCGCACTCCGGTACTCGAGTCCGCACGCCGGGGACTTGGAGGTTTTGAATCGTTTATACTCGAGTCCGCAATCCGGGGACTTAGAGTACTCCAGTCCGCACTCCGAGGGCTTGGAGGTTTTGAATTGTTTATACTCGAGTCTGCACTCCGGGGACTTAGAGTACTCCAGTCCGCCGTTTCGGACGTTCATACGTTAGTCAAAATAATGTAATTTCAGTTACCCGCCATAGGAATATCATACGCAGAAACATCAGTCATTCACGAAAAAGATGGCTTCAAGCCTTTATTAATGAAAGCAAACTAAATTGTCTTACTACATGCCAAAGACTAAGAACAAAACGTACAGGAAATAAATGCAACTACTGCATAAAGGAAATAGATTAAGTGTAATAACGTCGCAAGTGCTCGCTGTTCCATGCTCGAGGGAGTGTTGCACCATCGACGGTCGCTAGCTTGAAAGTTCCTTCTCCAAGCCTCCGTTCGATGACGTACGGACCTTCCCATGCGGGATTCATGTGAGATGGGGTTGGAAAAACTCGTTTCAAGATGAGATCTCCCACATCAAAGGTTCTTGGTTTCACTTTTCCATTATAATATCTAGCGACTCGGTGCCTGTATGCGGCCGCTCTCAAATCAGCTTCTTCGCGTTTCTCATCAATGAAGTCTAAAGATTCCAATAGAAGATCCTGGTTCAATGCAGGATTGTAATAGGTTACCCGATGTGACGGAACTTCGAGCTCCACGGGTATGATAGCTTCCTTGCCATATGCCAATGCGAATGGAGTGCGTCCAGTCGTGGTTTTGTAGGTAGTTCTAAAAGCCCAAAGTGCCGTCGGGAGTTCTCTACCCACTTACCTCTAGCCTTTTCCAAACGCTTTTTCAATATGGACTTGATTATTTTGTTTACGGTTTCCACCAGTCCATTCGTCTTTGGGTGAGCAACTGCTGCAAACCTTTTCTCAATGCCATATTTCTGACAAAACTCTTTGAATTCCTTGCTTTCGAATTGAGTTCCATTGTCCGTTATGATGGTCCGTGGAAGGCCGAACGGCATATGATATTTCGTACAACGAAATTAATGACATTCTTGGTGGTGATTGTGGCCATAGGATCTGCTTCTGCCCATTTGGTGAAATAATCGACTGCCACTATTGCATATCTTGCGCCTCCTTTGGCTATGGGTAGAGAACCGATCAGGTCAATTCCCCACATCGCGAATGGCCAGGGACTAACCATCTGTGTGAGTTCCGTCGGTGGAGCTCTTGGAATCTTTACGTATACCTGGCATTTGTCACATCCCCTCACATAGTCTGCGGCGTCACGATTTACGGTTGGCCAAAAGTATCCATAACGGAGGATTTTCTTGGCCAATGTTTGCCCTCCAGTATGATCACCACACTCTCCCTCATGGACTTCTTTTAGCACCCATTTTATCTTGTCATGGGCCACGCACCGGAGTAAGGGGGTCGATAATCCCCTCCGATACATTATTCCGTCCTGTAATACATAACGCGAAGCCTTACGAAGGACTTGGCGTCTTTCGCTTCTTTTTCCAGGCAAATTCCCTTGCACCAAGTACTGTTTGATCGGGGGTCAACCACGATTCCTTTTCGAGTTCGGTCTCTAATGCGTAGTCTATCTCCATTAAGTCTATACTTAGAGCATGGAAAGTCTCAACAGGGAACAACCCCATTTGCTATGCATCGCCGGTGCTTGCGAACTTTGCCAACGAATCAGCTTCTCTATTTTGTTCTCGTGGGACATGGGATATGTCATGAT
The DNA here is from genome assembly GCA_030765085.1 of Allium cepa. Taxonomy (NCBI): domain Eukaryota; kingdom Viridiplantae; phylum Streptophyta; class Magnoliopsida; order Asparagales; family Amaryllidaceae; genus Allium; species Allium cepa. The sequence goes on from CM060938.1 coordinate 689,887,341, forward strand.
ATTCGAGACTTGCCAGTAATTCTCGGACCCGAGCAAGGTAGGGAGCCAGTCGCTGTCCCTTTGCTTGATAGTCTACCCACACCTGATATACGACCAGCTGTGAATCGCAGAAGATTTTGATTGACTTCACTTCTAGTTTGATGACGAGTCTCAAGCCAGCAATCAATGCTTCATATTCGGCTTCATTATTTGTTGCTACAAACTCAAGCTTCAAAGCGTAGCAGATCGATCGGTTTTCTGGGGTTACGATGACTATACCTGCCCCCGAGCGATGGTCGTTAGATGCCCCATCGGTGTACATCTTCCATCGAACGGGAGGTGCGATCCCGTAGCTACTCGGTTCATCTGGCAGAGTGAATTCAGCAATGAAGTCAGCTAGTGCTTGCCACTGTATGGCCCTTCGGGGCAAGTAGGCAATGTCGAACTGACTCAACTCAATATTCCATTTTAGCATCCTTCCGGAAGTTTCCGGTCGTTGGAGCACATGTCGCAATGGTTGGTCAGTGTAAACACTGATCGAGTGTGCCTGGAAGTATGGACGAAGCTTGCACGATGCAATCACCAAGAAATAGGCGAGTTTCTCAATCTTTGGATAATTCCTTTCCGCCCCCGTCAAGCGCTTACCAACATAGTAAACTAGCTTTTAAACTCGGTCTTCCTCGCGGACGAAGGCTGTGCTGATAGCGTGCTGGGAGACAGCTAAGTACACGTACAACATTTCAAGATCCATCGGTTTTGATAGCACCGGGGGACTTTCTAAGTGTCTTACCAGAGCTCGGAATGCTTCATCGCAGTCGGCTGTCCATTCGAAGTTTCTCTTTCCTTTCTTTATAACATCGAAGAATGGAATACACTTGTCTGTAGCTCTGGATATGAATCGACTCAGCGCAGCCACTTTTCCATTCAAGCTTTGCACCTACTTTATGGACCTGGGCACTTGTATGTCTCGGATGGCCTGAATCATCTCCGGGTTAGCTTCAATTCCTCGTGCACTCACAATGAAACCCAAGAACTTCCGTGATGCCACGCCGAATGAACACTTCAAAGGATTGATCTTCATCCCGAAGTGCCTCAGTATATTGAACATCTCTGCTAACTCTCGGATGTGGTCGTTTGACTGTCGTGACTTCACAAGCATGTCATCCACATAGACTTCCATCGTTTTTCCAATCTGATCTTTGAACATTCGATTTACCAGACGTTGATAGGTTGCTCCCGCATTCTTCAATCCGAAGGGCATTACCACGTAGTAATACAACCCGACGTTCGTGACAAAGCTGGAATGCTCTTGGTCTGGGATGTGCATCGGAATTTGATTGTAGCCAGAGTATGCGTCTATAAATGATAGTAACTTGTGTCCGGCTGTTGAATCGACCAGTTAGTCAATCCTTGGTAGCGGGAAGCTATCCTTTGGGCAAGCTTTATTTAAATCAGAGTAATTGACACAAGTTCTCCATTTCCCGTTCGCTTTCTTTACCAATACCAGGTTAGATACCTATTCAGGGTAGAGGGCGTCGCGGATGAACCCGTTGGCCTTGAGTTTGTCCACCTCCTCTTTGAGAACTGCGGACCTCTCTGGGTCCATGCCTCTTCTTTTTTGTTTCACAGGTACATATTTTGGGTCTATGTTCAACATATGACTCGCAATTGCTGGAGAAATCCCGCTCATATCAGAATGTGTCCAAGCAAAAACATCAAGGTTCGCTCGGAGGAAATCGGTAAGGTTTTCAGCTGCCACGGGGTCTCGCTGTGCTCCTATTTTAAGAACTCGTGATGGGTCGTTGCAGCTAACTGAGATGTCAACAGTTAGTTCAGCTGACGCTGCATTTGTTTCCCTGGGTTCCCCATCATCATCTCTTGGATCTATGTCTCCATGGATCCGAGAATGTCGCCCGAGCCAGGGCTCGGGCGCTAGTTGTCAATCATCAGAATTTCGGGTGCGGACAGAGTTGTCCACGATCTTTCCTTTCTCCCTACACTGCGCCTCTCTGAGCTCAGCCACGTAGCATGCACGGCCGGTTGCCTGATCTCCATGCACTACTCCTACTCCTTTGTCTGTGGAAAACTTTAACGTCAAACACCACGGGGCCAAAGCTGCCCTGAATTCTGCCAGGGCTGGACGTCCCAGAAATACGTTGTATGGGGAATAAACATCTAGCACTATGAATGGTAGGATTTGCACTCTCCTGCGTTCACCTTGTCCCAGTTCAACGGGTAACTCCACATATCCTACCGCGTCTGTCGCTGCGCCGTTAAAGCCATGGATCCTGGCTTTAGATGATTTCAAATTCTTGGTCTCCAGTCTCATTTGGTTGTATGATTTCTTAAAGATGATGTTAACGGAACTTCCGCAATCAATTAGAATTCTTTTCACAAGTGCCGGTCCAATGGTCATGGATATGACCATTGGGTCGATAGTAGGAGCCTCCACCTTATCCGCATCTCTACTCTTGAATACGACATCGTCATTCATCGTGCGCTGCTGCTTCACGGGAGTTCCATCCTCCACGTTTGAACAGCACTCATACTCCGAATGTCTCAGAGAGTTAGCATATCGCTCCATCTCCTGCCGATTCTTATCCGGAGGATGAGGTCTACCAGCGATCGTGTTAATAACCAATCTTCCCATAGTCCGAGCAGGTTGTTCTGGCTGGCGTGGAGCTGGCCCGCGTCCGGGGTCCGATATCTCCTGTCTTCCGTCTAGCGACTCTTTGACAAATTCCTGTAGCTTTTTCAGCCTAATCAATTTCTCAATAGCGTCATAAAGATGTCTGCACTCCTCTGTGTTGTGCCCATAAGACTCGTGGAAGCGACAATACTTTCCAGTCCGCTTCTGCTCCTCTGTCGATTCCTTTAGGCGTGGTTTTCTATATTGAAAAGTGCTGCAGGTTAACAAGCAGATGTTCTCAAGAGATGCATTTAGTGGAGTATATTCGTTGTAGGTTGGGATTCTTGACTTCCATTTCCCCGTCTCCTTCTTCTTTCTGGTATTTCCACCTCCGGATCCCTTAGACTGCCCGGGCCTATTCTGGATGTTGACTTGATTGTTTCCAAGGTAACCGCAGGTTGTCTTCATGGTGACGTTACTCTTTACAGATTCCTGAACGGGTCCTAGTGCCTTGTCTTTCCTTGTCCGTCGAGCTTCCTCCCTACTTATGAACTGATGAGATTTCGAATAAAAACGTTTTAGCGTAGCTGGGGGCTTTCCCGCCAACCAATCTCTCCAAATTCAGAATCTGGATCCACTCCACGCATTACTGCCATCAAAATTGCGTGGTCGTTAGGATTGCTCACCTCGGTAGCAGCAACATGAAACCTTTACAAGTATGCTTTTAATGACTGTCCCGGAGCTTGAATTACGCTTGATAAAGACATCACGTCCTTCGGGCGAGTGGTGTATATCCTGAATTGTTCTATGAACTTCATTGCCAACTCATCAAAGTTGGATATAGATCGAGGCGGGAGTCGAGTGAACCACATGGTGGCAATTCCAGACAAAGTGATCGGGAAGCATCTACACTTGGTAGCGTCATTGGCTCTTGCAGAATCCATCATCCATCCATACCTCATCACATGCTGTCTAGGATCGGTCTTCCCTTCATAGGCTGGGATGGGAGCATGCTGAACTTTCTTGGATATTCAGCTTGTAGAATGGTGTCCGTGAAGGAATATGGCTCTTCGACGCTCCCCAATCTTCATTAGTCAGACCTTGATTCTCTCTCATCAGCTGCCTGATCATAGCTGTCAAATCCGGGGTTTGTATGGAAGAAGGGAGGTTGGGTTCCGTTCCACGGGCTTGTTTTCTAGTTGATCGATTAGTGGCACCTGCTAGTGCATCTTCATCCTTGCGGCGTCTTCGCTTAGGAGGTTCATCTGCTGAAGTCGAACTATCATCTTCAGAGTGAGGGACAGGGCTGCCTCCGGTATCCTGATGCTGTTGCTGAGAAAGCTGGGCCATGAGATCAGCATTGGCCTGCATTTGTTCAGCAAGTTGCTTCCTACTTTCCTTAAGCTCTCTTATCAAGCCTTTGAATTCTGCTCGGGAAACAACTTCTACTTGGTTTAGGTTGGAGGGCCCTGCGTCTGGAGCTACTTGCTGATTGTTAGGTCCAATTCGTTGCACACTTGCTGATTGGGAGGCTGATCTTGTTCACGGTCTCCCCATGGTAGAATTGTTGGTTGTAACTCTGAGTAGAATCAACAGATGTCTTATGAATGATTTCGGATCTCCCTTGAGGGATTTATGCAATCCAGTAACTACAAGGTAGATTCTAATAGCCCGAGAATTCAACTCTCAGTGAAAGCACCAAAATGTTAGCACCAAAATTGGTCACCAACACCCTTAGAAAGATTATGTAGAGAGATTAATGAAGAAAACAAATTAAAACAGAGGAGAGTGCATAAATTAAAGTGCAGAAAGTAAGAACACCGGATTTATAGTGGTTCGGCATAATAGCCTACGTCCACTTTGAAGTTGATCTTTATTTCTTTCCTTGATACTTGGTTACAGATACAATCCGTTTCTAAGTATTTGAATACAATTGCAAAGTAAAAGAAATAAGTCTTGAATGAGTCTGGAAAATGGTAGAGTCTCCTCGGTGTTCTCTAAAATCTGCCCCCGTTTTCTATGCCTTTGCCTCTCTATTTATAGACGAAAGTGGGTTGGGCTTCCCTGGCGGGCCTGGTAGCTGGATAACTCGGTCCAAGTAATGTATGTACTATGTGCCGAACCAGGGAGGCCGGACAAGGCATGCCGAGCCTTCCTCTTTGTGCCAAACGAGGCGTGTTGAGACTTCCCTCCTTATGCCGAACGGGGCGTGCCGAGCCTTCCTCTTTGTGCCGAACGAGAAGGCTGAGCAGTAGTTGAAACCGGTTGTGCCGGGGAGGACGCCGAGCCATCTGATTAGCCGAACGCTCAAGGATGCCAAGCGTCCCTTGGACGAAACATGTGGGAGGCCGAACAGCCTTTGGTGGCCGAACGATCTTCTTTTGCCGAACGGCATTCAATGTCGGACGATCTTCTTTGGCCGAACGACATTCAATGCCGAACGTGTTCTGGATGCCGAACAACCTAGGTTAGCCGAACGCTCTTCTGGTGCCGGGCGATACTTTTTAGCCGAACGTTGCTTTTGGCAGAACGACGTCTTCCTTTGGCCAAACCGATGAATCTGGACACCGGGTACTCTTTGGATGCCGAGTACTAAGTTGCTTGGTCAATCCCTTAGGAAACACATAGCATGAGCATCAAACTTATAGTTATGTTGGGGAATCAACTCTGATGAGTCTGAAGGCTTGTGCCAGGATATTCTGGCACAAATGAAAAAAGAGTTTGACTTTAAAATGTTACAGTAAATATAGTAGGATGATTGAAATATGCACAAAAAATTTCAAGACGCTTAATAAGGAGTAACAATAGTACTCCAGAATCAACCAAATTTTCCACATAGCTATTTATCTTCATTTACACAGATGAATATCTATGTTACATATGGCACTAGATTGATTTAATAAAATTAAAGAACACGAGTAAATTTAAAGTAGATAATCCATGTTTCAGTGTATAGTTACTTATCGCGATAGCAATTTCTTGATGATAAGCACCTTGGGGAAAATGCTCCTGTCAAGAACTATACGGCTAAGCTCTCTACTCAATGACTAGTTGAAACAGCTTTTTTATATCCATAACATACCTGCAGATTATTTTCCCAAAGTTTTTTTAAGTTGTGATCAAAACACATAACAGACCATCCTGATGTGACGACCACTAACACTTGTTTTCTTATTTCTTCATATTTGTAACTCCGATCAACAAAACCAGTTGCCATAGCAACAGGGCGCCTTCAGCTAAAACTCGTGCCTCGCTGTACCCTTCATCTACTACCCTTCATCTACTCACCTACTATGCGGTTCCAATACCTAGAGAAATAAATAAGTAGGCCAACATAAGAATGCAATAATTTCACTTTGCACGGCTAGTGTATATAGAAAAATACAAAACATATCATAAGCAAATTGTTGTCACACACGCGTGCAAGCACGCACACATCCACACACACTGCGCATATGCGCGCGCATACACGCAACGGGCAACGATGCGCTCCTGAAGCACTTCGCTTAAGGTATGCAATGCAACTTGAACTATGCACGCGCTTTTATCGCAAATCCCCATGTGCAACGCGCCAGGTAAGCACGCTCAATTGAAGATGTGCGAGGGTTTGGGAAAAAAGGAAGAAAAAAAATACGATTGACCGGGCTTGAACGTCTAAAATAATTGTGTTTGCCCTAATTGTGACTTCAATTCATACACGCTTCAAATGAGATCCTCTTCTTCCAGCGGCTTCAACTCATACAACGACCAGGTAAACTTCTCTTCTTCTTCTTTAGTCTTTCTCTTCTTCTTATTTAATATATTTCATCTGTAACTTCTGTCTTCTTCTGTTTCTTCTTTATTTTTTTTATTTCTGTCTGCTATGTGCTTATCAACTTGTCCCAGTGAGTTTCTTCACTACTGTAATGAGTTCTTTGTTTAATGAGTTCTTTGATACTGTATGTAACTATGTATATAGCATCATCATCTAAAAGGCGTTTAGTTGACAAGAATGAAGTCAATGAGGAAATTGAATTTGACGAGGGTGATAAAGATCTTAATAATAGTCAAGATAAGGATTTTGAAAATCTTGAAGATGGTGATGCTCAATTTATGTCAAGAACTGATCTAATAGGGATTAGTGGTTAAACTCCCTATGTTTCTTTTGTTTTTATGACTTGAAATTGGAATTGAGTATTTGAGTTTGAATCTTGTTATTACATGACACGGTTTAGTTATTTAATGACTTTCTTATGAATGTGTTACTTTCTATTAACTCATAATGTTTTACATTATTTGCATGTGTAAGATGTGTGTCTATATATATACGCGCACACACATACACACAGATATATATATATATATATATATGTATGTATGTATATATATGTATATATATATATAATTTTTTACACATGGTGCGCTTTTCTTCGATGAAGCGGCACTTTGCGTTTGCGCATTGCGCTTATGCTCCAAGGGGTCTTTGCACTTTGGTGCGCGTTTCATGTTTAAAAACACTGCACACACATCCACACGCACGCACGCACACATGCATCACACACGCACGCACCCCTACACACACAGAGAGATGCCGGATTAAATTAGCTTGTTACACTGATGTCTGCCTTTTCATGTACTACTGTAAGTGCAGTATCATTATTTACTCTCTATTACAACATTTCAACTCAAATAGCAAATCAATTACTAAAAGCCACTAACAAAGTGGTAGGGCCTTTGGAATGTGAATATGGAAGTCATGGTTTGAAACCAGAGGTCTTTCGGTCTGAAATATGATATCAGGTAGCAATTTATTTATTTCGAAATACCAGTCACTCAAGTAAAAAGTTTTATTTACAGAACAACATATATGTTATGGCTAATTCTATTCCAACCCATATATTCACTTAGTATCCCCCCTTAAAAAAAATTATCTGAAAACAAAAATACCCTTAACAAACTTTCCTTCCAATTTATCCGCCTTACGTATTTTTTCAGGCTCCTAAAACATATAAACTTCAAAACTCTACTTTTCAAATCGTTGAAAAAAATTGTTTTGAAATTAGCAGATGATGGATTTTGAAAAGGAGGGTGAATCTCTAGTGCAATTATGGCAGATTATTGGACAAAAAATTTTTTGATAATTTTTTGCAAGTACATTCGAAATCACTCGATCAATGGGATTTGCGACAATCCACGTATAGGCAATACTAAGCTTTTGGCCAAACCTAGGAGGGGAATGGCGTGGTTATTCAAAAATAACGTGCACATACCACGTGTTATTGATCAAATAACGCAAGGAATATGCATGGTTTTCACAACTACCACGCGTGCATCCTGCGTGCTAGTTCATAATTTTTTTCCTGTTCATCTTTTTAGTGTTCAATAATTATGACACTTGTTTTCTGCAGATTGTACCATTTTCAAGTGATGAAGAAACGTATGACGAAATAGTGTTGGATTATTCAAATGAGTTTATGACTTACGATGTAAGTTTACGTTGATTAACGTTTGAATAAATCTATACTAGGAAAAAAATCCATACTTGTTCAAATATTACTTACATTTTTTTAATGCAGATATTTCCTTCTAGAAAAAATTTGGTTGATTGGGTTCGTGAAACAGGAAAACGTCATGGTTTTGTTATCATAATTATGAAATCGGATACTGGTGCTTCAACTAAAAAACCAAGAATTATGTTTGCTTGTGAACGAAATGGTGTGTAAAAGAAGCGAAAAGACAAAAACCAAAAGAACCTCCGAATGACAGTACAAAAAAATGCAATTGTTCATTTAGACTTAAAAGTGAGAAACTTCCTACTTTAGATAGTTGGCGATTGCATGCTGTTAATGGTATCCATAATCATTCGAAATTAAAAAAAACGAAGGACATTCGTATATTGGTCGACTAACTAAAGATGATACCAAGTTAGTTATTGAGATGCATAGGAACATGCTAAAAGCAAAAGAAATTTTACACACGCTTAAAAGAAATGATCCTACAAATTATATCACCATCAAAACAGTTTACAATGTTATACGAGCACAAAATGCTATTGAGCGAGCAGGTCGATCTCAAGCTCAATATTTGTTTGGTAAATTGAAAGAGTTTGGTTATTTTGAATGGCACCGTAAAACGTTAAATGGAACAGATATTATTAAAGATATTTTTTGGGCGCATCCTACCAGCTTGGATATTCTAGGTACATTTCCTCGAGTTATTATACTTGCACATATAAAACCAATAGGTATAGAATGCATTTACTTGAGGTTGTTGGCGTTATTTGCACAGATCTTATATTCTGTATCGCGATTGCGTACTTAGTTGCTGAAACTGAGGAAAATTATATATGGGCCTTAGAACGGTCGAAATCTGTTTTGGTTGACTGTGAATTTGAATTGCCATCAGTCTTCGTTTCTGATAGAGAAACAACACTAGTTAATGCAATTGAATTTGTTTTCCCAAACTCCGCACATATGTTATGCACATGACACATTAAAAATAATCTTCAAAAAAATGAAAGGAATGGAAGTTGAAGAGAAGAAGTAATTTTTATTTGATTGGAATGAACTTGTTTGTTCAAAAAAATTAGTTGTATACAATGAGAATCTGCAAGTATTACATGAAAAATACGCGAAGCATACTTCACTCTTGAAGTATATTTAGGAGACATGGTTGGGTACATATAGTGACCGATTTGTTCAAGCATGGATAGATGATTACAAGCATTTTGGAAATTATACTTCTATTCGGTAATTTTTTTAATAACCATGTTAATATTCATGCCAACAGTTAACCCCGTTCCAGCCTACAAGTTAAGGGGCCCACGAGTTAAAGGAGTCAACGAGTTAAGGCCTGGGATGAGCCACGACTTAAGGTGTTTAACGGCTCAGGAAGGATCTACGACTCAGGAAGCCTCACGACTCATCGAGTCACCGACTCAATAAGTTAATGACCTAAAGCTCAAAGCGACTTAAAGGGTTACGACTCAAGGGGTTAACGGTTCACAAGGCAGGACGGCTCAATAATTTACCGACTCATCAAGACTATCGTCTCAACGACTCATGGTAAGCAGCGACTCAGAGTTGACAACGACTCAGTGGATCAATGACTCAACACTTGAAGGAGCAGAGTGGCTTAACTAGTTAACGACTCACAAGACAGACCGACTCAATGCATTACCGACTCATCAAAGGTATTGCCTCAGCAACTCAACAAGTCCACGACTCATCATAAGAAACGACTCAAGAGGATTGACGACCTAAGAAATGACTTGACGACTCATAACTCAGGATGACTCGTCCGCGACTTAAAGCCACTGAGTCGTATTCCGTTGCCACAATGCATGTCCCAGTGAGAATTGACTCGCCAACGACTCAGGACTTGGCTTAGAATCCAGCAAGAGAATGAGCTAGTGAGAAGACCAAATGCTTAATCAGATAAGCCGGCCATGACTCAACTTGACTCGGCCACGGCTTAGCCTGAGTCGGTCACGACTCAGGACTTGGGCGAAAAATTTCTATCCAGATTTGCCTATAAATACATGGCCACCCCCAACATTCAAGGGACTTTTTGGCTCATTCATTTCAAGCGCCGTTACTCTGCTGCATTCTGAACTACTTCAACACCTTCAAGGAACTTCACGAAGAAATCAAACATGTCTAACATGTGTTCAAAGATTTGGATCGACATTGAAGTTTAGGCTACTTTTTCTAAGTCACTTGAAACTCAAAGTGTGTTGTAATCAAAGTGTAACTGCATTGACTTGTAATCAAATCGTCAATAAAGATATTCAAAGTGGACGTAGGCTCTCTCTTAAGCCGAACCACTATAAAATTGCTGTTGTTTACTGTTTTTTCACTATTATCTGCTTATAATCTGTTCTCGAGCTATCGGGTGGTGCTTTCACGATCTCACTTCATACACTGGGGTGTTAGCGTTCTAATTTTAGCGTTAACATTTTTGGTGCTTTCACTGAAAATTGAACTCAGGCGAACTATCATCATTGCTTCACAGAGGTTTGTAGAGAGGATTTCCTTGAAAACCAGAAGTCTATCCGAGATTATGGCTCCTGGAAGAAAAAGTAGATCTGTCAGATCTGGGAATATTCAAGAGGGAACCTCCGCTTCCCCTATATCAAATCAAGCCACTCCAGCTGTCGGAGTTACAAAGGCAGAGCTGGATGTTGCAATCTTAGGGCTGAACCAACAGATCAATGCCCAAAATGCACAATTCGAGACTCAGAATGCCCAGAATGCCCTAATTCTGAATAGGTTGAACGATTTGCTTGGGGCAAACCGTCAACCGGCAAGTAATGAACGGAATTTTGCTTGCAACATTCATGAGGCTGAAGAAAGGAATGCTCCTGAAAGGGCTGCTAGCCCCTTTGAACAAACACTTCCTGAGGTTGGCGGATCTAGAACTCGACATGATGAGGAGTATCTTTCTGGAATGGTCCGACAAATCATGAAAGAGAGTATGCAGAGGGTTGAAGACGAGAAAGAATGGGGTTTCGCCCCAAGTAAAACTCCATTTACTGAGAAAATCTTAAAGGCTGAATTCCCAAGGAAGTTTGTCACTCCAACCATTCCAGCTTACAAGGGGACAAGTGATCCGAACGAATTCTTATACAAGTATGATTGGCACACGACAGGTGCCAGAGCCTCTGATGAAATAAAGTGCCGATATTTTCCTGTGTATCTCGAAGGCGTAGCTCTGCTTTGGTTCACCAAGCTGCCAGTCCGATCTATCGATCAGTTTTCTGACTTAACCCGGAAGTTCAAGGAGCAGTTCAGACTATACGCTTCAAAAGCCAAAGATATTATGTCATTGTCAAGTTTAGAACAGAATCCGGGTGAAACTATCAGATCTTTCTTGAATCGCTTTAATAAAGCGCTGGCCGAGGTAGACAATGCAGAACCACGGATGATCTTGACCTATCTAATGAGGGCCATCGACAAGTCAAGCGAATTTGGAAAATGGCTAAACATGAAGGAACCAAATTCCCTTGAAAAATTCTATAAAAAAGCAGATGAATTCATGCGCTTGGAAAGCCGTCCCGTACCGGTAAAGGCAGTGCTGGAAAAAGCTGAAGATAACACTGTTGCTCCATGCAAGAATGAATCTGTAGGGCAAAAAAGGGAAAATAACAATGGGAAGAAACAGAGTAATCTGAAGAAGCCCCGATCCTTCAAGCCATCAGAATATACTCCTTTATCAGATACGCCGGAGCGTATCTACCTTGCCACTAAAGATTCTATTGACTTTCCTAAACCTCCTCCTCTAAGGACCGGGAAAAAGGCTATACAGAGTGGGAAGTTCTACCGCTTCCATAACCAATCCGGTCACGAGACCGACGAATGCCGCCAGTTGAAAAATCTGATTGAAGAGTTGCTAAGGGAAAAAAAACTGCAGCAATTTGTGAAAAAGAATAGCAACAATCCTGCTTCATCTAGTCAGGGGCAACAGGCTCCTACTCATCAGCCTAGGACGAGTGAGAAGGTTGCAGGGCATGAATCTGGAAGGCCCATTATCAATGTCATTACAGGAGTACCTCACCCAGCATGCAGAAGCTGGGGTGAGATGGAAAGGTATACCCGAGCTTTAAAGTATGTACCGACCGAGGAAGATGTATTCGTTTTGGAAGGTGCTACGCCCTTGAAGCAACAAAGAACTTTCGATGATGATATTGTGTTCAAAGCTAGGGATTCCGCAGGTATTGAAGCTCCTACCTTGGATCCCTTAGTCATCTCGACTGGTATCGGGCCAGCTATTGTTAGAAGAGTTCTCATTGATTGTGGCGCATCCTGCAATATCCTCTTCAAGAAAACATTCGACCAAATGAAGATCCCTATGGCTGATGTGCAAGCCTCATTGCAGAAAATTGCCGGCTTCACTGGGGAGCCAAAGCAGCCGGTAGGAACCATTGATTTGTTTGTGGAACTTAGAGAAGGAGAGAGAAAAATGGTCCGCAAGCAAACTTTTGTGATTGTCGACGAATTTTCTGCTTACAATGCTTTCCTTGGTCGTCCAACTCTGGCAGCGTTCAAAGCTGTTCTTGCCCCGTGGTGCCTCACTATTAAATTCCCTACAGACAATGGGGTAGGAGTTATAAAAGGGGATCAAAATGCTGGGCGAGAGTGTTATCTGACAGAGCTACGAGAAACCAGAAAAAGAGAAATGGGAAAGAATGCGGCAACCCCAGTCCGCACAAAGAACCAGCCTTGTAGCAATTACAGGGCGGACCCTGCACTGGCGAGCACATCGGAGCAAGGAAAGAGATGGACCCTAGAAAAGTCAGTGCAAGGGAAAATAGAGTGGTACCAGTGGAAACGACAATACCAATACCTGTTGACCCAAAGGACCCAAACAAGGTGTTGAATGTGGGTTCACAACTTAATGCGTCAATTCAGAATATCTTAATATCTTTTTTAAAGGCAAATCTGGATGTTTTTGCTTGGACTCATGCCGATATGTGCGGAATATCCCCAGAAGTTGCAGTACACGCTCTAAATATTGATCCAAAATTTGCACCTATGAAACAGAAAAGGAGAACTCAAGGCCCAGAAAGGTCGGCAGCATTAAAAGAAGAAGTTGATCGGCTCATGGAGAATAATTTTATCAAAAAATCTACCTATCCGAATTGGGTTTCAAATCCAGTGCTGGTTAAGAAAGCCAACGGAAAATGGAGAGTATGCATCGATTTTTCAGATCTAAACAAGGCCTGCCCCAAAGACTGCTTCCCATTACCCAGAATCGATCAACTGGTAGACGGAACAGCGGGACACGAATTGTTATCTTTTATGGATGCTTACTCCGGATATAACCAGATCATGATGCATGAGCCAGATCAGGAGGACACGAGCTTTATCACCGACATTGGTCTTTACTGCTACAGAGTTATGCCCTTCGGGCTGAAAAATGCAGGGGCAACATACCAAAGACTTGTTAATGCTATGTTCAAACCGCAATTAGGCAAGACTATGGAAGTCTACGTCGATGACATGTTAGCAAAGTCTAAGAAAGCAGTGGATCACATAGAACACTTAGCGGACATGTTCGCAGTCCTCCGAAAATACGGAATGAAGCTCAATCCTTTGAAATGTTCATTTGGAGTGGAATCCGGCAAGTTTTTAGGTTTCATCGTGAGCGCCAGGGGCATTGAGGCTAGTCCAGCTCAAATTACTGCATTAAAGGAAGTCAAAGCTCCTAGAACAAAGAAGGAATTGCAAAGTCTCAATGGAAAGGTCGCCGCCTTGAGTCGGTTCATTTCCAAAGCCACAGATAAATGCATCCCATTCTTTGACGCCCTAAAGAAAGGAAAGAAAAACTTCGATTGGAGTCCCGAATGCCAAAAAGCCTTTGATGAATTGTTTCGCCATATGGAAACGCCTCCAATACTTTCTAGGCCTGGCGATGGCGAGGATCTTCTTATATACTTGGCAGTATCATCTCATGCTTTAAGTGCAGCGCTGATACGAGAAGACAAGAGGATTCAACATCCAGTTTACTATATCAGCAAAAGACTCACTGGGGCAGAGATGAATTACTCTAAGTTGGAAAAACTCGCCTATTGCCTACTAATTGCATCTAGGAAGTTGAGTCAATATTTTCAAGCTCATCCTATCAGAGTCCTCACTGATCAACCTTTAAAGCAAGTCCTATTTCGCCCTGAGACTTCGGGTCGCCTTCTAAAGTGGAATATTGAACTCAGTTAGTATGACATCACTTATCATCCCCGAAGAGCAATCAATGGACAAGCTTTAGCGGATTTCATCGCAGAATTCACAGATAAGGGTAATAGTGAGGAGGAAACGGTCGACGATTCCCCAATCCAATGGAAGTTATATGTTGATGGTGCGAGAAACGACTACTGTTCTGGAGCCGGAGTTGTACTTGAGACCCCTGAAGGCCGATCATTATGCTATGCGCTAAGATTGGAATTTCCTTCAACAAACAATGAAGCAGAATACGAAGCCCTTATCGCTGGCTTAAGGATTGCTAAAGAATTAAACATCCGAGCGTTACAGATATTCAGTGATTCTCAGCTTATTGTATGCCAAGTCAAAAAGGAATTCCAAGCAAAAGTGGGGAATCTGCCCGCCTACTTGTCAAAAGCTTGGGAACTCCTGGGTGATTTCGATCATTACATGATAAGTCACATTCCTCGAGAAGAAAACATGAAAGCAGATTCTCTCGCAAAGTATTCTAGCACAGGCGAAGCTCAATTTCTGGGGTTAACTCCAGTGGAGGTCCTGTCGACTCCTAGCATTGATGAGATGGACATTGATTGGATCATGAGCATGTCTCAAGAGCAAGAATCATGGATGACTCCGATAACAGAATATCTGCTCAATGGATCCTTACCAGGGAACTCAAAAGAACGACAAAAGCTACTGAGAAAAGCCTCTCGATATATAATCCAGGATGGCCGATTATACACACGGGGATTCTCAATACCATTACTTCGATGTGTATCCAGGGAAGAGTCCAAAGCAATCCTAGTGGAGGTACACGGAGGAGAATGTGGTGATCATTCAGGTGGCCAAACATTAGCAAAGAAAATTCTCCGATACGGATATTTTTGGCCAGAAATTAATCGAGATGCAGCAGAGTATTCCCGAAAATGTGACAGATGCCAAAGATTCACCAAAATTCCTAGAGCTCCTTCCACTGAACTCACACAGATGGTCAGTCCATGGCCGTTTGCAATATGGGGGATAGACCTTGTAGGACCATTACCAACTGCCAAATCTGGAATTAAATATGCCATTGTTGCTGTAGATTATTTTACTAAGTGGGCAGAAGCTGAACCACTGGCTACTATCACCTCAAAGAAGATGATAAGTTTTGTGACTAAAAACATCATTTGCAGATATGGTGTGCCTCAAAAAATAATTACAGACAATGGTACTCAGTTTGAAAGTGAAGAATTCCAAGATTTTTGCAAGCGATTCAAAATCCGAAAAAGCTTCTCAGCAGTGGCTCATCCGCAGGCAAACGGGCAAGTGGAAGCCGTGAATAAAATTATTAAGTCAACCATCAAAAAGCAACTTGAAAGAGCAAAAGGTGGTTGGGTCGATAAGCTACCACTGGCACTATGGGCATACAGAACCACTCACAAAACTGCGACTGGGCACACCCCGTTTTCATTAGCATACGGGTCAGAGGCAATGATTCCGGTAGAAATAGAGGTCCCTTCACATAGAAGAATCCATTTCAATCAAGCAGAAAACGAAAAGCTACAGCTTGAAGCGCTAGATCTCCTTGATGAAAAAAGAGATGAGGCTAATCTCAGAATTGCAGCTCATCAGCAAAGGATAGCCAGACATTTCAATTCCAAAGTTCGCCAACGCAGCTTTGAGATTGGAGACCTAGTCCTAAAGAGAATTATGACAGCGACAGGTGTGTTTGGACCAAATTGGGAAGGACCATATGTCATAGGTCAGAAGCTTCTTGACGGCACATTCAAACTCACCACTGTTGAAGGAGATCAAATTCCAAGGGCATGGAACAGCAATCATTTGCGTCCATACTTTACTTGAAAATTTTGTTGAAATATTGTAAAAAGAATTATGAATGTATGATTCTTGTAATTGAAGGCAATTGTAAAACTGATGCAAGTAAATAATGAAAAAATATAAAGTGGATGTAGGCCCAATTTCCTGGCCGAACCACTATAAATCTTGTGTTCCTTATTATTATTACATGTTTGCTTTATTTTCGATATAAAAAGTACATAGAATGTATTGCTGAAATGTCGATTTAAATTTTTGCAGACAATGGAAGTGAAACTTGCACATAATAAGACCAAGTGATTCTCGCCAAATTTCAAGTCACAAAAGCTCCGAATTCAAATCCTAGATAGGAAGTACTTCAATTGAACGGCCTATGATTTCGAAAGAAACGGGCCTTTGCTAATAAATTGAGATTGTTTGAACAAACAAACATCCAATTAAGAAGCTGATGCTCGTTCTCACGAACTTGCCTGACAATGAAGTACACTTCCTTGGATTAAACGAGTTACTTGAAAAAGAAAAAAAAAGAAAAAAAGAGGATCGCTGAAAAGGCATAAGCAAGTGGACAAGGGAACAACCAAAGCCATCATCGGCAGCACAAGTCCTCTTCGGAGGCACAACTCTTCGGAGGATAAAGACCTCTAATGGGTCATACGCCACAAAAAAGAAAGTTCTCTACTCAACAAAAAAGATTGGAGGAGTCATGACCCTCCAACCATGAGAGAGTAACTTCCAGGCGTTGAAAACCCTCTCTGAGGCACATTTCACAAGGAGTTGAAGTGTAACAACCGCTCTTCGGAATTTCACTTCACCAGAGTTGAAATGCAAACAAAATAAAAGCCCTCTTCGGAGGCCCATTTCACCAGGAGTTGAAGTGTTACGACCGCTCTTCGGAATTTCACTTCACCAGAGTTGAAATGCAAACAAAATAAAGACCTCTTCGGAGGCACATTTTACCAGGAGTTGAAGTGTAACAGCCGCTTTTCGGAATTTCACTTCACCAAAGTTGAAATGCAAAACAAAATAAAGACCTTTCTGGAAGTCCACGTTTCACCAAGATTGAAATAAAACTTCCAAGTGTTGAAACGTGAAAAGGCTTTTTTCAAAGGCACAACTCTTTGGAGGTACACGTTTCACCAAGATTGAAATAAAACTTCCAAGTGTTGAAACGTGAAAAATCCCTCCTCAGAGGTACAACCCCCTCCCGGGGACACAATCAAAAAGAAAGACCTCTTCGGAAGCCCATGTTTCACCGAGATTGAAATAAAACTTCCAAGTGTTGAAACGTGAAAAGGCTTTCTTCAAAGGCACAACTCTTTGGAGGTACACGTTTCACCAAGATTGAAATAAAACTTCCAAGTGTTGAAACTGAAAAATCCCTCCTCAGAGGTACAAATTTCTATTTAAAAAAAAAATCCTCATCAAGAGCATACTTTAACTTTCAAAGGAAGAGTGATGTACCTATTCTAGAAAATAACCTTCCTCAAAAAAAAAAAGGGAAGAAAGTTAAAGTACCCTTCAGAGGCCCGCTTTACCACATAAAAGAATTCACTTGGCAAAATGCGTACATAAGCAAAAGAAAAAAAAGTGATTTCTTCGAAGGACAAAGCGTAAAAACTTATATGAAGGAAGTTGTACTCTATGAAAAATTTCTTCAAGAATGAAGTAATTATTCTTCAGAAAATAAGAGTGCAAGTCCCCTCAAAGTATACAATATTGCAGCAAGCTTATGGTATGGGGGCAACATGGTATAGTTACATACAAAATGTATAGCTACATCGGTAAAGTACGCTCAAACAACATACCACAAGCTCACCACAATATCATATAAATAAACTTGTGCAAAAATGAATAATAAATGCATTCTCAAATTCAAACAAGAGTCTGTACAAATAAAGGATCATTTTATTCAATTGCAGATACAGGTTTCAAAATAAAAAAGCAGGGGCCGGTGCCTGCACAACATCCGACCATTACACAAAAAAGGAATCAAAAAGCCCGAAGCCCGACTCTTCACTTCTTCTTACCACCTTTGGACCCTTTGCCCGACCGAATGATTAGCTTTTCAGGTCTATCTATAGGCATAAGGGAAGAAGGAGAGGGAGGTGCAACCGGTGCAACTTCCGGTTCTTCTTCAGTAGCAATGATTTTCTTCCCCCTCCTCTTCGATGTTCCGTGCTTCTTTCTTCTTTTCGAAGAAGACTCACTCCCTGGAGTAACAAGAGCGGACAAAACTACGTCATCAGAAGGAGTCCGCTCCGGAGAGATCTCGCCTCCTTCAAGTCCCTCGTCTTTCTGCTCTTGCGAAGCGATAGGGTCATCCAAGCCATGAAGAGCCTCAATTTGCTCCTCTTGTGACCCGGGCTGTGAAGCAGAAGGAGGAGTCACCTGAAGAGATGGAGGAGGGATAACCGGGGGAGGTGAAGTCTGCACAGCACTTGGTGTTTCAACTGCAGAAGAAGAGAAATTAAAAATATTAGTATCTCTCCAAAAGAAGGGAGATATGGGTTCGTCGAGATTTAAGAAGTAATCGAGAAGCTCATCAAACTTTTGAGGAGCAAGCAGGCGATCCACCTGAATCGGACCAATGTCAAAATTACCTGAAGATGTTTGCTTCGTTAGTTCAATCTCATAATTTTGAGCCCCGATATCCTCCAAAGCCTCATCATCAGTAGGGGTAATTACCCCGGTTTTTGTAGGAGGCAGCGAATGAGCACTGGAACCTGTGATGTCAACTTCAGAAGAAACTAAAAGACGTTCAGAGGTGGTAGGTGGTATTTCTTTTTCAAAACGTTCCCCTTCCGCCATTCCGGCCCGCACTCTGGCGAGTTGCTCTTTTCCCTTGGCAAGAGCGGCGCGGGCATCATCATCAAGATAATGCTCTTCAAGAGCTGACTCAGCATAGCCAGCACCTTTACCACCGAGCATATCGAGTGCTGCCTCCCAAACTTCAGCTAGTGTAATTTCGTACTTAGGGCCTAGAAAGGCAAGGCTGCCACGCCCCAAAATGCTGTGCAGATAAAAATCAAATAGTGTGGAGCCAATGTCAGCTTTAGTTGCTTGATGGGCCTCTTCGGCCGCGAGTTTATCAATAACAGCCTCGTCACGCTCCTTTTCAGCCATAGCAAGTCGAGCTTTTAACATCTCTATCTCCAAGCTTTGAGAGTCGGTCTGTTCTCGCAGCTGTAAAATTTCAGCGCGATATTCTTCTATGACCTTCTCCTTGTGTGTAAGCTTATCTTCGACTGCCCTTTGACTGGCATGCGCATCTCGTACTTGTTGCTGAAGCATGCTCTCCTTTTGAGAATAGGAAGTAGATGAAGTAGCTAATTCTTCCTTAAGCTTTTCTACTTCCGCTTCCAGCTTTTCATTATAGAAAGCAATACTTCTCATTTCGGCGTCATGTTGTTCGAGAGTCTTCTGCCACTCAGCCTTATCGTTCTCCATTGTGAGCATGGCCTCGAGATTGGCTCGGTTAACCCTCTGAAGCTCGTCGACAAGTTTTTGCCAGTTCGACATTCTTTCAATATCGGTCCTGACAGTATCAAGATTTCGCAGCATAGCCGATTTGTCGAGAGGAACCCGTCGAGATCAAATCGAACCCCTCTCAGGCACCACTGAGGGAATCGACTTTGAAGAGTGGGAGGACCTTGCCCAACTTGGTATGCGGGCCGGTTGATGATTGTTTGAATGTCGGAACGAACAGGGGCAGGAGATTGAGCAGGAACATTTTGAGAAACTGTCGGCATTGTTTCTTCAGTAAGTTTAGCCCGCTTGCTAGAAGAATCGTCCATGTGACTTTTACCTCTTTCATCGTGAGTCTTTCTTTTTTGAATATCATCATCTCTGTGGGGAGGGTCATGTCTTTCTTGTTCTCTTCGGTGACGTTCTTCATATGCTCGTCTCTCGTCTGCTTTCCTGATGGCCCTCTCTTCATCAGATTCTCTGTAAGAAGGGAGGAAACGCCTATAATCATATTGGCTACGCCTCCCGTAGCGCTGGAAATCATCGTAGTATGAGCTGCTGCGCCCCATTGGAGAATCTGGAATAAAAATAATAAGCTTTAGAAATCTTTAAAGTATAAGAAGATGAATGCGTAGAAGTGCTGAAAAATCCTAAGTGTTGTGTAACGTGTAAACTACACGCATCAAGTTACAGACCACTCTGTGGAGTAGAGGTAGTGATAACTTGAGTAGGAGGAGTTGACGTTTGTTGTAGAGAAGATGTCGCCTCGATTACAGAAGAGATAGTTTTGGAAACATCATCTTTGAAAAGTTCTTGAGAAGTCACAATTAAATCGCTCAACCCCTCGAAAACATCATCACCATCATGTTTTTTGGGACTTGCTTTCTCAACTCCTTCGTTAGCAGATCTTCCGGAAGATCGTGGAGGTTCTTCCTCTTCGATAACTGGGGCAAGTACAGACTTGTCAGACGGCCCCGCAACATCCTTCGGAATTGAACACTTCACTAGTGGAGTTTCTATAGAGGTTCCTCCCTGCATGTGCTCTTTAGTAGAGACCGGGGCATCAGGAGTTTCCGTCGGAGAATCGGGAATTTCAGTTGGGACTTCACGAAGCTGAGTGAAGCGAGAGGAATGAAGAAGCCCATATTGATGTAAAAATCCATCATTCAACAAAAACTTTATACTCCTCTCTTCTGCCGCCACGACGTTCAATCTCTCAAAAATTTGCTTATAGCATGGATCTCTAGAGGGAGGAGGAAGTGCTAAAACAGGAAAAAAGATGCAAAGTTAGCATTTAGCAACTCAGATTTTGAAAAGCCCAAGAATGGAGAAATAAAGACAGGAAAATCTTACTTCCTACTCTCCAGATGGCATAAAACCCTGGAGGGCAGCGAACAAAGAAATACTGATTTAGAAATCCATGAACGCTTTCAGGAAGATCGGTGATGAGTTTGCGGTTTCGAGCACTCCTTATAACTACGATAGAGGGATGATCTTTAATTTTTGTGAATGAGCAGAAGTAACAGATTTCCTCAAAGCTCGGTAATCGGTCCAGAACTCTACTAAATAGCACACATAACCCCATCAGAATGGCATGGCCATTGGGGTGCAATTGGAATGGAGAGATAGATAATCGAAGCAGGAACTGCTGAAGGAAGTCATTAAAAGGTGGTATGGCACCGCTCAAGCACATTTGGCGATTGACAGCAATAAACCAGAAGGGGGCCTATCTGCAGTATCATTTGGCCCCGGCAGTAAGGCATTAGTTTCGGCAATGCCAAACTGGGTGAGCAATTGGTTAAACACTCGCTGATTCAGAGTTGTGGAAGTTCTCTCCGGAGGGTTATCCAACAGGTTGGCTACTGGGAAGACATCTTCAGCCTGGCCCATCGGTTCTTCTTGTTGAGATGTCATTCTACACAAGCAACTGGATGTTCAAATGTGAAGGTGCACGTTTCCTAAAAGTGTGAAGTGTTGTGCAAAACTAATGAAAATAACAAGTAAATATAACTGGAATTAAACTGGCCGACGATTGATCGACTACGGTAATTTCAGAACTTGTTAATTTAATTTAAAGTTCAAGCATAATATTAGTGCAGGCTGGTCAGTTTCAATTGACTATTTCAGTGTTGCTTTAATATTCTACTTGAAATCGATAGCACTTCGTTCACACGATTTGTTTAAGTTAATTATCTGTTATTAACTAATCTGTCATTTGATATGGGCGGTCGATGACAGTATATTCGTCCCAATTTTCTGTGAATGTTGTATTGAACAGATTGTTAGCCTGCAAGTCAAAATAACCTGTGAATGAATGCAATAAAATTCGACAGTTCAAAGTTTATGCAATGGTTCAAAGTTCGAGCAGAATTCACGCAAGTCCTAACTCGTCAACGGCTCAAAAAAATTTCCTACGGGTTAAGATAGATCGCTGATTCTATGGCTAGCTCGTCCACGACCTAAGGATTGGGAAGCGAGTTAAGTCAGGTCACTTCGATTTTGAGTTGTTGGTGTTTTGAGTCGGCAGTGCCCTAAGTCGTAAGTCGTAGAAAAAGGGAAACGCTCTGGTTCAAAGTAATAAGAAAATCTCCAAGTCTTATCTTGGCCACGACTCAAGGCTTAGGTCGTGAAGCATGTTGGGTCGGATCATGGTTAAATCGCAAAGGTTGCTGGATCATACAAAAATGGCCGAGTCATACCTAAGGCAGTATTCGACTCTATCTGGCCAACTCATCACCTAACTCCTAACCAGTTTACCTTCTAACTTTTAACCCATAAACCATTTCACTCCTAACCCGTTAATCTTCCAACTTTTAACCCATTAACCCAATAAAGCTCTCAATTAACAACCCTAGTCTTATCACGCCACTAAATCACCTCAAGACGCAAATCATCAGATCAGACAACCCTACATCCATTGATGGTTAGAGTGACCAAACTTGCAAGACTCAAGGGAGTAAATTGGAGGTAAGGACGGAGCGCATAGGTTAATGATGATCGACAATCGGAAGGGAAGCAAGATTGCTTACGTAATGAGATGATCAGAGGAGAATCAAGTTGGAATCGCCTGTGAGAACTTGGAGATGCGTTAATGGCGGATGCGGTTTAGAGGATCGCTGATAAGAAGTGGGAGATAGGAAGAACGAGTCAAGCGTTTTATATCTGGAAGAGCTGGAACTCGAATCGGCACGCCCGAGTTATGATAAGTCGAAGCACACGACTTACGACTTAAGCGTGTGCTTCGATGGGCAAATGTTAACCCCGCTCCAGCCTACAAGTTAAGGGGCCCACGAGTTAAAGGAGTCAACGAGTTAAGGCCTGGGATGAGCCATGACTTAAGGTGTTTTGTGACGACCGCCCATGACTCCTGCACCAAAACAAGGAAATAGTGCGCTGAAAGGCGTGCCAGGTAGCCATGGACGATAGTCAGGGTAAAATAAAACAGCAAACTCTATCGTACAACTCACAACGCATGGATAAAATACAATAGAGAAATATATAATGAAGCTCCATAACAGAAAAATCATCATATAAGCATCGTAGTAGTTTTATACAAACATGAATCATCCATACATCAAAGCCTCACTACAAACACTCAATCAGATATAACAGCGGAACACCCAGTACATATAGTAAGAAAACTAGTATGCAAAGCCTCCTGCTCGTCTTCGTCATCATCAGCGTAGATCTCTAAGAACAGCACCTGTCACCTGCTACCTAGTCTGCCCATCCCAACATGGATGAACAGCCCAAGGTAATAAGAGGAGACATAAAACCTTGAGTCAGACAAAGTCTTAGTGAGCAGTAAATCAACTATCAAACATACCAAAAGAGCATAAAGGATAAAAGGAATAGGAACCAAACCATCCCACTCCACCTCTTTCTACAGTGATAGCCCCCAGACACACACCAAGGAGAAGTAAGCATAACATAGCAGATAATTAAGGTAAAGCAATAATCACTCGAGTCAAGGGCGATGTTTTCCAAATACAAACCCCCAAGGCCTAAACCAAGATCAGATAAGCACCTAGAAAATACCGCTCTTAAGACCGAATGATGATACAACCAAACGTCCAAACATCCATGACTCTGGCTATCACTGTTATCCTTGCTTTGATTTCACCGTTGATTGAATGACCATCCGTCAAGGGCTAATGGTAACCCCGGTTCTAGACATAACTCCGCACGTCGTCGCAGCCCGTGCCTAGGAATTTTCGCAACTACCCAGAGTACTAGCACGTCGTCGCAGCCCGTGCTTGGAACGTCGTCGCAGCCCGTTCCAACGTACTCTTGCTTTGAGCATGCTAGAACCTTCAACAACGATAAGATCTTAGCCTCCTAGTCATCCTCCTCGACGACTATTTCCATACTAGCTCAAGCGCCTCTCAAGCTAACCATTATCACCTACCCGGATCGCATTACCGAGTTATCAACATAACTTTGCACGTCGTCGTAGCTCGTGCTTGGAACGTCATCATAATCCGTCCCAACTCAACATCATGGTTTGCCTCCTCGCATCATGGCAAAGTCCCATCTCAACATCATCCAATCCATACATATGAGCTTCAACATCCGCTTCATATGCCATAAGCAGCTTTCACCATTCAAGAGCCTTTCCACTTAGCTTTCGAATCATCTTCAATCATCTTGTTCCAAATCAACTACTGGCTAACTTGGAAACAATCAAATCAATCATACAATCAAACAATCAATCATTTAAACAAGATCTAATGAGCAATATCAACTATAATGGCAATTTCGTAAATAAATGAGCATAAGTCTAACATGCATGAATCATAGGTTTTTAGCATAGATCTATCAAATATAAAACATGGGTTTTGTTCCTATATCTCGATAAATGAACTTGCATAGGTAAACATCTTCATAAACAATGGATCTACATGCAGACTTAAGAGAAATGCGAGAAATCACTATCTTTAACACATAAACGAACCACCACTCCAATATACTCCTTTGGATCCGTGTGAGAGATAACTACCACTCACCAAATCACCTAAACACCTCAAAAACTAAACACTTCAGATCTGGACAGCGAAGATCAAGGCTTGATCCGGCGAAATCTCGCTTAAAACGATGAAATCTAGCTTCGTTGGATGAAGATCTTCAACTTTGGCCCTTGGATCTTTGATCTCGACCTTCGATCTTGGATGGATGTTAGAACTAGATTGAAATGAAGAAAAGAAGACGAAGAAATGTTGTAGTCGAGCTCTCAAAATGGCAGCACTTCGTCGCTTCAAAAACCGGTGCCAAAAAGTGAGCTAAACCCCTCTATTTATAGGCTGAAACCACTATGAGTCGTCGCCCCTTAGGTCGTTGCCGACCCACCCCTTGAGTCGTCCTCGACTCATCATCATGCCGACTCAACAAAACACAGGGCCTCACGTCTAACCTATACGCGACTCACCCCAGACACGACTCAACACCCCTAACGACCTAACATCCTTAACCCGTGTACGACCTACCCATAGCCGACTCAACAATCCAACCAATACGGCCTAACGACTTAACCCTTCCTGCCGACTCAACCATTCACTCTTATGGCCGACCTAACCCCTAGCCGACCTAAGCCTCTACCGACTCAACAGCCACAACCTATCCCTAAGTCGTTCATACGACTCAGCGACTTACCATGAGTCGTTCAACGACCTAACTAGTATGCGACTCATCGCCCCAGCTACCTAACGACTTACGACTCATAGCATACACGACTCAAAACACCTTACGACCTATGACTTCGACCATACGTCTCAACTTACTACCCCGCTATCTCCTAGGTCGGTCAATACTATGAGCCATCCAGGCTCCTTGAGTCGGTCCCCTATGAGTCGGTCACCTATAAGTCGGTCACGACTCAAGACTCCCTAACTCGCTACTACCTATAGGTCAGTCAATCTCCTAACTTGGTCAACACACTTAAGTCGTAACTCGTGCACGACCTATCACTTGACACCACCAAGTTGCTAACCCTTAACTCGGCTAAGCCTTTGGGTCGGTCACGAATCAATACTCACACGAGCTAACTTCCACACGACTTAGGCTAGAGACAACACAAACAACACTAACGACCTGTAAATTCTACGATTTATCGACACGTAAAATACGGGTCGTTACATTCTCTCCCCCTTAGGAATTTCGCCCCCGAAATTCCAAGCAAACAACAGCAATCAAAGATTTTCCGCATGCCTACCATCCATAGCAATCAACAAACCATGCATCCAATTCGAGCCTAGCATGCAGAATTCTAAGACTTAGAACAAGCTACAAATTCATGAGATGTCACGACACTTTAGGGCCATACCTCGAAGAGTCCGGGATGAGCTGCCTTCATCCTCTCTTCCTCCTCCCACGTACAGTCGATAACATCATCACTCCATTGTACCTTGAGCAACGTAATCGTCTTCCTCCTAAGCTGTTTCGTATCTGTTTCAACAATACGAAGCGGCTTACGAGGTTTCGTAACCACTGGATCAACCTCCAAATCTTCACAGCTATCAGCAGAAACCACTGTAGTTGGATCATGCACATACTTCCGTAGATAAGATACATGAAAAACATTGTGCACACCCGCCATCTTTTCCGGTAACTTTAATCTATAAGCGAGCTTTCCAATTCGCTCTATAATCGGGAATGGTCCAACAAATCTCGGAGTCAATTTCCCTTTCTTCCCGAATCTAATAACACTCTTCAAAGGAGAAATCTTCACAAAAACCATATCACCTACGTCGAATTCCAAATCCTTTCGACGATTATCGGCATAACTCTTCTGACGATCTTGGGCTGCTTTCATTCGTTGCCGAATGATCTCTATACAATCCGAAGTCTGTCGAATCATCTCTGGCCCAAGTATCAGCTTTTCTCCAGTTTCCAACCAACATGTCGGAGAGTTACACGGTCTTCCATATAATGCCTCATATGGTGCCATTCCAATACTCGACTGATAACTGTTATTATATGCAAACTCCACCAAATGAAGATGATCTTCCCATGATCCTCCGAAGTCCAAAACACAAGCTCTAAGAAGATCTTCCAAAACTCGGTTAACTCTCTCAGTCTGACCATCTGTTTGAGGGTGATAAGCTGTACTCAAACACAACTCAGTTCCCAAAACTTCCTGGAAGCTCTTCCAAAATCCGCTAGTGAACAATGGGTCTCGATCGCTCACTATACTCTTCGGAATACCATGGAATCGAACTATCCACTTAACATACAATTCAGCCAACTTCGATGCAGTTCTAGTTGATCGAACAGGAATGAACCTTGCACTCTTGGTCAAACGATCTACTATGACCCAAATCCCTTTATTTCCTGCTCTTGTCCTAGGTAGACCATCGATAAAATCCATCGACACTTGCTCCCACTTCCATGTAGGAACCTCCAATGGCTGAAGTAATCCACTAGGCTTCTTCTGCTCAGCTTTCACCAACTGGCAGTTCATACACTTGGAAATAAAATTTCCAACATCCTTCTTCATACCTTCCCAGTAGTAAGCTCTCTTCATATCCCGATACATCTTATTTCCACCTGGATGAATTGTCAACTTCGAGTGATGACTTTCCCTCAGAACTTCATCTCTCAATCCATCTACATCGGGAACAACCAATCGTCCTTGCTTCCGAAGCCAACCCTCTCGATCGACCTCGAATCCTTTATCCTTCTCTGGTTCCAATCCAGATTCCAAATCACGGATAATCTTGACAAGCTTATCATCTCTCTTTTGGGTCTCGCCAATCCTTTCCACAAGAGTAGGTCTTATCGATAAGTTTGCCAACATTTCAGGTTCCAATTCACATCTAGGCCTGAAATCAAATCCAGCCAAATACTCGAGACTCTTCCATTCTAAAAACATGGCTCCCAAACCTGCATGTCTTCGACTTAATGCATCAGCCACTGCGTTACCTTTTCCTGGAGTATAGGCTATACCAAAATCATAAGATGCCAGAAACTCTAGCCACCGTTGCTGTCGAAGATTCAAATCCTTTTGGGAGAACAGATACTTTAACGACTTATGATCTGTAAATAACTCAAATCTAACTCCCAACAGATAATGTCTCCACATTTTCAAAGCAAACACAATCGCCGCTAACTCCAAATCATGAGTTGGATAATTCCTTTCATGCGGCTTCAGTTGTCGACTAGCATACGCAACAACCTTATCCTTCTGCATTAGCACTGCTCCAAGTCCAGTGCCACATGCGTCGGTGTAAACCACCATCTCATCATTCCCACTAGGAATAGTCAAAACAGGAGCACTCGTAAGTCGCTCTTTCAGGATTACGAAAGCTTGCTCACACTTATCATCCCATCTGAACACTTGGTTCTTTTTCGTCAATCCTGTCAACGGTGCAGCTACCTTGGAAAAGTCTTTAATAAACCGACGATAATATCCTGCTAATCCAAGAAGACTTCTTACATCAGATGCATTCTTAGGTCTAACCCAATCCTGGATTGCTGCCACCTTAGCGGGGTCAACTGCTATTCCATTTCCAGAGATAACATGACCTAAGAACCTCACTTCACTCTTGCAGAAGTGACACTTCGAAAACTTAGCCTTCAGCTGATGTTTCCGCAAAATTTCCAAAACAATCCTCAAGTGCGTCTTATGCTCTTCTTCAGTTCTGGAATAAATCAGAATATCATCCACGAATACAAGCACGAACTTATTCAACTGATCTCTGAATACTCTATTCATAAGATCCACAAAATATGCTGGTGCGTTAGTCAACCCAAACGGCATTACCAGCCACTCATAAAACCCGGATGGTGTCCTAAAAGCAGTCTTCGGCACACTATCCTTCGCCACTCTCAATTGGTGAAATCCCGTTGCCAAATCCATCTGAGAAAACACCTTAGCCTTGTGAAGCTGATCAAACAAGTCATCTATTCTCGGCAATGGATACTTGTTCTTTTTAGTCAACTTATTTAGCTCACGATAATCCACACACAACCTCAACGATCCATCCGCTTTGGTTGCGAACACAACTGGTGCACCCCATTCGGACACACTTCTCCGAATGAATCCTTTCCGTAAAAGGTCATCAACTTGCACCTTCAGCTCTTGCTGCTCCCTCGGTGCCATCCGCCTAAGAGGCATAACAACAGGTCTGGCTCCCTCAACTAGATCGATACGAAACTCGATCTCCCTATGCGGCGGCAACCCTTTGACTTCGTCAAAGACATCCTCAAATCCATTCACAATAGGCACCGATGACAGTCCATCCCGTGGAACAACCAGCGAATACATGAAGCTCATGAAGACGTCTTCCTCATGCTTACATCGTATCACAACCTTTCGCCCTTCCACATTCCCGACTGTCACCTCAAGCCTCTCACAATCAATCCTTGCCGCATATTTCCTAAGCCAGTCCATACCCAAAATAATTCCAAACCCTGCAAAGTTCAGAACAAAGCAATCACAAACAAACGAGCAATCATGACTCGACACAACTAGACCACGGCATATCATACACAAACATGACGAACCCCCAACTGGATTAGTCACAACCAATGGCCTATCAACAATATCCGGTTCCAAACCTAACCGGCCCACCAAATCATCACAAACAAAAGAATGCGATGCTCCAGTATCAAACAACACTCTAACTGGAACACCACAAATAGAAAGAGTACCTTGAACCACCACACCCTTCCCCTTCTCTTCAGCAGTAGGAGCTTTTGAAGATGACGGCACAGCTCCCAAAGCATAAGCTTGCACAATCTGCCTGTCCTTCCTCGGTTCTGGACAATCCTTCCTGAAATGCCCTGGTTTATCACAGTTGTGGCATTTCGCCGGCGCCTTTGGATTCCTACAATCCTTGGAGAGATGACCCTTCTGCTGGCAATTATAACAAGTCACTTCGCCCTTCGGCTTCTTCTGGCCATCCCTACCCCTCTGTTGCTGCTGCTTCCTCTTCTTGTTGCCACTCTGCTGTGGTCTAGATCCTTCCCTGGTTACAGCCACAACAGAACTTTCCTTAGGAAACAGACTCTCATGCCTAAGGGCTTTTTCCACAAGCTTCTCAAATGGATCGTCCAAATGATCCACTAACTGCCTCCC
The DNA here is from genome assembly GCA_030765085.1 of Allium cepa. NCBI lineage: Eukaryota > Viridiplantae > Streptophyta > Magnoliopsida > Asparagales > Amaryllidaceae > Allium > Allium cepa. The sequence continues at coordinate 689,916,982 of CM060938.1, forward strand.
AAGATAAGCATCCAAACCGGTCACAAACTTCTCGTTCTTCTGGTAGGGAGAATCAATATACGATCTGGCATACTTGGACAAGGCTTCGAACTCGGAAATATACTCAAGAACTGGTCTCCCACCTTGCTTGAGCTCTACAAACCTCTTGAACAAAACAGACTTCTGAGCCGTAGAGATGAACTTAGCTTCAAATCTAACTTGGAATTGCTCCCAAGTAATCTCTTCTTCTGGTGTATCGATGGTGATAGAATTCCACCAATCAGCAGCTCTTCCCTGAAGCTGTCTCGATGCAAGCTTTCTCTTGGTTGCATCCTCAATCCCTAAGTCACCAAAGATCCTTCGACAAGCATCAATCCATCTCTGCACTTCAATAGTCGACTCTGTCCCCAAGAAAGCTTTTCCTCCAAGAGAAGTATAATCCTTGCAAAGCTTAGCAAAATCCACCGGTCTTGGAGCTTGGACTTGAACTCCCACATCCACTGATGATCCTGAAGCTGGTATCCTTCTCATGATCGAAGTCATCATCGCTTCGAACATAGTTCCATAATCAACAGCTCCTTCAGTAGCACGGCTTTCCCTTGCAGCTGGTCTCCCTCTTCGACTCATCCTTAATATCTGTAATAAGAATGATTAGAACACCTTAAGTAACAACTGCATAAGGAGTTCAAATCCTTCTAAACTACTGTATTATATATAGTAATCATCCATCAAAATACAATTACGTCTCTCTTAGGTAGTTGTGTCAGCGAGCGTTGGCTAAAATGGATTAACCAAAGCTCTGATACCAAATGTGACGACCGCCCATGACTCCTGCACCAAAACAAGGAAATAGTGCGCTGAAAGGCGTGCCAGGTAGCCATGGACGATAGTCAGGGTAAAATAAAACAGCAAACTCTATCGTACAACTCACAACGCATGGATAAAATACAATAGAGAAATATATAGTGAAGCTCCATAACAGAAAAATCATCATATAAGCATCGTAGTAGTTTTATACAAACATGAATCATCCATACATCAAAGCCTCACTACAAACACTCAATCAGATATAACAGCGGAACACCCAGTACATATAGTAAGAAAACTAGTATGCAAAGCCTCCTGCTCGTCTTCGTCGTCATCAGCGTAGATCTCTAAGAACAGCACCTGTCACCTGCTACCTAGTCTGCCCATCCCAACATGGATGAACAGCCCAAGGTAATAAGAGGAGACATAAAACCTTGAGTCAGACAAAGTCTTAGTGAGCAGTAAATCAACTATCAAACATACCAAAAGAGCATAAAGGATAAAAGGAATAGGAACCAAACCATCCCACTCCACCTCTTTCTACAGTGATAGCCCCCAGACACACACCAAGGAGAAGTAAGCATAACATAGCAGATAATTAAGGTAAAGCAATAATCACTCGAGTCAAGGGCGATGTTTTCCAAATACAAACCCCTAAGGCCTAAACCAAGATCAGATAAGCACCTAGAAAATACCGCTCTTGAGACCGAATGATGATACAACCAAACGTCCAAACATCCATGACTCTGGCTATCACTGTTATCCTTGCTTTGATTTCACCGTTGATTGAATGACCATCCGTCAAGGGCTAATGGTAACCCCGGTTCTAGACATAACTCCGCACGTCGTCGCAGCCCGTGCCTAGGAATTTTCGCAACTACCCAGAGTACTAGCACGTCGTCGCAGCCCGTGCTTGGAACGTCGTCGCAGCCCGTTCCAACGTACTCTTGCTTTGAGCATGCTAGAACCTTCAACAACGATAAGATCTTAGCCTCCTAGTCATCCTCCTCGACGACTATTTCCATACTAGCTCAAGCGCCTCTCAAGCTAACCATTATCACCTACCCGGATCGCATTACCGAGTTATCAACATAACTTTGCACGTCGTCGTAGCTCGTGCTTGGAACGTCATCATAACCCGTCCCAACTCAACATCATGGTTTGCCTCCTCGCATCATGGCAAAGTCCCATCTCAACATCATCCAATCCATACATATGAGCTTCAACATCCGCTTCATATGCCATAAGCAGCTTTCACCATTCAAGAGCCTTTCCACTTAGCTTTCGAATCATCTTCAATCATCTTGTTCCAAATCAACTACTGGCTAACTTGGAAACAATCAAATCAATCATACAATCAAACAATCAATCATTTAAACAAGATCTAATGAGCAATATCAACTATAATGGCAATTTCGTAAATAAATGAGCATAAGTCTAACATGCATGAATCATAGGTTTTTAGCATAGATCTATCAAATATAAAACATGGGTTTTGTTCCTATATCTCGATAAATGAACTTGCATAGGTAAACATCTTCATAAACAATGGATCTACATGCAGACTTAAGAGAAATGCGAGAAATCACTATCTTTAACACATAAACGAACCACCACTCCAATATACTCCTTTGGATCCGTGTGAGAGATAACTACCACTCACCAAAGCACCTAAACACCTCAAAAACTAAACACTTCAGATCTGGACAGCGAAGATCAAGGCTTGATCCGGCGAAATCTCGCTTAAAACGATGAAATCTAGCTTCGTTGGATGAAGATCTTCAACTTTGGCCCTTGGATCTTTGATCTCGATCTTCGATCTTGGATGGATGTTAGAACTAGATTGAAATGAAGAAAAGAAGACGAAGAAATGTTGTAGTCGAGCTCTCAAAATGGCAGCACTTCGTCGCTTCAAAAACCGGTGCCAAAAAGTGAGCCAAACCCCTCTATTTATAGGCTGAAACCACTATGAGTCGTCGCCCCTTAGGTCGTTGCCGACCCACCCCTTGAGTCGTCCCCGACTCATCATCATGCCGACTCAACAAAACACAGGGCCTCACGTCTAACCTATACGCGACTCACCCCAGACACGACTCAACACCCCTAACGACCTAACATCCTTAACCCGTGTACGACCTACCCATAGCCGACTCAACAATCCAACCAATACGGCCTAACGACTTAACCCTTCCTGCCGACTCAACCATTCACTCTTATGGCCGACCTAACCCCTAGCCGACCTAAGCCTCTACCGACTCAACAGCCACAACCTATCCCTAAGTCGTTCATACGACTCAGCGACTTACCATGAGTCGTTCAACGACCTAACTAGTATGTGACTCATCGCCCCAGCTACCTAACGACTTACGACTCATAGCATACACGACTCAAAACACCTTACGATCTATGACTTCGACCATACGTCTCAACTTACTACCCCGCTATCTCCTAGGTCGGTCAATACTATGAGCCATCCAGGCTCCTTGAGTCGGTCCCCTATGAGTCGGTCACCTATGAGTCGGTCACGACTCAAGACTCCCTAACTCGCTACTACCTATAGGTCAGTCAATCTCCTAACTTGGTCAACACACTTAAGTCGTAACTCGTGCACGACCTATCACTTGACACCACCAAGTTGCTAACCCTTAACTCGGCTAAGCCTTTGGGTCGGTCACGAATCAATACTCACACGAGCTAACTTCCACACGACTTAGGCTAGAGACAACACAAACAACACTAACGAACTGTAAATTCTACGATTTATCGACACGTAAAATACGGGTCGTTACATGTTTAACGGCTCAGGAAGGATCTATGACTCAGGAAGCCTCACGACTCATCGAGTCACCGACTCAATAAGTTAATGACCTAAAACTCAAAGCGACTTAAAGGGTTACGACTCAAGGGGTTAACGGTTCACAAGGCAGGACGGCTCAATAAGTTACCGACTCATCAAGACTATCGTCTCAACGACTCATGGTAAGCAGCGACTCAGAGTTGACAACGACTCAGTGGATCAATGACTCAACGACTTGAAGGAGCAGAGTGGCTTAACTAGTTAACGACTCACAAGACAGACCGACTCAATGCATTACCGACTCATCAAAGGTATTGCCTCAGCGACTCAACAAGTCCACGACTCATCATAAGAAACGACTCAAGAGGATTGACGACCTAAGAAATGACTTGACGACTCATAACTCAGGATGACTCGTCCGCGACTTAAAGCCACTGAGTCGTATTCCGTTGCCACAATGCATGTCCCAGTGAGAATTGACTCGCCAACGACTCAGGACTTGGCTTAGAATCCAGCAAGAGAATGAGCTAGTGAGAAGACCAAATGCTTAATCAGATAAGCCGGCCACGACTCAACTTGACTCGGCCACGGCTTAGCCTGAGTCGGTCACGACTCAGGACTTGGGCGAAAAATTTCTATCCAGATTTGCCTATAAATACATGGCCACCCCCAACATTCAAGGGACTTTTTGGCTCATTCATTTCAAGCGCCGTTACTCTGCTGCATTCTGAACTACTTCAACACCTTCAAGGAACTTCACGAAGAAATCAAACATGTCTAACATGTGTTCAAAGATTTGGATCGACATTGAAGTTTAGGCTACTTGTTCTAAGTCACTTGAAACTCAAAGTGTGTTGTAATCAAAGTGTAACTGCATTGAATTGTAATCAAATCGTCAATAAAGATATTCAAAGTGGACGTAGGCTCTCTCTTAAGCCGAACCACTATAAAATTGCTGTTGTTTACTGTTTTTTCACTATTATCTGCTTATAATCTGTTCCCGAGCTATCGGGTGGTGCTTTCACGATCTCACTTCATACACCGGGGTGTTAGCGTTCAAATTTTAGCGTTAACACCAACTAGTAATTATTGTTTTAGTAATCATATATTTGTGTCATATACAGGGCCGAGTTCGCTCATTCAAAATTAAAGAAACAATTAGCTAGTTGTCAATGTAATTTTGGACAGCCTTGGACGAAGATGCATTCACTATTGGAGCTCTCGTTTACCGAACTTAAAGCATCCTTTGACCAAAGTTTAACAAAAGTAAAGCACATATTTCATATACGAGAGTTTAGAAATTTACGAGGATTTGTTTCTATCAAGGCACTTGATTTGATTCACTATAGAGAATAAAAGAAGTTGGTGAGGAAGAATTGTTATGTGGATGTGTAGTTCGTAAAACACATGGACTGCCTTATGCGCATGAGTTAGCTCGTCTTGGATCTGGTACCGCAATATCGCTTGATATGATTGATGTTCAATGGACAAACTTTATCTTGTTGAAATAAATGGAAAGAATGATGTAGGAGTAGTAAAAAAAATGAAAATACTATTAAACGATGTGAAAAAGATGAATACTCCGTACCAAATGCAAATTTATAGGAAGATGTTGGAAGTTGTTGAACCATGTACGTCATCTCTCGCATCTCCTAAAAAGCAAAATAAAAACACGTGGAAGAGAAAGCAGAAAAAGTGCTAATAATTCAACTAAAAGAATGCCTTCGTCATTTGAGCTTGTTGAAAGTGTGTACTCTCAAAGTTCGTATACTCAAAAAAGGCTCGTACCGATAAACTTCCTATTCGTAAACCAAAAAAGGTATGTATACTAAATATTATTTTTGTACACATATACGTACTATATTAACTTACTATATCATCCTTTTTTCCAGTTGGAAGAACTAACTATTTACATAAGAACTTATTTGCATCAAATACCATTGGAGCTGAAGGCATTTGTTACTGATATTATTGACGTACGATCAAATGGTAACTGTGGATATCGGTGTGCGGCGGCTTTGCTTGGTTTGAGATAATCAAGCTGGAGTCAAATTAGGAGGGAGTCATATGAAGAATTATATGAAAATCGGAGTTTATACGATCGCGTTGTCGTAAAGCACGATAGAAGTGCTTTCCTTCTCAAAAGCCTTATGCATGAACATGAAGGTTGTGCGCCAAGAGAAAAGTGGATGTTAATGCCCGATGTTGGTTATATAGTTGCAACTAGATATAACGTTTTAGTATTCCACATTAGTGAAAGACTTTCGTTTACAATACCTCCGTTGAAAAGAAAAGTGCCTCCACCGATACAGCGCACTGAAATTGCAATAGCTTTTGTTAACCAAGATCATTTTGTTCAGGTACGCAACGTCAGTGCAATTGCATTTGAAATAGTTGTTAGGTTTAATAATCTGTTTGAAATAGTTGTTAGGTTTAATAATCTATTTGAAATAGTTGTTATGTTTAATAATCTGAAGTTGCATACCTGAACAAAATGATCTTGGTTAACAAAAGCTATTGTAATTTCAATGCGTTGTATCGGTGGATGCACTTCTCCTTTCAACGGAGGTATTGTCAATGGAAGTCTTTCACTAATGTTGAATGCTACAACGTTATATCTAATTACAACAATATAACCAACATCGGGCATTGACATCCACTTTTCTCTTGGCGCAAAACCTTCATGTTCATGCATAACGCTTTTGAGAAGGAAAGCACTTATATCGTGCTCTACGAGAACGTGATCGTATAAACTCCGATTTTCATATAATTCTTCATATAACTCCCTCCTAATTTGACTCCAGCTTGATTCTCTCAAACCAAGCAAAGCCGCCACACTCTGATATCCATAGTTACCATTTGATCGTACGTCCATAATATCAGTAACAAATGCCTTCAGCTCCAATGGTATTTGATGCAAATAAGTTCTCACATAAATAGTTAGTTCTTCCAACTGGAAAAAAGTATGATATAGTAAGTTAATATAGTACTTATATGTGTACGAAAATAATATTTAGTATACATACCTTTTTTGGTTTACGAGTAGGAAGTTTATCGGTACGAGCCTTTATTGAGGTATACGAACTTTGAGAGTACACACTTTCAACGAGCTCAAATGACGAAGGCATTCTTTTAGTTGAATTATTAGCACTTTTTTTTGCTTTCTCTTCCACATGTTTTTATTTTGCTTTTTGGAGATGCGAGAGATGACGTACGTGGTTCAACAACTTTCAACATCTTCCTATAAATTTTCATTTGTGTTCATCTTTTTCACATCGTTTAATAGTACTTCCATTTTTTTACTACTCCCACATCATTCTTTCCATTTATTTCAACAAGATAAAGTCTTGTCCAATGAACATCAATCATATCAAGCGAAATTGCGGTACCAGGTCCAAGACGAGCTAACTCATGCGCATAAGGCAGTTCATGTGTTCTACGAGCGACACATCCACATAACAATTCTTCCTCACCAACTACTTTTATTCTCTGTATTCTGAGTGAATCAAATTAAGTGCCTTGATAGAAGCAAATCCTCGTAAATTTCTAAACTCTTGTATATGAAATATGTGATTTACTTTTGTTAAACTTTGCTCAAAGGATGCTTTAAGTTCGGTAAACGAGAGCTCCAATAGTGAATGCATCTTCGTCCAAGCCTGTTCAAAATTACATTGATAACTAGCTAAATGTTTTTTAAATTTTGAATGAGCGGACTCGGCCCTGTATATGACACAAACATATGATTACCAAAACAATAATTACTAGTTGGTAAAAATACTAACATGGTTATCAAAACATTACCGATTAGAAGTATAATTTCCAAAATGCTTGTAATTATCCGTCCATGCTTGAACAAATCGGTCTTTGTATGTACCCAACCATGTCTCCTGAATATACTTCAAGAGTGAAGTATGCTTCGCGTACTTTTCATGTAACACTTGCAGATTCTCATTGCACACAACTAAATTTTTTGAACAAACAAGTTCATTCCAATCAAATAAAAATGACTTCTTCTCTTCAACTTCCATTCCTTTCTTTCTTTTTTGCATATACGTAAGAAGATTATTTTTAATGTTCCATGTGCATAACATATGTGCGGAGTTTGGGAAAACAAATCTAATTGCATTAACTAGTGATGTTTCTCTATCAGAAATGAAGACTGATGGCAATTCAACTTCACAATCAACCAAAACAGATTTCAACCGTTCTAAGACCCATATATAATTTTCCTCATTTTCAGCAACTAAGTACGCAATCGCGATATAGAATGTAAGATCTGTGCAAGTAACGCCAACAACCTTAAGTAAAGGCATTCTATACCAATTGGTTTTATATGTGCAATCTAGTATGAAAACTCGAGGAAATGTACGTAGAAAATCCAAGCTAGTAGGATGCGCCCAAAAAATATATTTAATAATATCTGTTCCATCTAACGTTTTATGGTGCTATTCAAAATAACCAAACTCTTTCAATTTACTAAGCAAATATTGAACTTGAGATCGACTTGCTCGCTCAATAGCATTTTGTGCTCGTATAACATTGTAAACTGTTTTGATGGTGGTACAATTTGTAGGATCATTTCTTTTAAACGTGTGTAAAATTTCTTTTGATTTTACCATGTTCTTATGCATCTCAATAACTAACTTGGTCTCATCTTCAGTTAGTGACCAATATACGAATATCCTTTGGTATTTTTTTAATTACGAATGATTATGAACACCATTAACAACATGCAATCGCCAATCGCCTAAAGTAGGAAGTTTCTCACCTTTAAGTCTAAATGGGCAATTGCATTTTTTCGTACCGGTCATTCGGAGGTTCTTCGGGTTTTTGTCTTTTAGTTTCTTGTACACACCACTTCGTTCACAAGCAAACATAATTCTTGGTTTTTTGGTTGAGGCACCAATATCCGATTTCATAATTACGATAACAAAACCAAGACGTTTTCCTGTATCACAAACCCAATCAACCAAATTTTTTCTAAAAGGAAATATCTACCTTAAAAATGTTTAAAAAAATATAAGTAATATTTGAACATGTATGGATTTTTTTCTTAGTATAAATTTATTCAAATGTTAATCAACGTAAACTTACATCATAAGTCGTAAACACATTTGAATAATCCAACACTATTTCGTCGTACATTTCTTCATCACTAGAAAATGGTACAATCTGCAAAAAACAAGTGTCATAATTATTGAACACTAAAAAGGTGAACAGGAAAAAAATTATGAACTACCACGCAGGAAGGCTGCGTGGTAGTTGTGAAAACCACGCATAGTCCCTGCGTTGTTTGATCAATACCCCGTGGTATGTGCGCGTTGTTTTTGAATAACCACGCGATTCCCCACGTAGGTTTGGCCAAAAACCTAGTACTGCTTATACGTGGATTGTTGCAAATCCCATTTATCGAGTGATATCGACTGTACTTGCAAAAAATAAAAAACTTATAAAAATTTTTGTCCAATAATCTGCTGTGATTGCACTAGAGATTCACCCTCCTCTTCAAAATCCATTATCTGCTAGTTTCAAAACAATTTTTTTTCAATGATTCAGAAAGTAGGGTTTTGAAGTTTATATATTTTAGGAGCCTGAAAAAATACGTAAGCCGGATAAATTGGAAAGAAAGTTTGTTAAGGGTATTTTTGTCTTTAGATAAGAAAAAATTTAAGGGGCTACCAAGTGAATATATGGGTTGGAATAGAATCAGCCATGTTACTGACTTCTTTGGGGTTGTAACCAATCTGCAGTTAAATTATCGAAGGTTTTTCATTAAACCAAAACAAAACTACAGTTTGAATATTTGATTTTAAAAGAACGTATTTTGAACTTTTTGGTTATAATGAAAAATAGAAATTCCGATCACTTAGTCATACTAGTCTGCGTAATAATTTGTGTGTTGATGGCAATGAAAACATATCAGAGTACCTGAATCTTGGCATCGTGAGTAGCGATAAGGATCTCGCTTTTGCCGTTGCCATTCAGATCGGCAACAATAGGCGGGTGAAGTCGATCAGCTTCGTATTTGATTGGAATTTCGTCGATTAAGTGCATCCATGCTTCTTCAAATGAAAATTCGCCTCCATGCTAAGAAAATCAAAATCAATATTAAAATAAGATTTTATAACCTGAACATTGATAGCAGTGATTAAATTATTCAGCACCTGAAGAGAGAAGAAGATGGCGAAGGCAGAGAGGAGGAGAACTCCCAAATCCCATTTTCTCATTCATAACTCTACTACCGGAGCTTAATTTATTTTCTAAAACCCCCACCTTGTAATTAGAGTCGATTACATACGGAGGAGAAGGATTATTAGCTGGAATGGGAATGGTACCACTTTTAAAAGGGAAAATATTCAGTCCAATATTAACCCCTTATTGTTCTTTTAAAAGGGGAAATATTCAGTCCAACATTACCCTTTTATTACTCCGAAGGAGAGCCACAACTAGGCGTTGATTAAGATGAATTGACTCCTAAATGCAATCCTTAATATTCAGCTGAATATATAATTGTTGGAGATTCTCTAGCGGGCAGGTTTAGGTTGATCGGCCCCTATTTTGACCTATCAAGATCCATCCCATTGGGCATTGAGACGGGTAGACTCATGATGCGCTCATGAAAGCTTCAGGTTTCGGATTGGGGTTTGACAAACCCATCCCAACCCGACCCGTACTATTGAAACTCATAATATCAACTAATTATAATTTATTGATTTATTCAACAAAAAGTTCTATATAAAGATACTATAATGTTTTATTCAATAAGTTATATTATTTTGAAATACCAAGCTACATTATTGCTAATTGTATAAACAAAAATGCATATTATTTGAATTCTAATTGAACACTTTAATTTTTTCATTTAAATTTATAGTCATTGTTATCTACAACCAATATTTTTTTAATATATATCTTACTTACACATAAAAGTATTAGTGTATGCAAATTAGAATCAACTTTTGGAAAGAACAAACAAAGTTGCAGTGGGTTTCGGGGCAGGTCTTACCCGGCTCGGGTTCGGGTGAAAATCTAGACCCGCACCTGGTCTACAGGGACACTTTAATTTTTTTAAAAAGTGTTTATTTGCCGCATCTCTTCACGAATAGACACATATGCTGTTTTACTAAATAAAGGGAAATGCAACGAATTTTTTGATAACTGATTGCTTATTTTCGCCCCCTACTCTCTCGAAAACTCCATATTCGCATCAAAATTACTTAAAATCAATTCATATTTCATTTTATTGATTCAATACTACTCTTGGAAGCAATTCTTTTATGAATTTTCAGCACAATTCTGCATTTGCAAGGATTAACTATTGATTACAGTGTTCTGGCAAACATAAAGCAAAGGCAAGGTGAATCTTTGGGGATTATTTAAGAAGTTTCAACGCAGAAGCTTTGAAAGCTAAGGACATGAATGATCGAGACAAGATAGCCGTCCACTCTGGTTTAATCGACAACACTCCTTTCTGGAAGCAGCTATTTGTCAATGGCTGCAAAGATCTACAGGACTTCCACTTCCAGAATAATAAGTTCATTCGAATGGATGAGCTTTACTATTCCAAGAGAAAGACAATTCCCAGAAAGGAGGGAGGAAAATTTGGCTTGGACCATAGCTATAAAAGGGTCAACTGGGAAGAGCCAGTCACTTTAAACAGGCCACTGTCTTACATATATGCTACAGCTAAGGAAAGAGTCAACTTTTCGACCTCCTACAAAGCTAAGAATAATCCAAAGCTGAAGAAGGGAGGAGATTACCGTGCCTATCATGAAGATAACGGCCATAAAATAGATGAATGCAGAGTGCTGGCCGACATAATTCAAAAGCTGATCCAAGAAGGCTATCTCAAAGAATTTATCCAGGATCAGCACAAAGCCCAACGAACTAAAAGTGGTCCCCAAAAGCATCTATGCAATGCTGTAAATATTCTTAAAGATGAAGACTCCCTCATCTTAAGCCCGTCGATTAACAGGATTGATGTAATCCACGGCGGCCACATCCGTTAGGAAATAGTAAAGGAGCTTGAAATAGTTATATCAAGGAAGCCAAGAAGGGAATTTATTCTCTTCAAGAGGAGCTTCCAACGAAGAGCCCTTGACTTAATATTCAAATGCCAAATCTGGTGGTCACACCGCAGCAGCTAAGCAAAGGTGTTCATCATCCACATTACGACCCCCTTATGATAACTGCACATATCGGGCTGTCAATTATCTCCAAAATTCTGGTCGATACAGGGAGCGCAGTCAATGTCATCTTCAAGCATGCTTTTGATCAAATGAATATCCCAGAGCACAAGCTAGAGCCGAGCTTCGAACCGATATTTGGGTTCAACAACAAGGGATCACTCCGATGGGGAAAATAAAGCTACTAGTATAAATGGGGGTGCCTCCAACTTATCGAACATTTGAAACCATTTTTTTGAAAATTGACCAACCCTCCTACTACAACGCTTTCTCCAGCAGGCCAGCCTTGGATGGAATTGATGCTTTCATCTTGCCAAAGCACCTCATGGTAAAATTCTTAACAAAGCGAGGCTGGAGGACTGTGTGGGGAGAACAATTTAGCTCCCCTAAGATGTACTTTGCCACGCTCGATCAATACAAAAGGGAGTTTTCGGTTTACTTTGATTCTTCTACCATTTTACATCCTTTGGATGATGGATTTTCACATCCGAAATTTGAAGAAAAGATCAAAGATAAGAAGTCTAATAAGCATATGTATCAAAAGTACATTTCTGTAGGAAACAAGAGAAAGAGGGTTACACTAATTCAGCAAAAGAAGGTCCAATACTCATAGAGTTCGATTGCCTGGGTGAGATAGAGAGAATAAGGCCCATAGAGAACCTTGAGGAAACCCATATAGATTCTGAGGATGCTTCTAAAGTGGTCAAAGTGGTAAAATATCTTGACGACGAGTTAAAGAAAGATCGGATTCAGTTCCTCAAAGACAACAAGGATGTGTTTGCTTGGTCACATTCTGATATGGTGGGGACTGATCCGATTGTCATGTGTCATGCCTTAACATCAACCCAGAAGCAATCCCCATAAGTTAGCGAAAGAGACAAGTGGATAAAGTTCGAACAGATGCTCTGAAGGAGGAAGTTGATGTACTCCTTGAAAATGGTTTAATCCGGTAGGTATATTACCCCAAATGGTTAGCGAACCCGGTTCTGGTGAAAAAGTCAAATTGGAAATGGAGAACATGTATCGAGTACACAGATCTAAACAAAGCATTCCTGAAGGATTGTTTTCTATTGCCCGAATAGATCAGTTGGTGGATGCAATGAGTGGACACAAGTTGTTATCTCTTATGGATGCTTATTTAGGGTACAATCAGATATCGATGTTAAAGTCAGATGAAGATCATATCAGCTTCATAACGGAGTAGGGAATTTATTGTTATAGGGCCATGCCATTTGGTTTAAAGAATGCATGGGCGCCTTATCAGAGATTGGTTAATCAAATGTTCAAGGAACAAATTGGCAGAAACATGGAAGTTTATGTTGATGCCATGCTGGTAAAATCTAGCGAACCTGAAAACCATCACAAGAATCTAGAGAAAATGTTCGAAATATTGCGGAGGTATCAAATGCAGTTAATCCGCAAAAGTGCTCTTTTGGGGTCCATTATGGAAAGTACTTAGGATACTTGGTAAGTGCTCAAGGAATAGAGGCAAGTCCCAACCAAATTCAAGCTATAAGGGATATAGTCAAACCAAAAACTAGAAAATCGGTGATGAGCTTAAATGGAAGAGTAGCTGCCCTAAGCAGGTTTATCTCAAAAGCTACTGACAGATGCATACCTTTCTTTTATGTAATCCAGAAAAGGAAGAACTTCAAATGGGGGGAGGATCGCAGAAAAGCTTTCTTGGAATTAAAAAGCCATTAGGAGAAACCATTGATACTCTCAAGATCCGAGAGTGGGGAAACTTTGTATCTATATATGGCAGTATCGAAACATCCGGTCAGCTCAGTACTCATTCGAGAGGACAATAGAGCACAACTCCCAGTATACTATGTATGTCGGCGATTAAAGGATGTAGAAGTACGATACCTAGTTATAGAAAAATTAGCTTATTGCTTGATTCTTACAGCTTGAAAGCTCATAGCATACTTCCAAGCACATTCGATCAGGGTATTAATAAATTTTAATCTTAAGCAAGTTTTCAGTAAGCCTAAGACTTCAGGGAGGTTGGTGAAATAGGGGACTGAACTTAGCCAATAAAAAAAATAACCAAGGGCTGCAATCAAAGGCCAGGCCCTAGCAGACTTTATTAATGAATGCACCAGCTTTATAAAGAAATAATCGAAAAGAGAGAAAGCCCAGAAGCCCATATGGCGACTATTTGTGGATGGTGCATCAAATGAGCAAGGTGCCTGATCACGCTATGTAATTATAACCCCAGACAAATATTGATTGCACTATGCAATGAAATTGGGATTTCCTGCAACCAACAATGTGGCGTAATATGAATCAATGGTAGCGGGACAAACTCTGGCATTCGAATTGAAAATCCTACGAATACATATTTCAATGACCCACAACTAATGGTCAATCAAGTGAAGAAGATATATAAAACAAAGGACCCCAAGCTATCTTTATTTGTGAAGAAGATACTGCAAATGCTTGCCTTGTTTGAGGATTTTACGGTAAATCAAGTTCCAAGGGAAGAGAATGCACAGGCAGACTCTTTAGCGAAATTGGCCAGCTCAAAGGGAGCACCAGAGACATGAATTGTCACTGTCGGATATCAAGAAAGTCAAGTATTGAAAAAGAGACATCCAAACAAGGAAAAGAGTTACTTGTTATGAAGAGATCTTAGGCCAAATCTCATAAGGGAGAGGAAATATAAAATGGTCAAGAGTTAACAGAAGAAAAGATGAGCCAACCTAGGACAAGTAGCACATATGATGGTACATGGATGGCGCCTATTGTTAGTACTTAATTAAAGAAACATTACAATCCGATAAAGGAGAAGCAAGAAAAATCAAGAGGAAGGCACCAACCTTTGTTATGATAGACGAAATTCTCTATAAGAAGGGATATGCTCTACTTTATCTTCGGTGTGTGAGTATGAATGATGGGATGAGGCTAATGGTTGAAGCACATGAGGCGTATCGTGGTGATCATTCAAACGGAACAAAGCTTGAAAAGAAAGTAACGAGGCAGGGATTTTACATCCCATACATGGTGAGCCAAGCTATAGATTACGTGAACAGAAGTGAGAAATGCCAGAAATTTTCAAAAAATACCCAGGTTGCCTCCAGGTTAGTTAACGCCAATCAAAAGTCCATGGCCATGTATGTGAATTAGATTTGATCGGCCCATTGCCAATTTCAAAGGGAGGAAATAGATATGCTGTAGTGGCCATCGATTATTTTACCAAATGGGTTGAAGCCGAACCACTTCCAAAAATCACTTCTGGGGAAGTACTGAAATTTGTTATTAAGAATATCATAACCAGGTTTGGAATTTCCTCAGAAGATACTTTCCGACAATGGGACGCAATTTAAAAGCGAAGAATTCTCCCTATTTTGCCACAAAAGTGGGTTATTTAAAAAATTCATATGCCGCACATCCAAAAGTTAATGGAGCAATTGAGGCTATAAATAAAACCATAAAAACCATTTTGAAAGCGAATTAATAAAGTGAAAGGAAATCAGGAAGAAGAAATACCATTAGTGCTATGGGCCTATCGAACATCTGTTAAAATGGAAACGGACATACCCCATATTCTTTGACATACGGGTGTGAGAAAATGCTACCAATCGAGATTGAAATACCCTCGCACTAAAGGATTGCATATGCATTTGATAAGAATCAAGAATTGAAGAAAGAATCACTGAACTTGATACATGAGTTAAGAGATGAAGCGGCGGTAAATACCGGCTAATATCAGAGAAGAATTTTTAAATATTACCACTAAAGAGTAAGAGCTCGGTCATTTCAAGAGGGGGATTTAGTACTCCTAGAGTAATGGCCAATACTAAGAATCCTGCAGATGGATCATAGGACCAAACTGGGAGGGGCCATTAATCATATGTAAAGTAATTCCTCCAGGAGCCTACAAATTATGTCGCCCAGACGACAATATGGTGCCTAGAACATGGAATGCTGAACATTAAGGCTATATTTTCCAAAGATAGATCAACAAAGAGCTTCTTTTTGTAAAGAGGAAAATCTACATGGTTGGGAGTGAAATGCTTCTCAAATTTGGATACTACCTAAGATGGTAGGCTACCTAAGATGATAGAAAAGCCTCTGTCCGTGCCAAGATAGCCATGGCAGAGGACATCCTGAAGGGAGGGAGGGTAAGTCTTTAGCTGTGCCATGAGATGGCCAGGTTAAAGCACCGGACATGCTCTTGGCTGCGCCTCTAGTCAGGTCAAGCATCTCCTAGAGGGAGGACGGAGTAAGCCTTTATCCGCGCCATAAGATGACTAGGTTAAAGCATCGAATAAGCCCTTATCCATATCACGCTTTGGCCAGGTTAAGGCACCTCCTAGAGGGGGGACGGAGTAAGCCTCTATGCGTACCATAAGATGGCCAGGGTAGAGCACCGAACAAGCCTCTGTCCGCGCTGCAAAAGGGCCATGGCAGGGCGCCTCCTGGAGGAAGGTCGGTAAGTCCTTGGTTCTAGACTTTAAGATGAACTGATCAAGAGCATCGAACAATAATGGACTAAGATGTCCAAGCCCGAGAAGAGGCTCAATAAATAATCGACTGAGACGTCCAAGCCCGAGAAGAGGCTGAATCAATAAGGGGCTAAGACGTCCAAGCCTGAGAAGAGCTCAATCAACAATGGACTAAGATGTCCAAGCTCGGGAAGAGGCACAACCAATAATGAACTAGGATTTCCAAGCCCGAGAAGAGGTGTAATCAATTGAGGACTAAGATGTCCTAGCTCAGATAAAGGCTCATCAAATTATGGACTGAGACGTTCAAGGCCCAGAGGAGGCACATCAAATGAAAGACTGAAATATCCAAGCCTAAATGGCAGCATATCAAATTATGGAATAAGACGTCCAAGCTCAAGAGGCAGCTAATCAATTATTTCTATGCAAAACCTGAAGTGTTCTTATATGCCGAAAAAGACAAAAGCAAAGGAGTAAAACAAATCTCCATTTATTATTACCTGAATCTAGGTTTTGGGACTTCCTTCACGTCATCTATTAATGCTCGAATCTGGGCTTCAGGATTCTCATATATGAATTTTAGCATCTAATACCCAAATCTGGGTTTCGAAACTTTATCAATCGCCATCTTTGTTAAGCCCGAGTCGGGGTATGAGAACATCGTTGATCATTACAAATCTTAATACGCGAACTTGGGTTTTGGGATTATTATCAGATTTTGCCAGAATACCCTAAGTTAGGTCTATGGCATCCATTATGAAGACATTTCCATAAATTGCTGGTTATTCAAAATATGCCTCAATACGGGCAAGGGGTTTCTATTTTAACAACTATCTAACTACACAAATAAGTGCCCAAATCTGGGCCGAAGATTCTTCCTACGAAGAGGATTGACTCAAATGTGTCCTGATCTGGACTCAAAGCTTAATATGAGAATCATACTACTAATTCCCATTTTGTTGGCCATAAAAACCTTAATCTGGGTTTAGAAATGCCATGTATAGAACTATTTTTGGGATATTGTCATATGGTTTCTAAAACGCTATCAATCTCCAAATTTCATAAGTTAATACCCTAATCTGGGCTAGATTTCATGGACGATATAATGTAATTGAGTCTATTACAGGCAACCAAAGATTTCAATCTGATCTTCCTAATGCCAAAATTAAAAGCCAATGTTTATGAATTCCAAATGATGCTTATCAAGCGAATAAGGGCATTAATATGCTGATCAACTACTGAACATACATGTAAGTATGATAGTAACAATGGTGCTTTTAATTTTGAATTTTGGAGGAAAGACAAAATTATGAAGAGTAAGAAAGCTATGAAAACTTTGTTCTAAAGAACAAAAGCTTATTTTATACAAGGGGGCAAAATGTTAACCACAAAATCTAGTTGAAAGACGAAGTACGAAAGAAGGATAATCAATTGAAGTTTTGATGAAGAGACGGCCAAGTCATCATGAAAGACTCAAAAAGGGATGGTTCGAAGGTCCAACTACTCATATGGTGCAAAGGCCTTCGACCCAGATGAAAACAAATAGGACCTTCCGCCACAACTAACCTTTCGACACAGATGAGAAAGCAATGATGACTTCAGAACCCCTTTCGAAAGCAATCAATAGTGTTCCCTCAACTACACATCAAACCTTTAGAAGTCAAAGATTTCACCCCAAACTGACCTTTTTGAAAGCATAGCAAGCCTTTCGAGTCGTCTAAGACACATCCAGAATACCTTAGGACAGCATCGAAAGGTGCTATGAAGAAAACAACACTCAGAAGTCAGCAAGGGCAAAGGAACAAGAGAATACCTTTCGACAACGTCAATAGGAAGTACAGCCTTCGACAATATTGAAGGGAAATACAACTCTCGACAACATTCAAGTGAGGACAAACCATTCGTCAAGGTTGAAGGGTTCACAAAAGTATATAAAAGGCAAACCTTTCGACAAAGTTGAAAAGGCTCATGAAGGCATAAGAACGGCAAACCTTTTGAAAATGTCAAAAGGTTCATAACAACACATGAAGGACAAACCTTTCGATAAGGACGAAAGGTTCATAACAAGGGAAAACCTTTCAATGAGGCTGGATGGTTCATGATAACATATAAAAGAAGACCTTTCGACCTTGTCGAAGGCAAGGAAGCAAAGAGATAAACCAAGAAGCACAAGAGATTCATAACCTTTTGACATGGTCGTAGGGTTCATAATCTTCCGATTGAGTTGAAAGGTTTAAGAAGGCATATAAAGGGGGACCTTTCGGTTCAGTCGAAAGGTAAGGCGCGGCAAGGGGTCAACCTGCATCTATAAATAAGACCCAAGAGGTCCCATTTTAGGGATTGAATTCTTGGATATCGAATTCATTTTCTTTTCTTTACTTTCATAGCGATAATTATATTTAGAAGAAACCTAAATCAAGTTGGGGAGAAAACTTAATTTCTTGTAACTCATTTTGGATGATAAATAAAAATGGAGATGGCTTGTTCATGATAGATATTGGCGATGAGGAAGACGATTATGTTCATTAGCTAGACTAATGATCAATTGCACATGATTTCAACCTTTTTCTCAGTTTCTTTTGATCTATTCTATATATGAGATCGACTTAGACATTTCCATTCGAAACACATCATCATCGAAACCCGTGCTTAATACGGAAAACAAAAGTGATAATGAGGTGTCAACTATGTGGAATGCATGAGTTATGGGAATATTTAAGTTGATCTCATATAGAAAAACAAGATGAGTTGAAGACTATTAAACCGGGACTACTTTGAAGTGTAGAACACCTTTCGACCTAGTCGAAAGGTGTGCTTCCGAAAGGAGTCCTGGTTTATATATCTTACAACCATTCATGATGGAATTCATTTGAGGGGAATCTACTTGATGTGCACGTAAATGTGCATGTTTTTACTTCTATATTTAATCGAATTAAATTAAATAAATGATCATATTGGGTGTTTTAACATGTTTAAACCAAAATTCAAATTATTTCAAATTGTCACATATTCATCTTCATCCAAGGGCAAAATGATCATTTTTGCGCATATATTAATTTTCTAAAATTTAATTGATATATGTTATTTTGTAGGAATTTAAATTCAAACACAAGTGGCTTCATGAAGATATATGCATGCACAAGGGTGAATACAAATGAATGAAGATGGAAATAATCCATTTCGTGGATTATGGAGGACCCCACATATCCACATATCTTCATGTACAAATTAGAGGTTAATGCACATGCTAATAAAGTTTAAAGCTTCATGCACATCTAAATGATGATTATTTGATGTTAATGATTACTTGGCATCCACACTTCCGTATTATCCAAAAAAATGGATTAGGGTTTCATACATGTATAAATACCTCTTATCTTCATGTAATTAGCTCTCCTTCCTTAGTTTCTTTTTAGTTTAGTTTAGGCTCACAAATGAACTAAATTCTCCTCTCTTTTTTCATGGCTACTTAGCCATTTCTTTTATGTAATTTAATTCAAGTCTTTTCTTGTTTATTTACTTTTATGCAAGTAGTGTAGATCTTCTTTCATTTTATGCAAGTAGAATACCTCTTCCTTTACTTTGTTTTGGTCTTCTTCTTTTTTGTGTTTCACATTGCATGCTACTTGTGTTGATATGATCAAACAAATGATAGGCTAATTCTTCAATTTAGGGGTAATGAAGTCTCTAATCATGTAGCTTCAACATTTTGATAATTATTGCTCTCTTTTTATGCTTAACGAGAATGAATGAAACGATTTAACTTGTTGTTTTTGCTTTGAATTTGATAGCCTATATTATTGACACCAAATAAGCTATGCTTAAACAATCACAAAACACAAATTGCATCTTCGTCTAAATATGATTATGGCAAAGAAGTGAATGTTGAAATTAAAATTTGATAAGTTATATTTTTAATTATTAATTAATAGGCCATGCTCAAAATAGATTTTGCTTTCAACTTTGTTGTCATATTTCATGAGATTTAAATGTATATTAGTGGTTGTGTTATAGTTTGATGGTTTATATTGGGCTAATTAATAGCACATATATACCATACTTATGATAAGCACATCAACTAATTTCGCTAATGACCAAAAGAGAGATCGTAACTTCATTTTGTTGATTTATGCGATCTAGAGAGTGGAAATTACCTTTAAATTGTCTTAACACTCTCATATTTTTTATCATTTTCTTTTTGTCATTTTTCTACATTCTTAGCTAATCACACTTTCAACTTCGGTTTATTTGATTGAATAGAGATTTAAAATCTAACAATTCTCTACGGATCGACCTGTACTCACTACGTACTACGATAGTACGCCGTGCGTTTGCGGTTTAAATTTTATTATAAGTTTTTTGACGATTTTCTAACTCATAGAAAAACCTTCGTTAAACAAGTTTTTGGCGCCGTTGCCGGGGAATAGTTTTGATTTTGATTTTCTATTTTTCGAATTATTTTTCGTTTGATTTTTGTGTGTGTTTGCATTTAAAAAAAAATTTGTTGTGTGAATTTTACTTTCATTTTGATCTATTTGCTTACTGCTGTTTTTCTACTAGCATTTCTATTTTTAAAAAAAAACACAATTGCAATTAAAAAAAAGGAAAAAAAAATCTTATTTTATTTTCAATTACAAATTTCTTTGTACAAATTTTCTTTTCTACAAAATTTACATTTTCTATTTGCATTTACTGTTCACTGTTTCTGCCTTTCTAACAACAAACAGTCCATTCACAGCTCCACATACCAAACTGTCTACATACCAAAACCACTCACAGCCTACAACTACACAGTGCACTGGTTCATACTGATTCATTAGTTCCATATCACAAACCTTCCCACCACTCAGTAACCAAAGCTTCACTTTCAAACAAGCACCGTCACTTCATCTTCAAACCCCCACTCCATCTCTGCCAGCACTGCAATAAAACTCTGTAGACATCCCAAACTCACGACTTCTCTTCAACCACCAATTCCTTGCAACTTCTTTGTACAAGACTGTCATTTATGCCTCCCTTCTTCCTGCCTCACCATCAAGACAACTGCTGCTTGTCATACTCAACTGACCTTCACAACCATACCATATCCCCCTACCAATCCACCATAGTTCATTTCATACAAACCATCATCACTCCTTACCAAACCACCCATTGTCCTGACAGTTCAACCCTTACCACCCTTCTTTCATCACCACATACAAACATAAGCATCCACCTCAAACCATTTCGTTTCACAAAATTGACCACAAATACTTCCACTTAACCATTTCATTTCACAAAAGCCTCTTCAACCATCACTTCTGGCAACTGCACTGTTGCTGTGCTTCCACCATACATCACCAAAACTTTACTGCTGTCACATACGAACCACATAATTGTGCATATCAACCCATACATCCTCCATCACCTTCAACTAATCACTACAGCCACTTCATAATCTCCATTCACCTGACCACTGTGCTACTGTCCAACACAACAACCCTTTCAAACACATACACTATGCTACTGTGCAATATCATAGCTCTGCTAACACACTACTCCCATCCTGTGCTCCTTCCTCACAAACAATACCCCGGCATATCAACACCTTGCTTTGCAAAAATAAAAAATAAAAATCCACAACTTCCATAAACGTCACAATCATCAACAAAAAACATCTGCTTCACCACATCATATCAACAACATCTGACCATCTTTCAGTAACAATGCCTGTCAACTTCCACTTCAGTCTCCACACCACTACTCAACTTGAACGGCATCTCCGTGAACACTGCCACCACAGTCCACCACTTGCCAAATTTCTTGAACACTGCCATCGCCAATCCTCTGGCCATCTCATTCATCCACTATATCAACTTGCGATTCAAGCACGACCCCTCCCCTCTTGAACAGTCATATAGCGACCACGAAATTCTCAATCACGAGCAAACTTAAGCCTGCAGTCATCCGCTTTTCAATATCAACCAGACTCACTTAGCATCAACCCCAAGTCGCCAAATTGACCAACATTCAACCTCCATCACGAACTTCCGCCCTCACGAAACCCAATTTAAATCAAAAAAAAAATAAAAAAAAAATACGACCGCAACTTCAAGCGATAACCAACCGCACCTCCCTGAATCCCCAACTCGAACTCAACCGCTAACTCGAACCACGATCTCGCCAATCACTCAACCACGACATCGAACTCGACTGCAAACGCCTCCACCTCGACCTGAAAACGTAGCACCGCCTGCAATCTTCGCGACCTCCTCAAACCCACTACCTATTGAATCAACCCAGTCGAACAAAAAAAAAAGTCGAATCAAGAAATTTAATCCAATTTGAATGGAATTTCAATTGGAGATTTTGTTTTGAAATCTAATTTAAGTATCTGGGTTGAAGTCGTATTGTTGTTTGGAGGCAATTAAGAGACATGATTCGTGATTTACGTCTGGGTTGAGAAAGCTTAATTGGGCCGGGTGAAGTTGGGTTTGTTTCTTTTTTTTCCATTTTAAGTTGAAAAGTTACTGAGGGATTTGTCCCCTTCTTAAAAAAATATTCTTTCCCTTTTTAAAAATTAAAATAAAAGAGCTGTTTTAAGCTTTTTTTCAAGTGACTTTAAATCTGGCAAGTTAATTTGGTTTCATTTTTTTAGTTTCTTCTTTATAAAAAAAAACTGTGTATGCATATTATTTTTTTGGTTGTAAGAAATAAGCAGAAGGAGTTGCTTGCCAAAAATAAATTGCTTGCTTGCTTTAAATAAAGATTTGCCGCTTTAAAATAAAAAATTGCTAATAATCTACACGCTCTGGTATCGTGCCCCCTTTATCCCTTGTTTTTATCTTGATTTGCATTGTTGATTGCTTGCATTTTAAACAAAAAAAATTCAAAATAAAAAACATTCGTAGTTGCATTGTTAATACACTTTTAATTTCAGCTTTGCATTTCATCTTAAATTTTGTTAATAATAACAGTTAGATATCGATGACACTTAATTGTATACTGACAATTTGTCTTCTTTCAACAATATAATTTTCTGGTGTCTATGTTACGACAGAGCAATAATCATCTATAAATATTACGGTGATTCGTAATAATTATAGTGGTTGTTTCTCTTAAGGTACTTAAACCTTCGGCTGCATTGCTACGGTGATTCGTGGTGCACTGATAAATCCTGTACGTTACCTGGCTAAGAACTATCTTGTTGATTTAAGACAAAGTGTGAGTATATAGTTTTTGGTTAATGTAGGATAAATCATTTGTAATTAACTCTTGCATTCATTTAGTTGCATTAGTTCATGCATATTTAAAAAAACAAAAAAAATTCAAAATTCAAAACTAAAAAAAATTGTAAATATTTCATTTCCTTTCCTTTGAAAATTTTCAAAATCAAAAATCCAGAATCTCCAAAAAAAAATTTACTTAGTTTTTTAGAAAATCAAAAATCCAAAAAAATATAAAATATTTCAAACAACAAAAAAAATTGATTTTTCATTTTGTAAAATAAGTTCTATCTGTAAATATTTTTCCTTTATAAAAAAAACATTCTTGAAAATGTCCGATTTTCTCCACTTACGTAAATTTTACAATAGTTGTGAAAATCAATATAATGCATATGATTTCATTTCAAATTCGTATGGTTATTTTAATGACAACCATTGTATAAATAATTCGAATTTTGAACAACAAAGTTTTCAAAACAATGACCAACCTTCGACACTTGAAAATAACATTTCATCTTTACTTGAATTCTCTACACAACAAAATCAAAGTATAAATGATTTGTGTAATTCATATTTGCGTAATAACTCGAGTCAAGGATTTCAAAATTTGAATTTAATTCAAAATTCAAACGATTTCGATTATAACCCATGCCAATTCAATTTCGAACTCCAAAATGAATTTCAAACTCAAAATGAAAATTGAAACAACTTTTCACACGAATTTGGCAATGGGAATAATCTTAACCACGTTACGATTGAGAA
Organism: Allium cepa; assembly: GCA_030765085.1. Lineage (NCBI taxonomy): Eukaryota > Viridiplantae > Streptophyta > Magnoliopsida > Asparagales > Amaryllidaceae > Allium > Allium cepa. Next base: position 689,941,169 of record CM060938.1, read on the forward strand.
TCTTTGTTCTCAACAATTTCGAACTAAAAATCATTATGTTAATAACTATAAATTGGATTTTGTAGAGCAAATGAACGAAACTTACGATGATCACACGGATTCATTGTTTGAAACATATATGAAACAACGTGAGAAACAAAATCAAGTCTCAACGTGTGAAGAGTCAAGTGATAATCCATTTTTACCCAATTTGATGATTTTCAAATAATAACTTTTGAAATCGAAAACGACAATCTTAATGAAGTTGTTGAAAATACGGTAATTGAGTTGGATTTCAATTCTTTTGAAGGGGAGAAACTCGATTTAAGATTCGATCTTCCTTTTTCCGATCTTGAAATTTTGAACACAACAACTTTGGATTTTGAACTTGACACATGTAATAAAGTTGTTGATAATTCAATAAAGGAAGACGAATTCAATGAACACGATTTCTTTGGACTTTCCGAAAATGAGATGTTGAATTCTGCGGGGGAAGATTTGAGTTACCATTTCAATTTTGAAATCTATAATTTTGAAGATTTTGTTGATGATGAGCTTAACTTTCAATTTGGTGAAAATAAACTTGAATTTCAATCAATTGTTTTATCAGCCCCAAAAATCATCGAAAATAAAACAACTCATACGATTTTCAATAAAACGACATTCGTTTTTCCAAATCAACATTCAACTTTGAAATCATTTATGATTTGGTTTTCCAAGCTTAAGCTGTGTCTCGCATACTTGACAAGACAAATGAATCGGTCTTTGGAAGACCGTTTCATTTACTTTTTGAAGATATACTTTCTGATCTCATGTAAGTATCGTTCATTTTCATGAAAATATAGGTCATCCTTTTATTTTTGTTTTATTTTTCTCCTTCCACTTGGGTTGACTGTGGGGACACAGTCAAAATCAAGTGTGGTGGGAGACTCATCATCATTTTTGATTTTTCATGGTTTATTTTTTACATTTTCTTTCCATGTCTTTTTGTTATAAAAAAAATCTCAAAAACAAAAAAAAAAAATTTTTTTAAGCATTTTGATCTATTTTTAAAGAAACAATATAAGATAGATATATGGTTTTGGTTAATTAAATTAAAAAATTTGAAAATTTATTTGTCTCAAAAAAATAAAAATGAAGTTCGATTACAAACAACGATGGTTTAACTAGTATATAGAAACGTTCATACGTGTTAATTATGAAATATCCTAATTGAAAATCTTTGTTTTAAAAAGCGGTGAATTCAAATAAATGGATATAACATTTTTTTTGTCTTCTAAGTTAAATGTATCTAAGGTGATTTTGCAAAACTCTCTCTTCAAAATAAAATAAAAAACAAAAACAAATCTTGTATATATATGTATGTATTTTTTTAATAAACACCTAGAGTCGTGTGTTCACACTCGTGTGTTCACTCGCCATGCTGTGTACCCTTCTCACGGAGGCCCGAAAGGCAGTGCACGATCGGTATATCTGGCCACAGTTTATCTGTGTTAGGTGTGTGTGTATATATAAAAAATTCCTTTATTAATAACGCCTACAGTCGATAAGTGTTCACTCGCCAAGCTCTGTATTACCCTCACATAAGTCTGCAAGGTAGTGCGTAGCACGAGTAATATATCTAGCCTTACTTTATCTGAGCTAGGCATATGAAAATATTGTAAATTTCAATAAAATTTTCAAAAAAATAGAGAGAGTAAGCAAATGAAATCCATGCACTATTTTAACTTGTTTGATTTGACTTGTTATTAAAAAGAAATGAAAATACCACTTTGATAAACTTTGATAATCGATTAAGGATCCATTTCATAGTTACATTGTGTTATCAATCGAAACAACGAGTTAAACTATAGTCTATTTGTTATGATAACTTGATTTTTGTTGGAAAATTTGACAAGTAAATGACTTAAACTTTCAAAATAAAGACAAAAACCTATATTTAACTTATTCGCATTAATTTAAAAATAAATCCTTCATTTGTAAATATTTTCAAAAACTCGCATTCATTACTTTGTAAATAAATCTTGCATTTTGTAAATATTTTCATCCTGCATTTGGATTTTGTGGGTAGTATCCGCTGAAAACCCTCATGAGACAACACTCGTCCTACTAGGGACGTCAGGTTTAACGGCTTGTTGCATACGCTCAATGCAATCGTGTTTCATACAAAACGGATTTATCCTAGTTTTTTTTCTTTATTCGAGGACGAGTAAAAAGATAAGTGAAAGAGTATTTGATGTGCACGTAAATACGCATGTTTCTACTTCTATATTAAATCGAATTAAATTAAATAAATGATCATATTGGGTGCTTTAACATGTTTAAAACAAAATTCAAATTATTTCAAATCATCACATATTCATCTTCATCCAAGGGCAAAATGGTCATCTTTGTGCATATATTAATTTTCTAAAATTTAATTGAAAATTTATATGTTGTTTTGTAGGAATTTAAATTCAAATACAAGTGGCTTCATGAAGATATATGCATGCACAAGAGTGAATACAAATGAATAAAGATGGAAATAATTCATTTCATGGATCACGGAGGACCCCACTTACCAACATATCTTCATGTACAAATTAGAGGCTAATGCACATGTTAATAGAGTTTAAAGCTTCATGCATATCTAAATGATGATTATTTGATGCTAATGGTTACTTGGCATCCACACTTCCTAAGAGGGCATTTTGTGCATTCTCCAAAAAAATGGATTAGAGTTTCATGCATGTATAAATATCTCTTATCTTCATGTAATTAGCTCTCCTTCCTTAGTCTCTCTTTAGTTTAGTTTAGGCTCACAAATAAATCAAGTTCTCTTCTTTCTTTTCATGGCTGCTTAGCCCTTTTTTTATGTAATTTTTTTATGCAATTTTAATTCAAGTCTTTTCTTGTTTATTTACTTTTATGCAAGTAGTGTAGATCTTCTTTCATTTTATGCCAGTAGAATAGTTTTCCTTTACTTTGTTTTCATCTTCTTCTTTTTTGTGTTTCATGTTGCATGTTGCTTGTGTTGATATGATACAAAAAAATGAGAGGCTAATTCCTTCAATTTAGGGGTAATGAAGTCCCTAATCATGCAGCTTTAACATTTTGATAATTATTCCTTCACTTTTTGCTTTGAATTTGATAGCTTATATTGTTGACACCAAATATGCTATGCTTAAACAATCACAGAACACAAATTTCTATTCATCTAAATATGATTATGGTAAAGAAGTGAATGTTTTCCATGAAGCATTAACCACATATGAATTTTAGATTTAGAAGAAGCATTTGCTTTCCAACTAAAGTTAAAGGAGATGTTTGATGTGCCTGAAAAGCTAATAAATATATAAAAAGAATTTGGAGTATATTTCTTACCCTTATCCTATTCCCACATAATAGTGTCATTATCATTATCAATATTATAAAGATTTAATTTAGCATAAAGCAAGGAAAGCTGCCTAAGAGTTGAGCCTACTAGAATTCTGTTAAAAGTAAAGTTCCAAGGGGGATCGTTATCAGGAGAAAAAACATCACTATTTAACACATACTTAAAGTTGCAGATTTCGTAAAGCTCTTTCAATTCTAACTTAAGAGGTAAAACGGAAATCCAACGGTCATGCCAAAAAGAAGTACAATTACTAGAGTGGACTATCGTACTATGACCTAGGTTGAAAATATCCTGACATTTCAAAATGGATTTCCAAAAATTAGAAAGATTTTGATTGTCAGGAGAAATGATTTGATATGAGTTAATACAACCATTATAGTAATATTTTATAATGATCTCTTTCCAAGTAGCATTATCGTTTATATCCTTACACTTCCATAACCATTTACTTAGCAATGACAAGTTCATATTACGCAAGTTAATTACTCCTAAGCCACCATCCTTTCTAACTTTGCAAACAGTTTCCAGTTTACTAAACATTTTATGCTATTGTTAGTATTTTCCCCACTCCATAAGAAATCTCTTCTAACTTTGTCAATTTTATCTATTACCCAATCAGGAAATAAATGCATAGACATCCAGTATATTGGAAGGGCAGTTAGAACAGAATTTATTAAAACTAATCTACCCGCTCTAGATAATAATCTCCCATTCCAATTAGATATTCTATTTTTGATTTTATCAATGATTATAAACCAGTCATCATGTTTGAGTTTAGAAGGTCTAGTCACAAAGCTGAGATAATCAAAAGGGAAGTTCATAGTCTTGCAATTTAGAGTAGTTGCAACTAAACTTTCAACATTTTCGTGATCGTTTAGGACTAAAATAGAACTTTTATCAAAATTTATTTTCAAACCTGATAGGAGTTCAAAACAATATATTATAAACTTAAGAGAAATGATATGTCTAGGTAAATGAGAAGGAAAAAAGCATGGTATCATCAGCAAATTGAAGGACTGATATACCATTACACGATATATCATTACCTATATTTTCCAAAGATCCATTATCAACCGCTTTTTTAATTATCTTAGCAAAAACGTCTACGGCGAGATTAAACAGAAGAGGCGATAAAGGGTCCCCTTGCCTTAAACCTCTCTTAGATTGAATTTTATTACCTAAAATACCATTAGCCATTATACTAGAGTTCCTAGTTTTGAGCAAACTCATGATCCAGCTAATCCATCTATGACAAAAACCTCTAGCATGAAAAATATCAATTAAAAAATCCTAATCGACGGAATCGAAAGCTTTGGCGAAATCTAGTTTTATGATAGCACGGGTAATATTGTTTTTACAGCAGTGATTAAAATATTCTTGAACAACAGCTACCACATCAGTGATATTTTTTCCCTTTATGAAAGCAGATTGAGAACAGTCAATTAGATCATTCATTCTTATACTCAGTCTAGTAGCTAATACTTTTGAAATAATTTTAACAGAACAATTAATCAAAGAAATATGTCTAAAATCTTTTAAATTATTTGCGCTTACTTTTTTGTGTAATAAAATAACATTTGCAAAATTGAATCTTCCTAATTGCAAGCTTCCATTATAAAAATCAGTAAACATATTAATTAGGTCTAATTTCAAGACATCCCAAAAAGTTATATAAAAAAAAAATGGGGAACCCATCCGGACCCGGAGATTTATCACTAGGCATGTCGTTAATAGCTTTCCAAATTTCCTCTGCAGTAAAAGGTTTATCTAATTCCGAAAGATCAACATTGGATTCAGGCGGGTAAATATCATTCCAGTTAACATTTATTCTAAATTTATTTTTAGCACCAAATATATCTCTATAATAATCTGTAAAAGCCTTATTAAGATCTATCTGATCAACTAAAATTTCATTATTAATAGAAATAGAATTAATTGTATTAATTCGTTTTCTATCATTAGCCATGTTATGAAAAAAAATTGTATTATAATCACCTTCATTAATTCACTGGATTCTAGACCTCTGCTTCCACATAACCTCCTCCTTTTCTAGAATAGAATTAAGCTCTTCTTTAAGATTAGCGAGAACGTTACGTTCTCCTAAATTTAGCTGTCTAGTTTCTTCAGTCTTATTTATTTTGAGCATCTCATTAAGAATATTATCTTTTTTATTTTTTATATTACTGAAAACATTTATATTCCAATTTTTAAGACAAATTCTAAGGTTTCTAAGTTTTAAAACAAAATTTTTAGCAGAGTTATCTTTATTTCTAATATTATAAAAACTCAAAGAGATCCACTTATTTTGAATCAAATTTAAAAAGTTAGATTCTAAAAGCCACATTTTTTCAAATTTAAAAAGTCTATTAATTACCCTATGCTTTTCACAAGTAAGAATAATTGTCAGAGTATGTGTAAGGAAAACCAGAAACTCTGCAAATGAGAAATTTATCCTCGATCTCATCACTAACAAAGAACATGTCTAGAAGAGCCATGGAAGGGAATTCCCTAGTATTACTCCAAGTAAAATTTCTGTTACAAAGATTGATTTCAATCAAATTAGAGTTAATAATAAAATGACCAAATTCCTCCATGGCAGAGAAATCTCCTTCACGAGGAGAACGCTCTCCCAAAAAACGTGTAACGTTAAAATCCCCTCTAGGATCCAAGAGCCCAAAGCTAAAGATCTAAACTCTAGGCATTCGTTTTGTCACTCTAAATTTTTAGCTAAAGACCTCTAAATTGTCTTAACACTCTCATATTTTTATCACTTCCGTTTTGTCATTTTTCTACATTTTTAGCTAATCACACTTTCAACTTTGGTTAATTTGATTAAATAGAGATTTAAAATTTAACAATTTCATGCGGATCGACCCGTACTCATTACGTACTACGATAGTACGCCGTGCGCTTGCTGTTTAAATTTTATTATTAATTTTTCGACGATTTTCTAACTCATAGAAAAACAGTCGTTGCTACTCTTTATGGCATCAGTAATCCTTTCGAAGGGATTCCACGAAAGGAATATCAACCCAAGGGGTTGAAAGCAATAAATAAATATAAAATAGAGTAAACATCTCCTGTCGACAAGATCGAAAGCTCTTGAATAACACCTTTAAATGTAATCAAAAGGAGGTGAATGACATCGATGATTGACTACCTTCAACCTTCAAGGGAGCTGAGACTTGATAAAGTGATAATGTTGAAATCTATATGAATGTGAATAGCTTCAAGAAATAATTGCTATTATGACAACCTAGTCGGAAGATTGGAGTGGCCTCATTAACCTTTCAATAAGTCAAAAGGTTTGATAATCTTATGCTATCCCAACCAAGTCGAAAGGTTGGAGTGGCACATTAACCCTTCGACATGGTTGATAGGTTTGTTAATATTCTATTATGCCATCCAAGTCAATAAAGGCTGGAACGGCATCCTTAACCTTTCGATAATGTCGAAAGGTTTGCCATTTTTCATTCTTTTCGATCAGGTCATCTTAGTCGAAAGCTTGAGCTATCACTTCAAATCCTTTCGACTTAGTCATTCTATTTGAAATATATGCTCTCGAAAAGTCGAAGACATGAATCCTCTCAACCACATGGTTGTGTTCACATAAAATAATCTTATAAAAAGCATTGGGGATGTTTACAAGATTTCTTGTTAACATATACGTACGTACACATACGTACGTATGAATTCTTTGTTAAGATATATTTCGTACATTTTCTTTTCTGTCTATCGTCCTATACTATGTAATTTTCGGATTGCTTTTCCCATATTCAAAGATAGCATGCAGTTCAATTTTTTCTTATGCCAACGTGTACATGCCAAAACCTCCTTTCCAAGTAATGCATACTAAAGCACAAAATAAATAAGAAAAACAATACAAAAAAGACCATCACAAAGTTTGAAATGGATGAAGTTGCTCAAATAGTGATACTTGATACTCATTTGTGGGATATTCTTGAGGTAAGATGTCAAATTCATTATGCAAATGAAGATGAAGGATATTCCAAATTCCACTCTAATGAAAATATAGATTACCTGTAGTAATTGTGTTTATGTAAAGCACATCCAACGGACGCGTGCAAAGAAAAATACGCGTTAACTTCATTTTAGTACAAAACAGTATGTACAAACACAAACAAAACTCAACATATTCATTATGCGCATAAATTTGATTATTCTGTAAATGACAAAGAGAAAAAATTATAGTGCATAAGATTCTTTAAGAGGAATAACTAAACCAAGTATATCGGTCTTCATTGTTATAGAATTCCCATGCACACTTACAAATGCGTTGTATACATTTTCTTTACCTATCTTAATCGAGGGTTTGCTGAAATATTTTCCTTGATCAATGAGTAAGTTCTTTTTTTGTAGTGTTTGAAAAATAAAATAAAAGCTATTCATAATGGACACTTATTAAAGGATAATCATTCTTTAACATAAAATCATTGAAAAACAGAATACCCCCTTGAGAACTTACTGGAACAAACAACGAAGACCACTTTTACAATCTATTTTCCTTTTAAATCAAATAGTTTGTAAAAATTGGGATCAACTTTAAAACTGATCAAGCCTCTTATATTTTTTTTTAAAATAATAGTCAATATATCATAAGAGTAAACAAAGGCTAAAAGAACTAAAGATTTGGTTGTGTGAGGAATTGGATCAAACAACATACAAGGAGTGCTATAATACCAACTCAAATTCATTATGCCATATATTCCGTACACTAATAAAGTATACAGCACTAACCCTGAAAATTTGCGTAATAACATTTAAAGTGAACAGCTGAAATCAAAGCGCAATAGTAAGCAACAAATATTTTAGTATATACATTGCTAGACACATGCAAAGCTGTAGGTTAACAAATAAAATAGAGACCAACTATTAAAACTTTAATACACGACATTTTCAGACCTAGAACTTGATCCATATAGAGATTTTCATCAGCCTTATGTAGATGCAATCGTAATCCTAAAGTTTTTTGACAGTGCATCATTCTGTAAACTCAAAGATGTGATTTGTACCAATTCAGTAAGATGGTAATTGAGCACGTCTCGAAAATATTGTATGTACCTATTTTTAGCCTTTTTTTAATGCTCACTAATGAGATTCCTCTCCACTTTGAGAGTATCGATGATCTCTGATGATTCTCTCAAGAAAGTACGTCCGTTATATAGAAACTTAAAAATTTAAAATCCAACTTCTGGAGAATTTCCCATCACCGTTGCCACTGAATTAATTCTCCTACGACACATGCTGGTGGTAGCTGCAACCATTCACTGAGACCCAATGGTGCTTGATAGGGCCATTGTACCAGTTAAGAATCTTGTTCAAGATTAAGAGCTCTCTTTCGCCATTTTCATTCTTCTGCTATTTAATTATTTGTTTTAATAAGCATAGTAATTATCGTAAAGGGGATCTGAAGCAAACCAAGTAGGAGTGGAAATTATAATAGGAGAAATTTCAATGGACGTGCAGATAAAACATGATGAAGAAGAATGACCAAAGAATCCACTTGAAATCTTAGTCGTAATTGTATCTGAAGTAGGGCAATTTCATAATATCAAAAGCTTCATTTGGAGGTTTCCTCGTTATATAAAGATATAGAACACCAAATGATACTAATCTCCAAAGTTAATAGAGAATTTAACAAACATACCGTACACTGTAACTTCAATGTGAATTTGTATACCAAAAAAGAAAAATAAGTGCATGTTCCGCCAAAGCTAGAACGATCAAGAAAACAAACATGCACTTCACTTGTGGTCTTCCCAAACACATAAAAACGACATTGTTCATATATCAAAATTATCACACCATCTGAACCCTTGTGCATATTTTTTTCACTTAACATTAGTCCCTTAATTTCACATAACAAATACAACTGCAATATCATTGTCTGCGCGACCTATAATCCATGGAAACCCTAGGATTGCATTTTCTAGTAGAATTCAGGTGCTGAGAAGCAAACAGAACCCCCATAATAACAATGAGACAACCAACAAGAGTGCTGAAAAATAAAGCTCCAGGCTGCCTGGTCTGCACAAATCCATAAACCCCACTAGAAGTTACTAGAATGATATCCGTTAGGCCATCCCCTGAAAAATCCTGCAAAACCAAAGCGTGAGTTGGCAATCCAGGCAGCTCTACAATCGCCAGCTGGCTGCCACTCGGTGATATCACAACCGCTTCTTGGTCGCCCCCGGCTATTATCACTTCCTGATGATCGTGAACTCTGAGTTCGAACGTTTTTAGGATTGGGATCACTTTATCTTCCATTAAGCCGGATGGAGATGGGAGGTTTGACCATCTTGCCCCTGTTGTTATTTGCCATCTCCAAACTGCGCCGTCTCCATGTAAGCTAGGGGAGTAAGATGTGACCTGAATAGGCGATATATATTTCTTTATTTGAGGAAATTCTTTTTACAAGCAAATCTATTGTATTAAGGGAAAATTCTATTTAAATACACTAAATTACTGAAGATATACGTACCTCTCCTCTGCTGTTCAAGAAAACGACGTCGCCATGACTTCTTCTCCTGTGCTGATTGTCATCATCTCTATGCACAAAAAATAGGAGTTGCTACCTCTATAGCACCTACCTCAGGAGTTCTACCGAAACTTCTAGCAAAATCACCATGCTGGAATAAACCAAAATGTGCATGATGACATATAGATATGTTGAATAGTTTCTCTTACAGGTACGCCTGAAGTAACCACTGCGTGACATGGTTCAAATACTTCCATTGAGCCACTCACTACAGTTTGCTCGGCTCCATGTCCTCCTACTGCCTATAACCAAATACAACCATTAATAACTTCCCTAGAAATGCATGCAATTGTAGTGCATATTATGGGTGGTTTTTGTATGAACAGCTGGCCATATGTAGACTATACCGTTATACTGTATGTGCACAAACTTTGTCATATGATCTATCGTATTCAAATACTAAAATGACCAAGTAGGTTCAAAAAGTTCATGCATTCCTATATAAGACTATTGTATGACCATGAAATTTTAAAGTTCTACATAATAATTAGAAGTTATAATTGCTAATGTAAGCATTATTCAAGGTCCAAAAAAAGTTGTAAATTAATTTCTAACGCCATGTTGTGGGACCTGGCAAGAGCAAGATGGAAGTCGTTCCCTTTATGTTATCACAGCTAGACCCGTCAATGGATGCTTTTGGATGCAGATAGTGTTATATCCGCATCCGCATTCGAAATCATTTTCGGATATCCGCATCCGTGGATACGTACAAACGAATATCGAATAATTATCCTATCCGCTAACGACCGATAAATCAAGAATTATAAAAAGAAAATTTTAGTTAAACATAAATATTTTTCAATCCCATCGGTTATAGAAGTGTTAAAAATTAACAAATATAATGATAATAAATAGTTTCGATCAGTTAAAAAGCATTAAGTGCTTATAATATGAACTACTAACTTAATAAAATAATAAACAAACATCTTTCACTGCACTCAAATACACATAATTTGAACTAAAATCTTGACAAAAACTGGACGGATAATTTTCGAATGCGGATGTTTTCGAATCCGCATCCGTTTTTTCAGATATCGAATATTCATCCGCTTTTCAGATGCGGACGCGGATGGATTTTGGATTTTTCGGATATCCATTGACAGCCATAATCTCACCATATCAAAATGAAGAGCTCCATATTGTTTGATACGTTTTGACACCTTGGCAACTAGCTAAATATACTATACTTTAATTTATACTTATTTTAATAAAGCCATAATCAACTGAGCTGAGCTAAAGGTCAGCCATAAAAATTCAACTATTTGTTGTTGCACCATGAATTAAGGTTGTCGTACTAGGCAGAAATTTTGGTCAAAGTGGTTATACAGACAGGAATTTGGGCGCACCTGAACATGGTCAAGAACACCATCTCCGTTAATATCAGCATGTAGTCCTCCCTCTATAAGATGAAGCTGGAAATAAGAAATACACAGTTGATGTCAGAAAAAATAATTTTGGAGAAATGTTTACCGGTCAAACTGTTTTCAGATGCAGATAAAATGAGTTCATGTTAAGTAACTAGACCTATTTTATGTCAAATGTAGTCTGGAATGCTGCAGCTGCAGCCAGCCTGTTATGGTAACGGAAATCATTACCATAACGATATCAAATAATTGGTAACCAATATCGACCTGCAATGCTATCAATACGGTAATGGTAAATTTATCATTATTAACTGTAATGTAGCGGTAAGAAAAATATCAAAACCAATTGTTATGGTAAATTAATCCATCATATTAATTTTGTTTTTTCACTATTTTAATTAATCTCTACCACAAAAACCTTGGAAGGTTTATGTATTTTAAGCTGGTGCTTATAGTATCATTTATTATTATATTTCTTTTTGGCTTTAATAACTTCAAAGTTTAAGATTAGTAAATTATTATTTCACATTGTTGTAAATAATTTGTGAAGAATCAAAAAATTCTCTATCAACTAAAATGAGTCAAACTTTATATGTAAGGAGTAATGGAATTGGAATTAGTAACAAAATATTTACATTTTCATCAACATCGAAATTATAATATAATAAAATTTTAATGTCTTCACGGGTAAATTTACCATTACCAGTCAACAGCTTACCAATTTATTGGTATAACAATGAACATTCTATCCGCGGTAACAGTAAAATATCAGTAGTCATTTTTGACTTATTAGTAGTATCGGTACGGTAACAATTTTCTCATATCGGTAGTGGTTAACATTACCGTAACAGCCGTAGCTACAGGCTATAATATGATGTAAGTTTGAACTTTCAACTCAAAATTTCAATTGAAAAGGATCTCAATTATGCAGAACTAACTCGATAACAAGCAATATTTTGGGTCAAAACAGGTGATGTCATAATTTTCTGAGAAAATACTTCATTAAGTTGAACAATGGCAAATTTTATATGTAACTAACTATTTCGATAAGAACATCAAAAAATAAATAACAAACTATTAGACATAAAAAAATCTTCACACTCACTATTTTTTTAACAAAAATATCCCTGTACAACTTTCCTCTTCCAAATTTGAAACTCATTCACAGAAGAAGCTTAGAAATTGTTAACACTAAATCCATTCAAAATTCAATAGAAAATAGTAAATTATTTACCTTTTTTCAAAAATACTTCAACTTCAGTAAAACCAACTCTAATTTTAGAGGGAAAAAAAGTAAATTTAATCATAAATCAAAATGGTCAATGGTGAAGGTTGTCATAACTGATTTTTAAGGTTTCTTCAACAAAAAAATCATAAACTTCTTCGTCGAAATGTCTTGATTTGATCAAATTTCTTTTTTAGGGTTTTAATTTGATGGGATAAGAAAAAAGGGGTTAGAAACGTTATAAAGGAGAAAAGTTGAATTTAGTCATAATTTTTTTTAAAAGAATAATGGTGTATGTTGCGTAATACATGGTCCTCAAATAAAAATTTCCATGAATAACTATTTTGGTAATGTAGGTGATAAGTCATGTTAGGGGATGAGCAAGTAACATGATAGAGATGGCCAACATTCACAAGCAAAGCCAGAGAGGTATGGTTGTTTGTTTGAACATTTACGACAATGATTACCTGTGACCAAAATAATCACGGTGATGTATATGAGTTACGATAAAGGAATTGCCTGTGTAAACAAAAGAAAGTGACAAAATATCTCAATCTCCTACTGAATCTCAATGAGGACCAAGCGTACAGTAGTTAACTTCACAAGTTATAACATCGGTATAGCTCAGTTGTTATTAAGGTATACCCCCTATGCTATAAAAGAACATTTCGCTCTTCTATTTTATCGACTAACATTATTACAGGTGCAGACAAATAATAAGTGTAACAAGTAATATTTTGAAATTGTAACAGTATATCAAACCAAAAGATTTTACAAATTCTCTTTCCAAATTTAAATAAAAAAAATAAACATAATTAATTGTGTATTTATCTGGAATTTTATGAAAAATAAATCATGTGAGTTTATAAAATTATGTTCATGTTCGCAATTAATAATTGTTAATAGACAATTATGCATCCGAACTATCACACACAAAATAATGAGTGAAGTAAAAAGTTAAATGAATGAAAAAAGGTTTGGAATGAAAAAGTACAGAAAATAATATACAAAAAAATTGAGTGGCTAGAATGAGAAATGATACAAATAGATATCACTCTTAAAAGCCATATACTTCGTCTTCTAAGTCTATAGATACCCTAAAGCTTAGGTGCTCAAACCATCATCGTTCTTCAAAACTCTCATTTTTCAAGTATAAGACAGAAGATCTCTCACCATGAAAAAAATTAAGGTAGAGTTTGATTTGAAAACGAGCTTTGTGTTTTGCGTTTTCAACATGTATGTTAAAATGCATGGGAAAATAAAAGTGGATGGAAAACGGTCGATTTGAAGAATGGTTCTAACATATAAAATTGAAAATGACATTTTCTTATTTTCCGTCTTTTGAAAAGTATCAAAAAATATGTTCTTCCTTTTTCTTCTTTCCATTGTTGGAATTACTAGAATTTTCCGATCCTTCTTAACTCCCACATCATTTGACATGCATATTATTAACGTAAAACACAAAACTCATTTTCAAGCCAAACACTACATAAGTTAATGAGACCTCCCATCATAAGCCTCTCCAGGTTTCGTCTTCCCTAGATTTGCTTTGAGTGAAACTGTTAAACATAAAGTTCACTCAAGAATGTAGACATGATAGAAGGCAATCCGAAGGCATCAAAAGAAGGGTCTGCAAATGCTAAAAGAAGGCTTACGAACGCATCATAGAGGCTTCGCTTCGCAAGAGTTGAAAAAAGTGTTCCGCCATGGTTCAAAATTGGGGTTTCAAAAGCATTGAAGTAGGTTTCGAAAGCGTTGAAGTAGATTCCAGAAGCATTGAAGGAGTTCTCGAAGGCATTGAAGGAGCTTTCAAAAGCATTGAAGTAGCTTTCAAAAGCATCAGTGTAAGTGCTTCCGCTTACACTGATGAAAGGTCTTCGTTAGAATTAAAGAAGAGCTTCCACATAGGTCAGAGGGAAAGCTTCCACAAGAGTTGATTCAATAACCCAATGTCATTCCTTCTGCATGAGATAACAAGCTGCATGTCAACCCTCTGCGACCGTCAACCTTCCGTAGGGGTAGATTTCACTAGAACAAACCCTTCGAAAGAGTTGAAGAGCTTAGTTCTGCACTTGTTGATTTAGATACGTTCCCGCATTTATTGTTGTAAAAGCTGCCTCAAGTGTTGAGTTAGATTGATTCAAACATTGACCATGTCTTCCGTAACCATTGAAGAAGGTGCTTTCGTCCGGGTCGAAAGGGGTTTCACAGACATTAAAGGGGGCTCTGCAAGAGTTGGTTTCTTTCCTCCATCAATGCAAGCCCTTTGTATGACTTCCATCCGCATATCATTAGTCTACGGAAGCACCAAAGACTAATAACAGCAATGTGGCACCACAAGGATACTAACAATGTCGAAGCCATCATTATGCTTTATCGCTTTATCAAGATAGCATATGACATCAAATTTATAAAGAATATTGACCAAAAGTATGTTGTAGATCAGTAATTGAAATAATATTTTGTGATTATCGATGTCACACCATTTATACACTTTAAGATATTGAAGATCAAACAAAGAGAGAAAGATTAGAGCCATCCACAAAGCAAATTCAACGAGAATTGGCTCATTTTCCTTTTTAAAGCTTCCAAAACTTTCACATTCCTTCATAACTTCTATGGAGCTATTAATTCCACATCACGAATTGGAGAAAACAAGTCTCCATCCTACCTCTATAAATATATATGTATCCCCTCATAAAAGGGGACATTTTTAATTTCTCTCTCATATGGCTCCTTTTGTAATAGAATTAAAATATGAATAAAGAAGATGGCTTGAGCATATTCAAATTTTATCTACTTTGTTCTTTTATGTCTTGATTTGATCAAATTTCTTTTTTAGGGTTTTAATTTGATGGGTTAAGAAAAAAGGTGTTAGAAACGCAATAAAGGATAAAAGTTGAATTAAGTCATAATTTTTTTAAAAGAATAATGGTGTATGTTGCGTAATACATGGTCCTCAAATAAAAATTTCCATGAACAATCAAACTATTTTGGTAATGTAGGTGATAAGTCATGTTAGGGAATGAGCAAGTAACATGATAGGGATGGCCAACATTCACAAGCAAAGCCAGAGAGGTTGGGTTGTTTGTTTGAACATTTACGACAATTATTGCCTGTGACCAAAATAATCACGGTGATGTATATGAGTTACGATAAAGGAATTGCCTGTGTAAACACAAGAAAGTGACAAAATATCTCAAATCTCCTACTGAATCTCAATGAGGACCAAGCGTACAGCAGTTAACTTCACAAGTTATAACATCGGTATAGCTCAGTTGTTATTAAGGTATATCCCCTATGCTATAAAAGAACATTTCGCTCTTCTATTTTTTCAACTAACATTAATACAGGTGCAGATAAATAATAAGTGTAACAAGTAATATTTCAAAATTGTAATAGTGTACCAAACCAAAAGATTTTACAAATTCTCTTTCCAAATTTAAATAAAAAAATAAACATAATTAATTGTGTATTTATCTGCGATTTTATGAAAAATAAATCATGTGAGTTCTTAAAATTATGTTCATGTTCGCAATTAATAATTGTTAATAGACAATTATGCATCCGAACTATCACACACAAAATACCGAGTGAAGTAAAAAGTTAAATGAATGAAAAAAGTTTGTTATGAAAAAGTACAGAAAATAATATACAAAAAAATTGAGGGGCTAGAATGAGAAATGACACAAATTGATATCACTCTTAAAAGCCCTATACTTCGTCTTCTAAGTCTATAGATACCCCAAAGCTTAGGTGCTCAAATCATCATCGTTCTTCAAAACTCTCATTTTTCAAGTATAAGACAGAAGATCTCTCACCATGAAAAAAATTAAGGTAGTGTTTGATTTGAAAACGAGCTTTGTGTTTTGCGTTTTCAACATGTATGTTAAAATGCATGAGAAAAGAAAAGTGGATCATTCTGACACTGTTCAACTGCTACAGTAACTTTGCTACATTAACTTTGCTACAGTGACTTCAGGATCATTACATAATGAAACTAAAATTTAAAGTAAATTAGGGAATTTTACAAGTCAAGCATTGAACTGACAATGAATTCTGACGAACAAATCAGTGTAAGACCTGTCCTAAACAACGCCTTCTCATGGCTAAAAATGGACTTTGGTACACTGTATTTATCAGAATTTACTGCCTTCTGATGCTATTCTTAACCCATGTATTTTAAATTTATAGCTTATCATGTAATGCAACAAATTAAATAGTCATGAAATAAAATGCAAAGCACAGAGATAATTCAACACTTAGATAATTAGCCTGCCATCAGGCTTAATATATTACAAAGATTAAAAACTTACAGATATAAAGAAATAGTCTTCTTCCTTATTGTACACACCTTACACACTTATATTACACTCAAATATTACACTCAATACTATTAATGGCAGAGAGCTTTTCTTGAAGGAGATGGAGAAGATTTTTCTGAGTCTGTCCTTCTGAGCAGAAAGCTTCCCAATATATAAGGCTTCGGAATTCAAAGCTATTTAAATCCGCATGTGTTAGCTTTATTAAAGCTGAGCTAGTTTTATTAAAGCTGAGCCATCTGTCTTCTATTATTGTCCTTCATTATTCGGGAATCTTATAAAGTCTTCTTCTTTATCAAAGTAGGTATGCCACCTGTAACTATTTTTGAAAAGTAATTTGTTTGCTAGCCCTTGATTTCAGCTGATTGTTTTACCTTTACCCATATTGTGGGCCTCTCTTTCTAATTTTTCAAAAATTTCATTGAAATCTTCATCATTAAGATCGGAATAATGCTCCTCCTTGTCATCCTTGTCATCATTTGCCCTAGACGATGCCATTGATATGTCTGAAACATTATCTGCTTCAAAGTTTTTGGCTAAGTCTTTCTTCAGTTCATCAATATATGCACATAAAATGTCTTCTTTGGTGACATTTTCTTTCTGCATTTTCAGCCTTCTATAGATATATCTAAAAGGACTTTGAACTGGTTTTTCCTGCCTTTTCTCATTCTGCTCCTGATATTTCTTAATAGAGCTTTCAATAACTGAAATCATTTCTTGACCATATATTTGGCCAGACTCATTATCTATTCTGGTTAATTTATCCCAGAATTTTGTTAAAAAGCATCTTTTTAAACAAGGAATTTCCTTGTCAGTTTCACCAATTTCTGGTTTCCATTTCCAAATCCAAGGAATGGAGAACTCCAAAAAGAAGAACATGCTTCCTGATCCTGAAATCATTAGGCTTTGATCTAATTCATATAATTTAGGGGAAATTTTTACCCACTGAGAATATAATTCCATGATATTATTTGGAAGAATAGATAATGACGGACCATAATTTGTCCACCAGTCATAGAACCAATTAGGAATTGGTCTTTTGTAAATTTCACCGCAAACCTTTATGAACCAGGAATGCTTCTTTTTAGTGTTTTCATAAAGAAACACCTTGCTTAGTGCTTTTACATAATCCCAATAGTTATATCTAATGGTAATCTTCTTATCTTGTAGGAATATTTCCTTTTCTTTAAGGGTTGATAACCCCCATTCTTCTGGCATTATGAGTTTTTTAATAATTATTTTGCTGAACCCATAATTGCTTTGGTCATTACCTGTATTATAATGGGTAATTTCACAAGTTTCTGAGGATTTCATTATTGCTTCATAATATCCCCTGTTTTTATAAGCTGTAATCGGGAATGAAGCAGTATCAAGATATCTCTGCATTAAATTCCAGGGATTATTTTCCCTTTTTATGTCACTAAATTCAAGGAAAATTATTATTTCCTTATGAGGATTTTCTGCATAAGATGTTATACTTTCCTCATTTTCTTCATTAGCTATGCTAGCATATGATGATGATGAAGCTTGGCTATTACCCTCTTGCCTTTTCTTAAATTCTAAGAATTCCTTATATAAAGGATCATTTGTAGATGTCAAATCTGCAGCTATAAGCTTTTTGTTTCCATATTGAGCGAGGATATTTCCTCTACCTCTTCCTCCGCGAAAAGAGGAACTACCCTTTCCTCTGGGAATCATTGTCCTGTAAAAATTCACGGGTTAAGAAATCGGGAAGACTATTCTCTTCTCCTTTTTTATAAATTATTTCAAAATCAAAAGGGGCTAAATGAGCTTGCCACCTAGCAAACATTTGTTTAGAAACATCATGTTTAAAATCTTTGTTAAACATATATTTTGCAGATTTGCAATCTGTTTTTATAATAAACTTTTGATTATACAAATCATCCTGAAATTTTAAAACACACTTTGCTATGGCCAGAATTTCTTTAGCTATAGTTGCATAATTTCTTTGGCTATTATTCCATTTTCCAGAATAAAATCTAATAAGATAGTCTTGTTTGGAGTTTGGACAAATTTGTTTTAGGATTCCTCCAAACCCTATGTCTGAAGCATCAGTCTCTATAACCTTATCCCAATTTGGATTTGACAGATTTAGGCAGGGTAAATTTTTAACCTTTTCTTTTATTATTTGGACAGCTTTGGTATGCTGTGCAGTCCATGGTCCTGGATTCTTTTTTAGTCGATCATATAAAATAGCGGAATCTGAAGCTAGATTGGCGTAATAAGAAGAAATATAATTTAAACTGCCTAAAAACCTTTGTAATTGGGTTTTTTCTCTTATTATATCAGGGAATTTTGAAGCAAATTCTATACTTCTATTTATAGGAACTATCTTTCCCTTTTCAATATTATGACCTAAAAATCTAACATTTGTTTGAAATAAAAACATTTTCTTTTTTGATATAACTAATCCATTCTGAATAATAATTTTTCTAAAAATATCCAAGTGTTTAAAATGCATTTCAATGTTTGCAGAAAATACCAAAATATCATCTATATAGACTATGATAAATTCACTATATGGAATGAAAATATCATTCATTATTTTCTGAAATTCAGAGGGAGCATTTTTTAATCCAAAAGGCATTACTGTCCATTCATAGTGTCCTATTGGAACATTGAAAGCAGTTTTATATTGATCTGATTTATCAATTTGAATTTGCCAATATCCAGATTTTAAATCAAATTTGGAAAATATGAGAGCATTGTAAAGTCTGTCTAATAAATCCTTTTTATTAGGAATTGGGTGTCTTATCCATTTCAAGACTTTATTTAAAGGTTTGTAATTAATTACTAACCTTGGAATACCTCTCTCTTGTTCACTATGTTTATTAACATAAAAAGCAGTACATGACCAAGGTGATTGGGATGGTTTTATTAATTTTTTTTTGTAATAATGATTCAATTTCATTTTTACATAATTCCAAATATTCGGAATTCATTTGGCATGGCCTTGCCTTTGTAGAAATTTTCTTTTCATCAAAGCCTTCTTCATATGGAAGACTAACAACATGCCTTTTTCTATCCCAAAAAGCATTTGGATGTTCATTACATATCTCTAAAGAAAATTTGTTATAAATCAATTTTATTTTCTCTTCTAGTTTAGGATTCTGTAGCTTTTCTTCTATATTGAAGAAATTAATTTCTTGTTTTAAATAATTTAAATGAAAAGTCTTTTGTGTCAAAAGATCTTTCATTTCATGAAGGACCCTTGTAAAAGGTTTGGTTATAAATTGGAAATTTATGGGTTTATTTTCATAAATTCCTGTAATTCCCTTTTTATCAATATTAGTGATAGGATAGATTTTATCTAAGAATGGAGTTCCAAGTATAACTTGGTTAGTAATATTTTTTACTAATAAAAAACTTGTAGGGATACAAATTTTTTCCTTGCAAATATAAGCATGTGGTATTTTAAAATTTATATCAAGTTTTTGTCCACCTGCATGCCTTAAAGAGTTTGTAGTTTTTTGAAAGTATTTAGTTGGGATTATTCCTTCTTGTATTACATTCATATCCGCCCCACTGTCTACTAAAGCAATTAATTGTTTTTTAAAATAATTATCAATTAAGAGAGTTATCTCAACAAACCATTTTTGAGATGTTATAATTTCCATTTTCGAAAGAAAGTCTTTTTGTTCAGGAAATTCTATTTGAGAAAAATCTTTATCTTTATCATTAATAGTAATACTTTGCTTTGATGATTCTAAAAAGGATATTCTATAATCAAAATTTTTGTTATCCTTTTTTAATTCTTGGATTTCTTTTTTAAGATTTTGAATTTCATTATTCAAGTCTTGAATGGTAATAGGGTATTCAATATTCTGTCTTTCTTTTAACATTTTATTAACCTCATTCATAGAATAAGGATCTTTAATAATAATATTTTTATTTTTATTTTTATCTTGGTTTTGACTTGATTCTGGAATATCTTCCATTTGATCTATTACTCTAGATCTTAATTCTTGGTCTTTAATTGATTTTAAGAAATCTACAATATTGCTATTGCTCAAAACATTTATTCTTGAATCTTGAAATTGTGAAAGAATTTTATAAAATTCTTCTTTATGCTCTTCATCTTCTGTTATTTGTCTTAAACATGGCTTTCCTTGTGTACAAGGTTGGCAGCATTCATCAGATTCTGATGAATCATCTTCCAAACCTTTAAGATCTTCTGAATCATATGAATCATTTTCAGTTTCTTCGTCTGAATTATCTTCAGAACTTGAATTTAACAGAAGTTTTGTTAACGATCCTTTTAGTTTATTATCAACTTCTAAATTATCAATTTTCTTCTTTAATTTACATCTGTTAGCATAATGGCCAACTTTTCCACATTTGTAACAATGAATAATTTTATTGTTCTTTTTATTTATTCTTTCTTCTTTTCTCTTCGCATTTCTTTCTAGCCTTTTTTGAGAATAATTTCTCTTATTCTTTTTATAATGAGAATCTAAATATCTTTTCTTTTTATGAAATTTCTTATTGGTTGGAATCTCCATGCCAAATTAACTACAAAATTGTCCTAGTTGGTGTTTTTCTGTCAAATTTTGACGTTGAATTTGTTGATTTAATTTTATTTCATTACATAATGCTAAACCTTCTTGAATACATGTTCCAATAAGTTTCCCATAAGTATAAGAATCATAGGGAATACTTACCCTATCTTTTCTTAAAACTTTTCTTATTCTTTCAGCAAATAGTGAAGGTAGACCGTCAATAAATTTGGATTTCCAATGAGAGCTATTACTCTCTGGAAGTTCTAAAACTCTATTTAAGAATGTATCTTTGTACCACCTAAAATCTGTTAATGTTTTACATCTCAGATTTTGTAATAATGTACGAATATTATCACTATTATCAGATACCCTGCCAGTAAAATGTTCTAAAATTGTTACTACTAGTGTATATACAGCATTTTGGACTAATTGTCCATTTTCTTGCCGTACAGTTTTATAAATTTCTTCCTTTTGACTTAAAGGAAGGTAATTATCCCACCAACCTTTTAATTGGCCTGTGAATCCTGCAACTATCATTTTTGCAACGGTAACATCATCATTCCCATTTGTTTTACAGATGGTACTATACATTAACATTCTATGAACCAGTACAGAAATTTGTTTTTCTGTAAAAGTATCTAAATTTCACTCATAGATACTTTTACCATTATAACTATTGTTATTAATATATTTTGGTTCTTCTGGTAAAGTATCAATAGGAGAGGGTCTTCTATAATAAAATAATGGTTGAGTAGGCTTATTAGCATACTTTTCAAGTTTATTTACTTCTTCTTGGATGGTTAAATTATCATGGATTGTTTCTTCTTCAAGAGTATTTAATCTCAAATTGTCCAATCCTATTTTCATTTTGTCCAATTTTTCTTTTAATCTTTTTTCAAACTCTTCTGATTTTAATTTAAAATTTTTAATTTCAGGAGGAGGTTGAAGATTTGAAGAAGTAATAATTTCATTGTCTTCCTCACTTGATGTTGGATTTGTTGGTGTTAGTTTATTTATGGCAGAGAATAGTTTTTCTATTTTATTATGTAAAGAATTCATTTGTTCTCCAATTATTGTTAAATAAAGATTTGTAAAGTTTTGTTGTTCCATTATTTGATTTATATGTCTTACTGTAATTTGTAAAACATCATTTTCTAATATTTTGGAAAATGCATTAAAATTTAAATTCTTTCCATTCTTTTCAATCTGAAAAGATTGCTGAGGGGGAAAGACTGATTTCAAAATATTTCCATTTGAAAGTTTATAATCTCTTTCTAATATGGAAAGATATTGTTCAACATAGTTTGATGTGAACCAGGGGACAAAAGGAAATAATATATCTTTTTCAGATGTGAATTTATAAAATTCTTCTTGAAAATATTTCTGTTCTTCTTTTGAGAAGTTTTCGAAAAACCATTTTCTAAATGGTTCCCATTTTGGGAGATTAAATTCATTTTTAATTCTTTGTCTAGCTTGGGAGCCAGGGCTAAAATCAATTTTTGATTTGTAATCCATTAAATAGAAAAATTCATTTCTGATTCGGTTATATCCTGTTCTTGGTTGTTATAAATTCCTTTTACAATATTGTCTTTATTTTTATATAATTTTTCAACAGTATTTTCTTTTGAAGATTCTTCATCAGAAAACCTTTCTTTAATTTGAGATGTTGAAAACCTAGATGGTGTTTCAACGATACCATCTAATGGTGAAATATAGGAATGAAAAGACTTTGTTTTAGGTAAAATTAATCTGCTAGAACTTGGTCTAGAATTAGAAGAAGTTCTTTCCATTTCTATTTGTATATTTCCCTCAGGAGTTTGTATAATTTGCGTTATATTATCATTTATTTTTGGTACTGAAGGGATAGCCCTTTCAATAATCCAACTTTCAGGAAGAGGAATCTCTTCCCACTTAATTGATCTTCTAGTAGTTATATTAGACTGACTAAAATTTGTTTCAATTAAAATTGTCTCATTAACAGGTTTATCTACCAATCTACACTGTGGGTTTAGAGTATATAAAGGCTTATAGTAAATTCTATAACAAATACATATAACTTCAGATCCTGGAATATAATTATATCCATGAGTTTTAACATTCAAAGTAACAGCTTCTAATATGTTTATATCAGATAAGGAAAGCTGTAAATTTGGATATACATTAAAATATACTGGTCCATGTGCCAGACTTGACTGTATTAGTCCCATCAATGATTTTTTCCAGTCTAAATTTCTACCATCTCTTAGAGCAGCTATAAAGCTTTCTGGTAATCCTTCAAGGGTTAAAGGTTTGAAAGCAATTTGTATCAAACCTATGTGAATAAATTTATGTGTTTGCCTATAAGGCTGTAAATCTTTTTCACTTAACAATTTGATAATCATCTCTTCATTATCTAGTGAAATTGATTGTTCTGTGGTTTTTACCACTTGTTTTAACCCAAGTTTTTCAAAGGTTCCTAACTGATAGATTACCTTTGGTTCGATTTTTGGAATTGTCCATTTATTCAACAACTCCAGATTTTGGGGGAGATTATATTCTTGTTTAATACTGTTTTTAACAGTCTCCTTTTTCCTAATTATATTCATTTATAAGAAATAAGTGTTGAATTATTCTGGACTTATACATTTATTCATGGCTCTGATACCATTCTGACACTGTTCAACTGCTACAGTAACTTTGCTACAGTGACTTCAGGATCATTACATAATGAAACTAAAATTTAAAGTAAATTAGGGAATTTTACAAGTCAAGCATTGAACTGACAATGAATTCTGACGAACAAATCAGTGTAAGACCTGTCCTAAACAACGCCTTCTCATGGCTAAAAATGGACTTTGGTACACTGTATTTATCAGAATTTACTGCCTTCTGATGCTATTCTTAACCCATGTATTTTAAATTTTAGTTTGATCAAATTTCTTTTTTAGGGTTTTAATTTGATGGGTTAAGAAAAAAGGTGTTAGAAACGCAATAAAGGATAAAAGTTGAATTAAGTCATAATTTTTTTAAAAGAATAATGGTGTATGTTGCGTAATACATGGTCCTCAAATAAAAATTTCCATGAACAATCAAACTATTTTGGTAATGTAGGTGATAAGTCATGTTAGGGAATGAGCAAGTAACATGATAGGGATGGCCAACATTCACAAGCAAAGCCAGAGAGGTTGGGTTGTTTGTTTGAACATTTACGACAATTATTGCCTGTGACCAAAATAATCACGGTGATGTATATGAGTTACGATAAAGGAATTGCCTGTGTAAACACAAGAAAGTGACAAAATATCTCAAATCTCCTACTGAATCTCAATGAGGACCAAGCGTACAGCAGTTAACTTCACAAGTTATAACATCGGTATAGCTCAGTTGTTATTAAGGTATATCCCCTATGCTATAAAAGAACATTTCGCTCTTCTATTTTTTCAACTAACATTAATACAGGTGCAGATAAATAATAAGTGTAACAAGTAATATTTCAAAATTGTAATAGTGTACCAAACCAAAAGATTTTACAAATTCTCTTTCCAAATTTAAATAAAAAAATAAACATAATTAATTGTGTATTTATCTGCGATTTTATGAAAAATAAATCATGTGAGTTCTTAAAATTATGTTCATGTTCGCAATTAATAATTGTTAATAGACAATTATGCATCCGAACTATCACACACAAAATACCGAGTGAAGTAAAAAGTTAAATGAATGAAAAAAGTTTGTTATGAAAAAGTACAGAAAATAATATACAAAAAAATTGAGGGGCTAGAATGAGAAATGACACAAATTGATATCACTCTTAAAAGCCCTATACTTCGTCTTCTAAGTCTATAGATACCCCAAAGCTTAGGTGCTCAAACCATCATCGTTCTTCAAAACTCTCATTTTTCAAGTATAAGACAGAAGATCTCTCACCATGAAAAAAATTAAGGTAGTGTTTGATTTGAAAACGAGCTTTGTGTTTTGCGTTTTCAACATGTATGTTAAAATGCATGAGAAAAGAAAAGTGGATGGAAAACGGTCGATTTGAAGAATGGTTCTACATATAAAATTGAAAATGACATTTTTTTATTTTCCGTCTTTTGAAAAGTATCAAAAAATATGTTCTTCCTTTTTCTTCTTTCCATTGTTGGAATTACTAGAATTTTCCGATCCTTCTTAACTCCCACATCATTTGACATGCATATTATTAATGTAAAACACAAAACTCATTTTCAAGCCAAACGCTATAAAAGTTAACGAGACCTCCCATCATAAGCCTCTCTAGGTTCCGTCTTCCCTAGATTTGCTTTGAGTGAAACTGTTAAACATAAAGTTCACTCAAGAATGTAGACATGATATAAGGCATCCGAAGGCATCAAAAGAAGGGTCTGCAAATACTAAAAGAAGGCTTGCGAACGCATCATATGGCTCCTCTTGTAATAAAGAGGATAGCTTGAGCATATTTTAATTTTATCTACTTTGTTCTTTTATGTCTATGAATTTAAATTCAATCGATTTCGTAATTTATTACAAACCTCAAGGACATTTGTGGAACTTCTACAAATAAGCTTATATTGTACACTCATTTGGGGTGTTAGAATTTTTATCGTTAACAGAAACTAACTAATGATCACTACTAAGTGAGTATGTCATAACACACTTGTAAGAAAGGACAAAATCCAATACACAAAGCTCTCCACTTTGCGAGAGCCTAGATGTGAGCATCCTTGGAAACTAGTCTTCATTTGAAGTGAATAATACTTAGTATGATGTGACCAAGAATCAAATTCATTACTGATAAAACCACATTTTTTTTCTTTATCTTGAGTCCGTCGATGAATACTTTCGAATATAGATAGTGCATATCCACATTCGAAATCATATTCTCGAATATTTGTATCCGCAAATAATGGACAGATATTAAATATTATCCTATCTGCTAACAATATATATATATATATATATATATATATATATATATATATAAACATAAATAAAAAAAATTAAGTTAAACAAAAAATTATTACAGTCCCGATGATTATAGAAGTATAGGTGGAACCCAGTACACGAAGCTCCGACACGATGGCGGACTTTGGTGATGTCGATAATGTATGCAGTCTTTCCCTCGCATTGGGAAGATGCTGTTTCCAAACTCGAATCTGGATGCCAAGATCACCATGCGGGTGACCTAACCGTTACGCCAAGGCTCCACCTCTATTATAACAAAATACACATAATACACACTACCATCTTGACTAAAACCAGATGGATAATTTTCGAATGCAGATACCTTTGCATCCATATTCGTATTTATTTTTTCAAAAATTTGATACTTATCCGCTTTTCGAATACAGCTGCGAACGAATTTCGAATTTTGGACATCCATTGAAAAACTTATCGTGATACTGACTTACCACCAATTATTTGTAACTTAGCGGAGAATATAAAATTAACATACATGAGTTCATTGTTCTTTACTAATTACTACTCATGGATCGTTGTTTTTTTATTATTTTGCTTTCAAATCCTATCAAATAATTAACTTCCAACATATGCATATGTGAGGGGTATATAACATGATGTGAGATCACGGCTGGAATGTCAAAATTCCAGCCAGCTCGGACAAGTTTCAGTGAAGACCGGTTCGAGATTTGTTGACTCGGTCCAAGTTGTCTAGAAAAAACCAAATGTATTGAAGTAGAACAAAGAATTTATGAACAAATTAAAAGGGGGATAAAAGTTGCTTCTTCCGAAATTACCATTAATAACAGAAGAAGAGGAAGAAAGAAAATAAGGTAAGAAAGAGAGAATAATAGCACGAAAGACACAAGTAAAAGCAAGAGATAAGATTATATTGTACATATGTGTGTACTTTCGATAGTGAATTTTTTTTCTCTAGTGGACTTTACTGCCTAGGCTACTGTAACACTAATATTGGACTTGTACAGTAATGAATGTGAATTACTTTATTACATTTGGTTTTATTTCAATACTTATTACTAATAATACCGCTTTATTTGAAAGTTATGGTTTTTAAGTTTTTTTTTGAATCATAACAGGACGGAAATTCAAAACTCGTACTTCAAAAAATTAACGAAATACAAAAGAATAGAAGTATATAGCTAAAAATATTGTTTACATAAAATGCCAAAAAATTAGTATCATTAGTCGAACATACCTAAAAAATTTAACATTAGTTATTGAGATAAATGATTAAAATGTATTTGTTGTGTTTTCAGTAATACTTAATGAAACTTAGAAACTAAGGCTCCGTTTGGCTTGTCGTTTTTAGTTTTGTGTTTTCGCTTATACAAAAGCGCGTCCGTTGTATGTATTGTTGAAAAACAAACAATTTTGAAAAATGAAATTAACATGTAAAAAAGAAAACAAGTTTATTTTGTTTTTCTTGTTCTGAGAGATAACAAAAGCACAAAAAACAATCCCGAGTTAAGTTTGTTCTAATTTCTGAACATCAAACGAAAAATGCAAACCATAGAAGCTTCAGTTGATTGTAAGATAGATATTTATGAGGACATTAGGACTGTGGAAGGTGGGGTAATGAAGGCAGTATTTGAGAGTATGTTAATTATTGTATTATTGGTTTATGGGGGTTTTGTGAAAATATTATTTGCCTTCTGTTCTGTTGCTATCTCCAGAATTTTGTCCGCACTAAACTTGGATTTTATGGCCGTACATATATTTCTAGATGTTATTGGAAGACGTATTCGCTAGTGGATACATGTTTAACTTCAAAAATAAATAAATAAATAAAATAAACAGTCCACTGAAAGATCGTGTATGCAGTATGTGATTCTCTATACCTTTTAGAATACTGTTTAATCATGTTGCAATTTCCATTTATTGCATTACTGGGCCAAAGTCGTGGAATTTTTTAATCTTACCTTGCGTATAGTTCGCCCAGAAGCCAGATGAACAGCTTCAATTCCTTCTTTTTGCTGTGCAACAACCACATTTGGAACCCACCAAAGTTGAGTATGGTTTGTGATTGTACGAATGTATTGTACCCTCTGCATTAAAGATTTAAATCGTGTTCTTTTGGTCAAACAAGGAACCACTATATGCACTAATATATCCAAAAGGAAATCCAACTTATCAACACTAGTCATGTACTAACCAATGACCTCTAATAGTGGTAAGAGACTTTGTTGTGTAGCCAAATATCATGATTTTGGCACTAGCCACCAGTCACGTAACACATTTTTCTTCTCCAGTATCTTATTTGTTAACATGCAAAGCTTAAAATGATGATATGCATATTTTCCCCATAAAATCGGTTATCAGACCCTATGAACTGAAATTAAAGTGTAAAATTATTATCATGCCACACACATACGCTGTAGTAATCATTAACAAAAAGGATTTTCACATGCCAATTGGATAATTGGACGTTAACCATTCAAGGGTCACTTTATCACACTTATCCTCCTTACCCTAACATTTGCAATGAGGAATCAACTGTGATGAGTCTGAAGACTCTGCCTCGATATTCTGGCAGAAATGAAAAAAGAGTTCGACTTTAAATGTTACAGTAAATATAATGGGATTATTGTAATATGCACAAAAAATTTCAAGACGCTTAATAAGGAGTAACAGTAGTACTCCAGAATCAACCAAATTTTCCACATAGCTATTTATCTTCATTTACACAGATGCATATCTATGTTACATATGGCACTAGATTGATTTAATAAAATTAAAGAACACGAGTAAATTTGAAGTCGCACTTGCACAAAACCTAGAGTTTAAATAACTAGCAATGTGGATAAGCTTTAGTGGTGTAAGAAGGAAGTTATTACTTCAGTTTTCCTGGCCCACCGAGTTGCACCATTACGTCTAGCAAAAGGATAGAAAGCAAAGTGACGGAGATCTGCAGATGTACTGTTCTCTGAATCCTACATATAATTAACGTATTTTAGTATCAAATTATGATTGCAAGTTGACCGTTACCGGAAAAGATCCAAGGCCTCCAAAATACTAATTCTAACTTCTGAACAATATGTGGTTTGCTAAGTTCGTAGTAGTTAAGGCGCAAAAAGGTGCAAGCCTTGAGCCTTGAGCCTTGGGCTTTTTTGAGCCTTGGGCCTTTTTGCGTGCCTTTTATACAAGTTTGATCTACTATTCTACTAAATACAAATTAAACTTTAACCATATTTTATAGTTCATTCAACTATTTAAATATTATATTATCTGAATTTTAAATTTTAAACAATATTTTATAATTTATTTAACTATTATAATTTTTTATTTAATTGTTTTGTAAACTAAAATTTGGATTTTGCAAAAAGACGCACTCAAACCGCAAAAAGGCGCACAACACGAGCCTGAGCCTTTTCTGAGTCTAGGCGCGCACCTTGATAACTATGGCAAAGTTGATAAATGGATGAAATAATTGAGTAAAAAAATTGCAAAATCCAAAATTTCAAACATGATTCAATAATAGCTTGAACAGAGTTCAAATGCTTGATTTAATACAAAAAGGAGAAGCCAAGCTTTGCGTTTATTCCAATAGTTCAGCTTGTCATATTTAATCAATTTTTTTCATGAGTGAAACAATATGAAATAGATGCAGAATTGTAGTCATTATGTGATGCATATAGATCTCACAAATTCTTGGCATTCAAAAACAATAACATTGTCAAATCACCCTGAAGAAAGATTACAGCAATGTATATAGAAAAAGGTTGAGTAGACACAGTAATACAATTCAGCAATTCAAAAGATGACTAAACTGGTTGATTAATATAGCTAGTCTTTGACTCTTTGTACTAAATTTTGAGATCATGGAAACAAAACTTAGAAACCTAAAAAATTTACTCAAAAATCAACATGCTTTGTATTTGTCATTAAAAAGATGACATTATATATGTCTCGTGTTAAATATGCAATGCTGGAGGTGATTTTTGGAAAAATTGGGAATTTTGTACTGGCACAATGGAACATACCAACTATTAAGTCAAGGTGTTTTTATTTTCAATCTTGATCTGGTATATCAATACCAGAGCAATTTAAAACTGGAAAATAAAATAATGCATTATCATGGTGGTTCAAATTTCCATTAACAAATTGTAAATGTTTGTGTCAAAATTGGGCACAACACTCTTCGGAAGTTTTTGAAGAGAAATAAATGGAGAAGGCAAATTAAAATGAGGATTATCTAACAAAAACTCCAAGCAACAGAAAGTAAATTGCACAGAAGACAACAATTTAGAGTGGTTCGGCGATGCGCCTACGTCCACTATGAAGCTTTGTTATTTTATTGCTCGATATTCGGAGAATACAACTTTTATATGGTTAAGTACAGCAGTTCTTAAGCAAAAATTCGAAGTCAAAGGCAGCGGCGGTGCTCTGAAGTAATTCTGGCGGCGTCCGGGCGTGCTTTATCTCTAGAAATTCTCCGATCCCCTTTCTGAATGACCAGGGGCTCTATTTATAGGTGCTGGAGGCTGATATTTCTCCTAAAATTCGGGAAGACCACTTCTGACACGTGCGGGGCCCACATGGCTGAATTCTGGAGATCCGGGCCCGCTTTTGGATCGATTCGACCCTTGGTTCGAATCGATCAAAAAAGTGTCCAATCGGGATCAAACTTGGCGTGGCCATTCTTCTATGTACGTGCAAGCTCCTGTGAAAATTTCATAGCATTTGGACTTGTAGATCTCAAGTTATGATCGATTCAAGATTGCATTTTTAATTGACATACGTGCTTCGAATCCATGTTCTTCGAATCGATAGGGTCGAGCCTTTGACTTCAGCTGCTACAACTTGATGGATTCGATGTGTTGGATTCGAGGGTTATCTTCCTTCGAATCGATGGTGTTGGTATTTGTTCGAATCGATCGTTGTTAGCTACTGCAGATCGATTCGAAGTTGCTTCAGTATGTTGGATTCGATGAACTCTTGCTTGATGGATTCGAAGACAGGAGCGCCGTGATGGATTCGAAGACAGGAGCGCCTTGATGGATTCGAAGACAGGAGCGCTATGATGGATTCGAAACAAGGTGTACCCTCAATGGATTCGAACCTAAATTCTTTGGATGGAGTCGAACCGAGACATACTTAGATGGATTCGAACGTATACATGTGAGATGGGTTCGAAGCAAGGGCTCGCCCCTGGGTTCGAAGCTACGCGTGCTCTGAGGGATTCGAACTCTGATCGATTCGACCCTGGGTCTCTCTGATGGATTCGAAATAAGGCCTGCCCTCCTTATTTTCTTTTGGCGACATCTTGAGTATACGAACTCGGACCTCCCCGAAATTTGGAACGCTGGTTTCTACAGCTTTGCTTGACGTGTCTTACTAATCGTAGCCCGATCCGGACTTGGATAAAATTCATCGATACCTGTAGTTTCCCAACGATCATCCGGAGCTGAAGACGTATGATCCTGTTTCTTTCTGGTCCGTTCCTTGGTATCTCGGCCTTGCCAAAAGGCGGGATAACATTTGCCCCCCAAAGTACGTCTTGTGTAAACATGACGTGCTTTGAAAAGCTAAAATCTGACGCCGGACAATTAGGACGCGCTCCACTGAAAGCTGTATTCTTTATTGCTGTTATCAACTGTCGTATGATTGTGATCGGTCGTTCGTCGTTGAAACCATGATAAGGTGGATGTCTGATCCCTGTGAATGATAAAGATCAAATTTTAGTCAAACATATGCGCATACGTGTATCACCTTGATTCTGGTTAGTATTGCGTGATTGCAAGTTGTTGCTGGTTTGGTTTGTTATTGAATTCTGCATCGGCCCTCTCCTGAACCGATTTGAGATTAGGGTTAACGTTTTGTTGTTATTGCCATCTATGATCATCCTTTTGTATCGACCCTTTAGTTATCTCTTCATGTCGAAGTGTTGCATTCATTCTCATCAACGGTGCTAAATGGATTCGAAGCATGCTTGTTTGAATCGATAGGGTTTCGAATTGATTGAATTGCTGGTTATGGAATAGGTTGTTGGAGTCGATAAGATTTTTCAACTCAGTCCTTATTCAAGTGCTTCGAATCGATGTTGTCCTAGTGGATTCGAAGTCATGTATTTCTGAACCAATGGTCTTACCTTTGCTCAGTGTTTCATCGAATCGATGGTGCCTCGCATCGATTAACCTGGGATGGGTTCGATTGTGTAAAAGATCGGAAGGTAATGGGTTCGAAGTGGAATATGGATTCGGCCACGTGATGGATTCGAAATCATGACTTTACACTGTGATGGATTCGAATGCAATGGGTTATCGAATGCTTGTTCGAATCGATGGGGTTTGGCTAGTGACCGGCGGTAGGGGGTAAACACAACCGGGAGTCGAAAAGCCACGCGTTTTCTGTGGAACCCATATAAATATCCAAGGCCGTCTTCATTTTTAACTTCTTACTTTTCACTCTTTACTGTAGTTCTACCTCCGAATCGGTCCTCCAACGCCAGATACAGCTGCATTCTGCACGAATCGATCCAATTTTTCCAAGTTTTTTACCGTAATCGAATCCAATCAGGTAAGCCAAGGGATCGATCCGAGTATAGAACAATGAAAACTGAAAATTTGACATCGATTTCAATCTTTTCTTTCGAAAACCATGAGTGATAGTGAAATCTGAAATGGGTTGACTCGATGGATCTGGGGATCGAAGCCCTTCAAGTCGTATCGATTCTGAGCGTCATCAGGGAGATGTGTAGGCAACGTTGGACGTCATCCTCCTTCCTTGCTTCGCATCGATTAGGGCATAAGTAGTTCGAACCGATCAAGCAGGCGAGACTTCGAATCGATGTAGGAATAGGTAGTTCGAATCGATCAAGATTGCGAGATTTCGAACCGATGGATTCGAAGGACCGTGCTGATCGATTATAAGTGATAATACCCTGATCGATTCGAAGATGTTCAGTGTGGATCGATTCGAAGTTATGCGAAGCTAATGGATTCGAAGTACCTTCTCCACCCTAAAGCTGCATCGAGTCGACCTTCCTGGCTTCGAGGCGCATGGATTCGAACGTCTTCGATTCGACTCGTATCGATTCGAGTCGATCGATTCGAACGTTCGAACATATGAAACTTCTAACTCTATGATTGGCTCCAACTTCTGAGCTATGACCAATTTCAAGTTTGAACTTTTTGTCGAGCTTAATGAACTTTAGCATACTTGACCCCGACGAGCTTCGGCCTTGCATAATCGAATCTAACTTGACATCTCCGTTGAAGCTTGTCGATGGCACCATGACTTAAACAAAATACAACGAACTTATTACTTGAATTGGCCAATAGCTTCTGGGTGGCGTGAAAGTGACGGTCAGCGATGACGGTCGTTTTCATTCTCAAATTCCAAAATTTCGTAGTTCGGACACCTCGTTTCATCTTTGTAAAGTCTGCTTAAAATTTTTTTCTAGCACTTGCATTGCACAACATATTCATACACTTTGCACCGCGATAATGCTTGGGTTTTTTACGTTTTTAACGCCACTTTCTGGTGAGTTAGTTAATTATGGAGTCTTCGAGTTCTCAACAACAAGAAGCACAAAGCTCGCCCTTTCCAATGCTTCAGATTCCGGACATCCCTCCTGAAGTCGTAGATCCGGCTCCGGATGAATTGCCGAAGGCCATATTTATCGAAGATCCGGTTGATTCTGTTCAATCCAATATCTCAGAGTCTCTGTTGGGCCGGTTATGTTCGAAACACAACATATCTCTGGACGATGTTCTATTACCCAGTGCCAGCGATAGACCACACAACCCTCCTGAGGGATATACTGCCTTTTACCGCCATGCCTGTGCGGCTGGATCTCTTCCTCCTTTTAACCAATATATCAGAGAGATGTTGTCGTACTTAGGAATCGCTCCTTCACAGCTTCATCCCAACGGGCATGCACTACTAAACAACGTCTTCGTCATATTTATGGATTGCCTTTTTCGCCCGCCAAGACCTAACGAGATCGGGCACATCTTCAATTTTAAGAGTAGGGGTGATAGCCCGTCTTTCACTTTTCTAGAGGCGGTCAGGAACTGTCAGGTCGTGACTGGGGCCTGGACTAGGCTTAGTTATTTCAAGAACGAGTGGTTTTTTGTTCGTTGCCCCCCAGGGTTTGCCAGGAGATGGTTATCCAGACGTAAGCATCATAATTCGTTATTGAGTGGTCACTCTTAATATTTTACATTAATATTCTGCTACTCTTGCAGCCATCATTTCAAGACCTGCTGGTGGGCATTATATGGTTGTCGTTCAAAGCTTGCAAAGGATTCCCCATGACTTAAGGCACATAGATTTGCTATTGACCGATGATAACTTAAGGGCACTGGGTTTGATTGAGATGGGCCAGAGTATTGTGATTGAAGGTTTGGCGAAATCGGCCTCGAGGAAGAAGAAAAAAGTGGCAAAAAGAAAACCTGGCGTTGTAATAAGAGAAATGAGCGATGATGAAAGAACGCCTACAGACACTGATATAGCAGCCGACCTTTCCCGAATAGAAGAGGGTCAGAAAGGCAAGGCTGTTGTACCTAAGCTTAAGAGATGGAAGTCTGTAGTCGTAACCCGTTCCCAACCTGGGGTTACTGTTTCCAGCGCTTCTCCTTGTCAGTCCGGAGACCTCTTCACCGGGTTGGACGATATTCCCATTCCGGACTACGTATCTCTCCATCACGGGTCCGGGTTGGAAGAGCTTCGGGGAGCGCTTGACATAAGCGATTCTTTACCCGTTAGTGTAATCGACGCTTCTGGTTGGTCGGGGGGTTTGCGCATTTATTCACTTTTCACAACACTTCACGACGTCCACACGCATTGCAGTGTTTTTTCTTGGTACTTAATCGAATTGCTCCTTTTTTACAGGCACCATGTCGAATCGTCCTTCTACACTTGACAAACTTCGGCGAGTACACCATTCTTCATCCTACTATGAGTCCCGCCGCAGGGATTCTGACCGAGATCGTGAGCGGAGGTATTATGAGCAGGAGCACCGTGATAGGGACCATTCCCGACACTACTCCAGCCAGGAGCATTCTGATAGGGACCGAAGGTATCGTTCACCCTCTCGTTCTCCTCCGTCATCCAGGGGCCAAGTACCTACAGTTGAAACTTCGCGGCAACAATCCTCTCAGCAAATTTCTAAACCCGATCCACATCGCTCAAGGACCGATACAGCCACGACCGTAGCCGTAGAGGAAGCACCTCTTGAACCGTCTGGTGAAGGGGCTATTAGAATTGCTCAGTTGAAAAAAGACTTTCCAGAGATATGCTTTGACGCCTATATCTTTCCACCCAATCTTAAGAGAATTCACGAAGAGGCCGTGCACACTGCCCTCAGCTATACTCGGGATTTTTATGCTCAGTATAAAGAATGGTACAGGGCAGCTGTTAAAGCCTCAAAAGTAGCCTTCGAACGAGCCAAAGTTATTGAGAACTTGGAAGCAGACTTGGCTCAGAAGAACCGTATTGTTGACGTTCTTCAATCTGAAACGGAATCTTCTCGCAAGGCTGAACTGGAGTCGTTACAGAAGGTCGATGAGACATTAGCTGAGATGGCGAAAATGCAACAAGCGCATTGTACTTTAGTTGAGGATTTAGGCCATCGGTACAAAAACGTTGAGGCCGAACGAGATGCGGCGGTCAGGGAACTTGAGGAGTTAAAAGCTAAATTCGCCAGTTTAAACAAGGAAAAAGATGACGCTAATGCAGCTGCACAGGAGGCGTGTGAGTAAGCTGTGTCTCTTCGAGCTGAGCGAGACGCAGCGGTTGCTAAGGTTGGAGCGGTGGAAGCAGAGGTAGAAGGGAGAGTTCAAGCGGAGATACTCAGAGTGGAAGCTGAATTTGACGATCTTCTCGACACTTATAATGCTAATGTACTTGAGCATAGGAATCTCTCGTGGCTCGGAGATTATTCTATGCTTCTGCTTAGTGCTTGGAAAAAATTGGTGGCGAATAAAAGAGCATCTCTCCCTGAAGGCGCCGTAGATGAGTTTGAACTTGAATCTCGCTTATTGAACGAAGAGGAAAGGAAACTCCTCCATGATGCGATGATCTCCGCTGAGAGGGAGAGACTTGGGTTTCATCATGTAGAGACGGGTGAGGGTTCTGGAGCCGCACATGACAGTGAGAATTTTTCAGTTGATGCCCCAACCTCATCTGGAGTCGTTATTACAGCTGGTCCACCGGTTATCCCTGCTTATAATCCGGATCGACCGGAATTGTCTCTCGGTACATCTACCGTTTCTGAACCTGTTCTATCACCGAGCCGCAGCAAAGAAGGTATTATAAATGTTGCTTAAGTGTTTCTGGAATTTTGAACTTGTAGTAGATCTTTGACCAATCTCCTTTTTTTTTTCGGTTTAATCAGTGACTGAAAGCGATGCGCCAGCACTTCCAATTCCACAAGTTTCGCAGCCAATGCTAGGAGCCGTTGTTACTGAGGCCATCACGACCACTGTTTTTACCAGCGAGATGGGAGGAGGGAGCTCGATGTCGTTTGATGTTCAGATGATTGAGGAGCTTCTCAAGCAACCTTGTGAACCTTTCCCTGACCCTTCCTTTACAATGGGTGGTGTTGCCTCTTCTTTTAGCTCATTTATACCGACCGCCCCTGTTTCCAGCGCTGATCGATCTATCCGAGAAGAAGAAATTCTTGCTGAGATAAGCGCTGAAATGGCTACGGCAGTTGGTGGTTCTGGAGGCGATGTCGCTCCACCAAGCTTAACTTCTTCAATCATTACTTCTCTCACCAGCACTGTTATAACTTCTAGTGTTGAAGCTTCGCCACCCGCTACGGCTCCTCCGCCTTCGGTTCGCCCTCTAAAAAGGATCTCTGTCCCTTCTAGTTCTGAGGAAGACGTAGATATCATGCCAGACCCTGAGGATGCTCCAAAGAAGGACAAGAAATCTCGTAAGAAGCCGGGTAGCGGGTCTAGCGGCTCAACTCCAAAGAAGAGACATCGGAAGAAGAAGGACTGAACTTCTTGTTTTGTCATGCAGTTGCGAAGTAGAACTTCTTTTTACTTCTCTTTTTGTTGGCCGTGTATGAGTGTGGATCCGGCATCCACTTTATGAGTTGTTTTTGGTTTTATCATGTAATCAAACTCTTTTTTTGTTTGTTAATAAAATAGAAAACAACTCTTTTCTTATTTGCTTAAGTATTGCATTGATTAGCTTATGCCCACATATGCCATAAGCCTTGTATACTTGTCCACACTTCGGGGACTTAACATAATCTGCAGTTAACGGTTTGGTGTACTTGTGGTATTTTCACTGTCAAGTAGAGTTTGTTTTTATTTGCCGAGTTTGAAAATCTTGGTCGCGAGTTGTGATCGATGAATAACCGAACTTCGGACATTGTCTCACTTTGGTCAGTGATTAACACTTAGCTTTTTCACCCCCTAGTCTCGGGGAACGACATTTGCATTTTTGTGGTCGAGTGCGTTTACTGCAAACTTTAAACACGTGTCCGCATTCTGGGGACTTAAGACAATCTGAGATCGATAATCCGGTTCGCACTCTGGGAATGACTTATTTAATGTTTATACTCCAATTCGTGCTCTGGGAGGTTGGAGTTCGCTCGCGCTCTGGGAATGAATTATTTGATGTCTATACTCCAATCCGCGTTCCGGGAAGTTGGAGTCCGTTCGCACTCTAGGAATGAATTGTTTTAATGTTTATACTCCAATTCGCGCTCCGGGAAGTTGGAGTCCGTTCGCACTCTGGGAACGAATTGTTTAATGTTTATACTCCAATTCGCGCTCCGGGAAGTTGGAGTCCGTTCGCACTCTGGGAACGAATTGTTTAATGTTTATACTCCAATTCGCGCTCCGGGAAGTTGGAGTCCGTTCGCACTCTGGGAACGAATTGTTTAATGTTTATACTCCAATTCGCGCTCCGGGAAGTTGGAGTCCGTTCGCACTCTGGGAACGAATTGTTTAACGTTTATACTCCAACTCGCGCTCTGGGAACCGAGAGTTGAAGTTTATACTCCAATTCACACTATGGGAATTTGGAGTTGGCGGGGGGATTGTCGTGTGTCAATCGCCGTGAACGTTGATGTAGTGTTCTGTCCCCGAGCTCGGGTTTCACTTAGTGAGTGACTGGTCGCATCACAATCACTCCCTACTTGAATAAGTCCTTCCTCGTGATGGGACTTAGCCCTTCGTGCATTGTAATATAGTGCGTCATATTCAGTAAATCACAGCTCTGGCTCGAAGAGATGTCATTTTATTGCTGAAACAAAAGAATACGGCAAAGTCAGTTGCCTTATTACAAATTTAAGTCTCAAAACACTAGAATAAAATGCAAAGAAGTAAATTGACAGAAAATAAATAAGTAAAATCTTTCATATGTAGTAGCGACGAAGACTTTTGCTATTCCAAGCTCTCGGCAAGGTAAAACCGTCAACTGTTGATAATTTGAATGTGCCATCTCCGAGCTTTTGTGAAATCACATACGGCCCTTCCCAATTTGGCTTCATGTGTGAAGGGACCGGATAAACTCTTTTGAGTACGAGATCGCCGAGTTTGAAGGTTCGCGGACGGACCTTGGCGTTGTACAGTCGGGCGACTTGATTACGATATGCGGCTGCCCTCAAATCAGCCTCTTCGCGTTTTTCATCGAGTAAATCCAAAGATTCAGCAAGTAATATGGCGTTTGTTTTCGGATCGTAATACGTTACACGATGAGAATGCACTTCCATTTCGACCGGAATAACGGCTTCAGAACCATAAGATAAGGAAAACGGGGTATGACCGGTTGCAGTTTTATGGGTCGTTCGATAGGCCCATAATGCCATAGGAAGTTCGTCGACCCATTTGCCCCCAGCTTTTTCCAGTCGCTTCTTTAGAATGGACTTGATAACTTTATTAACAGCTTCAACCTGACCATTTGCTTGTGGGTGCGCTACTGCAGAGAATTTCTTATGGATGTGAAATCGTTGACAGAAATTTTTGAATTCAACACTGTCAAATTGAGTTCCGTTATCGGTAATGATAGTATGTGGGAGACCGAAACGGCAGATGATGTTACGCACTACAAAGTTGATTACTTTCTTTGTTGTGATTGTCGCAAGGGGTTCAGCTTCAGCCCATTTGGTGAAATAATCAACCGCGACGATGGCGTACTTCGCGCCACCTTTGGCCAGAGGCAATGTGCCGATGATATCCATTCCCCACACCGCAAATGGCTAAGGACTGACCATTTGGGTTATCCCAGTAGGCGGGGCTCTTGAAATTCGAGCATGTTTCTGGCATTTGTCACATTTTCTAGCGTAGTCTGCAACATCGCGATTAACGGTAGGCCAATAATACCCATATCGAAGTATCTTCTTTGCTAGTGCTTGCCCCCCAGTGTGATCACCACATTCTCCTTCGTGTACATCGTGTAACACTCGTTTGATTTCATCGTGTGCGATACACCGGAGGAGAGGAACCGAGTATCCTCTCCGATACATGACTCCATTCTGAATAACAAACCGTGAAGCCTTTCACAGAAGTTGTCTTTTCTCGCTTCGCCGCTCGGGCAATACACCACGTTCGATATAATCTTGATAAGGAGTCATCCACGACTCCTTGGCGGAGGTAGCTTCAAATGCGAAATCAGTCTCCCTTCGATCAATGCTCGAAGATGATAGGGTTTTAATCGGAACAACCCCCAACTGTTGAGCCTCACCCGCGCTTGCTAACTTTGCCAATGAATCAGCTTTCTGATTGTGCTCTCGGGGTATGTAGAAAATGACATAGTAATCGAATTGATTAAGTATCTCTAGAACTTGAATTAGATAAGCGGCCAGTCTTCGATCTTTGGCCTGATATTCACCTCGAACTTGACACACTATCAATTGGGAATCACAGTAGATCTCTACAGCGATGATTTTCAGATCACGGGCAAGTTTTAGTCCGGTAAGTAGAGCTTCGTACTTGGCTTCATTGTTGGTTGCGCGGAACTCGAATTTTAAAGCATAACATATGGATCGTCCTTCGGGGGTCTCAAGCACTATCCCAGCTCCTGAGCACCGATCGTTTGACGCACCATCGGTGTACATCTTCCAGATGTATTCGGGAGACATGCTGGTTTCGGGCAAGTCTTCAGGAATAGTGAATTCGGCTATAAAATCTGCTTGGACTTGGCCGTGAATGGCTCTCCTTGGAGTATAAGTGATGTCGAATTGACTCAGTTCGATGTTCCACTTCAGTAACCTACCAGACGTCTCAGGCCGCGTAAGGACCTGTCGTAACGACTGATCGGTGTACACAGTAATAGGATGGGCCTGGAAATATGGCCGGAGCTTCCTCGAGGCAATGACTAGGCAATATGCCAACTTTTCAAGCTTTGGATAATTTCTCTCGGCTCCGGTCAATCGTTTACTCACGTAGTAGACCGGCTTTTGCACTCGGTCTTCCTCCCGAATCAATGCAGCACTGATCGCATTCTCTGATACTGCCAGGTAAAGATATAACTGTTCATGATCTATAGGCTTTGAGAGGATTGGTGGTACGGAAAGATGCTGGATTAGTGATTGAAATGCGCCCTCGCGGTCTGTGTTCCATTCGAAGTTTCGTTTTCCCTTTCGAATTAAATCGAGAAATGGAAGGCATTTGTCGGTCGATTTTGAGATAAACCTGCTCAGTGCTGCCACTTTCCCGTTAAGACTCTGAACTTGCTTTATGGTTTTCGGAGTTTGTAGATTTCTGATTGCCCAAATCTTTTCGGGGTTGGCCTCTATTCCTCGGGCATTGACAATGAACCCAAGAAATTTTCCGGATGCGACTCCGAAATGACACTTGAGTGGATTAAGCTTCATTCCGTATTTCCGGAGGATGTCAAACATTGACTCCAGGTCCTTGACATGATCACCAGAGTACCGTGACTTCACCAACATGTCATCTACATAGACCTCCATAGTCTTTCCAATCTGATTGGCAAACATTCGGTTGACTAAGCGTTGATAGGTCGCGCTAGCATTCTTTAATCCAAAAGGCATGACTTTGTAGCAGTATAACCCCAAGTCGGTTACGAAGCTTGTGTGTTCTTGATCCGGTACATGCATGGGTATCTGGTTGTAACCTGAGTAAGAATCCATGAAAGATAACAATTCATGTCCAGCGGTTGAATCTACCAGTTGATCGATCCGGGGGAGTGGAAAGCTGTCTTTCGGGCAGGCTTTATTCAGGTCAGAGTAATCGATACACGTTCTCCATTTTCCATTCGGTTTTCGGACAAGTACAGGATTGGACACCCATTCTGGGTATAAAGCGTCTCTAATGAACCCATTTGATTTCAACTTATCGACCTCTTCTTTCAGGGCAGCAGATCTCTCTGGATCCATACTACGCCTTTTCTGCTTGACCGGGATATATCGCGGGTCAATGTTCAAGGTGTGGCTCGCGATGTCAGGCGAGATTCTGCACATATCAGAGTGTGTCCAGGCGAACACGTCAAGATTCGCCCGGAGAAAATCAACCAATTCCTGTTGTGTCTTTTGGTCAAGTTGAGACCCAATCTTCAATATTCTCGAGTCATCGTGATCATCATCAATCGGGACATCAATGGTCAGCTCGGCCGGAGAAGCCTGACTTTCCGTAGATTCTTCTTTATTACCATTATCCCTTGGATCAAGATCCTTTTGGAATTGGTTGTGGTGCCCAGGCTGGAGCCCAGGCTGGAGCCCAGGCGCTAGTTGTCAATCGTCAGTAAAACGGACGCAGAGAGATTCCTCTACGCCTTTTCCTTTCTCTTTCCGCTGAGCCTCCCACAGCTCAGCAACATAACAGGCTCTTCCAGCAGCCTGATCCCCTTGTACAACTCCTATTCCGTGGTCAGTAGGGAACTTCAGAGTTAAACACCATGGGGCAATAGCAGCCCTAAATTCGGCAAGGGCCGGTCGGCCCAAAAAAGCATTGTACGGGGAAGGAATATCTAAGACAACAAATTGCAACATCCGAACTCTTCGGCATTCTCCCGCTCCCAACTCTACTGGCAATTCGACTATTCCAGTTGGTACTGTTGCACTCCCATTGAAGCCGTGGACTCGTGATTGACAAGGCTTTAAGTCCTTAGCTTCCATTTTCATTAAATCATATGCTCTTTTAAATAAGATATTTATGGAACTCCCGCTGTCTACCAGGATCCTCTTCATCCAAGCAGGACCAACTTGAGCGGATATAACCAATGGGTCAATTGTGGGAGCTTCGACTTTATCAGCATCTCGATTTCTAAACACGATTTCATCAGCCATTGTCTTTTGTTGCTTAGCCGGTGTTCCGTCTTCCGAGTTGCTGTAGCATTCAAAGTCTACATGCCTGATTGAGCTAGCATATGACTCCATTTCTCTCCAACTTCTGTCAGCCGGATGAGGACCACCACTTATCGTATTGATAACCAACCTTCCGCCTGTGCGAGCAGGTTCACCTTGTCTTTCCTGATTCTGCGTTCGATTTTGATTAGATGGGCCCGCTCCACCAGACTGCGGCGCCCGAACAAACTGGTCCAACTTTCTTTCTCTGATCAACTTTTCAATGAGGTCTTGCAAATGTCTACACTCATTGGTATTATGCCCATAACTTTCATGAAACCTACAGAACTTCCCTGTCTGAATTTGCTTCTCCGATGAAGGCTTCGGAGCAGGCTTCTTGTATTGCATAGTATTACAAGTCTGTAAGTATACATTTTCCAGCGACGTGTTAAGCGGTGTATAATTGTCAAACATTGCGGCCCTACGTCTCGGATCACGATTCTGATCTTGCTTCTTGCTTCGGTTATCACCATTTCTTGATCGCTGGGCCTGTTTATTTTGAATATTCAATTCGACTTTTCCCGAATTTTCTCCGGACTGTTTAACCGCAACATTACTCTGAATCCCTTCACTGCTGGGCCTTGCATCGTCCTGCTTCCTAGACTGTTTCGCATCCTCTCGCCTTAAGAATTGAGCAGCTTTGGAATAGAAACGTCCAACGATGCGGGAGGTTTCCCGGCTAGCCAATTTCCAAATTCAGAATCAGGGTCGATTCCTTTAGTCAGGGCCATTAGAATGGAATTATCATTAGGGTTGGTGATCTCTGCGCATGCAGCATTGAATCTCTCCAAATATCGTCTAAGTGTTTCTCCAGGAGCTTGAGTGA
Source organism: Allium cepa (assembly GCA_030765085.1). NCBI lineage: Eukaryota > Viridiplantae > Streptophyta > Magnoliopsida > Asparagales > Amaryllidaceae > Allium > Allium cepa. The sequence goes on from CM060938.1 coordinate 689,984,566, forward strand.
CACTTGATAGGGTATTAACATCTTTAGGTCGGGCAATATGCATGCGAAATTGTTCAACAAATTTAGTAGCTAACTGGTCAAACGAAGAAATAGATCGTGGTGGTAATCGGGTGAACCACATTGTCGCAATTCCCCCTAAGGAAATAGGAAAACTGCGGCACTTTACTGCGTCATCAGCTCTTGCAGCAGTCATTGACCATTCATATTTCAGAACATGTTGATTTGGGTCAGAATTTCCTTCATACATGGGAAGGGTTGGCATTCTGAATCGTCGAGGAGGTTCAGCATACAATATGTCATCGGTAAATGGGGTATGACTCCGGGAGATTCCCCAATCATCATTTGTTAGGCCTTGACTCTCGCGAATCATTCGCCGCACCATGGCTGAGAAGTCTGGTATTGGAAAATTCTGTGGGTGGTGAGCCAAAGTATGGTCGGGTTCCATAGTGCGAGGTGGGATCGGACGCTGTCGACGATCCTCATCCCGCCTCCTTGGCTCGATATCTTCTGGGATATATGGCTCTGGAGCCTGTCCCTGCTGATGATAATTTTGATTGGAGTGATCTCGAGCATCAACTCCTATGTCAACTGCAGCGGCTGTAGCAGCTCGATCATCTGCAGTGTACTGAGGAATAGTGCCTCCTCGGGAGGAGGGTCCAGTATGGAAGCTGGTAGAAGGGCCAACCCCTATTTGCCCAACGGTTACCGCCTGTTGACAGTCAGCAGCTTGCGTATGATTTCCGTCTAGCCTGGGACGGATAGATCGGGTATTGTAATCTGAGGAAGCCGAGCTTTCGGTGGAAGAACGAGGAGCTTGATCCCTTCTGGATCTTCTTCGTTTTTGGCGATTTAGTTGATTGGTCAATTCAGCATTAGCGCGCAATTGCTCAGTTAGCTGTTGTCTGCTTTGGGTTAATTCTTGAAGTAGTGCTTGGAACTCTTGCCTCGTGACCGGACCTGACTGATCCGTATGCCCAACAACATCTTGGTTAGTGGATTGTAGTTGTGTGGGGTTTTGCCTATCCCGGCCTTCCTGATCACCAATGTTGGAAGTGGTTCTTGTACTCACCATTTTGAAACGTTGAATTCTTTCCTAGACTTTTCACAAATCTGAGTAGAATGGAAGGAGTTTGAATATGAAATCTGGATCTCTCTCTTAGATTTATGCAATCCGGTATCGAAGATAGATCCAAGGAGCAGGAGAAAAAACCGGGTTTTTTCTCAGTGAAAGCACCAAAGTGTTTGTGTCAAAATTGGGCACAACACTCTTCGGAAGTTTTTGAAGAGATAATAAATGGAGAAGGCAAATTAAAATGAGGATTATCTAACAAAAACTCCAAGCAACAGAAAGTAAATTGCACAGAAGACAACAATTTAGAGTGGTTCGGCGATGCGCCTACGTCCACTATGAAGCTTTGTTATTTTATTGCTCGATATTCGAACCCATCTCACATGTATACGTTCGAATGCATCTAAGTATGTCTCGGTTCGATGTGTTGGATTCGAGGGTTATCTTCCTTCGAATCGATGGTGTTGGTATTTGTTCGAATCGATCGTTGTTAGCTACTGCAGATCGATTCGAAGTTGCTTCAGTATGTTGGATTCGATGAACTCTTGCTTGATGGATCCGAAGACAGGAGCGCCGTGATGGATTCGAAGACAGGAGTGCCTTGATGGATTCGAAGACAGGAGCGCTCTGATGGATTCGAAACAAGGCGTACCCTCAATGGATTCGAACCTAAATTCTTTGGATGGAGTCGAACCGAGACATACTTAGATGGATTTGAACGTATACATGTGAGATGGGTTCGAATATCGAGCAATAAAATAACAAAGCTTCATAGTGGACGTAGGCGCATCGCCGAACCACTCTAAATTGTTGTCTTCTGTGCAATTTACTTTCTGTTGCTTGGAGTTTTTGTTAGATAATCCTCATTTTAATTTGCCTTCTCCATTTATTATCTCTTCAAAAACTTCCGAAGAGTGTTGTGCCCAATTTTGACACAAACAGTAAACATGTAGCATATTCCTGCATGCATAAGAATGAATAAAAAAAAGTTATGAACTTCGGTAAACTTTGAACTGACAGTTATTCATAACCACCCAAGTACAAATTTTTAGGAATTCTCATTGAAACTTTGAACTGGTTGTATACTAAGTTTAAACCGGTTTATTATTAGTACTATTATTTAAAAAGTGTAAACTCAGAAATAAATAGTCCCGAAACTTAAGGCATATAGATTTCTATACTAACATAAGTAGTTGAAGGCTTGAAGCATATTGGTCCAAGCAGAATACAGTCATGGATTGATGCATGTTTTAAGTTTTAACTAAACATTTGATACAAGTTTCCGCAATCCTCTATAGGAAAAAAATATGAACTAAACCTTATACCGACAACTTGAAAAAAATGTCACTACTATGACATATTAGCAGAAGTGTAAATGTAAATTCAAAGTATATCCCCTCTCTTCTAAGCTTTTATTTAATTTTGGATGTTAAATCAAAAGGTAAGATATTACCCAGCATCAATATAACCACACTATTTCCAAGTCTGCCCATGTATATGGAAAGGCTTATGAGACGATAAGGATAATAATATGTTATACAATACCATCACCATGATTATTTACGTGTGAGCGTTCTATAAGTAGCATACAGAAGCGATCTTGAAACATGTAACCCTTGTTGACTTACATACATGAAAACACACAAGTTGTTGACATGTTCATTGAAGTATTAAAAACAAGATTCAAATTGTAAATCATTAAACTTTAAATCAAAACTGAATTTAAGTTGTGACTGGTAGATTCAAAGGATCATATTGAAATTTGTGTGTATTTGTGTTGCACACTTCTATGCTATTTGTTCACTATTATTGAATGAAATTTAAGCATGTGAAAGGATAGATCCTTCTCATTATACTATTTATTTATTTTTGATACCGACTCTGATGCTTGAGTTTCTACACTTGCAAATGTAATTCTTAATTTTCTTTTATATTCCATCTTCTTCTTCCTTAAAACGTTTAATGAAACAATTATTTTATATATTTATTTATTTATTTATTTGAGCATGAAGCCAATGACTTCTCCAAAATGCAATTTGAATTGGCTTTTGAATTAGAATTTAACATTTTAATCAAAATTGGAGAGAGATTATTTGAAATGGGATTCAAACCATGAGATCTCAAAGATTTATGTGTAATGCATAATACAATTACTTGTATTTGTAACGACAAGGTAATAAAAATTAGAACCATATGGAATTTTAGAGATCTTTGTGGCCATTAAACATGCCAAAAGAATCACATATACACCAATATCACTTGAATATTTAGGGTTTGATATGAATCTTGGCGGCTTATGCCTAAAAATAACATGAACCTTAACATGACAACTGCAAGCATACCTCACCAGGATGACGACTATTCATAGCATGAGCATCAAGCTTATAATTATGTTGAGGAATCAACTGTGATGAGTCTGAAGACTGTGCCAGGATATTCTGGCACAAATGAAAAAAAGGTTTGACTTTAAATGTGACAGTAAATATAATGGGATTATTATAATACGCAAAAAAAATTTCAAGACGCTTAATAAGGAGTAACAGTAGTACTCCAGAATCAACCAAATTTTCCACATAGCTATTTATCTTCATTTACACAGATGAATATCTATGTTACATATGGCATTAGATTGATTTAATAAAATTAAAGAACTTGAGTAAATTTGAAGTAACACTTGCACAAAACCTAGAGTTTAAATAACTAGCAATGTTGATTAGCTTTAGTGGTGTAAGAAGAAAGTTATTACTTCAGTTTTCCTGGCCTACCGAGTTGCACCATTACGTCCAGCAAAAGCATAGAATGCAAAGTGACGGAGACCTACGGATGTACTGTTCTCTGAATCCTGCATATAGTTAACGTATTTCAGTATCAAATTATGAATGCAAGTTGACTGTTACCGGAAAAAATCCAAGTCCTCCAAAATACTAATTCTAACTTCTGAACAATATGTGGTTAGCTAAGTTCATAGTAGTTAAGGCGCTAAGGCGCAAAAAGGCACAATCCTTGAGCCTTGGGATTTTTTGAGCCTTTGGCCTTTTTATGTGCCTTTTATACAAGTTTATCTACTATTTTACTAAATACAAATTAAACTTTAATCATATTTTATAGTTCATTCAACTTTATAAATATTTTATTATCTAAATTTTAAATTTTAAACCATATTTATAACTTATTTAACTATTAAATTTTTTATTTAATTATTTTGTAAACTAAAATTTGGATTTTGGAAAAAGGCGCCTCAAATTGCAAAAGGCACACTCAAACCGCAAAAAGGCGCACAACACGAGCCTGAGCTTTTTTTGAGCCTAGGCGTGTGCCTTGATAACTATGGCTAAGTTGATAAATGGATGAAATAATTGAGTAAAAAAATTACGAAATCCAAAATTTCAAACATGATTCAATGATAGCTTGAACAGAGTTCAAATGCTTGATTCGATACAAAAAGGAGAAGCCAAGCTTTGCAATTTTTTCCAACAGTTCAGCTTGTCATATTTAATCGGTTTTTTTTCATGAGTGAAATAATATGAAATAGATGCAGAATTGTAGTCGTTATTTGATGCAACATCAGAATTATATGTAAAAAGCTGACATCTTTTTCTATAGCAGATCTGTGATGAAGTTCACCCATTCTGATATGAATGCCTCTTCAAATAGATCCATGGAATTCTTCAACAAAGCAAGACAAAATTTTAGCACGCATGTCACATATACAAATAATGAAGAAAATATGACTAGTATTTTTCATCGATTTAAAAGAGTCGAGATGTAGCCTATAGCACCAAGATCGATGATAACATGAGACCTCACAAATTCTTGGCATTCAAAAACAACAACATTGTCAAATCACTCTGAAGAAAGATTACAACAATGTATATAGAAAAAGGTTGAGTAGACACAGTAATACAATTCAGCAATTCAAAAGATGGCTAAACTGGTTGATTAATATAGCTAGTCATTGACTCTTTGTACTAAATTTTGAGATCATGGAAACAAAACTTAGAAACCTAAAAATTTACTCAAAAATCAACATGCTTTGTATTTGTCATTAAAAAGATGACATTATATATGTCTCGTGTTAAATATGCAATGCTGGAGGAGATTTTTGGGAAAATTGGGAATTTTGTACCGGCACAATGGAACATACAAACTATTAAGTCGAGGTGTTTTTATTTTCAATCTTGATCTGGTATATCAATACTAGAGCAAGTTTAAAACTGGAAAAATAAAATAATGCATTATCATGGCAGTTCAAATTTCCATTAACAAATTGTAAACATGTAGCATATTCCTATATGTATAAGAATGAATAAAAAAAGTTATGAACTTCGGTAAACTTTGAGCTGACAGTTATGAATAATCACCCAAGTACAAATTTTTAGAAATTTTCAATGAAACTTTGAACTGGTTATATACTAAGTTTAAACCAGTTTATTATTATTACTATTATTTAAAAAGTGTGAATTCAGAAATAAATAGTCCCGAAACTTAAGGCATATAGATGTCTATGCTAACATAAGTAGTTGAAGGCTTGAAGCTTATTGGTCCAAGCAGAATACAGTCATGGATATTCAACTGTATAGTGAGCATGGATGTTCAGAGAAAAAAATCGGTAACATACATGAGGAAGATGATTTATTGGTAAATTATGTATGAGGATGTCCAATCTCATATTGTGTTTAAGGAAAAATGTAAAATTATGTTTTGAAGTTAAGTTTCCTGCTAAAATGAAAATAACACAGGTTAGCTAATTTATGCATACATAACACATAGCACATTATTAATTAGAAATTATGGAATTGGAACATACATATGGTCGCATTTCCATCCTCCCTCCTACAATAACCAATCCTGAATCTCCATGTTTCAGTGTATAGTTACTTATCGTGATAGCGATTTCTTGATGATAAGCACCGTGGGGGAAATGCTCCTGTCAAGAACTATACGGCTAAGCTCTCTACTCAATGACTAGTTGAAACAGCTTTTTTATATCCATAACATACCTGCAGATTATTTTCCCAAAGTTTTTTTAAGTTGTGATCAAAACATATAACAGACCATCCTGATGTGACGACCACTAACACTTGTTTTCTCATTTCTCCATTTTTTTAACTCCGATCAACAAAACCAGTTGCCATAGCAACAGGGCGCCTTCCAGTAGATATGCGAATTTTATCAGGCAATAAAGAAACTTCAGCTAAAACTCGTGCCTCGCTGTACCCTTCATCTACTCGCCTACTATGCGGTTCCAATACCTACAGAAATAAATAAGTAGGCCAACATAAGAATGCAATAATTTCACTTTGCACGGCCAGCGTATATAGCAAAATACAAAAAATATCATAAGCAAATTGTTTTCACACGTGCGCGCGCACACACGCATAGATCTACACACACTGCGCATATGCACGCGCATACGCGCAACAATGCGCACCTGAAGCGCTTCGCTTAAGGTATGCGACGCGACTTGAACTATGCACGCGCTTTTATCTCATATGCCCCATATGCAACACGCCAGGTAAGCGCGCTCAATTGAAGATGTGCGAGGGTTTGGGAAAAAAGAGAAATAAAATATGATTGACCGTCTAAAATAATTGTGTTTTCCCCAATTGTGACTTCAACTCATGCACGCTTCAAACATCAACCGCTTCAAATGAGACCCTCTTCTTCCAGCGGCTTCAACTCATACAACGACCAGGTAAACTTCTCTTCTTCTTCTTTAAGCTTCTTCTTCTTCTTTAATCTTTCTCTTCTTCTTCTTTAATATATTTCATGTGTAACTTCTGTTTTCTTCTGTTTCTGCTTTATTTTTTTGATTTCTGTCTGATATTTGCTTATCAATTTGTCCCACTGAGTTTCTTCACTACCGTAATGAGTTCTATGATACTGTATGTATATAATATCATCATCTAAAAGGCAATGAAGTCAATGAAGAAATTGAATTTGACGAGGGTGATAAAGATCTTCATAATAGTCAAGGTAAAGATTTTGAAAATCTTGAAGAAGGTGATGCTCGATTTATGTCAAGAAGTGATCTAATAGGGATTAGTAGTTAAACTCCTATGTTTCTTTTGTTTTTATGATTTGAAATTGGAATTGAGTATTTGAGTTTGAATCTTGTTATTACATGACATGTTTTAGTTGTCTTATGACAATTTGATTTGCTTATGAATGTGTTACTTTCTATTAACTCGTAAGGTTTTACATTATTTACATGTGTAAGATGTGTGTGTGTGTGCATATATATATATATATATATATATATTACACATGGTGCGCTTTTCTTCGATGAAGCGAGCACTTTGCGTTTGCGCGTTGCACTTATGTTCCAAGGGGTCTTTGCACTTCGGTGCGCGTTTCACATTTAAAAACACTGCACACACATCCACACCCGCACGCACACATGTGCACACTTGCATGCACACACGCATCCACACACACGCGCAACCCCACACACGCACCCACACACACACGCAGAGATGCTGGATTAAATTAGCTAGTTACACTGATTTCTGCTTTTTCATGTGCTACTGTAAGTGCAGTATCATTATTTAATCTCTATCACAACATTTCAACTCAAATAGCAAATCAATTACTAAAAGCCACTAACAAAGTGGTAGGGCCTTTTGAACGTGAATATGGAAGTCATGGTTTGAAACCAGAGGTCTTTCGGTCTGAAATATGATAGCAGGTGCCGATTTATTTATTTCGAAATACCAGTCACTCAAGTAAAAAGTTTTATTTACAGAACAACATACATATTATTGACTTCTTTGGGGTTGTAACCAATCTGCAGTTAAATTATCGAAGGTTTTTCATTAAACCATAACAAAACTACAGTTTGAATATTTGATTTTGGAAGAACGTATTTTGAACTTTTTGGTTATAATGAAAAAAGGAAATTCCTATCACTTAGTCATACCAGTTTGCATAATAATTTGTGTGTTGATGCAATGAAAATATATCAGAGTACCTGAATCTTGGCATCGTGAGTAGCGATAAGGATCTCGCTTTTTCCGTCGCCATTTAGATCGGCAACAATAGGGGGGGAAGTCGATCAGCTTCGTATTTGATTGGAATTTCATCGATTAAATGCACCCATGCTTCTTCAAATGAAAAGTCGCCTCCATGCTAAGCAAATCGAAATCAATATTAAAATAAGATTTTATAACATGAACATTGATAACAGTGATTAAATTATTCAGCACCTGAAGAGAGAAGAAGATGGCGAAGGCGAAAAGGAGGAGAATTCCCAAATCCTGTTTTCTCATTCAGAACTCTACTACTGGAGCTTAATTGTTACGGCTAGACATTTCATCAAACACCTGGTAAACATTCACATAACGAGACATTTCATCGAACAGTAGAGACAAATACTCTATCCCATTCACTAGCAGCTAATTCTATGGAATTTAAGGATTCAGAAGTGTTGATGGGAAGGATGGAGACAAGTAAAAAGACTCAGTTTGGATTAACGTAAGAGATATAGGGCTGTGAGCTTGTGCACGTGCACACATGCATATGTGTGCATATTTAAAATGTAAAATACACTGGGTAGAATCAGTCAAATAGGGATGAGTTGGCAATTATGATGTGATTAGCTGGCAGTAACAGCTAGTTGTATGTGGCTCTATGTATATGTAGTCATGAGTATGTATGCAAAGATATGTGAGAATTGAATAAAGAAATTACCAGTTTCTTCTTTTGCTCGTTATATTCTTTCTTGTTCATCACTTAAGTATTACCTTCCAGTTTCGCCCTTATTCTTCTACTTTTAATGTCTGCAACATTATTTCTTCACCCCTTTCTTTCAAACTCCAGTATATAACATCACCTTCCTTCTGACCGCTTCACCTCTGAGCCTCTGTTCTTTATATTCATGTCATGACTAATTCCAGATCACAAACTGCCAAGAAGCTGGAGCATCACAATATGGTATCAGAGCGAGATGGTGAGTCAGACGTCGACCCTCACCCAAAAAATATATCACTTCCAGACAGTAGTGAAGATCCTGGAGACGCTCCTCCACCTCTTGATGCCATTAACCTTGAAGAGCTGTCACAAACAGAAAAATGGCAAAAGCAAGACATCATAAATAACAGGAATATGTTGTCACTCAGAAAATTAGAAAAAACAACTCAAGAAATGGCAATCAGTATAGCAAGAAATGCTCAGGGCCTTCAAGAAATTCAAGAAACTCTTGATAGATCGCTGGCAAATTTTTTTTTCTGAATTCAAAGATTTGAAAATTCAAAAACAAACTGAAGAAACTTCTCGAGTTGATTTCGCTAGATCTGCTTCTTTCCCACAAGTATCTTCCCAATATTACAAGTCAACATTTATGTCCCACCTAACCAACGACCTTCTTTATTACCCAGACCTGACATTATCAATTCAGAACATTCTCCATATAAACAAACAGACCTTCAACATGTACATTCAAAAGACAATTCGAAGATCAAGATTAAGATGGATTTCCCTCAGTTTACTGGAAAAGACAGAGTCATTGATTGGTTACGACAAGTGGAACAATTCTTCTCTTACAACCACACCAATATACAAGACTGAGTGCATATCTATTCATACCACCTCAAGAAAGAAGCACTTCAATGGTTCTACAGATACTCACACAATGTTTCAGATTATGACCAATGGTCAGTTTTTCACAAGGCTATTCAGGTTCGTTTTAATACAGATGATTTATATAGACCGTATGACACATTTTTAGCTCTTAAACAAACAACTACTGTTATGAATTATGTTAATCAATTCGAGCAATTAGAAGGTCTAATAGAACACATTACACCTACCCATCTTCTACAAAAAAATTTAGGAGGATTAAAAGATGAAATTAAATATAAAGTCATAGCTGCTAATCCTACTGATTTTGATTCTGCTGTTTCTTTAGCTAAAACATTTGAAACAAGTTGGTTGCTAAAACAAAAAACCAAAAAGAAATTTACTTCTTTTCCTTCAAAAATTTTTCAAGACAGTAACCAACTTCCTCTTCCAAAACCAATTACAAAATCTTTAGAAAATTTATCCAAAATTAAAAAGCTTTCACCACAAGAATTTTTAGAAAAGAAAAATAATAATCTTTGTTATGGGTGTAATGAAAAATACCATTTTGTTCATAAATGCAAGACAATAAACCAATAGCCTACATAAGTCAAGCATTACAAGGCCGAAATCTGCACTTATCAACATATGAAAAGGAATTATTGGCTTTAATTCATGCAACAAAAAAACGGTCACAATATTTATTAGGCAGAAGATTCATCATTAGAACAGATCATCAGAGTTTACCACATCTACTTTCTCAAAAGCTTTCTACAGGTATTCAAAGCAAATGGCTTGCAAAGTTGCATGGTTATGACTATGAAGTACAATATAAAAAAGGAAGAGAAAACATTATTGCTAATAGCCTCTCACGAGCACATGACAAACCAAGTATACATGCAATTTCAGTATTACAAACAGACTGGACATCAGAGCTTAAAAACCAACTACAACAAAGCCAATTCTATGCAGCCAAAAAGGATCAAATTCTTCAAGGTTCTCTACCATCAAATAAATACAAAATTATTGATGATCTCATCTTTTATAAAGGCAGAATATTATTAGACCCAAATCTGCAATCTATCATTCAAGAAATTTTATTTGAATTCCACTCTTCACCATTGGGAGGACATGTGGTGTGAAAAAAACAACGAAAAAAATAAAAAAAGTCTTCTTCTGGAAACACATGAAAAAATCTATTGAAACCTATGTACAACAATGTGACAACTGTCAAAGGGCTAAATCTGAAAGTAGTGCCTCCCCTGGTCTTCTACAACCTCTCCCTATTCCTGATAATGTGTGGAATGACATTACTATGGACTTCATCACTCATCTACCAAAGAGCAACAGTGCAACTGTCATTTACGTTGTAGTGGATCGATTATCCAAATACTCACATTTCTTCCCACTTCAACACCCTTACACTGCAAAACAGGTCGCCAAAATATTTTTTGATGGAATCTTTAAACTCTATGGTATGCCGCAATCTATAGTAAGTGACAGAGACTCTATTTTCTTAAGTAATTTCTGGCAAGAATTGTTTGCTCTTCAGGGTTGTTCATTGAAATTCAGCTCGGCCTACCATCCACAAACAGATGGTCAAACCGAGATCACAAATAAAATATTAGAGAACTATTTACGATGTTTTGTATGTCATCATCCTTCTGACTGGGCAAACTGGTTAACTCTAGAAGAATTTTGGTATAACACGTCTTGGAAGGAATCAACAAAACTTACTCCATATGAAGTTTTATATGGCAAGCCACCATCTACACTTTTAACTTATGTGCCACACACAGCCAAAGTCCAGGAGGTAGAACAACATTTATTCTCAAGAGACATTACCATACAATTCCTTAAGGACAACCTACAGCTTACACAGGAAAGAATGCGGAAGTTCACAAATAAAAATAGAACAGAACGTCATTATTCAGTAGATGATTGGGTTTACTTAAAGCTCCAGCCATATAGACAAATCTCAGTCGCCTCAACAAAGACTACAAAGCTCTCACCCAAATTCTATGGTCCTTACAAAATACTCAAAAAAATTGGAAAAGTTGCTTATAAACTAGAACTTCCTGACTCTTCACAAATTCATCCAGTTTTTCATGTCGGCCAATTAAAGAAGAAATTAGGCTCGCATATCACTGCTCAACATGAAATACCATCAGCAAATGCACAACTAGTTGATGAACCAGAAAAGATTTTGGACCGAAGGCTTATCCTCAGAAATAACAAGGCAGTGGTACAAGCTCTCATCAAATGGAAGAACAAACCTATGCTAGATGCAACTTGGGAGGACTACTGGCCTCTGGTGAAAAGGTTTCCCACTCTGGACCTTGAGACAAGGTCTCTTTTTAATGGGAGAGGGAATTGTCACGGCCAGACATTTCATCAAACACCTGGTAAACATTCACATAATGAGACATTTCATCGAACGGTGGAGACAAATACTCTATCCCATTCACTAGCAGCTAATTCTATGGAATTTAAGGATTCAGAAGTGTTGATGGGAAGGAAGGAGACAAGTAAAAAGACTCAGTTTGGATTAACGCAAGAGATATAGGGCTGTGAGCTTGTGCACGTGCACACGTTCATATGTGTGCATATTTAAAATGTAAAATACACTAGGTAGAATCAGTCAAATAGGGATGAGTTGGTAATTATGATGTGATTAGCTGGCAGTAGCGGCTAGTTGTATGTGGCTTTATGTATATATGGTCATGAGTATGTATGCAAAGATATGTGAGAATTGAATAAAGAAATTACCAGTTTCTTCTTTTGCTCATTATATTCTTTCTTGTTCATCACTTAAGTATTACCTTCCAGTTTCACCCTCATTCTTCTACTTTTATTATCTGTAGCATTATTTCTTCACCCCTTTCTTTCAAACTCCAGTATATAACATCACCTTCCTTCTGACTGCTTCACCTCTGAGCCTCTGTTCTTTATATTCATGTCATGACTAATACCAGATCGCAAACTGCCAAGAAGTTGGAGCATCACATTAATTCATTTTCTAAAACCCCCACCTTGTAATTAGAGTCGATTACATACGTAGAAGTGTACGAAGTATTATTATTTGGAGTAAGTTACTGCACTCATGTTTGTATTATTGATTTGACTTACATAAGAGTATTCTAATCCTGACTCGAGTGTTTTGTCTTTTCATTACGCTCGGGTCAGTCCTGACTTTTTTCAGCGTATGGAAGACTATTCTCTGAAAGACGAAGACGGTTGCATTATGCTATTTTGCTGTATTGATTATTTATCCCTAATATGTATATATAACTCTGATAAATGTGTATAGATTATAATCAAACGTATAGTAAACAGCTATATGAATTTGGTTATTTGTTTATTATATTTTATTGTTCCGCTGTGAGATTCTGTGTTTTTATTTCTTCATCTCTTCTTATTTTTCTTATTCAACCCCATTGATTATCTACATTCAGGATTGTTTAAGTCGGACATGTGTGGATTATTGTCGATTTAAACCTTCCGAAATGTGGTTCGTCACATATATTATGTTTGATTTTAGATCTATATAACCATGAGCGTTACGGCACGCGCTTCGCGCGTGAGTTGTTTTTTTACGAATTGCATATGTTTTAACACATTTAAAAAAACATAAATATTTAATCATATTTTGCATTGAAATCATGTGTAATTTTTGAAACTTAACGGTCGGACCAAAGGATTGCGCTTCTATTTCAATTATGAATAAAGGTTATATCTAACAATTTTATTTGTGTATGTGTGTGTATGCCTGTTAGTTTATATATTTTGGCACGTGCAGTGCATATAAGATCTTTATTAAATTTGAAAGTTCTATGTAGTTTAATAAAAATAAACTGAAAAACACATAGAAAAATGTAATTTTTTTGTTGAAATAGAATTTGAACTTGTAACATTGTTTATGTTTAAAATTCCCATTTGAAAATAGATGTCAATATTTGTTCATAGTGAGATTCGAATTCATCACATCTTGTTTCCATGTAAGGATATTTTTGAAATTTCACGGTCGGACCAAAAAATTGTGTTTTTATTTCAACTATTAATAAAGATAGGGACGGTAATGGGACTGGTTTAGGGTGACCCGCTCCTATTCTGAGAACCTAGTAATATCAGCTCATTATAATTTATTGATTTATTCAACAAAAATTTCTATATGAAGATATTATAATGTTTTATACAAATAAGTTATATTATTTTGAAATACTAAATTGCATTATTGCTAATTGTATAAAAAATACATATTATTTGAATTCTAATTGAACACTTCAAATTTTTTTAAATTTTATAGTCATTATTATCTACAGTCAATATATTTTTTAATATACATCTTTCTTACACATAAAAGCATTGGTGTATGCAAATTAGAATCAATTTTTGAAACGAACAAACAAAGACGTACTGGGTTTTGGGACAGGTCGGGTCTTAACCAGCTCTGGTTGGGGCGAAAATCCAGACACGCACCGGGTCTACAGGGCTGATCTGGGGCGGCGTTTATAAAACTCGGGTTGGGTATGGGGCATGAAAAACTTGTCCTAACCCGTCCCATTGTCATCTCTGTTGGATCATAGGTTTTGATTGCTGACAAAAATTCACGAATCTACGACTACGACATCATCCTGACTCAATGACTCAAAGTATGGTTCATATAGTTATATATTTTAACAAGAGTCATCAAATATGTATATAGAGTCTAGTAAGTGTTTTGTTAAAATCTTTCCTCAAGAATCATCATTCACATTCAAATAAACTTGCATGCATATTTTAATCAAAATCAAGTTTTCAAAAAATGCATGGAGCGGGGCTCAAACCCGGGTCACTAGTTTGGAAGGCATGTACTCTAACCAAATGAGCTACTGCTGTTTTTGTTTAACAACAGAATTCAGTCGACTGAATTTCCTGCACAGTCGACTGAATCTGTGCAGTTTAACATACATGCACAGTTTCAGTCGACTGAATTTCCTGCACAGTCGACTGAAATTGTTTCTGAAAATTTTTCTTCATATTTTCAGTCGACTGAATTTCCTACACAGTCGACTGAATTTGAACCTGCGAATTTTGCATGAAAGGACACCTTCTTCTCCCCAAGAGTTGCGACCATTCTTCAATAGAAATGGAAGCTTCTCTTATCTACAACCCTTGGCAATACATGCATCCTTTTTACAACTATAAATACATGATTCAAACATCATTCAATTAACCGAATTCTCTTGCTTTAATCTTACTATTCTCTTGTTCATATTCTCTAGATATTCTCAAAGCAATCACCAATCTATTGCTTGAATCACTGTTTTTGTTTATAACATTCTTTTGATTCATAGCAATTCACATTTCCTAAAATCTTCACAAACACATTGCATATTCTCGAGGATAAGATTATAGGAATATTGTACTACATTAGACTCATTAGTGTTGACAAGAACACAACAAGTCGAATATTGTATTTTAGTAATTGAGTTGAAGTCCTCTTCGGTAGTTGAGGCAAGAAATCCCGTTCGGTTGTTCGGGTAAGTTGTAAACCTATTCCTCCGGGTGAAGTGAGGGTGTTAGTTAGTGAAATTCCTAAGAGGAGCTTAGGGACTGGACGTAGGACGAGAGGTCCGAACCAGTATAAAAGTCTTGGTGTCTCCTTGCATTTACCTACTTTATCTACCTAGACTATTTCATTATTCCATATTACACGATCCTACCGCATAGCCCACTCTTTCAATCTCTAATTTGGAACACCCTCGGATCTACTTAAGAGCACATTTTGCAACTGCTTCTGACGAACCTAAACCATTTTAAATCAGTCATTGTAATACGTATTTGGCAACTTCTATAAGGAGCTTGCAAAAGTGATTAGTAAGTCAAAATATAAGAAATAATAATTTATTGCTTATGACTTACGGACAAAATTTATAAGTTACTTCAACAAATTATTTTACTTATTTTAACTATCGAAACACTTCTACTTATAAACCATAATTTAAAATTACTTAGAAGTTACTATTCGAATATTCTTTTAAGCAGTTTTAGAATAGTAGTTGTCAAACGCGCTCTAAGTACTTTAGTTCAACATAAAAAAAGACAAGTACAAAGTTTAGAGCACGACCTTATCGATGCTAATGGGGGAATTCAATAGTAAGTGGGTTGGACGTCATAAGAGAATCTCCAACCACAATCATCTGCAAAGATTAGGATTATGCACTTTAAGGCTTCGTTTGGGAGGTTTTTTCAACCGGTTTTGACTTGTTTTCGACAACTCTGTAGTTTAAGTGTTGTCATAACCACATTTGTAGGTTTTTTTATATCGGTTGTTGTTGGTTATAAAACAGATGAAAACCGATGTAGGGTAATTTTGATGGTAATTCTCAACCAATCAAATTGGGGTGTTTTGAGATGTTATAGCCTTTTTTTAAACTATACCCCTACTATCATATTGGAAAATTAATCTTCACAAAACTAAATAATATACATACATACATACGTACATACGTACACACACACACACACACACACACATATATATATATATAGTTGTATCTTAATAGAAAACTCTTAAAACCAGTGTATATTAAACTCTCAAGCATGTAATAATCAGTTATAATAATACTTAATATAAACCAATCAAAACCGCTACAATCATTGTTGGTTGTTATCCGGATTTTAACCCGGCAAGATCCAACAAGAGATAGAACAATCTCGTATTATCGGAATGGTTTAGAACTTAACCAAAAAGACTAAGGCAAGAGGTTAGAGAGAGCCAAACTATATGGCTAAGGCAACGACTAATATCGACGAAGCCGAGAGATCACCATTCTTTTAGTCCAATCAGCAGCTGAGTGCAAAAAACTAGTGAATTGCCATCACGACGAAACAACTACGATAAAAGACTATGCGAACATCTCCAATTCCAAACTCCAAAAAAAACCTAAGTGCTCGGATCATCAGCGACCCATTCCTCTCCTTAAACATTTAGACAACTCAGCCAAAAAATACTACGAAAAGAGGCCATGACATTGATTCGCAAAACGAGCCAAGTCTATGGGCCGCCAGCAACCCATAGGCCATCGGTTGACAACGACCTACGTTTCTTCCTCGTATTTCAAGCCGCATCCTCCATTGGTCGTTCCCTACGTACCAGCGTGCATATAATGGAGAGCCCTGGCCCAGAAGCTCTCCGGTCCATATAAATACCAACCTACCTACAACATAAAGAGGATCTTCTTTGGACTAGTTGCAAAAGCTCTATTGGAATTATTTTTCACTCTCCACCTCCCTCACAACAATCTCCAAATGAATACATTGTGATTCTCTAGTGGATTCCTACTCTAGAGATTCAATCTAGCTAGGAAACAATTAAAGCCTTGTAGTCAAACAACTCTTGTAACAGCAATCAGTCTATAGTAAAGCTATAAAGTGGACACAGGCTTCATTAACAACGAACCACTGTAAAAACTCTCCGTCTTCTTTCTTTTACTGTTCTATTTCTATACCCGTTATCTGTGATGTTGCTCTGCAAGAACGGGGCTAGTGCTTTCAAACTCAAACCAGGGTGTTGGTCCATTTTTTATGTCAATATTTTGGTGTTTTCACTGAGAAACCCAACTTAGGCTTAGATCTAGCAATCTACTTTGGATCAGATAGGTTTAGAAGTTAGATCCTCAATCTTTGCTTAGAATGTTCGCTGTTGAGAATAGAAGAACTAACCAAGAAGGATTGGAGAAAAATCAAGCAAACACATGCTAAGGTGACGGAGAACATCAACATGAGATAGTAGACGTGATCTTAAAGAAAAAACTCAGAAACCATTAAGTACATGGGTCGCTAGCGATCCATGCACTATGGATCACTAGCGATCCATACCTTTTCACCAGATCGCCATAAACTCCAGAAGAAAAAGTACTAAAATAGTTAAGTATCCATGTACTATGGATTGCCAGCGATCCATATTATTTTGCCAGGTCGCCGCAAAGTCTAAAATTGCTTAAGTATATGGATCGCTAGTTATCCATGTGCTATGGATCGCCAGCGATCCATATTACTATGCCAGGTTGCTATTGAGCTAGAAACTATGGATCGCTAGCGATCCATAAAGCTAGCTCGGTTCGTGATGATTTTTGCATATACCGTGAACCTCGAGGCATAGCCCTCAAACCCCAAAACCAGGGCGCCTTGCCCCTGGACCCCGACTCGCTAACTGGCCAAAGAGATTGCCGTCCAGGTCGTTCGAAAGGGGATATAATTGAAACGAAGCAATGGGCGGAGCTTCGATAATTATGACGGTAGAAAATTCTAACACTCCACCTACTACAAAAACACTGGCTACAAAACCGAACTTAAGGGTGGAAACCCGACGAGAGTATATAAGGATGGCTCTCTCCTACTTTGAAGAAAAAAAATTCGAGGAAGACAATTAGGTGAAAATTCCAACATGCAAAATGCTAGAAGGAGCTCTAAAACCCATTCTGTAGCACAGTGCCAAGGAATGGACGAGGAACTACTACCCAAACGGTATTCCTAGAGGTAAAGGGACCAAGAAGGTAAGGTACAAACCGAGATCAACTACAATGCCAAGCTCCCATGATATATGATGATGACTCCGGACAGACCTGCTTCAAATCCCATTATGCAGCTTCTATCAATATTGGTCATCGTGAAAAATCATCAAAATGGTCGTTGAAAAACTCACGTATGGGTTGACTCGAAGTTGAACTCGAGCAATCGACTATTTGACTCAAAGCAGATTCTAGAAGTCCTGACTCGAAGTCATACTCAGGTAATCACCCATTTGACCCGAAGCAAACCTAGGAAATTCTGGTCCATAGCTTAATCTCAGGTAAAACCAAGATTTTCTCCAAGAAAATAGGCAAATGGCTCTAAGCAACATTTTTCACCAACCCAGCACTTCAAATTCTATGACTCCAAGCGAACCATGGGCTGACTCCAAGCAACGTCAAATTTTCTCAGGCCAAACTCCAAGTAAAATACCATCAACTCATCGACGCTGATCCATCTTCTTTTGCCCATAACTCGAACGTGCGAACTATGAATACTTAGAAATTTGGAATGCAACCTTGTGCAGCCTTCTTAGTTACTCCCGATTGATCTCACCTAGTTTGAAATTTTTTGGGGACCGTCGCTAATCCATGACCCCATCATAAGCGATTCGCCATTCAGTTGGCATTTCTAATCATTCAAGCATGGACAGTCATGCTTCAATCATTCTCAAGCATTATAAACTTCTGTAACTTGAAAACTGACCGATTTGACAGTGATTAGAATATCTTCCCCAATCGAAATCCATTCATCGAAGCTGTTCAACATGCAGAATATTCAAAGAAGTTTATCATGCCAACTATACCTTTTGTAAAAACATACAATCGATTCAAAATTGCTTCTTTATAGGTATGACTAACATATGGATGAAGTAAGGGTGACAAATGTAGTCTGCTGCAAGGCCCTCAGGAATCATCAAAGGATGAAACAACCTGCTACCCTGAAAGAATTCTATGTGAAGGCAAACCGGTTCTAAAAGACTAAAAGTAGTGCAATTAGAAGAAGGCAAACCCGACAGTGTGCCAAAGAACATACCAAACGGTGAAGAAGCTACAGGACCTCAGGGATCTTCTGCCTAATCAAGGCTACTAAGACCCAGTAGAAGAGCGCCCCAACTAACCGACGAAATCAGATTAAAAGATGATTATCAAATAACACTCTAACTTGTTAGCAACTAAGGAATGGGACTGCACCCTAAAGCGATGCCTTCTCATCCATCCTTGTCTACTCCCCTTTACCAAATGAGCAATATTGGAACACTAGGGGCATTGCAGACAACACAACACCTAGGAAAACCTCACCCATTAGACCGGGACAACCAAACGAGTTATGGTGAAACCATGGATATAGTTCAAGCATGCCAACAGTCCTGTGGCATAAGGGGTACCGCACACGCTTGAATATCCATAAGAATGGCCAAGACTACTAATACCATAGTTTTTTTTATGCCTGATCGAAAATTCTAGCATTTTGACAACCACAGACTTAATGACCTAGCTAGTGCAACAAACAAAGCATAATACTTGCCCACTTCTTTTTTCACTATTTTATCGCTCTCGGTGACCATTCCTCTTAGACCGTATGCCAGTTAAAGAGCCATCCTCTTAAGGCAGTTTGGATCAAGAGATAAGAGTCGTGCCCTAAACTCCCGAAGGCTCTTTTTCAATCCATCTTCATGCGGTCAACGATAGATCTCTCCACCATGGCAGCATAATCTATTTGGACATGTACATCTTCCAAAAACATGGAAGGTTCATCCAAGCCATGATTATCCGAACCAAAAACTGTTTAGCTTCTTGAACCAATAAAACCGTGTTCACGTAAGCAATCTGCTAAGTCGATGGGGTCAAATCGATTCGAAAATCATTGTTTAGTTGCTTAGATCGATCAAATTACGCCCGAGTATGCTTCATCAAATCACCGAATCAAAGAAAGCGAATCGACCCAAACCGAATTGACTCAAACCGTAAACTCCTTGTGTTGCCAGAAGATAGGCAATACCAAGGAGAACTAGAATCAAAACTCCTCGTGTTGCTTGAAGATAGGCAACACCGAGGAGCCTCAAAATCAAAACTTCTTGTGTTGTCGGAAGATAGGAAACACCAAAGAGCACCGAAACTCCTCGTGTTACCCGAAGATAGGCAACACCGAGGAGCTCTAAAATCAAAACTTTTCGTGTCGCCCGAAGATAGGCAACTCCAAGGAGCATTGAAACTCCTCGTGTTGCCCGAAGATAGGCAACTCCAAGGAGCATTGAAACTCCTCGTATTGCCCGAGATAGGCAACACTAAGGAGCACCAAAATCAAAACTCCTTGTGTTGCCCGAAGATAGGCAACACCAAGGGGCACCAAAATCAAAACTCCTCGTGTTGCCCGAAGATAGGCAACACCAAGTAGTGTGAAACTCCTCGAGTTGCATGAAGATAGGAAACACCAAGGAGTGCCGAAACTCCTCGTTTTGCTCCAAGATAGGCAACACCATAGACCACCAAATTCAAAACTCCTTATGTTTCCTGAAGATAGGTAACACCGAGGAGCCTCAAAATCAAATCTCCTTGTGTTGCCCAAAGATAGGAAACACCAAGGAGCACCGAAGCTCCTCATGTTGCCTGAAGATAGGCAACACCGAGAATCACCAAAATCAGAACTCCTTGTGTTGCTCAAAGATAAGCAACACTGAGGAGCACCAAAATCAAAACTCCTCGTTTTGCTCAAAGATAGGCAACACCAAGGAGCGCCGAAACTCCTCGTGTTGCCCGAAGATAGGCAACATCTAGGAGCGCCAAAATCAAAAATCCTCATGTAACCCGAAGATAGGCAACACCGAGAAGCACCAAAATCAAAACTCCTCGTATTGCCCGAAGATAGGCAACACCGAGGAGCCTCAAAATCAAAACTCCTCGTGTTGTCCGAAGATAAGCAACACCAAGAAGCGCTAAAACTTCTTGTGTTGCCTGAAGATAGGCAACACCGAGGAGCCCCAAAATCAAAACTCCTCGTGTTGCCTAAAGATAGGCAACACGAAGGAGCACCAAGACTCCTCGTGTTGCCAAAGATAGGCAACACCGAGGAGCACCAAAATCAAAACTCCTCGTGTTGCCCAAAGGTAGGCAACACCAAGGAGCACCAAAACTCCTCGTGTTGCCCGAAAGAAGGAAAATCAAGTTGTGACTTAGCTAAATTTCAAATTTTGTATAAAATTATCCAAACTATAACTTACCGCTCATTTGAAGTAAACATCTCCATGAACTAGAGGGCATTCACTTGTACTTAAATAAAATCAATTGAAAACAATAAGTGCACAAGTTCTGTTACTCCAAAAAAAAAAGAATTGTTACTCCAAATAAAATTTTTGGCGACAATCACAAAAACTAAATAAGTGTAAACAAAACAAGCACAAGTGCACAGAGCACACATATTGGTTTTGACGTATTCGAAAGGCTTACTATAGCTTTCAAAGGGGCTGCTCCGGATAATACTTGCCTTTACCAGTTTGATCGAAGGCAAAATCATTGGTTACGAATGGTTTGGCACATGTTCAAAGAGCCATTCTTCATTTTTTCTAAAGGAATGGCTTCGACTTAATCAAAAGGCCATCATCTAGTCGAAAGGTTGTTAATGAAAGCGAAAGAGTGCTTTCGAATCCTTCACCTCCTTCGGACCATAAAAACCTTCTAGATATTGATTGGAGAAACCTTTCAACACCTTTGAAAGTTCTTGAAGCTTCCAGACTTTGACGGTAGCATACCTTCGACTCCTTCATAAGGCTTAACTGGAACTCTTTTCTCTTGTTCTTTACTTGAGGTCTTGACTCAGTCGAAAGGTGAATATGTGGAGTAAAATTTGCCACCTTGCGAAGGGATGCACTTCACTTGCCAAGTTGACTTTTTCGAAACCTAAAAGCTTTTCGCCTCTTAGTTTTCTCGCGTAAATATGAGCCGTCCATTTAAATCTGATCTAGTGGCTAATAGCTCTAGGTGACTTTTCTTATAAGGTATTTTCTTCTTCTTCTTTCTCTTTCACTTTTCTGCAATCAAAATTCAAGCACGAGTAAAGTAAAACCGAATCTAATCTATAAGTTTAGATTCATTTCTAGTTTTTAGTTATCTTCTCCGTTGTTTGTGCTTTAATGGAGCTTTAATTTTCAGATTCCAAAATTGAGATTCTATTTTGAAATGTGCGAACCTCGATTTTTTGAGAGTAGATTGGATTTGATTTACTATAAAAAATTAATCCAATAGAATTTGCTTCTCATTTTGGATTTTCATTCTAATATTGACAATTTCTGTTCTTCTTTATAAAGTTTGGGTTTTCAGTTTGATTATAATTTTTATATTTTCAAATTTGCAAAAGATTGATCTCTGTTGAAATTCATTTTCTTAACAGGTGTAATGTATTTATTTTAAGAAAAATTTGAAACCCTGGATCTACAGTCGGGTTTGGGGAAGATAGTGGAACCTGCTTTCTTCGTTCGAAAGTTTCAAATGTATGAATGATAACTTGGCGCCCCAAAATGATAATTCTGCCCTTTCGAAAGGGATTGAGGCGATAACATTATTTTTGCTTCCTTAGCCCCTTTCGATGTCATCAGAAGGTGTTGTTGTGCCAATTTGATCATCCTTGTTGAAAGGATGTGTAATTAAATAGGGTGTAGTCACCCCTTCGAAAGCAAAACATTTCGACTTAGTCAAAACCTATTCTACCGATTGCAATCCATCCTACTTAGTTAACCTTCGGAACCATCATACCCCTTCGACCCTTTCGACAACATTTTAGTATAATGGGTCGAAACCCTTTAGATTTATTTTTCTCCAGCTTTGTCGAAACGTTCTATATGCTCATAAGTTTAACTTAGGACCTTACGACCTAATGACAATATAAGGTTTCAACAACATTTGTATGTCTCTAAGGAAACCTAAGTTATTGGTTTCGATAGTGTCGAAGAATTTTGCTACCTTGTTTGTGAAATGTTTGCAGTGTACATTTTTGTTCAAGTTTTAAGTTTACCTGGACTACTTCCTTTAAACAACTGAGCTACTATGAAGCTTTCGACATTGTTGAAATCACTACTTTTTATTCCTATCTTTTCTTTCAACCTTGTCGAAAGCTTAATAATGGCTCATATTATGCTTTCGATATTGTCGAAAGGTTGTGACTAAATGTTTTACTTTCTTTCCCTTTAGACCTTGTCGAAAACTCCATGAATGCTTTTATTTAAAATTTTGACACTACTATGAGGTATTTGCTAAATGTTGATGTCCCTTTTCCTTTTAACTCTTCCAAAAGCTCAACATCTTTAACTATTAATTCAAACATTTTTCAAGAATTTGAAATTCCCAGTTTTGCTTTATGTTTAAGTTGGCTTTATATCAATTCTTGACAATATGCTAAATTTATAATTTACTAAAAAATTTAACAGAAACGTTCTCACCTAGCAGAATCGTGAACTCTCCAAAGAAGGCTAAAGCTATATCCAAGCATTCTCTCATTTCAACTTAAGACAAAGTCGATGCCATCGTTAATGACATTGGCATTACTGGTGTTAAAGCCATTCCTCCTAAGGAGACTAATACTATCAACAACCCTCTTGAAGGGTCCTTTGCCTATATCGCCATCCATACATGACATGGAGGATTCTTGCCAATTCCAGAATTCTTATCTTCGTTCCTCTCTCATCTCTGGATTATTCCAATCCAATTGTTGCCAGATTTTTATATCTATCTCTTATCTTTAGAAATGATGGCACTAGAATCTGGAATTCCCTCCCTTAACGATGAAGTATTGAACTACTTGACCTGGCTAGTTAAGCTTAGTAACCTTAATAGTCAGATACACAAAGCTAATCCCCAGAAAAGGATGATATAAGATGGGGTTAATAAATTCAGTGACTGGGAAAACCAGTTTTTCTTTATCAAGTGTTTTTCAAACATCGGTGGGATTTTCGCTTACCCTTATAAGTTTAGACTTTTATTATCTTTCCTCATTCAATGTTTTCTCTTGCCTAATATCTACTTTTATCTGGTACCATACTAAAGAGCTTAAGGATGATGACAAGAGAACAATTCAACCTCTAATTACGGCCTCAAGCCAGGTTGGGAGAAGATTAACGCTGTTGACTCCCCTAAATTTATGAAAATGCTCTCTTCTATTTGCAGTCTAGAAGATCCTAGTCACTCCTCCATCTATTCAACATGCTTCTCATGGCTAACTCTTCCTCTCTCTGGGAGACCCGTCAACTTTTTCTCCTATGTCACCCATTTGTGCTGACCACTCTAGTATGTGAAGAACACTACTCTTATTATGAATTATTACGCCACTTTTTCAATTTATTTTGCTAACATATAATCTGCTCGGATTCTTTTTAGTCATTCCTCAAGTTATAATGTCGGTTGAAGGTGCCACTCCCCCTCCTATAACCATTGGAGCCCCATCTATCACTGAATCTCTCACCAAATCCAAGAAGGCTTTGAAAAGGAAGGTGGTGGAATCATCCAAAATAGAACCTCCTAAGAAAGTTGCTAAAGTTATCGATTTAGAGGAAAAGATGCTTCATCACTTGTTAAAGCTTTGAAAAGTCCAATCATAGAAGATCCAAAAGAAAAATCGAAGTAAACTCCAATTGTAATCGACCCTCTTTCTTGAATTTCAATTTTTGATTCTCCAGCTGCACTTCAGCAAATGCAACTGGCTTTGGAATGACTCCGTCTTTAAATCAAATTCGATCGAAGCTATCGTCTTCTTCTACTCCTTCCATCATCTTCGAAGAAATAACCAAGTCCATGCTTCACTCTGAGTCCTTTACTTCCATTCGCCCACCTTCTTCCGTTGCATATTCGGCAAAGAACTATCGCTTTCTAATAAAGGAAAAATTTCTGGTAAGCTCCACTTCAATTGACCATATGATCATTAATTTTCTCTAAATCGCTAACTTGTGTTACATTTCCTCTTTTAGGTTTCTAAGAGTTGGTTAACTCTTCATGAGCATGCAGCCAAATCTTCCCTTGAATCATCTAAGTCCCGAGAGGAAATCTCGACTCTTAAGAATTAAGGTACTACACTTTCTACTGCCAAAGATGTAGCTACTTCAGAACTGGAATAACTGAGAGCTTCTCTTGCTCAAGTAGAAACAGATCTCTTGGCAGAAAGAAGAGCTCATCAACCCCTTGCTGATGAATTTTTTTTCTATCGAGCTTACTTAAAGAGATTCGGACTTAGAGAAACCCCACATAAAGGAGGAGAATATTTCTTTGAAGGAAAAGTTTAAGAAAAATAGGGCTTCACTAAAATTTGCTGTCAACTCAATCTCCGACGCTAAGCAGCGAGTATCACAATTCATTACTAATACTCTTGGGCAAATGTTGCTAAACTCCTATGAAGAAGCCCTCATGCTTGCGTATTCTAACAATTTTAAGAAGTGTCTTAACTTTGGTTACCCCATGCTTAACTTTGCATTGTTGATAGAGTAATGGAAAAAATCAACCAAATGAAGTAGGGGATTGAACCTATAGATGAGAAGGAAATTGACTTTTCTAAGATTCTTTCCTTTGACGTCCCCTCTTTTGAAATTGAATCAGACATTGAGGATGAGTGCAACAAGAACGATGTCATCGATGAAGAAGGTGATGATGATAGCGATGACAATGATGATGATAATGATGATGATAACGACGATAACCTCGCCAGCCGTCCAGGTTCTGATGGAGACAGAGGGATAATTCTGGAACTTCTTTGAAGAATGGTGGTGACAACGTAAAGCTCCTGAAAAAGAGCCATCTCCCCAAAAGGAAGTTACATCTCAATCCTCTAGGCCTTCTGCTCCTTAA
The DNA here is from genome assembly GCA_030765085.1 of Allium cepa. NCBI lineage: Eukaryota > Viridiplantae > Streptophyta > Magnoliopsida > Asparagales > Amaryllidaceae > Allium > Allium cepa. The sequence continues at coordinate 690,010,570 of CM060938.1, forward strand.
GAGGATGAGCTTGCTCCCACTAACATTGAAGAGCTTAAAGGGAAAGAGCATTCTTCCCAGTCCTTTGTCCTGATATCATAGGTATGGGATTATCTATTTTAAAATCTTTTATATTAAAGGTTATAATAGTGTAAATCATTCTTTTTAGATAAGGAAGAAGCCTATCCTCCCCTATAAAACAAAACTTGAGAGAAAACAAGATGAAATTAACAAGTTATATAGTGAGTTAGACAAAATGATAAGGGAGCATTATGTAAAGTCCGATAACTATCATAGGCTTGATAGGAGTGCTTCGTGCTAGCATCTGTTAAACATCAGAAGGTAGCCCCTTACTTAAGAGAGCGCACCTCCAATAAGACGCTCACTTAATGGACAATCAGGAGTTAAATTACATTATTTTGGATACTGATTGAAGAGAGAGACATGCTAGTTAACTTTTTATATAAAGCTTATTGTAAACATTCAATTGTTTATTTTTTGCACTTACGAAAATTCAGTGGGGGTCTAATTAGATGAATTTGGATCTGACCCGCCTCCTAAAGCTTGTTGGAACTTACCATGGGTCAGATCGTTTTCTCAAGATCTCCCTCCTGAAAAGCTTAAATATTGTAAGAATAAATTTGTATTTAAGTTATTTTCCAAGTCTATTTTGTGTGAACCAGAAGAGTAGTTGTAAACATATAATATTGTATCGATTTATGAATATTTATTTTAGTTTTTCTTTTTATGCTTAGCTTCATTTTTTTATATTATTTCAAAGTGACTGTTTATTAGGTCGCTTTGTTTCTATAGACCATTTAAGCTAATATGTTAAACTGAGAAGATTTTATCTGAAAAGGCATCAATTTTAAAATCTTCGAAATTAGCAAGATACTGGTTCCTTAGAGATTTACAAAAACTTTACTTGGAGTATCCTAGACTTTGGTTTGATTTTCTTGATGATGAGAAGGAGAAATTTCTTAAAGACATTAGGACATTCCATACAAAATTAATTTGCGGCCGTGATAGTCCTCCATTTGGGATATGGGACTATAGCATATGTCCTCTAGTGTTAACCCTAAAGGGACTAAATATTCCCTTTGATTCCTACCACATCATTAGACAAAGTTAAAAAATGTAATTTCTAAACTTTATGTGCAAACCAGCTGTTTATTGTATTTTTTGACTTCGTTGTTGTTTGAATTGTAATCTTTTATAGTAATAATAAAGAGATTCCTCAACTCTGATTTTGATTTGATTTTGTTTTATTTCTTTTACTTAAATAGGAGCTGCAACTATTAATAATTTCTCTCTCTCTCTTGATTTATCATTATGCATCGCTGCTCTTAGGGAGAAATTGTTAAAATCAAGTGGAAGGGTTGAGCTTAGGGACGATATCTTATTCGATTGTTTCAGTGGAAATATCAAAGCTTTGAAATGGCACAAAAGATATTTTCTTTAAAAATCCATTGCCAGCGATCGGAAGGACTAAATTTATTATCTTGAAGCTGAAGTTAAAAGTAAGGACGAAACAATTTCCTAACTTAAGCGTTAAGTGAAGACGAATTCCTCAATCGACTTTGATCGCAAGATGTCAGAGCTTATAGACAAATAATTGACTTGAAATTGGAATTGAAGGATAGTCAGGAACAGTGTGCTTCACTAGAATTCATTATAGGAGACAAGATTTCAACCATATATTTATTGGTCCCTCACGCTACTTCTTAGGCTACTAAACCTACAAGGTCAACACATCTCGCGACCCAGAAATTCCTTACTATACTCAACCCTCCATCGGGCTTAGATGAGAATGTTGTGGGGAATTGGTGCTAGAAAGTTAAATTTAAATAGCCAAGTATTCTGACGAGCAAAAGAAGCTGAAATATTCTTAGACTATCAATGATATATGCTGCTAAGAATCAAAAGCTCGAACACGATAATTACTTCCTTCAAAAGTGCGACGTAGAGTTAGAATGGAATAACAAGACCCTTAGGGCTGAGAATAGGGCTTTCAACCACGCTTTGAAGACTAACATTTATGCGATCGACATCGAAAATAGAGCAAGAAATAAGGAAAAGAAACTCAACGAAGTCCTCTACGTTGCGATTCGTCATGTAGTGGATCCTTTAGTCGCTAAGACTCTTGACATGGCTGCTCAAGACTTGTGATTTATATGTATCTTTGGAATGTTGAAACTTGTTTCGTATATATGTGAATAATTTCATAGTTTTGTAAATTTCTCACGACTTATGTAAATTATATAAACTTTGTAAATAACACCTGATTTATAATCCTTTTCTATAATGTCACTTATGAAATGCTTTTTGATAGCTCATTCATTACTTTCGAATTTGCTGAATCTTTCAATTCTCTTTGCTGTGCTAATTTCCTCAAAAAGTTTACAACAAACAATATTTCTAATTGTTAGCTTGAAATTGAAATATCAATCTATGCATATCATTTGCTTAAATTAACAAATCATCTTGTTAAACCATGAAAAACTGTCTATATTAAACATTTAAATCCCATCTTCAACCGTGATGAGAAATGCTCGAGAATTCAACTTTAACCATTTGATTGGAATATCTGAAATTTCAGATAGAAAATCACGTCTTAACACTAGGGTATAAGGATTAGATAGAAATATTTCAAGAGATAGTTAATAAGGAATTGAATCTAAAAACCATTGTCTGAATATTTGTAATAGAATCTCGGGGACACATTCTCGAGCTCTAGCGAAATTTGAAAACTTGGTAATCTGAGACCTTGATTCGGGCATTAATGAAAATTTATAATAATAATCTCTTTGAGATTATTTTCTAACCCATATTTTTTCCTTTGTGATAGATAAATAGAAATCCATTATCGAAATTTTACACATAGTTGGGGGTCAAATAAGTAATTGTCTCGATACCCAGATTCAGGTATACAATGATAGCCAGTGATCGATATAGACCCGAAATACATATTCAGGCATTAGTAAATGAAGTCCTAAAATGAATTTCCCAACATACATATTCGAGTATTGATTAAGGAAGTTCAGATATGAGAAACTAGAAACCCAAATACGGGCATTAACATATGATGTTTAGAAATGGAAGTTCTGGAACCCTGATTCAGTATTAATTTGATAAAATTAAATTATGAGTGACCCAAAACCTAGAGTCGAGTATTAATAAGTGGAGCTCTATTCTACTCCTTTGATGTGTGAACCCTTCAGGTCTTGCATAGATTTAATTCGATTAGTTGCTCTTGAGGTTCGACGTCTTAGTCCATAATTGGAAATGCCTTTTCTCGAGCTTGAACATCTTAGTTCATGATTTTATGAGCCTTTCCATGGTCTTAAACATCTTAGTCTATTGCTGAATGTTCCTCCTCTTGGGCTTGGACGTCTTAGTCCATTAAAGAATGAGCCACTTTTCGGGCTTGGATATCTTAGTCCATTATTCGATGGGCCTCTTCTTGGGCCAAGACATTTTAGTCCATTGTTGTCTGGTGTTCTTGGTTAGCTCATTATAGATGTTGGAACCAAGGGCTTCGACCTCTCTCTAGGACACAGGCTACCTGGTCCTTGTGCAGCGCGAACATGGACTAGTTTGGTGCTTTACCTGGCTACCTTATGGCACATATAAAGGCTTACTTCATCCTCCCTCCAAGAGGTGCCTTACCTTGGCCATAGTGGTGCATGGATAAGGGCTTGTTTGGTGCTTTAACTTGGCCATCTTATGGCTCGGCTAAATCCTTACTCCGTCCTCCCCCGGGAGGTTCCTTGACTTGACCAAAGGCGCGACCAAGGGCTTGTCAAATACTTTGAACTGGCCATCTTAGGGCACGACTAAAGGGTTACCTGCCTTCCGTCTAGGAGGTGCTATGCCCTAGCCAATATGGCGCGGATAGAGGATTTTCTACCATTATAGGTAGACTACCATTTTAGGTAGTATCCAAATTAAGGAGCATTTCACTCCCAATCATGTAGATTTTCTTTTTATTAAAAGTGGCTCTTTATTGATTTTGTCTTAAATTCTTTTCACAAACTCTTGAATTTTTCCTTACTGGAAGAAATTTGTGATCATGCTCTCCAGGGCTCTGCAATGATTAGTTTTGTGACCATTCATCATATGGTAGTGGCAATAAGATCCTCCCAAATTCCTCTTATGTTATCGCTTCTTCTTTTGTAAAGGCCAATAGTTAAGATCCTCCTTAGCAAGCAAAATAAGCAAGTAGACGTTTTCTATAGATGTTGTTAAGTTGCTTTTCTTTGGAAGTCTAGACTTGAAGCTTGATTCTTGCGGATGGCTTTTTGACTTTTTGTTTCTTGGCCATATAGTTTCATGCTCTTCAATTGCCTTTCTTTTTGTCACCCTTTGAATTTCTTGAATTTGAAGTGTTCTTGTTTTTGTTGGCCGCCACTTATGTGCAAAGTCATTGTAATCATCCATTACCTCTTTCTCAAACATTGTGCCTTTTGTATAGTGTCGGATTGATCTTCTCATTTGATTGAAGACATTGTTACATCCATTTATTTTCATTCCTAGTGCAAAGATGAGGATCGAGTCAACATGAAAAGGATTTAAACTCCGTTTCTTAGGATCATAAGATTGCACTTTCTTTTCGTTTATAATTCTTAGAGCTTTCAGTCTTAGCCTTTCCTCTTCGTTTTGATTGGAATATTTAAAGAATTTTGATGAGAACTCCATCTCATGTGGCTTAGAGGATCGTTGTTCAGATGTTATGATTCTTCTAGCCATGATTAAACTGTAGTAAATGAACTTGAAGTAGGGTTGAGTGGGGTTAGAGAATAGTGATGTGGCTATTAACCGCGAGGTCGGAGGTTCGAACCCTCCTTCTAGTGCTAACAATATTAACAAGATTTCTTGTCAACATCCCAAAGTTATGCTAAGTAATGAGGATTATCCTTTAAGAAATTAGGGTAGAAAGGGAAGTATGAATTAGTTTTGAATTTCTTCTTAAATAGGCTATAATAGGTAGGAATTACTCAGATCGACCTTTCGACTGTGTCAAAAGGGTTGGTTTCCGTGCGTAATGACCTTTCGACCTAGTTGAGATAGTTTGGATCCTCCTTTGAAGGTTTTCCTTTCGATATTATTGTGATATCTTGGATAAGATTCCTTTTGGTTGGATTTGATCTACTAAAGGCCATGGTGGTTAGATAGCTAGGACTTTATCCACACATCTGAAATAGAGGTTTCGACCTTGTCGAAAGCAACAATGGTATGGAATCAAAACTTAGCGGGTAAGGTTTCGAACTTGTCGTGAGCTCTAGGATTAAGTGTCCTTAGTTTGGGTTATGAATCTCAAGTTGAAATTTCTTAGAGCAAGCTTTTACCCTTGTTAAAAGCTAAAGGTTTTACTGGATTGAGCCTGGGTGTCGACCTTGTCGAAAGCAAAGACGTAGGGAAAGGTAATTCGAAGTATGTAACAGAATATACTTGGACATAGAGGATGTTTCGACTATATCGGCAGGGACCTTTCGATGCTGATGAAACCTGAAATGTAAGAGAAAACCTAATAATATCCTTAAAAACAACAAATTAAATTGAAAGATTTGTGACTTTCTTATCGTAAACAAAATGATAGTTTTATCACTTCATATACCCTAATTCAATTTTGTAATTAGGATTACAACACTTTTCTTAAGAGTATACAAGTTGAGAATGAGAAGAATTGAATCCCTAAAACCTGACCACTTGGGTCTTATAAATGCAGGTAAGCACCTCTCGACCCTAATGCTATCGAATGGGTCGAAAGGCGCCTGCCCAAAGACTTAAACTTGTTGCCGCCTTTGTTGAAAGGTAAGGTTGTGCTCCTCTTATTTTAGGTTTGTTGTAAGCGCTTCCACTTTATCGATAGCCCTTGTTCATTGGTTTCGATGATGTTAGTTACATATGTGCTCTTTTTTCTGATATGATGTGGAACCCTCCTGGACCACATTGGTTTCTGCCAATTCGAAAGACTTACTATTTCTTTCGAAGGTGTTGCTCATGATAATACTTGCTTACTGGAAGTTTTAGTGAAGGTGAAACCATTGGTTTCGTATGGTTTGGCGCATGGTCAAAGAGCTATTCTTCGTTGTCTTCGAAGGCTATGACTTAATCGAAAGGTCTTCATCTAGTCAAAAGGTTGTTAATGAAGGTAGAAGGGTGCTTTTGACTTCTTAATAATCTTCAAAAGGCAAGAGCATTCTAGATATTAATAGGAAACCTTCCAACACCTTCAAAAGATCCTCAAGCTTCCAGAATTTGACGGCAACATCCTTTCGACTTCTTCGAAAGGCTTAGCTGGAACTCTATTCACTTGTTCTTTACTTAAAGTGGTCTCGACTCAGTCGAAAAGTGAATGTTTGGAGTAAAGAAGCAAAACGTGAAACTTTAAAATTTTAAAATAATGTTAAATTTAAAAATGAGATATATTAGGCTATCGACAAAGTCAAAAGAAAAGAAAAAGTTAACACTTAACAAACACCTCTCAACTATGTCGAAAGCCAAGATTTAAACATCTACTTAGTTTTTGACAAGATCAAAAGGAAGGGATGAAGTATATGTCCAATCGACACTTCTACAATCTCGAAAGCTCGATAGGAACTATGTTTTTAAAAGAGAATAGTTATAACCAACTTAGAATCTTGAAAAAAGTATACACTGCCAATATTCAATGGACAAGATAACAAAACCATTCGACATTATGAAAACCTGTGACCTATGTTTTTACGTAGGAATATGAATTCCATCGAAGCCCTATGTAACAATTGAGTTGAAGGTTCAAAGTTAAAGTCATATTGATAAAATAAATAAAGGACTTGGGACATTTCGATAATGTTGTAAAAAGATAATGATTACGTCCCAGACATTTAATGGAGGTTTCGACTCATTACTAATAAAAGGCTTCGATAGAATCGAAAGGGCTATATGGTTTCGAAAGCTTGCTAAAAAAAGTTTCAATCAATACAATAGGTTTCGACTAAGTTGAAACATTTGGCATGGTTCGTGAATTTAATAAATTGTGCTTTCTTCAACCGGGTTTATAAATTATATATATCTCTAACTTAAACAAATTTGAAACAAGTTTACATGAATGGTTGCAAAACCTATAAGATAGTATCTATGCTTTCGAAAATGTAGGTTACGATGCATAACCAACATCTAAAAGGTATTAAAGCCGAAAGCATAAAATTGTGTTTGATGAGGTCGGTTTCATATGAACTAAAGAACCTATCGACATGGTCAATGAAATTAAGCGCTAGATTATCTTTCGACCCCATCAAAAAGAGCTGTAAAATCAAAAAAGAAAATTGCCGCCTCAATCTCTTTTGAAGGGTTAAAAGGGTAAAACTCTAGTGCTAAATTTTTAGTCCGTGCATCTCAAAATTTTTGGGCGAAGTTAACCTAAGTATGCTTCTTCTCCAAACCCGATTTCAACCCAAAAACACTTAAAAACCTTCGAACTGGCAGATTTAAACATAAGTTAATTATTTATGTTTCAAAATCTTTGAGATAAAAATCCAAATTTTCTAAAAGCAACTATAAGGACAAAATGTGGAAACGAAGAAAAATCATAATAAAAATTAACAAAAATAAATAAATCGAATCAAAGAATATTTTCAGTTAAATTAAAACTCGAAGAAATTCCATAAATCAAAACCGAATTTCAAAATCTTGATTGTGAGGTTCGAGAAGTTGAAATTCACCGTAAAATAAAAAGGGAGAAAGAATTTCAAAAGCGAAATAAATAAAGCTTAGTTAGATCAAGATTTTTGATCAAGGAAGATAAGATTATCTGGTAATATTGAAGACTTTGATTTCGCATTAAGTTTTTCTCATTTGTAGGTAAATGAGAGAAGAAAAGAGGAAGACATAATTTATAATAAAAGTCAGCAAGGACAATAAGTCAGTCGATTATATTTAAATGAACGGCCTAAATTCGTCAGGAATATCAAAAGGCAGGAAGATTCTGGGTTTAGTCATGATTGGCTTGGAAAGTCTAGAGCATCCCTTCGCAAGAGGGCAAATGTTAATACTAAAATTCCTTTAGACCTTATCAAATCGGCTTGAGCAGAAGACAATGAAAAGCATAAGGAAGAAGCTCCAGCAAGACCTTTCAAAGGAGTCAAAGGGATGCTACTGCAAAGGTTCAGAAATATTATAATTTTTCGAAAGGGTCGAAAGCACCCTTCCGCTTCGTTGACCACCTTTCGAAGTAAATGATTCCATATGTATGAAGACCTTTCGAATGAGTTAAAGCAACACCTTTTGAAGGCAAGGTAGGACAATCCTTCTTGTACGCGCCAAACCTTTCGAAACCAAAGGTTTCACTTTCACTCAACCACTCAGAAGTATGCATTGGCCGGAATAGCCCTTTTGAAAGCCATACTAAGCCTTTCGAATAGATCGAAGCCATTATCATCCAGGGAGGTTTTAGATCAATTCACAGACAAAAGTTCAAAAGAAATTAATAAAGTCGAAACCACATGTATTACAACACCTTCGAAACCACTTGATAAAGCCTATTGATAAAGTCGAAAGCTCCTACAAAGAAACACGAAGAATAAAGGCACAACCATACCATTTGACAAGGGAGGAAGCATTCTATGGACTATATAACAGCCACCTTACGACAAGGTCGAAAGCATTGGGTCGAAAGGTGCTGATCTGCACTATAAATAAGACATGTTGGGTCTGGCTTTAGGGATCCGAAACGAGTCATTCTACACTTGTACTTTCTTAATTCTAAAAGTTATAACCCTAATGTCAAATTAAATATTATGGAAATTGAGCAACGAAGGCTTTATTGAGTTACGAAAGGAAATTCTTCAATATTTTTGACTACTTGGTTGTTTCACAAGCTATTATAAGATCTAACAATGTTTTTCCATGTGTCAAAAGGACTCTTCCAACTTGATTGAAACCCATGCAAATTCAAGTCATTCCAATTATAGACTTCTGGCTACCTTTTATTGAACTTCTATTTCGACAAGGTTGAAACCTTTTCCTAATTCACTTAAACCTTATATTCCCAATCCAAACAGAAGACACTCAATACTTCAGCTTTCGATAGGGTCGAAACCTCAATCCCAGCTGAATTCCTTTAGTTCCCAAAACCAAAACCTTAAGCACCAAACAACTTAGCCTTTGACAAGGCCAAAACCCATTGAATCAAACCTTAGCATCGAATTCTTTGAATTATCCTTTAGCGTGTCACAACTGCTTTGAAAGGAAGGCTTTTGAAGTGGTAACCATAGTATCTCAAAAAGCTCGAAGGGCTGATAAGATAGGATATTAAGTGTTTCGACTAGATCAAAATTTTGTACAAGACAGTCTTCACTAAATCATCTTATTCGAAAGGTTAATCAAGAGGAATACACACGGAGTAATCTTTTCAACTTAACAGAAGGGCACCAAAAGAGATCAACCTCTTACCTCAACTTTACTTTGGCATGTAGACAAGACTTCTTGTCAACAATTATCATCAACGTTATCATCGTTATCATCATCATTACCATAGCCATTACCATCATCATTTTGTCGCATTCTTCTTTAACAATCTCATCTTTGTCGCCTTCATCTTCGAAGTCAGATTCGACTTCGAAGGAAGGAAATACAAAAGATAGGATTTTTGATGCATCAACCTCCTCCTTCTCGAAAACTTTAGTCCCCTAACCCATCTTTTTTATTTTATCCGTATCCCTATCAACACAAGCAGGGTCGAGTGAGGGGAAGCGCAGATCTGGACATTTCTCGGCATTGTCAGCATAGGTAAGCATCAGAGCGTCCTTGAAGGAATTCATAATAATATCTTCAAGAGAAGAGTCAAGAAATTGTGACACTCGTCGCTTAGCATTGGAAATTGCGCTGATAGCCAATTTCAAGGAAGCTTTATTCCTTTTAGCTTTTCTTTTTAAGAGGATAGTTTAGCCGCCATTCATGCCTTTTCTTCTTCGAACTCTTTTAAAGTCATTGTCAATGCTAAGCTTTCATCGACAAGAAGTTGGCGAGCTTTCTTTCCTTCCAAAATGATAGACTCAGACTAGGCGAGAGAAGCCCTCAATCCCTCCATTTCAATTGTAGCCTCATCCTTCTCTGCAGATAAGAAGGAAACCCGATTGTTCAAGTCAGAAATTTGCTCTCGAAACTTAGATGATTTGGCGGAGGACATTGAAGAATCTCTTTGCAACAAAAACAAACTCTTGGAAATCTGAAAGAAAATGAACAATATTAGTTAAAACTAAAAGAAAAACAGAAACAATAAAGTCAAGTGAAGGAAAGCATACCAGGAGTTGATGTTCGATGAAAGACAGATAATGACCCGCCAGGTCAGAAACAGAAGAAGACTAGTGAATTGAGGTATAAGATGATGGATTTAACGTAGAGTGGACCAACTTTTCGAAATCACTCAAAGGCATGGAAGATGATGGCCTAGGAAGGTTCAACACTTGTGAAGGGGTCGAAGTCACCAAGTCCTTCTGCATCTGCTCATCACGATCGGGGAGCTAGAGAAAACAATGCAAGAAAGATCGACCTTAGTAGAAGTTTCCATAGGTAGATCATGAGAAGCTTCAATGGTCGGACTTTCTAGAGATTCATCGACATTAGCAAACTCCTCTTCTTTCAATATTGGAAAATCAAGAACTTCAACCACTTTGGCTCTCTTTGGGGATGATTCCACCATAGTCGTTTTAATAAGTTTCCTTTTAGCAGCCATCTTTGACCTAGCAATGGCATATGAAAAAGATGATGCATGAGAAGTTGAAGAGGGAGGAGCTGGATCTCCCATTTGTCTTTCAACTTGAGGAGCAGCTGTAGAGAATTCAATCAGATTATAAGTCAACAAAATAATTTGAAAAGCAACATATCAATAGATAACAAGCTCAACATTTAAATTTACCGCAGCGATCAGGGTATATAAGGGACAGTTGGGAGAAGTATGACTGTTCTCCCAAAGAGAGAAAGCATTTTCTTTAGGATGTGTTTGGACCAAAGGAGGTTCGAAAAATACCCTTTGACCGTAGGCAGGAGGGAGTGATTTTGTAGATTTGTTGGATTCAGCAGCATCAACATATTCCCAATTTTTTTGGAAGTTGCAACCAGCGACTCGACTACTTTTTTTTCTTTTGCCTTTAACTTTTTAGTAGGACCACCTGACAAAAAGAAGAGATCAGCAAAGAAATGTAACTAGTTGGAAGGATAATAATCTATAATCTAGGCTTACGGGGAGAAGAGGACGTCCTGCTAATGTTAGGGAAGCATTTAACAAAAAGAACCAATTCTCCTAATCTTTGGACTTGTTCAGTCCTTTGGATATCAGTTTCTTGGGAGGATTTTCCCCGAAGATATGGTTTTTTATGTTGCTTAGCTTAACCAACTAGGCAAGGTGATTCAACATTTCAGCAATTAAAGAGGGGATCCTAGACTCCAGCGCCATCAACTCCAAGGACAAGAGATAAGTGTACACGTTAGGTGATAATTGAATCGGGGAAAATCCAAGATAAATTGATAACTTAAATTGGGAATCTGGAAAAGAAAGGAATGCTTTGTGCCAAATGTGGATTCCAGTATAGGCAAAATACCCTTCAGGAGGGCTGTTGATGGTGTCATTTTCAGTAGGCAAATGGCTACTACCCCTGTGATCTAAAAGTCGTGAAGGATTGCGTCTACTTTATCTTGAGTGGATATCAAGGAACTGTAACATCCTGTATATAGAGGTCGAAAGATAAGCGCTACAGATATTGCAACCATCTACAATATTAACTTCTGGTGATAAAATATGGTAATGCTAATGGTATTCATAATATCAGAAGCAGTGGAATATGAACAAAATCATAGATTTTAAAAAACAACATTTAACTAATTACATTTCAAAATAAATTCATATCCAGGTTACATAACCCCATAGCGTTTCCCAGGCATTGAATCAAATATAATTTACAATAATACGCCAAGAGCGACATATGACGATGCTCCCTTAGTTGATCAAAGCAATATAGTCATATCTGACTTAATACATACAGTGAAAATAAACAAAATAAATTTCACCTCTTAAGTAGCTATCCATCAGCCACATGCTCATCTTCGAAAGCTTTAATCGCCAAAATTACTAAAATATGAAAACCTCAACTCTCAACCTGCTCAAATAAATTTTGAGCACCGAATGTTTAAGGGGAAGCAAAAACTTTGAGTTAGACTTAAAGCCTAGTGTGAGTAGTACTGTTACATCTCCGCATACTTATATGGAGTGAGACCGTGGCGCTTAGGGGAACGGGTTTTCCCTCACTAATATCCTTATCAAAAAAAATATTTTGCAACCCTTTTCCTGCAACCTAACTGGTTAATCAAATTGATTATAATAATAATAGCAATATCCATTATGCTATAAACAAGTAACTAACAGACTAATTATTCATAAGTAATAAGTGGACTATCTGTCCAGAAACTAGACTAACAGCCCATAAACTTGACTAACTATCCGCAAACTGGACTAACGGTCATCAAACTGGACTAACTGTCCTCAAACTAGACTAACTGTCTGAATCAAAATGGACTATTGGTTAATGAGGATTACATACTTCACCAAAGTAAGTTTAAACCCTTTTAACTTGAAAACACTTAAACTATAGTACGTATTAATACATTGGAAACCTTGTTTAAAACCTTTAAACAACCCTTTCGAATCCCTTGAAAGAAACCCCTTTGAAACCATTGAAAGTGCCCCTTTCGAAACCATTGAAAGTACACCTTCTGAAACAATTGAAAGTATCCCTTTTGAAACCATTAGTAGTATCCCTTTGGAAACCAGTGAAGTAGACCTTTCGAAACCATTGAATGTATCCCTTTCGAAACCATTAAAATCCTTTCCTTCGAAAGCATCAAAAGATTAGGCTTCCTTCTTCAAAACCTTTATATACTTCCTTTAGAAAACATAGGAAACCCTTTTCCTTTCAGCCCTTTGGAAACCCTAGGGAACCACCCCTTCGAAACCCTTCCTTTAAAACCCATTCAAAAGCAATAAAACACTAAATTTTTCGAAAACCTTTGGGTTCAATTTAAAACATGTAGAAACCATTTGAAACCATTCAAAAATTTACCCATTCGAAACCTTCGAAAATTGTTTCGGTTGAAACCCTTTGGATTATGCCTTCATGTAGAGCAAAAGGATCAGAAGCCTATTAAGTCGAAAGAATTTCTTTCTAAATCATTTCTAAGTAATGAAGTGATGGTGTCGAAACCATCCCTTTGAAAGCATTGGAGAAGTGACCAAATTCTAGAAAACAAATTTACCTCTTCGAAACTATCTGGGTAGAAAGGTAGAAAGCGGCAGCTAAAGGTTTCAACCTAGTCGAAAGCATTAATTTAAAACAAAGACACAACCCAATCGAAATCATTTCTTTAAATCCATTTGATCCGGTCGAGAGCCAACCCCGTCGAAAGCTACAAAGTCGAAAGCAAGTAGACACCTTTTCATTCAAAAGAAAAGTAGTTCCTCAACCCCAGGTTTCGACCCTATACCTCCTGCCTACATCCAATTCACCATGTAACAATACTCTGATACCATGTGCATTGGTTTCGATGAAGGTTATGGCGATTGTATGGAGGCAGAACTTGGTACCAAAAGCATCGAAATAGTGATAAACATATTTATTTGTCCTTTTAAACTATTTCTTTTGCGCCCAACCTACCTTGTTTGTCAAATTGTGATTGGTTGCCAGTTTCTCTTCTCAAAAGTATTACCAACTTTCCAGAAATAACAATTTTAATTTATTTACAAAAAGCCCCTTCTCCCTTTATAGATGTGTAAAACATTTATGTCCCGTACCTTAAATAATTTTATACACCCATCAATAAACTTAGGTAAATTTTGCACAAATTCCTGAAAATACTTTCTATATTTTTTCTAACATACATAAATTTCAGACCCAACCATTAATTATTTAACTATAAATAATTTATTACCCAAAGTAACATTTTCTTCACTAGAAAATTTATATAAATTCCACAAAAATTCTAAAAATTGCAACCAATCTCTAAAAAGTTATTTTTGATCTATTTAAAAATTCGCAAGGCATTTGGATGTCATTTAAAAGGGTTATCATATAAAAAAATGTCATAAATACGAACAAGTACAAATCATCAACAAGTATATATAACCTTTCCATCATTCAAAAACATGGCAAATCAATGCAAAATATTTCGAATTTCATCTTAAAACTGAAAAAAAAGAAATAAGAGATGTAAACATCGTTCACCTTAGCTTTAGAGATTGGGATGTGAAATGATTCGATTTGAATTAGCTTCTTCCTTAGCTTTTCTTAATCTTCTTCCCCTTTCTCTTATAAATGGTGGTAGGCCTAAGGTTTTAAAATTTTGATAAATGGAAAAATGAATGTGTATGGGATGAAAGCCAAGTTTTAAGGATGTTGGAATGGCCTCTCTCTTATTTTACCCCTCCTCTGCTTCATTTTAACTCTTATTTTAATTCATTGTTTAAATGGCAAAACGGCTACCCCTTAATTAAATCAAATCTTAATCCTCTAATCAAAACATTATTTTATTTTATTTAACTAGTTAAATATTCTAAATAATGTTACCAAAAATATCCGGTGTTACAAACTCCCCTTCTTAAAGAATTTCGTCCTCGAAATTACGATAAGGTACACAATAAATCGGTGAAAAAGTAAAACATACCCTCAAACAAGCCGGGATAAGTATTTCTATTCCTGCCCTCAACTTCCAAGTATAGTTCCTGTCACTGGCACTCCATTAGACTTTGACTAACCTGACCACCTTGGTTCTAAGCCTCTTCTCATCTCCTGCGACGATGCGAATCGGCTTTCTTGCTATAGTCAAACCCGGTTCTACTGCTAAGTCATCTAGAAGATTCGATGCAATGGTAGTCTATAGGTCTCTAACACACTTTCGGAGATGAGAAACATAAAAACCATGGTGGAATCCTATCAAACTGCTAGGTAACTCAACACAATATGCGAGTTTCCCAATCCTCTCGACAATCGAAAATGGTCCAACGAATCTCGGTGCCAACTTCCTTGATTTCCCAAATGTAATCACACCCTTCATCGGTGACACTTAGATGAAAACCTGATCTCCAACCGAGAACACTAAATCTTTTCATCTTTTATCCGCATAACTTTCTGCCGAGACTGAGTCTCCTTCATTCTAGCTCGAATGATCTCAATCTTTTCTGCAGCTTCCCTAGCCAAATATGGACCAAGAACCAATCAATCCCCGGTCTCCAACCGATAAACGGGCAGGGCTTGGCCTTTAATACAAGGCTTCAAACGGTGTCATCCTCATACTAGTCTAATAACTATTGTTATACGGAAACTCAACTAAATGTGGATGGTCTTTCCATGATGCCTCGAAATCTAGAACAGAGGCTCTTAACAAATCTTCCAAGATTTTTTATTGCCTGTAGACGATAAGCGGTACTCATCTTGAGCTTGGTTCCCAAAACTTCCTATAGACTCTTCAAGAACTCGCTAGTGAATAAGGAATCTCTATCACTACTTATGCTACTAGGAATTTCGTGCAGTCTAGTCGCATTCTTTATAAACAGCTTGTGCTGTTCTGGTTTACTTAACTGGAATGAAATGGGCACTCATGGTCAATCTGTCCACTATAACCCAAATACTTTCATTTTCTCTGTTCATCCTTGGCAACCGATCAATAAAATCCATAGAAATAGAACCTAACTTCCATACAGGAATATCTAATGACTGAAGCAACCCACTCTGTTTCTGATGTTCAGCTTTTACTTGCCGGCGGTTCAAAAACTGCTTCATCCATAAGCCAACATCCCGCTTCATACCTTCCTAGAAGAAACTTCTCTTCATATCCTGAAACATCTTAATCCCTCTTGAATTAATAGAGAACTTGGAACGATGGCATTCTATAACATCCCCCATTTAGAGTCCCAAAGCTAAGTGCTACAGATGCCATAGTTATCTATAGTATTAACTTCCAACGGTTAAATACGACTATTTTAATGGTATCTATAATATTAGAAGCACTTGAATATAAAACAAATCACAAATTTTAAAACATCTTTTTCCATTACATTTTAAAACATATTGTTAACCCAAAAAATGGACCAATACCTTGCTTTGATTCTAAAAGCACCGGCTCTGTTCTGACGAAGCAATATCGCAAATAACAAATATAGATAGAACAGTAAAAGTAAGAAGATAAGAAATTTTTACAGTGGTTCTACTGTTATTGAAGCCTACGTCCACTATATAGTTTTATAATAAAGTGATTGTTGTTACAGGTGCTGATTACAAGGCTTTTGATTATCCTAAGCAAGATCGAATCTCTAGGGTTGGAATCAACTAGAGAATCATAGTGAATTCCTTGAAAGATTATTGTGAGGAATATAGAGAGTGAAAAATGTTTCTAGCAGAGCATCAGCCACCAGTCCTGAGAGGATCTCGTTTATGTTGAGGTAGGATGGTATTTATAGGGATCGGAGAACTTCTAAAATTGGCCACTTCATCAACTTCTCACAGATGGATGCATAACGAACTAGGAGGGTTTAGCTCGTGATTTCGCTAGCTATCTATAGTCTATGGATCGCTGGCGATCCATAGACTTGTCTCGTTCATGAGCTAATGACTTAGTTGCTCATTCCATTACTGTATTATGCTAGGTCGCATCTAACTAAGGATATATATACACGTAATATTTTGTCTTTCTATCTTCTAGGCTTCTTATCCCTGTTTCCCTCAGTGATCCATCATGTCTTTATTGATCGCTGGCGATCCATAGATATGGGCCGCTAGCGATCCAAGAACTTTGACTGTTTCTAAAGTTCTAAATATGGGATGCTTTTAAAGCCTTGTTTGGATGTTGTTCGTGTAGTCTTGTTATCCGCTGTTCTGTTTTGATGACAATCTACCGGCTGGTCACACTTATTAGCTGACTGGGCTGAATTGGCGCTAGTTTCTTAGTTTTGATGGATTTGGTCGTCGCTTTAGTAATTTGATTTGGTTCTCATTAGCTCCATTCCTTAGCCTTTCTAGTTAAGTTCTAAACCAGTTTGATGTCACGAGATTGTTTTGCTTTCTAATTGGTCCTGCTGTATTAAAAACTCGGATAACATTTGTCCCCCAAAGTACGTCTTCATTGTAAACATGGTGTGCTATGGAAGTTATGACTTTCAATATATTTCCGTCGAATTCCAACTGATCGCATTAGAGGTTTACAAATACGTGGCAGGTCATGTTGCTAATCACCTAGGTTTGGTCTAAATTGCAATTGCTTGCCGTAAAGGATAAAATTTCTTCACTTAGTTTCATGGTATGCTTCGAAACGATAGACAAATATCAGAGGACAAGTTCCAAAAAAATATGCTCCTACCTTATGGTTCACCAGCGATCCATAAACTTGAAAAATTTGGCTCCAAAAGTTGAGTCGCTAGTCATCCATGATGGACCAAAGGCGACCTAATAACTTAACTAAATTTTTTCTTCATTTGCCCACATATACCAAATTGGGCCGACCTGACTACTTAATCGAGCCAACCTACATCAACTTCTTCATGCGATCCGATCTTCCCGCGACACATTCTCAAGCGATTCAACGACTCCCTAGTTCGATTTGGTCCGTCATTCCTCGACCACTTCTGCCTGTGATTCCGCCTATTGATTCTTCGCTCATCGAAACCCTAACTTATCTTTTCTACAGGTTACTACCGATCAATCTTTTGGCTCACCATCAGTCCATCTTCAGCTCGTTAATTATGCGTCTTTAATTGTTTATGTGTTCTAAAATTCAATCATGGGCTTGTTAATGGTTTGTTAATTACATTGTTTCCGTAATTACTTGATGATGGCAAGTTTGCATTTGCAACGTTGACCGTGAGATGTTTGAGTTGATTGTAGTCTAATGGAGGAAGATAGTAAATCGATTCTTGAGTTTTTTCTAAAATGGCATTCGAGCCTTGGCCCAATACTTGACATATTTTGCTGTCTTCGTCCATTGGGTTAAAATTGACTTGTGCAAAGTCCCATAGCTGATACTGCATGACATATCGTTACTTGTTGCCAACTGTTTCAAAGGATTTGGACTTACCTTGCTCATTTGTTGCACACCCAATGTCCCTATAACGAGAAGAATCTTTTACGTCCCTTCGGAACAACAGATCCATTATCGATCATTGATCGACAACATGTAAGTGTAGGAGAGTGAAAATAAAAATAAAGTGATGCAGGAAGTCTTTTTCTTCTTTTGTTGGGAGTGAACTATCCACCGAGGATAGAACATTTGTAGTGTTTTGGGCACCAATTTTTTCTCATATTAAAGCATGCTGCACTTGCCCCAATTCACGCTTGAAATCCAATGTTCCAATTATGAATTTATGTCTCTTTAGAATTCAAGTTTTGTAAGGGAAACTATTAGTTTAGGATAGAATTACCTAACTGTTTTGGATGCAAGTTCTGTTGTTTAGAATGAAGCAGACATTCATGCGTGATAAGTATAGCGGGGGAAGCCCGACATTCTCAAAACCCGAATCATCATCCATTACACTTACTCCTCCCACTTTGTAGGCTCAATATGACCAATTGATCAGCTATTGGATGGAATGCCTCCTAATTTCAGAGTTCTAGTAAACCAGCCGAAGTGAGCTTTTTCGGTGGTTTCTGCTAAAGTTCTTCACAACATCTGCAAGCAACACTGTACTATGGAGGAGAATGTATGCCTACCGGAGAAGAATGAATTCGCTCACTCTCCTCCTTTGGGTATACTGCCTGCCATCGATACATGAGTCTGAATAGAACCGTGCCTCCCTTTAACGACTTTCTATGGGATACTCTTTCAAACTTAGGCATTGACCCATTCCAATTCCACCCCAATGGTTATGCCATACTAACTTGTCTACATGTTCTTTTTATGCAGACGTTCAACCACGCTCCAAGCTTTGATGAGCTGCTGTACTTTCTGTCATTCAAAAGGAGAGATGACTGCCCATCCTTGATTGTGATTGAAGCCCAAAGGAATCAAAAAATGGTCTTATGCCTGCAAAGCAACTTGCTGCAATTCAAGCCACAATACTTCTTCGCTAGCTGCCCCGAGGGGTTCAATTGGTTCAATCGTCTATGGACGATAGGGGTAAATTCCATTTTCACCCATAGAGCTCTGGTGCATTGCAATGAAGTTTCTAACAAATGTATGCCTTTTAAAGTTATTCCAAGGCCAAATAGAGACACGGCTTTTGATGAAGTTTTTCAGACTCTGAAGGCTATTGAGGTCGAAGAAAGATTTGTTAAGGTTTTGCTAATCAATGAAAATTTACATCAATGTAGGCTACTGCATCTTGATCGATTGACCGTTCAAGTTGAAATCACTTCTCCAGCTTGGTCCAGGGTTCGCACCCAATACACTACTTCTTCTTGTGGCTCCGAAGAAGGCGCTTCTTAGGGGAGAGAGGGTTTGTTTAGAGAACCGACTGAAGAAACCCATGAAGGAGAGGATGTCACGGCGATTGGACTCAGTAGCCCGGTTAGAGTGCCTCCGATCCTAGAAGAAAGAGCAGGGGAATTCAAGAAGAGAGAATGCAAGGCTTCATTAGACTTAGAAAAGGAGGGGTAATTTGAGAGTAGTAGTGACTAGTCTGATTACTTCTTGTCAGAGTCTGATGGTGGGGACTCGGAATCTTGCGATGTGACTCCGAGAATGAGTCTCGTTCTTCCAAGTTCACCTCCTCCTGATATGAGTGACAAAGACAAAGCCCCAGAGACCAGAGGGCAACAAGATTCTTTAAGTAAAGACATCAGAGCAGAGTTTGGGGACTATAGCGAAGTTTATGTTGACTTTGACGCATTCATGAAAGAAGATTCTAAATTTGATGCGATGCTCACCGCTCGAGTGATATCGTGCCCAAAGTTAGCCCAGTTCCACCTACGATGGCTGAAGTTAGTCCAACTCCACCTTCTATGGTCGTTCGTTCAGGTTCGTGATGATGTTTTAGACCTTCCTTAGAAACACACTACACACTAACTAGGATTACACTCACTTCCACTCATTCCTTCATTTTTATTGTGTATATTTTGTGCTTCTAAAACCTTTTATGTTTGCTTCATGCTAGGTATGACGAGGGGACGTTGATTTTATGATGTCTTCTAAGAATTCATAGACTCATGGCAATATATTAAATGCACCTTTGGCCGTCATCAATTTCGAGACATAGAGGAGGAATATAGGAGGAGGAAAGAGCTTGAAGCCGAAACCCTCCGCTAATTAGAAAGAGATCGAGGCCGATCATATAAAGGAGGGTATAGGAGGTGGAGATCTTTTGAGGAAAGGAATGAACTATCCAAAAAATTGAAGTTTGAACATCATCCTCATTCTTCGGAGCTTGCTCCAACACATTCTTCTGTGAGCCAAGAAATTCCTTTTACTATTTCCCTGATTCCACCTTTAGCTCATATTTCATCATCTTTCCTTATTACTGCTGCCCCTACTGCTTCTCGCCCCCATCGGAGACCTGCCTATGTCCTTCCTTCGAGCCCTCCTAAACTTGAGGTAGCACTTCCCATGAAGGTGGTTAAGTTCAACCGCGATCTACACCCAGTTCATAAAGATTAGTATATACCACACCTCCAAGCTATTCAGAGCTACTTGGACCAAACCGAAGGGTGGAAGGCACTCTATAAACTATTGGCGGATACGAATCGCAATAATTATCAGGAGATCCTCTCTTTCGAATCATAGAAGGGCGACATTGAGAGGGCGTTGGTTGATCACGAGGCTAAGATTAATCAGTTAGAGGAGGAGAAGGAAGTGACTTTATAGGAGAGCAAGAGGAGCGCTAACTTGCTGAAAGAGGTAAAAGAAGCTCATGCGCGAATAGAGATTGTCTATAGAGGAGATATAAATAAGGCTCATGCAGAAGAAGAGAAATTAACACAAGAAGCATCTACATGCAATGCAATGATTAAGGCCCATTGGAAAACTATTGCTAATCATAACCTCATCATCGAGGGGCACAACAAAAGTATCTCTGACTGGGCTAAGATAATTACATGGTAACAAGCTCAGGCCACACAGCTTAGAACTGATAAGTCTGATGTTGAAGTCAAGAAGGCTACAACGAGAGCGGATGTCATGGAGCTTCATAATGCCTTCGAAAGAAAGATGTAGAAGCTTGATGCAACCATCCTAAATATTTACGTTAACTCCCTTTTGTAGCAAGGGAGTCTCAATTACCTAGGTCTGAAGTTCCCATGCACTCTTTCTCAGGTATGGGAAGAAGTCTTGTCCCACATTTCAAATAGTGGAGATGTCTACAGAGAGAAAGAGTTGGAGGACGCTTACTTGAATGAGGGTTAAAAGAAAGTGTTTCTCATTTGTCGGGAAATCTTGCAAGCTGAGAGAGAAAGAAGCAACCGACTCTACCTCGGCAGCCGCCAGTGAAATGCCTATCAAGATCCTTACTTCTGACGTGGGCAAATCATAAGGGCAACTCCATGACCTTTCAACTAGTTCAAAGCTTGAGATTCTTCCTCAGGTAATGGAGCCATTGAAAGAGGGAAAAGGCGATGAGTTTGAAGATGCCATTCTCGATCAATCCTCCGGTGCACGTAGTGTTCTTGCTTCCTTTGAATTTGGGAGCTTCCAGCTTAAGCCGCAAGAGCATGAAGAATTTAATGCTTTCGTTTTTGATGTTTTAGGCCCATCTACCCTTCTTGTTGATGTGCCGATTTCTTTGGCGCCTTGACTAGCTGCTATCTTTACAGCTTCTGTGGCCATCTCTATTCCTGTTCATGTTCCTACGTCTGTATCTGGCTCGCAGCCGGGGCCGAAGTCAAAAAAGATAGTCATGCTTCATGGTACAGATGACCCTTCTATGTCTTTGGAATGTGACATAACAGTGGCATTGACTAAGGAGCGAGAAGTTCAAATAGAACTGCCCCACAAGACTCAGCATGAGTTGGTCGCTATTAAGAAGAAACAAGTGGAAGTGATCAAAGCCTCAAAAAGCTCACGTAAATCATGGAAACGAAAGGCCAAGGGAGAAACTTCCGAGAAGGCTTCATAGGAGGAGGAGGACATTGCCAATGAGGTATTTGTTGACATCACCGGTAGCGACACCACTCTTGAGAAGAAGCAAAAGTTGCCAACAAAGGACAGAAAGAGGGGCGGAGGAAGGAAGTGTTAAAAAGCTTGTGTGAGGACTGAATTGTTATTAATGAAAGCTAGCATGAAGATCAACTTGTTTTTGTTTTCTTGAGTCATTTTGTTCAAGTGTAGAGTCTTCACTTAGCGTCTTTATTGTGGATTCTATATTTTCTTTTTTTTGGCCAGTGTTGTGTGGGTAGGGCCCCCATGTTTTGATCCTATGTAAAGAAAATTATAAGGAATATATTGATATTTTGACTGTACTCTTATTTATTTGTTCATATGTGTTCTGTGTACTTGTGCTCGTTTTATTTTATACTTTTCTAGTTCTACGATTAAAGCCAACATTCTTTATTTGAACTAACAGAACTTTAGAAATTAACAGAACCTAAGAATTTTTTGTTTAGACATTAACAGAACTTAGAAATTAATGGAACATAAGAAGTAACAGCCAAAATACTTTATTAATAGAACTTAGTAATTAATAGAACTTTAGGAATTAACAGAGCTTAAAATAATTTTGTTTAGAAATTCTTTGTTAACTTCTTTGTTTAAAAATTCTTTGTTTGGAGTGATAGAACTTGTGAACTTATCATTTCCACATGTTTTTATCCAAGTACTGATGTATGCCCCCCTAGTTCACAGGACTGTTTACTTTAAACAACTTTCAGTGTGTTTTTATTCCCGTATTATACTTGAAATTTGGCTAAGTCATGGCTAGATTTTCCATTTTTTGGAAGTTTTGCAATGTAAGCACATAATCCAATGTTCTTGTTATATTCGAGTAAGTATCCAATGTGTTTGGGTTTGAGAGGTGCATATTGCATAGATGAACTGAGGGAAGTTTTAATCATTAAGCGTCCTTAGTTGAAACTTTTCAGTCGGTTTGTGATATTCCAATTTCATTGGAGTTATGCTCATTATTCTCAATTATAAGAGTAGTTTGTGTTGTTTATGATATGTACGGTTTCTTGTTCCTCTCATTGTAGCATATCTCCAGTCAATGCGAGGAGTTAGTACTCTGGAATTCAGTGCACGGCTTATGAAGTGCATGGCTTTTCGTTCTCCTCAACATTGCTTATCTTCGGGCCACGTGAGGAGTTATCATTTTTAGTGCGCAACTTATGAGATGTGTGACTTTTGGTTTTCCTTAGTGTTGCCTATCTTCGGGCAATGTGAGGAGTTATTATTTTAACGCATGGTTTATGAGATGCATAGCTTTTGTTTTTCCTCGGTATTGCCTATCTTTGTGCAGCGTGAGGAGTTATTATTTTAGTACGCGACTTATGAGATATATAGCTTTTTTTTTTCCTCGGTATTTCCTACCTTCGAGCAACGTGAGAAATTATTATTTTAGTGTGCTGCTTAAGATATGTGTGGCTTTTGTTTTTCCTCGATGTTTCCTATCTTCAAGCAACTTGAGGAGTTATTATTTTTTCCCTCTCGACGATGCTGGAGCAACATTGGTTTTTAGAAGGCAAAGATCGAGCTCCGCTAGACTAACAGTTTGAGTCAATTTACTTCCGTCGACCCGACGATTAATTATCATGAACAGGATTTGTTGGTTCTAGAAGCAAACTTTATTAAGGAAAACAGAGTAATTTTTCCTATGTACATTTCCCCAGCATTCCAGGATGTCTTATTTCTATAAAATAAAACGTACGTGAGGTAGCTTGAAGACAAAGTAACGGCAGTGTAATTCGCTATTCCATGCCTTGGAAACTTTAGTTTCGTCGATTGGCTAGAATGTCCCATCTCTTAGCTTTTGACTAATGACATATGGTCCCTCCCAAGTTGGTCTGAGGGCCCTCGGAATGAGATAAAGTCGCTCGAATACAAGATCTCCCACTTTAAAGGTTCAAGTGTGAACTCTGGAGTTGAAGTACCATGAGAACCTTTTTTGGTGATCATTCTCAACTCTACTTCTTCTCTTTTTTCATCAACCATATCTAGTGATTTAACTAAGAGCTGCATTTTTTGTTTTTGATTGAATTTCTACCTCTGGTGCGAGGTTTAACTTAGCAAGAATCATTGCTTTGGATTCATAGGCTAAGGCGAACAGAGTGTGCCTAGATGCCTCTTTATGGGTATTTCTATAAGCCCATAGTGGTAGTGGAAGTTCATCAACTAGTTTTCTTTAGATTTTTCTAGTCGCTTTTTGATAGTGGACTTGACGATCTTGTTTATCGCTTCCACCTGCCCATTTTCTTGTGGATGAGCCACTATGGAAAAGCTCTTTTCAACCCGAAAGCGCTTGCGGAAGTCTATGAACTGTGCACTTTCGAATTAAGTTCCTTTGTCAGTGATGACTTTTTGTGGCATGCCAAATCTACAAATGATGTTTTCAGTAACAAGTTTAATAACTTTCTTTGTGGTTACGGTGGCCAACGGTTTTGCTTCCGCCCATGTTGTGAAATAATCTACGATAACTATAGCATATTTGTCTCCCCATTTTGCTATTGGAAGGATGGAAATCAAATTGATCCCCTATATTGCGAACGACCATAGGCTGACCATCTATGCTGGCTCTGTTGAAGGAGTTCTCTTTGCTTTGCTGAATCTTTTGCAGCGATCGCATCTTCTAGTGTGATGTGCAACGTCATGATTTATTGTTGGCCAGAAATATTCGTATCGAAAGAATTTCTTCGCAAGGGTCTGCTCTCCATGTGTTCTCCGCATTTGCCGTCATGTACCTCTTTTATGATCCATCGTGCTTCGTCATTGGTCAAATGCCTAAGAAATGGGGTTGAGAATCCCCTTCGATACAGTATTCCATCCTGTATCATGAACCCTCGAGCCTTCCGGAGGAGCTTCTTCTATTGATTTCGGTCAGTTGGAAGGGTTCCTGCAAGTAGATAGTCCTTTATCGGTGTCATCCACGTATCTGGTACGACCGTGGTTTCGGGAATCTAGTCGATGTCCATTTCATCTATGCTTGGGTTGGTTACAGTATCAATTGGGACTAGTCCCAATGATTAAGCTTCTCCAGAACTTACCAGCTTAGCTAAATAATTTGCATTGGTGTTCTGCTGCCGTGGAATGTGAGTTATAGTGTAGTATTTGATGTTTCTTAGCGGTACTTGTACTTTGGATAGGTACGGGGAAAGATTCTCCCTACACGCCTGATACTTCCCTTTTACTTGACAAACGACCTAGTGTGAGTAGCTGTATATGTGAACATATTTTATCTTAAGCTCCTTCACAACTTTTAGTCTAGCGATTGGCGCTTTGTATACTACTTCATTGTTTGTGGTGGGGAATTCTAAGTGCATAGCGTCACTCATGGCTCACCCCTCGGGGGTTCCAAGCACTACTCCTGCTTCCAAATAGAAGTTTTAGATGCACCATCGACAAAGAGTTTCCATTATGCATCTATTTTTGTCCGAGCATCCGCCTCATAATTCCGCATAGTAAATTCGATGATGAAATCGGCCAACGCTTGCCCATTGTTGGCTTTCCTTGGGTGGTATGTGATATCATATTGACTCAACTCTATATTGCAATTGAGTAGTCATTTGGAAGTTTCTGGTTGGTATAACACTTGCTTCAGGGGCTGGTCAGTCGACACTTTGATTGGATGAGCCTAGATATACGACGTAACTTCGAAGACGCGATCAGGAAGTAATATGCTAGCTTTTCTAGTTTTCGGTAATTCTTCTCAGCTCCGGTGAACCATTTTCTAATGTATTACACAGGTCGTCGGATTCTTACTACTTTCTATACAAGAGAGGCGCTTAGCGCAGGTGATGAGACTGCCATGTAAATGAATAAGTCTTCTTCATCCACTAGCTTATACAAGATTGGTGGAGCTTCCGTGTGTCGTAGCAGTTCTTTGCAAGCCGTTTGACAAGCTTCGCTCCATTCGAAGTTTTCCTTTCCCTTCTATAGTGCGTCAAAGAATGGTATGCGCTTGTTTGTAGCTTTTGAGATAAATCGGCTTAATGTTGTGACCTTTCCGTTCAAGCTTTATAGTTCCTTCTTATTTTTTCGGGCTTGGACTTCTTATAGCACCGCTATTTGTTCTAGATTCGCTTTGATGCCTCGAGCACTTATAATGAATCCTAGAAATTTCCCAGAGGCTACTCTGAAGTGGCATTTGAGTGGGTTGAGCTTTATTCCATACTTATGGAGTGTTACGAACAATTCAGCGAGATTTTCTAGATGATTACTAGCCACTCATGACTTGACCAACATGTCATTTACGTAAACTTCCATTGTCTTTCTAATTGGTATTTGAACGAAGTATTCACCAATCTTTGGTACGTTTCCTTGGCATTTTTTAAACCAAATGGGATTACCATGTAGCAATATAGTCCCAATCGATGATGAATCGGGTGATACCTTGATCAGGCTCATGCATAAGGATCTCGTGCAGCCCGGATATACATCCATAAATGACAGCAATTCATGCCCTGACATTCCATTTAAAGGCTGATCAATTTTGGGGAGTAGGAATCTAACCTTCGGGCAAGCTTTTTTAAGTCCGAGAAATCAATACAAGTTCACCATTTTCCATTAGACTTCTTAAGTAAGACTGTGTTTGAAACCCATTGGGGTAAGTTGCACCTCGGATGAAGCCATTAGCCATCAATTTATCTACCTCCTCTCTTAGTGCCTTGGATCATTCAAGGACCGAGCTGTGCCTTTTTTCATTACTGGTGCACATTTGGAGTCAATATTGAGCGTCTGGCAGGCGATTTCGGGTGATACCCCACACATATTGAAGTATGTCCCAGAAAATACGTTCAAATTGGCATGGTGGAATTTAGTTAGTTTTGACTACATCCTGTTTCTAAGGTGCAATACGGTTTTCAATAACCGAGTTGGGTCATCCACACAGACTGGGACAAACACCGTCAATTCTGCTGGTGCTGCCCGATCCTCCACTGAACTCTTCTTTCTAGGGTCCAAAGCCTTGTCGAATCGGCTATGGTCCTCGAGCCATGGAGGCTCTGTAATTGCTATTCGGTGAGCTCACGAATATGGAGATTTTTTCCCACATCCTTTCCGTTTTCCTTTCTCCTTGACTCACGCAGTTCTGCGATATAACATTCTCGGGCAGTGCACTGGTTTGCCTACACAATTTTGAAACCGTGCTTTGTACGAAACTTCATTATAAGGCACACTAGGCCAAATGATATTCTGTAGTCAGCTAGTGCGTGTCGTCCCAAGAAGGCATGGTATGCTAACATTTAATCCATGATTGCAAAAAGTCTAAATGAGGGTGACCCTTCACATACCCTCTCCAAGCTCCATAGGTAGGTCAATTGATCCTACAAGTTGTTTGGGTTCACTGGTAAACCATTGAATCTTTGTTTGGAATGTGGATACGCTTTTCATGCCAATCTTCATCTGATCGAAACTACGCTTAAAGAGAATATTAACTGAACTGCAACTATCAACCAACACTCGTCGTACCACGGCAGGTCCTATTCCTACCATCACCACCATCGGATTGATTCCTTTGCTCTCTTGGGTACTGCGGATCCACAGACTGACCAGGGTTTTGCTGTTGTCTTACGTACTGCTAGAGTTTGTTGTTTTGGATCAGCTTCTCAATGAGGTTTTTAGGCGGCGGCATTCATTTGTATTATGGTCACATGTTTCGCGGAAGCGGCAGAACTTCCCTGACCACTTTTTCTGCTTAGTTGCCTCCTTTCAAGGTGGCTTTGTGTATTCCTCGGTACCTTGAATCATGGGAAAAATATTTTCCAGAGTGTCATTTAGGTGGTGTAGCCTTTGGGCCTAATGCCTTTGAGCTTTTTCTTTTTTCCATTACTTTTTTTCTTATTGCAGTTTTGACTTCTCCTCTTTGAGATTCCATCTTTCCTAGTAACTCCTTCAGTGACCCGAGAAGTGTGCGCATTTCGACTCATTACTGCATCACTTTAATTGACGTTCGTCAATTGCACATTAATAGACTTCCCTTCCAATTCATGTGCTTCCTCCAACCTTTGGAATTGACTTAATTTACGATTGAAATCCTTCCTGGTGGTAGGTTGTTTCATCGTAATCCACTTTTCTAATTCAATTTTCAAGGAGTAGCGTGGATTAATGCCATGAAAACCATGTTTTCATTGGGGATGCTCGCTTCTGTCTCTGCGGTGTTAAACTTGTTCCTGAAAGATTTCAATGATTCGTTGTGCCCTTGGAACAAACCAGATAGGGACACGACATTTTTGGTTGCGCTATATGGAGTTTAAACTGATCTAGGAATCTTTTCGCCAGTTGGAAAAATGTAGAGATAGATCTCGGTGGAAGCCTAGTGAACCACATTGACGCAACTCCTTTAAGAAAGATATGAAAGCATCTGCATCGGAAAGCTTCGTAGGCATTAGCTCCACCCATATACCAACTATTAATAGCATTTCTTATCAACACCCTAAAGCAATGCTAAGAAAAATGAATATCCTTTTCAAGAATAGCGAGTAAGATTCCCTTACAATTTGGTTTTATTTATGGATAATTCTCCATCCAACCTTTCGACATCGTCGAATGTTTTAGCCTTTGAATTGTATAACCTTCCAACCTCATTAAGCTAGTATGACGTCTCTTGCAAGGACTTGCCATTCATTTAGGTTGAGATTCTCCGATTTAAGTCCTTAAAAGGGAGGTTTCAATCCAGTCAAAGGCTAAGGTGATAGCTTTCCTTGGCTTTAGGAAGGAAATCATATATTTCAGTTGATATGAAGAAAGTTTCGACATTGTTGAGGGGTTGGGTCATAGAGTATATGGTTAAAAAGGTTGTAGGTGCTTTTTATGCATAAATAGCTGTCGACCGACCTTGTCGAAAGGTTCAATCCGCAAAGTTGACGACTTCAAAAGATTATAGAATATGTTTGGACCAGATGTGTTGTCCAAAATGAAAAAAATGTTAAAATGAAATAACTTATTTGTGTTGTTAAATGTGAATTGAATGTGATTGTAAACCAAATTGGTTATGATTGTAAACAAAGGATAAATAAAATGTTACATTTAATATTGAAGTTATAATATGGAAATCAACGTAAATGAATATAATTTAATATTATTGTGAATTTAAATAAGATGATTGCTGAAGAAAATGAAAGTAAATGAATTATAAACCATTGATAATAATGCATAAGTAAATGGTTGATTCATTAATGAAAGTGTAAATCGAAATAAAAGAATTCATTTGAAATTAAATAACTTGAATTTGAATTACAATATAATTGAACGCTGAATCTAATCTAATCTTTTATATTGGATCTACAATGGAAAACTGCCTTGTAAAAGATTGTTAATTACTGTGAAATTAAAAATAGGATTTGTGAACGATTGAAATTTGATTTAAAAGTTAATAATATAAAATTGGGAATTTTATATTGAAATTAAACAGTCGAATAATTTACTTTTCGAATATTGGATTTAATTAGGTAATTAAATCGATAATTTAATAAGTTAAATTTCAGAAATAATTGAAAATCGAGTTGAATATGATTGAAAATGATTTGTAAAATTTTATCTTATCATATTGGAGTTATAAGAATGTTATAGAAATTTTAAAATTAAATTTTGAGTTAATTTGTGAAAATTGAATATTTTAATATTTAATAATCGACTGTAAAATAGCTAAATTTTGAACAGTCTCAGAACTGGAAGAAACTAGTTCCATTGGATCCATAATAGTTAGTTATTATCGGATTTCAATTTTCGTAGCAATCGGAGTTGTCGTTTGACCGTGGCAGCTCGAAACGCGTTGAAATTGTTTTAATATTAATTTGGCGAGTTAAAATAGTCATTTTTCAAACGGTCTCGGATTTCGACGAAACTAGTTTCATCGGATCCGTAATGTGATATTATTGTAAGGTTTCAAATTTCAAGTCAAACGGATTTACCGTTTGTCCGGGGCAAGCCAAAACGCATAGAAAATTAGTTGAATCGGTTTAATTTAAATTTGATCGTTTATTGCCGTAACTCGCGCATATGATCGAATTAGCCTCCGAAACCTATTCCATTGTGTTCGGAACGTGGGGTAAACCTTAGAAACGCCTGCCGGCACGCTTCGTTTGGAGTTCGAGAATTTTTCGGTGAAAAGTGTTTTTGCAATTTTCTATAAAAGGACCCATCCTCTTTCATTTGCTCAAAACCCTAACTCATTTTGACCAGCCGCCACTTTCATATCAATGGCCACGAAAATTCGAAACTTCTTCCTCATTTTCCTCTCAATCCATCAACAATTAGCAAAAACTCTCAACTACAAAGTTGTAGAGCACGATGAAAGCTTCAAATCCATACGGAGATGATCGAAAACGGAGCCACGGATCAACGGGAAATCGAGATTTAAGCTGCTGCGTTTTTCACGTTTTTCGAGGCAAAGGGGGCAGCCGAGTTTCATGCTATTCACGGTGTAGGTAGGGTTCGCCGAGAGCTTCGCGATGGAGGTGGCCGATCGTCTTCAAGTCGTGTATTTTGGTCGTGAAAATTCGTTGAAGCTTGACGGCTAATGGGTTTCTTTGCGCGATGTTCACTGGGAAGAAGGAAGACGCGTGCAAGGGCCGTGATTTGCACAGGAGAACGAACGGCAGATGTGAGTTGAGGTTTAAAATTGAAATAGAAATCGTAAATTATATTTATATTAATTCGTTCAATCTTTAAAATAGTGTAACTTTTTCGTACGAGGTCGAAAACGCACGAAACGAATTGCGTTGGTTTCGTTTTGTCGAGCACTACGCTATGGAGCTGGATTGGAATCATTTGGAGATAGTGAAAATTTTGGGTAAAATTAAACGCTCGTTTAATTTTATTCGAAATAAAGCGCTGGAACTACATTGAAATCTAAGTGAGTGTTTTTAACGCTCACAACGTACTAAATATCTTTATGTTAGTTAAATTTGATATTATGAAGTGTTATGAATTTTATTAGTCGTTGTTTGATAGAATTTAATTGTCATATAGATTGTCATTCGAGTTAACCGTTAAATTGACAGTTAAATTGAAGTTAAAATTGAATTGCAATTAAATTACCTGACTTTGATAACTATGAAACTGCCATGAATTGTATTGTTTATTGGATGATGTATTTTGATGGATGCTATTGGTTGATAATTGAGTGTTTGGATGTTTATTTGCTTATATAGATCCTGTTATGCATACATATGATACTGTGATTAAATTTAAGTAATATATGTTCATCCCTGACATTCAGTTGAAATAAATAATTACTTGGCCATAGGATAGAAAATTATATACGGACACCGAATTGGCTAAATTAATAATTTTAAAAATCGTCGATTTGAAATTTATTTAATATTTAAAGGTTATAAATAGAAATCAATTTATAAAAATCGAATTTATCGAAAATGTAAGTTGGAATGTTGAAATAAATTTTGGTTAAAGGGATTTTGTTAAATAATTTAAGTTGAGATTTTGAGGTTTGAAATTGGATATGATTGGATTTCGAAAATTAATTGTTTGAAGGTTTAACCTTAATTCGGGCTTTGAATATTACTAAGTAAAAGTGATATGAAAATGATATTTTGAAATCGAGCTTGGAATTGAACCATATTTGAAATTTGGATTTAAACTTGAATATTGATGGAAAATTTGTTAAGTGTTATGAATCGATATTTTTGAGAAATCAAGCTCCAAATCGATAAAAATTGAAATTGAATAAATTGAAGTTGAATGAAAATTTAATTAATTTGAGTCAAAGTTGACATTGTTTTGAATTGAAATCGAAATTGAATCGGTAGAATGGAAATTGAAATTGATTTGAATTGGGAAGATGTAATTGAAATACCCGCCTTTTTGGACAGTTTAAACCGACGATCAAATACACATGTCGATTCCAAACCATTAAAAGGGCAGATAGTTATTGGGTAAATAAGAAAAGAAAAGGAAGGGACATAAAGGAAATGAACAACACAGAATCTCACAGCGGAAGGCTAAAGTATAATAATAAAATAACAGTTCATGAAGCTGTTAATTAAATGAATACATTTGAAATGAATACATTTGATTATTATTATACAACATTTATCAGAGTTACATACACAACAAATATCATACAACAATGCAGCGGAATGGAATGAATATAATAATAGTAGATAATATACCAATCTTCGTCTCCGTCCTCCAAGGAAATGATCTTCAACCTAAACTGAAAACTCAGGACTGACCCGAGCGTAATGAAAAGACAAAACACTCGAGTCAGGACTAAAATATCCTTATGAAAGTTAAATCAATCGTAAATAAATATGAGTGTAAACGGCGTCAGAGATGTTTACGGGGTTTGACATCTCCTATCCAGTGTCAACGTGCGTGCAATAACTCAAGAGATGTTTCGGGATTTTCCATCTCTCAAGGATCCGTTAAACTATCTATATATACAATAAGATACGCTATATAGATAATGTCTAAAGTAAAGTAAAGGTATCAAAATAGTGTTAAGGCGACGCCCATTCACCGCTTAACACATTTATATTCCCAAGAGCATATACAAGACCGTAGTTTCCCCAAAACCGGAAGTCACCAGAGGGCAATCCATATACTCAAGGTACAAATCAAAACGTAGTGGTCGCGAATAGGATAATCAGTATGACAAGGTACATGAGGCGATACCAACTAGGATACTAGTAGTTGCGTGATCCGGACTGATGTTGAGCATAGCCCGCAGCTACCCCAACACCGCGAAACAACACTCCCAAATCAAGGGGTGCACCCAAATCGAATCACAAATGTAATAGAAATGGTATCGAAGAAGTGTGTCCGCTAGAGGTGGCGAACCTCAATGGCCCGGCGCGGCTCCTGTTTTAGTCATGTCAGGGGTCATCCAATAATCGTTCTCTTTCTTCAGTCAACGCGTTCACCAACCATCCACTTCATTCTGGATCATCACTCCGCGTATAATAGTTATTAAAGTGGTTTTCGGTATCGACAGAGA
Source organism: Allium cepa (assembly GCA_030765085.1). Taxonomy (NCBI): domain Eukaryota; kingdom Viridiplantae; phylum Streptophyta; class Magnoliopsida; order Asparagales; family Amaryllidaceae; genus Allium; species Allium cepa. Next base: position 690,043,598 of record CM060938.1, read on the forward strand.
GTATGTCCATATCCGATCCCGGTCTCTTTAATAACTACGTATTATTACACCGTTGGCTCTTTTACATTTCAAATCGATTCATAATTGATATCAAAATATCATATTCGCTTCAAAAATCAAATCCATTTCAAATATCTTCGTATCTATTCAAATGTAAGATTCCGTTGCAAAAATCATTTTCGCATCAATATCCCATTTCGTTTTCAAAATCATTTCGAATTTCAAATTTAGGTTGCAACTTCATTTAACTCAATTCGTATTTAGATTCAAGATTTTAAATATAAACATTCACCTTATTGACCAGTTTGGAATTTTAGAAAATAGTTTTAAGTAGTTTAAAGTATTTTTTTAAATAATTAAAATAGTTAAAAATACTTAAAATCTTAAAATGGATTTCAAATAGATAAATTAGTTTAAAATAATTTAAATCGGGTTAAGTAGATTTAAAATAGATTAAAAATAGTTTAAGTATTCAAAATGGTTTATATAACCGAGAAATTTGGAAAACAAAATAAAACAGCTTCAAAACCAAACCATTTCAATTATAACTTCCCAATTCAAATCAATTTCAATTTCCATTCTACCAATTCAATTTCGATTTCAATTCAAAACAACTTCACTTTAACTTCAAATCAATTCAACTCTACATTCACCTTCAACTTATTCAATTTCAATTTTTATCGATTTGGAGCTTGATTTCAAAATATCCATTTATAACACTTAACAAATTTTCCATTAATATTCAAGTTTAAATCCAAATTTCAAATATGGTTCAATTCCAAGCTCGATTTCAAAATATCATTTTTATATCACTTTTACTTAGTAATATTCAAAGCTCGAATTAAGGTTAAATCTTTAAACAAATCAATTTCGAAATTCAATCATATCTCGATTTTAAATTCCAAAGTCTCCACTTAATTATTTTTTTACAATTTCTTTAACCAAAATTAATTTCAACATTCCAAACTCAAATTTTCGATAATTCGATTCCTATAAATTGATTTCTATTTATAACTTTTAAATATTAAATAAATTTCAAATCGACGATTTTTAAAATTATTAATTTAGCCAATTCGGTGTCCGTATATAATTTTCTATCCTATGGCCAAGTAATTATTTATTTCAACTGAATGTCAGGGATGAACATATATTACTTAAATTTAATCACAGTATCATATGTATGCATAACAGGATCTATATAAGCAAATAAACATCCAAACACTCAATTATCAACCAATAGCATCCATCAAAATACATCATCCAATAAACAATACAATTCATGGCAGTTTCATAGTTATCAAAGTCAGGTAATTTAATTGCAATTCAATTTTAACTTCAATTTAACTGTCAATTTAACGGTTAACTCGAATGACAATCTATATGACAATTAAATTCTATCAAACAACGACTAATAAAATTCATAACACTTCATAATATCAAATTTAACTAACATAAAGATATTTAGTACGTTGTGAGCGTTAAAAACACTCACTTAGATTTCAATGTAGTTCCAGCGCTTTATTTCGAATAAAATTAAACGAGCGTTTAATTTTACCCAAAATTTTCACTATCTCCAAATGATTCCAATCCAGCTCCATAGCGTAGTGCTCGACAAAACGAAACCAACGCAATTCGTTTCGTGCGTTTTCGACCTCGTACGAAAAAGTTACACTATTTTAAAGATTGAACGAATTAATATAAATATAATTTACGATTTCTATTTCAATTTTAAACCTCAACTCACATCTGCCGTTCGTTCTCCTGTGCAAATCACGGCCCTTGCACGCGTCTTCCTTCTTCCCAGTGAACATCGCGCAAAGAAACCCATTAGCCGTCAAGCTTCAACGAATTTTCACGACCAAAATACACGACTTGAAGACGATCGGCCACCTCCATCGCGAAGCTCTCGGCGAACCCTACCTACACCGTGAATAGCATGAAACTCGGCTGCCCCCTTTGCCTCGAAAAACGTGAAAAACGCAGCAGCTTAAATCTCGATTTCCCGTTGATCCGTGGCTCCGTTTTCGATCATCTCCGTATGGATTTGAAGCTTTCATCGTGCTCTACAACTTTGTAGTTGAGAGTTTTTGCTAATTGTTGATGGATTGAGAGGAAAATGAGGAAGAAGTTTCGAATTTTCGTGGCCATTGATTCAGTAAAATGGCGGCTAGGGTTGAAGTAAATTAGGGTTTGCAAAGTGAAAGGGTGAAGGTCCTTTTATAGAAAAAATTTCCAAATTTACTATTCATCGAAATTTTCCGAACTCCAAACGAAGCGTGCCGACTGGCGTTTCTAGGGTTTACCCCGCGTTCCGAACGCAATGGAACATGTTTCGGAAGCTAATTCGATCGTATGTGTGAGTTACGGCAATAAACGATCAATTTTAAATTAAACCGATTAAACGATTTTCTAGGCGTTTTGGCTTGCCCCGGACAAACGGTAAATCCGATTGACATAAAATTCGAAATCTTACAATAATATCACATTACGGATCCAATGAAACAAGTTTCGTCGAAATCCGAGACCGTTTGAAAAATGACTATTTTAACTCGCCAAATTAATATTAAAACAATTTCAACGCGTTTCGAGCTGCCACGGTCAAACGACAACTCCGATTGCTACGAAAATTGAAATCCAATAATAACTAACTATTACGGATCCAATGGAACTAGTTTTGTCCAATTCTGAGACTGTTCAAAAATTGGCTATTTTCCAGTCGAAAATTAAATATTAAAATATTCAATTTTCACAAATAAATTTTAAATTCAGTTTTAAAAGTTCTATAACATCACTATAACTCCAATATGATAAAATAAAATTTTACAAATCATTTTTAATCATATTAAACCCGTTATTTTATTTATCCAATAAATTCCAAATATTTAATTTAGACAATTTCGCTTATCCAATAATTCATTATCTTTTGAAATATTGAAATTGAACTTATAAGATTCAACTTTTAAAACCATTTCAAAATTTAGAACACTATTTTCATTTTACAGTTATTCAATTATTCAATAAGTTTTAAATATTTAATTTAAACAATTACGTGTTCAATATTCAATATTTGATTTCGAATAGATTTTACTTATCAATCAATTACTCTATCATACCCAATGAATTCAACATTTAATATCCTATTCAACTATTGATTGCAAAGGCATTCACTAAGTAGCTTTTTTTTCATTACTTGGATAATTATTGCAATTCATTCCAGTTATTATTATTCCAAATGAATTGCAAATTTTTTTCTAACATTAAATCACGAAATCTTATTAAATTAGCTAATTTAATTATCGAAAATTTACGGGTCGTTACACTCTCCCCCACTCAAAACTTTTCGTCCTCGAAAAGGAAAAGAAGGGAAAAGAAAGGAAAAGAAACTAAGTATAGAATTCAACATTAGATATATTTTATTCAAAGTTACCAACTTATAAAACAATGAAATTTCATTTATAAAGTCATAACTACGCTTCCACTAACTTACTCCGAACGGCTTCCTAACTTTAAAAGTTAGTAATCAAAACAAGTTATAAAAAAAAAAAAAAATTAAAACTTGAAAAAATTTCTAACACCCGGATTTTACGGAAAATTTCGGCAGAGTCTCCTTTGCGCGGCTCGATCGGAAAAAATATAATAGCATATATATCATAAATATACATCTCATCTCAATGATGAGGCATCCCATATGTGGGGAAACAACATATAAATATCACCAATATCATATAAAACCGTAAGCGTACCTTTTATTTAGCATTTATTAGCATTTTACTTACATTATGCGTTTAGCGTAGAAGCGAACTCCACAACGAAGCGCAACCCCTTTGCTACCTACTAAAATGCTCAATAACTAAGTTAGAACCATGCATATAAAGATAGATCGATATATTTAGCCTACACAACATATATATAACATATTTAGCTTCAAAACTGAGATTTCAATTTTTGGACAGCAAACAAATCTTAGCTTTAGGTCACCTAAACTGTAAAATTTGACAACAGAATCTAAACAAAAGTTGTTGCATTCATTTCAGGTTTTCCGGAATGTCCAAAATCATCGAATTCGGATCATCCGTTCAAAAGTTATGGCCGTTTTACTTAAGGGATACGCTTCAGCCTGGGCAGTGTTTGCGCAGGTCCGCGACGTTCACCCACATTTCCGACCTTCTAAACCACATCAAAACACAAAACACTTAAAACAAAAGTTTTAGCTTAAGTTCTTAGCTTTCCATAAAGGGTAAGATCATAAAAATCCGATAAACCAGTCAAAAGATATGGCGAAAATACTAAGGTTGTATGCTTCAGATTTTTCTTATTTTTTTACACAGGACAGCGAGTAACATTCAAGTTTTTAACCTAGTATACGAAGGAATTTCTCAAGACACTCTAAATAAAAGTTGTGCTATAGTTTCTAAGCTTTTCGGAAAGTCTAAAATCGTCGAATTCCGTTCAGCCATTTAAAAGTTATGGTTGTTTTCATTTCAGCATGTATTGGACCATTTTGGATTTTTTTTTTTTTTCTTCCAAAATTTTGCTTTTATTATTTCAAAGTACAAACCATCAAAACATCAAATTTTCTAAAGAACAATCATAAACACAAAGCTATTTATTTTCTTATTCATCCACACAATAGGTTTACATTCAATTTGTTTCCGATTTATTCAAGTTTGTTTCATTCATATTTTAAATTAAAGTCAATTTGCTTCAATTTAAATTGAATTCCATTATATTTAATTTCACTTTGCTTCAAACTTGAATTTTATTATTTTAAAATTTTATTCCCTTTATTCAATTCCATTAACACTAATGAATTCTACTTAATCAATTATCATCCATCTAACAACCAATGCATATCAAACATTAACATCCATCCAAAATCTACACTAAATCAATTATACATTTCCAAGTCAACTTTTTTTAATTTCATACACTTCCAAGTTTATTGACATTTAGTTATATTCAAATTTAATTAGTTTCCATTTACCAATTTTATATTTCATTAATTTTAAATTTTATTCATTCACTTATACATGTATCATTCATTTTACAGCTTAAATTTCTTTTATATTTACAACTATCAATTAGATCTTCACATTTTATTTTCATTCTCACACTGGTATATTATTTCTCTTCTTATCCTTATTAGCATTTTAAACCTTTTAAGTATTTGGTAAGTTATAGTTATGCAAATAGAATGTAGTTAAACAACATACAACTTCTTTCCATTTAAAGTTGAATTTTCAATTAATTAATTCTTAAGTCATTACTTAAATTTCACTATAATTTAATTTCACATTTTCATTCACATATAGTATTTCCATTTTATATTAACATAATTGTGAATCACCTTTAAATGTTAATTTGAATTCCAATTATTTACTAACAATTTTATTTATATTTGCAAACCATTAATTAAATGCATATTTCATTATTCAAACCTATACTTGTATATTATCCAATTAACAATTCATATAACATTTTTGAACTTCTTAAATATTTTGGTAAGTTATATCTATGCTATAGAATGAATTTTAATACTACGCGAGTTTTACAGTTTCACTTTTTATTTTAAGTTCATAATTTCCTAATTCTAAGGATTTCTACTTCAATTGATATTTCACTTAGCTCTTAGGTTCATTTCTCATTTCACAATTCAGAAGTTCCTTAATGATTCAAGTCTAAATTCATTTCACTCATTTAAAAAAATCATTAATTATTAAAGGACTTAAGAATTCCAATCCCGGTTTCATTTCAAATCAAGTTTTGGAATAATATATACTTATATAATTTATATAACCAATCATACTATAGAGAGTACAAAATAAAATAAATTTTGAATCAAAACAAAGTTTAGACAAGCTATTAAGTGGCCTCCCCCACTCGGACTCTCGAAAATAAACGCCGATGATGCGTGCACTCATCACCGAAATCATTTTCTAGCGTCAAGAGAAGGGAATATATCACTTATCATAAAAAAAAAATCCTTCGAAAACAATTTCAACTCAATTATACTATCATATAATACTCATATTATGTTTTTCATATTCTTGTAAGTCAATTTCAAGCACCGGAATTTAAATTCCCAAATCCAAGTTAAAATTCATTTATATTCATTATCAATTGTGTTTACAAGATTTCATTTTTCTAAATCCATTGTTATTTAATCAATTATTGTAAATATTGACTAATCAAACAATAACGATAATAATCTAATATTATCATCTCCTAACAATCAATTCAATCAAAATGAATAAATATTCAAATAATTCTTTTATATAAAATATATTCCAAAACGATATTGTGTTGGTTTGTCCTATTCGAGTGTTTAGAAATTCCTATCGACGCCTTGGCGTCCCAAGTATCGACCAGAATTCATAAATACTCAACGGAACAAATTAACACAATATAAAACCATTTTATATCAAATAACAAGTACGCTCTCTCATATACACTCAACTCATTCATATAGTTTACCTCTATTTCAATGAGTTATTCCCCACTAGAGCCAAGGTTTATCGCTAAACCAAAGCTCTGATACCAACTGTAACAACCCGCCTTTTTGGACAGTTTAAACCGACGATCAAATACACATGTCGATTCCAAACCATTAAAAGGGCAGATAGTTATTGGGTAAATAAGAAAAGAAAAGGAAGGGACATAAAGGAAATGAACAACACAGAATCTCACAGCGGAAGGCTAAAGTATAATAATAAAATAACAGTTCATGAAGCTGTTAATTAAATGAATACATTTGAAATGAATACATTTGATTATTATTATACAACATTTATCAGAGTTACATACACAACAAATATCATACAACAATGCAGCGGAATGGAATGAATATAATAATAGTAGATAATATACCAATCTTCGTCTCCGTCCTCCAAGGAAATGATCTTCAACCTAAACTGAAAACTCAGGACTGACCCGAGCGTAATGAAAAGACAAAACACTCGAGTCAGGACTAAAATATCCTTATGAAAGTTAAATCAATCGTAAATAAATATGAGTGTAAACGGCGTCAGAGATGTTTACGGGGTTTGACATCTCCTATCCAGTGTCAACGTGCGTGCAATAACTCAAGAGATGTTTCGGGATTTTCCATCTCTCAAGGATCCGTTAAACTATCTATATATACAATAAGATACGCTATATAGATAATGTCTAAAGTAAAGTAAAGGTATCAAAATAGTGTTAAGGCGACGCCCATTCACCGCTTAACACATTTATATTCCCAAGAGCATATACAAGACCGTAGTTTCCCCAAAACCGGAAGTCACCAGAGGGCAATCCATATACTCAAGGTACAAATCAAAACGTAGTGGTCGCGAATAGGATAATCAGTATGACAAGGTACATGAGGCGATACCAACTAGGATACTAGTAGTTGCGTGATCCGGACTGATGTTGAGCATAGCCCGCAGCTACCCCAACACCGCGAAACAACACTCCCAAATCAAGGGGTGCACCCAAATCGAATCACAAATGTAATAGAAATGGTATCGAAGAAGTGTGTCCGCTAGAGGTGGCGAACCTCAATGGCCCGGCGCGGCTCCTGTTTTAGTCATGTCAGGGGTCATCCAATAATCGTTCTCTTTCTTCAGTCAACGCGTTCACCAACCATCCACTTCATTCTGGATCATCACTCCGCGTATAATAGTTATTAAAGTGGTTTTCGGTATCGACAGAGAGTATGTCCATATCCGATCCCGGTCTCTTTAATAACTACGTATTATTACACCGTTGGCTCTTTTACATTTCAAATCGATTCATAATTGATATCAAAATATCATATTCGCTTCAAAAATCAAATCCATTTCAAATATCTTCGTATCTATTCAAATGTAAGATTCCGTTGCAAAAATCATTTTCGCATCAATATCCCATTTCGTTTTCAAAATCATTTCGAATTTCAAATTTAGGTTGCAACTTCATTTAACTCAATTCGTATTTAGATTCAAGATTTTAAATATAAACATTCACCTTATTGACCAGTTTGGAATTTTAGAAAATAGTTTTAAGTAGTTTAAAGTATTTTTTTAAATAATTAAAATAGTTAAAAATACTTAAAATCTTAAAATGGATTTCAAATAGATAAATTAGTTTAAAATAATTTAAATCGGGTTAAGTAGATTTAAAATAGATTAAAAATAGTTTAAGTATTCAAAATGGTTTATATAACCGAGAAATTTGGAAAACAAAATAAAACAGCTTCAAAACCAAACCATTTCAATTATAACTTCCCAATTCAAATCAATTTCAATTTCCATTCTACCAATTCAATTTCGATTTCAATTCAAAACAACTTCACTTTAACTTCAAATCAATTCAACTCTACATTCACCTTCAACTTATTCAATTTCAATTTTTATCGATTTGGAGCTTGATTTCAAAATATCCATTTATAACACTTAACAAATTTTCCATTAATATTCAAGTTTAAATCCAAATTTCAAATATGGTTCAATTCCAAGCTCGATTTCAAAATATCATTTTTATATCACTTTTACTTAGTAATATTCAAAGCTCGAATTAAGGTTAAATCTTTAAACAAATCAATTTCGAAATTCAATCATATCTCGATTTTAAATTCCAAAGTCTCCACTTAATTATTTTTTTACAATTTCTTTAACCAAAATTAATTTCAACATTCCAAACTCAAATTTTCGATAATTCGATTCCTATAAATTGATTTCTATTTATAACTTTTAAATATTAAATAAATTTCAAATCGACGATTTTTAAAATTATTAATTTAGCCAATTCGGTGTCCGTATATAATTTTCTATCCTATGGCCAAGTAATTATTTATTTCAACTGAATGTCAGGGATGAACATATATTACTTAAATTTAATCACAGTATCATATGTATGCATAACAGGATCTATATAAGCAAATAAACATCCAAACACTCAATTATCAACCAATAGCATCCATCAAAATACATCATCCAATAAACAATACAATTCATGGCAGTTTCATAGTTATCAAAGTCAGGTAATTTAATTGCAATTCAATTTTAACTTCAATTTAACTGTCAATTTAACGGTTAACTCGAATGACAATCTATATGACAATTAAATTCTATCAAACAACGACTAATAAAATTCATAACACTTCATAATATCAAATTTAACTAACATAAAGATATTTAGTACGTTGTGAGCGTTAAAAACACTCACTTAGATTTCAATGTAGTTCCAGCGCTTTATTTCGAATAAAATTAAACGAGCGTTTAATTTTACCCAAAATTTTCACTATCTCCAAATGATTCCAATCCAGCTCCATAGCGTAGTGCTCGACAAAACGAAACCAACGCAATTCGTTTCGTGCGTTTTCGACCTCGTACGAAAAAGTTACACTATTTTAAAGATTGAACGAATTAATATAAATATAATTTACGATTTCTATTTCAATTTTAAACCTCAACTCACATCTGCCGTTCGTTCTCCTGTGCAAATCACGGCCCTTGCACGCGTCTTCCTTCTTCCCAGTGAACATCGCGCAAAGAAACCCATTAGCCGTCAAGCTTCAACGAATTTTCACGACCAAAATACACGACTTGAAGACGATCGGCCACCTCCATCGCGAAGCTCTCGGCGAACCCTACCTACACCGTGAATAGCATGAAACTCGGCTGCCCCCTTTGCCTCGAAAAACGTGAAAAACGCAGCAGCTTAAATCTCGATTTCCCGTTGATCCGTGGCTCCGTTTTCGATCATCTCCGTATGGATTTGAAGCTTTCATCGTGCTCTACAACTTTGTAGTTGAGAGTTTTTGCTAATTGTTGATGGATTGAGAGGAAAATGAGGAAGAAGTTTCGAATTTTCGTGGCCATTGATTCAGTAAAATGGCGGCTAGGGTTGAAGTAAATTAGGGTTTGCAAAGTGAAAGGGTGAAGGTCCTTTTATAGAAAAAATTTCCAAATTTACTATTCATCGAAATTTTCCGAACTCCAAACGAAGCGTGCCGACTGGCGTTTCTAGGGTTTACCCCGCGTTCCGAACGCAATGGAACATGTTTCGGAAGCTAATTCGATCGTATGTGTGAGTTACGGCAATAAACGATCAATTTTAAATTAAACCGATTAAACGATTTTCTAGGCGTTTTGGCTTGCCCCGGACAAACGGTAAATCCGATTGACATAAAATTCGAAATCTTACAATAATATCACATTACGGATCCAATGAAACAAGTTTCGTCGAAATCCGAGACCGTTTGAAAAATGACTATTTTAACTCGCCAAATTAATATTAAAACAATTTCAACGCGTTTCGAGCTGCCACGGTCAAACGACAACTCCGATTGCTACGAAAATTGAAATCCAATAATAACTAACTATTACGGATCCAATGGAACTAGTTTTGTCCAATTCTGAGACTGTTCAAAAATTGGCTATTTTCCAGTCGAAAATTAAATATTAAAATATTCAATTTTCACAAATAAATTTTAAATTCAGTTTTAAAAGTTCTATAACATCACTATAACTCCAATATGATAAAATAAAATTTTACAAATCATTTTTAATCATATTAAACCCGTTATTTTATTTATCCAATAAATTCCAAATATTTAATTTAGACAATTTCGCTTATCCAATAATTCATTATCTTTTGAAATATTGAAATTGAACTTATAAGATTCAACTTTTAAAACCATTTCAAAATTTAGAACACTATTTTCATTTTACAGTTATTCAATTATTCAATAAGTTTTAAATATTTAATTTAAACAATTACGTGTTCAATATTCAATATTTGATTTCGAATAGATTTTACTTATCAATCAATTACTCTATCATACCCAATGAATTCAACATTTAATATCCTATTCAACTATTGATTGCAAAGGCATTCACTAAGTAGCTTTTTTTTCATTACTTGGATAATTATTGCAATTCATTCCAGTTATTATTATTCCAAATGAATTGCAAATTTTTTTCTAACATTAAATCACGAAATCTTATTAAATTAGCTAATTTAATTATCGAAAATTAACTAATGAATTGCAAATTTTTTTCTAACGACCCGCCTTTTTGGACAGTTTAAACCGACGATCAAATACCCATGTCGATTCCAAACCATTAAAAGGGCAGATAGTTATTGGGGTAATTAAGAAAAGAAAAGGAAGGGAAATAAAGGAAATGAAACAACACAGAATCTCACAGCGGAAGGCTAAAGTATAATAATAAAATAACAGTTCATGAAGCTGTTAATTAAATGAATACATTTGAAATGAATACATTTGATTATTATTATACAACATTTATCAGAGTTACATACACAGCAAATATCATACAACAATGCAGCGGAATGGAATGAATATAATAGTAGTAGATCATATACCAAATCTTCGTCTCCGTCCTCCAAGGAAATGATCTTCAACCTAAACTGAAAACTCAGGACTGACCCGAGCGTAATGAAAAGACAAAACACTCGAGTCAGGACTAAAATATCCTTATGAAAGTTAAATCAATCGTAAATAAATATGAGTGTAACGGCGTCAGAGATGTTTACGGGGTTTGACATCTCATATCCAGTGTCAACGTGCGTGCAATAACTCAAGAGATGTTACGGGATTTTCCATCTCTCAAGGATCCGTGAAACTATCTACTATGTAGTAATATACGCTAAGTAGATAATGTCTATCAGTAATATAAAGTATCAAAATAGCGTTAAGGCGTTACCATAATCCCCCTTAACACATTTTATATTCCCAAAAGCATATACAAGACCGTAGTTTCCCCAAAACCGGAAGTCACCAGAGGGCAATCCATATACTCAAGGTACAAATCAAAACGTAGTGGTCGCGAATAGGATAATCAGTATGACAAGGTACATGAGGCAATACCAACTAGGATACTAGTAGTTGCGTGATCCGGACTGATGTTGGGCATAGCCAGCAGCTACCCCAACACCGCGAAACAACACTCCCAAATCAAGGGGTGCACCCAAATCGCATCACAAATGTAATAGAAATGGTATCGAAGAAGTGTGTCCGCTAGAGGTGGCGAACCTCAATGGCCCGGCGCGGCTCCTGTTTTAGTCATGTCAGGGGTCATCCAATAATCGTTCTCTTTCTTCAGTCAGCGCGTTCACCAAACCATCCACTTCATTCTGGATCAACACTCCGCGTATAATAGTTATTAAAGTGGTTTTCGGTATCGACAGAGAGTATGTCCATATCCAATCCCGGTCTCTTTAATAACTACGTATTATTACACCGTTGGCTATTTTACATTTCAAACCGATTCATAAATGATATCAAAATATCATATTCGCTTCAAAAATCAAATCCATTCAAATATCATCGTATCTTTCAAAATATCAGATTTCATATTTAAATTCAAGATTTAAATATAAACATTTCACCTTATTGACCAGCTTAGGATTTTAGAAAAATAGTTTTAAGTAGTTTAAAAGTAGTTTTAAATAATTAAAATAGTTAAAACACTTAAAATCTTTAAAATGGATTTAAAATAGATAAATTAGTTTAAAATAATTTAAATTGGGTTAAGTAGATTTAAAATAGATTAAAATAGTTTAAGTATTCAAAATGGTTTATATAACAGAGTAATTTGGAAAACAAATTAAAACAGCTTCAAAATCAATCCATTTCAATTATAACTTCCCAATTCAAATCAATTTCAATTTCCATTCTACCGATTCAATTTCGATTTCAATTCAAAACAATGTCAACTTTTACTTCAAATCAATTCAATTCTACATTCACCTTTAATTAATTCAATTTCAATTTATATCGATTTGGAGCTTGATTTCTCAAAATATCAATTTATAACACTTAACAAAATTTCCAACAATATTCAAGTTTAAATCCAAATTCCAAATATGATTCAATTCCAAACTCGATTTCAAAATATCATTTTCATATCACTTTTACTTAGTAATATTCAAAGCTCGAAATAATGTTCAATCTTTAAAATAAATAGATTTTCGAAATTCAATCATATCCAAATTTTAAATTTTAAAGTCACAACTTAAATTATTTACCAATTTCTTTTAACCAAAATTTATTTCAACATTCCAACTCAATTTTTCGACAAATTCGATTTCTATAAATTGATTTCTATTTATAACTTTTAAATCAAAACATTTAAATAAATTTTAAATCGACGATTTCAAAAATTATTTATTTAACCAATTCGGTGTCCGTATATAATTTTCTATCCTATGGCCAAGTAGTTATTTATTTCAATTAAATGTCAAGGATGAGTATATATTACTTAAATTAAATCACAGTATCATATGTATGCATAACAGGATATATATAAGCAATAAACATCCAAACATTTAAATATCAAACAATAACATCCATCGAAATAAATCATCCAATAGACAATACAATCCATGGCAATTTCATAGTTATCAAGGTCAGGTAATTTAATCGCCATTCAAATTTCAATTTTAATTTAACCGTCTATTTAATTTTTCAACGGTTAATTCAAATAACAAGCTATACGACAATTAAATTCATATCAAACAACGACAAATAACATTCATATCACTTCATAATGTCAATTTAACTAGCATAAAGATATTTAGTACGTTGTGAGCGTTATAAAACACTCACCTTGATTTCAATGTAGTTCCAGCGCTTTATTTCGAATAAAATTAAACGAACGTTTAATTTTTCCCGAAATTTTCACTATCTCCAAATGATTCCAATCCAGCTCCATTGCGTAGTGCTCGACAAAACGATTCCAACGCAAAAAGTCTCGTCCAAAACGGACCTCGTATGAAAAATTTATACACGTTTAAAGTTTGAAAAATTTTAATATAATCAATTTTAGAATTTTTTTTTTTTTAATACTATTTACCCAACTCAATCAGAGCCGTTGATTCCACTTTGCTCCCATCAGGCCCGTACGTGCCTTCTTCTCCTTCACGTTTCACACCTCCAGGTTATTCACGTTAACAAGAACCCATGATAGCCGCACTTAGGGTTTGCTTTTTCGGCCTCCACGACGAACATGAACACGATCAGGTTACACCACTTCGAAGCCACCGCCTTACTCCACCTTCACCATCAATAGCCTGAAGCTCGGCCACCCCCTCTGTCTCGAATTGCATGAAAAACGCAGCCCCTTCTTGCTCGATTTCCCGTTGATTCGAAGCTCCGTTTTCGATCATCTCCGTATGGATTTGAAGCTTTCATCGTCCTCTACAACTTTGTAGTTGAGAGTTTTTGCTAATTGTTGATGGATTGAGAGGAAAATGAGGAAGAAGTTTCGAATTTCGTGGCCATTGGTTCAGGAAATGGCGGCTAGGGCTGAAGTCAATTAGGGTTTCTGGATTAAAATAATAATAAAACTGCCTCGGTTTGCGTGCGTATTTATATAGGTAGGTCCAAAATCATCCGAACTCCAATCGAGACGTGCCGCCAGGCGTTTATAAGGTTTTACCCCCATTCCAGACGCAATGGAACATGTTTTGGAAGCTAAGTCGATCGTATGCGTGAGTTACAGCAATAAACGATCAATTTAAAATTAAACCGATTAAACGATTTTCTATGCGTTTTGGCTTGCCCCGGACAAACGGTAAATCCGTTTGACTTGAAATTTAAAACCTTACAATAATATCACATTACGGATCCAATGAAACTAGTTTCATCGAAATCCGAGACCGTTTGAAAAATGACTATTTTAACTCGCCAAATTAATATTAAAACAATTTCAACGCGTTTCGAGCTGCCACGGTCAAACGACAACTCCGATTGCTACGAAAATTTAAATCCGATAATAACTAACTATTACGGATCCAATGGAACTAGTTTCGTTCAATTCTGAGACTGTTTAAAAATTGGCTATTTTCCAGTCGAAAATTAAATATTAAAATATTCAATTTTCACAAATAAATTTTAAATTCAATTTTAAAAGTTCTATAACATCACTATAACTTCAATATGATAAAATAAAATTTTACAAATCATTTTTAATCATATTAAACCCATTATTTTATTCATCCAATAAATTCCAAATATTTAATTTAGACAATTTCGCTTATCCAATAATTCATTATCTTTTGAAATATTGAAATTGAACTTATAAGATTCAACTTTTAAAACCATTTCAAAATTTAGAACACTATTTTCATTTTACAGTTATTCAATTATTCAATAAGTTTTAAATATTTAATTTAAACAATTTACGTGTTCAATATTCAATATTTGATTTCAAATAGATTTTACTTATCAATCAACTACTTTCTTATACCAAATGAATTCAACATTTATCACCCTATTCAACTATTGATTGCAAAGGCATTCACTAAGTAGCTTTTTTTTTCATTACTTGGATAATTATCGTTGCAATTCATTCTAGTTATTATTATTCCAAATGAATTACAAAATTTTTTTCTAACATTAAATCACGAAATCTTATTAAATTAGCTATTTTAATTATCGAAAATTTACGGGTCGTTACACTCTCCCCCACTCAAAACTTTTCGTCCCCGAAAAGGAAAAGAAGGGAAAAGGAACCAAGTATAGAATTCAACATTAGATATATTTTATTCAAAGTTACCAACTTATAAAACAATGAAATTCCATTTATAAAGTCATAACTACGCTTCCACAATGTTACTCCGAACGGCTTTCTAAATTTAAAAGTTAGTTATCAAAACAAGTTATAAAATTTAAAAACTTGAAAATTTTCTAACACCCGGATTCACGGAAAATTTCGGCAGGGTCTCCTTTGCGCGGCTCGATCGAAAAATTTTACAATTCAATATATAACACAAATATAACCAATATATATCAAATATACATCTCATCTCAATGATGAGGCATCCCATATCTGGGGAAACAACATATATATATCACCAATATCATATAAAACCGTTAGCGTACCTTTTATTTAGCATTTATTAGCATTTTACTTACATTATGCGATTAGCGTAGAAGCGAGCTCCAAAACGAAGCGCAACCCCTTTGCTACCTACTAAAATGCTCAATAACTAAGTTAGAACCATGCATATAAAGATAGATCGCTATACTTAGCCTACACAACATATATATAACATATTTAGCTTCAAAACTGAGATTTCAATTTCTGGACAGCAAACAAATCTTAGCTTTAGGTCACCTAAACGGTAAATTTTGACAACAGAATCTAAACAAAAGTTGTTGCATTCATTTCAGGCTTTCCGGAATGTCCAAAATCATCGAATTCAGATCATCCGTTCAAAACCAAATTGGACATTCAGTTTTGTATTTTGTATTTTAACTTTCCGGAATGTCCATTTACCAACTGTAACGACCCGTAAATTTCCGATAATTAAAATAGCTAATTTAATAAGATTTCGTGATTTAGTGTTAGAAAAAAATTTGTAATTCATTTGGAATAATAATAACTAGAATGAAATGCAACAAAATTTATCTAAGTTAAGTGTTTATTAATTGAATGAAATCCCAAATCAATTGAAATAAGATGTAGTCGAAGGTAATTGAATGAATTTGTATTGTATAGGTAATTGTGACGCTTGTTTGTAAATAATAAACTTATAAGTAATTAAAAGTCAACAGTGATAATTATTTAAGTTACCTATTCATTTAGTTAGTCGAATTGAATTTGTGAACCAATTGCAATTGAAATGAAAGTATATATATTAGTTGAGTGCATTATCTCTAACTGCAGTTAAATAATAACGTGGAATTCATCTAATGTAATATAGTAAATCGACTGATAATGAAATTTTTATTTAAAAATCCAATATTGAAATCCGTCAAATATTGAACAATTAAATTGTTTAAAATTTAATATTTGGAATTTATTGAATAATTGAATAAAGGGAATTGAATAATTGTTTTAATGAAAATGGTTGTTCTATAATTTGAATGTGTTAAATTTTATAAGTTCGTTTCGAATATTTCAAAAGATACTGATTTAAGAATAATAAAATTGTTTAAATTTAATATTACAAATGTTTAAATAATTAAATTCCGAAGTTGATATGATTAATTTGATATTGAAATTTAATATATGAAAATAAAGTGAATAACTGAAATTTGATTTAATATGATTCAATTTGGTTTCCAAGGTGAATGTAAGTTGTATTGGGATTATAATAGGGTTAATAAGATTTTAAAATTGATATTTATTGGATAATTGAATAACGGGTTTAATATGATTAAAAATGATTTGTAAAATTTTATTTTATCATATTAAAGTTAGAGTGATGTTGTAGAACTTTTAAAATCGAATTAAGAGTAAATTTGTGAAAATTGAATATTTTAATATTTAATTATCGATTGAAAAATAGCCAAATTTTGAACAGTCTCAGAATTGGACGAAACTAGTTCCATTGGATCCGTAATAATTTGTTATTATCGGATTTCAATTTTCGTAGCAATCGGAGTTGTCATTTGATCGTGGCAGCTCGAAACGCATCAAAATTGTTTTTAATATTAATTTGGCGAGTTAAAATAGCCATTTTTCAAACAGTCTCGGATTTCGATGAAACCAGTTTCATCGGATCCGTAATGTGATATTATTGTATGGTTTCAAATTTCGTGTCAATTGGATTTATCGTTTGTCCGGTGCAAGCTAAAACGCCTAGAAAATCGTTTAAATCGGTTTAATTTTAATTGAACGTTTATTGCCATAACTCGCACAGATGACCGAATTAGCTTCCGAAACCTGTTTCATTGTGTCCAAAACGCGGGATAAACCCTAGAAATGCCGGTCACCGCGCGTAAATCGGAGTTCAGAAAACTGGAATGAATAGTGTTTTCGTTTGATTTTCTATAAATAGACCATCTTCATTCTCAAAATAAATATAAAAAAAAAAAGAAATTGAAACCCTAGCCGCCTCTTATGCAATGAATGGCCAGAAACTCGCGAATTTCTTTCCTCAATTACTTCCAATCCGTGAATCAATTCAAGAAAGCTTCAACGGCAAAAACGTAAAGCATTGGAAGGGCTATAGATCCATACGGAGATGATGATGATCGAAGCATCGTGGAGGTTCTAAATAGGCCGCGTTTATGCACGGTTGGCCACGTTTTTCAAGCATCTATGCTCGACCGAGCTGGGCCGCGACCTGGGTGTTGGTGGAGCACGCGTAGGCGAAGGGAATAGAAGTTGCTGATCGTCGAATAGGTCGACGATGGTGGAGCAAAAATTCGATGGAAGGGGGCGGCATGGGTTGCGTGTTCGTGAGTTTGACCTGGGGAAGAGGCTAAAAGAAACACGGCTGTGATCTTGGGCAGTAAGAGGAACGACCACGATGGAAGCAAGGTTTAAATAAAATATTATAGTTGTAAATTTATATGTTTTATAATTCGTGTAACTTCGTAAATTCATATCTCTTTCACACGAGGTCGGAAATTTACGAAACCAGTCGCGTTGGAATCGTATCGTCGAGCACTACGCTATGGAATTGGATTGGAGTCATTTGGAGCTAGAGAAATTTTGAGTTGAATCGAACGTCGTTCGATTTGATTTAAAATCGTAAAATCAAGGTGAGTGTTTTATAACGCTCACATCGTACTAAATATCTTTATGCTAGTTAAATTGACATTATGAAGTGATATGAATTTTATTTGTCGTTGTTTGATATAAATTTAATTGTCATATAGCTTGTTATTCGAATTAACCGTTGAAAAATTAAATTGACAGTTAAATTGAAATTAAAATTGAATTGCGAATAAATTACCTGACATTGATAACTATGAAACTGCCATGAATTGTATTGTTTATTGGATGATGTATTTTGATGGATGCTATTGGTTGATAATTGAATGTTTGGATGTTTATTTGCTTATATAGATCCTGTTATGCATACATATGATACTGTGATTTAATTTAAGTAATATATACTTATCCCTGACATCTAATTGAAATAAATAACTACTTGGCCATAGGATAGAAAATTATATACGGACACCGAATTGGCTAAATTAATAATTTTTGAAATCGTCGATTTGAAATTTATTTAAATGTTTTGATTTAAAAGTTATAAATAGAAATCGAGTTATAGAAATTGAATTCATCGAAAAATTGAGTTTGGAATGTTGAAATAAAATTTGGTTAAAGGAATTTTGTTAAATAATTAAGTTGAGACTTTGAAATTTAAAATTTGGTTATGATTGAAGTTTGAAAATTTATTCGTTTAAGGGATTGAACCTTAAATCGAGCTTTGAATATTATTAAGTAAAAGCGATATAAATGATATTTGAAATTGAGCTTGAAATTGAATCATGTTTGTAATTGGGATTTAAATTTGAATATGAAAGGATAATTTTGTTAAGTGTTAAAATTGATATTCTGAAAAATCAAGCTAAAAATCGATATATATTGAAATTGAATAAGTTGGAGGTGAATGTAAAATCGAATTAATTTGAAGTCAAAGTTGGCATTGATTTAAATTAAAAATCGAAATTGAATCGGTAAAATGGAAATTGAAATTGATTTGAATTGGGAAGTTATAATTGAAATGGATTGGTTTTGAAGCTGTTATTTTGTTTTCCAAATTACTCAGGATATAAACCATTTTGAAGACTTAAACTATTTTAATCTATTTTAAGTCTACTTAACCCAATTTAAATTATTTTGAACTAATTTATCTATTTAAATCCATTTTAAGACTTTAAGTATTTTTAACTAGTTTTAATTATTTAAACTACTTTTAAACTACTTAAAACTATTTTCTAAAATTTCAAGCTGGTTAATAAGGTGAAATGTTTATGTTTAAATCTTGAATTTGAATACGAATTGGAATAAACGAAGTTGCAACCTAAATTGAGATTCGAAATGATTATGAAATCGAAATGAGATATTGATGCGAAATTTATTTTGGAACGAAATCCTACATTTTTAATAGATTCGATAATATTTGAAATGGATTTGATTTTTGAAACGAATATGATATTTTGATATCAATTATAAATCGATTTGAAATTTAAAAGAGCCAACGGTGTAATAATACGTAGTTATTAAAGAGTCCGGGATCGGATATGGACATACTCTCTGTCGATACTGAAAACCACTTTAATAACTATTATACGCGGAGTGTTGATCCAGAATGAAGTGGATGGTTTGGGGAACGCGTTGACTGAAGAAAGAGAACGATTATTGGATGACCCCTGACATGACTAAAACAGGAGCCGCGCCGGGCCATTGAGGTTCGCCACCTCTAACGGACACACTTCTTCGATACCATATCTATTACATTTGTGATGCGATTTGGGTGCACCCCTTGATTTGGGAGTGTTGTTTCGCGGTGTTGGGGTAGCTGCTGGCTATGCCCAACATCAGTCCGGATCACGCAACTACTAGTATCCTAGTTGGTATTGCCTCATGTACCTTGTCATACTGATTATCCTATTCGCGACCACTACGTTTTGATTTGTACCTTGAGTATATGGATTGCCCTCTGGTGACTTCCGGTTTTGGGGAAACTACGGTCTTGTATATGCTTTTGGGAATATAAAATGTGTTAAGGGGGATTATGGTAACGCCTTAACGCTATTTTGATACTTTATATTACTGATAGGCATTATCTACTTAGCGTATATTACTACATAGTAGATAGTTTCACGGATCCTTAAGAGATGGAAAATCCCGTAACATCTCTTAAGTTATTGCACGCACGTTGACACTGGATAGGAGATGTCAAACCCCGTAAACATCTTCGACGCCGTTACACTCATATGTATTTACGATTGATTTAACTTTCATAAGGATATTTTAGTCCTGACTCGAGTGTTTTGTCTTTTCATTACGCTCGGGTCAGTCCTGAGTTTTCAGTTTAGGTTGAAGATCATTTCCTTGGAGGACGGAGACGAAGATTTGGTATATTATCTACTACTATTATATTCATTCCATTCCGCTGCATTGTTGTATGATATTTGTTGTGTATGTAACTCTGATAAATGTTGTATAATAATAATCAAATGTATTCATTTCAAATGTATTCATTTAATTAACAGCTTCATGAACTGTTATTTTATTATTATACTTTAGCCTTCCGCTGTGAGATTCTGTGTTGTTTCATTTCCTTTATTTCCCTTCCTTTTCTTTTCTTAATTACCCCAATAACTATCTGCCCTTTTAATGGTTTGGAATCGACATGGGTATTTGATCGTCGGTTTAAACTGTCCAAAAAGGCGGGTCGTTACAGTTGGTATCAGAGCTTTGGTTTAGCGATAAACCTTGGCTCTAGTGGGGAATAACTCATTGAAATAGAGGTAAACTATATGAATGAGTTGAGTGTATATGAGAGTGCGTACTTGTTATTTGATATAAAATGGTTTTATATTGTGTTAATTTGTTCCGTTGAGTATTTATGAATTCTGGTCGATACTTGGGACGCCAAGGCGTCGATAGGAATTTCTAAACACTCGAATAGGACAAACCAACACAATATCGTTTTGGAATATATTTTATATAAAAGAATTATTTGAATATTTATTCATTTTGATTGAATTGATTGTCAGAAGATGATAATATTAGATTATTATCGTTATTGTTTGATCAGTCAATATTTACAACAATTGATTAAATAACAATGGATTTAGGAAAATGAAATCTTATAAACACAATTGATAATGAATATAAATGAATTTTAACATGGATTTGGGAATTTAAATTCCGGTGCTTGAAATTGACTTACAAGAATATGAAAAACATAATATGAGTATTATATGATAGTATAATTGAGTTGAAATTGTTTTCGAAGGATTTTTTTTATGATAAGTGTTATATTCCCTTCTCTTGACGCTAGAAAATGATTTCGGTGATGAGTGCACGCATCATCGGCGTTTATTTTCGAGAGTCCGAGTGGGGGAGACCACTTAAGAGCTTGTCTAAACCTTGTTTTGATTCAAATTTATTTTATTTTGTATTCTCTATAGTATGATTTGATATATAAGTTATATAAGTATATATTATTTCAAAACTTGATTTGAAATGAAACCGGGATTGGAATTCTTAAGTCCTTTAAAAATTAATGATTTTTTTTAAATGATTGAAATGAATTTAGACTTGAATCATTAAGGAACTTCTGAATTGTGAAATGAGAAATGAACCTAAGAGCTAAGAAAAAAATATCAATTGTAGTAGAAATCCTTAGAATTAGGAAATCATGAACTTAAAATAAAAGTGAAACTGTAAAACTCGCGTAGTATTAAAATTCATTCTATAGCATAGATATAACTTACCAAAATATTTAAGAAGTTCAAAAATGTTATATGAATTGTTAATTGGATAATATACAAGTATAGGTTTGAATAATGAAATATGCATTTAATTAATGGTTTGCAAATATAAATAAAATTGTTAGTAAATAATTGGAATTTAAATTAACATTTAAAGGTGATTCACAATTATGTTAATATAAAATGGAAATACTATATGTGAATGTAAATGTGAAAAAAAATTATAGTGAAATTTAAGTAATGACTTAAGAATTAATAAATTGAAAATTCAGCTTTAAATGGAAAGAAGCTGTATGTTGTTTAACTACATTCTATTTGCATAACTATAACTTACCAAATACTTAAAAGGTTTAAAATGCTAATAAGGATAAGTAGAGAAATAATATACCAGTGAGAGAGTGAAAAATAAAATGTGAAGATCTAATTGATAGTTGTAAATATAAAAGAAATTTAAGCGGTAAAATGAATGATATATATAAGTGAATGAATAAAATTTAAACTTAAGGAAATATAGAATTGGTAAATGGAAACTGATTAAATTTGAATATAACTAAATGTCTATAAGCTTGGAAGTGTATGAAAGTAAAATTGACTTGGAAATGTATAATTGATTTAGTGTAGATTTTGGATGGATGTTAATGTTTGATATGCATTGGCTGTTAGATGGATGATAATTGATTAAGTAGAATTCATTAGTGTTAATGGAATTGAATAAACGGAATAAAATTGTAAAATAATTAAATTCAAATTTGAAGCAAAGTGAAATTAAATATAATTGAATTCAATTTAAATTGAAGCAAATTGACTTGAATTTAAAATGTGAATGAAACAAACTTGAATAAATCGGAAACAAATTGAATGCAAACCTATTGCATGGATGAATAAGAAAATAAATGACTTTGTGTTTATGATTGTTTTTTAGAAAATTTGAAGTTTTGATGGTTTGCACTTTGAAATAATAAAAGCAAATTTTTGGGAAAATCCAAAATTGTCCAATGTATGCTGAAACGAAAACAACCATAACTTTTAAATGACTCAACGGAATTTGACAATCTTGGACTTTTCGAAAAGCTTAGAAACTATAGCACAACTTTTATTTAGAGTGTCTTGAGAAATTCCTTCGTCTACTAGGTTAAAAACTTGAATGTTACTCGCTGGCCTGTGTAAAATAGGTAAAAATCTGTAGTATACATCTTTAGTATTTTCGCCATATCTTTTGACTAGTTTATCGGATTTTGATGATCTTGCCCTTTCTGGAAAGCTAAGAACTTAAGCTAAAACTTTTGTTTTAAGTGTTTTGTGTTTTGATGTGGTTTAGAAGGTCGGAAATGTGGGTGAACGTCGCAGACCTGCGCAAACACTGCCCAGGCTGAAGCGTATCCCCTAAGTAAAACGGCCATAACTTTTGAACGGATGATCCGAATTCGATGATTTTGGACATTCCGGAAAACCTGAAATGAATGCAACAACTTTTGTTTAGATTCTGTTATCAAATTTTACAGTTTAGGTGACCTAAAGCTAAGATTTGTTTGCTGTCCTGAAATTGAAATCTCAGTTTTGAAGCTAAATATGTTATGTATATGTTGTGTAGGCTAAGTATATCTATCTATCTTTATATGCATGGTTCTAACTTAGTTATTGAGCATTTTAGTAGGTAGCAAAGGGGTTGCGCTTTGTTGTGGAGCTCGCTTCTACGCTAAACGCATAATGTAAGTAAATTGCTAATAAATGCTAAATAAAAGGTACGCTTACGGTTTTGTATGGTATTGGTGATATATATATGTTGTTTCCCCAGATATGGGATGCCTCATCATTGAGATGAGATGTATATTTGTGATATATATGCTATTATATTTTTTTCGATCGAGCCGCGCAAAGGAGACTCTGCCGAAATTTTCCGTAAATCCGGGTGTTAGAAAATTTTCAGGTTTTAAAAATTTTATAACTTGTTTTGATAACTAACTTTTAAAGTCAAAAAGGCATTTGGAATAACTTAGTAAAAGTGTAGTAATGACTTTATAGATGGAATTTCATTGTTTTATAAGTAGGTAACTTTGGATAAAATGTATCTAATGTTGAATTCTATACTTAGTTCTTTTTCCCTTCTTTTTCCTTTTCGGGGACGAAAAGTTTTGAGTGGGGGAGAATGTAACGACCCGTAAATTTCCGATAATTAAAATAGCTAATTTAATAAGATTTCGTGATTTAGTG
This sequence comes from Allium cepa, assembly GCA_030765085.1. Lineage (NCBI taxonomy): Eukaryota > Viridiplantae > Streptophyta > Magnoliopsida > Asparagales > Amaryllidaceae > Allium > Allium cepa. The sequence continues at coordinate 690,067,989 of CM060938.1, forward strand.
TTAGAAAAAAATTTGTAATTCATTTGGAATAATAATAACTAGAATGAAATGCAACAAAATTTATCTAAGTTAAGTGTTTATTAATTGAATGAAATCCCAAATCAATTGAAATAAGATGTAGTCGAAGGTAATTGAATGAATTTGTATTGTATAGGTAATTGTGACGCTTGTTTGTAAATAATAAACTTATAAGTAATTAAAAGTCAACAGTGATAATTATTTAAGTTACCTATTCATTTAGTTAGTCGAATTGAATTTGTGAACCAATTGCAATTGAAATGAAAGTATATATATTAGTTGAGTGCATTATCTCTAACTGCAGTTAAATAATAACGTGGAATTCATCTAATGTAATATAGTAAATCGACTGATAATGAAATTTTTATTTAAAAATCCAATATTGAAATCCGTCAAATATTGAACAATTAAATTGTTTAAAATTTAATATTTGGAATTTATTGAATAATTGAATAAAGGGAATTGAATAATTGTTTTAATGAAAATGGTTGTTCTATAATTTGAATGTGTTAAATTTTATAAGTTCGTTTCGAATATTTCAAAAGATACTGATTTAAGAATAATAAAATTGTTTAAATTTAATATTACAAATGTTTAAATAATTAAATTCCGAAGTTGATATGATTAATTTGATATTGAAATTTAATATATGAAAATAAAGTGAATAACTGAAATTTGATTTAATATGATTCAATTTGGTTTCCAAGGTGAATGTAAGTTGTATTGGGATTATAATAGGGTTAATAAGATTTTAAAATTGATATTTATTGGATAATTGAATAACGGGTTTAATATGATTAAAAATGATTTGTAAAATTTTATTTTATCATATTAAAGTTAGAGTGATGTTGTAGAACTTTTAAAATCGAATTAAGAGTAAATTTGTGAAAATTGAATATTTTAATATTTAATTATCGATTGAAAAATAGCCAAATTTTGAACAGTCTCAGAATTGGACGAAACTAGTTCCATTGGATCCGTAATAATTTGTTATTATCGGATTTCAATTTTCGTAGCAATCGGAGTTGTCATTTGATCGTGGCAGCTCGAAACGCATCAAAATTGTTTTTAATATTAATTTGGCGAGTTAAAATAGCCATTTTTCAAACAGTCTCGGATTTCGATGAAACCAGTTTCATCGGATCCGTAATGTGATATTATTGTATGGTTTCAAATTTCGTGTCAATTGGATTTATCGTTTGTCCGGTGCAAGCTAAAACGCCTAGAAAATCGTTTAAATCGGTTTAATTTTAATTGAACGTTTATTGCCATAACTCGCACAGATGACCGAATTAGCTTCCGAAACCTGTTTCATTGTGTCCAAAACGCGGGATAAACCCTAGAAATGCCGGTCACCGCGCGTAAATCGGAGTTCAGAAAACTGGAATGAATAGTGTTTTCGTTTGATTTTCTATAAATAGACCATCTTCATTCTCAAAATAAATATAAAAAAAAAAAGAAATTGAAACCCTAGCCGCCTCTTATGCAATGAATGGCCAGAAACTCGCGAATTTCTTTCCTCAATTACTTCCAATCCGTGAATCAATTCAAGAAAGCTTCAACGGCAAAAACGTAAAGCATTGGAAGGGCTATAGATCCATACGGAGATGATGATGATCGAAGCATCGTGGAGGTTCTAAATAGGCCGCGTTTATGCACGGTTGGCCACGTTTTTCAAGCATCTATGCTCGACCGAGCTGGGCCGCGACCTGGGTGTTGGTGGAGCACGCGTAGGCGAAGGGAATAGAAGTTGCTGATCGTCGAATAGGTCGACGATGGTGGAGCAAAAATTCGATGGAAGGGGGCGGCATGGGTTGCGTGTTCGTGAGTTTGACCTGGGGAAGAGGCTAAAAGAAACACGGCTGTGATCTTGGGCAGTAAGAGGAACGACCACGATGGAAGCAAGGTTTAAATAAAATATTATAGTTGTAAATTTATATGTTTTATAATTCGTGTAACTTCGTAAATTCATATCTCTTTCACACGAGGTCGGAAATTTACGAAACCAGTCGCGTTGGAATCGTATCGTCGAGCACTACGCTATGGAATTGGATTGGAGTCATTTGGAGCTAGAGAAATTTTGAGTTGAATCGAACGTCGTTCGATTTGATTTAAAATCGTAAAATCAAGGTGAGTGTTTTATAACGCTCACATCGTACTAAATATCTTTATGCTAGTTAAATTGACATTATGAAGTGATATGAATTTTATTTGTCGTTGTTTGATATAAATTTAATTGTCATATAGCTTGTTATTCGAATTAACCGTTGAAAAATTAAATTGACAGTTAAATTGAAATTAAAATTGAATTGCGAATAAATTACCTGACATTGATAACTATGAAACTGCCATGAATTGTATTGTTTATTGGATGATGTATTTTGATGGATGCTATTGGTTGATAATTGAATGTTTGGATGTTTATTTGCTTATATAGATCCTGTTATGCATACATATGATACTGTGATTTAATTTAAGTAATATATACTTATCCCTGACATCTAATTGAAATAAATAACTACTTGGCCATAGGATAGAAAATTATATACGGACACCGAATTGGCTAAATTAATAATTTTTGAAATCGTCGATTTGAAATTTATTTAAATGTTTTGATTTAAAAGTTATAAATAGAAATCGAGTTATAGAAATTGAATTCATCGAAAAATTGAGTTTGGAATGTTGAAATAAAATTTGGTTAAAGGAATTTTGTTAAATAATTAAGTTGAGACTTTGAAATTTAAAATTTGGTTATGATTGAAGTTTGAAAATTTATTCGTTTAAGGGATTGAACCTTAAATCGAGCTTTGAATATTATTAAGTAAAAGCGATATAAATGATATTTGAAATTGAGCTTGAAATTGAATCATGTTTGTAATTGGGATTTAAATTTGAATATGAAAGGATAATTTTGTTAAGTGTTAAAATTGATATTCTGAAAAATCAAGCTAAAAATCGATATATATTGAAATTGAATAAGTTGGAGGTGAATGTAAAATCGAATTAATTTGAAGTCAAAGTTGGCATTGATTTAAATTAAAAATCGAAATTGAATCGGTAAAATGGAAATTGAAATTGATTTGAATTGGGAAGTTATAATTGAAATGGATTGGTTTTGAAGCTGTTATTTTGTTTTCCAAATTACTCAGGATATAAACCATTTTGAAGACTTAAACTATTTTAATCTATTTTAAGTCTACTTAACCCAATTTAAATTATTTTGAACTAATTTATCTATTTAAATCCATTTTAAGACTTTAAGTATTTTTAACTAGTTTTAATTATTTAAACTACTTTTAAACTACTTAAAACTATTTTCTAAAATTTCAAGCTGGTTAATAAGGTGAAATGTTTATGTTTAAATCTTGAATTTGAATACGAATTGGAATAAACGAAGTTGCAACCTAAATTGAGATTCGAAATGATTATGAAATCGAAATGAGATATTGATGCGAAATTTATTTTGGAACGAAATCCTACATTTTTAATAGATTCGATAATATTTGAAATGGATTTGATTTTTGAAACGAATATGATATTTTGATATCAATTATAAATCGATTTGAAATTTAAAAGAGCCAACGGTGTAATAATACGTAGTTATTAAAGAGTCCGGGATCGGATATGGACATACTCTCTGTCGATACTGAAAACCACTTTAATAACTATTATACGCGGAGTGTTGATCCAGAATGAAGTGGATGGTTTGGGGAACGCGTTGACTGAAGAAAGAGAACGATTATTGGATGACCCCTGACATGACTAAAACAGGAGCCGCGCCGGGCCATTGAGGTTCGCCACCTCTAACGGACACACTTCTTCGATACCATATCTATTACATTTGTGATGCGATTTGGGTGCACCCCTTGATTTGGGAGTGTTGTTTCGCGGTGTTGGGGTAGCTGCTGGCTATGCCCAACATCAGTCCGGATCACGCAACTACTAGTATCCTAGTTGGTATTGCCTCATGTACCTTGTCATACTGATTATCCTATTCGCGACCACTACGTTTTGATTTGTACCTTGAGTATATGGATTGCCCTCTGGTGACTTCCGGTTTTGGGGAAACTACGGTCTTGTATATGCTTTTGGGAATATAAAATGTGTTAAGGGGGATTATGGTAACGCCTTAACGCTATTTTGATACTTTATATTACTGATAGGCATTATCTACTTAGCGTATATTACTACATAGTAGATAGTTTCACGGATCCTTAAGAGATGGAAAATCCCGTAACATCTCTTAAGTTATTGCACGCACGTTGACACTGGATAGGAGATGTCAAACCCCGTAAACATCTTCGACGCCGTTACACTCATATGTATTTACGATTGATTTAACTTTCATAAGGATATTTTAGTCCTGACTCGAGTGTTTTGTCTTTTCATTACGCTCGGGTCAGTCCTGAGTTTTCAGTTTAGGTTGAAGATCATTTCCTTGGAGGACGGAGACGAAGATTTGGTATATTATCTACTACTATTATATTCATTCCATTCCGCTGCATTGTTGTATGATATTTGTTGTGTATGTAACTCTGATAAATGTTGTATAATAATAATCAAATGTATTCATTTCAAATGTATTCATTTAATTAACAGCTTCATGAACTGTTATTTTATTATTATACTTTAGCCTTCCGCTGTGAGATTCTGTGTTGTTTCATTTCCTTTATTTCCCTTCCTTTTCTTTTCTTAATTACCCCAATAACTATCTGCCCTTTTAATGGTTTGGAATCGACATGGGTATTTGATCGTCGGTTTAAACTGTCCAAAAAGGCGGGTCGTTACATGTGTTGTCGACCTTGTCGACAAGAACCTTTCGATGAGGTTGAACCTAGAAAATAGAAGTTAAACCAACAAAGGTTTTAGTGGACAGTAAAGTAACTAAATAGCTCAAGACTTCCCTTTATGCATCCAGTTAAGCTTTATTTCATAAAATTCCCAAATCAACAATTTCCCTAATTAGGGTTAAATGCTTTGTTTAAGAGAAATACAAGTTTCAAATGAGAGAAATTGAATCCCAAAAACATGACCCTTTGGGCCTTATTTATAGATGTAGGAGGCCCCCTTTTCGAGTCCATGCTTTCTACAGCGTCGAAAGGTCCACCTTTAATATGCAGATGTGAACTTTTCGACCTTGTCAAAAGCTTTTCCCCTCATATGCCATTATGAACCTTTCAACCTTGTCAGAAGGTTTGCCTTTCTTATGAATTCATGAACCTTTCGACTTTGTCGAAGTTTTACCTTTTATATACTGTTATGGACCCTTCAACATGATCGAAAGGTTTGTCTTCACTTATTATGAACCCTTCGACCTTGTCTGAAGGCTTGTACTTCACTTAAGTGTTGTCGAGAGCTGTATTTCCCATCAATGTTGTCAACTGTTGTGCTTCCTCTCGACGCTGTCGAAAGGTGTCCTTTCATTTCCTTACCTTTGATGACTTCCGAATGTTTCTTTCTTCATAGCACCATTTGACATTGTCGAGCGGTGTTCTGGATGCGTCTTAACTGGTTTGGAAGGCTTGATAACTCATCCCTTCCACTCCTTCGAAAGGTTTGGTCTGAACTCCTCTTTCTTAGTCTTTGTTGAAGGACCTTTCAAACCAAGCGAAAGGTGGATTTTTATTTGCAGTAACATTTAGACCCCCTATACAAAAGGATGCTCTTGACTTGCCAAGTCATCTTTGTCGGATGCTAAAATCTGCTAGACTCTTTGGCTTTCCATGTAGATCTAGACCATCCATTTAAATCTTATCCAACGGTCAAGGATTTGGGTGAATTATCTTATATAGTAAGCTTCTTCTCTTCCTTCTTCTTTACATATAATTAAAATTTTCAAGCAAACGTTAAAGAATTCTCCAAAATCACCTTAACTTTGCTTTTTAGAAACCAAGGTAATTCCTAAACTCAAACTTTGAGAATGGATTAATCTATGTTTTCTTAGTTTTCACTCGATTTCCACTTATACCCTAATCAAATTTCATTTTTCCAGATCCCAAAATTGAAATATAATTTTGATCCGATTTGCTAAAAAAATTCTCCTAATTCAATGTGTTAAATCCATAGAATTCATTTCTTGCTTTAGATTTTGAGGTTGATAGTGATTGTTACTAAAAATACCTTTATTGAATTTAGTTCTTATTACAAAATTTTTGATTTTTCTCTTTGTTTTTAACCTGGGTTTTCGATTTATAGTAAATCTTTATACCCCTTTTGAAGTCGAGTTAGATTAATTAAGGTTAAACCTATTTTGTTAGCTGATTTTGGTTTGCTTTTCCTTCAAGAGAATTTTGAAAACTGGATTCATAATTGGGTTTTGGTTAGTTAAACCTGATTAGATTACCCGAAAACGTCTCGTGTATAGATGATAAATTTGGAGCCACTAAAATGACTATTCGGCCCCGTTGAAAGAGGTTGAGATGGTAATATAAGATTTGCCCTCTTGGCACCGTTCGATGGGGTCGGAAGTTGTAGTGGTGCCAAACCGATCAATGTTGCCAAAAGGATAGGAAATTAAGTAGAGTGGATCTACCCCTTCGACAACAAGCTCTCGACGAGTTCAAAGACTTTCAAACCTTTCGGCTATTAGCTTTCAAAAAGATTAAAATTCTTTGACCCTAGAGTTGTCTCTGCCCATCTTTTTCGAAATGTTTAGAGCATATATGAGTTGAACCTAAAACCATTTTGACTTCAGTGTAGGACATGTTTCAACAACATTGATCTGACCTTTCGAGACATCGTTAATAGTAATACTTTACTAAGAAATATTAGGTTCTTAGTTTCGATCATGTCAAAAGGTCTTGTCACTTAGCTTCATGTTGCACTTGAAGTGTATCCAGGCTTCCATAGAGCTTTCGACATTGTCGAAAGGTGATGAATGGGTTAATGTTTCATTTCGTCCTTTTGACATTGTCAATCGTTCAAGGAATTCATATTATTACGTTTTAGTCTTTCAATCATTGTTGAAGTATGCAGGTTTAAAGTTGATGCCATAATCCTTTCGATATTTTCAAAAGCTAGAGCTATTGACCTTTCAACATTGTCGAAAGCCTAAACTACTTAGTTTTTCACCATTTTAAAATTTTATGTCTATTTTCATGCTTGAGTTATTTAAGTATTTTTATTTGTATACTTCTTGATTTCCTTCTAAATTCAAAAATAATCAATGGTTTTAACTGAAATGTTTTCACCTGGCAGAATCATGAGCAAAGAAAACGATCAGCATACCACTTCCAATGAGTTAGAGCGGATAAAGGCCTCCCTTGCAGGGTTGAAGCAAATTTAGAAGCAAAGTAAATGGCACATTAGCTTACCAATGACGAAAAATTTACTATGAAGCTAAATCTTAAAGATTAGAAGATGAAAAAAAACTCGCTTGGGTGCCAAGAATATATCTTTGAAAAACAAATTCAAAAAGACCAGAGATTCGCTCAAACAAGCCGTTCATACCTTCTCTGATGTTAAGCGGAAAGTATCTCAATTCGCTGACGTTACCCTTTGGACTATGATGTTAAAGAATTATGAAGATGCCCTGATGCTCGCTTACACCGACAACTACAAGGACTTCCCGAACTTTGGCTTTCCTTCGCTTGATCCTACCTTAGCCAAAAGAGTTATGGATAAAATCAACTAGCTGAAACATTGCATCAAACCCGAAGGTGAGGAAGAAGTTAACGCTGCCGAAGATCTTTCTTTTGATATCCCCTCCTTTGACATCGAGCCTGATTCTATGGAGGAGGTTGACTCTCATAATGCAAAAGAGGAAAAAATGATGATGGTGATGAGGGCAGCGATAATGACAATAACAATGATGACAATGGTGATGGACCACGCGAAGGTCTAGGCCATGGTGGAGACATAGAGGGGCCATCCGATGCCTAAGAAAAAGATGGTGGCGAACAAGCTGAACTCTTAGAAAAGAAGCCATCAGAAGGATATGAATCCTACATCGCCTGGGCCCTCTGCTTCTTTTGGGGATGAACCTGCTTCCACTTATACCAAGGGTTCAAAGGAGAAGAAGTCGGAATTCCAGGCTTCCATTTTAGTTTCACAGTTTCGGCTTCTCTGTTTAAATATCTTGCACTTCGAAGATAATAATTAACGCTAAATCCTTTGTTTTAGATAAAGAAGAAGTCTACTTTTCCCTATAGAACAAAACTTGATGGAAAAACAAGCGGAACTTACCAAGTTATATAGGGAGTTAGACAAATTGATAAAGGAGAACAATGTTCTGTTTGAGAAATATCATATATTTGATAGGAGCACCTCCGTATTAGCATCTTTTAATGCCGAAGGGTTGCTCCTTCACTAAAGAGAGTGCGCATCCGGTATGATGCTCTCTTAAAAGGAAAATCAAGAATTACTAACTTTATTCTGGGTGATGATTGAAGAGAGAGATATTTTAGTTAACTTTTTGTATAAAGCTTATTATAGACATGCTATTATAGATTTTTCGTACATAGGTGAATTCAGTGGGAGTCTACTCGGACGTTTTCATAAAAGATACTTAGATGAATTCGAATCCGACCTGCATCCTGGGGCATGCTGGAACTTACCGCCGGTCAGGTCGATTCCTCATGATCTTCCCCCTGAAAAGCTTAAGTACTATAAAAATAAATTTGTTTATGAGTTTTTCTCTAAATCTGTTTTGTATGAACCAGATTAATGATTATAACATGTAATAGTTAATTGATATATAAATTCACGTTTTATTTCTGTTTTCTTTATGCTTAGCTTCATTTTCTATAATATTTCAGAGTGACGATTCTTTAGGTCGACTTGTCCCTAAAGACCATTTATGCCAATATGTTAAACTGAGGAGATTTTATTCTGAAAATGCATCAATTTTAAAGACTTCGAAATTAGTGGGATATTGCTTTCTTCGAGATTTACGAAAATTGTACTTGGAGTACCCTTGCCTTTATTTTGACTTCCTTGGTGAAGAAGAGGAAAATTCCTTAGAGAAATCAGAACCTTTTACACTAGATTAATTTGCGATCACGATCGTTCCCCGGTTGAGAAATGAGACTATAGCCAATGCCCACCAGTAATAACCCTCGAAGGAATCACTACGCCCTTTAACTCAATAGTTATGTTTCAGCTAACTCTCTTGACAAAGTAAGAAAAGTAGTTTCTATGCTGTAAATGTAATCAAATTGCATGTTGCACCCATTAACTTTGTTGTTGTTTTAGTTGTATTCTACTGTGATAATAATAAAGATTTTTTTATCTCTGTCTTAATTTTCATTCTATTTATTTTTGTTTAAATAGGAGCTACAACCATCTTCGACCCATCTTTTTCACAACTTACTTTCACACGTCGATGCTATCAGAGAAAGACTACAAACAATGAGCGGCGGGATCGTGGTCCACGATGAAGTCCAACTTGAGTGTTTCGGTGGCAATGTTGAAGCCGTGAAATGGCAGAAAGGATATTTTCTCCAAAAGACTGTCGCCAATGGTCACAAAGACCATATAGCCTATCTCGAGGGTGATATCAAGAAATAAGATGAGATGATCACTGCGCTTAAATGACAAGTGAAGACTAATCCCACAGTTGATTTTAATTAAAAAATGCCTGAACTTATTTAGCAAATAAATGATTTGGAGATAAAGCTAAAAGATAGCCAGGCGTAATTTAGAGTTCATTTTGGGGATAAGACTTTAAAGATCAAACTTCCGGTCCCTCATGCAGCCCCTCTAGCTGCTAAGCCTGCTAGGTCAAAACTTCTCGCGGCTCAAAAATTTCCCTCCATGCTCAACCTTCCCCCAGGTTTAGATGATAATGTAATGGGGAATTGGTGTTGGAGGGAAAAATTCAAAATTTCCAAATATTTTGATGAGCAGTAGAAAGTGAAGTATTCTCAAACTATTTATGAATACGCTGCCAAAACGTAGAAGTTGGAGCATGTCAACTATATGCTCGACAAGTGTGTCGCTGAATTAGAGAGGGAAAATAAAACAGTTAGAGCTGCAACAGAGTTTTTAATCATGCCCTGAAGACCAACATTGACTCAGATAATGATGAGAACAAGATAAGAAGGAAGTAAAAGAAACTCAACGAATTTCTCAATGCCGCAAATCGTCATTTGTAGACCCTTCAGTTGCGAAAACTCTTGATAAAGCTTCTTAAGACTTGTAATCCATTTACACTTTTGTAAACATATCTTGTATGTATGTAAATAATGTCATAGTTTTGTTAATCAATTTCAAAATTTATGTAAATATCATAAACTTTGTAAATATACCTGGTTTGTAATACTCCTCTATAATATTACCCTTGAAATACCATTGGATCGCCCGTTTATTGATTTTTGGGCATGCTGAATCTTTCGTCATTGCTGGCCATTTTGACTTTCTTGAAAAGCATGTAGTAGATAATATTTCTAATTGTTTGCTTAAAACTGACATATTTTTTCATGTGTGTTACTTTGCTTAGATCGACAAATTATCCTATGATTTGAATGAAAAGATGGTTTAGACTAAATGTTAAAATCTCATCTTTAACCATGATGGGAGATGTTCTAGGAAATTGCTTTTTCTACTTGTCCGGTATGTTTGAAATTTGTTGATAGAAAGTTCTACCTTATCATAGGGGTATAAATATTAAAACGTCACCTTTATTTAATAAAGAAACCAATCTATGAAATTTTGAAGTAATAACTATTTGACCCATTCCTTAATATTAATGGGATTTTAAAAGTTAGAAACTCGAAATTCCCATTTGGAAACTCTTAACAACAACCTCCATGGTGATATTATTTGGCCCAAATTCTGGTATTTAGGGTGAATAGAAATGCAAAGAACTTGCACCCAGATTAGGGTTTATATAAGGAGTAGTTTTGGTACCTAGATTCAAGTATAATAAGTTAGTGATTATTAAGTACACGAAACCTAGACTTGAACATTGGATAATGAAGTTTTTACATGAAAGACTCAAAAAACTAATTCGAGTATTAATAGCTAATGTTTAGAAATGAGAATCCTGAAACCGAGATTCGGATAATATTATGCAATGTTCTGTCTCACACCTTTGCCTCTGTCTTCTTTGACATGTATGAACCCTCCAGGTTTTGAATATATATAGGAATAATTTGATTGGATACCTCTTGAGCTAGGACGTCTTAGTCCATAATCGGATATGCTTTTTCTCGAGCTTAAACATCTTAGTTCATGATTTGATGATCCTCTTCTTCAGCTTGGACATCTTAGTCCATTGTTGAATGTGCCTCATCTTGGGTTTGGACATCTTAGTCCATAATTTAATGGGCCTCCTCTCCAGCTTGGGCATCTTAGTCCATAGTTTAACGGGTCTCTTCTTGGGCCCGGACGTCTTAGTCCACTGTTGTCTTGTACTCTTGGTTAGCTCATCTTGGAGGCTGGAACCAAGGACATATCTGACCTCTCTCTAGGAGGCGCCTTGCCCTGGCTCTTTTACGGTTCAGATAGGGGCTTGTTCATTGCTTTAACATGGACATCATATGATGCGGTTGAAGGATTACTCCACAGTCCTTCCAGGAGATGCCTTACCTAGGCCATAGCATGTCACGGATAAGGGCTTGTTCGGTGCTTTAACCTGGCCATCTTATGCGACAGTTAAAGACTTACTCCATCCTTCCACCAGGAGGTGCTCTGCCCTGGCCATCTCGGCACAGACAGAGGCTTTTCTACCATCTTAGGTAGATTGCCATATTAGGTAGTATCCAAATATATGGAGCATTTCACTCCCAACCATGTAGTTTTTCTCTTTTATAGAAAATAGCTCTTTATTAATTCCATCTCAAATTCCTTTTACAAATTTTTGAACCTTTCCTTGCCGAAAGAAGTTTATAATCATCTCCTCCAAGGCTTTGCAATGATTAGTCTCATGACCATTCATCGTATGATAGTGGCGGTAGGATTCTCCCAAGTTCCTTTCATGTTTTGCTTCTTTTTCTGTGATGGACAATAATTGAGTTCATCCTTTGTAAGCAAGTAGATGTTCTCAATTGATGTTGTTAAGTTGCATGCGTTTAGAAGTCTAGACTTAAAGCTTGATTCTTGTAGATAGCGTTTTGACTTTTTGTTTCTTGGCCCTATGTTCTTATGCCCTTTAATTGCTTTTCTTTTTAGCACCTTTTTGTGCATCTTGTATAGGAAGCGTTGTCTTTTCAATTTGTTTTTGCCATTTATTTGCAAAGGCATTATAATTAACCATTATTTCCCTCTCAAATATTGTGCCTTTGGAAAAACATTGTATGATCTTCTTATTCAATTAAGACATTGTCACTTTCCTTTGTCATTTTTCCAAATGCAAAGATAGGGGTAGGACCAATACGAAAAGGATTTAGACTCCATTTCTCAGGATCAAAGGATTTTTCTTTCTTTTTGTTTATAATTCTTAGGGCTTGAAGCCTTAGCCTTTGCTCTTCGTCTTGATCAGAGTTCCTTATGACTGCTCTGGAGAACCTTGTCAAATGTGATTTAGAAGATCCTCATTCAGATCTCTTAAATTAGTTGGCCATGTTCGAACCAAATTAGATAATCTTAAGGTAGGATTGAATGAAGCAGGGTTAGAGAATGATGGGGTTGGGGATTTATCCAATCGGTGGTTCAAGCCCTCCTTCTAGCGCCAAAAATGTTAACCGGATTTCTTGTCAACACCCCAATGCAATGCTAAGAAAAATGAATTCCGCGTTGCAAGAATAGGGCATGAGATTCCCTTAAGGGTTGCCTTATGAGTTGGTTTTATTTAAGGATAATTCTCCAATCCGACCTTTCGACGTCAAAGGTTTAGTCTTTGAATTGTATAACCTTCCGACCTTGTTGAGCTATTATGAGGTCTCTGGCTAAAATTTACCTTTCGTTTAGATTGAGATTTCCAAAGTTAAGTCCTTAAAAGGTAGGTTTCAATATAGTCGAAGGCTAAGGTGATAGCTTTCCTTAGGTTTAGAAAGGAAAAAATATACTTCAGTCGATATGAAGCAGGTTTTCACCTTGTCGAGTTGTTAGATCACAGAGTATGTGGTTTAAAAAGGTTATAGGAGTTGTTTACGCATAAAGAGCTATTGATCGTCCTTGTCGGAAGGTTCAATCCACAAAGTTGATGACTTAAAAAGTTTACAAAACATGGTTGGACCAGATGTGTTGTTGACCTTGTCGACGAAAACCTTTTGATGAGGTTGAACCTAGAAAATAGAAGTTAATCCAACAAAGGTTTTAGTGAGTTAATCCAACAAAGGTTTTAGTGAACCATAAAGTAACTAACAAAGCTGAAGACTTCCCTTTATGCATCCAAGCAAGCTGTATTACATAAAACTTCCAAATAAAAAATTTCCCAAATTAAGGTTACAATGCTTTGTTTTAAGAAAGATACAAGTTTCAAATAAGTGAAATCGGCTCGCCAAAACATGACCCCTTAGTCTTATTTATAGATGCAGGCAAACCCCCTTTCGAGTCCTTGCTTTCAACATGGTCGAAATGTCCCCATTTTATATGCAGCTATGTACCTTTCAAACATGTTAAAGGGTTTGCCCCTCATACACCATTATGAACTTTTTGACCTTGTCGGAAGGTTTGTTTTCTTATGACTTCATGATTTTTTTGAATTTATCGAAAGGTTTGCCTTTTCTATACTGTTGTGTACCCTTCGACCTAGTCGAAAGGTTTGCCATCACTTGTTGTTATGAACCCTTTGACCTTGTCAGAAGGTTTGCACTTTACTTGAATGTTGTCTAGTGCTATATTTCCCTTCAATGATGACGAAGGTTATGCTTTCTCCCGACGTTGTTGAAAAGTTTCCTTTCATTCCTTTGTCGTGGTTGAGTTCTGATTGTTGCTTTCTTCATAGCTCCTTTCGACATTGTTGAAAGGTGTCCTGGATGGGACTTAACTGTTTCGAAAGGCTTGCTAAGCTTTCAAAAAGGTCACCATGGGGTTGCCAATACTTGCTCTGACTTCTTCGTCTTCTTCAAAAGGTAGGAACTCCCTGGATACTCTAAGATGGAACCTTCCGACCCCTATAAAAGGTTTTGATGCTGTTAAACTTTGATGGCTGCATCCCTTTGACTCCTTTGGAAGGTTTGGTCTGAACTCTTCTTTCTTAGTCTTTGTAGAAGGACCTTTTAACCCCGTTGAAAGGTGGATTTTTTTTGGAGTAACACCAACTGTATTTATATAGTTGAGGCTTTATGTAACGATCCCGATTTTTGAGTAAAATTAAATTCAGTAATTGATATAAATTTGTGGATTTAAATAGTAATCTAATTTAATTTTTCCAAATTAAACAAGATATTTGTTTGTTTATATATGTATATTTGATTTGAAACTCAAAGGTGGATATTTTGAAAATATATTGGATTTGAAAAGAACTCTATATTTTAAAATTAATAAAAATTTGTTTTGAAATTTTAATATGTATACGAATTTATATACATTGTAATTTGAAAGTTATGATTTAAATGTAATATAACAAAATTTTTACAAGATTAAATTCTAATTTATTTAATGTGTAATTAGATTTTAAAAATCAATTTGTTAAAGTTATAAATATATAATAAAAGAAAATGGATTTGTAAATAGAAAATATAATATAAAGTTATATTTAAATAATAAATATGAAAATTTAAAGTGTTTAAAATATAATACATATGTAAATAAGGTGTTTATAAAAACATTAATATATAAATAAATTAGAGAAAAGGGTTTCAACATAAAAATACAAATAATTCACATTTGTAAAAGTATGAATATAAGTTATAAACACTTGTAGGATTAGTACTTACAAGTGGAATTTTTACTTTTCTTTTAAAAACTTAATTTTAAAATATAGTATTAGCAAAGAAGAAACCAGGTTATTTCCAGTTTTCACATTCATTTCTAAATTTCTTTCATCTTCAAAAGACAAATCAAAACTTGGTAACAAAATAGTAAACCAGGCTAATTCATTTCATTCTCCTCTTCAAATTCTTCTCTTATCTTCTGTGACGACCCGACTTTCTACTCCCAGAAAATCGCGTCATCTTGAAGAAAGAAAGAGATAGAAGAAGAAAGAAAGAGAAAGAAGAACACAAACAAAATCAGAGAACTCACAGCGGAACGAATAAAATATAATATATCTCATAAAATATTACATAGTATCTCATTACATCAGAGTACAACTATACAACACATATTAGACAGATTATAAACTTCTGTCTAACTATACAACTCAAGTATACAAGTTACAGACACAACATACACAGCGGAATCAATATATAAATCTACACGTCGAAGCCTCCTGCTCCATATCTCCTCCAGAATTCGTCAAGCAAACCTGAACCACTTGACTACTCGTACGTAATATGAGTACCCAAGAGTTTAATAAAACAGAAAATAAACACTCGGGTCAGACAGGGGTCTGGTGTGAGTAAACGGGTTAAAATAGCTTAACTTTAGAAAACCTTTGAAAAGAAAAGGGTATCACGTAAGACTTCCCACACATAAACATGGAAAAGTTTTTACCTTACGCTAACCAAAACATTTGATAGGAAATCCAGTGATATTATAATAGTGTCTAGGGTTTTCAAGTAAATAAGAAATAGCTGAAATTGTTACATCTATTAAATTCCAGCTACTAGCCACAAAAGTGGGTAATACAAACAAAACCATAGGGTCTCGTAGGGAAAATGGGTTTCCATCAATGGCAGGGCTACTGGGGTACCGCCCGTCACAGTACGTGGCCTAGATCAACGTACCGAGGAGCCACCCTAACTCCCCTGCAACACAAGGCCGGAACCATCCCTTACTGGACAGTCCCGAACAAGACCACCCCGTAGTTGGCGCGACCAACCACACACTAAGCCGAAATAGAAGGGACCTCTAGACAGGGATGTATCTTGCTCTCCAGTGGGAGCTACCCACGAAGCCTTGCTGCACCTCCCCTGTTTTAGCCATTCCCGGTTGATGAGGCTTGAGGTTACGATTACCTTTTATAGAGCATCAAATCTTAGAATGCTCACCGTCCGCCTGACGATGTGCTGAAAGCATTCAATCCATACAAGTTCGTTCCGGGTTCGAACGAAACCGAAGGCACTATCTCGTTGCACTCATTATTGGAATCACCCTCAGAGTCAACGACCATAGCCCTTGCACTCTGATTCGCCATCTCGAATCTATAAGCACTATTCCGTCAACTCATTACGGAATCACCCACAGAGTTATACTGACGTATAGCCCTTACACCTCGAGTCTTCACTTGCTCCACTTGGATTAACGACCTAACGTTTAATTGGAATCGATGTGGTTTTCGGATATCCAAATATGGAAACCAGATCCCGGTCTCATCGAAACCAAACGCCATTTTAATGTCCAAGTTGTACTTAAGGGATTTAAACAGTTTAACTTATACTCAGGATGATATATAAACAATAGATGAATCACATTATCATCACAGATAATTTATATCAACATTCATTTCACAAAGCAGCATAACATATATCAGAGATATCCAAATCATCCAGTATCAACCAAACACCCAATATCATCATCCAATATCATTCAACACCCAATACCAATCATCCAATATCAATCATTCAATATTAATCAATTACCCATAGCAGAATTGATTAACTCTTAATCAATTTAATCAACCTCTAATTAAATTATTATCCTTTAATCATTTGGATTATCTTAATCCTACTTCATTGATTTATTTCAAATCAAATTCATTAATCATCTCTTAATGATCTTCTTAAATTAATCTTCCCTGATTAATCATCTTTAATTACATTCAAGTAATTATCCTTAACCATATTCAGTAATTATCCCTTAATTACTATCATTAATAATTAATGATCATACATTAATTAATAAACTATAATTAATTACATTAATTCTTAATTAATTACAATTAATTAATCATACTTAAATTAATCACCTATATTAATCAACCTTGATTAATATCATTAATTACATTAATTAATGATCCTTATTAATTTATAATTACTTTAATTAATTAACTTATAATTAATCATCTCATTAATCTTAAACAGAAATTAACAATTTATAATTACTTAACTTAATTAATTAACTTCTAAATTAATTTCTAATTTAATTATATTAATCCTTGATTAATTAATCCATTTAATTAATCTTTAATTACTTCATTAAGTAATTGCTATTCAATCTAATTAACAATTAATCCTCAATTAATTAATTACATTTTAATTAATTACCCTTAGTAATTAATCTTAACTTAATCACATTCATTCATTAATTACATTAATTAATTAACTAAAATAATTAAATAATTAACTCTTAAACTTACATAAGTAATTATCTCTAATTACTTCATTAAATAATTACACTTAATTAATCCAAAATTAATTGATTATTAAAAATTAAATAAATAATTAACTAATTATTTAAAATTAATTAAACAATTAATCAATTAACATCTTATAATTCAAAATCCTAAATTTGTTAAGAGAATATTAATCTTAATTAACAAATCATATTTATTAAGTATTCTCAATTTCATATCAGAATAATTTAACATTATTTATCTTTATAAATAAGTTATTTGAAATTGATTAGGCTTAAACAATTCCTAAACAAATTATTCAATTTTGGTTTTAATATTAAAATCTTATCCTTATTTGAAAATAAAGGATTTAGAAATCAAATTCAAATTGAAAACACTTTAAGTTGTCTAATTAAAACTTAGTTTTAAAATCATTACTTAACCTTTGATTAAATTTTTAAATTCAAAATACTCTTTTTAAATTGAAAACCAAAATGTAATTAAATTACTTCAAATATGAAATCCCTTTAAATAAATTTAAATTGGAATAAATTATATAATTTCAACTTATACTTTATAAATTTGATTATCATTAAATTTTTAAACAACAAGTATAAAGTTTTCATTTTGTCCTTTAAAAACTATCATCATACAACACCCTAAGAAACCCGAAGCAATCCACCCTTCATCCCGAGTTAACCCCGAAGCAACCCAAATCTATCCTGACTTCGAGTTACCCCCGAAGCTTGCACGGTCACCTACCCGAGACAACTCCATCCTTCCCAAACTAAATCTCCAGTGCACACAACTACACGCGTGCATACTGCACGGCGAACCAAGCCCCTCCGGCCATCTCCCTGATCGCCGACC
Source organism: Allium cepa (assembly GCA_030765085.1). NCBI lineage: Eukaryota > Viridiplantae > Streptophyta > Magnoliopsida > Asparagales > Amaryllidaceae > Allium > Allium cepa. The sequence goes on from CM060938.1 coordinate 690,086,137, forward strand.
GATCACGCAGTGCCTCGTCAACCTTCCCCACAACCTAGAATCCAAAAATTGACATTCGAATCGAAATTCGAAACTTCGAACCCAAAGCCTCGAACATCAGCACAGTCACGACCCAAAAACCACACCGTCAATGACGAACTCGCCGCCATAAACTCCGGCAACTT